>CM055878.1:2722500-7751408 GCA_029582165.1 Portulaca oleracea | reverse complement strand
CGATTGAAATCTCGTATCCCGATCAGACACTATATCTTTTGGAATTCCATGTAGACGAACAATCTCGAGGTAAATATTTGCCAATTTATCCACTTTCCACCCTTCATGGATGGGAATGAAATGTGCCGACTTAGTTAGGCGGTCCACGATGACCCATATAGCATTCTTTCGACATGGTGAGGGTTAAACCCATGATAAAATCCATAGAGATCGACTCCATTTCCATGTAGAATTTCCAAAGGCCTAAGTTCTCGATGGCCGTTGATGTTCTCGCTTTGACTTTTTGACAAGTTAGGCATCCGTCACATAATTAGCTATATCCTTCTTCATATTCGCCACCAAAATTTTCTTTCAAATCCCTATACATCTTAGTACCTCCCAGGTGTACTTGAAAACAATGAATTATGGCTTTCCTCAAAAGCTTTAACCTTAAGTCTCTCTTGTACACACAATCTATCCTCAAATCTTAGGGTTCCATCTTCTTGGATCAGAATCGATCCTTTTATTGCAAGATTGTCCGATTCTCTTGAGCTCGTAATCGCTCATTTGCTCCGTCTTGATTTCCTCAATGATGGATGGCCCAGAGGGGATAACACAATGAGCTTCTCCATGACTTCCCCTTGACTAGCTCGATGCTTTCCTTACACAATTCGGTGTAATCTCTGATGAATCCTCAGATTCGTCAACTTTACATCTGTGTCTTTCGCTAACGATCGCCTACCACATTTGCTTTACCAGGATGGTACTGGATATCCAAGTCATAGTCCTTGATAAGCTCAAACCATCGTCGCTGCCTTAAATTCAACTCCTTCTGAGTGAATATATATTTGAGACTCTTATGATCCGTGAAAATGGTCGTATGGACTCCATTAATTTTGCTTTGGGCTCGTTATGCAAGATTTTAAAATCTCAGTGGTGCAATAGACTTTAGTCATTCAAATAAGAATTTATCGTTTAGATGTACCTTCTAATCCAAGGCAAATGCGTGACGTTTTCACGTTTCTCCAACTCCGGAAATATGTATCGGGCTACCAAGATTCTTGAAGAAGAACCTCTATCAAAGAGAGAAGCCTCATCGTCGAACAACGATCTATCCAAATTTTGGAGCACTGGTTCACTCAAGGAAAAGTCCCTTAGGCGAAGTACTTTGGGGCAAATCAAGACACCTCGGAAACCTCTGGGGAAACCGAGGAGGACATGAAGGAAAGCTACCCACACATCTTTTAAGGAATATCAAACGCAATGGAACCAACAGCAAGTTTCGAGGACGAAACTTCTTTTAAGGGGGGAAGGATGTAACAACCCACCCCAAAATCATGTTTAATTATTTATAAAGCACAGAAATTATCCAAATCGCGTTATAAATTTTTCGCGGTTACCTTTATTTATTTATTTATTAATTAATTAATTTATTTATTGTTATCGGTGTCGTGTCTCGTAGGAGATGGCCAAGATGCCGAATTATCGCTTAAAAAAATTTTACTTTATATGTTCATTCAATGAGTTAAAGTATTTCAGTTATACGATTTGTGTTATAAAGTTATTTACACGTTAAGTTAATTTGTATCTGGTTTTACTGTTCTACGCTATTTTCTTAACCTAAAGGGGTCTAATTATTCACCGTAACATTTGTATCTTCTTGCCCAAAACTCTAATTTATTTGGGTTATATTTATTTCATTTAAGTGCAAGTAATATTTATATTTCATTTATTTGGATTTTCTACATCCAAGTGTTATTTTATTTTAACCCAATTATTACCAATTGATTTTATTTTAGTACAAGTAAATTATTTAAGGTTATTACATTACAATTATTGTATTTAATTTACAAATTCAGATTTGTATTAAGTGTAGAGGGAGTATATGGAATGGTATTAGTTAAAGGGGGGTTATTTCATTTCAACCCATTTTAATTTCATCACAACTCTCACAGTTTCGCTCTCTACCCTCTCCCTCTTCCTCATCGCAATTTCAGCCAGCCCTGCTGGGCTTTTTCCGCCACCGCGCTGGATTCCACCACACCGGTGGTAGCTGCCACCCTCTCCCTTCTCTTCGTTTTCATCAATTTTTAACCCAAGGGTAATCTCTCAAACCCCCAAATTCAAATCTTTTATGCCCTAATCTGAGTTTTATGTTTTGTATATGTTTTCTTTGCAATTTCTACTCCTTTTACTCTCTTCTAGTATAAATTTCAAGTCACAATTGTATTGGTTAAGTTAGGTTTTGATTTTGGAGTATATTCATGTTATTCTTGAAGAGTTATTGAGGTGTTAGAGTTGAATTCATGGTGGATGATGTTTATATGTTTATGCATGTGGTTTTTGGGGCCTTTGATGAATGGATTTTCATGAGTTATATTCTGAAAGTATAGTGGATTAAGGTTATTTGGGATTTGGTGGTGTTTTAATATGTTTAAGGGTGAAAAAATCGAGTTAAAAACTGGAATTGTCGGTAAATAACGGTTCTGGTTCGAATCTGGAAATTTACAGTACCATAAAAGTGAGATTTTTGCCCAGATTTCCACTCCTTTTGATAGCCTAAAGTGTTAGCAAACCATAGGCTTTGGAATTTCGATTTTCCGACATGTATAGCCCGAGTTACGACCAAAACCGTAACCTCACGCTTATATACGATTTCTGAGTCAGTGTTTTGAGGACTGATTTTCGGACCTTTAGAGACTTCCTTAGTCTTTGTAGTAAACATGAAAGTTTTAGCTAGCATTCTGAGCTTTCCGGAAATGTATCATATGCGTCCATACGATGTCTGGATTAAAAGATATAGAGTTTCCCGTGAAGGGTTGCAATCTGACCTCTGCCAAGAATTCTTAAGTGCATGTCTGATTTTTTGGCCATTTTTCGTCCCTTTAGAGACTTTATTGGTTTTAGTGATAAACATAAGAGTTTTAGGCCACGTTGCAAGCTTTCCGGAAAGGTGTGGTTCATAGTCATCCGATATCGAGTATAAGTTACAAGCCCGGAAGCAGGGCTATCCGTAACAACATTTCTGCCCAATTTGGTTTATGTAAATGTATGTCTTTTGGGCCTTAAATCAACCCAATAAGGGGTTCTAAGCATGAATGGGCCATGGTTATAGGTTGTCATTGTAGAGTTATGTGTTTAAAGCTAAAAGTACCATCTTGGAGTCTCAAGGAGTCCTAAGGGTAGTCTCCAAAGCTAATGGGTTTGATAAAGTATTTCACTTCCCATCTTCCTTTAGAATATTATTCAATGTCTTGAGCTAGCTAAGAGTTTCTTCTAGCTTGGTAGCTTCCAAGTTCAAAGTTACTTCCATCTTTATTGCTTAAATCATTGACCCAAGCTTGTTCTTATTGCATTCGAATATGTTTATCGTACCGCTTTATCGCTCATTTGCTATCGATGATCAAGCCATCGTTAACTCCATTGTTCGCATCCTAGCTTTCAAGTGTAAGCACCCCATTCATCGTCAATTCAAGCTAATTTTATTGGATTCAAGCCCTTTCATTTGAATCATATTCTACGTCATTATGTTCATGTTTTCCGACTGAAATTTCTAAGGTTTTATATGCATCGCTTCTGTCCGCCATTTTTCGGCCCTTCCTTTCATTTCTAGCCTTTGAGCCAGTTGACAAAGTTAAAGATCATGTTTTCCTATTCCGGATGTACTCTTTACGTCGTTTCGATTTTACAAACTCACGTTATGCTACAAACGCTATTTTGATACAACCTGAAATTTTATTCCTAAAGTTGTTTCATTTATATTACTAAGTTTCCAAACTCGTGAAACTAATTTAGAACCTTATTCGGTTCTTCATGTTTATGTATGCTTCTATTGGTTGACAAAGTTTCAAAGGCCATCTCCGTTTGAGCCGAGCCGCCAAGGTTTTTAGCGTCTTAAGGTACGCAAATTGTCCAACTCTTGTTCTATTTAAATTCAAGTACAGTTTAATTGCATAGATATATTCTAACGATTTTATTGTTTTATAAGTGGTCCCGAAACTTATTCTACAGTCGCTAGAGTAAAGTCTAGCCTTATTTTACAGGCTCCTGTCGGAGTAATCTTGACCTGGCAAGTGTCCGATCGCTTAGCATACCCATCCAAACTCGAGATCGGTTTGCGACGCGTGAGATGTTTCGGCATCGATCTAAAAGGGACACCATATCTTACTTTATGAAATCATTTCAATGTTAAGCACAACATATGCATAGAAATTTTATAGCTTAAAGTATTCAATGGTTTAGCATGCTTTATATCCCCTATCCCGTTTTCAAAATGAATTTAAACGCCGGCACTAAAAACCGTTTTCGAACGGTTTGACGTGTTGGAGGTTTACGTACTGAGTGTTTCCCCACTCACTTTGCGAATGTTTCTAATGTTTTGTTTTAGGCGGTCCGAGCTCCCAGGATAAAGGCGAGCTTCAGCAGGAGTAAGTCGTCTGTACAGGGTGGTTCTCTAAAGGCGATCGATGATCGGTAATCAAGGTTACTCAAGGGCATTAAAGGCTACTTGGTTGTGGAAAGTCTGTATGACATGTTTAATTAAAGGTTGTATAATGTATTTGTACTCTAAGTTTAGCAGTTGTGTTGTATGGAGTTAAGTACAGTTTTATGGTGGATTGTTATATTGTGGTATTGTGTTTTTGCCTTATCCCGAGTGGGGACGGCGGTAATGCCTCGACCTAAGGTGTTCCGCTGCGCTAATCACAGGTTTGGGATTCTAAAGAATAGTCTTAATCTTGTGATTAAGGTTGGGGCGTTACAGTTGTGGTTATCCATTAGTCTTAGCACCAACTTTCGGTAGTCAGCTTTTCTTTAAGCACAACCAAATCTCACTTTTATAATTCTGTAATTGTTGTCAGTTTTAGGATGGAAGATAGATAAGTTAACGGATATCCACACACAAAAGATTGTTAGGTTACCTGGAATTCCGAGGGGCATAATACCCGATGGGGATACAGGTTGTCAATCATGATTTTGGAGCGCCTACAAAGTTATCTAAGTAATTTTGGATCGCTGACAAAGTCGGGCGATTTCATTTCTATCGATAAAGGGGGAAAGGTAGATAAACCGCCGATAATCGCATGCAGAAGTTGTAAGGTTGCATAGGATTCCCAAAAGGACATAGTATCCGAATGAGATACGCGATTTCAATCACGATTTCAATCATGATTTTGGTGCTAAGACCAATGGTAGTAGCCTCTACCATTTAGGAAGCGATGGCGGATGCATAGAGTAAACCAAATTGTAAGGATATGCTACGCTGCACTTTAGATTTCCAAGGAAATCAGATGAATTCCTCTCGCTCATAGAGTTTTCTTAAAGTAACAAGATATTAGTCTACCATTCCAGTGGCTCCTTTCTAAAGCATCTTATAACAGAAATGTCGCACCTGTAATGTTAGGTGGAATAGTTAAAGTTGTAGTCACAGTCCGAGTTAATCCGTAAACATCACATAAGATCATAGTCACCCGACCACATGTCAAGATCGACCAAAGTAGACAAGTGAAGGCTAAACCGCTCAACTTCAATTTGGAAACCGTGTTTTCCTTAAAGTAATTCAACTAAAAGAGATTCAAGTTTCAGATCTAGGGAAGTTAAGTCCTCGCTATAGTAGGGTCTTACTCTGTGGAGGAAATCAATCCAATGACATATCGCTTAGATGTACCTTCTAATCCAAGGCAAATGCGTGACGCTTTCACGCTTCTCCAACTCCGAAACATGTATCGGGCCCGACCCGCATTCTTGAAGAAGAACCTCTATTGAAAGAGAGAAGTCTCATCGTCGAACAACGATCTATCCAAATTTTGGAGCACGGGGTTCACTCAAGAAAAAGTCCCTTAGGCGAAGTACTTTGGGCAAATCAAGACACCTGAACCTCCGAGGAAACCGAGGAGGACATGAAGGAAAGCTACCCGCACATCTTTTAAGGAATATCAAACGCAATGGAACTAAATGCAAGTTTCGAGGACGAAACTTCTTTTAAGGGGGGGAGGATGTAACAACCCACCCCGAAATCATGTTTAATTATTTATAAAGCACAGAAATTATCCAAATCGCATTATAAATTTTTCGCGTTCACCTTTATTTATTTATTAATTTATTTATTTATATATTGTTATCGTGTCGTGTCTCGCGTGAGATGGCCAAGATGTCGAATTATCGCTTAAAAATTTTACTTTACATGTTCATTCAATGAGTTAAATTATTTCAAGTTATACGATTTATGTTATAAAGTTTTTTACACGCTAAGTTAATTTGTATCGGGTTTTACCGCTTACGCTATTTTCTTAACAAAGGGGTCTACTTATTCGACCAGAACATTTGTATCTTCTTGCCCAAAACTCTAATTTATTTGGGTTATATTTATTTCATTTAAGTGCAAGTAATATTTATATTTCATTATTTGGATTTTCTACATCCAAGTGTTATTTTATTTTAACCCAATTACTACCAATTGATTTTATTTTAGTACAAGTAAATTATTTAAGGTTATTACATTACAATTATTGTATTTAATTTACAAATTCAGATTTGTATTAGGTGTTAGAGGGAGTATATGGTATGGTATTAGTTAAAGAGGGGTTATTTTTTTTACTCTCATTCCTTTTAATTCCAATTCAACTCTCATCCCCACTCTTTCTTCTTCTCTATGTCCATGGTGGCTAACACCACGCAGCAGCCCCCTCTGTCCCATGGTTTTCCGGCCAGCTCCGGCCGGCCAGTGGTCATGGCGATCACCGTGAGGCAGCCGAGCCTCCTCTTCCTCTCCACTTGTTTACTTCCTCAAATTCTCCTGTAAGTGGTATAATATCCAAACCCTAAACTCAAACTTTATGTTCTAAATCAGATTTTCATGTTTTTATCATGTATAATTGTTGTTTTTCATCTCTTTTATGAGTTTAAAGCATGAATTTATATTGTGGTTAAGTTAGGGTTTGAATTTGGGGAATTATACATGTAAATTTGGATGGATTTTGTGTGTTTAAGAGTGGTATTATATTGGATGTTTAAATTAGCTTTTGTATGTGAGTTTTAAGGTCTTATTTGAGCAAGATTAAGAGGTTAAATTCAGGAAATTTATTGGGTAATAGCTAATTTGAGGTTTGATTGGAAATTGATACAAGTTGGAAGCCATTGGAGATGTATATATTAGCTTGAAGGGCTAAAATGGATTCTGTTTATAATCAGATTTTTACAGGGGAATAAAAGGGTGAATTTTGCCCAGATTTTTTGTTCCAAATGATAGCCTAGTTTATTATCTAACTGTAGGCTTTGGAATTTCGAATTTCTGACATGTATAGCCCGAGTTACGACCAAAACCGTAAAGGTACAAATTTATATACGAATTTCTGAGTCAGTAGGTTTATGCTCATTTTTCGTCAAGTTAGAGACTTTATTGGCTTTGGAGTTGAACATAAAAGTTCTAGGTAACACTTTGGGCTTTCCGAAAAGGTATGGTATGCGTTCATACGATATCGGGATTACGAGATATGGAGTTTTCATTGAGGGATTATAATTTAAGTTCTGCCCAGAATGTTTAAGAGTGTATCTGGTTTGATGACCATTTTTCGTCCCTTTAGAGACTTTATTGGTTTTAGTGATAAACATAAGAGTTTTAGGCCACGTTGCAAGCTTTCCGGAAAGGTGTGGCTCATAGTCATCCGATATCGGGAGTATAAGTTACAAACCCGGGAAGCAGGGCTATCCAGAACAACATTTCTGCCAATTTGGTTTATGTAAATGTATGTCTTTTGGGCCTTAAATCAACCCAATAAGGGGTTCTAAGCATGAATGGGCCATGGTTGTAGGTTGTCATTGTAGAGTTATGTGTTTAAAGCTAAAGTACCATCTTGGAGTCCTAAGGGTAGTCTCCAAAGCTAATGGGTTTGATAAAGTATTTCACTTCCCATCTTCCTTTAGAATATTATTCAATGTCTTGAGCTAGCTAAGAGTTTCTTCTAGCTCGGTAGCTTCCAAGTTCAAAGTTACTTCCATCTTTATTGCTTAAATCATTGACCCAAGCTTGTTCTTATTGCATTCGAATATGTTTATCGTACTGCTTTATCGCTCATTTGCTATCGTATGATCAAGCCATAGTTAACTCCATTGTTCGCATCCTAGCTTTCGAGTGTAAGCGCCCATTCATCGTCAATTCAAGCTAATTTTTTATTGGATTCAAGCCCTTCCATTTGAATCATATTCTACGCCATTATGTTCATGTTTTCCGACTCGAAATTTCTAAGGTTTTATATGCACTGCTTCTGTCCGCCATTTTTCGGCCCTTCCTTTCATTTCTAGCCTTTGAACCAGTTGACAAAGTTAAAGATCATGTTTTTCCTATTCCGGATGTACTCTTTTATGTCGTTTCGATTTTCCTAACTCACGTTATGCTACAAACGCTATTTTGATACAACCTGAAATTTTATTCCTAAAGTTGTTTCATTTATATTACTAAGTTTCCAAACTCGTGAAACTAATTTAGAACCTTATTCGGTTCTTCATGTTTATGTATGCTTCTATTGGTTGACAAAGTTTCAAAGGCCATCTCCAAGCCGAGCCGAGCCGCCAAGGGTTTTAGCGTCTTAAGGTACGCAAATTGTCCAACTCTTGTTCTATTTAAAGTCATAGCTTATTGCATAGATATATTTCAACGTTTTATTGTTTTATAAATGGTCCCAAACTTATTCTACATGCTAGAGTAAAGTCTAGCCTTATTTTACAAAGCTCGCCGAGTAATCTTGACCGCCTGTCCGATCGCTAGCGATCACCCATCCAAACTCGAGATCGGTTTGGGCATCGATCTAAAAGGGACACCATATCTTACTTTATGAAATCATTTCAATGTTAAGCACAACATATGCATAGAAATTTTATAGCTTAAAGTATTCAATGGTTTAGCATGCTTTATATCTTAAAATGATTACCAAAATGATTAAAATACGAGCGGTTTGGACGTGTTGAAGGTTTACGCATCGAGTGTTTCACTCACTTTGCGAATGTTTTAATGTTTTGTTTTAGCGTCGAAGCTCAGATAAAGGCGAGGTTAAGCAGAGTAAGTCGTCAGATGGTGGTTCTCTAAAGGCGATCGATGATCGGTATTCAGGTTACTCAAGGGCATTAAAGGCCACTTGGTTGTGAAAGTCTATACGACATGTTTAATTAAAGGTTGTATAATGTATTTGTACTCTAAGTTTAGCGCTGTGTTGTATGGAGTTAAGCACGCTTTATGGTGGATTGTTAGATTGTGGTTTGTGTTTTCCTTCCAGTGGGGACGGCAGACATGTCTGCCTAGGTTACGCGCTAATCACAAGTTTGGGATTCTAAAGAATAGTCTTAATCTTGTGATTAAGGTTGGGGCCATGCTGTGGTACCACAACCGTAACGCCCCAACCTTAATCACAAGATCAAGATTATACTTTAGAATCCTAAACTCGTGATTAGCGCATGAACACCTTAGGTCGAGACACCGCCGCCCTACTGACAAGGCAAAACACAAAACCACAATATAACAATACACCATAAAACTGCATTAAACTCCATACAATCCAACCGCAAAACTTAAAGTACACACACATTATACAACCTTTATCATACATATCATAGGTTTCACAACCTGGCCTTTAACGCCTGGGCAACCTTGAACACCGATCTTCGACGCTTTAGAGAACTGCTCGCATGCACGACTTACTCGTGATTAACCTCGCTTTATCCTGGGAGCTCGACACTAAAACAAAACATTAAAACATTCGCAAAGTGAGTGGGGAAACACTCAAGATGAAACCTCCAACACGTCAAACCGTTCGAAACGGTTTTTAGTGCCGGCATTTAAATTAATTTTGAAAACGGGAAGGGGGACATAAAACATGCTAAACCATTGAATACTTTAGCTATGAAAGTTCTATGCATATACTATGCTTAACAATAAAATGATTTCATAAAGTAAAACTGTGGTGTCCCTTTTGAGATCGATGCCGAAGCATCTCGCGCACGTACGCCCAAACCGACTCGAAGTTTGATGGGTGATCGCTAGGCGATCGACGGCTAGGTCGAGATTACTCCGATAGGAGCCTGTAAAAGGCTAGGCTTCGCTCTAGCTACTGTAGAATAGGTATCTTGACCACTTATAAAACACTAAAATCGTTAGAATATAACTTATGCAATAAAACTGCATTTGACTTTAAATAGAAAAAGAGTTGGACAATTTGCACTGGCGAGTGAGTTGCTCGGTGGCGATCTCGGTGGGAATGGCTTGGGTCAAGCAGACTTTGAGCTATAACAATAGAGTTCGGTATTAAAATAGGAGCCATGAATAGATGAGGGCGTAGAGCCTTGCAATAAAGTTTCGGAGTTAAAACGTATAAAAATTTCAGGTTTTTAAGGCAATAGTATTTTGGTCGTAGCTCGGGCTATAGAACTCGGATTTCGCTATGCGAGTACTTTTCGGAAAGGGAAAAAATATACTCTACAAGTTTGATGGCCGGGCCAGAGGCTAAAAAAGATGATAAGGGCTCGGAAAAAGCTCGTCGAGTGATAAATTACCAAAATAGTCATATACGAAGTTTCCGAGTGTTTGAATATAAAATTGAGAAGACTTTGGTAAACGCTTTAACTTATAAGAGCTTTATGGACTAAGGAACACTTGTAAAATATAACCTCTCAAATTACCCAAAAAGACTTTAAAAACTTCAAAGTACGATAGAAACTTCTCAATAAATTTAGGAAGTTTCGGTAAATTAAAACGGTAAAACGGTAAAATAGTTTCAAAGTCTCGGGGTCCTTCAACATTGGCTCTAAGGTTCTCACTTAACAACTATATCACAAATACTATATTCCTTAGATTAGCCACTCTTAAACCCACTTATAAGTCCTTTATAACCATATTTAACCCCTTAATGTACTTATACAATCACCCAGAAAATTCCAGTTTTTCAGCTCTGTTTCAGGTTCCTATAACTTACACTCCCGACATCGGTTTAAGACATACCATACGCTGGAAAGCTCCGAGTCCTCTAAAACTCTTATGCTGAACACTTTTCCAGAATCAAACTCCATTTGGTCGAAAAGCACACAACAATACACTGACTCCAAAATTCGTATGCAATTGCGCGGCTTTACGGTTTTGGCTCTAACTTGAGTTATACAAATCGAAAACTCGAAATTCCAAAGCCCGGTGTTTACTAACATCTTAGGCTACCTTTTACCCTAATTTCTGGGCTCGAAACTAATTTTAGCATCCCCTATAAAAATCACAAAATGGGCAGTAGGTTCTGGACAGAATTTAGCCTTCAAGCATGCTTGTTTTCATCCAAACTTTATACCAAATATACACCCAATGTAATCTATGCATAACCTCACTATTTTCCAGAATTTTTACCTCTAAAATTAGCATCCATACTTGTATAATTCACATGCAACAACTCACATACATTTGTACTTAAACTACACCACAAATAACATGGTTTTTCTTCACAACTTCATGTAATTCATCCAAACAACTCAAGAATACTTTATTATCTCTACAAAACAGAAAGTATAACTCAAAAATCTCTACCAATCCAACATGCATGACCATAGAACATCATCATCTTCGTCAATTCACAAAAACCTCAACACATTTCACACAACTTGAACCAAAACACTTAGTTTCATTCACTAGAATCAATTACCACAATATATACTCTAATTTCATAAAAGAAAGTAGTAATTTAGCATAAAACATCATGGTAAAACTATAATATCGAAACCTTCGAATTCATAACAATGGAGGAGAGATAACTTGAGAAATACCACTTGAAAGATGAATAAAATGGACTAGGATGAAGAGGAGAGGAGAGCTTCAAATTGGTGCGGAAATTTTGGCCGAATCTCGCGTGAAACAGGAGGGGCGGTGCCACTGCACAGCGTGAAGAGGGAGAAAGAGGGCTGAGTTGTGTTGTCAAGTTTGAAATGAAATATGACCCCTTAACTCCCCCACTTGCATATATATTACTCCCTTTAATTAGCTTAACTAAAATATTAATAAACATTGCAATTATAACACTAATATAACAATACTAATATTACTAATAAAACATAAAATGGGTGTTTCATATATACCTTAGAATTATAATAAATTTGATCAGTTTTAAAAAGACGGTAAATCGGCAACCCGAAATTAACTTCGTTTCGATGTGGGAAAATAATCTATAAAATAAACCGACTTTGAAATAAGATTGTAGAACCTAAAATAATTATAATTTAAGGTCCTAAATAAATAATAATGAGCTCGGTAAAAGTTTGACCGGTAAACTGACCGCTTCGCCATTCCGCCGAAACCTGTCACCGTTAGCTAACCGCAAGGTACAAATTAATTTAATAAGCAATTAAAACTAATTAAACAAGTTTAAGGTACTATAATAGCTATGGTTTAGGGCGGGTTATTACATCCTCCCCCCCTTAAAAGAAGTTTCGTCCTCGAAACTTGCTGTCCGATAAACTTTTGCGGTGAGAAATACCTTAAAAGAGATGGGGGTAGTTTTTTATCATTTCATCTTCGGTCTCCCACGTGGCCTCGGAGGTTTCTTGGTTCGCCCATAGAACTTTGACTAGCGGAACTTCTTTAAATGCGTAGATGCTTGACTCTACGATCCTTAATGTTATGTTCACACTTTATTGACATCTCTTTCTCTTCTTACCTTCCTTTAGGGTAAGTGCTTTTCTTTCTAGCAATGATCCACTCCTATATCCAGTAGGGATGTACTATATTTATCCTATCATGTTTCTCAGTTGGTCACCTTTTCTCCTGTTCCGAAATAACCATCATTCTCAGTAAGGATCTACAGTGTATATCCAGATTTTGGCTTAAATGCAAGTTACTACTCGATCAGATATCAACAATCTATGCTTTGCACATTCCAATCAATTTTTATCCCGCATTCATGCATTCCCGATACTGATTTTCTTAATTCACGAATCTTAATTTAAGTCTTACCTTATTCATGAAATCATTGTTATCATCATCTTTGGCAAATATGCTATCTTTTGTTGATCCCTGTTTTCTTAATGGATATACATGCGTCGTTGGACTAAAGAATACCTTTATCCCTCCGTAGTTTTAAAGCTTTAAGTCCACCGGTGTAAACCTTTGCTTTGTTATTCATTTTCAAAATTCATGTTCTTACCTCTTAATTGATGGCATCTTCTTGTTATCGTGTTTTCTCCGTGGCTGTTGGTGCCTTTTATAAGAAATAGACGTCTTGTGGAAGTTAATAAAGGGAGGGAAAAATGAAGCGTAGAAATGTTAGTTGTATGGGAGTTTATGATATCCGAGGTAAAATGGGAAAGGTAGAGAAATCATTGAAGGAAATACTAGGGACCTTCGGTCAAGACTTCTTACAAGTGGGTGTTTATGAAATCAAGAATATAGAACACTTGAAGAAAGATCATCCTTCTTCCAAAGGATATAAAAGCCATATGGATATATTTGAGAAATAAAGTGTTCTTGCCATATAACCCATGATGGGAAGAGGGTGCTCGATTAGTTAACGGAGATAAAAACCAGTGTTTTGGGACTCGTCTTAGGAAGTGATGCCAAGAGAAATAAGTTCAAGGATTGTACAAATAATCAGCGTAAGGTGCTCGTCACTATGTTGACCATAACCTTTAGATGAGATACGATATCATGGAAACATGTGGAAGGAATGGGCAGACAACGTGCCTCGCCGGACTTTGCTAAAGAGCGGCAATTGCTCGCCAAGTTTACAAAGTGTGAATTTTGGTTAAAAGAAGTAGCATTTTGGGACATATAGTCACGATGAAAGGGATCCAAGTGGACCCTAGTAGAATTTCCGCCGTTCAAAGTCAAGACCTCTACATCGTGAAGTGCGAAGTTTCTTAGGTATGGCAGGATATTATAGGAGATTCGTACCGAATTTCTCTAAGTTGGCTTTACCATTGACCAACCTTCTCAAGAAATCGACTCATTTCGAATGGTCTGACGAGTGTGAAGAAGCCTTCCAAGTGCTCAAGAAGAAGTTAACGATCGACCGTGTTATCCCTTCCCGAGGAAAGAGAGTATGTGGTATATAGTGGTGCGCCCCATCAAGGCTTAAGGTGTGTGCTGATGCAAGATGATAAGGTGATCGCATATGCGTCACGGCAGTTAAAGCCTTACGAGAAAAATTACCCCACTCATGACCTAGAGCTAGCAGCAGGGGTGTTTGCCTTGAAGATTTGGAGGCATTATCTGTATGGAGTTCATACGACTATCTTTACGGAGCACAAAAGTCTCAAGTACATATTTACTCAGAAGGAGTTAAATCTAAGGCAGTGAAGATGGCTAGAACTTATCAAGGATTATGATTTAGATATCCAATACCATCCTGGCAAAGCAAATGTAGTGGCTGATGCCTTGAGTAGGAAGACTCAGCATGGAAAGTTGACCTGTCTAGAGGTTCTCCCAAAGCTGCAACAAGAGCTATGCAAAGAAAATATTGAGCTAGTTAAGCAAGAAGAAGTGACCAGAAAGTTAGCTGCTTTATCTCTTCAGCCATCTATCATTGAGGAAATCAAGACGAGCGGATGAATGATTACGAACTCAAGAGAATCATGGATAATCTTGTCATAAAGGGATACGAGTTCCAAATAAGATTTTGGAGCGTTGCGAAAGCTTTGATACGCGACTCGGTGTTAGTAGCTCATACCATCCGAGAGTGATGGTTAAACCGAGAGGGTTAACCAGTTGTGGAAGATATGTTGTGTGCATGTGTTCGGATTTTCAAGGAACTGGATCGATTTCTCCCACTCGTAGAGTTTTCATATAATAATAGCTACGTGCCACTATTAAAATGGCCCCGCTCAAGCACTCTATGGAAGAAGATGTCGAACCCCACTATCTTGGGAGAGTTAGATGAAGCGTTGATCATAGGTCCGAACTAATCCAAGACACAACCGATAAGGTCCGAGTCATCCAACAGCACATCAAGACTGCTCAAAGTCGGCAAAAGAGTTATGCAGATAGAAGGCGAAAACCTCTCGAATTTCAAGTGGGTGATCAAGTTTTTCTTAAGATTTCTCCAACGAAAGGGGTTCGGAGATTTAATATCAAAGGGAAATTAAGCCCACATTTTATTGGGCCATATCCGGTGATAGGAAAGATCAACCCGGTAGCCTACCGAATAGAGTTACCTTCTAGTCTAGGAAGGACCCACGACGTTTTTCATGTGTCGCAACTCCGGAAGTACGTGCCGGACCCGAAGCATGTTCTAGCGGAAGAGCAGCCGCTTTTGGCCGAAGATCTAACGTTCGAGCAACAACCAGTCCAAATTCTGGATCGACGGATCAAGAAGCTACGCACGAAAGAAGTCCCATTAGTCAAAGTGCTGTGGGCAAATCAAGATACCTCAGAAGCCACGTGGGAAACCGAGGAAAGCATGATAGAGGTAATCCATCACGTTTTTAATCGCAATCAAGTTTCGGGGACGAAACTTCTTTTTAGGGGGGGAGGATGTAATAACCCACCCCAAAATCATGTTTAATTATTTATTAATCACGGTAATTATCTAAATCGCGTTATAAATTTTTCGCGTTTATCTTTATTTATTTATTGAGTTACTTGTTTATTTATTGTTATCGGTGACAAGTCTCGCAAGGAGATGGCTAAGATGCCGATTTATCGGCTTAAAAATTTACTTTACATGTTTGTGCATTGAGTTAAAGTATTTGGGTTATGCGTTTCGTTATAAATTTATTTACCGAGAAACGGCTAATATTTACATATTCCGATTTATATATATATTTTACCGTTCCAATTTTAATTTCTTACATTTTATTCCCTTACATAATTTCAAGAGGTAATTTTCCACCTTATTATTTTAATTCAAGTGTCATTGTATTTTATTTTTACGTTGCTCAATTATTATCGATATATTTTATCTTCTACAAAAACCCAATATTTCAAGTTACTACAACAATTACCATTTAATTACTCCTAATGTTATCATCCTATTATTATTTTTAATTAAGGTTTTAGTCTTATTTATTGTTAGCTTTGGTAATTGGATGATAGTTTTAAGTGTGTTTTAAATGTTTAGTAGAAGGGAGTCTCAATACACTTCACTTCTTTTCAAATTTGAATCAAATTAATTACTTATAATTTATTTACTTAAAATTAGGTATTTAAATTATATTTTCAGATTTCAATTAAGTTTAGTTAAAGGTGTTTTAGTTAAGTGGAGGAGTTTATAATAGTAGTGTTAGTGTTAGAGACCCATTTTTATTTCAAACCCACACCCAAGCTCTTTCTCTCTACACTCTCCTTCCTCTTCCTCCTCTGCTGGCTGTCCACCCCAGCCGTTTTCCGGCCATTTTCCGGCCAAATTCCGCCATCCGCCAGCCTCCACCACGCACCACCCCCTTCCTCTCTCTTGTGTTTTCATCCATTTTTAACTCCAAGGGTAATCTCTCAAACCCTAATTTCAATTCTTTTATGTCTAATCTGAAATCCTATGTTTAATCTATGTTTCTTTT
Source organism: Portulaca oleracea (assembly GCA_029582165.1). Classification (NCBI taxonomy): domain Eukaryota; kingdom Viridiplantae; phylum Streptophyta; class Magnoliopsida; order Caryophyllales; family Portulacaceae; genus Portulaca; species Portulaca oleracea. The sequence continues at coordinate 7,734,923 of CM055878.1, read as the reverse complement.
GTTAATTTCATCTCTTTTACTCTCTTTATTCATGAATTCAAGTATATAATTGTTTTGGTTAAGTTAGGGTTAAGTTTGAAGAACATGCATGTTGATTTTCAAGTGTTTTGTGAGGTTTTAAGTTGATTTTATGGTAGATGATGAATTGATGATGATGCATGTGGGTTTCTTATGAGTTTCTAAGTGTTTAAGGGCTGAGTTTATGTTCTAAGTTTATAAATTAAGAGTTATTATGTTAATTTGGGTGAATTAGTGAAGTCTTGTTGCAAGAAATTCAAGGCTATGTTTTATATGTTGAATTTGTGTTGAATTCATGAATGCATGTGGGTTTTAAGGCCTTTGATGAAGAGTTTTTCATGGTTTATATTCTGGAAATATGGTGGATTAAGGTTTGATGAAGTTTGGTTAAGTTCTATTATGATTAAGAGTGGGAAAATCCAATTAAAAGATGAGTTTTAGGTGTTTTAGCTACTGTTTTCAATTCTGGAAATTTACAGAATTATAAAAGTGAGATTTTTGCCCAAATTTCTACTCCATTGGATAGCTTAAGGTGTTAGCAAACCATAGGCTTTGGAATTTCGAATTTCCGACATGTATAGCCCGAGTTACGACCAAAACCGTAACCTCGCGTTTTTAAATACGATTTCTGAGTCAGTGTGTTGAGGGCTATTTTTCGTCCCTTTGGAGACCTCGTTGGTTTTTGTGGTAAACATGAAAGTTTTAGGCCATGTTGTGAGCTTTCCGGAAAGGTATAGTTCATCGTCATACGATATCGGGAGTGTGAGTTACGCCCCCGGGAAACCGGGCTGTCCAGAATAGTTTTCTGCTCAAAATAACCTTTGTAAATTGGTAGCTTTTGGGCCTCAAATCAACCCAATAGGGAGTTCTAAGTATAAATGTTTCATGGTAGATATTGTCATCATAGAGCCATGTGTTTAAGGCTAAGTGTACCATTTTGGAGTCCTAAGTAAGTCTTATGTATACTCTTCAAGAGCTAATGTATTAGTAAGTCCTTATTTCCTATATTTCTTTAAGTATCATGTTCAATATCTTTGCTCTATCTAAGATTCCTTCTAGCTTGATAACCTCCAATGTCTAATTCAATTCATTCCTCATTTCATAGTTCATTAATCCAAGCTTGCTTTTATTCACATTTGGACATGTATATCTTGCTCCATTTCGTCTTTTCATTCCATATCGTATTATCGAACCATATTTGAACTCATTATTTTCGCATCCGAGCTTCCAATTTATAATCATCCTATTCATCATTGATTCAAGCTTATTCTCTTGTATTCAAGCCCTTTTATTTGAATCACCTTCTCGTCATATTTCTCATGTTTTTCCGACCAAAAGCCTAAAGTTTCATATACTCAGCTTCTGTACGGGCCCATTTTGGAGCCCTTCCACTCATTTTAGCTTCTGGTTCTGTTGACAAAGTTGTAGATTATGATTTTCCCTATCCGAGATGTACTCTTTTACTTCGTTTGATTTTCCTATCTCAAGTTATGCTATAAACACTATTTTACTATAACCTGAAATTTTATTCTTAAAGCTACTTCATTTTTATTTACTAAGCCTCTAAACTTATGAATCTAATTTAGAACCATATTCGGTTCTTCATTTCTACTTATTCTTATCTTAGTTGACAAGTTTCTAAAGCCATCTCCAAGCCGAGTCATCTAAAGTCTTTAGCGTTCCAAGGCATAAATTGTCCACTTTTTACTATCTAAGTTATATTCATGGTTCATTCTATTCATGCCATGTCAAGTTTTATGATTTACAATGTCTTTACATTTAATAGTGGACCCACATTCTATGCTTATATTTACGATTATGTTTTTAGCACTCTGATCGAGTGCCTTGACTTTTGATGTCGCATCGCTTAGCGATCAATCATTCCAAGTTTAGATCAACTTGGACATACGCGTGTGTGAGGTGCTTGCACCGATCGTAAGGGTTCCACCTACTTTCTATCTTCATTGATTTATGGTTATGCATATGTTTATGTTCATGTCATGCAAGTCCTATTTTAACCCCTTCCCGTTTTCAAAATGAATTTAAATGCCAGACCAAACCGTTTTGAGCGGTTTACGTCTTTGGAGGTTTACGTCTTGAGTGTTTCCCCACTCACTTTTGCGATGTTTTAATGTTTTGTTTTAGGAGGTTCGAGCTCCCAAGGCAAGGACAAGTCGGTTCCTAAATAGTTCAAGGATCTCGAGGTAGTTCTTTGTGGAATCTATTGGTTATCAAGAACAAGCAGGATCTTTTGGAATTGTTCTAGTTTAAGACATGTTAAGTTTATGTATTTTTTTATCCCAAGGTTGTATAAGTTTTAATGTGAAGATTGTAAGTTATCTTGTGGTTTTTGGAAGGTTTTTGGAAGTTTCTTTGTTGTGGTTGCCTTGTCTCTTGTGGGAGACGGCGGTAATGCCTCGACCTAAGGTGTTCCGCTGCGCTAATCGCGGGCTTAGGTTCTCTAAGTGGAAGTTTAACCCCGTGATTAAGGTTGGGGTGTTACAGTTGTGGTATCAGAGCATATAACATAATGCCGTTTGGGCTTACCAAAATCCAAATAACCCCTCCGCATGTTTCCCTCCCCACGACGTGGGTCGTCACCGTTAGAGCACGAACCCGCGGAGGAAGAAAGATTCTAATATGGATCCTGACAAGCATGAAGTTAACCAAGAGCCTAAGGGTATTAATGATTATGGTTAAGGGGCATCTCGTCATGAGAATCTACTCTGATTAACTCACAACAAGGTTAACTAGAAGCTAACCACCGCTAAGTTAAATGACCGAAGTGATCTTTGTGGGTGACCGATTCTTTTGTCTTAAGGTCATCCCTCGTAACTAGTTAAACTATGCTAAATTTATGGGGCCTCCCCATGCCATTGATTAAAGGGAGGCATTGGAAATAATTTGGGGACTTTAGAATTTGTTTAGTGTTGAAATGTACTGCGGATATGGTTGAAAAGGGGTACCCTAAGGCAAAGGAGGGGGCATCCTCATATTCTAGGATGTTTACATTGGTATCATATGATGAAGTTTGTTAATTATCTAGTACTGGTGCTAGCCATTAAGGGAGATAAGTTTTACGTTGTTATAGGGTCGAGGAAAAATTAAATGGGAGTTTCCACCTACTATCTGAACATGCTTGTGGATTTTATAGCCAAGTGAGGCGAGGAAGGCCTTAGGAGAATGCAATTGGCTACAAACTAAGGACATATCTGAACAAGTTATAAAGTGGTGATGACAATAAATTATGTTGAAAAAGGGTATACTCCGTGGTAACGTTGGAATATGTTTCAGAGATAGGGGAAATTAACTTGAACTACAAGGTCTTCAGTCTAACCTGGGAATAACTACGCGCCCAGGCACATACTCATTCCGCCACTAGGATAAGAGAAGTTGCTTTTGGAGGATAGCTATTAACGAACAACCATCGCGAGGACCAAATCTCTTCTGTATGACTTTTAAACTTCAAGTTCATCGCTCAAGTTCAACTTTTATTTCCTGCTCTTATTGTACATCCTCCTAATAAAGTTTACCCTCTCATTACAATTTTAAAATCCAAGCTTCTCGTTCCTACCCTTGTTTATTTTCAAGAATCTTTATCAGATCCTATCGTTGTTATCAGTTCAGTGTGTTAAGACATTCAATGACCTGCATTTGATGGCTCGTTGCAAATCCATGAATGATTTCTTCAGGACCATTATCTACTCCTGACTGCTGTCGACTCGTTATGTCTCCAAAGATAAAACTTCATTAGACTCATATGACCCTTCTTACTCGATAAGCTTTATCTTTTCCAGGTGATGGTCACGTTCAATCATGAGTCTGAACACTCTTTTCAAAGCTTGGCTTCCACCAACGTCATATTTTGTTTAGGATTAATAGCTTATGCCCTATTATTCCCGAAAGTTATCACAAAGTATTCATACTTTCCAAACTTTAATTGTTTTAATTCGGGAATCAGAAGATCGATCCTGATAGCTTTCTTCTCCAATTCAAGCTCATCTCGATGTACTTATGAACTTCCTTATTCATGAAATCATTGTAATCATCATCTTTGGCAAATATGCTATCTCTTGTTGATCCCAGTTTTCTGAATCGATATACATACGTAGTTGGGTTAAGGAATACCTTTATTCCTCCACGTCGTCCTAAAGCCTTAAGTCTACCAATGTAAACCTTTGCTTTGTTGTTGATTTCCAAAATTCATGTTCTTACCTCTTAATTGATGGCATCCCCCTGTTATCGTGTTTTTCCTCTGTGACTGTTGGTGCCTTTTATAAGAAATAGATAGCTAAAGGGAAGTTAATAAAGGGAGGAAAAGCGAAGTGGAAAAATGTTAATTTGTATGGAATTATATGATACCTGAGGTAAAATGGGAAAGGAAGAGAAATCGATGTTCAAGGAAATACTAGGGACCTTCGGGTCAAGACTTCTTACGAGTGGATGTCTATGAAATCAAGAATATAGAACGCTTGAAGAAAGATCAGACCTTCTTCCAAAGGATATAAGAGCCATATGGATATATGCAGGAAAGAAAAGGTTCTGCCATATAGTTATGATGGGAAGAGAGTGCTCGATTAATTCGAGAGATAAAAACCCAGTGTTTTGGGCCTTGTCTTAGGAAGTGATACCAAGAGAAATGAGTTCAAGGTTGTATGAATAACCAGTGTAAGGTGCTTGTCATGGTGATGACCGTAACCTTAGGATGAGATACGATATCATGGAAACATATGGAAAGAAGGAACAGACAGCGTACCTATGTCAGACGAATACAATGACAAAGTCTTACACAAGCATGATAAAGAAGATTATACTTTGACTACCGAAAGTTGAGCATGAACCAGAACAAGTACCCCTCCTAAGTATTGAAGGACTGTTCGACTCACCCCAAGGGGCAAGAGTGTCACCTAAGATTGGTTAAGGATAAGATACCAACCACTCAGAGTTAGGGCTGAGAATACTCCTAAAACTACCTTTAGAACAAAATGTGGGCGCTATGAGTTACGAAAATGCCTTTTGGACTTACGAATGTCCAACGGTATTTATGGATTGGATGAACCAAGTGTTCAAACCTTACGTGGTTAAGTTGTAGTGGTGTTTAACGATGATGTTTTGATATACTCAAAAGGCCGAGAAGAACATGCGAATCAATTGAGGGTGGCGTTTCAATCATTAAGGGAGCAAAGACTGTATGTGAAAAATTTTCAAAATATGAACGCTGGTTCAGAAAAATAGGATTTTGGGAACATATAGTGATCCATGAAGAGATCCGATTGGACTCTAGCAAAGTATGCGCCATTAAGAGTTTGGCAAAACCCACTGTGGTTACCAAAGTTCGAAGTTTCTTAGTTATGGCCGAATACTATAGGAGATTGTTCTGAATCTTTCTAGAATAGTTCTTCCAAAGACCAACCTCCTCAAGAGGTCAACACGGGTTGAATGGACCGGCAAGTGTAAAGAAACCTTTTAAGTGTTCAAAGAAAAACTAACAACCTTTTAAAAATAAACTATGTATACTGATAAGGGAAGCTTAAGGCTTAAGCTTTTGAAAGGAGGCCACAAATCGTTGTACTCTGTGTATCCTGGAGGTACAAAATGTATAATGGTCTAAAAGAGCACCTTTGCTGACCTAACGTAAAGGGAGGTATAGCCAACTATGGGGATTAATGTTTGCCATGACAAAAGGGCCAAAGCAGAACGTTAAAGAGCATCAGGTAACTCTAGACCCTTAGAAAGTCCCACGTGGGAATGAGAATCAATTTCTATGGATGCTATCAGGGGAGTACCCCTCACAGCTTCTAGAAGGGAAAAAAAAAAAACATTTGAGTAATTTCGGATCGCCTTACCAAGTTGTACATTCGCTCCTATCCATGAAGGATGGAAAATAGATAAGATAACGGATACCCACACACAAAAGAGTGTTAGATTATTTGGAATTCCGAGGAGCATAGTCCCCGATGGGGATACATGTTGTCAATCGTGAGTTCGGAGCGCCCTACAAGGTTAACTGGATAATTGTGGATCGCCTGACAAAGTCGGCGCCTTTCTTTCCTATCTATGAAGGAGGAAAGGTGGAGAGACTGGCCGATATTTGCGTACAAGAAGTTGTAAGGTTGCATAGGATTCCAAAAAGGACATAGTATCCGAATGTGATACGCGATTTCAATCACGATTTCCATCACGATTTTGGTGCTAAGACTAATGGTAATAGCTTCTATCATCAAGAAAGCGACAGCCAGACGGACAGAGTAAAACAAATTGTAAAGATATGTTACGCGCATGCATTTTAGGTTTCCAAGGAAATCAGGATGAAATTCCCTCGTTCATAGAGGTTTCTTATAGTAGTAGATATGAGTCTACCATTCGAATGGCTCCTTTTAAAGCGTCTTATAACAGGAAATGTCGCACCCGCGATGTTAGGGTGGAATAGTTAAAGTTGTAGTCACAGGTCCGGAGTTAATCCAGGACGCATCACATAAGATCGGAGTCATCTGACCACATGTCAAGATCGACCAAAGAAGGCGGAGACCGCTTGATCCTCAAATTGGAAACCGTGTTTTCTTTAAAGTGATTCAACTCAAGGAGATTCGAAGTTTCAATATCTAGGGGAAGTTAAACCCTTACTATAGTAGGATCTTACTCCGTTGTGGAGGGGATCAATCCAGTGACCTATCGTTTAGATGTACCTTCTAATCCAAGGCAAATGCGTGACGTTTTCACGTTTCTCCAACTCCGGAAATATGTATCGGGCCCGGCCCGCATTCTTGAAGAAGAACCTCTATTGAAAGAGAGAAGCCTCATCGTCGAACAACGATCTATCCAAATTTTGGAGCACGGGGTTCACTCAAGGAAAAGTCCCTTAGGCGAAGTACTTTAGGGCAAATCAAGACACCTCGGAAACCTCTGGGGAAACCGAGGAGGACATGAAGGAAAGCTACCCACACATCTTTTAAGGAATATCAAACGCAATGGAACCAACAGCAAGTTTCGAGGACGAAACTTCTTTTAAGGGGGGGAGGATGTAACAACCCACCCCAAAATCATGTTTAATTATTTATAAAGCACAGAAATTATCCAAATCGCGTTATAAATTTTTCGCGTTTACCTTTATTTATTTATTAATTAATTTATTTATTTATTGTTATCGGTGTTGTGTCTCGTGCAGGAGATGGCCAAGATGCCGAATTATCGGCTTAAAAAAAAATTTTACTTTATATGTTCATTCAATGAGTTAAAGTATTTCAGGTTATACGATTTGTGTTATAAAGTTATTTACACGTTAAGTTAATTTGTATCGGGTTTTACCGTTTACGCTATTTTCTTAACCGAAAGGGGTCTAATTATTCGACCCCGTAACATTTGTATCTTCTTGCCCAAAACTCTAATTTATTTGGGTTATATTTATTTCATTTAAGTGCAAGTAATATTTATATTTCATTTATTTGGATTTTCTACATCCAAGTGTTATTTTATTTTAACCCAATTATTACCAATTGATTTTATTTTAGTACAAGTAAATTATTTAAGGTTATTACATTACAATTATTGTATTTAATTTACAAATTCAGATTTGTATTAAGTGTAGAGGAGTATATGGAATGGTATTAGTTAAAGGGGGTTATTTCATTTCAACCCATTTTAATTTCATCACAACTCTCACACTTTCTCTCTCTACCCTCTCCTCTTCCTCCTTGCCCCATTGCCAGCCCTGCTGGTCTTTTTCCGCCACCGGCAGGATTCCACCGCACCGGTGGTGGCCGACCACCCTCTCCCTTCTCTTGGTTTTCATCAATTTTTAACCCAAGGTAATCTCTCAAACCCCCAAATTCAAATCTTTTATGTCCTAATCTGAGTTTTATGTTTTGTATATGTTTTCTTTGCAATTTCTACTCCTTTTACTCTCTTCTAGTATAAATTTCAAGTCACAATTGTATTGGTTAAGTTAGGTTTTGATTTTGGAGTATATTCATGTGATTCTTGAAGAGTTATTGAGGTGTTAGAGTTGAATTCATGGTGGATGATGTTTATATGTTTATGCATGTGGTTTTTGGGGCCTTTGATGAATGGATTTTCATGAGTTATATTCTGAAAGTATAGTGGATTAAGGTTATTTGGGATTTGGTGGTGTTTTAATATGTTTAAGGGTGAAAAAATCGAGTTAAAAACTGGAATTGTCGGTAAATAACGGTTCTGGTTCGAATCTGGAAATTTACAGTACCATAAAAGTGGGATTTTTGCCCAGATTTCCACTCCTTTTGATAGCCTAAAGTGTTAGCAAACCATAGGCTTTGGAATTTCGATTTTCCGACATGTATAGCGCCAGTTACGACCAAAACCGTAACCTCACGTTTTTATATACGATTTCTGAGTCAGTGTTTTGAGGACTGATTTTCGGACCTTTAGAGACTTCCTTAGTCTTTGTAGTAAACATGAAAGTTTTAGCTAGCATTCTGAGCTTTCCGGAAATGTATCATATGCGTCCATACGATGTCTGGATTAAAAGATAAAGAGTTTCCGTGAAGGGTTGCAATCTGACCTCTGCCCAAAATTCTTAAGTGCATGTCTGATTTGTTGGCCATTTTTCGTCCCTTTAGAGACTTTATTAGTTTTAGTGATAAACATAAGAGTTTTAGGCCACGTTGCAAGCTTTCCGGAAAGGTGTGGTTCATAGTCATCCGATATCGGGAGTATAAGTTACAAGCCCGGGAAGCAGGGCTATCCAGAACAACATTTCTGCCCAATTTGGTTTATGTAAATGTATGTCTTTTGGGCCTTAAATCAACCCAATAAGGGGTTCTAAGCATGAATGGGCCATGGTTATAGGTTGTCATTGTAGAGTTATGTGTTTAAAGCTAAAAGTACCATCTTGGAGTCTCAAGGGAGTCCTAAGGGTAGTCTCCAAAAGCTAATGGGTTTGATAAAGTATTTCACTTCCCCATCTTCCTTTAGAATATTATTCAATGTCTTGAGCTAGCTAAGAGTTTCTTCTAGCTTGGTAGCTTCCAAGTTCAAAGTTACTTCCATCTTTATTGCTTAAATCATTGACCCAAGCTTGTTCTTATTGCATTCGAATATGTTTATCGTACTCCGTTTTATCGTTCATTTGCTATCGTATGATCAAGCCATAGTTAACTCCATTGTTCGCATCCTAGCTTTCAAGTGTAAGCACCCCATTCATCGTCAATTCAAGCTAATTTTATTGGATTCAAGCCCTTTCATTTGAATCATATTCTACGTCATTATGTTCATGTTTTCCGACTGGAAATTTCTAAGGTTTTATATGCACTGCTTCTGTCCGGGCCATTTTTCGGGCCCTTCCTTTCATTTCTAGCCTTTGAGCCAGTTGACAAAGTTAAAGATCATGTTTTCCCTATTCCGGGATGTACTCTTTTACGTCGTTTCGATTTTCCTAACTCACGTTATGCTACAAACGCTATTTTGATACAACCTGAAATTTTATTCCTAAAGTTGTTTCATTTATATTACTAAGTTTCCAAACTCGTGAAACTAATTTAGAACCTTATTCGGTTCTTCATGTTTATGTATGCTTCTATTGGTTGACAAAGTTTCAAAGGCCATCTCAAGCCGTATCGCCAAAGTCTTTAGCGTTCCAAGTGCGCAAATTGTCGACTCTTGTTCTATTTAAATTCAAGTACAGTTTAATTGCATAGATATATTCTAACGATTTTATTGTTTTATAAGTGGTCCCGAAACTTATTCTACAGTAGCTAGAGTAAAGTCTAGCCTTATTTTACAGCTGAGCTCTGTCAGTAATCTTGACTGGCGATGTCATTTGCTTAGATCACCCATCAAACTTCGAGATCGGTTTGGCGTCGTGCGTGAGATGTTTGGCATCGATCTAAAAGGACACCATATCTTACTTTATGAAATCATTTCAATGTTAAGCACAGCATATGCATAGAAATTTTATAGCTTAAAGTATTCAATGGTTTAGCATGCTTTATATCCCTATCCGTTTTCAAAATGAATTTAAATGCGGCACTAAAAACCGTTTTGAGCGGTTTGGCGTGTTGGAGGTTTCGTCTGATGTTTCCCCACTCACTTTGCGAATGTTTCTAATGTTTTGTTTAGGTCGAGCTCCCGGGATAAAGCGAGGTTAAGCGAGGAGTAATCGTCATGCGGTGGTTCTCTAAAGCGATCGATCATCGGTAATCAAGGTTACTCAAGGGCATTAAAGGCCACTTGGTTGTGGAAAATCTGTATGACATGTTTAATTAAAGGTTGTATAATGTATTTGTACTCTAAGTTTTGCGATTGTGTTGTATGGAGTTAAGTAAAGTTTTATGGTGGATTGTTATATTGTGGTATTGTGTTTTGCCTTGTCAGGAGTGGGGCAGCGGTAATGCCTCGACCTAAGGTGTTCATTGCGCTAATCACGTTTGGGATTCTAAAGAATAGTCTTAATCTTGTGATTAAGGTTGGGGCGTTACAGTTTTGGTTCCACAACAGTTACGCCCCCACCTTAATAACAAGATCAAGATTATACTTTAGAATCCTAAACTCGTGATTAGCGCAGAACACCTTAGGTCGAGGCATGCCCGTCTACTCGAGCAAAAAAACCACAATATAACAATACACCATAAAGCTGTACTAAACTCCATACAATCCAACTGCAAAACTTAAAGTACACACATTATACAACCTTTTATCATACATATCATAGGTTTCACAACCCAATGGCCTTTAACGCCTGGGCAACCTTGAACACCGATCTTGATCGCCTTTGAAGCTGCTCGCATGCACGACTTACTCGTGATTAACCTCGCTTTATCCCGGGAGCTCGGACCTAAAACAAAACATTAAAACATTCGCAAAGTGAGTGAAACACTCGATGCGTAAACCTCAACACGTCAAACCGTTCGAAGCGGTTTAATGCCGCATTTAAATTCATTTTGAAAACGGAAGACATAAAACATGCTAAACCATTGAATACTTTAGCTATGAAAGTTCTATGCATATACTATGCTTAACAATAAAATGATTTCATAAAGTATAACTGTGGTGTCCTTTTGAGATCGATGCAAGCATCTCGCGCGCATGCAAACCGACTCGAATTTGGATGGTGACTGCTAAGCGATCGACGAACTAGGTCGAGATTACTCTGATAGACTCTTGTAGAATAGGTATCGGGACCACTTATAAAACACTAAAATCGTTAGAATATAACTTATGCAATAAAGCACTTTGACTTTAAATAGAAAAAGAGTTGGACAATTTCGTACTGGCAGTGAGTTGCTCGGTGGCGATCTCGGTGAGGAATGGCTTGGGTCAGCAGGACTTTGAGCTATAACAATAGAGTTCGGTATTAAAATAGGAGCCATGAATAGATGAGGCGTAGAGCCTTGCAATAAAGTTTGAGTTAAAGCGTATAAAAATTTCAGGTTTTTAAGGCAATAGTATTTTGGTCGTAGCTCGGGCTATAGAACTCGGATTTCGCTATGCGAGTACTTTTCGGAAAGGGAAAAAATATACTCTACAAGTTTGATGGCCGGGCCAGAGGCTAAAAAAGATGATAAGGGCTCGGAAAAAGCTGCAGTCGATGTGATAAATTACCAAAATAGTCATATCTGAAGTTTCAAGTGTTTGAATATAAAATTGAGAAGACTTTGGTAAGCGCTTTAACTTATAAGAGCTTTATGGACTAAGGAACACTTGTAAAATATAACCTCTCAAATTACCCAAAGACTTTAAAAACTTCAAAGTCTGATAGAAACTTCTCAATAAATTTAGGAAGTTTGGTAAATTAAAAGCAGTAAAGCAGTAAAATAGTTTCAAAGTCTCGGGGTCCTTCAACATTGGCTCTAAGGTTCTCACTTAACAACTATATCACAAATTCTATATTCCTTAGATTAGCCACTCTTAAACCCACTTATAAGTCCTTTATAACCATATTTAACCCCTTAATGTACTTATACAATCACCCAGAAAATTCCAGTTTTTCAGCTCTGTTTCGGGTCCTATAACTTACACTCCCGACATCGGTTTAAGACATACCATACGTTTTCGGAAAGCTCGTCGAGTCCTCTAAAACTCTTATGTTGAACACTTTTCCAGAATCAAACTCCATTTGGTCGAAAAGCACACAACAATACACTGACTCCAAAATTCGTATGCAATTGCGCGGCTTTACGGTTTTGGCTCTAACTTGAGTTATACAAATCGAAAACTCGAAATTCCAAAGCCCGGTGTTTACTAACATCTTAGGCTACCTTTTTACACTAATTTCTGGGCTCGAAACTAATTTTAGCATCCCCTATAAAAATCACAAAATGGGCAGTAGGTTCTGGACAGAATTTAGCCTTCAAGCATGCTTGTTTTCATCCAAACTTTATACCAAATATACACCCAATGTAATCTATGCATAACCTCACTATTTTCCAGAATTTTTACCTCTAAAATTAGCATCCATACTTGTATAATTCACATGCAACAACTCACATACATTTGTACTTAAACTACACCACAAATAACATGGTTTTCTTCACAACTTCATGTAATTCATCCAAACAACTCAAGAATACTTTATTATCTCTACAAAACAGAAAGTATAACTCAAAAATCTCTACCAATCCAACATGCATGACCATAGAACATCATCATCTTCGTCAATTCACAAAAACCTCAACACATTTCACACAACTTGAACCAAAACACTTAGTTTCATTCACTAGAATCAATTACCACAATATATACTCTAATTTCATAAAAGAAAGTAGTAATTTAGCATAAAAACATCATGGTAAAACTATAATATCAAAACCTTCAAAATTCATAACAATGGAGGAGAGATAACTTGAGAAATACCACTTGAAAAGATGAATAAAATGGACTAGGATGAAGAGGAGAGGGAGAGCTTCAAATTGGTGCCAGAAATTTTGGCCGGAATCTCGCCGGAAGCGGCGGTCGCCGAAGCAGAGGAGGGCTGGGGGTGCTGCTGCCTGGCGTGAAGAGGGAGAAAGAGGGCTGAGTTGTGTTTTCAAATTTGAAATGAAATATGACCCCTTAACTCCCCCACTTGCATATATATTACTCCCTTTAATTAGCTTAACTAAAATATTAATAAACATTGCAATTATAACACTAATATAACAATACTAATATTACTAATAAAACATAAAATGGGTGTTTCATATATACCTTAGAATTATATTAAATTTGATCGATTTTAAAAAAGGCGGTAAATCGGCAACCCAAATTAACCGTTTGATGTGGGAAAATAATCTATAAAATAAACCGACTTTGAAATAAGATTGTAGAACCTAAAATAATTATAATTTAAGGTCCTAAATAAATAATAATGAGCTCGGTAAAAGTTTGACAGTAAAGTATCGCTTCGCCATTCCATGAAAACTGTCACCGTTAGCTAACGCAAGGTACAAATTAATTTAATAAGCAATTAAAACTAATTAAACAAGTTTAAGGTACTATAATAGCTATGGTTTAGGGCGGGTTATTACATCCTCCCCCCCTTAAAAGAAGTTTCGTCCTCGAAACTTGCTGTCCGATAAACTTTTGCGGTGAGAAATACCTTAAAAGAGATGGGGGTAGTTTTTTATCATTTCATCTTCGGTCTCCCACGTGGCCTCGGAGGTTTCTTGGTTCGCCCATAGAACTTTGACTAGCGGAACTTCTTTCGTACGTAGATGCTTGACTCTACGATCCAAAATTTGGATCGGTTGCTGCTCGAAGGTGAGGTCCTTGGCTAGAAGAGGAGGTTCTTCCTCTAAAACGCGCGTTGGATCAGGCACATACTTCCGAAGCTGGGAGATATGAAAGACATCGTGGATATGTCCTAACTCGGAGGGTAACTCTAGACGATAAGCTGATGGGTTAACCTTTCCTACAATGGGACAAGGTCCTATGTACCGAGGGCTTAACTTACCCCTAACATTGAATCGTCTAACTCCCTTTGTGGGGGAAACTTTGAGGAATACCCTATCTCCTACTTGGAACTCAAGCGGCTTCCACCTCTTGTCAGCATAGCTCTTCTGTCTGCTTTGGGCTGTCCGAATATACAAGTATGGATTTGGGACATGTTTAAAAATAACACTAATATAACAATACTAATATTAAAGTCAACCCGGTAGCATACCGAGTGGAGTTACCATCTAGCTTAGGAGGAATCCACGATGTTTTTCATGTGTCGCAGCTTCGGAAATATGTACCGGACCCAAGTCATATTCTAGTGGGGGAACCACCGCTTCTAGCTGAAGATTTAACCGTCAAGCAACAACCGATTCAAATTCTGGATCGGCGAATCAAGAAGCTACGAACGAAAGAAGTTCCCTTAGTCAAAGTGCTATGGGCGAATCAAGACACGTCGGAAGCCACGTGGGAGACCGAAGAAAACACGAAGAAACAATATCCCCATCTCTTCTAAGGTAAACAAACGCGTTTTATGATCATCGTCAAGTTTCGAGGACGAAACTTCTTTTTAGGGGGGGAGGATGTAATAACCCGCCCCAAAATCGCGATTAATTAAGCGTTAATACCGTAATTATCTAAATTGCGTATAAATTTTTCGCGTTTATTTTCAAGTATTATCTATTTTATCGGTGTCAGGTTTCGTGCAGGAGATGGCAAAGCGTATCAAGTATCGGAATTATAAGTTCCAAAATTATTTTATTTACCTATTAAGTAAATTTGTATCGGGTTACCGTATACGTAATTTTAGTCGGAAAAAGGGTTTAATTATTTTACTTCTAGAAGATTATATTTTATTATTCCAAAACTCAATTTATTTTATTTGAGTTATATTTATTTTATTTAATTTAAGTACAAGTGGTATTTATTTTCCATTTTATTTAATTTCCCTATTCAAGTTCTATCTTATTCCAACCCAAATGTTACCAATTAATTTTACCTAGTATCAAACTAAATGGGTAATTTTTACTACTCTTATAATTATTTTACTCATTTGTATTTTCAGATTTTAGTTAATATATTAGTGGTTTAGTTAATGAGGGAGTATATTAGATAGTAGAAGAGGTTATTATCTTCATTTCTAATTCAAACACCCACACTCCACTTTCTCTCTCTACAAACTCCATCTCCCTCATCTTGCTCTGCTGCCCAGCCCACGCCACCACCCTCTGCGCCCTTTTCCCACCACTGAGCCACTTTGGAGCCACCGCCGCCACCTCTCCTCTCTCCTCTTGAATTTCATCCAATTTTAACCCGAAGGGTAATTTCTAAAACCCCCAATTTCACTCTTTTATACCTAATCTGATTTTCATGATAATTACATGTTATTCTTGTCAATTTTTACTTCTTTTACTCTCTTTTAGTGTAATTTTCAGTTTATGGTTATTAGGGTTTAATTTTGAAAGAGATACATGTGTAATTTGGGTTGTTCTTGAGATATCTTTGATGGATTTATGTTGGATGATGATAAAATCATGTTGCATGTTGTTTCTTGGTGAATTTCTAAGCTTAAGGACAGATTATAACGTATGAAGTTATTGATTCAAGTGTTATAAGGTTTAATTTGGGTGAATTAAGTGTATTTTGAGGTAAAATTACTAGAATGTGTTATTGGTATTGAATTCATGGTTGCATGTCATTCTTGAGGCTTTTGATGAGCTTATTTAAGTGTTATAATTTCTGGAAATATGGTAGATTTTAGCCAAGTAGAGTTTAATGGAGAATGATTACAAGTTTGGGAGCTTAAATCACCATTAGAGTCAATTTCAAGAGCTAAAAACGTTCTGCCCAGTTCTGGAAATTTTCGAATTTTTAAAGTTGGATTTTTGCCCAGATTTTTGCTCCATTAGATAGCCCAAAGTATTAGAAAACCATAGGCTTTGGAATTTCTAAATTCCGTCTTGAATCGACCAAGTTATGAGCAAAACCGTGAAACCAGATTTTTACATACGAGTTTAAAGTCAGTAGGTTATGAGCTATTTTTCGACCTCTTAGAGATTTCTTTGGTTTTTGAGGAAAACATGAAAGTTTTAGATTATGCCACGAGCTTTCCGAAAGGTATGGTTTGTAGTCATACGATATCGGAGTATAAGTTATAAGCCCGGAAACCGGGTTGTCCTGTGTGAATATTCTGCCCAATTTATAAGTGGTAAAACCCATTTCTAAGGTTCTAAGCTAAGTCAATAAGGGTCCTTAAGCCTTAATAAATGATGATTATAGATTATAACCTCGAGTTAAGCCTTTAAGTGGAAGTATAGTTAGAAACCGGGTTATGTCCCAAAGTTATTTATCCAAAAATAAGAGTTTGAGAATAAGTTTTACGTGTCTCCCGGTGAACATTAAATTAATAATTCGATACCTTTGAGTTGGTTAAAGTATCTATCTACCTAAGGTCGTCCAAGTTCTAAATAGTTCTTATGATGAGTTTCCTAAAGTCTCAACTCATGGATTTTTCCCCTCAAATTACATTACCTATCTTTCTTCCATCGTTTACTCCATCAATATTATCCTTCTAAGTAAATCTCAAGGGAATTCTTCTAATTTCATATTCAACCTCTAATCTTTTAATCTCATCTTTCATCAATCAAGTTATCCTTCAAAAGATACAAGTTCCATCTATTGATTCTACCTTTCTACGTCAATTTCTCTATATAATTTCAACCCGAAACCCTTTATTTTCATTTATTCAGCTGCTGTCCCGGCCCATTTTGGGACCCTTCCCTTCATTTTTAGCCTCTGGCCCTTTCATCAAAGTTGTAGATCTCATTTTTCCCTATCCCGGAATATACTCTTTTGCTTTATTCCGATTTTCCTAGCCCGAGTTATACCTTGAACATTATCTTTACTTAAACCTGAAATTTTATTTCTAAAAAGTCGTTTTAATTATTTTACTAAGTTTCTAAGTTTATGATTCTAATTTAGAACCTTGTTGGTTCTTCGTTATTATTTATTTCCGTCTTAGCCGTCAAGTTGCAAGCGCCATCTCCAAGCCGAGCCGCACCACCCAAGTTTTTAGCGTCTCAAGGTATGATTGTCCAACCTTTACCGCCTTCGTGCGAGTTAATTCATGTTCTACCAAGTTTTATGCTTTATGCAAGTCTTTTATGCTTTAAAGTGGACCCATCTTATGTTATATAAAGTTTAATTATGTTTTTAGCACTCCTGATCAGAGTGTCCCAACCTGGCCAGTGTCGACCGTTTAACGGTCACCCAATCCAAATCTCGATCGATTTGGGCATACGCGTGTGTGAGGTGCTTGCACCGATCATGAGGGTTCCACGTTTTTCATTCATATAGCTAAGTTCAGCTTTACTTATTTATGCCTTATGCTTAAATCATTAAGTTTATTTATGTTTATCCCCTTTCCCGTTTTCAAAATGAATTTAAATGCCGGCACTGAAACCGTTTTCGAACGGTTTTACGTGTTGGAGGTTTCGTACTGAGTGTTTCCCCACTCACCTTTCGCGTTGTTTTAATGTTTTGTTTTAGGAGGCTCGAGTTCTCAGGGTCCAAGCAAGTCTGTTCCAAAGTAGCTCCAGCAGGTTGAGGTAGTCCCTAAGCTAAGTTATGGATGGAAGCCAAATTTTGCGCTTTGGAAGACTCGCAAATGTTTAAGTTTATGTATCTATATTTTTCAGGATTGTATCAATTATGTATTGGGTTTGGAGTTAGTTTTCCTTGTGGTTTAAAAAGTGTTAGTGTTTTGTGGTTGCCTTGTCTCTTTCGGAATGCGGTAATGCCCCGGTCAAGTTTTTCCGCTGCGCTAATCATGAATTTGGGTGCTAAGTAAGCATTTAAATTGTGGTTTAAGATTGGGGTGTTACAGTTGTGGTATCAGAGCCAATTTGTAATATAACAATAAACCTCGCCTTTATCCTGGGATGTCTTTGCGTTGGGAGGCGATACCACAATATGCGCCAACCTTAATCACAAGATCAAGATTATACTTTAGAATCCTAAACTCGTGATTAGCGCAGCGGAACACCTTAGGTCGAGGCATTACCGCCGTCCCTACTCGGGACAAGGCAAAACACAAAACCACAATATAACAATACACCATAAAACTGTACTAAACTCCATACAATCCAACTGCAAAACTTAAAGTACACACACATTATACAACCTTTTATCATACATATCATAGGTTTCCACAACCCAGTGGCCTTTAACGCCCTTGGGCAACCTTGAACACCGATCTTCGATCGCCTTTAGAGAACTGTTCTGTACAGACGACTTACTCGTGATTAACCTCGCCTTGATCCTGAGAGCTCGGACCGCCTAAAAATAAAACATTGAATACATTCGCAAAGTGAGTGGGGAAACACTCAGTACGTAAACCTCCAACACGTCAAACCGTTCGAAAACGGTTTTTAGTGCCGGCATTTAAATTCATTTTGAAAACGGGATAGGGGATATAAAGCATGCTAAACCATTGAATACTTTAAGCTATAAAATTTCTATGCATATGCTGTGCTTAACATTGAAATGATTTCATAAAGTAAGATGTGGTGTCCCTTTTAGATCGATGCCGAAACATCTCACGCACGTACGCCCAAACCGATCTCGAGTTTGGATGGGTGACTGCTAAGCAGTCAGACACTGGCCAGGTCAAGATTACTCCGATAGGAGCCTGTAAAATAAGGCTAGACTTTACTCTAGCTACTGTAGAATAAGTTTCGGGACCACTTATAAAACAATAAAATCGTTAGAATATATCTAAGCAATAAAACTGTACTTGACTTTAAATAGAACAAGAGTTGGACAATTTGGGTACCTTAAGACGCTAAAAACCTTGGCGGCTCGGCTCGGCAGGAGATGGCCAAGATGCCGAATTATCGACTTAAAAACTTTACCTTACATGTTTATACATTGAGTTAAAGTATTTCAAGTTATACGATTTAGGTTATAAAGTTATTTACACGTTAAGTTAATTTGTATCGGGTTTTACCGTTTACGCGGTTTTCTTAACCGAAAGGGGTCTAATTATTCGACCCCGTAACATTTATATTTTATTACCCAAACCTTAATTTATTTGGGGTTATAATTATTTCATTTAATTACAAGTAATGTTTATATTACATTTATATGGATTTTCTACATCCAAGGTTTATTTTATTTTACCCAATTGTTTTTATTTGATACAAAGTAATTCTTTTAAGCTACTATATGTGCAATTATGGTATTTTATTTTACAAAATCTGATTATTCTAAATGGTACTAAGTATTAGAGGGAGTTTATATGTGTATCAGTTTAAGGGGTGTTGATTATTACAATTACATTTCATTTTCATTCTCCTCACTCGCTAACTAAACATATTCCTCTCTCCCTCTTGGACCGAAAGGTAAGGGACAGCCACCGCTGGGTCAAGGCCATTTTCCGGCCAGCCGCCACCAGCTACGGCCACCGTGCACCACCCTCTCCCTTCTCTACAAGTTTTCATCCATTCTCACCTTGAAGGGTAATGTCTAAAACCCCCAATTTCAATTCCTATGAACCCTAATCTGAAAATCTATGTTTTATATATGTTTTCCTTGTAATTTCTACTCCTTTTACTCTCTTTTATCTTGAATTCAAGTACATAATTGTATTGGTTAAGTTAGGGTTAAAGTTTTGAGTACAAATATGTGTATTTCTAAGTGTTTATGAAGATTTAGGGTTGATTTACTTAGAAATTATCCGAAATAACCATTTTCCGGCCAATCTTAAATTGATTAGCGAACCTGTTTACATAAAAGGTATAAAATTTATACCACAACTGTAACACCCCAATCTTAAACCACAATTTAAATGCTTACTTAGCACCCAAATTCATGATTAGCGCAATCTAAGACATAATTTGGAGTCTTTTATGCTTTAAAGTGGACCCATCTTACGGTTATTACTTAACTAAAGTTATAGTGTCTTGTGGAAACCAAAAGAAACTTCCAAATATGTGTATTTATTGATACTAAACCATTATCCGGCCAACCCTTCTTTTAGCAACTCCTCAAAATTGACTCCTGTGATCCATTTGGGTGCTAACTTTATTATCCGAAATAACCATCATTCTCAGTAAGGATCTACAGTGTATATCCAGATTTTGGCTTAAATGCAAGTTACTACTCGATCAGATATCAACAATCTATGCTTTGCACATTCCAATCAATTTTTATCCCGCATTCATGCATTCCCGATACTGATTTTCTTAATTCACGAATCTTAATTTAAGTCTTACCTTATTCATGAAATCATTGTTATCATCATCTTTGGCAAATATGCTATCTTTTGTTGATCCCTGTTTTCTTAATGGATATACATGCGTCGTTGGACTAAAGAATACCTTTATCCCTCCGTGTAGTTTTAAAGCTTTAAGTCCACCAGTGTAAACCTTTGCTTTGTTATTCATTTTCAAAATTCATGTTCTTACCTCTTAATTGATGGCATCTTCTTGTTATCGTGTTTTCTCCCGTGGCTGTTGGTGCCTTTTATAAGAAATAGACGTCTTGACGGAAGTTAATAAAGGGAGGGAAAAATGAAGCGTAGAAATGTTAGTTGTATGGGAGTTTATGATATCTGAGGTAAAATGGGAAAGGTAGAGAAATCGCTGTTGAAGGAAATACTAGGGACCTTCGGGTCAAGACTTCTTACAAGTGGGTGTTTATGAAATCAAGAATATAGAACACTTGAAGAAAGATCAGTCCTTCTTCCAAAGGATATAAAAGCCATATGGATATATTTGAGAAATAAAGTGTTCTTGCCATATAACCCATGATGGGAAGAGGGTGCTCAGTTAGTTAACGGAGATAAAAACCCAGTGTTTTGGGACTCGTCTTAGGAAGTGATGCCAAGAGAAATAAGTTCAAGGATTGTACAAATAATCAGCGTAAGGTGCTCGTCACTATGTTGACCATAACCTTTAGATGAGATACGATATCATGGAAACATGTGGAAGGAATGGGCAGACAACGTGCCTACGCCAGACTTTGCTAAAGAGCGACAGCTGTTCGCCAAGTTTCCAAAGTGTGAATTTTGGTTAAAAGAAGTAGCATTTTTGGGACATATAGTCACCAGTAAAGGGATCCAAGTGGACCCTAGTAGAATTTCCGCCGTTCAAAGCTGGGCAAGACCCTCTACAGTCAGCGAAGTGCGAAGTTTCTTAGGTATGGCAGGATATTATAGGAGATTCGTACCGAATTTCTCTAAGTTGGCTTTACCGTTGACCAACCTTCTCAAGAAATCGACTCATTTCGAATGGTCTGACGAGTGTGAAGAAGCCTTCCAAGTGCTCAAGAAGAAGTTAACGACCGCACCGGTGTTATCCCTTCCCGAGGAAAGAAGAGAGTATGTGGTATATAGTGGTGCGCCCCATCAAGGCTTAAGGTGTGTGCTGATGCAAGATGATAAGGTGATCGCATATGCGTCACGGCAGTTAAAGCCTTACGAGAAAAATTACCCCACTCATGACCTAGAGCTAGCGAGGGTGTTTGCCTTGAAGATTTGGAGGCATTATCTGTATGGAGTTCATACGACTATCTTTACGGAGCACAAAAGTCTCAAGTACATATTTACTCAGAAGGAGTTAAATCTAAGGCAGCGAAGATGGCTAGAACTTATCAAGGATTATGATTTAGATATCCAATACCATCCTGGCAAAGCAAATGTAGTGGCTGATGCCTTGAGTAGGAAGACTCAGCATGGAAAGTTGACCTGTCTAGAGGTTCTCCCAAAGCTGCAACAAGAGCTATGCAAAGAAAATATTGAGCTAGTTAAGCAAGAAGAAGTGACCAGAAAGTTAGCTGCTTTATCTCTTCAGCCATCTATCATTGAGGAAATCAAGACAGAACAGATGAATGATTCTGAACTCAAGAGAATCATGGATAATCTTGTCATAAAGGGATACCAGGTTCCAGTCAAGATTTTGGAGCGCGTTGCAGAAAGCTTTTGGTACGCGACTCAGTGTTAGTAGCTCATACCATCCGGAGAGTGATGGTTAAACCGAGAGGGTTAACCAGATTGTGGAAGATATGTTGTGTGCATGTGTTCTGGATTTTCAAGGGAACTGGGATCAGTTTCTCCCACTCGTAGAGTTTTCATATAATAATAGCTACCAGGCCACTATTAAAATGGCCCCGTTCGAAGCACTCTATGGCAGAAGATGTCGAACCCCACTATGCTGGGGAGAGTTAGATGAAGCGTTGATCATAGGTCCGGAACTAATCCAAGACACAACCGATAAGGTCCGAGTCATCCAACAGCACATCAAGACTGCTCAAAGTCGGCAAAAGAGTTATGCAGATAGAAGGCGAAAACCTCTCGAATTTCAAGTGGGTGATCAAGTTTTTCTTAAGATTTCTCCAACGAAAGGGGTTCGGAGATTTAATATCAAAGGAAATTAAGCCCACGCGTTTTATTGGGCCATATCCGGTGATAGGAAAGATCAACCCGGTAGCCTACCGAATAGAGTTACCTTCTAGTCTAGGAAGGATCCACGACGTTTTACATGTGTCGCAACTCGGAAATGCGTCACGACCAAGCATGTTCTAGCGGAAGAGCGCGCTTTTGGCCGAAGATCTAACGTTCGAGCAACAACCAGTCCAAATTCTGGATCGACGGATCAAGAAGCTACGCACGAAAGAAGTCCCATTAGTCAAAGTGCTGTGGGCAAATCAAGATACCTCAGAAGCCACGTGGGAAACCGAGGAAAGCATGATAGAACGTTACCCTCATCTTTTGAGGTAATCCATCACGTTTTTAATCGCAATCAAGTTTCGGGGACGAAACTTCTTTTTAGGGGGGGAGGATGTAATAACCCACCCCAAAATCATGTTTAATTATTTATTAATCACGGTAATTATCTAAATCGCGTTATAAATTTTTCGCGTTTATCTTTATTTATTTATTGAGTTACTTGTTTATTTATTGTTATCGGTGACAAGTCTCGTGCAGGAGATGGCTAAGATGCCGATTTATCGGCTTAAAAATTTACTTTTACATGTTTGTGCATTGAGTTAAAGTATTTCAGGTTGTACGTTTTACGTTATAAATTTATTTACCGAGAAACGGCTAATATTTACATATTCCGATTTATATATATATTTTACCGTTCCAATTTTAATTTCTTACATTTTATTCCCTTACATAATTTCAAGAGGTAATTTTCCACCTTATTATTTTAATTCAAGTGTCATTGTATTTTATTTTTACGTTGCTCAATTATTATCGATATATTTTATCTTCTACAAAAACCCAATATTTCAAGTTACTACAACAATTACCATTTAATTACTCCTAATGTTATCATCCTATTATTATTTTTAATTAAGGTTTTAGTCTTATTTATTGTTAGCTTTGGTAATTGGATGATAGTTATAAGTGTGTTTTAAATGTTTAGTAGAAGGGAGTCTCAATACACTTCACTTCTTTTCAAATTTGAATCAAATTAATTACTTATAATTTATTTACTTAAAATTAGGTATTTAAATTATATTTTCAGATTTCAATTAAGTTTAGTTAAGGGTGTTTTAGTTAAGTGGAGGGAGTTTATAATAGTAGTGTTAGTGTTAGAGACCCATTTTTTATTTCAAACCCACACCCAAGCTCTTTCTCTCTCTACACTCTCCTTCCCTCTTCCTCCTCTGCTGGCTGTCCACCCCCAGCCGTTTTCCGGCCATTTTCCGGCCAGCCGCCGCCAGCCTCGGCCACCACGCACCACCCCCTTCCTCTCTCTTGTGTTTTCATCCATTTTTAACTCCAAGGGTAATCTCTCAAACCCTAATTTCAATTCTTTTATGTCTAATCTGAAATCCTATGTTTAATCTATGTTTCTTTTGTTAATTTCATCTCTTTTACTCTCTTTATTCATGAATTCAAGTATATAATTGTTTTGGTTACCACAACTGTAACGCCCCAACCTTAATCACAAGATTAAGACTATACTTAGAATCCCAAACCTGTGATTAGCGCAGCGGAACACCTTAGGTCGAGGCATTACCGCCGTCTCCCAAAAGAGACAAGGCAACAACACCAAAGAAACTTCCAAAACCACAGAATAACCTACTAACTTAAAAACCTTCACATATAAAACTTATACAACCCTTGGATAAAGCATATAAACTTAAACATAGCTTAAAACTAAAACGACTTCTTCCATAAACATGGTTACTTCAAAACATGCGACTCCCAAGCCGACCCAGATACTTCAACCATGACTACCTTGCTTGCAACACGCGATTACCCCTGCTTGCCTTTGCCTTTACCTTGGGTGCTCGGACCCCCTAAAACAAAACATTAAAACATTGCGAAAAGTGAGTGGGGAAACACTCAGTACGTAAACCTCCAACACGTCAAACCGTTCGAAGACGGTTATAGTGCCGGTATTTAAATTCATTTTGAAAACGGGGAAGGGGTAATAAAACATTAACTTGAAAAGACATGAACATAGACTTATACATGAGTAAGAGTAACTTGAGTTCATAAAGAAAGAACCTGTCACATGAACTTAGAAGTAAATACATAAACTTAAGAGTTTTGTTGGGTCCCTTTTAGATCGATGCAAAGCATCTCGCGCGCGCACGCCCAAACCGATCTGGAGTTTGGATGGGTGACTGCTATGCAGTCAGACAACGCAGTCTAGGACACTGATCAGAGCATCTAAAACATAAAAGGCTAGCACTTCGTAACTAGCTAGAACATAGAACATAGAATCCATAAAATGGGACCACTTAAAACCATGAATAATCATAAAAGCATAAATTAGCATAAAGCGTCAGAATCATAAAGCATAACCCATAAACATCTATCATAAATCGTAAACCTTTAACATAAATCGTAAACCTTTAACATAAACCGTAAACCTTTAACATAAAGCATAAATATAAACATAAATCGTAAACCTTTAACATAAACCGTAAACCTTTAGCATAAACCATAAATATAAACATAAATCGTAAACCTTTAACATAAACCGTAAACCTTTAGCATAAACCATAAATATAAACATAAATCGTAAACATAAAACATAAATTATAAACATAAAACATAAACCGTAAATATTTGCATAAACCGTAACCATAAAAATAAATCGTGAACATAAAGCATAAATCGTAAATATAAAGCATAAATCGTAAACATAAAGGAGCGAAGAGTTGGACAATTCGCGTACCTTGGTTAGACGAAAGCTTTAGCGGCGAGCCTCGAGCTTGAGATGGCGTGGGCGACTTGGAGACTATAAGGAATTTGTAATAAGAGCGTAGTGAAATCGGTGAGGTTCGTGTAATCATACAAAATAGCATAAAATACTTAAACTTGTCTCATAAAAGGTAAGAAAGGAAATAAAATTTCAGATTTTAGCAATTCGCTGTTTCGGCGATAACTTGGGCTAGAAAACTCGGATTTTTGCAAACGAGTACTTTCCGGAATAGGGAAAATCATGACCGACAACTTTGTCAACTGGCCCAAATGCTAGAAATGAAAGGAAGGGCTCGAAAAATGGTCCGGACAGAAGCAGTGCATGAATAAATTATAAAACGGCTTAAAAACTTAGAGTGGAACTCATGGTGAAAATTGAATAACAATAGAGAAGGTTCATGGTTTATGGGGCATTTCAACCATTGGCTTAAAGGAGCATAGAAATGGAGCACTTGAAGGTTCAATAAAAGAAACCATTCGATTAGTGAAAACATGAAGAACGTTGTAACGACGGAATTAAGGACAATATCATGTTTATGGATTTTTTTTTAGAAACGATTTTCGAATCGATGAACGGTAAATTAGATATGAAGAAAGGACGAGCTTATGGTTACTTAGACATAGAGGGACTCAAGTATAACCCTTATTCATCAACAATACTTACTTGGATCTTAAAACTTCACCGAATTGGCCCATGAATTGCTAAATTACCTATGATCCTTTAGGAGATAATCCTCAACATCAACCCAACTTAAATTAGCTTAGAAAACTCATCCCAACTATCTTGACAACACCACAAAGGTTACAAATTCATAAGAACTCCATAAAAGACCCAATTTACAAATTTTAGGCTAAAAAGACAATAAAAATTCTGGGCAGAAACTTGTTCCGGACAGCCCTGCTTCCCGGGCTCGTAACTCATACTCCCGACATCGGATGACTACGAATCATACCTTTCCGGAAAGCTTGCAATGTGGCCTAAAACTTTCATGTTCACCATAAAAACTAAAGAGGTCTCCAAAGGGACGAAAAACAGCCCTCAAAACACTGACTCAGAATTCGTATATAAAATTGTACCTTCACGGTTTTGGTCGTAACTCGGGCTATACATGTCGGAAATTCGAAATTCCAAAGCCTATGGTTTGCTAGCACTTTAAGCTATCAAATGGAGTAGAAATTTGGGCAAAAATCTCACTTTTATAATTCTGTAAATTTCCAGAATCGAAACAGTAGCTAAAATCACCTAAAAACTCATCTTTGAATTGGATTTTCCCACTCTTAATCATATTAAAACATAACCACACTTCATCTAACTTTAATCCACTATATTTCCAGAATATAAACCATGAAAAACTCTTCATCAAAGGTCTTAAAAATAACATGCATCTATGGATTAAACATAAACTTCACATAATAAACATGTTCTTGAACTCTTGCACAACAATCTCTCTAATTCACCCAAATTAAGCATGATAACTCTTAATTTATAATCTCACAACATAAACTCAGCCCTAAACACTTAGAAACTCATAAGAAATCCACATGCATCACCATTAATTCATCATCCACCATGAATTCAACCATAAAACCTCACAAACACTTAGAAATATACATGCATACACTTAAAACTTAAACCCTAACTTAACCACAACTTAAATTCATGCTTAAAACTCATAAAAGAGATGAAAAACAACAATAATAACTCAAATTGAAATAGAATTTCAGATTAGAACTTGATAAAATCGAATTAGGGTTTAGGGAGATTACCACTTGGGGGAGAATTTGAGGAAGAAAACTAAAGAGGAGTGAGGAAGGAGGTGTCGGCCACCACCTGGGGGCGTCGGACCAGCCACTGGTCGCCGGAAAAATTGGCCGGAACAGCCTGGGGGACGGCTGGGCAGAGATGGCGTGGGAGAGGAGTGAGGGAGAGGGAAAGGAGTGAGTGAATATAATCTGATTTGGTAAACAATGAACTAATGGTCTCATTCCCCTCTATAAATAAACCCTCACTTAATTAAATTACCACCCAATTAAAACATAACTATTAGTAAGAAAAATTAGCTAGGTAAGAATAATTGGTAATCAACCCAAATAATTTAACAACATAAAACTTGATAATATAACTTAGTATATAACTCAATAAAATTTCCTTGGGAATAAAATTGAGTAGAATACCAAAAATTAAAATCATATAAACTAACTTGATAAAACATACTAATTAAATAATTTGGGGCCATAAAATGTACTTAGGAGGATCGGGTAGCATAAATCGTAAAAGAACGGAATTAAAATTAATATAACCTTCCTCGGTTTTAGACGTAAAAATTTTAGAACGTAAAATAAATCAAATAACTTATTGTAAAATACTCATAACCTCAACATAATATTCATAAGATAATAATACATAAAATTAACCCACGAACCATCGTCTTGCTCGAGACCTGTCACGCATAAACATACATATAAAGAAAAACGTAATAACCAGTATAACAGTAAACGTGTCATAAATAAGGAAATTTTTAATTAGCGTAATTCGGCTAATCATCGAACTTAGTGTCTTAATTAAAACGGGTTTAGGGTGGGTCGTTACATCCTCCCCCCCCCCCCCTAAAAAGAAGTTTCGTCCCCGAAACTTGCTGTTGTGTTAATCGCGAACGAAAAACCTTAGAAAAGCTCGTTAACATAAATAAGAGAAACTAGGCAAGGTGCGAGTCTCAACCATCTTGAACCTCATTCATTATAAAAGGGAACGCTTGTCCCTTCTCATAAACCATCCTAGAACCACATTAAACCTTTGTGTCATATAGTACCTTTCAACCCTTTCACCAAACATTTTCATAAGGTACCTTGCCCCTATTTTGAGCTTCGCACCAATCTCACTTGGAATTGGATTTTATGAATCCTTATTTGAATTGATAAAATCTCTTTTAAGACTAACTCAACATGCTTCACATCTACACTACACTCATGCTCATGACATACTTTCCTAGGTCCAATCTCTTATGTTGCCCTTAACTTGCACTTTTAATTTGCTTGAATTGCCACTAAACTCCCCGGTTTCCGAGAAAATTTCGGCAGCACTTCCCCTATAATTTGGACTATCCCAAATTTTTACATATCTTCATACCTGCAAGAAAACATATGCACCATATATATACATCCACTTGGAGCTTCAAGCTCATCATCCAAACCAACCAATGCACATATCTCTAATATCAGTCCATAAAAGGACGCATAAACCACACATAAAAATCCCAAAATTACCATATTCAAATCATACTTCCTATAAACTCCTAATCTTCCCAAATACTTCTTATAACTCCGATCTGATACCACAACTGTAACACCCCAATCTTAAACCACAATTTAAATGCTTACTTAGCACCCAAATTCATGATTAGCGCAGCGGAAAAACTTGACCGGGGCATTACCGCCGTCCCGAAAGAGACAAGGCAACCACAAAACACTAACACTTTTTAAACCACAAGGAAAACTAACTCCAAACCCAATACATAATTGATACAATCCGCTGAAAAATATAGATACATAAACTTAAACATTTGCGAGAGTCTTCCAAAGCGCAAAATTTGGCTTCCATCCATAACTTAGCTTAGGGACTACCTCAACCTGCTGGAGCTACTTTGGAACAGACTTGCTTGGACCCTGAGAACTCGAGCCTCCTAAAACAAAACATTAAAACAACGCGAAAGGTGAGTGGGGAAACACTCAGTACGAAACCTCCAACACGTAAAACCGTTCGAAAACGGTTTCAGTGCTGGCATTTAAATTCATTTTGAAAACGGGAAAGGGGATAAACATAAATAAACTTAATGATTTAAGCATAAGGCATAAATAAGTAAAGCTGAACTTAGCTATATGAATGAAAAACGTGGAACCCTCATGATCGGTGCAAGCACCTCACACACGCGTATGCCCAAATCGATCGAGATTTGGATTGGGTGACCGTTAAACGGTCGACACTGGCCAGGTCGGGACACTCTGATCAGGAGTGCTAAAAACATAATTAAACTTTATATAACATAAGATGGGTCCACTTTAAAGCATAAAAGACTTGCATAAAGCATAAAACTTGGTAGAACATGAATTAACTCGCGAAGGCGGTAAAGGTTGGACAATTTGCGTACCTTGAGACGCTAAAAACTTGGGTGGTGCGGCTCGGCTTGGAGATGGCGCTTGCAACTTGACGGCTAAGACGGAAATAAATAATAACGAAGAACCAACAAGGTTCTAAATTAGAATCATAAACTTAGAAACTTAGTAAAATAATTAAAACGACTTTTTAGAAATAAAATTTCAGGTTTAAGTAAAGATAATGTTCAAGGTATAACTCGGGCTAGGAAAATCGGAATAAAGCAAAAGAGTATATTCCGGGATAGGGAAAAATGAGATCTACAACTTTGATGAAAGGGCCAGAGGCTAAAAATGAAGGAAGGGTCCCAAAATGGGCGGGACAGCAGCTGAATAAATGAAAATAAAGGGTTTCGGGTTGAAATTATATAGAGAAATTGACGTAGAAAGGTAGAATCAATAGATGGAACTTGTATCTTTTGAAGGATAACTTGATTGATGAAAGATGAGATTAAAAGATTAGAGGTTGAATATGAAATTAGAAGAATTCCCTTGAGATTTACTTAGAAGGATAATATTGATGGAGTAAACGATGGAAGAAAGATAGGTAATGTAATTTGAGGAAAAATCCATGAGTTGAGACTTTAGGAAACTCATCATAAGAACTATTTAGAACTTGGACGACCTTAGGTAGATAGATACTTTAACCAACTCAAAGGTATCGAATTATTAATTTAATGTTCACCGGGAGACACGTAAAACTTATTCTCAAACTCTTATTTTTGGATAAATAACTTTGGGACATAACTCGGTTTCTAACTATACTTCTCCACTTAAAGGCTTAACTCGAGGTTATAATCTATAATCATCATTTATCAAGGCTTAAGGACCCTTATTGACTTAGCTTAGAACCTTAGAAATGGGTTTTACCACTTATAAATTGGGCAGAATATTCACACAGGACAACCCGGTTTCCGGGGCTTATAACTTATACTCCTGATATCGTATGACTACAAACCATACCTTTTCGGAAAGCTCGCGGCATAATCTAAAACTTTCATGTTTTCCTCAAAAACCAAAGAAATCTCTAAGAGGTCGAAAAATAGCTCATAACCTACTGACTTTAAACTCGTATGTAAAAATCTGGTTTCACGGTTTTGCTCATAACTTGGTCGATTCAAGACGGAATTTAGAAATTCCAAAGCCTATGGTTTTCTAATACTTTGGGCTATCTAATGGAGCAAAAATCTGGGCAAAAATCCAACTTTAAAAATTCCGAAAATTTCCATAACTGGGCAGAACGTTTTTAGCTCTTGAAATTGACTCTAATGGTGATTTAAGCTCCCAAACTTGTAATCATTCTCCATTAAACTCTACTTGGCTAAAATCTACCATATTTCCAGAAATTATAACACTTAAATAAGCTCATCAAAAGCCTCAAGAATGACATGCAACCATGAATTCAATACCAATAACACATTCTAGTAATTTTTACCTCAAAATACACTTAATTCACCCAAATTAAACCTTATAACACTTGAATCAACAACTTCATACGTTATAATCTGTCCTTAAGCTTAGAAATTCACCAAGAAACAACATGCAACATGATTTTATCATCATCCAACATAAATCCATCAAAGATATCTCAAGAACAACCCAAATTACACATGTATCTCTTTCAAAATTAAACCCTAATAACCATAAACTGAAAATTACACTAAAGAGAGTAAAAGAAGTAAAAATTGACAAGAATAACATGTAATTATCATGAAAATCAGATTAGGGTATAAAAGAGTGAAATTGGGGTTTTAGAAATTACCCTTTGGGTTAAAATTGGATGAAATTCAAGAGGAGGAGAAGGGTGGCCGTCCAGGTGGCTTCTGGCGGCGGAAAGGGCGGCAGAGGGTGGTGGCGTGGGCTGGCAGCACAGAGCAAGATGAGGAGATGGAGTTTGTAGAGAGAGAAAGTGGAGTGTGGGTGTTTGAATTAGAAATGAAGATAATAACCTCTTCTACTATCTAATATACTCCTCATTAACTAAACCACTAATATATTAACTAAAATCTGAAAATACAAATGAGTAAAATAATTATAAGAGTAGTAAAATTACCCATTTAGTTTGATACTAGGTAAAATTAATTGGTAACATTTGGGTTGGAATAAGATAGAACTTGAATAGGAAATTAAATAAAATGGAAAATAAATACCACTTGTACTTAAATTAAATAAAATAAATATAACTCAAATAAAATAAATTGAGTTTTGGAATAATAAAATATAATCTTCTAGAAGTAAAATAATTAAACCCTTTTTCCGACTAAAATTACGTATCTGATACGAATTTACTTAATAGGTAAATAAAATAATTTTGGAACTTATAATTCCGATACTTGATACGCTTTGCCATCTCACGCACGAAACGACACGATAAAATAGATAATACTTGAAAATAAACGAAAAATTTATACGCAATTTAGATAATTACGGTATTAACGCTTAATTAATCGCGATTTTGGGGCGGTTATTACATCCTCCCCTAAAAGAAGTTTCGTCCTCGAAACTTGACGATGATCATAAAACGCGTTTGTTTACCTTAGAAGAGATGGGGATATTGTTTCTTCATGTTTTCTTGGTCTCCCACGTGGCTTCCGACGTGTCTTGATTCGCCATAGCACTTTGACTAAGGGAACTTCTTTCGTTCGTAGCTTCTTGATTCGCCGATCCGAATTTGAATCGGTTGTTGCTTGACGGTTAAATCTTCACTAGAAGCGGTGGTTCCCACTAGAATATGACTTGGGTCGGTACATATTTCCAAGATGCGACACATGAAAAACATCGTGGATTCCTCCTAAGCTAGATGGTAACTCCACTCGGTATGCTCTGGGTTGACTTTTTCTATGATTGGGTATGGCCCAATGTAGCGTGAGCTTAGCTTCCCTTTGACATTGAATCTCCGATCCCTTTGGTCGGAGAAATCTTGAGAAAAACGTGATCTCCAACTTGAAACTCGAGAGGTTTCCGCCTCTTATCTGCATAGCTCTTTTGCCGGCTCTGGGCGGTCTTGATGTCTTTGTTGAATAACTCGAACCTTATCTGCCGTGTCACGAATTAATTCGGACCTATGATTAGTGCTTCGTCTAGCTCTCCCAACATAGCGGGGTTCGGCATCGTCTACCATAGAGTGCTACGAAATGGGCCATCTTCATGGTGGCTTGATAGCTATTATTATAAGAAAATTCGATGAGCGGGAGTAAATCATCCCAATTTCCTTGAAAGTCGAGGACGCATGCTCGAAGCAAATCTTCTACAATCGATTCACCCTTTCGGTTTGACCATCACTTTCCGGATGATAGAGCTCATGAAATTGAGTCGCGTGCCAAAGCTCCTTGCGGTAGCGCTCCAAAACCTCGATTGAAATCTCGTATCCCGATCGCACACTATATCTTTGGAATTCCATGTAGACGAACAATCTCCTGGAGGTAAATATTTGCCAATTTATCCACTTTCCACCCTTCATGGATGGGAATGAAATGTGCCGACTTAGTTAGGCGGTCCACGATGACCCATATAGCATTCTTTCTCGACATGGTGAGGGGTAAACCCATGATAAAATCCATAGAGATCGACTCCCATTTCCATGTGGGAATTTCCAAAGGCCTAAGTTCTCCTGATGGCCGTTGATGTTCTGCTTTGACTTTTTGACAAGTTAGGCATCTGTCCACATAATTAGCTATATCCTTCTTCATATTTGGCCACCAAAAATTTTCTTTCAAATCCCTATACATCTTAGTACCTCCTGGGTGTACTGAAAACAATGAATTATGGCTTTCCTCCAAAAGCTTTAACCTTAAGTCTCTCTTGTCAGGTACACACAATCTATCCTGAAATCTTAGGGTTCCATCTTCAGCCCTCAACACCTCATTCACATTCATGGAAGTACTTGCAACTTTGCAACCCACCATGTTGTGTCTCTTAAGGAGGTCCATTGCATATTTTTGTTGAGATAAAAATGCCATCCGCACCTTGTTTCACCTCAAGCCCATCGTTTAGAGTTTTGGAAATAAACTTGAAGGTTCAATAAAAGAAAGGTGCTTAAAGAAAAGCTGACAACCGCACCAGTGTTATCCCTTCCCGAGGAAGGAAAGGAGTATGTGGTATATAGTGACGCATCCCATCAAGGATTAGGTTGTGTGCTGATGCAAGATAACATAATGATCGCCTATGCGTCCGGAAAGTGATGGTCAAACCGAAAGGGTGAATCAGATTGTAGAAGATATGCTACGAGCATGCGTCCTCGACTTTCAAGGAAATTGGGATGAATTCCTCCCGCTCATCGAATTTTCGTATAATAATAGCTATCAAGCCACCATTAAGATGGCCCCTTTCGAAGCACTCTATGGTAGAAGATGCCGAACCCAGCTATGTTTGTGAGAGCTAGACGAAGCACTAATCATAGGTCCAAAATTAATTCAGGACACGGCAGATAAGGTTCGAGTTATTCAACAGCACATCAAGACCGCCTAGAGCCGGCAAAAGAGCTATGCAGATAAGAGGCGGAAACCTCTCGAGTTTCAAGTTGGAGATCACGTTTTTCTCAAGATTTCTCCGACCAAAGGGATCCGGAGATTCAATGTCAAAGGAAGCTAAGCCACGCTACATTGGGCCATACCCAATCATAGAAAAGTCAACCCGGTAGCATACCGAGTGGAGTTACCATCTAGCTTAGGAGGAATCCACGATGTTTTTCATGTGTCGCAGCCGGAAATATGTGCGGACCCAAGTCATATTCTAGTGGGGAACCACCGCTTCTAGTCAAGATTTAACCGTCAAGCAACAACCGATTCAAATTGGATCGCGAATCAAGAAGCTACGAACGAAGAAGTTCCCTTAGTCAAAGTGCTATGGGCGAATCAAGACACGTCGGAAGCCACGTGGGAGACCGAAGAAAACACGAAGAAACAATATCCCCATCTCTTCTAAGGTAAACAAACGCGTTTTATGATCATCGTCAAGTTTCGAGGACGAAACTTCTTTTTAGGGGGGGAGGATGTAATAACCCGCCCCAAAATCGCGATTAATTAAGCGTTAATACGTAATTATCTAAATTGCGTATAAATTTTTCGCGTTTATTTTCAAGTATTATCTATTTTATCGTGTCGAGTTTCGTGCAGGAGATGGCAAAGCATATCAAGTATCGGAATTATAAGTTCCAAAATTATTTTATTTACCTATTAAGTAAATTCGTATCGGGTTACCGTATACGTAATTTTAGTCGGAAAAAGGGTTTAATTATTTTACTTCTAGAAGATTATATTTTATTATTCCAAAACTCAATTTATTTTATTTGAGTTATATTTATTTTATTTAATTTAAGTACAAGTGGTATTTATTTTCCATTTTATTTAATTTCCTATTCAAGTTCTATCTTATTCCAACCCAAATGTTACCAATTAATTTTACCTAGTATCAAACTAAATGGGTAATTTTACTACTCTTATAATTATTTTACTCATTTGTATTTTCAGATTTTAGTTAATATATTAGTGGTTTAGTTAATGAGGAGTATATTAGATAGTAGAAGAGGTTATTATCTTCATTTCTAATTCAAACACCCACACTCCACTTTCTCTCTCTACAAACTCCATCTCCCTCATCTTGCTCTGCTGCTGACCAGCCCACGCCACCACCCTCTGCCGCCCTTTTCCGGCCACCAGGCCACGCCGAGCCGCACCGAGCCACCGCCACCTCCTCCTCTCCTCTTTAATTTCATCCAATTTTAACCCAAAGGGTAATTTCTAAAACCCCCAATTTCACTCTTTTATACCCTAATCTGATTTTCATGATAATTACATGTTATTCTTGTCAATTTTTACTTCTTTTACTCTCTTTTAGTGTAATTTTCAGTTTATGGTTCTTAGGGTTTAATTTTGAAAGAGATACATGTGTAATTTGGGTTGTTCTTGAGATATCTTTGATGGATTTATGTTGGATGATGATAAAATCATGTTGCATGTTGTTTCTTGGTGAATTTCTAAGCTTAAGGACAGATTATAACGTATGAAGTTATTGATTCAAGTGTTATAAGGTTTAATTTGGGTGAATTAAGTGTATTTTGAGGTAAAAATTACTAGAATGTGTTATTGGTATTGAATTCATGGTTGCATGTCATTCTTGAGGCTTTTGATGAGCTTATTTAAGTGTTATAATTTCTGGAAATATGGTAGATTTTAGCCAAGTAGAGTTTAATGGAGAATGATTACAAGTTTGGGAGCTTAAATCACCATTAGAGTCAATTTCAAGGGCTAAAAAACGTTCTGCCCAGTTCTGGAAATTTTCGGAATTTTTAAAGTTGGATTTTTGCCCAGATTTTTGCTCCATTAGATAGCCCAATGTATTAGAAAACCATAGGCTTTGGAATTTCTAAATTCCGTCTTGAATCGACCAAGTTATGAGCAAAACCGTGAAACCAGATTTTTACATACGAGTTTAAATTCAGTAGGTTATGAGCTATTTTTCGACCTCTTAGAGATTTCTTTGGTTTTTGAGGAAAACATGAAAGTTTTAGATTATGCCGCGAGCTTTCCGAAAAGGTATGGTTTGTAGTCATACGATATCGGGAGTATAAGTTATAAGCCCCGGAAACCGGGTTGTCCTGTGTGAATATTCTGCCCAATTTATAAGTGGTAAAAAAACCAATTTCTAAGGTTCTAAGCTAAGTCAATAAGGGTCCTTAAGCCTTGATAAATGATGATTATAGATTATAACCTCGAGTTAAGCCTTTAAGTGGAGAAGTATAGTTAGAAACCGGGTTATGTCCCAAAGTTATTTATCCAAAAATAAGAGTTTGAGAATAAGTTTTACGTGTCTCCCGGTGAACATTAAATTAATAATTCGATACCTTTGAGTTGGTTAAAGTATCTATCTACCTAAGGTCGTCCAAGTTCTAAATAGTTCTTATGATGAGTTTCCTAAAGTCTCAACTCATGGATTTTTCCTCAAATTACATTACCTATCTTTCTTCCATCGTTTACTCCATCAATATTATCCTTCTAAGTAAATCTCAAGGGAATTCTTCTAATTTCATATTCAACCTCTAATCTTTTAATCTCATCTTTCATCAATCAAGTTATCCTTCAAAAGATACAAGTTCCATCTATTGATTCTACCTTTCTACGTCAATTTCTCTATATAATTTCAACCCGAAACCCTTTATTTTCATTGATTCAGCTGCTGTCCGGGCCCATTTTGGGACCCTTCCCTTCATTTTTAGCCTCTGGCCCTTTCATCAAAGTTGTAGATCTCATTTTTCCCTATCCCGGGATATACTCTTTTGCTTTATTCCGATTTTCCTAGCCCGAGTTATACCTTGAACATTATCTTTACTTAAACCTGAAATTTTATTTCTAAAAAGTCATTTTAATTATTTTACTAAGTTTCTAAGTTTATGATTCTAATTTAGAACCTTGTTGGTTCTTCGTTATTATTTATTTCCGTCTTAGCCGTCAAGTTGCAAGCGCCATCTCCAAGCCGAGCCGCACCACCCAAGTTTTTAGCGTCTCAAGGTACGCAAATTGTCCAACCTTTACCGCCTTCGTGCGAGTTAATTCATGTACCATCTTATACATTTAAGAAAAAAATGCCCTTGCGTATTACTAATATCATTATAATCAATTAAAAATATAAATTATTATATAAACTATTTTATTTTTAGTGAATACTAATTTTGTCATCATCCATTTGTATTAATATGTCTTATCATTAGTCAATTTTATTTATTTATTGCTAGTAGTAACTCATGTTTAATTAATATGTATTAAGCAATTTTTATAATTAAGAAAAAAAAAGAAAGAAACAATGGTCCATTAATGCATACATATTAATATAACATGATTTTTTTTAAAAAGTTAAACATAATTAATTCTAGATTTCGCAAAATGCCCTTGTTAAAATGTATATATTTAAACCGTCACCCTTTATTTATTTATATATATATATATATATATATATATATATATATATATATATATCTTTTAGTTTCTTTTAATGAGTAGTTTATATTTACTCTACAAGAGGTTATAATGATTTTTACACACTCCATCTTTGTGAATTATTTTTTACTCTACTTGACAGGAGTTGTAAGTATTTTTTTGATCCTACTTGAAGTGTGGTGTAATAATTTTTAGACATCTAACTTTTGTGAAATAATTTTTACCCTCCCTGAATTTTGTTGTAATAATTTACATTTTCTTCATGTTGATTTCCATGGCCATCAATAGCTAGAATAATCTTCAGTGACAGTGGTGTAGACACTGTGTATTTGAGCATATAAATATGGATGTAAATAAACAAATAAGCAAAAGAAGCCGAGTCAAGAAGCTTGCTTGCATGCACTCTACATGCACAAGTTCGTACAAAAACACATGCATTATCACATGTGAAAAACCTAGTCAATTGCATGCATAACTTTTACGTAAGAAAAGAGCTTCATGCAAGCCATGCAAAGGCTACGTAAAGAACATGCAAGAGGTTACCTGAAGTCTCAAATTCGAAACCTCACAAAAATTCTTTTAAGCTCAAATAAAGGCCCCTCCGTCCAAGTGTGAACAAGCCATTCTCGAGTATACTACATTCACACTACTACAGACCAAAGGTGCATGGACGAAGCTAAATTCATTCCTGCCCTCTCTAAAGTCCGATCAACCTTTAAGAGCATCTACACCCAGGTTCAACCCAGGACTTAAAATCTTTGACTGCCCAATTAGATCGGTTGAATGCATGAATGTACATGAACCTCAAGGTCCCTCCTAGCCTATCAATACCACCCCAAAGTCGAAGCCAAACTCACTCCTTCATTCATTCACTCAATCCTTCACTCATTCTATTACTCATTCTCTCATTTCTCTCATAATCTTTCTCTAAATCTCTATTCTATCATCTTCATCTCTAATCTTCATCCCTACATTCTTATCATAATCTTCATCTCTCATAAACTTCTTATCTCCATTTTTATCCTACCGTCCATTATCTCTCCAAAAATCCCTAAAAAGTCCACAAAAAAGCCTACCCTTATACTACCCAAAAACATCACAAAAAAAGAATCCCTTTTCATCAACTTTTTTTTTATTTTTTTTTATCCCTTATTCATAATCTTTCCATCCACATTTTTGGTATTACTTTGGTATCTTCAAGAGGGTGATTCAAGGCATCCAAAGGAGCTACTTCAAGGCTAGGCAAAGCTTCTTCTTCTTCAAAAAAAAAAAAAAACGTCATGTAAGCTTTAGTGCGTTTTTCCATTCATGTAAATAAAATGTGTATGTTGTAATTCTTTAATTCTTTTTGCATGTTCAATGAAATAATCATGTAAAGCTCAATTTAATTTCCTTCCAAACTTTATTAAAAACATATTTTATAACTTTTAATAGAGTCTTTCCTTTTGTGAGAGGTGAACTCAAAAGGTTTCTACCTTTCGAATTCATAGCCTTACCCCCGAATCCACTTTTTGGTTTCGTAGGCGGAGTCTTTCTTTGTTTTCTTTTTGGTATTTCTTGGCTTTTCCCTTAAAAATGGTCGGGTGGCGACTCCTTTAAGGTGATGTATATTTCTAAATATGGTTGTATAAATTGCCTTCTTCCAAGCCTAACATCTTGTGAACAACTTGAATTAATCTTAAAGGAGTTGCAACAAGTTGACTCTTAAGAGGTTAGTTTAATAATTCATGGGATGCATCAATTAAAGTGTTTAGGATCGGTTTTGAGCCTAAATACGTTCCTTTTATCTTAGGTGTTTACTCGTTTCCTTTGTTGTTCATTAGTATATTTTTACTTCTTTTTCTTCCTTTTGCAGTTTTTGGAGCTTTTTGACACTTGTGGAACAAAAGCATGCTAAACAAGGCCAATTAGGGCAAAAGTAGAGTAGTCGGGACTTCCCGAGGAAACCCGACCTTGAAGAAAGAGAATCAAGCCTCGATCCTAAAGTAGTAAGAAGAAATCAAGTAATCTCAATATCAGAAATAAGGTCATGGCTGTGACTTCTCACCTCACGGCCGTGACCCCTCCTCAAACCTTGGTGCCAAATTAATGGATCGAAGAAAAGCTGAAAGACAGGAGAGGGGTCACGACCGTGATCTGCTATCACAAGGCCATGACTCCTAAAACCCATGATTTTCCAGGTGACCCCTCCTCAAACCTTGGTGCCAAATTATTAAAGAAGCTTTTACTTCCAATTTGAGTCTTAGTTTAAGTACTTAATTAGGTTTAGCTTAATTTCTTGTTTCAAGAAGATATTAGTGTTAATCGAATTGTAATTCATTAAAGATTTCAATTGAAGATCTTCGTTGGCAATATTTTCCAGATTTAGCTTCGTTCTTTCCTGTCATCTAATTCTAGTAAGTTTCTGATTTTAAATTACTTTCTCCTAATTGCTTTGATTAACATTAGATTAACTTTGATTGCTTTATTAATCATTCATGTTAGTTTCTTGCTCTAGTTTGTTTCTAATGCATTTCTTAGGTTAAAGATTGAACCTTTAGCGCTAATTAACATGGTAGGCTAAGTTCTCCTAGGGTTAGGGGGTGATTAGGGCCCCTAATGGAGGATTAGGTTATAGAATAACGGGATTAGGGTGATTAGTGAGATGATAAGTGTTCTGCCCTAGAATTCCATGCAATGGATGAAGGATACCGGGGGCTGGGAGACTAGGGATCCTTTCATCCTTCACTTGTGGAGTTCCGGGGTGGTTTAATCAATTCCAGTTCCTTGCTCTTGCGAGAGGGAACTGGAAGAGATTACTTTGGATTGGTTCCTATACTACCAAGGTTTGTCATGCGCGGGAATGATGGAAACCTCGGAAAGTATAGCGTCGATTCATTGCCTTGGCAGGGGGATCGATGCTAGCTCGTGCACAGGAAGCAAACACCGACTTGACGCGCTGGCGGGGGATGTCGGTGCAAGCTCGATATGCACACAATCCTTACACATGATCATCGAATGAAATCTCCCTTAAGACCGCTGTTCCATGCTTAGTCTTTCGTTAGGTCGGCCTAGTATTGCCCCTGAGCCTTTGTTTTCCTTTAATTGAATAGAAATCTTAGTTCAATTCTTCTAAAAGTTCAACCTTTAAAACCTCTCGAGACTGGAAAGACTGACATAGATCACTAGGGCCCAATTCCTCGAACATATACGACCGTTGTCTTACTTCGTTAAGAAAATGTTAAACAAAATTTTTGGTGCTGTTGTCGGGGAGTTGCGCCCCCTAGTGTTTTTGTGTTTGTTTTTCTTCAATTTCGAGTCAGTTCTACTTAGTTTCCTGGAGTACTGTAGACCCTAGGGCATTTGATCTTCGGTTTTTGTTTGTGTTCATGCGCAGGAGGGATCAACCGGTTTTGCCGCTCGACCCCGAAATCGAACGTACAGCTAGACAGAACCTTGCGAACGCCCGCAGGAGACTCCAGCAATAAGCTATGGCCGTGTAACAACCACAACCACCACCATCGAGGACCCTTCTGTCCTATGCTTCACCTATAGCTGCATCTGGAAGCTCTGCTATTGTTCTTCTAACGCTCACAGATAATGTCACATTTGATTTCAAGCCTGTCCACTTGAATCACATCGAGCAGTCGCATGTCTACGGCCTGAAGACTGAGAAGCCGTTGGAACTGATCTGCAACATCCTAGAACGTTTCGGAATGATCAAGATGACCGGCATCACCGACAAATATCTACAAATGTAGTTTTCCCCTTCTCTCTAGCGGGGAAAGCAAAGGCGTGGTTGGATAACTGTCCAAGAAACTCCTTCACTACTTGGGAGTCCCTCAACACAACGTTTCTGAAGAGGTTCTTACCACCTTAAAAGACAGCCAGGATACGGACGTTGCTGATGAATTTCATTCAGGAACCTGGAGAGTCGCTGTACGAGGCCTGGGAATGCTACAAAGGCCTCCAGCGTGCATGCCCTCACCATGACTTGCCACCCAACCTATTGACCCACACTTTCTATAATGGGGTCAATAGAGCGACGAGGCAAATGATCGACAATGCCTCAAGCAACCAATTCCTCAACAAGACTACCGAGGAAGCTGATGCACTGCTAGCACAGGTGGCCGAGAATGCCTGTTAATGGGGAAGTGATTTTTCGAATGCTCACGAGTCTATTGGGGAAGAAAACATGAGTTACATCCTTGAAGCAATCACAAAATTGTCCAAGGATATGGCAGAGTTCAAGACTGCCTACTAGCTGAAATAGGTCAATGAGTTGCAAGTCTCCCCTCCATTATCCGCTACGACCATCCTGATATGTGAAGCTTGTGGCGGCGCGCACGCGACGTATATGTACCCACAGGAGAGAACGGGGAGCGAGCAAGTCAATGCAATATACCGAGGAGATGCCCAGTACACTACACAGACCATGTTCCGTTGTAACACTTTGGGATTTCAATACCAAAACCAGAGGAGGCCACAGAGTCAGAATCGTGGCCCGAGTCATGAACCAGCCGCTGTGTAGTAGGTTCCAATCCCCTTCATGCAGCATACACCTCCACCATATCCTCAATCGCTCCCGTTCGACCCACATTTCGTCCAGGCTTATGCAAAGAACCAAGAGGCCTTCAACGCCTCTCAGCTGAACCATAAAGAACAGTTAGTTCAACGCAACCAGCTTCTCCTCCGACAGAACCAACAGTTACAGAGCGATCAGAAGATGTTGGAGACTCAGATCACTCAGCTTGCGTAGCAATTTTCCCATCTCCAACGGAATGCAGGGAGCCACTTAAACACCATCACACTCCAAAGTGGCACTCAGGTAGTTGGGCCAACTTAGGGACAACTTAGGCCCACAGCAGAGTGAGAGGAGGTAGTAGTGGTGGATGTTTCTACAGAAGAGAATGCAGGGCCATCCAGAAAAGGGAAGGAGATAGTTTGGGAGGAGGAGCCCACTATGCGACAGTCGAAACCCTACACACCACCACTTCCTTTCCCGTCGAGACATACTAGAGTGAAGGAGGATCACAAGTTTGAAAAGTTTCTCGATGTGCTTTGCAAACTTCACATCAACATCCCCTTCCTGGATGCAATTGGAGATGTACTCACCTACAAGAAGTTCCTAAAAGATCTCCTCACTAACAAGCGCAAAGTAACTAACCAAGACCTGATCGCACTTACTGAGGAATGCATCGTAGTAATCAAGAACAAACCCCCACGGAAATTTGATGATCCCGGGAGTTTCTCGATCCTATACTCTATTGGCGACTTGGAGATCAGCTGCGCCTTATGCGACCTGGGAGCCAACGTGAGTGCCATGTCACATTCCATCTATCAACGACTAACTCTCGACGATTTGTTACCAACATCCATATTCCTGCAGTTGGCTGATCGATCCATTCGACACCCCCTCGGTGTGCCGGAGGATGTCCCGGTCCAAGACGGAAAATTCTTTATCCCCTGTGACTTTGTCGTTATAAAGATGGCCGAGGATGCTCACATCCCCATCATTCTAGGAAGGCCTTTCCTTGCTACTTCTAGCGTGCTTATTGATGTGAGGAATAGGATGCTCTTGCTGCATATTAGAGAAGAGAAGATCGACTTCAGCCAGGAGAAGTCAATGGCCAGGCCTGCTACGGATGATTCATGCCACATGGTCGACATAGTAGAGGACTTAGTGGAGGAGTACACGGACGAAGTGCACATATATGAGAGGGCTACAGAAGATCCGTTTGAAGCAAGTCTACTTGGAGCATTCCACTTTGAGACATCGGGTGGCAACATCGTCTTCTTCACTTCACTCTTGAATGATGTAGCCTTGCTGAATGAGCCACCGATCATGGAGTCTTTCGTGGAGTGCACTGAAATCTCTAGCATCGAGACAAAAACCTAGGAGACTGAGAAATGGCCAGTACCTAAAGTAGAGCTCAAACCACTTCCTGAATCCTTGAGGTATGAATTTCTAGGTCCAGACTCTTCCTTTCCTATAATTGTTAATGCTCAACTCAAGGGCCCTAATCTTGAAAATCTCCTCGCTATTTTGAAAAAGCATAAGAGGGCCCTTGATTACAGCATCGACGATTTGAAAGGTCTCTCCCCTTCC
Organism: Portulaca oleracea; assembly: GCA_029582165.1. Taxonomy (NCBI): domain Eukaryota; kingdom Viridiplantae; phylum Streptophyta; class Magnoliopsida; order Caryophyllales; family Portulacaceae; genus Portulaca; species Portulaca oleracea. The sequence continues at coordinate 7,691,626 of CM055878.1, read as the reverse complement.
CTTTGCATGCATCGGATTGACTTAGACGAGGGTTTAAAACCCTCTAGACAACATCAAAGGAGACTGAACCCAAACATGCAGGAGGTAGTTAAGACCGAGGTGCTCAAATTATTAAAAGCATGGATCATCTACCTCATTGCTAATAGTGAGTGGGTAAGTCCTGTCCAGGTCGTACCTAAGAAGGGGAGATGACAGTGATTAGGAATGAGAAAGATGAGCTAATTAGCATCCATACTGTGACTGGATGAAGAATGTGCATAGACAACAGAAACCTAAACAAAGTAACCCATAAGTACCACTTCCCTTTCCCTTTCACTGACCAGATGCTAGAAAGGTTAGCGGGGGCATTCCCACTTCTACTATCTAGATGGTTACTTGGGATTCTTCCAAATCCCGATACATCCGGATGACCAGGAGAAAACTACTTTCACATGTCCTTATGGTACAGTTTCCTACCGGCAAATGCCATTCAGACTATGTAATGCTCCCGCCACTTTCCAACGCTACATGATGACCATCTTTTCTGATTTCATTGAAAGAGCATGAAGGTGTTCATGGATGAATTTTCTGTTTATGGCACTTGTTTTGAGTCTTGCTTGGCTAATCAAGAGAAAGTGCTAGCTCGTTGTGAAGAAGTCGACCTTGACCTTAATAGGGAAAAATGTCACTTTATGGTTAAATCTGGTGTTGTCCTTGGTCATATTGTTTCTAATAGGGGCATCAGGTGGATAGAGCAAAAATCGAGGATATTGAGCGTCTACCACCCCTAACTTCGGTCAAAGGGGTGCGTCTTCCTTCAATGACAACCTACCAGATGACCAGTCTGGTAGGTTGTCACCACTTATCCCTTCTTATTGTAGAGTTGATAAGATATTTTATTACCCATTGTTTAGGCCCGGTTTTAGTCCTAAATAACGCTTTTCGACTTGATATTTTTGCTCGATTCCGAGTCTTTTTCATCGTTTTTACTAGCTTTTTAGATGTATTGCAGGTTTTCGCACTTTTGGAGCAAAAACAAAGAACAAGTGCTAAATCGAGGCTTTTTAGAGAATCCCGAGTGATTTCCTGAACCAAGCCGAGCCGAGGAGTAAAGCGGAGTCGACCCGGGAACTCTTTCCCTCATGATTGAAGCAAAACAGAGGTGTAACACCCCTACAATCCTTGTAGCGGGCGTTACAGCCATGGAATGAAGACAGGGGAAGGAAGCAAGAGGGCGTCACGCCTACTACACATATGGTAACACCCGCTACAGGCTTGTCGCGGCCGCTACCCTGCATTGTACCGCCTGCTACGGCGCTACCCCAGAGCCAAACACCAATCACCCAGCTGGCCGGCAAACCATCGCACCCACGAAAGGGTAGCGCGCACCCGCAATGTAGCACAGTTCTGGAATCGCCTGAGCACATTTCTCTCGGTCGCACCTGCCACCTATGAGGTCGGGCCCGCGACCTACTGGATTTCAGTGCGTTTTCCTGGCCAAAAACGCAGTTTTATGTAACAAACATGCCTTGTATTTGTACTCCAAGTGATGATTTCTTGATTATCAAGTAGGGAATCTAGTTTTAGGGATGCCTTAAGCCTTGAGAAAGGTTTTAGGGTTCCATTAGGAAGATTTTTAGCTTAAATTAATTTAGGGTTTAGTGGATTGTGAACAAGATTGTCATTTGGTTTTGTGATCAAGATTTAAAGCTTTTGGTGAGAAGATTGTTGGAGTTTCTCATTATTTGTTAATCCTTGTTCATTTCATCTTTGTTGGGTGACATCTCTCTTTATCTTAATCTCCTTTGTTAATTACTTTACTTGCTTGATAATTGCTCTGCTTGCCTCTTGATTGCCTTTTTATTGCTTTGATTGAGTATTGGTTGTTAGATGTTAGAATTCATGGTTAGGGATGGTTTTGATGTTGTTATCTTAATTTTGATGATGATTAGGGGCTAAAAAACCACATGGGTTAGGGGGTAATTAAGGGTGTGAATGGGTGATTAGGAATGGTTTAGCATTGAGTAATTAGGTGCGAAATCACTTTCCCACTCCTTTCCTTCCCTCAAGTGGTGTTTATTTGGGTCCGAAAGCTCCCGAATACATCCAACACTTGTCATGGATGGTTGGTGTTGGGATAGTTAATGCTCACGCACGAAAATGGAAGGAGGTTAGCTAGGGAATTCAGTTTCATTAACCCTCCGGGTCCGTAGTGGATTTTGAGGTAGTTAATCCGGACTATCCTCGAGAGAGGAAGCCCTGTTGGTATTTTCTGACGGAGTTGCCACTTGATTTTCTTCTCTTATTGCAAAACCCATTTCCTTGTTCCCGTTTGCATCTTGAAAAGCCTCCGAAGCCCGTTGTTCCATCTTGACTGACGTTAGATCTTTTGTTGTGTTCTGATCCCCTTTTCAACCCGTTTTCATACCTTAGCAATCCCGATATAACCTTGACCTAGATTCTATGACCAAGGCCCCTCACTCCCTGAGAAGAGCGATAAAAACCAGTTAATACTAACCACTCAGTACACAAAATGGCGCCGTTGCTGGGGAGCCAGCGCCCCTAGTTTTAGTTTCTTGGTTATAGGTTGTTTGAGATTGCTTTCATGCTAGAAATCAGATTGTCCCAATCCCAATGAATTTGATGCTGCTATTGGTTCTTGTTGGTGCATGTAGGTTCGCCTTAATGTCCTATCGAGCGTCGCAGGAGGCTTCGAGTCCTGATGGGTGAGGTTCAAGATGATTCACCCCGTACCCTTCTATCATATGCCGTTCCATCTTCGGTTACAGGAGGCTATCCGATCATCTTACCACCACTACCACCAGACGCGATGTTCGAATTCAAGCCGTGTCTACTTGAAGTTTTTGACAGTAACCCGTTTCATGGAGATATTTCCGAGAGTCCTGTTGCTCATATGGAGAGGTTCGAAAAGCGCATCAGTTTCATGCATATGCCTGCGATATCTTCGGAATATTTGAAGTTGAAGTTCTTTCCTCTAACTCTGACCGGGAAAGCTGAGATGTGGCTTGACATATGCCCTCTGGATCTTATTCTTCATGGGAGGCTCTCAAGAGAGATTTTCTTCAAAGATTTTTCCCGGCCAATGAAACTTGTAGACTCCGGCAAGCTATTATGAGCTTCAAGCAAGAATCCGGAGAAACTATTTTTGAAGCCTGGGGGAGATTTAAGGGTCTCTAATGACAGTGTCCGCATCACAATTTACCCAATTGGATGCTACTTCAGCACTTCTATTGTGGACTCTTTGATTCTCTCAAAGAATCAATCGACAAAGCATCCGGAGGGACGTTTTTGAAGAAGACCGCGGAGGAGGCTAACAAATTCCTTCATGAGCTTACTCAATATTCTCTCGATTTGGGAGGTAGCCGATCAAGAGGTGGAGTTTCATCTTTGGAGACCGACCCTATTATTAAACTTCTCATGGATACCGTCCTTGAGATGCAACAAAGAAAGGTATTTGAAGGAATGACCAATCACTTGGGAATTTTCCATGAGACTCATGCTTATACTAAAAACACCCAACACTTTTCTCCCATTTACCAAGACCAACATGTTTGGCAATCTACCTATCACCAACCCATCCCCCAACCTCATGAATTCCAACCATCTCAAGAATCTACCATAAAGAAATTGTCTAGACAGATTATGGCAAATCAAGAAAATGAAAAGGCTCGCCTAGCAAGTCTTGAGAATCAATATGCTCAAATTGCTCAACAAGAATACATTCCTCAACCCATCCCTATCCAACCTCTACTTACTAAATTGGTTCAAGTAAATTCTATTGATTTGAGGAGTGAGGAAGAAGTGGATGAACCTTCTTGGGCGGAGGAGAGTCTTTTGGAGGAAAAAGATGAGAATGAGGTGGAAATGAATGAGGAGGAGGGAGTGATGGTTGAGGAAGCCAAGGTTGTAGAAGAAAAGGTGTTAGATGAGGAGGTGGAGGAAGAACAAGAAGAGAAAGACACCTTGGAAGCAAATAATCGTGAATTTCCCGAGGAGCAACTCACTCCCCATCAACTTCCAATTCCTCTCCCCAAATGGCTAATTCAACATTTGATTGATGAAGAGCACATTGATTTAAAGCTTGACACTCCAAGTGAGAAACCCTTCTTCAAGCAGCCTTTCGTCGAAGTAAATATGGTAGCAAAGATTGTCCATGAGCACCAAGGAGAAGTGTACTTTCTTGAAGTGGAACCCGATGATTGGAGTGAAGAAAATCATCCCAAAGTCTTATGTTCCGATCCCAATGAATTTGAAGATGCATTTCAAGATAACCCTCTCAAGATCGTTCCATTGAGGAAAGAAATCTCGTTAGAGGAGGCCTACATTGAGGGCGTAGAGATAGAGGAGATTGTTCCAGAGGGCCTGAAGCACGGAGAACCATTTAAAGAAGAACCCAAGTTGTTTCTTCATCCCCATTTCCCAATCAAACCACCGGAGGAGAGTCTTGTTCTATTTGTGGAGGTGATGAGGAGATGTTGGAAAAGGAGGAGGAAGCGACGTTGGAAGAAATTGAAGATATCATCATCTCCTCCCCACTCATGGTCAACTAAACGACCGGAAGGACACTTGATTTAAGGTTGTCTAAAGACGGAAGGAGTTGGAGAGGGAGGAAAAAGAGGCGGATATGGTGGAAGAAGCTGACAATGTTGCTCTCATATGCACCACGTCTTTCCAGGATTAAACGGGTATTTGGGTCGAGCTAGGGACCTAAAACAAGCGCTCTATGGGAGCCACCCCATATTTTTCGTTGATCTTCTTTTAGTTTTAAGTTTTTCTTTTTCCTTTCAATTATTCTAATTTGTTCCTTCTTTCTTGTTTCTAATTTTCTTGTTAGTTTTCTTTAGGTTTTCTCTTTTTCTTATCTTTTTGGTTTTCTTTATTTCTTTATTTTGTATTTTTGAGATTTTAGTTCTAGGATGAAAAGAAAAAGTTTGAAAAAAAAAGAAAAAAAGGAAAAATGATTTGAAAAAGAGAAAAAGATAAGGAGTTGAAAAATAAAGAATTGAAGTCGGGAGCGAAGGAAAAGAAAGGTGAGTGAATTAGATTTTTGAGAAGAAAATGAGTGTTGAGGGGAGTTTGAGAGTTAGAAAATTTTGGAGTTAAGTGTAGGGAAGTATAGAAAAATGAGTTTAGAAGGGAGGAAGTTTTAGGAGTTAGATTATTTTGAGTGTTGGAAGTATTAAGGAGATGCCCAGAAGCTGGTAGCACCCGCTACACAAAGCATAACACTCGTTACCTATCAGCAAACAGCAGCAGGGTGTTTCCTCCAGAAGCCAGTCGCACCTGCGACCATGTTTGTAGCGCCCGTTAAAGCTTTTCTCCAGAACGAAGTAGCGGCTGCGACTAAGCAGGTAGCAACCGCGACGAGTATCCAACACCTCCAGTTCTCTGATCTGTCGCGCCCGCGAAGAGACATTGTTCGGCAACATTCTGCCCTAAAATCCCGACTCCCCTTTCATTTTTCTCATTTCCTTTCTCACAAACACGACTCCCTCTCTCACTCTAAACCCTAGCGCCTGCGACACTCGCTCTCTCACACCTATTCATCCCTCTCAAACTTCAATTCAACATCTCTCCTTCCTCCATTTCGAATCCCAGACCTCCATTCCCTCAATTTCTTCTCCATTTTGCTGCTAGAAGCCCGACAGTCCCCCAGAACCGGTCCAAGTGTGCGAATGCAACAAGCAATTCGATCTTTATAGCCAAGTGAGGTAATCCTTCGTGTTGTGTGTGAAATTTAATTCATACTCACTTGTTTTCTGTTTGGGTGCTGTATTGCTGCATTGTAATAGTCAGAATCCATACACACTTGCCACTGAGTCACTGTGCATGAAAATTCATCTCACCACTGTCCTCTGAGGTCCTTCAAAGTGTTCAGTGGCTGCTGTAAATCTGTCTCCAGTTCCACATATTGAGGTAATCATCTATCATTGCTAGTGTTTTATGATTTTCACGCTCATTTGGTGTGTTCTTGTGGTTGGATTTTCCAATTTCTTTGAGCTAGGGCACCACATTGAGTTCTTTAGCATCGTCATATTTCACACTAGTTCAATATCATGAGTAGAAGCAAGCGTTCACGTGTAGAAAAAGCCCCTCCACCACCACCTCCGGGACCATCTTCTTCCAGGAGGGATCGATATAGGGCTAAGCCATCTACTCTAATTCAAAGTAACCCAAGGGCTAAGGTCACTTTCCGGGATAGCAATCATAAACAACGGTACTTGAAGCTCCAAGAAAGAAAAATCTGCGGACTCGATGTTTATGATGCAGCGACAATCAAAGCCGTATTTTGCAAACCCAGTTTTCGACATTTCTTACAAACTCTGGGATGGAAAGATTTCCTCAATATCGATGAGTCGATTGTCGATAAACCTGTCCTCGAGTTCTTAAGTTCATTATAGGTTGAGAAGGATGGCTCCCAAGAAGCTACATTTGGGTATAGGATGGTGAATCAGGAGAGGAAATGTACGGTCAAGGATTTGTGTCAAGCGTTTGGTCTACCCACGGATGGCAAGTATTATGATCGGTGTGAAAACTTCGATGAGCAAGATGCAATGCAGAAGTTGACATGCTGGAGATGGGCGCACGTCGAATCAAGTGATGGACGAATACGATATCATTGCCCTTGAAATTCGAAGGCGAAGGACTTTTGCGATTTGTTCGTCCGCATTCTACATAGGATAGTGACGAGTTCGGTATTCGGGCGAGACGATGGGCGACCAAAGGTCCGGAAGGATGACATGTTTGTCATTTTCAACGCCGTTAGTGGTCACCAAGTTAACACGGGGTCCTGCATCCTTCATTGTCTCCGAGAAATCAGCTCGGAAGGCCAACCCACAACGATAGGTAAGGGGTACATCATCTGTCACTTTCTCCGACAGCAAGGATTTGGTGACTACCTCGATAGGTGGACGCCGAGGTATTTCTCGGACCCTATAGACATAGTGCCGCTGCAAAAGATGGATATCCTAGCCAAAGACCCGGACCACATCATTTACTTGCATGGGCACGATGAGAACAAAACTTTTGTCTATCTTATTCCGAAGCGAGCCAAGGAGTGGCTCGACATCACCAACCCCAACAACTGGTCGTGTGGCCAATACTATGGTGGCTACCGGAAGGTAGGAGGCCCGGATGTGCACGAAGAAGGAGAAGTAGAAGAGGAAGGAGAGGAAGAAGAAAAAGATGGGGAGGAAGAGGAGGAGTATGCCGGCCAAGGTGAAGCAAGTGGAAGCGGAAGTCAACCATGGGAAGCTTCACTTGGGCAACTCAGCTCTCAATTCGAGCAGATGAGAGTAGATCTTCAAAAGCAATGAACACTACTCCAAGGTCAACACAATCTGCTGGAGACCCAGCAAGATTTGTTATGTTCCGACAATCCACACTCTACGATGTACATGCACATCTTCAATGGCACGAGGAGTACTTCCCGCAATAGAACCAGTACTTCAGGGATTGGGGTTACTACCACTACTCCGTAGCCGGTCACATCCCAGCACCGGAGGATTATGAAAACCTCCACTACCCCACCTACATTCCTTATTATCCATGTCCTCCCCCGGGAGGATCCGAGCAGTGTATTGTAAGTGTCCCCGCCCCCACTTTACTCTCTTAATTGTTTTGATATGCATGGATAATATTAGATAAGTTTGTGTATAGGGGGGTGCTTTATAGGGAAGTTTGGGGAGGTCTATCGCTTGGTTGGGTTCTGTTGGGTTCGTTGTCCTCATGGTTTGGTTGTCTCGCATTTATTGTTGCATCATTCGTAGGACCGGGTAGGTGAGTGTACCACCCTCAATTCCCACCTCAAAGAGTGAGATTTGGGGTTGACGTTAGTTCCTGTCAATAGACATGTTGTAAATATTTCAACTTTTCTTTTGTTCTTTAGTTAGTAGTGTCTTGTATATACTTTTGTTTTTCTTTTAATCATGCATGTGAATATATATTCATGCTTGGGATGGTTTTCTTGATTATTTCTAACCTAAAGTGTGATGTTCTTTTAGGTCGCGGATTGAGTATGCTCTAATTGAAGACCCCGAGGTAACTTCTTTCCGCTCTCTTTGATGTGTATATATCTTTGATCTTTTTGCATGCTTGATTTTCCTTTTGGGTGGCGAGCCCCATTGAGTGTTCGTGTTGGGATTATATTGTTGTTGGAGCCGTGTGGGCTTGGGTCGCCACCACTTCTACTTGCTAGTTGCTTTTGTATTTATGCTCTCTGTAGGTTTTCTACCCTTCATGCGACACCCTTTCCACAATGAGGACATTGTGGCGCTTTAAGTGTGGGCGGGGGGGGGGGGTCTTTATGTTTAAGGGTAGATCACCTAACATTTTTTCTTTGTTTTTCCTAGTTTTTGCTAAAATTTGAAAAACTTTTGTTTGAAAAAGGAGAAAAAAGGCGATGAAAAACCCCTAAAGTTTTTATTTTCTTTTAGTTTTTGCTTTATTCATTAGAATTACGTAATCAATGTTTTGAAAACTTTGTTAATCTTCTTAAAAGAAACCGTTATGAGCATTGTCGTCCCTAGTCCGGGTGTAATCATGACTCATTTGTTTTAGATTTCCTTCGTTGATTGCGAAATGAGATCCTTGTTTCCTTCACATTCTTTTTGAAACCGTTAGACTTTAGTGAATCACTCCCGAGCTCGTTGAAAAAGTGAGTTAATAAACGTAATTAATTTAATTGTCGGCAAAACCCACAAGGGTTGGTGTGAGTGGGCGGCACTTTCACCCCTTAAGTACTTCGTTACGTATGGAGTAACCCGAGTTGGGAGGGTGACCCCTTTTCGGAGGGCCGTTTCAATTCCCGAAAAACCCGACTTAAAAATTGGAAGTGCAGTGATAAAGTTGGTTCACCAACGTGATTTGACGTGGGTGGTTGCGACACCCTAGTCCTTTAATTACCTCGATACGTACGGAGCAAAACCACGTTGCGAGAGTAAACCCCTTCATGGGCCGTGTACAATCTCGAAACATGTCAACTAGAAAAAAAAAATTAGTCGAAAGAAAAGAAAAAGAAAAGAAAGTAGCTTGTTAAGTAGTAAATAGTGGAGTTTTTCCTTGCGTCTCCTGCGGCCTCACCAAGCCAAGGGCGACACAAGCAAGGGAGGGCATCGCTTAAGATAACCTTCTTGCTTTGATACGAGTTTGGGACGTGAGTTTGCTTTAGATCAACCGGAATCAATTAGAATACACATGCACTTGTGCACATAGGGTCTTGTTTTGTGAGAAGTGTTTGGAAGTTGAAAACCCTTAAGATTGGCAATGCTTTAGATTAGGTGCTCTTGATGTGCTCATTTCCGTTCCTTTTGGTTGATTGGTGTAGTTTTCTCTACGGTTGATTACGTGTTTCTTTTGACAAGCAGTTCTTTCTTTCTTTCTTTCTTTCTTTTTCAGCTTTGGTTTTGTTTTTCACCTTTCCTCTCTTGTTTTTCCTTGGCTTTTGTGGATATAGTCGGTACAAACCCTCACGAGACCTACCTCGTCCACCTGGGCTACTAGGGGGTTTAAAGGGCTTGGTGCATACGCTAAATGCACTCGTTTCCTCCCATGACAGAGGAGTAGGTGTTTTGTTTAGGTAGTTTTTGTCTTATTTTGCTCGGGATGAGCAAAAGTTCAAGTGTGGGGGGGGGGGGAGGGGTGTTTAGGCTTAGTTTTAGGCCTAAATAACACCTTTTGGCTTGATATTTTTGCTCGATTTCGAGTCTTTTTCATCGTTTTTACTAGCTTTTTAGATGTTTTGCAGGTTTCCGGACTTTTGGAGCAACAAGGAATACGTGCTAAATCGAGGCTTTTTAGGGAATCCTGAGCGATTTCCCGAGCCAAGCCAAGTCGAGGAGTAAAGCGGAGTCGACCCGAGAACTCTTTCCCTCATAATTGAAGCAAAACAGAGGTTTAACACATGCTACAACCCTTGTAGCGGACGTTACAACCATGGAATGAAGATAGGGGAAGGAAGCAAGAGGGCGTCGCGCCTCCTACACAGGTGGTAACACCCGCTACAAGCTTGTCGCGGCCACCACTCTACATTGTGTCGCACGCTACCCCAGAGCCAAACAGAGATCACCCAACTGGCCAGCAAGCCGTCGCACCCGCGAAAGGGTAGCTCGCGCCCGCGACGTAGCGCAGTTCTAGAATCGCCTGAGCACATTTCTCTCGGTTGCACCCGCCACCTATGAGGTCGGGCCCGCGACCTACTAGATTTCAGCTCATTTTCCCGGCCAAAAACGCAGTTTTATGTAACAAACATGCCTTGTATATGTACTCCAAGTGACAATTTCTTGATTATCAAGTAAGGAATCTAGTTTTAGGGATGCCTTAAGCCTTGAGAAAGGTTTTAGGGTTCCATTAGGAAGATTTTTAGCTTAAATTAATTTAGGGTTTAGTGGATTGTGAACAAGATTGTCATTTGGTTTTGTGATCAAGATTTAAAGCTTTTGGTGAGAAGATTGTTGGAGTTTCTCATTATTTGTTCATCCTTGTTCATTTCATCTTTGTTGGGTGACATCTCTCTTTATCTTAATTTCCTTTGTTAATTACTTTACTTGCTTGATAATTGCTCTGCTTGCCTCTTGATTGCCTTTTTATTGCTTTGATTGAGTATTGGTTGTTGGATGTTAGAATTCATGGTTAGGGATGATTTTAATGTTGTTAGCTTAATTTTGATGATGATTAGGGGCTAAAAAACCACATGGGTTAGGGGGTAATTAAGGGTGTGAATTGGTGATTAGGAATGGGTTAGCATTCTTAGTGAGTAATTAGGTGCGAAATCACTTTCCCACTCCTTTCCTTCCCTCAGGTGGTGTGTATTTGGGTCCGAAAGCTCCCGAATACATCCAACTGTCATGGATGGTTGGTTTTGGGATAGTTAATGCTCACGCACGAAAGTGGAAGGAGGTTAGCGAGGGAATTCAGTTTCATTAACCCTCCAGGTCCGTGGTGGATTTTGAGGTAGTTAATCCGGACTATCCTCGAGAGAGGAAGCCCTGTGGGTATTTTCTGACAGAGTTGCCACTTGATTTTCCTCTCTTGCTGCTCTCTTGTTGCAAAACCCATTTCCTTGTTCCCGTTTGCATCCCGAAAAGCCTCCGAAGCCCATTGTTCCATCTTGACCGACCTTAGTTTCTTTTGTTGCGTTCTGATCCCTTTTCTACCCGTTTTCATTCCTTAGCAATCCCGATATAACGTTGACCTAGATTCTATGACCAAGCCTACACAAAAATTTTTTTTTTTTTTGTTTCTTTATGATTGATGCCTCCATGAAATCAATAGCTTTGAGAAGTTTAGGGCTTGACCTGAATTTGTCATCTTTAAAGTCAGCAGGAATGTTAGCATCATCTGGTGATTGATTTGCTGACATTCCATTTGTTTATTTAATAAGTATGCACACTAATACATTTACGTTAAGAACACCAAACAAACTAGAATAATACACAAAACACATGAAAATAATAAACAAAGTACACTTGATTAATGATTAAGAATATATTGGATGTACTTACTCTCATTTCCTTTGGCATCTTTCTCTTTTCATTAGCATTCTTCTCTGTCTTTTCTTTTGCATGCTCCTCCTGCTTTCATCATCATCCTTCTCTTTGTTTTCTTTTGCATACTCCTCCTCTTTTGCATCAGCATCTCCTTTATTATTTGCATTTTTGTCGTTGTTTATTAAAAATGGTACCAATCGAATGAATATGTAACTACTTAATGTCACAGACTCACAATGAAATTACTTACTGTCATCTTGTTTGACATTGTCATCTTTTCCATGCTCCTCCTCTTTTTCATCATTGTTGTCTTCACATATATTTTTGCTTTAAATTATTAATAAATGTACTAATATACTAGAAATAACCCTTAACCACACAGGAAAAATACTTAAGCACTCTAAAAATTACTTACTCTTATTTTCTTCATGAACATCTTCTTTCCCATCCTCATTTTTGCACTCTAAGATTGATTCCCTTTGCACGCTATAATTTTTTTGCATATTCACACTGATATTCATTCACTTTCACAACTCCAAAATACTTTTACTTCATATTTTCAATCAAGAATTTTAATTAACCAAGGTGTAAAGTCAGAGCATGTATTTTTCATCACCGTTTCTCTCTTCACAATCATTCTTCTTGTCTTCTCCTTTTTCATCATCATTTTTGTCTTCGTCATCCTTCTGATCATTGTTTTCATCTCCCTCTTCATGGACATCTTCATCATTGTTTTTATAATAATGTTCATCATCGTGTTCATCATCTTCTTCATCGGTCTTGTCTGCATATTGTTTTTGTTTGTTTTATGCAATAACCCAAAGTTAACCTTCCCCTAACCCGTATTAATTAACCTAATTAACCGAGGTTAAAAATAGTTAAATAATAATAAAAGCGCGTGTTCCAAAATTTTTTCTAACTCAGTGTTTATTTTGTAGGACTTGAACAGTGCAACGACCATCAAGATATCAGTTTAGTAGATCTCTGTTAATTTTTTTTTCCTTCTCCCGATTAAATTTACGGATATCATGGGTGATCTAATATTCTTTTATGGGTTACGATTGTTATTTCCATTTTATTACCCAGGTCAAGTTAAAAATAGTTAGGAGAATATCAAATGAGGTATATAATTATTTTGGTTTCCATAGGTTTCCGATAGATATTTTTTTTTACGGGACGACAAGATTAAGTAAATTGGGTATAGGGAGGTATAAGTATGAGGAGAGAGTTAAAATTGATGAAATTTATTTGTTGGGCCTATTCATTCAACCGACCAAATGGAAGGCCAAGTTGACCTTTGGGCCTCTCATGATTATATAATACAACCCACACTCATAATCTTCATTTGGACAAATTCATTCAAACACTCTCATTGCTCTCTCTCTCTCTCTCTCACGGTCCCTCCATCTGCCGCTGCTACTGCCGCCCTGCACACCACCGCCGACCAGAATTCCGGCCACCCACTGCCCGTCGCCGGCCACCCAAGCCACTGCCGAGCACCACTTCCTTCTTCTTTCTTCCATTTCTCTTGTAGGGTATCACTTCTATCCTTCTCACTCACCCTTGCAAGTGTTATGTTTATGAGTATAATATGATTTAAGTTATGTTTTTTATGTTTTACAGAAGATAATCAAGTTTTACATATTATATTCTGATTCTTGAATATCCTAAGGTATATAATGTTTATGTGGTGGTTGGTGCTCACTTCTTATGAAGGTTATGCATAGTATGTTGTTTTGAGTTGGAATCATGTCATGCATGTGGATTTTATGGCCATGGATGAGTAGTTTATGGACATTTAATTATGAAAAAGTTGAGTTTATGCTTAAGGTATATTTTTGGGGTGGAATTAGTGTAAGATTACTACATATAACTTGCATGCAAGCTAAACTAGAGTCATGTGTGCATTCCGGTTGCAATTTGGGATTTTCGGGCAACATAAAATAAGATTTTCTATCCCATATTATTGTATTAAAATTTAGCTTAAGATGTTATCTAACACCCGGTTTTTGAATCTTGGGATTTCGATGTGTATAACCTGAGTTATGGCCAAAACCGTACAATGTTGCAATTATATACGTGTTATGAGTTTAGTTTGGAAATGCAAGATTTATGTTTGGTTAAAGATGTTTTTGGGTCAAGTGTTCAACATGAAAGTTTTGGAGCATTCATCATGCTTTTTAGTAAGGTAAATTTCGTGGCTATCTGATGTCGGTAGTGAAAGTTATGAGTCTCCGAATATTGAGCTGTTATCTAAGTTACCCAGAAAAATAAGTTTCATGGTCTATTGTTCATAGCCGAATTCCGACCCTTTTTCATTTTTAAAATAGTTTGTGGCCTTATTGAAAGTTTTAGTATGTTTTTAAAGCTTTCCATAGATAGCTAGCACGTCCCAAACCGATGCCTGTAGCCTGAGTTATGTTTTTCCGAAAAACTGAGGTTCTTTTTCCTCTTTTCTGGGCAGCTAGCTGTGTTTGGGCTTTTTACCCCTTTTCCTATCGTTTTTAGATCTTATGATCAGCTGAAAAGTTGTAGTATGAGAGCCAAGCTTTCCAAAAAGTCCTCTTATGTAACCTTCCGATAAGTATGGAAGAAGTTATGACCTCCCGATCTAACCATGGAAACTTATCGAGTTTATATTAATCCTAGGATTTTACAAAGTTTCCCTTCATGTTTATCAATAAGAGTAAGCTCTAATTTAAGGTTATTAATCTTGTTAAGTTTCCAAGAGGTAATTGCACCAAAATGTTCAAGTTTGTGTGAGTCAAGAGTCGGTGTAACTTGGCAAGCGTGCAGGTACGCATATCGCCTGTAACTTCTAAGTTAAACTTATGAATTATTTATGTCATACATATCATATCTAATTTACGATTTATGTCATCTATGCCAATTTCATGTTTCTTGTTCAAAAGTAAGTAAGTTTTATGTGGGTGTATGTACCAAAGTTTGATTTATTAAGTAGCTCATCTGATTTTAAGTATTTATGTTATTTTATGTATCATGTTCAAGTGTAAGTAAGTTTTATGTGGCTTTACGTACCCAAGTATGATTTATTCTTTTTATGCCTATTTCGTTATATTTACTCTAATATTCATGCTTTTATGCAAACTCTTATGGTTTATGCTCAAGATGTTATGTAAGTCTTATGAATTTCATTTACCAGGGTTAAATTATCAAGTTATTTTATGTTTTACTTTAGGAGCTTATTCTATTTATCACTTATGTTCAAACGTCTTAGGTTAAGTCAATACTTTTATATTACGAGTACCTCATGAATTATATTCCCTTACAAGAGCAACCTATGTTCAAGAGATTTTAAAAATATCTTCAAGTTGCGAATAAGAGTGGTTAAGGATTAAATGGTATCAAGTTTTCAAGTTTCATAAAATTAATAAAGGCCCCACCCATGTTTATGGTGCCTTAGCGCACACCATGATACCCGTGCCTTAGTGCACACCATGATAACCGTGCCTTAGTGCGCCCCAGGGAAAACATGTGTATGGTGCCTGAAGTGCACGCATGGAAATCTTGCCAGTATAAGACATTGTCCACCATCCGGATCTCCCGATCGGTCCGAGTATGTGCATACGGAGGCTTAGCCGATGATCGCAAGTAGGGGACCTTCAAGATAATAACATGATAACAAAGTTTAAAGTATCTTAAGCACTCAAGCCATTTGAATCAAAGGAAAGCTTTATGAGTTACATGCCAAAGTTTTATAAGTCTTGATTTATGAGGATTTAAGGTCAAGTTTTTTTTTTTTTGTTTTTTTTTTTTTTTTTTTTGAAGGAACTCATAAGTATGTTTTCATTTAAATTGTAAGTTAAGTTACAGGTTAAGCTATATTCTTCATGTACAGGTTAAGTTATGGTTATACCCTGTAATTTATGTTATTGTTTATTGTTTATGGTTATTTCTGTTGTTTTTAAATGATTTTGGAACCGAGCTAATTAAATAAAACTATCTTCGAAATGATTCTTATGTTATAGGGGTATATGTACTGAGATTTATCTCACTTTTCGAAGTTTTCTGTTTTCGTTTTAGGAAGTTCGGCTAAAGGGAAAGGCAAGATTAAGGAAGGACGAACCCATAAGAGCGCTTAAGACAACAATGGTGATTGGGAGCTATATGTTTGGAATAAAGAGATTAGTCATTGTAATGGTTATGTAATTACTTTAAGTTATGAGTTATGTTGTATGGTGGTTGAGTCAAGTGTGCATCTTTGTGGGTTGTGATCTTAAGATGAATCATTTATGGTTGGATGTTGGGATTGAGTATAGCCTTCTTCACCTTCGTGGACGGTGGTAATACTCTTATGTGTTTATCCGCTGCTAATTATTAGGTTAAGTGAATCATTAACTTAATCTTGTGGTTAGTAACCTGGGGGCGTTACAGTTGTGGTATCAGAGCAAAACAATTTGGGATTGTAGGAGGTCTTGGAGTTAGTATAGGATGAAGTTAGAGGAAACCAAGTGGTATTAAGGGCGAGGTATGAGATATATGTGGTCTATTTGAGTTAAGGTATGTGGAATATATGAAATGATGTTTGAGGAATGTTTGAGGTAGGAAAATTCAATAGACGTATGATATGAGAAGAGTTCAAGTGTATGTGATGACTTGCAAAGGGATAGTGCATCAGGAGTCTAGACAGGAACCAATGAAGAGTTGAACATAGGTTGATACTTTAAGTCCAAAAATCAGTTGCAATTCTTAAGTATGTAAAGAGTTAGTGCATCATGGAAAAACATTAGTTACAAATTGATGTAATAAGTTCCAAGTCAGTGGTGATACATGAAATAGCCCAAAATACGAACTAGTTAATGGGTTCGTCTGAGTAAATGTGTTATAGTTATGCAAGTTCATACCGACAGTATGTTCTTTTCAGTTTAATGACTTTCAATTTTTTTTCTCGTTTATGTTGATGGTAGGTGATTAACTGAAAAGTTTCGAGTAAAGGCTAACCCTTATGGGAATAAGGTATAGTTTAAGGGGTATGTAATAATCTATGTAGCAACTGAACTGGGTGGCTAGATTTAGTAATGAGATGTTGATTCTTGACCTAGTTTTTTTAAAAAATATGGGTCCTGATAATGAAGGTCCTTACAAGATTGAAAGTAATGAGTTTATTGCGTTAGCATATCTAACTATGTGTGAACGTCATCTTATTCATTTGACGATAAATAACGGATCTGGAATTGCTAAACCTTTACGTGATTTGTATGATACCATGGGAGCTAGCCTCCACACGTATTTCTGAAATTATAAAAAGTCTTTAGCAAGTTAAGGGAAAATCTGTAGTCTAAACATTATGATTGGGTGAAGGAAGTTCACAGTCTTTTGGCAACCCTCCTTTCTAGTCATCCATGTATGGAATTCCAAAACAAATACCATGAATTTCCTCTACCCGTATAACTAGGATATACACGAGGAATAACCCCAAGTGTTAGGAGCGTAAAGCATTATGACCTTTAAGTTGCAACTTTAGGAGAACGCGGACTTCAAGGGTATCTCATATAGAAGATACCGTATCATTATTGCGACTTCTCGGGACTCCAATCCCTTTTTCCGCTCCATCGTATGATTTTATGGTATAAATGTGGTACAAGTAGCATCGGATACAGTAGTTATCAAAGTTAGTTTACACCAGGGAAAAAGTATGGATAGGAATGGTCGAAAGCGGCCCAGGATCTAAAGAGAGCAATGACTTGGATGGTGGAGTTTAAACCTCCACCTAGGATGGTCGGAAGAGGCAAGGGTGGTTTTAAGGGAGTAAAGGAATAGTGTTGTTTAATTACTTTGTTTATATATGTATAGTCGGTTTGGGTGTAACTGGTAATTGTGATGTGATTGTAAGCAAAGACTATACCATCATTCGAGCTATGTTTAAGTACTACCTGAGCTAATTGTTGGGACTAGGGCGAGTAGGCCTGATTCTCGTTACGTTCAGGGAAAATGTAAGCTCCGTGGTGGTTTTAAAAATAGGAAGTTGTGCCTAACAAGGGGTATATGGATTTTTGGCGTCTGAGCACCGAAAGTACATATATATATATATATATATATATATATATATATATATATATATATATATATATATATATATATATACATACATACATATATACATACATACATACATACATACATACATACATACATACATACATACATACATACATACATACATACATACATACATACATACATACATACATACATATATATATATATATATATATATATATATATATATATATAAGCATACTCACTCGATTCATGTTAAGGAAACCATCGTATGATGATGTTTTATGTAATAAAGGACGTTTGTTAAACAATGAATCGCATGAAGAAGGTTTAAATAGGCATGTGGCCTTAGTGTACCAGGTCATGTTTAAGTTGTTGTTGTATGTAGGATTATCATAAGTACCTTTAAGTTAAAGTAGTCGTATTTTAGGGAAACTCTAGTGAAATTTCTGCAAATTGATTAGGAAAAGGGAGTGTTAAGATTAGGTGAATATTGCTTATCTTTATACATATGGAGGATTTACATGGAGAGATATCCAGCATGATTTTGGGGATTTAGAAGTCGTTGCCCCTTTGCCAATGTTCATATACTGGAATCCACCTAACCATTTTTTTAACGAACAACCATTATGAGATTCAAACCTCTTCTGCATGACTGTCATACTTCAAGTTCATTACTTGAACCAAACCTTTATCTCACAGTCGCATTGTGCATCCTCATAATAAATTTTTCCTTATCACCACAATATTGAACCCAAGTTTATCATTTTCTGTCATTATTCATCATCAAGAATTCTTATGAGATTTTATCATTGTCATCGGCCAATTATACTAGCTCATTAATGATATGTCCTTATCGACTTGTTACCAATTCATGATCAATTTCGTCATGGCCATTGCCTTCCTTTTAACTGCTACCAACTCATCATTCCATCAGTGATGGACTTCACTTATTTCATAGGGCCCTTTATGTGGCCTATCTTTTCTATTTCATAAGTAATTATCATTTTTTTCGCAATGAATCTACATATTATTTTCAAAGTTTAGCTCTAATAAAAGTCATAATTCATTCAGGATCAATAACTTATACCTTACTGCTCCAAATAGCTACTGCAAAGTATTCATGCATCCCAGACATTGATTGTTCTAA
Organism: Portulaca oleracea; assembly: GCA_029582165.1. NCBI lineage: Eukaryota > Viridiplantae > Streptophyta > Magnoliopsida > Caryophyllales > Portulacaceae > Portulaca > Portulaca oleracea. Next base: position 7,672,969 of record CM055878.1, on the reverse strand, counting down.
TTTAGGAATCAAAAGTTTATCCTAATATCTTTCTTTCCAAGCCAAGCTCATTTAAGTATTCTTATGAGTCTCCTTATTCCTGGAATCATGGTGCTCACTATTATTATCAACTATCTCTTAGTAACCATCATTCATACCCAATAGATCTGCGTGTTGTTAAACTTATGAATTATCCACATCTCACCATAAATTATTAAAGTCATCGTGTAACTCTTTGTTTCATGATTAGTCTAGAGGTCCATAATTATACCTTTATCAATCGTATCTTTCCATTACCATGTTTCCCCCCTCAGTACTTACTTATGTCTTTGATAGGAAATAAATGCCAAGGGAGTAAGTTTAATAAAAAGGGGAGTGAAGTGCATGGTGTTAGGTCGAATGGAGCTATCATGGTTTATAAGATAAAGTTTAAAAATATTGGAAATAGTTTCTAAAGAAAGATATATAGGACCTTTGAGTCTAGATGACTTGAGAGTAGGTTGGGTATTAATGTAAGGATATACGATACTTGAACAGGATTAATTAGCTCGTTTTACAGAAGAATGAAAGTCACATGGGTAAACTATTGAAAGGAGGAACACGCTGTTATCCTATTGTTTTACAAAGAAATGAAAGTGTTCAGATGGTTAAAAGGAGTAGCACCCAGTGTTTTGGGGCAATTAAGAAGAATTAGTATTCATTGGCAAAGACTTATTCAGGAAAGATATGCGAGATATAAATCCATACTCCTAGGAATAACCGACTTAGTTATTTATTCACGAATGGTGACTTTAGGGTTAGACATGATAATCGACAAGATTTTGAAAATAAGCCGAATGAATGAGCAAGCCAGATGTTAGCGCTGGATAAATACATCTCAAGAAGTGAATCATAGAGGAAACTAGCGACTCCGTAATGTTCCTAGTGCTGGACAGGTAGTATATGATAATTAGGTTAAGTTATGGCCTCTCTAAAGATTATAAAGTTGAGATATCGTACCTAAAATGGTGTTAAGTCATCCTTTGGTGTAGCCATTTTCTATAAGTTCCAAGAATGCAACCTAACTTCAAAAGTGCCAGATAGAATGGCGCATGTGGAATTTATAGGGGTCCAAAACCCAGTTGTGAACTGATATAAGGAAAGTTCATGGAACCTAGAGTATGTTTCCTCGAGGGACACCTGTACTTTTTATGAGCAAGGAAGAAAGCAGTTTAAGGTTATGCACAAACTATAAAAGAATTGAACATGGTTACTATCAAGAATAAAGTATCCCTGTCCTCGCATTGGCGACCTGTCGAATTGGTTACCCGGAGTTGGGATGGTTTCGAAGGTTGATTTAAGGTTAGGGTAACATCAAACAAGGATCAAGTCGGAAGACATACATAGGGCTGCTTTTAAGACTTCGTTTGGATATCATGAGCTCCTAGTTATGCCTCGAGCTTACCAACGTGCTGGCAGTATTTATGGGTTTCATGAACCAAGCATATGGATGAGTTAGGCAAATATATGATGGCGTTGGTCCACTTAAAGACTCGAGAAGAACATGAACAACTTGTGAGAATTGAGTACAAACTTCCAAGAAGGACCAATTACTTATGGAATTACCAAGGCATAAACTTTGACTAAAAGAAATAACATTTTCAGGACATATAGTGATCCAGAGGGTAATCCAGATCAACCACAAAAAGCGGGTACAGTTATAAGTTAATCCAGATTAGCAATTAGTCCCAAGGTAAGAGGTCTTTTGGCAGAATAGATTGTGGTCAACGATGCACTCAAGAACTTGTTTAAATGTTTCTCTACCGCAGACCAAATTGTGGACAAAACCCCCAAAATTGTGTGAACCAAGGCATGTGAGGAAGCTTTTCAGGAATTTAAGAGATGACTTAGCTTAATCCAAGTGCACACCTAATATTCTGACCTCCATCGCACCAATTGTGCATAACATGAAAATAGAGATGGTATACCAAAGGGAAACATGAGATTGAGATTGACCAAGTCTTCCCAGTTTATCCCGGTAAATGAGAGTTGGAAAATAGGCAAGTTAGCCAGTATTTATGTGGAAAAATAGTGAGGCTACACGACATCCCAAAAGACATAATCTCTGACCGAGATACAAGGTTCCAGTCACGATTTTGGGCAACTTTGCAAAGAGCATTTGGAACCAAGCTTAGCTTCAGTAGCTCGTATCACCCAGAAACCGATAGCTAAACAGGAGGGCTATGTAGATAAAAGAAGTAAACCCTTAGAGTTTCAGCCAGGAGACAAAGTGTTTCTTATGGTTTCACCCATGAAGGGAATGCAGAGATTCAACATCAAGGGAAAGTTAAAGCCTCGATATATTGGATCATATGTAATCATTGAGAAGATTAACCCCGTGGGATATAGACTCGAATTTCCTACTAATCTAAAACATGTCCATGACGTATTTCACATATCTCAACTACGAAAATATGTTCCCGATCCGGACCATGTTATTGAGCCCGAACCGCTAACCATCACCGAAAACTTATCTTATGAAGAAGTACCTGTCCAAAATGCTGGACCGGAGAGTCAGGTGTTTACGCTCCAAAGAGATTCCTTTAGTGAAAGTCCTATGGACTAACCACTCCTCATCAGAAGCTACATGGGAGACCGAAGAGGACATGCGAAACAAATACCCCATCTGTTTTGAGGTTAGACCCAAGGGATATGAGGGTAGCAATTTCAGGTTTCGGGGATGAAACTTCTTTTAAGGGGAGTAAGATGTAATAACCCAAAGTTAACCTTCCCCTAACCCATATTAATTAACCTAATTAACTGAGGTTAAAAATAGTTAAATAATAATAAAAGCGCTTGTTCCAAAAATTTTTCTAACCCAGTGTTTATTTTGCAGGACTTGAACAGTGCAACAACCATCAAGATATTAGTTTAGTATATCTCTGTTAATTTTTTTCCTTCTCCCGAATAAATTTACGGATATTTTGGGTGATCTTATATTCTTTTACGGGTTCCGATTGTTATTTCCATTTTATTACCCAGGTCAAGTTAAAAATAGTTAGGAGAATATCCAAGGAGGTATAAAATTATTTGGGTTTCCATAGGTTTCCGATGAATATTTTTTTTACGGTACAACAAGATTAAGTAAATTAGGTATAGGGAGGTATAAGTATGAGGAGAGAGCTAAAATTGATGAAATTGATTTGTTGGACCTCTTCATTCAGCCGGCCAAATGGAAGGCCAAGTTGACCTTTGGGCCTCTCATGATTATATAATACAACCCAAACTCATAATCTTCATTTGGACAAATTTATTCAAACACTCTCATTGCTCTTTCTCTCTCTCTCTCTCGGTCCCTCCATCTGCCGCTGCTACTGCCGCCCTGCACACCACCGCCGACCACAATTCCGGCCACCCAAGCCACTGTCGAGCACCAATTCCTTCTTCTTTCTTCCATTTCTCTTGTAGGGTATCACTTCTCTCCTTCTCACTCACCCTTGCAAGTGTTATGTTTATTGAGTATAATATGATTTTAGTTATGTTTTTTATGTTTTACAGAAGATAGTCAAGTTTTACATAAATTTATGTTGTGATTTTTGAATATCCTAAGGTATATAATGTTTATGTGGTGGTTGGTGCTCACTTCTTATGAAGGTTATGCATAGTATGTTGTTTTGAGTTGGAATCATGTCATGCATGTAGATTTTATGGCCATGGATGAGTAGTTTCTTGGCATTTATTTATGGAAAAGTTGAGTTTATGCTTAAGGTATATTTTTGGGGTGAAATTAGTTTAAGATTACTACATATAACTTGCATGCAAGCTAAACTAGAGTCATGTGTGCATTCTGGTTGCAATTTGGGCTTTCCAGGCACCATAAAATAAGATTTTTTTATCCCATATTATTGTACTAAATTGTATCTTAAGATGTTAGCTAACACTAGGTTTTTAAATCTCGGGATTTTGATGTGTATAACCTGAGTTATGGCCAAAACCGTACAGTGTTGCAATTATATACGTGTTCTGAGAGGTTAGTCTAGAAATGCATGATTTATGTTTGGTTGGAGATGTTTTTGGGTCAAGTGGTCAACGTGAAAGCTTTGGAGCATTCATCATGCTTTCTAAAAAGGTAAAATTCGTAGCTATCAGATGTCGGGAGTGAAAGTTATGAGTCTCTGAATATTGAGCGGTAATCTGAGTTACCCAGAAAAAATCAGTTTCATGGTCTGTTGTTCATAGTCGAATTCCGACCCTTTTTCATGTTTAAAATAGTTTGTGGCCTAACTTAAGGTTCTAGTATGTTTTTAAGCTTTCCATAGATAGCTACCAGGTCCCAAACCGATGCCTGTAGCCCGAGTTATGTTTTTTCGAAAAACTGAGGTTCTTTCCCCTCTGTTTTGGGCAGCCAGCTGTGTTTGGGGTTTTTATCCCTTTTCTATTGTTTTTAGATCTTATGTCAGCTGAAAGGTTGTAGTATGAGAGCCAAGCTTTCCATAAAGTCCTCTTATGTGACGTTCCGATAAGTATGGAAGAAGTTATGACCTCCCGATCTAACCATGGAAACTTATCGAGTTAATATTAATCCTAGGATTTTACTAAGTTTCCTTTCATGTTTATCAATAAGAATAAGCCATGATTTAAGATTATTAATCTTTTTAAGTTTCCAAGAGGTCATTGCACCCAACTGTTCAAGTCCGTGTGAGTCAAGAGACGGTGTAAGTTGTCAAGTGTGCAGGTACGTATATCGCCTGTAACTTCTAAGTTAAACTTATGAATTATTTATGTCATACATATCATATATATTTTACGATTTATGTCATCTATGCTAATTTCATGTTTCTTGTTCAAAGGTAAGTAAGTTTTATGGGGTGTATGTACCAAAGTTTGATTTATTAAGTAGCTCATCTGATTTGAAATATTTATGTTATTTTATGTATCATGTTCATGGGTAAGTAAGTTTTATGTGGCTTTACGTACCCAAGTATGATTTATTCTTTTTATGCCTATTTCGTTATATTACTCTAATATTCATGCTTTTATGCAAACTCTTATGGTTTATGCTCAAGATGTTATGCAAGTCTTATGAATTTCATTTACCAGAGTTAAATTATTAAGTTATTTTATGTTCTACTTTCGAAGCTTGTGCTATTTATCACTTATGTTCAAACGTCTTAGGTTAAGTCAATACTTTTATATTACGAGTACCTCATGAATTATATTCCCTTACAAGAGCAACTTATGTTCAAGAGATTTTAAAAATATCTTCAAGTTACGAATAAGAGTGGTTAAGGATTAAATGATATCAAGTTTTCAAGGTTTAAGTTTTCAAGTTTCATAAAATTAATAAAGGCCCTGCCCATGTTTATGGTGCCTTAGTGCACACCATGATACCCCTGCCTTAGCGCACACCATGATAACCGTGTCTTAGTGCGCCCTAGGAAAAACATGTTTATGGTGCCTTAAGTACACACCATAGAAATCAAGCCAGTATAGGACATTGTCCACCATCCGGAACTCCCGAACGGTCCGGGTATGCGTATACGGAGGCTTAGCCGATGTTCGCAAGTAGGGGACCTTCAAGATAATAACATGACAACCAAGTTTAAAGTATCTTAAGTACTCAAGTCATTTAAATCAAAGGAAAGCTTTATGAGTTACATGCCAAAGTTTTATAAGTCTTGATTTATGAGGATTTAAGGTCAAGTTTATGTTATGGCTTCATGTGTGTTGTATGTTAAGTCATTTATGATTTAAGTTTCTTTTGAAACTATGTTATATTATTTTTAATGGGAGGAACTCATAAGTATGTTTTCATTTAAATTGTAAGTTAAGTTACAGGTTAAGTTATATTCTTCATGTACAGGTTAAGTTATAGTCATACCGTGTAAGTTATGTTATTGTTTATTGTTTATGGTTATTTCTGTTGTTTTTAAATGATTTTGGAACCGCGCTAATTAAATAAAACTATCTTCGAAATGATTCTTACGTTATAGGGGTATACGTACTGAGATTTATCTCACTTTTCGAAGTTTTTTGTTTTCGTTTAGAACGTTCGGCTAAAGGGAAAGGCAGGATTCAGGAAGGATGAACCCATAAGAGCGCTTAAGACAACAATGGTGATTGGGAGCTATCGGTTTGGAATAAAGAGATTAGTCATTTTAATAGTTATGTAATTAATTTAAGTTGTGAGTTATGTTGTATGGTGGTTGAGTCAAGTGTGCATCTTTGTGGGTTGTGATGTTAAGATGAATCATTTATGGTTGGATGTTGGGATTATGTATAGCCTTGTTCACCTCCGTGGACGGCGGTAACACTCTCAGGTGTTTATCCGCTGCTAATCATTATGTTAAGTTAATCATTAGCTTAATCTCGTGGTTAGTAACCTGGGGGCGTTACATTTTATTAGTAAGGCATTTCCTCAATAGGACATAAGCACTTTTTGTTTACTTACTCTCATGGCCATCCTTGTCTCTATGTTTGTGTTCGTCATCATCATCTTTAAATGATGCAAACATCGCAGTGGCTGTTTTATAGATTTTTCTTAACCTCTGGTTGGTTGTTGTATTTTGCCTTCATATAGCCCATGTAAGTAGCAAACTTTGAAAAAGTGGTAGTCAATGTCTGTCTGCATTTTCAATTTGAGTTTAAAAGAAGTAATTAGTAGACAGGTTGATATATAGAAGCAATATTGTTTTGAATATGTTCTTTGATACCTTCTTCTTATTATCATATAAACTCGCTGCTTCTTCTTCTTCATTTGGCGGTGATGGAGACACATGTATGTCATCCTAGTGCTCTTCAAAATCCTGATGGAGAGACAATGTAAATTATACCAAGTTTACAGCTTTGCTCACCAACATATATCCCTTTGCACATTCAACATATTCAACTTTGCCCACCAACAGGTACAAATTTTGCACAATACACATGCCTTTGCACACCAACACATATGCCTTTCGCACACCATCAAATATGCATTTGCACTCCAACACCTATGCTCTTTGCACTCTAAACCCTAAACCCTAAGACTAGTAAAGTTAGCTGAAACATCAGTAATTCTTCCTTCTTTCCTTCCTAGTTACTTATCCTAAATTAATTTAGAAATCAACTCAAAATCCCTAGAAAAATTAGCAATACATGCAGCTCAAATACTCAAAATTCAACCACAAAATTAGCATTCAAAACTGAACATTGCCTAAGCCTAATCAACTTTGCCAAGATAACAAACACTCAACCTCATCTTGATCAAAAAACACTCAACCTCATGAACTCTAAAACACAAAATTACACTTCAAATTATCATAAAAAAACACAGAAAAAATAACACACACAGTAATACATTGATTGAAAGATCCAAATTACACTGTAACACATATGGATTTACACTCTAATGCCTTTGCATTCTAAACACACATTCCTTTTAGATACTAAACAAACTTTTTTTTTTTTACAGATAAAACATACAATAATACATTGATTGAAAGATTCAAATTATACCGTAGCTTGTTGATTCAAATATTCATCAGGCACCTCGATTCTGTCAAGAATGCATCCATCACTAAAGCTTTTTCTAGGCTTCTCTTACTTGTTCACTTTGTCATATACATCTTTTTGCGTCCACTGTGTCATTGTCGGGAACTTTCTTTTTTCTGGTTCAATTCCATCAGCTGATTGAACTACTCTATCAAGATAGAGTAGCTGAACAAAAAAGGGCAATAGTGTTTTAGATGAAACATTTGGCACACCAGAAAGGAAGTCAGTTATACTTACCATAAAAAAAGTTCTAAACCCTCACATGATTTTGTTTTCCAAGACTTGATCTTTTTCACAGACTTGGAAAGTTTTTCAACTAAATATTGACACCAGTTCAGGGAAGCAATCTCCTCTACATTAACTAGGTTTTGGAGAAAATATCGGGGACCGTACTTATTAGGGGAGCCTGAAATAAAATTAGCCACAACATAAACCAGAAAGTTTCATTTGAATGCATCACCCCCATCTTTGCATGCCAATATATATTCTGGTAACTGAGATAGTGTAGGGGTTTTGTCCCCGTGCTCTTTGATAAATGGGCCAAGGTCATCATTGTATTGTTCTGACGATCCATGTTTCTCTTCGATGATTTGTTTAAACCCAAATGGCAACCCTATAGTTAGATACACATCTAGGGGTGTGATGAATATTTTTCCGTCTTTGCTTATGTTCAATCACTTTTTCTTGGGGTAAAGGTTTTGTACAAGCCACCATCCTAGAGTATCGGGCACTATGGTTACCTTAAGGCGCAGAAAATGCTCCAATCCAAGTGTTTTCACAGCCTCTCGTTGAGCATCATTTAGTTTAGCTATCAAACCTACCAACTTTTCTGTGCTCATACGAAGTGGGAAAAGTTTCTCGTAATGCTTTATTCTTCTCTTCTCGCCCTTTTTTGTATTTTTTTTGGTTTGTTTGGGGGGTTGTCTGGGTTGTGGTTGCTGTTGTTTTTTGGGAGTTTTTTTTTCTGTTTTTTGTTCCTCTTCTTTCCCTCTCCCTATTTTGAACTATTCTGAATTTCTTTCTTCTCTTTCTTACTCTTCTTTCCCTCTCCCTTTTTCGAATTATTCTCAGTTTCTTTTTCCTCTTTCTTACTCTTCTTTCCTTGTCCCTTTTCTGAACCCTTCTCAGTTTCTTTGTCCTTTTTCTTACTTTCCTTTCCTTCTCCCTTTTTCAAACCCTTCTCAGGTTCTTTCTCCTATTTCTTCCTCTTCTTCCTTCTCCCTTTGTTGAACCCTTTTTAGGTTCTTTCTCCTCTTTCTTCCTCTTCTTTCCTTCTCCCCTATTTGAACTCTCATCAGAATCTTTGTCATCTTTCTTCCTCTTCTTACACACTATATGCATTTTGGTATTAGTTTTAAAACAAAAGCAATCTCCCAATGCACATTTGTAACAGTTTTAAAACAAGAAGAATTTACCAGTTTTCTTCGCTTGAATATGAATGTTGTCTCCCTTTTGATTCTCAAATAATGGTTTATTGAGGGTGGGATTAGCTCCCTTTTATTTCTTAGACAATGGTTTACTGGGCGTGGGCTTGTCTCTCTTTGGATGCTCAGACAAAGGTTGATTGGGGGTGGGATTGCCCCTGTCAATTTCAGGTCGCATTTAGCATGATATATTTGCGCACCTACGCACACACATCTTCACACAATATAATATATAGATCTTTGCCCACCACAACAAACATTTTTGCACATCAATACACACATATTTGTACACCATAAACACTGGAATGTTCTAGCATTACAGTATTTTCCATACTCCACCCATCCAAGTGATTCATCCATTTAAGTTTACATTTCAAAAGAAGAAAACGACTCCAAAATGATGGAATCAATGTCCTTAAAAAATAACCTTTATCTTTGATGCTCTTTTAATCATTTTTCTGAATTCAACTTTGAACACCAACATACATAAGTTTGAACACCAACACACATAAAAATATCCTTTATCTTTGATGCTCTACTAATCATTTTTTGAATTCAACTTTGAACACCAACACAAATAAATTTCAACACCAACAAACATAAACATAAATTTATCTTCGATGCTCTGTTAATCATTTTTTTGAATTCAAGTTTGAACAACAACACACATAAAATTGCGCTCTAAGAAATAGATGTTTGCACATCAACACAAACAACTTTTACACTCTAATAGATGTTAGACCATAATCAGTACCTTTTTTCATCTATCTTAGAAGCTTCAGAGTGCTTCCCTTATATGTTGATTTCCGCAGACATTTGCCGAAAGTTTGCTGAAGCAAAACTAGGGTTAAGTCGACGATTTTATAGAGGTCGAACTGAAAACTTGAGCAATCTATGAAATAGATATTTGCATGTTAAGTCACCGATTTTGTAGATTTTTGTGAAGAACATTTGAAATTTATACCTTAGCGCATAGAATTTGAGAAAATCTATTCGATTTTCTGGAGGTCGAAGTGCACACTTGAACACTGCAGAGATCCAACAACGTTGAATTTGTAGAAATGGAAGGCGATTTCTGGAATTTCATCGCAAATTAGGGCAGAGAGATTAGAGTGTAGACAGAGTGTGTGTAGTTTTCGCAGTGTAGATTGAGAGAAAGTAGAGTGCAAACGTTTCCCAGCACGCGTCCTCCAGGAATCGGCCTAAACACTGTGTTTCATGGTTTTTCCCCTGGACTTATTTTTGGACACCTTTTCGGAAGCTGTATTGGGCTTTTGCTGGGCTGGACATAGTGGGAGTAGAGACGAGAGCCATACTCCTGCAAGAATATGGTCTAAGAACTGTTCCAATTATGAATAACAAACCCAGGTTGGGGGGATTATCTTGTAATAATATGCACATGGATAGATTGATTTAGACGAGCACCGCTCAGAGTCATCTCTATGTTTACATGGTTGACCATTAGTACTTGATAACCCAATAATAACATAAAGTTTTTAATATAGTAATTAACGTAGAGATTTTAAACATGCTTGGCGTCTAGCTAGCTAGATCCTGTTTTCCATGCTTATAATGGATACTATTTCTCCACTAGTCTCGATCAAGTAGTCATCTTCCTCCTTTGAATCTGTAGCCGATCCCTCATCAATAAGTTCAAAAACAGTGGTGTAATTAGGATCAGGAATGGTGGCTTCTTCCACTATTTGTCTGATGGTCTCAGTGCTTTGCATTACGTGATTTTTAATGCTTTCTGCCTCCATTAATGGTTGCTGCTTCTCCAGTTGATTCTCAACCATTAGCTCTTCAGGAAGATTTTTTAAGTACCATTCGTACTTCTTGATTTCAGGTATTGTAATCCTCTGTTTCAAGAGTTGAAAACTTAAGTAAAAACATTTATCCATCTCATCTAATGCACAAAAATCTCACCATTTTCCTTGCATGAGGTGGTTTCGACACAAGAATTTATGTTAGCGAAAACAAAAATTAACATCCAAGAAGAAAAATACTTCTTGAAATGCGAGGCATATTACCTCATTGGCATCCAAGACAAAAATTCTTAAGATAAGATGGAGACATTCTTGAGATACATTGACATTTTCTGGAATGGAATACGTTAATGTCAATATTCACCGCACAAAAGAAAGGGTTATTTTCAGTAAAGGATCTTTCAAGAATTTACCATGCAATTTGAGCAAAAGAAACAATATACGTGTACCTGAAACATTTCATAAATGTTACTAGGGTTCTCTAGGTCAACAAAGGGATACATTCCAAATAGCATGACATACAAAGTCACCCCACACGACCATATGTCAGCAACCTACGATAAATTCAACAAATTCATATAAAAACTTTGTGCAAGTTCAATTAAATTTTACCTCTCACAATATATGATACATAGATAAGTTTACATCACTAGTTTAGGAAAACACTCAATTTACATAAAAATCACTTTTTTTTTTGTCTCTGACTCTTAATAATTCTTTCGCTTAATTAATTAAAAATCAAAAAGGTATAAAAGATGCAAAATAACACTAAAAGGTCATCATATTTTGCTGTAATTATTTCAAGGGCCATGTATTTTGACAAATAATTGTGAGGTTAACATTATATTTGATGTAATTATTTTTGAGGAAAGTCCGACCTATTTTAGGGTGTACATAGCATCAATTGCAAAATTTATTGTTGATTTATTGAGATTATGTATTAATTAGAACATTAGTTTTTTCTATTTTAGTTAGTTAGTTAAGTTTCTTTGTTTCTTTGTGTTTTTCATTGTCTTTCTTTCTCAGTTCCTTTCCTCCCATTTTGTATATATAAGGGAGTTGTTCCCTTGTATCATAATCAATCAGAGAAGGAATTATTGAGAGAGTTATTTTTCTCCCCTTCTTCCAGCTTTTCCTAGCAATACTTTTATGGTATCAGAGCGGGTTTGAACCCCCTTCTCTCTTCTATAATTCAAGATGGTTGTTGCAACTGATTCCGACACTTCAACAGTAGTAATCCTAGACCATTCTAATCCTCTCTTCATTCATCCCTCCGATCACCCCGGCCAAACCCTCGTTGCTGAGCCATTTGGTGGCAGTGATTTCGACAATTGGAGGAGGTCGGCCACCATATCTCTTTCAGCCAAAAACAAACTAGTATTTGTTGATGGTTCATACACAAAGTCTGACGTAAAGTCTGCCCTCTTTCCTCACTGGAGGAGGTGCAATGACATGGAGATATCATGGCTTCTAAACTCCCTACACAAGAATATCATAGAAAGTGTTCTTTACTGTGAGACTCTAACTATTTTGTGGAAAGAACTTTCGGAGATGTATGGGCAATCAAACAAAGCCAAGTTGTTTCATGTTCAGCATGTCATGAGTGCTCTTGCACAGGGAGATCTTGAAATAGCAGAATACTTCAACAAATCCAAGAAAACCTGAGATGAATTTTCTATGGTATCTGGCTTTCCTCGTTGCAAATGTGGCAAGTGTACCTGCGATGAGAATATCAATATGGCATTGCAATTTTGAGGAACAAAAGGTCATACAATTCCTCATAGGACTGAATGAAAGTTACACCACAAAAAGAGGTAACATCTTGATTATGTCTCCCTTTCCTTCCCTGGGCCAAGTCTACGCTAGATCTTACAGGAAGAGAAACAAAGACAAGTAAAATGTGTGACCAATTTCCTGGCAAAATCCGCCTCTTTTTACACATCTTCTAATCCTTGAAATTCCCAAAGGAAAGGAGAGGGAAAACCAAATTTGTATTGCACTCATTGCAAAAAGTCAGGTCACACCATTGATAAGTGCTTTAAGTTACACGGGTATCCCAACAGAGGTGACAAAAGAAGTAATAATGGATCTAATAGAAACAAGAATAGGAGATATGCCAACGATGTTCAAGCTGAGGGGGATGTTGTTGATATTGGTCAACGACAATTTTCTCAAAGTGCTTATAACACTCCTGGAATCACTTTGCCCGGATTGACACAAGAACAGTCTCAACAAATGATCACTTTCTTGGCCAATCTACAAAATGGAACAAGAAATTCAGGTGTTGCACAAGAACAATCAGAACAGAACGCGGCTCATACGGCAGGTACCCCTTTTATGTTGAGCTCTAATAGCATGGTTTCTAAAATTGAAAACAGAATTTGGATTATAGATTCAGGGGCTACTGATCACATGATCTTTGATAAAGGCTATCTGTCAAACGTCAAAGTTTTATCCAAACCTATTTTTATTGTCATTCCTACTGGTCAGAGATTAAAGGTTATTGAGTATGGGGATTTAAAATTAGGTCCTCAATTGGTCTTAACTCATGATCTACATGTTCCTTTTTTTTAGCTTCAATTTACTGTCAGTAAGAAGATTGAGCAAACAACTTGACTGTTCTGGGGTTTTTACGCCTGAGAATTGCATATTGTAGGGCCCTTCTCTGAAGAGGCCATTGGTTCTTGGTAAAACGTCAAAAGGCCTTTATATTGTTAATGAGCAAAGAACGAGCGACCTTGGAGAAGAAAAAAATGACAGAGAACAATCCTATGATAGTCAAACTACTTGTAATTCTAATCTTTGTTCAAGTTTTCTTGTCAAAACACCTTATACTAAAAATTGCAAGACTTGTGATCTATGGCATAACCGCTTAAGACATATTTCTTTTGGAAAATGAAAGAGATTACCTATGATATCTTGCTCACATACTAACAACCATCCTTATTCTGTGGGCTCATGTTTGATCTGTCCAAGGGCAAAACAACAAAGACTCCCCTTTCCTACTAGTACTATATCTACTAAGAACCCCTTTTACTTGATCCACATTGATGTATGGGGGCCATATTCTATAAAAGCTTACACTGGACATAGATACTTTCTGACCTTAGTTGATGACTTTATCAGAGTCACCTGGACTCACCTAATGGTAACCAAGGACAAATCCTCGTCCTTGATTAAATCTTTTGTATGTATGGTTGAAACTCAATATAACAACAATGTTAAAATTATACGGTCAGACAATGCTCTTGAGCTTGGTCTTAGCCATGCAGCTAAAGACTTTTTTCTCAAACAATGAGATTGTTCATCAAACTAGTTGTGTTCAGATACCCCAACAGAATGGAGTAGTAGATAGAAAGCATAACCACCTCTTGGAAGTTAGTCAGTCCTTGCTGTTTCAATCATGTTTGCCTACGAAATTTTGGAGAGACTGTCTCCTCACTGCTACGTTCCTGATTAACAGAATGCCAACACATGTCCTAAACAGTAGGTCTCCATATGAAGTCCTACATGGTAAGACACCGGATTATTCTAACCTTAGAAGTTTCGGATGTTTGTGCTATGTGTCTACCCTCAAACAGGGCAGGCCCAAGTTGCATTCTCGAGCCATGCCATGCATATTCCTTGGCTACCCAATGGGAAAGAAGGCCTACAAAGTCATATCCCTTGACAGTAGGAAATTTTATGTTTCTAAAGATCTGATCTTCCATGAGCATGTTTTTCCTTTCGCAAACCAACAAGAGCAAGACAAGCATCCTTGTGATTCCCCAGGTTGCCATGAAATGTCAAGTATTATAATTTCTGACGGCATCAATGTCTCTAGTGATACTAAGAATTTTGAGAATGTACAACATTCAGGTCCTTCTGATGAAATTGCTCCATCCCCACACAATGATGTTATGACAACAATCCCTGAGCCTTCTTTGGTACCTGTCGAACCACCACTAACATCTCAAGTGACTGATTCTATTGATAATTTTGTTCCCATTAGGAGATCTGTGAGAGAACATAAGACTCCTTCATACTTGGAAGATTACACTTTCTTTGCTTCTAGCAATACTGACTTTATTGTTTGTAAAGCACTAAAGCTACCTCAACCAATCTTTTCCTGTAGCCTCCTAGCTTGAGTTTTTCAGCCTTGTCTACTAGAAGTCAGTCCCTTCTTAAGCACGTGGATTACAGAACCTACGACATACAATCAAGCCTCCCAACATCCAGGATGGAGTGAGGCAATGCAAAAAGAGTTTTAGGCCTTGATTACAAACAATACATGGGAGATTGTTCCTTTACCACTTGGAAAGAGGCCAATAGGTTGTAGGTGGGTCTACAAAATCAAGCACCATCTGATGGTACAATTGAAAGGCTCAAGGCAAGACTTATTGTCAAGGGATTCACACAAAAAGAGGGAATTGACTTCACAGAAACCTTCTCTCCTGTTGTAAAAATGACCACAGTAAGGACTCTCATGGCAATTACAGTGAAAAAGAATTGGTTTTTTCATCAGTTAGATGTGAATAATGCCTTTCTTCATGGGGATTTGGACGAGGACATATACATGAAAATACCTCAAGGATTGTCTACTAATATTCCTAATGTTGTGTGTAAGCTCACAAAATCTCTTTATGGTCTTAAGCAAGCCTCAACATAATGGTATGCCAAGCTTGCCATAACTTTATATACACAAGGGTATAATCATCCTGAAAATGATTATTCTTTGTTCTTTAAGAAAAATGATACTTTGTTTACCTTTCTTGTAGTTTACATAGACAATATTTTGCTTACTTGGAATGACACGCAAGAAATACAAAGTATCAAGGATTACTTGAGCAGCACATTCAAGATCAAGGACCTAGGTCATGTCAATTATCTCCTAGGAATCGAGGTCCTTCAGTCGCCTCAAGGGTTGGTTCTGACTCAACAAAAATCTACAAGAGAGTTGATTAGAGACTTTGATTATGAGACAGTTGCAGCTGTGGTAACCCCACTGGATCACAACATCAAACTTGGCTCTTAAGATGGTGAATTGTATGATAATCCTACTAGATAAAGGTAGAAGATTGGAAAGCTTTATTTCCTCACAAATACTTGCCCAAACATCACTTTTGCGGTTAAACATCTTAGCCAGTATATGCAAGCTCCTCGCATGCCCCACTATCAAGCTGCCATTCGTGTTATCAGATACTTGAAAGAAAATCCTTCCCTTGGAATATTGCTCAATAAAGAACCTGAGTTTAGTCTTATGGCCTACTGTGATTCTGATTGGGCGTCATGCTCTCATTCACGCAAATCAGTGAGTGGTTATGTGATTTTTATGGGCAATACCCTCATCTCCTGGAAATCTAAAAAGCAACAATCTATTAGCCTTTCTTCTGCCGAGGCTCAGTACTGGAGTATTAGAAGACTAGTTGCAAAACTTACTTAGCTGAGTCGACTACTACATGAACTGACAGTCACTGATATCATTCTAATACTAGTTAAGTGTGACAATCAAGCAGCTATTTACATAGCTAAGAATCCAGTTTATCATGACAGATCCAAGCATATAGAACATGATTGCCACTTTGTTAGAGCCAAACTTATGGAAGGATTAATATCTCTCTCCCATATTCCTACTATTTCTCAGCTAGCTGATATACTCACAAAACCTTTGACAGGTTTTCAACACAGACATCTCCTAAGCAAATTGGGGGTTTCCCAACAACCAATTTAAGGGGTGGGGGTATTAAGATTATGTATTAATTAGAACATTAGTTTTTTCTGTTTTAGTTAGTTAGTCAGGTTTCTTTGTTTCTTTATGTTTTTCTTTGTCTTTCTTTCTCAGTTTCTTTCCTCCCATTTTGTATATATATGGGAGTTGTTCCCTTATATCATAATCAATCATAGAAGGAATTATTGAGAGTGTTATTTTTCTCCCCTTCTTTCAGCTTTTCTACCAATACTTTCATGATTAGGGTTATGTAGTTTTTATCAACCCTAAACATTGAGGGTTTAAACGATAGTTGATTCCGATTAAAATAAACCTAAATACAAAAATCATTGTTTCCTGCATTTTTAGCTGGAAAATAGGTCGGAATGTCCCCAATAAATAATTACAGCAAAGATAATATCACTGCACAATTATTTGTCAAAATATAGAGCCCTTAAAATTTTTAAAAAATTCTACCATAGTTGAATTTTTTTTTCAACTATAGTAGTTGAAAGTTTCTTAGTATTAATTTGAGTAAGATAAATTTCATCTATTAAAAAGATTTATGTATTAACACATATAATTAACTATTTAACTACGATAGCTGAAAAAGTTCTAAATATGGTAAAATATTAATTGAAATATTAGAACAAATTATTGAAAAAAATTATATCTCATTGAAAGTCATTACTTATTAGAACAAATCACATTTATCAATATTATTAATTTTGACCTTTTAGTGGTGGAATATACTTTTCAATTATGATAGTTAAAGAAATTTCAACTATGGTAGAATCTCCTCCAAATTATTACACCAAAATATAGGGACCATTTAATTATTTTTTTTAAAGAGATGTGCAATGACTAGTTACCTTGCCATCATATTCTTCTTCACTTTTAAGTACTTCTAGAGCAACATATGCAGGTGTTCCTACTGTTGATCTGGGAAGCGAATTGAACACAGATGTCTGCCCAAAGCAACCACGTATTACCACACCAACATTTTAATAATCATTATTGCTAACAATTCTTATTTGAGATGAAAACCTCATGACAAATTGTCATGAAATCATCTCGGGTTCATTTAGTCAGAAGGAAAATGATTTCGGGGTAATCGTTTTTAAGGAGAAATGATTTTTCAAGAAAAATGATTTTTCATATACTAAATCTTCCTTACTTTGGTAAGAGACAAATTGTTTTTCAGAAAATGATCATATATATATTGACATAAGTAGCGATATATGTTACAAATAAAAATATTTGGAGCTCAAAATTCATACTTGAGCTTTTTTTAATCATTCTATCATATTGGAAAGTTTCAAGACAAACCGATAAAAAAAAATTAAATTTTTCTCTTAAGTTTCAGTCATATTTTACCGCAAAACAAATGTTGACAAAAGTGGCGATATATGTTACAAAAAAAAAATATTTGGAGCTCAAAATTTATATTTGAGCTTTTCTTCGTCCATACTATTAAATCATAAAGTTTTGATTCAAACAGTTCAGTTTGATTTTTTAAAAATTTCTGTTAGTTTTAGCGGCAAAAAATTCTGGCATATGTCGCGATAAATGTTATTAGATAAATTTATTTTGAGCTAAAAATATATATTTGATTTTTTTAATCAATTCTATTGTGTTACAAAATTTCGAGCAAAACCGTTAATGTTAAATTCCGCCCTCAAATTTCAGTTAAAGTTAGTAATGAAAATTTATCAAACAATCAACGTGGAAAATATATTTTCTTGGTTGAACAGAGGAAGCCAATTTCCTTCCTTTAGGAGAAAATGATTTTCTTTGAAAATGATTTTCCCAACTCTTTTTGTACCAAACACTAAAAAATTGAAAAAAATTTCTTATAAGTTATTTTCTCTCCACCAAACACACTCATGTGCAATTAATTTGCAATATCTTAGTAGAATACGTACCTTAGAGTATCCAAAGTCGCAGATTTTTACTCGAGGAAGTGCGCTTCCATCTAATATAACATTTTCCAATTTCAAATCTCGATGACATATTCCCTTCACGATAGGACATAAGCATGTCGGTTAGTTGTTATCCACTTGCTAAGTATTGGAGTAGTATAAAATGTTGAATAGTTAGTAAAAGTTAATAAGGAATGTAATGTATTACTTCTATCAATGTCCCATATGAATAGAATAATGTTGTCCCTAACTCCTAGAGAATATAAATAGATTTTCCTAATTAATGTCTCACATGGACAAAGTAAGGTAACTTATAACTCTTTATAAGTTAAAGACTTATATGGATTTATAAAGAAATAAACCCTAGATTGGACTAACCGGTGTTTGGGTTAAGGTTCAATGCTTCGCATTGAACCGCACACGTAGACTGCACGCGACGTAGGCTGTAGGGCGCTAGAGGCGCTTATTAGGCGCACTTGGCACTTAGCATGAAAGTCGGAGCAAAGGAGCAACTATAATAACCAAGACTTTTTCCTTTTCTTTGAAAGTAATTATTTTATTATAGTTGAAAGTTATGAACTATCACTAATAGTTTTCCACAACTATTCTTATCCATATCCTGTCAATTGGATAGGGATCAGCAGATAACCATGAGGGGATTGATGATTATAAATATTCGTCAATCCAGGAAGCTCTGTTGTATCCTGGAGACACGAATTTGCATAAGGGGCAAATCTTGTCTTAAAGAAAGTGATTTCATTCACGCCTCAAAGCATCAATCCATCTCCGAATTTCTAACAATTTTAAGACAAGATTTTCAATGGATGATTCAGACACCACATTCAGAATCATGAATCAAGATCTCGTAAGGTTGGACAAATTTGATGGCACAAACTTCATGCTATGGAAGGACAAGATCTTGTTCCTGTTGACAGCACTGAAAATTGCATATGTCCTGGATGAAAACTTGAAGGATTTGCCGAGTCCATCAAAGGAGGAACTAGAGAAAATAGATGCTGTGGAGGTTCAAAGATTGAATGAAGCAAAGAAGAAACGTGAGGAGGACTAATTTCTATGCAGAGGACACATTCTCCAAACACTGTTTGAACGTCTGTACGAGTTGTACATTTCATGGAAGTCACCAAAGGACATCTGGAAAGCCCTCGAAGAAAAATACAACACAGAGAGACAAGGTACTAACAAATTTCTTATGATGAAGCACTTTGATTTTCAGATGTCAGATGATATACCTATTCTGGACCAAATGCATGATTAGAAGGTTCTTGACAATGAATTTCATAATCTTCAGGTTACGATATCTGAGTCACTTCAAGTGGGGGCGATTATTGCAAAATTGGCACCCACTTGGAATGACTACAGGAAGAAACTTTTGCATATGTTAGAAGATTTCATAGTTGAAAAAAACACTCAGACATCTCATGATTGAGGAGGAGAATCGGAAAAGAGATGTTGCATATTTAGCAAACAATTCAAAGGTTAATGTCGTGACTGAGGAGAAGTCTAAGACAAAGAAAGACAAGTCCCTTAAGGCAAAGAAAGACAAGTCCACTTTCAAAGGCAAGGGAACTAAGGGTGCCAAGAAGCAGAATAGTCATTGTTACTTTTGTAAGGGCAAAGGACATTACATTAAGGATTGCAAGAAAATGAAGGTTAATTTGGCAGCCAAGAATGGAGATTCTTCCAAGGCTAACATAATAGAGGAGAACATGAAGGACTTGATTGCCATTGTATCTAATCTTTATTTAAGTATGATTACTGAGATACATATGACTAATGTAGGTAAGCCTTCTGGTTGGTAGTATGATACAGGTGCCTCTATTCATGTTTGTTATGGCAGGTCACAATTTAAAACCTATGAAGTTGTGGCTAATTGTAAGGTACTCATGGGGAACAGCACTCCGACGAAGGTCCTTGGACTAGGGACGGTAGAGTTAAACTTCACATCAGGGAGGAAACTCACGTTGATGAATGTCTTTCATGTTCCAGACATGAGGAGAATTTATTTTCAGGCAATATTTTATCTAAGAAGGGATTTACAGTTGTAATTGGTTCAAGTCAGATTGTTATTTCTAAGAACACTATGTTTATTGGCAAGGGTTATAATTGTGAGGGTGTGTTTAAATGTCTTGATGAAATAAATGAAGATCCCAGTTCTGCTTACATTGTTGATTCCTATTCTGTTTGGCATGCTAGGTTAAGTCATTTAAATTTCAATTCATTGAAGTTTATAATTAAAGATGGATATTTCTCTTGTAAATCAGATGTAAATGATTCTAATTGTGAAATATGCATTCAGGCTAAAATCATTAAGAAACCATTTCTTAAGGTAGAGAGAAATACAAAGGTTTTAGACTTAGTTCATTCTGACATTTGTGAAATGAATGGAATGTTAACCAGGGGTGGTAAAATATATTTTATCACATTCATTGATGATAGTTCGAGATATACTTATGTATATTTATTACAAACTAATGATGAAGTATTTGACATGTTCAAACGCTACAAGGTTGAAGTTGAGAATCAAAAGGAAAAGATAATTAAAATTCTAAGGAGTGATAGGGGAGGGGAGTATTTCCCAATTGAATTTAATGAATTCTGTGAAAACCATGGTGTCATTCATAAAAAATCAGCCCCTAGAACACCTCAACAAAATGGTCATACTGAAAGGAAAAATCAGACTTTATGTAATATGGTTAATGCCATGCTATTAAATGCTGATTTGCCAACAAATTTGTGGGGAGGAACTCTTAACCGTGTGTCATGTCCACAATCTAATTCCTTCTAAGAAAACAAAGGTATCTCCATATGAAATTTGGAAAGGAAGAAAGTCTAACATTAAATATTTTAAAGTGAGGGGGTATATTGCCAATTTATAGAGTCCCTGATCAAAAGAGGACCAAGTTAGGCCTAAGGGCAATCGAGAGCATTCTTGTAGGTTATGCTGAAAATCCCAAAGCATATAGGTTGTTGGATTTGTAGAGACTAAAGATGCAAAATTCTTTGAAAACTCTTTTATGAAATCTGTTGCATCTCAACCAACACCTACAATTGGAAACTCTGATACACCATTAGAAAGTGTTACTTCTGGTTCAAAAGATAAGAGGAATGAACTCAATTCAAATATAGAACCAAGAAGTGTTGGAAATATTTCAAGAGTATAAGATAAGTATATAGCCTAAAGAATCATATATTACAAGTACAAGGATCATATACAAGTAAAACGTCAAGAATATGATCAACACGGGTGAATCTGGGACCAACACGAGTCGTGTTGGTCTCCAGATAGCAAACGAAACATTCCTTGGCTCAACACGGGTCGTGTTGGAACAACATTGGTCGTGTTGCACCCAACATGGACCGCGTTGATCGAACACGGACCGTGTTGGATCCAGAATTGTTTTTAATGCTAACGGCTTTATGATTTCTTGTAATTAGTATTTGATATTGTAATTAAGCACGATTATTATGATATTCCAACAGCTATATGACTTGACTTGGTCAAGGTCATATTAAGGTCATGATCCTCCATTAAGTCTCTTTATTATCCTTTGACTAGGGTATCCTAAGAGGGTTAGAAATCTCCTATAAATAGGAGACATTATCAAGCTATTTGAGACACCATTCTAAGGAATCACTTCTTCATTCTTGTCTAGACTGTAGTTATACTTGAGTGATTCAAGTGAGAAACTATTATTCATGAGTGTTACAAGTGCTAAGCTTTATCTCTTTGAACATTTACGGTATAGTAAATAGTTCTTAAGGAAAGTGAGTACTAGGCCACGACTCTTAGCGTTATCCAAGCGAGTTTCCATTGTTTTATATACCGTTTACTCCCTTTCCTCCAACAATCTGAAGAACTATTTACTAATGGCCTCGCTTCGTGATATGTCTAGCAATTTCCAAAAGCTAGAGCGCTTTGAAGGAGTGGATTTCCGACTTTGGCAAAGCAAGATGCATTTCTTGCTAACGACTCTCAATGTGGCCTATGTGCTTGACATTGAGATTTCTCCCAAGGTGAATCAAGAACCTTCAGCCGAGAAGGTGACAACCGAGGAGTCTCCAAAAGAGGATGCAACCGGCAAGATTACCACGGGTGATGGAGGCAAGGAACAAGGAAAAGACAAGGTGTCCATGGAAGATGTGGAGGCTACTCGGCAAAGGCTTAAGATGGAGAATGACGACTACATTTGTAGAGGATGCATTCTCAACGGGATGAACGACACCCTCTTCGATGTCTATCAACATGTGGAGACGGCAAAGGAGCTTTGGGAGGTGCTTGAAGCTAAGTACATGTCGGAAGATGCGTCAAGTAAGAATTTTCTTGTTAGTCAGTTCATGAAATTTAAGATGGATGATAATAGGAAAATTCTAGATCAATTCCATGAGATTCAACATATTTTGAGTAACTTCAAGCAACACTATTTGAACATGGATGAATCTATAATCGTTCCTCTATTATTGACAAGCTACCTTCTTCTTGGAATGAGACTAAAAGAACTCTCATGCACCGGAAAGAGGCTATGTCTCTTGAAAGTTTAGCTAACCATCTTCAGATCGAAGAGGAGTTAAGCTTACAAGATGGTTCCAAAGAGCAATCTAAGGTCCATATGGTGCAAGAGAATAAGGGAAACAAGAATAAGAACAAGAGCCACAACAAATCTAGCAAAGGAATTCAAAAGCCTAAGCAAGTTTGTTGGGAATGTGGCAAACCGGGGCACACAGAGAGAGAGTGTTACCAATGGAAAAAGAAGCATGGTCTTTTGAACAAAGAAACATCTAAGGGCAAGAGTAAGGAGAAGGAACCAAATTCCTTTGTAGCCATGATTAAGGATCATATTAACATGGTATCCATTGGTTGGTATATAGACTCGGGTGCGTCAAGGCATGTTTGCATTGACAAGAGTTTATTCAAGACTCTCAAACTGGCGGATGATGGTGTAAAACTCTACATGGGTAACAACCATCCGGTGAAAGTTGAAGGCATTGGGCAAGTGGAACTTGTTTTCAATTCCGGTAAATCTTTGCTTTTAAATGATGTGTATTTAGCTCCGAAAGTTTGTAAGAATCTTGTATCCGGTTATCTCCTTAGCAAGTTTGGTTTCATGCAAGTTTATGATGGAGATAATTATGTACTTTCCAAGGGTGGGACTTTTGTAGGGAAGGGATATGCTTATGGGGAGATGTTTAAATTGAATGCGAAAAGTAATAAAGATGGCATGATTTCCGCTTATATGCATGTGTCTATTTTGAATAAGTCTTTTCTATGGCATGCTAGATTAGGACATGTGAACTTTTCAAAGTTGAAGGAAATGTATAATCTTGATTTGATTCCTAAGTTGAATGATGACATAGAAAAATGTAAGACATGCATGCTTAATAAAATCACCAAAAGTTCATTCTCAAGTACAAAAAGAACTTCTAAATTGCTTGATTTAATTCATAGCGATTTAGGAGATTTTCATAGTACACCTTCTAAGGGTGGTAAGAAGTTATTTATGTGACATTCATTGATGATTATTCTAGATATTGTCAAGTTTATCTTTTGAGTTCTAAAGATGAAACACTTAGAAAGTTTAGAGTTTACAAAACTAGAAGTGAACTTCAATGTGAGACCTTGATTAAGACTATAAGATCCAATAGGGGAGGGGAATTTTATGATCCAAAGTTTTTCCAAGAAACGGGGATTGTTCATGAGACAACCGCCCCGTATACACCACAACAAAATGGGATTGCAGAAAGGAAGAATAGAACTTTAAAAGAAATGGTGAATTCTATGTTGTCTAACTCCGGTTTAAGTGATGGATTTTGGAGAGAAGCCATGTTAACGGCTTGTTATATTTTGAATAGAGTTCCATTCAAAGGGAATTCTAGTACCCCGTATGAGTTATGGAACAAAAGAAAGTCAAGTCTAAAGTATTTTAAGATTTGGGGGTTGTAGGGCCACTGTAAGGGTCCCGGAACCTAAGAAAAGAAAGTTAGGTGAAAGAGGAATTGAGTGCATCTTTGTAGGCTATGCTCAAGATAGCAAAGCTTATAGGTTTTTGGTGGTTGAGCAAAATGAGTACATTTCGGTGAATACCGTTATGGAATCAATAGATGCAATTTTTGATGAGACTAGGTTCTCTTCGATTCCTAGACCTAAAGATATAATTCAAGATGTTGTTCCTTTAATTGAGCATCAAGATGAAAATCATGAGGGTATATCCATACAAGATGATCTTTTGAGTCATGATGTTACTCATGATGAAGAAGATGAAAGTATTGAATTAAGGAGTAAAAGATCAAGGAAACCAAAGGATTTTGGTTCGGAATTCTATGTTTATTTAGTAGAAGGTTCAAGGGACTCAATTGAAAGTGAGACCCTATGTATGTACAACATAGATAAGGATCCTAAAACTTTTAAAGAAGCTATGCAATCTTATGATGCTTCTTTGTGAAAAGAAGCGGTACAAGATGAGATTGATTCTATAATGGAAAACAATGTTCGGATATTGGTTGACCTTCCTCTGGGAAGTAAACCAATTACCTCTAAGTAGATCTTTAAAAGGAAAAGGAAAGTGGATGGTACCGTTAGGTATAAAGCCCGGTTGGTTGTAAGGGGCTTTACTCAAAAGTATGGTATTGACTACTTTGATACATATGCACCAGTGGCTAGGATAGCCTCAATACGTGTATTGTTGGCTTTAGCTACTATCCATAAGTTAGTTATCAATCAAATGGATGTCAATACGACATTCTTAAATGGAGAACTAGAAGAGGAGGTGTATATGGAACAACCCGAAAGGTTTGTTGCTGAAGGTCAAGAAAAGAAAGTTTGTAAACTTATAAGGTCCTTATATTGGCTTAAGCAAGCACCTAAGCAATGACATCAAAAATTTGATGAAGTAGTGCTTTCAAGTGGATATAAGATTAATGAATCGGATAAGTGCATATACTCTAAGTTTGAGAATGGAAAAGGGGTGATTATATACCTATATGTTGATAACATGTTGATCTTTGGGACCGACATGGAACAAGTCAATAAGACCAAAGAATTTCTATCGTCAAAGTTCTCTATGAAGGACATGGGTGAAGGGGATGTAATTCTTGGTATTAAGATCATTAGAAATAATGATTGGAATAAGTTTATCTCAAGAGCATTACATTGAGAAAATATTGAATAAGTTTGGAGGTGATAAGATATATCCGGCAGTAACACCTTATGATTCAAATAAGAAACTAGAGAAAAATTTGGGTTCTCCGGTTAATCAACTTGAGTATGCTAAGTTGATAGGAAGTCTCATGTATGCTATGACAAGTACAAGGCCAGACATTGCTTATGCAATTGCATGTTAAGTAGGTTTACAAGTAATCCGAGTAATATGCATTGGTTTGCAATTCGGAGAGTATTAAGATATTTAGCTGGTACTAAAAGTTATCAACTCACCTATAAGGGAGAACCTTCGGTATTAGAAGGATACTCGGATGCGAGTTGGATAAATAAAGGGGATTTCTCCTCTACCAGTGCATGGGTGTTCCTTTTAGGAGGTGGAACGGTTTCTTGGGGTTCTAAGAAACAAGCTAATATAGCGGATTCCACTTTAGCTTCAGAATTAGTAGCTTTATACGCTGCTTGTAAGGAAGCGGAATGGTTAAGGAACTTATTGTGGGAAATACCGGTTTGGTATAAGCCAATGGCTCCAATCACAATTCATTGTGATAGCAAAACTACTCTTGATGTTGTGTATAGTCATGTTTACAGTGGCAAGTCAAGGCACATTGGTTTGAGGCATGCTTATATACATCAACTTATAAGGGATGAAGTAGTGACTTCAAGATATATCAAATCAAAGGAAAACTTAGCTGATCCTTTAACCAAAGGGTTGTCTAGAGATTTGATAAAAGGCACTTCAAAGGGGATGGGTTTAAGTGTAGCTCAAATACCTACTAATCACAACAAAGACTCAACTTTACGAATTGGAATATCACCAATTTCCAAAGTTCAAATGAGTAGGGAGTTGTCTTAATTAGTAGGAAGCATCAAATTTTTATCCCAAGGACAAGTGATGCTTAGAAAATCTGTAATGATAAGAGGTTGAGTAGTAGTACTCTTAATAGACTTTATGGAAAGCCTAATTACAGGGGTTGTATAATTACAAAGTCTACCTATGTAAGTGTAATGTGTGGCCGCATAAAGGAACTATAAGCTAAAGTTCTGAAACACTTACGAAGGATAAGGACACAAGCCGGATAATAGTGTCAAGATATTTACACTCAAGATTTAAAATGTATGTGTGCTATGAGTATAGTTGATCAATATAAATCTGAAGTTCAAAGCTATGTCTACTTTGTGATTTGGATTCAATTTTGGCTCATATACACTAAATGAAAAGTTCAAAGAGCAATCTACTTTTCATTAGGCATATGTTTTGTGAGTTTCTCTGGTGATTACAAGTTAAGGTATATCTCAAATAGCAGGGGTATAAGTTTCTCAAGTAAAGTTATTTCAAGGGTTTTACATACTCTTGAAATAGCGGGGGATTGTTGGAAATATTTCAAGAGTATAAGATAAGTATATAGCCTAAAGAATCATATATTAAAAGTACAAGGATCATATACAAGTAAAACGTCAAGAATATGATCAACACGGGTGAATCTGGGACCAACACGAGTCGTGTTGGTCTCCAGAGAGCAAAGGAAACATTCCTGGGCTCAACACGGGTCATG
Source organism: Portulaca oleracea (assembly GCA_029582165.1). Taxonomy (NCBI): domain Eukaryota; kingdom Viridiplantae; phylum Streptophyta; class Magnoliopsida; order Caryophyllales; family Portulacaceae; genus Portulaca; species Portulaca oleracea. Next base: position 7,645,953 of record CM055878.1, on the reverse strand, counting down.
TTGCACCCAACACGGACCGTGTTGGATCCCAGAATCGTTTTAAATGCTAACGGCTATATGATTTCTTGTAATTAGTATTTGATATCGTACTTAAGCACGATTATTATGATATTCCAACAGCTATATGACGACTTGGTCAAGGTCATATTAAGGTCATGATCCTCCATTAAGTCTCTTTATTATCCTTTGACTAGGGTATCCTATAAGGGTTGGAAATCTCCTATAAATAGGAGACATTATCAAGCTATTTGAGACACCATTCTAAGCAATCACACCTTCATTCTTGTCTAGACTGCAGCTATACTTGAGTGATTCAAGTGAGAAACTATTATTCTTGAGTGTTACAAGTGCTAAGCTTTATCCCTTTAAACATTTACGGTATAGTAAGTAGTTCTTAAGGAAAGTGAGTACTAGGCCACGACTCTTAGCGTTATCTAAGCAAGTTTCCATTGTTTTATATACCGTTTACTCCCTTTCTTCCAACAAGAAGAAGCCAAAGGGCTAGAAAAACTAAAGATTTCGGACCAGAATTTGTTTCCTCCATATCAATTGCGTTTATAGTAGAAGGTAGTAGGATAGAAGTATTAGACAAAATACCTATTATACTAAATGTTGATGATGACCCTAAAATATTTAGTGAGGCTATGGCATCCAAAGATTCACAATTCTGGAAAGAGGCAATAAAGGATGAAATGGATTCAATATTGTCCAACAATACTTGGATCCTAGAAGATCTGCCTCCAGGCTCAAAGCCAATAGGATGTAAATGGGTATTTAGAAGGAAAACAAATACTAATGGTTTTCTGCAAACCTTTAAGGCTAGACTAATGGCTAAAGGTTTTACGCAAAAGGAAGGTATCGATTATTTTGATACCTATAGTCCTGTAGCTAGAGTTACATCCATTAGGATTTTGTTTGCATTAGCTTCAATTTTTAAGCTACATGTACATCAGATAGATGTAAAAACAACCTTTCTAAATGGAGATTTAGAAGAGGAGATTTATATGGAGCAACCTGAGGACTTCATATTACCAGGAAATGAAAAGAAGGCGTATAAATTGGTTAAATCCTTATATGGATTGAAACAAGCGCCGAGATAATGGCATGAAATGTTTGATTCTCCGTTTCTTTTAAATGGTTTTCTCCAAAATAACTCAGATAGATGTATCTATTCGTAGTTTACTGACTCTTATGGAGTTATCATATGTCTCTATGTTGATGACATGTTCATATTTGGAACCAATTTACATGGAATAAATGAAACTAAGAAGTATCACTTCTCAATTTAAGATGAAGGATCTTAATGAAAGTTGATACTATTTTAGGCATAAAGGTTAAAAAAGACACTAAAGGTTTTGCATTGAGTCAGTCTCATTATATTGAGAAATTATTGACTAAGTTCAAGCACCTCAAGATAAAGGATTCCAAAACTCCCTATGATCCCAGTGTTCACTTAGTGGAGAACACATGAAGCTAAGGTTGGTTGCACAGTTGGAGTATGCTAGTGCTATAGGGAGTCTTATGTATGCAATACACTGTACTAGGCCAAACATTGCATTTGTTATGTGTAAATTATCAAGGTATACAAGTAAGCCAAAGTGCAGAACATTGGAAAGCCATTGCAAGATTACTTGGATACTTGAAGAGGACTATTGACTTATGTCTGTTTTACAACAGTTTTCCTTCTGTTTTGGAGGGGTTTACAGATGCTAGTTGGATAACTAGCCCTAAGGATAACAAGTCGACATCTGGGTGGATATTTACCCTAGGAGGAGGAGCCATTAGTTGTGCCTCTAAAAAGAAAACATGTATCTCACATTCCACTATGGAATCTGAGTTCATTGCTTTAGGCAGGAAAGGAAACGGAATGGCTAAGGAATCTATTGATGGATATTAAGTTGTGTTAGCCATTTCCTTATACTGTGATAATCATACTACCATGTGTCGAGCTTACAGTAAAATTTATAATGGGAAATCTAGACACATTAGCTTGAGACATGCTTATATGAGGCAGTTGATTCAAGATGGAGTCATAACTATCATCTATGTAAAATCATTTCTAAATCTAGCAAAACCTTTGACTAAAGGTTTGCCAAGGGATTTGGTGAAGAGTACCACTGCTAGAATGAGTTTAAAATCCTTTAATGTATGATCTGTTGTAATCGGAACCCTACCTTACTCTAGTGAAAACCAGTTATAAGGTTTAAAGGATAATAACGAGTTATGACAAGGTCAATGGAGCACTATAAATAGGATATAGTGCATTTAATTACTAAGGAGGATGAGTTTACTCTTAATGGAATCCATATAGATATGGAGTCCACCTATGTGAATATTAGAGTCTGGCCGCTCTAAACAAGATTTTTATTGGATTTTAACTCTTGTACATATTCACAAAACCAGGATGAGCACAAGGCCATAATAGTGCTACAATAATAAGGCTTCTTTTGAAATAAAGATATGGTGTGATACTGTGTGTAGTGCCTCCGGTCTTAATATTAAAGGATTTGGTTTAAGCTATATGGCCACCAAATACTTTTTAAGATTTTGAGTCACTTACACTAACTGAAGGTTTAATCATATGATACCTTCATATATACAGTATCATAATAACAATTGGTTAGGATTCATAACTATCACTAACTAGTGGGGGATTGATGAATAGTTATTAAAAGTTAATAAGGGAATTAATGTATTACTTCTATCAATGTCCCACATAGATAGAATAATGTCGTCCCTAACTTCTAGAGAATATAAATAGGTTTTCCTAATTAATGTCCCACATGGACAAAGTAAGCTAACTTATAACTCTTTATAAGTTAAAGAATTATATGGATTTACAAATAAACAAACCATGGATGGGGTTAACCTGCGCGGCGTGGGCTGTAGGGCGCTCATTAGACGCACTTAGCACGTAAGCTCGGAGCAAAGGAGCAACTATAATAACTAAGCCTTTTTCCTTTTCTTTGAAAGTAATTATTTTATTACAGCTGACAAAGTTGGTTGTTGACAATTATGAATTGTCATTAACAGTTTTCCACAACTGTTTTTATCCATATCCTGTCAATTAGATAGAGATCAACAGACAGTCATGAGGGGTTGATGATTATATATATTCGTCAATCCAGGAAGCTTTGTTGTATCCTGAAAACACGAATTTGCATAAAGGGTAAATCTTATCTTAAAGGAAGTGATTTCAATCACGTCTGAAAGCATCCATCCATCTTTGAATTTCTAACATAACAGATATATTATGTAATTAAAAGTGTAGTTATATGATTGCTTACCATTGTGTGACAGTAACTTACTCCTGATATAAGTTGTTGAAAGTAGAACCGAGCCTAATTGGAATATTCCACAGGTTAGTGACCAAATTAGCAAAATATTGACAACCCTTAACAATCAAGTACTGAGAAACAAAAACATTTTAGTAAAATATAGTTTGTTTGTAGTGAGATATCGATCCTAGGAAATCTTATCATAAGATGATGATGATGCGTAAATTTAGAACGTATGAGATGAGGGTGATGGTACCATAACTGAAAATTATTTTAACTATCATAACTAAAAAAAAATGTAATTATCTTTGATTCAATCATTAAAACACCAAAACTAATGTATATTGATTAAAATGATAATTGTCATAAGTAATCGTATTCAATGATATATAATTTTATAAAAATAAATATTTTAAAGAAAATCTATCATAATTGATATTTATTCAATTAAAAAGTCACGCTACTGATTATTCTGCATTAAAAATTCAAAATCAATATATATTGATTATAGTATCATATTAAAACAGTTAATCATTAAGATATAGTAAACTTTTTAGTATATGTGATTTGTTTTATTGAAATGAAGCCGTATGAATTTTCAACTACAATTGAAAAAAAAAACAAATATATATTGATCTGGTATCTGTAATAATATTAATATTTCCGGAGAAAAAAAATTACTGAGGGACAAGGAGCCTAAAATATTTGAAAAAGAAAACAATAATATATACCTCATTTTCACTCAACTTTCCAGCCTTGCGTATTCTTCCGAAGAGCTCTCCACCAAGTGCATACTCCATTACAATAGCTAGATGGGTAGGAGTCAAAATCACCTATTTGTATTCGAAATTCCGAGTAAATTCTAATCGGCCATTAATCATAAAGTAAATCATTAAAACATCAAATTTCATAATTCACCTAAACGGAAGCTGAAATGTGAAGTGGAACTAATTAACCTCTTTAAACGCAATAATGTTAGGATGCCTCAATGATCGATGATTTATGATCTCCCTTTGCACTTCATCATCTATCTGCACAAACGATTGATTGAAAAATACATCAACACGAATCTAGAGAATTACCTTGAGGATTGGGCATATTTCGACCCTATTCGAAAATTTTAGCGGTTTAAACAGCGAATAGCGGATAACAATTTAGGTAGTGGATAGCGGTTTTAATTTAGCAATTAGCGGATAGCTGTTCATAAGAGCGTTTGAAGAAAACATGTTCGATAAATTTAGCACTTGAATTAGCTTAAGGGCATAAAATAACCAAAAAGTATATAACTTTCATTTTATTATTATTCTTGTTATTATTTGTTTATTTATGTATTTACTTATTATTATTATTATTATTATTATTATTATTATTATTATTATTATTATTATTATTATTATTATTATTATTATTATTATTACCTCCCAAAGCTAATTAAACATTGCTCTATCATTAAAACAAATGTAAAATTAAAACACTTAAACATGACATAATACAAATGGAAGAACTAAAGAAATATTTATAAAACTTTTATCCACTAAATTGAAAAAAATATCACACATGTTGATCATTGTCATCATCATTGTACTCTTTAGCATAGTATTTGAACACATTGATTAAAATAATTAGGCAGAATGTGTTGTGGGAATCAAACGGCATTTTGGCCATAAGAAGCTAAGATGCTGAAGTTGAGCCCCAGACGTTAATATATGTAACATCTGCTGAATTCATGTCCAAAAGCTATCATCTGTTCAGAAATGCTAATTTACCGAACACTAATAATTCGATTAATAAAATTTTGAATTAGTCAAAACTCTAAACGCTAGTAAAAACGCTATTGCCTAACAACGCCGAACTTCTTCAATTCTTCGATTGCAATTAATTAATACGGCTTGAATGTGTTGATTATCATGGAACCATTTGAGCAAAACTTAATTAATAACGATCGTAAAAATTATTCTCTTGTTTCCATTATGAGTCACAAAGATATATGCGTCAATCAAATTTGGTTGTCTATTTATACAATATTCAATTATACAAAAATATTTTTATCATATTCATAACGAAAGTACTATCGTATGCATAACATTCTAAATTTTTATAAAAATGTTATTTAAAAAATTGACGTTCAAAAAGGTATTGGACGATATTTTGAAACATCTACTAAGATACAAACGAAATCCAAATGAGGAAGTACGTCATTCGTCATTTCTTTGTTTTCGAAGAAAAAGCATACCATCTACCAAGGGTGCTAAAGGATCATCCAAAGAGAGTACCAAAATATCATGAAAAATTTTAAGGTAGTCAATTTGTTTTTCAACTACGGTAGTCGATTAATATCAACCGTTGATTTATGAAAAATTAATCTGAACCATTCAAATCTTTTTATATTTTTTATCACCAAAATCTTGTTAAAATCTCTCAAAAATATTCTTTCCTTTCTCCTATTAAAAAATTATACAAATCACTTTCCATTAAAACTCCTCACCATCATTCTCCATTAACGCCTCTTTGAGTCCCAGTTGATCACCATTGACGCCAGCTCCCTCCAATCATGCATCATCAATTAAAATCCCAATCATTCACCATTAAAAAACAATGTTTTGCAAATGCGATTTTCTATATGTTTACATTTTATTAGTTTATGTTGAGTAAATTACATCTACCTTACCGGATATTTTTTATAATAATTTTTACACACCCCCGATATTTGTGAAATAATTTTCACCTTAACTAACATAAAATGTTCATAAATTTAAAACTCCTAAGATATTTTATAATTGATTTTTGTTGGATTTTCCGGCTAACATTAAAAAAATAAATATGAATTGACTTTTTTACCCTTGATATTAATTCATATATATGACTTTCAATTAAATATGAATTGACGTTTTTATCCTTAATACTAATTCATATGGCATTTAAAACTCAAACCCCTCCCATACGAATCTCCATTCTCTGCTGAAATCTCATTCTGAAAATGAAACTCTCACATTCGAATTTGAAAACCCTTGATATTAATTCATACTAGTCTTAAACCCGTGCAATGCACGGTGTAAGAAAAAATAGTTATTTTCATAGAAAATGAAAAAATAAACTATATACAAATGATAATATAAATTAGAAAGAGCGAAACATTAATGATATTATCAAATGAAAACGTATCGTAACATAATTGTTCAAATAAAATATACACAAAATCAAGATTATTATTATTAATCTCCTTTCTCCATTACCGATTTGGTGGGACCCATAAAATTATTATTATTATTATTATTATTATTATTATTATTATTATTATTATTATTATTATACAAATGGGACCATAAATTTATTATTATTATTATTATTATTATTATTATTTTGCCAAAATAATTACTGATATTTGGACCAAAATAATTTAATTCAGTATTTATCTATCTTCTGATTGGTCGAAATCCCTACATTTAATCTCATTTCTCCATTTAGCAGGACCCAAAAACTTTATTATTAATATTATATAGATTATTATTATTTTTTTATAGATTATTATTATTATTATTATTATCATTATTATTATTATTATTATTATTATCATTATTATTATTATAGGAAACACCAAAATAATTACTGTTATTTGCACCAAAATAATTTAATTCAGAGTCCAAAGCAGTCAAGGATTAGTGATACTTTCTGTTTTTTTATTTTAAAATAAAATCCGGATCGAAATTTAAAAAAATTGAAAATAGAAAAAAATTATAATTTTCTACATTGTGATTGGCCAATTCCCCTACAGTCACTCTCGTGGCTCTATCTCATGGGACCCACAATGATTTCTACTATAATATATAGATGACGAGTCTGTTGGTATTTTCTATTTGGAGTTTTGACTTTTGACACACCTTTTCCCAGACAAAACAATAAAAAAGTTATTTAAGTCATTTTCTTCTCAATATTAGGGGTACCATGGTATATTCATATAGTCATATAGAGGCACTCTTTTATTTTCATATTCCCGATGAGAATTAACCAGATTCTGCCACTAAAAATCACTTTCACTTAATGTCAAATAAGGTGAAAATTATTTCACAAATATTGGGTGTGTAAAAATTATTACCACAAATATTAGGTTGGATAAATGTAATTTACTCATTTTATGTTTCTCTTGTATTTCCTGAATGCATACAGAAATTAGGTATCATTTGTTTTCATTAAGGAGTTGTCTACCAAGCAAACCCCATTATTACAAAAAATTCACGAAAGTATCAACATGGTCTATCAACTGTAGATTGCAATAAATAAACGCTTTTTATCCCCTGTTTTATGAGATTCTCATCAAACATATATCATGAATTGAATGGATCTTTGATATCAATTTTCTTTCAATGCCCTCCAAAACATAACTCGCTATCATCGCAATGGCAAATTGATTAAATCAAAGTTGAAATATCAAGCTTAATAGTACATATTTGAATATGCTAAGAAAAACAAGTTGTAAATTACTTTCAAGCTTACAACAAAGGTGTTTAGGGAAGTAGCCAAAAGCTGGGAGATTGTTTTAAAAATTATAAGGTCAACTTGCTTCATGTCGAATGAAAGATAAAATATTTGCAACGAAACACAAACTTATGTATAATTGTATATTATCGAGACATATATGTAAATATATTTTGTTTAAGTTTTATTAGCAGAGTTTTGTAAATGATAAAGATCAAAATAAGTGATTTTTGTAGATATTTAATTTGTTGTTCACATTAAATGTAAAGGAAAATTAGATTCTAATAATCCCAATACTTTTTTTTTGTACACCAGTGGTTCCAAAAAAGTAAAATATTATTTTTTGGTACAAATCTACTTCCATGTTTTCACTTTGAAGTATTTGAAATTTTCATATTTTTCTAATTTTTTTTTTTATTCCTACCCCCAAAAAATTTTACTTATAACTTGTAAAAACTAAATGAATTTTTAATTTTTTTGTGATTCCAAACAATTATTATGATTTTTAAGGAATAAAAGGAGGAAATTATTAAAATTAAAAAAGAAAAAATTGGGACAAACATTGTAAATTCATTAAAAGTTGTGGGAAAGTATTGTGCTAGATTTTGGAGCAAATGCAAGTCAATATTCACGATATTTAGGGTATACATTGGTTGTCCAAAAAAATACAATTTTATTTTGTTTGAAACCATTGGCGTACAAAAAAATGTAGGGATTCTTATTATCCAATTGCCAAAGTAGGGATTATTAGAATCCAATTTTCCAAATGTAAAAACACACTCCTATTCTTTTTTTATAAATAATTTCTCACATAATAGTTTTATAAAAATCAAAATTATAACTTTAGAATAATATTTTCTATTATGAATATTAGAACATCAACTTTGTAATTAGATGAATCGTTATAGAAATTAAGATATTAATAGTCAAAATTTTTAGTATGAAAACCCAGATGACGGTTAAATAAAAGTAGAGTGAGTACTACTTTTGTAATGAAACAAATAATAATTTATTTACGTAATTAATGAGTTTCATCATAAATTAACTAAATTATTATAAAGATATTTCAATATTTATGAGGAAGTTCTAAATCATGATAGTAAGTATGCTTTCCATTATGATGTGGTTGGTTTTGTTACAGGTTAGGATACATACTAACGATCTGACTGGGTGATAGATATATATTTGTTCGTTTTTTTACAGATTTAGAGTAGTGATAAAAAAAATATATTGGAGGCAAAAAAACAGTTATGTACATATCGAACTCGTGAACTTATGAACTCTATATAAAATCTCATGAAGACCATTGGACTAATACTTGTTTTAGTTATTTAAGTTTCAAATTAAATAAATAATACGTTTATGTTATTACCATATATAACCCACACAATTTTTAGGAAGATTGTAAAAGATTTTTACTAAAATTAAATATTGATATATTAGATTACGTAATAAATTTAATAAAATAATATAAATTTAATAATAAAAGATTAAATAAAATCAACGGTTAAGATTACTCTATCCATAATCAATGACTAATATTTAATTTAGTTATCGTAGTCGAAAAAAAAGTTGACTACCACAGACCTTCTCAAATATCATAAACAAGTTAGTTACTTGTCTACTTGGGCCCGTTTGATACGAAATAGGAATAAGAATGAAAATTGATAATGAAAAAGAAAAAGAAAATTGATAATAAATATGGAATTGAAATGTCTTTATAAATTACTATATTTCTTACTTGTTATGTGGTAATTTAAATTGGGAATAGGTGACAGTAGATAGGAAATAAATATATATTTACTAAAATACCATTTTAATTAATTTATGAATGTTTTAAATAAATTGAAATGAATGGAAAGTCATAGTTAACGCATATTTACGTCTAGAAAATCAATTACCATATAAAAAAAAAATTAATGTTCATAAAAGAATTCTAATAAAACTAATTAATTATCAAATATGAATTAAAAATTAAAAACAAGTATATAAAAACTCAAAATATAAAGGATTTAATAAACCAACACTCTAATAAATAAGTATTATGCAACCAAATACCGCGGAGCAATATATATATATATATATATATATATATATATATATATATATGTATATGTATATGTGTGTGTGTGAGGATTTAATAATATGTTTTAAATATATGTGGGTAGTTCGAGGCAAGACTCTTTATATTATGTGTTTAATATACAAAATATTGGGTATTTTTTAGTTAATCGTGCAACAAGCGCGGATATTTACTAATAATAATTAAGTATAAGTGTAATGTCAGTATTTGATAACGATTATTGAATTTTCAGTCCAAATTACCACCACCTCCTCATAATAGATAGATAAGAATTAAGGCCTTCTATTCCAATGATCATTCCTCTCATTTTTTTTTTCAATTACCATAAAACAAATATAAAAATTGTACTCACAACCCTTATATTATCGTTTCCAACCGCCGGTTCCCTTTCATCAAACCACCCCTTGAAGTAAAATTAAGGACAAAAGAAGTACTGTTTTTACGATGACACGTAATATCTTAAACACATAGTGCCTTCATAAGCAAAAAATTACTTAGAGGTACCCTAACTTTTGAAAAAACAATTTTTTGGTACCTCAGCTTTTTAAAACGAATTTTGCGTGCCCTTACTTTTAGGATTAAAAATTACTAGGTGAATTTCCGATGAAACTCCGATTAATTAGATAAACTGACCGAAATACCCCTAATTGGCAATCTAAAATTCCAAATTTTCAGGTCATCCTTGAACACACGTCAGGACCCCAAGATGGACCTCACCGCGGGCTCGTCCCTTATGGTTGGCCTTGGCCTTTCATCCCCACCCTTGGACTGGGGACACCAACCCATACTGTAAGTTGCGAATCAAACAACACAAAGTTCTGTTACTACAACAACGTACTACAACATGTCCCAGCCAAGGCACTGCCTCTTCATCTTCCTCTTCCAAAAAGACTTATTCTTGTTCCTCTTCCAAAAGGACTTATTCTTCCCATACTCCAAATCTCCAGCTTGGGCCCACCTCCGCAGACGCACAGGGGCAAGTGTTACTCCGTGTCGCTCCCATTCACATTCAGAATGGGGACACCCATACGACGCCCCTTTCCCAGTTGGACTCCCACTCCCACTTCCACCAATATTTCTAATGCCTCCCCTGATCTTCCTATTTACAACCCACACTCAACATTTAACGATCAGTAACTATGCTATTACCTAATACTACTCCATCTTACTATCTTCTTCACTATTTTTTTATCTTCATTTTTAGGGTTTAGGGCAACCGCCTATGAAGGTGGAGTAAGGTGTGTGTGTTATTGGGGATGAAAATCATGACAAGGAATTTTGATTTTTGTTTAACGACCTTTTTTTTCCCTAACAAACTTTAATCAATTTCCCGCCTTAAACGCACCGGTGAATTCAAATTATTGGTCGGAAATTCATCTAATAATTTCTAATCCTAAAAGTAAGGGTACCCCAAAATTAGTTTTGAAAAGTTGGGGTACCTGAAAAACATTTTATCAAAAATTAGGGTATCTCTGAGTAATTTTTTGCTTCATAAGTCAATATTCACTAAAGTTTTAGATACGTTAAAATATCGAATGGCCTAAAAAATGATAAAAAGTATCAGTTGTTTTATCTTTATTATTTATGATTATTCGTCTCCTTTTCTATATTATGTATTACTTTAATTTATATGTCAGTTTGACTTTGGAAAATGTAACTATTAATCTCAGCATATACAATGTTCTATTATACAAATATATTATCTTAGATTTGTGATAAAAATTTATGATAAAAATATAATATTGTATTTGATAAGCTATTAGGTAAGAAATTTTCGATCCAAGAAAAAATATTTAAGACTGCATACAATTTATTACTCCACTATTCCTTTTTATTTGACACTTTAAAAGTAAATGGAATTATTGTTAAGTGATTTATTCCAAAATTATTTATTAAAGGTAAAAGTAGTAAAATTATTCTTGTAAACATAAAACGACAAATGAATAGAGACAAACAAAGGTTAGTTTTTTTTTTTGATAAGTTACGGCCATCAGGCCCTTTTATTGGAACAAAGAGCTGCCAAGGAGCATCAAACCAAGCACCAGCTCATTGAGTACATAGGATGATCAGAGAGATCAACCAAAACAAACCCGTAAGAAAATATTACAACCCTAATTCGAAAGGCAGTAATCCGAAAGACAGTAACAAAACACAAACACCTTGAGAACATGAGGTCCACAATACTGATAAATCATCTGCAACAATTAGCCACCCACAGCCAGCCAAATAGCTCATTCCAGCAGCAGACAAGAAAAGTAATAAAAATTAATGCTATCAATTCCATGAAGCCAGATGCATGGCCAGAGAGCCAAATGTCAGACCCAACCGAGCTGAAGTGCAGCACAAACAAAGATTAGTTAAATGGAAAAATAATTAAGAATAGAGGGAGCAAGTGACGGCCAAAATGAGAGGGAATAAGAATCAATTTCACTTTCACTTTCACTTTAACTAATTATTTTTCTTAAAAAAAAACGAAGAAACATCCTGAAATTCCCACGGTCCCGTTCCCACCATTACAACTAATGAAACACTAGATTTGGTGGTTCTATTCTTCGGTACTTATGGTAAAGCATTATCCTTATTTTACCTTTAATTTTAGTTTATCTTAACTTACGCTATTTATCATACCCAACCTATTTATACATAACTAGTAAATACCAACACGTTGCTGCGTGATTAACTAAAAAATACCCAATTATTATTTGATACACTTTTAATCATACCCGCTGATGCAAAAGACTTACCAGAGAAAATCAATGAGCGAGAATCAATTGTTCAATGACAAAAAAAATCGACGATAAAAGCATAAATCATAGGGAAACATTTATTTGATCAAAGAAATAAAAGTACAATAAAAACATAAGTTAAATGGAATAAGAGGAAATTTTACAAATGAAACTAAAAATGAACTGATAGTAGATGATGATTCTTTGTTTGCCAGTTTGAAAAATATTATATAATTAGAAATAAAATATGAAATTCCAACAACATGTCGAACAAGAGGAATGAAGTTTTTGAGATTACCTATAGTTTAACGACCACTTTGATGCCTCAACAAAGTAACTTGTTTCCAAATCAACTGATATAGTGAAGTCAATTAATGGTTCATATTGACCTTTTAAAGGAGGTTCAATGACAAAAGTTCAGAAACCCAATAAATTATAAATTTTGGGAATACCTATATCACTAATGGCCTAATTATAAATTTATTTTATCGATGACTTGAAAGTAAAATGATAAATTATTAGAGACAAAAAAAATTAGTTAACTGGACAAATAAATAGGGATAGAGGTAGTTAATAGGTTCAAAATATATATATTAAATTTTTTGGCGCCCATAAAAATTACTTTTTGATAGCTAATCTAAAAAAATTACTATCTTCAAAAGTTAAAAGTTTCAATACTAATTCATAAGCCGGCTAATCTTATTTTCCATATTACGCCCTAAATATTAGTAGGATATATGGTATAATGATACAATAACTCATGGTTTGTCTACTTAAAACTTGCAAATAATATGTTGATTTTGATTGTGAACTTTGTAGTAAATTGGTGAGATTCTTTATACTAAAAATTTGTTTGTATTGAAGGACAAAGAATGACGGGGGAGGGGAAGGAAGATTATTAATCATTTTTCTATTATTTGGGAAAGTAGAAATGAGAGGGACGGGAGGGGAAGAAGGGAGATCAACCTACTTCACCTCCATTCCTCTCTATTAACCACATTTGTTTAACTCTCAAAATGAAGGGGAAAGAAGCTAAACGGAATAATTTTAATCATTACGTTCCTTCCTCTCATTAATATATCCAAACAATATTATGTTTAATTACCTCCGCCCCTCCATGACCTTACCCTCCTCATTTCAAACTGAATCAACGCATTGTGAGTGCCATGTGAACATTAATTGATCTCCACACATTAGATCACTTATTTCGAAAAGAAAATCTATTGAAGCTACCATTTTACGATGAAAATAACTAATAAGAATAGTTTTAAGTCATATGTAAAATATTACAAGTAATCATAACGCAAGTCGGGATCCCATAGAAAAAAAATTGTGGATCTGCAACTGCATGTCTCCCCTAACTTCATCATGTTCATGTTGCTAACAATCAAAATGAGAGCAAAATTTAGGAATTTGAATTTACTAACTAATACATTGATTGTCATGATAGAACATAATAGAATTTAAATCATAAAACTTAAATTAGGCCTCTACACACACATGAGACATCCAACCCATAAAACGTACCTTTCTCATCTCCTCCTATCCCTAATACAATAATGCTTTACATTGAAATTTACATAACTGTATGCAGTAGTCTATCACACATGGTTGAACTTACATATATCTACATATAACTGATGATGAAGCCCTAAATGGCATGAAAGTATAGAGATATATCGCAAAAGTTTTTTACTGAAAAAAATAAATCATTGGTAGAAGAATTGGAGCAACAATAATATGAAGAAAATAAGGTGCAAAATCTAAACTATAGAAGATAATAAAGGAGTTGCATAATGAAGATATTGTTGGAGGAAACGGAGTAAAAGGTATAGAAAACAATGAAAACTCGCTTGGATATCGCTAAGAGTCGTGGATCGTACTCACTTTCCTTAAGAACTATTTACTATATCGTAAATGTTCAAAGGGAATAAAGCTTAGAACTTGTAACGCTTAAGAAAAATTAGGTTCTCATTTGAATCACTCAACTATTGTTGTAGTCTACACAAGAATGAGAGATGTGATTATAGATAAGAGAAGATGATGCACTCAAATGGCTTGAGAATGTCTCCTATTTATACGAGAATTCCACCCTTAATCCAACCCTAATCACGCCTTTAGTCAATGGCATAATTAAGGTCCTTAATGGAGAATCGTGACCTTGACTTGATCATGATAATATAGTTGTTGGATCTCAATACCGAGCATAATATTGACATTATAAACTTAATACACAAGATTATATAGCCGTTAGCATTAAAAACTGATTATGGGTTCCAACACGTTCCGTGTTGATGTAACACGGTCCGCGTTGCCTCAGCACGACCCGTGTTGATGCAACACGGTCCGTGTTGCCTCAGCACGACCCGTGTTGAGTCCATGATAATTTTCTTGCTTTCTGGACGTGCTGGTCTCTTATGAACCCGTGTTGACCATATTTTCAATGTTTATCTTATATATGATCCTTATACTTGTACCACATGATTTCTCATTTTATATAATCTTCTTATACTCTTGAAATAATTCCAACAGAGATAAGAAAATGTTATCAACACAAAACTTCAACTTTGATGAAACATCGTTCCACCTCCTCTTTCCCAACAAAACAATACTAGACCTCACGATTCTGTCTAGATTTTGATGGGAAATGGGGATGAGATGATTAAATTACATAACAACTACAAATTGCTCCCTCCGTTTCATATTATTTGTCCTTTTATTGACTGTCATGGTCTCCAATATCACTCTTTGATTAATAATTTCTTATATAATAATTTACTAACAACTGTAATATTATACTTTTATAATAATATTTTTTGTTATAGATCTAATTGTAATAATTTTATTTAACAAATCATTATATGTGTTGAGAATTGTATGGTCAAAATTTTATAAATTTGACTGCACAATTTCTAAAGAGGACATATACTATGAAATGGCGATAGTAGATCATTACTGAGCAATATTTAGGGAAACCCCCCCCCCCAAGAATTTTAGAGTTGGAATAGAAGAAAAGATAAAAAGTTTGTGATCAAGGTAATCCAGAAATTAAGAAGCAATCTAATGTTATGCAACTTTGGAAAGATATGTACGTAGTTGATTTTTTTTTAATTATTATTCTCTGAACGCAAAGGTAATGGAAAATTGGCAATGGCCTGTGGCCCTTTACAGTGAGAGGAATCAAGATATTAGCACAATTTAGAACGTTTTTTTTTTGGGGGGGGGGGGTGAAGGGACAGACAAATGGATGACGGTGGGATCATTTGAACGAAGAAGGATATTGTGGGAAGATGCATGCGACCATTACATTGAGGGGCTTAGAATTTACCTACATAAATCTAACGGTTGAGACAAATTTGTAACTGTTTATCATCAATAGATGAAATTTGTTTGACTTCCTACATTTATTCTCATGAAAGTCAATTCAATATTTCTTTAATATATAGTATAGATAGATAGTATAAAAGGGACTTTCTATTTGGGATTGAGGGAGTAACTTAGATGTAAAAGTAAATAAGTAATAAGAGTATATTTGCAAACATGCATCCTTATGATCAATTTATTAATGTGTAACCATTTCAACCAAAAGCTTTAGTTAATAGTTTAAGGTCCAATAATATTTTTTTTACTCTAGTGCGTCCCCTTAAGTAAATGCTCTTTGAACTTGAAGGTGGAGGTTACAAAGACCCTATTCATCCTATGCAAATGAATATGAGGGTGTTGAGATTTGAAATTGAATCTTACTCATGTCCCTAGGCCTGCTTTTACCCCTAGACTTCGACCGTCCCCTGGAATTGCCAGAGTTCTTATTGGTCTTCCTACCCCTGACACTTAACGCAATTCCCGAAGATTCCTCGCCGGAATTCTTCCTGCGAAGACCCTCATTAAGCAATACGAACTTGACATCATCAAATTTCATCTCGTCAGTATCCTTAGCACTACTAAAAGCAGTTACAAGGGTTCTCCAAGACTCAGGCATAGAAGATAATAATACGCAAGCCCTAACATTCTCAGGAAAAGCCATCTTTACTGAAGCAAGTTGCGATAAAATTTTAGTAATCTCATTAATATGATTAGCCACATCCCCACCTTCAGCCATCTTACAGCTGGTTAATTTAGTGAACAAATATACCTGATTTGCTGCACTAGGCTTCTCATACATATTCTCCAGTGCCTTCAGCAATTCCTTCGTTGTCTTTTTCTCCATGACATTAAACATGACGTTCCGAGCCAATGACATCCTGATTAGGGACATCGCCTGTCGATCCAGTAGATCGTATTCAGCCTGCTCCATCTTATCTGGCTTATCCAACAGCGGAACATGCAGCGACTTCGCATACAAAAGATCCTCAATCTGCAACTTCCAGTAGATGAAGTCAGATCCATCAAATTTCTCTATTTCATACTTATCTCCTGCCATTGTTTGAAAGCGAGTTCTCTTTTACAAACCCTGAAAGCTCTGATACTAGTTGTTAGGATCGAAGAGTACTCAAGCAAAACACAAACAATAGGAAATAATAGCGGAAAAGAAATAAGAAATTTGACACCAGGATTTTAACGTGGAAAAAACCCAAAGCGGGAAAAAAACCACGGAATCGATGCACTAGTAATATGAGGATTACAATACAAGGTTGTGTTTCTCTCTATCTCACTTGATCTCAGGGATACAAAATAGGGAGAACCTGAACCCCAATATATACTAGAGAAACATAAGAGAAACTAGGTTAACAATAACTGAAAACCCTAAAAAACTTGCCGCTCAAAAATATAACACACATATGGACCTTTGGACGAAGCCCATCAAGGTGTCGCATTGCAGCACCCAAAAACGCAGCCTGCGTTTTCTTCCTTCTTCGTTCCTCAGTTTGGTCTTCACACCCAACACAAAAATCTTTGTCACTTGCAGTAAAAGTCGTTGGTATAATTAGTAGAAAAAGATTGAAAATTTTATGAAATGTTAGAAAGAAGAAAATATATAAATAAAAAGTTGGATTCTAGAAAACATAAGGACTAACAAAGAGCAAAATGATAAAAACTAGAAACAAATTAAAAACATTTGGGACAAACGTTGTAAATTTACTAAAAAACATAAGGAAGTGTTCCGCCAAATTTCGGAATAAACACATGTAAAAATCCATGATATTTAAGGTATACACTTGTTGGTGGTCTAAAAGATATCTCTATATTATTACTTTGAGGTTTATAAAATTTTTGATATTTTTTTTCAAATTTTTTACATTCCTGTTTCTAGAGAGCTTTTAAAGTGCAGTTTATTAATCTTTTTGGGCAATTCAAACAATTATTATAATTTTTAAGAAACAAAGGGAAAATCATAAAACTTAGAAAAATTGAAATTGAGACAAATATTGTAAATTTACTAAAGTATTGTGCTAAATGTTGAAGCAAACATAAATCAAAATCCTTTATATTTAGAATATATACTTATTAGTAATTTAAAAAAAAAAAATACGAATTTGTTTAGTTTATGGTTTTTGCACTACTGGCGTATAAAAAGAATTTTTACTAGAATCCAGTTTGGGCAACGCATGAATTAGAGTTGAAATAAAACAGAGAAATAGGGAAAAATATAAGAAGGTACCTTATCGCCGTGGTCGATGTATTTAATGGCGACAAACTCACAGGAAAGTTTATCGGTTAATCAATCTGGCCTCCCCGAAGTTAGAGCTTTTGTAATGGTGAGTTTGAATTCGACTCACTGCTGACATGACATGAAATGACAATGGAATGAGGTCTTGTAGGACATTTCAGTGGTGAGAATGAGACTCGCCTCGCGAGAATCTCGTCGTCAGTCTCGCAAGACGAGTTTGAAAGCGAGTTTAACATATTAATATTTTAATCATAATTTTTTCTCTCTCCTCCTGCATCTCATTTTTTATCAATATAACTAAATTAATTATATTATGAAGTAGGACCTATTTACTTTTTTTAATTAATATCAGCCAAATTCATGCTC
Source organism: Portulaca oleracea (assembly GCA_029582165.1). Taxonomy (NCBI): domain Eukaryota; kingdom Viridiplantae; phylum Streptophyta; class Magnoliopsida; order Caryophyllales; family Portulacaceae; genus Portulaca; species Portulaca oleracea. Next base: position 7,627,419 of record CM055878.1, on the reverse strand, counting down.
ACCGTTGGAAAGCAAGCTAAAGAAAGGGTTAAATTTTGACTCTCTTAATAAGGGTCCACAGATTCTACGTCATCCAATTAGCAAAACTCAAACTCACCGTTACGGATACTCTTACCTGACCCGATTTTCCGAACAAACTCGTAGCTGTCACTTTCATGTATGATCGGCCGACAAATCTTCGGAAAGCTTATAGTTTGGGTACAGAGTACACACTCTATTCTATTGGATATTCAATGACTCCAGTAGTAATTAAACTCACCCTAAACGTAGATATTGATCACAAACCAGTGCTTGCCACTTTTCAACCTTGCAAATTAACAGAATAATCACAAGTGGTCCTAACACCTTTTCTTTCGTTAGTGTATTATTGGTATTCTTATAAATAAATAATTTTTTTATACCATCTTACATCAAACTATTTTTCATTTTTCATTAATCTTATTAAAACAAGATATGCTTGTTCAAAAACATGTCATGTATCATTCATATGTAATAAATTAAAGGGTTTTTGGCTCAAAATAATCCGAAGTCGGAGGTCATAAGGTGAAAATAATCCAAACTCACTTTTTAGCTGAAAATAACCAAAATTTTTAACCCATTTACTCGGACTAAACCGAAATTGATTTCCGGCATTAGAATGCTGACTAGGCAGCCTGAGCATGTGTTTCTTTCATTTATTTTTGTTCTGAATATTTTTTTAAACTTATATAGATCTCAACTCACTTAAACTTATAATGACATGGGAATGGATTAAAAATAAAAACATTTAACATAATAAAATTTGTCTTCCAACCCCAAAAATTTAAAATTTGACTCAACCCTAACTGTTTACCTTTTTTCTAATTCCTGTCAGTCTTCTTTCTCCTTCTTCGTTATCTTCTGTAGACCCCAGTCAACATTCTGAAACCGAAAATCGATTTCGGTTTAGTCCGAGTAAATAAGTTAAAAGTTTGGATTATTTTCATTCAAAAAGTGAGTTTGGATTATTTTCAGCCAATGACCTTCGAATTCGGATTATTTTGAGCCAAAAATCCTAAATTAAATTTCTACTTTCCTTTTATCAAAACTAAACTTCAAAATATAGTTAAATCATAATTATTTCTAAGAATAAATAAAATTATTTAATAGCCCATAAAACTGTTTTGAAATTGCATTAAAAAATTGTAGGAAACTTATTAATAGTGTTTTATATTTGATCTTATGTGTTGGTAATAGCAATATTTGATACAATAGGAAAATCAAGAATAGTTATGACGATAACAGCAGTAACAAACTGCAAGCATCGCACATGCATAAATCTCTTAAAATATTTTAGAAGGTTTTAGTACGTATTAACCTTTTTTTATTTAACATTTCCAAAATGTATTTGGAAAAATAAAATAATAAAAATCATTACAAATTTTGCAACACTCCTTAAATTAAACATTGAGAAACAAAGAAAAAACATACTTGCACTTGAATTGAAAATCAACAAATAAGCAAAAATAACCTATTTTGTTATAATCAAATGATTTAAATTTTATGGCAAGATAAAGTATCTTGTCGTATTACGAAAATCATATTGTTATTATGTTGGTTCTGAATTATGTTGACCGCAAGCGCACGGTATCCACTTGTAATGTAGTCCGGCAAATACGGGTTGATCCCACGAAGACGGTAGTATCAAACTTTAACCAACAAAGTTAGCAAACTAAAAAAAAAGTAATTTGTGACTTAAACTAGATTAATTATAAGATAAAAGATGGAAAAAAATAAAAGAAAATATTACTGACTTGAGAAATGAAACTAATGATAACTTAGTTTTTCTTTAGAACTTAATTAACTTACTAAAGAAAGCTCCTGAATACATATAACTATTGTTGTACCCACTACAAATAAAATAGACAAAAGAAATGAAACCAAAAAAATGACAAAATTGACTTGAATACATGAAATTGAGCTTGTATGTATAAGTCATCTACAATACAAATCAAAGAAAGTAGTAAAAGATTAAAAAAAAACTAAGAAAAGTAGAAATGAAATATAACAAAAAAAACTAGTTGCAATTGCAAGAGTGCTAGGATAAAAATGTCACTGAAGTTTCCTTTGATTAGTCAAAATTGTTATTAATATTTTCAAATTATCAAAAATATCACTACTATTTTCAATTAAGTCAAAACTGCCACTCCCTTCCATATTTTACCTGCTATTACATTTAACATATATGCAACAAGCCCTTTTAAACCTCTTTTACACCCCTAGGTTCCCACTAGTGGACGAGTCGGTCTCGCGAGGGTTTGTAGAAGATATACCAACAAAATCTATAATATATGTATTTTTTTCCTTTTTGAAATGGAAAGAAGAAAGAAAAAAACAAAAGAAATAAAATTAATATAAAGGACTAAGAAAATTGGGAAAACAACTCGATGAGATATGAGGTATATTCCTGGAATTAAGAGAAATTTGATTTCAATAAATCAACTCGATGAGATGGGCTATACTACAGGGTTCGGGAATGGAAGATGGAAGATCGTGAAGGGTGTTATGGTAGTGGCGAAGGGATTGAGGTCCGGCACTCGGTACTCCACCAGGTATAACACTAACATCATTTCTAATGCTTCTTGTTCTAACTTTTGACATTGCAGGCTTGGTCACATGAATGAGAAGATCGAGGGTCAGTTTCACCAAAATTGGCAAGAAAACTGAGGAAGCATGGAGTGACATAGGTGACAAGAAGCTAAGCTGAGGCGATCCAGGTTTTTGTTAGGTTAGGTGTGCCTTAGAGGAAAACAGAGGAACCACAGGAAGCTCAACAGATTGCAGATCAGGCTGCTGAAGAGCCTGAACCACAAGAGTTAGGTGAAAGCTCTAGTGAGGATGAAAATACTCCACCACCCATTGTGAAGAGATCCATGAGGGCTACCAGAGGTAATGCACCTGAAAGACATTCTCCATCTTTGCATTACTTATTATTGATAGATGCTGGTGAGCTAGGGTCCTATAGTAAGGCTGTGCAGGGGCTCAGTTCAAGTGGGAGCACGCAATGGTCGATGAAATTGCGTCACTTGAAAAAAATAGAACCTGGGAGCTGGTGAGGTTGCCTATTGGGAAGAAAGTCTTGAAGAAGTGGGTCTATAGGATCAAGGATAAGCCAGCGGATGTTGGAAAATTGAGACCCGGTGCGACTTCAAGAGGCCTCTCGGACTGATAAAGAGGTTGGTCGGTGCACTAGGTGAACTTGTAGAGAAAATTGAGGATGTTGGAAGTTTTGCTCTCCAAATGGGAGATTGTTGGGTGTGGAGACTAAATAAGGAGAAGGAGGAAGCAAGTGAGAAACAAAGGGAAATAAGGAAAGCATTCCTTTTTGCAAATGTTTCTTTTATGCAACAACTTTCCTTATTATTATAACCTAGTTCCTCTTGTACCACTAATATATATAGGGGTCAAATCTTCACCCTAAATCATCAAGTGAGATAGAGAGAAAAGCAACCTGTGTAATTGTAATGCTCCTATTACCAGTGAATCGATTCCGTGGTTTTTTCCCGCTTTAGAATTTTCTCCACGTTAAACCTCTGGTGTCAATTTATGATTTCTTTTCCGCAACTATTTCTTATTGTTTGTGGTTGCTTGAGTGCTCTTTGATCCTAACAATGGGGACGGGGGGTAACGCGCGAGGCGGGTACAATGAGTATATCCCCCGTCCCCGACCGGCCCCTTTGCCATCCCTATTCCATTTGGTGTTTCATTTGGCCTGACTTATTGATGTATGGAACTTACTTATGGGCTACTTTTGTATTTTGTTTCAACCTTGTTGAGCTCATGAGAATAAGAAAATTTATTTAAGTATATGTAGAAAAATAGCTTTTTACGTAATTTATGTTGAATCTAAGATGAGTCAACTATCTTAGTTGAAGGCAATTATCATTGTCAATAATTTATTTAGAATATGAAACCGACGTTGAATAAATAGGAAACTTTATACTCTTATTATAGTGAATAATGATTAAGGAGACACCTAAATAAAAAGGTACAACTAAATTTGTTTCAGAATTTTCTTTCCCTTTTCCAATACAAGCTGATCTCCCCAACTTTTGACGTCACATACAGACTCTCAGAACTGATGTTGAGCATGGGAAAATTAGGAGTAGCCAGGATATAAAAAGAATGAAAAAGAAGAGAAGAAAGAATGATGATTAAAGTGATGATAAAAATGTGAAATCTACAAATTAGCAGCCTTTCCACACTTGAGAGCATTGGGAGGGATGTCATTCTCAGTCAAGAGGCTCTTTTCATTGTTCCAAACCCTCAAGTAGAGTTCTTGTCCCAAGTATCTTCTATGCCAAATTGTTGATCTCAAATTCCACATTCCCTTGTTATCCAATGATCCCAACACTGCTGTCCACGAGTTGGGGTAAACCTGCAGCAATGCTCCAACAATCATTAATTCAAACTCATTTACGTACGTAAATATAGGTGGGCCCAACGCTAGGTGGGGTCTAACAATCATAATATTAGCGGTATTTAGATGTAGGCAGTCTTACCTGAACAGTGGATCGAGAGACAGCATCCACCAAATTGTACTTTCTCCTCATATCTGGACTCCATTGGAATGCTCCATATCTGAAACAACAACAATTCAACACAAATCATTAAACAAGAAACTTTGGAGGTAAAATCTTAACACGTACACAGTGGTACCACCAGACAGCAGTTGTTTTTCTTTTGCCTGGGGTTGATACATCTAGTTCAGATTTATGAAGAGAAGCTTACGCAACAACATAAAATGCATCCCCATCAAGGTGGTAACATTGAGTAGTGGTCTCATTGTTCTGGAAGATGATCTCCACGTAATCATGAAGAGTGATGTTAAAAACGGAGGTCCCATAAGCCAGGGGTGTTCCTGGTGGTGTGTCTTGGATAGTTTTCAAGTCGAACACACCAGGGATGTTGTAGTAGTCTGCAAGCTTTAATGGAGTTTCTGGGTTCACGTATGAAATGCTGTTTACACCGTATCGCACTTTGCCATCAATGGTGCCAACTGAATTGGCCAGCATTAGAGTCCTTGTGATGTTGATGGTCCCGTAATGGAACGATCCCTGTGGGTTCGGCCTTGCTGCATTTGCTGTCAGATTCAATCTATGACAATGATAATATGTCAGTGACTTTGCAATATTACAAGGAGGTAATTGAAACATGAGTTTTAATGTTTGTTATTACCTGAAAGTTCTGGCGTGCTTCATGGACCAATGAATGTGATAAGTTGGGCCGACAGGAAGAGGGCCAGAAGCAGGGGTGGTAGAGCCAGAATAATGTAGGACACCAGTGGCAGTGACAACTTGCCTAGTGAAGCGAGACGAGGCAACAAAGTGATAGTCCTTTGCAGTTCCGTTGAAGGTGACAGTGAAAGCTAATGATTGCCCTGGATGAATGTCGAGTGAATCGTACATTTCTTGCAAGACATGAGAACCCTCAACCTCTATCAGCTTCATGGAGTGGTCTTGGAATCTGATGTTGACAGAAGACATGATCCCCACGTTTGAGACTCTTATCAAGTAGGTTTTTCCTGCTTCACCGACGATAGTGCTGTTGTTTGGGCTCCCATTGATGATAAGGCCGTCAGGGAAGGGCATTTTACTCCCGGCATCTAGATTCTCTTGCAGTGTCTACAAATTCAAAGTTGGATCAATAAGTTGATGGAAAAAAATTAACAAGGGACGAGTTGAGTTGAAAGCATTGAAAATGGAACCTTGTAGTCAGTGTTGAACCAGTCTGCAACAAGCAAGGTGAATTCACCATCTGGGTCAGGGTAAGGGATAGAAATGACGGGCCTTCTATGGACAATGAGGGCACCATACCCACCCCCTGCTCTATGCATTCCTGTTGAAGGGAAGTAACTAAAGGTACCAATCTGATCCTTTGTTTGCATTTTGTAGGTCCAATTTGAGTTTGGTGGAATAGGGCAGTTTGTTCCAAGTACACCATCCTGCCATGACATCTTCCTCTGCTGAATCCCATTCCTAGCAACAACCAAAATAGAGCTCCACTTTAGTACTGAGCATTAATTCCCTGATTCCCAACAAGTGTATGTCAAGGGAAAAATATTGATCCATAAACAGGATATATATACTGTACTAACCATGTCATAAGGAGTGGCTCATCCAACTTGTTAACAACGTTGACAATCACATTGTCATTGGTCTCACATTCAATAGGTGGGCCAGGAAACTGTCCATTGATCAGAATACCCTGCAAACACATACGCGGTTTTTGGTCTCATATTCATGGATGGACGAAAATTGATTAGCGAGTGTTGCAAATATGAAAAAAGATACCAACCCTTTGAGGGGTTCCTAGGGGAGAAATTGTTCCATAAGTGACCTCCCAGTCAAAGTATCTGTATGGGCTTTCTGCATCAACTAACAAAATACTAAGGCAAGTAACGATTCCTAGAACACCATGAAATAGATTTTTCAGTCCCATGTTGTCAGCTAAGAACCTGCATAAAGTGAAACGCATTCATCAACTCATGAAACTCGGTAATAGACAAACTAGTAAACTATACAGATATGAGTAAGCCTGTTTGATAAAGCAGCTAAAATCAACAAATAAAACGTTGATTTGGCTATTCATTTGGAAAGATAATAATGTAGGGAAGTACAGAAGGTGTAACTTTACCGGGAAGTAAAATTTGACCTCCCACAATAGAGAAGGAGAAAAGCAGGGGTGAATTGATGTGTGAGCTTCCCAAGACCTATATATATATATATACACACAAATACATGAGCAATGGGAGGTTACGTCAGATATTAATTAAGCTTAAGAATGCAATTAAGAAGAAATCAGGAACACTGTTAATAATTAAGGAGGTAGCATGTGCCGGAGTGGACCAGAAAATGGAGGTGCCCTTCAAGAGATCTATTACGCCGTACTTCATGGCTTTCTAATCTCAATCTTTTCTTGCCTTATGGAGTGCACTTCACTCTCCCAACTCTAGCACTCAACTATTATTTTCTAATTTCTCCTTACTTTGTTTTTATTTTTAAAAGAATAGTGAAACATTTTTAGATATTTGTTTAAGCTTTTGGTTGCAATACCAGTTTTGGCATAACATTAATCTTTCTAATTGAAGGACCTATGATCACAATAATACAAGGAAATCTTTCTAAACATAGAATGCTCAATAGAAATAATAAAAATGTCACTATGATTAATAATGGGAAAATCCTAAGTGCCTTTAAACCTTTTCAAAACATTAAAAACTGTCACTATTATTTATTGTAACAGTTTTACTGGTAAAATTTAAACTTGTCGATATTATTTGGATTATACTGTCAATCAACTATCTAAAAACTTAAAAATATCACTCCCATCAATTGAAAGATGGACAAATACCATCAGCTTTCATTGATTCAATAATAATACAACAATACTCACTTTCACGTGGAGATTTGATAGAAAATAAAATTACTTGATTATAAATCATATAATTCTAATTAATTTTTTCTACTATTAGGATTTTGTGTAGTAATGATTGTAATGTTTATTTTTGGATGTTTTATCTATTTTATTTTAGGATTTTTGGATGTTAGTATACTGAATTTTTGGGTTATTGGACAATAATGCACTAAATTTTGACCTTGGACAATAATACATTGAACTTTGAAGGGCGTTAGACAATAATGCACCCAAAATAATTTCAACGGTAGCTGACCTGGTGGCGATCTTATGGGGCAGACTGGGAAGATGAATAGGCAAAATAACATCAATATTTATGACATGTCAGCTAATTTACATAAGCAAAAGTGATTTTATACAACTTCAACAACAATCTCTCAGCGGAAACACGTTTAAACGAACGTGATTTTATGTTTTTTTTACTCTTTTCAAAATTAACTCTCTTTGCTTATGTGTTGATTAGCTAACATGTCATAAATTTAAATATTTTTGGATCAATTCATCTAATCTTCGTGCTACGTATGATTGCCACCAAGTCAGTCACTGCCAAAATTGTTCTGAGTGCATTATTGTTCAACACCCCCAAAGTACAGTGTATTATTGTCCAATGTCAAAGTTCAATGTATTATTATCCAATACCTCAAAAGTTCAATATATTAATATCCAATCAAAAACCCTTTATTTTATTTTATTTCTTATAAAATACAAAATATCTTTCCATCAAGCGCACACAACACACACACATACACAAACACACACTCGTACACACACGTGTGTGTAGTGTTGTGTGTAATTCATGGGAAGATTATTTGTGTTTTATAGGAAATAAAATAAAATAAAATTTAACATATAAACACATACCAAAATTAATATTACTATATAAATCTTAACATAAAAATGTTAAATTTGAATTATATAATTTTTAGAGGAGAATTTTATTTTCTAGCAAATCTCCATTTGAAAGTTATGTATTGTTGTATATAATTTTTTTTTTTTTTGTGGTGCAAATTGTTCTATATTATTGAATCAATGAAAGTTGATGATATTATTTTGGATTATTGGACAGATCGAACTTTTTTCTTGGACTCTAATACATCGAACTTTGAGGGTATTGGACAATAACGCATTCGCATTCATTCAGTGGTTGACGCGGTGGCTGTCCTATTTTGAGGTGTCGTTTTTCTATTTTTTTTCAGAAAAAAACTTTTGCCGTGTAAGAAAGTACACATAAGCAAGATTACTAATATTTTTTTTGGAAAAAAATAGTAAAACGATACCCAAAGTGGGACAACCACCGCGTCAACCACCAGTTGAATTGGTCTGAGTGCATTATTGTCCAATACCCTCAAAGTTCAGTGTATTAGAGGTCAAGAAAAAAGTTCAGTGCATTATTGTCCAATACCCCTAAAGTTCAGTGTATTATCATCCAATAATCCTATTATTTTTCCCTCTTTTAGTTGATGGTGGTGGCATTTTTAACATTTTGTGAATTTTGAGTGGCAATTTAACCCAATCATAAGGGATAATTTTCAAATTTTACTTGTAAACCTGTTATAGTAGGTAATAATAGTGGGTTTTATCTTTTTGAGAAATTTCAGTAAAACTTAGTGTACATCGTTAATCTTGATGACACTTTTGTAATTTCTGTTGAGTTATTGGCATTTGTTTTCCCAGCACTTTCTAAACTTACATGTTTCAAAGAATAACATTTGTAAATAATCTTTTTGTGTAGTTTAAGTCACGTTCACTACAGGATGATACGACTCAGTTTGGGGTGCAAGCTCAGTCACTTAATATATTGGACTGAGTTGAAGCCTGATGGGGTCAACTGTGAATTTTTAATTTTTATGGACCTAATTACATAAGCATATTTAATATGAGTTATAGTATGGAATTGTAGTCATTAGAAAGATACTTTACTAATAATTACTAAGTGTTTGTTTCATATTGTAACATAATGTACTTTATGAGCAATTAACGGCAATACGACATAGTTAATAAAATTTTGATCCAGATATACAATCCTACGATTTTATGATCCAAAATCCTTGATGTGATTCTACTATCTACATTCTGATCATCAATCCAACGCGGGTTAATTCTGATCCTAACTACCCCATGTATTTGAGTTTGAATCCTGATTCTAACAATCTCGATTAACGGTCAAAACCTAGTCAAATTGACAAATATTTTGGGACGGAGATAATATAAAGTCTCTATGTTTTTTTTTATAGGTGTCAAAAAGTAACGTGTGTACATATGTCTTGGTGTATATACACGAGACTACTTAATTATGAATTGATTGAATAATTGTTCTCTTATAAATATACATATAAACATACACACACACACACACACATATATATATCTAGGATGAACAATATGTGTTATAAACCTCAGTGATACCTTGACAAATGACCTTACCTGCATTAATGTGTGCATTAATGTGTGTATGTTTGCATTGATGATTTTTCTTTCTTTTCTTTTTTTTTTCATATGCATTATTCTTTTTTCTTTATTCTTTTAAATAAGCAAACTATTCTTTTTATTTTTCATTATTTCTTTTTTTATTCTTTTAAATATAACCTCGATAATATTTTCAACCATACACATGGTTTACTTGTGTCCCGAGCAACGCATGGGTCTAAGTACTAGTGTGTGTGTGTGTGTGTGTGTGTATATATATATATATATATATATATATGTGTGTGTGTGTGTGTGTGTGTGTGTGTGTGGAACCCCTACCTGTGCATGACGAAGGACGTTGGTCCAGCCACAGCAAGGACATTTACTCTAGAAGGAGAGTTTTCATGTGAAAGACAAAGAACCAGTTTAAAAAGTAAGTTGACTGCCAGAATAATATTGATAATCGCACTTATCATTCCCTTCCATTCTTAGCCTTTGCCTAATTGATTGCATCTTCCATATTGCAGGAAACAATCACCACAAAAGAAAGGAAACTCGAAGGAAGGAAAGAAGATCGTGGAGCAAGAAAGGAAAGAAGATCATTTCAAACGGTCAACAAAGTTGCAAGCATAAATATGTTGGATTGAACATTGAAGAAACCAACGATTCCAAGAAAGAAATCGGGTGTTAGGAAATTAGTTAAGAACTTCCAAAGTGTTTGTATCTGTGAGACGTGTGTGTGAAAGTTGTTGTAAGCCAAGGAAGTTGGCTAGTTGATTTTTAGATCCTTAAAGGAATTAGGATCTGGAAGTGTGTTGTGCATCAAATCTGAGTTGGTGCATTTCTGTCAAACATCTTGAAAGTGCCCTTCAGTAAGGCACTCCTCAGGCAGTTGTAACAAGGACCTTTCTACCTTGTGCAACGTGGTTACTCTCATTTTGTATTGCATTTAGTGTTGATTAAATAAAGGAAGTTATTTCATACATCTTTTGTTACTTCTTAATCTGTTAAGATTAAGAAACCTAACGTCCTTTGTTATAAGTGTGTAAAATTTTTATAACCCTATTCACCCCCCTAGGGTTCTTTCAATTAGTATCAGAGCAGGTCCACTGAAAGATCAGAGAATAATGGCTCTATGGTCAAGATCATGGGAAAACGTTATGGGCGAACTAGGCCTAGGACGTTCATGGACTAAACCACCTCTACTTTTTGGAGACAACTATATGAACTGGAAAAGACAAATCGAGATCTTTGTCAAAGATCTAGATGAAGACCTATGGGATGTTGCCACAAATGGGAATAATCCAATCCCTACCAAGACGAATGCAAATGGAACCACCACTAACAAGGACATATCAGAGTATACAAATGATGAAAAAGAAAAGGTCAAGAAAAATATTCGAGCCTTGAATCTACTCTTTTGCAGTTTTAATTCTAATGAATTTGAAAGAGTTTCTACTTGTTAAACAGTAAAACAAGAGTGGGACTTCTTGGTCATAACCTATGAAGGAACAAGTCAAGTTAAAGAGACCAATTCAAGACAGACATACTTGTCCAAAAGTATGAGGCCTTCAAAATGGAAGATACTGAATCTATTGAGTCCATTTTCAAATGATTCAGTAGCTAATCGATCACCTGAAGTAATTAGGAAAGTCATACTCCAATGAAGGAAAAGTGAGGAAGGTCCTCAGATGTCTACCCAAGCGCAAGTGGGGCCTAAAGGTGACAACCATTGAGGAAGCCCAAAATCTCAAAACTCTGTAGCTTGAAGAATTGGTTGGGAAACTCCTAGCACATGAAATTCAACTATCTGATGAAGGTGAAAGAAAATAGGTTACCTTAAAGACTAGCAAGGACCCTGATGCAGAGTCCGAAGATGATGACGAAGAAACCATGGGAATGCAAGCTGGAGGATTCACACGAGTGTACAGAAGAAACTCCACATTCGGGGCTACTAAAGAGAATCTTCATCCAAAAGACCTCCTAAAGGTAAATCTCACTCCAAAGATGATTCCGAAATGGTTCGATGCTTTGGTTGTGGTGACACAGATTACATGGTGAAGGAATGTCCTCAAGTCAAGAAGAACAAAGAACGACGAGACCCCAAGGGGAAGAAACCAAACAGAAAAGCTATGATTGCTACCTGGAGCGACAGCGACTATAGTGAAAGCGAAAGTGAATCGAAAGAAATAGCTAACATCTGCCTCATGGCTAAGGACATTGAGAAAGATGAAACAAGCGATGAAGAGGTAACAATCAACAACCTCCTTCACTATGACAAAAAAACTCAAAAACATATATTGCACAACTTGTTTCACTACATTCGCAGTCTTAAATACGCTTCCTCACTAGAACAGTTGAAACACGCATCAATACCATAGCCAACCAACATGAAATCATGCAAAGGTTGACAATAGAAAATGTCAATCTAAAAAATGAAGTGCATCAAAGTCGAAAAGAGTTGAACCAATTCCCAAACCTATAAGTTGACAAAGCACATCCAATCATGCACTTCAAACCCAAACGAGTCTCTCCTCAGACAAAAAGCAGTCCACCTTTCTAAAATCCCACAATAAATGCCCCTAAAAAGGGTAAGGCCATTATTAGAACCATGTGGGTACCCAACACACCAACCAAAACCCCCCACAAATCCTACAACTCATAGCTTAAAACCTTTACCTAGAAAGGTTAGTCCCAAGAAAGGTATAATGTCCTCTGGTGGAAGTGTGCTTTAGGGCTCACAGCGACCTTTGGTATTTGGACAACATGACGCTCAAGACACATTGATGTATCCCAGCTAAATAAATGAAATCCCTATTAAGCCAAGATCATCAATGTGGTTTAGCGTCCCAATTTCAGCTCAACAACAACCTAAATGGATCGATCAACAACAATGAACGAAGAAAATGACTAAAATAGAGGATAGAACAAGTGAAAATCAATCAATACAGACTCACCATGATTGATTATCACAAGGGCCTCTTAATCTCCTTCTTGGTTACAAATTCACCTTCTAAGAATTCGATTAAATTCTACCAATCACCTACTTGATTAGCCAAATCAAGTTACAGTAGTAGAAATGAGAGTTTAGAAAACTCATAACCTTGAGAGCAAAGAAGCTTCTCGAATTTGGGTAATATTTGGATTAATTGATTGTCCAATGCCGATTAAAAAGGGGGTTTATATACCCAAATGAACATTGTAACTAATCAAGCTAATTAGGGGTTTCTTGAGCAAAAAGAAAACCACCTAATCTAGTTTAAAGAAGCTAATAACGTTTAATTACAATAGCCGATATCATATTTCAAACATAAGTAGCTGCGGATGAACGTCCTTTACCCACACCCAGAACGTGGTATGTGAACGTCCTTCAGTTTGAGCAAATTGGCCGCTATGTCTGGAAAACCGAAGTAAACACTGGAGATGCCTTACGAGGTGAAGGACATTGGCCTGCCAAACGATCAACTCCCTTCTTGGTTTCACCCACAACCAAGTAATAGGCTTGGATGACTTGGGCATGCTTGGGCTGATTCCCATCCCCCCCCCCCCCCAAGTTGAGAAAAGTTTGTCCTCATACTTGGAAGACCTTCATCCTCACCATAATAAGGCCTCAAGTCATATACGTTGAATGTGGCACTTCCTCCATAATCTTCCGAAAGTGCAAGCTTGTAGGCATTGTCTCCAACCTTTTCCAACACTTCAAATGGTCCATCAGCCCTTGGAACCAATTTACCCTTCCTCTTAGATGGAAAACGATCCTTCCTTAGGTGAATCCAAACAAGATCCCCAGGTTGGAAAACCATCTTTTTTCTGTTCTTGTGGGCAGAATTGGAAACCTTCTCATTGAATTTGACTATCTTCTCTCGGACTTGCTGATGTAGCACCTGAATCTCCTTAGCTCTCACACTAGCATCATGGTTAAACCTGGTTGAAGTAATAATAGGGGCCAAATCCATAGGAGTGATTGGATTTATCCCATATACTACTTGAAATGGAGACAAACCAGTAGCCTTGCTAGGAGCTCTTTAAATGCAAACTCAGCATGAGGTAGCAAAGTGTCCCATCCCCTCTTATTTTTGTTCACCAAGGACCTTAGCAGTGTACCAAGGGTCCTATTGGTAACCTCCGTTTGGCCATCTGTTTGTGGGTGACATGCAGTGTTGAATTTGAGTTGGGTACCAAGCTTCTTCCATAACATTACCCAAAAATGACTCAAGAACTTGACATCCCTATCCAAGACCATAGATTTAGGGATTCCATGCAACTTAACCACCTCTTGAAAGTACAACTCAACAACTTTCACAGTATCATAGGTAGTGTGACAAGGAATAAAATGGGCCATCTTGGAAAAACGATCAACAACTACCATGATAGAGTCTTTACCTTTGGGCGTTCTAGGCAATCTAATAATGAAGTCTAGGCTGATATCTTCCCAAGGACCTTCAGGAATGGGGAGTCGTGTGTAAAGTCCTTGAGGCCGACTGTGACTCTTCGAGAGTTGGCATATTGAACACCTCTTGATTAGATGCTCAACGTCCTTCTTCATTTTTTGCCAATAGTAATGTTCCTTCATCATCAAGGTAGTCTTCTCAATCCCAAAATGTCCTGCCAAGCTACCTTCATGAACCTCCAAGATGAGAAGTTCACGTAAGCTGCTCTTTGGGATACACTACTTATCTCCCTTAAAGAGAAACCCATGCTCAAGGTGGAATAAACCTTGGGGCCGCTGCTGACATACTTCATAAACCTCCTTGAAATCTTCATCTTCCGGATACAAAGCCTTGATTTGATCAAAGCCAAGTACTCTAGAATCCAGAACATGTAACAGAAGGAACTTCCTTGACAGTGCATCAGCTCTTTTGTTCAAATGACGACATTGTGGTGGATCATGAAATGATATGCTTGCATATACTCAACCTATTTGGCATGGCGTGGGTTTAGTTTATCCTGACCTTGAATGAACTTCAAGGCTTCATGATCACTATGAAAAATAAATTCATCACCAATGAGGTAATGTCTCCAATGCTCCAATGCTCGAATGATTGCATAAAACTCCTTATCATTCACACTATACTTCTTCTTCGCATCATTCAACTTCTCACTGAAATAAGCAATAGGCCTTCCCTCCTGAGATAGGACAGCACCTATGCCCAATCCAGATGCATCACATTCTACTTCAAAAATCTTGGAAAAGCTAGGCAAGGCTAACACAGGGGCAGTGATTAGCTTCTCTTTGATTATCTCAAAGGCCTTCCGGGCAGGAAGGGTCCAAGAGAACTCCTTAGCCTTCACTAGCTCAGTCATGGGAGCTAGGATGGTACTAAAGTTTCTCACAAACCTCCTATCGAAGGAAGCCAGGCCATGGAAACTCCTTACTTGCTGAATGGTGGTTGGAACCGGCCAATCTTTGATGGCTTGGATCTTCTCTTCATCAACGTAAATGCCCTCAGCAGTGATCACATAACCAAGAAATGTAACCTTATCGGTGAAGAATTGGCACTTTCCCAAGTTCTCATAAAGCTTCTCTTGGGCTAAAATCTCCATTACCGCTTGTAAATACTTGACATGATCTTCTTCATTGTGACTATAAACAAGTATGTCATCAAAGTAGACAACAACACACTTACCTATAAGGGCCTTCAGAACCTGGTTCATCAATCTCATAAAGGTTGAAGGAGCGTTAGTTAAACCAAATGGCATCACCAACCATTCATACAAACCTCCTTTAGTCTTAAAGGCAGTCTTCCATTCGTCTCCTTCATAGATCCTTATTTGATAATATCCACTTCTCAAATCAATCTTCGAAAAGACCTTAGCACCATGGAGCTCATCCAATAAGTTCTCAAGTCTAGGTATAGGATACCTATACTTGATTTTGATTTTGTTAATGGCTCGACAATCAATGCACATCCTTTGACTTCCATCCTTCTTTGGTACTAATAAGGCTGGCACGGCATAAGGACGTAAACTCTCCCTGATATATCCCTTTGCAAGAAGGTCATCTACCTACCTTTGGATCTCCTGGGTATCATTGGGGTTCATGCGGTAAGCTGGTTTATTAGGGAGTATTGACCCAGGTATGAGGTCAATCTTATGTTGGATATCTCTCTTGGTAGGCAAACCAGAGGGCATCTCTTCAGGAAACACAAAGGAATAGTGTTCCAAAAGAGGGGTAAGAAGAGGGTGGCTATTTGTGGAGCTTAGGCTTGTGTTTTGGTTCAGGAGAATAAGGTCCTTATGTTCATGAAACTCATGGTGTTTAGCAACCAAGAGTGTGATCAAATTGGGTTCAGCAACCACATTCTCCTTGGGTTTTGAAAGTTGGGTAGGTTTGAGGGGTACAAGGGTAATCTTCTTGTGATCAGACATAAGGGTATAGGTGTTGGCTCTTCCATCATGATGCACAGCTCTATCAAACAACCAAGGTCTACCAAGCAAAACATGACAAGCATCCATAGGTAATATGTCACACCAAAGTGAATCTTAAAAGGATTTACCTATAGATAAGTTCACTAAGCATCTCTAGTTCACTTGAATGCCCTTGCCTTGATTGAGCCACTGGATAGTATAAGGAGTCGGATGAGGGTTGGTTTACAACCTAAGCTTGCTCACCATGGACTGTGAGGCATCATTGGTGCAACTTCCTCCATCAATAATCAACGAACACACCTTCCCATTGATAGTACATCGTGAATAAAAGATGTTATCCCTTTGCTCATGTCCCTCTTACATAGAAGAGCTATTAAGAACTCTCCTCACCACCAACATTTCTCCTTCATCTGGTTCCTCAATCACCTCATCATAAACTGGTTCACCCAATAACTCCTTCTCATACTCCTTTTCTAAATCTGGTTCAGGTGCAACGAACAAGATAGTTTGATATTTCATAAGTGACACCACTCGTTTATTAGGACATTCAGATGCAATGTGTCCTAATCCTTGGCACCTAAAACACCTTCGGGGACTGTAGGTTTTGGGTTCAGTAGGGGTAGGCTTTTGTGGAGTATATGGCTGGGTATTTTGTGGGGGTTTAGGGATTGGAAGTTTGGATGGGTAAGGCTGTTCTTATGGAGGGTAATTTGGGTTCTGAAATGGATATGAACGTGTTTGAGGTTAGGGTTTTTGGGTTACTTCCTTCCCTTTGTTTCTTTTTTGTAACTCTACCTTATGTGCCAATGAACTTAGTTCATCAAGGGTAGAATAAGGATGCAATTCCACAACATTTTTGATCCTTTCATCAAGACCAGAGAGATACCTCACAAGGGTTTGAGGTTCATCTTCCTTAAGGTCACACCTCCAAAGCAAATGCTCAAATTCCTTAGTGTATTCTTCAACAGACTTGTTACCTTGGATCAAGTGTTGGAGCTTCACGTAATTATCCTTGAGGTAACTAGCCGGAAGGAACTTTGCTTGCAGCTTCTTCTTCATTTTCTCCCATGAACACACCTTCTCCTTTCCCATACAAACCCTCTTCTTCTGCAAATTAGTCAACCAAATAGATGCATGTTTTCTCAATTTCAGGGCAATGAATTTTACCTTCTTATCATCTGGAATGTCCTTAAGATCAAAGACCCTCTTCATTGTTTGTAGCCAATCCAAAAAAACCTCAAGGTCAAGGTTTCCTTCAAACTCAGGAATGTCGACCTTGAAATCAAGCCATTCTTCCATTGGTGCTCGTCTTCTGCGATGATTTTGTATCCCAATGTCCTCATCCCCAAATGGGTTTCCCGAATCAAAATCAACCTCCTCTGAATCCTGAATTTCTTCTCGACGTAGATACATATAATGTTTCAATTGATCAGAAAGGAACTTCACTCGCATCTCTAATTCCTCCTTCTCTTTCATAAGTTGCTCTTGATTTTGGAAAACGTGACCAGACGCCATTGCTAATTACAGAGCATGAAATGAAATCGATCTTAACTCCCACCAAGAAAAAAATCTAGCTCTGATACCAAAATTATGATGTATCCCAGCTAAATAAATAAAATGCCTATTCGGCCAAGATCATCAATGTGGTTTAGCGTCCCAATTTCAGCTCAACAACAACCCAAATAGATCCATCAACAACAATGAACGAAGAAAATGACTAAAACAGAGGATAGAACCACCTAATGAACATTGTAACTAATCAAGCTAATTAGGGGTTTCTTGAGCAAAAAGAAAACCACCTAATCTGGTTTGAAGAAGCTAATAACGTTTTATTACAATAGCCTATATCATATTTCAAACATAAGCAACTGCGGATGAACGTCCTTTACCCACACCCAGAACGTGGTATGTGAACATCCTTCAATCTGAGCAAATTGGCCGCTATGTCTGGAAAACCGAAGTAAACAGTGGAGATGCCTCACGAGGTGTAGGACATTGGCCTGCCAAACGATCAACTCCCTTCTTGGTTTCACCCACAACCAAGTAACAGGCTTGGATGACTTGGGCATGCTTGGGCTGATTCCCATCACACATGACAGGGGTTCCCTCCAAATTCTACGAACTGAAGGACAACAAGAGTGGAAATGTCACATTTGGAGACGAAAGCCAAGGGAAAATCCTTGAAGTCGGGAAGGTTGGTAAGGACTCTACAACTGTATAAACAATGTATATTGTAGAAGGATACAAAGTCTAGTTTAATAAAGAGTCCTGTATGGTAGAAAAAGAGCCACATGAGATCGTCCTAAAAGGATATAGGATGAACAATGTGTATATTATAAACTACTACTACTACTACTATTATTACTATTACTATTATATATTTTATTATTATATTATTTATTATTGTTATTATTATCATTATTATTATTATTATTATTATTATTATTATTATTATTTAGTTAGAACATTTGCAATATAGCTTCTATGTGCCTCATAAATCATTACTTAATAGCTAAATCAACATTTCTTTCCATTTAAGGGTTATTATATTTATATGATACATTTTTTATGGATTTATATCATACATTATAATATAGAAAACTCCAAACAAAATATTTACTTTCTATACGTGAATGATTTATAATTTAGTTTTTTTTTTATGGAAGATTTATTATTTAGTTAGATATAAATATTCAAAATAATCTATCGTTGCTAGAAGATAATTATCACATTTAATTATGTATATTGTACAAAATGTATCTAGTGCTTAAAGACAATTTTCATAATAATCACGGTTATAACCCATTGGGTTGACCTAAAACAAAAATACACCACCATTATTTACCCGAACCCGAAATACACATGACTTGTATTTAACCCGTCCATCTAAATTTGCATGTCTGTCGACGATCATATCAAAAGAAACTGACTCTAATTATGTCACTAATATTAATTTCCCTTTATGCTCTCTTACGATGTAATTATATGTTAATCTTTTTTAATAAATCAAACCTTACTTTCTTGAAAGTTAATAAGCCTATTCTGCTATTAATTTTAACTTACCTTTATAATATCTTATTTTGGTGCTCTTATTGTTGTTGTTATTATTATTATTATTATTATTATTATTATTATTATTATCATCATTATCATTATTATTATTATTATTACTATTATTATTATAATAATAATAATAATTATTATTATTATTATTATTAATATTATTATTATTTTCAAACCATATTTATAAGCTTAACTTGAATCTATTCTCTTTGCTCTTTTATATTCATTTTATCTCATGTGTATTTGTATTCTTTATATTATTTTTTTTCTCAACTTTATATTTATTATTGTTGAGTAGTTTACTGCTTCATAAATTGTAAGATCATTTGTTAAACTTAATTGAGTCATATTTTGTTTATAGTAAAATTTATTATATTTTTAGACGAGTAGGTTTTCTTATTGTATAATTAAATTGTACTTGAATTTTTAGTAGCCATAATTATATTGTGTTAATGTCTTTATGGTTTTTTGCATTTTAGGCCCCGAAGTATAGGGTAATTTATTTTTTGGACCCTTGGTTTTCATTGTTAATATTTTGGACCCTAAAGTTTATTGGATGAATAAAAAACAACCTTAAAGCTTGTGGGATGAAAAAAAGCTTGTGTACCGTTTTCCTTTTTCTTCATATGTTTGAATTTCTCTTCCGGTTGGCGCACAAATGCAGAGTTGAGATTAAAACCGATGAAGGTATAATGCACCTCTTTTATTCATGTCGGAGCTACTTAGACCCTTAAAGAATAAGGGTACTTAGGGGTCTAAGTAGCTCCGACATGAATAAGAGAAGTGTATTATAACTTCAATACACTTTTAACCTTAGTCCTGAAGTTTGACGCCAATCAGAAGAAAAATTCAATTATGGGAAGAAAAAGTAGAACAGGACACGAGCTTTTTTTTCATCTCACAAAGTTTAAAGTCCTTTTTTATTCAACCAACAAACTATATATATATAGAGTCCACAAAAATAATGTTGAAAATCAAAGGTCCAGAAAATAAATTGCCATATACTTTGAGGTCGAAAATGCAAACCACCCAATGTCTTTCATGCTCAACTACCTATTAAGTAATATTATAGATAATTTATGTAAATCATTTGAAACTTTATCGAAATTAGTTATGCAACTGTGGTTTACGGGCGCTACCAGTAAGTCACGCCCGTGACTGCTCTTGGCAAAATGGGAGAATTTCTTCTGAATTGGGTCACGGGCGCTAGTAGTGTGGGTCACGCCCGTGACCAGCTAGGTTCTCCTTTACTCCTTTTTCTTCTTTTGTCACGGGCATTACCCTTGGGGGTAATGACCGTGACCTCCTGGGTTATCTTGACTCCAAGATGAGGGCTGCTCCAAAAATTCCCGGGATTGCTTCCATGAATTCCCGAGCCGGGCTCTCGACAACAACGACCAAGCATCTCCCAATGCCTCGGACCCAAACTAACCTGCATGAAACTAAAGGAAAAACAGATAAGCGGCAATTATTAAGGAAGATAACCAGCAACAATTCTAAGTAGACGGAGCGATACTTAGGCTCAAAATCGAGCCTAAACAGAGCTTTGAGGTATGGTGAAAGAGATAGGAACGCAGGATAATTTAAACATGATTTAATTAAAAATTAAGTTTTTATCTAACTTTTTCATGAATTTTTGTGATGAAGATATAATATATGATGATAAATTTCACAATAGTTGTAATTGGTAAAATATTTGAAATTGCCAATATGAGCATATTATTATATGCTAGGCAATGTGGACAGTCAAGGTGAATTGAACACAATGCTTCCATGTAGATATTGTTTATCTATTCACAAGTCATTACTCGTGTTTTTGATTTAATTCGATTACATTTGCTATTTAGCAGCACTTATGTCTATATATATTAATTACTAATACTATTATATTATATGTTGATGACAACACTTCTTATTCTCTCATATAATGCTTTAGAAAATCTAAAGTTAATAATTATGTTTTACTCCATTTTAAACTTGTGTTTATATGAAACATTATGTTTAGAAAAAGTCCAAATTAAATAAAATATTTATTTGTATTAGTTATGATAATAATCTTAATTTGGTATACATATTCATTATACATTTTAGATAAGCAAATAATTGACCAATAGAATCAAATTAAAATTAAAATCAAAATTTAGTTTATGTAAAAAATATCCATTTAACATTAAACTTTTAAATTTATATTTAACATTGGGAGGTCAACGCGTTGATCAGACTAGTCTTGTAAAATATTGACATAGATAAAGATAACTATATTTATTAAATGTGTGTATTTATTGGTCATTTCACATTTCGTTAATCCATTGTTATAAGACTCTTTTTGGTAGTATATATTCATGGTTGTAAGTTAAATGATCTTTCAATGAATATTTTGAACTTTCCTACAATTAGCACATATATGAAGTCAACCATTCAATGAAGTGAGAAAGTGTAAATATGGAACATTTAACCAATCTTATATAATTAATAATTTTGTTTTAATCGCTCTAATGTGTTAATTAGTTTAAATTTTTTTTGCAAATGTTAAAATATATTTTATCAAAGTAACAAAAATAATACAAAATAAAAAGGAAACTTATCATTGTTTATAAATATGTTTTACTTTTTGTACAAAAAATTGATAGCATTAAAATAAAATCAACTAATTATTATATGTTTTTTTGAAGAAAACTAATTAGAAATTCAATATTGCTTAGTCACCATTTTTAGTATGCTATAGTTTATTCACAATTTCATTTATATCTAAATTATTTCATTTTTTATATTTGGTTAATACAAATATGAAATTGAAGGCTAATAATTGAGAAGAATTGATATGTATGAATTGAGTCTTAGGTATCTACCAATAATTATTTGACACGGTACGCTTTAATATTTTCAATTTTACAAAATCATATACATTGTCACATAGCTATTAACTTATCTATTGATCTAAATGTTAATTAAATATTGAAGGTAATGATCAATTTTATTAAGCAAAAAGAGAAATATTATAACATTGTAATATTTATTCTAATTGCTTTTAGTTGATTCCTTTTCAATATTAAAATAGCATTGCAATATTTCTACACCAAAATAAAAATCAATATTCGGAAATCTTATCAAACATCGCAATATTTCTGTATTAAATTATTTTGACTACTATTTAATTTCTTGTTTTAGGTTTTAATATAGATATCCTCATGATGTTAGTAAATTTAATTTTGTCATATTTATATAAAAGGAGGTGTTTTACTTTTGAAAAATATTTATTTATTTATTTCTTTGGAATGTTCTATTTCTACACTGTTTATTGTTATCCTTCGACGGTTTTTAACCTTAAGATATTTGAGTTCTTCCTCTATATATATATCCTACTATCTATATGATGGCCAAAATTTGCTTTATTAGCAGTCACGATAAGTTTGAGTTGATTATTAAAAGGTGATCATTTTCTTCACTATAGAATTTCAATAGTTCACATACTTTCATTTTTTTTAACTTGGTTTAATTATTCTTTTTTTTTCTTCTATAATTATTTACTAAAATAAACTATTGTTCTACTATACAATATTTTATAATTATGATGAGTTATCATATTTTAAACTATCGATATATCAATAAATTAATGTATAATATAGTTCAAACATTTAATCTGCTAAACATATGTTTTTTTAGTAAATTTTAAAATCATAACTTAAGAATTATTTGCTATACAAAAACTACACTTTAACTATTGATTTATTTAGTTTTTTTGTATATACTTTAACTTAATATCTATAGTTAACTATTGATTTATTCATGAAGTAGTGTAAGTTGTTAATTTTATTATTCAATGAATAATATTCTTTTTCTAATATTTCTATTTTCTTTTAATCTCTCAAGTTGTTAATTTTATTATTCAATGGCATGATTTGTTATTAACCATATATATATATATATATATATATATATATATATATATATATATATATATATATATATATATATATATATATATATGTGTGTGTGTGTGTGTATATATATAATCATTTTGGATTTCGGTGGTCCAAACAAAATCCCTACTTTCATTTTGGATTTTAGTAGTCCAAAAAAAATTAAATTGGACTGTAGTGGTCTCAAATCCACCTCTACTTTCTTTTTATTTTTTTGTATTTCTACCCCATATTATTTTTGCCTTTTTCTTTCCTGCCCCCAGAAAGGTAATGAAATGTAGTTAATAAAAGAATTTTAAAATTAATTTTTTAAGAATCCGAGCAATTGTTATGATTTTTTAAAATGCATAAAAGTGAAAAAATCATATAAAAGCGTAAAAAAGTTGAAAAAATTTAGGAGAAACGCTGTAAATTCATTAAATATCGTGGTAAAGTGTTAGACTAAGTTTTGAATCAAAGGCAACTCAAAATCTATGATATTTAGGGTATACTCTCAGTAGTGTCCCACAAGAATCTAATTTTTTTTTTTTGGACCACTATAATTAATCGAAAATGAAAGTAGGGATTCTTGCTATACAATTGGTGAAAATAGATATTATAATTAGAATCCAATTTTCATATATATATATATATATATATATATATATATATATTCTATTTCCTATTTTTCTGCAAGGGATGAGCGATTTGGAAACCAAAACCTACAACCTGATGGGAACCTGTCAATGGGTGAGGATAAGGTTTTTAAGATTCAGGAACCTGTCCTAACGGGTAAGGATAAGGTTCTTTAAAATACTACCATAAACTGGAACCTGGAACCTGTCAGATAGGTCCAAGGTTCTTTAAAATGGAACCGACGAACACAATGAACATATAATCTAATTTTAACAAAAATAAATAAATAAATAAAATTATTAAAATGCATGCATTATTTAGAAACTGGTTGCAATTCTTCAATTTTCATTGTCAGTCCTAAAATCGAGTGCAGTCTTGTGACCATGATAATTGAACAATGTGATATGTTTGGTAGGAAAATGGGATATTCTAATAATCCATACTTTCACAACTGTATAACAATAATCCTTATTTTCATTTTCGACTCTAGTGGTCCCAAAAAAAATAAGATTGGATTGTAGTGGTGTCAAATCTACCTCCACATTCTTTTTATCTTTTTCATTCCTAACCTATATTGTTTTTGTTTTTTTTTTTGTTCCTAACCCCAGAAAGGTAACGAATTGTAGTTACTGAAACAATTTTTAAATTGTTTTTTTGAGACTTCGAGTAATTATTATGATTTTTTAAAAGAAATAAAAGTGAAAAAAATCTTAAAAAATTGTAAAAAAAAATCTAAAAAAATTGGAGAAACGCCGTAAATTCATTAAAAATCGTGATAAAGTGTTATACTAAGTTTTGAATCAAATGCAACACAAAATCTATGATATTTAGGGTATCCTCTCGATGATGTCCCATTGTAATCTAATTTTATTTGTTTTGGACCACCAGATTCCAAATTGATAGTAGGGATTATTGTTGCCCAATTGGTAAAATTCGGGATTATTAGAATCAAATTTTCCTATTTGGTAATTAGGAAAAAAAACATTACTCCCTCCTTCCCATATTATCTGTAACTTTAACTAAGTTTTTTTTTTCGTATAATATCTGCCATCTTACAATTTTAATAACACATTAATTACTAATGTATCAAATTAACTTTGTTAAATACATCATTTTCTTCAATTTTTCTCTTGTATTCACTATTTTTCTTCTTTATTCACCATTTATTCACCTTTTGCTCATTTCTAAGAATGCAAATTAATGTAAATTAGAAGTTTTCTTGCTTTGTGAATTATTTCTTAAGTCACAAATAATATGGGAAGGAGGGACTATTATACTATTAAATAAATTATACGTTAGAAATGATAATTTTCATAATTGATGGATACCCTAGAACCAAATTAAAACCTGAACCGCAGGTAATGATTATTAGGTTCATAAAAATGAGGAACCTGTAATAACAGGTAAAGTTAGTTTTAGGGAAGAGTACCCGAAACCGCTCGCGCCCTAATTTCTGCAATGTCTATATATTGACATATCAATCAATATGACAAGTAATATGAATAATCATATGATCAAATTATAAGTGTCCATATTATTTTTTTTCAAAAAAAAGAAATTCTTGCTTCCATTCTTATTAAATTATATAATTTCAAACTTTTTAGCCAATAAGGCAACTACATTAACTTAAGGGTTTGTAATTCAAAATATCCGAAATCAGAGGTCATTGGCTGAAAATAATCTAAACTCACTTTTTGGTTGAAAATAATCCAAACTTTTAACATATTTACTCGGACTAAACCGAAATCTATTTCCGGCTTCAGAATGCTGATTGGGGTCTACAGAAGATAACAAAGAAGGAGAGAGAAGACTGAGAGTAATTAGAAAAAAGGCAAACAGTTAGGGTAGGGTCAAATTTTAAATTTTTGGGGTTGGAAGACTAAATTTATTATGTTAAAGTGTTTTTATTTTTAATCTTTTGCTATGTACGTCATTATAATTAGTATAAGTGAGTTGGGGTCTACATAAGCTTAAAAAAATTCAAAACCAAAATCAATTAAAGAAATACGTGCTCAGGCTGCCCAATCAGCGTTCCGACGCCGGAAATCAATTTCGGTTTAGTATGAGTAAATAGGTTAAAAGTTTGGATTATTTTCAACCAAAAAGTGAGTTTGGATTATTTTCAACCAAAAAGTGAGTTTGGATTATTTTCAACCAATGACCTCCGACTTCGGATTATTTTGAGCCAAAAACCACATAAGTATATATTCATTTAAATGAGATTTATTAAACCTGCTATATCACCGCTATATCAAACACACAACAATTTGAAAATAAGTAATACATTTAAGGCTGTGTTCAATAATATAGCGTTTGGGGTAGCGTTTAGCATTTTAACTAAGTTAAAACTCTAATTGCATAAATATTAGCATTCGGTAAACTAGCGTTTTGAGGAGCGTTTAGTGTTTTAAGAAGCGTTTTGTGAAACGCTAATAAAGTTAACGTTTAGCGTTTGGAATAACGTTTCATATTTTTCGGTTAAAAAATACCCTTTGTAAATTTTATCTTTGGAAATTATTGATACCCTTTTATGTCAATTCACATTAATCTGTTAATTGAACCGCTAAATTTACCGAACACAATTCTCATTTGAACAGTCATCCGCTATCCGCTACTTAAACTGCGATCCACTGCTTAAACCGCTATACGCTACATAAACCGTTATCCGCTATTTAAAACACTAATTTGTAAAACAGGGCCTAAGTGAAGTTGGCAAAAAATGTTCAAAATTTGTTATCAAATAAAGAAAGAACATATTTTAAACACTTAAAAATTATAACAAATTTATTACACACATATTTTTAATATAATAAAAGAATAAAATACATAATTTATTAATATTTCGTGCAATACACAAGGTGGAAGACTAGCATATAAGAATGGAAAAAATTATAGTGTTTATCAACCATGACAATCACTACAATGAAAACATTATTTATCGATCCATATATGTGTCTACTTTTATTTTCACCATTTATTTTTTTCAGTGCAAATTATAAAAATATTTTGTTACTTAAAAATTATTTTATAAAATTTTAATATTTAAACTCTAAGTTTTAGCTGAGTAAACAAACATATTTTGAAAAATATTTATTTAAAATTTATTTAAATAAACTAAAATTTTAAAAATATATTTTATTATTTATATTCAATAGAAAAGCTAACGATCAAGATAAAACTTGACATATATACAAATAAGATTTATTTTACTTATGGTGGTTGTCATAGTTGACAACCACTATAAGTGCATTTTTATAAAAATGGAAAAACTTATAGTGGTTGTCAACGAAAACAGTGTTTATTCATATATGTGTTAACTTTTATCTGTGTCACTCATTTTTTTTTATTTAGTACAACATTATAAATATATTTTCTTAATTAAAAAAATTTTGACGAAATTTTTTAAATGTTAAGTACCTTAACTCTAAGTTTTTGCCTAGTAAACAAGTATATTTTAAAAAATATTTATTTTAAATTTTTTTAAAATAAATTAAAATTTAAAAAATATATATTTTACAATTTATATTTAATAGAAAAGCTAATCATTAAGATAAAACTTGACATATATATACAATTGATTTTTATTTTATTTATGGTGATTGTCATAATTGACAACCAACTATAGGTGTATAAATATAAAAATTACTCAGGTACTTATATAAAAATTACTCAGGTACTTTATAGATCCTAGACTTGGACAGTTTAATTACTACGGTTGCTAAAGAAATAAAAACAATACCAGTTCGACATTTGTCAAACATGTCTCTATTTCGTCATTTGTAACTCATGACGCGTTTGATAAGCTATTAAAATACGAAGCTGTGAAATAAGCAACAGTTTTAGGCGTGTTAGACAAAATTGACAGTTTAGGCCCTGTTCTTTTATGCGGTAAACTGCGATATGACGCGATGTGGTGTGGTGAAATTGTGGCGGGTTGTGGTGCAATTGTGGTGGGTTATTGGTAAATTGTGGTGAGTTTTTTGTATATACTCCCTCCGTCCCTTTTTAAGTGTCAAAATAACTACTTTTACAAAACCTATGTGTGTTGGAAATAGAGTAAAAAAATTATGCATTGACAAGTATGCCCTTCATTAAAAAAGAGGAATAAAGAAAAATTATAAAAGATAAAATAAAAATCTTATTCATTAATTAGGGGTAATATGAGTATTTTAATTATTGAAAATGTAAAATTGACAAATAAAAAGGGACAAGGTAGTTAAAAAAATTGACACACATTAAGGGACGGAGTGAGTATATAAATATTGTATTGGTAATTGTGAAAAAGTAATTGGAAGAGTTGAAAGATTGTATAGATAATTGTGAAAAAGTAATTGGAAAAAGTGAGTTGGAATATTATATTGGTAATTGTGAAAAAGTAATTTGTGGTGGGTTGTGGTGAATTGTAGTGGAATGGTATATTGTGGTGATTTGTGGCAAAATCCGGTGGACTGTGGTACCGCAGATTGCCAACCGCATAAAAGAACAGGGTTAGATAACCGATAATGGCTTATTGATGCGGATAATAATTGATCAGGTAGTAGATAACGTTTTAAGTAGCACATAATGGATAGTTTTTCAAATGAAAATTCTATATAGTAAATTTAGTGGTTGATTTAGCTAATTAATATAAATTGACTTAAAATAATATGGATACGTTCCAAAGATAAATTTTCAAAGAATATTTTTTGACAAATAAAAATGAAACACTACTCCAATTATTAAATTTGAGCTTTATCAATATTTTAGAAAACACTACATGAAATACTAAATGTTACTTAAAATAATGCTAACTTACCAAAAATTAAATATTTGTCCGATTAAAATTCTAATTTGATGAAAATACTAAACGCTACTGCGGAATCATGCCAATCAAAGTCTTAAGCGGAAAAGTCTAATAATGGTTTTATACTCAAACACGCCCGTTCACACAAATTATCCTTGGGCTTGAAGCGTGGATGCTACAAGGCTCCTTCACCTTGCTTAAGATCTCGTATTCAGTCTAGCTCTGATACAATGTTAAATTATTTGAAGTTTTGAAACAAAAGTTGAAACTGATAATTGAAGATCAATTAATAACTCATGCTCTAACACTCAAACTCAGAATACTCAAACCCTATTCTGAACAGTCTTAAATTGTATGTTGTGAAATAGAACTTCTTACAATATCTTTAATAATATGAGATAGTTTCTCTTTTTTTTTGATTTGGTTGTAATGAAAGAATACATAGATTTTATTAATGTCATAATGACTTGATTTTAATTTCTTAGGTAGTATTAGATTGATGACATAGTTATAGTAAATTAATTTTAAATGAATTATGTCATACGAAGCAATAGGTTAGCTAAAAAGTATTTTATTATAATTTGAAAATTAAAACTATTTTCAGTAAAGCTCACAACTATATAAAAATTTGGCACCCTAATTGACTTTTTTCTAGTTCCTGCCCTTAATTTGAATCAAAAGTTTAAAATAATAATTAAAGATTAAATAATAATTTATGCTCTAACACTCAAACCCTATTGTGAACAGACTTAAATTGTACGCTGTGAGATGGACGTCCTACAGTATCCTTGATAATATGAGATAGTTTCTCTTTTACTGATTTGGTTGTAAATGCAAGGTAGATCTACTTATTTGCGAACATATTAAAATAAGATATCACACCTTCTTGGATCCCTACTGCATCTCATTATTATTTTGATTATAAATGATAGAAGTCAACTGGGGTTACAATACAGTATACTACATCCGTCTCAAATTATTTGTCTATCTACCTAACTCCCTTGTCCCAAAATATTTATCCATTTTATAATTTCAATGATTATAATTCCTATTATACCCCTAACAAATACTCTTTTGTTTCTTTTTTATTTTTCTTCACATGAGAAAAGTAAGGGCAATTTTGGTACATTACACATTTGTCACCCCATTTCTCATGACCATTGGACTTTTAAATATAGTTGGATGGGCAAACAACATGGGACAGAGGTAGTACAAAGAAGCTAATTTAAACCTTGGCTCAAATATTCATATGCAGCATTTTAATTATGAGGCTCAGATCTAATAATAGATCTGGGAATAACAAATTGTAAACAAAGGCGCTGAATTAAATGTCACGTGTTTGTAACTAATTGCTCTTACTTTGGTTACGAAGCTTGTCCATACTAATTAATGCCTACTCACATAATTATTTTGATCATGCATGTAAAATTTGATCCTACATTCAATTCCTCATTAACCTTTACAAGCTTTAGATCAAATTTAAAACTAAAAGAAAGATCTATGTAATCTTTCTAATTAACATTTGAAAATTAAGAAACTTAGGCACCGTTCCACAAAATTAAAAATTTAAATAGCGGATAATGGTTTGTGTAATGGATAACAGTTTAGGAAGCAAATATATTGCTAAGGAGCAGATAGTGGATCGTTGTTCAAAAGAAATTGTATTCATTAAATTTAACTATTGAATTAGCTTATTAATGTGAATTAACACAAAATGATATGGATAATGTCCAAAGATAACGTTTTTAAAAGATATTTTTTACAAAAAAATGTGAAATCATACTCCAAATGTTAAACGTTTTTTTTTGAGGAAAAATGTTAAACATTAAACATATTAATGTTTTAGAAAATATTACTTGAAACATTAAATGCTTCTCAAAAAGCTAACTTACCAAAATACTAAAATTTATTCAATTAAAATTTTAATTTAATCATTACATTAAACTCTATTATGAGCCCCTAAAAAAAAAAAACTCTATTATGAGATAGTTTCCTAATAGTATGAGATTGTACGTTGTGAGATTGGCATCTTACAATGTCCAAAATATTATGAGATAGTTTTTTTTAAAAAAATATAGTGTTTGTGTTCGTGCAATGTACAGGTTATTTTGTCATATTTATTATTTTTATATTTAATTGCAAGTATGTTTTCCTTTGTTTGTTCAATGTTTGGTTCAAAGAGCAATGCAAAATTTGAAAATATTACATTTTTCCATGTAGATTTTAGAAATGTTCCACGTTTATATAGACATTTTTAATAAAACCTTCTATATATTTTAAGAGATTTTTTTATGTGATGTTTGTTGTTTGTTAGTATTGTTGGCCTCTTGAACATTCTTGATTTTCCTGCACTTGTATCAAATTTTATCATTAGTATTTTCATTTTGTTGTGGTTAATGTGAATTATTTCGATAATTTTTTCTTATTAATTTAACTATTAATTATTTCGATAATTGTAAAGTTTTATACTTAATTTATTTATAGTGATTTTCATATATAATTGTATTGTAATAAAGTATCAATTAAATATAAGAATATTTAGGAGACCTTAGTTTTAGAGTTTAATTTTGACCAACAAAATTATAGTTTAATTTGCTACATATAATTCCTACGTGGCAACTTATTACATACGCATGTCTTATTTTAATAAAATTATATATATTATGAGAAAATTTCTCTTTTTCTGATATTGGTTTGTAATGCTTGTTAGATCTACATATTTGCGAAGGGTTTTTTACATTTTGGACCCTAAGATTTAGGGTAATTTATTTTTTTGAACCCTTGATTTTATTATTAATTTTTTGAACCCTAAAGTTTATGGGTTAAATAAAAAAGGACCTTAAAGTTCGTAAGTTGAAAAAAAGGCTCGTTTACTGTTTTTCTTTTTCTTCCCATGTTTGAGTTTAGTGTCAAACTTCAAGAATAAGGTTAAAACTAACATTAAAACTATAATACACCTTGCTTATACATGTTGGAGCTAATTAGACCCTGAAGTAACCAGGGTCTAAGTAATTCCGACATGAATAAGAGAGGTGTATTAAAGATTTAATATTAGTTTTAACCTTAGTCCTGATGTTTGGCGTTAACCGGGGAGATAAATTCAAATATGGGAAGAAAAAGGAAAAAAGTACACGTGCATTTTTCTTAACCTACAAACTTTAAGGTTCTTTTTTATTCAACTCATAAACATTATGCTCCAAAAAATAAATAATAAAACCAAGGGTTTAAAAAATAAATTACGACCACATACTTCGGGGTCCAAAATGCAAACAACCCTATTTGCGAACATATTAAATAATATGTTACACCTTCTTGGATGGAAAATTGGAATCTAATAAACCAAACTTTATGTCCATTTTGATCTAACAAACCAAACTTAACTTTTTGTTAATAGCAAACTGTACTTAACATAATATTTTTCTTAGTGAACCTCCACCAATTTCCGGTTACTGGAAAAATGACATGGAGGTTTTTTTGCTGATTTAAATGAACCTAATTGAAATGAACAATGTGTTGGAAGAAAGACTCGAGCAACTGTTGTCTGAAGTGACAAGAATGGGAAATGAATTACAGAGAATGAGGGATGAGAGTCAGAACTTTGAACCACTGGATGAAGAAAATGTGAGGCTCAGAACCAAGCTTGACAAGGAGAAGAGGAAGCCATCTTCATTTTCATTTTATTTTTTGCCTATAAAACACTCCACATCAGCAAAAAAACTTTCATGTCATTTTTTCGATAATCGGAAATTAGTGGAGGTTCACTAAAAAAATATTATGTTAAGTACATTTTGCCATTAACAAAAAGTTAAGTTTAGTTTGTTAGATCAAAATGAACATAAAATTTAGTTTATTAGATTCCAATTTTCCTTCTTGGATCCCTACTGCATCTCATTATTTACATTATAAATGTTAGAAGTCAACTAGGGTTACGTACAGTATACAGAGAGGGTAAAACACTACCTGCAAACCATAGCTTAAATATTCATTGAGGCATTTTAATTTTCAGGCTAAGATCTAACAATGGATCTGGGAATGACAAAATTCTAAACAAAAGCGTTGAATTAAATCTCACGTGTTTCTAGCTAGTTGCTCTTACTTTGACTACGAAGCTGGTCAATAACAATTAACATTTACTCTTTTTTTATAAATTGATAATTAATAAATACTAAAATTCACGTTAAAGATACTACAAATGTTCTATAGAACACCAAAATATAAAGAAAAATAACAAGAGAAAACCATAGTTGTTAAAAGTTACAACCAATAAATTATAAAAAAAAAACAAAAAACAGCAAAAATAGTAGCTAAAAGATGCAAATCTCAAAACTCAAAATCGCCAAATAAAAAATCAAACAAAATAATTTCGCTTCTTCTTAACTGATATTGAAATTCTTTCAAGTCACATATTTCAACTGAAATGTAGGATCAAAGAAATTTAACCTAAAACGTAAAAAGCTTTAGACCAAATTATGTTGATCATGCATGGAATGTTTGATCATATATTCAATTCAACCTAAGCCCTATTCTTTGTTAGATTATTTTAGGTTTGGATGAATAAGTAAGGATAAGTTATGCTACTTTTTTGGAGAATTGTATTTTTAGAGTGAATGTTTTTTTTTTTGGGAAATTGTGTTAGGTTTGGATAAGTTTGGATAAGTTAGAATAAGTTGGGAGAGTTGTATCCAACCTGACCAAATAACATAAAATGCTTTTGACCAAACTAAATTCAAATGACAAGTCAATTGCGATCTTATTAAATATTAAATATTAATTAAGATTTGAAAATTAAGATTTTCTTCTTTTACCTCTCCAAAGAAATTAAACTAACTTACCCAACTGGTTAATAGAATGGTCAATAATTAAGGTTTGAGAAATTTTGAGGTTAGACATATCACACACACACACACACACACACACACACATATATATATATATATGGAAAATTTGTAAGACTTTCCATTACTGAAACTGATTTTTACAAAGCAACTCTAGGCATACCTAGAGGGGTTTAAACAACCCAAATAAAAGACCAAACACCACCCCAAAAAAAAACATAATTACATCAAAAAATCAAGAAAGACGATATCTAATGTCATTCACAATGAAACTCACTATACACTCCAATCTACGCTCCTGGCTATGGAATGCTCGAAGATTCCTTTCAAGCCAAAGGTAGTAAATTGTAGCTAAAAGACCCAAACCCATCTTATGGCAAATCCTCCTGGGTATATTCACACAAACCGCCAGCAAATTCTTCCAATCTAAAACAACATCAAAAACAGTACTCAAAACAGCTTCACTAACCTGCGTAGAGGCAAAACAAGTGAGAAACTGATTCCTCCTCCATCTTATAGAGAAATCACCGGTTAGCCAAAGAGAAGCCAAATTTTTTCAAGCGATCTTGCGTTGCTAGTCTTCCATGGATCGACAACCAAGCAATAAAAGAAAATTTATGTACTTTGAGGCCATTCCAAATGAACTAGAACTAGTCCACTCTATCACCATGATTTTTTAAGTAACGATATCCCTCCTGGATATTATAAGATCTATTCTCGGCAACCAAATCATGGAATAAACTAATCAATTCATCTCTCACATGAATTAACTTCCTCCAGTACCAACTATTATTTTGCTTGATTGAAAAATCCCAAATAGATTGTCTCTTTAGGTAATGGTGATGAATCCATTTGACCCAAAGAGATTCCTTGTCAGTTATCAACTGCCATAATAAGTTCCCTAAAGCTGCAGAATTCCAAGCATGAGGATCTTTGATATTTAGACCACCTTCAGGCTTTGACAAACAACAAATAGACCAAGCCATAGGAGGAGCTTTCCTCTGATTATTACCCCATAGAAAAGATCTACAAATCTGAATCATACTATCCAAAATGGATTTAGGTAAAATAAAAATTTGAGACCAATAAGTATGGATAGCCATCAACATACTATTCACTAATTCCAGCCTGCCTGCATAAGTCAACCTTCGCGCAGCCCAACCTTGAATCCGCTTAGTCATTTTCTCCAATAATAATGCACATTCATTCCTATTTAACCTAGTAGGTTTAACAGGAATACCAAGATATCTAATAGGGAGATTCTCTCAACAAAACCAGTAATCCTCAAAATTTCATCTTTTGTGTTGTCATCAACTCCAGCAAAAATGATACTAGATTTAGCCTTTTTAGGAAACATGCCACTACAATCAGAGAAATGCGATAAGGTAGAAACCAGATGTTGCACACTCTGAGGATCTCCATTACAGAATACAAGAAGATCATCAGCAAAACATAAGTGGGCTAACGTGGAAGACTTACAGTGCTGGTGGAATTTGAAAAGATCACAAGATGTAGCTTCCTTTATAGCTCTTCCCAAGTAGTCCATAATCAGCACAAAAAGTAAGGGGGAGATAGGGTCACCTTGTCTCAAACCCCTACCACTTCAAAAGAAACCATAGGAACTTCCATTCACACCAATAGAGAAAGTAGCTGAAGAAATACAAGCTATAGTCCATTTGATAAACTCCAAAGGAAAATTCAAAGCCAATAAGAGTTGTTCAAGAAACTTCCAGTCCATAGTGTCATAAGCCTTCTGGATATCAATTTTGAGTAAACAACTAGGCTTTACTCCTTTCCGGTTGTACAACTTTACAATGTCCTCCGCTATTAAGATGTTGTGCAAAATAGATCTTTCATGAACAAAGGCGGATTGAGAGATATCCACAATATTTGGAAGAACCAACTTCAATCTATTGTAAAGAATTTTAGTGATAGCCTTATACAGAACATTGCAACAGGAAATAGGTCTCAAATCCCCTACCACTTCTAGATTGTTTACCTTAGGGATGAGAGCAAGCAAAGTTGTATTAACCTCCTTCAATAGCTTCTCAGTAGAGAAAAAATCCAAAATAGCTGCACAAACATCTTGACCAATAATACACCAAGATTTCTTGAAAAACGTAGCATTGAAACCATCCGGGCCTGGGCTTTTCTTCCCATTCATTGCAAAAAATACATCTCTGATTTCCTTTGCAGTTACAGGAGCACACAAAATTGATTGATGTTCAGCAGTCACCATGTTACCATGCTAGATAGTACTCCACTTGACTCTGCTAATACACTTCTTTTCAGCAAAAAATCTATCGAAATGAGAGGCCAGATAATTTCCAATATCATCAGGTTCAAGTAAGACAGAACCCTTTTCATCTTTAATGCTCAACACCTTATTCAAATAAGATTTAGCTTTCAATACAGAATAGAAAAAAGCAGAGTTCTGATCACCATGGTGTAACCAATCAAACTTGGTTCTTTGCTTCAAAATCTTAGCAGCATTAGATAGTATGCCTTCTTAGCTTCTGACTCAGCCTCAAATAACTAGTAGTAGGGTCCAAGTGTAAATCCTTCTGAATGGTAGTCAAAACAACATACTCATTTTGAGTTTTTGCAAAAATATCACCAAACTTCGATTTGTGCAATTTCTTCAATGGATATTTCAGTCCTTTCAGTTTAAGGACTAGAGAGAACATAGGATGACCCTTGACATCAGTAGTCCAATTCTCAGTAACAATCTTTAAGAAATCTTTATCATCAGCCCACATGTCACAAAACAAGAATCTCTTACAAATCTTCCTGGGAAACTTACAGAGCATAATGTGTAATGGACAATGATCAAAGCAACCTTCATCCATCACATGATAAAATATATCAGAGAAGATATTGAGACCTTCAGAATCAATCAGAACTCTGTCAATGCAAGAAAAGATTCTACTGTTATGCCAAGTAAACCTATGACCAGTGGACTTAACCACATTCAACTGATTACCATTCAGAAAATCTTGAAAATCTTGAACATTCTCAGCTGTCACAGCATTCCCACCAATTCTATCATCAATGTACAGTATATGATTGAAGTCACCAGCAAGTAACCACGGCTGACTAACAGAAGAGGCAATATTGGACAAACAAGACCAGAGCTGCAATCTTGATGACATATCATTATCATCATAAACAAATGTAACCAGAAAATAAATATTACCATGAGTAACTCGACAGTGAATGAATTGTCTATGAGAAAATTCACATTGAACCTCCACTGGATGTCTCCACAAAATCCATATCCTGCTCTTTTGAGTGCTCGATGCATTATGTAATAAGTGCCAATGGTGACCCAAATTTCTTTTGATTTCCTCACAGTTTTCTAGCAGAACTTTTGTCTCCACCAAACCAATAAGAGAAACTTTATTCTGAAACAGAAAAGCTTTGAGTCCTTCTTGTTTCCTTGGGTCATTCAGACCCCTTACATTCCAGCAGAAGAAACTATCCATTATCAACTAATAAAGCATTAGTCCTACCATTGTTACCTTTCTCAATGGGGGAAATCGCAAGACAGTGTGAACCAACCATCACATTCACAAGCTCAGAGGAAGGAACATTAGAAGGACCACTTTTAGATGCTTTATCAGATGATTTCTTCACCAATTCTTTTTTGTCAGCTTTCTTCTAAACCCATTTTTGCTTTCCCTTCTTCTTCCTGCAATTCTCCATCTTATGGCCAAACATATGACATTCAAAGTAAACCACAGGTTTCTATTCATATTCAACAGCTTGAACACGCACATAACCATCTTCATCCATGGATGGAACAGTTTCAGGGAAAGAACTATCGAGTCTTATATTCACCAGGATCCTAGCAAAGTTCATAAGGACTTTGTCTTTTGTGTAGAGATCAACTTCAATAGGTTCACCCAATAAACTTCCAATTTTACTCAGTCCAGAACAACTCCAAAATCTCCATTCTAAATTCGGAAGTTTAACCCAAATAGGTATAGCCGACACCACATCAGGACTAGTCAATTGACCTAGAGACCAGGCCTTCAAAGCCATAGGTTTCTTGTCAAAATATACCACTCTCCTGGCCAAGACCAAATCCCTAGCTTCAATAGAATGGAAACGAAAGATGAATGTACCTTCAGGTTTCCAAACTACTCTAACCCCAAAGACCCCCACATTCGATTAGCAAAACTTTCAATGATATTCAATGGAGGATTAGCACCAATAACAAACCCCAATATAGAAGACTCCCAAAAATTCAATTCAGACCTAGTATCATCATCTGTCAACTGATGCGTAGAAAAACCATTGACAGAAAGAGGGTGAATGAAATTCAACTTCATCGGGACTTGAACTTTGGTCGAGGACTCCTGAATCTCCATATCTTGACCTAAAGCAGATGATGACGGTGGTGAATCATCATCATTTGTGAGCTTTGGATCAAGATTCGGAGTCACAATCACCTCTTCCAACACAGAAGGAATATCTACAATATTGGTATCAATAGATTCAGCTATCGAAGAAGAATCCAGCTCCATCATCGACGGGATCGGAGACTCCCCGGACGACAGCAACTTCTTCTTCTTCCTTGAAGAACGTTTTTTCCTTTTGTTTCGCCCGGAGAACAGAGCGAATTTACGTGTATATATATATATATATATATATATATATACATATATATATATATATATATATATATATATATATATGCTGGGGTCCCTGTACTAAAAAGTCAATTGTTGGATTGTACTGGATTCATTGAGGGGACCCTTCCTTTGTCATATTTGGGGCTCAGTGTGAAGCCTTCTCGCTTGAATAAAAATGACTGTCAATTGTTAATCGACAAGATGTGTGCTAGGCTCAGGGGATGGGCTGTTAGAAGACTTACATATGCTGGACGAATTGAACTTGCGAATAGTGTTCTAATGTCAATTCATTCCTACCGGGCGCAAGTGTTCATCATCCCTAAGAGTGTGTTGGATGACATTATTCAACAGTGTAGGCAATTTCTGTGGGGTAATTCTCGATCCCCCTGTTGCTTGGGATTCATGCTGCCTTCCAAAGAAATTTGGAGGCTTAAATATCCGGAATGTTTATATCTGGAATTCAGCTGCACTGGGAAAATTAGCATGGCAAGTGTCGATACATAAGGAATCGCTTTGGGTTAAATGAGTGCATTATATCTATCTCAAACGGCAGCCATTCCTTGAGTGTGAAACCCGGCAAAACAACAGTTGGTACTGGAGAAGATTGTTGAAGATTCGTGATGAATTAAAGCAATTTATGAAAGTAAGTCAATATTCTATTTCTACGGCTTATTACGAGCTGCTGCCCATTCACACTCCTGTTGAATGGTATGATATCGTCTGGATTAAGTTCAGGGCTCCTAAGTTCTCATTTATAGCTTGGCTTTGTTTGAAAGGAAGGTTGTATACATTGGATAGAATGCAAAAGTTTGGATATAACCTGGCCAATAGGTGTTGTTTGTGCGAGAGGAATATTGGTGATGTAGGGAGTAGATTAAGTGGAAATAGAGTATAGAATTATAGATACTTAGATTGTTTTGGGCAATTTTTTTGTGAGCCCCTCTAGGTATGCCTAGAGTAGTTTTGTAAATTTGTTTTGTTAATTGAATCATATAACTGATTTTCCAAAAAAAGAATTATATATATATATATATATATATATATATATATACTAGAAATTATGTAGTTTAGCGATTTTATAATGGCGCGAGTTTAAAATTTCACGTTGATATATCGTTTAAAGTATGTATATAGGCGTAAGTTTAATTAACATCTCATGCCAATATTTGTAAATCAGTTCAGGCCGGGGAAAAGAAATTTGAAAACGGTCAAAAGTAGTGTGAATTAACTCTAAACTCACGTCACTTTGAATGAAAACACTGTATTTTT
Organism: Portulaca oleracea; assembly: GCA_029582165.1. Taxonomy (NCBI): domain Eukaryota; kingdom Viridiplantae; phylum Streptophyta; class Magnoliopsida; order Caryophyllales; family Portulacaceae; genus Portulaca; species Portulaca oleracea. The sequence continues at coordinate 7,588,088 of CM055878.1, read as the reverse complement.
TTTTTAATTTTTAAGTGGAAATTGGTGTAAGTTAACAGGTAAACTTACGCTATATTTCAAGAGGCATGAGTTTACTAGTTAACTCACAACAAGGTTGTTAAAATCTGAATCCTAACTCGAAACTATGCGGAAGTTAGGATCGGAATTGAGCCCATGTAGGATCGTGGATCCTGTGTAAATAGTAGACTCGTATCGACGATTTTGGACCATAAAATCGTAGGATCGTAAATCATGATCGGGATTTTAATAACTATGCTTACGCCAATTTCAACCCCTCGAGATAGGTTTAGAGGAGGCTCTGGGTTGTTTTCCTTTTGTGCAGGCTTCGAAAATTCTATCATGAAGGAAGTTATTAGGGGGGGGGGAGGCTCTAACTAGACTCATTTACTTTAATTTATGGAGGTTTCTTATCTTAACATGTCCTAGTCTACGGTGCTAGAGCCAGGAGTCATCAAAGGCTGCTTTAAAATAGGTGAGGTCCTTAGGCATTGTGTTAGTGAGGTCAATGACGTAGACAATATTCATGAGGTGACCTTTTAGAACAATTTCATGAGACTCTTTCTCTACTACACACGAGTCCTTATTGAACCAGACCTTATAACCTTTGAAACAAAACTGTGAAATGCTTAACAAATTATACTCTAAACCTTCTACAAGATATACATTATTAATACAATTGCTTGAGTCCTTACCAACCTTCCCGACTCCAAGGATTTTCCCTTGGCTTTTGTCTTCAAATGTGACCTTTCCACTTTTGTTTTTCTTTAGTTCATAGAATTCGGTAAGGTCTCCTGTCATATGTGATGTATGCAAGCTCACAAAGATCAGAGTATTGAACTTACAAACACCATACAGTCACACATTGTAGACACCGAAATTTGCACCAACACCATCCCGGCCCGTCAAAATTCTGCAAGTCATTTGGGCCGAACACCAAAATAGGCCATTGGGCCATAGAGTTGGCAAAATAAGCCCAACAAGTTGAGACAGCCCACGTAAGTATTATAAAACCCCCGGGGGTTTTAACAAATAAAAGCAGCCCAAAACCAGGACAGGCCCAAGGCGTGCCTCCGGCCCAGAAAATAAAACCCGCAGGGGTTAAATGATTGGCAAAGCACGTCGTTTAGTCAGGCCACGTCAGCGATCTGCGTGAGGACATTTAAAACCCGCGGGGGTTTTGTTTCCAGAAGCTGGCGCCAAAACGATTCCATGCAATCCCTTGATCATAGCCCATGTGAAGTTGATTTTTGCCTTAACTTTCTAAAACCCTCAGTGGTTTTGTGATTGCATGGATATAGGGGCATGATTGTTGGGGTATGTTCCCTCCATTTTCCCTCCTAAAACCTCACCTATAAATACCCCCTATTCTTCCACTCATGTCACCAACTATCATCATCCATATACCTAAACTCTCTCCGAACTTCATCTCTAATACTCTCATAATTACTCTCATTATCATCACAACACCCCTCTTATATCATTCTCTCAAACCATCCTTTTATCCATCATTCCAACCAAGTTCCACACCAAGGCTAAATCAAGGAGTTCGACCGCTGCATTCCGGCATCCCACATCAAACGAGGTTCGCTTTCATTATTATTATTGTTGTTTTAATCATGTAAGTTGTACTTTAATTCCTCTACTTGTACATATTTTGTAAACGAAAATCGCATTTTATATTGCATGATGAGAATATAATCTCGTGAAATTAATTAAACTTCTCCCCGCTCTTTTTCCATTTCAATGTCGATTTTAGTAGAGTCTGTTTTCTAACAGGCGAATTCGAGAATTCTTATAATTCTCGGATTCGTAACCTTACCCCCGAACTTAGAATCGGGTTTTGAAGACCGGAGTTATTTTATTTACGGTTTGTCGGTTTCCTCAAATCGGCTGGCAACTCTTTTATTCTTTTATAATCTGTTTAACTATTTAATATTTGAACTTACATCAAAATAATTAAAAAAATGGGCCAGGAATCAAGCTTAAAACCCTCGCGGGTTAAAACCGAGAGAAAGTGGGCCAGGAATCAATAAAACCCTCGCGGGTTAAAACATCTTCCTCACACCCATTCAAGGTTAAAACCGAGAGAAAGTGGGCCAGGAATCAATAAAACCCTCGCGGGTTTTATTGGTTCCAACTCCCTTTCTCTAGCCCAAGGAAACAGACGGCCCAGCCCAAGATTTGTCAAAACCCCCGCGGGTTTTGACAGGTTCTGGAGGCCCGTTTGCTTCCTCTTGGGCCTAGATTTGGTGTTTGGGCCGGTTTTAAACCATTATTAAAATATTTCGGTGTAATTTCGAGTGTTTAAATAATAAAAAACGGATTTGTAAATAAATAACGTTTCATCACCCCGAAAATGAATTTCAAAAATAAAAATATCCTTATTTAAGGATTAAGCAACCTTAGTCGGCTCCCGATCACTTAAGTAGCGCATTCACGGGAAAGGCGGTCGCTTTTTCTGAGGTCCTACAGATTGGCGACTCCACTGGGGACTTAAACTTAAAAAGAAGGTAAAACTTGAACAAATCGAATTGATTTGGAATTGTAAAAGGGAGAAGTTGATTTATTTCATAATTTTATTATTCTCTTTTAGGCATCCTTTGCATACCGGGCCACTAATCGGGTCTTTTGACACGTTAGCACAAAGGCGACGGTTTAGGTAATAACTAGGAGTCTCCCCCGAGAGCGGGTTGCCACTACTTGTGTGATGCACCCTACATCGCCAAGAATTTGGTCTCTCCTCTCCCCATGTTATACTCAAAGGGTTTCTTTGAAGTTCGTTGAGCAACACGTCACACTCCTTACCCACGATTTTAAGGGTAAGGTGAACCGAGGCGAGAAGGTGCGGTAGGCCATGTAAACCAACCATAGAAATCCATGAATGTGGAGCCTTATTTTAGGGTAACCCTTCATGTTGTATGCTATGTGCTATGTGTACCCCTTCCCCTTTTCTTTTTTGTGAAGAGTCGTCCCTAGTTTGGAGATTTTGTTCTAGTCCATATAAAATTCATTGGGTTGAGAAAATGATTATTTGATAATTAGTATAATTAACTCAAAGGTATTATTGCTAGCCCAAGTGGAAGGGTCCATTTATGTTTGAAAGTTGATTATTTTAATTAATGAATAAAATTGACTCACCTTTGATGATATTATATGGCCCCTTATGAAATTCTCTTAACAAAGGTCTGAAAATAATTAAAAGTCCAATGAAATTAATGGATAGCGTCTGAGACTGCATAATAGTCACTAGGTTTGAGTAAATTAATTTATCGAATTAATTAATAAATCCATCATATTTATGGCCGACCCGTTGTTAGGCCCAATCATATTGGATTTGTCAATTAAGCCCATAAATTAATTATAACTCGCTTATTGTTGGCTTTGTCTAGTCCTTTACAATATCCATTTTCCTTGAGTAAAAAAAAAGAGTTAAAAAAAAGTAAGTTATCGGTCTTGTTGAACATTATTCTAGTTCGCATAATAGCCAACAAAGCTTGAGTTGTCTGAGTTGTTGGGCTGAGTTACGGATTCTCCTTAAAACGGTCGGCCTGTGGGTTGGGCCCATCCGAATTGAGAAACACTGACTAAAGTCTACCAACTTATGATCCGCTCGCTATGTCTGCCTTTATTCGGCCCTTTATAATGTTCTGTTGTTAAGTCCATATACAGTTAGATCGTGCACTCCCAAGAAGTGGGTGAGTCCCTTGCGCCAGCATGTATGCGTCGAGTCTGTTAGGATCATATAGGTCCCTTAGAGCATGCATGCATGGGGTAGCATGTGTCGGAGTATGTCATCGAGTGACTGCATCATTGGTGATCGACTCCGAGCCCGTATCCGAGATCCGCGTACCGGCCGTTTGATTCTAAACCCTCACTACGATCCATCTTCAACTAGTGACCGCATCATTTCTGGAGAGCAATTCCAAGAAGTCCCGGTCTAGAGCGTTGAGGCCAACATCACGAAACATTTGGATGAGCTCTACACCAAAATGCAAGGCCTGGTATTCGCTAGCGCCTTAGAACAGGAGCAGAAAATGGGAAAAAGACTGAATGAATAGCAACAAGTGATGGATGGTATGCTGCAGGCCATCACTAAGATCAGTACCAAGTTGGGGCTGAGTGTTGAAGAGGATGACGAAGAGGTTCATGGATATGACTCGGAACCTGAATTCATTAAGACGTCGTCAGATTTCGGAGGAGCGGAGACATCTAAAACAAAGGTTAATGCTTCAGAAATACAGAAGCCTATAAGGGACCCCGCTGTTAAGGCCCTTGAGCAGAAGTTGGAAAGCCTCACCACAATAAGCACCGTGCCGGCCTTCGCTGACAAATACATGGAGGTACCTCTGCCTGTTCAGCCCGTTCTCAAAGTTGCTGATAAGATTGAGGTGCCAAGCATCAAGTTCAAACCCTCTGAGAATCCCATTCACTATGTTGAAGAGTTCATGAGATTGGCACCGCTAAACCGGATTGATGTGGGTTTATACTCCACAGTCTTCCCATCCACCCTAGATGGTGAAGCCAAAGTGTGGTATCACGCTTTATCACCCCACGTGAAAGCTGACTGGAATGAATTGTTCAAGGCCTTCATTCATCATTACAATCGCATCCAGAAGAAGCAAGCCACGGTGGACGACCTAACCACCATGAAGCAGAGGGACGGCGAATCCTTCCTTGATTATTTTGAAAGGTGGCATACTAAACTGTCCCACATCAATGAGACCATCCCTCTCCGCCTGCAACTATCCACCATCAAACAAGGGCTTAAAAGTAGTTTATCTAAGCACTTGGGATACCATGTCATCAAGGATTTCGATTACTTGAAAGACATTTGTGTTCAAATGGAAGCAATGCACAATGATAAGACCACTTCGCCTGGATGGAAAGGATCTAGCTCCAACAGGAGGGCCACTAGTGCGGCTAGCCACCCACCTAAGATTTTTGAGACTAATTCTATCTAGTGCAAGGGGCCTTATGTACCGAAGTACGAGACCTACACGCCGTTGGACGTTCCTTACTCTCAGGCTCTCGATCGATTAGTAAAAAAGGGCATCCTCATTTTGCCCTTACCAAAAGAGGAGCCAGAAATCAAAGGCAGAAATTGGGATGCCAACCAATTTTGCCGTTATCACCACTGCCAAGGGCATGACACTGAGAAGTGTTGGACTCTCAAGAACAAGATAAAGATATGATAAGGGCAGGGACGCTGCCAATGCCAAAAGGTGCCAAGAAGCCAAACAATCAAAGTAATCCAATGCTTGAGCATACAAATGCCATCTTCTGTGGAGATTTTAGCTTTGACCCTTCCTCTTTGATTATTGAAACGGGTCAACCTATCCCCGAAATATTTGGGTTTCATGAAGGTCTGTTCATCTATGGTATTTGGGACAATGATGAGGATGACGAGCATGAGCACTCCGAGGGAGAGTGGATGGAGGTGGATGAACCAACACCAGATGATGTGGCATTTCTCACTCGGTCCGGCCACCACAATAACAGGAACACCACCACCCCAGTGGTTGTCCCTAACCCTACGCCAATGGTCGGCAACGACAATCAGGTTCCTCCATAAGTTCCTCTTCTTGCTCAACTCAAAAAGACCAGAGCGGAGGTCACCATTTGGCAGCTCATATGCGCGTCGCACGCCCATAGACAGAAGATGTTGGATGCCCTTACTGCACTTACAGTACCTCCTACGATGACTCCTGAATCCTTGGTTGCTCATGTGACCACTCACCAAGAGGTGATTACTTTCGGGATTGAGGATCTACCTCAAGGAGGGGCGTCCCACAAAAAAGTACTATATATGACAGTGCAATGCTCCAATAAAACTATTCCGCTAGTTTTGGTTGATAACGGTTCAGCTGTAAACGTGTGCCCTTGGAGGACGACACAAAAGTTGGGAGTTCAACAACAACATTTGGCTCAAAATGGTGTACAACTCAGGGCCTATAACAATACACCTCGAAGATCAGTCAGATCTATAATATTGCCCATCACTACTGGCAATATCACTCGGAATGTGGAGTTCGTAGATCTAGAAATTCCAGCCTCCTTTAATTCGCTACTAGGGAGGCCATGGCTTCATGAGTGTAATGTTATGGCATCCACCTTGCATCAAAAGGTGAAAATGCTGGTTCAAGGCCAGGTGATCACCATTTCGGGAGAACCTATCAATGCTGTTTTCACTCCCAAGCAATCCACTCTTGAAGTGGAGCACAGTTCAATGGATGAAGAACTCCACAACTTTGACATTGTGGCGATGTTTGACAGGGGTGAAGTTCCTTTTGATTTTGATCCTATTTCAAATCCGAAGGTGCACGCTATACTCAAGAGATAAGGTCACTTCCCTGGAATGCCGTTGGGAAAGAGCCCGAAAAACAAGATTCCTCCTGTGTTGAAGACATTTAAGCAGAAGGGAAGGTTTGGCTTAGGCTACAAGCCAACTGAGAAAGAGGTCAGACTCTCAAAAATGGCCATGGCTGAACAGAAGAAGATGGACAATCCTCTTACCTTGTTCCAAATAAAGCCCTATACACTCACTCCGAATGGGCAGTTTGTTAGGGAAGGTGATGATTTCCCTTACTATGGGTTCCATGAGCTGTTCTATCTGAAGAACAAAGGAATTTAAGTCGTGGGGCTAGAAGTCTTCAATGATTGCTCCATTAATATGACTACTTTCTTTGTTCCCGCTCGGGATAAACAACCACCATTAGAATTGACTCATCTTGCTGGGAGCAATATATTTGGCATGCTGTTTGGACAAGAAGCTGTCCAAGAGAAGTCTAAAGCTGACGCTGTTATCGCTGTAATATCCAACCCATGCTTTGACCCAAGTTCCATGATTTCTTAAGACGGAGGAGTTAAGGCAGTCTCGTGGGTCGATGTTGAGGAGAATGACTTTGTTTTACCTGTAGGAGAGTCTGTTCCTAAGGGCATAGAGTCACGACCTAAGAGTCTAGAGTCTAGAGTTTAACGAGTCTGGTCTTGAGTCTGCTGGCGATGTATTCCTTTCTGCATTCAATAAGATGAACCTTTCTACTTACTCTGATTCTTCTTTCCCCTCTTCCCTGAACTGTTGCGCCAATAATAATCTGGAATTTAATGAACCCTTAAAAGAATTTTTAATGAACATGGGCATAAAATGGCGGTGTTGAAAGACACCATCACCATAAATGTGGGCACAGAAGAGCAACCTCGGGAGTTGAAGTTAGGATGTTCGCTCACAATAGAAGAACGGGTAGCATTTACAGAGCTTCTCAAGGAGTTTGTGGATGTATTGGCATGGTCCTACGAGGACATACCAGGGATTGACAGGGAGATTGCGGAGCACACCATACCTTTGCTTCCTAATGCAAAGCCGGTTCGACAAAAGGCTAGGAGGATTAAGCCTGAATGGGCTAAAAAGATGAAGAGGAAGTGATCAAGCAGCTTAATGCTAAATTTATCAAAGTAGTTCAATATCCCGAATGGATTGCTAATATTGTCCTAGTGCCCAGGAAAGATGGGAAAGTGCGCATGTATGTAGACTTCCGAGACCTCAATAAAGCCAGTCCCAAGGATAGTTTCCCGTTACCTCACATCGATGTATTGGTGGATAACAATTTCGGACATGAGCTCCTGTCTTTTATGGATGGATATGCTGGTTACAATCAAATAAAAATGGCGGAAGAAGATATGGAGAAAACCTCCTTCATAACACCATGGGGAACGTACTGTTATGTAGTTATGCCTCTCGGTCTCAAAAATGCCGGAGCAACATATCAAAGAACTGCCAACACCCTACTTTATGATATGATACACATAGAAGTAGAAGTTTATGTGGATGACATGATTGTTAAGTCCAAGACAATGGAGGAACATATCCCTAACCTCTGCAAGTTCTTTCTGCGACTTCGCAAATACAAGATGCATCTTAATCCAGCAAAGTGTACCTTTGGTGTTACCTCTAGAAAGCTGCTAGGCTATGTAGTTAGCCAATGGGCTATTGAAGTTGACCCTTCAAAAATAAAGGTTATCCAAGAGTTGCAACCGCCCAAGATAGAAAAAGAAATAAGAGGTTTCCCAGGGCGAGTTCAGTATATCAGCAGATTCATCTCAAAGCTCACCATGACCTGTGAACCTTTGTTCAAGAAGTTGAAGAAGGGAAGTAAAATATAATGGCACGACTAATGTCAAGCTGCTTTCGATAAAATCAAGGAATATTTGCAACGTCCTCCGATCCTCATGCCGCCAGTACCAGATGAGCCTCTACTCCTTTACCTTGCAGTGACCAGCTCCGCAATAGGGGCTATGCTGGCTCAAAAGGTAAAAGGTCAAGAGAGCACCATCCGACATATATAATTTTCTTCGGAAAGGAGAATATCCAGCTGAGCTAGATGCTCGAGGACAACGGGCAATTAGATCTTTAGCAGCACAATACTGCTTGATCTAAGATCGCTTGTACAAGAAATCGCCTATAGGCATCAATTTGTTATGCATCGATGCCAAAAGTGCAAAGGAGGTCATCGCTACTATGCATGGAGGAGAGTGTGGGCCTCACATGAATGGGCACATGCTAGTAAAGAAAATTCAAAGGGCTGGATACTATTGGTCCACTATGGAAGCAGACTGCTTGAAATTCGTTCGAAGGTGTCACAAATGCCAAGAGTATGCCAATTTGCAGCATCAACCTCCCTCATATCTGACTGCTTTGACATCTCCATGCCATTTTCAGTATGGGGTATCGACATCATTGGCAAGATACACCCAACAGGGAACTGGAGGACATGAGTACATCTTGGTTGCCATTGATTACTTTACCAAGTGGGTAGAAGCAGCCTCTTATGCTAAACTCACATCTAAACAAGTTGCCAATTTATCCTCCAAAACATCATATGTCGATATAGAGTGCCACACGAGATCATTAGCGATAATGGAAGCCATTTTCAGAAGGAGGTGGAGACTTTGCTCGCAACTTACCATATTCAGCACCATCGGTTTTCACCCTATCGACCTCAAGTTAATGGAGCTGTAGAAGCGACCAATAAAACAATGGCATTAATCATCAAGAAAATGGTGGTTACTTATAAATATTGGCCTGACAAATTGGCAGTTGACCTATGGGGATACCGAACCTCTATACGAACTGCTACGGGTACAATACCATATTCATTGGTATATGGGATGGAAGCCGTCCTGGTGATTGAAGTGGCAATCCCTTCGCTACGAATAGTGGGGGAAAGTCAATTGCCAGAAGCAGAATGGGCTAGGGCAAGGTTCGAGGAGTTGATGTTGATGGATGAAAGGCGATTAAGGGCGTTGCATAATGTGCAAGTGTACCAAAGTAGGATCACTCGTGCTTTTAATAAGAAGGTGAAAAGTCGTTCACTTCAAGTAGGCGATTTGGTGCTTAAGGAAATGAGGGCACCTATACAAGACCCAAGGGGAAAATTTACACCCAATTGGAAGGGTCCATATATGATTAAGGATATTTTACCAGGAGGAGCGGCTCGTTTAGCCACTATAGATAGGGAAGATGTGATTCAGCCAACAAATTTAGATCAGCTCAAGCGATATTATGCTAATACAACCAAGCAACTGGAAAACCAATTTTCAGACACTTGGTATATATTCAATAAATGCTCATGACAATAAGAAAAATAAAGTTTGCAGGAATACAATAATTGTGAACAATATTTCTTCTTTTATTAATTAATAATGCAAGTACACTACTTGTAAATAAGAAAATTCAAAAGGCATAATTAAAATAAAAGATTATTCTGGCAAAGCAGTTTCAGTTCCTTCATTATTCCCGTTCATCTCCTAATCTTGCTTCACCTCATCCACTTCACCAGTGGACTCATTATCAATCTCCATGTCTCTAGGCCCGTTTGGGTCTACCTCTTTGTCTTTGGGTTTATAGACCCGCCTACTTGGTTTTCGCATCTCCATTCTCGGACCAAGCCGGTCTTTCGCCGTAACTTTTGCACTGAGATGGTCCTTTACTGATGAATGAGGACCTAATCTGTCCTTCACAAATGTCCGCTCTCTCCTCGCTTCTCCAGCACGGCGAGATTCGATGGCCACAAACAACCATCCATGGTAGCGGCGTCAGCTAACTATGATATGTGTGCCTTCGACGTAGCTTTAAGAGTTGGTCTTCTTTCCCAGTACTTTAGCCATGACTCTACCATCGAACTACGAAGCTTCAATTGTTCAGGGGCTTCGTACAACAACTCAGGGATGTTTTGCTTGCGAACCATTTGCCGTCGCACCCGCTCCGGGAAATAGAACGTTATATGCGTCAAACTGGCGATGCACACATAGGCGTTACGTGCGTTACATGTCACATACTCGGAAATGTGCCATCATTCGATCCACAACATAATGTCAGGAGGCTCCTTTAGGACGATCCATTCCGTTACTGAGTGAAGATCGATGTATTTCCTCTGCCTTTGATAGTAGTTTGCCAGCGCCGAAGATGTTCGAGGCTCCTCGATGAGGCCCAAATGCTCCATCAGCTACATCTGCCCACAAAGTTAGCAAGGGTTGTTATTGCAAAATAATTCCCAAACTAACGGAAAAAAAATGTAAAACCCTCGCGGGTTTTACAATCAGTAGAGAAAGAAAAAAAAATGATGAAGAAAGGAGAGGAGAAGAAGAAGTACCTAAAGTAGTAGGGGGCTCCCGTGAAATTCATGTTCGGGATTCGGGTCATCGAAGCCCATCATGGTCTCCGCTAACATCAACAACACCGGATTAGAGCTCCGGGCCATGTCTTCCACAATCTGGATGAGGTGTGCCGGCCTAGTTCTTTGGCCGCCATGACAGAAACAGAATTCGCCGAGAAGGCATAATACGAGCGCTTGCACTCGTATCGCCGGGCCATATTCTAAAGTGTCAGGGGATTGAAAATATTCAACTATAGTTTGGAAGTGTACCTTTTCACCGAATATTCCAGTCCCTATGACCCGGGATGGAAGACACAACAGCTCCTTGTACTGTTTATTGATGTCGATCGATGTCAGAGGTGACGTCGGCCACGCAAAGTGATTCGTCCCTAGGATTGAGGACCATTCCTCCGGAAGCGGGCATAACTCCTTCAGTGTGAAGCGAAAAACGTGCATTTTTGGATCCCAAAAGGTCTCCGCCGTACGAAAGAAGTTGTGATTGACTCTCACTTGTCGAAGGCTCAACAAACTTGTCAGTTTGTACCTCCCGAGTTCCTTCTTTTCATCCTTGGACAAGGTGCTCCTCCAAGTGGCAAGCTTCTTCTCAAACGCCATATGAACTTAGTGTTTTTTTGTGACTTTTGGAGAATTTTGATGGAGACTTTTAAGTGAAGATGATGGATAATGATCATATGCATAAGATGGGGTATTTATATACCTTCATCCATGATCAAAATGGAGCAAAGCAATCAGCAAACGATCATATAGCCGTTGTCCTTCATATCCCTTGATTTTAGCCAATCCTCAACGGCTAGTAAAAAAAATAAAAGGAAAAAGAATCAAAACCCGCGGGGGTTTTGATTTTCCCAGACCAACGAGCGTACCTGGCTTGGCCTAGGCCCATTGCTTTGTCCGATAAAACCTGTGGGGCTTTTAAGGTGATCCAGGCCCGCCTTCGACCTACAGCCCACCTATCGACCATATTTGTTTGGGCCTTGCTTCTTGTGAATTGAATCGGCCCGTTCAGGTATCTTCTATGTTTTGGGTTTTGTTGTTGGCCCAATGATGCTCGGTTCTGAAATTTTTGCTCAAGTTTGCTCCGACACTTAAGTTTTATGTTTTCTTTTCTTTTCTTTTATTTTTGGGGAAGCAGGATTAATTAGGACTAATCCCATCATGTAGAAAAAACATTCGAAATTGCATTAATAAAGCATAAAAAGTTGTGCATACATTCGAGCCTTGCATTAGAAAAAAAAAGAAAAATACAAAGAGTCTTGCATTAAAGTTAATGAACAAAATAAAAATAAAGTATAAAGAGTCCAGCATTGCATTGCATGAATGTGGTCACCACAGGGAGCCCGAATCGCCACTATCCTCAACTGGATCGTTACCAGCATGTGAAGTTCTAGCATTAGAAGTGTCAGTCGTGCCAAAATAAGTGTTCTAGGAATAGTAATCCGGACCAGGTGTGGGACCCAAGCTCGAGAATGCCGGAGGAGTAGGAGCATTCTGCACAGGAGGCGATTGTTCAGACAGGGGCACTCCTAAAGGGTGTATACTCGACGGTGAAGACACGAAAGGCTCCTGTGAAGCGGCTAACCATGAATGATCGGGAACATGCCATTCAACAAATGGAGTAGGCCATACAGGAGTGGTTCCGTAATTGGGGGCTGGCCAACCAGAAGAGGCAGATCCTCCTAGCCAAGAGTGTTGAGGCGCAGACCACTCTTGTGAACCCATAGGCCATCAAGGATCCATCCCAGGAGTCCGAACAGGCCACCCGGCAGAGTGAGAACGGGAACCAAATGAGGAGACGTGATAAGGTGCAGGATGTGAAGTAGCATCATCCGCTAGGGCCTGTCCACCAGGATACCCTACGGATACACCTGAGTCACGGTCTCTCACCACTATTTCCCGACCACGACGAGTAGAGCGTGCTAAAGCTGGAGTGCGACGAGAATGCGAAGACCAATAGGTGACACTCGACTCTGAAGCATCCTCCACCCAATACGAACGGGGCTGAGTATCACCACCATACCCAGCACTATGATATGACCCTCCTTGATTTAAAGGCTCTTCCAAAGATATTTGAGCCATGTCTTCTTCCATGCTCGGAGGACGGCGACCCCTAAAGCCGGACCTACTACGATAAGACCCGGATGAGTGCTGGCCCTCGGCCAGAATGCCTTTGCCGCGACCCTTTGGTACAACTGCTAAGGGAGGACGAGAAGACCCACCAACTTCTTCCAGAGATTGGCCTCGAGAAGAATATTCCCCTACTAAAGAACGACGTGGAGGCTCTGTGCGAGGAGCAACTACAGTAGAACGTCGAGGCGGTTCTCTAGGAATAGACTCCGCATCAGCCTCCATATCGACCCTTCCGACTACATCGCCTTGGTATCTACCAGAGCTTGTGAACATCCGATCGATGTGTTTCTTCATGGTGCTTCATTCCTTAGTCATTTGTCGGAGGAAGGCCCACCTTGGTTGAAAGAAGGTAAAATCGGGGTTATCCATAGTTGAAGCGGGGAATAACAAAGAAGCGACATAAATGAAGATTACCGATTTCCACTCGAATGCTTGAAGTGTAGAACACTCGCTGCTATTCTCCACGTCCAAGAACTGCCAATCTTTTTCCTCTCTGGTGGAATCTCCACCTCAACAGCCTTGGCATAAGGCCCTAGCTATAGTTTCTCTGGTCAGAAATCAGCCAAAACATAATAAGGATAAAGGCGGAAGATACATACCACTCGGGGAGCCAAACGGCTTATATAACGCTGGAACTCTTCATCGAATTGCTCATGCGGAACGTCATGGATGAAGTTGTCAAAATCTGGACCTTGAATAAGATACCTCAGAATACCCGAGTCAACGCGCCATGGCTCGAACATATGCTTGCGAGGATCCCGGGGAATGAGGCAGGATATCCCCCCAGGATCTGCCTTGAAGCTCTTTCTCCCAGGTACCACACGAAGCCTGAAGGTCCTTCCATCAGAAGGCGGAGGCTGGTGTCTTGTTCCACCAAGTGTAAAGGGGTGGGCAGTCCTCCCATGTTGAATTCAACCCAGGGACGTCAATTCACCTTATCCTGCAAAAGGAAGAGAATTATTCTAGAATAAAGGCAAAGAAAAGAAAAGGTGCTGGGCATAAAAGAATACCGGAGCAAGGTTGTCCAGCACACGATGAATAAGGTCGAGACTGCCTGGTTTGAATTTCTTTCCGTGAATGCCCTCAGTAGTCCAGTGCTCAACAGCTGGTACCGTCTTATCCTCTTTTGATCGTATACCCAGAGGCGAAATGTACTCATATGCCCAGGACTACATAAATGCAATGTCAAAGAAAAAGAGAAAGCGGCATTAAAAAAAAAAAAGAAGAGTCTCGGGTACATACCTCGAGCACCTTCCACAAGGCAGGACCATATTGGTAATGAGTCTGAGCCGCACGAAGATAGACGGGCTCATCATCCTGCGAGAGTCTGATGCCTCGACGAAGCTAGAGAATGAAGTTTGCATAAACCGCCTTGCCCCAATTCAGGTTCCGAATGTTGTTGAAATTCAGAAGATTTCGAAACCATGTTAAAGTGATACTATCTCCATGGTTAGCAAAAAAGGTTGCAGAAATAATGTACGCCAGAAAAATAAAGCGACGTTGCTCCTCAGGAAAATTTTGGAAGTTCACATCGCGGATGGCTGCTTCGAAATGTGCGTAGGAAAGGTTCGAAATGCCTTGCCTCTGGCCCAAGCGTGCTAACACTGGACCTAACATGTCTAAGACTACCAGCGGAATCTCCGCATTAAAGACTATGTCTTGCCCACCCCAAGGAAGACCGGTGATCATAATGAAATATGTAGGCGTAACAGTCATCTCACCCCGGACAAGTGAAAGGAGTTAGTCGTATCCCAAAACCTTTCAGCAATTGCCGGCCGATGGTTCAGAACGTCCGACCCTTCCAGGCCAGCAAGCATTTCCAGAATGGCATAAGACCTGCCGCGGTCAGTGTGTCGCCCACAAAATTTCCAGAAATTGACTCCGCTACTTTAAGAGGGTCTTTTAAGGCACCAGGAGTCTTCAAATTATCCTCCTAAAGGCAAACGAATTTTCAGGAAGCTATTTAAAATGGGAGCTCATTTAATACATTGGGCCTAGGTGCAATCTTTTGGGCCCTAGCTGGACCCAACACAAGCACTGGGCTCACAGCCACAGCCCATGAGATAATGTCCACAATGAAGTGAGTGAACGACCCAAATACCTGACCCAACAGAGTTAAAAGGGGTTTTATTTGGCAAGTGGGTCGCGCACCCGACCCAATAGAATCGCAGGCAGCCTAGGAAGCAATAAAACCCGCAGGGGTTTTATTTGCTAAGCGGGCCGCCTCCCTTTGTCAACTGGGCCGAAGAAGCATGGGTCCAATAAAACAAAACCCACAGGGGTTTTTTCATCTAACCTATGGCCCGAAATTGTTTATTTCAGACTTATTTTACAAATCGGGTCCTCGGTCGGGATGCATAAATAAAAGGGCTATTTAACATCATGAAGCTATAAATATGCATCAATATAAAGCATGCTTAAAATAGTGAAAATCGACAAGACATGAAAAATAAATTCGTGCTTGCTCATTTTTACACTAAACAAAGTATAAGGAAAAAATTCAAGAGTTACCTTGCCATGAGAACGGTAGAACCAAGCATGGTACCAAGATTGAATGGCGAGGTCCGAAGGGTCAGCATCTGCACCGGAGATGAAGTTGCGCCGAGAAGACATCTCGTGGGGCCATGCCGCCGCATGAGGAAGAGGAGGATTCCTGTGGCTTCGGGGTTGCATCTTCCAAAACCCGACCTTTCTTCAAAAGAGCAAAATTTTCTAGAGAGAAGGATGAGCTAGAAGAATATGAAGGATTTGAGAATGAATGAATGAAATGCATTGAATTTATAAAAAGGTTGGGTGAATATGAGCCATTCGTTTCTAGGACCCGCCTCGAGATGCCAAACGCGTTTCATTGGTCGAAAATCGAAAGGTCATCACTTTGTCACCCAAAAGAAGGACGTGGCATGCTCTCATCCACACAAATATTGGGCCCCACATTGATTCCCTTCACGAGGAAAGAAAAAAAAAGTCTAAAACCTGCGGGGGTTTTGCGGCATCCATGGCCCAATTTCGCGGCTCAGTGTCCCTCATCAGCCCAAGAAAAGTCATAAAACCCGTGGGGGTTTTATTTCGACTAAGGCCTAGTTGCGCGGTCAAAGCTCGCTCTGGCCCATTAGGAATAAATCATGCAACCCAAAACTGACGGCCCAAAGACTGTGGTCCAAGGGTTTCCAAAGCTCAGGTAAAAATCTGAACCCTCCTCACATTCTGAAAAACTAATACTTTGTTTTCTTGTGATTTTCAGGTCGTAGTTAAAAGGGACCTTCCACCATTCGGTTGCCGCAAAAAAGAGCAACATCTGCAGTCGTCCAACGGTTGCCACCAAAAGGCTTCCGACGACATCATCATCATCAGCAGTCGTCCAGCGGTTGCCACCTAAAGGCCTCCCTGACGACATCTTCATCATCGGCAGTCGTCCAACGGTTGCCACCTAAAGGTTTCCGATGACGTCACCATCATCATCGGCAGCAGTTGTCCAATGGTCTCCACCTAATGGCCTCCGACGACGTCATCAACATCTTTAGTCGTCCAATGGTTGCCACATAAAGGTCTCCGATGACATCATCAAGCTTCAGTTGTCCAACGCTTGCCACCTAAAGGCCTTCAACGACATCACCAACATCATCCGGTCGCCATATAAAAGAGCACCGACAACATCCATCTTGAAGTCAGGCAGACAACATCTCAGGCTACTTTGACCTTCGTCCTATTCAGACTCGATCAAAGTGGGGGGTCTCTGTAGACATCGAAATTTGCACCGACACAATCCCGACCCGTCAAAATTCAGCAAGTCATTTGGGCCAAACACCAAAATGGGTCATTGGGCCATAGAGTTGGCAAAATAAGCCCAATAAGTCGAGACAACCTGCATAAGTATTATAAAACCCCCCGGGGTTTTAACAAATAAAAGCAGCCCAGAACCAGGACAGGCCCAAGGCGCGCCTCCGGCCTAGAAAATAAAACCCGCGGGGGTTATATTATTGGCAAAGCGCGTCGTTTAGTCAGGCCACATCAGCGATCTGTGTGAGGACATTTAAAACCCGCGGGGGTTTTGTTTTCCGAAGTTGGCGCCAAAGCGATTCCATGCAATCCCTTGATCATAGCCCACATGAAGTTGACTTTTCCCTTGACTTTTCTAAAACCCCCGTGGGTTTTGTGATTGCATGGATATAGGGGCATGATTGTTGGGGTATGTTCCCTCCTTTTTTCCTCCTAAAACCTCACTTCCCTCACCTATAAATATCGTCCATTCTTCCACTAATGTCACCAACTATCATCATCAGTATACCTAAACTCTTTCCAAACTTCATCTCTAATACTCTCATAATTACTCTCATTATCATCACAACACCCCTCTTATATCATTCTCTCAAACCATCCTTATATCCATCATTCCAACCAAGTTCCACACCAAGGCTAAATCAAGGAGTTCGACCGTTGCAGTCAGGCATCCTATATCAAATGAGGTTCGCTTTCATTATTATTATTGTTGTTTTAATCATGTAAGTTGTACTTTAATTTCTTTACTTGTACATATTTTGTAAACGAAAATCGCATTTTATATTGCATGATGAGAATATAATCTCGTGAAATTAATTAAACTTCTCCCCGCTCTTTTTCCATTTCAATGTCGATTTTAGTAGAGTCTGTTTTCTAACAGGCGAATTCGAGAATTCTTATAATTCTCGGATTCGTAACCTTACCCCTGAACTTAGAATCGGGTTTTGAAGACCGGAGTTATTTTGTTTACGGTTTGTCGGTTTTCTTAAATCGGCTGGCGACTTTTTCTTCTTTTATAACCCGTTTAATTATTTAATATTTGAACTTACACCAAAATAATTAAAAAAATGGTTTAACATCTTCCTCAAACCGATTCAAGGTTAAAACCGAGAGAAAGTGGGCCAAGAATCAATAAAACCCCCGCGGGTTTTATTGGTTCCCACTCCCTTTCTCTGACCCAAGGAAACAAACCTCCCAGCCAAAGATCTGTCAAAACCCCCGCGGGTTTTGACAAGTTCTGGCGGCCCGTTTGCTTCCTCTTGGGCCTGGATTTGGTGTTTGGGCAGGTTTTAAACCCATTATTAAAATATTTCGGTGTAATTTCGAGTGTTTAAATAATAAAAAACAGATTTATAAATAAATAAAGTTTCATCACCCCGAAAATAAATTTCGACAATAAAAATATCCTTATTTAAGGATTAAGCAACCTTAGTCGGCTCCTGATCACTTAAGTAGCGCATTCACGGGAAAGGCTGTCGCTTTTTTCGGGGTCCTACTCATACACACTGCTGAATGTAATAAAACAAAGCTAATTGGATGCAATTAGTTGGACTAGATAACAACCCGATGAAGAACAATAAGGATAGACTTGCTTACAACCGATACAGTCACACCACAGCTGCAATCAAGGGCAAAGGACTCTCACAATCACACTCCTACAGACACACCAGAGTATGATTGATCAAACTCAGCTAACACTTGCTGGATTCTTGCCAAAATCCAGTGACAAGAGCTGAATTAACCAAGGGTTGAGAGTTATCTGGTACTCACAAACATACAGAGGTTCTAAGACACTCGAGAATACTATTGAATAAACACTGATAATCATATTAAGCTGCTGTAACACGACATATATAGTACAATTAATCAGTTTGATTAGCAGCTGCTTAAGCATAAGTAATCTAACTAATCTCCTTGGCTTAATCTAAATTGCAAAGCTTAAATTAAATTGAATGCATTACATCTTAATCTATCTAATACTATCCGGATTACATTTGTAAAGAAAATAACAGAAAAACACAAGCTTTGCTCTGATTGGACCAAACACCAAAAGAGTGGCAATTTAAACCAATCAGAGCCTTTCCTGCCTAAGGGGGTAAAAATATAGTTACTGAGGTAATTTCCGCGGAATCCTTAATGTGGAAATGATCTCAACAGCTTGAGGATAGATAGGGAAACACCAAAATGACCCTTATAGAGCTGTAGGCAAAAGACTTAGCTCAGAACCGGGGTTCTGCAAAAACTGATAAATGCAGGAACCTATGTTCTGTTGCTTAAAACTCGAGGACACTATGCTTGAACATGCTGGGACTTGACTTGGACTTGAAAATGGCATGGCAAAGAACAAAACTCCTAGGGAACCTTGGCTGAATCTTTCTCAAATCAGAGATATCACATTGAGAAAGACTGCTGCTTAGACTGTTGCTGCTGGGAACTAGACTTGGTCTGAAAGATCAATGCTGATGGGCTGGATGGATGTAGTTGCCGAAACTTGCTTCACAAGGGTGTAACAAGCTTGGATGGATGTTATCGATGGATTGCTGGGCGATGAAGATGATGTAGAACTCCTGGACAGTGTCTGAACTGCTTGGTGACCTGCTGTGATTGTTGTATTTTGGAAGCCTGCTGTTTCTGCTGGATTTGCTTTCATTGCTGCTGAGCTTCGTAAGACAGCAAGGTCTCTTCCTGCTCCTCGTGCCATTGTTGGTGTTGTTGTTGAAAGTGCTGGTGAAGCTGCTGGTGTTGCTGGTGATGCCTCCTTTGCTGATGATGCTACTGCTTCTTGTTGTTCTGCTGGATGGTCTCCATAATCCTCCCCAGGTTGAGGAAAGTTTATCCTCAAACTTGGAAGGTCTTCATCTGCTGGGAAATATGGCCTAAGATCTGCTACATTGAAGGTTGCTGAGCCTGCATACTATTCAGATAGATCCAATCTATAGGCTTTATCTCCAATTCTTTCAAGCACTTCAAATGGTCCATCTGCTCTTGGTAGTAGCTTGCCCTTTCTCTTGCTTCGGAACCTATCCTTCCTGAGATGGATCCACACTAAGTCTCCTGGTTGGAAGGTCACCTTTCTCTTGTGTTTGTTGGCTGATGTAGACACCTGCTCAGTATATTTGGAAATTCTCTCCCTCACTTGCTGGTGAAGCTCATTGATTTGATCTGCTCTTTTACCTGCTTACAAACTAAATTTGACAGAAGTAGTTAGTGGAACTTAATCCAAAGGGCAAATTGGATTTTTACCATAGACTACTTGGAATGGTGAGTAGCCTGTGGCCTTGGATGTTGCCTTGTTGTAAGCAAACTCAGCATGGGGAAAAAGAGTGTCCCATCCTGCTTTATTTTTGTGAATCAGTGCTCTCAATAGGACTCCAAGTGTTCTATTAGTGACCTCTATCTCTCCATCAGTTTGTGGATGGCAAGTGGTGCTGTATTTGAGCTGTGTGCCCAATTTCTTCCACAAAGTTACCCAAAAATGGCTCAAAAACTTGGTGTCCCTGTTAAAGACCATAGTCTTTGGCACTCCATGCAATCTGACTATCTCCTGGAAGAATAAATCAGCAACTTTGGTGGCATCAAAGGTGGTTTGGCAAGGAATGAAGTGTGCCATCTTTGAAAATCTGTCTACTCCCACCATCACTGAATCTTTGCCTCTTTGAGTTCTTGGAAAACCCACAATGAAATCAAGGCTGACATCTTCCCATTGGCTACTTGGAACTGGCAATGGTGTGTAAAGCCCTTGGGGTAGGCTGTGTGACTTGGCTAGCTGACATACATTGCACCTCTTCAGTAGATGCTCAACATCCTTCTCATTTTTGGCCAACTGTAATGCTCCTTCAACATTGTCAAGGTCTTCTCTATCCAAAATGATTTGCTAAACTCCCTCCATGGACTTATGAAATGAGTAAAATGAGTAACTCCCTGAAACTGCTTCTTAGAACACATAGCCTGCTTCCCTTGAACAAATAGCCTTGGTCTACATGATATAGACCCTGGGTTGCTGCTGACGCTTCTGGAACAACTGCTTAAAGTCTTCATCTTCCTGATACAAAGCTTTCAAATGCTTAAAACCCAAAACTCTAGAATCAAGTATATGAAGCAACATATATCTTCTACTCAGTTACTTATTTTTGTTCCTTTGTTTAGCACTCGTGATCTGTGGTGGATCATGAAATGATACTGTTGCATGTACTCTACCCAAGCTGCATGCCTAGGGTTGAGCTTGTACTGTCCCTGAATAAACTTCAAGGCTTCATGATCACTGTAAATAATAAACTCTCCTCCAATCAAGTAGTGATTCCAGTGCTGCAGTGCTCTTATAATTGTATAGAACTCTTTGTCATACACACTGTACTTCCACTTTGCGTCATTAAGCTTCTCACTGAAATAAGCAACTGGCCTCCCTTCTTGTGACAGGACTGCTCCAATTCCAACTCCTGAAACATCACATTATACTTCATAAACTTTGCTGAAGCTGGGCAGTGCTAGAACTGGTGCTAAAGTAAGCCTCTCCTTGACTTCTTCAAAGGCTTTCTAGGCTGCTGCTATCCAAACAAAGGACTTTCCTTTCACCACTTCAGTCGTTGGTGCTAGGATTGTGCTGAAATTCTTGACAAATCTTCTGTACAATGATGCCAGGCCATGGAAATTCCTGACTCGCTGAATTTAAGTGGGCACAGGCCACTCCTTTATGGCTTTGATTTTCTCCTCATCAAGCTGGATACCTTCTACTGTGACAATGTATACCATGAAATTCACTTGTGATGTAAAGAAGTGACACTTCTTGAGATTGCCATACAATTTCTCTCTGGTCAGAATCTCCAAGACCTCCTGCAAAGGCCTTACATGTTTTTGCTTATACCTTCTATAGACAAGAATATCATCAAAGTAAACCACAACACTCTTGCCTATGAGTGGCTTTAAGATCTAGTTCATGAGTCTGTGGTTGGGGCATTAGTCATGCCAAAAGGCATGACCAACCACTCAAATAAGCCTCCTTTGGTCTTGAATGCAGTTTTCCACTCATCTCCCTCATAGATCCTTATTTGATAGTATCCACTCCTTAAATCAATCTTAGAAAAGACTGTTGACCCATGTAACTCATCTAACATGTCTTCAAGTCTAGGTATAGGGTATCTATACTTGATTGTGATCTTGTTAATGGCCCTGCAATCAATGCACATTCTCTTACTCCCATCTTTCTTAGGCAGTAACAAGGCTGGAACTGCTGATAACTGAGTTTCATGACTATGTTTTGGGGGGTTTTCAATAGAGAATTAGGGATAGTTTTGAGTGTAAAGTTTTATTTTTATTCCGATTTCCCTACTACACTTGGTGTTGTTGTTTTTGATGTGAATTTGTAGGTTTTGAGGCCAAAACACCAACTTTCTCTCAACTTCAGGCAAGAGAGAATATACCACGGACCTCTACATGTCAAACCCAACCCGTGGTACAAATTTGGGACGGAAAGGAGCAAGGAATAGTCGGGCAACAACAACCTTGGGCAGCCCGTGGTGGTGGCCACGGTCCGTGGCGGACTTGCCCAGCTCATTTTTTGCGAAGGAAAGAAGAAAGAAGCGGGACAGTGGCAACCTTGGGCAGCCCATGGTGATCACCACGGTCCGTGGTGGTGTACGGACTGTACGGACCAAGGCGAACTGCCTATGCAGCTCGGTTATTTTCGCGAGTAGAAAAGAGAGGAAGCGACGGTTTTTCAAGGGAGAGTCATTATCTATCAGTTTTCCTTCATTCTTTGGCCGTCAAGAAGAGAAAAGAGAGCCCTAATACTTCCATTCTACTCCTCTTCCCTACCATCAAGATTCAAGACCGAATCGATTCAAGAGAAACCAAGATCAAGATTCGCAAAGGAAAGGAGCGACGTTCGCGGAGAAGGTTCTACCTCGGGATCGAAAGGCTCGACGGGTTGTATTCTTCGCAATTCTATTCTTTCTTTTTGATTTCCTTCTTAGTTTTGAGATTCGATTATGATGTTTGGAACTTGTTTTGTGTTTTCATTGAATATGAGCGAGTAGATTTCTTGAATTCTAGGGTTTTGCAACGCGAAACAATGTAGTTTGATTGTTTGTTATTAGTTTATGCATGAATTCTTGATTAGAATCAATAGAAGGTTGTGTTTCCATGTTTATGAGTATTCTTAAGGCCTTCAATATTTGTAAGCTTGAGATTAACCTGAGAAGTACTGAAAGGTGAATTAGGGTAATCTGACTACCAACCTGTCTACCTAGGCTTATGAAAGTTGAAAAAGGAGTAGTAAACTAGGGAATCATTAGATAACCTAACTTTTAAGACCTTCAATTCTTTTTAACCTAAAAGGCAGACGAAAGTTGTTGATTAGGTTGTTTAGAATAATTCTATTTAGCATCGAAAGGGCGATAGAATTAAGAGGTTATCGATTCTTGATTCATTCTTGAATGTATGATTGTGCAGGCTAGGTTTTAGTAATCGAACTCGTTGTTAGGTTAGCATCTCCCTAGAAGTCTTTCTCTCTTGATATAATTTTTGATTGATTTTCTTTTTCCTGCTTTATTAGTTTAATTAATTGTTAAACCTTTTCCAAAACCCAAATCTGATTAGCTTAGCAATCGTGATAGAGATTAGTTTTCCGTGCTGCTGATTGAGTCCTCAGGATCGACTGACGTGCTACTACGCACACCGCGCGCCATGGCTCGCTAAGTTTTTTGGCGCCGCTGTCGGACTCATCCCTAGCAAATGTAAACGAATTCTCTTAGGTTGACTAGGCTGTTTTCTTTTTCTTTCTTTTTCTTTTCTTTTTATCTTTGATTTTTTTTCTTTCTTTAAAAAAAATACCAAAAAAAATGGCAATTCTTGATTTTCCCCAATTTGAGCAGGAATTATTTTTGCACTATTTTGAGAGATTACTTGCATGTCCTGTTCCATGTGGTATTGTGCTTGGGAAATCAGATGTTCTTGACATTGTTGCTTTGGGGGTGAATAGTGAGACACGTACTCTATTAGAGTATTTTGGTTTCTATGATACTCAAACTGTTGACGAAGCTTGGAGTTTGCTTGAGAGGCTTGCACGTGATACTCGTGATTTTGAAAATTATTATGGTGCATCCTCTTTCCCCAATCTTTGTGCATCTCATGCTAGATTATGTACTCAACCCCATTGTTTGCCTCATCGTTGTTTGTGTAATTCTTTTGACCATGATGAATCTGCATGCCCTGTTTTAGCCAAACTTGATTTTTTGATGAGGGCAATGCAAGAGCAACAAGATAAGGTTGAAGCTTGTCTAGAAAAAGTAGATGAAATAGTTGACCCTTCTAAGTCATCTTTGCCAGCTAATGCTCCTTCTCATCCTAGCTTACCTAGAGACACTACTGATGGTGTCTTTGCTTTTCATAATGCATCGTTACCTTTTTCTCAGTCGACGGGGTTCGAGGTGAGTGATTCCCATGGGTTTGATGCTAGGTATGATGATGATGTTTGTCATGAGTCAATTGATGCTATTGATGAGGAGTCTTGTGAGGGGTTTGTGGGTGGATTGGGTCCTTCAAGCGAGGAATCTGTTGATGTACTCCATGTTTCTACAGCTTGTTCACCACCTTCCCTTGCCCCTAAGAACCTTGAGGAGCCCATTCCCTGTGAAAAAACCATTGATGTTCATTTTAATGTGGGATGTGAGGTTGATTCTTGTGATGTGACTGTGATTGAGGGGACCAACAATGTCTTTGATTTGTCCTAAGGCGCTTTAGAAGGGTTTCATCCCTATCTTGATCCATATTGTGAATGCCTAGAGGACTCAGCTAGAAAAATCATGTGGACAACTTTTTTTGATTTTTTTGATTTTTCTAGTGCTTTTGACTTATTTGAGAGAGTGCAACTAATATTTTTTGCCATGAGTATTTTGTTGCTCTCTTATATGCAGGCTTGTGAACCGCATGCTGCGAAATTTGACAAGCTTCTAAGGGCTTTGACTGCATCTGAGGTAAGTTTCGACTAGCTAAAGACGTTAAACTAGCGCTTCTTGGGAGGCAACCCAAGCATTTAATTGCTTTATTAGGTTTTATTTCGCTCCTTTAATTTTCTTCGTTTTTATTTTTATTTTTTTTAGAGTGTGATGCATTATGTCGTTTCCCTCTTGTTGCATGCTACCCTTACTCGAAATGCATTACGGACGCTGCTTTGTCCAAGCATGGGGGGTTTGGGTTGATTGTCTTAAAATCATGTGCTAGAGTGAGACTGACGTTTATAGTTGCATATTTGTTAGTTTCTTTTTATGTTTGTTAGGCTTTGAATTCGCATGTAGTTGCATATAGGAGTAGTTTTCTTGCTTTCTTGCTAAAAAAAACAAAAAAAAATTAGGATAGTCTTTCGCCTTTAAGAGGTGTGTGTTTGGATTGTCATTGCAAGTGTATACTCATGGGATTTTTGGCTTGATGTGGATGATGAAAGAGACTTTGTTGTTTGTTTGACTTAGGTTGCTTGTCTTGTTTGTAATTCATCTAGTCTTGATCAATTCATGTGTATGATAGTAAAGTTCTTATGTTTGGTACATCAAAGGAACTAGTTGCTTGTGATTGTGGTAAGTTAACCCGTGAGACTTCTTGAGCCTAAAAGACTATCATTTTTAGAGTCTCATTTTCTTTTGAGTGTGACCTTACCATGTTTGCTTCTCTAGAGCTTGATTTGACTCTCTTTGAAACTGTCCTTAACTTGTGCATTATGTTAATATGATTGAGGCCCATCTTGTAGCCACAAAGCCAAAAAGTCACCCGACATCTTGACTTCTTTTTGCTAGCCCTTTACTAACCATTTTTCCTGTCTTGTTGTTACCCTATATTGCGCGCCCTTGGCCTGTTCTTAATCCCATATCCTTTAGCCAAGTTAGTGGAGCAACAATTCAGTTGGGGGGCAGTTTTGTAGTCTAATTGTTGGTGACTTCGTTGGTTGGTTTACTTGATGAGGGAAACATTGTTCATAATCGTTATTTATCCCCTCTTTTCATTTGAGGTTGAAATTGGTTCGATGGAAATGAGTCGTTTCTATATTTATCTATGCTATTCACTACAAAGTAAAAAAAAAAAAAAAAAGAATGAAAAGTGCAAAAAAAAAGAGAAGTTTTGAGGAATAAGGTGAATAGCATGGTGGTTTTCTTGTTTATATTGACTCTTCCGTTATTTTGCTTCGATGGGGAAGATATTTATGCTTCATTGCGGTGTGAAGTAAGAGGTGTTGAGTTTTATGTTATGGGAATGTTGCTCTTTAGGTCCTTGGCTCTTAGCTCCACATTACCCAAATGAATTCCCTCCTTACCCTACACCTAAACCCCATTACAACCCTTGAAAAGTCCTCATGATTAACATTTATGCATATTGTTTATAGCGATAGGGAATTGAGAGTCTTATCAAGCTTATGGCAGGTTGTTTACATTGGTTGAAGGTTTTGAGTGAACCGTCATATCTATTTAAAACACACGAGGGGAGTGATTTACATACCCTAAAGTGAGGTCCTACCGATCCCAACTAGTTCGCCAAACATGTGAATGAATTTTGATTACATTTGAGTTGTGATAGACTAGTTGTGTTGCTTCCTGGCTGGTGATTCTATTTCGAACAACAATTTTTGTTTCGATTTGATTCTTAATCTCGCTAGGGAGTCTCTTTGTGTATGCTTGTTTTGGCTTTCTTACATTGCTTTTTATTAGAGGAGGTGTGAGTAGATTTCTTTTTCTTTTTGAGTCCTTTCATCTAGCTTTGAGTCTTGTACTTTCTTGGGGACAAGCAAGGAGTAAGCATGGGGGGATTTGATAACTGCGTTTCATGACTATATTTTTGTGGGTTTTCAATAGAGAATTAGGGATAGTTTTGAGTGTAAATCTTTATTTTTATTCTGATTTCCCTACTACACTTGGTGTTGTTGTTTTTGATGTGAATTTGTAGATTTTGAGGCCAAAACACCAACTTTCTCTCAACTTCAGGCAAGAGTGGATATACCACGGACTTTTACATGTCAAACCCAAACCGTGATACAAATTTGGGATGGAAAGGAGCAAGGAATGGCAACGGCAATTGCACCTCGTGATCACCACTACTGGCTCGCAATGGCGGTCACTCCTTGTGCCCAACTCATTTTTTGCGAAGGAAAGAAGAAATAAACGAAATAGTGGCAACCTCGGGCAGCCCGTGGTGATCACCACAGTCCGTGTACGGACTGTACGGACCGAGGCGGACTGCCTATGCAGATCGGTTGTTTTCGCGTGTAGAAAAGCGAGGAAGCGACAATTTTTCAAGGGAGAGTCATTATCTATCAGTTTTCCTTCGTTCTTTGGCCATCAAGAAGAGAAAAGAGAGCCCTAATACTTCCATTCTACTCCTCTTCCCTACCATCAAGATTCAAGACCGAATCGATTCAAGAGAAACCAAGATCAAGATTCGCAAAGGAAAGGAGCGACGTTCGCGGAGAAGGTTCTACCCCGGGATCGAAAGGCTCGACGGGTTGTATTCTTCGCAATTCTATTCTTTCTTTTTGATTTCCTTCTTAGTTTTGAGATTCGATTATGATATTTGGAACTTGTTTTGTGTTTTCATTGAATATGAGCGAGTAGATTTCTTGAATTCTAGGGTTTTGCAACCCGATACAATGTAGTTTGATTGTTTGTTATTAGTTTGTGCATGAATTCTTGATTAGAATCAATAGAAGGTTGTGTTTTCCATGTTTATGAGTATTCTTAAGTCCTTCAATATTTGTAAGTTTGAGATTAACCTGAGAAGTACTGAAAGGTGAATTAGGGTAATCTGACTACCAACCTGTCTACCTAGGCTTATGAAAGTTGAAAAAGGAGTAGTAAACTAGGGAATCATTAGATAACCTGACTTTTAGGTTAAACATAATTGAAGGTCTTAAAATGAGCTGCCCGAGGTTGCCACTGTCCCGCTTCTTTCTTTTTTCCTTCGCCAAAATGAGCTGGGCAAGTCCGCCACGGACCGTGGCCACCACCACGGCCGCCAAGGTTGTCACGCCCGGCTATTCCTAGCTCCTTTCCGTCCCAAATTTGTACCACGGTTTGGGTTTGACATGTAGAGGTCCGTAGTATATTCACTCTTGCCTGAAGTTGAGAGAAAGTTGGTGTTTTGGCCTCAAAACCTACAAATTCACATCAAAAACAACACCAAGTGTAGTAGGGAAATTGGAATAAAAATCAAGGTTCACACACAAAATTATCCCTAATTCACTATTGAAAACCCCCAAAAACATAGTCATGAAACGAAGTTATCAACTGTACATGGACTTAGACTCTCCCTAATCATTCCTTTCTCCAATAACTCATCCACCTGCCTCTGAATCTCATCGGTATCTACTGGTGTCATCCTATAAGCTAGCTTATTAGGCAACACTAACCCAGGCACAAGGTCAATTTTGTGCTGGATATCCCTTTTTGGTGGCAAACCAGGTGGCATTTCTTCAGGAAAAACATGATGATATTGCTAGAGTAAAGGCAAAAATAAAGGGTGGTCATTTTGTGGGGTTGAGGGCTCTTCAAGGTCTAATAGGATTAAGTCTTTCTGTGTGCCAAACTCATGCTGATCAGATAATAACAACACATCAAGATTAGGCTCAAGGCATAGGTTTTTGGACTTTTTGGCTAACTGTGAAGGCTTCATGGGGCTAAGGATAATCTTTTTGTGATTTAGGAATCCATGGGTAAAACATCACAGCAGACCTCATCTTTATATGATTGACCAATTGAAAAATTTACAAGGCATCTAGCAGAGATTTGGATATCTTTCCCTGAACTGAGCCACTGAATGGTGTATGGAGCTGGGTGGGGCTTGGTAGCTAGGTTTAGCTTCTTCACCATGGTGCTGGATGTTACATTGGTACAACTTCCACTGTCAACAATCACTGAGCACATGAACCGTGTCGGGTTCGGGTCCCAGTTACCAGAACCGGGCTCGTGGAAGATGGCAAGAAGGAAGAAATCCCGACCCACTATTTCCACACTAAACCCGCTCATCCGGGCATGTTCAAGAACTGTTACACCTTTTCAAGGGGTGGATTGATGAGTATCGGGTTGTCGTAGGTAAGGCGATTTGTCTGACGTTGGGGATTAGAGAGGCTTGGGATTTCCCCCACCAACCCTATCGTCCTCGGGGTTGTACGGGGCCATCTCGGGACAAGAAACACTGAAGGATCGGGGCCCGGGATTGATTATGGAAACTTGGAAGTCACAGATGGACTAGCGTCGGCAAACAGCAGCATGGCACGACCGAGTCAGCCAGTTCACGCCGAACTAGGCGTCGCGCCCGTCACCAAAATTGTCGCGCTCGCGACAATGGGAGTTGGCCAGCCAGGGAACGAGGCAGAACAAGCTCGCGGACACGCCACGAATGTCATGCCCGTGACAAACAGTCATCGCGCCTACGACGAACTTGGTCGCGCCTGCGACCGACGACGGCAGGCGAAGTAATGCTGGAGCAGAAGCGGGTCGCGCCCGCGACGCTGCCTGTCGCGCCCGCGATAGTCCGGTTTTTCGCGTGTTTTGCGGTTATTAAACGCTGAGTTTGGTTTATGTTTTTTTTAGTATAAATACCATATTTAACTCTCTTTTCTAGGTAGACTATGTTGATGAATGATATGCTTAAGCATTGTTAGGGTTTCTCCCTTGTTTCCTTAAAAATCTTGTTCTTACCTATTCCATTTGTGGATGGTGGTGTCAGCAAGTCATCCTTTTGATTATTTAGTGGATTACCTTGGATAGTCATTGTGGAGTGTTAGGCCTTAGGGTTGTGGATTACCTAGCTCAAAGTCATATCCTTCATTTGGTGCTCGAGTTTGATCGATTGTTGGATTCAATATTACACTCAAGCTAAAATCATCAGTACTCTCACCGCGCCACGCTCCACACACCTTTCCTCGAATGGTACACCATGTATAAAAGATATTCTCCATTTGCTCTTCTGCTTCTTCTACTGTTGAACTGCTCAAAACTCTCCTGATCACCAACATCTCACCTTCATCCGGACCCTCCTCTATAGCGTCATCATAGACATGATCATGCTCAGGCTCCTCATAGACATGTTGTTCTTCCTGCACATATTCAAAGTCAATAAACAAGGCTGCTTGGTACTCAGCAAGAGTAACCATTCTCTTGTTTGGGCATTCTGAGGCAATGTGCCCCAGTCCTTGACACCTGAAACACCTTCTCTCAGTAAATGCTCTTCCTGCTGGAGCTGGGGTTCTTTGGGGATAGGTTTAGGGTTGTGTTTGAGGGGGTTTTGGGGGTGGGAATATGTTTTGTGGTGCTTGGGATGGCTGTGGTCTAGGGGGTAGATTATATGCTAGCTTTTGGTAAGAATTGGGCTGTTTTTATAGATAGGCTTTGGGTTGGGGCTTGGCTAGATACTCCCTGAACCTGTTCTTCCTTTGCTGCTCCACCTTGTGAGCCTTAGAGCTCAACTCTTCAAGCTGGAGTAGGTCTGAAGCTCCACAACATTTCTGATGTTGTCATATAACCTTGACAAGTACCTCACCAAAGTTTGCACATCATTCTCCTTCAAATCACACCTCCACAACAAGTGCTCAAACTCCTTAGTGTACTCTTCCACAGATTTTCCTCCCTGAACCAACTGCTGCAACTTAGAATAGTTAGACTGCATATAATTCTCAGGCAGAAACTTCTCTTTCAACTTCTTTTTTATTTTTTCCCAAGTTCTAATCTTATCTTTCCCAGGTTTCTCTAATCTTCTCTTTTGCAAATTACTCCTCCAAGTTAAAGCATGTCCCCTCAGTTTGAGAGCTATAAGCTTAACTTTGCTTTCATCAGAAAACCCGTTAAGATCAAACACCCTCTCTATGGTCCGCAACCAATCAAAGAAGACATCAACATCTAAATCTCCCCTAAACTCTGGTATCTCCACTTTGAAATCTAACTTTTCTATTCTCCTTTCTTCCCTGTCTTCTCTATCACCTCTTCTCCTAAGATGTTGATATCCTCGTCTACCTCTCATTCTATAGCTCCTCCTAATGAACCTCCTATTTGCTGGAGATCCCCTACCAACTTCTCCTATGACAGAGTCTCCAAAGGGATTTTCCTCCTCTTCTTCTTCTAAGATATCCTCTTCTTCTAATTCCTCCTCTTCATATCCCTGATCTCTCTTAAATTGATCCTCCTAAATCTATTTTTGCTTCAAATACACATAATGCTTCAGCTGATCCTTCAGATACTTCACTTGTCTCTCCATTTCATATTTTTCTCTCAAAGGCAGCTCTGCAATCTCCTGAGGTATCTTACTGCTGTTCGACATCCTGAAAATCACAAACAAACTTCCTCCAAGACAAAACAAAATGATTTAATACCAAGATGATGTATGCAAGCTCACAAAGAACAAAGTATTGAACTTACAAACACCATACTGTCGCACACACACTTCTGAATGTAATAAAACAAAGCAAATTGGATGCAGTTAGCTGGACTAGATGAAAAACCGATGAAGAACAATAAGGATAGACTTGCTTACAACTTATACAGACACACCACAGCTGCAATCAAGGGCAAAGGACTCTCACAATCACACTCCTACAGACACACCAGAGTATGATTGATCAAGCTCAGCTAACACTTGCTGGATTCTTGCCAAAATCCAGTGACAGGAGCTGAAATAAACAAGGGTCGAGAGTTATTTGGTACTTACAAACATACAGAGGTTATAAGAAACTCGAGAATACTATTGAATAAATACTGATAATCATATTAAAGTACTGTAACACAGCATATATAGTACATCTACTGAGTTTGATTAGCAGTTGCTTAAGCATAAGCAATCTAACTAATCTCCCCTGGCTTAATCTAAATTGCAAAGCCTAAAATAAATACAATGCATTACATCTTAATCTATCTAATACTATCCGGATTACATTTGCAAAGAAAATAAAAGAAAACACAAGCTTTGCTCTAATTGGACCAAACACCAAAAGAGTGGCAATTTGAACCAATCAGAGCCTTTCTTGCCTAAGGGGGTTAAAATATAGTTACTGAGGTAATTCCCGCGCAATCCTTAATGTGGAAGTGATCTAAACAGCTTAAGTAGATGGGGAAAGACCAAAATGACCCTTATAGAGCTTTAGGCAAAAGACATATCTCAGAATTGGGGTTCTGCAAAAACTGATAAATGTAGGAACCTATGTTCTGTTGCTTGAAACTCGAGGACACCATGCTTGAACATGCTGGGACTTGACTTGGACTTGAAAATGGCATGGCAAAGAACAAAAACCCATAGGGAACCTTTGCTGAATCTTCCTCAAATCAAAGATATCACATTGACAAAGACTGCTGATTGGACTGTTGCTGCTGGGATCTGGACTTGGTCTGAAAGACCAATGTTGATGGACTGGATGGCTATAGTTGCCATAACTTGCTTCACAAGGGTGTAACAAGCTTGGATGGATGTTGTTGATGGATTGATGGGTGATGAAGATGATGTAGAACTCCTGGACAATGCTTGAACTTCTTGGTGACCTTTTGTGATTGCTGGATTTTGGAAGCCTGCTGTTTTTGTTGGATTTGCTTTCATTGTTGCTGAGTTTGGTAAGACAGCAAGGTCTCTTCCCGCCTCGCTCATCGTGCTAAAGTGCCGTGAAGCCGGTGTTGCCGTGAAACCGTGCCTTGATGATGTTGCCGTGTCACGGGCGATGCCTCCTTTGCCGATGATGCTACTGCTTCTTGTTGTTCTGCTGGATGGTCTCCATCAATATGTCTTGAGCATCCGCTGTCCAAATACCAAAGGTTGTTGTGAGCTCTAAAGCATACCTGCACCAGAGGACATTATACCTTTCTTGGGGCTTGTGACATTGTGAGCAGTGTTTGTTCTTTTAATCTGGGTCGCAGGCTTAGTGGGGGTTCTACAAGGTCGTTTAGGTACCTAGATGGCCTTGATTTTTGGTGGGTGTCTTTTGGAGGCTGTATTTTTAGGTTGGTGATGGGCACTTGGTTTCTCAATTTTTATTTTGGTTGGAAGGGTTGTAGAGTCAGACTGTAGGCTTGGATGAACGTTGTCAATTTGTTTGTTTAGGAGTCGATTAAGGTCCTTCTGGATCTTGTGAGTGTCATCCTTTAGGTTAGCGTTTTCTAACCGCAATTGACATCTCTGAAGAATCTCATGTTGATTTACTATGTTTTTGTTGTTGTTCGGCTATCCTAGTAAGGAAGCGAATTTTGTCTGTCAGGGTTTGAATATAGTGAAGTAAGTCAAATAACCTAGTTCTTAGTGTGCATTATCCCCAGTTGAGAAGGTTATTGATAGTTACCTATTCGTCGCTTGTTTCATCGTCATCATCGTCCTTTGCCATGAGACATTGATTTGCTATTTCTTCTACATCACTTTCACTATCACTACAGTCACTATCGCTCAGGTAGCAATCATGGCTTTTCTGCTGGGTCTTCTTTCTTTGGTGTCTCATCTTTCTTTATTTTTTCTTGCTTGAGGACTTTCTCTCGTCATGTGATCTGTTTCACTATAATCATAACGTTTAGCAATTTTAGAATCATCTTTAAAGGGGGTTTTACCTTTTGGTGATGATTTCCTAGATGAGGATTCTCTTAAATATCCCTGAATGATGGGGTTCCTTCTTTATAGTCATTTGAATCCTCTAGCCAACATTGCCATAGTTTCTTCATCATCATCATCAGAATCAACATTGAGGTCATTGCTGGTTTTTAGGGCAATCTCCTTTCTTTCACTGTCATCAATGAGTTGTATTTCATGTAGTTGGAGTTTTCCAACAAGTTCTTCTAGTTGTAGTGTCTTAAGATTTTAGGCTTCCTCAATGGCTGTTGCATTAATTAGGTCCCCACTTCCTTTTGGGTAGACATCTAAGGACCTTTTTGACTTTTCCTTCATTAGAGTATCTCATTCCCAGTGATTTAAGGTGGTTGATGATGCTACTGAATCTTTTGAAGATGGATTCAACGAATTCAGTGTCCTCCATCTTGAAGGCTTCGTATTTCTGCACAAATATGTCTATCTTGGTTTCCTTGACCTGATTGGTTCCTTCATATGTTGTAATCAGGAAGTCCCAGGCTTGTTTAGCTGTTACACAAGTAGACACTCTTTCAAATTCATTAGAGCTAAAACGACATGTTCGGTTGCGTATTTAGGGGTTTAAAGGGTTGTCATATCCATAGCGATGGTGGTTGAGTAAACGAGGCACCAGTTTGGCAAGGTTTCAAAGTCTAAAGCAATAAATTAAGCGAAAACACGAACTTAACCTAAGCACGAGCTGAAAACAAAAATTAACATGGACATTGCAAATACTAAATTATTTTATCTAAACTAACAGGTAATTGAAATAAAGAAGTTGACAATGATTTGAGACATGAATTGAGTACTGAAATTAGGGAAAGAAAACATAAAGCTGAATCTCTTCGCTTTACTTTGATTCTTGCACTTGAATCACGAATTTCTTCCGAACAAACAAGAAAAGGCGTGATTCAAATTACTAAGACTGCCCGAATCCTCATTGGATAGGAGAATTCAGGGAACCTTAATCATCCTCTCTCGCTAAAAGTTAGGGTTAGGGTGGAAACTGAGAACAATGACATCCGTTACGCATAACAATTGTAACAAGGCGTTAACTAGAACAAGAAAATTGCAGAAAATTTCAATAGTTTTATTCTTTCCAGCATACAAGAAACTAAGGAGAAAGACAGAGACTTGAGAATGACAATCTAAAAAAAACCTAATGTCAATTCTTGAGAACTATGGAAAAACATAGAGGTAAACTAAGCAAAAAGAACCTAAAAGAAAGCTACAATAATAATCCTAACCAGCTGGCCCCTATTTATACTCTTGGAAGTCGATTTAAGCATCAGGCCGTGACCCAGGGTGTCACGGCTATGATGCGTCTTTCTTGCAGCATGGGTAACTTGTCATGATGCCATTACGGGCGTTACACAAGGGTGTCACGACCGTGAGGTACCTTCTGTTTCACTCTGGATTATGCCCGTCACGGCCGTGAGATGTCTTATCACGACCGTGAGGTACTTTCTGACCTTAATTTCTAAAGTCTCGGTGTGCTCAGTCATGAGCGTGAGAAGAGGTGTCACGGCCATGAGGTATTTTCTGTCTTCGATCCCAAAAACTCTACTATTGATGTGTCACGGCCGTGAGAAGAGGTGTCTATCCTTCTGTCTTGAGGTTCTTGTGAGTCTTTTCCTCGGCTCGTGGAGGCTTTTATCACGGCCGTGAGGCCTCTGTTGTCTTGAAGTTCTTGAGCTTTTGGTTCCCTTTTTCCTTTATTCTTTGACCAACCTACAAAAACACCAAAATCATCATAACTAATTGATAGTTAGGGGTTAAAACAATCAAAACTCTTTATTAAGGGTATCCATTCGGCTTGAAATGGGACTGAACACTGCAAATAGTAAATTCAAAGCTCAAGTATTTTCCTTTAGTTTTTCTTTTTCATAATTAGTATACTTAGATTTGTCTTTTGGCACTGTGTTTCCTGCTACATCTCTCGTGGTTGGCACTGGATGGTCCTTGTTGGTGATGACTTCCCAAAGATCTTCGTCTTGGCCTTTGAAGAGGATCTCCATTTACCTTTTCCAGTTTTTGTAATTGTCACCATACAACACAGGGGGTTCTAGTCCAGGAACGTCCTTGTCCTATTTCACCCATGATGTTTTCACCCATGATCTTTGTCACAGAGGGATTAGTCTCTGATTTTCAGTGGACCTGCTCTGATACCAATTCAAAGAATGTTTAGGCTCGGTTTTTGAGATTAAATCTCACCTTTTCACTTGAGATTAAGCTCGTTTCTCCTTTTAATAAACATGTCTTAGTTTGTTTTTCGTTGCTTTTGTGGATTAATTCAGGATAGATACGAGGAGAAACTGAAGTTCGAATGTGCTGAGACTCCTTCCCAGGACGCCAAGGAAACTACCTCGATGCTGAGAAGACGGCCCAGAGCTACGAAAGCAAGGCAAGGGGAACCCAAGGCAAAGGCTCAAAGGTTTAAGTCACCCAAAAAGGTCACAGTCGTTACCCCTAAGGGTAGCGCCTATGACCAAGGAGTCAGCCAAGAACATTTTTGTTGAGAGAGGTTACGATCGCTAACTCAAGGGTAACGCCCGTGGCCAGGAAGACAACCGCTAAAGGTTTCTTGACCCGAGGGAGGTCACGATCGTTGCCCCTAAGAGTCGCGCCCGTGACAAATTTTGAAGAGGTCATAGGTTTCCCTGCCCAAAAAGGCAGCGGGCGTGAGGTCTCCTTGGCAGTGCCCGCTACTTCAACGAAGAATTACAAAGTGTGTAGGAAAATCGACTCGTCATGGTCGTTACATTCATGGGTAGCACTCATGACGACTTTGCCTTCTGGAAAAAAAAAGCCAAAACAATTGTGCTTCATGTTATTTTCTCCCATGTGTCTACATATTCTCTCCCTAATTAAACCTATCAGCTTTTATCATCTTTATTTCTCCCTTTTAGTAGTTGTTAGTGTTTAGCACAGCTCCCTAGATAGATTTCCTTCCTTTATTCTTCAAAGACATCATTATTGTACCTATTTTGGAGATTAATGGAAGTAAGAGGTTATTACTGAAGAATTTATATTCAAGCAACTTAGAATCTTTCATTCTATTATTTTCATCCGAGTTCATCATTTGGGTATTATTTTCTAATCTCTTTTATTGTTTGCTTAGTTATCCTTTGTTGTTGTTATTTGTTAATCTTTATTTTCTTGCTTTCATGGTCTTAGTTGATATTACTTAAACTTCATTCAAGTGCTTAACCTTTTTTTCATCTTTATTATCCCTTTTCCTTTCTAGTATCATGCCTAGGGTTTATGCGTTATATTTGATGGTTTAAGTAAATGTTAGAATGATTAGTTGCTAATTTTCTTGAGGCTTAGGGGAAGGTTTTAACCCCTAGTGGGGTCTCTTTTCTAAAGTTTAACTTAGTTAAGGCATTAGGCCTTGTTTTATGAGGTTTCTCATTTAAAGATTCTCTAGGCTATAGGATTTAGTTAGAGGCGGGAGTCTGCTAAACCCACTTAAACGTGGTCTATAGGGTTTTTAAATGGGATATTCGAACAACTGTGGACAAGCCTTGAGAGCCAATCCGGGATAACCTCAGGAGAAGCCCCAGTGTGGCTTTATCTATGTAATAACTCAATCGCTATCTAGGCCTAGTGTCATTGCTGAGGCTACCTCATGATGGAGTGATCGTTAGGTGGTGAAAGATCGACCCCGAGTCTATTGCCCCCTGGTTAAGTTCTTATTTAATCCATCTTAACTGCTTGTTTTAGTTAGTTTCCTTCTAAATTGCTATATCCCCAATTTGTTTCTTTTCTCCTTAAATTAGACTTTGTAGTGAAAGATTTGATCTAAAAGGCCCCTTGTGATGGAGATCTGCCTAGCCTGGGTCTCACCTTTGGGGACCCTAAGTTCATGGAAGGAGATAGAGATTCACATAGCCTTGGGCTTACCTTTGGAGACCCAAGATTCATGGAGAATGATGGAGGACCATCCATGCCAAGCCCAACCAAAAATGTGAACTTCAATTTGGATTAGGAAAGCCAAGTCTTAGAAGGATTCATACTATTGTAACTAACCCCCTTAGGATTAGGAAAACCAATTCCTAGGAGGATTTGGTTGCTTAGGCGTCAAGTATAATGTCCTAGTAGGATTAGGACTTAGTCTAGTATAAATAGGGAGGTATGTAATCAGTCTACACACAGTTTTCGATTATAATGATATATAAAACGAGCTTGGCTCATGTGAGAGTCTTCTCTTTCTTTTCTATTATTGTATCTTGAACTGACTATTCAAGTGGTGAGGTAGAGCTTGTTCCTAAACCTAGAAGGTGTTTCTGTAACTAGGTTGAAGAACAAGAAGCCCTAGGGATTCAACTTGTGGTGTCTATGTATCAAGTTTGATTCTCTTGAACTATCCCAGTTCTATCTTGTTGAGTTATTCCTAGCCTTTCACGTGAATCCCTCCCAAAACCCTAGCCTTTCACGTGAATTATCCTAACCCTAAGATTTGTTGCGCGTCTTACTTTGATGTGTAATTGATCAAACCCTAGCTTTGCATCAGTTATACATCAACTTGCTCCCTGTAGAAAATTATCTTAACCCTGACTGTGTTACAGCCTAACAAAATGTCGCCGTTGCAGGGGAGCAAGCGCCCCTTTTAATCCTATTAGACACTACGTGAGTTTAGTTTAAGTGACCCCTTTCCCTTGCTA
The DNA here is from genome assembly GCA_029582165.1 of Portulaca oleracea. NCBI lineage: Eukaryota > Viridiplantae > Streptophyta > Magnoliopsida > Caryophyllales > Portulacaceae > Portulaca > Portulaca oleracea. The sequence continues at coordinate 7,550,284 of CM055878.1, read as the reverse complement.
TGTCGAGTCTAGAATCCCTAGGGCCGCTTACGTTTGTTTCTTGTTCAAGTGCATGTGCAGGAGAGATCAATTACTAATTTTACCGCTTAATCCTAAAATAGACGCTACCGCTTGAAGAAACAACGCTAACGCTCATAGGCAACGCTGGTAACGACAATGGCAACAGTAAGTCGCAATGGTGGAACCTCCTCCAAAACCCCCTATACTCCTTCACTTTTCATCACCTTCGATAGCTATATGAGCGTCGGCCATCGTTCTACCCCCTCTTACGGAGGGGACGGTCTTTGAAGTCAAGCGCTACTTTCTTAATTTGATCGAATAATCACATCCATGGGCTTGAGTCGGAGAATCCCGTCCAACACATCTAAAACTTCACTGAGCGATACGGAATGATCAAGATGGGCGGGGTTAGTGATGAGTACATTAGCTTCAAGTTTTTCCCTGTTTTCTTTCTGAGAAAACAAGAGGTTGGCTCAACAATTGCAACCCGAACTTTTATTAGAAATTGTCAATTTTAAGCAACAACCAAGAGAGTCCCTTTTCGAGGCTTGGGAGCGCTAAAAAGGATTTCAAAGAACTGGTCCACATCACAATCTCCCGACTCACCTTATCATCCATACATTCTATAAGGGACTTACAATGACTACTAAGCAGTCGGTCGACAATGCTTCGGGAGGCCTCTTCTTGAGCAAGACCCCGAGCAAGTGGATGCCCTCTTGACCCAAATGGCGGAAGATGCATGCAATTGGGGTAGAAATTCCTGAGAGGCAGTGACCATGGGCCATAATGAGAAGATGAACTACCTCCTTAAGGTTGTTCAACAACTCTCCCAAGACATCGCGGAGATGAAGACTACCCAACAACTCAAGTCGACCATGGAAGTTCGCTGTCACACTCCCCGTCTTCTTCTTCAAGCATGGTGGTTCATTGTGAGGTATACAACGGCGGTGATGCCACTTTTGAATGCCAACCAATGTTCGTTGTAAACGAACAAGCCAATGCCCTCTACCAAAACAATAACCTCTCATACCTCACCACTCATCCGACCCGTCCTCAAGGAAACCCCTCTGGCACCCTTCCCGATTTCTCCTACCAAAACCAAAGTTGTCCTCCACCCCAAAACCGAACCCACCATTAGCATCCTCCATTCCAAAACCAAGCCTTCCATTAACCACAAGCCACCCACCACCAACCCCCTCAACAAGTTGCCTATGAACCGAACTTCATGCAAGCATACCTTAAGAATCAAGAAGCATTCAATGTCATCCAAATCAAGCAAAATGAGACTCTACAAACTAGTCAAAGGATGCTTGAGACGCAACTTGGTCAAGTAGCCCAACAAATATCCAACCTTCAAACCCCCTCCAAAGGCCTACCTAGCCAATGACAACAAAACCCGAAAGGGCACATCAATGCAATTACTTTGAGGAGTGGTAAAACGCTACAGGGACCAAAGAGTAGAGTTGAACAAGGAGTAGGAGGTGAAGTTGAGGTTGAGGATTTAACTCATGGAGAGGAGGAAATTGGTAATGAAGAGGATAACCGACGCTCGAATGAGGAGGAGGTAGAGGAAGTGATTAAAGACCATGAGTTGAAGAGAAAAGAGAAAGCTATTAAAAATGATGGGGAACCGGTCATCAAACAAGCGAAACCTTATGCTCCTCCCATCCTGTTTCCCCAACATTTCGCCAAAGTCAAGCAAGACAAAAAGTCAGAGGAGTTTGTAGAGATTCTTAAGACTCTGCACGTTAACATCTGATTCCTAAAAGTAATTACGAACATGCCCTCTTATAGCAAATTCCTCAAGGAGCTCCTCACAAACAAAAAGAGAATCAGAGAGAATGAGGTGGTCTCCTTGACCCAAGAGTGCAGTGCAGTGATTGACAATAAGCATCCTCCAAAACTATCAGACCGCGGGAGTTTTTCTATCCCATGTTCAATCGGAGACGTAGTCATTAAAAAGGCGTTGTGTGACCTTGCTGCTTGTGTGAGTGTGATGCCACACTCCATTTGTAAGAGATTGAAGCTTCATGACCTAACACTCATAACCATGTCTCTTCAAATGGCCGATCGATCAATCCAGTGTCCAGTGGGAGTTTTAGAGGATGTCCTAGTCCAAGTAGGGAAGTTCTACATCCCTCACTATAACAAAAGTGGTCTATTACAACATAAAATATTGTAACATTTAGAAAAATATACTTCATAAAAATGTTTCATAAGATATAACCTAGTGTAACATATTTCTATAACTGTTGCCTTTACCCACCTATTGCAACAATTTTCCAAAAAAATGTAAGAGAAAACATAGGTGAATTGAGGCAGGATGCCAAATAGTCAAATACTATTTTCATTTCCCTTCGACCAAGTCTCTCCAAAAGTTTCCCAAACTTTAAACTAAAATCAAAGTTTTTCGGTCCAAATACACGCAAGGACTCTGGTGATTCTAGCCATAACCATAGTTCAATATCCACCCTCCTCACCCTCCACGCTCCTCCCTTCTCGCTACTCTGCCAACCCTCACTGGACGGTTTTCCTGCTGGTTTTCAGTGCTTGCTAGTCGATTTTGCGGCTGGTATTGGGGTCGGTGGTGCCTTATTGCATCGGAGTGGTGGTCGCTGGTTGGAACTCTTCTCATCATTTGGTATTTGTTTCTCTTTGACTAGTGTATTTTAATAATGTTCTACAATTTAGATTCTTGTTTATTTCATATTTTCATTTCAACATTGTTATTTCAAATTAATGTTTGTGTTTTAGGGTTTCCTTTGGTTAATTTGTGTTTAATTTTATTGATTACTGATGCTTTGATGTATTTCGAGTTTTTCTTTTAAATTTGTTCGAATTTCGGGTTGATTTATTGTAATCTTCTAGGTTCAACTTGACGATTGTTTAGGTTGGATTATTCTGATTTCTCTGGGGATATCTTGTTCGCTTGTGATGTTGCATGGTGTTGCTACTTCTATGCGATGGTGTTGTGGCTGCTGCTAAATTTGCTTGGTGATCTTAAACTGCCGCTAATTTCTATCCATATATACCAATTTTTTAATCAAGTTGTGTTGGTGTCCCTTGCTTGCGGAGATTAGGCGACCTCTCTATTTGATGTCCTTGTTTGTAGATACCTAATGATCCCTATACTAATAATTTTGAAACTCAATAAAACTTAGTTTACTTGTTGAAATGCGAACTTCTAAATTCCATTGCAATTCTATTCATCCCCCAATATTTGTCATGTATTTAAGAGTGTCTAGAGAGTGAATTGATGAGTTGGTGTTTCAGACATGTTAGACATCATTTTATAAAGTTGAAAATTATTCTGCTTCTTAGGTTGTAATTTTCTAACCAACTACTGATCTTTGCATTGGGTAACTTGAATACATGTGGATCACCACCCATATTCGACCCCGAGGATGGTGCATATTGTTAATAAACGAACCCCGACCAAAAACATGGCGGATTCGCTTCCTATTCCGATGAGATGTCAGTTCCTTTCGTGCAAACTACTCTTGCATATGTCCTACCAAACTTTGGACTCTAGTTAATCTATGCTAATTTCATTGGTTGTTGAAAAACAAAGTCACACCATTCTTATATAATAGGGAAGTAAGTCATGTAACTAATCAAGGTGGATAAAATCATTCCTTGTAACTAATCAAGGTGGGTAAAATCATTCATTGTACTTAATGGAAAAACAGAGATGTTGCTGCCTTGTTGGCTTGCACTAAATGGAAACAAGGTTTTCTTTTCTCTAAGAACAAGTATGAGAATGTTGTTAACTTGTACCAAGAAGGGGTGTTGTTTTTCTTCAACTACATTTGGGTTTAAATGAAGTGTATAGTACACACAATTGATTTTATTTCAGAAGGTTTAGTGTATGACATAACAATATTGATGAATAGGGTAAATGAGTATTAGGGACTTTATGTAAAGTACACTGAAATGGCTTTATGTGATGGTTGAGTTTTAAGACTTATGCTCTATGCTTCTCTTGTAACATTATTTTGTTTCAAATCTATTTTTCAGAGTTGAGTCTAACACAAGTTGCTGTCAAAGTGAACTAGCAGAAGCTTTATTTGGTGAGTGGGGATGGAAATGATCAATTTGAAACGTAATTAAAACACTTGTGTAGACACCAAAAAATAGTACTTAACAAGTACCTCGAGGATTTCGGGCTTATTAGAGTCCTCGTGGACTTTGTGCTATATGGGCACCTTATGGATATAACTTGGGCTGGGCATAATTAGAGCTCCTCGCCAACTCTAGAACCTATGACAATTTTGATTCACCCCAACGATAAGTCCTTTCCCATTTTGTAAGTCAACTCCCAGTCAAACCGGGTTAAAGGGTCCTCGTGGATCTCAATTCAGCGGGTCCTCGCGGATCCAAGTGAATCAAACCCAAGACATTCCCTCACAGATCTAGTACGCGGGTTAAAGGGTCATCGCGGATCCAGTACCTAAAGTCCTCGTGGATCAAGTACTCGGGATCCTCGCCTATCTCGTACTCAGGTGCCTCACAAATTCGGTACTCTCGGCCAAAGTCAACTCCCGGTCAAAGTCAACTCCCGGTCAAGGTCAACTCTTGCTAAAGGTCAACTCCAGGTCAAGGTCAACTCTTGGTCAAGTCAAAGTCAACATATTGGCTAACTGTACATACAAAAAAATTTATGTTGATGGAGTCATGTGGATCCTTGCGAATCCCTTGACTGAGCGCAAGGTTTACTTTGACTTTGGGCATGTTCCGAAACAATTATGAATGGGCATATTCTGAACTCGTGTGGATCCTCACGGATCCTGTGACTGGGCTAAGGGTTTACTTTGACTTTGGGCTTATATCGAAACAAGATTTGCTGCCAGTTCAATGCAAATCATGAATGGGCCCATAGTTGAGTTTACCGCAGATCCCAAGGGCTCCGCCAGTTACTTTAACAACTTCCAGCCAAAACCGACCAAGACGACCACTGAGATCCTCACGGATCCCATGTGTGCTTATTGCCATTTTCTTCAGTCAGATAACTGCAGCTGTCAGTCAAAAACTAACTCTGACCACTATGAGGTCCTCGCGGATCCCCTGGCAGAATGTGAGATTTTCGCAATTCTTTCACTCAAAAACTGTCAGGTGGATTGCTTCAGTCAGAAAACTGACTCCGCCCACCAAGTAGATCCTCTCGGATCCCATAGGGCGAGGGAACTAGCTCCAATTGCAAATAACCTCCAGGAGGGAGGCTTACTAAAAGGGTTGTCATCAGGTAGTTTGGGGATGAATTTTCGTGGGGTATAGGTTCATCAAAGGCATTCACAAAATCAGAGAAAATACTCTGTCGGTACTAGGATCCTCATGGATTTCATAAGCAAGGATCCTCGCGGATCCCACTTGGGTCCTCGCGGTTGCAGAACCGGGGTACTTGCAGACTTGGCTCTTGGTTCCTCGCGGATCCTAATCGATTTCATAAGCAGGGATCCTCGCGGATCCCACTTAGGTCCTCGGGGATCTAGAGCTGGGGTGCTCGCAGATTTGACTCTTGGTTCCTCGCGGATCCTAATCGATTTCATAAGCAGGGATCCTCGCAGATCCCACTTAGGTTCTCGCGGATCCAGAACTTGGGTACTCGCAGATTTGGTTCTTATGGTTCCTCGTAGATCTTAATTAATTTCATAAGCAGGGATCCTCGCGGATCCCACTTGGATCCTCGCGGATCCTACTTGGGTGCACGCTGATCCAAAACTTACGGTTCCTCGCGGATCAAGAACTACGGATCAAGAACTACGTATTACCTCGCTCGCTATAATTTCATGTGCATTTTGCTCGCTTAAGATGCTCGCTTGTGTTGTTAAGTTCATGTGCATTTTGCATGCATTAATTATAAAATTGTTGTGACAACTTCGTTTTCTTTTTTTGCTTTTCCTTAAACAAAACCCGATGGAGTAAGGTCGTTTTGACGGGCGATGTAGGAGCAATCCTCGTACAGTCGTATCTTTACCCCCGTACCCATTTCTTTGGTTCGTGGTATACAGAGTTTTCCTTTTTATTTCTTTTGTTTTATTAGTTTTTTTTTTTAAAAAACTAAACGGCGACTCCATTTTCATTTCGTGAATGTTTTTTTAGTTTTTTTTCTCCAGATTGGACTGAAAATCACCCGACATTAGGGGCTTGGGATCCTCGCGGATCCCAAACCCATGGGCTTGGATCCTCAGGGATCTTAGGACCCATCAGCTTGAGATCTTCGCGGATCCCAGACTCATGGGCTTAGGGTGATGTCTTTTCCGATCCAGGGCAAGTTAGTCGCGATGTTGGGCCAAGTTTAGGACCCTATTGAATGTGGGATCCACGAGGATCCACCATTAGGAGCCCGAACTGATTTTGGCTCCGGGTTGGGATGTTCCGTCAATATTACCGAAAATTATTGGAAAGGAATTTTGATTAGGCTAGATCCTAACAACATGAAATGAAAACCAGTAAAAATAATATTCATACATAAAATAATTAAAAATGCACCCTAGGAAATATAAGCAACCCTATCGTCGACTCAACACTCCGCGGGGGACTGTGCCCTCCGGGCCGCGGGCCCTACAGTGGCGACTCCACTGGGGACTTATTTAAAGTAGGTAAGACTTGAAAAGTCGTTTTTTTTAGAAAAAAAAAAAAAAAGAAGTTGTCATGTTTTTTTAGGCATTTTGCATTTTTTGGGCATTCCCCTTTTGTTGGGCACACAAGGCACCGTTTAGGTTATTATCCTAATTTGATTAACCATGTTTGGAAAAGCAAAACCATTCAACTTGGCATGTCCATTTAGACCTTCACTAAGTAGGTGGTTGCTTTTCCACTCGTGCACCACTCCTTAGTCCTTACGATGAAGAGACCAACTCGAGTATGTTAGTCTTGCCGTGCACCCCATGGAAGATGAAGAGCTCGGGACACGAGCTAGAGGTTAGGTTAACCTGACTTCTTTGACCATCCGACATAGACCCTTGGCTAGGTTGGAATGCATTTTGTGTGCTATTTGTTTCTATTGACCTTCGAACCCGAAACGTGCCTTAATGCGTAGACCGAAAAAAAACATGCATCTGCATAATGGGCTAAGACAGTTGATTTGGTCTATACAAGGTTTGAGCCCTCGGGTTCCTCGCGGATCCCAAGTTGGGCCGAGTCCCGTATAGCACAAATCAATGTTTTACCCTCTCCATTCGTTGTCGAACACCCGTTTAGACCTTTTAGAGGACTTGAGCCCAATGGATCCGAGCCCGGCCGGAGCTGGCTTTTTGGGAAGCCCGTGAGCTCAGACCCTATAAAGCCTAAACTGGAGTGCTGTTAGGATCATATTGGCATAAGGTAGAGTGTGTCATGTACAAGGTAGGTTATTTAGGCCATACAAGCTTGTCCGGGCCTTAGGGATCCTCACGGATCCTTGAGCGGGTCTGACGTTGTACGGTTCAAATGACTCCTTTGTGGTGTCGGGTTAGCTAAAGTGGGTATATTTAGCCCTTATATGTAGCCTGAGCTTGAAAATTTGTTGTTGGGCTCAGTTCGATAACGTCTAAATATGTCTTTTGGGTTTGAGTCTACATTTGCATAAGGGATTCATTTGGATTCCGCATATGACTTAGAGCTCCAGTTCGGTCATTCGACATTCAAATGAATTTCTTCATCCATGGCATGCATAGGGTTTTAGGGGTCGATGTTGAGTGCAATGTTCAATCCCTTCATCTTTCTAGAGCAAAATAGGTTGGTTTCAGGTATATCAACGAGACAGGCTGATTAGAAGCTTTTTGACGGCCCATACAACAGTATGGAAGACCGAGTTCATAGCCATCTAATTCGACCGAAGAGGAGGTAGAGGAGTCTTTGATAACTGATCCTTTTGAAACTTTGTCAAACGATCATTGTGAGCATTAGAACGGCCATTGCAACGACATGCTAAAATGGAACAACTCACTAATATAATTTAGAACATGAAAGTTACCATGAATGCAAGACTGGAGGTGCAGAATCAGAGGGTTGACGCTGTCATCCATGCCATGGAGGAGGCGATGAATTTAAATGAGAAAAATCACACTATGGGTGAGAATGAGCGACATTCGAGGAAGGAGAAAGATGGGTCGGTCCTCGAGATTTCAAAAACGAGACTTGATCAAATTAAGCAAATGCTAAAAGAATCTACTTTGTTTAACAATTAGTTCAGGGACGACATTGGGTTAACACCCGTCCCTAAGGGTAGACTTCCCCCAAAATGTAACATGCTTGACATCAAATTCCATGGTACTGAAAATCTACATCAGCACGTACGAAACTTCATGGGGTCTATAACCCTAAAAGGTGTTGAGGAAGACATTTATCATATCATTTTTCCTTGTACTTTTGGCCCAAACTTTATGAAGTGGTATAACACACTTAGTCCTACCAAGTCTTCACAATAGAGCTCACTTTGCAAGGGGTTCCTACACCAATACTCCTACAATGTAGACATGCTTGTCATTTTACGGGATATGGAGCTTATGAAGCACGGAGAGAAATAGACATTGTTTGACTACTTCGCTCGATGGAGGGCAAAAGCAGCTGAAATGGTGGATCGACCTTCTGAGGAACACCAAGTAGATATGCTTGTGCGAAGCTTACAACCCTCGTACAACAACCATTTAAGGTTCCATCCCATTAAGGACTTTGTATCACTAAGGTTGGCCAGAATCAAAGAAAGTGAACTAGCTAATTGGGGGTTGGAAGAACGCTTATGTAGGAAAACTTCTGGCCTATTTGCTTCAGCTTGCAAGGGAAATGAGCTGAATTCCTTATAATGCTATTCAAAGTATATTCTAGTGCTTCAAAGTATACTCCATGGGCTGAAGCACTAGAACAACTTCCAAGAAAAGGGATGAGTTGATAAAAAATACTCCGCGGTTGGGATGCCGGTGAATTCTACAAGTACCTCGAAGCGCGGGGACATTACATTGAACAAGTGTTTAGATCGAAGCAATTATCCAGAGGAGATGCTTTGAGTTGTATTACCTTGTGCAAGCCTTTCAATCTTAGGTACTTCTTGCATAATTGTTGAGTCTTAGTGATTGATTATCCTTTTGAGCTAGTTGAAGAGTTAGTAGAATAACTCGTGAGAATTTGAGCCTTCATAGACTATTCATTATATATAATAGTCTCATTGTCTTTTTTTTTTTTTTTTGTGTAACTCTTCCATGTGTGCATCTCTAGAACTTGGCTTGACATTCCTTAAGATCACATTTGGCATATGTATTGTGTTAATATGATTGAGGCATCCTTTTGTTAGCTACGTAGCCAAAAAGTCACCCGACAACATGACCTTTTTCTGCGAGCCTTTGCTAAGCCTTTTTTCCTGTCTTGTTGTTTACCCCATCAATATACCCTTGGCCTATTCATAATTCTTTACCCTTAGCCAAGATAGAATGGGCAACATTTCAATTGTATGGTCTTTTGTTGGGTGTCATTTCTGATGATTGGTTGGGTAAGGAGAATGCATTATTGATCATTATTTCTCCCCTCTTAAGATTAAAGGTTATGATTTTGTGATTGTCAAGATAAGGTTTGTTATTTGTGTATTGATGCTTGTTACTAAAAATAATTTTTTTAAAAAAATAAAAAGAAAATAAGAAAAAAAAGAAAAAAGAAATGACATGTTGGTCTTGTTACTTTCCTTCATGTTCATTCAGATAGCAAGATCAAGCTCTATTATCCAGTGGCGATAAGTTGTGGAAAAGTCCTAACAGATTTTTGTGAGGCTGAATGAAAAAGCCCCTGCGAATTTTCAAGTTCATCACCGATTCTGCTAGCAAGATTTTACATAAGAACAACTTTTTAAGCATGTTCATCACAAGTAGTCAAGTTGTTGTATTCCTTACGAATTTTGGGGCAGTTGGATCATTCGAATATTTTCATGGTAGTTTGCGATTTTGCAGAGAAGTCCATAGTCGATGGTATATTACTTTTTTTTTTAAGCATGTTCAACATAAGTTCTAACACTAGAGGCCAAGTCCTTGAACAACTCTTTTACGAAAACATGTTCACATATATCAATTTGGGCTTGAAGATACGGATTTTGTTGACCCAATGTCGTAGCAATTTTTTTTCGTTCGTGAAGTTCTTACGGATTTTGGGTGGCCTATCACTCCTGGAACATTCATATATGATTCAAGAAGCTTTAGCAAACCTAGACCAACTAAGGAAATTATACGCTTAAAACCAAGGTCAATTGTAGCAACTGGTGATCAGAACCAACAACTATCCTTAAGTTGTTAGCCACTGACCTATATCGTCAGCAACTAAATACTTACACTACCTTTTGAACTACGACGGCCTGACTCAACTCATAAGGAGGATACGTAGAAAGGTTTTAAAGTCTGACCCAGATAATCAAACAAAAGTAGCTTCTTTCGAGTTATTTCCCAAAAGGATCCTATCCAATTCCAGACCATACTCAAGAAAGCTAAAGCAGAATCCTTGCGGAATTTTTGTAAGAGCTCACGCAGATCCCTTAAGGTCCATAACTAAGGTGGTTCAAGATATTACTCTCGTGGATTAGACTAAGATTCATCACAAATTTGCAAAAGGGGTCCAAGTAGAGTTTACGGGTTAAGCATAAGAATGCTTGTCGATTTTGGCTCTCACTATTTGAAGCGTTCTTAATATTCCCAAATGTTATTGACAACAACTCAATACCAAGACTCTCTTATTCATTGCATGTGTATCTTATATCCTCAATTTTTTTTTAAAAAAAAAAACAGTCTGCATAAATGCATTAACATCATGCATTACTAGAGAAATAGAGTCCATCCATTATATCATAAAAGATAAATGAGCTGTCTAAGAATTGTACACACACTCAGTGCTCATCAACAGAGGCCAAGTTAATCACTTCCGGACTCGAGAACCCGTAGCATGAACCTGTAGCTGACTAATCAACACGCTCGCCAAAGAACTAATTCCAATGTTCACAAGCAATGAAATAATGAGCAGGAGAAGGAGCTGGAGCTCAAAATCTTGCAAGGCATGGACCAAAACTCTTGCCAGTTTTGAGCTAAGCCCAACATAATATTGGGGCACAAATATTCAATGATCTTGTGAACTCACCAAGTTTAAGATAACGGGGGCTTCAAGTCCTCGTTGATTCCTGAGCAGAAGTCATTCATGATTTCACTAGCTATAAGCTCAAAAGAAGAAAATTTAGAAAATGGGGTGCCTCGTAGATCCCAGTATTAAAGGTGCTCATAGTTCACACAGCCAAAAACAAAAAATTTTAGTCAAGTCAGAATTTCAGACTTAAATTAGTATAAGGTTTGTGGATGCCTCGTACATCCCATATCAGTCATAGCCTGAAGCTTTTTTTAACCAAGTTCAAGGAAATCGTGCCCCTTGTTGATTATGTTATCAAGCCGGACTCACGGGTTCCTCGAGGATTTTGTCATAAAGAACGACATACCCAACTGAGCTCAAGCAAGGGTCTCATAGATTCCAACACAAACATGGAAAAACCCATCTCCACTCAAGCAAATCCTTGCCAACTCCTTCAAGAATGATCCTCTACCATCAAGTCGGAACCCTAAGTTCCTCTCCAGTCCCCACAGGCTGACATGAAGTTTTCTCCTAGGCTAGCAGGATTATTTCTACTATCCTCAGTTACCTTTTTTTTATTAAAAAAATTGTCATTTTTAGGGGAAGACAAAGTGACCCTGTGTTTTGACTTTTCTTTGATACTCATAGGTTTCATTGTCTTTTGTAGGTACCTATCCTCGAGTAGTTTCAAGTACAACTCGGACCCTTGAGAAATTCATCAAAGCTTGGACTACCTCCAGCAATTTCAAATGGACTACCTCCGAATGTCGTCCAAGTGGTCGGGCTACCCCTGAGAAATTCAATCGGACTACCTTCGAGTATAATCTAGTTGTTTGGGCTACCCCCGAGAAATTCATCAAATCCTGGACTACCTCCGAATATCAACCAAACGTTCGGGCTACCCCCGAGAATTTCATCAAAGCCTGGACTACCCCCAGCAATTTCAAGTAGACTACCTCCAAATATCACCCGAGTGGTCGGGCTACCCCCGACAAATTCATCAAAGCTTGGACGATCTCAAAATCGGACTACCTCCGACCAGTCTTGTTAGAGTCCTCATGGACTTTGTGGTATATGGGCACATTGTGGATGTAACTTGGGTTGGGCATAATTAGAGCTTCTCGCCGACTCTAGAACCTATGACAATTTTGATTCACCCTAATGATAAGTCCTTTCCCATTTTGTAAGTCAACTCCCGGTCAAACCGGATTAAAGGGTCCTCGAGGATCCTAACTCAGTGGGTGCTCGCGGATCCAAGTGAATCAGGCCAAGACGTTCCCTCACAGATCCAGTACCCGGGGGTTAAAGGGTCCTCACGGATCCTGTACCCAAGGTCCTCGTGGATCAAGTACTCGGGGTCCTCGCCCATCTCGTACTAGGGTGCCTCGCAGATTCTATACTCTCGGCCAAAGTCAACACTCGATCAAAGTCAACTCCCATTCAAGGTCAACTCTCGGTCGAGGTCAACTCTTGGTCAAGGTCCACTCCAGGTCAAAAGTCAACTCTTGGTCAAGTCAAAGTCAACCCGGGTTCCTCATGGATCCAGTACATTGCCTAACTGTAGATACAACAAAATTTATGTTGATGGACTCATGTGGATCGTCGCGGATCCCTTGACTGAGCTCAGGGTTTACTTTGACTTTGGGCATGTTTCGAAACAATTATGATGGGCATATTCTGAACTCATGTGGATTGTCACGGATCCCGTGACTGGGCTCGGGGTTTACATTGACTTTAGACTTATTTTGAAACAAGCTTTTGCTGCCAGTCCAATGCAAATCATGAATGGGCCCATAGTTGAGTTCTCTACGGATCCCAAGGGCTCTGCCAGCTAATTTAGCAACTTCCAGTCAAAACTGACCAAGAACACCACTGAGATCCTCGCGGATCCTATATGTGCTCAATGCGGTTTTCTTCAGTCAGATAACTGCAACTGTCAGTCAAAATCTGACTCTGACCACTATGAGGTCCTCGCAAATCCCCTGACAGAATGTGAGATTTTTGTAGTTTTTTCAGTCAAAAACTGTCATGCGGTTTGCTTCAGTCAGAAAACTGACTCCGCCCACTAAGTAGATCCTCGCGGATCCCATAGGGTGAGGGCACTAGCTCCAACTGCAAATAACCTTTAGGCGGGAAGCTTATAAAAAGGGTTGTCATCACGTAGTTTGGGGACGAATTTTAGTGGGGTATAGGTTCATCAAAAGCATTCACAAAATCAGAGAAAAATACTCTGTCACTACTAGGATCCTCGCGGATTTCATAAGCAAGGATCCTCGCGGATCCAGAACCGGGGTGCTTGCAGATTAGCTCTAGGTTCCTCGAGGATCCTAATCGATTTCATAAGTAGGGATCCTCGCGGATCCCACTTAGGTCCTTGCGGGTCTAGAACAGGGGTGCTCACAGATTTGACTCTTGGTTCCTCGCGGATTCTAATCGATTTAATAAGCAGGGATCCTCGCAGATCCCACTTGGGTGCTCGCGGATCCAGAATTTGGGTGCTCGCTGATTTGGCTCTTATAGTTCCTCGCGGATCCTAATCGATTTCATAAGCAGGGATCCTCGCGGATCCTACTTGGCACTACAACATGAAACGTCTACGGCGACCGACCCAGGCGACTGATGTGTATCGGTCGCTCAGATCGACACAGGCGACCGATACCATATCGGTCGCTAATTAGTGACCGATATAGTTTCGGTCGCAGTGATCACTTTATCGGTCGCTGAGCTTGCGACCGATATGGTATCAGTCGCTGGGTATCGGTCGTGGCGCTCAATTAATTTCGACAACAGTAACATTTAATACATTTGTCTCGCTATCGGTCGCTAAATATCGGTCGCCGGCCATTTTTAATTGCTCAACGGGCATAATTCAATCGATAACGCTACACTCTCACTTTCTCTCTCTCTAACTCACTCGGTCTCTCTCACACCCTGACTCCAACCACCGCCCCAACCACCGTCACTCTGGCCACCACCGACGACGCAGGCGGACGCTGCGACCACTGACGACCACCGTGCGCACTTTTCCGGCAACCACCGACGCCAACATCTCCAGCAACCACCAATGTGAGTCCCTAATTTATTTTTGTAGTTAAATTGTTGATTTTTAATTGTAAATTTCATATATATTGTTGTATTTGAGTAATTTATTTGAGTAATTTTAGTGTGGTTATGGTTTGGAATTCAAATTTAGGGTTTGAAATTCGATTTAGAATTGTGTTTTGAATGTAAATTTTTAGGGTGAATTTGAGTAATTACTTGAGTAATTTTAGTGTGGTTATGGTTTGAAATTCAAATTTAGGGCAGTGTTTAGTGTTAGTCAAGTTTAGGGTTTGAAATTCGATTTAGAATTGTGTTTTGAATGTAAATTTTGAATTATGTGTCTTTTGGACTATTTTTGAACTCCGGCGTGTGGCCGTGCATGTTTAATATATGTGTTTTGGATTGAATTTGAACTCCGGCGTGTGGCCGTGAATGTTTAAAGTTGTGTTTGAATTGTATTTGAACTACGGCGTGTGGTCGTGCATGTTTTATGTGTGTTTGGATTGTATTTGAACTACGGCGTGTGGCCGTTCATGTTTAGTATATGTGTTTTGGACTGAATTTGAACTCCGGTATGTGTACGTGCATGTTTATTGTTAGTTTTGGATTGTATTTTAACTACGGCGTGTGGCCGTACATGTTTTATACGTGTTTGACACTTATTTGAACTCCGGCGTGTGGCTGTGCATGTTTAATGTTAGTTTTGGATTGTATTTTAACTACGGCGTGTGGCCGTACATGTTTTATGTGTGTTTTGAACTTATTTGAACTCCGGCGTGTGGCCATGCATGTTTAAAGTTGCGTTTGGATTGAATTTGAACTCCGGCGTGTGGCCGTTCATGTTTAATGTTAGTTTTGGATTGTATTTGAAGTCCGGCGTGTGGCCGTTCATGTTTTATGCGTCTTTTGGATTATGTTTGAACTCCGGCGTGTGGCCGTGTATGTTTAAAATTGTGTTTGGATTGAATTGGACCTCCGGTGTGTCGCCGTGCATGTTTAAAGTTTGTTTTGGATTGTATTTGACCTCTGGCGTGTGGCCGTTCATGTTTAAAGTGTCTTATGGATTATGTTTGAACTCCGGCGTGTGGCCGTGCATGTTTAATATGGGTTTTGGATTGAATCAGAACTCCAGCGTGTGGCAGTGCATGTTTAAAGTTTCTTTTGGATTGAATTTGATATCCGGCGTGTGGCCATGCATGTTTAAAGTTGTGTTTGGATTGTATTTGAATTACGGTGTGTGGCCGTACATGTTTTATGCGTGTTTGGAACTTATTTGAACTCCGGCGTGTGGTCGTGCATGTTTTATGTGTGTTTGGATTGTATTTGAACTACGGCGTGTGGCCGATCATGTTTAGTATATGTGTTTTGGATTGAATTTGAACTCCGACGTGTGGTCGTGCATGTTTAATGTTAGTTTTGGATTGTATTTTAAATACGCTGTGTGGCCGTACATGTTTTATGAGCGTTTGGAACTTATTTGAACTCCGGCGTGTGGCGTGCATGTTTAAAGTTGTGTTTGGATTGAATTTGAACTCCGGCGTGTGGCCGTGTATGTTTAATGTTAGTTTTGAATTGTATTTGAACTCCGGCGTGTGACCGTTCATGTTTAAAATGTCTTATGGATTACGTTTGAACTCCGGCGTGCGGCCGTGCATGTTTAATATGTGTTTTGGATTGAATTTGAACTCCGACGTGTGGCCGTGAATGTTTAAAGTTGTGTTTGGATTGTATTTGAACTATGGCATGACGCCGTACATGTTTTATGCCCGTTTTTTATTGTGTTTGCTACTTATGTATGAATGCTTGCAGGAAACTTTTCGCCAAAAGTGTGAGGAGCGTGGCATAATGGAGGACTCCCCGGAAGCTAGGGAGTTCTACCTCCTATTGGCAGGGGGGTACAAACCTAAAGACCAAATTGTATATGGTCTTGGGAGTGCGACCTCGTACTTCTATTGTACTCCACCCCCCGCCCAGGGTAGTTCTTCATCGAGGCATGTCAGCACAACTCCGTCCACCGATGCCATTATGCGTGATCAACTTGCTGCCCACTCATCCGCCCTCTCCTAGTTTCAAAGCCAACTAACACAAGTTTTCCAACATCAACAACAAGGCGGTAGTTCTTCTTCCCCATCTCAATATCTGAACTTGTTAGGATCCCCGCAATTCCCTCCCCAACCTTGAACTTATGAACTTTTAGTTATTATATATATGTATGGATATTAAGTATGAATCATATGTATGTATGAAACTTAGCTTATCTATGAAACTTATGCCTGAATGTTTAGTATTTTATATGTTTAATTATGTTATGTATGAAACTGACAGGTGGAAAAACACGCAGCTGAATATATATATATATATATATATATATATATATATATATATATATGCTTATTAGAAAAAAAATACTAAAAAAAAAGGTCCAAAATACTTTGATTTATTACATTTTTGAAAGTATGATTATACCTTGATGACTATAAAAATTTCAATTTCTATAATTCTAATATAATATAAAAGAATAAAAAAAAGATTATTTATTCAATAACTTTGATTGATTGATACGAATTGATTTTCGGTTACGATAAATTGAGGAAACAATAGCCGGCCCAATAGCCGTATTTGCAATAGCTATAACAAAAATTGAGAAAATGTTTCCTTTTAATTGACGACTATCAAAAAAATCAGAAAATGTTACAAAATTTAAATTAACTGCATTCAATAGAAGTTCAAGACACATAAGAGCCCGAACCAAATTTCAGCTTGTCACTAATCCGTATAGTCCGATATATATAATTTTATCCATATATATATATATATATATATATATATATATATGGATAATATAATAATAGCAGCGACCGATAATTCAACAAATACAGTATGATTAGAACCTAGTCGATATCAATTTAGAATTATTTTTTTAAAAAAAATATTAAAACTGCAACCAATATGTATCCGTCACTGCGTAACAGTCACTATTTTGCGACGCATAACTTGCGACCGATACTGTATCGGTTGCCAATCTTGCGACCGATACTGTATCGGTCGCCGTGTCGTTTATCGATCGCAAGTTTGGCGACCGATATATATCGGTCGCTCGGTCCGGAAAACGATGCATATACAGCGACCGATATGTATCGGTCGCTGATATTGGTCGCCCGCCCTCTCTTGCGACAGATAGAGCCCCATTGCGACCGATATTAACGGTCGTCGTAGGTTTGTTCTGTTGTAGTGTGGGTGCCCGCGAATCCAGAAATTGCGGTTCCTCGCGAATTTGGCTCTTGCGGTTCCTCGCGGATCCATATTTACGGGTCGGGTTAGTCAGATAGTCGGTAATAATCTTTTGTGTTTTTCTCGCTCATTTATAACCATGTAGTCTGTATTACCCCGCCAGCTGTAATTTCTTCTTAACATGATTGCTTGTGTTGTTAAGTTCATGTGCGTTTTGCATGCATTAATTATAAAATTGTTGTGACAACTTCGTTTTCTTTTTTTTTTTTATCTTTTCCTTTAACAAAACCTGATGGAGTAAGGTCGTTTTAACGGGCGATGTAGGAGCAACCCTCCTACACTCGTATCTTTACCCTCATACCCATTTCTTTGGTTCGTGGTATATAGAGTTTTTCTTTGTATTTCTTTTGTTTTGTTAGTTTTTTTTTCTAAAACTAACTGGTGACTCCAATTTCATTTCGTGCATGTTTTTTTTAGTTTAACCAAGGTTCTTTTTTATGATTTTCGAGAATATGGAGGAAAATAATTTTGCTCGAGATTGGGCTGAAAATCACCCGATATCAGGGGCTTGGGATCCTCGCGGATCTCAGGACCCATGAGATTGGGATCTTCGCGGATCCCAGACTTATGGGCTTGGGTTGATGTCTGTTCCGATCCCAGGCAAGTTAGTCGCGATGTTGGGCCAAGTTCAGGACCCTCTTGAATGTGGGATCCGCGAGGATCCACCATTAGCACCCCAAAGTGATTTTGGCTCCGGGTCGCGAAGTTCCGTCAATATTGCCGAAAATTATTGGAAAGGAATTTTGATTAGGCTAAATTCTAACTACATGAAATAAAAACCAATAAAAATAATATTCGTACATAAAATAATTAATAATGCACCTTAGGAAATATAAACAACCCTATCGTCGACTCGACACTACGTGGGGGACCGTGCCCTCCAGATCGCAGGCCCTATAACTTGATTTAAATGTTGCCTTGACAAATATGATTTATTTCTTTATTTTTTTAGATAAATCTAATATGAATATATGCAACTGAGCTTTGGTGTATTTGGTTTACAATTTTCTTTGCTTCTGCCTTTTTGTTATCCTTTTCCATTTGTACTGTCATGTTTGGATTGATATGATCCTCATCCATGCCCTTAGATAACTTTCAGTATGCTTTAGTTTATTGTAATTTCATCCTCAATTCTATTAATAATCATGGATGGAGTACTACTAATGGTTTCGTTTTTTTCTATTTCTTTATTTCTATATATTTTAAAATTGATCTGGTCCTCTCCCTTGCACTTGGATACATTTTAGCAGGTTCCTTTTAATTTATTTTGGGATGTAGGTTTGGTATGAGTCTATTGTTCAGTAAGGTTAGCCCTTTCTCTTTTTTCCCTTTTCATCATAATTTGTTATGGGATGGGGGACGTGTTTGTAAGAACTAGAACTTGGTAGTGGGAACTCATAGATAGGTGCCATTAACTTTGACATAAATAGAGGAGTGAATTCAAATTGGTCGATCTGATATTAGACTGAGCAAGCTGAAACAAAAGGATCCACAAATACCATTTACGAACAGTAGATACTCTAATTATAGCCTTTTTAAAAACTGCAATGATTCTTTTGACTTATGATCGGTCTGCCATCAATCTAGAAAAAAGTTTCAAACTTGAAAACCTGAGCAGTTGATGTATTTCTTATGGTGTTTGGTTGGGATTTCTATTTGGCTTTGGAAATGATGTCCTTGGCTTTTTAATATCAGTTATTTCACTACGGGAGCCTCATTTGACCCTAACATTTGGTTCAGCCACGAAAGACTACTTGAGTCCTTTGATGATCCAAATATTGAACAAATATTGAACATGGTCTACGTGACTTTGATTATTTGTTGGAAAAAATTAAATGTTTGCCTTTTCGTAGAAAGGAGACTATAGAGTATGCTAGTTTTGTAAACTTTTTTTTTTTTCCAGTCTCTCCTAGGGTTTAGCCTTGGTGGGAGTTCTCTCCTAGGTTTCTAGGGTTTAGTCATCGGGTTGGCCGCGTTTTGTGTCCGTGCATTTCTTGTTGGAGAGGAGGTGCTTGTCATTCAACCATGGGAGGAAAGGAGGGTGGGGAATCATCGAAGGAGAAAGGAAAGACACCAATCGTATGGGCAGATGATGTCTCAGACGAAGAAGAATCACAAATTTCTTTGTGCCTCGTAGGAAGACTTTGGACGCGGAAAAAGTTCAATGCTTTAGCCTTCATGAATACTTTAGAGAAGATATGGTACTTAGGGCATGGAGTTGAGATTAAGGAAATTGCCGAAAATCTTTTCTCGTTCCAATTCTTTCATTGGAAAGACAAGGCGAAAGTGATGGATGGGGAACCGTGGAATTTTGAAAAATCGGTGGTATGCATGAGAGAACTGGATGACGACTTGCAACCATCGAAGGTAGCCGAAACCCTAACCCACACTCCTTTTTGGGTAATGGTTTATGATCCCCCATTCAAGGGTCGGAATGAGAAGAATATCAAGGCCCTTGCAGAACATCTTGGAGTGCTAGTCAAGATCGATGACTCGGATATGAGTGGTGGGAGAAATCTCTTAGGTTTAGAGTGATGATGGATCTACGAGAACTATTCCTAAGCAGGATTCCTATCATGACCCAGCTGGGCAGGAGGGCAGACCCGCAAGTGAAGTACGAACGGTTACCAGCCTTATGCTATTCTTGTGGAAGAGTCGGGCATATAGAGCGAGACTGCATGGAGAAGGAGGTAGAAGAGGACACTAGGAATTCTGCTGAGTATGGTAAATGGATGAGGGCCTTGCCGTAGCACGCTAGAAGGGGAATCAACACAGCCAATCATGACCCAAAAAGCTCAATTTCTAGAAGGTTAGTTTTTCCACAGAATATGAAAACATCTAAGAGGGACTTGAGTAGTGGAAGGGAGGCACCAAGTGTTGAGGAAGTTGTAGACAGTTTTGGGAGAATAAAGATGAGCGATGAGATAAAGGGAGATTAGAAAGGGGAAGGAGAGAAGGAGAATGAAAAACGAGGTGAAAACTACAAGAAAAAAGTGGGAGTTAGTAAAGCTGGAACAAGATCAAAACTTGGAGGATAGTGGGTGTGGGGAGGGACAAGATCAAAATTTGGAGGAAAGTGGATGTGGGGACAATGTGCAGGAGGTGAATATAGATCAGAATAACAAAGGTGAAGCAAAAGAAAAAAGGGAGAGTAAAAAGCAAGTGACAAATCAGAAACGGGGAGTAAAATGGAAGAGACTCATTAGGAGAATGGAGGGGTGCGAGGAGGAAAGAATCACAATTGATAGGAAGAAAAGGGAGGCAGAAGGAGAAGAACTTATGATTGATGATGGTGGAAAAAGAAAGAGGACAGAACAATACAACGCCAACTATGAGAAAGTAGCGGAGACTAGCGAACAGCCCGCGAACAACAATGAAAATTATGGCGTGGAATTGCCGTGGGCCTGGGAACTGTTCAGACAAAAAATTACGGTATTTTGTCTGCACTTTTATATTTGATTTAGCTCAAAATAAATGTTAAGTTAGAATTTTTATGTAGTTTATTTAAATTTTGCAGGTTGATGATAAAAGTTGAAAAAATGGACTGAAAAGGAAGTTTTTCGGCTTAATTTGGACAGACATGGACCGACCAAGAGTTAAATTGAAAAGAAAAGAAAAGAAGAAAAAAATAAAATAAACAAAAGGGGGCCCAAAGGGCATTCACGTGCTCCACCTAGCCCATCCCCTTCTTATTAGGCCCATATATGTGCACCACTTTTTTTCATCTAGTGCATATTTATCATCATCATCATCCTTCATCATCTCCACCGTAGATCATCATCTTCATCATGAGATCATCATCATCGTCATCAAAAACAACCAAACCTCTCTTTTTCGCCAGAATTTAGCTAAAACTTTGACTGATCTGTTGAAGCTTTAACTGCCGAGATCGTGAATTGAGTGGTGCGGCGGAAGAATCGGAACAACCCAGAAGTTTGCTAATTATGGGTAATTAGGTTGGGTCTAAACTCTTAAATAAAAAGAGTGGTAGGAAGAGGGGATGGGGATATCAAGTTTTTCTACTATCAATTTTTTTTTTTTCGTTTCCGATTTACAATATCAATTTTTCAGTTTCCAGTTTTCATTTCCAGATCTGCTAAGTTGTAATTCTCACACTGAGTTGCAATACAACAAGTTTCTAGTTTGAATTGATCTTCTTCTTTTTCGTTTTTGTCTACTGCACCTGGGTTTGGAGTAACCAGTCTCCCCTGTTTTTCGAAGCTCTGCTTCAAACCCATTTAGTTGCTCTGTTTTCTTTCACTGCATTGAACACACCCACAGCAACAACCAACATTTGTTTTTTTTTCTTTTTTTTCTTTTATTTTTTTTGTCTCTTCTCACGTTTTGTCTTCTACGTGCCTCATAAATAGGTGTAGTACATTTATCGAGTAGAATGGTGGATAGTGGGTAATGTCCAGCAAATTTTTGTTTCATTTTTTCATTTTTTCCTTCTTTTGCTTGTTTTCTTTGTTCATTTCATTAAGTGCTTATTTTAATTGTAGATTCATATACTTGATTTTTATTAGCTAATTCACGAGGTTTAAAGTTAAATTAGTTTTTTGAAAAATTAGGGAGTCAAGTTAATTAGTTTTACTAATATTTTTTTATTTGTTGAGTTTTGGGTAATAGTTTATTTTTATTTTATTTATTTTCCCTTAATTCATAATTAAATTAGTTTAAGTGTCTATTAATCATTAGTAGTTTGCTAATTATTTTTGGTTAAAGTTTGATACTATTGTTCGGATCGAATTCAGTATTCTGGATTACATTCTGAGTGAACACCGCGTGACATTGGTCAACAAGCTTCCCAGCGTTTGAGAAGAAGTAGAATACTTGCAATTAAAGATGAAATGGGAGGTTGGAGGGAAAAGGAGAATGATATAAGGGAGACTTTTGTGAGGTACTTTGAGCATCTCTTCTCATCACAAGAAACAATGGACACAGATTCGGTCACCAGACTGGTTACACCCAAAGTCTCCGAGGAGATGAACAGGATGTTCAGGCGGCCCTACACGAGGGAGGAGATTCACCAAGCCCTTAGTCAGATACACCAGGATGAACAGGTTGTTTTAAACGATGGTATAACTCCTGAAACCGTGAACCAAACTTATATAACCCTCATTCCAAAAGTCAAAGCCCCTACAACCACCAAAGATTTTCGCCCTATTAGCCTTTATAATGTGATTTACAAGCTGATATCAAAAACGATTGCAAATAGGCTAAAAAAGATCTTACCAGATATTATTCATGAGTCTCAAAGAGCGTTTATGCCGGGTAGACTTATTACTGATAATGTGTTGGTGGCCTTTGAGCATTTCCATTACCTCAAAAAGAGATCTAGTAATGTCAAAAAAGGTCATATGGCTCTGAAACTCGATATGAGTAAAGCATATGACAGAGTCGAGTGGCGGTTTGTAGAGGAGATGATGAGAGCTTTGTGCTTTCATGAAGAGTTTGTTAATCTCATTATGCGCTGTGTATCCTCTGTTCGTTATTAGGTGCTCATTAGTGGGATACCCTCTAATGGTATCACTCCGAAACGGGGACTCCACCAGGGGGATCCTCTATCACCTTACCCATTCTTGATATGTATAGAAGGGCGCTCTACGTTAATACGTGATAGGGAGGAGAAGAAACAGATCCACCACATCAAAGTGGCGAGAGGGGCACCAACAGTCTCCCACCTCTTCTTCGCCGACGATAGCCTCTTATTCATTAGGGCGACTAAGGATGAGGCTTTGCAAGTTATGGAGATCCTAAAAATCTACGAGGGTACATCCGGACAAGTGATCAACGTGGAGAAGTCAGAAGTTTACTATGGCCGAAATGTGAGCGAACAATTGCGTAATATGCTCCAAATGAGACTAGGGTTTAAGGTGGTGGAAACCCATAACCATTATCTCGGGATGCCCACATTCATAGGGCGGTCGAAAAAAATGGTTTTTCAAGCTATCCACGATCGAGTCTGGAAGAAACTCAAGGGTTGGAAGGAGAAACTTGCCCATTGAGCTGTGTCAAACCATTGAAGGGCAGTACCGTAAATTCTGGTGGGGTAAAGACAAAGACAGTACGGGAATACACTGGGTCGCATAGGACAAGATGTGTGAGTCAAAGGCTAAAGGAGGTATGTGTGAGTCAAAGGCTAAAGGAAGAAACTCAAGGGTTGGAAGGAGAAACTTGCCCATTGAGCCGTGTCAAACCATTGAAGGGTAGTACTGTAAATTCTGGTGGGGTAAAGACAAAGACAGTACGGGAATACACTGGGTGGCATAGGACAAGATGTGTGAGTCAAAGGCTAAAGGAGGTATGTGTGAGTCAAAGGCTAAAGGAAGAAACTCAAGGGTTGGAAGGAGAAACTTGCCCATTGAGCTGTGTCAAACCATTGAAGGCGCACAGTAAATTCAGTGGGGTAAAGACAAAGACAGTACGGGAATACACTAGGTGGCATAGGACAAGATGTGTGAGTCAAAGGCTAAAGGAGCATGTGTGAGTCAAAGGCTAAAGGAAGAAACTCAAGGGTTGGAAGGAGAAACTTGCCCATTGAGCTGTGTCAAACCATTGAAGGGCAGTACCGTAAATTCTGGTGGGGTAAAGACAAAGACAGTACGGGAATACACTGGGTGGCATGGGACAAGATGTGTGAGTCAAAGGCTAAAGGAGGTATGGGTTTCAGGAATTTACAATGCTTTAATCAGGCGCTCCTCGGTAAATAAGCATGGAGACTCATTCAGTTTCCAAACTCTCTAGCAGCCCGAGTCTTACGAGCCCGATACAACCCAAGAGGGGATTTTTGGAATGCAAAAATGAGTCACCATCATAGCTACTCTTGGCGGAGCATACTCGGAGCAAGAGACCTACTTAAAGAAGGTGCCTTTTGGTGCATAGGAGATGGGAGGAAGGTGAGGGTGAAGGAAGATAAATGGATACCTTCTTTATCTGAGGGAGTAGTGTTGTCCCAAGTTCACCATATTGAGGATGGTGCATATGTAGCAGATTTTATTGATCATGAAAATGCTTGCTGGAGGGAGGACCTAATCAATCTGTGCTTTGACGATTATACGGCTACAGAGATCAAGGCAATTCCTTTAAGGGAGGAGCTGGATGAGGACCGAATGGTGTGGAAACCAACACACAACGGTGCCTACACAGTAAGGTCTGCATATAAGCTTGCTAGGTGGCTGGAGATGGAACGAAGGGGTGATAGTGCTTCATGCTCGATGGAGAATGAGGGGAAAGGCCAGCTCATTTGGGATGTTGAAGCGGTACCCAAAACAAAACACTATGTGTGGAGGATGTGGAGGATACGTTTCCAACAAAAATGAATTTACTTAAGAAGAGAATCCATCTAGATCCCATATGTCAGACATGTGGGGAAGGTATGGAAACTAATAATCATGTATTTCTTGATTGTCCTTCGGTACAAATGGTGTGGAAGTGTAGTGTGCTGGGAATCGAAGTAGATGGGAGGAAGGAACGAGACGTGGGTAGATGGGTGGAAGCCAGATTATCGGAGATGGACGATGAAAGAAGAGGTATCCTAGTGACCTTAATATGGGCAATTTGGAAGGCGAGGAACCAAAGAGTATTTGATGGAAGGAGAATCGACCCGATACAGGTAGCGAACCGAGCTGTGGACATGCAGATAGCATACCAAAATGCAAGGGAGAAGAAAATACAATGTACCGAATCTGCCCACCAGTCGGAACAGTGGTAGCGACCAATTCCAGGAATTTGGAAAATCAATACTGATGCAGCAGTAACAAGAGGCCAAGATGGTGGATGGGGAGCGGTGATTCATGACCATACCGGCATGGTTGTTGCAGTTGAAGCGGTATATAGACCTAGAAGTTGGAATGTTGAAACAATGGAGGCGAGAGCGGTTCAGAATGGGATGAAGCTGTCCAAGTCCTTGGGAATTCAAAGGATACAAGTTGAGACCGACTGTCTAAACGTGGTTCATGGCATTCATGGAAAACCCAGTGTTTCCCCTACAACAGCATTGGTGATTAAGGATTGCCTTCGTTTAGCTTCTTTATTTGAATTAGTTTCTTCCAATTTCTGCAAGAGAAACTGTAATAAAATTGCTCATGCCCTGGCAAGCATAGTAGTGGCTGAGAAAGAATATAAGTTGTGGACTGATGGTGGCCCCTTGGAAGTGACAGATTTTGTTACCTCTGAGATAGGCTTCTTGAATTCTTTGAGCAAAGCATGATTCTGGCGTGGCCGTGGTTTTGATAAAAAAAAAAAAGATGAGATTTTCCTATTTTCCTCATACATTGTATATATGATTATCGTGTCCTTAATTTGGTAACATGTTCCAGTCATCTTTTGTCTACTTCCTTTTTTTGGGTTATTGAGTGGTGAGCTATATTAAAGAATAAGATAAGCCAAGCAAGAACAAAAAGAAATGGGAAAGAAAAGAGTGGTTACTTATTTGTGCATTATGGTAATACTATCAGTTTTCTCCATTTTATGGACTAGCATTTGTAAAGGATTTCCTGTCACATCATATACTCACTATGTTTTCACTATGTTTTCTAGTGAATGGAAGGTCAAAGGGAATCTTGCTTAAGTGAAGTATTTGATCATAAGTTGGAAATGAGCTCTTATGGAGTTCTCTATCTTGCTTAAAATTTCATATTACTAACCAAATTATGTTAGTTGCAATGTGCTACCCTATGGATATGTATATTGATCCCCCCTCCCCCCACCCCCCCCCCCCCCCCCGGCTTTTCTCTTTTGACTATGTGTTTGCATAATTAATGTGGACTTCTGAATCTTAGGTGTATCCCATTGGCTGCAAAAGAGAAGAAGGTAAACTTTTATGTTCAAGCATATGAGAAAAAACATATAAGATAATAATATACGCAGTGTGATTTTATAATTTCACTTACAAGTACCAAAACCTTCCAAAGTTACATTCATCTCAACAGCCACCTAAGGTAATAGTATATGCCTCCATCTCAGTATGCTTTCATAATTCCAGGGACGTAACCGACAGTCACCTAAAATAGTATTTCCTGGAGAGGAAATAAATAAGAAGGTTCTTAGTTGGAAAATGTCCACACAACCACCATTGAGACATTCCATACATCTCGCCTTGTACACTGGGTATTGTTTTGTGAGTCTAAGATGTTCACAAACCCAACACCAATGCATCCAAAAGGGAGAAGGAGAGCAAAGAGAAAGGTGAAAACGACGGTCAATCAACTAGTAAAGGAATTTTGACCTGAAGTAAATGTCGTAAAGCGTAATATAATTACAATGGAGGAAGCTGATGCTGGGATATTAAGTCCTCAAATTTATTCACCGTTCTACCCAGATCGCTAGGCATTGGGTTGCATATCGAAGGAGGTAAACTTAAAAAACCTATTGTCCCTCTTTCACGGATTTGTGGGTACATAAACATTTGACACATTTTCTTTTTACGACCTTTATTTGTTGTTGATGACTTTATTTAGCATTAAAGTCTAATAACAAATAGAAAAAACAAATTGTACTTACCCTATAAAATACTCTTAGGAAAAGGTGTCTCCATCTTTTATTTTACTTTAGATAGACTTAGTGACGTTATTTTGCCATGCTCTGATCTTTCCCTCTTTTCTTTTACTCTATAGATAACTAGAAGGTTGGCTATTGTGCACAAGTTTCTACTCAACAACATTAAACCTGGCTACGTCAATTACTTATTTTCTTAAACCTGGCTAAATAGTGGTCAATTTTGTTCTTATTCCACCTAATGTTACAGACTTTCGGTTCAATCTCCTATTTGTACACAAACTTTACAAACATAAACGACAAATAACTTTCACTTCTAGTGGGGGTTATCCAAGGAACCCATTACAAGAAACAACTCCATAGTGGAGCTCGGGATAAATCTTAATAGACATGTAAAATTCAAGCTAGTGAAAATTACAAGATCAATATAGGGGAGAAAAAGAAAAATAGCATTTCAAAAAGGAGACTTTATGAAGAACCAAATGCCAAAGAAAGGGGTAGGGGGAAGAGACAAGGTTCATAGACCACAACAAACAAAGTTGAAATCTAACCCTCAATCATGACATTATTTATCATAGCAACCTTTTCTTATAAAAGAGTAGCAACATCATCAGTTAGCATGTAGCGAATGTGTTTATGGAAATGAAGCAGTGAAATAGATGAAATATTAGCAAGTTTTGATCATTTTCTCTTATTTCCAAATATACTAACTCAGAAGTTAGGTTGCTAACTTAAGCGTGAGGGTCCAGCACTAAGTGGTAGAGAAATGAAAAACAGTATAAATACTAAACACACTTGTTCCAAACAAAATTGCATCAATGGTTTCAATGCTTAATTGTGAAAGAAGTTCACAGGGAGCAGAAACTATATCTATATGTTTGTTTAGTGTTTTCCTAGCGGACTAAGACAATGGTTGTTATGACTCAAGGAGTTGAGGCCCTAATTTTCAAATTCGGTAATTAGTCTCAAGAAAAATTTTGTGCACCGAGAGTTGGTGATGATTTTCAAAAGAAAGGACTAATCAAATAGGAAAACAAGGGCCCGGGAGTACTACCGGGCCAACCTAGTGAAGTACTATGCACAAATTCATGGTTTTAGGAGTGAAAGGTATTCGGTTATCGAGTGTGAGGATTGCATGGATAAACTCTCATCGATTTCCCTCTCTCAAGTGGTAAATCGATACTTACTTCCCGGATTCCGTCATCACTCTCACATATGACAGGCTTTGATAGTATTCGAACGCAATCCGGTCTAATTGGTTCCACAATCCCATGCTAGTGCGGATTAGGAACTAGTTACTCTTACCTCTATCTCCGACTCAATGCTTGGGGAATGGTTTATACCTCTTGGCACCAAAATCCTTCACATTGAGTGGAAATAGAGGGAGGAACATCCAATCACCTTATTAATCACCCTAATCCCACTATTCTAAGCCTAATCCACATTAGGGGCCCTAATTATCCCCTAAACCTAAGGAAACTTAGCTACTCATTTTTTCTATTTCAACAATCTTAAATTCCAAAGTAAACCCAAACATAGATGCAAATATGCAAGAAAGCAAAACCAAAGAATTACTATAATATGAAACACTAATTAAATCCTAAACACAAATTAAAGGTATAGAAAGGAAGAGAAAAGAGATTACTAATTTTAATAATTGAAGTTGAAAAGTGAAAGTAATTAATAATGGAAAATGAAGCTTCAATGAACTTGCATTAGCTTCAAAGAGAGCCGCAAAAATCTTCAATTAAATCAAAGTAACTAACATGGGGAAAAGTGAATAATGAGAGAGGAAGAGCTTAACTATTTTTTCTAGCTTTTGACCAATAGAAACTTAGATTCTGACCTAATTAAAGCAAGTGGGTATTTATACAAATCACTTCATTGAATAAAACACAGTCAGTCTGGTTATTAATACGCGTTGCAGTAGGGGTGTCACGGGCACGACGACTTTATCTGGGTGATTTTCAATTTTCTCTGAAGCGATGTGTCGCGGGCGTGACATCTCATATCACGGTCGCGACGTGTCGACCTTCCAGGTGTCACGATCGTGATTGAGAGTGTCACGACCGCGAAGAGGCAAATGCGTAGTTCTCTTGCTCTCAGTGTCATGGTCGTGACATTGACTGTTACGGTCGTGATTCTACTGTTGGGGAAGACGATTCTCTCAAGTGTCACGGTCGCGACTCGGATGACACGACCGTGATAGCCTTCGGGCCAGGAATGTCATGGGGCATTCTTGGAGGGTCACAGGCATGACACTTGGCATTACTACTGTGACACTTCTACTGGGGAGTTTCCTGTCAGCCAAGAGGGCGTCACGGGCGTAACAATATGTATCACGGTCTCGACGCTGCTTGTGAGCCTCCTTTGGATTGTTTCCTTGACCTTGGCCTTTATTCTTCCCTCGTACTTGGCTCATGCTACCTCGAGTGTCCCCAGGGACTCGGTCTCAGGTCAGGTTTTGTACGAATGTCTACCAACCTGGCCTCTTTTCGACTAATTTTGCTCAATTCGTACTAAATGCGTAGTTCCTGCAACAAAACCTACAAAGTAATTAGAAATTCATGAGATTAACAGTTTTATTGAAGGAACGAACACAAAAGCCTCAATAAAGGAGTGATATTTAGGCTTAAAACCGAGCCCAAAACAACCCCCCTCCCCGCACACTTAAACTTTCACTCGTCCTGAGCAAACCAAACAAAGTGGAAAAAACTAAACACATGAAACACCTAACTCACTTTCAGATGCGGACGAATTTAGCATATGCATCAAGCCCTTTAAACCCCCTAGCAGTTAGGGTGGATGAGTGTAGTCTCGTGAGGGTTTTGTAGAAGCTATTTCCAAAAAAAATCCAAAGGAGAGAAAAGAAAAAGAGAGAAGGAAGTGAAAATCAAAACTTTTTACAAAAGAAAGGAAGAACCATGATCGCAATTATGCAGAAGCTACTCAAATAATGTCGTTGATCAACCAAAACTAGTTAATATGTACATGCCAAGATACTAGACTCGGGTGAGACCAATTATTCATATTTTCACTTCAACCTCGCCTAACGGGTTCCTTATACGCAAGTGCAGGTGTCCCTAGTCTACTCTCGGTCAAATCAAGGCAAGGTGGTCAAGTCTCGGCTATCCATGCATCCGTACTCATTTTTTTTATTAGAATTAGACTCGATATATGTCACTCTCGCCCTATTTAGTGCTGCCCTTAGCTTGGTGAGCACTACAGGTTACATAGGGGGAGGTTTCTCACTTTATTCATTCATTTTTCTTCTGGTTGGCATATTTCGAGATGTAATGCGGCCCGTGAGGGGTTTACTCTCCCAGCGTGGTTTATCTTCGTATGTAAACGATGTACTTAATGGGCGAGGAGCCGCAAGCCACCAACGCCAAACCACGTTGGAACATTAACTTTCAATCATATATAATTTTTCTTTTTTATTCATTTTTATTTCTTTTTTGTTTGTTTTCATTTCATGTCGGGATTTTTGGGATTTCGGACGGCCCTTCGGAAAGGGGTTACCCTCCCAACTAAGGTTGCTCCATACGTATACGAATTACTTAAGGGTGTGAGTGCCGCCCATTCATACCAACCATTGTTGGTTTCGCCGGCTTATTACGAGCATGAAAAGGATGATAAACCAAAACGACCTCCTCCTAAACCAAGAAAATCTCAAAAATAAACTAGATGTCACTGAATGCTAAGGGAACCCCTTTGCAAAGGCGAAGAAGCTATCAAATAATTCATGGTCACAACCAAAGGAAAGGGTTGGCACGCACATAATGACTGTTTTTCACTAAACAACTCAGCTATTTACGCAGTTAAAAGCATAAATATAACCATAAGCTACTCCTAAAGAAGAAAAACAAAAACTTTTAGGATTTTCACTTGATTTTTCTCTTTTATTCTTTATTTCAAAATTTTTCAAGAAATGAAAACCTAAACTAACCAAGCACAAACGAAATCAAACAAGGAAAGCCTAAACTAAAATACCCAAAAGAGAATACTCCCCCCCCCCCCCTAAAAAAAAGACTTAAACTTCACAATGTAGAGCTGGGAAAAGCTGACCCGACACGATTACCGACATAAACCTAACACGATATTAAACGGGTTTAGGTTGAAATTTTCAACCCATTTAATTAAATGGGTTAGGTTCAGGTCAGGATTTTCGACACGAAAAAACACCTACTTAACCCGTTAATTATGCATGTTAAATGGGTCTAGTCATTTGCTCGATAATTGTTATCCAATTATATCGTTTATCAATAAACTTAGGTGAAAGTTACAGTTAATACTCTTTGAAATATACGTAAGACTTGTAATTTTAACTTATATTTACATTTGACTAAGAATTGAAAGACATCTCCTTATATATAACTCGAATTATATTACCACGTAAATTGTTGAGTATGATATGTCATTATTTCGATCCCACAATGAATTAGTCTGTATAAATGAGTTAATGCTTGAATGGGCAAATTGGTAATTTTATCATAACATGTTTAATTACTTAAATGGGTAAATAGGTCAAAATAAGGTCAACCCGTTTAAAATTTAAAATTTAAACGGTAAATGGATTCAATTTTCGACTCGTTTAATAAATGGGTTAAGTTCAGGTCAGAGGATTTTGAACCCGTTTAAGTTTGACACGAATACGAACCTAACTCGACCTGACCTGTTAGCCAGCTCTATCACAATGTCCTCATTGTGAGGGCAGAGTCTAAAAAAAAAAGGTCAAAAGACAACACCTAAGAACAAGTAAAAACACAAAAGCGGTGGTGAACCAAGCCCACACGGCTCCAACATCTAAATATCCAACACGTACACTCAATGGGGCACACCACAATAAGAAAAGTCAAGTATGCAGTAGAATATTGTAGACACCGAAATTTGCACCGACAAAATTTCGACTCGTCAAAACTCAGCAAGTCATTTGGGCGAACACCAAAATGGGGCATTGGGCCCATGGAGTCAATAAAGTGAGCCTAAAAGATTAGAAAAGCCAATTGAAAATAATAAAGGCCGCATGACCTTTATCAATTTTCAAGCAGGCCCAAAACGCGAATCCGACCCAGAAATAATTCATATAAGTCGTTTGTCCTTTACATTCAGTAGCGACCCGCCTTCGCTAGCTATGTCATCATTCCTATAGGCCGCCTGATCTTTGCGAATTTAATTGGTTTTTGGCGCCAGAACTCTCCCATGCAATCCAATGATTTTAGTCCACGTGATTGACCCAAGATTTATGGATATTTAAATGTAAATATTTAGTGAAATATTTTTTGTGTAATATCGAGTATTTTTGTAATTTAAATAGGTGTATAAATGAATAAAGTTTCATCACCCCGAAAATGAATTTCGAAAAATACAAATACCCTTAATTAAGGATTAAGCAACCTTAGTCGGCTCCCGATCACTTAAGTAGCGCATCCGAAAACCGATTCCCCTAAACGGGGGATCATTTTCAGGATCCTACAGATTGGCGACTCCACTGGGGATTTAAACTTAAAAAGAGGGTAAAACTTGAACAAATCGATTTGATTTGAAATTTTAAAAGGGAGAAGTTGATTTGTTTCGCAATTTTATTTTTCTTTTAGGCATTCTTTGTATACCGGGCCACTCATCAGGTCTTTTGACACGTGAAGACAAAGGAGACGATTAGGTAAACTAGGACGATACCCGAGAGCGGGAGGCCACTACTATAGCGATGCACTCCACATCGCTAAGCATTTGGTCACTCCTGTCCCCATGTTATACTCCAAGTCTTCCTTGAAGTCCGACGAGCAACCCCTCACACACTTTGCCCAAAATTTATGAGGGTGAAGAGTGCACCGAAGCGAGAACATGTGGTAGGCCATGTATTCCGACCATAAAAAAATCCATGAATATAGAGCCTTGGTTTAGGATACCCATCATGTTGTATGCTATGTGTATATGTGTTTCCCTTCCCCTTTTCCTTTTTGTAAAGAGTCGACCCTAGTTTGGAGGTTTCGTTCTAGTCCATATAAAATTCATTGGGTTGAGAAAAAGATTATTTATTGATTAGTATAATTAACCCAAAGGCATTATGGTTAGCCTAATGGAAGGGCTCATTCATGTCCAAGTTTATTAAAAGTCCAACAAAGTTAATGGATAACGTTTTAGACTGCATAATAGCCACTAAGCTTAAGTAAATTAATTTATCGATTTAATTAATAAATCCATCACATTTATGGTCGGCCAGTTGTTAGGTCCAACCTTATTGGATTTGTCAATTAAGCCCATAAACTAATTATAACTCCATTATTGTTGGTTTTATCTAGTCCTTTACAATATCTGTTTTCTGGAATAAAATAAATAAAAAAAGAAGATAAAAAAATGGGTCGTCAATCTCGTCGAACATTATTCTAGTCCGCATAATAGCCAACATAGCTTGAGTTGTCTGAGTTGTTGGGCCAAGTTACGGATTCTCCTTAAAACGGTCGGCCTGTGGATTAGGCCTATCCGAATTGAGAAACATTGGCTTGTATCTTTCAACTTATGTCGACTCGCTATATTTGACTTTATCCGGCCTTTTATAATGCTCTTGTTGTAAAAAGTGTTGTTTGTCTTAGGATCGTATAGAGCTTATGACACGCAAACCTGTTGTTTCCTGAGTTAGTCTTACACGTTAGGAGGTATTATATATGATCTAGTAAACCCAGGTCATGGATGAGTCTTTGTTTCAGAGTCTACATGTAAATATCTTTCAGTCTTTAGAAAGTCTCATATAAGGTTGTGTCATATGCGAGTCTTTTCTTAAGTCAATATGTGTGTTTCGTTTTGGAAGTCTAAACCTGGGTCATGGGTGAGTTTCTGGTCTAGGTCATAAGTGAGTCTTTTTCTGGGTTAATGTGTGTTTGTCTCTTTTAGAAAGTCCAGTGTAAACCCAGGTCATGGGTGAGTCTTTGTTTTAGAGTTAGGATATAAATGTCTTTTTCTTTAGAAAGTATCATATAAGAACTAGGATGAGTCTTTGTGTTAGTGTCTAAATATAAGTGTCTTGCATTCTTTAGAAAGTCTCACACAGGTTCGTAGGGCATGGATGAGTCCTTTTCAAGAGTCAATATATGAATGTCTTGCATTATAGAAGTCTCCTATAGGATCTACGTCAGGCAAACCTATGTCATAGGTGAGTCGTTAAGTCTTTCTCTTGAGTTAGCATGTAAGCATCTTGCATTCTTTAGAAAGTCTCATATAGGTTCATAAGTCATGAATACCCATGTCGTGGGTGAGTCCGTGTCTATCTGTCTTTTTTTTTTAGAAGTCTAGTGTAAACCCATGTCATGGGTGAGTGTTTTCTCAAGTTAGCATATCACGTGAGTGTCTTTCTTTAGGAAGTCTAATGTAAACCCATGTCATAAGTTAGGAATTTCGGGTTAGCATATAGGCATTTGCACTTAAGAGGTCTCACATAGAATTTAGGACATGTAGACCCATGTCGTGGGTAAGTCTTTTCCTTGAGTCGACATATAGAGGTCTTGCATTCTAGGAAGTCTCATGTAGATCAGTTAGCACAATCGAACCCATGTCCTGAGTGAGTCTCTCCTGAATCAGCATATAGGCATTTTTTTCATTTTAGGACGTCCATATAGGTCATTTAGGTCATGCATGCATTGGGATGGGTGTTTCTTCATTTGTCTAGTGTCAAGGTCAAGGCCTAAGCAAACCATAAAGGAAATATTTGGATGACGAGAAATTTTGTAACTACCATAGATCCCGAGGGAACAACATGGAGAATTATTAGACTTTAGAGCACATGATCCAACGAGGGAAACTACCCTACCGAAAGCAGCACAGAGGACCAGATAGCACATGGATTCCCCATATGAGGACAAGGAGGGCACATCATCAAAGGAGCATTAGAAGTAGCTACAGTTCTGGTTATTAAGCATTTCATGCTCAGAGTCTGTTAGAGTCAGTTCTTCATTCATTTCTTGAATTCAGTTGCACTTATTGCTATGTGATCAAACATAAGTTCGTGCTTGTGTTTTTTACTTGAGTTGAAAAGTTCTCTCATCTATCCATCATCCGTACAAACCAAGTCTGACAAGTTCACCTTTTTTTATCCTTCCATCTTTGTCATATACCTCGTTCCCATCCTTCAGTTTTCTAGAATCTAGGGTTAGAGGGAGAAGAGGGAAATTCAAAAAAAAAAAAGGAATTCAAAAAAGAAGAGTGAAAAATTATAGAGTGGTCGGTTTGAAAACCTTATTGAGGCAAACCGGGCAAAAGCAGAGAAGAAAAATTGATTGAGAGAAGTCAGCATGCACCTTCCATCTGATAGGCTGAGCAAAAGGAGATAATGTCATCATGAAAGACCAATAGTCTCTCTAAATTGAATGCTCCTCATTAGAAATCTCGCAGCTTTACTATATATGCCGAGGACAGGGGGCTTTCGCCTCACCTTCATTTCATCACACGCATTACCCTCATCTTTTCATCCAATCTTGATTGGTCACCTATCACTTACATTTCTAGCCTTTCCAGCAAACCTCATGCTTTTCAAACCCTGAACCCAATCCAAAAGGTGTGTCATGACAAAAGGAGATTAGGAAGGTGACCTATGAAGAAGTTCGAAAAAAAGAGAGCAAAAAAAAAGAGAGAGAGAGAGAGAGAGAGCCAGAAAAATGGATTCCAAAAAAAAAAGAGAAGTTGAGAAAAAAGAAAAAAAAGAGAAAGAAATGAAGGAAAACAAAAAAGGGGAGAATAAGAAATTAGAAGACGGAAATAAGGGTCATGCACACCAAGGAAATAATCCCCATCATAAACCTACACCTTATCATACCTTTCAGCCTTCATAACCTACATATGAACCCTCAAACCTTAATAACCATCTTTTCGAATTGATAAGCCTTCCTCGAGGCACTACCCCATCAAAGTTGCGCTTAAAGAACTACGACTGGCCTGATTCCACCTTTGATACGTAGGAAAACCTCTTCAAGACCCAGCCAATACAGTTCACTTTAGAGAGCATATGTCATTGAATAAATTGGTTCTTGAGAGAATAAAAAAGAGAGAATAAAAAGCTAGTCTGAAAACCCTAATTAGGGTGGGCTAGGCAAAAGGAGAGGAAACCCTGGATTTCATCATCATCATCAGCCCTCCATCTTCCTTCCGTCAGACTTAGACATTATTCCATAACCATGTTCCAACCTTTTCCCAAGAGATGATGTCTTACCCCATTTGACCATCTCTTTACCCTTTCAGGACACGATCATTCTTGTGTGTCTCCTTATCTCATTCATCAATAAACTCTCATCCACCATCCCTTTCACTAAACGTCTTCCAACCTTTTCTCAAGAGATGATGTACATCCCATTTGACCATCTCTCCTCCCTTTCAGGACACGATCATTCTTAAGTGTCTCCACATCCCATTCATTAATAAACCATCGTCCATCGTCTCCTTCCCCAAACACTTCCTAACCAACCCTTTCATCCCATCTCACCCTCCGAGGACTCTTCATCTCAGTCATTAATCCAAGTATGTGGCTCTGTTCTTAATGCCCACTCTTAGCACCCCTAAGTGTGGCTTACTTCTCAGCAAGAGCGAAACCCGTCCACATCAATTCAACAGCTAACTGGAAACCACATGATCATGAACAGACTCAGAAACAAGTTACTCTAAACTGGGGGGCTCGCTCTACCTCGTTCAAGACATTTATCAAAGATAGCTTCTAAGAGGGACATATACTCCCTATCCTACAAGGTCCTGCATATTCATTCTCATAGACGTCCTAATAGTGGTCTCATCAAAAAAAAAATGAAAAAAAAGAAGGGAAAAAGTGGGGCTAACTTGAAAACCCTTTTGGCAAGTTAGGCAAAAGGAGAGTTTGAGACTCACTACTAAGGACTATGCCTCCTCCTATTCCCTGGTTTTCGTGCATCATGTCGTCAATCCACACGAAACTGGGGGCTTGCAAATAGGCACCCTCCAAGGCAAGACAATGTCATCAACAGTCTACCGGGGGCTGGGCATACATTAACATGGTCATCTGCATGAGCATTCAAGAAGCGCCTCCTTCAGGCCTGTTGCGTCCATCATCAGCCCCTGTCTCGTGGATCGAAACATTCCTCATCCTGAATTTTCCTTAAATTCCCCATGAGTGGCCTTGACCCTTAGAAAGCATTGTCTTAGGAAGTCATTGTCTCAGGAAAGCATTGTCCTAGAAAAACATTGTCTAAATATGAAGTCGGGGGATTACCTACATGTAGAATTGCATGTGCAGAATAGCATACAGCATCATACGTGTGTCTTGTCTAAGCATAATAGGTTTGCATTCCATCTATATGTCAAGTCAAAGTTATGTAGAGTCAATTTGTCTTGCATAGAGTCAGTTTATCTTACATAGAGTCGGTCTGTCATGCATAAAGTCAATAGTCATGCATAAACGCATGAGTGCATGAATGTTTGTGTCAAAAATAAAACAAAAATTGCATTGTTTGTGCAAGAGTTTAGTAGACTAGTTGCATGCATACCCGTATATCTGAAAATGAAAAAAAAAAAAAAGAAGCAAGGAAGTGCCACATCGTTGCTCCAGAACGCAACACTGGGGGTTGTTTAAGCCCATATGCTCTCTCAATCAGGCCGATCGACATGGTTTCCAGTCACTGGGAGCAAGATCAGAGCAATCTCTAATCCAACTCTTGCTGGACAAGTTAGCATCCAGTCAAGTCATGCATCATCAGCCAAACACGAATGGCGCATGTCCGACACGAAGGACAGAATCTTCACTTGATTAATAGGGATCAATGACCGGGCAAATTCAAGAATCCATTCTCCACAGTGAAAT
The DNA here is from genome assembly GCA_029582165.1 of Portulaca oleracea. Lineage (NCBI taxonomy): Eukaryota > Viridiplantae > Streptophyta > Magnoliopsida > Caryophyllales > Portulacaceae > Portulaca > Portulaca oleracea. The sequence continues at coordinate 7,512,573 of CM055878.1, read as the reverse complement.
TTTGGCACCTATGCGCTTGAAGCAAAATTTAAGGAAAATAATCCATCGGCAGAGTTTCGGTGAAGTTCCTCGGCATCAAATTGCCATCATCAAATCAAAATAAAATCCAGAGCCGCCGGCAGACCTTGACACAGTCTCAGTAATAAGAGTCGTCGACATTGGGTTCGATGTAATCTCAGGAATAAAAGCCACCGGCATCGCGTCCAGTGAAGTCTCGTCGGCATCAAAAATGTCATCATCATCAAAAACACCAAAAACAGGGTCTCCGGCGGAGATCGGCGTAAGTCCCCAACATAAGAACTATCGGCATTGTGATCAATGAAGACTCTACCCCGGGGCCATCGACATCGCGATCGGTGGAGTCCCTCGGCATTGAACATGCCAAACAAACGACACCGGGAAAGACTGGAACGACGTTGGGAAAGACTAGAACATCAACATCAACCACGATAAAGGACGAAGCTGCTAAGTGTCAGCCCACACCTTCAAGTAAGGATGTCATCAGACGCTTGAGATCACTTCAAGTAGGGCGTCCTTCTCACCTGAGATCAGCGCATGAAATGCAAAAAACTCATCAATAGTCAAGCAGAGCAACATTCTTGCTCGAGATCATCCCCAAAGAGGCGCATGTCGCCCGCGACCACGATGCAGGACCAAGCTTCCAAGCATCACCCCAGGCTTTGCAATCTAAAATCATATCCATATGCTTTGCACCACAAAGTCATATCTCGACCGGTGTCCATCAAAACAGTTCTACTTTGATTTTCGTTGGACACCATCCACCTCAGAAAAATCCGGGAAAATCCGAACCGCCTCGGGAAAATCCATTGGGCATCATCGACATTTCGGATCAATTGCGATCAATCTACCAGATAGGTAAATCTTTGTATCTCCAGTCCTTGTTCAAAATGATCTGACATTCTACTTTGGTTTCTGTGCAGGGAGCCATCACTATCACCAGGTCGCCGCTAAAAGGGACCATTATCATCCAGCTGTCGGATAAAAGGTTGATGCCATCCGGTCGCCATATAAAAAACCACCGACATCATCCGTCTTTTGGTTGCCGCATAAGAGAGCACCAACAGCAGACATCTTCAGGTCGCCACATAAAGAGCACCGACATCATCCGTTTTTTGGTTGCCACATAAAAGGGCACCAACTTCTTCAGTCGTCCAACGGTTGCCACCTAAAGGCCTCCGACGACATCACCGACATCTTCATTCGTCCAACGGTTGCCACCTAAAGCACGCCGATGACACCACCGACATCTTCAGTCATCTAACGATTGCCACCTAAAGGTTGCCGACGACATTACCGACATCTTCAGTCGTCCAACGGTTACAACCTAATGGCCTTCGACGACATCACCGACATCTTTAGTCGTCCAACGATTGCCACCTAAAGGCGTCCGACAACATCACCGACATCTTCAGTCGTCCAAAGGTGGCCACCTAAAGGCCTCCGACGACATAAAAGGGACCATCCTCACTCAGGACACCGTTGAAAGGCATCATCTTCGCAGAAGACCGCCATCACTCATCTCCAAATATATCAGGTGACATTGACCTTCGTCCTATTCGGACTCGATCAAAGTGGGGGCTCTCTGTAGACACCGGAATTTGCACCGAAAAAATTCCGACCCCTCAAAACTCAGCAAATTATTTGGGCCGAACACCAAAAATGGGTCATTGGGCCCATTTAGTCAATAAAGTGGGCCTAAAAGATCAGAAAATCCACTTGAAAATAATAAAGGCCGCATGACCTTTATCAAATCTGAAGCATGCCTAAAACGCGAATCCGGCCCAGAAATAATTCATATAAGCCACCTGTCCTTTACATTCAGTAGCGACCCACCTTCGCCAGCCACGTCATCAATTCGTGTCCTTAATTCCTATAGGCTGCCTGACCTTTGCGAATTTAATTGATTTTTGGCGCCAGAACTCTCCCATGCAATCCCATGATTTTTAGTCCACGTGATTGACCTCGATTGACCATGAAAATATTATAAGCCGCATGACCTATGATATTTTTCATGGAGGAGACTTGATTGTAGGGATGTGTCCCCCACATTTTCCCTCCAAATCCCTCACCTCTCCACCTATAAATACCTCACCATTTTCACTCATTATCACCAACTATTATCATCACTCCACCTAAACTCTCTCAAAATTCTATCCATTCTCCTTCTCTAATTCTCTTATAATCACTCTCATCATCTCCATATCATCATTTTTATACCATCTTTCTAACCATTCTCATATACATCCTTCCATCTAAGCTCCAAACCAAGGTCAAGTTAAAGGATCATTCTTCAAATATCCACCATTAAGCAAGGTTCGCTTTTCATTATTATTGTATTTAATTATGCAATTTGTGCTTTAATTCCTTCATTTGTACGTGTTTTGTAAAAGAAATTGCATTGTTTTATATTGCATGTTCAGGAATATAATGTTGTGAAATTTATTAAACTTCTCCCCCCTCTTTTCATTTCAAGTTCGATTTTAGTAGAGTTTGTTTTCTAACAGGCGGATTCGAGAGTTCTTTTAATTCTCGGATTCGTAACCTTACCCCCGAACTTAGAAATCGAGTTCTTAGACCGGAGTCATTTTTTATCGTTTTGTGGTTTGTCGATTTCTTTAAACCGGCTGGCGACTCTCTATCTTTTATAAACCTATTTAATTATTAAAAATACACATTATTATTAAAAAAATTTTGTCAATGGTTTTACATTATATTCCATAAATTAAGGAATCGGCCAAGAGAAAAGGCCATCTGACCTTTATCATTTTCTGCCTATTTTCTCTGGGGGCCGGGCACAGACGGGCCCATGCCAAGAATTGTTATACGCTAAGCGGCCTTTAACTCTTTTAGGTAGGCCTCGTCTTTCCTCTCGGCCCAAGATTTATGGATATTTAAATGTAAATCATTAGTAAAATATTTTTTGTGTAATTTCGAGTATTTTTGTAATATAAATAGGTGTATAAATGAATAAAGTTTCATCACCCTGAAAATGAATTTCAAAAAATAAAAATATCCTTATTTAAGGATTAAGCAACCTTAGTCGGCTCCCGATCACTTAAGTAGCGCATCCGAAAACCGATTCTCCTAAACGGGGGATCATTTTCTGGGTCCTACAAATATATACAAATTAAAGGAAAAGAAAAAGGAAGAAGCGGAACGAGCTCACCAAAAGAGTTTTCAACGTGTATATACGTGAAGCTCAATCCACAAAAGCAAAGGAAAACAGAAAAGGGTTAGGAAAAATAATACAACCTAAACTATATGCCCTTATCTACGATGCAATAAATGAAAGTGCAAACAAATGAAAAAGATTAAAATGCATGCTGGAAGGTACTAAGCTAAGTGTTGTATGCAGACTTAAAAGGGAAACAAGGTACAAAACTAAGGGAATAAAAGCTATTTACAAATGTACATTATCTGTTATGAACCCTGATCCCTATCTCGATGTTGCTGAGGATGAAATCGGGGGTGGAACGCCACTAAACGCACAAAACACCTAACCAAGACCTACTAAGACAATGAAATAATGAATGGTGAGGGGACGACAACACCCTCGGGGAATCAAACAAACTAACAAACACGACCCACCCACTACGAGCACCCTCCTAACATGTTATGCAAATAAATGCAAAAATCATCTAATGGGCATAAGGAGGGGGTGGAGAAACTCACAATCAATGGTCGGTGCCCCGTGAGGGGGGTGGTGGAGGGTAGGCCGGATGGTGCCACCCCGGTGGTGCCGGTTGGCGGTTTTCTAATGAGTAGTAATGGTAGGCCATATCTGTGAGAAGCTAGCTCTGGTAGTAGGCGTGATTGGCTTGCCATTGGAGGGAGCGTTGCATATTCTCAAGAACAGAACCTTGAGTCTCCAGAAAGGATTGGTTTCCCTAGATCATCGATCAATTTTGGTTAACTTCCAGTGAGAGGTGATCGAGGTTATAGTGAACCTCATTGAGTTCTCGGCGGAACTCGTGGTAATCCCATGGCTCCTGCCCATATTTTCCTTCCCCATACTCTTCTTCTTCTTCATCCAACTCGTCATGCATGGAGGTATTGCGAAATATCAATGAGGGGCTTCGATTTGTCTATGAAGAGTCTGCTTGCGACATGGTGCAGGTTTGTCCCATGGAGGTATTGCATGTAGCACTTGAACGGCTATATAATTTGTACCTTGATCAAGCGGATGTTGTCAAGTGGAATGAGGACGAAGTGGGCATTGATTTCCAGAGGTAGGAGCCCAACCTGGCCTGTTCAAGGAAGGAGCATATGATATGGCCCATACCGATGGTGAATCTGCAATGGGAGCCACTCGTCTCCCAGAGTTAGTGGAGGATGCACGAGCCAATGTTGACTTGTTCTTTGACCACGTTATAGAGGACGAAGAGATCGTCCTTGCGAAAATTTCCACGACCCTCATCCCGCCCAACGACGGAGCTAATGACGAAGCAGTGGAGGATGCAAACGACCGAATTGCAGAAATCCCGACCCCTAGAGTTGTGAGGGTGATGGTAGCGCCTCAAGGTTCCCCTACTTTCGACCCCCATACGACTCCAATAGGTAGGGTCGCGCATGGCTTCGTGCTCATCAAAGCGGACGGTCCCACCATAAAGCAGTCCATCCAAGGGTAACCCCAAGCGGTCATTGAACTCATCGACTGTGTACGAGAGTTTCTTATTTTGAATATAGGCCATGAATGAGGTCGTGCCCATCCCGTCGTCAATCAGGTTGATCGAACTCGAGAATTCTAACACAGGTTGGTCAATCAGGTTCAACTGGTCGATGCTTGATTTACAAATTACCGAAGCTACGGTCTCGACATGGTATATATCAGGCACGCAGATCTTTCTAGTTTCAAATAACTTATATCGAGATTTATGATTATCGTCGATGTAAGTTACCTTTTCTTTCTTTTCATACTAAATTTGCTCAGTCTTTGGTGCTCGATGTTTCATAGCCCTTGACGATGATGCCACTTCCACTTGTGGTTTAGCCTCGACCTTGGGCGCGGGCTCGGGTCTCGAGCACTTGCTCTGACCTATGGCTAGATGAAGATAACGATCGTGGGAATGCCTGTTCGGTTTTGTTCCGAGCCGAATTTTAGGTCTTTTATAGGGAGTCTTGCTTGTTTTAGCCCCGTTTTATTTGTTTGTTATGATATTTTCTTAGTCTTGTAGGTTAATAAGGAGTTAGAGCCAAAAACAGAGCGAAAAAGGCAAAAACGGAACAAAATTTCACAAAGTATGGAGAGCAGCGGCAAAAGTGTTGAGTAGTAGATAGTCACGCCCGGGACTGTCTTTGTTACGACCGTGACCTAGGCCTATGACCTTGTGGCATGCAAATTTCAACTAAGGAGGAGGAGATCCAGACGGGTGTCACGCCTGAGTCACCTAATGACTCGGTCACGACCAACCTCTGCAAATCATCACTGAAGCCAAGAAAATAGCTAAGGCAGGGAAGACCAGATGGCTGTCACGCCCGAGTCGCCTGATGACTCGGTTGTGACCAGTTCCTGTGACACCGGAAAATTGCCAAAGCAAGGGATCCTCCGGTGGCCAGAAGCCAGTCACGCCCGCGACAGGACCTGACTCGCCTGAGTCACTTTGTTTTTCTACGCAATTTCTCTAGGTGAAATGCTACATTTTGTGAAACAAATTTGGCTCTATATATATACCCTTAGCAATGAAATCACTAGCAGCTTTTGTTTTAGCATTGTTTACTTAGTTTTTCTTACATTTTAATTTCAAAATTATGCAATTGCTTTCTCTCTCTTAGGTTTCCAAGTTTTTTTTTCTCCAAGTTCTTGTGTTCTTGATTGTAATCAACATTTTCTTTCAAGTAATTTCAGCAAATTTCTCCTTCATTTCCCTTGCCTTTGATTTCATTGAGTTTGTTATTGAAAGTTTCTAGGTTAGCCATAAAATCAATCATTTTAGTGAAAAGGGGGATTAAGGATCACAAATCCTACTTTGAAGTGAGAGTTTGAGGGTTCTTAATAAATTGATTCACAACTTTCTAACTTGTTCGGGGAATAGAGAATAGAGAATATGTTGAGTCTTCAAGGGTATGGACTTATTACCTAATTCCGTTAGTAGTTAGTTTATTGCTTTGCTAATTGCTTTTAATTGCTTCCTTGATTGGTGTGGTAGTTTTTAAGTGCTATTGAATGCTTTTCTTGCTAGTGTGATAGGTTTCCTTGGTATTGATTGTTATATATTGCTTGATTAGCTTTGTGATAGTATCTTGATGGTATGTTTTAGTTTAATGATTAGGATTAGTTTAACAGCTTAATTTACTTATTTACTGCTTTCTTCACTTCGACCCTTTAGCAAACCGAATACCTGAACAAGCCTAACAACACATCCTCGTGATTCGACATCCCTACTCAAAACTGCAAAAATTACAACCGAACAATGGCGCTGTTGCCGGGGATGGCGTTATTTGGTAGTTTAGGAGCTTGGTTTGTTTGTGAATAGTTTATTGCTTTGATCGATTAAACTTAAGCTTAAAATCATTAAAAAAAAAAGAAAAAAATTGAAAAACCAACAAAAAGAGTTAAAGAGCTACATGCCAAGGGTTGGGTTCGTAGTTCCGAGACTCACCGATCAATTAGAAAGGAGACGCCGGAAATCGACCCACCTAGGATGGGGGATGAACACAGGGTGACCTTGAATGAGCAGTTGTATCCTACTTACGACCCACCACCGTCATGCTTTGTTTTGCCGACCCTACCACCGGAAGTTACCTTCGACCCACGGCAATATCATACCCAAAACCTTCCATTGTTTACGGGGACTGGGTTAGCCTTGATTTGCATTGCTGAATATAAGGAGTATCTTAGTATGGTTACCCCACCGGGAGTGCCATTGGACTATGTTTTGTTGAAGTACCTTCCATTTGCCTTACAAGACACCACTAAGCAGTGGATGTACAATATTAAGCCTCAATCCATAGACTCGTGGGATAGCTTTCTTAAGGTGTTCATGAAACGATATTTCCCGAATTCTCTAGCTCTCCAATTGAGGAATTCCATTCTGAAGTTGGGAAGATAAGGGAGAGCCTTATTGGAAGGCTTTTGAGCGATTCAAGAACTTATTGTCTCAGTTTCCCCACCATGTGTTTGACCTAGTTAGGTTGTGCCAAATAGTTTATGAGGGAGTTGACCAGGAGACCAGAGTTACTTTAGAATCCATGTGTCAAGGGGGGTTTATGGAAAAGACTGCCGAGGAAGCTTGGGATTTTCTTGAGGGTATGTCGGAGAGGGCCATGCAGTGGGGTACTACTCAGGATGAGTCGATAGGAGCTCAGTTGTCTAATGCGAAAGGGGGAGTCCATGCAGTTAGTGAAAACACGGGGTATGAAGCTAGGTTTGCGTCTTTAGAAAACATGATTAAGACCCTAGCTCAGCAGCAACTCGCAGCCTCTAAGTCCCAAACATGTACGCAGGTCAATTCTTGGGAACAACATGTTTCCCCGACCCCCCCCCCCAATCTCAATTGTCGTGTGCATGGTGTCAAGGTGTGGATCATGTGTATGTTAATTGTCCTTTGTTCATGCAACATGTGTCTTCAAGTACGGAAAATGTGAATGAGATGTACCACAATTACCGACCCGACCAATACCAACCTTACTAGTACCAAGGGATGCGAAAGCACCCTCTTCTGCCTTATAGGCCAGATAATCAAAATGTTTTGAGACCACCGCTTCACCAAGGAGGAGGTTTCCAAGGAAACCCACCTCCTCATCCTCAACCTCAACCCCAACCTAGACCACCACCCTAGGTTGCTTATCAAGCACCTCGAGGGCCGCCCATCCAGTCCCAAAATTCGCCCAAACCCGACCACCACCAGGGTATAAGAGTGAGGATAGGCACGATAAGAAGATTAGGGAGCTGGAGAGTGGGTTAAAGGTTGTTCAGGATTCAATTAAGGATTCTATTAAGAATGAAGTGGAGAAAATGTCAGAGAAAATGATGAAGCAGTTTAATGAGAATTTTTCGCAGTTGCTAATGGCCAATAGGGATAGAGGCACCTTCCTTGGACAACCCGAGGCAAACCCCAATGGGCAAGCATCCGGTTCGTTGTCATGTGACCCTAGCCAAATTAGGGGCCTTAATGCCGTGATAACCCTTCGATCTGGAAAGGAAGTAGACAATAGGGTCCAAAAGCCACCTTCTGATGTGTGTGGTAGAACATCTGTGTGTGATAAGCCTATTGATGAGTTGGTATCTGTAGAAGATGAACCCTATGAGGAGGAGAGGCCAACTATAGTTGTTGAGCCTCCTAGTGCAAAATCCTTACCTAGAGTAGCTCATATGCCTAGTCCACAACCGCCCGAGGCTTACAAGCCACCTCCTCCCTTTCCTCAAGGGTTAAGGGGGAGTAAAGATCAGAAGTTCATGGACAAGATTAAGGAGACTTTTTCCCAGGTAAAGGTAAATATTCCCCTCTTAAAGATAGTCCAACAGTGCCCACCTTATGCTAGATTCCTCAAAGAGTTGTGTACCACAAAAAGAGTGACCCAAGTACCAAAAAAGGGCTTCTTGGCCTCAAATGTGAGCTCGATCCTTTCGAACCAAGTTCCCGTGAAGTATAAAGACAAGGATGTCCTACCATCTCCATCACCATAGGAGATAGCCTTATTTAGAGAGCTTTACTTGATTTAGGAGCTAGTGTCAACCTTTTACCCTTGCATGTGTATGAGACTCTTGGCCTAGGAGCGCTCAAACCCACTAGGATGGTGTTGCAGTTAGCTGACCGGTCCACTAGAGTTCCTAAGGGGGTGGTAGAAGATGTCTTAATTAAAGTAGGGACTTTTGCGTTTTCGGTTGGTTTTGTAGTGTTGGAGACCGCTAGAGTCCATAGTTTTAGGGATGAGATTCCAATTATCCTAGCCCGACCTTTTCTAGCTACCTCAAATGCCTGGATAAACTGTAAGGATGGACGGATGAAGTTGACTTTTGGGAAGCTCACCATGGAGTTGAATATCTTTGATTTGCAAAAGTCACCATCGGGATTTGATGATAATGAGCAAGGTGCATTGAACTGGGTTAGTGACTTTATGGATTCTAGTGATGACAGTGACCTTGTGGATAAGTCTTGTGTGAATGAACTGACTGAGTTAGGCATAGATCCCGATTTTGTGAATTCTTTATGTGACTCCGATGTTTTTGATAGTGATTTGTTATATGAGTCCTTATTTGCATCACAAGCTATGTCTGAGACTGTGCAACCTGAACCACCCTCATCTTCTTCTTTAGAGTTGAAGCCCCTTCCCTCGGAGTTAAAATATGTGTACCTTGGACCGAGTGAGACCTATCCTGTGATTATTGCCTCGAATTTAGGTGAAGACCAAGAGAAACGGTTGATAGAGGTCCTTAGGTTGAATAAGGGAGCTTTGGGGCGGACACTTGGAGATATAAAAGGGATTATTCCATCTATTGTCGAACATAGAATCTTTTTGGAGGATGATAGTGTTGCCCATAGGGATTCCCTTAGGCGGTTAAACCCTCAAATGAAAGAAATGGTGAAGAAGGAGATTTTGAAGTGGTTAGACCATGACATCATTTACCTGATATCCGACGGTAAATGGGTGAGTCCCGTCCATGTGGTTCCAAAGAAAGCGGGTTTGACGGTTGTGGAGAATGAGCAAGGGGAGTTAGTGCCAACCCGCGTACCTTCCGGTTGGAGAGTATGTATTGACTATAGGAAGCTTAATAAAGCAACTAGGAAGGACCATTTCCCTTTGCCATTCATGGACCAAATGCTAGAAAAGTTAGCGGGGCATGAGTATTTTTGCTTTTTAGATGGGTATTCTGGTTACACTCATATTTCTATAGCTCCGTGTGACCAAGAAAAGACCATGTTCACATGTCCATGTGGTACATTTGCCTTTCGTAGGATGCCTTTCGGTCTTTGTAATGCCCCCGCGACTTTCCAACGATGCATGGTTTCTATCTTTTCGGACTTAGTTGAGGACTATGTAGAAATATTCATGGATGACTTTTTAGTGTTTGGCACATCCTTTGATGCATGCCTGGCTAATTTGAGTCATGTGTTGAACCGATGTCAAGAGAAGAATTTGACTTTGAATTGGGAGAAGTGCCATTTTATGGTACAAAAGGGAATAGTTTTGGGCCATGTGATTTCAAAAGAGGGAATTGAGGTGGATAAGGAAAAAATCGACCTAGTTAGGAACTTGACTCCCCCAACTTGTGTGAAGGAATTTAGACCTTTTCTAGGGCATGTCGGGTTCTACCGTAGATTCAGTAGGGATTTTAGCAAGATAGCTAAACCTTTGTCTGCTTTGTTGCCAAGGAGGTACCTTTTAATTTTTCCGATGAATGTTTGAGGGTTTTTAACATGCTTAAAGATAACCTAACATCACCTCCTATCCTCAAACCTCCCACCTGGGGAGAGCCGTTTGAGTTAATGTGTGATGCTTCTGATTTTGCTATTGGTGTGGTGCTTGGTCAACGAATTGAAAAGAAACCAGTAGTGATTCATTATGCTAGTCACACACTGAATGAGGCCCAGCTAAATTACATTGTGACCGAAAAAGAATTCTTAGCTGTTGTGTATGCATTTGAAAAGTTTCGATCCTATTTGCTTGGTGCTAAGGTCATTGTTTATACGGATCACTTAGCTATTAGATACTTGATGGAAAAGAAAGACTCGAAACCGGGACTTGTTAGATGGGTCTTGTTGCTTCAGGAGTTCGACTATGAGATTAGGGATAGAAAGGGAGCTGAAAACCCCGTAGCAGACCATCTCTCTAGGATAGTACCTGAGAATGAGAAAGCGACTCCTATTGATGCTAGTTTTCCTGATGAGCAGATTCTTAGTATGGGAGTTGAGCCACAGTTTGCTGACATAGTCAATTTCAAGGAGACTGAAGAAATGCCGGGGGATTGGAATAAACATGATAGAGATAGGTTCCTCCATATAGTGAAAAACTTTGTGTGGGATGACCCATATTTGTTCAAGTATTGTCCCGACTAAATCCTTAGAAGATATGAACCCGACGAATCCATCATAGATGTTCTTTCGTTTTGTCATGACCAACCGTGCGGGGGGCATTATTCTAGGAAGAAGACGGCATACAAAGTATTGCAATGTGGTTTTTATTGGCCGACCATATTTAGGGATGCTCATGACTGTGCAAAGCGGTGTTTTAGATGTCAAAGCTTAGGGAGGATATCTAGGAGAGATATGATGCCTTTACAGCCCGAGATCTTTGTAGATGTATTTGATGTGTGGGCATAGACTTTATGGGACCATTTTCAAACTCCTTTGGGAATGAGTACATCCTCCTAACGGTAGGTTACGTCTCTAAATGGGTAGAGGTTATTCCTTCGAAGAGAAACGATGCAAAAGTAGTGACTAAGTTCCTTCGGGAAAACATTTTCTCTAGGTTTGGGATGCCTCGGGCAATCATTAGCGACCAAGGGACCCATTTCAATAATCGATCTTTCGAAGCTTTGCTTAGGAAATATTATGTTGAGCATAGATTGACTACCGCTTATCATCCCCAATCCAATGGTCAGGCTAAGGTGTCCAATAAGCAGATTAAGCAGATTCTAGAAAAGAAAGTGTCTAAGAATAGAAAAGACTGGTCCGTCAAGCTGATCGATGCTTTGTGGGCTTATAGGACGGCCTACAAAACCCCCATAGGGATGTCTCCGTATAGAGCTAGTTTTGGGAAACCGTGCCACCTTCCAGTGGAGCTTAAGCATAGGGTGTGGTGGGCTTTGAAAGCCTTGAACCTAGATCTTTCGGTGGCTGGAGAGGTTAGAAAACTTACCTTGTGTGAATTGGAGGAATTAAGGAGAGAAGCATATGAAAACGAGAGGTTAAGCAAGGAACGGTCAAAAGTCTTGCATGACAGAGTTATCCTTAGGAAGACCTTTGCCCCAGGGCAAAAAGTTCTCCTTTATGACTCCCGTTTGCATCTTTTTGCGGTAAGTTGAAATCTAGGTGGACCGGACCATTCATTGTGACTACTGTGTTCTCCTTGGGAGTAGTTGAGATTAAAGATCCTACTAATGAGTCTGTGTGGAAGGTTAATGGTCACAGGTTGAAGCCTTTCTTGGAGCTTCCGGACAAAGTGGATGTGGAATGTGTAACATTCCATAACCCATTTGTTGATTGAAGAAAGGTATTGTGATACTCTTGTATATGTTGTGTATTTAGTTTTTCTTTTCTTGATTTTTCTTTGTTTACTTCTCCTAATTATGCACTATCAAGAAGGAAGGAACGATTTATTGCTTGTATGTACATCGCCACATGATTTGTATACTCAATCTCCATTTACAAGTCATGAGAGGATTCATTTATGATCTAATCACGTACTATCCTTCCTTATCTTTTGAATTTAGTTGGTGAAAAGTTTCTTTTTCATTTCTTAGGTGTGATTTTTGATTTGTCTTCTTTTAGGGTGCTTGTTTACCTCTTTCTAGTCACAACGAGGACATAGTGTGACCTTTTTGTGTGGCAGTGGGGAGGCATGCATGATGGCTTTATTTTCTTTTCTCGTAGAAGGTTTATTTTATGGTTGATCTTTTTCGTTTGTGTGAATTTTTGATTTCTTTTTGTGTGAGTTTCTTAGTTAGGATAGGTTTTTAATAGAACTTATGCTTAGAATGTAAGTGTTTGGGTTTTAAGGTGCTCGGGGAGGTTTTTGAGTGATTGAGAGTGTGAAAGAAATTTTTAGTGGAAGTGAGAGTTAATGACTTAGAATTATTTTGAGGAAACTAAACTTTTTCTTGCTTTTGAACATAAAAAGGTCATGGGCGAGTTGCGTATTTTCACGCTCGTGATTACCGGCTGGGGCTTAACAAAAAAAGTTCACCTCAAGAAATTGCCCTGTTTTCCAGAAGAGTGTCACAGGCGAGTCACCAGTTGTCACGCTCGAGTCAGCCGGCTGGAATTTAACAGATGAAAATTTTAAGAAAATTTCCCAGATTCCCAGATCAGAGTCATGGACGAGTTGCGTTAATCGCGATCATGACAAAAGACTGGAACCCAAAGTGTTCAACTCAAAAGGGGAGGCTGAATTCCGCTCAGAAGGCAGTCGCAAACGAGTTAAGCAACGTCACAGTCGCGACGTCTTCAAGCCAGACACCTCTCACTCCGCACAGAAGCAGGTCACGCCCGAGTAATTTTGACGACTCGCCTGCGACTGAACAGATCTACAATTTTTCTCGGGGCATAAGACGCTTTCTCTCTCATTATTCTCACTTCTTCTTACTTGTTTTCTCTCTCAACTCACTCAACTCTCTCCCCCCTAAACCCTAGAATCGCCCTTACTTCCACTCCTCACCAAATTCCTCTACTTTCTTTCCCTAATTATGCGTAATTTTCCCTAATTGTGTTCTTAGCAGTTGTTCTGTGCGCAAAGGCTGTGTGGTGCTCAAGTTTCTTGGTGTTCAAGTGCGTAAAGTGGCCTTGAGTTTCTTTGGAGCTCGATTGGGACTCAACAACTCAGCAACCTTTTGCTTTGTGATTTCTTGGAAGGTAACACTTACTTTTGGTGATTCAAGTTTGATTTTGAGACTTGAGTTTGTGTGTTACTTGTGTTGACTTATCTTTTGGAAGCTAGGGTTTGTGTGTTGTTCAATTGTCTCTATTGGGTGTTGCTTGAGTTCACTTGTATTGCACTAAGTATACATCATGGGTCGTTCAAAACGTGAACACACCACTAAGGAGCACTCTCCCTGACCCCCACCTGCATCTTCTTCTGCTGTTTCGGATAAAGATAGATACAAAGCACAGCCACCTACTCTTCTTCACAGTAGTCCAAAGGCTAAATTTATGTTTCGGGATGAACATCATAAAAAGCGATATACCATATTCCAACAACGAAAAATCTGTGCACCGAATATTTATGATGAGAAAACAGTGAAATCGCTCTATTGCAAGTCAAGCTTCGATCATATGATCCGAATTTTGGGGTGGGGAACGTTTATTAATATCGAGGAGCCCATCTATCAATCGGTTCTGGAGTTTTTGAGTTCTTTACAAGTGGAAGATGATGGAAAACAGAGCGCACGATTTCGATATCGGGTTGACAACAAAGAGAAAGCTTGCACTGTGCAAGAGTTTTGTCGAGCACTTGGGTTACCGGTAGATAGGAAATATTATGAAGAGTGTGCTCACTTTGATGAACAAGATGTGATGAAGCGGTTGATATGTTGGGGGAGGAAGCAACAAAAATCTCAGATTTGTGATACCTCTTTCCATTGCCCTAAAAATTCCAAGTCCTGGGATTTTTGTAATTTGGCGGTGAGACTCTTTCACTGGATTGTCTCGAGCTCGGTATTTGGAAGGGATGATGGGAGGGCGAATGTCTGAAGGGATGATTTATTCATCATTTTCAATACCCTCCAAAGTCAAAGGGTGAACGCGAGTCTTACATTCTTCATTACTTAAAAGAGATCATCTCCGAGAACCAATTGACCACCATTGTCATGGGGCATATTATATGCCATTTCTTGAAGACGCAAGGGTTCGGAGCATATTTCGGCAATTTTACCCCTAGGTATTTTCCTGACCCGATCGATGGTGTTCGTTTGCAAAGAATGGAAATTCTGGAAAAGCACTGCACGAAGCACATCTACAAGCACAGCTCCGATAAAAACAGCACTAGCATCCATTTGGATCATGAAAGAGCCGAACGTTGGTTGGATGTGACCAATGAACATAATTGGTCATGCGGGCAACGGCCAGGAACCTAATGAAGGGTAGGAGGTCCTGATCACCTTGAGGATGAAGTGGAAGAGGAGGAAGAAGAGGAGGAAGAAGAACAAGGGCAACATGGTGAAGCAAGCGGAAGCGGTTCGCAAGAGGTTTCGATGGGATATCTTAGTAACCAATTAGAGCAACTGAGTGTTGGTTTCCAGGAGTAACGGACTTTGTTCTAAAGCCAATACAACCTCTTGGAAAGTCAACAAGAACTTCTACATGCCCAACAATCAACCCTCCAGAGGCATGAGGAATATTTCCAGAGGCACGAGGGGTATTTTTCAGCGCTACGAGGATTATTTCCATCAACAAAACCAATATTGGAGAGACTAGGGACACTACCATTACGTCGTGGCCGATCGTCAAGCGGCGCCGCCCGATTATGTCAACCAGTATTACCCGACGTACTTTCCTTATTACCCCTACCCTCCTCCTGGAGGAGACGAGCAGTGATTGTAAGCACCCTGCCCCCTCTCATCTTTTGCATCGGATTTTTTATATCTTGTGATAGTACATGTGTGTAGGGGGGTGTATGTGTGTTGGGGTTTGGGTGAAAAGGTTCTCTAATATGGTTTTGCATGCTCGAGATGTTGGAAATTGAATGTAGCTTCACTAACTTGGCCATGGTTCATTGGTTTGGATGTTTGTCGTTGTTAGTGTGAAAATCATTTCCTTGGGTTGGATGGTGGAGGTTGTATGGTTTGCGATTGATTTCATCATTCGTAGGACCGGGTAGTTGGCGAGATATCTCACCCTCAATTCCCACCTCACATAATGAGATTCGGGGTTGAGGCTAGTCATTGGTAATGTACATATTTTGAATATTTTAAGTTTTTCTTTAGTTAGATAGTCCTTAGTGTCTTGTTTAGTGTAACTTGTTTTTCCTTTTTGATCTTGCATGTAACATTTCACACATAGTATGTTCTTTCTTGCTTATATCTAACCTATGGTGTGATGTTCGTGGATCGCGAATTGGGTATGCGTAATGCGTTTATTGAAGACCTTCAGGTAACTTCATTCTACCCTCTCTTTGGTGTGAATATATCGATGATCCATGTTGCATGCTTGGTTTTCTTTTTGGGTGGCGAACCCCTTGAGTGTGAATGTTGGATATATTTTGCTGTTGGAGCCGTGTGGGCTCGGGTCGCCACCATTTTGCTTGATTTGTTGCTTGTTTGTGAGTCTTTTGTAGGTTTTGTACCTTACTTGTGACACCCTTCTTCTCATAATGGGGACATTGTGAAGTTTTGTGTGGCAGTGGGGGTGATACTTCCATGTGTCATGGGTAGATCACCTAGTTTTTGAGTCCTTTGCTTTTGTTTTTCGTAGTTTGGGTCTAAAAATTGAAAAAACAATTCGTGAAAATGAAGAAAAAAGGGAAAAAAGTTGTGAAAAACCTCCAAAAATTTTCTTTGTCTTTTTGAAGATGTTTTCGTTCACAGTTGTGTAGGTAGTTGTCTAATTGGCTGATACAATCAGTTAGAAGCGGCCGATATTAATAATGATAGGCCTTAGGAAGGATTTCTGCCATGATTATCTTTATTAGAACTTGACATGAAATGTGAAAGCGGAATCCTTATTCCTTACACGCCTTGATCGTGATTTCTTACTTACGTTAGACGGTTTTAGTTGTTCAAATGCTCTTGCTCTTAATTAATGAATTAATTAACTACTGTCGGGCCTACCGGTTTGGGTTGGTATGGGTGGCACGGCACCCTTGCCCCTTAAGTACAATGTTTACGAATGGAGTAACCCGGATCAGGGAGGGTAAACCCTTTGCGAAGGTCGGTCCTAATCCCGAAAAACCTGACACCAACGCTCTAAAATTTATAAAACGGATTGACCGTGAGGTTAATAAAGAAAGAAAAGAGCGAAGGAAATGAAATGAAAAAAAAAAAGAGTTGAATTATAAAAAAAAAGAAAAGAAAGAAAAAGAAAAGAAAGAGCAAAAGAAAAGGAAAGGAAAGAAAAGTGAGAAATTGAAAGAAGAAAAACAAAGAAAGAAAAGTTAAATTGAAAGAAAAACAAGAGTGAAGTTAGGATACATAATTCCGAGCTTGAGCATGAGAACAACTCTGATTGTCTGGTTTAGGTTAGGAAGGATCGATTAGGGCCCACTTGCACTTGTACACGAAGTATTTTTGCCTATCAGAAAGTGTTTTGGTTGAAAATCTCAAAGATTGGCAGTTTTCCAACCTTCGTGTCCTTGTTTGTTTATATTTGCTTCTTCCATTTGATTGTTGATGTGGGTTGGGGAACTACGTGCATGATTGGGAACGGGAATATCTTCTTCGCTTTTATTTTGTTTTGTTTTTAGTTTTTAGTTTTTCACCTCTTTTTCTTCCCCTTTTTCTTTTCTCGTGGCTTTTGTGGGTAAAACTTCTAGAAACTCTCACGAGACCTACTTCGTCCACTTAGGCTGCCAAGGGGTTCAAAGGACTTGATGCATGTGCTAAATGCATCTGTGATTCCTGCAAAAGTGAGTTAAGGTTTTTAGTTTCTTTTTCTCTGTCTTTATCTTTGTTTTTCGTTTGCTCGGGGCGAGCAAACCCTTGTGTGGGAGTGTAGTTCGGTCTCGTTGTGAGCCGAATTTTAGGTCTTTTATAGGGAGTCTTGCTTGTTTTAGCCCCGTTTTATTTGTTAGTTATGATATTTTCTTAGTCTTGTAGGTTAATAAGGAGTTAGAGCCAAAATCGAGCGAAAAAGGCAAAAACGGAACAAAATTTCACAAAGTATGGAGAGGAGCAGCAGAAGTGTTGAGCAGCAGATAGTCACGCCCGAGTCTGTCTTTGTCACGACCGTGACCTAGGCATGTGACCTTGTGGCGTGCAAATTTCAGCTAAGGAGGAGGAGATCCAGACGGGTGTCACGCCCGAGTCGCCTAATGACTCGGTCGTGACCAACCTCTGCAAATCGTCACTGAAGCCAAGAAAATAGCTAAGGCAGGGAAGACCTGATGGCTGTCACGCCCGAGTCGCCTGATGACTCGGTCATGACCAGCTCCTGTGAGACCGAGAAAATTACCAAAGCAAGGGATCCTACGGTGGCCAGAAGCCAGTCACGCCCGCGACAGGACCTGACTCGCCCGAGTCACTCTGTTTTTCCGCGTAATTTCTCTAGGTGAAATGTTGCGTTTTGTGTAACAAATTTGGCTGTGTATATATACCCTTAGCAATGAAATCAGTAGCAGCTTTTGTTTTAGCATTGTTTACTTAGTTTTTCTTACATTTTAATTTCAAGATTATGCAATTGCTTTCTCTCTCTTAGGTTTCCAAGTTTTCTTGTTCTCCAAGTTCTTGAGTTCTTGATTGTAATCAACATTTTCTTTCAAGTAATTTCAACAAATTTCTCCTTCATTTCCCTTATTACCTTTGATTTCATTGAGTTTGTCATTGAAAGTTTCTAGGGTAGCCACAAAATCAATCATTTTAGTGAAAAGGGGGATTAAGGATCACAAATCCTACTTTGAAGTGAGGATTTGAGGGTTCTTAATAACTTGATTCACAACTTTCTAATTTGTTCGGGGAAAGTTCCAAATGAAGATCAAGGATGAAGGATGAAGAATAGAGAATATGTCGAGTCTTCAAGGGTATGGACTTAGTACCTAATTTCGTTAATAGTTAGTTCCTTGCTTTGCTAATTGCTTTTAATTACTTCCTTGATTAGTGTGGTAGTTTTTAAGTGCTATTGAATGCTTTTCTAGCTAGTGTGATAGGTTTCCTTGGTATTGATTGTTATTGATTGCTTGATTAGTTTTGTGATAGTATCTTAATGGTATGTTTTAGTAGCATGATTAGGATTAGTTTAACAGCTTAATTTACTTATTTACTGCTTTCTGCACTTGGACTCTTTAGCAAACCGAATACATGAACAAGCCTAACAACCCATCCTCGTGATTCGACATCCCTACTCAAAACCACAAAAATTACAACCGAACAGTGCCCTTGCTCAGCTGGAGGCTATGGGTGCTTTGCTTTCTCTAAGGGTGGACTCAACAATGGAGGAGTCCAACACTAGAAAGAGAAAGAGAGAAGGTAGCTAAGTTTGTGGTGGTAAGGGAGGTGGTCGTTTGTGGCACTAGTGGCGACTGGTGGTGGACGTCGGTGGTAATGGTGGTAGCACATGGGTGGCTGAGTATTGGGGTCAAAGAGAATAGTGAAGGATGGTGGAAGTGGTGGTAATGAGAGATAATGGTGAGAAGCAAGAATGGTGGTGGTAGAAAGATGTAGCAGAGATGACGAATGACAGAAAGGGTGGTGGCGAAAGGTGACATAGGAGTGGTGCAAGGTGAAAGTGGTAGTGGAAGAGGATAGAAAGGGGTTAGGGTTTAGGGTTGAGAGAAGAAGGGTTGAGAGGAGAGGTGGTCCCAAGTGTGAGGGGTAAGTAATGAAAGATTTAGTTGGGCCTCCCCCCACGACTGAGAAATATTTGGGCTGAAATTACACCGTCACGGGCGCGACGTCGCCAGGTGAGAGCAATTTAGACTTTTGAATGAATGAAACGTCGTGGTCACGGCTGGTGTTGTCACGGCTGTAACTCTAGGGTTTGTGGTGCAAATGCGTCGCGTGCATGATGAAGGGTGTCATGGCTGCGACGACTTGGTATGAACAAAAACCTAGGGTGGGATGTCGCGGGCGCGACTTAGGCGTTATGCTCGTGACAGCCTTCGGTGGAAAAAAGGGAGGAAATGCTTGCAGGGTTGTCACGGGCGTGGTAAATGTGTACGACTGTGACATTCCCTTTTCTATGGATGATGGGTTGAGGATGGTTAAGGCTGTCGCGAACGTGATTGGGGTGTCGCTCTCATGACAGCCTTCGGTGAATAATGGGGTTGGTGGTAGGATTGGCTGTCGCGGGCGTGACAAGGACGTCACGACCGTGATACTGTTGGGCTTGGGCATCTTCACTTTGGCTTGACACAGGCACCGCGGGCGTGATGAGGGCGTCACGACCACGATGGCTTTTTTTGAAAAAAAAAATTTGCCCTCTCTTCTCCATAGGAGGTCGCAGGCATGATAATGGGTGTCATGATCGTGACCTCTCCCTGTCTCCTCATTCTCACTCTGATTTAACCCAAAATTTATCTAACACTTTTTCTCACTCTCTTCTTCATCCCAAGGTTCTTACATCACCGAAAACTCTGGAACTTTCAACCTTTCACTCCCCTACACTCGTATTTTTTTGTATTTTCAATGATTTTTCTTATTTTTTCCTTGTTTCTTGTTTTTCTCTCTTTTTTTCTTTTTTTCCGCTAAACCTAGAACTAATACATCAAATACAAACATACGTTGCCTTCCCTTAAGCGCTTGTTTTAGTCCCCAGCCTAACCATATTCATCTCTACTATTCGACTTCAAGGTCGACGTCTTCATCGACCTTGCCTTCTTTGCTAACCTCAGAATGTCTCACCTTCGATGAGTCGACCTTAAAGGCGTGCAGTGCCCTTCCCGACTTGTCATTGAACCCTGAGTGCATCTCATGATTGTGAACGTATGATTGAACTCTCATGCATTCATCGATAAACGTTAGTAACTTCAATAGCAAATCAAATGCCTTCACAAAATCAGCAGAATCATGAAAGACACAAATGGTCAGGAGCTCTCGAAACACATCCTTTAGGTAGGGGCAATCTAGACCACCGAAGGAATCATGCTCTTTGAGGTCACCTACGGACGGAGGGTTCAATGGTTCGAAGCACTCACAATCAAGCAAGCACTCACAATCAAGCAGGACATCCTCCCCTCCCCCACACTTATAATCTTCGCCCATCTCAAATTCAAAGCATTCGAGGGTGATAGAGTTTGCGTCATTTCCGTAAGGGGTATGGGATCTACATTAAGGTTTTTAGGAGATAGGGCAATAGTCAATGGGAATCCAAATGGTTCATAGTCACTCTCATGGTCAGATTCGGACTCATCAAAGGCAAAACTCTCACAGGTCGCCTCACTCTCTCCTTCCGGCGGAGGAGGGTCAGATTCACTAACATAAGAGCTATCCACAAAGCTAAAGGACTTGAATTTGGGAAAACGTTCAACATTCTCATCACAATGAAGCTCATCACATGAATCTTTGAAAATAAAAGACTCAACCATGTATACCTTCTTGGGCTCCTTGTGTGGTCAATGATCCCAGAGCTCCATGTGGCCGTGCTCATCCTCTGCTCCCTCTATCACATCGACCCGGTAGCAAAGATGTTCATTGTTTGGTGCGGCCATAGACGTCCCCAAACTAAACTCAAGCTTTTCATCGCCGTTGTTGAGCGTCAACATCCCATTACGCTCGTTGATGATTGCCCCTACTGTGGCCAAGAATGGCCTTCCCAAGATGATAAGGATGTGTGCATCTTCCTCCATGTCGAGAATCACAAATTCGTATGGTATGAAGAACTTCCCAACTAGCACCAAGACATCTTCCATGATCCTTAAAGGGCGGCGAATAGCTCGGTCTGCCAGTTGTAGGCTGATGGAGGTAGGAGTGAGGTCATCTAGATTGAGCCTCTTGTACACTGAATAGGGCATTACACTCACACTTGCCCCCAAGTCGCATAGAGCGCGACCAATCTCCAAGTCACTAATGGAGCATGGAATCGAGAAGCTCCCCAGATCAGCCAGTGTATGCAATGGCTTGTAGTCGATGATGGAGCTACACTCCGCAATCATAGGGATCATGGCATGATCGATCACCTTCCTCTTATTGGTCAAGAGGTCCTTCAAGAACTTCCAAGTAAGCATATCACTTATAGCAACGACGAAGGGTATGTTGATATGCAACTTGCGGAGAAATTCTAAGAACCAAGCGAAGTTAGCATTCTCCTAGTTCTTTACCAACCATTGTTGGAATGAAAGGGCGGTTTGTAGGGGCGAGCTTGTTGTGTAACAGGCTCACTATACTCTTCCTCAAGGGGTCCTTTCTTCTTTGGCTCCTTCCCTTAGCCGCTTTCTCAATTGCCCCTCGACCTGAGGGTCCCTCCGCTACCATCTCATCAGCTTCATTTCCTACTGCCTCCTCAAGATTCACCTCATTGTGTGTTACTTGCTTCATCGGAGCACTAGGCCATGCCAGCTCGGTACCACTACGTAGTATGATGGCATTCAGTTGCCCCCTCAGATTTTGATGGGGTTGGCTAGGAAAACCCTTGGAGGAGAAGGCTTGGAGCTGGGCGAATTGCTGAGCCAACTGCACAACCTATGTCTCCATCATCTTGTGGCTGGTTTGGAGCTGCTCATTCTATTTCAGGAGCTATTCGTTTCTCCGAACCAACTGCTCGTTGTGTTTGAGCTGGGAGGCGTTGAAAGCCTCTTGGTTCTTCATATATGCTTGTACAAAATTGGGGTCATATGTGATTTGCTGGGGAGGTGGTTAAGGGGTAGGCTGCATGAATGGAGGCTGGTGAGATATGGCGGCTTGGTGAGGAGGGGCTTGCTAGTTATGGGTTCAATTAGGGTTGGACGGCCTCCTCTAGTTGTGATAGTGAAAACCAGGAGGGTTTTAGGCAGGGTTGCCTTGGGCGAATTGGGTTTTGTGTGGTGTAGGAGAGGTTGTTATGGTATAAAGCGTTGGCCTGCCCATTATTAACCACCTCCTGTTGACACATAAATGAGAAGGCGCCAACGTAAATGTTGCACCACAAGGAAGCACTAGCAGTTGGTGTCGAAGAGGCTTGCATCTGCATGATTGAATTCAATTGATGGGCGGTTTTGAACTCGCCATGTCTAGGGAGAGCCTATCAATTGCCTTGAGAATGTCGTTGACATTCTCTCCTCCAAGTTGCTCCAGCGTATCCCTTGCATCATTGCCCCAATAACAAGCGTTCTCCACCATCTGAGCTAGGAGAGCCTCCACCTGCGCAGGGGTGTTGTTTAGCAACTGGCCAATTGATGCGTTGTCAATCATTGCCTGGTGGCTCTGTTCAACGCATTATAGAAAGTATGGATCAACAAATGAGCTGGGAGTTCATGGTGTAGGCATGCTCATTGAAGGCTCTTATACCACTCCCAAGTGTCATAAAGAGACTCCCCGGGTTCCTGTGTGAAGTTCATGAAAAGCGTTCGCTGCCAGGCGGTCTCCTGTGGTGAGAAGAAACTCTTCAGAAAAGCATAACTGAACGACTCTCAAGTAGTGAAGGAGTGTCTCGGGCAGTTGTCTAGCAATCCCCTTGCCTTCCGAACCAAAGAGAATGGGAAGAATCTCACGCACAGGTACTCGTCAGATATCCCATTAATCTTGATCATGTTGCATCTCTCCAAAATAGCATTGTTCATATTTAATGTAGTATTTTAAAGGATGATAATAATCGACGTCATAATGAAGACACTTTTTCCACTCTTTACTTCAAAATGTTATCCAGGAATATAATTTAATATTATTATTATATTTTTTATGGATATTATTATGTTGGTCGAATTTATTGGTCACTTAATTTATAATTTTGCTACATTTTAAGGGAAGATTGTAGGTTTGTTGCATCCTAAAAAAGTGTGTAAGAATTGTGTTTGACCACTAATAAATACTACCTCCGTTTTTATTTATCTATCGTCTTGAAAATTGTGTTAATATCTTAATTTGTATAATGATTCATCATACAAAATTAATGTCATTAGATTCGGAATAAAAAATACTATTAAAAAAGTTCAATATTATATTTTTTATAAAAATTTTATATTACAAATTACTCCCTCCTTCCCATATTATTTGTCTCTTAAGACATGATTCACAAAATCAATAAAACATCCAATTTGGACTAATTTACATTCTTGGAAATGAGAAAAAGTTAAATAGAATGGTGAATAAAAAAGAAAAATGGTGAATAATAAAGAACAATGGTGAATAAAAGAGAAAAGTTGAAGAAAAAGATGTATAATTTGATAAATTAGTAATTAATTTGTTATTGGAATTGTAAGGTGACAGATATTATGGGAAAAAGAAAGTTAGTTAAAGTGACAGATAATATGGGAAGGAGGGAGTATTAATTAAAGATTGACACTAAAAACCGTAAATGACAGATAAAAAAATAACTGATGGAGTATTACATATGGAAGATAAAAGTAACTTTTTAAGTAGGATATTAAAAACATAATATCCTTTTAATAATAGGAAAATAAATATTAAAATAATTGGTCCGAAATAAATAAATAAATAAATATATATATATATATATATATATATATATATATATATATATATATATATATATACACAAATAAGAGTATAATATAATATTAGAAAACCAAATAATGCCCAAGAAAAAGATATCTAAATCCATAAAAAAAAAAAGAAGAAAAATATCATTCTTCAATTCCGACCCTAAACAATAAAAGTTACTACGTATTGAAAAGCATCAATCCCTTCATATTACCACATAACGTATGCTTTATTACCCAATGAAAAACGCTTAAAAATAGGTTTACGTTTCCTTGAATTTTTAAACCAACTTAAATGATTGGAAAACTTTAACTTCTACCATCATTTCCAAAATAGCATTGTTATCAAAAATTTACATACCCTAAAGATTAAACTGAGAGTTTGAACTTTCAAGAGCATGATGTTCCTCAAATATGAACAATGATGTATTTTTATGTCAAGATGTTGATTTAAACGATGGGAAAGTAAACTCCATGACACTATATTAGTTGTGAAAACTTTCAATCACTTTTGACATATTTTTTTTTTTAATTAAAAGGATGCATAGTTTAATTTGTATAAAATTTATTTCTATATTGTTAAATGTAGGGAGCACATACATATTTGATTTTTATTTAAACATTTTATCCTCCGAGTCTATCTCATTTTTTAGGTTAATTTAATGTGTTCATTGTACCACTCATATTATAATTTTACAGTATTTCTAAGTATAATGTATATATACATTAAAAAAAAGTATAATGTATATAAAGTTGATATAAATTGAAACTGTATATTACATTGACTTTTTACATTTTCCTTTACACAAATATTTTCTTGCAACTATATCATCTAGGCATACATTTTTTAATCAAAAAATTAAATGGTTGTTTATTGCTTTTTATTACATATTTAAATTTTAACTATTTTTCCTTCTCTGTTGCCATTTTTTTTTATTGGGGCAAGAAATAAGTATGCTTTAGACAATGAAATGATAAAACAATGTATAAATTATTATGTGTTTTTATCATATTTGGTTATTTATCATGGGTTGGTAATATTAAGGATTCAATTTTAATTGTTGTCTTTTTACATCTAATACGCCTTTACAATTATTTATCTAAAACATGCAGCACAAATCCAATAATAAAGAATTATAACAAAGAAAACATAACATAATGTTGTTACATTTTAAAAAAGAATATTTTGCAATCATTTTACAAGAGTATTCTTTGAAAGTGTATAAAATAAAATTATTTGTGACAAACATTAATATTACTACATTTTGATCCATAAAATTCACAACTAAAAATATGTATATTACCAACCACTTTTTTCCAACTAATTTAAAATGGTTGGAAAAACCAACAATTTTAGCAACCATTTCATATTCCGACTATTTTTCAAAAATTTTAGTGAGAAAAAAGGGGTGGAAATTCCAACCACTTTTGCTAAAATGGTTGGAAAATTTTCCTACTATTTGAAAATGGTGGGAAAAATGGTCGGATTACTAACCGTTTTTCCAACCAATTTCAATAGTAGGAAAAAGGATAGTAGAAAAAATAAGAATAGTTTATTAGCTCAATAAAATTGGTTGGAAAAAAGTAGTTAGTAATCCACATATTTTAGTAGTGATTGACTTGAAAAAGAATGCATGTCAAAGAATTTCTTCAAAATCAAGTTTATTAGCTCAATAAAATAAGAATAGTTTGATAGAAAACATGCTGATGATGATAATCGATATATTTCTATTAGTTGAAGTAACTTCTGTAAAATAAAAGAAGATAAAATAAAATATATCAAATCTTAATATATTGAATTATTATATATTTATATTATAAAATGTGTTTAATTTATACTTAAATAGGAACCATGAATGCTATTCAATTTCAATATTAGTATTTCATATGTTATTCAAATCGATGAGTTAATAGATACTTCCTCCGTTTTTTTTTAATTGTCACTTTGGGAATTGTGTTAAAAACTTTGATCATTAATATTTTAATTTGTACAATGATTCATCATACAAAATTGATGTTGTTAGATTCGTTATAAAAAATACTATCAGAAAAATATAATATCGTAGATCTTTATAAAAGTATTATATATGTGTGAAATTGTTGATGAAAGACGTATCTCAAAAAGCGTGAAAGACAAATAAAAAAACGGAGGGAGTATCTTTTTAAGGCTGTGTTCGGCAGTAGCATTTGGAGTAGTGTTTAGCGTTTTGACCAAGTCAAAACTCTAGTTACATAAATAACAATGTTCGGTAAACTAGCGTTTTGAGAGCGTTTTGCGAAACGTTAATAAAGTTAACGTTTAGCGTTTAGAGTAGCGTTTCATATTTTTTTTGTCAAAAAATACCCTTTGAAAATTTTATCTTTGGAAATTATTGATATCATTTTATGTCAATTCACATTAATATGCTAATTCAACCGCTAAATTTACCGAACACATTAATCTGCTACTTAAACCGCTATCCGCTACCTAAGGTTGTGTTCGACAGTAGCGTTTGGGGTAGCGTTTAGCATTTTGACCAAGTCAAAACTCTAACTGCGTAAATATTAGTGTTCGGTAAGCTAGCGTTTTGAGGAGCGTTTAACATTTTAAGGAGCGTTTTGTGAAACGCTAATAAAGTTAACGTTTAGCGTTTGGGGTATAGCGTTTCATATTTTTCGGTCAAAAAATACCCTTTGAAAATTTTATCTTTCCAAATTATTCATATCATTTTATGTCAATTCACATTAATCTATTAATTCGACCGCTAAATTTACCGAACACAATTTTCATTTGAACAGTCATCTGCTATCCGCTACTTAAACCGCTATCCGCTGCTTAAACCGCTATCCGATACATAAACCTCTATCCGCTACCTAAAACACTAATTTTGCCGAACAGGGCCTAAATCGTTATCCGCTACCTAAACCGTAATCCGCTTTCTAAAACGCTAATTTTGCCAAACAGGGCCTAAATGTGTGTTTTCATAGTCAATATTTTAATACAATTAATTAATTATTACTTATTTATTGAATTAAAAGAACAATCTACTTCTTTAATTATAGTATATGGTTAAGCATCAAAATGTTAAGACTTCCATATAACAAGGGTGAGGAAGAAGTGCTAATATTTTGTTTCTACTTTTCAATTTTAACAATTTGGATTATGCAAATTCTAGTATAAGACCGTTTCATGATAAATTATCGTGAAACATCCTACGTGGCAAAGTTTGTCAAAATGAAAACAAAAGAATAAGTTGGAGAGTGAAATCAATCTCCTTAATTAATTAATTAAATTTAAAAAATAAATAACATAGATTAGGTAATTATTTTCTATCCGCAAATAGCGCACACGTTTTAAATGGAACAATTTCCTAAATATCTTTTACAAATTATATAATTATATGTGACTAATAAACCAGTCAACAGTGACTATATTATGTTATCTCAAATTTGGAAACAAATAACAACATATCTATCAAGCGAATTAAAATATAGGTGACTAATATTAAATTTTTGGGGTGACAAATAATATGGTATATCGATTCTTAGCATATATATGTGACCAATATTCGACATTAAATTTAAACGTATTATTTTTCCGAAATCATCAAATCCGATTTCAAAAGGATGAAATTATCTAAGTTTAACTAATATACTAATATAGTCATACACACTATTATAAATAGTCACACATAAGTCATCAAGAACGACATTACAATTCTATTGGTATTTTTCTTAATATCGTACCGATGGAACGACTAATCTTTTAACCATATAATAACTATTTCAATGTACATCCATATCCACACATTTTCACTTCATATACAAATACTATAATTATACAAAATAATATATACCCATGAAGGTACATAAAAGCGTTTATTTGAAAATAGTAATTTAGTAACAAGTGTATTTAAATATAGTCATATAAGAATACATAATTAGTCATATTTGGCGTCATATATATACGAATACATAATAATTATTAATAAAAGTACGTAAAAGTAGTCACACAAAAATACATCATTAATCATATTTTGACGTCGTTTGTGTTTATTAGTTATATATATATATATATATATATATATATATATATATATATATAAACGACCTATATTTTCGGATATACTCTTCAAAAAATTTGGATCATTTTTCCAACTTCCTAAAATCAAACATGCTACGTTCATTTATTTGAAAGTTACAAAGACTTTGGAAAAAAATTATATTTTGAATGTAGCATGTTTGAATTTGGCAAATAATATTAAGCTTCAAATAACTCCACTTTTTGGTAAATATAAATTTTTCCCTAAATAGTCAACTTAAAACGTGCTACATCAAATATAAATTTTTTTCGTAATCTCACTTTGGCAAATATAATCTTACTTTGTGAAATATAATTTTTTCCTAATCTGTAATTTGGTAAATAATTTTAAATTTTCAAGCATATTTTTTTTCTTTAATTCTTCCATACCAAACGTGATATATTTTTCCAACTTTATATTTTATTGTCCAACGTACATTCATTTATTTCCATTCCGTACATATTTTCCTCATCTAAATTCGGCAAATAATCATAACCTTCCTATTATTACAAACAAACGTGTATGGGTACTTAAATTTTCCAAAAATAAATAATTTCAACCTTTTAAAATTTTTATGCGTAACTAATTTTCTATTTTGCAATGGCTAATATTGTATTCTTGGTTCGCCGAGATAATTTAAGTTCAACTAATATACTAATATAGTCATACACACTATTATAAACAGTCACACATATTAGTTATTTTTTTCAAACTCCCCAAATTTAAACGTGTTATTTTTCCAACGTCGTGAAATAATCTATACTATTTATAAATAGAATGTAGGGTTGACCTGCACAGGAGTGTTTCTCGGAACGTTAGTAACTGCTCTCTCTCTCCAATTCCCCAACCCCCTCCTCCCTCAAGCCGTCAGCCCTCTGTTTTCTTTTTTTTTTTAAACATTATCATGTAACCGCAGTCTCCCCCCCCCCCCCCCTCTCTAACATCAGATTAATTTCGATATTTTAATCTCTAACATCAGAATACCCATAAATTTATTTTTCAGAAATGTTCTATAACTCCTATTCATTGCTCGCATGAAATTACCCATTACCCACCCAACCTCCATTTCTATTTTAACATTGATGATGAATCCATTAGGTTAGTCTTCCATAATGCCTTTGGAATGAGATTATAAAGTTCTTATCTTCTACCAATGTTATTAATTTCTACATCCTACTATTGCAAATTGAAAAAAGTAAATTGATTTTTTAAGTTAAAAAATTAAGTGAAAAATTTGGGTGCATTTAAAAATGTTCGTCATTTATATAAAAAAAAATTTAAGATTTATTATGAAAGTAGAAATAGTATGGTGTGATAAAGTGTGTAGAAATCAACGAGTGTGATGTAATATTGCACCGCAACCCACTATATAAAAGAACAGGGACATAACATAATTGGCGCAAATTGATTGTCGCTCAACTGATGGACTTGATATCTTGATGGCAATATTTTTGTTATTAGATATACACTTTAGTTTATTCTTTCCCCTTTGCTTGATCAGTGACAGTTTTAGTCTATTTGTGTTTGGTTGGAAGGGCATGCATTTTAGGTTTGGTTATAATTTAGAGTATGATGTTTTATGTAATTTTCATTATAACAAACTAGCAGATATGCGCGCGTTGCTGCGTGATAAATTAAAAAAATATCCAAGTATTGATTAGTATGATTTAAATCATACATCATGATAGAAAGTGATATATTCAAACATGGAAAGAAAAAGAAAAATAAGAAACAAATTTTTTTTCATCCCACAAACTTTAGGGTCCCTTTTTTTTCAACCTACAAACTTTAGGGTGCAAAAATTTAAAGTTGAAACAAAAAGGTTCAGGAAATAAATACCCCTAAAATGCGGGGTCCAAAATGCAAAAAAACCCGTCCCCCTTGACAGTTGAAGAGTTCACTCTACGCCTTATTACATAATTTGACTCCATAATTGTCAGGGTTGAAAATTAAGATTAATTTTATCTTCAATAATATGTTCATAACCAATTTAATCAATTTAAGGATGAATTTGTACTCTAGACTATTCTATATAAAAACTTTAGAACAAACAGGGTGAGAAACAGTGAAAAAAATGACAATGACTATTTATTGAATATCGATATATTTGTTGTGTAGGTTAATTGCATCTCTTATTAGTAGTTTTTCCTGTTTTACTAAAATGAATTTTCACATATGCTATGTTATATGAGACTATCATTATTACAAAGTTTTCTTTCATACATTAGTATAGATAAGAAAAACTATTCCAAATATGTCAAGTTTTCACAGCACTTACTATCATATAGATGACATTAATTGAATCAATAATCTACTCTTCCCTCTCAAATTATCTATTCTCATTGCTGATTACACTTTTACTTATAGATTTATCAATTTTATATCACTTTATATCATGATGTATGATTTAAATCATACTAATCAATACTTGGATTTTTTTTTTAATTTATCACGCAGCAACGCGCGGGTATTTGCTAGTACGATTTTAAAAGGTTGAAATTATCTAAGTTCAACTAATATACTAATATAGTCATACATACTATTATAAATAGTCACATGTAAGTCATCAAGGACGACATTCCAACAAATATTATATAGTATTAACGAAAACATTCATATCATCATTGTACACAAATAATAACATTGTTGTATAAAAATGCAAAAGTCTTCATCTACTAACCCTAAATATTAAAATCACCAAAGTTAAATAGTCATACAAAAATATCAAAGATTTAACACGTACACTAATATATTAAATCAATTTTTTCGTGGGTGTTTTGGTTCCAATTTCATCAACATATATGGAGCCATTAACATCACCATTTGCTCGTGTCGTATTGGGTTTTTTTTCCTCTGAAAGTGGCTCTTGATTCTTTGTGATCTTCCTTTTGTCGTAGCTCGCACGGGATCCAATATAACATTAGTCATTTTTTCAAAATATATTAGTCACCTATAATCCAATTAAATTATATTAGTCACCAATAAATCATTAAATCATATAACATTGGTCACATTTTCAAAATATATTAGTCACCTATCATCCAATTAAATTAATGGACGCAAAAGCATGATATATCAAACAATCAAGATAACATATTATTAGTCACCCATAGATTGAATACTAGTCAAATATATCAAACATATTATTTATCACTTCTACACTATTTATTAATATGATATCAAACATATAACATTGGTCATTTTTTCAAAATATATTAGTCACCTATAATCCAATTAAATTATATTAGTCACCAATAAATCATTAAATCATATAACATTGGTCACATTTTCATAATATATTAGTCACCTATCATCCAATTAAATATACTAATCTAGACAAACATTACATTCCCCGAACCGAGTATTCATGGATTGATTAAAAACGATTACATCAAGCTATATCAAACGATTACAAATCACAAGCGAAAATTTCAAAAAATCAAAATAGTAGTCAACGAAGTATATTCAACAAACTTGCACCTTCAAACATTTCTCTATTTTCGAATTTAAATTCGAACAATGGTCACTAATTCAAATATTCACACTTTCAACATTGTCATATAATCCCGACATCCACAATCGAATATACATAACAAGATTTACTTACCCGAGACGACCATGTTATTCGAGGACGGATGACGATCTTTGATCTTCCCGCAGAGACGACGATGTTATTCGTTAGGATTTCAGTCAATAGAAGGAGAGAGAGATTAGAGATTATATATGGAGAGTGTAACATACACGCGAATGAAGAGAGTGACCCCCTTTTTGGCTTTGTCTGACGTGGCACCCCGTCTCACATTATTTTAACGTGAGACGGTCCTATATAAGGTATATTGTTTTGATTAATAGAAGGGTAGGTAAAATTATTTTTCCTTTAGACTTTTATTTCTTGTTTTAATGTACTTTATTTACTTATTACTTTTATATTTGTTGAGTTTTGAATGGGTTAGAAATGGGGCAATAATGTTAAAGGTAATTTTTTAAAAGAAAGAAAATAAATACAGCTACATGTTTCATCGTTCTGATTCTAAGATGGTTATGTTTTGTTTTTTTTTTTTTTGAACCTAAGATTGTTATGTTAAAACAATTATTTTTTGTTGAGCGTTTGACGATGAATAATTAGTCTCTTTGTTATATGATTGATATTGTGATTTAATTTGGTATATTTTTTTAAAACTAAATTCACTAATGAATTATGCTTAGCAGCAATTGTTCCAGTTATTTTATTTACTTTGAAAGCTTATATAAATCAAAACTTGAAACTATTTTTAGTTGTGTAATTTCGGTGTACTGGTCTTCGTTATTGTATCTAACAATAGGCATATGTTTTGAATAACATTCTAATTTAACAAGTGCAACGTAAATGTTAAAATGTCCATGCATATTGGATTGTTTAACATAGTGCATGTTTATATGTTGTGTCTATATATTATTTTAGTTGGTTTTTTTTTTTTTGAAAACTTATTTTAGTTGGTTGATGAAGTTACAAATAGTTGAACAGCTAATGTAGTATGTATCTATAGGGTACGGGCTCAAATTAACCGAAGAACAAAAAAATATAAAAATATGGGTATTTGATGGTTCAAATTAAATGTAATAACAGAAAATAATATTAGTATACGAATTGTTTAATTCATTTTTTTTATTATTATTCATAGTTAATTAGTCTAATTAATTTCCCTTAATATTTAGATATAGTCTAAGTAATGTTTTTAACAAAATATCATTATCATTAACAAGTAGAAAGGAGAGTTAGCTTTGATATTTGTGCGTATTGTTGTGTTGTGAAGTGTGGCTGCTTGCCTGCTTATTTCCAAGCCTCCACAATTATAAGTTATAACCATCAACTGGGCCCAATCTCCAGCCCAAATAAAATAATGCACGGCCCACTTCCCATTTGCCATCAAACATTAATCAAAACGCATCTCATTAGTAATACCACACAAAGTTGCAAACAAATAAGAGTACTAAAACACAAATTAACTGTCAGCTTAACTCATTAAAAAAAAAGATTACGGGAGTAAAAAACTTAGTTGCACAATTTAAAACACAAACTAAAATTAGCACATACTAATGGAATAGATTTTAATAATCATTAAAAAATAGAATTGGTATTGAATAAAATTTTAATATAATTACCATTAAATATTAAATATCACATATTTATTATACTAAAGAAAATTTATTACGTAATTAAAAATTTGTAATCCGTTTTACAACAGTTGTGAAAGTATAATGAGAAGAATTATACTATTATTGGCATAAATGGAATTGGACCTACTTATATATTGACAAACAACTAATTTTACCAAACAATTTTCCTGCAAACAGCTAATTCTAACAGCTAAGTCAAACAACTTAATAACAACTAACAACTGATTTTGATTTTAACTCTTATTCTTTTTGGAAGGATATATTTAAAAAATTATAATTATAATTTTTAAAATATTTTTTTTAGAAAAAGATATTTGAAATATTATAATTAAAAAATTAATAGTAGTCTACTATGCTCATAATGCGTCGAAGGAAGAGTTTCACTTATAATCAACAATCACCTCACTTAATAAGTGTGGTAGGACTCTTAGAATGTGTCGTCACGCTTATAAGTGTGTTTAATGTCTTACCACTCTTATTTTGCGTGGAAGGATGTAAGAGTAGAAAATACTCGCTTTTTTTCACCCACATTTAAATATGCGTGGATATGTAAGCGTGGAAGCAAGCCATTTTTCGATCAGGATAGATAAATTCAAATATTGGGACAAGATAAAATTTTGACCAACACCTAATATTATTCATCTACCTATACTTTTTATAAATAACTTATTACTCCCTCTGTTTGAAATTATCTGTCATTTAGAATTGGTTTACTAATACCAATGTGTCTAACATTTATAGGATAGTTATGAGCATAATTACTAGAATGACCTTATTACTTTTTAATAGTTCTCATTCTACCACAATAATTATCAAGGGTAAAATAGTAAAATCAGTAATTAATAGGCTATTGAGACTACAAAATGAAAGATAATTAGAAACGAGAAAAATTAGTTAAAGTGACAGATAAAAAAGAATGGAGGGAGTAATATTTTAAAAATATATAAATTACCCTGTCCCTTGGACAAGTTGTCCAGCTAGTAGTCTTAAAAAAATATACCAAATTAAATCACAATATCAATCATATAACAAAGAGTATGAAAACAAAATTACCCTGTCCCTTGGACAAGTTGTCCCTTGGTAGAATTTGTGAGTTTTATTTAGGGTATTTTTGAAAATGATAATTATTAATATTTACTTTTTTTTATTAGTTGAAAATTTATACATAACTTAAAATAATATTCAAACATGTTTTCAAGCTCATAAATTTCAACATCCATTTTCTTCATATGAAAACAAAATAATTAACAATAAATGGATAGCGTTTTTTATAAAAATAAATAAATAAATAATTTTTAACAAAATATGTAATTTAATTATGTTCCTTGCAATGCACGTGTTTGAAGACTAGTATATATATTCAATTAAAAAAAAAAAAGAAGACTAATATATATATATATAGGAAAATTGGATTCTAATAATCCCTACTTTCACCAATTGGACAATTCATGCATCTTTCACTTCAGATTCGTGGTCCAAAAAAAAAAAAAATTGGATTGTAGTAGGATATTTTCGAGAGAATCATAGATTTTGTATTGCATTTGATTCAAAACTTAGTATAACACTTTACAATGATTTTTAATGAATTTACAGCGTTTCTCCCAAATTGTTTTCATTTTTTTACTATTTTTTACGATTTTTTCACTTTTATTATTTTTAAAAAATCATAATAATTATTCGGAGTCTCAAAAAAAAAATTTAAAAAATTTTTTAGAAACTATAATTCATTAACTTTCTATGCAGAACTAAAAAAAAAAAATAGTGTGTAGGAATGAAAAAATAAGAAGAATGTGGAGGTGGATTTTTGCAATACAATCCAATTTTATTTTTTTGACCACCGTAATACAAAGTGAAAGACGGCCCACTATCATTCAATTGGTGAAAGTAGGATTATTAATCTAATTATCCTATATATATATATATATATATATATATATATATATATATATATATATATATATATATATGTATGTATATATATATATATGGACACACCCCTGTAACAATCAGCTGGCTGTTTTTGAACTAATCACATCCCTATTCCGTTGCACTACAAATCAAGTCGCCAAATTGATGGACTGTGAAATCAACTACCCCTGTAACATTGACTTTTAATTAGGGTTCGTGGAATCCCCAATTTCAATATTTTGAATTTGGAAGTTGCTGAACCAATTTCTTCCGTGCTGCAATGAATTGTGAAGTTTGCCATCTCAAAGAAGTGGTAGCGCCTCTGGGTTCATCTGATTTCCATATTTTCCATATAATTTGTGAAAGCAAATATTCGTGCTTATCCACTTAAATTTGCTGTATTTGTTAGGAACTGGAGCACTTTGAGATCAGAGAAGTTTTGCGATGTAATCAAATTTCTCTCTGTCGAATTTCTCTTTGTGATGCTTATGTTTATTGATGAATACTTACTAGCCTGTAATTGAGATTGATATTTTAGCAATTTCCGATATTTTGTCTGTTCATCACCTTTTTCATATTTTGTTTCATACTAAAAGCAATTAATACTTTACGTGATGTAGGAAGTATACGAGTCTGTTGTCCTTGCATTTTCTTTAGGTAATACGAGAAGCTCCTGAGAGTTGCCTGTATCTGGTTTCCTTTAATGTGAAAGATGAATATGAACAAATACTTTCCCATATGAGAAGCTCAGCTTTAGTAGTGTAGGAGCGCACTTGCATAATTTGATGTTTATCCCTTTCTGTGGTTTTATTGGTGTGAAACTACTGTTTTATTTGATTATCTGTTAACTTCTGAAGTATTAGCAATCTCTGGTTATTCCTGCAATTCCCTGTTCGTTGAATTCCACTATGCTCCCAGTCAGCAACAAAGAACGTTCAAACTATAAAATGTAACGATAGTTGTAAATAAGTATTCAAAAACATGTAGTGAATTGTTTAATTGTCACAGCCTACTTGGAGGCAATTCGAGTACCTTGTGTACTAATTGCTAATCTGTTTACCAGAAATCAAGCACCAGTGTGTATGGAATGTAGTTCTTTCCTTCACACTTTTCTGGCCTTTGGTCAGCACCTCTTAAGATTCGTGGAATTGATTCTTATTCAAATTGGATGCGGCCCTACCATGATCATGTTTTTTCTGAAACTTAAAAGAGGTTTTAACATCGTGTAAGATCATTGTTCATTCTATTTGTTTGCACTTTGCAGGCATACTACATACAATCATGTTCCATAGGGCACTGGGACTTGTGAGACCTAAAGATGTTGACCTGGAACTTTTTGACATTACATATGTGAGTCACAACCTGAAACACTATAGTGAGATATTGGTCGCAATCTTCCATCTATATGCACAAGTATGCAAATAGATATTTGCGCCAACATAACTTGTCCAGCCATATGTGCCCTGTTCGATTGTGGCTCGGACTTCCTCTTGTACTTACTTCTGTTGCAGCTTAATTCCTCTCATTTGTTTGTTCATGTATCCACTGCTTCCGATGCTAGTTAGTATGTCAGTTAACAATCTAGTACACCCAAAAAAGGAATGTCTGTTGCAGATATCGATACTGGTTGCTTACTTTTAAGTGTAAGTCCTACCATATAGCACTACCAGTCGATGATCACAGCTAATTATGCAGGTTCAATGTGGGGATGTGGAACTTGAAAAGAAAATAGATGAGAAGATTGATCAGTTCATTGCTTATGTTGAGAAGCATCCTAACAAGAAAAGTCAGGTTTGTAGTGCAGTGCCACTTTCTTATTAGTGAGGTCCTCAATTTTATTGGGTATCTGTTTGTTTAATTTATACTTGTTCTTGTTTGCACACTTGGCAAGCCGACCCTTATGTTAGGGTTCTTGTACTATGTGGCTTAGGAGATGCTCAGGCTTCATCAGTTTTGCTTGTACTTTTTGAATCTCAATTTGAATCCGGTCATGGGTTGTTTGGCTCTGGTGTAACTAGGAGCACACCAGATTCTTTTTAGGTCTTGGCGTAAATGCGTATTCTCATGGGTCCTTGGTTCATGATCTTTATTAATTCCTATCACTTCAGCATATTCCCTCCTTCCCTGGGACAACAACAAACCTAAGATAGCTTGATGGCACAACCTTACCCACCCTTGCCCTTCCCCAAAAGTCATTACTCATAGAAAATTATTTTAAGTTCTCATATCTGATTATTGGATCAGTAAACTTGCATTATGTAGAAAGATTTTGTTTAGTTGATGATATGCCGTTGGAACATGACTGTAAATTCTGACATGTTTTTCATGATTGTTTTGACCTAGTTTGTGTTCTGCTTGCTTGTAACTGGTTCCATTGCTACCTTTGCAGATCTGCCTTTCGTTCTATGAATTAAAGAATAACAGAGCAATATGGTTCTCAAATAAAGTTGAACGTCTGCACTGGGAACATTGGTATATCAACCTGAATGTCGTAGAATATCACAAGCTGAATCCTGGCAAGTTTCGTCACTGCAAAGTTGTAGAGTCAGGAGGTACTCTTCATGACAAGATTTTTCATTGCACTTTACTAACACTTCAATTGCTTTTTCACTTAACTTTTCATACATGGCTGTAGAGGGTCCATTGGAGGATAGAAGCGCTCGTAGAGCTGCAATTGAAGTCACTCTTCGGGAGGTTATGTTTCAGATCATAAAATTTGTAAATGAGAAAAAGGATCATATTCCTCCTATTCCCAGCCGTGAGGGCATCACATTTCCCTATGAGATCACAATCCCTAGGTTAGCTCTATAAGCTCCATTGTTGTTACTCACTGGCTTCTGGTTTTTGTGTGTCTGTTGTTTTCCTTATTTCTTGGTTGGTTTTGGGGGGGGGGGGGGGGGTTGCAGCCTCTCATATTTCACACCTCTGTCTCTGTATTATGTTTCTTTTTGGATGGCATATTCTGCAATTTAATGTCACTTCTTTTCGACAATTGTTGTCATGTAAAGTGCATAATCTTTGTTAAGCTTTCTGGCTGTAGATGCCATGACTGTCCTCTTTATCTTGCCTGAGTAATTTCAGAATACATAGGTACTAAATATTTTTCCTACCAGAGAAGCTTAGTCAGTGTTGTGTGAAATTTATGCCCGGAGAAGTACTATTATTGAGCTCTATTATAAGTAGTTATGGTATTGTAATTACTGAGTACAGGGGTTTATATTTCTTTCCATTGACTAGTATGATTCAGATACTTGGCTTTCTGTTTTGTACATTTGTATTAAATTTTTAGGTGCAAGGCTTCTGTAGTTCTCTCTGCAATAGTTATTGCAGGATTAAGACTTATTATCTCTACATTCAAGCATCTCTTTTCCTTATTTTCTTTGTAGCCAAATTATACTGACTAAATACCCGCTACTACTTAATTTCAGCTCATCAGATACTACATTTCGGATGGATATGTTCAAGAGAATGCTTCAAACTGGTAACCCGACCATGTTTAGTTGACAGCTCAATGCTTTCTGTTCCCTTTCTTCCTTGTCATGATAGATTGTATATATGCTAAAGAAGCAGAAACAAACAAAGACTGTAAATCTTTCTAGTTGCAACATGAAAATTTTAACTGAATACAAATACATACTATCAGCAGTATTAATCAAGGAAGTGAAACAAAGAATGTGAAGCAATTTAATTGAAGTTTGTATTATTTGGAGAATTTAAGTGTGTGATTTTGACATGATGCAGAAAACTTGTAAGGACTTTCTTATTCCCTATCCCTACCTCTTACACGGGAGTAGCACCACTTCAATATCTACATTTTGTGAAATTCATGGGAGGGCCCATGAAATTGACTTGTGCCCACCGTAGTTTATTCTTATTACTTGTTTCGGCATTCTAGATGGCTTTCATATGTACTTGTTTGTTGTAATATGTGTGTCCATGTGTGTTTGAGAGAGAGAGAGAATAAGACACTTAGCGGTAGTTCACGGAGTGTGGTGCTGGTATATGCTGTTGAGACTATTGAAGGAGGTAGGGCACCGAGTGACAGCCTTGGACATGGGTGGCTCTGGGGTTTATCTGACACCCCTTGACGAGATAAGGATCATTGATGGTTGTGTGGAGCCTTTGACAAGCTTGTTTGGATCCCTTGGTGATCATACAGGGTGATTCTAATGGGTCATAGCTTTTGTGGGGGAGAAATCCATCTCCCTTGCCATGGAGAAGTTCCTCTTGGTTTCTGATTTTGTGGCTAATACCTCCTGCTCCAGCAACAAAACCAAGTTTTTGACATTCCTTGGTGTATAATAGGGGATTTGAATGAACTTGAAAAAGTGGAAGATAAGAAAGGAGGGGTAACTCCAAGTATTACAAGGTTAAATAAGCTGAACAAGTTTTTAATGAACATAAATGGTGAATCAGCCACCATCAATCTATGTTGTTAGACCCGGACCTGTCATCGAACCGGTTGATCTAGTGGGTCAATTGGTTAGACCGGTTTGATCGAACTAGACCGGTTGATCCAGTTAGTGGTTGAACTGGTCAAAATCGGTATGGTTTATTCATAATTAGAAAATATTTTCATAAAGAACTCTAATCACTCTATTGTGAAAATCGCTGTGGTTTATTAATCATTGTTACTGTGAAAATCGGAAATAATTTTTTAATCATTCTTTGTATTTTACGTTACTTTTAAGCTGCCATAAAATTCGAATTATTGTTGTATATCTTAAGACTTTGGTCTATTCAATATAGCGGAATGTATTTAGAATTTATTTAAATCCAATGCTTGAGTCCAATAGGTTAAAAAATAAAAATCAATATGCAAATATGAGTCATATGACTTCTTTGGCCACATAAGTGGACACGTACATCACAACCCTTGCCTCCCAAATAAAAAGCTCCCAAACACTCAATGATCTGTCTTTACTCCAAACTAGTACTTAGACCCGTACAACACACAGGACGCAAGTAAACCATACGTAGTTTTGAAAATATTACTGAGGTTATATTTAAAAGAATAAAGAAAAAAACAATAATCTATATATTATAATAGAAATCATTGTGGGTCCCACAAAATAGAGCCACAAGAGCGACTGTAGGGGAATTGGCCAATCACAATGTAGAAAATTATATTTTTTTCTATTTTTAATTTTTTTTATTTCAATCCGAATTTTATTTAAAAATTAAAAAAACCAGAAAGTATCACTAATCCTTGACTGCTTTGAACTCTGAATTAAATTATTTTGGTGCAAATAACAGTAATTATTTTGGTGTTGCCTATAATAATAATAATAATAATAATAATAATAATAATAATAATAATAATAATAATTTATATATTATAATAGAAATTATTGTGGGTCCCACGAAATAGAGCGACTGTAGGGGAATTGACCAATCACAACGTAGAAAATTATATTTTTTTCTATTTTCAATTTTTTTATTTTCAATACGGATTTTATTTTAAAATTAAAAAAACCAAGAAAGTATCACTAATACTTGACTGCTTTGGACTCTGAATTAAATTATTTTGGTGCAAATAACAGTAATTATTTTGGTGTTACCTATAATAATAATAATAATAATAATAATAATAATAATAATAATAATAATAATATTCTATGTAATATTAATAGTAAAGTTTGTGGGTCCCGCTAAATGGAGAAAGGAGATTAATTATATGGATTTCGACTAATCAAAATGTAGATAAATGTTGAATTAAATTATTTTGGTGCAACTATCTGAAATTATAATTATTTTGGAATAATAATCTATATAATATTAATAGTAAATTTTGTGGGACCCGCTGAATGGAGAAAGGAGATTAATTGTCTGGATTTCGACTAACCAAAAAGTTGATAAATGCTGAATTAAATTATTTTGGCGCAACTATCAGTAATTATAATTATTTTGGAATAATTTATATCTATATATATAATATATAATGACAAAATTGTGGGCCACCCCCAAATATTGAAAGGAGAGTGATTATAAGTATATCGACCAATCAGAATGCACATAATTTTTTTTTGGAAAATAAAATTCAAATATTCATGATATTATGATAGAATATCTAACAGTATGACAAAATTTGTAGTCACACATAAATATAATATATATATAAAGTTTGCTAAAATTTAATTATCATTTATATTAATTCGTATAAAGTTGGACTAGGATGAATATATGCCAAAATATTTATCTTTGTAATTTTAAGGGGAGGATTCATTAGATTATGATAAATATTTTTTGAGGTGATAATATTGTCATTGTCGACCATAACATCATGAATATATTTTTTAGTTAAAATTAAATTTTGATAGAATACATAACGATATGATACAATTTGTACGCACACTGTCACACTTTAATTTATACACAATTGGCTAAAATTAAATTATCTTTTAAATCAATTTATACAAAGTTGGACTAGCATGAATATATGTCTGAATATTTATCTTTCTAATTTAAGGGAATGAACCATTAGATTATCACAGAATATTGTTTTAGGTGATAATATTGCGATTGTCACCCACAATATTATCAATATCTTTTTTCATTAAAAATATAAATTTTATAATAATTTAATTTCCAATCCAGGTTTGAGTTTTCCAGGTTTAGACCCAACCGGCCCGGAACCAGAAAAATGAAAAGACTTGGAACGAAGACCGGAATGGCTACCAGTTCGTCCAAGTTTTTCGTCTAGTCTTTTTGGGTCACCCGGTTCAAACCAGAATATTACATTTGTTTAACAATAATAATAATAATAATAATAATAATAATAATAATAATAATAATAATAATAATTACAAAAGTAACTAATTTAGTTCACTCCGTGCATCGCACGGGTTGAGGCCTAGTAATAATAATAATAATCTATATATTATAAGAGAAATCATTGTGGGTCACGCGAAATAGAGCGACGGGAGTGAATGTAAGGGAATTGGCCAATCACAACGTAGAAAATTAAATTTTGTTCTATTTTTAATTTTTTTTATTTTCAATCCGGATTTTATTTTAAAATTAAAAAACCGGAAGTATCACTAATCCTTAACTGCTTTGAACTCTGAATTAAATTATTTTGCATTGTTAATAATAATAATAATAATAATAATAATAATAATAATAATAATAATCTATATATTATAGTAGAAATCATTGTGGTTCGCACGAAATAGAGTCACGAGAGTGATTGTAGGGGAATTGGTCAATCACAACGTAGAAAATATATTTTTTTTTCTATTTTCAATTTTTTTATTTTCAATCCGAATTTTATTTTAAAATTAAAAAAATAGAAAGTATCACTAATCTTTGACTGTTATGGACTCTGAATTAAATTTTTTTTTGCAAATAACAATAATTATTTTTGTGTCAACTATAATAATAATAATAATAATCTATATATTATAATAGAAATCATTGTGGGGCCCATGAAATAAAGACACGGGAGTGACTGTAGTGAAATTGGGCAATCACAACGTAGAAAATTATAATTTTTTTCTATTTACAATCAGAATTTTATTTTAGAATTAAAAAACCAAAAGTATCACTAATCTCTAACTGCTTTGGACTCCAACTAAGTTTACAACTCTTCCATAATCCACGTATTCTATTTACAATCCGAATTTTATTTTAGAATTAAAAAAAATAAAAAAGTAGATAAGTACTAAAATAAATTTTTTTGTGCAAATATTAATAACTTTTTTGGGGTTATATATATAATAATAATAATAATAATAATAATAATAATAATAGTAATAATAATAATAATATTAAAGTTCGTTGGTCCCGTAGAATGGAGAAAAAATATTGATTGTAGGGATTCCGACCAATCAGAAAACAGATAAATATTAAATTAAATTATTGTGGTGTAAATATTTGTAATTATTTTGGTGTTATCTTTAATAGTAATAATAATAATAATAATAATAATAATAATAATAATAACATATAATATTAATAGTAAAGTTTGTGGGTCCCGCAGAATGGAGAAAGGAGATTGATTGTAGGGATTCTAACCAATCAGAAAGTAGATAAATACTAAATTAAATTAGTTTGGTGCAAATATTTGTAATTACTTTGGTATTATCTATAATAATAATAATAACAATAATAATAATCTATATAATATTAATAGTAAAGTTTAATTTTTTATACTCTCAAATTTATTTATTTACTTTTAAGTTACACGTTTAAATATTCAGTGTAAATGGTTCAAATATTTCTAATATTTTCAATAAAGTTTGTTTTTGGTTTTTTTATTTTTTTATTTTTTTATTTTTTACAACTTATGTTGTAGGATAATTAAGGTCACGTCTTTTATAAATGAAAAGATCGGTCAACTCACCACATCAGTATATATTATATTTACTCAACTGCATAGAGGACAAGAAATGACTGTTTATCATGAAGAATGATAGGACATTAGCATCAAATGTATCATGCAGATCCAAAATTGGCATTCACCAAACAACTTTGTCTCATAATGCAATTGTTCATTTATCCTCAAAATTATAAGTATATAATTGTCATATATTTGAGAAGTAGTTACCTATTAGTTTGAATAATTTTGTAACGGTTTTGGGCCGGGTTTAGCTTCTTGCAACTGAATTGTTGGCCCTTATATTTATATATTTCGAACAATTTATTATGATATCTTTTCATATGACAATATTATTAATGTTTTGTTCTTTTTAAGTTACATATGCAGGTATAATCTAATATTTCTTTTTAAATTAAAATAATAACTATTTTGTTATACACCGTGCATCGCACGGGTTGAAGATTAGTAAAAATTAAAAAGAATAGTTTTCTTATTTAAAAGGATAAATAATAAAGAATAAAGAATAGTGTATATGAAAAAAGGAAAAGAAAGAAGAATCATCAATGCAAACATAGATATATTAACGCACACATTAATAGTACATGATTTTAAAAAAAAATTAAATAGAATCAATTACAGGTTTTCTAAAATGCCCTCATTAGAATACACATATTTCGATCCTCACCCTTTGCACCTAATATATATATATATATATATATATATATATATATATATATATATATATATATATATATAATCTATATCTATAATCTATATCTATAATCTATAAT
Organism: Portulaca oleracea; assembly: GCA_029582165.1. Lineage (NCBI taxonomy): Eukaryota > Viridiplantae > Streptophyta > Magnoliopsida > Caryophyllales > Portulacaceae > Portulaca > Portulaca oleracea. The sequence continues at coordinate 7,468,438 of CM055878.1, read as the reverse complement.
CTATAACCTTATAAAATGGGAAATGATCGTTACTGTAGATTGCTACAGTTATGGCATTTCAGTAAATTTATCCATTTTTTCCCTTATGGCTGACAGCTCACTGGCCCATCTTCTACACTTTCATTTCCCCTGCCTTCCTCGAGCCCTTCAATCAATATAGAGTACCATATATCTCTTTCTCTCTCTCCCTCTCTTTCTCTCACATATTCACCTTTCAATTTTACTGATTGCGTCCATCTTCTTCAACTTCCTTGTGCCCCTCCACCGCTATCTACCATCTTTTTCTTTCTCTAACAAATTCTCAGCTGCCCCATTGTCCTTTGACACTAACCCCAACCAAATCGGTGTAGCTGACCAAACACTAGACATCATATGAAAATCTATAACCTTATAAAAGGGGAAATGATCGTTACTGTAGATTGCTACAGTGATGGCATTTCAGTAAATTTATCCATTTTTAGGGTTTAGGGTTTAGGGTTCAGGGTTTAGGGTTAGAAAAAATATGCTTGTGGGACAGCAATGTTCCAAATTGCGCTTAAATTAAAAATGTTAAAAAGGAGTTTCGATCCTGGTCCCAATCCCAGTTCGAAAATCTTCATAATAAATTAGAGCGAAATCTTAGGAAAATTGTGAAAATTGAAACTAAATTATTGGAACAGACAGAAAGTATAAGATTGAACCAATGGCTGGGCAAAATGATTAAATAAAGGGAAAAAAATGCTTATTTTTAATCAAAAATACTGGGGGAAACTGGCAAGAAAAGACTGGTTGACCAAAGGTGATAGCAACTCTACGTATTTTCAAAGATTGGCTAAAGGACGAAAGAAAAGGCAACAAGTAACGAAGATTAAAAACGACATAAGGGTATGGCTGGAAAATAGTGAAGAAATTGGTCAAAAATTTGTTAAGGATTATAAAAGTAGGTTCATATCTCAAAGGGGAACAAATGTAGAATATTCACATGAGATGTCAAGATTAATTTCTGAAAGTGAGAATAGTACTTTAATTGCTTTACTAAAGGATAGGAAATTAAACAGGCTCTCTTTGCGATAAACCCTGCCAAAACGCCAGGTCCAGATGGATTTGGTGCTGAGTTTTTTCAAAAAGCATGGACTGTCATAAAAGGAGATATCATAAAAGACATCCAAGATTTCTTCTCTTTAGGAAAAATTCTAAAAGAATCCAATGACTCGTTTATTACATTGATTCTGAAATCGGACAATCCATCACAAACGAGCCACTTTAGACCGATCAGTCTCTACAACACCTTCTATAAGATTATTGCAAAAATTATTGTGAATTGACTAGACTTCTTGTCGAAAAGACAATTTCACCGCGGTAGAGTGTCTTTATTCCGGGCCTGTCTATACATGATAATATTCTACTAACTCATGAAATTATGCACAAGTTTAGAGATTCTCGGATGAAAACCCCTTTGGTTAGCCCTAAAACTAGACATGGAAAAAGGTTATGACCAAATAGAACGGGATCTTTTAAAAAATGTCTTAACAAAAACAAGTTTATGCTCTGAATGGATTGGCTCATTGAACAATGTATCTCCACAGTGTCCTAGGTGCTACTTGAATTCCAATACCTGATTTTCTGTTATTAGCCTCCTGTTCCAGTTTACGATCGAGAATGTTCATACATAAGATGAAGAGATAAGGTGAAAAGGGATCCCCTTGTCTTAGACCCCTCGAAGGTTTAAAAACTGCATATGGTGTTCCACTTACGAGCAGCGAATAATAAAATCCCTTGCCTTTTTGTTTGCAGATGATAGTATGTTATTTTGTAAAGCCTCAACAGGAACAACATTCCGGGTTAAAAACATCCTTCAACATTTTTGTGAAGAGTCGGGACAACTAGTGAATTTCCATAAGTCCATATTGGTATTCTCAAAAAATACGCCTAGGAATTTCAAGGACAACATTAAAGGTATTTTTAATATCCCCCTGGCAGAATCAATTGAAAAATATCTGGGGTAGCGTATGTAGCTAGGAGCCTAGGACGACAAAATAGAAATAGCTTTCAGATATAATTCAAAAAGCAACAGATAGAATGTTAGCATGGAAAACAAACTCGCTTTCTAAAGCAGGCAGATTAGTTCTAATCCAAGCTAACTTAGAGTCTCTCCCTACCCATACTATGCAATGTTTTAAAATACCCAAGTCACAACCAAATTGTTTTGTCCAAAAGTATGGTTGACTATTACGATGTTGTACATCTTGTTGAAGTAAGAACCTTTTGAATTGACATACTAAGGCTCTGCTTGGGAGAGGGGTAAAGGGGGGGTTAGGAGGGGTAAAGGAGGGTCCTTACTCCTCCTTACCCCCGCTTGGGAAGAGAGTGAGAGAGGGTAAGGGAGGGTAAGAGGGAGTGAGGTTTACACCTCTTTACCCCTCTTAACCCTTATTTTTTTAACACCCCAATTTGGGGTGTAAGTATGTGTTAAGTTATAATATACCTACAATGGAAAATGACCATAATACCCTTAACCTTAATTGAATTACATATAATATGAAAGGGTAAATATGTCAATTAACATTTTATTCTTATGAACTCTCCAAATTATTCTCCCAAGTAGGGGTAAGTAGTTTACCCTTATGAACCCTCCCATACTCTCACCCTCCTTTACTCCCCTTCCAAGCAGAGCCTAATAGCATGTTTAGTGAATGAAATAGATGAGAAATGAGTTCTATTCTTTTTTTTTTTTTTGTTTGGAGAACGCCTTTTGAAATGGAATTGCAATCCCATGAAATTTGTTATCCCTTCCAAATAGGGATATGATTGGAAACCCCCAAATGTGAGTGGATAAGATTATCCATATTCTTCCATAATAAAAGGGTTATTAACTAGGAAGGATGGCCCAAAAGCCAAATTGACCACGAAGGAAATGGAGACCATAAGGTACTAATTTATGAGAGGAAGGGACTCATCAGTGTTGAAGTGGGATGCCGTGTTGACAATCATTTTTTTTTTGTTCCAATTGCTCTACCTCTATCCATCTGAGCCCACCACCACCTGTGCTACCACCAGCACCACCACCCCCCCCCCACCATCGAACATACGCCGACCACCACTTGCATGCCACGCCGTCAACCCAAATCAACTGCCCAAAAATACCTAGAAACACCCAAAAGCACATTGAAAAACACCAGGGAAGCCCTCTGTTTTGCATATTTTCTGGATGTATGCAAAGAGGAACCATAGTTTATTTTGTAGATATCCATGGATATTTAAAAAATGAACCATTCTTCCCCTTTAAAGACATTTAGATGGTGAATTCTGTTGACAAAGTTGTGCAATCTGCCTCTGATTTGTCAGTAGGTACCAATCAATAGAATTCTACATCCGTCTGAGCTTGCAAACGCCAAACTCTTAACACTCAGATCCATCCAAACCCCATCCAAAACAAACCCCTACAAAACCAAACAAAGTCAAATCTAATCCAGATAATATGGAAGAACCCAACGAGACCCAAAACCAAAATTAGGATTCGTACCAGGAAGAAAATCCAATCATATGTTTCTCTGTCATCGCCATCGTCCTCAACCCCTTTTTCCATAAATATGTACAGGAACAAGATGATGAGGAGGAAAAAAGAAACCCAGTGTTTTGTTGCAAAAGGTGCAAGAAGTTAATTTACAAAGAGTGAGATAGGGAGATAGAAAGGGGGGGGGGGAATGGGAGAGATAAATGAATAAGACCTTTCCATCGACATATTTTGCAGCTTCCTAGACAAAATTCGCCTTCGAATGTCTACACAGGCGAACCATGGTTTGCCTTTGTAGATATCTATGGATATCTATAAAGGGAAACCATGATTCTCCTTTCTAGACATCCGAAAAAGACGCAAAACAGGGGGCTTCTATGGTATTTTTCAGGTGCTTATCGGTGGTTTCTAGGTGCTTTTAGGCGTTTGATTTGGGTCAATAGAGTGGTAGATAGGTGGTGGTGGGCGAACGTTCGGTGGTGGTGGGCTGAGATTGGTAAAGACAGAGCAATTGGAACAAAAAAAATAAGAAGATTATCCACATGGCATGACAATTCAACACTACTGGGTCCCTTCATCTCAATTAATTAGAACCTCATGGTCATCCATTTCCTTCATGCTCAATTTGACTATTGGGCCATCCTTGCTAGTCAATAACCCTAATAATAATAATAATAATAATAATAATAATAATAATAATAATAATAATAATAATAATAAATAATTTTTACACACCCTACCTTACATTTGTAGTAATAATTTTTACACTCTCGACATTTGTGAAATAATTTTTACCTTACCTGACATTAAATATTCATACATTTAAACCTCCTAAGATATTTTATAATTGACTTTTTGTTGGATTTTCTGGCGAACATCACAAAGATAAATATGAATTGACTTTTTTACCCTTGATATTAATTCATATGACTTTCAATTAAATATGAATTGACGTTTTTACCCTTATTATTAATTTATATGACATTTAAACCCCAACCTTTTCTCTACTTTATTTCTTCGAAAACCCAATCCCTCCCCATTCTGAAAATGAAAACCCAATTATAAAATATCTTATAAAATAAATATCAAGGGTAAAAAATCAATTACAATAGAAGAAATATCTTATAATGAAAATGAAAAATGAAAATGAAGTAATATCAAGGATAAAAAAGTTAATTCATATTTATCTTTTTAATGTTCGTCAGAAAATCCAACAAAAATCAATTTTAAAATATCCTAGGAGGTTTAAATATATGAACACTTAATGTCAGATAAGGTAGAGTTAACCAATTGAACTCTAGCTGCATATGACATGTGTTTAGACGCCCAAAACCGGACTTTCTCCATGATTTTATCAACCAAAGCTAAACAATCAAACTTTCTCGACCTTTCTGTAGTAATGGGGACACCCAAATATTTAAGTGGAAATTCACCACGAGAGAAACCAAGAGTTCCAATTAGGTTATGAGTTCTGTTAATGTCACAACCATCAATTAGCAATTGAGATTTACTCAAATTTGCCGTTAGACCAGTACATTTCTCAAATGAGTCAGAATCTTAGAGATGCATTCCACAGACTTCTGATCAGCCGAACAGAAGATGATCGTATCATATGCAAAGATTAAATGATTGATCAATATATTTTTGCAACCAAGACGAAAGTGAAATTCTGATCATTTTTCAAATCAACCAACAGCCTTAAGATGTATTCCATCACCAGAACGAACAATAAAGGTGATAAAGGATCACTTTGCCGAAGCCCTCTTCCACCTTTAAAATAACCATGAACTTGACCATTAAGATTAATGGAATAGGAAGGTGAAGTGACACACATCATAATCCATCGTATAAATTTAGGAGGAAAATGAAAGGCTATTAAAGCATCCTCAATACACTTCCAATACACTGAGTCATATGCTTTTTTAAGGTCAATTTTCATAATACATCGAGGAGATATATTCTGTCTAGAATACCCTTGAGCTACCTCTTGGCATAAGAGAATATTATAAACAATTTCCCTTCCCGGCACAAAAGCACCTTGACTCTGATTAATCAAAGTAGGCAACACAGACCTTAATCTCGCACAAAACAACTTAGAGATACACTTGTAGGATACATTACAACAAGAAATAGGTCTAAAATCAGCTGGACTATCTAGGTTCAATTTCTTTGGAATAAGAGATAACACTGTATGATTGATGCTTGAGAGTAAAGCCTCATTATCCAGACATTCAAAAATAGCTTCACAAAAGAAATCACCAATCATTCCCCAATTGAATTAAAAGAATGAACTATTAAAACCATCGAGCCCGGGATCTTTAATAGAAGGGATGGAAAAACCAATCTTACATACCTCCTCCTTATTAAAAGGCTTAAGTAAGCTCAGCTGTTGTTCGATTCTAAGAATATATCCACCATGAATAATATCAGAATTCAACCTCTGTCTATCATACTGTTGATGCCCCAACAATCCTTCATAATAATGCAGGACCACTTTTGCAACATTATCAAATCTAGTGACTTGACCACCATTTGCATGAGAGATTTCATAAACAAATGAATTGTTTTGTCTTTTCCTCATTTTTGCAAAGAACAAGTGGGAAGGACTATCACCCAAGTTTATCCAATCCACTTTATTTTGTTGAAGTAATTGTTGAGCTGAATTAAGAATAGCAATATAAGCACTTCTTTTCAGCTTTTCTTGATCATAGAGAACCCTGTTATCCTTGTCATTCATAAGAGCTAATTGGATGGTATCAAGCTCCTTCTTACTTCTTTTGACTTGTTCATGAATATCATGAAACTTGCTCTTGTGCAACTTCTATAAAGGTTCTCTCAAAGAACTGAGGAAGCGTTGAAATTAGTACATTTTGCAACCATTATAAGTCTTGGATAAAGCTTCAAGTAAAATGCCTCCATAATATTCTGAATTTCGCCACATATTATAATATTTGCAATAATTCCTACCTTTTGGACAATCCGGAAAAGATAAAAGCATAGGAGTGTGATCCGATAATCCAAAGGTAAGAACACAGTATGCACATAACCCACTTGAAGCAACCAATTTTCATTAGAAAGAATCCTATCAATTCTTGACCAAACATGGGTATTTGTCCATGTATAATAATCTCCCCGGAAGTTCAATTCCTGCAAATTGACTTGATTCAAACATTCTTGAAAATCTGCCACCTCAAAATATTCCACATTAGTCCCACCAATTCTATCTTCAGGAAATAAAACCGAATTGAAATCACCTAGAACCAACCAACCATCTTGAATGCTACTGTTCCATTCAAAAAACTTCTCCCCAATGGCCTTACGCTCTTGAAGAAGATTAGAGCCATAAACAAAAGTAACATAGAAAGAAATACCATCAACCATCCTAGTAACAAACAAGTGAATCCACTGACCATGAATTTCCAAAACCTCCACCTTATAAACTTGGGGTTTGCAAGCAACAAGGATACGACATTTACCACCCACTGGAGTATTGTGAACCATCGACCAACCAGAGAACATTTTGTTTTCCAAATCTGCCATGTTTTCAAATTTTGCTTTTATTTCAAATAAGTCGACAAGACTTACTTAATGAACTTGTAGGAAGGAACGAATATCCACCTGCTTATCAGGCCGACTACAGCCCCTCACATTCCAACTAATCATGACCCACCGGCAAAGCCGCACCTGTCTTCTTAAATGCCTTCAAGACCTCACCAGCCAGAACTGTTTGAGATCTTCTTGGGACATTACTCGGTGGCAGACTTTTAGAGGGGATAGAAGGTGTAATAACCGGCTGCTTAGGAATGTAAGGAGGAGGAGGGGAATAGTGTGTTGTATTCTGAGCTATTTGAACCTCATTATCATCCACGAGCTGATTAATCACCAACCTGTTCCCAGCCTTCATTTTACAGTCACTCACTAGATGACCGAAATTCCTACAATGCTTGCATTTAATCGGATTCCAATTATATATTACTTTTTGAGAAATCACCACACCATTATCAGTGAAGTTCACAAACGCAGGGAACAAACCTTCAACAATCATCTCAACAAGAAGCCACATCCGATCTTACTACTACACGTCTTAATCGGAATACCCAAGGTACTACCGATCTTACTAAATCTACTGGAATTCCAATATTTCAGATGCAACTTCGGAAGAATAATCCATACTGGAAGAGACGAGATAGAATCCACATCAATAGCTAGATCTTCACTCCATTCTCTCACTATTCACTAACATAGGCTTGTTCTCATAGTAATAGATACCCCTCTCCAATACCGTCTTCATATGTTCTTCCTTCTGGAATTGAACTAGATAGACGCCCCTACTCGCTTTTACCACTCGAATAATATCCATTTCCTTCTAGACAGACCTGATAAAACTATTCATATCATTTGATTGCAACGTAATACCTAGAATACGACACAAAACAGAGAATCCCCAATTCTCCTGCCCAAAATCATCTTCATTATGTTCAGCACATAGACATCCATCAATTGATGTTGGAGGAATAAATCTTAGGCTCAGGTCATCTTCATTGATCATAGAGTTGAAATGGGACACCACATTAGTGCATTCACCGCTACTCATTCCAAAACTAATCAATCCACCAAACATAACAAAAAAAAAACACTCCAAATTGTGAGAGCTTCTCCAAGAACCCCGATTAACTCCTCTATTAACAAAGTAGAGTAGTTTCCCCTCAGCAATTCCACCGAAAATCGTAGAGAGAGAGACTCCCGATAGAGAGAGAAAACCTATATATATATATATATATATATATATATATATATATATATATATATATATATATATATATATATATATATATATATATATATATATATATATATATATATATATATATATAGGATTAATCAAATGAGTATGGGAGCATTGTGAATGTGGACCATTGGATCCCCCATCTGTGACTATCTAATTGGCATCATTTATCTTTTTCTTTTTTGCCCTAGCCAACATTTATTTATTTTTTTTCCCAGCATCACGTGACTCTTGTTTAATTAAATGCACGCATGGACTTTGGGAATTAATTAGATGGCATATTTCCCTCTCTCTCTTCCTTGGGACAACACTACATAACCCCTCCAGCCAACCCAAGCGAAATCTTGATGCAACAGTGTAGGAACCGGAAAATCGTCCATTTAGGGGATTGTTTCAGATGCGCTACTTAGGTGATCAGGAGCCGACTAAGGTTGCTTAATCCTTAAATAAGGATAATTTTATTTTCGAAATTCATTTTCGGGGTGATGAAACTTTATTTATTTACAAATCCATTTATATTATTTAAATACTCGAAATTGCACCGAAATATTTTATCAATGACTTAATTCCAACCCATTACCGAATCCAGGCCCAAAATGAAGCAGATGGGCTGCCATAAAACATCAAAAGCCGCAGGGGTTTTGATGATTTCTCGATTGGGCCACGCGTTTCCTCGGCCCAGAGGAAATGGGTGGAAATTAGCAAAAGCTATGCGGCTTTTGCTAATTTCTGGCCCATTTTCTCTCGGGTTGACCTTGGATTAGTGAAAAGATGGCATTAAATCATTTTTAATTATTTTGATGCAAATACGTATATTTTAAATAATTAAAAGAATTGTAAAATGATAAAAGAGTCGCCAACCGATTTAAGGAAATAGACAAACCAACATAAAGAAAATAACTCCAGTCTACGAAACCCGATTTCTAAGTTCGGGGGTAAGGTTACGAATTCGAGAATTATAAGAACTCTCGAATCCGCCTGTTAGAAACAGACTCTACTAAAATCGAACTTGAAATGAAAAGAGCGGGGAGAGGTTTAATAAATTTCACAATATCATATTCTTGATCATGCAATATAAAAACGATGAGGTTTTATTTTACAAAATACATGTACAAGTAAAGAGATTAGAGCATAAATTACATGATTAAATATAATAATGAAAAGCAAACCTTTCTAGGAGTGGATGAGATGGAAATGGAGATTGATCCTCTTGACCCTTAGCCTCGGTTTGGAGCTTGGATGGAAGGATGTGTATGAGAATGGTTAGGGGGTGGTGGTATGGTAATGTAGTGATGATGAGGGTAATTAGGAGAGCATTAGGAGAGTACGGACATAATAGAGAATTAGAATGAGTGTATGGAGGTTTATGGAGAGATTCGCTTGTGAGAGAGTTTAGGTAGAATAATGAGGATAGTTGATGATGAATGAGTGAAAATGGTGGGGTATTTATAGGTGGAGGAAGGGTGTTTTGGAGGGAAGGATGAGGGAACACATCCCAACAATCAAGCCCTCCCATGCAATCACAAAACCTCCGCGGCTTTTGATCAAGGTCAGACGAAGTTAAACACATGAGCTAATATCATGGGATGTGCATGGGGATGATTCTGGCGCCAAAATCAAAGAAATTCGTAAAACCCCTGCGGCTTATAACAGTCAAGTGCACGGATCGGTGACATGGCAAGCAAAAGTGGGCCGCTACTCAATGCAAAAGCCAAGCGGCTTTTGTAATTTAAAATGGCCCGGAGTTGCTTGCTGGGCCATATTTCTGGGCCTAGGAGTTTGTAAAAGCCGCTTGGCCTTTAAAACTGGCTAAGTGCAACTTCGAACGACCATAACTCTTTCATCCGGACTCCGATTGAGGGAATTCATAAGGCGTTGGAAAGCTTATGATGTGTACTTTACTCTTATCAAAAGAAATAGGGCCAACAAGACTTGTGGAAAAAAATGGGATTCTAAATGGTGGGCATATGTATGTGGAAAGGGTGGAAAATGAAGGCTTTTTGTGGTGGGTTGGTCCGGTAGCTTTTGATTGAGGAAAACCCATTGGATTTTCTTTCATTCTAGCCTCTTTTCTTATTATGCTTGATTTGTACACTTGTCCTGGTACAAAATCCGGTGTCTACAGAGAGCCCCCACTTTGATCGAGTCCGAATATGACGAAGGTCGAAGTACCCTGATATGCTTGGAGATGAGTACTGGTGGTCTTTTGCGAAGATGATGCCTTTCAACGGCGTCCTGAGTGAAGGTGGTCCTTTTTTTTTGTTGTCGGCGACCTTTAGGTGGCAACCATTGGACGACTGAAGATGTCGGTGATGTCGTCGGAGATTTTTAGATGGCAACCGTTGGACGACTGAATATGTCGGTGATGTCATCGGAGGCCTTTAGATGGAAACTGTTGGACAACTGAAGATGTCGGTGATTTCGTTGGAGGCCTTTAGGTGGCAACCGTTGGACGACTGAAGATGTCAGTGATATCGTCGAAGGCCTTTAGGTGGCAATCGTTGGATGATTGAAGATGTCGGTGATGTCGTCGGAGGCCTTTAGGCGGCAACCGTTGGACGACTAAAGATGTCTGCTGTTAGTACTCTTTTATGTGGCAACCATAAGACGGATGATGTCGGTGCTCTTTTATGTGGCGACTGGAAGGTGGATGCTGTCGGTGCTCTTTTATCTGGCGACCGGAAGGTGGATGCTATCTTGTAACGGCAGCCTGGGGGCAGCAACCTTTTAGCGGCAGCTGGATGAAGGTTGTCCCTTTTAGCGGCGACCTGGTGACAGTGATGGCTCCCTGCACAGAAACCAAAGTAGAATGTCAGATCATTTTGAACAATGACTGGAGATACAAAGATTTACCTGTCTGGCAAATTGATCGCAATTGATCCGAAATGTCGGCGATGCCCAATGGATTTTCCTGAGGCGGATCGGATTTTCCCGGATTTTTCCGACGTGGATGGTGCCCAACGAAAATCAAAGTAGAACTGTTTTGATGGACACCGGTCGAGATATGACATTGTTGTGCAAAGCCTGTGGATATGATTTTGAATTGCAAAGCCTGGGGTGATGCTTGGAAGCTGGGTCCTGCATCGTGGTCTCGGGCGGCATGCGCCTCTTTGGGGATTGACAGACCTAAAATGTATAAGGTGTCTGTGTACTGTAAGTGTACGGGTCTGTGTAGTAATAAATATCGTTCTCTCTCAGGGATTTGCGTTCAATCACACACTGAACTAGTTCACTACAAAGAATGCTAGGTCGATCCAGGGTTTGTTGTAAAGTTTTCTAACACTAAACTAGGAAAGCAAGAATTTTTAGGGATTTTAACAGATGATTAAAAGGTGTTCAGGGGAGTCCACTCTAGTCAACCAGTCAAATTATCAACAATCTCGGTGCAGATAACAAGATAATTCGGGGTCTATAATCTATCTAGGCCTTATCACATGATCTTTCGATCCGAAGTGAGTTACAGTGATTAAACTAAACATTATTTCTAACCATTTAATCCAATCAAAGATAAAGAACTGATTATAAATTGACCCTAGGCAAGAATCATTATTTCTAACTATTTCCTAAACCTATTCGATCTACGTCTTTCCAATTCAAGACTCAAACTTTCATTCTGTTGTCGAGAACCTATACCAAGTACAAGGGCGGTTAGCCAGATTTCACCATGACATACTATACACGCAGATTAAACGAATAAAAAGATAACCTAACACCGAGACTGTATTCAAATTCAATCAAAAGACATCGAGTTTATCCCCCAAACAATGGAAATTAGCTACTCATATTACTGAAAGTAAACATTACAAAAACTGAATAATAACAAGGCAACATGAAAATAAAATATAAATAACCGTGTTCGAATTTGCAAAATCGATCTCTTCGTGTCACCCGAATCGATCTCTTTCGTGTTCTTCAATCACAATCAACAATCTAAACTAATAACAATGTTTCTGAATTAACTGGAAAGAAACTATCTAAAATCTACCCTAAAAAGCCCTCTAAACCTTCGTCTAAAACTACCGTCAAAACTAATAATATTCGACTCCCAAAAAACAAAGCTCTCTGGAAACGGCGCACATAAATCCCTTTTATAGGGCCGGATTCAAAAACGCTGGCAGCATTTAGTTTAAGAGTGGAATTCCTCCGTGTCTTGGCGCTCGCAGTGCCCAAAAAGCACTGGTAGCATTTTGGCTTTGCTCGGCTGCTGATGCCTCTGGACAAGGCGCTGGGAGCGTTTTGAGAACGCTGGTCGCGCCTTGTTGCTCCGTCCAGGTCGGGCTGGGCCGTGGTCCATCTGGGCCGCTTTCTCTTCTCTTTTTTCTTCTTTTTCAACTTTTTTTTTATTTTCTTTGATTCTTCCCAATTTTCCTTCAATTTTTCATGCTTTTTGATATAATTCCACTAATTCCTGCAAAATGTACCAATCTTGCGAACAAGTGTATAAATCACAGAAATTGACATAAAAATATGAGATTTCATATATAAAAAGCATGAGATAAACGTGTTTTGAGCCCTAAAAACTCTATATAAAAATGACTTATCAAATCCCCCCATGCTTTGCTCTTGCTTGTCCCCAAGCAAGTCAGAATTGAAAACAGGAGGATTAGGGCTCAAACAGGGAAAAACAATATCTAAGAAGGAAGAGAAGTAGGAAGAGTTTTTGATAGGGTTGAAAGAACAAAATCTTAACACCCCCTCATGATAACCATTCGAACACATCAATTCAACAAGCAAGCACAAAGATCGGTCTGAACAAGATCAAAACTCAGTTCAAAAGAGGAAGGAAGAAATTTTCGAAACCAAAAAAAAAGAAGAGAACAAGCACTTAGGATACACAAATCCGCCAACAGTCTCAAGAATAATGCAAATATGCGCGGTTAGTTATGGACGTAAGTCAGTCAAAAAGAGCAAACCTCACATAGGAAAGAATAAGAACACTCAATCACTGAAATTTGAATATGTATGTGGGTTTTTCTCATACTCAGACCAATAAAAACAAACTGCCATAGGCTTGGTAAGAACCTTGCTCTCCACTACTGGTATGCAATGCACAAATGACAATCAAAAGGACTTTTTCGGGTTGTAACGGGGCTTAGGTTAGGGGTAAGGAGCGGTAAAATTTGGGAATGAGGAGCTAAGAGCCATGCTTGGATTGATAAAGGATAAAACTCTCTCAACTCACCCTCTTGCTTGATAAACTAGTACATGAATGCTCATAAACCTAAACTACAATGCTCATAAATCTATACTAGAGTGTTCATAACCTAGTACATAAATATTCATAAACTTAAACTACAATACTCATAAACCTAAACTATAATATTCATAAATTTATACTAGACTGCTCATAAACCAGTACATGAATGATTATAAACCTAAACTACAATGCTCATAAATCTATACTAGAGTGCTCATAAACAAATACATGAATGCTCATAAATTTAAACTACTATGCTCATATAAATCTATACTAAAGTGCTCATAAGCCAGCACATGAATGCTCATAAACCTAAACTACAATGCTCATAAATCTATACTAGAGTGCTCATAAACCTATACATGAATGCTCACAAACATAAACTACAATGCTCATAAATATATACTAGAGTGCTCATAAACCGGTACATGAATGCTCATAAATCTATACTAGAATGTTAATAACCCAGTACATAAATACTCATAAACTTAAACTACAATGCTCATAAACCTAAATTACAATGCTCATAAATCTATACTAGAATGCTCATAAACCTAAACTACAATGCTCATAAATCTATACTGGAGTGCTCATAAACCACTATATAAATGCTTATATATTTAAACTACAATGCTCATAAATCTATATTAGAGTGCTCATAAACCAGTACATGAATGCCCATAAACTAAAATTACGATGCTCATAAACCAGTAGATAAATGTTGAGAAATATATACCACAATGTTCATAATTTTTAAAATAAATATTATGAATTGAAGACACCTATTATACTTGAGAAAAACATTTAAAAAATAACTCAAAATGCTTCCTCCGTTCCATATTAAAAAAATGACTCAAAATACTATCAACATGAAATTGTATTTTTTTGATAGACTATGTTATGAAAAAATTTTAGGTAAATAAAAAATTGAACAATTAATATTAAAAACCATGAATCCACATTTACTATTCCAATTGCATTTTGGTAATTTTGCTAAACTTAGGGGTTATATTCTGGGTTTTTTGGTTATTTTGTTTTCATTTTATTTTTATCATTAAATATTAAAATTCTACATCCACTTTTACTATTCAAAATTATACATGGGGTATTATCCAAATGACATTTATCAAATACTCCCAAGTTGGGAGATTATTCAATGGTTTAATTATTGTATGTATTTATCATTTATTTTAGTTTCCTAATTTCAAAGTTAGAACTTTGCATTTACTTTGCTCTTATCACATTTAAGATATTTGCCTCTTGAAAGTTTATCCTAAACCCTTATTATTTTATTTAGTTTGCTCTTTGGAGGGTTGACTTAAGTTTGGTGATTATTGTCAAAATATTGGTTGGCAAAGTGTTGGAATGACGTGTAAACTTTAGAAAATTTTACAAAACGTATAGTAAATATACGTACTACATGTCACTCAAATTGCCAAAACATTAAAAAATTTATACTTTTTTATATTAAAATTAATGTAACACCACTTTCTTTTTCTTTATCATCTTTCTCTAATAATAATCTATCACATAATATATTTACTATGTGCAACGTGCATTTTCTTCTGACAAGTTATACTCAAAAATAAAAACAAAAACAAAAATTAATGGGGCTCACGGAGCATGGTGCTCCAGGCTCACCATCTTATTTTTAATATTGTCATATTCCAAAACAAGAAAAGGGGGAATAATGGTAAATGGTAATGGAGAGGTAAACCGTCCTTGTGAGTTGTGACTAGAGTCTAGTAGTGATGGTTGGCAGAGACAGGAGCGATTGTTGAAACATGTCCAATTCCGGTGGTTGCAGCGGCCAACTTTCGCGCCTTTGCCGCCTTGTCTACAACTCCCTCCCCCAATTAACCGTAAGCTTCGTATCCTTGGGTTATCTTCTCTCTCCCCGATTTCGTAATTTGATGACTTTTTCTTTCAGGGATTTGAGCTCATTCCTCTAACTGAGGACAAAGAACGACAACTTCTCATTGCTCTCTCCAATGTCAGTCTCCCTCTACCTCTCTCTCAATTATTGATACTTTTGCCTCATCTAACTCTAATTTTTAGGTTTTGATTCAAATTCGGAGCTGGATTACTCAATCAGATGATGAAAAACAATGCAGTGCAAGCTGCAATTTACGTTCTGAGGAGCATCAATGTTTGACCAGCATCGTAGCCAATTTGGTATTGCTTCTTCATTTTGATTTTTCTTTTCCTTGGCTTATTTGGTTCGATGGAGCCTCTAAATATATTTCTGCGCAATGTTCTTTGACAGTTCTGATATAGTGTTCTTCCGTATTGACTCATTTCCTTCACTTTTTCAACCTTTTTTTTTTTTTTTGGGAATTGGGTAGATATGCTTCCTGAATGTGAAGAATCAATACATTCAGCATCTTGTGGGCAACATTTTCTTGGCCGTCTCAGAGTTTCTTACAGCTTATGTATGTGTATCCCATTACTTCAACTTTTTAACTCAGCTTCTACACAACTTCTGTTATCATGTTACGTGGGCTGATAAGCACAATGATTGTACAGGACAGCTATTGGAATGACTTTGTTCATTTGTTATTTAATTGCTTGGAGCTTGCCTTTTCCAATACCCCTGCACCCTCTATACAACCTTCAATGGGCCCAGCAGATCCCATCATATCATCCGAAGAAACTGGAAATACCAAACATAGCTTAAGTTTTAGTAACTCTAGCTTTCTTAAATCTAGATTGGCGAGTTCATCATGGAATTACATGGTTGGAATTTTGGGAATTTTGCGGGGCATAGTGAAATTTTTGAAGGGAGAAAGTCATGAGGAACTTGTGGGAGTATTGTTGAATTCTTTGAGTAACTGCATTTTGAAAGTTCCTTTGGATTTGTTGAACGGAGTTTGCATTGGCAGCAATGAGGGTTGTATAACTTCTCCTGCAGGAGATGGATTGATGTTGACAAATGCTGATGAAGCTGAGGTGAAGATCCTGTTCTTGGGGCACCTTATCCAGCTACTATGCTCGACAGTTGGGCTGATTGGTTCTCTTGAAGCTGAATCTACTAATAGTAATCATGTGATTCTTGATAATGTACGTGATCTTATCCCTAGGCTTCTTCACTGGGGCCTTGGTAAAGAAGGGAGCTATAGGCACAAGCACATCTGCCCATATTTCCGGCACAAGATTTTGGTAAAAGTTTATTTGATTGGTTTCATTGTAATTCTCTATTCTTTGATGAATTCTCTTTGATTTTAGACTGAAATGTAGGTTGCTTTGATTGAAGAAGTCGTTACCTTTCTTGCTTAAGATAGGTGTGTTCGTATATATGGGTCGAGGCATAGCTGGTTGAAGTTCTGTAGGTCATAGTTGAGGTAGTCAGACATATCATGTTTTAGATAAAGTAACTGCACTCTTGCCTTTGAATTTGAAGGATTGGAATGTGGCCGGGAGCAAAATAATGCAGAACAATCCTTTAAGTTTAGATTATTTCAATATTATGGCTTTCTAGGTTCAATATTCTTGTTGGTTAATTTCGTGCTATGTGTCTGTCTTGTATTTCATTAGCTGTTACTCGAGTTAATGTTTCATGCTTTTGATGATGCAGATGCTAATGATAAGACTCAATTTTCATGTGCAAGTTGATTGCTTGACTCTAGTCCAGTGGCTGCAGTTCCTTCGTGAGTACTACCGAGATTCACTCTCAAGACCAATCTTTCAGCTTCAATCTAACCAGGATGATACTCTGGAAGACTCTCCATTTTTGTTGTCTCTTTCTGTTCAAGAAGTTCATCATCTTCCTTTGCATCATTTACAGAGGCAGACTGTTTTCCTTTTCTTACAGTGTTCTTTCACCCTGATTGGCATGTGGTTGAGAAAATCAACTGCTGATTTGAAGTGCAACTGCTTGAGGTTAAACTCATTCTTTGCATCTGATCAGAATGAAATCAAAGATTGTTGTGCCAAAAAGAATGGGTTGCTTGAGTTTTATATATGGCTTCAAGGGCATGTTCCTTTGAACAATCTTACAGAGGATGATATGTACCAAGACAAATGCATCAGATTTGCATCATCCTTCATCAGATTGTATAAAAATGAGGTCTATTTTCGCTTCAGTGACATTTTAAGTGCATTTCTGAATTAAGATTCATGATTTCTGCCTAATGCTTATTCTCACCTTTTTGATTTGGTTTTTGATACACATGGTAATGTTTTATGTTGGTTTTCATGAATTGCATGCTTAGTTCAGAGTTATAAGTTATCACCACACTTATCATCATACATTACTCATCTATCTTTGTCTACCCTTTGTCAAATTAAGAGCACTTAAGCATACAAGGGAGTACCAGATATCTTGCTTATTAGCTTGTGGAGCTTTTGCTGTTACTTATCTGTCTTAAGGAAATAGCTGTACTTAAGAAGAAACTCCTTGAGCATCAATTTTCTAAACCGAAGGGTACAGAAAATGATATTTTATTAGCGATGCATTACAATTGGCTTAGATATGTGAAGAGAAATTGGTGTGCTGAAGTAATATTTGGCCAATTGAACCTCTATTTCTTTTCTGGTGCATTTCTTTTCTGTTTACCTGGTGCATCATCTAGGAGACAATGTTGTTTTTGTTACACCTGTTTCATTTGTCTATGTGATCTTATGGCTTTTCACTTGTGTTTTTTTTTTTTTTTTTTTAATGTTTAAAAAGTTGTTTGTAGGATGATATGCTGTTTGAAGTACTCTTGCAAATCTTTACTATACCTTTGTGGGGTGAAAGACGGTAAGTGTTGGGCATTTTAGATGCTATGAACTAATTAACTAATTTTTACACTATTTCAGATGTATACGCCTTACTGTTTCTTGGATTGTGTTAGATCTTTAAAAGAGAGGATGGCTTGTGAAGATGCTGAGGATGCGATTCTTTTTCACCTTTCAAACCTGTTTGACCCTGTTCTTCTGTTCCATGTTTTTCTTGCTGAAGTAAGTAGTTTGTGTACAAATTGTAGAAACGTCTTGGTTACACTGCTAGCCTGCCTCCTAAGATTCACTGAACTCGATGACGAAACAAATTTTTTATCTTTCTAAGGCCTTTCTATGATGGAGATATTTGATGAATTCAAATTTGCTGGTCGTCTTCCTTTTGCAGTTGCAATATGATCACCAATTACTTCTTGATTATCTTATTTCAAAGGATACTGGAACCAAGTGTGCTGAATACCTGTTGAGGTAATTGTTATGTAAAGTTGCACTTTACTTTTTTGTTAGGTTAGCAGCTG
This sequence comes from Portulaca oleracea, assembly GCA_029582165.1. Taxonomy (NCBI): domain Eukaryota; kingdom Viridiplantae; phylum Streptophyta; class Magnoliopsida; order Caryophyllales; family Portulacaceae; genus Portulaca; species Portulaca oleracea. The sequence continues at coordinate 7,449,725 of CM055878.1, read as the reverse complement.
TCAATCACAGAGATTGCTGTCATTTAGAATTATTCAAATTATGCATGTAATGCACTATGTAGTTTTGGTGACTTTTCTCAGCTTGGTTTGTTTCCTCTCTCTCTCTCTCTCTCTCTCTCTCTCTCTCTCTCTCTCTCTCTCTCTCTCTCTCTCTCTCTCTCTCTCTTTATGCTGATTACTTTTGTTTATCCACAACACTTGTTCACTTCATGCAGACATATATCTTTCATGGATAGTAAAGTAAAAGAAGACGGCACTTTTCTGGTTAAAACCAATTTAAGCTAAACTTAACTTTGTGAATTTTTCTGTAGGTGCCTGCGTGTTGTCTGTGATTCATGGAAACTGTTTGCCGAATTTCCGGTCCGGGGTCATGTCTGCCAAAAGAGTTGCCTGGATAGTTGCAAGAGAAGAAAGGTGTTTCATGGAAATTCAAGTGGGCATCGCACTGCTAACCCATTACAAAGTCAACTGGCTTTGTTATCCCAACAGCAGAAGCAAAAGTTAGAGGTGGGAAGGACGTTTTCTGCCGGTAGAAGGCCGCAATTTGAGGATGCTAAAGCATGCTTGCTTTCTTTAAAGATTTCCTTAAGAAAATTTCATAAGAGGAAATTGTTCCCGTATAATCCAGAGGTACTTATAAAACGGTACGTTTACCTTATTTCCCCTAGGGATGCTCAGGTTTTTGTGTAGTCATGCATCTAAACTCTTAATCATCATATACTTCTGATGTCACAATCAGTAAATTCTTTGTGCATAGTAAGGTATTTGTCTAATGCGTTCTATCTGAAGTCCTTGACCAGTATGAGAATCAAAAAACAATAGCAGTTTTTTTTTTTTCCTTGTTAAAAAGGTACTAATTATGCAACCTGGGATGCTCATTCGGCATGTTCACCTTATTGCCCCTAGGGATTCTCAGACTTGAATCACTTGACTGTATTCATGTGTTTCAACCATAATATACTTCCTCTCAGGGCCACAAACTCACAATCTCCTTATCATCTATAAATTCATCATGCAATGTAAGGTATTTGTCTAATGCATTATGTCTTAAGTCCTCGACAAGTATTAGAGTCTAATGCATATTTTAGAGTTCTATATCTTGCAGGTTAACTATGTTTGAGGAGCTCTTTTTTTTATATATAGTTCTTTTTTTAAATTTTTTTTTACTGATTTCATATTTTAATTTAGAGTTCTATATCTTGCAGGTTAACTATGTTTGAGGAGCTCTGCAATCAGGAATTTTGAAGATTATATCATATATTGGACTTGGAAAAATCAGAGTTTCATGAACTGAAACGATAGATCCCTGTCTCATCTCTTATTATAGCTTGGAACATCATATATTTTGGTGAGGAACTGCTCTGAGCTGGTTCACCCAAATTCAGTTGCGGTGAGAGGTTCTTGACAAAGAGGATGGGCAAGTGTTGGGGAACAGCTTCTTGCCATATCGTCTTTTGAGGTACTAAAATATCAATGGGTTTCTTGACTCAAATAATCCTTACTTTTAGGCGTGTGAGAATAATCTAAACTGATTTTTCGGCCACCAGCAATCTGAACTTTTCTCTTATTTTCTATAACTAAACTTACACTTAATTTTGTCCATCAACAGTCCAAACTCCAGGAGGCACGTAAGATTTCTGGTATCTAAAATGGGTTAAAAGTTAAGCTATAAAAATAGAAAAGCACAGACTGCTAGTGGTTGAAAAGTCAGTATAGATTATTTTCAATCAAACACCCAAAAGTAGGGATAATTGAGGCCAAAATCCAAATATCAATTTGTTTTGTTTTAAGCTTGGCTTGGAATCACTGTCTTCATTTCTTGTAAGTAAGGTCTTGGGTGGGAGAGTGAGACAATCCACCTAATAGAAATGCTGAAATGGCTGATTTAAGGCTAACTTCCAACCTTTTTCAGTTATTCAGAATCCATCTATGTATCTCTTTTGCATGAAGGTTAAAATTCTCTAAAATACTTTGTCACCCAAGACATTGTAAAAATTACCATAATAGAAATGGCTGATACAAAGGTACCTTCCAACCCTTTTCAGTTATTCATAATCCATGTGTGTATCAGTTTTGCTTGGAGGTTAAAATTCTCCAAAATAATTTGTCACCCAAGACAGTTGTAGAAATGACCATAAAATAGTCCATCTATATGTTGAATGAGATTGTATCATGGAAGAATCATAATTCTAAACAAGGCAGGAGGTTTTATATCATGTTATGCGGTATCTGTTTCAAGTTCTATACATCAATATGTGCATTGATATTGCCAATATTTTAAAGAGGATGACAGTGTTATTTAGTTGTTAGTGACAGTCTTGTTGCTGTGAGCCTGCGACAATGTCTCTTTGAAAGATTTCCTCAGCTGTTTCAGTTGTCACTACAGGTTTACTTGTATCACTGAAAGTGCTGTCTTGAAAGGTTATAGACTCTGTTTGTTTGGATTGCTCGGATTCAAAGAACATGATACTAAGAATATCCAATTGCATTGGCGATATTTCTGATCTCAGTCATTTCACTATCGAGCAAGTTTTATATGTGTCTGCTTCAGTATTGGAGTTACAACTTACAGTCTCACAATTCATCCCCTGTTTGACATGTTCAGTTATCTCATGTTGCTCTGCATATAAGAGTCTTTATTTCATTCTCTGGAGTGATTTAGTGCTAGACAGTAATCGACTAAAGAACGTGTTATTAAGTGATGTGTGCTTAGTAAAGTGTCAGTAAATCTATAAATCTATTTGGTTCAATCAAAAGCATAATTGCAATTCAAAATTGGGGAATTAAAGAAATGAAAAGAAGACCAAGTAGATCATTGCATAATTGACATCCTTAAGGCCGCTAAGTGTAAGCCATGATGGAGGTGAAGTGCTATGGGAAAACCTAATTCTTTAGTTCATTGTGCTTTGTCGTATGAGAAATAAGTCAATTGCTTTAATGCTGAAATCAATTTCCAAAAGTAAGCTGAGATGTATCGGTTAGCACATGGAAAATTTTTTCTAGTTTTTTTGCATAAATGTAATCAGATGAATTCTTGCATAATCCTTAGGACTTGGAGAGTGTTCGTTGCATATAACCAACTGCCAGCTTTTCCAAGAATGCACTAGCTGCAAACTGTGAAAGGCTAGGCCTCATGATGATTATTGATGAACTAATGTGATTAGCACTGTCTCTCATAGAACTCTGCTACAATCTGATGCTGCAAATTCCTGATGAATCCCTGTTTCATTTTGTTGGGTCTTGACAGGTACTGTAACTCTACTGATGCAGTGATGCCCTGACTAGACCATTATTATAAACCCAAAATTTCAATGGTAAGAAAACAGCAGCGAATTTTATTCTAGTGTAAAATTAAGCATGCAGAGTTAATTAATCATTTTATTTTTATTTTTTTACCTTCCATTGTCTACACAAAGGTGAATTGAAGTTCAACGGCTCCATGTAGGTATCTTACTCAAGTTTCACATCATAGGCTTTGTGGCTTTCGTAGGATGATGTCTACGTAAACCCATCTTCACATGTATCAACGTCTAATGGCCGTTTTCCGCTCCATCTAACTATCTGTCGGGAGCAAACCTGTCACTTGTCACCTTGAAGACTTGAAGTTGACTGCAAGTAAAGGGATTGCAAAAACTACGGCCTAGGATCATTGCTCCTAAGCTATCATATGTTGAAAAACATGTCCACTTATAGAGACCAAACTCAACAGGCTTCTACTACTTGAGTGAGGCAAGTAAACCAGGAAGTCTGGTTGAGCTCTTTGGTGGTAGCTGGTAACATGAATAACTACTGCTCCTGTATGAGTATCTTTACTTTCAGCATATGGCACAGGGTGTCCAGCACAAGGGCTATGATAAAAATTGGAAACTGAAATATTGATATCGAAGGTTTTGAATGAGTTCATTCCTCCAAGCTTAATGTGCAACCCAATATTTTGGTTCCTTATTCTTGTTAGATCGTAATGGCTCCAAATCTGCTGTGAACAGGGGCCCTTTCAAACTGCTTGATGTCGATGCCCCTAGGTCAATTAAAAGCAATAAAATTTTATTTTATATGCTTATTATATGATTTGCTTTATATAACATTAATTGATTTAGTTTAGAATTATTTAAATGATATATAAATTCGTTTTATATATCATTCCATGTAAATTTGTTCTGAAAATTTTACGATATGTTGTGTAGTCATATTTCACTCGTTAAGATTAATGTATAAACTCATTTTATATATTTTATTGTGTAAATTTGTTCTACATTTATAACCAATTAAATTTTGTAACTCCTACGTGTAAAGTAAATTAGTTTTACTTACAATCAATCAGACTCATGAATATTAGCTTGACATGACATAACATAAAATTTGTTTTTATATACAAGATATTGATCTTACTTATATAAATATGTTTTCTATAAGCTCATAAGATATTTTACTCCATGCATTAGATTAATGTTAACGACTTCTGAATAAGTTTCAAAGATTGATGTATCCAGGACGTATCTAGCGAAATTTTCGACCCAACAATATAATGACAGAACTTTTTGATAATCTAATTATTACCAATCATGAGTGACATGATTGAAGACCTCAAAGTTATTGGAAGACAAATCTATGATGAGTAACCAATCTCAAATATATTTAGAGATCTCCCAAAAGACAGTGGTCATTTGATAAATTTAAGTTTAGGGTACTTCATCATGAGGATGTAAAGACCTTTGCTGAGATTTGCAAACTTTTCAAAGTAGTTGAGCCCCTCTCTCCGAAAGAAAATTTGATGCATCGTAGGCATATGGTGAATCATATCTGACTTTGGTCGTGTTGTGAACTTTATAGCTCAAGTAGTTTATCTAGAACCCTGTTAGAATCTCTAGTTGCACCTAGGGTACGATACATAATTTAAAGTTTGCCTTTGAATTCTTTAATGGACCCATTTTGGGGTGACAATTTGTTTGTCATATCTTGTGAAATTGGTTCATTCATCACCAAATCAATATATGTTAGATGTTAGTTTCATTTGTTGATTTGATTCATGTGTGATTAAAGTTTTACTTCCTTAAACTAACTCAAAAAAGTTGTGTTGCTATGTATAACCAATTAGGCAATTTAAAAGTCCTTTTGTTGGCTTTAAGTACTCATGATTCTTGAGAAGTAAAGTTTCACTTTAGTTAGTCTAAGTGTTATTGTGACCTCCCACACACATCAGCAGTTACCGTCAAGAGATATGGGTATGTGTACTCGTCATTAATAATTGGAAAGCACTCATTAATGTGCTCATTTGCTTTGTGGTGAAGTACTTTCTCAGTAAAATGGTTTGGCTCCTTTACAACGGATGGTCGTTTACGAACCTTATGATCTGTTTAAAGAGTTCAGGTATACATTGGCTATTTACAATTCTTCATTTCCCACAATATATTTGTATTGCGAAATGTGGAAACATATGTCACGTAATCTAAGATGACTTGAGTAGTTATCTTAGTTAAATATGGAGTTATTTTGCATATGGCAATGCAAACCATTAGAATATATATCTAAGTTCGAATTTTTCATTTGAGTTATGATTGAAATTCTTAACTACCATAATCATTATGTTCATAACGTTAGCTTACTATGTATAAGCATAACTGATGAATATAGCTTTGTTCAAAACTGATAACACGAATGTAACCCTCAATATCAACTAAGACACTATGGATGAGTTCTTCGATAATTGAAACTGAAAGAATTCATGGTTGTACAAGGTACATCATCTATCTCTTGGTGAGTGGGAGGGTTTGTTCACTTCCTAAGACAACGATGATAGAAATGATATGTTTCTACTACTTTACAAATACAGTGGGAGAAATTCCACATGTTGAAGATTATGGGAGGTGTTCTCACATGTTAAAGACAGTGGGAGGCATTCCATAGTCACTAGTAGTGGAAACTTGCCTAATTAAAAAACTTGACTTAGGGAATAAGGACTGTCTCAATCTCTACATCCAAATTATAAAAGTTATCTTTATAATAAGGAACTCACAATTCTAAGTGATAGTGGGAAAAGTTCTTGGATTCTCAATATAATGATAAATTGCCCCAATACTATCCACATCAAACTCTTATGTGTAGTTTGAACTTTGTGGAAGAATATATTTTTTACTCATTACCAATGATGTTCTTGTCTTGAGATTAGAACATTGGTGAAGCTAGGTACGTCCTAGATGCGAAAGTATTTTGTAACATTCCTGGGATATTCCTAGAGGGCAAGTTTGAGGAATATTGGAATTTTCGAATATAAAGCTTTAAACTTATTAAGTAAGAGCTATACATGATATTTGGAAGACAGAAATTAAGTAATGTTCCAATACAAATGTTATAAAGTTTTGTACTTTAGCATTAGTCTAGGTTAGATCAGTAGATAACCTAAGGATTTTCCATCTCAAAAGCATCAAGAATCCTACTACACTGTCTTTGTGATGAAGTAATATTCACATTCTTGATGCATAAAGACAATTCCTAAATGTTTTTCTCAAAACCTATGTGGAGAAAAGATGTCAGTGTAACCAGTAAGTGTTATTGATAAATGAAACACATGTTGAAATATACTAGAACTCGTTTTTGAGATCTGTTCTCACTTCTTAAGTCATAAGGTAAGTCGTTTAAAGAGGGTTCAAGTTGTTGTATGTATGTATTAAATGAAATGCACTCTTCCGAAGTCAAGAATGATGGTTTTTTTTCCTTAAAGTGTTAATAACTTTTTATGGTTGTTTAAATTCAGGCACATTAAATGTCACTAGACTTCTGATTATCTAATCATATCGACAATCATCCCCAATGCTTAATAGCGGATATAATGAGGCTGAATCATTATGGTACTAGGCGTACAATATTGATTATATTTATACTTAGAAAGTATGAAAACTAGCCGCCTTGGTAAGTCCTAGATGAGATTTTGGTAATTGAATATAATGCAACCTTATATTGAAGCCTTAAACCGGATTTTAAGAGTGAATAGGTTACCTTATGGACATTTATCTAGCTAATTGAATTAGTTTTTGAGGTAAAGCAAGACTCATGATCCGCATGGCATAAAGGAAAGTGATAAACTTTAGTATGAGTTATGCCATAACATTCATTTCATATTGTGTGTGCTAAAAGTCGATCAGGTGGAGTGACAAGTGATTCCCTTCACTATCTCACTATGTGATCCCTATAGACTTAGTGCTATGACATGAAATCTGGGTTGGATGGTGCTACTTTAGTGTGCACTCCAAGGGCTATAGATGTATCCAGTCCAGCGGAACATATTAGGAAAGCAGTCCTATTGAGATGTAATACCTTGAGTAGTTAAGGAAAATCGTTCCATATTCACCATATCAGCCCGGGCGATTACATTGAGAATATAATCATTTGATATATCAGGCATAGAGAGACTTTGTAAGCCATTGGTGGTGCCTTGGATGGTTTACGACATTGTCAATTTCTTTGAAAGTGTTATGTTGGTCAGATGGTGATTTGATATAACACTATCTATTATTGTTGATCGTGCACCCCATTCCTCGTATGAAACGAGAGAAGAACTATGAAATTAGAATTTCTCGATTCGGCTTACGTGGCGAGTGGGAGCTGTTGATAAATTAACGGCCACTTAGTTAAATATTATTCAATTAATTAAATAGGTTCGGTTTTTCTAGAATAGAGTTTCTAGATAATAAGGAATTATAAACAAATTAGGAATGAGACTTCCTATCTTATTAGTATTCTTACTAGGTGTTTGGTTATGTCTCTAAGGCCAACCTGTAAATATATACATATGTAGTATATATCAGAACACAAGCAACAACGAATATAATCTATTCTCTCTCTCGAGTAAACGACCATCAGAGGTTAGGGATTTTGGGGTGTGTATATACTGGTGACTCCGTAATTGTTAGCCACCATTTCAATGTGTTACCCTAAAGGACTCAAGAAAGGATATTGCGGTACTCGTGGGACAAGACCCAACAATACTATCCAGATCGCTTCCGTACTACGGTATTTCTATTCCACTCTACAGTATAAAAAGTCGCATTTAAACGAGCAAAGAAATATGATGAATAATAGAACTTTGGACTATTATTTTATTTACGACATTGAAATGACCGTGGAAATTAAGTATATTTCAATGGAAATAATGTATATTGATATCTCGTAATCTCGTATGCAAATGTCCAAAGAAATAATACTGCTCTGCAAATGGTTCTCTGGTGCGTAGTAATTGGATTCTACTTGACTTCAATTGAGCCTATGGCATATCCAACAGATGTCAAGCAGTTTAGATTAAGTTTGATTTGAGTTGAGTTAAGGTGCGCGTTATTAGGGTCGAATTCAAGTTACTTTAGTTCATGTGAATGATTCTTACTTCTGCTTTAAACAAATAGTTCGTGACATATACACACAGATAATTAAGTACTGAATTTTGTAAGGTTTCAAGTCATAATTTAAGGTCGAATATGTAAGTACACCGTTCTATTTCTATCAAAAAAAAAAAAAAGTACGTCGTTCTATGCAACCATTATACCAATATATGCATTTTTGGATTATGCTCTCACAATTAATTAATGTTGCAGTCCTCTGGTTTTAATGTGCAAATCTTGCAAATTTTCCTTTCTATGTAAAGATTGTTCAACATTTTTTAAAGGAAAATCAAATATTTTTTTAATATTAAAATTATAAAATAAATATAAAACTTAAATAATAAAAATAACAATAAATTATTTATTTACATGTCATATATCAAGTTAAAAAAAATCTAAATCAATGGGTAGAATTATTTTATCTATAGACAACTGTCAATATTAAATTTAAGTATAGCCGTTGAAAAAAAAGGAAATTGAGAACTGAACAGGTGTAAAAATCTAAAACCAATCGTTATATGGTCCACCGTGACCACTTATATTAAATTTTTAAATAATTCAACAATATTAATTATAAAATTCATCGTAAATATGTCAATATTATTACAAAATTCATCAATATTTTTAAACGTCATCAAACTTTTATCTGATGTATAAAAAGTTAATGTATTTCAATACATTTGATGTATCTAGGTGGGACACTACAGTGGACAATATAATTTGTGAACCTACGGTGCGCTAACGTCGGAATATATATATACTCTGAAGGCCCTTTTGTTCCAAAAACTAATTGTATTACACACAAAAAAAAAAAAAAAGAAAAAAGACTGATAGTAATTATTGAGAAATGAAATAATTAACTTTATGCATTTAATTTTTCAAAATACGTAAGAAATTGAACATTACAAAATAATATATGATTATACGAGCATATGATGTAAAAAGAAAGATTAAAGGAGATGATTGGGCAAAAAATAATTGAGAAAGGAAACAAGGAAGTATGGTATTTTTGGTATTTTGGGATGAGAGAATTAATTAAAGGTTTCGAAGTTGTCGGAGATTGATGGGAGAGATGTATCTGGTATCTCCATCCATCAATTGCTTGGCTAATATCAGATTTGCAGCTTCACTTGGGTGATAAGCATCCCAGAATACATGCTTGTCGCGGTCTGTACACAAGCTTGAGGCTGGAGTACACGGAATTATCCCTGCATATCGCCCTCCATTTCCACAACATGCTGTGCTAGCTGTGTTAAACCCTGCATTCTCATTGTGCATGTGGGTGGTTGTACCACACATTTCATTAGTTTCGCATTCATCGATCGTTTTTGCCATATTCTTAGTTTTCACCTTATTTATTATTTGTTTTAGATTAAGTTTTGCAAAATAACTCTTTAATAAGTTGGAAATAATTAAAAGAGAAATAATGTATGTAAATGTTGGGGATGGGGCTTAATTACCATATTGCTTGTAGTTTGTGATAAGCTCCATAACAAGATCATAGACGTTACAATAAACAAAGGTGGCACCAGGCAAGTCATTGCGTAACTGGGTGAGAAGATCCTTCAATTTTGCATTGTATTGGCGTGCTAGTTTATTAGGCATGTCCACACACTCATTCTCCTTGAGGTTGTTTACGCTCTTTTGGTATGGGATGCACCCTATCGGTCCCACGTTACTCACCACAAACTTCCGAGCATCCAACTGGTACAATCTCTGCTCATACACGATTTTGCTTGTCAAATTAATTAAGTCTTTAATTTAAAACCAAATTTTATTACAACAGTGTCATCCAAAACTATCCAAAACTATAATGTTATCTAATATTAAAGAATGAGGGCATATATACCGTAAGTTGGAATTTAATATGATCGATCATGGTGTCGACGAAAGCATCGGGGCTGTCAGCAATTCGGGTCCCAGCTGAGATAAGAGGAAGAAAGTAGTTGTTGAGGAAATCATTTGAACCAATCACAACCGAGAATATCGACTTCTTCATTATGTAGTCTTTTGCTTGGGATGCTCCAAGCAAATCATCAATCTGCTTCCTTGTGATATTGAAATAGTCTACTTGGATATCCATTCCTAGCCTGTTTACCTACATTCCACCCACCAAAATTTTGCTGAAAGATAATACAAATAAAGGAAGAATAACCCCAAACAAAATTTTTAAAAAAATTAAATATGAAAGGTTTAGATGAAGGATTTCAAGAGCATACGAAAATTCTTCCAGTATCATTAAGGATCCCACCACCTCCTGAAGCATAATTAACTCCACTCAGTACGACTCTTCCTGTGGTGTTTGGAGCTAAATATGGTGAAGCATACGTTGGAACTCCCATTGCCTCCCCTGTAGAGTTAAGAATGAAGGGGGAAAAACAAAATTAGCTTGATGAATCCATGGTATATATGGCAAACAATCAAGAATTTAACAAAGGTTAATAATCTAAGGAATTCGATATGATGATGCTTTAGATAAAATCATATATGACTTTGACGATGCTTTAGATAAAAGCATTATCTTTGGAGAAAAATATCAATTAATATGGATGGAACTATATATATGTGTACATATATACGTACCTACAATATCAGCAATGGTTCTACCATTGGTGAACCGACCAGTAGGATTACCCCCAGAAGGCTTGAAATCAATACCATTAGGAGGAACATTAGCCTTAGACAAAGTTTGCAAGTAGTTGTTGTTTCCTGCATCCACCAATGAATCTCCAAACACGAAAGAAGCTCCAAGCTGATTGCTATCATCCCCCATGGCAACCCAACTCGTCAAACTCACCATCATCACCAAAACTGGTATTAATCTCCCCATTTTCAGCATTTGTCAATCCTTTTGCTTAATGTGCTTGCTTGATCTATCTCAATTCTCAAACCAAATCCTAAGTAACTTAACCTATTGATGGACACTTGCAATTTGGTAGCTACATCAAGTTGGTTTGACCTTATTTATAGATGAGTAACCCATTCAAGTAATAGGGGAATTCAATTAAGGGTGAATATATCATGTGTTAGTAATTAAGAGATCGAAGAGGGTTGTTTAACGACAATAGGCTTATTCCCAAATGCATGCTTCCGATTTTCTCAACGTGCTACATGCCAAAGACTTTTAGATATGTTGCTTTACGTCTAAGTCATTTGAAATGAAATATAGTCTGACTTTAAATTTATCACAACCTCGAAATGTCTAGAATAAATGTTATTTGTTGGTGAAACAGTTGAGCAACAGAAAAGGAACCAAAACGAGTTGGGATAAAGAAAAAAACAAATAATATTGGTTTTGGTGAAGTTTAGGTGCTGTTTGGTTTTGAGTTTTGACTGTACTGTTATATAACATAACAACAGCTTTTGCCCAAATAACAACTCTGCTATATCATTAAATAATCATTTCTTTCGGTGTTGGGAGGGAAATTAAACAGAGTATCTGACATTTATTTCCTTTGTTTAAATTATTATGACAGTTCGTTTATTATTTTTTCCTCTGGAAAATTTCAAGGCAGGTGTGATGAAATTTTAAAAAATGCGGTGAATTGTGGTGAGAATTATGGTTAGTGGAGTAGGTGAGGTGAGAGAGTGTGAAAAGTAGAGGAGAAAAGTGAAGTGACATATTTGTAATAATTGTGGTGTGGTGTGCTGAAATGTGGTAGAAATTAAAGAGTTGTGGTATAGTAGATACCGCACCGCAACCGCATAAAAGAAGGGGGCCCTAATATGAATTGTTTATTGCTCGAAAATAAATGTAGACCATTAAAATATTCAATTTTATTATGACAATTAGTTTATTATTTTCCCTTATTGAAAATTTTAAGGTGATCCACCTTTTTTCCGACTACAGTAGTGATTAATATGAATCGTTTATTTATCAAAAAAAAAAAATTAGACTATTTAAATATTGGATTTTGCTATATGTCTCCCTAAAAGCGACCTATAAGAAGAATCTTATTTATTTTTATTTTCTCATTTAAGTATAGTTAGAATATTATATAAATTTGTTAATAAATTTTAGGAAAATTGGATTCTGTTGCTAGTTTGGCCAATTGTACTTTTTTATATTTTTTAATGGTCCAAAAAAAATTAAAATTGTAATTTAGTAGAACATCACAGGTCAAGTGGCAATGACTTGATGGAAATCTGACGTGAAAAAGTGAGAGTAGGGGCATCCTCCCGGTCCACATCAGATTTTCACCGAGCGACCGCCACTTGGCTCTACAGAGGACCCCCAAAATACAATTTTGATTTTTTTTAGACCACTAAAATACAAAAAAAATAATAATATTATTATTATACAATTAGTTCAACCAGGAATATTCTAATTCTTTCTAATTAATTAAATATTGTTTGAAAATTAATTTGCTGCAAAAGAAATACGTGGCAAACAATGGTAGGACTGCAGTGGTGGATCCAGACCATTAATTTAGGGGTGTCCAATAAATTTATTATTACATAAACGCTTTCGAAAAATAAAATAATAAAATATAAATAAATAACAATAAAAATAAAAATAAATATTAAATGACATATTCACAAGTTTAACAAAATTTCACAATAAATATGCCCATCAAATTAATTGAAATTTCATATTAACTAGATATTTATATCTTAAACTTATTTTGATATCCAATTACCCAATTCATTGACTTACACTTTTTGTTTAAAAAAAATAATTTGGTACTCTCTCCGTAAATTGTTCAGTTTATTTTTTCACGGTCTTCGATGCAACACTTTGACCGTTAATTTTTCAGGTTTTATCTTAGCAAGACTAATAATATTGTATTCAGGTAAAAATATTTTTCATCACAAATCTAATAATGGTAGTCTTGTAATAATTCAAAATATAATTTGATAAACTAACAATAATAATTTAAAATTTTTGACCTAATTAGTCAACGTGGACAATTTATAAATAAGGTCAAACCAATCAAGAAAGAATTAGAATTTTTTTGACCTCCACGTTGACTAATTAGGTCTTGAGAATTGATCTTCTTAGTGCTTAGTAGCTGGAGTCTGCTCGAACTTTAACCGTCTGAAAGTTGATTGTTGGTTGTAGTTCTCCCGGTTCTTGGATGTAAGGGTTTAGTGCTTGGTTTCGATCGATGAACCAGGCAAGGAAGACGACTGCAGTCTTTGATGCTAAGATCAGAAGTTGTTGAACTTTCTGTAACGCCCCAAAAAATCAAATATAAAAAGGTCAAAGTCAAGAGTAACGATAACGGAAAATTTACGAAAGTCTTAATTTTAAAACGGGCGTCACTACCGTATCCCCGAAGGAATACAAGGCGAGAAGTAAAACTACAACTTTTTGACAACAGAAAAAGAAATCAATTCAACGACCCTAAAGTTCGAACTAAACATTAACAACTTCAAGTCTTTCAAACTTTTAATACAACTCAAGAACTAAACTAACAAGCCAAGCCTCACCGCTAGTTCCCGTCCCCAAGATAAGAATAATCACCTGAAAACAAAACATTTAAACACATGAGGGGGGAAACCTCAATAATGTCTACCCCTAACAGTCAAAATATTATATAATTCATTTCAACGCATTTTAAGGGAAGGGGAAACAAGTCAAAAAAAAATTTCAAAACAACTTTCACCAGTCAACCTTACCACTTCCATATTTTAAAAGCAGGCGGGGTTTCCATATTGCCCCTCGAAGTCAAAGACTTCACAAACAACAATCCAAAATCTCTCTCATCATACTTCCATCATAACTTTCGTTCTCATCATCATAATAAATCATAATCTCATCCCAGATGGCTATCGCACTACACAACTCAACCTACCAGGCGTAACCTGGTCTCTTGACAGTCTCCCTTGCAGGTGAACAACTTGGTCTTGAGGAGACTGCCCGAACCCGCGTTTTTACTCTTGACCTTTAATTTAGTCCAGTTTATATTCACAAGTCATCACCATCTCAAGTCAACAATTTCAAGACCAACACTTTCCAAAATCCAATAAAACCTTCTCAAAACAAATCAATGACAAGATTAAAAGACTGCCAAGTCTTACTAAGTAAAGAGCGACATTCTTCTCAAATCACAGACAGTCACATTTTCATTTAAAATCCCCTTTTTGGGATGCATGGTCAACAATAAAACCAATAAAAATCAGTAAAGAGCATCCAGTGGGGATTAGGGCAGAGACATTACCTGAATATGGAATATATTTCACGTTGAAATTCACAGGAGCTTCTATTCGGGTAACTCGCTCGATCCTAGATAAAAAACAGCCTAAAATCAATATTTCTATCACTAATAGCTAATCACTTCCCATACTATCTTAATCTTCCCCAAAGAGTTTGTAATTCAAGGAGCGCATTAAAGTAACGACATCACAAACAAGCTAGTTCAATGCAATCAAGCCTAATGCTCTCCAAACGTACCATAAAAATACATACTTACATAACATGACATTTCAAAAATAATATAACATCATAACATAGCTATACTAATTCATAACTTTTTCTATACTACGAGGTCATAACATGACATTTTTGGGAAGATTGAAATTCATACTAACCTAACCACAAGTAGCCATGTATGGTCTTTATTTGATACAAATACTCACATAAAATCATATCAACAATAATTTGAAAAAAAAAACTCAACTAGTGTGAGCCTAAACATGTAAACTTGAATGGCGCTATTCACAAAAATTACAATTATGTCATTATAACACTTAAGAGGCATGCTAGGTCTCATAAGCATACACTTTTACTCAAAACTCTATTTTAGGGTTCCTAGCATGTTTCTAAGTTTCCAAAACCAACATAAACCCCTCTTTTAGTAACATAAACCCTAATATATACACATTTAATCACATAAACTTATACCCATTCCAACTTGCTAAAAGAATTAACCAAGTAAACACTTTAATAGTACAACATTAAAACCAACTCCTAATATGCTTCTAAGGTCATAAACAATTTTTATTTACATAAAACAAGACATTAAAACACTTAAAACATCACTCAAAACATATTAAATCCCAATAACCCTAACTTGCTAAAACTCAAGAAAAATTTAAACTTTACTCCATTAAACCTTCATACAAATGTTCTAACACCGAAAAGAGCATGATTTAAGAACAACACACCTTAAACACTAAACTTTTTACGTGGGTTTCTATTCTAGCAAAACCCTAGTTTATAAACACATGAACCCTAAGTAAGAACAAACTTTTATGGTTCAAGCATGCATAACCCAAACTAATACCCAAGTGACCCCCTCCCTTATTGCCTCCTAATCACCCTTACATTGCATTTGAACACATTAGAGCGATCCTCACACAAAATAACCACAGTAGAACAATAAATACAAGAAGAAAATAGAGAGAGAGAGAGAGAGAGAGAGAGAGAGAGAGAGAGAGAGATGGAGGGTTTTATACTGGAAGAGGGAGGGTGAGGTGATGGTGGTGGAAAACTGGGCATCGGTGGTCAGTGAATGAGTGTTTGAAGCAGCGACGGTCGTCGCGGTGGCGCGGCTGTTGGCGTTTCTAGGCAGAGAAGACCGAGTACAAATGGGCCTTGATGGAGTGGTTTTGCAGCAGTGGCGGTGTGCTGACGGAAAGGCGCGACTAGTGGCCGGGGTGCCGGGAGTCATCTGCTGCAGCAGGGAGGTCAGACACAGGGGTGGTTGTCGAGGGGTGGTGTGGCTGGGCAGAATCAAAATCGAGCTGGAAAGGGGGTGTTTTGGGGGTCGGTTGGTGGCGTTCTGGCGGCGAAGCAGGCGACGGTGAAGCGGCACGGTGGTCGGAATGTCGTGGGGCGGTGACCGGAAGAAGAACGGAGGGAGAGAGAAAGAAGGCGTGTGATGGTGATGTTGAGGAGGCGGGAGAGGGATGTAGGGTGGCTGGCGAAATGCAGCTACAGTGCACAACAGTTTATAGAAAAAGGGAGTGAGGAGAGAGAGAAAGAGAGAGAGGAAGAGAGAAACGTGCAGG
Source organism: Portulaca oleracea (assembly GCA_029582165.1). NCBI lineage: Eukaryota > Viridiplantae > Streptophyta > Magnoliopsida > Caryophyllales > Portulacaceae > Portulaca > Portulaca oleracea. Next base: position 7,433,400 of record CM055878.1, on the reverse strand, counting down.
AGAAGATTTGTAAATAATCTGGTTTCAAAATTTTCAAATGGAGGGGAAAAACTAGGGTATTTTGTAGAGTAAACTAAGTTATAGAGTTAGTAAAAAAAAAAACTTAAATTTATTTAACACATCTCATAAAAACTCTCTCCTAAAAACAACACCTTTTCTAAAACAGATTCTACAAATTGATCCTAATAAAAATAATTGATAACCGAAAATTCCCTAACTGATATTTTTTAGTCACTAAAAATTTCAAGTAATCCACTTGTGGTCCTAAAAGCTCCATGTGAAAACATATATATAATTAGCGGAAAGAAAACGTGTGTCTGATAATTTAACGGTAAACATAACAACATTTTTCGCGGTTTTACATCATTCCCGACTTAAAGAAGTTTCGTCCTCAAAACTTAAACCTAATGTTAGCCACAACACTTTTATTAACGACATCCTACTCAAAAACTCGGGGCTTTATATCATTTCCCACTTTAAGAAGTTTCATCCTCGAAACTTAAACTCACCTAATTGTTGAATAAATGAGGATATTTCGCCCGCATCTCCTCTTCAGTTTCCCAGGTGGCCTCGGTCGAGGTATGATTCGCCCATCGCACCTTGACTAGAGGGACGGTCTTCCTGCGTAGCTGTTTCTCTCTGCGATCCAAGATTTCGAGCGGTTGCTCCTCGTAAGTTAAATCTTCTCTCAGCTGCAACGACTCCGGCTCGATCACATGCACAGGGTCTGCAACATATTTTCTCAATTGAGAGACATGAAAGACATTGTGCATCCAAGGCAATTCTCCGAGTAGCTCTAATTTGTAAGCTACTTCTTCTATGCGTTCCAGAATAGGATATGACCCGATGTATCTTGGGGTCAATTTTCCCGTTTGACCAAAACTCATGACTCCTTTCGTAGGTGATACGCGTAGAAATACATAATCTCCTACTTCAAACTCTAAAGGTCTTCGTCTTCGATCAGCGTAACTCTTCTGTTGGCTTTGTGTTGTCCTCATCCTATCTTGTATGACTCTCACCTTCTGCGTTGTGAGTTGGATTAAATCAGGGCCAATGGTGAGGGCCTCATCGATGTCTTGCCAGCATAGAGGAGTTCTACATCTCCTTCCATACAAGGCCTCGAATGGCGACATCCCAATGCTAGCGTGGAAGCTGTTGTTATAGGAGAACTCGACCAAGGATAGTTCGTCATCCCATGAATCCTTAAAATCCAAAGCACACGCTCTCAACATATCTTGTAAGGCCTGGATCGTCCTTTCCATTTACCAATCTGTTGCTGGGTGAAAAGTGGTATTGAAGTTGAGCTTGGTACCAAAAGCCTCTTGTAACTTCTTCCAGAATCCTGACTGAAATCTCGTGTCCCTGTCTGAAACTATTGAACTAGGGACTCCATGCAATCACACTATTTCATTTACATAAGCATGAGCTAACTAATCCAACGTCCAAGTCTTAGCCATGGCGAGAAAATGCGCAGACTTGGTTAGCTTGTCCACAATCACCCAAATGGCATTATTCTTTCTCCTGGTCCTAGGAAGACCAATTACAAAATCCATGGCGATCGAATCCCACTTCCATTCTGGAATCTCTAGTGGATGTAATAATCTTGCAGGCCTTTGGTGTTCAGCTTTAACTCGTTGGCAAGTTAGACACCTAGACACATATTCAACCACTTCTTATTTCATGTTGCTCCACCAAAACGTTTGTTTGAGGTCTTTGTAAAGCTTATTTCCACCTGGGTGTACTGAGTACGGGTGTTGTGTCCCTCGTCCAGGATTCTTCACTTCAAAGCTTCCATATTGGGTACACAAATTTTATAGTGGAACCTCAGTGTTCCATCTTCATATGTTACAAACCTCGGTGCCTTTCCTTGAGTCACTTCTTCTCTTATCTCTACTAGCTGCATGTCCAACTCTTGAGAGTTCTTAATCTCCTCCAAAAGAGTTAGTTGAATCTCCATGGCGTTTAGCACTGCACCTTTCTCTGGAATCACTATATTGAGTGCTAGCTTCCTGAACTCCTCACACAATTGCTGGGGTAGGGTTATTAAATGATTCACTGTGGAATAAGGTCTTCGACTCAGAGCATCTGCCATCTAGTCTAGCGAAGATTTAACTCCTTTTGAGTAAAAAGGTACTTCAAGCTTTGGTGGTTAGGAAAAACTTCACAATGCACACCATAAAGGTAGTGCCTCCATATTTTGAAAGCAAAGACCACTGCTGCTAACTCCAAGTCGTGAGTAGGGTAGTTCTTCTCATGAACCTTCAACTGTCTCGAAGCATACGCAATTACCTTCCCATTATGCATCAAAACATACCCTAAACCACCATGTGAAGCATCACTATAAATCACGAAACCCTCGCTCCCTTGAGGCAAGGTAAGAATAGGTGCTGAGGTGAGTCTCTGCTTCAACTTTTGGAAAGCCTTCTTACACTTGTCTGACCATGCAAACTTCACTGACTTCCTATTAGGTTGGTAAGAGGCGTTGCGATCTTGGAAAAATCTTGAATGAACTTTCGGTAGTACCCAACCAATCCTAGGAAACTCCTCACCTCTGTGGCATTCTTTGGGGGTAGGCCACTTGTTGACAGATTCCACCTTTTGAGGATCCACAGCTACTCCATCTTTGGACACAATATGTACTATGAAAGCTACTTGTCCTAGCCAAAATTCACACTCGGAAAACTTGGCATATAACTCATTTGTTCGCAAGGTCTCCAACACCCTTCTCAAGTGTTGTGCAGGGTCCTCCCGCGTCTTCGAATAGATCAAGATGTCGTTGATGAACACTACAACGAACTTATCCAAGAAGAGCTTAAATACCCGATTCATCAAATCCATAAAAGCGGCTGGGGCGTTGGTAATGCCAAAGGGCATAACCACAAACTCATAATGGCCATATCAGGTACGAAAAGCAGTCTTTGAGATATCGTCTTCTCAGATTCTCAACTGGTGATACCCCGACCTCAAGTCGATCTTGCTGAAAGTTGTTGCTCCCTTCAACTGGTCAAAAAGGTCATTGATGCGTATAAAGGGTAATAGTTCTTAACCGTAATCTTGTTCAACTCTCGGTAATCAATGCACAGCCTCAGGCTGCGGTCCTTCTTCTTCACAAAGAGAACTGGCGCGCCCTATGGAGAGGTCCTCGGCCAGATGTATCCTTTCTCCAACAACTCGTCTAGCTGAGCTTTAAGCTCCTTGAGTTCAGCAGGTGCCATTTGATAGGGTGCCTTAGATATGGGAGGAGCTCCAGGTTCCAAGTCGATGCAAAAATCCACTTCTTGTGGTGGAGACATCCCTGGAATTTCCTCGGGAAATATGTTTGGGTACTCCTGCACCACTAGAATGGTCTCGAGTGTTGTATCTTCAGCCTTAGTGTCCACGACACTGCATAGGAATCCTTGACAACCCTGTCCCATCAATCTCTGGGCCTTTAAGGCAGAAATAATTCTCACCCCTCAAAGATCCCGATTATTGTAATGGACCACTTTGCTCCCGTCAGGACCAACTAAAGTCACTTTCTGCTTGCAGCAATCAATCTAAGCCTTGTACTTGGCCAACCAATCCATCCCCAAAATAACGTCGAACTCCATTAGGTCGAATTAGTACTAATAAGCTTCAAACTCCTGACTACATATAACTACAGGGCATTTCTTGTATAACCTCCCACACTGGACCGATTCTCCCGTCGGTAGAGCTACCGACATAGGGGTGCTATCTTTTGAACAAACTAACTTAACCTTTTCCACTATTCCCGAAGAAATAAATGAATGACTAGCACCAGAGTCGAATAATACATAAATACGATAAGCATGAAGGAGAAATGTACCCGTGACGACGTCGACCTCATTCTCTGCTTCCTCCTTTTTCATGACATACACCCTTCCTCCGGTGTTCCGTGGTGCTTGTTGCTGTTGGCGAGGTGGGGGTGGCGGGAGTGCTCTGACTTGATTGCTTCGATTCTCATTAAATCCTCCTGGATTTTGGCGGGGTCTCCCTTGATTTCCTGGGTACTCAATCCGATATTGATTACTTGGAGGTAGAGCTCCACGGTTTGCGCTTCTTACGTGGCTTTATCCCCCTTCTACTGAGTGAGGACAGTTCTTAACAATATGATAAGGACTGCCACATCGATAACAGACTGCCCTAGTAGGGTTCCTGCATTCGCGAGCATAGTGTCCACACCTTCCACATGCTCTACAAGTAACACCGTGTTTCTAAGGGCGTCCTTGGTGTCCCTGCCCGGGATTGGGTCGGAACCTCTTAAAAGGGGGCGGTGGCAGAGGGTTGAAACGAGGAGGTTCCCTTCTCTTGTCATTCTGCTTGCCCAACTGCGTAGCTCGGTTATTCAGCACTCTTCCACATTAGCAACTACCTCCAACATATCCTGATAGGAGCTGAAGGAGCACACCAACATTTTCTCTTAAATATTATAATTCAACCTGTGCTCAAAACGATTCATTTTCAGCTTCTCATCAGCAATGTAAACGGATGCAAACCTCGATAATTCCATAAACTTGGAGGTGAATTGCAACACCGTGTCTCCCCCTTGCTGCAACTCCAAAAATTCCTTTTCTTTAGCCTTTTGAAGGGCCATACGATAGAACCTATTTTTCAGCATCTCCTAGAATCGGTTCCAATTGAACCCAAATTCATCCTGTCGTTCCTTCACACTCACCACCACAGATCGGCTTCTCCCTTAAGATGGTAGGTGGCAAAGTTAACCTTGCGGTCCTCCGGGCGTTGGATGGCGTCGTAAATCTTTTCCACATCCCTTATCCATTCTTCAAAGACTGTGGGGTTTGCCACCCCGGTATAGGAAGGAGAGTAGAGATTGTTGAACTCTTGAAAGAGGGATGATCGACCTTCTTTCTCTGCCCTGTCATCCATTGGAACTGCTCGGTCTGACGAGCCATAAGCTCCATCATCATAAGCTGGGTCAAATTAGGTCCAACTGTTGGAGTATCTCCTCCTTGAGAAGAGGAGCATGCCCCGTCCACAGACTGTGCGGCTTCCTCATATAGGGGTGCGTATCTTTGACTTAGTTCCGCTTTAGAGGGAACCGGTGGGGTAGCATTATCTTGAGGCTTTTTTTTCGTTCTCGTGAATTATGTTGAATAGATTGGAGAGGCTCTACTCTATTAAAACTTAAGCGTAACGTGTTATTTTTCCATTCACATCTCTAGTAGGCATATTAATAACAAGATCCAAGCCACATAATCTGCCACAACATAATAAACATCATACTCATGTAAAGGGAAAAAATCAAAATCACAAGACTCCATAGTCACACCAATTACTCACTCCACATTCAACACAACATCATTTTACTTTCCATGGAATAGCATCCAGTGTATAACAATCTATTTTCTATCGACCTACTATTCATCACATGAAACAAATAAAGCAAAATAAAATAAGAAAATTCCAAGCATAGCCTTTCCAACAATTGCATAAATACAACGACACAGTTTCAATAGCTTCATCCTAAACAGGTGAGTTTTATGGCTTACATCACAACTTCTTACCATAAACTCACGCTCATCAACATACGATAACAAAACATGGAAAATAGATCCAGAATTACACGCAGACCAGGGGAGGGGTAATCGTAAATCTGCAGTCACCCAGCACTACTCTCTCCAGTTTCTCTTATTCCCGTGCCCTGATCCCGGACCCCAGCTTGGGTCGTCAGATTCATCTCCAGAGCCAGCGTCCTCCTCGGGGTCCCCCTCAGGGTCCTCTTTGGGGTCCTCCTCAGGATCTTTTTCTTCTTCCATCTCCTCTTCTGGCTCTTCCTCGGGCTCGCTCTCAGACTCTATCTCAGAGTCATCCCCGTCAAACGAGACTAGGGGTGGTGCCTCACTCATGTCCACGTTGATGATATTGGCCGCCACCATGGCCTGAACTAGGCCCATAATGGCAGGTCTAGGGGTGCTCGCCTGCACCACTGGCAAACAGGTCCCTCCGGCCCCTCGATAGGAAGCGGTGGCAGCATTTGGGTGGCTCGGTACCCCCAAACCCTATCTCCCATCAACGTCTACAGAACCAAGTTGCCCATGGCGCCATTGTGGGCCAGGCAGGTAGACTGGACTGCCACATCCAACTGCACCTCAATATCCAGTAGAAGATGCTCCACATACTCATGGAGGGTCTCGTCGAACTCCTTTCAGAACATCAAGTGGAAGTGGTTGTCCTCAATGTTATAGCTGTGGAGTATCACGGGGTCTATCCTGTTCAAAACATACACTGGATGAGATAAAGAATACACATAGATAAATCACGTTCAAGACCATAACTTTCAAACAATTCCCCGCCCCACCTACTCTCACACTCCGACTTAGCTACCTAAGGTTTCTTAGACTTTTTAAAACTTTAGGAGCTACTAGGTCCAACCTTGGGCTCTGATACTATTCTATAATGCCCCAGAAAATCAAATATAAAAAGGTCAAAGTCAAGAGTAACAATAACGGAAAATTTGCGGAAGTCTTCATTTTAAAACGGGCGTCACTGTCGTATCCCCGAAGGAATACAAGGCGAGAAGGAAAACTACAACTGTTTGACAACGGAAAAAGAAATCAATTCAACGACCCTAGAGTTCCAACTAAACATTAACAACTTCAAGTCTCTTAAACCTTTAACACAACTCAAGAACCAAACTAACAAGCCAAGCCTCACTGCTAGTTCCCGTCCCCATCATAAGGATCATCACTTGAAAACAAAACATTTAAACATATGAGGGGGGAAACCTCAATAATGTCTACCCCTTACAATCAAAACATTATATAATTCATTTCAACACATTTTAAGGGAAGGGGAAACAAGTCAAAAAAATTTCAAAACAACTTTCACCAGTCAACCTTACCATTTCCATATTTTAAAAGTGGGCGGGGCTTCCATATTGCCCCTCGAAGTCAAAGACTTCACAAACAAAAATCCAAAATCTTTCTCATCATACTTCCATCATAAATTTCGTTCTCATCATCATAATAAATCATAATCTCATCCCGGATGGCCATCGCACTACACAACTCAACCTACCAGGCGTAACCTGGTCTCTTGACAGTCTCCCTTGCAGGTGAACAACCTGGTCTTGAGATTGCCCGAACCCGCGTTTTTACTCATAACCTTTAATTTAATCCGGTTTATATTCACAAGTCATCACCATCTCAAGTCAACAATTTCAAGACCAACACTTTCCAAAATCTAATAAAACCATATCAAAACAAATCAATGACAAGATTAAAAGACTACCAAGTCTTACTAAGTAAAGAGCGACATTCTTCTCAAATCACAGACAATCACATTTTCATTTATAATCCTTTTTTTGGGATGCAAGGTCAACAATAAAACCAATAAAAATCAATAAAGAGCATCCAGCGGGGAATAGGGCATAGACATTACCTGAATATGAAATATATTTCACGTTGGAATTCACAGGAGTTTCTATTCGGGTAACTCGCTCGATCCTAGATAAAAACCGGCCTAAAATCAATATTTCTATCACTAATAGCTATATCACTTCCCATCCTATCTTAACCTTCCCCAAATAGTTTGTAATTCAAGGAGCGCATTAAAGTAACGACATCACAAACAAGCTAGTTCATTGGAATCAAGCCTAATGCACTCCAAACGTACCACAGAAGTACATACATAACATGGCATTTCAAAAATAATATAACATCATAACATAGCCAAACTAGTTCATAATTTTTTCTATACTACAAGGTCATAACATGACATTTTTGGGAACATTGAAATTCATACTAACCTAACCACAAGTAGCCATATATGGCCTTTATTTCATACAAGTACTCACATAAAATCATATCAACAATAATTCGAAAAAGAAAACTCAACTAGTGTGACCCTAAACATGTAAACTTGCATGGCGCTATTCAAAAAAATTACAATTATGCCATTATAACACTTAAAAGGCATGCTAGGTCTCATGAGCATACACTTTTACTCAAAACTCCATTTTAGGGTTCCTAGCATGTTTCTAAGTTTCCAAAACCATCATAAACCCCTCTATTAGTAACATAATCCATAATATATACACATTTAATCACATAAACTTATACCCATTCCAACTTGCTAAAAGAATTAATCACGTAAACAATTTAATAGTACAACATTAAAACTAACTCCTAATATGCTTCTAAAGTCTTAAACAATTTTTATTTACATAAAACAAGACATTAAAACACTTAAAACATCACCCAAAATATATTAAACCCCAATAACCCTAACTTGCTAAAACTCAAGAAAGATTTAAACTTTACTCCATTAAACCTTCATACAAATGTTCTAACACCGAAAAGATGATTTAAGAACAACACACCTAAACACTAAACTTTTTACGTGGGTTTTTATTCTAGCAAAACCCTAGTTTCTAAACACTTCAACCCTAAGTAAGAACAAACTTTTATGGTTCAAGCATGCATAACCCAAACTAATACCCAAGTGACCCCCTCCCTTACTGCCTCCTAATCATCCTTACATTGCATTTGAACACATTAGAGCGATCCTCACACAAAATAACCACAGTAGAACAATAAATACAAGAAGAAGAGAGAGAGAGAGAGAGAGAGAGAGAGAGAGAGTTGGAGGGTTTATACTGGAAGAGGGAGGGTGAGGTGATGGTGGTGGAAAACTGGGCGTTGGTGGTCGGTGAAGGAGCATCGGAAACAGCGGCGGTCGTCGCGGTGGTGCGGCTGGTGGGCGTTTCTGGGCAGAGAAGACCGAGTACAAATGGGCCTTGATGGGGTGGTTTTACAGCAGTGGCGGTGTACTGACGGAAAGGCACAGTTGATGGCCAGGATGCCGGGAGTCGTCGGCTGCAACAGGGAGGTCAGACACAGGGGTGGTTGCCGAGGGGTGGTGTGGCTGGGCAGAACCAAAATCGAGCTGGATAGGGGGGTGTTTTGGGGGGTCGGTTGGTGGCGTTTTCGCGACAAAGCAGGCGGCGGTGAAGCGGCGCGATGGTCGGAATGTCGTGGGGCGGTGACCGGAAGAAGAATGGAGGGAGGAGGGAGAGAGAAAGAAGGGGTGCGATGGTGATGTTGAGGAGACGGGAGAGGGACGTAGGGTGGTTGGCGAAATGCAGCTACAGTGCACAACAGTTTATTGAAAAAGGGAGGGAGCAGAGAGAGAAAGAGAGAGAGAGAGAGAGAGAGAGGAAGAGAGAAATGTGCAGGAGAAGATTTGTAAATAATCTGGTTTCAAAATTTTCAAATGGAGGGGAAAAAAAGGTATTTTGTAGAGTAAACTAAGTTAGAGAGTTAGTAAAAAAAAAAAAACCTAAATTTATTTCACACATCTCATAAAAATACTCTCCAAAAAACAACACCTTTTCTAAAATAGATTTTACAAATTGATCCTAATAAAAATAACCGATAACCAAAAATTTCCTAACTGATATTTTTCATTTACTAAAAATTCTAAGTAATACACTCATGGTCCTAAAAGCTCCATGTGAAAACATATATATTTAACAGAAAGAAAACGCGCATCAGATAATTTAACGATAAATATAAAAACATTTTTCGGGGTTTTACAAGCCGACGTTGGTCCTTGGCGCCTGGTAGTTGGAGGTCGCTTGTAGTTCGATCTTCTGAAGCATCTGGAGTGCAGAATGCCGAATGCGGTAGACTGCAATGTGTAGACTGCTGAGTGTCTTGTTGGAGAACTCCGTTGTTGTTCTTGATCAAGATGTGCCGAAGACTTGGAGACTTGATCTTGATCTTCTGCAGACTTCGATCTTTGACGCTTGGTAGCTGGAGGCCGCAGGCAGTTTGTTCCCCTGGAGCCTCTAGATGCTGACTGCTGAATCTCAGGGGAGTTCAAAATGAAGGGGGTGACCCCTATTTATAGGCTCTAGAGGCCTACAGGTTTGAGTTGAGCTTTGGACTTGGACCCAAGTTAATTAATTATTCCTTAAAATTTAAATAAAGAAACAATTAATATTTCATACATCATCTTTGACACATGTCATGATATTATTAGTCAGGATGCATTTCCATTAAAAATTTAATTAAATGGACTGTCGTATTTAATTTAACACGTGACGGATGATAATTGGCCGAATAAATTTAACTTATTTTCCACGTGTTATTTTTTAAATTGGTGGACAAATGTTTGCTTCCTACAATCCCCTTATATGGAAATCGTCGATACATACATGATGTCTCAAGAATGTTTTAGGGCCATCCTCCATGCATGTTTTGCTTTGCACCGAAATTTCTAAATCCTATTCTGTATGAGCCCCACTTATCTCTCTCATTTGCCCCCGCTCGATCGGAACGAAAACAACGACCTGCTTCATTTCATATATTGGCAACTTTTTCCTTTTCGTTCAGAGATTCACAAGGAAGATATGTGTTGTGCACTAAGGGATCATATATCTCCTTAAGCCTTATTGATATCATATGATTTATTTATGCAAAATGATAAATGTGTTGACTCAAAATGGTTAATAATTATTTTAAATTTTACCTAAATCACTCAAAAAATTAAATATTTAGATGATTATTACAACTTATATATAAACTATATATAATTATTTGTTTATGGTTTTTCATAAATATAAAACTATGCATAAAATGTACACTACAACAAAACATGGATACGGGCCATACGACGGCATTTATTTTTGCCTTTAACGACATTTACAAATGCTGCAATAGTCTACCCTAACAAATAAATAAATGTCACTAGAGGTAGTGTCGTCATACCCTTGGACAACATTTATTGTATTTGTTGGGATAGGCCTAATTAAATGCTGCTAGAGGCCTTTAATTTCAATAACACTAATTATCATATATTTGTCCAATAATTAATAAAAATTCATAACTGAATAAATTCTAGGAAATGGAAAACGCAAATTTCTCCAAAATAACTCGAAATTTCTCATAAATTGTGCTTCAAAATACTTCAAATCCAACCAAAAATAACGAGTTTGTTATCAGTTTACAGCCCAACACATCAACATCGTCCATAAGCCAATAAGACAACAAAAAATATCCAACATCCGATCTAAGAAAATCATGACAATGTGTGCATCGATCTGCTGATCCTCCCTATTTTTGATCCTACTTTCAGCTTCATCTGTCTGCACACATCAAAAGCAACCAAACGATGCTTTTGCTTATTATTTCAACCATTTAGTCCAGCATAAATATCAACCTATGAAAATACTACTTGTTCTAGTCACTGAAATTCAACAAACAATGCTTTCAAACACAGCTTAATTAGTAGGAACAATTCACCTCTTTGGTCTGCCCTTGTCAAGCACTCCATCACTCTGCATTTGCTAACATGCTTACATACTCATGATTTCTTTTTTTTATTGTTTGAATTCAAAAACCATTTTTGCTAATATTTTTTTTCTTCAATAAACTAATTGATGATTATCTATTAAATAGCTATCAACGCATGTAAATAGACCCAATCGAAAGTGTATATTCAAGTATTCAACAATGATGATTCGAATTCCAGATTTAATTTTTTATGCACCAATAAAATTCAAATGGGAATCGATTCACAGTAGAAACTTGGTAATGGTAAGCAAAGTGTGAATAACCATAAGGCGAGAGAGATTATTCTAAATTTGTGCATATATTCTAATCAAGACCCATGAAAAAAGTAGATAACACTCAGTCTAAGTCATTTGTAAGATTGATCAGTAATTAACTTGTGGTAAAATTTTAGGGAGATCACCATAGTTTTTCCAAGCTTTATCTTCAACATTGAAATGAAATCTATAAGAAAACAAGATAGGTCTTAGCTACCACCACGTAAGAGAAAGACTGACCCAGCAAGTACATCGAAATTCTTTAGTAGAACCTTGAGAGAAGCAGTAGCCCCACTTCCTCCCCCCCCCCCCCTTCAAATTAGACTATGCATGAATGAACAAAAGGGTAGTTCTGTCGCAACTCAACTACCTGTTCTTTTCTCAAACTCACAACATAGTACATTTGATTTCATTCATGCAGAAAAATAGGATTGTGATTTTAGGAGGCCGTCGAAATAGGGAAAGGAAACACAACACCAGGCAAGAATGGACTTGGCTATGGATAGACATATATAAGAAAACAAGATAGGTCTTGGCTACCACAACTAGTTCGATTAGCTTAGTGAATTAAACTAGTTATAGCCTACTTGGCTGCTTGCAGTCTATAAACAAAAACAATACAGACGAAATATATTTACTCTTGGGAAAAGCCGGTTCAGAAAGATACAATGATACAAACTAAAAAGGCTCTCCGCGAAAGCTTGCAATGCAGTTTTACTCTTGGGAAAAATTTATTTTTACAATAATATTTAGAATGTGCAAATATATATGCAGCAAAACAAGGCCAATATGGATCATATTAGGGAGGTGCAAGCGTATGCACTCTAGATTGAAAAAGCAAATGCATTTCTAGGTGAAACGGAAATGATAATTGTGAATACTGTGTAATGTGATAAACATGCTGATGGTTATATACACCTATACATGATGATTCCTGACTCTGCCTCTTCTTTGTTGTCGGAGAGCTCCCATAGCCAGATGCCCCAATTGCTCCATTAATTGTTGCATTAGTAGCTTGATAGATCATGGTATTGCCATTGCTGCCATGGAATAGAGCTTACCTCTCTTCATTTCCTTTAGTGTTCTTGCACTCGACGCATTTGCAATTCCTACTACTTGAGTTGGCCCCACTTCTGGCTGGATTACATTAGACATCAGACAACCTCAATTTCAATTAGAGGATCTAAATCATAAAAACGATAAATTTTGGACTGAAATGAGTCAGACCAAAGATTGCCAGCAACATATATTAAGATACAATGATCAAATATCACCATATAGCAAGTCACAACACCAATAAGACAATGGCATGTTCTCCGCCTCCCCTCAAGGAAAATATATAAAACTTCACATAATATGAAGCTCAACTTACCAACCAAACAAACACCATTTAACACATAAAGACAAGGGAAGAACCCGAAATCACAAACGAAAGAATTAAGGTTACCAATTACTAATCATCATAAGAGTTGAGACAAATACTAAACAAGGGAAAGGAAAATTGAGAGAATACGTTCAGAAAGACAACCCCAACTCTGAGAATAAAGTGAAAGCATGGAAGTGAACAAGGCCGAGGTAGTAGCACTATGCAATGGCATCAATGAATCCATACATCCCAATGCCACTGGAAACCTACAAATTGCTATTCATAGAAACTTAGTTCCAATAGATAATTCTCATAATTAAGTTATATATATATTCAACTTCGTTATTTTGATTGTTGGGGCTGATACTTTGGCAAAGTTTTTTTTTATTATTTTGTGGTTGACTTGTGTTGTAGTCATACAGATTACCAATCTTGAATGCAAATAAGAGTCCTTGACATCACCAATTTAAACCAAGTAAGCCAAATATATTAAAATGCAAGCAATTTTAGCTGTAATCACACCAAAGTCACAGTCAAACTTTATAGCTAAACATAAATTCCTCACAATTTCAAACACATGAATAATAATTTCTGCAATTACTCTCAAGTACATATAATTAATAACATGCAGTACAGTTAGGAAAAAAATACAATATAATGAAATTTTCCAAATCAACCGATTGTTCATTAAATTTCCCCAAACCAAAACAAACTGAAACTTCTAAAATCATAGACCAAAATCAACTACAACAAGCATAGAAGAACTAAAACAGGACTTTACCTTCCTTCAAATCAGATTGGCAAAAGATGGGGGAAGAAAAACCGAAAAGCTCAACAAACAAAATTGATGTATATCGGCCCACGCCTGATGTGAGTCTCTACCTAGCCTAGGTCTCACTTTTGGGGACCCTAGATTCATGGAAGGAGATGGAGATTCACATAGCCTTGAGCTCGCCTTTGGAGACCCAAGATTCATGGAAGAAGATGGAAATCCATCATCATTCTTCACGCCAAGTCCAATAACAAAGGAGGCCCAATTCAATTACAAGGAGGAAGAACGGGCCAAAGGAGAAGAATTCATTGTGGAGGCCCAAAGGCCAACCCATATCTTGTGCTCCTTGTTCCAAGAGGACGTCCAAACGTCCTAGAGAGTCCAAGTCCACGTCAAAAGGCCCAAATACAAAGCCCAAGTTGAACTTCACAGTTTTGACCATTTCAAGATGAATTTCACATTTATGACCATTTCAGTTTGAAGTTCGCAGTTTTGGTCTTTTTAGTTTAGATTTCACATTTTTAGCATTTAGATATTATTAGCAAGTTTTATATTGTATTTTTATTATTTCTAGTTGTGTGAGAGTAATATATATAAACTTGGACATCAAGCATAGGAGTCTAGAAGAGTCTAGAAAGATCTAGAATGTTCTAGATCACATGTGATAGGCACGTGGTGTTGTAGATTTGGTGCCAAGTTGTTGTAATCCTAGATAGGGAGGGCTTATTTTGTAACTAATCCATCTTGGATTAGGAAAGCCAAGTCTTAGAAGGATTAACATTGTTATAACTAACTCCCCTTAGGATAAGGAATCCTAATCCAAGGAGGAGATAGTTGTTTTAGGCGTCTAGTAGTAGGAATCCTTGGCTTGCACGCCAAGTTAGTAATCCTAGGGGGTTTAGGATTGAGTCTATTATAAATAGCTAGGCTTGTAATCGTTTCAAACAACCCCGTTTTGAATTACGAATACAATCAAGCTTTTAGCTTACCCCTTGAGTGGTTCTTGAAACCTCGTTTGATCTCTTCTATTGTATCTTGATTTCGCAAATCAAGTTGTGAGGAAGAGCTTGTTTCTGAAACCTAGAAGGTGTTTCTGTAATTAGCTGGAAGAACAAGTAGCCCTAGGGTTTCATCCTGTGGTGTTCCTGTATCAAGTTTGATCCCTTTAACTATCCCTTTATCTTTCTATCCTTTTTAGTTAAATAAACCCTAAGGATATTCAATACTCTCTTAAAGTCAATATCTCTCTCTCTCACAAAATCTTTCTCTCAAACGTCTCTCTCTTAAAATCTCTCACGTGAAGCTCCCCTACCCTAACCCTAATTCACGTGAAGCATCCAATACTTAGATTGGTTGCACGTCTCACCTATGATGTGTAATTGATCAATTCTATTCTTTGATCCCATTATACATCATAATTTTGGTAACAGAGCTTAGGTTGTCCCTCAGTTCAACCCAAACACATTCCCATCCCACCCAATGTTCCCAAACACAATCCCATCCACCCAAAACACATCTCAAACGCCCCCAAACACGTTTTTCTCATTCATTCACCAACATGGCGCACGAGATGTTCCTTATGAGGGGAGTTCTTAGTAACTCAATTGTTTCTGAAGATCAACAACAACGAGAGGCCATCTTTCACTCTCGATGTACTATCAAGGGAAAGGTTTGTTCTTTGATCGTAGATGGAGGAAGCTGCACCAATGTGGCGTCAACTTCTATGGTGGACAAACTCCAACTGGAAACGAGTCCTCATCCAAAACCATACACCATCCAGTGGCTCAATCAGGGCGAAGATTTATAAGTGACTCAACGGTATTTGGTAAACTTTTCTATTGGCAAATTCTATAAAGATTCTCTATGGTGTGATGTTTTGCTTATGGATGCTTGTCATATTCTGCTTGGAAGACCATGGTTATTTAACAGGAGCGTGACGCATGATGGAAGAGCCAATACTTACACTTTCATGCTCTACAACAAAAAGATAACCCTAGCTCCACTAAAAGTCTCAAAACCGTCCCCACCCAAAAAGAATGATCGAAATATCATCACTTCTATGACCAATGAACATCCTGAGTTTAGTGTGCATAAGGAGATCATTCCCTCAGACCTAAACACAAATCCTAGCCACAAAGAACCAACCCACGACAACCCAAGTCACGGCAACCTCCACCCACTCATCACTCCTCTTTTAGAATATTGCTCTCATGCACTCCCTGAAGAGATACCCCCAAGGTTGACCCTCCCCCCCCCCCCCAACGTAAAGTCCGGTACCAAATCGAGCTCATTCCTGGATCTGCCTAGCATAATGAACCAACAAATTGCATGAACCATAGTGACACTCCAGAGGTTCAGAAGCAAGTCGATGATCTTTAAACAAAGGGTATGATCAGGGAAATCTTCAGTCCATGCGCCATCCCTACCCTTATGGTTACAAAGAGAGTTGGAAACCAACGTTTGTGCATCAACAAGAGTCCTATCAAGTACAGGTTTCCTAAAATTGAAGATCTAATGGACGAACTAGGTGGTACCCAAGTCGTTTCAGAGATTGGTCCAAGAAGTGGGTACCTTGATCCAGTTCAAATTCAAGAAAGGGACACTGCTATCAAAACTAAAGGAGATCTATATGAATGGTTAGTCAAGCTCTTTGGCCTAACTAATGCTCCCTCAATTTTTATGAGATTGATGAATCAGGTTTTGAAGCCCCTTATCGGCAAGTGTGTTGTCTACTTTGGTGACATACTTGAGCATAACAAGAGTGAGAAAGATCATATTTTTCACCTCCATCCTTTTTTGGAGATCTTAGCTCACAAAAAGTTATATGGGAATCTGCCCAAGTGTTACCTCTTCATCAACAATATAGTCTCTTTTGGCTATGCTCTTTCGACTGAAGTGATCAAGGATGATGAAGAAAAGGACAAAGCTGTCAAGGAGTGGCCTACTCCAACTGGTATTCATGATGTTCGAAGCTTCCCGGCCTTGGCCTCTTTCTGTAGGAGGTTTGTGAATAATTTCAATACTATTCTATCTCCTATGATCGAGCCATTGAAATCCAAGGAGTTCTCATGGACTCTAGCTACCCAACAAGCGCTCGACATCATCAAGGATAAACTCTGCACCACACCTGTCCTAGCCCTACCAAGTTTTTACAAGAAGTTAGAGGGTGAGTGTGATGCTTCTGGAGTTGGTATTGTAGTGGTTCAATCTCAAGAGGGTCGTGCCTTAGCTGAGGAAAATTCACCTAGCCTCAGTTCCACTTTTGGGGATCCTAGATTCATGGAAGATAATGGAGGACAGCCCCGCTCAACCAATACGAAGATCTCATTCCTTCAATCAAGTTTGAGGACAAACTTTTTCCAACAAGGGGGGAATGATGTATTTCGGCCCACGCCTGATGTGAGTCTACCTAGCCTTGGTCTCACTTTTGGGACCCTATGTTCATGGAAGGAGATAGAGATTCACATAGCCTTGAGCTCGACTTTGGAAACCCAAGATTTATGGAAGAAGATAGAAATCCATCATCATTCTTCACGCCAAGTCCAATAACAAAGGAGGCCCAATTCAATTACAAGGAGGAAGAACAGACCAAAGGAGAAGAATTCATTGTGGAGGTCCAAAGGCCAACCCATATCTTGTGCTCCTTGTTCCAAGAGGACGTCCAAACGTCCTAGAGAGTCCAAGTCCACGTCAAAAGGCCCAAGTACAAAGCCCAAGTTGAACTTCACAGTTTTGACCATTTCAAGATGAATTTCACATTTCTGACCATTCCAGTTTGAAGTTCACTATTTTGGTCTTTTCAGTTTAGATTTCACATTTTTAGCATTTAGATATTATTAGCAAGTTTTATATTGTATTTTTATTATTTCTAGTTGTGTGAGATGCCAAGTAATATATATAAACTAGGACATCAAGTCATAGGAGTCTAGAAGAGTCTAGAAAGATATAGAATGTTCTAGATCACGTGTGATATGCGTGTAGTGTGGTAGATTTGGCGCCAAGTCGTTATAATCCTAGATAGGGATTGCTTATTTTGTAACTAATCCATCTTGGATTAGGAAAGCCAAGTCCTAGAAGGATTAATATTGTTATAACTAACTCCCCTTAGGATAAAGAATCCTAAACCAAGGAGGAGATAGTTGTTTAGGTGTCTAGTAGTAGGAATCTTTGGCTTGCACGCCAAGTTAGTAGTCCTAGGAGGTTTAGGATTGAGTCTATTATAAATAGCTAGGCTTGTAATCGTTTCAAACAACCCCGTCTTGAATTATGAATACTATCAAGCTTTTAGCTTACCCCTTGAGTGGTTCTTGAAACCTCGTTTGATCTCTTCTATTGTATCTTGATTTGGCAAATCAAGTGGTGAGGAAGAACTTGTTTCTGAAACCTAGAAGGTGTTTCTGTAACTAGGTGGATGAGCAAGTAGCCCTAGGGTTTCATCTTGTGGTGTTTCTGTATCAAATTTGATTCCCTGAACTATCCCTTTATTTTTCTATCCTTTTTTAGTTAGATAAACCCTAAAGCTAATCAATACTCTCTCAAAGTCAATCTCTCTCTCTCACAAAATATTTCTCTCAAATGTCTCTCTCTCAAAATCTCTCAATCATATTCTCTCAATCTCTCTCAAAGAAACCTCACAACATTCCTCTCTCAACCCCTCTCAAAGACCTCACGTCACTCTCCCAAATCTGCCTCAAACAATTCGTCCATCTCCCTCCTAACTCCACAAAGATCCCGCCTTTCATAAACCCTAATCCATACTCTCTCACAAATCATCCAAACTCCATAAAATCTCCCCTATTCACGTGAAGCTCCCTTACCCTAACCCTAGTTCACGGGAAACATCCTATACTTAGATTGGTTGCACGTCTCACCTATGATGTGTAATTGATCAATTTTATTCTTTGATCCATTATACATCATAATTTTGGTATCAAAGCTTCGGTTGTCCCTCAGTGCAACCCAAACACATTCCCGATCCCACCCAATGTTCCCAAACACAATCCCATCACCCAAAACACATCTCAAATGACCCCAAACACATTTTTCTCATTCATCTACTAACACGGCTCACGAGATGTTCCTTATGAGGAAAGTTCTTAGTAACTCAATTGTTTCTAAAGATCAACAACAACGAGAGGCCATCTTTCACTCTCGATGTACTATCAAGGGAAAGGTTTGTTCTTTGATCGTAGATGGAGGAAGCTGCACCAATGTGGCGTCAACTACAATGGTGGACAAATTCCAACTGGAAACGAGTTCTCATCCAAAACCATATACACTATCTAGTGGCTCAATCAGGGTAAAGATTTACAAGTGACTCAACGGTGTTTGGTAAGCTTTTCTATTGATAAATTCTATAAAGATTCTCTTTGGTGTGACATTTTGCTTATGGATGCTTGTCATATTCTGCTTGGAAGACCATGGTTATTTGACAGGAGCGTGACGCATGATGGAAAAGCTAATAGTTACACTTTCAGGCTCTACAACAAAAAGATAACCCTAGATCCACTAAAAGTCTCCAAACCGTCCCCACCCAAAAAGAATAATCCAAATATCATCACTTCTATGACCACTGAACGTCCTGAGTTTAGTGAGAATAAGGAGATCATTCCCTCAGACCTAAACACAAATCCTAGCCACAAAGAACCAACCCATGACAACCCAAGTCACGACAACCTCCACCCACTCATCATTCCTCTTTTGGAACAATGCTCTCATGATCATTCCTGGATCTGTCAAGCATAATGAACCAACAAATTGCATGAACCCTAGTGACACTCAAGAGGTTCAGAAGCAAGTCGATGATCTCCAAACAAAGGGTATGATCAGGGAAATCATCAATCCATGCGCCATCCCTACCATTGTAGTTACAAAGAGAGTTGGAAACTAACGTCTGTGCATCAATAAGAGTCCTATCAAGTACAGGTTTCCTAAAATTGAAGATCTAATGGATGAACTAGGTGGTACACAAGTCGTTTCAGAGATTGGTCCAAGAAGTGGGTACCTTGATCCAGTTCGAAATCAAGAAGGGGACACTGCAATCAAAACTAAAGGAGATCTCTATGAATGGTTAGTCAAGCTCTTTGGTCTAACTAATGCTCCCTCAATTTTTATGAGATTGATGAATCAGGTTTAGAAGCCCCTTATTGGCAAGTGTGTTGTCTACTTTGGTGACATATTGTACACGTGGTTTCATATTAACTGGTATTTGTCGTTCTCTCTCAGGGAGCAAGGGGCCTAAGACTAAGGAACTTGGTCTAGGTAAGGCTAAAATCGCTACAGTAAGGCAACAAGTTGAAAAGAATCACAACGCAAGCAAATAAATTAAGTCGAGTCAGGGTGAGACAATCGGTTTCGGAGGCTTTTCGGAAAGCAAACATGAACAAGGAGACGGGTTTCGCAACAAGAGAGCAAAAAGGGAGGAAATCAAATGGCAATGTCGTTAGAAAATACCCACTGGGCTTCCAATCTCGTGGAAAGTCCAGACTAACTTCCTCAAAGTCCACCAGGGACCCAAAGGGTTAATGAAATGGAATTCCCTTGTTAAACTCCTTCCACTTTCATGGGTGAGCATTAACTATCCGAATTCCAACCTTCCAACACAATTGTTGGATGTACTCGGGAGCTTTCGGACCCATATACACCTCACTTGAGGGAAGGATTGGAGTAGGAAAGTGATTTCCGACCTAATTACTCACTAGTATTGCTAACCCATGCCTAATTACCGATTCACACCCTTAATTACCCCCTTACCCATTAGGGTTCTAGCCACTACTCATCACAACTATCCTAACAACATCAACAAAACCAACCCTAAGCATGATTTCTATCATCAAACAACAATAAAAAACCAAACAATGCAAATAAGAGACAATCAAAGCAATTAAGGTGCAAGGAAAGTAATTAACAAGCAATTGAAGTAATTAGTAAAGTAAAGTAGAGTTTAGGGAAGAAAATGCTTATCAAGTGCTATAAAAGAGCAAAGAAGAACAGGGGAAAGGATGAACCAAAGCAATCTCTCAATTGTTGAATCTTCCAATCTTGATTACAAACCAAAATACACCAAAACTCTAGATTAATCAAGGCTAATCTCTCTCTAAGAACCTCCTAATCTCTCTCTAAAACTAAGATGAAAAGGCTAGCATCGAATCCCCCCTCAAAATCGCAGCATTGGAGCTTAAATACAAAGCATAACTGCTGCCCAAAACGCAGCGTACAGCCGAGCAAAATACACGCAGGAATGGAGAGGTCGCGGGCGCGACCTTGCGAAGAATGTCCAGGCGATTTCAGCGTTCGAGAGGTAGCGGTCGGCACCTAATAGTTCGCAGGCGCGATCTTCGTCTGGCTGAGCAGGTCGCGGGTTCGACGCATGAGGTAGCGGGCGCGACGTCTTCAGCTAACAATCTCTTGGTTGTCTTCAAGTGCAGGTCGCGGGTGCGACCACCGCTGTAGCGGGGGTGACCTTCTCCTGCCCAGACTTCCTCCCACCTTTCCTGGTCGTAGCGCCCGTTACCAATTCTGTAGTGGGTGTTACGAACTGATTCTGTTCAAACTTGGGGAAAGTGATCCCGGGCCTACTCCGCCTCAGTTCTCGACTTGGCTTGGCTCGAGAAAATGCTCGGGATTCCCTAAAAAGCCTCATTTTAGCCCATACTCCTTGCATTTGCTTTAAAAGTGCGAAAACCTACAAAACAACTAAAAAGCTAATAAAAACTACGAAAAAGACTTGGAAACGAGTCAAAAGCACAAGCCAAATGGCGTTATTTAGGCCCAAAATCGAGACTAAACACCTCCCACACTTGAACGTTTGCTCGCCCCGAGCAAAACAAAACAAAACAAATGAAAAACTAAACACCAACTCCTCTGTCGTGGGAGGAAACGAGTGCATTTAGCGTATGCACCAAGCCCTTTAAACCCCCCGGTAGCCCGGGAGGACGAGGTGGTCTCGTGAGGGTTTGTAGCGGCTATACCCACAAAAGCCAAATAAAAAGGGAAAAAGGAGAGGGAAGAGGTGAAAGACAAAACAAAGCTCGAAAAAGAAAGAAAAAAAGAACTTGCTTGCTAAAAGAATTATGCAATCAACCACAAGAAATCAATGCTAATCAACAAAAAGGAGCGGATACGAGCTTATCAAGGACAACTAATCCAAAGCATCGCCAATCTTAGAGATTTTTGACTCTATAGACACCGGAATTTGTACCGGCATAATCCCGACTCATCAAAATCAGCAAATCATTTGGGCCAAATGATAAATGGGTCTTTGAGCCCAAAAGGTGAATAGCTTGAGCCCAAGAAGTCAAAACAGGCCGCCTACATTTGTTAAAACCCCCCTGGGTTTTAACTTTCAGAAGGCAGCCCGCACATAAGCAGGCCTAAAAGCGCGCCCCGGTCCAAAGTGTTCAAAACACGCCTAGGTTTTGAGGAGAGTAGCATACGTCGTTGTTTTGTGCCATGTCAGCGATCCGCGTGATAGTCAAATTAAAACCCGCCTAGGTTTTAATTGTTCTGGCGCCAAAATCTGCATGCATGCAATCCCATGATCATAGCCACACGTGTTTGACTTCCCCTTGACTTCTCAAAACCCGCCTAGATTTTGATCCTCGGAGGGCATGATTTGTGGGGTATGTTCCCCTTGGTTTCCTTCCAAATCTCTCACTCCCTCACCAATAAATACCCCCTCCATTTCACCTTCATCATCAACCATTCTCATCATCTGCTACCATTACTCTACCCTCATTTTAGTAACTATCATCATTATCCTACCAAAAACTCTTAAACTTTCTCCACTATATCCATTCTTATCCCGTAATATTATCATAATCACTCTCATAATCCCCACACTAACTCCTATACCATTCACCCAAATCAACCATATCTTCATCATCCTAACCGAGGTCATAACCGAGGCTAAGTCAAAGAATCCAATCATCACATTCGGGTAACCCACATCAAACAAGGTTTGCTTTTGTCATTATTATTGTTGTGTTTATCATGTAATCCATTCTTTATTTCCTTTACTTGTACATATTTTGTAAAGTAAAAACCGCATTTTATATTGCATGTTTTGAATAATAACTTCGCGAAATCAATCAAACTTCTCCCCGCTCTCTTTCTTTCAATGTCGATTTTAGTAGAGTCTGTTTTATAACATGCGGATTCGAGAGTTCTTATAACTCTCCAATTCGTAACCTTACCCCCGAATCTAGAAATTGAGTTCGTAGACCGGAGCCTTTCTTTTCTTATTTTATGGTTTGTCGATTTCCTTAAATCAACTGGCGACTCTTTTACGTTTTATAAATTCGTTTAATTATTTAAAATATTCATTTTTTGCATAAAATAATTAAATGAATAATTTAATTCATTTTCTTCACTAATTCAAGGTTGGGTTCGAGGGAAATGGGCTAGAAATCAATAAAACCCAGGCGGGTTTTATTAATTTCCACCCATCTCCTTCTGGCCCGACGATGCAAGCGGCCTAGCCCAAGAGACGTCAAAACCTAGGCGGGTTTTGATAGCCTCTGGTGGCCCTAATTTAGCGATTGAGCCCGGATTAAATTATTATTAAACCATTTTGTGCAATTCGGATAATTTAAATAATAAAAAACGGGTTTATAAATAATTAAAGTTTCATCACTCCGAAAACGAATTTTGAAAATAAAAATATCCTTATTTAAGGATTAAGCAACCTTAGTCGGCTCCCGATCGTTTAAGTAGCACATCACATAAAAAGGGTCACCTTTTCCGAGGTACTTACAGATTGGCGACTCCATTGGGGACTTAAACTTAAAAAGAAGGTAAAACTTGAAAAAAATTGAATTGATTTGAAAGTGTAAAAGGGAGAAGTTTATTTATTTCGCAATTTTATTATTCTTTTGTTAGGCATCCTTTGCATACCGGGCCACTAATCGGATTTTTGACACGTTAGCACAAAGGCGACGGTTTAAGTAATACCTAGGATGATCCCCGAGAGCGGGAGGCCACTACTATAGGGATGCAGTCCACATCGCTAAGCATTTGGTCGCTCCTCTCCCCATGTTACACTCGAAGGGCTTCCTTGAAGTTCTTTGAGCAATACCTCATACATCTTACCTAAGGGTATGGTGCACCGGGGTGAAAACGTGCTGTAGGCCATGTAACCCAACCATAGAAATCCATGAATTTAGAGCCTTGGTTTAGGGTATCCCTTCATGTGCATGCTATGTGCTATATGTACCCCTTCCCCTTTTCTTTTCCTTTTTATAAAGAGTTGACCCTAGTTTGGAGGTTTTGTTCTAGTCCATATAAAATTCATTGGGTTGAGAAAATGATTATTTATTAATTGATATAATTGACTCAAAAGCATTATGGTTAGCCCAAGTGGAAGGGCCCATTTATGTTTGAAAGTTCATTATCTTAATTAATAAATAAAAAATTGACTCACCTTTGATGATATTATATGGCCTTTTATGAGATTCTCTTAACGAAGGTCCAAAAAAAAATTATTAATCCAACCAAGTTAATGGATAGCGTCTTAGACTGCATAATAGTCACTAGGCTTGAGTAAATTAATTTATCGATTTAATTAACAAATCCATCACATTTATGGTCGGCCCGTTGTTAGGTCCAACCATATTGGATTTGTCAATTAAGCCCATAATTTAATTATGACTCGTTTATTATTGACTTTATCCAGTCCTTTACAATATTCATTTTCCTCGAGTAAAAAAAAATATAATTTAAAAAGAAAAAGGTTAAAAAAAAAGTGGGTCGCCAGTCTTGTCGAACATTATTCTAGTCCGCATAATAGCCAACACAGCTGAGTTGTCTGAGTTGTTGGGCCAAGTTACGGATTCTCCTTAAAACGGTCGGCCTATGGATTGGGCCCATCCGAATTGAGAAACATTGACTTGTGCCTTTCAATTTATGATCCACTCGCTGTATTTGACTTTATCAGGCCCTTTATAATGCTCTGTTTTTAGGGTCCATATATAGTTAGGTCATGCACTCCCAAAAAGTGGGTAAGTCCTTTGTGTCAGCATATATGTCTCGAGTTGGTTAGGATCATATAGGTCACATAGGTCATACATGCATCGGGTAGAATGTGTCGGAGTGTGTCATCAAGTGTCCTAACTTTGAATTTCCATGCAGGCATCATTGGTGATCGACTCCGAGCTCGCATTCAAGATCCACGAACCGGTCGTTTGATTCCAAATCCTCACTACTATCCATCTGCAATCAATGACTGCATCATGTCTGGAGAACAGTTCCAAGAGGTCCCGGTCCAAAGCACCGAAGCCAACATCATGAAGCATTTGGATGACCTTTACACCAAAATGCAAGGTCTAGTATTAGCCAATACCTTAGTACAGGAGTAGAAGATGAGCAAAAGACTGAATGAACAGCAACAAGTGATGGATGGTATGCTGCAAGCCATCACTAAGATTAATACCAAGTTGGGGTTGCATGTTGAAGAAGACGATGAAGAGATGCAGGGATATGAATTCGAACCTGAAATCATTAAGACATTCTTAGATTCTGGAGGAATAGGGATATCCAAGACAAAGATTAGTACCCTTGAGGCATCTAAACCCACGAAGGACCCTGCTGTTACGGCCCTTGAACAGAAGATAGAAAGCCTTACCAAAGCAACGAGCACTGTGCCGGCCTTTGCTGACAAGTACCTGGAAGTGTCATTGCCGGTTCAGCCAATTCTGAAGATAGCTGATAAAGTTGAGGCATCGAACATCATATTCAAATCGTCCGAGAATCCTGTTCACCACATCAAAGAGTTCATGAGGCTGGCACCATTAAACCGGATTGATGTCGGTTTATACTCTACCGTCTTCCCATCCACCCTAGATGGCGAAACCAAGGTATGGTATCATGCTTTATCACCCTGAACAAAGGCCGACTGGAATGAATTTTTCAAAGCTTTCATTAATCACTACAGTCGCATCCAGAAGAAGCAAGCTACGGTGATGACTTAACCACCATGAAGCAACGGGACGACGAATCCTTCATGGATTATTTTGAGCGATGGCATACCAAGTTGTCTCACATCAATGAAACAATCCCTCTCTGTCTACAGTTGTCTACTTTCAAGCAGGGACTGAAAGGCAGCTTATCCAAGCACTTGGGATACCACGTCATTAAAGACTTTGACTACTTGAAGGACATTTGTGTCCAATTGGAGGCGATGCATAATGATAAGATCGCTTCGCCTGTATGGAAGGGGTCTAAGTCCAACAGGAGGGCTACTAGTGCGCCTAACTCTATCCAGCGCAAGGGGCCTATTATACCAAGATATGAGACCTACACTCCACTAGACGTCTCTTACTCACAGGCTCTTGATCGGTTGGTCAAGAAAGGTTTTTTGGTTCAGCCTTTACCAAAAGAAGAGCCGGCGATTAAAGGGAAAAATTGGGATGCTAACCAATTTTGCCATTATCATCGTTGCCGAGGACATGATACCGAGAAATGTTGGACTCTTAAGAACAAGATAAAGGACGTGATAAAGGATGGGACACTGCCCATGCCAAAAGCTGCCCAAAAACCTAACAATCAAAGCAACCCGATGCCCGAGCACACAAATGTCATTTTCTGTGGAGATTTCAGCTTCGATCCTTCCATTTTAATTGTTGAGACGGGTCGACCTATCCTCGAGGTACTTGGTTTTTATGAAGACCTATCCATTCATGGCATTTGGGACAGTGATGATGATGATCAACAAGAACACTCCAAGATAGAATGGATGGAGATGGATGAGCCAACGTCGGACGATGTGGCATTTCTCACTAGATCAGGCCGCCACAACAACAGGAACACCACCACCCCAGTGGCTATTTCTGATCCTACACTAATGGTTAGTGATAACAACCAGACTCCTCCTGAAGATTCTCTCCTTACACAACTCAAGAAGACCAGAGCTGAAGTTACTATCTGGCAGCTGATATACACATCGCAAGCACATAAACAAAGGATGTTAGATGCTCTCACTACATCAACAGTACCTCCCACGACGACTCCTGAATCTCTAGTTGCTCATGTGTCTACCCAACAAGAGGCCATCACCTTTGGAATTGAAGATCTGCCTCAGGGAGGAGCATCCCACAACAAAGCACTGTACCTTACAGTGCAATGTGCCAATAAGACTATCCCAATGATCCTCGTTGATAATGGCTCAACTGTCAACGTGTGCCCTTGGAGGACGACACAGAAATTGGAAGTCCAACAACAGCATTTGGCTCAAAATGGTGTACAGCTCAGGGCTTACGACAATTCTCCTCGAAGGTCGGTTGGGTCCATAATATTGCCCATCATTATAGGAAATATCACTCGGAATGTGGAGTTTGTAGTGGTAGACATTCCAGCCTCCTTCAATCTGCTACTAGGGAGGTCGTGGCTACACGAATGTAAGGCTATAGCATCTACCTTACACCAGAAGGTAAAAATGTTGGTTCAAGGCCAAGTTATAACCATCTCGGGAGAATCCATCAATGTTGTCTTTACTCCCAAGCAAACAACCCTTGAAGTGGAATACAGTTCCATGGACGAAGAACTTCATAACTTTGAACTTGTGGCGACTTTGAGCCAGGATGAAGCTTCCTTTGACTTTGATCTCTACTCAAATCCCAAAGTGCACGCTATGCTTAAGAGACAAGGTCATTTCCCTGGGATGCCGCTGGGAAAGAACCCGAAAAACAAGATTCCTCCTGTGTTCAAGACATTTAAGCAAAAGGGAAGGTTCGGCTTAGGATACAAGCCAACTGAGAAGGAAGTTAGGTTCGCCAAAATAGCCATAGCTGAGCAAAAGAGGATGGACAATCCCCCCTACCTTGTTCCAAATGAAGCCCTATCCACTCACTCTGAATGGGCAGTTCGTTAGGGAAAGTGATGACTTCCCTTACTATGGGTTCCCTGAACCATTCTACCTAAAAAAACAAGGGAATTCAAGTTGCTGGGTTAAAAGTCAAGTGAGTCTGGTCTTGAGTCTGCTGGCGATGTATTCCTTTCTGCATTCAATAAGATGAACCTTTCTGCTTACTCTGATTCTCCTTTCCCCTCTTCGCTGAACTGTTGCGCCAATAATAATCTGAAATTTAATGAACCCTTAAAAGAATTTTCTTAGGAACATGAGCATAAAATGGCGGTGTTGGAAGACACCATCACCATAAATGTGGGTACGGAAGAGCAACCTCGGGAGTTGAAGTTAGGTAGTTCGCTCACAGCAGAAGAACAAGTAGCATTCACGGAGCTCCTCAAAGAATTTGTGGACGTATTCGCATGGTCCTATGAGGACATGCCGAGGATTGACAGGGAGATTGTGGAGCACACTATACCTTTGCTCCCAAATGCAAAGTCGGTTCGACAGAAGTCTAGGAGGATCAAGCCTGAATGGGCTAAGAAAATTGAAGAAGAAGTGATCAAGTAGCTTAATGCTAAATTTATCAAAGCAGTCAAATACCCTGAATGGATTGCTAATATCGTTCCAGTGCCCAAAAAGGATGGGAAAGTGCGCATGTGTGTGGACTTCCGAGACCTTAATAAAGCCAGTCCCAAGGATAGTTTCCCGTTACCTCACATTGATGTATTGGTGGATAACACTTGCGGACATGAGCTCTTATCATTAATGGATGGATATGCCGGTTACAATCAAATAAAAATGGCAGAAGAAGATATGGAGAAGACCTCCTTCACCACATCGTGGGGAACGTATTGCTACGTGGTCATGCCTTTCGGTCTCAAAAATACCGGCGCAACATATCAAAGGACAGCCAACACCCTACTTTATGACATGATGCACATAGAAGTAGAAGTTTATATGGACGACATGATTGTTAAATCCAAAACAAGGGTGGAGCATATTCCCAATCTCCGCAAGTTCTTTCTGTGACTTCGCAAATACAAGATGCGGCTCAATCCAGCAAAGTGCACCTTCGGTGTTACCTCTGGGAAGCTTCTAGGCTATGTGGTTAGCCAACGGGGCATTGAAGTTGATCCTTCAAAGATAAAGGCTATCCAAGAGTTACAACCGCCCAGGACAGAAAAGGAGATAAGAGGTTTCTTAGGGCAAGTTCAATATATCAGCAGGTTCATCTCGAAGCTCACCATGACTTGTGAACCTTTGTTTAAGAGACTGAAGAAAGGAAGTAAAGTAGAATGGGACGATCAATGTCAAGCTGTCTTTGATAAAATCAAGGAGTATTTGCAACATCCTCCAGTCCTCATGCCGTTAGTACCAGATGAGCCTCTACTCCTTTACCTCATAGTGACCAGCTCCGCAATGGGGGCTATGCTGGCTCAAAAGGTAAAAGGTGAAGAGAGCGTCATCTACTACTTGAGCAAGAAGTTTCTAGACTATGAAAGTCGATACGCTGATATAGAGAAAATGGCTCTTGCATTAGTATGGGCCACAAAGAAGCTAAGGCATTACATGCTTTCACATACTGTATATGTCATAGCTGAGAACAATCCCATTAAATTCGTTATGGAGCAACCAACCATCAACAACCGCATTGCCCGATGGGTAGTCATGCTTTCAAAATTCAATCTTCAATATCTACCCCAGAAATCCATCAAAGGGCGAGTTGTTTCAGATTTCCTGGCTGCTTCACCATCATAGGAACGTCCAAGCACTCACTTGGAATTCCCAGACGAAGACGTATTCTTCACTGATGAAATTACGTGGGAAATGTATTTTGATGGAGCTTCTAACCAAATGGGTTGCGGAGTAGGAAACCTATTAATATCTCCAGAAGGGACACACGTCCCTGTATCTATAAAGTTGGATTTTGATGCTACTAACAAAGCTGCAGAATATGAAGCATGCATCAAGGGTCTACAAGCTACTTTGGCTTTAGGCATATGCCACATAAAGGTCTTAGGAGATTCTAGCCTCATTATCAATCAAGCTAAGAACGTGTGGAAGGTTTGAAGTGGGTGCCTCTTGGCTTATCAGCAGAAGCTCTTGGGACTTGCTGATCAATTTGAGCAAATTAGCTTTCAATACCTTTCTAGGGATCACAATGAATTGGCTGATGCGCTGGCCAAGTTATCTTCAATGATATCAATCCCATCAGGCACGCTCCAGCTACCAATAATAGTAGAACGGCAATCTGATATGTTGATGGATGAAAGGCGGTTAAGGGCGTTGCATAATGTACAAGTGTACCAAAGTAGGATCACTCGTGCTTTTAATAAGAAGGTGAAAAGTCGTTCACTTCAAGAAGGTGATCTGGTGCTTAAGGAGATGAGGGCACTTATACAAGACCCAAGGGGAAAATTTGCACCTAATTGGAAGGGTCCTTATATGATTAAGAAAATTTTAGGAGTTAATGTTGATGGATGAAAGGTTCGAGGAGTTAATGTTGATGGATGAAAGGCGGTTAAGGGCGTTGCATAATGTACAAGTGTACCAAAGTAGGATCACTCGTGCTTTTAACAAGAAGGTGAAAAGTCGTTCACTTCAAGAAGGTGATCTGGTGCTTAAGGAGATGAGGGCATCTATACAAAGACCCAAGGGGAAAAATTTGCACCTAATTGGAAGGGTCCTTATATGATTAAGAAAATTTTACCAGGAGGAGCAGCTCGGCTTACTACTATGGATGGAGAAGATAGGATTCAGCCCACAAATTTGGATCAACTCAAGCGATATTATGTTTAATATAGCCAAGCAACTGGAAAACCAATTTTCAGACACTTGGTGAATATTCAATATATGCTCGTAAAAAGAAGAAAAAATAAAGTTTGCAAGAGCACAATAATACTTCTTCTTTTATTAATGATTAATATGCAAGTACACTGCTTGTAAATAAGAAAATTCAAAAGGCGTAATTAAATAAAAGTTTATTCTGCCAAAGCAGTTCAGCTCCTTCACTTTCATCCATCTTCTAATCTTTCTTCATTTTTTCCACTTCGCCAGTGGGCTCACGGTCAATCTCCATGTCACTAGGACCATTTGGGTCCATCTCTTTATCCTTAGGTTTGTAGGCCCGCCTATGTGGTTTCCGCGTCTCCACCCTCGGACCAAGCCGATCTTTTGCTGTGACTTTTGTACCGAGACGGTCCTTTAATGATGAATGAGGAGCCAATCTTTCCTTCACAGATGTCCTCTCCCTTCTCGCCTCTCCTGTACAGCGAGATTCGACGGCCGCGATCAACCATCCGTGATAGTCAGCATCGGTGAATTGTGATATATGTGCCTTTGGTGGAGTCTTAAGGGTCGGCCTTCGTTCCCAATACTTCAGCCATGACTCTATCACCGAGCTGCGAAGCTTCAATTGCTCGGGGGCTTCACACAGCAGCTCAGGGTTGTTTTGTTTGTGGCCCATCTGCCGCCGCATCCGCTCCGAGAAGTAGAAAGTCATATGCGTCAAACCAACGATGAACACATAGGCGTTGCGGGAATCGCTAGTCACATATTCGGGAATGTGCCACCACTCGATCCACCAAATAATATCGCGAGACTCCTTCAGAAAGGCGATCCATTCCGTTACCGATTGACAGTCGGTATACTTGTGCTTCCTTTGAAAATAATTCGCAAGTGCCGAGGAAGTTCGAGGCTCCTCGATGAGGCCCAAATGCTCCATCAGCCATATCTGCCCACAAAAGTTAGCACGGGTTACAATTGCATACCAATTATTCCCAAACTAACGAAAAAAATAAAGGAGCCTAAAACCCGCCTAGGTTTTATGAGCAGTAGGCAGGCACACAAAATGAGAAGAAAAGAAAGGAGGGAGAAAATGTACCTGAAGAAGTAGAGGGCTCCCACGAAGTTCATGTTCCGGATTCGGATCATCCAAACCCATCATAGTCTCCGCTAGCATCAACGGCACTAGGTTGTAGCCTCGAGCAATGTCTTCAACAATCTGGATTATGCCCGCCGGCCCGGTTCTTCGCCCACCATGGTAGAAGCAGAATTCTCCAAGAAGACATAATACGAGTGCTCGCGCTCGTATCACCGGACCATATTCCAATGTGTCATGAGATTAAAAGTATTCGACGATAGTTTGGAAATGTACCTTATCGCCGAAAAGTGCGCTTCCTATGACCCGGGATGGAAGGCATAATAGCTCCTTCTATTGCTTAACATCGTCGATAGATGTTGGAGGTGACGTCGGACGTGCGAAGTGATCCGTCCCGAGAATAGAAGACAACTCCTCGGGAAGCGGGCATAGCTCCTTCAAAGTGAAGCGGAAAATGTGCATCTTCGGATCGCAAAAAGTCTTCGCCGCACGGAGGAAGTCATGGTTGACTCTCACTTGCCGGAGGCTCAACAAGCTCGTCAGATTATATCTCCCAAGCTCTTTCTTCTCTTCTTTGGACAAGGAGCTCATCCAAGTAGCAAGCTTCTTCTCAAAAGCCATGAGAGTTGGGAGGATTTTTGTGTTTTTTTTGGAGAGTATTTGATGAAGACTTTAAAGTGAAGATGATAGGTAATTGATCATATGCATAGGATGAGGTATTTATACACCTTCATCCATGATCAAAATTGAGCAAAACGGTCAGCAAGAGATCACATAGTCGTTGCCATCACATCCCTTGATTCAAGCCTCTCCCAACGGCTAGCAAAAAAAAATAATAATAAGTTAAAACCCGCCTAGGTTTTAACTTCAGCAGGCCACGCGCGCGCCTCATCCAGCCCAAGCCCGCCCCCTTCAGCTGTTTAAAACCCGCCTAGGTTTTAAGCGGCCCAGGCCCAATTTTCAGTTGCCGCGACCCATTTGCTTGTTGTTTTATTTTGGGCTCTTCCCTTTGGCTTCAACCGGCCCATTTGTGTATTTTTGATGTCTCGGGTTTTGTTATCGACCCAATGACGCTTGGTTCTGAAATTTTTGCTCGAGTTAACTCCGACACTTAAGTTTTTGGTTCTTTTTTTATCTTCTTTTCTTTTTGGGGAAGCGGGATTAATTGGGATTAATCCCGTCATGTAGAAAATCATTCAAAATTGCATTAATAAAGCGTCAAAGTTGTCCATTCACCAAATCTTGCATAAAATAAAAATATTGCAAAGAGTCTTGCATTTTTATAAAAAAAAAAGAGAGTAAAAAAAATAATAATACAATAGGTCCTGCATTGCATTGCATGTTTGTTATCACCACAGGGAGCCTGAATCGCCGCTGTCCTCTGCCAAGTTGTCACCTGCATTTGAAGCCCCAACGTTGGAAGTACTGGCCATGCCAAAATAGGTGTCCCAGGAATAGTAATCAGGACCAGGAGCAGTCTGCCCAGGAGGTGATGGCCCGGACAGGGGCACTTCCGAGGGATGTACGCTCGACGGGGAAGACATGGAATGCTCCTGTGAAGCAGCCTGCCAGGAATGATCGGGAACCTGCCACTCAATAGATGGAGTAGGCCATATAGGACCAGTTCCATAACCGGGGGCTGGCCAACGAGAAGAAGCGGATCCTCTCAGCCAAGAGTGTTGAGGCACAGACCACTCTTGACAACCCGTGGGCCATTACGGACCCATCCCAGGAGCAGGGATAGGCCACCCTGCAGAACCAGAACCTGAACGAAAAGAGGAAGCGTCATAGGGTGCAGGACGTGAAGTAGCGTCATCCGCTAGGGCCTGACTGCCAGGATACCCTACAGATGCACCTGAGTCACGGTCCCTCACCACTATCTCCCGACCACGATGAGCAGAGCGCACTGAAGTTGGAGTACGAAGAGAATGAGAGGGCCGGTAGGTGGCACTTTACTCTGAAGCATCCTCCACCCAATATGAATGAGGCTGAGTATCACCACCATACCCAGCACTGTGATACGACCCTCCCTGACCAAGAACCTCCTCCAAGGACATCTGAGCCATGTCCTCTTCCATACTCGGAGGACGACGATCTCTGCTACCAGACCTGCTACGATGAGATCCAGTCGAGTGTTGACCCTCGACCGGAACGCCTTTGCTGCGACCCTCTGGTACAGCTGCTAAAGGAGGACGGGAAGATCCACCAATTTCTCCCCTACCGAAGAACGGCGTGGGGGCTCCGTGCGAGGAGCACCTGCAGTAGAACATCGAGGAGGTTCTCTGGGAACAGACTCCACATCAACCTCCATATCGGCTCTTCTGGCAGTATCTCCTCGATACCTACCCGAGCCAGTGAATGCCCAATCGAGATGTTTCCTCATGGTACTCCACTCCTTAGTCAATTGTCGGAGGAAAGCCCGTCTTGGCTGAAAGATAGCAAAACGGGGTTAGCCATAAGTAACATATGGAGTTAAAAGGAAGCAATATGAAACGAAGGATTACCGGTTTACGATCAAATGCTTGAAGCGTGGAGCACTCGCTGCTGTTCTCCAAGTCCAAGAAGCCGCCGATCTTTCGCGTTTCCGGTGGAATCTCCACCTCAGCGGCCTTAGCATAGGGCCCCAGCTGAAGATATTCTGGTCAGGAATCAGCCAAAACATAATAAGGACAAAGGAGGAAGATACATACCACTCGAGGAGCCAAATGGCTAAGATAACGCTGGAACTCCTCATTGAATTGCTCCTGCAGAACGTCATGTATGAAGTTGTCAAAATCCTAGCCTCGAACCAGATCCCTCAGGACGCTTGGGTCAACTCGCCATGGCTTAAACATATGTGCCGGAGGGTCCAGGGGAATGAGACAAAGATAACCTCCCAGAATTTGCCTTGAGGATCTCTCCCCCAAATACCACACATAACCATAAGGCCCCTCAATCAGGAGGCGGAGACAGGTGTCGTGCTCCACCAAATCCAAAGGTTGTGGTAATCTGCCGACATTAAAATCGGCCCAAGGACGCCAGTTCACTTGATCCTGTAAAAGGAAAGGCGCATTTAAGTATGACATATAAATGAAAATGAAAGAAAGATGTTGGATATAAAGGAATACCGGTGTCAAGTTATCCAAGATGCCACAAATAAGGTCAATAATCCCTGACTTATACTTCTTGTCATGAATTCCCTCGGTGGTCCAGCGTTCAGCAGCTGGTACCGTCTTATTCTTCTTCGAACTAATACCCAGGGCCGAGATGTACTCATACGCCCATGACTGCATAAACATGATGTTAAATGAGGAAGGAAGGATGAACTGCATTGAAAAGGGAAGGTTCAAGCACATACCTCGAGCACCTTCCACAAGGAAGAACCATACTGGTAATGAGTCTGAGCCGCATGAAGGTAGACCGGGTCCGCATCCTGCGAGAGTCTTATGCCACGACGAAGCCAGTGGATGAAGTTCGCATAGGACGCCTTGCCCCAATTTATGTTTCGAATATTATCAAATTTGAGAAGGTTTCGGAACCACGTCAGGGAAATGTTGTCCCTATGGTTGGCAAAAAGGGTAGTAGAGAGCATGTACGCCAAGAAAATGAAGCGGCGTTGCTCTACAAGCAGATTTTGGAAACTTGCATCGCGGATGGCCAATTCAAAGTGCTTATAGCGAGATTGGGGAGACCTTGCCGTTGTCCCAAACGCGCAGACACTGGACCCAACATATCCAGAACTACTGGAGGGATCTCCGCATTAAAGACCACGTCCTGCCCACCCCAAGGAAGACCGGTAATCATAACGAAATCTTTGGGCGCGACCGTCATCTCACCCACAAGTAAGTGAAATGAGTTAGTTGAATCCCACAACCTCTCAGCCATTGCTCGACCTATGATGTGGAAAATCCGCTTCTTCCAGGCCTCCAGGCATTTCCAGAAAGAAATGAATCCCGCCGTAGTTAAAGTGTCACGAACAAAGTTTCCAGGGATCGATTTAGCTACCTTAAGAGGCTCTTTCAGGACCCCGGGAGTCTTCAGGTTATCCTCCTAAATACGACAGGCGAAATTCAAAAAAAAAAAATTATTTAAACTGGGGGCTAAATTGACATTTTGGGCCAGAAATATAATCTCATGGACCCTAGCTGGACCCAACACAAGCACTAGGCCCACGGCCACGGCCCACGAGATAATCCAGCAGACCCAACTATCCCGGCCCGAAACAATCCAACGTGAAAAAAAAATAAAAATTGTGAGTCAAAACCTGCCTGGGTTTTGACCGCCACATGACCCAGCAGTCGACCCAAGAGGCGCGCCGGCCCAGCAGACTGAAATAAAAACCCGCCTGGGTTTTATTTCCTCTAGTGGGCCGCTCTTTGGAAAAATGGGTCGGAAGACGTGTGAAGAGTAAAACCCACTTAGGTTTTATTCCTTGGGCCGTGTATTGAAGACCTTTTTTGGTCCATATTATGGGTTGCAAGACAGTTTCGTTTCCGGTTGAAGTACAGAAATAAAAGGATCATTCAACATCCAAGCATGCATTAATCTAAACATACTTAAAATAGCTAAAAATCGGCAAGATATGAAAAATAAATTCATGCTTACTCATTTTTACGCTAAAATAAGTACAAGGGGAGAAATGCAAGAATTACCTTGCCATGAGAGCGGTAAAACTAAGGGTGGTTCTAAGACTGAATGATGAGGTCGGAGGGAACCGCCTCCATGCCAAGAACAAAGTTGCGCTGAGAAGATCGCTCATGGGGCCATGCCGCCACATGAGGAGGAGGTGGATTCCTACAACTCCGGGGTTGCATCCTTTAAAAACCCAAATTTACTTCAAAGAACAAGGCTTTCTTTCTAGAGAGAGAAGGAGTAAGCTAGAGAGATATGAAGGAAGTGAGGATGTGAATGAAATGAATGAAATGTATTGAATTTATAGAAAGGTCGGGTGAATGTGAGCCGTTCATTTCTCGGACCCGCCTCGAGATGCCAAATGCGTTTCATTGGCCAGAAATTCAAAGGCCATCCTTAATTTTGCCACAGTATGACGTGGCGCAATCTCAGCCGCATGTGGGTCGGACCCACTTTGATTCCTCCCACGAGGAAAAGAGAAAAAAAAAGAAAAAAAAGGAAAAATGAGCACAAAACCCGCCTGGGTTCTGTTGCAAGCACAGCCCAGAAGGCGCGGCCCAATCGCCTT
Organism: Portulaca oleracea; assembly: GCA_029582165.1. Classification (NCBI taxonomy): domain Eukaryota; kingdom Viridiplantae; phylum Streptophyta; class Magnoliopsida; order Caryophyllales; family Portulacaceae; genus Portulaca; species Portulaca oleracea. The sequence goes on along the minus strand of CM055878.1, from coordinate 7,396,788 downwards.
TGTCAGCCAATAGAGGACTTAAAACCGCTGGGTTTTCGACACCGCAGCCATATCTGCGCCCAACGCCTCACTGCCGAAGTCCGCCATCCAGCTATACAGACCGAAGTTTCCAAAGCCCAGGTAAAGATCCGAACCTTCTTTACATTGCAATAAGACTAATACTTGATTTTCTATGACTCTCAGGTCACCGATAAAGGGACCGCCATCATTAAGCTGTGACAGACCTAAAACTAATAGGTATCTGTGTACCGCAAGTGTACGGGTCTTTGTAGTAATAAAATATCGTTCTCTCTCAGGGATTTGCGTTCAACCACACACTGAACTAGTTTGCTACAAAGAATGCTAGGTCGATCCAAAGGTTGTGGTGAGGTTTTCTGAACTAAACCAGGAAAACAGAAATTTTTAGGGTTTAACCAAATAATAAAAAGCGTTCAGGGGAGTCCACTCTAGTTAATCAATCGAATCATCTACAATTCGGTGCAGGTAACAAGATAATTCGGGGTCTATAATCTTTCTAGGCCTTATCACTTCGATCTTTTGATCCTAGGTGAGTTACAGTGATTGGACTAAACATTATTTCTAACTATTTAGTCAAATCAAAGATAAGAACTGATTATAAATTGACCCTAGGCAAGAATCATTATGCCTAATTATTTTCTAAACCTATTCAATCTACGCAATCCAATTCAAGACTCAAACTGACGTTCTGTTGTCGAGAATCTAAAACCAGGTAAAGACTCAAACTGTCGTTCTATTGCCAAATTACCGAGACATACAATACACGTAGATTAAACGAATAAAAAGATGACCTAACACCGAAACTGTATTCAAACTCAATCAAAAGACATCAAGTTTATCCCCCAAACTAAGGAAATTAGCTACTCATAATACTAGAAATAAACATCGCAAAATCTAAATAAGAACTAGAAAGCATGAAAGTAAAATAGAAATAAACCGTGTTCGAATTGGCGGAATCGATCTCTTAGTGTCACCTGAATTGATCTCTTTCGTGTCCTTCGATCACAAGAAATAACCTAATCTAATCGCAATGCTTGAGAATTAATAGTCGAAAAGTGTCTAAAATCTACTCTAAAAACTCCTCCTAAAACTCTCCAAAAGCGTAAGATAAAATCTGATTAAAAGTCTTTCAAAACGGCGATGTCAAAGTCCCTTTTATACGGCTGGATTAGGGCATAAAATGCGGCTTGCGTTTTAGAAATGCTGGCTGCGTTTTGCCCAAGAAGTGAAGCGTCCGTGAGAGGACGCTGGCTGCGCCCCGAAAAGGCGGCTGGCATTTTGATGCTGCTCGGTTTTTGAAGTCTCTGGACGAGACGAGGGCTGCGTTTCAAAAACGTTGCCTGCGTCTTGTCCCTCCGCCCTGATTGGATTGGGCCGCGACATTTTTGGGCCGTTTCCTCTTCTTCTTCTCTTCTTCTTCAACTTCTTTTTTTATTTTCTATAATTTTTGCTATTTCTTCTCCAATTCTTCATGCTTTTTGATATAATTCCATCAATTCCTGTAAAACATACCAAACTCACGAACAAGTGTATAAATCACGGAAATTCACATGAAAATACTATATATCGGATACAAAAAGCATGAAACTGATATGTTTTGAGCCCTAAAAACTCTATATAAAAACGACTTATCAAATCACCCCATGCTTAGCTCTTTCTTGTCCTCAAGAAAGTCAAAATTGAAAACAGGAGGATTAGGGCTCAAACAGGAAAAACATAAACTAAGAAGAAAAAGAGGCGGGAAGAGTTTTCGATAGGAATACAAAAACAAAATCTTAACACCCCCTCAGGCTAACCATTCTAACACATCAATTCAACAAGCAAGCACAAATATTAGTCTGGACAGGATTAAAACTTAGTTCAAAAGAGAAAGGAAGAAATTTTCGAAACCAAAAGGAGAGAACAAGTACTTAAGAAGCATAAATCCGCCAATAGACTTAAGAATAATACAAATGTGCATGGTTATTTATGGACGTAAGTTAGTCAAAAAGAGCAAACCTCACATAGGAAAGAATAAACACTCAATCACTCAATTTTGATATGTATGTGGGTTTTCTCATACTCAAACCAATAGAAACAAACTACCATAAGCTTGGTAAAAACCTCGCTCTCCACTACTGGTATGCAATGCACAAGTGACAATCAAAAGGACTTTTCCGGGTTGTAACAGGGCTTAGGTTAAGGGAAAGGAGTGGTGAAATTTGGGAATGAGTTGTTAAGAGCCATGCTTGGATTGATTTTCAACTAGTATAACACTTTAAACTCACCTTCTTGCTTAATGAATGCAAGGAATTTCACCTTTCGCCCTCAGAACTTTAAATTGAATCTTTCTAATCACCCTTTTCTTTTTGGAACTCTTTTTCTCTTTTTTTTTTTTACTTCTTTTTTTTTTCTTTTTGGTGGGTGATCGGGGAGAAGAATAACTATGGAATTATAACTTCGACCTCGATATAATATATGAACAACATAACCAAACACCAATCATTCAAAATATGGGACTTTCAGATTCTCCCAATTCGAAACAATAAGCACAGTTTCTCCCAAACTTCATATTTTGTTCACAAACACACCAAACCAATTGTTCCTTCCAAAAAAAACGACAAACTCTCATCCAACCAAGCAAGGCAAAGGGATACTGGATATCAGAAGCCAAGGCTTGTATTGTCAGGGTTCAATCATGAAAAAAGGGTAAACAAAGGCTAGGCGAGGCAAAAAGAACGGTAAATATAATGTAGGGTAGGCTATTTGGCAATGTAGTTTATCAAAATAAAAATCGAATGCCTTAATCACTTTGTCACAGCATGCAATGCAAATATGTAGTCTCAAGCAAGATGCAAAACAAGTTCTAGAGATGCAACTAATGGGTGAGTCACTCATGGGATCTTGGAATTGATAAAAGTGATCAATTCAAAATTTAGGCAACGTGGACTCACGGGATGGGGCTCAATCAACTAAATTTAGCCCAAAGATTTGCGGCACGCACATTTATACTTTCTAAGATAGTCAAAGCAGTCAAATACAACCTTCACAACTTGTCTCAAAATCAGAAGATTTGAAGGAAAAGGTTTCAAAAACTTTTGAGATCTCATCCAGACCTTTCTAAGCGAAGCAAGTTAAACTGAAAGTAAGAAGGGTTTACAAATCATCACCGAAGGTGTTTCCGGTTTTAATCCTAGTCCTATCCTATATTTTTTTGGTTTTTCTAGTCATTTCTATTTTTCTTAATCTTTTTTTAATTTTCTAATTTTTTGGATTTTGGATTTTTGATATAAGTGGATGCAAAAGAAAGAAAAAGAAACAAACTAAGAAAAGAAAGAAAAATCTATATGCTTCTAACTAATGCAATCTAGGTGGATGCAATTTAAAAGAAAAACTTGGAAAGAAAAGCTTAAGAAAACTAGAAAACAAAAGAAAAACACACTAGAAACTCAAATAAAAGAAAACGAACAAGCTAAAAACTAAAAAGCATGCTAAACTATGAATAAGCAAACAAAAGAAACACAAGAAAACAAGAAAAATCACACTAAAAACTGAAAAATAAGCATGAAACAAGAAAAAGAAAGACGAAAATAAATGAAAAACAGAGAAATAAGAAAAATAAACGAAAAAACAGAGAAATAAGAAAAATATTCACAGAATATTCAACCCCCCATGCTTAAACGTTGCATTGTCCTCAATGCAGAAGACAACGATGAAGGGTAAGGTCAAATAAAGGATCAAGGATCCTCAGTCGGTGGGGAAGGGCTGGTATGGCTCGGTCCTGGTGGTGGTGAGGGTCGATCAAACATGGTCTGTATGAGGCAGGCAAGGTGAGCTATGGACTCGTCGAGGCGGTCGAAACGAAGGTCAGTCTGACCCCTATACTCTACAAAACTCTCGCCTCAACTCGCTGACACGGTGCTCGGTCCGGTCAATGGAGGTTTGGAGGTCGCGAAGGCGCGCCTCATAGTCTAGTTGGGGTTGTTCGGGTTGAGGGTCAGGGTGGATTTCAGGTTCAGGCTCGGGATAGAACTCGAGGAAGGGTGGCATCCACATCAAATTCTCAGCAACTTGGGGTGAGGTGTGCGGGTTAGGCACAGGGAACCTAGCATTGTTGGGATAGACCCAGAGACAACGCGAGTCCTTGTCAAACTTACACAAGCCAAAAAATTGCACTGGTCCCCATCCAAGAATAATCTACCCGGGACTAGGTCAGTGGGGTTCCTAGGTGGCCTAAAGCCGAATTGGCGTGCAAGGTGAGTAATGTAGCCCCCTATGGCAATGCCTTTGTTGGTTGAAGTGGCGATACTAGAAAAATGGTGAGCAAACATAGCTGCGGGGTCGGCACGAGCATTGGCATCCAACATGGAATACAACATATAGCAATCACCCCGGGCAGCTTTATTTGAGCTACCGGGTCTCCCGAAAATGCCGCATGAGAGTATGCAGTGGACATACCTCATCACGGGGTTTCTAACCATGGTTAGGGGTGGGCACCATAAACCTAAACCGCAAATTGAACCGCAAAACCGCATAAACCAAACCGCAAAATGCGGTTAACCGAATTGATTTTTTCATAAAAGCGGTTTAGGTTAACCAAACCGCTATAAGCGGTTTAGGTTTAGGTTTTGGATTTTCATGAAACGGTTAACCGCGGTTAACCGTTCTCAATTAAGTTGAAAAAAAATGAATTTATTAGTAATATTAATTTAATTTAACCGCGTATCGTCGTATCGGAATATGAATTTATTAGTAATATGATTGCATTTATTTGCATAAATGTTTTTGTAAATTTCCAGGAAATCGGTTAATCATAAACCGTGTATGTTAACCGGGTAAACTTTCAGATTTTAAAAGCCGTTAACCGGCACCGCTTCTAAATTGCGGTTTCGAGGTTTGGTTTAGGTTTCCAGATTTCAAAAGCGGTTAACCGCATATTGCGGTTGCGGTTTAGGTTTTCAAAATCCAAAAACCTGAAAAGCGGTTAACCGCATATGCGGTTAACCTGTTATGCCCACCCCTAATCACGGTCGCGGGGGTGTTGCTAGGGTCCCAATTGTCAAAACCTGAGATTCTGAAAAAGAAACCCTTTCCATCCCAATCTATGGGTATAAGGGCTGAATTTCTGCATGTTTGCTCAAGAAGGTCAAAGGCACGGGCAAATTGGGATACGGTCATGGTCCTCTCTACCCCCAAAATCTGGAAACGAATGCACCCGTCCCTCCCTTGGAGGTTTACAACTAGGGTTGACAAAAACGCAAGGGTAATCCCCCTATAGGTCGGTTCGTCTAACCTAGCTAAGTTGGTCATGTGACAACGACCTAACATCCAATCAACATCATCCAACATACCACAACTATGCAAGAAAGGTTCATGCATATATTTGGTGGGGACGATGGCTCTTTGGGAGAGGGAGTCGTACCTTTTCTTAATCTCCCCTTCGAAATTGAAGGGGTTTGGGTTTCCCGAGTCCTTTGAAGGTGCGGCCTTTTGTTTTCCTTTTTCCACTACCGTAGCTTTGCGCTTCCGGCTGCCTCCGGCTTCATTGTTATTTCCCGGTGGTCCGGAGAAGCTAGGGTTCTTAGTTCTCACCATCTAAAAATACTCACAAAATCAATAAAATCACCAAGATAAGTCCTAGGTATCAAATAAGCATGATCATAATGCAAAACTTAGTACTATCAATCCTCCCATGCTTATTTGATACTAGGGATTGAAATCAAGATAAATCTAACCTAAAATCTCATCAAAAACAGAGTATAACACCACAATTTAATCACAACCAAAACCTAGACGTAAATTTCTCAATTTCAACATCACATTGCTCCCTTAATGCATCCAACAACACAATTCTCTCAATTCTGGAACAAAAAGGCCAAAGATCAATCAACTTTACCTAGCCCTAATCAAGAATTCATCCAAAAATCAAACCTAAATCAAGAAATTCTAATCTAGAACATGATTCATGGTATAAATTGAACAAATTATTCAATAAACTCAAGTATTATACCAAAATCATACCAAGAATGAAGTATATAATCAAGGAACAAGAGAAAGAGTTGAAAATTCCATACCTTGAGTTGAAGAGGGAAGAGGAATGGAATTTGAAACTTCAAAATGTGAGAGGGCAAGTGAGAGGAGGTAAGAGAGAGAAGAAGGTGGTGGTGCCTGTGGTGGTCGGCGCCGGTGAGTCTGATGGCGGCGAGAGTGGTGGTGGTGGTGGCGCAGGCAGCGTTTTGGGGGAGAAGGGCGTCGGGAGTTAGGGCAAAAGAAGGGGGAATTTGTTTTGAAAGAAAAGGAAAGAGGCCGACTAAATTAAAAGGCAGGCAAAAGAAATCTGGGCAACAGGCAAAACGCGGCCTGCATTTCCAAAACGCAGCCTGCATTTTGTAAAAACTGCGTACCTGAAGTCTCTGGACGAGGCGCAGCCAGCGCCTGAAAAACGTTGGTTGCGTTTTCCTACATGATGCTAGCAGCTCGATTTTTGCCAATTTTTGCTTGTTTTTCTCCCTTTTCTTTGTTTCCTCCTTATTTTCCCTACAATTTGACATACCAAAAATCCCTACAAACATCTACCAACATAGAATTCATTAGGTTAGAAATAATAATTGTAATAAAAGCCATAAATTCCTTGAATTTCTTCCTTTTCTCTACACATTAAAAGAAAAACATTAGTAAACTTCAAAATTAAAAATTACGCTGAGGAGTAAAAATTGAAAGAAAATAATTTAGCTAAAATAAAAAAAATCGGGAGAAATAAATATTAGATAATAGTGTACCTCCCAGGGGTTGCTTTGTTTAACATCGTTAGCTCGACGTTACGAACCCTACTCATCGGGGTCCTCTAGTAGTCTATTCGCTAATTAACAGTCCGGGTCTTCGTTCCGGATGCTGTCAATGCCCTTAATAGCTTGTCAAACTCTCCTTCATGCGGTCTGCAAGCTAGTAAACAAGAGAGCCACTGGAATCTTACAAGATAAAACGTTAGTAATGCTCTCAGTAATAAATCAAATTTACTAGAAAAATCAAAAGAGTTAAAATATGTGGTCCACGAGAATTTTCTAGGAATTTCCTCTTGGTGTATCCAATAAGGATCAAGGGAGGGGTCATAACCTCTAAATTTTCCTAAGGATAACTCATCACTGATACTGTTGGTTTCATTACAAGAATTAACCTCATACCCTAATTTAATCTGAACGTCGGAGGTCTTTTGTTCAGGTATGGGTTCCTCAGGGGTTTCCTGTGAAACTAAAGGTGCTGAAAAAGGAATTGAAGCATGAAATAAATCACTGGAATCATGGATTACAATGTTATCAGGGTCCTTGTTCAAAAAAATTAGTTCAGTATTAACCTTCTCTTTGGGTTCCTCATTAATAATTTCAACTGACTCATGATGAAAATCATCTTCATTCCTAGTATCTAACTCAAAAGTCTCACTCACCTCAGACTCCGTCGAATGAGAAAAAGGTAACGAAGTATCATGCAAATCAGAAACACCATCAGTAGTGTTTTCAGGTAAACTAGGATTAGAATGATCATCAAAACTGACTTCTAAAGGGAATGGGGACTTGCTATCATCAAAATTAGAACTAGAGCCATTGGCCTCCAACAAGTCCGTCAAGTCAGTAAATTGAGTAGCCCTAGGGCAAGCAGAATCATCATGCTCAGAAGAATGACATAAAGTACAAGAAATTGAATTACGAGATTGCATATAAGAATTAGCATGAAAGGCACAAGGATCGGGGTACTCAGATAGACAATTAGAAATTTCAAATTTATAAGTGTCATCTGAAAGCAATCCAAGTAATTTCATAGCTTCATCAAAAGGTTTATCACAAAAACTCAGACAATTTAGCAGATTACGTGTTTCTGCATTCACACCTTCAAAAATAATAGCAAGAATTTCAGGTTCTCCTAACGTGATATGGTCTGGAACAGGTATGGCAATTAGTCGCTCATAAAATCGCCAAAATAATTCACGTTTATCTTGAGGAAAACAAAGCATGGCCATATTTTTAGATTTTAAAAATTTTTTAATTTTTATTTGATTTTAGGGTTTAAAGGAAAAGCAATAAAAACCTAGTCACCCAGAGCGCGTTCATCCAATGGCGGTTGGGGGAACAAATCCCCGGCAACGACGCCAAAAACTTGACAGGCCTAAAACTAATAGGTGTCTGTGTACCGCAAGTGTACGGGTCTTTGTAGTAATAAAATATCGTTCTCTCTCAGGGATTTGCGTTCAACCACGCACTGAACTAGTTTGCTACAAAGAATGCTAGGTCGATCCAAAGGTTGTGGTGAGGTTTTCTGAACTAAACTAGGAAAACAGAAATTTTTAGGGTTTAACCAAATAATAAAAAGCGTTCAGGGGAGTCCACTCTAGTTAATCAATCGAATCATCTACAATTCCGGTGCAGGTAACAAGATAATTCGGGGTCTATAATCTTTCTAGGCCTTATCACTTCGATCTTTCGATCCTAGGTGAGTTACAGTGATTGGACTAAACATTATTTCTAACTATTTAGTCAAATCAAAGATAAGAACTGATTATAAATTGACCCTAGGCAAGATTCATTATGTCTAATTATTTTCTAAACCTATTCAATCTACGCAATCCAATTCAAGACTCAAATTGTCGTTCTGTTGTCGAGAATCTAAAACCAGGTAAAGACTCAAACTGTCGTTCTATTGCCAAATTACCGTGACATACAATTTACGTAGATTAAACGAATAAAAAGATGACCTAACACCGAAACTGTATTCAAACTCAATCAAAAGACATCAAGTTTATCCCCCAAACTAAGGAAATTAGCTACTCATAATACTAGAAATAAACATCGCAAAATCTAAATAAGAACTAGAAAGCATGAAAGTAAAATAGAAATAAACCGTGTTCGAATTGGCGGAATCGATCTCTTCGTGTCACCCGAATCGATCTCTTCGTGTCACCCAAGTCGATCTCTTTCATGTCCTTAGATCACAAGAAATAACCTAATCTAATCGCAATGCTTGAGAATTAATGGTCGAAAAGTATCTAAAATCTACTCTTAAAACTCCTCCCAAAACTCTCCAAAAGCGTAAGATAAAAACTGATTAAAAGTCTTTCAAAACGGCGCTGTCATAGTCCCTTTTATATGGCTGGATTAGGGCATAAAACGCGGCCTGCGTTTTAGAAACGCTGGCTGCGTTTTGCCCAAGAAGTGAAGCGTCCGTGAGAGGGCGCTGGCTGCGCCCCAAAAACGCGGCTGGCGTTTTGATGCTGCTCGGTTTTTGAAGACTCTAGACGAGACGCGGGCTGCGTTTCAAAAACACTACCTGCGTCTTGTCCCTCCGCCTTGATTGGATTGGGCCGCGGCATTTTTGGGCCGTTTCCTCTTCTTCTCCTCTTCTTCTTCAACTTCTTTTTTTATTTTCCATAATTTTTGCTATTTCTTCTCCAATTCTTCATGCTTTTTGATATAATTCCATCAATTCCTGTAAAACATACCAAACTCGCGAACAAGTGTATAAATCACGGAAATTGACATAAAAATACTATACATCGGATACAAAAAGCATGAAACTGATATGTTTTGAGCCCTAAAAACTCTATATAAAAACGACTTATCAAGCTGCCGCATAAAAAGTCGCCAGCTCACAGGTCGCCGACAAAGGGACCACCACCATCCAGCTACCGCATAAAAGCTCGTTGTCATCATCATCACCCAGGGCCATCGGTAGAGTTTCGATGCAATCCCAATCCTGAGCCACCGGCATCGTGCCCGGTGAAGTCTCAATCTCCGAGCCATCGTCATCGTGCCCGATGAAGTCTCGACCCCCAAAGCCATCAGCATCACGTCTGGTAAAGTCCTTCGGCATCGAAAATGCCAACAATCATCAACACCGACATCGAGGAAGACTGGAACTGACACCGGGAAAGACTGGAGCCAACACCAGGAAAGAATGGAGCCGACACCGAGAAAGACTGGAACCGACACCAGGAAAGACTAGAAAACTCCATGAACCATAGGCATCTAAGGCGTCATTCTCGCCTGAGATCGACAACGACTCATCAACAGTCAGGTAGAGCATCATTCTTGCTCGAGATCATCTCAAAGGAGGCGCATGCCGTCCACAACCGCGATGCAGAACTCGGCTTCCAAATATCACTTCAGGCTTTGCAATCCAAAGTCATATCCTCAAACTACTTTGACCTTCGTTCTATTCGGACTCGATCAAAGTGGGGGCTCTCTGTAGACACCGGAATTTGTACCGGCATAATCCCGACTCATCAAAATCAGCAAATCACTTGGGCCAAATGATAAACGAGTCTTTGAGCTCAAAAGGTCAACAGCTTGAGCTCAAGAAGTCAAAATAGGCCGCCTACATTTGTTAAAACCCCACGGGTTTAACTAACTTCGTAAGGCACATATGAGCCAAAAGCGCGCCCCGGCCCAGAGAGTTCAAAACCCGCCTAGGTTTTGAGGAGAGTAGCAGACGTCGTCGTTTTATGCCATGTCAGCGATCCGCGTGATAGTCAAATTAAAACCCGCCTAGGTTTTAATTGTTCTGGCGCCAAAATCTGCATGCATGCAATCCCATGATCATAGCCCCACGTGTTTGACTTCCCCTTGACTTCTCAAAATTCGCCTAGGTTTTGATCCTCGGAGGGCATGATTTGTGGGGTATGTTCCCCTTGGTTTCCCTCCAAATCTCTCACTCCCTCATGTATAAATACCCCCTCCATTTCACCTTCATCATCAACCATTCTCATCATCTACTACCATTACTCTACCCTTATTTCGCCAACTATCATCATTATCCTACCAAAAACTCTCTTAAACTTTCTCCACTATATCTGTTCTTATCCCCTAATATTATCATAATCACTCTCATAATCCCCACACCACTCCTATACCATTCGCCCAAATCAACCATATCTTCATCATCCTATCCGAGGTCATAACCGTGGCTAAGTCAAGGAATCCGATCATCACATTCGGGTAACCCACATCAAACAAGGTCTGCTTTTGTCATTATTATTGTTGTATTTATCATGTAATCCATTCTTTATTTCCTTTACTTGTACATATTTTGTAAAGTAAAAATCGCATTTTATATTGCATGTTTTGAATAATGACTTCGCGAAATTAATCAAATTTCTCCTTGCTCTCTTTCTTTCAATGTCGATTTTAGTAGAGTATGTTTTATAACAGGCGGACTCGAGAGTTCTTATAACTCTCGGATTCGTAACCTTACCCCCGAATCTAGAAATCGGGTTCGTAGAACGGAGTCTTTCTTTTCTTATTTTATGGTTTGTCGATTTCCTTAAATCAGCTGACGACTCTTTTACGTTTTATAAATTCGTTTAATTATTTAAAATATTCGTTTTTTGCATAAAATAATTAAATGAATAATTTAATTCATTTCCTTCACTAATTCAAGGTTGAGTCCGAGGGAAATGGGCCAGAAATCAATAAAACCCAGGCGGGTTTTATTAATTTCCACCCATCTCCTTCTGGCCCGACGATGCAAGCGGCCCAGCCCAAGAGACGTCAAAACCTAGGCGGGTTTTGATAGTCTCTGGTGGCCCGTTTGCTCCTTATTGGGCCTGAATTTAGTGATTGAGCCCGGATTAAATTATTATTAAACTATTTTGCGCAATTCGGATAATTTAAATAATAAAAACGGGTTTATAAATAAATAAAGTTTCATTACCCCGAAAATGAATTTCGAAAATAAAAATATCCTTATTTAGGGATTAAGCAACCTTAGTCGGCTCCCGATCGTTTAAGTAGTGCATCACGGAAAAAGGGTCACCTTTTCCGGGGTACCTACAGAGTCCCAAACCTTCCTATAAGACAAGGTCCTCTGTGCACAAGTGCTGGTGTATCCTAGTTGATTATGATTGATCTGAAGCAAAAATCACCGCCCGAGCTCATTTCAAGCGAAAAGGTTAGCAAAGAGTCGCCCTCCCCTGCTTGTGTTGCCCTTGGCTTGGTGAGGGCCACAGGAGACGCGACGAAAGGCTCCTCACTTTATTAGATTTAACTTTCTTAGGTGCTGGGTTTTAGAATTTAAGGCCCAACATTTTCAACTTCGCGCAACAAGATTAAGCGTTAGTTGTTTGGGGAATTGAACGGCCATAACGGGGTTTACCCTCCCAACACGGGCTACTCCATAAGCAAACAAGGTGCTTAAGGGGTAAGAGCGTCGCGCCGCTCATACTGGTCCCGTGTAGGTAGACTAACTTAACAAGGTTAATGTTGGGTTTTTTGGGATTAGGAACGACCCATTACGGGGTTTACCCTCCCAACACAAGCTACTCCATACGCAAACGAAGTGCTTAAGGAGCAAGAGTGCCGCCCACTCACGCCAGACTCGTGTAGATTTAGCTGAAAAAACCAAATTAACCAAATTAATTAACTTTCACTTTTCAACAACAAGCTCGAGGGTGAAAAACTAAGGTCTCACGGTTTCAAAAAGGAAGTGAAAGAAACAAGAACCTCATTTTGCAATCGACGAAGGGAATCTAATTAGACGAGTCATGGCAACACCCAGACTAAGGCCCACAACGCTCATATCGGCTTCTTTTAAGAAGATTAACAACGACTTCGAGCCATTGACTATGCGATTCTAAAAACAAGGCAAAAACTAAAGCAAAACAGATAACTTTAGGGGTTTTTCACAACTTTTCTCCCTTTTTCTTTCCTCTTTTCACAAAATTTTTTCAAATTTTAGCCTAAAAAGAAGAAAAATAAAATGTTAGGTGATCTACCCTTGAAACAAATATAACTCTTCCCCTCCCCCCCCCCCCCCACTTAAAACGCCACAATGTCCTCATTATGGGAAGGGTATCACAAGAAAGGGTAGAGAACCTACAAAAGGAAAACAAACAAAAACAACTAGCAAGCAAGTGGTGGCGACCCGAGCCCACACGGCTCCAACAACAAGATAAACCCAACAAGCACATACTAGGGGTTCACTACCAAAAGAAAAATCAAGCATGCAACATGGATAAAAAAAAATATAACACATTCAAAGGGAGTAGAAAGAGGTTACCTCGAGATCTTCAAATATAACACTCTTAATCCACGATCCAAGAGAATCAAACATATGGTTAAGATATTCAAAGAAAAGCAACCAAAGCTCGTAAATCCCGCATGCAAGATTAAAAACAAGAAAAAGAAACTAACTGAGAAAAACTGGAAATTAACTCGAAAGAAAGAAATAAAAGTATGGGTTGCCTCCCATAAAGCGCTTGTTTAAGGTCCGAGCTTGACCTTTTGTACTTATTTGATTCTCGAAAGGCGTGGTGTGCATGAGAGAAGCATGGTTAGCTTTTTCCACCAACTCTTCTTCTTTCTCCTCCCACGCACCCCAATAAAGCTCATGAATAATCTGAGTTGATCCTCCGGTGGTCTAGTCAACTCCGAAGGAATTAAAGGTAATGGCCTCCTCATCTTACTCTACCAATGTTTCTTCTTCCTTTTCCATCGCTTCCTCTTCTTGCGCAAGTACGAAGCACACCTCCTTGGAGACTTAATAGGCCGGATAGAATGAGAAGATAACCCCGGCTTGATATTTGGTGGTGTGTCGGGTCTCGGGTTTTTGACAACCATCTCTCTCACTTCCATATGCTCAATATATGTTTCACCGAAAGTAATCTCCTTCCTCAAAGGCACGGTGTTGAGGAAGTCACCATGAAAGGTGAAACCATCTCCATGTAGCTCAAAATGAATAGACTTAGGGTGACTTTCTCCACCCCAATCATCTGGCTCCACAACAAGTAAGCACGGCTCCTCTTGATGCTCATCCATAATACCAACCACCGCATTGACATTAAAACGTGACTCCTTGTGAGGGTTCCTTCTCCAATGATCAAGATCAAAATCAATACGTTCTCTCCCCACATGAAGAGACAAACGACCTCTTTTTACATCTATCATTGCTCCTGCAGTGGCCAAGAAAGGTCGACCAAGAATAATAGAATTTTTCCAATCTTCATCCATCTCCAAAATAACAAAGTCACAAGGAATAAGGAAGCTTCCCACTTGAACCAAGACGTCTTCTAATATTCCCAAGGGCTTCCTAACAGTTCGATCAGCAAGTTGTAAGCTAATAGCTACAGGGGTCAAGTCATCAAGATTCAACTTCTTACATATTGAGTGTGGCATGACACTCACACCTGCCCCCGAATCACATAATGCATTATCAATCCTCATATCACCAATTAAGCACGGTTTGGAGAAACTACCCGGATTGGCAAGTTTCTCGGGAGTTTTACTCCTAATAATAACATTGCAACTAACTGTGAGATGTACGGTCGACGACTCTTTGATTCTCCTTTTGTTTGTCAAGAGATCCTTAAGATGTTTCTTGAAAGAAGAAACCTCTGTCATGGCATCAAGAAAAGGAATATTAACTTGGAGCTTCTTCAACATATCAATAAATCACACAAACTTCGCCTTGTCTTTATGTTGAATCAATCTCCTAGGAAAAGGTACTAGTGGTCTATATGGAACGGGTTTCTCCAATGGGTCTTCATGATTATCTTCCCTCAAGATTTCTTTCCCTTTCTCTCGTCTTCTCTCAAGCTCTACCCTCTCTTCCAACTCCTCCTTTTCCTCATCCTCGGCCTCATTAACCATTACATTATTCTCCTCCTTCTCAACTATGGCTTGCTCAACTTCTAAGTCCTCCTCTTCAGTACTATCCACCACAACTCCCTCATTCTCTCCCAAAGGTCTCTCCTCTTCCACATTCTCCTCCACTACCCTAGGTTCTTCAGTTTTTCTTCCACTCCTTAGGGTGATAGCATCAACTTGCTCCCTTTGGATAGGTTGAGGTTGATTGGGTTGAGAAAGGTATATTTGTTGAGCAACTTGGGACATTTGGGTTTCAAGGTCTCTAAGAGGAGCCTCCTCACTTTCTTGATTAGCAACAATTTGTTGCGACAACTTTTCCACCACAAAAACTTGGGATGGTTGGGAAAATTGAGGTTGTGGGATGGGTTGATGTGAGAACTCTTCTTGACAATATGCACGACGGTCATAACATTGAGAAACAGGATCGAACACAGGATTGGCAAATGTGGTATAACTAGGGTCATGATCTTCATAAGAATGGGAGTAAAGTTGGTTGGAATAGATAGCATTCACGTGCTCTACTTGACGATACTCCACACATTGATGCTCAGGATGTGGACCAAAACACAATTTAAAAGTATGCATATTAGGAACAGGAGTGGATGCAAAGGTTTGCATACCTTGGGCTACTTTCGACTGGTTGGAAATTTCAGTATTCACCATCTTCTTTTGCAAATCGAGGACGGTGGCTATTAGAAGCTTAATAGTGGGGTTGTGTTCCAAGGAATGATCCCCATTCCCTGAATTTTGGCCGCCTCCCCAATTGGGCACATTTTGAGATAGCTCATGAAGAAAAATGTTGGCTTCCTCCATAGTCTTCTTTAGGAACATCCCTCCGGATGCACGATCAATAGATTCTTTGTATGAACTACAAAGACCATAATAAAAATGTTGAAGTAGCATCTAATCCGGTAAATTGTGATGTGGACATTGGTGTTGAAGGCTTTTGAATCTTCCCCAAGCCTCAAAAAGATCCTCTCCGAGTTCTTGCTTAAAAGACATAATAACTTGTCGGAGTCTATAAGTTTCATCCGCTGGGAAGAATCTGTGCAGGAAATCTCTTTTACGTACTTCCCATGAAGAATAAGTGCCGGGAGGGCACGTTTGAAGCCATGTCTTCGCCTTCCCCGTAAGAGTTAGAGGAAAGAACTTCAATTTCATGAATTCTGAAGATTAGCCAGGAACTTACACGAAACTAATCTGATCTTCAAATTTCTCGATATGCGCAATAGGACTCTCGGTTTTGTCTCCATGAAACTGATTACTTAAGAAAACTTCAAGTAAGTATGGTTTGAACTCAAACACGACATCGGGTGGTAATGGTGGTAAAGTGATCGGGTTGCCTCCCGTACCTAATGATGGAAGGAAATATGATAGAAGGGTACGGGGTGAATCAGCTTGGCCCTCAGCCATCAGAACTCAAAACCTCATACAAGAAATGAAGAAGTATCAAATTCATCAGGATTGAGACAAACTAATTTCAAGCATGAAAGCAATCTTAAACAACTCAAGACCAAGAAACTAAGCTAGGGGCGCTTGCTCCCCGGCCACAGCGCCATTTTGTGCACACGTGGTTTCATATTAACCGGTATTTGTCGTTCTCTCTCAAGGAGCAAGGTGCCTAAGACTAAGGAACTCGGTCTAGATAAGGCTAAGATCGCTACGGTAAGGCAACAGGTTGAAAAGGATCGCAACGCAAGCAAACAAACTAAGGTCGGGTCAGGGTGAGACAATGGGTTTCAGAGGCTTTTCGGGATGCAAACGGGAACAAGGAGACGGGTTTCGCAACAAGAGAGCAAAAAGGGAGGAAATCAAGTGGCAATTCCGTTAGAAAATACCAACCGGACTTCCACTCTCATGGAAAGTCCGGATTAACTTCCTCAAAGTCCAGCACGGACCCGAAGGGTTAATGAAATGGAATTCCCTAGTTAACCTCCTTCCACTTTCATGGGTGAGCATTAACTATCCCAATTCTAACCTTCCAACACAATTGTTGGATGTATTCGGGAGCTTTCGTACGAAAATACACCTCACTTGAGGGAACGATTAGAGTGGGAAAGTGATTTCCCACCTAATTACTCACTAATATTGCTAACCCATGCCTAATTACCCATTCACACCCTTAATTACCCCCTAACCCAAGGGTTCTAGCCACTACTCATCACAACTATGCTAACAACATCAACAAAACCAGCCCTAAGCATGATTTCTATCATCAAACAACAATCAAAAACCAAACAACACAAATAAGAGACAACCAAAGCAATTAAAGAGCAAGGAAAGTAATTAACAAGCAATTGAAGTAAATAGCAAAGTAAAGTAGAGTTTAGGGAAGAAAATACTTATCAAGTGCTGTAAAAGAGCAAAGAAGAACAAAGGAAAGGATGATCCAAAGCAATCTCTCAATTGTTGAATCTTCCAATCTTGATTACAAACCAAAATACACCAAAATTCTAGATTAATAAAGGCTAATCTCTCTCTAAGAACCTCCTAATGTCTCTCTAAAACTAAGATGAAAAGGCTAGCATCGAATCCCCCCTAAAAATCGCAGCATTGGAGCTTAAATACAAAGCATAATTGCTGCCCAAAACGCAGCGTATAGCCGAGCAAAATATGCGCAGGAATGGAGAGGTCGCGGGCGCGACCTTGCGAAGAATGTCCAGGCGATTTCAGCGTTCGAGAGGTAGCGGCCGGCACCTAATAGTTCGCGGGCGCGATCTTCGTCTGGCTGAGCAGGTCGCGGGTGCGACGCATGAGGTAGCGGGCGCGATGCCTTCAGCTAACAATCTCTTGGCTGTCTTCAAGTGCAGGTCGCGGGTGTGACCACCGATATAGCGGGGGCGACCTTCTCCTACCTAGACTTCCTCCCACCTTTCTAGGTCGTAGCGACCGTTACCAATTCTGTAGTGGGTGTTACGAACCTGATTCTATTCAAACTTGGGGAAAATGATCCCGGGTCTACTCTGCCTCGGTTCTCGGCTCGACTTGGCTCGGGAAAACGTTCGGGATTCCCTAAAAAGCCTCATTTTAGCCCATATTCCTTGCATTTGCTCCAAAAGTGCGAAAACCTACAAAACAACTAAAAAGCTAATAAAAACAACGAAAAAGACTTGGAAACGAGTCAAAAGCGCATGCCAAAAGGCGTCATTTAGGCCCAAAATCGAGACTAAACACATACTTGAGCATAACAAGAGTAAGAAAGATCATATTTTTCACCTCCAGCCTGGTTTGGGATCTTAGCTCACGAAAAGTTATATAGGAATTTGCCCAAGTGTTACCTCTTCATCAACATCATAGTCTCTTTTGGCTATGCTCTTTCGACTGAAGTGATCAAGGATGATGAAGCAAAGGACAAAGCTGTCAAGGAGTGGCCTACTCCAACTAGTATTCATGATGTTCAAAGCTTCCCCGGCTTGGCCTCTTTCTGGAGGAGGTTTGTGAAGAATTTCAGTATTATTCTATCTCCTATGATCGAGCCATTGAAATCCAAGGAGTTCTCATGGACTCTAGCTACCCAACAAGCGCTCGACATCATCAAGGATAAACTCTGCACCACACTTGTCCTAGCCCTACCAAGTTTTGACAAGAAGTTTGAGAGTGAGTGTGATGCTTCTGGAGTTGGTATTGTAGTTGTTCTATCTCAAGAGGGTCGTCCCTTAGCTGAGGGAAATTCACCTAGCCTCAGTTCCACTTTTGGGGGTCCTAGATTCATGGAAGATTCATGGAATTGAGAGCAAAGAGAAGATTCTCATATAGTGGTCGACCTCCCTCAATCTCTACAAGGCCCAAACGCACAAGGTTGAAGCACCATCCCCACTCTTGATGGTCTCACCCAAGTTGTGGATGGATTAAGTTAAATTTTCACATATCCCTCAACAACCATGTTGTGGTGGCGTTGCGAGTATGTGCTATGTGATTATAACAAACAACTCCTACAAGCTAGAGTGTTACTTATCCGGCCAAATACAATCCTTATCACAGAGGCCCTTACATTACGCATTGGCCTACATCAAGCTATCCAATCTAGTTTCTCAAAAATCTGAATTGAGGGGGATAGTTTGATCCTCATCCAAGCTATCCAAGGAATAACACAAATCACTTGGCAGGTCAATATTATAGTAAATATATAAAACATTTACTCTGGAAGATGCAAAGTTCACCCTATATATATCTACCCCAAAACTAATTCCGTAGCAAAATCATGGCCATAGGCTAAACAACCACTTAGTTTGGAACTTAAGTCCTTCGGTTACTTTTTCCTCTATTTTATTTACAAATACATTAGGGAAATACTTCCTAAACTAATTCAGTAGCAGACTGGAGTACCTTGATAAAATGATTCCCTAAAATCACCCTTTGTACTCGTGTTTATTCCTATTAGAATTTTTTTAAAAAAAAAGATAAACAGTGTGGTTAATCCAAAAGAAAACTTAAGAAACCCAGATTACAATCTCTTTAGCCCTTATCAAGCATGTCCAATGGCCCTTTTTTAAAAAATTTGAATGAAAAAAAGAACCAGTAGTTTTGGGCTGTTAATCCTAGAGCATAAGAAAGCAATTTTCCCACCATGTCGAGCATTTTAAAAAGAGTGGTTTCTGAAATGGTGGTGCAGAGCGCAGTGGTACTTGGATAGCAGCGCCGAGTTCGAGTGGGCAGCACTATCTGCGAGGGCGAGGGTCCCTTCTTAGCTCAAATTGACGCACGGCTTTTTTGGAATTCGACCGTTGGTTTACTGGGAAGAACAAGAGACAGAGGAAGAGAAGAGTGAGAGAGAGGAGAATGGCGATTACCAGGAGAAGGTCGATTGCCATAGCCAAATTTGAAAAGGCAACGGCGACGACCCCTCCTCCTCAGAACAGTTCAAGTTCAATCAAAGATGGACAATATCAATCTCCCATCAGTAAAGAGGAACCCATTATTGCTGAAGCACCCCCTGCGGAATACGAGCAGATCAGAGAACAAAGAATTAAGGAGAATAGACAACGCTTGGAAAAACTCGGCATACTTGATCTCTCTCTCAAGCTAATTAAACCCAACAAGACTCCATCCCGAAGAAAAAACCTCCCCAAAACCCCCTCCTCTGAACCCCCTCGCCGTTCTTCCAGGTTTCTCTCTTTACCTCTCCTATTTTTATTTCTGCAATTTTATCATCCACCATGGTCTGCGTATCGCACTTTTATGCCCACATAATAATCGTGTCTTTTTTATTTTTTTATTTTTCCAGAAGTTAGTCTTTGTGATTTTGTGGGAGTTCCGATTTCTGTTGGGTTCCGATTTTGTGGGAGTTCCGATTTCTGTTTGTGGTTGTCAATCAATGAGGGGAAAGTGTTGCATTTTTTATGTGTGAATTTGTGTTATTTTAGACTGCAAGTTGGGACACCAGCGAGTTCTCCCTTTATTTGCCTGACATTTGAGCCAAGGAAGAGGAAATGTGGACCTCGAAAGGAGAAGAAAGAACACATACCCAAAAAGGAGAAGAAAGAAGTTGCACCAAAAAAGGTGGGGAAGAAACCTGGACCGAAAAAGAAGCAGAAAAAATCACAAAGATGGGTGAAAGCAGTTAGAGAGGTGGTAGAGCAAGGGCCAGAAGTTTACACTGAGGAGCATGAGATGTTATTGGGACATACTGAGAGGGAATGGGTGCTTTGTGTTGATGGCTATGGACCTAACGGAAGCAGAATTTACGATCAAATCAACGGTAAAAGTTGCCATCAATTCCGGTGAGTGACAGCTTATTCAAATTTCCAGAGCTGGCAAAATTGATTGGTTTCATTCTAGCTAATGTGAATGGTCCAAAACAAAACCTAGCATTGGCATTGTACAATGCCCTGCAATTTATCATATTACTTGTATATATATCTAAGAGAAAGCTATCAGAGAAAGGAATAATGAATCAGAAATGCTTGTTCGAACCTCTGAATGAATGACCCTACTTGAAATTGGCTCTATGGAAAAATCCAGTGTAATCAGCAGGTGCAAGTGGCAGTGGGTACTGCAAACTTTAGTTGTCGAGCCCAACCTTTAAACAACAAGGCCTAGATTAGTTTCATAGTTTGGTGGTGCTATGATTGAATCTTGTCTGTCCTCACAGCTAATTTCACATTGAATTAGTGGTTATTTTGCTATAGCCTAAGTCAGATGAAGTTCATGATCATCTTGTTGAAAGTGAATAATGTAGAGTTCAAGAATTTGTAAAAGTAATACTTAATTCCTTCTGAATACTAAGTATTAATTTGGTGAATTGTTAGAAAAGTAACTACATTGTGGAATAGCCAATCATCAGGATCCATAACTGTGTTAACCAACTCATATACTTGGTCTCTTAGGATACTCAAGGGAACCGAGTATATTAAAGTTCTGGTGTGATGTCTAGCCAATTGTTCCCTGAATAAGATTTTGTCTTTAAAAAAAAGGGATTTTGTCTAGTTTGATATTTCTACATGTCTCAGCTAGCTGATGATTGATGAATGCCTTCTTTGGTGTCACTGCAAATTTGTCAACCAGCCGTGAAAATATTGGTTATTTGAAGATCTAATTCAAGTACTTTTTCATCTTAATGAACATAAAATTTGTGGGGTTTGAGACTTTGTGGATTAATAAATATTTTGTAGCGACCTCAGTGTGTTGGTAGACATGTTTAGACTTAAAATTTGTTAGATGATGTTGAAGATTGTAAATAAAGACTTGTCGTGTTTTGTTTTGTGCTGAAGCAAGCATCCTTCTTGTCTCTATTTGGGTACTGTACTCCTATTGATACCTTTACTGACTGAATAGAGACTTGACGGATTAGGGGATTAAAAATCAATTGATAGTTACTAGAAACATTGTCCTTTGCAGGCAGAAAACACTTGGGCTTCGGACTCACTGCAGCGAATGCAATCTTGCCCGAGGGCAGTTCTGTGGAGATTGTCTTTATATGAGGTATAAATCTTGGAACCAAATTATAAAGTTGAGCAAAATTCAGAAGCATGCATGGTTTGACAACTCCCTTTGCTTCTAGCTTTTCTGCTTTTGTTACCTAACTAGAGTATCACTATCCAACATGGATATGTGCTCAACTGTTGTTAGACTTGGTTATTTTCTGTAAGTTTGGTATAATTGAATGTTGAATGTTACTAAGGTCAAGATGATGACTGAGTGCGATAATGTCATGATAACAATATGATTGGGTGATATTTGTGATGTCATATGCAGATATGGGGAGCATGTGGAAGAGGCCAACGAAAATCCCAACTGGATTTGCCCTCCTTGCCGAGGGATTTGTAACTGCAGCTTGTGTCGCCAAGCAAAAGGATGGCCTCCTACAGGACTTCTTTACCGAAAGGCATGTCTCCTTGGCCTCTTATTTCGCAAATTTTTTTGTTTTGACCGATTGAAATATGGATGAATTAAACTAATATTGTCCTCTTTTGCATGGGTTAGATAAAGAGTTTGGGATTCAAATCAGTGGCACACTATCTGATAATGACAAAACGCGCTCCTTCAATTTTAGAAAGTGTCCAAAAGGCACAATCTGCAAAGAGATGTCTACCCTTTGAGAGCATGGAAGTACCCAGTGATGATACGTCCAGGCAGGAATTGAACATGGAAGTACTCATTGACGATGGATCCAAGCAAGAACTAAGCATCAATGGAAGTTCAGAGGATGTGGAAAGGACATGGAAAAGATCAAAGGGAAACACCAGCAAGGACAACACACAGTCTGTGGTTGCAAGTGTTGGTGGATACTCGGAGGAGACCGCACGATGACAAGATCAAGATCGAGTAGAAGCTGACTACTATTGCTTGCAAAATTAGCCGTAGGGAATATCATATTTGAGAGCACATTGTCTTAACATTGTAGCACAGTGGTCCTCTATATTTAACATGGTAGTTCATTCTAGCCAATGAAAGTTGTTCATGAACACAAATCAATTGCTTCAGAACCCTTACCTGAATGCTTCCCTAGTTCATCCTAAAACCAGATAAAAAGCAGTGATCGTTCAGCACTAAGCCACTATATTATTTATTTTCCTACCATTCGGAGGTCCATCTACCCATTGCATTTATAAGATACATATACCAAAACTGTACAGGATGTGTTTACATCCATCGAGGAGGAAATAAGCAAAATTACACATTGTCAGGACCACAGAGAAAGCACGAGATTTGTAGCACATAAATTGATGTATGTAAATTGAAGGAAACAATACAAGTTCAGTTGAATCTCAAAGGTATGAATAGAAAGATGTACAGATTTTGCAACTCTAATATAAGATCCAAACAAAGTTTCTGCAGTTTGGAAGATCATGAGACGGTTGTGAAGTGTGTTTAAGGAAAAGCAAATGAAGTATAGAAGATTGCAACCAAGCCCAAGAACGGTTAAGGTGGCATAGGAGCGTCATTTTCTTTGGAGTCAGATCCTAGGTGAGTAATTACATTTACTCTACCTAAGGTTTGGTGTAATAAATGAAAACACACCTCTTGTGTAATAATTTTACCCCACCTCACAATAGTTGTAAGTGATTTTTACTTAACTTATGGTTGGCAACAAGTGTTACGGAAGATCTGGATCTTCGAATTCCACCATTACTACTGAAGATCTAGAATCCAAAACGATATTTGAATGTCAAGAAATGTCATCCTGGGAACAAAACAGGAAACAATCTACAATGAAATCTCAGTCTTCGTCATCTACGCTCCATTAAATATTCCCTAACGTCTCAATCCTCCTTTACTACCTTCTCCATCGCCAATCACGTAGATCAATCCTAAACCCTTCTGCAGTCGTCGATGTTCTACCAAAATAAGAATGTACCCATACCTCCATTAAATGCCACCATTAAATACAAGCAACTGCTAAAGACTGTCCCCCAAAATCTACTCAGTATTCAGTGTTTCTGTTCATTATTAATATAATATATATATATATATATATATATATATATATATATATATATGAGTTTCTAAAATTGATATAAAAAATTTATTCTCTTTTGTAACAAATAAACAAAACAAATTCAATTAGATCAAATGGATCTCTAGTTAGTTATTGATTCATATACTTCATGATCTGAGTTATTCGCTATAAAAGAATAAAAAGTGATCAATAAAGAATATCCCTACTACAAGCTAAACACTTAATTATCTAAGCTATTGGTTGCGCAAAAAAATTATACGACCAATACGATATCGATCGTTTTGTCGTTGTAGCCTTGTATTGTTGAAGTGTTGGAGTAACACTTACAACAAATCTCAAGTAGGGTAAAAATCACTTACAACTTATGTGAGGTGGGGTAAAACTCATTTCATAAAGGACGGGTGTGTAATAATTATTACGGCAAACCTCAGGTAGGATAACAAATATTTAGAGTTTATATGAGGTAAGGTAAAAATTATTTCATAAAGATGCGGTGTGTAGAAATATTGCATCAATCCTCAGGTAGGGTAAACATAATTTACTTAATCCTGGGCGATATGCTTGGTGCTCTTTTGCTTAGTGTATGTTAGATGTAGGTCTTTTATTTGTTTATATATTGTTCCTGTTTGGTCTTCTGTGGGTGTATTCTTTTCTAGCCTACTTATGAGGTTTATGTTGGGAGTTACCTTTTGACTTGTTCTTGTCTGCTTTGATCAACTTTGTTATAGGCTTTGAATAATTAAAAAATCAATAGTTATGGAAGATGAATTTTAGCTTGGAACAACATGGACAAGTAGAAACACAAAGCTAGGAAAATAGTAACATTTTAGTACAAAAACAAGAATAACCAAAGTAATTTATTAGAGTAGAATATATAGTATTCTTCATATTTTATTATTCAAGTTGATAGTCCATTTAATTTGGAACATGGAGGTTTGGGGTTGATTCACCAATGCTTGAGTTTGTACGAGACCTTTGGTAGAACTCTTTGTGATTTTTAATTTTTCGATGCAATAATGTAAATGGGTATGACAAGGATAAGCCACCGACCAAGACTATTAAACCCACCAAGAATTAATAAAGCCTAAGCACCAAAGTTTACACTAACTTATAACAAGGATAAAGTAATTAAGACGTTGAGGGAGTTTGTGAGCAAATGTCTTCATTCATTTTCAATATTTAAGGGTTAATGAGCCTTACTCCCCCTTATATGTATGAAAATCCCCTACAATCCCATGACGTGTGATGGTTCCTAAGCCTAGACGATAAAGTAAAAAAAAGCATACATGAAGTACAAAAGCATAAAGGATAAAGTAGAAACAACTTCAAACACAATGGTAATCTTCTTAGTTTTCTTGATGTGGTTGGCTGGTTTTTTGTCCCAAAGGCTTCTAGGAAGTTACCAAATTAGCTTGGGAAAATAGAATACCATACATGAGTTTTTTAGTGAAGTTTGAGAAGTTTTTGCAAAGGAGAATAAAGCAAAAAGTATAAAGTAGAGCTTGAAATCGTCATGTAACTTTTTACATTGCAACTAATATCTCACAATGCGTAGGACTCTACCTTATCCCTTTTAGATGGCATTTGTTCACTTAAATGGACTAAATAATCACCCGAAAAGCTCAAGTATGGACCAAGATATGCCCTTGCAATGTATGCCATAGTTGGTGACTGCCCAGTTCTACACAATATGATTAAATGTTCAACTTTAGGCCCTTAATGATCTCCTTAGGCTTTCTAAAAACTTCCATTGAAAAGATAACATCCCAAAATTGTAAGATCAGGTATGCCAAGTTGTGAGGGCATCCTTGATCATATTTAAAACTAATTCTGGAATCTGATTCAAAACGCCATAATCAACTCGAACTTTATTTTCATCTCCTAAGGAACTTAAGGCCTAGCACGAGTTAGGACCATCTCAGAAAGGTCATTGAGCCCTCTAAAGGATGACCTTTTGCACCCCTCCAAGGTCTGCAATAGACCTTAAAATGAACACTACAACAGAGCTTCGCTTGTTTTTTCTTGAGCTTGAAACGATGGGAGATGAGGGATGTTTGTGATGGGGTTGTGTCGATTGGTTTAGTGTCTTTGCCTCACCCTCATACGTTTCATGCTCTCCTTCTCGAAGAAGAGTTTCTATGAAAGCCTAAACTCTTTGGGGGTAAAACTCAAGGTGCCCTCCATAACTTGGCACCCTAATATAAGAGCATAGTCGTACTAAGTACTCCCTCCTCTTGAATGAGTAGCAATTTTTGAAGGGAGTTGGAGATATATCTTCTCCATATTGGCTTCCCCCATAAATCCTAGTATCCATCGTCTTGTTGAACTCAATCAACAAGTTAATCATTGCAAGAGAGATCAAAGTTGAGGTAATTATGACGCACCATCTTGGAAGAACTCTTTGTGATTTTTGTTTTTGAATGTAAGAAAGAAATGGATATGACTTATCAAAAAAAAAAGAGAAATAAAGAAATGGATATGACTTAGTTTAAAGGCTAAGACACCCATCAAGACTATTAATCCCACCAAGAATTGATAAAGCCTAAAAACTACAATTCTACAAAGGAATTATCTTAAAAACACCACCTTATAACAAGGAAAAAGTAATTAAGACTTTGAGGGAGTTTGAGAGCAAATGCCTTCATTCAATTTCAATATTCAAGGGTTGAGTTACAAATGAGCCTCACTGTCCCTTATATGTACCAAAATCACCTACAATCCCATCACATGTGATGGTTCCTAGATAAGAAAAAAGCTTACATAAAGTACAAAAGCATAAAACATAAAGCAAAAACAAATTCAAACACAATCGTATTCTTCTTGGTCTTCATGATGTGGCTGGATGGTATGTACTCCCAAAGGCTTCTAGGAAGCTAACAAATTATAAAATACCATATATGAGGTATTTGGTGAAGTATGGGACATTTATTGACAAGCTAAATGATGTAGATTTATCAGGCCTTAGTCTCACACTTGGGGATTCAAGGTCCATGGAGGGTGTGTTGGAACCATATTGGCACAAAGACGTCACTTAGCCGATCAAAGAACCAAGTAAAACCAAATGTTGGCATGCATTTTCCAATAACCCACAAGAATGCCTATGTTATAAATTGGTTAACTCTTAAATGAGTTATCTTTTTGATAGAGATCAACCTACATGATGCAAGCAAGTTGCTTGGTCACCCACAAGTTCAAGCAAAACACTTATAGTTTGAAGTACCATTCATCCTGATTGGTACCTACTCTATTTGTGTCTATATCTCAAAATTGAGATGTGTACTCTAATCTTACCCTGGGAGACTTTTGAAGGGCATTAAATAAGCTTTATAAAAAGCCATGGTTTATCCAATTTGGAGTTCATTTGATTTCCCAACAACCCTTGCAAAATCAGTGTGCTCGATATAGCTCAAATCTGGCTCATTTGTCTTTTTGGAGTTTTATCAAGGGCGATTCGATCTTTTCCAAGCTATATTCGAACTCCCCTCTTCTTTGCTGGTCCAAGGGGGTTTCCTAGCAGCTTGGGTTTGCTAAGTAAACAAGAAAGCAAGCAAGTAGGAGGTGTCTTGATGTGAATGGTGCCAAGTGTTGGTTACTGGACCAATAGAGAGCTACCATGTGGCGATGCTTTAGAGGCTCACTCCTCTATTATTGTGGATGAGAACTTCAGCAAGAAGTTATGTGTTAGCTGATTTTGTTCATACTTAGGCTAATTAAGCATGTTTTAGACGTTTCTTCACATTTAGGAAATCTAAGTTGTTGTAATTTAGAGAGGTGCTTAGTTGGCTTGTTAGCTTGCTAGCTTTAGCTATATATCAAACATTCACACCTTGTACTCTCATTTGCAGCATATGAATTTGATGAATAGGAGTGAAAGCTTTTACCCTTTCCTTTGTTTGTTAGCATTCTAATAACTCTCAAAATTTCAACTTCTATATCTTGATTTGGCGAATCAAGTGGTGTTATATAGAGCTTTTATTTTTTTAATCTTTTGGTGGTGTTTTTATATCCAAGAGTGAGATTACAAGTACCAGCCCTTGTGAGATTTGATTATGGTGTTGCTGTATCAATCGAAACTCACTTGCTCTATCTCGTTCTTCATTTGTTTTTCGTTCTTTGGTATCTTGTTTTGGTATTGTTTTCGTGTATCAACCCTTGATTTGGACAGAAGGCCAACGAGTTTGCCTTGCTGGTTCAATTGATGTGCTGTTGCTCGTGTTCTTTACTCCATCATTGAGCATACATACATCACTAAAAGTAGAAATAAAGCAAAAGACATAAAATAGGGCTTGAAAGTAACATGTAGCAAATATCTCATAATGTTGTTTGAATCTGCTTTAGGGCCTGTTTGGAGAGATTTCAGGAATGGAATGGGAATGGAGTTAGAATCTTGAAGGGTTGAGATATAAGATGGTTTAGGGTTTAATGAACGGTCGCAAGAAAAAGGCGGGCGACCGTTCATTAGAGATCGTTTATGAACGGTTGCTAATTAGCGACTGTTGAAGTTAACGGTCGTTATATCGCGCGACCGTTCAGAATGGTCTTTTTTTTATAACTCTGCTGTAGTGGGAATGGAATTAGAATGCTGGAGTGAAGTTGTTTGGAGAAAAACTGGAATGGAATCTAATTCCATTCCCACTGTTTGGTGAGCAGTTATGGAATGGAATCAAGTCTGTTTCTATTTTTTACTCATTATATGTATTGTAGGATATATTATTGTGAAACAATTTGATATTTTGATTAATTGAATTTTTTCAATTTTTAATAGTTAATCATTACAATACATACTTTTCGAGCTTTTAATTTTTATTTGTACTATGAAATATATTTGTGATTAATAATTAACAATTGTAATGATTACGAAACCATAACCCTAACGCTAACCCTAGTCATGGAGAACAAGATGAACGACGGTACGAGCTTCCATCAATCCGACAGCCTGATCCTCTGCGCCAACGGCTGTGGATTTTGGGGGATGGCGACGACGATGAATCTCTGCTCGAAGTGCTACCGCGACCACCGTCTCAAGGAGGAGCAAACCGCCTCCGCCATCGCCGCGGTGAGGCGGCACTGCGCGGTGGTGAGGCGACGCTGGGCAGCAGTGAGGCGGGCTGGAGGGAGCGGCGCTGCTATGTATTCCCTAGGGTTCGTGGGTTGAGAGAGCAGATGAGAGTATAACACGGATATCCCTCAGGGATAGTATTTGATTCCCCCCAATTATGGGAGATATCAAATTCCTCCCATTTGGGAGGGATAACAATTCCTGTGGAATAGTAATTCCATTCCATATCATGTTCTCCAAACAGGTAAAAAAGGAATAACAATCCATTCCACCCTAATCCCATTCCTTTTTATCTCACCAAACACACCCTTAGCTCATTTCCCAACTTCTAGATGGGATTTGTTCACTCAAATGGACTCAAGAATCACCCCAAAAGCTTAAATATGGACCAAGATATTCCCTTAAAGTATGAGATAGCTACTAACTGGCCATTTCTGCACAGTTGAATTAAATGTTCAATTTTAGGCCCTTTATGATCTCTTTGCACTTTCTAAAACACTTCCATTGAAAATATAACATCCCAAAAATAGTAAGGTTAGGCATGCCAATCCAAGGGGATCATATAGGAAACTACTCTTAAAGTCAAGCTAAATTCTAGAATGTAATTAATTTAAAACACCATAAGCAACTCAGACTTTATTTTGATCTCTTAAGGACCTCAAAGCCTAGCATGAGTTAGGAAAACCGGAGAAAGGTCCATCAGACTCTTTGATGTTACCACCACCAACGTCAAGTTTTGTAGCGGCAAATGTCCAGAAAACGGTATACACTAATATAAAAAATTAGTTTATTGAATGGTTGAAATTTAATAAAATAGTGTTTTCACCTGTAAAAATGCTAAACGCTAATCCAAATATCACTACTAAATATAACCTAATTTTAACTTCTACAAAATTGAAAAATGAAAACTATTTTATAGAATATTCTTATTTCGCTTAATTTCTACTTTTTCAAATAGTTAATGAAGAGCTGGACCAAAAGTGCACCGAATTTTCAATGCTAGCCACCGTATTTGTCTCAAATTCCATCAAATCCATAAACCCTCGCAAAACCCCATTGAGGCTTTGACCAATGCGAAGTTTGATACGAAGAGGCGTCAACCAGCATGCCGGATTGGGGCTGGGCAGCCCTATTCTCCGGCTGATCCACCGGAAATCCCATAAACAGCCGCCGCCTCCGCCGCCTCCGACACCTCCAAAGCCGCCGAAAAAGTCGGAGAAGATGACGGCGCACGGAGAGACTTGGGAGGATGAGTACAGCTGGATGGCGAAACTGAATGACAAAGTAGCGATGAGGCATATGGATGTGTACATGGAGCAGGAGGAGAAGTATACTGAAGCTGTCATGGCTGACACCCAGAGGCTCCAAAGCAAGCTTCAATCTGAAATGGCCTCACGCATGGCGTTTGATCTATCCTCTCCTCCCCTACGCTGGGGCCCCTGGTCTCTCTCTCTCTCTCTCTCTCTCTCTCTCTCTCTCTCACACACACACACACACAAACACACTCACACACACACACATACACACGCACATACATCCTTGTAAAGGGATTATGGCATCTAAATGATTATTTGTACCCTTATCAAGGGAATATACAGGCTATATTACCGACGGGTTGAGGAAGGGCAGCAATATCCTGTTTTATGCCGCCGGCTGGCTAGCCTAAATGAAGAATTCATTTCACACAAGTCTCCTTTTGCTGGGTTTGATTACGTGTCAGGAAAGAGAATTGAGCAGAAGTTGATCGATTATAATAAGGAAGCTGAGAGATTTGGAGGTCTTCTTTTTGAGCTTGTTTGTTTGTCGCTGATATTGTGATCTGCTAAGAATAGTTGACTCTGTTCTGTTTTATTTGGACTGAGACTTAATTTTCCTCGTCTAGGTTATGCTTATGAGGAGTTGTCTGAAGTGTCACCAGATCACCATTTTATTGCATATACTATGTACGACAAGGACAACGATTTTTTCAAGTTATCGGTGAGGGATTTGAATACTGGTGCTTTGTGTGATAAGCCACAGGCTGACTGGGTTTCAAACTTGGCGTGGGCTAAGAATGGAAAGGCACTGTTTTATGTTGTCACTGATCAGTACAAGCGGCCTTGCAAGTTTGTAAAATTTCTTATTTGCACAGTTGTAGAATTTCAATCTTTTATTCTTTAACTCAAGTGGGGCTGATATATGTTTCTTTCATCTGTATCAGATTGTATTGTAGTATGGTTGGAGCAAATGATGATGATGTCTTGCTTCTTAATGAGCCAAATGAGAATGCTTATGTTAGCGTTCGGCACACCAAAGATTTCAGTTTTGTGGCTGTTTATGTACTCTCAACAACAGCTTCCAAGGTGATGCTTTCTAGTGATGTCTCAGCCATCTTGGAAGATCCTTTTCTTGTCTGCGGTGACATGGTTCCT
The DNA here is from genome assembly GCA_029582165.1 of Portulaca oleracea. NCBI lineage: Eukaryota > Viridiplantae > Streptophyta > Magnoliopsida > Caryophyllales > Portulacaceae > Portulaca > Portulaca oleracea. The sequence goes on along the minus strand of CM055878.1, from coordinate 7,365,795 downwards.
TATTCCGATCTATTGCTAATTTGCAGGTGTTTTTGGTAGACTCTGCCAGTCCGTTATCTGCAATGACATTAATATGGGAAGGTGACCCATTTGTTCATTGCGTTGTTGAACATCATCAAGGATACCTTTATTTATTCACCGATGCAGCAAGAGGAGGACAACCTTCTGATAATCACTATCTTCTCCGATCACCCGTTGATGTTGCTACTGATAAGAGATTTTGGGAGGTATGTGAGATTTCTAGCTTATGCTCTGCCTCGGTAATTTTAATATCTGTCTTTTTTAATTGTCCTTTTAGTTTGTTGAGGTTTGGCAGTTTTGGCAGCTGAATGTTTAAGGAGGCACTTCTCTGCCAATGAGTTATTTGTCCCTTTAACCTTTGTATTTTGCATGTTAAAAACAATCCAACTTGTAGTTTTCGTCTAAATAAATTACTGTGGCTCACTATAATGTACCTTTACTTTTAACGGATTGGGGTCCACAATTTCCACCCGCTCAAATATCCATATAACCGTTGTTAAACGATCGGTTTTTGTTATTTTCTTGCTGATGATACAATCATTTTCTGTGATAATGATTGGAAGGAAACCCAAGAAGAAGAAGGCGTTGGTCATGCCTCATGTGATCTTTTGGGTTATTTGGAAGGAAAGGAATCGAAGGGTTTTAAGAGAGAGAGAGAGAGAGAGAGAGAGAGAGAGAGAGAGAGCTCTGAGGTCTGCGTGAGTTCCAAGGTTGACTAGAGGTCATCGGAGGTGTGCCTGAGGTCCGCTATACCTTGGGTCTCCGGGAGCCTCTATCATTTCTGGGCTCTCGTTGCTATTTTTCGGCTATCAGTTTTTCTTTTCCCAGATTTGCTATCTCTCAGCTTCTGTCAGCGTACGTCCTAGCACGTGCTTGGGTCGCTGAAAGTGTCTGTCGCCGGCTATCCGCTCGTAGCCCTTAATAGAGGCCGCTGGCTGCCGGTACCCTCTCATGGGCGAGTGGCTTCTGCTTCCATATTTGCTTCTTTGCGTTTATTTTCTTCCTTTGATGACGGGTTATTGGAGTTTGCTGGTGGTTTCTGTTGCCAGTGAAGAAACTTCGACGATGGGTCAGTTGCCGACGAGTTTTTTTGGTCACCGGAGACTCGTCGGAAAGTTTCAATAGGCTTTTGTCGGCCACAGAGAACGTCGTCCCTCCTTTTTCTAGTCTGTAGCTGCCTGTTTTATGCTTGTTTGGAGCTTCTCTTCCCTTCTCTTCTTTTCTTTGGATCTGTGTTGAGGGGCAGTCTTCGCTATCAGTGATGAGAGTGGGTCGTAAGAGGTTTGTGGCAATTGAAATTAGGTCTTTTGACCTATCAATTGTTGGGTCCAAAGAGGATTTGCTGAAATTATCTGAAAATGGAGGTGGAAGAGGTTTACGCTTCTCTTATCAGGGACTGTTGTATTGTGCTTGCCGAGGGTATGGAGTAGATTCTTTAAGACCAAGTCTGAGTGTTGGAGAAACCGGATTCGCAATGGCTCGAGTTCATTCTTCTTGGAATCAAGGAAAAATAGATCAGGATAATTCCTCCAGCTTTCTGAAGTAAAAAATGGCAGGAAACCTTACATTATTTCTAGCTGGTTGCAATGGTAGGGGATGGAAGAGTCTATATGATGCTTTAATTGACTTGGTTGCTCCCATACTAGGTATTGTCCTCCAATTCCAACTAAAGGGCCATCATCTGCTTTCAGTAGTGTTCAACTATTGCATCCTCCCCTTAGTTGTCCTAGATGTGGTCTCAGGGGTGACCTGGCTACTTTTCTTTGATCTTTTACTAGTGCTGTCTCGCAAAATTATGTGAGGAGTTCTAGTATGGCCACTGAAGAGCTTTCTTCCAAGGAGAATAAGGGGCACTCTAAACCTTGTGGCAGCAATAGTATGAATTCTCACAAGTAGGGTCTTGCCTGAATGTCTCAGAAACCTCGGGTTTACTACCGTCGTAAAAGCATTCAAAGTAAGAAGTCTACTTAAAGTGCATTTCATTCTGATGTTTCTAATGCCATTGAGGTAATCTCTGTTGCCCCTGAAGTGTTGGCAACAAAAACTGGATCCAACCAATATATCCCTTCGCTTTTGGTTGCAAATGTAGATTATGAGGAATCTAGTTTGGCTATTAGGGCTTTGGATTTTCTTTCAAGTACAGAAATTGCTTTGCCTGTTTCAAATCCTTTGAGTTTACCGTGTGCATATGAAGGGGATGTTCTTCGATCTTCTTCGGTGATCAATTCCTCCTTTTCCCTCTTTTCTGATCACTCAATTTTGTCCCCTCTGGATTGGCCTAAATCTGCGTAGCAGCTAGACCTGTCAATTCGGTCGGGCGGGCGGGTTTCGGGTGGATCGTATATCGAGTTCGGGTAAATACGGGTCGGGTGTATTTCGAGTTTGGACAAATACAAACGATGTATTTCGGTTTCGGGTCAACCCAACGGGTAATGATTGCAACTTTTTTCCGTTTTTTCTTTTAAACAAATGCTCTCTAAATACTACTTTTTGTGCAATATACATAATAAAATATGATTATCTTTTAGTAAGGATAGATTATTGTAACAATTTGAACTTAATTTAGAGAAATAACAAATAAATAAGTTGCACTTACAGTTTAATAGTTAAAAGTTACAATGAAAAGTCACAAATTCTAATAAAGTTGAACTTATATTAAAACATAAAATTTTCGGGTCAAACGGGCAGTCAGGTTTGACCCGCTAATTTTCGGGTGCGGTGTAGTTGAGAAAATCTTGTTCAAAACCTAGAAATTTCGGGTGGGTTCGGGTCGGGTTATCGGGTTGGGTCAGAAATTGCCAGGTTTACTAGTAGCGTTCCTTGTGAGTTACCTTGAGGGGTGGTCAGTGATGCTATTATGTAGAGTATTAGTGCTCGCAACAACGCTTCTGGTTATGCTATTAGGGACTTGAGTCTTCCTTCTAATGCTCTTGATTTGTCTTTGGTCCCACTTCCATCAGAATCGGACCCTTCGTTGACCCTCTTAGCAGTTGATTTCTCTTCGTTGGAAGCTCCTGCTAAATCTTTTTGTGTTGATGATGTTTGGGATGGTGAAAATGTGAACACTTAGAATGTATCCAAGTGTTAGCATAAAAAATGAAAAGCATTGCTAAGTGTGTCGGGGTTCCTTTCACAGGCTTTGAAAATTAGGTTCTTAATCTCCTCTCTAGGATTGAGAAAAGACATGGATTCTCCAAATCAAATGCTCAGGGAACAACTCTTTCTAGAAAGGAAAGGGAGCTTAAGAGGCTCGAGTTCGGGGTAAATTATGAGAGGCCCGTTTCGTCTTCAAGTGGGATGATGATTTCTTATGTATACATTTTCTGTCTTGGAATGTGAGGGGATGAAATGATTGGGCAAGTGGACCCTGCTTAACAACTTTTTGAGGGATTGGAAATGTGACCATGTTTGTCTTCGGGAGACAATGTTGGAGGAGCTTTGACTGCAAGATGTTAACAGTTTTTGGGGAAGTAACCTGTTAGTTGACTTTGTGTTTCTCATAGCCACAGGTGTTTCAGGTGGTATTTTAGTGATGTGGGACAAAATTACGTTTCGGTTAGAGTCTTATGATTGCAGAGAATTCTGTTACTTGCTTGTTTTAGGCTATTTGGGTAACTTCTCTTGGGCTTTCACAGAGGTTTATGGTCCTCAAGCTAGATGTGATAAGCTCAAAATGTGGGATGAGTCATGCAATATTCATGACGGTTGGTTTGGCCCTTGGTGCATAAGAGGGGATTTGAAAGACATCCTTTTCTCTGGAGATAGAAGTTCTGGTGCCTGCCCCTCTAATACTATGCAAGAATTTCTTAATTTTGTCAATTATTCATCTCTGATTGATATTCCTTTAGTTTGGGGGATTATACCTGGTCTAGAATTGGAGTAAGCTCCAGGCTGGATCGTTTTTTGGTGTCTGTTGATGGGGAGGAGTTCATTCTTGACATAGGCCAACTCTTACTTCCTAGACCTTTGTCGGATCATTTTCCAATTACTATTGAGTCCATAAAGGTAGCTAGGGGTAAGACCCCTTTTAGATTTGAGGACATGTGGCTTCAACATGAGGGTTTTTCTAATCTTGTTAAGTCTTGGTGGGAAGAGGCTCAGTTTTCTCGCTTTGCCAGTTTTGTCATCGCTAGAAAAATTCACTATGTTAAAGTTAAAGTTAAAGTAAAAAAGGGGAATACAGAGGTTTCTGGTGATATCAAAGTCCAAAAGTATAATCTCCTTGAGTTGAGATTATTAACTCTTTTGATGCTCTAGAACATTGTGGTGTTATTTCCAACGATGACATTCAACGAAGCAACCTAACAAAGGAGGATTGGGCTAGAATTGTAACCATGGAGGAACTTTCTTGGAGACAAAAATCAAGAGCGTCATGGCTTAAAGAGGGGGATCGAAATACAAAGTTCTTTCACAAGGTGGCCAGTTGGCCTGAAAAGCATAATCAATTAATGTCTGTTGTTGTAGACGATATGCACTTTGATGAATATGAGGATATGAAGGTTGCCATCCATGATTTCGTTAAGTCTCTTTTTACCGAGTTTGAATCTTAGAGGTCGAAAAAGTTGATGATCTTCAATTTTCCTATTGAAGTGTTTCTGATAAGAAGATTATTGAGTTGCCTTTTGGAAAGGAAGAAGTCACCAAAGCCCTTTTTGAATGTTGTAGGGATAAAACTCCAGGTCTAGATGGTATGACCATGGCTTTCCTTCAAAACAAATGGGATACTGTCCGTAGTGTTTGTAAACACAAATTTTGAGTCTAAAATTTAATAAGTCAGGAAATTGAGAAACAAATTAGTTTATATTTATATTTGAATGTATGCGGGTACCATGTCTGTATTAAAATATTTAATGGTGATCCTCTAATTCGATCTCCTCGAGACTTTGGATGAGTCGAGGGCGCGAACGTTTGATCTCGATCTCGGTTGCACGTCTAACTAAGAACTCCTGTAGTAGATCTTTAAGTTGAAGGTCTTGAGCGTCGATCCCCTTGGTGCTTGGTAGCTGGAGGCTGCTCATGGCTTAAGCGTCAGAAGGTTGATTGTTGGTTGTAGTTCTTCAAGTTCTAGGATACGAGGGCTTGATCTCAATCGGTGAACCGGACAGAGAACACCATTGCAGCCTTTGATGTGAAGAACAGAAGTTGTCGAACTAGCCGATGTTGGTCCTTGTCGTTTATTGCTGGAGAGCGTCTGTAGTTCGATCTTCTGAGGGCTTGGGAGGTCTAGCCGAAGAACTCTGTAGCAGTTCTTGATATTGACGCGGTAGAGGCTTGGAGCTTTTGCAGACCTTGATCCTTGACGCTTGGTAGCTGGAGGCCGCTTGCAGTTCGATCTTCTGAAGCCTCTGGAGTGTAGAATGCCGAATGTTGAGTGCCAAAAATGTTGGGGGGGGGGGGGCTGAAAATGAGGGGGAAGACCCCTATTTATTGGCTCTGGACGTTTAGGGTTTGAGCTGAGCTTTGGGCCTAAGCTCAAATTAATTAATCAATTATCCCTTTAATTTTAAACAAGGAATTAATTAATATTTTCCGAATCATCTCTGACGCTTGGCATCTTGTTATTGGTCAGAATATTTTTTCCATCTAAAATTTAATTAAATGGACCTCTGTAATTAACTTGATATGTGGCAGTTAACACTTGGTCGAAAGAGTTTAATTTATTTTCCATGTGTATTTTTTTGATTAGCTGACAAACTTTTGCCTCCTACAGTGTTGTAATATGATTGTTCAATGAGTTTCACTTTGGCAAATTTGTTTCTAGTTGAATGCCACCTTCATTAGTCTTACTCCGGAGAAGGTGAATGCAATCAACGTCAAGGATTTAGGCCTATTAGCTTGGTTGGGTGCATTTATAAGTTGCTCTCGAAGGTTCTAACTCTTATATTGAAAATCATTATTGGTAACCTAGAATTATGCCGAGTGTGCCTGGAGTGGTTCTAACTCTTATATTGAAAATCATTATTGAAAATCTTTTAGTCAGAATGCTTTTGTCAGGGGGCATTAAATTTTGGATGCTGTTCTCATTGCCAATGAGCTTATTTTACTCTAGAATTATCAATTATGCCGGGTGTGCCTGGAGTAGTATGTAAATTGGATATAGAGAAGACTTATGATCATGTCAACTAGGACTTTCTTCTTTATCTCTTGTCTAGAATGGGTTTTGGAGATACATAGATTCTTTGGGTTAGACATTGTATTTCGTCCATTTCTTTTGTAGTACTTGTTAATGGTTCTCCTACTGAGTTCTTTCCCGGTTCTAGAGGCCTTCGTCAAGGAGACCCATTATCACCCTTATTATTCCTATTGGTGATGGAGGTCTTCTCAAGGAATTGAGTCGGCTTCAAGAGGACTCCTTTTTGGTTTTTATGCTAGTCGTTCAAACTTGGCAGTCTTGAGTGCATCACATCTTTTTTCCGATGATACAATCATTTTTTGTGATAATGACTATGAACAAATGATCAATCTATGTTGTGTTCTTACTTGGTTCGAGGCTGTCTCAGGTTTGAGGATAAGGGCCTGTTTGGTTTAATTAGACAGGAATGGAATGGAATGAAACTTGATACATAGAGGAATGGGATAAAATTTGATTCTTTGACATCATGAGTTTGGTTGATTAAAGGAATGAAATCAATATCACTGTTATTGTTTGATCTAAATATAGAATGAAGTTAAATAATAAATAATAATATTATTATTGTCAAATTAATTTTTAATTTTTAGGATTTTTGGAAGCTAATATATTGAACTTTTGGGGTATTGGACAATAATGCACTGAACTTTGACCTTGGACAATGATGCACTGAACTTTGAGGGGTGTGGGATAATAATGCACCCAAAACAATTTCGACAGCGGCAGACTTGGTGACGATCTTACATGGCAGACCGATAAGATGAATAGGCTAAATAATATCTAAATTTATGACATGTCAGCTAATCTACACAAACAAAGATGATTTTATTCAACTACAATAACAATCTCCCAGCAGAAACACGTTTAAACAAATGTGATTTTATGTTTTTTTTACTCTGTTCGAAGTTGATTCTCTTTGTTTATGTGTAGATTAACTGACAAATTATAAATTTAAATAATTTTGGACCAATTTATCTCCTCTACCTGCTACGTAGGATTGCCATCAAGTTAGCTACTACCGAAATCATACTGAGTGCATTATTGTTCAACATCCCCCAAAGTACAGTGTATTATTGTCTAAGTCAAAGTTTAGTGCATTATTGTCCAATACCCCAAAAGTTGAGTATATTAGCATCCAAAAAGCCTAATTTTTAGTATTTTAACTTTATTATTACTTATACTTTTATTTTATTATTTTTGTTATTAGTATTATTTTAATTATAATTTTTATTTTTATTGGAAATGGGTTCAAAGGTGAGTTAAAGGAAAATAAGAAAATAAAATTATTGGTATAAATTATTTTTATTTTTGAAGATAAATATTGATATTTTAAGAAATGGGATGTGAAACCTCCCAAAAAGGAGAGGTATCAAGTCCCCTTCAAATGGGGGGAACTTGATTCCTATGGATATGCAGTTCCATTCCTTAAATTTCCAACCAAACTCAAAATAAAGGAACTTGATACCTTTAGGTATGAAATTCTATTCCACAGCTTCCAACCAAACACACCCTAAATCTGACAAAAAGCTCTATTATGCCCGTGGGTGAAGTGGACAATATGCAGTTGCTAGCGAGTATTTTAGGTTGTGGTATGGAGTCTTTTCCGTCCATATACCTTGGTCTTCCTCTTGGAGCAGGTTTCAAGAAGACAGATATTTGGGCTCCGGTTGCCGAAAGGTTTGAGAAAAACTATCCTGCTGAAATCTAAATATCTTTCCTAAGGAGGTAGATTAACTCTTGTGAAAAGCGTTCTCTTAAGCATTCCAACTTACTTTCTCTCTCTTTTCCCTTTACCTTCTTCAGTGGCTAATAAGTTGGAAGGAATTCAAAGAAAGTTCCTATGGGTTTTTTTGGGAGTGACTTCAAGTATCACTTGGTGAGATGGAACATCGTGAAGCAACCTATTTCAATGAGGGCCTTGGTGTGAGGGATTTACGACTATGCAATTTGGCTCTTTTGGGTAAGTGGCTTTGGAGATTCATGAAAGAAAAAGAAAATCTATGGAGGAAGGTGTGATGTATGTACGCTCAAGATGAATCAGAGCGCACGAGCAACACACGTCAAAGACTCTAAGATAGACCACTCACTCGATTTTCTCAGCCAAATCAAGGCTTGATACACAAAAACAACACCAAGAACAACAAGATTCTCGAATGGCCTATAACAAAATCAGCTTGGTGAATGGCAATTGATACAGTCACACCACAATCTCATTCACAAGGGCTGTTACTTGTAATCTCACTTTTGGATGCACACACACCACCAAAAGATAAAAAACAAGCTCTACATAACACCGCTTGATTAGCCATATCAAGATACTGAAGTAGAAATTTTGAGAATTATTAGAATGCTCACAAACAAAGGAAAGGCTTAAAGCTTTCACTCATATTCATCAAAGTCATATATGCTGCAAATGAGTACAATAGGCGTGATATATATAACTAAGCTAGCAGGCTAGCACACACACAGCTCGATTGTTCACTTAAGGTTTCCTAATCGTGAAGAAACGTACTAAGCATGCTTAATTAAGCTAATTACAATCAAAGCTAACTAATACATTGCTTCTGGTTGAGGATTTCGTCCAACATAGTAGAAGAAAGAGCCAATAGGATCACACAAAATGGTAGCTCTCCATTGGACCGGCCAAGGACACTTAGCGCCACTCCTTGCATTCCACCTCCTACTTGCTTGCTTACTTAGCTAACCCAAGCTGATAGGAAACCTCCTTGGATAAGCAAGTGAGAGGGGAATTCGAAAATAACTTAGAAAAGACCAAATTGCCCTTGATAAAACTCCAAAAAGACAAATGAGCTAGATTTGAGCCAAACCAGGTACACTGATTTTGCAAGGGCTGTTGGGAACTCAAATGAACTCCAAATTGGACGTGTAAGAGCTTTTTGGAAAGCTTATTCAATGCTCTTCAAAAGTCTCCTAGGGCAAGATCGAGTAGACGTCTCAATTTTGAGATATAGACACAAATAGCGTAGGTACCAATCAGGATGAATGACACTTTAAACTATAAGTGTTTTGCTTGAACCCGTTGCTGGCCATGTTTCTTGCTTGCACAAAGTAGGCTGCTATCTATCAAAAAGATAACTCATTGAAGAGTTAATCACACCTGAACATAGGCATTCTTGTTGGTAAAATGCATGCCAACGTTGGTATTGCTTGATTCTTTTATTGGCTAAGTGACGTCCTTGTGCCAATACGGTTCCAATGCACCCTTCATGGACCTTGGATCCCCAAGTGTGAGACTAAGGCGTGATGAATCTACATCAAGGTGAGTGCAATCAAATATGTTGAAACAGGTTTTGGTTGCTACCTTTAATTCCGAGAGGCTCTCGTGGTTGTAGTCTTTGGAAATTTATCACTGAGGGTTGGGACCGTTTCTTCACTTATGTTTCTTTTGTTGTGGGTGATGGTTCATCTATCTCTGTTTGGCATGATCGTTGGTGTCGTGAGGTTTCTTTGAAAGATCTGTTTCCTAATATTTATGTTCTTGCGCTTGATAGAATTGCTTGCATTGCTAATTAAACAGAACATCTTTCGGGATCATATGTCTGGTCTCCTATTTTTGTGCAGGATGGTTTTGCTGATGAAGCTTCTTTGGTTAACTTCTTTAACATTCTGAACGGGGCTATTTTAGGAAGCTCTTCTTAAGACATTGTGAGATGGTATTTGAGCAAGAAAGGGACCTTTTCAGTTAGCTCTTTTTACTTAAATCTTCTTACTCCCCAATCTTTATCCTCGTATCTTTTGGAGGGTGCGGCTTTCCCTTCCACCATTATTTGGAAGTCTTTTGCCCCTTTCAAGGTTGCGTTCTTCATTTGAGAAGCATCGCATGAGAGCATTTTGACGTGTGATAATTTACAGAAAAGGGGGAGGATTTTGGTAAACAAGTGCTTTATGTGCAAGGGGGATTTTGAATTGGCCAATCATTTATTGCTTCAGTGTCACTTTGCTAGGCTTCTTTGGGATGTGGTTTTTGGTTGCCTAGGTTTTAATTGGGTTGTCTCCTGTACAATTAGGAGCCATCTTCTTGCTTTGGAGGGTGTCTTTGGTAGGAACTGAAGAAGAACGCTATGGTTAATGTCTCACGTGATTTTTTGGATCATTTGGAGAGAAAGGAACCAAAGGGATTTCGAGGGAGTTGAAACTCCTGTTGAGCGCTTGAAAGACAATTTCATCAAATCTCTCTTGTTTTGGGTGAATGGGAAGTTTTGCTCTTCTTCTATGGATGTGGTTTTGTGGATAGCCTATATTTTGGTTGTATATAACTTTGTAGATGCTTGCTACTCATCAATTCTCTTGTTACTTATATTAGTATATTTATTTTCCTATCAAAAAGTTTTTCTTAATTTCCCCCTTATTTAAGTGGTCCCTAATATGGATGCTTGGCGAGCAATTCCTACGAAGGGTTTTGCTCCTTCCTACAAAAGGGTTCTCACTCAGAGAAATAATTCAATCAGATAAATAACATTCAAATTAATCATTCTAAGTCCCCCTTCTTCAATTACATAAAAGGGGTTTATATAATAAAGAGGCTAGCTAGCATTAGGGAGCCTAAAAGATAAGATATAACCTAGAAAAGGATAAGAAATAATCACCTAATATTATCCTAATACATTTCGAAACTAAAAAAGATATTAAAATATAATAATCACCTAATATGTCCCTATATATTTTTGTCCCTATATATTTTTGTTTTAGTAATCTTAAAATATGCTTAAAATGCTACGAAAATAAAAAAGATATTAAAATATAAAACATAATGATCTCTAAACAATGAGAGATCTTATTTACCAAAATCTTATTATTTCTCCTTCATTATACTGCATCATTCTCCCCTGTTTACGAAAAACTCAACCTCAAGTTTTGAAATAACAAAGCAGGATGAAGGAGGACAACAATACCAATTCACTTCACTATAGATGTTAAGAACTTCAAGCCTCAAAATTCTCTCGAGCGTTAATAACCATGTAAAAAATGGATGAATTTTAGTCCTCTCGATACAGGACTTAGGGATTAGGAATGCAACATGTTTATCAATTCCCCTCGCAGTACCAACGCCTTCTGGCTGTAGATCCAAAACAACCTCACAGTGCATATCCCTTACGAGTGCTCCAACAATTGTCTCTGACTGAATGTCCTCTTCAATTGCTTCCACAACAGGCGCTGACTGCGTGTCCTCGTCAGTTGCTCCCAAAACAGTCTTTGATTTCCTATCATCTTCGTCTGCTTGTGGTCCGTCTTTATCAGTGCCTTGTACGAGGTGCCTTAGCATCATCTACAGCTGATGTTCCTTGCTGAAATGCTTCACTCAACTCTGTCTGTGCACTTGCTTCATGAGTTTTATATGCTGCACATGTGAACTGTGAGTGTCTAAACCATTGTTTTGTTGTGCTAAGTGGACAACTTGATTAGACTCGTCAAAGGTTTCCTCCTTATTATCATCACTAAAAGCTTCCAGTGTTTGTGATGACCCATTCAACATTGCTTCCCATGTCCACATGTGAGCTAGAGTCAACAACTTGATAGTGCATTTCCCTTGCTCTACTTGGATCTCCTTCAGGGCAGGGTTTCTACGAAGAACATACCTATAGATCCCTTGCCTCTACCGTCGTAGACTGTTCGAGCCTTGCTTGTAAAGGAGCTAATTGGTTTCATCGAGAACTTTGAAGATGAAAGCGTACGATCGTCAAAGGCATACTGCCAAGGAATCAAAGGACATCGAGGCGGTGTATGTTCCCACATATATGTAGGAATATAACGGCTACAATCACATAAAAATTCACTAGTGAAATAGAGATCCAACTCACTACAATCCTCATAAGTTTTATGGCCTTGAAGCTTGCAAAAGGCATTTAGAGCATCTTCTTCATAGAAAAAAATTAACTCTTTCATAGAAATCACCCATGGTTCAAAATATAGCAAGAGTTTACATCCCCATAAGGAGAGAAAACGCGGTAGAAAGCATCCCTTGAAATAGGCCATGGTCTCAGGTCTGTTATGAATTTTCACAAAAAGGGAACAATGGTGTTTGTCGCACCAACCAAGTTGCTCAGGTATTAACTAGTTTCACAGCAGAGATTGCTAACGCCATGGTAAACAGAGATCCTTGTACCTGACAGTGGTTCACAACTATACAGCACCACAAGCGATCCTTCTCACGGCTTACAGACTGTGGTGGCAGGAATTTGGAGATGACAACAGCAACAACAAAGGCAGCGGCCAAACAGCAAGCAACATCAAAGGGCTGCGCAGAGGATTTCTGAGTTTTTTTTTTTTTATTTTTTTTAATAATTCTTAAAATTTTATATTTTTCTGGGCAGAAAAACGGGGGAATTTTTTTTTTTTTTTTTTGTGGGGGGGGGGGGGGGGGGGGGGGGACCCAAGATTGATTTGACTCTGTCACCAATTGATGTAGGGCGCTCGGCCAGCAATTCCTACAAAGGGTTGGGTAGGACGCTCGACAAGCAATTCCTACTGAAGGGTTCTCACACAGAAAAATAATTCACTCAGTTCAATAATATTCAAATTAATCATTCTAAGTCTCCCTTCTTCAATCACATGAAAGGGGTTTATATAATAATAAAGAGGCTAGCTAGCACTAGGGAGCCTAAAAGATAAGATATAGCCTAGAGAAGGATAAGAAAGAAATCACCTAATATTATCCCAATACATTAGGAAACTAAAGATCAGTAATATCTCTAAATATTTTTGTTTTGGTAATCTTAAAATATGCTTAAAGTAGTGCTACGAAAATAAAAGAGATATTAAAATATAAAACATAAAGATCTCTAAATAATGAGAGCTATCCTATTTTCCAAAATCTTATTTTTTCTCCTTCCTCATTATACTGCATGTCCCCCTACGACTCCTATAGCTTGCCTTTGAGCTGCTCTTGACCTCCATTGACCAATATACCTTGCTCAACAGTGATGGTGTATAGTTCTTCACAGAGGTCTCCACACTTCATTGGTGTATTTAGGTCCTCAGCGGCAGACCAAGCGTTGATGAGCGGTTTTCCTGCCATCTCTACTTTCTTGCCTGATCTGTATCATTCTGTTAGCACCTACGTAGGTGTTGGGCGCTCCGGAACCGTTGACGGCCACGTAATCGGGGATGCTGAATGGGTGCGTGCGGACCTTCATGCACTACTTTCTGGAGGTTTTGACTAACTAAATTGGATGGGCCCTTGAATTTCTTGGATATGAAGAGGGTTTTGGCGCAAAATTGGGAACCTCTGAGTGGTTTTCTGGTATCCCTCTGGCCAACTAAAATTCAAATTGGCACTTTTTATTCATTACCTTATTCTTTAGTGGACCAAGTAGTTCATTTTCAAAGAAGTTGTTGGCAGTACTTCAGGTGTCAAACCTCGATGGACCAAAAAGATAATTTTTCATTAATATCATATTTCTCTTTACCTGCGTTGTCATTCCATTCTTGCTTTTGCTTGTCGTTTCTTCTTACTTTCAGCCCTCTCCCCTCCAAACGTATATTAGGTATCTTTCATCTTTAACTCAAGCTGATGCACTTGCTGTATATTGTGGATGTAAATTTTTTTGGGCATCAGGATCTAATTTGACATCAAAATAGTAACATGGGTTGATTGATCATTGGATGCAGGCTGTATTCCTGGATGACCCAGATCTGATCATTGAGGATGTTGATTTCAGTGATACTCACTTGGTGCTTATTGTAAGACAAGGTCAAAGTTTTAGGCTATGTGCAATTCCCTTACCTTTGCCCAATCACAGGGTAAGATTGAATAATACTGATTGTGTTATTCACTCTATCATATTGGTAAATTATTATGTTTTGATTAAGAGTGCGTTTGTTTAGTCAAAAACCCCGGGGAAATGGTCAATTTTCCTGAGTTGACCTATTTTCCCCATGTTTGGTTGTACACTGACCTCGGGAAAGTTTTTACAAGGGGCCCACCATTTGCAAGGTTTTCCTAGGGAAAATTTCCCTTAGGGGGGGTTATGGGAAATTTTTCCCGGGGAAATATTTCCAATGGAAAACTTTTCAGGGAAACTTTTCCCGGGAAAATTTTTCCTAGGAATCTTACCAAACGCACCCTAAGCTATAGTTTATGTTACAAATGGGATCTTTGTTGGACGTTATGTAAATCCACCCTTTATTAAGTGTGTTCGTCGCTGGTAAATTCCTTACAAACCAGGAAAGTATTTAAAGACCTAGGCAACTCTATGTTGCCCCTTGTCAACCGATTAACATACCAATGACTCCACCATTGCTTGCATCATTGATGCCTCAAGCTCCTAGTTTTTTGAACTTCTATTTTTAATATAGTCAAAGGTCTCCAAAATATGCATACGTTGACACAGTTTTTCCTGAAATTCAGTTTCTGTCTGTTCGACTTACATGGGTTTGTAATTATGGCTGTAAAAGCTTATTGCTTTATCTCTGAAGCAAGATGTATTGTTAAATAAGCATAGTGTTGGAGTAACTGTGAAATGCGTCATTCTCAATTTTGGAGATGGGGATCGGGGTTAGAGGGGGTTGGTGGAACTGTCTAATGTTAAAACATGAAACCATAAACATATAGATCCTGTGTCTCACTAGTAGAAGGATTAGCAAAGGTTTTAGTGTGTCGGCTTAAGCATAATGTGTCCAATGGCAGAAAGTCAGACATCTTTGATCCTTGAACTGATCTAATCTAAGGAAGCATAAAATTATAAGGGAAAATGACTACCTCGTAGTGAGCCTCCGCTTATGTGCTTATTTGAGTGGCTGAGTTTACCTTATTGTTCTAGTGTGCATGAGCAGTTATTTCTTTCATGCATATAATTTCGCCTTTTGCCAACATCTAGCTGTCTGACAACCTTATGAGGCAACTCAGTTGGTCAGACATTGGGATTGCATCTCATGGCCATAAGTTCGACTCCCATTGCACTTTTGCGTGAAAGTTGAATATATGTCTTTGAAAGGATGGTTGATGTTGGTCATTCCATGTTGTTCAGTATAACAGTGTCTTGTTTTTGAGAAGTTTCCGCCCCTGACGACTGTTTCATCCTTCAGGAAGCAGTTCGTTTAAAGGAGCATTGCCCACGATTCCTGCCTTTGCCAAATCATGTTTGTGAAATTTCACCTGGGCCAAATTACGACTCCCAATCGTCAACAGTGCGGTTTACTATTTCATCCCCCGTGGTATGTAGTAATGCTGTGCGTGAGCATATGATGTTCCTTTCTTTTTTATAATTATCTTCTGAGCAGTTCTGTGTCGTGTCGAATCCGGTAAACATCACAACCGTAGCCTATGTTACTCGGACTCGGGTACGCGTGTCCATATCAGACATGGATACGGGTGTCGGACTTGGCTATTTTAAAGAAACTTTATACATTTTCATTGTAATTTGAAGTCTCGAGTGTCGTACCCTTGTCCGGGTATCAAAGGTCCGACACGGGTACCACAGGGAAAATGAAGAGTTTGAGTAACATAGCCCATAGCTGTCTGCTTTAACGTATTTTTGTCTGTGTTGGCCCCATTGTGCTGTTAACCTTATATCCATCATTGTGGCTCTTTTAATTTTTGCTTGGTCAATGAGCTAGCATCTGCAATTTGCATTGTCAGTAAATTATTCTGTTTTGCAAGATTTGAGCTTGGTCAGTCTGCTGGCAGTTGCTTCATCGATTCGTGATCTTTTCTGTTTCTGCTAAACTTCTTGTGTTACAGATGCCTGATGCAGTTGTTGACTATGACCTTTCTAGTGGCAAGTGGAACATTATACAACAACAAAATTTGCTTCATGAGAGGACAAGGATTCTGTATGGAAAATCCTCTTCATCCCTTAGTGACCGATTTCCGACTTCTCTCCATTTTGAGTCTGAGAACACTAAACATCACGAAAGAGATAATGTTTGGAATGACCTCTCTGAGTTTTATGCATGTGAGCATTATAACGTTTCTTCACATGACGGGGTCATGGTACCATTGACTGTCATATATTCCCATAGAAACAGAAAGGAAAACCATAATCCAGCATTACTTCATGGACATGGAGCTTATGGTGAACTTTTGGACAAACGATGGCGCAGTGAACTAAAAAGTCTTCTTGATCGCGGTTGGCTTATTGCATATGCAGATGTTAGGTATGCTTTTAATTCTATGCCTTTTGTTTCCTGATTGTCCAATAAATGTGAATTGGATTCTTACTCAGCATTATTTTATTGTGAATTTCCATTCCATTCTGAAATACCAGCTCCTGTGGAGATGACCTTTTATCAATATGGCATGGTTCTAACTACTTTTGTCATAAATGTCAATTTTCTTTTCTTTTCCCCTAGAGGAGGAGGTGGCAGGGGTAAGAAATGGCACCATGATGGTAGGCGCACCATGAAACATAATTCCATTCAGGACTTCATTCACTGTGCTAAGTTTTTGGTTGAGGAGAAGAATGTGCCTGAGAATAGGCTAGCTGCCTGGGGATATAGTGCTGGAGGGCTTCTGGTGGCCTCAGCCATCAATTCCTGCCCCAACTTATTCCGTGCAGCAGTACTGAAGGTTAGTATTTGTGTGTTCTTTGTACGCAATGCATTTTTGCGTAGGATTGATGATAATTTTACAATGGTCTACCTCCTTTGTATCCTATTTCATGTAACTGTATCTGTCCATATCAATTGATTAATATCTACAAAGAAAGGGAAGCAGACTTACCATGAAATCATAACCCAAAAACAAGGGGGAAGAAGAAACCGAGGCCCTCATATGTGGCTGTCAAGGAGATAAACTAGCTACTTATGGTGCAGAAGATCACTTTACATTCGTCTCCCCTTGAGAACTTTCTTTATTCATCCCATGCTACATACAAACATATGATCGAATGATCAGTAGTGCTGTGCAGTATCAGCTATTTTTGGATTTAATTATTCAATTCATTTACTCATGTAGTTTTTCTTGATTTAGATTTCAGTGATCATTGTTCAAGTACCAATGTACCATGCATGTGTGTCTGTTGGCTAATTAAGCACTTGTGTTTGCAATTCTAAAATCTCTCTTTTTGTTTTTTTTCTGTTCTTTTCCCCTCCCTGGTGTTCAGGTTCCATTTCTGGATCCAACCACCACTCTTCTCCATCCTGTACTACCCTTGACACCTGCTGACTATGAAGAATTCGGATACCCATTTGATAGTGGAGACTTTCAGGCAATACGGAAATATTCTCCATATGATAATGTTCAAGATGATGTTTATCCAGCTGTCTTAATTAGCTCGTCTTTCAGTACACGGTAACAACTCAATCTCTGCATTGCTGGGTTTTTGTTGGTGTTGGTTTTTGTATGCATGGCATTCACACACATACTCAATCTCTTCACTCACCATGAACTTATATGCTTATGCCATAAAAATTGTAGCCTTGTAGGGTCTGTGTGCTTGAGCATGTTGCAATTAGATTTCTCAAGGCAATCATCTTAAGCATACAAAGTGACTGCATTGCCTGGATAGATTTGGAGAAATAGTATGCTTAAGATGATTGCCTGTGTGCTTTAGCTGTGCATGTAATAGCAAAGAAAAGAAAAGAATACTCAAGGCAATCATCTTGAGAAATCTAATTGCAACATGCTCAAGCACACAGACCCTACATCTTAAGCATACAAAGTGACTGCATTGCAAAGAAAAGAAAAGAAAAGAATACTCGAGGCAATCATCTTAAGCATACAGAAAGTAGGAGGGGATGAACAGGAGAGAACATTGCTTGAGCATGAAACTTAAGCATTCTATTCACCTTTTTTCTTGGTCTCCCTTGGATAGATTTGGAGTTTGGGAAGCTGCAAAATGGGCAGCTCGTGTCAGGGAACGGACAATTTATGACCCAAGTTGCCCTGTTCTTCTTAACTTGACAACTGAGATTGTGGAGGAGAATAGGTATATGAAGACCAAGGAATTGGCTATGGAGACTGCATTTCTCCTGAAAATGATGGACTCCTAACAATTCTTTGATTGCCGCTTTTCTAATGGACCACTAAAGCCTACAAGATTGATCATCCTGCGGTGTATAGCTGTCACCATTTTAGCTTCATGAGAAGCTTAGCCTTTGAGGCTCGCTCCGTTTTTTGGATTGTCATCTCACCTCAAGGATGGAAGTACTTGTATCAGCCTTTGAAAAGCGCACTGAAAATTGCAAGTTCAACAATGAAGATGGGTTAGCTATCAATAGAGATAATTTAGAGGAATCTAGGGAAAGCTCTATCGATAAATTGGATAAGGAGGCGAGCTGAGCAGCAAAGGTTGGATGTCATTTGGGATTCATCTGTGGTGCTGAAGATTCCTTAGGAAAAATGGTTGCCAGAAACGTTTACAAAAAAGATAGGTCGACCATGATTAGTTGTTTTGTTTTGTTTTGATTTATGTGACTTTTGATAATGTTTGATTTATTTTGCCGTAGGTATTGAGTTGTGTTATGCAGTTTTATGCAACTTATGTTACGAATTCTTTGACCCGATTTGGGGTTTAAATGATAAAAGAAACATGTATCAGCCATTCAAATTTGGATTTGGATCCATGTTCCTGGAATAAGTGATCCAAAACCTTGCAATCCCCATTGTGGGAACACTTCATGCCCTTGGAATCCTCAATCTTGCGACAAACGATATAAACCCTAAAAATTAAACTACAACCGTGCATTGTGCGACAATGCTATTTAAGAAACAAGTTGGCACTTGACTTTTTTTTTTTTTTTTAAAGAAAAAAAGTCTTAAAAGGAAAGTTGGATTGTAGTACACTATACCTTAGAGGTTGGGATTGTGACAATGGGTACTTTAAATTTGTATCACAATAACTAAAATATAAAAGATATTTGTGCACCAAGGCCAAATTGGATGAAGGGCCTATAAATTTGGTAGGTAAGTTGTGGTATGGTAAATGCTGAATTTTGGTAATTTTTGGTAACTTTTGATAACTTTTGGTAACTTTTGATATGAGTAAACTTTTGATAAGTATTAAAAATATGGAAATCTAAAATGTTTAATAAATAAATGTTAATTTTTTTGGGTAGATTTCGGTAACTTTTGGTAATTTTTGGTAACTTTCGGTAACAATCGGTAACTTTCGGTAATTAATTACTACTTAACCCAGGATACCCATGAAATTTACAGGGCCGAAATCAACTCGGTGAATTGTTTACATGCCACGTCGGGAAGTATTATTGATATTTTTTTTTTGAAATCCCACATAAACTGACACGTCATCTTAGGACACATGCCTCCCACAAACTCCCCCCCTCTCCCTCCCTCCCTCCCTCTTGCTTTGTCTTCCTCTTTCTTTTCCTTCTTTTCGCGATTTCTGTTCTTATTTAAACCCCTTTGTAGCGAAATTTCTTTATCCATTTTTTTAATTTTGAGATTCAAACTCTCTATCAAAGATTCTGTACAAAACCATAACATTCGTCGACAATTGTTTTCAAAATCGTTCAGATCTGAATTTGATCAACGAACCCTAGTAGCCATCTAAGTAATTTTGGTCCTTAAAAAATGAGTTTATCGTCATCAAATGCAACTACACAAGGACTAGATTGAGCTATGAGCATAGTTGACCTGTTATCATATATTCAAATAAGCCACCAAATCATGGACGACCATTTTTCGGGTGCTCATTGTGGAAGGTAAAATTTCTTCTTAAATCTCACAATTGAAGTACGACCAATTTGTGACTGGGTGTATGTGTATACAACGTTGCAAATTTTCGAATGGGAGGATGAGGTCATGGCTGGAGTGGAAGAGCATGAGACGACTGTACAAAGATTGGATAACTAAATTAATTCGTAGAAATGAGAAATCGCTAAGGTTGGAGATGGAGATTAAACGACGCAATTAGAAGATAGGAAAGCAGAAAAAAGAAGAGGTCCAAAATGGAGCATGAATTGAAGTTGTTGAAGTAGGAATTACCATGTCTAAAACTGAAGGATTCAAATAAAATAGGTTTGGAGAAGTTGTCGGGGTATCTTTCTTTTATTGTGGTAGGTGTTGTGTTTGGTAAGCTCATTTAGTAAAGTAGATGAATAGAGTGATAATAGCTTTAATAGGAAGATTTCAATGTAATCATTCTCAACTGTTTATAGGATATCTTACATGGTTGAAGTGAAAATATTTACATCTTTATGCTAAATCCAACAAACAGGATTAAAAAGAATAAAGAAACGAGAATCAAATTGAACTTACCATCTGTTGGATTAGTAAGCCTATCAGAAACATGGGGACCGAAATATAGTTTACACAATATGTGGAGTAACCCCAATCATTTTTTCAAATGTTTTAGGATATTTTACGACCATTCTATACAAGTAAAAGTATTACAACCATAATGTTCATAAATTGGCATTCCCTGTTATATGATGTTATTGCTGATTTTTAAATTTTTTTTTTCTAATCGTTATAGTTATAGTATGCATAAACTATTATGAGGGTTTTAAACAAATTAGCAATAACAATACTACTAAATTTTGTGTAGATTTTTCCTCAGTATGTTATTCTAATTGCCGTCACTATTAGAAACATGCCAAATCTAAACAAAAATTTCCCCATAGATGTGGATAAAAAATTCTAGAAATATTCAATTGATTCGTTTCAAAAAGGTCGAGAATTTCTGGGTGGAGATATTGATACGCCGCAAGTGCACGGTGTACAATGTAGTATATCAAGGTCGTTCCCACGATGACTAGTTCTAGCTTACGCACTAAACTAAACCACTATAAAGGATGCTAAGTTAATCAAAGGGTCGCATTTTAACTCAGTTTAAACCAAATTGAACGAAATAGTAAAACACTCTAATTTAAACTACGAGTTTATCTAATCGAAACAACGAGTATATTTTTATGAAGGTTTTATCAATATTATAAAGGCATTTCGGGGAGTTACTCTAGTTAACCAATTAACCTAACGAAGGTCTGATTTCAGTATTTAGTAGTTTGTACTAATTCGGGGTCAATAACCAAACAAATATCTATCACAACAATCTTTTAATCCTAAGTGAATTGCTCCGACTAAATTAAACACCTATTTTCATGGCTATCTAATTAAGTCAAAGTTAACAATAGGTTATTTAAACGATCCTAGGTATGAAAATACATTATTTCTAACCGAATTTTATACCTATTCAATCTTCGTCAATCCAACTCAAAGAAGCAGTCTTTTGATATGAAACTAAGAGTCTAGACACAAGTAACAGGTGGCCAATTAATTAATGTAACAATATAGACACGAAGACAGAACGAAATTGACAAACTATTTCATACCAAAATCAAAACCGAGGGTCAAATGAACAACATCGAGTTTCCCCTAAACTGAAAAATTAACTACTCATGCTTGATAATAAAAACAACTAAACTAATTGAATTGAATCTAGAAAACATAGTACAAATTGGGGAAGAGGACAATCACAATTGAGCGATGAACGAATATGTCCGCCTGTGAAAGTTTCCTTCGCCCGAGCTTCAATCTGCAATTTTTCCGACGGCAGTTGAATGCTTTAATCTCCAATACCAAAAACTAGGGTTCTAAAAATATTGTCTATGGGAAAATAATAAGTACTGATAGTATTTGATCTCCTCCCTTAAACGGATGCTTCTGAGTCTTTTTATAACCGAAAATAGATGCCTTGTGCTCCAAGCAGTATGTAACAACCCAGGCGTTGCCAGCGCGAGCCAGGTGCTACCAACGCCAGCCTTGTTCCAGCTTCCCTTAAACTCTCTGTGTATTACACTGCTAGCGCCAAGGGAAGCACTACCAGCGCCTGTCTTGGTAAACACGGCTTCTCGTTTGTTCCTTGCTCTTTGCGTTATCGTCCCACCTTTTAACTTTTCCTCCTATTTTTTTCTTCATGACTTCATGTAATTCCATTCACAAACCTAAAAAAATAACACCAATCTCTAGACCACGTGAAATATACTGATGTATTACGAGATCAAAAGAGAGATTCTTGATCCAGTAATAATCATTACATGTGCAACCAAACTAGATGACAGGGACGCTTCACGTGAATATGGAGGAATGGAGGGGAAATCACGTGAAATACAGGATCTGTGGAGGGTTCTTTTGTCGTGAGGACTTTTGTGGATTCAAGAAACAAGAAAGATTGATTCTTGAATAGGGAAAGAGGGAGGATGACGTGTGGATGAAGGGAGGGAGGGAGTATGGTGGCGTGAGGCCTTTTGTGAAAGGGAAGAGAGTAGAAAGTTGTTGGGAGGAGAGAGAGGGAGTTTGTTATGGAGAGAGAGGGGGAGTGGACAAATTGGGAGAGAGAAAGAGGGAGGGGGTGACGTGATTTGTGAGGGAGGGAGACTACGGTTTATCTTAACTATATTGATAGAAAGATAAAGAAAGAAATTATCTTTAACTATTGATAGAAAGATAAAAACAAGATAGTTCAAGGGATCTATCTTGATACAGAAACACCACAAGAAAGAAACCCTAGGGCTAACTTAACCTTCAACCTAGTTTCAGAAACACCTTCTAGTTAAGGATTAAGCTCCTCCTAACCACTTGGTTGCCAAACCAAGATACAATAGAAGAGATTGAACGAGGTTCTTCACGAAACACTCAAGGGGTAAGCTAAAAACTTGATTCTATGTTGATAAACTGATTGCCTTTGAAAGGCTACAAGCCTAGCTATTTATACTAATAGAGTCCTATATGGACTGGTACTCTAACTTGGCGTGCAAGCCAACCTAATATGACTAGGATTAATGCTACTTGGCGTGCAAGCCAAGGTTTCCTAGTATTAGACGCCTAACTATACTACTCTCCGTTGGATTAGGACTCCTTATCCTAAGGGGAGTTTGTTATAACAACCTTATCCTAATAGGACTTGGCTTTCCTAATCCAATATGGATTAGTTACAAAATAAGCCAACCTTATCTAGGATAACAACCTTACTTGGCCCCTAATTTATCAATTCACATGCCTAATGTCACACACACACCTTCTAGAATATTCTAGAACACTTTAGAACATTCTAGACTAATCTAGACTCCTACTAGACTTGATGCTCAAGTTTATAATTTACTTGGCATCTTACATGACACAAAATAATAAGAGAAAAATATAAATCACACTAAAATAATTAAAAGCTAATAGAAATAAAGTTATATCCAAAAGATCAAAACTGTGAAATTCAAAACTTAAATGAGCAAAATGTGAAATTCACTTTGGATCTTGAAATGGACTTTTGGACGTGAACTTGGGCTTCTTGGGAACTTGATTGGCGTGTCTTTGGCTTCCCTAGGATGTTTGGATATCCTCTTGCCACAGGAGGCAAACCATGTGAATGGGCCTTCGGGCCTCTACTTTGAATAGAAACTTCTTTATTGGGTCGAGGCTGGTTGGGTTTCTTCCTTGAAGGACCCTATCTTTGTACTTATGCTTCAATTGGGCCTTCTTGATTGGGTTTTGGGGAATAGGCGTGGGCTGATTTCCATCATTCCCCCCTTGTTGAAGGAAGTTTGTCCTCAAACTTAGAGTTTCAAGTTCAAAGACTTCAGTTGACCCAACTGTAATCTCCATGTGAATCAGGACCTTCACATGAATCATGATCCCTTCAGTAACTTTCACATGAATCAGGACCTTCACGAGAACTGTGATCTCCTTAATGGTGTGAAAGATTCGATCTTTCTCACTCTTGTTGTGCATGGATGTGTCCATGACACACTTGCTGATGAAGGACTTCAAAACCTGATTCATAAGTCTCATAATAGTAAAAAGAACATTGATTAGATCACAAGGTGTGACTAACCATACAAGGAGGCTTCTTGGGATTTGAACAGCAGTACCACCCCTAATTGAATATGAATAGTGTTGGTTTTCTTCTTCTTTGCAATCACTAGGGCACTTGGATGAACAATTTGTTTCTCAATTGTACCCTTGGCGTGACAAACAGATAGATTTCGAACCCTTAGGTCAGTAGTAGGGTCCACATGAGCTCTGGCAGCATAGGTCTCGCGTTGCTTTGGCTCTGACGAGCACTCTTCAGTTGAGCTCTTGTGATAGACGACAATAGGGAGCCCTTCTTCAGATTTTTCGTGACTAGGAACTGTGGGGATGAATTCTTTGTGTTCACTAAATTCAGGGCGTTCAGTGATCATGAATGATATGAGTTTTGATTCATTCCCAGTTATTGGTGATATCTTTAGAGGAGCTAATGTTACCCTTTTGTTCTTCACCATCAATGTGTAGGTATTAGCTCTTCCATCATGTGCAACACTCCTGTCAAATAACCAAGGTCTTCCAAGCATAATATGACAGGCTTCCATAGGTAGTACATCACACCAGATAGAATCGTGATAATACTTTCCAATAGAAAAGCTTACCAAACAGCGCAGATTCACCTTTAAGCCTTTACCCTGGTTGAGCCACTGAACAGTGTATGGCGTGAGGTGTGGGCTTGTAGGGAGTTGTAGCTTGTTCACCATAGTTGTTGAAACTGTATTGGTACAGCTTCCACCATCGACGATCAAAGAGCAAACTTTCCCTTGCACAGTACAGCGAGAATGGAGGATGGCTTCCCGTTGTTGCAGATCTTCAGGAACTGGAGAGCTATTCAGTACTCTCCTCATAACCAGCATCTCTCCTTGATCTAGTTCTTCCACGACCTCTTCTTCAGATTCAGTATGATTGGCGTGGGTTTCCTCCTCTTTATCCCCCGGTTCAGGTTCAAAGAGAGCGTTTTGGAACTCCATAAGTGTGATGGCTCTCTTGTTAGGGCATTCAGAAGCATAGTGACCGAGCCCTTGACACTTGAAGCACCTCCTTTTATCAGTTGGCGTCGCCTAGACAGGTTTGGTGACGGCTTGGGAGGGTGTTTGGGGCGTTTTTATGGCGAACGATTGGGAGGGGATTTGGTTCTTTTGTGGAGTGTAATTTTGAGGCGAGTAGGTGGTTCGTTGGGAGCTAGGGTTTCTAGTAGACACCTCTTTGCCTCTTCTTTTTCTTTGCTGTTCCACTTTGTTAGCCAAAGTACTCAATTCATCAAGAGTTTCATAAGGTTGAAGTTCCACCACATACCTTATGTTTTCGTTCAGTCCAGCAAGATACTTCACAAGAGTTTGAGGTTCATCTTCTTTCAGATCACACCTCCAGAGTAGGTGTTCGAATTCCTTCGTGTACTCTTCAATGCTTTTGGCTCCTTGGGAAAGTTGTTGCAGCTTGAAGTAGTTATCCTTGAAATAACTCACAGGAAGGAACTTGGAGTGGAGTTTCTTCATCTTTTCCCAAGTACGAATCTTTTCTTTCCCGGCATGCTGTCGCTTCTTCTGTAGGTTAGTCCACCATATGCAAGCATGCTTTCGCAGTTTAAGAGCAATATACTTGACTTTCTTATCATCAGCAATATCTTTCGAATCAAAGACTCGTTCGACAGTTTAAATCCAATCAAGAAAGATTTTAGGATCAAGATTACCGTCGAATTCAGGAATGTCAACTTTGAAGTCGAGTCTTTCTTCTCTGGGTGCACGTCCACGTGATCTCCTTGAGGAGTGTGTTGATCGTTGAGCTTCGCTAGGGATGTTGTAGGAGCCCTCCTTGGATGATTCTCTGAGTTCATATTGTTGTAGATGCATGTACCGCTTTAGTTGTTCAGAGAGATAAGCGACTCTTGCTTCTAATTCAGTCTTTTCTTGCTTCAGTTGCTCATTGGGATCATCACCTTCACTACTTTTACTTCCAGATGCCATAGGATAGTGTTTTGAAATGCCAGGTTGCTGGTTGGATTTGAAGGTTAAGTGTTTGGTATTGCAGGTTTGGTGTTTGGACTTGAAGGTTTGAAGGTTATGTGTTTAGGTTAACTGTGTGGAGTTCAGGGTTGCACTCAACAATAACCTACAGCTCTGATACCACTTTTGATGTATTACAAGATCAAAAGAGAGATTCTTGATCCAGTAATAATCATTGCACGTGCAACCAAACTAGATGACAGGGAAGCTTCACGTGAATATGGAGGAATGGAGGAGAAATCACGTTAAATACAGGATCTATGGAGGGTTCTTTTGTCGTGAGGACTTTTGTGGATTCAAGAAACAAGAAAGATTGATTCTTGAATAGGGAAAGAGGGAGGATGACGTGTGGATGAAGGGAGGGAGGGAGTATGGTGGCATGAGGCCTTTTGTGAAAGGGAAGAGAGGAAAGTTGTTGGGAGGAGAGAGAGAGGGAGTTTGTTGGGAGTTTGTCATGGAGAGAGAGGGGGAGTGGACGAATTGGGAGAGAGAAAGAGGGAGGGGGTGACGTGATTTGTGAGGGAGGGAGACTAGGGTTTATCTTAACTATATTGATAGAAAGATAAAGAAAGAAATTATCTTAACTATATTAATAGAAAGATAATAACAAGATAGTTCAAGGGATTTATCTTGATACAGAAACACCACAAGAAAGAAACCCTAGGGCTAACTTAACCTTCAACCTAGTTACAGAAACACCTTCTAGGTTTAGGATTACGCTCCTCCTAACCATTTGGTTGCCAAATAGAAGAGATTGAACGAGGTTCTTCACGAAACACTCAAGGGGTAAGCTAAAAGCTTGATACTATTCATGGTTGATAAACTGATTGCCTTTGAAAGGCTACAAGCCTAGCTATTTATACTAATAGAGTCCTATATGGACTGGTACTCTAACTTGGCTTGCAAGCCAACCTAATATGACTAGGATTAGTGCTTTTTGGCGTGCAAGCCAAGGTTTCCTAGTATTGGACGCCTAACTATACTACTCTCCGTTGGATTAGGACTCCTTATCCTAATGGGAGTTTGTTGTAACAACCTTATCCTAATAGGACTTGGCTTTCCTAATCCAATATGGATTAGTTACAAAATAAGCTAACCTTATCTAGGATAACAACCTTACTTGGCGCCTAATTCATCAATTCACACGCCTAATCTCACACACACACCTTCTAGAATATTCTAGAATACTTTAGAACATTCTAGACTAATCTAGACTCCTGCTAGACTTGATGCTGAAGTTTATAATTTATTTGGCATCTTACATGACTCAAAATAATAAGAGAAAAATATAAATCACACTAAAAATAATTAAAAGCTAATAGAAATAAAGTTACATCCAAAAGATTAAAACTGTGAAATTCAAAACTTAAGTGAGCAAAATGTGAAATTCACTTTGGATCTTGAAATGGACTTTTGGACGTGAACTTGAGCTTCTTGGGAACTTGATTGACGTGTCCTTGGCTTCCCTAGGATGTTTGGACATCCTCTTGCCATAGGAGGCAAACCATGTGTATGGGCCTTCGGGCCTCTACTTTGAATAGAAACTTCTTTATTTGGCCGAGGCTGGTTGGGTTTCTTCCTTGAAGGACCCTATCTTTGTACTTGTGCTTCAATTGGGCCTTCTTGATTGGGTTTAGGGGAATAGGCATTGGCTGATTTCCATCATACACATGAATTCGGGATATAAAATGTTACGTTATATCACAAACCGACCCGAAATTAATGTATTAAATACCCAAATAACCCTATAAAATGTAGGGTTATTAGATATAATGATATATAAATGCTTTTTTGAACTCAATTGTCAAAATGTGATGTACCAAAAAGTTGTTAGCTTTTCGCATCAAGTCCACACACTTTATAATGGAATGTATCTGATCATGGGCGGATCCAAGGGGGGCTAGGGGGCTATGGCCCAATCCATGATTGAAATTTGTATTAAATCTTGGAAGAGTACACGTTGAAGCTGTCGTAACTCAATGGTGCTGAGCAGTCCTGTTTCTATGCAAATACGTGTTTGAATCTAGTTAGAGGCAATTCATGTAGCAATTTTTTTCTTACAGAAAGTCATGCTCTATTAGCTTATCTGCATATGATGCATCTTTTTATTGTTTTTTTCATTTATATATTATTAAACAAATTTTGGATATTGCTATTTTTTTCTACTTCTTTTTTCTCATGTTATCTATTTACTATTCTTTTATAAATATTGAACATCACATCTTATTTTTCAGAATTTAATTATTATTCTTTTAAAAAAAATTCTATTTGTCTACATATTTTGTTATAAAGCAATGCAATTTAATTACAAACATTCTCTTATCTACCAACAAATGAATGATTTTCTCTTATGAATAATGTCAACTATATGAACTAGTCTCATAATAATTACAAATAAGAGGAATTTTTTTCTGCCTCATTGATAAGTTAAATTTTCCTTATGTATTTTATGTATCAAATGACGTCAAATATAAAAATTGTCGTTACACGATTAATGGTCATTACTATCGGTTTAAGGTATGGTCAGTTCACTAGGAAGATTGTCCTATAGTTCATCCTAACAAAATATTTTGGCTCCGCCCCTGTATCTGATTAAAGGAAATAATCAAAATACCTCTTTGATACAATTGATGAATTCCCAGTCCCTGATCTTATTTCCATGATTATCAGTCATAAAGAACAATGGGTAAAACATTAGAATTAAACTAGAAACTAAGGCAAAGTTGAAATGGGAAAGCAGACAATTATGAAATTGAAAGAGTACTTAGAAGAAGAAATGCATACATAGTGAAGGTAGAAAAAATACAAAATTGATAGAGTATTAAGAATGAAAATCCAATCCTGACCTTCCATAAACCAACCCCCATCAAAGGAAATGTATGCTTTTCTAATCATAAGGAGTTGAAGCAACTGAACCAGTGAAAACACATAGTCAAGGATATAACAAGGATGATAACCAACCAAAGAAAATAGCAAAAAGTAGAGACAAAGACCATCTTTAAAAACCTAACTCTTTGCCTACCTTTTCTCACTCAAACACACCAAAGAACACATGCAATATCCAAGTGTCAAACGAGGCAACTGCTTCGAGCACTACAGTTGTTGTGCCTTGAGAGCCACCTTGTTATTGACCTTGCCACGCAACAGGACATCTGTCTCATTCTGAATGCATGTAATCAACTAATCAGAACTTCCTAGCGTGCTTGGGAAACTACGTTGTTTTGTGGCGACATAAAGAAGACGATGTATATCTTCTTCATTTGGTTTCCGCAAGTACTCAAACCCAAAACATTCTTAAACAAATGCACAGAATTTGTGGATGCAGTCAAGGATAATTTTCTTCCCATACGAAAGTATTTGTCTAACGAGTCTGCGCATGATCCATAACACAATGCCCGTAACATAGCGATGCATTTTTGAAGGGAGGATGGCCCCAGTTTCCCAACCGCAACTCTCCTTTGAGTGAATAACTCGAAACATTCTCACAAGGTGTTCACAATGCGAAGGAACAAGTGTCGGCACATTCTGAACCATCGTCGAAACATTTCATCAGTCTACATCGGATTTTCGGAAAAGTAGTCCATGTATAGGCAGTTATTTGCTAGCTTCTACATGGTCATGTTTGATGTGTCTTCGGTGTCAACGAGTAGAATTGGACACTAGGGACTATTTGCATTGTAGTTAGGATAATACATTTGCACTAATAGCTATGCCTTCTGAAAAGTCGAACCAGAGGCAACCTCTTCTTCAATAGCTTCATCAATAGCATCACTAAGCTCTAGATCTTCATCATCCTCGTGTGGATGATTGGACATTTTTCGATAAGGATTTTGAAGGTAGTTTGTGGATAGGTGTTTTCAAAGTGTTTGATATTGATACATGTTGTCTTCTTTGGTAATAATATATGGGTTGAAATCTTCTTCTTCCTCCCTTAAACTGTCATATTTAGATAAGGGGGACAGGGGAAGCAACGAGATTATTTATTTATTTTATTTTTTAAGGGTTTAGGGAGAGACTGATGGTGGCAGATTTGTAGGCCAAAATTTTGTATAAGACAAAGCAAAACAAAATAAGGAGAATGAGGCACTCAGGGGAGACATATCTACTATTTTCGTCAACAAAAATAAAGATAAAGGAAAATGTTGATCAACAAAATAGTGATTGATGGCAACACTTGTTAGTAATGGTTTTCCCAAATGAAACATCATTTTTTAAGCAAAACTAACCAACAATTTACCTATAAAAAATGAATTACCTTAGTGGTCAAGGAAAACATTCATAGCTTCCTAAACGTAATCCAACACAACTTCTTTCCTTATTCTTTCCTTCGATTAAAGGACTACTTAAAGGGGGTTCATTGCTTTCTATTCAAGAGGTTGGAAGACTAACATACATCTTAGTGAAATCAAGTTGAGTATAGAAAATTGTACATAACAGGGATTCCGATTTTCATCTCTTAGTTGTTATTGTTAAAGCACAGATCCTTGGGAAAGAAAGTTTATCTTTCAACATTGGTTTTGTGTTAATTGTCCATGTATGTTGCTTGTGCAATTGTGCAGTTGTGAGGATATGGTTGATCTAGTCCCTATGTAATTCCAGAGACTACTTCAATT
The DNA here is from genome assembly GCA_029582165.1 of Portulaca oleracea. Classification (NCBI taxonomy): domain Eukaryota; kingdom Viridiplantae; phylum Streptophyta; class Magnoliopsida; order Caryophyllales; family Portulacaceae; genus Portulaca; species Portulaca oleracea. The sequence continues at coordinate 7,335,309 of CM055878.1, read as the reverse complement.
CCTTATGTAGCTATGAACAATTATGTGAGAGTCAAGGTGCTACAGGTGGAGTAAATCTCATTGTATGTTTTGCACGTGCCAATCACTTTTCTTTGGTGAAGTTTGGTTGAAAATATTGAATGAGTATAGATGGTGGTTTTCGCTCCTCAATGGCGCTGGGGTGGATTTTCAATGTAAACGTTATGTGTCTCATTTATATTTTGCAAAGTATTTTTCATATTTTCATAGTTTAGATTGGTTCAAGAAACAATTCCTAACTGACTGTTCTTCACTGGTCACAAACTTTAAAAATTGGTAGACACAATTCATCCCCATCTTGTGTTTTTACATACATATATTCTAACCCCTCTCATATCTCTATTATATAAAAGGGGAAAATACAAAATGATCATTGGCTTTAAGGACAAAATATAAAATCCAAATAACAAAAACCATTTTCTACTGAAAAAATGGAGGGATTTCAATCAACTCTCACTAGATTGTCTCCAAAAAATAGTTATCATACAATGTTATCCCCTAAATACATTGTTTTCATTAATATTATGGGTACCACCCGACAGTTATTTATATATTTATTTGGTAGAATTGCAGTGTTTTTTTTATTAACGTGTATTTGGTAGTTTCTTGAATTTTTTTTTATGGAAAAATTATCTTAAGAAAAACTTTATCCTCCCTTAGGGGGAAAAATATTGACCTTGAGAGTGAAATAATGGATATACATTAAAATTTTTCTATCCTCTAAATACAATCAATATTATAAAATTTATCAACTTAAAAAAATCAACAAACTTTTTCATAAAAATGTGACAACCAAACGCACATTTAATCAAAAGTGCAAGGGTGGATTGATTCCTTGCAGTTTCTCTCGCTTGCGAATTCTTCTTAGAGACCGTTTGGTAAAATTTCCAGACAAATTTTTTCTAGGGAGAATTTTCCTAGAGAAATTTTTCTAGGAAAATTTTTCCTAGGAAACTGTAGTTTACAATGTTTAGTTTACATCCTGAAATCCTGGAAAAGTTTTCAAGTATTGAGTTGAAATTGTAACTTTCCCGGGAAAATTGTTTAGAATGTCCAGTCTACCCTTATTATTTATTGTAATTTGTGCTTAGGATTCCTACCTATGATCAAGACAACTTGGGTAACCTTAATACCCAAGAAAAAGGATGCTAGCAACATAAAAGACTACGTACCTATCATCTTGGTAGGTAGCCTTTACAAAGTCATCTTAAAGATCTTATTTAACAAACTTAAGAATGTATTATCGAAGTTGATTGACGAGGCTCAAACCACTTTCATTAAAGGAAGACGATTCCTGGACGGAGCCCTAATAGCTAGTGAAGTCGTTAGTTGGGCAAAGAGGAGGAATAAATAGATCATTCGGTTTAAGCTTGTTTTCAACAAAGCTTTCAACTTCGTCGATTGAGATGCCTTGGAGTAGATTATGGAGCACATGGGTTTTGGAACTAAATGGTTATCATGGATTAGAACTTACATCTAGATAGCAAGCATATATATCTCTCCTAATTAATGACCCCCTAATGAAACCTTTCAAGATGCAAAGGGGTCTCTAACAGGGGGACCCATTATCCCTCTTCTTATTCGGAATACTGGACGAGGGACTCAACAAGGTGTTTATGAGTGGTCTGGAAAAGGGCTACTGGAAGGGTGTCGAGCTTGGGAGAAGCATGAAAAGAATCACGTACCTTTAGTTTGTGAATGATATGTTAATTTTCTCAAGAGCTTATAAGGATCATCTGTTGAACATTAAGGATGCATTACAAGCCTTTGAGAAACTTTGTGGCTTGTCCATGAATACGAAAAGTCCAATTTATTAGTGATTGGCAAAGATGTAAGATGGAGCAAAAAGAGGGCGTTGGAATTGTAGTGTAATCTAACCGAGTTGCCTATAAGTTATCTTAACTTTCCCCTTGGCTCAAATATGTGGAGGAAAGCTGACTGAGATCTCGTCATCAAGAAGCTTCAAGGAAGGCTGCAAAGTCGGAAATCAAACACAGTCTCCAAAGCAGGTAGATTGGTGATCTTCAAGTCTGTTTTAATTAACCTGCCCTTGTACTATCTCTCTTTGTTCAGGATGTCAAAATCAGTTGCCTCAGAAATTATTAAAATCCAAAGGAGATTCCTATGGAAAGGCAAGAAAGAGAATAGACCAAACGCTTTGGTGAAATGGAAATTGTTCAGAGACTTAAAGAGAAAGGCGACTTAAGAGTTGGGGATATCTTAATGAAAAATGCCTCTCTCGTTATGAAATGGTGGTAGAGGCATGGGTCTGAGGAGGGTCCTCTTTGGACAGAGCTAATTAAATCGATACATAATGAGGACAAAACCCTTCTACCCTCTGTGTACAAGCAAAAGGTCGTAAGCCTTTGGGGATGAAATCAGAAAGCTCATGAGAAATAAAGAGACAGTGCAAAAAGCTTTCAAAAGCAGGTTGCACATCGCTCTTGGTGATGGTATGAGAATCAAATTTTGGGATGATCCATGGTTGAACCAACTCGTCTTGATAGAAGAATTTCCCATTCGTTATACCATTTCCAATCAAAATAAGAGAATTGTCAGAGAGATGGGTTGGTTTGATGGAATACATGGAGATAGGCGTTATCTTGAGTTCGACAGTTAGCAATGGAGCAGGTATAGAAGGAACAAGAACTTGCTTCCATACTACAATCTGTTTGTCCTTCAAAAGAGTCTAGTGATCAGATCGTGTGGAAACCAGATGGTATATTCTATGTCAAGGTACTTTATAAAAGATCTGAAGAATCTCTCTCATGTGTGTTCAAGTGGATTCTCTAGTTGGCTCAGTTTGTAAGAATGTCGCGCCTCCAAGAGTTGAGATGATGCTTTGGATGACTTTATTACGAAAACTCAACACAAGGAACATGTTGAATAGGAAAGGTATGTTGCCTATTGAAGAAGATTCTTACCCTCACTGTGGCAATGAGGAGGAGACAGGTGGCCATTTATTATGTGACTGATGTTTAAAGGATGGATGAAAATTCAATTCAGGAAAGTAATGACAAGAATTTGGATCACCTCCTTTCTCGCTATATCGCAGACCATCTGGCTCCATAAAAACAAATTAGTCCTCGAAAACCAGCAGTTTGACGCAACTGAAATTATCAAAGCCATCAAATGGAAGGTTGCTATTTGGTGCCCATTTGGGAAAAATGCAACTTCTTATACCCCAGACTCCCTGATTGCGAATTTTGAAGCAGTTCCCTCGATATACAATTAATGCCTATTGGACAGATGGGTGCTCGTGTGCAATTTTGGGTATTGGCGTGCAATCGACATCTGAAGTCTTTTCATACATGTTTTCAGTTTCTTGTTTTCTTGTTTTCTAGTTTAGTTTCTTTAGTTAAGTTTTGATTTCTTGTTCTTGTTTTCAATTCATAATTAGTTTAGTTTAATTACTTACTGCTTCCTGCAATTTGAAAACCTTTACCAAACCAATTTCCTGAAAACCTAACACACCATCCCTGTGCATTCGACTACCCCTACTTTTTACCCCAAATTTCTACGACCGAACAATGGTGCCGTTGCCGGGGATGACTTTATTTGGTAGATTAGGTTATTGGTTTGTGTGTAAATAGTTTATTGCTTTCTTAGTTGTAATTTAATTCAGAAAAAAATGTGACATAAAAATTTGAAAAACCAAAAAAAAAAAACAAAAAAATATATATATAAAATAAGAAAAAAGAGTTATGACTGATGTTAGGGTTCCACAATTTGAGCAAGAAATATTTTGGAGATATTTTGCTAGATTACAGGATTATGTTGCTCAATGTGCATCATATGGTATCTCACATGATACATTAGATATCTTGGGTATTGTGTATGAGGGTATAAATTATGAAACTCGTAATCTCTTAGAATATTATGGTTTTTCTAATTTAGGAGAAGATGAGGCATTGGAATTTCTTGAATGGTTGTCTAGGGACACTTATGAATCTGAACAACAAAATTCTCCCTTTGACCCCCATATTTCAAATTTCGCACCATCCTCTGAGACTTAGCCATACCATATGAAGAATACCCCCAAAATTTGAATGATCAATCTAGTGGTTGGGCATATATAGGAAATTTTTCGGAGACTTTAACTGAACAATCATGTGATTATTCCTTATATTTTGATGATCAATCTTGTAGTAGGGATATTGTAGAAGACTTTTATGATCTTCCCCCATGTGATGTTGTTGAGTTTCATCCTTTGTGCTCATATTGTGATTCTCTATACCATGATTCTGATTCTTGTTTTCAACCTGAAGTGGATGAATTATGTGCGAAAATGACTGAGTGCATGCATGAATTTTTACATGAGACTAGTTCTAGGGTAGAAACTTCTTCTTCACCAATGGTTGATTCGATAGTTGAAGTAGAATATTCATCATCATTAAGTCCTAAATTGCATGATAATTCTCTTTTGAATGATTCTGATGAGGATGATGCCTACTATAACAGACCTAGTTTTGCATGTATCGAGCTTAGGAAGCCCTTAGTTCTAGCCACATCTAGAGAGCATGAGAAAATTGTTTATTATGTGTGTGATGATGTTGAACTTGATGAAAACATGTTAGATGATGAAATCCATTGTCTATGCCTTTGTGTGAAGAAAAGGTTGAGTCTAATGAATGTCATGATACTTGTGATGTAACTGAACATGATCTTGGTGAGAGTGAAATTGAATCCTTTGTGATTGAATGTGTGCTTGATACTGAATTATTCACTTTCATTAAGGATCATTGTATTAATGAGGCATTATCTACCCTTTCTTGTGAATCCATTGAAAATAATGTGAAATCTTGTGATGATGAACTTGAGTCTTTGGGGATTGATCCTAAGTGTTTGACCTTGGTTTGTGACAACGATATTTTTGATGGTGAAATTCTTTATGAGTCATTGTTTACACCCAAGTCTTTTCATGAGGAAGTTAATGAGTGTATTGTATTGCCCCCTCCCGTTGATTTGTATACTCAATCTCCATTTACAAGTCAAGGGGAGGATTCATTTGTCATGTCTCCTTTTACGATGCCTAGGAAAGTTGTGTACATGCCTGCAGTCCATTATTTCACTGACTTTTCTAAGGCCTTTGATAAACTGTTGAGAACACTAACGTTTGCTGATGTGCTATTGAGATTGTGTTCTTATGTTCACCACTTGGAGATGCATGCTAGGATGCATTACTTGTTACTACGGGCATTGAATGGTTCTGAGATGGTGCCCGACATCTTGAGGTGAAATGGAGTGGTTGATGCTCCATAGGTGGTTTTATTTTTTTTAAAAGATTTCATCGTTTGGGTATCCTCAGTACTCAACCAGGTAATATTGTTCCCCTATCTTTTTAGTACGGTTAGTGAATTTGAATTCTTTATTTTTTTTATTTTCTTATTGTGTTTCTTGATTTTCTTTGGTGTGATTGATTACTTATGTTTCCAATGAGGACATTGTTGACCTTTTTGTGTGGGAGTGGGGGTGGCATGGATGCCGGCTTGTGGTTTTTTTTTTCCTTTTCTTTTGAGTGCTTTTTCTTTTGTGTGGTGTCGCCTTATTCACAATGAGGACATGGTAGAGTTTTTGTGTGGGAGTGGGGTAGCATAAGTGCCTTACTAGTTTTTGGAGAGAAACAACTTCAGTTATCATTGAAATTATGTGAAAATTTTAAATTTTTTATCAATTAGGATTAGCCTGTCCGGAACACCTTCGGTGATGATTTGTAAACCGATTAGACTTTCAGTTTGTCTTGCTTCACCTTGAAAAGTTTGGTTGAGAACTTAAAAGTTTTTTAAACTGAATTTGCAATTCTTCTGATTTTGAGTAAAGTAATGAATAGTGTGTTTAACTGCTTTGACTATCTTAGTAAGTGTAAATATGCGTGCCGCAAATCTTTGGACTAGGTTTAGTTGAATGAGCCCTATCCCGTAAGTCCACATAGCCTAAAAGTATGAATTGATCACTTTTATCAATTCTTTTATTTCCTGAGTGACTCCACCACTAATTGCACCTTTAGAACTTGTTTTACATCTTGCTTGAGACTGCATCTTTACACTACATATTGTGACAATATGATTGAGGCATTCTTTTTTTTATTAATTAAACTACATAGGCAAACAACCTCCCTAACAATATTATTACCGTTCTTTAGCCCCGCCTAGCCTTTGATTACCTTTCTTTTTGTGATGAAACCCTAACAATACAAGCTATGACCTTTATTAATTCATACCCTTTGCCTTGCTTGGATGTGTGAGAATTCATTATTTCGGGAGCGAAAATTGGTTCGGTGTTGCTGTGAATGGAATTGAGATATTGGGGGTGTAGTTTTGATTTTAATTGAATTGGGACACATTACATATCCCAATTATTATGAGTTAGCCAATTGGTTATGATGTTTTTTTGACATATATTGAGGTCAAAGCTATATTTTATGTTTTTCTTCTCCCTTGATCACCCACCAAAAAAAAAGAGAAGTAGAAAAATAGACCAAAAAAAAAGAAAAAGAGAAAAAGGTGATTAGGGAGCTTCAATTGACTTAGTTGAACCTGAACTGCCTTAGTTGAACCAACTTCTTGTTTGTTGATGACTTAAAGTGTCTTCCTTTCTGTTGAAGGTAGAGGGTTATTTCTTCTACTTTGATGCCTTCGGGGTGGTGGTGTTTGGACTTCCCTTTGCCCCCTAGTCTTCTTCCGAGCCACCGAACTCCATCGTTCATCTTCACCAAAAGCTTCTGGTATTTGCTCATGTTCATCTCGAGGTACCTGTTCTAGCACAACAAGAGGGACTGGTTTCTGGCATCCAAACTGAATCATTAAGCATTCCCTTCCCCCGGCTGGAATTGGTCGTGTTGAGACGTAATTGGCTTCGACCTTATCATCCAAGTCCAATATTATCTTTCCTTCCTCAACTAGCTTCATGATCCACTCCTTGAGCGTGATACACTTCTCAAGGGGTGACTAACTACCGTATGATAACGACAATATCTTGGATCAGTGGTTCTTCCTGCTTCTTCCTGCCTTTTTGGCTATGGGAGTTCAACTCTTGTCTCTAACAAGTCATCGAGCATTCCTAATAAGTCTGAGTTTAAATGGGTACTTCTTTTCTTTAAGCTCCTTCAGTGTAGGACGCTTCCTTTCAGCATCTTTATAGAAAGTGACTTTCTCCCTTTTCGGTTTAGGTTTAGCAGAGATTCGCACCGGTTCACACATTGAAATAGCCATTGATTCCTCTGTTGAAGTCTTTGGAGACTTGCCATTCTTCTTATACCCACTAGCACCATTCCTTGATTCAAATGCAGATGAAGACCTTCCTTGTCGACTTGCAATGGTTATGTCCATATCATACGCCTTAGTTGCCAACTCTTGAAAGGTTTTCGGCTTGGCCATCTTGAGGACGTAGAGCAACTCCCAGTGCATACCTTGAGCACACATATCAATGGCCGAAGCTTCGGTGAGGCGATCCTTACATTTAAGACTAAGAGCCCTCCACCGATGGATGTATTCGAGTACCGGCTCACCTTCCCACTGTTGGGTGTTTGTCAACTCTGTCATGCTGACAACCCGTTGAGTGCTGTAGAATCAGTTGAGAAATTCATGCTCCATTTGTTCCCAACTGTTAATAGATTCAGGCTCTAACTCCGTATACCAGTCAAATGCGATCCCTCTCAAAGAGCGAACGAACTGCTTGACTAGTCGATCTCCTTCCGTGCCGGCATTACTATAAGTCTCAATAAAATGAGCAGCGTGCTGTTTGGGATTACCCTTTCCATCAAATTGATTGAACTTCGGGGGTTGATATCCTTGTGGCATTCGAAGGGCATCGAACCTTTTTGTGTATGGCTTCGTGTATAAGTGACTCTTTCCAGTTCCTTCTCCGAGTTGAGCTTTCACTGCATCTGCAATTAAGTTTTAAATCTCTTCTGCAGTCATTAATCCTGAAAATGAGTCCTTCTTTTCTTCCTTGTCACTATCACCTTTGGAAGACTCTTTGTCAGATTTTTCCTTGTCTGTCTCTCCGTTAGATTCTTGATAGGGGCGCTTCTCTATTTTCTTCATCAGCTTCGTAATATGTGCACTTAGTTCGTCAATTTTCTTTTCCTTCTCTTTGCTCTCCCTAGCAAGTCTTTTCAACATAGCCTCTAATTTAGCAATCTTTTGTTCCATGTTGACAACCATCGCGTTGATTGAATCAAAGTTCGAACTTGAGTTCTTGGAGAAAGAGATGACAGGTAGAGATGTCTCATCGGGCGTGCCAAATTTGTAAACACAAATTTCTAGTCTAAAGTAAATAAACACAAGAAATTAGTGACTATAATTGTATTAATTTCAAAGGATTTTGAGTACAACTCTCTGTTTGACAGTTACAAGAAAAAGTAACTAATCCTCCGATTCAATCTCCTTGAGTGAATTTGGATAGATTTTGATCTAGAAAGAGGGTCTTGTTCACTTGATCTCAATCAAGATTCGTATTTAGTCTCCGAGTAATCGACGACACGAACCTTGACGTGTTTAATGCTTTCTCCCGGAGAGTGTGTCTTTTGAATGTCTTCAGTAGTTTGAGAGAGAGTCTTTAAAGAGTATTTAGAGTCCAGACTGTCTCTAATGCCAGAATTTTCGGGAGTGAAAATGAGGAGGAATACCTCTAATTATAGGCTCTCGAGGCCTAGGGTTTGAGTTAGGTATTGGGTCTGGGCCCAAATTAATTAATTAATTCTTTTTAAATAAAGAAATTATTATTATTTACTGCATGAGTCTGCATCGTCTTTCACATTTGTCATCTTGCGGTTGGTCAGAATTTAGGTCCATTTTACACGTGACAATTTGTAATTGGCCAAAATAAAAATAATTTATTTTCCATGTGTCATTTTCTGATTTGCTGATGTTGAAGACAGGGTCCAGGTCCTTCACCGCACATCCGCGAAGGACCTTCGGTTTTGATGAAAGCGAAAATCCGGAAAAGGGAAGTTGCTTTATATTATATAATCTGATAATATATTCTGAGTATATAATATATATTGTGATTATATACTCAAATTATGTGTATATAATATATATATTTTCATTATATATTATATATACTTATTATGGACATGATTCTTGTAGATATAAAAAGGAAACAAAAGGAAACAAAAAGAAACAAATCAAGGGAAATCAATCATGATTATTGTAGCAACAAAAGGGAAGAAATCAACAAATAAAGCAAGTTACCGTTGGAAGGACTCAAGTCCAAGCATCCAAAGGCATCTATAAAAAGGACGATAGAAGAATTGAGAACATAGGCGATTCCACGGAAGTAATCGCAGAGTAAGAAATCCAGTGGGATTTCTGAATGTGTAACCAATGGTTCGGTGGTGAAGGTAGCCAGTAAAGGACCTCTGGTGAAGGTATAGCCAAGGACCTTGGTGAGCATTCATTGTGTCCACATGTGGTGGAGAGATGGTGCGTAGCAGAGCCTTGACGGACTAAGGCTGTGTGAGTTTATGCTTCAATGTAATCCATCATGTTCCAAATTGCCGCTAGGGTTTTTCCTACGACGATCCTTATCTGTAACTGATTCAAGGACATTCAGTCTTGGTCAGTGATCCTATCAGTAACTGCCTTCGGGCTGTTACTTCTTGTTTTGTTTTGTAAGTGTAACTTGTTCTTTGATTGTTATAAATCTAATGAGGTATTTTAGTTACATTGTGTTTTGATCCTTGGTTTGAAACCAAGGAAGTTTGCTCTAACGTCCTTACCTAGTGTGTAGATCTTAATTGTGAATTTCATCCCCTCCCCCCTCTTGGGCTCCAACAGCTGACAAATTTTGGCCTCCTACAATGAGAAAATTGACCACCTTTGCCAAGGTTTTCCATTAACCAAACGCTCTTTTATAAAGAATTTGATTCCACAAGATGCAACTGACTTTCCCAGGATGACTAAACATTTCCATATTTGGTTGAACAGAGAGGGTATGAAAGTTTTTAAGAAGGGTCATTAGTTTTCTATGAATGGGATATAAAAGTTTTCCTTTTTCTTTTTTTTTGGGGGGGGGGGGGGGTGGACTATTTTCCTAAGGGGTAAGGAAAATTACTTTTTTTTTCAGATTTCAAAAATACCCTCCCAAGCAAGAAAAAAAGATAAATAAATAAGTAAATACGGATATTTAGACAATTTAAATAAACTTTCATGAAATTTACAACTTCAACTAAATAAAATAAAAACTTTCCTATTAATTTTTCAAGAATTTTATGGATACACTAAATACTATAAAATATTTTTTCTACAAAAAAAAACACTTTCAAAACAATTTCTCCAGACGAATTTTTTACCATACACAAACTTGTCATTTTTTAATGCTCATCAGATCACAAAAAAGTAAACAACTAACATCGTATCTCTTTTCTTCCTCTCTCAGGTTCTCTCTCCCTCTTTTCTCTTTGGCCGAATATTTCTCAAATGCAAAATGTATGGAATTCTGTTCTAATCGATAATTTACTCAATGTTAGAATGCTAACATTCATCTTATATTTGATATTAATTTTTCATTTGTTTTTGAAGCAACTTTCCAAATGTAGTGTTGCATTTTTTTTTTGCACATATTGTGCACTATTTTTGTGGAATTGATTCTGATGAGGTGATCAATGATTTCTTTAATGTACAAATCAATAATCAAATCAATTTTCTGCATTTCTCTTGGTCACTTATTCTAATATTCAATAAGATAATTTTTAGGCTCGCTGCTGTTGAAATTCATTGGTCTAAGTTTTAACACCTTTTCCTGATATGATTCTATCACTTTTTCTTGCAATCTCTGCGCATAATTTAGATTTGGAAAAGGAAAGGTTAAAATGCTGTTTATAATCTGGTCCATCAATAATTTCATAGTCTATGTAAATTCTGATCTATTGACTGTTATACATTGGCATGAACTTGTGGGTTTTCTTGCCGTGTGATCTATGTAGAAGACCAGCTACGTCTGTCTGGATTTACTTGAGATTTTACTGGTGTGTGAATCATATAATTAAGGTCAAATATAAGGCAATATAATCAGTGGAAAGAGTTAATTTCCGGTAGCATCAAAATATCGAAATTCAAAAACTGACATGTTTTGCATCCGATTGTGCTTTTTAAAATTTTAAATTTGTGGATTGTATTGATTCCTCCATCCCCCCTCAAGAAAGCAAGACCAATCTGTAGCTTCTATTATATAAGTGGCGCGAGTTATTGCTTTAGGTTGGTGGAGTTAGGGGAAGAGCAAAATGGGGCTTTCATTCACCAAGCTATTCAGCAAGCTTTTCGCTAAGAAAGAGATGCGTATACTCATGGTAGGTCTCGACGCAGCTGGTAAGACCACCATCTTGTACAAGCTCAAGTTAGGAGAAATCGTCACCACCATCCCCACTATTGGTAAGTATACATTCACCATATAGATACTATATATATGCTCATATTAGTTAGGTTTTTCTCTAAGTTAGTGCTAATGTCTTTCGCTTATCAGGATTTAATGTGGAGACTGTTGAGTACAAGAACATTAGCTTCACCGTTTGGGATGTTGGAGGTCAGGACAAGGTATGCAACTTGATTTATCAGCACATTGTTGTTTAAACTTAAGTTTACGTGACCCAGTTAGCCAACCTTGCACTCGCTGCTTGTTGCATGGTTAATGCCATCATTATTGTTAAATGTAGATGAAAAATGTGGTCTTGCTTTCCTGTGCTTGACTATCCCCCTCCACTTTTTCTTCTGAGGGTTGGGCACTATCATGTTGTTGTAGTATGAACACATTACCGTTTGTGTTATGAACTTAAGAGACACAATCTGCTGGTTAAACTGAAGAGGCATTCACCCGCTAGTTATTTTATTGTTAATTCATGATTGAAATGACATGGTGCTGGATGAAACCAAATTCACTGATCATGTTAATATAGTAGAGTTTGCCCATTTTATTTTCTCATTTGTACAGTAGTGACGTTTGATTTTTGGTCATAATCTCTCATGTAGCTCATTCAAATTTGTTTCAAGCCCTAGAACATTGCACTAAATTTGATTCGTGAGCGTGGAGAATGATGATAAGTTGTCCCATTCTGCAACAAAAGAACATTTGGGTTACTGACTTTCAAATTTGGTTTCCAGATTCATCCCTTGTGGAGACACTATTCCAGAACACACAAGGACTTATATTTGTGGTTGATAGTAATGATAGAGACCGTATAGTCGAAGTAAGAGATGAGCTTCACAGAATGTTAAATGAGGTATTTTCTCTTAAATTTCAGTAGCATAAGTTTCGAATCACATGCAATGTATATAAAGTGATTAAATGTTTGACAATTTTTTTTCCTTTTCGTAAAATTAGTTGGTTATTTGACCAGACACGAAAATCAATTTTCTCTAAAAATGATATTGCCATGAACAATTTATTAGTCGTTGTATTCTATGCTTCAGGATGAGTTGAGGGATGTCGTTCTCCTAGTCTTTGCTAACAAACAAGATTTGCCAAATGCAATGAATGCTGCAGAGATAACAGATAAGCTTGGCCTCCACTCTCTTCGTCAACGACACTGGTAATTGCTGATACCCCATTCACCCTCTCCCTGAAGAGAGAAGTAGAATGTCAACATGTTTTAATATATTTTCTACATGCTGAGTAAATATGATATTGTTACCGTAGGTACATCCAGAGTACTTGTGCAACCTCTGGTGAAGGCCTTTTTGAGGGCCTCGACTGGCTCTCCAACAACATAGCTAGCAAGGTAAACTATACAAATGATCTATGACATTCATGTCGTAGTCAGTTTAGCTTGGCTAACCTGCTTTTTTTTTTTTTTTTTGCCCCTTAAAATCAAAATTTCAGGATTAGACTATTGCTGCCTCGATCGTTAACTAGCAATTAGAGTACTGATAACTGTTTTTAGATAGTGTTTTCATGTAACAACGCTTGGGAATTGGTTTCATTTGCGTTTTTGTTTTTTCACATAATTTCTTAGGCTTTATGACAGAGCTCTAATTTTCTTATTGTGATTTGAGTCTTTCAAACATTGTTATTTTGAAGTGTAAAATTCGAGCTGGTATATTGGAGAATACCATTCTAATTTATCCTAGTTGTTACGTGTTTTTAATTTGAGCCTTTCCATCTTAAGACATCAAAATTTTTGTGCCAACGGTTTGTATACCCGGTTTATATATGTATATATATGTCGTTTTTCTCAGGGAGCTAAGGGCCTAACTAAAAGTCTTGTTCAAGAGGAAGGTGAAGATCACTAAGAGTAACAAAAAGAGAGGTAAGGTCACAAACTTAGCACAAACCAAACAAGCAAAAAAGAGATCAATAAAATGACAAAGATGGGCTTCGGGGGGGGGGGGAGGGGGGTTAGGAAATCAACGGGATCAAAAGAACGGATTTCACAGCTAGGGGGTAAGAAGTCGGAGGAAATCAGATGAGAATCCTGGTAGGATATGGCCACCAACATCCCTCTTCCAAGGGTAGTCCGGATTAACTACCCCGAAATCCATCACGGACCCTGGGCGTTAATTTAGCAAGATTCCCTAGCCAGCCCCATCCTCATTTCCGTGAGCGAGTGACTAACTATCCCTTCCTTAGCCTTCCATTGATAAGCGATTAGTGCATTAAAGAGCTTCTGGTCCCTAATACACTACACTTGAAGGAAGGAATAAGGTGGCAATTAGATTTCTTTCCTAATTACTTTCTAACTAGCTAACCCATCTCTAATCACCTATCAATAACCCATTAGGAAACTAGCCACTATCCATTATCCTTACTAAACTAACTCAAGCAATTCCAATCCTAAGCATAATTTCTAGCACAAAGTAAAAGCAATCACAAACAAAGCAATTAAATGATAATCAAGGCAATCAAACAAGTACTTAAGCAATTGGTAATAAAACAGTGGAGTAAAGGGGAAGAAAACACCTATCAATGATGAAGACAAGTAGATGATGAACAATAGAATTGATAATCTTCACAATCTTCCAATTAATAAAGCTTCAATCCTTGAATACAATCCAAATTAAAGCAAGAATGAAGATAGAAATCTTCTTAATTATCCACTAAACACAAGCTTTCTCTCTTAAAACTAAGGTGAACAGTAAAATTCCAGAACTCCTAAAAAATCGTCACTAAAAAGTATTTATACAAGGAAAGGAAGTAGCTTAAAATGCAGTCGTTTCAGCCGTTACAAAGCGCGTGAAACGAGGTCGTCGCGGGCGCGACGAAGCAAAAACTAGGGAGGCGATTCTGAATCTGCGCGGGTAAGCGGGCGCGAAGCCTTTAGTCGCGGGTGCGACCGTTATGGGCAGGCCTTCTCCAAAATTTTCTCCAAGTAAAGCGTCGCGGGTGCCACCCTTGTTATCATGGGTGGCACGGCCTTCAGGTCGATTCTCCTCTGGACGTAGCGCCCGCTACAAAAGTGTAGCGCACGCTACAAGAGTACCTTTCTGGGCATGAAATGTGGCCTCGTCGCGCACGCTACAATGCCTGTAGCGGGTGCAATGACCCTGTCCTTGTCCTTTGAGAAATTTTCCCATCCCGGCTCCACTTCTCGTCATTCCTCGGCCGGCTTGGCTCGGGAAATCCCTCGGGACCTCCTAATTTGCTCTCAAATTACTCCTTTGCCTCGTTTCATTCCTCGAACTTGAGAAACCTACAAAACAACTAAAAAGCAAGTAAAAATAACGAAAACAACTCGGAATCAAACGAAAAGAGCAAGCCTGGGAGCGTAATTTAGGCCTAAAAATGGGCCTGAACAATTTTGATGGCTTCAGTTGGGGCATTCCTACACTGGAAGGCTTAGCTAAAAAGTTGGATTTGTGTTTCTAGGTGGTTCTTAAAGGAACAACTTCAATGTGCAATCGGTAATACTTTAATGCATCAATTGATAAAAAAAAAAGGGTTGGTGCACTTATGGAATTGACAAGTATTTAGTGATCGCATGCAGCTAGTCTATAATTGATTTTTAGAGGTGGATAATTTGGTTGAAATGAGAACCGACGTTAACGGACATTGATGAAGCTAATTTGTGTGTGTGTGTGTGTGTGTGTGTGTGTCTTTTGTTTTTGAATATTAGTTGTCGTGTTTGAGTATATGTTAATTGAGGCTTGAGCACCACTACTAAGGGTGGCGGTTATAATCCTAACTAGTTTTGAGCCTAGTTATTATTCACCACACAAAAAGCAATTATCTAGTTATTACTATTAACGAGTTCGCCTGTTGAGCCATTTTTCTAATGTCCAACTGTTTAGTGCTTCTGCTTATTGGTATATTCTCGGCTATCACTGTTCATTGCCTTCTCTCTCACAAATTATAAAATTCAAATGTTCATAAATAGAATCATATACATGCTTAGAATGGAACCACATGCCTATGTTTTATTTAGATTTTAGGTGCATTTTATGTACTTTTGGTGTATCTTTGTTTAATTTGTAGTATATCATTTTTCATTGATAACAATACGAAACAAAATGATTCTTTCTTATCAAGAACAATTCAATGGTTCACTAGTAAGAATATTTAGCAATTCTTAGGTTTAGGGATTGAGTTGTAGGGTAATTTATTTTACTTTATGAGTGATATAATTTTTCCATGATGTAATCTATCTTTCATGCATATGTAGCATTTCTGCTTTCCTAAGTATCTTTTACGTAATTTATTATATCTACATTACAACTTATGAGTGATATATTTTTTTTTCGTGATATAATGTGTCTTTCACACATATGTAATGTATCATTTTATTTTTCCCATGTATCATTTACATAATGTATTATATTTACGTTGCAATGTATTTTTTTCATCATAAGAGTTATATTTTTTCAATAATGTAAATTTATCTTTTATCCATGTTTAATGTATTATTTTTACTTTTTGATGTAGTTGTTACATAATTTATTATTTCTACATTACATTGTATCTTTTCAGAATGCACTTTTTCCAATATTTAATTTATCTTTCATCGTTCGCACCATGCAAGGTACTAACGTGTGTACCATATAATTTTTGACCCTCTCTCTCTCTCTCTCTCTCTCCTTCTGTTTCTCTACATGTTGAAGGTATTTTAGTGATAATTTACTCGCCAATATATCTCAAAATTACTCTTGGGCAGTGTTGGTTTTTAGTCTCAAAGTTTAAGTGTTTTGAATCCTTGGTCTGTTGTTTGAACAAGTTGTCGTTCCATATGGATAGAATATAGAGAAATGTTCACATTTTAATAGTAGAGTTCTCGTAACCTATTTGAATCAATTTAAGCAAAGGTGGGCTTGGTGGACACAGGAATGCGCGTGTAGTCGTCGTTGTCCATCCAGGCTTGAGCTCTGCACCATTTTACAGACCATTTAATTTTCTGTCTTGGGTTTTTGTTATCTTTGACTGTTTTGGCTACTAACTTTAATTTACAAGGTTGTTACCCTTTCAAGACTGATTGTTGGGGTTTCTAGATTTGATTATGCAGTCTTCTAAGATGTTGTTTTCAAATCTTGCCTTTTAAGCTGCTTTTTTCTCTTCTATTTATACAAGTTTCTTCTTCACTTGTTTTACACATAAATGTTTTCAATCTTTCTCTTATCTCTTCTCTATTCATCTCTTAACTATTTTTTGGGAAATTATTCGTTTACTCCAACTGCTTAATGGAGAATGCACAAAATTAACCAGATTGTCTAATCATGGGGAGTGACCTCCATCGGAGAGTTTGCATAGGTTCTCAGGCGAAATCACTTTCAAGATAGTGGTTATCCCATGCCATAGTGTCCTCCTTTTGATTCTTCAATTCAAGTAAGATCTTTCCTGTTTGTGCTGTGACTATGTGCTATGATTACAACAATCTAAAAGTGATTTATGGCGTAAAGTCATGGCAACTAACAAGTTTACTATTCTTGATATGTCTTAATTGGAACCTTTGGATGGAAAGAATTACAAGTGTTGGTTTGTTAGGGTTAAGTTCTATCTTGAACAAATTGATGTTGCTCATACTGTAGAGGAGAAAAAGAAAATACCTCCTACTATTGTTGCCTAAGTCGTGTCTGATTATGATGATAAATATACTAGAGAAGATCCAACCTGTAAAGGAATGTTGTTTCATTACATGAATAGTGCCTTGCTTGACATTTACATGAAGTTTGATTATGCTTGTAAGATTTTGTCTACTCTTAAAAAGAAATATGGAAATGATGATTTTGGGTCTAACTTCTAAGAGATATGTTGTGAGTAAATGGTTAAATTTTCAAGTTAAAGATTATAAGCCTTTTATCGATCAAATTCATGAGTATGAAAATTTGTATTTTGTAATTGCTTCCAAAGGTCTAAAATTTTGTGATGTGACTCTTGCCATTGTTCTAATTTAGAAGTTTCCTTCCTCTTGGAAAAAATTTCGAAATCAACTGATGCACAAGGGCATTGATCTGACCCTAGAAGGTTTGGTTGGGCATTTAAAAATAGAGGAAGTTTCCTTCCTCTTGGACACCATCATTGATATAGTCTCGGAAGTGAACCATGCTGACAACAACGTTGAATGGGTGGTCGACACTTGAGCCACCAAACACAAATGCACAGACAAAAACTTCTTCCGAACATTTACGAAAATAGATGGCAAGGTTGGCTACATTTGAAATGTCATCACTGCCACCATTCAAGGAAAAGGGAACATTTCTCTAAAACTAACTTCTAACAAAGTATTATCCCTCACTGATGTGCTGTGGGTGTCTAAAATGCATAAAAACCTCACTTCTGAAAATTTGCTTCTTAGGGCAAGTCTCAAACTAACCCTTGAAGCAAATAGCATTATTATTACTAAGAATGGGAAATTTGTGGGGAATGGATTTTGTAACAATATTGGACTTACGATTCTTGATGTTGTATATGGGAAACTGAACGAAAATGTTGGAACTTCTTCTACTTATATTGTTGAGTCTCTTGATTTATGGCATTGCTAGATTAAGATATGTGAATGTTGCTTTGATTAAATGGCTAAAACAATTGGCGTTAATTCCAAATCTGGTTAATAATAAGTTCACTAAATGTGAAGTATGTGTTGAGGCTAAATTCCACAATAAACCTCATAAATCAATAGATAGACAATATGAGCTTCTTCAATTAGTTCATAGTGACTTAGGAGTTTTCAAGAACCATATGTATAGAGGAGGCAAAAGATATTATATACATTACTTTTGTGGATGACTATTCTAGATTCACTGTGGTTTATCTCCTAAACACTAAGGATGAGAAAAAAGAAATGTTCTTAAATATAAAGTTGAAGTTGAAAATCAACTTAGGGTGTATTTTGTTGGGATGAAAATCATTTTCTGAAAAATGTTTTTCCCATTTTCCGGTGTTTGGTGATCGGAAAGTGGAGAAAACCATTTTCCTTCCGGTGTTTGGTGAACGGAAAATGGAGAAAACCATTTTCCAAGAAAATCAATTTCCTCCACACCTTTGTAAATTATTTTCTCGACTCCAACCTAAGGAAAACCATTTTCTCCCTCTCTCCCATACTCTCTCTCTCTCTTTTTTCGTTCTCTCTCCCTTCTTTCTCTCTCTCCACCTTTCCCTCTCACACATCGATTTGAATATTTCTCTTTCTCTCTTTATCTTTCTCCTCCATCAACCACTTTGTCTCATACACCCGTTTTAATATCCTCTCTCTCTCTCTCTCTCTCTCCAACCACTCTCCTGCACCTATTTTAGTCTCTCTCTCTCTCTCTCTCTCTCTCTCTCTCTCTCTCTCTCTCCTCTCATAATCCCATTTTAATCTCTGTCTCCTTATTGTCAAACAGGTGAAAATTGTTTTTCAGGAAAATCATTTTCTTGTGTACCAAACACAAGAAAATATCAAATGAAAATTCATTTTCTAAGAAAATCATTTTATAAGGAAAACCATTTTTCTAGAAAACGGTTTTCCTTTGCACCAAACATGCCCTTAATAGAAAGATTAAGAGATTAAGGAGTGATAGAGGAAGAGAGTATGACTTTACCTCACTAAAAAGGTTAATTATGTGAGGAAATGGAATAATTCACGAATGAATCGCTCCTTACGAACCCTAGAAAAATGACATAGCTGAAAGAAAAAATAGATCCGTAAAGAATGTGATGAAATCCATGCTGATTAGTGTTTGCCTTCCTAATAAAATGTGGGGGAAGCTATTATTTCTTCTTGTCATGTTCTTAGCCGTGTACCTCATAAGAAGTTAGATAAGACTCCTTATGTACTTTGGAAGGGTTACCCGGCTAGCTAACCTGAAATTCTTGAAAGTGTGAGGCTGTCTTGCCAAAGTTGGTAAACTAGATTTCAAAAGGAATAAAAAATGGCCAAAAACTATTGATGCTTTATTCATTGGATTGCCTATCAAAGTTTACATATAGACTTATTACTAATGTTGTTAATGGTTCTTATATGCATGAGAATATTATAGAAGCTGGAGATACTGAATTTTTTGTGCATATTTTCCCAATGAAAGCAGCACGACATGTTTGATCTATTTTATCTACATATGCTTTATCTTTCACTCAAACTATTCAACATGAAGTTGAACCTAGTATGAGTAAAAGACCTTGAAAGGAACTTTCTTTGACTCTGGACTTTATTACTACCTTCTGGATCGATCATGACTTTTTATGTGATAAAATTATCTCTCATGAGAAGGACCCCAAAAAACTTTTGATGATGCACAAAAATCAATTCATTATGTTTTTGGGAAAGAAGCCATTAGCAATGAACTTGAGTCTAATTTGTGTAATAGAACCTAGATTCCGATTGACCTCCCTAAAGGATGTATGCCACTTTGGTGTAAATGGGTTTTTGAAAGGAAATTAAAAGTTGATGGGCCAATTAATAAATACAAAGCTATACCTGTGGTAAAAAGTTACAATTATAAAAATGAGATTGATTTTTTGATACTTATTCTCTTGTTACTAAGATTACCACTATTAGAGCTTTGCTTGCTATTTTGCTTCTATTCATGACCTTTATGTACATTAAATGGATGTGAAAACTGCCTTTCTAAATGTGGACTTAGACGAAGAGATATGCATGGAACAACTTGAAGGGTTGATTGTTTCTAGATAAGAAAACAAAGTGTGTAAGATTGTTAAATCTTTGTATGGACTAAAACAGGCTCCCCAACAATGGTATGAGAACTTTTATAGCACTATCACTGCATTTGCATTTATTGCCAATGAAGTTGATACATGTGTTTATTCTAAGCATGATTCGAATGCTTATATTATTATTTGCTTATATGTGGATGACATGCTTATTTTTGGCACAAACATGGATGTTATAAATAAGGAGAAAACTTTCTTGCATTCTGAATTTGAAATGAAAGATATGGGTGTGGGTGATGTTTTATTAGGAGTAAAGATTAAGAGAACTTCTGAAGAAATACCTTTGACTAATTGTTATGGGATGCATAGTTATTCAAATAATTCTAAGCATTGTCAAGAATTTCTAGTCATCCAACCTCAAAATTTTGAAGTTATGAAATTTGCACCAAAGTTATCCTCTTTCAAGTTAAAGAAAGTGTCTTAGGGAGGATCCCTGGGGGCAGGTTAATTATGCAGCAGTGAAAACTTTGAAGAACGAAAACCAAGCGAACGATTAAAAGGTTGATTAATTAAATTAAATTTGCCTTCGAGATGTTCGCTATTAGAATTTTCCAGTTTAACTTGTTAAACACAGTTGGCGTAGTGAAATATCCATCGAGCTAACAAACTGTCCAACTATGAATTTTAACTCTTAAATTCCCTCATTCAATTTGAGGGCCTCGTAGTAGCCGGTCTTGAAGCTCGACCTCCCATGATCAACTATATAAGTGGGTCATTCAGGTTTCTTCTACTAAGTTCACTTGTGTAAAATGATTTTTAATCTGCAACGGACTTCCAAGTCACCAAATTGTATCCAAAACGAGCCGTATCATGTTCCCAATTGAAGGGAACAGTCAAGGGTCACCGTCCGCTTCATCGGCAAGTTGTATCCAAGACAGGCCATATCATGTTCCCAACTGAGGGGAACACTCAAGGGTCAGCGTCCTTCTGATCAACAAATTCGTCCTCGTGACGGGCCTAACATATGTCAACCTCTTAAGTTCAAGACGAGTGTAATATAGGTCAGCGTCTTTCTGTTCAATAAATTCGTACTCGTGACGGGCCTAACATAGGTCAACGTTTTATGTTCAAGACGAGCCTAATATGGGTCAGTGTCCTTCTGGTCAGCAGATTTGTCTTTATGAAGGGCCTAACATAAGTCAACGTCTTATGTTCAAGACGAGCCTAATATAGGTAAGAGTCCTTTTGGTCAAGGAATTTGTCTTTATGATGGGCTTAACATAGGTCAACGTCTTATGTTCAAGACGAGCCTAATATAGGTCTGCGTCCTTCTGGTCAGCGAATTTGTCTTCGTGACGGGCTTAACATAGGTCAACGCCTTGTGTACAAGACGAGCCTAATATAGGTCAGCGTTCTTTCAAGTCTGTAAATTTCGCTTTCAAAATTACCCTTCACTTCTAAGTTCGTAAATTTGGTACAAGGCTACTTGAATTCCCAATTTCATGAGATCCTCCTTGTGATTGATGTCAAAGATTCAAGTGTTCTCCAACCAAAAAAATGAACCTACATACAGGGAATAATAAAAAAAAAAAATTGTGACAGGTAAAGTTGTCGACTGTTATTTTTCATTAAGCCACATCAATGCTATAATTGAAGGTTGTGTGAAGTTTACCGAAGGTGATTAATATGTATCAATTAGAGATGACGATGGAATAGGAAAAAAGAGACAAGGCATGATGGAAAGTAATTTCCTTTCATCACTTAAATTGAGGCAAGCATGAGCGTGTATCATGCCCATTGTGATACCCAAGCAGTGAAACTAATCCATAAAATCAATACGAAGCAGGGGCATAATTCTTGATTTGTCCTAATAGCTGAGCATTTGATGTGTATATAAATAACAAATTAGGGTTGCGACCATTCATGATCATTTTTGGAATAAATTAAATAAAAAAAAACCCTTCAAAGAGTCTTGTACGGATTCAACTAGGATGGCAAAATTTTGGGCTGACCTTGCAACTAAAGAACATTGGATATGCGTAGTTGAGATCAACAACATAAATGCTTATTTTTATTAAAAAAAAATTCGAGACCTGATCGCGTCAACAATACAAGAAGTTAAAAGTGTAGCCGTGACCAGCTCTCGAGGGGCATATATAGGAGGCAAAAATTTGTCAGCAAATGGAAAAATGACACGTGGAAAATAAATTAATTTTTATATGGCCAATCACAAACAACCATGTGTCAAGTTGACTTCGGGGAACCCATTTTATCAAAATTAAATTTCGACCAATCACAAGACGACAAGTGTCACAGGATGATGCGGAAAATAATAATTGTTCCTTAATTTAAAATTAAAGGAATAATTATTTAATTCGGGCCCGGACCCAAAGCCCAGATAAAACCCTAGGCCTCCAGAGCTTATAAATACGGGTTCTCCCCCCTCATTTTTAACCCCAAAGATTAAGCAGTCAACATCCAGGCTCTAGGAGATCAAACTGCTAGCGGCCTCTAGCTACTAAGCGTTAATTATCGAAGTCTGCAGAAGATCGAGATCAAGTCTCCAAGTCTTCGGCACGTCTTGATCAAGACAAATGACGGAGTTCTTCAGCAAAACACTCAGCAGTCTACACTCTGTTGTCTATCCCTTGACATTCGACATTCTGCACTCCAAAGGCATCAGAGGATCGAACTACAAGCGACCTCCAGCTACCAAGCGCCAAGGACCAACGTCGGCTAGTTCAACAACTTCTGTTCTTTGCATCAAAGACTGCAGTTGTCATCCTCGTCTGGTTCATCGATCGAGACCAAGCACTAAGCCCTCACATCCAAGAATCGGGAGAACTGCAACCAACAGTCAACTTTCAGACGGTTGAACTTCGAGTAGACTCCAACTACCAAGCACTAAGGGGATCAATGCTAAAGACCTTCAGCTCAAGAACTACTGCAAGAATTCTTCAGCTAAACTTGCGTCCGAGATCGAGATCAAGCGCTCGCGCTCTCGGCTCACCCAAGTTTCAGGAGATCGAATCAGAGGACTACTTTAATGTATTTAATACAGAAATTGTACCCGCATATAGTCGAATATTAATAAAAATTAATTTGTTTTTCAATTTCCTGTCTTTATTTATTTTAGACTAGAAATTTGTGTTTACAAATACGACTAGAAAAATCATTAACTTAGCGATCATATGAATGTTGCATTTTCGGTCAAAAAAAACCATGAATGTTACATAAATCTTCCATGACTAAGTTTCAAATCGGCAAGATTGTGATCCCTCTGATTTCCAATTTACTTAATGGTTGAAAAAGTAACTTGTAGATTGTTTTCCTTAGCCACTTAACCCCATAGCGCTCAAAAATCAGATTTATACTCTCGGGAGTATCATGCTCCTGTATCCCCACAATGTAATTTATGAATATATATATATATATATATATATATATATATATAAAGAAGTTATGAGCATGTAATATTTGTTCATTGATTATAATATATATTTGCAATTTGAGTTACTAATTTATATATGACCATACATTTATTAGTTTATGAGTTAACAATTTTTATTTTATCAACATGTGTACGCTTGTTAATTTTATGAATATACTCACAAACTAATATATGTGTGCTTAATTATATATGGACCATGATACACATCTTGCCTCAAGATGGTTAATAACCATCTTGAATTACACACATATACTCATAAAACCAAATTAATCCAAAGGTACATGAGTAAGGTACTCGTGAGGGTAGAATCCTGGTTTTGGTCCCCTCCTTCTGTTTCTAAAATGGCAGGTGACTATCAAGTTATGAGCTGGATCTATCAGGAACGAGGGAGGAGCTTATGCGAGGAGCCATTAGAGATTTGATAATCGGCTTCAGCTTTTCATTTGCTTTGACTATTCCAAAGAAAATTAACCTGTAAAGAATTGCCATCCCAAACAAAATGGCAAAATCCAACCATTTAGAGTAGTTTTGAACTTGTAATGTATCCGTCAAAATGTAATTTGCAGTGATATCTAGGCCACCCAATTGATTGTCATGGAAGACAAGGCCTTGAAACTCATTCTTGTAGAAACCTTCAAATGCATATGTGTGGAATGCAATAAAATGCATTGGATACTTCCAAATAGGTTTAGGAAGGTCATTGGATAGTCGAAAAAAGCCCCCATTAAGCATCATTATGCCTTGGACTCCTGCACCTGTTATGATGCCCATGAGGAAGTCTGGCACAATGCTCGCCACAATCATCATTAGACCCTCCACTAGAAACGTTGTGGCAAACAAGGTCAATATAAAAAACATGTAGTGATCAAATCCCTTTTGTAGACCAACAAGGTAATAAGCCAATGTCCCGGGAATGATAGATATCATAAACAAAAATGGAATTGACGACAATGTGTTCCCAATCACATATGGCCCAACACCATAGTGTCCATTAAGCCTTTCCCGTTCAAACACCTGATTTTAATTTCAAACAACAACGTAACAAAGGGTTATTAATCCAGCTCATTACTAATTATTATTATCATATGTAAATTAAAAATGGTCAATAGTAGCCACCACTTACTTTCATGTCTTCAACAAATGACGGGAACCCTCCAATTGCCATGAAAGTTAGAAGGCCTCCAACAAACGCCATGGCTGATACTCTAGCCTGTTTAGAACGTACACATGCAACGCTTAAGTAAGTCAACTTATTATCTAATGAATAAAAACGGGACATATATTCATTTTTGTTTTCCCATTATTTTCCTTTTTGTAGAATTGCATGACCAAACATACACTCCATAATAGGTTGGCTAAATTACCTGGATTGATCCATAGGAGTGTCCAAGGTCATAGAATATTGTCCCTAGACATAAGCAAAGCCCCAAATATATACCAAGTCGAAGCCAATAGTAGCCAAGATCTCGATGCATGTTCACAAAAGACCTCCTTGTAAGGATAAGGGATTGAGTAATGAAGCTTGCTTGGCTGGCTTTCTCTAAGTTTGCTCCTTGCTATGTACAAAATGATGCAAACGCACACAAGCACAATTATAATCATTTTATGTCTAGAGTTCTATAATCTGAGTCGAATGAATAAACTGAAATTGAGGTGAAGTATTACATTCTTGCAAATCATGGATACTTGCATATGAACTTCTTGACACTCGGTCGACTTGCATGAGTCAACCAAAGTGTTAATTGCTTTTTCCGTACTTAATCTTTCTTCAAGTCCCTGTTGGTAAGAAATGTCTCTCTTTAAGATATACGCAACAACGTATGCTACGTACGCATGGGATCTCATAATGGTAGAAACAAGGATTTTAATGTACGTGCTTACCAATGCAAAGTCGTTGTTGATTGTTTTGAGGTAGTGATCAGATGGGTTTCGCATATTTGGGCAGGGGAAACCATTTCTTGAGAAGAACTGTCATCAAACGGAAATATACTCATACTGGGTCAATCTAAGTCACCCAAAAAAGACCCCAAGTACATACTTGGTGGTCCAAAATGTAATAACCCTCTAAATACGCCTAAGAGATGAGCATGAAATACCTGATTGGCAGCAGAGGAAAGACCAAAATAAACAAGTTTTCCACTGGAAAGGAGACAAAGCTTGTTGAACAGTTGAAAAACCTCACTACTGGGTTGATGTATAGACGCAACTACTGTGGTTCCTTCTTGTTGGGCAAGCTTGGTGATGTAGTTGATGACATGATAAGATGCAGCACTGTCAAGGCCACTGGTTGGCTCATCTAGGAACAGTAGTTTGGGCCTTGTTAATATTTCCATGCAAATACTGACTCTCCTTTTCTGCCCCCCGCTTATTCCTCTTTTGCTACGCCCTCCAATCATTTTGTCCATAGAATCCTGCAGTCCCATCTCCTTTATGGCTGTGTCTGCTCTCCCCAACTTGTCAGATATTGACATGGAGTTTGGAAGCTGAAGCATTGCTGAGTAGTATACAACTTCTCTAACTGTTAGTGTTCCCATAAGTGTATCAACTTGTGTCACATACCCCTGTTAGAAAAGTTTCACAATTAATTTACATCAGGAGATACGCCAGGACGACAAAATTATCAGATACTGCTTAAAATGAACCTACTACTCACAGAAGTTCCAAATGCAAGAGCTTGTTTCTGACCATTAATCAGAATTTGTCCACTCTGTCTCATATTTGTGCCTAACCTCCCTGCAAGGATGCATGTTATGTATTAATAGATGGATGGACCATAATATACATCTTGCTGTTTGCTTGCATGACGAGCAAAACTCACATAGTTAATCACTCAATTTTTATTGTAAAAAAAAAATATTTGCCACATCACTAATATGATTAATAAAATAAAAGCAACCATAGTGACATTTCAACAATTAAACAAAATTTTAAGGACCTTTAAGAGAAAAAAATAAATTTTTGATAAATCCAAACTTATAAATAAAAACATCATAAAATAATAAAATGTTAATTTTAACAACTATTTAAAATTTATTTATGAGGTAAAACTCAGAAATAACTAATAATAATAACCGTCCAATTTTTTTTTTCTTTTAAATGTGATCGAGGGCAAGAACCATTTGGTTTGGAAAGTCACTTCCCTTCTCACCATTATCATTTGTGGTGGAGGATGTGAAAATTTCCTCTTTTCCATTTCTTTCCTTTTTTTTGGCAATCAATTTACTTTTTTTTTTCATGAATTAGTATATTCTATCTTATTTTTTTTATTATTTATATTTAATATTATATGTATTGCAAAAAATAAATAACATATTTCCATAAAAAATGACATATTATATTTAAATTTTTATGTTTTCCTCATTTTAAAATACAATTTATTTATATTTACTTGTATTTTAGAATAACTTTTATATAATTATTTATTTTATGAATAAAATTTTTTTTACAAAAAAATCTGTATTATTTCCATAAATTCGACATATCATTTTAAAAAATATATTTAAATAAAATAATTACAAAATATCAGTTTATAAATAATTAATTATTTCTCTTCATATTTATAACAATGATCCTGTAATTTAATTTATTTAAAAAATATTTAATTAAAACTCTCCATATTTATATCAAGGATCTTACAATTTTATTTATTTATTTAAAAGTCATATAATTTGAAAGATATATTTTAACCAAAGAATTTAAAAAAAAGTGATGTGTAGTGTGCCACTTCAAGTAAGACCGATAATATTCATCTTACAGCAAGATGTTTAAATTTTTGTTAATGAATTTGGCACTGATACTAATTAAGGGAATACCTGCTAAAGCGTCCAAAAGAGTGGATTTGCCGCAGCCAGAAGGACCCATGATAGCTAACACCTCTTGTGGTGCTGCGTATCCTACCAGCCCATCTAGAATTGTGTTGTTCCCGCTTTTTCCATGAGAAGCCATCACTGTGAGATCTTTCCAAGTCAAATATACACTTGGTGATCTCATAGTATTTTCATCGGAATTTTTCATATCTATAACTGTTTCCATCATGTTCATAGTATAGAATGGATTGTAAGTTTGGTTGTGGACAATATGCATGAGCATGAGGAAGCATTTATTTATAGAGTGGACACGTATTTAATTTTTACAAGTGTATGTGCTATTTGATCTTATACCTTGCTCTCGCGGGACCGCCTATATATTATTTCACGTCAATTTGGTCATGTGCATACCCGGCCTTCTGCACTGGGATTCTTATTAAAGTTTCTTTTTCTTTTTCAGTTATTTTATTCACGCCAATTTCAATCTCTAGAGCTTTAGATTTTTTTTTAAAAAAAAATTAAATATATTAAGCATTCACCAATTAACATGGTGAAATTTCTTTTTATAGGTACTGTAAATTTTATTTTTAATTATCTTAAATTTTAGCCTTTTAAATTTATAAAACAATTCAAGCATACTATACAGTAATAGCTTTAGTGTATAAAATAGGCAAGAAAGAGTACATAGATATTCTAGATATACTTAGTGCCCAAAAATATTCTAAACAAATTGGTGTGCAAAACAGTTTGTGCTAGTGTGCAATGGATCATGTGCTAGTGTGCAAAGGATCATGTGCCGGTAGAGATGTTCATTTGGCCAAACCCGGACCAATCCGGATAAGACCGGATCGGATCAGAACCCGAAATAGCGAAAATGTTGGACCAAATACCAGACTGGAAACAACAGTCCCGACCATGACCAAACTCGATTATGATTTCGGACCAACCCAGACCAATTTGGACCGGTTGAGATATTTTTGAAAATTTTCTATTAAAATTTGTAAAATGATTGATTAGTTAATTAATGTATGTCGTTTGTTAAAAACTACATTTTTTTGTATTGTAAATTATTCTTTATGGTGGAAAAATTTAGTAATAAATCATAAAAATTTAAAATGATATAATAATATAATAGAATACATAACAATATTAAACAATTTGTAGTCACACATAAATATATACAAAGTTGGCTAACATTTAATTATCATTTACGTGAATTTATGAAAAGTTGGACTATGATGAATATATGCCACAATATTTTTATTGACGTCCATAATATCAAGAATATCTTTTTAAATTAAAATTAAAATTTTATAGTAATTGGGTTTCCGGTCCGGGTTTGGGTTTTTCCACCCGGACTGAAACCCGAAAACATAAAAAAACTTGGACCGAAGACCAAACTGGTTACTATTCGGTTTGGTTTTGGTCCGGGTTTTTTATCCGGTTTTTGGGTCAACCGGTCAGGACTGAAATATGAACAATCCTATGTGACGGTATGCAAAGGAGTTCGTACTAGTATGCAAAAGAGTTTATGCTAGTGTCTAAATGCACATTTGTCATTGTGCAAAAGAGTATGGGTTAGTGTGTAAAGGAGCATATGTTGGTGCGCAACATAGTCTGCACTAGCGTGTAAAAGAGTATGTATTAATATTGTGCAAAGGAGCATATGCTGGTATGCAAAAGAATTTGTACTAGTGTGCAAAGGAGTCTGTGTTAGTGTTTAAATATGTATGTGTTAGTGTGTAAAAAAAGTATGTGTTAGTGTGCAAAGTCATCCATGCTGGTGTGAAAGTAATATGTGATATGTGGAAAGGAGCAAGTGCTGGTGTACAAAGGAGTTCGTACTAGTTTGCAAAGGAGTCTATGCTAGTGCTTAAATGTGTATGTGTTAGCATGCAAAAGAGTTTGTAATGGTTTGTAAAGGAGTATATTTTAGTGTGTAAAAAAGTATGTGCTAGTTGAGTCTATACTAGTGTCTAAATGAGCTTGTCTTAGTGTGCAAAGGTATCCCTACTAGTCCACAAAGGAGTTTATGCTAGTGTGTAAATGTGTCTGTGTTAATTAGTGTGTAAAAACATATGTGCTGGTGTGTAAACGAGTATGTGATAGTGTGCAAAGAAGTTTATGTTATTCATTTTTTATTTTTTGATTATTTAATAATAATGGGAAAAGCTAAAAAAAATCAAAATGATTTATAATAAAATAGAAAAAATGATAAAAAATTAAAAGACATGCTAACAAATAAAATGGTGAAAAAAAAAAAGAATGGAAGGGTGCAAAGTATTTAGATGGAAACTAATGGAGAAAATAAATAGGTTTAAAAAATGGGTAACTTCTAAAGGCAAATAATCAAACCAACCTTCATTATTGCAATTAAAATTTGCAAATACTGCCTGTACACAAGGATATCAACAGCTTTTTCCTACAAATAATATTAATCTCTAAACGCGGGAGTAACAATGCAACTTGTGCCCGCGGAAACATTTACTTCCTCCATCCCAAATTAATTGACAATTTGACAAAATTTTGACATTTAATTACTCACAAATTATAATGAGTTACAATATAAGATTACCGTCATTAGAAAGATATTTTACTAAAAATTACAATGGATGTAATTTCATATTGTAACTCATTATAATTTATGAATAATTAATGGTCAAAATTTAGTCAAAATGTCAATTAATTTGGGACGCAGGGATTAACAAATTTTGCGTGTGTACGTTAAGTCCCATAGAAAAATTGGATTCTAATAATCCCTACTTTTGCAAATTGGATGACAATAATCCCTACTTTCAATTTGTATTCTGATGGTCCATAAAAAAATAAAATTGTATTGTAGTGGGACATAATCGAGAGTATACCCTAAATATCATAGATTTTGTGTTGCATTTGATTCAAAACTTTGTATAACACTTTACCACGATTTTTAATGCATTTACAACATTTCTCCTAATTTTTTCAATTTTTTATGATTTTTTCAATTTTATTTCTTTAGAAAAAGGGTTATTGGATGTTAATATACTGAACTTTTGGGGTATTGGACAATAATGCACTGAACTTTGACCTTAGACCTTAATGCACTGAACTTTGAGGGGTGTTGGACAATAATGCATCCGGAACGATTTTGATGGTGGTTGACTTGGTGGTGATCTTACGGGGCTGGTCGAGAAGATAAATTGGTCAAATAATATATGAATTTATGACATGTCTACTAATCTACATAAGCAAAGGTGATTTTATACAATTACAACAACAACCTCTCAGCGAAAACACGTTTAAGATAATGTGATTTTATGATTTTTTACTTTTTCATAGTTCATTCCATTTGCTTATGTGTGGATTAGCTGATATATCATAAATTTAAATATTTCTGGGTCAATTCATCTCCTCCACCTATTAAGTAGGATTGCCACCGAGTCAGCCACTGCCGGAATCGTTATGGGTGCATTATTGTTCAACACCCCCCAAAGTTCAATGTATTATTGACCAAGGTTAAAGTTCAATGTATTATTGTCCAACACCCCAAAAGTTCAGTATATTAGCATCCAATAACCCTTAAAAAAATCATAATAATTGCTCGGAATCTCAAAAAAATAATTTTAAAAATGTTTTAGGAACTAAATTTCATTACCTATTTGGGGGCAGGAATGAAAAAACAAAAACAATATGGGGTAGGCATGAAAAAAATAAAAAGAATGTGGTGATGAATTTAGTACCACTACAATACATTGTTTTTTATACCACAGAATACAAATTGAAAGTTGGGATTATTGCTATCCAATTTGCAAAAGTAGGGATTATTAGAATTCAATTTCTCCATATATATATATATATATATATATATATATATATATATATATATATATATATATATGAAAATTGGATTATAATAATCACAACTTTTGCAAATTGGATGGCGATAATTGCTACTTTCAGTTTGTATTCTAGTGGTTCAAAAAAAAATTAAATTGGATTGTGGTGAGATGCCGACGAACTATGAGGCGGTGACTCGGTGGTTTTCTGACATGACATTATGGATATGTGTTTGACCGCATTGACTTTATTTTTTGGTGCCACGTCAGCTAAAAAACACATGCTTTATGTGTTTTTCATTTTTTCTATTTCTAGATTGGAAACTAAATTGTACCCCCCTCCCGTTTATTTCTCTCTTCTTTTCCCTTTCCCCTTGTTCAAACGACTACCCATTAGTGTTCCTCTTCTTTTCTAATTCCAGACATCCCTTTATAGTGGCGACGAAGGGATGTTGTCGTTCACCTCTGGCGTGATCCTCTCGTCGAGCACCGTCGGCGGCAGCGACTCCGAGCACTCCGACCTTGAAGCCTTTGTTGTCCGGGAGGCCAACAGCAACTGCCGGGTGGTCGCCTCGTGGAGTCGTCGGAAAAAACGCCCTTTAAACACAACACCAACTCTTCTTTCTGCTTTAGTGTTCCTCGTCCTCCCAACTACTTCAACCACGACCACTTTCACATCTTGAAACATGCAACACCATGAATTCAAATCGAAATTTGAAAAGTATCCTATCTTAACTAACCTCTTCTGATTTCTCAATAGCAGCCATAACTTCCCTGTTCAACCCAAACGTCATTCCAAACCCATCAACCCCAACAACAATAATCAAACCCTCGATTTCTTTCCAACCCCTCCTTCGTATTCAGTCCCAAACCCCCAAATTCTTCCTCACTCCCTCAAATGCTTTCTCCAAACCATCACCATTAACTTGGTTTGTGACAACGATATTTTTGATGGTGACATGCTTTATGAGTCGTTGTTTGCATCCAAGTCGTTGCATAAAGAGGTTAAGGAATGTGTTGTATTGCCTCATTCCGTTGATTTGTATACCCAATCTCCATTTACGAGTCAATGGGAGGACTCATTTGTCATGTCTCACGTCACCATGCCTAGAAAAGTTGTGTACATTCTTGTATTTCATCATTTCTTTGACTTTTCTAAGGCATTCGATAAACTGTTAAGAGCACTAATGTTTGTTGATGTAATTTTGCGAGTGTGCTCTTACCACCACCATTCTGAGATGCATTCACGAATGCATGATTTGTTACTTCGGGCATTGAATGGTTCTGACTTGGTGCCAGACGTCTTGAGGTGAAAAGGAGTGAATTTCTTGATAAGAAGCCTTCCAGGTAATATCCTTCCTGACCCTTCTTGTATAATTAGTGAGTTGGTATTTCTTTTCTTCTTTTATTTTCTTTTTGTTTGTTTGTTTCCTTTTCTTTTATTTTGGGGTGCTTGCTTACCTACTTCTGTTTCCTTTGAGGACACGACAACCTCTTTGTGTTGGAGTGGGTGGGTAGTTTGCATTCTAGTTTTTGAGTTTAAGAAAAGAAAAAAAAAGAGTGAGAGTTATTTTGTAATTATTTTAGTTTCTTTAGTTCTTTAGTCCTTATGTTTTGTATAGTTTGACTTTCTTTTTTTCGATCTTGCATGCGAACATTTACATATAGTATGCTTTTCTTGTTTATTTCTAATCTATTGTGTGATGTTCTTTGGATCGTGGGTTGAGCGCTTATAATTGAAGATCTTGAGGTAATCTCTTTCCACCCTCTCTTTATGTGAATATATTTTGATCCATGTTGCATGCTTGCTTTTCTTTTTGGGTAGCGAACCCCTTGAGTGTGAATGTTGGATATATATGGTTGTTGGAGCTGTGTGAGCTCGGGTCGCCACCATTTTGTTTGTTATGTCTTTGTTGTGTGTTTTTAGGTCTTCTACCTTACTTGAGACACCCTTCTCATGATGGAGACATTGTGATGTCTTGTGTTGGAGTGGGGGGTGGTATTTTCCACTTGTCATGGGTAGACCACCTAGTTTTTGAGTCTTTTATTTTGTTTTGCTTAGTTTGTGTCTAAAACTTTGAAAATTTTTGTGTTTAAAAGGAGAAAAAAGGGAGTAAAAAACCTCCAAAGTTTTTGCTTTTCGTTTTGTTTTGTTTGAGCTTAGTTTCTTGGATTTCGTTGTCATTGGGAAGCCGTTTTTAATCCTCTTTAAAAGAAACCGGTTTGAGCATTTTCAACCCTTTCTTGAGCGATTGCCATGACTTAATTAGAATCCTTTCATTGAGAGTCTAGCAAGATCCCCTTTCTTTCTTTTTATGTTCTGGGTGAAACTGGGAGATTCTAGGGATTCATATCCGAGCTTGTTTTCCAAAAAGAAAAAAACAGAAAAAAGCAAAAGCAAAAGAAAGAAAAAGGAAGAAAAGTTAAATAAATTGATTAAGTGGGGCGTGTTGGCTTTAAGACATCAACCACCATACACTTAGCCAACCTACATGGGCCCGGTTTTAGCGGTACGGCGCGATTACCCCTCAAACCTCCTTCTATATCGTTCGCGACGAAGAGGTGAATGGAAAAGACTGTGTTGGGAGGGTAAACCCCATTTTGGGTCGTCCAATTCCCGAAAGTAAGGCTAATACCGACCATTAAAAAAGTAAAAAAAGGAAAGAAAATTTGTTGGGAATACCCAACCCAAAAGTAGAAAAAAGTTTGAAGTGTTACTAAAGTGAGGGGTCTTTCCTTGCATCACCTACGACCCTCACCAAGCCAAGGGCGACCAAATGCGGGGAAGGGCAACTCCTTGTTTATTTTCTGTTGTTCGTTTGTTTTAAGCTCGGGCGTGAGTCTTTGGGGTCGATCGGAATCAGTAGAACTTTCTAAACTTTTACGCAAGTGGGATTTAACTTTACATGAGGTATAAGGGATCAAAAACCTCTAAGATTGGCAGTTGTTTGGGTTAGGTGTATGTGAGATGCTTATAACGGTTCCTTTTGAAGGATTAACATCGTTTTCGTGATTGAAACATCTTGACTCTTGAAACGAGCAGTTTTTCCTTTCTTTCTTTTCAAACTTGTTTTGTTTTTCACTTTCCCTCTCTCCTTTTTCTTGGGCTTTTGTGGGTATAGTTGCTATAAACCCTCACGAGACCTACCTCGTCCACTCGGGCAACCGCGGGGTTTAAAGGGCTTGATGCATGTGCCAAATGCATCCGCGATTCCTGCGAAAGTGAGTTAGGGTTTTAGTTTTCTTTTTCTAGTCTTTTTCTTTGTTTTTAGTTTGCTCGGGGTGAGCAAACCCTTGTGTTGGAGTTGCTTTCGGTCTCGTTCCCAGCCGAATTTTATCTCCTTTATAGGATGTTTGTGTTTATTTTAGCCCTTTGTATATATTAGATATAGTGATTTGGTGTTTTGTAGAAAAATAAGGAGTTAGAAGAAGTTTGGGCTTAATTGAAGGTTTTTAGGGAATCCCAAACAATTTCCCGAGTCAAACCAAGTCAACCCGAGCCGAGAACCAAGTCAACTCGAGTCGAGAGCCGAGGCGAAACTGAAGTCGAAAATTCCATGTTAAGATTGGCGCAAAACAGGGGAACGGTACAGACTCAAAGGTTTGAAATACGTGTGTCTTCACTCTTTGGGTCATAACTCCTTCGTTACAACTCCAATTAGTCTGAAATTGGAGCTTAAAGTACACACCGAGAGCTTTCCATCGATATCTTACGGGTCTAAAACGGAGTTCGGATGAAGAAGTTATGCGCGTTTGAAGTCGGTAGGGAAAAGCTACCCAGAACAGTGACTCGCCCGAGTCAGGCTTCTGGGGCAACAAAGACATAGGCCAAGGGAGCGGAACAGAACATTGACTCGCCCGAGTCACCCGAAGTTCTGCGGAAATCTGCGAAGCTGATGCGCGTTTTGCTGAGTTAGTTTTAGGGTTTTTGGTTTCATTCTCCTTCTTCTATAAATACCTAATGTAATTCAGACCTAAAAAGAAGAATTAGCCTAGGTAGTTTAGGAGTAGAATTAGATTAGATTTAATTGCTTTCTTTAATTGCTTTCTTTAATTGTTCTTCAAATTTTCTCCATTGTTGTTCAAGCTTTCTTCAAGTTTTCTTGCAATTGTTATTAAAATCTTCTTTCAAGTAATCTAATTGAAGTTTTACAAGCTTTCTCTCTCTCTCTCTCTCTCTCTCTATTCTCCATTGATGTTGATTTCAAAAGCTTTCTAGGGTTAGCCAGATCAAATCCATCTTTTAGTGGGGAAGAGGGTCAAAGAATTTCAATTCTACTTCCTAGTGAGAATTTGGGGGATCCTTGGTAATCCAATCCACAATTTCTTGTTTGTTCGGGGAAAATTGCAAAGGTAGATTGAAGATTTAAAGTTTAGATCATCAAAGGTATAATCTCTTGTGCCTAATTTCATTATTAGTTTTATTGCTTTCTATTACATTGCTTTTTATTGCTTTCTTATTTCTTGTTCTTAATTGCTTTCATCTTTTATTGCTTCCTTGATTATTATCATGTCTAGTTTAGTTCATTGCTCAATTTACATAATTTATAGCTTTCCGCAATTGAGAAAAACCCCAACGCAAACCGATTACCTCAATCAAGCCTAACACCCATCCCTGAGACCGACAACCCTTACTAGAAAACCACAAAAATTACAACCGAACAATCATAATCCAATTTTCCTATCTATCTATCTATATATATATATATATATATATATATATATATATATATAGATATATATATATATATATATATATATATATTTATAGACACACACACACACATATGTCTTTGTGTGTCTATATATATATATATATATATATATATATATATATATATATATTGGAAAAATCGGAGAGATAATTCCATTAATAAAACATAGTTACAAAGACTACTCTAGGCATACCTAGAGGGGAACTCAATTC
This sequence comes from Portulaca oleracea, assembly GCA_029582165.1. Classification (NCBI taxonomy): domain Eukaryota; kingdom Viridiplantae; phylum Streptophyta; class Magnoliopsida; order Caryophyllales; family Portulacaceae; genus Portulaca; species Portulaca oleracea. The sequence goes on along the minus strand of CM055878.1, from coordinate 7,299,279 downwards.
AGAACTACCGAATTAACCCAAAAAACAAATTAATCAAATCCTATGACCGTCTAATCTACATTTTACATCTCTAACTATAAACTCCACAATCAAACTAGTAGAGTGAGAATTATCTTGAAAAAATCTACTATTTCTCTCAAACCATATGTAGTATATATAAGCAGTAAACATCAAATAAAATTGATATTCCTTACGATTTGAGCACTGAAGATCCAAACCAGTAGATTCAATATTCTTCCAGTTGTAGCTTGGCCAATTCAATCTTCTCAGGATATTGCTCCAAATTTATGCATTATATTGACATATTTCAAAAAGATCTATAGTATTTTCTTCCTCACAGCAGCACAGTGCACAACGATTTGCAAGACTATAACCCATCTTCTTCAGTCTATCCAAGGTTACTAGTCTCCCCTTCTTGCATAACCATGAGATAAAGGAGAATTTGGGTACATTACACTTGTTCCATACGATCACTACCCATTCCTCCGGGACATGTAAGTTAAGCAGTATATTCTTGATGACATGATATTAACTTAAGTAAGATTTTAGTTTTTAGTCACATAGGGCCACCACCGAGTCGTACAGCGTTAGAATTTGTATGTCCAGCAAATCCAACCCCCCTCCAAAAAAAAAATATAGTATATTCTTGTTCAAGAAAAATGTTTGATGAATTATTGTCCAAATCCCTAAGAATACAATATATTAACATTCAAAAACTCATTTGAACTTTCAATAAAAGAAAGGATAACATGTATTCTAAAGGTCTTTGATTATTTTGGTTGCATTTTTCAACAACCTCTAAACATGCAACCACCTTCTACACTCAAATTGAAAAGTTGAGTAGATTTAGCATCGTATACACGATAATTTTTTTATATCGAAGAAGCTAAAGACAATTTTACTGTAAGATTTATATATATATATATATATATATATATATATATATATATATATATATTCTAAAATCTAATTTTTAAACATTGCGTGGACATCTTTTATATAGTCCGGGGCAATGCTCGAGTATTTGCTAGTATTAGAATAGTAATAAAATTTGTCATGATTTAATGAGCCATGAATATACAATTTAATTAGTCCTGAAATCTATTTAGCAAGGAGTCTCATACGTATACAATCAATTAAGTACGGGAATTGAAATTATGTCATTATTACTCCGACAAAGGAAACATGTCATATACTACAAGAGTATGAATTATTTCTTAAATGATACTCCCTCCTTCCCATATTATCTGTCACTTTAACTAACTTTCTTTTTTCCCATAATATCTGTCACTTTTAATTCCAATGACACATTAATTACTAATTTATCAAATTAAGCTTATTAATTACATCTTTTTCTTCAATTTTTCTTTTTTATTCACCTTTTTCCTTTTTTATTCATTATTTTATTCAAGTTTTCTACATTTCCAATAAGCTAAATTAATGTAGATGGAAGTTTTCTTGGTTTTTGAAATTATGTCTAGAGTGACAATTAAAATGGGAAGGAGGGAGTATATTGATTGATTTTTTGGAAAATAATACGTACATCAAGTAGTAAATTATAAAGAATTGGCATGACTTGGCAAGTATTCCAAGGAATATCAAATGAGCTTGGCTCACGTGGTATTGTGGATTGTTTTCCAACTTGGAGGTGGTGGGATTGAGTCCCACTACTTGCAAAATTCCTTATGTGGAATTCTACAGGGCTTTCAACCAGGTGTTGGGCCTGGGTAGCCCCCTCCCCCTGACCCGCCTTAAGCCCTACTAGGTAAGCCTTAAAATAGAGGGCTAGTAGCATTGGTCTAATTTACCCGTATAAAAAAATAAGAAATAAATTCTAAGGATATGTTTTGCAAAGATAGGAAGAAAACTAACATTAATTATGATCAAAAGATCATATCCATTGAATATAGATCTTGACAAAGTTTGTCCAAATTGATGTCCTGCTGCTTCATCTACTTGCATTGTAAATTATTGGGGTCTTTGTTACATGGAAAACAGAAGACTTGCAAGTAAATATCACACATTGAGCATTACTCTCTCCTATTATTATCGAGTGTGAAAACATACGAGTTGTATTGAGTTATTTGAGTTGAGTATTGAGATAGTTTACCAGTAGCAGTAGCGGGTAGGAGTTGAGAGGTCAACTTCCCACACTTAATTGAGTAGTCATTTTAAGTGGTGAGATCTTAAGAGTATATATAGAAGACTTAAAGATCATTAAATCCCTTTCTAATAAAAGTTTAAATTTTCATCTTAGAGTGACAGAACTCTTATCGGTGACGTACTCTCAAAATTAAATTCGAAGATACATAGTTAACAACTACCATGTTTTATCTCTTTTATTTTCTTCTCTTTATTTTTATATATAATTACGTATTTAAATTATTTTTTAATTACTCTATTCACCCGCGCCTCTAAGATATTTTTATTTTTCAAAACTCTTTGATCTTGTTTGTTTGTTCATTGTAGAATCACTTTTATTTTTATGAATAATATTTATGTGTCCTTCATAGTATGAACTTTTTATTTGTGGAATTGTAGCTTTCTAATCAAATGGACACTATGGACATGTCCAGACACCATTTAGTATTTTTTACACATAACTTCGATAATAATTGAATGTTTAGTTTAGGAGTTGATGCGAGTTTTATCAGAACTTTATTTTAGGACGTAATTAAAGTAGGCAAAACAAGTTATTTACAAAGCTAATTTCATGGAGCTTGCGATGGAATTTGTAGCCATCACCAAGAGTTTGTTTTACTGTGCCTACGCTTTTGTAAGTCCTCCATTTAATTTTCTCTTTTACAGGTTCGTTAAAGTTGAACAACTTCACTCCATTATAAACAATACATACATAGCATTATATCGACATAACCGAGTTTATTTTTAATTCCTTGGGGAAACAAAACAAATCCTATGAAATTTATTGGACACTAAGACGACTCTTAATTTGCTCAATTGGATAGAAAATTTTCTCTCCCAAAGTTGAAATAATGGTTCAGGTTACTTTTCTAGACAAAATGCAAAGTTGAGTAGATTTAGCATCGTACACACGATAATTTCTTTATGTTGAAGAAGCTAAAGACAATTTTACTGTAAGATTTATATATATATATTCTAAAATCTAATTTTTAAATAATGTGTGGACATCTTTTATATAGTCTGGGGCAACGCTCGGATATTTGTTAGTATTAGAATAGTAATAAAATCTGTCATGAATTAATTAGCCATTAATATACGATTTAATTAGTCCTGAAATCTATTTAGCAAGAAGTTTCATATATAGACAATTAATCAAGTACGAGAATTGAAATTATATCATTATTACTCCGACAAAGGAAGCATGTCATATACAAGTGCATGCATTATTTCTTAAATGATATATTGATTGATTTCTTGGAAAATAACACGTACACCAAGTAGTAAATCGTAAAGAATTGGCTTGAGGTGGCAAGTATTCCAAGGAATACCAAATGAGCTTGGCTCACGTTGTGTGGATTGTCTTTCAACTTGGAGGTGTGGTGGGATCAAGTCCCGCTACTTGCAAAATTCCTTGTGTGGAATTCTGCAGGGCTTTCAACCAGGTCTTGGTCCTGGCTTACCCCCTCTCCCTGACCCGCTTTGGCGCTTTGCCCTACTAGGTAAGCCCTGAGATAGGGACCTAGTAGTGTGGGTCGAATTTACCGTGTAAAAAAAAAAAATCCAAGGAATATATTTTGCAAATATATGAAGAAAAATAACATTATGATCAAAAGTTCATATCCATTGAATATAGATCTTGACAAGATTTGTCCAAATTGGTGTCCTGCTGCTTCATCTACTTGCATTGTAAATATGTGGGGTCTTTGTCACTTGGAAAACAGATGACTTCCAAGTAAATATCACACATTGTTATCGAGTGTGAAAATATACGAGTTGTATTGAGCTATTTGTGTTGAGTGTTGAGATAGTTTACCAGGGCAGCGACTAGGAGTTGAGAGGTCAACTTCCAAAACTTAATTGAGAAATCATTTTAAGTGGTGAGATTTTAAGAGTAGAGAAGACTTAAAGATCGTTAAATTTCTTTCTAATAAAAGTATAAATTTTCAACTTAGAGTTGGAGAACTGTTATCGCTGACGTACTCTCAAAATTGAATTCTAAAGACATAGTTAACAACTACCGTGTTTTATCTCTTTTATTTGCCTCACTTATTTTTATTTTTAGTTACATATTTAAATTATTTTTTAATTACCCTATTCACCCGCGCCTCTAAGATATTTTTATTTTTCAAAGCTCTTTGATCATGTTTGTTTGTTCATTGTTGCTTCACTTTTATTTTTATGAATAATGTTTGTGTCCTTTATAATATGAACTTTTTACCTTTAAAACTTTTATTTATTTTTTTGACTGTATCCATCAATTCAGTCTGACTTTACTAATAAAAGGGTCTTTTGACTGTTAATTATAAAAAAAAAAAAACCAACGTAGGAAAATATCATGATCGAAGTAGTTTGCGCGGTGCTTCGAGCTTCAAGTCCCCTACCTACCAATCTTTGAGGTGGAAATTTACCTTTGAAATTTCGTGGACATTTATGAACCCTTCTCACCTTTGAAATTTCGTGGACATTTATGAACCCTTCTCACCTTTGAAATTTCGTGGACATTTATGAACCCTTTTCCTGAACATTGTACCTAGACATTTATTATTCACAACGTTGTTGTTTTTCTTTGTGTGCATTTATTTGGTTATTGTAGGTGTAGTTAGTACCCACTTATTCAATTACTCCTTTCTTCCCATATTATCTGTCACTTTAACTAACTTTCTTTTTTCCCACAATATTTGTCACTTTATAATTTCAATAACACATTAATTACTAATTTATCAAATTAACCTTATTAATTACATCGTTTTCTTCAATTTTTCCATTTTATTCACCATTTTCCTTTTTTATTCACCATTTTATTCAACATTTTCATATTTCCAATGAGGTAACTTCATGTAGAGGGGAGGTTTTTTTGGTTTTCTAAATTATGTCTTAAGAGACAAATAATATGGGAAGGAGGGAGTATTACACATTAGTTTTCTAAATAAGAGATGACATTTTACTTATAATCAATAACAATTTGTTTCTTATTACTGACTTCAAAAAACTAAATGTTCCTTATTACAATGTGAATCAGTTAAGGAGGGTAATGAATTGGAGGCGAATTAGACATAGGTACCTTCATCTCCACTTTGATTTTCACCTCTACGTTTGATTAATTGGAGGAGCATGGACCTCTAACTACCATTATAATTATAGCCGACTCTAAATTTGCTCCCATATGTTGGGTTTTTTGCATTTTGGACTTCGAAGTATAGGGGTATTTATTTTTTGGTCCCACATTTTTCATTGTTTATCTTTTGGACCCTAAAGTTTATGGATTGAATAAAAATGAATCTTAAAGTTTGTAGGTTGAAAAACAGGCCTATATACTTTTTTCTTTTTCTTCTCATGTTTGAATTTATCTCCTGATTAGCGCTAAACTTCAGGAGTAAGGTCAAAACTGATATTGAAGCTATAATACACCTCTCTTATTCATGTTGGAACTAATTAGACCATAAAGTATCCAAGGTCTAAGTAGTTCCGACATGAATAACAACAGAGGTGTATTACAACTTTAATATTAGTTTTAACCTTAGTCCTAAAGTTTGACACTAATCGGAAGATGAATTCAAACATAGGAAGAAAAAGAAAAATAGTACACGGGCCTTTTTTCACCCTACAAAATTTAAGATCCTTTTATATTCAACCCATAAACTTTAGGGTCCAAAAAATAAACAATGAAAATCGTGGGACCAGAAAATAAATACCCTTATACTTCGGGGTCCAAAATAGAAATATCCCCCCGTATGCTTCGATTATAATAGGAGGTATCCATCTCAATTATTTGCTTGTTAATAATTATGACTTGGAACTTAATCCCTCTTCTGTACCAAATAAAAATTAAATATTTTCTTCATGTTAGCGTAATCCTCTTGAATTGATTGGCGAAAAGGACGACGCAAAGGGGCAGGGGGCACAATTAAACACGCATTTATATATATATATATATATATATATATATATATATAGATATATATATATATTTGCCAACAACAACAGTACAACAACATAACAACATACACATAAAACTAACACAAACAAAATAGAACCGAACTAAAACAACATAAAAGAAAACACCCATTGACGAGCCGTCTATGCTTCGCTTGACTTGTTTCGCCAAGTTCTGCGCCGGTTGAACCTCACCACGGACCCTTTTTGAATAATACCCTTTTGTGACAATCTGCTGGTGGCTCCCAAGATACCTGCTGGTTCCTTGCTTGCTGATCTCCTTGGTGGAACCGCTTCTTTAGAGGCACACGAGCTCCCCGGGCTAGACTTTCCTCCTGCATCTTCCTCTTAGTACTTGTAACACAAACATCTTGGCACCTAGTAGACCATCGGGCTTCCTGACATGTTCGGTGGCGTCTCCTTGAAGCCTTGTATCTTCCTCTCGATGCAGCAAACTTGAAAAAACCATCCTGTTGCTGTGACTACGTGATCACTTCTCCAAGTTGATCCAGCACCTCTGAGGATTCCACATCCTTAATGATTATGTCTCTCATAGAATTCGATTTTTTCCCCACAGGAGTTGATACAACTTCATCCACTATCATGTCCTCCCCACCCTTGCAAGGGTTGGCGGCAACTCTCACTGTCATAAAGCTCATACTCCTTGGATCATAAAATGTCACTGTCTTTTTTCGCAATACCTCTTCATACGTATTTTCCGATATGGACAAAAGATCGCCTCTTATGCCTTTCTTAAGAAATTTTTTAAGAGATTTATCAACTGCTCTGTCCTTCTTGACTGAATTGAAAGCCGGAGATTGTGTAAGACTTGGACAAGCCCCCCCGCAAATCCATTCTCCTGTACCTTGGAGTAACTTCCTTGTACTCCACATTCCTTAACTACCTTTTGTTTCTTTAGCCGTAGACTCGACAGTGTAGTTCCCAATCCCTGCATCCCGTTGATGCTAAATGTTGAATCACCTTGCAAATCACTTATCGGAGCTGGTTGTTCATTCTTGTCATTCTCCGAAAAGATGGACGTTTTTTGTACCTTGGTGGACGCTACCACCTGTTCTAATTCTTTCTTAGCCTCTACAATTGAAGGGTCTAACTCCAAAGCCCGGGTAAGCGCCATCTTCACTTCATCCAAGTTTCCTAACTTAGCATAAGCAACACCACTGCGGTACAGAGCCTTAACATTGCTTGGTTCAAACTTTAACCCAAACTTATATGCTTCAACGACCCTTGAAAACCCACCCAACTTCAATTCACAGGAAACAAGATTCAACCTGGTCGACGCAGCCAATTCCCACAGCAACGATAAATCCGATTCAGACCTTGGATCGCTAACACAAACAAATTGAATACATTTCCCATACAAACGGACAACACTGTCATACCGCCTTGTTCTGAATAATTGATTACCATCATCCTTAAACTTCTTTGTTGCAAGGACGGCCTGACTAGGATGTTCCATCTTCCCTAACAGGTTTAAAACATCCCCATCAAAATCATTCTCCTAGGTTGCCAAAAGTTCCTTATGTATCCTAGCCAAAACAATTGGATTCTCTAAACAGCCGGGATCATCAATGTGGTTTAGCGCCCCAATTCCAGCACAACAACAACCAAAATGGATCGACCAACAACAATGCACATAGAAAACGACCAAAACAGAGAACAAGTGAAAATCAATCAATACAGACTCACTATGATCGATTATCACAAGGGCTCCTTAATCTCCTTCTTAGTTACAGATTCACCTTCTAAGAATTCGATTAAGCTCTACCAATCACCTACTTGATCAGCCAAATCAAGTTACAGTAGTAGAAATGAGAGTTGAGGGAAACTCACAACCTTGAGAGTAAGAAGCTTCTCGAATTTTAGGGTAATATTCAGATTGATTGTCCAAAACCGATTACAAAGGGGGTTTATATATACCCAACAGAATATTGTAACTAATCCAGCTAATTAGGGATTTCTTGAGCAAAAAGAAAACCTCCTAATCTGACTTAAAGAAGCTAATAACGTTTTATTATATTAGCCAATATATTTCAAACATAAGCAGCTCCGGATAAACGTCCTTTACCCGCATCCAGAACGTGGTGTGTGAACGTCCTTCAGTCTGAGCAAATGACATGATAAGTGAATGTTCTTCATTCTGAGCAAATTGGCTGCTATGTCTGGAAGATTGAAGTAAACATTGGTGAGGCTTCACGAGGTGAAGGACATTGGCCTGCCAAACGATCAACTCCCTTCTTGGTTTCACTCACAACCAAGTAACAAGCTTGTATGACTTGAGCATGCTTGAGCAGATTCCCATCATCCCCCCCAAGTTGAGAAAAGTTTGTCCTCAAACTTGGAAGACCTTCATCCTTAGCATAATAAGGCCTCAAGTCAGACACGTTGAATGTGGCACTTCCTCCATAATCATCCGAAAGTTCAAGCTTGTAGGCATTGTCTCCAACTTTTTCCAGCACTTCAAATGGTCCATCAGCCCTTGGAACCAATTTACCTTTCCTCTTAGATGGAAAATGATCCTTCCTTAGGTGAATCCAAACAAGATCCCAAGGTTGAAAAACCATCTTTCCTCGGTTCTAGTTGGCTGAATTGGAAACCTTCTCATTGAAATTGGCTATCTTCTCTCGGACTTGCTGATGTAGCGCTTGAATCTCCTTGGCTCTCACACTAGCGTCATGGCTAAACCTGGTTGAGGTAATAATAGGGGCCAAATCCATAGGGGTGATTGGATTTTTCCCATATACTACTTGAAATGGAAACAAACCAGTAGCCTTGCTAGGAGCTCTATGAAATGCAAACTCAGCATGAGGTAGCAAAGTGTCCCATCCCCGCTTATTTTTGTTCACCAAGGACCTTAGCAGTGTACCAAGGGTCCTATTGGTAACCTCCGTTTGACCGTCTGTTTGGGGGTGACATGCAGTGCTGAATTTGAGTTGGGTACCAAGCTTCTTCCATAAAGTTACCCGAAAATGGCTCAAGAACTTGGCATCCCTATCCGAGACCATAGATTTAGGGATTCCATGCTACTTAACCACCTCTTGGAAGTATAACTCAGCAACTTCCATAGCATCATAGGTAATGTGACAAGGAATAAAATGGGCCATCTTAGAAAAACGATCAACAACTACCATAATAGAGTCTTTACCTCTGGGCGTTCTAGGCAACCCAATAATGAAGTTTAGGCTGATATCTTCCCAAGGACCTTCAGGAATGGGCAGTGGTGTGTAATAATGTTCCTTCATCATCAAGGTAGTCCTCTCAATCCCAAAATGTCCTGCCAAGCTACCTCCATGAACCTCCAAGATGAGAAGTTCACGTAAGCTGCTCTTTGGAATGCACAACTTATCTCCCTTAAAGAGAAACCCATGCTTAAGGTGGAATAAACCTTGGGGTTGCTGCTGACATGCTTCATAAACCTCCTTGAAATCTTCATCTTCCGAATACAAAGCCTTGATTTGATCAAAGCCAAGTACTTTAGAATCCAGAACATGTAACAGAATAAACTTCCTTGACAGTGCATCAGCTCCTTTGTTCAAATGACCGGTCTTGTGATGGATCATGAAATGATATGCAAGGTCATCTACCTGCCTTTGGATCTCCTGGGTATCATTAGGGGTCATGCGGTAAGCTGGTTTATTAGGGAGTATTGACCCAGGTATGAGGTCAATCTTGTGTTGGATATCTCTCTTGGGAGGCAAACCAGAGGGCATCTCTTCAGGAAACACACAGGAATAGTGTTCCAAAAGAGGGGTAAGAAGGAGGTGGCTATTTGTGGAGCTTAGGCTTGTGTTTTGGTTCAGGAGAATAAGGTCCTTATGTTCATGAAACTCATGGTGTTCAGCAACCAAGAGTGTGATCAAATTGGGTTCAGCAACCACATTCTCCTTAGGTTTTGCAAGTTGGGTAGGTTTGAGGGGTACAAGGGTAATCTTCTTGTGATCAGACACAAGGTTATATGTGTTGGCTCTTCCATCATAATGGACATCTCTATCAAACAACCAAGGTCTACCAAGCAAAACATGACAAGCATCCATAGGTAATATGTCACACCAAAGTGAATCTTGGAAGGATTTACCTATAGATAAATTCACCAAGCATCTCTGATTCACGTGAATGCCCTTGCCTTGATTAAGCCACTGGATAGTATAAGGAGCCGGATGAGGGTTGGTTTGCAACCTCAGTTTGTTCACCATGGACTATGAGGCAGCATTGGTGCAACTTCCTCCATCAATAATCAACGAACACACCTTCCCATTGATAGTACATCGTGAATGAAAGATGTTCTCCCTTTGCTCATGTCCCTCTTGCATAGAAGAGCTACGAAGAACTCTCCTCACCACCAACATTTCCCCTTCATCTGGTTCTTCAATCACCTCATCATAAACTGGTTCACCCAATAATTCCTTCTCATACTCCTCTTCCAAATCTGGTTCAGGTGCAACGAACAAGGCGGTTTGGTATTCCATAAGTGACACCACTCGTTTATTAGGACATTCAGATGCAATGTGTCCTAATCCTTGGCACCTAAAACACCTTCGGGGACTGTAGGTTTTAGGTTGATGAGGGTAGGCTTTTGTGGGGTATACTGGTGTGTATTTTGTGGGGTTTAGGGGTTGGAAATTTGGGACTGTAAGGCTGTTTTTGTGGAGGGTGGTTTGGGTTCTGAAATGGATATGAACGTGTTTGAGGTTGGGGTTTATGGGTTACTTCCTTCCCTTTGTTTCTCTTTTGCAACTCAACCTTGTGTGCCAATGAACTCAACTCATCAATGGTAGAATAAGGATGCAATTCCACAACATTTTTAATCCTTTCATCCAAACCAGAGAGATACCTCATAAGGGTTTGAGGTTCATCTTCCTTGAGGTCACATCTCCAAAGCAAATGCTCAAATTCTTTAGTGTATTCTTCAACTGACTTGTTACCTTGAATCAAGTGTTGGAGCTTCACGTAATTGTCCTTGAGGTAACTAGCCGGAAGGAACTTTGCTTGAAGCTTCTTCTTCATTTTCTCCCATGAATGCACCTTCTCCTTTCCCATAGAAACCCTCTTCTTCTGCAAATTAGTCCACCAAATAGAGGCATGTTTTCTCAATTTCAAGGCAATGAGTTTTACCTTCTTATCGTTTGGAATGTCCTTGAGATCAAAGAACCTCTTCACTGCTTGTAGCCAATCTAAGAAAACCTCGGGGTCAAGGTATCCTTCAAACTCAGGAATGTCAACCTTGAAATCAAGCCTTTCTTCCTGTGGTGCTCGTCTTCTGCGATGGTTTCGTACCCCAATGTCCTCATCCCCAAATGGATTTCCCAAATCAGAATCAACCTCCTCTGAATCCTGGAGCTCTTCTCAGCGTAGATACATATAATGTTTCAATTGATCAGAAAGGAACTTCACTCGCTACTCTAATTCCTCCTTCTCTTTCATAAGTTGCTCTTGATTTTGGGAAACTTGACCAGATGACATTGCTAATAACAGAATACGAAATGAAATCGAACAAAACCTCCACCAAGACAGAAATCTAGCTCTGATACCAAATTATGATGTATCCTAGCCAAAACAATTGGATTCTCTAAACAGTCGGGATCATCAATGTGGTTTAGTACCCCAATTCCAGCACAAAAAAAACCAAAATGGATTGACCAACAACAATGCACATAGAAAACGACCAAAACAGAGGATAGAACAAGTGAAATTCAATCAATACAGACTCACCATGATCGATTATCACAAGGGCTCCTTAATCTCCTTCTTAGTTACAGATTCATCTTCTAAGAATTCGATTAAGCTCTACCAATCACCTACTTGATCAGCCAAATCAAGTTACAGTAGTAGAAATGAGAGTTGAGGGAAACTCACAACCTTGAGAGCAAGAAGCTTCTCGAATTTTAGGGTAATATTCAGATTGATTTTCCAAAACCGATTACAAAGGGGGTTTATATATACCCAACAGAATATTGTAACTAATCCAACTAATTAGTGGTTTCTTGAGCAAAAAGAAAACCTCCTAATCTGACTTAAAGAAGCTAATAACGTTTTATTATATTAGCCAATATATTTCAAACATAAGCAGCTCCGGATAAACGTCCTTTACCCGCATCCAGAACGTGGTGTGTGAACGTCCTTCAGTCTGAGCAAATGACATGATAAGTGAATGTTCTTCATTCTGAGAAAATTGGCTGCTATGTCTGGAAGATTGAAGTAAACACTGGTGAGGCTTCACGAGGTGAAGGACATTGGCCTGCCAAATGATCAACTCCCTTCTTGGTTTCACTCACAACCAAGTAACAAGCTTGTATGACTTGAGCATGCTTGAGCAGATTCCCATCAGTTCCTTCCAAGGATTATTTACTTCCATCCTGAAACCAGACTCACCGAACTTACAGCACCTCACACCCAACGGTGAGACCACAAACCAGCCGAAGTCTACTTTAGGAAGCCAAAAGGATACTACCAAGACCACCGCAAACTACACCTCCCCGTACAAAAACTAAGAAAACTGAACACACAAAACGTCACCCACCTATCGTGAAGAGCTGGAACCCGGCTCCTAACCCCAAAAACTAAAGACTCAAGGAAAAGCCCAACACCAACTAATGCCAAGACCCCCAAACCACCAGCTACAACACGAAGTGACCAACTTAAACGAACAGCAAAAGCGAAAGGATAAGCCTAAGAGGGCACCTAAGACTTTTAACTTGTCGCACCCGGGACTTAAAAGGATTAGCAAACCCGACGATGGCTTCTCTCACAGGAAACTTCTTCATGTGCAGCCTCGCCGGGAAACTGTTGCCTCCTTGTGTCCGACTGCTGTCCGGAAACGATCTTCGAGAAGTCCAGAAGACCGTCAACAACCGGGTCCAAACAGAGAGCCCAACCGTCCCGACCTCTCACCGTTGACACACACAAGACACCACACTTCAAAGCCCAGCCTAAAACTAAAAACTGATTTAAGGAACGGACAGATCGGAGAGAGGTGGGCCATCACCGGCATCGGCGAGTCGCTTCAAATGTGGAAGGAAATGGTCGTTGGGAAGTTGGAGAGAGAGTAAATTCGCCAGGGCATCCTATTAAACACGCATATTTGGTACATCAATTCTATCAATTTCATCGCCATTAATGTTTGTCAATGCCCTCAACCCTACGGCACACACACACACTATAAATGTGCTTATATGGCAACTTTTGTAAATTTTAAAGTAGTAAGACCTGACAATATAAGGGCACTTGCATTAGCATTCTATTTTCTAGAGTACCCTATTCCTATATTTACAGCATATAATTTTTTAAGTGTATATAAATAATTTTATGAGCATATGTATATGAATTTATAAACATAGTCTTTCAATTAATAAGTGTACACATGCTCATAGATCAAATTCGTAAACTTGTAAAGTTATACATCAATCATGCACGTAAAAATCATGAATTTAAATTACAAATATATATATATGTGTGTTCAAAGAATGAAACTTATATCCTCATAAATTTATACATGTGTACTAATAAAATTATAGACACGTTCACAAAATTATACAGATAAATTTAGACATATTTGCAGAAAAAATGGAGTTTGAAAGTGTCAATACATGTCAATGAAAGTTGGCTTAAAAAGTCTCAAACCACAAGTTTCAAAGGGAAAATGCTAGAAGAGGAAGGCTTTACGTCATAGTTGATTTTTGAATTTTGTACGTTTGGTAGACTTATCTGCTGGCTTTCAATATTGCATCTATTAAACATCTACTATACAACTTTACAACATTATAAACTTGAACTGTAGAAATTCAACATTTATAATAACCAATACAACTTTACAACATTATAAACTTAAACTGTACAAACTCAACGTCTATAATAACCCATATTTAAAGGAAGAAATTTATCAAATACAAAACTACTAGAGAATTTTAAGTTTTGATATTTGAAACTAGTGAGAGCGAGAGAAAAGTGAAAAGTTAGACATTTAGGGGTTTTGCCAGTAATTTATAAAGGGAGCTATTAGTTAGGCTTATATTTAGCTATTGACTACTACGTACAGGGCTAAAAGTGGCACAACATTTAATGGTAGGCATTGAAGCATACACATCGTACTAATGACTACTACTGGGCTTATATTTAGCAAAAGGCTACTCTTGTGCATGATTCCTGAGCATGTAATAGGCAATCTACTTAACTACATTATATACTTTTCATTTTGCATTATTTATTTGATTATTTTAAATAAAATGTGCAACTTATGCAGTTTTTAGCTTCCTTGAAAAGAAAAAGAAGTTCTACTAATCAATTCGTAAGTTTTAGTTAATTAATTAAACTCTGTAATAAAACTATCAGATAATCTCCTCTCTTCCTTTGTTACACAACTGAAGATTGAAAGACATTTTTCCTCTAGTATAACTATTAAAGTTTTTTACTTTCATTGTTTAAGTACAAATGCCTCTTCAAAAGAGTTTCTACAAGAACTAGACAAATACTAAACTTACCAGCCTTACCAGAGAAGTGTTTATACTCGGTTTTGAGCCTAAATACGTCCTTTTTACCTTAGATTTTTACTCGATTCCTTATCTGTTTATTAGTGTTTTTACTTCATTTTCATTCTTTTGCAGATCTTGAGAGCTTTAGACAATTGTGAAGCAAAAGCACATAAAACGAGGCCAATTTGGGCCTAAAAGCAGAAGAGTGGGGTCTTCCTGAGGAAACCTAACCCTAGAGAAGAAGAACCATGACTCAACTTCGAGAATAGAGAAGAACCAAGCAACATCTATCATCAGAAGGGTCACGACCATGATCACCTACCTCACGGGCGTGACCCTAGTGATCATTGGATGCCATAAGATTGGACAGAAAAGAGGCTAGAGATAGAAGAGGGGTCAAAGTCATGACCAGAGTTCTCACGGCCGTGACGCCTTAAAACCTCGATTTCACAAGATAAGGCCTCACGCCATGACACCCATGGTCACGACCATGAACTCCTAGAGATGACACTTCCAAGGGGTACCTCACGACCGTGACCAACCCTGGTCACGCCCGTAAAAGGTTTGCGGGATTCGACGAACGATTTCCAGACTTCTCTAGAGTCATGGCTATGACATCCAAGGTCACACCCATGACCTCTTAAGTTGCACTAATTAAGTCGGTTTAAACGACATATTTTGACTGGTTTATAAAACAAGTATATAAGGCTTTATTTCCAGAAAAACAAGAGGAATTCATACCTTAGGTTTTATTTTAGCTTTAGCCTCTTAATATCTCTCTTAGCTTCGTGATTAGTGTCAATGATTTTATAAGACATTCATGAATAAGGCAAGTTCTTCATTGATTTCAAGTATTGTGATTTATTTCCGGATTCCTTCTGCGTTCTTTCTCCTTCTTCAACCCTAGTAAGTTTCATTCTCAAGTTGAACCGTGTCGGGTTCGGGTTCGGGTCCGGGTCTGGGTCCGGGTCACCAAAACTGGGCTCGTGGATGATGGCAAGAAGGAAGAAATTCCGACCCAACATTTCCACATTAAATCTGCTCATCCGAGCATGTTCAAGAACCGTTACACCTTTTTAAGGGATGGGTTGATGAGTATCGGGCTAGTGTGCTTGAGACGAGCCATCCGTTAGCGGAGCATGGGAAGACTCGGGACTTGCTTCCGACCCGAAGGCCGTGGGACCGGGCTGGACCGTCCTGGGAATGAGCAGTATCAAGATTCGGGAACACCTCGGAGCAAAGGAAGCCAAGGCAGGAACAACGCCCGCGACCAGACGCCTGTCGCGACCGAGTCATGCTCCGTCGTGGCCGAGACCCTTTTCTGGCCAGACTCGTCGCGCCCGTCACCATACAGGTCGCGCCCGCGACCTTTGCTTTGGCCCAGCCAGGAAGCGGAGCAGCTCCGTGTCGCGCCCGAGTCACGGTCTGTCACGCCCGTGACAGACAGGCATCGCGCCCGCGACGTCCCAGATCGCGCCCGCAACCCCTCTTGGCCAGCGACAGACCTTGACGGACAGTGGGCTATCACGCCCGCGATACTCTGCGACTCGCCCGAGTCACCCCTCTGCGACGGACACGCTGTTTCGTTATTTTTGTTATGTTTTAACCTAATTTTCTGTTTAGTATAAATAGCTTGTTTAGCACACTTTTCTAGGCAGCTTTGATAATTATGAACATGCTATTGCATTAGTTAGGGTTTCCCTAAGTTTTCTCCCAAAAATCTAGATTACTTTATCCAATCTTTTGGTGGTGTTTCTAGTCATTCCTTTATTGATCATTTGGTGGATGTTTCCTTTATGATGGTCATGGTGGGGTGTTAGGCTTTGGGTGTGGACTACCTTTATCTAAGGTCATATCCAATACCATTTGGTGTTCAAGGTTATTGATAATGGTTGATGTTGGTTATTATTCTTGTTATTATTCAAGTGCAAGGCTATTGTTGAGAAGTTCAAGCATGGGTGATTGAGTTGTTCATCTTTCTTCCCTTATTCTCTTGTTCATGGATTGCTCTCCTCTCTTCAACAACAACAGCTCAAGCTAAAATCATCAACACCCCCACCGCACCACGCTCCACAAGTTCTTCTCTTTTAATTGCTTTGGTTAGTATTTTGATTAGAGTTCTAATTTCTTTAGTTAATCATTCATGCTTGTTCTTGATTCTAGTTATAAAATCATGAATTCGTTAGAGTTAAAGTTTGAATCTTTTGGTTTTGTCAATATGCTAGGCTAAGTCCCCTTAGGGTTAGGGGGTGATTAGGGCCCCTAATGTGGAATTAGTTTGAATTAGTGGGGATTAGTGAGATGATTAATGTTCCACCCTAGATTTCCAGACGATAGTTAAAGGATATGGTGTCAGGAAATTATGGATCCTTTCAAACATCGATTTGGAACTCTAGGGTGGTTTAATTGATTCTAGTTCCGAACTCTGGCGAGCGGGAATTGGAATTGATTATTTAGGATTGGTTTTTATACTACCAAGGTCTATCACACACGGGAGTGATAATATACTTTGGAAAGGACAACATCAATTCATCACTATGGCGAGGGGAAGCGATGTTAGCTCGTGCATAGGAAGCAAATATCGACTTTACACCCGGGCGGGGGAGGCCGATGCTAGCTTGATTTGCACACAATCCTTACACATGATTAACGAACATGAATCTCCCCTAAAACCGTAGTTTCTATGCTTAGTTTTTCGTTGAGTTGGCACGGTATTAGCCCTGAGCCCTTGTTTTCCTTATTTGAGTAAAAACCTATAGTTTAATCCTTGAAAAATCGAATCTTTACAACCTCTTGAGACTTGAAAAACCGAACTACATCACTAGGGCCCCAATTCCTCGAACATATATGACCATTGCCTTAGCTAAGAAAACGTTAAACAAACTTTTAGCGCCGTTGTCGGGGATATTGCGCCCCCTAGTGTTTTGTGTTAGGTTTTTCTTTAGTTTCGAGTCGGTTCAACCTTAGTTGTCCAGGTATTATAGACCCTAGAGAATTTGATCTATGTTTTTCGTTTGTGTGCATGCTCAAGAGGGATCAACCGCTTTTGCCACTTGACCCCGAAATTGAATGCTTAGCCAAACAGAATCTCGCAAACGCTCGTAGGAGACACTGGCAACAAAAAATGGTTGAACCACCACCACCACGAACTCTGCTATCATACGCTTCACCAACAGCTGGTGCTGGCAACTCTGCAATCGTTTTAACAATGCTCGCCGATCATGTGACGTTCGACTTTAAGCCATCATATCGAGTCACATCGAGCAGTCACAATTCCATGGCTTGAAGACTGAGAAGCCACTGGAGCATATCCCCAACTTCCTCAAACGGTGCGGAATGATCAAGATGAACGAGATCACCGATGAGTATCTACAGACGAGGTTCTTCCCCTTTTCTCTGGCGGGCAAGGACAAGGCGTGGTTGGACAACTGTCCAAGGAATTCCTTCACCACATAGGAATCCCTTAACACTGCCTTTCTGAAGAGGTTCTTCCACCACAAGAAATAGCCAGGCTCCGCACTCTCTTGATGAACTTTACTCAGGAGCCTGGCGAATCACTATACGAGGCGTGGGAGCGCTATATGAGCATCCAACGTGCATGCCCCCATCATGATTTGCCGCCCCACCTTCTGACCCACACTTTCTACAATGGGGTCAACCGGGTGACGAGGCAGATGATCGACAACGCCTCCAGAGGCCAATTCCTCAACAATACTACCGAGGAAGCTTACGCATTACTAGCTTAGATAGTCGATAATGCTTGTTATTGAGGAAGCTAAGTGACTCAAGGGACGCGCACGAGTCATCAAGAGGGGAGAACATCAACTATATCATGAAGGCAATCGACCGTCTATCCCAAGACATGCCCAAGTTTAAGACGTCGTAACAACTGAAATCTTTCATGGAGGTGAAAACCTCATCTACACTAGCGGCTACTGCGAAACTAGGGTGCGAAATCTATGGTGGTGCCCATCAATCGTTTATGTGCCAGCAAGAGGCAGTGGTGAACAAATAGGTGAACGCCACGTATCACAACAATCTGTTGTATACCACTCAGAATCTTGTACGCCCTGAGGCCAATCCGGCTTACAATCCATCAGATTCTAGTATTAGAATTAGAGGAAACCATAGAAGTAGAGTTGTGCCCCGAGTTAGCAAGCACCGCCACAGTAAGCTCCTATTGCGCACCAACCACCTTTCATACGCTTGTTCCACAACCGTTGGCCCAACAGATTACCTATGACTCGAATTTCATTCAGGCATATCTCAAAAACCAGGAGGCCTTCAACGCCTCTCAGCTCAAGTACAACAAGCAGCAGGTTCAATGAAATGAAAAACTTTTTTTTCCGGAACGAACAATTGCAGACTAATAGGAAGCTTCTAGAAACCCAAGTAGCACAGCTTGCCCAGCAACTCGTACATCTTCAAGCAACTTCTTCGACATGGTTGCTTAGCCAGTCGTAACCCAACCTGAGGGGCGTGCTCAACGCCATCACACTACGGAGTGGCACCGAGCTAGCTGGGCGGGTCGTCCGACGATGAAAGTCACGAGGGACGAGGTGAGTTTTTTGGAGGAGACCACTACTGAGATGGTTGAGGAGAGAGCCTCCGAGAGTAGAGTTGCTGAGAGAAAGGGCACAAAGCAGAGCCTAGGGAAGAAGAGGATGGGTGAGGATGAGATTAGAGAGCCGGCTACATAGCAAGCTCACATATATAGGCATCCTCTTCCATTTCTCTTGGGGCAGGCCAAGGCGAAAGATGACTCCAACTTCGCCCGATTTCTAGAGGTGTTGAGGAAGCTTCACATCAACATTCCTTTCATTGATGCAATCAACTGCATGCCCACTTATAAGAAGTTCCACAAGGACCTCTTCACTAACACGAGGAAGGTCAACGATCATGCAACCATCCCCATCACATCAGAGAGCAATGCTATCATAGAAAACAAGCCGCTGAGGAAGATGGGTGATCCGGGGAGCTTCTCCATCCCATGCTCAATTGGTGATTTAGAGATCAGTCGCGCTCTTTGCGACCTAGGGGCAAAAGTGAGCGTCATGCCATACTCGATATGCAAAAGGCTCAATTTATATGACCTCACCCCTACCTCCGTTACTCTGTAGCTAGTAGATCGTACTATTCGATGCCCTGTGAGAATCATGGAGGACGTTCTGGTGCAAGTTAGGAAGTTCTATATACTTTGTGTCTTTGTGGTGCTCTGTGCTCGATATGGAAGAAGATGCAAGAATCCCAATCATCCTAGGGAGACCATTTTTGGCCACTAATAGGGCCATAATCAATGTGCGGGATTGAACATTGACCTTCAACATCGGGGAGGGGAAGCTAGATTTCAGTTTCGGGATGTCTATGGTCGCGCCAAAGAAAGATCTTCCTTGTTACCACATCGATGTGGTAGAAGAGGAACAAGCTAAACATGTCGAGGTAATTCATCAGCATCCAGAGCCCGGCGAGGTGAGTGTCTCTAAATCTAACATTCTCAGTAATTCTCTTGATACATCCATTGAAAATGAGAATGATGAAGCTAAGTGCAATAGTACATTCGATTGTTTCACCATAATCTTGAAGTTACTAATGTGCTTTTCTAAGTGGTAGAAAGTCTAGCCACGTGCTTACAAACGAGGAAAAGTTTTAGGAAGTAAGAAGAAGTCTCGAGAAGAAACACATGCTTTACGGAGGAACTCCAGGGTGGAAGAATAAGTTTCGAGGACAAACCTTGCTAAGGTGAAGAGGCAAGATGAAGGAAACAATAGCAAGAGCGAGGGAGTCATCCACCAGGTTGGCCTAGATGCAGATTGAAAGCGGCGAATATGGTTAGGCTAGAACTTTAAATAAGCGCTTCATGGATGGCAACCCATGCCTGTAACTATTCTGTATTAAAACATTTTTTTCTTTAGGGAGTTTTGAGTAAAAGAGACTTGGTGTTGTTACTTAGTCAGAACGAGGTAGAACTGGCCTTTCGGTCGTGACCCCCTAGGTCATGCCCGCCGTGAGGCCCAAGGAGCCCTTCCGAGAAGTTCAGACAGAACCCCCCTCACGGTCGTGAGGCACTAGTGTCACGCCCGTAAAGTCTCTACTTCCATCTAGTTTCACACAGAATAGGCCTCACTAATGGAGGTCCTCCATCAGATGTTCCAAGTCCAGAGACAGCACCATCATTGATGCCATCATCAGCAGCATCAAACACTGATATTCAGGAGTGCTTTATGATGGTTCATCAGATCATGAGGACATCCAGCCGCAACAACATCAACATCAGCAACAGCAACCAACCAGTGAGGCTATTTCTCAATTCCATATCTTTGGATTGAGGTCCTCACCCACCATCTTGAAGACTTCACTTTAGAGCTGTTGAGGCCTTTCCAGCTGAGTGGAATTATTACTCATTTTCCAGTTATGAGGTCCTCTATGAAGACATCACTTCTGAACTAATGAGGATATTCCAGTTCTTAGAGGTGATCTTGCATTGAGGTCCTCCATGAAGACTTCATTTCCAAGCTGTTGAGGACTTTTCCAGCTTGTGAGGTGAACTAGCAGCTATGTAATAATGAGGCGCGTTTTGTTGTCTTTATTTCCTTTTATTTTTATGTAATCCAGTTTGTAAGGAGCCTTAATTAGCTTACTAAGCTAGTTAAGTAGCTTAATGCTTAATTAGGGAGTTTCTTGAGCAAGGAGAAACCCTTAATTAGCTAGCTCAACCCTAGGTTTATATACATTGTAATCGACAACTTAAGGTCATTAACTTCAGTGATATTCAATAGCATTTTGAGTTCCTTGATTGAGCCTCTTGTTTGTGAGTGATGTTAAACTCTCATGCTTGGTTAATTCTACTTCAGTACAAGGATTTTGCAATCCTTGTAGTGCGTGTAGGGCTTGGTGATTTCAATGGTGGTGTGCCTGTATCCATTGAGGTGATCGAGTCTATAGGACCCCGGGAAAAGCGAACGCTTTTCTCCGTGATGCACTACTTAATGATCGGGAGCCGACTAAGGTTGCTTAATCCTTAAATAAGGATATTTTTATTTTTCGAAATTCATTTTCGGGGTGGTGAAATTTTGTTTATTTTACGAATCCGTTTTTTATTATTTAAATACTTGAAATTACGCCAAAAATATATTAAATATAACTTACAAATCAGCCCAAACAATGACTCAGGCCCAAAAGAAAGCAACCGGGTCGCTAAGAGTAGTCAAAACCCGCGCGGGCTTTGACCGTCTTTGAGCCAGGCCGTTTGCTTTCCTGGGCCAGAGAAAGTGAGTTAGAAACCATAAAACCCGTGCGGGTTGTATTGTTTCATGGCGCATTTTCTCTCGGTTTAAACCTTGAATGAATGGGAAATATTAAGTCCTTTTTAATTATTTTTAGCATATATTCAAATGTTAAATAATTAAACGGATTATAAAAAGAATAAAAGAGTCGCCAGCCGATTTAAGGAAACCGACAAACCGAAAAAAATAATAAAAATAACTCCGATCCACGAAACCCGATTCTAAGTCCGGGGGTAAGGTTACGAATTCAAGAATTATAAAAATTCTTGAATTCGCCCGTTAGAAAACGGACTTTACTAAAATCGACATTAAAGTGAAATAAAGCAGGGAGAAGTTTAATATATTTCGCAAGTTTAAATTCTTAACATGCAAGATAAAATGGAATTTTTGGTTTATAAAATATGCACATATAATCGAAATTAAAGTACAAGTTACATGATTGAAATAACAATAATTAAAGAAAACATAAAAGCAAACCTCTTTGATTTAGGAGCCCGAACGCGCCGTTCGAAGATCTTGACCTCACCTTGACTTGGTGACTTGATGGATGAAGGATGATTGTAAGAGGATTAGGATGGTAGTGTGTGGATGATATTTTTGGTGGAGTTATGGTAATGAGAGTAATGAGAATGATAGAAGTATGATGAGAGTTTATGGGAGTGAGGGTAGAATTATGGTGATAGTTGGTGAGAATGAGAGTATAATGGTGGTAGTTTATGAGAGTTGTTGATAAAATGGATGGGAGCATGGAATTTTGAGGGGAGATTTAAGTAGAGTATGAGTGTTCTGAAGGATAGTTGATGGTGTTTTGTGTTGATGTAAAATCGAATGTAGGATGGGAATTTACTTGGGTATTCAAGTGAGTCGAAGGCATACCTTCTCTCCTTCGACTTATATAACTGTCGTATATAGTCTGCAGGATAAAACACTTGTCTTGTAGGAACTTAGACTCAAACTCTCATGTCAACCTTAGAGATTGTGGCCACCAAAAACCAAGGAGATGGGATTTTCATTGGAATTAATGAATATGATGGGTCATAGTCAACAACTTGCAAATGGTATTCTTAGACTTGGCACCATTTGACATCCCCTTAGAAATGGCATCATATCCACCCTATTTATAAGCCATGAAGAGGCACTTGGATAGGGTGGATATGGATAAGATTCAACCACCTTTTCAAGTGGATAGAATTTCTTGTCATCATTGGATAATGTAGATAATAACATAATTAAATTCCTATTATCCACTCATAATATGTATGAAAGCATGCTTAAATAATCCATGCATAAAACCGACTAAATATTATCAAAGTTACCTCCTTACTTGGTAACACATACCCGTGTTACCCTTAATAGGGCCAATTAGGTTCCGAAAAGTCTACCCGACTTTTCCTTGTACCCAATAGCCCATCTTATGAGTTAACTTAGATAAAATTGAGTCACTAATATTATCATACACTTGAAATTATCCAACATTTTGGGAGAATTTAGATGATAATCATGGTGGTAGTTGATGATATGAATGGAAGAACGGAGGGGGTATTTAGATGAAGAGGTGAGGGATTTGGAGGGAAATGGAGGGAAAATCATGGGGACACATCCCCATGATCATGCCATGCAATCAGTAGTCAAGGTTAGGGTCAAAAACACATGGGGCTAATATCAAGGGAGGGTGATCAAGGTGATTTTGGCGCCAGATTTTTGAAGATAAAACCCGCGCGGGTTATGTAATGCCTCGGCACGGATCGCTGCGGTGGACGTTGAACGACGCGTTTTGGCCACATGATAACCCACGCGGGGTTTGACGTTTGGGCCGGGGTGCGCCTTCGGCCTATCTTGGTTCTGGGCCGCCTCCTCGATTAAAACCGTGCGGGCTTTGTTACTGGAACTGGGCCGCTTCTTTTTTGTTGTTTTGCTGGCTTTGCTTATTGAACCAATGATCCATTTTGGGATCGGTCAAAATGCTTTATTCACACTTTTGGTAAGTCGTGATTATATCGGTGCAAATCCCGGTGTCTACCGAGAGCCCCCACTTTGATCGAGTCCGAATAGGACGAAGGTCAAAGTAGACTTGATGTCTGTATTGATGCTGGTGATGCTCTTTTATATGGCAACCGTCTGATATTGCTGATGATGATGTTGTCGGTAACCTTTAGATGGCAACCGTTGGACGACTGATGCTGACTGTTGAAGACAGGGTCAAGGTCCTTCACCGCGCATCCGCGAAGGACCTTCGGTTTTGATGAAAGTGAAAATCCGGAAAAAGGAAGTTGCCTTATATAATCTGATTATATATTCTGAGTATATAATATATATTCTGATTATATACTCATATTATGTGTATATAATATATATATTTTGATTATGTATTATATATTCTTATTATGGGCATGATTCTTGTAGATATAAAAAGGAAACAAAAGGAAACAAATCAAGGGAAATCAATCATGATTATTGTAGCAACAAAAGGGAAGAAATCAACACACAAGGCAAGTTACCGTTGGAAGCACTCAAGTCCAAGCATCCAAAGGCATCTATAAAAAGGACGATAGAAGAATTGAGAAGATAGGCGATTCCACGGAAGTAATCGCGGAGTAAGAAATCCGGTTGGATTTCTCCGAGTGTGTAACCAATGGTTCGGTGGTGAAGGTAGCCAGTAAAGAACCTCTGGTGAAGGTATAGCCAAGGACCTTAGTGAGCATACTTTGTGTCTACATGTGGTTGAGAGATGGTGTGTAGCAGAGCCTTGACGGACTAAGGCTGTGTTTGTGCTTCAATGTAATCCATCGTGTTTCAAATCGCCATTAGGGTTTTTCCTACAACGATCCTTATCTGTAGCTGACTCAAGGACATTCAGTCTTGGTTACTGATCCTATCAGTAACTGCCTTCGGGCTGTTACTTCTTGTTTTGTTTTGTAAGTGTAACTTGTTCTTTGATTGTTATAAATCTAATGAGGTATTTCAGTTACACTGTGTTTTGATCCTTAGCTTGAAACCAAGGAAGTTTGCTATAACGTCCTTACCTTGTGTGTAGATCTTAATTGTGAACTTCACCCCCCTCTTGGGCTCCAACAAGTGATATCAGAGCAGGTCCACACAAGAAGAGACTAACCGCTCTGTAGAAAAGATCACGGGGGATAGTGAAAACAAAAAGGTAAGTCACGGACATAGATGCATTCTGCTACAAGGACATTGATAAGAAAAAAAAGGTTAAATCATAATCCTTATGTCCTTCATCCTTATGTCCTTCATCTGTAAACCATTCATTGATCATATTGAATTATGGCATGAATTGAGGTGGAGGACCCTCTCTTAGTACTGACAAGTTTATCATGCGTTGCAGATTTCTAGCCAACCTCTAAAACATACTAGATGTTATATCAAGGGGGAGATTCCATATTGACCTTGTGACAATCCAAAAAGGGAAAAAGGATTTATTGTTGCTGAATTTTATCTTTCATCAAAAAGGGGGAGATTGTTGAAGACAGGGTCAAGGTCCTTCACCGCGCGTCCGCGAAGGACCTTCGGTTTTGATGAAAGTGAAAATCCGGAAAAGGGAAATTGCCTTATATAATTTGATTATATATTCGTAGTATATAATATATATTCTCATTATATACTCAGATTATGTGTATATAATATATATATTTTGATTATATATTATATATTCTTATTATGGGCATGATTCTTGTAGATATAAAAAGTAAACAAAAGGAAACAAATCAAGGGAAATCAATCATGATTATTGTAGCAACAAAAGGGAAGAAATCAACACACAAGGCAAGTTACCGTTGGAAGCACTCAAGTCCAAGCATCCAAAGGCATCTATAAAAAGGACGATAGAAGAATTGAGAAGATAGGCGATTCCACGGATGTAATCATGGAGTAAGAAATCCGGTGGGATTTCTCCGAGTGTGTAACCAATGGTTCGGTGGTGAAGGTAGCCAGTAAAGGACCTCTGGTGAAGGTATAGCCAAGGACCTTGGTAAGCATTCGTTGTCTCCACATGTGGTGGAGAGATGGTGTGTAGCAGAGCCTTGACGGACTAAGGCTGTGTGTAGTTGTGCTTCAATGTAATCCATCGTGTTTCAAATCGCCGCTAGGATTTTTCCTACGACGATCCTTATCTGTAGCTGACTCAAGCACATTCAGTCTTGGTTAGTGGTCCTATCAGTAACTGCCTTCGGGCTGTTACTTCTTGTTTTGTTTTGTAAGTGTAACTTGTTCATTGATTGTTATAAATCTAATGCGGTATTTCAGTTACACTGTGTTTTGATCCTTGGCTTGAAACCAAGGAAGTTTGCTCTAACGTCCTTACCTAGTGTGTAGATCTTAATTGTGAACTTCACCCCCCTCTTGGGCTCCAACACTGACGATGTCGTTGGAGACCTTTAAATGGAATCCGTTGCACGACTGTTGCTGAAGATGTCGTTGGGGACCTTTAAGTGGAATCCGCTGCACGACTGACGTTGATGAAGAGGTCGTCGGTAATCTTTAGATGGTAACCGTTAGACGACTAATGCTGAGAATGTCGTTGGAGCCCTTTATGTGGAACCCGTTTGAACGACTTCTGCTGACGACATCGTTGGAGGCCTTTAGGTGGCGGCCGTTGGACGACTATCGTTGACGACATCGGTGGAGGCCTTTAGGTGGCGACCGTTGGACGACTGTCGCTGTTGGTGCTCTTTTGTGTGGCAACCGGATGACAGATAGTCCCTTTTTAGCGGCGACCCGATGATGGTGCTCTTTTATACGACAACCTGACGATGGATGGTCCATTTCAGCGGCGACCGGATGATGGTGCTCTTTTATGTGGCAACCTGAAAATCATCAGAAAAGTAAATATTTGTTTTCGCAAAAATGCAAATGGGTTCAGATTTTCACCTGAATGTTGGGGACCCTTGGGTCGCAGGAACTTGGGCCGCTGAATTTGGGTTGCTGAAAAAATTTGTGTTGGTGTAAAACCCTTGCGGGTTTTATGACTCCTGCTGGGCCATTAAAAAGCGTTGGGCCGTGAAAATGGTCCTGTAGGGTGCTCAAAACCCGCGCGGGTTTTGGCCCCTTTTTCCTTTTTTTTTCTTTTTTCTCCTCGTGAAGGGAATCAATGGTGAGCCATGCATTTGTGTGGACGAGAGGGTGCCACACAACTCAGTCTCCTCTTTTGGTGGCAAATGGATGACCTTTGGATTTTCGGCCAATGAAACGCATTTGGCATCTCGAGGCGGGTCCTAGAAACGAGCGATTCATATTCATTGAACATTTCTATAAATACCAAGCCTCATTCACCTTTTTCATTCACATCTTCCATCTTCAACTCTTCATTACCTCTCTAGCTTCTCTTTCTCTCTCTGGAAATCTGCTTTTTTTGGAGATAATTCGGGTTCTTGAGAAAATGCATCGTAGAGGTCGCAGAAATCCTCCTTTTCCTCATGCAACGGCATGGCCTCACGAGATGTCTTCAAGGCGCAATTTTATTCCGGGTGCAAATGTTGACCCTTCGGATCTTACCATCCATTCTTGGAAGCATGCTTGGTTCTACCGTTCCCATGGCAAGGTAATTGTTGAAACCCCTCTTTTGATGCTAAGTTTAATAATGAAAAATGAGCAAGCACGAATTTTATTTTTCATGTCTTGTCGATTTTTATTATTTTAAGCATGCTTTGAATTGATGTATATGCATGTCCACACGCTGTCCCTTTATTTATTCGCGATGATGACCCATTTTGAGAGACGGACCAAACCCGACCCAAAGAAAACGGAGTGGGTTACAAATATGCTCGGCCCAAAGGAAATAAAGAAAACGGCCCACTAAAATAGGGAAAACCCGCCCGGGTTTTCTGGGCCATAAACCCCAACCAAAAAAACTGGGCCTGGATGTGCGGCCCACTAGCAGGACTAAAACCCGTGCGGGTTTTGGCTCTGCTGGGCCGGCTTATTTGGGCCGGCAGTTTTATTTTCATTTTTCTTTTTATTTTTTGTTTCACTTTTTTCAATTCCTTTATCTTGCGAGCCATGGCTGTGGGCCCAGTGTTGGTGCTGGGTCCAGCTAGGGCCTGAAAGAGTATGCCTTGGTCAATGCATTAGGTGAGTCCCCGATTTTAATTTTGCCTTTTCCTATTTTGCCACTAGGAGGATAACTTGAAAACTCCCGTCGTCCTAAAGGATCTCCTTAAGGTAGCCGATTCGATTCCCGGGGATTTCGTTAGCAACACCCTTACTGCGGCAGGACTCATGCCGTTCTGGAAATGCCTGGTGGCTTGGAAAGGCCGTATATTTCGCATGATAGGTCGTTCTATAGCGGAAAGGTTTTGGGATACGACCTACTCCTTCCATCTACCTGTGGGTGAGATGACGATTACCCCCACAGATTTTGTTATGATCACTGGTCTTCCTTGGGGCGGGCGTGACATAGTCTTCAATGCTGAGACCCCTCCAATGGTTTTGGACTTGTTGGGTCCAGTGTCAGCGCGTTTAGGCCCAGGTCAGGGCCTGTCCAACCTCGCCTATGCGCACTTCGAGGCGACCATCCGTGATGCCAACTTTCAAAATTTGCCCGGGGATCAACGCCGCTTTATCTTCTTGGCTTAGGTTATTTCTGCCACTCTTTTTGCTAACCGGGGAGATAACATTACTTTGACCTGGTTCCGGAATCTTCTGGACTTGAACGAGGTCCGGAACTTGAATTGGGGTAAAGCTGCGTATGCGAATTTCCTCATCTGGCTTCGTCGCGGTGTCAGACTGACGCTGGATTATGATCCAGTTTACCTCCACGAGTCTCACACCCGCTTTCAGTATGGTCCTTCTTTATGAAAGGTGCTCGAGGTATGTACCCAAGACTCTCCTCTTTGTAGCTTTGCTACTCTTTTGCTATTTCTTTGACTTTATATTTGCGCAGTCATGGGCATATGAGTATATCCTATCCTTGGGCATTCGCTCCAAGAGAAATAGGACGGCCCCAGCTGCTGAACGCTGGACTGCTGAAGATATTCGAGGGAAGAAATTCCAGCCGGGTAGCCTTGATCATATTTGTCGCATGCTGGATAACCTCACTCCGGTATTTCCTTATACCTAGTGTCCTTATTTATTTTTCATTTACCCTTGGAGTGACAATCTTTCTCCTGCAGGATCACATGAATTGGCATCCATTGGAAGAATTCGACTTGAGTGGATTGCCCACCCCTTTGCAACAAGTGGAGCACGATACTCGCCTCCGCATCCTGTTGGAGGGACCTTCGGGCTTCATATGGTACCTGGGGGAGAGAGCTACGAGGCAGATCCTGGGGGGATATCCTTGCCTCATACCCCAGGATCCTCCAGAGCACATGTTCGAGCCTTGGCGCGTCGCTCCGGATGTCTTGCGAGATTGGATTCGTGGTCGAGACTTTGACAACTTCGTGCATGACGTCCCACAGGCGCAGTTTAATAAGGAACTCCAACGCTACTTGAGTCGTTTAGCGCCCCGAGTGGTATGTATCTCCCACTTTTCCTATGTTGTGCTTTTGACCGATTCCTAACCATAAAGTCTGCAGCTGGGGCCCTATGATAAGGCTGCTGAGGTGGAGGCCCAACCAGCGAGAAGAAAGATCGGCGGGTTCTTGGATGTTGAGTATAGTAGTCAGTGCTCTGCACTCCAAGAGTTTGATCGGAAACCAGTAATTCCTCATTTCTTGTTACTTGCTTTTATCTCATATGCCACTTATACATGTGTAACCTTTGTTCTCATTACCTTTCAGCCACGATGGTCTGTCTTCAGGAAAATGACTAAGGAGTGGAGTACTATGTTGAAGCATGTCAACCGGTCATTCACTGGCTCAGGGAGATATCGCTGGAATACCGCCGGAAGAGCTGACATGGAGGCCGATGGGAGTTTATTCCTCGGGAATCACCTCGACGCTCTACTGCGGGTGTTCCTCGTACTGAGCCCCCACGTCGTTCTTCGGCAGGGGAATATTCTTCCCGAGGCCGATCACGTGAGGAGGTTGGTGGGTCCTCTCGTCCTCCCCTAGCAGTTGTTCCGGAGGGTCGTGGTAAAGGCATCATGGTTGAGGGTCATCATTCAATTGGGTCGCATCGTAGCGGATCAGGTAGTAGAGGTCATCGCTCTATGGATGAAGACATGGCTTAGATGTCCTTAGAGGAGCATCTTGGCCAGGGGGGTCACATCATAGTGTTGGGTATGGTGGCGATACCCAGCCTCATTCCTATTGGGTGGAAGATGCTTCGGAGTCGAGTGCTACCAACCGGCCTTCTCATTCTCGTCGCACTCCAGCTTCAGTGCGTTCTGCTCGTCGTGGTGGAGAGATTGTGGTGAGGGACCATGACTCAGGTGCATCCGCAGGGTACCCTGGCAGTCAGGCCCTAGCGGATGATGCTTCCTCACGTCCTGCACCATACAACGCCTCCTCCTTTGGTTCTAGCTCTTACTCTGCTGGATGGCCAGTCCCGGCTCCTGGAATGGGTCCTTCATGGCCTGCGGGTACGCAAGAGTGGTCTGCACCCAAACACTCTTGGCTAGGAGGATCTACCTCTTCTGGTTGGCCAGACTCTAGTTACGGAACTGGTCCCCTATGGCCTACCCCTTCTGTTGAGTGGCGTGTTCCTGATCATTCATGGCTAGGTGGTTCACAGGATCATTCCATATCATCCCCGTCGAGCGTGCATCCTTCCGAAGTTCCCTTGTCTGGGCCACCGCAGACGACTCCTGGTTCTGACTACTATTCCTGGGACACCTATTTCGGTACACGTTGGTGCCTCTAATGCTGGGACTTCTCATGCTGGTGCCGACCTGGTTGAAGACAGTGGCGATTCGGGCTCTGACAGGGCCGTAAGCGCACGGGTACTATTGTAGCAATGTCAAGGTCGATCCCACAGGGACTTAATCTAGTAACGCAGTGAACTATCCCTCTACTTAATTGCTAAGCCAATCGAGTTTGATGATTTTTAATAATTTCTAATGAACTAACTAAAACTAAGGTGGATAGGGAAGGATTAACTCGAGGTAATTCGATGGATGAAGACTTCTAGGGTTTTACTCACCTAACAACAGGGTCTGAAAGCCAAATTAAAGCATGCACAAGAAAGTAACTCAAACGAATCAAGAATCGATAACCTCTAAATTCTATCGCCCTTTCGATGCTAAATAGAATTATCCTGACTAACCTAATCAATAACTTTCGTCTGCCTTTCAGGTTAAACAGAATTGAAGGTCTAAGCGAGGTCGGATTATCTAATGATTCCCTAGTCTACTACTCCTTTTTCAACTTTCGTAGGCCTAGGTAGAAGGATTGGTGGTCGAATTCTCCTAATTCACCTTTCGGTACTTTTCAAGTTAATCTCTGAATTACAAACATCCAAGGCCTTAAGAACGTTCGTAAGCAAGAAAAACACAACCTTCTATTGATTCAATTGAGAATTCAAGCACAAACTAAAACATTTCTAATCAAACTCCATATTGAAGGTTCATAAAACCCTAGAAAGAACGAAATCTACTTACAAGTTAGGTAAAAGGAGAGAATAAAGAAGCGCGCGGTTGAAGACATTCCTTTAAAGATGGTGGAAGATCGAGAAGAAGAATATTATAGCTTGTATTGCTTCTTGTAAAATGAAAATGTAATATATATTTATATATATAGGGAAATTGGATTCTAATAATCCCTATTTTTACAAATTGGATGACAATAATCCCTACTTTAAATTTGTATTCTGGTGGTCCAAAAAAAATAAAATTGTATTGTAGTGGTACCAAATCCATTACCACATTCTTTTTATTTTTTTCTTGCCTACCCCATATTGTTTTTGTTTTTTTCGTTCCTGCCCCCAGATAGATAATGAAGTGTAGTTCCTAAAACATTTTTTAAATTATTTTTTTGAGATTCCGAGCAATTATTGTGATTTTTTAAAAGGAATAAAATTGAAAAAATCATAAAAAATAGGAAAACAATTGAAAAAAATTTGGAGAAATGCTGTAAATTCAATAAAAATTGTGGTAAAGTGTTATACAAAGTTTTGAATCAAATGCAACACAAAATCTATGATATTTAGGATATACTCTCGATTATGTACTACTACAATACAATTTTATTTTTTTTTTGGACCACCAGAATATAAATTGAAAGTAGGGATTATTGTCATCCAATTTGCAATATATATATATATATATATATATATATATATATATATGTATATATATATATATATATATATATATATATATATATATATATATATATTGGATTCTAATAATCCCTACTTTCAATTTGTATTCTGGTGGTCCAAAAAAAAAAATTGTATTGTAGTTGGACATAATCAAGAGTATACCCTTAATATCATAGATTTTGTGTTGCATTTGATTCAAAACTTTGTATAACACTTTCCCACGATTTTTAATGAATTTACGGCATTTCTCCCAATTTTTTTCAATTTTTTATGATTTTTTCAATTTTATTCTTTTTAAAAAATCATAATAATTGCTCGGAATCTCAAAACAATAATCTAAAAAATGTTTTAGGTAACTACACTTTATTACCTATCTGGGGGCAGGAATGAAAAAAACAAAGAATAGGGTAGGCATGAAAAAAATAAAAAAGAATGTGGTGATCGATTTGGTACTACTACAATACAATTTTCTTTTGGACCACCAGAATACAAATTTAAAGTAGGGATTATTGTCATTCAATTTGAAAAAGTAGGTACCCTTTCCCTAAGGGCCCCGCCAGCTTCCCCACTGGCTAACGAGGAGTTCAAACCGCCTAACTCAGCGGCAGAGCGAAAGATATAAGTTTATGGTAGGGGTGAGCAAAAATTCCGGGAATCCCGGTCCCGTCCTGGTCTCAGTCAAGTCCCGGTCCCAAAATCCCGTTCCCGGTGGGAGCGGGACCGGGAGCGGGACTAAAATTAAAGTCCCGGTCAACAACGGGACCGGGAGTGGGACTTAACCTCATTTCCCGGTCGGTCCGCCCCGATTCGGTTTATATATATATATATATATATATATATATATATATATATATATATATATATATATATATATAATAATAATAATAAATCAAGTGGCTTCATGATGATTGATTAATTTGTTTAATTTAATTTGTGTTCGCTCTTTAGATTTATTTATTTATCACTATTTCGAACTTAGCATATTTTTTCGGAAAAAATGTTATGTATTAAATATTGCGTAATTTTAATATGGGAAAAAGTGGCTACGTAAACAAATCGACACTCACATTTGTTAAATTAAAGAAAATTTATATAATCTATGTTGATTTTTAATTTAAATAAATTAAAATAATTGGTTGAAAAAAAAAAGGAAACCGGGACTAAAAATTTCCCGGTCGATTTCCCGGTTTCGGTGGGACCGGGAACGGGAGTAAATATTTGCTCCCGGTCACAACCGGGAGCGGGAGCGGGAGCAAAACTTTGCTCCCGGTTACAACCGGGACCGGGACCTCCGAAAAACACCGGGACCAGCGTTTTCACTTCATCCCCCATAACCAACTGAGCTACACGACATTGGGGATATATACATACATACATACATACATACATACATACATACATACATACATACATACATACATACATACATACATACATACATATATATATATATATATATATATATATATATATAGAAAAATTGGATTCTAATAATCTCATGTTTTGCAAATTGGATGATGGTGGTCCCTACTTTCACTTTGTATTCTGGTGGTCCAAAAAATAAATAAAATTGAATTGTAGTGGTACCAAATCCACCATCACATTCTTCTTATTTTTTTCATTCCTACCCTATATTATTTTTATTTTTTTTCGTTCCTGCCCCTATAAAGTTAATGAATTATAGTTTCTAAACCACTTTTTAAATTATTTTTTTGAGACTCCGAGTAATTATTATGATTTTTTTAAAAATAATAAAAGTAAAAAATTCGTAAAAAAATAGTAAGAAATATGAAAAAAAAATAGGGAGAAACGTTGTAAATTGATTAAAAATCATGGTAAAGTGTTATATTAAGTTTTGAATCAAATGCAACACTAAATCTATGATATTTAGGGTATACTCTCGAAAATGTCCCACTACGATCCATTTTTTTTTTGGACCGTCAGGATACAAAGTGAAAGTAGGGACCACCATCATCTAATTTCCAAAAGCAGGGATTTTTAATGGATCACATGAGCATGAGCATTATATGAGCATGTGAGCATCAAAGCATTTCTGGCGGACATCAATTATTGTTTTCATGGACATCAAATATCCAACTTAGACCTGTCAATACGGGCGGGCGGGCGGGTTACGGGTCGGTCGTATATCGGGTTCGGGTAAATACGGGTCGGGTGTATTCCGGTCTCGGGCAGTTTGGGTCGGGTTTACGGGTCATAACCGCCCTTTTTCTCAGTCACTTACAACTAATAAATTGATTATAATTAGTTAAAGACACCAGTGTAATGTACCATTCCATTCCAAGTTCGACCACCACGATATGTCACAGTTGTATAGACATATTAATATACACCTAAGGGACAAAATTTGGCAATCTTCAAGTCTACAAGTATTATGCGGTTTACGTTAACAATCCACGAATAACAATACTTATGAAATATATAGAGTTTGAGATGCTAATATACTAAACGTTTGGGATATTGGACAATAATGCACTGAACTTTAACCTTGGACAATAATACACTATTTTACTGAAAGAGAGGAGAGAGGCGGGACTGTAGGACTTTGAGGGTTCACTGAAAGAGTGAGCGAGTGACAGTGTTAGGGTTTTGTTTTGGTCATTTATTATTTGATTATTTCGTTTGTATGTCTCTTTCTACGCATAGCTTTCCAAAGTTATTCAATGTTTTACTTTTGGACCTTAATTTTCATGAAATTGACCCATTTTTTTGCACAAGGCCAAAGTAGACAAAACACTTAAAATTAAAGTGTCTGACCCAATGGGTCGACCCCGACCTGACCCGTTTTTTACCGGGTTATTTGGGTTGGGTCATTTTCGGGTCCCGGGCCGAAATTTCGTGTTCAAAACCCACTTTTTGCGGATCGGGTCGAGAATTGCCAGGTCTAATCCAACTTGATGTCCCAGGGGATAGATCACATGAGCATGGAACTTTGGTGAGCATGTAAGCATGGATGGACATCAAGTAATTAATTTTTTTGTGGACATCAGGTATTGTTTCAATGGACATCAAGTTTGCATGGTGAAATGATGTTTCCTAAACATTATCATGCAAACTTTATGTCCATTAAAACAATGCTTGATGTCCTCAAATCCAATACTTGATGTCCATCCATACTCACATGCTCGCCAAAGTTCTATGCTCATGTGATCCATTCCCTTCTAATAATCTCTACTTTTGAAAATTGGATGACAATAATCCCTAGTTTAAATTTGTATTCTGGTGGTCAAAAAAAAAAACTAAAATTGTATTGTATTGTAGTGGTACCAAATCCATCACCACATTCTTTTTATTTTTTTCTTGCCTACCCCATATTGTTTTTGTTTTTTCGTTCTTGCCCCCATATAGATAATGAAGTGTAGTTCCTAAAACATTTTCTAAATTATTTTTTTGAGATTCCGAGCAATTATTATAATTTTTTAAAAGGTATAAAATTGAAAAAATCATAAAAAATAGGAAACAAATTGAAAAAAATTGGGAGAAATACTGTAAATTCATTAAAAATCATGGTAAAGTGTTATACAAAGTTTTGAATCAAATGCAACATAAAATCTATGATATTTAGGGTATACTCTTGATTATGTCCCTTTACAATACAATTTTTTTTTGGACCACCAGAATACAAATTGAAAGTAGGGATTATTACCATCCAATTGGTAAAAGTAGGGATTATTAGAATCCAATTTCCCTCTCTCTCTCTATATATATATATATATATATATATATATATATCTATATATAAATATATATATATATATATATATATATATATATATTTTGGATTATTGGATGATAATACACTGAACTTTAGGGGTATTGGACAATAATGCTCTGAACTTTTTTCTTGGACTCTAATACACGGAACTTTGAGGGTATTGGACAATAATGCACTCAGACCAATTCAACTGGTGGTTGATGCGGTGGTTGTCCCACTTTGGGTATCGTTTTTCTATTTTTTTCCAAAAAAAAATATTAGTAATCTTGCTTATGTGTACTTTCTTACACGGCAAAAGTTTTTTTCTGAAAAAAAATAGAAAAACGACACCTCAAAATAGGGCGATACCACACAACCACCAAATTAATTGGTCCGAAAGTATTGTCCAATATCCTCAAAGTTCAGTGTATTAGAGTCCAAGAAAAAAGTTCAGTGCATTATTGTTCAATACCCCTAAAGTTCAGTGTATTATCATCCAATAATCCTATATATATATATATATATAATAAAAGAAGTACATCTTTTCGTTACATTTTTATTTCACTAAATTTAAAAAAGAAAGGCATCTCTATGACCTCGGAAAAAGCACCCGCTTTTCACGAGTGTGCTACTTAACGATCGAGAGTCTACTAAGGTTGCTTAATCCTTAAATAAGGATATTTTTACTTTATGAAAATCGTTTTCGAGGGGTGACTTTTATTCGTTTAAGAACCACTTTTTTATTATTTACACTCATGAAATTATACCGAATTAACCTATAAATGACTCAATAGGAATTCCAGTTCGAACCCGGGCTAAGAAGAGAATACTTGGGCCAACAGGGGCCATCACTGGCCGCGTGGCCTGTGATGTTTCCACTGTTGGGCCTACGCTTCTATCGCCAACAGAAAATATTTGGAAATATTCAAAGGCCACGTGACCTATAATAATTTCTTTTGAGCTAGCTCCGAATCAGAATATGGGAGTATATAAGTCATTTCATAAATTTTTTCGATGTAATAAACATGTGTGTTTAATAATAAAAAATTGAATAAAGGAAGAGTCGCCAACCGATTTAAGGAAACCGACAAACCAAAAAACAAGAAAGAAACTAACTCCGGTCTACGAACCCGAATTCTGAATCCGGGGGCAAGGTTATGAATTCGAGAATTAAGTTATTCCGAATCCGCCTGTTTTAAAAACAAACTCTACTAAAATCGAACATGAATCGAAATTGAGTGGGGAGAAGTTTAATAAATTTCATGAAATTAGTATTCCGAACATGCAAAGTTAAAAGATCAAGGTTTTTACTAAATGAATGCACAAATAGGGGGATACATAAAAGTAAATTATATTATTGAAACCAAATGATAGACGAACCTCACTTTAAGCTTTGATATGATGGAAGAAAGATCGAACTCTTTACGATGAACACTTGGACATAGCTTAATGAGGCTCTGGAAAGAAGGCTACTCGAAAGTTGTTGAAAATGGATTTTCTAGAGGAATATGGATGATTGAGGATGATTGGAGATGTGGGTATAGGGATAGTATGGTGGTGGTAGTGATGGAGGATGGAAGAGAATGATGATGATAGTAGTTGATTGAAAGAATAGAGAAGATGGATGATAGCAGGGAGTTGAGAAGTGTTGATGATGATTGTTGGTGATTGTTGATGGAAGAATGAGGGGTATTTATAGGTGAAGGAAGGGTTGATGAAGATGGAAGGAGAGGAGTGATCATGCCCTCCAAGCAAATAGGATGGCCGCATGGCCTTACGCAGGTCAAGGGTCAAAGGTCAAGGGGTTGTTATCATCGGATTACAATTGCATGGGAGGGAAAATTTTGGCACCAGAATTCGGATTCTTAAGCAAGGTCGTGCGGCCAATGAATTTTATTCACACGGATTGCCAGCATGGTAGGCGCGAAGACGGACTGTAATCATGAGCAAGGCGGTGCAGCCTTCCTCTTGTCTACTGGGCCAGATTGCATATTGGGCCTGGTTTTTGGGTCTGGGAGCTGAGCAAGGCTATAGGGCCTTGCTATTTGGCTAAGACAACTTCAAACGTCCATAATTCCTTCATCCGGACTCTGATTGAGGCGATTCAAAAGGCGTTGGAAAGCTTATGATGAATTTACTCTCATTAAAAGAAATAGGGCCAATGAGACTTGTGGAAAAAATGTGATTTGAAAGGGTGAGCATATGTGTGCAGAAAGGGTGAAAAATGAGGGCTGCTGTGGTGGGGTTGGCCCGTTTTCTTTTGATTGAGGAAGGCCCATTGGCTTTGCTTTCATTCTAGCCTCTTTTCTTATTGTTGTTGGTTTATACACTCATCCCAGTAAAAAATTCGGTGTCTACAGAGAGCCCCCACTTTGATCGAGTCCGAATAGGACCATGGTCAAAGTAGCCTAAGGTGTTGACTGCCTGACGTCGGTAACCAGAAGATAGGTGCTGGAGTTGCTCTTTTAATCACGACTAAAAGATGGATGATGTCGGTGTTCTTTTAATGGTGACCGGAAGGTGGATGCTGTCGGTGCTCTTTTAACGGCGGCGACCGGAAGGTAGAAGCCAGCGACCTTTTAGCAGCACCTAGATGATGGCGATGCTCTTTTAACGGCAACCTGAAGATGGATGTCAACGACCTTTTAGCGTCAATTGGACGATGGTGGATGGCAGCGACCATTTAGTGGCAGTTGGATGACGGCGGTGCTCCGTCAATGGCAACCTAAAGATGGATGGTAGCGAGCTTTTAGTGGCAGCTGGATGTTGGCGGTGCTCTTTCAACGGCGACCGGAGAGTGGAGGTTAGCGACCTTTTAGCGGCAGCTGGATGACCGAAGAGTGGAAGTCAGCGACCTTTAGCGGTAGCTGGATGATGTTGGTGCTCTTTTAACGGCGACCGGAGAATGGATGTCCGCAACCTTTTAACGGTAGCTAGAAGATAAAATCGTAGTTTTCCCGGTGTCGGTGATGGTTCCTTGACAGAAACCAAAACATAATGTTATATCATTTTGAACAATGGTTGGAGATATAGAGAATTACTTGTTTGATAGATTGATTGTTGTTGATCCAAACTTCCTTTCTTCGGTGCTACTGTCGATGATGCCCAACGGATTTTCCCGAGGCGTATTCGGATTTTCCCGATGCTGATAATGCCCAACGGATTTTCCCGAGGCGGATTCGTATTTTCCCAATGTAGATGGTGCCCAACAAATTTTCCCGAGGCGGATCGGTTGTTCCCGATGTGCATGGTGCCCAACAGATTTCCCGAGGCGGATCGATTTTTCCCGATGTCGATGATGCCCAACAGACTGTCCCAAGGTGGCTCAGATTTTCCCGATATTGATGATGTTAGGTTTTAGGTTATCTATTTCCTAAACAGATACAGATTAATTAGCGGAATATTCATAACGATTATAAAACAATTAATCACAACAATCACAGAGGCTTTAGTAATTATACCTGATCGCTAATTCCGACTGAAGTAGAGGTTTACCTTCCAGATTCCAATGCTGAAATCCTCTACTGAAAAGTCCACGCAGCACTCCGGGAACCCGACTGCTCTATCGACCCGATCGAGACGAATCTCAATCTAAGATGTATGTGTGAGAATGTTTCAGGAAACAGAGAATGTTTCAGGAAACGATAAGTGCAAACTAAAAGAGAGAGGAACTCAGGAAATCACCCTGGTATCTCTCTAAGAGTCTCAGACAGTTGGTGTAGAATAATCTCTCACAAAGGCCCCTTTATACAGTGTTTAGAAAACCTAGGGAAAGGGTTCAAAACCCTAAAGGGCCGACTTAACGCAACGGCGCGCTTCTCAGGCCCAACACGGTCCGTGTTGAAACAACACGGTCCGTATTGGACTCCAGAAGGTCCATTAACTCAGCCCATGGACACCACAGACCGTAGTTTCCCAACATGGACCGTGTTGAACCTAGTTCGGTCCGTGTTGGGCTGATTTCTCACATAAAACAGTTCCCAACATTTCTAAACATAATACAATATTACTTAGGTTACATACATTGTTCCAGGGCACTGACTTGTGTGACCCAGTAGGACTAAATAATATAGTTGTAATTAAACATATTCAATTACTAATTATAGAGGTCTCTAGCAAGACATATAATTGCTATGTTACTTTGGGTTAATCTCCGTGTATATCGAACATTGTCGAGACATTACCAATAATCTCCCACTTGTCCCACAAGTGTTCGATTCCTTCAATTCCCTTGTCACTTACCGTCTCATGTTTGGATAAGGTAAGCTGAAGTCATCCTTATGTAAGACCCGAACGTTCCTCGATCTCCGAGTTTAGACATTGAAAAACAGATGATCAACTATTGATTCAACTGAGCTCGGCCAAGCATTCTCAGTCCAATCTCTCCGAGTGGCCAATAAGACAATGTTTAGACCCAATTTTGTGTCTAAATAGCGCCCTAATTCTTAGGCTTTTGACTCGTTTCGTGTTTTAATTTCGTAACTTTTAATACATTTTTTATTACTTTGTAGATTTTGGAGTATTTACTCAAAACGTGGTAAAAAGGGCAATTTTAGAGCCATCTTGGGAATCCCGAGGTTTCCCGGGTCTTGACCGGGTCAAAGGCGAAGTGAAGAGAAAGATCCAAGCCAGCCGAGAAGGACCGCAACTGCGGTCCCATAGACACCAACTGCGGTGGTCGACCAAGGCTGGGCAAGGAAACAAGTTACCCAAGAGGGACCGCAGCTGCGGTCCCCTAGACCGCACCCGCGGTCTTGCGAAGGGAGAAATCAAGAATCACGTGAGCTTCAGAGGACCGCACCTGCGGTCTCCTTCGGGAATCAGAAAAGCTGTTATATGAAGTGCTGTTGTAGGACCCGGAAAAATTCCCGTTTGGGGAAATGTTTTCTCTGATGCGCTACATTTATGATCGGGAGGCGACTAAGGTTTCTTAATCCTTAAATAAGGACATTTTTATTTTTCGAAATTCGTTTTCGCGGTGATGAAACTTTATTTATTTACAAATCCATTTTTTATTATTTAAATTATCCGTAATTACACAAATTAATTTAACAATAATTTAATCCCAGCCCACTTAATAAATCAGCCCAAAGAGAACGATGGGCCACTAGAATCAGCCAAAACCCTGGTTTTAGCGGATTCTAGGTCACATCGATCTCTTCGGCCCAAAGGGAAATTGGGTCAAAAATGATAAAACCCGCCTAGGTTTTATCATTTTCTGGCCCATTTCTCTCGGGACATTCCTTAGATAAATGTTGGGCATGAGTTAAATTGTTTTCTAAAATTAATTTTGTGCAAGAAATCGAATACTTTAAATAATTAAACGAGTTTATAAAATTGTAAAAGAGTCGCCAGCGGATTTAAGGAAATCGACAAACCAAAAAAATAAGAAAAGGAAAGACTCTGGTTTACGAACCCGATTTCTAGATTCGGGGGTAAGGTTACGAATTCGAGAGTTATAAGAACTCTCGAATCCGCCTGTTATAAAACAGACTCTACTAAAATCAACATTGAAAAGAAAGAGAGCGGGGAGAAGTTTGATTAATTTCGCGGAATTATTATTCGAATCATGCAATATAAAACAAATGTGGTTTTATTTTACAAAATATGTACAAGCACGGAATTAAATAAAGGATTACATGATTAAATACAATAATTTAAATCAAAGAACCGAACCTTGCTTAAGGTGTAGCGACGACGAATTTGATCCCTTGAGGTGCCCCTTGATTTGAAACCCGGATGAGAAATGTGGAAGGTTTAGGAAAAGTGGTGTGTGGATGATTGTATGGTTGTGAAGAATATGATTTGAGAAAGGGATTATGGGAGAAATAGTAGTATAATATGGATGTGGTGTGGGAAGGTAATTTTGTGATGGACGATGATGGAGATATAATATGGAGATAATGGGAGGATAGAATAATGATTGGGGATGAAGAGAATTTGAGAGGGTGGAAGTATAATATGATGGGAGAGTAAAGTAAGTGTATTAG
This sequence comes from Portulaca oleracea, assembly GCA_029582165.1. NCBI lineage: Eukaryota > Viridiplantae > Streptophyta > Magnoliopsida > Caryophyllales > Portulacaceae > Portulaca > Portulaca oleracea. The sequence continues at coordinate 7,257,581 of CM055878.1, read as the reverse complement.
ATGATGATTGTTGATGAAATGAAGGTGAAATGGAGGGGGTATTTATAGGTGAAGGTGTATGGGTTTTGGAGGGAAAAGGTGGGGGGCATACCCCAAAAATCATGCTATCAGAGTCCAAAAATCTAGGCAGGTTTTGGGGTGGTCAAGGGAGGTCAAATCATGTGGGCAAAAATCAGGGGATTGCATGCATGCAGAATTTTCTTTTGGCGCCAGAATCACCAAAGCCTAGGCGGGCTTTGATAATTTTATCACGCGGATCCGTGACGTGGCGCTAAACGGCGTCGTCCGCTTCTTCGCTCAAAGCCTAGGCAGGTTTTGATTTTTCTGGGCCGGATCAAACCCTAGGCGGGTTTTATTCTCTGGGCCGGGGCGCGCGACTGGCCCGCTTCCTGTGTGGGCTGGTGAAAAAAATAAAACCCCTTTGGGTTTTAATTATTCCCGGCTTGATTTATTTTCTTTGGGCTCGGTTTATTGATCTTTTTGGGCCCGTTGACCCGTTTCACTTGGCCCATCCGTCTTGTATATATTTTTTGATGAGTCGGGTTTATACCGGTACAAAATCCGGTGTCTACAGAGAGCCCCCACTTTGATCGAGTCCGAATAGGACAAAGGTCAAAGTAGTCTAAGGATATGAATTCGGTTTGCAAAGTCTGATTGGATGCTTGGAAGCTGAGTCTTGCATCGCGGTTGCGGGCGGCATGCACCTCCTTTGAGATGATCTCCAGCAAGAATGATGCTCTACTCGTTATCGGCCACGATGCTGATGGTCAATGGGATTTTCTAGTCTCTCTCAGTGTCGCTTCCAGTCTTTCCCGGTGTCGATTCCAGTCTTTCCCGGTGTCGGTTCCAGTCTTTCCCGGTATCGATTCCAGTCTTTCCCGGTGTCGGTTCCAGTGTTTCCCGGTGTCGGTTCCAGTCTTTCCTGATGTCGATTCATATTGGTTCCAGTCTTTCCCGGTGTCGGTTCCAGTCTTTCCCGGTGTCGGTTCAAGTCTTTCCCGGTGTCAATTCCAGTCTTTCCCGGTGTCGGTTCCAGTCTTTCCCGGTGTCAGTTCCAGTTTTTCCCGGTGTCGGTTCCAGTCTTTCCCGGTGTCGATTCCAGTCTTTCCGGTATCGATGTTGATGATGGTGGGCACTTTCGGTGCCGAAGGACTTCATCAGACGCGTTGCTGATGGCCTTGGGGGTCGAGACTTCATCGGGCACGATGCCGATGGCTCGGAGATTGAGACTTCACCGGACGTGATACCGGTGGCTCGGGACTGCATTGAAACTCTGCCGATGGTCCGGAATAATGATGGGAGCGACCTCTTGTTTGATAGCTGAGTGATGGTCGTCCCTTGTTGGCGACCTGTGAGCTGGCGACTTTTTATGCGGCAGCTTGATGGCGATGGTCCCTTTTAGCGGCCTGAAAATCATGCGAAAAAAATCGAGCATCAGCTTTATTGAAATAAAACGAAGGAGATTTGATTCTCACCCGCGGGCCGCAAAGTTTGAGTGTGTGCTCCGACTGTGGGCCGAAAATTTGGGCTGTAGGCGCTCCAAAACCCAGGCGGGTTTTGGCGTCCTTCATTGGGCCGTGTCTGCGCCTGGACCGCGTCCTCTGGGCTGCTTTTTCTGAATCAAGCAAAACCCAGGCGGGTTTTGTATATTTTTCTTCTTTTTTTTTTTGCGAAGGAATCAAAGTGGAGGCCATTTCACTTGCGGTCATAAATCCTCCACGTCGCCCTGCCTCTCTTTTGGGTGACAAAAGGATTAACTATCGGATTTTCGAACAATGAAATGCATTTGGCATCTCGAGGCGGTTACTAAAAACGAGTGGCTCACACTCACCCGCCCTTTCTATAAATTCAAGTGCATTTCCTTCATTTCCTTTACATCTTCATCTCCTACATCTCTCTTGCTTACTACCTCTCTCTCTAGAAAAGAAACCTTGCCCCTTTTTTTGAAGCAACTCTCGGGTTTGAAAAGATGCAACCTGGAAGTCACAGAAATCCACCTCTTCCTCATGCGGCGGCTTGGCCTCATGAGCGGTCTTCGCGACGCAACTTCGTTCTCGGCATAGAAGTGGCTCCCTCTGATCTCGTTGTTGAATCTTGGAACCATGCTTGGTTTTACCGTTCTCATGGCAAGGTAATCCTTTAAACCTTCTTATTGTACTTAGTTTAGCGTAAAAATGAGCAAGCATGAATTTATTTTTCATACTTTGTCGATTTTTAGCTATTTTAAGTATGCATGTTAGGGTGTAAGGTGACCCATTTTCTGTATTTTGACCGAAAAAATATCTACGAATAGTTTGCAAAAATGGACCGAAAATATTTTGTACGCGTTCTGGGCCAATTATCCGAGTAGCGGCCCACTAAGCTGAATAAAACCCAGGCGGGTTTTATGTCCGACTTATTGGGTCATTTGCGTGTTTTAGGCCGGTCAACTGGGCTAGGCGGAGTCAAACCCCAGGCGGGTTTTGACTCGCCTTCCACCTTTTGCTGGGCCGCCTCATGGGCCTTGACTTTGGGCTTGATTGAGTCAAAGCCTAGGCGGATTTTGGACTCATATATTCCCAATTTTATTGCTAAACCGGCTCGGGCCGTTGTATTTTGACTTGTTTGTTTGCTTCATGGGTAGTGGCTGTGAGCCCAGTGTCTGTGCTGGGTCCAGCTTGGGTCCATGAAATCATGCTTAGAGCCCCCATTTAAAATGACGCCTTTTAAATTTTACCCTTAGGAGGATAACTTGAAAACTCCCGGCGCCTTAAAAGAGCCACTTAAGGCAGCAGAATCAATCCCGGGGAATTTTGTCTAAGAGACTTTAACCGCGGCGGGCTTCATGCCTTTCTGGAAATGCTTGGAGGGTTGGAAGAAAAGGACATTCCGCACTATTGGTCGAGCGATGGCAGAGAGATTGTAGGATTCCACCAACACATTCCACTTCCCGGTGGGTGAGATGACAGTCACACCTAAAAATTTTGTCATGATCACCGGTCTTCCTTGGGGCGGGTAGGACCTGGTCTTCGACGCAGATGTTCATCCTGTAGTTTTGGATTTGTTGACTCCCATGTCTGCGCATTTGGGGCGTCGGCAAGGTCTCCCTAACCTTGCCTATAAGCACTTCGAGATGACCGTTCGCGATGTGAACTTTCAAAACTTGCCTCTAGAGCAACGCCATTTTATTTTTATGGCGTATATCATCTCTGCTACACTCTTTGCCAATCATGGGGATAACATTTCTCTGTCCTGGTTTCGGAACCTCTTCAACTATGATAATATCCGAAACCTGAACTGGGGCAAGGCGACCTATGCCAACTTCATCCATTGGCTCCATCGTGGCGTCCGTCTTTCATCGGATGCGGATCCAGTCTATCTCCATGCAGCCCAGGCTCGCTACCAGTACGGTCCTTCCGTGTGGAAGGTGCTCGAGGTATGTGCTCGATCCTTTTTCTTCTTTTTTTTATTCTTTTTTTAAGGTTCTTATTCATCTTTCATTCCTGGTTTGACATGTCCTGCATGCAGTCGTGGGCATATAAATATATCTTGGCCCTGGGAATTCGCTCAAAGAAGAACAAGACAGTGCCAGCTGCTGAACGCTGGACTATTGAGGGCATACATGATAAGACGTACAAGTCGGGGGCTCTCGAACTTATTCGCGGCATTTTGGATAACTTTCAACCGGTATCTCCTTACTCCTGATGCCTTTTCTATCTTCTTTGGCATGCCATGTTTAAATGTATCCTTCTTCTTGCAGGACCAAATAAATTGGCGTCCTTGGGCAGACTTTGACATCAGAGGGTTGCCACAACCTCTGGATCGGGTTGAACACGACACCCGTCTTCGCCTCTTAATCGAAGGGCCTTACGGCTATGTGTGGTATTTAGGGGAGAGGGCCTCGAGGCAAATTTTGGAAGGTTACCCTGGCCTCATTCCCCAAGGTCCTCCAGTACAGAGGTTTGAGCCACGGCGGATTGACCCGGCCATTTTGAGGGATCTAGTCCGGGGTCAAGCATTTGACGATTTCGTGCATAACGTTCCCCAGGATCAGTTCGATAAAGAGTTTCAGTGTTATGTTAGCCGTTTGGCTCCTCGAGTGGTATGTATCTTCCTTCTTTGTCCTTGTCATGTTTTGGCCATTTTCTAATTGGAAAGTCTACAGCTGGGACCCTACGCTAAAGCTGCCGAAGTGAGGGCTCCTCAAGAGAGACGAAAGATCGGTGGCTTCCAGGAAGTAGAGCACAGTAGTGAGTTCTCCGCACTTAAAGAATTCGACCATAAACCTGTAAGACTCGGTTTTATGTTGCCTCCTTTTACCCAGTATACCACTTGTGAATGACCCCTTGGTTTTGCTATTTTCCAGCCTCGGTGGGGAATTCTCCGGCAGCTGACTAAGGAGTGGAGCACCATGTGGAAATTCATTGATCGGGGCTTCACTGGTTCGGGGAGATACCAAGGTGGCGCTGCGAGAGGGGCCGATATGGAGGCCGATGCAGAGTTTGCTCCTAGAGAACCACCTCGCCGTTCCACTACAAGCACTCCTCGTACGGAGCCCCCACGTCACTCTTCGATTGGGGAATATTCCACTCGAGGTCAATCTCGGGAGGAAGTTGGGGGGTCTTCTCGTCTTCCTCTAGCAGCTGTACCAGAGGGTCGGGGCAAAGGCATTCTGATCGAAGGTCAACACTCCACTGGATCCCATCGTAGCAGGTCTGGTAGCAGAGGTCGTCGCCCTCCAAGCATGGAAGAGGACATGGCTCAGATGTCCTTGGAGGAATCATTGGGTCATGGAGGGTCATATCACAACACTGGATATGGTGAAGCGCAGCCTCCTCCTTCTCGTCAAGCGCCACCTACCAGCCTCCTCCTTCTCGTCAGACCCCGGCTTCAGTGCGCTCTGCTCGTCGTGGTCATGAAATGGTAGTGAGGGACCGCGATTTAAGTGCATCCGTAGGGTATCTTGGCGGCCAGGCCCTAGCGGATGACGCTACTTCGCGTCCTGCACCTTATGATGCTTTATCTTTTGGTTCTGGTTCTGCGGGATGGCCTATCCCTACTCCTGAGATGTGTCCGTCATGGCCCTCGGGTTCCCAAGAGTGGATTGTGCCTCATCACTCTTGGCTGGGTGGATTTGCTTCTTCCGGTTGGCCCGTCCCTGGTTATGGAACTGGTCCGGTATGGCCTACTCTTTCTGTTGACTAGCAGGTTCCTGATCATTCCTAGCTGGCTGCTTCGCAGGAGCCGTCTGTGTCTTCGCCGTCGAGTGTGTGCCCTTCGGAAATGCCCTTGATCGGGGCATCGCCTCCTGTGCAGACTGCTCCTGGACCTGACAATTATTCCTGGGATACCTAATTCGGCGCGACCGGCGCTTCTAATGCAGGAGCCTCATATGCAGGGGACAACTTGGCGGAGGACAGCGGCGATTCCGGTTCCTTGTGGTGATCACCTTTATGTAATGCAAGACTCTTTTTTTTATTTTATTTTTATTTTATGCCAGACTCTTTGTAACGTATTTTTATTTTATGCAAGACTCGAACTTAGTGTATGCACAACTTGACGCCTTTATTTAATGTAATTTCGAATGATTTTCTACATTATGGGATTAATTCCAATAAATCCCACTTCCCCAAAAAGAAAATAAAATAAAAAGGACAAAAACTTAAGTGTCGGAGATAGCTCAAGCCGAAAAATTTTAGAACCGGACACCATTGGGCCGATAACAGAAACCGAAATATCAAAATACACGAGCAGGCCAATCGAAGCAAAACCCGATACAATACTACACAAATGGGCTGCGGAAAAAGGAAAACGGGCCCAGAACGCTTAAAACCTAGGCGGGTTTTAAGCGGTAGAGGGAGCTGGGCCGGAGTTGGCTGGCGCGCGTGGGGAGATCTGGCAACCTTTTTTTCTTTTTTTTTTTTAATTTTTAGCCGTTGAAGAAATGCTTGAATCATGGGATATGATGGCAACGGCTGTGTGACTGCTTGCTGGCCGATTTGCTCCATTTTTTTATCATGCATGAAGGTGTATAAATTAGGGGTGAGCGGGACCGGGATCCCGGTGTTTTTCAGAGGTCCCGGTCCCGGTCCCGGTTGTAACCGGGAGCAAAGTTTTGCTCCCGCTCCCGCTCCCGGTTGTGACCGGGAGCAAAGATTTGCTCCGTTCGTCCACACGGACCGAAATCGGCCAGAAATTTTTAGTCGATTTCCTTTTTACAACCAATTATTTTAATTTATTTAAATTAAAAATCAACATAGATTATATAAATTTTCTTCAATTTAACAAATGTGAGTGTCGATTTGTTTACGTAGCCACTTTTTCCCATATTAAAATTACGCAATATTTAATACATAACATTTTTTCCGAAAAAATATTCTAAGTTCGAAATAGTGATAAATAAATAAATCTAAAGACAGAACACAAATTAAATTAAGCAAATTAATCAATCATCATGAAGCCACTTGATTTATTATTATTATTATTATTATTATTATTATAATTAATATTAATATTATTATTATTATTATTTATATATATATATAAATATATATATATATATATGTATATATATATATATATATATATATATATATAGGGAATAGATATAATGAGAAGAGCACTTTTGTGAGAAAAGAAGCATGAGAGATCCTAGCCCTTGGTGCAAAGATATATGGTTGGGATAAACAATTGATTAATCTTTATTTTAAATACCTATTGTAAAACATGATTGGCTGATTTTTTGTAATAACTTTTTTTTTGTTCTGGGCACGTGTGAGAGGGAGTTAAAAGGCCATTGTGATGATCCTGATGTTTCCACGCCAGAGGGAGAGAATTAACTAGGTTTTGTTTCCCAAACACTCATAATCATTGTGCACAATTTTGAAAAACATAACTGCTGAGAGAGAGGGCGCCATAACTGGGAACAGGAGGTGAAGGTGTGGAAGAAATTCCCGGTGAACAGCAACAAAACGACTTGCATTGTTCCGAGAGACGTCGATGTTCCGACAACGACTTGCGTTTTTCCTGCAGTCGTCGACGTTCCAGCAGAGACTTTCTAGTGAAATTTGCTTGGAGTGAAATTTCCGGTGAAATTATCCGGTTAGTGTTTACCGAATTCTAGGTTTTTTTTGGATGTTTTTTTTTTGGAAATGGGGATATCCGGTGAGTTCTTGATGTTAATTATAACAGTTGATGGTGTTTTTTATCAGAGCAAGAAGACAATTCTAGAACTGGACATGGAGTCGAAGGGTATGAATGAACCAGAGATTGAAGAAACGAAAGAGGAGATGTAAGTCCTTGTATATATGTCGTTTGGTATTCATTTTAGTATTCGATGTTCATCTGATTTTTATTGTTGGATATTCCTCGGGTTTGATGTCCAGTTGTGTTCATTCAGTATCTGATGTTAATAACATAACAAATCATTGTATAGATTACTTGAAGTAACGGTGTCAGGAGGGCTTATTGTTGATGTCAACGTCTGATGTTCATTTTGTAGTTATATTTATGATCTTTTTTTGTGTGCACCCTGATGCTCATTTCAATTTGACTTCAAAAGATGTGTGATGTTTTTAATGTTGGATGTTGTTCGGGTTTGTTCATGACAGAGAAATTATTCGAGAATTGTTTTGATGTTCATTTTAGATATCATGATGTTAATGTTTTGGGATGCACCCTGATGTTCATCTCAAATGGCTTGATCTTCATATGGTAATGAGTTGATGTTCTTTGTTTTTTTAATATATATCTTGATGATCGTTTCAAATTAACTTGATGCGCATTGTGAATGGTTTTGTTGATCATTTCAGTTGAACTTGATGATCATTTCAAATTAACTTAATGTTCACAATATAACTCACGATGCTCATTATGGTCATGCTGATGCTCATTGTCATAAATTGATGCTCACAGGGGACAGTTGGTGTTCGTTTGAATCCAACTTGGTCGCTAACGGTTTAGTATGGACTGTAGGGGGAACGAGCTGCTCATACAAGAGGAAAGGGCACCTGATGCGGGTGGTGATACGACGATGAACGAGGAAGACACCGAAAAGTAAGTAAATAGATGTTCGTAAGATAGGTCATGATATTCATTGCAAACGGATTGTTGCATTTGATGCTTATATTCATTGCGAATTGATGGTCCTAAGATATTCATTTTTAAGTGTACTGCAAGTTGATTTTCACAAAAGTGATCATATTGCACTGAAAAGTTTGGCTGATGCCACCTTGCTGTTCATTTTCGGTTTTCATAATGATGATCATATGAGAAAAACTTAATGATCATTTTTCACATCAACATATTTCTGGTTTTTATGTTGGCCATTTAATGTTTATTTCAATTTAACCTGATGTTCATTTGTTATGTATTATATGTTCATTTCACCTGATGCACCCCCTGCTGTGCATTTTAGTTTGATGGTTGTTTTATTGTATGTAAAAGTATATTTTTCATAAATTGATTTAAGTAAGCATCGTTGTTGGATCAGTAGGGCGGGGGAATCACATGTAGTCAGGACAAGTGCCCCGATGCAGAGTTCTGATGAAAGAGTCATTGTCATGGTGCCAACTCCAAGGCTAACGTAAGTATAGTGACAAATAACACAATTTTGGGCGGGTTTTATTGATGATCGCTAACGGGGTAGTTTGGGTTGTAGGGCATACGAGCTAATTGCACCAGGGGAAGTGAACCAGTAGCAGCCGGTGATGTTGGGCTCCATGAAGACAACACCAAAAGGTAAGTTGGTTGATGTTCTTAAGGTGGTTTACGTTCGTAAGATATGACATGGTGCTAATTCTAGAATTGTCTTTTTACTCTGACAAAAAACACCATCAACTGTTATAGTTAACATCAAGAACTCACCGGATATCCTCATTTCAAAAAAAAAAAAAAACCCTGAAAAAAACCCTAGAATTCGGTAAACACTAACCGGATAATTTCACCGGAAATTTCACTCCTAGCAAATTTCACTGGAAAAGTCTCTGCCGGAACATTGACGACTGCCGGAAAAACGCAAGTCGTTGTCGGAACGTTGACGTTTGCCCGAAAAACGCAAGTCGTTTTGTTGCAGTTCACTGGGAATTTCCTTCACACCTTCACCTCCTGTTCCCAGTTATGGTGCCCTCTCTCTCTCAGCAGTTGTGTTTTTTGAAATTGTGCACAATGATTATGAGTGTTTGGGAAACAAAACCTAGTTAATTCTCTCCTTCTAGCATTCAAACATCAGGATCATCACAATGGCCTTTCAACTCCCTCTCACACGTGCCCAGAACAAAAAAGAAGTTATTAAAAAAAATCAGCCAATGATGTTTTACAATAGGTATTTAAAATAAAGATTAATCAATTACTTATCTCAACCATAGATCTTTGGATCAAGGGCTAGGATCTCTCATGCTTCTCTTCTCACAAAAGTCCATATAGGGAAATTGGATTCTAATAATCCCTACTTTTGCAAATTGGATGACAATAATCCATACTTTAAATTTATATTCTGGTGGTCCAAAAAAAAAAACATTGTATTGTAGTGGGACATAATTGATAGTATACCCTAAATATCATAGATTTTGTGTTGCATTTGATTCAAAACTTTGTATAACACTTTACCACGATTTTTAATGAATTTACAACACTTCTCCCAAGTTTTTTCAATTTTTTATGATTTTTTCAATTTTATCCCTTTTAAAAATTCATAATAATTGCTCGGAATCTCAAAAAAATAATTTTAAAAATGTTTTAGCAACTATACTTCATTACCTATTTGGGGGCAGGAACGAAAAAATAAAAACAATTGGGGTAGGCATGAAAAAATTAAAAAGAATGTGGTGATGGATTTGGTACCACTACAATACAATTTTATTTTTTTTGGACCACCAAAATACAAATTGAAAGTAGGGATTATTGCGATCCAATTTACAAAAGTAGGGATTATTAGAATCCAATTTCCTTATGTATGTATGTATGTATGTATGTATGTATGTATGTATGTATGTATGTATAGGAAAATTGGATTCTAATAATCCCTACTTTCATGAATTGGACAACATTAATCCTTATTATCAATTTGGATTCTAGTAGTCCAAAAAAAAAATTGTATTCTGGTGGGACGCCGTTGAGTCAAGTGGTGGTCACTTGGTGGTTTGTTGATGTGTACTAACAAGAGTGTGTTTGACCTTTTATATATATATATATATATATATATATATATATATATATATATATATATATATATATATATATTAATATTATTTATTTATTTATTTATAAAAGGTCATGGAGTAATTAGAATTACAAATATGCCTAGTCTTTTATATATATGAAGGTATCTTTTTTTTTTAATTAGAAATCAAGGACAAGGATGCATGGTGAGTAATTTTCCCAACGAGGAAACAAGGACAAAGATAGGGATAACTTTAACCCCATCCCCACCCGACCACCACAAAGACTTTATGTTGAACCTAGGCTGACCCATCCGGTTTAACTGTGAACCGTTGGTCAGGCCAAATCGGGTTATATTTTAACCACTTGAACTGGTTAAACTGTTAAAAACCAAAAATAAAAAAACCAGTTAACTCAGCCCTAGCAAAATCGTTGGAGTATTTCAAGAGTTAAGAGGCATAAGGGTATAAAATATAAGCAGAGGATTGACCGGGAGGTCGAAAGATAGCTTAATAAGCAAGAGGGACCCAACACAGACTATGTTAGGTATGACACGGCCCACGGGTCATGTTGGCGTCTAGAAAGCAAAGAAAATCTACACTGGGTGACCACGGACCGTGGTTGATCACCACGGTCCGTGTTGGTCCAACACGGATCGTGTTGATAGCCAGTTAGATTTCTTTTTGAAATCCCTTCATTCATGCCCCAAATATTGATTGTCTTGAGAATTATTACTAAACCTAGCAAAACTGACCCGAGACCCGACCCAAACCGACCACTGTAACATTGAACCGACAATGACCCAAGACCCTATAATGAACCGGCCCAAAACTGAACCGAACCTATGACCTGATTTTAACCAACATCGAAATAGATCTGAACTGACTTAAACCCGAACCAACTCAAACCTAACCGAGGCTGACCCGAGAAAATTGAACCAAACTAGAGCCGAGCCAAACCCGAATTGTACCTGAACCGATTGGTGACCCGCACCGAAGTAGACATAGACCACCTAATCCCGAACCGACTCAAACCCGAAGGCATTCAGACCCAATAAAAATGACCCAAACCCGAATCAGTTCAAACCTTAATTATACCCGAACTTAATTAAATTCAAACATAAACAACTCAAATCGACCCAAACTAATTCAAACCCGAATTGTACCTGAATCGATAGTTGTATATTTGATTTTTAATGCTCTTTAATAATTTCTAGTAAAATTTCAAATTCAAACATTCATGAAAATCATACCACAAGCTTATATTTTGAAATAATGCTAATGTGGTTTCTAAATAACTAGTAAAAAAATCTATGAACTTGAAAAATGGGTCCACCAAGTAATGGTAAGTTTAAGTTCAATTAGTATTTTAACTTTTTATTTTAGACATTTATTTTTTCATATGACTCATACCTAGTTCCAATTATACATGACCCGAATCTTAGTCAACTTGAGGTTGACCCAATTTGAATCTTTGGACGACCAATGGTTGACTTGACCCAAATTTTACTCGACTTGAGGTTGGTCCGACCCGAATCTCACTCGATCTGATGGTTACCTGACCCGAATATTAATTGACTTGAGGTTCACCCGACCCGGGGTTGATCTGGACCATTGAACCCGTAGCTGACCCGACCCATGACTGAACTGATTCGAAGTACCACAACCCAACGGCGAACCAAACCGAACCTTACCCGCATCGAACCTTGTTCGACCCAAATGGGTTGACCCGGACTCTGCCCTAACCCGAACATTACCCATACCCATACCCGACCCAAATTATAGTGACCCAAACACACCTGACCCAACCTCTCCCGACCCAAACCCGACCTAATGGACCCATTTACCAAGTCTAAATTTATTAGGGATTATGCAAATTCTAGTGTAAGATCGTCTCACGTAAACTTATTGTGAGGCAGACTCTTTATAGGATGACATTTTTAATAGTTTATTATGACTAATAGACTATATTAGAATGACTTTTTAATACGAATATGACTAATAATTTATTTTGAGGCGACTTTTATGAGAAGAGAAGCATGAGAGATCCTAGCCCTTGATCCAAAGATCTATGGTTGAGATAAGTAATTGATTAATCTTTATTTTAAATACCTATTGTAAAACATCATTGGCTGATTTTTTTGTAATAACTTTTTTTGTTGCAGGCACGTGTGAGAGGAGTTGAAAGGCCATTGTGATGATCCCGATGTTTGAGCGCGGAAGGAGAGAATTAACTAGGTTTTGTTTCCCAAACACTCATAATCATTGTGCACAATTTCAAAAACACAACTGCTTTGAGAGAGAGGCACCATAGCGGAGCGATGGTGAAGGTGTGAAGGAAATTCCGGTGAAGCGCAACAAAGCGACTTGCGTTTTTGGTGACGTCGGCGTTAAACAGCGACTTGCGTTTTTCCGGCAGTCGTCAATGTTCCGGCAGAGACTTTTCCAGTGAAATTTGCTAGGAGTGAAATTTCCGGTGAAATTATCCGGTTAGTGTTTACCGAATTCTAGGGTTTTTTTCAGGGTGTTTTTTTTTTTGAAATGAGGATATCCGGTGAGTTCTTGATGTTAACTATAACAGTTGATGGTGTTTTTTGTCAGAGTAAAAAGACAATTCTAGAATTGGACATGGAGTCGAAGGGTGTGAATAATGAACCAGAGATTGAAGAAAGGAAAGAGGAGATGCAAGTCCTTGTATATATGTCGTTTGGTGTTCATTTCAGTATCCAATGTTCATCTGATGTTTATTGTTCATTCATGCACTACTTCATGTTCATTCACACGGAACCTGATTTTCGTTTCCAAGATTAGTTGGTGTTCATTCATATAGAAGGTGATGCTCATTTCGGTTTGGTTATTGTTGTTCATAATAGTATGATTGGTGTTCATTTATGCAGTACCTGATGTTCATGATACGATTACTTAATGTTCGTGATAGTATCATCTGCGTAATAGTTCATGTCCATAAGATGACAAGTTAATGTTGCATAGACTATGGTGCTCGTGTGATTCCCGCTCGATTTTCATTCCAAATATTAATTGATGTTCATCGTAGTACGCTTGATGTCCATTGATTATTTATATATTGGTCAAGAACTATGAGTTCACTAATGTTCATCTCATAATGATTGATGTTCATTCAAATGAAATGGTGTTGTTTATCTCAATTTTGTGTGTTGTTCATCGTGTGTACAATGCTGTTGTTGACGCATTGCAAGTGGGAACAGGGTCCACCGTGCTTCCACCGCCAATGCCACAACAGTATGTCCCTAAAGAGGCAAGAGGACGAAGACAGCAGTGGAGGTTTCCACCGAGAACAAGGCACGCGCAAGGAGGTGCCATTGTTGCGACCAAATAGCAACGCACGATGTCAGGACTTGTCCAGAGCGTTATGGATGATGTACTAAAGTTGTGCGGATATAAATTTAGTATGCTTTTGGATATATATCTTAACGATCGGATCCGACCATTTTGCTATATGTTATGCTATTAGTTTTAATTGATGTGTGTTTTTCTTAGACTCGGATGGTGCATTTTCCATGAATGAACATGTGAATCTGATTTCAATATATGGTATACATTTTTCGTTGCCCACTATGTTTTCATTATATGTAAACGATAAATCTACTATACATAGTCGCTCATTTCACAACTACTCTACGTCCATTTCACAAATACATGGTGTTCATTCCGCAGAAACTTGATGTTCTTTTCACAGTTACTTGTTGTTCTTTTCACAAATACATGGTGTTCATTCCGCAGAATAACTTGGTGCTAATTATATATTTCAACTTAAATGATGGTCAACATTTATGTGGCAAAGATCATCTGAACTTAAATACTCGATGTCCGTTACACAATAACTTGATGTTGTGTTCACAAAAACTTGATGCTCATTTGCAATTACTTGATGTTCATCTCAAAATAACTTGGTGGTAATTATTTAATCCAACTTAAATGATGGTCAACATTCATGTGGCAAAACCCATTATATGCTCAAAAACGACTTACCGATAATTAAATGGTGCAAAATGGCATCCATTAACAACATTGATGTTCATTTAAACAGATCTTAATGTTCATCTCAATTTCGTTGTATGCTCAAATGACTTATCAATAATCATTTGCTACATTATACATATATGATCATTATCACAAACAATGATGTTCATTTTGCTATATGTAGATGTTCATTTTTACTGTATGCAGATGCTCATTCCACTATACCTGATTGCTCATTTTGGTATATGTAAATGCTCATTTTGCTACGTGAAGATCTCAAAAACACTCAACGTAGATTATATATGTACATGCTCATTCCATTGCACCTGGTTGCTCATTTTCACAAATAGTCGATGTCCATTACACAATAACTTGATGTTCATTTTGTAATTACTTGATGTTCATCTCACACTAACTTGGTGTTACTTTAATCCAACTTGATGTCAATTTGAACTTAAATGATGGATAACATTCATGTGGGGAAAACCATTATATGCTCAAACGACTTAATGATAGTTAAGAGCGTATAAAGTATCATTTAACAAAATGAACACAGTTTCATGCTGATGTTAACAGACCTTAATGTCTCAATTTCGTTTGGGTTTCATTTCAATTTTAGATGTTGTTCGTTTCATTATACATATATGATCATTTTCACAACCCTGACGCTCATTTTACTATATTTTGTTGTTCATTCCACATTAACCCGATGCTCATTTTACATGCACTCAATGTTCATTTGGCATGCATACGATGTTCATTTCACAATAACCTGATATTCATTAACTGGATGTTCAAACCAAATGATGATGTTCATCTAGAAACTGATGATCAACGTTTAATACATTATCCCAAATTTTTTCAAACAACATACATCAAAGTGAAATTCTGAATGTCACCACAAACACAACATGAATTGATCAAAAGTGAAGTAACTTCAAGTCAAGGCAGAGCAATGGCGTCCATCCTGTTCCAATGACTTGCTCTCGCCTGGACAACGTCCTTCAATTAGTTCACATCATGCATGATCAGGGTGTGGCAACATCTGCTCCTCAGCACATCTAACATTTCTTGCTGGAAACAAAAGAATGATTGTTAAGTTAATAATATATGAAGTCAACATATGCGCATTAAACATGATCACTTACATCGTCCTTTACTAGACCGTGTTCCCAGTTGGTGGGGTCAAAGAATGTTGAATTCAAACGAACACCAACTTTCTCCTATGAGCATCAATTTATGACCATGACTATCAACGTGACCATAATGAGCATCATGAGTTATATTGTGAACATCAAGTTAATTTGTAATGATTATCAAGTTCAACTGAAATGATCAACAAAACCATTGACAATGCACATCATGTCATATCTTATGAACACACCCAAAATGCACCAAGACAATCTCTCTTTCATCAAAGCTCTGCACTGGTGCATTAGCCCCGAGTGCATCTGCTCCCCCCCCTCCCCCCTACCATCCAATTAGCACCATGTCATATCTTACGAACATAAACCAACTTAAGAACATCAACCAACTTACTTTTTGGTGTTGTCTTCGTGGAGCCCAACAGGGCTGCTACTGGTTCACTTCCCCTGGTGCAATTAGCTCGTATGCCCTACAACCCAAACTACCCCGTTAGCGATCATCAATAAAACCCGCCCAAAATTGTGTTATTTGTCACTATACTTACGTTAGCCTTGGAGTTGGCACCATGACAATGACTCTTTCATCAGAACTCTGCATCGGGGCACTTGTCCTGACTGCATGTGATTCCCCCGCCCTACTGATCCAACAACGATGCTTACTTAAATCAATTTATGAAAAATATACTTTTACATACAATAAAACGACCATCAAACTAAAATGCGCTGCAGGGGGTGCATCAGGTGAAATGAACATATAATACATAACAAATGAACATCAGGTTAAATTGAAATAAACATTAAATGGCCAACATAAAAACCAGAAATGTGTTGATGTGAAAAATGATCATTAAGTTTTTATCATATGATCATCATTATGAAAACTGAAAATGAACAGCAAGGTGGCATCAACCAAACTTTTCAGTGCAATATGATCACTTTTGTGAAAATGAACTTGCAGTACACCTAAAAATGAATATCTTAGGACCATCAATTCGCAATGAATATAAGCATCAAATGCAACAATCCGTTTGCAATGAATATCATGACCTATCTTACGAACATCTATTTACTTACTTTTCGGTGTCTTCCTCGTTCATCATCGTATCACCACCCGCATCAGGTGCCCTTTCCTCTTGTATGAGCAGCTCGTTCCCCCTACAGTCCATACTAAACCGTTAGCGACCAAGTTGGATTCAAACGAACACCAACTGTCCCCTGTGAGCATCAATTTATGACAATGAGCATCAGCATGACCATAATGAGCATCGTGAGTTATATTGTGAACATTAAGTTAATTTGAAATGATCATCAAGTTCAACTGAAATGATCAACAAAACCATTCACAATGCGCATCAAGTTAATTTGAAACGATCATCAAGATATATATTAAAAAAACAAAGAACATCAACTCATTACCATATGAAGATCAAGCCATTTGAGATGAACATCAGGGTGCATCCCAAAACATTAACATCATGATATCTAAAATGAACATCAAAACAATTCTCGAATAATTGCTCTGTCATGAACAAACCTGAACAACATCCAACATTAAAAACATCACACATCTTTGGAAGTCAAATTGAAATGAGCATTAGGGTGCACACAAAAAAAGATCATAAATATAACTACAAAATGAACATGAGACGTTGACATCAACAATAAGCCCTCCTGACACCGTTACTTCAAGTAATCTATACAATGATTTGTTATGTTATTAACATCAGATACTGAAATGAACACAACTGGACATCAAACCCGAGGAATATCCAACAATAAAAATCAGATGAACATCGAATACTGAAATGAATACCAAACGACATATATACAAGGACTTACATCTCCTCTTTCGTTTCTTCAATCTCTGGTTCATTCATACCCTTCGACTCCATGTCCAATTCTAGAATTGTCTTCTTGCTCTCATAAAAAACACCATCAACTGTTATAATTAACATCAAGAACTCACCGGATATCCCCATTTCCAAAAAAAAAAACATCCAAAAAAAACCTAGAATTCGGTAAACACTAACCGGATAATTTCACCGGAAATTTCACTCCAAGCAAATTTCACTAGAAAAGTCTCTGCCGGAACGTCGACGACTGCAGGAAAAACGCAAGTCGTTGCCGGAACGTCGACGTCTCTCGGAACAACGCAAGTCGTTTTGTTGCTGTTCACCGGGAATTTCTTCCACACCTTCACCTCCTATTCCCAGTTATGGCGCCCTCTCTCTCTCAGCAGTTGTGTTTTTCAAAATTGTGCACAATGATTATGAGTGTTTGGGAAACAAAACCTAGTTAATTCTCTCCCTCTGGCGTGCAAACATCAGGATCATCACAATGGCCTTTTAACTCCCTCTCACACGTGCCCAGAACAAAAAAAAAAAAAAAAAATTATTACAAAAAATCAGCCAATCATGTTTTACAATAGGTATTTAAAATAAAGATTAATCAATTGTTTATCCCAACCATATATCTTTACACCAAGGGCTAGGATCTCTCATGCTTCTCTTCTCACAAAAGTGCTCTTCTCATTATATCTATTCCCATATATATATATATATATATATATATATATATATATATATATATATATATATATATATATATATATATATATATATATATACACTTTGTCCCTCTCGTAGTCCCATTCATCAAAGCCGAAAGCCAAAGGTGAAAACTCCAATGTTTGGACTTGAAAGAAAGCTACAGATACCTTTCATCAATGAATGAATGAAAAGAAATCGCGGGGCAAAAGCTTGAGGATATGCTCGAGCTTTGGCGGAGAATTCAATTTCACCGAGTCCATGTCAGAGACAGCGGGGCAGTCGTTACACCATTGGGATCGTTGATCTCTTCCTTAAAGATTGAGATGAGTCGATGTCGGTCGGATTTTCGGGTAAACTATAAAAAACGCGAAAAAATCCAGCAAAAGGAGCGGACATATATATATATATATATATATGTGTGTGTGTGTGTGTGTGTGTGTGTGTGTTTATATGTCAGTGAAGGTGTGTAGAATAAATTGTTCTTTTTTGATAACTAGCGATAATAAGCACGCGTTGCGTGCTGTAGTCTTGAAGGTATATGATATTAAATATACTAAAATGTTGTGTAAACATCAGGTCGATTCTCTTTATTTGCAGTAGTTTAGTAGTGCTCCTAAATGTTATGTTTTCACAACAATTCAAAAATTATGTAAAACACTTTACTTAATGGAATTATAATTGATGATTGTATGTTCATACAACACTGTAATGATCTTTATATTACACTATAGACCATAATTCATTCCACCAAAAAAAAATTGTTTATATAAGTAGAAATAGTCCAAATAATAATTTAGTTTGATTCAATGAATTGAAAAGCTAACTCGAGTAATAAATGAAAAGCTAATGTGATTAATTATGAATGTGGACCAATATAATGTTGGTGGGTTATTTGTATTTTGGACCCCGAAGTATAGGGGTATTTATTTTTTGAACCCTATGTTTTCATTGTTTATTTTTGGGACTCTAAAGTTTATGAGTTGAATAAAAGGACCTTAAAGTTTGTAGGTTGAAAAAAAAAGGCATGTATACTGTTTTTCTTTTTCTTCCCATATTTAAATTTATCTCCCGATTAGTGCCAAATTTTAGAGTAAGGTTAAAACTAATATTAAAGTCGAGATACACCTCTCTTATAAAAAGTCTATTTACACAGAATATTTACCACAGAAAGTATACAGAAACTCCATGT
The DNA here is from genome assembly GCA_029582165.1 of Portulaca oleracea. Taxonomy (NCBI): domain Eukaryota; kingdom Viridiplantae; phylum Streptophyta; class Magnoliopsida; order Caryophyllales; family Portulacaceae; genus Portulaca; species Portulaca oleracea. Next base: position 7,238,560 of record CM055878.1, on the reverse strand, counting down.
CATCAATTTACTTTTTTACAAAAATATTAATTACTACGTACACTGTAATTCAATGAAAAAAGGAAGAATCAAATTGTAAAGATATTTTCTAATTTCCATCGCCTATTGCCAGATCTCAAAGACAACATTCACCCTCTAACTTTCATCCCAATTTGAATTCTCTCTCCTCCCTGTACATGGGTTGTTCAGACCTCAAAAAATTTATCCCCAAATTATATGTCTCATCCATGAAATTGACTAATTGAAGGATAACTTCTACTTTAGCCAGGTTAAAAGACCAAAATATACCAGTGGCTAATTTTTTTCAGAGTTTGTCCAAATTCTCAGTAAATACCAAAATAAATTTTTCAGAGTTTGTCCAAAAAGAAGAATCAAATTTTGTACAAACTACTTTGGGAAAATAAAAAAACACACAGTAAACTACTTTGAACAAGCTTGGTGCTGCCATTTTGACAGAGGGAATTTGAATGATGGAGATGGAAAGTGTGAGGAAGGTATAGGAGAGGGGAAATGGAGGGATTGGTAATGCCAATGGTGGCATCTCTCTCTCTCTCTCTCTCTCTCTCTCTCTCTCTCTCTCAATTAAGCACACAATCTAACAGAGGAGTAACAACCCCTGACATTGAAGATTATTCCTCTGTTAGATCTTTTCATCGTGTTTAATGGCGTCCACTACCAAGTAAATCACTCACTTCCCCCATTTCCTTTCCTTCAATTTACACCGAAAATAATGATATTCTGGATAGGGATCACATCCCAAAACGAGTCCCTCCTAGGTTTTCTTGGTGAGGGTTTTCTCCTAAGTTTTCCAAGGGTTTGTCGTGGTACTTCCATGGTTCTGTGTCCGGCACCACCTACAGCGGCGGCGACGGTTTTTCTTCCCAATCATGGGAGATGATGGAAAGGGAAAGACTTCAAAGGGACATGGGAAAAAGCCTGTAGTTTGGGATATAGAGGGTTCTGAGGAGGAGGAAGCACATATTGCACTTTGTCTCATTGGGAGATTGTGGACAACAAAGAAGTTTAATGGGTATGCATTGATGAGTACAATGGAGAAGATTTGGAGCCTGAGTAAGGGGATAGAAGTCAAGGAAATCACAGATAACTAATTCCTGTTCCAATTCTTTCATTGGCGAGATATGGAGAAAGTAGTCGACGGCTAACCGTGGATCTTTGACAAGGTTGTTCTGTGCAGGAAGGAGGTCGAAGGAGAACTACAACCTTCCAAAGCGGTGGAGTCTTTAACTCACACTCCGTTCTGGGTGAGAGTTTATGATCCGCCTTTTAGCGGAAGAAACGAACGAAACATAAAAGCCCTAGCTGATCATCTAGGGATTCTGGTGAAGATTGACGATGAGGATAGTGAGGGATGGGAGAAATCACTTCGCTTCAAAGTCTTAATGGATCTGAGAGAACCTTTTCCTAATGAAATACCCATTGAGATAAGTAGCGGACAGACTATATCCCTAAAGACCAAGTATGAACGGCTGCCCTTGATCTGTTACTTCTGCGGGAAGTTAAGGCATAATGAGAGGGATTGTGGTGAGAAGGAGGAGGAGGGAGATACCAACTTTCGATACGGAGATTGGATGAAGGCCTCATCGTGGCATGCTAGGAGGGGTGTACAATCAACTGCGGCCGACACCCCTGGTGCAGCAGCGAGGAAATTAATTTTCAGATCAAAGCAATCAGAATCCCGACATTCACAACCCAGCGTAGAGGAAGTGATGAAGGGGTTGAGCAACATCAAAGTGAATGGAAACGATGAAAAGGAGAAGGATGGCTTGGAAGGAAAACTAGAAGAGGAGGTTGAATCAAAAAAAAAAGAGATGTAGGGTTAAAAGAAATACGAGAGAATGTGGTTGCTGATGGTCATAGTGAAGAGGCCCGAACTCCGGATGATACAGGGGGTTCAAAGAGGAAAAGGGAAGCTGGAAAAGACAGCCACGAGAGTCAAAGGGTGTGTATACCTAGAAAGTGGAATATGTGGGGAAGAAGCGAGGGGTAGAAGATGAAGATACGACCCAAACAGAAGGCCGGAAAAAAACTCGCAGAGAAGCATTGGAAGAAGTGTCGGAAAGCTCTACGTCAGTAGCGGAGGCTTTGAACCAGCCCCGCGAACAAAAATGAAAATGCTAAGTTGGAACTGTCGTGGGCTTGGGAACCCGCGCGCAGTCAGGGGCATCAAACGCCTTCTAGCATTGGAAGATCCCGACATCGCTTTTCTTGGGTGTTTGTCAGCTGAAACACTGTTTTAACATGGTGAATTGGGTGTTTGTCAGCTGCACGGGGGAGGTGAAAGCAAGAAGTGGTGGATTAGCGATGTTGTGGAAGGACTCAGTGAATTTGAGTTTGACTTCAAAATCAACAAACCACATCAACATGGTCTGTGTCGATGACCAAGGCAGTAAGATATGGAGGATAACCGGAATCTATGGTTTCCCTTCGAGGGGGATAAAGAGAATACCTGGGATTTGATAAGGGTGTTAAATAGTGAAGGTGACCTCCCTTGGCTTTGTGGGGGAGACTTCAACAATATTGCACATCATGGAGAGAAACTGGGGGGTAATATGCCTCTGAGTACAGAGGTTGAAGACTTCAGGGAAACACTAGATGAATGTGGGTTGCAGGATGTGGGTTTTGATGGTTACCAATTCACATGAAATAATGGAAGGGAAGGGCATGAGAACATCCAAGAGAGGCTTGATAGGTTTGTGTATAATGTGGGATGGAGGGATGTCTTTCTTTGGAATTATGTGCATCACTTACATAAAAGACGATCGGATCACCTACCTATCCTCATACAGTGTGCAAAACATACACCTATATCTTCAAAAAAGGGGAGGGAACCTAGACCTTGTAGGTTTGAACAATACTGGGTGGATGAAGAAGGCTGTGAGAATGAGGTGGAAATGGCATGGAAAAAACAAGAGCATTTAGAGGTTGGGCTGAAATTGGGATGGTGCTGCAAAGAGCTGAAAACAAAGTTGGGTCGTGGCAGGATAGAGGCGAAAAAGGAGGCCTAAGAAATTGAAAGCGCAATTGAAGAAGCTCAAAGTAGACAGCCCAGAAAGAAGAATTTCACCAGGTTGAGGGAATTGGTTTGCAGGCTAGAGAAGTTGGAAGAAGTGAAGGAAAAATATTGGTCCCAAAGAAGTCGGCAAAACTGGTTGCGGGATGGAGATAGAAATACGAGGTTCTTCTATGCTAAGGCCACTCAACGAATGTGAAGGAACAAACTTACACGCATCAAGGATGAGGGAGGGGAATGGAAAGAAAGGGAAGAGGAAATCGAAGGGGTGTTGGTCCGATACTTTGAGCATATTTTTTCATCTCAAGAGGTGGTGGACACAGCCCCGGTGGTGAGCCTTATAAACCCTAGGGTTACTGAGGAGATGAACTCGTCGCTAGGTAGGCCTTTCACAGGAGAGGAAGTCTATCAGGCTCTTCAGCAAATGCACCCCACAAAGGCCCCCAGGCCGGACGGTATACCAGTTCTTTTCTTTCAGAAGTTTTGGCATATTATTGGTGTTAATGTTGTCACTTATGTGTTAAGAGTCCTGAATGATGGTCTTTCCCCTGAATCTGTTAACAAAACTTTCACTGCTCTCATCCCGAAAATCAAATCCCCTATCTCAACTAAGGATTTCAGACCTATAAGTCTGTGCAATGTTATTTACAAACTCATTTCTAAGACCATTGCCAACAGACTAAAACTTATCCTTCCCAACATTATCCATGAATCCAAGAGTGCTTTTGTTCCTGGTAGACTGATTACAGATAATGTTTTGGTTGCCTTTGAACATTTCCACTTCCTGAATAAGAGACCAAAGCATGTCAAAAAAGGTCACATGGCATTGAAACTTGATATGAGTAAAGCATATGATAGAGTGGAGTGGGTCTTTGTAAAAGAGATGATGCGGGGCTTGGGCTTTAATAGAGATTTTGTGGCACTCATAATGAGGTGTATTTCTTCGGTGAATTATCATGTGCTAATTAATGGGAAGCCTTCGGATAAGATCATTCCGCAAAGGGGGCTTCGCCAAGGAGACCCCTTATCACCCTATTTATTTCTATTGTGTGCAAAGGGGCTATTAGCATTGATTCGAGATAAGGAGGGGAAGAATCATATACATGGGATCAAAGTGGCGCGGGAAGCCCCGATGGTAACCCACCTTTTCTTTGCAGATGACAGCTTGTTGTTCGTAAGGGCAACGGAGGAGGAAGCAATGCATGTGATGGAGATATTGAAAAAATATGAGATGGCGTCCGAGCAAGTGATCAATGTGGACAAATCAGAAGTTTCCTATGGCCGAAATATGAGCGAACACTTGAAGAATATGCTCCACGAGAGGCTTGGTTTTAAGGCGGTGGAAACTCATGATCGCTACCTTGGTCTTCCTACATTTATAGGGAGGTCAAAAAAGCGAGTCTTCCAACATGTCCAAGATCGAGTCTGGAAGAAGCTAAAAGGTCTGTCACGGGCGGGAAAGGAAGTGCTCATCAAAGCGGTATCCCAGGCTATACCCACATACATTATGCAATGTTTTGCTTTGCCTAGTTCTGTGTGCAACATAGTTGAGGGATATCACAGGAGGTTCTGGTGGGGTAGCAGTAACGCAAAGAAAGGGATTAACTGGATTTCTTGGGATAAATTGTGTGTATCAAAGGCCAGAGGTGGTATGGGCTTCAGGGATCTTCAAGCTTTCAACAAAGCTTTATTAGCAAAACAGGCGTGGAGGCTTGTGAAATTCCTGGAATCACTCGCGGCCCGGGTTTTGAAAGCGAAGTATTTTGCAAGAGGAGATTTTTGGCAAGCTATCTTAGGCCATCAACCAAGTTACACTTGGCGCAGTATTTGGGGGCGAGAGATCTACTTCGGGAGGGGTCCGGATGGTGTATAGGTGATGGAAGGAGGGTTAAAATTTGAGGGGATAAATGGCTTCTCTCAACAAATCATGGAAGAGTACAAACGGGCCCTGTGTTTTTGGAAGCAAATGATACTGTGAGCGAATTAATTGAGAAGGGCCAAGGTAGATGGAAAATGGACCTCCTACAAATATGCTTTGATGAAGCAACATAGAAAGCGATTCGGTCCATCCCATTGAGCACAAACTCAGCAGAGGACAGACTCATCTGGAGGCCTAGTAATAATGGCGAATTTTCTGTGAAATCTGCATATTATTTGGCGCGAAGGATGGATGCCCAACAAGGGAACAATCCGAGAAGTTGCTCGAGAGAGGATGAAAGGAAGGCGAAGATGATATGGTCCATGGAGGCCCGACCGAAGGCAAAATAGTGTACTTGGCGTGTATGGTAAGATGCGCTTCTAACCAAGACGAACCTAGTAAGAAGACGAGTGGATGTCGATCCAGTTTGCTTGGCCTGTGATGAGGGATACAAATCGAATAACCATGTTTTTCTTGATTGTGAATGGGCCCAAAGGTTTTGGCGAATAGACCCGTTCAGAATGGAAGTAGAGAAGCGGGAGACAATGGATGCTAGCAAATGGATTGAGAGGAAGATGCAAGAAATGGACCCAATAACTTGTGGATTATTCGGTACGATGATTTGGACTATTTGGGGAGAACGTAACCGAAGGATTCATGAGAAGAAATGCAGAAATCCATTGGAATGTGTCAACTGGGCTATGGATCTTCACCATGCCTTCACTCAAGCTCAGGAGGTGAAAGAGAGCAAGCATCAAAGGAAGGAACGGCAGGATCAATGGAAAAGACCGGATGGTGGTTGGTGGAAGCTCAACACTGATGCGACTGTTATGGAGGAAGGAAGAGGCGGATGGGGGGTGGTGATCAAAGATGAAGAAGGTTGCGCAATATGTGTCGGCACAACCTTCAGAGATGTGAGCTGGTCCATTGAAGCCATGGATCCTGGAGCTGTTAGGAATGGTCTACTGATGACCAACAGATGTGGAGCAAAGAAGTTGATGGTGGAGATGGATTACATTTCCATATACAGGGGCTTGGCGCAAGGACATAGCATCCAACCAACAGCAAGCTTAATTGTTTCTGAGTGCCTTAAATTAGCTTCGAATTTTGATGCGATTCGTTTTGTGTTTTGTAATCGGGAAGGGAATAGAGTAGCCAATTCCCTTGCTAGACTTGCAGTGTATTCTAGATGTTCCCAGTTTTGGCAGAATGATTATCCACTGGAGGTTGCTGCTTTGGTGGCCTCCGATGCTTCTTTTACATAATAATAATCACAATTTTCTCCTCAAAAAAAATGATATTCTGGCAGCAAGGAGCATTGTGGGCAGCTGGGGATGTTTCCTGTATTTGGTGGTTCTTTTTAATTAAATAAGTTTATATTGTAATTAATATTTTAAATTAAAAATAAAATTATATGCTGACTGTGCATTCTGTAGAGTTTTCGGTGGTAGAAATTCTGTGAATATAGCTTTTTTCATATTATAGCTTCAATATCAGTTTTAACCTTACTCCTGAAGTATGACGCTAATCGGGAGATAAATTCAAACATGGAAAGAAAACGAAAAACAGTACACGGGTCTTCTTTTCAATCTACAAACTTTAAGGTCTTTTTTTTATTCAACCCATAAACTTTAGGGTCCCAAAAATAAACAATGAAAACCAAGAATTCAGAAAATAAATACCACTATACATCGAGGTCCAAAATGCAAAGAGTACTCAAAGTTATTGTTTAAGTTAGCTATGACCTGATTAAAAATCTAAAAAAAAATAAGTAGAAGTTTGTAAAATAAATTAACAACCTACGGAATTTTTATGTACCAGAAAAATATTATAGTTTTGTTACAAAAATTAGGTTATTTATTTCCCTTTTTTTTAGATTTATTATGTATTATATTTTTATTTAATATATTTTATTTGTCACATTCGATTTCACCTCTAAAACTACCAAGAATCAAAATAATCAAATAGTTTCGTGTAAGAACTCCGATCCGAAAAATTAAGATATTTATTTCCAATTTTATTTTTCAAATTTATAATGCAATAAATTTTTACTTAATACATTTTATTTTACTAAATATCCCTCCAAAATAGTTAAAAATAATATAATAGATCCATAAAAAGAAGATATACACAAATACAAAAAAATAAAAAATAAAATAAAGGTCCATTATTTTGTTTTTACCCTTCAGAAGTAAAAAAAAAAAAAAAGAAAGATTAACCAAACACTGCATGGATTGGTAAATTGAAAAAAAAAATTGAAAACAATCACAAGCCCCATGGTCATTATATGGGTTCTCCGAGGAAAAAAAGTACTAGTAAAAAAGAATCAAAATCTACCGTGCAAAATTTTTACTGTAGATTGCTACAATAACACATCCATGCTTTTTATAGGTTACTAGTGATAAGATGCGCCTGTTGGGCGCAGTAGATCTAAATGTGGAGCGCAGAGCAGCAGTGACACATATGAAAATAACAAAACATAGAGTGTGAACAAATATAATCCCTGCCCTTGGGAACAAATATAATCCCTGCCCTTAGTTTGATAGGATTATCTTTGCTTAATCAAACATAATCTAAGCTTATCTTACCCTATTATCCAAAAGAACAAGACTTACTTTTAAATAATTTATATTTAAATTTTTTATTCAACTCACGTAATTTGTTTAAAAATAAAAAAGAAATAGATGATATGATATTTACCTGCGTCTACTACTTTCCTTACCTAATTGTCTAACATAACCTAACATTACCCTAAACCCTAACTTAATCCTACACCCTTAAAGAAGAGGTCATAGTATCATTCTCAATCAATTAGGCAACACGAGATGACATTTATTATCAAAAATTCTCCTTCAAACCAGATATAGGCCCTGTTTGGCCAACAAATGTTGGTCGTCATTGTGTTAGACAATGCTTGATATTGCTTTGAAAAGTTCGTTGTTTCTGAAAAGGTATTTGATGAAACTACATTTATACCCCTTTATAAATAGTATTTTTAAGATGACAAATATGTAAGTTCAAACAACTTTTGGACTTGAGAGTTCTTTTTTTTCCCCAATAAGTCATTTTCAATGGGCTATTCTAATCAGCTTATTGAAAATTGTTTGATTGAGACCAAACAGCCAACAAAATAGGTTGTTTACCTAATACCTAAACAACCTATTTGACACCCCAATAAGCCAGCTTTTACAATAGACTGTTGAATATGCTGTTTACCAAATATGACCATAACAAAAGCCCAAAACTATATATGTCATTCTAATATCCCAAAAACAGAATACAACTCAACTAATTAGGTGATTAAATTTAGATAGTGTGAAAATTCAAGTACATGTTGAAGGCAACTAAAATTTCTTTTGGATCAACAATTAAGTGAGATCAAATAGTTGGAAGCATACAGAGATGGGGTTGGCCATCCACAATAAGGACACTCTCATCCTAACCTTATTATTTCCACATCATCAAAATCAATCTCAATTCTCACATCAAGGGGAATAACTTTTAAACTATATATGGAAACACAATAAGACCCTACTCTTTAGTTGGGTTAAACCTAACTAACTTAACCTAACTTAACTTTTTTTTTTTGTAATCAAACATAACGATTTCATTAATAGCAAGTCATACGGCACTTACGTGATTGAACAATCGTAGGTCTAAAATATAGATATGAAATTCAACTATCAAATAACTAATACTAATCTTACTAACGTTCAGCTCCGGTTTCTTTGATGACTCTACATCTTTCCTCGATGACTCTGCATCTTTACCATTGATGGAGAACCTCACAACCCGTGCTATAGCGATTTGAAAGTAGATCTTCATCCAACGTATTATATCACACCAACTGAACAAAAACTCTAGAAAGAGATTAAAAACCCTAAATAAGGGTACGATAAAACTCTAGAAAGAGACTAAAAACCCTAAACAAGGGTACAATAAAAACTCTTACAAAAGAATACCTAACTTAACTTAACTTATCCTTATCTACCCTAACGGTCCTAACCTAACCTAACCAAACTCCCTAAAAAACACTCAAATCAAAAGCAACTTTTTAAATCAAAAAGAAATTTAAATAATATTATTTTAATCTCAAATCATCCAATTTTTCCAACACTTATAACTTTTTCATTTTTTCCCAAAAATATTAAAATTTTATTAATAAAATATTTCACGCAACAACTAACTTAATTCAAATCTATTATATCATTTCCTATCCTATCATGTCATATCCTATCCTACCTTATCCTCATTTAACTAACATAACGTGAACCTAACCTGACAAAAGAACAGCCCCTAAAAATCATAAATTCTTTTATTTATAATACATATTTTTTTTATCTATAATACACTTTATATTTAACAACTAATTTAGTTACTCTAAATTTAATAATTAAGAGTGTCAATCCTAATTAATTATACTTTTATATCTAATCTTAATTTAATAAATTAATTATAAATATTATAATAATTAAATTTAATAATTTTAAGCAAAATTATCCTAGTTAGATTTTTAGTTAAATTATAAAATTATTTTTAAATGTCAGTAAAGTTATTAAAGCAATGAAAACGTGAACATGATGCAGCGAATTAATAGGAAGATGACTAGATGAGGGCGTTTGATTTCTATTTGGTTGCAACTTAGTACTTCATTATTTTATTAGATTTTCCTTTAAAAAGTGGGTTTGACTCTTCCCAAATTCAGTTCCACATTTGGAATTATATGTGAGTTTGCCAATGGTAAATGACCACATTCTCGCAAGTTGATTGAGTATACTACCATAGAACCCATTTAACTGTAGCAATCTACAGTGCATAGGAAAGTAGTGTTTTGTGCTTTTTAAAGGTTATAGATAGATTATAGATTATAGATTTGAAGCCAATAATGGCAACATTCGCATGAAAAATGCTATAAATGTTCGCAAAACAACAAAACATCATAAAATAGTAAGTCAAAACTACAACACCATAATATACAACCACTAAACCACAAAATAATCAGCAAAAAACAACAACTAAAACATGCAAACATCAAAAGTCCAACCTGCTCCAATAGGCCATCAACTCTTCTTAGAAAATATAACCTTCATATCACAAATCTTTCTCACCATGACCCTCTTTTGTGCAAGCGCCACTTTAATATCCCTGAAATCCTTTAAATAGCATGGAGCTTTATTGGTAGTTGACTTCCCATTTGAGTTACTTCCATAACCAAACTCCATTTAGATTTTCCCATCAGATTTTTCTTTCCTTTTACTTCTCACCCCAACTTTCGAACCCACCAAGACATAGTCTTCAAAATTCAGAGAAACATCCGACATAGACTTGACCGACAAAGTGTCCTCACAAAATCAGGAAAAACATTTGCCCCTTCATTTCAATTCTTCGACCTTAAAACTTTTGTTTGAATGCTTTGGAATTGATATGAATGCTTATATTCCTAATATGATGTGATAGAAAAACTGGTAAATGATTCAGATTTGTTTGATTTGCCAATAAAGAAGAGGGTGAGAGGGTGGTTAAGGCCCTTTTGGAAGATTTGTGAAAGGTTTGAAGTTGGAAGTTACTGGGAAAAATTTGAAAATGGGAAAGGACTAAACCTCCAAGTTGTTGAAGCAAATCTTCTTAGAGGTAGGTTCCTAAACTTAGAATTGCATCCTCTAGTGCAATGGATTCGAGCAAAGCAAGATTCGAGTGAAGTTATTGCAGATAGTTCTGCAAGCCACCGTGCAATTGAGGATGCTTTACTTGCTCAAACCCATACTAAGGTTTCCCTAATGGTGCATCTAACAGTAGCAGGATTGTACCAAACTTATTCGTAGAAAAAAAAAATCCTATTTAGATTGTGTTAATGGTACATCTTTAGCTACATAGATGTCTGACTAGTTTGAACTCTATTGAACCTACTTACTTAAGTTGAGCATCTCCATATTGTTCACTGTTCAAATTGCTGATGAGACTCCTTCCATGAATATGGAAGATCTCAAGGGGATTTGCAACTACCAAGAAAAGAAATAAAAAATTTTGTCACTCTAAGCCTCTGGATTTCAACAATGATACTACTGTCAGTATCCATCAAGCGGCTTGGGATTTCATTGATATTTGCAATGCGCTAGGCTTGATGAACCCTACTAACAAAGTGGTTGCAATTAAAATCTTGTCGAGGGCAACACAGCATCAGCAAACCTAATTAATTGATTTACCTGGAGAAAATCTTTGATACTTTGTGTGTTTAGAATCTCATAAGTAGCTATTAATTTGTAAAAATTTACCTCTTCTACTGTAGGCTGCATTTGTATCTGCAGAACTTAATTTTATCTGACTATAATAATGAAGAAAAAGATAGAAACATACTACAAGAAGATGAGGTCTTACACCCTATTGTATCATCTTTCATGCAGGCATGACAAACTATAACAGCAATTCCTTCCTAAATCAAATAGAGCTAAAGTTACAGGAAAGAAGTATTACAACAGCCAAAAAAGTGTCAAGCAATTAGCGTGACACTATAATGAGAACCATGAGATGAAGGCCATGACTCCCATCTGTACATGTCAACTCTAATATTGTTAAAGCTGCAACATATCCCCTAAAGGCCCTACAAATATTTGTCTGTGTCCTCCAAGAAGAGGTACTGATACTATTGTTGCCAACCGTATAGCTGATTTCGGTTACTAGCCACTGAGTTAGGACCATGACTGGAACCAATCCCATAGTGAGTGCTGTGAGAATAACCTGGAGGGCCAGCAGCATAAGTAGGAATCGTTGTAGATCGATTTGCAGCATATGGGCCAGCCCGGCCATGAGAATGATATTGCACCCCATTATTCTGGTTGTAAGCCCGAGGTGGGTACCTATTTGGTATGCCAGTGTCAGCGATAGCATTGCTAGGTCCAGCACATGGCATTCGTGGAAGTCTGCTCATAGAATGATTAGTCTCTGTCCAGGGCTCATACAAGACTGGCCCAACTTGTTTGATGGGAGGCAAACGAACATGTGGAGGTGGGTATGGCAGCTTGTGCCTTTTTGCCATTTCCTCATTCAACCGCTGCTGCTGCCTCTTCTTCTTTGTTTGAAACTCGTGCGATGATTCATACTTTGGTAAACTGCACCAACCCATCTTATCATATCAGCAGGCAGTGTTTGAAACATTAATCATAATCTTCTTCAGGCAGCCAAGCACACTTAGTTCAGCTTAGAGAGCTAGGAACTCACCTCTTTGGATCACAAGGCAAGGGCTCTGTCCGAAAGTACTCAGCACCCAGTGCATCCTTGGCAGATATCCGCTACAGAGAGGCACCAAAGTAGCTTGATAAGAAACCATATGGAAAATTTCAAACAAGTAGGCATAATGACTGAGGCCGATTTTTATCTACTCAAAGCTCCATGATCACAAAGCAGAAGGTCTTACAGAGACCACAGCGACACGACTATCAAACTAACTAAATCTATATGTTCATCTTGGAAGCATCCAATTGAGCAGCACAACTTTTGGGGTACTGGATTTGAATTTGAATTTCATAGGATCTGAAGCAAACAAGTTATGCAAAACAGGAAACTCTAGAGCATTCTGAATAAACAGTTCAATTTCTTTGCAGAACTTATTTCGTTGCACATCAAACAATTAAAACCTAAACTCCGAAATACCAAGCCCAGTTCAATTTCATTGTAGAAATCACTGTATGACACATGGAACAATCGAAACCTTAACATCCATCCCGAGAAAATTGAAAAATGAAAACTTGTTTAACTAAAAAGGAAAGAACTGTTTTCCAGAATAGGAGACACATACCTTGCTTGGATCAAGAGTCAGCATTCTGTCCAGTAAATCAAGAGCATGAGGGTCAAGCCTGCTGCAAGAACACATTGAGGAGAAAAACTTCAGCAATCTGCACAAACATTGAGGACAAAAATGAAGAAGATAATGAATACGGAGTTGGGTGTTGAATTTAATTACTGTAGGAAAACTTCTCGCAGGCGTCTCCTCATGGGTCTTGCTGGCTTAAAGTTATTATACCAAGGCATCTTGGAAACACCAGGCCAACTAATCTCATCTGGGCTTCCACATAGCTCAAAAAGTTTGTGCAATTGCTCTGGCTATTACAACACAATATAATGAGATCCACAAACATGTACCATTATCTGAGGCAAATTTCACCATGATATATTTATATTTTATAAACAACAAAATTATAAAAGGCACTCTAGCAAACGGATTCATTCAGCAGTACAAGTTAATCATCATTGTAAACTTAAAATACACTACACTAAGCACATTCTAATGTCCAATACTAAAATTGATAAAACACATTCAGAACTCCCAGCCACTCTTTCTTTAGTTTTCAAGGGGTTTGCTTATCCCCCTTGTGTGCATGAGTGAGTGGGTATCTAAACACAATCACAATTCCTCGCTGCTCTTTTTTTTTTTTTTTAGGGGGTTTCTTCTCCCCCTTGTCTGCATGAGTGTGCATATCCACACCTGTGGGGACACGCGTGTGCTTTTTCGGTTCTGGAGGGAGCGATCTGGCCATCAAGTTTTCTCGATGGGTTCCTTGCATGTGTGAGTGTATATGTTCACGTGCAGGGACACATGTTTTCATTATCATTTCTGGAGGGAGGATAGGGGCAACTATATAGATAACGAGTAATCCATACCTATAACCCCGACAGCCCTGCCCACGCAGGATTGTTTCAGCACAACAAACTTACACTTAAGTTGCATAATTGAAATGCAAGCTGGTCTTGCAACACCCTAAATTTGAAGACTACTGATTGCCTATTGTTTAATAGAATGAAAGTAGGTGGCAGTTTGCTTCAGCAGTCATTTATGCACTGAAAACATTGTTCAGCATCGGCCTTTTCCTGATAGGAAACTGATAAAATCACGAGGACATTAATTAGGCAAATGGACATTACAACAGCAGTCTTGGAGCAGCTCTGACCTCATTTCTTCCAAACATGATAGGTTTTCCGCAAAGAAGTTCAGCAAAGATGCAACCAACTGACCAAATGTCAACAGCTGGACCGTACTCTGTGGCCCCAAGCAGCAACTCAGGAGGTCTGCTCAAATCATGTCAACCTATCAACCTGGACAGCTAAATGAAACAAGGCACAAATTTTGGAGAGGTAGCATTTGATTACATGAACACCATCTTCAAATTAGTATTATGGCTCACTTCGTGTATGTTCCCCCTTTTTTTCAAAGCTTAACCATGGTTGCAATTGCAGTTCATCCGTTTGAATAATAAACAGAAAAAAAAATTACCTGTATGGTAAGGTGATAACACGATTTGTGAGACTTGTTTTATGATGATCAGAACATGAGTGTGCAAGCCCAAAATCAGCAAGCTTCAGGCTTCCATTATTATCCAGCAGAAGATTAGCCCCTGCATATGAAGGTGAATCAGTAAATCTGGAGCATATGTCAGTCCATACCTTTAATGTCAAATCCATACCTTTAATGTCCCTGTGAAGCACTTCATTGGTATGGCAGTAATGAAGCCCAGTAAGCAACTGCTTCATATAGCACTAAAACATAGAATTTGTTAGCAGAACAATCAATAACCCAAGACAGCAATCATTACTAAAAACAACATACTCAATATACCTTAATCTGAGGAACAGTAAATCTCAAACCAGGACGATCAGAGAGCCCAGTCAAATCATGGTCCATGTATTCAAAAACCAGGTAAACACTGTCACTGTTCTTGCTGTTACCTGATATGAGCAGAAAATAGTTGTACAGCTACATCACATAGCCACGTTGAATCACAAAAAAAAAAAGGAAAAAAAAAAAGAAAAAAGGGAAGATATAGCATTAGCAGCAAACTCTGTCTTTCTCACCTACAGCTGCATCATTGCTGCTTTCTTGGGCTGCTGTAAACTCTAAAAATTCAGAAGTATGAGCAAATTATACATATGGATAACATCAAGAAAACATCAATTTAATCTGGGCACTGAAGCCAAAGACGAAGTACCTTGAGAAGTCACAACCTCTTTTAATTTTATTACATTTTCATGATGCAGCTTAGACAAAATTTTGATCTCCCTGATAGCACTAATAGGAAACTGCAAATAGGTTCAATTTTACTTGAAGTCAGCAAGAAGTGCACGACTTGTAAATGTACTAACTATAATTAATTCTCATGATTACGAAGTAGCTAGATCATCAACTCCACAACTAACAAAAATGAACACAAACTGCTACAGTTATCACAAACAAAAACTAGTAGAATTAACAAAAGAGACCAGAGTATACTATACCCCTTCTTTCTCATTCTCGGTTCTTATCTTTTTTAAAGCAACAATTTGCCCAGTCTTGACTTCCTTAGCCATGTATACTTGTCTGCAAAACAAACAAAATACAATTAAACAAACTAGACAACATTATCTATCGAACCTACACACTCACATAAGAAAGCCCAGACACAGAAAGAGTCTGCAATATTACAATATCCATCTCTCCCAGTGCCTTGTATCACGATTCCTCCGTTTGCAAAATTGTCATTAAGTGCGAAGGAAGGGATAATTTACATTCTCCCTACATCCCCTTCCCCCCAAAACACACACACAAATACACACACAGAGTCACAACACATAGCTGAAGGCTAAAGATAAAACATCACAGTTACTGAACAAGCAGTTACAAGCTTCTTCATCATCAACAACACAAACCATTATCTTCTCAAATCAAGCCAGTAAGTTGAAAGTTTGTTAAGGGATGTATGGACTATGAATGAGAAATATCTTATGGATTATGACATCAATGACTCTCAATTAGAAAATAAATGTGCAAATTAATATTATCAAGAAATTGGATGCCCCAGCTTGCATCATACAAAATTATTGTACATCCGGAATAAAGATTATTAACAGAATCAACCATATCAAAGAGGAAGAGCAAAGCTTTTCACTATCCCAAAAGTAGAGAAACTTGACAATATTGTATTTCTGCACCAGAGAGGAGATTCAATCCTCTCAAAAATCCTTTGAATCCTTTATCTCCAAATATCCAAAAAAAAAAAAAAAACACGTGGTACAACTATGGCCTTCTTCTTGGGTTTCCTTCCGAAGAAACCTTACCTAGAAGGAAGATGACTCCTAATTAAACTAGAAACAATCCAAGTAACATAGGTAATCATAAGTTAAATCACAAAAAAGATGTAGCAAGTTGACAATGAAGCAACAGGTGATCTGGTGATTCAAATTTTCCTTGTATAAAGCACCTATAATCAAAATCTTTCCCCTTTTTCTTAAACAGAATGACATATCAAGATACTCTCATGTATGGCTTCCCAAACAAAAATGGGAACCTTCCAAGGAAAGACTTCTAAATGATCTTGGAGCCGGAGGGCAAACCAACATTCACCAAAGTTTGCATGTGGAGCAGTTATAAATATATGAACTGAACTTGAAACGCTCTTTGTCTTTCTTCTAA
Source organism: Portulaca oleracea (assembly GCA_029582165.1). NCBI lineage: Eukaryota > Viridiplantae > Streptophyta > Magnoliopsida > Caryophyllales > Portulacaceae > Portulaca > Portulaca oleracea. The sequence goes on along the minus strand of CM055878.1, from coordinate 7,222,174 downwards.
AGATTCCATTTCACTAGGAAAAGTGATGAGTCCCCTAAAATGGCCTCTTATAAGTTGCTTAAAAAGCCAACCAACAGGGGATCATTGGTAATCAAATCTCTGATAAAAGGAGGAGATAAACATCAATCCATGAAATATGCTCCCTATAATCAGCGACCAAAGAATTTCTGTCCACAACAAGAACATGTAGAGGGGGAAAGAGTTCTTTCAAAGTATTTCTTTACACCACTGATCATGCCATCCATGACTTTGAGAGAGCAAAACGAAAGAATATAGTCGAGAATTAGTTTGTGATAGTTTGATTCAATCCAATTCAAACACATGTTTATTTGTTTACCCATTAAATTGGGCCTCAAATGACATCTCTTCCTCCTCCTCTGAGAACTTTAAGGCATATGAAGTCTCTTTGTGGTTTCTTCGGTATCAAAGATAGACTTCACTTAAGTTCTTTAACCGGCCTAGCCAAAGGCAGACCTATGCCAAGATAACTTTTGTACAAACCAGTGGCACTGCCTCCAAATAATGTTCGAGTAAACAATGAATTACAGCAGAGGTAACCATCTTCAAGCTGTCCAACAACCACTTTACGCACAAACCATCCGTAAACCCAAATATATTTGCCAATGTCATGTAACAATATAAACACATTAATAACCTATCATAATCCCAAAGCTATATTCTCTCATACCATAACCTTTCTCTTTAGTACTACTGGATTCAGACTACCTACCTATAGCAATCATCCTCCACCTCCATCAACGCCCACTGTGCACCAGTTTCATTTCCATTCCCTGCATACCAACGGGAACCTAAGAGCTCACATATAAACCAAAGAGAAACATGGAAGTTACCCAAGAATTCGAGAGACCAGATTTAACTGGAAACTAAGAGCCCACATGTAAACAGAAAAATGTCTATACTTCATGCGTAAGAGGATATCCTAACTGGGCTGCAATGCACGAAATCATACTCCAAACAGGCAAAGCAACTGGTCCCCCAAAAAAAAATCGCACAAAATTTCATGTTTGTTGAAACAAATTTGAGCTAAAATTCAGGAAGAAACGAATCCGCTTTCACGCAAATCAAACAAGGGGGTTGATGCCCAACTGCGGAGTGCAGATGAGAAGTTACCCGTAGAAAATAACAGGCAAATAAAAACATAAAGGAGGGAATCAGAATTTACCCATATGTGCCTTCACCAATCTGCTCCAATTTTTGAAAGGAGTCAACGGTGCGAGTGAGCCGTGGAGACGGAAGTTGTTCGAGATTCAGCTTACCCAATTCCGCTGCTGTCATCTCTCTAAACTCTAAAGTCGCCGCGCTTACCCCCCCAACTACAGATTCTACTCTTGGAAGATGCCAAACTTATACCAGGACTGGACCAGTAGGATTACATCAGTCGTTATAAGAAATTTGTCATAAAACTTTGAGTTTTATGTGTTTTGTCACCACAAATCAGCAGTGCCCTCAAATTTGCCTTCAATGGAAAGATTTGATACATGGGCAGGTTAATCAGGAATTCCAAGATATTAAGGTGGTTTAGGAGCTTCTTGAATATTGTTAGATGGGAGAGTACGACATTTGCTGCAATGGTTATATCATAACAAACTCTACGATAATCGTAAGAAAAGTCGCAGGATTATTGGAAACAATAAAAAGTAAATTGCAGTGGATATACTATGGACATCAATGTACTCGTTTCTTATTCAGAAAATATAAGTGCCGATAACAGAAGAATCAGATTCGGGACATTCAACTACCAACAAGGGAGTGGACTATCGATCTTGATGGGAGGTGTTTCGAGTGTATCACGACCTATATAACCCCAAGAATATTTTACCTTCAATTAAGAACAGATGCTTACGAACAACCATAGACAAGTGCTCTATTCATCTAACTGAGGCACAAGAACAATATCTAATACAACCCTTTGAGCATGTCAAAACAACAGTGTTCCAATTAAAGGCAGATAAAAGTCCAGGCCCAAACAGTACTCCACCAACGTTCCTCCAAAACTGTTGGCACGTAATAATACATGAGGAGGTCATGACAGCATTGCTAGCGACACTTAATGAAGGTCATCTATTGGGGGAATTAAACAATACGAGCATATATTATCCTTTTAAAGAAGAAGGAAGCTCCCAAAAGAGTAAGTGATTATCGCCCTATTAGTCTTTGCAATATGCCATTTAGAATTATTAGCAAATGTATAGTTAATAGACTATGACCAATAATTTCTGAATTGGTGGGAGACAATGAGGGAGCATTCATCCCAGGAAGACAAAGGGCATATCACTATCCCCCTTTTTCATGAAATTTTACACTTCATGCATAATAAAGGACAAAGAACGCAATATATGGCCATAAAAGTATATATGAGCAAAGCATATGATAGGGTAGGTCGGATTTTCTCGAGGCTATTCTTAAGAAGATGTTCTCCCCTGAAAGTTGGGTCTCTTTGATAATGAAATATATTACTCGTGTCAGATATATTATTGTTATTAACAAGGATCATACAGAATGGATCAGTTCGTTTGCAAGACTACATTAGGGGGATCCATTATCGCCATATTGTTTTATCTTAATAATGGAAGTTTTATCAAATAACTTGAAACGGACGCAAAAGGAAAGTAGGATTAAAGGTGTTAATATAGCCCATGGAACTCCGAAAATTACACACATTTTTTTTGTAGATGTTCGGTGTTTTTTACTGATCTTCATCCAGGCTATTATGTGGAATTAAAGAATATCATATCCACATTCAATTATGTCTCAGGGCATTTGATAAACATAGAAAAATCATCTGTCCATTCTCCAAAGGAGCTCAGTTAATAGAAAAGGTATGGTTCAATCTAGGGGTGGACGCGAAAAACCTAAACCAAAAACTAAACCGCAAAACCGTAAAAACCAAACTGGTATAACGAGTTAACCATTTGACATTTTTGAAAAATGCGGTTTAGGTTAACTAAACCGGTTTCACCGATTTAGGTTTAGGTTTTACATTTTTGTAAAGCGGTTAAACATGGTTAATCGGTTCTAATTAATTTAGTTACAAAATATGAAATTTCAAAGTAAAATGTCAATTTTTTTCCCCATAGTTGTTACTTTAAATCTCAAAATCGACGGTTAACCGTGGTTAACCGTAAATTAAATCCAAGAAGTGGTTAACCGTGTTCTCAATGCGGTTAACCGGTGATTTCGGTTTAGTTTCAGTTTCCAAGTTTCACTTGCATTTAACCGCATAATGCGGTTTAAGTTTAGGTTTATAAAATTCGGAAACCGCAAAAGCGGTTAACCGGTTATGCCCACCCCTAGTTCAATCAACAGTTTGAATATGAGCAATGTCATTACTTTACAAAATATTTGGGACTTCCACCAATGATCCTACAGAATAATTCATCGACAATTGGATTTCTTGTGGAGGCGGCTCGTAAGAAAGGATGGAAAGCCAAACTCCTATCATTGGCTGGACGACTAATTTTAATAAACGTAGTATTGGCAGCACTGGATCAACAGGTTTTTTCGGTGTATAAGATTCCAGATGGAATTGTTGAGAAATTAATAAAGTGATTGTACCATTCTTTTGGTGGAATTCCAAGGGATAGAAATCCATACACTGGAGAGTTGAAGAAAACTTGTTTATTCCATGGAAGCAGGAGGATTAGGAATTAGAGAAGCTAAAAGTTATAATCAAACTCTACTTCTTAAGCAGGCATGGAGATTACACTACAACCAAAACTCATTGCTAGCAAGGGTCTGAAAAGTTAAATATAAAGTGGAGTCACCATGGTACTTCTACAAGGATATAAGGCACCCCGATCAGCCTCGTATATACATGGAAGGGTCTAGTTCAAGTCACTCAAACAGCTCAAGAGAAAGTGATCTGGAGGTTAGGTGATGGCCATAGTATCAAAATAGGAGGCAAAAGGTGATTGAAGGGAAGCTAGGTTAACTTAAGAAACCATCAACAAATAAAAGAACTAGATACAAATGTTGTGGACTAGACATGTAAGACAAATTAGGGAACATCTTGGAACACAGTTCGAATATATTTAGTGTTTAAAGATAAAACAACAACACAGGTTTTGGCTAACCCGCCTACTTATGAAGGAATATAAGATCAACTATGTCGAGGGAACATCCATTAGGGAAATAGACCGTAAAATCAGGTTATTAGTTCTTTTGCCAAAAAAAAAAAACAACATCACCAAGAATACAACAGGTCGAAGTACATCAATATGGAAAAAAATTATGGCATTTGCATATCCTCTAAAATGGAAACTATTTCTATGGAAATTATGGCAAAAAACACTACCAATAGGAGATAATTACTTACAACGAAACATGGATGCATATTATTTTTGTTGGCGTGGGAAGACAATAGAAACTACTAAGCACCTGTTTAGGGATTGTCAAGCTGCATTACATATATAGAAGGCAAGCCCCTTAGGACTTAAAGTAAAGGTAACAACTTAGCGAATGAACTGGTTACTAGATTGTATTGGATATCTAATGAATATAGATAAAGATGGAGGCACGAGGCTACTAAACTTCATTGCCACTTTCTGGACAATATGGAAGGTAAGAAGCAAAGCAAAAATTAGAAAGAACTAATAACTCAAGATTTGTTACATCACATGCTCGAAAGGTCTTAGAAGGAAGTATTAAGTTGGAAGAATCACCAGCGAAAAAGAAGCGCATCACAGCAAAAGTGCCCCAAAATAGATTATATTGAAACAAGTAATCAAGAGGATTTTAGACATGAATGCAATTTTGTTGTTGATGGGGCTTGGTAACAAGGAACAAAAAACATAGCAACGACGACCATTCAACACCAAGAGAATCCAGGTGATGTATAATGGGATCAAAGGAGATCACATTACACACGAAATCAGGATCTTTGAGAACGAAGATAAGAATCTTCCTTCTCTAAGTTCTTAAGGATCAAATGAATGAATGAAAGAAGATAGAAATCAAAAAGATTCAATGGAATGTTACAAATGAACGATTGAATGAATGAATGATAGATTTGATATGGCTTGAGAAACTCTTGAAGATATAGACACACCACTCCAAGAAGATCTTCAACTCTTCCTATCACCAACCAAGCTAGCTAAGCATGGAATAGAAGAAGAGATTTGGACGATTCCCTAGAGGGAGAATCGTTTCTAGCAAATGCTAGAGAGAACTCAAAAGCATGTAGCCTTTAGAAGTTTACTTTGTATTATTTGTGAATGATTGATGAATGAATGAATACAAAGGCCTCCCAAAGGGTCTATTTATAGTATTCCTAGGCCCCTTGGTCGTGCACTACATCAAGAATACAATGGTTTTCTAGCTTACATCATCTATTACAAATATGACATCATAAACAATCAAAATGTACATAGCTAGAAAGAAACATTGATATCTTGCTCAATTCTTCTCCAATCTTCAAGATTCAAAAACCATTAGAAAGCTCTTTAAATGATCTATCTTCGGCTCCAAGATGACTTTCCCAATAGCTTCGTGGATCTTGAGTTATAGAGCAAAATATCGAATTGCACTTGATGAAGTCATCCTTAATTGAGAGAGATGAGAGTGATTGAAGCTCTTCTTCCATATAAGCTTGTATTTGGTTCCTATGATGTGTATTTGGGACCAAATATATATCAATGACTTACTCTTTCTCCATGTAAGCTTAAGTAAACTTAAGTAAGCAACAAGTAACTTCCCATGATTAGGCTTTTGATGTCTTCCTTGATGACCTTAATGTATATAGCTATCAAATATACATCACCAGGACTAGAGGGTCTAGAGGAGAGCATAAGATTTAAAGTTAATTCATCAACACAAGTGATACATGCTTTTTATAACTATGTTTTAAGGGGGATTTTGATAGTGAATTAGGGATAACTTTAATTGTAAATCTCGATTTATATCTCAATTTCCCTATTACGCTTGGTGTTGTTGTTTTTGATGTAAATTTGTAGGTTTTGAGGCCAAAACACCAACATTCTCTCAACTTTTGGAAAAACGAACACACCATGGACCACCACTTGTCAAGACCAGATTGTGGTACGAATTTTGGAGGAAACGGAGCGAAGAACTCACGGCCAGCGGCCACCACGGTCAGCCCGTCGTGAGCCCCACGGTCCGTGTACGGACATGTACGGACTGGGCCTGCCGACTAGATTTCGCGAATAGAAGAAAAGAGGAGGAGGCGGTTACTCAAGAAATTCATTCATTCCTTCATTCTTCTTGGCCGTCAAGGAGAGAAAGAGAGCCCTAATACTTCCATCCTACTCCTCTTTCCCCTCCATCAAGATTCAAGATCTAATCGAGTCAAGAGAGGCAAGGATCAAGATTCAAGAAGAAAGTAGCGGGGTTCGCGGAGAAAGTTCCACCCCGGGATCGAAAGACTCGACGGGACGTATTCTTCGTAGTTTGTTCTTTTTTTTTCGATTTCCTTCTTTGTTTTGAGATTTGATTATGTTGATTGGAACTTGTTTCGTGCTTTCTTGGAACATGATTGAGTAGTTTTCTTGAATTCTAGTGTTTTGCAACCCGAAACAATGTAGTTTGATTGAATGTTCTAGTTTATGCATGAATTCTTGTTTTGAATTAATAGAAGGTTGTGTTCTTCATGTTCATGGGTGTTATTTAAGCACTTGAATACTTATGATTTGAGATTAACCTGAGAAGTACTGAAAGGTGAATTAGGATAATTTGACTACCAACATTTCTACCTAGTTTTGTTAAATTTGAGAAAAGAATAATAGACTAGGGAACCTTTTGATAACCAGAATATTTGAGACCTTCAACTTTGATTAACTTGAAAAACATATGAAAATTGTAATTTAGGATAATCGAGTAATTTTATTAACATTGAAAGAGCAGTAAAGTTCTTATGGTTATCGTTCTTGACTCATTCTTGAATGTATGATTGTGCAAGCTAAGTTTTAATAATCAAACTCGTTGCTAGGTTAGTACTTCCCTAGAAGAATTTTTTTTCCCTTGATTGAACCTTAGATAAATTTCCCTGCTTTATTAGTTCTAATTAGTTTCTAAAACCTTTTATAAACCAAAACCTATTAGCTTAGCAATTAAATAGAGAGCTAGTTAAATACGTTACTAATTGAGTCCCTGTGGGATCGACCTTGACGTACTACATCGTACCCGTGCGCTTGCGGCCTGTCAACAAGCCGAATTAAAAGCAATTCACATGGCATTGATTAAGTGAAAGCAACTAGGATGGCAACAAGTCATGGTGTACGCAGACTTCAACAAAGCAATTAATAGCATAAAGGATCTAGACCTAGCGGAGTGTAGTTATTTTGCACAAGCAATGTCTTGTAAAAAGTTTAATATCTGAGTTTGTAAGCTGCCGAACGGAAAAAGTACCTAGGCATAAATTGGCAAAGCGTGTACTAAAACAATGTACGTGAAAGATATTAACTAACTCCGTTGGAAGAAAAAATAAGTAGTGCCCTCAACAATTTGGGTTCCCATTATTTTAGATACGGCAAATCGAACATTTGATGTCTAATCTGCAATTTTTTCCTGATATTTTCAAAGTCGGATTATTCAGACACGCCTAAAATTGGGTCGATATTGGATTTTGTCAATAAAAAAATGGAAAATATTGTGCCCCAACTTTCAGTCAAAATCGGTCGAAGTTAAATGTCAGACGAAAAATTTATTGTCGTACCAACTTTTTTTAGATCGCCACGTATTCAGATCGGATAATTTTTTGACAACCCTACAAACCAGGTGTTAAGTTACTATTGCATATAATTATTCGTTTATTTGTTCATTTTAATTAAGTTACTAGTAATAGTGTGCTAATGTTTAAAGTATACTAATAAAAATATTAAAAATTAATGACTAATAGATTATGAGTAATGCTTCGACTGGGATTCGAGAATAATGATGAATGAGCAGTTTTTTCTTTAGAGGAAGTCACCATGTCAGATGTGTTTGTATGGCCGAATCTTGAAGATGATGAGGAATTTTCCTCAGTTTCTATGGAGATTCCACGTGAAGCGTGAGGGGAAGAATGTTCCAGAAAGGGACAATTAATAAAAAAGAACAAATCCTCGGTTATCCTAGAGGGGGACAACATCATGTTGGAGGCTTGGGTGAAAAAGCCAATCTGGGTGGGATCAACAGTTAACAGATAAGTGATCGCAAATTGCTCCCCGTTTCCGTATTGAGCAAGGATACGGTAAATCACACACACTAATTTGGCTTTCGGCATGGCTGCCAGACTGTTTCAACCCCGATCAAATCGGGTCAAAGAGTATGTTGACTATATCCTATAAGACCTGTCCTTCCTTCCTTAGGGAGGATTCCCGGGAATCACCCAAGACTCCTAAAATCGGAAACTTTCAAAGGAAAGGTTTCCCAGTATCCCTTAAATCTCAAAATAGAGACTAACCTTTACAATGGTCACTTCGGATTTTTTCCATCCCGAAGGGACCCCCTTATATAGGGGAGAGGGAGGGGAGAATACAGCACAAGTCCTGATGTGGGACGTGCCTCCTGAGCATCACCACAGACCGTGGTGAGCAGCAGATTCAAAATCCACTCCCAGGAGGTCACCATGTACCATGGTGGTGCACCACAGATCGTGGTGGCCCCTATCACCCTCCGTGGTGCCTCCTTTTCACCCCCTAGGGGTTTTTGTGCCTCCCTGGATCAATCCCCTATTAATTTGACCCTCTTTCCAACATACTCTTGCCATAGAGCACTAGCTTGTATGACCTTGTGAGACCAACTAGCACAGCTATAATTGAACCGTTCAATCACTGTGTAGACACCGGATTTTGTACCGAGACAAGTGTACAAATCAAGCATAACAAGAATAGAGGCTAGCATGAAAGAAAATCAAAAGGGCCTTCCTCAATCAAAAGCTACCGGGCCAACCCACCACAAAAAGCCTTCATTTTCCACCCTTTCCACATGCATATGCCCACCATTTTGAATATCATTTTTTCCACAAGTCTCGTTGGCCCCATTTATTTCGATTAGGGTAAAGTACACATCATAAGCTTTCCAACGCCTTTTGAATTGCCTCAATCGGCGTCCGGATGAAAGAGTTATGGTCGTTCGAAGTTGCACTCAGCCAGTTTTATAACCCAGACGGGTTTTAACATTTTCCAGGCCCAGCAATCTGGCCCAACAAGCGCGCCCCGGCCCAGGGAGCTCAAAACCCGCCTAGGTTTTGAGGGGAGAAGCAGACGACGCCGTTTTGCTCTACGTCATCGATCCGTGCGCCAATAATTCATATAACCCGCCTGGGTTTTAAGCATTTTAGCGCCAAAATCTGCATGCATGCGTGATCCCTTGATATTTGCCCCACGTGGTTGACTTTTGCCCTTGACTTCCTATAACCCGCCTAGGTTATAGTCTTTGATGACTTGATTTGTGGGGTATGTCCCCCATGGCTTCCCTCCAAAATCTTCATCCCTCACCTATAAATACCCCCCTCCATTCCACCTTCATTTCATCAACAATCATCTACTATCAACTACTATCAAGAACTCTCACAAAAATCACCATCATTATACTCACATTCGATTACTCTCATTTCCATCATATTATACCTCCATTCTCTCAAAATCTTATCATCCACATCCACCTCTAATCCTCTCATAATCACATTCATCACCTCCATACAACCATCCATATACTACTCTTTTCTAGCCATTCACATCATCTCATCCGGGTTTCAAGTCAAGGGCAACTAAAAGGGGATTAAAGTCATCGCATCCGTCACCTTAAGAAAGGTACGATTTCTTTGGTTCATTTTGTTATTATTATTCATATAATTTCTTCTTTAATTCCCTTACTTGTGCACATTTTGTAAAATGAAAATCGCATTGTTTTTATATTGCATGACTCGAATAATAATTCCGCGAAATTAATGAAACTTCTCCCCGCTCTCTTTCTTTTCAATGTTGATTTTAGTAGAGTCTGTTTTATAACAGGCGGATTCGAGAGTTCTTATAACTCTCGAATTCGTAACCTTACCCCCGAATCTAGAAACTGGGTTCGTAGACCGGAGTCTTTTCTTATTTTACGGTTTGTCGATTTCCTTAAATCGGCTGACGACTCTTTTACATTTTATAAAGCTGTTTAACTATTTAAAATGTTCGTTTATGCATGAAATAATTTAAGTAAATAATTTAATTCATTTCCCCTAACTAATCTAAGATTGGACCCGAGGAAAATAGACCAGAAATTAATAAAACCTAGGCGGGTTTTATTAATTCCAATCCATTTTCTTCTGGCCCAGGGATGCAGACGGCCTGGCCCAAGATCTGCTAAAACCTAGGCGGGTTTTAGCATTTTCTGGTGGCCCGTCTACTCCTCTTTGGGCTTGAATTTAGTGATTGGGCCGGAATTAAATTATTGTTAAACTAATTTGTGTAATTACGAATTTTTAAATAATAAAAACGGGTTTGTAAATAAATAAAGTTTCATCACCCCAAAAATGAATTTCGAAAATAAAAAAATATCCTTTTTTAAGGATTAAGAAACCTTAGTCGGCTCCCGATCGTTTAAGTAGCGCATCGCGGAAAAAGGTCACCTTTTTCCCGGGTCCTACAGATTGGCGACTCCACTGGGGACTTAAACTTAAAAAGATGGTAAAAACTTGAAAAAATCAAATTGATTTGAAAGTGTAAAAGGGAGAAGTTAATTTATTTCGTGACTTTATTATTCTTTTAGGTATCCCTTGCATACCGGGCCACTAATCGGGTCTTTTTGACACGTTCGCACAAAGGCGACGGTTTAAGTTACCTAGGATTTCCCTTGAGAGCGGGAGGCCACTACTATGGAGATGAACTCTACATCTTTAAGCATTTGGTCGCTCCTCTCCCGATGTCACACTCCGAGAGCTTCCTTGAAGTTCTTTGAGAAATACTCTAACTGCTTACCTTATGGTATGAAGAACCGGGGCGAAGGCATGCGGTAGGCTATATACCCAACCATAAAAGTCCATGAATTTAGAGCCTTGGTTTAGGATACCCTTTCATGTGTATGCTATGTGCTATGTGTATCCCTCCCCTTTTCTTTTCTTTTTGTAAAGAGTCGATCTTAGTTGGAGGTTTTGTTCTAGTCCATATAAAATTCGTTGGGTTGAGAAAATGTTTATTTATTAATTGATATAATTAACTCAAAAAAACATTATGGTTAGCCCAAGTGGAAGGGCCCATTAATGTTTGAAAGTCAATTATCTTAATTAATAAATAAAAATTGACTCACCTTTGATGATATTATATGGCCTTTTATGAAATTATCTTAACAAAGATCCAAAAAAAATTAATTAAAAGTCCAACAAAGTTAATGGATAGCGTCTTAGACTGTATAATAGTCACTAGGCTCGAGTAAATTAATTTGTTGATTTAATTAATAAATCCATCACATTTATGGCCGTCCCGTTGTTAGGCCCAACCATATAGGATTTATCAATTAAACCCATAAATTAATTATAACTCGCTTATTGTTGGCTTTATCCAGTCCTTTACAATGTCTGTTTTCCCTGAGTAAATAAATAAAGTTTGTCGTATTCTATGTGTAAATACATGTCTGTATGTTGGGGGTCTTCATTAGAGTCGGACCTAGTTTTGAGATATTGTTTTAGCCCGCGTAATAATCATTGGGTTGAGAATAAATAAATTTATAATCTCGATTAATTAACCTTAAATTTTACGGTCGGCTCGGTGGTGGGGCCCATCCATTTTAAAGGTTAATTTTCCTTGTTTATCGATTTATTTTAACTCACCTTTGATGATTTTATTCGACCCTTCTCAATATTCTCTTACTCATGGTCCAAAGAAAATTGATTAATAATCAAATAAAGTCAGTGTATGTTGTTCTAGCCCCGTAATAGTTTCAAGGTTAGAGAAAATTAAATTATAAATTTGATTATTAAGTCTAACAAATCCATGGTCGGCCCGTTGTTAAGCCCATCCATAGTGGAATTAATAATTGAGTTTATAACTCTGTTTTAACTCGCCTTTTGACGGTTTTATTCGGTCCTTTACAGCATCCACTCTCCTTGAGTTAAATAAATAAATGTTTTGGGTCGCAACAAAAAAAAAAGTGTGTAAATAGAAGTCAAGTTGTCAGTGTGTTTAACATTATTCTAGTCCGCATAATAGCCAACATAGCTTGAGCTGACTGAGTTGTTGGCCCAAGTTACGAATTCTCCTTAAAACGGTCGGCCTGTGGATTAGGCCCATCCGAATTGAGAAACACTGACTTGTATCTTTCCAACTTATGTCGACTCATTATATTTGACTTTATCCAGCCCTTTATAATGCTCTTATTGTAAAAAGTGTTGTTGTTACGCAAACTGTTGTTTCCTGAGTCAGTTTATAGGTGTCTTACAATAGCCCTCGATGAGTCTTTGTTTTAGAGTCTACATGTGAATGTCTTTCAGTCTTTAGAAAGTCTCATACAAAGGTCTTGTCATATGTGAGTCTTTTCTTAAGTTAATATGTATGTTTTGTTTTTGGGAAGTCTAAACCCGAGTCATGGGTGAGTCTTTGGGTTAGGTCATAAGTGAGTCTTTTCCTTGGTTAATGTGTTTTTGTCTTAGAAAGTCCAGTATAAACCCGGGTCATGGGTGAGTCTTTGGGTTAGGTTATAAGTGAGTCTTTTCCTAGGTTAATGTGTGTTTGTCTCTTTAGCAAGTCCAGTGTAAACCCAGGTCATGGGTGAGTCTTTGTTTTAAAGTCAGGATATGAGTGTCTTTTTCTTTAGAAAGCACCATATAAGGTCCAGGATAAATCTTTGTGTTAGTGTTTGCATGTAAGTGTCTTGCATTCATTAGAAAGCATCATATGAGGTCTAGGATGGGTCTTTGTATTAGTGTCTACATGTAAGTGTCTTGCATTCTTTAGGAGGTCTCGTACAGGTTCGTAGGGCAAGTAAACCCATGTCATGGGTGAGTCCTTTTCCAGAGTCAACATATGAATGTCATGCATTATAAAAGTCTCCTATAGGGTCTACATCATGCAAAGCCAAGTCATGGGTGAGTCGTTAAGTCTCTTTCTTGAGTTACCATGTAAGTGTCTTGCATTCTTTAAAAAGTATCATATAGGTTCATAGGTCATGAAAACCCATGTCATGGGCAAGTCTGTGTCTAGAGTCATCATGTAAATATATGTCTTTTTATTAAGAAGTCTAGTGTAAACCCATGTCATAGATGAGTCTATTGTCGTGTTGGCATATCATGTAAATATCTGTCTTTTCTTTAGAAGTCTAATGTAAGCTCATGTCAAAGTTTAGTCTTTCCAGGTCAGCATGTAGGCATTTGCACTTTTGGAGGTCTAATATAGAATTTAGGACATGTAGACCCATGTCGTGGATAAGTCTCTTTCTTGAGTCGACATATAGAGGTCTTGCATCTTAGGAAGTCTCATATAGATAAGTTAGCTCTTTTAAACCCATGTCCTGGGTGAGTCTCCCCCAAGTCAGCATTTAGGCCATTTTTTTTTCATTTTAGGAAGTCCATATAGGTTGTTTAGATCATGCATGCATTGGGATTTTTTTTTCTTCATTTGTCCAATGTTAGGGTCAAGGCCTGATTTAACCGTAAAGGGAATGTTTGGATGACGAGAATTTCTTCAACTACCATAGATCCCGAGGGAACAACATGGAAAATTGTTAGACTTTGGAGCACATGATCCATTCAGGGAAACTACCCCCACAGAAAGCAGCATAGAGGACCAGACATAACATGGGTTCCCCATACGAGGACAAGGAGGGCACATCATCAAAGTAGCTTTAGAAGTAGCTATAGTCTTGGTTATCAAGCATTTCATGCTCAGAGTCTATTATAGTCAGTTCTTCATTCATTTCTTTGATCTTGTTGCTGTGTGATCAAACAGAATTTCGTGCTTGTGTTTTTTTACTTGAGTTGAGAAGTTCTCTCATCTATCCATCATCCGTATAAACCAAGTCTGACAAATTCATCTTCTCTTATCCTTCCATCTTTGTCATATACCTCGTTTTCATCCTTCAGTTTTCTTGAATCCAGGGTTAGAGAGGTGAAGAGAGAAATTAAAAAAAAAAAAATAGAAGTTCAAAAAAAAAAATAGTGAAAAACTATAGAGTGGCCAGTTTGAAAACCTCATTGAGGCAAACCGGGCAAAAGGAGAGAATGTCATCAGGAAAGACCAAGTCCAATAGTCTCTCGAAAAGTGAACGCTCCTCATTGGAAATGTCGCAGCTTAACCAACTGTGCCGAGGACAGGGAGCTTGAACCTAAACTTCATTTCACCACCCATATTACCCTCATCTTTTCATCCAATCCCGACTTACCACCTACCACTCACATCTTTGACCTCTCCATCAAACCTCAACCCTTCTCAAACCCTTAACCCAATCCAAAAGGTGTGCTATGACCAAAGGAGAATAGGAGTCAACCCATGAAGAAGGAGTTTGAAAAACAAAAACCTTAGCCTTGACCAACCTGGTCATTCTCCTCATGACCAATCCATATCTACCCCAAAGTCAAAAAGTGTGTTGTAACTAATGTCATCAGAAAGGCAAACAGGAGTCAATCCCATGGAGAAGAAAGTCAAAAAAAGAGAAGAAAGCAAAGAAAAAAAAGTGAAAAAAAAGAAGCAAAAAAAAAGAGTGAAAATTGAAAGCAAAAAAAAAAAAAAGTGCCAAAAAATGGAGTTCAAAAAAAAAAATACAAAAGTTGAGAGGGAAATGAAACAAGAAAAAGGAAGAAAAAAGGGGGTTAGAGGAGAATAAGAAGTGAGAACGCGAAAGCAAGAGTCATGCACACCTCAGAAAATCTCGTCTCAAGCCTTCACCTGCATTATCCATATACCTCAGCCTTCTATAACCTTCACATCCATCCAAAACCTGCATATGAACCCTCAAACCTTCATAACCATCTTTTTGAACCACTAAGCCTTCCTCGAGGCACTATCCATCAAAGTTGTGCTAAAAGAACTACGACTGGCCTGATTCCACCTCGGATACGTAGGAAAACCCCTTTGAGGCCCGGTCGCTACAAGGAGCATCCTTTGTCCTCAAAATGTTGGTCTTTGAGAGAAGAAAAAGACAAGAGAGGCTAGCTTGGAATCACAGGCTAGGCAAAAGGAGAGTGAGCGAATAAGAGAGGCTAGCCTGAAAACCCCTCAGGGCAGGTTAGGCAAAAGGAGAGCGAGAGAATAAGAGAGGCTAGCCTAAAAACCCGTCAGGGCAGGTTAGGCAAAAGAAGAGTGAGAGAATAAGAGAGGTTAGCTTGAAAACCCACTCAGGCGGGCTAGGTAAAAGGGGAGGAAACTCTGGATTCTATCTTTCATCATCATCAACCCTCCATCTTCCTTCCGTCAGACTTGGACATCATTCCATAACCATGTTCTAACCTTTTCCCAAGAGATGATGTCTATCCCATTTGACCATCTCTTCAAGACACGATCATTCTTGAGTGTCTCCCTATATCATTCATCAATAAACTCTCATCCACCATCCCTTTCAACCCTTTCTCAAGAGATGATGTCTATCCCTTTGACCATCTCTTCAAGACACGATCATTCTTGAGTGTTTCCTTATACCATTCATCAATAAAGCCTCATCTACCATCCCTTTCAGCTGTAACACCCCAACTTTTGACCACAAGATTAAACCACTAATTATGAACCCAAACCTGTGATTAGCGCAGCGGTACACTTAAGCGAGATTACCGCCCCCACTCTGACAAGGCAACACAACCACCAAAAAGACTTCAAAACCACAAGGAAAAGATAAGCTTAACTCCATCATAAGCCAACTCATAATACAACTTTTACAACACTTGAACTAGGTACATAATCATTTAAGTAGAAAGGTTCCACAACTTCTTCAATTTCCTGAACGCCTTTGCTTATTTGCGAAAGACCTCGGAGTCTACCTTGCTTGGGTCGGATTACATTTGATCGATTTACTTGCCTTGGGAGCTCGAACCTCCTAAAACAAAACATTTAAAACAAAGCAAAAGTGAGTGGGGAAACACTCGACACAAACCTCCAACACGTCAAAGCGCTTTTGGTCTGGCATTTAAATTCATTTTGAAAACGGGAACGGGGCTAAATAAACATTAAAATGGATTTGATAGAGATGTAAGCATATAAAAGTGAACATGGTGTATATATATATATATATATATATATATATATATATATATATGAAATTAGAGTGGTATCCCTTACGATCTGGTGCAAAGCACCTAACACGCGCACGCCCAAACCGATCCGAGTTTGGGAGGGTGATCTTGATGCAATGACATCGCTGTGTCCGTACTGATCAGGAGCACCCTATAGAAGAAATAAAGGCTAGCACTACACGACTAGCTAGAATGATACTAATAAGGCGGGACCACCTTTGAAAATATTATTGCATAACATATATCATGATATAAATTGAATGAATAAGCATCGAAACGTGCTTGAATGGTAAAAGTTGGACAATTTGCGTACCTTGAATCGATGCGATGTTAGGCGGTGCGTCTCGGCCTTGGGATGGCTTGGGAACTAAGATAAGAAAAGTATAAAATGGAGAACCGAATAAAGTTCTTAGTGAGTTTCAAAAGTTAAGTAACATAAGAACTAAGAATGAAATAACTTAGAAAGAAAATTTGTGTTTTTAAGAAATAAAGCCTTTAGCATAACTCGGGTTAGAAAACTCGAATTAAGCAAACGAGTACATCTCGGAATAGGAAAATCATGATCTACAACTTTGTCAACATGACCAAGTCTAAAAATGAAGGTAAGGGCTGAAAAATAGCCGGACAGTGTCGAAAGTTGGAACTTAAACACCTTCTGTTTGATTTCTTGATACGAACTCAAAAGAGGCTTGAACAAGAACGAAAGGTAATTTAATATGCGAAAAGACTTAAAGTAATTATATCAATGGAGAATGGAAGTTAAGGAAGCGAGAAGCTAGAGTAAGGATTACGGAGTGCTTTTGGTTTTAATTTGGTAGGTCGCTAAGCGACGAAGCAAACTTATAGAGATAGATTGATGAACTTTGAAAGTGTTTGAAGGATAAATTGGATTTAAGAATTGGTGAAGGACTAAATCCTAGGATCATTAGACCTCAAAGAGCTCTTGTGCTACTGATGCAATTCGCAACTCAACCTTAGGTCGCTAACACTCTATAATTTAAACCTTCAAACTTGTCCACCAAAAATCCTAACTTTGATAAATAACCTTAACCTTCAAGAGAAAGCATTTTCAACTTAGGAAACACTTCTTGGATGTTCTAATATTGACCAAAGGATCTCCAATAAAAGAATCCCTCAAAAGATTGACATTGGATCACAAAACCTTAAATTATTACTAAATTTTCTGGGCAGAACGTCTATGGACAGCCCTTCTTCGCGACCTTATAACTCTCACTCTCGATATCGGATGTCTACAAACCATATCTTTCCGGAAGGCTTGCAACGTGGCCTAAAACTTTCATGTTTACTCCAGGAACTAATAAAGTATCCAAGTGGACGAAAATCTGTTCTCAAGTCACTGACTCAGAAAACGTAATTAATTTCGTGTCGTCACGGTTTTGGCCATACATCGGTCTATACATGTCGGAAACTTGAAATTCCAAAGCCTATAGTTAGCTAACACCTTGGACTATCATATGGAGTAAAAATCTGGGTTAAAATCATACTCTAAATTCTCTGTAAGAAATCATATTCCCAAATAGAACCTTAATGCTCCTTAATCTCATTTCTAATGTTTGTTTAAGCTCCTAAATCATACCAATTCACAACCAAACCTCAAATTAGCTAACTTTCACCATATTTCCAGAAATAAACACTCAAAACTTATTCAAATACAGCCATAAACTTCACATGCAACCATAGATTACAACATGCTATTTGAAACAACATTTAAACTAGTACCTTCTTCATGAAAACTCTCCAATTTATAACACTAGAGCATAAAAACACTTATTTAACCTAATCAATACTTATAATCAGTCCCTAAACTCACTGTTTCTTCAATAAACCCACATGCATAGAGAGGAAAATCATTATTCAACATAATTTCAACCAAAACACCTCAAGAACAACTCAAAACTCACATGCATTCAACCCAAACTCAAACCCTAACTTAGCAATTACAATCACAACTTTGAATTCATGCTAAAGGAGTATAAAAGGGATAGAATTTGCAAGATTAAAATAAAAAGAACATGAATTTCAGATTAGGGTTTAATTGGATTTGAATTGGGGGTTTGAGAGATTACCTTAAGGGAAGAAAATTGATGAAAACACAAGAGAGGGGGAGGAGTGGCCGGCGGCCACCTCTGGACGGCGGTGGGAGCGGCGCCGGTCGCCAGAAAACACCAGCAGAGGGGGGGGGGGGCGGTTGCACGGCAGTGGGAAGGAGAGAGAGAGAGAGAGGAGTGGGTTTGGTGTTTGAAAATTAGAAAGTGTAAAAATAAATGACCCCCTACCCCCTTCTATCTTAATATATAACCATACTAATTAAAATTAGGACAACAATTAGAGGCTTAATGACATTAGAAACATCAAGTAATAAAATAAAATAAGTGTGAGTACACTAGATTGAAATAATTAGTTTGTATTAAATAAAATTAATCGATAACAAATTGGTACAATAAATTGGAACCTTAAATTAAAGAGAAATTAAATAGGTAAAATATAAGTATTACTTGTAAATAAATAAAAAGAGTACAACCTAAATAAATTAAGGTTTGGATAATAAAATCCAAATGTTAAGGAGTAAAATAATTAAACCCCTTGTTGGTTAAAGAAATAGCGTAACCAATAAAACCCGAAGTAGTTTAACTTAACGGGTGAATTAAATAAAATCGAAAAAGGAAAAAAAAATTAGAACGTAATTTAGATAATTACGACAATTAGTACATTAATTAATACAGTTTTAGGGCGGGTTGTTACATCAGCCCTTTCTCAAGAGATGATGTCTATCCCATTTGACCATCTCTTCTCCCCTTTAAGACACGATCATTCTTAAGTGTCTCCACATCCCATTCATTAATAAACCATCGTCCACTATCTCCTTCCCCAAACACTTCCTAACCAATCCTTTCATCCCATCTCACCCTCCGAGGACTTTTAAGCTCATTCATTAATACAAGTATGAGGCTCTGTGTGGCTTACATGTCAGCAAGAGCGAAAGTCGTTCACATCAGATCAGCGGCTAATTGGTAACCACATGATCATGAACAGACTCAGAAACAAGCTACTCTAAACTGGGGGGGCTCGCGCTACCTTTGTGACATCATTAAGGACATTTAACGGGCATAACTTCAAAGAGGGACACTTACTCCCTATCCTACAAGGTTATGCATCTTCATTCTCATAGACGTCCTAATAGTGGTCTCATAAAAAATAAAAAAAAGAGAGAGAAAAAAAGAAAAAAAAAAGAAAGAAAAAAGAAAGAAAAGAGGGGCTAACTTGAAAACCCTTTGGGCAAGTTAGGCAAAAGGAGAGATTGAGACTCACGACTAAGGACTATACCTCCTCCTATTCCATGGTCTCCGTGCATCATATCGAAGCTGGGGGCTTGCAAATCTCCAAGGTGCCCTCCAAAGCCAGACAATGTCATCAAGAGTCTACGTAAAATCGGGGGCTTATCATATACCAGCATACATTTGCAAGCAAGCAAGGTCATCTACATGATCATACAAGAAACGCATCCTTCAAGCCTGTTGCATCCATCATTGTTCCCTGTACCGTGGATCGAAACATTACTCATCCTGAATTTTCCTGAAATTCCCCACGAGTGGCCTTAATCCTTAGAAAGCATTGTCTTAGGGAGTCATTGTCTTAGGAAAGCTTTGTCTTAGAAAATCTTTGTTCAAGAAGATCTTTGTCTAAAAATAGAGTTGGGGGATTGCCTGCATATTGCATTGCATGTTTAAATGCATAAAAGCATCATGGGTGTATCCGGTCTAGGCATAATAGGTTTGCATTGCAACTATAAGTCGTGTCAGGGCCTCATTGAGTCAATTTTTTGTGCATTGAGTCAGCCTGTCATGTATTGAGTCAGTTGGTCATGCATCAAGTCGGTTTGTCATGTATCGAGTCAATTTGTCGTACATAAAGTCGATGGTCGTGCATAAATGCATGAATGCATGAATGCTTGTGTCAAAAAAAAAACAAAAAAAAATTGCTTTGTTTGTGCAAGAGCTTAGTAGACTAGTTGCATGCATACCCGCATATCTGAAAATAAGAAAAAGAAGAAGCAGGGAAGTGCCACATCATTGCTCCATAACGCAACACTGGGGGCTGTTTAAGCCCATATGCTGTCAGACCAGTTGACATGGTTTCCAATCACTGAGAGCAAGATTAGAGTAAATCTCTAATCCAACTCTTACTAGATAAGTTGGCATTCAGTCAAGTCATGCACGAATGGCGCGTGTCCGACACGAAGGACAGAATCTTCACTTGACTAATATGGATCAACGACCGGGTAGATTTAAGAATCCATTCCCCACAGTGAAATTTTAGCACCTACGCGCCTGAAGCAAAATTTAAAGAAAATAAGGGTCGTCGACAGAGTTTCAGTGAAGTTCCTCAGCATCAAATTGCCATTATTCAGAGCCGCCGGAAGAGCTCGGCGCAATCGCAGCAACAAGAGCCATCAACATGGGGAAAATTCGTTCTGCTTGGGGAAAATCCGTTCGGCACCATCATCTGCCTCGGGAAAATCCGTTGGGCATCGTCATCAATCTGCTGGACAGGTAATTCTCTGTATCTCCAATCGTTGTTCAAAATAATCTGACATTCTACTTTGGTTTCTGTGCAGGGAGTCATCACAGACACCAGGTCACCGCTAAAAGGCACCGCCATCAAGCTGCCGCATAAAAAGTCGCCAGCTCACAGGTCGCTGACAAAGGGACCACCACCATTCAGCTACTACACAAAAGGTCACTGTCATCATCATCATTCAGGGCCATCAGCAGAGTTTCCATGTAGTCCCAATCCTGAGCCACGGCATACGCCGGTGAAGTCTCAATCGAGCCATCGACGCGCTTGCGATGAAGTCTCGACCCCTAAGGCCATTAGCAGTGCATTTGATAAAGTCCTTCGGCATCGAAAATGCGAACAATCATCAACACCGACACCAGGAAAGACTGGAACTGACACCGGGAAAGAATGGAAGCGACACCGGGAAAGACTGGATCCGACACCGGGAAAGACTGGAACCAACACCGGGAAAGACTGGAAGCGACACCGGGAAAGACTGGAACCAACACCGGGAAAGACTGGAAGCGACACCGGGAAAGACTGGAAGCGACACCGGGAAAGACTGGAAGCGACACCGGGAAAGACTGGACCGACACCGGGAAAGACTGGGATCGACACTGGGAAAGACTAGAAAACTCCATCAAACATCGGCATCGTGACCGATAACAAGTAAGGCATCATTCTCGCCCGAGATCAACGTCGACTCATCAATAGTCAAATAGAGCATCATTCTTTCTCGAGATCATCCCCAAAGAGGCGCATGCCACCCGCAACTGCGATGCAGGACTCGGCTTCCAAGCATCAACCCAGGCTTTGTAATCCAAAGTCATATCCTCAAGCTACTTTGACCTTCGTCCTATTCGGACTCGATCAAAGTGGGGGCTCTCTGTAGACACCGGATTTTGTACTGGGACAAATGTACAAATCAAGCATAACCAGAAAAGAGGCTAGCATGAAAGAAAATCAAAAGGGCCTTCCTCAATCAAAAGCTACCGGGCCAACCCACCACAAAAAGCCTTCATTTTCCACCCTTTCCACATGCATATGCCCACCATTTTGAATATCATTTTTCCACAAGTCTCGTTGGCCCTATTTATTTTGATGACAGTAAAGTACACATCATAAGCTTTCCAACGCCTTTTAAATTGCCTCAATCGGAGTCCGGATAAAAGAGTTATGGTCATTCGAAGTTACACTCACCGCTTTATAACTCAAAGTGTTTTAACATTTTCTGTGCCCAAAGCGCGCCGGCCCGAGGAGCTCAAAACCCGCCTAGGTTTTGAGGAGAAGCGACGACGCTTTGCTCTACGTCATCGATCCGCGCCAATAATTCATATAACCGCGCTGGTTTTAAGCATTTTAGCGCCAAAATCTGCACGCGTGATCCTTGATATTTGCCCCACGTGGTTGACTTTTGCCCTTGACTTCCTATAACCCGCCTAGGTTATAGTCTTTGATGACTTGATTTGTGGGGTATGTCCCCCATGGCTTTCCTCCAAAATCTTCATCCCTCACCTATAAATACCCCCCTCCATTCCACCTTCATTTCATCAACAATCATCTACTATCAACTACTATCAAGAACTCTCACAAAAATCACCATCATTATACTCACATTCGATTACTCTCATTTCCATCATATTATACCTCCATTCTCTCAAAATCTTATCATCCACATCCACCTCTAATCCTCTCATAATCACATTCATCACCTCCATACAACCATCCATATACTACTCTTTTCTAGCCATTCACATCATCTCATCCGGGTTTCAAGTCAAGGGCAACTAAAAGGGGATTAAAGTCATCGCATCCGTCACCTTAAGAAAGGTTCGATTTCTTTGGTTCATTTTGTTATTATTATTCATATAATTTCTTCTTTAATTCCCTTACTTGTACACATTTTGTAAAATGAAAATCGCATTGTTTTTATATTGCATGACTCGAATAATAATTCCGCGAAATTAATGAAACTTCTCCCCGCTCTCTTTCTTTTCAATGTTGATTTTAGTAGAGTCTGTTTTATAACAGGCGGATTCGAGAGTTCTTATAACTCTCGAATTCGTAACCTTACCCCCGAATCTAGAAACTGGGTTCGTAGACCGGAGTCTTTTCTTATTTTACGGTTTGTCGATTTCCTTAAATCGGATGGCGACTCTTTTACATTTTATAAATCCGTTTAACTATTTAAAATGTTCGTTTATGCATGAAATAATTTAAGTAAATAATTTAATTCATTTCCCCTCACTAATCTAAGATTGGACCCGAGGAAAATAGACCCGAAATTAATAAAACCTAGGTGGGTTTTATTAATTCCAATCCATTTTCTTCTGGCCCAGGGATGCAGACGGCCTGGGCTAGGATCTGCTAAAACCTAGGCGGGTTTTAGCATTTTCTGGTGGCCCGTCTGCTCCTCTTTGGGCTTGAATTTAGTGATTGGGCCGGAATTAAATTATTGTTAAATTAATTTGTGTAATTACGGATAATTTAAATAATAAAAACGGGTTTATAAATAAATAAAGTTTCATCACCCAGAAAATGAATTTCGAAAATAAAAAAATATCCTTTTTTAAGGATTAAGAAACCTTAGTCGGCTCCTGATCGTTTAAGTAGCGCATCGCGGAAAAGGGCCACCTTTTTCCGGGTCCTACAACTGATTAATAGATATTCTAGCAAAGACGTTAATCACCGTACCATGTTGGCTTGAGTACATGATTGTATTTGAACATTGTCGGGGCACTCCCAATAATTTCCTACTTGTCCCATAAGTGTTCAACATACAAAATTCCCTTGTCTCTTGATGTCTCGTATTCAGATTAGGTAAGTCCATGTCATCCTTATTTATCTTGATTGTTTCTCGATCTCCGAGTCAAACTATCGAAACGGGAGATCAACTGTTGATCCTCCCAAGCTTGGCCGAGCATTTTCTAGTCTGATCTCATCGAGTGGCCTGTGAGATATGTATCCCTCAAAAGAGGGTGGACGATGCCATCTTGTTCAACTATAAATCACTGCAAAGACCAAAAGTGACCTAGACACCGACCACATCACCTCCTGTTACGAGGAGTCTCGGTCGCGCTCCAAAGTCACAATGAATCTCGTATGAGGCGTAAAGAACTAAGGTTTGAAGAATTAGCTTGAGTTAGTGGGAGTTCTTATAACGTTCATAATAACTGAAAGACTCCCACTATGGGTTAGTTCAATAATTCTTCTCCAACCATTTTA
This sequence comes from Portulaca oleracea, assembly GCA_029582165.1. Lineage (NCBI taxonomy): Eukaryota > Viridiplantae > Streptophyta > Magnoliopsida > Caryophyllales > Portulacaceae > Portulaca > Portulaca oleracea. The sequence goes on along the minus strand of CM055878.1, from coordinate 7,198,215 downwards.
CCCATGTGATTGACTTTTGACATCAAATGTCCCATCATTATGAAACTCAATCATCATATCAGTCTTATGGTTCTCCATCATCTCCATATGGCTTATTTTTCCTAGGTGCTCATTTTGTATAGGCTTTTAGTTTAATGTTTCTATTTAGCGGACGAGGTTATTGGCAAGAACTTATTGAATCCATCGTTTGGGCTCATAATAAATTAATAGTTGCTCCTGCTACTCAGCCTAGAGCCTTGAGTATTGTATAAGGACGTGTTGTAGGAGTAACCCATTACCTTCTTAGTGGAATTGCCACAACATGGGCGTTCTTCTTAGTAAGAATTATTGCAGTAGGATAATGGCTATGAGGATTTGAAAGGCATTATGGTAGTAAGATTTCCAAGGTTTAGCCAAGGCTCAGCTCAGGACCCCACTACTCGTCGTATTTGGTTTGGTATTGCCACCGCACATGACTTCGAGAGTCATGATGATATTACCGAAGAGCGTCTTCATCAGAATATTTTTGCTTCTCACTTTGACAATTAGCAATGATTTTTCTTTGGACTTTCGAAAATTTGTTTCATGTAGCTTGTTAAGGAAATTTTGAGTCATGGGTATGAGACTCTTTACACGTAAGACCTATTGCTCATGCAATTTGGGATCCTCATTTTGGTCAACCGGCTGTAGAACCCTTTACTCGTCGGGGTGCTCTTGGCTTAGTGAATATCGCTTATTCGGGTGTTTATCAGTGGTCGTATGCAATCGGTTTAAGCACTAATGAAGATCTTTATACTGGAGCTCTTTTTCTCTTATTTATTTCTGTTATATCCTTACTAGGGGGTTGTTTACATCTATAACTGAAATGGAAACCGAGCATTTCGTGGTTCAAAAATGTTGAATCTCGTCTCAATCATCACTTGTCAGGACTCTTTGGAGTAAGTACCTTGGCTTGGGCAGGATATTTAGTTCACGTGGCTATTCTCAGATCTAGGGGAGAGTACGTTCGATGGAATAATTTCATAGACATATTGTCACATCCTCAATGATTAGGTCTTCTTTTTATAGGCCAGTGGAATCTTTATGCTCAAAACCCTGATTCAACCACTCATTTATTTAGTACCTCTAAAGGAGCGAGAACTGCCATTGTAACCCTTCTGGGGGGATCCCATTTGCAAACGCAAAGCTTATGACTAACTGATATGGCTCAACATCATTTAGCTATTGCATTTATTTTTCTTATTGTTGGTCATATGTATATAACAAATTTTGGGAATGGGTACAATATCAAAGATCTTGTAGAAGCACATATTCCTTTGGGAGGACGATTGGGACGTGGGTATAAAGGTCTTTATGACACAATCAACAATTTAATTCATTTCAATTAGGACTTGCTCTAGCCTCTTTAGGGGTTATAACTTCCTTGGTAGCCCAACACATGTACTCTTCAATTGCTTATGCATTCATAGCACAGGACTTTACTACTCAAGCTGCCTTATATACGCATCACCAATACATCGTCAGATTCATCATGACAGGAGCGTTTGCTCATGGAGCTATATTTTTCATTCGAGACTACAATCCGGAATAGAATGAGGAATGTATTAACAAGAATGTTAGATCATAAAGAGGCTATCATATCCCATTTAAGTTAGGCCAGCCTCTTTTTAGGATTCCATACTTTGGGTCTTTTACGTTCATTACCATGTCATGCTTGCTTTTAGTACTCAGAAAAACAAATTTTGATCAAACCTATATTTGCCTAATGGATACAATATGCTCATGGTAAAATTTCATATGGGTTCGATGTACTTTTATCTTCAACAAGTGGTCGGCATTCAATGCAGGTCAAAGTATATGGTTGCCTGGATGGTTAAATGTTGTTAATGAGAATAGTAATTCCCTATTCTTAACAATAGGGCCTGGAGACCGTTTAGTTCATCTTGCTATTGCTCTATGTTTACATACAACTACATTGATTTTAGTAAAAGGTGCTTTAGATGCATGTGGTTCCAAGTTAATGCCAGATAAAAAGGATTTCGGTTATAGTTTTCCTTGCGATGGTTCGAGATGAGGCGGTACTTGTGATATTTCGGCTTGGGACTTATTTTATTTGGTAGTTTTATGGATGTTAAATATCACTGGATGGGTTACCTTTTATTGGCATTGGAAACACATCACATTATGGCAAGGTAATGTTTCACAATTTAATAAATCTTCCATTTATTTGATGGGATGGTTAGGAAATCATCTATGGTTAAACTCTTTCCAACTAATTAATGAATATAACCCTTTTGGTGAATGAATAGTTTATCGGTTTGGGTGTGAATGTTCTTATTTTGACATCTTGTTTGGGCTACGGGATTTATGTTCTTAATTTCGTGGCATAGATATCTCCACCACGTAATAGTGCACCTACGCGTCTTCATCGACGTTACCGATAGCTAATTATCGAGACTTTGGGTTATCCAGACACATACTTCGTGAAATGGTTCATGCATATTTGTTGCCAGGAGCCACAAGATCCAGTTGGTAAGTATGAACATATACTTTCATTTCTATGATCTTCATTGATCATAGAGAGCCCCTTTACCATTCTGTATAAATGGGTTATTTTATTTCTATAGATATGGCAGAGGGCGCATTCAATTCTTATTTATCAATTCGTTCCCAGTCTTTTTCTCCAGCGCGGGGTAGAGCAACTTGGTAGTTCGCAAGGCTCATAATCTTGAGGTCAAGGGTTAAAGATGCTCAATGCTCTCAAGTTGTGTAGGTTGAACTCTTCTTCTTTATCCTACTCCAGTGAATTGTATCTATCAAAGAGTACTTGAAGATAAGATTTTCCTTCTACCAATAAGAATTCTTGGGTTCCAATTTTTAACAAATATTTATACACATCTTCAAATTTGGCTTCGTAAAATCAACAACGCCTTTGGATAAGTGAAAGTAGTGTTACCACAATGGATAACCCTATATCCTCTATCAATGACCATCCACAAGTGGTGCATTAACTTGTAAAACCAACTTTCTCTTGCCTTTGAAGGATGAATTTCTTTTTCTCTTCTTTCTAAAAACCATTCTTCTTTGATAATATATCCTCCAGATGTGTCTTTCACTCTAATCAGATAATGGGAAACACTGATCTTTATTGTATTCAATATTAACACATTCATAAAAAATAATCGACCATCCTACATTTTTTCTTGCTTACAGTGAATGAATTTTGTGCACCCTTCTAAATACGAATTTTTGGAATTTCGTGAATCTTGGAAATAGGGTTCCTTTTGGATCAAGGATGACGTGACCTTCACTACTCTATAAATCTCTTACCATCCCATATTCTCAAGCCTTCATGATTGGATCATTTAGAGTGGTAGTGTTAAGGCAGAGCTATACTTTCCTTACTCCAGAAAAAACCCAAACACCCAATATTTTTTCCCCACATCCTCCATACTTCACGGTTATCATATCTCAAAGGATCCATGACCGAAGCATACCACTCATGAAACCAATTCTTCTGGGCTTTACGAGTAATAATACCCTGAATGTCATAACTATTCTCGAGATAATTAATCCGAAGTTCACCGAGACTAAGTTTCTCAGCTATCAGATATTCAACATAGCTAAAAATAAATATGCATCTCTTCTTCTTATTTTTTCTGAGATTATTTAGAATAGATCTACTTGGAGGTGACACCCTTCCAAGTAATTCGGGTGATCGCATTTTGCTTCATCCGCTTGTCGGCGCAAACATTCACCATGTTGAATTCCATTGGCTGATTCTCGTGTCAAGATGTCTGCTAATGAATTCTTCGATCCCTGTATGTGTTCAATGGAGAAAGAGAACTGATTAAGCCATAATTGCCAATGCAGGAGCCTCCTGTGCTTGCATATTTGACAAAGTCTTTTTGACAAAACCTAGTATGCCTTTGCAATCATTTCATATTAAAATTCTTTTGGGATTAAAAAGATTAAAAACTTTGTGATCCCCATTGTAAAAGCAATAATTTCTTTCTCCATGGTAGCATAATTTTATTCAACTCTATTAAAACTCCCAATGCAATACTTGCAGAGGCGTTGTCCCTTCTTTGATTTTGAGTACTGCACTTCAATGCTCATTGCTAGCATCTGTCTTAAGAACCAAATCATCTTCTTCATTAGGCAAATTAAGAATAGAAAGATTTTGACATAATTCTTTAAGATTTCTTAGAAGTAATGAATCATCCAAAGTTTAATTCCACTGAACATCTTTTTTTTTGCAAAGCTTTTCTCAACTTTGCTAGATTTTTGATAAAATCTGGCAAATTAAGAATATGAAGATTTTGACATAATTCTTTAAGATTTCTTATAGGCAATTAATCATCCAAAGTTCAATTCCACTCAACCTGAGTTTTCTTTGCAAAGCTTTTCTCAACTTTACTAGATTTTTGATAAAATCTAGCAAATTAAGAACATGAAGATTTTGACATAATTCTTTAAGATTTCTTATAGGCAAGTTCAATTCCACTTAACCTGAGTTTTCTTTGCAAAGCTTTTCTCAACTTTGCTAGATCTTTGATAAAATTTGATGTATAAGTGAGACATCCCAAAAATCTTTCTAGTTGTTTCCTAATCTCAATTTTTTCAGGAAACTGTTCTATTTTTTTTTTCTAGGATGTGCTTTTGCAAAATGACTTGTCCAACTTTGATTTGTAATCCAAGGAATTTTATTTCTTGCTTAGCATAGACACATTTGTTTTTCCAAGGACAATTCCATGATCGATGCATTTTTGAGTTATCGCTAAGAGATCATCCTGGTGTGGTTCAATAATTTTCGAGAAAATAAGGATATCATCAATATATACCAAACAACAATGACTTAGATCTTCGAAGATCTTATCCATTCTTCTTCAGAATATTTGAGGTGCATTTTCTTAAGACCAAATGGCATGACCAACCATTCATAATCCCTCTAAGGAGCACTAAATGTTGTTAAAGGAATGCTTTCTTCACCCATTTTATTTGCCAACAGCCACTCTTATAATCCATTTTAGAGAACCATAAAGCTCCTTTGATTCTATTGAAGAGAATTGTTTTGTTTGGAATATAGTATCCATCGAAGATTATGTTATCATTAAGCTTTTTGTAATTGATGACCATTCTAGCTTTTTCGCTTTTTTCCTCAGAATGATTTCTAACCATGAATGTAGGACTAGTGTGTCGACTCTTACTATCCCCAATAAGATTTTTATCTAAAATCTCTTTTATCTGTTCTTTAAATTCTTCAATATCTTGGTGTGTATACACAATCTGTTTAACTCTAATAATGGTATTGGGATATATTAAACTAATAATAACGTAAGTCTTATCTTTATCCCAAAATTTTTAATGGGCCATCAGAATAGAGTTCTTTACATAACGTTTTTTTTTTGCCTCTCAATCTGTTCTTTAACAAATAACTCTAGAAGTGAAATAGTCAGGGCTATCTCTTTTTGGGTTAGTATCACCTTCTCACCACGCTGGTTGCGCGAAAAATATATTGTTTGGTGTACAAGCTTGTTGTAGTTTCCTCATAGGTACTGAATGACCATCTATAGTGAAGATAATTTGTTGAATGGTTAGGGTACAAGGAGAATATGATCTTTGGAAATTGTTTTGAATGATCATATAATGCGATGGTTGATTTGTTTTCTTAATTACTGAAATTACACACTTAACTCCTTCCATTTCTATAGTTAAATCTTCAATAGCTTCACTATGGGTCATGACACTATTATCTGCAATTCTTCTTTGCAAAGGATTCTTTTCCTTTTTCCATAAATAGTCAGGAAATAGTGTCTTCTTACCCAAGCATGCTGAACATCCACTATCTATATATGCACATAGATTATATTTGTCAATTCCTTCTATGCATACTTTAATAGGAATATATATTCTATTGGGTTTGGTTTTGGTAACTTAAAATGAGTTTCCACGTGCATATTCAATTCGGGAGTTTCTTTGGCTAATTCATCCTCATAACTATGTATTTATTTTAGATGTTGATCTCACCTTTATTAACCTACATCACACATGAAGTTGGGAATTTATAGGTATTTATATTTTCATTCTTTTTGTAGATTTTAATTTTTATTTTCATTACGAACTTTTATCCCAATTTTATTAACGCAAACCACACATGAAGTTGAGAATTCATAAATATACTTACATTGTCATTTTTTTTTTGTCTCTGAATTAGTCTCTCGCAGAAATGTAAGGTAAGATTTTTCTAGATTACACCTTTGTGAAAGAACTCTTCCATGGACCTTACATTACACTTTTGTGGCGGGACCTTCCCAGGAATCCGGCTTGCGAGGATGCTTTGTGCATCAGACTACTTTTGTTTTTTTTATTCTCATTAAGAATTTTTATCTCAGGTAATAAGTGTCCAATAAAATATTATATTTTTTTTTAATTTTTTACCCATATTTCGTGTCAAAAATTTAACCGCTAACTTTTAATATATATAATGATTTCTTATACAAAATTAATATCTCTAGACTTGTAATAAAAATGCTACTAAAAAGAATATTGTATTGTAATTTTTAATAAAATATTATATATAAATTATTAAATAAACATGGATGTCACAAAACTCAGAAGTCAATTATTTTTTAAAAAGGATGAAATAATTTATGTGGTAGAAACAACAGGATAAGGTGAATTTTGGAGGCGGCTTTTGGATGGCTAAGGTTTGACATGGTTAATGAATAATGGATGGGTGATGCAGTGGGTAGTTCCTAACTTCCTACTTCCTATCCCCAATCACAACCGGGAAAGCCACATATGTAATTGGCGGTATTAAAACTTTGAGGAACAGAAGAAAACAAATTAAAATCCATATTGATTTCTGTACGCATTTAGGATAGTAGGTTAGCTGGAATTGAAAGTTGAAATGATGGCGTTGAGCATGCCATCATCTACTACTCCATTACCAGTAAAGCAAGGATTCTCCCCCCCTTTCTCCGCTTCACGTTCTTCAATTCTGTCTTCTTCCCACTCTCCATTCTCACTAATTCTACGCCTCCCTCCTCCACCTCTTCGAGTCTCCACCTCCAAGCGGACAGTTGTTGTTGTTTCCGCTGCTCTCAAAGCTCTCATTTTCGACTGCGATGGAGTCATCTTAGAATCAGAGCACTTGCATCGTCAAGCTTACAATGACGCCTTCGCTCACTTCAATGTCCGATGCTCTTCTTCCTCTTCTACCGCTCCCCTTTTTTGGGACATTCACTTTTATGACCACCTTCAAAATCAGATTGGCGGTGGAAAACCTAAGATGCGTTGGTATTTTTTACTTCACCTCTTTTTTTTTTTTTGATTACCTTGTTTCTGTAATTGTTTACTTCCTTCTTCAATGTCTGCAAATTTACTTTTGTTAATTGGTATCCATATTTTATCATTGTTTGTCATTCCTCTCAACATGCCAATCCCGTCAAAGGATGGGGATTATTCTTGCTGAGAACAGCAATTCATTTATAAAATGCTAAATCTACATAGAAAATAGTGCCAAAGAATAATTCGTGTCAATGAATATGCTTATTTTTGGTAATCATGCTTAGTACCTGGGTTGGACCTTAATATAACATCCTGCATTGTAGTACATTAGTGGCTAAATGTGAGGGGTTTGAGAATGTTTCTCTTTGCTGCTACTAAGTCATAAACATGAAATAAGGCTAATTCGAATCCAAAGTACCAAACCAGTCCTTCCTCACTGAACTGGTTCATCTTTGTTATTTTCAGCTGTAGGCAAATGGAAAATATGAATCAAACAGTATTCTTACAAAAAATATGCAAAAAAAAAAAAAAAAAAAACCCCGGACATACCCTTTGTTTGCAGAATTTATTTATTTTTGGCACCATATTATTGAAAGTTATAGCTGTGTGAACAATGGTTTTAGGTATCTATTTTGGGGTGATAATCTAGCCGGAACTGATCGGAATTCGGCAAAAATTGTTAATTTACTAATCTGCCCTTATCATTAAATGTTAAATGACTAACATGCCCTTCTACATTAAATGATTGTAGCTGTCAAAATTGGCAACGTTTGTCTAACACCTAAATGAGAGACAATTGAGAATTTGAGATGGGAAAATTGGGGAAGTTAATTGAAGAAATTAACCATAAATAATAAAAATAAATCCCAAATCAAACAGTCAAACTAGGTGGCAGATTTAGTAATTTTACATTTTTCGCCAGTTTTTATAAATTCTCGCGAGTTTGTCCCCAAATAATGGATACTTATTCATATTAGGAAGAAGTTTGTTTGAATGAGTTTGATGGAGGACTGAAGACTTATTTTAGGAAGAAGTTGAGGAATAATTATTAGATATTTTATATGTTTTATTTTCCTATTCATATTAGGAATATTATAGTTTCCTAAGTTGTTTAGGAATATTATTATAGTTTCCTATTTCTGTTAGATTAGACAGGTTGTCTTTCTATAAATAAAGGCTTTGCTAGCTTTAAGAACATATTACATTGAATACAATTACTTCTGACTAAGCACAAGGATGTTAATATTTTCTTGAATCTAGCACGAGGATGTTGAAATCTTTAGATTTCTGGTTCGCTATAAACTTTGTATTAGAGCAAGTACTTGACTCCGAGTTTAACCCAATTTTTTTTTCCTTTTCTGTTGCCATCAAATCTCTTAAAAAAAAGTATTACTAACATCAACTGCCAGGAACCCTAGCCACTGTCCCTGCCTGAAACCACCACCGACCACTTCCCACTTCCCGTCAACAACCGACTGACCGCCACCCCTATTAGGCGACCCCCACGCCGCCACCTCCGTCACCAACTATAGAGAAAACCCTAAAATTTGCAATTTCGCAAAAACCCTAATCTGTGAAATTCTCAATTTTCAAACCCTATTGAACAGGCTTATTTCTAGGTTGGATAATGTTCACTAACACTCATGCTATCACAATTCATGTCAAAGATATAGAAAGTACATTGAAAAGTTTCCATTCCTCTTTAGGCGATGTCCATGGTAAAGCCACTAAGCTAGAACACGGTTGGACTCTCATTTCTCAGAGTGCATGCCTGTTAATAATGTGTCCAACTCTGCCCCGACGGGAAAAATTGTTGCATGGTGCCTTGAACTTAGAGCGTTCCATTATCAGAGAGCCTAGTGGAGGTCCTAACTCACACAGACCCACCTCGCACAAACCTCACCGTACCCTGACTATGAGGATGTAGGGTACTACTATAATGGGTTTGACTATTCACTTCGACATCGCCAGAGAGAGAGAGAGAGAGAGAGAGAGAGAGAGAGAGGGAGAGGGAACCAAACCAAACCCCTAGGCATGACTATGATCCCACTAGGCATTACAATGATGACCCTTATGATGTGACTCAGAAAGTCAAGGTTGATGTGCATGAATTTGATAGTCAACATGACCTTAATGTGTTCATCAACTGGATAGATCGTCTAGAGAACTATTTTGAATTTTATGGCATGCGTGACATTAAAAGAATTCGCTTCACTAAGATGGAACTTGTCGGGTCTGCTATGAAATATTGACAAAGTGTTGAGAGAGAGATAAACCACTTGAATAAACCCCCCATCACTTTATAAGAAGAGATGAAAGGCAAGCTAAGAGCAAAGTATTTGCCCACATTATATAAACAACAGATGATGAATGAATGGTTAAACTTGAGAGAAACTACTAGTTTGTTAGACTACTATTCTCAGTTTGAGTTAATGCAACTTAGGTGTGCCGCTAGGGAAGAACCTTGGGTTTGTGTGACTGAGTTCATCAAGATAACCTTAAAGGTGATGTGAGACACCATCAACCCGACTCTTTAATAGAGGCTTACCAAAAGGCTTTAGAAATTGAGAAGTACAAGAAGCCTTCCTACTCTTGTAGGTGGACAACCCAAGACGGGGAACCTTGACCCTCTAAGACAATTGTGTTTCCAAAGTCGTCATACCTTAAAGATTCTAGCCAGACCACTCAGTTTCCTAAGAAAAGTACCCAATCCCCTCCACCAGCTCCCTCAGCTAAGGTTAGTTCCTCACGTTCCACCTATGTTCCCTTAACCTCAATGTCATTCATAGTGTGTCACAAGTGTCACGAGAGAGGACATCGTGCTTCTCAATGCCCTAATCGCACCCTTACCATTGGAGTAGACCCTACTGAAGAGGATGAGGCTGTGGATGAAACCGTTTATCTTATTGATGGAGATACGACTATAGAGAGTGCAGGAGAAGATGGAGGTCACTTGGATGTTATGAGATGTATTCTTTCTACAACTCAAACTGACTCTTGGAAACAAACTGCTATATTTGAAACTAAGATGCAATGTGTTCGTAAGATTCTTCACTTAGTCATTGATAATGGGAGCTCTATGAATATAATTTCTAAATCTGCTGTGAGACTTCCAAACCTTAAGCCCATACCCTATTCCACTCCTATTACAGTTGCTTGGGTTTACAAGACTTCTTTGGCTATTACTGAAAAATGTGAAGTCCCCCTCTAATTAGGTGCATATTCTGATACTGTTTGGTGTAATGTGATACCTATGGATGTTGCCCACATACTTTTAGGTTGCCTTTAGATATTTGATAAAAATGCTACCAACTTTGGCTAGGAAAACACCTATGTGTTTATGCATAAGGGCAAGAAGATTAAGTTAGCCTGATCAAAGTGAGCCTAAGACCCATGAATCTAAACCACCCTCACCCCCTGACCAACCAAATCGAGTGCATTTTCTAACTGCTCAGGAATGTGAAACTGACGGTCAAAGTCCTGATAAGTTGCTTGCTATAGTGGCCAAAGCTGCACCTGTGTTGCCTCTAGCCACTAGTCATGAGATGTCTGCTGATTTGACTAATCTTCGTAGTGCATTTAGGATGTTTCCCCTGTTGATTTACTTGTTGAACTACCCCCTTTATGGGACATCCAACATGCTATAGATCTTGTCCTAGAATCCTCTTTGCCTAACTTACCCCACTATAGGATGAATCCTAGTGAACGTGAAGAGTTAAATAGACAAGTTGAGAGTTTTTTACAAAACGATTTCGTTCAACATAGTCTAAGCCCTTGTGTTGTTCTTTCCTCTGATACAACGACTCTTCTAAATAGTAGCCGCACCCGTGTCTGACACGACACCAGGTGGACATGGACACAGGATATGTGTCCGACACCCACTTTGGCAATCAGACACTTCTGAGTTGTCCTTGGATGATCGATAACTTGAGGTGGTTATTTTGGAGGATGATGTAGAGTGAATTCACTTATGCTAACTAGGGAAATTTTGATTGTTTTATGGATGAGCTCTATAAGTTTACTGTTTATTTTTATGTTAGACTTTATCTAAGTTGTTATTATTGTTTTCGAAACAATGATTATGAACTTTTGAAGTATTTAGGTTATTATAAAAATTGTGTGTGTACCCATATCCGTGTCCCCGTACCCGTGCCCAAAAAGAAGACCTTGTCCCCGAGTCCTACAAAAGCAAAAAAAATTGTGTCCTACCCATGGATATGTGTTCGGGTCCGACACCCGTACTTGAGTTTGAGTAACATACTTCTTGCCTTTGACTCGTAAGAAAGATGGCTCTTGGAGGATGTGCATTGATAATGGAGCTATTAATAAGATCGTAGTGAAATATAGAATCCCGTACTTCGACTTGATGATATGTTGGACCAAATGTGAAGATCTAAGTGGTTCTCTATAATTGACCTAAGAGCGGGATACCATCAGTTGAGAATCCGCTCTGGGGATGAATGGAAAACTTCTTTTAAAACTCCGGATGGGTTGTTCGAATGGTTAATTATGCCCGTTGGTTTGAGCAACGCACCTAGCACATTCATGCTGGCTATGACTCATATTCTTTGCCCTTTCCTTGGGAAGTATTAGTGGTGTACTTCGATGACGTTCTTATATACAACCCTTCTCGAGAAACCCATTTGCAACACTTAAAGTTAGTCTTTGAGATTTTGAGAATTGAAAAGCTTCTCATTAGTTTGGCAAAGTGTTCTTTCTTACAATCTGAAATTGTGTTCCTTGGGGTTTAGTGTCTTTAACAAGGGTGTTTCTGTTGATTTTGAGAAGGTTAAAGCTATAACAAAGTGGCTTGAACCTAAAACTATATCTAAGGTGAGAAACTTTCATGGATTAGGTACTTTCTTTAAGCGTTCTCCATTATGATTTTTATTACTGAGTGCTTAAAGAAAGGTGAGTTTAGACGGACTCACTCTGTGAGAGAGGCTTTTAAGCTCATCCAACAAAAAATGACTGAAGCCCCTGTTTTGCGTCTTCCTAATTTTTCTAAAGTGTTTGAAGTTTCTTGTGGTGCTTCTGACTTCTGAGTTTGGTCTAGGAGGAGTTTTGAGTCAGGAAGAACATCCCACAACATACTTTAGTGAAAAGCTCAATGATTCTAGGAGGACTGAGTACACAACTATGAGAAAGAACTTTATACTTTAGTGCGCTGCCTAGAACATTAGTGATATTATTTGTTGCCTAACGTGTTTGTCCTGTAGAGTGACCATGATGCCCTAAAATTGATTAGTAATTAGAAAGACCTTCGAGAGAAACATGCTAAGTGGGTAGAGTTTCTTCGTGCTTAAACACCGTTCTGGTGTTGAGAATGTTGTTGCTGATGCCCTTAGTCAAGTGGGCTTCTTTTACATAGAATGACCACTAGAGTGACCGACTTTGACAGGCTGAAAGACCAGTATCCCTTATGCCCGGACTTCTCTAAGACTTATGACGAGGTTCCTATGGTAATCTCATGATTTTTTTGATTATATGATTGTCGATGGTTACTTGTTCTATGGGTCCAAGTTGTGTGTCACTAGTACCTCTTTACGTGAGTTCCTGATATGAGAACTACATGATAGGCCTGGCTAGTCATCTCGCACGGGATAAGACCGATTCCCTTGTTGATAACTACATCTTTTGCCTTCCTTATGTAAGGATGTGGATTGTGTTGTGTCTCAATGTCGTACTTGTCAACTTAGGAAGCAAAACACTACCTTACACACTCCCTTATCTGTTGCACACACTCTGTGGCACGACCTTAGCATGGACTTTGTTGTAGGGATCCCCCGCATTGCTAGAGGTCATGGATGCATACTTGTTATGGTGGATTGGTTTTCTAAGATGGCATATTTTATCCCTTGTACTAAAACTGCAGACACATCACATGTTGCAAAACTATTATTTAGGGAAATAGTGCATCTCCATGGTTTGTCGCCTTCTATTGTGTCTGATAGAGATGTAATTATGTAAAGCTCGTGAGTCATTTCTAGAGAACTTTGTGGAAATTCTTTGGAACTCACTTAAAATTTTCTACTGTTTTTTACCCGCAAACTGATGGCCAGACTGAGGTTGTTACCCAAAGTCTAGATGACCTTCTTAGGTGTCTTGTAGGGGAAAAGCCTAGCACTTGGCATTTGGTGTTACCCACTGTTAAATTTGCTTATAACAACTCTGGGAATAAGTCCATGGGCAGGAGTCCTTTTGAAGTGGTCCATGGGGATGGGGTTATCCCTCGTCTTCCTCTTGGTTTAGTGTCATTGCCTATTGATTCTCGGCCTGCTGAATTGCTGAATCTTTTGCTAAACACATTCGTGATGTGCAAGCCGATGGTCAACAACAAATTGCCCAGAGTAATGAAAATTATAAACTTGCTGCTAATGGGCATCATTGGAAGATGGAGTTTAACGAATGAGATTATGTGATGGTCTGAATTCACCTTGAGCAATTTCCAAAAAAACTCTTTTAAAAAGATCTTTGCTAGAGCGTCTGGTCCTTATCGCATTTTAAAACGTCTTAGCTCCAATGCTTACTTCCTTGACTTACCTCCTGAATTGTCGTTTAGTCCTATCTTCAATGTTGAGGATTTGACACGTTATTAGGTACTTTTGAGCTTCCTACATTTTCTGCGAGTGTCATAGGTGGTTCTACTACTTCTTCGATTTCGCTTCGTCGCTTACCTCCAGTGGTGCCCTTGCCTGGTGATGAGGTTGAAGCCGTTCTTAATGATGAGGTTGTTAGTACGACTTCTAGTGGCTTTCAACACTACCTTGTTCGTCTAGAAAAGTCGCGCTTCTTTTGATAATGATTGGGTTCCTGAAGATGATCTCGATTGTGTTGCACCTTAGCTGTTGGAGGAGTATTTACAAGCAAACTCTCCGGAGGCGAGTTTTCCAAGCCGGGGAGAATGGAGGACTGAAGACTTATTTTAGGAAGAAGTTTAGGAATAATAATAATTAGATATTTATATGTTTTAGTTTCCTATTCATAATAGGAATATTATAGTTTCCTCAGTTGTTTAGGAATATCATAGTTACCAGGGTCGGGGATCGGTAGGGGTCGGGGATCGAAATTGGGATCGAAATCGGTAAATTTTAGAATCCCGGATCGGTGGGGGTAGGTTCAGTAGGAACGGTATTTGGGATCGGAATTCGCCGATAATTTTTTTTTTGATCGATAAATAAAAACTTCATCTAATTATAAGTTGGTATTTTATTAAAGGAATGATTTTTAAATTATTTATTAGTTTCAAATTATTACTTTTTAAAATAATGGTATTTATTACTAATAATCTACATTTATAGTCAGCAAGTGGGTCTCTTTGCCTTTTGGGCTCTTTTTATTGGGCTTTTTTACTTATTTTTAAAAGTACTTTATAAAATATTATAAAGCAAAAACCCTAACCCTAAGTCCCTGCAGCTAAGTCCCCCAAATGTCTCTACTGCAACTTTCCACCCTACCCCGGCGGCCAGAAACCGGCGACTGATGGTCGGTGATATCCCTGCCGGTGGAGTCGCCACACCTTCTCGACCAAAAGCCCTCAATCTCTACCTCGAATACCCGTCAATCGGTTATTCAATTCTTAGATCTAGGGTTTTCGACTTTTCTCTTGATTTCTTCAAACTCAACAGTGGCCGGAAATTGCCACTAGTGGCCGGAGAAAACCCACCTTAGGTTTCGCAACTTCCATCAACCACAAAGCCCTCAACTTCCATCGCAAATGGAACCAGTGTTAGTGACAATCGGATCGATCAAATTTGGCAATCTAGGTCGCGATCCTTGGCGACCTAGGGCGCTATCAATCTCCGATTGGGGTCGACGATCCCGGAACGCGGATCCGAGGGGGGGGTGACCGATTTAGGTAACTATGTTTTAGTTTCCTATTTCTTTTGGGTTTCGTATTAGGCAGGTTGTCTACTTATAAATAAGGGCTTTGCTAGCCTTTATGAACAAGCTAGATTGAATATTGAGTACAATTAGTCAATTATTATTGATTAAGCACATGGATGCTAATCTTTTCCTGAATCTAGCACGAGGATGTTGAATTCTTTTCTTTAGCTTTCTAGTTCTCTATCAGGGTTATTTTCAAATCCCTTCGCTGATTGGTCAGGAATTGATTTCAAGGTACTTCAAGGAGCACGGCTGGCCAACATCGACAATTTTCGAGACTCCTCCGGAGACTGATGCTGATAGAGAAAAGTTGATTGACATACTTCAGGTTCTCATGTTAATTGCTCTGTTTCTGCCTTTCTGATTTAATATTTCTGTAATTGTCTTTTTTTGCATATGTTGGCTGCCATCGATATTGGTCGGGGCGTTAAAGTTTTTAAATAACTGATTATATTTCTAGTGTTATTAGGACTGGAAGACAGAAAGATATCAAGAGATCATCAAGTCTGGCTCTGTAAGAATGCTTCTCTTAAATGGCCTAGTGACAAATTTTATCTTCCGTTTTCCTTGTTCTGAAACCAGTAGTATCTTTTTCTTATATTCTTTCTTGATCCAATCAGATCCAACCCAGACCTGGAGTTTTGAGATTGATGGATGAAGCTAAGGCAGCAGTAAGTTGGACTGCTAAATGAACATTGCAATTTGTAGCCGCAATCCATTTGCTGAATTATTGTACATTCTGGACATCATGTTAGGAATGATAATCCACTTATGTCCAGGGGAAAAAGTTAGCTGTTTGCTCTGCTGCTACCAAAAGTTCAGTCATACTCACTCTGGAAAGTCTCATTGGACTAGTAAGCACATAATTTCATCTCTTGTTCTTGCATTTAGTTCTAAGACCATCTAGTTTGAGTAATTATTTTCTTTCAACAGGACCGCTTTCGAGGTCTGGATTGCTTTCTTGCAGGTATGTTGATTCATATTCAAGAATTTTACATTCTGTTTGGACACTTGATGGATACTGAAATCATATTTAACAGCATATAGAAAAAGACAATATACTCATGCCATCGCAGAATCTTGAAGGAGAAACACAAGCATGCACCCTACCTAATTTTCTTGGTTCTCAAAATCCTTTCATCTCTATTGCAGGTGATGATGTCAAAGAAAAAAAGCCTGATCCATCCATCTACATTGCTGCTGCTGAGGTTATTCATTATAGCATACGAATATGTAATTTGTGCTTCTCTGCTTAAATATTTTCGTTCGAAGTGGTATAATATATTGAATTTTAAATGCTACAGAGGCTTGGAGTATCTGGAAAAGACTGTCTCGTGGTGGAAGACAGCGTCATTGGCCTCCAGGTAGACAGCAGCATGTTTTTCTGTTCAAATTTGCACTCAAATACAAAATTTAAGGTTTCTAAAACATATCCTTTGTTTGATCAAGGAACGTGGGCTTCTTATCTTAACTTATATACAATCAAGATCATTTACTTATACTAGGACCTGTAGATGACTTAAAAACCCAAGCCATGCTGAAGAAATATGCAACAACAAAGAACTGCTCGGGGAGATTGTCAAGACATATGATGGTGGAATATTTGGAAGTTACATTCAGCGCAATAACTAGGGATCGCTTTCTATTGGCTGTGATAGAGGAATATTTGACTTCTACATTATCTTTTTTGTCGCATATCCTTAGATATGCTCAGGCCCCTTTGGCCATGTTCGAATGTCCACAATTCCCAAGCAGACTAACAATGACAACTTTTAAAGTCTGCTCTGTGGGTGAGGCACATGCTATGAACTCTGAAGTAAACGTACAATTACTATTGCAGGCGGCAACACAGGCTGGAATGCCCTGTATAATCAGCTATACATCATCCACTGCTAATCAGGTTACTTGATCCCTATTCATGATAATGCAAATGGGAACTTGAACAAAGGGGATCATTTTGTATATGACAACTAATTCAACTGATAAGGACAACTGTTAATATTGTAGGACTTTTCTGATGCAATAGCGACTTACCCGGACCTGGGTTCTGTGAGGTATGGTTTGGATATAGAGCTGTAGATATGTTATGTTTGCTTGTCCTTCTTGTGACTTGGTGGCTTGGTGCTGTTCATACAGATTGAGCGACTTGGAGCTGCTCCAAAATGCTGTTGTTGCTGGCTAGGCATCAGGATCCTAAAATGTACTCCCTCCGTCCCAAATTAATTGACACTTTGATTAAATTTTGACTGTTAATTATTCACAAATTACAATGAGTTACAATATGAAACTACCTCTATTGTAATTTTTAGTAAAGTATCTTTCTAATGACGGTAATTTCATAAAGTAACTCATTATAATTTGTGAGTAATTAACGATCATAATTTAGCCAAAGTGTCAATTAATTTAGGACGGAGGGAGTACTATTTTTTTTAAAAAAGATATTTTGGCAAAGGCCCAAAGTGTATACTTTATGTAGTGTATAGATGTACGCTTTGATAGTTGGAATTGCGTTCAATTTTGCAGCGCATTATTTATCCAAAAGGAACATGATTATGCAAAATTCAAAATGCAAACGTATTTCATATCACTATGTTCATAAAATTGTAGTTGATTAATGCATTGGGTGCTTTGGTTTGTACTTGATCAAGCAGTAACAATAATAATAAACTCTCAGGAAAAACACGTTTTGAGCGTGGTTCCGGGGATGCAGATGTTGTTGAATAGTTAGTAAAAGTCAGTGCTCTTGGCTAGTGTCCCACATGGATAGATTATTAGGGTTTCTAACTCTTAAGGGAAATAAATATCGGAGGAAAGGTAGTAAACGGTATAGAAAACAATGAAACTTGCTTGGATATCGCTAAGAGTAGTGGCTTAGTACTCACTTTCCTTAAGAATTATTTACTGTACCGTAAATGTTCAAAGAGATAAAACTTAGCTCTTGTAACACTCAAGAATAATAGTTTCTCACTCAAATCACTCAAGTATAGTTGCAGTCTAGACAAGAATCAGGTATGTAATTGGCTTAAGATGATAGAAGATGATTATCTCAAATGACTTGGAATGTCTCCTATTTATAGGAAATTTCCAACCCTTAATCATATCCTTTAGCCAAAGGATGATTAAGGACCTTTAATGAGGGATTAAGACCTTGACTAAGTCAAGGAATATAACTGTTGGAATACAATAATATCAGACATATTATTGATATCAAAAACTTAATACATAAGATTATATAGCCGTTAGCATTAAAGCCTGATTCTGATACTCAACACGGTCCATGTTGGCCGTACCACGATTCGTGTTGAAGCAACACGGACTGTGTTGCATCAACACGACCGGTGTTTAGCCCAGACTTGTTTATTATGCTCTCTGGAGACTTACACGACCCGTGTTGGTCTCAAACTCATCTGTGTTGATCATATTCTTAATGTTTACCTTATATATGATCCTTATACTTGTTCCACACGACTCCTTATGCTATATAATTACTGTATACTCTTGAAATAATTCCAATAATCCCCCGCCATTTCAAGAGTATAAGAAACCCTTGAAATGATCTTACTTAACGAGATAAAAAGCCCCGCCATTTGAGATATACCTTATCTTGTAATCACATGAGAAAACCCACAAAACATATGCCTAATGAAAAGTAGATTACTCCTTGAACTTTTCACTTAGTATATATGAGCCAAAATTGAATCCAAATCACAAAGCAGATATATCTTTGAACTTTGGATTTATATTGACTAACTATACTCATATAATACACATACATTTATAATCTTAAGTGTGGATACTTTGACACTGTTATCCGGCATTGTGTCCTTATCCTTCATAACTGTTTCGGAACTCTAGCTCATAGTTTCTTTATGCGGCCACACATAACACTTACATAGGTAAACTTTGTAATATACCACCCTTGTCATTATAGATTTCTAAACATCACTTGACCTTGGGATAAAAATTGATGCTTCCTACTAATTTAGACAACTCCATACTCATTTGAACTTTAGAAATTGGCGGTATTCCAATTCGTAAAGTTGAGTCTTTGTTGTGATTAATAGAATTTTGAGCTACAACCCATCCCCTTTGATGTACTTTTTATCAAATCTCTAGTCAATCCTTTGGTTAGAGAATCGGCTAAGTTATCTTTTGATTTGATAAAACTTAAAGTCACTACTCCATCCCTTATTAGTTGATGTATATAAGAATGCCTCAAACCAATGTGCCTTTACTTGCCATTGTAAACATGACTATATACAACATCAAGAGTAGCCTTGCTATCACAATGAATTGTAATATGTGCCATTGGCTTATACCAAATAAGTATTTCCAATAATAAGTTCCATAACTATTCTGCTTCCTTACAAGCAGCATATAACGCTACTAATTCCGAAGACATAATGGAGTTCGCTATATTAGCTTATTTCTTAGATCCCCAAGAAACCGCTCCACCTCCTAATAGGAACACCCATCCAGTGGTAGAAGAGAAATCTCCTTTATTTATCCAACTCGCATCTGAATAACCTTCAAATACCGAAGGTTCTTCTTTATAAGTGAGTTGATAACTTTTAGTATCAACTAGATATTTTTATACTCTCCGAATAGCAAACCAATGCATATGACTCGAATTACTTGTAAACCTACTTAACATGCCAACTGCATAAGCAATATCTGGCCTTGTACTTGTCATAGCATCATGAGACTTTCTAACAACTTACCATATTCAAGTTGATCGACCGGAGAACCCAAGTTCTTTGTCTAGTTTCTTACTTGAATCGTAAGGTGTACTTACCAGATATACATACTCACCTTCGAACTTATTTAAAATTTTTGCAATGTAATGCTCTTGAGATAAACTTATTCCATAATTATTTCTAATGATCTTAATACCAAGAATTACATCCGCTTCACCAATGTCCTTCATAGAGAACTTTGAGGATAGAAATTCTTTGGTCTTATTAACTTGTTCCATGTCGGTCCCAAATATCAATATGTCATCAACTTATAGGCATATAATCACCCCTTTACCATTCTCAAACTTATAGTATATGCACTTATCTGATTCATTGATCTTATATCCGCTTGAAAGTATTACTTCATCAAACTTTTGATGCCATTTCTTAGGTGCTTGCTTAAGTCCATATAAGGACCTTAAAAGTTTACAAACTTTCTTCTCTTGACCTTCAACAACAAACCTTTCGGGTTGTTCCATATACACCTCCTCTTCTAGCTCTCCATTTTAGAATGCCGTTTTGACATCCATTTGATGGATTACTAGCTTATGGATAGTAGCTAAAGCCAACAACACACGTATCGAGGCTATCCTAGCTACAGGTGCATATGTATCAAAGTAGCGTGGTTTGGTCTTTTGTATTTTAACTGAATTTTTCTTTTATCATGGAGGTTCCGGTTTCGCTCTTCTTTCTCTTACCCATGTGTGATGTATGCTAGCTCATAATGATCAGAGTATTGAACTAGAATGCATCATACAGATTTACACATACAGCTGATGTCTGAACCAACAAAAGCTAATTGGAAACAATTGGCTGGACTAGATGACAAACCCATGAGAAATAAAAGGATAGACTTACTTACAACAGATACAGACACACCACAGTTGCAATCAAGGGCAATGGACTCTCACATTCATGCTCCTACAGGCACACTAGAGCATGGATGATCAAGCACAACTGACACTTGCTGGATTCTTGCCAAAATCCAGTGACAGGAGCTGATTTCACCAGGGTTTTGAGAGTTATCTATTACTCACAAACATAGAGAGGTTCTAAGACACTCGATAATACTATTGAACAAACACCGAGATGCCTTTCATTGCTGGAAACTTCAGAATATAAAGACTACAAACAGTTTGATTAGCAGCTGCTTAACATAAGCTAATCTGCCTAATCTCCCTGACTTAATCCAACTTACAAAGTTAAAATAAATACAACTGATTACATCCTAAGATAACTAATATCATCCGGATTATATTGGATCAAAATATAAAAGGAAAATGCTCGCTAAGTTCTGATTGGACCAAATGCCAAAAGGGTTGCAAAAAGAACCAATCACAAGCTTTCCTGCCTAAGGGGGTAAAACTTAAGTTACTTAGGTAATTCTCGCGCCAAAGTTAACCTGGATGTAATCTCAACAGGTTAAGATCAAGTTGGAAAGACCAAAACAACCCTTACGGACAGATACAAAAGACTTAGCCTTAGAACTGAGGTTTTGGAAAAACTGATAACAAACAACCCTGCTGGGATTGTTTGTTTTGGCACTTGAACTTGCTGTTGCCATGCTCGAACATGTTGGGACTTGGTTTGGTCTTGAAAATGGCATGACAAAGAACAAAAAACGCCTAGGGAACCTTGGCTGAATTTTCCTCAATCAACATATAGGACATGGAGAAAGACTGTTGCTTGGACTGTTGCGGCTGGGAACTGAATTTGGTCTGAATGACCAATGCTTATGGGCTGGATGGCTGTAGGTGCCAAGACTTGTCTTACAAGTGTGTAACAAGCTTGGATGGATGCTGTTGGTGGATTGGTGGATGCTGGTAAAGCTGTGAACCTTCTGCTGGGTAGCTGAACTGTTGTGTGATATGCTGAGTGTCTTGCTGGCTTTGCTAGAATTAGGAAGCCTGCTGTTTCTCCTGGAGATGCTTCCTTAGTTGCTGAGTTTTGTGAATCAACATGGTCTCCTCCTTGTGCTGCTGCTGAAAATGTTGGTGAAGCTCCTATGGATGCCTCATTTGCTGATGAAGCTGCTTCTGCTTGCTGTTCTTCATGATGGTCTCCATCATCCTCCCCAGGTTGAGGAAAGTTTGTCCTCAAACTTGGAAGGTCTTCATCTGCTGGATAGTATGGTCGAAGATCTGCTACATTGAATGCTGCTGAGCCTCCATACTCTTCAGATAGGTCCAACCTATAGGCATTGTCTCCAATTTTCTAAAGCACTTCAAAGGGGCCATCTTCTCTTGGTAGTAGCTTGCCTTTTCTCTTACTGGGGAACCTGTCCTTCCTTAGGTGGATCCAAACTAGGTCTCTTGGATGGAAAGTAACCTTCTTCCTGTGTTTGTTTGCTGATGTAGACACCTGTTCAGTATAGTTGGCAATTTTCTCCTTCACTTGCTAATGAAGCTCCTTGATTTGTTCTGCTCTTTTACCTGCTTCAAAACTAAATTTGATAGAAGTAGTTAGTGGAACTAAATCCAAAGGGGAAATTGGATTTTTACCATAGACTACTTGGAATGGAGAGTAGCCTGTGGCCTTGGATGGTGCTTTGTTGTAAACAAACTCAACATGGGGCAAGAGAGTGTCCCATGCTGCTTTATTTTTGTGGATCAGTACTCTCAATAGGACTCCAAGTATTCTATTAGTAACCTCTGTCTGGCCATCAGTCTGTGGGTGATAAGTGGTGCTGTACTTGAGCTGGGTGCCCAATTTCTTCCACAAAGTAACCCAAAAATGGCTCAAACACTTGGTATCTCTGTCAGACACCATTGTTTTTGGCACTCCATGCAATCTTACAATCTCCTGGAAGAACAATTCAGCAACTCTTGTGGCATCAAAAGTGGTGTGGCATGGTATGAAATGTGCCATCTTTGAAAACCTGTCAACCACCACCATTACTGAATCTTTCCCTCGTTGGGTTCTTGGCAAACCCACAATGAAATCAAGGCTAACATCTTCCCAAGGGCTGCTGGGAATTGGTAAAGGTGTGTACAAGCCTTGGGGTAGGCTGGTGACTTAGCCAATTGACAAATGTTGCACCTCTTCAGTAGATGCTCCACATCTTTTCTCATCTTTGGCCAACTGTAGTGCTCTTTCAACATCAACAATGTCTTTTCAACTCCAAAATAACCTGCTAGACTCCCTCTATGGACTTCTGAGATCAATAGCTCCCGGAAACTGCTCTTAGGAACACACAGTCTGCTTCCTTTGAACAAGTAACCCTAGTCTAGGTGAT
Organism: Portulaca oleracea; assembly: GCA_029582165.1. Taxonomy (NCBI): domain Eukaryota; kingdom Viridiplantae; phylum Streptophyta; class Magnoliopsida; order Caryophyllales; family Portulacaceae; genus Portulaca; species Portulaca oleracea. The sequence continues at coordinate 7,175,085 of CM055878.1, read as the reverse complement.
ACAGACCCTGGGGTTGCTGCTGGCACTTCTGGCACACCTGCTTAAAATCTCCATCCTCCTGATACAAGGCTTTCAAATGCTCAAAACCCAAAATTCTAGAACCAAGTATATGAAGCAACATATACCTTCTACTCAATGCATCTGCTCCCTTGTTTAGCACTCCTGATTTGTGATGAATCATGAAGTGAACTGTTGCATGAACTCGACCCAAGCAGCATGCCTGGTGTTGAGCTTGTGCTGTCCTTGAATGAACTTTAAGGCCTCATGATCACTGTGTAGAATGAATTCAGCTCCAATAAGGTAGTGCCTCCAGTGTTGAAGAGCTCTAATGATGGCATAGAACTCTTTGTCATAAGTGTTGTACTTCCTCTTTGCATCATTCAACTTCTCACTAAAATAGGCAACTGGCTTGCCCTCCTGGGTCAATAATGCTCCTATGCCAACTCCTGAAGCATCACATTCCACCTCAAAAACCTTGCTTGGCTGGCGGTGCTAGGCTGAGTCTTTGATAAGCCTCTCCTTGACTTCTTCAAAGGCTCTTTGGGCTGCTGTTGTCCAAATAAAGGACTTTCCCTTCACCACTTCAGCCATTGGGGCCAAAATGGTGCTGAAATTCTTGACAAATCTTCTGTAAAATGAAGTCAGGCCATGAAAGCTCCCGACTTGTTGAATAGAGGTGGGCACAGGCCACTCCTTAATTGCTTTGATCTTCTCCTCATCAACCTGGATACCTGCTGCTGTGACAATGTACCCCAAGAAGTTCACTTGAGCTGAAAAGAAGTGACACTTCTTGAGATTGCCAAATAACTACTCCCTGCTCAGAATATCTAAAACCTCCTACAAATGCTTGACATGCTCTTACTTAAACCTACTATAGACAAGAATATCATCAAAGTACACCACAACACTCTTACCTATGACTGGTTTAAGGACCTGGTTCATGAGCCTCATGAATGTAGATGGGGCATTAGTCAGGCCAAAAGGCATGACCAACCACTCAAACAAACCTCCCTTGGTCTTGAATGTTGTTTTCCACTCATCTCCCTCATAAATCCTAATCTGGTAGTATCCACTACTTAAATCAATCTTAGAAAAGACTGCTGACCCATGTAACTCATCCAACATATCTTCAAGCCTAGGTATAGGGGACCTATACTTGATTGTGATCTTGTTAATGGCCCTACAATCAATACACATTCTCTGACTCCCATCTTTCTTAGGCACTAACAAGGCTAGAACTGCACATGGACTTAGACTCTCCCTAATCATGCCCTTTTCCAACAACTCATCCACCGGCCTCTGTATTTGATTGGTATCTGCTGGTGTCATCCTATAAGCTAGCTTATTAGGCAACAGTGATCCAGGAACTATGTCAATTTTGTGCTGGATATCTCTTTTAGGTGGCAAACCAGGTGGCATTTCTTTAGGAAATACATGCTGATACTGTTGGAGTAAAGGTAGGAATAAAGGGTGGTCATTTTGTGGGGCTGAGGGTTCTTCAAGGTCTAAAAGGATCAAGTCTCTTTGTGTGCTAAATTGATGTTGATCAGATAAAAGCAACACATCAAGACTAGGTTCAAGACAAAGATTCTTGGATTTCTTGGCTAACTGTGAGGGTTTCATAGGGGTAAGGATGATCTTTCTGTGGTTTAGGGTAAGGGTGTAGGTATTAGCTCTACCACAATGGCTCACTGATCTATCATATAACCAAGGTCGACCCAAAAGCAAATGACATGCATCCATTGGCAAAACATCACACCAGACCTCATCTTTATATGATTGACCAATTGAAAAACTCACAAGGCATCTAGCAGAAATTTGGATATCTTTCTCTGAGCTAAGCCACTGAATGGTGTATGGAGCTGGGTGGGGCTTGGTTGCCAAGTTGAGCTTCTTCACCATAGTGCTGGAGGCTGCATTGGTACAGCTTCCACTGTCAACAATCACAAAGCACACCTTCCCTCCAATGGTACACCTTGTGTGAAAGATATTCTCCCTCTTCTCTTCTGCTTCTGATATTGCTGAGCTGCTTAGAACTCTTCTGATCACCAATAATTCCCCTTCATCCGGACCCTCCTCTATAGCATCATCATATATGGGATCATGCTTTGATTCCAAGATAATGTATGCTAGCTCACAATGATTCAGAGTATTGAACTAGAATGCATCATACAAATTTACACATACAGCTGATGTCTGAATAAACAAAAGCTAATTGGAAACAATTAGCTGGACTAGATGACAAACCCATGAGAAATAAAAGGATAAACTTACTTAAAACTGATACAGACACACCACAGTTGCAATCAAGGACAATGGACTCTCACATTCATGCTTCTACAGACACACCAGAGCATGGATGATCAAGCACAGCTGACACTTGCTGGATTCTTGCCAAAATCCAGTGACAGGTGCTGATTTCACCAGGGTTTCGAGAGTTATCTGTTACTCATAAACATAGTGAGGTTCTAAGACACTCGAGAATACTATTGAACAAACACCAAGATGCCTTTCATTGTTGGAAACTTCAAAATATAAAGACTACAAACAGTTTGATTAGCAGCTACTTAACATAAGCTAATCTGCCTAATCTCCCTGACTTAATCTAACTTACAAAGCTTTAAAATAAATAAACTGATTACATCCTAAGATAACTGATATCATCTGGATTACATTGGATCAAAATATAAAAGGAAAATGCTAGCTAAGTTCTTATTGGACCAAATGCTAAAAGGGTGGCAAATAGAACCAATCACAAGCTTTCCTTCCTGGGGGTAAAACTTAAGTTACTGAGGTAATTCTCGCACCAAAGTTAACCTGGATGTAATCTCAACAGGTTAAGATCAAGTTGGAAAGACCAAAACAACCCTTATGGACAGATACAAAAGACTTAGCCTCAGAACTGAGGTTCTGGAAAAACTGATAACAAACAACCCTGCTGGGATTGTTTGTTCTGGTATCTGAAACTTGCTGTTGCCATGCTCAAACATGCTGGTACCTGGCTTGGTCTTGAAAATGGCATGACAAAGAACAAAAAACTCCTAGGGAGCCTTGGCTGAATCTTCCTCAATCAACAGATAGGACATTGAGAAAGACTATTGCTTGGACTGTTGCGGATGGGAACTGAATTTGGTCTGAATGACCAATGCTTATGGGCTGGATGGCTGTAGGTGCCAAGACTTGTCTTACAAGTGTGTAACAAGCTTGGATGGATGCTGTTGGTGGGTTGGTGGATGCTGGTGAAGCAGTGAACCTTCTACTGGGTGGCTAAACTGCTGAGTGATATGTTGAGTGTCTTACTGGCTTTGGTGGGATTAGGAAGCCTGCTGTTTCTGCTAGAGATGCTTCCTTAGTTGCTGAGTTTTGTGAATCAACATGGTCTCCTCCTTGTGCTGCTGCTGAAAGTGTTAGTGAAGCCCCTATGGATGCCTCCTTTGCTGATGAAGCTGCTACTGCTTGTTGTTCTTCATGATGGTCTCCATCAATGTGGTGGACGAAATGGGTCGAGGTTACAACTGACTTTTATGATGGTCGCGGAGACTCTCATTGGCCTCAATTCTTGGAATTTTCGTCAAATTTTCCGGGGAAGTCTTCTTGCTTTTCAAGTAAGTATCGACACTTTCATTTCTCTCTCTTTTTTTATGTTATCATCATTGTTTTTATTTGGCCATGTGGAATCATTTGTCGCGAGTTATCTTAGTTATGCTTGTCTCTCCTTTTTTTTTTTGCGCAACCAAGATGGTAATTCTTTTCTTCTTATTTTTTCCTTGGTAGATATGGCTCATGGAGCACCTCCATATGATATACTCCCTTATCACGGCTTCAGAATTGGTCAACTTTGTCAACGCAAGAGGAAATATGACATTCATAGGAGATTTGAAGAGTGGGTCATTTTCTTGAAGAACCACAAAGATATTCAGTGATGGAAAGTGCCTTGCTTTTCCAATCATTCTCGCAAGGCTGCTCACATCACTCTATTAGGCCTTACGGAGCTCACTTGCTACTTTCGTGATCGAGTTATGAGACAAAAGGGCCACCTCCAAGATATTTCTCCCACCCCATGCGAAATTCCCGATCTTTCTCATCTCGCAGATCGGTCATCGAATCATGGCTCAAATATTATAAGAAACGAGCCGGAGCGGAGGTTCCGCCTCCTCATCGCATCATCACTTCTTCGATCGATGTTTATCAAAGTTGGCTCACGAGCACCATCTGTGCGAGCCAATGGCAGGATAAAAGGCGATCTCGTTCACCCTCGAAGCTAAGAAGCGTGGTTACCATTGAGGTTCCGGGGTCCAACTCCAACCAATAGGAATGAATTTTATCCTAGCAATAAGGGAACAAGTAAACTCTAGTATGTGAGCACTAGTAGACCTAAGGATTCTGACTCAAACATAGGGTCAACCCGAAACATTCGACAAGTAGGATGGAGGGGAAGAAATGAAAGAAATGTAAGAAGAAGATGCGTGTGCTATGTATTTTTTTTATTTGATGTTGTAGACACCAAATTTTATACCGGGATGAGTGTATAAATTGAGCACAATAAGAAGAAAGGCTAGAATGAAAGCAAAGCCAATGGGCCTTCCTTAATAAAAAGAAAATGGGCCAACCCCACCACAAAAGGCCTCATTTTTCACCCTTTCTGCACACATATGCTCAGCCTTTCAAATCACATTTTTTCCACAAGTCTTGTTGGCCCTATTTCTTTTAATTACACATCATAAGCTTTTCAATGCCTTTTGAATTGCCTCAATCGGAGTCCGGATGAAGGAATTGTGGACGTTTGAAGTTGGCTTAGCCAAATAGCAAGGCTATATAGCCTTGCTCAGCTCCCAAACCTAGAAACCAGGCCCAGTATGCAATTTGGCCCAGTAGACAAGAGGAAGGCCGCCCCGCCTTGCTCATGATCACAATCCGTCTTCGCGCCTGCCACGTTGGCAATCCATGTGAATAAAATTCACTGGCTGCACTACCTTGCTCAAGAATCCGGATTCTGGCGCCAAAATTTTCCCTCCCACGCAATTGTGATCCCATGATCACTACCCCTTGACTTTTGACCCTTGACCTGCGCAAGGCCATGCAGCCATCCTATTTGCATGGAGGATGATCTTTGGACCATGCCTCCTCTCCTTCCATCTTCATCAACCCCTCCTTCACCTTTAAATACCCCTCATTCTTCCATCAACAATCACCAACAATCATCATCAACACTTCTCAACTCCCTACTATCATCCATCTTCTCTATTCTTTCCATCAACTACTATTATCACTATCATCATCATTCTCTTCCATCCTCCATCACTACCACCACCATACTATCCCTATACCCACATCTCCAATCATCCTCAATCATCCATATTCCTCTATAAATTCCATTTTCCACAACTTTCGAGTAGCCTTCTTTCCAGAGCCTCCTTAAGCTACGTCCATGTGTTCATCGTAAAGAGTTCGATCTTTCTTCCATCATATCAAAGCTTAAAGTGAGGTTCGTCTATCATTTGGTTTCAATAATATAATTTACTTTTATGTATCCCCCTATTTGTGCATTCATTTTGTAAAAACTTTCATTTTTTAACTTTGCATGTTCGAAATACTAATTTCGTGAAATTTATTAAACTTCTCCCCACTCAATTTCGTTTCAAGTTCGATTTTAGTAGAGTCTGTTTTTAAAACAGGTAGATTCGAGAATTACTTAATTCTCGAATTCGTAACCTTGCCCCCGGATTCAGAATTCGGGTTCGTAGACCAGAGTTAGTTTCTTTCTTGTTTTTTTGGTTTGTCGGTTTCCTTAAATCGGCTGGCGACTCTTCCTTTATTCCATTTTTTATTATTAAACACATATGTTTATTACATCGAAAAAATTTATGAAATGACATATATACTCCCATATTCTGATTCGGAGCTAGCTCACGAGAAAATGTTAAAGAAATTATTATAGGTCACGTGGCCTTTGAATATTTCCAAATATTTTCTGTTGGGCCATAGAAGCGTAGGCCCAACAGTGGAAACATCACAGGCCATGCGGCCAGTGATGGCCCCTGTTGGCCCATGTGCTCTTTTCTTAGCCCGGGTTCGAATTGGAATTCGTATTGAGTCATTTATAGGTTAATTCGGTATAATTTCAAGTGTGTAAATAATAAAAAAGTTGTTCTTAAACGAATAAAAGTCACCCCTCGAAAACGATTTTCATAAAGTAAAAATATCCTTATTTATGGATTAAACAACCTTGTTCTGCTCCCGAACGTTAAGTAGCACATTCGAGGAAAAGTTGGGCTTTTCCCAGGGGTCCTACAAATTGGCGACTCCACTTTTGACTTGAACTTAAAAAAATGGTAAAACTTGAAAAAATCGAGTTGTTTTGAAATTGTAAATGGGAGAAAGTTGATTGATTTCACGATTTTATTATTCTTTTAGGCATTTTGCATACCAAACTACTAGCCGGGTCTTTTGACACAAGAGCACAAAAGCGATGGTTTAGGTTTAACCTATGATTTTACCCGAGAGCGGGCGACCACTACTTGTGTGATGCACTCTACATCGCCAAGCATTTGGTCTCTCCTCTCACCTATGTTATACTCTAAGGCTTCTTTGAAGTTCGACGAGCAACACCTCACACACTTTAACTATAAATTTTATATGGGTGAAGTGCACCGAGGGGAGAACATGTGGTACCTCATCCAATCCCAACCTTAGTAATCCATGAATGTAGAGCCTTGGTTTAGGATACACCCCTCATGTTGTATGTTATGTGAATATGTGTTTCCCTTCCCCTTTCTTTGCTGTAAAGAGTCGACCTTAGTTTAGAGGCATTGTTTCAGTCCACGTAAAGGACATTGGGCTGAGATGAAGTTTATTTATCAATTACGATAATCAATCTCTAACATCATGGGTAACTCAGTGGTTGGGCCCATTTATATACAAAGGTTGATTATCTTAAAATAAACTTGACTCGCCTTCGATGACTTTACATGGCCCTTTATGATGTTCTCTTGGCGAAGGTCTAAAGTCTGACTAAAGTCCCAACAAAGTTAATGGGTAACGTATTACACTGCATAATAGTCACTAAGCTTGAGTAAATTAATTTATAGATTTAATTATTAAATCCATCATATTTATGGTCAGCCCATTGTTAGGCCCAACCATATTGGACTTAACAATTAAGCCTATAAACTGATTATAACCCGCTTATTGATTACAACATCCATTTTCTTTAAGTAATTAAATAATAATAATAAAAAACATAGGTCATTGGTCTTTGTAGGACCCCGAAAATTCCCGTTCGGGGAAATTGTTTCGGATGCGCCACTTAAGTGATCGGGAGCCGACTAAAGTTGCTTAATCCTTAAATAAGAATACTTTTTATTTTCGAAATTCATTTTCAGAGTGATGAAACTTTATTTACTTTACAAATCCATTTTTATTATTTAAATACTTGAAATTACAACGAAATATATTAATAATGATTTAAACTGTCCCAAAACACCAAATTCAGGCTCAATAGGAAGTCGGCGGGCCACCATACCCTGCCAAAACCCGCGCGGGTTTTGACAAACCTTGGGCCGGGCCGCCTGTTCCACTGGGCTAGAGAAAGGGGGCTGGAAACAATAAAACCCGCGTGGGTTTTACTCATTTCTGACCCATTTTCTCTCGGTTTTAGCCTTGAATTGGGTGAAAGGAAGATGTTAAACCATTTTTTAATTATTTTAGTGTAAATTCAAATGTTAAATAATTAAACAAATTATAAAAAGAGTAAAAGAGTCGCCAACCGATTTAAGGAAACCGACAAACCATAAATAAAAAGATAACTTCGGTCTACGAAACCCGATTCTAAGTTCGGGGGTAAGGTTACGTATTCGAGAATTAAAATAATTCTCGAATTCGCCTGTTAGAAAACAGACTCTACTAAAATTGACATTAAAATGAAAAGAGTGGGGAGAAGTTTAATTAATTTCGCAAGTTTGTATTCTTATGCAATATAAAGAATGGAATTTTTGGTTTACAAAATATGCACATATAATGAAAAATAAAATACAAATTACATGATTAAATAATAATAACGAAAAGAAACATAAAAGCGCACTTCTTTGATTTAGGAGCCCAAATGCACCTTGACTTCCCTTGACTTGATGGATGGAAAGATGAGTATGAGGATGATAAAAGGATAGTATATGAGTGATGATTTTGGTAGAGTAAGGGTGATAGAGGATGATTGTTGGTGAAATGAGAATAATAGAGGTGGTTTATGAGAGTAGTTGGTTAGAGTTTAGGTAGAATAATGGTGTAAGTTGGTGAGAATGCTTGGTGATGAAGGTGAAATGGAGGGGGTATTTATAGGTAAATGAGGTGAGGCTTAGGAGGGAAATGGAGGAGACACATCTCTTAGATCATGCCCTCCATCTCCATGCAACCACAAAACCCGTGCAGGTTATAGGAAGTCAAGGCAAAGGTCAAACGCACATGGGCTAAAATCAAGGGGTTGCATGGGATTTTGGCGCCAACTTTTGGAGGAGAAAACCCGCGCGGGTTTTGTAATATCCAGGCATGGATCGCTGACGTGGATGGAGCAAAACGACGCGCATCAGGTAACAGAAAACCCGCACGGGTTTTGAAGCAGCTGGGCCGGGGCGCGCCTTTCGCTGGTTCCGTTTCTTGGGTGCCTCTGCTGATTAAAACCCGCGCGGGTTTTGTCTCAGCTAGTGGGACGGATTTGCTTACTGGGCCAGATTTTTGGGCCCAGGATTTATTAAAACCCGCGTGGGTTTTGAACTGGCTAAGTGTAACTTCAAACGGCCATAACTCTTTCATCCGGACTCCGATTGAGGCAATTCAAAAGGCGTTGGAAAGCTTATGATGTGTATTTTACTCTCATCAAAAGAAATAGGGCCAATGAGACTCTTGGAAAAAATGGGATTCGAAATGGTGTGCATATGTATGTGGAAAGGGTGGAAAATGAAGACTTTTTGTGGTGGGTTGGCCCGGTAACTTTTGATTGATGGAGGCCCGATGGCTTGGCTTTCCTTCTAGCCTCTTTTCTTGTTGCTCTTGATTTTTACACTTGTCCTGGTACAAAATCCGGTGTCTACAGAGAGCCTCCACTTTGATCGAGTCCGAATAGGACGAAGGTCAAAGTAGCCTGAGACACTGACTGCTTGGCGTCTGTGACCAGGAGATGGATGCTGTCGATGGTCTTCTGCGAAGAGGATGCCCTTCAACGGTGTCCTGAATGAAGATGGTCACTTTCATGTCGTCGGAGGCCTTTAGGTGGCAACCGTTAGATGATTGGAGATGTCGATGACGTCGTTGGAAACCTTTAGGTGGCAACCGTTAGACGACTGATGCTGATGATGGTGTCGTCGGAGGTCTTTAGGTGGCAACCGTTGGACGACTGAAGATGCTGGTGATGTCGTTGGAGGCCTTTAGGTGGCAACCGTTGGACGACTGAAGATGTTGATGATGATGATGATGTCGTCGGAAACCTTTAGGTGGCAACCATTGGACGACTGGAGATGCTGATGATGAGGTCGTCGGTAACCTTTAGGTGGCAACCGTTGGACGACTGATGCTGAGGATGTCGTTGGAGACCTTTAATTGGCATCCGTTGAACGACTGCTGTTGCTAACATCGTCAGAGACCTTTATGTGGAATCCGTTGGCCGACTGTTGCTGACGACATTGTTGGAGGCCTTTAGGTGGCAACCATTGGACGACTGTCGCTGACCACATCGTTGGAGGCCTTTAGGTGGCAACTGTTGAACGACTGTCGCTGATGGTGCTCTTTTATGTGGCTACCGGATGTTGGTGCTCTTTTATGTGGCAACGTGATGATGGTGCTCTTTTATGTGGCAACCTGATGACGGTGCTCTTTTATGTGGCAACCTGAAAATCACAAGAAAATTAAGTATTAGTTTTTGGAAATGCAAATGGGTTCAGATTTTTACCTGAATTTTGGGAACCCTCGGGCCGCAGTCTTTGGGCAGTTAGTCTGGGTTGTGTGGGTGGATGTTGTCGGCGCTCTTTTATGTGGCGGTCGGATGATGTATGAGGTCGATGCCCTTTTATGTGGCAACCGATGTTGAAGATTGTGTTAGTGGCGTCCATGGAAGACTGGAAGATCGTCACAAGGACAAGCTTCGGATGATAGATAGAAGTCATCTAGAGTGTGATTAGAGATTTCTCTAATCTTGCTCCTAATGATTATTAGTCAAGTCTGAGCCTTTGATTATCCTTATTTTCTCGATGAGTATGCATGCACTTGAATGGATGCTAACTTGTCCAGCAAGAGTTGGATTAGAGATTGCTCTAATCTTGCTCTTAGTGACTGGAAACCATGTCGACCGGTCTGATTGGGTTTGAACAGCCCCCCTTTGTTGCGTTCTGGAGCAATGATGTGGCACTTCCTTTCATTTTCAGATATGCGGTTATGCATGCAACTAGTCTACTAAACTCTTGCACAAACAATGCAATTTTTTTTTTGTTTTTGACACAAGCATTCATGCACTCATGCATTTATGCACGACTATCGACTTTATGTACGATAAACTGACTCGATACGTGACAAACTGACTGATAAGTGCATTATTTGCACTTATTTTTAGGTATTTTAGAAGCATAATCATGGTGATTTTTGGCTAAAAAGGTGTTTAATCTTCCCTATTTCTCTATTTACACTTGGTCTTTTCGTTTTTGGCATTTATTTTCAGGTTTAGGGCTAAAAAGGTGACTTTTGGAGCAAATTTGGTAAGGCCAAGGGTACCACGGGCATCAACTACTGTTGATAGGACCGTGGTAAAAATTTCAGCGAGAAACGAGTAGAAAACGACGAACCAGAGCCAACCACGGTGCCGTGGTGACAACCACGACCGTGGTTGATGCATTTTCATCGCGCGGTTATTTTTGCGGAGATAACCAGGGAAAAGAAGGGGAACGCGGTTATCAATTATTCTGGGCAGAAAAGAGAGATTTTAGAGGGGAATTCTTCACCAAAAACGCCTCCATTCATCAAGAATCAATTCGAAGGCATTGAAGATTGGGGAATTCGAGAAGAAGCACGCAACACTCTTGTGAAGTTCTTGAGAAAATCCTACGAATTTCTCCCTAGTGTTTGCTTTATTCTTCTCACTTTCTCTTCCTTAATTCTAGAATTGATTACCATGTTTAGAATGTATTTCTTGTTTTCAATGAATACTTGTGAGTAGATTTCGTTCTTTCTAGGGTTTTATGAACCATCAATATGGAGTTTGATTAGAAATGTTTTAGTTTGTACTTGAATTCTCAATTGAATCAATAGAAGGTTGCGTTTTTCTTGCTTACGAATGTTCTTAAGGCCTTGGATGTTTGTAATTCAGAAGTTAACCTAAGAAGTACCGAAAGGTGAATTAGGGGAATTTGACCACCAACCCTTCTACCTAGGCCTACGAAAGTTGAAAAAGGAGTAGTAGACTAGGGAATCATTAGATAACCCGACCTTGCTTAGACCTTCAATTCGCTTAACCTGAATAGCGGATTTAAAGTTGTTGATTAGGTTAGTCAGGATAATTCTATTTAGCATCGAAAGGGCGATAGAATTTAGAGGTTATCGATTCTTGATTCGTTTGAGTTATTTTCTTGTGCTTGCTTTAATCTGGCTTTCAGACCCTGTTGTTAGGTGAGTAAAACCCTAGAAGTCTTCATCCATCGAATTACCTCGAGTTAATCCTTTCTAGTCCACTTTAGTTTTAGTTAGTTCATTAGAAGTCATAAACAATTCATCAACCCGATTGGCTTAGCAATCAAGTAGAGGGATAGTTCACTGAGTTACTAGACCAAGTCCCTGTGGGATCGACCTTGACATTGCTACAAGAGTACCCGTGCGCTTGCGGCCCTGTCAAGTTTTTGGCGACGATACACAACAGACTGACTTGATGCATGACAGACTAACTCAATGCATGACAAACTATCTCAACGTATGAAAAACTAACTCGATACATGACAGGCCGACTCAATCCACAACAGACTGACTTAATACATAACAGATTGGCTCTATGAGGCCTTGACACGACTTATAGATGCAATGTAAACCTATTATGCTTAGACATGATACACACATGATGCTTCATACCTCTATACATGCAATGCATGACTATTGACTTTATGCACGACAGTCCGATTCTATGCAAGACAAACTGACTCTATGTAACTCTGACATGACATATGGATGCAATGCAAACCTATTAATGCTTAGACAGGACACATCTATGATGCTTTGTGCTATTCTACATGCAGGCAACCCCCCGACTCTATATTTAGATAAAGATTTCCTTGGACAATGATTTTCTAAGACAATGCTTTCCTAAGACAATGCTTTCCTAAAACCATGACTCCCTAAGACAATGCTTTCTAATGATCAAGGCCACTCGTGAGGAATTTCAGGAAAATTTAGGATGAGTAATGTTTCGATCCCGGGAATAATGATGGAGGCAACAGGTCTGAAGGATGCGTTTCTTGAATGATCATGTAGATGACCTTGATTGCCGCTGTCTGACAAGCCCCCGGTTTGGCGTAGACTCTTGATGACACTGTCTTGCTTTGGAGAGCACCTTGGAGATGATGTATAGGAGGCATAGTCCTTAGTAGTGAGTCTCAAACTCTCATTTTGCCTAACTTGCCCAAAGGGTTTTCAAGTTAGCCCCTCTTTTCTCTTTTTTTTTTCTTTTTTTTTCTTTTTTTGCTTTTTTTCTCTTCTTCTTCTTTTTTTCTTTTTTTCTCTCTCTTTTTTTTTTTATGAGACCACTATTAGGATGTCTATGAGTATAAGAATGCAGGACCTTGTAGAATAGGGAGTAAGTGTCCCTCTTTGAATCTTTCTCCAATAAATGTCTTGACTGATGTCACAAAGGTAGCGCGAGCCCCCATATTAGAGTAGCTTACTTTTGCTCTTACTAAGAAGTAAGCCACACTTAGGTGTGCTAAGAGTGGGTATTAAGAACAGAGCCTCATACTTGCATTAATGACTGAGCTGAAAAGTACTCGAAGGGTGAGATGGGATGAAAGGGTTGGTTAGGAAGTGTTTGGGGAAAGAGATGGGATGTGGAGACACTTAAGAATGATCGTGTCTTGAAAGGGAGAAGAGATGGTCAAATGGGATAGACATCATATCTTGAGAAAAGGTAGATGAGAGTTTATTGATGAATGAGATAGGGAGACACTAAAAAATGATCGCGTCTTGAAAGGGTGGAGAGATGGTCAAATGGGGTAAGACATTATCTCTTGAGAAACGGTTGAAAGGGATGGTATATGAGAGTTTATTGATGAATGAGATAGGAAGACACTCAAGAATGATCGTGTCCTGAAAGGGTGAAGAGATGGTCAAATGGGGTAAGACATCATCTCTTGGGAAAAGGTTGGAACACGGTTATCAAATGATGTGCAAGTCTGACGGAAGGAGGATGGAGGGTTGTTGATGATGAAATCCAGGGTTTACTCTCCTTTTGCCTAACCTGCCCTAACGGGTTTGCAGGCTAACCTCTCTTATTCTCTCACTCTCCTTTTGCCTAGCCTAGGATTCCAAGCTAGCCTCTTTATTTTTTCTTCTCTCAAAGACCAACATTTTGAGGACAAAGGATGCTCCTTGTAGCGGTCGGGCCTCAAAAAGGTTTTCCTACGTATCCGAGGTGGAATCAGGTCAGTCATAGTTCTTTAAGCGCAACTTTGATGGATAGTGCCTCGAGGAAGGCTTAACGGTTCGAAAAGATGGTTATGAAGGTTTGAGGTTATGGATGGATGAAAGGTTTGTGAAGGTTATAGAAGGCTAAGGTGTATGGACGATGAGGTGAAGGTTTGAGACGATATTTTCTGAGGTGTGCATGACTCTTATTTTCGCGTTCTCACTTCCTATTCTTCTCTAACCCCTTTTTTCTTCTTTCTTTCTTCCTTTTTCTTGTTTCATTTCCTTCTCAACTTCTTTCTTTTTTTGCCTTTTTTTTTCTTTTTTTTTTGCTTTTTTTTAACTCCATTTTTTTGGCTTTTTTTTTCTTTTTTTTTTGCTTTCACTTTTTTTCTTTTCAACCTTTTTTTGTCACTTTTCTTTTTTTTTTTTCGACTTTCTTCTCCATGGGATTGACTCCTGTTCGCCTTTCTGATGACATTAGTTACAACACGCCTTTTGGCTTTGGGGTAGATATGGATTGGTCATGAGGAGAATGACCAGGTTGGTCAAGGCTAAGGTTTTTTTTTTTCTTTTTTTCTTCAAACTTCTTCTTCATGGGTTGACTCCTATTCTCCTTTGGTCATAGCACACCTTTTGGATTGGGTTAAGGGTTTGAAAAGGATTGAGGTTTGATGGAGAGGTCAAAGATGTGAGTGGTAGGTGGTATGTCGGGATTGGATGAAAAGATGAGGGTAATATGGGTGGTGAAATGAAGGTTGGATTCAAGCCCCCTGTCCTCGGCAAATTTGGTTCACCTGCTGGTCTAGGAGCATAGAGATGTCCATTTTCAAGTGACTAATGATTTTGGTCTTCTCTCCTTTTGCCCAGCCTGCTTGATGAGTGCAGACTGGCTTCTCTCTTTTTTTTCTCTTTTTTTTTCTTTTTGTTTTTCTCTCTTTTTTTCTTTTTTTTTTAAAACCCTGAATTCGATAAAATAAAAGATGGGAACGAGGTATACAACAAAGATGGAAGGATAAGAGAAAATAAAACTTGTCAGAATTGTTTTGTACGGATGATGGATAGATGAGAGAATTCTCAACTCAAGTAAAAAACACAAGCACGAAATTTTGTTTGATCACATAGCAACAAGAGCAAAGAAATGAATGAAGAACTGACTCTAACAGACTCTGAGCATGAAATGCTTGACAACCAGGACTGTAGCTACTTCTAAAGCTTCTTTGATGATGTGCCCTTCTTGTCCTCGTACGGGGAATCCATGTTATGTCTGGTCCTCTATGCTGCTTTCAGTGGGGGCAGTTTCCCTGAATGGATCATGTGCTCCAAAGTCTAACAATTCTCCATGTTGTTCCCTCGTGATCTATGGTAGTTGTAGAATTTCCCGTCATCCCAATATTTCCTTTATGGTTAGCTCAGGCCTTGACCTTGACACTAGACAAATGAAGAAACACCCATCCCAATGCATGTATGACCTAAATGACCTATATGGACTTCCTAAAATGAAAAACACCTATATGCTGACTCGGGAGAGACTCACCCAGGACATGGGTTTGAACGTGCTAACTGATCTACATGAGACCTCCTAAGATGCAAGACCTCCACATGCTGACTTAAGGAAAAGACTTTCTTACGACATAGGTCTACATGTCTTAAATTCTATATGGGATTTCCTAAAGTGCAAATGCCTATATGCTGACTCAAGGAAAAGACTTACCCACGACATGGGTCTACATGAGACTTCCTAAAAAGACAGACACTCACATGATATGCCAACACGACAAAAGACTCACCCATGACATGGGTTTACACTAGACTTCTTAATAACAAGATATTTACATGATGACTCTAGACACAGACTTACCTACGACATGGGTTTTCATGACTTATGAACCTATATGAGACTTTCAGAATGACAACACACTTACATGCTAACTCAAGAAAAGGACTTAACGACTTACCCATGACATGAGTTTGCACTAGACTTCTAAAAAAAAGTAGATATTTACATGGTGACTCTAGACACAGACTTTCCCATGACTTTGACCTTATACGAGAATTCCTAACAATGAAAGACACTTACACGCTAACTCGAGAAACAATTCAACGACTGACCCATGGCATGGGTTTACATGACTTATGAATCTATATGATACTTTCAAAAGAATGCAAGACACTTACATGCAGACACTAACACAAAGACCCATCCTGACCTTATATGATGCTTTCTAATGAATACAAGACACTTATATCCTGACTCTAAAACAAAGACTGACCCATGACCTGGGTTTACACTGGACTTTCTAAAAGAGACAAACACACATTAACCTAGGAAAAGACTCACTTATGACCCTAGCCCATGACCCAGGGTTTAGACTTTAAAAAAAAACGCACATATTGACTTAAGAAAAGACTCACATATGACATGACCTTGTAAGAGACTTTCTAAAGACTGAAAGACATTTACATATAGACTCTGAAGCTAAGACTCATTCAGGACCATTGTAAGACACATATATACTGACTCAGGAAACAACAGGTTTGCGAAACAACAACACTTTTTACAACAAGATCATTATAAAGGGCCGGATAAGGTCAAATAGAGCGAGTCGACATAAGTTGGAAAGATACAAGTCAGTGTTTCTCAATTCGGATGGGCCTAATCCACAGGCCGACCGTTTTAAGGAGAATCCGTAACTTGGCCCAACAACTCAGACAGCTCAAGCTATGTTGGCTATTATGCGGACTAGAATAATGCCGAACATACTGACAACTTGACTTCTATTTACAAACTTTTTTTTGTTGCGACCCAAAACATTTATTTATTTAACTCAAGGATAGTGAATGTTGTAAAGGACCGAATAAAGCCATCAAAAGGCGAGTTAAAACAAACTTATAAACTCAATTATTAATTTCACCGTGGATGGGATTAACAACGGGCCGACCATGGACTTGTCAGTCTTAATAATCAAGTTTATAAATTTATATTCTCTAACCTTGAGACTATTACGCGGGTTAGAACAACACACACTGATTTTGTTTGATTATTAATCAATTTTCTTTGGACCATGAGTAAGAGAATATTGAGAAGGGCCGAATAAAATCATCAAAGGTGAGTTAAAATAAATCGATAAACAAGGAAAATTAACCTTTAAAATGGATGGGCCCCATCACCGGGCTGACCGTAAAATTTAAGGTTAATTAATCGAATTTATAAATTTGTGTCTTCTTAACCTAATGATTATTATGCGGACTAAAACAATATCTCAAAATTAGGTCTGACTCTAATGAAGACCCAACATACAGACTCGTATTTACACATAGCATACAACAAGCTTTATTTATTTACTCAAGGAAAACGGATATTGTAAAGGACTGGATAAAGCCAACAATATGCGAGTTATAATTAACTTATGGGTTTAATTGACAAATCCAATATGGTTGGGCCTAACAACGGGCCAGCCATAAATGCGATGGATTTATTAATTAAATCGACAAATTAATTTTCTCGAGCCTAGTGACTATTATGCAGTCTAAGACGCTATCCATTAACTTTGTTAGACTTTAATTAATTTTTTTTGGACCTTCGTTAGGAGAATTTTGGAAAGGGCCATATAATATCATCAAAGGTAAGTCGACTTTTATTTATTAATTAAAATAATCACCCTTCGAGCATAAATGGGCCCTTCCACTTGGGCTAACCATGATGCCCTTGGAGTTAATTATTCTAATTAATAAGTAATTATTTTCTCAACCCAATGAATTTTATATGGACTAGAACAAAACCTCCAAACTAGGGTCGACTCTAAAACAAAAGGAAAAAAGGGGAAGGGGTAGCACATAGCACATAACATACACATGAAAGGACACCCTAAACCAAGACTCTATGTTCATGGATTTTTCTATGGTTTGATTTCATGGCCTACCGCACGTTTTCATCTCCGTTCTCCGTACCCGAGGGTAGGGAGTATGAGGTATTTCTCAAAGAACTTCAAGGAAGCCCTACGAGTGTAACGCGGGGAGAGAGGGGACCAAATGCTTGGCGATGTAGGGTGCATCCCACAAGTAGTGGCTCGCCCGCTCTTGAGGGAATCACCTAGGTATAACTTATCCGTCGCCTTTGTGCTGACGTGTCAAAAGACGCGATTAGTGGCCCGGTATGCAAAGGATGCCTAAAAAAAAGAATTATAAAATCGCGAAAATAATCAACTTCTCCCTTTTACAATTTCACTTTAATTCGATTTTTTCAAGTTTTACCCTCTTTTTAAGTTTAAGTCCCCAGTGGAGTCGCCAATCTGTAGGACCCGGAAAATTCCCGTTCAAGAAAATTGTTTCGGATGCGCTGCTTAAGTGATCGGGAGCCGACTAAGGTTGCTTAATCCTTAAATAAGGAAACTTTTTATTTTCGAAATTCATTTTCGGAGTGATGAAACTTTATTTATTTTACAAATCCATTTTTATTATTTAAATACTTGAAATTACACCGAAATATATTAATAATGATTTAAACCGTCCCAAAACACCAAATTCAGGCCCAATAGGAAGCCGGCGGGCCACCATAGCCTGCCAAACCCGCGCGGGTTTTGACAAACCTTGGGCCGGGCCGCCTGTTCCCCTGGGCCAGAGAAAGGGGGTTGGAAACAATAAAACCCGCGTGGGTTTTACTGATTCCTGGCCCATTTTATCTCGGTTTTAGCCTTGAATTGGGTGAAAGGAAGCTGTTAAACCATTTTTTAATTATTCTAGTGTGAATTCAAATGTTAAATAATTAAACAGATTATAAAAAGAATAAAAGAGTCGCCAACCGATTTAAGAAAACCGACAAACCATAAATAAAAAGATAACTCCGGTCTACGAAACCCGATTCTAAGTCCGGGGGTAAGGTTACGAATTCGAGAATTAAAATAATTCTCAAATTCGCCTGTTAGAAAACAGACTCTACTAAAATCGACATTAAAATGAAAAAGAGCGGGGAGAAGTTTAATTAATTTCGCAAGTTTATATTCTTAATCATGCAATATAAAGAATGGGGTTTTTGGTTTACAAAATATGCACATATAATGAAAAATAAAATACAAATTACATGATTAAATAATAATAACGAAAAGAAACATAAAAGCGAACCTCTTTGATTTAGGAGCCCGAATGCGCCTTGACTTCCCTTGACTTGATGGATGGAAATATGAGTATGAGGATGATAAAAGGATAGTATATGAGTGATGATTTTGGTAGAGTAAGGGTGATAGAGGATGATTGTTGGTGAAATGAGAATAATAGAGGTGGTTTATGAGAGTAGTTGGTGAGAGTTTAGGTAGAATAATGGTGTAAGTTGGTGAGAATGCTTGGTGATGAAGGTGAAATAGAGGGGGTATTTATAGGTGAATGAGGTGAGACTTAGGAGGGAAATGGAGGGAACACATCCCTTGGATCATGCCCTCCATCTCCCTACAATCACAAAACCCGTGCGGGTTAAAGGAAGTCAAGGCAAAGGTCAAACGCACATGGGCTAAAATCAAGGGGTTGCATTGGATTTTGGCGCCAACTTTTGGAGGAGAAAACCCGCGCTGGTTTTGTAATATCCAGGCATGGATCGCTGACGTGGACGGAGCAAAATGACGCGCATCAGGTAATAGAAAACCCGCGTGGGTTTTGAAGCAGCTGGGCCGGGGCGCGCCTTGGCCTGGTTCTGTTTCTTGGGCGCCTCTGCTGATTAAAACCCGCGCGGGTTTTGTCTCAACTAGTGGGTCGGATTTGCTTACTGTGCCAGATTTCTGGGCCCGGGATTTGTTAAAACCCGCTTGGGTTTTGAACTGGTTAAGTGTAACTTCAAACGACCATAACTCTTTCATCCGGACTCCGATTGAGGCAATTCAAAAGGCGTTGGAAAGCTTATGATGTGTATTTTACTCTCATCAAAAGAAATAGGGCCAACGAGACTTGTGGAAAAAATGGGATTTGAAATGGTGTGCATATGTATGTGGAAAGGGTGGAAAATGAAGACTTTTGGTGGTGGGTTGGCCCGGTAACTCTTGATTGATGGAGGCTCGATGGCTTGGCTTTCCTTCTAGCCTCTTTTCTTGTTGCTCCTAATTTGTACACTTGTCCCGGTACAAAATCCGGTGTCGATAGTCTTGTTGAACATTATCCTAGTCCACATAATAGCCAGTGTAGCCCGAGTTGTTTGAGTTCATTAGTCCAAGTTACGGATTCTCTTTAAAACGGTCGGCCTGTGTATTAGGGCCATCCGAATTGAGAAACACTGACTTGTGCTTTCCAACTTATAATCAACTCACTATATTTGATTTTATTCCACCCTTTATGATGTTCTATTGTTAGTTCCATATAGAGTTAGGTCATGCAGAAGTGGGTGAGTCTTTTGAGCGTCAACATGAAGGTGTCGAGTCTGTTAGGATCTCATATAGGACTCTTAGGACATGCATGCATCGGGTAGTAAGTGTCAGAGTTTATCATCGAGTTTCTAACAAATTTCCATACAGGCACAATAGGAGATCGACTCCGGGCCTGCATCAGAGATCTGTGTACCGGCCGACTCGTTCCTAATCTAAACTACGATCCGTCTGTCACTCAAGACCGCATCAAGGCTAAAGAACGATTCCAAGAAATTCCCATCCAAAGTGCTGAAGCTAACATCTCAAAGCAGCTCGAGGAACTATACACCAAGATGCAAGGCTTAGTCTTCGCGAATTCCCTAGAACAGGAGTAGAAGATTGGGAAAAGGTTCCATGAGCAACAACAGGTGATGGATGGCATGCTACAAGCTATCACCAAGATCAATGAGAAGCTAGGCCTAAACAATGAGGGAGATGATGATGTCATAAAAGTCCATGGGTATGAATCTGAGCCCGAACTTGTCAAGACACCTGTAGAGGATAAGTCAGGGGGCTCAGGGTCATTCAAAGGGAAGTCCAAGGCAGCCTTAGAAGTTCCCAAAGTCATTGAGAATCCTATTGTCAAGACCTTAGAACAAAAGCTGGAGAGTCTTACCAAGATAATGAGCAATGTTCCGGCCTTTGCTGACAAGTACACAGATGTGCCTTTGCCGATCCACCCGGTCATGAAGGTGGCCGACAAAATTGAAGTGCCCAACATCAAGTTTAAACTATCTGAAAATCCTATTCACCACATCGAGGAGTTCATGCGACTGACACCTCTTCATAGGATTGATGTTGACTTGTACTTTACAGTCTTCCCATCCACCCTAGATGGAGAAGCCAAAGTATGGTACCATGTTTTGTCACCTCAAATCAAGGCTAACTGGAACGAGCTGTTTAAGGCTTTCATTAACCATTACAGTCGTATCCAAAAGAAACAAGCAACTGTAGATGACCTAACTACCATGAAGCAGAGGGACGACGAGTCTTTCCTGGACTATTTCGAAAGATGGCACACCAAGTTGTCTCACATCAATGAGACTATACCTTTGCGCCTGCAGCTGACTACTTTCAAACAAAGTCTTAAAAGCAGCCTATCCCGTCATCTGGTATACCACGTCATCAAGGACTTTGATTACCTTAAAGACATCTGTGTCCAACTAGAGACCATGAACATTGAGAAGGCCGCCGCCCTAGGGTTGGAGAATTCCAGTCTTAATAGGAGGGCTACTGGTTCACCCACCCACCCTTCTAACAGTTCTGAGACTAAGTAATTCAATCAAGAATCCAACCAAAGTATGCTCATTACACCTCTCTCGACACCATCTATGTCAATGCTTTGGATCATCTCTTAAGGAAAGACCTGATTGAGTTGCCTTTATAGAGACAAGAGCCAAAAATGAAGTACCCAAGCTGGGATGACAGTGCATTCTGCAACTATCACAGGTGTAAAGGACACGACACCGAGAAGTGTTGGACTTTGAAGAATAAGATTGAGGGTATGATCCGGTCGGGTAAATTGCCCCAGCCAAAAGCAGCATAGAAAGCCAACTAGATCAATGACCCTGCAGGAGTAATAAATAAATAAATGCAACGCCACAGGAAGAGGACTTTGAAGTTGGCTAAGGTCCCAATTATGTTGAGCATCCTATTTTCAGAGTCAGTTAGGGGAGGCATTGAGTCGGTTTGTGATATGCTTGTCTTTTGAATTCGATAAGATGCATCTATTTGACTGCGATTGTTTGAGAACTCGTGCTTGTACTCTTATCTTGAGTTGAAAAGCTCGTTCACCCATTCATTAGCCTTAACATCCAAGTCTGACATATCCATCTATCATCACCCTTGTATACCCTTCCATTCATCAAGTTTGTCATCCTATGAATCCCGGGTTTAAAATAAAATTAAAGAAAAAAGACAAAAAAAACATAAATAGAGAGCACTCAGTCTGCATTCATCAAGCAGGCTGGGCAAAACGAGAGAAGATCAAAATAATCAATCTCTTGAAAGTAGACATCTCTATGCTCCTAGACCAGCAACTTGAACAAAATGTGTTGTAGAACAGGGGTGCTACCATCTCACTGCCCATATCATCATCTGTATCACCTGTTACCTTCCCCTTCGCCCAAACCATCTATACCTACTTATCATCTACATCTCCATCCCAAGTTCCCATTCACCAAATCATCCCTCTCTTTGCATCACTCATAACAGCACCGTTCAAAAACCCATAGCTTTGACCATCCTGGTCATTCTTTTCATGACCACTCCATATATACCCCAAAGCCAAGAGGTATGTTGTAACTAATGTCATCAGAAAGGAGAACATGAGTCAATCCCATGAAGAAGAGAGTCGAAAAAAAAGAAAAAAAGAGAGAGAGTTCTTAGTTGGTCTACCAACATGAGTCGGCATGAGTGGTATGACACTCATGTCCCTTAAGCACTTTGTTTGCGTATGGAAAAACCTGTGTTGGGAGAGTAAAACCCCGTTTGGGCCGTCCATATCTCGAAGCATACCAACAAAAAAAAAAAGAAAAGGAATAAGAAAACAGAAGGGAAGAAAAAAGAAAAACAAGAAAAGGAATAAGAAAAAAAAGAGAGAAAAAAGATGAGAAAAAAAAAGAAAAAAAGAAAAAAAGGAGGGTGAGAAACTGGAAAAGGAGCTAATAGTCACACACACCGAAGAACCTCATAAATCTTCCGAATTGTTCTCAAGCCTTACGCCCCAAGTCTTCACATCCGTAAACCTCGCCAAACCTTTGAGCCTTCATAGCCATCCTCATGCCTACCTCACCAAGCCCTCCTCGAGGCATCAATCCTTTGAAGCTACACCTTATGAACTACGACTGGCCTGATTCCACTTCGGATACGTAGGAGAACCTCTTTGAAGTCCAACCGCTACAATTCGCCTTAAAGGAGCATCCTTGTCACAAAATTTTGTCTTTGAGAGAAAACATTATAGAGGCTAGCTCGGAACCCCGAGCTAGGCAAAAGGAGAGTGAGAAAATAAGAGAGGCTAGCTTGGAATCCCAGGCTAGGTAAAAGGAGAGAATAAGAGAGGCTAACCTGATGACCCGTCAGCGCAAGTTAGGCAAAAAGAGAGCGAGAGAATAAGAGAGACTAGCCTGAAAACCCGTCCAAGCAGGTTAGGCAAAAGGAGAGTAAACCCTGGATTTTGAAGTTCTTTCACATCCCCCCATCATAATTCCTCAACCTTCTTTCTGCCAGTCTTGGATCACCTTTGCATCTGAATAGCCAACCACCTCTCCTCCTATGACACAAATCCATTCCCTCACCTCCTCTTATATGAGGTGACTTAACCCTTGTCGACAACCTAGCCTTAGCTGAAACATAGTCATCTGCCATCATGGCATACCTAGATTCGACCATTAACCTGATATCACCTCCTTTTTAACCAAGTACCTCCACGAACCCGCGTGGCTATCATTAGACTTACCCTCTCATTCCAATCCTATTCATCCTCCTTTACCGCCATAGCTTTTTGACTCGGTCATTAGTTCAAGTGCGAGATCCGATATTTCGTGGCCCGTTCTCAGCACACCTGAGCAAGGCCCATTCGCCAAGGACAAGAAATCAGCCACATCAATGGCTAATTGCAAATAACATCCGACTCAAGAGAAGAGTTCATTTGAACTGGGGGCTCCCCTAACCCACACATAAATTGCAGCGAGGCTCTAGCTATCTACATAATGATTCGAGAAAGCAAGAGGACAAGACAAGTCATCCAGGACAACGCCTTCATCATCAGGCCTTGTCAAAAGCCTCACCATTTTTCCCTGTCCTGAAATTGCATGTCGAGTTGCTCCGACACTTAGGGAATCATCATTCTAGTCTTGGTACCTGGGGGATGTTAGCATATTGAGTCACACGCATTATAAAATACTGTTCATTAATTGCATCAAGAGATCATGCATTAAGTCAGCAGTCATGCATAAGTGCATCATCCAAAAGAGTCTAAAGTCTAGAAGACCAAGTGCATGCATACTCATCGAGAAAAGAAGGAGAATCAAAAATTCGTTGAGCACCATCAACATTAGGAAAATCCGATCTGCCTCGGGAAAATTCGTTGGGCATCATCTGTTGGGAATGTCCCGACAATGTTCGATATACACGGAGACTAAACCAAAGCAATATAGTAATTATATATCTTGCTAGAGACCTCTATAATTAGTAACTGAATATGTTTACTTACAACTATATTATTTGGTCCTACTGAGTCATACAAGTCAGTGCCCTGGAACAATGTATGTAACCTAAGTAAAATATTGTATTATGTTTAGAAAAATGGGTGGAGTTGATTTCTGTGAGAAATCAGCCCAACACGGACCGAACTGGGTTCAACACGGACCGTGTTGACCCAACACGGTCCGTGTTAGGATACTACGGTCTGTGGTGTCCATGGGCCGAGTTAATGGACCTTCTGGAGTCCAACACGGATCGTGTTGGGCCTGAGAAGCGCGCCGTTGCGTTAAGTCGGCCCTTTAGGGTTTTGAACCCTTTCCCTAGGTTTTCTAAACACTATATAAAGGGGTCTCTGTGAGAGACTATTCTACACCAATTGCCTGAGACTCTTAGAGAGATACCATGGTGACTTCCTGAGTTCCTTTCTCTTTTAGTTTGCAGTTATCGTTACCTGAAACATTCTCTGTTTCCTGAAACATTCTCATACATACATCTTAGATTGAGATTCGTCTCGATCGGGTCGATCTAGCAGTCGAGTTCCCGGAGTGCTGCGTGGACTTTTCAGTAGAGGATTTCAACATTGGAATATGGAAGGTCAACCTCTTTTTCAGTCGGAATTAGCGATCAAGTATAATTACTAAAGCCTCTCTGATTGTTGTGATTAATTGTTTTATATTCGTTATGAATATTCCGCCAATTAATTTGTATCTGTTTAGGAAATAGATACCCTAAAACCTAACAGTGGTATTAGAGCCACCAATTGCATGCTAAAGTATTATACTTGAATTCATAAATAATTTAGTCAATTGTTGAATTATTTCATGAATTTGCTAGAATATTTTTAATGCCTAAATTTTGAAACTTTATGAAAGTTTTATTCTTTATTATTCATGATAATAAATCTGGAAATTTTTATTGTAAAGTTTCATGCTTTGTTATTATTTATTTCTTATTGCCTTTAATTAATCAATTTTATGTTTGTTTAATTGTTAAATATAGCATGAACTTGATTTTATTTTGATTGTTTTAGAAACAATCTTGTTTAATATTTTTAAACAGTAGGCATACATGAAATTGGTATAAATTCACAAAATAGGGTTTTGTAGAATTATTTTCTAATTTAGTTTATTTACGGTAATTTTAATGAAAAATTGAAATAAAATATCAAACGAATTCGAAAATTTCTGAAATTTTATATTGGAGGTGTCTGGAAATGTTCTAGACTTTCCATAATTTTTGTAGATTTTCCCAATTAAAATGGATTTTTAATTGAGTTTTCAGATCTGAAGAGAAATAAAAATCGTTTAATTCTCTGCATTTATAAATTTTTAGAAATTTGTAAAACTTTTGAAATTTTTACAGTAGGTTACTAGGTAACCATAATTTTAGGAAAAAATTTTCCGTTAATTTATCCGGTCAAATTATATTTTTTAATTTAGATTTTCAGATCGGAGAGAAATAAATTTGTTGCTTCTCTGAATTTTGTAAATTTATAGAAATTTGCAAATTTTTTGAAAATTTTAGAGTAGGTTACTAAGTAACCATTCTATTATGGATAAAATGTTCGTGAATTTTCGAAATCGTTAAATAATTTTCCTTTAATTTTCAGATTAACAATGAAGTAAAATTATATAATTTTCTGAATTTTATTCTAATTTTCGAAATTTGATAAAAATCTGAAATTTTTATAGTAGCATATTAGATGAACCTACTGTATGAGAAAATTATAAAATTTGATTTTTTAAACTTACAGGACTATGCTTATTTATTTTCCTCTTAACGATGAATTAAAAGGTTTAATTCCCTAAAAATTTTACAATCTTTTGAAAATTGTTAAAATTCTGGAACATTTTAATATTGGGTTATT
Source organism: Portulaca oleracea (assembly GCA_029582165.1). Lineage (NCBI taxonomy): Eukaryota > Viridiplantae > Streptophyta > Magnoliopsida > Caryophyllales > Portulacaceae > Portulaca > Portulaca oleracea. The sequence continues at coordinate 7,148,988 of CM055878.1, read as the reverse complement.
AGATAACACTATGATATGAAACTCTTAAATTCGATAAGTTTTGATATTTTTTATTTAAGTTTTTCATTCACGAAATTAACCAATACTGGAAAGCAACACGGACCGTGTTGAGCCAACATGGACCATGTTGCCAGCAGTTTTGATGAATTCGTGTGTTTTAGGGTTTAAAATTAATTTTAGAAATTAATTATTGAATCCTATATTACTAAATCAATTGATGGGCATAAAATCTATTAATTTTGTAAAGTTTAGGAAACTTATAATATCTTTAAAAGATATAGTATCTTTTAGATTTCTTGATTTTAGGAAAATCGAGTATTTTGTGTGTATAGGTATAAAATCCTAAATCTGTTTAGGTAACTAAGATAAAATTTGGAATTTTATTTATTTTATTAATCATGCAAACTATTTAGGAAATCTTATTTAGTATTCATTTCCTTATGTGTTATATTGCAATTATATATGCCTTTATAATTTGTTATTTAAAGCATGTGTTATATTTGATATAATTATTGCAATATTACCTGTTTGCATGTCCTTCTAGTATGGCCATAGATAGTCGGTTTTACCGGTCTACGTACCGGGTTGGGTGAAATACGGTCTGCGTGCCGTCTTTGAATTAATTTTAATGTTAATTTTCAGTTAATTTTAATTTTAATTCATGTAAGGCCTAAATTGAGAGGTCCACTTTGTAAGTTTGTTGTAATTGGAGACATCAAGTTGAGTGGGAGCCCAATAGCAATGGAGGTAGTGATTCGAGTGGGAGCCCATCCAAGGAAGTTGCAAGACCCAAGAAGATTTTCTTGCAGACTATCAAGGCTTAGTTAAATTAGTTTGATTATATTTAGGTGGTCATACTAGGGGTTTTATTTATGCTTTAAATTCGTTATTGCATGTTTTATTATGCCTTTTATACTTTTCGAAAGAGTTCACCTAGAATTGCATGCTTAGGATAATAAAACATACTCCCAAAATTGAATTATTGCTCAACCTATCGAAACACCACTTAGATGGATAAATAAAGAAATCCAAAACAAATTATTTGTCCATCATTAATAAGTAGGGTGGGAGCTAGGTCAATTCAAATTGGCTATCAAAATAGTTTTGGGCCAAGAGTAGAGGAAGAGAAATATTGTATTCGATACAAATTTCTTGCCAAGAGTCATTTTGATTGATCGATCATAAGATGATCCACGAAAGATAATATGGGATTGAGTTTTGTTGGGCCAAAGTCCACTTGAGCCCATGAGTCTTGTGGGTCTTGGTAAATTAAAACACTAAATGAGAGTTGATAAAGTGTTTTGATTTGAAGTTAAAATTAGTTTAATTTCTTTCGATGAATAATAACTAAAATGAACCAACTTGTCTCGTAGAATTATTTATGTCTTTTCACTCAAACGTCCACCACTAATTGAATATTGTTTTCTCCTTGAGAAAGAGAAAAACAAATACACCAATTCCTTAATTGGCATCGTCATCGCAAGATTGTCTTGAAGGCAAATTAAAAGGAACATGTCTTTGATATAATATTGAGCTAGGCATCAATATTAAGAGGTCAATCAAGCCAAGTGGATACATGTAATGTCATAGTATTCATACAACTTTAACTTCAAAATGGTTGAAGGTTAGAGGAAGGTTTTCAACATTACCAACTCAAAACCAAGTTCATCGAACTAGTTAGAGTTGATAACTATGAAACCAATAACAAGATAGTCAAGGTTAAGCTAGATAAGGGTCAATTGATGACACTCATGTTTTTAAAATAATTTGATTATTTTAAAACATGAGAAACCTTAGATGCCCCCTTTTTGACCAAAAGGTTGGCGACCAAAGATAATCTTTTAGTGAAAGGGAAAATAAGATTTAAGAAATCTATCAAAGACAAGAAGTCAAAAGAAAGGTAAGGACAAACAGTTGTACATACCCAACCAATGACAAAGAATCGTTAACAACGGATCATGTATGACACTGGGAGCGTGAATAACTATAAGGAAGACTTGAGATATGATTTCAATTCTAGGCAAATGCGTATATGATACACACTACCCTTATTAAATCCACTTTGAGTATAAGATACCGGCTGTGAAACTCGCATTTATGCAAACGTGCAGGATCTATAGCAAAGTAGATCTGCTCTGAAGGATGAGAGTCAGCCTACAAATAGGAACATGCAATTAGTTGTAGTTCCTTATGAAGAGTTGGTTGTTTATCCATTTCCTTAAGATTTATAAGAGAAATTTATAGGTGATTCTATGTTCTCATTATAAATAGAAATTTGATTTCTTACTCTCAATTCGAGAGAGAGGATCTCGGATAAACACACCTAACACATCGAAGCCAAAAGGTTTAAAAGGAATAACTCATGTTCAAATATAAAACTTGTAACTATCTATTAAGTCATGCAAATCAGAGCGCATTCAGAAGCGTCACAGTGATAGACTTTTGAATGATAAGAATTTGAAACATGTGATGTCTACAAAGCATGACTGTACCTTTTACAAGAAAGGGTGAACGTGCCAACAAACACTCATGCATATGGATGTATGTAGTCCAATTGAGCACAAGTACAAGGGATGAATTACTTCAAATCTTCAAAGATGAATAAAATAACACATGGTGATTCATGTCTATGAGATTCATCTGAAGCTGGAATGTTAAAATAGTTTGAAGATTTCCAAAATGAAGTAGTCTTGGCGAAACAATGAGAGAACCTAGATACGATCGAAAGGATGCTAATGGTTGAGCCAAGAGTTTGAACAAATGACTCAAATGAAACATAATTATGGCACTATAAGCTTAAGTCATATTAATCAGAAGTGCATTCAGAAAACTGCATAGTTCAGGATTTTGGAAACACATAAACTTTGAAAAGTTCAACGTTTGTAAAGCATGCCTGATGGATAAGATGACTAAAATCACCTCTTATTGGAATTGGTGAACAAGCTAATGACTTATTAGGATGCAACATATTGATGTATGTGGGCCTATGAGCAATAGTGCTAGAAGAAGGTTTGCTGTACTTTTTCATCACTTTCAGTGACGATTTTTAGTAGATATGGGTATATCTACTTAATACGCCACAAGTCTAAATCATTTAAAATGTTCAAAGGTTTTCAAAGTTAAGTATAAAATCAACTTGGCAAGAAAATCAAAACCCTTTAATAAGGTTGAGGAGGTGAGTATTTGAGCCATGGTTTCAGTGACCATTCCAAAGAATGTGAAATTGTTTCATAACTCTCTCCTCTAGGAATACGACATCTCAATGACGTATCTGAAAGGAGGAATCACACCTTATTAGATATGGTGCAATCAGTGATGGTTGAGTCAACATTGTTGGTTACCTTTGGGGATACACGCAGTTAACCATAGCTCTAATTACTGAACAAAGATTATCTGAAGCACTAGAAGAAAACACCACATTTGATTTGGAGAGGAAAAGTCCTTGAACTGAACAAAGATTATCACTTCTTCAAACTATTGTAGAGGATAACATTTGTGTCTCAAAATGTTTTCTTCTTAGAGAATATATTATTCTCTAAAAGAAAGAGTGGGAGAGGTTTTGAACTTACCGAAGTTCGAGAGACACAAAATACTATAATCATCATCTAAAACTTTGCTAATTGATCCTAGTTCAAAATTTTCCTATTGGTCGGGAAATTTAGAACAAGGTTGAGGCACTTGAAGTTCCTCAAAACGTTGAGGAGGAGGTGTCAAGAACATTACTCCAAGCAAGGTCAGGTAAACAACTCCGTCAACCACAGAGATATCGATCTTATATGGATGAGCATGAGATGTTACTTTTAGAAAGTAATGACTCTACCTACAACAAAGAAGCTTTAGCAAGTCAAGACTCCATAAGGTCTAAGATAGATTCCATGTATTCAACCAAGTCTAGAACTCGGTTGATTTGTCTGAAGGTGTGAGCCATCAGGTATAAGAGGGTTTTAAGGAAAAATATGGGTTCATTAAGATAGACATCGAGACTGACTTCAAAATTAGATTTGGAAGAAAGGTGTGTACTTGACACAACTAAATGGTCTTTTGTTGGAATACTTGTAAACTTCAAGAGACCATCTGTGGTCTTAAGGAAGCTTCTAGGAGTTGGAATCATTGACCTTCTTGACCAGGATATCAAAAGTTTGATATACTGGGAAGTGCCAAAGATAATATTATGTTTACAAGAAGTTCAGTGGGAGCAATGCGTTTTCTGATATTGTATGTGATTGACATACTGCCTACTGAGAAGAAGATTCCAATGTTGCCTCTACTAAGGTTGACTTGGGAATAATTTTCAAAGTGAAGGATTGGTAGGGCTAAAAAGTTTCTTGGAGACAAGATCTATAATGATAGATTAAGGGTTTTGATTGTTTGAATCAAAGTTGACTAGGTGTTGAATAAGTTCAACCCACTTCGAGAATGGATTAATTTCCATATAATCATGGCATATCCTTAGGGAATCTGATTATCTCAAAACAATCAGAGGATCTAAAAGGGATGCGACATATAGCTCACGCTTCAGGCATGAGATTAATGTATGCCACGAGATGTTCAAAGCCCAACATAACATATATATACATTGTGTATATAAGTAAACAAAACTAAGGATATATCCTCAGTTCTGAGTGGTTGATAAGAGCTAAGTATAGAGAGTTGTACTAATGCTACACTTATGTTAGGAGATATGATTCTCTGAAAGGTCAAAGAAATTATATGAACTGTCTGAGTGGTATTGATGTGATCTGGAAGATGCTCCTAATATGACATGCGTTTAATTCTGCAAATAAGACAAGCATGACCCGACTTTAGAAGCTGTGGCAGAAACTGTTAGGATTGTGAAGTTCGTTTTAGAACTAGGTGATGTTTCTAGCCTTGCGAGAGAAATGGAGCCTTTTTGATAGGAGCCATCACTTAAGAAAAGGAACTGAAGCTCACTATGAATCCAAACATGAGTTCCGGAAATGTCTTCCTGTATGAAAGGACATTAGTGAGATGGTATATGTGTAAGGTTCATTACAAGTATTATGTACTAAACCCCTGTTGTAGTTATATCATGATAGTGATGCATGGGCAATAGGTATTGAACATATTCCGGAATATTAACAAGTCAAGTTTACATGAATTGTTCATGAATTATGACCTTGTTGATTCATCATTAAGAATAAAATTCCAAAATTTACATTAATTGTGGTTTAGAATTATGTAAATGTCCAAAAAGGTTAGCAAATTCAAAATGGGAAATTGGATGAGGTTCGATTTCTGAGACCCCATTGGTGAACTTGATAATGCTAGTCTTGGTCGACAGTCGACTTGGTTCCTAATTGTATTATCACCTAGGAACAGTGATAATATCAACACAATTAGCATGTAGGATTGAGGAGATGAACAAGTTTCGTGATCATAGTGATGTGATGACATCATAAATCAATCACATGGGTATTGTTGAGAAGAACTACCGAACTGACCCGGAATGGGAGCTCTTTAAGTTAGGATTGTCATAAGAGCTCTCACTACTCAAAATTCTTAAATCTTAAGTTCAATACATAGACTACATGGTCTGTTGTAACTTTGGAGCGCGTCAAACGCCTTTCGTAATAGTAGGCTATAAAGGCGGTGTCTGGGTTACAGTTGGATCATGTGAGAATGTGTGTCTGAACAAGATGACATTGTCCTCCCTATTAAGGACAGTTGTCTGTAACGTTGTTTTTGTACCCCAGTTTTGTTTATCGTTCTTTCTCGAGGAGCTAGGGGCCTTCGCTATGGCAGTCTGGCTTTAGGTAAGGTTTAAGGATCACTAGACGATAAGAGGTTTTCAGGTAAGGACTGCGCAAAACAGAAAACAAACACAGCTAAAGTTCAGTCAAGAAGGAAACTATGGGTGTCGGGAGATTTCGGGATGCAAACGACAATTAGAACGAGGGTTTCGCAATTAGGAAGCAATAAATCAATAGAATCAAATGACAGTCCCGTTAAAACAACCCACCGGATTCCCTTTTTCAAGGCAATCCGAATTAACTTCCTACAAGTCCTCCACGGACCCGGAGGGTAAAAGGAACGGGACTCTCTAGTTAACCTCTTTCCACTCTCGTGGGCGAGCGTTAACTATCCCAATTCCCACCTTCCAACAAGTGTTGGATGTATTCAATTGCTTTCGATCTCGAGTACATCCCACTTGAGGGAAGAATAGGATTAGGAAATTGACTCCACAACGAATTACCTCCTAAAATTGGTAACCCAATCCAAATCAACCATTCACATCCTTAGTTTCTCCCTAACCCATAAGGGTTCTAGCCTCTAATAATCTTAACTACCATGCTAACAACAATAATAACTTCACTATTCATGCTTAAAACAGAGAACGAAGATAATCAAGCAACAATCTAGCAACAACAATCACTAAACAACAAAAACAGAGATTGTAGACTAAATAGATGAATTAAAGAGAGTAAGGATATGAAATGCTCATTAATTTGATGCCAATGGAAGGATGATCCAGAATAATAAGAAATCCAAGCTCCAAGAATAAGATAAATCTTCAGAACTTCAATGGAATTCCAAATAAATCGACAGCAAATGCAATAAACCAAGTGTAATTACTCACTAATCACTAAGAAATCCCACTAATCTCTCTCTAATTGAAAGCTAAAGTGTTCAAATTTTAATAGAAAAGCTCTCCCCAAACCTAATCGATCAGGAGGAATATATACAACTCAAGTTAGTTACTCAAAACACAGCACTTCGTATAACAACTTTTCTGATTCCCGAAGGAGACTGCAGGTGCGGTCTAGGGGACCGCAGGTGCGGTCCTCCGAAGCTCAGGCGATTCTTGATTTCTCCCTTCGCAAGACCGCGGGTGCGGTTTAGAGGACCGCAGCTGCGGTCCCTCTCGGGTAACTTGTTTCCTTGCCCAGCCTTGGTCGACCACCGCAGCTGCTTTCTATGGGATCGCAGCTGCTGTCTATGGGACCGCCACTGCGGTCCTCCTCGACTGGCTTGGATCTTTCTCTTCACTTCGCCTTTGACCCAGTCAAGACCCGGGAAACCTCGGGATTCCCAAGATGGCTCTAAAGTGGCTCTTTTTACCACGTTTTGAGTAAAAACTCCAAAATCTACAAAATAACCAAAAACGTATTAAAAGTTACAAAATCAAAACACGAAACGAGTCAAAAGCAAAACAAGAAACTAACTAAGCTAACACAAAATCCTCTGTCGTGGGAGAGAAACGAGTGCATTTAGCGTATGCACCAAGCCTTGTGAACCTCCCGGCAGCCCGGGTGGACGAGATGGACTCATGAGGGTTTGTAGCGGCTACACCCACAAAAGCCAGAGAAAAGGAGAGAGGAAAAGTGAAAACAAAACCAACGGAAACAAAAGGAAAGTAGAGCAAAAGTTCGCTTCAAGGGATCTCGAAATCTAAATTAGGAAAACGTTATTAAACCTCCAAAAGGAACCATTATGAGCGTCTTACGAGCACCTATCTCAAGCAAAAGTCCTTCTTTGAGATTTTCGATGTCCTACACCTAATGCCAAGCAAAACCCCATGTGCATAAGTGCTAGTGGGTTCTAACCGATTCAAGAAGACTCCAAAGACTCATGCCCGAGCTCAAAAACAACGAAACGAACAAGGAAAGAAAAGAGTTTCCCTTCCCCGCATTTGATCGCCCTTAGCTTGGTGAGGGCCGTAGGTGATGCAAGGAGAGGCTCAACATTTTATTAACGCTTAAACCTTTCTTTTTGGGGTTGGGTAATCCCAACAAAATTCTCTGTTTTTTTTTTCTTTTTTGCTTTTTAAAGGTCGGTAGCCTTACTTTCGGGAATTGGACGGCCCTTAATTCGGGGTTTACCCTCCCAACACAGTCTTTTCCATACACACCTCCATCGAGAATTCAATATAGGAGGAGTTTAAGGGGTAATAGTGCTGTATCGCTAATATCGGGCCCGTGTAGGTTGGCTATGCATGGTGGTTGATGTTGTTCAGCCGACACGCCCCATTTATTCCGGTTATTTAGCTTTGCTTTCTTTTTCTTTCTTTCTTTTTGACTTTGCTTTTGCTTAACAGGAAAAAAGAACAAGCTCGGACACAAACCCCTAGAATCTCCCGGTTTCAACCAGAACGTGAAAGGAATCGGGGGTCTCACTAGACACTCAATGAAGAACATCTAAAGAGATAAGTCATGACTAGCACCCGAGATAGGGTCCAAAACGCTCAGACCGATTTCTTTTAAAGAAGTTTAAGAACAACTTCTTAATTTCGACGATAAGATCCAAGAAACAAAGCAAAACAAAGCGAAAACGAAAACAAAAGAAAACTTTTAAAGGCTTTCAGTCCCTTTTTCTCCTTTTTCATACAAAAATTTTTAAATTTTAGGCGAAAACTACGAAAACAAAAACAAGGAACTATGTGATCTACCCTTAAGCAAAAATCTCCCCCCCCCCAACACTTAAAACGCCACAATGTCCTCATTGTTAGAAGGTGTCACATGAAAAAGGGTAGAGGACCTACACGGCTCCAACAACAAGGGTAGAGAAACAAACAAACAAACTAGCTAATCAACAAATGGTGGCGACCCGAGCCTACACGGCTCCAACAACAAGAGAATCCCAACATAGACATTCAAAGGGGTTCGCCACCCAAAAGAAAACCAAGCATGCGACGGATCAGAATAATAGATCACACAAGAAAGAGCAAGGTGGAAATATATTACCTCGTGCTCTTCATGAATGTCCAAACCGTGATCCGAAGTCGTCGTTCAATTGAATCAAAATGATGTTAGAGCAAAAGACGACTTTATACATGACGAAATTCACATGCTAGATTGAAAACAAACTCAAAAGAAAAACTATGTAACTAAAATTTTAAGCAATGAGAAACTAGAAAGAAAAGAAAACTATTAATAAAATGTACATTGCCAATGACAAACCTTATCCCCGAATCTCATTCATTGAGGCGGGAAATAAGGGTGAAACTCATCTCAAACTGACAAACAAACTTGATTCATTTCATTATATTATAAACAACCATTCATTATATGCCATCCCAACCATACATGCCCAAAATACAACCGACACCAGGCGAAATAAACCACCACCGGCCAAAAGAACAACCAACAACCAACCAAACATCCCAACTACAACCAAAAGACAACCAAAATACAATCAAGAGACCACCACAAGCCATGTCCGACCAACTTTGAGAGCAACACCAAAACAAGCTAAAAGGACTCGAGACACCAACACACCAAAACCACAAATCCTTCCCGTCCAAACCCCCCGATGAGGCACCCCCTCACACTTAAATTTTACAAAGTAAAACATGTAAAACAATGAAAAAGATCAAGTGGGGGTGGGGACACTTACAACCTGTCCCTCAAGCGGATCCTCTCGGAGGAGGATGGGGTTGGAACGGAAAGAAGGATGGGTAGTAGGGATTTACATAGTCCGGAGGTGCCGGGATATGACCCTCAAAAGTGTAGTGGTGAAAACCCCAATCTCGCATGAAGTGGTTTTGTTGGCGGAGATACTCTTCATGACGCTGCAGATGTTGTCAGATGTTTACGATCTCCTTTTGTTGATCCTCGAGCATCTTTACTTGGGAACGGAGGAGTTTGTTCTGCTCACGAACCTCAAAACTCAAGCTTTTAATTGAAGAAATAACTTGGTTCAGATTACCATGTTGTGTTGAGCTCCCTGGCATCTCTTCATGATCACTCTCTTCAAACTCTTCCAACAAACTAGAAATAGGAATAGGTGCACCGCCAATTTTCCTCGGCCAACCATAAAATTGTCCGCACGACCAATTTTCAGTATCTGCAATATCAAGCCACTCCTCAGCATTAGTGGGGTTGAGAAGAATGCGGGTTCTCTTATCGTCATAACCATAATGGTAAACGGTGCGTGATTGGTGCTCAGAAATTATCTCCATTTGGATCAACAATCCCCTATCAATGGGGATAGGTACATAGCGTGGTTTCCACTTCCGAAGGTAGGCACCAAACCCTTGTTTCCGAAGGAAATGACATATGACATGACCCATTCCCAAGTTGGTGAAGTTATCGTCCTACTCATCTCCCATAACCAATGCAGAATGCACGACCCCAAGTTCACTCGGCGCCCTCTTCAAGGTGTTGTAAATTATGAAAAGATCTTCCTTACGGACACTCGAGCGTTCCTCATCTCGCCCAAACACTGAATTAACAATTACCAAATGGAATAACCGGACAACAGGATTGCAGAAATCTCGTGCTCGAGATTATTCAGGGCAATGAAATTTCACACATCCTTCTTCCGAGTCAACGGGTGCTCTTCTCCAGCAAGTCAAACTCTTTACACGTCCTACTCATTGAAATCCTCACACTCCCAGAAATATAAACCATCTTGTGGCAATTCCAAGGCTTTGCAAAATTCTTGAACGGAACAATCTATCTCCCTACCATCCACTCTATAGTTGAAAATGGCTTCAGGATAGCCATCGGTAAAGACTTGAATTGAAATCATGAACACAAGCATGGGCTGGTCCACAATTGGTTCCTTGATGTTGAGAAGTGTTTCCCAACCAAGTACATGAGTGAGAACGTCGAAACTAGACCGACAATAGAGAGTATTGATTGTCTCATCATTGCAAATCTCTGGAGTGTAGATTTTCCGCTCTTGGAGTTCATTGTAGCAAGTCTTATGTGGCTCACCACGAAAAATAACCTTAGCACGAGGGCAACTCCTGATGAATGTAGCTGGTTGGGCTCTTCTTAATTCAAGAGAAGATGACATATGGGGTGTTGATGGAGAAGGCTTACTAGGTCGAGCCCTTTTTGGTTTCACCATTCTAGTATACAACACTCAAGAACCCTAGGTCTAGACAGAGAAATGTGCACATAACACCCAAAATTAGTAAATAATGAACTTTGAAGCACAAAAGAATAAGGAATACCTAAGTTGAGGACTTAGGAACCTTTCCATGCCATTTTCGAACCCCACAAAGAACAAAACCTAGATTTCGCACTTAAAAAGCTCCTCAAGTGGTGCGAAAATGGTGAACAACGCAGCTAGGGCATAGAAAACGCGTGGAAATGGAGAGGGGAGAAGGAATTTGTGAAGGATTTGGAGTATTTGGGACAAGATTTTGGGTTTTAGGGTTGAAGAGAGGTTTTTCGAGTGTGTGAGTAAGAAAGAGAATGAGAGAAAATGAGAGGGAGAAAGGTTTAAGCCCCGATATATTTCGCAGTTTTTCGACAGATCGCAGGTGCGGTCTCCTGCTGGAAACCCCCTGTGAAGAAAAATGTCTTCCTGAGACCGTAGGTGCGGTCAGAACCACCGCAGGTGCGGTCTCCTGCTGTACTCTTTGAAATTCTCGGGTTGCACTACAAGGACCGTACCTACGGTCCTATGCACTGCAGGTGCTGTCTTTTCCTGTCTATGCCCTGTACCTACAAGACTCAAAAACTTGAAAATAATGTTAAGTCCTAAAATTCTACTCTTCTCATTATCAACGCTCTTTTGTTACACACTCAACAACATTTAAGAACAACTTTCAACGCTCGAAACCTCGATGAATCTATTCCTTCACAAGACTTTTTCTCACACTCGAATTTTTCATTTTTCTCAATTTTTTTCTTTCTTCTTTTCTAAGATTTTTGTTTAACTCTTTTTCTTTCTTTTTCCTCAAACTTAAACAAAAATAGACGAGAACATTGGAAAAGAAAATGCGAGAAATAAAAGAAAACACTAAAAGAAAAGGAAAGTAACTAGTACCTCATTCCGGTTGCTTGTTTTAGGTCCTAGCTCGACCTAACCCATCTGTTCAGCTATTGAAATCGACAAGGAACACCACAATTGTCCCCACCTACTCTTCTCTCGTGATATATGGCTTGATCTTTGACGAATTGACTTTGAAACAATCTCCATTCGAATTTTTAAGCTCAATAACTCCGGCGGAAAGGATCTTTACGATTTCGAAGAGCCCCGATCATCTCGATCTTAGCTTGCCGGAAAAGAGTTTGAGCCTCGAATTGAAGATGAGGACTCTATCACCAACTACAAAATCGCGATGGTTCAATCTCTTGTCGTGCCATGTCTTGGTTTTCGCTCCTTGTAAATCCTATTGTTTTCATAGGAGTGACGTCTCAATTCCTTGAGCTCCTACAATTGGAACAAACGACTCGCCCCGGCCGCCTTGAGATCATAATTCATCTTTTTGATTGCCCACATCGTCTTGTGTTTAAGTTCTACGGGAAAATGATATGCTTTCCCGTAGACAAGGCGGTACGATGTAGTCCCTATTGGCGTCTTGAAAGCGGTGCGATATGCCCACAAGACATCATCTAATTTCTCCGACCAATCTTTTCGTGAGGAATTAACCGTCTTCTCCAAAATCTCCTTAATAGCACGATTTGAAATCTCTACTTGACCTTGCGTCTGGGGGTGATAAGGGAGTCCTCTTTTGTGATTGATACCATACTTTGCTAAGAGGGACTCAAACCTCTTCTCAATAAAATGAGATCCATTGTCGCTAATAATGACCCTCGGAATTCCAAATCTTGGAAAAATCACTTTCTTCAAAAATCTTGACACAGACTTTCCATCGCATCTCACGCATGGAATCGCTTCAACCCACTTCGACACATAGTCTACCGCCACAAGAATGTATTGATGACCCTTGGATGATGGGAAGGGACCCATCAAATCCAACCCCCACACATCGAAAATTTCCACCTCGAGAATGAAATTCAGTGGCGTCTCATTTTTCCGGGAAATATTTCCGGACCGTTGGCATTTATCGCATGACTTGACATAAAGATAAGCATCTCGAAAGAGGGTCGGCCACCAATAACCAGCTTGTAGGACTCTCGCGGCCGTCTTTTGAGATCCACCATGACCTCCAACCAGGAACTCATGGCAATGTGTCAACACGGACTTCACTTCACTCTCGGGTAAGCATCTTCTATGCATTCCGTCATTGCATAAACGGAACAAGAATGAATCGTCCCAAAAGAAATGTTTCACGTCATGAGAGAACTTTTTCCTTTGATGCGGGGTCAAATTTTGAGGAATCACCACACTAGACAAGTAGTTAATGATATCGGCGTACCATGGGTGAGAATGATTGATAGACATAAGGTGTTCATCCAAAAAGAGTCCATAATGGGTTGAGTATCATCCAAATCAACAAGGATCCTCGACAGGTGGTCGGCTATAACATTCTTAGTCCCGTCCTCGTCACGAATCTCCAAGTCGAACTCTTGCATAAGCAAGACCCAACGAATGAGTCTTGGCTTCGTTTCTTTCTTCCCCATTAAGAACTTGATTGCGGCATGATCCGTGTACACAACAACCTTGGAAAACATGAGGTATTACCGAAATTTGTTTAGAGCAAAGAAAATGGCCAAGAGCTCCCTTTCCGTGGTCGTATAATTTTTCTGTGCGCTATCAAGTGCATGGCTTGCATAGTAGATGACCCGCGGCTTCCTCTCTTTGGTTTGAGCCAAACATGCTCCAATTGCGAAATCGCTCGCATCAGCCATAATCTCGAAAGGTAATGTCCAATCTAGAGGTTGGACAACCGGCGCGGATATCAAAGCTTGCTTCAACCTGAAAAAGGACTCGAGACATTCATCAGTAAAAGAGAATGGGGCATCCTTGCACAAGAGATCAGTTAAAGGACGAGCAATTTTAGAAAAATCCTTAACAAACTGGCGGTAAAAACCGGCATGGCCAAGGAAACTACGCACTCCTTTAACGGAAACCGGGGATGGTAGGCGCTCTATCACTTCAACTTTTGCATTGTCAACTTCGATGCCCCTCGAAGAAATTAAGTGTCCCAAAACAATACCTTCTTCTACCATGAAATGGCATTTTTCCCGGCAACGGCGCCATTTTGTGTAACGTGGTTTTTGTACCCCAGTTTTGTTTATCGTTCTTTCTCGAGGAGCTAGGGGCCTTAACTATGGCAGTCTAGCTTTAGGTAAGGTTTTAGGATCACTAGACGATACGAGGTTTTCAGGTAAGGACTGCACAAAACAGAACACAAACACGGCTAAAGTTCAGTTAAGAAGGAAACTATGGGTGTCGGGAGATTTCGGGATGCAAACGACAATTAGAACGAGGGTTTCGCAATCAGGAAGCAATAAATCAATAGAATCAAATGACAGTCCCATTAAACAACCCACCGGATTCCCTTTTGCAAGGCAATCCGGATTAACTTCCTACAAGTCCTCCACGGACCCGGAGGGTAAAAGGAACGGGACTCTCTAGTTAACCTCTTTCCACTCTCGTGGGCGAGCGTTAACTATCCCAATTCCCACCTTCCAACAAGTGTTGGATGTATTCAACAGCTTTCGATCTCGAATACATCCCACTTGAGGGAAGAATAGGATTAGGAAATTGACTCCACAGCGAATTATCTCCTAAAATTCCTAACGCAATCCAAATCAACCATTCGCATCCTTAGTTTCTCCCTAACCCCGTAAGGGTTCTAGCCTCTAATCATCTTAACTATCATGCTAACAACAATAATAACTTCACTATTCATGCTTAAAACAGAGAACGAAGATAATCAAGCAACAATCTAGCAACAACAATCACTAAACAACAAAAACAGAGATTGTAGACTAAATAGATGAATTAAAGAGAGTAAGGATATGAAATGCTCATTAATTTGATGCCAATGGAAGGATGATCCAGAATAATAAGAAATCCAAGCTCCAAGAATAAGATAAATCTTCAGAACTTCAATGGAATTCCAAATAAATCGACAGCAAATGCAATAAACCAAGTGTAATTACTCACTAATCACTAAGAAATCCCACTAATCTCTCTCTAATTGAAAGCTAAAGTGTTCAAATTTTAATAGAAAAGCTCTCCCCAAACCTAATCGATCAGGAGGAATATATACAACTCAAGTTAGTTACTCAAAACACAGCTGTAGACACCGGATTTTGTACCGGTATAAACCCGACTCATCAAAAAATATATACAAGACGGATGGGCCAAGTGAAACGGGTCAACGGGCCCAAAAAGATCAATAAACCGAGCCCAAAGAAAATAAATCAAGCCGGGAATAATTAAAACCCAAAGGGGTTTTATTTTTTTCACCAGCCCACACAGGAAGCGAGCCAGTCGCGCGCCCCGGCCCAGAGAATAAAACCCGCCTAGGGTTTGATCCGGCCCAGAAAAATCAAAACCGGCCTAGGCTTTGAGCGAAGAAGCGGACGACGCCGTTTAGCGCCACGTCACGGATCTGCGTGATAAAATTATCAAAGCCCGCCTAGGCTTTGGTGATTTTGGCGCCAAAAGAAAATTCTGCATGCATGCAATCCCCTGATTTTTGCCCACGTGATTTGACCTCCCTTGACCACCCCAAAACCCGCCTGGGTTTTGGACTCTGATAGCATGATTTTTGGGGTATGCCCCCCACCTTTTCCCTCCAAAACCCATACTCCTTCACCTATAAATACCCCCTCCATTTCACCTTCATTTCATCAACAATCATCATCTAATACACTTACTTTACTCTCCCACCATATTATACTTCCACCTTCTCAAATTCTCTTCATCCCCAATCATTATTCTATCCTCCCATTATCTCCATATTATATCTCCATCATCCTCCATCACAAAATCACCTTCCCACACCACATTCATATTATACTACTTTTTCTCCCATAACCCCTTTCTCAAATCATATTCTTCACAACCATACAATCATCCACACACCACTTTTCCTAAACCATCCACATTTCTCATCCGGGTTTCAAATCAAAGGGCAACTCAAGGGATCAAATTCGTCATCGCTACACCTTAAGCAAGGTTCGGTTCTTTGATTTAAATTATTGTATTTAATCATGTAATCCTTTATTTAATTCCGTGCTTGTACATATTTTATAAAATAAAACTACATTGGTTGTATATTGTATGATTCGAATAATAATTCCGTGAAATTAATCAAACTTCTCCCCGCTCTCTTTCTTTTCAATGTTGATTTTAGTAGAGTCTGTTTTATAACAGGTGGATTCGAGAGTTCTTATAACTCTCGAATTCGTAACCTTATCCCCGAATCAAGAAATCGGGTTCGTAGACCGAAGTCTTTCTTTTTCTTATGTTTTTGGTTTGTCGATTTCCTTAAATCGGCTGGCGACTCTTTTACAATTTTATAAACTCGTCTAATTATTTAAAGTATTCGATTTCTTACACAAAATTAATTTAATAAAACAAGTTAAGTCATGCCCAACATTTATCTAAGGAAAGTCCCGAGAGAAATGGGCAAGAAAATGATAAAACCTAGGCGGGTTTTATCATTTTCGACCCAATTTCCCTTTGGGCCGAAGAGATCAGTGGCCCAGCCTAGAATCCGCGAAATCCCAGGCGGGTTTTGGCTGATTCTAGTGGCCCACTGGTTCTCTTTTGGGCCTGGATTTATTAAGTGGACTAGGATTAAATTATTGTTAAATTAATTTGTGTAATTACGGATAATTTAAATAATAAAAAACGGATTTGTAAATAAATAAAGTTTCATCACCGCGAAAACGAATTTCGAAAAATAAAAATGTCCTTATTTAAGGATTAAGAAACCTTAGTCGGCTCCCGATCACAAATGTAGCGCATCAGAGAAAACATTTCCCCGAACGGGAATTTTTTCGGGTCTTACAGATTGGCGACTCCACTGGGGGCTTAAACTTTAAAAAGAGGGTAAAACTTGAAAAAATCAAATTGATTTGAAAGTGTAAAAGGGAGAAGTTAATTTATTTCGCAATTTTATTATTCTTTTAGGCATCCCTTGCATACCAGGCCAATAATCGGGTCTTTTGACACGTTAGCACAAAGGCGACGATTTAAGTTACCTAGGATTTCCCTTGAGAGCGGAAGGCAACTACTATGGAGATGAACTCTACATCTTTAAGCATTTGGTCGCTCCTCTCCCGATGTCACACTCCGAGAGCTTCCTTGAAGTTCTTTGAGAAATACCCTAACTGCTTACCTTATGGTATGAAGAACCAGGGCGAAGGCATGCGGTAGGCTATATACCCAACCATAAAAGTCCATGAATTTAGAGCCTTGGTTTAGGATACCCTTTCATGTGTATGTTATGTGCTATGTGTACCCCTCCCCTTTTCTTTTCTTTTTGTAAAGAGTCGACCCTAGTTTTGAGGTTTTGTTCTATTCTATATAAAATTCATTGGGTTGAGGAAATGATTATTTATTAGTTAATGTAATTAACTCAAAAGCATTATGGTTAGCCCAATTGGAAGGTCCCATTCATGTTTGAAAGTTGATCATCTAAATCAATAAATAAAAATTGACTCACCTTTGATGATATTATATGACCCTTTATGAAATTCTCTTGACAAAGGTCCAAAAAATTAATTAAAAAGTCCAACAAAGTTAATGGATAACGTCTTAGACTGCATAATAGTCACTAGGCTTGAGTAAATTAATTTATCGATTTAATTAATAAATCCATCACACTTATGGCCGGCCCGTTGTTAGGCCCAACCATATAGGATTTGTCAATTAAGCCCATAAATTGATTATGACTCGCTTATTGTTGACTTTATCCAGTCCTTTACAATACCCATTTTCCCCGAGTTAAAAAAAAATTATAAAAAGGAAAAAGTTAAAAAAAGTGGGTTGCCGGTCTTGTTGAACATTATTCTAGTCCGTATAAGAGCCAATATGGTTTGAGCTGTATGAGTTGTTGGGCCAGGTTATGGATTCTCCTTAAAACGGTCGGCCAGTAGAGTGGGCCCATCTGAATTGAGAAACACTGACCATGGTCTGCCAACTTATGACACACTCGCTATGTTGACTTTATTCGGCCCTTTATAAATGTTCTGTTTTTAGGTCCATATAGAGTTAGGCCATGCACTCCCAAAAAGCGGGTGAGTCCTTTATGTTAGCATACATGTGTCAAAGATCATATAGGTCATCTAGGACATGCATGCATCAGATAGAACGTGTCGGAGAATGTTATCAAGTGTCTTAACTTTGAATTTCCATACAGGCATCATTGGTGATCGACTCCAAGCCCGCATTCAAGATCCACGAACATGCCGTTTGATTTCGAATCCCCGCTACGATCCATCGGCAACTAGTGACAGCATCATGTCTGGAGAACAATTTCAAGAGATCCCGGTCCAGAGCCCCGAAGCTAACATCACGAAACATTTGGATGACCTCTATACCAAAATGCAAGGTCTGATATTTTCCAATACCTTAGAACAAGAGCAGAAGGTGGGGAAAAGGCTGAATGAGCAACAACACGTGATGGATGGTATACTGCAAGCCATTACTAAAATCAATACCAAACTGGGATTGAATGTTGAGGAAGACGATGAAGAAATGCAGGGATATGAGTCCGAACTCGAAATCATCAAGATATCCTCAAATTTTGGAGGGAGTGGGATATCCAAGACAAAAGCCGATACCCCTGAGGCATCTAAACCTGTGAAGGATTCAGCCGTTAAGGCCCTTGAACAGAAATTAGAAAGCCTTACCAAAGCAATGAGCATTGTGTCGGCCTTTGCTGACAAATATCTGGAAGTGCCATTACCTGTTCAGCCGATTCTGAAGATAGCTGATAAAGTTGAGGTACCAAACACCAGGTTCAAACCCTCTGAAAACCAGCTCATCACATCGAAAAGTTCATGAGGCTAGCAACATTAAACCGAATTGATGTCGGTTTATACTCTACCGTCTTCCCATCCACTCTAGATGGCGAAGCCAAGGTATGGTATCACGCCTTACCACTTCAAACAAAGGCCGATTGGAACGAACTGTTCAAAGCTTTCATTAATCACTACAGTCACATACAGAGGAAGCAGGCTACGGTGGATGACTTGACCACCATGAAGCAACGAGATGACGAATCCTTCATGGATTACTTTGAGCGATGGCATACCAAGCTGTCTCACATCAATGAGACAATCCCTCTTCGCCTACAGCTGTCCACTTTCAAGCAAGGGCTAAAAAGCTGTTTATCCAAACACTTGGGATATCACGTCATCAAAGACTTTGACTACTTGAAGGACATCTGTGTCCAACTAGAGGCGATGCATAATGTTAAGACCACTTCGCCTGGATGGAAGGGGTCTAGTTCCAACAGGAGGGCCACTAGTGTGTGTAGCCACCCTCCTAAGATCATGGAAACTAACTCTATCCAGCGCAAGGGGCCTTTCATACCAAAGTATGAGACTTACACGCCATTGGACGTCTCTTACTCACAAGCTCTTGATTGATTGGTCAAGAAGGGTTTTTTGGTCCTACCTTTACCAAGGGAAGAATCAACAACAAGAGGAAAGAATTTGGATCAATTCTGCCGCTACCATCGTTGCCGAGGACATGATACTGAGAAATGCTGGTCTCTCAAGAACAAAATAGAAGATATGATAAGGGATGGGACACTACCCATGCCGAAAGCTACTCAAAAGCCCAACAATCAAAGCAACCCTATGCCTGAGCATACCAACGCTATCTTTCATGGAGTTTGTAGCTTTGATCCTTCCACTTTGATTGTTGAAACAGGCCAACTTATCCCTGAAGTGCTCGGTTTTCATGAAGACCTATCCATTCATGGTATTTGGGATAGCAACGACGAAGAACAACATGAATACTCCAAGATGGAGCCAGATGAGCCAACATCCGATGATGTATCATTTCTCACTCGATCAGGTCGCCATAACAACAGGAACACCACCACCCTAGTGGTTGTTTCTGGTCCTACACCAATGGTTACCAACGATAACCATGTCGCACCTGAAGATCCTCTCCTTACACAACTCATGAAGACCAAGGCTAAAGTTACCATCTGGCAATTGATTTGTACCTCACAGGCACACAGACAAAAGATGATGGATGCTCTTACCGCATTAACAGTATCTCTGACAACTCCTGAATCTCTAGTTGCTCATATGACTACCCAACAAGAGTCTATCACCTTCGGGATTGAAGATCTGCCTCAGGGAGGGGCATCCCACAACAAAGCATAATACCTCACAGTGCAATGTTCCAACAAAACTATCCCTCTAGTTTTGGTTGATAATGGCTCAGCTGTGAATGTGTGCCCTTGGAGGACGGCACAGAAATTGGGAGTACAACAACAGCACTTGGCTCAAAATGGTGTACAACTAAGGGCTTACGACAATTCTCCTCGAAAGTCGGTTGGGTCCATAATATTGCCCATCACTACACGCAATATCACTCGAAATGTGGAGTTTGTAGTGCTAGACATCCCAGCTTCCTTCAATATGTTGCTAGGGAGGCCGTGGCTTCATGAATGTAATGCTATAGCATCTACCTTACACCAAAAGGTAAAGATGCTGGTCCAAGGACAAGTCATCACCATCTCGGAAGAATCCACCAATGTTGTCTTCACTCCCAAGCAAGCAACCCTTGAGGTAGAACATAGTTCTATGGACGAAGAGCTTCACAACTTTGAACTTGTGGCGACTTTGAGCCAGGATGAAGCTTCTTTTGACTTCGATCCCTACTCAAATCCCAAAGTGCATGCAATACTCAGGAAACAAGGACACTTCCCAGCGATGCCGCTAGGAAAGAATCCGAAAAGCAAGATTCCACCTGTGTTCAAGACATTTAAACAGAAGGGAAGGTTCGGCTTAGGGTACAAGCCAACTGAGAAGGAAGTTAGGCTAGCCAAGATAGCCATAGCTGAGCAGAAGAGGATGGACAACCCACCTACCTTGTTCCAAATGAAGCCCTATCCACTCACCCTAAATGGACAATTCGTTAGGGAAGGTGATGACTTCCCTTACTATGGATTCCCTGAACCATACTACCTGAAGAACAGGGGAGTTCAGGTCGCTGGGTTAGAAGTTTTCAATGACTGCACCATTAACATGGCTACTGTTTTCATCCCTGATCGGGACAAACAGCCACCGTTGGAATGGACTCACCTTGCTGGAAGCAACATATTTGGCATGCTGTTCGGACAGGAAGCTGTTAAGGGAGAGTTTGAAGGTGACGCTTTTATTGCTGCATTATCAAACCCAAGCTTTGATCCAAGTCTCATGATCACTGAAGAAGAAGAAGTCAAGGCGGTCTCATGGGCCGATGCTGAGAATAATAGCTTTCTTTTATCTGTAGGGGAGTCTGTTCCAATGGACATAGAGTCTGGTCCTAAGAGTCTAGAGTTAAGTGAGTCTGATCCTGAGTCTACTGGCGATGTACTCATTTCTGCATTCAATAAAATGAACCTTTCTGGTTACTCTGATTCTTCTTTCCCCTCTTCCCTGAACTGCTGCGCTAATAATAATCTGGAATTTAATGAACCCTTAAAAGAATTTTCTCATGAACATGAGCATAAGATGGCAATGTTGGAGGACACCATCACCATAAATGTGGGCATGGAAGAACAACCTCGGGAGTTGAAATTAGGTAGTTCACTCACAGCAGAAGAACGAGTGGCATTTACAGAGCTTCTCCAGGAGTTTGTGGATGTGTTCGCATGGTCTTACGAGGACATGCCAGGGATTGACAGGGAAATTGCGGAGTACACTATACCTTTGCTCCCCGATGCAAAACCGGTGCGACAAAAGGATAGGAGGATCAAACCTGAATGGGCTAAGAAAATTGAAGAAGAGGTGATCAAGCAGCTTAACGCTAAGTTCATCAAAGTAGTCCAATACCCTGAATGGATTGCTAACATTGTCCTAGTACCCAAAAAAGATGGGAACGTACGCATGTGTGTGGATTTCCGAGACCTTAACAAGGCTAGTCCCAAGGATAGTTTCCCTTTACCCCACATTGATGTATTGGTAGGATAACACTTGCGGACATGAGCTCTTATCCTTTATGGATGGATATGCTGGTTACAACCAGATAAAAAAGGCAGAAGAAGATATGGAGAAGACTTCCTTTACCACACCATGGGGTACGTACTGTTATGTCGTCATGCCTTTTGGTCTCAAAAATGCCGGTGCAACATACCAGCGGACTGCCAATACCCTACTACATGACATGATGCACGTTGAAGTAGAATTTTATATTGATGACATGATTGTTAAGTCCAAGACAAGGGAGGGTCATATTCCTAACCTCCGGAAGTTCTTTCTACGACTTCGCAAATACAAGATGCGGCTCAACCCAACAAAGTGCACCTTTGGTGCTACCTCTGAGAAGCTACTAGGCAATGTGGTAAGCCAACGGAGCATTGAAGTTGATCCTTCAAAGATCAAGGCTATCCAATAGTTACAACCACCTAAGACAGAATAGGAGATAAGAGGTTTCCTGGGCCGAATCCAGTACATCAGCAGGTACATTTCAAAGCTCACCATGACTTGTGAACCTTTGTTCAAGAAGCTAAAGAAAGGAAGAAAAGTAGAATGGGACGATCAATGTCGAGCTGCTTTTGAGAAAATCAAGGAGTATTTGCAACATCCCCCAGTTCTCATGTCGCTAGTACCAGATGAGCCTCTACTCCTTTACCTTACCGTGGCTAGCTCAGCAATGGGGGCTATGCTAGCTCAAAAGGTTAAAGGTCGAGAGAGCGCCATCTACTACTTGAGCAAGAAGTTCCTAGACTACGAAAGTCGATATGCAGACATAGAAAAAATGGCTCTTGCGTTAGTTTGGGCCACCAAGAAGCTGAGACACTACATGCTCTCACACACAGTATATGTAATAGTTGAGAACAATCCCATCAAATTCATCATGGAGGAACCTACCATCAACAATCGCATCGCTCGATGGGTAGTCATGCTTTCCAAGTTCAACCTTCAATACTTACCTCAGACATCTATTAAAGGGCGGGTTGTTTCAGATTTTCTGACTGCTTCACCGTCACAGGAACCTCCAAGCACTCACTTGGAATTCCCGGACGAAGACGTGTTCTTGAATGATGAAGTTACTTGGGAAATGTATTTTGATGGAGCTTCTAATCAAATGGGTTGTGGAATAGGAGTACTATTAATATCCCCAGAAGGTGTACATATCCCTGTATCTGTAAAATTAGATTTTGATGCTACTAATAATGCGCGGACTATGAAGCATGCATCAAAGGCCTGCAAGCTGCTTTGGCTTTAGGAATACGCCACATAAATGTCTTTGGAGACTCTAGCCTCATCGTTAACCAGGATAAGAACGCATGGAAAGTTCGAAGTGAGTGCCTTTTAGCTTATCAGCAGAAGCTTTTGGGATTGGCTGACGAATCGAGAAGATCGATTTCCAATACCTTTCTAGGGATTACAACGAACTGGCCGATGCTCTGGCTAAATTATCCTCAATGATATCCATCCCATCAGGCATGGTCTAGCTATCAGTAATTGTAGAGCGAAAGTCTGAACCCGCGTATGTCTGTGTCATGGAAGCACAAGAAGAAGAGACTGAGAAATGGTTTCTCGACATATCCAATTTCCTTCGGAGGGAGAATATCCAGCTAAGTTAGATGCTCGAGGACAACGAGCGATCAGGGCTTTAGCAGCACAATACTGCTTGATCCAAGATCGTTTATACAAGAAGTCACCTACAAGCATCAATTTGTTGTGCATCAGTGCCAAAAGTGCAAAGGAAGTCATGACTACTGTGCATGGAGGAGAGTGTGGGCCTCACATGAATGGGCGCATGATAGCGAAGAAGATTCAAAGAGCTGGTTACTACTGGACCACTATGGAAGCAGATTGCTTGAATTTTGTTCGGAAATGTCACAAATGTCAGGAGTATGCCAACCTGCAGCATCAACCTCCTTCATATCTGACAACACTTACTTCTCCATGGCCATTCTCGGTCTGGGGTATTGATATCATTGGCAAAATACACCCAACCGGAACAGGAGGACATGAATACATTTTGGTCGTTATTTATTACTTCACTAAGTGGGTAGAGGCAGCCTCTTTTGCCAAACTCACATCTAAGCACGTGGCCAAATTCATCATTCAGAACATTATATGCCGATAATGGGAGTCATTTTCGAAAGGAAGTAGAAGTTTTGCTCACCAATTACAAAATTCAGCATCTTCGGTCTTCACCTTACCGACCTCAAACCAATGGAGCTGTAGAAGCGGCCAATAAAACAGTGACAGGAATCATTAAGAAGATGGTCATCACTTATAAGGATTCGCCTGACAAGTTAGCATTTCCCTTATGGGGATATCGAACCTCAATTCGAACCACCACAGGAGCAACACCATATTCCTTAGTGTATGGAATGGAAGTAGTCCTGCCGATAGAGTGAGCAATCCCGTCATTACGAGTAGTTACAGAAAGCCAATTGTCGGAGGCAGAATGGGCTAGGGCAAGGTTCAAGAAGTTAATCTTGATGGATGAAAGGCGATTTAGGGCATTGCATAATGTTCAAGTATACCAGAATAGAATCACTCGTGCCTTTAATAAGAAGGTGAAAGGTCGTTCACTTCAAGAAGGTGATCTAGTGCTTAAGGAAATGAGGGCACCAATACAAGACCCAAGAGGAAAGTTTGCACATAATTGGAAAGGTCCTTATATGATTAAGGAAATTTTACTGGGAGGAGCAACTCGGCTTGCCACCAAGGATGGAGAATATGTGATTCAACCCAAAAATTTGGATCAGCTCAAGAGATATTATGCTTAATATAGCCAAGCAACTGGAAAACCAATTTTCAGACACTTGGTTAATATTCGATTTATGCTCATGAAAGGAAGAAAGATAAAATTTGTAAGAACACAAGGATTGTAAATAACACTTCTTCTTTTATTAATAATCAAAATGCAAATACACTGCTTGTCAATAAGAAAATTCAAAAAGGCATAATTAAATAAAAGTTTATTCTAGCAAAGCAGTTCAGTTCCTTCGCTCCTATCCATCTTCTTGTCTTGTTTCACCTTCTCTATGTCGCTAGTGGTCTCATGATCAATCTCCATGTCTTTAGGCTCGTTTGGGTCCGTCTCTTTGTTTTTAGGTTTATAGGCTCGCTTATGAGATTTTCGCGTCTCCACCTTCGGACCAAGCCGGTCCTTTGCCGTCACCCTCACGCCGAGACGATCCTTTATCGTAGAACGAGGACCCAACCTCTCCCTCATGGATGTTCGACTTCTTAGCGCCTCTCCACCACGGCGAGACTCGACAGCCGCGATCAGCCACCCGTGATATTCAGAGTCTGCAATCTCTGATACATGTGCCTTTGACGGAGCCTTAAGGGTCGGCCTTCTTGCCCAATACTTCAGCCAAGACTCTATCACCGAGCCGCGAAGCTTCAATTGTTCGGGGGCTTCACATAGTCGCTCGGGGATGGTCTGTTTGCGACCCATCTGTCGCAATACCCGCTTCGGAAAATAGAAAGTCATGTGTGTTAAGCCGGTGATACACACATAGGCGTTACGATAATCACTTGTGACATATTCGGGAACATGCCACCACTCGATCCACCACGCGATGTCACGAGGTTCCTTCAGAAAGGCGACCCATTCAGTTACCGATCGGAGCTCGGTATATTTGCGCCTTCTTTGACAATAATTTGCAAGCGCCGAGGGGTTACGAGGATCTTCGATAAGGCCCAAATGCTCCATGAGCCATATCTGCCCACAAAGTTAGCACGGGTTATGATTGCATACCAATTATTCTCCCAACTAACGAAAAAAAAAACCTTAAAACCCGCCTGGGTTTTAAAGGCAGTAGGTAGATTTGAAGAAAAAATGAGGGAGGAAGGAGGAAAAGTACTTGAAGAAGTAGGGGGCTCCCACGAAGCTCATATTCCGGATCCGAATTGTCCAAACCCATCATAGTTTCCGCCAACATCAACGGCACTAGATTAAAACCTCGAGTTATATCTTCAACAATTTGAATTAGGCCCGCCGGCCCGGTTCTTCTCCCGCCATGATAAAAGCAAAATTTTCCAACAAGGCATAATACGAGTGCTCGCACTCGTATCACGGGACCATATTCCAAAGTGTCAGGCGATTGAAAATATTCGACAATGGTATGGAAATGTACCTTATCGCCAAATAATGCGCTTCCTATGACTCGTTTTGGAAGGCATAGCAATTCCTTGTATTGTTTGGTATTGTTGGCGACAGTTGGAGGTGACGTCGGTCGCGCAAAATGATTTTTCCTGAGAATGGACGACCACTCTTCGGGTAGTGGGCATAGCTCTTTCAAGGAAAAGCGGAAAACATGCATTTTCGGATCCCAAAAGGAGCTCGCCGCTCGAATAAAGTCATGGTTGACTTTCGCCTGTCGAAGACTTAGAAATTTCGTCAGACTATATCTCCCGAGCTCTTTCTTCTCATCTCTGGATAAAGTGCTCATCCAAGTAGCGAGCTTCTTGTCGAAGGCCATGATAAGAGGATTTCATTTTTTTTTGTGATTTTAGGAGGCCTTTTCATATGGAAAATGCAATGGAAGATGATGGGTGATCTCCATGGCAAGGGAGGGGTATTTATACTAGGGGTGAGAAAAAATTCCGGGAATCCCGGTCCCGTCCCGGTCCCGGTCAAGTCCCGGTCCCAAAATCCCGTTCCCGGTGGGAGCGGGACCGGGAGCGGGACTAAAATTAAAGTCCCGGTCAACAACGGGACCGGGAGTGGGACTTAACCTCATTTCCCGGTCCTGGTCCCGATTCCCGGTTTATATATTTATATATATATATATATTTATATATATAGGGAATAGATATAATGAGAAGAGCACTTTTGTGAGAAGAGAAGCATGAGAGATCCTAGCCCTTGGTGCAAAGATATATGGTTGGGATAAACAATTGATTAATCTTTATTTTAAATACCTATTGTAAAACATGATTGGCTGATTTTTTGTAATAACTTTTTTTTTTGTTCTGGGCACGTGTGAGAGGGAGTTAAAAGGCCATTGTGATGATCCTGGTGTTTGCACGCCAGAGGGAGAGAATTAACTAGGTTTTGTTTCCCAAACACTCATAATCATTGTGCACAATTTTGAAAAACACAACTGCTGAGAGAGAGAGGGCGCCATAACTCGGAACAGGAGGTGAAGGTGTGGAAGAAATTCCTGGTGAATAGCAACAAAACGACTTGCGTTGTTCCGAGAGACGTCGACGTTCCGGCAACGACTTGTGTTTTTTCTGCAGTCATCGACGTTCCGGCAGAGACTTTTCTAGTGAAATTTGCTTGGAGTGAAATTTCCGGTGAAATTATCCGGTTAGTGTTTACCGAATTCTAGGTTTTTTTTGGATGTTTTTTTTTTGGAAATGGGGATATCCGGTGAGTTCTTGATGTTAATTATAACAGTTGATGGTGTTTTTTATCAGAGCAAGAAGACAATTCTAGAATTGGACATGGAGTCGAAGGGTATGAATGAACCAGAGATTGAAGAAAGGAAAGAGGAGATGTAAGTCCTTGTATATATGTCGTTTGGTGTTCATTTCAGTATTCGATGTTCATCTGATTTTTATTGTTGGATATTCCTCGGGTTTGATGTCCAGTTGTGTTCATTTCAGTATCTGATGTTAATAACATAACAAATCATTGTATAGATTACTTGAAGTAACGGTGTCAGGAGGGCTTATTGTTGATGTCAACGTCTGATGTTCATTTTGTAGTTATATTTATGATCTTTTTTTGTGTGCACCCTGATGCTCATTTCAATTTTACTTCCAAAGATGTGTGATGTTTTTAATGTTGCATGTTGTTCGGGTTTGTTCATGACAGAGCAATTATTCGAGAATTGTTTTGATGTTCATTTTAGATATCATGATGTTAATGTTTTGGGATGCACCCCGATGTTCATCTCAAATGGCTTGATCTTCATATGGTAATGAGTTGATGTTCTTTGTTTTTTTAATATATATCTTGATGATCGTTTCAAATTAACTTGATGCGCATTGTGAATGGTTTTGTTGATCATTTCAGTTGAACTTGATGATCATTTCAAATTAACTTAATGTTCACAATATAACTCACGATGCTCATTATGGTCATGCTGATGCTCATTGTCATAAATTGATGCTCATAGGGGACAGTTGGTGTTCGTTTGAATCCAACTTGGTCGCTAACAGTTTAGTATGGACTGTAGGGGGAACGACTGCTCATACAAGAGGAAAGGGCACCTGATGCGGGTGGTGATACGACGATGAACGAGGAAGACACCGAAAAGTAAGTAAATAGATGTTCGTAAGATAGGTCATGATATTCATTGCAAACGGATTGTTGCATTTGATGCTTATATTCATTGCGAATTGATGGTCCTAAGATATTCATTTTTAAGTGTACTGCAAGTTCATTTTCACAAAAGTGATCATATTGCACTGAAAAGTTTGGTTGATGCCACCTTGCTGTTCATTTTCGGTTTTCATAATGATGATCATATGATCATTTTTCACATCAACATATTTCTGGTTTTTATGTTGGCCATTTAATGTTTATTTCAATTTAACCTGATGTTCATTTGTTATGTATTATATGTTCATTTCACCTGATGCACCCCCTGTTGCGCATTTTAGTTTGATGGTCGTTTTATTGTATGTAAAAGTATATTTTTCATAAATTGATTTAAGTAAGCATCGTTGTTGGATCAGTAGGCGGGGGAATCACATGCAGTCAGGACAAATGCGCCGATGCAGAGTTCTGATGAAAGAGTCATTGTCATGGTGCCAACTCCAAGGCTAACGTAAGTATAGTGACAAATAACACAATTTTGGGCGGGTTTTATTGATGATCGCTAACGGGGTAGTCTGGGTTGTAGGGCATACGAGCTAATTGCACCAGGGGAAGTGAACCAGTAGCAGCCGGTGATGTTGGGCTCCACGAAGACAACACCAAAAAGTAAGTTGGTTGATGTTCTTAAGTTGGTTTATGTTCGTAAGATATGACATGGTGCTAATTCTAGAATTGTCTTTTTACTCTGATAAAAAACACCATCAACTGTTATAGTTAACATCAAGAACTCACCGGATATCCTCATTTCAAAAAAAAAAACACCCTAAAAAAAACCCTAGAATTCGGTAAACACTAACCAGATAATTTCACCGGAAATTTCACTCCTAGCAAATTTCACTGGAAAAGTCTCTGCCGGAACATTGACGACTGTCGGAAAAACGCAAGTCGTTGCCGGAACGTCGACGTTTGCCTCAAAAACGCAAGTCGTTTTGTTGTAGTTCACCGGGAATTTCCTTCACACCTTCACCTCCTGTTCCCAGTTTTGGTGCCCTCTCTCTCTCAGCAGTTGTGTTTTTTGAAATTGTGCACAATGATTATGAGTGTTTGGGAAACAAAACCTAGTTAATTCTCTCCTTCTGGCGTTCAAACATCAGGATCATCACAATGGCCTTTCAACTCCCTCTCACACGTGCCCAGAACAAAAAAAAAAGTTATTACAAAAAAATCAGCCAATGATGTTTTACAATAGGTATTTAAAATAAAGATTAATCAATTACTTATCTCAACCATAGATCTTTGGATCAAGGGCTAGGATCTCTCATGCTTCTCTTCTCACAAAAGTCCTCTTCTCATTATATCTATTCCCTATATATATATATATATATATATATATATATATATATATATATATATATATATATATAGGGAAATTGGATTCTAATAATCCCTACTTTTGCAAATTGGATGACAATAATCCATACTTTAAATTTATATTCTGGTGGTCCAAAAAAAAACATTGTATTGTAGTGGGACATAATTGATAGTATACACTAAATATCATAGATTTTGTGTTGCATTTGATTCAAAACTTTGTATAACACTTTATCACGATTTTTAATGAATTTACAACACTTCTCCCAAGTTTTTTCAATTTTTTATGATTTTTTCAATTTTATCCCTTTTAAAAATTCATAATAATTGCTCGGAATCTCAAAAAAATAATTTTAAAAATGTTTTAGCAACTACACTTCATTACCTTTTTGGGGGCAGGAACGAAAAAATAAAAACAATTGGGGTAGGCATGAAAAAATTAAAAAGAATGTGGTGATGGATTTGGTACCACTACAATACAATTTTATTTTTTTTGGACCACCAAAATACAAATTGAAAGTAGGGATTATTGCGATCCAATTTACAAAAGTAGGGATTATAAGAATCCAATTTCCTTATATATATATATGTATGTATGTATGTATGTATGTATGTATGTATGTATGTATGTATGTATGTATGTATGTATAGGAAAATTGGATTCTAATAATCCCTACTTTCATGAACTGGACAACATTAATCCTTATTATCAATTTGGACTCTAGTAGTCCAAAAAAAAAAAAATTGTATTCTGGTGGGACGCCGTTGAGTCAAGTGGTGGTGACTTGGTGGTTTGTTGATGTGTACTAACAAGAGTGTGTTTGACCTTTTATATATATATATATATATATTAATATTATTTATTTATTTATTTATAAAAGGTTATGGAGTAATTAGAATTACAAATATGCCTAGTCTTTTATATATATGAAGGTATCTTTTTTTTTTTTTTAAATTAGAAATCAAGGACAAGGACGCATGGTGAGTAATTTTCCCAACGAGGAAATAAGGACAAAGATAGGGATAACTTTAACCCCATCCCCACCCGACCACCACACAGACTTTATGTTGAACCCAGGCTGACCCATCCGGTTTAACTGTGAACCATTGGTCAGGCCAAATCGGGTTATATTTTAACCACTTGAACTGGTTAAACTGTTAAAAACCAAAAATAAAAAAAACCAGTTAACTCAGCCCTAGCAAAATCGTTGGAGTATTTCAAGAGTTAAGAGGCATAAGGGTATAAAATATAAGCAGAGTATTGACCGGGAGGTCGAAAGATAGCTTAATAAGCAAGAGGGAACCAACACAGACTATGTTAGGTATAACACGGCCCACGGGTTATGTTGGCGTCTAGAAAGCAAAGAAAATCTGCACTGGGTGACCACGGACCGTGGTTGATCACCACGGTCCGTGTTGGTCCAACACGGATCGTGTTGATACCCAGTTAGATTTCTTTTTGAAATCCCTTGATTCATGCCCCAAATATTGATTGTCTTGAGCATTATTACTAAACCTAGCAAAACTGACCCGAGACCCGACCCAAACCGACCACTCTAACATTGAACCGACAATGACCCAAGACCCTATAATGAACCGGCCTAGAACTGAACCGAACCTATGACCTGATTTTAATCAACACCGAAATAGATCTGAACTGACTTAACCCCGAACCAACTCAAACCTGAACCGAGGCTGACCCGAGAAAATTGAACCAAACTAGAGCCGAGCCAAACCCGAATTGTACCTGAACCGACTGGTGACCCGCACCGAAGTAGACATAGACCACCTAACCCCGAACCGACTCAAACCCGAAGGCATTCAGACCCAATAAAAATGACCCAAACCCGAATCAGTTCAAACCTTAATTATACCCGAACTTAATTAAATTCAAACATAAACAACTCAAATCGACCCAAACTAATTCAAACCCGAATTGTACTTGAATCGATAGTTGTATATTTGATTTTTAATGCTCTTTAATAATTTCTAATAAAATTTCAAATTCAAACATTCATGAAAATCATACCACAAGCTTATATTTTGAAATAATGCTAATGTGGTTTCTAAATAACTAGTAAAAAAATCTATGAACTTGAAAAATGGGTCCACCAAGTAATAGTAAGTTTAAGTTCAATTAGTATTTTAATTTTTATTTTAGACATTTATTTTTTCATATGACTCATACCTAGTTCCAATTATACATGACCCGAATCTTAGTCAACTTGAGGTTGACCCAATTTGAATCTTTGGACGACCAATGGTTGACTTGACCCAAATTTTACTCGACTTGAGGTTGGTCCGACCCGAATCTCACTCGATCTGATGGTTACCTGACCCGAATATTAATTGACTTGAGGTTCACCCGACCCGGGGTTGATCTGGACCATTGAACCCGTAGCTGACCCGACCCATGACTGAACTGATCCGAAGTACCACAACCCAACGGCGAACCAAACCGAACCTTACCCGCATCGAACCTTGTTCGACCCAAATGGGTTGACCCGGACTCTGCCCTAACCCGAACATTACCCATACCCATACCCGATCCAAATTATAGTGACCCAAACACACCCGACCCAACCTCTCCCGACCCAAACCCGACCTAATGGACCCACTTGCCAAGTCTAAATTTATTAGGGATTATGCAAATTCTAGTGTAAGATCGTCTCACGTAAACTTATTGTGAGACAGACTCTTTATAGGATGACATTTTTAATAGTTTATTATGACTAATAGACTATATTAGAATGACTTTTTAATACGAATATAACTAATAATTTATTTTGAGGCGACTTTTATCAGAGTTTCTGCAAAAAAAAAAAAAAATAGTCACCCGTTTATTGATAAATCGTCACCATAAAATCATACGTCTTATGATAATTTGATGGTGAGACGGTCTTACATAAGAATTACTGGAGTGATTATTATTGATTGAGAAATCAGTCAATATTAATCCTTAATGACTATTAGGTACATCCTTAAGATCATGCTTCATGATTTGGCAAGTTTGAATGGTTTGAATACTCCAAAGACCTCTATAAATAGTGGTTGAATTTCATTCATCCACACCACCTCAATCTCTTCTTCTATCTTTCCTAGAGAGCTTCAACACACTCCTAAAGTGTTGAACTGCAGCAATATTCTTGAGATTTCTTGAGAAATCTTTTACATTGCTTACAAGAGGTTAGGTTTTACTCTTGAGTCTATTCGCGGTGCAGTGAATAAGACGTAAGGGGAGACGGGTTCACCCTCGACTCCTAACTACCCAAGTGATCCCACATCTTGTACAAGTGACCGTGTTACCCCATATTTCCAACAATCTTAAGATTTAATATCACCATGGATGATCAAGTTGAGGATCATTCCGGGCATTTTGAGGGATGGAAATTCAAGATCAAGATGTTATGAAGTGATAAAGATAAGTTTATGTTGCTTTATAAAAGTTTTGTTTATTCAAGTTTACTAAGTTTAATTTATTTATCAAGATTATTCAATCGTAATTTATTTGATTGATGTAGTTAGAATCTTGATTGTTATTGTTGGCAATGGTGGTTAGTGTTTGTATTGAAGAGGTTCAAAGAGTATGACGAGATTGCCTTCATCGAGATCAGTTATTTATTTTTAATTGGCATTTGTTTTTAAGTGGCATAAGTTATGCTGATTTGAATTGGGTTAATTCAAATAGAAAGATTAATTAGAAACATGTTGAAATTTATGTTTTATTTATACACCTTGTTAAGTCATCATTTACAAGTTTTCAAGAAAATGGTGTGTCAAGGTGTTCTATGAGTACATGTTTCTTTGCCATTTTTTCCTATTGCCAAGTTTATAAGAGTGATTTTATTATAGTCAAGTAAATCGCAAAAGTATCATGTTAAGTGAGTTTATGATTTTTATGGCATGTTCTTTCATTATTAAGTACATATATGCGTTCATATATTAGACGCCTTGATGAATATAAAACATGATAATTATTTTTAAAATTTATCAAGATTATTTATATTTGAGTATTTTTTTTGCCTGTTTCAAATTGTTAATAAGACAAGCATGAATGTGTTTTTAAGTAGTTATATATGTACATATGCATGACTAGTGTTATTCCCCGCTAACGATACAAGCATGCTTGAGTTAAGACAATGTTCATTCATGAAAGTTCATGTTTCATTAGTATATATGATTTTGAGATATATATACTTGTATTTTCTTGTTTATTTCATGTCTTGCTAAGCATACATAATATGAATAAGGTGCAAGTGTTCATGACATGTATGAATTTGACACGAAAATTTATAAGTTCTAAGGATATGGATTCATGGTAATTTGCTTCAAGATGAATTCATGTGATTTTATCTCTAATTAGTTGATTATGCAAAGAAGGTTTATATGCTCATATGTCTCAAGTCTTTGCATTTAAGCTCAAGTTGATTGTCTAATGTGAGTTCATGTTTATGATGCTTAAAGTTTTGACAATCATGTGTTTATAAGTGCTTGACAAGTATTCATGATTATAAGTTGTTTAAATATATATATGTGGTTATATATTTTGATTAGCACTTATGCAAGTTTGCCTTTGATAGAATGTCTTGGTTGATCTAAGTTTCAAGTATGTTAGTATGCATTTCAAATTGTTAATAGATCATGTTATAGACTTTTATTTATGTTTGAGGCATGATAAGTTCAAAAGTAATCATATGATGCTAATTAAGTACTTGTGTTAACTTTGTTTAAAGTATGAGATCAAGTTAATTCATATGATTATATTGTGTGAATAAGTTAGCCATAACATGTTTTCCTATTATCTATATACTATATTAAAACAAAACAAATGCAACGAACCATTGGCCACGTGTCAATCAAATGGTAACTCTAGAAAATTTTATGTAATTAAAAAGGAATATTGATCAATTAAAAAGCCTCAAAGGACAACTTTGTAAAGCTGGCGAAATGTCACAATTGCATCAAGTGAAATGCCAGTCATTAAAAAACCTCAAAGGAATATTAACTCTCCGTCTCATCGCTTAAACAATATCTTAAAAGCTTTAAATGCTAAAATTGAAATGAAGTCCATTGACTGCACACAATCAAAGAGAAACAAAACAGTCAAAGTTTTATTCAAGTAAATAATCAATTGCTAACAGCTAAAAAGGGAAAACTTTTCAAATTCTAAAAATTAGTTACAAAAGTAAATAACCAAACTTTTAAATTAAAATACTAATTAATTAGCACTATCCTCCCATTAATCTCCTATTGTAGTTGGATAAAGAACAACAAAGATACCTATATTTAAGCACAAACTAAAAAAACAAAAATCACTACAAAAAAGCGTCACTTGTGCCACGGTAAAATTCGTGGCACAAGTTAAAATTTCTGTGGCAAAATCGTCTTGCCACGGGTTTTCTTAAAATTAGCCTCGTGGCACAAGTGGCCATAGCAAGGATGTAGCCACGGGAAATTTACTACCGTGGCTAAATGAAAAATCGTAACCACGGGAGCTCCTGTGGCAAGCACTGCCCTTTGCCACGGGTAGTCTCGTGGCAATCACTTTTCTTGCCACGTGCAGTCCTGTGGCAATTACTTTTCTTGCCACGTGAAGTCCCGTGACAACCAATTTTCTTACCACGTGAAGTCCCATGGCAATCACTTTTTGGGCCATGTTAAGGCCTCTGGCAAGTACACGTCTAGCCACGAGCACTTCCGTGGCAATGTACCTTTTAAGAAACCAACATCCGTGGCAAGTTTGTTTCTAGTCATAAAAGTATCATGGTAGGGTAATCCTTATACTATAACAATATCTGTGGCAAGCCTTACAATTAGCATACATTGTACAATAAATTACAATAATTAATATT
Organism: Portulaca oleracea; assembly: GCA_029582165.1. NCBI lineage: Eukaryota > Viridiplantae > Streptophyta > Magnoliopsida > Caryophyllales > Portulacaceae > Portulaca > Portulaca oleracea. The sequence goes on along the minus strand of CM055878.1, from coordinate 7,113,727 downwards.
GATATTAATTGATATAGCATATATAATATAACTAAGAAATGTAATAATTGTCTCAGAACAAAAGAAAAAAGAAATGATATATATATATTCTATATATAGTATCAAAAGATATTCAATAATGTTCCTGAATAGCTTTTTTTTAAAAAAAATGTCACACAAATACCTAACACAAAAATCACTTAGCTAAGCAAAGTTCATAAAAAAAATCCGTACAACTAGCAATCCAAAAACTAATAAGTCTTCCTCGAGTTGAACTATCCATAAAAACAAACTTGACTTCAATTTCTGCATGGTCTGCAAGATGACAAATTGTTTTCCTGGAAAAAAGAGAACGTGATCACGTAAGGCAAGCCCTCCAAAGAAAAGGTTAGTCTCTAGAACAAGCAGTTGCTACAAACCATGATAAGTAACAAAGAAACAGCCAGAAAGAAGCAAAAGAAAATCAGAGGCTCATATATAGGGCATACCTCATATGTTGGTTCTTCCTCTTGTCCAATTCGTTCCAAGGCCAATAACATCTGCATGTGCAACAGAAGCTTCATTAAAACTCCAATATAAATGGCAATTAAACAAATTTGAAAATGGAGTCTGTTTAGTAGAGAGGAAATTATTGATTTCCAACAGTCCAATGTTTGGCCAAAAAAAAAGGGCAAGAAATTCATTTTTGTTTATTTACTCCATACACACTAGAGCTTGCATTGAAGTTAGTTACCACATGAATCCAACACATGAAAAATGAGAGAAAAAAGAGCAGACATGAATGTGACATGTAAGAATATATCAATAGGACGTTTGACTGGCATGAAATGCCAAATAGAGAATAAGCTGGCTGATTACCCTTCACTGTACATTGCTCTAAGTTAGTCTCCTCTTTTGCTATCTCGCATTCAGAAAAATTGATCCTTCCTCTTTTGCTGTCTTGCAAATCGATGGAGTGCCTATAAACGAACAGATAAAGACTCTAAAAATTGGATATTAAGTCTGCTGGGGAAAAAAAAGGATGTGATTGTATCTGTGAATGAGAAGAGGAAGGGGTGAAACTACATCATGACTAAAGTTCTATTATTTATTCCCATTTGCTGCATAGATTAGTGCTGAAGTTCTATTATAGGCAAGCAATATGTCGGATATAATCACTAAACTACAAAGAATGAAAATCACAAAAAATTTCTTAGAGATAAATAGTAACCCTGCACCACCTGATCCAATGGAACCCCTAAATACTGCCAAAGCTATATTGCAAGTTGGGGGTATGTATCAGCACTCCACTTTTAACTTAACTTATATGCTTCCTTATTGCCTTTCTACATTTCACTATATCTTGTATTATCTTTTCAGCTTATACTCTCTTCATTTCTATTTCATGTCCAGCTATTAGTTGACCACGCATGGCATTAATTTATTTTCCTGCTATTGTTTCTACTTGGTTGAATCATTTATTTCTTCAAGCAAACTAGCAAAAGACATAATGGCCATGCATCTGAGGCTGGTTGATGTATTGTTTAACCTGCAAAGAAATAATGTGCAATTTGAAAGGGTAATGGCATTAGACTGAAAAACACAGTTAAAATAACAGACGAATTACAGACAAAGCGCCTTATTTTTTTACCGAGTTTGCTGTGACGAGTCATCAATTTCATATATTCATATATCATCATTCCACCATTGCAATTTGCAAGCATGCACCTATAACTGTCAAACACTGTCGATTTCACTCAAATCACAAGCATCTGTATGAAATTTTGGCTAAAACATAAACTATTAGTAAAAGCATGGTTTACAGTACGTGCAATCACAGGCAAAGTGGGGATGGTGGGTGGGAGTTGATAGTAGTTGACTTAACTTTGCAAATTGAATCCACTCACAAAGGAGAACATGACTAATGTGACAACATTTTCCAGCAAACTAAAGTGATTTTTAATGCATAAACACTATTAACAAATAGAAAAGATAAAAAACAGTAGGATCAAACAGGCGTGAGCTACTTACAAGCTTCTAGAATTTGTATGGCAGTATGGCATCACTTTCACTGAAAATTAAAGATATTATACTGATGAGGACCATTGAGCAACAACCCTAGGACAGTCAGAGCATCAATTAAACAATACATCAGCCAACATTATAGATCACATTTAATACAGAGTGAACCTGCTTCAATCTCTGTGCGTTGGGTTGCATTTCAGCCAGTGAAAGCAATGCATTGATGTCACGAACGAGGAAGTCTTCCACTGACCATGAAAGAAAATTATAAATCATCAGTAACCAATCACTATCCAAAATGCTTCAACAAAGTGCTAAGGGTTTCAGTTTCCCCCAATTTTGGTTGGTTTCTGATACCGTAAACAACTCAAAAACAACAAATCGAGCACCTACTAACGAACTACGTACTCAAATCTTGTTTAGCTACAAACGAGTGCTGCGATAAAAATGCCACTCATGTTTCTCAAAATGTCAAATTTGCCATTAATATTTCCAAATTGTCAACACTGCCACTGTAATTTCTAAAATTGTCAAAATTGCCACCGCTCCCACCCATTACCTACAATAGCCGGTTGTCATTCTCTCTAATCCATCTCCCTTTCTTCATATTCCTCCATTACCATTATTTCCCTCAACCTCTCTCTCCCCTCCATCAATGGCGGCCACCTCCTTGATGCATAATTGATGGCCTTATGCATCAAGGTCAACCATGGAGACTTTACTATCCTACTCCAAGGCATTTCAAGTGACATCACGGGCATCTCTACTCCTAGAGGACTATTGAGCTCCTTATCACAAGGGCCTTAAAGTTCTAATCAAGCCATATGATAGAGCTTTCTCTTATGTACATTTTGGTTTTTGAATCTTTAGTATTGGAGTTGTATTTTAGGAGATATTGTATTTTCTTTAAATGATGTCATAATTGAGTGGGATGATGTAAACCCTTAAAGGGCCTAATCTTGAAGAGGGGTGACGCCTAAGGGGAGGTTTCCTACTATAAATACCCCCCTAGGGGTGCCTTGTAAAGACATATCTCATATTCATACATTCAATACAATGTCTAAAGTTGATGCTTTAGTTCTCTCTAGTTTTGGCTAGAAAACGAATTCCCTTTGGGTTTTTCGTGTGAAATCTTCTCTTCTAATCCAAGATTGAGCATTCTTGGGTGGTGAAAGGAGGAGTAGGAGCTCTTGAAGATTGTGGTGTGGCTGTAGCAATTGGAGAGGCTTCGTTGCTCATTCTATCAAGTTCTTTCTCTCGTTTCTCGTTTGGTTCTTCATCATTGTAAGTCGTTTGTTTTTCCATTTGTTTTGCTAGTTGTGAATTCACTTGATTGTCTTCAAATTCATGATTAAACTCACGAATCAGCCCCTAAATCATCTACATCTTTTGGCCTTTGATCTCATATTTCATTCCTTATTTCGTTCCATCTTTGATTCATCTCTTGCAAGTTCTTACTTGTGTTATGATCCGTGTTCTTTCTTGGCATTTTGGTTGAATTGTGATCCATTATGCATCAATTTGGTATCAGAGCTATGTTTAGATGAATCTCCTTTGTTTCTTGCATGAATCTTGGACCTTGTTTAGTCACAAAATCACATAAACCCCACGTTATACACGCCCTTTTGATAGTTCTTCCAAGAACTCATCAAGAACTCATCAAGAACCCATCAAGAACCCATCAAGAACTCATAAAGAACCCGTAGCTCCTCAAAGAACCCTCGTCCTAAACACAAACCAAGCCCAAATCCGTCCCTTTCCCTCGTGAGTTCATATGACATCAAGTTGATTTCTAATGGCAAACGATGAATCTAAATCAAATGAGGTTTATGAACTTGAGCAACAAATAGCATTTTTGCGTGTGCAATTGGGTAAACAAATGGAAGAGAATAAAATGCTACGTGAAGGTTCTCTACGTGATGGTGTTTCGTCACATGGTGAAAGTAGTTTGAAGTCTAAAAGGCATGATCGTTTGGATTTTAAAGTAAAAGTTCCCGAATTTGATGGTAGTCTTAATGTTGAGGATTATCTTGATTGGATACATACCGTTGAACGTGTCTTTGAGTTGAAAGATTGTAGTGATGAGCTCAAGGTGAAGTACGTTGCTTTGAAATTAAGAAAGCATGCTAGTATTTGGTGGACTAACCTTCAAAAGAAGAGAGTTGCAAAAGGGAAAGAAAAGATTCGTTCTTGGGATAAGATGAAGTCAAAATTGCAATCCAAGTTTCTTCCCCAATCATACGTCCACGACAACTACTACAAGCTGCAAAAGCTTGTCCAAGGCTCTAAATCGGTCGAAGAATACACAAGGGAGTTTGAACACCTCCTTTGGCGTTGTGATCTCAAGGAGAAGGAACCACAAGTTCTGGTACGTTACTTGATTGGTTTGAATGATTGGATACGTCATATAGTTGAATTACATTCATATGAATCCCTTGATGAGCTAAGTAACTTGGCTATGAAAGTGGAAAGACAAAGGAAGGAAAGAGCCAAGGAACCTCAAAGACCCTATACCCCACTCCCTTACTCACAAACACAATCAAAAGCTCCACAAAATCAGCCCCCATCCTCCCTTAAACCCTACGCCAAACCCACATTAAACCAGCCACAAAATCCCCCATCCAAAACCCAAGTCCAAGAACCAAGAACATTAGCTCCAAGAAGGTGTTTTCGATGCCAAGGGTTGGGACATTATGCTTCGGAGTGTCCAAACAAGCGAGTAGTGTCTTTGGTGGATTACCAAAGTGCCTTATATGTAGAGCCGGAGTATGAGAAAGAAGAAGAAGTTAGGGTTGACGCCAAAGATGAGGAAGATGTAGTAGAAGAATATGTGGAAGAGCCGGATGAAGGAGAACTACTTGTGGTAGAAAGGGCCTTGAATATCACAAATGTGCCGAAAGATCAACTACAAAGAGAAGCAATTTTCCACTCTCGTTGTACCATCCAAGGGAGAGTATGCTCCTTGATCATAGATGGAGGAAGTTGCGCCAATGCCACCTCTACAACAATGGTCAAGAAGTTGTAAATGGAGATTAGCCCACATCCCACACCCTACACAATACAATGGCTAAACCTTGGGCAAGGCATTCGTGTGGATCAACAAGTTTTGGTGAGTCTTTCAATTGGAAAGAATTATCAAGATTCATTGTGGTGTGATATAGTTCCCATGGATACTTGTCATGTTTTATTGGGAAGACCATGGTTATATGATAGACATGTCATACATGATGGGAGGGCCAACACTTACACTCTCGCCATCAACCAAAAGAGGATCACTTTGGCACCTCTTGATCCACCATCTCGGCAAAAGGAGAAACGTCATATTGTGTCAATCATGAAGATGGAGTATCAAGGGCATGAAGAGTATAAGGATCCTATTCTTACACATTTGGAGAAGAATGAAACGGATCCAAGTATCCATCACATTTTGAAACTTCCCACGAAGCATATCTTCCATGAGCATCCAAAAGATATCTACTTAGATCACTTGGTTGAAAGGCCGAAAATTCGAAAGGATGAAATAGCCCGAGTCATCAAGGTACATTGTTTCATGCTAAATGACAAGGGTAAAGTGGTAAGAATAGACTTGGAAAGTCAGAAGCGACATGAACAACCCACGTTCAAGATGGGGAAACGCAAATCCAAGTCTTATGGTGTTCGAGGATTGATCGGAAGAAAGTTTATCAAAGGAATCTATGATGACTTCAAAGCTTTCAAGAAGAAAGTCTCTGTGAAGAAGGCAAGTAAGAGTTGATTTTCCAAAGTTTGAGGACAAACTTTTTCAACCGGGGGTGTATGATGCATAATTGATGGCCTTATGCATCAAGGTCAACCATGGAGACTTTACTATCCTACTCCAAGGCATTTCAAGTGACATCACGGGCATCTCTACTCCTAGAGGACTATTGAGCTCCTTATCACAAGGGCCTTAAAGTTCTAATCAAGCCATATGATAGAGCTTTCTCTTATGTACATTTTGGTTTTTGAATCTTTAGTATTGGAGTTGTATTTTAGGAGATATTGTATTTTCTTTAAATGATGTCATAATTGAGTGGGATGATGTAAGCCCTTAAAGGGCCTAATCTTGAAGAGGGGTGACGCCTAAGGGGAGGTTTCCTACTATAAATACCCCCCTAGGGGTGCCTTGTAAAGACATATCTCATATTCATACATTCAATACAATGTCTAAAGTTGATGCTTTAGTTCTCTCTAGTTTTGGCTAGAAAACGAATTCCCTTTGGGTTTTTCGTGTGAAATCTTCTCTTCTAATCCAAGATTGAGCATTCTTGGGTGGTGAAAGGAGGAGTAGGAGCTCTTGAAGATTGTGGTGTGGCTGTAGCAATTGGAGAGGCTTCGTTGCTCATTCTATCAAGTTCTTTCTCTCGTTTCTCGTTTGGTTCTTCATCATTGTAAGTCGTTTGTTTTTCCATTTGTTTTGCTAGTTGTGAATTCACTTGATTGTCTTCAAATTCATGATTAAACTCACGAATCAGCCCCTAAATCATCTACATCTTTTGGCCTTTGATCTCATATTTCATTCCTTATTTCGTTCCATCTTTGATTCATCTCTTGCAAGTTCTTACTTGTGTTATGATCCGTGTTCTTTCTTGGCATTTTGGTTGAATTGTGATCCATTATGCATCACTCCTCCACCACCACCACCCACCTCCTCTTCAAATCCCCCCTCTACCACCGCCACAACCACCACAACAACCACCACCTCCTCGTCGCAACTCCTCTCAAACCCATTTCCATCACCTGCTCCGCCACCCAGCTCCAAGATCGCACGGCCGCCGTCTAGATTGAGCAACAGAAAGATTAACTGGATACAAGTTTGATGTATCACTTCAACCTTAAAGTAATTTATGATAATCTATTTGCGGAGTGAATCTATTTTCAATTTTGTGTTTTGTGGTTGAAATTTCTCTGAATTTGAGTAAATACAGAGGGATACAACCATGGGTTCTGTAGTGTCTTCCCCATTTGCTCTACCCACAAACAAAACTGGCCATCTTTCATCAATTTCCCAGAAAAAGATCTTGCTTCACTCTTTTCTTCCCAAAAGGAGTACCCAATTCAACTCCAGATCATCCAGAAATAGTCCCATCAAATGTTTGGTGGCGGGAAATGGGCTTTTCACACAAACCTCACCAGAAGTTCGACGAATTGTCCCACAGAAAAACGATGGTCTCCCGACTGTTAAGATAGTGGATGTAGTGTTATAAGATCGGTGCCAATCCTCCCTCTCAGCTGCAGTTCAAACCCTCAACCAAACTGCAGACTTTGCAAACTTCGAGGTTGTGGGTTACTTAGTTGAGGAGCTTAGGGATGAGAAAACCTACCAAGGCTTCTGGAAGGATCTTGAGGATGCCAACATTTTCATTGGGTCCTTAATTTTTGTGGAAGAGTTGGCAATTAAAGTTAAGAATGCTGTGGAGAAAGAGAGGGATAGGATGGATGCTGTGTTGGTAGAGGGGGGATTTGAAGAGGAGGTGGGTGGTGGTGGTGGAGGAGGTGGCAGCCATTGATGGAGGGGAGAGAGAGGAATCTGAAGAAGAGGGTAATGGAGGAATCTGAAGAAGAGTGGCAACCGGCTATGGTAGGTAATGGGTAGGAGCAGTGGCAATTTTGACAATTTTAGAAATTGCAGTGTCAGTTTTAACAATTTGGAAATATTAATGGCAAATTTGACATTTTGAGAAACATGAGTGGCATTTTTATCGCAGCACTCGAAAAATGTAATCTGAATTCGATAAAATGAAATTAGTATTCGAATCCGATTAAATAGGCCCGACTTCGATTATGTATGGATTGGAGCGGATATGGAGGTGAACTCTTCCAATTTCTGATTAAGTCCAATTGGAATATATGTTTTTATCTACATATATACATGTATATACATAATCTACATATATACATATATACATATCTTTTTAGGCCCGACTTCTGATTAGGCCCGACTTCGATTATATATGATTGGAGCGGATATATGTATATACATATCTACATATATAAATATCTACATATCTACATATATACATATATATACATATCTACATATATACTTATATATACATATATATCTATATATCTATCTATCTATCTATCTATCTATATATATATATATATATATATATATATATATATATATATATATAGGGAAATTGGATGACAATAATCCCTACTTTCAATTTGTATTCTAGTGGTCCAAAAAAAATAAAATTGTATTGTAGTGGTACCAAATCCATCACCACATTCTTTTTATTTTTTTCATGCCTACCCCATATTGTTTTTGTTTTTTTCGTTCCTACCCCTAGATAGGTAATGAAGTATAGTTGCTAAAACATTTTGAGATTTTGAGCAATTATAATGATTTTTTTAAAAGTAATAAAATTGAAAAAATCTTAAAAAATAGAAAGAAAATTTAAAAAAATTGGGAGAAATGCTGTAAATTCATTAAAAATTGTGTTAAAGTGTTATACAAAGTTTTGAATCAAAAGCAACACAAAATCTATGATATTTAGGGTATACTCTCGAAATATCCCACTACAATACAATTTTAATTTTTTTTGGACCACCAGAATACAAATTGAAAGTAGAGATTATTGCCATCCAATTTGTAAAAGTAGGGATTATTAGAATCCAATTTCTCTCTCTCTCTCTCTCTCTCTCTCTCTCTCTCTCTCTCTATCTATATATATATATATATATATATATATATATATATATATATATATATATATATAGGGAAATTGGATTCCAATAATCCTTACTTTTGCAAATTGGATGACAATATATTGTTTTTGTTTTTTTCGTTCCTGCCCCAGATAGGTAATGAAGTGTAGTTGCAAAAACATTTTTAAAATTATTTTTATGAGATTCCGAGCAATTATTATGATTTTTTAAAAGTAATAAAATTGAAAAAAAATCATAAAAAAATAGATAAAATTTTTTAAAAGTATCCACCTACCATAGCCGGTTGCCACTCTTCTTCAGATTCCTCCATTACCCTCTTCTTCAGATTCCTCTCTCTCCCCTCCATCAATAGCTGCCACCTGCTCCACCACCACCACCCACCTCCTCTTCAAATCCCCCCTCTACCAACACAGCATCCATCCTATCCCTCTCTTTCTCCACAGCATTCTTAACTTTAATTGCCAACTCTTCCACAAAAATCAAGGACCCAATGAAAATGTTGGCATCCTCAAGATCCTTGCAGAAGCCTTGGTAGGTTTTCTCATCCCTAAGCTCCTCAACTAAGTAACCCACAACCTCAAAGTTTGCAAAGTCTGCAGTTTGGTTGAGGGTTTGAACTGCAGCTAAGAGGGAGGATTGGCACTGATCTTCTAACACTACATCCACTATCTTAACAGTCGGGAGACCATCGTTTTTCCGTGGGACAATTCGTCGAACTTCTGGTGAGGTTTGTGTGAAAAGCCCATTTCCCGCCACCAAACATTTGATGGGACTATTTCTGGATGATCTGGAGTTGAATTGGGTACTCCTTTTGGGAAGAAAAGAGTGAAGCAAGATCTTTTTCTGGGAAATTGATGAAAGATGGTTAGTTTTGTTTGTGGGTAGAGCAAATGGGGAAGACACTACAGAACCCATGGTTGTATCCCTCTGTATTTACTCAAATTCATAGAAATTTCAACCACAAAACACAAAATTGAAAATAGATTCACTCCGCAAATAGATTATCATAAATAACTTTAAGGTTGAAGTGATCATCAAACTTGTATCCAGTTAATCTTTCTGTTGCTCAATCTAGACGGCGGCCGTGCGATCTTGATGCTGGGTGGCGGAGCAGGTGATGGAAATGGGTTTGAGAGGAGTTGCGACGAGGAGGTGGTGGTTGTTGTGGTGGTTGTGGCGGTGGTAGAGGGGGGATTTGAAGAGGAGGTGGGTGGTGGTGGTGGAGGAGGTGGCCGCCATTGATGGAGGGGAGAGAGAGGTTGAGGGAAATAATGGTAATGGAGGAATATGAAGAAAGGGAGATGGATCAGAGAGAATGACAACCGGCTATTGTAGGTAATGGGTGGGAGCGGTGGCAATTTTGACAATTTTAGAAATTACAGTGGCAGTGTTGACAATTTGGAAATATTAATGGCAAATTTGACATTTTGAGAAACATGAGTGGCATTTTTATCGCAACACTCTACATTTTTCTACTTGGCATTAGGGCGGATTCACTTCGGAATCTGATTTGACTATTATCCCCAATTTTATTGAGTAGAAAAGTATCTTATCTAATTTGTGACCTGTATTTGCCACGGGGTGATATTTTCCCGTGGCATAAGTATATTTTTGCCACATGTGTTATAGTTCATGGCATGTTATTGCCACGGGTGATATTTTCTCGTGGCATAAGTATGTTTTTGCCACCGATGTTCTAGTCCATTGCGTTTTATTGCCATGGGTGACATTTTCCCGTGGCATAAGTATTTTTTTGCCACGGGCGTTGTAGCTCGTGGCACATTTTTAAACATCAAATGCACTACAAAATTTTCCCATGGCAAGACAAAGAAATTGCCATGATTTTAGATTTCCCGTGGCATAATTCGTGTCACAAGTGACACTTTTTTGTAGTGAATGCTTGCTCTATAAGCTCCAACACTATATAATAATCCAGTGTTAATTAGACCCTAAGGTCATTTAATTAAGTTAATTAATCGAGTTAACTAACCAAAGTCACGCTTTTCTTTTCGTCTAACCGTGCGTTTTGCAGAACTTGAACACTGCAACGTCTACCGATTCTCCATTATAGTAATTTATGGTGGATACCTCTCAAATAGTATTACCGATGCTTCATATTCAAGTCTTTTGTCTGACAATTCTTCATTCGAGTTTATTCGGATTTATTAATATTCAAGACGTGAGTACTCATGAAAGTGTGCTTATTGGAATTTCTATTAAGTTAGCTTCGTGGATTTTTATTCGGGAACCCAGGTTAATGGTATCAGGTTATAAGAGGAGGAATTAATAAGTGAATTGGACCTTATAAATTTTAAAGCCCACAACCTTTCTATGGTTAATAACATTTGGGATGTGTCTTTTATTTTCATTTCATTCTCCTCTTTTTATTTCACAAAGCAGAGGAAGGGCCTTCTAATTCTTTCTTCTCCTCCGTCCTCACTCACTGCCTCTCACTGTCTTCCTCCCTTCACTGCCGCTCGCCGCCCCTCTCTCTCCACCGCCGAACGACGACCACGGGCGCCCAGAAGACTGGCGACGCCACCGGACAGTGGCAGCCACCTCCCTCTCTTGTTCTTCTCTTCCTTCTCCCTTTTGTACTAAGGTAAACTTTAACCTTTTTCCTATGAATATGAGTTTTTTTTTTTGTTTAGATTATGAAATTGGGTGTTTTCTTGAATAGTTTGGCTTGCTATTTTGTTTATTTCAAGAAATTATCCGATGGGGTGTAGTTTGGTATGAATTAGAGATGAAATGATTGAAAATTGAGATATGAAGGGTGAGATGGACTTGGATGTGGTTGACGGTAGTGTGCATGTTATTCTTGATGACTAAAATGCTATTGATTTCTAAATTTAAGGCTGAGTATTATTGCTTGTATAACAATTGATGTTGGGAGGTGAAGAAATTCTAATTATGGTATCAATGAAGAATGGAGTTGGAATTCTTACTTGGTGTGTTGGAAATAATAAAAATTAGGCATTGCATGTACTTTGTGACACTTGAGATAAGTGAAAATTATTACATGCGCTGTTGTATTGGAGATGATTAACAATGGAGAACACACTTGAGAGATGGATTAAGGTGTCAAATTGAGTGAAATGTCAAGGAAAGGCTCAAGCTTGTCAAATTGAGGTGAATTTTGTATTCTAAATTTTCTGGGGACAACCGAGGCTTCCACAACCAAAAACATTGTGAAAAATAGTATCCTTTAATATTAGCTCGCACCCAGTTTCGGAATTTTAGGATTTCGTTTTGTATAACCCAAGTTATGGCGAAATTAGTGAAGGGCTTCCATTATATACGTTTTTGGATAAGTAGCAGGTTTGTGAGCAATTTCAAGAAATAAATAGACCTTTTTAGCTTACGATTTCATAATGAAAGTTGTAGTATGTTCCACAAGCTTTCCGAAATGGGTTCTTATGCGTTCATTGGACATCGGGTGTGCAAGTTATGGACTACCGAATCATGACCAGTACTCATGGCTCTGCCCAGAATTTTTAGAGGTTCTGCTGTATTCATGGCCTACATTCGTGCCTTTCCCATGTCCAAATCAGTTTATGTTCAACATGAAAGTTTTAGTATGTCTTTCAAGCTTTCCATGGACAGCTTACGCGTCCCTAACCAAGTCTAAAACCCGAGTTATGATTTTCCGAAAAACCAGTATCCATTCTTGTATGTTTTGGGCAGCCTTCTGAAATGGCGATTTTTACCATCCTTAACCACATTTTTGACCTTCATGATCAACTAGAGAGTTGTAGTACATGAGCTTAACTTTCTAGAAAGTCATTATGCGTAATGATACGATACTTGTGGGAGAAGTTATGGCCTTCCGAGTGAGCCTTAGGAAGCAAGTTTAAGTATCAAGTAACCCTAGGATTCTACTAGGATATTCTTCATTTCTCTCATCCAAGTTAGGTTCTAATTCATGATTGTTGTTCTTTCTTAAAAGTTCTCAAGAGGTCGTTGCGCCCACCTGTTCAAGTCCGTGCGGGTCCAAATTGGTGTTTAAGTTTTAGGTGTTCAGGTACACATATTGCCTACCTTTCCCGAGAATGTTTTATTAATGATGAAGTTTTAGGATGATGTTTTATGATAGTATTTTATGCTGATGATTTCATGACGTTTAACGCAAAGAAAGTTTATGATTTTGTTCTTTCAACGTTGAGGTCTCTTATTATATGGTGCTAACCGCATTGAGGTACTTTCGATGTCGATGGGCATCTGTTATGCGACCTGGCCATTGTCTATGATGAGGTCTATATTGAGGTCTATGATGATGATGATGATGATGATGTTTATGACGTTAATGTTTATTTTATTTTGTTTCTTGGATATTCAAGTTTTTTTTATGCCTCGACTTAAAAAAAAATGTGTGAACTTGAATGAACTGTGAAAGTTTACACTGTAGGGGTATGTGTACTAAGTTTAGCCAACTCATTTGTGAAGTTTTCTGTTTTGGTTTTAGGAAGTGTTCCCCTAAGGGCAACAAGCTCCCAAGTCCGAAGAAGTAATTGGGGTGTCTTTTCCCAGTTAAGGTAGGCATTCAGTAACAAGACTAAGGACTCTCCCGCCTAGATGGTGATGATGAATCTCTCTCCATTTTGGAAATAGGAAGGTTTTAAATATTTTGACGAATGGATGTAAGCCCTAAGTTGTGTTTTTGAAGTTGTTTATGATGTTAAGGAGTTGTAAGTTTAGTTTGAATTGAATTCCGTTGTATGTATGGTTGTGTATGGTGTTGCATTGGTTGGTTTTGAAGGCCTTGTCCTTGTTATGGGGACGACGGTAATGCCTCTGGATAGAGGTTTCTACTGCGCTAATCTTTGCGTTATGAAATGTTTAGTAGTATCATATGATTATGAATCTGGGGGCGTTAGAGTTGTGATATCAGAGCAAGGTTATAAGGGGACTTTTGGAGAAACTAGAGTTGAGATATATGGATATATGGTGATAGGTTGTGGAACATGAATGAAAATACTAGCGTGGACTATTGGTTGGTTGAGCATGAGGCTATATGGGTGAAATTGTAGGGTGAAATTGTTTTATGCTGGTGAAAATTATATAGTCGATAATTTGATAAAGTCTAAGTTACAAGGAAAACTATGCCGAAATCTCCCCAGGATTTAGGGCGTTTTAGGTGAATTATTAGTGTTTAAGTATGCACATAATATGCGTGAGGAATCTGTTCTAATTGTTAAATTGTGGAGTTCAAATGGAAAGGACTTCTAGGGTACTTAGGCGGTTACAGAACTTTTAAAGTAGATGGTTTGATAAGTAGACAGATGAAGCAAGTATGTCTTTAAGAAGATTCTACTAGTGTACTTGAAGGATTTGTTCTTCCTCTATATTTATCGGGTGTACGCTGCTTTGATAGACTTTGTGGCATAAAAGTTATATGGTTGTTACGAATAAATTTTATGGATGAGTTCTTTTCGTTTAGGTGATTTTTTTTTGGATGAATTTGGTATGTTAGTTTTAATCTTATGGAAGAAGGAAGTGCGGTTAGGGTGATTTTTTGTATTTAAAGAATTTGGAGTTATGATTTTTAAATTTTTTTTAGCACCCAACTAAGACAAGTTCCGTATGTTTTATGTTGTAGATGTCGCAGAACTTTGGGAATTTTTCACCTTACGATGAAATGGAGGATAATCACGTAAATCCTTTTCAACTTCAAGGGCTTCAAATCGACCCTAACATCATGTCTCTTCCAAGATCTTCCCATACATCCTTACCCCGAATCAACCACCTTATCTTGATCCATATGGTTACATCATTAAGGAACTATTCAAGAGAATCCCAACCCCTAGCCCTCCAGTCGGGGATAATTATAAGGATGATTATTGCGTAAACAGGGTAGTGAGGAGAAACCCTAGGACTTATTCAGAGGGAAGTGATCCGGTGGAACTAGAAGAATGGATTTTGCAGCATGGAGAAAATCTTTGAAGTTGTAGAAGTACCTAATGAGAAGGTCACCATTGGGACTTTTTATTTAGCTGGGGAAGCGGATACAAGGGGGGGAGGTGTGGACATTTTTCCTCGCCGTTCGGGCTTCCGAATGTCCACGTTTCGATTGGGGTGTGATTCGATGATTTGTACTGGGGTTTAACCTTTGAGAACTCTTTAAAGAAATCAATCATACATCTCATGAATAATATTTTGTAAAATCACTTTCACTTTGTTTATGTATTTCATGAGTCATGAATTAAACCTTTAAGAGTGAACATCTACTTGTTCCAAACTCTTGTAAATTTAACCCAATTTGCTCATTTAAATGTTATTCTTGGAAGACGGTTATTTATGCAAGTATTATTTAGAAATATAAGAAAGAAAACCCTAAAGTTGCATCGATACATTGTAAAACCATGTTAACCATAGTTTATGCAATCTCCGATGTATTTTAGTTCGAAATGGGAATCGCCACCCGACTTTTTAAGGGAAAAGCCAAGACAAAACCAAAAGAAAAAGAAAGACTTCGCCTGCAAAACCCAAGAATGGATTCGAGAGTAAGCCTACGAACTCGAAAAGTAAACCTTAAGAGTTCGCCTCTAACAAAAGGAAAGACTCTACTAAAAGTTTAAAATGTACTTTTGATAAAGTTTAGAAGGAAATTGAAGGAATACTTTATAGAATTATTTCATTGAATCATGCAACAAGAATGAAATATATAAGATAAAGAAAGTACAAATATACACAATTATGTACAAAAAGAACACTTAAAAGCTTTCATTGCTACTTTGTTGGGAAAAGCCTTGCCTAGCCTTTGGATGCTTGTTGAATCCTTCTTGATGCCTTAAAACCTTGCTCTCCAAGTGCTAAAGGGATGATAGAAAAAAGGATGGTAAAAGATGATAAGAAGAAGGGGTAGAAAGAGGGAAGCAAGAAGGCTTTTTTGTGGTTTTGGGTTGTATTTAAGCTAGGGTTTTTTGTGGAGTTGAGTGAGGATTGAGTGTGTTTAGCTTTAAGAGAGGATGTATTTATAGGCTTAGGAGGGAGTAGGCATGCATGAATATACATAAAGTTATCTCGTAGTCTCCAGATTGATGCATGATACCAAGGCAGTAGGGGGAGCTCACCTAGCATGGACGGTGGCACGTGGTCAATTGACCACGTGTGGGCGGAGCCACCAAGGCCGATTGGCCTTCATGCAGGGGGGAGGAACCCATCTTGTCCATGCATGCATGGATGATGGAGTGTGGAGAGAGATTGCCTAGGGAAGCTACTATTCACACTGGACGGAGAGTGTATATTATTTAGCTAGCTTTTGAGGTGTTTTTGAATGCTTTTGTGAGGGTTCGAACTTGAGACCTCTGGCACTTGTTCTTAGGGCTTGCATGGCTCCATTTTTATAAAAACAAATGTACATGTAGCTAGGAAAAATCACATGTGATCATGTATGAGATTTTAGGTGAGAAAAACACATGTAAATGCATGTATTTATCAAGCTTCTTTTATTTCTTCCGCCTTATAATTTATGTGTCAAAATCCCGGTGTTTACAGAGAGACCCCACTTTGATTGAGTCCGATGATAGGATGAGAATCAAAGTAGTCTTGATTTGATGGACACCAGTTGGGGTATGACTTTGGAATGCGAAGCCTGAGGATATGACTTTGTCGATTGCAAAGCCTAGGGTGATGCTTGGAAGCTGAGTCCTGCATTGCTACTGGCAACCTTGCGTCGATCGGTGATCTCGAGCAAGAATGATGCTCTACTTGAAGTGATCTCAAAAGTTTGATGGCGTCCTACTTGTTATGATGTCGGACGTTTGATGGTGTCCTACTTGAAGGTGTGGGCTGACACTTGGAAGCTGAGTCCTGTGCCGCGGTTGGCGAACTTGCGCCGATAGGTGATCTCAGGCGAGAATGACGCCTTACTTGTTGCATAGACTTCACCAGGCGCGATGCTAATGGCTCTCGGAGATGTTGATATTCTAGTCTTTCCCAGTGTCATTTCCAGTCTTTCCCGGTGTCAGTTCCAGTCTTTCCCGTTATCGGTTGATGATTGTTGGCATGTTC
Organism: Portulaca oleracea; assembly: GCA_029582165.1. Lineage (NCBI taxonomy): Eukaryota > Viridiplantae > Streptophyta > Magnoliopsida > Caryophyllales > Portulacaceae > Portulaca > Portulaca oleracea. The sequence goes on along the minus strand of CM055878.1, from coordinate 7,097,038 downwards.
AATGTCGAAGGACTTCACCGATCGTGATGTCGATGGCCTGGGGGTTGAGACTTCGCCGAAACTCTGCCGGTGGCTCAGGATTGGGACTGCATCGAAACTCTACCGATGACCCTGGTTGTTGAGACTTCACCGAAACTCGGCCGGTGACTTAGGATTGATGATGATAATGAGGATGATGATGATAATGATGATGATGGCAATGATGATGGCAATTATGATGGCAATTCAATGCCGAGGGACTTCATCGATCGTGGTGTCGATGGCCCTTATTTTCCAAAAAAATATAAAGTAGTTTTTGTCAGTCCTGATGAATTTAAATTTTTGATCCGGAAAACTTACCTCGGATTGTGGCAGTGCAGCCATTGGGACTTGTTCCTTTTGGGGAATGGACACTGTGATCTTTGAAAACAACACACTCTTCTTGTTCGGCATGCTTGGTGTTCGGTCATGCATGGCTTTGGGAAGATGCATGCCATTAGGAAGATGACAAAGGAGGAAGAAGACAAGAGTTCTTCTTTTCTAAGGCCGACCGACCTAGACTTGTGAAGAAATCTTTTCAACTCGTACAATGTAGCTTTTGCAGGCCATGCAGTAGACCATTCAACGCAGTTATTGATGTTGGTCTTGGAGGCCGATCGGCCTTGAGCTGGAAGCCAATGGTGAGCTGACACGTGGCGGCAGGGGCTCACACAATCTGCCTATAAATGAGGCTTGAAGCTCAGCACTCCTCAATACTTCATACTCGAGTTCTTCTTATTTTGGCTCTTATTCTATCTCTAGAAAATCTTTTGGGTTTTTGAATTTTATTGCGAAAGGATGAATTTCTTTCGAAGGGGTTGCAGACGCGCTACTTAACCGGCGGCTCAAGAGCATCCATATGCGAGAACAGTGCAGCGAGAATATCCTAACAGGAATTTTACTCTGGCTCAGTTGGTCTTTCGCCAGGATGAGCACGCATGGTTCTTTCGCTCTCATGACTCGATATGCACCTTCTAACTCATATAGCATGTTTCATTTTTGCAGACATTTTGCATGCTATTTACTGTAGTACTTTAAGTTTAATTTTAAAGCAACCTTAGTTACTTCGAGTTTTGCTTGAAGTACTCTGCACCTTAGATTCTTCTGTTGACCACATTGTAGGAAGACTCTTTCAAGGCATGCGGGAGTATTCAAGGTGTAATAGCCTTGTCCTTCCATGTGAAAGTGGGTGCATTTTATTCCAGCACTGTGAGGGACGCGGGAGTATTCAAGGTGTAATAGCCTTGTCCTGGATTGCTTGAGGGCATGAAAGATTCACAGCAAGAGAAACTATGGTCGGGCTATCATGGAGTGTTTCTGGGATACTACCAACTCGTTTCACCTTCCCGTCGGTGAGGTGATGCTTACTCCTTTTGACTTTGTAATGATCACAAGTCTTAGCTGGGGTGGCCAGGTGCTGGAGTTTCGAAAGGATGTCGACCCTCGCGTTTATGCGCTTTTACAACCTGTTACTGCGTTGGCGGGACGAATTGGCAGTCTGCGGTATACGTATCTGGTGGTCGTTATAAAAAGTGAAGGATTTGGGAGCCTTCCCCTTCCTCAACGTCAGTTCATTGTGTTGGTGCATTTTATCAATGCAACAATTTTTGCAAACCATGGAGATACAATTACTCTCTCCTGGGCACACCACCTACTGAATTTCGGCGAGGTAAGATTATTCAACTGGAAAGCTGCTGCTTACGCCCATTTGGTCAGGGGAATGCGAGTTGCCTGCCGACCTATCGATTGTGACACAGTGGCGCGCACGAGGGCAACGGAGGCTAAGAAGCTCAACCTGGGGAGCAGCCTTTGGCGAGTCTTGGAGGTATGCTCGAAGATCCTTTTTATTTTGGGAAATTTGTGATGTGCAAATTTCTTCTTTACTAAGAACCTTCCCTGGTGTGCAGGTGTGGCATTTGGCATATTTTCTTCCTGCAGTTGGTGGGACCAACAATGGTGATCTGCGCGTACCAGCTGCTCGGCGATGGTCAGAAGCATCTGGCTACCATCGGCCAAAATTTCATTTAAAGGACTTGAATGGACTTAGGAGGATTATTGACAGTCTCAGACCAGTAGGTTTCGCTTTTATCCTTCTTCCTTTTCCTTGAGCTATCCATGAGAATGCTTTTCGCAGGAGGATATCGTCTGTTTTCCATGGAACAGATATAGCTATGAGGGTTTCCATTTTGACATTCTCTTTGCAAGGGAAGCGAGTGAGTGCCGCTTGTTGTTAGAGGGTCCTTTTGGCCTCACTTTCTATTTGGGGGAGCGCTTCTTCTTTCAGCACACCAGTGAATGGCCTCCGAGAGTACCCATGGATCCTCTTGAGCTTATCTTTGATAAGCAAGCCTTGGAAGAGGGCGAGATGACTCGGCTGCTGATCGGTGAGCCAGAAGTCAATTTTGTTGTGCCTACGGATGACTTAGAGGAGGCGGCTCTTCAGCATAGAGGACGTCTTGCTTTTGCTCAGGTATAGTCTCTCCCTATTTTTGCATTAACACTGCAGATTCCTTGCATTCTAATGATGTTCATCCTTTTGTAGCTGGGAGGATATTATGATCCTCTTCTGGACCAGCATGAAGAGGAACATGAGCAGGCGGGGGGAGGGGGTGAAGATTTGCTATTTGGATTCATCCCACTCGTGCCCAATGATCATGAGGTGTTGCGGTTCTTCGATGCAAACCCGGTAAGTCACATATTTGACCAACCTTTATCATGCGGCATTGATTCTCATTGACCTTTCCCTTATGCAGCAAGCATATACCCATATCCATGTTCTGTTGAGGGAAGACATCATGGCTCAGGAGTTCATTAATCAGAACTTCGAGAACGGCCAATATCGGGGTCCGATGCCGACTGCTAGTGATGAAGATAATGAGGCTCATTCCCATGTGAGCTTGACACGGTCTGGGAGTTCGTCAAGACGCCCTCCTCGCCATTCTTCAGCAGGGGAAATAGGTAGCAGAGGTTTTCGTGGAGATCTAGGGGCAAGACCATCTAGGCGTAGGGACCAAGATCCGATGAGTGTGCCAGGCGATCCTTATGCCAGCTCCTCACGACGATGATCTCCTAATATCCTGGAGTTCATGGTGGAGGACTGCTCGGAATCTAGTGGATTCCAAGGTTCAATAGATAGAGTGCCTAGTCCATGGGCACCTCAGTATCATGCTCAATCTATCGTCCCTTACAGTCAGCCCTCTGACTTTAGCCAGGACTATCCGAACTCTGGTTTCCATGGCGTGCCTTCTAGCCAATTCTTGTCCGGTCCTTCTGGTACTCAAGATGAACCACCACCGGACTCTTTCCCTGATGCCACTATTAGGAGCTTGTTTGGTAGCGGCAGATTTGATGGGAGCTACTAGGCATTGCGGCAAGGCTTTCTTTACTTTTTGTTGTTGTTGTTATTTTTTTTTTTCTATGCGATGCACAAGAAAAGCCATGTAATAAAGAAATGCGCAGTTAAATGCAATAGGGTAGACTCTTTGTTATGTGATTTTGACCCTCTAATGATGTGACATGCAAGCTCCCAATTGTTATTTATTTTAGGTCAACCTCCGGCTGTTTACAATAAAGAAATAAAAGGAAAAGATAATGTACAAAAGAAATTACCATTTCCTAAACTAAGGAAAATACAATTACATTTTTACACAAAAAAGAGGAAAAAAAACAAAAAAATAAAAACAAAACATGTAGCAAACCGTGTTTTCTGGATGGGTGCATGCACGTAGGGGTGTGAACTCATGAACAAGTTCATCCCCTTTTCCTGGTGGCCAGTCCGCCTTCACATGGTAACAGACACCGTGGCTCACTCGGATACGTGTTGCCGAAGGTTGTGTACATCCCCTTTGATTTGGTTGAACAACCGTGTACTGGGCCGAACCGAGGCTTTATAAGCATGCCTTGTTGTTGAGAATTCATCACATTCTCATCCTCCCTCAACCTTTCTCATTTCAATCATGGCTTTCGAAAGAAAACTCAACTCATGGATGAACACCCTCATCAAATCCGAAAAACGACTCCTCACCTACTACAATTTGTCCCTGATCCTAAGCTTGAAACAAGTGAAGATCGATTGGGTGTTTCTCAAGGCGGCCCTAACCTTTTGGGACTCCAAATTCCATGTTTTTCGCTTCTCTTGGAATGAATTGTGTCCTCTCCTTGAAGAATGGGCTTGTATACTCAAATTTGATCTTTATGCTCCGCCAACAACTCCTCCTCTCGCTCACAATTACCGTGAAAAATTCAAGGAATTGACGAACTTCAACCACCGGGCGCTAGGACACATTCTGCTGGATAATATAGTCAACTTGCAGGCTTTAGTGGAGTTCTTTCAATCATCGGAGGCGCTAAGACTCAATCCGGCGTTACGAGTGCGAGGTTTGTTTTTTTGCACTTTAGCCGAATATTTATTCTATCACGGGGGTTCGGGTTTTGCACCTCTCTCTTTCATCCATGTTGTAGACGAGATGTCCCGGGGTTATAATTCTACTCCTATGATGATTGCCAAGACCCTTCTTGGCCTTGATTCGTGGACTACAAAACAAACTTTTCGCGGCAGCCCCCTTGCTCTTCAAGTGAGTATTGACATTTCTCTCTTTTTTTGTTTCTTTCTCTTCTTTTTTTTTTGATATATTTTTTCCAATTTTGCATGGATCATCCGAGTGGTTCATATGGAATCATTTGTCGATTTTTCTCTTTTTTTTCTTTTTCGGTTGTAATATATTTTTTTGTGCAACCAAAATTCTCACTTTCCTTTCACTTGTAGATGTGGCTCATGGAGCATTTAGACATGATCTTCTCTCCCATCACCTCTTCGGAACTAGCAAACTTTTGCCAGCGCAAAAGAAAGTTCGATACCCGCCGGAATTTTGATGAGTGGAACATCTTTCTCAAGAACCACAAGGAAATCCGCTGGTGGGTTCAATGGTGGAAGGTGCCATGTTTCTCGAACCATTCTTATAAGGCTGCCCACATCACTCTACTTGGCCTTACAGAGCTTACGTATTATTTCCCCGATAGAGTCATGCGACAAATGGGGCGTTCTCAAGACATTCCCCTTCTCCCGTGCGAGGTTCCTGACCTTACCCATCTCCAAGGGTCGGTGATTGAGTCGTGGCTCAAATACTGGAAGAAACGAGCGGGAAAGGAAGCACCTGCCCCTAACCGTATCTCTACTACTTCAACAGACGGTTATCGGAGCTGGCTTGCTACTACTATCGGCGCTAGCCATTGGCGTGAAAGATCGTCACGCTCACCTCTTCGGGACATCCCGAAATTGAGGAGTATCATCGTGGCTAATGATCCTGGGTCGGGTTCCAAAGAAGAGATGCACCCAAGGAAGGAACAACAAGCAAGTCCGACTGAATGAGCACTAATGGGCCTACACCGACTCCGACTCAACTAGGACTAGACTTAATACTAAATAAGTAGGATGGAGAGAGAGAAATGAAATGAAAGAACTGCGTGTGCTATGTGTTTTTGTTATTTGATGCTTTTTCCTTTAGAAAATTAATAAAACAAAAATGTATTAAAAGATGTACCTCTTTTATTGATATAAGAAGTAAAGTATTACATTTATGTTTTATAAGAATCAACACAAGCAATGCTCTTCTTCTCGTCGTTCAAAAGCACAACTTCAACTGCAACACTTTTATTCTCTCATTTTGCCTAACTTGTCCCGAAGGACTTTTAAGTTAGTCTCTCATTTTTCTTTTCTTTTTTTTTTGTTACTCTCTTTTTCCTGACTTACCTCAAAAAGGTTTTCAAGTCAGCCACTCTATAGTTTTTCACTCCTTTTCTTTTCTTCTTCTTTTTTCTCTTTTTTTTTTCTTTTCTCTCATAAGCAAGTGGGCTATTGGTAGTTCGGTTGCTTGCTTTTATAAGATAGTGCATGTCTAAGTAGCTAAGGATATCAACCCTTAGAGGCTTAAACATAGTATCTTTTTAACTGATCCAAGTTCACGGGTTGGATAAGCTCCTCTCCCTCGGGCTTGGCTAACCGGGGGGCGCCTCCTGGAGTGACAGCAATAATGACATAGGGACCCTTCTAGTTTGGGGAAAACTTGCCTCGAGGATGGTTAATCCCAGCTGACTCAGACTCGATTACAGACCCACTAGTACTTGACTCAGACTGGATCTTACAAAGTTCTCCTAACATTAGGGTACATTTATTCAACAGCATTGACCCAGGTCACTTTGCGGTAGTTTCCATCAGCAGAGGTCATGGTGCTTTGGTCAAATTCAGAGTTGGACAACACATCAACCACCGGGTCCACCTCTTTTTCTTCTTTAGCCATGGGGCTTGCGGATTAGTATCATTTTTAAGGCGGCGAAATTCCTCCAACACGTTGTCCATAGTCTGTCGTTGCTGTTCTATCTGTTGATCCTGAAATTCCAGGTGCTCCCGGACCTTTTTCTCATGGCGAATGACCGAATGTATGATCATATCTTGCAAGTTGTCGCTCAGCTCTTCTAAGCGTTGCTTAGTTACTCCTCCATGGTGATAATTTTCTTCGTCATCGCTGGCCCATATGCCATTTATGGTAAGAGTTGTTAGACCTTCAGGGATAGCAGGTACTTCTGTTCTCGTAGGACTTGGATTTGGCGGAGGAGCTGCCGGTTCGGTCCTTGCCTGATTATGTCTTCCTGACCTAGTTAAAAATGCAGCACTAGGTGGAGCCTCTTCTTCCTTATCGGACCAGAAATCATCATTAAGGCCCTCTTTATATATTTCTCTTCATCACTAACCCAAATACCGTTGACAGTAAAGGTTGTCAAATCTTCAGGAAGGAGTGCGGGTTCTCCTTCGTCGATAATGCATTCAGATGGATCAAAAGTGCCCTCCCCTACATAAATAACATGATTCGGGAGAGGATTGCTTTTGTTATTGGGTTTATTTGCAACTTTAGGCATTGGCAATGCCCCGGAATGGATCATCTTTTCAATTTGATTCTTGAGCGTCCAACACCGCTCGGTATCATGGCCTCTAGTCCGATAATACTTGCAATAAGCATTGTTGGCACCCTGGTCCCTTAGTCTCAGGTTCAAGTCTAGGTACTGGCAACTAGATCTTTTTGATTTTAGCAATCGGTCCAAAGCTTCGGCATAAGTCATGTCGAGTGCGGTATATGAATCGTACTGGAAGTAGGTCATCTTTGGAGGCGGACCACGATTCACATTCTGTACGAGGCTTGTTTCGGCCACTTTAGGAGCACTGATGGTCCTTCTTCCCACGTTGTTGCCCTTCGAATTCTGGGACGCAACAGTCCTTTCCTTTGCGTGCTTCTATCTTAGGACACAACTTCGTTAAGTACTCAAAACTCTCAACAACATGGAAATCTAGTTTTTGCGCCAGACTTGGCTTTAACCCACGTACAAATGTGTCCATCTGCATTTGTGTGGGAATGATGCTAGTCACCTGAGATAGCTTAGCATGCCATCTCTCATAATAGGCCGTGAATGACTCATTTTCTCCTTGTCGAATAGCCATGATGTTTGACAGGGTCACCTTATCTTTCTGGATCTTACTGTAATGCTCAATAAATGCCCTACGCAAAGCAATCCAATCTCCTCGCACCTCCAGAGGAGGAGTATAATACCAGTTCAACGCTTCATCATTCAGCGACGATGGGAAAACTTGCTTGTAATATTCAGTAGTGACACCCGAAAGTGCCATCACTAGGTTGAACTCCCATACATGATGGGTTGAATTCTCAGATGGGTAGAACTTTTCAGCGGGATATCCATCTTCCCCACTATATTAGCATTAATTTCAGCAGGTGGTTCAAACTCGACGAACTGATTGGTGAAGGTTGGCATCTAGCTCACAACATTCTTGAACACATGTAGCTGAGCCTTTAAGTCTTGAATGACAGGGTCATCACGTAATTCAGCCTTGATCGGAGCAGTTTGAGGGACAGCCACTGACGGTGGTGGCCTTGGTGTTAGGTCATCAGGCACTTCAATGACCACTCCAGTATTGGAACTTTCGCCCATCTTTCCTTTGCCCTTGTCACTCGCAAGGTTAGGGAGAATCTCCATGGCATTTTCATCGTTGTCGGCCATTCCTTTTCGCATGTTGATGCGTTACACAGCCTCTAAGACACCATTTAAAGTCTCTTGCTGTTGCTCTATGCGAGTGTTTTGCCTCTCGATGAGTTCTCGCTGTCAAGCGATGTGCTCATCAACTTTCTTCTCTTACTGTAAGGCAGCAAAAGTGATTGAGCCCTCTACTTGTCTGAACTTCTCCTCAAGAAGTTTAGCCAAGGCCTCTTGGACTTGGTTGTCCTCGTGATTCTCTTCGGAAGACATGCCGAATTGCAGACGACGAGAGGTTTTGGACCTGGGTGCTGACGGAACGAAGACCGGGTTACGGATCAAGCGATCTGTTGGGTCGGGGATCCAGGCTAGACTCGGGTCTCCTATATTGACTATAGCAAAACCACACACAACTCAGAGATTGACCTTTTATTGAACCAAAAACCCGACCTGATGAATGCATGACCTAGTGGACCTACATGGGACTTCTTAATATGCACAATCTATATGCCGACTGGACAAGGTGACTCACCTGGGACACAGGTTTACATGATCCTAACTCTACATGACCCTAAAAGACTGTTGATCATCATAAAGGGCCGAATAAAACCAAACACAGCGAGTCAAGCCCGAGTATAGGAGTTTAAGTCAGTGTTTCTCAATTCGGATAAGCCCCATCCACAGGCTGACCCGTTTCAGGAGAATCCGTAACTTGGACACCATACTTGGGCCAACTCAAGCTGCGCTGATTATTACACGGGCTAGAATGATGATCCACAAGACTGACTGCCTGACACGTTTCTATACTCTTTTTTTTTTTATTGGTTTAGGAAAGTGGATATCGTAAAGGACTGGATAAAACCAAGGGCAGGCCAGCTATAATTAAATTATGGATTTAATTGCCAAATCCAATATGGTTGGGCCTAACCATGGGCCGACCATAAATATGATGGATTCAATAATTAATTCGATAAATTAACTTACTCGAGCCCGACGATTATTACGCAGTCTAAAACATTACCCATTTTCTTTGTTTGGACTTTTTAATCAGGTTTATTGGACCTTTGTTAAGAAGATGTCATAAAGGGCCATATAGAATCATCAAAAGGCGAGTTGAATTTACTTTATGAACCAAGAAAATTAACCTTTATAGGTAAATGGGCCCAACCACTGGGTCAACCATAATTTTTGAGGTTAATTAGCTTAGTTGGTAATCATAACTCTTCTCAGCCCAATGACTACTGTATGGACTAGAACATCCCTAAACTTGGGTCGACTCTTTACAATGAATTTAAACACATAGCACATAGCATACATATGAACAAGGGGTATCCTAAACCAAGGCTCTATGTACAAAAGGGTTTATTGACTGGATAAGGCTTAGCGGCTCATGTACTCGCCCCGGTGCATTCTTTTTGTATAGACAACTTGAATGTGTGGGGTACGTGTTGCTCTTGGAGGCTCGTGTGGAGACCTCGTAGAGTGATGCATGGGTGGATGTGGTGACTAATGCTCTCTCGGTGTAAGTGCACCAATTGAGTATAACTGGTTTGGCATCTCATGGGTTATTTTTGTGGTTTAATGAGGAAAAGCCTAATACCGCCGATTTACATGCTCCTACAACATATTATATGTAAGGGAGTGCCTCGGTACATGCAATGCATTATGCCTAAAAAGAATGACTTAATAATATAAAGCAACTTTCATTTTCCTTCCAAAAACTTTAAAGCACACAAACTTTTTTCAAGTTTTTTCCACTTTAGAAAAACTCCCCAGTGGAGTCGCCAAAAAATCCTGTGGACATTTTTCCTCGCCGTTCGGGCTCCCCAACGTCCACGTTTGGATTGGGGTGTGATTTAGTGATTTGTGCTGGGGTTTAACCTTTGAAAACGCTTTGAGAAAATAAGTCATACATCTCATGAATAATATTTTGTAAAATCACTTTCCGTTTACTTATGCATTTTATGAGTCTTTGAATTAAACATTTAAGAGTTAACATCCACTTGTTCCAAACTCTTCTAAATTTAACCCAATTTGCTCATTTAAATGTTAGGCTCGGAAGAAGGTGATTTATGCAAGTATTATTTAGAAATATAAGAAAGAAAACCCTAAAGTTGCATCGATACATTGTAAACCATGTTAACCATAATGCAATCTCCGATGTATTTTAGTTCGAAATGGGAGTCGCCACCCGACTTTTTAAGGGCAAAGCTAAGACAAAACCAAAAGAAAAAGAAAGACTGCGCATGAGAAACCCAAGAATGGATTCGGGGGTAAGGCTACAAACTCGAAAAGTAAACCTTAAGAGTTCGCCTCTCACAAAAAGAAAGACTCTACTAAAAGTTTAAAATGTACTTTGATAAAGTTTGGAAGGAAATTGAAGGAAAACTTTATAGAATTATTTCATTGAAACATGCAACAAGAATGAAATATACAAGATAAAGAAAGTAAAAATATACACAATTACGTACAAAAAGAAAACTTAAAAGCTCATATTGCTACTTTGTTGGGAAAAGCCTTGCCTAGCCTTTGGATGCTTGTTGAATCCTTCTTGATGCCTTAAAACCTTCCTCTCCAAGTGCTAAAGGGATGATAGAAAAAAGGATTGTAAAAGATGATAAGAAGAAGGGGTAGAAAGAGGGTATTAAGAAGGCTTTTTTGTGGTTTTAGGTTGTGTTTAAGATAGGGTTTTTTGTGGAGTTTGGGACGAATAAAGGTAGGATGTATATTTAGGCTTTTTGTGATGGAATAATGGTGAAGATTATGGTAAGATAGATGATGAAAAGTTGGATAGAATAGAGGATGGATAGAATAAGAGATGAATATGAGATAAGAAGTATTAGAAGTAGGGATATTATGAGAGGAGATTAAAGAGTGAGTAGAGTAGGGATAAATGATAAGTGAATTGGTGAGTGAGGATTGAGTGTGTTTAGCTTTAAGAGAGGAGGTATTTATAGGCTTAGGAGGGAGTAGGCATCCATGAACATACATACACTTACCTTGTAGTCTCCGGATTGATGCATGATACCAAGGCAGTAGGGGGAGCTCACCTAGCATGGACGGTGACACGTAGTCAATTGACCACGTGTAGGCGGAGCCACCAAGGCCGATCAGCCTTCATGCAGGGGGGAGGAACCCATCTCGTCCATGCATGCATGGATGGTGGAGTGTGGAGAGAGATTGGCAACTCAAGCACCAGCAATCTGAGGTTGAGAGAGTCATGAGGGAATTGAAGACACTCAAGCACACAAATCCAAGGAACTCAAAGAGGAAGTTCGATGATCAGGGGGTTTCAAGTTCACAAGAAACCATTCAGTTTAGGAGGCCTTGTCAACCGCCTACTAAGGACCATCCTGCTCCCCTATCACGCCCTCGAGGACCTTGTGAAAAGTGTGGAAGGAGCAGTCATACCACTAACCAGTGCAGGATGAGTACAAACCAATGCTTTTGGTGTGGAAGCACCGATCACTAGGCAAGTGATTGTCATAGAAGGCTGAAGACTATAGGAGGGCAAGGGACCAGCAGGCCTACCCAGCACCAGCAATCGCTTCCACCTTAGGAGGGTAAAGTGGGCAGAACTTTTGCAACCGGGAAGAAGGAGGCGTTCAGTTCTAGTATGGTTGCCACTAGAGCCCTTTTTAGCTAATTCTAAGTCTTTAATTGCTTGGTTTGATTCCAATATCTTGCGTGCATTCATCCCAAGTTGTTCGTACCTTGGGAATAATGATAATAAAGTTTGAAAGTTTGGGTGCATAGGTACTGGTGTTCAATTTCGAAAAGCATTAAGGTTGAGCCTAAAATAGAGGAAATATCCTCACTTTCTTACCGAGGTACTATTAGGTATGGCTGATTGATAAGCTTCGAGGACGAAAATTCTTTTAAGGGGGGTGGATTGTAATAACCCAGTGTTAATTAAACCCTAAGGTCGTTTAATTAAGTTGACAAACCAAAGTCCCACTTTTCGTCAAACTGTGCGTTTTGCAAGATTTGAACAGTGTAACGACCACCGATTCTCCATTATAGTAATTTTTGGTGGATACCTCTCAAATAGTATTACCGATCCTTCATATTCAGGTCTTTTTTCTGACAATTCTTCATTCGAGTTTATTCAGATTTATTAATATTCGAGATGTGAGTACTCATGAAAGTGTGGTTATTAGAATTTCTTTTAAATTAGCTTCATGGATTTTTAATCGAGAACCCAAGTTAATGGCATCAGGTTATAAGAGGAGGAATTAATAAGTGAATTGAGCCTTATAAATTTTAATGCCCACAACCTTCCTTTGGTTAATAACATTTGGGGAGTGTCTTTTATTTTCTTTTCATTCTCCTCTTCTTATTTCACACAGCAGAGCTAGGGCCTTCTAATTCTTTCTTCTCCTCCTTCCTCACTCACTACCTCTCACTGTCTTCCTTCCTTCACTGCCCCTCGCCACCCCTCTCTCTTCACCGCCGGACGACGACCTCCAGCGCCTAGAAGACTGGCGCCGCCACCGGACAGTGGCCGCCACCTCCCTCTCTTGTTCTTCTCTTCCTTCTCCCTCTTATACTAAGATAAACTTTACCCTTTTTCCTATGAATCTGAATGTTTTAGATTATGAAATTGGGTGTTTTCTTGAATAGTTTGGCTAGCTATTTTGTTTATTTCATAAAATTATCAGATGGGGTGTGATAGGCCTAAAATGTGTTTAGGTTGTATATTGCAAGTGTACGGGTCTGTGTAGTATAAAATTGTCGTTCTCTCTCAGTGATTTGTGTTCAAGTACGCACTAAACTAGTTCACTGTAAAGTATGCTAGGTCGATCAAAGGGTTGTGGGTAGTGATTCAGAAAATTAAACTAAGAAAGCAGGAATTTTTAGGGTTTTAACAAATAATTAAAAGAGTTCAAGGGAGTCCACTCTAGTCGATCAATTAACTAATCAATAATCCCGATGTAAAGCGATAAAGGATTCGGGCTCTATAACCTTTCTAGGGCCTTTCACAACAATCTTTCGATTTGAAGTGAGTTACAATGATTAGACTAAACATCTATTTTCATGGCTATTTAACCTAATCAAAGATAAGAACTGATTATAATTGACCCTAAGTAAGAAACCATTATTTCCAACTATTTTCTAGCCTATTCAATCTTCGTCTTTCCAATTCAAAATTCAAACTTTCGCTATGTTATTAAGAATCTAATACCAAGCAAAAGGTGGTTAGCCAGATTTTACTATGACAGACAAATTACGAAGATTAAATGATTAAAAAGGAATAACTTCACACCGAGATAGTATTCAAAATCAATCGAAGGACATCGAGTTTATCCTCCAAACAAAGATGCTTAGCTACACATGATAATAGAAATTAAAATCACACATAATGAATTAAAACTGAAAAGCATAAAGTAAATAGGAATAACCGAGTGTTTGAAGTGGTGGAATCGATCTCTTCATGTCACTCGAATCGATCTTTTCTTCTCTTCAATCACTTTACAATAATCTAAAAACTACTAATAATCTAAAGGAACTATACTTTAATGAAAGAAACTCCCTAAAAATCTACTCTAGAAACTTGCTCTCTAAAATCTTGGATGTTATTCAACGGCTGGCGGAGGAAGCCTTTTATAAGGCTCGGTTAGGGCATCAGGCGCTGGTAGCGTCTGGCCTAAATCTCAAGTACTCTGTATCCACATGCTGGCAGCGTGTAATAAACTCAAGCAGCGTTCAAGCCTTTCCTCTTCACACGAACTCCCTGCCAGGGGCGCTGGCAACGTCTCTGTTGTCCGCCCAATATTTGGGCCGGGCCTTGGCTGTTTGAGCCATTATCTTCCTTCATTCTCCTTCTCTTTCAACTTTCTTTTTAATTTCTTCATATTTTCTCCCTTTTTCCTCCAAATCTTCATGCTTTTAGGTGTATTTTCATTAATCCCTACAAAATGCACCACTCTCCCAATCAAATGAAGAAATCACAAAAATTAGTATGAAAACATGGAATTTCGGGTATAAAAAGCATGAAATACATGTGTTTCAGCCCTAAAAATCACTATAAAATAATCACTTATCAAATCCCCCATGCTTAGCTCTTGCTTGTCCCCAAGCAAGTAAGAATCAAAAGCAGGAGAAAAGGGCTCAAACAGGAAAAACGAGACTTAGGAAGAAAGAGAAGTGACAGGAGTTTTCGATAGGGTTAAAAAGAACAAAATTAAACACCCCTTCAGGCTAACCAATCAAACACATCAGTTCAACAAGCTAACACCAAGTTCAATCTGGAAGAGAACAAAAATAAGTTCAAAATAGTTAAGACGAAGCGTTCGAAACCAAAGGAAGAGAACAAGTACTTCAGATACATAAATCCACCAACAGTCTCAAGAAAAATGCAAATATGTGCGGTTAGTTATGGATGTAAGTCAGTCAAAAGAGCAAACCTCACTTTAGGAAAGAATATGAACACTCAAACACTCAAATTTGAATATATGTAGGTTTTTCTCATACTCAGACCAAAAGAAATGATCTACCATAATCTTGGTAAGAATCTCGCTCTCCACTACTGGTATGCAAAGCACAAGTGACAATCAAGAGGACTTTTCAGGGTTGTAACACAAGCTTAGGTTAGGGGAAAGGAGTGGTAAAATTTAGGTATGAGGAGTTAAAGAGCCATGCTTGGATTGATTTCCAACAAAGAACTGCTCTCAATCTCACCTTCTTGCATGATTTGCGCAAGGAACTCACTTTTCTCACTCATTGATATCTAACACCTCATCTAACTTTACAACCAAGTCAAAATCTTTCAGAACTTTAAATTGAATCTCCCTGATTACCTTTTTCTTTTTGGAACTCTTTTTTTTTTAAATTTTACTATTTCTCTTTTTGGTGGGTGATCAAGGGAGAAGAAAAACATAGAAATATAACTTTAACCTCAATATGATATACGAACAACACAACCAATCTCTGACTAGCCAAAAGATGGGAAATTAAGCTTTTCCCAATTTGAAACAATGATCACAATAACTCCCTAACACCTTATTTTTATTCGAAGCACACTAAACCAATTCTTTTCTTCAAAAATAACAAACTCTCACATATCCAAGCAAGGCAAAGGATAGGAATTATTTCAGGCCATGGCTTGTATTGTCAGTGTTCAATCATAAAAGAAGGATAAACAAAGGCTAGGTGGGGCAAAAAGAATGGTAATTATAATGTCGGGGAGGTTGTTTGGCTATGTAGTTCAGCAAAATAAAAATGAATGCTTCAATCACTTTGTCACAGCGTGCAATGCAAATATGTAGTCTCAAGCAACATGCTAAGGAAGTTCTAGAGATGCAACTAATGGTGGAGTCACCCATGAAATAAAAGGATTGATAAAAGTGATCAATCCATTCTTTTGGTTATGTGGACTCACGGGAAAGGGCTCAATCAACTAAACCCAGCCCAAAGATTTGCGGCACGCATATTTACATCTACTAAGATAGTCAAAGCAGTTAAGCACACTATTCATAACTTTGCTCAAAATCAGAAGATTTACAAAAAAAAACCGGTTTCAAAAAACTTTAAAGTTCTCAACCAAACTTTTCAAGGAGAAGCAAGACAAACTGAAAGTCTAATTGGTTTACAAAATCAACATCGAAGGTGTTCCAGATTATTAATCCTAATCCTATCTTATATTTTTTGGTTTTTCTTGTCTTTTCTAATTTTTTTTTTGCCTTTTTCTAATTTTCTGATTTTTTTTGGATTTTGGATAAAGTGAATGCAAAGGAAAGAAAAAGATAAACAAACTAAGAAAAGAAAAGAAAGAAAAATCTAGTATACTCTAACTAATGCAATCCAGGTGAATGTAAGTCTAAAACTAGAAGGAAAACTAAGAAAACTTTGAAGGAAAACTAGAAACATTCAAAGAAACACACAAACAAAAAACTCAAATTAAAGGAAGCACACTAAAATAAGAAAAATCAATCAAGAGACATACTAAAAACAGGAAAATCACGCTAAAATTTGAAAAATAAGCATGAAAACAAGAAAAAGAAAGACGAAAATAAAATAAAAGAAAATAAAAGAAAATCAGAGAAATAAGAAGAAATATTCACAAGGTGGATAGATAACCCCCACCCCTATGCTTAAAACACTGCATTGCCCTCAATGTAGAAGACAAGGTGGAGAGGGAAGGAGCGGAGAAAAGGATCAAGCATCCTCGATCGGTGGGGATGAGCATGTCTGGTTTTGGGGTGGTGAAGGTAAGGACTGGTCAAACATAGCCTGAATAAGGCCGGAAAGGTTGGCGATAGACTCGTCAAGATGTGTGAAATGCCCATCAAATTGGTTCCTCGACTCAACAAGGTACTCCTGTAATTCATCTACACGACGCTCGGTCCGGTTAATGGCTATCTAGAGGTCGCGGTAACGCGCCTCATGATCTATGGGAGGTTACTGGGGTTGAGGGTCAGGTTGTTGTTGAGGCTCGGGCTGTTGTAACATCAGGTAGGGGAGGCATCCAAAGAAGGTTCACTTCATCTTGAGGGGAGAGATGGGGGTGAGGCAAAGGAAACCTAACATTGTTGGGATAAATCAACAGACAGTGCTGGTCACTTTCGAATTTGCATATGGTAAAAGAACTACACTGGTCTCCATCTAAATACATGCTACCAGGAACACGGTCATGGGTGGCCATGGACTGTCTAAAACCAAATTGGCATACTAGGTACGTGATGTATCCACCTATGGTTATCCCTTTGGTGGATGAGGTAGCAAGGCATGAAAGGTGTGATGCAAAAAGGCAGCAGGGTCAGGAAGGTTATCGGTATCAAGCATAGTAGGCAACATGTAACAATCAACTTTGGTAGCCTTGTTTGAACTACCGGGTCTCCCAAAAATGTTGCATGAGAGGATGCAGTGTGCATACCTCAAAGCGGGGTTTCTAATAAGGGAAGAGGTGGAGTTATTGGGGTCCCAGTCATCTACGCCACCTATCCTGCGAAAGAAACCCTTCCCGTCCCAGTTCAAAGGAATAAGGTGTGGGTCTCTACATGTGCGCTCGGGGAGACCAAAAGCACGGGAAAATTCAGAAACGGTCATCTCTCTAACCCTACCAAGAAGTTCAAAACGAATAAGGCCATCCCTCCCATGGAGGTTCACCTCAAGAGTGCTCAGAAATTCCAAAGTAATCTCCTTGAAGGTCGGCTCACCAAGCCTAGCAATATGAGTCATTTGGCCTCGTCCCAACAACCACATAACATCATCAAGCATACGACAACTTCTCAAGAAATTCTCATGCAAATATCTAGTAGGTATTAAAACACGTTTAGAAAGCGAACCATACCTAACTTTAATGTCTCCTTTAAAATTGAAGGGATTGCTGCTTCTTGAATCTCGAGAAAGGGTGGCTTTTTGCTTCCCTTTCTTTGCTGTAGATGCTTTGCGTTTCCGGCTTCCACTTCTACCATCGTCACCGGAAGGAGGCCCAGAAAAGTTCACATTCTTTGTTTTTACCATCCTGAAAAGATCAACAATTAGTAAAACCACCAAGATAACATCAAAGCATCAAAGAAGCATGATTATAATGTAAATTAACATGACTAATACTCCCCCATGCTTGTTTGATGCCAAGAATGGAAATTGAACAAGTCTAACCTACAAAACTCACCAAAAACAGAGCACAACACCACAAGATAATCATCATCCCAAATCAAACCTAAATTTCTCAAATGTTTCATCACATTACTCCCAAAACATCCCCAACACAATATATTTTCAAACTTGAAACTAAATAGGATCACATTCATCAAACTCTTTTATGCCCTAATTCAAGAACTCAACTTCAAAGACAATGCAAGCAAATCACTTGAAATCTTTGAGCATAATCATGGTATATCAAGCAATTTCAACAATTACCAAGTAATTCATGAATCAAAACAAAAATTATACAACAATTACTAGATAATAATGGAATAAAAGAGGGAGATTGAAGAGGTTACCTTGATGAAGTTGTGTACCAAAGATTGAAGTAAAAACCTTGTGTGTAGTGAGGTGAGTATGGAAGAGAGATGAAGAAGGGAGGAAGAAGAAGTTGAGAGGTGGTGGGTGTGGTGGTCGCCGGTGAGAAGCAAGAGAGGAAGAGGTGAGTTGAGGGAGAAAGGGGGTAGCGTGCGTCGTGAGTGAGGGAAGAAGTGAAAAAGTGAGGTTTTAATTTAAAAAAAGGGGGACGACTTTAAGTGAGAGGGCGGGCAAACAATTCCCGTAAAAACCCAAAACGATGCAAGCGTTTGCCAGGCGCTGGCAGCGTGCGACAATTTTCACATGCCTTGTTCTCGTTGGAAGAGGCGCTGCCAGCGTTTATGGGGGCGCTGGCAACGTTTTTCTACCTGACGATAATAATTCGATTTTTCTCTAAATTTTGCTTCGCTTAACCCCTTTTCCTTGTTTCCTTTTGCTTCTTCTACACTTTGGCATGCCAAAATTCTATACAAACATCTACTCACTCAAAAATCATTAGGTTAGAAAGTAAAACTTCAATAATATCAAAAAATTCTTCTTTTCTCTGCACATTAAAAAGAAAAATTAGCGAAGTAACAAGGTAAAATTACTTAAGGGATAAAAATAGTAAGAAATAACAGAAATAAATAAAAAAAGTGGCGAGGAATAAATAATAGAGAGTAATGTACCCTCCTCGAGGTGCTTTGTTTAACGTCGTTAGCTCGACGTTATTGACCCCTAATCATCGGGGTTCTTTAGTAGCCTTTGTGCTGACTGTAGGACAGACTCACCAATTAGGTATGGTTTCAACCGCTGTCTATTGACCTTAAATGCTCCAGCCAAACTTCTACTGCCCCATGGGGATATGCTCGAAGAACCTTAAAGGGACCCGACCATCTTGAATTTAGTTTTCCTGGGAATTGCCTTAGTCTGGAGTTGAACAAGAGTACCATGTCGCCATTCTGGAATCTCCTCCTTATAATATGCTTGTCGTGCCAAGTTTTAGTTCTTACCTTGTATATCCGGGAGTTTTCGTACGCTTGTTGCCGTAACTCATCGAGTTGCTGGAGTTTCTGGATTCTCATTTCTCTAGTGGCTTTGGAATCGAAATTGAGGGTTTTGATGGCCCATAATGCCTTGTGTTCAATTTCAACTGGGAGATGACAAGCCTTCCCGAATAATAACCTATACGGTGTGGTGCCTTGAGGTTTTTTGAAAGCGGTTTTGTAGGCCCACAAAGCGTCATCGAGCTTCAAAGACCAATCTTTTCTAGATCTATTAACAGTTTTTTCAAGAATGCTCTTTAATTTTCTGTTTGAGAGCTCAACTTGACTACTGGTTTGGGGGTGGTAAGGTGTGGCTACCTTATGTTTGACCTGTACTTGACTAAGAGAGATTCTAACGGTCGGTTACAAAAATGGGTCCTGTTGTCGCTAAGGAGCATTCTAGGGGTCGCAAATCTAGAAAAGATGTTCTTTTTGAGATACTTGATAACCGTCTTGGTATCGTTAGTCGGAGATGCTATAGCTTCTACCCACTTGGAGACATAATCGACGGTGACTAATATGTAGAGGTTTTTGTGGGATTGGGGAAACAGGCCCATTAAGTCGATTCCCCATACATCAAATAGTTCGACTTCTAGTATTCCAGTTTGGGGCATCTCATTTCTTTTAGACATATTTCCCGTTCTTTGGTATCTATCGCAAGATATGACGTAGCGCCTTACATGTCTAATAAGGGTAGGCCAATAGAAACCTGCATGAAGGACCTTGGCTATCGTCTTATCAGGCCCGAAGTGTCCACCAAAGGGGTGGCGTGCAGATGGAGCAACACATTTCGCACTTCATCTTCAGGTAAACAACGCCTGTAGATTCCATCACCACAAAGTTTACATAAAAAAGGTTCTCACTGATTGGTAAGGTCCGGCGGGAGAATGCCACAAGCAAGATAGTTTAGATAGTCGGAAAACCACGGAGCTGGGCACTAAGCTATGGCCAGGAGTTGTTCGTGAGGAAAAGATTCATTAATGGGTAGATCATCATCAGCTGATGGGTCTAATTGAAGTCGTGAAAGATGGTCGGCTACCTATAGGACCCCAGGAAAAGGTGACCCCTTTTTCTCGTGATGCGCTACTTAAACGATCAGGAGCCGACTAAGGTTGCTTAATCCTTAAATAAGGATATTTTTATTTTCGAAATTTATTTCGGGGTGATGAAACTTTATTTATCTACAAATCCATTTATATTATTTAAATACTCAAAATTGCACCAAAATATTGTATTAATGATTTATACTGGCCTGTTATCGAATCCAGGCCCAAAAGGAAACAACTAGGTCGTCAGAAATGATCAAAAGCCACATAGCTTTTGATAATTTCTCAGTTGGGCCATGCGTTTCCCTGGCCCAGAGGAAATGGGTGGAAATTAGCAAAGGTCGTATAGCCTTTGTTAATTTCTAGCCCATTTTCTCGCGGGTTGGCATTGGATTAGTAAAAAAATGGTGTTATTAAATCATTTTTAATTATTATAATGCAATGACGTGTATTTGAAATAATTTAAAGGATTGTAAAATGATGAAAGAGTCGCCTGCCAAGTTAAGGAAATCGACAAACCAAAAATATGAGAAGATAACTCCGGTTTACGAAACCTGATTTCTATGTTCGGGGGCAAGGTTAAGAATTCGAGAATTATAAGAACTCTCGAATCAACCTGTTAGAAAACAAACTCTACTAAAATCGAACTTGAAATGAAAAGAGCGGGGAGAAGTTTAATGAATTTCACAATGTTATATTCTCGAACATGCAATATAAAAGATGATGATGTTTTCTTTTACAAAACTCGTACAAGTAAGAAAATTAAAGCACGAATTATAACATCAAATACAATGATAATAGAAAGCTAAACTTACTAGATGGTGAATGGATGAAGATGGATACCGATCTTTTGATTAACCTTAGCTCGGAGCTTTGATGGAAGGATGTGTATGAGGATGGTTAGGGGGTGGCATGATAATGTAGTGATGATGAGAGTGATTAGGAGAGAATTAGAAGAATATGGACATAAAGAGAATTAGAATTAGTGTATGGAGGTTTATGGAGAGATTAGCTTTTCCAATGAGGGTGAAATGATGGGGTATTTATAGGTGGTGAAGTGAGGATTTTGGAGGGAAATGTGAGAGACATATCCCCACAATCAAGCCCTTCCATGTAATCACAAACGACATGCGGCTTTTGAATATTATTTTGATCAAAGAAAGTCAACCACATGTGGCTAATATCATGGGATGTGCATGGGGATGATTTTGGCGCCAAAATCAAAGAAATTCGTAAAACCTATGCCACTACAATATGAACGCTCAGACGCAACCATATGTTATGATCGTTCAATGAACGGTCGCATTCTTTTTTTCGGGCGACCGTTCATTTGCGACCGTTCACGGAACGGTCGCGCGTTTGTTATTAAATTTCAGATTAAAACTCCCCCTTCCTATTCCCTGATTTCCTCATCTCTCTCTTTCTCGATTCTTCCTCATCTCACTGACCTCTCTTTCTCACTGTTCTCTTCTCCATTCCCCTAAACACTCAAACCGATCTCCATCACATTCTCTTTCTCGTTACATGAAGCCCGACATGCAACACAAAAGTAGCAAGATCGAGAGCCTCCATCTAAATGTTCAAGGGAAGAAAACAATCGAGCTTTGTGGAAGAATTGAGCAATTCAAGTATATCAAGGGAGTAGAGAAGCCGAATAAGGTGTAGGCAGTGTGAAATTTTTCGTTTTTAGGTTTAGGGTTTAGATTAAATTTAATTTCGCATGTTTAATTCAAATTATTTTGTTTAACATCTTGTAATCTCGGATCTTAAGTTCATGTAATCAGATCTGAATTTTGATACTTTCAAAAGTTTAATACATTACCTAGGTTGATTATTCCTCGTTTCTTGTTTCTTATATGCTCAATTTCTGGGTTTGTCTTGATTTTCTGCGGATGTTTTATTCGATTTTTATGTTCATGTTCAAGTTTATGGGTTTAATATGTTGGGTTGCTTGATTCATGTTCATTTTTCCCTTCTTCCTTATTCCTTCCTCCTTGTTCTGGATCTAGTTTCAATTTCTGGGTTAGATTGTAATAGGGTTATTTTTCTGAGTAATTTTGATTAAAAAAAAGATTCGAAAATTTTGTGACCGTTCATGAACGGTTGCTCTGTTTTGTGGCCGTTCATGAACAGTCGCAAATTAGTGACCGTTCATTTGAACGGTTGCCTGTCCCGTCAAACGACCCTTCAGACGTGACCGTCGTGAACGATCGCAAATGAACGGTGGCGCGCCCTCTGGCGCGACCGTTCAAGCTTAAGTAAGACCGTTTACAACGGTCTTAATTTTTAGACCTTCTTGTAGTGTGCGACTTATAAGATTGAAGTACACGGATTGGTGACGTGACAAGTAGAGGCAGACCGCTTCTGATCATAAAACCCCGACGACTTTTATGACATTTCCCTGGGCCAGATTCGTGTTTTGGGCCAGGTTGTGATCTTTATAAAAGCTATGTGGCTTTTGTTTTTATTATGTGGGCTATTTTGATCTGTTGGGCCTACTTTGTTGACTTCGTGGGCCCAATGACCCATTTTGGTGTTCAACCCAAATTACTTGCTGAGTTTTGACAAGTTGAAATTTTGGCGGTGCAAATCCCGGCGTCTACAGAGAGCCCCCACTTTGATCGAGTCCGAAAAGGACGAAGGTCAAAGTATCCTGATATGCTTGGAGATAAATGTTGGTGGTCCTCTACGATGATGATGCCTTTTAATGGCGCGAAGAAGGTGATGGCGCCTTTTGGAGGTGTTTGAAAGGGGGCGGCACCTTTTAGCGGCGGCCTGGTAGCAGCCTTTTAGTAGCAACAGGATGAAGGGTTGTCCCTTCTAGTGGAGCCTGGACGACAACAACCTTTTATGCGGCAACTGGATGGAGGGTGGTCCCTTTAAGCGGGGCCTGGACGACAGCAACCTTTTATGCGGTAGCTGGATGATGGTGGTCCCTTTTAGCGGCGACCAGACGACAACAACCTTTTATGCGGCAGCTGGTATATGGTTGTCCCTTTTAGCGGTGACCTGAAAATCACAAGAAAACAGAAGTGTTAGTCTTTTCTGAAATGTAAGAGGGATTATTGGCTTAGATGTTTACCTGAGAGGATTATGGGACTCGGAAACCCTTGGGCCATGAGCTTCGGGCCGACATATTTAGACTATGTGGGTTGAATGAATTTTTTTTGATGGACTGTAACGAGCTTGAGCTGCGAAACTGGGCCATGGAGGTCACAAAAGCTATGCGGCTTTTGTTATTTTTTCTAGGCTGATGAGGAAGCTTGGCCCGCAAACTTGGGCCGTGGCTAATGCTCTGGATGGACTTCAGCCTTCCCTTTTGATTTGAACTTTTTGGATCCCAGTCGGTTGTCACGACTGTGACACTGTGCAACTCGCCCACGACAATCTTCTGGAGAAGCTGGGCAAAATTTCTTAAGTTGAATTGTTTTAGATCCAGCAAGCCGTCACGAGTGTGACGTTTTTTTCTCGCCTGGAACAATCTTCTGGAGAACTTCAGACTTCAGCACCTTCAACACTCCAGAAGAAAAAGAAACACACAAAAAGAAAACAAAAGAAGAAAGAAAGCCAACTTACTAACTGTATTAACAAGAGAAGGGAACGATATTAATTGGTCTCACATCCATGGATTCACAAGAAAAGGTAGCTAATGCTTCATTAATGCAATGATTCTCAATGAAAGTGAATAGTTCAGTATCAAACACACATTCAATCACAAAAGATTCAATTTCACTCTCAACAAGATCATGCTTAATTGCATCACAAGCATTATGGCCTTTAATAAACTCAATCTTCTCTTCACACACAAGCATGGACAACGGTGTGGACAATGATTCATCATCTAACATATTTTCATCAAGTTCTTCATCATCACACACAAAATCATCATGTTCCTCATACTCATTAGGTGCAGATAGAGCTAAGGAATTGCTAAGCCCCAAGCATGGTCTAGTATAGTAGTCATCATCCTCATCATAATCATACACAGAAGAATCAGCATGCATTTCAGGACTCAAAGATGATGAGTGATCTACTTCAACATTCGAATCAACCATTTGTGAAGAAAAAGCTTCTACCCAAGTTTTAAGCATGTGTTCAAATTCATTCATTCATTCATTCAATTGCACACCCATCTCAACTTGTGAACCATCCATTTCAGCACGAATATTTTCTAATTCAACTTGCACACAAGAATCAGAATCATGATATGGGGATTCACAATGCAAGCACACAGGAACAACGCCACATTGAGGGTATCATAAGAGTTCTCTATATAATCCCTTCCATAGGATTAATCATCAAAACACACGGGATAATCACATGACTGTTCAGTTTCAGTCCTAGAGGGTGATGCATAATAAGATTGGAAGCTAGGACTAACACTTTGTTGCTCAAATTCAAAAGAATCCATAGACAACCATTCAAGTAATTCCCTTGTTTTTTCTTCTCCTAAAGCGGAAAACCCATAATAATCTAAGAGGTTTCGGGTCTCATAGTTTACACCCTCATTCACAAGTCCCAACAAATCCAATGTATCATAAAAGATACCATACAATTCACATTGAGCACGATAATAAAGCAATCTAGCTAAATATCTCCAAAACAATTTCATGCTCAAATTGGGGAAATTGGGGACTAGCCATAATCTCTATTTTTCATTTCTCTTTTTTTCTCTTTTTTTTTTTTATGTTCAAATTTTTTTGTGTTACATTTTTCTTGAAAGATCCTAGAAAGCAATAAACTATATACACACAAACCAACAACCTAATCTACCAAATAACGTCTTCCCCGGCAACGGCGCCATTGTTCGGTTGCGTATTTTGGGTTTTTTCTAAGTAGGGGTTGTCGGTCCATAAGGATGGGTGTTAGGCTTGATACGGGAATTGGTTTGCGTAAGGGGTCTTTCAATGCGGAAAGCGATAAATTATGTAAAAGAAAGCGATTAAACTAACCTAGGCATGGATTCAACAAAGAAATAAAAGTATCAAATAAAGCATGAAATTAAGAAAGCAATTAAAACATGAAATCAAAATAAAGCAAGAAATTATACTTTCGATAACCAAAACATCTTCAGTAAATCTTCAATCCTCACTTGGATTTTCCCCTGAACAAGCAAGAAAATGTGAATTGGATTACCAAGGATCCCCAAATCCTCACTAGGAATTAGAATTTGTGACCCTTGATCCTCCTCCTCACTAAAAGTGGATTGGTTGTGATTATCACTAGAACTTTAATCAAATCAACAATGGCAATTGAAGAGAGAGAAAGAGAGAGAGAGAGAGAGAGAGAGAGAGAGAGAGAGAGAGAGCTTTGTAAAACTTCAATGGAGATTGCTTGAAAGAGAAAGAGTTCACTACAAATTACAAGAGAAAACTTGAAGAAAGCTTAAAGATCAATAAGAAAACTTGAAGAATAATTAAAGGATTAAAGCAAGATTAAAAGAAGCAATTAAATCTAAATCTATTCTAAACCTACTCCTAAAACTAGCTAATTGTATTTTAGAGTGCTGAATTACATAGGTATATATAGGAGGAAGGAAAAACATCTCAAAGCCCTAAATTAATCCCAGCAGCACGCGCGTCATTTTCCGCAGAAACTGGGCATATCGCGGGCGCTACAGCCTGGGTCGCGGGCGCGACCAGGCTCTGCCCATTTATTGTCCGTCGTTCGATCGATGTCTTGACACCCCAGAAGATGGTTTTGGGCGCGACCCTCTCTGTCACGGGCGGGACGCCCGGCTGACTCGGTTGCTAAGCTCGGCTGCTTTGGTTGATGCATTGACGCCCAAAACATGGTCACGGGTGAGACCCTGTGCGACTTGGGTGCGACGCCCAGCTGTCCTGACTGGAGAAAGAGTACCTGGTTTTGTTCTACTTCGGGTCTTCGGCTTGGGTTAGCTCGGGTCGGCTCGGGAAATCACTCGTGATTCCCTAAAAAGCCTCAATTAAGCCCAATTTCCTTCTAACTCTTTATTTTCCTACAAAACACAAATTCATTATAACTAATATATATTTACGGGGTTAGAACAAGCAAAAATACCCTATAAAAGAGAAGAATTCGGCTCGGAACGAGACCGAACACCGCTGCAAAACCTCTGTGGCTTTTGCGAATTTTTCTTCTTTTTTTTTCTCTTTCCTCGTGAATGGAATTAAAGTGGGGCTTGGCCCGCATATAGACGAGAATTTTCCACGTAGCCTTGTCTCTCCTTTGGGTGGCGAGATGATGACCTTTGGATTCTCGACCAATGAAATGCATTTGGAATATCGAGGCGGGTCCTAGGAACGAATGTCTCACATTCACCCAATTTTTCGATAAATTCAATGCATTTCATTCATTCACTCTCATCTCCTTCATAACTTCCTCTATTGCTTCTCCTTCTCTTAAAGAATTTTGCTCCTTTGAAGAGAGAGTTCTCATTTTAGAAGATGCACCCAGGAGTCAAAGGAATCATCCGTCCCTCATGCGGCGGCATGGCCTTATGAAAGGTCTTCTAACCATAACTTCGTACCTGGTGCGGGGGCAGCTCCTTCTGATCTCAGTGTTCGACCTTGGAACCATGCTTGGTACTATCATTCCCATGGCAAGGCGACCTCCGAACTTTCTTTTATGCTTAGTTTAGTGTAAAAATGAGCAAGCACGAATTGTTATCTTTCATGTCCTATCGATTTTTAGCTATTTTAAGTATGCTTATATTGATGCATATTTGGGGCTTAGGATGTTGAATAATCCTTTTATTTAAGCATCTCGACCGAAAATCCGACTTGTAATATGAACCCAAAATGCTTTTTGAACCGACTAGGGAACCCAACCCGTATATCAAATAAATGCTAGACGGCTTTTATCTTCTTTTTGGCCTACATCCTCGGCCCAGATGACAAACAACGGCCCGCTTAAGGAAAATTAAGGCTAAGCGGCTTTCATATTTTTTTTGTTGGCTTTTGGCGCATTTTGGGGCCGGAAATGAACCATTTATTCACAAAGGCCAGTCGGGATTTGTGAACTTTTATTGGGCTTCTTGATGCGTCATGGGCCAAAGCGTTGGGCCATTTATTCGCCAAGGGTCATGCATCCTTTGCTAATTAATGCCGGGTTGTGGGTGTCGTCTTGTGGTCCGTAGCAGTAAGCCCAGTATTCCAATTTATACTGGGTCCTGCTAGGGTTTAGCAGACTGTATTCGAGTCCGTAATACCAAGTGAGCCCCCATTTTAGATAGCATCCTTAAATTTTGTTTACTGTTTCTAGGCGGATAACATGAAAACTTGCGGTATCTTGAAAGATCCCCTGAAAGTTGTCGATTCCATCCATGGAGATTTTGTGCGTGACACATTAACCGTGGCGAGTTTTATGCCATTCTTGAAATGTCAGTTGGCCTGGAAAAGTCGGACTTTTCGGATCATAGGTCGGGCGATAGGTGAGAGGTTTTGGGATACCACTAATACCCTCCACTTTCCTGTGGGTGAAATGACTATGACGGCCAAGGACTTCGTCATGATCACGAGTCTTCGCTGGGGCGGGCAAGATGTGACCTTGGATGTGGATATTCCTCCAGTAGTCTTGAACATGCTTGGTTTGTGACAGCACACCTGCACCAGAGACAAGGTCTGTCCAATCTTTCTTATACACATTTTGAAATGGCAATTCGCGATGCAAGCTTTCAAATCCTCCTGAGGAGCAATGCCGCTTCATCTTCTTGGCATATATTCTTTCTGCAACCCTTTTTGCCAACCGTGGGGATAACATTGTTTTGTCATGGCTCCCTAACCTTTTGAATTTCAACAACATTCGAAATTTGAACTGGGTAAGGCAGCGTATGCAAACTTCATTCATGGGCTCCGCCACAGTGTGAGGATTTCGCAAAATGACGAACCCGTCTTCCTTCACGCGGCTCAGACTCGCTTCTTGTACTACCCTTGTTTGTGGAAGGTGCTCGAGGTAATTTCCCGATATTCTTCTCTCCTTGATGTCAATCTTCTTTTCATCTTTTTGAAGTTTTGTTTATGTAGTCATGGGTCTATGAATACATTTTGTCCTTGAGCGCCAATCGAAAAATGATAGGACAGTACCAGCTGCTTAGTGTTGGACTACCAAGGGCATTCATAGGAAGAAATATCAGCTAGGGACTCTCAACCTTGTCCATCGTGTGCTAGACAACCTTACTCCCGTACACCAAATGAATTTCCCTTACTTTCCTCTGCACTTTGATCTTAAATTCTCTTTTCCTCCTTGCAGGCTCAGGTAAACTGGCGTCCATGGGTCGGTTTCAATGTGAGTGGGCTACCAACCCCTTTGTATTTGGTGGAGCTTGATACTCGTCTTCACATCCTGATTGAGGGGCCCTCAGGTTACGTGTTGTACATGGGAGAAAGAGCCTCGAGACCGATCATGCGGCGTCATCCTGGCCTCTTCCCCTTAGATTCTACGGAGAACATGTTTGAACCATGGTGTATCGACCCAGCCATTTTGAGTGAAATGGTTCAAGGTCAGGAATTCGAGCAATTCATCAAGGACGTATCGCAAGGTCAACTTGAAGACAAATAAGATCGCAACCTCAGTCGCTTAGCTCCTGGAGTGGTATGTATCTTTTCCTTTCTTCCTTTCCCTTATCATACTTTCGTTGATTCTAACCACAAAATTATAGCTAAGGCCTTATGCCAAAACCGCTGAGATGGAGGTTCAATCAGGAGAGGAGAAAATTGGTGGTTTCTTAGACGTGGAACGCAACAGTGAGTGTTATGCACTACAGAAATTAGAACGGAAACCGGTAATCTTTCATTTTATGCTACTTCCTTATCATTCTTCACTTTATTAGTGAATAAACCTGATGTTGCCTTCCTTCAGCTAAGGTGGCCAACCATTCGACACATGGTCAAGCAGTGGAACACTATGAAGAAACATATCAATCAGGTGTTCATTGGCTCTGGTAGTTATCAGGGCAATGCAGCTAGAGTTGCAGATATGGAGGCTGATGTGGAGTCCGTTCCTAGGGAACCGCCGCGACGCTCCAATGTGGTTTCTCTTCGTTTGTAGCCCCCACGTCACTCTTTGGTAGGGGAGTACTCTTCTCGAGGTCGATCTCGGGAAGAGGTTGGTGGGTCTTCGCGTCCTCCCTTGGCAGCTGTACCAGAGGGTTGTGGCAAAGGCATTTTGGTTGAAGGCCAGAATTCATCTGGATCTCATCGTAGTAGGTCTGGCAGCAAAGGTCGTCGTCCTCCAAGCATGGAATAGGACATGGCTCAGATGTCTTTGGACAGCGGTGGGTATGGTGGTGACACCCAACCTCATTCATATTGGGTGGAGGATGCTTCAGAGTCTAGCGCCACCTACTTGCCCTCACATTCTCGTCGCACTCTAGCTTCAGTGCGTTCTTCTCGCCGAGGTCGAGAGATAGTGGTGAGGGATCGTGATTCAGATGCATCCGTTACGTATCCTGGTGTCCAAGCCCTAGCGGATGATGCTGCCTCGCATTCTTCACCTTATAATGCTCCCTCTTTTGGTTCTAGTTCTCACTCTTGCCGGATGGCATGTTCCGGCTCTTGGGATGGGTCCATCATGGCCCATGGGCTCACAAGAGTGGTATGTGCCTCAGCATTCTTGGCTACGAGGATCTACTTGTTTTGGTTGGCCAGCCCTCGGTCATGTGACATAATCTGCTTGGCCAACCCCTTCCTTTGGTTGGCATGTGCCAGAGCATTTTTAGTTGACGGCTTCGCAGGATTCTTCTAGATCTTCACCTTCGAGGACATATCCGACCCCTCCAGGAGTGCCCTTATCTGCACCATCACTCCCTAGAGAGCCTTCTCCGATGCAAACACAAAACACTCCTCCTCCTCCGGCATTCTCAAGCTTTGGTCCCACACACGACCCTAACTATTACTGTAACGCCCTGGCCCTTTCCGGGCCGTGGACATTACCGATAACTGCTTCAAGGATCGCTGACTAACCCCACAAATCACCACGAGTCTTTCCATCATGCTTCGTCCTCGCTCACACGGTGCCTGGGAAAACTTCCCAAGAGGTCACCCATCCTTTGACTACTCCCAGCCAAGCACGCTTAACTAAGGAGTTCCCAACGGATGAGCTACCAAAAAAGAAGGTGCACCTTGGTGATATAAGTAGTCATTTCAATCCTCTTAAGCCACACTTTAACCACATATCAAGGGTATTATAATTACTCTTGGGACATTTATTTTGGAACTGCGGGTGCTTCCAATGCCGGAACTTCAAATGTTGGTGATGATTTGGTTGAGGACACCAGCGATTCGGGCTCCCTATGGTGATAACACTTATGCAATGTGATGCAAAAACCTTTTGTACTTCTTTTTTTATGTCTCCTTATTATTTTTATTTTAATGCAAGACTCAATGTATGCACAACTCTTTATGCTTTATTAATGCATTACTAAATGTGATTTTCTACATGATGGGATTAATCCCTATTAATCCCGCTTCCCCATAAAGAAAAGAAAATAAAAGAAACCATAAAAACTTAAGTGTCGTAGTAAACTCGAGTAAAAATTTCTGAACCGAGCATCATTTGGCAACCATCAAAACCTGAGAAACACGCGATTAGTTTGCTTAAATTCATCAAAGAGAAAAACCCGACTGATTTCAAAAGCTAGGCGAACTTTGAATGTTGAAAATGGTCCTGGATCACACCAAAACCTACGTGGCTTTTATTGGTCGAAGGAGGGGGAAATGGGCCTCGCCTAGGGTGCGTGTGGACAAGGAACGGCAAAGCCTCTGCGGCTTTTGGGAATTCCCCCCCCCCCCCCCCATTTTTTGCTAGCCATTGGTGAATGGTTTAAGTAATGGGATTGATGATCAACGACCATATGACCGTTTTTCTTGATTTTTGATCCATTTTGAGCTTGGTTGATGGTGTATAAATACCCTTCTTTGTGTAGGTGAACCTCACTCATTATCTCCACTTGAAACCCTTCACAAAAATTCACCAAGAGTTCACCAAATCTCTAGAATTTCCATGGCGTTCGAGAAGAAGCTTGCCACTTGGATGAGCAGTTTGTCCAAGGAGGAAAAGAAAGAACTCGGGAGATACAAACTAACGAGCTTGTTGAGTCTTCGGTAAGTGAGAGTAAACCTCGACTTTCTTTGAGCGGCGGAGACTTTTTGGGATCCGAAGATGCATGTCTTCCATTTTAACATGAAGGAGCTATGCCCGCTTTCGGAGCAGTGGTCTTCTATTCTCGGGATGAACAACTTTATGCCTCCGACGTTACCTCCGACATCTCTTGACGTCAATAAACAGTACAAGGAGCTGCTGTGTCTTCTATCTCGTGTCATAGGAAGTGCATTATTTGGCGAAAAGGTACATTTCCAAGCCATAGTGGAATACTTTCTATCCCCTGAGACTTTAGAATATGGTCCAGTGATATGAGTGCGAGCGCTAGTATTATGTTTTCTGGGAAAATTTTGCTTCTACCATGGTGGCCAAAGAACTGGTTGGACGAACCTAATTCAAATCGTCAAAGACATAGCTCGAGGTTACAACCCGATGCCATTGATGTTAGCGGAGATCATGTTGGGCTTGGACAACCCTAATCCGGAACATGAATTTCGTGGGAGCCCTTTAGTACTTCAGGTACACCATTC
Organism: Portulaca oleracea; assembly: GCA_029582165.1. Lineage (NCBI taxonomy): Eukaryota > Viridiplantae > Streptophyta > Magnoliopsida > Caryophyllales > Portulacaceae > Portulaca > Portulaca oleracea. Next base: position 7,065,337 of record CM055878.1, on the reverse strand, counting down.
TCCCTCCTTTCTTCTTCCCTTTAGTTTTTTGTGATAGAGGCAACCACCTACTGACTGTAAACGTAACCTGTCTTTTACAGCACGAAAAGTTTTCTTTTTTTTTTCTTTTTTTCGTTAGTGTAGGATAATTGTTATGCAATCGCAACCCTTGCTAACTTTATGGAACAGATATGGTTGATGGAGTATTTGAGCCTTATCGAGGAGCCCTGAACATCTTCAGCATTGGCGAACTATTGTCAAAGGAAAAGGAGATACACTGATCTTCACTCAATAGCGGAGTGGATTGCATTTCGTAAGGAACCTCACGATATCACGTGGTGGATTGAATGGTGGCATATCTCTGAATATGTGACCGTGATTCACGCAACGCTTATGTTTGCCGGTCTGACGCACATGACATACTACTTCCCGGAGCGGGTGTGAAGGCAAATGGGTCGTAAGCAAATCATCTCTGAGCTACTTTGTGAAGCCCCCGAGCAGCTGAAGCTTCGTCATTCAGTAAAGAAGGGGCTGTAGACAATGGATTTTGGCACATAGATATATAGCATAACTATATAAATATGAAGCAAAAACGAAGAAAAAGAAGTCAATCGATAAGCTAGATTTTAGCATAGATTTTATGTACTTTTGATGTAATTTTTATTATTTCTTTTTATGTATTTTTAGTTAGACAATTAAGAATTAAGGGAAGCCAAGCCATGCAAGCCATAAGAGCAAGTGCAAGAGGTCGCAGGCTCGAAACCTCACAAAAACACTCCAAAAATACCTCATATTAGTTCACAACAAAGGCTATCTCCGTCCACTGTGAACAACCACTTCCCTAGGTGGGTGAGATCACACAACACCGTCCATGGGTGCGTGGACGATAGATGGATCCCTTCACCCTAGCCTGTAGGTCGGTCAGCCACTACGGCTCCAACCACACGTGGTTAATTAACCACCTGCCACCGTCCATCTCCATACACTCCCCCTACTGCCTAGAAACTTGCATTGTTTATTGCCACAGTCGAGGTGAATACATGTGCATGTATATACATGTATTCTCCACTCTCTACTCCTCCTATAAATACCCCCTCATGCCAAAGCTAAGCTCACTCAATGATTCACCCATTTCTCCTCCTACACTTTCATTCATTCATTCTCTCATTCCTCTCATCTCTCTAATCTCTCCATTCTACTATCATCATTCTACCATCTTCTCTATCACTTCTCCACCATTTTCTTATCATCCTAATCTCTATATCTTCATCCTCTTAAACCTCTCATCCCTACTCTCATACTATCCTCACCATTCTTACATAAAACCCTCACAAAAGCATCCTAAAACACCACTAAAAACCCACAAAAAAGCCCTTTCTTCCTATACTTTTCCCTACCTTTTTCCTATCCTTCTTCATCACTTTCCTACCATTATTATATCCTTTTCTCCACTTATTTAAGCCCTCTTATCTCCATTCTCATCTTCCTTCCATTATCTTTCCACAAAACCCTAAAACTCCACAAAAAGAGCCTTTTCCAACCCTTTTCTCACCCCTTTTCCATACCTTTCTCCATCCACTTTTAGAACCATTTTGGCATCTTCAAGAGGAGTATTCAAGGCTTTCAAAGGCATCCAAAGAGGCTTCTACAAAGGCTAGGCAAGGCTTCCCTAAAGAAAGGTCACAATGTAAGCTCTTAATTGTCTTTTCCTTATGTGAATAAAGTATACATGTTGTATATTCCTTTCATTCTTATTGTTGCATGTTTAATGAAATAATTCTATAAAGTATTCTTTTATTTCCCTTCCAAACCTTATTAAAAGCACATTCTTAAACTTTTAGTAGAGTCTTTCCTTTTGTGAGAGGCGTCTTAAAGTTTACTTTTCGAGTTCGTAACTTTACCCCTGAATCCATTTTGGGTTTTGCAGGCGGAGTCTTTCTTTCTTTCTTTTGATTTTTTCTTGGATTTTCCGTTAAAAATTCGGGTGGTGACTCCCATTTCGAACTAAAATACATCGAGGATTGCATAAACTATGGTTAACATGGTTTTACAATGTATCGATGCGACTTTAGGGTTTTTCTTTCATATATTTCTAAATAATATTTGCATAAATTGCTTTCTTCCGAGCCTAACATTTAAATGAGAAAATTTGGTTAAAATTAGAAGAACTTGGAACAAGTGGATGTTTACTCTTAAAGATTTAATTCAAGGACTCATAAAATGCACAAGTAAAGGAAAAGTGATTTTACAAAATATTATTCATGAAATACAAGTTTGATTTCCTTAAAGAGTTTTTCAAAGGTTAAACCCCAGCACAAATCACCGAATCACACCCCCAATCCTAACGTGGATGTTCGGATGCCCGAACGGCGAGGAAAAATGTCCACAGGATTTTTAGCGACTCCACTGGAGAGTTTTCTTAAAGTGGGTAAAACTTGAAAAAAGTTTGTGTGCTTCAAAATTTTTGGAAGGAAAATGAATTTTTACTCAATATTATTAAATCATTCTTTTTAGGCAATAATGCATCGCATATACTGGGGCACTCCCTTGACATGTAATATGTTGTAGGAGCACGTAAATCGACGGTATTAGGCTTTTTCTTTTTAAACCACAAAAAATAACCCATGGGATGCCGGACCGGCCACACTCAATTGGTGTACTTACACCGAGAGAGCATTGGTCACCACATCCACTCATGCATCACTCTACGAGGTCTCCACACGAGCCTCCAAGAACAGCACCCCACACATTCAAGTTGCCTTTACAACAAGAATGCACCAGGGTGAGTACATGAGCCATTGTTTAGACCCAATTATGTGTCTAAATACCGCCTAAATCCTTAGGCTTTTGACTTGTTTCGTAGCTTAATTTAATAACTTTTAATGCGTTTTTGGTAATTTTGTAGATTTTAGAGTTTTTACTCAAAACGTGGTAAAAAGGGCCATTTTTGCACCTAATTTTGGAATCCCGAGATTCCTCGAGTCCTGGTCGAGTCGAAGACAAAGGAGACAGAAAGGCCGGACATGTCAAAGAGCTCAAAAGGGAGTAGACTTGCTGAAGATCATCGAAGCTTAGCCCCAGCCACGCCTTTGGTAGCGGGCGCTACGCCCAGAAGGAACTTTGAAGTCGAGCTAGACTGTGGCCACGGTCATGTTGACCGTAGCCACAGTGGGATCAAGCTAAGCCCAAGGGAAGAACGAGTGGGAGCCAAGCAAGACCGTGGCCACGGTTATGTTGACCGTAGCCACGGTGGGTTCATGACCTGCCTAAGTGAAATTTTGACCGAGCAAGACCGTGGCCACGGTATTGGGAGACCGTAGCCACGACGGTGCGAAGGAGCGAAAAGTAATCGCCTAATCGCCGACCGCACACGGTCAGGGCACCGTGCCCACTGCGGTCGCGAAGAGAAGAGAGAAATCGCCTGCACTACGCAGGACCGTGGCCGCGGTCTAATAGACCGTGCCAACGGTCCCCTGCAGATGCGTTTTGTCTGTTTAGCAAAGTGACGAGTTTTGAGTAACAAACTTGGCTTTTATATATGGGTTTTAGGTCTTTTAGCTGGGAGGGATCTATTATCCTATCTTAGCACATACTTTATCATACTTTTATCACATTTTAAGCTTGGAATTAGAGTGATTAGCGAGAGTTTTTACTTAGATTATTGATCTTGTACTGGATTCTTTTGGATTCCTATTTGAAGTTTGAATATTATTCTTATCTTTGGAGCATTGGAGCTTTATTATTCTGGAGTATTCCCTTTGTCCTTGAAATCAATGAGCATTTCTTAACCTTTCTCTCTTTAATTCATTATTTACTTGTTAATCTCTGTTTTGTCATTAGAATTGTTGGTGTTTGTTGATTGTTGTTTTATTGTTAATTTGATTATCCTGTCAAGCATGAATGAAGTTGTTAATGTCATTATCATGTTAGTTAGGATGTTTAGAGGCTAGAACCCTAATGGGTTAGGGAGATATTAAGGATGTGAATAGGTGATTAGGTCTGGGTTAGCAATATTAGTGAGTAATTAGTTGGGAAATCAATTTCCCACTCCTATCCTTCCCTCAAGTAGGATGTATTTGGGTTCGAAAGCCCCCGAATACATCCGACACTTGTGATGGAAGGTGGAAATTGGGATAGTTAGTATTCTATTCACGAAAGCGAATAGAAACTATTTAGGAACTTCCGTTTCATTAACCCTCCGGGTCTGTCGATGGACTTTGGGGAAGTTAATCCGGACTATCCTCGGAAGAGGAAGCCCGGTGGGTATTTTCTAACGGAATTACCACTTGATTTTCCCTTCTTGTTACTCCCTTGTTGCAAAACCCATTTCCACATCCCTGTTTGCATCCTGAAGTCTCCCGACACCCATTGTTCCCCTTTTTTACTGAACCTAAGTGTGTTTGTGATGTTTTTACCCTAAACCTCTCATCATTTCATGATCGTAAACCCTACCTAGAGTAAAGTAGTCATAGCTAAGGCCCCTCGCTCCCTGAGAAAGAACGATAAAAACCAAGGTCTACGAACCACGTTACAGCCGTTAAGCCTTATCTAGCCAATAAACCCTTTTGTACATAGAGCATTAGTTTAGGATACCCCTTGTTCATATGTATGCTATGTGCTACGTGTTTAAATTTGTTGTAAAGGGTCGACCTAAGTTTAGGAGTGTTGTTCTAGTTCGTATAGTAATCATTGGGCTAAGAAGAGTTATGTTTACCAACTAAGTTAATTAACCTCAAAAATTATGGTTAACCCAGTGGTTGGGCCCATTTATATGTAAAGGTTAATTTTCTTGGTCCATAAAGAAAACTCAACTCTCCTTTGATAATTCTATTTGGCCCTTTATGACATTTCCTTAGCAAAGGTCCAATAAACCTGATTAAAAGTCCAAACTAAGTTAGTAGGTAAAATGTTAGACTGTATAATGATCACTAGGCTAGAGTAAATTAATTTATTAAGTTAATTATCGAATATGTCACACTTTTGGCCGGCCCGTGGTTAGGCCCAACCATATGAGATTTGGCAATTAAGTCCATAAATCAATTATAACTCGTCCGTTGTTTTTATTCAGTCTTTTATGATACCTGCTTTCCTGTAATTAAATAAATAAAAAACAAAGTAGAAAGAAGGGTCGCCGGTCCTGTTAATCATTATTTTAGTCCACATTGCTGTCAACATGGCTCGAATTAAGTCTGAGTCGGTAGCCCAAATTACAGACTCTCCTTAAAACGGTCGGCCTGTGGATGGGGCCCATCCGAATTGAGAAACATTGATTTGTGCTCCTTGGCTTAGGCTTGATTCGCCATGCTTGAATTTAATCGGCCTATTGTAATGATTGGTTGTCCTTAGATCTAAAAAATAAGACTAATAAATCAAATGAAGTTAGTGGATAAAGTTTTAGACTGCGTAATATCCACCGGACTCGAGTAAATTAATTTATCGAATTAATTATTGAATCTATGGTCGGCCCGTAGTTATGCCCAATCATATCGGATTTGGCAATTAAGTCCATAAACTAATTACAACTCGCCTGTTGTTGGTTTTATCCAGTCCTCTACGATATCCACTTTCCTAAACAAATAGAATAAAAGATGTATAGAAAGAGTAGGCTGTCAGTGCTATTGATCATTATTCTAGCCCGCGTAATAGTCAGTATGGCTTGAGTTGGACTGATAAATTTTACGAGTTACGGATTCTCCTTAAAACGGTCGGCCTGTGGATGGGGCCCATCCGAATTGAGAAACACTGACTCGTGATTCCTTATTCAGTTCTGATTCGCCATCCTTGGCTTTATTCGACCCTTCATAATGATTAGTTGTCCTTAGGGTCCATATAGAGTTAGGTCCGTAAGTTAGGTAAATTGTGTTGTAGTGTATGTGTTCGTACCTATGTTTGTGCCTTTGCGTGTGCATGTGTATGTGTCTGTGCATGCGTTTGTGCCTGTGCGCGTGTATGTGTGTTGGTCGAGTGGTTTGTAAGACCACGGTTTTATCGTTCTTCCACAGGGAGCTAGGGGCCTTAGCTGCAACTAGTTAACTCTAGGTATGGTTTTCGATCATGAAAGGATGATAGAATTTAGGGAAAAAACGACACAAACACACTATGCTCAGTCAAGAAGGTGAAACAATGGGTGTCGGGAGACTTTCGGGATGCAAACGGGAATGAGGAAATGGGTTTCGCAACAAGAGAGTAACGAGAAGGGGAAATCAAATGGTAATTCCGTTAGAAAATACCCACCGGGCTTGCTCTTTCAAGGATAGTCCAGATTAACTTCCCCATGATCCATCGACAAACTCGAGAAAGTTAATAGAACGGAATTTCCTAGTTAGTTTCTTTTCGCTTTTGCGAACTAGAATACTAACTATCCTAATTCCTACCTTCCAACAAACATTGGATGTATTCGGGATGCTTTTGCACCCAAATACATTCCACTTGAGGGAAGGATAGGATTAGGATGTTGATTTCCTAACTAGTTACTCACTAAAATTGCTAACCCAAACCTAATCACCCATTCACACCCTGAATATCTCCCTAACCCATAAGGTTCTAGCCACTAAACATCCTAACTATCATGATAATAACATCAACAACTTCATTCATGCTTAAAAGAGTAAACAAGATGGCAATAAACATTCAACAATACCAACAATATCAATGATAACAAAAACAGAGATTAGTAAATAAGCAATAAATTAGAGAGAAAAAGGTTAAGAAATGCTCATTGATTGTGATGACAAGGGAGTAAACTTAAGAATAATAAAGCTCCAATGCTCCAAAGTTCAGAATAATCTTCAAACTTGCAATAATAATCAAGAGAATTCAATACAAGAACCAATAATCTCAGCAAAGCTCTTCCTCAATCACTCTAATCTAAGGCTTAAAATGTGATAAAAAGTGCTAAAGTATCATAAAAGATAGATGAAAGTTGCTATCTAGATTGATATTTAGTTAAAATGACCTAAATATATTAAATAGTAATCAAGGTTATTACTCAAAACTCATCATTTTACACAACAGAAAAATCTGGCCAGTAGGGGACCGTGGGCACGGTCAAGGTGACCGTGGCCACGGTTCTGCGTAAGGCAGGCGATTTCTTCTCTTCGCTTCGCATCACCGTGGGCACGGTCCCCATGCACCATGGGCACGGTCTAGGCGATTAGGGCTGACAACTTTTTGCTCCTTCGCACCGCCGTGGCTACGGTTATAGGAGACCGTGGCCACGGTCTAGTTCGACCAGCTTCTTCCTTGGGCAGGGTAGGATCCCACCGTGGCTTCGGTCAAAGTGACCGTGACCACAGTCTATCTCGGGTGCAAGGTCTCTTCCCTTGGTCATGATTCAATCATACCGTGGCTACAGTCCAGGTGACCGTGGCCATGGTCTCTCTCGGCCACAGTTTCCTTTAGTGTACTCTTCAGCCGTTGCTTCCGCTTCCGTTGCCTTTCGACATGACCGGCCCTTCTAATCCGCTGCCTTTGGCACGACCAGGGCTCGGGGAACCTTAGGGAATCTCGGGATTCCCAAGATTGGTGCAAAATTTGCCCATTTAGAATCGTTTTGAGTGAAACCCTTCGGAAACTACAAAAGTAACTAAAACGCATTAAAAGTTATTAAAACAAACTACGAAACAAGTCAAAAGCCTAAGGATTTAGGCGGTATTTAGACACGAAATCGGGTCTAAACACCCCCCCACACTTAAACCTTTGCTCGTCCCGAGCAAAACAAAACAAAACAAACTAATTAACACAAACTCCTCTGTCGTGGGAGAGAAACGAGTGCATTTAGCGTATGCACCAAGCCCTTTGAACCCCCCGGCAGCTCGGGTGGACGAGATGGATTCGTGAGGGTTTGTAGCGGCTATACCCACAAAAGCCAAAGAAAAAGGAGAGAGGGAAAGTGAAAACAAAACCGAAGAAAACAAATAGAACGAAAAACAAGGGCTTTGATTCACAAGATCTCGCAATCCAAACTAAGAAAACGCGATTAAACCTCCCAAAGTAACCGTTAGGAGCATCTCACAAACACCAAACTCGGAAAAAGGTTGATCTTGAAGATTTTTGACTCCCTACACCTTGTAACAAGTGAACCCCCGCAGCAAAAACACAATAAGGGTTAACGGGAACCAAAAAAGTTTAAAAACTCGCGTCCGAATTTGAAAAAAACGAAACAACCGAGAGGAGTGTTGCCCTCCCTCACATTTGGTCGCCCTTGGCTTGGTGAGGGCCGTAGGTGATGCAAGGGGAGGTCCCGCTCTTTTTAGAAGCAAAACTTTTCTTTTCTTTCTTCTTTTTCTCTTTTTTTTCTTTCTTTTTGGTTTTTAAAAGTCGTATTAGCCTTACTTTCGGGAATTGGACGGCCCATATAAGGGGTATACCCTCCCAACACGGTCTTTTCCATACGCCTCTCCATCGCAAAGCGATATAGGAGGAGGGTTAATGGATATTCAGTGTCGTACCATGAATACCGGGCCCGTGTATATTGGTTAAGTGTATGGTGGTTAATGTCTTCAGCGACACGCTCCACTTATTCAGGTTATTATATCTTATGAAAGCTCCTTTTTTTCTTTTTCCTTTTTCTTTCTTTTCTTTACTTTTTGCGCTTTTCTTTACGAGAAACAAAACAAACTCAGACGCAAGCCCTTAGAGTCTCCGGATTCCCAACAAAACGAGAAAGGAACGAGAGTCTCACAAGACACTTAATGAAGGGAGTCTATTAAGGATAAGTCTCGACTAGAACCCGAGTTAGGGTCGAAAATGCTCCAACCGATTACTTTTAAAAAGAAGTTTAAGAACGGCTTCTCAACTTCGAAAACGAGATCCAGGAAACAAAGCAAAACGAAAAGAAAAACGAAAAGGTTTTCACTCCCTTTTTTCTCAATTTTGACACAAAATTTTTTTAATTTTAAGCAAAAATTAGGAAATAAAGAACGAAACGACTAGGTGATCTACCCTTGAAATAGAATATTCCCCGTCCGCCCCCACACTTAAAACTCCACAATGTCCTCATTGTGGGAAGGTGTCACATGAAAAGGGTAGAGAACCTACAAAACACAAACAAACGAAAACAACTAGCAGGTAGAAATGGTGGCGACCCGAGCCCACACGGCTCCAACAGCAATAGCTATCCCAACACAGACATTCATAGGGGTTCGCCACCCAGAAGAAAACCAAGCATGCGACGGATCATGATAAGAATTCACATAAAAAGAGTAAGGTGGAAAGATATTAACTCAAGCTCTTCATAAGCGTTAAAGATAGCGATCCGAAGTCGTCATTCAAGAGAGTCAGAACGATGTTAGAGTAAAAGACGACTTTATAACTATAGAATTCGCATGCGAGACCAAAAGCAAAAGAAAGGAAAATCTAACTTAAAAGATTCTGAAAGGAAATTGAAAAGATGAAAATGAAAAAAAATATTAACAATATATACATTGCCAATGACTTACCTTATCCCCGAATCTCACTCATTGAGGCGAGAAATAAGGGTGAAACTCGATATATACTAACCGAAACAACTAATTCATTGCATTCATCACAAATAACAGTCGGTTACATCCATCCATGACCCAAAATACAAACGAGAAATGCTTAAACAACAGTCCAACCCACCAAAAACAACAAACAAACAACCCTAAGACAACCATCAGACAACTATCCAACAACCATCCAACAACCCGACCAACATGAAAAACAAACAAGACAAGGAAAAACCCGAGCAACCTAACCGAACAAACCCCAAAATATGTGAGCTCATGCCAAAAGAAATCGAGAGACACTCAATCCAAAACCACCAGACATCGCATCCAAAACCCCGAAGAAGCACTCCCCCACACTTTATACTTTACAAAATAAAGTAAATAGATCGATGATAAAGGTCGGGTGGGGGTGGGGTGCTTACAAACGGTCCTCAAGCGGACCCTCCGGGCAGAAAACGGGGTTAGAGGTGCGACTGGATGCTAGCCAGCATCTCCTGTTGCATCTCAAGCAATCCTTGCAAGTTTTCGATCAATAGTTGCTGGTTTTGGATGAGCTCCCGTTGGACTTGAAACTCATCATGAATCTCTTGGAGTTGCTTGCTGATACGCTCAAGAGCAGCGTCCCGTTGTTGAATCGGCTCGACTTCATCCCCTTGTGCTTGTTCTTCTTCTTCCTCATCCTCTTCTTCCTCCTCTTCTTCGTCTCCTCCTTCACCTTCCTCTGCTCAATCCCCGGGACCACCCACCACAAATCGATCCCCAAAGGTTTGGCCACACGACCAATTGCGTTGATCGGAGGCATTTAGACGTTGTTCGGCATTGTCGTCGCCCAAATGAATCACGACACTGTGGGGTTCGTTCCCGTGACGATATAATGTTTGCGTCTTGTGTTTCTCCAGGAATTCCATCTTTCGTAGGCGAACACCATCGATGGGGTCGGGGAAATAGCGGGGAGTCCACTTGCTCAGATAGGACTCGAACCCTTGCTTTCTTAGGAAACGGGTGATGATGTGACCCATACCAATAGTCATGTTCCGGGTTTCGAGGCTTATTTCCCGGAGGCAATGGAGGATACATGAGCCAGTGTTGACCCGGCGACCGTTGATCGCATTATAGAGGACGAAGAGATCGTCTTTCCGGATGCTTGAACGCCCAACGTCACGGCCAAAAACAGAGTTCGAAATGATGCGGTGGAACATGCGGACGCTCAGATTACAGAAATCTTTAGCCGTAGAGTTGCTTGGGCAATAGTACTTTGCTCGTTGCGATCGAACCCTCGGGTAACGTCTCTTCCAGCAAGTGAGTGCTTTCATAGCTTGATCGAATTTGACGCACTCGCCGTAGGGTATGTCGTCCTCGGGAAGGCCTAGAGCGCTGCATAAGTCTTTGATCGTACATTCAACCTCCTTTTTGTTCACGATGTATGAAAAGGAGGCGTTGGATGTGCCGTTTTACCACCAAAGAGCTGAGGAATTCGAGTACCGGTTGCTCGATGATCGGTTCGTTGATTGTGACGAAGACTTCCCATCCCATGACTTTGATGAAGAAGTCCATGCTCGGTTTGCAAAAAACATCCTTTGTCGTCTCCTCATGATAGAGATCCGGAGCACAAATTTTACACTTCTTGAGCCGCTCATACCGTGCGTTGTGCATGTCGTCCCGAAAATTGACCTTAATTTTCGGGTCGCATTGAATAATCGAGGCCGGTTGACCCTTGTACCGGGTTTTGTCAGGCTCAGCCGAGGTTGATGGGGCGGGGGTTGATTCCGGCTCGGTCCGGGAACGTTTTGCTCGACCCATTGAAGTTACTGCAAGAAAATCAACCACCAGACACCGAATCACACACAACTAATACCCAAAAATCCCGAGCAACACGAATTCATAATCAACCACAAGATTCAACTCAGAAGGAAGCAATACACTCCCAATCTCGAAAATATTCACCAAAAATTCAAACTCAAAACTCAATCAATTCATCCAACCAAACCCACAAGAAATTCACATAAAATTCAACCAAGAGTTCACCAATAACACTCCCAACAATCAATTTCAATCCAAAATTCCAACCCCAAACTCCACCTACTCGTCTAACCAAAACCCAACAAGCAATTTGCACAATATTCAACCCAAATAAACAAGAAATCGAGTGTTTAAGCACCAATAAAGCAAGGAATACCTGGATTGAAGTGTTGGGGAAGGTGGAGGCTGACTTTCAAACCCCCCTAGAAACAAGAAGCCCAGAACCTAGCTTGAATTGAACCGGAAATGGCGAACACAGCAGCTAGGGTTAGGAATCGCAGGAGAAATTTGGGGGAAATGGATGGAGGAATTGGTGAGGGATTTGTCAAATCTTGGAAGAAACTTAGGGTTTTAGGGTTGGGGAAGGGTTTTCGAGTGTGAGGGTGAGGAAGAAACTGAAAGAGAAATAAGAGGAAATGAGAGTGAAACCCCCGACATATCGCAGTTTTTTCGACAGACCGTGGCCACAGTCCACTTTACCGTGGGCACGGCGTGGTTCGGGCAAGGGAAAAAGAAGGGAAGAAGCAGGGCGGAGACCGTGGCTGCGGTGAATCTCACCGTGGTCACAGTGATCTTCGGTTTGACAAAACTAGAGGCAACTTGCGCACGCTGACCGTGGCCACGGTCTTGGCTACCGTGGGCACGGTGCCTTTCGGTCCATCCTCAACACCTACAAGGCTCAAAAATTGGAGAAAAAATGTTAAGTCCTAGAAACTACCCTCTTGTCATCCACTCCTTTTTCTTTCTCGCTCAATTTTCATTCAAGGACGCTCTCCCAACACTCAAAGACACTTTCGAACCCCGACCTTCATAGAACCACTCTCGATCTCTTCTTTTTCTTTTTGCTTTTCAAACATTTCTGATTTTTCTTGATTTTTTTTTCAAATTTTCTTTTTCTAATGTAAAACAAAGGAAGAAGAAAAGCACTAAAATAAGGAAAATAAAATGAAAGAAACAAAAAACAAAATTGAAAGAAAACACTAAAAAAGGGGGAAGTAGTTCATACCTCTCCTGGGTGCTTGTTTTGTAGGTCCTAGCTCGACCTATTCCATTGCTTCTCAATCTTCGAAATCCGCGAGGTATGCCACAATTGTCCCGGCATATTCCTCGCCCATGATGTATGGTTTGAGCTTCGATGAGTTTGCTTTGAAACACTTTCCTTGTACATCTTTCAACTCGACTACTCCAGCGGGAAGAATTCTCACGATTTCAAATGGCCCGGACCACCTTGATCTCAATTTCCCAGAGAATAACTTCAGCCTTGAGTTAAAAATGAGAACCCTATCGCCTACCACAAACTCACGTCGGTTCAACCTCTTGTCATGCCATGCCTTTGTTCTCTCCTTGTAGATCTTGTTGTTCTGATATGCATGACGCCTCAACTCCTCAAGTTCTTCTAATTGAAATAACCGACTACCACCGGCCGCCTTGAGATCGAAGTTCCACTTCTTGATTGCCCACATGGTTTTGTGCTCAAGTTCTACGAGGAAGTGACACGCCTTCCCGTAGACAAGACGGTAAGGGGTAGTACCAATCGGTGTCTTGAAAGCGGTGCGGTATGCCCACAAGACTTCATCCAATTTTTCTGCCCAATCTTTCCTTGAAGAGCTAACCGTCTTCTCTAAGATCTCCTTGATGGCACGGTTTGAGATTTCCACTTGACCTTGCGTTTGTGGATGGTAAGGGAGTCCCTTCTTATGCTTGATGCCGTACTTCTCCAAGAGAGACTCGAATCTCTTTTCAATGAAATGGGAACCGTTGTCACTAATGATGACCCGTGGAATGCCAAATCTTGGGAATAGGGTCTTTTTCAAGAATTTCGAAACGGATTTCCCATCGCACCTTACGCATGGCATGGCTTCGACCCATTTTGTGACATAGTCCACTGCCACTAGGATGTATTGGAAACCCCTTGACGACGGGAAAGGACCCATGAAGTCCAATCCCCACACATCGAAAGCTTCCACTTCAAGAATATAGGTCAATGGCGCTTCATTCTTCCGGGAGATGTTACCGGACCTTTGACACCTATCACATTGCTTGACATGCATGTGGGCGTCATGGAAAAGAGTCGGCCACCAATAGCCGGTTTGCAAAACCCTCGCCGCCGTCTTTTGGGGGCCACCGTGACCATCCACCGGAAATTCATGACAATGGGTCAAGATAGATTGCACTTCACTCTCGGGAATACATCGCCGGTACATCCTGTCATTGCAAAGACGGAAAAGGAAAGGGTCATCCCAAAAGTAATGCTTCATGTCGTGGAGGAATTTCTTCTTTTGATGATGGTTCAAGTGTTGAGGGATCACTTCATTCACCAAATAATTCACAATATCCGCATACCAAGGATGTGAGTTGATAGCCAAGAGTCGCTCGTCCGAGGAAGCATCTACAATCGGTTGGGTGTCTTCCAAGTCGACAAGAATCCTCCAAAGGTGATCGGCTACAACATTCTTCGTGGCCGCCTTGTCGCGAATTTCCAAATCAAATTCTTGCATATGCAAGACCCACCGTATAAGTCTCGATTTTGTCTCCTTCTTTCCCATCAAGTATTTGATAGCGGCATGATCCGTGTAGACTACCACCTTAGAGAACATGAGGTATTGCCGGAATTCGTTGAGCGCAAAAATGATCGCTAGAAGCTCCTTTTCCGTGGTAGTGTAGTTCCTTTGGGTACTATCAAGCGCATGGCTTGCGTAATAGATGACCCTAGGCTTCTTGTCTACTGTTTGGGTCAAACACGCTCCCACGGCGAAGTCGCTCGCGTCAGCCATAATCTCGAAGGGTAGCGTCCAATCCGGAGGTTGAACTACCGGAGCGGAAATCAAAGCCTGCTTCAACCTATAAAACGACTCAAGGCACTCATCAGTGAAAATAAAGGGGGCATCTTTGCACAGGAGGTCAGTTAGAGGTCGAGCAATTTTTGAAAAATCCTTGACGAACCGGCGATAAACGTCGACATGGCCAAGGAAACTACGCACCCCCTTAACAGAAACTGGGGGTGGTAGGCGCTCTATAACCTCAACTTTAGCCCTGTCTACTTCGATGCCCTTAGAAGAGATTAAGTGACCCAGAACGATACCTTCTTCCACCATGAAGTGGCATTTCTCCCAATTCAGAACTAGATCCACTTCCTCACAACGAGTTAACACTTTCTCCAGATTTAGCAAACAATCATCGAAAGAATTACCGTACACAGAAAAATCATCCATAAAGACTTCCATGCATTTTTCAATGGAATTGCTAAAAATAGCCATCATACAACATTGAAAAGTCCACAGGCATTACATAAACCAAATGGCATGCGACGATAAGCAAATGTCCCATATGGGCAAGTGAAGGTGGTTTTTTCTTGGTGTGAGGGGTGGATTGGAATTTGAAAGAACCCCGAGTACCCATCCAAAAAGCAAAAATGCGAATGACCCGCCAACCGTTCTAACATTTGGTCAATAAAGGGAAGGGGGAAATGGTCCTTCTTTGTTACTTTATTTAATTGGCGGTAATCGATACACATCCGCCAACCGGTGACGGTCTGGGTACTAACTAGTTCTTTCTTGTCATTTTCAATTACGGTCAATCCACCCTTCTTGGGCACACACTGAACCGGGCTTACCCATTCGCTATTTGCGATGGGGAAGATGATCCCCGGCAACGGCGCCATTTTGTTGGTCGAGTGGTTTGTAAGCTAGACCACGGTTTTATCGTTCTTCCACAGGGAGCTAGGGGCCTTAGCTGCAACTAGTTGACTCTAGGTATGGTTTTCGATCATGAAAGGATGATAGAATTTAGGGTAAAAACTGCACAAACACACTATGCTCAGTCAAGAAGGTGAAACAATGGGTGTCGGGAGACTTTCGGGATGCAAACGGGAATGAGGAAATGGGTTTCGCAACAAGAGAGTAACGAGAAGGGGAAATCAAATGGTAATTCCGTTAGAAAATACCCACCGGGCTTCCTCTTTCAAGGATAGTCCGGATTAACTTCCCCATGATCCATCGACAGACCCGGGAAAGTTAATAGAATGGAATTTCCTAGTTAGTTTCTATTCGCTTTCGCGAACTAGAATACTAACTATCCTAATTCCTACCTTCCAACAAGCATTGGATGTATTCGGGATGCTTTCGCACCCAAATACATCCCACTTGAGGGAAGGATAGGATTAGGAAGTTGATTTCCTAACTAGTTACTCACTAAAATTGCTAACCCAAACCTAATCACCCATTCACACCCTTAATATCTCCCTAACCCATTAAGGTTCTAGCCACTAAACATCCTAACTATCACGATAATAACATCAACAACTTCATTCATGCTTAAAAGAATAAATAAGATGGCAATAAACATTCAACAATACCAACAATATCAATGATAACAAAAACAGAGATTAGTAAATAAGCAATAAATTAGAGAGAAAAAGGTTAAGAAATGCTCATTGATTGTGATGACAAGGGAGTAAACTTCAGAATAATAAAGCTCCAATGCTCCAAAGTTCAGAATAATCTTCAAACTTGCAATAATAATCAAGAGGATCCAATACAACAACCAATAATCTCAGCAAAGTTCTTCCTTAATCACTCTAATCTAAGGCTTAAAATGTAATAAAAAGTGCTAAAGTATCATAAAAGATAGATGAAAGTTGCTGTCTAGATTGATATTTAGCTAAAATGACCTAAATACATTAAATAGTAATCAAGGTTGTTACTCAAAAGTCATCATTTTACACAACAGAAAAATCTGGCCCGCAGGGGACCGTGGGCACGGTCAAGGTGACCGTGGCCACGACCTTGCGTAAGGCAGGCGATTTCTTCTCTTCGCTTCGCATCACCGTGGGCACGGTCCCATGCACCGTGGGCACGGTCTAGGCGATTAGGGCTGAACTCTTTTCGCTCCTTCGCACCGCCGTGGCTGTGGTCATGGGAGACCGTGGCCACGGTCTAGTTCGGCCAGCTTCTTCCTTGGGCAGGGTAGGATCCCATCGTGGCTACGGTCAAAGTGACTGTGACCATGGTCTTTCTCGGGTGCAAGGTCTCTTCCCTTTGTTATGGTTGAATCATACCGTGGCTACGGTCCAGGTGACCGTGGCCACGGTCTCTCTCGCCCACAGTTTCCTTCAGAGTACTCTTCAGCCGTTGCTTCCGCTTCCGCTACCTTTCGACATGACCGGCCCTTCTAATCCGCTGCTTTGGCACGACCAGGGCTCGGGGAATCTTAGGGATTCTCGGGATTCCCAAGATTCGTGCGAAATTGGCCCATTTAGAATCGTTTTGAGTGAAACCCTTCGGAAACTACAAAAGTAACTAAAACGCATTAAAAGTTATTAAAACAAACTACGAAACAAGTCAAAAGCCTAAGGATTTAGGCGGTATTTAGACACGAAATCGGGTCTAAACAATGTGTATGTGTTTGTGCATGTGTATGAGTCTGTGCATATGTTTGTGTCTGTGCATGTGTATGTGTATGTGCATGTGTATGTGTTTGTGCATGTGTATGTGTATGTGCATGTGCATGTATATGTGAATGTGTTTGTGTAACCATGTGTTTGAGTTTGTTGAGTCTTTGCCACGTGTTTAAGTCTTGTTAGGGTTTTGTTAACACGTGCTTTGAATCGTTATTAGGTGTAAATACGTGTTTGAGTCTTTGTTAGGTTTTCGTTAACACGTGTTTTGAGTCATTGTTAAGTGTAAATATGTGTTTGTGTTTGTGTGATGTGTCTTCGTTAGAGTCGGACCTAATTTTGAGATATTGTCTTAGTCCACGTAATAACCATTGGGTTTGAGAAAAAATGAGTTCATAAACTCGATTAATTAACCTCAAATTTTATGATCGACCCGGTTGTGAGGCCCATCCATTTTAAAGGTTAATTGGCCTTGTTTATCGATTCATTTTAACTCACCTTTGATGGTTTTATTCGGTCCTTCTCAGTATTCTCTTATTTTGGATCCAAAGAAAATGATTAATAATAAAACAAAGTCATTGTGTGTTATTCTAGCCTACATAATAGTCTGAAGGTTAGAGAAATAAATTTATAGATTCTATTATTAAGTCTAAAACAAAATCCATGGTCGGCCCGTTTGTAAGCCCATCCATGTTGGATTTAATAATTTAGTTTATAATTTGTTTTAACTCACCTTTTGATGGCTTTATTCGGTTCTTTACAACATCCACTTTCCATGAGTGTAAATAAATAAATATGTCAAGTCTTCAATAAAAAGAGTGTGTAAATAGAAGTCTAGAAGTCAGGATGTAAATCCGTCGAGCATTATTCTAGTCCGTATAATGGCCAATTTAGCTTGAGTTAACACAAGTGACGGATTCTCCTTAAAACGGTTGGCTTGTGGTTTAAGCCCATCCGAATGGAGAAACACTCACTTGCACCCTCCAACTTATGTCGACTCGCTATGTTTGACTTTATCCGGCCCTTTATAATGCTCTTGTTGTAAAAAGTATCGTTGTGTGTCTCAGAGTCGTATAGAGGTTAGGCGTCCCAGAGTCAGTAAATAAGTGTCTTTCATTCTGTAGGACGTCTCGTATAGAAGTTAGAACATGTAAACCTGTGTCATGGTTAAGTTGTTTCCTGAGTTAGTGTATAGGTGTCTTACACGTTAAGAGGTATCATATATAGTCTAGTAAGCCTAGGTCATGGGCCGGTGTTTGTTTTAGAGTCAGTGTGTAAATGTCTTTCAGTGTTTAAGATGTTTCATGCAAGGTCGTGTCATATGTGAGTCTTTACTTGAGTCAATCTGTGAGTCTTAGTTTTAGAGTTTGCATATAAGTGTCTTACACTCTTTAGAAAGTTTCATGTAAAGGTCTAGGATGAGTATTTGTGTTAGCGTCTGCATGTAAATGTCTTTCAATCTTTAAGAAGTTTTCATACAAGGTCTAGGTCCTAGGTAAGTCTTTTCCTAAGTCAATATGTGTCTTTCATTTCTAGGAAGTCCAATGTGAGTCCATGTCAACCTGTGAGTCTTTGTTTTAGAGTCTACATATAAGTGTCTTGACTCTTTAGAAAGTTTCATGTAAAGGTCTAGGATGAGTCTTTGTCTTAGCGTCTGCATGTAAATGTCTTTCAATCTTTAAGAAGTTTTCATACAAGGTCTAGGTCATAGGCGAGTCTTTTCTTGAGTCATATTTAGAAAGTTCCATGTAACACCAGATGTTGGCACATAGATATATAACATAACTATATAAATACGAAGCAAAAACGAAGAAAAAGAAGTCAATCGATAAGCTAGATTTTAGCATAGATTTTATGTACTTTTGATGTAATTTTTATTATTTCTTTTTATGTATTTTTAGTTAGACAATTAGGATTTAAGGGAAGCCAAGCCATGCAAGCCATAAGAGCAAGTGCCAGAGGTCGCAGGCTCGAAACCGCACAAAAACATTCCAAAAATACCTCATATTAGTTCACAACAAAGGCTATCTCCGTCCAGTGTGAACCACCACTTCTCGAGGTGGGTCAGTTCACACAACACCGTCCATGGGTGCGTGGACGATAGCTGGATCCCTCCCCCCTAGCCTGTAGGCCGGTCGGCCACTGCGGCTCCAACCACACGTGGTTAATTAACCACGTGCCACCGTCCATCTCTATAGACTCCCCCTACTGCCTAAAAACTTGCATTGTTGACTGCCATAGCCGACGTGAATGCATGTGCATGTATATAAATGTATTCTCCACTCTCTACTCCTCCTATAAATACCACCTCATGCCAAAGCTAAACTCACGCAATGATTCATCCATTTCTCCTCCTACATTTTCATTCATTCATTCCTCTCATCTCTCTAATCTCTCCATTCTACTATCATCATTCTACCATCTTCTCTATCACTTCTCCACCATTTTCTTATCATCCCAATCTTTATATCTTCATCCTCTTAAACCTCTCATCCCTACTCTCATACTATCCTCACCATTCTTACATAAAACCCTCACAAAAGCATCCTAAAACACCACTAAAAACCCACAAAAAAGCCCTTTCTTCCTATCCTTTTCCCTACCTTTTTCCTATCCTTCTTCATCACTTTCCTACCATTATTATATCCTTTTCTCCACTTGTTTAAGCCCTCTTATCTCCATTCTCATCTTCCTTCCATTATCTTTCCACAAAACCCTATAACTCCACAAAAAGCATAACCTTTCTACTACTTAAAACACCACAAAAAGAGCCTTTTCCTACCCTTTTCTCACCGCTTTTCCATACCTTTCTCCATCCACTTTTAGCACCATTTTGGCATCTTCAAAAGGAGTATTCAAGGCTTTCAAAGGCATCCAAAGAGCCTTCTATAAAGGCTAGGCAAGGCTTCCCTAAAGAAAGGTCACAATGTAAGCTCTTAATTGTTTTTTCCTTATATGAATAAAGTATACATGTTGTATATTCCTTTCATTCTTATTGTTGCATCTTCAATGAAATAAATCTATAAAGTATTCATTTATTTCCCTTCCAAACCTTATTAAAAGCACATTCTTAAACTTTTAGTAGAGTCTTTCCTTTTGTGAGAGGCGAACTCTTAAAGTTTACTTTTTGAGTTCGTAAACTTACCCCCGAATCCATTCTTGGGTTTTGCAGGCGGAGTCTTTCTTTCTTTCTTTTGGTTTTTCTTAGCTTTTCCCTTAAAAAGTCGGGTGGCGACTCCCATTTCGAACTAAAATACATCGAGGATTTCATAAACTATGGTTAACATTGTTTTACAAAGTATCGATGCAACTTTAGGGTTTTTCTTTCTTATATTTCTAAATAATATTTGCATAAATTGCTTTCTTCCGAGCCTAACATTTAAATGAGAAAATTGGGTTAAAATTAGAAGAGTTTGGAACAAGTGGATGTTCACTCTTAAAGATTTAATTCAAGGACTCATAAAATGCACAAGTAAAGGGAAAGTGATTTTACAAAATATTATTCATGAAATACAAGTTTGATTTCCTTAAAGAGTTTTTCAAAGGTTAAACCCCAGCACAAATCACCGAATCACACCCCAAATCCTAATGTGGACGTTCGGAAGCCCGAACGGCGAGGAAAAATGTCCACAGGGGCAACCCCTTAAGGCTCCGCCGAACGCACATATATCCCAATATGTCGACGCAGGTTATCACGGATGGCTAATTGCGGCCGTTGAATCTCGTCGTGCCGGAGAGGCGAGAAGAGAACAAACATCTATGAAGAAAAGACTTGGCCCTCATACATCGGTAAAGGATCGGCTAGGCATAAAGGTCTCGGCAAAAGACCGCCTTGGTCCTAGGGTCGAGACGGGAAAGTTAATCAAGCTGGCGAGTTTATAGGCCCAAAGATAAAGAGGGAGGCCCAAGCGAACCTTGAGACATGGAGACTGATCATGAGACCACTGACGAAGCAGATAAGGTGAAGCAAGAATAGAAGATGGATGAGAAGAATGAAGGAAAAGAAGCTGCTTTGCCAAAATAATCTTTTATTTAATTTTGTCTTTTGAATTTTCTTTTTTGCAAGCAGTGTACTTGCATTATTAATAAAAGAAGGAGTATCATTCACAATTGTTGTGTTCTGGCAAATTTTATTTATTCCTCTATTCATGAGCATTTATTGAATATAGGCCAAGTGTCTGAAAATGGGTTTTCCAGTTGCTTGGTTATATGAAGCATAATATTGCTTGAGCTGGTCCAAATTTGTTGGCTGAATCACAGCTTCCCCATCCATAGTAGCAAGTCGAGCTGCTCCCCCTGGTAAAATATCATTAATCATATAAGGACCCTTCCAATTAGGTACAAATTTTCCCCTAGGGTCTTGTATAGGTGCCCTCATTTCCATGAGCACCAAGTCGCCTACTTGAAGCGCACGATTCTTCACTTTCTTAAAAAAAGCACGGGCAATCCTACTTTGATCTACTTGCACGTTATGTAACGCCCTCAATCGCCTTTCCTCCATCAACATCAACTCCCCGAACCATGCGCTAGCCCATTCTGCTTCTGGCAATTGACTCTATTCTACTATTCGAAATGAAGGGATCGGTAATTCAACTGGTTAGACTACTTCCATCCCATACACCAACGAATATGGTGATGCACCTGTAGCAGTTCGTATTAAGGTGCGGTATCCCCATAAAGCAAATGGCAATTTATTAGGCCAATCTTTGTAGGTAACAACCAATTTCTTGATGATTCCTGCCACTATATTATTAGCTTGAGGTCGATAGGGTGAGCATCGGTGATGCTGAATATGGTAAGTGGCGAGCAATTTCTCCACCTCTTTCCGAAAATGGCTTCCATTATCACTAATGATCTCATGAGGTACCCCATATCGGCATATGATGTTCTGAAGGATGAATTCGGCCACTTGCTTGGATGTGAGTTTGGCATAAGAGGTTGCCTCTACCCACTTAGTAAAGTAATCAATGGCGACCAGGATGTACTCATGTCCTCCCGTTCCAATGATGTCGATACCCCATACTGAAAAAGGCCATGGAGATGTTAACGTGGTCAGATATGAGGGAGGTTGATGCTGCAGGTTGGCATACTCTTGACATTTATGACACCTTCGAACGAAATCCAAGTAATCGGCTTCTATAGTTGACCAATAGTATCCAGCACTTTGGATCTTCTTTACTAGCATGCGTCCATTCAATAGGTCCACACTCTCCTTCGTGCACTGTGGCCATGATTTCCTTTGCACTTTTAGCATCGATACACAACAAATTGATGCATGTAGCCGATTTCTTGTACAAGCGATCTTGGATCAATCAGTATTGTGCTGATAAAGACCTGATTGCCCGTTGTCCTCGAGCTCAACTGGATATTCTCCTTTCCGAAGAAAATTATATATTTCGTGAAACAATTCCTCAGTTTCCTCTACTTGTGTCTCCATAGTGCATACATAGGCTAGTTTAGACTGTCGTTCTCCTATTACTGGTAGTTGGAACGTGCCTGATGGGATTGATATCATCGAAGATAACTTGGCTAGAGCATCGTCCAATTCATTGTGATTCCTAGAAAGGTATTGGAAGCTAATCTTCTCAAATTGATCAGCTTCCAAGAGCTTCTGCTGGTATGCCATAAGGCATTCATTCCGAACTTTCCATGTATTCTTAGCCAAATTGATAATAAGGCTAGAATCTTCAAAGACCTTTATATGGCGTATACCTAAGGTCAAAGTGACCTGCAGACCCTTTATACATGCTTCGTATTCAGCGACATTGTTGGTGGCATCAAAATCCAACTTTACAGATACAGGGAAATGTGCCCCTTCTGGAGAGATCAGTGGAATTCCTACTCCACAACCCATCTGATTGGAAGCTCCCTCAAAATACGTTTTCCATGTAGTCTCATCAGTGAGGAAAATGTCTTCATCTGGGAACTCCAAGTGAGTGCTTGGTGGTTCCTGTGATGGAAATGCAGCCAGGAAATCTAAAACAACTCGTCCCTTAATAGATTTCGGAGGCAAATACTAGAGATTGAATTCTGAGAACATGACTACCCATCGAGCGATGCGATTATTGATAGTAGGTTACTCCATAATGAATTTGATGGGATGATTCTCAGCTATGACATATACAGTATGTAAAAACATGTAATTTCTCAGCTTGGTGGCCTATACCAATGTAATAGCCATCTTCTCTATATCAACATATCGACTTTCGTAGTCTAGAAATTTCTTGCTCAAGTACTAGATGGCGCTCTCTTGACCTTTTACCTTTTGAGCCAGCATAGCCCCCATCGCGGAGCTGGTCACTATAAGATAAAGGAGTATAGGCTCATCTGGTACTGGAGGCATAAGGACTGGTGGATGCTGTGAATACTCGATTTTGTCAAAAGCAGCTTGACATTGATCATCCCATTCTATTTTACTTCCCTTCTTCAACTTCTTGAACAAAGGTTCACAAGTCATGGTGAGTTTTGAGAGGAACCTACTGATGTACTGAACTCGCCCTAGAAAACCCCTTATCTCCTTTTCTGTCCTAGGTGGTCACAAATCTTGGATGGCCTTTATCTTTGAAGGATCAACTTCAATGCCTCGTTGGCTAACCACATAGCCTAGCAGCTTCCTAGAGGAAACACCAAAGGTGCACTTTATTGGGTTAAGCCGCATTTTGTACTTACGAAGTCGCAGGAAGAACTTGCGGAGATTGGGTATATGCTCTTCCCTTGTCTTGGTCTTGAAAATCATGTCATCTACATAGACCTCCACTTCCTTGTGCATCATGTCATGAAGTAGAGCGTTGGCAGTCCTTTGATATGTTGCTCCGACGTTCTTAAGACAAAAAGGCATGACCACATAACAGTGCGTTCTCCATGGCGTGGTAAACGAGGTTTTCTCCATATCTTCTTCTGCCATCTTGATTTGATTGTAACCAGCATATCTGTCCATGAAGGACAAAAGCTCGTGTTCGCAAGTGTTATCTACCAACACATCAATGTCTGGTAATGGGAAACTATCCTTGGGACTGGCTTTATTGAGGTCTCGGAAGTCCACACACATGCGCCCTTTCCCATCTTTCTTGGGCACTGGGACGATGTTGGCAATCCATTCAGGGTATTGAACTGCCTTGATGAACTTGGCGTTAAACTGCTTGATCACTTCCTCTTCAATCTTCTTAGCCCATTCTGGTTAATTCTCCTAGCCTTTTGTCGAATCGGTTTTGCATTAGGGAGCAAAGCTATGGTGTGTTCTACGATTTCCCTATCAATCCCTGGCATATCCTCGTAAGACTATGCAAATACATCCACAAATTCTTTGAGAAGTTCTATGAATGTTATTCGTTCCTCCGCTGTGAGCGAACTACCTATCTTCAACTCCCGAGGTTGCTCCTCTATGCCCACATTTATAACGATGGTGTCTTCCAACATCGCCATTTTGTGCTCATGTTCATTAGAAAATTCCTTTAATGGTTCATTAAATTCAAAATTATTATTGGCACAGTAGTTCAGGGAAGAGGGGAAAGAAGAATCAGAGTAAGCAGAAATGTTCATATTATTGAATGCAGAAAGAAGTACATCGCCAGTAGACTCAAGACCACCCTTCTTAGACTCTAGACTTTTAGGACCTGACTCTATGACCTTAGGAATAGATACTCCTACAGATAAAACAAAGATATTTTCCTTAGCATCGACCCATGAGACCGCATTAGCTCATCCATCTTCAGTGATCATAAGGCTTGGGTTAAAGCCTTTGTTGGATAACGCAGCGATGATAACGTCAGCTTCAGACTTCTCTTGGACGGCTTATGTCTAAATAGCATGCCAAAAGTGTCGCTCCCTGCGAGATGAGTCCACTCTAATGGTGGTTGCTTGTCCCGAGTGGGAACAAAGATAGTAGCCATGTTAGTGGAGCAATCCTTGAAGATCTCTAATCCAACGAATTAAACTCCTTTGTTCTTTAGGTAGAATGGTTCAGGGAGTCCATAGTAAGGGAAATGATCACCTTCTTAAACAAACTGTCCATTCAAAGTGAGTGGATAAGGCTTTGTTTGAAAAAGAGTTGGAGGATTGTCCATTTTCTTCTACTCAGTTATGGTTATTTTTACAAGCCTAACTTCCTTCTCGGTTGACTTGTACCCCGAGCCGAATCTTCCTTTTTGCTTAAATGTCTTGATCACGGGAGGAATCTTGCTCTTCGGGTTCCTTCCTAACGATATCCCCGGAAAGTAACCTGGTTTCTTGAGAAGAGAATGCACTTTAGGGTTTGAGTAGGGATCAAAGTCGAAAGGAGCTTCATGCTTGTTCAATACCGCCACAACTTCAAAGTCTTGGAGTTCTTCATCCATCGAACTATGCTCCACATAAAGAGCCAATTGTTTGGGAGTAAAGGCGGCATTGATGGGTTCTCCAGAGATTGTGATCACTTGACCTTTGACCAATATTTTCACCTTCTGGTGCAAAGTATATGCTATTGCATTACATTCATGAAGCCATAGCCTCCCTAGAAGCAAATTGAAGGAAGCCGGGATATCTAGCACTACGAACTCTACATTCCGAGTAAAATTGCTTGTGGTGATGGGAAATATTATGGATCCAACTGATTTCAGAGGGGAATTGTCGTAAGCTCTAAGTTGCATGCCACTTTGAGCCAAGTGTTGTTGTTGAACTCCCAACTTTTGTACCGTCCTCTAAGGGCGCACATTTACAGCTGAGCCATTGTCCACCAAAACCAATGGAATAGTCTTGTTGGAGCATTGCACTGTGAGGAACAAGGCTATGTTGTGGGATGCTCCTCCTTGACGTAGATCTTCATCTCCAAAGGCTATTATTCCCTGGTTGGCGGTTACATGAGCAACCAAGGATTCATGGGTCATTGTAAGAGATACTATTAATGCAGTAAGAGCATCTAACATCTTTTACTTATGAGCTTGTGATGTGCACAGCAGTTGCCAAACGGTGACATCAGCTTTGGTCCTCTTAAGCTGGGTGAGAAAAGGATCTTCTATAGGAACCTGATTGTCGTTACCTACCACTGGTGTAGAATTAGGAACAGCCACTAGGTTAGTGATGTTCCTGTTATTGTCGCGGCTAGACCGAGTAAGAAATGGCACACCGTCTGATGTTGGCTCATCTGTTTCAATCCATTCTTGCTCATACTCGTCATCGTCTTCACTATCCCAAATGCCGTGGATGGATAGTCCTTCATGCAATCCAAGTATTCCCGGGATAGGTTTACCCACTTCAACAATCAAAGAGGAAGCTTCAAAGCTTGAATCTTCACGAAAGATAGAGTTCGTATGCTCAGGCATAGGGTTGTCTTGGTTGTTAGGCTTCTTAGCTGCTTTTGGCATTGGGAGTGTCCTTGCCCTTATCATATCTTCTATCTTGTTTTTTAGAGTCCGGCACTTTTCAGTATCATGCCCTCGGAAACGATGATAGCGGCCAAAATTGCTTGGCATCCCAATTCCTACCTTTAATTTCTGGCTCCTCTTTTGGTAAAGGCAAAACCAAAATACCCTTCTTGACCAGTCGATCGAGGGCCTGAGTATAAGGAACATACAATGGTGTGTAAGTCTCGTAATTCGGCACATAAGGCCCCTTGCGCTGGATAAAGTTAGTCTCAACAGTTTTAGGAGGGTGGGTAGCTGCACTAATAGCCCTCCTGTTGGAGCTAGATCCTTTCTAACTAGGCGAAGCGGTCTTGTCATTGTGCATTGCTTACAACTGAACATAAATATTTTTCAAGTAATCGAAATCCTTGATGATATGGTACCCTAAATGCTTGGATAAACTGCATTTTAGCCCTTGCTTGAAGGTGGATAGCTGCAGGCGGAGTGGGATAGTCTCATTGATGTGAGATAATTTGGTATGCCACCTTTCAAAGTAGTCCAGAAAGGATTCCTCGTCCCTTTGCTTCATGGTGGTTAGGTCATACACTGTAGCTTACTTCTTTTGAATACGACTGTAATGGTTAATGAAAGCTTTGAATAACTCATTCCAGTCAGCCTTGACCTGAGGTGATAGAGCGTGATACCACACTTTGGCTTCTCCATCTAGGGTGGATGGGAAGACTGTGGAGTATAAACCGACATCAATCCGGTTTAGGGGTGCTAATCTCATGAACTCTTCAATATGGTGAGTGGGATTCTCAAAAGGTTTCAACTTCATGTTTGGCACTGCAATCTTATCATCGACCTTGAGAATAGGCTGAACATGCAAGGGTACTTCTATGTACCTGTCGGTGAAGGCCGGCACAGTGCTCATTGCTTTGGTGAGGCTTTCTAGCTTCTGTTTAAGGGCCTTAACAGCGGGGTCCCTTGTAGGCTTGGATACTTCCGAAACATTGACCTTTGTTTTGGATGATTCTATTCCTCTAGAATATGTTGATGTTTTGATGAGCTTAGGTTCAGAGTCATATCCATGCACATCTTCATCATCTTCTTCAGTATTCAGCCCTAACTTGGTATTGATTTAGGTGATGGCCTGTAGCACACCATCCATCACTTGTTGCTGTTCATTCAACCTTTTCCAAATCTTCTGCTCATATTCTAAAGTGCTAGCGAAGACCAGACCTTGCATCTTGGTATAGAGCTCCTCTAAATGTTTCGTGATGTTGACCTCAACGTTCTGAACCGGAACATCTTGGAATTGCTCTCCAGACATGATGCAGTCACGAGTTGCAGATGGATCGTAGTAAGGATTTGGAACCAAACGACCGATGTGCGGGTCTCTACTACGGGCTCGAAGTCGATGACCAATGGTGCATGCATGAAAATTCATAGTTAGACACTCGATGACATACTCCGACACATACTACCCGATGAATGCATGCTCTAAGGGACCTATTTGACCTAACAAACCTGACACCTGTATGCTGACACTAGAGACTCGTCCACTTTTTTGGGAGTGCATGACCTAACTCTATATGAACCTAGTAAAAGAACATCATAAAGGGTCGAATAAAGTCAGACATAGCGAGCGGATCATAAGTTGAAAGGCGCAAGTCAGTGTTTCTCAATTCGGATGGGCCCAATCTACAGGCCGACCGTTTTAAGGAGAATCCGTAACTTGGCATAATAACTTTAGACAACTCTAGCTATATTAGCTATTGTGTGGACTAGAATAATGTTCAACAAGATTGACGACCCATCTTTTTTTTACTTTGTTATATTATTATTTTTAACCCAAGGGAAATGGATATTGTAAAGGATTGAATAAAGTCAACAATAAGTGAGTTATAATTAGTTTATAGGCTTAATTGGTAAATCCGATATGGTTGGGCCTAACAACAGGCCGGCCATAAATGTGACGAATTTAATAATTAAATCTATAAATTAATCTACTCTAGCTTAGTGACTATTATGCAGTCTAAGACGCTATCCATGAACTTCGTTGGATTTTTAATTAATTTTTTGGACCTTCATTAAGAAAACATCGTAAAAGGCCATATAATATCATCTAAAGTAAGTCCATTTTTATTTATTAATCAAAATAATCAACCCTCAAACATAAACGGGCCCCTTCCACTGGGCTAACCATAATGTCTTTGAGTTAATTATACTAATTAATCAACAATCCTTTTCTCAACCCATTGAATTTTATATGGACTAGAATGAAGTCTCTAAATTAAAGTCGGCCTTTTACAAAAAGAGAAAAAGAAAAGGGGGAGGGGAACACATAGCACATAGCATACAACATGAGGGGGTACCCTAAACCAAGGCTCTACATTCATGGATTACTATGGTTGGGTTAACATGGCCTACCGCACATTCTCACCTCGTCACCTTACCCCAAAAATTTTGTGGGTAAGGAGTGCGAGATGTTGTTCATCGAACTTCAAGGAAGCCCTTTGAGTATAACATGGGGAGAGGAGAGACCAAATGCTTGGCGACATAGGGTGCATCCCACAAGTAGTGGCCGCCCACTCTCGGGGAAGAGTCATAGTTATTCCTTAAATCGTCGTCTTTGTGCTCCCATGTCAAAAGACCAATCGAGTGGCCCGGTTTGCAAAAATGCCTAAAAAGAATAATAAAATTGCAAAATAAATCAACTTCTCCCTTTTACGATTTCAAATCAATCCGTTTTGTTCAAGTTTTACATTCTTTTTTAAGTTTTAAGTCTCCAGTGAAGTCACCAATCTGTAGGACCCCGGGAAAAGGTGACCCCTTTTTCCCATGATGCGCTACTTAAACGATCGAGAGCCGACTAAGGTTGCTTAATCCTTAAATAAGGATATTTTTATTTTCGAAATTCATTTTCGGGGTGATGAAACTTTATTTATATACAAATCCGTTTATATTATTTAAACACTCGAAATTGCACCAAAATATTTTATTAATGATTGATTACTGGCCCATTACCGAATCCAGGCCCAAAAGAAAACAACTGGGCCGCCAGAAACGATCAAAAGCCGCATAACTTTTGATAATTTCTCAGCTGGGCCATGCGTTTCCCCGGCCCAGAGGAAATGGGGGGAAATTAGCAAAGGTTGCATAGCTTTTGTTAATTTCTAGCCCATCTTCTCTCGGGTTGGCTTTGTATTAATAAAAACATGGTTGTAAAATGAAGAAAGAGTCGCTTACCGATTTAAGGAATTCGACAAACCAAAAATATGAGAAGATAACTCCAGTCTATGAAACCTGATTTCTAAGTTCGGGGTAAGGTTACGAATTCGAGAATTATAAGAACTCTCGAATACGCCTGTTAGAAAACAAACTCTACAAAAATCGAACTTGAAATGAAAAGAGCGGGGAGAAGTTTAATGAATTTCACAACGTTATATTCTCGAACATGCAATATAAAAGATAATGATGTTTTCTTTTATAAAGCTCGTACAAGTAAGAAAATTAAAGAACGAATTATAACATCAAATACAATGATAATAGAAAGCTAAACTTACTAGATGGTGAATGGATGAAGATGAATACCGATCCTTTGATCAACCTTAGCTCGAAGCTTGGATGGAAGGATGTGTATGAGGATGGTTAGGGGGTGGTATGATAATGTAGTGATGATGAGAGTGATTAGGAGAGAATTAGAAGAGTATGGACATAGAGAGAATTAGAATGAGTGTATGAAGGTTTATGGAGAGATTAGCTTGTCCAATGAGGGTGAAATGATGGGGTATTTATAGGTGGTGAAGTGAGGATTTTGGAGGGAAATGTGAGATACATATCCCCACAATCAAGCCCTTCCATGCAATCACAAAAGAATGCGGCTTTTGACAATTATTTTGATCAAAGAAAGTCAACCACGTGTGGTTAATATCATGGCATGTGCATAGGGATGATTCTGGCGCCAAAATCAGAGAAATTCGTAAAACCTATGCCGCTTATAAGATTGAAGTACACGGATTGGTGACGTAGCAAGTAGAGGCGGGCCGCTTCTGAACATAAAACCCCTACGACTTTTATGACATTTCCCTGGGTCGGATTCGTGTTTTGGACCAGGCTGTGATCTTTCTAAAAGCTATGCGGCTTTTATTTTTATTATGTGGGCCGTTTTGATCTATTGGGCCTACTTTGTTGACTTCGTGGGCCCAATGACCCATTTTGGTGTTCAGCCCAAATTACTTGCTGAGTTTTGATTAGTTGGAATTTTAGCGGTGCAAATCTCAGTGTCTACACTACCACATTTTGTAGGCCAGGCTTATCCCGAATCTCAATATCAAATTCTTGTAGCAATAGGACCCATCGAATCAGGGGAGATTTCGAATCAGCCTTTGTCATCAAGTGCTTGATGGCGGCATGCTCTATGTAGACTATGACATGAGAGTTAACCAAATAGGGTCTAAACTTGTCCATGGCATACACTACTGCTAAGAATTCTTTTTCAGTAGTTGCATAATTTACTTAGGCTCCGTCTAGGGTTTTGCTGGCGTAGTAAATTACATAAGGCTCGCCATCAATTCTTTGCCCTAACACTATTCCTATGGCGTGATCACTAGCATCACACATTATCTCAAAGGGAAGCTCCCAGTTTGGTGCTTGCATGATAGGCACGGTTACCAAAGCTTGTTTCAACTTCTGAAAGGCTGTTAAGCATTCTTCGTTGAAGCCAAAAGGGGCGTCCTTAGCAAGGAGATTTGTGAGGGGCTTCGCAGTTTTTGAGAAGTCTTTAATAAATCGCCGATAGTACCCCACGTGCCCTAAAAAGCTTCTGATACCCTTCACAGATACAGGTGGGGGTAGCTTCTCAATCACCTCAACTTTAACTTTGTCTACTGAAATTCCCTTGCTGGATATAACATGTCCCAGGACTACTCCTTCATGTACCATAAAGTGACATTTTTCCTAATCTAGAACTAAGTTAACTTCTTCGCATCTTTGTAGTACTCGCTTCAGGTTTTGCAGACACGGATCGAATGAGGTTCCATACACCGAGAAATCGTCCATGAATACTTCCACAACATTTGATCTACAAGGCGAAATCACTTTTAGGACAGTGGGTTTACCACGCCACGGTGTCCTTTCTTCGTTCTTCTTTTCAAGTAAGATCTTTCCTGCTGTGATTATTGCTAATTTTACAACAAAGTTATGATGTTTTTTTGGGAAATTATATTTTTAGAGATGATTTTTTTTGGAGAACTATGTAAGGTGTGGATAAGTTTGGAACTTTGGATAGATTTGAATTGGATTGGATAGGTTAGTGTAACCTATCCAAATAACAAGGCCTAAATTTACAGTGCAACATACCTTCATAAAAATATAAATACGATAAATTTGAAATATAAATTGACAGTGATAACAAATCAAAATAGCACTAGAGGTTGATGATGATAATCATGATTAATAATACATTGACCTGATCAACTACTAAAAATATATGTATTACTGATCACTTTGAACCAATTTAAAATGGTTGGAAAAACCAATCATTTTAGCAACCATTTCATATTCTAACTATTTTTGAAAAAATTATGTTGGAAAAAAGGTTGGAAATTCCAAGCACTTTTGCTAAAATGGTGGGAAATTTTTCTACCATCATTTTTCCTACTTTTTGAAAATGGTTGGAAAAATGACCCAATTACAAGCCATTTTCCCAACCAATTCTGGATAGTAGGAAAAAGATTGGTAGGAAATTTTTGAAATTTCCAATCAATTTTTCCCTCTTAAAATTTAAAAAATAGTTGAAAAATTAGAAAAATATAAAATGATTGTTAAAACTGTTGGTTTTACCAACCATTTTAAATTGATTGGAAAAACTGGTTGGTAATACATATATTTTGAGTAGTGTGACAACCCTTTAATTGAAAAATTATGTTGTTAAACTATGATAATTTTAAAAAAAAATGCACAAAAGTAGCATAAACATCAAAAAATTTCCCGGAGAATTGATGACATAGAAAGAAATATGAGATGGGCAGGAGGTGGGGTAAAAGAAGTTTTCACCTACATCAAAAAAAAATTAAAACTAGAAAAGGAAAAGATTATAATAGTGTAGTGTGAAAGTACTCCCCACCTCTCAAAAACTTTATCCGTGTTCAATTAATGAGGTCAAATATTTTTATCAAATTACTATGTTAAGTTACTGTGTAGAATTATCATCGTTAGATTCATGATGAAAAATATTTGTTTTTAAATGTGAAGAAGTTAGTTAGCTAGATTCTAGGTTAGTTAGGTTCTTCTTTCTTTTCTTTATTTTCTTTCCCTTCTGTTTTGGCTATCAGCTCGTGTATAAATACACTATTGTTTGCCTCATTGTACACAGACACATTGAATCAAAATTTATATTCTTCAATTCCTTTGTTTCACATGGTATCAGAGCTAAGTTCTGATCTGTGAATTCTCCTTCCAAAATCTCTCTATCCTCGGCACAAATGTCAGAAACATCCACAGGAGGTCAGGCTTCCTCAACAACATCAGATGGGTACAACAATGATCCCTTGTACCTCCATCTAGCAGATAATCCAGGAATTCCAATAACCAATGTCAAGCTAAATGGTTCCAACTTCCAAAAGTGGAGCAGATCAGTTAAGATAGCCCTCAAAACCAAAGTAAAATTGGGCTTTATTGATAAAAAATGCACAAAACCAGGCATTGGCACACCCAACTATGAGCAATGGATAAAAGTTGACAACATGGTGGTAAGATGGATTATAAATGCTATGTTGCCCGAGCTTTCTAATTCCTTTATCTATGTAGATTCTGCGAAAAATCTATGGAAGGATCTTACTGAGAGATTTAGTCAGTCAAATTGCCCTTTGATCTATCACCTAGAATAAGAACTCACAGATCTTTATCAGAATAATTATTCTGTGGCCGTGTACTTTACCAAATTGAAGAAGATTTGGGATAAACTAGTTGATGTGTCTGACACACTTATATGCAATTGCAAAGAAACTTGTCCTTCCATCAAGCAAATTGTTGAAGGAGACCAAAAGAGGAAGCTGCTTCAGTTTCTTATGCACCTTAATGAAGAATATGATGGTATTCGTGGCTAGATCATACTTCTTGATCCTTTACCTTCAATAAACAAAGTTTATAACATAGTGCAGCAGGTAGAAAAGCAAAGTCAGATCACTAACAACCTTGGGCAACCAAGGGACTTTGCTGGGAATATATCAAGCAAAGACACCGCTCAATCTCTTCTTGTCAAGAATTCTAAATCAAAAAAGGATTCCAAGTCAAAGAAGTTTTGTGATCACTGCAAAGAACTGGTCATGACATCGAGCAATGCTTTCTCTTACATGGATATCCAGATTGGTGGAAAGGCCCCAAGGAAAACAGATCAAAGCAAATAAGGGTTGCAGCTAAGTTCAGCAAGAATGAGCAAGATACTCCTCTTGATGACAGTCCAAGTAAACAACAACATCAAGCTTCAAGTCAGCCTCGTTTTGATCCTGAGCTCATTCATGCCCTTGCACAAGAATTGGCAAAATTCTAAGCAAACAAGAAACTAACAGCTGATCAGGTCATTGCTCAATTTGCATATTCTAATAGCTTCTCAGGTAACTTGTATAAAGCTGTCAATTCTTTTAATGCTAGGATTGTTAATAATAGATCTTGGATTATTGATACTGGAGCTAGTGACCACATGTGTTTTGATCAAACCATCTTTAGTCATCTTGATACCTTAGCAGAACCAATCCAAATAATCCTACCTGATGGGACCCTAAAATATGTCAAGCAAGTTGGGACTGTATCTCTAAATGACAAAATTATCAAAAAATTACTTAGAGGTACCCTAACTTTTGAAGAAACAATTTTTTGGTACCCTAACTTTTCAAAACTAATTTTGGGGTACCCTAACTTTTAGGATTAGAAATTACTAGGTGAATTTTCGGCGAAACTCCGATTGATTCAAATCATTTTCGTCCACGAAAACAAATGGCATTTTCATCCACAAAAACACTTAATCAATTTCCCACCTAAAACTCATCGTTGAATTCAAATAATTGGCCGAAAATTCACCTAATTATTTCTAATTCTAAAAGTTAGGGTACCTCAAAATTAGTTTTTAAAAGTTGGGGTACCAGAAAACATTTCACCAAAAGTTAGGGTACCCCTAAGTAATTTTTTGCAAAATTATGCTTAAAAGGGTTCTATATGTACCAGAATTTAAGTTCAATCTGTTGTCTGCCCTAAAACTTATCAAAGATCAAAATCTTTGTATACATCTTTATCCTGACATCTGTTATTTTCAGGACCTTACCACTAAGGTAGTTCTTATTTCAATATCTCCCACTGAAGGGCTCCTACACTTTGACTCAAGTCCAATACAGCAAGCTACTGGTTTTGTTTCTTCAAATATTGTCAGAAAAAAAAAAAACCAAGAAAAATCTTTGCAACTTTTACATGCTAGACTAGGTCACACTTCTTTGTCTAAACTCCAGCACATTGTTGATTGTAAAGAAACAGACAGTCTCTATTGTGAAACTTGCATTAATGTTAAAGCTCACAGGTTTCCTTTTAGTAGAAGTGTTTCCAAAGCTGCTGAAATTTTTCCATTAATCCATGTTGACTTATGGGGACCTTATAAGGTACCAAATATTAATGGATCAAAATATTTTGTTACCATTGTGGATGATTGTTCAAGGAATACTTGGACTCAGTTGCTTGCAAGTAAAACTGATGTCCATTCTACCCTTGCACAATTCTTTAAAATGGTTTCAACTCAATTCAGTTCTAAGGTCTGTACCATTAGAACAGACAATGGATTAGAATTTGTCAATAAAACCTGTGCAACTTTATTTAGCAGTTTAGGAATCATACATCAAAAAACCATGACTTACACTCCCCAACAGAATGGGATTGTTGAAAGAAAACATAGGCATTTGCTTGACACAGCTCGAGCCTTGAGATTTCATGCTAGTTTACCATAGAAATTCTGGGGGGAGTGTGTGCTTGCAACTACTCACATAATAAATAGGTTGCCTATGGCCATCCTTGATTGGAAAACATCCTATGAAATCCTCTTCAAACAAGCCCCTAGTCTGAGTTATCTTATAACAATAGGGTGTCTATGTTATGCTGTGAATGTAAATAATAAAGACAAGTTTGATTCAAGAGCTACCAAGTGTATTCTGTTTGGGTATACCTATGGTATGAAAGGATACAAGCTATATGATGTGAGCAATCACAAAGTTTTCCATAGCAGAGATGTTATGTTTTATGAAAACAAATTTCCTTTCAAAGTCTCTGGGTCCTCTGATGTACATCAAACATGTGAATCTTCTTACAACACTACTCAGCATGATGTCTATGACAGTGATC
Source organism: Portulaca oleracea (assembly GCA_029582165.1). Classification (NCBI taxonomy): domain Eukaryota; kingdom Viridiplantae; phylum Streptophyta; class Magnoliopsida; order Caryophyllales; family Portulacaceae; genus Portulaca; species Portulaca oleracea. The sequence goes on along the minus strand of CM055878.1, from coordinate 7,029,773 downwards.
ATTCAGGATTTCATAAAAGTCTGAACTTGATTGAGAATGATAGTGATAGTGAAAATGAGCAGCACGATCTTGGTCAAGACACTAACAGTCACCTACACCAACAGTCAGATGATGAGGATAACTTTGACAGCAATGAAATCAGTCAAAATCAGCCTTTGCAACTTAAAAATATGATCACAGAAAGCTCTGACAGGGCACAAGAAGATGTTGATCAATCCACACTACAAATCAGGAAGTCTACTCGCATCAAAAGGCCTCCAAATTGGCTCCAAGACTACACTCAACCAAGAAGGGAGAAACCCTCATCTCAGTCTCAATCTCAAAGTTTCAACACTCATGTGAAGTATCCTTTATTTAGCTCACAAAGTTTTTCACACTTATCCAAGGATTATGTTACTGCATTAATAACATCCTTTCATGTCACTGAGCCTAGGTCTTTTGATGAAGCTAGCAAATACCCAGAATGGACTGAGGCTATGAAAAGGGAACTAGATGCCTTAGAAGTTAATGGGACTTGGGAGATGACCAAACTTCCCCCTGGAAAAAAGGCCTTAACATCCAAATGGGTTTACCAAATAAAATTCAACTCTAGGAGAGAGATAGAAAGGTATAAGGCAAGATTAGTAATTAGGGGTTTTTTGCAAGAAAAGGATGTGGATTACAAACAAACCTTTTCTCCTGTGGCTAAATTGGGCAAAGTAAGACTTTTCATGGCAATAGCTACTGCAAAACAGTGGGATCTTCACCAATTGGACATTAACAATGCCTTTTTACATGGCTTCATTAATGAAGAAGTTTACATGGAACCTCCCCTGGGATACAACAAAGCTAAACCTGGTGAAGTTTGCAAATTGATTAGGTCTTTGTATGGTCTCAAACAGGCTTCCAAACAATGGAACCTTGAGCTCACCAAATTCTTAGTAAAAAGGAATTTCAAGCTGTCCAAAAATGATTACTCTTTTTTTCTCAAAAACAACTCAAAATTGACATGTTTATATATTAGTTTGTGTAGATGATTTACTAATTATGGGAGATGACTTTGTAGAAATTACTAACTTGAAGACCTCTCTGCATACAACTTTCACAATCAAAGATCTGGGACAGGCCAGATTTTTCCTTGGGATTAAAATTGCCAGATCCAGAAATGGCACCCTCCTGAATCAAAGGTACTTAAAAGGAACAGTGAACAAAGGGTTATTCTACCCCAGCAGCAACTCTCTGAAGGTTTCAGCCTACACTGATGCAGATTGGGCAGCATGTCAGTACAATGCAAGATCCCTAACAGGCTACTGCATCTTTCTTGGCTCATCCTTAGTTTCATGGAAAACTAAGAAACAGAAAACAGTCTCCAAATCTTCAACAGAAGCAGAATATAGAGCCATGTCTGCTGCAACATCATAAATAGAGTGGGTCTACCATATTCTACAAGACTTTAATATCAATCTAAAAGAGGTTATCATCTTATTATGTGATAATAAGGTAGCACAGTATATAGTAGCCAATCTTGTATTTCATGAGAAAACCAAACACATTAGGATTGACTACCATTACATTAGGGATAAAATTCAAGAAGGTCTTATTCAAACTGCCCATATCTCTACAAAGGAACAGGTTGCTGATGTTTTTAAATATAATATTACAAGTATTATTAAGATTAAACGTGAAAAAATAAAAAAAGAACTTCAGTTGGTAATAATTCATTATGAGGGAGAACGGATAAATAATATAGATAAAAAAAAGTTGACAAAAGTTAAATCTCAAATATCAAATGACAAATAAGTAGGGTCGACCAATCTAAATTTGATTAACCAAAAATAATTAAATCATACATTAAAATAAGACTATATAAAAAAGAAACTACTCCCTCTGTTCCATATTAATTATCACCAATGTCGTTTTTTATTAAGAGTTTTTTATAACACATGTCTAATTATAGTATTTATCGTTACAAATCTCATGGTAATGCTTTTGTACAAAAGAACATTGCATATGTTGAGATTGATATTGTCAAAGAATAATTACTATGCAATGGAACGAGAAACGTAAATGTTAAGTTAATAGTTAAAGGTATATGAATAATTTTATACTCTAAGGGTGTGTAAAATTAATGGGAAAAAATAATTGGGTAAAAGTTAAATTTTGGTAACTTTTAGTAATTTTTATTAACCTTTCGTAAATTTTGGTAACTTTTGTCAAATTTATCTTATTATATCGAAATTATTTTTTTTATTTTTTAACTTTGGTATTTTTTGATACATTTTGATAAATTTTGGTAAATTTAGATAAAAACTGATAAATTTAATTTACCCATGAATGTGACAGGCCCTAAGAGGACATGAATATTTTTGGGTTTGAGACATATATATAACAAATTTCGATTTTTTATGGAGAACAATTGACTTTTCTTGCTAATAAAAAAATTCTATCTTAGTTGAAGTTTTCTTCAATCATACTAATAGTAAATTCCATATAATAAAAAGATAACATTAGTACCAAAAAGTTGTAACTCAAATAGTAGGATTACTTAATTAATAATTGTAAATTTCATAAAATAAAAATATAACATTTGTAAAAAAAGTTATCCTAAAAAACTATGATAATTTAACAATTTGCAAATGTAGAATAATCACCCGAAAATAAAAATTCTATAAAATGCTTTGTTTTTTGAAAGAGAAATATTTGTGAAAAAACCAAAAATACGCAGCCGAACGCCGTTGTCGGGGATGGCGTTATGTGGTAGATTAGGTTATTTGTTTGTGTGTATATAGTTTATTGCTCTCTAGATTTTCCAAGAAAAATGTAGGCAAAAAAATGAATATTGAAAAAAATATATATTAAAAAAAAGGATAGAGATTATGGCTAGTCCCCAATTTCCCCAATTTGAGCATGAAATATTTTGGAGATATTTTGCTAGATTACATGATTACCGTGCTCAATGTTATTATATGGTATCTTTTATGGTACACTAAATCTTTTGGGAATTGTGAACAAGGGTGTGAATTATGAGACCCGTAACCTCTTAGATTATTACGGGTTTTCCAATTTAGGAGAAGATAAAGCATAGGAATTACTTGAGTGGTTGTCTAGGGATTCTTATGAATTTGAACAACAAAATGTTATACCTAGCGACCAACCTTCTTATTATGCACCAGATCAAAACTGAACAATCATGTGATCATCCCATGTATTTTGATGATCAATCTTCTGGTAGGGATTATCTAGAGAACTCTTATGATCCTGCCCAATGTGATGTTGTTGAGTCTTATCCTTTGTGCTTGCATTGTGAATCTCCATATCATGCTTCCGAATCTTGTGTCCAAGTTGAGCTAGATAATATTCGTGCTAAAATGGATGATTTTCAAGTTGAGATGCGTGTGAAAATTAATAAATGCATGCAAGAATTTGAACACGTGCTTAAAACTGGGGTAGAAGCTTTTTTCTTCACAAATGGTTGATTCAATAGTTGAAGTAGATCATTCGTCATCTTTGAGTCCTGAAATGCGTGTTGATTCTTCTGTATATGATTATGATGAGGATGATGACTACTATAATAGACCATGACTAGGGCTTAGCAATTCCTTAGCTCTAACTGCATCTAGTGAGTATGAGGAACATGATGATTTTGTGTGTGATGATGAAGAACTTGATGAAAACATGTTAGATGATGAATCATTGTCCACACTGATATTCACGCCTTTGTGTGAAGAGAAGGTTAAGTTTAGTGAATGCCATGATGCTGGTGATGCAATTGAACATGATCTTGTTGAGAGTGAAATACGATTCGTAGTGATTGAATATGTGCTTGATACTGAATTATTCACCATTACATTAGTGAGGCATTAGCTACCCTTTCTTGCAAGTCCATAGATGTAGAATCTTGCGATGATGAGCATAATTCTTTGGGGAATGATCCTAATTGTTTGAACTTGGTTTGTGACAATGATGCTTTTGATGATGATATGCTTTATGAGTCATTCACAATGGGTTATGACCCTGAGCCTTCCACTGTGACTTTTAATATTGTTTTGAATGATGGACCTTTGTCTTCTGATACTGATAGTTCATCTGATGAGTCTGATATTGATGAAGATGAAGATGTGCCTGTTTGTGATGTCGGGAGTGTTATGATGTGGTCTAACCCTATGTTTTCCTTATCACCCATTGATGATTATGATGATTATTTAGATGAAAGTTGTGATTTGGAATCGGTGTTTGATGAAAATTGCATGGATATTGAGTTTGAATCATTGTTGGCATCTACGTCTTTGCATGAGCATGTTCAGGAATGTGTTGTATTGCCCCCTCCCGTTGATTTGCATACTCAATTTCCATTTACAAGTCAATGGGAGGATCCATTTGTCATGTCTCACTTCACCATGCCTCGGAAAGTCTTGTACATTCCTGTAGTCCGTCCTTTCTATGACTTTTCCAAGGCTTTTGATGAACTGTTGAGAGCACTAATGTTTGTTGATGTAATTTTGAGAGTGTGCTCTTACCTACACCATTCTGAGATGCATGCATGGATGCATTACTTATTACTCCGGGTGTTGAATGGTTCTGACATGGTGCCCGATATCTTGATCGAGGTGAGAAGGAGTGAGTCTATTGATAAGAAGCCTTCCAGGTAATATCCTTCCTCACCTTTCTTGTACAATTAGTGAGTACTCTTTCTTTTCTTCTTTTGTTTTCTGTTTGTGTGTTTCTGTTTCTTTCCTTTTGGAGTGCTTGCTTACCTTACTTTTGTTTCTATTGAGGACATTGCAACCTCTTTGTGTGGGAGTGGGGGGTAGTATGCATTCCGACTTTTGAGTCTAAGAAAAGAAAAAAAAGAGAGTAAGATTCAAATTGTAAATATTTTGGTTTTTCTTTAGTTCTTTAGTTAGTAGTGTCTTGTATATATTCTTATTTTTCGTTTAATCTTGCATGCCAAGTTGTAAGTATTTAGGAAGTTTAAATTGTATATCCTAACCTTATGCTTGGTGCTTTTGGATCGCGGATCGAGTTTGCTTTCATTGAAGATCTTGAGGTAACGTCCATCCACCCTCTCTTTGAGTGTATATATATTTTTGATCCATGTTGCATGCTTGATTTTTCCTTTTGGGTGGCGAACCCCTTGAGTGTGAATATTGGGATTATCTTGTTGTTGGAGTCGTGCGGGCTCGAGTCGCCACCGCTTTTTATGTGATAAGTGTTTTGTATATAAGCTTTTCTTCGGTTCTCTACCTTACTTGTGACACCCTTCTCACAATGGGGACATTGTGACGTTTTGTGTTGGAGTGAGGGTGATATTTCCATGTTCATGGGTACACAACCTAGTATTTTGATTTTGTTTTTTCGTAGTTTTTGTTAAAATTTGAAAAATTTGTGTGCAAGGAAAAAAAAGGGAAAAAGTTGTGAAAACCCCAAAAGTGTTTCTTTTTCTTTTTGAAGATGCTTTCGTTCACAGTTGTGTAGGTAGTTGTCTAATTGGCTGATTCAATCATTTAGAAGTGGCTGATATGAACAATTATAGGCCTTAGGAAGGATTTCTGTCATGATTTATCTATATTAGACCTTGATATGAATGTGAAAGCAGAGTCCTCACCTCTTACACACCCCGGTTGTGAATTTCTTACCCAAAGTTAGATGGTCTTAGTTGTTCAATGCTCTTGCTCACCTTAATTAATGAATTAATTAATTACAGTTGGTTCCACCGACGAGGGTTGGTATGGGTGGACGGTGCCCAGGCCCCTTAAGTACAATGTTTACGTATGGAGCAACCCGAATCAGGTAGGGTAACCCTTTGCGAAGGCCGGTCTGATTCCCAAAAAATCTGACGCCGACGCCCTAAAATCTTACAAAACGGATTGAGAGTGAGGCCTAATAAAGAAAGAAAAAGTGAAGAAAAAGAAAAAGGAAGCAGAATAAAGTAAGAAAAAAAGAGAAAGAAAAAAGCTAAAGAAAAAGAAAAAGTTGAGAAAGTGAAAAAGAAAAAGAAAAAGAAAAGAAAAGAAAAGAGAAGTTGAAAGAAAAATAAAGAGTGAAGTTAGGTTAGCTAATAATCCCGAGCTTGAGCATGAAAATGACTTTGATTGTCTGGCTTAGGTTAGAAAGGATCGATTAGGGCCCACTTGCACTTGTGCACGAGGAATCTTGCTCATCATGAAGTGTCGGGGTTGAAAACCTCAAGGATTGGCAGTTTTCCAACCTTTGTGTCCTTGTTTGTTTATATTTGCTTCTTCCATTTGATTGTTGGGGCGGGTTGGAGAATTAAGTGCATGATTGAGGATGGGAATATCTTCTTCCCCTTTTTTTTGTTTTTGTTTTTGGTTTTTCACCTTTTCTTCTTTACCTTTTTCTTTTCTCTTGCCTTTTGTGGGTATAGCTTCTACAAACCCTCACGAGACCTTCCTCGTCCACCCGGGCTACCGGGGGGTTTAAAGGGCTTAATGCATGTGCTAAATGCATCTGCGATTCCTGCGAAAGTGAGTTAGGGTAGTTAGTTTCTTTTTCCCTTTCTTTATCTTTGTTTTTAGTTTGCTTAGGGCGAGCAAACCCTTGTGTGAGAGTATTGTTCGGTCTCGTTCCGAGTCGAAGACTTTTCATTTTTAGGGTATTTTTGCTTGTTCTAGCCCCATAACTATATATTGGATATGATGATTTCGTGTTTTATACGAAAATAAAGAGTTAGAAGGAAATTGACCTTAATTGAGGCTTTTTAGGGAATCCCGAGTGATTTCCCGAGCCGACCCGAGATAACCCGAGCCGAGAATCGAGGTGAGACCAACCCAGGAATTCCATTTCCATTATTGGTGCAAAACAAGGCAAAGTAGGCAGCCAGGCGTCGCACCCGAGTCACAATGGGTTGCGCCCGTGACAGCTTCCTGCCGCACCAACACAGCGAGCCAAGGCAAAGTGACCAGGCAGCCGTCACACCCGCGACGTGCTACGAAGAGAAGAAAGGTGCTGCAGACAGAGCTGGGTCGCACCCACTACAAGCTAAGTCGCACCTGCGACAGAGAAGGGTAACGCCCGCGACAAAACACTTCAAACCCGCGACGCATGTTAAATGAGCGACGGATGGAGGTCGCCATTGAAGAGTCGTGCCCGTGACAGTCTAGTCGCGCCCGCGACCTATCAGAATCTGCGGAAACTGTGCGCGTGTGGCTGAGTTAATTCTAGGGTTTTTGGCTTGTTTTCTTTCCTTCTATAAATACCCACATACATTCAGCACTATTATCATTATTATTATTAGTTAGTTTAGGACTATGATTAGAGTAGAATTAGGGTTTATTACTTTTCTTTATCTTGCTTTAATCTTTCATTAAGTTTTAATTGTTCTTCAAGTTGTCTTTCAATTGTCTTGCAATTTGTATTCAACTTTCTTTCCAAGAAATTTCATTCAAGCATTTTACAAAGCTTTTCTCTCTCTCTCTCTCTCTCTCTCTCTCTCTCTCTCTCTCTCTCTCTCTGGTTGCCAGTGATGTTTGATTCAAGCATTCTAGTGCAAGCTACCACAAATCCAACTTTTAGTGAGGAGAGGGCTAAGGGTCACAAATTCTACTCTCAAATGAAGATTTGGGGATTCTTAGTAATCCAATTCACAATTTTCTTGTTTGTGCGGGGGAACATCCTAGTGAAGGTTGAAGATTAAAGTGAAGATGTAGTGCTTTGAAGGTATAATTTCTTGTGCTCAATTTTATTGTTCATTCTAGTTTTCTCATTTATTGATTTCTAATTACTTCCTCTTTCATGCTTTCTTAGTGTTCACTGTTATTATAAATCCATGTCTAGATTAGTTTAATCGCTTTCTTTACATAATTTACCGCTTTCCGCATTGAAAACCCCTTACGCAAACCAATTCCCTTCTCAAACCTAATACCCATCCCTGTGGAATCGATAACCCTTACCTCATAAAAACCACAAATACGCAACCAAACAGTGATTAAATTTTTGTACCAATTTAAGTTTACAATATAACTATATATTTTATAAATTATGAATAAAAGTCAAAACATCCTAAACAAAAATTGCATGCATAATAAGTTAATACCTTCCTAAAGTCATTTAACCAAACACCAAGAAAATGTGGATTGTAAAAGTAATAACATTTAATGTAACTTTAGCAAAACTTTGGCCAATATGGTAATATACACTCAAATTAGCTAACAACTCAAGAAGCCAACCATAAAAAATGCTACTCAAGGTAGCTTTTCGTAAAATAACTATTTAGGGGTAAAAAAAACTATTCCAAAAAAGTCACACCACCAAACACCTCAAAGTAGCTTTTTTACATATCGAAATAGCCCAAACCCCTAAAAGGTCATTCTAACCTAAAAGTCATCCAAAAAGACATCATCCAAACAACCTCGCGAAGATTAACTTATGTTGAGTAATAGTATGGTATCTTTGAGACTACTCTCAAAACCCTCTCAAGTCTTAATTTTTTGGATCCAAATTACTGATTTGGTGGTGCGTTTAAGTTAATCCTTTATAGTATTGTGGTGGAATCCCCTTTATTAATACTTGGTGGGTTGATTAAGTCTTTGTGGTGATCATCTTTATCCAAGATCATATTCTTGGTGTTCTTCATATGTTCTTGGTGATCCACATTGGTAATTTGGTGTTTTCAATTTATTCTACTGTAGTAGGCAAAAAAAAAAAATTCGGCAAATAAAAAAGTGACACGTGGAAAATAAATAAATTTTTATTTGGCCAATTATTAGCCGCCACGTGTAAATTTAATTACAGCGGTCCATTTATTAAATTTTAAATGGAAATGTATCATGGCCAGTAACATCGTGACACGTGTCAATTATGATGCAGAAAATAGTAATTATTTTTTTATTTTAAATAAAGGGATAATTAATTAATTTGGGCCCAAGCCCAAAGCTGACTCAAACCCTAAGCAACCTTAGGCCTCTAGAGCTTATAAAAGAGGTCATCTCCCTCATTTTCAACACATTCTACAGTCTACCTCGACGACATTAGGATTCTACACTCCAGAGGCTCAGAAGATCAAACTGCCAGCAGTCTCCAGCTACCAAGCGTCAAGGATCGAAGTCTGCAAAAGCTCAAGATCGAGTCTCCAATCCTCTACCGCATCACGATCAAGAACTGCTTTAGAGTTCTTTGGTAAGACCTGCAAAGCCTTCAGAAGATCAAACTGCAAGCGACCTCCAGCTACACTTGAGGTTGTGCTAAACAGGCTCGCCAGGGAAAGTGAAGAGAAAGACAAGAAGATCGACGAACAAAGTGAGGAGATCGCAAAACTGATGAAGAAGATAGAGAAGCATCTGTGTCAAGACTCCGACGAAGATTCATACAAAGAGGAATCTGACAAAGAGTCTTCTAAAGGTGATGGCAATAAGGAAGAAAAGAAAGACTCATTTTTAGGATCAATGACTGTAGAGGATATTCAAAACTTAATTGCACATGCAATGAAGGCTCAACTCGGAGAAAGATTAGGAAAGAGTCACTTATACACGAAGCCATACACAAAAAGGATTGACACTCTTCGAATAACACAGATATATCAACCCCCAAAGTTTAATCAATTTAATGGAAAGGGTAATCCTAAACAACACATTGTTCATTTCATCGAGACTTGTAGCAATGCCGGCACGGAAGGAGATCGACTAGTCAAGCAGTTCGTTCGCTCTTTAAGAGGAATCGCGTTTGACTGATATACAGATTTGGAACCCGAGTCTATCAACTATTAGGAAGAAATGGAGCAAGAGTTTCTCATCAGGTTCTACTGCGCTCAACGGGTCGTTAGTATGACAGAGTTAAGAAACACCAAACAGTGGGAGGGCGAGCCAGTACTTGACTATATCCATCGTTGGAGGGCTCTTAGTCTTGAATGCAAGGATCGCCTCATCGAAGCTTCAGCTGTCGATATGTGCGCTCAAGGTATGCACTGGGAGTTACTCTACATCCTCAAGATGGTCAAGCCTAAAACCTTTCAGGAGTTGGCGACCAAGGCACATGATATGAAGATCACCATAGAAAGTCAACGGGGAAGGAATTCATCTTCATCCAAATCAAGGAATGGTGCTAGTGGGTATAAGAAGAATGACAAGTCACCAAAGACTTCAACAGAGGAGTCCATGGCTATTTCAATGTGTGAACCAGTGAGCATCTCTACTAAACCTAAACCTAAAAGGGAGAAATTCACTTCCTTGAAAGATACTGAAAAGAAGCGCCCTACACTGAAGGAGCTTCAAGAAAAGAAGTACCCATTTCGAGACTTAGATTTGTCAGGAATGCTCGACAACCTATTAGAGACAGGAGTTATCGAGCTTCCACAACCAAAGAGGCCGGAAGAAGTGGGAAGAACTACTAATCCAAGATACTGTCGCTATCATAGGGTAGTCAGTCACCCTCTAGAGAAGTGTATCACACTCAAGGAGCGGATCATGAGACTAGTTGAAGATGGGCAGATCATACTGAACTTAGATGACAACGTCGAGGCTAATTATGTTTCAGCACAGCCAATTCCGGTCGAAATGAAGGAATTCTTGATGATTCAGTTTGGACGTCAAAAACCAGTTCCCCTTCTTGTGCTAGTCCATGCCTCTCAAGATGAACCTAAGCCTGAGCATGTATTAGAAGTTCCTGATAGAGATGAAGAATGGATCATAACCACTCGAAGGAAGGTAAGGGACAGAATGAAGTCCAAACAACACCGCGTCGTCAAAGTAAGCAACAAAGGAGAAGTAGCAATCCTCAACCTTCATGGAGAGCAAGAGGCTTGGAGTCATCAAGAAACAAGGAGTGGGTTCAACTGAGTTGCCTGAGCGAGGCCCTCGTGTTCCTATCACATTGGAGGAATATTTTCCGAAGTACTTCTTTGGAGAAGTTAACAATGTTGCAAATGTGAACACGATCTCCTGCTTCGAGATCGAAGAAGATGATAGTGAAGGAATGGAGTAGCAGCCTAAGTCAAAGCTCTCCGTGTTTAATAGGTTGGGACGGTCATCTTCCCACAAACAAGCATCTATCTTTGAGCGGATAGGGTGCCGAGGAGAATGTAAAGCCTTGGATTTCAGCAGGATCAAGGATGGTTCGAGATTAAAGCCTTCTGTGTTATCAAGGATCAAACAGACTAAAGAGGTGTCAAGCTCACAACCCCACCGTGAACAGAGCTCCGCATTCAGCCGCCTTAGGGTCATCAATGAAGTTCAAAGCTCTATCCCATCTCACATGAAGCATTTTTCAACATTGGAGGACAAGACTGAAGGATCCCTGAGAGTGAAGAGACGCACTGTGATCTTCACGGGTCATCAAAGCTGATGTATTACGGGACAAAGAAAGATTCTTGATTCAGTAATAATCAATTACACGTGCAACCAAGACTGAATAAGGGGAGAGTTCAAGAGATTATGGAGAAAGAAAGTGGGGGAAACTCGTGACTTAGGTTTAATGGGAGATTGTTTTGTCGAGAGGACTTTTGTGATTTCAAGAATCAAGAAAGATCAATTCTTGAATGGGAAAGATGGGAGAGTGACGTGAGGAAGAGGGGAGTAAGAGAGGGTGTTCGGCGTGTGGTTTGAGAGAGGGAAAGAGAGAGGGAGTTTGTTGAGAGTTTGTTATGGAGAGAGAAGAGAAGGTGGTTAGGGTTCTTTTGTGAGAGAAAGGGGAGAGGAGAATTGAGAGAGAGAGAGAGAGAAGGGTTGATGTTGGGGAGGGTGAAAATAGGAGGTTAGTGATTTGTCTTAACTATATTGATAGAAAGACAAAGGGTGTGATTATCTTAACTATATTGACAGAAAGATAAAGACGGATAGTTCTAGGAATCTAACTTGAATCCACAAGAAAGAAACCCTAGGGCTAACTTGACCTTCGACCGCAGCCTAGGATCAATCTCCTCCTAATCACTTGGTTGTCATACCAAGATACAATAGAAGAGATTATCGAGGTTCTCACGAAACACTTAGGGGATAAGCTAAAAGCTTAACTGTATTCATAATTTAAAGGGGGTTGCCTTTGAGAGGCTACAAACCTAACTATTTATACTAATAGAGTCCTATATGGACTAGATTACTTTGACTTGGCGAGCAAGCCAACTAATATGACTAGGATTCTCCTACTTGGCGTGCAAGCCAAGGAATCCTAATACTGGACGCCTAACTATTCCAACCTCTTCTTGGATTAGGACTCCTTATCCAAAGGGGAGTTGGTTACAACAACCTTATCCTAATTGAATTGGCTTTCCTAATCCTATATGGGTTAGTTATAAAATAAGCCAACCTAATCTAGGATAACTAACTAATCTTGGCGCCCAAATAGCGTACCACACGTGACACACACACACCTCTGTCTTGATGCTCAAGTTTATATCTTACTTGGCATCTTACATTATTCTAAAACTAAAAAGATAATTTAAATCACACAAAACAATTAAAAGGTAACAGAAATAAAGTTACATCCAAATGATCAAGAAAAATGTAAAATTCAAGGCTTGAATTGATCTTGGACATGACTTGTTGTCTTCTTGGGCTTGGCGTGACTTTGGCCCAAACTAGGATGTTTGGACATCCTCTTGAAATTAACTGCACACCAAATGAGTAGGCCTTTGGATTTCCACATTGTACCCATCTTCTATGGCCCGTTCTACTTCTTTGTAAACAAACTGGATTTCTTGGTTTGGGCTTGATGTGGGCTGATTTCCATCATTCCCCCCTTGTTGAGAAGAGTTTGTCCTCAAACTAGGGAGGTCTTCGTTTTCATCATAGTAGGGTTTCAAATCAGCAATGTTGAAAGTAGCACTTCCTCCATAGTCTTAGTTTAGTGCTAGCTTGTAAGCATTGTCTCCAACCCTTTTTAGAACTTCAAAAGGGCCATCAACCCTAGGAACTAACTTTCCTTTTCTCTTGGAGGGGAACCTCTCCTTTTTCAAGTGAACCCATACTAGATCTCCTAGTTGAAAAATAACCTTCTTCCTTTTCTTGTTAGCTAAGTCTGAAACAGATTGAGTATACTTAGCTATTTTCTCTTTAACTTCTTCATGGAGCTTCTGTATTTCATGGGCTCGTTTTTGGGCTTCATGGCTGAACCTTATGGAGCTGTGTGGTGTGAGGTCCATAGGTGTACTGGGGTTCCTCCCATAAACAATTTGGAAGGGTGAACGTCCTGTAATAGGAGCCTTGTTGAATGCAAATTCAGCATGTGGGAGAAGAGTATCACACCCTTTCTTGTTCTTGTTCACCAAGGACCTCAACAATGAGCCAAGAGTCCGATTGGTGACCTCAGTTTGACCGTCGGTCTATGGATGATAGGCGGTGCTGAATTTGAGCTTGGTTCCCAACTTCTTCCAAAGAGTAACCCAAAAGTGGCTAAGGAACTTTGCATCTCGATCCGAGACTATGGTATTCCATGGAGCCGCATGACTTCTTGGAAATATAGTTCTGCCACTCTAACTGCATCATAGGTGGTGTGACATGGAATAAAGTGAGCCATCTTCGAGAATCGATCAACAACCACCATGATTGAATCCTTCCCACCTTGAGTCCTAGGAAGTCCTACAATGAAATCCAGACTGATATCTTCCCAAGGACCTTCAGGGATAGGTAAGGGCGTGTATAACCCTTGAGGAAGCACATGACTCTTAGATAAGTTGTAGGTTGAACACCTTCTAACCATATGCTCGACATTTTTTTACCATGTGAGGCCAAAAGTAGTGTTCTTTCAGCATCAAATAAGTCTTCTCAATACCGAAGTGCCCTGCTAGACTTCCCCCATGAACTTCTAAGATAAGAAGTTCTCTAAGACTGCTTTTGGCAATACACAGTTGATTCCCATGGAATAAGAAACCATGTTCCACGTGATACTGATCGTTGGGGCGCTTATTGCAGTCTCCATAAATCTCCTTGAAATCTTCATCTTCCTCATAGAGATCTTTGATGTGTTCAAGCCCTATCACACGTGAATCAAGGACTTGAAGGAGCAACTAACGTCGAGATAGGGCGTCTGCTCCCTTGTTTAGATCGTCGGCTTTGTGCTGAATGACAAAGTGATAAGCTAGCATAAATTTCACCCACTTAGCATGGCGCGGGTTTAATTTATGCTGGCCTTGAATATAGTTCAATGCCTCGTGGTCGCTATACAGGATGAATTCGTGACCAATAAGATAATGCCGCTAGTGTTCTAGGGCACGAATAATAGCATAGAACTCTTTATCGTATGTGTTGTATTTCTTCCGGGCATCACTAAGTTTTTCGTTGTAGTAAGCCAAGGGACGACCTTCCTGTGATAATACTGCTCCAATTCCAATTCCAGAAGCATCGCACTCCACTTCAAACTTTTTTTCAAAGCTTGGTAGGGCAAGAACAGCAGAGTTGAATTTTGATAGATTTGAAGGCCTATTGGGTTGCTGGTGTCCAACTGAACTCCTTGCTCTTCAATAATTCAGTCATGGGCGCCATAATCGTGTTGAAGTTCTTCACGAACCTCCTGTAGAAAGAGGCTAGGTCGTGAAAGCTTCTGATGTCGTGAATACTAGCCGGTGTAGGCCACTCTTTGATTGCTTTGACTTTCTCTTCATCAACCTGTATCCCATCAGCCGAGAGTACATAGCCAAGAAAGACTAATTTGTTGGTGAAGAAGTGGCACTTGGCGAGATTCCAATAGAGCTTCTCGTGATCTAGTAGATCAAGAACTGACGTGAGGTGTTGAACGTGTTCCTCCTCACTTTTGTTGTATACACGTATATCGTCGAAGTAGACAACAACACATTTGCCAATAAGGGGCTTCGGAACCTGATTCATCAGTCTCATAAAAGTAGAAGGAGCATTAGTTAGTCCAAAAGGCATGACTAACCATTCGTAGAGACCTCCTTTTGTTTTGGATGCAGTTTTCCATTCAATGGCACCATAGCTTCCATCTTTCTTCGGGACCAATAATGCTGGGATGGCGCAAGGATTGAGACTTTCACGAATCATACCCTTTGCTAGAAGATCATCAACTTACCTCTGGATCTCCTGTGTGTCGCTAGGGTTCATTTTGTATGCAGGTTTGTTTGGTAAGACTGATCCCGGGATTAGATCAATCTTATGCTGAATGTCTCGCTCAGATGGCAAACCTGGGGGCATCTCTTCAAGAAACACATGAGAATATTGTTCCAACAGAGGAGAAACAAGTGGGTGGACGTCCTTTGGTGGTTCTGGTTAGGGACGTCCGTTTGGGAAATTTTGTGGCTGGGATTTGTGTTTAGGTCTAAGAGAATGATCTCTTTATGCTCTCTAAACTCATAATGTTCAGTGGACATATAAGGGATAGGGTTTAGATCAATCTCTTTAGGTTGGGACGGTTGGGTTACTTTAAGTGGAGCTAGGGTGATTTTTTTGTGGTTGAACCTGAAGGTGTAAGTGTTGGCTCTTCCATCATGCATCACACTCCTGTCAAATAACCACAGTCTTCCCAACAGATAATGGCAAGTATTCATAGACAATACATCACACCAAATAGAATCTTGATTTCTTTCCAATGGAAAAGCTTACCAATCATCGGTGAGTAATCTGTAAACCTTCACCCTGATTGAGCCATTGAATGGTGTAGGGCTTGGGATGTGGACTAGTTTCCAGCTGAAGTTTGTCCACCATAGTTGTTGAAGCCATGTTGGTGCAGCTTCCTCCATCAACGATCAAAGAACAGACTTTCCCTTTGATGGTGCAGCGAGGCTGAAAGATAGTCTGTCGTTGTTGTTGACCTTCAGGAACAATTAAACTGCTGACGATCCTCCTCATAAAGAGCAATTCGTAAACCATGGTACGAAAGGGAATGGTTTAGATTTGAAGGTTAAGTGTTTGGTATTGTAGGTTATGTGTTTGGTATTGAAGGTTTGAAGGTTATGTGTTTAGGTTAACTCTGTTGAATTCAGAGTTGCGCTCAACACTAACCTAGAGCTCTGATACCACTTTTGATGTATTACAGGACAAAGAAAGATTCTTGTTCCAGTAATAATCAATTACACGTGCAACCAAGACTGAATAAGGGGAGAGTTCACGAGATTATGGAGAAAGAAAGTGGGGGAAACTCGTGAATTAGGTTTAATTGGAGGTTGTTTTGTCGAGAGGACATTTGTGATTTCAGGAATCAAGAAAGATCAATTCTTGAATGGGAAAGATGGGAGAGTGACGTGAGGAAGAGGGGAGTAAGAGAGGGTGTTCGGCGTGTGGTTTGAGAGAGGGAAAGAGAGAGGGAGTTTGTTGAGAGTTTGTTATGGAGAGAGAAGAGAAGGTGGTTAGGGTTCTTTTGTGAGAGAAAGGGGAGAGGAGAATTGAGAGAGAGAGAGAGAGAAGGGTTGATGTTGGGGAGGGTGAAAATAGGAGGTTAGTGATTTGTCTTAACTATATTGATAGAAAGACAAAGGGTGTGATTATCTTAACTGTATTGACAGAAAGATAAAGACGGATAGTTCTAGGAATCTAACTTGAATCCACAAGAAAGAAACCCCAGGGCTAACTTGACCTTCGACCGCAACCTAGGATCAATCTCCTCCTAATCACTTGGTTGTCATACCAAGATACAATAGAAGAGATTATCGAGGTTCTCACGAAACACTTAGGGGATAAGCTAAAAGCTTAACTGTATTCATAATTTAAAGGGGGTTGCCTTTGAGAGGCTACAAACCTAACTATTTATACTAATAGAGTCCTATATGGACTAGATTACTTTGACTTGGCGAGCAAGCCAACTAATATGACTAGGATTCTCCTACTTGGCGTGCAAGCCAAGGAATCCTAATACTGGACGCCTAACTATTCCAACCTCTTCTTGGATTAGGACTCCTTATCCAAAGGGGAGTTGGTTACAACAACCTTATCCTAATTGAATTGGCTTTCCTAATCCTATATGGGTTAGTTATAAAATAAGCCAACCTAATCTAGGATAACTAACTAATCTTTGCGCCCAAATAGCCTACCACACGTGACACACACACACCTCTATCTTGATGCTCAAGTTTATATCTTACTTGGCATCTTACATTATTCTAAAACTAAAAAGATAATTTAAATCACACAAAACAATTAAAAGGTAACAGAAATAAAGTTACATCCAAATGATCAAGAAAAATGTAAAATTCAAGGCTTGAATTGATCTTGGACGTGACTTGTGGTCTTCTTGGGCTTGGCGTGACTTTGGCTCAAACTAGGATGTTTGGACATCCTCTTGAAATTAGCTACACACCAAATGAGTAGGCCTTTGGATTTTCACATTGTACCCATCTTCTATGGCCCGTTCTACTTCCTTGTAAACAAACTGGATTTCTTGGTTTGGTCTTGATGTGGGCTGATTTCCATCAAAAGCAAAAACAACGTCAACGAAGAGGTTGAAAGAGAGGAGAAGCTTTCTTCTTCTCAAGTCAAAATCTAGGAAAGCGAAGATGTAGCTCCCGAACAAGAGCCTAAACTGTTCGCAAAAAAAACAAAAAAAAGAAGTTCCTTTATTTTTAGTTATTTTCAATTTCATCATTGTAATACTCCTGGCCCGCAAGAGCATAAGCTGTGTACGGCTAAATTAATAAATAAAATTTGCATTTCTCCATATTTAAATTTGAATTACGTTTGCCTTGATCCTTATGGATATCTTATCCCTTAATGTACGTAGGAAATTTGGGTCTAAACCCAAATGCAGTAATACCCAAAAAAAAAAAAAAAAATTCATCCCAAATCACCAAATTCTAAAGACTATCAAGTCAAAAAACTTTAAAGACTTACAAGCTAGCGAATTCAAGACTCACAAGTCAAAGTTCAAAACTTTCAAGTCAAAGACTCTCTAGTTGTACAAGTAGAGCTCACAAGTCCAAACCCAAAACTTCAAGTTGGACTCTCACGTCACCAAAGTTAAAGACTCCCTAGTCGAAATTGAAGACTTTAAAGTCAAGGATTCCCAAATCAATCAAATAAAAGACTCTCAAGTCATTAGATTCACCGACTTTCAAGTCAACAATAATTAAAGACTTTCAAGTTAGATAAAAAAAAATTCAAGACTTTTAAATCAATAAATTTCAAGACTCTTAAGTCACCAGGTCCCTTGATTGCCAAGTCATCAACAAGATATAGACTTCCAAATTAGTCAAATCTCGCATCAACAAATCTCCCGACTCCTAAGTCGACAAAATGAAAGATTCACAAGTCAACCTCAAATTAACAAAATGAAAAGACTTACAAGTCAAGAAAAAAAAATCACAACTCCCAAGTCAATAAAATTCGAGACTCTTATGTCAACGATGCATACAACTCTCACGTCAGCAAATCCAAATACTTTCAAGTCAACCAACTTCCTGACTCTTAAGACATCAAACCCACCAACTTCCAAGTCAGAAAAAAAAAATCGAAGACTTCCAAGTCAGCAAAAATTGAAGGCTTCCAAGTCAGTCAAATTCAAGACTACCAAGTCATTAAAATCAAATTCTAAGATGTAGAGAATTAATTACTTGTGGATCATCAAAGAAAAGACACCCAAGTCGCTCCCACACAAGGTTCATGAGTTCACGACTCTCAAGTCAAAGCGCATGACTCATACGTCAATAAAATTTTCTAACTCACAAGTAAATAGGAATGCAAGATTCTTAAGTCAAGGCAAGCAAAGACTCACAAGTCAATACAAGACTCCAAAGTCGACAAGATTAAAGACTTTTAAGTTATCAAAATTGTGGACTTTGAAGCTGCACTTTGACATGTTAGGATCCTCATGTCGGTGGTTTGCTTAAAGTCAACACCATCAATGGAATACTCAGGCTAGTTGAGAACTTCCTTCAAGCAAGCAGCGGGGGGAATCGTAATCGTATCGGCCGACTTTCGCTCCAAGACGATGACATCGTACTTCAAATCAGCGGCGCACTCCTTTGGCTAAGTGGTAGACTCTTCCAAGCTGGCAGCATCGACGTCTCATTCAGATAAATATTCGGGGCATGCCAGATGGCAGTGTCCTTTTTGTCAATCGATGACGCTTGTAGCCGAGAACAGATCAGGTGGCTTATCTTGGATCTTTAGAAGAAAGTCTGACTGACTCATCATGGCTTAGTAGAAAATTCAAGTCCGCTCTTCATAACACGTAGACAGCAAAAAAGTCCAGTAGGAGTAATCCACGGAAGTTGAGGTGAAGTGACGATTTTGTAGACCTTGATGTATTTCAGCCCACGCTTGAAATAAATCTGCCTAACCTAGGTCTCACTTTTGGGGACCCTAGGTTCATGGAAGGAAATGGAAGTTCACCAAGCCTTGGGCTCACCTTTGGAGACCCAAGATTCATGAAGAATGATAGAAATCCATCCATAGTCTTCACACTAAGCCCAACTAAAGAGGCCCAATGTCACCTCCTTTCTAATGATGGAAAGCCAGCCACGCCAAGCCCAGTAAAGAAAGACCAATTCAACTACAAATGGGCTATAGAGGAAAGAATGAGTGTAGAGGCCCAACGACCCATCCATAATGTGTGCTCCTTATGGAAAGAGGATGTCTAAACATCCTAAAGAGGTCCAAGGCACGCCAACATCACGTCAAAGGTCCAAGTTCAAGCCCAAAGTGAATATCACATTTCTGACCATTTCCAGATAAAGTTCACAGTTTTGACCATTTCAGTTTGAAGTTCACGGTTTTGGCCTTTTGATGTATTTCTTTACATTTCTAAGGTTTTATTTACATTTCCAATTGTGTGAGGTGCCAAGTAATATATATAAACTTGGGCACCAAGTCTTAGGAGTCTAGATTAGTCTAGAATGATCTAGAAGGTGTGTGGTGTGTGTGTGTGACGTGTGGTGTGCTAGATTTGGCGTCAAGTTAAGTAGTCCTAGATAAGGTTGGCTTATTTTGTAAATAATCCATCTTGGATTAGGAAAGCGTATTCCTAATAGGATTAATATTGTTATAACTAACTTCCCTTAGGATAAGGAATCCTAATCTAAGGAGGAGATGGTCGTTTTAGGCGTCTAGTATTAGGAGTCCTTGGCTTGCACGCCAAGTAATAGAGTCCTAGTAGGAGAAGATGGCTTGCACGTCAATCTTGATAGTCCTAGGAGGTTTAGGACTTAGTCTATATAAATAGCTAGGCTTGTAATCAATCAAAGGCATCAAACCTTGATTTATGAATACAATCAAGCTTTTAGCTTACCCCTTGAGTGTTTCGTGAGAACCTCGTTGATCTCTTCTATTGTATCTTGGTTTGGCAACCAAGTGGTGAGGAAGAGCTTGAACCCTAAACCTAGAAGGTGTTTCTGTAACTAGGTTGAAGGTCAAGTAGCCCTAGGGTTTCTTCTTGTGGTGTTTCTGTATCAAGATAGATCCCTTGAACTATCCAGTTACTTTTATCTTTCTGTCTTTTAGTTAGATAAACCCTAAGGCTAGTCAAACCTCTCTCAAAACTCCCTCTCTCCCTCACGTCAATCTCTCACTCTCTCTCTCTCATGAAATCCTGTCCCAACGTTCCTCTCTCACACAAAGCTTCTCTCAAACATCCCTCTCTCAAAATCTCTCAAACCAATTCTCCCTCCTCCACAAAAGACCTCACATCAATCCCAAAGCCCCCTCATACAAATCGTCCCTCCCTCTCATCCAACTCACAAGATCCATACTTTCCCAAACCCTAATGCATACTCCCTCACAAATCATCCAAACTCCACAAAGATTCCCTCTTTCTCACATGAATCATCCCTCCCCTAACCCTAATTCACGTGAAGCCTCCCATATTGAGATTGGTTGCATGTCACACCCTTGTTATGTAATTGATCAAGATCTAATCTTTTATCCCATTATACATTAGACCCATACTCTACTGCCATTTTTGAGAGTTTTCTAGGACAAGTCTACGCTAGTAAGCTGAGGAGTATTCCACTTGAGGTCGATCGATGACTCAGTTGACCCAGACAATTCTGAACATAGTAGTCTATGACTACTCTACGTCAGTACGCTGAGGAGTGTTCCTACGAGGCCATGATTCTGTCGACCCAGAATTTACTGACGTTTTTTAGAGAGTTGTCTATGACAACTCTACGTCAGTAAAATGAGGAGTACTCCAGTTGCAGCGAGGCGATGACTCCGTCGACCCAGACGATACTGCCGTTTCAAAGAGAGTTGTTTAGGACAAACTCTACGATAGTAAGCTGAGGAGTATTCCGCTCAAGGTCAGGTGATGTTTCAGTCGACCAAGACAGTCCTGAAGAGAGTAAGTCTATGACCACTCTACATCAGTACGCTGAGGAGCGTCCCACCTGGGACGAGGCGATGACCCAGTTGACCCTGGCTGTACTGCCATTTTTGAGAGAGTTGTCTAGGACAACTCTACACCAGCAACCAAAGGAGTAATCCACCTAAAGCAATGCAATGACCTAGTCGACCTTGGCTGTACTACCGTTTTTGAGAGAGTTGTCTAGGACAACTCTACGCTAGCAGCCAAGGGAGTGATCTACTTAAAGCAAAGCGAGGACTCTGTCTACCCAGACAGTACTGT
Source organism: Portulaca oleracea (assembly GCA_029582165.1). Taxonomy (NCBI): domain Eukaryota; kingdom Viridiplantae; phylum Streptophyta; class Magnoliopsida; order Caryophyllales; family Portulacaceae; genus Portulaca; species Portulaca oleracea. The sequence goes on along the minus strand of CM055878.1, from coordinate 7,008,344 downwards.
CGTTTCTAAGAGAGTTGTCTAGGACAACCCTACGCCAATACACTGAGAAGTAGGCAAGACACTAGCGAGGAAGGACAACTTCAAGCAGGCGATGTTAATTAACTTCATCCCCCTACACAAAAAAAAGGAAAAAAAAAGAGTAATAGAAAAAAACAAAAATTGTCAAAAAAAAAAAAAGAAAAAGTCAAAACAAGAAAGGAAAAATATAAATAAAAAAGGAAAATCAATTGCATGAAATTGTAAAGCATACGAAATAGGAGATGGATGCAGCATGAATTCACTTCTAGTAGGGCTCACCAATTCACAATTCATAGAAATTGTGTTACTTTTGGGTTGGAACTCATGGACTATCCAACGTTTACTAGCATAATATGTTGGCTATTCCTTTTTATTTTTATTTTATATAAATAAATGAAAATAAAGTGAGGACAAAATAGCGGCATGCGTTGATGCTGGGGCTATTATATATACTACAGGGCCTACGCTAATTCCATGCGTTGAAAGAGCTATGGTCACATGGAGGATCGAAAATAATTGGGCTAAAACAAAAACATTTGCAGCTTTGAATCAGCTTTATTCATCACCGAAGCTTATTTCCCATCTTCCTTGTCAATTTATCATCTCTATATCTTCTATCACTCACAATCTCCATCAAGACTTTCTCCATGATGAAAATCAAGACGGTGAAAAACAAAATCATCACCTCCCCATAATCAAAGATCATCGCAGTCATCAAGGTCTGCAGCTCAAAACCGAAAATCATTATTATGATCATCCTCATGACCGATAAGTTTACAGAAAAAAAAAAGTTTACAGAAAAAAAAAAACAACACCGTGATGGAAATCATTCCTCCATAGTCAAGATCCAAATCATGCTCGTGATAAAGGATACTGGATTTGGAATCGAGTTTGTGATTGAAGTTTCATCAAAATTGTCAAGATTGCAAAATAAAAAAAGAGAAAGGGAGGAATCGAGTGTATGAGCAAGATCGTCATCATGATGATCAGGAACCTCACGTCAAGGATATTTCAATGGTCCGACACAAGTTAAAAGGATGAATAGCTCAAATTTAAAAGAAAAAGAAAGAACATAGTATAAAATTATGAAAATTGCAGCCAAGATACCCATGATAAGTGCCTTCTTGCAAAACAACAACTAAGTTGAAAACTTCAGTTGACAAAAAAAAAAGGAAAATCCAGAAAGGTAGAAAACAATTTGGAAGACTTTTTGCAACTAAGTTAAAGGAAGATCACATAGGCTCTAAACAATCAGCAATTGTTGGGAACGACCATCAAATTTTCAACGTAGGAAAATTTATCTGATGGAGTGCTTTTTTTTAACACCATGGCTGCTATCAGAGACCAAGTTCTTCTGTTCTTCAAAAAAAAAAAAGATTCCTAGTAATTGTAACACCCCGGGTATAATGTTAAAGTGTGGCTTAAAAGGATTGAAATGACTACTTATATCACCAAGGTGCACCTTCTTTTACGGTAACTCATCCGTTGGGAACTCCTCAGTTAAGCGTGTTTGGCTGGGAGTAGAGGACGAAGCACACTGGAAAGACCCGTGGTGATTTGTGGGGCTAGTCAGCGATCCTCAAAGTCATTTCCGGTAATGTCCGCGGCCCAGGAGGGGCCGGGGCGTTATAGATGGTATCAGAGCCGACCCGCGACCGTGAGCTACGCCAATGGACGGGAGAGCCCTGGGGAGTCACCTAGCGGGGCAAAGATTCTGGAGTGGATTGTGACACAACGAGGATGTTGTGCGCTTAAGTGGGGGTGACTGTAGCACCCCGGGTATATGGTTAAAGTGTGGCTTAAAAGGATTGAAATGACTACTTATATCACCAAGGTGCACCTTCTTTTACGGTAGCTCATCCGTTGGGAACTCCTGAGTTAAGCGTGCTTGACTGGGAGTAGTCTCAGGATGGGTGACCTCGTAGGAAGTTTTCCGGGGCAGCGTGTGAGCAAGGACAAAGCACGCTGGAAAGACTCGTGGTGATTTGTGGGGCCAGTCGGCGATCCTTCAAGCAGTTATCGGTAATGTCCGCGGCTCGGGAGCGGCCGGGGCGTTATAGTAATGGCTAAACGGAAAATCAGAGACAAGCTAGAGAAAGTTGCAGATGAATGGATGAAAAATAGAAGATCCTTTTATACAACGATGGCCCAGGCAAGTGTCAGATGTCAACTCCAACTCCAACTCCAATTTAGCTCCAACTCTGATGACAGTTTTAAGAATTTTATTCTTGATAAAATTCCATCCAAAAAAAAAAAAGAATCATTGTGGTAGTGAACTCCTAAGACTCGTGAAAAAAAAAAAAGAGCACATGATTCAAAAAAAAATTAAAAATTGTTGCCTAATCAGCCCAAAATGAGACCCACAATTGGGTTAAATCCATCACAAATGGATCAACTTTGGCTTAAGTTCTGGGGCTTGCCGAAAATTTATGCCCAAATCTGTCCAATAAATTTTCGAGACCCGACGCTACAAACAGTCAAGGCTCGTGTTCGCGGCCGACTCTCAAAGGGGGCATTTATAGGAGGCAAAAAAAAAATTGTCGGCAAATAAAAAAATGACTTGTAGAAAATAAATAAATTTTTATTTGTCCAATATTAGCCGCCACGTGTAAATTTAATTACAGCAGTCCATTTATTAAATTTTAAATGGAAATATATCATGACCAATAACATCGTGACACGTGTCAATTATGATGCAAAAAATAGTAATTATTTCTTTATTTTAAATAAAGGGATAATTAATTAATTTGAACCCAAGTCCAAAGGCGACTCAAACCCTAGGCAATCCTAGGCCTCCAGAGCTTATAAATAGAGGTCATCTCCCTCATTTTCAACACACTTTACAGTCTACCCTGGCGGCGTTCGGCATTCTGCACTCCAAAGGCTTCAGAAGATCAAACTGCCAGTAGTCTCTAGCTACCAAGCGCCAAGGATCGAAGTCTGCAGAAGCTCAAGATCGAGTCTCTAAGCCTCTACCGCGTCAAGATCAAGAACTACTTTAGAGTTCTTCGGCAAGACCTGCAAAGCCTTCAGAAGATCGAACTGCAAGCAACCTCCAGCTATCAAGCGCCAAGGACTAACACCTGCTAGTTGGACAACTTTTGTTCTTCACCTCAAAGACTGTAGTCATCTTCTTCATCTGGTTCATAGATCGAGACCAAGCACTCAAGCCCTCGTATCCAAGAACTTGAAGAACTGCAACCAACAGTCAACCTGCAAAGGGTCAACCTTCGAGCAGCCTCCAGCTACCAAGCACTAAGGAGATCAACGCTCAAGACCGTCAGTTCAAAAACTGCTATAAAGCTCTTCATCTATTCGAGATCGAGATTAAACGTCCGCACCCTCGGCTCACCCAAATTTCAGGAGATCGAATCAGAAGACAACTTTATTGTATTCAATACAGAGATTGTACCCGCATACATTCAAATATTAATACAAATTAATTTGTTTCTCAATTTTCCGACTTAATCTATTTTAGACTCGAAATGTGTGTTTACATCTACATCAACAAATTAAGCAACCCGTCCTTCCATCACGAGTCGCTCTAAGACTCCTCAAACACATAAGATATAAACATGGATAGTAACAAACCTAAACTTCAAAGACCCTCCATAGCCTTCAAAAATCGGCCATCAACAAACCCTATTTGTCAGCTTCCAGGGCTCCAACCATGAGAGGCGGATAGAGTGGTCCCTGAAGGCCAAACAAGAGTTGACGCGTAGGCAAGCAGGCTTGGAGATTTACAGTTGTTGATCGCGTCCATTAGAAGTGCGTCAATGGGAGTAGACACCCCTGAAGAGTTCACCCCGAGTAACATTCTTTGGTTTCATTCTACTTGTTGGTAATTCTAATGAGATTGCTTAAACATAGATTTACCATTTAAGGACAAGGGACAATTTTAAGCTACTTTTAAGATTCTTGAATTTTTTGACTTAATCCTTGAATTATGTATGTTATGTAATTGATATCATTAAGCAAAGGTGAAAATATAGAAAATAGAACAAAGGGGAAAGAAAACTTAACTCTATACTGCCTCACGACAACTAACTGGTTATAGTGAGTCGGTATCAAGGTGGTAGTGAACACCAATAAAAGTTGGATTGTCACATTAATCACGTGATAGAAATAAAACCTTTACTAGTACCATAACCGGCTATTTACGGTGCTGGTTCTATTTTATTTCCTTTTTTCTTATTTCTATCACATTAATTTTAATAATTGAATGCAAACACCAATAAAAGTTAGTATCAAAGTCAAGCAGACACGAGACAGAAATAAAACCTTCACTAGCACCATAATCGGCTATTTACGATGCTGGTTCTATCTTATTTCCTTTTTTTCTTAATTCTATCACCTTAATTTTAATAATTGAATGCAAACACCAATAAAAGTATGCATGATCTATTAAAGATTTTCAAGGTAAATTTCCTAATTTTCATATTTGTCTAATATGCAAAAGAAAAGAAGAACAATGAGAGAGGAAGCCAACATCAAAACAAAAATCTGGATCAACTCGTCTTAACCGGTTTGTTACAGTGAGGCAATCTAAAAGTTGGATTTTCACTCAAACGGGAAGAGGGAAATTGGATCTACTAGCGTAACCGGTTTGTTACGATAGGTCAGATTCAATTTTTGTCTTTTTTTCTCCCCTTAATCCCTTAACCCAATGCAATCACATTTTGAATAAATATGAAAATATCAGAAATTCACAATAAAGGACTAAGAATCAAATAAAGCAAATCTTGAATAATAGAATTGTCAGTTAATTTCATAATCAAATTAACAAACTTTTTACCGATTTAACTCCAGCCTGCGAATCAAAATTTAGGTTTGGGTGTACAATTATATCTCTAAAGTATGATTCTTTTGGCTTGTTCGTCCAAAAGGTCGGTCTTCACTTAAGTCAAAATTAATTTAAGAAAAGGATAGAAGGAGAAGAATTTATTATTTCATGAATTTAATTATTAACATGCAACATGAATACAAAAATAATAAAAGAAAAAATTAAAGGAAATCTTACATATTGTACATAAATTGATTATCATATGGATTACATCATTCTAGAATTAGATAAAAACAAATTAAATTAACAACGGTACTAATATCAAATAATATTCCTAATAGGAAGCTGAAGAGCAGTGTTCGAATCCAAATAATATTCCTAATGGGAAGCTGAAGTCGGACAAACACCCCCAAAACACATCGTTTTGGAGTCTGAGAGGTGGAACGAAGCACCAGGGGCTATACTACAACCGGCCTATGTTGTAAAAACCGGACCGGACCGGCCGGTTCGACCGGTTCGACCGGGAACCGGGCAGCTGTCCGGTCCGGTTCTGTGATTAGCTCGGTCTACTGGTTTGACCGCCCAAAAATCGCCGAATCCGGTTCGGCCGAGACCGTTAACCGGCCAGCATCGAGGCCGACCGGCTTTTAATAAAAAAAATTGAAATTTTCGATTTTAAAACCCTAATCGTTGCTCGCCTGCCCTAATCTTCGACCTTCGCTGCTCTGCTGTCTGCTCCAGTGCTCCCTCCTTCTTCGACCTTTGTTCCCTCCTCCTTCGACCTTCGCTCTCCTCTCCAGTCTCCTCCCTGTCGCCTGTCGGCTGCCGCTGCCGGCTGCCCCTGCTCGAGTGCTTGCTTGCTTGGTTCAGTTGGTTGGTGCTGAAGCCTGAAGCCTGAAGGACGAAGGTCAGTTCCCTTTGTTTTTATAACATTCTCATATTCATCCACTGCTCTGCTAGTCTGCTCTCATTCTCAACTCTCACTCTCACACTCTCATACTCTTCTCAGATCTGCTCTGCCAGCAAGCGGTCCACCTCGGCACCTCCTTGACTCCTTCGCCTCCTCCCTTCTTTGCACTCACTCACTAGTCACTCGGACAATATTGAGGTCGATTTTCTAATTTCGAATCAATAAGCTTGCGTTGACATGTTGCTAGTGATTGATTTTAGTGATTGTTGAATCAATAAGTCGCTATGATACACCCATCAAGCATCGCTACCTTACCTAAAGCACATGTCGATTTAACAAATTACAATTTGGAAAGGGAAAAAGGGTAGTTTTATGATTATCCCGATGGTTTGTACAATGTAATTGGGAGGAAAAGGGTATTTGTAATCTTGAAGCACAAGTGTTGCAACTTGAGTATCTTTGCTAAATATAGGGATATTGTTTTGTCCAAAATCTGAAATTTTTCAGAAAAATAATAATTTTAGCTTGGATTTTAATGGGCTAAAATAATCTGAATTTTTGCTAAATTATCCAAGTGTAGGCCAAAGTGAAATATCTCTTTACACTTCTACTCCTTTTGGACATTGTGGCCTAAGTAGAATTTCTTAAAGGTTGTTCTTTGTTCATGTTAGATTTAGGTTAGGTTGGTTAAATTATGAGTGGCAAGGAAAGGAGAGGAAAGGATTGTTGGGTGAAAATATTTTATTAGTAAAATTTTGAAGAAAATAAATTATAGTATTTTCATTGATGCTAAGAATACACATAATGTTCATCTAAGAAGAAAGGTTTCATAACATCATATTACTATTCCCATGGTTGAGGCATGTCGATGCATTGTATGTTCGTGGTGCTCATGGTCTCCAAAATGCTGAAGTAATGGTATTTTGTTTACTGTTTTGATGATTTTGTAGCACTTCAGTTGGAATAAAGGAGGAGAGAATGTAGATACTTGCTTTAAACTATAATGTGTAGTAGCCAGTTATGGGCTTATAGCTTTCCCTATGGGAAATGGAACTTATGCAATAGTTGTGATTCATCATCTGTGTGACTTTTGTGGAGGACTTGGAGAAACAGTAATGATCATCTTTGAGTTGTGATATATGGTGTGCTTGCATGTGTGTTTTTCTGTTCTGTAAAGGTTTTCTGAGGTGAGGTTTCTCCCCCCTTATTGGTGCTAAGGCATTAGTAAACTCCACCAATCATTACATTTTACCTTGGTGACCCTTTTTTTTTCTGGATTGAATGAAGGTGGCTGAGAATTACTACAGGCCTGACTTAAAGAAGGCAGCTCTAGCTAGGTTGAGTCTTTGTGAACAGGATTGTTGGGTGAAAATATTTTATTAGTAAAATTTTGAAGAAAATAAATTATAGTATTTTCATTGATGCTAAGAATACACATAATGTTCATAGTACTTTTGATCTAATATAATCTAAGTTTGAGTGCTTCCTTGTTTATAATAATAATCAATATGTGTTTATATTTCATTGTAGGAAATTATGGATTCTGATTCAACACCAGGTGATGCCACTCGCATTCATCCACTGTTAATACTCAATCTTTTCGCCAAAAGACTGATCCAGCATGGTGTCATGTGACATTAGCGACATCTCTTGAAGGAAAGAAATTGTTAATTTGTAACTTTTGTGAGAAGTCAATCAAGGGTGGGGGCATTCATAGAATGAAAATGCATCTAGCTGGACAAGTAGGAGATGTAGCCCCATGTAAAAGGGTTCCTAATGATGTTCGCTTTAGAATGATTGAAAGTATGAAAGAGGTTTCTCAATCAAAGCTAGAGCGACGAATGAGTAGTGACGAAGGCAATCCATTTAGATCTTCTAATCGTACTGAATTTGAAATCCACAATGATGGTGCACATGGAAATACTCAATCTAGAGGCACTAAAGCAAGTGCATTGGGTAAGAGGAAGTCATCTTCTAATGCTCCTTATTTTCCTCAAGGAGCAGCACTGGGTTCACAACCTTCCATCATAGCTTCAATGCAAAGTCCGGAAAAGCGAAGGCAAGTCGATATGTGTGTGGCTCGTTTCTTTTATGACTGTTGCATTCCTTTCAATTGTGCTAATTCTATGTACTACCAACACATGATTGATGCTATTGCTTCTGTTGGTTTTGGGTATAAGGGTCCTAGTTATCATGATTTAAGAGTCGCACTTTTAGGAGATGTAAAAAATGAGGTAAAGTTGCTCGTTGACTCTTATAGAAGTGTTTGGGAAGAAACTGGATGCACTATTATGGGTGATGGGTGGACTGATGGTAGGCATAGAAGCTTGATCAATTTTCTTGTTTATTGTCCTAAAGGGATTAGTTTTATCAAATCTGTTGATGCTTCTAATTTTGTTGCCGATGCACAAACACTTTGCAACTTGTTTGCGGAGATTGTTGATATTGTTGGAGCTCAAAATGTTGTGCATCTTGTCACTGATAATGGTAGCAACTACAAAGCTGCTGGGAGATTATTGAATGAGAGGTATGAAAATGTTAGTTGGTCTCCATGTGCTGCACATTGTTTGAATTTGATTTTGCAAGATATTGGTAAAATGCCTCATGTCATGAGTTTGGCTCAAAGGGCATCTAAGGTGATAGTGTTTGTGTATAACCACAAATGGACTTTGGGTTGGTTGAGGAATAGGAAAGGGTGGAGTAAATATTACGTCCTGGTGAGACAAGGTTTGCAACCACTTTTATCGCTTTGAAAAGTCTTTCTGAGCATAAGTTGGATTTGCAAGCTATGGTTGTTTGCCCTCAGTTTAATGCATGGAGGCCTTCTAGGTCAACCAAGGGTAAAGCGATGATAGAAATAATTTTAGATTCTAAGTTTTGGAATGATTGCTTGGTAGTTGTGAATATTGTTGCCCTCTTTTGAGATTGCTTCGCATTGAGGATTCAGATGAAAAGCCTGCTTTAGGCTATGTGTACGAAGGAATGTATAGGGCAAAGAAAGCAATCAAAGAGATCTTCAAGGGAAAGAAAAGATGGTACAAGCCTTACACAAAAATTGTGAAGGAGAGGTGGGATGAGAAATTGTGTAAGAGCATTCACGCTGCATATTGGCTCAACCCCGCATTTCAATATGATAAAGAAAAGTTCTCCACTAAGCCTGAAGTAATGAGAGGCTTAATTGATGTTATTGATTCCAAAGTGTGCCAAAACAAGACTAAACCTTTTGACGAGCTTAGAATCTTTCGTGAACGTGAGAATGGGTTTGGAAGAGTCATAGCCTTGGCTAACATAAAGACAACTCTTCCTGGTACACTTTTAGTTCACTTTTAATAATAGTATCGACTTTTTCTAGAAATTAATGTATCTTTCTTAATTATGCCTTTTGTTTTGCATAGATGAATGGTGGAAAATGTTTGGACATGATTGTCCAAATCTCAAAATATTGGCAATAAAGCTTCTTAGCCAAACCGCCTTCTTGGTCTTGAAAGAAATTGGAGCGTGTTTGAGCGCATTCATTCAAAGAAGAGAAATCGCTGGCACATGAGAAGTTGAGTGATCTTGTTTATGTTCATTATAATCTTCGCTGAAAAATAGGTAAGTAACTTTTTCTTTATTTTGCAAGTTTTATCGCCATCGATTCTTACATCAATATAACTTTTAATATTTCATTTATAATGTAGGCTTTATAACAAAAAAAGACCATATGATCCCATTGATATTGAATGTTTGGAGAGAAATGATTTTTGGGTTGTTGAGGATGAACCCAATGGTGAGCTAGATGAGGATGATATAGAGGAAATACTCACACATGAGCAAGCAACCCAAACTGCTCGTGATACAAGAGGCAAAGGCAAAGCGAAAGTTGGTATGTATTTTGTTCTACTGCTAAAATTATATAGTATTCAAACTTTTACATAATACTAATAATTGTTATCTTTTAATATTGTTAGTTGATCTTGATGGAGATGATGATGATGGTACCCAATTTGAAAACCTTGGTGATGATGATGATGATGATTTGATTATGGTCCGGGGTCATGATGGATTAGACTTGTCTTCATTCGGCGGTGGCTATTGCGATGGATTTGATTCTGGCGATGATTGAGAGCTACTCGTTATTGTCATGTTTTTAAACTATGTTGGATGTTTTACAACTTGTTAGTTTGATTTGTGAACCTGGACGAATTTGATGGTTGATGCACTTTGTGAACAATTCATTGTTTCTTCGTTACGATGCTTACGGAAAATTATTCAAGTGTATCGTGTGGCTTGTAGCAACTCTTTATTATTGAGACTAAGACTTCATGGATTTTAATGATGTCATATAATTTTATGGTATGTTATGATCATTTAGGTAATTAGGTGCAGATGTGCAATTGTCAATTGTGAAGAACTTTAGAAATTAGTATTTTGAAGTACATGAATTTTTTTTTTTAAATTCGTGACCGGTTCATGCCGGTTTTGACCGGTTCAACCGGTAACCCGGGTCAACCGGCTCAACCCGGTCAAACCGGTCCGACCAATTGAACCATTGACCCACTGGGTCAACCGGTTCGATGACCGGTCCGGTTCTGACAACATAGCAACCGGCTAGATACAGTCTTTGTAGAATCCATCTCAAAGTCCTTCGAGAAAGGCGTAATCCAAAAATGATTCGTGGTTACCCAGGCTGGATACGCTTGGGCTCTTGGGGGTTTTATTATTTTTCTTTTTCCTGTGGATTTTTGGGTTTTTTGTGTTTTTAATTGTTGGTCAGATTCTCATGTGCACTTTCTCCTCCTGCCAAGCTACTTGCAGAAACTTAGAAAATCATAGAAAACTAAAACTACAATTTTACAATAATCACAAAACCACTTACAAAATCCAGTGTCTACAATGGATTGCAACTTTTCAAGTTTAACAGTGAGCTACAGTGGTGGGGCTGCGGAGGAACAATTTGTTGAAGTTCAAATCAAGTGTCTCTATCTTTAAAATCAAGGCAAAGGATTAATGTCATTCAAATTGTCGACCATTATTGTTCATTGTACTGATTTTTCACAAAAACTGAGCGTACCCTTGTGAATTGGTGAAACCTCTGACAAATCAGAAGAAATATGAAGTGTACTACTGTTGTGCTCACAAAAGATTTTAGAAGGTAAAACTAGAATCGGTAAAGTGGGGCAACAACAATTGAAAAGTCAGCTTCAACCATTCCGGCAGGGAAATCTACATCAGTAACTGTGATCTGATTCTCAGTGTGAATCGAGCTTCATTGAAATCATTTTGAAACTCTGTGTGTCAAAAGAAAATCCTGTAACCTGCCTTGCGAAAACCCATCGCTGGGTAGTGATTCGGCTAATTTTAACAATATGTTTGCCTGCTACACCCTCATGGGAGGTAACATTGGCTGTTCTATTGCAGGCTTTCCTGACCGCTGAGTCACTCCAAGTTATTATTAGCTGAACCTGCATGTGCGGCCTTGAGGCTGCAGAAGACTTGCCATTCTATGATCTACAGCTAAAATAACTATGACTCCACCTCGAGAACTATCTTCATAAACTCATAGACGAAGTAGCTTATGGCAGCAGATGGTAAGACCTGTAAAGTCCACGCCATTATGTTAGATTGCATATCAGAACAATCCAAACAACTTTTTGTCGTCTCCAAAACAAGAACAAAAAGGAAAAACAAACAGGATAAAGGGGAGGTAGCCATCCTTGAATGTAGGATCAATCTTAGAATCCTTAATGGGCTAAGTACTAAAAAACACAGCATTTCAGGGACATTTTATGCATTTGAAATCTTAACAATCAATCAATGAGACACAAATCTTATATTTTGACAGTCAACTATGAAACCAGGTTAGTACCTGCAACAAGCTGGGGATTAGTCCTGCATAGAGAGCAGGAACACCTCCTTGCTCAACTATCTTGATGCAAGTAGCTACAGCACTCAACTTTGTTTCTCGAACTTGCAATTGAAGCTGCCTTCTAACAACTTCAAATGGGTAAGTAGCAGCTTCAGAACAAGCCCCAGCAACGGCCCCATAAATTAATGTTCTTATAGGACCCAGTTCCAATTGATCCAGAGCATTGAGTTCCTCTCCTTGACATTTCATGTTGTCTATTCTTTTCTTGCCCTCTGGAGAATGCAAATAGGCTGCTTTTAGCATGTCATAAACACCATAAAAGACAGCACCTGAAGGAGCCATGGCTACCAGTGAAGGTCCCAAACCCTTGTATAGGGAAAAGAACCCTTCGGTTTGGATAATATGACGACAAGTGCCCATTACACCTCCTAGAGCTTCACCACCAGGCGCCACCATTACAGTCCTGATCTGAAAATTAAGCACCATAGCTATGACTGGATATTCTAGCTGTTTGTACGAAGACAGACAAATATAACCATACAAGTAATTTCAAGGAAGGAGCTCAACACAGAAGAATGTAAGAAGTATTTCCAAAAGAATTGAGAATTTGTGCAAGAGTTCCGCAACAATATATCTGCTTAACTCATTCCGAACACTTGAACTATTGTAGATATCACCTTAATTTTTCTTTGATGTTCGCCTTTCTTTTGCTATGTTGAGAAGGACTGCATTTGTATGATTGTCTATTTAGACAAGCCAACAAGGATTGATGCAGAGTTATATTTTATTTTGCTTCCTATGGCAGCAGAGCTCTAGATTCAGCAAGACTCAGTCACTATCCCCCCCCCCCCCCCCACACCACCACCACAACACACACACTCAGACATCATTGATCAGATCGTCCTCGGAAGGGTCATAAAGACAATAGCAGAACAAGGCCACTTGCAGAAGGTACCAGAATAACTGAGGATCAACACACGAGGCAATATTTAAGTGATAGACTTCCAAACCAAATCTATTACCAAATCACTCGATCAATATCAACAACAATTTCACACAATTGCTGTATATTGTACCTCATAGTTGGAGCTACTGGGAACCCAACCTCTCCCTGCACCCATCGAGATGGTTTCCTTTTCCCCCAACTTGTCTTCAATCCACAGGGCGCTAACAAATATGATAATATTCAGGGTTTAGATAGGCAAAGAGCCCTCACATCGTTCACATGACAAGAAAGATGACTACAATACAAACTGGTAAAGAGAAGTTAAAACTCACAACGTCAGAAATAATGAATCCTACAACAAAACGTAGACTATGCACGCAAAGGAAAAAACCACAAGCAAAGCACCTCAGACATGCAAAGACAACCTACACATCACATCAGTATGAAATCTAACTTGTGCAGTTTTCAGAGAGCCCTGAATCTATCATCACTATGATGTTGACACTTGACAGAAACACATACTATCCATAGTTTCTCACGGATGCATCGCATTTGACATATGGAAAACTACATTTATCTCTAAACGTACAACACAGCACTCTCACATACCACCAAATATCAACATTAGTATACATGGACCACATAGTGAAGCCCCTTCGACAGTTCATGTAGTACATGCTCCCGTGCAAACGTGAAATATAGTGCTTATTTCAGGTTGCAAGGGTTTTGGCAACAAAGAGGGGGAGCAAGTAGGCAAAGCACATAAATGACCAAATAAACTTACAAAAATACTGGGACAGCTTGGGACCACAGAAGTAGCACATGCACTACATAAAGGCATCGATCCATTAAGAGTAAAAGTAAGTTGATCTTCCATTTCAACTTACAGTGTCCATAGGCAAGCACAGCAAGGTAGCCGTAATCCCAGCAGCTGCACCAGCAATGAACCTCTCAAAATTAGTAGCTTCTTCATTTCCAGAGATTTTGGAGAGGTAATTCCTATATGTGTCATACGCATAAAAATTAATCGCCTTAAATGGAGCAGTACGAAGGATGTTAACAAAATTCCCTTTCCAAAAGCCTCTGACCCCTTGTGTGGCTGCTATTGTACTGATCAGCTCAAAGAGATGCTTCTGTTCGCCACGAACAATATATTCCAGCTTTAATCTTTCAAGGGGTGCAACAAAAGTCCTGGGTTACAATAATCATGAAAGTGTAAGGGGCAAACCACTAAACATACCGGGAGTATACATTAGAGAATGTTGCTCAATAACTAATACAGCACCAGCAATCACGTTCGGGTAATAATATCTATCAATCGTCTGATATAGCATAACCCAACAGGAACGCTCATATTTTGGATAATATATATATATATATATATATATATATATATATATATACATAAAAACAACACATCGTTGACAGCTTTATCATGAAATGTCTAAATACATGAGCTTGTTTGTACTCCTAAGAGAGCCTTTCTTCATTCATTTTCACACCATTTAAGGCTTAACTATAGCATACTCGTATGTGATCGCCTGTGCAATCCAACCGAACTCATACACTTTGCCAACCTCATGGGAGTTTATGCCAGTCCCTCAAGTCTCAAGAAAAACGGTATTTCACCACAACAATCACATCAAGATACAAGCACATAATCAACATCTGACTGCAGTCATCCGAAAAAGAAGGAAATGGTTGAAGTTTAATTAGAATGAAAAGACAAAACCTTGAAACCATGGCAGCGACAGCACCTGCCCAGAGATGTTTGGTGGTATTGATCGCACCTGATACCTCACCCTTTTTCTGTTTCTCCTCAAATTTGTTGGATGGTGATACTCCGACTTGAATGAGCTGGGAGGAATTGCAAAGGGCATTTTGGGGCAAAAGTTGATCGGAATCCCCAGAAAAACCATCTTTGACCGACAAGCTGACAGAGAGGAAGTCGGATAACCGGCGTCGAATCTCGAGATGGAGTGATCCCAACAAGGGGGAATTGGAGGAAGACGGCGTTGAGCAGGAAAGAGAATAGGTGGAACGAGTGTTGGATGAAATTTGTGAGAGAAACGAAGTCGATGATTTGATGAAGAAGATGGAATTCGCAATGTTGAACAATTCCAATTCATGCTGCATTAGCTCTGAATCTGATTCAAGCATTGCAGAAGAAGGATCGAGAGAGTTGGAATAAGGAATTGCTTGAATAATGAATAAAGGAGGGAGAAAGGTGAAAGGTAGGTAGTGTGTTCAATGTTGGAGTGAAGGTTTCCCTGGCTTTGTTGAGCAAATGGCATATGGCAATGCCGCTTTTAGAGTTTGGTAAATGGGTTTTGTTTTGGTAGAGCAGCAGCCAGCCGCATTTGTTTGATGTTGACTTCCAACGTCTTCACTTCAGGCTGTCTTATGTTTCATCGGCCCAAATTTACCACCCCAAAATTGAGTCAATATTATTCAAATTATATTATTATTCAAATTATATTATTATATATTAAACTAAAACAAAGTTATATAATTTAATTTTGTGATTGTTAAATAAATTATATGTAGTTATACTTTTATCTATTATTTTTATTTTTCAAAAAATATCTTAAATATGTATAACATATGAGGTTCATTCGATTAAGGTATTATTTATGTTAAGTGACGTAAACAATGCATCACAAGTTTCTCATAACTGATAATTAATACTTATTATTGAAAATTTAATGTCAAAAATCATAAGAAATACTAGTTTAGTGAACGATAAGAGATTTAAGAAGTGTTTTGAGGTAAGTCACGTATCATCACCCTTTACCAACAACCACTATGACTATGAGACAAAATTCATATATCATATGCTCTCAACTCTCATCTTTTAGGGTGTTTGGCAACTAGTTCTTAGTCATTGACTATTTTTAACTGTTAGTTGTTTTGTTCGTTATTTGACTTAAGCTGTTTTGTTAGTTGATTTTCTTAGTTGTTTGTATTAGTTGTTTCTATAAAGAGTGTTTGGTAGATTAGTTGTTTTTGTTTGATTTACAATTGTGTCCTTAATTTTACTTTCAGGGATTTTATTGAACATAATGATTTTTGTATTTATTGTTAGGTTTTCTCCTCCATGTTTTAGTGTTTGTTAATATTTTTATTTATTATTAGCTCTCTCTCTCTCTCTCTCTCTCTCTCTCTCTCCCCCTCTCTCTCTCCCTCCCTCCCTCTCCAGCAAACAATCACTAGAAACTAATATTTGTATTAATAGGCTAAGAACTAACTTGTTCATCGATACCAAATTTATTGATCAACACTAAAAGTTTCAGACCAATTTAATTTTACAATATAATTAGATATTATATAAATTATTAGTAAAAAGTACTCTAAACAAAATTTGCATGCATAATCAACAATTAAATAAATTATAAACAAAAATTACCACATTCTAAATTATTACATATAAGTAAGACAATGTTCATAAGGTAATTGATTTTGAATTGTGTGGCGTTGATTATTACTCTAACAATAGTAATTTTTTATGACCTGGCCAATGCACGATATAATTTTACTAATTTGTTGAAAACTATTTTTAAGAATAAATTATAACATCCATCAATCTATGTTTAATAATTAAACTTATTGAAAAACCTTTTACTATCAATTTCATATATTTTTGTAAAATAAATATATTATAGTAATACTTTGAATTATATGCTTTCAAAAGCACACTAATTAAAATATATGTACATCGCTTGCAATTTTTTTTAATTAAATATTTATAGTCATAATTTATGTTATGCATATTAAGAAATAAGTTCCAAACTATATTTTCTAGATAAAAATGTGTTAAAGTATTTATTTATCTATCATTATCCTTCCAAAAAATTACTTAGGGGTACCTTAACTTTTGGTAAAATGTTTTTCTGGTACCCCAACTTTTAAAAACTAATTTTGGGGTACCCTAACTTTTAGAATTAGAAATAATTAGGTGAATTTTCGGCCAATTATTTGAATTCAACGGTCAATTTTAGGCAGGAAATTGATTAAGTGTTTTTGTGGATGAAAATGCCCTTTGTTTTCGTGGACGAAAATGATTTGAATCAATCAGAGTTTCGCCGGAAATTCACCTAGTAATTTCTAATCCTAAAAGTTAGGGTACCCCAAAATTAGTTTTGAAAAGTTAGGGTACCAAAAAATTGTTTCTTCAAAAGTTAGGGTACCTCTAAGTAATTTTTTTTTATCCTTCATATAATATATATTAGTCCCAAAATAATTTCACTGTGTAAATTGTTGATATACTACCCTTTGATATGTAACAGTGGCGATAATATCTACTTTCTTTGTGCTTTTAATTTTAGCAAAATACAACACAATTATGTTATAGAGTTTTTATTGATACAAAATTGATTTTAATATTTTAAACTTTATTTGATTTCTAATATGCTATTAACATATGGAAAAAAATGTGTGAAAAATACTTAATCTCACTTTAATTGCAATAATCAGGATATATCTTTTAATTTGCGTTATTTAAATTGGAAAGTAACCTAGTATCAACCAAACCTTCCAAATTTCACTCATTAGTTATGGATTTTCCTTAGATATGGAGTGTGTCATGATCCAATTAGATACTTGAGTTGATGAACTTGAAGATGATGTCACAACCAAACCCTAGGAATGGAGCTTCACACACTAGTATGGATTGGGTGTAAAGGAGAAACACCACCCAGGAACTACAAACCCACTAAGAATAGATAAAGGATTTGTTGGAGATTAGATGTATCCGGTTCTAAGGTTTATAGTAGCTAGGACAGTTAGTTAGTTAGTTTTTAGTTCTTAGTCTTGTTTTTCCTGTTCTTCTTTATCTTGTTTCTTTAGGGTCTCCTTCATTCTTCTCTATTGAAGTTGTATTATAAATACTTCCTCCTTCCCTTTTTTTCTCAAGGAGACTTGGCATCTATTCAATAAAGGGATTCTTCCTGAATCTGTTTTTATCCTCAGCTATAGCTCCATTCAATCCTACTGTTCTATAATTAGGATCTTCACATGGTATCAGAGCCTTGTAAGGCTTTTTGATCTTGATTATCTCGCTACTCTTCCTCCCTCCTATCTTTCTCTCTTCCTCTCCTTGCATCAGCCATGTCAGAGGAACAACCACCCAAGAAAACCATCAAGACTTTTCCAATCACAGATCCATGTGACCCCTTGTTTATTCACCCTTCAGAACAACCAAGCATGTCTCTTGTATCTGAACCATTTTCTGGGGAGGATTTTGATACATGGAAGAGGTCGGTTACAATTTCTCTCAATGCAAAATTCAAAATAGGATTCATTGATGGTTCACTTGAACAGCCAGATAAAGGTGATCCCCTTTTTCCCTATTGGAAGAGAGGAAATGATATGGTACTCTCATGGATCCTAAACTCCTTACATAAAGACATTCGAGAGAGTGTTCTATATTCCACAAACGCTCAGAGCCTCTGGAAGGAACTAACAGAAAGATTTGGGCAGTCCAACAAGGCCAAGTTATATTCTGTGCAGCAGGATATATCTAAACTGTGTCAAGGGTCTCAGGATATTGCCAGCTACTACACCAAAGCAAAGAAGCTATAGGATGAAGTTAGTGCTATCACTAACTTTCCAAAATGTAGCTGTGGAAAATGTACCTGCTCTCCCCAGGACATTAATCAACAAATTGATACCCACTTTGAAGAACAAAAACTCCTTCAGTTCCTTATGGGACTAAATAGAAGTTATACCACAGTAAGAGGAAGCATCCTCATGATGTCTCCTCTTCCAACTTTGGGGCAAGCGTATGCATTACTTTCACAAGAAGAGAAACAAAGACAGGTTAAAGATAATTCCACCTTCTTGACTGAATCTGCTTCCTTCTATGCAAGCAAGAACACTCAAAAGGGGGATCAAAGAAGACAAGAATCCAAGAAGGCACTGTTTTGTGACTACTGTAAAAGACCAGGACACACTATAGACAAGTGTTATAAGATTCATGGATATCCTCCCAAGGGTCATAATAGACAAAGGCAATCTTCACAAATAACAGCAAATTCTGCTGTCCAAGGGACGGATCAGCAAACTGTGAGCACAGAGGGCGTTCTTCCTTCACCATCTTTCAATATTAATGAAGAACATACCAGGCTCCATTTGCAGCAATTGTTAAGGAATCTTACACCTCAGGAAGGAAGCACTCCAAAGGACAATAGTGACAATATGTCTGGTAATATCCCCTCACCTATTGCTAACTTACTCTCAAGTATTGTTGGTTTGACCTATTTTTTGCCTGAGAATGCTTGGATTTTGGACTCAGGAGCCTCTGATCATATGTGTAACAACAGAGATGTTTTACACTCTCTGAAAATTCTGTCCAAACCTATTAAAGTCATTCTTCCAAATGGAAACCACATAGTAGTGGATACTGTTGGGAAACTTAAAATTTCAGAAAGGATTATCTTGAATAATGTTCTTCTTGTCCCTTCCTTTAGATTCAATTTGATTTCAATCAAGAAGTTATGTGCAGAGCTAGATTGCCATGCTATTTTTTCTAAGAACCAATGCATTTTGCAAGACCCTTCTGTGAGAATAGTTCTTGGTAAAGAAGTCAATGGCCTCTATATCTTGGAAGATAGTTTCTCTCAACAGATAGCTAGAGTTTTAGATAACAGTACTATGTGTAATAAAGCTAGTGCATCAATTGTAAATATGAACACTTGGCATAAAAGACTTGGACACATGTCTGTCTCTAGAATGAAACTATTACCTGAATCTCTTTTCTCTTCTATTAAGTCTGACATTTGTAAGAACTGTGATGTTTGCCCCAAGGCTAAACAACAATGTCTTCCCTTCCATTCTAGTTCCATATCAACTGTAGAGCCTTTTTCTTTAATTCATATTGACACTTGGGGGCCTTTTCATGTCAAAACCCATTCAGGCCAAAGGTATTTTATGACCATAGTGGATGACTTTAGTAGAGCAACTTGGACATATCTAATGACAAGAAAGGCTGAGGCTTTTGAGATATTAAGGTCTTTCATAACTATGGCTAAAACCCAATATGGGGCTATTGTCAGAAAGGTTAGATCTGACAATGCTCTAGAAATAGGAAAAAATGACAATGCTATGAGATATTTCAGTGAAAATGGAATACTACATGAAACTAGTTGCACACAAAAGCCCCAACAAAATGGAGTAGTTGAAAGAAAACATAGACACTTGCTTGAAGTAGCTAGAGCGTTAGTGTTTCAATTAGGATTACCCTTAACTTTTTGGGGGGAAAGCATTCTAACTGCCACCTACATCATTAACAGAATGCCAACCCCTTAATTGAAGAATAAATCCCCTTATGAAATTCTATTCGATAAACTTCCATCCTATGATCAATTGATAACCTTTGGGTGCCTATGCTATGTCAGTACACTAAAGCATAACAGACATAAATTTTAGGAGAGGGCTGAAAAGTGCGTTTTTATAGGCTACCTGCAAGGGAGAAAAGCCTACAAATTATTTTCTTTGAAATCTCACAAGTTCATTATCTCAAGAGATGTCATCTTCCATGAGGATTGTTTTCCTTATGTTGAAAATACCATGAGTTCTGATAAGGATTACATTACTCAAACCACAGAACCGGATCCTGAAGAGGTTTTTCCTTTCTCTGATGAACAAACTGATCCATCCCAACATGATTCTGATAATGTTTCTCCTGCCAACCCAACAACAGAACCTTCCCCTGAACCTATGAGAAAGTCTACAAGAATGCACAAAGCTCCAGCTTATTTAGATGATTATGAAACCTGTTTTTCATGTATCACTAACCTTCATATCACTCCCAAGTTTGTTTCTTGTTGTTCTGCTCCTACGGGTACCTCTTACCTTGATAATAATGAGCCTTAGACCTACGAGGAGGTTGTTTTGCACACAGGTTGGCAAGAAGCAATGAGGAAGGAGTTACAAGCTCTTTCTCAAACTAACACATGGGAAATTGTGTCTTTACCAAAGGGAAGAAAAGCAATAGACAGCAAATGGGTGTATAAAGTTAAACACAGATCAGATGGAAGCATTGAAAGATTGAAAGCTAGGCTAGTAGTGAAAGGTTACACACAAAAGGCCGGAGTAGATTATAGTGAGACTTTTTCTCCAGTGATAAAAATGACAACTATTAGAACCCTTATGGCAGTAGCTGTTAAGAAGAATTGGAAAATACAGCAAGTTGATATCAACAATGCATTTCTTCATGGAGATCTTCATGAATAAATATATATGAAGGTACTAGATGGAGTACAAACAGATGTGCCAAATGCTGTTTGTAGGTTGAGAAAATCTCTATATGGGTTAAAACAGGCATCCAGACAATGGTATGCCAAATTGACAGAAGTACTTTATAAGAGGGGATATGAGCATTCAGACAATGATTATTCTCTATTTTTTAAGAAAACAGCTTTAACAGCAACTTTCTTAGCTGTCTATGTAGATGACATCATGATAACAGGAAATGATGAAGAAGAAATAACTTCTTTGAAAGCTTATCTTGACACTGCCTTTAAGATCAAAGACATGGGAGATATACACTATATTTCCTGGGGCTAGAAGTTGTCAGAACCTCAGAAGGGCTAGTGCTTACACAAAGGAAGTTTGTTAAAGATTTGTTGTCTAGTTATAAAATCTCTGATATGAGGTCTGTTGTATCCCCTATGAATCTTAACATAAAACTCTTACATGATGTAGGAACATCTATGGAAGATGCTACAGCCTACAGACAACTTATTGGAAAAATGAATTTTCTGGTAAACACCAGACCAGATCTGGTATTTACAGTTCAGCACCTCAATCAGTTCCTTCAAGCACCTACAGATCAACATTGGACAGCAGCCTTACATGCCTTGAGATATATAAAAGAAAGCCTGACCTTGGAATCTTACTACACAAAGAGGATGAATATTATTTACAGGCTTACAGTGACTCAGACTGGGCAGCTTGTAAACATTCAAGGAGGTCTGTGAGTGGATTTTTAGTGTTCCTAGGAAAAACACTCATCTCCTGGAAAAGCAAGAAACAACCTACCATTGCTCTTTCATCGGCTGAAGTTGAATACAGGAGCATCAGAAGACTCGTTGCTGAATTAGCCTGGCTTAGCAGACTTCTCAGTGAACTTCAAGTCAGTTCAGTCACACCTATTCCTATAAAATGTGACAACCAAGCTGCAATATACATTGCCAAGAATCCTGTCTGCCATGAGAGGACAAAACACATGGAGGTTGATTGTCACTTTGTGAGAGAAAAGCTAGGAGAGGGATTGATTACTCTGGAACATGTTTCTTCAAAGCAACAACTGGCAGATTTACTCACTAAGCCTCTACCTAGGACACAACATCATCAGATCCTTAGCAAATTGGGAGTTAGACCACCCTCCAATTTAGGGGGGGGGGGTGTTGGAGATTAGATGTATCCGGTTCTAAGGTTTATGGTAGCTAGGACAGTTAGTTAGTTAGTTTTTAGTTCTTAGTCTTGTTTTTCTTGTTCTTCTTTATCTTGTTTCTTTAGGGTCTCCTTCATTCTTCTCTACTAAGGTTGTATTATAAATACTTCCTCCTTCCCTTGTTTTTCTCAAGGAGACTTGGCATCTATTCAATAAAGGGATTCTTCCTAAATCCGTTTTCATCCTCAGCTATAGCTCCATTCGATCCTACTGTTCTATTAGGATCTTCACAGGATTAAACCATCACAATTCTATAAAGAATTTGACTTAAACACCTCCACAATTAGATTGTGGCCAAAGTAAACAAGGCTTGAAGTAGAGAGAACTTTGAGAGAAAATCTCAACTTTTGTATTGATGAGAAATGATTGCATCTTCCAAACCATTATAAATGGTTAAATACAATGAGTGGGAAAAGAGGAGTTATGGATCAAATGACAAAAAGACTCATGCTAAATACATTAAATGACCTCCTAAAGAGGGTTTACATTTCATTAAGGGATGGGCAAAAGGGGGAATTGTAACGCCCCAACCTTAATCACAAGAGTAAGACTATACTTAGAAATCCCAAACCTGTGATTAGCGCAGCGGAACACCTTAGGTCGAGGCATTACCGCCGTCTCCCAAAAGAGACAAGGCAACAACCCAAAAGAACATCATTAAAACATATAAACATTACATACTATACTTCCACAACATAACTTCATACTTAAAGATGAATCTCCAGAGCATAACCATCAAACTTTAAACAACCATTAAAGAGGACAAAATACAACACTTCTTCCGTAAACATGGTTACTTCAAAAACATGCGACTCTCAAGCCGACCCAGATACTTCAACCATGACTACCTTGCTTGCAACACGCGATTACCCCTGCTTGCCTTTGCCTTTGCCTTTACCTTGGGTGCTCGGACCCCCTAAAACAAAACATTAAAAACATTGCGAAAAGTGAGTGGGGAAAACACTCAGTACGTAAACCTCCAACACGTCAAACCGTTCGAAGACGGTTTTAGTGCCGGCATTTAAATTCATTTTGAAAACGGGGAAGGGGTAATAAAACATTAACTTGAAAAGACATGAACATAGACTTATACGTGAGTAAGAGTAACTTGAGTTCATAAAGAAAGAACCTGTCACATGAACTTAGAAGTAAATACATAAACTTAAGAGTTTTGGGTCACTTACGATCGATGCAATGCATCTCACACACGCGCATGCCCAAACCGATCTAGATTTGGATTGGGTGACTGCTATGCAGTCAGACACTGGCCAGGTCTAGGACACTCTGATCAGGAGCATCTAAAACATAAAAGGCTAGCACTTCTTGTAACTAGCTAGAACATAGAACATAGAATCCATAAAATGGGACCGCTTAAAACCATGAATAACATAAAAGCATAGATTAGCATAAATCGTAATCATAAAGGAGCAATAATCATAAAAGCATAACTTAGCATAAACTGTAAACATTTAGCATAAACCATAAACATTTATCATAAACCGTAAACATTTATCAAAACCCGTAAACCTTTAACCTAAACCGTAAACTTTTAACATAAACCATAAACCTTTAGCATAAACCGTAAACATTTAACATAAATCGTAAACATAAAACATAAATCGTAAACATAAAGCATAAATCGTAAACATAAAGCATAAATCGTAAATATAAAGCATAAATCGTAAACATAAGGGAGCGAAGAGTTGGACAATTCGCGTACCTTGGGACGTTAAAGACCTTGGCGGCGCGGCTCGGCTTGGAGATGGCTTTTGAAACTTGTCAACCAATGTAAGCATACATAAAAAAAATGAAGAACCGAATAAGGTTCTGAATTAGAACCATGAGTTTGGACACTTAGTAATATAAATGAAATAATTTTAGGAGTAAAATTTCAGGTTTATGTAAAAATAGAGTTTGCAGTGTAACTTGAGTTAGAAGAATCGGAATGACATAAAAGAGTACATCTCGGAATAGGGAAAATCATGATCTTTAATTTCGTCAACAGAGCCGAAGGCTAAAAATGAGTGGAAGGGCCCCAAAATGGGCCCGGACAGAAGCTGAGTATATGGAACTTAAAGCTTTTCGGGTCGGAAAAACATGAGAAATATGAAGTAAAAGATGATTCAAATGAAAGGGCTTGAATCTAAGAAAATTAGCTTGAATCGATGATGAATGGGGTGATTATAGCTTGAAAGCTAGGATGAGCATGATGGCGTTAATCATGGCTCGATAATGCGATAGCAAATGAATGATGAAACGGAGTAAATGTACATAACCGAATATGATGAGAACAAGCTTGGATCGATGATTTAAGCAACAAAGATTGAATTTGATTTAGAACTTGGAGGCTACCAAGTTAGAAGAAATTCTTAGCTAGATTAAAGACATTAAACATTATGCTATGGAAAGATGGGGAAGCAAGATACTTTATTAAACTTATTAGCTTTTGGAAGCTATCCTTAAGACTCACTTAAGACTCCAAAATGGTACTCTTAGCCTTAAACACATAACTCTAAGATGACAACTCATAACCATGACACATTTATACTTAGAACCCCTTATTGGGTTGATTTGAGGCCCAAAAGATATTAATTTACTAAGGTTAACTTGAGCAGAATGGTGTTCTGGACAGCCCGGTTTCCCGGAATCGTAACTCACACTCCCGATATCGTATGACGATGAACCATACCTTTCCGAAAAGCTTGCACTGAGGCCTAAAACTTTCATGTTTACCATAAAAACCAAAGAGGTCTCCAAAGGGACGAAAAACAGCCCTCAAAACACTGACTCAGAATTCGTATTTAAAAACGTGAGGTTACGGTTTTGGTCGTAACTCGGGCTATACATGTCGGAAATTCGAAATTCCAAAGCCTATGGTTTGCTAACACCTTAAGCTATCCAACGGAGTAGAAATCTGGGCAAAAATCCCACTTTTATAATTCCGTAAATTTCAAGAATCGAAACAGTAGCTAAAATCACCTAAAAACTCATCTTTAAATTGGATTTTCCCACTCTTAATCATATTAAAACATAACCACACTTCATCTAACTTTAATCCACTATATTTCCAGAATATAAACCATGAAAAACTCTTCATCAAAGGTCTTAAAAACCCGCATTCATCCATGAATTAAGCATAAACTCAACATAATAAACATGTTCTTGAACTCTTGCACAACAATCTCTCTAATTCACCCAAATTAAACATGATAACTCTTAATTCATAATCTTACAACATAAACTCAGCCCTTAAATACTTAGAATCTCTCAAGAAATTCACATGCATGAACATATAAACCTCATCCACCATGAATTCAACTCTAACACCTCATAAACACTTCCAAAAATCACATGCATGTATTTCAAATCAAACCCTAACTTAACCAACACAATTATATACTTGAATTCATGAATAAAGGGAGTAAAAGAGATGAAATTAACAAAAGAAACATATATATAACATGTATTTTCAGATTAGGGCATAAAAGATTTGAATTTGGGGGTTTGAGAGATTACCCTTGGGGTTAAAATTGGAGAAAACACAAGAGGGGGGAAGAGGAGGGTGGCCGGCGAGGCCCAGCGGCGGCGTGCTGCTCGGTGACCGGAAACCGGCCAGCGTGGTGGCTGGGCAGCCCGGCAGTGAGGAAGAGGGAGAGTGGTAGAGAGAGAAGGTGTGAAGTGTTTGGGAAAAATAGAGTGAATTGAAATGAAATGAACTCCCCTCCCTAACTAATACTAATTATAAATACTCCCCCAACTTAAAACAAATCTGAAATTGTAATTAAAATACAAGAATTATAATGTGGTAACTTAAATAATTTACTTGTACTAAAATAAAATCAATTGATAATAATTGGGTTAAGATAAAATAAAACTTGGATGTAGAAAATCCAAATAAATGAAACATAAATATTACTTGTACTTAAATGAAATAAATATAACCCAAATAAATTAAAGTTTTGGGTAATAAAATATAAATGTTACGAGGTCGAATAATTAGACCCCTTCCGGTTAAGAAATAGCGTAAACGGTAAAACCCGATTTAAATTAATTTAACGATAAATAAATTTATAACATAAATCGTATAACCTGAAATACTTTAACTCATTGAATGAACATGTAAAGTAAAATTTTTAAGCCGATAACTCGGCACCTTAGCCATCTCCTGCACGAGACTCGACACCGATTACAATAAATAAATAAATAAATAAATAAATAAACGCGAAAAAATTCATCACGCGATTTGGATAATTAGGGTGATTAATAGATAGTTAAACATGATTTTGGGGTGGGTTGTTACAGGAATACACAAAAGGGGACAAAAAAAAGGGGGAATTTCAGAGAAAAATCCCAACTTCCCAATTTTGTCGTGGGCGCGACAAGGGAGGTCGTGACCATGATAGCTGAAATCTCCAGAAACATCGTAGGCGCGATGCTCGCATCATGGGCATGACCTTGCTAGAGGAGAATATGGACAGGAGGTCGTCAGCAAGGTCGCGATCGTAACACTAGTGGTCACGACAGTGACCTAAACTGAATTCTCGAACCAAAATCTACCAAATGCGGGGATCGCAGGCACGACGAAAGGGTCGATGGGGCGACGTGTGCTCTGCTCCAAAAGTCTTGTGGGGAATGTCATGATCGTGAATGACACATTGCGGGCATGATGTTCACTGTTGCAGTTGTGTCATGCTTGTCACGGGCGCGACGCCCAACCTGCTCCCGAATCACATTTTTTCTGCGGGTTATCACACGCGTGACACTGGTGTCACGGTCGCGACGCCCTTGAATTATGCCTGAACTAACTTCTAACCCTCTCTTTGATGACAAAACAACCAACCATCCTCGGGAAGTGGACGATCAAAAGCACTCGGGGTTAGTGAGCGTTCTCGAGCCACTCAAAGGGGCTCAAGGCCAATCCAAAGGACGACCGACATGAGCTTGCGGATTCCCCGGTCTCGAGCGATTTAAACCTCCACACGGGTGCAAAAAGATGCTACCCTTTTTGGCTTGAGTGTGGAGAGAGGAGTTTGAGCCCTGAGACTCTCCATCCTCCCCTTCTTGAATAGAATTTTCCCTCAAATCCTCATTAGGCTCATCATCCTCGATGTAGGGAAAGAGGTCACCAATGTTGAAGGTGGAGGAGACGCCCATGTGCCCCGAGAGGTTGAGCTTGTGGGCGGTGTCATTGATCTTCTTCGTGACCTGGAACGGTTCGTCACTATGTGGCATGCGCTTGTTCTTTCTTCTTGATGGGAACCGTTCCTTCCTCAAACGGAGCCAAGCCAAATTCACCAGCTCAAAAGTGATGTCCTGATGATAACTGAGCTTCTCGGTGTGAGATCGGAGCTGTTGATGAAGCTTTTGCATTTCACTAGCCTTCTCCTTCACCTCAAAACTTTCCCTCGACTCCAAAGGCAAGGAAATGAGCTTAATGGGGGTGAGACGATTCACACCATAGAATGTTTTGAAGGGGGAGTGGCTGGTGGCAATAGAAGGAGCTCGATTGTATGCGAACTTGACATGACAAAGTTTGACGTCCCGATCCCGCAAACTCTTGCTCACAAGGCCTCGAAGCAAGGTGGAGAGGGTCTTGTTTGTTGTTTCCATTTGGCGCCTATCAATTTGGGGATGGTGGGACGTGTTGAAAAGTAACTCTGAGTCCAAAAGCTTCCAAAGGGATCGCAAAAAATGACTGACAAATTTGGTATCCCTATCCAAGATAATGGTCCTCAGAATGCCATGTAACCTCGCGATCTCTTGGAAGAAGAGATTAGCTATGTAGGTAGTATCATCAATTTTCTTATAGGCAATGAAGTGTGCCACTTTAGAAAACTAGTTAACCACTACCATCACCACTAGGGTTGTTCATAATCTAGTCCGGACCGAAAAAACACATATGACTGGACTGGACTAATAGGATGGAATATAATTCGGTCCAGTTCTCGGTCCATTTAATATCAAATTTCGTTCTTCGGTCCAATCCCTGGACTGAACTAAAAAGACCGAGGACTGGACCAAGGACCCAATTACAATAGTTGCTAGAGTTTTCTCATATTACTTTTCAGTCTTTTCTCTTCATTCCGGTGCCTCTTTCAGTTTTAAAAATGAAAACTCCCTCCCTCCTCCTTGATCCAGCCGGTCTAGTATGTTTTTTCAATTCGGACTGGAGACTGAACCTTTATGTTTTGTAGCCCAACTTTGAAGAGGCAAAACGTTCTAATTAAGTATTAGTTTGTTGATCTATTTGCACAAGTTCAGTTGTTCACACAAAATTTGATAGCAAAATTCAACCCCTTAATTCGGTCTATTTTCGTCGGTCTAGTCCCGGACCGAACTTTTTTTTGATCTATCCAGACCCTTGTTCGGTCTTCGGTCCAGTTCAGCCAGTCTAGTTCATTCTAGTCCAGGACCGATGAACAACCCTAATCACCATGTTCTTACCTCGAATAGTATGGGGAATAGCCACAATGAAATCCATGCTCAAGTCCTCCCAAGGGCCATTTGGTAACAGAAGGGGAGTGTAGAGCCCTTGGTGGAATTGGCTCTTCGTGTGGTGGCACGAGACACACTTTGAGATCACATCGTGCACATCACCTCCCATGTTGGGCCAAAAGAAGTTCTCCTGGAGCATATCAATTGTTTTTTTGACATCGAAGTGACTGACAAGACTGCTGCCATGAACTTCCTACACAAGTAACCTCCTCAACGGGCATCTCGGGACACATAATTTGTTCCCCTTGAAAGGAACCCATCATGGAGCACATAAGGTCCACCACCTCCCTCGAGATGAGTTTGGAAATGCTCATCCTTCTTTTAGTACTCTTGCATATGTCAGAAGCCAAGGACTTGAGCTTCCATGATTGATAGCAATGCATGTCTTTGGGAGAGAGTGTCAACCACCACATTGATGCTCCCCTTCTTGTGTTGGCCACGAACTTAAAACTCTAGAGGTATTCCACCCACTTGGCATGCTGGGTGTTGAGCTTATATTGGTCAAGTACTTGAGTTGAATTGATTCTCCAAGCTCATAATTTTGGCCCTTTCAAAAGAAAGTCCCCTTTGGAACGCTTATTAGCGTGTTCCTTTTTAATTGGTGTTTTGTTCTTCTTCCATATCGAGAATGAAAGGTATAGGATGAATTGTGTTTGGGGAATGATTTTGAGGAGCTTGGTTTTCTTGTAGTTAGTTTGTATTTCGCTTAGGGTTCTTTGTGGGTTTAAACCAACACCAACAATCCCAACAACATCCAACAACCACAATAAACCCAACATAAATAGCCACAAGTGAATTCCCAACAACACCATGAACCACCATAATAATTCCACAACAATGATAGTTCACAATATCAAGAATAACACCTCCAACATACTAGGATATGCATAAGGGATTGGGGTTCCAATTTCTAACTACAATAACAATAAAGAAATTGAAACCCTAACTTTGAAATTGAAGAAGAACTCAAACCTGACCTTAGCTCTTATGCCAGATAGAGTGTCCCATGGTGGGATTAGATGCTTGAGTTGATAAACTTGAAGATGATGATGATGAATGTCGCAACCAGACTCTAGGAATGGAGCTTCACACACTAGATATGGATTTGGGGAAAAGGAGAACCATCACCCAAGAACTATCAAACCCACCAAGAATTCATAAAGGATTCAACCACCACAATTCTGGAAAGGATTAGGCTTGAACACCGCCACAATTAAATTGAGGCTAGAGTAAACAAGACTTGAACTAGAGAGAACTTTGAGAGAAAATCTCAGCTTTTGTATTGAGGAGCAATAAATGCCTCATCCAAGCCATTGTAAATGGTTAAATACAATAAGGGGGGGAGGGGGGAGAGGGGAGTTATGGATCAAATGAAAAAATGACTCAAGTTAAATACAATAAATGACCTCCTAGAGAGGCTTTACATTTCATTGAGGGAGAGGCAAAAAAGGGAATACACAAAAAGGAAGGAAACAAAGTGGGGAATTTTGGATAAGACTCCCGACTTCCCAGTTTCATTGTGGGCGCGACAAGGGAGGTCAGGGCCGCGATATCGACAATTGAAATCTCTAGGAATTAACGTCATGGGCTTGTTGCTCACGTCACGGGCGTGACCTTGCTCGAGGAGAATCTAAGAAAGAGGTCGTTAGCAGGGTTGTGGGCGCGATCTTTTGGTCGCGGTCGTGACCATAGGGTGGTCACAGCCGTGATCCCAGGCGATTTCTCGAGCCAAAATCTACCAAACGCAAGGTCCCGGGGGCGACGTGTGCCACTGCTCCAAAAGTCTTGTGGGGAATGTCACGGTCGTGACAAATACATCATGGGCGTGACATTCATTGTCGCAATCGTGCCATGCTTTTCACGAGTGCGACGCCCAACCTGCTCCGAAATCACATTTTGTCCCAGGGCTGTCTCGGGCATGACGTTGGTGTCACAGTCGCGATTGTAGACACCAGATTTTGTACCAGTACTTTTAGTGTAGTTATTGTAAAATTAACTGACCTAAAATAAATCTTAGCATGTATCTTCCATCTCCAAAAACGTTTCCCCATTCCTATCCGTTTTTAAGCCTCTCACAATAAATTCATCATTTTCCATAATTTCTCCTTTAAAAATCTCCATTTTTCACCGTCCCCACATATATTGGTCCACTCTTTCGAAAGTCAGTCTTTTCACAAAACTCTGATGTTCTTAAAATTTGGGGTGATTAAAGTACACTCTATAAGCTTTCCAAAAACTTTTGAATCTTATAAATTGGAGTCCGGATGAGGGAGTTATGGTCGTTTTAAATTGGACCATGTGTGTAGTAATTCTGCATAGCCGGGAATTTTGACTCAAAATGGTCAAAAAGTCAAATGGCTGACCACAATTTAGGGCAGTCCTAGAAAACCCAAGTCAAAATCTTCTCTTTTTCCCCAACTTCCTAATCTTTCAAAGAATATAATATTATTTGGATTATATTCCAATGGTATTATACTAAGTATTATTGTTATTCTTTTTCCCAAATCCAACCCACATGTAATCTTCCATGATTTTATTTTATTATTCATCTCTTTTCTTAACCAAATAAAATCTTTAATTATTTTATTTTATTCCCCCTAATACTCTCTCCTCCACCATTGTAAATAAAGTCTCTCACCCTCATTGTTTCACACCCTGAAATTCTGTGAGAGTCTTGACACTAGGATTTCTCTCTATTCTCCCTCACCTTTCCCATTGCATGCTATGTGATTAAAACATCTGCTAATACTTTTATTTTTTTCGTTATGACCTTATTCATTATATAGCATGTAAAACCTGAATTGATAATAGTTCTATAATTTGTAACTTTTTTTTATTTCATAATGCATGACACAATAATTTTCTTGTGAAATTTATACAAATTCCTCCTCTTTTATTTATTCACTTTAATTCAATTTTAGTAGAGTGTGTTTTCAAAAACAGGCGAGTACAATAATTTTCTAATTATCATATTCGTAGGTCAAAATTTTTTATTTTAAGGTTTGTTAGTTTTCTTAAAACTGACTGGCGACTCTTTAAATTATAACTTGCATAATTTAATTTGTATACAAATTCCTCCTCTTTTATTTATTCACTTTAATTCAATTTTAGTAGAGTCTGTTTTCAAAAACAAGTGAGTACGATAATTTTCTAATTATCGGATTCGTAGGTCGGAATTTTTTTATTTTAAGGTTTGTTAGTTTTCTTAAAACTGACTAACGACTCTTTAAATTATAACTTGCATAATTTAATTTAAATTTACAAGTTTATGATTCCTAAGAATTGTTAGTGCTTTTTAATAAATCCTTATTTAAGGATTAAGCCACCTCATTTTACTCCCAATTTAAGTAGCATTTAGAGATAAATTTCCTGAACAAGAATTTTTCGGGGTTTACAGCGAGCCCATGAATTATGCCCAAAGTGACTTCTAACCCTCTCCTTGATGTCAAAACAACCACCCACCCTCGGAAAGTGGTCGATCAAAAGACCTCGGGGTTCGTGAACGCTCTCAAGCCACTCAAAGGGGCTTGGGGCCGATTCAAAGGATGACCGACACGAGCCAGGGGGTTCCCAGGCCTCGAACGAATTGAACCTCCTCACGGATGCAAGAAGACGCTACCCTTTTGGCTTGAGTGAGGAGAGGAGTAGAGATCCCGAGACTTAGGTAGTTTGCTTTTGATATACATAACATTTTTTTTTTGGAAAAAGATTATTATTCCAAAGACAAAACTAATTACAAGATAACTGGGCATACCCAGTAGCCAAAAGGCCCGAGAGAACTAAAACTGTGTCGAGATACATCAAAACCCAGATAAATCAAAACAAGGATTCTAAGAGACTAAGACAAACGAAGTCTCACATCATTACAGATTACTTGAATCAAGACTAAATCCCCTCTAGATTGATCCTGATACAAACGAAGATTTCTCTCATACCAAATATGATAAACTAAACCAGAGGCAATCAAAGCCAGCTTCCATTTTGGGGAACAACCACTATTTAGTAGCCCATCTCTCCAATTTTCCAAATTCACACCAATATAATGAAAAGGGGACAACACTGATGTTGCAATCTTCTGTGAAAAGGGACATTCAAAGAAAATATGATCATTTGATTCCTAGTTCTCATCGCAGAAAACGCAGCAGTTTACCCATTGTATGCCATAGATATGTAGTCTGTCCTGGGTTGTCAGTCTTTGATTCATAAGCATCCAGAAGGTGAAGGCAAATTTAGGTATGCTCCACTTGTGCCAGATAAGAGAATGCCATGGAACAATCTCCTTATGGACTTTTCGAGAGTCATAAACTTTGTATATTTGATACTTCTCATTTGCAACCCTTAAACCTTTAAATAAAGGTTCAATTCATCTCGAATCTTCAATAATTTCTTCCAGTACCAACTCACATTTTGCTTGACTTCACACTCCCAGATGTTTTGCCTTTTGAGATAAAGATGGTGCACCCATTTAACGCAAAGATATTCTTTTTCCATCATAATTTCCTAAATTAGATTTGCCAAAGCGGCCTTATTCCACGCGTGGAGGTCTCTAATATTGAATCTACCTTTTTTCTTGGACAAACAATAGTGTGAACAACAAATAGGTGGAACTTTGTTTGATCTCCAACCCCAAAGAAAAATAAGGCACATTATTTTACTAACCTCTTCAATGACACTTTAAGTGTGGAGAGACATAAGAATGTTGTTTACCAATTGCACCCTTCCATGTGTGTGTGTGTGTGTGTGTGTGTGTGTGTGTGTGTGTATGTATGTATGTATGTGTGTGTGTGTGTGTGTGTGTGTGTGTGTGTGTGTGTGTGTATCTGTATATGTATGTATGTATGTATGTATGTATGTATGTATGTATGTATGTATGTATGTATGTGTGTGTGTGTGTGTGCACTTTCACTGGCATGGATGAACAATGTATTAGCGGGATTCTGGAGTAATCAAGTTTCAATCGAGGAGCTTTGCCGTTTAAATACATGGGTGTTCCATTCACACACACAATCACAATCACACACACATACACATGTATATATATATATACATATATACATGTGTATGTATATATAGATGTGTATATATATATATATATATACACACACACACACACACACACACATATCTAACATGTGTATGTATATATAGATGTGTGTGTGTGTGTGTGTATATATATGTGTGTGTGTACATGTGTGTGTGCATATATATATAAATATATATATATATATATATATATATATATATATATATATATATATATATATATATATATATATATATATATATATATATATATATATATATATATATATATATATATAGAGGTATGTATGTATGTATAACATGGTAATTTATAATGTGAAAAGCCAAAAGACATTTATAAAAGCTACCTGCATTAGCTTTCTACAAAATAGTTTTTTCAGGGTAAAAAGCTACTCCAAATAGTCATCGCACCAAATGTCCATAACTGATTACTTTGATTTGTTATACAACTAAAATCATCTTAAAACCCATTTTCTCGAAAAAGTCATCTCCCAAAACTCTCTTTATTTTTTAAAATCAAAATTGCTACCCTAAACTTTTTCCCCTTTACCATTCGTCGCCCCCCGATGTATAATGAGATCAAAGAATAGGATTGATCAATTACACATCATAGGGGCGATGTGCAACCAATCTAGTATAGGATGCTTCACGTGAATTAGGGTTTCGGGTAGGGGAGCTTCACGTCAATAGGGGGAGATTTTCTGGAATTTTGATGATTTGTGAGAGAGCCTGTATTAGGGTTTGAGAAAGGAGGGATCTTTGTGGAATTGAGAGGGAGATGGATGAATTGTTTGAAGGAGATTTGGGAGAGTGATGTGAGGTCTTTGAGAGGGATTGAGAGCGGATTGTTGTGAGAATTGAGAGAGAGACGTTTGAGAGAGATGGAGAGAGAGGACGTTTGAAAGAGTTTATGAGAGAGAGAGAGA
This sequence comes from Portulaca oleracea, assembly GCA_029582165.1. Lineage (NCBI taxonomy): Eukaryota > Viridiplantae > Streptophyta > Magnoliopsida > Caryophyllales > Portulacaceae > Portulaca > Portulaca oleracea. The sequence goes on along the minus strand of CM055878.1, from coordinate 6,973,921 downwards.
GGGATTGACGTGATGGAAAGGGAGAGATGTGAGAGAGTATTGAATAGCCTTAGGGTTTATCTAACTAACAAGGATAGAAAGATAAAAGGGATAGTTCAAGGGATCAAACTTGATACAGAAACATCACAAGATGAAACCCTAGGGCTACTTGTTCTTCTACCTAGTTATACAAACACCTTCTAGGTTTCAGAAACAAGCTCTTCCTCACCACTTGATTTTCCAAATCAAGATACAATAGAAGAGATCAAACAAGGTTTCAAGAAACACTCAAGGGGTAAGCTAAAAGCTTGATTGTATTTATAATTCAAAATGGGGGTGTTTGAAACGATTACAAGCCTAGCTATTTGTAATAGACTAAGACCTAAACATCCTAGGACTCCTAACTTGGCGAGCAAGCCAAGGATTACTACTATATGACGCCTATCTAACCTTATCCTTCTTGGATTGGGATTCCTTATCCTAAGGGGAGTTGGTTACAACAATATTAATCCTATTAGGAATTGGCTTTCCTAATCCAAGGTGGATTAGTTACAAAATAAGTCATCGTTATCTAGGAATAACAAACTTGGCGCCAAAGCTACCTATCACACAACACACAACGCGTGATCTATATATATTACTTAGCATTCTAGGCTCACACAACACACAACACACATCGTTATCTAGATCATTCTAGGCTCTTCTAGATTTCTATGACTTGATGTCCAAGTTTACATATATTACTTAGCATCTCACACAACTAGAAATGATAAAAATGCAATATAAAACTTGCTAAAAATAGTTAAATGCTAGAAATGTGAAATCTAAACTGAAATGGCCAAAACTGTGAACTTCAAACTGAAAAAGGTCTAAACTGTGTAATTCACTTTTAACTTGATACTTGGGCCCTTGACGTGAACTTGGAGCCTCTTTAGGATGTTTGGACGTCTTCTCGCTACAAGGAGCACACCATATAGGTAGGCCTTTGGGCCCCCACACTAATTCTTTCCTCCATAGCTCGCTCATTCTCCTTGTAGATGTAATCGGCCTCCTCTACAACCTCTTCTTCATCAGGAATCGGAGAGCTGCGAAGAACTTTCCTCACAACTAATATCTCTCCTTCATCAGGTTCTTCTACAACCTCTTCTTCAGATTCTCCATGATTAGCGCATGTTTCTTATTCCACATCTTTTGGTTCAGGTTTTAAAGAGAGTGTTTTGAAACTCCATGAGGGTGATGGCTCTCTTGTTAGGGAAGTCAGTGGCTATATGACCGAGTCCATGGCACCTGAAACACCTCCTCTTGTCCATTGGCATTGGCCTGGATTGGTTTGTTGATGATTTGGGGTGGATTATAGGGCGTTTTTATGGACGGTGTTTCGGAGGTTGTATGGCTCTTTTGTGGAGTGTAGGTTTGGGGTGAGTAGGGGGTTCTTTCTGAAGTAGGGTTTCTACTTGTTGCTTCTTTTCCCCTTCTCTTTCTTTGCTGTTCCACTTTGTTAGCCAAAGTACTCAATTCATCAAGTGTATCATAAGGTTGAAGTTCCACTACATACCTTATGCTTTCATTAGTCCAGCAAGATACCTCACAAGAGTTTGAGGTTCATCTTCTTTCAAATTACACCTCCATAAGAGATGTTCAAATTCTTTGGTGTATTCTTCCACACTTTTGTTTCCTTAGGCGAGTTGTTGCAGTTTGAAGTAGTTATCTTTGAAGTAGCTCACAAGAAGAAACTTAGAGTGAAGTTTCTTCTTCATCTTTTCACAAGTTCTGATCTTTTCTTTCCCAACATGCTGTCTCTTCTTCTGTAAATTAGTCCACTATATGCTAGCATGTATTCGCAGTTTAAGAACAATATATTTGACCTTCTTCTCATCAGGAACATCTTTTAAGTCAAAGACTCTTTCAACAGTTTGAATCCAATCAAGAAATACTGCAAGATCAAGGTTACCTTCGAATTCAGGAATATCAACTTTAAAATCTAGCCGCTCTCCTCTTTGTTCACGCCTGGGTTGACGTGGCCTCCTAGTTGAGCTCACAAATATCTCAGCTTCACTAGGACTTTTGTAAGAGTCATCCTCTTCAAGTTCTGTAGGCGTCCTAAATTGTAGATGCATGTATCTTTTGAGTTGTTTTGAAAGATATGCCTTCTTTCCTTCCAATTCAGCTTTCTCCTGTAGTATTTGCTCATTAGTAACATTGTCGTCGTTGCTTTTGCTACCAGAAGCCATGAGGATGGATGGATGAGGGATTCGTATGTTGTGAAATGAGTTTGGGCGTTTGTGGGGTTTAGGGTTGCACAGAAGAAACCTAAGCTATGATACCAAAATTATGATGTATAATGGGATCAAAGAATAGGATTGATCAATTACACATGATAGGGGAGACGTGCAACCAATCTAAGTATAGGATACTTCACGTGAATTAGGGTTAGGGTAGGGGAGCTCCACGTTAATAGGGGGAGATTTCGTGGAGTTTGGATGATTTGTGAGAGAGTGTGGATTAGGGTTTGAGAAAGGAGGGATCTTTGTGGAGTTGAGAGGGAGATGGACGAATTGTTTGAGGGAGATTTAGGAGAGTGACGTGAGATCTTTGAGAGGGATTGAGAGAGGATTGTTGTGAGAATTGAGAGAGAGACGTTTGAGAGAGATTGGGAGAGAGGACGTTTGAGAGACTCTGTGAGAGAGGGAGGGATTGACGTGATGGAAAGGGAGAGATTTGAGTGAGTATTGAATAGCCTTAGGGTTTATCTATCTAACAAGGATAGAAAGATAAAAGGGATAGTTCAAGGGATCAAACTTGTTCTTCCACTTAGATACTAAAACATCACTAGATGAAACCTTAGGGCTACTTGTTTTTCCACCTAGTTACAGAAACACCTTTTAGGTTTTAGAAACAAGCTCTTCCTCACCACTTGATTTGCCAAATCAAGATACAATAGAAGAGATCATACGAGGTTTCAAGTAACACTCAAGGGGTAAGCTAAAAGCTTGATTGTATTCATAATTTAAAACGGGGGTGTTTGAAACGATTACAAGCCTAGCTATTTATAATAGACTCAGACCTAAACATCCTAGGACTCTTAACTTAGCGAGCAAGCCAAGGATTACTACTATATAACGCCTATCTAACCTTGTCCTCCTTGGATTAGGCTTCCTTATCCTAAGGGGAGTTGGTTACAACAATATTAATCCTATTAGGAATTGGCTTTCCTAATCCAAGGTGGATTAGTTACAAAATAAGTCATCCTTATCTAGAAATAACAAACTTGGCACCAAAGATACCTATCACACAACACACCACACGTGATCTAGGGTTTCTAGATCATTCTAGACTCTTCTAGACTTCCATGACTTGATGTCCAAGTTTATATATATTACTTGGCATCTCACACAACTAGAAATGATAAAAATACAATATAAAACTTGCTAAAAATAGCTAAATGCTAGAAATGTGAAATCTAAACTAAAATGGCCAAAACTGTGAACTTCAAACTGAAAAAGGTCAAAACTGTGAAATTCACTTTTGGCTTGATACTTGGGCCTTTGACGTGAACGTGGAGCCACTTTAGGACGTTTCGACGTCCTCTCGCCATAAGGAGTACACCATATGGGTAGGCCTTTGGGCCCCCACTCTAATTCTTTCCTCCACAGCTCGCTCTTTCTCCTTGTAGATGTAATCGGCCTCCTCTGTTGAGTTTGACGTGGGCCAAAATACATCATTCCCCCTTTGTTGGAAAACGTTTGCCCTCAAACTTGGAGGGTCGTCTGCTCTAACCTTTTCCACAACTTCAATGGGTCCATCAGCCTTCTTCACGTGAGCTAGGGCCTCCACAACAAATAGGTGACGAAGAGTATGACCCTTCATGTGAATTATGGTCTCCTCAGTAGATCGGAGTTGAAAAATTTGATCTTTTAACTTTTGCTATGTATGAATGTATCTTCAACACACTTGTTGATGTGGGACTTCAAAACCTGATTCATCAGTCTCATAACATTAAAGAGAGCATTAGTTAGACCACAAGGTGTGACTAACCATACCTAGAGACTTCCTTTTGTTTTCATAGCAGTGTCTCCTTCTTGAATTCAAACCTTTGCCTTTGATATCCTTATACCCCTTGCTTGAAGATCATCTTGCCTTTGATCCTTTAGAGGATCACTAGGGTTCATGTTGGGGGGCAATCTTGGGTGGGTGACGAGAGGTTGGTGGTTACCGTGGCTAGGGTTCTCGTCGGTAGGCCTTTTGTAGCTAGGGTCTGTGTTTAAGCTCGAAGGAATGGTCTCCTTATGCTTACTAAAGTCAGGGCGTTCAGTGATCATAAAAGTTATTAGCTTTGAGTCATTTCCCTTGGGTGTGGACGAATTGGATGCTTTTAGGGGAGCTAGGGTTACCTTCTTGTTTTGCCCATAAGAGAGTAGGTATTAGCTCTTCCATCATGTGTAACACTCCTGTCAAATAACAACGGTCTTCCAAGTAAAATATGACAGGTATCCATAGATAGTACATCACACCATATTGAATCTTGATAAAACATTCCAATAGAAAGGTTACCAAATAGCGTTGATTTACCTTTAAGCCTTTACCCAGGTTGAGCCATTGAATAATGTATGACCATGGGTGAGGGCTTGTTGGGAACTGAAGCTTGTTCACCGTAGTAAGAGAAGATGCGTTAGTACAACTTCCACCATCAATGATTAAAGAACAAACTTTTCCCTGGACAGTAAAATGAGAATGGAAGATGGCTTCCTATTGTTGTTGATCTTTAGGAATCGGAGAGCTGCGAAGAACTTTCCTCACAACTAATATCTCTCCTTCATCAGGTTCTTCTACAACCTCTTCTTCAGATTCTCCATGATTAGCGCATGTTTCTTATTCCACATCTTCTAGTTCAGGTTTTAAAGAGAGTGTTTTGAAAGTCCATGAGGGTGATGGCTCTCTTGTTAGGGAAGTCAGAGGCTATATGACCGAGTCCATGGCACCTGAAACACCTCCTCTTGTCCATTGGCATTGGCCTGGATTGGTTTGTTGATGATTTGGGGTGGATTATAGGGCGTTTTTATGGACGGTCTTTCGGAGGTTGTATGGCTCTTTTGTGGAGTGTAGGTTTGGGGTGAGAAGGAGGTTCTTTCTGAAGTAGGGTTTCTACTTGTTGCTTCTTTTCCCCTTCTCTTTCTTTGCAGTTCCACTTTGTTAGCCAAAGTACTCAATTCATCAAGTGTATCATAAGGTTGAAGTTCCAATACATACCTTATGCTTTCATTAGTCCAGCAAGATACCTCACAAGAGTTTGAGGTTCATCTTCTTTCAGATTACACCTCCATAAGAGATGTTCAAATTCTTTGGTGTATTCTTCCACACTTTTGTTTCCTTAGGCGAGTTGTTGCAGTTTGAAGTAGTTATCTTTGAAGTAGCTCACAAGAAGAAACTTAGAGTGAAGTTTCTTCTTCATCTTTTCACAAGTTCTGATCTTTTCTTTCCCAACATGCTGTCTCTTCTTCTGTAAATTAGTCCACTATATGCTAGCATGTATTCGCAGTTTAAGAACAATATATTTGACCTTCTTCTCATCAGGAACATCTTTTAAGTCAAAGACTCTTTCAACAGTTTGAATCCAATCAAGAAATACTGCAAGATCAAGGTTACCTTCGAATTCAGGAATATCAACTTTAAAATCGAGCCGCTCTCCTCTTTGTTCACGCCTGGGTTGACGTGGCCTCCTAGTTGAGCTCACAAATATCTCAGCTTCACTAGGACTTTTGTAAGAGTCATCCTCTTCAAGTTCTGTGGGCGTCCTAAATTGTAGATGCATGTATCTTTTGAGTTGTTTTGAAAGGTATGCCACCTTTCCTTCCAATTCAGATTTCTCCTGTAGTATTTGCTCATTAGTAACATTGTCGTCGTTGCTTTTGCTACCAGAAGCCATGGGGATGGATGGATGAGGGATTCGTATGTTGTGAAATGAGTTTGGGCGTTTGTGGGGTTTAGGGTTGCACAGAAGAAACCTAAGCTATGATACCAAAATTATGATGTATAATGGGATCAAAGAATAGGATTGATCAATTACACATGATAGGGGAGACGTGCAACCAATCTAAGTATAGGATACTTCACGTGAATTAGGGTTAGGGTAGGGGAGCTCCACGTTAATAGGGGGAGATTTCGTGGAGTTTGGATGATTTGTGAGAGAGTGTGGATTAGGGTTTGAGAAAGGAGCGATCTTTGTGGAGTTGAGAGGGAGATGGACGAATTGTTTGATGGAGATTTGGGAGAGTGACGTGAGGTCTTTGAGAGGGATTGAGAGAGGATTGTTGTGAGAATTGAGAGAGAGACGTTTGAGAGAGATTGAGAGAGAGGACGTTTGAGAGAGTCTGTGAGAGAGAGAGGGATTGACGTGGTGGAAAGGAGAGATTTGAGAGAGTATTGAATAGCCTTAGGGTTTATCTAACTAACAAGGATAGAAAGATAAAAGGGATAGTTCAAGGGATCAAACTTGATACAGAAACATCACAAGATGAAACCCTAGGGCTACTTGTTCTTCCACCTAGTTATACAAACACCTTCTAGGTTTCAGAAACAAGCTCTTCCTCACCACTTGATTTGCCAAATCAAGATACAATAGAAGAGATTAAACGAGGTTTCAAGAAACACTCAAGGGTTAAGCTAAAAGCTTGATTGTATTCATAATTTAAAACGGGGTTGTTTGTAACGATTACAAGCCTAACTATTTGTAATAGACTTAGACCTAAACATCCTAGGACTCCTAACTTGGCGAGCAAGCCAAGGATTACTACTATATGACGCCTATCTAACCTTATGCTCTTTGGATTAGGATTCCTTACCCTAAGGTGAGTTGGTTACAACAATATTAATCCTATTAGGAATTGGCTTTCCTAATCCAAGGTGGATTAGTTACAAAATAAGTCATCCTTATATAGAAATAACAAACTTGGCGCCAAAGATACCTATCACACAACACACCACGCGTGATCTAGGGTTTCTAGATCATTCTAGACTCTTCTAGACTTCTATGACTTGATGTCCAAGTTTATATATATTACTTGACATCTCACACAACTAGAAATGATAAAAATACAATATAAAACTTGCTAAAAATAGCTAAACGCTAGAAATGTGAAATCTAAACTGAAACGGCCAAAACTGTGAACTTCAAATTGAAATGGTCAAAACTGTGAAATTCACTTTTGGCTTGATACTTGGGCCTTTGACGTGAACTTAGAGCCTCTTTAGGACGTTTAGACGTTCTCTAGCCACAAGGAGCGAACCATATGGGTAGGCCTTTAGGCCTCCACACTAATTCTTTCCTCCATAGCTCGCTTTTTCTCCTTGTAGATGTAAGGGGCCTTCTTTGTTGAGTTTGGCGTGGCCCAAAATACATCAACCCTTTTACTAATGTCGCCCACTTTTTCACAATAATTTTCAATAACGCACTTGACGCCAAAAATACATCAACCCTTTTACTAATGTCGCCCACTTTTTCACAATAATTTTCAATAACGCCCTTGACCCTCACAATTTCACTTTTTAACTTCTTTCTAGGTTCTCTCTCTAATAATAATAACAACAACAACAACAATAATAATAATAATAATAATAATAATAATGATAATGATAATATTAATAATAATAATAATAATAATTACAAAATTTTATTTTATCGAAAAAACCAAGAAAAACTCGGTTGCCGTGCGTAAATTGCGCCGGCACCGCGGTGTTGCCACACGTAGCTTGCGGCACTGTCGCGACTGAGCCGTGATCTTCGTGCGGCAACACTGCGGTGCCGCCGCAATTTCCGCGCAACAACCTTGTTTTTCTGGGTTTTTTTGATTAATTTTTTAAATAAAATTTTGTAAATATTATTATTATTAACATTATTATTATTATTATTATCATTGTTATTATTATTGTAAAACCCCAAATTTTGGTAAGAGGCACCGTTAACTCTTTCGGGAAGATCGTTGGTGTTGAGTTTAAGTTTCGAGGACGAAACTTCTTTTAAGGGGGTAATGATGTAAAATCCCGAAAAATTCGAATATGTTGTCCGTTGCGCTGTTAATTATTTAAATTGACTCTGTTAAGTTTGAGATTTTATTGACGATTATTTCTGCTAACACTTGAGCTCGTAGCACCGTTGAGAAACTAACAGGGGTATTTTTGTCTTTTTCTACGTGCATGGATATGCATGGGAAGAGGGGTATTTTGGTAAATTACATGTTAATAATTGATGATTATGTGTTAGTTTTTATTTGGTTAATTATGTGTTTTTTTTCTACTATTATCATTATTATTATTATTGAGAAATTAAAATTTATTTTTTTCCTAGCTATTAATAGTATTAGGGATGTAATTATTTTTTTCAGATTATTTTCTTACTAAATTAGTTTTAGTTATTATATATTGTTAATTAGGTTAATTATGGTAACCAAAACCTAAACCCTAATTCTATTGCCTTCCATCACCTCCCCCTCGCTGTAATCGCCTAGCCTAAACTGGCTGCCCACCATATTCGCCGGAAACCGCCACAACACACCACCAACAACCATCCTCCTCCTCCCTCTTTCTCTCTCTCGATCTTTGTCATTGAAGGTCGCTTCGCTGCGCCACCACCACCAAGGCTGCCGTCGTCCGCTGCCACCGAGGGTCCTATCGACATCATCGCCGCGCCCCGCGACTACCCCACGACTGTCGCTGCCGTCACAGCCATCATCCGCTTCCCAGTTTGAGAGGGCGCTGCTATTTCCGTTGTTGCTATCGTGATTCGCCGCCGCCCTAGCCAACACCGACCCTCGCCGACGCTCCACCGTCCGTCGCCGCTACCGTCAACCCCGCTCCGACTGCCGCCCGTTCTGCCCAGTAAATCTCTGTGTAAAATACTAACCTTGATACTCTACGTTGGCTAATTCATCAATTTTTCTTTATTATGAGTATTACTCCTTTATGATTAGCATTATTTTTGCTTGCAAACTGATTTGATGATGTTCTGCATGGCTATAAGTCATGTTTAATATGATGTTTTGAATCCTACTTGCGTCATACTTATTGCATTGTTAATCTTATTTTTTTTTTGTTTATTTATTTCATGCTCACAAAGTTGTGTCTATAATCTAGAGTGGTATATGGTCATTTTCTTGATTTTTACTTCTCTAATTCTTGGTTCTTATTGTGATTATAATATGATTATTAGTTTCCTATAATATGAGTATTATGTTTACATATATGTGATTTATATTATACTATGTTTAAGAAAGTTTCGATATTTGATGAGGAAATCGTATTGTTATTGATTGTTATAATACATTACATTTTATTATGAGTTTTATCGTTTTTCTCCTACTTAGAAACGACTTAAATTTTGTTATGAGTGAAGGTTTAGTAACCTTGCTATGCGTGGTTTATTTTCATATGGTTCGATGCCGAAAATTTGAGTTTTATTGTGACCTTTATAGTTGGTTTTTAAAGTAAATGTTTATTTTGAAATTTTAATTGTTTATCTGAGAAATTGGTGTTAAATTGAGTATAGGTTGACCTTGGTTGTGTTAGGGGGGTGAATGGGAAGGTATTTGACCTTAAGTGGATTGTTTAGAGACCCAAGTTAGAGTCCCGGGATAGCGAGGTTAAAGTAGGACCGAAAAACCTCGAGCTAAAGATAGGTCAGTTTGGACAGAATTTATGAGTTGTACGACATCGGTCACCACTTATTGTGTAGTCGATTTTTATCCCTACCGTTTGGTCTGGAAGTACCTTAGGACGTTAGCTTTCATAGGAATTTTGCGGATCGGGTTTTGGAGGTGTATATTTTGAGTTGCGACCCAAATAGCGCACCTAGGTCAGAACTGGGTAGATTTTATAATTGGCTGTTTTTGAGGACCTTAGGGGGTGTTTTAGGTCTCGAGGTCAACATAAGAGTTTTAGAAGACATCCTGAGGTTTCCATAAAGTCCAAAACTATACCCATAGGAGGTCGGGAAGTCAAGTTATAGTTTCTTTTATTTGAGTATTGAATTCTGTCCAGTTTGGTTTTTGAATAAATGTGTAGTCGTGCGTGTGAATTATTTATTTATTTTAATGTGGAAGTGTGGTGATGTGTGATAGTTTATATTATGTGAGATATGTTTAACATTTTAATTTATGAATTATGGGAACCTTATAGTGTTCCTAGGGGTGGGTTAGGTGGAAATTAGATTTCGTTAACTCCGTACGACGCGTTTTAATTTTAGAAATTTCGTTATTTTTAGGCGCGTTCTAAACCGTTCGATCTAGGGAGCTCAAGTGTGTTATGAAGTAAGGAGAAGAATTGTCAGGTAATGTCTATGTCCTAATCCCCTTTGGGATGCCCTTTTATCTGTTTTGTCATTTTAATCTGTTTGTGAAGCTTGCATCCCGCACGGGGACTTTCTGTGAAATTTGGACTGTCTGATTTGGATGTCTGCGAGTTGTTTTTCTGAGTTGAGTAAAATGTGGCAGTCTTTTTAAACTCTGAGTTTTATTCTGTTGATTTTGGAAACTGAGTTGGGTTTTGTTTGAAGTCTGACGCCTGATAATTCATAAGATACTAATAATCAAAGTGAAACCATAAGCGGGTTGCGGGTAACGACCCTTAGACCAGGATCTGTTCCTGCAGGGGAGTTATCAAGAGATCGGGGAGTCCCGATATTATTTCTGAGATTGTGCACACATCTGATTCTGTTTCTGGGACTGGCCATCCATTCTGATTCTGAGGATCTGAGATCCTGTTCTGATTCTGAGTTCTGATATTCTGGGGATAGGCAAATCCCGCCCGCATAATAAAATTCTGATCTGTTTTCTGAGGAAAAGTTTACTCTGTTTCTGATTTCTGATTACTCTGTTTCTGATTTCTGATTACTATGGTTTCTGATTTCTAATTTTTGACTCTGAGTTTAAAAAGGGTAATTGTGGTTTTTGGAACAGTGTGTTTTTTTTGAGTTGGAAGTTGGTACTATTGGTTTATAAGTTTTTTTATTTCTCAAACTCTAGTTATTTATGATCTTTGGTTATTTTGGCTTGGGTTTCAAATGAGTTGTAAAAAGGTTTGACTTGTTCACTTCTCCCCCAAAAATGAATTGAAATGGATTTTAAATTGTTTTGACGGTTAGGGGTAGACATTATTGAGTCATCCTCATGTTTTTAAATGTTTTGTTTTCAGGTGAAGAGTTCTGTGATGGGAACGGGAATTAGAAGTGAGGACGTTGAAGTTAGTAGCTTGAGAAAAAAAGTTTAGTTATGTTTAGACTTGAAATTAGTTTATGTTGAGTTTTGTTTTTAGAATTTGAAGTTTCTTCCGTTTGTTTAAATTGAAGTAATTAATGATTAGTTGTTAGTTTTACCTTTCTTGCCTTGTATTCCTTCGGGGATACGCGATGCCTTGATTAAAAAGAAAAAAACCTTCCATTTACTAGTTAGTCAATGTTTGACTTTTTCATAATTGAATTTCCAGGGCGTTACAAAATGGTATCAGAGCTCTGGGTTACGACCTGGTAGCTCCTAAGTGTCCCTTAGGTTTAGTTAGACCTTAGGAAACTACATTCGTAGTGTGAGTGTAGGATGGGGGAATGGGATGTGTGTCTCTTTCTTATTTCCTTTTTGTGTTGCAATTGCATGCTTGTCGTTTTTTACGTTTATTGGAAGGCATACTGCCACCATTGCTATGAGTAACCATCTATAGCTTCTCTAAAGGACCTAAACCCGGAGGAGGGTATAAAATAGAGCCCTGAGGAGGTTTTGGAATAAGATCGAAGCCTCTGACGAGGATTCAGAGGCTGAAACCCCAAATTTTGGTAAGATCGAAGCCCTGAGGACGAAACTCTTTTGAAGAGGGTAATGATGTAAAACCCCAAATTTTGGTAAGAGGCACCGGTAACTCTTTCGGGAAGATCGTTGGTGTTGAGTTTAAGTTTCGAGGACGAAACTTCTTTTAAGGGGGTAATGATGTAAAATCCCGAAAAATTTGAATATGTTGACCGTTACGCTGTTAATTATTTAAGTTGACTCTGTTAAGTTTGAGATTTTATCGACGATTATTTCTGCTAACACTTGAGCTCATAGGACCGTTGAGAAACTAACAGGGGTATTTTTGTCTTTTTGTACGTGCATGGATATACATGGGAAGAGGGGTATTTTGGTAAATTACATGTTAATAATTGATGATTATGTGTTAGTTTTTATTTAGTTAATTATGTGTTTTTTTTCTACTATTATCATTATTATTATTATTGAGAAATTAAAATTTATTTTTTTCCTAGCTATTAATAGTATTAGGGCTGTAATTATTTTTTTTCAGATTATTTTCTTACTAAATTAGTTTTAGTTATTATATATTGTTAATTAGGTTAATTATGGTAACCAAAACCTAAACCCTAATTCTATTCTCTTCCATCTCCTCCCCCTCTCTACCTGTAACTGCCGCCTAGCCCAAACCACCGCACCGTCCACCATATTCGCCGGAAACCGCCACAACACACCACCAACAACCATCCTCCTCCTCCCTCTTTCTCTCTCTCGATCTTTTTCATAGAAGGTCGCTTCGCTGCGCCACCACCACCAAGGCTGCCGTCGTCCGCCGCCACCGAGAGTCCTATCGACATCACCGCCGCGCCCCGCGACTACCCCACGACTGTCGCTGCCATCACAGCCATCGTCCGCTGCCCAGTTTGAGAGGGCGCTGCTATTTCCGTTGTTGCTACCGTGATTCGCCGCCGCCCTAGCCAACACCGACTCGACGCTCCCACCGCCCGCTGCCAACCCCGCTGCCGATTACGCCCAAGATAAACCTCTGTGTAAAATACTAACCTTGACACCCTACGTTGGCTAATTCATCAATTTTATTTATTATGAGTATTATTCCTTTATGATTAGCATTATTTTTGCTTGCAAACTGATTTGATGATGTTCTGCATGGCTATAAGTCATGTTTAATATGATGTTTTGAATCCTACTTGCGTCATACTTATTGCATTGTTAATCTGATTTTTTTTTTTGTTTATTTATTTCATGCTCACAAAGTTGTGTCTATAATCTAGAGTGGTATATGGTCATTTTCTTGGTTTTTACTTCTCTAATTCTTGGTTCTTATTGTGATTATAATATGATTATTAGTTTCCTATAATATGAGTATTATGTTTACATATATGTGATTTATATTATACTATGTTTAGTAAAGTTTCGATATTTGATGAGGAAATCGTATTGTTATTGATTATTATGATCTCTGGTTATTTTGGCTTGGGTTTCAAATGAGTTGTAAAAAGGTTTGACTTGTTCACTTCTCCCCCAAAAATGAATTGAAATGGATTTTAAATTGTTTTAACGGTTAGGGGTAGACATTATTGAGTCCTCCTCATGTTTTTAAATGTTTTGTTTTCAGGTGAAGAGTTTTGTGATGGGAACGGAAATTAGAAGTGAGGACGTTGAAGTTAGTAGCTTGAGAATAAAAGTTTAGTTATGTTTAGACTTGAAATTAGTTTATGTTGAGTTTTGTTTTTAGAATTTGAAGTTTCTTTCGTTTGTTTAAATTGAAGTAATTAATGATTAGTTGTTAGTTTTTCCTTTCTTGCCTTGTATTTCTTCGGGGATACGACAGTAACGCCCAATTAAAAAGAAAAAAAACATTCTGCTGTTACCGTTAGTCAATGTTTGACTTTTTCATAATTGAATTTCCAGGGCGTTACAATTATTGTTTTCTTCATTATTATTATCGTTATTAATATTAAATTGTAATGTTATTTTCGTTGAATTTACAAAATTTTCATATAAATAAAGATAATAATAATGATGATAATAACAATAATAATAATAGTTATAATGATGATGATGATAATAATAATAATAATAATAATAAATAATAATAATAATAATATTTACAAAAATTTTATTTAAAAAAATTAATCAAAAAAAACCTAGCAGCACACGGTTGCCGCACGAAGGTCGCGGCTCAGCCGCGGCGGTGCCGCAATCTACCCGCGGCAACACCTTGGTGTCGCCGCAATTAGCGCGGCAACCGTGTTTTTCTAGATTTTTTCGATTAATTTTTATTAAATAAAATTTTTTAAATATGATTATTATTATTATTATTATCATCATTATCATTATCATTATTATTATTATTATTATTATTATTATTATTGAGTTATTTGAGATTGAGAGAATTAGAGAGGACGAGGGAGAGGAGAGAGAATAACAAGGGCAAAAATGGAATTTGGGGGTGGGGTGACAATAGTAAAAAGGGGACGACATATAACAATGCCCAACTTTTTTTAGTTCAAATTGCCTCTAAACTTTTAAAACTAATTAAAATTATCTCTTAACTTTTTAAATTCCTTAAAATTGTCCCACAAACCGGCTACTCTAGTTTTTTTTTTTTAACCTATATTTTTTTTTCTAGGTATAGCAAACACCACAAGAATTCGTGCAAAAACTAGTCAACTACTTCATCTTCTTTTTATTCATCATTCTTCTTCTTTTGTTTCAACTTTCTGAAGAATTCTAAAATTCATTGCCAAATTTCATATCTAATGTAGTTGGAAACCCTAAAATTGAGTTCCAGTTTTTGTGTCAGCTAGTGATTTCGAGCAAATTACACTAAAATATTTGGGATTGTTGGAGAAAGCGTAAGTAACTCGCGCATAATAAGAAGAGTTTGTGGCAAGAAGAGAAAGAAATCAATGCTTGAGGGAAGTAACACGTTCCTCCAATTGTACGTTATGTCACCGACAATTGTAGGTCATACAATCTCCTTGTTCCGACAATAACATATTACCGTGGCAAATTTGATCAGTTTAAAAAGTTGAGTGACACTTTTGACCTAAAAATAATTAAGGTGAAGATTTTAACCAGAATTAAAATTAAGTGACACAATTAGTACTCATGCACACCTCAACTCATGAGGCAACTTAACTTTAGTAAGTTTATGGAGATAACTATGAATATTATCTCTTCTCCTTTCTCTTTTTTTTATACATAAGTGTCATCTTGATAATCTGCTATGTTTTATGAAGAAGTTATTAAATGTTAAGGATGTGATCATTTTGACATGAGATATCGGGTATTTAGGTATTCGGATTGAGCGACAGAATGAGAGTAGTTGATAGGGATTGAGAGATGTTATTACTTTATTTATATTAGTAGTTGTTGCATTTTATTATATTTTTATTCATGCGTGCATTATACATGAAAAAAGTTGTGTTCAAGAGTTAAATATAATTTTATTAAATGTACCACCTAATCGATGTTGTTTTGATAGTACAAAAGTTGTCTATCGAAATAAGCTTGAGGGTTTTTTTTTTTTTTTTGGGAAACGAGAGTGGAAATTACATGTTGAACAACTATTTTAAATTGAGGGAGAGAAAGCATCCCTTGTTGCTTCTTATTGATCTACCCAAGCAAAAGAGAATTGATCTTCTTGATACAAAACCTTTCGAGAATATATTTGGACCAAAGGTGGAACGTATCAGGCGAGGACCCAAACTTCGAATTCTATGTTTGCAAAACCATCCCACACCCCCTCCATGAGACACGATGTAAACAACTTCAAGGTCGGGTATGGAGTACACTTTAAGGTAGACCCTTGGACCTTGGAGGCATCTCCACATCATTATTGGGTGTGGTATCCACTTCAAATGGGACCCTGGACAATAGGAGTGGAGCTATAGATCCTCATCGGGACCTACTTCGGGCCTTTAAAAGGGTTCGAAGTCTTTCGGAAAGAATAAGTGGAAAAGGGTCAACGTGGGTTGAGGAATTGGATGTGCCGTCACTCTTTTGACCTAACTTTTTCAATACGACTCCAATGGATGTGAAATTTTGGGAGCTTAAAGTACACACTGACTGCTTTCCATCAATACCTTATAGTCCTAAAACAAAGTCCGGATGAAGAAGTTGCAGTTTGAAGTTGACAGAAAAACTGCCCATATCGTGACGCCCGTGACGACTCACGACAGTTTCGTTTTTTGTTCCGGAAGCTCCCTCACGCCCGCGATAACCGATGGTCACGCCCGTGACAACAGTCGTAATGCCCGTGACGAAACTGTTTTTATGCGTGAATATTAGGCTTAAACGACTCAGTTTAAAGCTTAATACCCTTTGTATAAATACTCTATTTTCACTGTTTTTGGTAGTTTTTGGCTGATTAATGTTGATGCAATGCATTTTAGGGTTTTCCCTAGTTTTCTCTCAAATCTTGTTTAATTTATCCAATTAATTTGGTGGTGTTGCAAGTCATCTCTTTATTGATCATTTGGTGGATTTTTCCTTTATGATGATCATGGTGGGGTGTTAGGTATGTGGTGGTTCTACCTTTATCCAAGGGTCATATCCAATCCCATTTGGTGCTAAAGCTACTTGTTGTTGGTTGATTTTGGTTTCTTCTTATTGTTATTGTTTAAGTTCAAGGTTATTATTATGATATTCAAGCATGGATGATTGAGTTTTGCTTCACTCTCAACTCTATAGTCATGGGTGTTCATTGGGTTTATCTCCTCTCCTCAACCTAATCAACTCAAGCTATTATTCACCAATCCACCGTGCATTGGGAACCGTTCCATTTGGTATCAGAGCTATAGTTTGTTCTAGCTTGAGTTTTAATCGTTGTTCTTGGTAGTATACTTCTCTATTGTGGATTTTATGCAAATATTGGTGTTCCCCATTCCCTTTGCTATCCAAGAGTGTTGGAATATATTGTATTGTGTTTGTATATGTTGGATTTGAAGTCATTTGGAGCTTTGAGGAGAAGTTGGAAATTAGTGCATGGAAGGTGTTCGATGAAATGTCTGAGTAAGAAAAGCACAAAGAACCCTTAGCCAAACACTAGCCAACTAAAAAAGAACCCCCAAACTCCTCAAAATTATCCCAAACACATACCGTCCTTCACCCTTCCTTCGATATGGATGGCGAAAATAGCTCCACTCGAGAGAAATCAAGCCGTCGCCATAGTTCTCAACTTCGAGCTCTCGAGAACCGACTCACCACCAACTTTGAGAATTGATTCTCCACCATCGAGCGAATTCTTGAGAACCTTATGGTCCAAGCGAACAACATTGATTTGATTCTCCAAGGTCAATCCCGAAAGTGTGTCAAATGTAGGCGTGTGGGACATAATTCTTTGCAATGCCCAAAAATAGCTATGGTTAGAGCCTGGATTGAGGAATCTTTTGGTGTGAAGGAGCAAACAAGTGACATGATGGAGGAAGTTGATGAGCAAAACCTCCCTTCTACACTTGAAAATTTTGAGAAGGTTGAGAAAAAGGAAAGTTTAATGGACGTGGTTAATGTCCCTGCGGCCGATGAAGGGAAACCTCATGAACTTCTTGATACATGGTGAGCTTGGTGAAACTCCATGCCACGAGGAGGTTGAGAACTTCGATCTTACCCTTCCTCTCATCATTGTTGAAAAAGCCCAAGAAGAAGCTCCTTTGGTTTTATCGTTGCCACAAACCAAGGGATTAAACAACAATGGCGATGACTCCCATTTCCTTCCACCCGTGGGCACTCAAATTCTTCTCCATGGGAAGAACAAGGTAACCGAAGACTCTCTTATGAACTTTATTGAATCATACTTGAAAGGTGGAAATTGTAGTGTAAAGTCTTTGGGTGAGTTGTGCATGATCTTTGGGAGACATTGGTTGTTTGATGTTGTTTGTTGGCGTGATAAGTTGTATGATGATCATGTGATGTCCACGGTTGAAAATTCTCTATGTTTTGAGTGGCATGCTAGGAATCTGGGTGTTCCTTTGGTGTTTAGTGGAAAATTTAGGTTTGATGATGCCTTGGTTCCAGTTTAACCAATGTTTATGAGCTCGTCATTTGTTTCGTCAATCAATGAATATTGTTTGCATGTTGGTCCTTGTGGCATGAACTCTTTGAACGATTCATACATGTTGTTTGGTCGTCATTGGTTATTCGAGAAGATGTTGTTGATTGGGTACTATTGGAAGTTCTATATGCAATATTTGTGGGATTGTGTGTTGAGCGAAGATCCTTTACTTGACTTTGATTGCATGAATCCCTTAAACCCACATCAAAACAAAACCTGGGTGGGAAGTGACTTGAGGAACCTCCTTTTGAGTGAAACACGGGATGAGTGTGCTCTTGGTAAGGACGAGCGACCTCTTGCTTTGTCTTTACCTTGCAGCGAGCCAAGTGTGAATGAGTGTTCCCAAACTCAACAAAATATTCTCATTCCTTCCCTTAATCCCCTATCTCCACACAACAAGCCTCCAACCACTTGCTTTTATTTAGATGATGGATACATCGTGGGGTTCGAAGCTTGTTGGGTGCCTCATGTGATTGTTTATGGCGATTGGGATGTTTGGAGTTCTAGGGTGCCAAGTTGTGGAGAGGGCCTCGATTTTAACTCCCAAGAGGGCAACTCTTTTTCAAGAAGGGGAGTATGGAGCGTATTATGCGAGGACCCAAACTTTGAATTCTATGTTCGCAAAACCGTCCCGCACCCCCTCCATTAAACACGATGAAAATAACTTCAACGTCGGGTGTGGAGTACACTTTAAGGTGGACCCGAGACCTTGGAGGCATCTCCGGATCATCATTGGGTATGGTATCCACTTCAAATGGGACCCTGGACCATAGGAGTGGAGCTACGGTTCCTCATCTGGACCTACTTCGGGCCTTTAAAAGGGTTCGAAGTCTTTCGGAAAGAATACGCGGAAAAGGGTCAACGTTGGTTGAGGAATTGGACATGCCGTCACACTTTCGACCATAACGTTTTCAATACAACTCCAATGGACTTGAAATTTTGGGAGCTTAAAGTACACACAAAGATCTTTCCATCAATACCTTATAGGTTTAAAATAAAGTCTGGATGAAGAAGTTGTGCGCGTTTGAAGTCGGTAGAAAAACTGCCCAGATCGTCTCGCTTGCTACCCTCAGTTGTAACGCCTGTGATGACTCACGGCAGTTTTGTTTTTTGTTCTGGAAGCTCCCTCATGCCCGTGACAACCATTGGTCACGCCCGTGACCCTGCTCGCCTAGGTCGCCACGCCCGTGACGACAACCGTAATGCCCGTGACGAAATTATTTTTACGCGTGAATATTAGTCTTAAACGACTCTGTTTAAAGCTTAACACCCCTTGTATAAATACTCTATTTTCATTATTTTTGGTAGTTTTTGGATGATTAATGTTGATGCTAATGC
The DNA here is from genome assembly GCA_029582165.1 of Portulaca oleracea. Lineage (NCBI taxonomy): Eukaryota > Viridiplantae > Streptophyta > Magnoliopsida > Caryophyllales > Portulacaceae > Portulaca > Portulaca oleracea. The sequence continues at coordinate 6,954,763 of CM055878.1, read as the reverse complement.
ATTTTTAGGGGTTTCCCTAGTTTTCTCTCAAATCTTGTTTACTTTATCCAATTAATTTGGTGGTGTTGCAAGTCATCTCTTTATTGATTATTTGGTGGATTTTTCCTTTATGATGATCATGGTCGGGCGTTAGGCCATTGGTGGTGGTTCTACCTTTATCCAAGGGTCATATCCAATCCCATTTGGTGCTCAATCTACTTGTTGTTGATTGATTTTAGTTCCTTCTTATTGTTATTGTTCAAGTTCAAGGTTATTATTATGATATACAAGAATGGATGATTGAGTTTTGCTTCACTGTCAACTCTATAGTGATAGGTGTTCATTGGGTTTATCTCCTCTCCTCAGCCTATTCAACTCAAGCTATTACTCATCAATCCACCTCGCATCGAGAACCACTCCAAAAGGTATAACATAAGATGCTTAAAATTGATGCAACCGTTTGACCTCACCAGTCTCGAATGAGTTGGATAAATGGTAGGAGTCACATATACATTGAACACCTCTTTCACCCAAAAGCTTAAGCTAATGGGACATAGATCTAACTCATATCTAAATGTCTCACTTCACCATTTTCTATCGATACGGGACACTAACTCACATGTGAATTCCTAACAATCTCTCCTCATATACGAGTTTATAAACTCCTCCTTTTGCATGTGAATCCCCAAAGGAAAGATTGTCAGTAGTAGCATCTTTGTTATTAGGCTTAGCCCGTCTAATGGAAACATGTGTCTTCTCCTCCTTTGGTGAATCCCAATAGGAAAGATTGTCAACAGTAGCATCTTTGTTATTAGGCTTAACCCATCTGATGGAATCGTGTGTCTTCACATGAAGAGGCTCAACATTCCACCATGCAAGAAATTGTCTTTCCCAATTAACTGTTCTTTTCACGAGTTTATAAAACTGGCCCGAACCTATATTTGATATTACTGTTGGGCCTCTTAAAGCCCCAAGGAGTTGGACAAATGGCATGAGTTACATATAAGTTGAACACCACTTTAACCCAAAAGCCTAATCTAATGGGTTATGATCCAACTCACATGTACACTCTCACTTCAGTTTTTATTAAGGCATTGATCAACCATTACAATCATATCGAAAATCAGCAGGCCACAGTAGAAGATCTCACGTCTATGAGGCAAAGGGAGGATGAGTCCTTCCTAAATTATTTTGAAAGACGGTACACTAAGTTATTTCAAATCAACGAGACTATACCCCTGCTCCTTCAACTGTCAACCTTCAAACAAAGTCTCAAAAGTAGTTTAGATCACCACCTAGGTTACCATGTGGTCAAGAACATTGATTATCTAAAGAGCATTTGTATTAAGGTTGAGGCCATGAGTAACGAGAAGAATGCCTCTACGCAAGGTTGGAAAGTATCTAGCTCCAACAGAAGGGCCACTAGCATACCTAGCAATCCTCCCAAAATTGCCAAGATTAATTCCATCCAACGTAGATCAAGTCCTTTCATGCGTAAGTATGACACTTACACTCCACTTGTTATCACATATGCACAAGGGAACGAGATCCTTGTAAAGAAGGGGATCATTGAGCTACCTCTTACCAAAGAGCAAAGTGGATGTCAAGCCAAAGAGTTCTAATAAGGCGATAATTGGAGCATGTGAGGATATGTGTTCAACAAGATGGCATTGTCCTCCCTATTAGGGATAGCTTTTTCATTAGCAACTCGATAAGGTTAGATAAAAAATATTTGGATCAATAGATGATCATCTGCTTTCCAGAGTTTAACTTAGAGATCGAGAAACATTCGGGTTTGCATAGGGATGACGTTAACTTACCTTATCCGAATCTGAGGCAGTAAGTGACAAGGGAATTAAATGAGATCGAACATTTATGGGACAAGTAGGAGATTATTGGGAATGTCTCGACAAGGTTCGATTTATTTGGAGTAATCAAGCCAAAGTAATATGGTGATCATATGTCTAGTTTGAGACCTCCATGATCGATAATCAAATGTGTTTAGTTATAACTATATTATTTGATCCGATTGGGTCACACAAGTCAGTGTCGTGAACAATGTATGTAGACCAAAATAACATATAGTTTTATTTTGGTGAGTGTTAGAGTTGATTTCATGGAGAAATTAACTCACCACGAATCGTGGTAGGTATATGAGCATGGCGAGGTGGGAAGAATATGAGATATGGCAAGAAATAGAAAAATAATCCTTGCTTGAGAAAGGAGGAGATGATGATGAATGATCTTGATGTTGAATGGATGATAATAATCTTGAGATATAATATAATCAAAACCCAAAGAACAAATCAACAAGGAACTTGAACACCAAAAGAGTTGGGTACGATCTTGGATAAAGGAAAAATTCCACCACTAAGACCAAACGTCCCACCATGATTAGATAAAGGAATGCCCACCACTAATCAGTAAATGAATGATGTGCAACACTACCATAACATAGTAATTATGGATAAAGTAAACAAGATTTAGAGGACAATGAAAGCTATTAGCTTCACCATTCTATTCATAAGCAAGTTTATTAAAAGTCAAAAAGTCCCTCACAAAAGATAACTTGAACTATTTAAAAGGAGGGAGGGCTTAGAACAAAAAGAAATTCCGGACAGGGTGTCGTAGGCGCGACGTAGGTTTGGATTAGGGAAGGGCCCACCTCCCCGAAGGTTCCACCGCGGCCGCGACGACCCAAGTCGCGGCAATGATATTGCGATGACTCTCCAAGACTTCGTTTTCAAAGAAAACTTGTCATGACCGTGGTGGCTCAGTCGCGAGCACGATGACCTCGGACCCAAGAGTCGTCGCGATCGTGATAGATGGATCGCTATAGGACCCAGGGAAAAGGGTGCACCCCTTTTCTCCGTGATGCGCTACTTAAACGATCGGGAGCCGACTAAGGTTGCTTAATCCTTATAAAAGGATATTTTTTTACTTTCGAAATTCATTTTCGGGGTGGTGAAATTTTATTTATTTTACAAATGCGTTTTTTATTATTTAAATACTTGAAATTACACCGAAAATATATTAATAATGATTCAAAATCGGCCTACACCAATTTCAGGCGCAAAAGGAAGCAGGCGGGCCATTAGAACTGTCAAAACCCGCGCGGGTTTTGACGGCGCTTGGGCCGGGCCTTTTGTCTCCCTTGGGCCAGAGAACATGGATTGGAAATAATAAAACCCGTGAGTGTTTTATTGATTCCAACTCATTTTCTCTCGGTTTTCCACTTTGAGTTGGGTGTGAGGAAGATATTAAATCATTTCTTAATCATTTTAGTGTAAATTCAAATGTTAAATAATTAAACGGATTATAAAAAGAATAAAAGAGTCGCCAGCCGATTTAAGGAAACCGACAAACCATAAAATTAATAAAAATAACTCCGGTCTACGAAACTCGATTCTAAGTCCGGGGGTAAGGTTACGAATTCGAGAATTATAAGAATTCTCAAATTCGCTTGTTAGAAAACAGACTTTACTAAAATCGACATTAAAATGAAAAAGAGCGGGGAGAAGTTTAATCAATTTCGCAAATTTATATTCTTAATCATGCAATATAAAACAAGGGGTTTTTGGTTTACAAAATATGCACATATAACGTAAAATAAAATACAAATTACGTGATTAAATAATAATAACGAAAAGAAACGTAAAAGCGAACCTCTTTGATTTAGGAACCCGAATGCGCCGATTGAAACACCTTGACTTCCCCTGACTTGGTGGATGAAAGATGAGTATGGGAATGGTAGTAGGATAGTATGTGAGTGATCATTTTGGTAGAATAAGGGGAAGAATAATGAGAATAAGAGAGAATGGTTGATGAGAGTTTAGGTAGGATAATGGTGTTAGTTCGTGAGAATGGTGGTGGTTTATGGGAGTTGTTGATGGGAATTTAGTGGAGTAAGGGTGCTAAAGGATGATTGTTGATGGTTAGTGAGGGTGAAATGGAGGGGTATTTATAGGAATTTCAGAAATGCAAATGGGTTCAGATCTTTTACTTGAATTTTTGGGAAAATCCCGGGCCACAGTCTTAGGGCCTTCGGTTTTGCGTCGCATGACTTGCTTTGAATGGGCCGTGAGGCCATGAGCCGCTGAATTTTGGCATATATTGGTATAAAACCCGTGCGGGTTTTATATCCTCCATGGGGCCGTTGAAAGGCACTAGGCCGCAGGAACGGGCCTGTAGCTCGCCCAAAACCCGAGCGGGTTTTGGCTTGGTTTTCTTTCTTTATTTAATTTTTTCTTGTGAAGGGAAACCAAGGTGGGCCCGTGTCTTGTGTGGATGAGGACGTGCCACGCAGCCATGTCTCCTCTTTAGGGTGCAAAGGGATGACCTTTGAATTTTCAACCAATGAAACGCATTTGGCATCTCGAGGCAGGTCCTAGAAACGAGCGTTTCATATTCACTCAACATTTCTATAAATACCAAGCTTCATTCACCTCATTCACTCACACCTTCAACTCTTCCTTATCTCTCTAGCTTCTCCTTCTCTCTCTAGAAAGTTTGTTCTTTGAAGATAATTTGAGTTCTTTAGAAAATGCATCCCCGAGGTCATAGGAATCCTCCTCTTCCACATGCAGCGACATGGTCCCATGAGATGTCTTCTCGTCGCAATTTTATTCCGGGTGCGAATGCCGACCCTTCGGACCTTATTATTCAGCCTTGGAACCATGTTTCGTTCTACCGTTCTCATGGCAAGGTAATTTTCAAAACCTCTCTTTTTATGCTTAGTTTAATAAAAAAATGAGGAAGCACGAATTTATTTTTTATGTCTTGTCGATTTTTCGTTATTTAAAGCATGCTTGCATGTCCTCATGATGTCTCTTTTTATGCATTATAAACGATAACCCAACTTGAGAAACAGACCAAACCCGACCCATGGGAAAAACAGTGTGGGTTTTATGCATGCTCGGCCCAAAGAAAATTGGCCCATTAGGAAAGAGAAAACACGTGCGGGTTTTCTGGCCTGTAGGCCGCCAAAAAGAACATCGGGCCTGGATGTGCGGCCCATCAGAGAACAAAAACCCGTGCGGGTTTTCGTTCTGCTGGGCCGGCTCATTTGGGCCGAATGGGATTTCTTTTCTTTTTGTTTTTTTTTCTTTTTCTTTTAGTTTTTGTTTTGCGCCTTTTTTTTCGTTTTCCAATTTATTTATCTTGTGGGCTATGGCTGTGAGCCCAGTGTTGGTGCTGGGTCCAGCTAGGGCCCGAAAGAACATGCCTTGGCCCAATGTAGTTAGGTGAGCCCCCAACATTAACTGGCCCTTTCTGTTTGCCTTTAGAAAGGATCCTCTTAAGGTAGCCGCCTCAATTCCTGGGTACTTTGTTGAACACACCTTGACCGTGGCGGGACTTATGCCGTTCTGGCAATGTTTGGTGGCTTGGAAGGGTAGCACATACCACGTCATAGGCCGTGCCATAGCTGAAAGGTTTTGGGACACCACCAACTCCTTTCATCTACCTGTGGGTGAGATGACGGTTACCCCTACGGATTTTGTGATGATCACTGGTCTTCCGTGGGGTGGGCGTGATGTAGTTTTTGACGCTGAGATTCCATCCATGGTCTTGGATCTTCTGGGTCCAGTGTCAGCGTGTTTAGGCCAAGGCCAGGGTCTTTCCAACCTTGCTTATGCGCATTTCGAGGCGGCCATTCGTGACGCTAACTTCCAGAACATGCCTGGGTATCAATGTCGTTTCAATTTCTTGTCGTACATTATTTCTGCTACCCTATTCGCCAACCAGGGTGAGAACATCACTTTGACGTGGCTTCAGAATCTTCTAGACTTAAATAATGTCTGGAACTTGAACTGGGGCAAGGCGGCTTACGCGAACTTCATCCTCTGGCTTCGCCGTGGCGTTAGGCTTTCTCAGGATACCGATCCGGTTTACCTCCACGATTCTCATGCTCGCTATCAGTACGACCCTTCTCTATGGAAGGTGCTCGAGGTGTGTCCCCGAGACTCTTCTCTTTGTAGTTTTGCTACTCGTTCGATCCTTCTTTGACTTTATATTCATGCAGTCATGGGCATATGAGTATATTCTGTCTTTGGGCATTCGCTCCAAGAAGAATAAGACAGTCCCAGCTGCTGAACGCTGGTCTAACGAGGCCGTTCGTGGGAAGAAATTCCAGTCGGGTAGTCTCGATCGCATACGTCACATGTTAGATAACCTCACCCCGGTGTTTCTTTATACCTTGCGCCTTTATTTATTTTGCTTCTATTCTTGAAGTGACTTTCTCTCTTTCATAGGAGCACGTAAACTGGCGTCCATGGGCGGAGTTCAACTTGGGCGGATTGCCCACCCCTTTGCAAACGGTAGAGCATTATACTCGCGTCCGCATTCTGATGGAGGGACCCTCGGGCTTCATATGGTACTTGGGGGAGAGAGATACGAGGCAAATTCTGGATGGATATCCCGGCCTTATACCCCAGGATCCTCCAGAGCACATGTTCGAGCTATGGCGCGTCGCTCCGGGTGCATTGGGAGATTGGATTCGCGGCCAAGACTTCGACAATTTTGTGCATAACGTCCCACAGGAGCAATTTGATGAGGAATTTCAACACTACTTGAGCCGTTTGGCGCCCTAGGTGGTAGGTATCTTCTTCCTTTGGATTTTACGTTGTGTTTCCGGCTGATTCCTAATCGTAAAGTTTGCAGCTAGGGCCTTATGTTAAGGTCACTAAGGCGAAGGCTCCACCAACGAGAAGAAGGATTGGTGGTTTCTTGGAGGTAGAGACTAGCAGTCAATGCTCGACACTCCGAGAGTTTGATCGGAAACCGGTAAGTCTTCATGTTGCTTCCCTTTTTTATGTCATTTATACATGTCTAACCTTGGCCTAATCATCTTTCTGCCAAGATGGAATGTCTTCCGTCAAGTGACCAAGGAGTGGAGTAATATGCTGAAGCACATTAACCGAGCATTTACCAACTCAGGCATGTATCATGGGAACACCACAAGAAGGGCTGATGTGGAGGCCGATGCAGAGTCCGTTCCTCGGGATCCCCCTTGGCGTTCTATTGCAGGGGTCCCTCCCACACGTCGCACTTTGGCAGGGGAGTATTCTTCCTGGAGCGTGGCGTAGTGGGAGAGATTGAATGACTAGCTTGAGAATCTTGAATCAATAATCAACAAAAGCTTGGAACACCAAAGGGATTGGATATGACCTTGGATAAAGGAAAGTCCACCACCAAAGGCCTAACACCCCACCATGATCATCATAAAGGAAAATCCACCAAATGATCAATAAAGGAATGACTAGAAACACCACCACTAAATTAATGGATAAAGTAATCTAGATTTTGAGAAAAGTTTAGGAAAGCCCTAACCAATGCATAAGCATATTCATAAATCATCAAAAGCTGTCCAGGAAAGTATAATAACAAACTATTTATACTAAGCCCAGAATTAAGACAAAACAGCGAAAAAACGAAGACGTCGAGCGTGCGCTCGTAGCGAAGGTCGGCTCGGCGGCGAGCCTTACGCTGGCGTCGATCGTGGCGATTCGTGTGCGGCGGCCAAGAAGTCCGGCTCGAGCGGCGGGAGCGCCGAGCGGCGAGTCTTCTGGCTGTGTGGTTACGCGCATAATGACAGTCGTCCAGAACGTCTGCTCGGGCGAGCAAAAGGAGCTGCTCGGGCGAGCAGGCTCCCTGGCGTCCAGTGCATACTCGGCAGAAACCTTGCTCGGGCGAGCCAGGGTGTGGCTCGGTCGAGCAGGCTCCCTGACGACCACAGTTGGCCCTGAGCTTTATTAGTCCCCAGGCTTCCGGGGTCGGTGGGGTGAACGGGCCCTCCCTAAGGAGCCCCGGGGCCCATCCATCGGATGGCCGAAACTAGCCTCCCAGCTCCCGAAGTGACCGGAAATTGCAACTCGAGGCTCGAGTTGCGCCAAGCGGTCGGCAGCGCAGAGGAGAAAGGAACCCGAACCTCTTCATCCTCCCCTTCTTGAAGAGGATTTGCCCTCAAATCCACGTCGGGCTCAACATCCTCGATGCAGGGCGAGAGGTCCCCGATGTTGAAGGTTGACGATACACCGATGTCCCCCGGAAGATCGAGCTTGTAAGCGTTGTCATTTACCTTGGCCAAAATTTTGAACGGTCCCTCGCTTCGTGGTTTTAGCTTATTACTCCTCCGGGATGGAAACCGTTCCTTCCTTAGATGTAGCCAAACCAAGTCGCCGGGCTTGAACGTGATATCACGGCGATGCTTGTTGGCTCGGGCCTTATAGAGCTCATTGGTGCGCTCGATCTTTTCCCGAATTTGACGGTGAAGCTTCTGGATCTCAGTGGCCTTTGCACTTGCTTCAAAGCTAACCCTCGACTCTAGAGGAAGAGGAAGGAGCTCGATAGGAGTTATGGGATTGATACCATAGCAAGTCTGAAAGGGTGAATGTCCCGTAGCAAGAGAGGGGGACCGATTATAGGCAAACTCGGCGTGGCATAACTTGGCATCCCAATCTCGTAGACTCCGACTCACAAGACCACGAAGTATTGTAATGAGCGTCTTGTTAGTTACCTCAGTTTGGCTGTCTGTTTGAGGATGATGCGATGTGCTAAATAACAGCTTCGTTCCCAAGAGCTTCCATAAAGACCTCCAAAAGTGACCCATGAATTTAGTATCACGATCCGACACAATAGTTCTCGGGACACCATGCAAGCACACCACCTCTCGGAAGAAAAGGGTGGCAATATGTGTGGCGTCATCGGTTTTCTCGCAAGCAATGAAATGCGCCATTTTAGAGAAACGGTCAACGACGACTAGGATGGCATCCTTGCCACGCACGGTTCGGGGAAGGGCTACAATGAAGTCCATACTCAAATCCTCCCACGGACCATTCGGAACCGGAAGGGGTGTATAAAGCCCTTGGTGGAACTGGCTTTTGGCATGGTGGCAAATAATACACTTGGATATCACGTCCTGCACATCACTTCCCATCTTCGGCCAATAAAAGTGCTCTTTTAACATGTCGGTGGTCTTATTAATACCGAAATGACCGGCGAGTCCACCTCCATGAACCTCCCGCACTAGAAGCTTTCTCAACGGACATTTTGGAACGCACAATTTGTTGCCCTTGAAGAGAAACCCATCTTGTAGCAAATACGGCCCATCACCACCACCGAGGTGTGATTTAAAGTCATCATCCTCCTTATAAAACTCCTTCAAGTGTTGAAACCCAAGTACCCTCGCCTCAACTACGGAAAGAAGAGAGTGTCTCCTCGAAAGCGCATCGGCGACCACATTTATACTCCCTTTCTTGTGTTTCGCCACAAAATTAAATCCTTGAAGAAACTCAACCCAATTAGCATGCCGGGAGCTAAGCTTGTGTTGTCCGTTCAAATATTTGAGTGCCTCATGGTCGGAATGAAGGACAAACTGGCTCGGTCTCAAATAGTGTGACCAATGATCTAGAGCCCGAACAAGAGCATAAAACTCCTTATCATACGTGGAATAGTTCCTTCTTGAACCACTGAGTTTTTCACTGAAATAAGCGATAGGACGTTGGTTTTGCATCAACACGGCCCCAATGCCTACACCACTGGCATCGCAATCAACTTCGAAGGCTTGTGTGAAATCCGGGATAGCAAGTACCGGAGCCTCACAAAGTTGTGACTTCAGTTTCTCAAAAGCTCCTTGGGCGGCTCGGGTCCACTCAAAAGTGCCCTTCTTCATGCACTCGGTAATGGGAGCGGTAAGGGTACTAAAGCCCTTGATGAACCGACGGTAGAACGAAGCAAGACCGTGGAAGCTCCTCACCTCCGTGATAGTAAAGGGAGAGGGCCAAGAACGGATGGCCTCCACCTTCGAAGGGTCCATAGAAATACCCGTGCCGGAGACAATATACCCAAGAAAGGTGACTTGGGGAGTGCAAAATTCGCACTTCTCCAGTTTACCATATAGTCGTTGTTGCCGCAAAACCTCGAACACCCGCTCCAAATGCATAATATGCTCCGCTTCACTCCTTGAATATACTAGAATATCATCGAAATAAACCACAACGAATTTACCAATAAAGGGCCTCAACACCTCGTTCATAAGTCGCATGAATGTGCTCGGGGCGTTGGAAAGCCCAAATGGCATGACAAGCCACTCATATAATCCCCCTTTTGTCTTGAACGCCGTCTTCCACTCATCGCCTTCCTTCATACGGATTTGATGATAGCCACTCCGTAGGTCAATCTTGGAGAAAATACAGGACCCGTGTAGTTCATCGAGCATGTCGTCAAGCCTCGGTATAGGGTACCGATACTTGATGGTAATATTGTTGATGGCTCGGCTATCTACACAGATCCTGAAAGTACCATCTTTCTTCGGAACCAAGAGGGCTGGGACGGAGCACGGACTCATACTCTCTCGAACATAACCTCGTGATATAAGCTCGTCAACCTGCCTTTGTAACTCTCTAGTCTCTCGTGGACTGCACCGATATGCCGCCTTGTTTGGAAGAGGAGCGCCGGGGATAAGGTCGATCTGATGCTCAATACCTCGGATTGGAGGTAGACCCGGTGGGAGCTCTTCGGGGAACACATCTCCAAATTCAGCAAGTAGGGGGGCAACGAGAGGGTGTTTAGGTTTCACTTCCTCATAAATGTTCGCCTCTAAGAGGAGCAAGGCAAAGATGGCCTTCCCCTTACTTGGGGCTCGCTCGACCCGTGTCTCACTCAAGTGTTTAGGCCCCTCACTTCCCGCCCCAGGTTTAGGTGGTGATATTTCATGTGGTGCTAGTGGGAGGAGTTTAACCCTCTTGCCCTCATGGATAAAGGAGTAAGTATTCTTCGATCCGTCATGAGTGGTTTTCTTGTCGAATTGCCACGGCCGACCCAACAATATGTGACACGCGCTCATGGGGACAACATCACAAACAATAGAGTCCTTGTAGTTAGTGCCAAAGGTTAAATTCACTAAGACACGATTTGTTACCTTAATGTCGTCGCGGTCATTGAGCCATTTCAGTGAATAAGGACGGGGATGTGGCAATAGGGCAATCCCGCTTGTCAACCATATATGTAGAGGCCACATTAGTACGACTTCCTCCGTCGATGATGAGGTCGCACACCTTGCCCCAACTAGGCATCGTGTTTGGAATATAGTCTCACTGGGCTCACAAGAGGACTTCTTGAACACGCAAAGCTCGCCAAGACAAGAGCGTCTCTTGGTCACGCGAAACACCGCTTTCTCCTTCCTCACTAGTGTATGCATCCTCGAAAACAAATCCGATTCATCCTGGCTCCTCGCAATTCCTCGTCAATGTCCCGACCTCCTCGAGTCAAGGTCCGCCGTTCGGACAATCGGCTCGAAGTGGCCATATCCACGGCACTTCAAGCATTTCTTTCCTTCCATTTGACGAGTGGTCCTCGTAGGAGACGCCACAACAAGTCCCTTCCCTTTGTACCGGGATGTCGCAGGATCTTGGGTGTCTCACTAGGTTTGGTGTGGCCGATCAAAAGGAGGTCGATTTGACGATGGGAAATAGTTGCGCCAAGTAGACTTGGCGAGTCCTTTCTTTGCGGCGTCGCTCAACCCGGCGGCCAAGCTACACAACTCATCCAGGAATAGTATGGTTGGATCTCGACCCTTTAGCGATGGTGGGATCCAAGCCATTCAAAAACGCATCATGGTTTGATCTTCGTGTTCCCGGAGGCCACTCTTGATAAGAAGTCGCCGAATTCGGATATGTACTCTCCAACGGTTCGTTCGCTTGAGTTAGGCATAGGCCCTTTTCGATTGTCATGACGGTAAGTGCTTGGTAAAAACGGCGATTCATCACTTGCTTAAGATGGGTCCAAGTGGAAATTCTAGCCTTCCTTCTCGAGCCCACGCGACTTCATATTCTCGAACCAAAGCGGCCGTGGTGAGGATCAAACTTTCGAACTTATAAGCCTACCGCTCATCATACTCCATTGTTTCGACGAACCTAACAATCAATAGGGTCCATTCGATGTAGTCGTCGGATCGATCGCGGTACCGTGGAACTCGGGAATGTCAATTTTAATGTCCTGGAAATCATCTCGAAGGGGTTGTTCATGCACATTCCGGCGAATTCGATGGCGTGGAGAACCTCTAGCATCGTCACTCGACTCAAAATTGGGAGGAGGACCGACTGGGCTTTGTGCACGCCTCGGACGTTCAACTCGAGGCGGAGCCGGACGCTCTAAGGCGAGGTCATCCAACCGTGCCATGATGGCATTAAGGGTTCGATTGATGGAGGTGAATTGCTCGTCATGCGTGGCAAGTCGATTCTCGAGGGCCCGAAGTTGAGGGCTACCCCGGTGGCTTGATTCCTCTCGATCAGATTCATCGTGACCATCCATATCGAGGGAAAGGTATGGAACGGATTGTGTTTGGGATATTTTGTGGAGCTTGGGGGTTTTCTTGTAGTTGGCTTGTGTTTGGATAAGGGTTCTTTGTGTTTTTCTCACTCGGGAATTTTATCGAACACCTTGTATGCGCAAATTTTCCAACTCTTCCTCAAAGCTCCAATATGCATCAAAATCAACAAACACAATAGCAATAACAATTTCTCCAACACACTTGGAGTCACAAGGGTTGGGGATCACCAATATTTCAATCAAATAACAAAATTCCAACAATAGAGAACAAACTAGCAAGAACAATGGAGAACTCAAGCTAGATGAAAAACCTTGTGCTCTGATACCAAATGGAGCGTGGCGTAGTGGGAGAGATTGAATGACTAGCTTGAGAATCTTGAATCAATAATCAACAAAAGCTTGGAACACCAAAGGGATTGGATATGACCTTGGATAAAGGAAAGTCCACCACCAAAGGCCTAACACCCCACCATGATCATCATAAAGGAAAATCCACCAAATGATCAATAAAGGAATGACTAGAAACACCACCACTAAATTAATGGATAAAGTAATCTAGATTTTGAGAAAAGTTTAGGGAAGCCCTAACCAATGCATAAGCATATTCATAAATCATCAAAAGCTGTCCAGGAAAGTATAATAACAAACTATTTATACTAAGCCTAGAATTAAGACAAATAAATAAAAACGAAGACGCCCGTAACGAGCCTTACTGGCGTCGATCGTGGCGATTCGTGTCTTGCAGCGGCCGTGAAGTCGGCTCGGGCGAGCAGGAGAAAAGCTCGGGCGAGGAGGTCTTCTGGCTGTGTGGTTACGCATAATGTGATCGTCGAGCGTAACGCCTCGGGCGAACAAAGGAGCGCCGGGCGGCGTGCTCCTGGCGTCCCAGCGTACTCGGCGAAACCTTGCCGGCGAGCGGTGTGGCTCGGTCGAGCAGGCTCCCTGACGACCACAGTTGGCCCTGAGCTTTATTAGTCCCCAGGCTTCCGGGGTCGGTGGGGTGAACGGGCCCTCCCTAAGGAGCCCCGGGGCCCATCCATCGGATGGCCGAAACTAGCCTCCCAGCTCCCGAAGTGACCGGAAATTGCAACTCGAGGCTTGAGTTGGACGAAGCAGTTCGCTTGGCGGTGGCCACCAGAGAGGAGAAAGGAACCCGGACCTCTTCACTTCCCGGGGCCGATCTCGAGAAGAGGTTGGTGGATCCTCTCGTCCTCCCCTAACAGTTGTGCCAGAGGGTCGCGGCAAGGGCATCATGATCGAGGGGGATCCTGAGGAACGGACTCTGCATCAGCCTCCACATCAGCCCTTCTGGTGGTGTTCCCGCGATACCTGCCTGAGCTGGTAAATACGCGGTCAATGTGCTTCAGCATAGTACTCCACTCCTTGGTCACTTGACGGAAGACATTCCATCTTGGCTGAAAGATGATTAAGCCAAGGTTAGACATGTATAAATGACATGGCTCCTCTTTTGGCCCTAGCGGACGACGCTACTTCACGTCCTGCACCATACGACGCCTCCTCTTTTGGCTCTGGCTCTTATTCTGCTGGATGGTCAGTCCTAACCCCTGGAATGGGTCCTTCATGGCCTACGGGTGTAAAGCGGTTTGTAACACCTCGGTTTTGTCGTTCTTTCTCAGGGAGTTGGGGCTTCTAAACCTAAAAGTATATTCCGAATTCTCTCCTACTAGGTTGGGGGTTCATCATCATTTAAGAGGATTGGTTTTCAAACAGATAAGGTAACACAAGCAAAGACACAAAAAGAGAAGAAGAAAGGGTTTCGGGAGCTTTTGGCAACCAAAGGATTCATTGTTATATGAGTTTTGTGGTTAGGAAGCAAAAAGATAGGATAAATCATATGAGAATCTTGTTGGAAATATGGCCACGGGATTCTTTCTTTCAAAGGTAATCCAGATTAACTTCCCCGAAATCCACCATGGATCCCGGGGGTTAAACGAACAAGATTCCCTAGTTAGCCTCTATCTCACTTTCATGAGAGAGTGACCAACTATCCCGTCCTTAGCCTTCCATTGACAAGCGATTAGTAAATTAGAGAGTTTTCAATCCCTAATTCACCCCACTTGAAGGAAGGACTAAGGTGGGAATTAGATTTTTCCAACTAATTACCCCCTAATTAACTAACCCCTATAACTAATCATCCAATGGAGCTTTAATCACTCCCTTAACCCTAAAAATCCCTAGTCCCTTATCATATTAATAAACAGATTAAAACCGACTAAAAACCCTAAACCCTAATGACATTATCCAAACCTTAACAAAACAAAGAAAACCCTAATAAGAACCCTAACACTGACCTAAACCAACACACATTCTGACCTGAAACCTAACCCTAGAACAAACCCTAGCAGAACACCCTAGGAACCCTAAAGACCTAATAGAACCAACCTAAACCCTAACAAACTAAGCATATGACTATCCTATTGACCGAGAGGAACCAAAAATCACAGAACCAACCCAGAAAACTTCGAACCCAGATTCAAACCAAGAAATCTCATCAACATGCATGAGACAAAGCAAAGCAACAGAGTATAAAGAACGTGATATCAGAGAGAGAGAAAGAAGAATACCGAAGCAGCGAGCCCGAAATCGATCACCAACAGAGCAAATCAAACCAAACAAAATCAACATCAAAGAACAAGATTCAACCCAGAAAATTCGTCAGTTCATTACTTCACAAAACAAACCCATACAAACTCCATCAATTACATTCCCAGAATCAAAGTTTCAACCATTCAAAACCAACCCTGAATTTGATTAACACAACCCAATCAAACAGAACAAAAAAAAAATCCCAAATCCCAGATTCAAAACCCAGAACATGCATATGAAAATAAACCTAAATCTACCCTGAATACTAGCCCTAAGGATGGAGGCCGAAACCAACCATGAAAACTTCGAATGGCTCCTTTTCTCTCTTTTATAGTCGAACTCCACTTCCCTCTTCAAATCTTGGCCCTTCGATCTCCTCAACTCAGACGGTTCAGATGCAGTTGGTTGTTAAGGACGAAGATGATATCGATGGTGGTGTATGCAATGGCCTTGCTACGTGTCCTTCCTCAACCGAATTTGCCATAACAAGAAGAGAAAATGAGTGAGAAGGAGATATCGCGATAATCTGAGAAAAGGAAAGAGATGAGAAGAGAGAAGGAGATGAGAAGAAAGATGTAGTTTGATGGTTATGGAGGTGGTGAGGTGGTTCGGCTGGAATGAGAGAACCAGAGAGTGAGAGGACGGGGGACGAATGAAAGAGTGAAAAGAGGGAAAATGAGAATTAGGGTTTAGGGGGGAGTTGTATTCGGCTGGGTGAGGGAAGTAAATGGGGCGGGTAAATGGGTCAGGGTAGGCGGGTCGCGGGTCGCGGGTTTTGGGCCATGAAATTGTTGGGCCGAGGGGAAAAGGGAAGAAAGATTTGGGCTGACTTCGATTTAGAATTTAGGATTAGAAATAGGTTTTTATTTTAATTTCAATTTGATTCATTTTGATACTAAAAATAACTAAAAATGATAAAAACTAATAAAACTGCAAAATTACTGAAAACATAATAAAAAACCTAATTTAATTATTAAAAACAAGCTAAAAGTCATAAAATAGAGGGGAAAAATCATGCAGAATCAGGTTTAAACACCCCCCTACACTTAGACTTTTGCTCGTCCGGAGCAAAACAAAACAAAACTACCTAACTACTCCACTTTCGTGGGAGGAAACGGGTACATTTAGCGTATGCACCAAGCCCGCCCGGGTGGATGAGGTGGGTCTCGTGAGGGTTTGTAGCGACTTTACCCACAAAAGCCAACAGAAGAAATGGAAGAGAGAAGGGAAACGAGGGTGAAAAACAAAACTAAAACCAGAAGGAAGGAAATATTCGCATTCATAACAACGCATCTAATTGCTCAACCGACTTTATCAATCACAAGGAAGGGGCGAAAATAAACAAACAAGGAAACTTAGGTTGAAGAGTTGTCATTCTTAGAGATTTTCAACCCCAAGCATTTCATGAAAAGCGTATTCCTTGTGTACAAGTGCAAGTGGGTTCTAACCAATTCCAAAAGACTCCAAAGACTCATGTCCGAGCTCAAAGACAACAAAACAAACAAGGCAAGAGTTGCCCCTCCTCGCATTTGGTCGCCCTTGGCTTGGTAAGGGCCGTAGGTGATGCAAGGAGAGGCCCCACACTTAAAGAAGCACAAACTTTTCTTTTCTTTTTGGTTGGTTTCACCAACGAAATTGCTTTTTCTTTTTCTCTTTTTTTTTCTTTTTATAGTCAGTATTAGCCTTACTTTCGGGAATTGGACGGCCCAAATAAGGGGTATACCCTCCCAACACGGTCTTTTCCATACGCCTCTCCGTCGCAAAGCGATATAGGAGGAGGGTTAAGGGGTATCCGATCTTGGTCACGAATACCGGGCCCGTGTAGGTTGGCTAAGTGTATGGCGGTTAATGTCTTCAGCGACACGCTCCACTTATTCAGGTTATTATATCTTATGAAAGCTTTCTTCTTTTTTTTTTTGAACTTTTTGCTTTTGCTTTTGCTACACAAGAAAACAAAATAAGCTCGGACACTAACCCCTAGGATCTCCCGATTTGAACCAGAATGTGAAATAAATTAGGAACCTTGCTAAACACTCGATGAAGGGATTCTAATTAAAGTGAGTCATGACAACAATTCAAACTAAGGTCTTTTATTGTAAATTTTGGCCGCTTCCAAAAGATTAACTAAGTCAATTAAACAACTGTCTACACTATCATGGATAAGAACATCACCTAAAGAAAAACAAAACACATTTGGGGTTTTTCACAGCTTTTTCCCTTTTCTCTTTCATTTTCCACAACACTTTGCACTTTTTTTTTCAATTAGTTTTTTCAAATTTTTAGCACTTTTTTTTACTTTTTTTTTGTTTTTTATTTTTTTATTATTTTTTTTTTCTACTACTTTTCCAAGAAGGAAAGGCAACAAAAGAGAACCTAAAAAGAACTAGGTGAGCTACCCCAAACATAAAGATCTCCCCCCAGACTTAAAATGACACAATGTCCTCATTATGGAAAGGGTGTCTCATGAAGGGTAGAAAAATTATGAAAACCATATATACAAACACCTAGCACAAAGGAAAGAGGTGGCGCCCCGAGCCCACACGGCTCCAACAACAAAGAAAACCCAACATAAAGCATACCAAGGGGTGCGCCACCGAAAAGTAAAACCCAAGCATGCAAAAAGAAAATAAACCCAACAAACAAAAATAAAGAAATAATTACAAAAAGGGAAAGGGTGGAACGATGTTATCATAAAGTCTTCAATAAAAGCAAGAAAGCACTTGGATAACCTCGATTACCAATGGAGCATCAGCCACTCCTTATTCTTCAAGATTTGGGCCTTCAAGATCGGAAGAATTCAACGCCCGTAGGAGAAGATCATGCATCCTCGAATGCATTTCAGACCCATGAATGTATGAGAACACAAAAATCAATGAGTCATAATAGGTAAGTGTTCTCAACATCTTATCATATGCCTTAGAAAAATCACTAGAATGATGAATTAAGTGAATAAACAAGATTTTTCTAGGCGAGTCTTCTAGGTAAACATGATATGAGTCAAGGAGGGGATCATAACCTCTAAAGGTACCTAGAGACTCAAGGCATGCATGGTTGGATGAGGGAGTGATAATTAATGAATGAATGGGGATAACATGATAGGGAGGAGAGGATACATCATCACATTCAAAACACATAGAAGAATTGTCAACTTCCTCAACAAAATCATCATAAACAAGTCCCAACCCAATATTATCATCTAATTCATTATCCTTATCACATGTATGCAAAGAAAAAGTAGCACTACTCTCCAAGGCAACACTCTCAACATCGCATAAGATAGCATCATTATCATCAACAATCTCAAACTCATCACATGAGGAATCTAAACATGAAGAAGGAACCGGGATTGCTAATAATGGAGATGCATCATCTTGAACATCAAAGATGAAAGCGTCATATTCAGGTTCATAATCCTCAACAAATAA
The DNA here is from genome assembly GCA_029582165.1 of Portulaca oleracea. Classification (NCBI taxonomy): domain Eukaryota; kingdom Viridiplantae; phylum Streptophyta; class Magnoliopsida; order Caryophyllales; family Portulacaceae; genus Portulaca; species Portulaca oleracea. The sequence continues at coordinate 6,936,425 of CM055878.1, read as the reverse complement.
TTCATACTCACACACATATGCATCATGAGGGATAATTTCTACATAATGAGGCACACAAGTCAAAGACGAAGAAGGAGAGTCATTATCACCATTTTCACACAAAGGGGGATCAACATGCATATTAGGGGATAATGGGGAAAAAGGCTCAACTCTACTTGAAGTACATTCCTCGGGAGAGGAATGTTCTATCTTGTGAGCATACTCAAACATTTTACTAACGCATTAAGCTTTTCAACAAACTCTCTTTGCTTTCTATCTGTTTGTTGCACACAATCCATGATATAATCACTATAGGTCGGGTCAACATAAGTAAAAGAGTCGGAAGCATGAATAGATGATTCAAATTGATCACAAGGGGAGGGAGCATGCATAGGAATAAAAATTGGAGAGGAAGGAATACTCACATATGAATCTTCATAGACAATTTCTCTTGGTTGATCCACAAATGGAGATTGAGTATGCAAATCATCACAAGGGCAAAGGGAACAATCATCCATACATCTAAATCGAGTACATAAAAAACATGGATCATTAAAAAGATAACCCAAAGAACAACAACTCTCCTTAAATCTACGAGAATCATCGGTCAACCAATCAAGAAATTCCCAAGCGTCAGAATCATTTTCCATACTAAAATTGAAATGATTAAGCAAATTATGAGTCTGGAAATTCACACCCTCATTAATAACAATCAACACTTCCCGATAAGAAAAGTCATAACCATGAGGAAGCCAATAAGCAAGATAGTCATTCAATCTATCACGATAATCACAAAATAATTCTTGCTCATTTTGAGGGAAGTCAAAACATGCCATTTCGTTATTCATATTTTTAGATTTTTGAAAACCTAGAGGGAAAACTCAAGAAATAAAACTAAAAGGCTAGAAGGGCGCAACTCCCCGACAACGGCGCCATTTTGTGTAAAGCGCTTTGTAAGACCTCAGTTTTGTCGTTCTTTCTCAGGGAGTTGGGGCTTCTAAACCTAAAAGTATATTCCGAATTCTCTCCTACTAGGTTGGGGGTTCATCATCATTTAAGAGGATTGGTTTTCAAACAGATAAGGTAACACAAGCAAAGACACAAAAAGAGAAGAAAAAAGGTTTCGGGAGCTTTTGGCAACCAAAGGATTCATGGTTATATGAGTTTTGTGGTTAGGAAGCAAAAAGATAGGATAAATCATATGAGAATCTTGTTGGAAATATGGCCACGGGATTCTTTCTTTCTAAGGTAATCCAGATTAACTTCCCCAAAATCCACCATGGATCCCGGGGGTTAAACGAACAAGATTCCCTAGTTAGCCTCTATCTCACTTTCATGAGAGAGTGACTAACTATCCCGTCCTTAGCCTTCCATTGACAAGCGATTAGTAAATTAGAGAGTTTTCAATCCCTAATTCACCCCACTTGAAGGAAGGACTAAGGTGGGAATTAGATTTTTCCCATTAATTACCCCCTAATTCACTAACCCCTATAACTAATCATCCAATGGAGCTTTAATCACTCCCTTAACCCTAAAAATCCCTAGCCCCTTATCATATTAATAAACAGATTAAAACCGACTAAAAACCCTAAACCCTAATGAAATTATCCAAACCTTAACAAAACAAAGAAAACCCTAATAAGAACCCTAAGACTGACCTAAACCAACACACATTCTGACCTGAAACCTAAACCTAGAACAAACCCTAGCAGAACACCCTAGGAACCCTAAAGACCTAACAGAACCAACCTAAACCCTAACAAACTAAGCATATGACTATCCTATTGACCGAGAGGAAAAGGAAAATCGAGACACATCACCTCCAAAAATCACAAAACCAACCTAGAAAACTTCGAACCCAGATTCAAACCAAGAAATCTCATCAACATGCATGAGACAAAGCAAAGCAAAGCAACAGAGTATAAAGAACGAGATATCAGAGAGAGAGAAAGAAGAATACCGAAGCAGCGAGCCCGAAATCGATCACCAACAGAGCAAATCAAACCAAACAAAATCGACATCAAAGAACAAGATTCAACCCAGAAAATTCGTCAGTTCATTACTTCACAAAACAAACCCATACAAACTCCATCAATTACATTCCCAGAATTAAAGTTTCAACCATTCAAAACCAACCCTGAATTCGATTAACACAACCCAATCAAACAGAACAAAAAAAAAATCCCAAATCCCAGATTCAAAACCCAGAACATGCATATGAAAATAAACCTAAATCTACCCTGAATACTAGCCCTAAGGATGGAGGCCGAAACCAACCATGAAAACTTCGAATGGCTCCTTTTCTCTCTTTTATAGTCGAACTCCACTTCCCTCTTCAAATCTTGGCCCTTCGATCTCCTCAACTCAGACGGTTCAGATGCAGTTGGTTGTTAAGGACGAAGATGATATCGATGGTGGTGTATGCAATGGCCTCTGCTACGTGTCCTTCCTCAACCGAATCTGCCATAACAAGAAGAGAAAATGAGAGAGAAGGAGATATCGTGATAATCTGAGAAAAGGAAAGAGATGAGAAGAGAGAAGGAGATGAGAAGAGAGAAGGAGATGAGAAGAAAGATGTAGTTTGATGGTTATGGAGGTGGTGAGGTGGTTCGGCTGGAATGAGAGAACTAGAGAGTGAGAGGACGGGGGACGAATGAAAGAGTGAAAAGAGGGAAAATGAGAATTAGGGTTTAGGGGGGAGTTGTATTCGGCTGGGTGAGGGAAGTAAATGGGGCGGGTAAATGGGTCAGGGTAGGCGGGTCGCGGGTTTTGGGCCAGGGAATTGTTGGGCCGTGGGGAAAAAGGGAAGAAATATTTGGGCTGACTTAGATTTAGAATTTAGGATTAGAAATAGGTTTTTATTTTAATTTCAATTTGATTCATTTTAATACTAAAAATAACTAAAAATGATAAAAACTAATAAAACTGCAAAATTACTGAAAACATAATAAAAAAACCTAATTTAATTATTAAAAACAAGCTAAAAGTCATAAAATAGAGGGGAAAAATCATGCAGAATCGGGTTTAAACACCGGGTACGCAAGAGTAGTCTGCACCCCAACACTCTTGGCTAGGAGGGTCGACCTCTTCTGGTTGGCCAGCTCCCGGTTACGGATTTGGTCCTGTATGGCCTACCCCTTCTGTTGAGTGGCACGTTCCTGACCATTCATGGCTAGCCGGTTTGCAGGAGCATTCCATGTCATCTCCGTCGAGCGTGCATCCTTCCGAGGTTCCCTTGTCTGGGCCACCGCAGATAGCTCCTGGTCCTGACTACTATTCTTAGGACACCTATTTCGGCACGGCTAGTGCCTCCAACGCTGGGACTTCTCATGCTGATGCCGACCCGGTTGAAGACAACGGCGACTCGGGCTCCCTATGGTGATCAAATTGATGATAAGCAAAGACTCTATGCATTTCTAGACTTTTTTTTGTTATGCAGGACTAATTTGTACTCTTTTCTTTTTATTTTAATGCAGGACTCTTGATGAATTTTATTTCTTAATTCATATGCAAGACTTGGTGAATGCACGATTAGTGCATATCTGAATGACTTTTTACATGACGGGATTAATCCCCACTTAATCTCGCTTCCCCAAAAAGAAAAGAAAATAAAAGAAAATGAAAAAACCTAAGTGTCAGAGTAAACTCGAGCAAAAATTTCAAAACCGAGCATCATTGGGTCAATATCCAAAACATTAAAAAAATACACAAACGGGCCAATTTAATTCCAAGGCCCAATTACAACGAGAAACAGGTGGGCCGAGTCCCGGAGAGGCGGCCCATGACGACAGAAAACCCGCACGGGTTTTCACTTCAGCAGGCCCTGAGCCTAGGCTTGGACAGGCACGCTCGTGGATCTGGACATATCAAAACCCGCGCAGGTTTTGATTTTCTTTTCTCTTTTTTTTTTTTGCTAGCCGTTGTTGATGGGTTGAAATCATGGGATATGGAGGGCAACCACTATGTGATCGTTGCTAGTTGCATTTTCTCCATTTTTGATCATGAATGGAGGTGTATAAATACCCCATGTTATGCAGTTCTTGCTTGTTATTTGATTATCTTGCTTGTTTATGGTTGTTTGATGTTAGAAATCATGTTTAGGTTTGGGTTGGATGTTGTTAGTTTAGTTTTTATCATGATTAGTGGCTAGAAACCCTATGGGTTAGGGGGTAATTAAGCGTGTGAATGGGTGATTAGGTTTGGGTTAGCAATATTAGTGAGTAATTAGTTGAGAAATCAACTTCCTAATCCTATCCTTCCCTCAAGTGGGATGTATTTGGGTGCGAAAGCATCCCGAATACATCCAACGCTTGTTGGAAGGTAGGAATTAGGATAGTTAGTATTCTAGTTCGCGAAAGCGAATAGAAACTAACTAGGAAATTTCGTTCCTTGAACTCCCCCGGGTCTGTCGATGGACTTTGGGGAAGTTAATCCGAACTATCCTTGAAAGAGGAAGCCCGGTGGGTATTTTCTAACGGAGTTACCATTTGATTTCCCCTTCTCGTTACTCTCTTGTTGCAAAACCCATTTCCTCATCCCCGTTTGCATCCCGAAAACCTCCAAAGCCCATATTCCATTCCTTGACCGACCTTAGCTTTGTTTCTTGCGTTGTGATCCCTTCAAACTGATATCCTTACCTTAGCAATCTCATCCCGACCATTGACTTAGTTTCTATGACCAAGGCCGCCAGCTCCCTGAGAGAGAACGACAAAACCGAGGTCTTACAAACCGCTTTACACAAAATGGCGTTGTTGGGGTTGGATGTTGTTTCTTGTTGGTTCTTGTAGGTATGCCCTAATGTTCTATCGAGCATCGTAGGAGGCCTCGAGTCCAATTGGTGAAGTCCAAGCTGATTCACCCCGTACCCTTCTATCATATGCCGTTCCATCTTCAGGTAAGGGAGGCAACCCGATCATCTTACCACCATTAGCACCCGACGCGGTATTTGAGTTCAAGTCGTATCTTCTTGAAGTTTTTGAAAGTAACCCGTTTCATAGAGATATTTCCGAGAGTCCTATTGCTCATATGGAGAGATTCGAGAAGCGCATTAGTTTCATGCATATACCTGGGATATCTTCGGAGTACCTAAAGTTGAAGTTCTTTCCTCTGACTTTTAAAGGGAAAGCTGAGATGTGGCTTGATATATGCCCACCTGGATTTTATTCTTCATGGGAGGCTCTCAAGAGAGATTTTCTTCAAAGATTCTTCCTGGCTGATAAAACATGTAAACTCCGGCAAGATATTATGAGTTTCAAGCAAGAACCCGGAGAGACTCTTTTTGTAGAATGGGGAAGATTCAAAAGTCTCCAACGTCAGTGTCCGCACCACAATCTACCCAACTGGATGCTTCTTCAGCACGTTTATTGTGGACTCTTTGCTTCTCTCAAAGAATCAATCGATATAGCATCCGGAGGACATTTTTTAAGAAGACTACGGGGGAGGCCTAACAATTCCTTCATGAGCTTGTTCAATATGCTCCTGATTTTGGAGGTTGCAAATCTAGTGGAGGAGATTTATCTTTGGAGCATCATCCTATTATTGCACTCCTTTTGGTTTCTATCTATGAACTGCAAAAAGAAAAAGTGAATGAGGAGACTTTCAAGCATTTGCGAATGGCTCAAGAAGCGCAAGTGTTCAATTTTCAACAATTAGAGCAAGTGAGTGCTATTATTTCTTCCCATGTCGAACCAGATCCCATTCCTTATGATTTTACCACTAACCAACACCCTTCTACTTTTCAACCCATTGACCATCACCCATTCATTCAAGAAGAAACCTTCCATCCAACCCAACAAGATTTTCCACAACCTCAAATTTCTCAACCACTTCAAGGATCCTCATTTGAGTTGATGTTGGAGCGAATCATGGAAGACCGAGAGGAGGATTACGCTTATATCCAAAATCTCGAGCTCGAATTGGCTCAATCCAACCAATTTCAATTTGCACCTATCCAAACTACTCCTATCCAAGGGGTGGAGGTGAATGTCATTACCATGTGTGGTGGAGGAGAAGTTGAGCAACCTGAGTTGGTGGTGGAGGGAGTTCTTGAAGAAAATGAGGGAGATATTGAGGATAAAATCGAAGGAGAGAGTATGGAGGTTGAGCAAGTGGTAGATGATGAGAAGGAGAAATTGATTGGCGAGGAAGTCAATTGTGTAGAAGAGAAGGTGGAGGAAGAACAAGTTATAGTTTTGAATGAAAGTGCTAGTGAATGCCCTGAAGAGAAATTTGATTCCCACCAAATGCAAATTCCTCTCCCAAATTGGTTGATTCAACACTTGATTGAAGAAGGACATATTGAATCAAAGTTTAATTTCCCTACTGAGACGCCCTTTTCCATGCCACCTTGTGTTGAAGTCAATTCAGTGACCACGATTGTTCAAGAGCATAAAGAAGAAGTTTATATTCTTGAAGTGGAACCCGACAATGGGAAGGACAACAATCATCCCGAGGCCTTATGTTCTGGACCCGAGGTAATTGAGGATGCATCCCGTGATGATTCCCTCAAGATTGTTTTATTGAGGAGGGAGATCTCATTGGATGAAGTTTATATTGAGGACATAGAGTTTGAGAAGATTGTTCCCAAGTGTCTGAAACTTGGAGAACCACTTGAGGAAAGGCCTAAGTTACTTCTTCATCCCCATCACCCAATTAAACCACGGGAGGAGACCCTTGATCTATTTACGGAGGTGATGAGGAGGTGTTGGAAAAGGAGGAGGAAGCGACATTGGAAGAAATCGAAGAGATTATCACCTCTTCCCCGCTCATGGTCAACCAAACGACCGGAGGGACGACTCAACTTGAGGTTGTCCAAAAACGGTAGGAGTTGGAGAGGAAGGAAGAAGAAGCGATCATGGTGGAAGAAGTTGAATATGTACCTCTCATGTGCACCACGTCTCTCTAGAATTAAACGGGTAATTAGGTCAAGCTAGGGACCTAAAACAAGCACTGCATGGGAGGTAACCCATACTTTCTTTTTGTTTTCTTTTCCTTTCTTTATTAGTTTCTTTTTCTTGTTTCTAATCTTGCATGCGGACCTTACGAGCCTTGCTTGTTTTACTTGAAAATCTTAACCCTTTGCTCGATTATCACGGATCGCGGATTGAGTAATCATTTGTTTTGAAGAACTCAAGGTAATATCTCTCCGCTCTTCTCTTTTTGAGTTGAATATCATCATGATCCGTCGCATGCTTGATTTTCTTTTGGGTGGCGAACCCCTTTGAGTGTTTGTGTTGGGATAATATTGCTGTTGGAGCCATGTGGGCTCGGGTCGCCACCACTTTTATGTGCCAGTTGTTCTTGTTTGTTTGTTTTTGTAGGTTCTCTACCCTTTTCATGTGACACCTTCCCACAATGAGGACATTGTGACGTTTTAAGTGTCGGGGGGAGATATTCTGTTTCAAGGGTAAATCACCTAACATTTTTGTTTTTGTTTTCTAGTTTTTGCCTAAAATCCAAAAAAAGAAAAAAAACATTCGTGTGAAAAAGGAGAAAAAAGGAGTGAAAGCCTTAAAAGTTTTTTCTTTCAGTTTTGTTTTCGCTTTGTTTTTTCTTTTTTCTTGGATCTTGTTGTCGAAATTGAGAAGCCATTCTTAAACTTCTTTAAAAGAAACCGGTCTGAGCGTTTTCGACCCTGTCTCGGGTACTAGTCATGACTTATTACTTTAGATGTACTTCATTAAGTGTCTAGCGAAACCCCCGATTCCTTTCACGTTCTGGTTGAAGTCGGGAGATTCTAGAGGTTTGTGTCCGAGCTTGTTTTGTTTCCCTTTTTTTTAGCAAATGCGAACTCAAAAAGAAAGAAAAAGAAAGAAAAGCTACAATAACCGGATTAAGTGGAGCGTGTCACTGAATGACATCAACCACAATACACTTAGCCAACCTACACGGGCCCGGTATTAGCGGTACAGCGCTATTACCCCTTAAGCTCCTCCCATATTGAATTCTCGGCGGAGGTGTGTATGGAAAAGACTGTGTTGGGAGGGTAAACCCCATATTTGGGCCGTCCAATTCCCGAAAGTAAGGCTAATATCGACCTATAAAAAGAAAAAAAAAAAGAGAAAAAGAAAAAGCAATTTTGTTGGGATTACCCAACCCGAAAAGAAAAGTTTAAGCGTTAATAAAGTGTGGGCCTCTCCTTGCATCACCTACGGCCCTCACCAAGCCAAGGGCGACCAAATGCGAGGAAGGGCAACACTTCTCCTGTTCGTTTCGTTGTTTTTGAGCTCGGGCATGAGTCCTTGGAGTCTTTTGGATTCGGTTGGAACCCACTAGCACTTACGCACATAGGGTTTTGCTTGACATTAGGTGTAAGACATCGAAAATCTTAAAGACTGACTTTTACTTAAGATAGGTGTTTGTGAGACGCTTATAACGGTTCCTTTTGGAGGTTTAATAACGTTTTCCTGAATTTAGATTCCGAGATCTTTTGAAGCGAAGCTGTTGTTTTTCTTTTCTTTTTTTTTTCTTCGGTTTTGTTTTCACTTTCCCTCTCTCCTTTTTCTTTGGCTTTTGTGGGTACAGCCGCTACAAACCCTCACGAGTCCATCTCGCCCACCCGGGCTGCCGGGGGGTTCAAAGGGCTTGGTGCATACGCTAAATGCACTCGTTTCTTCCCACGACAGAGGAGTTGGTGTTTAGTTTTCTTATTTGTTTTGTTTTGTTTTGCTCGGGACGAGCAAAAGTTTAAGTGTGGGGGGGGGGTGTTTAGACCCAATTTTGTGTTTAAATACCGCCTAAATCCTTAGGCTTTTAACTCGTTTCGTGATTTAATTTCATAGCTTTTAATGTGTTTTTGATTATTTTGTAGATTTTGGAGTTTTCACCAAAAACGTAGCAAAACGAGCCTTTTTATAGCATTCTTGGCGATTTCCCGAGCCGAGCCGGACCGGAAACCAAGACGGAATCGACCCGGGACCACATTCCCGACCTTTGGTGCCAATTGGTGACGTAACGCATGCTACGACCTTCGGATCGAGCGTTACATGCTTCGGAAAGAAGGAAGAACAAAGGGAAGGAAAGCCGAGCTAGACCATGGCCACGGTCAAGTTGACCGTAGCCACGGTTGGTTCATGACTTGTCTAAGGGATGAAGTGGCCGAGCAAGACCGTGGCCATGGTCTTGGGAGACCGTAGCCACGAAGGTGCGAAGGAGCGAAAACTTGTCTGCCCTAAATCGCCATACAGATTTCACTGGACAGAACATGACCGTGGCCACGGTCTCCTTGACCGTGACCACGGTCCCCCTATGTTTTGCGCGTGTTTTCGGCCTGAAGTGCTGCGTTTTGCCAACCAATTTTCACTTGTATATATATATCTCTTTCACGATTTCTTAGAGAGCTATCTAGGGATAGACTTAGACATTTGGGAGCTTTGTAATTAAGGGTTTTAGAGAGAGATTAGTGAGAGATTAACTTAGGGTTTTGGAGATTTGTGTTTGTTATTGAAGATTTGGAGATTCAAACAATTGAAAGATTGTTGGGTCATCTTTTTATTGCTTTCTCTTGTTCATCTACAACACTTTGATAAGTTTTCTCTTCCCTTAAGTCCTTTATTAATTACTTTGCTAATTACTTTGCTTGTTCTTTAATTGTTCTTGCTTGTGATTTGATTATCTTGCCTATTTATGGTTGTTTGATGTTAGAAATCATGTTTAGGTTTGGGTTGGATGTTGTTAGTTTAGTTTTTATCATGATTAGTGGCTAGAAACCCTATGGGTTAGGGGGTAATTAAGGGTGTGAATGGGTGATTAGGTTTGGGTTAGCAATATTAGTGAGTAATTAGTTAAGAAATCAACTTCCTAATCCTATCCTTCCCTCAAATGGGATGTATTTGGGTGCGAAAGCATCCCGAATACATCCAACGCTTGTTGGAAGGTAGGAATTAGGATAGTTAGTATTCTAGTTCGCGAAAGCGAATAGAAACTAACTAGGAAATTCCGTTCCTTGAACTCCCCCGGGTCTGTCGATGGACATTGGGGAAGTTAATCCGGACTATCCTTGAAAGAGGAAGCCCGGTGGGTATTTTCTAACGGAGTTACCATTTGATTTCCTCTTCTCGTTACTCTCTTGTTGCAAAACCCATTTCCTCATCCCCGATTGCATCCCGAAAACCTCCGAAGCCCATCTTCCATTCCTTGACCGACCTTAGCTTTGTTTCTTGCGTTGCGATCCCTTCAAACTGATATCCTTACCTTAGCAATCTCATCCCGGCCATTGACTTAGTTTCTATGACCAATGCCGCCAACTCCCTGAGAGAGAATGACAAAATCGAGGTCTTACAAACCGCTTTACAATAGGCTTGCTTAGAGTTGATACAGACACACCACAACTGCAATCAAGGGCAAAGGACTATCTCATTCATGCCTCTACAGACACACCAAAGCGTGGATGATCAAGCACCGCTGATACTTGCTGGATTCTTGCCAATATCCAGTGACAAGAGCTTATTTAACCAAGACTGAGAGTTGTAGCGCACACACAAACTTTCAGAGGTTCTAAGACACTTGAGAATACTATTGAAATAATCACTGATATCCTTTCATTGTTGAGAACTTCAGAATATAAAGACTGCCTACAGTTTGATTAGCACTTGCTTAACATAAGCTAATCTGCTTAATCTCCCTGAACTAATCCTAACTTATATTTCTTAAAACAACTACAACTGATTACATCTTAAGCTATCTAATAATATCCGGATTACAACATGCAAGAAATTTAAAAGGAAAATGTAAACTATCTTCTGATTGGACCAATTTGCCAAAGGGTGGCAAAAAGGACCAATGAGAACCTTTCCTGCCTAAGGGGGTAAAAAAACAAAAAAGATGTTACTGAGGTAATTCTCGCGCCAAAGTTAACCTGGACTTAATCTCAACAGGTTAAGATCGAGCTGGAAAGACCAAAACAACCCTTATGGCCAAATAACAAAAGACATAGCCACAGAACTGGGGTTCTGGAAAAATTGATAACAAACAACCCTGCTGGGATTGTTTGTTTTGGCACTTGAAACTTGCTGTTGCCATGCTCGAACATGCTGAGACTTGGTTTGGACTTGAAAATGGCATGACAAAGAACAAAAAACTCCTAGGGAACCTTGGCTGAATCTTCCTCAATCAACAGATATGACATTGAGAAAGACTGCTGCTTGGACTGTTGTTATGGAGAACTGGTTTTGGTCTGAATGACCAATGCTGCTGGGCTGGATGGTTGTAGGTGCCAAAACTTGCCTCACAAGTGTGTAACACGCTTGGATGGATGCTGTTGGTGGGTTGGTGGATTCTGGTGAAGTTGTGAACCTCCTGCTGGGTAGCTGAACTGCTGAGTGACATGCTGAATGACCTGTTGTCCTTGCTGGGATTGAGAAGCCTGCTTTTTCTGCTGGAGATGCTTCCTTAGCTGCTGAGTTTGGTAATTCAACATGGCCTCCTCTTTATGCTGCTGCTGAAAGTGCCGGTGAAGTTCCTATGGATGCCTCCTTTGCCGATGAAGTTGTTGCTGCTTGCTGTTCTTCATAATGGTCTCCATCATCCTCCCCAGGTTGAGGAAAGTTTGTCCTCAAACTTGGAAGGTCTTCATCTGCTGGGTAGTATGGTCAAAGATCTGCTACATTGAATGTTGCTGAACCTCTATAATCTTCAGATAGGTCCAACCTATAGGCATTGTCTCCAATCTTCTCAAGCACTTCAAATGGTCCATCTGCTTGGTATGACTTTCCTTTCTTTCTTTGGGGAACCTGTCCTTCCTTAAGCGGATCCAAACTAAGTCTCCTGGCTGGAAAGTGACCTTCTTCCTGTGTTTGTTGGCTGATGTAGACACCTGCTCAGTATACTTGGCGATTTTCTCCTTCACTTGCTGATGAAGCTTCCTAATTTGATCTGCTCTTTTACCTGCTTCAAAACTAAATTTGACAGAAGTAGTTAGTGTAACTAAATCCAAAGGGGAAATTGGATTTTTATCATAGGCTACTTGAAATGGAGAGTAGCCTGTGGCCTTGGATGGTGCCTTGTTGTAAGCAAACTCAACATGGGGCAAAAGTGTGTCCAATGCTGTTTTATGTGTTTGAATCAGTGCTCTCAATAGGACTGCAAGTGTTCTACTATTAGTAACCTCTGTCAGTCCATCAGTCTTGGATGGCAAGTGGTGTTGTACTTGAGCTGGGTGCCCAATTTCTTCCACAATATAACCCAAAAACGGCTCAAAAACTTGGTATCCCTGTCAGACACCTTTGTTTTTGGCACTCCATGCAATCTTACAACCTCCTGGAAGAATAATTCAGCAACTATGGTGGCATCAAAAGTGGTGTGGCATGGTATGAAATGTGCCATCTTTGAAAACCTATCAACCACCACCATGATTGAATCCTTTCCTCTCTGAGTTCTTGGCAAACCCACAATAAAATCAAGACTGACATCTTCCCAAGGGCTACTGGGAACTGGCAATGGTGTGTATAAACCTTGAGGTAGGCTGTGTGACTTAGCCAACTAACAGATATTGCACCTCTTAAATTTCTGCTACACATCTCTTCTCATCTTTGGCATCCTGTAATGCTCTTTTAACATCACCAAGGTCTTCTCAACTCCAAAGTGACCTGCTAGACACCCTCCATGAATTTCTGAGATGAACAACTCCCTGAAGCTACTCTTGGGAACACACAATCTGTTTCCCTTGAACAAATAACCTTGGTCTATGTGATACAGACCTTGAGGTTGTTGCTGGCACTTCTGGCACTTCTGGTACACCTGATAAACTTGAATACCTTCTGTTGTGACAATGTACCCCAAGAAGTTCACTTGGGATGTAAAGAAGTGACACTTCTTGAGATTTACAAACAACTGCTCCTTGCTCAGAATTTCTAAAACCTCCTGCAAATGCTTGACATGCTCTTGCTCAGACCTGCTATAGACAAGAATATCATCAAAGTACACAACAACACTCTTGCCTATGAGTGGTTTCAGGACCTGATTCATGAGTCTCATGAATGTAGATGGGGCATTAGTCAGGCTAAAAGGCATGACCAACAATTCAAACAAACCTCCCTTGGTCTTGAATGCTGTTTTCCACTCATCTCCCTCATAGATCCTTATTTGACAATATCCACTCCTCAAATCTATCTTAGAAAAGACTGCTGACCCATGTAACTCATCCAACATGTCTTCAAGCCTAGGTATGCGGTACCTATACTTGATTTTGATCTTGTTAATAGCCATGCAATCTATGCACATCCTCTGACTTCCATCCTTTTTAGGCACTAACAAGGCTGGTACTACACATGGACTCAGACTTTCCCTAATCATTCCTTTTTCCAACAACTCATCCACCTGCCTCTGTATCTCATTGGTATCTGCTGGTGTCATCCTATAAGCTGGCTTATTAGGCAACACTGATCCAGGCACTAGGTCAATTTTGTGCTGGATATCCCTTTTTGGTGGCAAACCAGGTGGCATTTCATCAGGAAACACATGCTGAAACTGTTGAAGTAAGGGTAGGAATAAGGGGTGGTTGTTTTGTGGGGCTGGGGTTTCTTCAAGGTCTAGAAGGATTTAGTCTCTTTGTGTGCTAAACTCATGAAAATCAGATAAAAGCTACACATCAAGACTAGGTTCAAGACACAGGTTCTTGGATTTCTTGGCTAACTGTGAGGGTTTCATGGGGGTAAGAATGATCTTTCTGTGGTTCATGATAAAGGTATACGTATTGGCTCTACCACAATGACTCACTGATCTATCATACAACCAAGGTCGACCCAAAAGCAAATGACATGCATCCATTGGTAAAACATCACACCAGACCTCATCTTTGTATGACTGCCGAATTGAAAAACTAACAAGGCATCTAGTAGAGATTTGGATACCTTTCCCCGAGCTGAGCCACTGAATGGTGTATGGAGCTGGGTGGGGCTCGGTTTCCAGGCTTAGCTTGTTCACCATGGTGCTGGAGGCTGCATTGGTACAACTCCCACTGTCTACAATCATAGAGCTTACCTTCCCTCCAATGGTACATCTTGTATGAAAGATATTCTCCCTCTGCTCTTCTACTTCTTCTACTACTGAGCTACTCAGAACTCTCCTGATCACAAGCATTTCTCCCTCATCTGGACCTTCTTCTATAGCATCATCATCATAAACTAGATCATGTTCAGGCTCTTCATAATCCTGTTCTTCTCCCTGCACATGTTCAGGATCAATAAACAAAGCTGCTTGGTACTCAGCAAGAGTAACCATTCTCTTGTTCGACATTCGAGGCACGCGCCTGCCCTTTACACCTGAAACACCTTCTCTCTAGGTAGGTTCTGCTGATAGGGGCTGGGGTTCTTTGTGGAGGGTTATGTGGCTGATTTTGTGGGGGTCTTGGGGTTGGATGTCTGGCTTGAGGTGGGGGTGGGGGTGGATAGGATCTTTGTGGGGAATTGTAGGGTTTGTAAGGATTTGGCTTAGCTGGGGTATAAGGTTTGGCTGGGTATTTGTTGTTGCACTCTTTAACTCTAGCCTTCTTCTGTTGCTCCACTTTATGAGCTAAAGAGCTTAACTCATCAAGTGAATCATAAACCTGCAGCTCAACAACATTCTTGATACCTTCATTTAGACCTGCAAGATATCTGATATAGGTTTGTACTTCATTCTCTTGCATATTACACTTCCAAAGCAAGTGCTCAAACTCCTTAGTATAGTCTTCCACAGATTTGTTTCCCTACACTAAATGTTGTAGCTTGAAGTAGTTTTCCTTCATATAGTTATTTAGAAGGAACTTCTCTTTCAGTTTCTGCCTCATCTCATTCCAAGTGCTTACCCTGTCTTCTCCAATCTCCATTCTCCTTCTCTATAGATTAGTCCACCAAGTAGAAGCATATCTTTTTAAATTTATGGCTAGTAGCTTCACCTTATTCTCTTTTGAAACCTCCTTTAGGTCAAAAACCCTTTCTACTATCTGCAACCAATCTAGTAAAACATCAGGATCTAGCTCTCCTGCATACTCAGGTATATCAATCTTGAAATCTAACTTCTCTATCCTCCTGTCTTCCCTTCTTTCTTCCATCTCACTGTTTTCTTCTGGTTCACTAATCCTAGGTGATCTCCTAACTCTTCTCCTTCTGTGTGTAGGTCTAGGACCTCGACCTCCTCTCCCTGACCTACTAAAAGGATTCTCACCTTCTCCTTCATCCATCTCTTCATCAGTCTCCCTATTTAACTCATTTCTATGGAATCTCATATAATACTGCAATTGCTCACTCAAGAATTTCATTTTCTTCTCTACTTCTTCTTTTTCTTTTAAGGTCTGTTCTAAGACTTTCTGTGGTGTTTTGCTAGTTCCGGCCATTTCAAACTATACAGACAATACACTCCAAGATGGAATATAATGCTCTGATACCAAGATGATGAATGCTAGCTCACAAAGATTAGAGTACTGAACTAGAATACATCATACAACTCACATACACCAGAATATCTGTAATAACAATAACTAATTGGAAACAATTGCTGGAATAGAAGACAACCCAATGAGGAAAATAAAGGATAGGTTTGCTTACAGTTGATACAGACACACCACAACTGCAATCAAGGGCAAAGGACTATCACATTCATGCCTCTACAGACACACCAAAGCATGGATGATCAAGCACAGCTGACACTTGCTGGATTCTTGCCAATATCCAGTGACAGGAGCTAATTTAACAAAGATTGAGAGTTGTAGGACACTCACAAAATTTCAGAGATTCTAAGACTCTCGAGAATACTATTGAAATAACCACTGATATCTTTTCATTGCTGAAAACTTCATAATATAAAGACTGCCTACAGTTTGATTAGCAGTTGCTTAACATAAGCTAATCTACTTAATCTACCTGAACTAATCCTAACTTACAATTCTTAAAACAATTACAACTGATTACATCTTAAGCTATCTAATAATATCCGGATTACAACATGCAAGAAATTTAAAAGGAAAATGTAAACTATCTTCTGATTAGACCAATTTGCCAAAGGGTGGCAAAAAGGACCAATGAGAACCTTTCCTGCCTAAGGGGGTAAAAAAAAAAAAGATGTTACTGAGGTAATTCTCGCGCCAAAGTTAACCTGGACTTAATCTCAACAGGTTAAGATCGAGCTGGAAAGACCAAAACAACCCTTATGGCCAAATAACAAAAGACATAGCCACAAAACTGGGGTTCTGGAAAAATTGATAACAAACAACACTGTTGGGATTGTTTGTTTTGGCACTTGAAACTTGCTGTTGCCATACTCGAACATACTGAGACTTGGTTTGGACATGAAAATGGCATGACAAAGAACAAAAAACTCCTATGGGAACCTTGGGTGAATCTTCCTCAATCAACAGATATGACATTGAGAAAGACTGCTGCTTTGTGATTGTTCTTTGAATCGGATTTGGTCTAAATGACCAATGTTGGGCCGATGGTCAGAGGTGCCAAAACTTACCTCACAAGTGTGTAACACGCTTGGATGGATGCTGTTGCTGGGTTGGTGGATGTTGGTAAAGTTGTGAACCTCCTACTGGGTAGCTGAACTGCTGAGTCACATGCTGAATGACCTGTTGTCCTTGCTGGGATTAGGAAGCCTGTTGTTTCTGCTGGAGATGCTTCCTTAGCTGCTGAGTTTGGTAATTCAACATGGTCTCCTCTTTGTGCTGCTGCTGAAAGTGCTGGTGAAGTTCCTATGGATGCCTCCTTTGCTGATGAAGCTGCTGCTGCTTGCTGTTCTTCATGATGGTCTCCATCACCAGGGCTGGGGCGCACGTCTGGGTGTAACGACCCGCCCTAAACCCGTACTAATTAAAACCTTAATTACGGCAATTAGCTAAAATACGCTAATAAAATTTTTCTACTTTTACGACATGAATATTATTTTTATGGTTGTTACGGTTATTATTTCTATTAATTATTTATTTATTTATGCGTGACAGGTCTCGAGAAAGGCGATGGTTAAACGGGTTGATTTTATGTTACCTCGGATTTAAAGTTATAAATATTATTACGAGTTTATGAATACTTTTACGATAAGTTATATAATTTATTTTATCGTTCTCAATTTTACGTTTGTAACCGAAGAAGGTTATATTAATTTTAATTTCCGTTTCAATTACGATTTATGTTACTCAACCTTCCTAAACATATTTTATCGCCCAATTTATTTTATTAGTGTTATCCTACCAATTTATTTTATGTGGTTTAATACTAGTTAATTTTACCCAATTTATTTCCAAGTAATCTTATTTAATCATATACTAAATTATTTTACCAAGTTTATGTTCATTAATTTTATTTAGTCAATACCAATTATTTTACCTAGCTAGTTTATATTACTAATTGTCTAAGTTAAATTCCCATCTAGAGAGTTAATTATTTAAGATAAGTTTTTCATACATATATACTAGGGGGTTTATTCTTGCTTTTCATTTTCAGACTTTTGTCTCAATAACATCACACTCTTCACTCCTCTCTTCCTCCCTCTTCTCCAGCCAGCCACGCCCCCCTGCTCCGGCCAATTTCCGGCGGCCATGCCGGCGACCACCAGGCGGTGGTCGTGCTCCCTTCCATCTCCCCTCTTATTTTTCTCCTTCAATTTCTTCTCCAAGTGGTATAATTCTCAAACCCTAACTCTATTCTTTATGTTCTAATTTGAAATTTCATTTTTCATTTGTGTTTTCTTGATGTTTTTCATCTCCTTTATGATTTCTAAGCATGAATTTATAGTGTGGTTAAGTCAGAGTAATTAGGGTTTGAGTTTGAAATTGATGCATGTTAATTGGGTGAAGTTGTGAAGTGTTTCTTGCTTGATTCTTGATGGGTAATGAAATGGCTTACTTGCATGAGGTTTTTGATGAGAAAATTAGAGTTTAAGGGACTGTTTTGAAATGATTATTATGTTAATTAGGTTGTTCCACACTTGAATGATCTCCTAGGAGGATTTAATGAGATGTCGACCTTTGTGTCATTGTTAAGATGGATCGAGTAGGTTTTCTAAGTTAATTTAAGCTATTTTAGTGTTTGGGATTAGCTCCTAAAGGTTTATGGAAATACTAGCAAACCATGGGGTAAAGTGATGAGGTTTCGAGTTCGTTTAAGTGGTGTTGATGGCTAAGTGGTACCTTGACTTCCTAACAAGTTTATGGGTTTCCTCGGTGTCTAAATAGTCCAAGGACCATTCCTTCTATGTTTCCAAATCACCGGTCATCGGTTCGTAAACTTTCCAAAATTCATAATCATGTCCTTATCTAATTTCTGTCACTTGACAACGTTTCTTTCATGTTTTCGATGACCGAGCAACTTCTCTTCTTAAGCCTTCAAGGGCTCCAATTATATGCTCATCGAAGCTGGTTATTAAGGATGCTTTTTACATCATAAGCCTCTTTGATCCTATTCAAGTTTCACCATAAGTTTCGCTTTAAATTTCCAAGCCGCATGATTAATTCCAAGTGCTCTGCTTCTGTCCGGGCCTTTTTCCGAGCCTTTCCTTTCATTTTTAGACTTCGGGCCAGTTGACAAAGATGTAGGGCGTGATTTTCCCTTTCCGAAAAGTACTCGTTTGCAAAAATCCGAGTTTCCTAGGTCAAGTTATCATCAAATCATCGATTTATCCAAAAACGGAAATTTCTTTTTTTTCATCCCTTTTAAGTTAACAAGTTTTAATTACTTTAATCCCAGTTTGTAAATTTCAAGGACTTTATTAAAGTTCTCAATTTTCTTATGCTCTTATTATAGTTTCCAAGTCGCCCAAACCGTCCCAAGCTCGAGGCACGTCGTTAGATTTTTCTACTACCCAAGGTACGCGAATTGTCCAACTTTTCGCTCCTTATTATCATTTAATGGTTTCATGGTTATTTTAAGTTGTGCTTTAATGTTTATGTTATGTGTAGAAGCCCTCTCTTTACAGGTTCAAGGTCCTTGACATTGAAGTTGCTAAAGGACATTCAGCAAACTGTGTCTCAAGGTCATTCAGCACAGACATTGGGTTTTGACGTGAAAGACAAAGGAAGCCAAATCAGGGAAGTTTTTCTGAGAAATAAAGCTTGACTAATTGATCCAATCTTTTAACAGAACTAATCGTCTGCTACTATGCACAATGCAGGAAACAATCCAGCAAGAATTTGGAAAGAAGGCAAACAAGGATATTTTGGAAATCACACAAGGAAGGAAAGAATGAGGAAGCAAATCGGAAGAAAAGGCAAAGCTAATGGGAGCAAGTATCTTGCAGAATCAAACTCCAACGACTCCATTCTGGACAGAATCGACAACACCTATAAATTGGAGAAACAATCCCGAACAAAGCTTCAACGATTCCACGGAAGAAATCGGGTGTTCAAAATAGAAATAGAGTTTTCTGTTTTGGTGTCTTTGTGAGATTTGGTGTTGCGAGAAGTGTGAGTGAAATCAATCCTTCACGAATCTAGGATTGATTGTTGCTTGTGTAGTCGATTCATAGACGGAATTAGGGTCGACTGAATTTTGGCACCAAAGATTGAATTTGGTGTGTGCTGTTTTCAGAAAATAAGAAGCGTTCTTGTAAGGCGCTTGGTTCTCTGTAAAACCTAAGGACATTCATCCTAGGTTCATCACGATCTGTTCATAATAAAGGAAGTTATTCAATTCATATATTTAATCCTTTATCTATTCTGTCTCTACTCTCTGCTAAGGAAATTCTCAGTTGATTACAACTGAGAACCTAACGTCCTTCATTAAGTTGTGAATTGTGCAGAAAATTTAGTAACCCTATTCACCCCCCCCTCTAGGGTTATTTCAATTGGTATCAGAGCCTGGTCCACTGAAAATTCAGAGACTAATCGCTCTGTGGCAAAGATCATGGGAGATCACAACATGGGAGACTTAAGTCAAGGACGTTCATGGAACAGATCACCCTTGTTGACAGGTGATAACTACAGAATTTGGAAGCGTCAAATGGAGATCTTCTTGAGAAATAAAGATGAGGACATTTGGGACGTAGTCAACAAAGGAAATTATCCTACTCCTCAGAAGACTGCTGCAGATGGAACAACAAGTGACAAACCAAGATCAGAGTATACACCTAAAGAAAAAGAACGAGCAAAGAAAAATACTCATGCACATTATCTTTTAATTTGCAGTCTTAACCCTAATAAATTCGAAAGAGTGTCTAATTTTGATACAACTCAACAGATATGGAACTACTTGGTCACAACCTATGAAGGAACAAATCAAGTAAAGAAGACCAAGGTCAACATACTAGTTCAAAAGTATGAAGGCTTCAAGAAGGAAGAAAATGAGTCCATTGAGTCAATGTTCAAAAGATTCAGTGCAATTATCAACCATCTCAAGTCTCTCGGAAAATCCTATTCCAATGAAGAACAAGTGAACAAGGTCCTTCAGTGTCTTCCTAGGCACAAGTGGGGACCAAAATTAACGGCAATAGAAGAAGCTCAAGACCTAGAGACCTTGAAAATTGAAGAGCTGATTGGCAAACTCCTTGCACATGAGATACGATCGGTAAGCGATCACCAAGGACATTGCTCTCAAAAGCACCAAAGAACCAGAAGAAGAATCAGAGGATGATGATGAAGAAACCATGGCCATGCTAGCTAAAGGTTTCAAATGACTATACAGAAAGAATCCCAGATTCCGTGGCTATCTAAGAGAATCATACTCTAAACGACCTTCACCCAAAGGTAAAATTCAAACCAAGGATGATAATGAATATGAATGCTTTGCTTGTGGTGCAACAGATCACTTGGTCAGGGAATGTCCTCATGTAAAGAAAGTCAAGGAACAAAGTGACTTCAGAGGAAAAAGATTGAGCAGCAAAGCCATGGTTGCCGCATGGAGTGAAAGTGAAGGCAGTGAAAGTGAAAGTGAATCCGAGGAAATTGCTAATCTTTGTCTCATGGCAAAGGACCTTACAGAAACACAGACAGATAACGATGATGAGGTATTTACAAATCTCTTTCTGAAATGTCCTCCACATAATTTGAAACCAAGATTGCTCAATCTGCTTGATCACATTACAACCCTCACCGACAAAGTACAATATCTCACTAGAATTGCTGAAACAAACTCCAAAACTATAGAAGCTCAAGTAGAGATAATCAAAAATCTTACCTCTGATAATGTCAGCATGAGAAATGAAATGATACAGAACCGAAAAGAGCTGAATTCCATTCTCAATAAAGAGATAAACCAAGTTCACTCTACCATAGTTTCTAAAAAGAAAACCTCTACAGATAAACCTAGTTCACCCATAACCAAATCAGAATCCCTACTCCCTCATAGACCCACAAACATACCAAAACCAAGAACCAAAGCAACGTGGGTTCAAAAGAAACCAAACAACAAGCCTGTTCCCTCAAACAAACAAACCCCTCATAAACCTCCTAGCCCAAAGAAAGGTATAATGTCCTTCGGTGCAGGTATGTCTCAGGGCTCACAACGACCTCTGGTATTTGGACAGCGGATGCTCGAGACATATGACTGGAGATCCAACCAAATTCAGAGAACTCAAGGATATCAAAAGTGGGAAGGTAACGTTTGGAGACAAAAGCCAAGGGAAGATCCTTGGAATCGGCAAGGTCGGTAAGGACTCAGTAAACTGTATAAATGATGTATATTATGTAGAAGGTTGAGAGTATAATCTTTTAAGCATTTCTCAGTTTTGTGATAGAGGTTACAAAGTATGCTTCAATAAGAACTCATGCGTCGTAGAAAAGGACTCTCATGAAATAGTCCTTAGAGGTCATCGAATGAACAATGTGTATGTTATTGACCTCAGTGATCATATGACAAAGGACCTCGCCTGTCTTAGAGTTGCATCAGATGAAACCTGGTTATGGCATCGTAGATTGGGACATGTGAACATGAAAACCCTTCAAAAGCTAAAACACCTAGGCTTGGTTAGAGGACTTCCATCTCAAAATTTCATTCGTAACAAAGTATGTGATGCATGTACTAGAGGCAAACAGACCAGAACCTCATTCAAACCTATATCTCAAGTAACTACCTCTGTGGACCTCTGTGGACCAATTCCATACAAAAGTCTAGGAGGACGTTCATACATACTAGTCATTATTGATGATTATTCCAGATTTACCTGGGTTCTATTTTTGAAGGATAAAACGGAGGCTTACCCAGAATTTGAGAAATTATACAGGCAACTCAAGGTCCTTACAGGACTCAACCTGGTGTCTATAAGAACAGATCATGGAAAAGAATTCGATAATCGAGATCAATTTGGAAGATTCTGTGATCAAGAAGGGGTTACACATAACTTCTCAGCCCCAAGGACACCTCAACAGAATGGTGTGGTTGAACGGAAAAACCGCACACTCGAAAACATGGCCAGAACAATCATCTGTGAGAACAATCTACCACTCTTTCTGTGGGCTGAAATTATAAATGCTTCAAATTATATTCTCAACAGATGCACCATAAGGTCGTTCATGAAGAAGACACCCTATGAGCTATTCAAGGGTAAAACACCAAATGTAGCTCATCTCAAGGCCATTGGATGCAAATGTTTTGTTCATAACAATGGCAAGAAGTCCTTAAGCAAATTTGAGCCAAGAAGCGAAGAAGGAATTCTGGTGGGATATTCCTTATCTTGCAAGGCCTACTGAGTCTACATTAAAGCATCCAAAAAGGTGGAAGAATCAATTCATGTTGTCTTCGATGAAACCTCCACCACGTCATTAGAAAGATCCTCCATCAAATTCCAGATGCATCAAGATGACGATGATGAGGACACCCCTCGTATATTTCAGCAAGGTCCTCTTCAACAAAATGAAGAACCTCCTCCTGAAGATACCATGCCATCAACTTCAGAACATGAGGAAAATGAAGCCCAAGGACCTCCGCATGATGAGGAAGGACCTTCCTCAAGTGATGGACAAGGACCTTCACCGACAGAAACTCCTCAAATGACTGATACTGCACAGCAGAACACCGAGGAGTCATCAAGGACCTTCAGGTTCAAACCTGCTCATCCAGCCGACAATCTCCTTTCAGGTCTGGAGACAGGTATTAGAACTAGATCCTCTCTTAAAAACTTTTGTGCCTTTCACGCATTTGTTTCTCAGATTGAACCTAAAGGACCTGAAGAAGCTCTAAAGGACAGCAACTGGATCCTAGCTATGCAAGAAGAATTAAATCAATTCGAGCACAACAAAGTATGGAAGCTTGTCCTAAGACCCAAACACCATCCAGTCATTGGTGTAAAATGGGTCTACCGCAACAAATTAGATGAACATGGCACTGTCACAAGAAACAAGGCAAGGCTAGTTGCCAAAGGGTACAACCAAGAAGAAGGCATTGACTATGAAGAAACCTTTGCACCAGTTGCAAGACTCGAGGCCATTCGGATACTCCTTGCCTACGCTGCATCAACTCACATGAAACTATATCAGATGGATGTCAAAAGTGCCTTCCTAAATGGATACCTAAAGGAAGAAGTCTATGTGGAACAACCTCCTGGATTTGAACAAAATCGAGACACTCATGTTTACAGACTTCAGAAGGCCCTCTATGGGCTGAAACAAGCTCCCAGAGCTTGGTATGAGAGACTAAGCTCATTTCTCCTAAGAAATGGATTCACGAGAGGTCTCACAGACAAAACTCTCTTCATTAAAACCTCAGGTCAGGACTCTACTATAATTCAAGTTTATGTAGATGACATTATATTTGGTGCTACTAATGAAAATCTAGTGAAGGAATTCTCTACTCTAATGAGCAAAGAGTTTGAGATGAGTCTAGTGGGGGAACTAAGTTTCTTCCTTGGATTGCAAATCAAACAAAACAATGATGGCATCTTTCTTAACCAAAGTAAGTATGTCAAAGAGCTTCTGAAGAAATATGGGCTGGAGACAGCCAAACACTGCAATACACCAATGTCCTCCTCGTTAAAACTTCATCAGGATTTACATGGTAAGGACGTTCCTGATAAGCAGTATCGAGGTATGATAGGGTCTCTACTTTACTTAACTGCAAGTCGTCCAGACATAATGTTTAGTGTTTGCTTATGTGCTCGTTTTCAAAGTGCACCCAAAGAATCTCACTTGACTGTTGTCAAAAGAATTTTGAGATATCTTGCAGGCACCAAGGACCTTGGTCTGTGGTATCCCAGGAATAACACCCTGAACCTCATTGGATACACAGATGCTGACTTTGCCGGTTCCAGGACAGATCGAAAAAGCACATCTGGAGGCTGCCAAATGCTCGGTTTCTCCTTAATATCTTGGCAATCCAAGAAACAGAATGTTGTTGCTCTGTCGACCGCAGAAGCGGAATATATAGCAGCCGGTGCATGTTGTGCTCAAATCCTCTAGATCAAACAGCACATGAAGGACCTTGGCACAGAAATCTCAAACATTCCTATCAAGTGTGACAACAAGAGTGCCATTCAAATCACCAAGAACCCAGTTCAACACTCTCGCACTAAGCACATTGAAGTACGACATCACTTTATAAGAGACCATGTTGACAAAGGTCACATAACTCTAGACTTTGTACCCACTCATCAACAGCTGGAAGACATCTTCACCAAGGCCCTTCCCACTTAACTATTTCTCATAAATAGAAGGGAGCTTGGCATGCTACAACCAGATGACCAGTTGAGGGGGAGCTAGCATTCTCCTTTCCAGGGGGAGCTAAGGACCTCTACTATCAGGTACATGTTCTGTCCTATATGCTCACAATGGTCCTTGACACTGTTGTCACAGAACCACATTGAGCATCACTCACACAAAACTCCTGGCATTCGGTTGGGCAAGCAGTTCCCTCATAACTGTTGGGTACAACCGTTTATTTTTAAACAAAATCTTCTTGAAATATCTTTTCCCACTCTCCTTTTTTACTGTCCCCTCTTTCTTCTTTTTACACGATCTCCCCCCCCCCCCGCTTTTTGTTCTCTTTCTTCCAAAAATTTTCGAAATCAAAATATTCACCCCCTCTCTCTCTCCATAATTAACCCGTCCCATCCAACCTCCCCAACCGTCATCCTTCCCATTATTACCTTCCCCATATCTCCCCTTTTCCCTTCCTTAATTACCGCCTCTTCCCCAAGACTGCCTCCACCTTTCCCCTCACTCCGACCCTATTTCATTACCCATCGTCCCTTTTACCCCACACTCCCTATCACCATCATAACCATCTCCATCATCAACCTTCCCTCTCCCCTTCATTCTCCAGTTACCACCATGAAGAAGCGACCCGCCCAAAAGAACACTGCCCCCACACCCCCAACTGGCGTTGCCAAACGGCTTCGCTCCAGCAAAACCTCCCCCAAACCACAAGAATCCACTCACTCCCACTCTTCATCCTCCTCCGATGCTCTCACCCTCAAACCGCCACACCCAACCACCCTGTCCCTCTCAGTTGACCAACGTCTCCAAAACCTTCACAAGCGTCCCGTCCTGTGCTGCGAAAATGTCGACCTTGACTCCCTCATCCCCATCTTTCCATCCTTTAAAACATTGAAGGATCTGGGTTGTTTATCCTTCTTTGATTGTGAACCAGCCATCTATCCCTCTCTTGTCTTTCAGTTCTATGCAAATCTCACCCCATACTCTGCCAAACCAACCATCACCACTTCTGTCGCTGGAGTCGACATCTTTCTCAACCCATCCCTCATTGAACGTATTCTACAACTTCCTCCCAACCCCACAAAACGACCTTTGTCTCTTCCATCTGATCCTAAGCACAAACTCCAACGTCAATTTGGACGCCCCACCGAGCACAAACACACTCAATACACCTGCTTAACATCCGAACCCAGATTCCTCTACTACACCCTTGTTCGCACCATCCTGCCCCGAGAAACAAACAAAGAGACTATCAATACAGCGTGTGCATCGTTTCTCCTAAACATCCTTCATGACCGTCATCCAGAAATAGGTGATCTGGTCATTCAACACTTTATTAAAGCTGCTTCCTCTACCTCCGGCCCCCTTCCCTACGGCAATCTTCTAACCAAGATCTTTCGTCACTGCGGCGTCTCCTTCGACGGGGTTAAGCCCACCTCTCAAACTCTGCCCAGCATTGACATATCTCTCCTATCCTACCTGTCAGCTCTTCGCCAGGAGATCAAGGCCCTTGGAGCCATCCGCACTGACATATCTAACTCTAGGCTTTGGAATTTCGAGAACCCGATATGTGTAGCCCGAGATACGAGCAAAACCGTGAAAGGGTGCAATTATATACGTTTTCTGAGTCAGTAACTTCTTGCTAAGTTTTCGTCCATTTGGAGACTTTATTGGCTTTATTGATATACATAAAAGTTTTAGGTCGTTCTTCAAGCTTTCCGGAAACATAAAGTTTGCATCCATGCGATATCGGGTGAGTGAGATATGAGGCTGAGAAGGAGGGCATCAGCAAAGTCGCTGCCCAGAATTTTAATAGTTAATTCTAACTTTAAGGTTGCATTTTGATCTCCTAGGAGGCTTTAATGAGATGTCGACCTTTGTGTCATTGTTAAGATGGATTGAGTAGGTTTTCTAAGTTAATTTAAGCTATTTTAGTGTTTGGGATTAGCTCCTAAAGGTTTATGGAAATACTAGCAAACCATGGGGTAAAGTGATGAGGATTCGAGTTCGTTTAAGTGGTGTTGATGGCTAAGTGGTACCTTGACTTCCTAACAAGTTTATGGGTTTCCTCGGTGTCTAAATAGTCCAAGGACCATTCCTTCTATGTTTCCAAATCACCGGTCATCGGTTCGTAAACTTTCCAAAATTCATAATCATGTCCTTATCTAATTTCTGTCACTTGACAACGTTTCTTTCATGTTTTCGATGACCGAGCAACTTCTCTTCTTAAGCCTTCAAGGGCTCCAATTATATGCTCATCGAAGCTGGTTATTAAGGATGATTTTTACATCATAAGCCTCTTTGATCCTATTCAAGTTTCACCATAAGTTTCGCTTTAAATTTCCAAGCCGCATGATTAATTCCAAGTGCTCTGCTTCTGTCCGGGCCTTTTTCCGAGCCTTTCCTTTCATTTTTAGACTTCGGGCCAGTTGACAAAGTTGTAGGGCGTGATTTTCCCTTTCCGAAAAGTACTCGTTTGCAAAAATCCGAGTTTCCTAGGTCAAGATATCATCAAATCATCGATTTATCCAAAAACGGAAATTTCTTTTTTTTTCATCCCTTTTAAGTTAACAAGTTTTACTTTAATCCCAGCTTGTAAATTTCAAGGACTTTATTAAAGTTCTCAATTTTCTTATGCTCTTATTATAGTTTCCAAGTCGCCCAAACCGTCCCAAGCTCAAGGCACATCGCTACATTTTTCTACTACCCAAGGTACGCGAATTGTCCAACTTTTCGCTCCTTATTATCATCTAATGGTTTCATGGTTATTTTAAGTTGTGCTTTAATGTTTATGTTATGTGTAGAAGCCCTCTCTTTACAGGTACAAGGTCCTTGACATTGAAGTTGCTAAAGGACATTCAGCAAACTGTGCCTCAAGGTCATTCAGCACAGACATTGGGTTTTGACGTGAAAGACAAAGGAAGCCAAATCAGGGAAGTTTTTCTGAGAAATAAAGCTTGACTAATTGATCCAATCTTTTAACAGAACTAATCGTCTGCTACTATGCACAATGCAGGAAACAATCCAGCAAGAATTTGGAAAGAAGGCAAACAAGGATATTTTGGAAATCACACAAGGAAGGAAAGAATGAGGAAGCAAATCGGAAGAAAAGGCAAAGCTAATGAGAGCAAGTATCTTGCAGAATCAAACTCCAACGACTCCATTCTGGACAGAATCGACAACACCTATAAATTGGAGAAACAATCCCGAACAAAGCTTCAACGATTCCACGGAAGAAATCGGGTGTTCAAAATAGAAATAGAGTTTTCTGTTTTGGTGTCTTTGTGAGATTTGGTGTTGCGAGAAGTGTGAGTGAAATCAATCCTTCATGAATCTAGGATTGATTGTTGCTTGTGTAGTCGATTCATAGACGGAATTAGGGTCGACTGAATTTTGGCACCAAAGATTGAATTTGGTGTGTGCTGTTTTCAGAAAATAAGAAGCGTCCTTGTAAGGCGCTTGGTTCTCTGTAAAACCTAAGGACATTCATCCTAGGTTCATCACGATCTGTTCATAATAAAGGAAGTTATTCAATTCATATATTTAATCCTTTATCTATTCTGTCTCTACTCTCTGCTAAGGAAATTCTCAGTTGATTACAACTGAGAACCTAACGTCCTTCATTAAGTTGTGAATTGTGCAGAAAATTTAGTAACCCGATTCACCCCCCCTCTAGGGTTATTTCATTACGGTTTTAAAAGGTTCCATTGTATGTTTTCTTTGTGCTAGTTACTTATAGGTGCTAGCTCTCTTTTTTTTTTATGTATGATACTCCTGATCAGAGTGTCCAAACCTGGCCAGTGTCGACTGCTCGGCAGTCACCCAATCCAAACTTCGATCGGTTTGGGCATGCGCGTGTGTGAGATGCATTGCATCGATCGTAAGGGACCAAACACTTATGTTTTAGTACCTTTCATGTACTTTACCTTTTACATTGATGAATCAAGTTATTTTATTCTTGTTTATCCCTTTCCCCGTTTTCAAAATGAATTTAAATGCCGGCACTAAAACCGTTTTCGAACGGTTTGACGTGTTGAAGGTTTACGTACTGAGTGTTTCCCCACTCATTTTTGCGTATGTTTTAATGTTTTGCTTTAGGCGGTCCGAGCTCTCCGGTTAAAGGCAAGGATAAGCAAAAGTAGGAGTTTTCCCAACCAAGGTAGTCATGAACGTCGTTGTTGGCCGACTCCGGTGGTCTTTATGGTTTCGAAGGTCGTTTTATATGTGGAAAGGGCTTTATATATATATATCTTTGATGGTTGTATAAAGTCTAATTCCCATGTTTTGATGGTTCCTAAGTATGGAGTGTTTGTATTATGTTTAAATGGTGTAATTAGGTTTGTTGCCTTGTCCCGAGTTGGGACGGCGGTAATACCTCCACCCTAGATGTTCCGCTGCGCTAGTCACAGGCTTAGTGTTTGTATTATGTTAATCTTGTGATTAAGGGTGTTGGGGTGTTACACTGGGCCTGTTGCTGTGTGGGCCGTCCTTTGGCAATTAAAACCCAGGCGGGTTTTGGCGAATGCATGCGGCCTTTTTTGACTTCTTGGGATTGGGTTGTTGATCTTTTGGGCCCAATGACCATTTGTCAACTGGCCCATGTGACTTACTAATTTTGATGAGTCAGGATTATTCCGGTACAAATTCCGATGTCTACAGAGAGCCCCCACTTTGATCGAGTCCGAATAAGAGGAAGGTCAAAGTAGCCTGAGGATTTGACTTTGGGTTGCAAAGCCTGGAGTGATGCTTGGAAGCTGAGTCTAGCATCGCAGTTGCGGGCAGCATGCGCCTCTTTTGCGGTGATCTCGAGCAAGAATGATGCTCTACTTGACCGTTGATGAATCGTTGTTGATCTCGGGCGAGAATGACGCCTTACTTGAAGGTATGGGTTGACACTTCAAAGCTTCGTCCTGTGTCGCAGTTGTCGGCGGCATGCGCCTCTCTGGGGATGATCTCGAGCAAGAATGATGCTCTACCTGACCGTTGATGAGTCGTTGTTGATCTCGAGCGAGAATGACGCCTTACTTGAAGGTGTGGGTTGACACTTGGAAGCTTCATCCTGTGTCACAGTTGTGGGCGGCATGCGCCTCTCTGGGGATGATCTCGAGCAAGAATGATGCTCGACCTGACCATTGATGAGTCGTTGCAGATGTCGGGCGAGAATGACGCCTTACTCGTTATGGGACATGATGCCGACAGTTCAAGGAGTTTTCCAGTCTTTCCCGGTGTCAATGTTGATGATTGTTGGCATTTTTGATGCCGAAGGACTTCATTAGACGCGCTGCTGATGGCCTTGGGGGTCGAGACCTCATCGGGCATGTTGCCGATGGCTCGGAGATTGAGACTTCATCGGGCGCGATGCCGATAGCTCAAGATTAGGACTGCATCGAAACTCTACCGATGACCGTGGATGATGATGATGACTGGCATTTTCAACGCCGAAGGACTTCACCAGACGCGCTGTTGATGGCCTTGGGGGTCGAGACTTCATCAAGCGCGTTGCCGATGGCTCGGAGATTGAGACTTCATCGAGCGGGATGCCGATGGCTCAGGATTGGGACTGCATCGAAACTCTGCCGGTGACCCTGGATGATGATGATGATTGGCATTTTCAATGCCGAAGGACTTCACTAGACGCGCTGCTGATGGCCTTAAGTGGAGAGACTTCGAGTGCGATGCCGATGGCTCGGAGGTTGACGCTACACTGGGCGCGATGCCGATGGCTCAGGATTGGGACTACATCGAAACTCTGCCGATGACCCTGGATGATGATGATGACAGCGACCTGAAAGTTATGAGAGAAACCAAGTATTAGCTTTATGAAAAGGTAAATAAAGTTCAGATTCTTTACCTGGGCTTCGGGTCATAGGGCTGAATGATGGATCCTGGCTGTGAGGTGTTGGGCCTCGTTCTTGGGCTGCAGGCGACACAAAACCCAAACGGGTTTTAGGCTGTCATGGGTAAGTCGGGCCGTGTCTTCTGGGCTATGGACAAAACAAAATCCAGGCGGGTTTTGTTGGCTTTCCTTGGGCTGATGATGGCGCCTGGGCCGCGATTGCTGGGCCACATTTACAACAAAACCCAGGCGAGTTTTGATTGTGTTTGTTTTTTCTTTTTTTTTTGTTTCTTCTCGTGAAAGAATTCAAAGTAGGGGCCCAGCTTACTAGCGGAGACAAACGCGCCGCATCACCCTGTCTCTCCTTTGGGTGACAAAGGGATAACCTTTGGATTTTCGGCCAATGAAACGCGTTTGGCATCTCGAGGCGGGTTCAAGAAACGAACGACCCATATTCACCCAACATTTCTATAAATGCAAGGGCATTTCCTTCATCTCATTCACATCCTCATTTCCTTCACTTCTCTCTAACTCACTCCTTCTCTCTCTAGAAAAGAAGTCTTGTTCTTTGAGGTAATCCCGGGCTAAAAGGATGCAACCCCGGAGTCATAGAAATCCACCTCTTCCTCATGCGGCGGCATGGCCCCACAAGCGGTCTTCATGATGCAACTTTTTTCCTGACATGAAAGCGGGTCCCTCCGACCTTATTGTTCAGTCTTGGAACCACGCTTGGTTTTACCGTTCTCATGTCAAGGTAATTCTTGCATTTCTCCCTTATACTTATTTTAGCGTAAAAATGAGAAAGCATGAATTTATTTTCCATATCTTGTCGATTTTTAGCTATTTTAAGTATGCATGCTAGGACGTGGAACGATCCATTTTATTTCTGCATTCTGATCGAAAACGTGTTTGCAAATCGTAAAAGAAAATGTTCAACGATCGGCCCATAAAACCCAGGCGGGTTTTACACTCATTCTGGCCCGTCTTTCCAAGTGGCGGCCCACTAGCAGGAACAAAAACCAGGCGGATTTTATTCCAGTATAGTGGGCCGATGCACTCTTTGGGCCGGTCACCTGGGCTTGGCGGGTTTTAACTCACGTTCTCCTTTTGTTTCTGCTGGGTCGTTTTATGGACCATGACTGCGAGCCCAATGTTTGTGTTGGGTCCGGTTAGGGTCCATGAAATTTGGCCCACAATGCCAATTGAGCCCCCATCTTCTGACATTCTGTTTGTCGTTTCTAGGAAGACAACCTAAAAACTCCTGGCAGCTTAAAAGAGCCTCTTAAGGTAGCCAAATCGATCCCTGGAGACTTTGTCCGCGACACTTTGACTGTGGCAGGCTTCATGCCTTTTTGGAAATGCTTAGAGGCTTGGAAGAAACGAATGTTCCGTACCATAGGTCGAGCGATGGCTGAGAGGTTGTGGGATTCAACTAACTCATTTCACTTGCCTGTGGGTGAGATGACGGTCACACCCAAAGATTTCGTCATGATTACCGGTCTTTCTTGGGGTGGGCAGGATATGGTTTTTGACGCGGAGATCCCCCCTGTAGTGCAGGACATGTTGGGTCCAGTGTCTGCGCATTTGGGACCACAGCAAGATGTCCCCAATCTCGCATATAAGCACTTTGAATTGGCCACTCGTGATGCGAATTTCCAAAATCTGCCTGTAGAGCAGTGCCGCTTTATTTTCTTGGCGTACGTGATCTCTGCCACCCTCTTTGCCAACCGTGGGGACAACATCTCCCTAACGTGGTTCCGAAACCTCCTCAATTTTGGTAACATTCGGAATCTGAACTGGGGCAAGGCGTCTTATGCAAACTTTACCCAGTGGCTTCGTCATGGCATACGGCTCTCACAAGATGCGGACCCAGTCTACCTTCACGCGGCTTACACTCGTTACCAGTATGGTCCTTCCTTGTGGAAGGTACTTGAGGTATGTGCTGGAACCTTCCCTTTTTTCAATGCAGTTCATCCCTTCTTCCTCATTTAACATCATGTTTATGTAGACATGGGCTTATGAGTACATCTTTGCCCTGGGCATTCGTTCGAAGAAGAATAAAATGGTACCGGATGCTGAACGCTGGACCACCGAGGGCGTTCATGACAAGAAGTGTAAGTCAGGGAGTCTTGACCTTATTCGTGGCATCTTGGATAACTTAACACCGGTATTCCTTCATATCCAGTATCTTTCTTTCATTTTCCTCTATATGTCATCCTTAAACGTGCCTTCCCTTTTGCAGGATCACATGAACTGGCATCCTTAGGCTGATTTTAATGTCGGAGGGTTACCGCAACCTTTGCAACCAGTGGAGCATGACACCCGTCCTCCCCTCCTGATTGAGGGGCCTTATGGTTATGTGTGGTACTTGGGGGAGAGAGCCACAAGGTAAATTTTGGGGGGCTACCCTGGTCTCATACCCCTGGATCCTCCGGCACATATGTTCGAGCCATCGCGGGTTGACCCAGGCGTCTTGAGGGATCTGGTTCGAGGCCAAGATTTTGAGAACTTCATTCGTAACGTTCCCCAGGAACAATTCGATGAGGAGTTTCAACGCTATCTTAGTCGTTTGGCTCCTCGAGTGGTACATATCTTCCTCCTTTATCCTTATTATGTTTTGGTTGACTTCTGACCAGAAAATTTCCAGCTGGGGCCCTACGCTAAGGCCGCTGAGGTGGAGAACCCCCCGGAGAGACGAAAGATCGGCGGCTTCTTGGACGTAGAAAATAGTAGCGAGTGCTCCGCACTTCGGGTATTAGATCATAAACCGATAATTCTTCATTTCATATTGCTTCCTCTTCATCCCACATGTTTCTTAAGGCTAACCTTGGTCTTGCTGTCTTTCAGCCGAGATGGGCTTTCCTCCAGCAGATGACCAAAGAATGGAGTACCATGTTGAAGCATCTTGATCGGGCATTCACTGGCTCTGGTAGGTATCGCGGCGACACCACCAAAAGAGTCGATATGGAGGCCGATGCAGAGTCTGTTCCCATAGAGCCTCCTCGACGTTCCACTCAAATGTTCCCCGTACAGAGCCCCCACGCCGCTCTTCGGCAGGGGAGTATTCTGCTCGAGGACGATCTCGGGAAGAAGTTGGTGGGTCTTCTCGTCCTCCTCCGGTAGCTGTACCAGAGGGTCGCGGCAAAGGTATCTTGATCGAGGGTCAACACTTAACTGGATCTCATCGTAGCAGGTCCGGTAGTAGAGATCGTCGTCCTCTGAATATGGAAGAGGACATGGCTCAAATGTCGTTGGAGGAGCCTCTCGATCAGGGAGGATCATACCACAGCGCTGGGTTTGGAGGCGATGCTCAGCCCCATCCATACTGGGTGGAGGACGCTTCAGAGTCGAGTGCCACCTACCGGCCATCTCATTCTCGTCGCACTCCAACTTCTGTGCGTTCTGCTCGTGGCGGTCAGGAGATAGTGGTGAGGGATTGTGACTCAGGTGCATCCGTAGGGTATCCTGGCAGTCAAGCCCTAGCAGATGACTCTACTTCACGTCCTACACCTTATGATACTTCCTCTTTTGGCTCTAGTTCTGCAGGGTGGCCTATCCCTACTCCTGGGATGGGTCCGTCATAGCCCATGGGCTCCCAAGAGTGGTATGCGCCTCAACACTCTTGGCTAGGAGGATCTGCTTCTTCTGGTTGGCCAGCCCCCAACTATGGAACCGGTCCTGTGTGGCCTGCTTCATCCGTGGAGTGGCAAATCCCTGATCATTCTTGGCTAGCTGCTTCACATGAGCACTCTGTGTCTTCACCATCGAGCATACATCTTTCAGGAGTGCCTCTGTCCAGGCCATCGCCTCCTGGGCAGACTGCTCCTGGTCCGGATTATTACTCCTGGGACACCCATTTTGGCACGGCCGGTACTTCCAACGTCGGAGCTTCAAATGCAGGCGGCAGCAGTGATTCAGGCTCCCTGTGGTGATAGCAAACATGCAGCGCAATGCAAGACTCCTTTGTACTTTATTTATTTATTTATTTTATTTTATTATTTACTATGCAAGGCTCTTTGTAATATTTTATTTTATGCAAGACTTGGTGAATGCACAACTTGGACGCTTTATTAGTGCAAGTGAATGATTTTCTACATGACGGGATTAATCCCAATTAATCCCGCTTCCCCAAAAAGAAAAGAAAATAAAAAAAGAACCAAAAACTTAAGTGTCGGAGTTAGCTCGAGCAAAAAATTTCAGAACGAAGCGTCATTGGGTCGATAACAGAACCCGAGACATCCAAAATACACAAATGGGTTGGTTGAAGTCCAAAGGGAAAAGCCTAAAACCAAGACTACACATAAATGGGCCGCTGGGACAGAAAATTGGCTCAGATTTCTTAAAACCCAGGCGGGTTTTAAGCAAAAGACAAAGGTGGGCCGGGTCGGCTGAGGGGCGCGCGCGAATGACCTGCTGAAGTTAAAACCCAGGCGGGTTTTAACTGTTTTTCTTTTTTTTCGTGCTAGCCATTGGAGAATGACTTGAATCATGGGATGTGATGGAAACGGCTATGTGATTGCTTGCTGATTGTTTTTGCCCCATTTTGACCATGGATGAAGGTGTATAAATACCTCATTCCATGTATGTGATCCTCACTCATCATCTTCACCTTACATCCTTTATCGAAAATCCTCCAAAATCACGAAAAAAAATCCTCCTAATTCTCATGGCGTTTGAGAAGAAACTTGCTACTTGGATGAGTACCTTGTCCAAAGAAGAGAAGAAAGAGCTCGGGAGATACAACCTAACGAGATTGCTGAGTCTCCGGCAAGTGAGGATGTTGGAGGAGATGTTCGCGACCTAAAATGGTTCGTCCCGAGAATAGAGGACCACTCTTCTAGAAGCAGGCATAGCTCCTTCAACGTGAAGCGAAAGACGTGCATTTTCGGATCCCAAAAAGTCTCCGCCGCCCGGAGGAAGTCATGGTTTACTCTCACTTGTCGAAGGCTCAACAAGCTCGTTATTTTGTATCTCCCGAGTTCCTTCTTTTCATCCTTGGACAAAGTACTCATCCAAGTAGCAAGCTTCTTCTCGAACGCCATGGAAACTTTAGAGGATTTTTGTGAATTTTGTGAAGAATTTCAAGTAGAGATGATGGATGAGGATCACATGCATAAGGTGGGGTATATATATATATATATATTTTAATAGCCATTGATGATGGGCTGAAATCAAGGGATTTGAGGGACAATGGCCATATGACCGTTTCTTGGTGATTTTGCTCCATTTTGATTTTAGGTGAAGGTGTATGAACACCCCACCTTATGCATGTGATCCTCATTCATCATCTCTACTTGAAAGTCTTCACAAAATTCACAAAAATCCTCTAAAGATTCCATGTCGTTCGAGAAGAAGCTTGCTACTTGGATAAGCACTTTTTCTAAGGATGAAAGATACAAACTGACGAGCTTGTTGAGCCTTTGACAAGTGAGAGTAAACCATGACTTCCTCCGAGCGACGAAGACTTTTTGGGATCCAAAAGTGCACGTCTTTCGCTTCACGTTGAAGGAGCTATACCTGCTTCTAGAGGAGTGGTCGTCTATTCTCGGGACGAACCATTTTACGCCGCGGACATCTCCTCGAACATCTATCAACGTCAATAAACAGTATAAGGAGCTGTTGTGTCTTCCATCCCGGGTCATAGAAAGTGCGCTTTTTGGCGAAAAGGTACATTTCCAAACCATAGTGGAATACTTTCACTCCCTGAAACTTTAGAATATGGTCCAGTGATACGAGTGTGTGCGCTCGTATTAGTCTCCTCAGAGAATTTTGCTTCTATCATGGTGGCCAAAGAACTAGTTCGGCGAGCCTGTTTCAAATCGTTGAAGACATGGCCCGAGGCTACAATCCGGTGTCATTGATGCTAGCAGAGACCCTTACTACTTCCGGTACACTATTCTTCCTCATCTTTTTTTTTCATTAACTTTTTTTCCGCCCCTCTAGTGGCTGTAAAACCCGCAGGGGTTTTGCCATATTTTTTTCTTTTTTTTCATTAGTTTGGGCATAATTGTCATGCAATAATAACCCTTGCTAACTTTACAGACA
This sequence comes from Portulaca oleracea, assembly GCA_029582165.1. Lineage (NCBI taxonomy): Eukaryota > Viridiplantae > Streptophyta > Magnoliopsida > Caryophyllales > Portulacaceae > Portulaca > Portulaca oleracea. The sequence continues at coordinate 6,900,015 of CM055878.1, read as the reverse complement.
GATATGGCTGATGGAGCACTTGGGTCTCATCGAAGAGCCTCAAACACCTTCAGAAATTGCGAATGACAGACCTAAAATTTTATGGGTGTCTGTGTACCGCAAGTGTACGGGTCTTGTAGTAACAAAATATCGTTCTCTCTCAGGGATTTGCGTTCAACCACGCACTGAACTAGTTCGCTACAAAGAATGCTAGGTCGATCCAAGGGTTGTGGTGAGGTTTTCTAAAACTAAACTAAGAAAGCAGGAATTTTTAAGGTTTAACTAATTAATTAAAAGCATTCAGGGGAGTCCACTCTAGTCAATCAACCAAATTATCAACAATCCGGTGCAGGTAACAAGAAAATTCGGGGTCTATAATCTTTCTAGGCCTTATCACATCGATCTTTCAATCCGAAATGAGTTACAGTGATTAAACTAAACATTATTTCTAACTATTTAATCCAATCAAAGATAAAGAACTGATTATAAATTGACCTTAGGCAAGAATCATAATGTCTAACTATTTTCTAAACCTATTCAATCTACGTCTTCCAATTCAAGACTCAAACTGTCGTTCTGTAGTCGAGAATCTAAAACCAGGTAAAGACTCAAACTCTCGTTCTGTTGCCAAATTACCATGACATACAATACACACATATTAAACGAATAAAAGGATAACCTAACACCGAGACTGTATTCAAATTCAATCAAAAGACATCGAGTTTATCCCCCAAACAAATGAAATTAGCTACTCATATTAATGAAAGTAAAAATTGCAAAAATTGAATAATAACAAAGAAAGATGGAAATAAAATAGAAATAACCGTGTTAGAATTTGCGGAATCGATCTCTTCGTGTCACCCGAATCGATCTCTTTCGTGTTCTTCGATCATAATCAACAATCTAAACTAATAACAATGTTTGTGAATGGAAAGAAACTATCTAAAATCTACACTAAAAGCTCTCTCAAACTAGTCTAAAAGCTACACTGAGAAACGAATAAAATTCTACTCTCCAAACTGATAAAACTCCAAAAACTGATGGCTTCAAAACGTTGGATATGAATCCCTTTTATAGGGCCCGATTAGGGCACAAAACGCTGGCTGCGTTTTAGAAACGCTGCTACGTTTAGTTCAAAAGTGGGGTTCTTCCGTGTCTTGGCGCTAGCTGCGTCCGAAAAGCACTGGTAGCGTTTTGCTCTTTCTCAGTTATCAAAGTCTCTGGACAAGGCGCTGGCTGCGTTTTGAGAACGATGGTCGTGCCTTGTCGTTCCGTCTCAGCTGGACTTGGGTCGTGGCAATCTGGGCCGCTTTCTTTTCTTTCCCTTCTTCTTCAACTCTTTTTTTATTTTCTTTGATTTTTCCCATTTTTCCTTCAACATTCCATGCTTTTTGATATAATTTCCTTAATTCCTGCAAAACACACCAATCTCGCGAACAAGTGTATAAATCAGAGAAATTGACATAAAAATACGGGATTTCGGATACAAGAAACATGAAACTGACATGTTTTGAGCCTTAAAAACTCTATATAAAAACGACTTATCAATGAACTATTGTCAAACGAAGAGGAGATACACCGATCTTTATTCAGTAACGAAGTGGATCACTTTCCTAAAGGAGCCTCGTGATATCTCATGGTGGATCGAATGGTGGCACATCTCTGAATATGTGACTCGTGATTCACACAACGCTTATGTGTGCTTTGTAGGTTTGACGCAAATGACATACTACTTCTCGGAGCGGGTGCGAAGGAAAATGGGTTGCAAGCAAAACATTCCTGAACTGCTGTGTGAAGCCCCCAAGCAGCTAAAGCTTCGTCATTCAGTGATAGAGTCATGCTAAAATATTGGAAGAGAAGACCAACTCTTAAGGCTCCATCGAAGGCACACATATCATAATATGCTAACGCAGGCTACCACAGATGGCTAATTGTGACCGTTGAGTCTCGTCGTGCTGGAGAGGTGTTTAGACCCAATTTTGTGTCTAAATATCGCCTAAATCCTTAGGCTTTTGACTCATTTCGTGGTTAATTCAATAAATTTTAATACATTTTTGGTTATTTTGTAGATTCCGGCGTTTTTACTCAAAACATGGTAAAAAGGGCCATTTTGTAGCTACTTTGGGAATCCTGAGATTTCCTGGGTCATGGTCAAGGCAAAGGCAGAGGACGCGGGAAGGCCGAACACTTCGAGAGGATGAAAAGCTAGACTTTGCTGAATCAAGCTGGCCGAGCCTGACCATACCCACGGTCCTAATGACCGCACCCACGGTGGGTGTAAGGCATGACAAGATGAAGTGACCGAGCTTGACCGTACCCACGGTCTCAGGATACCGCAGCTACGGTGGGTGCAAGACATGAGCAGCAGGTGATGTACTCGAGTGAGACCGTACCCATGATCTCAGGGGACCGCACCCACGACGGTGCGAAGGAGAGAAATCTCACCTGACCCAAATCGCCAGACCGCACCCACGGTCTTGTCACACCGCGCCTACGATGTTGTGAAGAAGAGAGAAATCTGCAGGAGTTACGCAGGACCGTAACCACGGTCTCATAGACCGTACCTACGGTCCCCTACAGATTCTCATTTCGCTGCTTAATGAAGTGACGAGTTTTGAGTAACTAACTTAGCTTGTATATATTATTTTTAGGTCTTTTAGCAGAAAAAACATCAGAGACTTGGAGAGGAGGATTCTTAGAGATTAATCTAGGGTTTTAGGAGAGTTTTAGAGAGAACTTTTATCATATTTTAACTTTCAATTAGAGTGATTCCTTAGTGATTAGTGAGAATTCATACTTGGATTATTGTTCTTGCATTTGATTTTATTGGATTTCGATTGAAGATTTGAAGATTTATATTATCTTTGGAGCATTGGATTCTTATTATTTTGGAGTATCTTCTTTCGGTATGAAATTAATGAGCATTTCTTAACTCTTACTCTTTAATATCTGTTTTTGTTATTCGATTACTTGGTGTTTGTTGATTGTTGTCATTGTTGCTTGGAATTTCTAGATACTTTCTATTTGAAGCATGAATGAAGTTATCATTATGTTTAGCATGCTAGATAGGATGATTAGAGGCTAGAACCCTTATGGGTTAGGGAGAAACTAAGGATGTGAATGGTGTATTTTTTAGATTGGGTTAGCAACTTTAGGAGGTAATTTATAGTGGAATCAACTTCCCACTCCTATTCTTCCCTCAAGTGGGATGTATTTGCGGTACGAAAGATCCCGAATACATCCAACACTTGGGTTGGAAGGTAGGAATTGGGATAGTTAGTATTCTATTCACGAAAGTGAATAGGTGCTAACTAGAGAGTCCCGTTCTTTTAACCCTCCGGGTCCGTGGTGGGCTTGTAGGAAGTTAATCCGGATTATCCTTGAAAAAGGAAATCCCGTGGGTTTATCTTAACGGGATTGTCATTTTATTCCACTATTCTATTGCTTTCTAGTTGCGAAACCCTCTCCCTAATCACCGTTTGCGTCCCAAAATCTCCCGACGCACATAGTTCACATTTGACTGAACTATAGTTCTGTTTGTTCTGTTCGCCATCACGATCTGGTTGTTATCCCATGATCTTAAACCTTACCTAGAGTCGATTAGTTTTAGCCAAGGCCCCTAGCTCCCTGAGAGAGAACGACAATACCGAGGTCCTAAAAAACCACTTTACAAGAGGCGAGAAGAGAACAGACATCCGTGAAGGAGAGCTTAGGTCGTCATACATCGATAAAGGACTGGCTAGGTGCAAAAGTCACGGCAAAAGACCGGCTTGGTGCGAGAGTGGAGACGCGGAAATCAAGTAGGCGAGCATATAGGCCTAAAAACAAAGAGGAAGGCCCAAGCGAATCTAGAGGACAGGAGACCGACCATGAGACCACTGGCGAAGCCAATAAGGTGAAACAAGATTAGAAGATGGATGAGAAGAATGATGGAACTGAAGCAGCTTTGCCAAAATAATCTTTTATTTAATTTCGTCGTTTGAATTTTCTTATTTACAAGCAGTGTACTTGCATTATTAATAAAAGAAGGAATATTATTCACAATTATTATGTTCTTTCAAATTTTATTTCTTCTTTTTTTTCATGAGCAATTATTGAATATAAACCAAGTGTCTGAAAATTTGTTTTCCAGTTGCTTGGTTATATTAAGCATAATATCGCTTGAGCTAGTCTAAATTTGTGGGTTGAATCACATCTTCCCCATAAATAGTAGCAAGTCGAGCTGCTCCTCCCAGTAAAATGTCCTTAATTAGATAAGGACTTTTCCAATTGGGTGCCAATTTTCCCCTAGGGTCTTGTATAGGTGCCCTCATTTCCTTATGCACTAGATCTCCCACTTGAAGTGAGGGACTTTTCACTTTCTTGTTAAAAGCACGAGTGATCCTACTTTGGTACACTTGCACATTGTGTAACGCCCTCAATCGCCTTTCATCCATCAACATCAACTCCTCGAACCTTGCTCTAGCCCATTCTGCTTCTGGCAATTGACTTTCTGCCTCTATTCGTAGCGAAGGGATTGCTAATTCAATTGGCAAGACTGCTTCCATCCCATACACTTATGAATATGGTGTTGCCCCTGTAGAGATTGGTATAGAAGTTCGGTATCCCCATAAGGCAAATGCCAGTTTGTCAGGCAAATCTTTGTAAGTAACAACCATTTTCTTGATGATTCCTGCCACCGTTTATTGGCCACTTCTACAGCTCCATTAGCTTGAGGTTGATAAGGTGAAGACCGATGATGCTGGATATGGTAAGTGGTGAGCAAAATCTCCACTTCCTTCAGCCGCCAAAACCCGCGGTCTCCTCCAGTCAGCCGCCGAAACCCGCGGGGGTTTTGACGCGGTCCAGGTAGGGATGGCAATGGGGCAGGGAATCCCCGAACACGCTGGGGCCCCGCCCCGCCCTGGGGAAAAATCCTCACCCCCATTGGGGATGGGGACGGAGATGGGGATGATTTTTCAAAATCCGCTCGGAGACGGGGCGGGGATGGGGATGAAATTTTCCCCATCCACGTCCCCATTTTCCCCGCCAAGCAAAATTCCCCGTCCTCGTCCCCGTCCCCGAAAATTTTAAAATTACCAAATAATCTTTATTCTAATTCAATATTTAGATTAATAGCAGGGATAAAGTAGTAATTTGGTTGATGTATTATTGTTTGATTTTCCGAATAACACTTGTTGATGTATTATTGTTTGATTTTGATGTATTATTGCTTGGGGAAGTTAAATACGTTGTATTTTGAACTTGTTAAAAACCGGATCTGATTAAAAATCGGCTCCGATTAAAATTTGGTTAGATTTTGGATAGCTTTAAAAAATCCCCGTTGAGTGGGGATGGGGCAAGAATCAGTCCCCGAAGCGGGGATGGGGACGGGGATGGGGACAAGTTTTGGGAGCGGGGATGGGGACAGGGATATACTCCCCCGTCCCCGATCCGCCCCGTTGCCATCCCTAGGTCCAGGCCCATCTTCAACATTTCAAGCCGCCTGCTATTTGAAGTCAATTGCGCCATTCTCTTGTGTGAATTAAAGCGGCCCAACTGTGTATCTTTTATGTCTCGGGTTTTATTATCGTTCCAATGATGCTCGGTTCCGAAACTCTTACTCGAGTTTACTCCGACACTTAAGTTTATGTTTTCTTTTCGTTTTGGGGAAGCGGATTAATAGGGATTAATCCCATCATAAAGAAAATCATTAGAAAATACATTAATAAAACAAAAAGAGTTGTGCATTTATCGAGTCTTGCAAAAAAATAAATAAAATACAAAAAAAAAAGTCTTGCAGTAAAATAAAAATAAAATAAAAAAAGGAGGTGCAAAAGAGTTTTACATTGCATTGCATAAGTGTTGTCTACCATAGGGAGCCTGAATCGCCGATGTCCTCAACCAAGTTATTACCAACATTTGAAGTTCCGGCATTGGAGGCACCCGTAGTGCCAAAATAAGTGTCCCAAGAATAATAATCAGGGTCGGGCGAGGGACCAAAGCTTGAGAATGCCGGAGGAGGAGGAGTGTTTTGTGTCTGCATCGGAGAAGGCTCTCCTAGAGGAGTCGGGTATGTCCTCGAGGGTGAAGATCCAGAAGATTCCTGCGAAGCCACCAACCAGGAATGCTCTGGGACATGCCAACCAAAGGAAGGGGTCGGCCAAGAAGATTCTGTCATGTGACCAGGGGCTGGCCAACCAAAAGAGGTGGATCATCCTAGCCAGGAATGCTAAGGCACAGGCCACTCTTGCGAACCCATAGGCCATGAAGGACCCATCCCAGGAGCCGGAACAGACCATCCGGCAAAATAAGAATAAGAACCAAAAAAGGGAGCATTATAAGGTGCAGGATGCGAAGTAGCGTCATCCGCTAGGGCCTGTCCACCAGGATACCCTACGGATGCACCTGAGTCGCGATCCCTCACAACTATCTCTCGACCTTGGCGAGCAAAACGCACTGAAGCTAGAGTGCAGCGAGAATGAGAGGGCCGGTAGGTGGCGCTACACTCTGAAGCATCCTCCACCTAGTATGAATGAGGTTGGGTGTCACCACCACACCCAGCGCTATAATACGACCCTTCTTGATCAAAAGGCTCCTCCAAAGACGTTTGAGCCATGTCCTCTTCCATGCTCGGAGGATGACGACCTCTGCTGCCAGATCTACTACGGTAAGACTCGGATGAATGTTGACCCTCAACCAGAATGCCTTTGCCACAACCTTCTAATACATACACCAAGGGAGGACGAGAGGATCTGCCAGCCTCTACCCGAGATCAACCTCGAGAAGAGTACTCCCCTACTGAAGAGCGACGTGGGGGCTCTGTACGAGGAGGAACTACGTTGGAGCCTCGCGACGGTTCCCTAGGAGCAGACTCTGCATCACCTTCTATGTCTGCACCTCTAGATGCATTGCCTTGGTATCTACTAGAGCCAGTGAACACGTGATCGATATGTTTCCTCATAGTGCTCCACTCCTTGTACATATGTCGGATGATGGGCCACCTTGGCTGAAAGAAGGTAAAATCAGGGATATTCACAAGTAAAGTGAAGGATAGTAAAGACGCAACATAAAATGAAGATTACCAGTTTCCGTTCAAACTCATGTAATGCGGAACACTCCCTGCTATGCTCCACATCCAAGAAACCGCAAATCTTTTCCCCCTCCGGTGGAACCTCCACCTTAGTGGCCTTGGCATAAAGCCCTAGTTGTGGATCCCCTGGTTAGAAATCAACAAAAGTATGATAAGGGAGGAAGCCACAAGATACATACCACTTAGGGAGCTAAGCAGCCGAGATAATGCTCAAACTCTTCATCAAATTGGTCCTGCGGAACATCCTTGATGAAATTGTCAAAGTCTTGACCCTGAACCATGTTCCTCTAAACACCCGGGTCAATGCGCCATGGTTCAAACATATGATCCGGAGGATCCAAGGGGATGAGACTAGGATAATGTCCCATGATCTGCCTCGAGGCCCTCTCGCCCAAGTACCACACGTGACCTGAGGGCCCCTCAATCAAGAGGCGAAGGCGAGTGTCGTGCTCTACCAAGTGCAAAGGGGTTGGTAGTCCTCCCTCATTGAAATCAACCCGGGGACGCCAATTCACTTGATCTTGCAAAAGGAGAGAAGCATTCATGATTAAAATGTAGAGGAAAGTGAAAGAAAGATGTTGGGGCGTAAAGAAATACCGGAGTAAGGTTGTCCAGTGCACAATGAATGAGGTCGAGGCTTCCAGGCTTATATTTCTTGTTATGAATGCCCTCAGTGGTCTAGCGTTCAGCAGATGGTACCGTCCTACCCCTTTTCGATCGAACACTTAAAGACAAAATGTATTCATATGCCCATGACTGCATGAACATAATGTCAAAGAGAGAAGAAAGGAGGACTAAAATTAAAGTGAGAAGAGTCTCAGGTACGTACCTCGAGCACCTTCCACAGGGAAAGACATACTGAAAGCGGGTTTGGGCCTCATGAAGATAGACAGGCTCATCATTCTGCGAAAGTCTCACGCCGCGGCGAAGCTTGTGAATGAAGTTCACTTAGGTCGCCTTGCCCCAGTTCAAGTTTCAAATATTTTCGAAATTCAAGAGATTTTGAAACCACATCAAGACAATATTGTCTCCGCGGTTGGCAAAAAGGGTGGCGGAAATGATATACGCCAGGAAAATGAACCGGCATTGCTCGTCAGGCAAGTTTTGAAAATTGGCGTCGCGAATAGTCATTTCAAAGTGCGTATAGGAAAGGTTGGAAAGGCCTTGCCTCTGACCCAGGCGTGCTGACACTGGGCTAGCATGTCCAGGACTGCTGGAGGAATGTTCGCATCAAAAACTATATCCTGCCCACCCCAAGGGAGACTAGTAATCATGACAAAATCTTTGGGAATGACAATCATCTCACCCACGGGTAGATGGAGGGTAGTGGTCGCATCCCAAACCTCTCAGCAATTGCCAGACCTATGATTTGGAAAGTCCGAGCTTTTCATGACGACAAACATTTCCAAAATGGCATGAAACCCGCTGCAGTCAATGTGTCACGCACAAAGTCCCCAGGGATTAATTCGACAACTTTCAAGGGATCTTTCAAGGCACCTGGAGTTTTCAGGTTATCCTCCTAGAAACAGAAAACAGAATTTCAGAAAACTACTTAAAGTGGGGGCTCATTTAGCATCTTGACCCTGCATATAGTCTTTTGGACCCTAGCCGGACCCAGCATAAATACTAGGCTCACAGCCATGGCCCCCGAGACAATACTCATGACCCAACTGGGTAAGCGACCCGAATGCCTTCGGCCCAAGTCACGACCCAGCAGGAAAAGTCACAAAACCAAATGGGCCACATGTCCGGCCCAACTGGCGTGCCAAAAGCCCACACTAAAGATAAAACCCGCCGGGGTTTTATTTTCACCAGCGGGCCACTTTCTGGTCGACTGGGCCGAGGACATAGGCCAAAATTGAAATCCGCCATGGTTATACGGGTCTGGTTAAAAAAAATTAGGTCCATTTTGCAAGACATATTTTCGGTCGGGATGCATAAATAAAAGGATTATTCAATATCCTAAAGTCATGAATATGCATCAATTTAAAGCATGCTTAAAATAGTTAAAAAATCAACAAGACATGAAAAATAAATTCGTGCTTGCTCATTTTTACATTTGAAAGAACCCTAGAGGGGGGGGGAATAGGGTTATTAAAATTTTCTGCACAATAATCACTTGATAAAGGACGTTAGTTCCTTAATCTTTTCAGATCAAGGTTCAAAACAATTTAATAATAGACTTCAAGTAAAGGACAATATATGTATCAACTGAATAACCTCCTTTATTTAAGTAGAACAGAACGTGGTGAAAATGACCTAAGGTAAACGTCCTTACGTTCACTTAGAACCAAGCGCCTTGCTATGGACGCTTCTTATTTGTTGAGGGATGACCACCCACCAAAGCTTCCGTTTGGTGTTAACACTATTCAAATCCTAAGTCCGTCTAGGATTTGATCACAAGAGTCTATCACAATTCTAGATCCGTTAAGAACTTGAAAGCACTCTTACAAGTAATCTCATATACAATTTTCTCTCAAACACGAAAACACTATTTCTGTTTGAAACACCCTATTTCATCCGTGGAATAGTTGATCTTCCATGAGCAAGATGTCTTCTATTGAATTAGCTTCCAGACGCAATAGAGCCGTTGCAATTTGGATTCCTTCCTTCTTTGTGTTGAATGATAACTTCCTTAATTGTTGTTTCCTTCTTGGTCTTGATTTAGAATATCTCTACTTCAATCTTTTCTTCTCTTTCCTTGATTCGGTATTTCCTGAAATAAGGGGATTAATTAGTTAATCTTAAATCAGAGAATAGGCGGCTAAAACTTTAGAGAATCAATTTGTGAGATACTTCCCTAATTTGGTTTTTGCTTTTCTTTGGTCTTTCACTTCAAAATATATTCCCTTGTTGTAGTTGCCATGACGTTTAAATAAACGTCCTTGATCCATCCTTGATCCTGCACAGATCAATGTCCTTTGCACGGAAAAGGATCTTTCAATCTCCCCCTTTTTGAGTGAAAGACAAAACTCCATGGAAGTTTAGCAAAAACAGATATGCAGCATATAGAGAATTTAGCTAGAAAAGCATGCATATTAGTAGAGATCAGTTTAGCAGTTTAGCAAAAACAGATATGCAGCATATAGAGAGTTTAGCTAGAAAATCATGCATATTAGTAGAGAGCAGTTTAGCAGTTTTTAATTACAGTCCCAAAATAGAATTCAACAGAGCAAAAGAGGTAGTTCATCTCTCCCTTTTGGCTTTCACCAGAAAGGAAACAGGAGGTATGTTTGGCACAAAAGTTTTTTGAAATTAAAAGAGATTTCAAGGAAGGGGGATATCGGGAGTGTCTGCATCAGGAGTGGGGTTGGGGTCAGCAGCAGGAGAGGGGCATGGAGTGGCCTGAATGGTGGGAGGGGGCGGCAGAGATGAGATGACATCTTTGAGAGAGGTGATGGCAGAGTGGAGAGATGCATGCACATTCTGAAGGCCTTGAATTTCGTGGCGGAGGGCAGAGTGGAGAGATACATGTGCATTCTGAAGACCTTGGATTTCTTGGTGGAGGGTGAGGACTTCATTCCTGAGGTTGGAGACTTGCATCTGCAGATTGTCCTGAACGTCCTTGGCAGCGGCAGCAGAAGAGCTCTCATGAGCAGCATTTATCTCATCTGAATGAAGCCAAGACCCGTCTTCTTGTTGTTGATAGCTCAGACTCTTGAGAAGCGGAATTCCTATGTTTGAGATATGGGCAGGGACTCGTTCTAAGGCAGGTAGAGGGACCACATAGGCTTGGAAGACCTTGTTTAGAAGGTTCAGTAGGGGAAAGGGCCACATGTGGAGGATGCTGCCCGAATGAGGTTGGTGATAACAATGTCACCTATCTCAGGGTGGCGGTCATTCAGGATGTTCAGAAGGAAGTAGGCGCAAGCTTCATTTAGAGTTTCTTTGTTTGAGCCACGGGGTAAGATTATTCGAACAATGGTATAGTACAAAAAGCGGGCTTCAGCGGTTAATGCAGTGTATTGAGTGTTTTTGGTTTCAGAGGGACGACCATACAGTTTCAAGAGTTCTTGCTTTGGGTCAGACGGTAAAGGGAGAGGAGATTTGGCTATGCTGGGAGTGATATTCATAATGTTTTCAACAAGATTTGCAGAGAGAAATATGTCAGTACCTGAGACTTTCGAATGAAGGGAAGATTTTCCCGGATTGACCACAAGATTGGCGAAAAATTAATGAACAAGGGATGGGTAGACACTTTGGTCACAGTTGAAGAACGATTGACAACCGATGTCTTTTAGGGTCGAAAAGGAGGGAAAGGCTTCAATGAGGGAGTCTAAGTCGACAGTATCACAGCACAGCAGTGGGCGTTTGGAGAAGAGTTCCAGGCGTTGGGAAGGTGTGAGTTGAAGAGTAGATGTGGAGGGTGGTGGAATGGGAAGTGCATCAGAGGAGGAACTGTGAGAGTTGGTAGAGTCGGGGGGAATGGGTGAGGATTTACTGGATCGAGTGCGTTTTGCAACCCCAGAGGAGGCTGCTTGCTTGATGGCAGGTCGCTTTCCCATGGTGAAAAGTGAAGATATGGATGAATAAGAGGGATAGAGATGGTTGGTGGGGATGAGTGAGTGAAAAGTGTGAAGGGTGGGGTCGGTTAAATAAGGAGGGTGAATGGTAAAGGGGGAAGGTCGGATATGGGGAAGGAAAAGGAAATGATGAGAGAGCACGATTATCGATAAAAGGAGAGAGGGAGGATTGAGTGTGACGGTTGGAGATTTTTATTGTGATTTGATGGAGAAATTAAGAGATTTTGGAATCCGTAAGGGGGGAAAGTGGAGGACGGATGAGAATGGAAGGAGAGAAGTAGGTATGGAAGGAGGAAATAAACTTCCAAAACATAAACAAGAATTTTTGGAAAGAAAAAGTTTTGGGAAAGGAAGGAGAGAAGCAGTAAAAAAAAAAAAGGAAAGGTGGGGATTGATTAAAAATTTTGAAAATATCAGTTACCCAGAGCAGTTATAGAGTGAACTGTCCGTATAACTGTTTGCCAAGAATTTATATGAGAATGCTCAACGTGGTTCCAGGACAAGAGTGTCAAGGTCCTTTATGAGCAAAGGAATTTAGTGAACATACCTGGTGGGTGAGGTCCTTTGGCTCACCCGGGAAAGATGAGCCCTGAATCCCCCTCAACTAGGCACTCAGTTGAAGCATGCCAAGCTCCCTTCTGTTAGTGATGAACTGCTCAGTGGGGAGGGGCTTGGTGAAGATGTCTGCCAGTTGTTGATGTGTGGGTACAAAGTCCATAGTGATATGGCCCTTGTCCACATGATCTCTGATAAAATGATGTCGTACGTCAATATGTTTGGTGGGGGAGTGTTGAACTGGATTTTTGGTAATTTGAATTACACTTTGATTATCACATTTGATTGGAGTACTTGAGGTTTCAATCCCAAGGTCCTTTATCTGTTGCTTGATCCACAGGAGTTGTGCACAACAGGCACCGGCGGCAATGTACTCAGCTTCTGCTGTGGAGAGGGCAACAGCGGTTTGCTTCTTTGATTGCCAAGATATGAGTGATAGGCCTAGCATTTGACATCCTCCTGAAGTGCTTTTTCGATCTGTTCGTGATCCAGCAAAATCGGCGTCTGAGTATCCCACAAGATGAAGGTGGTTGTTGCTAGGATACCATAGCCCAAGGTTCTTTGTGCGTGCAAGATATCTCAGAATCCTTTTGACAGCAATCAAGAGAGATTCCTTAGGGGAACTTTGAAAGCGTGCACACACGCACACATTGAACATAGTGTCTGGACGACTAGCAGTAAGATAGAGGATAGATCCAATCATACCTCGGTATTGTTCGTCAGAAACGTCCTTACCGTTTTGATCATGATCAAGCTCTATGGTAGAGGACATTGGAGTGCTACAGTGCTTGACATTTTCAAGCTCATACTTCTTTAGGAGTTCTTTGACATACTTACTCTGATTGATGAAGATGCCATCTTCATGCTGCTTGATTTATAGGCCAAGGAAGAATCTAAGTTCTCCCACAAGACTCATTTCAAATTCCTTGCTCATAAGATCAGAGAAGTCCTTCACTAGGAGTTCATTAGTAGCACCAAAAATAATGTCATCTACATAAACTTGAATAATAGTGGAGTCCTGACCTGAGGTTTTGATGAACAGTGTTTTGTCTATGAGACCTCTTGTGAATCAATTTCTTAGAAGAAAGGCACTTAGTCTCTCATACCAAGCTCTGGGAGCTTGTTTTAGCCCATAAAGGGCCTTCTGAAGTCTGTAAACATGAGTGTCTGGATTTTGTTGTTCAAAGCCTGGAGGTTGTTCCACATAGACTTCTTCCTTTAGGTATCCATTAAGGAAGGCACTTTTTACATCCATTTGATACAGTTTCATGTGAGTTGACGCAGCGTAGGCAAGGAGTATCCGAATGGCCTCTAGTCTTGCAACTGGTGCGAAGGTTTCTTCATAATCAATGCCTTCTTCTTGGTTGTATCCTTTGGTGACTAGCCTTGCCTTGTTTCTAGTGACAGTGCCATGTTCATCTAATTTGTTGCGGTAGACCCACTTCACACCAATGACTGGATGGTGTTTGGGTCTTAGGACAAGCTTCCATACTTGATTGTGCTCGAATTGATTTAATTCTTCTTGCATGGCTAGGATCCAGTTGCTGTCCTTGAGAGCTTCCTCAGGTCCTTTAGGTTTAATCTGAGAAACAAATGCGTGAAAGGCACAAAAGTTTCTAAGAGATGATCGAGTTCTAATACCTGTTTCCAGACCTGAAAGGAGCTTGTCGGCTGGATGAGCAGGTTTGAACCTGAAGATCCTTGATGACTCCTTGGTGTTTTGTTGTGCAGTATTAGTCATTTGAGGAGTTTCTGTCAGTGAAGGTCCTTGTCCTTCACTTGAGGAAGGTCCTTGTTCTTCATCATGTAGAGGTCCTTGAGCTTCATGTTCCTCATGTTCCGAAGTTGATTGCACGGTGTCATTTAGAGGAGGCTTTTCATTTTGTTGCAGAGGACCTTGCTGAAATATACGAGGGGTGTCCTCATCATCATCATCTTGAAGAATATGGAATTTGATGGAGGACCTTTCTGATGGAGTGGTGGGAGTTTCATCAAAAACAACATGAATTGATTCTTCCACCTTTTTGGATGCTTTAATGTAGACTCTGTAGGCCTTGCTAGATAAGGAATATCCTACCAGGATTCCTTCTTCACTTCTTGGCTCAAATTTGCTTAAGGCCTTCTTGCCATTGTTATGAACGAAGCATTTGCATCCAATGGCCTTGAGGTGAGCTACGTTTGGTGTTTTACCCTTGAACAGCTCATAGGGTGTCTTTTTCATGAAGGATCTTATGGTACATCTGTTGAGAATATAATTTGAAGCATTTATAATTTCAGCCCAAAGAAAAAGGGGTAGATTGTTCTCACAGATGATTGTTCTGGCCATGTTTTCCAGGGTACGGTTTTTCCGTTCAACAACACCATTCTGTTGTGGTGTCCTTGGGGCAGAGAAATTATGTGTAACCCCTTCTTGATCACAGAATTTTCCAAATTGATCTCGGTTATCAAACTCTCTTCCATGATCTGTTCTGATAGATATCAGACTAAGTCCTGTAAGGACCTTGAGTTGCCTGTATAGTTTCTCAAATTCTGGGTAAGCCTCTATCTTATCCTTCAAAAATAAAACCCAGGTAAATCTAGAATAATCATCAACAATGACTAGTATGTATGAACGTCCTCCTAGACTTTTGTATGGAATTGGTCCACAGAGGTCCATTTGCAGTAGTTCTAAACATCTAAAGGTGGTTACTTGAGACACAGGTTTGAAGGAGGTTCTGGTCTGTTTGCCTCTAGTACATGCATCACATACTTTGTCACGAATGAAATTTTGAGATGGTAGTCCTCTAACCAAGCCTAGCTGTTTTAGCTTTTGAAGGGTATTCATGTTCACATGTCCCAATCTACGATGCCATAACCAGGTTTCATTTGATGCAACTCTAAGACAGGTAAGGTCCTTTGTCATATGATCGCTTAGGTCAATAACATACACATTGTTCATTCGATGACCTCTAAGGACTATTTCATGAGATTCTTTTTCTACGACACATGAGTTCTTATTGAACCAGACTTTATAACCTCTATCACAAAACTGAGAAATGCTTAAAAGATTATACTCTAAACCTTCTACATAATATACATCATTTATACAATTGACTGAGTCCTTACCGACCTTGCCGACTCCAAGGATTCTTCCCTTGGCTTTTGTCTCCAAACGTTACCATCCCACTTTTGATGTCCTTGAGTTCTCTGAATTTGGTTGGATCTCCAGTCATATGTCTCGAGCATCCGCTGTCCAAATACCAGAGGTCGTTGTGAGCCCTGAGACATACCTACACTGAAGGACATTATACCTTTCTTTGGGCCAGGAGGTTTATGAAGGGTTTCTTTGTTTGGGGGACCAGGTTTGTTGTTTGGCTTCTTTTGAACCCACGTTGCTTTGGTTCTTGGTTTTGGTATATTTTTGGGTCTGTGAGGGGGTAGGGATTCTGATTTGGTTCTGGGTGAACCAGGTTTATCTGTAGAGGTTTTCTTTTTAGAAACTATGGTAGAGTGAACTTGGTTTATCTCTTTATTGAGAATGGAATTCAGCTCTTTTCGGTTCTGTATCATTTCATTTCTCATGCTGACATTATCAGAGGTAAGATTTTTTATTATCTCTACTTGAGTTTCTATGGTTTTGGAGTTTGTTTCAGCAATTCTAGTGAGATATTGTACTTTGTCGGTGAGAGTTACAATGTGATCAAGCAGATTGAGCAATCTTGGTTTCAAATTATGTGGAGGACATTTCAGAAAGAGATTTGTAAATACCTCATCATCGTCATCTTCCTGTGTTTCTGTAAGGTCCTTTGCCATGAGACAAAGATTAGCAATTTCCTCGGACTCACTTTCACTTTCACTGCCTTCACTTTCACTCCATGTGGCAACCATGGCTTTGCTGCTCAATCTTTTTCCTATGAAGTCACTTTGTTCCTTGACTTTCTTTACATGAGGACATTCCCTGTCCAAGTGATCTGTTGCACCACAGGCAAAGCATTTATATTCATTATCATCCTTGGTTTGAATTTTACCTTTGGGTGAAGGTCGTTTAGAGGATGATTCTCTTATATAGCCACGGAATCTTGGATTCTTTCTATATAGTCGTCTGAAACCTTTAGCTAACATGGCCATGGTTTCTTCATCATCATCCTCTGATTCTTCTTCTGGTTCTTTGGTGCTTTGAGAGCAATGTCCTTGGTCTGACTGCCTTCCGACAGTCGTATCTCATGTGCAAGGAGTTTGCCGATCAGTTCTTCAATTTTCAAGGTCTCTAGATCTTGGGCTTCTTCTATTGCCATTACTTTTGGTCCCCAATTGTGCCTAGGAAGGCACTGAAGGACCTTGTTCACTTGTTCTTCATTGGAGTAGGATTTTCCTAGGGACTTGAGATGGTTGATGATTGCACTGAATCTTTTGAAAATTGACTCAATGGACTCGTTTTCTTCCATCTTGAAGCCTTCATACTTTTGAACTAGTATGTTGACCTTGGTCTTCTTTACTTGGTTTGTTCCTTCATATGTTGTGACCAAGTAGTTCTATATTTGCTGAGCTGTATCAAAATTTGACCCTCTTTCAAATTCATTAGAGTTAAGACTGCAAATTAAAAGATAGTGTGCATGAGTATTTTTCTTTGCTCGTTCTTTTTCTTCAGGAGTATACTCAGATCTTGTTTTGTCACTTGTTGTTCCATCTTCAGCAGTCTTCTAGGGAGCAGGATAATTTCCTTTGGTGACTACGTCCCAAATGTCCTCATCTTGATTTCTCAAGAAGATCTCCATTTGGCGCTTCCAAATTCTGTAGTTGTCACCTGTCAGTAAAGGTGATTTGTTCCATGAACGTCCTTGACTTAAGTCACCCATATTGTGATCTCCCATGATCTTTGCCACAGAGCGGTTAGTCTCTGAATCTTCAGTGGACCAGGCTCTGATACCAATTGAAACAACCCTAGAGGGGGGTGAATAGGGTTATTAAAATTTTCTGCACAATAACTCCTTGATAAAGGACGTTAGTTCCTTAATCTTTTCAGATCAAGGTTCAAAACAATTTAATAATAGACTTCAAGTAAAGGACAATATATGTATCAACTGAATAACCTCCTTTATTTGAGTAGAACAGAAAGTGGTGAAAATGACCTAAGGTAAACGTCCTTAGGTTCACTTAGAACCAAGCGCCTTGCTATGGACGCTTCTTATTTATTGAGGGATGACCACCCGCCAAAGCTTCTGTTTGGTGTTAACCCTATTCAAATCCTAAGTCCGTCTAGGATCTGATCACAAGAGTCTATCATAGTTCTAGATCCTTTAAGAACATGAAAGCACTCTTACAAGTAATCTCACATACAATTTTCTCTCAAACACGAAAACACTATTTCTGTTTGAAACACCCTATTTCATCCGTGCAATAGTTGATCTTCCATGAGCAAGATGTCTTATATTTAATTAGCTTCCACACGCAATAGAGCCGTTGCAATTTGGATTCCTTCCTTCTTTGTGTTGAATGATAACTTCCTTAATTGTTGTTTCCTTCTTGGTCTTGATTTAGAATATCTCTACTTCAATCTTTTCTTCTCTTTCCTTGATTCGGTATTTCCTGAAATAAGGGGATCAATTAGTTAATCTTAAATCAGAGAATAGGCGGCTAAAACTTTAGAGAATCAATTTGAGAGATACTTCCCTAATTTGGTTTTTGCTCTTCTTTGGTCTTTCACTTTAAAATATATTCCCTTGCTGTAGTTGCCATGACGTTTAAATAAACGTCCTTGATCCATCCTTGATCCTGCACAGATCAATGTCCTTTGCACTGAAGAGGATCTTTCAACACTAAACTAAGCATAAGAGAAAATTCAAAAGTTACCTTGCCATGAGAATGGTAGAACCAAGCATGGTTCCAGGACTGAACAGTGAGATCGAAAGGAGCTGCCTCCGTACCGAGAATAAAGTTGCGCCGAGAGGACATTTCGTGGGGCCATGCTGCCGCATGAGGAAGAGGAGGATTCCTGTGGCTCCGAGGTTGCATCTTCTAAAACCCGAACTTTCTTCTTCAAAAGAGAAAATTTCTTTAGGAGAGGGAGGAACTATGGAGGAGAATATGAAGGAGATGTGAATGAGTGAATAAAATGAATGAAATGCATGGAATTCATATAAAGGTTGGGTGAACGAGAATCATTCGTTTCTTGGACCCGCCTCGAGATGCCAAATGCATTTCATTGGCCAAAAATCCAAAGGTCATCACCTTGCCACCCAAAAGAGAGACAAGGTGACGTGGCTAGCTATCGTCCACATGTGGGTCGGGCCCACTTTGATTCTACCTACGAGGAAGAAATAAAAAAGAAAAAAATCATAAAATCCGCTGGGATTTTACAAGTTGCCTGGCCCAGTTTCGCGGCCCAGCTTCCTCATCAGCCCAGAGAATAAGATAAAACCCGCCTGGGTTTTGAATTGCCACAGCCCAAGTTCCGTGGCCCAAGCTTGTTGCGGTCTGTCAAAAATATTTCATTCAATCCACACAGTCCAAAACTGCCCTAAAGACTGTGGCCCAAGGGTTTCCGAGGCTTAGATAAAAATCTGAACCAATAATCCATCTTACATTTCAGAAAAGACTAATACTTTGTTTTCTTGTGATTTTCAGGTCGCCGCTAAAAGGGACAATCCACCATCCTTGCCACACAAAAGAGCACCAGCAGCAGTCGTCCAATGGTTGCCACCTAAAGGCCTCCGACGACATCTTCAACATCTTCAGTCGTCCAACGAATGTCACCTAAAGGCTTCCGATGACATCATCAGACATCCTCAATCGTCCGACGGTTGCCACCTAAAGGTCTCTGACGACGCCGTCAACATTTTCAGTCGTTCAACGATTGCCACCTAAAGGCCTCCGACGATATCATCATCATTTTCAGTCGTCCAATGGTTGCCACCTAAAGGCCTCCGACGATATCATCAGCATTTTTAGTCGTCCAAGATTGCCACCTAAAGGTCCCTGGCGACGCCATCAACATTTTCAGTTGTCCAACGGTTGCCACCTAAAGGCCTCCGACGACATCGTCATCCTCTTCGGTCGTCTAGGAGTCGCAACTTAAAGGTCTCCAACGACATCACTGGCATCTTCAGTCGTCCAACGGTTTCCATCTAAAGGCATCCGACGACATCGCCGACATCATCCGCCTTTAAGTCACCACATAAAAGAGCACCGACAGCATCCATCTTCAAGTCAGACATCAAGTAGACAGCATCTCGGGCTACTGTGACCTTCGTCCTATTTAGACTCGATCAAAGTGGGGGCTCTCTGTAGACACCTCAACTAGCACCAACACAATTTCGACCCGTCAAAACTCAGTAAAGTCATTTGGATAAAATGGGTCATTGGGCCCATGGAATCAGCAATGCGGGCCCAACAAGTCAAAACATCCCATATTACACTATAAAACCCGCTGGGGTTTTATTAAACCACAGGTAGTCCCAAGAAGCATATCCAGCCCAGGGAAAACAAATAAAACCCGTTGGGGTTTTATCTGGCCCAGGAGAAATAAAACTCGTTGGGGTTTTATCTGCAGGAGAGACGCATCATTTCAGCCACGTCAGTGATCCGTGTGAAGAAAATTAAAACTCGCTGGGGTTTTAATCTTCAAAGTTGGTGCCAAAAATCACCATGCAATCCCATGATATTAGCCCACGTGAAGTTTGACTTTGCCTGACTGAGATCAAAACCCGCTGGGGTTTTGTTTTGGAATGGAATAGAGGCATGATCATGGGGATGTGTCTCCGTCCATTTCTCTCCAAAACCTCCCTCCTTCACCTATAAATACCCCTTCATGCCACCCTCATTTCATCAACTATTCTCACCAACTATCATCATTATATTCAAACTCTCTCAAGATTCCATTATCCATACTCCCACTCTAATTCTCTTATAATCACTCTTATCATATCCATATCATCATTCTCACACTACCATTCTAACCACATACATCATTCTATTGAAGCTCCAAACCAAGGTGAAGACAAGGGATCCATTTTTATCTCATCCATCACCATCAAGCAAGGTTCGCTTTCATTATTATTATTGTTGTATTAATCATGTAATTTATGCTTTAATTCCTTTACTTGTACTTGTTTTGTAAAAGAAAACCGCATTTGTTTTATATTGCATGTTTAAGAATATGATTTTGCGAAATTAATTATTCTCCCCTCTCTCATTCATTTCAAGATCGATTTTAGTAGAGTCTGTTTTCTAACAGGCGGATTCGAGAATTCTTATAATTCTCGAATTCGTAACCTTACCCCCGAACTTCGAAATCGGGTTCGTAGACCGGAGCTATTTACTTTATTTTATGGTTTGTCGATTTCCTTAAATTGGCTGGAGACTCTTCCATTATATTAGAATTCGTTTAATTATTTAAAATATTCGCATTTGCATCAAAATAATTAAAAATGATTTAATACCTCTTTTTTAACAATCCCAGGCCAACCCGAGAGGAAATGGGCCAGAAATTGGCAAAACCCCTGCGGGTTTTACTAGTTTCTACCCACTTCCTCTGGGGCCAAGGAGGTGCATGGCCCAGCTGAGAAGATATTAAAACCCCAGCGGGTTTTAATGCCTTCTGGCGGCCCATTTGCCTCCTTTTGGGCCTGGATTCGGTAATGGGCCGGTATTGAATTATTAATAAAATATTTGGTGCAATTTCGAGTATTTAAATAATAAAAACGGATTTGTAAATAAATAAGGTTTCATCACCCCGAAAATGAATTTCGAAAGTTAAAAATATCCTTATTTAAGGATTAATTAAGCAACCTCAGTCGGCTCTCGATCATTTAAGCAGCGGATCACGGGCAAAAGGGGGTCACCCCTTTTCCCGGGGTCCTACAAAGGTCGTGTGGCATCTCTTCCTCCACCATCCTTGCCGTATAACCCTTTGCACCTTTTATAAATGTGCCCTATTATTTCGCAGAGAAAGCAATAATCTAACATAGACATATTTAACTGATATCCATCTAGGTGCACCATTTATCTTTAGTCGCATTCCTCGCCTCACAAGTTTATTCATGTCCAAATCCACCTTGATCGTCAAATATTTGGAATGTGTGAGAATGTCTTCTTCATCAACCTCTACAAACTTCCTAAGGATGTCCCCACGTACTCTACAAAAACAATTGTTTTCTTCTTTAGAGGTGAATCCATGACCTTCACCCGCTTTCATCGTATTAAAAGTGATTTCAGAAGGTTGTTGGTTGCCTTCTAACTGCTTCAAAAGAAGCATATGGTTGTCAAAAGTCCATGGGCCTTCATTGATCACCATGTCCCTATCTGCTTCCGTAAAGAATTGGAATGAAATCAGATTTTTTCCATATTCCTTGGTCACAACCCCCTGAGAGGGCTTCCACACGTTCCTCATAATGGACATCATCATATCTAGATAAATCTTGCTTGTGTGTGTAGTTTTCCTACTAGGCATAAGGCAATCTGGTCGTCAATCTTTGCTTCTTTTAGATCCTCAAACTCGAAAACTTTTCCCTCCTCCATTGTCAAGTGCATATTCCTCAACAATTTTTCAATACTTCTCACCATCCTGTTGTCTTTGCACTTGCTCCCCATCACTACTTGAAGATCGAGGGGATTGGCAAACCAGACACGAGAGGTTACCACGATGTCCCTAACGAATGAGCCCAAGCAACAAAACCCCACACGAAGGAAAAAGGTGCTCCACCCAACAATGGCGACAAAAACTTGGGCAGCGGCTGCGCTAGGGTTTTTTTTTTCACCTTGATGAATATAAAATTTTAGGATGCTACTTTCATTGTCTGAGTTGATGTACAGAAATGTACTGCTATTCATTTTTGAGATTTAATATTACCATAATGTGTTTTGTTGAAAGGAAAATGATTTCAGAGGAAACCGTTTTATAGGAGAAATGATTTTACAACGAAAATGGTTTTCCTCGTTAAATTTTCCCTTGTTTGGTAGGAGACAAATCATTTTTCGGAAAATAACCATATATGCCGACATAAATAGCGATATATGTTACAAATGAAAACATATGGAACTCAAACTTCATATTTGAGTTTTTTTTAATCATTTCTATCATATTGTAAAGTTTCGAGAAACCCATGAAATTGAATTTTGCTCTTACATTTTAATCATATTTAACAATAAAAAAATGTCGATAAAAGTGACGATATATGTTAATAATGAAAATATTTGGAACTCAAAATTCATGTTTGAGGTTTTTTTAGTCCATACTATCAAATCATAAAGTTTGATTCAAACAGTTAAGTTTTAATTTTTTTTAAAGTTTCAGTTAGTTTTAGCTGCAAAATATTCTGGTATATGTTGCGATAAATGTTATCAAATAAAAATATTTTGAGCTAAAAGTTTATATTTAAGCTCTTTCTAATCAATTCTATCGTATTATAAAATTTCGAGCAAAACGGTTGAAGTTGATTTTGCCCTCAAAATTCAGTTAGAGTTGGTAATGAAAATCGATCCAATAATATTTCTAGGTTGAACGAAGGAAGTCAAAGAAAATAATTTTCTTTGAAAATGATTTTCTAAACTTGTTTTATACCAAACACTAGAAAATTGTAAAAACATTTTCCTACATAGTGTTTTCATTCCTACTAAATGCACTCTACATTTACTTAACTTTCTTTCAACTTTATTTTTTCATTTCTAATCTTCCGAACAAACTTAAACAAAGACTTTATATGTTCTATGAATTTTAGAAAATAAAAGAATTTGTTGAAGATGGACGGTGATATGTATTATTGAGATAGATTGCCCTTTTGGAGGCATATGCTTTAATTTGTATATACTATGGTCTCCTTTTTGAAAATTATCTTTTAATATGATATCCTTTATACCATTAGCTTTTAATTTTGCCCCCTTTATACAAGGCAAGCACACACTGACTAATTTGAACATTTATAAGACGATTACCTTTTTCAAAATTGTTTTATGGAACAAGAAAATATAGTATACCTAATTAAATCATCAACCACAAAAAATTTGACAATTAATATTACGTACAATAAAAGTGCACAATAATATATTAAATGACCAATATGTATAATTTTTCCTCTTTATACAAAGCAAGCCCACCATATCTAATTTGCACATTCATAGTGTGATCTCCTTTTGCAAAGATGGGGAGCAATCTGAACTGTGACATAGTTTTTTTTTGCAGCACCTATCCCGAAAGTCTTAGAATTATTTTTAGCTGGCTTTAATGGAGCTCAGTGGCTCAAGAATGTTAGGATATAAGTTTTGTTTTAAGGGGCTTTGCCCTTCAACTGCACCAAAAAAAATAGTGTGATCTCCTTTTGAAAATTGTATTATAGAAAAAGAAAATATAATTCACTTGATCAAGTCATTCGTAGTAAACTATTTGATGATTAATATTAAATTATTACAATAACAATCCACACACATATACATATATATATATATGTATGTATATATATATATATATATATCTATATATATATATGTATATTATATATATATATATATATATATATATATATATATATATATATATATATACATTATTACAATAACATGTTGTTCTTTTTGGGCGGTTATCTCGTCTTGTTCCAGAGGTCCACGATGGTATCGACGAGAAATTCAAGCAAGACCATTGTGTTCGACGGACAGTACAAGAGTTAGGGGTGGTCTCGACGGGATATTTAAGCAAGACCACGATTTCGACGGGAAATTCAGCCAATTTTAGGGGTTTCGACGCCGACATAGATGGATTCTGATGGGAAAGTGATGGAGAAGGGTGTGGAAGTCGGCGACGAGTCTGCAGCGACGATGATGGGCTCGGGCGGGAAGGGTAACACTGACCGTAGGACTAAATATCAGACAAGGTTAGAAAATGTGATTTGCTTACATTGTGTTTATTTTTTTACGCTAATAACCCCGGAATTCCAAACAAAAATCATATCTTGTTTGGGCACATAACTGATATTCTTGACTAGGGCACGCATGCAAACTGGATAGGGAGTGAGAGGTGGGTGATGTAAATATCATGTATACCACAATAGGTCATAATGTGCATTACAATGTGTTAGGGGTGGGCATTAAGGTGTAGAATACCATGTATAACAAAAGCAAGTGATGTTGCTTGTACATTACAATAGCGTATGAAGTACATTATAGTTGCTTATGATGGCTTGGCATAGCGAGGTTATAATAAGTCATGTATATTGTGGTTAATGGCGGTGTACTTTCGAAGGTGTGCTTAATGATGGCATGTATATATTGCATATATTATCTGACATGTGCAGTATGATATACAATGATTGGTAACTTGAATATGCATGATGATCAGATGTAACGAGTTGTACATGTTGTGTGAGTATTCTATGTGCATTCGTGACAATTGAGAAATAGTACTTTGTCATGTCCATCATTTTTCACTATGATGAACATTTGAATCAATGATAATGTACAGTTTAATCAAACATAATAGTTTGTAATGTCCAATAATTTTCACCATGAAGGACATATGTCCATTTGAATGAGCATAGACATGTACATTATGTTATACAGAAGAAGTGCATCATATATATGCATAATGCTCATTTGACTTGATGATGATGCTCATTTGATTTGATGTTTTGTAAGCTATTGTCTTTCATGACAAATGAGACGTTATATTTTGTAATGCCCAGTACCCTAAACAATGAGCACATCTTGAATATGCATAATGATCATAATGTTCTATACGCATTTAGAAGATGTCCATTTACATACACTTTATCAAGTTGGGGGGGTTAGGGCATGATATTATGATTATGTACATAGCAGTTAATTATAATGTACATAAGAGTTTAACATGATGTCCATTTGTATTCACTCACCATTATGTACTGACTCAAATCAATATTTCGGTTGTCAGGATGACAGGATTCTGTCGCTTAGGAGGCGATACTGCCATGACATTGTCATGTATGATGACAACATTTTGAAGCAAGAGGTGTACACCAACGCCGTCCACTGGGAGGGGAAGAAAGAGTTGCCGTGCATTTAGGTTGTTTGTGTCTTGTGCATTTTGGGTGCCGATTGCTTGTCTCCATTTTGGGGGCCGATTATACATTGATTAGGGCTATGATTGTTTATTATATTAAACTAACTATTTGATCGTTGTTTACATTTTTGCGACGATTAGACATGTTGAACCATATATGTATGTGTTGACACCCAAAAAGTGTCTCATAATTATTGTAATTATTTATATTTTGTCTTTATTTTATTTTAGAAAAAATGCCAAGTGAAATGCAAAAAAAATAAACCACAAAAAAAAATCAGGCCATTTCCCTTTGGCACGCAGCCCGAGGCGACAACGGGCTGGGCCGGGCGGGATCCGGCCCACATACCGCCAGGTATTGTGGGTGGGTTCTGCCCGACCCAGCGTGCCTCCAGCCGCCTCGGGAAGCGTGTCATACCCTAAATTTTGAGCAGTTGGGCCGGGATACTTGGCGGTATTCCGTCAATTATTTTTCCCTCATTTTAACCTAATTCCCCACCCTCATTCCTCCTATAAAAACCCCAACCATTTCCACTTCAATGACACCAAAATCACCCTGGCGTATTGACACTTGGTGATTTCATCTTCTCTTCTCCCTCTTTATTTCTCTCATTTTTGCATACACTTAATTGGCATTTTTATTTCGTTTATCTCTATCTCTTCTCCATTCATATTATCTTGTAACTTGAGTTAACCTTAAACTCGATCTAAATAATATGGATTGTACGTGAATAAAGGTACCCTTGTATTTAATTCTTTTATTTCTTGTATTTATTTCTCGCTTTATTATTGCATTTGTATGTAACTAAACAACATTAATTACGCTGACTAATTCTCCATTCTACTCTCTTCTTCTCTCCTCTTCTTCTTTCTTTTTATTAAACCGGTTTAGTAAAGTCCGTTCGTTGAACGGGCGGATTCGGGAATTTATATTCTCGAATCCGTAACCTTACCCCCGGATCCGAATCTCGTGGTTCGTGGTTTGTGGAGTCTTAACTTTTGAGTTTATTAATTCTCGTTCAAAAATTAATTGGCGACTCTTCTTCCTTTTTCTTTTCTTTTTATTTCTTTATCTCGAGTTTTAGTAATTTTATTTTCGGATTCCAGAAATTCACTTTCGAAAGTAAATTTAAAGTTTTTTTTATTTTTTTAGAGTGAATAATCGGAAGCCCGAATCAGTGCCCGGCGCCATACCTGGCGGTATGCATGCCGGTTCATTGGTTCGGACCTGGCTCTCGGGTTCAGAAACAGGATCCCGGACCCCGACTGGCTACAATACCTGCAAGTATGCTAGCCCAGTGTCTCGGGTTCGACCTTTTTCCTTTTTTCTTTTTCTTCTCACTCTTTTTCCCTTTCTTTTCTATTTTATTTTCTGTTTCGGAAAACTAAAAAATAAAAAAGATTTTATTTTCATTTTTTCTGTCTAAAAGCAGATCCCGAGGCGGGAGGTGGAATACAGCGGTATTCGGCGGACCGTGCCTCGGATCTGATTTCCAGACCCGGGGCCCTTCTTTTCAGTTCTTGACTCATGATACTGCGCAGTATTGCTACGATATCGCCCGGGCCCAATCCCGGGGTTCTCTGTTTGACCTTTTCTTTTCGTTTCTTTTTTTTTTATTTTTTTGTTCACTTTCTGAATAAATAAAATTTTCAAACTTTAATAAAATCTAAAAAAAGGAAGTTTACTTGAGTTTAGTTTTAATTTATTTAAACGAAAATTCAAGCAAATCTTCTAAAAGAAAAGACACCCCTTTCAACTCGCCATTTACCGCGAGGGACACCAAAGGGGATTTTCCCGAGTCCCACAAATGGCGACTCCACTGGGGAACTACTTTAAGAGGGTAAAACATGAAAAACCGGTTTTTAAAATTTTTGAGTAGAAAAGGAGAAATTAATTTTTGTAATTTTTATTATTTAGTTAGGCATCGTGCATGCGGACCTCCATCTCGATTTTTAATAAATCGGGATGAACCCAAAGGTACCATCTAGGTTAACCCAATTTTCCTTTTGGGTAAAGTATATTTTCGAATTCAAGGAATGAACCCCACATTTCGAGAATGTCGCGAATTGCTTTCCCACTCATGAAGCACTCCAAAATTCTCGGGATTATGAATTTACATTTTCCCTTTAATTTTGCGAGAAAGACACGGGTCACACTACTATGAACTCCATAGAATTTGTGGCGCATGAGAGACATGAGTATGTTAGTTTTAAGTATCCGACCTTAAACCCATGAATATAGGATCTTGGTTAGGTGCATTACCCATTTGTATGCTATGTGCATTCTCCTTGTGTTATGTGTAAATTATGTGTTATATGTTTCCCTTTTGTTCTAAGAGTCGGTCTCATTCCCCCCAAATACCACTTTAGTTTGGATAATAATCAAGCAAAAGTTAAAGAAGACCTAGATGTCTCTCTTGGGCCCGAATCAAAGAGGTTTGATTAAGCCCGAGATCTTAGCTTGGTTTTGTCCAACCCTCGGTTGTATTTGGGCCTATAAAGTGTGTATCCAGTCATTATTCGAGTCTGAGTTCATTAAGACTTTGATGTTGACTCGATCTTATGATGGCCCGATGGACCTTCCCCGTACATAATTTCATATTAGGTTAGAGGTCTTCATGCAAGCCCAACGTTGGTTGAGTTTACTCTAAAATAAATAAAAAAAAAAAGAAAAGCGAAAAAAAAAACATTCATCATATAAGCATTGTTTGCATTAGGTTGTCCCATATAGGTCACTAGATCTTTGGGTAGGTCAATGTCAGGGTTAATTTTGTGGTCTATGGTTTCCATACAGGCAAAATAGGACCCAAACAGCAAAGAGTTTAGTCTTGGGCTAGAGTCGGATCTCAAAGGTTATCAAGCTTCTCACCAATCTCATTCACACCACCAAGCGCAGGCTTGTCTGTTGTCCTTGATACTGATTCCGACACTCGTTCTCAAACTTCATTAACAACAAGCGATACTGTGTCCATTCCTTCCAACTTCATGGCTGAAGAAGAAACAAGGGGCCAACCCATCACTGCTGCGGACCTTTCTGATGTGGTGCGGGACATCCGTACTTTAATAGAAACACGATCCAACCAACATGATCGTAGGATCGAAGGGGTCATCCAGGCCATTCAAACAATCAATGACAGATTAGGCATAGGGCAGGACCCAGAGGATGATGATAGAAGTGTGGGCATTGAAAAGACTATACCCAGGGATGACCAACTTGCGCCATTTCAGGACAACAGGGTTGATAACCTGCAGAACATGATGAGGCAAATCCCTCAATTTAGGGAACATTTCTTGGACATTGGCTTACCAACTGCTCCTCAGGCAAAGCTTCCTCACAAATTCTCCTTGCACGAGAAGAAATTTAAGGCCATGGAGAACCCCACTCATCATGTGTGTTGCTTCGCGCACATGATGGCCTTAAAGGAAGTAGACCCTAGTCTGTATGCTCATGTCTTCCCATGGACTTTGAGTGACGAGGTCCTTAAGTGGTACTACACCCTTCCAGTAGATACCCAAGAGAATTGGGAGGCCACTTACAAGGCCTTCATTCAACAATACGCAGCTAGTCAAGATGTTGATGTAACCATGAGTGACATGGCGGCAATCAAACAAAGTGAAGGAGAGTCATTCATGAGTTACTTTAATCGTTGGAACGTTCAAAAGGCTTTGATGACTGACAAGGTAACCATGGACTATCAAATCCAGGTGTTTATACAAGGGCTTAGGCCAAGATATACTAGCTTGATGGAATGCCAGTTAATCCCAAACTTTTCAGCTCTAAAGAAGCTGGGGTTAATGGTGGAGGCCAAGATAGAAGAAATGCTCTAATCTGGGAAGTTGTCACTGCCAATCGCAGCATAGAAACCTGATTTGAACGTGGCTTACTATAGAGTCAAAGGGGGTCTTTCCAAAACCCCTATCTGCAAAGATCAATTAGGCGATCCCCCCATGTTGCGTCTTTTCTTTTCATGGCAATCGTCTTCATTTTCAGAGTTAGTTGGGACATCTCCCAAGCAAATTTTTTTAATGTATTCATCTTAGTTGCATTCAATAAAGATGAAACCTTTCATGATTATGACTCTTGTCTTCCCCGACTCTTTATTTGCTTCTAAACTGCTAAGGAAAGTCTTGTGCTTGCATTCCTGATTTAAATTGAAGAGCTCACTCACCCATATGACCATCCAAGTCTGACACATCTATCTTCTCACATCCTTCACTCCATCTCACATCTCTACCACATTTTCTCTATGCTTTTTAACTACCCTGAGTCCAAGGATAATAGAGAGAAGAGAGGTTAACTTCACCACCAAATCGAAGTTAGGAAAAAGGAGAGGAAAAAAGAGAGAGGCCAACTTGAACACGCATCTAACAAATTGGGCAAAAGGAGAGGTGAATGAGTAAAAATTAAGAGGAGGGAAGCTAACCTGAACACTCACCCAACAGGTTAGGCAAAAGGAGAGAATTCAAAGCGACCAATAGTCTCTAAAAGTGAATCTCACTATCAAATAAATCATGCAGCTTAAAAAGATATGCCTATGATAGAAGGCTTTCATCCCTTACCACCTACATCATAACCACCTTCATTTTCACTTCGCCGCTTTACCTACATTATTACTTCTCACACCATCTTTTTAACCACCACCATGAACCCGGTCATTCATTTTATGACCATCTCATCCCTAAATCCATTTTAAGCTGACTAATGTGTTGCGGGTGACAAATATCATGGATAAGAGAAATATAGATTGAGGTTGTCAAGTTCAAAAAAAAGAAAAAAAAGAATAAAAAAAAGAGAAAGAAGAAATCAAGAATAAGAGGCATAAGAGGCAATTGTCAGTTTACATTGGTCTCTCGCACATATCCCAAAACCTTCCCATCAAACCTTCACACCTATCCTTCCCATTAAACTTTCGATCCATCTCGAAGTCCTTCTTGAGGCTTCAATCAAAGCTGCACCTGTTGAACTACGACTGGCCTGAATCCACACTGGATACGTAGAAGAACCTCTTTGAGGCCCGGCCGCTATAATTCGCTTTAGAGAAAATCCATCATCAAATCTTTTGGTCTTTGAGAGATAAAATAAAGAGTGGCTAGCTTGAAAACCTCATCAGGCGAGCTAGGCAAAAGGAGAGGAAACCTTGGTCTCTAATGACATTGACAAGTTGTCAGATTTCTTTCACCAAAGCACACCCATCTTTTCCCATCAGACTTGGATCACCCTTCATACCCAAATTCATCAAACCATAGCAATTTGACCATCTCTTCCCTTATGAGATATGGTACTCCATCCATAGACCATCTCATCCACCTTCACCAGTCACCAGTTTGAACTTCTGTCTATCGAACTACTCATCCATTCACCACTTTGTCCAATACATCTAATCGCTACCCTCACCGAACCATTCACAACCTTATCTCGCCCTCTATTTGGGTATGAGTGTTCACTACCTTTTCCATCATTCCCATTTTCACCCCATCACCTTGTGAGCTCTTCTGATTTGGTCGTTAGTGCATGTATGAGGTTCGTCGGTTAATACTCGCTTTCAGAACACCTGAGTGAGGGATAACTCTTTTAGCAGAACAAGAAGCCACCAGCATCAAAATAAGGGTTATTTGAAGGTGACACCCACCTAGGTCAATCATTCTGACTCACCTAAAGACACTTGTTCACTGGTACCGGGGGCTTGGTGCTTACATGTTCCTACCTAAAAGAATCAAGAAGAATAGAGAAAAGGCAAGAGAAATCAAGACGACTTATCGCTTGATCCTTCTTAGTGCTTGGGTTTCCTAACCATGACATTAAGGTCGAGCATCCCGACTATCCCATCATGAAGCTTAAGCAGGCCGAGTCTTCCATTAATATCGTCTTTTACAGCATTCCAACTGGGGGCTCGCTCATCACTCAATATCAGCATCATGGCAACTTGCGAGGCAATTCGAGAAGAAGAACTCATCATTTTCACTACTTTTGCCTTGTCCTGAAACTCGCTTCGAAACCACTCTTGACATTTAGAGTTTTTGATTTACTTTTCCTTACTTTTTTTTTCCTCGGGAAAGTGGGGGTTGTTCATATCGCATACATGCAGCAAATCAATGTGCATTTTTTAGTTTTTGTTTTTAGGTCATGTGCATTTTTCATTTTAAGTCACATTAGTTTGCATTTTGAGTCACATTAATTCGTTTTTCATTTTCATTTTGAGTCATGTTAGTTTTTATTTATTTATTTTTCTTTTTTTTCTTCTCGAGTCAAATAAAAAAAAAGTCACATGCATTGCATAAATAAAAAAAAGTACAGAAAAATAAAAAAGAGTCACATCATGCATTAGAACTGCATAAAATCATGTATAAACTATAAAGAATCTTATAGAATATAATGCATGATAGAGTTGTGTATTGTATATGAAAGAGTTTTGTACATATTTATTTTCGTAGCATAACATGCATAAGACCGCATTTGCATTCTTCTGCATGCCGCCCGAACATCAAAAGAAATGCAAATATGGGGGCTAGAAATCAAGCAAGCTCATTTGGAGTCTTAATCGCCTTCGGGCGTAATACCAGAAACTCAAAGGACGCTGTCGATAAAGAGATAATTCGAGTTTTACGAGAATTAACTCTTCTTCCGAGTTAAACTCTAAAAAATTCAGTTCACAAATTTTTATGAGAATTAGCTCATTTTTCGAGTTAAACTCTAAAATTCCGATCGCAAATTTTTATGAGAATTAGCTCATTTTTCGGGTTAAGCTCTAAAACGGATCACAAATTTTTATGAGAAATAATTTGGAAAATAATTCATTTTCTGAGTTAAACTCTAAAAATTCAATTCACAATGTTCACGAGAATTAGTTTGGAAATAATTCATTTCTGAATTAATTGTGAAGACCCGAGCATACGGACAAACTCGACTCATATTGCCAAGAACAAGCCGGGTCTAGGTCTTGCAAGCGGACACCATATTGCCAAGTACAGTCCAGATCGAGGTTCCACATACAGCATCACCAAGAAAAAAAATGGACCCGATGCTAAGACAAAATGTAAGATTTCACATAGCAATACCAGGCGGTATGCTCGGCAGAGGGGACTCAAGGTTGGGCAATGTGAAAAAAACATTGGGCATAGCGGCATGCCTGCAGGCATGACATCCTACCTAGGGTTCCGTGCAACAAGTGAAATGCGGCTGACCGATCCTGGGCTGGACAGAGTTGCATGCCTGGAGGCATGACAACCTGACTAGACCCCAAATCTGACGAAGTAGTGCAGAAAAACAAAGAAAACTAGACATAATTCAGCAGACATAGCACCATACCTGGAGGCATGCCAACCTGCCCAGACATAAATCTGTCCAGACCATGCAGAAAAACTCCGGACGGAGCACCATACCTGCAGGCATGGTAGCCTGCCCAGGGTTCTGAACAACGAGCAAGGACCAACTGACTGACACTGACGGAACAGAGCTGCATGCCTGGAGGCATGACACCGATGCATAAGGATTTAAAAAAACAAGATGAGAAAAGTATGGAAAATCGATTTGAGCTGCATGCCTGGAGGCATGACATCAAATTTTTATGAGAAAAATCTTGGGATTAATAGTTAATCCCAACGTTCAACTCTAAAAATTTGATGACACAAGAAACAACAAAAAGTTTTGGGCCTCAATACATGACAAGGTTGGTGCAAAGCATGCATGCGGAATACCAAGATCATGCAAAGAATATGAGTTTGAAAGGCTCACCGACACTTCCGATCTCCTAAGCCGCACATGCTCATTCGGATATCTCGAGGTTTCAAAGGTTGTGTCATCGTATAAGCTGCAAAGCACAAGAAGAAAACTCAAAATCCCGCGACAAAGCAAAATTCCTCGAATCAAAATCGGGACGCAAACCCGAGACCATACAAGCAGGTATGGAGTAAACCCGAGGACGAACCCCGGATTGCGCGAAAGCTGACAGGAAGGGGTCAAACTTGGGTCTGAACCCGGGATCATGCCTGGCGGTATGGCGCGTTCCAACAAATTCCGGCAAGCCACCGGGAGTTAAAAGCATGCAAAAATTCTAAAAACCCGGGACCATACAAGCAGGTATGTAGCAAACCTGACCCCGGGTTGTACGAAAGCTAGTCAAGCTTGGGTCTGAACCCGGGACCATGCCTGGCGGTATGGGGGCGGTTCCAGCCGAATTTCGGCAAGCCACGGGGAGTTAAAAGCATGACCATACAAGCAGGTATGGAGCAAAACCGAGACCAAACCCCCGAGTTGTACAAAAGTTAACCCGAAAATAGGAACGGGTCAAACTCAAGTTCGAGCCCGGGGCAATATCGCCAAGCATGGGTCAACCAAATTCCGGAATTCGAGTTCGTAATGCTGAAAATCGAACACATGCGAGACCGTATTGAGCTCCGGCGAGCGTAACAGTCAGTGTTTTCCGGGCTCGAAAATCGAGGAATCGTCACCGGCGAGAACCAACTCACCCGACTGTTATACCTGGTGGTATTGTGAGAAAATTCGAGTTTTCAACTTCAAGATTCAAAAATCTCCCAGCGAAAATCCAGATCTGAAACCCGAGACAGCCCGCGCCGTAAGATACTTGACGGTATGGGCTTAAGCTCCGGCAAAGCCCGACGACGGGAACACCCGGCGCGAAAACCGAAGAAACAACTGTCACACCTGGCGATATAGGGCTCCGGCGAACGGCGTCTCTGGCCCGAAAATCGAGGAATCGTCACCGGCGAGAACTAACCCACCCGACGGCGATCGACAGACAACAGTGGGGCTCGGGAACTGCACACCTGGCGGTATGCTCTACTGCTCGAGATTCTAGAGAGAAAGTGAGTGTAGGGAGAGTAGGAGTTGAGATAAGATGTTTGGGTGTGGGGATAAAATGAAGACACCACCCCTTTTTTAAAACCACTTCTTGAACTCCTCAACCTCCCACCTACTCATCCTTAAATTCAATGAATATTTGACCGGTCTAGCCAGATTGATTGGAAAATTATTATAAGGAGAATTTAAAACTTTTGTTTTAATACTCCAATAATAAAAAAAAAGGAGAAAGATATTATTTTCAAGAGAAAATATGGAAATATAATTTCTATATAACTCATAAAATAATTTAATTCAATTTTTATGGCTGCATCGTCTCCGGTAAGCTACATTTTCAACGACATTGGGAAAGACTGAGTTACATTTTCAACGACATCGGGAAAGACTGAGCTACATTTTCAACGACATCGGGAAGGATTGAGCTACATTTTCAACGACATCGGGAAGGACTGAGCTACATTTTCAACGACATCGGGAAGGACTGAGCTACATTTTCAACGACATCGGGAAAGACTGAGCTACATTTTCAACGACATCGGGAAAGACTGAGCTACATTTTCAACGACATCGGGAAAGACTGAGCTACATTTTCAATGACATCGGGAAAGACTGAGCTACATTTTCAACGACATCGGGAAAGACTGAGTTACATTTTCAACGACATCGGGAAAGACTGAGCTACATTTTCAACGACATCGGGAAAGACTGAGCCACATTTTTCAACGACATCGGGAAAGACTGAGCTACATTTTCAACGACATCGGGAAAGACTGAGCTACATTTCAACGACATCGGGAAAGACTGAGCTACATTTTCAACGACGTCGGGAAAGACCGAACTACATCAAGGAAGATCGAAGACCTCCAGACTATACTTTGATCATCGTCTTACTCAGACTCGATCAAAGTGGGCGCTAACTGTTGACACCCAAAAAGTGTCTCATAATTATTGTAATTATTTATATTTTATCTTTATTTTATTTTAGAAAAAATGCCAAGTGAAATGCAAAAAAAAAAAAAAAACCACAAAACAAAATCAGGCCATTTCTCTTTGGCACGCAGCCCGAGGCGACAACGGGCTGGGCAGGGCAGGATCCAGCCCACATACCGCCAGGTATCGTGTGCGGGTTCTGCCTGACCCAGCGCGCCTCCAGCCGCCTCGGGAAGCGTGTCATACCCTAAATTTTGAGCAGTTGGGCCGGGATACTTGGCGGTATTCCGTCAATTATTTTTCCCTCATTTTAACCTAATTCCCCACCCTCATTCCTCCTATAAAAACCCCAACCATTTCCACTTCAATGACACCAAAATCACCCTGGCGTATTGACACTTGGTGATTTCATCTTCTCTTCTCCCTCTTTATTTCTCTCATTTTTGCATACACTTAATTGGCATTTTTATTTCGTTTATCTCTATCTCTTCTCCATTCATATTATCTTGTAACTTGAGTTAACCTTAAACTCGATCTAAATAATATGGATTGTACGTGAATAAAGGTACGCTTGTATTTAACTCTTTTATTTCTTGTATTTATTTCTCGCTTTATTATTGCATTTGTATGTAACTAAACAACATTAATTACGCTGACTAATTCTCCATTCTACTCTCTTCTTCTCTCCTCTTCTTCTTTCTTTTTATTAAACCGGTTTAGTAAAGTCCGTTCGTTGAACGGGCGGATTCGGGAATTTATATTCTCGAATCCGTAACCTTACCCCCGGATCCGAATCTCGTGGTTCGTGGTTTGTGGAGTCTTAACTTTTGAGTTTATTAATTCTCGTTCAAAAATTAATTGGCGACTCTTCTTCCTTTTTTCTTTTCTTTTTATTTCTTTATCTCGAGTTTTAGTAATTTTATTTTCCGATTCCAGAAATTCACTTTCGAAAGTAAATTTAAAGTTTTCTTATTTTTTTAGAGTGAATAACCGGAAGCCCGAATCAGTGCCCGGCGCCATACCTGGCGGTATGCATGCCGGTTCATTGGTTCGGACCTAGCTCTCGGGTTCAGAAACAGGATCCCGGACCCCGACTGGCTACAATACCTGCAGGTATGCTAGCCCAGTGTCTCGGGTTCGACCTTTTTTCCTTTTTTTCTTTTTCTTCTCACTCTTTTTCCTTTTCTTTTCGTATTTTATTTTCTGTTTCGGAAAACTAAAAAATAAAAAAGATTTTTTTTTTCATTTTTTTCTGTCTCGGAAACAGATCCTGAGGCCGGGGGAGGTGGAATACCTGGCGGTATTCCGGCCAGACCCGTGCCTCGGATCTGATTTCCAGACCCGGGGCCCTTCTTTTCAGGGTTACTGACTCGCAATACCTGCAGGTATTGCTACAGTAAATCGCCCCGGGCTCAGTCCCGGGGTTCTCTGTTTGACCTTTTCTTTTCGTTTCTTTTTCTTTTTTTTATTTTTTTGTTCACTTTCTGAATAAATAAAATTTTCAAACTTTAATAAAATCTAAAAAAAGGAAGTTTACTTGAGTTTAGTTTTAATTTATTTAAACGAAAATTCAAGCGAATCTTCTAAAAGAGAAGACACCCCTTTCAACTCGCCGTTTACCGCGAGGGACACCAACGGGGATTTTCCCGAGTCCCACAGTATGACTTCAATTGGTGTGGTAGTTATATTTTGCTAGAAAAAATTTTTGGCTTCTACAAGTATGAGTGTTGTTATTGTGGCGAATGGGCATCATGTAAAAATTGATTGATCATAATGTTCCCATCAAATTGTTTAATGCTAATTCAAATGGACATCATGTAAAAATTGATTGCTCGAAAAAATGTTTGGCTTCTACAAGGATGCACTTCTTTTTGTATATATAGGATGCACTTATTTGTATAACATAATGTAAATGTTTAATGCTAATTCAAATGAACATCATCATGCAATCAGATGTTCTTCATGGTAAACATCATTGGACATTACAAACTAACATGTATACAATACATAACATATGAGCATTATGCATATTCAAGATGCACATCATTGTTTATGGTACTGGGCATTCCAAAATATAACGTCTCATTTGCCATGACAGACCATAGCTTACAAAAATATCATCATGAAATCAAAAGACCATCATGGTTAAAAATATTTGACATTACAAAATAGATATCATCATAAATCAAATGTTCATAATTGTAAAAACTAAATGACAGTACAACTGAGCATCATGCATATATAGTATGCACTTCTTTTGTATAAGATAATGTACATGTCTAATGCTCATTGAATTGGACATCATCATGCAATCAAATGTTCGTCATGGTAAAAATCATTGGACATCACAAATGTATGTCTCGTATTGTCTACACAAAGACACTTATTTGTATAACATGATGTAAATGTCCAATTCAAATGAGACATCATCATGCAATCAGATGTTCTTATGGCAAAATTCATTGGACATAACAAACTAACATGTATACAGT
The DNA here is from genome assembly GCA_029582165.1 of Portulaca oleracea. Classification (NCBI taxonomy): domain Eukaryota; kingdom Viridiplantae; phylum Streptophyta; class Magnoliopsida; order Caryophyllales; family Portulacaceae; genus Portulaca; species Portulaca oleracea. The sequence continues at coordinate 6,862,643 of CM055878.1, read as the reverse complement.
ACATTACATTGAGCATTATGCATATTCAATATGCACATCATTGTTTATAGCACTGGGCATTACAAAATATAACGTCTCATTTGCCATGAAAGACCATAGCTTAAAAAAACATCATCATGAAATCAAAAGACCATCATGGTTAAAAATATTTGACATTACAAAATAGATATCATCATAAATCAAATGTTCATAATTGTAAAAACTAAGCAACATTACAACTGAGCATCATGCATATATAGGATGCACTTCTTTTTGTATAACATAATGTACATGTATACAATACATTACATATGAGCATTACATATTAGCATAATGTACATGTATATTTACATATGAGCATTACATATATAGGATGCACTTTTGTATAACATAATTAATGTACATGTATAATGATCATTCAAATGGACATCATCATGCAATCAAATGTTCGTCATGGTAAAAAACATTGGACATCACAAGCTATTATGTCTCATTTGTCTCGAATGAAAAATAGACTACCCACATAACATCATCATGAAATCAAATGATCATCACAGTGAAAAATATTTGACATTACAAAGTCCTATTTCTCAATTGCCATGAATAAGCACATATTGTCCACACAAATGTATGTCTCATAATACAACTGATCATTATGCATTGGTATAACATAATATACATTACTAATGCTCATTAAAATGTACATTATCATATTATCAAATGTTCATCAGAGTAAAAATTGTTGCAGATTACAAAGTTCTATTTCTCAATTGTTACGAATGCACATAGAGTACTCACACAACATGTATAAGTCGTATTACAACTGAACCAGTCCTAATGCTCGTGCAGTGTCCAGCCCAATGTTCACTCTCGTGAACGTTGAAGGCTCTTTAAATCGACGTCATTAACAAGTTATTTTACATCTCCTGTGGCCAACAATATGAATGGATGTTATCTTCATCTTAAATGAATGTTATATACAACCAAGATGGGCATCAATGCAAACGAATTATCGTTTCCACTTTCCCATTTGCTATTTAGCAAAACATATTGTCAAAAACATTTAGGCGCCGACCACATGTAAACAATTAACCAACAATATGGACATCAATGCAAATGGATATTATCTTCATCTTAAATGAATGTTATATACAACCAAGATGGGCATCAAATGTTTGTTATATGGACGTTCACGTAAACAATATGGACATCATGGTTAGTATAAAAGAACATAGCGCATACATTTTATGTGCATTGTGTGATTGTCGTCATGTTTAGTACAAAAGAACATAATTCATACATTTTATGTGCATTGTTCATCGTAACAGATCACAATGTTCATAATATATGGACATTTTTTTTTCTTTTTGGTCTAAAAATTAAACATGTCAAATGTTTGTTATATGGACGTTCACACAAACGATATGCACATCATGTTTGGTATAAAAGAACATAGTGCATACATCTTATGTGCATTATGCATACATTTCTGATTGCTCAAACACTTTGAACGTGTTGTGCATTGGAATGAGATGAGCACATGCGCACAAATGCAGTCATAACAACTACATACAACTTAACCTCAATGTACATCATATTTCGCGTATATGAACATCCTGGTTCGTTTCCATGCACATTTATTATGTTGTCCCAAAAGTCAGCCATCTACTGACCACATAAATCACTAGACAACATGTAGCTCACAAAAGTATACATTGGATGCATATATGTGGACATATCAATATCATTAAGTTAAACGTCATGTACAAGTCTTCGGGACAACAAATTCATCTTTTGTTAATGTAGCCAAGTATGCACACACAACAAATTCATCTTTTGGTCTAAAAATTAAACATGTCAAATGTTTGTTATATGGACGTTCACACAAACGATATGCACATCATGTTTGGTATAAAAGAACATAGTGCATACATCTTATGTGCATTATGCATACATTTCTGATTGCTCAGACACTTTGAACGTGTTGTGCATTGGAATGAGATGAGCACATGCGCACAAATGCAGTCATAACAACTACATATAACTTAACCTCAATGTACATCATATTTCGCGTATATGAACATCCTGGTTCGTTTCCATGCACATTTATTATGTTGTCCCAAAAGTCAGCCATCTACTGACCACATAAATCACTAGACAACATGTAGCTCACAAAAGTACACATTGGATGCATATATGTGGACATATCAATATCATTAAGTTAAACGTCATGTACAAGTTTTCGGAACAACAAATTCATCTTTTGTTAATGTAGCCAAGTATGCACACACATAACCCCCACTTCAAAATGCAAAAAAAAAGAAAAAAAAAATTCAAATACTACAATCACACCCACTTCCTCATGATCCATATCCATTCAACCACCCCAGAAACATTGTTCAATTTCGGGGTTATCTCATCGAGCAATGTCCGCCATGGACGCCGATCTTCTGCACCTCACCTCACACCATCATTGTCGTTATACACACCATCCATTGAAGAAGAAGTAATCCTCCAATTAGCAGGCAGAAGAGAGCAAAAAAAATTTAGTCAAAGAACCCAGACGAAAGAACCCAAATGAAAGAAGCAGCCACTTTTCTCCAGTTGTTTTTCCAATTAGGAAGATGAATGGGTTGCAGATGATTGTGATTAACATCCCACATCCCATGCAATGCATAGGCCGCCAAACACACCCACGCCTGCACAATTTCCCTGGCACAATTTTTATTCTTTTTTTTATTTCCTTTCTCCCTCACGTGATAGCAGCCAACAAATAAAGGAAAAATGACTTTTTTTTCTGTCCATTGATCTTGCATCCAATGGCCACTATTAACTCTTCTCTCATTCTCACCAAAAAGTAATTCTCACTTATATATATATATACAAAAATATATATATATATATATATATATATATATATATATATATATATATATATATATATATATATATATATATATATATCACCTATTGTTACAAAAAAATAATAGATACACTTGACTTTTTTTTTTAAAAAAAAGAAAGAAACAATAAACTCATAAAAAAAAAAAAAAGGGTTGACCATGTACAACGCTGGAACATGTGCATTGGAATGTGTTTGTGTTTGAAGTTCCTCTCCAACAAGGAACTTTGATAATGGGAGCACAAATTAGGAACTCTGCTTCCTCCACCAAATGACTCTCTCTCTTTCTTTTTTTATTTTCAACTATCATTTTTGGTAATAAATAGTAAAAAAGAAAAAAGAAAAATGTAGAATTAAGATAAAGTGGGTTCCACATAAATATTTTAGAGTGAAACATTAGGAATGAGTTCTTATTGTTGTAGAACAAATGAAATAAAGTTCCAAAAATTAGGAATGATGGATGATGTGGAGATTGTGAACCCCTACCTACAATCCAAAAAATGAGATCACCATTGTATTTGCTCTTGCTTTATTAAGATGATTAATCAAAAAGACTCATGACGTACTTGAGAAGTATTGCCTGGTACCCATACCTACTTGGGCCTTTTTATTGTTAAATTATTATTCATTTTGTGGTTCGTATCAGAACAATTTTATGTTACGAGGATATAATTAAACTAGCGTGGCACCAAACCAGCTGGAGCAACAATCATTAAAAAAGAACTCTCTTTTTCTTTTTTTTTCTTTTTTTTTTAATCAGTGGTGATTATAGTTAAATTCGTAAAATGAAACTAAATGGGTTAGATGTAGTTAATTAAATGATAAGAATGATGAGTATATTAAGTTGGTATGTTGGGAAAAAATAAAAAGTGAGGTAAAAGAATAGTGTGTTTATTTTAATATTTTTTTAGTAAGATATGAATAAGAAAAAGTAAGGCAAGAGAGTAGTATAGTAATTGTAGTTTATGTAGTTATTTTTAAACCACACAAACGAACAAATACACTAATCATAAAAGACTGTTGAAAATTAGGAAAATTGAAAAGAAATAATCCATATTTTGGGGGCATCGAAAAAAATGGATAAGCTAAACTTTAACCCTTATTATTTTTAGCATCCAACACTTGGTTAAACTTTTTCGAAAAGTGAGGTGGTAGGTCGATATTACACGCGGGAGCCTATTTTAACTTTTTTTTTAGTTGCAAACAATTCCGCATATAATGTCGTCACCACCATGTCATTTTTTCAGATGAGTTTAACTAGGAGTTGGATGCTGAAAATAATCAGGGTTAAAGTTCAACGCGTCCATAACAAAGTTGTAAGTTTGAATTATTTTTTCTTATCCCCAAAGTATAAATTTTTTTTTTCAATTTTTCTTGAAAATGATCCCTGTTAGATGCCTCCGATTGGTTCCACTTCTCACTTGTCAATAGACCTGACTCTGCCCCGAGTTGTACTAAGAGATCGAAGATAAGAACACCTACAGTAGTAAGTTTGAGTTTCACTCATTAATTAAGTTGGATTTTTGAACCCTCATTACAAAAAGGTAAAAAATCGGGTAAAAAATGAAGGTGGGGCCGGAGAATAAAGAAAAATTAAAAAACCAATTTTGGGGGTTAAAAATAAAAACTAAAATATATATGGACGAGGATATGTGTCATGCGCTAAGATGGTTAATGATTACTCCCTTCTTCCCATTTTATTTGTTACTTAAGACATGATTCACATAACCAATAAAACTTCCAATTTACATTAATTTGCATTCTTGGAAATGAGAAAAAGTTGAATAAAATGGTGAATAATAATGAAAAATGGTGAATAAAAGAGAAAAATTGAAGAAAAAGATGTATAATTTGATAAATTAGTAATTAATGTGTTATTGGAATTGTAAGATAACAGATATTATGGAAAAAAATAAAGTTAGTTAAAGTGACAGATAATATAGGAAGCAGGGAGTATCTAGCATGACATGACATATAATCCACGTAAACATATTAAACCTTTTTTTTAAAAAAAAAAGTATTTACCACCTCACTATTGTGATTAAATAGGGAACAACTAATATGAGCATGACATTTTGATGATTAGGTGAGCAGGGATGAATATCAAGTATTGTAAAGATGGACATCGTGTGTTGCAGAGATGAACATCAAGCTTGCATGGTGAACATCAAGGAGACATCAACTATCCATATTCATCTCAACTATACATGATGTGCATCCATGTGATACTTGATGTCCATCCCTACTCACTTGCTCATCAAACATGCTCATATTATCAGTTCTCGATTAAATAAATAGGGAACTTAAATCAATTAAACAAAATTGTAGGGACCTTCTTATAAATGTGGAAGAAAAAAATTCAATATTTAAAAAAATGAAATCTAAAATATAAAAAATAAATAGAAAAAATAAAGAAAATGATATTTTTAAATAAATATAACAAAATAATAAATATTGTTTAAAAATAAATAAAAGTTTTACTAAAAATGTAGCATTTATGTAGAAAATGTTTTTATTTTAAAAATGAATAAAGATGTAAAATTAATTTACAAAAATATAAATAAAATATGATTTTAAAAAATAATAAAAATATAGGTATTTAAATATAATTGTTATATTTTATTTATACTTTTACAATAAGAATATGGTAAATATTTTGTTTTGGAAAATAATTTTAGTGTGCTTATGAGGCTATGCGATGTGGTTTAACATGATTATTAAGCGTCGGATATCATTTTGGAATATGTATTTGTGGTGATGATGGACGTCGTGATCAGGAGTTTCCGTGGTTCGTCGACTAGTGTGTTTAATACTCCCTCCCTTTCATATTAATTGTCATTTTGTAGACTATCATGGTCTTCAATATCATTTTTTAATTGATAATTTCTTATATTATATTTTATTAACAATTACAATATTATATTTTTATAATATTATATTTTATTACAAATCTAATAATAGTAATTTTATATAAGTTATCGTATATATTGAAAAATTTATGGTTAAAATTCTATAAATTTGAATACACAATTTCCAAAAGACGATAGTTAATATGGAACGGAGGGAGTAATACGGATTTGTAGCCTACTTGAGCCACCCTGTATATCCCTATGCACTCCAACGTTCTTCTTCTTCTTCTTTCGCTCTCCATCTCTCTCTTCAATTGATATTTTCTTCAGCAGTTAGCTTAGCTTACATCTTTCTCTGATATTTTCTCTTCCACCCCAATGGCCCTCCACACCGCCGACCTGGTTACATTTCTCTTCTTCACACTTTCTTTCTATCTATCTATCTATCAATCTCCTTTATCTGAATTCAGCTTTTACCGTAATATCCTACATTTTTGTTTTTATTCTTCTTTGTTCTAACTCTAAAATTACTAAGCTCATCTTGAATTTCTGGATTGTTCATCTTGTGTGATTTGAGTTTACCTTTTTAGCTTGCACAACTAATCAGTCTGTGAAATTCATAATTTTGCCTTAGGTAACTGTATATGGTGTAGTAATTAAATTTAGCTAAGTTTTGATTTCCTTGGTTCTAGTACTGCTCGCTTACTCACATTCTCTCTGTGAATCTCGCTTTACTCAAGGTGAGACAATGTGCTACGTTTTCTTTTTAGTTTTTCTTAGTTTATGTTTTTGTGATTGCGAAATTGTGTGCTATAGCTGAGTTTCCGGAGATGCATTTTGAGTTTCTCTTCAAATGATGTTTTCTTTTAAACCTTTCTTTATTAATCTTGTTAATTTATGTAAGGAATTAATGCGAGCTTTAACCTGCGATCATGAACTGATGTGTTTCTAGCGGACATTAGCACTGGATTCTGTCTAGCTCTACTTTCTTGGCATTTTTCTTTGATTTTGGCCTGTATTGTTAGCTTGCAGAATTGATTTAAGTGGGTTAATAACAGACTAAATCAAGTTGTTATGGATTTCAAAAATTAATCAATCAACCTTTTTGAGAATTACAGATGATGAGTTAATTTTTTATTTTATTTTTGGGCTTAAATATTTATTCAATTTGTTAAATTGTTTATTCATTTATTTGTTGTTTATGTTTTGTGATAACATATGGCAGGGGCATAGTTTCTGCCACGTTTTGGTAATGGCAGCTGAAGGAACAGGCACAGGTGCACCAAATGCAGAATGTGGTTCACAATCAGAGAGTCAGAAATGCATTGATGGTTGCCGCAAATCTCCTGAACTAGAGAGAGAAGCTTCACAGCCCTTCAATTCATTTCCTCCTGTGGATATTGAAAAGGGTGCCTCTGATTTTCCCAAAAAAGTTGACCAAGAAACTGCTGGGACTATCAAAACTGATATTGCATCCACGGTAAATCCTCAACTAAAGTGGTTTCTTCGTATAAAATATTAAATTCAAATTGTGCATCAGTAGACTTCTCACTTCCGTTTGGATAATAAGATGATGCAATGTGCTTCTTGGTTGGTTTATGTGAAATGTGAATTCAATTGGTCCCCCAAAATGATGATGATGATCATCATCTCATAAAGGTCAGTTGAGCTTATCCAGTGATTTGTTGTCTTGCAGAAACTGTTACGCAGACAGAACAGCTTACAGACAGGGCCAGAATCCCTGCCGCCTTTAATGAACCACATCCTAATGCTATTCAAGTTTGATCCTAAAGGTAGTACAGTAAAATCATATTCCTTCAGCTCTATGTTTTTAGACAAAGTTATTTTTCTACACTTATGGTCCCTAGAACTGCAACAGAATTTGAAAGCTAACTTATGGAATATTAATGACAAAAATTATTAGTTCACCAAGTGAGCAAAAAAAAAAGAACTACTTGGCTAAAGTAATCTTTTGTGTATTCCCTTCTAATCCTGCTATAGAGAAGATTAATTCTTCCACATCAGTTGGATTCTTTGCTGATAGAGGGAGGACAGCACTCTTGGACTTTTCTGTGTGTATTCTTAATCTTCAAATTTATCCATGAATATTTGATCTCATCTTCTCAAAGATTCAACTTATTTTGGTTCCTGGCTAGTGGGCATTGGCAGAGGTTATATCCCATTCCTGTTAATTCTGCTTCGGCTAATTGTTTCGATGATCATCCCACCATCTTGAACAGAGAAACATGCAATAGAGCAAGTTCATGATGCTGCTAATAGTAAATGGAGAAAGTACAAACGTGCTACCTCATTTGACTCGCGGCAGATTGTCATATTGTTCTCCATTCTGTAAGTAGTTCAACTCTTGCCCAAACAGCTTCTTCTTCTATAGTGTTTAATTATTCGGACCTGATTCAGTTTTAGATCCGAGGTTTGAATTACTTGGACTTGTGTAATTATGGAATCATTCTTTTTTCAGATCAAGTATGGGCACGATACTGCTGATCTTTCTGACCTTAAGAGTTAGACAAGTGAGTGATGGCTATATACATGGTTGAGAGTTGAGACGTGGTGAATGCTGATTTCCTCAAGTTATTAGTTCAAGGCTACTGCTACTGCATTCGGCGGGCCCGGTGTTTACTCATCACTTGTTATTTGTTCCAATTTTCCAATGTATATATTAAACTTCGTTTAATTCTTACTGCAGTTTTTTCCTAACTATAAATTTGATAATTTCTTCATTCCAAATGACACAATAGTATTAATTAAAAGGAGCTAGATTGTAAAACAATTTAAACCCATCTTGAAGTATGAAAGCATAATGAACACATATATCAAACTGATAGAGTGGACAATGGACTTTGTCAGTGTGTCCCATTCATATAAAACATCCTCATGCTTAATAGGGCCTGGATTTCTGGAGCAGAAGGTTAACCATGAACCTGAGCTCAGCTTGATTTTCTTCTCTAATAGGTGACATCTTAGGCACAAGACAGTGATGCAGCTACTATAGGAGTAGATGGAGGAAAAAAAAAACAAATGAAAAATGGTTTTGAAATTCAGTTTTGTCAACTGTATAACAAGCAATCAACGTATGACGTAGCAAAATCAGGTAAACAACACAGAATAAAATGAAAATGAAGGAAAAAGATGTGTGAGTGTGTGACTAGAAAATCTGGACCAAAAGTAGCAGTTGAGATAAGGAAGGAAAATGAAAAGGTTTTAGAGAATAGGAAATAGTGCATGAAAAAGAGGAGAAATGGGACAGGATGGAAAAAGCTTTGAGCCAAAGGGGCCACATAACTGAACTCAATGTGAAGGCTGAAGCGTGGTGTTTACTGTTTAGAGTATGAGGTTCTGATTCCTCCCTTTTCAGGCTTTGGTATTGAATGATAATGTTTACAACTGGCGCTCGCTTTTTTCTTTAGCATGTCTTGAGTTGTCTATCTATATGATGAAATATTCATATTCTGTTAGCACATGCAACCGCCGCCCTGTTGGTATGTGTGGGATGGCTTATTATGTGGTTTCAAGTTGTGATTTATTACATGCTCCCTGTGCTCCACTGTTCACTCTCAATATATAGCATAATTGTTCACTCATACCTATTATCTGTGCATTTTAAATAACATTGTTGTTCACTCATACCTGCCCAGAGCATATATATTGCTTTCATTTTTTTTTTTAGGGAATATTGGTTTCAAGTTGACGTCAACCATTCCCTCCTGTTTGGTGGACGAGAGAGTTTCCATCCCTGGTAAGGCCATCGCAATCTTGCGGAACAATGGCTGTCTTATTAACATAAACAAATCAATGCTCTAGAATAATCATAAATTTAGATGCATCAAACTCAAAATTTCTTAATTGTAAAATAACAGGCAATCAAGGTCTTGGATATTGAAGATACGCTCATGACAATTCTACTTTACTGAGTAGAATGCACATCACTCATTCCACGCATATTAGTTAGCGTTTGAGCATAAAGGCTATTCCTTCATTTCATATCCAGAATGGATAGATTTTCTCATCTTGTTGCCTCTCAAACCATTACATCCAATTATGCCTTTGCCTTTTCAACAAACCATTTTCTTTCTTTGGATTGGATAACATGAAGTTTGGATGGATTAGATTGAATTGGATACTTTTTTGGGGAATTGTGTTTTTAGAGATGAAAAGTATTTGGGGAATTGTGTAAGGTTTGGATTGGATTGGATTGAGTTACCAATCCAAAGAATATATAGGGGCTTTACCTGCCTCTAATGCATAGGGGCTTTGTATAACTAATTATAGTCCTATCATAATAGGGATTCTAGAATATATATAACGGTTGTATTACATATGTATCCTATTAGGTTTAGCGTAACTGTATAATTACCCATCTTTAAATATTAACTTTCGTACCCTCATGGGCGGATCTATGTGTCACTTAGGGGTGTCCACGGATACTGTTAGCCAAAAAAAATTTTGTGATTCTCTAATATTATTCGGAAGAAATTTTCTTAATTGAAGTAAGTGGACGCCATAAAAAAAGTCCCAAAAACATAATAGGTATGTTCAATTTAATAGCAACCCAAAAGCCCTAAAATATTACTCCCTCCGTCCCAAATAAATTGTCTAAGTTTGGCTAATTAGGTCAAAATTTTTACCTTAATAGAATATTATTAGTGTTGCTAAGATAAAACATGAAAAATAGCGATCAAAATATTGCATCGAAGACCGTGAAAAAGTAAACTGGAAAAATAAATAGGGATGAAAGGAGTACCTAATTATATTTTTATAAACAAAAAGTATATATAAGTCAATTAATTGGGTAATGGGCTATCAGTATAATTTATATATTGTAATAGAAATTATTGTGGGCCCCACGAAATAAAGTCATGGGAGTGACTGTAGGGAAATTGGCCAATCACAACGTGGGAAATTAATTTTTTTTTCTATTTACAATCTGGATTTTATTTTAGAATTAAAAAAATAAAAAAGTATCACTAATACTTGACTACTTTGGACTCCAACTAAGTCTACAACTCTTTCATAACCCATGTATTAGGCTAGGTCAATTACATTCATGACTTTTTGAAAACATATAAATACAATACATTTGTTACGGATTAAACTCTTTTCATCTACTATTCCGAGCAATCAATATCATAATTGTCGCACTTCATTATCTTCGCCTTAATTCATTACTATTCGCACTTCACACACTCAAGTTATCTTCGTTAAGGCAAGTCACTATTATATAGATATTCGAACCTGTTTAGGTCTACTTTGATTGTATTCACTGTTGTTGACGTATTCAAAACTTTGAATTCTGCAGATTCAATTCACATCATCATGTTTGTCATAATTGATTACCATTCGCACTTCATACTCTCAAGTTATCGTCTGTAAGGTAAGTCACATGTTACTATTATATGGATATAAAACCAGTTTAAGTCTACTTTGATTGCATTCACTGTATTTAACTATTCAATCACTTTGAATTATGCAGATTGACTTAATTAGTGACATTACACCAAATCAAATAAGGTTACATACTATTATACCCTGATAAGTGTGTTGTTTAATCTGAAACTTTTCATTCTCCTTTGTTTATTTAATTTTTAATCAACACTTTTTATTTTCTTTTGTATATTTCATTACTTTGTACCCTCCCAAGTAAATTAGATAGAAATATTTACCTTGGCAGTTGAGTTACCTTTCTGATGTAGCTCCAATTTGAAGTCAATGGCAGATTGTCTGAGCCATCACCGCAAATCCCATGCATAGAGTCCTCCCCCCAAACCGTAGTGTCCTTACTCCCCACACCATTATTCACCAGGTCACACCCCACATTACAATAGAATTACAAAAGAAAGTACATACATCACAATTTTTACCTTTTATCATTGTCCAAATTCCCTTTTCCTATCATATCGTATATTAACCTGTTGTTTAAAAAAAATTGTAACCGAGAACAATAAATTACCCTTTATCATGTCCAGTTCCACCTTTTTTTGTGCCTTCATCTATGTCATACCATGTAACGCCCCAACCTTAATCACAAGATTAAGACTATACTTTAGAATCCCAAACCTGTGATTAGCGCAGCGGAACACCTTAGGTCGAGGCATTACCGCCGTCCCGACTCGGGACAAGGCAAAAACACAATACCAAAAATATAACAATCCACCAAAAAACTGTACTTAACTCCATACAACTCAAACGCTAAACTTAAAGTACAAATACATTATACAACCTTTAATTAAACATATCATATAGACTTTCCACAACCAAGTGGCCTTTAATGCCCTTGAGTAACCTTGATTACCGACCATCGATCGCCTTTAGAGAACTACCATGTACAGACGACTTACTTCTGCTTAACCTCGCCGTTATCCTGGGAGCTCGGACCGCCTAAAAACAAAACATTGAAATACATTCGCAAAGTGAGTGGGGAAACACTCAGTACGTAAACCTCCAGCACGTAAACCGTTCGAAAGACGGTTTTAGTGCCGGCATTTAAATTCATTTTGAAAACGGGGAAGGGGTTAAAATAGGACTTGAGTGACATGATCATAAACATAAACCAATAAAGATAGAAAGTAGGTGGAACCCTTACGATCGGTGCAAGCACCTCACACACGCGTATGCCCAAGTTGATCTAAACTTGGAATGATTGACTGCTAAGCGATGCGACCTTTGCAGTCGAGGCACTCGATCGAGTGCTAAAAACATAACTGTAAATATAAGCATAGAAGGCGGGTCCACTATTAAATTTAAAGAAAATGTAAACCATAAATCGTGACTTGGCATATATTGAATGAACCATGTATATGACTTTGTTCATAATTGCTGGACAATTTGCGTAGCTTAAGACGCTAAAGACCTTGGCGGCTCGGCTCGGCTTGGAGATGGCCTTTGAAACTTTGTCAACCAATGTAAGCATACATAAAAATGAAGAACCGAATAAGGTTCTGAATTAGAATCATGAGTTCGGAAACTTAGTAATATAAATGTAACAATTTTAGAAATAAAATTTCAGGTTGTAACAAAATGGAGTTTGTAGCATAACTTGAGTTAGGAAAATCGAAACGAAGTAGAAGAGTACATCTCGGAATAGGGAAAATCATGATCTTTAACTTTGTCAACTGGCCCAAAGGCTAGAAATGAAAGGAAGGGCCCGAAAAATGGCCCGGACAGAAGCAGTACATATAAAACCTTAGAAATTTCCGGGTCGGAAAACATGAGAATAATGACGTAGAATATGATTCAAATAAAAGGGCTTGAACTTAGGACAATTAGCTTGAATTGATGATGAATAGGGTAATTATAAATTGGAAACTAGGATGCGAGATAACGAGTTCAAATATGGTTTGATAATACGATATCGAATGAAATGGCGAAATGGAACAAGATATACACGTTCAAATGTGAATAAAAACAAGCTTGGATTAATGAATTATGGAATGAGGAATGAATTGAATTAGACATTGGATACTACCAAGCTAGAAGGAACTCTTAACTAGAGTAAAAATATTGAACATTAGACTTAAAGAACGAAGGGAGTCACGATACATTACTTAAACATACTAGCTCTGGAAAGGTATTCTTAAGACTTATTTAGGGCTCCAAATTGGTACTCTCAGCCCTAAACACATAACTCTATAATGACAATTCATAACCATGACCCATTTATACCTAGAACCCCTTATTGGGTTGATTTGAGGCCCAAAAGACATTAATTCACAAAGGTTAACTTGAGCAGAATGGTGTTCTGGACAGCCCGGTTTCCCGGGATCGTAACTCACACTCCCGATATCGTATGACGATGGACCATACCTTTCCGGAAAGCTTGCAATGAGGCCTAAAACTTTCATGTTTACCATAAAAACTAAAGAGATCTCCAAAGGCACAAAAAACAGCCCTCAATATAGTGACTCTGAATTCGTATATAAAATTGTACCTTCACGGTTTTGGTCGTAACTCGGGCTATACCTGTCGGAAACTCGAAATTCCAAAGCCTATGGTTTGCTAACACCTTAAGCTATCAAATGGAGTAACAATCTGACCTAAAATCCCACTTTCATTCCTCTGTAAATTTCCAGAATCGAAACAGAACCTTTATTTACCGAAAATTCCAGTTTTTAACTTGGTTTTTCACCCTTAATCATATTAAAACACAATCAAATCCCATATAACCTTAATCCATCATATTTCCAGAACATAAACCTTGAAAATCAATTCATCAAAGGTCTTAAAAATCACATGCATTCATGGATCAAGCATAAACTCAACATAAAAGACATATTCTTGAACTCTTGCACCAAAACCTCACTAATTCACCCAAATTAAACATAATAACACTTAATTCATAATATTAAAACATAAACTCAGCCTTTATATACTTAGAATCTCTCAAGAAATTCACATGCAATAACATATACTCATCATCCACCATGAATTCAACCATCAAACCTCACAAACACTTAGCAATATACATGCATCCACTTAAAACTTAAACCCTAACTTAACCACAACTTAAATTCATGCTTAATAAACATAAAGAAGATAAAAAAAATCAAGAGAACATAAATTTGAAGTAGAAATTCAGATTAGAAACAAGAGAATTAGATTAGGGTTTGAGATTATACCACTTGAATTTGAGGTGAGAGATTGAACAAGAGAAGGGAGGAGGCAGAGGTGGCCGGAGTAGGGGCCGACGGCTGCAGACCGCCGGAAAACGCCAGGCAGGCGGCAGAATGGCGGCTGGGCAGTAGTGATGGAGAGGGGTAGAGAGAGAAAGTGCTTGGTGTTTGTGAAATAAAATGCTGAAAATTAAACCCCTCCTTAACTAATACTACCACTATATACTCCCCCTAATTAACTAGCTTAGGACATTTAGGGGCCTAATTAAATCTGAAACTTTAATTAAAATAAAGTAATTGTAAGTGTACTAGACTAAAAATAATTAGTTTGTACTTAATAAAATTGATTGGTAACACTTTGGTTAAAATAAATTAGGACTTGGATTAAATAGAATAAAATGAGTAAAATTACCACTTGAAATTATGTAAAGGAAATGTAATTTAAATAAATTAAAATTGGGACGGTAAAATATATATAGAAATCGAGGCGGATAATTATTAACCGTTTCTCGGTAAATAAATTTATAACACACATCATATGACCTGAAATACTTTAACTCATTGAATGAATATGTAAAGTAAAATTTTTAAGCCGATAACTCGGCACCTTAGCCATCTCCTGCACGAGACTCGACACCGATAACAATAAATAATTAAGTAAATCAATAAATAAATAAAGGTAAACGCGAAAAATTTATAACGCGATTTGGATACTTACTGTGATTAATAGATAATTAAACATGATTTCGGGGTGGGTTATTACATACCATCACCCTATTCTAGCTTGGCCTTACACAAACCCCACCATTACTCGGCCCACATTAAAGTTACATCACAGATACAAAGCTCCCAAATAACCTACAGTACTATACAATGAAACAAACTCCACCCAAAATCCAAAATACATATTCAATAATATACAATAAACAAACCCCACCCGAAATCTAAAATACATAAACAATAAACAATTCCATCCATACCCCCAGCTACAACACAAGAACCAAAATAAGAAATATATGTAAATTAGAAGTTCTAAGAAAAAGATAAGAATAAAAACCTCTAAATATTCAACATTAATAACCAAAATAGACCAAGTTTGTACACATAAAACCAAGACTAAATTACATAACCCTATCTGACAATTGTGGTAATAATTTTTGCACACCCGACATTTATGAAATAATTTTCACCTTACCTGACATTAAGTGTTCATAAATTTAAACCTCTTAATATATTTTATAATTGATTTTTGTTGGATTTTCCAGCGTAACATTAAAAAGATAATATAAATTGATTTTTTTACCCTTGATATTAATTCATATGACTTTCAAATAAATATGAATTGACATTTTTACCCTTAATATTAATACATATGTCATTAACAGGGGAGTGTTGAAGAAGAGGAGTGTGAGAGGAATCGACTGTTGGTGTTTTCTATTTGGAGTTTCGACACACCTTTTTCCATACAAAACAATGAAAGAGTCATTTAATTTATTTCCTTCTTAATATTATGGGCATCATGGTACATTCACATAGTCATATAGAGGCATTATTGTATTTTCTCATTTCCGAAGAGAAGTAATCGGATTTTGTCACTAAAAATCACTTTCACTTAATGTCAGGTAAGGTGAAAATTATTTCACAAATGTCGGGTGTGCAAAAATTATTATCACAAATGTCAGGTAGGGTAAATGTAATTTACTCATAAAAACAAAATATGTTGTATAGGGTTCATAGTCTACATCAATTTGTGTCCATATTCTGAAATACCTATTGAACAATTTTCAATATTAGGGATATTAATTAGATTTTAAATAAGGCATCTATGTAAAGTACAAGTTCTAAGAAAAAGATATGAATAAAAATAGACCAAGTTTGCAAACAATAAAAACTAAATATGTTGTACAGGATTCATTGATGGGTTTTTAGGGTTTAGGGATATTATATAGATTTTTGTTAACAACTCAACTTATTCTCAATAAATTTCTAACAGAACAATTAAAAAACTGATTTTTCAAACTAATTTTCATTAAATTCCTAACAGATAAAGATAAGAAAACAAAACCATTAAATTTCAAACTAAATATATTCTAAAAGATTCATTGATGGAGTTTTAGGGTTTGGGGATATTATATAAAGTTTTGATAAGAACTCTATGTAAATTACAATTTTTAGAAAACAAATTTTGAATAAGTAAAAAACTGATTTTCTAATTAAAATTTGCAAACTAATTCTCATTGAATTTCTAACAAAATAATTAAAACACTGATTTTCAAACTAAAAATATATTCTAAAAGATTCAACAAAAACTAATATGTTGTACAAGATTTATTGGTGGGTTTTTAGGGTTTAGGGATATTATACAGATTTTTTATAACAACTTTGTGCAAATTACAATTTCTAGCAATCAAATTTTGAAAAATTATAAAACTGATTTTCTAATTAAAGTTTGTAAACTAATTCTCATTAAATTTCTAACAGAACAATTAAAAAGCTCATTTTCAAACTAATTCTCATTAAGATTTTTCTAGCAAGCAAATTTTGAATAAGTAAAAAACTGATTTTCTAAATAAAATTTGCAAACTAATCTCATTAAATTTCTAACAGAAAAATTAAAAAAATTATTTTCAAACTAAAAATATATTCTAAAAGATTCAATAAAAACTAAATATGTTGTGTAGAATTCAATGATGGGTTTTTAGGCTTTGGGGAAATTATATAGTTTTTTGATAACAACTCTGTATAAATTACAATTTCTATCAATCAAATTTTGAATAATTAAAAAACTGATTTTCTAATTAAAATTTGCAAGCTAATTCTCATTAAATTTCTAACAGAATAATTAAAACACTGATTTTCAAACTAAAAATATATTCTAAAAGATTCAGCAAAAACAAAATATGTTGTACAAGATTCATTGGTGGGTTTTCAGGGTTTAGGGATATTATATACTCCCTCTTTCCCATATTATTTGCCACATTATATATATTTTCAAAAACCTATAAAACCACACTTCTGCATTAATGTAGCACATTAAAAATGTGAAAATATTGAATAAAATGGTGAATAAAAAAGGAAAAAAGTGAATAAAAAAGAAAATGAAAGAAAAGGATGTAATTAATAAGGTTAATTTGATAAATTTGTAATTAATATGTTATTGGAATTATAAAGTGACAGATATTATGTGAAAAAAGAAAGTTAGTTAAAATGACAGATAATATGGGAAGGAGGGAGTAGATTTTTGATAACAACTCTGCAAATTACAATCTAGCAATCAAATTTTGAAAAATTAAAAAACTAATTTTCTAATTAAAATTTGCAAACTAATTCTTATTAAATTTCTAACAGAAAAATTAAAAAGCTCATTTTCAAACTAATTCTCACTAAATATCCAACAGATAAAGATAAGAAAAAAACCGCTAAAGATTTAACATCAAAAACCAAAACAGGCCAATTTTGCAAATAACGACAAACAAATATATCTTAACAATGACTTTTGAAAAACTAAATATATTCTAAAAGATTCATTGTTGCATTTTTAGGGTTTAGGGATATCATATAGAGTTTCGATAAGAACTTTATGTAAATTACAATTTCTAGCAAGAAAATTTTGAATAAGTAAAAAACTGATTTTCTAATTAAAATTGCAACCTAATTCTCATTAAATTTCTAACAGAATAATTAAAAAACTGATTTTCAAACTAAAAATATATTCTAAAAGATTCAATAAAAACTAATCTAATTAAAATTTGCAAACTAATTCTCTTTAAATTTCTAATAGAATAATTAAAAAACTGATTTTCAAACTAAAAATATATTCTAAAAGATTCAATAAAAACTAAATATGTTGTACAAGATTCATTGATGAGTTTTTAGGGTTTGGGGATGTAGAAACTGTGATGGTTCAACACCACTCCCGCTGAGGATCTCAGCCTTGCCCAGAGAGTTTTGTTTGAAAGAGCAAAAAATTAGGGAAATATCCAGAAAATCTCTTAAATAATCTCAGCATATATTCAAGATTATATAGACTTATTTTTGGTGTATACTTTGCAAAATATATTTTGGTAGATAAGGATTGGAGCTTCCAAAAAGAGTGAAGATAGAAGATCAACACAAACTTGGAAAGAATCAACAATAACATTGGAAGATAAGATATAGTCGTTGCTAATGAATTTCCAAGACCTATAAAAAGGCATCAGCTTCCTCCTTGAAGAAGTAGTCGATTCCAAGCAAGTAATCGAGTGTAGGAAATCTAGTGAGATTTCTGAGTGTAGCTAATGAATCCTTGATGAGAAATGTAGCCAGTAAGGTACTTCTAGTGAGGTGTAACCAAGGTTCTTGGTGAGTTATATAGCCAACTATGTTGGTGAGGTGTTGTGTAACAAAGACTTGAAGTACAAAGGTTTTGTGAGGTTGATATCCATTGTAATCCGCCTTGTTCTTCTCTGCCTCGTCTGTGAGGCCCCTCTTGTCTGTGAGGCTCCTCTTCTCTGCCTCGTCTGTGAGGCCCCTTCTCTCTGCCTCATCTATGAAGCCTTGTCTGTGAGGTCCCTTCTCTCTGCCTCATCTGTGAGGCCCCCTATCACAAGCCTCGTCTTTGAGGCCCCTCAACAGTCCATATTAACAGTCATCAAGGACCTCACTGTGCTGATTATGCTAAGTTCCCTAACCTCCTCTATTTCTATTATACCTCAACGTTTATCTAATAAAGAAGTATTATTCGATCAGTTCATTCAAGTGCTATTAACGTCTTTATGTTTATAAGTGAAGAACTCTATATCAAACCTATTCACCCCCCTCAAGGGCCTCAACAGGGGATATTATATAGAATTTTGATAACAACTCTGTGCAAATTACAATTTCTATCAATCAAATTTTGAATAATTTTTTCTAATTAAAATTTGCAAACTAATTCTCATTAAATTTCTATCAATCAAATTTTGAATAATTTTTTCTAATTAAAATTTGCAAACTAATTCTCATTAAATTTCTATCAATCAAATTTTGAATAATTAAAAAACTGCAGTTGGAAGATGATGTGCCGTTCTATACATGTTCTGATCCTAACTCGACCATGAAACGTTAACCCTTGTGTTAACAATTAATCCCCCATTTTTCGTTGTGATTACATATTTGAATTACACACAAAACCTATTATCCACCACAAATCTTCTTTCCTAACCCATTTCTTTCTTCTGAAGATTTATCTTTGTAGTCACGTTGCGAGATTATAGTGGCACCAAATCATTCACCGTTTTCCATGAAGGTGCACAGATATTGTTGCACAGTAACAAACAAGAATTGGATATTTATGCCGCACAGGTTATAGCATGAATTACATTTCTTATAAAACTTTAAAACCATTTCCTGTTAATAATTACCTAATTTGTTTACTATTCTTCCGTACAGCCTGAACTGGATCTAACCATGGCGGCTTATATAGATTCCAGGCCACCAGCAACATCACAACAAGCCATGGTGGTTCATCATATACCCTTTAGGTCCCGATGGGAGGGTCACGACTGATGTGTTGCGGAGTCCATTTCAGCTTATTGTTAGTCAAGTGGTTTGTAAGACCACAGTTTTATCGTTCTTCCACAGGGAGCTAGGGGCCTTAGCTGCAGCAAGCTGACTCTAGATATGGTTTACGATCATGAAAGGATGATAGAATTTAGGGTAGAAACGGTACAAACACACTATGTTTAGTCAAAAAGGTGAAACAATGGGTGTCGGGAGACTTTTGGGATGCAAATGGGAATGAGGAAATGGGTTTCGCAACAAGAGAGTAACGAGAAAGGGAAATCAAATGGTAATTCCGTTAGAAAACACCCACCGGACTTCCTCTTTCAAAGATAGTCCGGATTAACTTCCCCGAAATCCATAGACAGACCCGGGAAAGTTAATAGAACGGAATTTCCTAGTTAGTTTCTATTCGCTTTCGCGAACTAGAACACTAACTATCCTAATTCCTACCTTCCAACAAGCATTGGATGTATTCAGGATGCTTTCGCACCCAAATACATCCCACTTGAGGGAAGGATAGGATTAGGAAGTTGATTTCCTAACTAGTTACTCACTAAGATTGTTAACCCAAACCTAATCACCCATTCACAACCTTAAAATCTCCCTAACCCATTAAGGTTCTAACCACTAAACATCCTAACTATCATGATAATAACATCAACAACTTCATTCATGCTTAAAAGAGTAAACAAGATGACAATAAACATTCAACAATACCAACAATATCAATAATAACTAAAAACAGAGATTAATAAATAAGCAATAAATTAGAGAGAGAAAGGTTAAGAAATGCTCATTGATTGTGATGACAAGGGAGAAAACTTCAGAATAATAAAGCTCAAATGCTCCAAAGTTGAGAATAATCTTCAAACTTCCAATAAAAATCAAGAGAATCCAATACCATAACTAATAATCTCCGCAAAGATCTTCCTTAATCCCTCTAATCTAAGACTTAAAATGTGATAAAGAGTGCTAAAGTATCATAAAAGATAGGTGAAGCTGTTGTCTGCATTCCCCCTAGCTAAAATGACCTAAATACATTAAATAGTAATCAAGGTTGTTACTCAAAACTCATCATTTTACACAACAGACAAAACTGGCCTGCAGGGGACCGTGGGCACGGTCAAGGTGACCGTGGCCACGGTCCTGCGTAAGGCAGACGATTTCTTCTCTTCGCTTCGCATCACCGTGGGCACGGCCCCCATGCACCGTGGTCACGGTCTAGGCGATTAGGGCTGACAACTTTTCGCTCCTTCGCACCACCGTGGCCACGGTCTCTAGTTCGGCCAGCTTCTTCCTTAGGCAGGGTGAAGATCCCACCGTGGCTATGGTCAGAGTGACCGTGACCACGGTCTATCTCGGTTGCAAGGCTTCTTCCTTAGGTCATGGCTCAATCACACTGTGGCTATGGTCATGGGAGACCGTGGCCACGGTGTCTCTCGGCCACAGTTTTCTTCAGGAGGCTCTTCAACCATTGCCTCCGCTTCCGCTGCCTTTGATACATCCAGGGCTCGTGAAATCTTAGGGAATCTCGGGATTCCCAAGATTGGTGCAAAATTGACCCATTTAGAATCGTTTTGAGTGAAATCCTTCGGAAACTACAAAAGTAACTAAAACGCATTAAAAGTTATTTAAGCAACTACGAAGCAAGTCAAAAGCTTAAGGATTTAGACGGTATTTAGACACAAAATCGGGTCTAAACACCCCCCCACACTTAAACCTTTGCTCGTCCCGAGCAAAACGGAACGAAACAAAACTAACTAACACAAACTCCTCTGTCGTGGGAGAGAAACAAGTGCATTTAGCGTATGCACCAAGCCCTTTGAACCCCCCGGCAGCCCGGGTGGACGAGATGGACTCGTGAGGGTTTGTAGCGGCTGTACCCACAAAAGCCAGAGAAAAAGGAGAGAGGGAAAGTGAAAACAAAACCGAAGAAAACAAAAAGAACGACAAAGGGCTAAGATTCACAAGATCTCGCAATCTAAACTAAGAAAACGCGATTAAACCTCCCAAAGTAACCGTTAGGAGCATCTCACAAACACCAAACTCAGAAAAAGGTCGATCTTGAAGGTTTTTTAACTCCCTACACCTTGTAACAGGCGAAACCCCGCAGCAAAAAAATAACAAGGGTTTAACGGGAACCAAAAGACTTTAAAAACTCGCGTCCGAATTTGAAAACAACGAAACAACCGAGAGGAGTGTTGCCCTCCCTCGCATTTGGTCGCCCTTTGGTTGGTGAGGGCCGTAGGTGATGCAAGGGGAGACCCCGCTCTTCTTAGAAGCAAAACCTTTCTTTTCTTTCTTCTTTTTCTCTTTTTTTTCTTTTTGGTTTTTAAAAGTCGGTATTAGCCTTACTTTCGGGAATTGACGGCCCATATAAGGGGCATACCCTCCCAACACAGTCTTTTCCATACGCCTCTCCGTCGCAAAGCGATATAGGAGGAGGGTTAAGGGGTATCCAGTGCCGTACCACGAATACCAGGCCCGTGTAGGTTGGCTAAGTGTATGGTGGTTAATGTCTTCAGCGACACGCTCCACTTATTCAGGTTATTAAATCTTAAGAAAGCTTTCTTCTTTCTTCTTTCTTCTTTCTTTTTCCTTTTTCTTTTTTTTTCTTTTCTTTTTGCACTTTTTGCTTTTGCTAAACGAGAAACAAAAACAAACTCAAACACAAGCCCTTAGAATCTCCGGGTTCCCAACAAAGTGAGAAAGGAACAGGAGTCTCACAAGACACTTAATGAAGGGAGTCTATTTTAGGATAAGTCTCAACTAGAACCCAAGTTAGGATTGAAAATGCTCCAACCGATTACTTTTAGAAGGAAATTTAAGAACGACTTCTCAACTTCGAACACGAGATCTAGGAAATAAAGCAAAACAAAAACAAAACGAAAAGAAAAAACGAAAAGGTTTTCACTCCCTTTTTTCTCCATTTTCACACAAAATTTTTTAAAATTTAAGCAAAAACTAGTAAAACTAGGAAACAAAGAACGAAACGACTAGGTGATCTACCCTTAAAATAGAATATCTCCCCTCCATACTTAAAACTCCACAATGTCCTCATTGTGGGAAAGTGTCACATGAAAAGGGTAGAGAACCTACAAAACACAAACAAACAATAAACAACTAGCAGGTAGAAATGGTGGCGACCCGAGCCCACACAGCTCCAACAGCAATAGATATCCCAACACAGACACTCATAGGGGTTCGCCACCCAAAAGAAAACCAAGCATGCGACAGATCATGATAAGAATTCACATACTAAGAGTAAGGTGGAAAGATATTACCTCAAGCTCTTCATAAGCGTTGAAAATAGCGATTTGAAGTCGTCGTTCAAGAGAGTCGGAATAATGTTAGAGTAAAAGACGACTTTATAACTATAGAATTCGCATGCGAGGCCAAAAGCAAAGGAAAGGAAAAACTAACTTAAAAGATTATGAAAAGAAATGAAAAGATGAAAAACAAAAAATATGAACAATATATACATTGCCAATAACTTACCTTATCCCCGAATCTCACTCATTGAGGCGGGAAATAAGGGTGAAACTCGATACGCACTAACCGAAATAACTACATCATTGCATTCATCACAAAAATCATTCGGTTACATTCATCAATGCCTAAAATACAAGCGAGAAATGCTTAAACAACAGTCCAGCTTACCAAAAATAACCGACAAACAGCCTTCAAACAACCATCCAACAACCTGATCATGCATGACAAACACACAAGAAAAGGAAAAAAGACCCGAGCAACCCAGCCGAACAATCCCCAAAATGTGCGAGCTCATGCCAAAAGAGATTGAGAGACCAACAATCCAAAACCACCAGACATCACAACTCCAAAACCCCGAAGAAGCACTCCCCCACACTTAAACTTCACAAAAATAAAGTAAATAGTCAATGATAAAGGTCGGATGGGGGTGGGGTGCTTACAAACGGTCCTCAAGCGGACCCTCCTGGCGGAGGACGTGGTTGTGGTGGAAAGAAGGATGGGTAATAGGGATTCACATAGTCGGGAGTCTTTGGAAAGCGGCCTCAACAGTGAAATGATGGAAACTCCAATCACGCATGAAGCGATTTTGCTGGCGGAGGTACTCTTTGTGGTGCTGCAGGTGTCGTTGGATGTTTGCAAGCTGCTTTTGTTGATCCTCTAGCATCTTCACCTGGGAACAGAGAAGTTTGTTCTGCTCACGAATCTCGATACTCAAGCCTTTGATTTCAGAAGTGATTTGGTCCAGATCTCCATGCCGTGCCGAACTCTCTGGCATCTTCTCATGGGTATTCTCTTCAAACTCTTGCAATAAAATAGAAATGGGGATAGGTGCACCGCCAATTATCCGCGGCCAACAATAAAATTGCCCGCCATTATTTGCAATATCGAGCCATTCTTCGGCATGAGTTGGGTCGAGAGGAATGCGGATTTTCCGATCGCCATAACCATGATGGTAGACGGTGCGTGAATGACGCTCAGAGACTATCTCCATTTCGATCAACAGCTCCTTATCAATGGTGATAGGGACGTAACGTGGCTTCCATAGTCCCAGGTAATCACCAAACCCTTGCTTCCGGAGGAAGTAACAAATTATATGGCCCATTCCAAGGTTGGTGAAGTTATCAGATATACTCATCTCCCCTAACCAATGTAGGATGCAAGAGCTTAAGTTCACTCGTTTCCCCTTCAAAGTATTGTAAATTATGAAGAGATCGTCCAGACGAACATGTGATCGTTCCTCATCTCGCCCAAACACTGAATTAGCAATCACCAAATGGAATAACCGGACAACGGGATTACAAAAATCCTGTGCTCGAGATTCCTTGGGGCAGTAAAACTTCGCCTGACCTTCTTCGGAGTCGACGGGTGCTCTTCTCCAACAAGTTAACCGTTTCCACGCTTCTTGTACATCGAATTCCTCACTCTCCCAGAAGTATACCCCGTTCTCTGGTAGTTCCAAAGCTTGGCAAAACTCTTGAACAGAACATTCTAGCTCCCTATCACCCACTCTATAGCTGAAAATGGCCTCAGGGTACCCATCACTAAAGACTTGAAGTGAACTCATGAATTCGAGTACGACCTGGTCTATAATTGGTTCCTTGACATTGAGAAGTGCTTCCCAATACCAAGTACTGAGCGAGTGTCGGACCGACAGTAAAGAGTGTTGATTGTCTCATCACAGAGAATCTCTGGAGCGTAGATGTGTCGCTCCTGGAGTTCAGCATAGCGAGTCTTGTGCAGTTCATCACGGAAATTAACCTTGGCACGGGGACAACTTTTGATGAACGAAGCTGGTTGAGTCCGTCTCGATCCAAGAGAAGATGGTAGCTGTGATGGTGATGGAGGGAGCTTCCTAGGTCGACCCCTTTTTGGTTTCATCATTCTAATGTTCAACACTCAAAAACCCTAGATCTAGGCAGAGAAAAATGCACACAACAACCAAAATCAACTAGGAAATCGAATTTGGATGCATCAACAAACAAGGAATACCTGAGATGAGGTGATGGGGAACTCCTCTTGTTGATTTCGAGTCCCACAAGGAAACAAAGAGCCAAGGACCTTACTTTAATTGAGCCGGAATTGGCGAACTTCAGCAGCTAGGGCTCGAAATGGAGGAGAAAGGTTGGAGAAATGGAGGAATTGGTGAGAGATTTGGCAAATTTTGGAAGAGAGTTCGAGTATTAGGGTTTGGGGAGGGTTTTCGAAGGTGAGAGTGAGGAAGAAAGTGAGAGGGAAATGAGGGGGAAATGATATGGAACCCCCGACATATCGCAGGTTTTCGACAGACCGTGGCCACGGTCCATTTGACCGTGGGCACGGTGTGATTCGGGTGAGGGAAAAAGAAAGGATAAAGCAGGGCGGAGACCGTGGTTGCGGTAAACTTCACCGTGGTCACGGTCATGGTCGGGACCAAAATTTCCAAGAGTCATGCTGCGATGAGACCGTGGGCACGGTGTCTTCAACCGTGGGCACGGTGGTCTTCGGATTGGCTAAACTGGGACCAACTTTGAGTATGCTGGTCGTGGCTACGGTGACTCCCGCCGTGGGCACGGTTCTTTTCCGTTCATCTCCAGCATCTACAAGGCTCAAAAACTTGGAGAAAAATTGTTAAGTCCTAAAATCTACCCTCTTGTTATCAACTCCCTTTTCTTTCTCGGTCAATTTCCATTCAAGGACTCTCTCCAATCGCTCAAAAACATTTTCAAACCCCGACTTCATAGAATCACTCACGATTTTTTTTCGATTTTTAAAGTGAAACAAAGGAAGAAGAAAAGCACTAAAATAAAGGAATTAAAAATGAAAAAACTAAAATTTGAAAGAAAACACTAAAAGAGGGGAAGTAGTTCATACCTCTCCCGGGTGCTTGTTTTGTAGGTCCTAGCTTGACCTTTTCCAATGCTTTTCAATTTCCAAAATCCGCGAGGTATGTCACAACTGTCCCGACATATTCCTCGCCCATGATGTATGGTTTGAGTTTCGATGAGTTTGCTTTGAAACACTTCCCTTGGGCATCTTTCAACTCGACTACTCCGGCGGAAAGAATTCTCACTATTTCGAATGGTCCGGACCACCGTGATCTCAATTTCCCAGAGAACAACTTCAGCCTTGAATTGAAGATGAGGACCCTATCGCCTACCACAAACTCACGTCGGTTCAACCTCTTGTCATGCCATGCCTTCGTTCTTTCCTTGTAGATCTTGTTGTTATCATATGCATGACGCCTCAACTCCTCAAGTTCTTCTAATTGAAATAACCGACTACCTCCAGCCGCCTTGAGATCGAAGTTCAACTTCTTAATTGCCCACATGGTTTTGTGCTCAAGTTCTATGGGGAAGTGACATGCCTTCCCGTAGACAAGACGGTAAGGAGTAGTGCCAATCGGTGTCTTGAAAGCAGTGTGGTATGCCCACAAAACTTCATCCAATTTTTCTGCCCAATCTTTCCTTGCAGAGTTAACCGTCTTCTCTAACATCTCCTTGATGGTACGGTTTGAGATTTCCACTTGACCTTGTGTTTGTGGATGGTAAGGAAGTCCCTTCTTATGCTTGATGTCGTACTTCTCTAAGAGAGACTCGAATCTCTTTTCGATGAAATGGGAACCGTTGTCACTAATGATGACCCGTAGAATGCCAAATCTTGGGAATAGGGTCTTTTTCAAGAATTTTGAAACGGATTTCCCATCACATCTTACACATGGTATGGCCTCGACCCACTTAGTGACATAGTCTACCGCCACTAGGATGTGTTGGAAACCCCTTGACGACGGGAAAGGACCCATGAAGTCCAATCCCCATACATCGAAAGCTTCCACCTCGAGAATATAGTTCAACGGCGCTTTATTCTTCCGGGAGATGTTACCGGACCTTTGACACTTGTCACATTGCTTGACATGCAGATAAGCGTCACGAAAAAGAGTCGGCCACCAATAGCCGGTTTGTAAAACCCTTGCCGCCGTCTTTTGGGGGCCACCGTGACCTCCCACCGGAAATTCATGACAATGGGTCAAAATAGATTGCACTTCACTCTCGGGAATACACCGCCGGTACATCCCGTCATTTCCAAGACAGAAAAGGAAAGGATCATCCCAAAAGCAATGCTTCATGTCGTGGAGGAATTTCTTCCTTTGATGATGGTTCAAGTGTTGAGGGATCACTTCGCTCGCCAAATAATTCACAATATCCGCATACCAAGGATGCGAGTTGATAGCCAAGAGTTTCTCGTCCGGGAAAGCGTCTACAATCGGTTGGGTGTCTTCCGAGTCGACAAGAATCCTCGAAAGGTGATCGGCAACGACATTCTTTGTGCGCGCCTTATCGTGGATTTCCAAATCAAATTCTTGCATAAGCAAGACCCACTGTATAAGTCTCGGTTTTGTCTCCTTCTTTCCTATCAAGTATTTGGTAGCGGCATGATCCGTGTAGACTACCACCTTAGAGAACATGAGGTATTGCCGGAATTTGTTGAGCGCAAAAACGATCGCCAAAAGCTCCTTTTCCGTGGTAATGTAGTTCCTTTGGGTGCTATCAAGCGCATGGCTTGCGTAATAGATGACCCTCGGCTTCTTGTCTACTGTTTGGGTCAAACACGCTCCCACGCGGCCGCCGGCCGCCATAATCTCAAAGGGTAGCGTCCAATCCGGTGGTTGAACTAACGGAGCGGAAATCAAAGCCTGCTTCAACCTATAAAACGACTCAAGGCACTCATCAGTGAAAATGAAAGGGGCATCTTTGCACAAGAGGTCAGTTAGAGGTCGAGCAATTTTTGAAAAATCTTTGACGAACCGGCGATAAAAGCCGGCATGGCCAAGGAAACTACGCACCCCCTTAACGGAAACTGGGGGTGGTAGGCGCTCTATAACCTCAACTTCGGCCTTATCTACTTCGATGCCCTTAGAAGAAATTAAATGACCCAGAATGATACCTTGTTCCACCATGAAGTGGCATTTCTCCCAATTCAGAACTAGATCCACTTCCTCACAACGAGTTAACACTTTCTCCAAATTTAGCAAACAGTCATCGAAAGAATTACCGTACACATAAAAATCATCCATAAAGACTTCCATGCATTGTTCAATAAAATCACTAAAAATAGCCATCATACAACGTTGAAAAGTCCCAGGGGCATTACATAAACCAAATGGCATGCGACGATAAGCAAATGTCCCATATGGGCAAGTGAAGGTGGTTTTTTCTTGATGTGAGGGGTGGATTGGAATTTGAAAGAAACCCGAGTACCCATCCAAAAAGCAAAACTGCGAATGACCCGTCAACCGTTCTAACATCTGGTCAATAAAGGGAAGGGGGAAATGGTCCTTCTTTGTTACTTTGTTTAATTGGCGGTAATCGATATACATCCGCCAACCGGTGACGGTCCGGGTACTAACTAGTTCTTTCTTGTCATTTTTAATTACGGTCAATCCACCCTTCTTGGGCACACACTGAACCGGGCTTACCCATTCGCTATTTGCGATGGGGAAGATGATCCCAGCAGCTAGCAAATTTACTACCTCCTTTTTAACCACTTCTTACATGTTGGGATTTAAACGATGTTGGGGTTGCCTGGTAGGCTTGGCATCTTCTAGCAAATCAATCGAATGCAAGCATATGGAAGGGGATAAACCTTTCAAGTCTTCTATCCTATAACCCAATGCACCCCTATGTTTCCTAAGCAAATCAAGCAAATTAGACAATTCAAAATCATTCAAATTCGCATTCACAATGACAGGATAAGATTTCTCATCATCTAAGAAAGCATATTGGAGGGAAAGGGGCAAGGCTTTAAGCTCTAAAGGAGTAGAAGATTGAATTTGAGAGGAAGACATACCTTTAAAGATCGCTTCTTGAATCTCCATACACTCCATATAAGGCTCATCAATAATAATCTCTTTATGCATGGGTGAAGAGTCAAGAAGGTTGGTGAAGAAAGTAATATCGGTCTCGTCGGTCTCAAATTGGAAGGACTCCAATAAGCAAGCTCCCAAGGGATCATCGTAAATAGATTCAAGAAGATGGGAGTCCTCAATATACTCATCAACAAGGAACTCTATCATATCAATGGCATAGCATGAGTCCCCATATGAAGGACCTTTTAATGACCCCTCAAGTTGAAAAATTATGCTTTCATTCCCGACATTCAACGACATGCTTCCATTCTTCACATCAATAATGGCTCGCGCCGTAGCAAGGAATGGCCTTCCCAAAATAATAGGAATGTTGTTATCTTCCTTTTTCTCCAAAATCACAAAATCACAAGGAATTAAAAATCGCCCCACTTGGACCGGGATGTCTTCCAATATTCCCAACGGTCTTCGTACGGAACGGTCGGCCAATTGAAGATTAATTGTTGTAGGAGCAAGATCGTCGAGATTTAACTTCTTGCAAATCGAATAAGGCATGGCGCTTACACTTGCTCCTTGATCACTATTGGCACGAGCATTTCGCTTATCACCAATGATGCTTGGATTAGAAAAACTTCCGGTCGGCTAATTTCTCCGGTGATTTGTTATCGATAATTGCACTACAATCCGCCGTCAAATGGATCGTAGATTTCTCTTGAATTCTTCTCTTGCTCGTGAGAAGCTCCTTCAAATGCTTCTTGAAGGACGGAACTTCAGAGATGGCATCAAGAAATGGAATGTTCACTTGAAGCTTCTTGAGCATCTCAATGAATTTTGAAAACTTTGCATCAGATTTTGGTTTTGCTAACCGATCGGGAAAATGGACCGGTGGTAGCTTTGGCTTCTCAATAATCTGGATTGGTTCTTCTTCCACCATTTTTCCTTTCCCTTTCCTTAGCTTCTCTATCTCCTCTTGTTCTTTACTAGACTCTCCCAATTCATCCTTGTGTGCTCTCTCAACTTCCTCACCTAATACTAACTCACTTTCCCGCTTCTCCAACAATTCTTCCTCGTCCGAGATATCCACCACGTCACCTTCTTTGTCACCCAAAACCTCCTCTCCCATCATTCTAGGTCCAACAATCTCCTTGCCACTCCTCAAAGTAATCGCATTAAGTTGCCCTTTTGGGTTAGGTTGGGATTGGCTAGGTAAAGATTGGATAGGTTGAGATTGTTGTGCCAATTGGGCCAATAGTAACTCGAGGTTCTTAATGCGAGTTTGGTCTTTTTCTCGGTCTAAGGCCATCTTTTCTTGAGATAAGGCTATCTTCTCTTGAGTTAAGGCCAACTTTTGGAGGGTTTGGTCAAGGGTTTCTTGTTGTGATGGTTTGGGCATTTGGGAAGATTGACCTTGGTGGTGATTTTGGTGGTATTGGCGGCGATTTTGATTTGGGAAATCGGGGGGTGGGTTTTGGTTAGGGGAGCTTGTTGGTTGTAGGCGTAATTCCCACGGGAACGAATGGGGGTTTGATTGGTATAGGAGAGGTTATTGTTGGGATAGATGGCTTGGACTTGCTCGGTTTGATACTCTTCACATCGCTTCAAAGAATGTGACCCTCCACAAAAATCACATACCAAGCCTCGGGCATCCGGAATAAGCATAGGTACTTCTTGGGCCGCCTTTACTTGCCTTGTGGTTTCCTCCAAAGCTGCCTTTTGTTGCATCTCAAGAACGGCATTCATGAGAAATTTAATGGTAGGGTTGCTTTCTAGAGGAGGACCATCTCTTGGACTACGGCCGCCTCCCCAATGAGGAGAGTTTTGAGATAGCTCGTGAAGAAATACGTTTGCTTCATCCGCCGTCTTCTTGAGGAACATGCCCCCCTAGGCATGATCGATGGATTCTCGCAAAGAGCTACTCAATCCGGAATAGAAGTGATGCAATAATAACCAATCCTCAAGATTATGATGTGGACACCTCCGTTGGAGACCTTTGAATCTCCCCCAGGCTTCGAATAACGACTCATCGGGCTCTTGCTTGAAGCTCATGATGGCTTGCCTCAACCGACACGTCTCATCATTGGGAAAAAACCTTTGAAGAAAGTCGCGGCTAAGGGCATCCCATGTTGAATAAGTTCCGGGCGGACACGTATTGAGCCATAATAATGCTTTCCCCTTCAAGGTAAGAGGGAAAAACTTCAGCTTCATGTATTCGGTAGAAACTCCATTCATTTGTACGAAGCCGATGCGTTGCTCGAATCTGTTGATGTGGTCAATAGGATTTTGATGCTCTCCTCCATGGTACGGGGTGTTCTCAAATATTTCCAATAGATATGGCTTGAACTCGAACGATGCATTCGATGGTAATTCTGGTAATGTGATGGAATCACCTCCCGTACCCGATGATGGTAAGGAATATGATGCTAAGGTACAGGGTGGAATTTGCTCTCCGTCAGCCATTGGACTTTCGATCGTCCTTCGCTCCCTTTGTTGTCTAGCTCGTCTCGAACCGACGTTAGCTTATCGAATAATACTCTTCGGATTCGGGTTCGGTGGAGTTATAGGAGTTTGGCCTCGTCGAGAGCGAGTCCGCATGCACAAAAGGAACAAACAGAAGAATCAAATTTCCAGTAACCAAGGATAACAAAATCTCTAGCAGTGAAATGATCTTTAAACAACCCAAAGACAAAGAGCTGTTTAGGTGCGCTTGCTCAAGAACGACGCCATTTTGTTAGTCGAGTGGTTTGTAAGACCACGGTTTATCGTTCTTCCACAGGAGCTAGGGGCCTTAGCAGCAAGTCGACTCTAGGTATGGTTTACGATCATGAAAGGATGATAGAATTTAGGTAAAACGCACAAACACACTATGTTTAGTAAAAAGGTGAAACAATGGGTGTCGGAGACTTTGGGATCCAAACGGAATGAGGAAATGGGTTTCGCAACAAGAGAGTAACGAAAGGAAAATCAAATGGTAATTCCTGAAAACACCCACCGGACTTCCTCTTTCAAGGATAGTCGGATTAACTTCCCAAATCCATGACGCACAGGAAAGTTAATAGAACGGAATTTCCTAGTTAGTTTGTATTCGCTTTCGCGAACTAGAACACTAACTATCCTAATTCCTACCTTCCAACAAGCATTGGATGTATTCAGGATGCTTTCGCACCCAAATACATCCCACTTGAGGGAAGGATAGGATTAGGAAGTTGATTTCCTAACTAGTTACTCACTAAGATTGCTAACCCAAACCTAATCCCCCATTCAGAACCTTAAAATCTCCCTAACCCATTAACGTTCTAGCCACTAAACATCCTAACTATCATGATAATAACATCAACAACTTCATTCATGCTTAAAAGAGTAAACAAGATGACAATAAACATTCAACAATACCAACAATATCAATAATAACTAAAAACAGAGATTAATAAATAAGCAATAAATTAGAGAGAGAAAGGTTAAGAAATGTTCATTGATTGTGATGACAAGGGAGAAAACTTCAGAATAATAAAGCTCAAATGCTCCAAAGTTGAGAATAATCTTCAAACTTCCAATAAAAATCAAGAGAATCCAATACCATAACTAATAATCTCCGCAAAGATCTTCCTTAATCCCTCTAATCTAAGACTTAAAATGTGATAAAGAGTGCTAAAGTATCATAAAAGATAAGTGAAGTTGTTGTCTGCATTCCCCCTAGCTAAAATGACATAAATACATTAAATAGTAATCAAGGTTGTTACTCAAAACTCATCATTTTACACAACAGACAAAACTGGCCCGCAGGGGACCGTGGGCACGGTCAGGGTGACTGTGGCCACGGTCCTGCGTAAGGCAGACGATTTCTTCTCTTTGCTTCGCATCACCGTGGGCACGGCCCCCATGCACCGTGGTCACGGTCTAGGCGATTAGGGCTGACAACTTTTCGCTCCTTCGCACCGCCGTGGCTACGGTCCTGGGAGACCGTGGCCACGGACTAGTTCGGCCAGCTTCTTCCTTAGGCAGGGTGAAGATCCCACCGTGGCTATGGTCAGAGTGACCGTGACCACGGTCTATCTCGGTTGCAAGGCTTCTTCCTTAGGTCATGGCTCAATCACACCGTGGCTATGGTTATGGGAGACCATGGCCACGGTTTCTCTCGGCCACAGTTTTCTTCAGGAGGCTCTTCAACCATTACTTCCGCTTCCGCTGCCTTTGATACATCCAGGGCTCGTGGAATCTTAGGGAATCTCGGGATTCCCAAGATTGGTGCAAAATTGGCCCATGTAGAATCGTTTTGAGTGAAACCCTTTGGAAACTACAAAAGTAACTAAAACGCATTAAAAGTTATTAAAGCAACTGCGAAACAAGTCAAAAGCTTAAGGATTTAGACGGTATTTAGACACGAAATCGGGTCTAAACACCCCTCCACACTTAAACCTTTGCTCGTCCCGAGCAAAACGGAACGAAACAAAACTAACTAACACAAACTCCTCTGTCGTGGGAGAGAAACGAGTGCATTTAGCGTATGCACCAAGCCCTTTGAACCCCCCGGCAGTCCGGGTGGACGAGATGGACTCGTGAGGGTTTGTAGCGGCTGTACCCACAAAAGCCAGAGAAAAAGGAGAGAGGGAAAGTGAAAACAAAACCGAAGAAAACAAAAAGAACGACAAAGGGCTAAGATTCACAAGATCTCGCAATCTAAACTAAGAAAACGCGATTAAACCTCCTAAAGTAACCGTTAGGAGCATCTCACAAACACCAAACTCAGAAAAAGGTAGATCTTGAAGGTTTTTTAACTCCCTACACCTTGTAACAGGCGAAACCCCGCAGCAAAAATATAACAAGGGTTTAACGGGAACCAAAAGACTTTAAAAACTCGCGTCCGAATTTGAAAACAACCAAACAACCGAGAGGAGTGTTGCCCTCCCTCGCATTTGGTCGCCCTTGGATTGGTGAGGGCCGTAGGTGATGCAAGGGGAGGCCCCGCTCTTCTTAGAAGCAAAACCTTTCTTTTCTTTCTTCTTTTTCTCTTTTTTTTTCTTTTTGGTTTTTAAAAGTCGGTATTAGCCTTACTTTCGGGAATTGAACGACCCATATAAGGGGTATACCCTCCCAACACGATCTTTTCCATACGCCTCTCCGTCGCAAAGCGATATAGGAGGAGGGTTAAGGGGTATCCAGTGCCGTACCACGAATACCGGGCCCGTGTAGGTTGGCTAAGTATATGGTGGTTAATGTCTTCAGCGACACGCTCCACTTATTCAGGTTATTAAATCTTAAGAAAGCTTTCTTCTTTCTTTTTCCTTTTTCTTTTTTTTTCTTTTCTTTTTGCACTTTTTGCTTTTGCTAAACGAGAAACAAAAACAAACTCAGACACAAGCCCTTAGAATCTCCGGGTTCCCAACAAAGTGAGAAAGGAACGGGAGTCTCACAAGACACTTAATGAAGGGAGTCTATTTTAGGTTACATAATACAATATTATTTAGGTTACCAACAAAGTGAGAAATCAGTTCGCGACATTCCTAAACATAATACAATATTATTTAGGTTACATACATTGTTCCAGGGCATTGACTTGTGTGACCCAGTAGGACCAAATAATATAGTTGTAATTAAACATATTCAATTACTAATCATAGAGGTCTCTAGCAAGACATATAATTACTATATCACTTTGGTTTAATCTCCGTGTATATCGAACATTGTCATGACATTCCCAACAATCTCCCACTTGTCCCACAAGTGTTCGATTCCTTAAATTCCCTTGTCACTTACTATCTCATGTTCGGATAAGGTAAGCTGAAGTCATCCTTATGTAAGACCCGAACGTTCCTCGATCTCCAAGTTTAGACTTTGAAAAAACAGATGATCAACTATTGATTCAACTGAGCTCGGCCAAGCATTTTCAGTCCAATCTCACCGAGTGGCCAATAAGACAACCGTCCCTAATAGGGAGGACAATGCCATCTTGTTCAGACACACATTCTCACATTATCCAACTGTAACCCAAACATCGCCTTTATAGCCTACTGTTACGAAAGGCGTTTGACGCGCTCCAAAGTCACAGCAAAACAGGCAGTCTGTGAACTGAACTCAGGATTCAGGAATTTTGAGTGGTGAGAGCTCCTATGACAATTCCCAACTTAAAGAGCTCCCACTGCGAGTCAGTTAGGTAGTCGTTCTCAACCATACCTATGTGATTGATTTATGATGTCATCATATCACTATGATCACGAAACTTGATCATCACCTCAATCCTACATGCTAATTGTGTTGATATTATCACTATTCCTACGGGATAATACAATTAGGAACCAGGTCGACTATCGACCAAGGCTAGCGTTATCAAGTTCACTAATGGGGTTTCAGAAATCGAACCTCATCCAATTTCCCATTTTGAATTCGCTTACCTTTTTTTTTTGGACATTTACATAATTCTAAACCACAATTAATGTAAATTTTGGAATCTTATTCTTAATGATGAATCAACAAGGTCATAATTCATAAACAATTCATGTAAACTTGACTTGTTAATATTCCGGAATGTGTTCAATACCTATTGCCCATGCATGACTATCATGCTATAACTACAACAGGGGTTTAGTATATAATACTTGCAATGAACCTCGTACATATACCATCTCACTAACGACCTTTCACACAGGAAGATATTTCTAGAACTCATGTTTAGATTCATAGTGAGCTTCAATTCCTTTGCTTGAGTGATGGCTCCTATCAACAAGGCTCCATTTCTCTCGCAAGGCTAGAAACATCACCCAGTTCTAAAACGAACTTCACAATCCTAACAGTTTCTGCCACGGCTTCTAAAGTCGTACCATGCTTGTCTTATTTGTAGAATTAAACACATGTCATGTTAGGAACTTCTTCAACTCACCTCAATACCACTCAAACAGATCGTATAATTTTCTCTGACCTTTCAGATAATCATATATCTCTTACATAAGTGTAGCATCAATGTAACACTTCACACTTAGCTTTTATCATCCACATTAGACTTAGGACTCATCCTTAGTTTTGCTTATACATATACAATGTATATGTTATGTTGGGCTTTGAACATCTCGCGGCATACATTAATCTCACGCCTGAAGCATGAGTTATATGTCTCATCCTTTTTTAGATCTTCTTATTGTTTTGAGACAATCAGATTCCCTTAAGGATATGCCATGATTTATAGAAATTAATCTATTCTCGAAGTGGGTTGAACTTATTCAATACCTAGTCAACTTGGATTCAAACAATCAAAATCTTTAGTCTAACATTATAGATCTTGTCTCCAAGAAAATTCTTAGCCCCATCAATCCTTCCCTTTAAAAATTATTCCCAAGTCAACCTCAGTAGAAGCAACATTGGAAATCTTCCTCTCATTAGGCAGTATGTCAATCACATACAATATCAGAAAATACATTGCTCCCACTGAACTTCTTGTAAACACAATATTATCTTTCGCATTTCCCAGTATAACAAACTTTTTGATATCCTGGTCAAGAAGGTCAATGATTCTAACTCCTAGAAGCTTCCTCAAGACCACAGATGGCCTCTTGAAGTTTACAAGTATTCCAACAAAAAACCATTCAGATGTGTCAAGTACACACCTTGCGTGTATCCCCAAAAAGGTAACCGACAATGTTGACTCAACCATCATTGATCACA
Organism: Portulaca oleracea; assembly: GCA_029582165.1. Lineage (NCBI taxonomy): Eukaryota > Viridiplantae > Streptophyta > Magnoliopsida > Caryophyllales > Portulacaceae > Portulaca > Portulaca oleracea. Next base: position 6,825,782 of record CM055878.1, on the reverse strand, counting down.
CCATATCTAATAAGGTGTGATTCCTCATAAACACGCCATTGAGATGTCGTATTCCTAGAAGAGAGAGTTATGAAACAATTCCACATTCTCTAGAATGGTGAGTGAAATCATGGCTCAAATACTCACCTCCTCAACCTTGTTGAAGGGTTTTGATTTTCTTTCCAAGTTGGTTTTGTACTTCACGTTGAAAATCTTTGAACATTTCAAATGATTTGGACTTGTGGCGTATTAAGTAGATATACCCATATCTACTAAAAATTGTCACTGAAAGTGATGAAACAATCCAGCAAACCTTCTTCTAGTACTAGTGCTCATAGGCCCACATACATTAATATGCTTGCATCCTAATAAGTCATTAGCTTGTTCACCAATTCCAATAAGAGGTGATTGTAGTCATCTTACCCATCAAGCATGCTTTATGTTTTCCAAAATCCTGTACTATGTAGTTTTCTGAATGCATTTATGACTTAAGCTTATAGTGCTAGAATTATGTTTCATTTGAGTCATTTGTTCAAACGCTTGGCTCAACCATTAGCATCCTTTTGATCGTATCTAGGTGCTCTCATTGTTTTGCCAAGATTACTTCACTTTGGAAATTTTCAAACTATTTTAACATTCCAGCTTCAAATGAATCTCATAGACATGAATCACCATGTGTTATTTTATTCATCTTTGAAGATTTGAAGTAATTCATCCCTTGTACTTGTGCTCAATTGGACTACATACATCCATATGCATGAGTGTTTGTTGGCACGTTCACCCTTTCTTGTAAAATATATAGTCATACTTTGCAGACATTACATGTTTCAAAGTCTTATCATTCAAAAGTCTATCACTATGACGCTTCTGAATGCGCTCTGATTTGCATGATTTAATAGATAGTTACAAGTTTTATGTTTGAACATGAGTTATTCCTTTTAAACCTTTTGGTTTCGATGTGTTGGGTGTGTTTATCCGAGATCCTCTCTCTCTTTCTCTAATTGAGAGTAAGAAATCAATTTTCTACTTATAATGAGAACATAAAATCACCTATAAATTTCTCTTATAAGTCTTGAGGAATGGATAAACAACCAACTCTTCATAAGAAGCTATAACTAATTGCATATTCCCTTTTGTAGGCTGGCTCTCATCTTTCAAAGCACATCTACTTTGTAGTAGATCCTGCACATTTGCATAAATGCAAGTTTCGCAGCCGGTATCTAATACTCAAAAGTGGGTTTAATAAAGGTAGTGAGTATCATATACTCCTAGTGTCATACATGATGTGGTTGTTAACCGGTTGCTGCCATTAGTTAGGTATGTATAACTGTTTGTCCTTACCTTTCTTTTGACTTCTTGTCTTTGATAGATTTCTTTAAATCTTATTTTCCCTTTTATTAAAAGACTGTCTTTGGTCGCCAACCTTTTGGCTAAAAGGGGAGATATGAGGTTTCTCATGTTTTTAAAATAGTCAAATTATTTCAGAACATGATTACCATCAATTGGCCTTTATCTAGCTCAAGCGAGACTATATGGTTATTGGTTTCATATTTATCAACTTTAACTAGTTCCATGAACTTGGTTTTGAGTTGGTAGTATTGAAATCCTTCCTCTAATCTTCAAACATTTTGATGTTAAAGTCGCATGAATACTATAACATTACATGTATCCATTTTGGCTTGATTGACCTCTTAATATTGATGACTAGCTCAATGTTAAAACAAAAACATGTTTCTTTTAATCGCCTCCAAGAAAATCTTGCAATGGCAATGCCAATTAAGAAATTGGTATAATTGTTTTTCTCTTTCTCAAGGAGAAAACAATATTTTATTAGTGGTGGATGTTTGAGTGAAAAGACATAAATAATTCTACGAGACAAAATTGGTTCATTTTAGTTATTATTCATCAAAAGAAATTAAACTAATTTAATTTCAAATCAAAACACTTTATTAACTCTTACTTAGTGTTTTAATTTTAACCAAGACCCACAAGACCCATGGGCTCAAGTGGACTTTGGCCCAACAAAACCCGAGCCCATGTTACCTTTGGTGGATCATATTATGATCGATCATTCAAAATGACTCTTGGCAAGAAATTTGTATCGAATACAATAGTTCTCTTCCTCTGCTCTTGGCCCAAAACTGTTTTGATAGCCAATTTTGAATTGACCTAACTCCCACCCTACTTATTAATAATAGATAAATAATTCGCTTTGGCTTTATTTATTTTTCCATCTAAGTGGTCTTTCGATAGGTTGAGCAATAATTCAATTTTGAGAGTGGGTTTTATTATCCTAAACATGCAATTCTAGGTGAACTCTTTTGAAAAGCATAAAAGACATAATAAAACATGCAATAACGAATTTAAAGCATAAATAAAACCCCCTAGTATGGCCACCTAGACTTAATCAACTAATTTAACTAAGCCTTGACAGTCTTCAAGAAAATCTTCTTGGATTTTGCAACTTCTTTGGATGGGCTCTCACTCGAATCACCATCTCCATTGCTGTTGGGCTCCCACTCAACTTGATATCTCTAATTACAACAAATTTACAAGGTGGACCTCACAATTGAGACCTTACATGAATTAAAATAAACTGAACTAAAAAATTTAAATTTAAAATTAATGCAACAACGGCACGCATGCCGTATTTCACCCAAGCCGGTAAGCAGACCGGTAAAACCGACTATCTAAGGCCATACTAGAAGCACATGCAAACAGGAAGTATTGTAATAATAATATCAAATATAACACTTGCTTAAATAACAAATTATAAAGGCATATTTAATTGCAACACAACACATATAAGGAAACAAATACTAAATAAGGTTTCCTAAAAGATTTGCATGATTAATAAAATAAATAAAATTCTAAATTTTATCTTAGTTACCTAAACAGATTTAGGATTTTATACCTATACACACAAGATACTCGATTTTCCTAAAATCAAGAAATCTAAAAGATACTATATCTTTTAAAGATATTGTAAGTTTCTTAAACTTTACAAAATTAATAGATTTTATGCCCATCAATTGATTTAATAGTAATAGGATTTAATAATTAATTTCTAAAACTAATTTCAAACCCTAAAACATACGAATTCACCAAAACTGCTGGCAACAAGGTCCATGTTGGATCAACACGGTCCGTGTTGCTTCCCAGTTTTGGTTAATTTCGTGAATGAAATCTTAAATAAAATTATCATAACTTATCGAATTTAAGAATTTCATATCATAGTGTTATCTAATAACCCAATATGAAAATTTTCCAGAATTTTAACAATTTCCAAAAGATTGCAAAATTTTAGAGAATTAACCCTTTTAATTCGCTATTTAAGAGGAAAATAAATAATAATAGTCCAATAAGTTTAAAAAATAAATTTTATAATATTACCATACAATAGGTTCATCCAAATGCTACTATAAAAATTTCAGAATTTTATCAAATTTCGAAAATTAGAATAAAATCAGAGAAGTAAACAAATATACTTTTCTATTAATCTAAAAATTAAATGAAAATTAGTTAACGATTTTGAAAACTCACGAAAATTTTATCCATAACAGAATAGTTACCCAATAACCTACTGTAAAATACTCAGAAAATTTACAAATTTCTATAAATTTACAAAATTAAGAGGAGCAACAAATTTTATTTCTCTCAGATCTGAAAATCTAAATTAAAAAATATAATTTGACCGGATAAATTAACGGAAAGGTTTTTTTTCATAAAAGTATGGTTACCTAGTAACCTATTGTAAAAATTTCAGAAGTTTTACAAATTGCTACAAATTTATAAAATTCAAAGAATTAAACGATTTTTGTTTCTCTTCAGATCTGAAAACTCAATTAAAAATCCATTTTAATTGGGAAAAATCTACAAAAATTATGGAAAGTCCAGAACACTTCCAGACACCTCCAGTAAAATTTTCAGAAGTTTTCGAATTCGTTTGACATTTTATTTCTATTTTCAGAAAAGAATTTTGACCTATTTCATGTATTGCCTACTGTTTAACAATATTAAACAAGATTGTTTCTAAAACATTCAAAATTTAATCATGTTTATGCTATATTTAACGATTAAACAAACATAAAATTGCTTAATTAAAGGAAATAAGAAATAAATAATAACAAAGCATGAAATTTTACATTAAAATTACAGATTTACTATCATGAACAGTAAAGATTAAAACTTTCATAATGTTTCAAAACTTTAGGCATAAATCTACTCTAGCATATTCATAACATAATTCAACTATTGACAAGATTACTTATGAATTCAAGTACAATACTTTAGCATTCAATTGGTGGCTCTGATACCACTGTTAGGTTTTAGGTTATCTGTTTCCTAAACAGATACAAATTAATTGACGGAATATTCATAACGGTTATAAACATTTAATCACAACAATTGTAGAGGCTTTAGTAATTATACCTGATCGCTAATTCCGGCTGAAGAAGAGGTTGACCTTCCAGATTCCAATGCTGAAATCCTCTACTGAAAAGTCCACACAGCACTCCGAGAACCCGATTGCTAGATCAACCCGATCGAGACGAATCTCAATCTAAGATGCATGTATTTGGTATATGTGAATGTTTCGGGAAACAAAGAATGTTTCTGGAAACAAGAACTGCAAACTAAAATAGAGAGGAACTTAGGAAATCACCTGGTATCTCTCTAAGAGTCTCAGGTAGTTGGTGTGGAATAATCTCTCACAGAGACCCCTTTATATAGCGTTTAAAAAACCTATGGAGAGGGCACAAAACCCTAAAGGGTCGACTTAACGCAACGACACGCTTCTCAGGCCCAACACGGTACGTGTTGGACTCCAGAAGGTCCATTAACTAAGCCCATGGACATCACGGGCTGTGGCGTCCCAACATGAACCGTGTTGGGTCAACACGGTCCGTGTTTAACCCAGTTCGATCTGTGTTGGGTTGATTTCTCACGGAAATTAGTTCCCGACATTTCTAAACATAATACAAGATTATTTAGGTTACATACATTATTCCAGGGCACTGACTTGTGTGACCCAGTAGGACGAAATAATATAGTTGTAGTTAAACATATTCAATTACTAATTATAGAGGTCTCTAACAAGACATATAATTACTATATCACTTTGGTTTAATCTCCATGTATATCGAACATTGTCGGGACATTCCCAACACATATAGCCTCAGAATGTCCTAACAAGAGGGTTGTGACCCTAGCTGAATATCAGGCAGCTTTGTTTATAGATCCTGACTATAAAGTTGAGGAGGAAGAGCAGGCGTAAGAGGAACGTATGTGAGAACCAGTATATGTTGAAGTAGAGGAAGGTCCTGATGAGGGAGTGATGTTGGCAATTAGGAGAGTTCTTAGCAGCTCTTCTGTGGAGGCAGGATAGGAGCAAAGGGAGGCTATTTTCAACTCTAGGTATACTGTGAAGGGCAAAGTTTGTTCTTTGATAGTAGATGGAGGTAGTTGTACCAATGCAGCTTCATAGGAGATGGTAGATAAGTTGCATCTAGCTACAATCCCCCACCCAGCTCCTTACTCTATCCAGTGGCTCAAGTCTAGCAAAGGCATCCCCATTACCCAGAGATGCTTGGTGAGTTTTTCTATAGTTAAGAATTATGATGATTTAATATGGTGTGATGCGTTGCCTATGGATGCTTGTCACTTGTTATTAGGCAGGCCTTGGATGTTTGATAGGTTTGCGTATCATGATGGGAGAGCCAATACATACACCCTGTTGGTGAATCACAAGAAGGTAACCCTCACCCCTTTAAACCATCCCAGACCCCTAAACCCACAAAAAACCTACTCATTGAGCCTACCTTTGATCATTATTGGTTGTTGAACATCATGAGTTTAGTGCTAGAAGAGATATTATCCTATTAGATCTTGATGAACCTCAAACCCTACAAAATGACCATTCCCTCTTAGCCCTACTCCTGGAGGAGTTTCCACTCCTGCTTCCACTATGATGCGGCTGACGACCGCATTGAATTGTCCCGTCCTTTGAGGAGTATTTACAGTATTTACTATCGTCATTCTGGTTATGGTCTTATCTCGATGCGGGAAGTTAGACACAAAATGTCCTTCCCTCCCACATCTGAAGCACCGGTTTGTGCCTATTCTATAGTCTCGAGCTAAATGCCCTGTCTTCCCGCACTTATGGCATTTTATTAGTGTGTCTGTTCCTCGGGGATAATCACAATGCCCATCCCGGATTCATTTTCCTTGGTCTCGGTCCCTTCTAGTCCCCGTCCACCTCTTTCTAGGGTTTAGTTCCCGAGTAGCTCTTAACTCCACCGCCACTCTTTCGATTTCTATCACTCGTTCATATAGCTTGTGGAAAGTAGTGTATTCTTGCGAAGCCAAAGTCTGACGACTGTATGGGGCTTATCCTTCGCCAAAACGTTGTGTCCTGATCCATTTTACTCGATATATAGTCTTTGGCAAAATGTGCTAGCTCATTGAATTTGTTTATATACTACATAACGCTCATTTCTCCTTGTTGAAGGGATTCGAACTCCTTTTGCTTGATACGTTGTAAGTGCCCCAGGTAGAATTCGACACGAAGTTCGTCTACGAAGCGTCTCCACGTCCGTTTGGTGGGGCTACATTTTCCTTTGACTGTTCCCCACTATAGGTCAGCCTCTTCCTCTAAATAAAAGGAGGCGATGGCTACCTATTTTGTTTCGACCAACTCAAGGACTTCAAAAATCTCTTCTAAATGTCTTATCCATTCTTCGAGGATCAGCGGGTTGCTTTCTCCTTTGAATGTTCTCGCGCCATGCTTTGCTACTCGTTGTATTAGTCTCCCGTTCACCTCCTCAGGAGGAGCAGTCGTCTGAGCCCTTGTGACCATATCCTGGATTAGCTTTCCCAACAGTTGTAGGGGTTCTTCTTCATGTCATACTTAGGCTTAGTGAGAGGGTGGGTGGTCCGGGCTCACCGAATCGCATGATTGTCCTTGCTCCTCCAAGTTAGTCATTATGCATTTATAATTTAGAGGGTGACTCAGGTCACATGTTATTATACAAAGATGTTACTTTTGGCAATAGTTCTTCCTGATTAGGGTGCTAAGGGTTATTCATATTCTTAATGAGATAGAGGATGAAGGAAAAGAAATTTCTTTCATAGTTAAGTCATACAAGGGTTTTTCTAGCTACCCAGCAATTTGATACAATCACAATTATTTAACTACTACACGAGGGAAAAGTACATTCCTACTAGCTAGGAAATTAGCGTACACCATATCCGAAATACACGGGATTTTATTCCGACAATATTACAACAAAATTTTAGGTCAATCATCATTCTTAGACTTCTTAGTCACTATGCCCTTCAACCTCCCTTCCTCCAACCTCTAGGCGCCTGATTAGCAGCCGGTTCCCCGGGATAATCCCCTACCTTTGTTGGCCCGTGGATGGGATGCTAGAACTGGGGGATAGGGGTAGTAGTAAGGTTACGGGACGTAGGGAGGGGCAACCATAAGAGGGGGTGCCACTAGGTAAGGAGGTTGAGGGTTCTGCATAGGGGGAACGGGTACCATTTGCATAGCCCACCCCGGACGGGTCACTAATGGCTGGGTTTATGGGGGAGCAGTTGCAGTGATAGATAGGGCATTCATGGTTGGATGATTGGTGGTTGTCGGGACATTTGTTGTGGTCGGTGAGGGAATTTTCTAGGGCAAATAGAATTTCCACCACTAGTTATCTCAACAAAATGCGTGGACCATGCTTATGAAGAGCCTGGAGATGAAGTCTTCCACAGTTTCCCCTTCATCTTTGGTCATGGTATATGGGTCCATCAATGCCACCATTTATTCAAAAATTAGTGAGCTTATTAGAATCATTATATTTATTAAGTACTGTCAAGTTTACTAGACTTCCCTGGAGATGAAGCGGATGTGGCAAGTCAGTGCTCGGGCCGAGGAACTTGGACTCTGATACCATAAATGTAAAAACCACTCCTTTTGTACATATATATATACATATATACATACACACACACACACATATATATATAGGAAAATTAGATTCTAATAATCCCTACTTTTGCAAATTGGATCATGGTAGTCCCTACTTTCACTTTGTATTCTGGTGGTCCAAAAAAAATAAAATTGGATTGTAGTGGGACATTTTCGAGAGTATACCCTAAATATCATATATTTTGTGTTGCATTTGATTCAAAACTTAGTTAACACTTTATGATTTTTAATGAATTTACAGCGTTTCTCCCAATTTTTTTTCATATTGTTTACTATTTTTTACGATTTTTCACTTTTATTATTTTTAAAAAATCATAATAATTACTCGGAGTCTCAAAAAACTAATTTAAAAAATGGTTTAGAAACTACAATTCATTAAATTTCTAGGGGCAGGAACGAAAAAAACAAAAACAATATAGGGTAGGAATGAAAAAAAATAAGAAGAATGTGAAGGTGGATTTGGTACCACTACAATCTAATTTTATTTTTTATTTTTTTGGGACCATCAGAATACAAAGTGAAAGTAGAGACCACCATCATCCAATTTGCAAAAGTAGGGATTATTAGAATCCAATTTCCCAATTGGATTCTAATAATCCCTACTTTTGCAAATTGGATGACAATAATCCCTCCCAATTGGATTCTAATAATCCCTACTTTTACAAATTGGATGACAATAATCCCTACTTTCAATTTGTATTCTGGTGGTCCGAAAAAAAATAAAATTGTATTGTAGTGATACCAAATCCATCACCACATTCTTTTTATTTTTTTCATGCCTACCCTATATTGTTTTTGTCTTTTTCGTTCCTGCCCCCTCAAAGTAATGAAGTGTAGTTACTAAAATATTTTTTAAATTATTTTTTTGAGAACCCGAGTAATTATTATGATTTTTTAAAAGGAATAAAATTGAAAAAATCATAAAAAATTGAAAAAAATTGGGAGAAATGCTGTAAACTCATTAAAAATCATGATAAAGTGTTATACAAAATTTTGAACCAAATGCAACACAAAATCTATGATATTTAGGGTATACTCTCGATTATGTCCCACTACAAATTGAAAGTAGGGATTATTGTCATTCAATTTACAAAAGTAGGAATTATTATAATCCAATTTCCCTATATATATATATATATATATATATATATATAAACTTTTTTTTTTCTATTATAGTCTCACCATCGGTGAAGTTCAGAGTTTATCCATTGTGTGATTACTGATCTGAGTCCGTCTTATCTACCTGGGTCTGCCTCGAGTTACGTCCGAGCCTTAGTCATCTGGTGTGTAATCACTAGCTAGGAAGGTGCAAGCTTGTTGCAAGGCTTGCCCGGGATTGCGGGGCTTCCTCCCTAATGACCATCTCGAAACCACGACTCCCATAGTTACTCCCTCAAGTTTCAATTCAGGTTTCTTAGAGTGGGTCGAGATTCAAGCTCGGGGTCGCAAGGGGCGTCTTCCCTCTTTCCTATCCTAGCCTGGGAACTCAGGGCAGAAACTCTGAGCAGTGCGCGGTTCTATGGATATGGGAATAGGGGGACCGGGGTGAAATCCACTAGAAGATATCGTTAATATAGACACATGGGTCTTTGATGGAATCGAAAAAAGCACAAATTTATGTTTATTACAATGACACTATTATTTATTTCGGCCCTAGCCCACTTTCCGGTCATCTGCACAGCCACGTCTCCGCTTCAAGCTCCAGTTTGGTCCTGGCTTGGTTCGGTACCTATCGTTAAATACATTGGAGTTAGTGCTTTTAAAGTATGGAGGTCAACTAATATGATTAAGCTAGGAAACCCTTTGTTATCCCTAGGGAATGATTCATGCATCTAACTCGATAGTTAGCAATAAAAACCTCATATACCCAACCATTTCATGCTCTTTTTCATTCGGGTCTAACCATCAATCATCGTTCATCATTTCCCATGGCCTTATCTTAGCTAATGCCTGGTGAGGCTATTAGCTCTCATTCACTTTCCATTTCATTTCCCATGGGTCATAATTACATCGTTGGAACGTGATCATCATATGGGCTTTGATTAACAACGAAGGTCGTTAACGTCCCCATGCATGCATGCATGAAATGTATGACTGGAGCTTCTTTAGCTCTAATCCTTGAGTTCCTATAATCAACGGAAGTAAAGTGTGCCTCCTACCTGGCTGAGTCGTGCTTTCCTACATCAAGTATTAATCCTTAATCATTATTACATCATATATTTAGGGTTTTATTCCAAAATTTTCAACTTTGAAAACCTTCAAACAAAATGCCATAATAAACTCATCACTTATCCTTTTAATCTTATTCCACTTGGAAAAGTCCCTAAAATCCATCTAGTTCTTGAAAAATTGTTCGAATAATATGATCATGCATGCATTTTTACAAATTCAAGCAAAAGTGGACTGTGGTCGACACTATTTAAACCCAGAATTTCAGTTTTGAGGTTTTTAATCAAAATGTCGTAATAAATTCAATTCTTATCCATTTGATTTGATTCCACTTTGAAATGTTCCTAAAATTCTTCTAATTTATGACAAAATTGTTTGAAAAATATGATCATGCATGCATTTTTACAAAATCAAACAAAAGTGGACTGAGGTCGACACTATTCACACCTAGAATTTTAGTTTTGAAGTTCTTAAACAAAATGTCATAATAAATTCATTTCTTATCCTTTTGATCTGATACCACTTGGAAAAGTTCCTAAAATTCCTCTAGTTTATGATAAAATTGTTGGAAAAATATAATCATACAAGAATTTTTATATAATCATGCAAAAGTGGACTGAGGTTGACATTGCTCATACCCAGAATTTTAGTTTTGAAGTTCTTGAAGAAAATGTCATAATAAATTTATTTCTTATCCTTTTGATCTGTTTCCACTTGAAAAGGTCCTAACCTTATCTAGTTTATGACCAAATTGTTGAAAAAATATGATCATGCATGCATTTTTACTGAATCAAGCAAAAGTGGACTGAGGTTGACACTTTTTATACCCTAAATTTCAATTTTGAAGTTCTTAAACAAAATGCCATAATAAATTTATTTCTTATCCTTTTGATCTTATTCTACTTGGAAAAGTTCCTAAAATTCTTCTAGTTTATGAAAAAGTTGTTGAAAGAATATGATCATGCATGCATTTTTACAAAATAAAAAAAATGGACTGAGGTCGACAATGTTCATACCTAGAATTTCAGTTTTGAAGTTCTTAAACAAAATTCATAATAAATTCATTGCTTATCCTTTTGATCTAAAATTAGTCACAAGATAGTGGGTATTCAAAGAATATAATAGAGTCTTATTAAAGTAGCGGATTGTTACAATAATATAAACCAGTTCACCATGTTTTGGCACATCCCAAAATCATTAAACAAACTAGTACTCATGAGACCTAGTGGCTGAAAGCCTGAAACTTGCCACTTTATGTTTGCAGTCATGGGATCAAGCATTAATGATACCTTCTCTGTGTACCTATTATTGCATCAACACCATCAAAGAAAACACACCAACAAACACTTGTCATAATATGAAAATAATATGCCCTCTTGTTAAAACATATTTTAAACAATATTGTATTACGTGAACATGTTCGGGAAGGTACGATGCCTACATCTAAACTAGGGCTGGCACACAGGTGATTCAGGAGCCCAATATGAATTGGATCTATATTCACTTCGTCGTATTTGGCTAAGTAAGGGTTTAGTTTTATTCTAGTTCGGGCCAATTTTGGTTCAACCATGTTCGGGTCGAATACAAGTTGGGTCATTTTCGATTCAAACATATTATGATCAGACGGTAGGTTTGATTCTTTTGATATTTGGGTCGGGTCTATTTTGGGCTTGCTAAAGTAGCCTATGTCTTGGTCAGTTTGCTTTGATTCGGGTGTGATTTGATTTGACATTCAAGTCGATGTCGAGTGAAGTCCGAATTAGTTCAGTTATAAATAGATTCAGGTGATTCTAGACTAATGTTAGTCGATTGTAAAATGGGTTGAGTGGTATTCAATTTAACTTCAGGCATACATCAAGCTAGGTTAATTTCAAGCTAATGTGAATCTGGTACAAGTTATATTAGAAATCTTCTCACTTAGGTTAACTTCAAGTTATTGCAGATGGGTTACATTCTTAGTTAGCTAAATTTACCCCAGCATTCGCACTCACATAATCATAACTGTACAATTGCAATGGACTTAAGATTATGGTTGCGCATAGTTCGGTCCACACTGAAAGTTCAGATCAGACTGGACCGAGGTCGATCAAAAAGTTCGACTTGATCCTTGATCCAGAAAGTTTGATTTTTGATCTTCGATCCTGGCCAACCCCAGAATTCGATCCTCGATTCTTTCAATCTAGACCTAAACCAAAAGTCATAGTTGTGATGGAGACCAACTCCAAATTTTACATGTTCAAGCAAGTCGATCCAATTTGTTTCATCTAGTCTAGGACCAAATCTTTTTTTTAAGTACATCATGACCCTAGAGTTTGATCATCGATCCTTTCGATTTAGTCCTGGACTAATGAACAACAGTACTTAAGATAATTTATTTATCTTATAGGAAAATTGTGCTTAATATTTGTTTTTCCTTTTACTCATATTTCTTTAATTAAGTTGCCTATAAATTAGAGAAGAACAAACGTAGACAACATTTCAATTGAGTCCAAAACTAGATATGGTTCGGTTCAGGTTTGAGTGGTTCATTTTCGATTTAGTTAGGGTCGGGTCGTTTTGAGTCGAAGTCATGCATGTTCAGGTTAGGCTTAGTTAAGAGTTAGATTTGTAGAGATCGAGTGTGGTTCAATTTGGGTTTGGTATTGATGATGCTTAGTTTGATTCGAGTTAGATTATGTTGGGTTGGGTTAGGTTGAATTTGATTGGATTGTTTGGGTGTAGTTCAATTTGGGTCATGGAAGACTTTGATTTTCGATTTGTTACAGGTTGAGTCTTCAAATTGTTTGAGTCAAAACTATGTACCCGATTTCAAGTATGGGTCTATATCATCCAATCCAATTTTTAGGTCTCGAACTTGTTTTGTTAGTTCTAGTTTTGATCTCTCTAGACTCTAACACTGTGAAAGTAACACTCACACTTGAAGTTACTTGTGACTTTTTTTTTTTATTGGATAAAATTTGGCCAGTTCACTGGGGCAGTATCTTCGTGATAACAAATAATAAACTTTATACATCTTGGAAAAGAGTAGAGATGGCAGTAGGTCCCATTTAGGTCAGTATGGGCCCATTATTTTAGAACTTGATGGGTCTAGGTTGGTGTAACATCCCGCTTACTATTTGTCGCCCACTATTTTACTATTGTCGCCCACCTTTTCATTAAAATTTCCAATTACACCCTTCACCCTCATAATCTCACTCTCCACCTTCTCTCTAGTTTATCTCTGTAAAAAACGCTCTCAACCAACGACGACGAGGGACGCTACAACATCAACATCTTCCCGGGGATTGAAATCGACGAAATTCTTGTAAGTTTTATGTGTTTATAATTGTTAAATTTGAATTTGAAATTTGAAAAAAAATAGCACGAAACGCTGAATTTTCCGGAAAAATAGCCGGTGCCGCGCGCCTGTGCCGGCAAACCGCGGCCGGCTTGCCGCATGTCGATCTCGGCAAACCGTGGCAGGCTTGCCGCATGCTGATCTCGGCACTGCCACGACAATGTCGAGATCGGCATGCGGCAAACCTATCGCGGTTTGCCGAGATCGACGTACGGTAAGCCGGCCGCGGTTTGTCGGCTCCCTCACGCGGCAATTAGCGGCGGCTTGCTGCGTGGGTCGTGCGGCACCAACCAAGAATTTTGTTTTTTTAATTAAATAGGTATTTATGATAATATTATTAATAATAATGTAATAATTATAATATATATAAAATATGAATATTTAATATAATTGCAATTTTGTTGTCAATAATGTTATAAAAATTATATATTATATTTAAAAGATGAATGTTATTATTATTAATATTGTGATTATTATTGTTATTATTTAATTTAATTGTAATTGTTATTATGTTAATTATCACTGTAAACGTTAATATTGTTGTTATTAATATTAATGTTAATATAATTGTTATTATTGTTGTTAATGTATTTTATTAATTAGGTATTTATGATAATATTAGTAATAATAATGTTAATAATTATAATGTTGTAAAAGATGAATATTTATTAATTGTAATTTTGTTGTCAATAGTGTTATAAAAATTATATATTATATTTAAAGATGAATGTTATTATTATTGTGATTCTTATTGTTATTATTTAATTTAATTGTAATTGTTATTATGTTAATTATCACTGTAAATGTTAATATTATTGTTTAGGGCATAAAAATAACTTGTTTCATGTAGAGTGTAAATAATAGACTGTTAAAAATAATTTACAGTGTCAAAAATTGTAGTGTAGGGTTTAGGGTTTAGGGATGTAGTGATGTTTATAAAATTTTGAGTTAATGTAGACTTAAGTTAGTGTATGAATTTCACGTACGTATTTAGCGAGGCAATAATTTAAGGAAGCCTAATTTAAAATCTTTTAAACATAATGCAACAAGGAAAGTATAGGTTGTAGTGCTTAGGGTTTTGGGCAGTAATTTCATGAACGATGAATTTCCTTATAAGCAGTTGTGTATAGTTAAATATTTATTTTAATATTATGCATGTGATCTAAAATGGCAGGTAGGGCAGGGCATCCGGGTTTTTAGATAGGTCGAACCAGCTTCCCTCTGGTTGGAAAGGGGTGAAACTGGGAACCTGCACCGACGTAATGTGACTGCGTCAGCACGAGGTGCTGGCCGAGGTACTAGAGCACCTGTTGATGCGGTTGGCCAGCCGGAGGACACGCACAGTCAGACCACGCAAGGCTTCATTGACCATATCAATGAACGTATTGATTACTCAACCGACATGGAGACAACGGGGGACGACGGGACAGAGCCTGAAGTCCCGGGGGCGATCCCTACTTCTGTAGCGCCTCCTCCTACTTCAGTCTACAGGCGAAAGGGTTTCGAGCCGTTGAGAGATGCATCAGGGAGGTTTGCCCCATTTCGACATGGGGGAGAGGCTGGTGGCCAGGCTGGGGCGAGCAGCAGCAGCAGCAGGAAGAGTAAGAGGAGCCGGAGAAATGAGGAAGACTGGAAGATTGACGGTAATGTTCCCGGGGGACCACAATTGGGGGACATTATAACGAGCTTTGGAGGTCACATCGCTCGGGTAATATGGGATGGTCGGGAGCGTTCGTCGGCAGCAGTTCTTGAGTGCGTGACGAAGAGGAATGCATTGAGGGAATTGAGGTCAATGAGGTCCTCAATGGATCTGGTATGCCAGAGTGCACTGCAAAATGTCCAACTGACTGCTTTGTTAGATTTAATGTATGAAAACATCGATATGACATTGATCTCGGCCTTCGTTGAGAGGTGGCAACCCGACACGAACACATTTCACCTTCCCTTTGGTGAAATGACTATCATGCTGCATGATGTGGAACACATTTTGGGCCTTCCAGTTGATGGTGTGATGCCTTATTGTCTTGATCGACAGCGATTAACGAGTTCGTGTCGGCTATTTTCATGAAGCCTATGCCGGAACTAAAGCAATTGGGCACTTATGACAAGGATGCCATGACTGATGTCGATTTGAGGGCAGTTGCTGTTTCGCCCATGTACCCCATTCCCCATAGGACACGGGCATGGTTGTTGAGCTTGTTGGGAAACACTATCCTCGTGGACAAATCGAGGGATAGAGTTCGTCCGCATCCGTGGCCTAGCACTGATCATGTCGATACAGTTGCTTGGGGTACGATTACACTGGCGTACCTGTATCGACAGTTAGGGATGGTGAGCAGGGCTGGGACAGCGAAGATAGCTGGGTGTTTGACCCTTTTGCAGGCCTGGATATATGAGTATTTTCCCTCATTTAGGCCACACAGTGAGCAACCGGTTCGGGGACCTCGCGCGGTCAAGTGGTTTCCCAGTCACACGGTTAGATCAGAGCCACGCCTACGGGCGTTGAGGGCCTCCCTGGACGCTGTTGACGCCCGATGAGGTGTGTTGGTGCCCTTATGGAGGTACACCTTACAGGACCTGCCAGAGGACGTTGTACATGGGCCCCATTCGTGCATATGACGTGATAGTTCACGCACATGTTGTTTAATCTCAGAGTTCAATGGGTGTCCTTGACAATGTCCTTCCTCGTACACGATGAATCGATGATTGTGCTTCCCCCTGTCTCCATCGCAAACACGAACTCGCCATTCCGTTTCGTTACGAGTCCACGCTACAATGACAAATTTACAACCGCACGCCTTCGTCGACGTCGACCGACCACTCACTGCTGCATCAAGATAAGTCATTTTCCCGCAATATTTGTCGTACCTAAAACACTTCAAGTAACACCTCCGCGCACTATCTAAATCTTTTTGCTTGTATGATGCCCTTACAAACCTAAACCCAATGCCCCAAGCTATTTCGTTGGCCCACTCAAGCACTGCTTCTATATTTTTAAACACATCTTCTGTCGCAAAGAACGGTGAATAATCAACACCGTCTCCGCCAAACTCCTCTAACTCAACCTGCAGAACAATGTGACATTCATTAATTACCCCAATATTTACCAAATTATACTAAAATAATTCACAATAAAACTACTCACTTAGAATAACAATGACAATAACAATAACATTATTAATCATAATAAAAATAATATTAATAACAATTACATTCATAAACCTAAACAATAAACCCTAAACATTAATAATAATAATATTAATAATCATAATAATTAAGTCTTCAAGTAACAATTACAATAAACACATTATTTATTAATAATCATAATAATTAACACTTCAAGTAACAATTACAATAAACACATTATTTATTAAAAAATATAATTTGAAAAAAAATAACAATAACAATCAACACATTATTAATAATAACAATAATAATAATAACAATAATATTAACAACAATAAAAACACAATATATAATTTGAAAAAAATTAACAATTAAAAATAATTAATAATAATAATAACCATAAAATTAATAATAATTATTTTAAAAATAAAAGAAATTTAAACCCGCAAATCAGCCGGTTGTGCTGCACGTCACAGCTGGCAAACCGCCGCCGGTTTGCCGCACGCCGATCGCGGTAGAATGACGGTGGATGCCACATGAGACTACCGGCAATGTCGCGACAGTGGCGTGCAGGCGATGCGGCATCCACCGCCGTTCTGCCGCGATCGGCGTGCGGCAAGCTGGCGGCGGTTTGCCGGCTATGGCGTGCGGCACCGGCTATTTTCCGGAATTTTTCCGGAAAATTCGATTTTTAACAAAATTTACTAAAGAAAAATTTTACAAACTAACCTCCTCCTCTTTTTTTTTTTTTGAAGGAACTAACCTCCTCCTCTTCAGATAATTTTTCACCTTCCCTTGACATTTTAGATTCAATTTCAAAAATCAAACACAATTTTACAGATTTTGGAGAGAAATGAGGTTTAGAGAATTTGAGAGGATGAGGGAGAGGAGAGAGAAAGGAGAGAGAGAGGCCAAGGGTAAAAAATGTCTTTTGGGGGACTACATTAGTAAAAAGGTAGGCGACGAAAATCAAAGCCCTTTATTTATTACTCTAATTAAAATCTTAATTTCAGTTATGATGCATTATTTGATTTAATTAATTAGCTAAATTTCTTTACTTTTCAATTGACTATATTTACTCAAATATGATTAATTTCAATAATTATATTTTAGCTCATACTAGTTTTAAATTTTTATAAATTGATATACTTCACACTTTTTTTTTCATGTTTTACTTATTAATTTGTAAAATAATATAGTATTTTATATATCTGACACATTTTCTTTTCATAGGTTATAAATTAATCTTTTTTATGCACATTTTCCTTATTTTGTACAAATTAATATTTATAAATATATTACTTTTATCAAAGTAGTAATATTATTATTTTTATATTTCACATATTTCACACATTTTAGTTATTGATTTATTAATAAATATTTTTACTTGATTTTTGAGAAAGCCAATTCCACCACCACCTCATCTCCCTATCAAAATCTTCATCTTCTTCCTCAAGCTCCACCTTCCATGGCTTCTTTTCCCAATTGGAGTAGAAAAATTGAAATTCTCATCTTCTCCCCTTTTGCCAACACAACAGATACAAGTGACTCACCAATGCTATGTAGCGTATAAAATTAGGGTGTGTTTGGTACAAAGAAAAACTATTTTCTAGGAAAATGGTTTTCCTTGGAAAATGATTTTCTTAGAAAATGAATTTTCAATTGATATTTTTCCATGTTTGGCATATAGGCAAATGATTTTCCTGAAATTTTCACTTGTTTGATAATAAGGAGAAATAGATTAAAATGTGTGTGTGTGTCTGTGTGTGTGTGTGTGAGAGAGAGAGAGAGAGAGATTAAAACGGGTGTAAGATAGAGTTGTGGATAGAGAAAAACGAGAGAGAAAGAGAGAGAGAATGCGCAAAATATTAAAATGTGTGCATGAGAGTGGTAGAGAGAGAAAAAATATATTAAAAATGGTTGTAAGAGAGAGAATGGTGGAAGAGAGAAAAACGAGAGAGAGAAGATATTAAACTGGGTGTATGAGAGAGAGTGGCAGAGAGAGAATAATGAGAGAGAGAGAGAGAGAGAGAGAGATTCAAGTCGGTACGTGAGAGAGAAAGAAGAGAGAGAGAATGAAAGAAGAGGGAGAGAGAGGGTAGGGGAGAGAGGGAGAAAATGATTTTCATTAGGTTGGAGTCAAAAAAATAATTTACAAAGGGGTGGGGGAAAATCCTTTTCTTGGAAAATAGTTTTCTCCATTTTTCGGTCACCAAATACCGGAAAATGGGAAAATTATTTTCTAGAAAATGATTTTCATCCTAACCAAACACACCCTTAGTTATGAATTACTTACAAATACCAAACTCAATCACCATCATCTTCCACCATCATCTTCTTAATCAACACCACCATCCCTCATTATCACCACCATTATCTCCCACCTCCATCACCACCACCTCACCACTGCCGCCACCCAGTACCACCACCCAGCCCACCACTTCCGCCACCAGTCACCACCAAGAAACCCAAATCCATTCACACCCACATCTCTCATCCATCTTTATTTCAAATCAATACCCAACCAAAATCGAATCCAAACTCACATACATAATCCAAACTCAATCAATATAAATTTGTACTTACTATTTCCAGTCAGTAAGTCGCCGGAAACCACCAGTTCGGCCACCCGAAAACCGCCCAAAAAGGGGGTCCCTCAGCTTCCCTATTTCGCAGCTCAACCTTATTGGGTTTTAGGTTATCTATTTCCTAAACAGATACTGATTAATTGGCATAATATTCATAATAATTATAAACAATTAATCACAACAATTGCAGAGGCTTTAGTAATTATACCTGATCGCTAATTCCGAAGGGGTTGACCTTCGAGATTCTAATGTTGAAATCCTCCACTGAAAAGTCCATGCAGCACTCCGGGAACCTGATTACTAGATCGACCCGATCGAGACGTATCGCAATCTAAGATGTATGTATTTGGTATATGAGAATGTTTCAGGAAACATAGAATGTTTCAGGAAACAAGAACTGCAAATTACAAGAGAGAGGAACTCAGGAAATCACCTTAGTATCTCTCTAAGAGTCTCAGGCAGTTGATGTGGAATAATCTCTTCTAGAGACCCCTTTATATAATGTTTAGAAAACCTAGGAAGAGCTAGGGTACAAAACCCTAAAGGGCCGACTTAACGCAACGGCGCACTTTTTAGGCCCAACACGATCCGTGTTAAATCAACACGGTCCGTGTTGGACTCCAGAAGGTCCAATAACTCGTCCCATGGACACTACGGACTGTGGTGTCCCAACACGAGCCGTGTTGGGTCAACATGGTCCGTGTTGAACCTAGTTCGGTCCGTGTTAGGCTGATTTCTCACAGAAATCAGTTCCAGGGCACAAACAGAAATCAGTTAGGTAGTCATTCTCAACAATACCCATGTGATTGATTTATGATGTCATCAAATCACTATGATCACAAAACTTGATCATCACCTCAATCCTACATGCTAATTGTGTTGATATTATCACTATTCCTACGTGATAATACAATTAGAAACCAGGTTGGCTGTCCACCAAGACTAGCGTTATCAAGTTCACTAATGGGGTTTCAGAAATGGAACCTCATCCAATTTCCCATTTTGAATTCGCTAATCCTTTTTGGACATTTACATAATTCTAAACCACAATTAATGTAAACTTTGGAATCTTTATTCTTAATGATAAATTAACAAGGTCATAATTCATGAACAATTCATGTAAATTTGACTTGTTAATATTTCGGAATGTGTTCAATACCTATTGCCCATGCATGACTTTCATGTTATAACTACAACAGGGGTTTAGTACAAATACTTGCAATGAACCTCGCACATATACCATCTCACTAATGACCTTTCATATAGGGAGATATTTCCGTAACTTATGTTTGGATTCTTAGTGAGCTTCAGTTCCTTTGCTTGAGTGATGACTCTTATCAACAAGGCTCCATTTCTATCGCAAGGCTAGAAACATCACCTAGTTCGGAAACGAACTTCACAATCCTAACAGTTTCTGCTACAGCTTCTAAAGTTGTGTCATGCTTGTCTTATTTGTAGAATTAAACGCATGTCATGTTAGGAACTTCTTCTAGCTCACCTCAATACCACTCAAACATATCGTATAATATTCTCTGACCTTTCAGATAATCATATTTCTCTGTCATAAGTGTAGCATTAATGGAACTCTTCACACTTAGCTTTTAACAACCACTTTAGACTTAGGACACATCCTTAGTTTTGCTTATACATATAAAATGTATATCTTAGGTTGGGCTTTGAACATCTCGTGGCATACACTAATCTCACGCCTGAAGCATGAGTTATATGTCTCATGCTTTTAGATCTTCTGATTGTTTTGAGATAATCAGATTCCCTAAGGATATGCCATGATTTATGGAAATTAATCAATTCTCAAAGTGAGTTGAACTATTCAACACTTAGTCAACTTTGATTCAATCAATCAAATTCTTTTATCTATCATTATAGATCTTGTCTCCAAGAAAATTCTTAGCCCCGCCAATTCTTCACTTTGAAAATTATTCCCAAGTCAACCTCAGTAGACGCAACATGAGAATCTTCCTCTCAGTAGGCAGTATGTCAATCACATACAATATCAGAAAACGCATTACTCCCACTAAACTTCTTGTAAACACAATATTATCTTTGGCACTTCCCAATATATCAAACTTTTTGATATCCTGGTCAAGAAGGTCAATGATTGCAACTCCTAGAAGCTTCCTTAAGACCACAGATGGTCTCTTGAAGTTTGCAAGTATTCCAACAAAAGACCATTCAGTTGTGTCAAGTACACACCTTCCTTCCAAATCTAATTTTGAAGTCAGTCTTGATGTCTATATTAATGAACCCATGTTTTGCCTTAAAACCGTCCTATGCCTGATGGCTCACACCTTCAGACAAATCAACCGAGTTCTAAACTTGGTTGTATACATGGAGTCCATTTTACACTTTGGTTGCATGGAATCTTGATTTGCTTATAGCTTCTTTGATGTAGGTAGAGTCATTACTTTCTAAAAGTAACATCTCATGCTCATCCATAGAAGATCGAAATCTTTGTGGTTGACGGAGTTTTTTACCTAACCTTGTTTGGAGTAATGTTCATGGCACCTCCTCCTCAATGTTTTGAGGAACATCTACTGCCTCAACCTCGTTATTAATTTCCTGACCAATAGGAAAACTTGAACTAGGATCAAGTAGCGGAGCTTTAGGTGATGATTATAGTGTTTTGTGTCTCTTGAACTTCGGTAAGTTCAAAAACTCTCCCACTCTTTCTTTTAGAGAATATCATATTCTCTAAGAAGAAAGCATTTAGAGACACAAACACTATCCTCTAGAACAGTTTTAGAAGTGATACCCCTTTCTTTCATAAAACAGTTCAAGGACTTTTCCTCTCTAAATCAAATGTCGTGTTTTCTTCTAGTGCTTTAGATAATCTTTGTTCAGTAATTAGAGTTATGTTTAACTGCGTATATCCCCAAAGGTAACCAGCAATGTTGACTCAACCATCATTGATCGCACCATATCTAATAAGGTGTGATTCCTCTTTTTAGATACGTCATTGAGATGTCGTATTCCTAGAGGAGAGAGTTATGAAACAATTCCACATTCTCTGGAATGGTCAGTGAAATCATGGCTCAAATACTCACCTCCTCAAACTTATTGAAGAGTTTTGATTTTCTTGCCAAGTTGGTTTTGTACTTCACTTTGAAAATCTTTGAATATTTCAAAGGATTTGGACTTGTGGCGTATTAAGTAGATATACCCATATCTACTAAAATCGTCACTGAAAGTGATGAAATAGTACAGTAAACCTTCTTCTAGCATTAGTGCTCATAGGCCCACATACATCAATATGTTTGCATCCTAATAAGCCATTAGCTTGTTTACCAATTTCAATAAGAGGTGATTTTAGTCATCTTACCCATCAGACATGCTTTACAAACATTGAACTTTTCAAAGTTTAGGTTTACCAAAATCCTGCACTTTGCAGTTTCTGAATGCATTTCTGTTTAATATGACTAAAGCTTATAGTGTTAGAATTATGTTTCATTTGAGTCATTTGTTCAAACTCTTGGTTCAACCATTAGTATCCTTTCGATCTTATCTAGGTGCTCTCATTGTTTCGCCAAGACTACTTCATTTTGGAAATCTTTAAACTATTTTAACATTCCATTTTCAGATGAATCTCACAGACATGAATCACCATGCCTTATTTTGTTCATCTTTGAAGATTTAAAGTAATTCATCCCTTGTACTTGTGCTCAATTGGACTACATACATCCGTATGCATGAGTGTTTGTTGGCACGTTCACCATTTCTTGTAAAAGGTACAGCCATGCTTTGTAGACATCACATGTTTCAAAGTCTTATCATTCAAAAAGTCTATCACTGTAACGCTTCCGAATGCGCTCTGATTTGCACGACTTAATAGATAGTTACAAGATTTATGTTTGAACATGAGTTATTCCTTTTTAAACGTTTTGGTTTTGATGTGTTAGGTGTGTTTATCCAAGATCCTCTCTCTCTAGTTGAGAGCATGAAATCAAATTTCTACTTATAATGAGAACATAGAATCACCAATAAATTTTTCTCATAAGTCTTGAGGAAATGGATAAACAACCAACTCTTCATAAGGAACTACAACTAATTTCATGTTCCTATTTGTAGGTTGACTCTCATCCTTCAAAGCACATCTACTTTGCTGTAGATCCTGCACATTTGCATAAATGCGAGTTTCACAGCCGGTATCTAAAACTCAAAGTGGGTTTAATAAAGGTTGCATATCATATACGCATTTGCATAGAAATGAAATCATATCTCAAGTCTTCCTTATAGTTATTCACGCTCCTAGTGTCATACATGATCTGGTTGTTAACCGGTTGCTGTCATTGGTTAGGTATATACAACTGTTTGTCCTTACCTTTCCTTTGACTTCTTGTCTTTGATAGATTTCTTTAAATCTTATTTTCCTTTTCATTAAAAGACTATCTTTGGTCGCCAACCTTTTGGCTAAAGGGAAATATGAGGTTTCTCATGTTTTTAAAATAGTCAAATTATTTCAGAACATGAGCGCCATCAATTGGCTCTTATCTAACTCAACCGAGACTATCTGGTTATTGGTTTCATATTTATCAACACTAATTACTTCCATGAACTTGGTTTTGAGTTGGTAATATTGAAATTCTTCCTCTAATCTTCAAACATTTTGAAGTTAAAGTCGCATGAATACTATGACATTACATATATCCATTTTGGCTTGATTGACCTCTTAATATTGATGACTAGCTCAATGTTAAATCAAAAACATGTTTCTTTTAATCGCCTCCAAGACAATCTTGCGATGGCAATGCCAATTAAGAAATTGGTATAATTGTTTTTCTCTTTCTCAAGGAGAAAACAATATTTTATTAGTGGTGGATGTTTGAGTGAAAAGACATAAATAATTGTACGAGACAAAATTGGTTCATTTTAGTTATTATTCATTAAAAGAAATTAAACTAATTTTAATTTCAAATCAAAACACTTTCTCAACTCTCATTTAGTGTTTGAATTTACCAAGACCCACAAGACTCATGGGCTCAAGTGGACTTTGGCCCAACAAAACTCGATCTCATGTTATCTTTGGTGGATCATCTTATGATCGATCATTCAAAATGACTTTTGGCAAGAAATTTGTATCGAATACAATATTTCTCTTCCTCTGCTCTTTGCCCAACACTATATTGATAGCCAATTTGAGTTGATCTAGCTCCCAGCCTACTTATTAATGATGGACAAATAATTCGCTTTGGCATTTCTTTATTTATCCATCTAAGTGGTGTTTCGATAGGTTGAGCAATAATTCAATTTTGAGAGTAGGTTTTATTATCCTAAGCATGCAATTCTAGGTGAACTGTTTCGAAAAGCATAAAAGGAATAATAAAACAACATGCTATAACAAATTAAAGCATAAAATAAAACCCCTAGTATTGCCACCTAGACTTAATCAAATTAATTTTAACTAAGCCTTGACAGTCTTCAAGAAACTCTTCTTGGATTTTCCAACTTCTTTGGATAGGCTCCCACTCGAATCAACACCTCCATTGTTGTTTGGGCTCCCACTCAACTTGATGTTTCCAATTACAACAAAATTACAAAGTGGACCTCACAATTGAGACCTTACATGAATTAAAATAATCTTAACTGAAAATTTAAATTTAAAATTAATTCAATGACGGCACGCAGGCCGTATTTCACCAAACCCAGTAAGCAGACCAGTAAAACCGACTATCTATGGCCATACTAGAAGCACATGCAAACAAGCAATATTGCAATAATTATATCAAATATAACACATGCTTTAAATAACAAATTATAAAGGCGTATTTAATTGCAATATAACATATATAAGGAAACAAATACTAAATAAAGGTTTCCTAAACAATTTGCATGATTAATAGAATAAACAAAATCCAAAATTTTATCTTAGATACCTAAACAAATTTAGGATTTTATAAAATACCAATACACACAAACTTCTCAATTTTCCTAAAATCAAGAGATGTAAAAGATACTATATCTCCTAAAGATATTGCAAGTATCCTAAACTTTACAAAAATATTAATAGATTTTATGCCTATCAACTGATTTAGTAGTAATAGGATTTAATAATTAATTTCTAAAATTAATTACAAACCCTAAAACACACAAATTCACCAAAACTGTTGGCAACACGGTCCGTGTTGGCTCAAACGGTCCGTGTTGCTTCCCAGTATTGGTTAATTTCATGAATGAAAACTTAAATAAAATTATCAAAACTTATCGAATTTAATAGTTTCATATCATAGTGTTATCTAATAACCCAATATGAAAATTTTCCACAATTTAAACAATTTTCACAAGATTGTAAAATTTTAGGGAATTAAACCTTTTAATTCTCCGTTTAAGAGGAAAATAAATAAGAATAGTCCCATAAGTTTAAAAATCAAATTTTATAATTTTTCCAAATAGTAGGTTCATCCAATATGCTACTGTAAAAATTTCAGATATTTATCAAATTCCGAAAATTAGAATAAAAATCAGAGTAGCAAACAATTATACTTTTCTGTTAATCTGAAAATTTAAGGAAAATTAGTTAATGATTTCTAAAATTCACGAAAATTTTATCCATAACAGAATGGTTACCCAGTAACCTACTGTAAAATTTTCAGAAAATTTGCAAATTTCTAAAAAGTTACAAAATTCAGAGAAGCAACAAATTTATTTCTCTCAGATCTGAAAATCTAAATTAAAAAATATAATTTGATTGGATAACTTAACGAAAATGTTTTTCCCTAAAAGTATGCTTACCCAGTA
This sequence comes from Portulaca oleracea, assembly GCA_029582165.1. Lineage (NCBI taxonomy): Eukaryota > Viridiplantae > Streptophyta > Magnoliopsida > Caryophyllales > Portulacaceae > Portulaca > Portulaca oleracea. Next base: position 6,799,849 of record CM055878.1, on the reverse strand, counting down.
ACCTACTGTAAAATTTTCAGAAGTTTTACAAATTTCTACAAATTTATAAAATTCAGAGAATTAAACGATTTTTATTTCTCTTCAGATCTGAAAACTCAATTAAAAATCCAATTTAATAGGGAAACATCTAAAAAAATTATTGAAAGTCCAGAACACTTCCAGACACCTCTAGTAAAAAGTTCATAAATTTTCGAAATCGTTTGATATTTTATTTTGATTTTTCATTAAAATTACCGTAAATAAACTAAATCAGAAAGTAATTCTACAGAATCATATTGTGTGAATTAGAATTATTTCATGTATTGCCTATTGTTTAAAAATATTGAGCAAGATTGTTTCTAAAACATTCAAACTTAAATCAAGTTCATGCTATATTTAACAATTAAACAAACATAAAACTGATTAATTAAAGGCAATAAGAAATAACAATAATAAAAGCATGAAACTTTTCAATAAAAACTCCAGATTTATTATTTGAATAACAAAGATTAAAACTTTCATAAAGCTTCAAAATTTTAGGCATAAATCTACTATAACAAATTCATAATATAATTCAACTATTAACAAAATTACTTATGAATTCAAGTATAATACTTTATCATGCAATTGGTAGCTCTGATACCACTGTTGGATTTTAGGTTATCTATTTCCTAAACAGATACAGATCAATTGGTGGTGTATTCACAACAATTATAAACAATTAATCACAACAACTGCAGAGGTTTTAGTAATTATACCTGATCGCTAATTCCGGCTAAAGACACTACAACAGAACAGGCCTACAACGACCGTTAATATCAGTCACAATGGGGCTCTATCGGTCGCAAGAGAGGGCGGGCGACCGATATCAGCGACCGATACGTATCGGTCGCTGTATATCTGTCATTTTCCGGACCGAGCGACGATGTATATCAGTCGGCCAAACTTGCGACCGATAAATGGCACGGCGACCAATACGTATCGGTCACTAATCAGCGACCGATACAGTATCGGTCGCTGTGTATCGGTCGTAAGATTGGCGACTGATACAGTATCAGTCGCAAATTATGCGTCGCAAAATAGTGACTGTTACGCAGCGACAGATACATATCGGTCGCAGTTTTAATATTTTTTTAAAAAAATAATTCTGAATTGATATCGACTAGGTTCTAATCATACAGTATTTGTTGAATTATCGGTCGCTGCTATTATTATTATCCATATATATATATATATATATATATACATATATATATATATATAATATTCAACCGCGTGTTTTTCGACCTGTCAGTTTCATACATAACATAATTAAACATATATAATACTAAACATTCATGCATAAGTTTCATAAATAAGCTATGTTTCATACATACATATGTTTCATACTTAATATCCATACATATATATAATAATTAAAAGTTCATAAGTTCAAGGTTGGGGAGGGAATTGCGGGGATCCTGACAAGTTCAGATATTGAGATGGGGAAGAAGAACTACCGCCTTGTTGTTGATGTTGGAAACCTTGTGTTAGTTGGCTTTGAAAAGCTGGGAGAGGGCGGATTAGTGGGCAGCAAGTTGATCACGCATAATGGTATCGGTGGACGGAGTTGCGCCGGCATGCCTCGACGAAGAACTACCCTGGGCGGCGGGTGGAGTATCATAGAAGTACGAGGTCGCACTCACAAGACCATATACAACTTGGTCTTTGGGTTTGTACCCCCCTGCCAATTGGAGGTACAACTCCCTAGCTTCCGGGGAGTTCTCGATTATGCCACGCTCCTCACACTTTTGGCGAAAAGTTTCCTGCAAGCATTCATACATAAGTAGCAAACACAATAAAAAAAAAAAGCATAAAACATGCACGGCCACACGCCGTAGTTCAAATTCAATCCAAACACAACTTTAAACATGCACAACCACACGCCGGAGTTCAAATAAGTTCCAAACACGCATAAAACATGTACGGCGACACGCCGTAGTTCAAACACAATCCAAACACAACTTTAAACATTCACCGCCATACGCCGAAGTTCAAATTCAATCCAAAAGAAACTTTAAACATGCACGGCCACATGCCGAAGTTCAAATTCAATCCAAAACACATATTAAACATGCACGGCCACACGCCAGAGTTCAAACATAATCCATAAGACACTTTAAACATGAACGGTCACACGCCGGAGTGCAAATACAATTAAAAACTAACATTAAACATGCACGGCCACATGCCGGAGTTCAAATTCAATCCAAACACAACTTTAAACATGCACGGCCACACGCCGGAGTTCAAATAAGTTCCAAACACGCATAAAACGTGTACGACCACACGCCGTAGTTAAAATACAATCCAAAACTAACATTAAACATGCATGGCCACACGCCGGAGTTCAAATTCAATCCAAAACACATATACTAAACATGAACCGCCACACGCCGTAGTGCAACTACAATCCAAACACACATAAAACATGCACGGCCACATGCCGGAGTTCATTTCAAATAAGTTCCAAACACGCATAAAACATGTATGGCCACACGACGTAGTTCAAATACAATCCAAACACAACTTTAAACATGCACGGCCACACGCCGGAGTTCAAATTCAATCCAAAAGAAACTTTAAACATGCACGGCCACACGCCGGAGTTCAAATTCAATCCAAAACACATATTAAACATGAACGGCCACACGACGGAGTTCAAACATAATCCATAAGACACTTTAAACATGAATGGTCACACTCCGGAGTTCAAATACAATTCAAAACTAACATTAAACATGCACGACCACACGCCGGAGTTCAAATTCAATCCAAACACAACTTTAAAAATGCATAAAACATGTACGTCCATACGTCGTAGTTAAAATACAATCCAAAACTAACATTAAACATGCACGGCCACACGCCGGAGTTCAAATTCAATCCAAAACACATATACTAAACATGAACGGCCACACGCCGTAGTTCAAATACAATCCAAACACACATAAAACATGCACGGCCACATGCCGGAGTTCAATTCAAATAAGTTCCAAACACGCATAAAACATGTATGGTCACACATCGTAGTTCAAATACAATCCCAACACAACTTTAAACATGCACGGCCACACGCCGGAGTTCAAATTCAATCCAAAACACATATTAAATATGCACGGCACACGCCGGAGTACAAACATAATCCATAAGACACTTTAAACATGAACGGCTACACGCCGAAGTTCAATTACAATCCAAAACAAACTTTAAACATGCACGGCTACACGGCGGAGTTCAAATTCAATCCAAACACAACTTTAAATGTGCAGGGCCATACGCCGAAGTTCAAATTCAATCCAAAACACATATTAAACATGCACGACCACATGCCGGAGTTCAAACATAATCCACAAGACGCATAAAACATGAACGGCCACACGCCGGAGTTCAAATACAATCCAAAACTAACATTAAACATGCACTGCCACACGCGGAGTCAAATTCAATCCGAACACAACTTTAAACATGCACGGCCACACTCCGGAGTTCAAATAAGTTCCAAACATGCATAAAACATGTACGGCCACACGCCGTAGTTAAAATACAATCCAAAACTAATAATAAACATGCACGTCCACCTACCGGAGTTAAAATTCAATCCAAAACACATATACTAAACATGAACGGCCACACGCTGTAGTTCAAATACAATCCAAACACACATAAAACATGCACGGCCACACGCCGTAGTTCAAATCCAATTCAAACACAACTTTAAACATTCACGGCAACACGCCGGAGTTCAAATTCAATCCAAAACACATATATTAAACATTCACGGTCAGACGCCGGAGTTCAAACATAATCCAAAAGACACATAATACAGCCACACGCCGTAGTTCAAATACAATACAAAACACAAGTTAATGTTTATGAATATGTGTAAAGGAAACTTACATCGAGTGTGGCATCATGTGGGTTACTCCACACTGGATTCCCCGCAGGATCTCGCCCACAGTGAATGTGACTGTGGACTTCAGACAGGGTCTTGAATTTCCCCTCGGCCATCTACAAGTTAAAATAGTCAATGCAAACAATTATTTAGAGAGTTCTTAATTGTTAATGTATACATATAACTTTAATTTATTAATTGTGCCAGTATAGGATTCACCTTCTTCTTTATATAACTTGTTGCCGAAACCAAGCTGACGTGCGTAATACAATTGGTAGAGTTTTCATTGTTCCTGTTTGCTTTGGCGGCATTGGACCGCCGAATGAAATCCTCGGTTTGAGATTCCTCCTCTATTGCATCACGGTGTTCATCGCTCATGTGAGGTACAGGGTCCGTCCTCTTCTTGGTCCTGACCTTGTACCTCGTATTAGTAGCCCGGTCGCACAATTTCATGTGCCACCCACTAAACACATCTCTTGTTAGTTCTTCATCCCACACATAATGTCGCTGTATAAAGTAATTTATTAGTGATTAGTTAAACGACTATTACGTAAAAGAAAATCATAACCCAATTTGCATAATTACTTACACAGAAATCCCCCCACAAAGTTGTTTCATCTACTTTGGACCATGGGGAAGGAGGCTTCGGATTTGGGTGGGCACGAACTTGCCCTCCAACAAACCGTGCCAAACGGGTATCGGCGAACCTATGCAATCATTACAAAAAAAATAAATAAAGTTAATAAAACCAATTCTAAATAAATGTACATAGGATTTTATGTGATCATCTTACCAATCCTCCCCCCGCTCAAGTCGTGTACGGTTGGGGTATAGAGCAGGGTCGATCGGAGCTGCTTTTTGCCAAACACTATGTGGCTGTCTCCCCCTAATATAATAGTTAATATCAGGTAAAATCAAAACACAAGTTAGTTTCAAACTTATATATATATATATATATATATAGATACATATATATATATATATATATATATATATATATATATATATATATATATATATCACAAAAGGCATGCATACGAGTAGAATGCATTGGCTTCAACTAAGTACATGAAAAATTTGAACCAAGTTGTGAATATAATAAAATTTCAATGACTAGTAATGTATATTAACAAGATAATATAATTCACTACTCATACTCCTCTTCATCCTCACTACTAATAATCTCGGTACAAATAGGGTCTAACATATTATCCTCCTCTATTCCCACTCCCTCTTCCCCCATAATGGATTCATTAGCATCAACGTTCATGGCTTCCTCATCACTTAAGTCATCTCGATCTTCAATTTGGTCCTAATCAATCCAGATAGTGTTGGAGGATTTTCAGTGCTATTCTCTTGATATGCGGCATCATCAATGTCGTCAATCGTTGACCTCGGCTTTATGATGAGTGTCGCCTACCATTGGTTTCTTTCTCGCCTTACACTAGGATAACGAGTATAAAACACTTGCATTGCTTTGAATGCCAACACGAATGGTTCATATACTCGATACCGTTTTGTGTGGTCCACATCCATGAGATTGTAATGCTCATGTTTGTTCAAACCATGGACGGAGTCAAACCAATCAACTTTGAATAAAACAACTTTGTAATTGCCAAATTTTCTTAAGTATTCCAACTGAATCACTTCTTGGAGCGTCCCGTAGATGTCTACGCCGTGCATTCCTTTGACATATACCCCAGAGTTGGCGTTCGACTTTCCTTGCCGTTGAACTTGGAAATTTTAGTTGTTAATGTAGTAATGGTTCCACCAACGCACATTTTTGTTGAGACCGTAGGCTAACGCTCGAATGAAGTCATCTGTTTCATTTGAATTGATAGCCTACATAATATAATTTTAGCAAAGTCGTCAACTTCAAGTGGACAACATTATGATAGTTGAACTAGAATCTTAGTAATTCAATCAAACTTGATCGATCACCTTTCGTTTAAACCATTCGGGAAATTGTTTGCCAAATTTGCTCCACAAATCCCCTATTTGTGTGCGTGGATGTGATAGGCACATGTTTTCTTCAAATTGCCTTCCAACAAATAATTTAAGGTGTTAACTAGGTAATTAGTTACATGGAGTATGTACATACACATAGCGGCGTGCAATCGTACATACCTTTCATACTTTTCCAACAACTCGCTATTTGAAAGAACATACGCATGCGCCGCAACAAACTCTTATTGGTTGAGGAACCTCTTTCGACCCTCACTAGGCGCATATCCAATGTTTGAGGAAAACACATCAAGGAGGGGTTCGTTAACATCGTTAACGTGCTTCACATCAGGGTATGCGTTTCTTTTAAGTTCCCTAGACTTTGTTTGAACTTCAGGGGAAAAATATGCATCACAAAAGTTTGTTATCTCCTCTGTTAGGTATGCATTGCAGATAGACGATTCTACTCATGCCATGTTCCCCACTTTTTTCTTTAAGTGGTGCAAGAATCTACAACATTTTACAAGTAACAAACATTGATGTTTCCTTAAGATACATATAATTCATCTCATAGTAACTATGAAAAATATGTAAGTTTAGTTGTATCTTTCAAAAGGATACATCCACCTATACTGCACAGGTCCTCCCATCGCTGCTTCATAAGGAAGATGTACTGGAAGGTGTTCCATGACCTTGAAGAAGGCAGGGGGAAATATCATTTCCAACTTGCATAGAATTTTCGGTATGTTTCTCTCTAACCGGATCATGTCACTCACCTTTACATTAGAAGCACATAAATCTCTAAAGAACTGGATGAGTTCAGTCAATGGTTTCCAAACTTTTTAAGGAAGTAGCTCCCTGGTTGCAATTGGTAACAACTTTTTCATGAAAACATGACAATCATTGCTCTTCAACCCCTGCAACTTTGAATTTTTGGGATCGACACATCTGCTCAGATTGCTCGCATAGCCATCAAGGAGTTTCAGCCCTTTCAACCACTCACACAAGGCCTTAACTTCTTCTTTACCCATTTGATAGGGAGCGTTCGGCATAGTTTAGGTGCTAGTCCCATCTTGGTGATGAGTTTCTTGAATGTTTAGCCGAAGACGCTTGCAATGGGTGGCTTGGTCCCTACGCGAGTTCTTATCATCCTTCGTCTTACCTTTAACACTCATGATAGTATTCAGCACTTGATCAAATACATTCTTCTCAACATGCATGACATCCAAGTTGTGTCGAATTTTAAGATCTTTCCAATATGGAAATTCCCAAAATATGCTTCTCTTGTTCCAATTGTGAGACTCTAAATACCCATCAACACGGTTATGTTGTTCCGTGGAGCTCGGGAAATTACATTCACGATCCCAAATTTGTTCCCCGTTCAATCGAGGGGGTGGAGGTGAATTTTCTTCTTTATTATTTGAGAAAGCGCTCTTATTTTTTCGAAATGGATGGTTCTCTGGGAGAAATTGTCTATGACAATCGAACCAAGAATGTTTCCTACCATGTTGTAACCATCTAGCCTTCGTGTTCTCCATACAGTACGGACAAGACATTTTTCCAGCTGTGGTCCAACCAGAAAGCATTCCGTATGCCGGAAAATTGCTTATAGTCCACAACACGGATGCCTTCATTTTAAAATTTTGCTTCTTGGAGACATCATACGTGTCAATTCCAACCTCCCATAAATGTTTCAACTCATCGATTAACGGTTGCAAGTAGACATCAAGATTGCCCTTTGGACTTTTCGGCCCAGGAATTAACAGAGTCAGAAACAAGTATTGCTTCTTCATGCACAACCAAGGTGGCAAATTATATGGAGTTGCAATCACCGGCCAACATGAATATGTCTGACCGAAACTGCCGAAAGGTGCAAAACCATCTGTGCATAGCCCCAACCGTACGTTTCAGGGTTCAGAAGCAAATTCCTTATGGATGGCATCGAAATGCTTCCACGCTTCACTGTCGCACGGATGAACCCTAGTTCTATCTTCACGTGCATTCATTTAATGCCACCTCATGTGCTCCGCAGATGTCTTAGTTGCATACAATCTTTGCAACCTCGGCCCGATTGGGAAGTAAATCAATTGCTTGTGTGCAATGCGTTTCCCACGCAACGTCGTTTTAGCATACCTATCGGCTCCGCAGTGGTCACACTTATCTAAGTCAGCTTTCTCCTTCCAAAACAACACGCACCCATTGGGACACGCGTCGATTCTCTCATATGGAAGTTCTAAAGCACCAAGCAATTTCTTCGCTTGATAGTAGGTGTCTGTCATCTCATTCCCAGGGGGACATACGTCTTTCATTAAGGCTAACAGACTGTCCACGACTTTATTTGGGAGATTGTACTCACATTTTATGTTGATCATCCGTGACACAACTGACAACAAAGACATGTCGCAACCTCCATAGAGAGGCTTTTTGGAGGCATCGAGCATTTCTAAGAACTTCTTAGTCCCTTCCTCTGGCTCATCTTCCCTCGTATCATCACCGCAGCTCAAAGGCATATGGCCCATGGTCTCGGTGATCATTTCTTGCATACTGTTGATACCTCCAGTACTAGAAGACCCATCAACAACAGTGTTAACAGTTTGACCACTACCCCCAAGAGTGGTAAAAGTCTCCCCGTGACTTATCCAAACATAATAATTTGGACGAAAGCCGTGTTTGTACAAATGTAGCTTCACCGTATCCTCGTCAACGTACTTCAAGTTTTTGCATTTGCTACAAGGAAACCTAAGTTTCCCTAAACTACTCCACTTTTTTGCAACAGGTATAAATTCTTCATTCACCCTACGTACAAATTCCATACTAAGATATTCACCATCATGTCTTTCATACATCCATTTTCTACTACTCTCCATTATGTATTTAACTGCATACAATTCATATATCATTGTAAGGGATTAAGTCACAATTAATTAAAGCAAATACATAATTTCATACATCCATTTTCTACTTCAAGTAAACTTTTTTTGGACATCTACAACTAAGTTATGTCACCAGTCAAGAGGATCCTGCGATTATCCAAGTAGAGTGTGTTTGTTCCTGTTAATCTATGATTGAAAATGACTTTCATGAGTCGTAGACTCTCCTTTATATTGTCTGGTTCACCAAAAAGTAGCGCAATCTCAGCAGTGAAATTGCGCGAGGTCTATAGTGCTTTGGGAGTTAGAAGCGTCTCAGATTCAGTACAATGCAGTGTTTCTATTGTGCAGCCTGGTGGGCATCAAGATAAGGTTGGAATGAAAGAGAAGCTTATAGTAAAGGCTCTAATAGAAATCGTGTTGGGCTTTCTCGCATGTAAGATTCATAGATCCATCAAAGCATCGTGTCTTACTTTGATAGACCTATGAATCTTACATGCAAAAAAACCCAACACGATTTATATTAGACCCTTTACTATAAGCTTCTCTTTCATTCTCACCTTATCTTGATGCCCACTAGGCTGCACAATAGAAACACTGCATTGTACTGAATCTGAGACGCTTCTAACTCCCAAAGCACTATAGACCTCGCGCAATTTCACTGCTGAGATTGCGCTACCTTTTGGTTAGCCAGACAAATAAAGGAGAGTTGATACGACTCGTGATAGTCATTTTCAACCGTAGATTTTCAAGTCACAAACACACTCTATTTGTACACTAACAGGATCCAAACTCAACCTCTTTTCATGACATCTACAACTAAGATACTAGAACTATAAATTAACATACTTACTACTATAAACTACCATGACGAATAACCTATATTATTATGTAGAAACTGTTTATTGAGTACTTAAGTTACTAAATGGATGTGACATAATTAATAATAATTAATGTCTTCATTTGGAGTTATGAATAATTAAGTTAGCAATTAGGTTGGATTAGCAACAAGTTTACGCTACCAACTTCGTTGGATAACTTAATCAAAGGCAAGTCTCCAAATGCCAATTCAACCTTGTTGTGATGAACAAGCTGTCAAAGTTATATGTATGGGTGATCCACCGCTTGTGACGTAGCAAATGTCGATTATTGTGCATTTAGCATCCTCAACCCCAGTATGACAAACACCCAAGAAATCAAGATTGAGTTCTTGGGTGTTCATTTTATAAGTGGTTGGGATGCTAAATACATAACGATTCACATTTGCTACGTCACAAGCGGTTGATCACCCATACGTATAACCCCGACAACTTGTTCATCACAGCAAGGTTGAATTGGCATTTGGAGACGTGCCTTTGATTAAGTTATACAACGAAGTTGGCAGTCGCGTAAATTCATTCCTAATCAAACATAATAACTAACTCACTAACTAATAACTACCAAAATCATCCAAAATCGACACTTTTTTATGACATCTACAACTAAGCTACTTAAATGGTTGTCGAGTACTTACGTAGCAACTTATTATTGATTACGTAAATGGACGTGACATAATTATTTACAATATATGTCTTCGTTTGGAGTTATAAGTAATTAAGTTAGCAATTAGGTTGGGTTAGCAAACAATTTACGCTACCAACTTTATAGGCTAACTTAATTAAAGGGACGTCTTCAAAAAACAGATTCATAGTTCTTATAGGGAACAATCTGTCAGAGTTTTATAGCCATGTCATCATGGGCTGTTTGAAGACATCCCCTTAAATTAAGTTAACCAACGAAGTTGGCAGTCGCGTAAATTTGTTTTTAACCAAACATAATAACTAACTTATTAATAACTACCAAAACCATTCTTAGTCAACCCTAACTTATAACATATAAAACTAGCCCACTTAAATTTGAATAACCATAAACATTCTCAAGAATTATTTTAACTTCATTTAACTAAATATATAATTAAACTTAACCCAAATTTATAACTAAATTAATTTAACTTAACTAACCAAACATATACAATCAATTAACCCTAACCACAGCCCTAACCCATACAAACATCCTATAATTAATTAAACTAATTAAATTAGTTATTCATAACATTGTAAACCCAAAATTACTCAAGTAAATTATTCAAATACAAAAACATATATGAATTTTACAATTAAAAATCAACAATTTCAACGACCAATACTCTTACATTAATAAACAACAATATTATAACTTTAATTTCAAGTCCTAACAACATTGAAACCCTAAAAATTTACATTCAAAACATACACTATTCTAAATTTGAATTTCAAACCATAACCACACTAAAATCGAATTCACCCTAAAAATTTACACTCAAATTCGCCCTAAAAATGTACATTCAAAACACAATTCTAAATCGAATTTCAAACCCTAAACTTGAATAACACTAAACACTACCCTAAATTTGAATTTCAAACCATAACCACACTAAAATTACTCAAGTAATTACTCAAATTCACCCTAAAAGTTTACATTTAAAACACAATTCTAAATCGAATTTCAAACCTTAAACTTGACTAACACTAAACATTGCCCTAAATTTAAATTTCAAACCATAGCCACAGTAAAATTACTCAAGTAATTACTCAAATTCACCCTAAAAATTTATATTCAAAACACAATTCTAAATCAAATTTCAAACCCTAAACTTGACTAACACTAAACACTACCCTAAATTTGAATTCCAAACCATAACCACACTAAAATTACTCAAATAAATTACTCAAATACAACAATATATATGAAATTTACAATTAAAAATCAACAATTTAACTAGAAAAATAAATTAGGGACTCACATCGGTGGTTGCCGGAGATGTTGGCGTCGGTGGTTGCCGGAAAAGTGCGCACGGTGGTGGTCGTCGTGGTCGCGTCCGCGGCGTCGGCGATGGTGGGTGGGTGGACGGTGGTTGGGGTCTGGGTGTGAGAGAGACCGAGCGAGATGGAGAGAGAGAAAGTGAGAGTGCAGCGTTATCGATTGAATTCTGCCCGTTGAGCAATTAAAAATGGTCGGCGACCGATATCCAGCGACCGATACCGTATCGGTCGCTGGCTTAGCGACCGATAGTGAGGCAAATGTATTAAATGTTACCGTTGTCGAAATTAATTGAGTGTCGCGACCGATACCCAGCGACCGATATGGTATCGGTCGCAAGCTCAACGACTGATAAAGTGATCACTGCGACCAATACTATATCGGTCGCCAATTAGCGACCGATATGGTATCACTCGCTGCGTATCGGTCGCCCGTGTCGCTCAGAGCGACCGATACATATCGGTCGCCTGGGTCGGTTGCCGTAGACGTTTCATGTTGTAGTGAGAAGAGATTGACCTTCGAGATTCCGATGTTGAAATCCTCCACTGAGAAGTCCACGCAACACTCCGGAAACCCGATTGCTATATCACCCCAATTGAGACGAATCTCAATCTAAGATGTATGTATTTGGTATATGAGAATGTTTCAGGAAACATAGAATGTTTCAGGAAACAAGAACTTCAAACTAAAAGAGAGAGGAACTCAGGAAATCACCTTGGTATCTCTCTAAGAGTTTCAGGCAGTTGGTGTGGAATAATCTCTCCAAGAGACCCCTTTATATAATGTTTAGAAAACCTAGGGAGAGGGTACAAAACCCTAAAGGGTCGACTTAACGCGACGACGCACTTCTAATGCCAAACACGGTCCCTGTTGAATCAACACGGTCCGTGTTGGACTCCAGAAGGTCTATTAACTTGGCCCACGGACACCACGGACCGTGGTGTCTCAACACGAACCGTGTTGGGTCAACACGGTCCGTGTTGAACCAAGTTCGGTCCGTATTGGGCTGATTTCTCACAGAAATCAGTTCCCAACATTTCTAAACGTAATACAATATTACTTAGGTTACATACATTGTTCCAGGGCACTGACTTGTGTGACCCAGTAGGACCAAATAATATAGTTGTAATTAAACCAGACCTGTTCAACAGTCGGGTCGGGCCGGGTCGCGGGCCAGATCAGTCGGGTCGGAGGTTTCTAACCCATCGCCCCGAGCCCGACCCGGCTCGAAGGTTGGGCCAAGTACTCTCGGCCCAAGCCCTGACCCTATGGGCCACGGGCCGACTCAACGGGCCGACAACTATATAATATGAATTTTTTAATATACAAAAAACCTAAAAATTACGCATTTAATTTACGTATTTAATCGGATCATCGGGTCGGGCTGGGTCACAAAAAGTAGAACCTAATCTAGGATTTTTTTTTAAAAAAAGTTAATGCGTTTAGCCGGGTCATCGGGCCGGGTCGGGTCACAAAAAATAAAACCTAATCTAGGATTTTTTTAAAAAAAATTTGATGCATTTAGTTAGGTCATCGGGCCGGGTCGGGTAACATACCCTTGCCTCGAGCCCGGCCCGACCATGCTTCGGGGCCCCGACTTTTTCGGGCCAGGCCGGGTTATCGGCTAAAATTGTGGCCTTGACCCGCACTTTTTCGGGCCGGGCGGGTCCCCGGCCCACTGAACAGGTCTAAATTAAGCACATTCAATTACTAATTATAGAGGTCTCTAGCAAGACATATAATTACTATATTACTTTGGTTTATTCTCCGTGTATATCGAACATTGTGTGGATATTTCCAACAAACCTCCCCGACCACCCTGCCGTGGTGGTCCTCCTTGTCGCCGACGTAAGCTCCGACCTCCTCTGGATTTTCCCGACCACCTTCCTCCACCCTTTGCCGCCTCTTCCCCCGCCCATAATTTCCCGTCTCTGCTTCCTCTCCTCTCTCTCTCAGTGTTGTGCGTAAGAGAGGAAGAATGGGGATAGGCCCCTTTTAGTTTTATGTAACCCAACATCTCTCCTTTGTGCCTTCTGAAACAATAGAGGCAGCCCATTATCTCAATTTGGGGTATTTTCCAAATCTGAATTTAAGTATCAAATTTTATTTCTTTCAATTATTTATTATTAGTATTGATATTATTACTATTTATTTACATTTATACAAAATCAGATTTATCAAGTGGAAAAAGGGAGGATTTATTCACTTTATCCGCCAACTCAGGTATATTTCGATGACTGTAACCTTCGAAACTGTTTAAATGTAAAAACATAAGCTACTCTAGCTAAAGTGGAATAATTATTGTTTTCATTGTTTTCAAATATCGTTTTATGACTAATATTTGTGGACTCACGTTTTCGAAAACCTAATGTTTGATGTTTCGTTAATAATCGGGTTGATAGGCCCGAACACATGCGTCTTCATGGTCTATCTTTTACCTAATCGAGGGTTGATCATCTCGAGTGCGTGTGCCTTGGGAAACCGCGCCGGAAGGGGGTGTTGGCTTCCAAGATCCAATTACTAACCCCTATCGCAATGTTCAATGTATGTCGTTACTATTTAACAATTATTTATTGTGTGTAATTAGTTTCACCCTTGTTGATCACATTCTTGCCGTTTCACTTATATATGATCTTTATACTTGTTATATATAATTCTTAAGGCTATATAATTAACTTATACTCTTGAAATATATCCAACAATCCCCCGCTATTTCAAGAGTATATAAAACCCTTGAAATAACTTTATTTAATGAGCTTATACCCCCGCTATTTGAGATATACCTTAACTTGTAATCACCAGAGAACCCACAAAACATATGCCTAATGAAAAGTATATTACTCTTTGAACTTTTCAATTAGTGTATATGAGCCAAAATTGAATCCAAATCACAAAGTAGACATAGCTTTGAACTTTGGATTTATATTGACCAACTATACTCATAACACATATACATTTTAAATCTTGAGTGTAAATATCTTTGACACTATTGTCCGGCCTTGTGTCCTTATCCTTCATAAGTGTTTCAGAACTTTAGCTCAAAGTTCCTTTCTGCGGCCACACATTACACTTACATAGGTAGACTTTGTAATTATACCACCCCTGTAATTAGGCTTTCCACAAAGTCCATTAAGAGTATTACTACTCAACCTCTTATCATTACAGATTTCCTAAGCATCACTTGACCTTGGGATAAAAACGATGTTTCCTACTGATTTAAACAACTCCGTACTCATTTGAACTTTAGAAATTGGTGGTATTCCAATTCGTAAAGTTGAGTCTTTGTTGTAATTAGTAGTTCTTTGAGCTACAACCCATCCCTTTAGAAGTACTTATCATCAAATCTTTAGTCAATCCTTTGGTTAAAGAATCGGCTATATTTTCTTTTGATTTGACATAACTTAAAGTCACTACTCCATCTCTTATAAGTTGATGTACATAAGCATGTCTCAAACCAATGTACCTCGACTTGCTATTGTAGACATGACTATATACAACATCCAAAGTAGACTTGCTATCACAATGAATTGAGATAGGAGCCAATAGCTTATACCAAATTGGTATTTCCAATAATAAGTTCCTTAACCATTCCGCTTCCTTACAAGCAGCATATAATGCCACTAATTCTAAAGACATAGTGGAATCCGCTATATTAGCTTGTTTCTTTGAACCCCAAGAAACCGCTCCACCTCCTAAAAGGAACACCCATCCACTGGTAGAGGAGAAATCTCCTTTATTTATCTAACTCGCATCCGAGTATCCTTCTAATACCGAAGTAATAGGCAATACCACAGATCCAACAGACTTCCGGTGTGAATTGTCATAAGCCCTGAGTTGTACACTGTTTTGAGCCAAGTGTTGTTGCTGTACTCCCAATTTCTGTGCCGTCCCCCAAGGGCACACGTTTACAGCCAAACCATTGTCAACTAAAACCAGTGGGATAGTTTTGTTGGAACATTGCACTGTGAGGTATAGGACTTTGTTGTGAGATGCTCCTCCCTGAGGTAGATCTTCAATCCCAAAGGTGATCATCTCTTGCTGGGTAGTCACATGAGCAACCATAGTTTCAGGAGTTGTTGCAGGGGATACCGTGAGGGCTGTGAGGGTGACCTCAGCCCTAGTCTTTTTGAGTTGAGAAAGAAGAGGATCTTCAGGAGAGGTCTGATTGTCACTACCAGTTGTTGGCGTAGAGTTAGGAAAGGCCACTAGGATGGTGGTATTCCTGTTATTGTTGTGACGGCCAGACCGAGTAAGGAATGCCATGTCATCTGGTTCATCTTTCTCCATCCATTCTATCTCAGAATGCTCATGCTCATCATCCTCATCGTTGTCCCAAATACCATGGATGAGTAGACCTTCAGGGAACCCAACTATCTCGGGGACAGCTTGACCTGTTTCTACAATCAAAGCAGAGGGGTCAAAGCTGAAATCCCCACATAAAATAGCATTTGCATGCTCTAGCATAGGATTACTTTAATTGTTTGGTTTCTTAGCAGCTTTCGACATAGGTAGCGTCCCGGACCTTATCATATCTTCTATCTTATTCCTTAGAGTCCAACATTTCTCAGTGTCATGGCCTCGGCAACAGTGGTAGCGGCAAAATTGGTTGGCGTCCCAATTTCTGTCCTTGATTTCTGGCTCTTCCTTCGGTAAGGGAAAAACCAGAATACCCTTCTTAACTAGACGGTCGAGAGCCTGAGAGTAAGGAATATCCAATGGTGTGTGAGTCTCATATTTCGGTACGTAAGGCCCCTTGCGCTGGATAGAGTTAGTCTCCATGATTTTAGGAGGATGGCTAGCTGCACTAGTAGCCCTCCTGTTGGAGCTGGACCCTTTCCATCCAGGCGAAGTTGTCTTATCATTGTGCATGGCTTCTAATTGGACATAGATGTCCTTCAAGTAATCCAAATCTTTGACGACATGATACCCTAAGTGCTTGGATAGGCTGCTCTTGAGTCCTTGCTTAAAGGTAGATAACTGTAGACGAAGAGGAATTGTCTCATTGATGTGGGACATTTTCGTGTGCCACCTCTCAAAGTAATCCATAAAGGACTCATCATCCCGCTGCTTCATGACGGTTAGATCATCCACTGTAGCTTGTTTCTTCTGGATGCGTGTGTAGTGGTGGATGAAAGCCTTGAACAATTCAGTCCAGTTGGCCTTGATTTGGGGGTGACAGAGCGTGATACCATACTTTCGCTTCTCCATCTAGGGTGGATGGGAAGACAGTAGAGTATAGGTTAGCATCAATTCGATTTAAGGGTGCCAACCTCATGAACTCCTCCACATGATGAATAGGGTTCTCAGAAGGTTTGAACCTAATATTCGGCACTTCAACTTTGTCAGCTATCTTCAAAGTTGGTTGAACAGATAATGGAACCTCTAAGTACTTGTCAGCAAAAGTCGGAACAGAGCTTATTGCCTTGGTGAGGCTTTCTAACTTCTGCTCAAGAGCTTTAACAGCGGAATCCCTTGTAGACTTTTCAGGTGTGTTAACCTTAGCCTTAGATATCCCCGTTCCTCCAGAATTTGGGGATATCTTGATGATTTCAGGACCATATTCATATCCATGCATTTCTTCATCATCTTCTTCAACATTCAACCCTAACTTGGTGTTGATCTTAGTGATGGCTTGCAGCATGCCATCCATCACCTGTTGTTGTTCATTCAGCCTTTTGCTCATCTTCTGTTCCTGCTCTAGGGAATTAGCGAAGACCAAACCCTGCATCTTGGTGTAGAGCTCGTCCAAATGCTTCGTGATGTTGGCTTCAGTGCTTTGGACCGGGATCTCTTGGAATTGCTCTCCATACATGGTGTTGTTGCTAGTTGCAGATGGATTGTAATGTGGGTTCGGAATCAAACGACCAGTTCGAGAATCTCGAATGCGGGCTCGGAGTCGATCACCAATGATGCATGCATGGAAATTCAAAATTAGAACACTCAATGACATACTCTAACACGTACTACCCGATGCATGCATGCCCTAGGAGACCTATATGATCCTAACTTACTCAACACATATATGCTGACACAAGAGACTCACCCACTTTCTGGGAGTGCATGACCTAACTCTATATGGACCTATGGACAAAACATTATAAAGGGTCGCACAAAGCCAAACATAGCGAGCGGGTCATAAACCGATAGGCTCCAGTCAGTGTTTCTCAATTCGGATGGGCCTAATCCACAGGCCGACTGTTTTAAGGAGAATACGTAACTCGTCCTAATAATTCAGACAGCTCAAGCCATAATGACTATTATGTGGACTAGAATAATATATCAACAAACTGACGACCCAACTCTTTTTATTTTTACCTCTTTTATTGCCCCTTTTTTTGTAGCCGAGGAAAATGGATATTATAATGGATTGAACAAAGTCAACAATAAGCGAGTCGTAATTAATTCATACGTTTAATCAACAAATACCATATAGTTGGGCCTAACAACGGGCCGGCCAAAAATGCGGTGGATTTATCAATTAAATCAATAAATTAATCTACTCAAGCCTAGTGACTATTATGCAATCTAAAATGCTATCCATTTACTTTGTTGGTTTTTAATTAATTTTTGGACCTTTGTTAAGACAATTTTGTAAAGGTCCATATAATATCATCAAAAGTGAGTCAACTTTTATTTATTAATTAAAATAATCACCCTTCAAGCATAAATGGGCCCTTCCACTTGGGCTAACCGTGATGCTTTTTGAGACAATTATTCTAATTAATAAATAATCATTTTCTCAACCCAATGAATTTTATATGGACTAGAACAAAACCTCTAAACTAGGGTCGACTCTAAAACAAAAGAAGAAAAAAGGGACGGGTTACACATAGCACATAGCATACAACATGAGGGGATACCCTAAACCAAGGTTCTATGTTCATGGATTTTTCTATGGTTGGATTACATGGCCTACCGCACGTTTTCATCTCCGTACCCCATACCTTTAGGTAAGGAGTGTGAGGTATTGCTCAAAGATCTTCAAGGAAGCCCTTTGAGTGTAACGCGGGGAGAGGAGAGACCAAATGCTTGGTGATGTAGAGTCCATCACACAAGTACTGGCCTACCCGCTCTCGAGGGAATCACCTAGGTATAACTTAATCGTCGCCTTTGTGCTAACGTGTCAAAAGACGCGATTAGTGGCCCGGTATGCAAAGGATGCCTAAAAAGAATTATAAAATCGCGAAACAAATCAACTTCTCCCTTTTACAATTTCAATTTAATTCGATTTTTTCAAGTTTTACCCTCTTTTTAAGTTTAAGTCCCCAGTGGTGTCGCCAATCTGTAGGACCCCGGGAAAAGCGAACACTTTTCTCCGTAATTACTTAATGATCGGGAGCCGACTAAGGTTGCTTAATCCTTAAATAAGGATATTTTTATTTTCAAAATTCATTTTCGGGGTGGTGAAATTTTATTTATTTTACAAATCTATTTTTTATTATTTAAATATTTGAAATTACACCAAATTATATTAATAATAACTCAAAATCAGCCCACATCCAATTCAGGCCCAAAAAGAAGTAGGCGGGCCGGTAGAACTGTCAAAACCCGCGCAGGTTTTGACAATTCCTGGCCGGGCCGCCCATTTCCCTTGAGCCAGAGAACATGGGTTGGAAATAATAAAATCCGTGCGGGTTTTATTAAGCCCAACACATGATCTCTCGTTTTTTTGGTTTATATTGGGTGAGGGTTGGATCTTAAATTATTTCCTAATTACTTTAGTATAAATTCTAATTTTAAATAGTTAAACGGATTATAAAAAGAATAAAGAGTCGCCAGTCGATTTAAGGTAACCGACAAACTGTAAAAAATAATAAAAATAACTCCGGTCCACGAAACCCGATTCTAAGCTCGGGGGTAAGGCTACGAATTCAAGAATTATAAAAATTCTTGAATTCGCCCGTTAGAAAACGGACTCTACTAAAATCGACATTAAAATGAAATAAAGCGGAGAGAAGTTTAATAGATTTCGCAAGTTTAAATTCTTAACATGCAAGATAAAATGGAATTTTTTGTTTATAAAATATGCACATATAATCGAAATTAAAGTACAAGTTACATGATTGAAATAACAATAACTACAGAAAACATAAAAGCAAACCTCTTTGATTTAGGAGCCCGAATGCGCTGTTCGAAGATCTTGACCTCGCCTGGACTTGGTGACTTGATGGATGAAGGATGATTGTAAGAGGATTAGGATGAAAATGTGTGAGTGATACTTTTGGTGGAGTTATGGTAATGAGAGTAACGAGAATGATAGAAGTATGAGGAGAGTTTATGGGAGTAAGGGTAGAATTATGGTGATAGTTGGTGTGAATGGGAGTATAATGGTGGTAGTTTATGAGAGTTGTTGATGAAATGGATGGAAGTATGTAATTTTGAGGGGAGATTTAAGTAGAGTATGAGTGTTGTGAAGGATAGTTGATGGTATGAGTCGAAGAATGGAGGGAGTATTTATAGTTGAGTGAGGTGAGGTTTAGGAGGGAAAATCATGGGGGACACATCCCCATGATCATGCCATGCAATCACGTAGCTTCCAAGTTAAGGCCAAGGTCAAAGTACATGGGGCTAATATCAAGGGAGGATGATCATATTTTTGGCGCCAGATTTTTTAAGATAAAACCCGCGCGGGTTTATAATATCCAGACACTGATCGGTGACGTGGACAAAGCCAAAACGACGCGCTTAGGTTATAGATAACCCGCGCGGGTTTTGGAGTCTGGGCCGGGGCGCTCCTTGGGCCTGTCTTGGTTCTGGGCCGTCTCCTTCGACTTAAAACTCGTGCAGGTTTTGCTACTGGAAGTGGGCCGGCTTGTTTTGATTTATTTGCATCGTTTGCTACATTGGCCCAGTGATGTATCCGGCCTTCGATGTTTTTATTCACACTTTTGATAATTCGGGATTATATGGGTGCAAATCCCAGTGTCTACAACGTCTAATTCATTTTATACTTAGTTTAACCTAGGGTTTTCGATTATCAAATTTCTTCTTTTGGTATTTCATTAAACAATTTAAATCCATACTCTTGATGGTCGAACAAGCATAATGCAAGCATAATCAAAGTCTAAATAGAATGCATTGAAACTAGATTCATACTTGTTCAATCCTACAAAATTAATTTATAAAGCAACAATTAAGGTTCATCCCCCAAATTAAGAGGAAACTATTCACAATTCATGATTAAACTACAAAGCATATGAAATTCTACACTAAAAAAGCATATAAAACCTAAGAAATTGAGAATTAAACCGATAAATTATGGAGAACTTGATTGAAGCTCATCAATGGAAGATTTGTGCTCCTCCGTACCTTGAATTCAATCTTGAATGAACAACAAACTTCGATCTTCACTCTCAAATCTCAACTAATGATGATGTAAAATGATTGTGGATGGTGGATGATGATTGAAGTGAGTGATTTCTAGAAGTATGGAGAGGGATGGATGGATGAATATGATGAATACCGCTAATCCCTTGATTTTATAGAAAAATCCAAAGAGAAACGCCCAAAACTGAACAATCAGGCTCTCCACGGATCGTACCAGGACGATGACCTCAACACAACCCGTGTTAGTAGCACACGGTCAGTGGTGAATGCATACTTCAGATTTTCACTCCCTGTGAGCCTCCACGATTCGCGGGGCTCTTCTTCCCACTCATGCCGGGCAATAGCATCCCTTCTCATTTTGGGCCTTCCTTTTGGGCCTGGGACATCTTTTCATTTCTTCAACTCTATGCTTCACTTGGACATCTTAGCTTGGTTTTAGCTTAGTTTTCCTTCATTTCTTCTCAAATTTCTTACAAAATGTACCAAATCCCAAACCATGAATAAATGAGAAATTTGGGTATAAAATAATCACCCAAATCCGCATCAAAATATCCAAATTTACAAATACATAAATAACACTTATCATCCAGTTGGACTCACCCCCATTGTCATCCTTAACAAATAGCAACCAACAAACTATGATTAATAAATATTTTATGTGCATTATTACTCCAAATATATATGATAAAACTGTAACTTTTAACTCATTTTACAATAATTAAGGAGTTTAGCATCAAATAAAACTTTATGTCCAAACCAATCAATTCGGGAAGTGGGTTAAATACGTGTCGGTTGTATATCTAGATAAGGTAAATACAGGTCCATAATATTTCGGGTTCGGGTAAATACGAATTAGGTGTATTCTCGGTTCAAGTAAATATAGGTTAAGTGTATTTCGGATCTGGGTCAACACGGATCAAGTATATTATTTTCGGATCTGAGTAAATACGAATTGGATATTATTTGACAATAGAAAACGCTATGAGTCGTAACATATGACCATTTTTAAATCATTATAACTTTTATGAGTATGGAAACTAGGGGTGAGCAAAATTTCTGGGACTCCCGGTCCCATCCCGCACTACAAAAAAAGTGGCTTTCACCAACAGATTGTCAGTGACAGATATTGTATCTGTTGGTAAAAGTGTATATTTACCAACAGATTAGTAATATGTTGGTATTATTAATTATTTACCAACACTAATATTATCTGTTGGTAAAATAATTTTAATACCAACAGATAAAAAATTAACTGTTGGTAGTATTTTAACAGTACCAACACTTATATTATCTGTTGGTAAAATAATGCTAATACCAACGGATAAAATTTACTGTTGGTATTAGTAATCTGCATGTTTAACCGAGAAATGGGGCTAAAAATTGCAAACTGACGCCCCTCCTAAACGTAATGTCTCATTCCTTCCCAACTCCAACTTAAATTTGGCTTAGGGTGAAAATTTGAACTGCCGTCCGCCCATCCCACACAAAAAGCCACCATACTTCCTTCTTCGTTGGATGAAAATTACAAAATCTTCTCTCAAACCCTAATCTATAGTTCTTCCTCTACTTCTCTGTTGTTCGTGTCGTTCCTCGCGCGATATCAGGGTCGATTCTACCCAGATTTTCATCACACGGTAAGTCGGTTGCGGTAATTCGGTTCAATTTTGTGTTTATTAGTGTAATTCGGCTGAAGGTCGATTCTACCCAGAATTTGCTTCCTGCCAGTGCTCTAGCTCTTTTATGTTCTGAGCCTTCATTGTTTGTGAAAGAAAACGCTGTTTTGGGTTCAATTTTGTGTTTATTGGTGTGGTTCGGTTGAAGGTCGATGGTTGCTGGTGCATATTTCTTGCCCACCTTTGTTTGTTCCAGTTCTTTCTTCTCTTCCTTTACATTGGTAAAAATCTAACTAGGATCATACGATCTGGGTCGTTTGCTTCTTTTCCGAGTGCAGTGGTGGTGCTTTGGTCGCCATTGCAGAGCTGATCTGGGTCATTTGCTCGTGTCTGTAAGCACTCGTTCTCTCATGTATCTACCCAATTATTATTGTTGAATTGTTGCTCTCGATTCGCTCCAATTCGACATGAATCGTGTGAAAGTTGTATCTCTGTTATAATCATGCTCTCAATCCCGCCATTGTTGTTGTTCCTCTTGTCGTCTGCTGGTGCCATCACAATTCAACATTCTTCCCATCTTTTTACGGTAACTTCTTCGAACTTATCATCATCTTTTTATTGGGTGTTACTCGATTGATTTATTTTATAGGGATCGCGTAATTGTTTTCCCCTTTCTGAGTTTCTAGGATTTGGTTGAATTCCTGTTGATTTTGTATTTTGTGGTTGATTTCTGATCCAAACTTGAATGCTGACCTGACTTGGAATTTTGATTTTGATACTGGTTTTAGGTATAGTGTTCTGTTTGATTTTGTGATGCTTTTAGCAAGGTACTAAATGGTTTTGGTGATTTTTTATCCTAACTTGAATCCCAATGTGGCCCAAATTCGATGTTGATCCTTGTTAGGTATCTTGTTCTGTTTTATTTCTGTGAGGTTGTTAGCAAGACAGCAGATGGTTTTGGTTAATTTTTGATTGAAACTTGAATGCCAATGTGTATAAAAGAATGAAGAGTGGTCATTGATACGCTTTATGACATAACTAGCTCATAAGAGCCAATGAAGAAATGGTGGACATGGGTTTGACCTCTAAGTTATCCATGACCATATAAGTCACAAACCCCTTGACAAACCCATTGTTGGAACTGGAAGTACCTTTAGGAGCAACATAGTTACTCTCATGGGACATTGTAGAGTTACAGCTGGGACAGACCGCAGCTGGGTTATCACTCGCATAAGTCCAATGGGATGAAGAGTAAGTGCATGTGTAGAATTTTCTTGTGCCCAGTTTGACTGGCCACTGCTTTGTTTAGCAGCAAGAAACTTGGATAAGCACCTCCACTGCTACATAATGATTTAAGTACAACGTCTTTAGTCATGTTAGGTAGGTTGAATGTAGTTAGAAATCAGAGTCTCGATGCTTTTGTAGAGGTCGCTAAGGCAACCTATCTTGTCGTCATTCATCCTTAGAAGTTTAATGATGGTTGCAATTGGCAATAACATGATGTGGAAGAGAAAATCCACAAAATCTTTGTCAGCTTCCGCAAATAGCACCTTACTAGTCCTTGTGTCTATTAGCAACTTCAAACTCAATTTATTGTCGGTTCCATCCCCCATTATTTTTATTTGGTGGAACTAAAATCTTATGTTTTCGAATTGAACAATCAAATTATATGATAAGTGTATATAATAGAGTACCAGGAAGTTCTGCATGGTTGATTGAGGGTGTAGGAAGTTGCTAGGAAGAATATATGCTTGTTTAAGTAAAAATCAATCAAACCGAACTGTGAACAATTATAAAAGATTTGAGTTGTGCAATCAGAGAACCTAAGAATAGTTCTAAAAGTTAGATTACTCATTTCACAGCATCTTTAAAGTGTCCTAGTACAAAAACATGGATATAAGGAACCTTCACTGTTCTCACTTTGTATAGCTATTGGCGTAAAAAGCTGGTACTACTACTTACATCATGAATAACTGAGTCAATTTATATCCCATTCTAACGTGAATCATTGCTTTTTTTAACTAACAAAAGTAAAGTTTAGTTTTGAGATTTGGTCATTTTGTAATTTGCTCTCACCAATTACAACCCCCAAATACCACCATATTCTCACCTAACCTTCTTCAATTATAGAATCTGAGCTCTAATGAATCTTTTTCAGCATTTGGGCATATATTTTGCAGCTAATTTCTTCTGGTTATCCAACAAATTTACCAAAATACGCGAAATTCCTACTTGGATATGATCAGATAAGGCTAATTACAAGTGGGGTTCAGTTGTTTGGTTCCCTAGGTGCTACTGCTACTGCCACCGAACCCTCGACTTTTGATGGGCTAACGGTGGAACGGATGCTTGCCAATAAATGGACGATACTTGATGAGTCTTAAAATGATTGGAAGAGCCATGCTTCAGCTATTGCACAGTTTATCCATCTCATTAAAAAGTTCTTTAAGGTATGCTCATTCCCCTAATTTTATACTTTTAATGCATTTTATCTTCATTTTTGTAGCCCAGAAGCCAACATATTGATTCTTATGCATGAAAAAGCGACAATATATTAATCTTTTGAGTGGAAGCATTTGTTGGAAGACATAAAGAAGGAAATAAAGCAATTGGTGGATGCCAATTCATTATTACCTTATGTGGAATTCTAGGTATGTTCAACTTACTACAACAGAAGCGTATTTTAAAAGATTAATTTAGCTATTATGCATAGTACTTGACTACTAAGTAGTGACTACTATCATAGTACTACCTTCTGGCATGTGACTATGAAAATGATTAAAAGATGGTGTTAGATAATGTGATCTAGCATCAGCATGTGAATGTAATATTTGTATTATTTCTATAAATCAGACATTATTCATGACATTGTGTTTAAAATTTGGTTGAAATTTTTGTGTAAACTTTACATTTGTTAAATTGGTGAATATTTTGATATGATTTAAAATATATAGCTTAGATGGCTCAAATATAAGAAACATATGTGATGTATTCTGTTATATATGTGATTCCTATAATAAGTTATATATATTTGTTTTATGTAAGATTCTTGTGGTTGATCTTCCGTATATTTGGATTTTTGAATTACTAGCAAAGGGGAGGTTCCTGTTGGTTTCATTAATGTATATGTTTGTTATAATTATCAATTTGAATTTTCGCAAATTTGCAGGAGATACTTGAAGATCTTCGCAATTTATTTGAAGAAGATTTGGATGTTGATGTTGATGCTGATACCAATAACAGTGCCGGCAACAATGAATATTACGAATACATCGTTGATGAAAATGTAGACGGTGGACGTTGTTTAGGCGCTCAATTTTGTTTAGAATATTACTCTTTAATCTTCGCAATATATAAGGTTACTCTTGAATATTAGCAGATACGATTTTCGTACTTTTAACTTAATTATGTGACATTTAGATTTAAAAATTATGTATTTTACAATTAAGAACATCCAATGAATAGAATTTGATGTTTTCCTGATATTGTAACTAAAATTAAATATTTATTTACAATAGTACAATATATTTAATGACATATTTATAAACAACATATGACTATCGCCACTATTCCAATAGATATATATGTTTTGAAATTGCGCCAATTATATTACCAACAGATGTATGTGTTGGACAATGTCTCTCAAATAAAGTCGAAAGTGTATTACCAACAGATAAAATGTGTGAGGAATATTTTAGCGCTCCAAAATACATTCACCAACATTTACATTTGTTGGTAAATGTGATGTATCTCCGACAGATATTAATTGTTGGTATAAAATTCCTAATAGCAACGGAACAAAACTGATGGCATTAGTTAACAATACCAACAGAACACAATATCTGTTGGTAATACTTTTACAATCAGGTTTATTTCCAACAGTCTAGTGACAGATAATTATCTGTTGGTAAAAACTTATACCAACAGATATTGAACTTTTACCAACATATAAGCCCTGTTGGCAAAAGCCATTTTTTTTGTAGTGCCGGTCCCGGTCACCGGTCCCACAATCCCGCTTCCAGTGGAAACGGGACTGGGATCGGGATAAAAAATGAAGTCCCGTCAATATCGGGACCGGGAGTGGGACTTAACCTCATTTTCCGATCTCGATCCCGATTCCCGGTCATATATATATATATATATATATATATATATATATATATATATATATATATATATATATATATATATATATATATATATATATATATATATATATATATATATATATATACCTATAATAGTAGAAGAATCACTTTGACTTT
Organism: Portulaca oleracea; assembly: GCA_029582165.1. NCBI lineage: Eukaryota > Viridiplantae > Streptophyta > Magnoliopsida > Caryophyllales > Portulacaceae > Portulaca > Portulaca oleracea. The sequence continues at coordinate 6,773,079 of CM055878.1, read as the reverse complement.
CATCTTCTTAATTGTAGGGTCTTGATTTTTAATACAAATTTAGACAACAAATTTATGTACGGATCCGGTTTGTTTTTTATTTTTCAAAAAATTATTTAGAGGTAAAAAATTACTTAGAGGTACCCTAACTTTTGAAGAAACAATTTTTTGGTATCCTAACTTTTAAAAACTAATTTTGGGGTACCCTAACTTATAGGATTAGAAATTACTAGGTAAATTTCCGGCGAAACTCCGATTGATTCAAATCATTTTCGTCCACGAAAACAAAGGGCATTTTCATCCACAAAAACACTTGATCAATTTCCCGCCTAAAACTCACCGTTGAATTCAAATAATTGGCCGAAAATTCACCTAATTATTTCTAATTCTAAACGTTAGGGTACCCCAAAATTAGTTTTTAAAAGTTGGGGTACCAGAAAAACATTTCACCAAAAGTTAGGGTACCCTTAAGTAATTTTTTACTAACTTTTGAAGAAACAATTTTTTGGTATCCTAACTTTTCAAAATTAATTTTGGGGTACCCTAACTTTTAGGATTAGAAATTACTAGGTGAATTTCCGGCGAAACTCTGATTGATTCAAATCATTTTCGTCCATGAAAACAAATGGCATTTTCATCCACAAAAACACTTAATCAATTTCTCACCTAAAACTCACCGTTGAATTCAAGTAATTGGCCGAAAATTCACCAAATTATTTCTAATTCTAAAAGTTAGGGTACCCCAAAATTAGTTTTTAAAAGTTGGGGGTACCAGAAAAACATTTCACCAAAAGTTAGGGTACCCCTAAGTAATTTTTTGTTTATTTTTGGGTCATACAATTCAGATTTTTTGTGTCAGAAAAAAATTTCCAACTCTATAAGTATTTTTTAAAACATATTATTTGAGAAACTATTGATTATAGATGTATCTAAATAATTTAAATGACAAATAAAAAATAGAGCAAGTACATATGTTCCCATAAAGAATACAATATACATATGACTTAATTGGTTTCTTAATTATACTATTAACATTTTTTTTGTAATTATAAATGATGACCACTTGATCTATGAATAAAATATTTCTTGATTCTATAAAAAATAATAATATTTCTTGAATATTTTAATTTTTAATTTTTAATTTTTTAAAGAAAATTCATTTCCAAATAATAAGTATTTCCCCAATCTATATTACATGTACCTGGAGCATGTGCTCCAAAATATTGCGAGTGAATGATCATAATAATAAAATTGAACAATTATAGTAAAAAAAGTGAACAATTGTAATATTTGAAACACGTGCTCTAGGTGCACATTGATAACCACACATTAAGGGAGTCAAATTACATTACAGTTACATTATATGCATTAAATTATATAGATACTACTAATGTAAAAATTTATTTTCATCTTTTAAATGATAGTTAGTTAGTTAGTTACATATTGACGGAGTAAAATTACATTATAGAGGTACCAATATTCAAAATATATCCAATTTAGTATGATATCTTACTATTATAGTTCAAGAATCAAGTTGACTGCCTTGAGAAGAATTTTAAGAGATACAAGATATTGTGATCCTTAGATCTAATATGCCAATCAATCTCAACCTTAAAAAGTATTTATGATAAAACAAAATTTAAAAAAAAGAAAAGGTTGACTATTAATCATGCAGATGTTAAAAAATTAACTGCAAAGCTACACTGTTTACGTCTCTTTAATTGTTAACTTCCATGCGGTCTTATCAACAAAAATTTCATTGTTAACTTCTGACCCTCATCTTAATTGTCGTATATTGTCACTATGATGGCGTGTATAGGTAATTACTCCCTCTATTTCGTACTAATTGTTGATATTTAGAGATTGTATAGTTAAATTCTTAATGTTTGACCATAAATTTTTCAATATACATAATGATATTTATACAATTAATACCATTAAGTTTGTAATGATAAATATTATCCAAAAAGTATAATATTACAATTTTCGATAAAATATTATATAAAAGATTATCAATTACATAATGACATTAAAGCCCGTAATATTCAGTTAACTGACAATCAATATGGAACAGATGAAATATATTTCATGTAGTACACCCTCCTTTCCATATTATTTGTCCTTTTATTGACTATGAAGGTCTCCAATAATATTATCATTTTTCAAAGAAAAGACTTTCCATGGTTTTATGGTTATTATACTCATGGGATGCAGGCGGTGAGGTAAGGGTTAGCGAGACCGAGATCTCGGTAATTTTTATTGGTTCCGGTCCCAGTTGTAACCGTGAGCAAAATTTTGCTCTTCTCAGTCCTAATTCACCACAGGCAGGAAATCAACTGAGAAATTTTTAGTCCCAATTTCATAATTTTTGGCACTTATTATTTCCATAAACAACCCACACAAATAATACAAATTTTCTCAAATTTCACAAATGTCGGCGCCAATTTTTTTAAACTGTTTCCCAAATTATAATAACACAATATCTAATACATAACGTATTTTTCCGATAGGTTGCTTCTATGGTGAATTTAGTATTACAATTTCCTTCTGTTTGATTGACCATGTCTATGTTTGAAATAATTAGCATCCCTACCTTACATCCCATATTGCAAGAAGCATTATATACATTACATCCACTTAATTTGACATGTTTATATTTCATAATTTTATTGTGATTTTTCAGCATCTTTACCACGTACAACTGTCCTCTACTCATTTGGCATCTCATTTATAATATTCCCTTTTATCTTAACGATTGTTTTTTTTTATATGTTCAAATCTTACCTATTATTGAACTTATATTTTTATTGTAGTTTTGTTTAACATGATCAAACAATTGTTCTCCCTGGTTAAGTCCTATGAATTTCATCTTAATATATCATCATATTCGTACCCAACAACACTTCAAATTTTTTTTAAATGTATTTATATATGAACGCTCAGGTATTTATCTTTTTTGTTCGGAACGCCTTAGTATTTACTAGTATATATATATATATATATATATATATATATATATATATATATATATATATATATATATATATATATATATATATTCCACTAGCTCTCTAATTTATCATTACATATTTCCACAGTTGCTCTTGTGTAAGTGCAAAGTCTCCTTTTTTTCATATTTGTCATTTCCCACATATTAACACTTATGACTAGAAGAGGTTAAATTAATTTTTATTTTTTTAATTTATAAAACAGTTTGAAATGCTATTGTACAAGCTTTTAGCAGATTTTTTATTTTAGAAAATTTGTGTTATTTTTATGTTTTTTTATAGAAACAAATCAAATAATAGGTGTAAATAGGTTAGAAATCCGGGACTAAATTCCCGGTTCATTTCCCTGTCCCGGTGGGACCAGGAGTGGGAGCAAAAGCCTTCTCCCGGTCATAAGCGGGACCGGGACCGGGAGCAAAAGCTTGCTCCCGGTTACAACCGGGACCGGGACCACCAAAAAATACCGGGATCCCGGTCCCGCTCACCCCTAATGCAAACTAATTAAATGTGTATTGTTTTTGAAAATGAACATAATAATACATATAAAATTATAAACACTTATATTGTTGTTTGTAATTTTTCTTGCTTATCAAAATCTAAGGCAAACTAAAATGTGTTTAATATAATATATTTTTATGTGCATTAGTACAACAAATATATATAAGAAAACTATAAAATAGTTAGCGGGTGAGAAATGTGGAATAATACGTGTGAGGATAGGATAGTGGTTGAGAATCTAAGTCAGATCAATCACATCATTTAAGTATATAAATTTTTAGTTTATAATTTTTACTAAGGTATAGCAAGTAAGACAAATCACATCAGCTACATTATTTATTAAATATATGAATTTTTAAATAGATATTATATATACAGAATAGGTAAGAAAGAATTGATAATGTGAAAAAGGTCAAATAATATAACTAAGAATGTGATAGATAAAATAAATCTATCAAATATTACAAAAGATCAGGGCCCTAACGCGTCCGTAGGACGGGCCTCAAATCTAGTCTAGTTATCATTCGCATAGTAGAAACAGCAATTGATGTGTTGTGTTGTGGAGCTTGATCTGCTTGCTTGTGTTCACACACGTAATTGCTCTTTCACCCTTCAATATAATAATATAATCAGTATACAATAATTTATCGTTTTGCCCTTGAATATAATAATTAATCAGCAGCTTGCCTTATATCTTTTATTCAAACATAAATTTACTATATTACCCTCAAATAGAGGAGTACTATTGTAGGGAGGTAGTATATATAGTCAATATTCATTAACTTTTAAGTCATATGATTATAATTTTTTTCATTTTAACAAAAGTAAGATAAATGATTTTAGTAATTATCCACCGCCAAATATAGGGGTACTATTACAAGTCGCAAAAATTTTCACTCACATAGTAGAAATGGCAGTTGATGTGTTGTGTTGTGGAGCTTGCTCTGCTAGCTTGTGTTCACACACATAATTACTCTTTCACCTTTTAATATAATAATATAATCAGTATACAATAATTTATCGTTTTGCCCTTGAATATAATAATTAATCAGCAACTTGCCTTATATCATTTATTCAAACATAAATTTACTATATTACCCTCAAATAGAGGAGTACTATTGTAGGTCGCAAAAATTGGAACGGAGGAAGTATATATAGTCAATATTCATTAAATTTTTGCTGCATATGCCACAAAAATTAAGTCATATGATTATAATTTTTTTTTTCATTTTAACAAAAGTAAGATAAATGATTTTAGTAATTACCCACCCCCAAATATAGGGGTACTATTACAAGTCGCAAAAATTTTCACCTCAATTTCAAGATGATTGAACTTTTCAAATTAGTTAGGGTGACAATTAAATTAAAATGGTGGTAATATATATAGTTAATATTCGTTAACTTTTTATTGAATATACCTAAAAATTCAATCATATGATTATAAATTTCTACATTTTAACAAAAATAAGATAAATAATTTTAGTAATTACCCGGCCTTTGGACGGGTATAATAACTAGTAGTAATAATAAACGGTGGAAGGACGAAAATTTGTTGTGTTGGTTGCTAAGAAGCTAGATTGTGTTCACAGCAATATTGATTGTTTTACCCATGTTGAGGCCCTCGCTCATAGCATATGATAATGATTACACAACATTTGGAATATTGATGTATACGACTCTATTTTGTTGCTTTTAGACGGGGGCGGAACTAAGGGGGGTTAGGGGTAGCCACGCCCTCCCCCCTCCCCCCCCCCCCAATATTTGGAATATTTATCATTCGCGGTACAATAAAACTTAGAATACAATAGTAGCATGAGTGGTTGTAGATGTTTGGAGTTTGATTTGTGTTAGCTTGTGGGGTGCAAGGTTCAAATGTTCATGCCTTCTTTCACCTTCCTTTTATTTTTTTCTCGTCTTGACTATTGATTTATACGACTCTATTTTGTTGCTTTTTTTTAATTCCATTATTTTACGATTTACGTGCTTATCTCCTTTCCATTAAAACATTTATTTACATATTATATATTATATATTTACTTAAAAAATATATGTCACCTCTCATTTAGTATCTCTATTAATTGTCTTTGTCCCACCGAATTGTTTTTATTATTTTGGTAACTTTAATTATTTGTAGTAATTTGACTGTTGATTTGTTTATTAATCATGCTAAGCTAGAGGGCAATACTTTAACTAATTATTTCTAAAATATATTAATATATGCAAATTTAAATTTGTTCTTCTCTTCTATTTGTATATTTGCCTTAACGCTAAGAACAAAAGCGCGCAGAAGATGCTAATATGTATTTAATATATTATGAGTTGGTCTTAAATTTTTCAAGTTGAGTTTATTTAACCATAAGTCTATAACATTCACAATATTAATATAAGTTGGGTTTAGTATGATTAAAGACTTATTTTTGTTAAAAAAATTGTGTTTGAAAGTTAACGTTGTAATAAATAACTAGTGTTTATACCCGTGCGAATGCACGGGTTATTTTGTCTTATTTGTCGTTATTTATTTTTTTCTTTTTGCAATTATACTTGTAGTGGTTTATTTTGATTTTATTGCAAGAGTCAAGGAGTGAAATATTTGCTAATTGTTAGTTTCACAATATAAGTAGTGTGTTTGTATTAATTTAAATTAAATTATATGGATAAAGTGTATGTGATGTATTTGTGTGCATTGTTAATTATTATTATTATTATTATTATTATTAGATGTAAATATTTATTGTAAAGTATTTATTTTGTTGGATATTATGTGTGTATAAATATATTGTTTTATTTTATTTATAATTCAATTAAATTTGCTCTATACTGCACTCGTCTCTTCTCTTTTTTTTTTGTCAAATTTTTATAAATGTAGGGTTTCAGAAAATAAGATGCGCATGCTTTGCTAATAAAATAAAAGCAAAGAGTATCGATGAAATCATAAAATTTATGGTATATAGTTTGTATTTGACATTTCATTGCACATCGTTAAAATAAATTATTGAAATTACTAAGCAAAAAGAAAAATATATTGGGCCGAAAAATTAATTTAGTAATATAATTGATAATTTTCTATGTGAATTTTTTATTTAAGAAATTTAAGTCGCCCCCAACATATTGAGTTGGTCTTGTGCTCTTTCAAATACATCATTCTAATATAATTAATTACATGTCTATAAAATTGACATCTTTATCTTACATTCCTACACTTTTCTTGAAAATTTAATAGCTTGCATTGCCACCATTTGTTGAGCTCTATTTTTTTTTGGATGTAATTGTACAAACTTAATTTTCCTTGCAAATGGTAATGATATTACAATTATCATCTTGTGTAAAGTTCTTGTCATGTCGTAGCCTTCAAGATCGAGTATTTTGCCTTTGACAAATGAATCTTACATTGTATTCAATTCAATATAATTATGTATGAAATGGTTATTATTTTCGGTTCTCATACCATTATGATGCACAAATCACAATATTGAAAAGAGGAGTTGTGAATACTTGGGTAATGTTTCAACTTTCAAGGTATGTCGGTATTTTTAGTGGTTATGGAGGTCATGTTCTTTGGATTTATAAGTAAAGTTTTACTTACTAGCTTATTTTATCTATTTTACTTAATTATTTTTACAACCTAAAATATTTTATATAATATATATTTAAAAATTCATATATCTAATAAATAATATGATTAAACTGACTTATCATATCCACAGTGCCTTATTTGAAATTCATATTTTTAAAAGTGACGTTTTTTAACAGTAAATACTAACACAATTTTATTTACTTTTCATACTTTACTGACACCTCCTCTTACTTATCCACAAAAAGAAAAAAAAAGGACCTAACTTCATTATTAAGTTCAATAAAATTTGAACCATATATCTACTGTCTCTGTTCTTTGCGGTGTTTAGTTATCCATCTAAGGCTCCTTTCTTTTGTGCGTTAGCACCCAAACGCAATGCAAAATAAATAAAACCTAATGCAGGATAAATGTAAGATAATGCAATTTATCGCAACTTATCAATTCCATTTATTATTTCCTACCGCAACTTAACGCAACCCAACCACAACTTACCGAAACGCAAACCCAACGCACAAAAGAACGGGGCCTAAACCCTCTATTGATCCTTCCAAGTTTTATACTCCCTCCATTCCAAATTATTTGTCCACTATTCCATTTTTGGATGTCTCAAAATTATGTCCACTTTTCTAAAATGAAAATTTTTATTTTATTGAAATTACTAAAATACCTTTAGTTTGAATTTTAAAAGTATTTAAATATGAGAGGGAAAAGTATAAACAGTAGTTTTGAATTCAAATCTAAGGGTATTATTAGTATTTTATTGCTAATTGAGATTAATTTGTTGATTTTCCTTATAATGCGTGTTAATCAAAGGAGACAAATATTTTGAGACGAAGGGAGTGTATTTTTGCTGGCAACCCAGGGAAGAGCAAAAAAAATAATATTTTCCAACATTATTTTTCTACATTTAAATATATTTCTTTTCTATTTTTTTTCACATGCCCACCTATTTTAATTACCACCAACTTAACCACATTAATCAACACTATTTACACTTTAACAATTTAAAGCAAATACTCCCTCCGTTCCATATTAATTGTCATCTTTAGAAATTGTGCAGTCAAACTTTAAAAATTTTGACCATAAATTTCTCAATATATACAATAAATTGCTATATAAAATTACCATTATTAGATTTTTAACGAAAAATACGAAAATAGAGCTAATAGTTATAGAAAACAACTTAAAGCCTGTTCGACAATAGCGTTTCGCATAGCGTTTAGAGTTTTGACTAGTCAAAACTTTATTTTGCTAAATTTTATCTATTCGATAAATTAGCGGATAATTTTAAATATAGCGTTTAACTTACTTTTTTCTAAATAATAACGTTTCAATAAGAAATCAGCGATTGTCAATTTATCTTCCACTTATAACCTTTATTGTTTTAGCCTTCATAGATGAATCTGACACCTAACTAGCTCCCCCTAGATGAATCTGACACCTTAGCTTGCTCATTACTAACCTTTGTAATCATTACTACTTTATCAATTTTTTTTATAAAATATTTTTCTCTAATTTAATACTTAATTGTAGAATTTTGTGTAAATGTACCTATTCAAAATTTCATTTATAATAGTAATAATAATAATAATAATAATAATAATAATAATAATAATAATAATAATAATGGTAGTAGTTTGGGCTTTTCTATCATTTTACATGCACCATATAATGAAACCGCTAATTTTACCGAACACTTGGTTTCAAAAATTTAGTTAAACAACTATTCGCTAATGGTTAATATGTAACAGCTATCTACTACCCAAATAGCTATCCGCTATATAAAACACTAATTCTGCCGAATAGGGCATTAATATGTTGTTAAATGTCCACTTTCAAATAATGGGAAAATTTTTGGAGATAATTCATAAATTATCAAATATTTTTTTAAATGTTAAACTCACCGCTAACGTGTTGTCTTTTCCCCATAAATCTCATTCATTTGCCCCAGTCCCCACTTGGCCCGCTGTCTCTGTTTCTTTTTCATCTCTCTTTCTCATCTCCAAGACTCCAACCCTTCTCCTTTAATTCCCTCTCTTTATTTGTAGTGGAATTTTCTAGAGAGGCTTCACATGCACCATAATTTAAAAAAAAAAAACAAAACTGGGTGTTTTTTTTTTCAAATGAGACCAAGACAACACAACAAACGGACCAACAACGAAAAAACGAAAACAATAAACAAGCGGAAGGACTTATGTGACAACTCCAAGACTGCGGATCGCCTGTCTAGCTAGTCGATGTGCCGGATGTACTGCATGTCTTGAAACTTTTTGTATCTACCCCGCCGTGAACTTCTTCATTGCAAACCTGCAACTGACAGCTAGAGCACGACACTCAACCGAAACTCCATTAGGATTTAACAAACCTTCCACCGCCAAAGTAGAATCCGTACATATGACAACCTTCATAAGTCCCCTCCGTTCAGCCTCAGTAAGCGCAAGTCGGATTGCTAAAAGCTCACTGAACACCACCGATTCACCTTTACCCAATTGGTTTCCATGACCCCATGGCTTCCCCTGCACCATGCAAACCCATGCCGCTGCCATGTCCTTGGATTTTGCACACCAAGCTCCATCCACAACAAAAGTCTCCCTCACCACGCTCTCATCAGCCTCCCCCCAGACCATTTCTACCATTTTCTTCCCTCGCCCGACTTCCCCTTGCGTCTTACCACCCTCCCCTGTTTCCAGTTGATGACCTCCTCCCGGACTTGTCTCAGCATGGCTTCTAACAAACCCTGCGAGACCCTCTCCTTCCCAATACTTACAGAATTTCTAGCTTTCCAAATAGCCCATAGAGTGGCAACAAACTCTCGCAGTTGAAACCCCTCATCCTCCTTCTCTTTTGCCAAATAGAGCACCCAGCCCCGCAGCCACTCCTTCCAGCCGATGTGGGGGTTAGCTCCAGGACAAACTCCCAAAAGACACCCTTTCCACATGTGTGTCGCAATTATACACCTTCTAAATAAGTGGTCCATAGTCTTCGTCTCTTTTCCACACCAACACCCATCACTCTCGGTCAAACGCCGCCTATCTCTATTCTGCCCAGTTGGCAACGCCTCACTCCCACACCTCCACAGGAATGACTGCCATTTGGGGGGAACTTGGAATGCCAGACTGTCTTCCAGAATTTTGAGTCCAATGCGGAAGGTATCTCCACTGTAGTATCCTCCTAGAGAAAGGTGAAATACCCCTCCTTGACCTTATACTCAGTGTTTCTTGACCCCGGCCATACGAGCACATCCTCACCTTCCTGTTGAGGAGGGAAAACCTGGGCTATACAATCAAGGGACTCCTTAGTGAAGACGTGTTGAAGAAAGTCCCAACGCCACCCCTTCTGATATTCCCCATTCTGAACCGCTAAGGATTCCACTTTTAAATGTTTAACCATCTCCTCTTTTCCCTCCACCACTTGAAGCCGTCCTCCCGGAACCCACCTTCCATCAACTGCATCAACCCTATTACCCTTACCCACACTCCATCTGAGCTTATCCCTAACAGCCCCCACTATCTTTGAAATTCCTCTCCAGGTATTAGAACACCCCAGTTGGCACCTTATAACTTGGCTCTTTCTCAATAGGAGAAGGTGCTCCATATTTTGCTCGCCAAATTCTAGAAATAAGCAAATCCTGGTTAGCATACACCCTCCAAGCCTGCTTTAGCAGCAAAGCCTTATTGTGGCAACCAACATGCCTAATTCCCAAACCTCCAGCCCCTTTCGGAAGAAAAATTGCATTCCTATCCTTCCAGTGGATGGATTTAGAGCCATCATTCTTTCCCCACAGGAACCTCACTATGCACGCATTGATCTTATCAATAACAATACTAGGGATCAGATACACGCTAAGAACATGTTGATGCAGTGCCACCAACACTGCATTAATAAGAACTAACTTACCTGCCATTGAAAGCATTATGAATTTCCATGCCTGGAGCCTGGTTTGGACCTCCTCAATCATGAAACCAAATTGATCCGTCCTCTTCCTCTGTACTCTATTAGGTACACCAAGGTATGTTTGGAAAAACCCCTCCTCCGGAAACCCAAACACCACCTTCATCCCCTCTCTATCCTCTTGAGACGCTCCTTTAGAGAAGCAAATAGACGATTTAGTGAGGTTGATAACTTGTCCCGACGCCGTGCTGTACTTATCAATAGCATTCTTCAGGGCAAAGCAAGAAGCAGCCTCAAGTTTAGTAAAGAAAAGGGTGTCATCAACGAAGAATAAGTGAGACACCTGCGGAGCTCCTCTAGCCATAACCACTCCCTAAATTCTCCCAGTGGAAACCTCAGTAGTAATCACTACAGACAAAACTTCCATGCATAGAATAAAGAGATACGGGGATAAAGGGTCTCCTTGCCTTAGCCCTGCTTCCGGGATGATAGTATCAGACTGAACACCATTAACCAGTACCGAATATCTAACAGTGGTAACACACCTCATGAGCAGCCTAATCCATTTTTTCGGAAAAGCCATCTTGCGAAGTACAGCCTCCAGAAAATCCCATTGGATTCGATCATAAGCTTTACTCATGTCCACCTTCAAAGCCGCGAACTGCTTGCCCCGTCTTCTGTTAGCCAGGAAGTGCAGAACTTCATGTACTACTAAGATATTATCTTCCTTCAATCTCCCCGGGACAAAAGCCGATTGGGATTCCGAGACTAACGAATGAATCACCAATCTTAATCTATCCACCAGACATTTCGCAATTATCCGGTAAATCACATTACAGAGGCTAATGGGGCGGAATACACCAACCTTCTGCACCTCCGGTTTCTTCTTCAACAGGAAGATATTAGTATTGTTGAGCTCCCCCACAAACTTCCCTTCATTCACTGCCTCCAGCACCGTCGCCGTGACCTGCTCAACCACAATCCCCCAACATTGTTTGAATAATTCCGGCGGGATGCCATCAGGTCCTGGGCTCTTCCCCGATTGCAGCTGTCTAATTACATTTTCGACATCCTCTCGGGAGAATGGTTCCAGTAGGATCTGCTGTTGGACTTCAGAAAGGGATTTGGTCACCACTCCCACAACTTGTTCCATGACCCTACATCGCACGGAAGGCATTTCAATTCTGGGCCGAAAAAGCCCAGAATACTCCTCATAAAACTCTTGCATTATTTGGGCTTCATCAAAAGACAGTTGCCCATTCCTCAATTGGAGACAGTGCACCCTGTTATAAGCCTTCCTCCTATTAAACTGCCCAAAAAAGAAAGCCGTATATTGGTCCCCCAGCCCAGCCCAATGCACTTTGCTTTTATGGACCCAAAACTCATGAACCCCTTGTTAGGAAAGTGTCCTAAAATCAACAAATCTCTTGATCTCACTATTATTTGTTTCCTAATTGTATTAGGATATTATTTAGGTTTCCTTATTGTGTTGGGTTTCCTAATTGTATTAGATTCTAAATCTATTTGGAGTGGGAGTCAAGTTAGGTTATAGGGAGTTCTCCCTATAAATAGGGTGCATGTTTCTCCACCAAAAACACATCGGTAAACACAGAGAGCGAGAGAGAGAGAAAATATTGAGAGAGAAAGGGGTCTCACCAATATTTTCTCCAGTGTATCCTGAGAGATTGTGAGTTGAGTGTTGAGAGATTGTTATTGTAATCTCCTTTGTGGATCGCATCACACCCTGTGATAGTGATCAGGTTGTACTCCTCCTTTCTCATAGTGGATTATTTTACTGTGTCATGTCCGTGGGTTTTTCTCCGAGTTCTTCGGTTTCCCACGTAATTCTGGTGTTTGATTTTATCGCTTATTTTTCGTTCCTAAATTTTGTCGTAATATCCATCATCTCGTTTTCGATTCTATTATTCGCTTCCGCTGTTACCTTGCTACTCACTTTTCTCTAACAAGTGGTATTAGAGCCTCACAAGGGTATCTGAGCCTTACAAGTGGTATCAGAGCAAGGTGGAGATGGCTTCAATCATGAAGTGCGGTATTCCAAAATTTGATGGAACGAGGAGTTTTACTATGTGGAGACTGCAGATGAAGGCGGTCCTGATTCAGCATGGGTTATGGGATGTGATTGAGTATCCCGACACGAAGACTGATGCGACAATGAGCGATGATGAATTCAAAAAAATCCAGAAGGATATCAAGGGGAATCTGACTCCAAGGGAGTGGAAGAAGCTTGAAGATAAGACTCTAGCAGGGATTCAGCTGTGCTTGGCAGAGCACATTCAGAGAGAGGTGATGCATATCGAGAAACCTCGGGAGCTCTGGACCAAACTGGAAGAGCTGTACATGTCGAAGAGTCGTGCAAACAAGTATCGAATGAAGGAGAAATTCTACAGGCTGAAGATGCCCCAAGGTACTTCTATTCAGGCACACCTTAGTGAATTTGATTCTATTATTACTGAATTGGAATCAATGGATATAAAACACACTGATGAGGATAAGGCTTTTCATTTAATTCTGTCCCTACCTGCATCACATAAACAATTTAAGGAAATCATGTTGTATGGGAATCATGGTGACCTTAACCTTAGTGAAATAAAGGCTAGTTTACTATCTAAGGAGAAACTTGATACCGATGGTGATGACCAGGGTGGTGATGCTATGGTTGTAAGGGGTAGAAATACTGAACGTAAGGGAAATGGGTCTAGAGGGAGGTCTAAACACCGTTCAAAGTCTAGGAATCCTCACAAGAATAAGAAGTGTAACTACTGTAGTAAGATGGGGCATATAGAGAGAGACTGTTGGACAAAACAGAGAGACCAGAAGCAGGAGAGTAAGGATAATCACACCAAACCTGGTACCTCAAACTGCGTAGAGTCCGAGTCAGATGGTGATGGGTTTGTAGTTACGGATGATGCCTTGGCTACCACATCGAGTAGGATAGCTAGAGATGAGTGGGTTCTTGACACGGGGTGCACCTATCATATGTGCCCTCATAAGGACTGGTTCGAGTCTTATGAGAGTGTTGACACCGGGGTCATAGTCATGGGTAACGACACAGCCTGCAAGGTTGCAGGAATCGGTTGCATCAAAATCAAGACTCATGATGGCATCGTTAGAACTCTCAAGGAGGTTCGTCACATCCCTAACATGACTGGAAATTTAATTTCTTTGGGTACTCTTGAAGCTAACGGCTGCATGTACAAAGGAGAAGATGGTGTTTTGAAAGTGTGCAGGGGTTCCATGGTTCTTATGAAGGGAATCAACAAGGGCAGTCTATACATCCTGCAGGGGTCTACAGTGACAGGATCTGTAGCGGCAGTCCTAAATCTTGATGAGTCCGACAGCACAAAACTGTGGCACATGAGACTAGGCCACATGGGCGAGAAGAGAATGTCAATGTTGACCAAGAAAGGATACCTTGAAGGCGCAAAGATCGGTGCGATCACTGTGTTTACGAGAAACAGAAGAGGGTTAGCTTTTCAAGGGCTAAACATACAACAGTAGGGATCCTTGATTACATTCATTCAGATTTATGGGGTCCTACTAGAGTGCCATCACTGGGTGACAAGCGCTACATGTTGACATTCGTGGATGACTTCTCGAGGAAGACTTGGGTTTATTTCCTGCGGCACAAGAATGAGACATTCTCATATTTCAAGAAGTTCAAAGCTTTGGTGGAGAACTAGACAGGCAGGAAAATTAAGAAACTCAGGACTGACAATGGGTTGGAGTTTGTTGATTAGAATTTGGTCTGCGAGGAGCGTGGGATTGCAGGTATCGAACCTTGGTGGGTAAGCCTCGGAAAGCGGGGTAACCGAGAATCAACAGACACTCTGGAGAAAGCTGCATGCTCTCGAATGCGGGGCTTTGGAAGAACAAATCGTTCGGCGGAGGTGATATCTATCGCCTACTACTGTGAGCGGATCACTCATGCCTCTATCGAATACCGATTCGGAGGAAGTATGGGAGTAATCGATTAATTATTCTAACTTGAGAATTTTTGGATGTCCTGTATATGTCCATGTGAATGATGGGAAGTTATCTCCCAGGGCTGTTAAATGCATGTTTCTAGGTTACAGGTCTGAGTCTAAGGGATATAGAATATGGTGTCCTGATTTGATGAAAGTTATTCATCTAGAGATGTAACCTTTAATGAAAGCGCTATGTTATCCGGAATGGAATCTACGTACTTCGATGATGCAGAAATCGGAGAAGGATGTAGGAAGAATGGTGTTCGAGGTGGAGCGAGGCTCAAGTGGAGCTGGAACTGCAATCGAGAGCAACCATCGATGCTCTGAACCAACTCGAGTTGATGAGCTCGAGATTGAGATGAATGTTCCTTAGGTGGAGGAACAACCATGCATTACTAGAGATCGTCCCGGGAGGAGATCGGAGACTAGCGATATCTTGAAGAAGATGATGCTATGATTGCTTATCGCCGAGTGTTGCAGAGGAGACTCTGAAGGTCTTGAACCTTCTATCTATCAAGAGGCCATCTCTTGTCCGAATGCCTCAAATGGATAGGAGCTATGCAAGAGGAGATGGAGAGTCTGAGAAAAATCATACATGGGAGCTATGTGAGTTGCCTAAAGGCGGCGAGCTCTTCTTCTGAAGTGGGTGTACAAGAGAAAGGAAGGTATCCCTGGTGTAGAAAGTGCAGGTGGAAGGCCGATTAGTGGTAAGGGGTTGCAACGGAAAGAAGGAATCGACTACAACGAAGTATTCTCGCCAGTTGTGAGGCATACGTCGATCCGCACCTTGCTTGCCTTTGTTGCTCTATTTGTTTTGGAGTTGGAGCAACTTGATGTCAAGACAGCTTTCCTCCATGGCGAGTTGGAGGAGGAAATATATATGAGGCAGCTAGGGTTTCATCGTTCTGTAAACAGAGCAATTATGCAATTAAGGAAGTCCTTGTATGGACTTAAACAGCACCAGCGTGGTACAAAAGGTTTGATACCTTTATGGTAGAGGCGGTACACAAAAGTCACTATGATAATTGTGTGTACTACGTGCAATTTGAAGAAAGGTCTTTCATTTATTTATTATTGTATGTGGATGACATGTTGATTGCCTCAGGACATGTCACTAATAAAGAAGTGAAATCTCAACTCAACCAGAGTTTGAGATGAAAGACCTCGAAGAAGAAGATTTTGGGTATGGAGATCGAAGGGATAGAAAGGCGGGAAGCTGTTCTGTCTCGGAAGAAATATCTGGAGAAGGTGTTGGACAGATTCAACATGATAAACTGTAAAGCAGTTTCAACTCCTTCAGCTGCACACTTCAAGTTGTCTGGTGAGAACAGTCCTCAATCTGATTTGGAGGTAAGGATGATGTCTAATATTCCCTATGCTAGTGCGGTTGGTAGTTTGATGTATGCTATGGTGTGTACTAGACTGACTGTCCCCACGATTAGTGTGGTGAGTAGATATATGCAGAATCCAGGAAGGAGCATTGGGAAGGAGTGAAGTGGATCCTTCGCTATGTGAAGGGTACTTTGGAGAAGGGCATCCTGTATGATAGAGATAGTCTTTGCGTCGATGTTGCAGTTATGTTGATCTTGATTATAGTGGAGATCTGGATAGGAGACGCCAATTTCGTGGTATGTGTTCGTCATGTGTGGAGGAGCAATATCTTGGAAAGTTTCACTTGATCTATAGCAGCCATCTACTCTGAGGCTGAATATATTGCTTCGGAAGGAGTGAAGGAGGCCATCTGGTTGAGGGATTGGTCATGGAGCTTGGAGTACCACGGCGAGGCGTGGTTTATTGAACGATCAGTGCTATACATCTGACAAAGAATGACACTTATCATTCGAAGACCAAGCATATGAGCGTCAGGTATCACTTCATCAGAGATACAGTTGTTGTAGGAGAGATCGTGGTGAAGAAGGTTCATAATTCTGATAATCCTGCAGACATATTAACCAAGCCTCTATCTATAGCTAAGTTCGAACATTGTTTGGACTTAGTTGGTCTTCTAAGCATGTGAGAGCCCTGCGAAGGGGCGTGTTGATGGCGACAGTCAAGATGTTTATCTGGACCGATGATTCGTTGATTTTAGTCAAAGGTAGAGTTTGTTAGGAAAGTGTCCTAAGATCACCAAATCTCTTGATCTCACTATTATTTGTTTCCTAATTGTATTAGGATATTATTTAGGTTTCCTTATTGTGTTGGGTTTCCTAATTGTATTAGATTCTAAATCTATTTGGAGTGGGAGTCAAGTTAGATTATAGGGAGTTCTCCCTATAAATAGGGTGCATGTTTTTCCACCAAAAACACATCGGTAAACACAGAGAGCTTGAGAGAGAGAAAATATTGAGAGAGAAAGGGGTCTCACCAATATTTTCCCCAGTGTATCCTGAAAGATTGTGAGTTGAGTGTTGAGAGATTGTTATTGTAATCTCCTTTGTGAATCGCATCACACCCTGTGATAGTCATCAGGTTGTACTCCTCCTTTCTCATAGTGGATTATTTTCTGGCTGTCGCCGTCCGTGGGTTTTTCTCCGAGTTCTTCGGTTTCCCAGTAATTCTGGTGTTTGATTTTATCGCTTATTTTTCGTTCCTAAATTTTGTCATAATATCCATCTTCTCGTTTTCGATTCTATTATTCGCTTCCGCTGTTACCTTGCTACTCACTTTTCTCTAACACCCCTTGAATCAATGCAATCATATCCTGCTCTCGTGCCATAGCCTGGGCAAATGCAGAGTCATTCATGCTGAACTTTGCTAGATACTCTTGGCTCTCTTGAAGACCTTGCAAGACCGTATTAGCACTTTCCTGTTTTTCCTTCTTTAAATCTAACACCACTCGTTTCCCCAACTGCCGAATTAAACTCAACCATTTTACACATTTACAAGAGGCATTCCCATGAGTTGGTACCAGCCCCCCTAAAAACTGGGTGTTGGTGTGATGGTG
The DNA here is from genome assembly GCA_029582165.1 of Portulaca oleracea. NCBI lineage: Eukaryota > Viridiplantae > Streptophyta > Magnoliopsida > Caryophyllales > Portulacaceae > Portulaca > Portulaca oleracea. Next base: position 6,755,199 of record CM055878.1, on the reverse strand, counting down.
TTTTTGTCATCAAAGTCTCAGTTGATGAATTCAACCGAATTGGGCGCATCAGTTTGGGGGTGTGGTTAAGGTTTCATTGAAAGATGTTTTGATAAGTCATTTTTTTAAAAAAAATTTCCAGGTATGTTTTCCCTTAATTTTTGGGTTTTGGATGTTTTTGATGGTTATCGTTGATGTTCAAAATGGATTTCAAAGTTAGTTCAGTCAAATTTCAATTAGTAGGGCCTTAATTTCGATTTAAATTTTGATATGTATGGGTTAAATTTGCATGCTATTATCGTTAGATTTATGGCTGAATATATATCAAATTATTAAATCGAATTTAAGGATATGATAACTTTTACTCACAGACTAATTTGCATTGATTATTTTAGTCGAATCTAAACGTCAAAATTTATGTTACAATAAACTTTCAAGTTTCACATGGCTAATTCTTTCCATTCTCCTTCTGGGTGTTTTTCATCATACCTTCATGTTTTCCGCATTTAGGGTTTATTTCTAGTTTCATTTTGTATTTACTCTTCAAATTTTACCATTAAACTTTCAATTAAACTTTTATTACTGGGTTTTTTGAAGTAAATTTGTTTGAAATTTTACAATTAAACGTTTCTTTTGTTGTCATTGCAGGCCATGATCCTTGCCCATAAAATAGACTTCAAGAATATACCAGTGACTGAAATTAGTGGAATATATTGAGGGAATTTGGACCGTTTACACATTTATTACTGTTGGTTTATTAATTAGATATTATAGACTTCAAAAGCTGCAAGTTGCACTAATGGGATAAATTAGATGATCATTATGTCACTTTGGGATTCCTTTTCGTGACAGTCAGTAAAACAATAAATAATATTATTAAGAAATACGTAGTAATATTATTAATAAATTGGATGATCATTTTAGAACAATAAATACGTAGTAATATTAGTAATATTGATCTCTAACTCATTGTAAACAAAATTAAAAAAAAAGGTAAATTTTCTAGAGTTTTACCATTTGACACGTGACATCAATTGACAAAGGGTTGTTATGATTTAATATTATCAATAGACAATATATTTTAACACTTATTTTCCTAAAGAAATACTTATATTTAATTTGAAAGTCAAAATGGTAACATATGACAATTTGATTTACACAATGTTTTAATAAAAAATTTATGAGATATAAAATTAGAAGGTACTAAAAATATTGCATTTTAAAACAACAACAAATTGAGATAGAATATAAAATAATGATTTATTTTATCAATGTGTACCGCTACCCTCAAATATTTTTTTTTTCTGGTTCCGTCCCAGCCAGGATACTACTAGCACTTGGATCAACTGGGCGAAAACCCAGAGAAACACAACACCATCATCTGGTTTTAAATCCTACAAAAACAACGGGCTTAAACCAAGAGGCAAAATGCCTATTCCAAAGAAATTAAAAAATCAACAAGCAACACATTCACAAACGTAGGAGTTGAGAATCACAGACCCAGTTCACAGGGATATCAAAGCTTAGCATGACACCGATTGTCCGTGGCCACTTCTTTTCATATGAACCTCACAGGAATAATAGTAAATATGGACCATGCATGTTAACAACAAACAGGGTGGAATTGACATCAATAGGACCCAGGTGATACCCATAAAACATTATGCACTACTAATGTTGTCTCGAGCCATCTGCGCCACAGAATAAACTGTCTCCCTAGAGTGTAAGTGTGTGGCTTGCCCTGAATATTTGTCACAAACAACCTGATTGTCATAAATGATATTCTCTACCCTGAGGATCAATCAGATTGTCCCTACTCAAGTTTTTCTAAGTTACCCTTTTGTCCCTTCATCAAAATCCAACAATTGTGACAGACAACCTACCAAAATGAAGGCATGGATTCATTCAACTACCCTCAACTTGCCTTCCCCTTCCACGTCCACAAACTCTTATGTCATGCATTTATTCCACCCTTGTCCCACCCCTCAACTCCACCCAATAACAACTGATACTCTTCATTGAATAAGAGTAGCATCAGAGTTACTGCAACCAAAACAAAAGCATAAACCTAGCAATGAATATGCACCTTACAGCAGCAATTCAGACACAGAGCCAAGAGTGCGACTATGACGAAGCTCATGGGGACTTCAATCTTCCACCCAAAATCTCCAATGTTGCCTACTGCTTTGAGAAGAAGGATCATTCATGGTAAAAACGAGCACATATTATCTTTCTCGCTCGTAGTTTAGGAAGAAAGACAAGAAACCCAAAATATACTCCGAAGGACAAATAGTCCACCCTCTTCCTGTTTTTCTAGCATCAGGTAATCATTCCTCCCATGCTTGCTTGACTTCATTATTGAAGTTTGCATATTTCCCTGTTCATGCAGGCTTGTGAAATCTGATATCCCCACAGACCTTTCAATTCAAGTCAGAGATATTACTTTCTATGCACACAAGGTCAGTACAAATTTCAAATGCAATTTAATTGTGACCAAATGTACAAGACCCAACTGCAAACTGAAATAGCTCTGGGATGAGCTAAAAAAAATAAAATATTTTATATGCCAACCTTCTATTAGTCTCACCATCCCCACACCCCCCTCCCCCAAACACATATACACAAAAAAAAAACCTTTTTTAATACTAGCTACCTCCGTTTTATTTCATCTGTCGTCTAGAAAATTATGGCAAAAACTTTGACCGTTAATATTTTAATTTGTATAATGATTCAGATATCATTAGATTCGTAATAAAAAATACTATTAAAAATGTATAATATTTTATTTTTCTATAAAATTTTTATATTAGAAATTATTAATTAAAAATTGGCATTGAAAACCGCAATGACAGATAAATTATTTGTTTTTTGAAACACGTATCTGCCACTTAATATGATTAACCTCAAAGCTCCTACCAGAAAGCTATAGTTACATCTTCAACACTACAATCTACAACCTACGTCCAATGTGTTAAGGAATTATCAATATGAACAGTGACTTAACCTTACACCCAAAGGAAACTAAAGAAAAGGCCATGTCCAATTCTGGTAAAAGAAGAGGGGTGCTACAGTAGAGAGGCATTGCGAACGGACCAAACCAATGTTAATCAAAAAACATGTTAAATGCAAGTTCGATGCACGAGCACTGATACATAAGAGTAGTCATGCAGTCACAATGATGGATGCATATAGACCAACTTATACATAAAGGCAGTTTCATTAACCAAATTTGTAAGACAATCTCATAAGTGGAGATTAATAAAACCACAAGGACACAAAGCTAATATTACAGCTTTGGTTAACAGTTTAGTCTGAACTCTGAAGCACAGAAAGTTACTACCTCATCAGATAAATAGATCCTACTTTGGCCTGACAATCCGTCATGATATCCATTTCTACCAGTAATCCTATGTTTAGCCAGAATATATATCATAATAAGTATGGGTTTTTTGCATTTTGGACCCCAAATTTTAGGGGTATTTACATTCTGAACCCTTAGTTTTCAACTTTAACTTTTTGGACCCTTAAGTTTGTAGGCTGAAAAAAAGGACCCTAAAGTTTGTGAGGTGAAAAAAAAGCTCGTTTCCCGTTTTTCTTTTTCTTTCCATGTTTTAATTTCTCTCCCGATTGGCATCAAACTTCAAGACTAACGTTAAAACCGATATTAAAGTTATAATAAACATCTTTTATTCATGTTGGAGTTACTTAAAACCATGTACTCAGGGGTCTAAGTAGCCTCGACACGAATAAGAGAGGTGTATTATAGCTTCTATATTAGTTTTAACCATAGTCCTAAAGTTTGACGTTAATCGGGAGATAAATTCAAACATGGGAGGAAAATAAAAAATGAGACAGGGGCCTTTTTCTTCAGTTCACAAACTTTAAGGTTCTTTTTTATTCAACCTACAAACTTTAGGGTCAAAATGTTAAAGTTGAAAACCAAGGGTTCAAAATGTAAATACTGCTAAAATTCGGGGTCCAAAATGCAAAAAACCCTAATAAGTATCAACAAAACACAAGCCTCCCCAACGTAGACTGATCCCCCTCACCCGTGGTCGTGGTTTTGTTGGGGGGGGGGGGGGGGGAGCAATTTAGAGAATAGCAGTCTCTGACAGCCATATGGGTATTCCATTGAAAATTCATAGCAGAGTCAATGTAAAAATGACATGAAACAGTAGGGGTGTAAAAGAACCAACGTGCAAGAAGTTATTCAAACTTTGGCAAACAACATGTAAAGACAAATAGACCTATCATGGGCCAAACAAATGCATAAATTTGGAGAATAGCACCATCAGACAGCCAGATAGATAAATATCTTGTTGAAAAATTGTAGCAGTCAATGTTAGTTAGCACAGAACAGGAGGGTGTAGTGTAGAACACCCAACTCGTAGGAAATTATACAAAGGAAATATAGAATTTGCCTAGACAAGTCCCCTGGCATATAATGCTGAAGGAAGTGAATACTAATAAGACATGTAACGTGTAAAGCTATTGTAATCAATCAAAAGCCACGTTTATCAGACTGCAACAATATCGACAGTAAGATACACAACTTTGCGGCTAAGGGAGTGGGAGCAGGGAAAATGGTGCATAGACATATAGACCAAATGCATTCACATTTACATTAAGAATTCAGAATACAACAGTACCATCCACATAGGTGTTTCAAGTAAGTTGGCATTTATTCCTCTTAAGCAATATTTCAAGTTTAAATCTTATGAATGGAAAAAAAATATATGATGCGAGAGCGCTATACTTTTATGGGCCAATAGTAGCTCCATCATGCTAAAATGCACACCCAAACAATTCGAGTAAATTACATTTACCCTACCTGACATATGTGATAATAATTTTTGCACACCCGACGTTTGGGAAATAATTTTCACCCTACCTTGCATTTAGTGAAAGTGATTTTTAGTGTTAGAATTCGGTAACTTGTCATCGGAAATGAAAAATTACATTAATACCCCTATATAACCATGTGAAATTACCATACAAAGGAAAAGACGTTGCTGACCTTCCCTTACTTGTTTTGCCTGGAATTGGAAAAAGTAACTTGAATATTGCAAATGAAAATTTTCAGAAGGAAAAGAAATTGGGTTTTCGAATTTAACTGAAGAAAAGTAGAGATAAGGGAGTGGAGTAGTTGGGTTTTAAAATGCAATAACAATTAATAGTAAGGGTGCAAAAGTCATTTCACATTTAATTGAAAGTCAAAGTAAATAATAACAAAAGTATAAAGGTCACTTCATATTTATTTTTTTATAGTTCACCGGAAAAGTCAATAAAAATCAATTATAACATACCTGAAGGACATTAAATTTATGACCACTTAAATGTCAGGTAGGGTAAAAATTATTTCCCAAACGTCGGGCGTGCAAAAATTATTACCGCATATGTCAGGTAGGATAAATATAATTTACTCCAAACAACTCCTCCTCCCTCCCCCCAAATGAAAAAAAAAAAAGAAAAGCAACAAAAAAAAAAAAAAAAAACACAACCCCAGTGTAAGTTTTGCCAATTCAGGATCCAATGAAATTCACATGTAGACAACGTTACAGTAGCAAAACAAGGAGTTTGTTTCTACTTTCTAAGCAATCACAAAATGAGTTTCGAAAGCAAGAATTTAAAAATGAAGATAACATATTTATTATTTTCCAATGTTATTCTGGATATGTTGTTCCATGACCAAATCAATTCCTATCTCATCAATTCTCTTGAAACAGTATATACTACTTTCAAAGAGTGGGTATATTCGCCGAGCAGAACTTCAGCCCATAAGCTCAGACTCAGGATCTGACATTAAGCTTGATCACTTCCCAGGAGAATCAGCCACTTTTGAGGTCATCCTAAAATTTTGTTATGGCCAAACCATAGATCTAAGCCCCAATAATGTGGCCCAACTGAGGTGTGCATCAGAATTTCTGGAAATGACAGAGGAATTTGATGACGGAAATCTAATATCAAAGACGGAAGCTTTTCTCACCTTCATAGTACTAGCTTCATGGAGAGACTCTATAATAGTTCTGAAAACATGTGAGAATCTCTCTCCCTGGGCAGAAAACCTCCAAATCGTGCGCAGATGCTGTGACTCAATATCTTGGAAGGCCTTTCAAGATAGGAGGCCAAGAGGAGAGATAAATATTGATGAAGCTTGGTGGTTCGATGACGTTGTAACCTTACGCATTGACCATTTCTCAAGGATAATAACAGCACTAAAGGCAAAAGGTACTAAGCCAGAGATCATTGGTTCATGTATAGTGCATTATGCAGAGAAATGGTTACCAAACACGGAAGGTGAGGCGCACGGACAAAGTAGAGACTGGTATGCTAAGAATGGTCTGCAGTTGAGTATTACAAGCGGAACAAATCAGGAGGGCAACATTGGGAAAAACAAGGAGCAAAGAATGATAATAGAAAACCTCATCAGTATACTTCCATCTCAAAAGGAAGCTGTTCCATGCAAGTTCTTGTTATGGTTGTTGAAGATGGCAAAGATATATTCAATCACACCAGCTTTAATGACACAACTTGAGAAGAAGGCAGGTTCAGTCCTGCAATATGCCAAAGTTGAAGACCTTCTAATCCCAACTTGCAAAAATAGAGATGAAGAGAAGCTAACTAAGTGAGTTTTTTTTTTGGGCATTTTGTCAATAAAAACTTTTCTTTCAAATTTCTTCTGAAAATTTAAGGTTGGAAGGCAATCATATAATTGATGCCATTATAACTCTACTAACGTTTGGCACAGCTTACCAGAAGAAACAACAATGTACAACACAGACACTGTCCAAAGGATAGTGGAATATTTCTTGATGCATGAACAGGAAGAACAGCAACAACAACAAATGTTTGAAAAATTTGATGTCAGCAAGCTTCTAGACAACTATCTAGCTGAAATTGCAAAGGACCCCAATCTCACAATCTCTAAGTTCCAAGTTTTAGCAGAGGCATTACCAGAAAATGCTAGAATATGCCATGATGGTCTATACAGAGCCATTGATACATATCTGAAGGTAAGCAACAACCTCACAGTTTTCTATCCAACCATTTACTATAACAGAACAATATTATGTAGCCTATCGAGTATTAACACAATCTTTACATCAGACTCATCCTTCACTACCAGAGCATGATCGTAAAAGGCTATGCAGGTTAATGAATTGTCAGAAGCTGTCACTTGATGCATGTATGCACGTAGCACAGAACGACAGACTCCCTTTGAAAACTGTGGTACAGGTACATTTTTCCACTTCTTGACCTCATAATATATAAAATAAAAGGAAAAAGCTAGATTTTAAACTGTTAGTCAATTCACAAGGCCCCAACTCTATACCAGTCAACTCTTATTTCCCGATCCTCCAGGATGTACACAACTTTAATCATAAGTTGACCTTGTTAAAAGGGATTGGAATTTGAAACTATTGAATAGGACAATGCACAGTTGCACAATGGTGTGCAAGGGCGGAACCAGAAAAAAATGATTCGGGGGACCGAACATATATGTATCAAAAAAATAAATCATTATTTTATATTCTATCTCAATTTATTATTGTTTAAAAATGCAATATTTTTAGTACCTTCTAATTTTTTATCTCATAAATTGTTTATTAAAACATTATGTAAATCAAATTGGCATGTATTACAACTTTAACTTTCAAATTAAACATAAGTATTTCTAAACACAAGTATTTCTAAATATATTATTATTTATTACAACATTAACTTTCAAATACATTTTTTTAAGAGAAATAAGTCTTTAATCATACTAAACCCAACTTATATTGATATTGTGAATGTTATAGACTTATGGTTAAATACACTCAATTTGAAAATTTAAGACCAACTCATATTATGTCAAATACATACCAGCATCTACTTCGTTTTTGTTCTTAGCGTTAAGGCAGATATACAAAAAAAAGAGAAAAACAAATTCGAATTTGCCTATATTAATATATTTTAGAAACAATTAGTTAAGGTATCGCCATCTAGCTTAGCATGATCAATAAACATATCAATAGTCAAAATTAGTAAAAATAATTAAAGTTACCAAAATAATAAAAACAATTTGGTGGGACAAATACAATTAATAGAGATATTAAATGAGAGGTGGCATAGATTTCTTAAGTAAATATATAATATATAATATGTAAATAAATGTTTTAATGGAAAAGAGATAGGCATGTAAATCGTAAAACAATGGAATATAAAAAAACAAAAAATTACTAAGAGGTACCCTAATTTTTGATGAAATGTTTTTCTGGTATCCCAACTTTTAAAAACTAATTTTAGGGTATCCTAACTTTTAGAATTAGAAATAATTAGGTGAATTTTCGGCCAATGATTTGAATTCACCGGTGAGTTTTAGGCGGGAAATTGATCAAGTGTTTCTGTGGACGAAAATGCCCTTTGCTTTTGTGGACAAAAATAATTTGAATCAATCGGAGTTTCGCCGGAAATTCACCTAGCAATCTCTAATTCTAAAAGTAAGGGTACTCCAAAATTAGTTTTGAAAAGTTAAGGTACCAAAAAATTGTTTCTTCAAAAGTTAGGGTACCTCTAAGTAATTTTTTGATAAAAAACAGCAAAAAAATGGAGTCGTATAAACCAATAGCCAAGACGAGAAAAAAATAAAAGGAAAGTGAAAGAAGGCATGAAGAATCAAACCCTGCATCCCCACAATCAAACACCAATCTCATTTCAAATGTCTACAGCCACTCATGCTATTACTACATTCTATGTTGTATTGCACCGCGAATGATAAATATTCCAAATGTAGAGGGGACCAGGGCCATCCCTAGCCCCCCTAGTTTCTCCGTTGATGTTGTGTCAACTTGCCTTTGAGAAAGTAATTTTCAATTTGAAAATGGAGTGAGGGTTTTTTTCCGTTTTTTTATTGGGGGGGGGGCATCTACACACTCCTATGGAGCCTATTGTCTTACGTCACATTTCCCAAACAAAGAGAATCTGCATAGGACTAGAGCCCAAGATGCATGAAAGAAATCTCTAAGGAAGAGTTGGTAACCATAGTTCAAAAGTTTTCCAATATGGTGAATATTATTAACCCAGCACAGGTAGCAAAAACAAGAGAGAAATCCACAGCATCCCTCCCCCCTCTTCCCAAAATCCCCCAGCAGACCTCACAAGGGAGGAACTAGGGGAAGTGCCATGACCCTCCCTTACATTTGGAATATTTATCATTCGCGGTGCAATACAACATAGAATGTAGTAATAACATGAGTGCCTGTAGATGTTTGAAATGAGATTGATGTTTGATTGTGGGGGTGTAGGGTTTGATTCTTCATGTCTTCTTTCACTTTCCTTTTATTTTTTTTCTCGTCTTGGCTATTGGGTTATACGACTCCATTTTGATGCTGTTTTTTTTATATTCCATTGCTTTACGATTTACATGCTTATCTCCTTTCCATTAAAACATTTATTTACATATTATATATTATATATTTACTTAAAAAATCTATGCCACCTCTCATTTAGTATCTCTATTAATTGTCTTTGTCCCACCAAGTTGTTTTTATTATTTTGGTAACTTTAATTATTTTACTAATTTTGACAATTGATATGTTTATTGATCATGCTAAGCTAGATGGCAATACCTTAACTAATTATTTCTAAAATATATTAATTTAGGCAAATTCGAATTTATTTTCTCTTCTTTTTGTATATCTGCCTTAACGCTAAGAACAAAAAAGAAGAAGATGCTGGTATGTATTTGACATAATATGAGTTGGTCTTAAATTTTAAAATTGAGTGTATTTAACCATAAGTCTAAAACATTCACAATATCAATATAAGTTGGGTTTAGTATGATTGAAGACTTATTTCTCTTAAAAAAATTGTATTTGAAAGTTAATGTTGTAATAAATAATAATATATTTTAACACTTGTTTTTCTAAAGGAATACTTATGTTTAATTTGAAAGTTAAAGTTGTAATACATGGCAATTTAATTTACACAATGTTTTAATAAACAATTTATGAGATAAAAAATTAGAAGGTACTAAAAATATTGCATTTTTAAACAATAATAAATTGAGATAGAATATAAAATATTGATTTATTTTTCGATACATATATGTTCGGTCCCCCTTATCATTTTTTTCTGGTTCCGCCCAAGTACCTCACCCCGAAAAAACCACCTGGCTCTCACCAACCCTAAGGTCCCAAACAGAGGCTAGAGGGGCGAAAAGATAGTTTTCCTACAATGTGGTATGATGCACTAGATAAGAGAACTTCTGGACCCAAATCCTTCAAAAGTCAAAAGTAACTTTCATCTCAGCACGTCTGAATATATAGTAAAGAGTACACATGTCCAAACGAGACAGATAACTTATATATCACGTTTTACACAAAATCTAAGATAGGATGCAACAGGTGTTGTTCTCAGAGCAATTAAAAATGAGGACTGCAATGCATTGCAATGAACAAGGAACCAGTGGTGATAATTGTGTTGACGAAGAGAGTTGGTCATCTGCAAAGAGAGAGATTAAGAACCTCAAAACTGAACTTGACAAGGTCAAAGAAAAGATGTCAGAACTGCAAAAAGACTACTCCGAGCTGCAAAGAGAATATGAAACGCTTAGTAACAAGCAAAAGAGCTCCACAGGTTGGATACTGGGATGGAAAAAAATTAGAAAATCATCTCCTTTTAGTGGAAAAGTTGAGGCAGAAGAGAGTGGTGAGCGGCAACAGAGATCCATCGAAGATGGTGGAGCAGGAAACTTTAGAAGACGACAATCCATGTCGTAAGGTGCCAGCTATGCACATTTCTAGGTAATGGGACCAATTTCCCACATGACCCTTCAATCAGCTTCAGAACATACAAGTATTTTCAAATGAGTTAAAAGGCAATTGCATGCATGCCTCTCAAGCAACTTTCCTCAAAGAGTAAGTTTGTGTCTTTATCTTGTAAGAAATATTGAATGCAAAACAATCGGTCTACATAGTTAGACAGCACAAGGCAAAGCAGAAATGTAATCCATGTGTTACAGCCACAAAAGTCACTAACCTTCAAAATGGAGTTGACACATTTAGAAGTTGCGTACTGCTACTACGTGCTTATCTAGTAAGGCTTTTACTAAGGTGTTCCAGAATGGAGACTTTACCTACTATAAATGGTATCTTGTGCATCTTCTCTAGAGTATACCAGTATGAGTAACTATATTGTTACATGCTAATATGCTCACATACCATATGCTACAAAACAGGAACTACGTTCCTTTGAAACGTATCTTAAGATAACATTAACAATTTAGGTTCAAATAAGTACTAGAATACTTGATGCTTTCCCCAAAGTTTTGTACTCATTCGATAACATATCACACACGGGCACAATATTGTTCTGATGTTATTTTGAAGCAACTATTCAGTCTAAGGCAAAACTCCTTGACTTCACAAAAGCTCATGCGCATGATCTTAATGAATTTACAAAATAAGGCAAGACTCAAAATCACAACTAGTAAAGTCACTTGCAAATAACATTTTTCTACAGATAACAACACAAGCAAGTAACCAAAGGGGTTTTTGAGGGGGTTGAAATCCCTCTTCAGAGATTGAATGACAATTTTTTCAAGTCTCTCTTATTTTGGCTTAATGGGAAAGTTTGGAAAGTTTGTTTTTTATTGTACATAATTTTATATGGTGCTAATTGAGCATCAATTCTTTAATTTCTAGTATTAACATATTACTTTTTCCTATGAAAAAAAACAACACAAGAAAGTACGAGAGTGGACACTCTAGTAATAGAATTGGGAATAAAGTAAATCAACATAAGCAACATGAATTCAGCTAATCACAACAACATAATCACCAAATAAACTCGAAATTCAGTCGTTTAACTAGTATGAATGTCTAAGTATGATATTATTTGTTTGCCAAAATACAGAATAGAATTGACAAACTCTTCAAAAGGGGGAAGTTTTGGTGGATCAGCAAAACAAGGATGTCCAACCTTACTCTCCCCTCCACACTCCCTCTTTTGCTATACAATTTAAGCATAGAAAATGATGAGGAAGCCATCAGTAATCACTAAATACATAACTGATTAACAAAAGAAATAAAAAAAATAAAAACCTAAATAAGAAAAAATGTGATTCTACCTAGCACTGGAAGTAGAAGGGGAGGATGTCATGGTGGTCCAGGGGAACTTCTTTTCTGGGGATGGTTGTCCATCCACTGCGACTTGTTATATAGGGATCCCCTCAACAAAGCTACTCTTCCTCTGTTTGTTCAACTCCTTATCCTCTTCAATCAATTTGATGGGGAAAACATCAGACGAAATCGACAAAGGGATTTTTAATGTCACATACGTCCTTCTTCTAATCGGGCTTAGCCACTAGTATTCCTCCCATCTTCTTCTTCTTCTTCTTCTTCTTCTTCTTCTTCTTTCCCTCCATTTTAAGGGTTTTCACTTTCTCTACCTCCAATCCGTATAACGATTACAACACCCTTTTGATTTCAATCTAAAATACAAACCAAACCGAATTAACAGAGATGATCAGAAGATGTATTAATCGAACTATATAGAATTTTAGAGAAATTGCGAGTGGACCATGAAACCAGAAGGTATAGTTTTGAGTCCGATTTCAGTGATGTTGGTGAAGGAACAAGGCATGAAAAGTTTGATATGGAGGTTGGCAAAATAGACAACTCTTCTTCCCAATCTTCCCGCCATGGATGATGTTACATGGGATCGGGAAGTAGCAGCTGGAGTCGAGATTCAAAAACCCAGAACCCTGGATCTGGAAGTGAAAAAAAGGGATCATAAATCGATAATGGGGGTAGAAACAGTTGGAACGTGGAGACTGCATCCTGGAGACCAAAATATTGGTGGGTTGCCACACATCTTTTTTTAACTGACTCGTGGGTCGTAACTTATTTTTAATGCATTCTCGGGGGATCATTATCTTACTTAAGTAGTTGGGGCGTGATATTCAAGCATGTTTTGGCCGGAATCTGGTGATAGTTGCAATGGGGATTGAAATTTTGAAAAAATTATGCTAAAAGTAACTGTTTGCCTCTTTTATTTTTTTTTAATTTCTCTTCTACTTAAACCCTTCAACTACTCTAAACATTCACTTCATGTTGTTCACTTCATCACTTGAGTAGGAGAGGGAGAAAGACGGCAAGGAAGAAGACGATCGAGAAGAAGAAGGATTAACAGTTCACCTGTCGAAAATGGATCTCTCCTCCTCTGTTCTTGTATGAGCTTGATGCTGATGAAATTTTTGTGGATTTTTGGGAGTTTCTAGGCTCGGGTTTTAGGGTTTAGGTTAGGGTTCTGGGTTTATTTTGTTGAAGAGTTTAATATGTTTGGATGATACTTTGTAATGCATGTTAAATTTAAAAATTGGTGATGTGTTCTTCTGAGTTTTTGTTCTGGGTTTGTGTTGTTCTGAGTTTTTGTTGTGTTGTGTTTTGGGTGAAAATTTTGATTTTAAGTGCTGGGTTTGTGTTGTTCTGGGCTTCGCATTAATTTTGTTCTTGTGTAACATTTAGACGCGGACACTAAGGGGATGGAAGGGTTCAACAAAAGGCAGAACTGGTCTCATGGAAAATCTGTCTGCAAAAAATGTGGACTTGATGGTCTTCTTAAAGTATCAAGGAGAAGTGAGAATCCAAATCGTCTGTATGGTAAATGCCCAAGTGTATGTTGTGGCAAATTCCTTGGCTGGCTGGATGAGTGTGAAGAAAAGCCAAGCAAGACACTTGCCAATGTTGACACTCCTTTGCCATCTGACAACAGTGCTGAGTTGTTAGAGCTCAAAAACAAGGTTTCAGATGCAATGCTGTAGTGTATATGTGCAAGAACGATGTTGGGGAGCTAGTGATGGCCAACAATACTGCAATTGAGGAGGCTGCTGTCATGAAAATGCAAGTTGCTACCAGTGTGCTTGAGGTTGCTGAGATGAGAAGGGATTTGTCTAATTCAATGGAGAAGATTACAGAGTTGATGGAGAAGGCTACTGAGCTGAAGGTCATATGGGACAAGGTGCTGGGATTGATGATGCTGTGTGGGATGGGCATAGGGACCATGGTTGTCCTTGTGTTATTCATGCTGTTGGTTACTATCTTTAAGTGATTTGTGAAGCCATGTTATGAAATGAACAATTTCAGTTTTTAGCTTAAGAAAGTAGTAGGATTCTGCTTTTGGTTAGTGTGTTGGATTAGAACAATGTAGTGGATGTGATTGGCTGACAGAAGATCAGTTTCATGTTTTTGGATCTTCAATGGGATGTTGTGTATGTTGGAATTGGCCAAGAATGAATGAAGTAATGGTGGTTTGTGACCTAGCAATTGTACCAAAAAATAATCCTTGTCTTAGAATGTTTCTTTGCACCATAACTTGTCAAAGTTTATCATAATAACTGTCAAATATATATAGCTTGTCTTAGAACATGTATTTGCACCATAATTTGTCAAATTAGATAATGCATCTGTCAAAGATGCCAAAATCGTACATATTCACCTGTTAAACATGCTCAATTGCAAACATACAAACCAAAACAGATTAAAAAAAGTTGATGCCAAAACTGTCAACAAAAGGAACATGAAATTTAGGCCAAAATAACATAAAACTCATCCTGTAAACATAGGAACATGTCAAAAGGAACACGTTACCATAAAAGATCCATAACTGTCAACAAAACATTCAAACCTTGCATTCAAAGGTGTCTCAATAGTTATAATTGACACCCAAATAGCATTGTAACTTAGTCCAACCAAAATAAAAGACCAACATTGTCACTTAAGCCTTAAATTAGCAACAAACCAACATTGTAACTTAGGCTAACAAAATAATAGACCAAAACCTACACAAACAGGACACTATGTTGTTGATGAGGCTGTTGTTGTTGAAGTAGATGCCAAAGGAGCTGATGAAGCTACTGTGGATGTTGCTGGTGCTATTGTTGGGTTCTGCTGCCTAGTCTTCTTGGTTTGCCCTTGCTGAGATTATTGGGTCTTCCTCTTCTTGGTGCTTGTGGGTTGCTTGGTACTCTTTGTAAACACAAATTTCGAGCCTGGAATAAATAAAGACAAGAAATATGAGAAACAAATTAATTTTTATTGATATTTGAATGTAAGGAGGTACAATCTCTATATTAAATACAATAAAATAGTCCTCTGATTCAATCTCCTGAAATTTGGGTGAGCCGAGGGCGCGGACGCTTGATCTCGATCTCAAATGCAGGTCTAATTGAAGAACTCTTGTAGCAGTTCTTGAGCTGAAGGTCTTGAACGTTAATCCTTGCTTGATAGTTGAAGATCTTGAACAGTAATTCTTCAGGTTCTTGGATGCGAGGGCTTGAGTGTTTGGTCTCGATCGACGAACCAAACGAATAAGATGACTGCAGTCTTTGATGTGAAGAACAGAAGATGTCGAATTAGCAGACGTTGGTCCTTGGCGCTTGGTAGCTGGAGGTCGCTTGAAGTTCGATCTTCTGAAGGCTTTGCAGGTCTTGGTGAAGAACTCTGAAGCAGTTCTTGATCTTGACGCGGTAGAGGCTTGGAGACTCGATCTTGAGCTTTTGCAGACTTTGATCCTTGGCGCTTGGTAGCTGGAGACTGCTGGCAGTTTGATCTTCTGAAGCCTCTAGAGTGCAGAATGCCGAATGTCGCCGGGGTAGCCTGTAGTGTGTGTTGAAAATGAGGGAGAAGACTCCTATTTATAGGATCTGGAGACCTAGGGTTTCCTAGGGTTTGAGTCGGCTTTGGGCTTGAGCCCATTAATTATCCCTTTATTTAAAATAAAGAAATAATTATGATTTTCTGCATAATAATTGACACGTGTCGCGATGCTATTGGTCATTATATATTTCCATTTAAAATTTAATTAAATGGACCGCCGTAATTAATTTAACACGTGACAGCTAAATAAATTTAAATTATTTTCCACGTGTCATTTTCTGATTCGCCAACAAATTTTTGCCTCCTACACTCTTCTTTAACTTAATAAGCCTACCATCTTCATCCCTAGGTTGACCACAAGTTTTGAAGGTGTGACCCAATTCATTGTATGTTGTACATCTCTTTACCCCATGAGCCTTGGTTGACTTACTGGCCTCTGCAGCTGCTAGTACATCTTTAGACTCCCTCCTCTTGTTCTTTTCAAGCCTTCCCTTTTTCTTTAATTCAAATGGAGGGTCTAGCAGCTTATGGTCTGATTCTAGCCATATGGTATGATCAGGTATAGGGTGAATGAAGGTGTCATACAGCTTCTTGTATGTGTCAACATAGAAGTAGGGTTCCATAAAGTCCTCCACCTCCATATTCTCAAAATGGATGCACCTTGTGGCATGTTTACAAGGTATTCAATAGATTTGCCATTTACTACATGTACAAGTCTTTGCATTCAGGTTTACCACATGGTTGACTACCTTCACAAATATCAAACAACCCATTCCCTGCCCCAATCAATGGTCCACACTCCCTTGACTCCAAAGTTGTTTTCCTAATCTTCTTGTCAACAAAGGGTGTTACCTTAGTCTCCCAAGCAGATGTCTGTTTCAACCTTATGTAAAAACGATGACCAATAATCTTTCTGATTTCTTCCAACATGGTGAGAATTGGCCTTGATCGATACATGATTATGGCATTGTTAAAGGACTCCACAAAGTTGTTAGTGTTGTTATCACTCTTCAAGTTCTTGTCAAACTTGAACCTTTCCCAATTCTCAACAGGCTCTGCATCCCTCAACCAATTGTAGGCAGCTAGGCTTTTCTGCTTGATCTGCTCCATTGCTCTTTTGAATACATGCTCTGAATAAGCATTAGCTGCAATGTAGAAGTGAAAATGGAACCAAGCTCCCACAACAATTAAAGTTTTCACATTAGAGTATGATACACAGTTTCAAATTAGAAGTGCACAAGAAACAACTACCATATACCTGGAAACTTTGAAGCAAAATTCTTGTATATGTGCAATACACAGACCCTCCTCCTTGACTGTGGGAAAAACTTTGCAACAACTTTCTTAATTAACTAGATGTATAATGGAAGTTCTTAAAAAAAAATTATATAACATATTAGCTTATATGTTGATTTATAGACATAAAAAAAACATAAAGCTAATAAGAAATAAAGTTTATTTTTGGGATTACCAGATGTCTGTCAGCCATGAAATTGTATTTGTGTGAATCTTCCTTTGCGTCTAATGACACAGACATACCATTAATAAAGTATGACCATTCAACATCGTCTTCAGTAGGAAACACACCATAAGTCAATGAGAGTTGTCCATTATTTCCATCCATTCCAATTGCAGTCATTAGAACCCCTTTGTAAGGTCCTTTCAAGAAGCATCCATCAATCCCTATAAATGCCCTACAATTCTCCATGAAATTTTTAATTGCTGGACTAATGCAAATCTGAATCCTTTTGAAGGTGGGGTTCAGGGTTGGACCTCTGTCAGTGAATTTGATGAAGCAATTTGACCCCGGATTTGCTTGGGTGAATTGGTCACAATATTGGTGCAGCTTCCTATAACCTTCATCATGGTTCTCAAATAACTCATTCTTCATGATTGGAATGGCTCTATAACAGGTGTATGCGGGGATGGCAGCCACAAACCTATCAAACAGGATGGCATGAACCCCCTTTGCATCCATGTTGGGATTTGCCTTATAGTCTTTCATCAATTGCTTAGCTACCCACCCAGCACCAGCTCTTCGATTTTTGGACTTCTCATAGCAAATATGGCCCCCTTTGACATACTTCACCCTCCAAGTGACACAATCTTGCATTCGAGTCACATGAAGCCTAAAGGTGCACTTCTTGTTTGCATACCTTTGTGTGTACCTTGTTGCACTGTTCTTTACTTTTTGTAGGACAATCCCTGATATATGCAAGGTCACAAAGATCAGAGTATTAACCTCACAGACACCACACAAGCACACATACACTTCTGGTTGTTTCAAATAAAGCTATGGATGCAATTTGCTGGAATGGATGACAAACCAACAAGGAAATAAAAGGATAGACTTGCTTACAACTGATACAAACACACCACAACTGAAACAAGAGCAATGGACTATCACATTCAACCTCGTACAAATTCACCAGAGGCTGGATGATCAAGCACAGCTAACACTTGCTGAATCTTGCCAAAATTCAATGACAGGGGCTGATTTAACCAAGATTGAGAGTTGTAGGACATTCACAAACACATAGAGGTTCTAAGACACTCGAGAATGCTATTGAAATTACACTGATAATCGTATTAAGCAGCTGAAAGCACATCTTATATACTACACTCCTAAACAGTTTTATTAGAGGTTTCCTATGTATGAAGAAACCTTCGAATCTCCCTTAACTAATCATAAGCACACTTAAGCTGATCAATTACATTGTATTACATCTTAGATAACTAATCTAACCGGATACATTATTAAAATAAAAGGAAATTACAAACTGAAATATGATTGGACCAAATACAAAAAGTGAAAATATGAACCAATCAAACACTTTCCTGCGTAAGGGGGTAAAACTGAGTTACCATGCTATTGTAACTGCGTGATACTCTTAATCAAGCTAGATAAAACCTCAACAGCTCAATCAAGGTGGGAAATGACCAAAATAATCCCCATGGAAGCTGCTGATAAAATACTTAGCACATAATTGAGGTTCTGCAAAAACTGATATTGTAGGATACCATGTTCTGGCGCTTGTAACTCGATTATATCAAACTTGATCATGCTGAGACTTGGCTTGGACTTGATAATGGCATGATAAGGAACAAAAACCTCCTAGGAAACTTCTTCTAATTCTTCCTCAATTCAAAGATATCAAATTGAGAAAGGGTGTTGCTTGGACTAATGTTGCTAGGAACTGAACTTGGTCCAATCGACCAATGCTGGTGGGATGAATGGTTGTGATTGCCAAGACTTGCTTTACCAAGGTATAACAAGCTTGGATGGACACTGTTAGTGGACTGGTGGGTGATGAAGATGGTATAGAATCCTTGAATTTGATCTAAGATGCTTGGAAGCCTACTGGCTTTGCCGCTGCTGCTGAGTTTTGTAAGTCAGCAGGTGTTGCTGCTTCTGCTGAAAGTGCTGGTGAAGCTGATAATGGTGATGAAGATGATGTAGAAGATGCTCAGAAGCCTGATGGCTTAACTGCTGCTGTGATTATTGCTGGTGCATCTCCTGTCTCCCCTTTTGGTGCTGATCCCTCTTGTGCTGCTATTATGCCTGTTGCTGGATGGTCTCCATCAATCCTTCTCCAAATGGTGTAAGTTCTCATAGCATCCAGTAATTGTTCCTTACAGTTGAACAAATCCCCCTCTTTCATATCTACCTTCCAATCCCTGCCCTCACTCCACACTTGACCTTGATAATACACTTTACTCATCTTTGCATCAACAAACTTTTTTAGTGGAGGTCCCCTTTCTCCTAAATCATTGCACAACAATTGTCTAGCTTCATTCTCTTCCTCTAAATCAGGCTCTCCATCAGACTCATTGTCTGACTCATCTATAGAAACATTGTCTCCATCACTATCTTCATCATCATCTTCTAAAGGACAAAAATCTTCATCTGAACTGTCATCATCATCTTCTACTGCCACATTTTCAGCTCCACCACTAGATCCACCAAATTGATCCTTAACAACAGTTTCTTTCTCAAAGAAAATGTCAAGATCATCAATGTCTAGCCTTGCAATTTTCTGAATATCCTCAACACTGAGCCCTACAAACTGTCTTGATATGATGTTCAACAACTATAGATTTAGGACCATTGATTGCTTCCCTTTATCATTTTTCCTCTTTTTTTGGGTGATTTTGATGGTGAAGGACTTTGAATTTGTTGTGTTAGTGACAGATACCCCTACAGACACCCCTGTGATCTGGTCACTAGCCTCAAAGGACTACTGGCTGTTTTGTTGCTCTTCTCAAGGGTTCCATCACACTTTAGGGTTTTACTTGGAACAGTTGGGGTAGATTTGCTCCTCCTCTCATCACTTATTTTGTTGGTTGGTTTGTCATTATTGGTGTGCCCCACCCATGGAGAATCTTACTGACCACTGCCAGCAGCTACATCAGCAGCATCACCATCACATGCAACCTTCTCTGATGGGCCAGGCCCTTTTACCAATGGGCCAACACCACCAGCACATGGCACTTTTTGAGCTGGGCCAGGCCCATTCTTCTGTGACCTAGTGTAACACCCCCAGATTCAATGTCACTAATTTAGAATTTAACTACGGTCTAACCCAATGAATCGCGCATCGGAAATTATAATCCAAAGGCGTTACCGCCGTTCATAAATATGGACAAGGTTTAATAAACCAATAACAAAACTCCAACACAACATAATAGTCTCAATGAAGAACTTAATCATACATAACGATAGATGTTCCCCCAGTAGGCTTTTGCATCATCAAAATACATCACCAAAGGATTCCAAATAACATTCGAAGTTCACCGATACACTGGCCCATAGTAACATATAACATCAAGTAGACCGTATAACTTCAATATAAATAAGACCTCTTGCTTCTCAATCTAGTCGGACTCCTTACCGATACTTGTTTATCAGCACTGGGGCACCACCTAAAACAAAACATAAAACATTTTCGCAAATGAGATGAAACTCAATACGCATACCCCGTGTACAGTAAATAAAATTACGCAATTCATTTTATTTCGTGCATTTCAATTCATTTTGCAAACAATAAAATAATAAAACAATAAACAACAATGAACAACAGTAAACAAGCTTGCTATGTTATTATCTTTAATGGTCCCCTGCTTTGCGATCATCAGTCTAAGCCTTCGTATGCGCATACCCGGACCGATCGGGAGATCCAGAGGGGTTGACACTAGGTCAGGTATTTACTCTGGGAGTGCTCAAAGGCACAAATAACAATGGGTCGGGGCCATGGTTACGTGATAGAATAAATAAACCATATTCATTCTCAATATCATTACACTTGCTTATTAAGCTCAAATAAAAGGGTTTAAAAAGGTACATGCAATATGCGTACATTGAAAGTTGAACCCGCAATTAAAGCGACTTGAAAGCTTGACTGGACTCGAATAGGGAGCAGCAACGACCTCTTGGACCATACTTGAGATAGGAACAATAAAATGAATTAACTTGGATTCTTGGTAAGGAAGGAATCTCCTAATTTGCTTAATAAGAGTTAACTTTTAATTAAAAGATTGGAGAATTTTTGGGACTTTGCGGTAATTTTACGGAAGGCATAACTCTCCCTATAGACCTCTAAAAATTTCATAAGAGGTCTTTTCGGAAAGCAAAAAATAAATTCTACAACTCACTAGTTAAGAGTTAAGGCCAAAAAGAATTGTAAAGGCTTGAAAATGGCCAAAGACAAAGGGGTTGATCTGCAGAATTTTAAATTCGGCGGTGATACTTCGAGGACTCATAACTTAGGATGTAGACATCAAAAACTTGTGAACGAGTAGTCTATGGAAAGCTTGAATTATAATCTACAACTTTTATGTTGATCACAAAAGCAGAAAAGGTTGGGAAACCACCAGAAATTAGCTTTGAAAAAGGCACGGTGAAATAAAATTCTGGATTTGATATGGTTGGGAGCCTTACTTTGACGGGTCATAACTTTTCACTCCGACATCCGATGATGCATAAGACCCCATTCCAGAAAGCTTACGGAGCGTACTATAACTTTTATATTTAATACTTAGGCTAATAAGATCTCCTTGATACCTAAAAATGCTCCCGATCCTTACTTTTGCCAGTTTATTGATTCTTACAACTCAAACACTTCCTCACTTGAGTTCTTAGGTGAGAAACATTCCCAACACAGCAGCAAGTACTTATCCATGCTCATCTCAAGTCAATTAGATTACAATCAAGGCCCAATTACATAGTATCACATACACCAAACTAAATTTCACTTAGATTACCATACTAATCATGGAAAATTTACACTCACCCCTCCTAATATCACAATTTTCCAACACATGGACATTAGACAATATAAAAAGCTTCACTTTATGAGCAATTCACACCAAATTACCACATGCAAGAATCCTCCATTAACCTTCATCAATACTATTCTCTTTTCTCAACACATACTCATCAAAATTCCTTACCAAACACCCCCAAATTGATAAATTGACACTACAATATACTTATACCTTGGAATTAACTAAGAAGAACAATAAATTATAAGATTTAGTTTGAAATTTAGATCTGGGAAATTTAAAATTAGGGTTTGTAGACACCGAAATTTGTACCGGTATAAACCAGATTCATTAAAAAATATATACAAGACGGATGGGCCAAGTGAAACGGGTCAACGGGCCCAAAAAGATCAATAAACCGAGCCCAAAGAAAATAAATCAAGGCGGGAATAATTAAAACCCAAAGGGGTTTTATTTCTTTTATTCACCAGCCCACACAGGAAGCGTGCCAGTCGCGCACCCCGGCCCAGAGCAAATAAAACCCGCCTAGGGTTTGGTCCGACCCAGAAAAATCAAAACCCGCCTAGGCTTTGAGCGAAGAAGCCGACGACGCAGTTTAGCACCACGTCACGATCCGTGCGATGAAATTATCAAAGCCCGCCTAGGCTTTGATGAATCTGGCGCCAAAAAAATCGTTGCATGCATGCAATCCCCTGATTTTTGCCCACGTGGTTGACCTTCTCCTTGACCACCCCAAAACTCGCCTGGGTTTTGGACTCTGTTGGCATGATTTTTGGGGTATGCCCCCCACCTTTTCCCTTTAAAACCTATACTCCTTCACCTATAAATACCCCCTCCATTCCACCTTAATTTCACCAACAATCATCATCTAATACACTTACTCTACTCTTCCACCATATTATACTTCCACTCTCTCAAACTCTCCTCATCCCCTATCATTATTCTATCCTCCCATCATCTTCATATTATACCTCCATCATCCTCCATCACAAAATCACCTTCCCACACCACATCCATGTTATACTACTTTTTCTCCCATAATCCCTTTCTCAAATCATATTCTTCACAACCATGCAATCATCCATACACCACTTTTCCTAAACCATCCACATTTTCTCATCCGGGTTTCAAGTCAAGGGGGAACTCAAGGGATCAAATTCATCGTCGCTACACCTTAAGTAAGGTTCGGTTCTTTGATTTAAATTATTGTATTTAATCATGTAATCTTTTATTTAATTCCGTGCTTGTACATATTTTGTAAAATAAAACTGCATTTGTTTTATATTGCATGATTCGAATAATAATTCCGCGAAATTAATCAAACTTCTCCCCGCTCTCTTTCTTTTCAATGTTAATTTTAGTAGAGTCTGTTTTATAACAGGAGGATTCGAGAGTTCTTATAACTCTTGAATTCGTAACCTTACCCCCGAATCTAGAAATCGGGTTCGTAGACCGGAGTCTTTCTTTTTCTTATTTTTTGGTTTGTCGATTTCCTTAAATCGACTGGCGATTCTTTTACAATTTTATAAACTCGTTTAATTATTTAAAGTATTCGATTTCTTACACAAAATTAATTTAAGAAAATAATTTAATTCATGTCCAACATTTATCTAAGGAGGGTCCCGAGAGAAATGGGCCAGAAAATGATAAAACCTAGGCGGGTTTTATCATTTTCAACCCAATTTCCCTTTGGACCGAAGAGATCAATGGCCCAGCCTAGAATCCGCTAAAACCCAGGCGGGTTTTGGCTGATTCTAGTGGCCCACTGGTTCTCTTTTGGGCCTGGATTTACTAAGTGGGCCAGGATTAAATTATTGTTAAATTAATTTGTGTAATTACAGATAATTTAAATAATAAAAAACGGATTTGTAAATAAATAAAGTTTCATCACCTCGAAAACAAATTTCGCAAAATAAAATATCCTTATTTAAGGATTAAGTAACCTTAATCGGCTCCCGATCACAAATGTAACGCATCCGAGAGAACATTTCCCCGAACGGAAATTTTTCCGGGTCCTACAGATTGGCGACTCCACTGGGAACTTAAATTTTAAAAAGAGGGTAAAACTTGAAAAATCAAATTGATTTGAAAGTGTAAAAGGGAGAAGTTAATTTATTTTGCGGCTTTATTATTCTTTTAGGCATCCCTTGCATACCGGGCCACTAATCGGGTCTTTTGACACGTTAGCACAAAGGCGACGGTTTAAGTTACCTAAGATTTCCCTTGAGAGCGGGAGGCCACTACTATGGGGATGAACTCTACATCTCTAAGCATTTGGTCGCTCCTCTCCCGATGTCACACTCCGAGAGCTTCCTTGAAGTTCTTTGAGAAATACCCTAACTGTTTACCTTATGGTATGAAGAACCGGGGCGAAGGCATGCGGTAGGCTATATACCCAACCATAAAAGTCCATGAATTTAGAGCCTTGGTTTAGGGTACCCTTCCATGTGTATGCTATGTGCTATGTGTATCCCTCCCCTTTTCTTGTCTTTTGTAAAATGTCGACCCTAGTTTGGAGGTTTTGTTCTAGTCCATATAAAATTCATTGGGTTGAGAAAAAGATTATTTATTAATTAATATAATTAACTCAAAGGCATCTTGGTTAGCCCAAGTGGAAGGGCCCATTTATGCTCGAAAGTTGATTATCTTGATTAATAAATCAAAATTGACTCACCTTTGATGATATTATATGGTCCTTTATGAAATTCTCTTAACAAAGGTCCAAAAAAATTAATTAAAAGTCCAACAAAGTTAATGGATAACGTCTTAGACTGCATAATAGTCACTAGGCTTGAGTAAATTAATTTATCGATTTAATTAATAAATCCATCACACTTATGGCCGGCCCGTTGTTAGGCCTAACCATATAGGATTTGTCAATTAGGCCCATAAATTGATTATGACTCGCTTATTGTTGACTTTATCCAGTCCTTTACAATACCCATTTTCCCCGAGTTAAAAAAAAAGTATAAAAAGGAAAAAGTTAAAAAAAAGTGGGTTGCCGGTCTTGTTGAACATTATTCTAGTCCGCATAAGAGCCAATATGGTTTGAGCTGTATGAGTTGTTGGGCCAGGTTACGGATTCTCTTTAAAACGGTCGGCCAGTGGAATGGGCCCATCCGAATCAAGAAACACTGACCGTGGTATGCCAACTTATGACCCGCTCACTATGTTGACTTTATTCGGCCCTTTATAGTGTTCTGTTGTTAAGTCCATATAGAGTTAGGCCATGCAGTCCCAAAAGTGGGTGAGTCCGTTATGTCAGCATACATGTGTCAAAGATCATATAGGTCATCTAGGACATGCATGCATTGGGTAGAACGTGTCGGAGAATGTAATCAAGTGTCTTAACTTTGAATTTCCATACAGGCATCATTGGTGATCGACTCCGAGCTCGCATTCGAAATCCACGAACAGGCCGTTTGATTCCTAATCTCCACTACGATTCATCGGCAACCAGTGACAGCATCATATCTGGAGAACAATTCCAAGAGATCCCGGTCCAGAGCACCGAAGCTAACATCACGAAGCATTTGGATGACCTCTATACCAAAATGCAAGGTTTGGTATTTGCCAATACCTTAGAGCAAGAGGAGAAGGTGGGGAAAAAGATGAATGAGCAACAGCAAGTGATGGATGGTATACTGCAAGCCATTACTAAAATCAATACCAAACTGGGATTGAATGTTGAGGAAGGTGACGAAGAAATGCAGGGATATGAGTCCGAACCCGAAATCATCAAGATATCCCCAAATTTTGGAGGGAGTGGGATATCCAAGACAAGAGCCGATACCCCTGAGGTATCTAAACCTATGAAGGATCCAGCCATTAAGGCCCTTGAATAGAAATTAGAAAGCCTTACTAAAGCAATGAGCACTGTGCCGGCCTTTGCTGACAAATATCTGGAAGTGCCATTACCTGTTCAGCCGATTCTGAAGATAGCTGATAAAGTTGAGGTACCAAACATCAGGTTCAAACCCTCTAAAAACCCAGTTCATCACATCAAAGAGTTCATGAGGCTAGCACCATTAAACTGAATTGATGTCGGTTTATACTCTACCGTTTTCCCATCCACTCTAGATGGCGAAGCCAAGGTATGGTATCACGCCTTACCACTTCAAACGAAGGCCGATTGGAATGAACTGTTCAAAGCTTTCATTAATCACTACAGTCGCATCCAGAGGAAGCAAGCTACGGTGGATGACTTGACCACCATAAAGCAAGCTACGGTGGATGACTTGACCACCATGAACCAAGCTGTCTCACACCAATGAGACAATCCCTCTTCGCCTACAACTGTCTACTTTCAAGCAAGGGCTAAAAGCAGTTTATCCAAACACTTGGGATATCACGTCATCAAAGACTTTGACTACTTGAAGGACATCTGTGTCCAACTAGAGGCGATGCATAATGATAAGACCACTTCGCCTGGATGAAAGGGGTCTAGTTCCAACAGGAGGGCCACCAGTGCGTCTAGCCACCCTCCTAAGATCATGAAAACTAACTCTATCCAGCGCAAGGGGCCTTTCATACCAAAGTATGAGACTTACATGCCATTGGACGTCTCTTACTCACAAGCTCTTGATCGATTGGTCAAGAAGGGTTTTTTGGACCTACCTTCATTGCCGAGGACATGATCGATTGGCCAAGGGAAGAATCAGCAACAAGAGGAAAGAATTTGAATCAATTCTGCCACTACCATCGTTGCCGAGGACATGATATTGAGAAATGTTGGTCTCTCAAGAACAAAATAGAAGATATGATAAGGGATGGGACACTACCCATGCCGAAAGCTGCTCAAAAGCCCAACAATCAAAGCAACCCTATGCCTGAGCATACCAACGCTATCTTTCATGGAGTTTGTAGCTTTGATCCTTCCACTTTGATTGTTAAAACAGGCCAACTTATCCCTGAAGTGCTTAGTTTTCATGAAGACCTATCCATTCATGGTATTTGGGATAGCGACGACGAAGAGCAGCATGAATACTCCAAGATGGAATGGATGGAGCCAGATGAGCCAATATCCGATGATGTAGCATTTCTCACTCGATCAGGTCGCCATAACAACAGGAACACCACCACCCCAGTGGCTGTTTCTAGTCCTACACCAATCATTACCAACGACAACCATCTCGCACCTGAAGATCCTCTCCTTACACAACTTAAGAAGACAAAGGCTGAAGTTACCATCTGGCAATTAATTTGTACCTCACAGGCACACAGACAGAAGATGATGGATGCTCTTACTGCATTAACAGTATCTCCCACAACAACTCCTGAATCTCTAGTTGCTCATGTGACTACCCAACAAGAGTCTATCACCTTCGGGATTGAAGATCTGCCTCAGGGAGGGGCATCCCACAACAAGGCATTATACCTCACAGTGCAATGTTCCAACAAAACTATCCCTCTAGTTTTGGTTGATAATGGCTCAGCTGTGAATGTGTGCCCTTGGAGGACGGCACAGAAATTGGGAGTCCAACAACAGCACTTGGCTCAAAATGGTGTACAACTAAGGGCTTACGACAATTCTCCTCGAAAGTCGGTTGGGTCCATAATATTGCCCATCACTACAGGCAATATCACTCGAAATGTGGAGTTTGTAGTGCTAGACATCCCAACTTCCTTCAATCTGTTGCTAGGGAGGCCGTGGCTTCATGAATGTAATGGTATAGCATCTACCTTACACCAGAAGGTAAAGATGCTGGTCCAAGGACAAGTCATCACCATATCAGGAGAATCCATCAATGCTGTCTTCACTCCCAAGCAAGCAACCCTTGAGGTAGAACATAGTTCTATGGACGAAGAACTTCACAACTTTGAACTTGTGGCGACTTTGAGCCAGGTTGAAGCTTCTTTTGACTTCGATCCCTACTCAAATCCCAAAGTGCATGCAATACTCAGGAAACAAGGACACTTCCCTGGGACGCCGCTAGGAAAGAATCCGAAAAGCAAGATTCATCTTGTGTTCAAGACATTTAAACAGAAGGGAAGGTTCGGCTTAGGGTACAAGCCAACTGAGAAGGAAGTTAGGCTCGCCAAGATAGCCATAGCTGACCAGAAGAGGATGGACAACCCACCTACCTTGTTCAAAATGAAGCCCTATCCACTCACCCTGAATGGACAATTCGTTGGGGAAGGTGATGACTTCCCTTACTATGGATTCCCTGAACCATACTACCTGAAGAACAAGGGAGTTCAGGTCGCTGGGTTAGAAGTTTTCAATGACTGCACCATTAACATGGCTACTGTTTTCATCCCCGCTCCATTAAGATGGCTACTGTTTTCATCCCCGCTCGAGACAAACAGCCAGCATCGGAATGGACTCACCTTGCTGGAAGCAACATATTTGGCATGTTGTTCGAACAAGAAGCTGTTAAAGGAGAGTCTGAAGCTGACGCTGTTATTGCTGCATTATCCAACCCAAGCTTTGATCCAAGTCTCATGATCACTAAAGAAGAAGTCACGTCGGTCTCATGGGTCGATGCTGAGGAAAATAACTTTGTTTTATCTATAGGAGAGCCTATTCTTGTAGACATAGGGTCTGGTCCTAAGAGTCTAGAGTCAAATGAGTCTGGTCCTGAGTCTGCTGGCGATGTGCTCATTTCCGCATTCAATAAAATGAACCTTTCTAGTTACTCTAATTCTTCTTTCCCCTCTTCCCTGAACTGCTGCGCTAATAATAATCTGGAATTTAATGAACCCTTAAAAGAATTTTCTAATGAACATGAGCATAAGATGGCGTTGTTGGAAGACACCATCACCATAAATGTGGGCACGAAAGAACAACCTCGGGGGTTGAAATTACGTAGTTCACTCACAGCAGAAGAACGGGTGGCATTTACAGAGCTTCTCCAGGAGTTTGTGGATGTGTTCGCATGGTCTTACGAGGACATGCTAGGGATTGACAGGGAAATTGCGGAGCACACCATACCTTTGCTCCCCGATGGAAAACCGGTGCGACAAAAGGCTAGGAGGATCAAACCTGAATGGGCTAAGAAAATTGAAGAAGAGGTGATCAAGCAGCTTAACGCTAAGTTCATCAAAGCAGTCCAATACCCTGAATGGATTGCTAACATTGTCCCAGTACCCAAGAAAGATGGGACAGTGCGCATGTGTGTGGACTTCCGAGACCTTAACAAGGCTAGTCCCAAGGATAGTTTCCCTCTACCCCACATTGATGTATTGGTGGATAACACTTGCGGACATGAGCTCTTATCCTTTATGGATGGATATGCTGGTTACAACCAAATAAAAATGGTAGAAGAAGATATGGAGAAGACTTCCTTTACCACACCATGGGGTACGTACTGTTATGTTGTCATGCCTTTTGGTCTCAAAAATGCCGGGGAAACATACCAGCGGACTGCCAATACCCTACTACATGAAATGATGCACGTCGAAGTAGAAGTTTATGTTGATGACATGATTGTTAAGTCCAAGACAAGGGAGGGTCATATTCCTAACCTCCGGAAGTTCTTTCTGCGACTTCGCAAATACAAGATGCGGCTCAACCCTGTAAAGTGCACCTTCGGTGTTACCTCTGGGAAGCTACTAGGCTATGTGGTCAGCCAACGGGGCATTGAAGTTGATCCTTCAAAGATCAAGGTTATCCAACAGTTACAACCACCTAAGACAGAAAAGGAGATAAGAGGTTTCTTGGGCCGAATCCAGTACATCAGCAGGTTCATTTCAAAGCTCACCATGACGTGTGAACCCTTGTTCAAGAAGCTAAAGAAAGGAAGCAAAGTAGAATGGGACAATCAATGTCAAGCTGCTTTTGTGAAAATCAAGGAGTATTTGCAACATTTCCCAGTTCTCATGCCGCCAGTACCAGATGAGCCTCTACTCCTTTACCTTACCGTGACTAGCTCAGCAATGGGGGCTATGCTAGCTCAAAAGGTTAAAGGTCAAGAGAGCGCCATCTACTACTTGAGCAAGAAGTTCCTAGACTGCGAAAGTCAATATGCAGACATAGAAAAAATTGCTCTTGCGTTAGTTTGGGCCACCAAGAAGCTGAGACACTACATGCTCTCACACACAGTGTATGTAATAGCTGAGAACAATCCCATCAAATTCATCATGGAGCAACCTACCATCAACAATCGCATCGCTCGATGGGTAGTCATGCTTTCTGAGTTCAACCTTCAATACTTACCTCAGAAATGTATTAAAGGGTGGGTTGTTTCTGATTTTCTGGCTGCTTCACCATCACAGGAACCTCCAAGCACTCACTTAGAATTCCCAGACGAAGACGTGTTCTTGATTATGAAGTTACTTGGGAAATGTATTTTGATGGAGCTTCTAATCAAATGGGTTGTGGAATAGGAGTACTGTTAATATCCCCAAATGGTGTACATATCCCTGTATCTGTAAAATTGGATTTTGATGCTACTGATAATGCGGCGGAATATGAAGCATGCATCAAAGGCTTGCAAGCTGCCTTGGCTTTAGCAATACGCCACATAAATGTCTTTGGAGACTCTAGCCTCATCATTAACCAGGCTAAGAACGCATGGAAAGTTCGAAGTGAGTGCCTTTCAGCTTATCAGCAGAAGCTTTTGGGATTGGCTGACCAATTCGAGTAGATCAATTTCCAATACCCTTTTAGGGATCACAACGAACTGGCCGATGCTCTGGCTAAATTATCCTCAATGATATCCATCCCATCAGGCACGCTCCAGCTACCAGTAATTGTAGAGCGACAGTCTGAACCCGCGTATGTCTGTGTCATGGAAGCACAAGAAGAAGAGACTGCGGAATGGTTTCTCGACATATCCAATTTCCTCCGGCAGGGAGAATATCCAGCTAAGTTAGATGCTCGAGGACAACGAGCGATCAGGGCTTTAGCAGCACAATACTGCTTGATCCAAGATCGTTTATACAAGAAGTCACCTACAGGCATCAATTTGTTGTGCATCAGTGCCAAAAGTGCAAAGGAAGTCATGACTACTGTGCATGGAGGAGAGTGTGGGCCTCACATGAATGGGCGCATGCTAGCGAAGAAGATTCAAAGAGCTGGTTACTACTGGACCACTATGGAAGCAGATTGCATGAATTTTGTTCGGAAATGTCACAAATGTCAGGAGTATGCCAACCTGCAGCATCAACCTCCTTCATATCTGACAACACTCACTTCTCCACGGCCATTCTCGGTCTGGGGTATTGATATCATTGGCAAAATACACCCAACCGGAACAGGAGGACATGAATACATTTTGGTCGCTATTGATTACTTCACTAAGTGGGTAGAGGCAGCCTCTTTTGCCAAGCTCACATCTAAGACATGGCCAAATTCATCCTTTAGAACATTATATGCCGATATGGGGTACCTCATGAGATCATCAACGATAATGGGAGTCATTTTCGAAAGGAAGTAGAAGTTTTGCTCACCAATTATAAAATTCAGCATCATCGGTCTTCACCTTACCGACCTCGAACCAATTGAGCTGTAGAAGCGGCCAATAAAACGGTGACTGGAATAATTAAGAAGATGGTCATCACTTACAAAGATTGGCCTGACAAGTTAGCATTTTCCTTATGGGGATACCGAACCTCAATTCGAACTACCACAGGAGCAACACCATATTCCTTAGTGTATGGAATGGAAGCAGTTCTGCCGATAGAGTTAGCAATCTCGTCATTACGAGTAGTTGTAGAAAGCCAATTGCTGGAGGCAGAATGGGCTAGGGCAAGGTTCGAGGAGTTAATGTTGATGGATGAAAGGCGATTAAAGGCGTTGCATAATGTTCAGGTATATCATAATAGAATCACTCGCGCCTTTAATAAGAAGGTGAAAGGTTGTTCACTTCAAGAAGGTGAAAGGTTGTTCACTTCAAGAAGGTGATCTAGTGCTTAAGGAAATGAGGGCACCAATACAAGACCCAAGGGGAAAGTTTGCACCTAATTGGAAAGGTCCTTATATGATTAAGGAAATTTTACCGGGAGGAGCAGCTCGGCTTGCCACCATGGATGGAGAAGATGTGATTCAACCAACAAATTTGGATCAGCTCAAGAGATATTATGCTTAATATAGCCAAGCAACTGGAAAACTAATTTTCAGACACTTGGTTAATATTCGATTTATGCTCATGAAAGGAAGAAAGATAAAATTTGCAAGGACACAATGATTGTAAATAACACTTCTTCTTTATTAATAATCAAAATGCAAGTACACTGCTTGTAAATAAGAAAATTCAAAAAGGCATAATTAAATAAAAGTTTATTCTAGCAAAGCAGTTCAGTTCCTTCGCTTCCATCCATCTCCTAGTCTTGTTTCACCTTCTCTACGTCGCCAGTGGTCTCATGATCAATCTCCATGTCTTTAGGCTCGTTTGGGTCCGTCTCTTTGTTTTTAGGTTTATATGCTCGCTTATGAGATTTCCGCGCCTCCACCTTCGGACCAAGCCGGTCCTTTGCCGTCACCCTCGCGCCAAGACGATCCTTTATCGTAGAACGAGGACCCAGCCTCTCCCTCATGGATGTTCGACTTCTTAGCGCCTCTCCAGCACGGCGAGACTCGACAATGGGATCGCCCACGTGATATTCAGAGTCCGCGATCTCTGATACATGTGCCTTTGACGGAGCCTTAAGGGTCGGCCTTCTTGCCCAATACTTCAGCCAAGACTCTATCACCGAGCCGCGAAGCTTCAATTGTTCGGGGGCTTCACATAGTTGCTTGGGGACGGTCTGTTTACGACCCATCTGTCGCAATACCCGCTCCGGAAAATAGAAAGTCATGTGTTTTAAGCCGGCGATACACACATAGGCGTTGCGATAATTACTGGTCGCATATTCGGGAACATGCCACCACTCGATCCACCACGCGATGTCACGAGGTTCCTTCAGAAAGGCGACCCATTCAGTTACCGATCGGAGCTCGGTATATTTGCGCCTCCTTTGACAATAATTTACAAGCGCCGAGGGGTTACGAGGATCTTCGATAAGGCCCAAATGTTCCATGAGCCATATCTGCAGATAAAGTTAGCATGGGTTATGATTGCTTACCAATTATTCCCCCAACTAACGGAAAAAAAACCCCGCCTGGGTTTTAAAGGCAGTAGGCAGATTTGAAGAAAAAATGAGGGAGGAAGGAGGAAATGTACCTGAAGAAGTAGGGGGTTCCGACAAAGCTCATATTCCGGATTCGGATTTTCCAAACCCATCATAGTTTCCGCCAGCATCAACGGCACTGGATTAAAACCTCGAGCCATGTCTTCAACAATTTGAATTAGGCCCGCCGGCCCGGTTCTTCGCCCGCCATGATAAAAGTAAAATTCTCCAAGAAGGCATAATACGAGTGCTCGCACTCGTATCACGGGACCATATTCCAAAGTGTCAGGCGATTGAAAATATTCGACAATGGTTTGGAAATGTACCTTATCGCCAAATAATGCGCTTCCTATGACTCGGTTCGGAAGGCATAGCAATTCCTTGTATTGTTTGGTATTGTCGGCGACAGTTGGAGGTCTTTGTCGGTCAAGAAATGATTTGTCCCGAGAATGTACGACCACTCTTCGGGTAGTGGGCATAGCTCTTTCAAGGAAAAGCGGAAAACATGCATCTTCGGATCCCAAAAGGAGCTCGCCGCTCGAATAAAGTCATGGTTGACTCTCGCCTGTCAAAGACTTAGCAATTTTGTCAAACTATATCTCCCGAGCTCTTTCTTCTCGTCTCTGGATAAAGTGCTCATCCAAGTAGCGAGCTTCTTCTCGAAGGCCATGATAAGAGGATTTCTTTTTTGTGATTTTAGAAGGCCTTTTCAGATGGACAATGCAATGGAAGATGATGGGTGATCTCCATGGCAAAGGAGGGGGTATTTATACACTTTCATTCATGATAAAAAATGGAGCAAATCGGCCAGCAAACAGTCACATAGCCATTGCAATCATATCCCATGATTCAAGCCTTTCTTCAACGGCTAAAAACAAAAAATAAAAGAAAAAAAAGGTTAAAACCCAGGTGGGTTTTAACCTTGCCAGATCACCCCACGCGTGCCAGCCAGCTCCGGCCCAGCTCCCTCTACCGCTTTAAACCCGCCTAGGTTTTAAGCGTTCTGGGCCCGTTTTCCTGTTTTCGCAGCCCATTTATGTAGTATTGTATCGGGTTTTGCTTCGATTGGCCTGTTCGTGTATTTTTGATATTCCGGTTTCTGATATCGGCCCAATGGTGTTCGGTTCTGAAATTTTTTTGCTTAAGCTATCTCCGACTCTCAAGTTTTTGTCCTTTTTATTTTATTTTCTTTTTGGGGAAGCGGGATTAATCCCATCATGTAGAAAATCATTCGAAATTGCATTAAATAAAAACGTTAAGTTGTGCATACACTGAGTTCGAGTCTTTCATAAAAATAAAAATACATTACAAAGAGTCTCGCATAAAATAAAATAAAAATAAAAAAAGAGTCTTGCATTGCATAAAGGTGATCACCACAGGGAACCGAAATGGCCGCTGTCCTCCGCCAAGTTGCCCCCTGCATTTGAGGCTCCTGCATTAGAAGCGGCGGTCGCGCCGAAGTAGGTATCCCAGGAGTAATAGTCAGGTCCAGGAGCAGTCTTCACAGGAGGTGATGGCCCGGTCAAGGGCATTTCCGAAGGATACACACTCGACGACGAAGACATAGAGTGTTCCTGCGAAGCAGTCAGCTAGGAATGATCAGGAACCTGCCATTCAGCAGAGGGAGTAGGCCATACCGGACTAGTTCCATAAACAGGATGGGCCAACCGGAAGAAGTAGATCCACCCAGCCAAGAGTGCTGAGGTACAGTCCACTCTTGGGAACCCGTGGGCCATGACGGACCCATCTCAGGAGCAGGGATAGGCCAGCCCGCAAAACCAGAACCAAAAGATAAAGCATCATAAGGTGCAGGACGCGAAGTAGTGTCATCCGCTAGGGCCTGGCCGCTAGGATACCCTACGGATGCACCTGAATCGTGGTCCCTCACTACCATTTCACGACCACGACGAGCAGAGCGCACTGAAGCCGGGGTATGACGAGAAGGAGGAGGCCGGTAGGTGGCGCTAGATTCAGAAGCATCCTCCACCCAGTAAGGATGAGGCTGAGCTTCACTATATCCAATGCTGTGATATGACCCTCCATGACCCAATGGTTCCTCCAAGGACATCTGAGCCATGTCCTCTTCCATGCTTGGAGGGCGACGACCTTTGCTACCAGATCTGCTACGATGGGATCCAGTGGAGTGCTGACCTTCAATCAGAATGCCTTTGCCCCGACCCCTTGGTACAGCTGCTAGAGGAGGACGAGAAGATCCTCCAACTTCCTCCCAAGATCAACCTCGAGTGGAATATTCCCCAACCGAAGAGCGATGTGGGGGCTCCGTGCGAGCAGCGCTTGTAGTGGAATGTCGAGGTGGTTCTCTAGGAACAGACTCTGCGTCGGCCTCCATATCGGCCCCTCTAGCAGCGCCACCGTGATATCTCCCCGAACCAGTGAAGCCCCCATCAAAGAATTTTCTCATGGTGCTCCACTCCTTAGTCAGCTGTCGGAGAATTCCCCACCGCGGCTGGAAAATAGCAAAACCAAGGGGTCATTCACAAGTGGTATACAGGGTAAAAAGGAGACAACATAAAACCGAGTCTTACAGGTTTATGGTCGAATTCTTTAAGTGCGGAGCACTCACTACTGTACTCCACTTCCAGGAAGCCACCGATCTTTCGTCTCTCTTGAGGAGCCCTCACTTCGGCAGCTTTAGCGTAGGGTCCCAGCTGTAGACTTTACAATTAGAAAACGGCCAAAACATAACAAGGACGAAGAAGGAAGATACATACCACTCGAGGAGCCAAACGGCTAAGATAACGCTGAAACTCTTCATCGAACTGATCCTAAGGAACGTTGTGCATGAAATCGTCAAATGCTTGACCCCGGACTAGATCCCTCAAAATGGCCGGTCAATTCGCCATGGCTCAAACCTCTATACTGGAGGATCTAGGGGAATGAGGCCAGGGTAACCTTCCAAAATTTGCCTCGAGGCCCTCTCCCCTAAATACCACACATAGCCGTAAGGTCCTTCAATCAAGAGGCGAAGACGGGTGTCGTGTTCCACCCGATCCAGAGGTTGTGGCAACCCTCTGATGTCAAAGTCTGCCTAAGGACGCTAATTTATTTGGTCCTACAAGAAGAAGGATACATTTAAACATGGCATGCCAAAGAAGATAGAAAAGGCATCAGGAGTAAGGAGATACCGGTTGCAAGTTATCCAAAATGCCGCGAATAAGGTCGAGAGCCCCCGACTTGTACTTTTTATCATGTATGCTCTCAATAGTTCAGCGTTCAACAACTGGCACTGTCTTGTTCTTCTTTGAGTGAATTCCCAGGGCCAAGGTATACTCATATGCCCACGAGTGCATGCACGACATGTCAAACCATGAATGAAAGATGAATAAGAACCTTAAAAAAAAAAAGAAGGATCAAGCACATACCTTGAGCACCTTCCACAAGGAAGGACTGTACTAGTAGTGAGCCTGGGCTGCATGGAGGTAGACTGGATCCGCATCCGATGAAAGACGAATGCCACGATGGAGCCAATGGATGAAGTTGGCATAGGCCGCCTTGCCCCAGTTCAGGTTTCTGATATTATCAAAGTTGAGGAGGTTCCTATACCAGGACAGAGAAATGTTATCCCCATGGTTGGCAAAGAGTGTAGCAGAGATGATATACGCCATAAAAATCAAGCGGCGTTGCTCTAGAAGCAGGCTTTGAAAGTTCGCATCGCGAACGGTCATCTCGAAGTGCTTATAGGCAAGGTTAGGGAGACCTTGCCGACGCCCCAAACGCGCAGACACGGGAGTCAGCAAATCTAGAACTACAGGAGGAACATCTGCGTCGAAGACCAGGTCCTGCCCGCCCTAAGGAAGACCGGAGATCATGACAAAATCTTTAGGTGTGACCGTCATCTCACCCACCGGGAAGTGGAATGTGTTGGTGGAATCCCACAACCTCTCTGCCATCGCTCGACCAATAGTGCGGAACGTCCTTTTCTTCCAAGCCTCCAAGCATTTCCAGAAAGGCATGAAGCCCGCTGAAGTTAAAGTCTGTTGGACATAATTCCTCAGGATTGATTTTGCTGCCTTAAGTGGCTCTTTTAAGGCGCCGGGAGTTTTCAGGTTATCCTCCTAAGGGTAAAATTTAAAGGCGTCATTTTAGAATGGGGGCTCTAAGCATAACTTCATGGACCCAAGCTAGACCCAGCACGGACACTGGGCTCACAGCCACGACCCATGAAGCAAACAAACAAGTCAAAATATCACGGCCCGAGCCGGTTTAGCAACAAAATTGGGGATATTTGAGTCCAAAATCCGCCTAGGCTTTGACTCAATCAAGCCCACAGTCAAGGCCCACGAGGCGGCCCAGCAAAAGGGAAGGCGAGTCAAAAGCCGCCTGGGGTTTGACTCCGCCTAGCCCAGTTGACCGGCCCAAAACACGCAAACGACCCAATAAGCCAGACATAAAAACCCGCCTGGGTTTTATTCCGCCTAGTGGGTCGCTACTCAGATAATTGGCCCAGAACGCGTACAAAATATTTTTGGTCCATTTTGCAAACTATTCGCAGATATTTTTCGGTCAAAATGTAGAAAATGGGTCACCTTACATCCTAACATGCATACTTAAAATAGCTAAAAATCGACAAAGTATGAAAAATAAATTCATGCTTGCTCATTTTTACGCTAAACTAAGTACAATAAGAAGGTTTAAAGGATTACCTTGCCATGGGAACGGTAAAACCAAGCATGGTTCCAAGATTCAACAATGAGATCAGAGGGAGCCACTTCCATGCCGGGAACGAAGTTGCGTCACGAAGATCTCTCATGAGGCCAAGCCGCCGCATGAGGAAGAGGTGGATTTCTGTGACTTCAAGGTTGCATCTTTTCAAACCCGAGAGTTGCTTCAAAAAAAGGCAAAGTTTCTTTTCTAGAGAGAGAGAG
The DNA here is from genome assembly GCA_029582165.1 of Portulaca oleracea. Classification (NCBI taxonomy): domain Eukaryota; kingdom Viridiplantae; phylum Streptophyta; class Magnoliopsida; order Caryophyllales; family Portulacaceae; genus Portulaca; species Portulaca oleracea. Next base: position 6,717,359 of record CM055878.1, on the reverse strand, counting down.
GTAGTAAGCTAGAGAGATGTAAGAGATGAAGATGTGAAGGAAATGCACTTGAATTTATAGAAAGGGCGGGTGAGTGTGAGCCGCTCGTTTTTAGTAACCGCCTCGAGATGCTAAACGCATTTCATTGGTCGAAAATCCGAAAGGTTATCCTTTTGTCACCCAAAAGAGAGGCAGGGCGACGTGGAGGATTTATGACCGCAAGTGAAACGGCCCCCACTTTGATTCCTTCACGAAAAAAAAAATAAAAAAAGAGAAGAAAAATATACAAAACCCGCCTGGGTTTTGCTTGATCCAGAAGAAGCGGCCCAGAGGACACGGTCCAGGCGCAGACACGGCCCAATGGAGGACGCCAAAACCCGCCTGGGTTTTGGAGCGCCTACAGCCCAAATTTTCGGTCCACAGTTGGAGCACACACTCAGGCTTTGCGGCCTGCAGGTGAAAATCGAATCTCCTTCATTCTATTTCAATAAAGCTGATGCTCGATTTTTTTTTTCTTTTTTCATGATTTTCAGGTCGCCGACAAGGGACCACCATCACTCAGCTACCGGACAAGAGGTCGCTGCCATCATTATTCAGAATTTCGATGCAGTCCCGAGCCACCGGCATCACGTCCGGTGAAGTCTCAATCTCCGAGCCATCGGCATCGTGCCCGATGAAGTCTCGACCCCCAAGGCCATCAGCAACGCGTCTGATGAAGTCCCTCGACACCAAAAATGCCCACCATCATCAACATCGACATCGGGAAAGATTGGAATCGACACTGGGAAAGACTGGAACCGACACCGGGAAAAACTGGAACCAATATGAATCGACACCGGGAAAGACTGGAACCGACACCGAGAAAGACTGGAATCGACACCGGGAAAGACTGGAACCGACACCGGGAAAAATTGGAACCAATATGAATCGACACCGGGAAAGACTGGAACCGACACCGAGAAAGACTGGAATCGACACCGGGAAAGACTGGAAGCGACACCGGGAAAGACTGGAACCGACACTGGGAAAGACTGGAATCGACACCGGGAAAGAATGGAACCAATATGAATCGACAGCGGGAAAGATTGGAACCGACTTCGGGAAAGACTGGAACCGACATCGGGAAAGACTGGAATCGACAACGGGAAAGACTGGAAGCGACACTGGGAAAGACTAGAAAATTCCATCGACCATCGGCATTGTGTCCGATAACGAGTAGAACATCATTCTTGCTCGAGATCATCTCAAAGGAGGCGCATGCCGCCCGCAACCGCGATGCAGGATTCAGCTTCCAAGCATCAAATCAGACTTTGCAAACCAAAGTCATATCCTCAAACTACTTTGACCTTCGTCCTATTCGGACTCGATCAAAGTAGGGGCTCTCTGTAGACACTGGAATTTGTACGGGTATAAACCCGACTCATCAAAAAATATATACAAGATGGATGGGCCAAGTGAAACGGGTCAACGGGCCCAAAAAGATCAATAAACCTAGCCCAAAGAAAATAAATCAAGCCGAGAATAATTCAAACCCAAAGGGGTTTTATTTTTTCTATTCACCAGCCCACACAGGAAGCGGGCCAGTCGCGCGCCCCGGCCCAGAGCAAATAAAACCCGCCTAGGGTTTGATCCGACCCAGAAAAATCAAAACCCGCCTAGGCTTTGAGCAAAGAAGTAGACGACGCCGTTTAGCGCCACGTCACGGATCCGTGCGATGAAATTATCAAAGCCCGCCTAGGCTTTGATGAATCTGGCACCAAAAAAATCGTTGCATGCATGCAATCCCCTGATTTTTGCCCACGTGGTTGACCTTCTCCTTGACCACCCCAAAACCCGCCTGGGTCTTGGACTTTGATGGCATGATTTTTGGGGTAAGCCCCCCACCTTTTCCCTCCAAAACCCATGCTCCTTCACCTATAAATACCCCCTCCATTCCACCTTCATTTCACCAACAATCATCATCTAATACACTTACTCTACTCTTCCACCATATTATACTTCCACTCTCTCAAACTCTCCTCATCCCCTATCATTATTCTATCCTCCCAATATCTCCATATTATACCTCCATCATCCTCCATCACAAAATCACCTTCCCACACCACATCCATATTATACTACTTTTTCTCCCATAATCCCTTTCTCAAATCATATTCTTCACAACCATACAATCATCCATACACCACTTTTCCTAAACCATCCACATTTTCTCATTCGGGTTTCAAGTCAAGGGGGAACTCAAGGGATCAAATTCATCGTCGCTACACCTTAAGTAAGGTTCGGTACTTTGATTTAAATTATTGTATTTAATCATGTAATCTTTTATTTAATTCCGTGCTTGTACATATTTTGTAAAATAAAACCGCATTTGTTTTATATTTCATGATTCGAATAATAATTCCGCGAAATTAATCAAACTTCTCCCCGCTCTCTTTCTTTTCAATGTTGATTTTAGTAGAGTCTGTTTTATATGAGTGATTCGAGAGTTCTTATAACTCTCGACCAGAACCTTACCCCCGAATCTAGAAATCGGGTTCGTAGACCGGAGTCTTTCTTTTTCTAATTTTTTGGTTTGTCGATTTCCTTAAATCGGCTGGCGACTCTTTTACAATTTTATAAACTCGTTTAATTATTTAAAGTATTCGATTTCTTACACAAAATTAATTTAAGAAAATAATTTAATTCATGTCCAACATTTATCTAGGGAGAGTCCCGAGAGAAATGGGCCAGAAAATGATAAAACCTAGGCGGGTTTTATCATTTTCAACCCAATTTCCCTTTGGGCCGAAGAGATCAATGGCATAGCCTAGAATCCGCTAAAACCCAGGCGGGTTTTGGCTGATTCTAGTGGCCCACTGGTTCTCTTTAGGGCTTGGATTTAGTAAGTGGGTCGGGATTAAATTATTGTTTTTGTGGAGGTCCCCTTTCTCCTAAGTCATTGCACAACAATTGTCTAGCTTCATTCTCTTCCTCTAAATCAGGCTCTCCATCAGACTCATTGTCTGACTCATCTATAGAAACATTGTCTCCATCACTATCTTCATCATCATCTTCTGAAGGACAAAAATCTTCATCTGAACTGTCATCATCATCTTCTACTGCCACATTTTCAGCTCCAACACTAGATCCACCAAATTGATCCTCAACAATAGTTTCTTTCTCAAAGAAAATGTCAAGATCTTCAATGTCTAGCCTTGCAATTTTCTGAATATCCTCAACATTGAGCCCCACAAACTGTCTTGATATGATGTTCAACAACTATAGATTTAGGACCATTGGTTGCTTCTCTTTATCAGTTTTCCTTTTTTTGGGTGATTTTGATGGTGAAGGACTTTGAATTGGCTGTGTTGGTGACAGACACCCCTGTGATCTGGTCACTAGCCTCAAAGGACTACTGTCTTTTTTATTGCACTTCTCAAGGGTTCCATCACACTTTAGGGTTTTACTTGGAGTAGTTGGGGTAGATTTACTCCTCCTCTCATCATTTGTTTTGTTGGGGTTTGTCATCATTGATGTGCCCCACCCATGGAGAATCTTGCTGACCACTGCCAGCAGCTACATCAGAAGCATCACCATCACATGCCACCTTCTCTGATGGGCCAGGCCCTTTTACCACTGGGCCAACACCACCAGCACATGGCACTTTTTGAGCTGGGCCAGGCCCATTCTTCTCTGACCTAGAGTAATACGCCCAGATTCAATGTCATTAATTTAGAATTTAACTATCTTCTAACCCAATGATTCGCGCAGCGGAAATTATAATCCAAAGGCGTTACCGCTGTCCATAAATATGGACAAGTCTTAATAAACTAATAACAAAACTCCAACACGACATAATAGTCCCAATGAAGAACTTAATCATACATAACAGTAGATGTTCCCCAGTAGGCTTTTGCATCATCAAAATACATCACCAAAGGATTCCAAATGACATTCGAAGTTCACTGATACACTGACCCATAGTAACATATAACATCAAGTAGATCGTATAACTTCAATATAAATAAGACCTCCTGCTTCTCAATCTAGTCGAACTCCTTACCGATACTTCTTTATCAGCACTGAGGCACTGTAGACACCGGAATTTGTACCGGTATAATCCCGGCTTATCAAAAATATGCAAGTCAGACGGGTCAAGTAATAAACGAGTCATTGGGCCCAAAGAGCAACAAGCCGAGTGCAAGAAAAATAAAGCAGGCCACATTTAATTGTTAAAACCCCAATGGGTTTTAACTTTTAATGCACAAGCCCAGTAGAGCGCTCCTCGACCTAGAAAATTTCAAAACCCGCTTAGGTTTTGAGCGGAGTAGCAGGCGACGTCGTTTCACTCCATGTCACTGATTTGCGTACTAATATTATGAAAAGCCGCCTAGGTTTTGATCTAAATGGCGCCAAAATCTGCATGCATGCAATTTGATCCCCTGATTTTGCCCCACGTGATTGACCTAGGGTTTGGTCTTTAATGTCATAGTTTATGGGGTATGCTCCCCACCATTTCCCTCCAAAACTCTTCACTCCTCACCTATAAATACCCCTCCATTCCACCTTCATAGGGATGAACATTTTCCCACCAAGAATTCCGATCAACAAGTCTCACCTTACTATACTCCCATTCATTATTCCCATACTATACTTCCATTCTCTCCAAAGTTTCATTATCCATATCCATTTCTAATTCCCCCCATAATCACCTTTATCACCACTACATAATCATCCACATACCATCTTTTCTACATCACCCACATCATCTCATTTGGGTTTCAAGTCAAGGGGCAACTCAAGGGATAGAAGTCATCATCGCTACATCTTAGGCAAGGTTCGATTTCTTTATTTACATGATTGTATTTAATCATGTAATCCTTTATTTAATTCCGTGCTTGCACATTTTTAAAATAAAAACCGCATTGTTTTTATATTGCATGATTCGAATAATAATTCTGCGAAATTAATCAAACTTCTCCCTGCTCTCTTTCTTTTCAATGTTGATTTCAATAGAGTTTGTTTTATAACAGGTGGATTCCAGAGTTCTTATGACTCTCAAATTCGTAACCTTACCCCCGAATCTAGAAATCGGGTTTGTAGACCGGAGTCTTTCTTTTCCTACTTTACGGTTTGTCGATTTCATTAAATCGGCTGGCGACTCTTTTTACATTTTGTAAATCCGTTTAACTATTTAAAATATTCTTTTATACATAAAATAATTTAAGTAAATAATTTAATTCATTTCCTTTCACTAATTTAAGATTGGACCCGAGGAAAATGGACCAGAAATTAATAAAACCTAGGCGGGTTTTATTAATTTCAACCCATTTTCTTCTGGCCCAGGGATGCAGACGGCCCGGCCCAGAATCTGCTAAAACCTAGGCGGGTTTTAGCATTTTCTGGTGGCCCGTATGCTCGTCTTTGGGCTTAAATTTGGTGATTGGGTCGGGATTAAATTATTGTTAAATTAATTTGTGTAATTACGGATAGTTTAAATAATAAAAAATGGGTTTGTAAATAAATAAAGTTTCATCACCCCGAAAATGAATTTCAAAAATTAAAAATATCCTTACTTAAGGATTAAGAAACCTTAGTCGGCTCCCGATCGTTTAAGTAGCGCATCACGCGGAAAGAGGTTCCACCTCATTTCCCGGAAGTACCTACAGATTGGCGACTCCATTAGGGACTTAAGCTTTAAAAAGAGGGTAAAACTTGAAAAAATCAAATTGATTTGAAAGTGTAAAAGGGAGAAGTTAATTTATTTCGCGATTTTATTATTCTTTTAGGCATCCCTTGCATACCAGGCCACTAATCGTGTCTTTTGACACGTTAGCACAAAGGCAATGGTTTAAGTTACCTAGGATTTCCCTTGAAGCGGGAGGCCACTACTATGGAGATGAACTCTACATCTTTAAGCATTTGGTCGCTCCTCTCCCGATGTCACACTTCGAGAGCTTCCTTGAAGTTCTTTGAGAAATACTCTAACTGCTTATCTTATGGTATGAAGAACCGGGGCAAAGGCATGCGGTAGGCTATATACCCAACCATAAAAGTCCATGAATTTAGAGCCTTGGTTTAGGATACCCTTTCATGTGTATCCCTCCCCTTTTCTTTTCTTTTTGTAAAGAGTCGACCCTAGTTTTGAGGTTTTGTTCTAGTCCATATAAAAGTCATTGGGTCGAGGAAATGATTATTTATTAATTAATGTAATTAACTCAAATGCTAGCCCAAGTGGCAGGACCCATTTATGTTTGAAAGTTGATCATCTTAATCAATAAATAAAAATTGACTCACCTTTGATGATATTATATAGCCCTTTACGAAATTCTCTTAACAAAGGTCCAAAAAAAAATTAATTAAAAGTCCAACAAAGTTAATGGATAGCGTCTTAGACTGCATAATAGTCACTAGGCTTGAGTAAATTAATTTATCGATTTAATTAATAAATCCGACACATTTATGGCCGGCCCGTTGATTAGGCCCAACCATATTGGATTTATCAATTAAGCCCATAAATTAATTATGCTCGCTTATTGTTGGCTTTATCCAGTCCTTTACAATATTCATTATCCTCGAGTAAAACTCAAAAAAAAAAAAGGAAAAGAGCATAAAAAAGAAAAAAAGGTTAAAAAAAAAGTGAGTCTTGTTGAACATTATTCTAGTCCGCATAATAGCCAATATGGTTTGAGCTATCTAAGTCGTTGGGCCAAGTTACGGATTCTCCTTAAAACGGTCGGCCAGTGGATTGGGCCCATCCGAATTGAGAAACACTGACTAAAGCCTGTCAACTTATGATCTGTTCGCTATATCGACTTTATTCGGCCCTTTATGGTGTTCTGGTCCATATAGAGTTAGGCCATGCACTCCCAAAAGTGGGTGAGTCCTCTGTGTCAACATATATGTGTCAAGTCGGTTAGGATCATATAGGTCATCTAGGTCATGCATGCATTGGGTAGAACGTGTCAGAGTATGTCATCGAGTGTCTTAATGTTGAATTTCCATGCAGACATCATTAGTGATCGACTCCGAGCCCGCATTCGAGATCCACGGACCGGCCGTTTGATTCCGAACCCTCTCTACGATCCATCTGCAACCAGTGACTACATCATGTCTGGAGAACAGTTCCAAGAGGTCCCAATTCAGAGTACTGAGGCCAATATCACGAAGCATCTGGATGACCTCTACACCAAAATGCAAGGTCTAGTATTCGCCAATACCTTAGAACAGGATCAGAAGATAGGAAAAAGACTGAATGAACAGCAGCAGGTGATGGACGGTATGCTGCAAGCCACCACTAAGATCAACACCAAACTAGGATTGAATGTTGAGGAAGACGATGAAGAAATGCAGGGATATGAGTCCGAACCTGAGGTCATCAAGACATCCACAGATTCTGGAGGAATTGGGATATCCAAAACAAAGGTCAATACCCCTGAGACATCTAAACTCACAAAGGACCCTACTGTTAAGGCCCTTGAACAGAAATTGGAAAGCCTTACTAAAACAATGAGCACTGTGCCGGCCTTTGCTGACAAGTACCTGGAAGTGCCATTGCCTGTCCAACCAATTTTAAAGATAGTGGATAAAGTTGAGGTACCAAATATTATGTTCAAACCTTCTGAGAACCCAGTTCACCACATTGAAGAGTTCATGAGGCTAGCACCATTAAACCGGATTGATGTCGGTTTATACTCTATTGTTTTCCCATCCACCCTAGATGGTGAAGCCAAGGTGCGGTACCACGCTTTACCATCTCAAACGAAGACCGACTGGAATGAATTGTTCAAGCCTTCATCAATCATTACAGTCGTATCCAGAAGAAGCAAGCTACGGTGGATGACTTAACCACCATGAAGCAACGAGACGACGAATCCTTCCTGGATTATTTTGAGCAATGACATACCAAACTGTCTCACATGAATGAGACAATTCCTCTCCGTCTACAATTGTCTACTTTCAAGCAGGGACTAAAAGGTAGCTTGTCCAAGCACTTGGGGTACCGCGTCATTAAAGACTTTGACTACTTGAAGGATATTTGTGTTCAACTGGAGGCAACGCATAATGATAAGACCGCTTCGCCTGGATGGAAGGGTTCTAGTACAAACAGGAGGGCCACTAGTGCGCCTAGCCACCCTCCTAAGATTATGAAAACTAAATCTATCTAGCGCAAGGGGCCTATCATACCAAAATATTGATCGGTTGGTCAAGCAAGGTTTTTTGGTCCTACCTTTGCCAAAAGAAGAGCCGACGATTAAAGGGAAAGGTCGGGACGCTAACCAATTCTGTCGTTATCATCGTAGCCAGGGACATGATACTGAGAAATGCTGGACTCTCAAGAACAAGATAGAAGACATAATAAGGGATGGGACACTACCTATGCCAAAAGCTACCCAGAAGCCTAACAATCAAAGCAACCCGATGCTCAAGCATACAAATGCTATGTTTCATGGAGTTGGTAGCTTTGATCCTTCTACTTTGATTGTTGAGACGGGTCAACCTGTCCACGTGGTGTTTGGCTTTCAAGAAGACATATCCATTCATAGTATTTGGGACAATAATGACGACGACCAACATGAATACTCCAAAATGGAATGGATGGAGACGGATGAACCGACATCAGATGATGTGTCATTTCTCACTCGATCAGGCCGCCATAACAACAGGTACACCACCGCTCCAGTGGCTGTTTCTAGTTCTACACCAACAGTTGCTATTGATAATCACGTCCCTCCTGAAGATCCTCTTCTTACACAACTCAAGAAGACTAGAGCTGAAGTTACTATTTGGCAGCTGATATGCACTTCGCAAGTACATAGATAGAAGATGATGGATTCTCTTACTACATTAACAGTATCTCCCACAACAACACCTGAATCTCTAGCTGCTCATGTGACTACCCAACAGGAGGCCATAACCTTTGGAGTTAAAGATCTACCTCAGGGAGGGTATAACTTCCTTCTCAGTTGGCTTGTACCCTAAGCCAAACTTCCCTTCTGCTTAAATGTCTTGAACACAGGAGGAATCTTGTTTTTCGGGTTCTTTCCTAGCGGCATTCCAGGAAAGCGTCCCTGTTTCCTAAGTATAGCATGCACTTTGGGATTTGAGTAGGGATCGAAGTCAAAGGAAGCTTCATCCTGGCTCAAAGTCGCCACAAGTTGAAAGTTGTGAAGTTCTTCATCCACGGAATTGTGTTCTACTTCAAGGGTCACTTGCTTGAGAGTGAAGACAGCATTGATGGATTCTCTCGATATGGTGATAACCTGACCTTGGACCAACATCTTTACCTTCTGGTGTAAGGTAGACGCTATAGCATTACATTCATGAAGCCTTGGCCTCCCTAGTAACAGATTAAAGGATGCTGGAATGTCTAGCACTACGAACTCCACATTCCGAGTGATATTGCCTGTAGTGATGGGCAATATTATAGACCCGACCGACTTTCGAGGAGAATTGTCGTAAGCCCTGAGCACCATTTTGAGCCAAGTGTTGTTGTTGGACTCCCAATTTATGTGCCGTCCTCCAAGGGCACGCATTCACAGTTGAACCATTGTTGACCAGAACCAGCGGGATAGTCTTGTTGGAACATTGCACTATGAGGTATAGTGCTTTGTTGTGGGTGGCCTCGAAGGTTTCCGGATCCGTAATAATCCTTCTATTTGTGGAGAAGAGCAATTCCTACTTTATTCCAAATGAAGCCCTATCCACTCACTCTGGATGGACAATTTGTTAGGGAAGGCGATGACTTCCCTTACTATGGATTCCCTGAACCATACTACCTAAAGGACAAGGGAGTTCAAGTTGCTGGGTTAGAAGTTTTCAATGACTACACCATTAACATGGCTACTGTTTTTGTCCCCGCTCGGGACAAACAGCCACCATTGGAATGGACTCATCTAGCTGGGAGTAACATATTTGGCATCTTTGTCGACAAGAAGTCATAGGAAGAGTCCGGTCGACGCTGTCATTGCTGCATTATCCAACCCAAGCTTTGACCCAAGTCTCATGATCACTGAAGAAGAAGAAGTCAAGGCGGTCTCGTGGGTCGATGCTCAGCAGAATAGCTTTGTTTTATCTATAGGAGAGTCTATCCCTATGGACATAGAGTCTGGTCCTAAGGGTCTAGAGTCAAGTGAGTCTGGTCTTGAGTCTACTGGCGATGTATTCATTTCTACATTTAATAAAATGAACCTTTCTGCTTACTCTGATTCTTCTTCCCTCTCTTCCCTGAATTGCTGCGCTAGTAATAAACTGGAATTTAATGAACCCTTAAAAGAATTTTCTAATGAACATGAGCATAAAATGGCGGTGTTGGAAGACACCATCGCCATAAATGTGGGCACGGAAGAACAACATCGGGAGCTGAAGTTAGGGAGTTCACTCACGGCAGAAGAACGGGTAGCATTTACAGAACTTCTCAAGGAGTTTGTAGACGTATTTGCATGGTCTTATGAAGACATGCCGGGGATTGACAGGGAAATTACAGAGCACACCATACCTTTGCTCCCTGATGCAAGGCCAGTTCGACAAAAGGCTAGGAGGATCATACCTGAATGGGCTAAGAAAATTGAAGAAGAGGTGATCAAGCAGCTTAATGCTAAGTTCATCAAAGCAGTTCAATACCCTGAATGGATTGCTAACATTGTCCCAGTACCCAAGAAAGACAGGAAAGTGCGCATGTGTGTGGACTTTCGAGACCTTAACAAAGCCAATCCCAAGGATAGTTTCCCTTTACCTCACATCGATGTATTAGTGGATAACACTTGCGGACATGACCTTTTATCTTTTATGGACGGATATGCTGGTTACAATCAAATAAAAATGGCAGAAGAAGACATGGAGAAGACTTCCTTTACCACACCATGGGGAACGTACTGTTATGTTGTCATGCCTTTCGGTCTTAAAAATGCCGGTGCAACATATCAAAGGACTGCCAACACTCTGCTTCATGACATGATGCACATAGAAGTAGAAGTTTATGTGGATGACATGATTGTTAAGTCCAAAACAAGGGAGGAGCACATTCCTAATCTTCGTAAATTCTTTCTGCGACTTCGTAAATACATGATGCGGCTCAATCCAGCAAAGTGCACCTTCGGTGTTACCTCTAGGAAGTTGCTAGGCTATGTGGTCAGCCAACGGGGCATTGAAGTTGATCCTTCAAATATCAAGGCTATCCAACAGTTATAACCACCCAGGACAGAAAAAGAGATAAGAGGCTTCCTAGGACGAGTCCAATACATCAGTAGGTTCATCTCAAAGCTCACTATGACCTGTGAACCTTTGTTCAAGAAACTAAAGAAAGGAAGCAAAGTGGAATGGGACGATCAATGTCAAGCTGCTTTTGATAAAATCAAGGAATATTTGCAACATCCTCCACTCCTCATGCCACCAGTACCAGATGAGCCTCTACTCCTTTACCTTACAGTGACTAGCTCAGCAATGGGGGCTATGCTAGCTCAAAAGGTAAAAGGTCAGGAGAGCGCCATCTACTACTAGAGCAAGAAGATCCTAGACTACGAAAGTCGATACGCAGACATAGAGAAAATGGCACTCGCATTAGTTTGGGCCACCAAGAAGTTAAGGCATTACATGCTTTCACATATTGTACATGTCATAGCTGCGAATAATCCCATCAAATTCATCATGGAACAACCAACCATCAACAACCGTATCGCTCGATGGGTAGTCATGCTTTCTGAGTTCAATCTTCAATACTTGCCCCAGAAATCTATTAAAGGGCGAGTTGTCTCAGACTTTCTGGCTACTTCACCATCACAGGAACCTCCAAGCACTCACTTGGAATTCCCAGACGAAGACGTGTTCTTAACTGATGAAATTACTTGGGAAATGTATTTTGATGGAGCTTCTAACCAAATTGGTTGCGGAGTAGGAGTCCTATTGATATCTCCAGAAGGGGCACACGTCCTTGTATCTGTAAAATTGGATTTTGATGCCACTAACAACGCTGCAGAGTATGAAGCATGCATCAAGAGCCTACAAGCTGCTTTAGCTTTGGGCATACGCCACATAAAGGTCTTTGGAGACTCTAGCCTCATCATCAACCAGGCTAAGAGTGCGTGGAAGGTTCAAAGTGAGTGTCTCTTGGCTTATCAGCAGAAGCTTTTGGGACTTGCCGACCAGTTTGAGCAAATTAGCTTCCAATATCTTTCTAGGGATCACAATGAATTGGCGGATGCCCTAGCCAAGTTATCTTCAATGATAGCAATTCCATTAGGCACGCTCCAACTACCAATAATGGTAGAGCGACAGTCTGAACCAGCATATGTCTGCGCCATGGAAACACAAGAAGAGGAGACTGAAGAATGATTTCTTGACATATACAATTTTCTTCGGAAAGGAGAATATCCCGCTGAGTTAGATGCTCGAGGACAACGAGCGATAAGGTCTCTAGCAGCACAATACTGTTTACTCTAAGATCATTTGTACAAGAAGTCGCCTACAGGCATCAATTTGTTATGTATCGATGCCAAAAGTGCAAAGGAAGTTATGGCTATTGTGCATGGAGGAGAGTGTGGGCCTCACATGAATGGGCGCATGCTAGTGAAGAAGATTCAAAGGGCTGGTTACTATTGGTCAACTATGGAGGTAGACTGCTTGAATTTCGTTCGAAGATGCAACAAATGTCAGGAGTATGCAATCTGCAGCATCAACCTCCTTCATATCTGACTACACTGACCTCTCCATGGCCATTCTCGATATGAGGTATTGACATTATTGGCAAAATACACCCAACTGGAACAGGAGGACATGAATACATCTTCGTCGCTATTGATTACTTCACTAAGTGGGTGGAGGCAGCCTCTTTTGCCAAACTCACATCCAAGCAAGTGGCCAAATTCATCCTTTAGAACATTATATGCCAATATGGAGTGCCTCATGAGATCATCAGTGATAATGGGAGTTATTTTCAAAAAGAAGTGGAAGTTTTGCTCACCACTTACAAAATTCAGCGTCACCGGTCTTCACCTTATCGACCTCAAGCTAACGGAGCTGTAGAAGCGGCCAACAAAACAGTCCCAAGAATCATCAAGAAGATGGTCGTTACTTACAAAGATTGGCCTGATAAGTTAGCATTCGCCTTATGTGGATACCGAACCTCTATACAAACCGCCACAGGAGCAACACCATATTCATTAGTATATGGGATGGAAGCAGTCCTGCCAATGGAATTAGCAATTCCTTCATTACGAATAGTGGCAGAAAGCCAATTGCCAGAAGCAGAATCGGCTAGGTCAAGGTTCGAGGAGCTAATGTTGATGGATGAAAGGAGATTAAGGGCGTTACATAATGTTCAGGTGTACCAGAGTAGGATCACTCACGCTTTTGATAAAAAGGTGAAAAGTTGTTCACTTCAAGAAGGTGATCTAGTGCTTAAGGAAATAAGGGCACCAATACAAGACCTAAGGGGAAAGTTTGCACCTAATTGGAAAGGTCCTTATGTGATTAAGGAAATTTAACCAGGAGGGGGAGCTCGGCTGGCTACTATGGATGGAGAAGATATGATTCAGCCCACAAATTTGGATCAACTCAAGCGATATTATGCTTAATATAGCCAAGCAACTGGAAAATCAATTTTTAGACACTTGGTGAATATTCAATTTATGCTCATGTATATAAGAAAGATAAAGTTTGCAATAGCACAATAATTGTAAATAATTTTCTTGTTTTATTAATAATTGATAATGCAAGTACACTGCTTGTAAAAAGAAAATTCAAAAGGCATAATTAAATAAAAGTTTATTCTGGCAAAGCAATTCAGTTCCTTCACTTCCATCCATCCTCTAATCTTGTTTCACCTTATCTACTTCGCCAGTGGTCTCATGGTCAATCTCCATGTCTCTAGGTTCATTTGGGTCCGTCTCTTTGTCTTTAGGTTTATAGGCTCGCTTATGTGATTTCCGTGTCTCCACCCTCGGACCAAGCCGGTCTTTTGCCGTCACCTTCGCACCGAGACGATCCTTTATCGTTGAACGGGGACTCAGTCTCTCTTTCATGGATGTTTGACTCCGTCTCGCCACTCCAGCACGGCGAGACTCGATGGCCGCAATTAGCCATCCGTGATATCCAGCGTCAGCAATCTCTGATACATGTGCCTTTAGTGGAGCCTTAAGGGTCGGCCTTCTTGCCCAATACTTCAGCCAAGATTCTATCACCGAGTCATGAAGCTTCAATTGCTCGGGGGCTACGCACAACCGCTCGGGGATGGTTTGTTTGTGACCCATCTGTCGCCGCACTCACTCAGGAAAGTAGAAGATCATATGTGTCAAGCCGGCAATACACACATAGGCGTTGCGATAATCGCTTGTCACATATTCAGGAACGTGCCACCACTCGATCCACCATGTGATATCACGAGGTTCGTTCAGAAAGGCGACCCATTCCGTTACCGATTGGCGTTCAGTATATTTGCGCCTCCTTTGACAATAATTTGCAAGTGCCGAGGAATTACGAGGGTCCTCAATAAGGCTCAAATGCTCCATCAACCATATCTGCCCATAAAGTTAGCACAGGTTATGATTGTATACCAATTATTCCACCAACTAACGAAAAAAATAAAAATAAAATAAAATAAAATAAAAAAAGCCAAAACCCGCCTAGGTTTTGCAGGCAGTAGGCAGATTTGAAAAAATGAGGAGAAGAGAGGAAAGAGGAAATGTACCTGAAGAAGTAGGGGGCTCCCACGAAGCTCATACTGTGGATCCGGATTGTCCAAGCCCATCATAGTTTCCGCCAGCATCAACGGCACTGGGTTAAAGCCTCGAGCCATGTCTTCAACAATCTGGATTAGGCCCGCCTGCCCGGTTCTTCGCCCACCATGGTAGAAGCAGAATTCCCCGAGCAGACATAATACGAGGGCTCGCACTCGTATTATAGGACCATATTCCAATGTGTCAGGAGATTGAAAGTATTCGACAATGGTTCGAAAATGCACCTTATCACCGAATAGTGTGCTTCCTATGACTCGGTTCGGAAGGCATAGCAGCTCCTTGTATTGTTTGAAGTTGTCGGTAGAAGTTGGGGGTGATGTCGGCCGTGCGAATTGATTCGTCCCGAGAATAGACGACCACTCTTCAGGAAGTGGACATAGCTCCTTTAAGGAAAAGCGGAAAACGTGTATCTTCGGATCCCAAAAAGCCTTTGCCGCTCGGAGGAAGTCATGGTTGACTCTCGCTTGCCGGAGGCTCAACAATCTTGTCAAGCTATATCTCCCGAGCTCTTTTTTCTCTTCTTTGGATAAAGTGCTCATCCAAGTAGCGAGTTTTTTCTCGAAAGCCATGAGAATAGGATGATTTCTTAAGATTTTAGAGACTTTTAGATGAAGTATGCAAGAGAAGATGATGAGTGATGACCATATGCATAAGGGCAAGGTATTTATACACCTTCATTAATGATCAAAATGGAACAAATCGGCCAACAAGCAATCACATAGTCGTTGCCATCACATCCCATGATTCAAGCTTTTCTCCAACGGCTCGCCAGGTCATCCGCACGCGCGCCAGCCAGCCGCGGCCTAGCTCCCTCTACCGCTTAAAACCCGCCTAGGTTTTAAGCGGTCTGGGTCCATTTTCCTGTTTCCGCGGCCCATTTGTGTAGCAATGTATCGGGTTTTGTTTTTCTTTCGATTGGCCCATTCATGTATTCTTTGATGTTCCGGGTTCTGTTATCGACCCAATGATGTTAGTTCTGATATTTTGCTCGTGTTGTCTCCGACACTTAAGTTTTTATTTTGTTTTTATTTTCTTTTTCTTTTTGGGGAGGCGGGATTAATTGGGATTAATCCCATCTTGTAGAGAATCATTCAAATGCATTAATAAAAGCGTCAAAGTTGTGCATTTACCGAGTCTTACATAAAATAAAATATTACAAAGAGTCTTGCATAAAAAAAAAAGAGTCTTGCATTGCATAAGTTTGATCACCACAGGGAACCAGAATCACCGCTGTCCTCCGCCAAGTTGCCCCCTGCATTTGAAGCTCCCGCGTTGGAAGTACCGGCTGTGCCAATATAGGTGTCCCAAGTGTAGTAATCAGATCCAAGAACAGTCTGCACGGGAGGTGATGGCCCAGTCAAGGGAATTTCTGAAGGATGTACGCTCGACGGTGAAGACACAGAATGCTCTTGCGAAGCAGCCAGACAAGAATGATCAGGAACCTGCCATTCAGTGGATGGAGTAGGCCATGCAGGACCAGTTCCATAACCGGGGGTTGGCCAACCAGAAGAAGCAGATCCTCCCAACAAAGAGTGCTGAGGCACAGACCACTCTTGAGAACCCATGGGCCATGACGGACCCATTTCAGGAGCAGAGATAGGCCATCCTGCAGAACCGGAATTAAAAAACGAAGCATCATACGGTGCAGGACGTGAAGTAGCATCATCTGCTAGGGTTTGACTGTTAGGATACCCTAGGATGCACTTCAATCACGGTCCCTCACCATTATCTCCCGACCGCGACGAGCGGAGCGCACTGATGGTGGGGTATGACGAGAATGAGGAGGCCGGTATGTGGCGCTTGATTTGGAAGCATCCTCCACCCAGTAGGAATGAGGTTGAGTATTACCCCCATATCCAGCACTGTTATATGACCCTCCATGACCAAGCACTCCTCCAAGGACATCTGAGCCATGTCCTCTTCCATACTCGGAGGGCGACGACCTCTACTACCATACCTGCTACGATGGGATCCAGTAGAGTGTTAACCCTCGATCAGAATGCCTTTGCCCCGACCCTCTGGTACAGCTGCTAGAGGAGGACGAGAAGAACCACCAATTTCCTCCCGAGATCGACCTCGAGAAGAATATTCCCCAACCGAAGATCGGCGTGGGGGCTCCGTGCAAGGAGCGCCTGCAGTAGAACGTTGAGGTGGTTCTCTGGGAACAGACTCCGCATCGGCCTCCATATCAGCCCTTCTGGCAGCACCACCTTGATATCTCCCCGAACTGGTAAATCCCTGATCAATGAACTTCCTCATGGTGCTCCACTCCTTTGTCAGTTACCGGAGAAAAGCCCATCTCGGCTGGAATAAAAAAAACAAAAAAAAATCAAGACAAGGGTCATTTATAAGTGGTGTCTGTGATAAAAGGAAACAACATAAAACAAAGACTTACCGGTTTGCGATCAAATGCTTGAAGCGCAGAGCACTCACTATTGTTCTCCACATCCAAGAAGCCACCGATCTGTCACCTCTCTTGTGGAATCTCCACTTCGGGAGCCTTAGCATAGGGCCCCAGCTGTAGACTTTCTAGTTAGAAGATAGCCAAAACATGATAAGGACGAAGAAGGAAGATACATACCACTCGAGGAGCCAAACGGCTGAGATAGCGCTGTAACTCTTCATCGAATTGCTCCCGCGGAACGTTATGTACGAAGTTGTCAAATTCTTGACCTCGAACCAGATCTCTCATAACACCCGGGTCAACCCGCCATGGCTCGAACCTGTGTGCCGGAGGGTCCAGGGGAATGAGACCAGGATAGCCTCCCAGAATCTGCCTTGTGGCTCTCTCCCCTAAATACCACACTTAACCATAAGGTCCCTCAACCAGGAGGCGAAGACGAGTGTCGTGCTCCACCAGCTCCAAAGGTTGTGGTAACCCTCTGACGTCGAAATCGGCCCAAGGACGCCAGTTCACATGATCCTGCAAAAAAAAATAAATAAATAAAAGGAGCATTTAAGGTTGACATGCAAAGGGAGATGTAAGAAAGATGCTGGATATGAAGGAATACCGGTGTCAAATTATCCAAGATGCCACGAATGATGTCAAGACTCCCTTACTTGTATTTCTTGTCATGAATACCCTCGGTGGTCCAGCGTTCAGCAGCTGGTACCGTCTTATTCTTCTTCGGACGAATGCCCAGAGCTAAGATGTACTCATACGCCCACGTCTGCATAAACATAATGTTAAATGAGGACGAAAGGAGACACTGCATTGAAGAAAAGAAGGTTCGAGCACATACCTCGAGCACCTTCCACAAGGAAGGACCATACTGGTAACGAGTCTGGGCCGCATGAAGGTAGATTGGGTCAGGATCATATGAAAGTCAGACGCCACGACGAAGCCAATGCATGAAGTTTGCATAGGACGCTTTGCCCCAGTTTAGATTGTGAATATTGTCAAAGTTAAGAAGGTTCCGACCATGTCAGGGAAATATTGTCCACATGGTTGGCAAAGAGTGTGGCGGAAATAACGTACGCCAAGAAGACGAATCGACGTTGCTCTAAGGGCAAGTTTTGAAAACCTGCATCGCGAATAGTCATCTCGAAGTGCTTGTAGGCAAGGTTGGGAAGGCCATGTCGTTGCCCCAAGCGAGCAGATACTGGAGCCAAGAAGTCCAGCACTACTGGAGGGATATCCGCGTCAAAAACCACGTCATGCCCACCCCAAGGAAGACCGATAATCATGACGAAGTCTTTGGGAGTGACCGTCATCTCACCCACGGGCAAATGAAACGAGTTAGTTGAATCCCACAACCGTCGGCCATCGCCCGACCTAGGGTACGGAATGTCCTTTTCCTCCAAGCCTCCAAGCATTTCCAGAAGGGCATGAAGCTCGCGGCAATCAAAGTGTCACGAACGAAGTTGCTCGGAATTGATTCAACAGTTTTAACAGGCGCTTTTAGGACACCAGGAGTTTTCAAATTGTCCTCCTAAAGGCAGAAGTCCGACGCGTCATTTAAAATGGGGGCTCAGCGCATAATTTCATGGACCCAAGCTGGACCTAGCACCAACACTCGGCTCACAGCCACGGCCCATGAAGCAGACCAAAAAGCCAAGGGTCACGGCCCATGAGGCGGCCAACAATAAGTCAAAACCCGTTTGGGTTTTGACTTCCCCAAGCCCACCATCATGGCCCATGAAACGGCCCAGCAGAAAACAAACAAAAAAAAGGGGGGGATGTGCGAGTCAAAACCCGCCTAGGTTTTGACTCCGCCAAGCCCCGCTGATCGGCCCAGAGCATGCGACGGCCCAACAGGCTGGACATAAAACTCGCCTAGGTTTTATTCCGCCTAGTGGGCCGCTACTCGGTCAAGTTTTTGGTCCTTTTGTTTTGGAGGTGAGTTTTCTTCGGTCAAAATGCAAAATAAATGGATCATTCAACATCCTAACATTTATACTTAAGCTAGCTAAAAATCGACAAGATATGAAAAAGTGCCTAACATTTATACTTAAGCTAGCTAAAAATCGACAAGATATGAAAAAGTGAAATTCATGCTTGCTCATTTTTACGCTAAACTAAGTACAAGAAGAAAAGTCCAAGAATTACCTTGCCATGAGAACGGTAAAACCAAGCATGGTTCCAAGATTCAACAATAAGATCGGAGGGAACTGCTTCCATGCCGGGAACAAAGTTACGTCGTGAAGACCGCTCATGAGGCCAGGCCGCCGCATGAGGAAGAGGTGGATTCCTATGACTCCGGGGTTGCATCTTCAAAACTCGAAATTACCTCAAAGAGCAAGACTTCTTTTCTAGAAAGAGAATGAGTGAGCTAGAGATGAAGGAGATGAAGATGTGAAGGAAATGAAGGAAATGCTTTGAATTTATAGAAAGGTCGGGTGAACGTCAACCGTTCGTGTTTAGGACCCACCTCGAGATACCAAATGCATTTCATTGGCCGAAAATACAAAGGTTATCCTTTTGTCACCCAAAAGAGAAGCATGGTGACATGGCTCATTTATGACCGCAAGTGGGTCGGGCCCCACTTTGATACTCTTCACAATGTAGAAAAAGAAAAAAAAGGAAAAAAAAAGAAAGAAAAAACAAGAAACCCGCTAGGTTTTGTTTGGCCCAAAAGGAGCTGCCTAGAAGATGCGGTCCAGGCGCAGACACAGCCCAAGGAAGGTCACCAAAACCCGCCTGGGTTTTGTGACGCGTATGGCCCGAATTTGCAGCCCAACTCCTCACCAGCTTGAGCCCATAGTTTGAGCTCTACGGCCCATAGGTAAAAATCGAACCTCTTTTTTTTCCAATAAAACTGATATTTGCTTTTTTATGATTTTCAGGTCGCCAGCAAAGGGACCACCCTAATCCAGCTACTGCACAAAAGGTCGCAATCATCATCATCATCTAGGGCCATCGGCAGAGTTTTGATGCAGTCCCGATCCAGGGCCATCGGCAGAGTGTCGATGTAGACCCAATCATGAGCCATCGGCAGCGCGCCCGGTGAAGTCTCAACCCCGAGCCATCGGCATCGTGCCTGATGAAGTCTCGACCCCCAAGGCCATCAACAGCGCGTCTGATGAAGTCCTTCGGCATCGAAAGTGCCAACAATCATCAACACCGACACCGGGAAAGACTGGAACCGACACCGGGAAAGACTGGAATCGACACCGGGATCGACTGGAACCGACATCGAAAGATCGAACCGACACCGAAAGACCGGAACCGGCACCGGAAAGATCGAACCGACATCGGAAAGATCGAACCGACATCGAAAGACTGGAACCGATACCGGGAAAGACTGGAATCGACACCGGGAAAGACTGGAACCGACATCGGGAAAGACTGGAATCGACAACGAGAAAGACTGGAACCGACACCGGGAAAGACTGGGGTCGACACTAGGAAAGACTAGAAAACTCCATCAAACATCGGCATCGTGACCGATAACAAGTAAGGCGTCATTCTTGCCCGAGATCAACATCGACTCATCAATAGTCAGGTAGAGCATCATTCTTGCTTGAGATCTTCCCCAAAGAGGCGCATGCCACCCACAACTGCGATGCAGGACTCAGCTTCCAAGCATAACCCCAAGCTTTGCAATCCAAAGTCATATCCTCAGACTACTTTGACCTACGTCCTATTCGGACTCGATCAAAGTGGGGGCTCTCTGTAGACACCGAAATTTGTACCAATATAATCCCGGCTTATCAAAAATATGCAAGTCAGACAAGTCAAGTAATAAACGAGTCATTGGGCCCAAAAGAGCAACAAGCCGAGTGCAAGAAAAATAAAGCAGGCCACATTTAATTGTTAAAACCCTAGTGGGTTTTAACTTTTAATGCACAAGCCCAGCAATCTGGCCCAGCAGAGCGCGCCTCGACCTAGAAAATTTCAAAACCCGCCTAGGTTTTGAGCGGAGTAGCAGGCGACGTCGTTTCACTCCACGTCAGTGATCCGCGTACTAATATTATCAAAACCCACCTAGGTTTTGATCTAAATGGCACCAAAATCTGCATGCATGCAATTTGATCCCCTTTTTGCCCCACGTGATTGACCTTCCCCTTGACCACCCAAAACCCGCCTAGGTTTTGGTATTTAATGGCATGATTTGTGGGGTATGATGCCCGGGGTATGCTCCCCACCATTTCCCTCCAAAACTCTTCACTCCTCACCTATAAATACCCCCTCCATTCCATTTTCATGGGGACGAACATTTTCCCACCAAGAATTCCCATCAACAAGTCTCACCTTACTATACTCCCATTCATTATTCCCATACTATACTTCCATTCTCTCAAAAGTTTCATTATCCATATCCATTTGTAATTCCCCCCATAATCACCTTTATCACCACTACATAATCATCCACATACCATCTTTTCTACATCACCCACATCATCTCATCCAGGCTTCAAGTCAAGGGGCAACTCCAGGGATCAAAGTCATCATCGCTACATCTTAGGCAAGGTTCGATTTCTTTATTTACATTATTATATTTAATCATGTAATCCTTTATTTAATTCCGTGCTTGCACATTTTGTAAAATAAAAACCGCATTGTTTTTATATTGCATGATTCGAATAATAATTCCGTGAAATTAATCAAACTTCTCCCCGCTCTCTTTCTTTTCAATGTTGATTTTAGTAGAGTCTGTTTTATAACATGCGAATTCGAGAGTTCTTATAACTCTCGAATTCGTAACCTTACCCCCGAATCTAGAAATCTGGTTTGTAGACCGGAGTCTTTCTTTTCTTATTTAACAGTTTTTCGATTTCCTTAAATTGGCTGGCAGCTCTTTTTACACTTTATAAATCCGTTTAGCTATTTAAAATATTCGTTTATACATAAAATAATTTAAGTAAATAATTTAATACATTTCTTTCACTAGTTTAAGATGGGACCCGAGGAAAATGGACCAGAAATTAATAAAACCTAGGTGGGTTTTATTAATTTCAACCCATTTTCTTCTGGCCCACGGATGCAGACGGCTCGGCCCAGAATCTGCTAAAACCTAGGCGGGTTTTAGCATTTTCTGGTGGCCCGTATGCTCCTCTTTGGGCTTAAATTTGGTGATTGGGTCGGGATTAAATTATTGTTAAATTAATTTGTGTAATTACGGATAGTTTAAATAATAAAAAACGGGTTTGTAAATAAATAAAGTTTCATCACCCCGAAAATGAATTTCGAAAATTAAAAATATCCTTACTTAAGGATTAAGAAACCTTAGTCGGCTCCCGATCGTTTAAGTAGCGCATCACGCGGAAAGAGGTTCCACCTCATTTCCCGGGTGTACCTACAGGCACCACCTAAAACAAAACATAAAACTTTTTCGCAAATGAGTTGAAACTCAATATGCATACCCCGTGTATAGTAAATAAAATTACGCAATTCATTTTATTTCGCGCATTTCAATTCATTTTACAAACAATAAAACAATAAAGCAATAAACAACAATGAACAACAGTAAACAAGCTTGCTATGTTATTATCTTTAATGGTCCCCTGCTTTGTGATCATCGGTCTAAGACTCCGTATGCACATACCCAGACCGATTGGGAGATCCGGATGGGTTAAAACTAGGTCAGGTATTTACTGTGGGAATGCTCAAAGGCACAAATAACAATGGGTCGAGCCCATGGTTACGTGATAGAATAAATAAACCTTGTTCATTCTCAATATCATTACACTTGCTTATTAAGCTCAAATAAAAGAGTTTAAAAAGGTACAGGCAATATGCGTACCTTAAAAGTTGAACTCATATTAAAGCGACTTGAAAGCTTGACTGGACTCGAACAGGGAGCAGCAACGACCTCTTGCACCATACTTGAGATATGAACAATAAAATGAATTAAGTTGGATTCTTGGTAAGGAGGGAGTCTCCTAATTTGCTTAATAAGAGTTAACTTTTAATTAAAAGATTGGAGAATTTTTGGGACTTTGTAGTAATTTTACGGAAGGCATAACTCTCTCTATAGACCTCTAAAAGTTTCATAAGAGGACATTTCGGAAAGCTAAAAATAAATTCTACAACTCTCCAGTTAACAGTTAAGGCCAAAAATAAGTGTAAAGGCTTGAAAATGGCCAAAGACAAAGGGTTGATCTGCAGAATTTTAAATTCGGCGGTGATACTTCGAGGACTCATAACTTAGGATGTAGACATCGAAAACTTGTGAACGAGTACTCTATCTTTTCAAAACTAATTTTGGGGTACCCTAAATTTTGAAGAAATAATTTTTTAGTACCCTAACTTTTCAAAACTAATTTTGGGGTACCCTTACTTTTAGGATTAGAAATTACAAGGTGAATTTCTGGTGAAACTCCGATTGATTCAAATCATTTTCGTCAATAAAAACAAATGGCATTTTCGTCCACAAATACACTTTCTAATTCACCGGTGAATTCAAATCATTGGCCGAAAATTCACCTAATTATTTCTAATTCTAAAAGTTAGGGTACCCCAAAATTAGTTTTTAAAAGTTGGGGTACCAGAAAAATATTTCACCAAAAGTTAGGGTACCTCTAAGTAATTTTTTGGTACTCTATGGAAAGCTTGAATTATAATCTACAACTTTTATGTTGATCACAAAAGCAGAAAAGGTTGGGGAACCACCAGGAATTGGCTTTGAAAAAGGCATGGTGAAATAAAATTCTGGATTTGATATGGTTGGGAGCCTTACTTTGACGGGTCATAACTTTTCACTCCGACATCCGATGACGCATAAGACCCCATTCCGGAAAGCTTGCGGAGCATACTATAATTTTTATATTGAATACTTAGGCTAATAAGATCTCCTTGATACCTAAAAATGCTCCTAAACCTATTGCCTCCAAAAATCGTATAAAAGACAGCACTCCCATACTTAATTCATCGTAACTTAAGTTATACACATCGAAATCCCGAAATTTAAAAATCGGGTTAAAACTATTACTTAAGGCTATCATTTACATAATAATAATAAATTATGATCAAGAAACACTTTGGCTGTCCCAGGGAACTCAGAACACACAAGTTTAACCCAAAATGGCACATTCAGGCGTCTTTTGCCGGTTTATTGATTCTTACAACTCAAGCACTTCCTCACTTGAGTTCTTAGGTGAGAAACATTCCCAACACAGCAGCAAGTACTTATCCATACTCATCTCAAGTCAACTAGATTACATGCAAAGCCCAATTACATAGTATCACATACACCAAACTAAATTTCACTTAGATTACCATACTAATCATGGAAAATTTACACTCACCTCTCCTAATATCACAATTTTCCAACACATGGACATCGGACAATAGAAAAAGCTTCACTTTATGAGCAATTCACACCAAATTACCATATGCAAGAATCCTCCATTAACCTCCATCAACACTATTCTCTTTTCTTAACACATATTCATCAAAATTCCTTACCAAACACCCCCAAATTGATAAATTGACACAACAATATACTTATACCTTGGAATTAACTAAGAAGAACAATAAATTATAAGATTTAACTTGAAATTTAGATCTGGGAAATTTAAAATTAGGGTTTACCTTCAAAATGAGGGGAGAAGAGGAGAGGACCAGAAGGTGAGGGTGGCGATGGCCTAATGGCGCCGACCGGAGGTCACGACGACCGTCTGCAAATGATGGTCGCTGGCTGGTTGTTGGCGACGGGGTGGACAGGTGCGAGACTAAACAAGCGTGACAGAGGCAGACCCAGACGAAGAAGAAGAGGGTCGGTTGGATGGTCGACACGGGTGATCGGAGGCGGAACGACCGACGGCTAGTAGTGGTCCGGTGGCCGACTTGGCAGGTGGCAGGCAGAGGGTGGAGTTGTAGTAGGAGAGAGGGAGAAAGAGTGAAAGGAAGAAGGTTGTATTCTCCCCTTGTTGCTTCATGCGTGAAAAAGAAAACAAATAAGGGAATTTGGGTCTTTTATTATTAAGACTCAATACTCTAAATATAACCATATTAACTCCTCCCTTCTTAATATTAAAGAGCTAATTTTATTCCCACTAAAACCCAATATACAAATGTAAAGTCACGGAACAATAATTCAGAAAATTAAAATAATGAGAGGAAGGCTTGAAATAAAATGGGGAAAGTGAACTAAATTGAACCTTAAATAAATTAAGGAATGAAAGGTATAATTATAATAATATTATAATTACTATTGCTAATACCGATGAATCGGTCGATTTTATAAAACTTTGCCAGGTAAATAACCCGAATATCCCGAGAGTAATTGAATAGCTGAAAGTATCACTTGGTTAATTTATATCTAATAGACCAAACTGATGACGGTCGTTGCTCTGCTCGAGTCCTGCAAAAACACAACAGTTGACTTGAAATGAAATGCACGATTTAATTAATTATACTCATTGATTAGCTTAATTATGTTGGGTTAAGGTCGGGTTATTACACCTAGCACTCACTGATTTGCCCATTTTGGCATCCATATGCAAAATTCTCCTCACAGGCAGTTTAGGAGGCCAATTGCCAAATTGGTGGGCTTTGCTACCATTCTTGGATGCTTAGGTAAGGTTGTTGGTTGAGGTTGGTGCAACAGTGGTGTCCTTAACAGCTTGACTATTTGAACCCAAAACATATTCATTAGGAGTCAATATCATCTCATCAGCCCATCTGCTAACTTGACTCAATGTCAGCTCATGAGCTTCAACTATCAATTCATCTGATTGTGCATTATCCAAGCCTTTCACTGTCTGTTGAAGCTTCCCACTCCCTGCTAGTTGAACAAGCTCAACTGGAAAGTTCTTTGCTTTCTTTATTTTCATCCATGTCTCCACAAAAGTATTCCAATCTTTATCAGTAACTATTTATAGCAGCTTCTTGTTCACCTTCCCAAGCAAACACCAATTCAATCCTGCATACTTTGGAAACTTCATCATTTCCTGGATAAATGCTTGCCTGATGTCACAATACAACTCCTTATAGTTGTATCTATCCAAATCCTTCTCAGGAATATACCATTTTCTGCCTTTATGTTCTACAACGAAACCCTTCACACTATCCTGAAACACAATGGCAATGGCATCTTTCAAAACATACTTCACATGATGCAGACAATCCACACATCTTACACATGATCAAACACAGATTACAATTTAAAAAGAACACTTATTTTCAAATGTTAATGAAAATTTTGCATGTCAACTACACACAGATATAATTGAACACCGAAAAATCCTAAATTACTCAACCCCTACTACACTTGAACTTACCATTTTTAGGCTCTGTTTCACGATGACCATCAAATGCAACAGCGGTCCCAGAAGATATTCCGACCTCTGTCGCCTTCCACAGCCGTCGAAATCACCAACGATCGCCTTCTACCTCGACCAATTCCTTCCACCGCCACTTTGAGGTTTTTGAATGATACAATAGTGGAGCAGAACTCTGGCAGTTGAGTAGTTGGGGACTAAAGAGGAGAGAGAAACCGAGGCAGTGTTTTGAGGGGGTAAACTAACGGTAAAAACGACACTTCACTCAATTTTTCAAAGGCAAACAAGACTTTTCCTTTTTTCTGGCCTAAACATGCCTAAATATCAACTCCAGCCACTTAAGAAAGTTTAATGACTCTCGGGAATGCATTGAAAAAAAAAAGTTGTGACCCACGAGTCAGTTAAAAAAAATGTATGGCATCCCCCAACAATTTTTTGCACTAGAGACTGCTTCGTATTTGGTTGGTTCTTTTTTTGTTATTTAATTTTTTTTCTTAGGCAAATGGGACATGACATAACCAAATAGAGGTACATGTATAGAAAATTGTGAAAGGGTCCTCTTCCTGGCTTTAGTTGTCAGCAAGTAGGCTTCCATAACTTCTGACTAGTTAACCTTCTTAACACAAGTATAATTAAAATGCAATAATAATTTCCTATAAGAATGGAGGGTATGGTAGCAATCAGATGATGGTGTGGTTTATCCGTGTAGAATGTGTACTACCATCAGAGAGTCAATTAGGACAGTAATGGAAGGTATCTAACGAGAGACCACGTCTCCAAGCCCAGCTTCCACCGCCTGTAATTCTAATGGTGCAACAGACATCCCAATACACAGGGCACAACTCCATGATAGAATGATGTCACTGTTACGTAGCACCTAACCCACACCACCCCGTAACGTGGTGGAGCACCACGATCCATCGCATATGATGACCCATTGGGATTGGGGGAAACCTCCCAATCCCTACACAAAAGGAATCGTGTTGGTCGTAGCACCTTACAAGCTATGTCGTTGTTGCATCTCGAGAATAGGGCAGAAAAGACAATGCACATCGGTTGTTACCTAACTGATGACCAACTTCGGGTTGATGTGACCCACCTCCTATTGCACCTACAGGTTGGTGGAGAGTACATCTTGACATAGGATAAACAAATAGGGTGACAGAAGGTCTCCTTGACGCAGTCTTGAGTGCGGGATAAATACAGGAGATAGGCTTCCATTAACCAGCATTGAATATCGAACCGTTGTGACACACTTCATTAATAATGATATCCACCTACGTCAGAAGTTGAGCTTCAGCAGCAGCTGGTACAGGAAATCCTACCTGACCCTATCGTACGCCTTGTTCATATTGTTTAACGTTTTCCTAACAGACTAGGACAATGGTCGTTATGACTCGAAGAGTTGGGGCACTAATGTTCAATTTCGGTCTTTGGTCTCAAAAAAGGTTCTAAGTAGCAGGGTTTGGGTAAGATTTTCAAGTAAGGATTAATTAAATGAGGAAAAACAAGGGCTCGGGGGTAGTATCGAGCCAACCTAGTGAAGAATTAAACACAGATTTCATGGTTTTAGGAGTGATCGGTATTCGGTTATCAAGTGTGAGGATTGCACGTATAAACTAGCATCAATTTCCCTCCAGAGTGGTAAATTGATGTATACTTCCCAAGGTCCGTCATCACTCCCGTGTATGACGGTCCTTGATAGTATTCGAATGCAATCCTAACCGATTGATTCCAAAATCTCTCTCGCTAGAGTTAGGGTTAGAAACTAATCACTCCAACCTTAATTCCCAACTTGATATTTGGGGGAGGATTCATAACCTCCCGGCACCGAAATCCTCCAACATCGAATGGAAATCTTGGGAGGAACACCTAGTTACCTTACAGATCACTCTAATCACACTAATCCATGCATAATCCCCCATTAGGGGCCCTAATTACCTCTAACCCTAAGAGACTTAGCTACTCATACTCATGGTAAACATAAACTCAATAATCAAAAAAGGGTTTAACCTAATTCTAACACAAAAATAAAAAAACTAGCATAGAAACAATAATCAAGGCAATTAAAAGCAAAAAACAACACAATTACACTAATTGAAACACATAAATCACAGAAAGAGGAGTAAAACTCACTAATTTAGGGTTTCAATGGCAAGAAGTAGGACAAAACTTGAAATCACAATAGAGAACTTCAACTCTTCAATGGAATCACAGGAATTTGCATTAATTCAGCAGAAAACGTGATTAGAAGTACACTAATTTGTAGACATCGAATTTTTTACCGGTATTTTTGTGTAATTTCTGGCCCAAATAAAATAATTAGCATGCAAAGCAAAGGCCCAAAAGAGACAACCTAACCCTTTTATTTTAGCCCACTCTTTCCATTTTGCCAAAGGAAAATAGAAACGCCTCCTGGGTTTTCTAGTTAACCATGGTCCATTTCTTTCAAAAACCCAACAGTTGAGAATTGCGGACAAATAATTAATCGAAATACTGGAGGCTTTTCTTGTTTGCTTTGACCCATTCGTTCCTCATTTTTCACTAATTAATCGAAATACTTTTTCTATTAGAAAAGAAACCGCCTGACTTTCTATATTATTCCCAAATTTGGAATGAGTATTTCGTCCACATTTTCCTCAAAATTTTCGAAATATTCTATTTCTATTTAAGAAGCCTCCAGGCTTTCTATTTTAATCCGAAAAGATCAAATTTCGATTGACATCATTTGGGGTCAATATTTTATATTTCAATGCAAAAGCCAGGAGGCTTTTCTATGGAAAATATCATCTTCACATATTTAATTGCAGAAATATCCAAGGTTTCCCCTTTGAAAGTCGAGGCTTCTCTCTTTAGGAAAATAATATTTTTACTCGTTTAATTGCGGAAAATTATATCATAATCTCAATTATTTTATTATACGAAATATTATGATTATTCTCGCAATCTTCATTCAATCCGCAATCCTCCACCTATAAATACAAGCCTCCCCTCTTTCATTTTTTTGGACCTTTTAATTCTGCTGGTGTACTGATACTAGCAGTATTCTCCCTCCCTCTCTTAACCTTCACTTTTGCATGCTAATTGCTTAATCAGGTCAGCTAACATTTTATTTTCTTTTAATTCTTGTACTATCATGTAAACCCCAATGATCAATAATTGTACAATTTATAACAGTTTTTTAATGCATGACATAATAGTAACTTTGTGAAATTCTTACAAATTCTTCCTCTTTTATTTATTCACTTTAATTCAATTTTTGTAAAGTTTGTTTTCAAAAACAGGCGAGTCAGATAATTTTTTAATTATTAGACTCGTAACCTTACCCCCGAATTCGTTTTCTAGATTCGTAGGCCGGAGTCATATTTTTTTAAAAGTTTGTTGTTTCTTCTAAAAAGCAACTGGTGATTCCCTAAAACTTAGTTTGCATAATTTAATTTGATAGAGTTTATGATAATTCATTCTTATAATAATGATTTAAATCAAATGATAATACGTGGAAAAACAGGAAAATTTAGAGACAGACAGCAGAAAAGCCTCCTGGTTTCTCTTGCTGGATTGTCGATTTCCCACCTTCTGAGCAGATTGGGCCACTGGCCTGATACCTTGAAGGCCGCCTGGCTTCGGGTATTAGTTCAGTGGACTGTTTGCCTCAAGTCAAGTTTCTCTTCGTATGATTGTTCTAATTTTCATCGTAATTACTCAATTGAATTATTGAAATTCTCAAATTAAATTTACAACTTCAAGTTTAATAAGAATTGTTGGTAATTTTAATCAATGTCCTTATTTAAGGATTAAACAACTTTAGTCGGCTCCCAATTTAAGTAGCACTTTGAAATAAATATCCTGAATGGGAATTTTTCGGGGTCTACAGATTGGCGACTCCACTGGGGACTTAAACTTAAAAAGAGGGTAAAACTTGAAAAAATTGAATTTTCGTGAATTTATAAAAAAGGCAGGAATTAATTTATTTCACAGTTTTACTATTTTAGGCATATTGCATACCAAGCTACTCTCGGGTCTTTATGACAGGGGAGCACAAAAGCGTTGGTTTAGAGTTTAAACATAGGATTTATCTCGAGAGCGGGCGGTCACTACTTATGGGATACACTTACATCGCCAAGAATTTGATCTCTCCTCTCACCCATGTTACACTCTAAGGCTTCCTTGAAGTCCAAAGAGCAACACTCCACACACTTTCCTATAAATTTCAAATAGGTAAAGTGCACCAGAGCGAGAACATGTGGTACCCTATCTTTTCCCTAAACTTAGTAAATCCTAAACTTAGAGCCATGGTTAGGTTAACCCTTCATTTATATGTTATGTGACTCCATGTTTATGTTGTAAATAAATAAATAAATAAAATAATAATAAAAGGGGTTAATAATATGTGCCGAGTTAGTATGTGAGGCCCATCATGGTTGGGGGTTGTTTTAGCCCGTGTAGGAACACGCGAATTATCTAGAGATTGGCCTGTGGGATTTGAAAGTCTGCTGGCTTTGCTACTGGCATGGCCGATTTTCCCTAATAATAGACCCAGTTGGAAGGCTAAGGCCGCCGGCTTTTGGGTTTGGGCTGGCCTAGTTCTTCCACTTTGGGTCGTCTGTCTTTGTTTTTTTTCTCCCAGGTCCCTCGTTGTTGTTCCTATTCGGTCCTTTACAATATCCCCTGAGTGAACACTTATTGTATCCTTACTTGGATTTGAGCCGGAAAAAAAGTAACGCGTATCATAGCTCGTGACTCGATCCAAGTAAGGACCCAATAGGTATCCATGTTGTCAGTCATCATTCTAGGTCCATATAGAGTTAGGTCATGCACTCCCAAATAAGTGGGTGAGTCATCCTTGGCTCGGCATGTAGACTTCGAGTCCATAATAGGATTCCATATAAGTCCATTAGGACATGCATACATCGGGTAGTTAGTGTTAGAGTCATCTTTTGAACTTTAACTGATTTCCGTACAGGCAAGATATTAGATCCTCGTCGAGCCCACATTCGCAATCCACAATTAGGCCGACTCATTCCAAATCCAAACAACGTTCCACCGTCAATCCAAACCAGGGTTCACAAGTCAACCATGTTGACAACATCAGGCGACCAAACCCCTCCTCAATTGGAGGACATTCCGGTCCATTTTTTGTCGGCCCAACAACTTCAAGAAGAGCTTTTGAAGTTGCAAGGCACCATGTTCATGGAAAATCATAAGCAGGACCAAAATCTGAAATGAAGGCTTGCGGAGCAAGAAAAGAAAATTAAGGAAATCATCGACACCATATTCGATCAAAGCCAAATGGTGATGGATGGAATACTCGAAGCTCTTGGAAAAATTGGCAAGAAGATAGGACTGGATTTTGAAGAAGAAGTGGGTGAAGGGAACCCAAATGACAAAGAAACAACCTTCGACGGAGGACCCTTCAGCACCATCTACAAGCCTGAATAGGGCCCAGCAGTTTCTAATGCCATCTCCACCAACTCAAACATCACCAACGACCCACGATACAAGGCGTTAGAGGCCCAAGTGGATAGTATGAACAAAATTATCCGCTCAATGCCTGAGTTAGCATCCAAGATTATAGATGTCCCAATTCATACCAAACTGCCTATCAGTGTGCCCGATAAGGTGGAAATCCCAAATGTTAAGTTCAAACCTTCTGAAAACCCTATTTATCATGTAAAGGAGTTCACCTGCCTAGCTGCTCTAGGCCACATTGGTGTAAGCTCTATACCATTACTTTCCCCTCCACTCTTAAGGGAGAAGCTAAGAAATGGTACCACAGACTTCCATCCAAAGTTTAAGAAGATTGGGACCAGTTGTTGAAAGCCTTCCTTCAACATTACGGTCCACTCCAGAAAAAAGAAGCAACTCTAGAAGACCTGACCTCCATGAAACAAGGGGATGATGAACCATTCCTAGATTACTATGCCAAGTGGCACAACGCTCTATCCAAAATACCCAATTCAATCGACCCTAAGATGCTACTCATCACTTTCAAAAAGAGTCTTAAGGATAGTCTTGCTCGCCATCTCGAATATCACGTCGTGCCTAACTTCGAGTACTTGAAGGAAATCTGTACCCAACTTGAGTGTACAGAGAAGAGAAAGGTTGCCAACCAAGGTTGGAAAGGGTCTAGCTTCAACAGGAGGGCCACTGGTTCACCCAACCCACCTAAGGACGTTGAAACTCATGACATTAAGAAATACAAAACTTACACCTCTACACCCCACTCGATCTCCCGTATGCCCTGGCTCGTCAAGAAGGGGATCATCGAGTTACCCCCACCGAGAGGGGAGCCAGAAGACAAACCAAAGGGATAGAACGTTGCCCTGTTTTGCAATTATCATCGATCTAGAGGGCACGACAATGAAAATTGTTTTACCCTTAAGAATAAGATCGAAGAAATGATCCGAGCTGGAACGCTGCCCTTACCTACGGTGGCCCTGAAATCTGACAATAAGGTCAATTCTCCAATTCATGTTGTATACTCCGGGGAAGAATTCTTCGATCCATCGGGACTCATCATGGAGGCAGGGTCGGGCCAACCCATTGAGGATGCACTCCTTCCTTTTAGAAATTTTTTCCTCGAATATTGAAGGAGAACCAACAACGTAAAGCCATGGAATAGGTAGGGTCCTCATCTCTTGAGTAGTTACCTAAAGCTTTTTACTTCTTCCGTTAGTTATGGTTGAGTCAGTCCTTGATGTTAGTGTCTTTTGAAATTCAATAAGATGAGTTTACTGCATTTTGACTCTTGCATTCATTAGCTGCCGAACAGAAAGGGAATCTCGTGCTTGCACTCTTAGTTCAAGTTGAAAAGCTCCTTCACCCATTCACTAGCCTTGAAATCCAAGTTTGACACATCCATTTGTCACCCTCCTAAACCCTTCTATATATCACATTTGCCATCACACGAATCCAGGGTTAAAAATAAAATAAAAAATAAAAAAAAGAGAGAGAAAGATAAAAAGATAAAACAAAAATACAAAAATGAGAGAAGTCAGCCCGCGGTTTTATCAAGCAGGCTGGGCAAAAGGAGAGAAGACCAAAATCATCAGTGAACATATCTAAGTTGTGAGATCTGCAGCTTGAATAGAATGTGCGTGGGACGGGGGGGCTACCAACTCACCGTCCATATCGCTATCCATATCACCCATTACCTACACATCATCGACAATCTTTACATCCCTTAACCTTTACCAACCCGGTCATTCTTCTTATCACCATCCCCGACCTACCTCGAACCTTAAAGTGTGTGTGACAAGCATTAGAAAGAAAGGGAATAAAAGTTGGAGAAGGAACAAGAAAAATAGAAGAGAAAAGAATCAAAAGAAAAAAGAAAGAAAAAGAAAGAAAGAAAGAAAGAAAGAAAGAAAGAAGAAAAAAAAGAGAGAGAAAAGAAGAAGAAGCAGGAAGTCGAAGGCGGAATTGTCGGTTTATAGTCATAAACACACTCTTCGAATCCCTCAAACCTACTAATTCAAGCCCATAAGCCCTCACATCCAAGTGTCTGAACCTCCATACACCTCCTTGCATCTCAAGCCTTTATACACCTAGCCAAACTACACGTCCATCTTATGCAAACATTGTTACATCCTTAAGCCTTTACATATAAGCCTTTTGTACCCTTAAGCCCATCTCACTAAGCCCCTCATCGAGGTACCAATCTTCCAAAGCTGCACCTTATGAACTACGACTGGCCTGATTCCACATTGGATACGTAGGCGAACCTCTTTGAGGCCCGACCACTGCAATTCACTTAAAGGAGTGTCTATTACCTAAAATTTGGTCTTAGAGCAAAAAATAAAAGAGGATAGCTTTGAATCCCCAGCTAGGTAAAAGGAGAGCGAGTGAGCTAGAGAGGCTAGCCTGAAAACCTATTAGGGCAGGCTAGGCAAAAGAAGAGTGAGAGAATAAGAGAGGCTAGCTTGAAAACCCGTTAGGGCAGGCTAGGAAAAAGGAGAGGAAACCTTGGATTCCAAAGTTCTTTTTCCATCATCACAAATCTCCAACCGTCTTTCATCTCCACATCCAAATAACTATCATACCACTTATCAAGAGACCATCCTTTCAACCATCTCCGAGACATATTCATCTCTCAACTATCTCCTTTACGACCTTTATGGGTCGTCTCTTTGTCCCTTACACCACGAATCCCTTCTATTCATGAAATTGTCCCTACTAGAGCCTCTCGAACCATCACCTTCTTCATGACCACTCTTTTACCTAACCAAATGACTCATCAAGCTTACCCTTTTAACCAGCCTCTTTTCCAACCTTTTCATACCCTTCAACCTTTCTAGAGCTTTTTTTGGCTCGATTTTGGTGCAAGTGCGAGACTCACTATTTGATTGACGGCTAATAGGAGCCACACTTATGGTCATCATGAAACTCAAGGGGCCAACCATCTGATTATTGCACCCAGAGTATCTACAAAGTTGGGGCTCACCATGAGCTCCATGCTGTCCTTGAGGTTATCAAAACAGCACCCAAATCTGTTCTTAAAACAAGAAGGATACCCATTACCGTTCCTCGAAGGTCTTTTATTATTCGGGCATACGACCAACTGGGGGCTCACCATATCCGCAAAGCAATTAAACCAGCATTTCGCGCACTGAAGTTGGGTGATATCCTTATTCATTCAAAGGTCACACCAAACAAGGGGATTGACACTCCTTGACACGGTCTTAGCAGCAAACAACTCAGCATCATCTTCATGCTCATCCAGCAGGGCTCCACCCGTCCCTGCTAATTTGAGAACGCAAGAAGACAAGACGAGTCATTTAGGGAATGCCTTCATCGTTAAGCCTCATTATAAGCCCCGCCTATCCTGCCCTGTCCTGAAATTATACTTCAATTTGCTCTAACATTTAGGAAGTCATCGTCCTAGTCTGGGCACTAAGGGTTGTCTGCATATAGAGTCACTTGCTTTGTAAAACAATGTTCATCTGCATATTCCCCTGGTCATCTTAGGGTTGTGTCAATCTGAATCGATAGTCATACATAAGTGCATAAATATGCATAAGGCCTAAAAAAAAACCTGCATCAATCATGTCTAAAAGTCTCAAGTCTAGAAGACCAATTGCATGCATGCCCGTACAAAATAGGGGAGAGCAGAGAATTGCTACGCCATCACTCAAGAATGTACACTAGAGGCTAAGAAAAGCCAAACAAGATCTCATACAGACTCAGGTTCGACCATAAACTACTAAGAGCAAGATTAGATCGAGCTCTAATCACACTCTACCAGATAAGATCAACAGATTACCAACAGTAATAGAGACTGCATCGACTCAACCACCTTGGAAAGTGGAACATTTCATCATTTCAACATAATCACTCCGAAGGATGGCACTTTGCTCCAAAAAGTTAGAAATTCAACTTAGTCACTCCGAGAGGTGGCTCATCGCTCTGAAAGGCGATTATTTCATCACTCCGAAAGGTGACTCACTGCTCCAAAAAGCAAGATGTTCATCAATTCAAGTCAGTCACTCCAAAAGGTGGCTTTTCGCTCTGAAAAGCATTATTTCGTCACTCCAAAAGGTGGCTCTTCGCTCCAAAAAAAACGATTATTGTCCCAGCCCAACTCAGTCGCTCTGCAAAGCGATCCATGCATCAGTTCAACTCAGTCGCCCTGAAAGATGGCTCATCACGCCGAGAAGCGATTATGTTGTCACTCCAAAAGGTGGTTCATCGCTCGAACAAGTGATCACCGCATTAGTTCAACCCAGTCGCTCCGAAAGGTGGCTCATCGCTTCAAAAAGCGATTGTTTTGTCACTCTAGAAGGTGGCTCACAACTCTCAAAAATGATTATTTCCTCACTCCGAAAGGTGGCTCCTCGCTCCGAAAAGCAAGATCTTCATCTAAGTCAATTTTGTCACTCCGAAAGGTGGCTCATCGCTCTCAATAGCGATCATTCCGTAACTCCTAGAGATGGCTCATCGCTCCGAAAAGCGATTATTTCGTCACTCTGAAAGGTCGCTCATCGCTCCGACAAGTGAGTACTTCGTCAAAACAGCTCAGTCCTTCTAAAAGGACATCGTTTCCCAGTCAAGCAATCAAACAACAGAGTGAAAATAATATCTAGACGTCGGTCGTCAGACGTTCACAATGAGACGAATCACACATACAATATTTATACGTCGGTCGTCAGGCGTTCACAACAAGGCGAATTATAGTTGATATCATCTTCGACACCGAGAAATACTAGAATATCATTATCGACACCAGGAAAGACTGGAATATCATTTTTGACACCGGAAAAGACTGGAATATCATCTTCGACACCGGGAAAGGCTGGAATATCATCTTCGACACCGGGAAAGACTGGAATATCATCTTCGACACCGGGAAAGACTAGAATATCATCTTCGACAATAGGAAAGACTGGAATATCATCTTCGACACCGTGAAAGACTGGAATATCATTTTTGACACTGGGAAAAACTGGTAGATCATTTTTGACATCGAGAAAGACCGAAAATCCCTTTGCCCTGACATCGGATTACAGCTAGGCACAGGACACCGCTTCCAAGTGTCGCTTCTGACTCGGGAAGATGCTTAAGAGTCAAATCACCAAATCAAGGCTACTTTGATCATCGTCTTACTCATACTTGATCAAAGTGGGGGCTATCTGTAGACACCGAATTTTGTACCGGTATTTTTGTGTAATTTCTGGCCCAAATAAAATAATTAGCATGCAAAGCAATGGCCCAAAAGAGACAACCTAACCCTTTTTTTTAGCCCACTCCTTCCATTTTGCCAAAGGAAAATAGAAAAGCCTACCAGCTTTTCTGGTTAACCATGGCCCATTTCTTTCAAAAACCTAACAGTTGAGAATTGCGGACAAATAAGAAAGCCTCCAGGCTTTTCTTGTTTGTTTTGACCCATTCGTTCCTCATTTTTCACTAATTAATCGAAATACTTTTTTCTATTAGAAAAGAAACCGCCTGGCTTTCTATTTTATTCCCAAATTTGGAATGAGTATTTCGTCCACATTTTCCTCAAAATTTTTGAAATATTCTATTTCTATTTAAGAAGCCTCCAGGCTTTCTATTTTAATCCGTGTGAAGATTGCTGAATAAATTGATTGAAACAATCGATGAAGATAGAGACTGAAAATGAAAACCCTAATATTGTTGTGAATGAAGGATACAACTTCAATCCCCATCTGGATGAAGACGAAGGAAAGAATAATTATACAGCTAAGCACCTAAAGAAGAAAAACAAAATAAAAACAAGAAAACAAAAATATCCTAACAGAAACAATAAAGAGACATAAATATTAAATGCCCTTTATCTCATTATTCCTAATACCCCCCCCCCTCAAATTGGAGGGGGATAGAACCCCAAATTTGCCAAGAATCTCTAAATGTTTGTTCCCAGGTAGTGCCGTTGTCATGATGTCTGCTAATTGTCCAACTGTAGGTGTATAGCTCAAGGATATTAAGCCATCCATCAATTTGTGTCGAGTGAAGTGACAATCTATGTCGATGTGTTTGGTCCTCTCATGATAAACCGGGTTGTTAGCAATGTAAATTGCTGCTTCACTATCACATCTGATGGGAATGTGTGTAATAGAGGTGACTTCCAGCTCGTCAAGCAACCTACTCAGCCATGCCAATTTAGCAACCAGCCTTCTCAAGCTCCGGTATTCTGCTTCTGCTGATGAAAGGGAAACTATGGGCTGCTTCTTTGATTTCCATAAAATCAGGGTTTTGCCAAGGAATATTACATAGCCACTGATGGATCTTCTTGTATGCCTGCAAGAACCCCAATCAGAATCACTATAGGCTTGTAACTTAAGATTATCATCTTTATGTATCAAAATACCAAGGTCAAACTTCCCTTTAAGATACTTTAGAACATGCATGGCTGTTGTCCAGTGTTGATCTGTGGGAGTTTTCA
Organism: Portulaca oleracea; assembly: GCA_029582165.1. Classification (NCBI taxonomy): domain Eukaryota; kingdom Viridiplantae; phylum Streptophyta; class Magnoliopsida; order Caryophyllales; family Portulacaceae; genus Portulaca; species Portulaca oleracea. The sequence continues at coordinate 6,679,100 of CM055878.1, read as the reverse complement.
AGAATTGACTTAAGTGTTGCACAGCAAAAGCAATGTCAAGCCTGGTATTCACAAGAACATTAAGTTTTCCAATCAATTTTCTATATTTGGATGGGTCTGAAATAGGTGTTCCAATATCAGGGGTTAATTTCTCATTGAGGTCCATTGGTGAAACAACAGTCCTCATATCCTTGTACCCAAATTCACACAAAACTTCTTTGACAAACTTCCTTTGTGAAAGCATTAACCCTTCTGGAACTGTAATGATTTCTATTCCCAAAAAGAATGTAGCTGCTCCCAGATCTTTAATCCTGAATGTTTTATGCAAATGATCCTTCAAGTCTTCGATTTCCTTTTGATCACTACCAGTAATCAGAACATCATCAACATAAATAGCAAGGTATACACTATTTCCATTGGTTTTTCTATAAAACAAGGAATAATCATTTTCTGAGTGTTCATAACCTCTATGATGTAAAAAAGTAGCTAACTTCTCATACCATTGCCTTGATGCTTGTTTTAGGCCATACAAGGATTTCTTTAGTCTACAAACACCATTTGTGACATTACTGTCAACACCTTGTGGAATTTTCATATAGATCTCTTCATGGAGGTCTCCATGGAGAAAAGCATTATCAACATCTAGTTGTCTTATGGGCCAACCTTTCTTAACAGCAACAGCAAAAAGGGATCTAATAGTGGTCATTTTTACTACAGGGAAATATGTTTCATTATAGTCTATTCCAACCCTTTGAGTAAACCCCCTTATAACCAACCTTGCTTTTAATCTTTCAACACTCCCATCTGCTTTATGTTTGACTTTGTAGACCCATTTACTATCTATGGGTTTTTTTTCCCTTTGGTAAAGGAACAATCTCCTATGTGTTAGTTTCATGTAATGCTCTTAGTTCTTTTTCCATGGCTTTCTGCCATCTAGGGTGTAGGACAGCTTGCTCATAATTATGTGGTTCATTGAAATCTAGATAAGAACTGAGATTCATATCTTTAGATGGTGAATCAGAAAATTGAACAACTTTAGGATCACCATGCAAATTTGTTACACAAGAACAGCAAGTGTCATAATCATCCAAGTATGCAGGGGTCTTATGAATTCTGCTAGATCTTCTAAGGGTTTGCATAACATCATTTTGACCATTATGATCATGTGATTGTTCTGCAACATTGGTTTGTAAATCAGCAGAGTCAATAGGATAGGTAAGAGAAGCTTCATCAAAATTTCCATTCATATGAGGTGTTATTTCCTCAGAGCCATGAGTGTATTGAACTGAATTTTCTTTTCTTTGAAAGGGAAAAACATGGTCATAGAAAATTACATCTCTAGATGCAAAGATATTGTGTTTTTCTAGAGAATATAGTTTGTATGCTTTTTTCCTTGGGGATAACCCAAGAAAACACATTTTTCAGCCCTTTCTTGGAACTTATCCCTCCCTTGCTTGAGGGTACTAGCATAGCATAAACAACCAAAAACTTTTAGATGTTCATATGAAGGTTCCTTTCCATAAAGCCTTTCATATGGACTTTTTCCTTTTAATATAGGTGTGGGTACCCTATTGATAATATGAGCAGCTGTTGAAATACTTTCTCCCCAAAACCTTATAGGTAAACCAGATTCAAACATAAGATCCCTAGCTACTTCTAGTAATTGTTGATGCTTTCTCTCAACAACCCCATTTTGTTGGGGTTTTGAACACAACTAGTCTCATGTATGATACCTTTGTCAGAAAAGAAACTAATAGCAGCATCACTTCTTCCTATTTCCAAAGCATTGTCTGACCTAACTTTCTTTATATTTGTGCCAAATTGATTCTTGACCACAGAAATGAAAGACTGAAGTGAGCTGAAAGCTTCACTTTTAGTGGTCATTAGAACTATCCAAGTATACCTTGTATAGTCATCCACTATGGTCAAGAAATATCTTTGACCAAGATAAGTTTTGGTATGAAAAGGACCCCAAGTGTCCACATGAATCAACTCAAAAGGGGAAATGGAAGAAATAGTGCTAGATTGAAAAGGCAAACATTTCTGTTTGGCCTTGTGACAAACATCACAATCATTTTTCATATAACAATGTTGAACAATCTTGATTGGCAAAAGTTTCATCCTGGATTTAGACATATGTCCTAATCTCTTATGCGAGACATTACTATCAACTGAACATGCAATCTTACTGTTATTGTTGCTATCAAACTCTAAAGGACAATATCCATCAATGTCACTAATCAATACATCAGTATCCAAGTAAAGCCCATTATCTTCTCTACCAAGGATCATTGGCCTCCTCATTGAAGGACCCTACATCAAGCATTCTTTTTCAGTAAAATTAACATGACAGTGCAGTTGATTGCATAGTTTCTTTACTGATATGAGGTTAAACTGAAATTGGGGAACATACAAGACATTGGTTAGAACTAAATTTCTTCCTAAGGTTAATTTTCCACATTTAGTAACATGAATTTTGCTGCCATCAGGTAATGTTATCTCAATTGGTTGAGTCAAATTTTCTAAAGAATGTAAATGATCAGAATTATTACACATATTGTCACTAGCACCTGAATCAATTATCCAATCTTTCTTAGTCAAAGTGCAAGAACATGTCGCAGTATTGGTAGCATATTCAAGTATTGAAGTAAGAATGTTACCTGAGACAGTGCTATTGTCTTGGATAGAACAAGGGGCACTGTCACTTACGAGGTTGTCAAGAAGCTGCTGAAGCACATTTTTCGCTTGATCCTGACTTATTTTGTATGTAGAGGAATGTCCAGCTCCTTCTTCTTGGTTAGTGGTGGGCTTTTCTTGTCCTTGCCAGGCATTGTAAGCTGCCTTTCGTGCGTTTGGTTGGTTGCCATTTTGCTGACTTTGTGCCTTGTTTTGTTGCCTATTTTGGTTTCTTGGAGGGTACCCATGTATCTTGAAACATCGATCGATAGTGTGTCCATTCTTCTTGCAGTGGTCACAGAATAGAATTGCTCTTTTATCATCTTGTTCCCCTTTTGCATTCCTCTATTGGCATAGAGAGAGGTCGAGCCTGGAAAAGGATTTGATTGATCTCTAACTTGTCGTTATTTTTCTTCTTGGGAAATAATGGCGTAGACTTTGCTCAGTGTTGGTAGTGGGTTCATCATCAGAATATTGCCTCGAACCGTAGTATAGTTGTCGTTGAGGCCCATCAAGAATTGCAAAAGCTTCTGTTCTTCAAAATGAACCTCAAATTGTTTGTTAATTTGAGGTTTGCAGGTACATTTCCCACAATCGCACTTAGGAAAATTGCTCACAGCACCAATTTCCTCCAACAATTTCTTGGCCTTGGTGTAATATGTTGCAATATCCAAAGAATCTTGGGATAACTTTGAGACGCTCTGTTGAACAGCATATAATTTTGCTTTGTTCGTCTGGCCGAACCTTTCAATCAGTTTGTTCCATAAATCTTGAGCGACCATGAAGTATAAAACACTTTCCCGGATGTCTTTGTGCAGCGAATTAAGAATCCATGAGAGAACCATGTCGTTCCCCCTTTTCCAATAGGGCAATCAAGGATCATCAGCATTTGGGCGTTGGAGGGTTCCGTCGACGAACGCAATTTTGTGCTTGGCCGAAAGAGCAATAGTGGCCGATCTCTTCCAAGTATCGAAATCATCCCCGGTAAATACGTCGGCTACCAGAGAGATGCCAGGTTGATCGGACGGGTGAATGTACAGCGGATCGGAGGGATCAATGACGATCGGAGTCTTTTTGTCAGACATGGCGGATTTGAGAAGAAGAGGGAAAGAGAAAGGATCGATTGAATGGTTCTTTGCCTATCAAGGCTCTGATACCATGTGAAGATTGCTAAATAAATTGATTGAAACAATCGATAAAGATAGAGACTGAAAATGAAAACCCTAATACTGTTGTGAATGAAGGATACAACTTCAATCCCCATCTGGAAGAAGACGAAGGAAAGAATATTTATACAGCTAAGCACCTAAAGAAGAAAAAGAAAATAAAAACAAGAAAACAAAAATATCCTAACAGAAACAATAAAGAGACATAAATATTACATGCCTTTTATCTCATTATTCCTAATAATCTGAAAAGATCAAATTTCGATTGACATCATTTGGGGTCAATATTTTAAATTTCAATGCAAAAGCCAGGAGGCTTTTCTATGAAAAATATCATCTTCACATATGTAATTGCAGAAATATCCAAGGTTTCCCCTTTGAAAGTCTGGAGGCTTCTCTCTTTAGGAAAATAATATTTTTACTCGTTTAATTGCGGAAAATCATATCATAATCTCAATTATTTTATTCTACGGAATATTATGATTATTCTCGCAATCTTCATTCAATCCGCAATCCTCCACCTATAAATACAAGCCTCCCCTCTTTCATTTTTTTGGACCTTTGAATTCTGCTGGCGTACTGATACTAGCAGTATTCTCCCTCCCTCTCTTAACCTTTACTTTTGCATGCTAATTGCTTAATCAGGTCAGCTAACATTTTAATTTTTTTAATTCTTGTACTATCATGTAAACCCCAATGATCAATAATTGTACAATTTATAATAGTTTTTTAATGCATGACATAATAGTAACTTTGTGAAATTCTTACAAATTCTTCCTCTTTTATTTATTCACTTTAATTCAATTTTAGTAAAGTTTGTTTTCAAAAACAGGCGAGTCAGATAATTTTCTAATTATTAGATTCGTAACCTTACCCCTGAATCCGTTTTCTGGATTCGTATGCCGGAGTCATATTTTTTTAAAAGTTTGTTGTTTCTTCTAAAAAGCAACTGGCGACTCCCTAAAACTTGGTTTACATAATTTAATTTGATAGAGTTTTGATAATTCATTCTTGTAATAATGATTTAAATCAAATGATAATACGCGGAAAAATAGGAAAATTTCGAGACAGACAGCAAAAAAGCCTCCTAGCTTCTCTTGCTGGATTGTTGATTTCCCACCTTCTGGGCAGATTGGGCCACTGGCCTAATACGTTGAAGGCCGCCTGGCTTAGGGTATCAGTTCAGTGGACTGTTTGCCTCAAGTCAAGTTTCTCTTCGTATTATTATTCTAATTTTGATCGTAATTACTCAATTGAATTGTTGAAATTCTCGAATTAAATTTACAACTTCAAGTTTAATAAGAATTGTTGGTAATTTTAATCAATGTCCTTATTTAAGGATTAAACAACTTTAGTCGGCTCCCAATTTAAGTAGCAGTTTGAAATAAATTTCCTGAATGGGAATTTTATGGGGTCTACATAATTGTGTTTAATCAAGGACTAAAACTCTAAAATTCAAAACTACAACTCAATATTGAATAGCCACTATCAAATCTCGTATTTTACATTATATACTTAGGAGAAAGAGGGTCAAAACACAGTTGTTTTGCCTTGAAATAAGTCGGTGGAAAACAGGGCATCATGGCTGTGAGGCCCGAAATTCGCCGAAGAAGTACGCGAGCCTCGCCTCCCTCACCGGCGTGACATATGGGTGCCACGACCGTGAGGGGCCTTCTGTCTAGACTTTTCTTGGAGGACATGGCCGTGAGACTCAGGGTCACGGTCGTGAAACTTGGTCTCTCAAAACCATAAATCCATCTTCTTCATGTGTCACGGCCGTGAGGGTCGGTGTCACCGTCGTGACACCCATTCTGTCCAGGGGTCGAAATCTCTTGAGTTTGATGGCCAGGGGAAGGCTGGGTCACCTCCAAGACAGTCCGGCACATGGCTGTGACACCCCTTCTAGTGGCTCTAGTCTTCTTTTGGTCCTTAAGATTGAAGGCTCAGATTTCCATTGTCTCGGGCCGAGTTTTCTCGGGGTTTGCATTAGGGTCCCGACCATTCTTCAAATAAGCCCGATTTTGGCCTCTTTTTGCACACTTTTCCTCCACAAGCACATAATTGCTCGAGAAACCTACAAAGGAATCAAAAACAACATAAAAACACTATATTTACTCACATAATCAAGGAAAATGTCAAGGGAAAAGGATGTTTTAGGCTTAAAATCAAGCCTAAACACACCCCCCACACTTAGCCTTTTACTCGTCCCGAGCAAAATAAAGCAAAGAACTAAACTAAACAAACAATAAATCACCTAACTTACTTTCGCAGGAATCGCGGATGCATTTAACATATGCATCAAGCCCTTTATACCCCCCGTAGCCCGAGTGAACGAGTTTGGTCTCGTGAGGGTTTGTAGAAGCTATACCCACAAAAGCCAAAAGAAAGAAAAGAAAACAGGAGAAAAGAAAGTGAAAATCAAAATCTTACAAAAGAAGGGGAGAATTCATGATTGTCGTTATGCAAAAGCTACTCAGAGAAGATCGTTAATAAACCCAAAGCGGTTAGTATGTATATGCCAAGACATTAGACTCAGGTGAGATTAATCTTTCCGATTTTCCATTTCAACCTCGCCCAACAGGTTCCTTGTGCACAAGTGCAAGTGACTCGGGTGAGACTAATCAAGCATGCAACAGAATATATACAAATCAAAGGGAATGAAAAAGCAAAGAGTGGAACGAGCTTACCAGAAGAGTCTTCAAAGTACGTATATACGGAGCTCACACCACGAAAGGAAAGGAAAACACAAAAAGTTAGGAGAAACCATGCATCCTATACTATATACATCTAACTAATATGCAGTGAAATGAATATTGCAAAACTAATCAACAAACTATAAAACTAGTGAAAAAAAAAAAAAAAAACTAAAGATGCATGATCTAAGCTACAAAAGAAAAGCAAACAATGCAATAAAAACCTAAAACCTAAGCGAACAAAGCAAAAGATGCTAAATGTACATATATACACATGCCCTACAAGACCTAACACCATAATAGGATCATTAACAGACCAACCAAAACCATCATCATAGCTAACCAAAACATCGATCAAAGCGTATCAAAAACTCATTTGACCAACAAATGACAACAGAGAGGGGGGGATCTTGACCACCCTTACACACCACCCCAAATGCATTCCCCTCACAATAAGCGTGCAACTAGTGTAAGTATCAATGAAAGAGTACAAAGGAGGGGGCAGGGCGAGCTCACAATAAGTGCTGACTAGGCCTCGGAAGGGGTGGAGGAGGAGGATACGCCGGATGATGCTACCCTGGTGGTGCCGATTGGCGAGCTCTCTATGAATAGTAGGCCATGTTGGTGATGAGCTGGCTTTGGAAGTAGGAGTGGTGGTTTTGCCATTGGAGGGAGCGTTGCATGTCCGCGAGAACAGAACCTTGAGTCTCTAGGGTTGATTGGACTCCCTGGATCATCGACCGGTTCTGGCTGACCTTCGACGAGAGGTGATTGAGGTTATAGTGAACCTCATTGTGTTCTCTGCAGGACTCGTGGAAATCCCAAGACTCCTCTCCATGTCCTCCTGCCCCATGCTCCTCGTCCCCATGTTCTTATTCTTCTCCTTGCTCTTCCTCTTCTTCTTCATCCTCGGAATCATCATCATCACCCTCACCTCCATCCCAATTTTCACACGACCAGTTTTCTCGGTTGGTGACATTAATAACGTACTTAGCCCATTGGGGATCAAGGAGTTTGCCATGGGACTCTGTCGTACCATGGTAGTGCAAGCGAATTAGAGCACCTGGCTTATGCAGCTTGATGATCTGCATATTGAACAGCGTTGCTCCGTCCAACTACATACAAGTGAGGTGCGGTTGGTATTTCCTCAAGTAGTTCCAATAGCCGGTGCGATCTAGGATGGCAAAGATGATGTGCCCCATCCCGATAGTTGATTTAGTTGCGGGGCCACTGATGGAGACTAACGGGTGCAGGATACATGACCCGGTGTTCACTAACTCCCCTTTCTAGGCGCTGGAGATGATGAGAAGGTCATCCTTATGCACATGGTTTATGTTCTCATCTCTCCGAAACACAGAATTGGAGATGAGGCGGTGGAAGTATCGGATGGCCGGGTTACAATTGTCTGTGGCCCTTGATAAGGTCGGGTCGTGGTACTGGGGTTTTCCGAAGACCTTAGGGATCAAAGGTCTGCTCCTATGGCAGGTGATGCTTCATGATCTTCTACTCCTCGATGACGGATGCGTGACAATACATGGTGCCTTGGGTGGGTAGCTCGAGCCATTGGTTAAGCTCTTCCAACGTCAAGGTGGTCAGCTTACCACCTACCCTATAGCTCATCTTAGTATCTGGATGATCGTTCCTCTCAACCTTTTCAAAGCTTATTTAGGCTCGGTTTTGAGCCTAAATGCGTCCTTTTCCCTTGGAATTTTCCTCAGTTCCATGAATAAATATAGTATTTTTATGTTGTTTTTCTTCCTTTGTAGGTTTCTCGAACAATTATGAGCTTGTGGAGGAAACTGCGCAAAAAATGAACTTAAATATGGACAAGTGTAAGGTCGATATGGACAAAAGAAGTTGCACATGCTAGGAATGGGATCTAACTGGCATACCTTGCTGCCATGCCATATCATGTACTGTATGGTTGAAACGGAATCCTGAGGATTATGTTGACCCTTACTACAAGAAGGACAAGTATCTCCAAGCTTACCATATTGGAATACCACTTATTGAGGGGGAGAGACACTGGCTAGAAGTTCAGCTACCTCTAGATCCACTAGCAGTACAAATTACCCAGGTAGGCCAAAGAGGAACAGAAGAAGAGGCCCTACAGAAGACCCAAAAAGACCTGGCAAACTTACAAGGCATGGAAGGAGGATTATTTGTTCTATTTATAGTGGTTATGGTCACAATAAAAGAAGATGTCCTAACAAAAATGACCCCCGATACACCCAAGATCCAAACATTCCACCTCCAAAAAAAAAAAAGGGAAGGCCAAGGAAGACTCCAGTGCATCCTGAGCAAGGTCTCACACCAGAAGCAGCTCAAGAACCAGCATATGGCAGGGATGAGGGCAGTGGCAGAGGGGTTGGGACACAAACCACTGCAAGGGGTGTTGCTCAGGGAAGAGGAAGATGGAGAGGCAGAGGGCAACAAAGATTAATTAGAGTTGGGAGGATGTTTGACACAGGAGATAACTCTAGTTATGTACCCAGAAGTGGGTCTTCAAGTGTAACACCCCGCTTTTTTTTTTTAACTGACTAAATTTGATGTTGTAGTTTATTTTAAATGTTTAAATTATATTTGTGTGATATTTTAATGTGTTATTTTATTTTATTAATTTGTGTTTGTTCTTGTAGTATTAATTAGTTAACTTGTTACTAATTAGATGTTGAGAAAAGAAAAAAGAGTGAATATGAAAAAGGAATAAGAAAATGAAGGGAAAAGGAGAAAAGAAAAGAAAATAAAAACAATAGGGGAAGGAGGTTTTGTTTCAGTATCATGTTTTACTCACACACAACACATTTTAGACTGTGAGAGAAAGGGAGAGAAAGAAGAAGATCTGGCAGTCCGGTTTTTGGTTCCGATCGACACCCAAACGACCTCCGATCGACTTCAAATTTTAGTATGTTGTTCCTGACACATTCCTCTTCATATCCAACGGTGTGATTTTCGTTTTGGTCTCTCTAGCTCGAGTTATAGCCCATAATCAGAGACTTACGGATTGTGTTGTTTCACTAATTTTGGTGAGTAATTTCTTATCTTTCTTTGATAAAATTGATAGGGAAAGATTTTGATTATGATTTATACTCGAATTTGGAATTGAATTGCATGAATTTGAGTTGTTTTTAGGGTTTACAAGATTAGAAAACCCTAATTGGAGTTGTTAGAAACCAACCTTTGGTTTGCATGTGTTGGATTGTTAAAATATATGATTTTGATGAGACTTGATGTTTTGGTTGTGAATCTGAGTTTGAATATATTAGATTGTGGTTGTTGCTTGAATTTTAGGGTTTGAAGAACAAGAATTATGGATGAAAACTATTAGAAAATTCGTATGCACAGGGACTGGGTTACTGTTTGATTTTTTGTGAACTATTGGCTTATCCAAATTGAACGAAATGTTTACTGTAGGTTTGAGACTCTATTAGACAGCTTGTGGTAAATTTTCATGAATTTTGGAGTTGTATTCTGTGCGATATAATTTTTAGAGTGAAACTGCCTTGTTTTTCAGTTCAAATTTGATGAAATTGTGTGAATTTTCTTGAATTATGTATTTAGCTTTCATGTCTATAAATTTTACTGTATATTCTTTATGGTATATAGCATGTGTGTTTAAGACTCCAAGAATTTAGGATGTTCATTTTGAGAGTTATGGAGTTTTGAATGTATATGCTTAATTGGTGTAAATTGGGCTTGTTCGTGTGCTAAGTGGAGTTGTCAATTGTGAAAATAATGTGTATTAAGTCTTTAAATCAGTAACCATGTCAAATATTATGATGTATGACATATATTGTGCCTTGTTGGATGTTTATCTTGTTGACTTGTATGATTTACTTAGCTTCAAGAGATGGAATGGCTTGTGTTTGTTTGTGTTAATGGCATAATTAAGCTAAAGTTGGGGAATGAGATTTGTGTCTTACATTGGGCTATTGCTTATGTGTCGTTCTCGGACTATGGCCATAGTAGTAGTGTCTTTGTGTCAGGTCGCCTGGTAGGTACCAGGATGTGATTTTCGGCCTGTTTGTTTTGGATCTATGTGAGTCCCTAGTTGGTACCTTGAATGGGCTCTGCCCGGTCCGCTAGGATGTGAATGTGACCACATAGTTTGTGAATTAAGAATATCTGCGCTCTAGAACGATGGGTCCCTGGTTCACCAGGATGTGTTTGTGACCCTTGTGATATATAGGCTATGTTGTCAGAACCGGACCGGTCATCGAACCGGTTGACCCAGTGGGTCAATGGTTCAATTGGTCGGACCGGTTTGACCGGGTTGAGCCGGTTGACCCGGGTTACCGGTTGAACCGGTCAAAACCGGCATGAACCGGTCACGAATTTAAAAAAAAAAATTCATGTACTTCAAAATACTAATTTCTAAAGTTCTTCACAATTGACAATTGCACATCTGCACCTAATTACCTAAATGATCATAACATACCATAAAATTATATGACATCATTAAAATCCATGAAGTCTTAGTCTCAATAATAAAGAGTTGCTACAAGCCACACGATACACTTGAATAATTTTCCGTAAGCATCGTAACGAAGAAACAATGAATTGTTCACAAAGTGCATCAACCATCAAATTCGTCCAGGTTCACAAATCAAACTAACAAGTTGTAAAACATCCAACATAGTTTAAAAACATGACAATAACGAGTAGCTCTCAATCATCGCCAGAATCAAATCCATCACAATAGCCACCGCCAAATGAAGACAAGTCTAATCCATCATGACCCCGGACCATAATCAAATCATCATCATCATCATCACCAAGGTTTTCAAATTGGGTACCATCATCATCATCTCCATCAAGATCAACTAACAATATTAAAAAGATAACAATTATTAGTATTATGTAAAAGTTTGAATACTATATAATTTTAGCGATGAACAAAATACATACCAACTTTCTTTGCCTTTGCCTCTTGTATCACGGCGTTTGGGTTGCTTGCTCATGTGTGAGTATTTCCTCTATATCATCCTCATCTAGCTCACCATTGGGTTCATCCTCAACAACCCAAAATCATTTCTCTCAAACATTCAATATCAATGGGATCATATGGTCTTTTTTTGTTATAAAGCCTACATTATAAATGAAATATTAAAAGTTATATTGATGTAAGAATCGATGGCGATAAAACTTGCAAAATAAAGAAAAAGTTACTTACCTATTTTTCAAGCGAAGATTATAATGAACATAAACAAGATCACTCAACTTCTCATGTGCCAGCGATTTCTCTTCTTTGAATGAATGCGCTCAAACACGCTCCAATTTCTTTCAAGAAGAAGCGGTTTGGCTAGAAGCTTTATTGCCAATATTTTGAGATTTGGACAATCATGTCCAAACGTTTTCCACCATTCATCTATGCAAAACAAAAGGCATAATTAAGAAAGATACATTAATTTCTAGAAAAAAAGTCGATACTTTTATTAAAAGTGAACTAAAAGTGTACACAGACGAGTTGTCTTTATGTTAGCCAAGGCTATGTCTCTTCAAACCCTTTCTCACGTTCACGAAAGATTCTAAGCTCGTCAAAGTTTTAGTCTTGTTTTGGCACACTTTGGAATCAATAACATCAATTAAGCCTCTCATTACTTGAGCTTAGTGGAGAACTTTTCTTTATCATATTGAAATGCGAGGTTGAGCCAATATGCAGTGGCGTGAATGCTCTTACACAATTTCTCATCCCACCTCTCCTTCACAATTTTTGTGTAAGGCTTGTACAATCTTTTCTTTCCCTTGAAGATCTCTTTGATTGCTTTCTTTGCCCTATACATTCCTTCGTACACATAGCCTAAAGCAGGCTTTTCATCTGAATCCACAATGCGAAGCAATCTCAAAAGAGGGGCAACAATATTCACAACTACCAAGCAATCATTCCAAAACTTAGAATCTAAAATTATTTCTATCACTGCTTTACCCTTGGTTGACCTAGAAGGCCTCCATGCATTAAACTGAGGGCAAACAACCATAGCTTGCAAATCCAACTTATGCTCAGAAAGACTTTTCAAAGCGATAAAAGTGGTTGCAAACCTTGTCTCACCAGGACGTAATATTTCTTTCCACCCTTTCATATTCCTCAACCAACCCAAAGTCCATTTGTGGTTATACACAAACACTGTCACCTTAGATGCCCTTTGAGCCAAACTCATGACATGAGGCATTTTACCAATATCTTGCAAAATCAAATTCAAACAATGTGCAGCACATGGAGACCAACTAACATTTTCATACCTCTCATTCAATAATCTCCCAGCAGCTTTGTAGTTGCTACCATTATCAGTGACAAGATGCACAACATTTTGAGCTCAACAATATCAACAATCTCCAAACAAGTTGCAAAGTGTTTGTGCATCGGCGACAAAATTAGAAGCATCAACAGATTTGATAAAACTAATCCCTTTAGGACAATAAACAAGAAAATTGATCAAGCTTCTATGCCTACCATCAGTCCACCCATCACCCATAATAGTGCATCCAGTTTCTTCCCAAACACTTCTATAAGAGTCAACGAGCAACTTTACCTCATTTTTTACATCTCCTAAGAGTGCGACTCTTAAATCATGATAACTAGGACCCTTATACCCAAAACCAATGAAGCAATAGCATCAATCATGTGTTGGTAGTACATAGAATTAGCCAATTGAAAGGAATGCAACAGTCATAAAAGAAAGCAGGCCACACACATATCGACTTGCCTTCGCTTTAGGACTTTGCATTGAAGCTATGATGGAAGGTTGTGAACCAGTCTTTGCTCCTTGAGGAAAAAGGAGCATTAGAAGATGACTTCCTCTTACCCAATGCACTTGCTTTAGTGCCTCTAGATTGAGTATTTCCATGTGCACCATCATTGTGGATTTCAAATTCGATGCGATTAGAAGATCTAAATGGATTGCCTTCTTCACTACTCATTCGTCGCTCTAGCTTTGATTGAGAAACCTCTTTCATACTTTCAATCATTCTAAAGCGAACATCATTAGGAACCCTTTTACATGGGGCTACATCTCCTACTTGTCCAACTAGATGCATTTTCATTCTATGAATGCCCCCACCCTTGATTGACTTCTCACAAAAGTTACAAATTAACAATTTCTTTCCTTCAAGAGATGTCGCTAATGTCACATGACACCATCTTTGGATCGATCTTTTGGCGAAAAGATTGAGTATTAACGATGGATGAATCTGGAGTGGCATCACCTGGTGTTGAATCAGAATCCATAATTTCCTACAATGAAATATAAACACATATTGATTATTATTATAAACAAGGAAGCACTCAAACTTAGATTATATTAGATCAAAAGTACTATGAACATTATGTGTATTCTTAGCATCAATGAAAATACTATAATTTATTTTCTTCAAAATTTTACTAATAAAATATTTTCACCCAACAATCCTGTTCACAGCACTCAACCTAGCTAGAGCTGCCTTCTTTAAGTCAGGCCTGTAGTAATTCTCAGCCACCTTCATTCAATCCAGAAAAAAAAAGGGTCACCAAGGTAAAATGTAATGATTGGTGGAGTTTACTAATGCCTTAGCACCAATAAGGGGGGAGAAACCTCACCTCAGAAAACCTTTACAGAACAGAAAAACACACATGCAAGCACACCATATATCACAACTCAAAGATGATCATTACTGTTTCTCCAAGTCCTCCACAAAAGTCACAGATGATGAATCACAACTATTGCATAAGTTCCATTTCCCATAGGGAAAGCTATAAGCCCATAACTGGCTACTACACATTATAGTTTAAAGCAAGTATCTACATTCTCTCCTCCTTTATTCCAACTGAAGTGCTACAAAATCATCAAAACAGTAAACAAAATACCATTACTTCAGCATTTTGGAGACCATGAGCACCACCAGAACATACAATGCAACCAGCTTATGCATCAACCATGGGAATAGTAATATGATGTTATGAAACCTTTCTTCTTAGATGAACATTATGTGTATTCTTAGCATCAATGAAAATACTATAATTTATTTTCTTCAAAATTTTACTAATAAAATATTTTCACCCAACAATCCTTTCCTCTCCTTTCCTTGCCACTCATAATTTAACCAACCTAACCTAAATCTAACATGAACAAAGAACAACCTTTAAGAAATTCTACTTAGGCCACAATGTCCAAAAAGGAGTAGAAGTGTAAAGAGATATTTCACTTTGGCCTACACTTGGATAATTTAGCAAAAATTCAGATTATTTTAGCCCATTAAAATCCAAGCTAAAATAATTATTTTTAAAAAATTCAGATTATGGACAAAACAATATCCCAATATTTAGCAAAGAAACTCAAGTTGCAACACTTGTGCTTCAATTACAAATACCCTTTTCCTCCCAATTACATTGTACAAACCATCGGGATAATCATAAAACTACCCTTTTTCCCTTTCCAAATTATAATTTGTTAAATCGACATGTGCTTTAGGTAAGGTAGCGATTGATGGGTGTATCATAGCGACTTATTGATTCAACAATCACTAAAATCAATCACTAGCAACATGTCAACGCAAAGCTTATTGATTCGAAATTAGAAAAGACCTCAATATTGTCAGGAGTGACTAGTGAGTGAGTGCAAAGAAGGGAGGAGGCGAAGGAGTCAAGGAGGTCTTAGGGTGGGCGGCCTGGCAGAGCGGTCTGAGAAGAGTATGAGAGTGTGAGTGAGAGTTGAGAATGAGAGCGGACTAGCGAGCGGTGGATGAATATGAGAATGTTATAAAAACAAAGGAACGACTTCGTCCTTGAGCTTGGGCTTCAAGACCAACCAATGAACCAAGCAAGCAAGCACTCGGCGAGGCAGCGGCGGCAGTGGCGGCGGCAGGCGGAGAGGAGAGCGAAGGTCGAAGGAGGAGGAACAAAGGTCGAAGAAGGGAGCACTGGAGCGGCAGAGCAAAGCGTGAAGGTCGAAGATTAGGGCAGGCGAGCAACGATTAGGGTTTTAAAATCGAAAATTTCAATTTTTTTTATTAAAAGCCGGTCTGACCGCGGTCTGGCCGGGTTAACGATTCGGCCGAACCGGTTGGCGATTTTGGGTGGTCAAACCATGGAAGGAGCTAATCACGAGCCGGACGGACGGTTTGCCGGTTCGGTCGAACCGGCCGGTCCGGTCCGGTTTTTACAACATAGTATATAGGTGCTAGTCCAGTGAGTTATAAGTTGAGTTCCCCTACAACAAGTTACTTTGATTAATTGAGAAAACTGTGTTATGTTGTGATTTTTATTAAGCTTTCTGAAATTGGAAGATTGTGATTATGTGTGACTTCGATTACGAAGTATGGTGTGACTTTGATAAGAATGTGATATTTTAGTTAAATTATGTGATATGTATCTATGAGTTATATGAGCTTATGGTGATTCTTTGATATAGATCCCTTTGTCACTTCCCTATGTTGTTGCTTTTTAGAAAGTAATGGTATGTGTACAGGATAATATTCTTATGTGCTAACCTGTTAATGTTCAAAGTGTAACAATGGGGGAGATAATGTAATAACCCGCCCTAAACCATAGCTATTATAGTATCTTAAACTTGTTTAATTAGTTTTAATTGATTATTTAATTAATTTGTAGCTTGCAGTTAGCTAACGGTGACAGGTTTCGGCGGAATGGCGAAGCGATCGATTCTGTCAAACTTTTACCGAGCTCGTTATATTTTATTTGGACCTTAAATTACAATTATTTTAGGTTCTACAATTTTATTTTAAAACGTTTATTTATAGATTAATTTTCCGTATCGAACGATTTTATTTTAGTTACCGATTTACCGTCTTTTAAAACCGATTAAATTTATTATAGTTCCAAAGTATATATGTAATACCCATGTTATGTTTTATTAGTAATATTAGTATTTTTATAAGTGGAGTATTAGTGTTATAATTGCAACATTTATTAATGTTTTAATTAAGCTAATTAAAGGGAGTGATATATATGCAAGTGGGGGAGCTTAGGGGTCATTTTGTATTCAAAATTAGACAACTCTCTCACCTCTCTCTCTCTCTCTCTTGCTGAGCCACGCCCAGCCCCCTCTGCCGCCATTCCATGGCGCCGCAAAATCCGGCGTGATTCCGGCCACTTTTCCGGCACCATTTTGAAGCTCTCACTCCCCTCTTCATCCTAGTCCATTTTATTCATCTTTTCAAGTGGTATTTTTCTAGTGTTCTCTTCCTCCATTGTTATGGGTTTTGAAGCTTTTGATATTATAGTTTTACCATGATGTTTTTGTGTTAATTTACTACCTTCTTTCATGAATTTAGAGTACAAATTTGTTGTAGTTGATTTTAGTGAGTAAAGCTATGTTTTTGGTTCAAGTTCATGTTAAATGTGTTGAGGTTTATGTGAATTATTGAAGGGGATGATGTTCTATAGTCATGCATGTTGGATTGGAAGAGATATTTGAGTTAAACTTTCTGTTTTGTAGAGATAATAAACCATTCTTGAGTTGTTTGGATGAATTACATGAGAATTGTGAAGGAAATCATGTTATTTGTGGTGTAGTTTAAATACAAATGTATATGTGTTGTTGCATGTGAATTATATAAGTATGGATGCTAGTTTTGAGGCCTATGGTCTGAAAATTTATGAAGAATTGAGTAAAGCATAATAGGTACTTAATTAGTGTACAATTGGAGTTAAAGAAAACCATGCATGAAGGCCAAAACTGACCCGGAACCTACTGCCCGAAATGAGATTTTTATAGAGGATGCTAAAATTAGTTTCGAGCCCAGAATTTAGTGTAAAAAGGTAGCCTAAGTTGTTAGTAAACACCGGGCTTTGGAATTTCGAGGTTTCGATTTGTATAACTCAAGTTAGAGCCAAAACCGTAAAGCCGCGCAATTACATACGAATTTTAGTCGGTGTATTATTGGGCATTTTCGACCAAATGGAGTTTGATTACGGAAAAGTGTTCAACATAAGAGTTTTAGAGGACTTGTAGAGCATATTTTTCCCTTTCGAAAAGTACTCGCATAGCGAAATCCAGTTCTATAGCGATTACGATCAAAATATCATTGTCTTTAAAACTGAAATTCCTACACGTTTATTAGAAACTTTATTGCGAGTTCTCGCCTCACCTTTTCATAGCTCCTATTTTAATACGAACTCTATTATTATAGCTCAAAGTCTGCTTACCCAAGCCATTCCCAGTAGAGATCGCGGCCGGACACTCACTCGCCAGTGCATAAATTGTCCGACTTTTCGATCTAAGTCATATTCATGGTTCATTCGATTTACGCCATGTCAAGTTTTATAGTTTACAATGTCTTTATGTTTAATAGTGGACCCGCTTTCTATGCTTATATTCTGATTATGTTTTTAGCACTCGATCGAGTGCCTTGACTGCTTGATGTCATCGCTTAGCGATCAATCATTCCAAGTTTAGATCAACTTGGGCATACGGCGTGTGTGAGGTGCTTGCACCGATCGTAAGGTTCCACCTACTTTCTATCTTTATTGGTTTATGTTTATGATCATGTCACTCAAGTCCTATTTTAACCCCTTCCCGTTTTCAAAATGAATTTAAATCTGGCACTAAAACCGTTTTGAGCGGTTTGGCGTGTTGGAGGTTTCATCTTGAGTGTTTCCCACTCACTTTGCGAATGTTTTAATGTTTTGTTTTAGGCGGTCGAGCTCCCGTGATAAAGCGAGGTTAAGCAAAGCACGAGTAAGTCGTCTGCATGCGAATAGTTCTCTAAAGGCGATCGAAGATCGGTGTTGAGGCTCAAGGCGTTAAAGGCCACTTAGTTGTGAAACCTATGATATATCGATAAAAGGTTGTACAATGTGTGTGTACTTTAAATTTAGATTGGATTGTATGGAGTTTAATGATTTTATGGTGTATTGTTATATTGTGGTTTTGTGTTTTGCCTTGTCCAGTAGGGACGGCGGTATGCCTCGACCTAAGGTGTTCATTGCGCTAATCATGAGGTTAGGTTCCTAAAGTATAGTCTTGATCTTGTGATTAAGGTTGGGGCGTTCTGATTGTGGTATCGAGCGGAGTTATAAGGAGGATTTAAGGGTATAGAAATTTTCAAGCAAGTGTGATATGCATTTGTGAAGTATGGGCGCTAAGTATGGTGACATATTTTTCCATTATAGGTGTATGAGTAATTTGTGGATTGAGTTGTAATTAAGTGAAATTTTTGGGATGGATGTTGAGCTTGAAGCTCTAGATGAGTATATGAAATGAAAGAGTTTCCCTTGCGAGTTTGAAGATTATGTAGAATTTGGGATAGTCGATTTATAGGAAGTCTTGCCAAAATTTCTTCGGAAATTTGGAAGTTTATTAGCAAGTTTAAGAAAGCTTATCTACGAGTTGTTTTAATTTAAAAGTTTGTTATGAGCAAAGCATGTTATGTGTATAAGTGCCATTGTGGACGAAGCATGTTAAAATAGTCCTTAAAGGAGATTTTAGTCATCCAAATATGAATTTATAAGTCCAATTTCAAGAGGAAATGATGTAAAGCTCAAATGAGGGGCTAAAAGCCTTGCCAAGGTGTAGAGTGAAAGGATTAAAGATGTTTATATGATACGAATGTTTGGCATGATCCAAAGATAGTATGTAAGATCACAGTAATCATGAGATGGAACAAGAGTACCTTCTTAAGGTAAGTAAGGTTCAAGTTAGTTGAGTCTCGGACCTCGCCTTAATTTTCATTCGTCTAATTCTCTCAACACAGTTTTCCAATGTCAAAGTTATTAAAACTTGTTATCGATGTCACATAGAACATAGGGCATAGATGGATCACAATCGTGACCCCTTTTTCTAACCTCTTCACGATGTTACGGGGCCCAGACCAATGTCCAAGTCCGTCTCAAGGAGCTGCAACGCCTTTGATATCCTTGGCGTGGCTAATCCATGATTTGGCGTCGCAATGATGAGTGCCAAGTTTGGTGCTTATCGCCCCTTTCCCCACAGAGTGCGTGGGATGCTGCGAAGCTACCGTCGGGAAGAATCGGCCGGTGCCCCGGTGCTTGACTACGGCTACATTGAGCGAGAATCACACGCGTTGGAAGATGTTATCATTCAAGTTGCTTCGCTTAGCGATCACGTGTGTGTGAGCTAGGGCTTTTCCTACGAGGCGTTATCGTTGCCCACTCCTCTAAACGAGTTTAACCCCTCCGTATGTTTCCCTCCACGGCGTGGTCATCACCGCTAGAGCACGAACCCGCGGAGGAAGAAAAATTACGATATGGATCCCGACGAGCATAAAGTTAACCAAGAGCCTAAGAGCACTAATGATTAGAATTAAGAGGCCTCTCATCATGAGAATCTTCTTTGATTAACTCACGTCTGAGGTTAACTAGAAGCTAACGCCGCTAAGTTACATGGCCAAGTGACCTTCGTGGTTGTGGACTCTTACGCCCTGAGTCATCTCTCGTAACTAGTTAATCTGCTAAGTTTGTAGGACCTCCCATGCCTTTGAGTAAAGGGCGCATTGGAAATAGTTTGGGGACTTTAGAATTTGTTTAGTGTTAAAATGTAATCCGGATATGGTTGTAAAGGGTATCCTAAAGACAAATGGAAGGGACATTCTCATATTCTAGGATGTTTACATTAGTATCGTATGTCGAAGGTTTCTAACTAGCAAGTGCTTGCGATAGCCATTAAGGCGATAAGTTTTACGTTGTTATTGGGTCGAGGAAATTAATTGGAGTTTCCTGTCTGATACATGCTTATGGATTTTATAGCTAGGAGGCGAGGAAGGCCTTATGAGAATGCAATTGGCTCGAACTAAGGATACGTCTGAGAATAAGTTATAAAGTGATGATGACAAAATTACGTTGAAAAGGATATGCTCCGTAGTGGTGTTGGAATATGTTTCAAGGATCGGGAAATCAATTTGAAATATAAGGTCCTCGGTATAACACAGGAATAGCCACGCGCCAGACGCGTACTCACCCGCCACTAGGATAAGAGAAGTTGTTTTGGAGCATAGTTATTAACGAACAACCATTGCGGGAATCAAATTTCTTACGTATAATTTTATACTTCAGTTCATCGCTCAAGTTTAACTTTTATACCTGTTTTCATTGTGCATCCTCCTAATAAAGTTTACCCCCTCATTGCAATTTTAAAATCCAAGCTTCTCGTTTCCTATCCTTGTTTATTCTCCAGAGTCTTTATCAGAATCCTTGTTTATTCTCACGAATCTTTATCAGATCCTATCATTGTTACCAGTCCAGTGTGTTAAAACATTCAATGACCTACTCTTGATGGCACGTTGCCAATCCATGAACAAATTAAATCGGGACCATTACCTACTTTCGTCTATTGCTGACTCGTTATGTTTCCAAAGACAAAACTTTATTAGACTCATATGACCCTTCTTATTCGTTAAGATTCATTTGTTCCCAGGTCATGGTCACGTCTTATCATGAATTTGAACATTCTTTTCAAAGCTTAGTTGCCACAAACGCTGTCCTTTGTTTAAGATCAATAGCTTATGCTCTATTATTCCAGAGAGTTATCACAAAGTATTCATATATTCCAAACTTTAATTGTTTAATTTGGTAATCAGAAGATCGATCCCGATAGCTCTCTTCTCCAATTCAAGCTCATTTCGATGTACTTATGAATTTCCTCATTCACGAAATCATTGTAATCATCATCTTTGGCAAATATGCTATTCCTTGTTGATCCCAATCTTCTTAATCGATATACATGCGTCGTTAGACTAAAGAATACCTTTATTCATCCACGTCGTTTTAAGGCTTTAAGTCTACCAGTGTAAACCTTTGCCTTGTTGCTATTCATTTTTCAAAATTCATGTTCTTACCTCTTAATTGATGAGACCTCCCTATTATCATGTTTCCTCCGTGCCTGTTGGTGCCTTTCATAAGAAATAGATGCCTTGAAAGAAGTTAACAAAGGGAGAAAAGCAGAGTGGAGAAATGTTAGTTTGTATGGAATCAGATGATACCTGAGGTAAGATAGGAAAGGTAGAGAAATCGTCGTTTAAGAAAATATTAGGGACCTTTGGGTCAAGGCTTCTTACGATTAGATGTTCATGAGTTCAAGAGTATAGAACGCTTGAAGAAAGTTTGGCTCTTCTTCCAAAGGACATAAAAGCCATATGGATATATCTGAGAAAGAAAAGGTTCTTGCCATATTTTTATGATGGGAAGAGAGTGCTCAGCTAATTAACAGGGATAAAAACCCAGTGTTTTGGGCCTTGTCTTAGGAAGTGATACCAAGAGAAATGAGTTCAAAGTTGTATGAATAACCAGTGTAAGGTGCTTGTCATGATGATAACTGTAACCTTCGGATGAGATACGATATCATGGAAACATATGGAAAGAATGAACAGACGGCGTACCTATGTCGAGTAATGTAATGACAAAGTCTTATCTGAGCATGGTAAAGAAGATTATACGTTGACTACGAAAGTTGAGAACGAGCGAGGACAAGTACCCTCCCAAGAATCAATGGGTATGCGACTAACCCCAAGGGCCAAGAGTGTCAGAGATTGGTTAAGGATAAGATACCAGCCACTCGAGTTAGGGTGAGAATACTCCTAAAACTACCCCATCTCTTTTAAGATGCTTCTCGCATGAGGTTTTATCGAGCGGCAAGTTTGAGGGACGAAACTTCTTTTAAGGGTGTGAGGATGTAATAACCCGCCCTAAACCATAGCTATTATAGTATCTTAAACTTGTTTAATTAGTTTTAATTGATTATTTAATTAATTTGTAGCTTGCAGTTAGCTAACGGTGTGAGTTTTTAGGAATGGCGAATGATCGATTCTGGTCAAACTTTTACCGAGCTCGTTATATTTTATTTGGACCTTAAATTACAATTATTTTAGGTTCTACAATTTTATTTTAAACAGTTTATTTATAGATTAATTTTCCGTATCGAACGATTTTATTTTAGATTACCGATTTACCGATCTTTTAAAAACGATTAAATTTATTATAGTTCCAAAGTATATATGTAATACCCATGTTATGTTTTATTAGTAATATTAGTATTTTTATAAGTGGAGTATTAGTGTTATAATTGCAACATTTATTAATGTTTTAATTAAGCTAATTAAAGGGAGTGATATATATGCAAGTGGGGGAACTTAGGGGTCATTTTGTATTCAAAATTAGACAACTCTCTCACCTCTCTCTCTCTCTCTCTCTTGCTGAGCCACGCCCAGCCCCCTCTGCCGCCATTCCCGCCGGCGCCGGCCAAAATCCGGCGAGATTCCGGCCACTTTTCCGGCACCATTTTGAAGCTCTCACTCCCCTCTTCATCCTAGTCCATTTTATTCATCTTTTCAAGTGGTATTTTTCTAGTGTTCTCTTCCTCCATTGTTATGGGTTTTGAAGCTTTTGATATTATAGTTTTACCATGATGTTTTTGTGTTAATTTACTACCTTCTTTCATGAATTTAGAGTACAAATTTGTTGTAGTTGATTTTAGTGAGTAAAGCTATGTTTTTGGTTCAAGTTCATGTTAAATGTGTTGAGGTTTATGTGAATTATTGAAGGGGATGATGTTCTATAGTCATGCATGTTGGATTGGAAGAGATATTTGAGTTAAACTTTCTGTTTTGTAGAGATAATAAACTATTCTTGAGTTGTTTGGATGAATTACATGAGAATTGTGAAGGAAATCATGTTATTTGTGGTGTAGTTTAAATACAAATGTATATGTGTTGTTGCATGTGAATTATATAAGTATGGATGCTAGTTTTGAGGCCTAAGGTCTGAAAATTTATGAAGAATTGAGTAAAGCATAATAGGTACTTAATTAGTGTACAGTTGGAGTTAAAGAAAACCATGCATGAAGGCCAAAACTGACCCGGAACCTACTGCCCGAAATGAGATTTTTATAGAGGATGCTAAAATTAGTTTCGAGCCCAGAATTTAGTGTAAAAAGGTAGCCTAAGTTGTTAGTAAACACCGGGCTTTGGAATTTCGAGGTTTCGATTTGTATAACTCAAGTTAGAGCCAAAACCGTAAAGCCGCGCAATTACATACGAATTTTGGAGTCAGTGTATTATTGGGCATTTTTCGACCAAATGGAGTTTGATTCTGGAAAAGTGTTCAACATAAGAGTTTTAGAGGACTTGTAGAGCATATTTTTTCCCTTTCCGAAAAGTACTCGCATAGCGAAATCCGAGTTCTATAGCCCGAGTTACGATCAAAATATCATTGTCTTTAAAACCTGAAATTCCTACACGTTTTATTGCCGAAACTTTATTGCGAGGTTCTACGCCCTCACCTTTTCATAGCTCCTATTTTAATACCGAACTCTATTATTATAGCTCAAAGTCCTGCTTCGACCCAAGCCATTCCCCAGCCGAGATCGCGACCGGACGGCTCACTCGCCAGTGCATAAATTGTCGACAAATTTTATGATCTAAGTCATATTCATGGTTCATTCGATTTCGCCATGTCAAGTTTTATGGTTTACAATGTCTTTATGTTTAATAGTGGACACGCTTTCTATGCTTATATTTACAGTTATGTTTTTAGCACTCCTGATCAGAGTGCCTTGACACAAGATGTCGGTGCTTAGCGATCAATCATTCAAGTTTAGATCAACTTGGGCATACGCGTGTGTGAGGTGCTTGCACCGATCGTAAGGGTTCCACCTACTTTCTATCTTTATTGGTTTATGTTTATGATCATGTCACTCAAGTCCTATTTTAACCCCTTCCCCGTTTTCAAAATGAATTTAAATGCCGGCACTAAAAACCGTTTTCGAACGGTTTGACGTGTTGGAGGTTTACGTACTGAGTGTTTCCCCACTCACTTTGCGAATGTTTTTAATGTTTTGTTTTAGGCGGTCTGAGCTCCCAGGATAAAGGCGAGGTTAAGCAAAGCACGAGTAAGTCGTCTGTATAGAATAGTTCTCTAAAGGCGATCGAAGATCGGTGTTCAAGGTTGCTCAAGGGCGTTAAAGGCCAATTAGTTGTGGAAACCTATGATATGTCTGATAAAAGGTTGTACAATGTGTGTGTACTTTAAATTTAGCAGTTGGATTGTATGGAGTTTAGTACAGTTTTATGGTGTATTGTTATATTGTGGTTTTGTGTTTTGCCTTGTCCCGAGTAGGGACGGCGGTAATGCCTCGACCTAAGGTGTTCCGCTGCGCTAATCATGAGGTTAGGTTCCTAAAGTATAGTCTTGATCTTGTGATTAAGGTTGGGGCGTTACAGATAAGGATTATTCGCCGGGCTCGGGGAGCTCATGACCTCACCTCTTTTACAGGTTTTCAAAGCGGAAAGGCAGGAAGGTACCTTAAGCGACTAGGTCTTGAAGTCGTTTGAAGTTATGGCTAAGAAGGAGGCTTGGAGTTATATGTTTGATTCCGAATATGTTGTTAAGTTTAATATGGATGTATTTGGTCGGTGTGTACACTTTGTTGATTGTAAGTATGTATGGATTTGCATGTGCTAGATTGACTCCAATGACCTAAGTTGAGTTTTGTTATGGGGAAAAGCTTCCGCTGCGCTATGATTTTTGGGAATAGTTGTGGTTTTGAAGTTAGGTAGCCTTGTGGGTGTCCAAGGAGGACCCCACGGCAGTGACGTGCCTAGCCACCCTAGGTTGGGGCGTTACAGAAGTGGTATCAGAGCAATAATCCTGCGACAATAGGACTTACCTGCGCATGTGCTTGATTATGTGTAATGATGTTGATATATGTGTTTATATAAATGTTGATGTGTTTCCTACTTGTTATGTGGATTACTTGATGTTGATTTGGTCTAACTTTCGATGTGTTAACCTACCGTTAGTCGAGTCTTAAAGATGTCTGCTGAGGGAGGAGGAGGTGGACCTGATGGGCAAGCAAGCAAAGCTGACCCTATGATAGGAATTACCCTGCTAAACAAATTTCTTAAGTTGCAACCATCAAAGTTTAGGGGAACCGCGAATCCTTCTGAGTTGGATGAATGGATGAGAGAAATTGATAAGATCTTTAAGACTATGATGTGTCCTGAGGAGTATAAAGTGGGTTTGGCTACACACTTGTTTGTTGGAGAAGTAGATCATTGGTGGGACTTGGTTAAGCCAAGCCCAGAGGAAGAGAAAGCAAACCCACTCACTTGGGAAAAATTGAAGGAGAAGATGAACGAACAATACTATCCTAAAGATATACAAAGGGCTAAGGAGTTAGAATTTGCTAATCTAGAGCAAGGTGAAATGTCGGTGATGGAGTATGGTGCCAAGTTTATTGAGCTGAGTCGCTTTGGTAAGCACATGGTGGATACAGAGCAAAGGAAGGTGGATCGCTTTGAAGATGGTCTGAGCTTTAACATACGTATGGGGTTGGCATCACAGACATTCATCAAGTATCAAGACTTATATCAAAGAGCTATAAGGTTTGAAAAGATTCACAATGAAGGCAAAGCTAAGAATGCATCGACAACAAAGAAGCTCAGTGGAGGAAATTCAAGCTTTGGAAAACAAAAGAACATCGTCCAAGACATGAAGGACGCATTCGACAAGAAATATTGTGATTACTGCAAAAAGGTGCATGGTGGACCTGAATGTTATCGAGCCACTGGGAAGTGCTTTAATTGCGGGGAACAAGGTCATAAAGCGGTTGACTGCCCTAAGCCCAACAAGAGAGCCCTTGGAGGGTCAAAGAGGCCATGGTTTGAAGAAGGAAGCACACCTCAGCTGCATAACAAGAAGGTGGACTACGACAAAGGCAAAAGTTCTGTAGGGAGGATTTATCTCATGAAGTCAACGGTGAAGAATTAAGGTGGTTCGTTTAAGGAACAAGGTAAGTTTCGAGAACGAAACTTATTTTAAGGGGGGAAAGATGTAACACCCCGCTTTTTTTTTAACTAACTAACTTTGATGTTGTGGTTTATTTTAAGTGTTTAAATTATATCTATGTGATATTTTAATGTGTTATTTTATTTTTTTAATTTGTATTAGTTATTGTAGTATTAATTAGTTAACTTGTTACTAATTAGATGTTGAGAAAAGAAAAGGAGTGAATAAGAAAAAGGAATAAGAAAATGAAAGGAAAAGGAGAAAAGAAAAGAAAATAAAAACAATAGGGGAAGGGAGTTTTGTTTCAGTATCACGTTTTACTCACACACAACACATTTTAGAGTGTGAGAGAAAGGGAGAGAAAGAAGAAGATCTGGCAGTTCGGTTTTGGTTCCGATCGATGCCCAAACGACCTCTGATCGACTTCAAATTTTAGTATGTTCTTCCGGACACATTCCTCTTCATATCCAACGGTGTGATTGTCGTTTTGGTCTCTCTAGCTCGAGTTATAGCCCAGAATCAGAGACTTACGGATTATGTTGTTTCACTAATTTTGGTGAGTAATTTCTTATCTTTCTTTGATAAAATTGATAGGGAAAGATTTTGATTATGATTTATACTCAAATTTGGAATTGAATTGCATGAATTTGAGTTGTTTTTAGGGTTTAAAAGATTAGAAAACCCTAATTGGAGTTGTTAGAAACCAACCTTTGGTTTGCATGTGTTGGATTGTTAAAGTATATGATTTTGATGAGACTTGATGTTTTGGTTGTGAATCTGAGTTTGCATGTATTAGATTGTGGTTGTTGCTTGAATTTTAGGGTTTGAAGAACAAGAATTATGGATGAAAACTATTAGAAAATTCGTATGCATAGGGACTGGGTTACTGTTTGATTTTTTGTGAATTATTAGCTTATCCAAATTGAACGAAATGTTTACTGTAGGTTTGAGACTCTATTAGACAGTTTGTGGTAAATTTTCATGAATTTTTGAGTTGTATTTTGTGCGATATAATTTTTAGAGTGAAACTGCCTTGTTTTTCAGTTCAAATTTGATGAACTTGTGTGAATTTTCTTGAATTATGTATTTAGCTTTCATGTCTATAAATTTTACTGTATATTCTTTGTGGTATATAGCATGTGTGTTTACGACTCCAAGAATTTAGGATGTTTATTTTGAGAGTTATGGAGTTTTGAATGTATATGCTTAATTGGTGTAAATTGGGCTTGTTCGTATGCTAAGTGGAGTTGTCAATTGTGAAAATAATGTGTAATAAGTCTTTAAATTAGTAACCATGTCAAATATTATGATGTATGACATATATTATGCCTTGTTGGATGTTTATCTTGTTGACTTGTATGATTTACTTAGCTTCAAGAGATGGAATGGCTTGTGTTTGTTTGTGTTAATGGCATAATTAAGCTAAAGTTGGGGAATTAGATTTGTGTCTTACTTTGGGCTATTGCTTATGTGTCGTTCTAGGACTATGGCCATAGTAGTAGTGTCTTTGTGTCAGGTCGCCTGGTAGGTACCAGGATGTGATTTTCGGCCTGTTTGTTTTGGATCTATGTGAGTCCCTAGTTGGTACCTTGAGTGGGCTCTGCCCGGTCCGCTAGGATGTGAATGTGACCACATAGTTTGTGAATTAAGAATATCTGCACTCTAGAACGATGGGTCCCTGGTTCACCTGGATGTGTTTGTGACCCTTGTGATATATAGGTGCTAGTCCAGTGAGTTATAAGTTGAGTTCCCCTACAACAAGTTACTTTGATTAATTGAGAAAACTGTGTTATGTTGTGATTTGTGTTAATCTTTCTGAAATTGGAAGATTGTGATTATGTGTGACTTCGATTACGAAGTATGGTGTGACTTTGATAAGAATGTGATATTTTAGTTAAATTATGTGATATGTATGTATGAGTTATATGAGCTTATGGTGATTCTTTGATATAGATCCCTTTGTCACATCCCTATGTTGTTGCTTTTTAGAAAGTAATGGTATGTGTACAGGATAATATTCTTATGTGCTAACCTGTTAATGTGCAAAGTGTAACAACGGGGGAGATAAGGATTATTCGTTGGGCTCGGGGAGCTCATGACCTCACTTCTTTTACAGGTTTTCAAAGCGGAAAGGCAGGAAGGTAAGCGACTAGGTCTTGAAGTCTTTTGAAGTTATGGCTTAGAAGGATGCTTGGAGTTATATGTTTGATTCCGAATATGTTGTTAAGTTTAATATGGATGTATTTGGCCGGTGTGTACACTTTGTTGATTGTAAGTATGTATGGATTTGCATGTGCTAGATTGAATTCAATGACCTAAGTTGAGTTTTGTTATGGGGAAACGCTTCCGCTGCGCTACGATTTTTGGGAATAGTTGTGGTTTTGAAGTTAGCTAGCCTTGTGGGTGTCCAAGGAGGACCCCACGGCAGTGACGTGCCTAGCCACCCTAGGTTGGGGCGTTACATCAAGGGGTTCTGGATATGGTGGGAGAGGGGTTCTTAGTGGTAGGAGATCTAGATCTGAAACAAGTAGTGTATCTGTTAGGGGAGGTGTTCGAGCCAGAGGTAGTGGAAGAGGGATGATGGGAAACATATCACAGTGGTTCAATTGTAATAGGGTTCTGGGAGAGGAAATAAGGAAAGTAGTGGGACAAGGGTAAGTCATTATTGCAACTTAACTAACATATGTTCCTGTTTTTTCTTCTTTTTTTTTTTGTTAGGGTTTATAAATTAAACATGTTTTCCCCTTTTCCATTGGTTAGGTGGTTGGTGATGTTGATGGTGGGTGGACCACAAACAGAAGGGATTGGTGGGTAGAGTTCAATGCATGGTCAACCAAGTGGGGCATTAGAAACCTAAAGATTCTCTATGCCACCACCCTCTTTTTCATGGGAGAAGATTATGTTTTCAATGCATATAGGATGCTCCCATTTTGTTGTTTTTGTAAGGTAATTAAATATTATGGATTGCTATAATCAGATAGAGCAACATGTATCTGAGGCACTAGTTGATGTCATTTTGTATTATGATTCTTGGAATATTTTGTTGTATTTTGGATGATGTCGTTCGATCTATCTAATCATATATTATGTTATTACCCTGTCATTTAAATATGTATGTTAAATATTCTGAACTTTTAAACGTATATTGTCATTAATATGAACTATTGTAAATCATTATCTCAGTAACATGAACTTTTGCCATTCAAACTCCAAATAACATGAAAGTTTTAACAATGATTTTCTCAGTAACATGAACTTTTGTCAACTCTTGTCTCAATAACATGAACTTTTTCAATCATTGTCTAAATAACATCAACTTTTACAATTAATGTTATGGTTACACTGTTTTCATGGTCTGGTTTG
Source organism: Portulaca oleracea (assembly GCA_029582165.1). NCBI lineage: Eukaryota > Viridiplantae > Streptophyta > Magnoliopsida > Caryophyllales > Portulacaceae > Portulaca > Portulaca oleracea. The sequence goes on along the minus strand of CM055878.1, from coordinate 6,649,491 downwards.
ATTAGTTCAGTATCAAATATTCAGATTCATGAACTCAGTTTCTATGTCATTGTCAAATCAAACATCTTGTAACAAAGAAATGTATGCAACATATGAGAATCAATTCAACAGATCCCTTGATTCTATTACCATCATTCAATTTGTATTTCAGTGTTCACCAAATTACAACAACTACCCTACTAAAAAATGCACCACACTACCCCACAATGCTTACAGACACAAAACCCCCACTACCCCACAATGCTTACAATCACAAAGGCACCACACTACACCAACCACAAAATCCCCACTAATATTAACTCACTAGAAACTAGCCACCCAATGCTTACAGCCTCTTTGCAACAAGAACAACCAATAGTAGCCCCAAGACTAATCTAACAACCTCCATGGCAGACCTGTCAAAGGCCTTCGTTTTTAACAAGACAATTTCATCCCACAGTAACTTGGCTTCTTCCTATGCCTTGATCCGCTTCTCTTTCTCCTTTGTCTATTTCATCTTCAATGTCAGATTCTCCTCCTTCAAGTGTGCAAATGTTCCAATTTCAGATCGACATCAATTGGTCAATCCTCTCCTTCAGCATCCTGTTCTACTCCACCAAACTTATTTCAACTTCCCCGACCAAATCCTTTTTCCATTTGAAGAATCTACAATCACGGTGCTTCACCTGAAACCAAAACCCAAAGTTACCAACTTTTTCCAAAAAATTACCTAGAGGTACCCTAACTTTTGAAGAAACAATTTTTTGGTACCCTAACTTTTCAAAACTAATTTTGGGGTACCCTTACTTTTAGGATTAGAAATTACTAGGTAAATTTCCGGCGAAACTCCGATTGATTATGTAAACTGGCTGAAATACCCCTAATTTTTTATAGAAAGTGACTATAATACCCCTAAACCATACCTAAACCAGAACCCTAAATCCTAATTAAACGACAACCCTAAACCCTAATTAAATCATGCCCACCACCCATCTTTCAACCAACTCAGATCAAGAGATCTGATGCTGTCCCAAAACGTCGACATCCTTCGCCCACTTCCAAAACAGAATATAGCAGCCACACCAAAACCAACCTAATTGCATTCATTTTTCTCTTTTTTTTTTTTTTTTGCAATAGAAACTCTAAAACCCCCAAATTCATTTTACCTCCCAAATTCCCAATTTCATTGTCAAACTCGTTTTTTGCAACAGAAAACACCATAGTTTGATTTTAGATCCCAAAATCGTTTTCAAAATTCGCAAAATCTCCAGCCAAACATTGATGTACTAACACATACTTAGTAACATACATACCTTATCTCTTCTTTAACCAATCTTCCATTCAATGGCTTCCACTCTTGTTTAACCTATCTCCTTTCAATGGTTGTGACCGTTGTTTAACCTATCTCCTTTCAATGGTTGTGATTCAGAAGTGACAGAGAAGAAACATCAGAACAAAAGAAGAAACAAAGAACAAAACGAATGTGAGGGGGTTTATTAACGACCTTTTTTTATTTTCTAACAAACAAAGGGCATTTTCGTCCACAAAAACACTTAATCAATTTCCCGCCTAAAACCACCGGTCAATTCGAATCATTGGCCGGAAATTCACCTAATTATTCCTAATTCTAAAAGTTAGGGTACTCCAAAATTAGTTTTTAAAAGTTGAGGTACCAGAAAAACATTTTACCAAATGTTAGGGTACCTCTAAGTAATTTTTTGAACTTTTTCAGAAGTACAAAATTTGAAACCAAAACCCAATATTCGAAAACCTTGATTTCACCCTCAAGCCCTCAAATCTAAAAATCCCAAATCATAACCACAAAATTTAGGTTTACCTTCCACAGTGAACATCCGTAGAACCCTAAACCAGCGTTTTCTCCCCTTCGACAAATCTTATGCACAGCCAGTAGTCCATGATCGCATTTTATGCCACTATCGTTCGCTATCCACCCATAGGACGCCCCACTCGAAGATCCGTCCATACTCATCAGGTTGAAACTTGACACTAAACAAGAAAATCCACCATGAAAGAGGGGAACTAAAGACAGACAAAGTGACTGACAAACCCAGAAAATTAACCATGACAGAGAGTAACCATAAACGAAAAGAGAGGAGAGAGGAAGTAGCTACTAAGATAAAGAGAGAGAGAGATGGAGGTGGGCTGAGATGAATTACCTTGATGGTGGAGGGACGATACGGGGGAATTAATGTTTTCGAAAGAGATGATAGTTGAAGATGAAGATTTTGAGAAGGAGAGAGAAAGCAGAGAGATATGTAGATGATGAAGGTGATGTGGACAATGGTAAGCTGGCATGGCACAACTAAAAGACCCAGGTGCATGCCTCCACCGCCACATCATCCCGCCACCGAGTTAAGTTCAACTTAACCCAGTGGTGAACTATTAGAATCCAAGAGTGCAAAAGTTCAAATTATTTAGAACCAAATCTAAAGTTCAGATTATTTAGTCTACTATGACCCAAAATTTAGATTATTTAAATCCAATTTCCCTATAGTTATACAAAGAACATGAAAAATCAAATGTTAGTTTGATTTACAAGGTTCCAAGGCAATAGGTTATAACTATGAAATCCAAAAGTTATTTGGATATAGTTATGAAAATCAAATGTAATTTGATTTATAAGGTTATTCTAAGGTATAAGTTATAACGATGTAATCCAAAGGGCTTGGATAAAGACATAGTGATAAGGAAAAGAATGCGGAAAATCAAAAGAAATTTTGATTTTGTAAGCATTTCTTTCAAGGTAATTATGCAAGTAGTCTAAAGTACTTGGACAAGGTTATAGTTATGTTAAGAGATCTTTTTAAAGATTATGAAAATTGTCCATGTTATTTGGATAAGGTTATAATTAAGGTTAAGAGTTTATAAGATATTGTAGGCATTACAATAGAATGCATAGTTCAAAGGCTTGTCGCCTACTAAAGCATTTGGTTTGTAAGTTCAATATGAACTCATATAAAGACAATATTTAAATTTTACCAAAGCCTATAATGCGATGGTTTAGTCGTATCATGACAAGAGGTAAAATATTTCTTACCTAACCCTATAGTGTGGTGGTGTCATCACAACTATGATTAAGGGAAGAAATGTTAAGTTTAAGATATGATAATGATAAGTAAAGTCATGGAAAGATATGTATATATCTAGTGATCTTAGATAAAGAGGGCGCTCAAAAGAATCATGATCAAATTCTTGCATGGTCACAAGATTATCTAGTGATCCTTGAAAATCAGGATGGGAGTAAAGTCCACTCATAAATTTTCAAACACCGGAGCTCCAACTCACACTTGACATATGTGGTCAAGTCTTGAGTTCAATGGTCGACAACGTTGTAGGACAATTGGAGCATCAAATTCAAGTTATTCATCCCAAAGGACAAGTGATGCTCAAGGACCGTAACGATAAATAGGTTTGAGTCTATGACTCATTAACAAACTTTGAAATCTATAAGATGGGGAGCTCTATTACAGGAGCATAAAAGTCTGCCTATGCAAAGACGTGAACCGGGCTGCTTCAGATAGCCTAGGGTTGGGCTTGATTGTCTTTGCAAAGGGTAACGAACACATGGTCGGTTATAAATAATGTCAATTTTCTAAGCAAGGCTTGAATTGTATGTGTGTTATGTATCCAATTAGTCAAATAAGGATGAAAAGTTCAAACACTTGTCTAATTTTGCATTCAGACTAATTGTAATTATGTATTGAGTGAAAGTTCAAGTCTAGAAACACTTTCATGACACATGACAACTCCTTGATTTCTCGGGTGTTCAAGTTTTCTAGGAGGTGTCATGTGTGGCAAGGATCTTTCTACCCAAATGAGGGATCCCGGGCTATTTTAAGTGAAATTCTTAAAATGGCGGGGGATTGTTGGATTATTTCAAGAATTAAGAAGCGTAAGGGAACAAGCTATAAGTTAAGAATTGACCAGAAGGTCAAAATCTAGCTTACCAAGTAAAATGGACCCAACACGGACCGTGTCAGGTGTGACGCGGGTTGTGTTGGTGTCTAGAGAGTTAGAAAAAGGATCACTGGGTCAACATGGACCGTGCTGGTTCAGCAGGGGTCGTGTTGAGGCCACCGCGGACTGTGGTGATCCAACACGGACTGTGTCAAGGCCACCATGGACTGTGTTGATGCCCAGTCAAGTAGGGGTGTTCACGATGCGGTGACGGTTTCATGAAGCGGTGCACCGGCCGAAACGGTTTTCCAAAATCGTAAACCGGAACCGGAACACCCGATTTTTTTTTTAATCGGTGCACTAGATTTAACAGTGCGGTGTCACCGGTTAACCGAAATCGCCTTTATTTCCATCAAAATTAAGAAATCATCATTCAATCAACCCAAAAAAAAAAAAAATCAAGTTCAGTTCCGACTGTGTTTATGTAAATTTTTTTTTTTTTTTGCTTGCTAGTTCCCACTATGTGTAAATTACATTGCTTGCTAGTTTCCACTGTGTCTGTGTAATTTTTTCTAAAATCAAAAGGGAAATTGGATTCTAATAATACGAACTTTTGGCCATATAAGACTAAATAATACGAACTTTCGATTTGGTGATAATTAATACAAACTTTGACCCCCTGTTGTTCTGAAGAGTACGCCACCGAGTTAAGGTGAACTTAACTCGGTGGTAGGATGACGTGGCGGCGGAGGCACGTTTCAGGGTCTGTTGATAATGCCACGTCAGCTTTGACTTTTGTCCACATCACCCTCACCATCTATCTCTCTATCTCTCTGCATCTTCTGCTCCCTTTTTCTGTGATTGAATTGAGTTTTGTCCCTCATAATCAGAATGAAGAACCGATCACACCCACAAATTCACTCAACTTCTTTCTCTATCATCTCCCTAATACAAAGATTCAAACTTTTGTATCAAAATACAACACTGAACATGCTCCCTCCATTACAAGTTAATTAATCAAGCATTACCAGCTGGGTAATTCACTCCCAACAATACCCAAATAGACGAAGAACAACATAAGTCAGTGATGAACCAACACCATTTCAGCATTACCCAGAATCCTAGACTTACAGAGATGAACAAACACACATAGAATCAATCAATCAATCAATCCAGAGTCAATGGAGATTTCTTAAACTTCACCAACAAATTGGCATCCCAAAACCCCACATAAAACCGGGCAACTCTTCTTCAAATTTGTCCATGTTTACCTGATTTGGTAGCATCATACAGACCAGAACACAAGCCCCAAATCACTCCAACCTGAAAGTTTTCGTGAATTCACATAAGACAAAATAATTGACAGCCAGAAACGCAAGGGACGAAAGAAATCGGAAATTAGGGTTTTCCGATTCGAGGAGAATCCATTAATGGTGGAAAGCAAGGTTAAGGGAAATACCAGCCATAGGGGCACCAATCTTAGAGTGAATTTTGGGTGAAAGTTTAGATTTTAATCGAAAATTGAGCGTGGACACTGATTTGGGGTTGTGGGTTTTGGGCAAACTTGGGCACAATTTACCACCCTGAACACTACTCGATATGGTTGCGGGGAACGATGGGCTTCGTGGGGGGGGGGGGGGGGCGGGGGGGGAGGGGGGGGAGGGGGGGCGGGTTTTCTTGGATGCAAATCGGTTGCAGAGGAGGGTTTTCTTGGATTTCCTCATGCTTCTTTTGTGGTAATAATCTTATTTTACTCAAATCTGGAAATGCTTTTGTTGGTGACGTAATTTTGATGGTGATAGAAGCATGGTAATCATCTGATTTTGCTCAAATCTGGAAATGGAGGTCTGAAGAAGAAGATGAAGAAGGAGAGGTTTGATGGTGATGGAAGCATGGGTGTAGGACCCCGGGAAAAGGTGACCACTTTTCCCGTGATGTGCTACTTATGTGATCGGGAGCCGACTAAGGTTGCTTAATCCTTAAATAAGGATATTTTTGTTTTCGAAATTCATTTTCGGGGTAATGAAACTTTATTTATTTACAATTCCATTTTTTATTATTTAAACACTCGAAATTACACCGAAATATTTTAATAATGGTTTAAAACTGACCCAAACACCAAATGTAAGCCCAAAAGGAAGCCAACGGGCCGCCAGGGGGTTTTGACAGATCTTGGGCTGGGGCGTCTGTTTCCTTGGGCCAGAGAAAGGGAGTTGGAACCAATAAAACCCACAGGGGTTTTTATTGATTCCCGGCCCACTTTCTCTCGGTTTAAACCTTGAATGGGTGTGAGGAAGATGTGTTAAACCATTTTTTTTATTACTTTGGTGTAAGTTCAAATATTAAATAATTAAACGGGTTATAAAAGAATAAAAGAGTCGCCAGCCGATTTAAGGAAACCGACAAACTGTAAACAAAATAACTCCGGTCTACGAAACCCGATTCTATGTTCGGGGGTAAGGTTACGAATCCGAGAATTATAAGAATTCTCCCCTGTTAGAAAACAGACTCTACTAAAATCGACATTGAAATGAAAAAAGAGCGGGGAGAAGTTAAATTAATTTCACGAGATTATATTCTCATCATGCAATATAAAATGCGATTTTCGTTTACAAAATATGTACAAGTAGAGGAATTAAAGTACAACTTACATGATTAAAACAACAATAATAATAATAATGGAAGCGAACCTCGTTTGATGTGGGATGCCCGAATGCAACGGTCGAACTCCTTGATTTAGCCTTGGTGTGGAACTTGGTTGGAATTATGGATATAAGGATGGTTTGAGAGAATGATAAAAGAGGGGTGTTGTGATGATAATGAGAGTATTAGAGATGAAGTTTGGAGAGAGTTTAGGTATATGGATGATGATAGTTGGTGAAATAAGTGGAAGAATGGGGGGTATTTATAGGTGAGTGAGGTGAGGTTTTAGGAGGGAAAATAGAGGGAACATACCCTAACAATCATGCCCCTATATCCATGCAATCACAAAACCCTCGGGGGTTTCAGAAAGTCAAGGAAAAAGTCAACTTCACGTGGGCTATGATTAAGGGATTGCATGGAATCGTTTTGGCGCCAGCTTCTGGAAACAAAACCTCCGCGGGTTTTAAATGTCCTCACACGGATCGCTGACGTGGCCTGACTAAACGACGCGCTTTGCCAATCATATAACGCACGTGGGTTTTATTTTCTGGGCCAGAGGCGCGCCTTCGGCCTGTCCTAGTTCTGGGCTACTTTTATTTGTTAACACCCCCAGGGGTTTTATAATGCTTATGCGGGTTGTCTCGACTTGTTGAGCTTATTTTGCCAACTCTATGGCCCAATGACCCATTTTGGTGTTCGACACAAATGACTTGCTGAATTTAGATGGGTCGGGATTGTGTCGGTGCAAATTCCGCTGTCTACAATGGGGGATGAAGAAGGATGAAGCGTGAGAAGGATTCTGAGTTGTGTATATTTTGGAGGGGTTAGACTCTGGGTTGGAAAGTGGAAGAGTTGCAGAAGAGAAAAGATAGAGAGAGAGAGAGAGAGAGAGAATATGTGAAGGAAGAAGAAGATTGTGAAGATGAAAAAGAAGAAGAAGAAGGAATGGGTGTTCAACAATTCATTCATTCATTCATTTCATCTTAAACAAAGGGAGCTGGAAATCTGGAAAAGAAGAAAGGGGGAATGAGAGAGAGAGAGAGGAGAGAGAAAGAGAAAGAGAGAGAGGGGCTTATGTGGACAAATAATGTTGACTGGGCAAGTCAACACACTTCTCCGCCGCCACATCATCCCGCCACTAAGTTAAGTTCAACTTAACTCGGTGGCATACTGTTCAGAGCAATAGTGGGTCAAAGTTCGTATTAATTATCACCAAATCGAAAGTTCGTATTATTTAGTCTTATATGGCCAAAAGTTTGTATTATTAGAATCCAATTTCCCAAATAAAAATTTATATATAAACCGCCCCGTTTAACATTCGGTTTATTCGGTTTGGTGCACCGGAAAAATGAAGCGGTTTGGTGTTGCCCGTTTCCGATTTTGTTTGGTCGATTTACGATCCCGCGAAGCGGTTCCGGTATCTTTGAACAGCCCACAGTCAAGCCCTTTTTCAAAATCCCTTAATTTTAGCCTCAGATATTAATGTATAGGGATTCTTTTGGGATTATTCTTGACTGATATTCTTCGTCAAGATTAATCCCTTAATGATGATTGAAATCTTATAGACAAAGCCCCCAAATCATGTTACATTGATTCGGAAGTTTGGATAGGATTTGAATGCTCCAACCCCTATAAACAGTTGTTGAATTTCATTCATCCAACATACCTCAATCTTTTCTTTTTATCTTTCTAGAGAGCTTCAACATAACTCCTAAGGTTTTATCCTTAAGTCTATTCACGGTCTTGTGAATAAGTCTTAAGGGGAGACAGGTTTCACCCTCGACTCCTAGCTACCCAAGTGATATCTCATCTTGTGCAAGTAAACATGTTACCCCATTTTTCCAACATTTATTATTTAAATAGATTGACCTAATTTTAACCTACAAATCCGATTAATTTAAGTGGGTCACAGAAAGAAGCAAAATTTCTCCCATTTTCGACATCGGCATCAATAGGAGCGTCCGAATTAAATATTCATGAACTAGTTGACCTTCTAACTTATTTGAGTTAAAGTTATTTCTAGTTCAAATTAAATACAAGCTTACCAATGAGCTTGTAGCTCATTTGGCTTCATGGTGGCCTTCCATGTTGAAAGTTATAGGATCAATCCTCACGAGTCATGACTTATGAGTTTCTTTGAGTGGAGATGAGCAAGGTCATGAGCAAGCCTTAGGGCTTGCGCTTAAGTCCCTCCTTCCCTTGGGTCACTAAGTACAGTTGGTATATCTTTAAGATAGGGAACCAGTTTGGATGACCAAAACTTACCATTTTTTTCAAAAAAAATATAATAAATTGGATACTAGCTTACTGATGAATAACTCTTTAGCTAGAAACAAAACTAAAAAGCAAATAGTCAAATATCAACCCATTAATTTAGTCAAAAGTATAAATATGTCGAATGGTTTGAAAGGTAAATGGATTGTGAGATTGATTTATTAATTTATGTAATTAAATGGGTCGTAATGGTACTTTTTTAGGTAATTTTCAAATTATAAATCTGAAGCTTAACATAATCTATTTAATTAAACAACTTGAATGTGCTGACCCATTGAATTGAACAAGTTCAAAATTAAGAATCCAACATTTGCCCGATTCTTTTATATGGCTGGCTGCGGTGTGGTATGGTGCGGTGTGGAGGAAATATGGTAGATTGTGGTGGGTTGAAAAAAGTTGTGGTGGATTATGGTGGGTTGGGGAAAGTTGTGGTGAGCTGTGATGGAATATGGAAAGTTTAACATTTAATAAAAAAAAATAAATTAAATTAGAAAAAGTAGATTGTGGTAGGTTGTGGTGTGGTTGATTATAGTGATTTGTTGTGGGTTGTGGTGAAATATGAAAAGTTGCAATGTGGTGTAACACGTCAGCCTGTCAGCTGCATAAAAGAACGAGACCAAGTCCTTGTTAGTAAATCGTGTCCAGATTAGCTTTTGACAGCTCCACTTTCCAACCAATAATGGATTGCATCAGGTTTTCAGGTAGTCAGGTTGTAACAATGACACATGAAGTCGCATTTGCTTTGGCCATGGTCAATTCAGTACACTTTTAGGTGAAACTATTTCATGTGTATTATTTGGTTGGTTCAGTTATCAGTTCTTAAATCAATCTTCCCAGTTGAGTTTTAATCTAAACTTGATTTTGTTGACCTCTCATGAAGTTAGTCAAGTTTAACTATGGCCGAAAATGACCCTATGTAAAAGAAATTTGTATTAAGACAATGCAAAAGTTAATAGTTAACCAACAGGACAGAAACAGAAGAATACATTCCGATTGTACGTTGAATGATACAGCTATAGCCTATACTACAGGTGCTTGGTGTTTCAGATGAAGTGGAGAGGCAAAAGTTAAACCCCGACAGAGTTTTCTGTTTCAACACTAGAATTTACAATTAATATCCGTCCAACAGCTGGTTACACTGTAAGAATAGGCTATCAGTTGAAGTAACATACAAACTTGGGGCAGCAATTATGGTCTACGCTTCCTTCTTTTTGATTCTGTAAGGATACTTCTGGTATATCGTGATACTGGTAATCACCAAGGGAAGAGCCACAATGCAGTACAATGACGGCGGCTTTCCCTCAAGAATGAATTGCAGCATGGCTGTGACAAGGAGTGCAGAAACAATTACAAAACCCTGCAACAAATGAAAAAATCTGATGTTAAGTATACAATAACACAATTTATGAGTGTCAAAAGGATATCATCCAACAAAGCCATCTTCATTGTGGAGAAAAGGGGCAAACAGATGAAGACTCCATCACAACAATACTGCAGAATTAATTCAAGAACACTACCACATTAGCCTACAAAACATGCATTTGAAACAATACTGCAGAATTAATTCAAGACACTGAACACATCCTAGCCCTTGCAGACAAATCTGAAAAAGCTCTTGTCCTAATCATGTGTCTTAACAAAAATGCAATGCAGTAACTTCGTTCCCTCTATTTTTTTCTGTTTGGTATTTCGGGAAGGGGAGGTTAAACTTGCCTTCCTGACACCACCAGCATAAGTTGTTACAAGGCCAACAAGAATTCCACCGAGAGCATTTGCTATTACAGGGACCTGAAACAAAAATGCAGATTTCCGAATCAGAAATGCCTATGTACAACACTGCAATAGCAGAATGATAAAAAAAAAAAAAAAAAAAAAAAAAAGAGACTAGTAGAAATTTTTGCCCAGAAATAATTTTCCCAAGCTTCCAGCAGAAGCAAGTCCCCTAACTGAATCTGAAATAGAAACTCTATTCACAAGATCTCTCACCTCATATTATCTTGGCAGGTACTTGGCTACATATACTGAAGTCACAAAGTTTTTTCGAAACGCTTTACACCATATTGAGAACTCCCTAGCAATCGACCATTCATTCAATAAACCAAAAGCAATGGATGGTCTAATTCACAATAATAACAGCACTGTGCACATAGTAAGACTGAGGCTCTCAAAATAAACCAAACTCGTGGGACAAAGGTAGTCCCAGTTCCAAGAACACAAACCCTTGGCCAGAATGAAGCAGAGCATTGACTCTAGTAGTTTACAGTATACATACAAGTGAAGTGGTTATAGAGTACTCAAAAAATTAAAAGGGGGTTGTAGAGAATTACCAAAGTTAAAGGAGTCCATCCATAAAAGAATCCATGCTTTCTCATAGCATCTCCATCAGGGGACTTGGACATACTAACCAAAAGGCACATGCTACCAAAAAATGACATTTCCACAGTCATCAAGTATGATGAGTGCTTCTTGACCTGTAATTTTTATGAAGATGAAAAAGATCAAATTTGGGGAATTTTGGGCTTTGTAATCATGTGAGAGGAATTTCCCAATACCTGAGAAGCCCATTGACACAATGCAGAAGCTAGGCCTGAAAGCACAGAACCCACCAAGACAGGAACAATTCCATAGAATAGAACCTCTTCAGGATTTTTACTCCGCGAACTTTTGCTCGCACCTTCACCGATACTTAGCAGCACGGCAGCAACTATCAATAAGAGAAGAGCCACAATTTGTGGAATTGACTGCCTCTGCCTGTTAATGATGGCAAAGTTAGAGGTCTTATAGCTCAGCACTAAGTGGTACGGACACAGAATTTCTTTGAGGGTCCTCAAATGCTCTGCGTTTGGGTCAGGATTGAGGATTGCTAACCACCCAAATATTCCAAACCAAGCTGGGATTGAGAGCACGAGCTATTCAGTCATTTAAAGAAAATAAAGTCCACTAAAGGCTCAAAAGATCAACCCACAAGGCCACGTTACTGCAGAAGTGAAGGTGTTTCTATGAAACTCCTCTAATACATCCGACTCAATGCAACCCTCATCACTAGACAACCAAAGATTGTAGCAAACCATAAAGTGGAGCATAAGCATACCTTAATATTATAAACCCAAAGAATGCTGTAAAGAATAACTTTGTCTGATTCAGCATTGAGAATGTCAGAGAATCAAGATTTTTGTATGAAATCTGCAGCAAACTATTTTGCAGTGCATATATTGCAGCAGGAAGGCCTGAATAGGTTAATGCCTTGATCACAGACCAATCATTGCATAATTTCGTCAAGTTACCATTGATTGTGACGAGGATCAAAGAACAAACTACCTGAGAATTCCAATTTAAAACTAAATAAATAAAAATGTGTGCAAACATGTACACCACAGTGAAATTAATAGGCAACTCAAGTACCAATAAAAACCAACCTTTGCAACTTCACATGCCAAGACCAATGAAGTTACAATCACCTCTTGCCTACAAGAGACATAAACAAGTTAAAATAGACTCCTCTCAAAATAATTTAAGAATAAGCCATGGCAATTGAGCAAATAACAAAATGAAACAGATACCACTTCCCGCCACCCAATTTGTTCTTCTTGATCTCCAGGAACCAATAAAACCCTTAAGAAGTAATGATTTATGAAGCATACGGTTACAGGTAAGAAATATGTTTATGACTGCAACTATTCCAGAAGCCTATATCAATATAAGGCAAAACAAAATCCCTATTCCCTATGGAAGCATAATAATTATTCCTCTTTTCTATAGATGCAGTATCTAAGCTTTTTGTTTCCAAGTCCCCCTCCCCTTCTTTTTTGATTGACCTCTAAGGAATTTTTAATTAGATTAAAAAAGAAAGCCTCAAAATGGGATGGAGCTAGGGAAGAACCCCAAATCATCCACTATTTCATAAGTGTACACTCATGTAATACAATATAAAAGTTGTACAGCGGTAGAGTTATTGATCATTTCTATAAATCCAGATGGTGAATTAAAACTGTGGTGGTATACCATACTCGTTTTTTAAGGCTTCAAACAAGCAACTCCAACCATTCTAGGAACAACGCTTGGTAAAAGAAGCACATTTCTACCAAACATCAATTCCTCCAGGTCAAAAAGGTCATATATGAGTATCCCCTTTGCCCAAATCTTATCATGTGAATGAAGCAGCAAGAAATGGATTCAATGTTATTGGCAGAAGTCACACATGTCCTTCCCCCGTACACCTGAGAAAACTCATGCGGAGGATTCTTTTGGTAACCCGATGCAAATTGACAAAATCGGCATTATGAATTATGACTACTGTGCTTCATGGGTATTGCCGGAATCACAAGTATAAGTGTAATATCAATCGTAGAAAGTCAAATCTGAGGGAGAAATAGTAAGCATGGTTCACAATTGACAATATTGAGGTGAGTCTAAAAATGCTGAAAAACAATTAAAGCTGAGAGCAGTAAGTTGAAAAAATGAAAGCAGATGAAATAGAAATGGGAGTGGGGAATGAGAGACCTGACAAAGCGCTTGGAGATTAAGGGCTGAGCACCATACTGAAGAGCAAGGAGTGCGGAGTAGAAAGAAACCTTTGTGTGGGAGGTTTCTGTATCCGATTTGGAAGTCTTTTCTTTTACTTTGGTCCCTGTCGCCCCCGCCATACCCGATCGGCGGCGGAGGAAGCCTTCTACCAGGGATTCTGATTTACACTGATTTTCCAACAAAACTTGAAAATTCAAGGGGGGGTTTTCGGGATGTCGAGAGGAACAACGGGGTTTAGACTCTGGATCTCTTGTCTCGAACAAGGATCAATAAATCAAACTCGTGTTGTTTGCTTCCTTTCCTGGTCTTGACAAAATATACTCCCACCTAATTTCATCTCCCCTGGATTTAAATTAATTATGGGTTAAACATAAGTCATGGACTCATGGTCATCTACTTCCCAAATCTCAAGTTATATTATACAAAAATTTTAGTATTATATGTCTATGGCCTTATATAATCATGTAATATGTATAGGGCCATATATAACCATCCAATATTTGTTTTCAGGTTCACATCAACTCGGATATTGATGATGTGCCTACATATTAAGCATGGTATGAACTGTGTCATTCAATCTTAAGTTTATCGTGACATCTTCATTCTTTTCTAACTATTACATCTACTACATGCACATGTCAGGTATTCCAGTCACCGATATGTTCAGAAGTTTTTGGATCATTGTTAGTCGAGTGGTTTGTAAGACTACGGTTTTATCGTTCTTCCACAGGGAGCTAGGGGCCTTAGCTGCAACTAGTTGACTCTAGGTATGGTTTATGATCATGAAAGGATAAAAGACTTTAGGGTGAAAACAACACAAAGACGCTATGTTCAGTCAAAAAGGTAAAACAATGGGTGTCGGGAGACTTTCGGGATGCAAGCGGGAATGAGGAAATGGGTTTCGCAACAAGAGAGTAACGAGAAAAGGAAATCAAATGGTAATTCCGTTAGAAAATACCCACCGGGCTTCCTCTTTCAAGGATAGTCCGGATTAACTTCCCCAAAATCCATTGACAGACCCGGGAAAGTTAATGGAACAGAATTTCCTAGTTAGTTTCTATTCGCTTTCACGAACTAGAATACTAACTATCCTAATTCTTACCGGCCAACAAGTGTTGGATGTATTCGAGATGCTTTCGCACCCAAATACATCGCATTCGAGGGAATGATAGGATTGGGAAATTGATTTCCTAACTAGTTACTCACTAATATTGCTAACCCAAATCTAATCACCCATTCACACCCTTAATATCTCCCTAACCCATTAAGGTTCTAGCCACTAAACATCCTAACTATCATGATAATAACATCAACAACTTCATTCATGCTTAATCGAGTAAACAAGATGACAATAAACATTCAACAACACCAACAATATCAAAAACAGAGATTAATAAATAAGCAATAAATTAGAGAGAGAGAGAGATTAAGAAATGCTCATGGATTGTGATGACAAGGGAGAAAACTTCAGAATAACAAAGCTCCAATGCTCCAAAGTTGAGAATAATCTTCAAACTTCCAATAATAATCAAGAGAATCCAATACAAGAACCAATAATCTTAGCAAAGATCTTCCTTAATCCCCCTAATCTAAGACTTAAAAATGATATAAAGAGTGCTAAAGTATCATAAAAGATAGATAAAAACTGTTGTCTCCTCCTCTAGTAAAATGACCTAAAATACATTAAATAGTAATCAAGGTTGTTACTCAAAACTCATCATTTTACACAACAGACAAAACTGGCCTTGAGGGACCGTGGGCAGTCGGGGTGGCCCGTGGATCTGCGTAAGGCAGGCGATTCCTTCTCTTCACTTCGCACCGCCCCACACTTAAACCTTTGCTCGTCCCGAGAAAAACAAAACACAAACTAAACTAACTAACCCAAACTCCTCTGTCGTGGGAGAGAAACGAGTGCATTTAGCGTATGCACCAAGCCCTTTGAACTCCCCGGCAGCCCGGGTGGACAAGATGGACTCGTGAGGGTTTGTAGCGGTTGTACCCACAAAAGCCAAAGAGGAAGGAGAGAGGGAAAGTGAAAACAAAACTGAAGAAGACAAAAAGAACGAAAAACAAGGGCTTTGATTCACAAGATCTCGCAATCCAAACTAAGAAAACGCGATTAAACCTCCCAAAGTAACCGTTAGGAGCATCTCAAAAACACCAACCTCAGATAAAGGTCGATCTTGAAGATTTTTGACTCCCTACACCTTGTAACAAGCGAAACTCCACAACAAAAGCACAACAAGAGTTTAACGGGAACCAAAAGACTTTAAAATTTGAAAACAACGAAACAACCAAGAGGAGTGTTTCCCTCCCTCGCATTTGGTCGCCCTTGGCTTGGTGAGGGCCGTAGGTGATGCAAGGGGAGGCCCCGCTCTCTTTTTAGAAGCAAAACTTTTCTTTTCTTTCTTCTTTTTCTCTTTTTTCTTTCTTTTTGGTTTTCAAAAGTCGGTATTAGCCTTACTTTCGGGAATTGGACAGCCCATATAAGGGGTATACCCTCCCAACACGGTCTTTTCCATACGCTTCTCCGTCGCAAAGCGATATAGGAGGAGGGTTAAGGGGTATCCAGTGCCGTACCACGAATACCGGGCCCGTGTAGGTTGGCTAAGTGTATGGTGGTTAATGTCTTCAGCGACACGCCCCACTTAATCAGGTTATTATGTCTTATGAAAGCTTTCTTCTTTCATTCTTTTCTTTTTCCTTCTTTTCTTTTCTTTTTGCACTTTTTACTTTTGCTAAACGAGAAACAAAAACAAACTCAGACACAAGCCCTTAGAATCTCCGGGTTCCCAACAAAACGAGAAAGGGACGGGAGTCTCACAAGACACTTAATGAAGGGAATCTATTAAGGATAAGTCTCGACTAGAATCCGAGTTAGGGTCGAAAATGCTCCAACCGATTATTTTTAGAAAGAAGTTTAAGAACGGCTTCTCAACTTCGATAACGAGATCCAGGAAACAAAGCAAAACAAAAAAAAAAACGAAAAGAAAAACGAAAAGGTTTTCACTCCCTTTTTTTTCCTCCATTTTCACACAAAAATTTTAAATTTTAAGCAAAAACTAGGAAACAGAGAATAAAACGACTAGGTGATCTACCCTTGAAACAGAATATCTCCCCCCCCCCCCCCCACACACTTAAAACTCCACAATGTCCTCATTGTGGGAAGGTGTCACATGAAAAGGGTAGAGAACCTACAAGACAAAAACAAACGAAAACAACGAGCAGGTAGAAAATGGTGGCGACCCGAGCCCACACGGCTCCAACAGCAAACGAAATCCCAACACAGACACTCATAGGGGTTCGCCACCCAAAAGAAAACCAAGCATGCGACGAATCATGATAAGGATTCACATAAAAAGAGTAAGGTGGAAAGATATTACCTCAATCTCTTCATAAGCGTTGAAAATAGCGATCCGAAATCGTCGTTCAAGAGAGTCAGATCAACGTTAGAGTAAAAGACGACTTTTCAATTATAGAATTCGCATGCGAGACCAAAAGCAAAAGAAAGGGAAAAACTAACTTAAGAGATTATGAAAAGAAATTGAAAAGATGAAAAACTGAAAGTATGAACAATATATACATTGCCACTGACTTACCTTATCCCCGAATCTCACTCGTTGAGGCGGGAAATAAGGGTGAAACTCGATACACACTAACCGAAACAACTAAATCATTGCATTCATCACAAAAAAAAAAACATTCGGTTACATCCCATCAATGACCCAAAGTACAACGAGAAATGTTGAAACAACAGTCCAACCCACCAAAAACAACAAACAAACAACCCTAAGACAACCATCAGACAACTGTCCAACAACCTGACAAACATGAAATGATAAACAAGACAAGGAAAAACCCGAGCAACCCAGCCGAACAATCCCCAAAATATGCGAGCTTATGCCAAAAGAAATTGAGAGACCAACAATCCAAAACCACCAGACATCGCAACTCCAAAACCCCGAAGAAGCACTCCCCAACACTTATTCTTCACAAAATAAAGTAAATAGACAATGATAAAGGTCAGGTGGGGGTGCTTACAAACGGTCCTCAAGCGGACCCTCCTGGCGGAGGACGGGGTTGTGGTGGAAAGAAGGATGGGTAATAGGGATTCACATAGTCAGGAGGTGCTGGGAAACGGCCCTCAACAGTGTAATGATGGAAACTCCAATCACGCATGAAGCGGTTTTGTTGGCGGAGGTACTCTTCGTGGTGCTGCAGGTGTCGTTGGATGTTCGCAAGCTGCTTTTGTTGATCCTCGAGCAACTTCACCTGGGAACGGAGAAGTTTGTTCTGCTCACGAATCTCGATATTCAAGCCTTTGATTTCAGAAGTGATTTGGTCCAGATCGCCATGCTGTGCCGAACTCTCTGGCATCTTCTCATGGGTATTCTCCTCAAACTCTTGCAATAAACTAGAAATGGGGATAGGTGCACCGCCAATTATCCGCGGCCAACAATAAAATTTCCCGCACGACCAATTTTCATTATTTGCAACATCGAGCCATTCTTTGGCATGAGTTGGGTCGAGAGGAATGCGGATTTTCCTATCGCCATAACCATGATGGTAGAAGGTGCATGAATGACGCTCAGAGATTATCTCCATTTCGATCAACAGCCCCTTATCAATGGGGATAAGGACATAGCGCGACTTCCATAATCCCAGGTAATCACCAAACCCTTGCTTTCGGAGGAAGTGACATATTATATGGCCCATTCCAAGGTTGGTGAAGTTATCAGTTATACTCATCTCCCCTAACCAATGTAGGATACAAGAGCCTAAGTTCACTCGTTGCCCCTTCAAAGTATTGTAAATTATGAAGAGATCGTCCGGACGAACATGTGATCGTTCCTCATCTCGCCCAAACACTGAATTAGCAATCACCAAATGGAATAACCGTGCCCTAGCTGCTGTTGCTCAACATACAAAAATCTTGTGCTCAAGATTCCTGAGGGCAGTAAAACTTCGCCTGACCTTCTTCGGAGTCGACAGGTGCTCTTCTCCAACAAGTTAACCGCTTCCACGCTTCTTGTTCATCGAATTCCTCACACTCCCAGAAGTATACCCCATCCTCTGGTAGTTCCAAAGCTTGGAAAAACTCTTGAACAGAACATTCTAGCTCCCTATCACCCACTCTATAGCTGAAAATGGCCTCAGGGTACCCATCACTAAAGACTTGAAGTGAACTCATGAATTCAAGTACGGGCTGGTCTATAATTGGTTCCTTGATATTGAGAAGTTCTTTCCAACCAAGTACCTGAGCGAGAGTGTCGAAACTGGACCGACAGTAAAGAGTGTTGATTGTCTCATCACAAAGAATCTCTGGAGCGTAGATGTGTCGCTCCTGAAGTTCAGCATAGCGAGTCTTGTGCGGTTCATCACGAAAATTAACCTTGGCACGGGGACAACTTTTGATGAACGTAGCTGGTTGAGCCCTTCTCAATTCGAGAGAAGATGGCAGCTGTGGTGGTGATGGAGGGAGCTTCCTACGTCGACCCCTTTTTGGTTTCATCATTCTAATGTTCAACATTCAAGAACCCTAGATCTAGGTAGAGAAAAACGCACACAACAACCAAAATCAACTAGTAAATCGAACTTGGATGCATTAACAAACAAGGAATACCTGAATTGCAGTGATGGGGAACTCCTCTTGCTAATTTCGACCCCCACAAGCAACAAGAGACCTGAAATTTGCTTGAAGATGGCCCGAAAAAATGTTGAGCAACAGCAGCTAGGGCACGGTTGTAGGAGAAAGTTGGGAGAAATGGAGGAATTGGTGGTGGGTTTGTCGAATTTTGGAAGAGAATTCGAGTTTTAGGTTTTGGTGAGGGTTTTCGAAGGTGAGAGTGAGGAAGAAAATGAGAGAGAAATGAGGGGGAAATGATATGGAACCCCCGACATATCGCAGGTTTTCGACAGACCGTGGCCACGGTCCATTTGACCGTGGGCACGGTGTGATTCGGGTGGGAGAAAAAGAAGGAAAAAAACCAGGGCGGAGACCGTGGCTGCGGTGAACCTTACTGTGGTCACGGTGATGTTCGGCACCAAAATTTCCAAGGATCATGCTGCGATGAGACCGTGGCTGCGGTAACTTCCACCGTGGCCACGGTAATCTTCGGCTTGGCTAAACTGGGAGAACTTTGAGTATGCTGACCGTGGCTGCGGTGACTTCTACCGTGGGCACAGTCCCTGTCGGTTCATCTCCAGCATCTACAAGGCTCAAAACTTGGAGAAAAAATGTTAAGTCCTAAAATCCACCCTCTTGTCATCCATTCCCTTTTCTTTCTCGCTCAATTATCATTCAAGGACACTCTCCAATCGCTCAAAAACACTTTCAAACCCCGACTCTCATAGAACCACTCTCGATTTATTTTTTTTTATTTTTTTAAAACTTTTCTAATAAGATAAAACAAAGGAAGAAGAAAGGCACTAAAATAAAGGAAATAAAAATGAAAGAAATAAAAATTGAAAGAAAACACTAAAAGAGGGGAAGTAGTTCATACCTCTCCCGGGTGCTTGTTTTGTAGGTCCTAGCTCGACCTTTTCCAATGCTTTTCAATTTCCAAAATCCGCGAGGTATGTCACAACTGTCCCGACATATTCCTCGCCCATGATGTATGGTTTGAGTTTCGATGAGTTTGCTTTGAAACACTTCCCTTGGGCATCTTTCAACTCAACTACTCCGGCGGAAAGAATTCTCACTATTTCGAATGGTCCGGACCACCGTGATCTCAATGTCCAAGAGAACAACTTCAGCCTTGAATTGAAAATGAGAACCCTATCGCCTACCATAAACTCACGTCGGTTCAACCTCTTGTCATGCCATGCCTTCGTTCTCTCCTTGTAGATCTTGTTGTTCTCATATGCATGACGCCTCAACTCCTCAAGTTCTTCTAATTGAAATAACCGACTACCTCCAGCCGCCTTGAGATCGAAGTTCAACTTCTTGATTGCCCACATGGTTTTGTGCTCAAGTTCTACGGGGAAGTGACATGCCTTCCCGTAGACAAGACGGTAAGGAGTAGTGCCGATCGGTGTCTTGAAAGCGGTGCGGTATGCTCACAAAACTTCATCCAATTTTTCTGCCCAATCTTTCCTTGAAGAGTTAACCGTTTTCTCTAAGATCTCCTTGATGGCACGGTTGGAGATTTCCACTTGACCTTGTGTTTGTAGATGGTAAGGAAGTCCCTTCTTATGCTTGATGCCATACTTCTCCAAGAGAGACTCGAATCTCTTTTCAATGAAATGAGAACCGTTGTCACTAATGATGACCCGTGGAATACCAAATCTTGTAAATAGGGTCTTTTTCAAGAATTTCGAAACGGATTTCCCATCACATCTTCACATGGGATGGCCTCGACCCACTTTGTGACATAGTCTACCGCCACTAGGATGTATTGGAAACCCCTTGACGACGGGAAAGGACCCATAAAGTCCAATCCCCATACATCAAAAGCTTCCACCTCAAGAATATAGTTCAACGGCGCTTCATTCTTCCGGGAGATGTTACCGGACCTTTGACACTTGTCACATTGCTTGACATGCAGATGGGCATCACGAAAAAGAGTCGGCCACCAATAGCCGGTTTGCAAAACCCTTGCCGCCGTCTTTTGGGGGCCACCGTGACCTCCCACCGGAAATAAATGACAATGGGTCAAAATAGATTGCACTTCACTCTCGGGAATACACCGCCGGTACATCCCGTCATTTCCAAGAAGGAAGAGGAAAGGATCATCCCAAAAGTAATGCTTCATGTTGTGGAGGAATTTCTTCCTTTGATGATGGTTCAAGTGTTGAGGGATCACTTCGCTCGCCAAATAATTCACAATATCCGCATACCAAGGATGCGAGTTGATAGCCAAGAGTCGCTCGTCCGGGAAAGCGTCTAGAATCGGTTGGGTGTCTTCCGAGTCGACAAGAATCCTCGAAAGGTGATCGGCTACGACATTCTTTGTGCCTGCCTTATCGCGGATTTCCAAATCAAATTCTTGTATAAGCAAGACCCATCGTATAAGTCTCGGTTTTGTCTCCTTCTTTCCCATCAAGTATTTGATAGCTGCATGATCCGTGTAGACTACCACCTTAGAGAACATGAGGTATTGCCGGAATTTGTTGAGCGCAAAAACGATCGCCAAAAGCTCCTTTTCCGTGGTAGTGTAGTTCCTTTGGGTGCTATCAAGCGCATGGCTTGCGTAATAGATGACCCTTGGCTTCTTGTCTACTGTTTGGGTCAAACACGCTCCTACGGCGAAGTCGCTCGCGTCGGCCATAATCTCAAAGGGTAGCGTCCAATTCGGAGGTTGAACTACCGGAGCGGAAATCAAAGCCTGCTTCAACCTATAAAACGACTCAAGGCACTCATCAGTGAAAATGAAAGGGGCATCTTTGCACGAGAGGTCAGTTAGAGGTCGAGCAATTTTTGAAAAATCTTTGTGAACCACGATAAAAGGCGGCATGGCGGAAGCTACGCACCCCTTAAGCAGGCGGGGTGGTAGGCGCTCTATAACCTCAACTTTGGCCTTATCTACTTCAATGCCCTTAGAAGAAATTAAGTGACCCAGAACGATACCTAGTTCCACCATGAAGTGGCATTTCTCCCAATTCAGAACTAGATCCACTTCCCCACAACGAGTTAACACTTTCTCCAAATTTAGCAAACAGTCATCGAAAGAAATACCGTACACAGAAAAATCATCCATAATGACTTCCATGCATTTTTCAATAAAATCACTAAAAATAGCCATCATACAATGTTGAAAAGTCCCAGGGGCATTACATAAACCAAATGGCATGCGACGATAAGCAAATGTCCCATTTGGGCAAGTGAAGGTGGTTTTTTCTTGATGTGAGGGGTGGATTGGAATTTGAAAGAAACCCGAGTACCCATCCAAAAAGAAAAAATGCGAATGACCCGCCAACCGTTCTAACATCTGGTCAATAAAGGGAAGGGGGAAATTGTCCTTCTTTGTTACTTTGTTTAATTGGCGGTAATCGATACACATCCGCCAACCGGTGACGGTCCGGGTACTAACTAGTTCTTTCTTGTCATTATCAATTACGGTCAATCCACCCTTCTTGGGCACACACTGAACCAAGCTTACCCATTCGCTATTTGCGATGGGGAAGATGATCCCAGCAGCTAGCAACTTTACTACCTCCTTTTTAACCACTTCTTGCATGTTGGGATTTAAGCGACGTTGGGGTTGCCTGGTAGGCTTGGCATCTTCTAGCAAATCAATCGAATGCATGCATATGGAAGGGGATAAACCTTTCAAGTCTTCTATCCTATAACCCAATGCACCCCTATGTTTTCTAAGCAAATCAAGCAACTTGGACAATTCAAAATCATTCAAATTCGCATTCACAATGACATGATAAGATTTCTCATCATCCAAGAAAGCATATTGGAGGGAAGGGGGTAAGGCTTTAAGCTCTAAAGGAGTAGAAGATTGAATTTGAGAAGAATACATACCTTTGAAGATCGAATCTTGAATCTCCATACACTCCATATAAGGCTCATCAATAATAATCTCCTTATGCATGGGTGAAGAGTCAAGAAGGTTGGTGAAGAAAGTAATATCGGTGCAGTCGGTCTCAAATTGGAAAGACTCCAATAAGCAAGCTCCCAAGGGATCATCGCAAATAGATTCAAGAAGATGGGAGTCCTCAATATACTCATCAACAAGGAACTCCATCATATCAATGGCATAGCATGAATCCCCATACGAAGGACCCTTCAATGACCCCTCAAGTTGAAAAATTATGCTTTCATTCCCGACATTCAACGACATGCTTCCATTCTTCACATCGATAATGGCTCCCGCCGTAGCAAGGAATGGCCTTCCCAAAATAATAGGGATGTTATTATCTTCCTCTATCTCCAAGATCACAAAATCACAAGGAATCAAAAATTGCCCCACTTGGGCCGGGATGTCTTCCAATATTCCCAACGGTCTTCGCACGGAACGGTCGGCCAATTGAAGATTAATTGTTGTAGGAGCAAGATCGTCGAGATTTAACTTCTTGTAAATCGAATAAGGCATGACACTTACACTTGCTCCTAGATCACAAAGGGCACGGCCAATCCGCATATCACCAATGGTGCATGGAATAGAAAAACTT
Organism: Portulaca oleracea; assembly: GCA_029582165.1. Lineage (NCBI taxonomy): Eukaryota > Viridiplantae > Streptophyta > Magnoliopsida > Caryophyllales > Portulacaceae > Portulaca > Portulaca oleracea. The sequence continues at coordinate 6,626,031 of CM055878.1, read as the reverse complement.
CCGGGGTCGGCTAATTTCTCCGGTGATTTGTTATCGATGATTGCACTACAATCCCCCGTCAAATGGATCGTAGATTTCTCTTGAATTCTTCTCTTGCTCGTGAGAAGCTCCTTCAAATGCTTCTTGAAGGACGGAACTTCAGAGATGGCATCAAGAAATGGAATGTTCACTTGAAGCTTCTTGAGCATCTCAATGAATTTTGAAAACTTTGCATCGGATTTTGGCTTTGCTAACCGATCGGGAAAAGGGACCGGTGGTAGCTTTGGCTTCTCAATAGTCTAGATTGGTTCTTCTTCCACCATTTTTCCTTTCCCTTTCCTTAACTTCTCCATCTCCTCTTGTTCTTTACTAGACTCTCCCAATTCATCCTCATGTGCTCTCTCAACTTCCTCACCTAATAATAACTCACTTTCCCGCTTCTCCAACAAATCTTCCTCGTCCGAGATATCCACCACGTCACCTTCTTTGTTACCCAAAACCTCCTCTTCCACCATTCTAGGTCCAGCAATCTCCTTGCCACTCCTCAAAGTAATCGTATTAAGTTGCCCCTTTGGGTTAGGTTGGGATTGGCTAAGCAAAGATTGGATAGGTTGAGATTGTTGTGCCAATTGGGTCAATAGTAACTCGAGGTTCTTAATGCGAGTTTGGTCTTTTTCTCGGTCTAAGGCCATCTTTTCTTGAGATAAGGCTATCTTCTCTTGAGTTAAGGCCAACTTTTGGAGGGTTTGGTCAAGGGTTTCTTGTTGTGATGGTTTGGGCGCTTGGGAAGATTGACCTTGGTGAGGATTTTGGTGGTGGTTTTGGTGGTATTGGCGGCGATTTTGATTTGGGAAACCGGGGGGTGGGTTTTGGTTTAGGGGAGCTTGTTGGTTGTAGGCGTAATTCCCATGGGGACGAATGGGGGTTTGATTGGTATAGGAGAGGTTATTGTTGGGATAGATGGCTTGGACTTGCTCGGTTTGATACTCTTCACATCGCTTCGAAGAATGTGACCCTCCACAAAAATCACATACCAAGACTCGGGCATCCGGAATAAGCATAGGTACTTCTTGGGCCGCCTTTACTTGCCTTGTGGTTTCCTCCAAAGCTGCCTTTTGTTGCATCTCAAGAACGACATTCATGAGAAATTTAATGGTAGGGTTGCTTTCTAGAGGAGGACCATCTCTTGGACCACGGCCGCCTCCCCAATGAGGAGAGTTTTGAGATAGCTCGTGAAGAAATACGTTTGCTTCCTTCGCCGTCTTCTTGAGGAACATGCCCCTCGAGGCATGATCGATAGATTCTCGCAAAGAGCTACTCAATCCGGAATAGAAGTGATGCAACAATAACCAATCCTCAAGATTATGATGTGGACACCTCCGTTGGAGACCTTTGAATCTCCCCCATGCTTCGAATAATGACTCATCGGGCTCTTGCTTGAAGCTCATGATGGCTTGCCTCAACCGACACGTCTCATCATTGGGGAAAAACCTTTGAAGAAAGTCGCGGCTAAGGGCATCCCATGTTGAATAAGTTCCGGGCGGACACGTGTTGAGCCATAATAATGCTTTCCCCTTCAAGGTAAGAGGGAAAAACTTCAGCTTCATGTATTCGGCAAAAACTCCATTCATTTGTCTGAAGCCGTCGTCGCTTCGAATCTGTTGATGTGGTCAATAGGATTTTCATGCTCTCCTCCATGGTACGGGGTGTTCTCAAAAATTTCCAATAAATATGGCTTGAACTCGAAAGATGCATTCGGTGGTAATTCTGGTAATGTGATGGGATCGCCTCCCGTACCCGATGATGGTAAGGAATATGATGCTAACGTACGGGGTGGAATTTGCTTTCCTTCAGCCATTGGAATTTTGATCGTCTCTCGCTCCCTTTGTTGTCTAGCTCGTCTCGAACCAGCGTTAGCTTGTCGAATAATACTCTCCGGATTCGGGTTCGGTGGAGTTACAGGAGTTTGGCCTCGTCGAGAGCGAGTCCGCATGCACAAAAGGAACAAACAGAAGAATCAAATTTCCAGTAACTAAGGATAAAAAAATCTCTAGCAGTGAAATGATCTTAAACAACCTAAAGACAAAGAGCTAAGCTAGGTGCGCTTGCTCCCAGGCAACGGCGCCATTTTGTTAGTCGAGTGGTTTGTAAGACCACGGTTTTATCGTTCTTCCACAGGGAGCTAGGGGCCTTAGCTGCAACTAGTTGACTCTAGGTATGGTTTATGATCATGAAAGGATGAAAGACTTTAGGGTGAAAACAACACAAACACGCCATGTTCAGTCAAAAAGGTAAAACAATGGGTGTCGGGAGACTTTCGGGATGCAAGCGGGAATGAGGAAATGGGTTTCGCAACAAGAGAGTAACGAGAAAGGGAAATCAAATGGTAATTCCGTTAGAAAATACCCACCGGGCTTCCTCTTTCAAGGATAGTCCGGATTAACTTCCCCAAAATCCATTGACAAACCTGGGAAAGTTAATGGAACAGAATTTCCTAGTTAGTTTCTATTCGCTTTCACGAACTAGAATACTAACTATCCTAATTCCTACCGTCCAATAAGCGTTGGATGTATTCGGGATGCTTTCGCACCCAAATACATCCCATTCGAGGGAAGGATAGGATTGGGAAATTGATTTCCTAACTAGTTACTCACTAATATTGCTAACCCAAACCTAATCACCCATTCACACCCTTAATATCTCCCTAACCCATTAAGGTTCTAGCCACTAAACATCCTAACTATCATGATAATAACATCAACAACTTCATTCATGCTTAATCGAGTAAACAAGATGACAATAAACATTCAACAACACCAACAATATCAAAAATAGAGATTAATAAATAAGCAATAAATTAGAGAGAGAGAGATTAAGAAATGCTCATGGATTGAGATGACAAGGGAGAAAACTTTAGAATAATAAAGCTCCAATGCTCCAAAGTTGAGAATAATCTTCAAACTTCCAATAATAATCAAGAGAATCCAATACAAGAACCAATAATCTCAGCAAAGATCTTCCTTAATCCCCCTAATCTAAGACTTAAAAATGATATAAAGAGTGCGAAAGTATCATAAAAGATAGATAAAAACTGTTGTCTCCTCCTCTAGTAAAATGACCTAAAATACATTAAATAGTAATCAAGGTTGTTACTCAAAACTCATCATTTTACACAACAGACAAAACTGGCCCGCAGGGGACCGTGGGCACGGTCAGGGTGACCATGGCCACGGTCCTGCGTAAGGCAGGCGATTCCTTCTCTTCGCTTCGCACCGCCGTGGGTACGGTCCCCAAGCACCGTGGTCACAGTCTAGGCGATTAGGGCTGACAACTTTTCGCTCCTACGCACCGCCGTAGCTACGGTCTTGGGAGACCGTGGCCACGGTCTAGTTCGGTCAGCTTCTTCTTTAGGCATGGTGAAGATCCTACCGTGACCACGGTCAAAGTTACCGTGACCACGGTCTAGTTCGGGTGCAAGGACTTTTCACTTTGGTCTTGGCTCCATCATACCGTGGCTGCGGTCAATATGACCGTGGCCACGATCTCTCTCGGCCACAATTTCCTTCAGAGTACTCTTCAGCCGTTGCCTCCGCTTCCGATACCTTTCGACATGACCGGCTCGGGGAATCTTGGGGAGTTTCGGGATTCCCAAGATTGGTGCAAAATTGGCCCATTCAGGATCGTTTTGAGTGAAACCCTTCGGAAACTACAAAAGTAACTAAAACGCATTAAAAGTTGTTAAAACAAACTACGAAACAAGTCAAAAGCCTAAGGATTTAGGCGATATTTAGACACGAAATCGGGTCTAAACATTCATACCTATTGCAAAACAAAATACGGGGTCCTCAACATGTACAAAATGCTTAGTGCGCGTCGTATTACTATAAACCAATATTCCACTGCGTCTTCTGTAAGACATTCTCAGCTTTACTTTTCATGTTTTGTGTTTTACCATTGATCGCTTATTGGGAGTCACACTTATGTATATGGCCTTTTTACAGGTTTCTCATTTTCGCATACTAGGGGGTATTCAGCGAAGCGACAAGGACTGCTAAGTTTGTGGTATGATTCATGCCCAAGCTGTCGGAAAAAATATTTGCAGTCTCCATGTGTCCATCGTGGCTTTATTTTTCGCATGCCTGTTCCAAGTTGATCATTCCTTCCGTCACTCCCTAATATGGTAACATACATTTCATACATAATCTGCTCGCTAATGATCATGCTAATTTTGATAGGTATAAGGTATCCATGACCATCACTAATCATACAGGGCAGATGAAGGTAACAATGTTTGATAAACAGGGTGAAGCCATTTTTGGTATAACTGCAGACGATCTTAAAAAGGAGTAGATTGAGGTGATTGATTGTATTATCCTATTAGTCTATATGACATATATTGTTGGTTAATTTTTAACCACGTAACTTTTTATTCCCCTTATACTATTCGTATTCATGTATTTTTTTTAGGATGTACGAGATGGCACGAGTAAGATGTTTGGTCGAATACTTGTATAGTTACTGCTGGCTTCGTATTCATTTTGCAAGTTCTTACCATACCCAGTGTCGATATCAAAGTCGACTTCGTTTGCCCGGCATCATGGGAGGAAGAATACTACTATAGGGTCAACTGCATGAGATACAACAACGATCTTGGCTTAGACCCTTCTGATTCGGAATAATAGTTCACTAATAATACATTAGATTTCATTGTATGATGCTTTTGTTAGGTTTTCTCTTAATTAATATATCACTATACTGTTGTTATATCCCTTTTTATCCCATTACTCGCCGCATTATGTTATCTTCTATTATACTTTGTGCGATTTATTGAATATATATTATGTTTCTCCTTCCATCACAATTTTGTCTTAGATTTTCTTCTATTTCTATTTACATGTGTCCCCTAAATTAACGCTCGTTCGGAAGAACGAACGAAAAACTAGTAAAATGAAAAGAGAGTATTTTATTGGTCTTTAACCCTATATACTGCATGTAACATAACTTAATTACATAATTTATGAAAAATATTTAATTTACTTAATTTTATTAAAAAAAAACTATCTATTAATTATACAATTTTCAAGGGTTAGAATTAGGTCTGGCAATTTCTGTCCCGACCCGATAACCCGACCGAACTCGCCTGATTTTTTCTGGGTTTTGAACACAATTTTTTCAACTATACCCGAAATACAATGAACCCGAAAATTAGTGGGTCAAACCCCGCCCGCTCGTTTGACCCGAAAAATGAACTTTTTCAGTTCAACTTTATTAAAATTTGTGACTTTTCATTGGAATTTTTAACTATTAAACTATAAGCGCAACTTATTTATTTGTTATTTCTCTAATTTAAGTTAAAATAGTTACAATAATTTATCGTTATTTGAAGATAATCATATTTTATCATGCATATTGTTTCAAAGTAGTATTTAGATACCATTTTTTTAAAAAAAAAAACGGAAAAAGGTCGCAATCATATATAACCCGTTGGGTTGATCTGAAACCGAAATACATCGGTCATATTTACCCGAAATACACCCAACCGTATTTACCCGAACCCGATATACGACCGACCCGAAACCCGCCCGAATTGATAGGTCTTAGACTATATTATATATTTATGTTATATCTTTTTCATATAGTTTCGAATCTTCATAATTATATATTTGCTGCATTGATTGTACTATCCTACAACTTTTAGTTGTCCTAATTTAAAAATACTCGATTACTTTACGCCGCCCACCCTTTTATTATTGTCGCCCACTTTTCGCATTATATTTTTCAAAATCGCCCTTCAACCTCATAACCTCACTCTCTACCTTATCTCTATTTTCTCTCTCCAGAAAACGCTTTCAATGAACCACCACTAACGGCCACCGTTATCCCGGGAGAGAGGATCTAAGCAATCATCGAGCTTGAGGTTAGTATTTTTGTGATTTTAATTGTTGAATTTCGTTGAATTTTTTTTTTTAAAAAAATAGTTTTCTGGCACAAACAGACGGTTGTCGCACGAAGTTTGCGACGAACCCCAGCCGGTTGCCGCACGCCGAATGCGGTAGCGACCACCGTCACACTGCGATTGGCGTGCGGCAGCTAGCCGCAGTTTGCCGCAAAATTTGTGCGGCAACCAGTGGTTTTCCGGGCAGATTTATGCGGCAACCGACATTTTTGTCAAATTTTTTTAATTTTTTTAAATTTATCTTTATCAATTATTAATTATATTAGTAATATTATTAATTATATTATTGTAAATATTTTTGTAAAAATTATTATTTATTATGACAATATTGGTAATATTATTATTTATTATATATAAATAAATAATAATTTTGTTAAAGTGATGTTGATAGAATAATGTTATTAATTTATCCATCACTGTAATTGTTATTAACGATTTATATTATTGTTATTTTGTTATTTATTATTATTAATATATTGAACAATTGGAATCTAATAAAACAAACTTTATGTCCATTTTGATCTAATAAACCAAACTTAACTTTTAGTTAATGGCAAACTGTACTTAACATAATATTTTTCTTAGTGAACCTCCATCAATTTTCGGTTATCGGAAAATGACATGGAGGTTTTTTTTTGCTGATGTGAAGTGTTTTATAAGCAAAAAATAAAAGGAAGATGGTGATGGCTTCCTCTTCCTTTTTCTCATTGTCAAACTTGGTTCTGAGCCTCACATTTTCTTCATCCAGACGCTCAAAATTCTGACTCTCATCCCTCATTATATGTAATTTATTTCTCATTCTTGTCACTTCAGACAACAGCTGCTCGAGCCTTTATTCCAACACATTGTTCATTTCAATTAGGTTCATTTTAATAAGCAAAAAAACCTCCATGTCATTTTTCCGGTAACCGGAAATTGGTGGAGGTTCACTAAGAAAAATATTACATTAAGTACATTTTGCCATTAACAAAAAGTTAAGTTTGGTTTGTTAGATCAAAATGGACATAAAGTTTGGTTTATTAGATTCCAATTTTCCTAATATATTTAGGTTATTGTAATATGATGTTAAAAATTGGTGTTAATTATTTATAAATTATTAATGTTAATTTCGTTGTTATTATTATTAGTAGTTTGTTATTTATAATGTTATTGTCATTGTTGTCATTATTAGTTTGTTATATTATATTGTTGTTATTGTTATTATTAGTATTTTGTAACATTATTGTTGTTGTTATTATATTTATCAGTGTTATGTGTAAATATTGTTTAGGGTAAAGTATTTACGGTTTAGGCTATTTCTAAATAATTTAGGATGTTTTTCTTGGTACTTAACCCATAGTTATCATGATTTACACGTTATAGTGCGTGTGAAGTTTGGGTTGAGTAATGTGAAAAACATCTAAAATTATTTTTGGGTTTTAGGGTGATAACAATAATGTTGAAAAATTATTAAAACAAAGGATTTAGGGGTTTTGTCATTCATTAGGATTTAGAAATATAAAAATAAATTTGCATGTTTTCTTCATAAGTTAACCCTAACGTTTCTATTAACGTCACATGAAAAATACAGAAACATATAAGGTTAACTTACGAGGAAAGCATGCAAATATAATTTTATTTTTGAAATTATGAGAATTAGGGTATTTTTTTAGGGTTTACGGTTTAGGGCTTAGGGTTTAGGGTTTTTATGGTTTTTAGGGTTTAGGGTTTATGGTTTAGGATATTTTAGGGATCCTTGATACAGTGATGTTTAGAAAATTTTGAGTTAATGTAGACTTAAGTTAGTGTATGATTTGTACGTACGTAGTTAGCGAGGTAATTGGTTGACATTATTAAAATAATGCGTATAGATGCAAAGTGAGATGTGTTATTGAGAACAAAGAGCAAACGTTCTGTGTTTTAATCGGCACGTGGGCGAGATACAAGCCTGCAGGTGGTGTTGGGTTAGACATACCAACACCTCAAGTGAGTCAAACACCTACAAATTCCAGCGGGTGAAGTTTACTTATCTTGGTCTAAAGAATGATGTACATGCGTGTTTTGGAGTCAGGAAATACCGGTCAACCAGAAGCATCTGAACGGTTTCCTGGTATTTTCATACTCCAAAGCACGCCCGTACATTATTTTTAGACCAAGGTAAGTAAACTTCAACCGTGGAAGTTTCTGGGTGTTCAACTCACCTGCAACTCTGCAAGCTTATTTCTTGCGCGACCTGATGAATAAAACATAGAACTTCAGCACTTTGTTCTCAATAACACAGTTCAATTTGCATCTAAACACATGATTTTAATTATGTTAACCAATTACCTCGCTAACTACGTACGTCCAAATCATATAATAACTTAAGGGTGTACTAATTCAAATTTTTTTGAAAATAATGCAACAAGGAATGTTTAGGGATTAGGTTATAGACTTTTATGGGTTTTAGTGCTTTTCGGGTTTAGGGTTTAGGGTTTACACTTTAGGGTTTTTAGGGTTTAAAACTTTAGGGTTTTTAGGGTTTAGGGTTCATGGTTTAGGGTTTTAGGGTTTTTAGGGTTTAGGGTTTAGGATTATATAGGGTTCCTTGTTGCAGTGTAATTTAAAAAATTTTGAGTTAGCGTAGACTTAAGTTAGTGTATGATTTGGACGTACGTAGTTAGCGAGGTAATTGGTTAACATAATTAAAACCATGCGTCTAGATGCAAATTAAGCTATGTTATTGAGAACGAACTGCAAAAGTTCTGTGTTTTACTTACCAGGTTGCGTGAGAAATAAGATTGCAGGTGTGTCGAACACTAAGGAAACTTAGCGAGTGAAGTTTACTTATCTTGGTCCAAAGAATCATGTACAGGCGTGTTTTGGAGTCTGGAAATACCGATCAACCACAAGCATCTGAACGGTTGGCCGGTATTTCCATACTCCGAAGCACGCCTATAAATAATTCTTTGGACCAAGATAAGTAAACTTCAACTGCGGAGTTTCCTTGGTCTTTGACTCATCTGCAATCTTGTTTCTCGCCGACCTGGTGAATTGAACATAGAACTTTTGCACTTTGTTCTCAATAACATAGTTCAATTTGCATCTAGATTATGTTAACCAATTACCTCGCTAACTACGTACGTACAAATCATACAATAACTTAAGGGTGTGCTAATTCAAAATTTTTTTGAAAATAATGCAACAAGGAATGTTAAGGGTTTAGGTTTTACACTTTTAGGGTTTTATACTTTAGGGTTTTTAGGGTTTAGGGGTTTTAGGGTTTAGGGTTCATGGTTTATGGTTTTTAGGGTTTAGGGTTTAGGATTCTATATTTCTATTTATTACTGTAAATGTGAACAACAATATTAATTTTATTATTTTGGAGGTGAACTAAAATGGTAGGCAAAGGTAAGGGTATGGTTTCTGGATCGGTCACAGTAGCTTAGGTCTGGTTGGAGGGTGGATGATTCTGGAAACTCGCACCGTCGTAATGTGACTGCGTCAGCACGCCGTGCCGGCCGAGAGAGTGGAGCACTTCGTGATACGGCCGGCCAGCCATGGGACACGCATAGTCAAACCACACAAGACTATGTTGATCAGCTCCATCAATATCTTGATGAGTCGACTGGCACAGAGACAACGGGGGACGATGGGACAGTTTCTGAAGTCCCGCCAATGATCCCTACTACTGTCGCACCTCCTTTTGGGAAAGTTTACAGACCAACGGGTTTCATGCCTTTGAGAGATTCGTCCGGGAGGTTTTCCCCACTTCGACAACGGGGACAGGGTAGCAGTTCTTCTACTGGTGGTGTTGGGACAGGCAGCAACAGGCAGAGTAAGAGGAGCCGTAAAGAATGATGTTGATTGGAAACTAGACGGTGACGTGCCTGGTGGACCACTATTGGGGGACATTATAGTCAGCTTCTGAGGCCACATTGCTCGGGTACTATGGAATGGTGGGGAACGTTCTCCTCATCCAATTCTTGAGTGCATGACCAGGAAGGCATCGTTGAAGGATTTGAAGGCAATCAGGTTTGATATGGATCTCGCTTGCCAGGCTGCTCTGAATCATATCCAAATCACGAGTCTAGCGGACCTGATGTTCGAACACATCGATTTTACGCTGGTCCCTGCGTTCATTGAGAGGTGGCAGTCTGACACGAACACATTTCACCTTCCCTTCGGTGAAATGACAATCGTGTTTCATGATGTGGAACATTTCTTGGGTCTTGCAATTGAAGGTCGATCTGATGCCTGATTGTCTTGATCGGGACGTGGTTAACCAGTATGTGCCGGTTATTTTCCTCAAGAACTTCGAAGAACTACGTGCCACCCACACTTATGACAAGGGGGCCATACTTGACACTGATTTGCAAGATATATGTACCTCGTCCTGTTACTCGATTCCCCACAGGGTAAGAGCATGGTTGTTGAGTTTGCTGGGACACACTATCCTCGTGGACAAATCCAGGGATAGAGTTCGTCCACCTCTATGGCCTAGCTCTAAGGTTGTTGATAAGGTTGCTTGGGGTACGGTTACATTAGTGTACTTGTATCGACAGTTAAGGGCGACGAGTAGGGCTGGGACCGCAAAAGTGGCGAGGTGTTTGACGTCGTTGCAGTCCTGGATATATGAGTACTTTCCTACGTTCAGGCCACACCCCGAGTGACCGGTTCAACGCCTCCAAGCGTTGAGGGCCTCCCTAGACGCGTTGACCGAGGATCAGGTGGTTTGGGCCCCATATGGACCTACCCCTTAACGGTCATGCAGGAGGACGTTGTACATAGGCCTCATTCTTGCATATGACATCACTGAGTTGTACATGCCTAATCGTGTGGTTCGTCAGATAGGGCACCAACAACATGTCCCCCAACAATTATGGTACCGAAGAGCGCTCACTAACCGGCGAAGGGGCCGTACAAAGTGGAGTTCGACGAGGTAAACGTCAACTCGGCCTGGAGGACATTTCCATATAGATATATATTGTCATTGAGTGCTTTGCGACGAATTAAATGTGTGCCGTGAGAGGTGGATGGTGGATATCATGATTGGTTTAACGAACACTCTCACCCATACGTGATAAACAACACCTCAGGCAGCCAATCCACACTCGATGATCATGTACCGTTGGAATAGGTATAAACCCCTAGGCCTATCTTAGTTTCGCATTGAACATTTTTTTTAAAGTAATGATAAAACTGATTTGTTTATTTTTTGTTTTTTTAAAGTGGGCCTATTACTGGGCCTCACAAGTGCAGGGAGGGATGCAACCACCCCCATCAAACGTACGGACGGAGCAAGTGAGTAGTGAGTGGATGACTGCCATGAGACATCTGTATGCACATTGGTGCACTCAAATGCATATTGAGGTCCCTGAGCAACAGGCTGATGAGCAGGAGCAGTAGATTTTGTTTTTAGTTTTAATTTGTGTGGTTGTACCCTAAACTTACAATTGTTGTACATTTTTTATTTTAACTATTGTACCTTTTAATTTGTTTGCTATATGATGAGCAGCATCAGTATGTCCTGTTTAATTCTAATTGTTTAATTTATGAGTTTGTTTCGGAAAAAAATTGTTATATGGGAAATGTGATTTTAAACAATAAAAAAACCAAATAAATACACAAGTATATAGTTAACTAACTAGGATAATAGCTAATACAATCATTTCCCTTGAGCAGCCCTAAGAGCACGTCATTGATCAATACGAGCCTTGAATAGCTCATCTCAACCTTCAACACTAATGTCTCTTGCACTGTGTCATCTAACATGAACTGGGGGTAGAGGGCACTGAGGGTGTAAATGAATGAGGATGTAATGGGCCTCGTATGCATGCATTATCCCAAATATGGTACTAGGTCCCATCATTCTAGGGCCTCCTCGTAGGGGTAATACTGATATACATAACTCAACTGTCTGCTCAAATTCACCACTTAGTGTTGCAAGGTTAATCCACATAATAAACAGCAGTGTCGCTGCTGCAATATGGAGTCTGTAACCAAAATTGTAGTTCGGCTTCTCCAACCATGTTACCACCTATCCTTACAATCGCTTCATTCAGTAAGTCCTCACATCCAAAATACGCCATCAAATAGGCATTACGATACCCCTTCAACTCACTCTCCATTGCAGTCCTAGCTTGTGGCCATTTATCTTCACCCCCATAACCTGCCTTGGTAATGCATCTGAACCCGCAGTTGCCATCAGAGACAACATACGTTCAGCCAACAATATATGGAATAATGAAATGTGACAAATCATTGGTGTATGGGAATGGATATGTACACATCCTGGGAATACCTGCGATTTAGAGTAACATCATTTTTAATAACCAAATACATGTTTAGGGTTAAATACAAATACAATAGATAAGGCAATTCAAACCTTTTGGATCTATCCCGAAGGATAAAGAACTGGATCCCTTTCTTCTCGATGAGTTTTTGGTAGTCTTGCTACCCCGACCCGGTCTTCGGCGCGCCGTACTCAAACGCATTAGGGTTGGGTCGAGTGCATCTGGAGGTGCTGGTCTCTCCTTGCGTGCAGGACTTGTCTCCGGATTAGGTACATCATTAATCTCAGGATTTATCTCCTCGTGCATGACTTGGGTCACGTGTCATATCATTGCTGGATCGTTCTCTCAAACCTTTTGAACGAGCAACTCAAATTCTTTCAAGTCTCGAGATGATGGATCATCATTTGACCCTGGGGTGTCACCATCACCAATGACTGTGAGTTGCCTCCAAAACATGTTTATCTGTGTCGACACAATTCCTCTCCCTTATCCAACATGTTCACTATAAAATACGGACACGGGAGGTGGTGGGTTTTCCATAATTTGTGAGCGCACATGCCACCGCCTCCAGCAGACCTCAACGGCAACATGATACAATACTCCTTCATCAAAATGTTCATGGCGCGGTGAGACACATGCCCGTACAAATGCTTGAACATTCGGGAGGTCCTCGACAGCATGTGCGTACTCCTAGACTGTTCAAGGCGCTAACCAACCATGGGTGTCCATCGTCTCGTCCCTCATAAACGTGTACGCAACGAGGAAGTTGTTGTTAGTGTGTGTCATGCCTGCCAACTCACATAAAGGTCACTTCGCATTGTTTGTCTTGTACATACTGTCAATGAGAATAATATTGGGGTACATATGGAGCAACTTCAACGAGTATGGGTGGCATAAAAACAACTACTGAAGATTACCATCTTCATCAAAATTTATATAGGATACATACCGCCAACTTTCGCCAAGTAGAGACAATGTTGGACATGTGTCCTCCCGTTCATATCCTCAGTCCGCATCTTTGCCCGTTCGTTGTATATTTTCCTGACGTTGGCATTACAATCCGGGAACTTCACCTAAAGAGATGTGTGTATCGTGGTCAGTGTGCACCCCGTGTTAGTCATTTCTCGGACATGGTCTTTCATATCATAAGTCAAGGGGTGTCCGTGACGATGTCCTTCCTCGTACACGATGAAGTGATGATTGTGTTTCCCCCGGTCTCCGTCGCAAACACGCACGCGCCATTCCGTACCAGTATGAGTCCACGCTACAATGACAAATTTACAGTGGCATGCCTTCGTCGACGTATCTCGATGAGTTGCTACATCCATATCATTCAGTTTGCCATGGTAATCACCGTACCTCCAACACTTCATATACATCCTAAGCGAACTATCAGCATCTTTTCTCTTGTAGGTAGCCCGTACAAACTTAAATCCGATGCCTTGAGCCATTTCATCGACCCACTCATGTATAGCATCTAAACTCTTAAACATCTCGTCGGTTGCAAAAAACGATGAATAAACAACATCGTCTCCGCCAAACTCCTCTAACTGAACCTGCAGAACCATACCACATTGAATAATTTCCCCAAACATTACCAAATAACAATACTTATATCAACATTAATAATTAAAATTAATAATAACAATACTAATAGCTAACAACAATACTACTGACTAACATCTCAAACACATTACCAAATAATAATAAACATAATAACAATACAAATTTTACTAATAATAATCAATAACAATAATTTTATTTTATTATTAATGACCATACTAATACTAATAATAATAATAATAATAATAATAATAATAACAATAATAATATTAATGATAATAGCAATTTAACAATAATAATAATGACAATAGCAATAATAATAATAATATAATAATAATAATAATATAATAATAATAATAATAATAATAATAATAATAATAATAATCATGATGACAATAATAGCAATAATAATATTAATAATAACAATAACAATAATAATATAATAATAATATAATAATAGTAATAATAATAACAATAATAATTATCATAATAAAAATAAAAATAATAATAATGATAATAACAGCAACAATAATAATGATAAAAATAACGATGATGATGATGATAATAATAATAATAATAATAATAATCACAATGATAATATTAAATACATTTAGTGTTTTTTTAAAAGGACGCAATTTTGAAAAAAGAAGACGGTTGCCGCATGAAATTTACGGTGATGCCGTCGTTGTTGTTGCACGGCTTTTGCGGCATAGCCGGCACCTGCGCCGCATTCCACGTACGACAGTTCTGCCATCGCTGCCGCACCTGGGATGCAACGTCAGTGGCGGCTAGGCCGCAAAAGCCGTGCGATAACACAACGACGGCATCGCCGCAAATTTCATGCTGCAACCGTCTACTAATTATTTTTCCGGAATTTTTCATTGTTTCCACTAAATTTTTCAAAAATTAAAATTTACAAACTAACCTCTTCACCTTCCATTGACAACTAAGGTTCAATTTACACAATTTTAGTGATTGTTGAGAGATTTGAGGTTGAGAGAATTTGGGAGGATAAGGGAGATGAGAGGGAAATAGAAGGGCAAAAAATGTCATTTGGGGGAGGGCGACAATAGTAAAAGGGTGGGTGACGTATAACAATGCCTAAAAATATCAAGTACAGCTCATTTTAATATGAGTATTTCTTAATCCCGCTATAAAATTGGATTGTAATATATTGTACTTTATATTTGGGATTGTGGTAACCGGACTTTAAATTGTATCATAATAAACTAAATTTTGAAACTAGTGGATTACAGTACCCGTCATCGACTTGGGTGAAATCAACTTATTGGATTGTCATAGTTTGGTGTACCGCAATCTAATCGTTGAAATATTTGAACTATAGCAATTTGATATGTCATACTATGATTTACTAAACTTAAAGTCCTAAATTGTTAAGCCTATTGGGGTCTAGTTGTCATACTTTTTCAACTCAACTTGATGGCGACGCATTGTAGTTGAATAGTTTTAAAATTTGATTTACTATGAAACAATTTTAATGCTTGACTTGTCACAATCCAAATAATTAAAAAACGTTACGTTGCACTACAATCCAATTTTCCTATTGGAATTTGGTAGATCATATAAAGCGTTGTGGTGCATGGATTTGAAGATTACACTAAATTATTTTTTGGCTATGTAAATTCAAAATGTCATAATTGTTTGGGGTCAAAGAACTTATAAATGAATTTTTAAGTAATAAAAGTATTAATTGTTATGGTTTCTACTGAATTTTTATTTACTAAAACTAGTAAAGGATGCCCGTGTAAGGCACGGGCTAAAAATTACAGTTTTTATTACTGGTTTGACAATAAATTACTAAAAGGTATCCTATATTTTGCAGTATTTATTTTTAGGGGACCATATTATTGAAAATTATTTTTATTAAAGTTATTATATTGAGTTAAGAATTTTTATTTAACTTACTTGCATAAAAATCTCGAAAAATCATATTATTCCATGAAAGTCCCTGTTTAAGGCCCTTCTCTATAAATTTTGGAATAAGTTACAAAGAAAAAATCGCCTAAAAATAGTTTCCAAAGAAAATCTATCACCCAAAAATAGTTTACAAAAAATATAAGGTACTTGAAAATCATTTCTAAAAACATTGTACCCAAAAAATAGTTTCTATAAAATAGAAGGTACCTATACGTCATTATTTGCTGGTTTGATGCAATAATGTACATAAATTTATTACATTAATTATATGTTGCCTTGGACAATAATGAATATAGAAAATTACAAAGAACAGTACAATATGCTATAATTTAAATGTAGTATTATATTCAAATACATACAATAATTTAATTTTCATACTAAAATATAATGCATTTAAAATTGTCATATGCTGAGACTCCAACCATTTTCATTATACAAATATTATAATATTATAATTATACCAAAATGTATTTATATAAAATTAATTTTATTCGCACTCTCAAATAGCAATTGACCCATATTTACTTCAACTCAAAATAAACTTGACCGTATTTACCTAAACCTGAAATATACGTCACTCATGTTTTACGTCATATTTAACCAAAGTACAACCGACCCGTATTTATGCTAATCAGGTGTACAATTGACCTATATTCAATATGCCCCAATCGAATTAATAGGTCTAGTAACTTAACTTTCTTTTGATGTTATGCTTGTTGGTTATTGTACTCAAGGGTAATATAGTACATTCGTATGTAAACACAAGATACAAAAAGTAGTAATCTGCTAGTTATATTATTTGAG
This sequence comes from Portulaca oleracea, assembly GCA_029582165.1. Lineage (NCBI taxonomy): Eukaryota > Viridiplantae > Streptophyta > Magnoliopsida > Caryophyllales > Portulacaceae > Portulaca > Portulaca oleracea. The sequence continues at coordinate 6,609,537 of CM055878.1, read as the reverse complement.
GGTAAAATAGTAAAATCATGTGTAAACACAAGTTATAAGTCATACTGTTGATTAATTATCAAAGCCAAAATGACAACAAAGTTGGCAACACTAACACCACCCTTACAAGTTACAAAGGTTGATGCCAAACAATAATAAATTATTATATTATTAAAATAATAAAATATAATAGATAAAATTATTCTCTCTTCTAGAATAAATAAATCAATAAATCTTACATTTATAACCAATTGTACACTATATTTGACAAAGCTTTTAATAAAAAAGATATTTGATAAATGTTTACAAGATAATTGACAAATCTACTAATTGTGAAAATTATCTTCCTCATGTAAGCATGCTGCCAAAAAAAAGAAACTAACTGCAAAACAAATCTCAGAGACGAAACAACACACCTAGTATTCTTTTTTACTTTAGAGTAAATGATGTTAGTGCAATTTATTTATAATAAACATCTATCATTCGTCCTTTCTTATTTGAATTTTAAACAGTAATTCATTTGGTAATTATACACAGTAATTCATTTGGTACACAAAAAAAATTGTCATTGTTTTTTCTTATTATTATATGGAGTTATGCTTAGTTAGAGAAGTGAGTGTATGCATACTAACACCAACAAAAATAATATAATAATTTTAAGAAAAACTTATACATAAATAGATTTATATGAAATTACTTTGGCACATACATATATCAAGTCTACATCTACATAAAAGAACATATCATACAATGTCGAGAGAGAGAGAGAGGGAGAGAGAAGGTTGGAGGTCGGGAAGAAGTAACTGGAGTAGCAGTCATAGAGCCTCCATTTTGGCAGGGAATCTGCCAAAAAATATTGATAAACATGGGCTAAGGGGTGTTTTTGAGAGATGCGGAAGGTTCAAGGAAACTTTCATTATGGCTAGGGGTGAGCTAAATTTCTGGGACTCCCGATCCCATCTCGGTCCCGATCAAGCCCTAGTCTCGAAATCTCGGTCCTAATAGATTGGAAGTGGGATCAAAAATAAAGTCTAGGTCACAACCGGGAGCGGGAGTGAGACCTAATCTTAACTCCCGATATCGATTCCTGGACTTATATATATATGTGTGTGTGTGTGTGTGGCCCTAATTCTCCATGAGAGAGAGCTCTCTCCACCATGGCAAGGGGAAGGAAGAAGGGTCAATCTACAACCAAGAAAAGGTCATCTCTATCGATTTCCCCATCACGGTCAATTGATGAAGACCATAAGGAATGTACCAAGGGCAATGCAACGGAGTCAGAGATAGGCAGCGAAGTAGAAACTGAAGCAAAGGAAGACACAACGGAGGGTCGGGTAATAGAACAGTTCATTCGAGAAGAAGAGGAGTAACAAATAAAACTCAAATCTTACGCCGCCCTAGTGGATCCTAATGAAAGTTCTTGCCTTCGTTTTGTGGAGCCAGAAGTTATTGAGGGAATCCCCTGTGCCTAGACCTGTCAATTCGGGCGGGCGGGTCGGTTTCGGGTCGGGTTCATGCAGACCAGTTTCGGGTTTATTTACGTTTTAGGTTTGGAAATTCCGAGCCAAACCTTAAACTTTCGGGCAGGTTTGGGTCGGTTTCTACTAGAATACTAGAATACATCGATAATGTGTTGCATCTTAGGAGAAAACCCCCCTCTGGCGGTAATTACAAACTTCATCAAGAGGGTGGGGAAGGACCGCCACATAAAGGAGATCTTAGAAGCGAAGAAAGGAATCTTCTTGGTGTGTGTTTAGCAGGAAGTATACCCGATATTGTCGTTCTTTCTCAGGGAGTTGAGGGGCATAGACCTTCTTGATTCTAAATTCAAAGTCGCTTTAAATTACTAGATTAACAAGAGATTATCTCTCATACCCGTCGTTGGGGTGGAATATGAGGCTAAGGTACGGGGTGGGTCTAGATGATTCTTAGCCATTGGGGCTTGTTGATGCCTTAAAGCTTCCTGTCATCACTCTCTCCTTGCACTAGCATTGGCCCTACGGATTGTTTTTCAAGCTTAGGATCCAAAGGAAGAAACGATGCTTAGTTGGCGTTGGATGGAGTATACAGACACCAGTGTAACGCCTCGGTCCCTCCCGGGCCGCTGACGTTATCGATAACTACTTCAAGGATCCCTGACTGGCCCCACAAATCATCACGAGTCTGTCCAGCATGCTTCGTCCTCGCTCATATGCTGCTTGGAAAAGCTTCTCAGGAGGTCACCCATTTTGGGACTACTCCTAGCCAAGCATGCCTAATTGAGGAGATCCAGCGAATGAGCTACCATAAAAGAAGGTGCGCCTTGGTGACATATAGTCATTTCAATCCTCTCAAGCGACACTTTAACCACATATCCAGGGTGTTACCATCACCCCCACTTAAGCATACAACGTCCTCGCTATGCCATAATCCACTCCAAAATCTTTGCCCCACTTGGTAACTGCCCATGGATCTCCCGTCCACTAGTGCAGCTCACTGTCGCAAGTCGGCTCTGATACCATCTATAACGCCCACTGTAACATCTGAAAATTTTGATGGTAAAACTGGTAGTATTAATAATGATGATAAATAAAACAATCGTGTAAATTAAATAGTAATAGTCGTGGGGGAATAAAAATAATCATGCTATTAACAATTACCATTGTTATTTGATTGTCTGACGATCATTAATACCAAAATTATTTTAGTGTTATAATAATAATAATAATTGTTGGAGGAAATGGAGTAAACGATATATATGACAATGGAAACTCGCTTGGATAACGCTAAGAGTCGTGGCCAAGTACTCACTTTCCTTAAGAACTATTTACTATACCGTAGATGTTCAAAGGGATAAAACTTAGCTCTTGTAACACTCAAGAAATAGATTCTCACTTGAATCACTCAAGTATAGCTGCAGTCTAGACAAGAATGAGGTTGTGATTAGCTTAGAATGGTGTGTCTCAAATAGCTTGGAATGTCTCCTATTTATAGGAGATTTCCATTATCTTAAGATACCCTAGTCAAAGGACAATCAAGAGTCTTAATGGAGAGATTATGGTCTTAATATGACCTTGACCAAGTCAAGTCATATAGCTGTTGCAATCTCATAATAATCGTGCTTAATAACAATATCAAACACTAATTACATAAAATCATATAGTCTTTAGCATTTGAAACTGTTCTGGGTTCCAACACGGTCCGTGTTGGATCAACATGGTCCGTGTTGGGTGCAACACGACCCGTGTTGAGCCCAGGAATATTTTCCTTGCTCTCTGGAAGCCAACACGACCCGTGTTGACTCCAGTTTCACCCGTGTTGATCATATTCTTGCCGTTTCACTTATATATGATCTTTTATACTTGCTATATATATATTCTTAAGGCTATATAATTAACTTATACTTTTGAAATATATCCAACAATCCCCTGCTATTTCAAGAGTATATAAAACCCTTGAAATAACTTTACTTAAGGAGCTTATACCCCCGCTATTTGAGATATACCTTAACTTATAATCACCAGAGAACCCACAAAACATATGCCTAATGAAAAATAGATTACTCTTTGAACTTTTCAATTAGTGTATATGAGCCAAAATTGAATCCAAATCACAAAGTAGACATAGCTTTGAACTTTGGATTTATATTGACCAACTATACTCATAACACACATACATTTTAAATCTTGAGTGTAAATACCTTTGACACTATTATCCGGCCTTGTGTCCTTATCCTTCATAAGTGTTTTGGAACTCTAGCTCATAGTTCCTTTATGCGGCCACACATTACACTTACATAGGTAAACTTTGTAATTTTACCACCCCTGTAATTAGGCTTTCCACAAAGTCTATTAAGAGTACTACTACTCAACCTCTTATCGTTACAGATTTTGTAAGCATCACTTGACTTTGGGATAGAAATGATGCTTCCTACTAATTTAAACAACTCCGTACTCATTTGAACATTAGAAATTAGTGGTATTCCAATTCGTAAAGTTGAGTCTTTGTTATGATTAGTAGTTCTTTGAGCTACAACCCATCCCTTTTGAAGTACTTATTATCAAATCTTTAGTCAATCCTTTGGTTAAAGAATCGGCTATATTTTCTTTTGATTTGACATAACTTAAAGTCACTACTCCATCTCTTATAAGTTGATGTACATAAGCATGTCTCAAACCAATGTGCCTTGACTTGCCATTGTAGACATGACTATATACAACATCCAGAGTAGATTTGCTATCACAATGAATTGAGATAGGAGCCATTGGTTTATACCAAACCGGTATTTCCAATAATAAGTTCCTTAACCACTCCGCTTCCTTACAAGCAGCGTATAACGCTACTAATTCTGAAGACATAGTGGAGTCCGCTATATTTGCTTGTTTCTTAGAACCCCAAGAAACCGCTCCACCTCCTAAAAGGAACACCCATCCACTGGTAGAGGAGAAATCCCCTTTATTTATCCAACTCGCATCCGAGTATCCTTCTAATACCGAAGGTTCTCCCTTATAAGTTGATAACCTTTAGTACCAGCTAAGTATCTTAATACTCTCCGAATTGCAAACCAATGCATATTACTCGGATTACTTGTAAACCTACTTAACATGCCAATTGCATAAGCAATATCTTGCCTTGTACTTGTCATAGCATACATGAGACTTCCTATCAACTTAGCATACTCAAGTTGATTAACGGAAGAACCCAAATTTTTCTCTAGTTTCTTATTTGAATCATAAGGTGTCACTGCCGGATATATCTTATCACCTCCAAACTTGTTTAATATTTTCTCAATGTAATGCTCTTGAGATAAACTTATTCCATCATTATTTCTAATGATCTTAATACCAAGAATTACATCCGCTTCACCCATGTCCTTCATAGAGAACTTTGAGGATAGAAATTCTTTGGTCTTATCAACTTGTTCCATGTCAGTCCCAAAAATCAACATGTCATCAACGTATAGGCATATAATCACCCCTTTTCCATTCTCAAACTTAGAGTATATGCACTTATCCGATTCATTGATCTTATATCCACTTGAAAGCACTACTTCATCAAACTTTTGGTGCCATTGCTTAGGTGCTTGCTTAAGTCCATATAAGGACCTTATAAGTTTACAAACTTTCTTTTCTTGACCTTCAACAACAAACCCTTCGGGTTGTTCTATATACACTTCCTCTTCTAGCTCACCATTCAAGAATGTCGTTTTGACATCCATTTGATGGATAACTAGCTTATGAATAGTAGCTAAAGCCAACAATACACGTATTGAAGCTATCCTAGTTACCAGTGCATATGTATCAAAGTAGTCAATACCATACTTTTGAGTAAAGCCCCTTACAACCAACCGGGCTTTATACCTCTCAACGGTACCATCTACTTTTCTTTTCCTTTTAAAGATTCACTTAGGCCATCTGCAAAGGCAATCCATGAATGGATTGGATTGGTAGGGGTCCACCACCAAAAAGTGGTGCAATCCATTAGGTGTGAGCAAACCCCAAATAATGGCAATCCAAAACTAAGGATCACTCACCACCCAACAAGCAAAAAAAAAATGGAAAAATAAAAACATTGAGTTTGGTAATTTAATTTCAAGGAAAAAAAAAAGGGAAATACCTCATGATCTACTCATGATCCATTCATGGATCACTCTCTTTTGCTATCCACAAGATCACCTCCATCCCAAATTCTTTTTTTCTCTCACATCAATCCTCTTTGGATCACCTTTAAAGTTCCAAGATCACTTAAGGATCACTCGCCATTTCAGCGAGCGATCCAACTTGGATCATGGTTAAAGATGACCTTAGAGGTAATTGGTTTACTTCCCGGAGGAAGGTCAACCAATATCCAAACATTGTTTTCCATTATTGAATCAATCTCATCTTATACCGCTTCTTTCCACAAAGAAGCATCATGAGATTGCATAGCCTCTTTAAAAGTTTTAGGATCATTATCTATGTTGTACATACATAGGGTCTCACTTTCAATTGAGTCCCTTGAACCTTCTACTAAATAAACATAGAAGTCCGAACCAAAATCCTTCGGTTTCCTTGATCTTTTACTCCTTCTTAATCCAATACTTTCATCTTCTTCATCATGAGTAACATCATGACTCAAAAGATTATCTTGTATGGATATACCCTCATGATTTTCATCTTGAGGCTCAATTGGAGGAACAATATCTTGACTCATATCTTTAGGTCTAGGAATTGAAGAGAACCTAGTCTCATCAAAAATTGCTTCTAGTGATTCCATAACGATATTCACCGAAATGTACTCATTTGACTCAACCACCAAAAACCTATAAGCTTTGCTATCTTGAGCATAGCCTATAAAGATGCACTCGATTCCTCTTTCACCTAACTTTCTTTTCTTAGTTTTCGGGACTCTTACAATAGCCCTACAACCCCAAATCATAAAATACTTAAGACTTGGCTTTCTTTTGTTCCATAATTCATACGGGGTACTAGAATTCCCTTTGAAAGGAACTCTATTCAAAATATAACAAGCCGTTAATATGGCTTCACCCCAAAATCCATTACTTAAACCGGAGTTAGACAACATAGAATTCACCATTTCTTTTAAAGTTCTATTTTTCCTTTCCGCAACCCCATTTTGTTGTGGTGTATACGGGGCGGTTGTCTCATGAACAACGCCCGTTTCTTGGAAAAACTTTGGATCATAAAATTCCCATCCCCTATCGGATCTTAAAGTTTTAATCAAGGTCTCACATTGAAGTTCACTTCTAGTTTTGTAAACTCTAAACTTTTCAAGTGTTTCATCTTTAGAACTCAAAAGATAAACTTGACAATATCTAGAATAATCATCAATGAACGTCACATAATACTTCTTACCACCTATAGAAGGTGTACTATAAAAATCTCCTAAATCACTATGAATTAAATCAAGCAATTTAGAAGTTCTTTTTACACTTGAGAATGAACTTTTGGTGATTTTATTAAGCATGCATGTCTTACATTTTTTATGTCATCATTCAACTTAGGAATCAAATCTAGATTAGACATTTCCTTCAACTTTGAAAAGTTCACATGTCCTAATCTAGCATGCCATAAAAAAGACTTATTCAAAATAGACACATGCATATAAGCGGAAATCATGCCATCTTTATTACTTTTCGCATTCAATTTAAACATCTCCCCATAAGCATATCCCTTCCCTACAAAAGTCCCACCCTTGGAAAGTACATAATTATCTCCATCATAAACTTGCATAAAACCAAACTTGCTAAGGAGATAACCGGATACAAGATTCTTACAAACTTCCGGAGCTAAAGACACATCATTTAAAAGCAAAGTTTTACCGGAAGTGAAAACTAATTCCACTTGCCCAATGCCTTCAACTTTCACCGAATGGTTGTTGCCCATGTAGAGTTTCACACCATCATCCGCCGGTTTGAGAGTCTTGAATAAACTCTTGTCAACGCAAACACGCCTTGACGGGACCTTGGGAGAGATCTCAATGTTAAGCACATATGCCACATTGAGAGTTGTTAGCAAGAAATGCATCTTGCTTTGCCACCGTCGAAAATCCACTCCTTCAAAGCGCTCTAGCTTTTGGAAATTGCTAGACAAATCACGAAGCGAGGCCATTTCTAAATAGTTCTTAAGATTGTTGGAGGAAAGGGAGTAAACGATATATATGACAATGGAAACTCGCTTGGATAACGCTAAGAGTCGTGGCCTAGTACTCACTTTCCTTAAGAACTATTTACTATACCGTAAATGTTCAAAGGGATAAAACTTAGCTCTTGTAACACTCAAGAAATAGATTCTCACTTGAATCACTCAAGTATAGCTGCAGTCTAGACAAGAATGAGGTTGTGATTAGCTTAGAATGGTGTGTCTCAAATAGCTTGGAATGTCTCCTATTTATAGGAGATTTCCATCATTTTAAGATACCCTAGTCAAAGGACAATTAAGAGTCTTAATGGAGAGATTATGGCCTTAATATGACCCTTGACCAAGTCAAGTCATATAGCTGTTGCAATCTCATAATAATCGTGCTTAATAACAATATCAAACACTAATTACACAAAATCATATAGCCATTAGCATTTAAAACTGTTCAGGGTTCCAACACGGTCTGTGTTGGGTGCAACACGACCCGTGTTGTTCCAACACGACCCGTGTTGAGCCCATGAACATTTTTCTTGCTCTCTGGATGCCAACACGACCCGTGTTGACTACAGTTTCACCCATGTTGATCATATTCTTGCCGTTTCACTTATATATGATCTTGTATACTTGTTATATATATTCTTAAGGCTATATAATTAACTTATACTCTTAAAATATATCCAACAATAATAATAATAATAATAATAATAATAATAATATAATACTATAACAATTATAGTAGTGGTAATAATAATATAATAATACGATATTGCTAGTATATGAGTATACTGTGTATATAATGACATTAGGAAAGGATGATAATTACAATTGCATCATCCACTTTGTATGGAGTATGGCAGGGATATAATATTATATTGCACTATAATATTATAATAAGTGTATTCCTAATAATTATAGTAACTAGTCTTCAGACCCGTGCGTTGCACGGGACGAAAGTAAATCTCACATATCATTGATAACATTTTAGACTATGATGAATTGATGATCATAACTTTATAAGTTCGCAATCATTTTATAATAATACAAAATTCTACTTCAACATATATGAAATAAGTATAATGATCACAATTATCTTCACTAATACAATAATTTTCTCATCGACTATAATATGCTTCATATGATAAATTTCTTTATCATTTTAATTCTTCGAAACTCAAATTAGACAATAGTCATGATACATTATCTTTGTTTATATCACAATTATCTTCACTAATACAATAAATTTCTTCGAAACTCAATTTAAGATACATTATCATTTTAATTCTTTATGTTACAAACATTCCCAACACAAACATAAATAAATTTTTGTTTATATGTACTAACAATAAAAAAAAGAGTTTGATAATGATGGGAAAAATTAAATTAGACAATAGTCATGATATAATATCAAAATAAAAGATGAAGGATAATATTATTATATTATTTATATATGAATATTAAAGATAAGATGATGGAAAAATGAAATTAGTAATAATCTTTTTTAACATTGTTTTCCATCTTTTAATATTTTCGGTTACTTGCAAATTTCAAGTACGTGACACACATTTGATAAAAGCCTACAACAATTATACATACAAATTAGTTAATTAAAAAATAAAGTTTAAAGAAAATTAAACATTGTTATAGATTAAAAATATAATGAGGACTCATAAAAAGTATTAAAATCTAGGTTTTTGTCACTAATAGTAGTATGAAACTAATTGTAAAACTCATTTATCATTTCATAAAAATAAGTACTATTTTAAAATTGTCAAAAAACTATAATGTAGTAAAATGCAAAACAAAATGACTTGCAATGCTAGTAACTTTCAATTAGGTAAATTTTCAAAATATAAAGTTTGATATAATGATAAATTAATAAAATATTAATAATATAATTTCCTCGTATAAACATAATAACTACGAATGTCTTTACAAATCTTGTAGTCTTCGCACCGGCCAAATGCGACGTCCAACGAATATGGTGCATCGAGCACATACAATCCAATGAAGACTTTTAGCCTCTTGTAAATTTTTTTAAAAAAATAGCAAGACTCACTTATTAGGATGAAAGAAACAAATCAAATCAATATCAAAATAGTTGGTCTAATTTAACATATTAAGAATTACAATAACCATATCATTGCACATAAATATTGCAATTGCCAATTAAGATAAAACGATAAGTCTTAAAAGAATGCATACCTCCATTGAGGTTATATATATATAGTGTCTACAATCTGCATTATATCCACGCTCTACCATCGAATTAAATTTCCTTGTCAATTTCAGGGAATTCAACTCTCATAAAATTGACATCCCGTCTTTATATTTCATGGCAATCAAGAGCATCCAAATTAATAAAAAAAAGACTATTGATCATCATATCTTATCATGAATTCTCATATATGCCCAAGTAATTAGTTGAATTTGTAGTGCTACCAACTTTTTTGAACTATTTAAATATCACATGTACAAACCAATATCAATACTTAAAACAAAAGGAACAAATTCAAGATCAGTTACTATTATGATTAATATAATTTTGAAAAAACTAACTATGCATTTAAAATCGACCACAAAAGTTAAGTAATCCCTGTAGTTTGTATAATATAGAGACAAATTGAAATTTATAACCACAATCTAACATTTCATTGCAAGTAATAATAATCGAATTTATTCAATTCTCAATTAACAATATCTGTGTCAATTTATATATAATATTTAAAGAATAAAAAAGTTTTAATATTATCTTCACTATACAGTTGTTTCTCTCCATATGACAATGTATTGGACTTTTTGGACTTCAATAAAATCTGTAAAGAATTGTGTGCTCAAGGATAAAAATAATAAGCGGATAGTTTTAACAATAATATATAACGAAACAATTAAGTTGACATTACTATGTTTTATATTATGGTTCATATGATATATGATGTACATTTTTAACTATTTGTATATATGGTTGAATGATAAAAATCAATTTGAGCAAAATAATATAAAGTATATTATAATATATAATATGTGGCTTTGAATTGATCGTAAAATATGTGAACATACCTTTTTATCGCCGAGGATCATACTTTTAAAATGTATCATCGTATCTTTCACATTATAAAAATTTCATAATCTTGAAACTCTCGCCTTAATTTTCCAATCATCTTTTATAGGTAAAAGTTGATGAAGAAATGAATAAGACATTGTAACTTTGTTATGATAATTGATACTTTTGGAATTATAGTAATGACTATGACTATTTATGTGAAAAGATGAATAGTTGATATACAGCTTCACCAAGATTTTTATAGGAGATTTTTTTTGAATTAATTAATTGAAAATTAAATATAAAACTATTTAACATGGGTTATTGGTTTGCCGTTAATAAACTTCATTTGATTGTTGCCTACAAATGGTTATTTGCTTTGATAACGGTAAGTTGGAGCTAATGATATAAAAGATTAATAATAATTATACTTTAAAAAATAATTAATTATGAATTAAATATGAATGAACATGCATGAACGTTAACCTGGGTAATTTTATAAAGAACGGTGGTGAATGATATTTATGATTAACAATTAAGTATAAATTAAAATGAGCTACGGTTATGTTTACCAATTAAGTATCAATTAAGAATGTGGTTAATGGTTTAAATGAGGCTTAAAAAAAGGTTATTTTTATATCATGACTAATAATTATTTGCATGTAACATTTTTTTAAAAAGAAAAAATTATTTAGATAAACTTAGAATGCCCAAAATACCCTTATAAAATCACACTAATTTCGATCCTCACCCTTTGTACCCAGAAATATATATATATATATATATATATATATATATATATATATATATATATATATATATATGATAAGAAGGGGGATATGTGGGAAGGAATTCTCTCTAATTCAATTCAGTGTATAAATTTTGGTGGAGCTATACTTAATCATAAGTACCAATTCGATGCTTGATTATAGCTAATTGATTGATTACGAATACTTAATTTGTACATTTGCATATTTACCCCCTTGTCTAGGGTCTATAAAAGGGGATAATCTCAACTTTTTAATAAGCACTACACTCATTTGCCTTGCTACTCCCACAACAAAATTTCCCCGCACTGCCTATTCTTTTGATACATCTGAGTAACAAGGTCACGGCTGATGTCTAATTGATTATGTAATGTTTAAAATTTCAGAATCAAGTGCTAACATAGTCGAGGTATAGTAAATGTCAACCCCTTATCATAAAATTATATTGCTTTACTAAATCTATTAATGTCTATTGGATGTCCACAATATTGTTACTATTATCACTATTGCACCAGTGATCACCTATTTTGAAATTTGCATCCCGAAGAAGACTTTATGTGAAAATTAATTGGCTAAATGTGGACAATCTTTTATGACTAATTTTGCTATTTTTTGAAATTGGGGTTGCATGGTTGATGAGACTGGAACTATGTGGAGTATTAAATTGACTAATAATTCAAACAGTACTAAGTGCGAGTTCGGGTAACGTCCCCAAAGACTAGGATGTGGTATCCTGCAGAGGAGTTGTCCAGAGATCAGGGAGACCTGATAAGTGCTACTTCCCCGGGTTTAGGTGTGTGCAAGTGTTGTGATATGGATGACCATTCGTATGATTGAGATTGTGATTGTGATTGTGATTGAGATTGTGATTGTGATTATGATGATGTTAAGAAATGGTTATATTGGAAGTTTTGATTGGTTTGGTTAATTTGTTTGCGAAAAGATTTGACTTGTTCACTTCTTCTCCTAAATGAATTGAAATGAATTTTTCACCTGTTTTGACATTTAGAGGTGGACATTATTGAGTCCTTCTCATTTTGTTAAATGTTTTGTATTCAGGTGAAGAATTATGTGATGTGAACAGGCTCTACAAGTGAGGACGTGGAAGTTAAAAGCTTTGAGAATAAAGTTTAGTTAAATGTTTAGAGTTGAAGTTTTCTTTCGTTTAATTAAATTAAAGCAACAACTATCGTTTGTTAGTTTTTCATTCTTGCCTTGTATTTCTTTGGAGATATGACAGTAACGCCCTATTAAAATTGAGACTTCCGGTGTTAATGTTAGCTAACGTTTGACTTTTTCATAATTAAATTTCCAAGGCGTTACAGAAATCATGAAGGAACGGTGGAAGAGATAGTGATATATGGAGATGTAAGGTTGGTTCATCAGATGGATCGTTGAACCACAAAAAGGGTATATGAAGATTATGTAGCCACATCCTTGTATGTTGTATGGATTCAAGGCTTTTGAATGAGTTGAATATGGATGTGTGGGTAGCTCTGTTAACGTAAAGGTGCACTCATGAATGTGTATGATGGAGGAGACCATTGATACGTCACAAATGGGAAGTGATAGTCAGAATGGGTGAACTCATCTCATAGGAAGAGAGATGACAAGATAATTTATGGATGTGGAGGGTAGTCCAAGTTTGTCGAAAAGAAGGAGAAGAGTTTATGATGATGGAGAAGCATGAGTGTGCTTCAGTACCCTTAGAATCCAGGATTTACTCTCATTTCGCGTAGCCCACCCCAAATGAAGTTTTTAAACTAGTCTCTCTTTGTTCTCTTACTAAAAGACTACATTCTTTGACGATGTATGCTTCTCTTAAATGATTGGTAGCGGTCGAGCCTTAGAAGTGGCTCTTCAGCGTATCCAATGTGGAATCATGTCAGTCATAGTTCGTAAAGTGCAGTTATAATCAATATATCTATACTAGACGTTTAAATAAGATTTTTCTAGATTAATTTCGAATTTTAACAATAAATTTATTTATTTATTTTTCTCATTTCTCGAGGCTAATTGACCAAAAGGTCAAGATTAGGGGCGCACATGACGAAAAGTAGGACCCACAAATAAAGAAGCAGTGAATCAACAGAATGAGTGAGTGAAAGTCATAGATCATACTACCTCCGTCCCAAATTGTTTGTCCTTTTACATAACTTTTTTGTCCCAAAATATTTGTCCTATTTTTTTTTTTGAACAGTATATTTGTCCTATATATAATCCCAACAAATGTAATTTCTTTTCTACCCCTAATTAATAAATTCATTTATCACTTTTTACAATTCTAACAACTATTATCTTCAATTAAAGTAGGGGTAGTTTGGGTAAATTACAAATTTTTTACCTCAATTCCCAATATGCATTGATCTTCTCAAGTTAGGTAAATGGACAAATATAATGGGATGAAGGTAGTAAACCCTAATGTATTGGGGGTAAAAATAAAATGGAATCTTTTTGCCAATTCGAGGTAAGATTTAAAGGCCCTGATTGTGTCCATCATATCAGCAAAACAACAAATGACCCATCCTTGGGAATATCCGGCTCCCTCTAGAGCTCTCCAAAAACCTTTGCTCTTCCTCTCTCCTGTTCCTAATTCTACCCCTTCACCTTCTCTTCTCCAGCCAGATCCCTCATCTTTACCCAGTCCTATTATGGCTTTTCTAGCAAGATTCTTATGATTCTGGATTTTCTATAGCTTTTCGAATCTGAGAACTAATGTCGTCGGGTGGTTCTTTGGCATGCTTGGCCAGGCTACCCTATTCCCTATTAGAATGATGATCTTCAGATCCTTCTGGAACAGATCGGAGCTAATTCCTCTATCTTATGCGCAGATCCCCTTGACGCGAGACCTAAATCTGCTTTATCGATACCTGGCTAGTGTCTGTCACTATTTCGAGGTGGACAAAGTGTGGTGGCCATGGATAAACGACGTTGCGTCTCCCTCTTTGCTTGTGAATGATTGCATCACTAGTAAGTTTGTGGCTTGGCCTCCAAGGCCCACGCCGGCTAGTCTCCAGGTATGGAATCTACACACCTATTCGTTCCCTCTGTATTTCCATCTCTTGCTTTCTGCAGGTGAAAATCGATGGTTTTAGATTGGCTATTGCCTTACCTTTTGTGATGAGCCGATATTCATCCCTCCTCTATATATTTCCTAAGGCGCAATCCTTATCCTTGTGCATCTCTCTGTCTACCATCCTTATTCTCTCTAAATTGCCTATGTCTATTCTTGATTCCCCTAAAAATGGCTCTCCTATCCACTTCAACTATGTTTCCTCTTCTAACTCTCCAACCGGACTCCGAGCCTCTGATGCTTTGGATTTCGGTAGAGATTAAGATGATTGCGACCATAGTATTAGAAACTCCTCTTTTTCCCACACTGTTAAATACGGTATGGGCAGTCACAATAATGGTCTCAGCCCCAACCCTAGAATATCGGCTTGTAACCTTCCTTCCGGAAGTCCATCTCATCTCAACCGTACCTCCTTTAATTTCCCCCCTCTCCTTTAAAAATCAGTCATTTTCCTAACTCCCCTGACCATTGTGGTCTTTCTGATTATGTTGACCATGACATTGTTAATGACCTTCAAAAACTCTGTCTTTTTGTGAAAATGTGGGAATTTGATGTTCCTAACCCAGTCATTGCTTAATGGAGACCATCATGAAGAACAACAAGCAGTAGTAGCTTCATCAGCAAAGGAGGCATCTATAGGAGCTTCACCAACACTTTCAACAGCAGCACTAGGAGGAGACCATGCTGATTTACCAAACTTAGCAGCTAGGGAAGCATTTCCAGTAGAAACAACAGGCTTCCTAATCCCAGCAAAGACAGCAGGCCATTTAGCATGTCATCTAGTAGTTCAGTCACCCAGCAGAAGGATCACAGGTTCAACAGCAGCCACCAACCCATAAACAACATCCATCCAAGCTTGTTACACACATGTGAAGCAAGTCTTGGCACCTACAGCCATCCAGCCCACCAGCATTGGTCATTCAGACCAAATCCAGTTCCCAGCAACAACAGTCCAACCAGCAGTCTTTCTCAATGTCATATCTGTTGATTGAGAAAGATTCAGCCAAGGTTCCCTAGGAGTTTTTTTGTTCTTTGTCATGCCATTTTCAAGTCCAAGTCAAGTCCCAGCATGTTCGAGCATGGAACAGTAAGATTCAAATGCTAAAACAAACAATCCCAGCAGGGTTGTATGTTATCAGTTTTTCCATAACATCGGTACGGTTCTGAGGCTAAGTCTTTTGTTATCTGTCCATACGGGTTGTTTTGGTCTTTCCAGCTCGATCTTAACCTGTTGAGATTATATCTAGGTTAACTTTAGCAGCATGTCCGTCATCTCCTTGATTCTCTTCTTTCTATGGTCGATGATGAGTTTTATTGTTCATCTCTGAGACTTATATAATTTTCTTCAACTTTCTCTCCCACCTTGTCATTGTTAAATAATCCACCCCTCCATTACTTTGGGTGTGTTCTTTTGATCTTGAGAAATCAAATACAGTTTTGCCATCCAATTCATCATAGTAGAGGACCTTCTATGTCTAATCTGCGCTGTATCTTTTTTGCAGTGCCTGGAGAATAAGGCTTGATGCATTGGGCTATTCACATTTACTTAGATTATTATGCAGCCCTTGCTCATGATTCCTTTTCTTGCTATATTTTAAAGATTATTTATAGGTCTTGTAATATCTATTAGTTGTGTTGTAATAACAGTGAGTATTATGTTGAAGCTACCATCTATGTGTATATTGTTGAAATTACCAATCTGATGGGAATATGTCTTATTCCTTATTCTTGCAAAACCATATCTGACCTTTTAGGTGTGGAGCCATTTCATACAGGCTACAGAAGCCTCATCATTAATCAACCATTATGAAAATCCTGTGCTGGAATGTTCAAGGGGCTAAAAAGCCCAATCTCAAGTTCGAGCTTAATTACATAAGAAACATTGTTAATCCGGACTTAATTTTCCAGCTGGAAACCATGGTTAACCAAGAAAACACGACAAAATTTTTGCCCAAGCTAGGATTTGATTCCTATCTCTCTATCTCCCCTATAAATAACTCAGGTGGAATTTGGTGCTTTTGAAATTGAAATTCTATGGATTTCACCCCTTTAATAACAAGCCAAAGATTTATTCATAGTGAAATCATTGATAAGTCTAGAAACTTTCGTTTCCAAATTTCGGCCTGCTATGGTCCCGCCCAAAAACGGGATAAAGATGCCTTCTGGAGCTTGCTCCTAGACCTCATCAATACCGTTTCCCTTCCTAGCTATCTCATGGGTGATTTCAATGAGGTTCTATCACTCGCTGACAAAAGGGGTGGACCCTCGCCTTCACCTAAATGATTCGTTAGGTTAAACAACTTCCTTGCTTAAACCTTTTGCACGGATGCGGTTGCAAGCGGGAGACAGTTCACCTGGAAAAAAACTTTGTAAAGGACATCTTGTTTATGAAAAGCTAGACCGCCTTCTTACTACGCCCTACCTGGGATGCTCTTTTTCAAAATTACAGTCTCCGCACAGGATCCTTTACAATCTCAGATCATTCCTATATCCTTCTTGAAATGGAAACCGACTCCCCACAATCTAAGGGAACCAATTTTAAATATCATCTGACTTGGTCCTCTTTCCAATAGGCGCATAATATAATTTTTAAAAAAAGTTGGAACATGCGCGTCCAGGGCATACCCGTGTTCCAACTCAATCAAATGCTCCAATCAACCAACTAAAGTCGGGCTTAAATTATGGTCCAAAGCAATGTTCGGTAACTATCGCAATAAACTCTCAATAAATGCCAAACTTCTCCAAACCGTTGAAATAAAGCTAGTAAATGATCCTTAAACAACGCAAAAAGTTGCATCTCACTAATAATAAATTCTGGGGCAATCTTAGTCAGAAAGACTGGTTAGTTAATGGCAATCGTAACTCGAGACTCTTTCACCTCTCCATGAAGTCTCGCAAATCTCGAGCCAAGATATGCAACATAAAAAATGATGTTGGTTGTTGGATTGATAATATAGACGATGTTAAGACCATCTTCATCGAGAATTTTACGAAACGTTTTAAATCTGAGTCTAACCCAGGGTGAAACCTTGGTCTAGATCTGTCCCCTCGCCTTTCGGAGGCTGACAACACCTCTTTCATCAAAGATGTCTCTGACTACGAAATTGAACTGGCTGTTTTCCAACAAAATAAGTACAAATCCCCTGACCCGAATGGCTTTGGGATCACTTTCTACCAAGCTCATTGGAACGAGATTAAAAAAGATGTTTGCAATGCCGTCAAATAATTCTTTCGAGACGCTAAGCTTCTTAAACAGTTCAATCACACCTTGATAACCCTCATACCCAAAGTTGATAATCCCTTTACCCCGGCGCAATTTCGCCCCATTAGTCTTTACAATAGCTTTAACAAAATTATTTCCAAAATTCTAGCAAATAGGCTCTGACTTACTTGGGAAAATAATCGATCCGGTCCAGACTGCCTTCATGCCTAATTGGTTACATGACAACATTCTCATTGCGTATGAAATCATTCATAAGTATAAGTCAATGAAAGGTGGGAAAGGTTGGGTTGCACTTAAGCTTGACCTTGAGAAAGCTTTCGACAGAGTTGAGTGAGACTTCCTCTTTAAAGCTCTGGCCAAACTAGGCTTCCATCCTAAATGGATCTCTTGGATTAGGGAATGCATCACTACCATGTCCTACTCTATTAACATAAATGGTGAAATATGTGGATTCTTCAAACCTTCCAGAGGACTGAGACAAGGAGACCCTCTTTTTCCATATCTCTTCGCTATTTGTATGGAAGTTCTAACTTATTATTTGCGAATCCATTCCACTCTGCGGAGCTCTGGAGTGGGAATTAGACTTGCATCCAATTCTCAGCCTATCCCTTACTTTCTTTTTGCAGATGATAGTCTTGTTTTTTTGCAAGGCTAATGCTGCTTCGGCATATACCCTAAAATACATTGTTGACATATTTAGTTACCATTTAGGTCAGCTTATAAATTTCAATAAATCCACCTTAATCTTCTCTCAAAATACTAGAACCAGTGATAAGAGGCTTATTGCGGGTGTTTTTAATATACCTCGCAGTGACAACCTGGGTAAATATCTAGGTTGTCCTCTTTTTAAAGGTAAACCCCCAGGTTCCATTTTCAATGATCTTGTTACCCGCACTCAACACAAATTGCAAAACTGGAAGGCTAAACACGTCTCCAAAGCAGGCAGAGTTGCGCTCATTCAATCCAATCTCGAATCACTACCTGTCTATATGATGCAATGCTCCAAAATACCGAACTCAATCTCCAGATTGATTGACTAGCTTTCTCTACAAAGACCAATCCATCGGTAAAGGTATCCCCCTTGTTTCTTGGGATAAAGTTCGCCTTCCCAAAACCCTTGGGGTCGGCCTCCGTAAGGCAGAAGCGACAAATGCATCTTTCATTTGTAAACTTATTTGGAAATATCTTTTTGGTTCCGGTGTTTGGGCAAACTTAATGCGGGCTAATATCCCATCACTGAAACCTTCTTCGACCGTAAAATTAGAAACAACGAATCTTGGGCCTGGAAAACAATTCTTAAAAATCGGGACCTCTTCAGAGAAGGTCTTTGTTGGATTGTTGGCAATGGCACCTCCATTAATTTTTGGAAAGACAACTGGTGCTCTCACACCAATCTCCACTCCCTTAATGGGATTGAAAACCCAGCTCTGTTGATCTCAATCTAAATGTGTCGGAGGTTATAAAGCTAGACAGAACTTGAGACTTAAACAAACTAACCTCCATAGTCAATCCATACTCAATCAGTTTAATAAAAGCTATTCCAATCCCTCATACTTCCTCTAAGGACGAATGTTGTTGGGGGCTTTCCAGTTCGGGCAAATTCACTACTAAATCCACCACTTAGATGGCGCATGGCACCATTCATGAGTCTCCTTCCTGGAAATTCAACAGGATATGGAATCTGAACATTCAACCCAAACTAAAAACCTAATTTTTATGGCTGATTTGCCACAAAGTCCCCCTACTAAAAGCGCTCTAGCAAAAAGGGGTATCCCCATGGACACTTACTGTCTAACCTGCAAGACAACCCTTGAAGATCAAGATCACCTTGTTCTTACGTGCTCCAATATTCGAAAAATATAGGAAATTGTTACAAACTCCGAACGGATTAAAAATTGCCAATCCCTTGACAATTCCAATGCCCTAAATTTTATCACACAATACAGAGAATGTTTCGGCTCCATTAATCTGACCAATATAATTGCTCTCTTTTGGAGCATTTGGAAAGCTAGGAACGAGCTGGTCTTCAAAAATTGTCTTTTACGGCCGAGATCTATTTATTAAAGCAAAAAGCAGCAGCTTCGAGTGGAAATTTAGAAATCAGCTTGATGATGTTTCCCAAGAATTCTTGCTTTGTCCGAAGGCGAGAATCTCTCAGCCCTCCCTCCGTTGGGTGGCGTGGTCCCCCCGGCTGATTACATTAAAGTAAACTTCGACAATGCAAAATCTTCTAACAACGCAGCCGATGAGCTTATCATTCGTGATTGGAGAGGCCAGAGCCTCGCTTGTAAATCTTTCAACCTGGCCGGGCAACGCTTCTGTCATCATTGCGGAAGCCACAACCATGTGTAATGGTATCCTTGAAGCGCTATCTATGGGCTATCACATCATTACTATCGAAAGGGACAACAAAATTGTTATTGAAGCGGTCAAAGGTCTGTGCGAGCTTCCTTGGTCCATCAAAAAGGTGGTTGAAGATATCCGAACGGTGCTTAAAAGATTCTCCTCCTCGGTCATCAATCATGTGTATAGGGAAGTAAATCATGCAACGGACTAACTTGCAAAATAAGGCTAAGCCGATATACTGGAATCCAATTGAGGATTGGGCTCTAAATAGTATTTTGTACGAGGAGAGGTTAGAATTACGCACTTGAAAGAAGGGTTGCCGGGTGGGACGACCATGCGCCCGGGTGTAGGGTGCATGGTGCGCCCATTCAACTTTTTTTTTTTTTATGTAATATTATATTTTAAAATATTTTGTGTTGGACTTTTTTATTTTTTTAATATATGAATGTTCATAAAGTTAAATTATAATGTTTATAAACTAATATATGGATGTTCAAAATTTACTACAATATTTATAACCTATAAAGTCAATGTTCATAAGCCTTAACTATTAATTATTATGCTCATAAATTATAACTATTATGCTCATAACCTACCAGGCCAATGCTCATAAGCCTCTACACCAATGCTCATACTATATAACTACTATGCTCATAACTTATAATTATTATGCTCATTACATAAAACCATAATGTTCATCAAGCAGAATTACAATGCTCGTAACCTATAGCGACAATGCTCATTACATGAAACCATAATGCTCATCAAAGTATAACTACAATGCTCATAAGTCATAACCTATAACGACAATGCTCATTACATGAAACTATAATGTTCATCAAGCTAAACTACAATGCTCATTACCTAAATGCTCATTATATAAAACCATAATGCTTATTACCTATTACTACCATGTTCATTACCTATAATTATAATGTTTATTACATAAAACCATAATGCTCATCAAACATAATTATAATGCTCATAACCTATAACGACAATACTCATTATATAAAAAAATATAAAATATATATAATGAAACTTCAAAAATATTTAATAAATAAATAAATAAAAGATATAAATAAATTAAACCATAAATTTAAAATAAATTTGTATTAAAATAAAAAAAGGCTGATTTAAAAAAAGAAAGTAGAGAAAAGAGAGTTGGGCTCATGGAGTATTGTGCTCCCGGGAGCACAATCTAATTTTTAGCCTAAACCTCTTGTTTCTTATCCGTTGAAAAAAGAGAAAAAAGGGCCCTGACTGTGATTGACGGCTGCTTACATTACTAGTGTATGACTTCAGTTGAGGGAGGCCACCCTGAATCGCATTTTTGTTCGCACACTCTTTTTCCCGGCGCTTCCTGTCCCCATAAGCCACCCATAAGCCACCCATAAGCCACTATAGATAGGACTATAGCAGGGGAGACCTCAACCTCAGGCTCAGGCTTAGGCTTCACTCAGTTAGACACACACAAACAAGCTCCGCCATGTGTGGAATACTAGCCGTCTTCGGCTGTATTGACAACTCCCAGGCCAAGAGGTCTAGGATCATTGAGCTTTCTCGCAGGTAATATCATACTTCAATTTTTGACTCTTGTATTCTATTGTCTACGCCATTTTCGCCATAGATTTAGTGACATCTCTTCACTTGGGTTGTTCCAATTGTTAATGTATTCAAGCGGCTACCTTCACGGGAACGACCTATTCATTTTATTCAATGGACTTTTGCTAATGGTTTTCGATTTTGCTAATCCATGAGTAATGGGAATATAGGATACTTACTTTGCCTTGTGGGTGAGCCAGTTTTCTTATGAAGTACTAGGAAGAGACTGTATAGATGTTGTGCCAACTAATATAAATAAAGGATCTGGGGATGGGAAACAAAGCATATGGGGATGGATGGTTGTGCATCCTTTTTGGATATGATCATATGGGCTCTTAAGGGCTATCTGTAAATTGTTCAATGTTTATTTGGATATTACTAGTGACAAGTTTCTGATTGGAAGATGTGGTTTTATGAGAGCTTTTATCTTTCATCTTCGAAGTTTCATTATGTTGACATGTTCATTTTTAGCAAAAGACTAACCTGACGCGACCTTTAAGCTTGTCTTCTTCCTTGACATGTTCATTTTACGAAAAGTTTAACTTGAAATGACATTTGAGGTTTCTCTCGTTAACGGTTATAAGTCAGTTTAGATTGTAAATTGTAATACATGGCCTTACATTGTATGATCACTCAAGTGTGAGTGATTGGTTGCTTTCGTCCAGTATTTACCAACATTATGAGGTGCTAGGAAGAGACTGTATAGATGTTGTGTCAACTAATATAAATAAGTCAGTATTTACCAACATTAGTACCCTTGTTTGCTCTATGAATGTCCCAGGATCAAAGAGGTGACCGTAACATACTCCTTGTCTTTATTGATAACCTATGCATTGTTTGTTAATTTGGAGGGAAATGCTCTCTGTCCCAAAGGAAAGTGCATGATTAATTGCTTCATGACTATATACTTTTTCGACATTGGTATGAGTACATATAGGAGAAAGGCAATTTGGTGGATGAAAGGAACAGTGAGTTATGGAAACCCTGTTGTTGGATGGGAATGGAACCTTGATGTATATAAGTCATGTTGAGGCAGTTGAGCCAGGATTGAAGGATTATACATTGAGTTTTACCATGAAGGTGGATGATTAATTCATTTAAGATCATTTACTCTATAATAAAAGCGGTGAAGCCTTTTTTGTGTTTTGCAAAGGAGCGTTTTTTGTGTTTTGCAAAAGTTCATTGAGCTGCTTGGTTGTGATGCTTGATTGGTACCAAGTGCCACCTGTCCATCTACTACACTACCAACGTGGTCTTATACCTCTTCCATTCTCATGTAGTACTACTACCTCTTCATAAATTAATTTCATTCACACATCTCCATTACTCTTTTTGATTTTCTCTAATTGTTATCTTTTAATTATAATCAGATACTAATTCTCTCATCAGTATTATCTTCTAATTGACTGTTATTTTTATTAATTGTTGTGAAAGTTTCTATATCTTCAAATTAGTGTTGTATCAAGTACTAATTATATTTCTCAATAAAAAAAGTACTAATTTAAAATTCAATGTATGAATATTCAAATTTATAAATCAACATTATAGAGTAACAATAGATGTGGTAGTGGATAAACTTAATCATTTGCAATTAAATACGACTCCTTTCTTCCCAAAAGATTTTCTATCTTTGTAATTTTGTAAATTATATATTTAATTATTGTTATTTATTGTGAGAAGGACTATCTAATCTTTGTATCTTACATTTCGTAGAAATATTTGTAATGAAAAATATTTTAAAGATGTTCTCTCTGTGTAATTTTGTAAGTTATATTTCATAGAAAAAATATTTGTAATGAAAATGTGTATTCTCTGCTATGGTTGGTAAAACTAAACTTTCACTTATATTTGTTGACCTAGCTAATAAGTGTTATACTTTTATAGTCAACAAATATATATAATTACTAGAGAAGCATTATTAAAAGTTGCAAAAAAAAAAGTGAATTATAACCACTCAAAATGATTATTAACCATCATAATTCAAAATACATATCCTTATCCAACATAAAATTAGACAGATTAAATATTTGAATGTAATTTTATAACCCGTGCGTAGCACGGGCTTCATACTAGTGTTCAGAAATATGTTAGTCTGTTTGGTGGTGCTTTTTTTAGGCTTACATAATATGTATAGTAGTTAGGCAATAGCCCTTTTGAATCTGGATTGATAGAGAAGAGCTCAATATGGTAATGGAGTTCGGGTCTTCTCCTCCTTGTTTCAAGTTGGACCCCCCCCCCCCTCTTTCTCTCACACACAGCGGTACCCAGTGAGAAATTGTCTAATTGCTGTTCCTTGGGACTATCAGGTTGCGCCATAGAGGCCCTGACTGGAGTGGCATACATTGTTTTGAGAACTGTTATCTTGCTCATCAGCGGCTAGCTATTGTAGACCCTGCTTCTGGAGATCAGCCACTTTATAATGAGGACAAGACAGTTGTTGTCACGGTAATTCGTCTTTCAAAATCCTAGCTGTGATTTATGAGATATACAAGTATCAAAGCTATATGAGAAAGACTGTTATCTTCCGTAGGTAATTAGCTAAGAAACAGTTGGCAAGTTGACTGTCTACCTGTATTACCTGTAATTCTTGCTTTGTTATTAGCATTATTGAATTTACTTATTAAAGTTTTCCAGCTATTGGATGTGATGCACCAAACACAGGCATCATTGTTAATCACATGATTAGTGGATTGTAGTGTGCTGATTATTTGGTGTCAGGTTAATGGAGAAATATATAACCACAAACAACTAAAGGAGGGTCTAACATCACATCAGTTCCACACTGGCAGTGACTGTGAAGTGATTGCTCATCTGGTAAGTATCTGTGTCAAATATGACCTTTTTCCGTCATGTAAACAGCTCGTTTTTCTTGGTCCACAAGGGATATTGGGCTTCTCTCATTGCATTTCAAATGCATCTTAATTAGATTAGGAGCTTCTTTCCCCTGTTTTCCACTGCAGTATGAGGAGCATGGAGAAGATTTTGTGGACATGCTGGATGGAATGTTCTCCTTTGTGCTTCTTGATACTCGTGACAAAAGCTTCATAGCAGCTCGTGATGCAATTGGTATTACCCCACTGTACATGGGTTGGGGTCTTGATGGTAGGTCCTATTTTGGCTATTTAGATGCCATGCTTCTGAAGTTTTTCAAGAATAGTTAGTCTCGTCTATTAGTTACATGATGATCACTTCAACTTCTTTTGATCAAGAACTTCAATTTCCTTTTTTATGACATGATGATGTTTCTGATATTCAGTCATTTATGTGCTTAGTTTGATTTGTTAACTGTTATTTTAGTCATTTCCCAGCAATAATGTGCATGTGCCTGAACTTCTGAAATATGAAGCTATTATGTAAATGTAAAGCTCATTCTTGGCATAACAGAGGACAATGTAAATTTGGAACTGAAGTACTGTGTTGCATTGACATCATTGTGCATAAATGATGACATAAGTCTATTCTGAAGCATTTTTTTGGGTACACTTATTGTGCTTTTCTTTTTTTCTTTTTTTTCAATGAAAAAATCCCAACACTTTCCTGTCTAGATATACAGTGTTGCATTGGCACCATAATTCAAAATGGGGCTATATGCTTTTGCTAGGGTCGGTGTGGTTTGCTTCGGAAATGAAGGCCCTTAGTGATGACTGTGAACGGTTCATCAGTTTTCCTCCTGGACATATATATTCAAGCAAGCAGGGTAAGCTATTTTTTCTAGCCCCATTTTTAGCCATTAGTAACTTTCTTAGTAGATGGTTTTAACTTTTAAGTAACATTAGGGCTAGATTCTGATTCTCTTGTACTTAACATGTTGCAGGAGGGCTGAGAAGGTGGTACAACCCACCATGGTACTCAGAAACCATACCTTCTACCCCATATGATCCTTTGGTTTTACGTGAAGCTTTTGAAAAGGTATGTGCTTACAAATCATCAGTTTGTTTATATTATCGTATCATTTTTGCACTTTCTATCTGCTGGGAACTTGTTTATGATCTAAGATGAAGATCAAGATCCCTTGTTTTAGTTATTCTTCTGGATCATATCTTGGATGCCATTTTGCAGTTGTATAAGTTGTTGATAGGCCAATTATAGATCTACACAAAAAGGATTTGAACTTATTATTTGAAACTTTTTGTAGGCTGTTGTTAAGAGACTAATGACAGATGTGCCATTTGGTGTCCTTCTGTCTGGTGGACTGGATTCATCTCTTGTTGCTGCTGTGGCATCACGCCACTTGGCTGAATCAGAGGGAGCTTATCAGTGGGGTTCGCAGTTGCATTCGTTCTGCATTGGTTTGAAGGTTGTAGTGCTTCAATTCTTAAATTGCAATATCAACCCCTAGTTCTACTTCTAGTTATATGCCAATTTGTTGTTAGAAATGTGTCATTCAAAGTTTTAAATCAGCCTTCTCCTTGCTTTTTTCAACATTTTATCATTCACTCTGCCAAATTGTGCCCTTTTCCCCTCAAACATGAAATATCAGCCTGAGGTGGTTGAGCACCCGAGATTGCCCTAAACTGACTACTAGAATAAAATGGGGGACAGGAATAATATATCTTGCAGATTGGGTGGTGGCTATACTGGTTAAGTTCTAGCCAAGACCAGGGTTGATTTGATGTTAGGGCAAGCTGCGCTGTTTATGTCTTGCTGACAGAGTTTGGAGATCTAAACTGCATTGATAAACTGGAAAATGAGTTGATATGAGCACAGATCTCTTTATATTGTAGCTGAAGTTTCTAAACTTACATTTCTATATCCCGCTCAGGGTTCTCCTGATTTGAAAGCTGCGAGAGAGGTGGCTGATTACCTTCGCACTCGCCACCATGAGTTCTATTTCACAGTTCAGGTGATTCTCCTTCAACATGAAGTCATGAATTAGAGAGAAAAGAATAAATATTTTACCTTAACATGTTCTGGGCTAATAATGGTATTTTGCTGAATCTATAGGAGGGCATCGATGCACTTGAAGAGGTTATATATCATATTGAAACATACGATGTTACAACTATTAGAGCCAGCACCCCTATGTTTCTGATTTCTCGTAAAATCAAGTCTTTGGGAGTGAAGATGGTTATTTCTGGTGAAGGGTCTGATGAAATTTTTGGTGGCTACTTATACTTCCACAAAGCACCAAACAAGGAAGAATTTCATCAGGAAACATGCAGAAAGGTAACCCTAAACCTCATTCATTTGTTGACTTATATTCACCTTTTGTATAGTAGGGTCAGTGAAAACTGAAAAGGCATTAACTTATCCTGAAGAATCAAGTTTTTAGTTGCTGGGTATGATCTGTTTGTGTTCAGATTAAAGCTCTTCATCTCTATGATTGCCTGAGAGCCAACAAGGCAACTTCAGCTTGGGGTGTTGAAGCACGTGTCCCCTTCCTGGATAAAGAGTTTATAAATGTTGCAATGAGCATCGATCCAGAGTGGAAAATGGTAATTGCATTTTTTTTTTGTTGTCAGAACTACGGTTATTCTGAAATTGAATGGTTTCTTCCACTGGGAGTGCATGTTCTGATATGTTTCTGCTGTCGGTTAACATCTTTGTGTGTTGGATTTATTTTATGGATATTTAGGCTTTAAGATCAATAAGTCAATTTGGTCGTTGCAATCACTATTTGTGTTTTGGTTATCACCCCTTTTGTTTTTTGTGGGATTTCTTTTTTGGAGGATCCCTTATTTTTTTATGCGCCTTTGCCTTCTTCGCCCCATTTAGAAAGCAGATTTTGGTGTATCATATCATTATCATATTTGCTATATCACCATGTTTTAACACCTACAGATCAAACGTGATGAAGGAAGGATTGAGAAGTGGATTCTACGCAATGCCTTTGATGATGATAAGAAGCCGTATTTGCCCAAAGTATGCAATTTCTCTGCTCTGCTATTTTTATTCTCTTGAATCTGTGGTTCTCTATGACATTATACTCTCATGTGTGTATGTATGTAAAGACTTACTCATGTTTTTGGGATTTTTTTAATGTACTAAATAAATGATTGGCTACTCTTGAGTATCATAGAGGAGTTGCTAATTGTTTTCTTAATGCTTTTTGTTTTTAGCATATATTGTACCGGCAGAAGGAACAGTTCAGTGATGGAGTGGGATACAGTTGGATCGATGGTTTGAAGGATCATGCGAGCAGCCATGTATGGAAATCTGACTGCTGTGAATAAAATTTTTAATTTTCAATTCATAACCGTCTACATGAAGATCCTGTCCAACCACTTCCTAGTAGAATGAATCCATGTGATATGTTTCATTGGTTTTTGATGAATATTGTTTGCTTTTCTACAGGTTACAGATGCAATGTTGGGAAATGCCAGTTTTGTTTACCCAGAAAACACTCCAACTACGAAAGAGGCATACTATTACAGGGCAATCTTTGAGAAGTTGTTCCCCAAGGTTTGGTTTCTGACCCTTTTTATGTTGCATGATGAGATTGGGAGGGTATGGGTTGGGTGGTACCAATCTAGTTGCCTTGGTTGCGATGCTGATGTGTTTGAAGTTGGATGACATTGTATGTGTTTGTATGAATGTGGTGGAGCAGAGTGCTGCTAGACAGACAGTACCAGGAGGTCCAAGTGTAGCTTGCAGTACTGCAAAGGCGGTAGAGTGGGATGCAGCGTGGTCCAAAAACCTTGATCCATCAGGCCGTGCTGCCCTTGGAGTTCATGAAGCTGCGTACGATGATGATGATGATGATGCACCTACACCACACACTAACAACGTTTCTTCACTACCTGACTCCAACACATTTCTGGGTGGAATTGTAGGAAGTACTACCGCAGTTGTCTGAGAATCAGCCTCACATTTGTGATTTGTTCTTGACAACCCCTCTCAACAAGTTGTGCTCCGCTGGGATTATTTTCAGGGACTCCTAAACACACATGCTTACTTCCTAATATCAAAATCAGCAGATACATGTCTTGTTCATTGTATTTCTTCCTTTCTCCTTTAACTGATTCAGTCATCTCCACTTATGCAACCTACTTCTTGTCTCAGTAAATATTTGTCACTCTGATTACAAAATACTAGTATTTAAACACCTGCGTTACACGGGACGCAAGCAAATCATACATATTATTGAAAATATTACCAATGTTATACTTAAAAAATAAAGAAAAAGCAATAATGAAAAATAAAAAGAGTAGTTTTTTTATTTAAAAGAATAAAGGAAAAAGAATAGTGTATATGAGAAAAATGAAAAAAAAAGAAGAGTCATCAATGCAAACATACACACATTAATATTACATGATTTTTTGAAAAAATTGAATAGAATCAATTATAGATTTCCGAAAATGCCTTCATTTGAATCCACATATTTCGATCATCACCATTTGTACCTAGAAATATATATATATATATATATATATATATATATATATATATATATATAGGGAAATTGGATTCTAATAATCCCTACTTTTGCAAATTGGATGACAATAATCCCTATTTTAAATTTGTATTCTGGTGATCCAAAAAAAAAAAAAATTGTATTGTAGTGGTACCAAATCCATCACCACATTCTTTTTATTTTTTTCTTGCCTACCCCATATTGTTTTTGTTTTTTTGGTTCATGCCCCCAGATAGATAATGAAGTGTAGTTCCTAAAATATTTTTTAAATTATTTTTTTGAGATTCCGAGCAATTATTATGATTTTTTAAAAGGAATAAAATTGAAAAAATCATAAAAAATAGGAAAAAAAATTGAAAAAAATTGGGAGAAATGCTGTAAATTCATTAAAAATCATGGTAAAGTGTTATACAAAGTTTTGAATCAAATGCAAAACAAAATCTATGATATTTAGGGTATACTCTCGATTATGTCCCATTACAATACAATTTTATTTTTTTTGGACCACCAGAATACAAATTGAAAGTATGGATTATTGCTATCCAATTTGCAAAAGTAGGGATTATTAAAATCCAATTCTCCTACATATATATATATATATATATATATATATATATATGTAGGAGAATTGGATTTTAATAATCCCTACTTTCATGATTGGACAACAATAATCCCTGCTATCAATTTGGATTCTGGTGGTCCAAAAATAAAAAATAAAAAATTGGATTGTAATGGGACATCATCGAGAGTATACCCTTAATATCATAGATTTTGTGTTATGTTTGATTCAAAACTTAGTATAACACTTTATCATAATTTTTAATCAATTTACGGCGTTTCTCCCAATTTTTTCAATTGTTTTATGATTTTTTTATAATTTTTTCACTTTTATACCTTTTAAAAAATCATAATAATTTCTCGGAGTCTCAAAAAAATAATTTAAAAATTGTTTTACTAACTACATTTCATTACCTTTCTAGTGGCAGGAACGAAAAAAACAAAAATAATATTGGGTTGGAATTGAAAAAATAAAAAGAATTCCGAGGTGGAATTGAAAAAATAAAAAGAATCCAAAATGAAAGTAGGGATCATTATTATAGAATTGGTGAAAGTAGAAATTATTATAATCCAATTTTCCTATATATATAATGATTCTTCTTTCGTTCACATTTTCTTTCTTCTCTCCACTGGTCTCGCATCTGGTTATTTTCTACTTGCTCTCTCTCTCTCTCTCTCCCGTAATAGTTGGTGTTTTTTTTTTTTTTTTTTTTTTTTTTTTGCGGGAGTAATAGTTGGTGCTTTAGTTAACTATTTATTTTGTTCTACAACACTTGTTCCTTTATAATTTCAATGTAATTATTTTTGACCAACAACTTTTTTTATTAAATTTTTTCTTATACAATTAAAAATGAAAGAGGTAAGAGAAAAAGATACATAGGTAATTTAACACTAATATTTCTCCGCCTTTCATACAACACAATATTAAACTAATTCATTTCATTAGTTTTTGAAATCAGGACAAAGTTACATCATTGAATACAAACTATGCACCTCCTTGGTTCATTATATGGTGTACCAAGCTGCCTGGTTGGGCTTTTACTTGTTTTTTTTTAATAAATAATTGGTCATTTTACCACTGATTTAGTTATTATTTTATATATTTTTTACTGAGGCGGTGGTCGGCAGTCGAAACAGGGGAGGTGAAAGGAGGCCTCGAGGCGGTTTTTAGGCGGCTATTTGGGTGGTTTTCCGGTGAGTTTTCAACTAAAATTGGTAAGTATAAGTTTAGATTAATGGATTTGGGTTTATTTGTGTGAGTAATTGGGTATGATTTGGTGGAGTATTGCCGTATTGGGATCGAACTTGAGGGGTTATGGATATGTGGTGGTCTGGTGGTGGTAGAAATGGTGTTGGTATCGGTGAGCGTTGAGATGGTGGTGGCTCGGTGGTTGCACTGGTGGCCGAAGGTGGTGGAAGGAGGTGGTGATTGGTGGTGGGTTGTGGCGGCAGGGGGGATGAGGAGAAGAAGATGATAGTGATGGTGGAAGATGAAGATGAAGAAGAAGAGGAAGATAGTAATGGTGTCTTTGATGGTGGATGATGATGGTGATTTAATACTCGAATTGAGAATTATTATTTTATGAATGAAATTTTACATTTTCTGCACATGATTTGTGAAGTTTTGGTGGATTCTAGAAAGGTATGGGAGGCTTGAGGAGGAAGAAGAAGGAAAGAAGAAGGTGACACAATAATGAAACTTTTGATGATTTGTTGGCTAAATATTATTTTTTGTTAAATAAATAAAATTTAGAAAAGTTTAGTAACACATTTATAAATATTATTTTTTGTAAAATAAGAAAAATATGCCAAATATATTAATTTATACATAAAACTAAAATTAATAAATACTATAATTTTACAAATTAAATAAATTATTCTTACTACGGTTAATATAACTAATTTGGAAAGTAAATAAGGTTTAACTAATTAATTCAAATTATTACTCATAATTGAGATTAAATTTTTAAATAACATAATAAATCTAGTTTCAAAAATGCGGGTTGTTACAGTTGGAGGAAAGAGAGGATGATATAGATTTCAATGGTAAACTCATTTAGGATATCGCCAAGAGTTGTGGACGAATTCACTTTCATTAAGAATTATTTACTATACCGTAAATGTTCAAAAGGATAAAACTTAGCAATCAACACACTCAAGAATATTGTTTCTCACTTGATACACTCTAGTATAGCTGTAGTCTAGAAAACAATGAGAGGTTGTGATTATAAGATGGTGTGCTTAAATGGCTAGAGAATGTCTCTTATTTATAGGAAACTTCTCCCAGTAACACCCCGTATATAAACTTTATTATTATACTAATTAAAATTTTAATTCCAATTATGGTGCATTATTTGATTTAATTAACTAAATTTATTTACCTTTCAATTTATTATATTTACTTAAATACGAGTAATTTAAAATAGTTAAATTGGAGCACTTATAATTTTGAATTTATAAATTAATCTATTTTACACATTTTTCATATTTTATTTATTAATTTGCACAATAGTGTAGTATTTTATATATTTCACACATTTTCTTTTCATATTTTATAAACTAATCTTTTTATGCACATTTTTCTTATTTTTGTACAAAAATAATATTTAAAAATATATTACTTTTATTTGCTTTTAATATAATCAAAGTAGTAATATTAATTTTATATTTCACATATTTCACACATTTTAGTTATTGAGTTATTAATAAATTTACTTGATTTTTGATAAAGCCAACTCCACCACCACCATTTCTCCCTCTCATGTTCATCTTCTTCTTCTTGAAGCTATTGACCCCTCATTCCCATGGCCTCCTTTTCAATTGTAGTAGCAAATTGGGATTGTCCATCTCTTCTACAATTGACACCACAACACCTCTTAGTGACTCACCAATGCTACCCTAGTCTATAAATTTTACTATAAATTGATTAGTAAATATCAACTCATTCACCACCATTACCATCATCTTCTTCCTTCTCCAATCATCAACACTTCATCATCTTCTTCCTTGTGATTCTCGGCCATCACCAACAAACAACCTTAAATCACCCGTTCTACACCTTAGCCGCCGCCATCATCCACCATCACCCCCGCCAAATCGACCACCAATTCAACCATCACTCAGCCAATTCCAATTCAACTAAGACTCAATCAATATCAATCTCTAATCCACCTCGATTCCATATCAATACCCATTCAAAATCAATTCAAACATTCACACCTACAACTATAATTTACCAATTCGAGTTTTACTTACCTAGTGGAGCCAAAAATCTCGCCGGAAAACACCGTAAGCCACCCGAACCACTGCCCAAAAACTCCTAGAAAAACCCACCATTTTCCCCCTGTTTCGCGGCCGACCACCCCGACCGGCTCCTCTGCGGTGGTTCTCGCCGCCCTTTCCTTCGCCGGCGACCCTCTGACTTTTCCGACCACCGCCGTCGCCCTTCGTCGTCGCCGTTCGCCCAGAACACCTCGACCCACCTTGCTCTTTCTCTATTTTACGTTGGATGGAAGAGAAGATTGAGAGGGGCTTAGGCCCCTTTAATTCCACTTAAACCCAACCTATCTTTCTCTCTTGGGCCTCCCTCAATATCATCAGCCCATATATTTAATTTGGGTAACTTCTTAGTCCAATTTTTACATCTCAATTCCTAAATTATACCTTTAATTTAATTATTCTTGATATTAATATTATTACTATTTCTTTATATTTATACGAATCAAATTTCTCAAGTTAAAGGGAGGATTTATTATTCCTTTTATCCGCCATTTCAGGTATATTTTGATGACTGTAACCTTCAAAATTATTTAAATGTAAAAAGATAAAATACTCCAATTAAAGTGGAATAATTATTGTTTTCATTATTTTCAATTGTCGTTTTATGACTAATATATGTAGACTCACCCATTGTCGTTTTCGAAAACCTAACATTTAATGTTCCAAGTGCATGCGTCTTCATGGTCTATCTTTTACCTAATCGAGGATTGACCGTCCTCGAGTGCATGTGCCGTAGGAGCATTTAATGTTGGAAAATTGGAATTTAATAAACCAAATTTTATGTCCATTTTGATCTAACAAACCAAACTTAACTTTTTGTTAATGGCAAACTGTACTTAACATAATATTTTTCTTATTGAACCTTCACCAATTTCCGGTTACCGAAAAAATGACACGGATGTTTTTTTGCTGATTAAAATGAACCTAATTGAAATGAACAATGTGTTGGAAGAAAGACTCAAGTAGTTGTTGTCTGAATTACTGAGAATGAGAGATGGGAGTCAGAACTTTGAGCGTCTGGATGAAGAATATGTGAGGCTCAGAACCAAGCTTGACAAGGAGAAAAGGAAGAGGAAGTCATCTTCATTTTTCTTTTATTTTTTGCCTATAAAACACTCCACATCAGCAAAAAAAACCTCCATGTCATTTTTCTGGCAACCGGAAATTGGTGGAGGTTTACTAAGAAAAATATTATGTTAAGTACAATTTGTCATTAACAAAAAGTTAAATTTGGTTTGTTAGATCAAAATGAACATAAAATTTGGTTTATTAGATTCCAATTTTCCTTTAATGTTTCGTTAATAATCGGGTTGATCGGTCCGAACACATGCGTCTTCATGGTCTATCTTTTACCCAATCGAGGGTTGACCGTCCTCGAGTGCATGTGCCTTGGGAAACCGCGTCGGAAGGGGGTGCTGGCTTCCAAGATCCAATTACTAACCCCTATCGCAATTCAATGTTCTATGTGTGTCGTTACTATTTAACAATTATTGGTTGTGTGTAATTATATTGTATTTGATTTATTTATGTGTTACTCAATGTCTGTTACTTGTCTATGTTCTAATCATTGTTGCGCTATTTTAACATTATCTTTACATTTTGTTATTATTTTATTAATATTATTTGGGCAGAGTTTCAGATTCAGATAACAACATGCAACTGTTTGAGCATATTCTCCTCTCCCTCATTTCAAAATGAATTTACACTGGCCCCAATAAAACTATTTGTTTTTAAATGTTTTTACAGTATAGTGTTGAATATATCGAGCTCCATCTCATTTTTCTCCATGTTTTTCAAATGTTTTGTTTTTAGGTATCAGCGTGACGTTTTGGGCAAATTCGTGGCAAAGATAACTCACATAGAAAATCAGGCCGCCACCTAGTTTTTAAGTTTCAATATTAGTAGTTGGCTCACCTCCATAATTTGGCTCGCTTGTTTTAATATTTTCATAGTAATTAAACGATTTATACTTTTTCTCTAAATTTTCATACGGAATATATTTCTATTTCAGTTATTTTCATAACCTAAGCCTTGCTTTTCCTCTCTTGGGAAAGTGGCATGACGCTCTCGGCTTTTTATACGCTTCCGCTAGATCAAGATTAAATAGATTAAAATATTGCTAAGTAATACCCCAAAATTCGGGGCGTTACACTCCCCCTCTTCATACCCTTGGTTAATGGATTTAATTAAGGTCCTTAATGAGTATCTTGACCTTGACTAAGTCTATTTACCATGTGGTATAAGGAGGATATAGCTGTTGGGTACTTAAATCTGATATAAAATCGATATTATGACTTAATGGAGAAGATCATATAGCCGTTAGAGCATTAAACAACTCTTGGACCTCAACACGATCTGTGGTGAGATCACGATCCGTGGTGCCTCAACAAGGTCCTTGTTGAGCCCAGGGAGCTTAATCTAGGGTTCGATCCCCAATGGAGTTGTTGAAATCATACTTGTATTTTTTTTTTGAAGCAAAAGGCGTTAAGCGCCCACTCATTCATTATTGCTTGTGTTCAACCCTTCCAAGGTCACCAATTGAGCAACCTCGGTCGGGTAAGTCTCAATCCAAACATGGTTCGCACAAACTTCAGTTGCCAGACGCGATAGAGTATGTGCTACTTTATTACAAGATCTTCGAATGAAATTGAAAGAAATAGACTCAAAAGAGGGAACTACGTACAAGCAGTCACTGATGATTCTTTTTGTCGAAGGAGTTACTCCCTGATGTCCTCGGAGACCATCTATTACTAGCTTGCAGTCCGACTCGATCACTATTTTTTGGATGCCTCTGTTCTTGGCCAATTGCATCCCCCACCGAACCGCCCTTGCTTCCATTTCTTCCACCCCCTACGCCACTTCCATCCACCGCGTCGCCACACACACCACTTGTGTTGAGTGATTCCTTGCTACAAATCCCCAACCACCTCTCCCTTGGCTATCAATGGAGGCGCCCACATTGATTTTTACCCAGCCCTCTGCCGGACTCCACTCTTGTGATGGTAGCTGGGATATCAGATGCAACTGTGATTGTTCATTCACTTGAATAATTCTGTTATGAATTTCAATTGCTCTGGAAGCTGTCTCGTGGGGGTCACTCTTCCTCCTCTCAAAGAGCCATCCGTTTCTTGCCCGCCATATTGCCCAAATTAGAGTGACGGATATGCCACTATTCTCCTTGTCGAGCACCTTCAATTGGTCGGCCACCCATTTCCCTGCATCTGTGGTGTTGCACTTCTCAACTTCCAGCCTGAGTACACTGCATTTCCAGAATAATTGTGCCCAGCTACACTCCAGAAAAATATGGTTATTGTTTTCAAAGCCCTCTCCACACGTGCTACATACTGGGTCAACCTCC
Organism: Portulaca oleracea; assembly: GCA_029582165.1. Classification (NCBI taxonomy): domain Eukaryota; kingdom Viridiplantae; phylum Streptophyta; class Magnoliopsida; order Caryophyllales; family Portulacaceae; genus Portulaca; species Portulaca oleracea. The sequence goes on along the minus strand of CM055878.1, from coordinate 6,573,336 downwards.
GACTATCGTTTTATCAAGTTTACCTTGGTCGACAATGAATTGTTCTTCACCCACCATACACAGTGTTTAATTCTCGGTGCCGCCATCACATTCCACATGAGTTTCCCGTCTTTCTCTCCCTTTCTAGAGTGCAATCCCATATCTCCCTTCTTCTTTGCTTCTAGTTCCCTGGCCAGGGCATATGCAGATTTCACAGAGAATTTGCCATCGTGCGTCAATTTCCAAATGAGGGTATCGTGCCCGGGATTAATAGAAATTGGAATAGACTGAATCTCCTTTACAGTTTGTGGTTCAAAACATAAACCCAACAGGTCATGTTTCCACATCCCTTGCTCTTGGACTATTAATTAAGAGACTCTTGCATCCCTCTCGAGCACTCTTGGATGGGAGGTAACAAGTCCGTTTGGTGACTGAGGGAGCCACTTATCCCCCCAGACCCTGACGCTTTGACCATCCCCTATGTCCCAAAGGTGCCCCTCCTCAATTAACTGTCTAACACCAATTATACTCCTCCAGGAGAAGCTTGGTTGGTGCCCCAAGGAAGCATCCCACAAGGTCCCCTTTGCATAGTATTTCGCCTTCATGACCCTTGCCGCCAGTGATTCCGGGTATTGGACAAGATGTCATGCTTGTTAGCCAACAAGGCTTTATTGAAAGAGTGAAATTGGCGAAATCCCATGCCTCCTTCTGCCTTTGCCTCGCACATTGTCTCCCATGGGACATAACAAATCCCGCGCGAATCATCCGCTTTCCCCCACCAAAACCTTCTGCAAGCCTCCTCGAGATCTGAACAGATAGATATTGGTAACTCGAAACATTGCATAACATATGTTGGGATCGCTTGTATGACTGCTTTAATGGGTACCTCCTTACCCGCCTTTGAGAGGTGTTGCTCCTTCTAGCCCTTTAGTTTCTTCCCGACCCTCTCCTGGATCATTCGGAAGACGGTTTTCTTTGATCGTCCAATGACTGTTGGCATACTTAGATATCGGTCATGAGTCTCAACTACCTTAAAACCCAAACTCCGTTGGAGCATATTTCTTGTTTGTTTGCCCACATTTCGGCCATATGAGACTTCCGACTTTTCCACATTAATTATTTGTCCTAATGCCTGTTCATATTTCTTCAGGAGGTCCATCACTTGCAGCGCTTCATGCTCTGTGGCTCGGACGAAAAGAAGGCTGTCGTCCGCAAAAAATAGATGAGATACTGTCGGAGCAGAGCGGGCCACCTTCATCCCATGTATTAATCCTCTCGCTTCCTTGTCTCGAATTAGGGCCGATAGGCCTTCTGCACAAATAAGAAATAGATAAGGAGACAATGGATCGCCTTGTCGGAATCCCCTTTGTGGGGTTATTCCGTCCGAAGGCTTACCATTAATTAGGACCTAGTAGCTAACCGACAACACACATTGCATGATCAAGTCAACTATCGCCTCATCAAAACCCAACTTTTTCATCATTTGTTCAAGGAAACTCCATTCTACCCTGTCATACGCCTTACTCATGTCAAGTTTTAGAGCCATATGACCCCTCTTCACTTGCTTTGGTCTTTTCTTGAGATAATGGAAGTGCTCAAGGACGATAAGGAATTGTCAGTGATCAATCTCCCCGGCACAAAAGCACTTTGAGATTCATGGATAACGTGGGGTAGGATACTTTTTAGCCTGTTTGCAATGGTTTTTGAGATAAGTTTGTAAACGACATTGCACAGGCTTATAGGCCGAAAGTCTTTGGTAGTCGTAGGGGCTTTCACTTTTGGGATTAGGGTCACAAAGGTGTGGTTGACAGAGGACGGGTTCACCCCGTTATTAAGGACACTAAGAACAAAGGAAATAACATCATGTCCTACCAAATGCCAAAATTTTTGATAAAAGAGGGTAGGCATACCATCAAGGCTCGGGGCCTTGGTCGGGTGCATTTGTAGTAGAGACTGGTAGATCTCCTCTCCTCTGTACGGTCTCCTCAGCATGACATTCATTTCCTCAGTGGCTAGGGGCGCCACCAGGCTTGTAACCGGGTTTGTGTCAATAATCTCCAGAGATGCAAAAATGTGCTCAAAGTCGTACAAAAATGTTTGCTATTTCCTTCTCCTCATGCTTCCATTCCCCCACTTCATCCTTGATAGCTACTATACTGTTCCTTCTTTTCCTTTGAGTTGCCTTTTCGTGGAAAAAGGCAGTGTTCCTATCCCCCTCTTTTATCCAACTTTGCCTACTACGTTGTGCCCAGTATTGTTCTTCAATCTCTTCATTGATCTCTAAAGCCGTCACTAAGGATCTTAGCTACTGTAAATTCTCTTATGTTGGGTCCTTCTTTTGGGCATTTTTGATTTGTACCTTGAGTGCTTTTGTTTCCTCTTTGAGCTTTCGTATGTCAATGCCCAGTTGTTGCTTGGCCTGTTTGCATACGCCCTCCAATTTTGCCATAAGGTCCATTCGAGACCGTTTTTCTCAGGCTTCTTCAATCACCCTTTGGCAGTTTTCATCTAGCAGCCAGGCTTTATCAAATCGACATGGCCTCGCCTTTTTCCGCATCTTCCCGTGGCTCGGGACATGTTCCCTGCTATGTAACATAATTGGTACATGGTCCGAGCGTCTCCGATGTAAATGAGTAACTTGGTTCCACAGGAAGACCCTCCTCCATGCTTCGTTTGCTACGAACCTATCTAGGCGTTCTTACACATTATTGTCTTCCTCCCAACCATTCGTCCATGTATATGGGTGTCCGTCATATCCTAAATCTTCCAGCCCACACTCATTCAGCACCTCACGGAATCTGTCCAGCTCTCTGACCGAAGTACCCACTCTTCCTCACTTCTCACTATGTGTTAACAAGCAGTTGAAATCCCCCCCGCAACATCAGGGTTCCTCGGAGTGGAAGTGAAAACTGCGTATCAGATCCCATGTCTTCTCCATGTCTTCATCCCTCGGAAACCCATAAAACCCCGTAAATCTCCATTCTCTCCTTTGGTTTCCATTTATTTGTGCAATATCATCAATATGGTTGGAGGATACTGACAGTAGTTTTATATTCATCTCCTTCTTCCACAAAATTACAAGGCCTCCACTCCTACTCTTACCATCACTACTACAACTCACCGCAACCCTATTTAGCATATTCAGACGGTTCTTGATTCCATTTATCTCATGTTCCTTTAATTTTGTCTCGCATAGGAACACTAAATCGGGATCTTCTTCAAACAAGAGTCTTCGCAACCACCTAACTGCACGTGGGCTCCCAAGCCCCCGGCAGTTCCAAGCTAGTGTTTTCATTATTCTTCGTAGGACCGTTCCACGGTCTCCGCTACACTGTTTGTTGCTGGGCTTTTTGCATGGCACTGTTCCCTACGTGCCCTTTTTCCGAGATCGACTTGCATGTCCTCCACTTCCTCTAGGTCTCGCTTCTTGCCAATGTGTGTCGGCTCTACAGTCCTTCCTTGGTCGCGTTGCTTTCGGCGCCATCGACCTTGCCTGCTGTGGGTTGAGGACACTGAGACTTCCGACTCCGTATATTCGTTCTCCCGTCGTCTGACCTCATCTTCTCCACTTCCATACTGAGTTCTTATCTCCTTGTCCCCATGGAGTTGTCGGTCGTTGTCCCCTTCTCCTTCGTTTCTTTCATCTACATGCACCCTATCTAGACCCGCCACCACATCCTCCATGCTCGGCGGTTCTTTTGTGACCTCTTCCTCCCTTCTCTTCAGTTCACTTTTGGGCGGGAACACTAGTTTTTTGGCCGCCGCATTGTTCTCCTTTGTTATTTCTTGTGATATCAATCCCCGCTTAGGCAACCTAGGTGAGGCCTTCATCCATTCTCCAAATTGATATTCGGTTTCCTCCTCATTGTTGTCCCGCTCCCCGCAGTCACGCTCGTTGTACCCTAGCCTCCCACAATAGTAACATATCGTCGGCAACCTTTCGTATTTCACTCGGAGGGTGAGCAACTTTCCCGTCTTTGTTTCTACCGAAATTTGGCACGGGAACGGATCACGCAGATCCATTAAGGCTTTGAAACGAAGCGATTTTGCCCAACCGCTACCATTTGTATCATCGACCTTAATTAGAACGCCCAAGTGGTCCGCAAGAGCCTTGATATTTTTCTCGTTCCTACCCTTGAACGGGGGATCATAAACCCTAACCCAGAATGGGGTGTGGGTAAGTGTTTCCATAGCCTTTGATGGTTGAATCTCGCCCTCTATCTCTTTTAGACATACCACCGCCTTATCAAACGTCCATGGTTGGCCGTCCATGATTTTTGCTTTGTCCCTCCACTGGAAAAACTGGAAGAGAAAGAGGCTATCCGCCACCTCCTTTATCTCCACACTATGTCTTAGTGACCATATTTTTTCCATAGTGCTCATAAAGGCCAACTTGTTGAATTTTTTGTTCGTCCATAATCTCCCTACCAAGCAAAGGGCTAATTGTGATTCCTCTTCATCAGATGTCTCCTCCGCCCAGATGACTGGTCCCTTCTCCTTCTCCTTCTCCTTCTCCTTTGTCGAACCACCACCCTTCAGACCTGCCATCTATCCTGATCAGAGACTACTTCGGACGCCGGAGATCTCGACACAAACCGCGGCCCCTGTCGTCGACAAACCCTAGACTCATAGGACTCTGAAACTCCCACTAAGGAAACCCTAGGACCTGCCATCTATCCTGATCATACTTGTATTTTTGACACAATAGTTAGTTAGTAGATACCAAATCTTGATATCGAATGCCTATTGGAGCGAAGTAGCCAACACGCTCCATTTGGGCTTGTTTACCTTCTGGGCTAGGCCATAATTGGGCCTAATTTGTTAGTTAATAATTACTCACTAGATTTACGGTAAATAACAATGGTGGACAACTGATCATGTTAAGCCATCTTTATTTGCATATATAAAATTGGGTGATGATATAAGTCTTGTCCCAAGACAGTCTTTAAGCGTCTTACTCTTCATTAAATTAATATTTTTATAGATTTTTGCACTAATTATTTTATTATTAAGTATTAATTTTCAATTATAAGAAGGTTAGGATGTATTGGCTATGCCAATGAGTACAATTGATACCCTAATCTGATCGACCTCACCCGTTATATATATTTTAGTGTTATTTTAAATATAAAAAATAATCAATAAAGTATAACTTTATGCAATTTATATGTGATATTGTGATTATAAAATCTAATTATATTAACTTATTTAAATTTAATATATAATAATATAATTTTAATAAGAAAGAACATTATGCCTAAAACTCCTATCATTTTCGTACAAAATTATATATGACAGTTGCCCATCTTGGTGCCACCACTCGATGCCTCATTAATCAATGCATAAAAGGTGATGATTGAGGAATTTGATGCAGGAGACATGGCGATGAATATACTAAAAAAATGTCGTTCATGTTCCCATAATCTCATCTTGGAGTAGTAAATAATTATCATAAATATTTGTATTTTATTTTGAGAAAAAGAAGAATAATAAGTGGATGGGACAATGAAGAGCTCCACATGTAGATGTTTGGGGCTATAAAAGGATGGTGATCATCCCTGCAAATAATCCATCAAATAAGCAGTCTACACAACGAAAGAGTTGAAGCATATATAATGGCAACACTTACAGTCCCAGCCACAGTGCCAAGCCCTGCCGAGGATGCTGAGCAACTTCACAAGGCATTTGAAGGTCCCTGGCTTTTATCTCATTTCTTTTTACTCCCCTTTACTACCTGTCTGTCAACCCACTCTTTGTTTCTCTATATTTTCCATCTGGCCTGGTCATGATCTATTCATCTGATTAAGACATTTTTGAGCGTTTAGTAGCGTTAACTCTGTCTAGATTTAGATATCAGGGATCCAAATTTTAAAACAAAGACTTACATGGGGAGTTGTTTTATCTTATTACATTACAATGAATAACAATGACATTCATATTAAAAGTCAGAAGATAGTTTTAATTTGCAGGATGGGGAACAAACGAGGGATTGATTATAGATATTTTAGCTCACAGAAATGCATCGCAGCGAAAACAGATCAGAGAGGCTTACTCTTCAGCCTATGGACAAGACCTCCTGAAAGCTCTAGACAAGGAGCTTACTAGTGATTTTGAGGTCTATTTTCTCATCCAAACCATTATATGTGACTGTGACACAAAATCCGGGTTAATAGTCAAAATTCAAGTTTGATTTTGTTTCATGTGAGCGCAGAGGGCAGTGCATTTGTTCAGCCTTGATCCTGCGGAGCGTGCTGCATATCTGGCCAACGAAGCCACAAAGAAGTTCACTTCCAGCAACTGGGTCCTCATTGAAGTCGCTTGTACCCAATCTTCTGATGATCTCTTCATTTTAAGGCGAACTTATCATTCACTTTACAAGAAATCCCTTGAAGAAGACGTTGCTCATCATACCTCTGGTGATTTCCGTAAGGTGTAGTTTCTTCATGCTATTGACTACAGTACACTTGAGCTATAGAGGTTAACAACAACTTGACTCAAATGGGACTAATTTAAATCTGACAATCTCCTTTGTCTAATGGTAACTAAGCCAAATTTACACTAACTTTTAGCCGTCCAATACTGATTAGCAATGTGTGTTTGCAGTTGCTGGTTCCACTTGTGAGTTCATACAGGTACCAAGGGCCAGAGGTTAACACAACCCTGGCAAAAGCTGAAGCAAAGATCCTTCACCAGAAGATCTCAGACAAGGCTTACACTGATGATGACTTGATTAGAATCATAGCTACAAGGAGCAAAGAACAGCTCACAGCTACACTTAACCACTACAACAATGAGTATGGCAATGCCATCACCAAGGTAATAAAACCATGTATTTATTTCAGTTGCATGTATTTAGACAGATACAAGCCCTAAAAACACTGGATTTGGTAAATGTGGTACAGGATTTGAAGGAGGATTCCAAGGATGATTACTTAAAATTACTAAGGGCAACAATCAAGTGCTTGACCTACCCTGAGAAATACTTTGAGAAGCTGCTTCGTCTATCCATAAACAAGATGGGAACTGATGAAGGAGCACTCACCCGTGTGATCACTACTCGTGCAGAAGTCGATCTGGGAAGGATTAAGGAAGAGTATTACCGCAGAAACAGCGTCCCACTCCATCGTGCCATCGCCAAAGATACTCATGGAGATTATGAAAAGTTCCTCATCGAGCTAGTTGGCCATGAATGAGGCTCCACTTTGTCACCATGACAAGTACCTATGCCCTCATTCAGAACAACTTTGTATCTGTGTCTACTTTATGTAATCGTTGGTTTTCTCTAGTTTTTCTGTGTTTTGCATCCATGGTATGTTTAATAAGAGTATGGAAAAGAAGATGGAGTACGTTCTCTGTTTTCACTTCAAATTTATGCTCTTGGTTTAAGAGTATGCACGATTGTTTCTCACGTTGCACTTGAATCCCTGTTGTATTTTGTCTGTATCACTCTTAACCTTCTTAACAGAAATGTTTAATAAATAGACCAGTCCCTCCGTCCCTAAGCAACATGTTTTATTGACTATTTACTATTTGTTAGGAAAGTGTCCTAAAATCACCCAGTCTCTTGATCGCACAATTATTTGTTTCCTAATTGTATTAGGATATTATTTAGGTTTCCTTATTATGTTAGGTTTCCTAATTGTATTAGATTCTAAATCTAATTGGAGTGGGAGTCAAGGTAGGTTTATAGGGAGTTTTCCATATAAATAGTGGGTCTAGTTCGCCTTGTTTGGTGCGGCCAAGTTTGGTGCCCAATAGTGTGGCCAATTTCGGGGGCACCTCCTGTGGGAGGAGGTGTATTCAGATATTCTGAAATTTCGTATTCCCTTTGGTGAGAGAAGTTGTGAGAGTTTATGTGAGTTGTTATACTCTCTTTCTGTTGATCTCGGGGTGAGATCGTTCGTTGTAATCTCTATCAATAGTGGATTTGTTTGAGATTGTGCCGCTTGTGGTTTTTTTCCCGATTTGGATTTCCACGTTAAATCCTTGTCTCCCTTTAATCTTGCATTTATTTCTCTCGATATCCAGTAGTCTTCATATTTCGCTTCCGCTGATCAATTATGCTCTTATAGTTAAAAACCCTAACACTATTTTTAATGTAAAATTTTGATCAATAACTTTTTGAATGTTATCTTATTAAGATTTGTAATATAATATTTAAATAAAATATTTTCTATCACAAATCTCAACATTTAATTTGATAAATTATTAATTTGAAACATTCAATTTTATAAATTACAAATTTCAACATTTAATTTGATAAATTATAAATTTTGACCTCTTTAATAACGAGAGACATTCTATTCGGAATGAGTATTAAAGTAACAGATTGCTACCAACTTTTTACTCGAATAAAATAATTCAACTTTAAAAGTTGCTTTTTATTTGCTTTCACGTAGCTCTTATCCCGTAGTATTTGTTATAGGGTTATGGAGGAGGACACTTTTTGAAATGGGAAGTTGTATCTTGACTTGAGTTCCAGTGTCCTCTCCTCTCAATAGACTCAATTGGGTTGAGATTGTTATAAATTAAAGGGATAAAATTATGGTGAATGTTGTCATAAATACCGATAAACTTGGTTCATTTAAAATCAAAATTGAAGTTTCCATAGAGAGGCAGGCGTGAAGCTAGAAGAAAATTTATATTTGCACCAGTAAAAGATGGTGATGAAATACAGAATTGTAACAAGTTGGATGAAAGTAATTACAATTGATGTAAAACTAGTGGGAAAACACAGAAAATAAAAACAAAGTAGTGTGGTGTGATTATACTAGAATGCCTCAAAAGCGTGGGCAAGAAAAAGAAGTTGATTGTCAAGACAGGAGGAGCAGTCTGTGTAGGGTGATGTACAACAAGTAGAGTCATGGGATTGGCTCAATCTGTGAGTCCTACGCCTCTTCCTCAGCTCCTGCTGAGACAGAGACATAGACAGAGAAGGGGGGAGTTGGACCATCTTCATGGTTACTTGCAAAGCCGGCAGGGGCTTGGCATCCCCTTCCTCTGCCTTGTTTCTCATAACAACCCACGTTTCAATCTCTCTATTTGGAGCCTCCAACACATTCTTCCATGGCATCTCCCCTGTTGCTACAACTTGGGATGATCTCCATCCCCCCATTTTCCCAACCAGAGGGACCTTTTTCCACTGCCTCACCTCCAAAGTTACTCTGTCTTCCTTCAGTTGCCTTATGCACTCCTCTGTTCCCTTGCATTCTAGGGATAATTCGTCCCACACGAAATCAGTATTTTTGGACGATGATGAACTGCTGATTTCATTGGTGTCCACGTGGACTCTTGCACTCCCAGACAGGTAGCATCTCACAAACAGGTTGCCTTTCTGCTTTGTCTCCATGTTTTTCGCTCCTGTCACTTGGATTTTGCATTTCAAAGTAGAGCAACAAGATGATTTAGGAACAGCCATTTGAGAGCTACAAGGAAATGATATGCTATATTATGTTGATTGTATGGGTCCTTGGTTTGCAGGGAGGGGAAAGATGTGTGGGCAACTCTATATATATATATATATATAGAGAGAGAGAGAGAGAGAGAGAGAGAGAGAAATAAGTAATGAGAAGTGGGGGGTTTGAGTGGATTATGATTTGGGAGGGAGAAATAAGTAAGACAATGGACTCAACTATCAAGGGAGGGAGAAGTAGTTTATTGCCATTGGTAAAAAGGCCTTCGGAAGCATGAAGGGCTGGAATGGATTGTATTGACCCTTGACTATTTACTTTTTGAAATTGGAGTGTGTGTATTTGAGGGAGGCTTCTCTTTGATTCAAAGTGGAGGAGGGTTCCGTTTGTGTTGGTTGATGTGGATCCATCATTCATTCATTCATTCATTCATTCCTTCCTTTCTTGATTCATTAAGTCGGCACCACCTTCTCCACTTAGCTAACCATGCAATAATGCATCATACCCCGCAATTTCCTAGCGCCCGCTCTTGTCCAACGACTGCTACCAGCCCACAGATGTATCATAACAAGGCCCCTCTTCTTTTTTCAAAAAGAATAAATAAAAGAGACCTACAAGCGTTTTGAAGCCAACCTTCTTATCAGAACCCGTAGAACCAACCTGTGCAATGCAATTTTTTTACTACCTCCGTATCTATATTGAAATAACCCTAGAGGGGGAAAGGGGTGAATAGGGTTGTATAAAAATTTCTTCACTTTGTAAACACAATGACGTTAATAGCACTGATAAACTGAATAATACTTCTTATTTGATTAACTTGAGGTACAGAGAAAGTAGAGGAGATTAAGAAACTCGACAGGTTCAAGACAGTTAGGTCCTTGAAGACTGCTTATAGAGACAAAAACTTGAAAACAGTTTCTGTAAAGAGCACCTCACAGATGAGGCAAATGATGTTTCTAACTCGCTAAAGAGAGAACACCCTTCTCGCTTTAGTTATACGCCCTTGAGGGCCTCGCCAGAACTCTATTTTTGATTACACAATTCATGATCACCACTCAATCACACGTGGCTACATTCAGAATTTTCTATCACAAAATTCCTACACTCGAGTTTCTCTTCCTTGGAATCGATACTTTTGCAGAAGGAGAGGTAGAGCATTTTATATGCGTTAATCTACAGCGGCAACGACTCTTGTCAGATTGCTTCCTCGTGTAGTTGTTGCTTTCCATTTTGAGTCTGATTCTCTATCTTCAATCTTTTGGAAGCTTGAATCCGTTGAGCTTGATTCGAAATCTGCATTGCATTGTTTCATATTAGTGCAGGATAATTCAAAGAATATGCTGAGAGATATGATGGGATATTTCCCTGAATATCTCTGCAATTTTTTTTCTTTCAATCAAAATTAGTGTCTTGCATCTGAGGTCCTTGGGAGGGCTTTCGAAAACTGCATTGTTTGTCAATTTAACTAAGTTCTGACCATTGAATACTCACAAATTAAAATGAAATATAATATTAAATTACTGTCATTAGAAAAATATATTACTAAAAGTTACACTCGTGTTAATTTTATATTGTAACTCATCATAATTTGTTAGTAATTAATGGTCAAAACATAGTCAAATTAACAGATATTTTGAGACAGATGTAATTTATATAGTAAATTTGGTGAGGCATTATTTACATACATAGTAAAAATTAAATTTGTTTATATAGCATGATATAATATATTAGTATATAAGTTACATCAGTTGAGTTGAGTTCTGTTCTGTTGTGAAGTTGGATAAATTTATACTACGTACCTGTTGATCCTACTAATATTTACTTTATATATCTTATCTTTGTCCACAATATTTGTACTTTCTTACATATCTTATATAATACCTTATTAGAAATTATAAATATATATTTAAAATATATATTTATATATTTAGGTGATGTATAAGTAAAAAAAAGCACTCAAACACCCAATTAGGTGCTAAAAAAATTTATATATTTAAAAATTCATATATTTAATAAGCGATGCAACTTATTTTACTCACAATATTTTATTAAAAGTTATAAATGCATTTTCACCTTTATCCACCATATCCATACTTTAACAAACTTAGTCACTTTTAACCTCACTTTACCAATTTAACCGTAATTATATTTTACCAACCACAAAAAGGAACATGTAACTCTTTCTCCCAGCAGAGCATGTCTTAATTGGTTCGCTCATAATAAATAAATAAATAAATAAATAAATCATGTCTCAGTTGGTATTTGCTTGGAATTAAAATTCAGGTTCTAGTTTGATCAAATTTAATAAATTATTATAAACTATCGAAATATTGTTAACTCTAATTATTTCCTAAATCAAATAGGTTAATTATTTCATAGATTTACTATTACTTGTTTCTATGTTTCTATTTCTATATAATATTAGTAAAACCAGTCTGCATGGGCAGTTTTTTATTTGATTAAGTTTTGACCCTTAATTACCTACAAGTTATAATACTCCCTCCATCCCAAATTATTTGTCCACTATTTCATTTTTGGATGTCTCAAAATTATGTTCATTTTTCTAAAATGGAAACTTTTATTTTATTAAAATTACTAAAATACCCTTAGTTTGAATTTTAAAAGTATTTAAATATGAGAGAGAAAAGTATGAATAGTAGTTTTGAATTCAAAATTAAGGGTATTATTAGTATTTTATTGCTAATTAAGATTAATTTGTTAATTTTCCTTAACATGCGTGCTAAATCAAAAAGGACAAATATTTTGGAACGGAGGGAGTAAATTACAGTATTAAATTATCGTCTGTCCTACTAGTAGTTACTGTATCTTATCTTTTTCCATATTATTCGCACTTTCTCACATACTTTATATAATACCTTATTAGACATTATAAAATATATACTTATATTTAAATGATGTATAAGCAAAAAGAAAAAAAAGCACTCAAGCACCCAACCAAGTAAGGTGCTAACATGCCCATTTTCTTTTAGAGTATATGAAAAGTTCAACTAACATTTAATATTTTTATCAAAATATAGAATATTAATCGGCTATATATCTTTGCTTGGTAAGCTAGTAGTTTACAATATTTATATTTTGTGTATTTTAATTTCTTTTATTTTCAAATGAAAACTCAACTTCGAAATTTAATTAAGACGTTTCATCTTCTTTAAAAATTTATTTGTACTTTCAGGCAGTTATAATTATAATCAGTATGAAAATTTATTTAATTTGTACTTTCATATTGCGTAATAGTGTTATATTAAGCCTTACAAAAGTGTGTTATGTATCATATTACTTAATACTACTAGTTACGACATTATTAATTCACTAATGAGAAGGTAACCAGCAAGTGAGTGACTAGTTAGGCACTTGGGCCTCACAGGAATCACTCATGTATCACCAATAGGGTTGCTTGTATTTAAACACTACTTATAAACTATAATGGCCATATATATATATATATATATGATTAACGTTAGTTTAAGTTTAAATTATAATTGGAGTTGGATGTGTATGAATGGAGATATTCGGAGATATTCATGCATAATGGGTAGTGATAAATGAATAAGAAAGAAATAGTATATATAATCATAATCATAATCATAGGAAGATTGCATGAAAATAATATTTGATAAATAGTGGAAAGGAAAGTGGACGATGCTGAAAGGAGAAGCCCAATGTGGGCGGCGGGGGGTCCCAACCCAATAACAAACCAATAGCATTACAATTCAAAATAGTGTGCAACTGCAAAAGGATCATGTTAAGAATCAACATCACACACATATATTCTATACTAGTACACCCTTTGTCTTCCAACTTCACACTTATTCAATTCATGCATGCAGGGGCCGGGGAGATCTTTAGAATCATACGAGATCCATACTGCATAATTAATTACTATTCCCACTTTACATATATCAATTAATACAACTAATTTATTTGATTTTTTTAAATTTAAAAGGAAAATTCAATTACCTTTACCCCTTGTGTGAAAAAGTAAAAGTAAACGCAAAAATAATAAGCATAAGTTTCCAAAATTAATCATTAACATGTTTTGCTATTATAAAGAAATAAATATTATTGAAAAAAAGGTTACTTAAAACAATAGATAAAATAAATAAATAAATAAATGTAGTTTTATTAAGGTTACTCCATATAAATTGTTTCCAAAACATTAAAATAAGGAATGGAAAGAGATAAAAACTGTGGAATTAGGATTGGAAAGAGATTTACTCAACTAATTTAATAATAACAAGTAAATATTATTTAATTGTTTTACTAGTATTTTAGGGCCTATTCTTTAAGTCATTTGCCAACTAGCAAACTATTTTGTTTGAATGATGACTAAATTTCCATTTATCTGAAGAACTAGTAAACAAACTCACCAATTCACAAAAAAATTAAGAAAAAGGAAGCACTGCCTCAACTTAAATTTAAGCTAGTAAAAAATTAGCAAAATATAAAAGGTTTATACTTTATACTTATTACTTTTGCAAGTATATCAATGAAAATATATATTGAATCGATTCAAGCTAATCAGTGATTGGATTCAGTCATTTCACGATTTTTCGAATTGAAAAATCCAATTAACCGAATCAAAATGTCTTGAAATGAAATGAACATAAGCGTGCTCACCCTAACTATCCCCATTCCCCCCACCAAGTATATGTTGGAGTATTTCAAGAGTTAACGGGCAAAAAAGTATAAATTATAAGCATAAGATTGACCAGGAAGTAAAAAAGGAGCTTAATAAGCAAGATGGATCCAACACGGACCGTGTCTGGCTCGACACAGGTCGTATTGGGGTCCAGAGAGCAAGATTACGCTGCACTGGTCCAACACGGATTGTGGTGGATCACCACGGACCGTATTGTGGTCAACACGGACCGTGGTTAGACACCACGACCTGTGTTGAAGCCCAGTCAAGTCTTAATTGCGTAATCCCACGATTTAAGCCTTGGGATTTATCTAATGGATTAATATATGGGATTATCATTGATTGAGAAATCAATCAAGATCATCCCATAATAATCCATAAACAAATCCCATATATCATGCCTCTTGCTTTGGCAAGGATGATTGTCTTGAATGCTCCTTAAAGTCCTATAAATAGTGGATGAATTCTTCATTCATCCACACACCTTAATCACTTCTATCTATCTTCCTAGAGAGCTTCAACACACTCCTAAGGTGTTGAACTGCAACAACATTCTTGAGAGTCCTTGAGAGATCTTGTACTTTGCTTACAAGAGGTTAGGTTTTACTCTTGAATATATTCACAGTCTTGTAAATAAGTCTTAAGGGGAGACCAGCTCACCCTCGACTCCTAGCTACCCAAGTGATCCCTCATCTTGTGCAAGTGACCGTGTTACCTCATATTTCCAACAATCTTAAGAATGATTATCACCATAGATGATCGAGTTGAGGATCATACCGGGCAATTTTGAGGGATGGAAATCAAGATCAAGATTTTATGGAGTGAGAAAAGATAAGTTTATGTTACATGCTTTATACAAGTTTTATTTATTCAAGTTTACTAATTCTATTTATCAAGATTATTGTTAATCAATCGTAATTTATTTGATTGGTGTAGTTAGAATCTTGATTGTTATTGTTGGTAATGGTACGGTGGTTAATGTTTATACTCAAGGGGTTCAAGGAGTATGATGAGATTGTCTTCATCGAGATAAGTTATCTATTTTAAGTTGGCATTTATTTGAATTTAATGGTATAAGTTATCTTGGTGTGATTTGGATTAATTTCAAAAATTAGAAACATGTTGAGATTTATTAAGTCACCATTTACAAGTTTTCAAGTAAGTGGTGTATTAGGGTGTTCTATGAGTACATGTTTCTTTGCCATCATTCTTATTGCCAAGATGTTAAATGTGATTTTATTATTGTCAAGTAAATCACAAAATGCCATGTTAAGTGAGTTTATGATTTTTATGACATGTTTTTTTCCATGATTAAGTACATATATGTGGTGTACATATGTAAGTTGTCTTGTTATACAACATGATAATTATTTATTATGTTTATCATGGTTATTTGAATACTTGTCATATCAATTTGTTGTTAATTGATGGAATGTCAAGCATGAATGTTTTTAAGTAGTCATATATGTACATGTGCAAGTATGTATGTTAATCTATATGATTCACATGTTTAAGTTTATGTACATGACTAGTATTATTCTCCGCTAGAGATACAAGCATGCTTGAGTTAAGACAATGTTCATTCATGGAAGTTCTTGTTTCATTAGTATATATGATTTGAGATATATACTTGTTTTGTCTTGTTTATTTCATGTCTTGCTAAGCATACATAATATGAATAAGGTACAAGTGTTCATGACATGTATGAGTTTGACATGGAAATTGTTGGAGCCCAAGAGGGGGGTGAAGTTCACAATTAAGATCTACACACTAGGTAAGGGCGTTAGAGCAAACTTCCTTAGTTTCAAACCAAGGATCAAAACAAAGTGTAACTGAAATACCTCATTAGATTTATAACAATCAAAGAACAAGTTACACTTACAAAAAAAAAAGTAACAGCCCGAAGGCAGTTACTGATAGGATCACTGAACAAGACTGAATATCCTTGAGTCAGCTACAGATAAGGATTGTCGTAGGAAAAACCCTAGCGTTGATTTGGAACATGATGGATTACATTGAAGCAAAAACTCATACAGCCTTAGTCCGTCAAGGCTCTGCTACACACCATCTCTCCACCACATGTGGACACAACGAATGCTCACCTAGGTCCTTGGCTATACCTTCACCAGAGGTCCTTTACTGGCTACCTTCATCACCGAACCATTGGTTACACACTCGGAGAAATCCCACCGGATTTCTTACTCCGCGATTACTTCCGTAGAATCGCCTAAGTCTTCAATCTTCAAGTCTCCTATTTATATTAGAGGCTTGATAGTTGTTTAGGATGGTAGCCGTTGGAAACAAAATTATTTCCTTGTTTGCTCATTGCTTTGCTACTGATTTTCATTCCTTCTTCTTGGAGATTTCCCAATCTTCTCTTCCTTCCATTTTTCTTGTTGATTTGTTTCCTTATGCTTTCCTTATGATTTATATCTGTAAATAAATGACACAATCAGAATATATATTATATAATCAGAATATATAATCAGATTATATAATATAAGGCAACTTCCCTTTTCCGGATTTCGACTTTCATCAAAACCTAAGGTCCTTCGCGGATGCGCGGTGAAGGACCTTGACCCTGTCTTCAACAATCTCCCCATTTTTGATGAAAGATAAAATTCAGCAACAATGAATCCTTTTCCCCTTTTCAGATTATCACAAGGTCAATAGGGAATCTCCCACCTGATATAAATCTAGTATATTTTAGAGGTTGTCTAGAAATCTGCAACGTTTGATAAACTTGTTAGTACTAAGAGAGGGTCCTCCCCCTCAATTGATGCCATAATTCAATTTGATCAATAAATGGTTTATAGATGACATACCTCAAATTTTTTGCCAGATGAAGGACATAAGGATTATGATTTAACCTTTTTTTTTCTTATCAATGTCCTTATAGCAAAATGCATCTATGTCCGTGACTTACCTTTTTGTTTTCACTATCCCCCGTGATCTTTTTCACAGAGCGGTTAGTCTCTTCTTGTGTGGACCTGCTCTGATACCACTTGTTGGAGCCCAAGAGGGGGTGGAGTTCACAATTGAGATCTACACACTAGGTAAGTACGTTAGAGCAAACTTCCTTGGTTTCAAACCAAGGATCAAAACACACAGTGTAACTGAAATACCTCATTAGATTTATAACAATCAAAGAACAAGTTACACTTACAAAACAAAACAAGAAGTAACAGCTCGAAGGTAGTTTATGATAGGATCACTGACCAAGACTGAATGTCCTTGAGTCAGCTACAGATAAGGATGTCGTAGGAAAAACCCTAGCGGCGATTTGGAACATGATGGATTATATTGAAGCACAAACTCACACAGCCTTAGTCCATCAAGGCTCTACTACACACCATCTCTCCACCACATATGGACACAACGAGTGCTCACCAAGGTCCTTGGCTATACCTTCACCAGAGGTCCTTTACTGGCTACCTTCACCACCGAACCATTGGTCACACACTCGGAGAAATCCCACCAGATTTCTTACTCCGCGATTACTTCTGTGGAATCGCCTAAGTCTTCAATCTTCAAGTCTCCTATTTATATTAGAGGCTTTTGTTTAGGATGGTAGCCGTTGGAAACAAGATTATTTCCTTGTTTGCTCACTACTTCACCTTCCTTCTTTGCTGCTGATTTTCTTTCCTTCTTATTAGAGATTTCCCAATCTTCTCTTCCTTCCATTTTTCTTGTTGATTTGTTTCCTTATGCTTTCCTTATGATTTATATATGCAAATAAATCACACAATCATAATATATATAATCAGAATATATAATCAGATTATATAATATAAGGCAACTTCCCTTTTCCGGATTTCGACTTTCATCAAAACCTAAGGTCCTTCGCGGATGCGCGGTGAAGGACCTTGACCCTGTCTTCAACATAAATTTATAAGTTGTATGAATATGGATTCATGATAATTTTTTTCAAGATGAATTCATGTGCTTAATTCCTTAGTTAGTTGATTATGCAAAGAAGGTATATATGAATGCTTTTCTATGTTCCAAGTCTTTGCATGTTTCTCTAAAATTCAAGTTTAATTGTCTAATGTGTTCTATGATTTGACAATCATATATTTAGAAGTGCTTGACAAGTTCTTATACCCATGTATGATTATAAGTTGATTAAATATATATGCCATTATATATTTTGATAAGTACTTATGCAAGTTTTCCTTGATAAAATGTCTTTATTGATCTAAGTTTCAAGTATGCTAATATGCATATTAAATTGTCAATCGATCATGTTATAGACATTCATTTATGTTTGAGGCATGACAAGATCAAGAATAATCATATGATGTTAATTAAGTACTTGTGTTAACTCTGTTTAAAGTATGAGATCAAGCTAATTCATATGATTGTATTGTGTGAATAAGTTGGTCATGACATGTTTTCCTATTTTTTAAGATATGAATAAGGTATTTTATTCATATCAGTACAAGTAGAAATGCATATTTCTTGTTTGTCATGGTAGTAATTAAGTTTTCATGCATAAGAATGTTTCAATAAGTTTAGCATAGCCAAATAAGAAATAATGTCGATTCATGTGATTATTATAAGCATAATGGCTATGGGTGTGTCATAAGTAATATAGAAACAAATTTATTCGTAAGTGCAAGCAAACTTCTCAAGTTCGATGATCTTGTTATTACCAAGATGATCTGGTTATTAAGTGCTTACTTTGTCATATATGACGTTACTTCATGAGATAAGTAAATGTTTATGAGAAGGTTCATACTTTATATGGTTTGTATGTTAATATATATGGCATACATATTGAGGAGTATGGTTAAGACTTGTTAAGTATATGCTTATGTAAGATGTAAGGATAATCATGATTCAATATATTCACGTGTTTGAGTTGAATACATGTAATTGGCTTTACCACCATTTTATGACATTATAAGTGTTCATCATGTATGAATTTAAGTATTATGTATCTACTATAAGACAAGTTGCATAATGTATGCATGTTGAACTATGTGCATGATCATGTATTTTGAATGCATAATGCTTACCTAAGTTCATGTGTTGTAAAATTAGATGATCATGGCTTTATTTACTAATAGTCTAT
Organism: Portulaca oleracea; assembly: GCA_029582165.1. NCBI lineage: Eukaryota > Viridiplantae > Streptophyta > Magnoliopsida > Caryophyllales > Portulacaceae > Portulaca > Portulaca oleracea. The sequence goes on along the minus strand of CM055878.1, from coordinate 6,554,210 downwards.
GAATTAAGTTTGCATGTTTGATATGCTTGATTTAATCAAGTTTGTTACAAAAGAAAATGTATATATATCTTATACATCCACTTTTAAGTAATATATTAATGGGTAAGATTGACATATGAGATGAATGGTTATGAGTTCCACGATTTAATGTTTAAGTAGTGAATCTAATCATGTATAAGGAGATATGACCCTAATTAGAATGATGTTAGGGTTTTAATTATAAGAGCAATACATAATAGCGGAAGAGCCAAAAAAAGATGACTAATGGATATCGAGAACAATAAATGCAAGAATAAAGGGGACAATAATTTAACGTGGAAACCCAAATTGGGAAAAAACCACGGGCGGCACAAGCACAAACAGATCCACTATGGTAGAGAGTACAACAAACGATCTCCTCCCGAGATCCAACAAAGAGAGTATTACAAAAATCTCAAACATCGAAAGAGATCCACCCGAAAGAGACACATGCTCTTAGTCAATAAAACTCTCCACAAAACTCCCTCACCAATTGGAATACGAAATTTCAGAATATTTGAATACACCTCCTCCCATAGAAGGTTCCCCCAAACTTGGCTACACCAAATAAGGCGAACAAGGCCAACTATTTATAGAGAAAACTTCCTATAAACCTACCTTGACTCCTACTCCAATTAGATTTAGAATCTAATACAATTAGGAAACCTAACATAATAAGGAAACCTAAATAATATCCTAATACAATTAGGAAACAACAAATTGTGGGATAAAGAAACTGGATGATATTAGGGCACTTTCCGAACAAATGATGTTTCATCATATGAGAAAATGTCATATAACTGTAAGATAATCATTCTTGGTAAGAAGTTTCATCCTCACCTAGCCAATGTTAAGATATGTAATAGTTTCATTACATATGACGTTCAAGTTTGTAACAAATGGTTAAAAGTGTAACGGTTTAAGTTACACACAAGATGGAATTCTAACTTCCATGAAACTTAAGTGGTTCTTCAAGTTTAAGTTGGAAGATGTTTTTCTTCAATGGAAAATCAAATGTCATTTGGATTCGTACAAAGGTTATAACTATAACATTGAAAGTTGTTTGGATATAGCTATACAAAGAACAAGAAAATTAAATGTTACTTTGATTTACAAGGTTCTAAAGTGATAGGTTATGACTATGAAATCTTAATGTTATTTGGATATATTTATGCGAAGAACATGGAAAATCAAATGTTAATTTGATTTATAAGGTTGTTCTAATGTATAAGTTGTGGCTATTTAATCCAAGGTGTTTGGATAAAGACATAGTTATAAGGAAAAGAATGCGGAAAATCAAAAGAAATTTTGATGGTGTAAGTATTTCTTTTAAGGTAACTATACAAGTAGTCCTATATTTTTGGATAAGGTTATTGTTATGTTATTACGAGGTCTTTGTAAGGATTATAAGAATTGTCCATGCTATTTGAATAAGGATATAATCAAGGTTATGAGTTTGTGTAAGCATTACAAAAGAATGCATAGTTCAAAGGCTTGTCGCCTACTAAAGCATTCGGTTTGTAAGTTCAACATGAACTCATATAAAGACAATATTTAAATTTTACCAAAGCTTATAATGCGATGGTTTAGTCGTATTATGATAAGGGGTAAAATATTTCTTACATAACCCTATAGTATGGTGGTGTAATCACAACTATGATTAAGGGAAGGAATGTTATGTTTAAGATATGATCATGTTAAGTAAGGTCATGGAAAGATATAGACTAAATTACATTTATCCTACCTGACATTTGTGATAATAATTTTTGCACACCCGACATTTGTAAAATAATTTTCACCTTACCTGACATTAAGTGTTCATAAATTTAAACCTCCTTTATAATTGATTTTTGTTGGATATTTTGGCGTAATGTTAAAAAGATAAATATGAATTGATTTTTTTACCCTTGATATTAATTCATATGACTTTCAATTAAATATGAATTGACATTTTTACCCTTAATATTAATTCATATGGCATTAACAGAGGAGTATTGAAGAAGAGGAGTGTGAGAGGAATCAACTATTGGTGTTTTCTATTAGAGTTTCGAGACACCTTTTTCTATACAAAACAATGAAAGGGTCATTTAAGTAATCTACTTCTCAATATTATGGGCAACATGGTACATTTACATAATCATATAGGGGCATTATTGTATTTTCTCATTTTCGATGAGAAGTAACCGGATTTTGCCACTAAAAATCACTTTCACTTAATGTCAGGTAAGGTAAAAATTATTTCACAAATGTCGGGCGTGCAAAAATTATTATTGTAAATGTCAGGTAGGGTAAATGTAATTTACTCGAAAGATATATATATATATATATATATATATATATATATATATATATATATATATATATATATATATATATATATATATATATATATATATATATATATATATATATATATATATATATATATATATATATATATATATATATATATATATATATATATATATATATACCTTAGATAAAGAGGCGCTCAAAATTATCATGATAAAATTCTTACAAAGTCATAAGATTATCTAGTGATCCTTGATAAGGGGGATGGGAGTAAAGGCCACTCACAAATTGTCAACAACGGAGCTCCAACTCACATTTGACATATGTGGCCAAGTCTTAAGTTCAATGGTCGACGACATTGTAGGACAATTGGAGCATCAAATTCAAGTGATTCATCCCAAAGGACAAGTGATGCTCAAGGACTGTAATGATAAGGAGGTTTAAGTCTATGACTCATTAACAGGCTTTGAAATCTATAAGATGGGCAACTCTATTACGGGAGCGTAAAAGTCTGCCGATGCAAAGACGTGAAGTGGGTCGCTTCGGATAGCCTAGGGCTGGGCTTGATTGTCTTTGCTGAGGGTAATGGACACATGGCCGGTTATAAATAGAGTCAATTTTTAAGCAAGATTTGAGTTGTATGTGTGCTATGTATCCAAATAGTCAAATAAGGATGAAAAGTTCAAAGACTTGTCTACTTTTACATTCAGACTAATTGTATAAGTGAAAGTTCAAGTCGAGAGACACATTCATGACGCATACTAACTTCTCGATTTCTCAGGTGTTTAAGTTCTATAGGAGGTGCCATGTATGGTGAGGGTATTTCTACCCAATTGGGAATCCCGGGCTGTTTCAAGTGAAACTCTTGAAATGACGGGTGATTGTTGGAGTATTTCAAGAGTTAAGGGGCATTTAAGTATTAATTATCAGCATAAGATTGACTGGGAGGTCAAAAAGGAGCTTAATAAGCAAGATGGACCCAAACGGACTGTGTCTGGCTCGACAATGGTCGTGTTTGGGTTCAGAGAGCAGGATTACACTACAGTGGTCCAGTACGGACCGTGGTGGATCACCACAGACCATGTTGTCGTCACCACGGACCGTGGTGAGATACCACGACCCATGTTGAAGCCTAGTCAAGTCTTAATTGCATATTCCCACGAGTTAAGCCTCGGGATTTGTCTAATGGATTAATGTATGGGATTATCATTGACTGAGAAATCAGTCAAGATCATCCCATAATAATGCATGGATAAATCCCATATATTATGCCTCTTGGTTTTGCAAGGATGATTGTCTTGAATGCTCCTTAAGTCCTATAAATAGTTGATGAATTCTTCATTCATCCACACACCTCAATCACTTCTGTCTTTCTTTCTAGAGAGCTTCAACATACTCCTAAGGTGTTGAACTGCAACAACATTCTAGAGAGTCGTTGAGAGATCTTGTACTTTGCTTACAAGAGGTTAGGTTTTACCCTTGAGTCAATTCATATTCTTGTGAATAAGTTTTAAGGAGAGACGGACTCACCCTCGACTTCTCGGTAGCCAAGTGATCCCTCATCTTGCAAGACATCGATGTATTCCATGCTGCCTGTATGTAGGCATGACAGTGGGGCGGGGAATCCCCATACCCGCCAAGGCCCCGCCACACTTAGTGGAAAAATATCCGCTCCCGATGGGAATGGGAATGGGAATGGGGCAAAGAATTAAATTCCCGCGCGGGGATGGGGCAAAGAATTAAATTCCCACGCGTGGAAGGGGACAAAAATTTTCCCCACGGTGCAATTTAATTCTTTGATCCATCTCCATCCCCGTCCCCATCGTCGGGAGCAAGGATTTTTCCCCAAAGCGAGGATGAGGCCTTGGCCGGGGATTCCCCACCCCTCTGCCAACCCTACATACAGGCAGCATGCAATACATTTACATCTTGCCACCACCTATACTTGGTGGGGGGAATGGGGACAATTAGGGTGACTCAAGTTTTTATTTACATCCCCTTATTGTGGAAATAAATGAACACCAACACATCAAATCACACTCTCATCATACTTGAGTCAGTAGAAAATATTCAATAAAATTAATCTGAACAGAATCGGTGCAAAAATAAAATGAAAAATTGATGGAATCAATTGCATCAACAATAAAAAACCATGGGGGCGATTGGTATTTAATGGCCACTAAATTATGTTGGTGTTCATATCTGGGTGTTTGATTTTTTTCATCCATGAACATTTTCTCTATCCGATGCAACAAACATTTAATTCATAATAACAAAAAATATTGTGTATCACCGATTCTCCATTAATGAACATAGTTATAGGGCACGATCGATCAACATGAAATTCCTATACCCAAGGGCAGTATTGGATGATCAAGAAAATTACGTGAATCAAAATCCCGGCCAAATACTGACTTTCCTTGTTTTTCCTTCCAAATTATTTTTCGTAAGAATAATAGATAGTTTACTCCATGCATAATTTTCGCGCACAATATCTAAAAAAAAAAAATTGATTTTGTCTTTTTTTTTTAAAGAAAACCACTAGCTATTTTTTGGATATAAGAGGTGGTTTTGAACCCCCCCCCCTTTTCATGCGCGTGATTGTCATATAATCTCAGCCGTTGGATTAAAGGTAAATAATGCATATGGATGTTCTTACTTTCCTACCGTAACGTGCTTCTCATCGAATTCGTTCCCACATATAAAAGTTGGTAAGGAATAAGCCTAAATGGTATATTTTAGGAGGTTTGGCTACTCCTAAGAAAATTTCTAACCTACATAAATTTATTGAGGTTGGTTCGAATGAACATGGTTTTTTAGTGAGCATAAGACCACATGCGCCCACAACCATTCGATTGTCCATCAAACTCTCAGGAAAAAAGAGCCTAAAACCCAAGGTTTAGGGAAGAGGTACAGTCCAAGCGGCAAACCATACCAGGTTCTTGTCTTTTTTTGAATGCAGCTAGCCAGGATTATCACACTAATGTTGTTTTGACATCGGTCTAATTGAATATCAGGTTAAGGAAATTCAGTATGTAATTCAAATGTATTACATGATCATCACCACCATTTCAAATATCATTTTGAAAATTGAAAATTTATTATCTACGAGTGCGTTCCTCCATTCCCCGTGCCCCCATTCACAACAACCAGTTCGTTGAAAGTACCTCTGATCTTACCGTAGATGAATACACATGGACTGGCTTATTCTTCCAATGGAGGAAGGCACTAGCAATGCCAAATAATCCTCGATGTCATCCTGAATACGTTAGCTTGATATTTGGCAAGGCCTCCTCCTGGGTTTCATGCATACACACCATAACTACGAGTGCCAAAAGATCCTAGGTTTGGTGTTAGGTCTATATTTATATATTTTCACCCTTATATATATGACTTTTGGCGTCCTTTAATAGCTAATTTATATATTTTTATTAGGCTTTGTTTATTTTACTTTTAATTTACAAAGTAACAAAAATAGTTTTAAGAACATAAAAGTTTTAAAAGTATAAAAAGAGATGAAATTAGAATCCGTATTTGGTCTTCGTTTTATTTTGATTTAGTTAAAGCTCGTTTCCCTTTTTCAGTCAAAATAAAGTAAAAGAATAGGGAAAAAAAGAAATATGAAAACAACCTAACCCAATTATAAACCCTAGCCCATTCCCATGACCCACTCAACAGACGCTAGAATCCTAACCACCTATCAACCCCTACTCATGCCCTTAACATACCCGGTAACCGACTTACCTCCTTAAACCCTAATTTCATCCCCATGCACTTATCTATCTCCCCTTCTCTCTCTGACCCTCACTCAGTCACTCACTACTCGGACATTCCCAGAAAATCCAACTTCCTACATACACCTCGTCAATCGGCTTCTTTATGTTCTATGTTGGGACCACATACATCTCTACACCCTTTGTTATCATTGATCCTCTTTTCCCTATGCAGCAAGCATTTGCCCATATTCGTGTTCTGCTGAGGGAGGGTATAACAGCCTGAGAGTTCATTGATCAGATCTTTGTGAATGGCCAATATCTGGGCTCAATGCCGGTTGCTAAGGATGATGACAGTGAAGCTCATTCTCATGTTAGTCTGTCACGTTCAGGGACTTCTTCGAGGTGACCTCCTCGTCATTCTTTAGCAGGAGAGACTAGTAGGAGGAATTGTCGTACCGATCTGGGAGAAGGATCATCCTCTAGGAGGGACCAAAACTTGACAGGAGAGCAGCAAGCTCCCCGTGCTAGTCCTTCCAGGTCGTCGGGAGGTAGAAGAAGATCTTCCAACATTCCGGAGTTCATGGTGGAAGACTGCTCGAAATCTAGTGGATTCCAGGGTTCGGTGGATAGGGTACCTAGTCCATGGGCACTTGTTCCTATAGGCAGCCCCCTGGCTATAGTTAGGATTATCCAAGCCCTATTCCTCATGACATGCCTTCCAGTCAGTACTTGGTCGGCCTTTCTGGCACTCGAGATGAGTCTCAGTCGAGTTCGTTCGCAGATGTAGCATTTAGGAGTATTTTTGGTGGCGGCAGCTCCAGCGGGAACTACTAGCCATCATAAGCAAGGCTTCTTTTCTTTATTTTCAGCAGTAGCAACCAATGCAATGTAACAAACACATAAATACACAATAAAAAATGCAAGTATAGTCTTCTATTTTCATACATGATTTGACTTTCTAAAATGCAATATGCAAGCCCTAGCTTTTTACTTAATACACGGGTTAATCTCAGAATGTTTACAAGGAATAAAAGTACAAAAAGGAAGTACATAGTGTAAGAAAGTAATCCTAATAAACTAAAACAAAAGATTTACAAATGTACAACATTTTTTTTTACACGAACACGTAAAAGACCCCTAAACCGGGGTTTTTTTTTTCCATGTATGCATGTACGTAGGGTGGGAACTCGCAAAATGAGTTCCTCCCCCTTGCTCAAGGCTGATCGATCGTCACATGGTGCCAGCCACTGTGGTTCATCCGAATACGCGTTGCCAGCCATTAGCCCTCCCTGAAGTCCGATCGGACTTCACACGTAGGAGATGTATCTATGCAATCTTTCAAGACCTTGGCAACTACTATATAAACACCACTTTGCTGTCATTTGCTATAACAATCTGTCCCGTTCTGTTCTTTTCTCTTTTCTTCCCAAACATGGCCTTCGAAAAGAAACTCAACACATGGATGAATACCCTATCTAAACCGAGAAATAACTCCTTGCATGTTATAATTTAACCCTTATTTTGTCCCTCAAATAAGTCAAAATCAATTGGGATTTTGCTAAAGCTGCCTTCAGATTTTGGGATCCTAAGTTCCATTTCTTTTGCTTTTCTTGGAACGAGTTTTGTCCACTTCCTGAAGAGTGGCCTTGTATCTTCGGGTTTGACCTCCATGCACTGCCCACAACTCCTCTCTTGATCACAGCCATCACGAGAAATTGGAGGAGTTGGCAAACTTCAACCATCGGGCTTTAGGTCATCTTTTGGTGGACAATATGGTCGACCTTCAAGCACTAGTGGAGTTCTTCTAGTCACCTGAAGCGCTTAGACTTCAGCCAAGATCACGAGTGCGAGGTTTGGTTTTCTCCATTTTGGTTGAGTTTTTCTTTTACCATGGGGTTTTGGGTTTTGCTCCACTTTCCATTATCCATATCGTAGATGAGATGGCTCGAGGTTATAACCCGACTCCAATGATGGTTACGGAGAATCTTCTTGGCCTTGACTCCTAGAGCTCTCGACAAATCTTTCGGGGAAGCCTTCTTGCTCTTCAAGTAAGTATCTACACTTTTCATTTTTTTTTTTTATTTTTTTATGATTTGGCATGGAATCTTTAATCGACCCATGTGGAATCACTTGCCGATAATTATGTTGGTTGTTTTTTCTTTTTTTTTTTTGCAACCAAGATTGTAACTTTCTTTCCTTCCTTTCTAGTAGATTTGGCTCATGGAACATCTTAGCATGATATACTCCCCTATCATGGCTTCAGAATTGACCAACTTTTGCCAACGCAAGAGGAAACATGATACCTGTAAAAGCTTCGATGAATGGGTTACCTTCTTGAAGAACCATAAGGAGATTCAATGGTGGATCCAATGGTGAAGAGTACCTTGTTTAATTCTCCAACCATTTTTGCAAGGCCACTCACATCACCTTACTGGGCCTTACGGATCTCATCTACTATTTCCCCGATCGAGTTATGAGACAAATGGGCCACCTTCAAGACATTCCTCTTTCTCCATGTGAGATACCTGATCTTACCCATCTCCGTGGATCAGTCATTGAATCGTGGCTCAAATATTGGAAGAAACGGGCCGGAGTGGAGGTTCCGCCACCTCATCGCATCATTACTTCTTCGACTAACGCTTATCGAAGTTGGCTTATTACTATCATCGGCGCAAGCCATTGGCATGACAAGAGGCGATCTCGTTCACCTCCGAAGTAAGAAGTGTGATCACCATCAAGGATCTGAGGTCCAATTCTAACTAATAGGAATGGGTTCACCCCGAGAGTAAAAAGACAAGTAAACTCCGTCATCCGAGCACTAATGAGCCAAAGGATTCTGACTCAAACAAAGGTTGACCCGACATGGCTGACAAGTAGGATGGCGTAAACATAGGAAGAAATGTTTATGCTATGTATTGTTATTATCTGATGCTTTCCCCTTTAAATTTAGTAAAACAAAAATGTAACAAAAAGATGTACTTCTTTTATTGATATGAGAAACAATATATATTACATTTTCATGTTAAAAGAATCAACACATCTTCTTTTTCTCGATCTTCTTCCATCTTTAGAAGAATGTCGTCCACCATGTCGCTTTATTCTCTCCTTTTATCTAACTTGTCTCAAGGGATTTTCAAGTTAGTCTCTCATTTCCTTTTCCTTTTTTCCTTTTTTCTTTTTCATTTTTTTATACTCTCCTTTTGCTCGATTTGTCTCAAAGAGTTTTTCAAATTGACTCCTCTATAGTTTTTCACTCTTCTTTTTTTTCTTTTTTTTTTCCTCTCATAAGCAAGTGACCTGTTGGCAGTTCAGTTGCTACCTTTTACAAGATAATACGTGCTTAAGTGGCTAAGGACATATCAACCCTTAGTAGTTTAGGCATAATATCTTTTGAGCTGATCCAAGTTAACTAACTGAATGACTTCTTCTCCTTCAGGCGTCGCTAATCGAGCAACACCTCCCAGCGAGATAGAGATAATGACATAAGGACCTTTCCAATTGGGAGCGAATTTTTCACGAGGGTCTTGGCGTGCAGCCTCATCTCTTGAAGTACTATGTCTCCTTCTCTTAGCTCCCGATCCTTGACCTTCTTATTGAATGCTCGGGTAATTCGACCTTGGTATAGCTGAATGTTTTGTAGAGCACGGAGCCGATGTTCATCCAACAAAGTTAACTCTTCATACCTAGCTCGAGCCCATTAGTGAAGGGACAACGATTTCCACCCGCAAGACTGCCTCCATTACATACATTAAAGAGTATGGCGCAGCCCCAGTTGTAGTTTGAATTGAAGTACGATATCCCCACAAGGAAAAAGGGAGTTTGTCAGGTCAATCCCTGTAGGTAATAGACATTTTCTTGATAATCTTCACTAGGGTTTTGTTCACAACCTCAACTGCACCGTTGGTTTGTGCTGATACGGAGAAGCATGGTGATGTTGGATCTTGTATTTGGCTAGAAGAGTTGCAAATTCACCCTTGAAATGGCTCCCGTTATCACTGATTACCTCGTGTGGCACCCCATATCTACAAATGATGTTCATCAACATGACTTTAGCCACATGCTTCAAAGTGATCCTCGCGTATGAAGCAGCTTCTACCCATTTAGTGAAATGTTCCACAACTACTAACACATATTCATGTCCTCCAATTCCCTGGGGCGAGATCTTCCCAACAATGTCGATACCCCATACTGAAAATGGCCAAGGCGAGGCCAATGTGGTTAATTAAGATGATGGTTGATGCTTAATATCAGCATATTCCTGACACTTCGGGCACTTTGTCACAAATTGGAGACAATCTGATTCCATGGTTGACCAAAAATATCCTGCCCTCTAGATCTTCTTTACCAACATTCTTCCATTCATATGAGGCCCACACTCTCCTCCGTGAGTTGACTTCATCAGCTCATTGGCCTCATCTTCATCCACACATAGAAGGTTAATCCCTATGGCATCCTTCTTGTACATGCGATCTTGAATGATACAGTACTGCGAGGCCATCAGTCGGATAACCCTCCGAGCGCGACTCCCTATATGTTGTAGGTATGCACCACTCTTCAGAAAAGTGTAGATATCAAAGAACCATGCATCAAGGTTGATGAAGCTTACTATCAAGGGTTGATGATGAGCTTTGGGAGAAATTAATAGAGCCCCAGCTCCACATCCCGTCTGGTTTGCAGCACCATCGAAGTATAGCTTCCAAGTTTCATCTTCTCTTTGAAATACCTGCTCGTCGCTAAATTCCAAGCCCCTAGTGTTAGAATCCTCTGCTGGAAAATCAACTAGGAAATCAGAGTCTGCTCGACCCTTTATAGATTTCTGATGTTGAAAGTGACGTTTGAATTCAGATAGCATGACCACCCATTGAGTGATCTAGATGTTGATAGTAGGTTGTCCATGATGTATTTGACTAGATTGCATGCTGCGATCACATAGACAATATGTGAGAATATATAATGATGAAGCTTCTTTGTAGACCGGACCAGTGCTAAGGCCATCTTAATTCTCAATTTCAACATAATGGGATTCACACCCTGAGAACTTCTTGCTACTAGTATATAGCCTTCTCCAACCCGTCGACCTTCTATGCCAGAATAGCACCCATGGCACTCTGATTGATTGTAAGGTACATCAGTAAAGCCCCCCTCCCCCCGGAATAGGTGGAACAAGTACTGGCGGATTGGTCGAATCTGCTTTAATCTTATCAAATGCTGCTTGACATTGGTCATCCCATTCAACCTTTACACCTTTCATCAACTTTTTGAACAATGGTTCACACGTCATGGTGAGCTTTGAGATGAACCGGCTCAGATATTAAACCCGACCCAAGAAACCACGGATCTCCTTCTTTGCTCGAGGCGGAGGCATCTCCTGAATAGCCTTAATCTTGGATGGATCAACTTCAATTCCCCATTGACTGACGATATATCCTAGCAACTTCCCTGAAGTTACTCCAAATGCGCACTTCTGTGGATTCAACCTCTATTGTACTTATGAAGTCTAAGGAGGAACTTGCGCAAGTTGGGAATGTCATCTTCCCGCCTCTTCGACTTGACAATCATATCATCCACATACACTTCTACCTCCTTGTGGATCATGTCATGGAGCAATGTGGTAGCGGTGTGTTGGTAGGTAGCACCAGTGTTTTTTAGTCCAAAAGGCATTACCACATAACAAAATGTTCCCCACTGGGTGATGAATGACGTTTTCTCCATATCTTCTTCAACCATTTTGATTTGGTTATGGCCAGCATATTCGTCCATAAATGACAAGAGTTTGTGTCCACAATTGTAATCAACCAGGACATCGATGTGTGGCAAAGGAAAACAATCCTTTGGGCTGGTTTTGTTCAAGTCCCTGAAATCAACGCACATCTGCACCTTTCCATCCTTCTTTAGTACCAGGACTATGTTGGCTACCCACTCCGGGAATTGCATGATTCCGATGAGCTTGGATTCTAATTGCTTCCGAATCTCATCATCAGTTTTGTCTGACCACTCACTTTTGATTCGGTGTGGTCGTTATTGAACTGGCTTAGCATTTGGATAAAGGGGTATGGCATGCTCAACGATTTCCTTGTCAATTCCAGGCATGTCTTCGTAGGACCAGGCGAAGACGTTGACGCACTACTTTAGAAGCTTGGAGAACTCCTGTTGCTCCTCCGGCGTGAATGATTTGTCAATTTTCAATTCTTGGGGAGTTTCAAGCGTCCCCACATTGATGGTGATGGTTTCTTCAACTGCTGCCATGTGATTCTCATGCTCGTTCATAGCTTGTGTCAATTCATTAAAGTGTTTTAAACGTTCAACATCAAATTCATAATTATTAGCACAACAGTTTAGGGGAAGGGAATAGAGATACTCAGAAAGGTTCACTTCATTGAATGCAGAAATGGATATAGACTCATCAGACATGGGGCTAATCCTAGCTGACTTAGACTCCACTATAGACCTACTAGTGCTCGACTTAGACTAGACCTTACAAGGTTTTCCTAACACTAGGGTACATTTATTATTGGTAGAATGGACCCAGGATACTTCATGGCAACCCCCATCAGCAGAAATCATGGCGCTTGGATCAAATTCAGGATTGGACAACACAACCACCGGGTTAGCTTCCTTTCTTCTTTCGCTGTGGAGCTTGCTCACCAATAATAGCCTTAAAGCGTTGAAGCTCCTCTCATGCATCGTCCAAAGCCTCTCATTGGTTCTCTATTTTCTGATCTTGACACTCAAGGTGCTCTTGGATCAGTTTGTCTTGTCGGATGGTTATATGCATGATTAGGTCGTGCATACTGTCCTTCAAACCATTTAGACGCTGCTGAGTTATGTGTTCATGATCGTTGCTACTTTCTTCGTCACTCGCCCATTTGCCGTTGACAATAAATGCTGTCAAGTCTTCAATAGGGAGTGTAAGTGCTCCCTCGTCCGTGATACATTCGGAAGGATCAAAAGTACCCTCTCCTACAAAATTGGCATGATTTGGGAGAGGATTGCTTTTGTTGTTGGGCTTCTTTGCTGCCGTAGGCAATGGCAACTCGTTAGAACGGATCATCTTCTCAATCAGGTTCTTGAGCTCCAGCATCGCTCGGTGTCATGACCCCTCACGCGGTGAAATTTCCAGAACATAGCACCCACCTAGGTCCTTTCTCCTCAAGCTTTGGCTTGGGTGTAGGTATTTGGATCTTGTTTGTCTTCAACAGCCACTCCAATACCTCGACATAGGTCTTATCAAGAGCAGTATAAGTCTCATACTGGAAAGGAGATCGCCTCTAGAAAGGGCCATGATTTACATTCTGGATGACATTAGTTTCAGTTGCCTTTGGAACATTAATGGTCTTTCTCCCCATACTGGCACTCTTCCAGCTCTGGGATGCAATGTTCTTTTCCTTGCGGCTCCAGCTTAGGACACAACTTCTTCAGATATTCAAAGCTTTAAACTACATGGAAGTCCAGTTGTTGTGTTAGACTAGGTTTCAATCCGCGAACGAAGGTATCTAGCTGCATATCTGTCGGGATAATATTAGTTACCTGAGATAACTTAGCATGCCACCTCTCATAGTAAGCCAAGAACGGTTCGTCATCTCCTTGACGAATTGCCATGATATCAGATAAGGTCACCTTGTCTTTCTGAGTTTTGTTGTAGTGTTCGATGAAAGCTCTTCGTAAAGCAGTCCAATCTCCTAATACTTCTAAAGGAAGGGTGTAATACTAGTCCTACGCCTCATCATTCAGCGATGATGGGAATAATTGTTTGTAATGCTCAATACCGACGCCCCTGAGTGGCATCACTCGGTTGAACTCCCACACATGATGAGTCAGGTTCTTAGATGGACTGAACTTTTGAGAGGTATGTCCATTTTCCCAGCAATTTTGAAGTTGACCTCGGCAGGAGGCTCAAACATTCTGGAATACATTCGACTGCGCTTTCATCTCTTGGATGATAGGTTCATCTTGCAGCTTAGTCTCAGCCTTGATGGGAACAACCTGAGGGGTAGCTACTGATGGTGGTAGCTTTGGTGTCGGGTCATCTGGCATGTGGATGACCACTCTTGAACTGGGACCTTCCCCTAGCTTTCCTTGTCCTTTGTCAACAGAAGATGCACGGTTTGGAGCAACATTTTCTTCTTCATCATCAACCATCCCTACATGCATATTGATATGTTTTAGAGCTTTTAAGACCCCATTCAAGGTCTCCTGTTGTTCTATGCGGTTGTTCTGTTGTTCGATGAGTTCCAGCTGTCGAGCGATGTGCTCCTCAACCTTCTTTTCTTGTTGTAAGGTGGCAAAGGTAATTGATCCTTCCACATTGTTGAATTTCTCTTCTAAGTACTTAGCCAACACAGTATGGACCTGGTCATCACTGTTGTTCTTATTTACAAACATGTCGAACTGTAGACGACGTGAAGCTTTGGGTTTAGGTGTCGGTGGGATGTAGTCTGGGTTATAGACTAGATGGCATGGCGGTCTTGGGATCCAAGCTACACTCGGGTCTCCTATTCTGTTTAAAGGAAACAACACACAGTTCAGAGATTGACCTCAAAAGAACGAAAACCTTACCGATGAATGCATGACCTAACCGACCTACATGGGACTGCCTAAAATGCAAGACTTATATGCTGACTTGAGGAAAAGACTCACCCGGGACACAGGTTTGCATGACCTAACTCTATATGATCCTAAGACACCAGAACATCATAAAGGGCCGAATAAAGCCAAACATAGCAAACTAATCATGAGTTAGAAAGCACAAGTCGGTGTTTCTCAATTCGGATGGGCCCCATCCACATGCCGACCGTTTTAAGGAGAATTCGTAACTTGGGCTAACGAATTCAGACAACTCAAGCTATACTAGCTATTACATGGACTAGAATAATGTTCAACAAGACTAACAATCTACACTTTCTACATTTTTTATTTTATTTATATAATCGAGGAAAATGGATATTGTAAAGGACTGGATAAAGCCAACAACAGGCGAGTTATAATTAATTTATGGACATAATTGCCAAATCCAGTATGGTTGGGCCTAACCACGAGCCGGCCATAAGTGTGATAGATTCAATAATTAATTCAATAAGTCAAGTTACTCAAGCCCAGTGACTATTATGCAGTCTAAGACATTATCCACTAACTTTTGTTTTGACTTTAGTCAGGTTTTTGGACCTTTGTAAGGAGAATATTGTAAAGGGCCATATAGAATCATCAAAGGCAAGTTGAGTTTACTATATGGATTAGGATAATCAACCTTTATAGATTAATGGGCCTAACCACTGGGTTAACCATAATATTTAGGGTTAGTTAACCTATTTTGTAAACATGTCTCTTCTCATCGCAACGATCCTTACATAGAATAAAACAATACCTCTAAACTAGGGTCGACTCTTTACCACAAAAGAGAACACACATTCACATAGCGTACAACATGGAAAGGGGTACCCTAAACCAAGGCTCTATGTAGAAAGGGTTTATTGGCTGGATAAGGCTTATCGGCTCATGTCTCGCCCCTGTACAATCTCGTTATATAATTTCAACTTGAATGTATGAGGTGTTGCTCTTGGAGGCTCAGGTAGAGACCTCGTAGAGTGATGCATGAGTGGATGTGGTGATGTAAGGTGGGTTGGTATACCCGATATTTATCGTTCTACTCAGGGAGCAAGGAGCCTAGGTCAAAGCAATTAGGTCTAGGTAAAGTCTAAGATCGCTAAGGTATGAAAACAGGTTGAGAGCGGTGATAAAACAACAAAAAAAACTAAGGTCGGTCAAGATGAGACAATGGGCTTCGGAGGCTTTTCGGGGTGCAAACGGGAGCAAGGAGATCAGTTTTGCAACAAGAGAGCAACAAGAGAAGAAAATATGCTAACCTATTCCTAATTACCCATTCACACCCGAATACACCCCACTTGATTAACTACTTCAAAGTCCACCACGAACTCGGAGGGTTAATGAAATGGAATTCCCTGGCTAACCTCCTTCCACTTTCGTGGGCGAGTATTAACCATCCCAACTCCAACCTTCCATGACAAGTGTTGGATGTATTCGGGAGCTTTCGGACCCGAATACACCCCACTTGAGGGAAGGAATGATGTGGGAAATTGATTTCCCACCTAATTACTCACTAAATATGCTAACCTGTTCCTAATTACCCATTCACACCCTTAATTACCCCTAACCCATGGGGTTTCTAGCCACTAATCATGATGCTAACTACATTAACATCAACAATTCCAACCCTAAGCATGATATCTAGCAACAAATAACCAAAATTCAAGCAAAGCAATTAAAATGGCAAGCAAAAACAATTAACTAAGCAAGCAAGTAATTAACAAAGTAAAGAAGAGTTTGGGGAAGAGAATACTTATCAAATGTTGAAAATGAACAAAAGAAAGCAATGGAGATGATGATCTAAAACAATCTCTCAATTGATTGAACCTTCAAATCTTGAATACAATCCCAAAATCCATTAAACTTAGGTTAAACCAAACTAAAATACTCTAATCAAACCCCTAATCTCTCTGTAAAATTTTCCTGAAAGCTCAATCATCTAGTCCCCCTATAAAATTGTCACTTGGAATATTTATGTAAGGCATGTTGGTTGCTCAAAGCGCTGCCGTTTCAGCCCAGAAATGACGCAGATAGTAGCATCATCGCGGGCGCGACGAATGTGGTAACATGCGACACTGAGAGAAGACAGTTGGGCGATTCCAGGTTTTTGATAGGTCGCGGGCGCGACCTCCCCTATCGCGGATGCGACAGCCTGCTAGCAAGGCTGGGCGATCAGTGTTTGGTGCTGTGTAGCGGGCGTCACGCTGCCTGTAATGGGTGCGACTACCTAGAGATGCTGATGGTTGTTCGGTCTCGTTCCGAGCCGAATTCTTATCTTTTATAGGGTGTTTTTACTTATTCTAACCCCGTAATTATATATATTATATATGATAATTTTGTGTTTTGTAGGAAAATAAGGAGTTAGAAGGAAGTTGGGCTTAATTGAGGTTTTTTAGGGAATCCCGCGTGATTTCCCGAGCCAACCCGAGTTAACCCGAGCGGAGACCGGAGGCGAGACCAACCCGGGAAACCATTATCCATCTTTGGCGCAAAACAGGGGAAAAGGACCAGAATGAAGTCACGGTCGAGTCACAACGGGCTGCACGCGAGATAGCGTCCTGCCGTGTCAACACAGTAAGCCAAGCAGCGGAAGCAGGCGGAAGTCACGCCCGCGACCCCAGCTGTCGCGCCCGCGACCTATTGCTGAGAGTAGACATTGCATGCGAACAGAGTGGAGACGCGCTCGTGAAGGGTATTGTCACGCCCGCGACAAATTGTTGTAGCACTCGTTACATGTCTGTGACACCCGCGACAGACGATGAAGAGAGACGAATGATGATCGGACAGACCTTGGTCGCGCCCGCGACCAAGGGTGACTCGCCCACGACACTGCCGTTTCTGCGGAATTAAATCGTGCGTTGCTGTGTTTATTTTAGGGTTTTGGGGTTGTGTTTTCTCTCCTTCTATATATACCCAATTGTAATTCAGACTTAATAGCTTAGTTTTATCTTAATTTTTCATAGTTTAGGAGTAGGATTAGAATAGAATTAGATTTAATTGATTTCTTTATTGTTCTTCAAGTATTCTTCATTGTTCTTCAAGCTTTCTCTATTTCTCTTGCATTTTGTACTCAATCTCTTTAAAGCAAGTTTCCATTGAAGTTTATACAAGCTTTCTCTCTCTCTCTCTCTCTCTCTCTCTCTCTCTAATCTCCATTGTTGTCTTGATTTTAAAGCTTTCTAGGGTTAATCTCACCAGAAATCCACTTTTAGTGAGGAGGAGGGTCAAGGATTACCAATTCTACTTTCTAGTGAGAATTTGGGGATCCTTGGTAATCCAATCCACAATTTCTTGTTTGTTTGGGGGAAATTCAAGTGAAGATTTAGTGCTTTGGTCATCGAAGGTATAATTTCTTGTCCCTATTTTCATTGTTCATTCTAGTTTTCATTCATTGCTTTAATTGCTTTCTTTGATTCCATGTCTATAAAACCATCCTTGTGGACCGACAACTTTTACCTATAAAACCACAAAAATTACAACCGAACAATGGCGTCGTTGCCGGGGATGACGTTATTTGGTAGATTAGGTTATTGGTTTGTGTGTAAATAGTTTATTGCTTTCTTGATTTTTGCTAGAAAAATAATGTAGTAAAAAAATTTGAATATCGAAAAAAAAATGAAAAAAAATAGAAAAAAGAGAGTTATGGCTAGTCGTCAATTCCCCCAATATGAGCATGAAATATTTTGGAGATATTTTGCTAGATTGCTTGATTATCGTGCTCAATGTGAATTGTATAGTATCTTTTATGATACATTGGATATGTTGGGAATTTTGAATGAGGGTGGGAAACCTCTTAGAATATTACGGGTTTGCCGCTTTAGGAGAAGAAGAAGCATTGGAATTACTTGAATGGTTGTCTAGGAATTCTTATGAATTTGAGCAACAAAGTGTTAGTCGTAGCTTCCAATTTCCTTACGCACCACTTTCGGGGACCGAAATTGAACAGTCATGTGAATACCTTGAGTATGTTGATGATCAATTTTATGGTAGGGGTTATGTGGAAAACTGTTATGATCTTTCCCAAATTGCTATGGTTGAGTCTCATCCTTTGTGCGTGTATTCTGAATCTCCATATCATGCTTCCGAATCTTGTGTGGAAGTTAAACTAGATAAAATTCGTGCTGGAATAGATGGTTTACAAGATGAGGTGCATGTGCAATTGAATGAATGCACGAATGACTTTGAACACATGTTTAAAACTTGGGCAAAAGCTTTTTCTTTAGAAATGGTTGATTCGGATGTTGAAGTAAATCATTCGTCATCTTTGAGTCCTGAAATGCGTGTTGATTCTTCTGTGTATGATTATGATGAGGATGATGACTACTATAGTAAACCTAGTTTTACATGCATGCTTAGCGATTCCTTAGCTCTAGCTCCACCTAATGAGCATGAGAAAATTGTTGATTTTGTGTGTGATGATGTAGAACTAGATGAAAACATGCTTGATGATGAACCATTGTCCATGCTTGTATGTGAAGAGAAAGTTGTATTGAATGTCATGATACTTGTGATGCATTTGAACATGATCTTGTTGAGAGTGAAATTGAATCTATTGTGATTGAATGTGTGCATGATGCTGACTTATTCACTTTCATTGAGGATCATTGCATTAGTGAGGCATTAGCTACCCTTTCATGTGCATCCATTGATGTGGAATCTTGTGACGATGAGGTTGATTCTTTGGGGAATGATCCTAATTGTTTGAACTTGGTTTGTGACAATGATGCTTTTGATGATGATGTGCTTTATGAGTCATTCATGATGAGTTATGACCTTGAGCCTTCCACTTTCACCTTTGATGTTGATTTGAATGATGCACCTTTGTCTTTTGATGTCAAGAGTTCTTATGATGAGTCCGATATTGATTGATAAAGATGAACATGTGCCTATTTGTGATGTTGGGAGTGTTATGATGTAGTCTAACCCTGTTTTTTCCTTATCACCCATTGATGATTATGATGATTATTTGGATGAAAATGGTGATGTGAATCTATGTTTGATCAAAATTGCATGGATATTGAGTTTGAACCATTGTTTGCATCCAAGTCTTCGCATGAGCATGTTCAGGATTGTGTTGTATTTCCCCCTTCCGTTGATTTGCATACTCAATTTCTATTTACAAGTCAATGGGAGAAATCATTTTTCATGTCTCCTTTTAAGGTGCCTAGGAAAGTTGTGTACATTTTTGCATTCCATCATTTTTATGACTTTTCTAAGGCATTCAATAAACTGTTAAGAGCACTAATGTTTGTTGATGTGCTATTGCAAGAGTGCTCTTACGTACACCATTATGAGATGCATTCACGGATGCATGACTTGTTACTCCGGGCGTTGAATGGTTCTGACTTGGTGCCCAACGTCTTGAAGTGAGATGGAGTGGCTGAGGCTCCATGGATGGCTTGATTATTCTTAGACTTCATTGTTTGGGTATGCTCAGTACCCAACCAGGTAATATCATTCCTTTCTCTTATAAATACAGTTAGTGAGTTAGTTTTCTTTTTCTTCTTTTATTTTATTTTTGTGTGTGTTCCTTTTTCTTTTCTTTTTGGGATGCTTGCTTACCTACTTCTGTTTCCTTTGAGGACATGACAACCTCTTTGTGTGGGAGTGGGAGGGTAGTTTGCATTCCGGTTTTTGAGTCTAAGAAAAGAAAAAAAGAGTGAGAGTCGTTTTGTAAATATTTTAGTTTTTTTTTTGTTAGTTCTTTAGTCCTTAGTGTCTTATATAGTTGTTTTTCCTTTTGATCTTGCATGTGAACCATCACACATAGTATGTTCTTTCTTGTTTATATCTAACCTATAGTGTGATGTTCGTTGATCGCGAATTGGGTATGCGTTTATTGAAGATCTTCAGGTAACTTCATTTTACCCTCTCTTTGGTTGTGAATATATCGATGATCCATGTTGCATGCTTGGTTTTATTTTTGGGTGGCGAACCCCTTGAGTGTGAATGTTGGATATATTTTGCTGTGGGAGCCGTGTGGGCTCGGGTCGCCATCATTTTGGTTGTTTGTTGCTTGTTTGCGAGTCTTTTGTAGGTTTTCTACTTTATTTGTGACACCCTTCTCCTCACGATGGGGACATTGTGAAGTTTTGTGTGGGAGTGGGGGGTGATACTTCTATTTGTCACGGGTAGAACACCTAGTTTTTGAATCCTTTGCTTTTTGTAGTTTGGGTCTAAAATTTGAAATTTTTTTGTGTGAAAAACGAGAAAAAGGGAGCGAAAAACCTTAAAAGTTTTCGTTTTGTTTTTGTTTTTGCTTCATTTCTTGGATAGTGTTGTCAATGTTAGTAAGACTTTCTTAATCTTCTTGAAAGAAGCCGGTTTGAGCATTTTCGACCCTAACTTGGGAGTTTTCATGACTCATTTATCTAGATTCCCTTCATTGAATGCCTAGCGAGATCTCTGTTTTATTTCACGTTTTGGTTGAAACTGTGAGACTCTAATTGGCCATTTCCAAGCTTGTTGAAAAAGTGAAGCTAATTAATTAATTAAATCTGACCTGTAGTTAAGTTAGTCTACCTACATGGGATTGGTAATAGCGGCGCGATGCTATTACCCCTTAAGCACTTCATTTTCATAATGATGAGGCGTATGGAGTAGCCCACGTTGGGAGGGTAAACCCTGTTATGGGCCGTTCAACTCCCGAAAAAACTAACACCGATCTCGTTGAGCTTTCTCAAGCCAACGCTAATTAATGAACCCTTAATAATTGTCTCACCTTGCGTTTCTTGCGGCTCTCACCAAGCCAAGGGTGACATAAACAAGGGGAAGACATCGCTTGAATAAATCCCTTTTCGCTTTAATTCGAGCTCGGATGTGAGTTTTTCTTGGGAATCGATCGGAATCACTCGGAACCCACTAAGCACTTGTGCACATGAGATTTAGCTTTTCGTGAGATGTCGAGAGTCGAAAATCTCTACGATTGACAATTGCTTGAGTTAGGTGTTTTCGTGGTGCTCTCAACGGTTCCTTTTGGATGATTAGTATCGTTTCCTTGATTGCGATAGCATGATTCCTTGAAGCAAGCATTTTTCTCTTTTCTTTTTCGTTTCCTTGTTTTGTTTTTCATTTTCCCTCTCTCCTTTTCTTTAGCTTTTGTGGGTATAGTTGCTATAAACCCTCGCGAGACCTACCTCGTCCACTTGGGCTGCCAAGGGGTTTAAAGGGCTTGATGCATGTGCTAAATGCATCCGCGATTCCTACGAAAGTGAGTTAGGGTTTTTAGATTCTTTTTCTCTGTTTTTATCTTTGTTTTTAGTTTCCTCGGGCGAGCAAACCCTTGTGTGGGAATGTTGTTCGGTCTCTTTCCGAGCCGAATTCTTCTCTTTTATAGGGTGTTTTTACTTGTTCTAACCCCGTAATTATATATTATTGTAGACACCGGGATTTTAACGCATAAGACAATATAAAAATAAGAGCGGAAGAAATAAAAGAGATTCGTTAAATGCATGCATTTTACATGTATTTGTTCGCCTAAAGTCACATACATGATCACATGTGGTCCATCCTAGCTACATGTACATTTTTTATATAAAAATGGAGCCATGCTGTAAGATCCGGGAGTTTTATTAAGGGTAATTACCCTGATTGAGGGTCTAATTTGGGTTTAGTTATTTATTTATGGGATTAATTGTGGTATTCTATATTATGTGGATATTATTTTACTTATTTATTTATTTATTCGAATTAGAATTTTATTTGGGGAGCCGACTTATCAATTGGTGGACTTGTTATATTATTTGGTAATTAGGTTATAGATTGAAAGCAGAAGGGAATAAGAGAGGGGGGATTATTATTATTATTATTATTATTATTATTATTATTATTATTATTATCAATATACAATGAATAAGGAAAAAGAGGATCAACCCCCTTATCTTTCTTGGGGTTTTTGACAGCAAAAGGAAAAGAAAGGGCAAAGCCCCCTTTTGCTACTGTAAAAAAAAACGACACGCACACACATAGAGAGAAAGAGAGAGAGAGAGGCGGTGACGGTGGCGGTGCTGCCTGATCACCAACCGCTTGCCACGGAAGAGAGGGGGTCGGGCGACACTTCTTCCTCCCTTCGAGGGACACACGTAGAGAAGAATGAGAGGGTGTGCGATGGGGACTCGATGGCGGACGAGTGCAACTACGATTGTGTGTCGGAGATTCGTGAGACGATTGGGGAGCCCCGTGGCGGCGGGAGGGCTCTGCCGGCAGCCTTAGGCGTCAACGGCGGCCGTGATGCGGCGATGGCTGCGTGAGACAGGGATGAGACTCCTGTATGCTTGGGTTTGGTCGCACAATTGAAGGCCAAAATTGAGATGTTGTGCCTAAGGCTAATCAAATCATATGGGTAATCTCTGTCCCCTCTTAATAACTGTTAAGTTTCAGGTTTAGTTAATAGATTTTGAATACTGAATATATGCCTGGAATTATTAATGGTATTGGAATGATTGGATTGATATATGTGACTGAGTTGGAAGTCAGATGGTATTTGGATTGAACATTGGGTGTCGAGGTGTTTGGGACGGTGTATGTGACGAGGGAGATCGAGGTAATTTGTGAAAACAGATTATTTTGGGTTGATTGATGACAAGAATGGATTACCAACCGATTATGTTAAACATTGTCCTTGTTATGATTGTTTTTGTGGAAGTTGAGCTAAATTATGTTTTTAAAGGAGCATTATATGTGTGGAAATATGTTAAGTATGCTCAAAGGTTCGATTTAAGTTTTAGAATTAATATTGATTCGGGTTGATTCTAAGTATAATATCCATAAAGGAATGTCTTGCGGGTTATATGTGTATAATTTAGTTATTTATAAGTGTAGTATGCATATTTGAATCATGGATGAGTTATATATCCTTAAAGAATGAGTTTTTGGGCTTATATTAGATGGTTGGGTATTAAGTATGTTGTAGTTATACTCGGATCTAGTGTGAAGGGAAATTTGATTACTGGTTAGTCGCTGTATGTGAATTTAAGCTCCCCCGTGCATACTTTTCCTGATTATTCGTAGTTTATGTGAACTCGAAAGGTGTTTTATGTTCTTAATTCAAAAAGAGGTAATTCAAATGAGTTTTTAAGGGTGTGTTGAAAAGCATTTTCATTTCCAAGTCGTTGATTTTTATTAAATGGAATTAGCGTAATTAAAGAAGGCTCATTTGAGTTATTCGAGCTTTTAGATTCCTTAAATGGAAAAAGGTTGGAAATTGGCCAGTTGAGCTATTTTAATTTAAATGAAAGGTATATTCCTACTTTATATATATTTATGTACGATTTGGAAAGCTATTTGGACGAGAAGTGTATGGTATGGAATTGTTATGCGATTTACGAGTTTGAAATGGTTCTCGGGCTAGGTGTATTGCACTAGGTATTGTGGACTAATTCGAAAGCCGAGGTTACACATGTATCGGCATGGTATATAAAGTCCATTGACGTTAGAACTCCCAGGAAGTTAAACTAACTGTCTTAAGGGGGAACCGGCCCCGACTGGAAAGTGCTGAAAAAGTACCCTACGCCCATGTTGTCGATATTTTCGTACAATGGAAAGAAGGAAAGATTATTTGGAACCGTTGGTTTATTGAACGGTATATACTATGTTATGGGAAGATGGAAAAGGAAATTTGAGTAATTTTTAATACATGTTTTAAAGTGCGTGAATTATTCTTTATATGTTGAAAGTGTTATGTTTTTATTTTGAAATTGTTTCGAAAGGTTTTGAAGTATGAATGGTTTACTACTTGAGAATTGCTAAGGGTGGGAATTGTGTTTAGTTTTGTTCAAACCAAATTTCTCAAGGGTCTTGTGACTCAAATGAAGAACTTATTTTGTCGTTACTACTGATATGTGTAAGGTTGAGCCCTTTGGTTGCGTCCTTTAATTAGGTTGATATGTTGCGGGTGAGCTTTGCTTTAACTAGTTCATTTTGAATGCTAAGTGCGATATATGTATGAAATTCTTGTTTGAGGTCATTCTCATTCAGACTTTAGAGGAGTTATACTTGAGTTGGATACGACCTGTTAGGATGCCAATGGACTTGTGTTACCCATATGATAGCCTTCTGGCCATATTATGATTCCCAAGTACAGCCACAACCACTAGTTGACCCTTGAGATAGTTTGTTGTCCTTTAGCCGACTTGAGACTTTTTGATGCTTGAATAGAAACTAATACCTGGTTTCCTGTTTGATGAGTCATGAGGTGACCAAAGGATGCATGTATGTTATGATGATTGTATTTGGGTGAATATAGGATTAATGGTACTCCCATTTCAGGTTGACTGAATCTCAATGGTTATTTCAGGGTACAAGTTACCTACTGAGTTGTGGTTTGCTCATACCCCTTTTCCCTCCCCCTTACAGGTAAATATGAAGAACAGGAGCTGATTGCTTTGTTGGAGATCTAGTATTCCCAATTGTGTATAGGAAGTAATTGTTTTGTAATTGAATTGTTTTGTAAATGTATTTGGAATGTTTGGGTTGTTTGATGCATTTAGAATGTTCTCCGAGGTGTGGCTCGTGAATTACTCTGGCGTGTGGGCGTTGAGGTTGTTTTTGGTGTATTTTGTTTATTTACAGGGATGTAAGACTTTAAGCCTGGGAAACGTCCGTATTATAAAGGGAACTCTGCCGGATTTTCCTCAGAAAATTTTGAAAATTAGTTTTTAAGTTCTCCTTTTACCTTTCTCAACCTTAATTTGGTTGAGATTGACCTTAACAGCCCCTATTAGGGAGCGGGCTGTTACACATGCAAACCCTCAAAGCAGGCGCCAGAGATCGCATGATCGAATCCTCACAAAAGCACTCAAAAACACCTAATAAGTTAGCTAAATAATGTGCTCATTTCATCTAGTGTGAATGGCAGCTTCCCTAGGTTGGTTGACTTCACACTCCACCGTCCATGCATGCATGGACGAAGTTGGTCCCTCCCCCCTGGCGTAGTGGCCGGTCGGCCTTGGTGACTCCGCCACACGTGGTCAATTGACCACGTGCCACCATCCATGCTAGGTGAGCTCCCCTTTCTGCCTTGGTATTGTGCACTAATCCGGAGACTACAAGGTGGTGTATGTATGTTCATGCATGCTTACTACCTCCTCCTCCTATAAATACTACTCCTCTCCAAGTCATTTTCACTCACCAATTCACCAACTCACTCATTAAATCATCCTTTCTCCCTCTTGATTCAATCCTCACTTCATCTCATTCACTCTCAATTCTCTTATCATCCATCTCTCTAATCTCTCCTAATCCCCACTTCTTATACTTTCATTCTCATCTATCTTATCATCCTATTCTATCATCTTTCTTACCACCATTATCCTCCTAATCTTTCCATCACAAAAATCCTAAACACATATCCTATTCTTATTCATCCTAACCTCCACAAAGAACCCTAGCCTAAACACATCTGAAAACTACAAAAGCCTTCTTATTCCTCTTTTTCTACCTCTTCTTCTTATCATCTTTTATCATTTTTTCTATCGTCCCTTTAGCATTTGGAGAGGAAGGTTTTAAGCCATCAAGGAGGATTCAACAAGCATTCAAAGGCTAGGCAAGGTTTTCCCAAACAAAGTAGCAATGTAAGCTTTTAAGTGTTATTTCTTCTCTTGTAAATAATTGTATATTTGTTCTTTTTTGTCTTTTATATTACCTTCTTGTTGCATGATTCAATGAAGTAATTCTATAAAGTATTCATCCATTTCCCTTCCAAACTTTACCAAAAGCACATTTTAAACTTTTAGTAGAGTCTTTCGTTTTTTGTGAGAGGCGAACTCTTAAAGTTTACTTTTCGAGTTCGTAGCCTTACCCCCGGATCCATTCTTGGGTTTCGCAGGTGGAGTCTTTCTTTTTTTTCTTTTGGTTTTGTCTTGGCTTTTCCCTTAAAAAGTCGGGTGGCGACTTCCATTTCGAACTGAAACACATCGAGGATTGTATAAACTATGGTTAACGTGGTTTTACAATGTATCGATGCAACTTTAGGGTTTTAATTCTTATATTTCTAAATAATGGTTGCATAAATCACTCTCTTCCGAGCCTAACATTTAAATGAGCAAATGGGGTTAAATTTAGAAGAGTTGAGAACAAGTGGATCCTCACTCTTAAAGGTTTAATTCCATGACTCATAAAATGCATAAGTAAAGGGAAAGTGATTTTACAAAATGTTATTCATGAAATATATGATAGACTTCCATAAAGAGTTTTTCATAGGACAAACCCCAGCACAAACCACCAAATCACACCCCAAATCCAAACGTGGACGTACAAGCTTAAGCATATTAGGCGTCTTTTTGGTGAAATTGACGACGATGGAAAACTTGCGTAAATTTAGTGGTGCATGTGGTTTCTAATTGACTTACAATGGGCAAATAGTAGTGTCACTTTGTATTGATGAATGTTCTGCCAAAGGAATCAAGTAGGGAAATAGTTTTGGGTAGTAGAAAATCACAAACTGACAAAAAAGGTCTTAATTAACCATTTGGGTCAAGTGAGTAATTTGAATTTCTTTGGGACAATTAAAGCTTTCCTTAATCAAAATTTGTATGGGTATGATACTCTTAAGGAATAGATTGCACATGGTTTTGGAATTCTGGGAATATGATGGGTATAACTCAATTTATTACAATTTTAAGATGCATGCCATGTCTATATACGAATTTTGTGTCAGTCAGCCAAGAATTTTAAGTTACCGAGAAGACCTTAATAATTTAAATGTGACATGAGAGTTGTAGTATGCTCTACCAGCTTTCCGGAATGGGGTCTTATGCGTTCATCGGATGTTAGAGTGAAAAGTTATGACCGGCAAAAATAAGGCTCCCAACCATGTCAAACCAAAATTTAATTCATCGAGCCTATTTCAGAGGTAATTTCCGATGGCTTCCAAACCTTTTCTGAAGTTGTGGTCAACATAAAAGTTATAATATATGATTCAAGTTTTCCTTAGACTATTAGCACATGTTCATACGATACATATTCTTTAAGTTATGAATTCTCAAAGTTAAGCTTCTCAAACTGAATTTTTTGTAAAATCAACCCTCTTATTTACTTATTTTCAAGCCTTTACACTTATTTTTGGCCTTAACTCTTAACTAGAGAGTTGTAGAACTTATTTCTAGTTTTCCGAAAAGTTCTCTTATAAAATTTTTAGAGATCTATAAAGGATGTTATGGCTTCTGCATTTTTACCGCAAAGTCCGAAAAATTTTTCAACCTTTTAATTAAAAGTTAAATTGTTTTTAAGTTAATTAGGATACTCCCTCCTTACCAAGAACCCAATTTAATCCACTTCATTTTTCTTATCTCAAGTGTGGTCCAAGAGGTCATTGTTGCTCCCTGTTCGAGTCCAGTCAAGCTTTTAAGTCGCTTTAATTGCGGGTTCAAAGGTACGCATATTGCCTGTATTTTACCAAAGCTCTTTTATTTGAGTTCAAGTAAGCAAGTTTAAAAATTTTAATGTAATTAAGTAATGTTTACATGTTTTTCTCACATAAATATGGCCTCGACCCAAGTTACTTATGCCATAGTACACTACCC
This sequence comes from Portulaca oleracea, assembly GCA_029582165.1. Classification (NCBI taxonomy): domain Eukaryota; kingdom Viridiplantae; phylum Streptophyta; class Magnoliopsida; order Caryophyllales; family Portulacaceae; genus Portulaca; species Portulaca oleracea. The sequence continues at coordinate 6,526,063 of CM055878.1, read as the reverse complement.
AAGTCATGGTAATACTGGCGGTCAATTGTCAACCGGACCTGCCTATCCGTCCTGGTATTCACATACGGTGGCTTAGTCTAATGTTAGATTGCAGGGGACCATCAAGATAATAATAATAATAATAATACGGCAAGCAAAGTTTTATTCTGATTGTTATTTTATTGTTTTGTTATTTGTTTTAAAAGGAATTGAAATGCGAGAAATAAAATGAATTGTTTAATTTTATTTACTGTATAGGGGTACGCATATTGAGTTTCGACTCATTTGTGAAATTGTTTGTAAGTTTTGTTTTTGGTGGTGCTTCTCAGACTAAGGCGGCTAAGGCAGGGTCCGATAAACAACTCGGTTAAGCAAAGAAGGGGACTTTGTGATTTGGTTGGAGTAATCAATTCGTTTTACAATGATTGATTATGATGTATAAAATCTTGAATCGGAGTTGTAGATTTTGTGTTATCCAGTTTGAGTATGGGATGTATATGGTTGGTTGGTTATGTGTTATTGATGTCGTTCGGTGGTTGTAGCCAAGTCCTTTTGGACGGCGGTAATGCCTTCGAATTATACTCCCGCTGCGTTAATCGTTAGGTTATGAGATTTTTAGTCTTGATCTGATGTTTATGAATGCAGGGTGTTACGATTATGGTATTAGAGCAAAAGATTCTGAGTCGTGTTTAGGCGGTTTTAGGCCTAAATAATGCCTTTCGGCTATTTTTGCTCGATTCGAGTCTTTTCTTCGTTTTACCAACTTTTTAGATGTTTCGCGGTTTTGCACTTTTGGAGCAAAAACAAGGAAAATGAGATAAATCGAGGCTTTTAGGGAATCGGCGATTTCGAGCCAATCCAATATGAGAGCGTCTTGAACCAGGCCGGGAACCCCTTCCCAATTTCTGGTGCAAAACAGGGGCGTAGCACCCGCTACAACCCTTGTAGCGGGCGCTATAGCCCATGGAAGGAAGACAGGGGAAGAGGACAAGAAGACCTCCCGACCGCTACCGTTGAGGTGCCGCCCGCGACTACAACTAAGGAGGATCCGACAGCATGGCGTCGCGTCTGCGACCTAGAAGATGACACCTGCGACGAGCTGTGCCAACTAGAGAGTGGCGTCTGCTACGTGGAGTGTCACACCCGCGAGCTAGCGAACGCTGGAATCACCTGCCTGTTTTTCTCTCGGTCGCGATTGCCACCATTTCGGTCGCACCCGCGACCTCCTCGCAGTCTGTATTAACTTTTGGCTCTAAACGACGTGTTTTGCGTAACAACCATGCTTTGTATTTAAACTCCGGTGACGATTTTAGAAGGGGAGATTAGAGAGTCTTTATTTTCAGCTTCCATCAAATTTAGAGAGAGATTAAAGTTCCATTAGGGAGGTTTTAGCTTGGATTAATTTAGGGTTTAGTGAATTTTGGTGTTGTATTCATGATTTGAAGATTCAACAATTGAGAAATTGTTTTGGATCATCATTTCCATTGCTTTCCTTTTTCCATTTTCAGCACTTGATAAGTATTATCTTCCCTTAAACTCTTCTTTATTTTGTTAATTACTTTTCTTGCTTGATTAATTATTTTGCTTGCCATTTCAATTGCTTTGCTTGAATTTTGGTTGTTGGATGTTAGAATTCATGCTTAGGGTTGTGTTTATTGATGTTAGTATAGTTGGAATTATGATTAGTGGCTAGAAACCCCATGGGTTAGGGGGTAATTAATGGTATGAATTGGTAATTAGGAATGGGTTAGCAATTTTAGTGCATAATTAGGTGGGAAATCACTTTCCGACTCCAATCCTTCCCTCAAGTGGGGTGTATTCTGGTCCGAAAGCTTACGAATACATCCAACACTTAACATGGAAGGTTGGAGATGGGATGGTTAATGCTCACCCACGAAGGTGGAAGGAGGTTAACTAGGAAATTCCGTTTCCTTAACCCTCCGGGTCCATGGTGGACTTTGAGGTAGTTAATCCAGACAATCCTTGAAAGAAGAAGGCCGGTGGGTATTTTCTAACGAAATTGCCACTTGATTTTCCCCTCATGTTGCTCTCTTGTTGCAAAAGCTCGTCTCCTTGTTTCCCTTTGCATCCCGAAAAACCCCCGAAGCCCATTTTCTCATCTTGGTCGACCTTAGTTTTATTTGTTGTGTTGTGATCCCCTTTTCAACCTGTTTCCTTACCTCAGCAATCTTGACCCTACCCTTGACCTAGACTCTTTAACCAAGGCCCCTAGCTCCCTGAGAAGAACGATAAGACCGGTTAATACAAACCATTTGTTAAACAAAATGGTGCCGTTGCCGGGGAGCAAGTGCCCCTAGTTTTAGTTTCTTGGTTATAGGTTGTTTAGTTCTTTTTTATGCATGCAGGTTTGCCTTAATGCCCTATCAAGTATCGTAGGAGGTTTCGAGTCCTTATGGCTGAGGCTCAAGCTGGTTCACCTCGCACCTTAACTTCATATTCTGTTCCATCTTCAGGTGCGGGAGGCAGTCCTATCATATTACCACCTGATGTTGTGTTCTAATATAAACCGTACCTACTTGAAGTCTTCAAAAGAAACCCATTTCATGGGGACGATCTTTGAAAGTCCCATAGCTCATATCGATAAATTCAATGACCGGATCAGTTTCATGCAGATTTCAGGAATATCATCAGAATTTATGAAGTCTAAATTGTTTCCTCTCACTCTGACGAGGAAAAAGCCAAGACATGGCTTCAGACCTGTCCACCCAGTTTTTATTCTTAGTGGGAGGCACTTAAAGGAGATTTCCTTCATCGTTTCTTTTTGACGGAGGAGACACACCGACATAGGGCAGAAATTTTGGGTTTCAAGAAGGATTCGAGAGAGAGTCTTTTCGAAGCATGGGGGAGATTTAACGGTCTCCAATGACAATGCCTTCATCACAAGTTACCAAATTGGATGCTACTTCAACATTTCTATCATGGGCTCCGTGGTCCTCTTAGAGAATCTATTGACAATGCGTCCGGAGGGATGTTTTTGAAGAAGACCGTGGAGGATGCCAATATCTTCTTACATGAACTATCACAACACGCTCCTCATTGGGGAGGTGGTCGAACTTCAGGAGATAGGGACTATTCCTTGGAGAGCAACCTCGCTATAAAGTTTCTTTTGGCCACCGTCTATGAAACGTAAAAAGAAAGGGCAAATGAGGAGGCTTCCAACAAATTGAGAGTAGCCCAAGAGAAGCAAATCTTCACATCCACTTCCATTCCTAGTATCCATACTTGTGAGTTTTGCTATGGCCCACATCTCACTCAACATTATGGAAAAATTCAACAAATAGAGCAGGTGAGTGCCATTCATTCTTCCCACATTAACCAAGATCCTTATTACTCAAAAGTGGATTATGCTCATGGCTACACCGCCAACCATTACCCTTGCACCACTAAACCTTTTGAAGACCACTCATTTATCCAAGAAGGGTCCTTCCATCAAACCCAACAAGACATTTCACAACCTCAAATTTCTCAACCATCCTAAGAACCCTCGATTGAGTTGATGTTGAGGCAAATCATGGACAGCCGAGAGAAGGATCAAGCTTACATCCGGAGCCTTGAGCTTCAATTGGCTCAACCCAATCAACCTCAACCCATCCAAGGGGTAGAGGTGAATGCTATTACTCTACGGAGTAGAAGAGAAGTTGAGGGACCCAAGTTGGTGGAGAAGAGACCTTTTGGAGAGAATGAGGGAGATATTGTTCATATAACTGAAGAGGAGGACATGGAGGTTGAGCAATCTAATGATAGGGAGAAGGAGGATATTGTTTTGATTGAGATGCCTAGGGGTGAGGAGAAAGAAGAATTAGTGAAACCGAATGAGAAATTGGAGAAGGAAAAAGAAGTCTTGAAGGAGAGTGACTATGATCGACCCACGGGGCAGTTGAAACCATACCGACCACCAATTCCATTTCCCGGAAGATTGGTTCAGCACAAGAGTGACGAGAAATTCTCCAAGTTTATTATGATGTTGAAGAAGCTTCAGGTTAATATACCTTTCCTTGATGCCAGGTTCCTTCATTCAAGAAACATCTTAAGGACCTCTTGACAAACAAAAGAATCATCGAGGAATCGTCGACCGTTCCTCTCGCGATTAGTTGCAATGCTATTATGGGGAGCGAAACTCCAGAGAAACTACGAAACTAGCCGATCCCGGCAGTTTCTCGATACCGTGCTCGATTGGAGAAATGAAGATCGACAAGGCACTTTGTGATTTGGGGCGAGTGTGAGTATCATGCCACACTCCTTTAGAAAGAGACTCAATCTCGACGATTTGACCCCCACAATGATCAATATGCAACTTGCCGACATAAGTATTAGAAGGCCATTGGGGATTCTAGAAGACATCCCAGTTCAAGTGGGAAGCTTCCTTATCCCTTGCGACTTCGTTATTCTTGAGATGCATGAAGATTTGAATATTCCAATTATTCTTGGTCGACCCTTCTTGGCTACTGCAGCGGCAATAATAGATGTGAAAAGAGGCTACTGTCTCTTCATGTGGGTAGGGAGCATATCGTTTTTGATCTTGATCCTTCGAGGAGGAATCCAACAAAGAGTCATATATTAAGGCCAATGCGGTGGTAAACATCATGGGTAAGCGCTAAATGGAGCCTTACTTTCTTGAATTGAGCCCAATGATTGGGGAAGAATCAAGTATCTAAGGACCTTGTATTCCAATCCAAGTGAAGTTGAGGGCAACTACCGTGATCAACCCTACAAGATTGTCCCATGGAGGAAGGAAATTTCCTTGAGTGAAACCCATGTTGAGTGCAACAAAGTCAATGGGATGATTCTCAAAGGGCCTAGGCCCGATAAACCACCCAACCCCTAGTTGAAGCTACCTTATATTTCCCCACGGCCTACTAAATTTTTGAAGAAGCGAGCTTCGTTGTTGCCCAAGGTTAGGAGGTGTTGGAAAGGAAGAAGGAAGCATTGGTGGAGGAAACCAAGGAAAATGCTACTCGGGTTTCCTAGGTGGATGACTAGACCACCTGAAGAGTGCCCCAATTCATCCACGAATCTCTTTGAGAATCATGGGAAAAAGAGGAAGAAAAATTGGTGGAAAAGATTGATGATGTTCTTGGTTTGTGTCCCAAGACTCCCGAGGATCAAGTAGGTAATTGGGTCAAGCTAGGGACCTTAAACAAGCGCTATATGGGAGGAAACCCATACCTTTTCTTTTCTTCTTCTTCTTTTGTTTCTCTTTCTTCTTTCTTTTGAGGTAATAGTTCTAGGTTCAAGAAAAAGAAAAAAAAGGATATGAAAAAAAGAAAATGATGTAAAAAAGAGAAAAAGAAAAGGAGTTGAAAAATAAGAAAAATAAAAGAATTGAAGTTGGGTGAAGGAAATAAAAGTATAAGTGTGGGGGAGTGAGAATGAAGTTTGAAGTGATTTTGGGAGTATTAGTGAAGTTTAGGAAGAATGAGTTCAAAAAGGGGATGAATTGTGGAGTTCTAGGACTCGAAACAAGCAAGTTCACATTTTCCAGCCAGTAGCACCCGCTACGGCAGTCGTAGCACCCGCTACACTATTCTGCTAGTACACATTTCAACTCATAGCACCCGCTACGCCCTGACTGTAAGTTCTAACCCCCTATTTTCCCTCCTTCTTCCTCATTTTCTTCCCTTCCCTCTTCCCATCTCATATCCCTTTCCCACTTTTCCTTTCCCCATGTTCCACCCTCAATTCCTACCTCAAATGCAATGGGATTCGGGGTTGAGGCTTGTCTAGGTTAATGTACAATATTTAATTACATTTTCATTTCTTCTCTTAGTTAGCTTCTTTCAGTCTTGCATGCTAGGATCCAAGAATCTAGGTAGTTTATTTTGCATATCCTAACCCTATGCTTGGTTCTTTTGGATCGCGGATCGAGTTGTCTTTAATTGAAGATCTTGAGGTAACTTCCTTCCGCCCTATCTTTGAGTGTTGATATTTTTTATCCATGTTGCATGCTTGATTTTTCTTTTTGGGTGGCGAGCCCCTTTGAGTGTTCATGTTGGGATTATATTGTTGTTGGAGCCGTGTGGGCTTGGGTCGCCACCACTTTTTTCTTGCTAGGTGCTTTGTTTTTATGCTTTTTGTAGGCCTTCTACCTTTCATGCAACACCCTCTCCACAATGAGGACATTGTGGCGTTTTAAGTGTGTGTGTGTGTGTTGGGGGGGGGGGGGGATGAGATATTTATGTTTAAGGGTAGATCACCTAGCATTTTTATTTTTGTTTTTCTTAGTTTTTGCTAAAATTTGAAAAATTCTCGCGAAAATGAAAGAAAAAGGGAAAAATGTTGTGAAAAACCCCAAAAGAGTTTGTTTTTCTTTTTGAAGATGTTTTCATTCACAATCCTGTAGGTAGTTGTCTATTTGGCCAATTCAATCGTTTAGAAGTGGCCGATATGAACAATGATAGGCCTTAGGAAGGAGTTCTGCCATGATTCACCTTTATTAGACCTTGACATGGAATGTGAAAGCAGAGTCCTCACTCTTATACACCCCGATTGTGATTTTCTTACCCAAAGTTGGATAGTTTGAGTTGTTCAATGCTCTTGCTCGTTTTAATTAATTTCTTAATGTCAGTTCCACCAATGAGGGTTGGTGTGGGTGGATGGCGCTTACGCCCCTTAAGTACAATGTTTACGTATGAAGCAACCCGAATTGGGATGGTAACCCTTTGCGAAGGCCGGTCCAACACCCGAAATAAACCGACGCCCCTAAAATCATGAAACAAAAGAGTAAAGAAAAAGAAAAGAAAGCGAAAGAAAAAGAAAAAGAAAAAGAAAGTGTTGAAAAGTGAAAGAAAAGAAAAAGAAAGAAAAGAGAAGTTGAAAGAAAAAAAAATAAAGAGTGAAGTTAAGTTAGCTAATAATCCCGAGCTCGAGCATGAAAACAACTCGCCGACCGACTTAAGTTTGAAAGGATTAATTAGGGCCCACTGCACTTATGCACGAGGATTCTTACTCAACATGAGATGTCGGGGTTGAGAACCTCAAGGATTGGCAGTTTTCCAACCTTTGTGTCCTTGTTTGTTCATGTTTGCTTCTTCCATTTAATTGATGAGGCGGGTTGGGGAACTAAGTGCATGTTTGGGGATGGGACTATCTTCTTCCGTTTGGTTTTTGTTTTTGCTATTGTTTTTCACCTTTTCTTATTTCCCTTTTTCCTTTCTCTTGGCTTTTGTGGGTATAGCCGCTACAAACCCTCACGAGACCCACCTTGTCCACCTGGGCTACCAGGGTTTTTAAAGGGCTTGGTGCATACGCTAAATGCACTCGTTTCCTCCCACGACAGAGGGGTAGTTGTTTAGTTTTAGGTAGTTTTTGTTTTGTTTTGCTCGGGACGAGCAAAGGTTCAAGTGTGGGGGGTATTTAGGCCCGGTCTTATGCCTAAATAACGCCTTTCGGCTTGCTATTTTTCCTCGATTCTGAGTCCTTTTCAACGTTTTTACTAGCTTTTTAGATGTTTTGTAGGTTTTCATACTTTTGGAGCAAAAACAAGGAAAAGGAGCTAAATCGAGGCTTTCTAGGGAATCCTGAACGATTTCCCTAGCCAAGCCAAGCCGAGAAGCGAAGCAAAACCGACCTGAGAACCCCTTCCCAATTTCTAGTGTAAAAGAGGGGCGTAGCACCCACTACAACCCTTGTAGCGGGCGCTATAGCCCATGGAAGGAAGACAGGGGAAGGGGACAGGAAGAACTCGTGGTCGCTACCGTTGAGGAGCCTCCCGCAACTGCAGCTGAGGAGGATCCGGCAGCACGGCGTCGCGCCTGCGACCCATAAGATGACACCTGCGACGAGCTGTGCCAACCAGAGAGTCGCGCCAGCTATGTGGAGTGTCGCACCCGCGAGCTAGCGAACACTGGAATCACCTGCCTGTTTTTCTCTCGGTTGCGCCTGCCAATATTCCAGTCGCACCCACGACCTGCTCGCAGTCTGCACTAACTTTCGGCTCTAAATGACGTGTTTTGCTCAACAACCATGCTTTGTATTTAAACTCATAGTGACGATTTTAGAAGGGGAGATTAGAAAGTCTTTATTTTCAGCTTCCATCAAAATTAGAGAGATATTAGAGTTCCATTAGGGAGATTTTAACTTGCATTAATTTAGGGTTTAGTGAATTTTGGTGTTGTATTCAAGATTTGAAGATTTAACAATTGAGAGATTCTTTGGATCATCATTTCCATTGGTTTCCTTTGTTCATTTTCAACACTTGATAAGTATTCTCTTCCCTTAAACTCTTCTTTACTTTGTTAATTACTTTGCTTGCTTGATTAAATGTTTTGCTTGCCATTTCAATTGCTTTGCTTGAATTTTGGTTGTTGGATGTTAGAATTCATGCTTAAGGCTGTGTGTTGATGTTAGTATAGTTGGAATCATGATTAGTGGCTAGAAACCCCATGGTTTAGGGGGTAATTAAGGGTGTGAATGGGTAATTAGGAATGGGTCAGCAATTTTAGTGAGTAATTAGTTGGGAAATCACTTTCCCACTCCAATCCTTCCCTCAAGTGGGGTGTATTCGGGTCCAAAAGCTCATGAATACATCCAACACTTGACATGGAAGGTTGGAGATGGGATGGTTAATGCTCACCCACGAAAGTGGAAGCAGGTTAACTAGGGAATTCCGTTTCATTAACCCTCGGGTTCGTGGTGGACTTTGAGTAGTTAATCCGGACTACCCTCGAAAGAAGAAGGCCGGTGGGTATTTTCTAACGTAATTGCCATTTAATTTTCCCCTCTTGTTGCTCTCTGGTTGCGAAAGCTCGTCTCCTTGTTCCCCTTTGCATCCCAAAAAACCCTCGAAGCCCATTTTCTCATCTTGACCGACCTTAGTTTTATTTGTTGCGTTGTGATCCCCTTTTCAACCTGTTTCCTTACCTTAGCAATCTTGAGCATAACCTTGACCTGGACTCTTTAACCAAGGCCCCTAGCTCCCTGAGAATAACGATAAAACTGGTTAATACAAACCACTCGTTACAAGTCGTGAGTTATTTAGGACATGAATAAGAGAAGATATAGTGTGTATGAATTATCGTCCCTAGGAAGTGAATTTTTGGCTTTCTGGATGTTTGAGGTTGAGGTATTTTGAGTTCAAAGGTAAATTACAAGTCAAGTTATAACAAGATCAAGTAAGACATGAATTATAGGAATTGTGGTAGAACTCTATAGTTGAATTATGATTCTAGAGCATATATATATGCATGGTGGGTTGATAAAGTTAATTAAGTATCATGTCATGAGTTGAAGGTTTTGCATCTTATTTGTATGGTCTTTTTGGTATTAGTGGTAAATCCCACCAGTTATATTGGTAGAAAGTCAATTAATTTGTTTTGGGAGTCAATTAGCTAAGTATATTGATATAAGCTACTAACCTTGTTACTTTCTTTTTGTTTTATTATCTTTTAGAAGATGAGACCTTCCCAGAATCCAAGGAGTGTCGAACCATTACATGATATTGATCACTTTGAGGTGCGCTAGAGTTCTCTTCATTATCAAGCTTTGAAAGTTGGCACGTGGACGCCATTAAGCTACTTGTGCCAGAGTGAGCACATTCACTATTCTTTTTATGCATAATTGGTTTAAAGATTTAGATTTGTGTGAGAACAAAACTATTGGTTGTTGATGATTGTGGTTAAGTGAGTGTGTGGCCCTTGTCGTATTCCATCAAAGTTAAAATGTCTTTTGGCAGGCTTGTGATGAGTACATATAATTTGGGTTAGTCCATATTACAGAGGAAACTCTACCGAAAATTTTCCAGGATAAAAAGAGAAAAAAATGGTTATGGTTTTCCGGTTGCCAAATTAGTTTTAAGGGTTTTTAATCTTGGTTGAAGAGGTAGATTAAGAACCTTATAGACATAGGAGATACTTTAGAAGTATTGGTATGGAAACAAGGATCTCGATTTCTTTGGGGTGTTAATAATATTATGATATCCATGTGCAATGAAGAACTCTAGAAGACATATATATGTTGAGAAAGGGGAAAAGTATTTGGAGATGAGAATTTACTATAGCAAAAAAAAAAAAAATTTAGAGAATTATGATCGCATGTGAATATTGTTTATTTGAATATGAATGGAGGAATTAATTTAGGTGATATCTAGCATGATTTTGGGATTTAAAAGCTCCCCTCTTCCTTTATTTAGTTTCGAATATTTATATACATAATCCCTTCTCTTGAGTAGCACTTATGAAATTCAAGTCTCTTCTACTTAACCATCATATTCTATTTTCATTATTTGAACCAAATCTTTATCTCATATTCACATTATAAACCTTTATTGTGGGTTTCCTCCATCATCATATTTCTGATTTCTAGATTATCATTTTATATCACATCAATTTAATTTGGGATCAACTACTCCCAATTATCCTATGATCCTATTAGAAACTTAATACTCCATCAATTTCATCAATCATTTCGTCAATCCAAACTGTACTCCCTTTTTCCATAACATCACGTTTACTCCATTACTTTTCGCAATGAATCCCACTTGATCATTTTATGTCGTTGCTTACATTTACATGACCCGTTAAGCCTATTATTACATTGGATAGGTTCTTGGCTCCAACCCAAAATTATATTTTACTACTTATGTCATTAACTCAATTAATCCTCTCATGGCAATTGCCTTTCTTTTTCAACTACTATCAACCTGTATTAGCCTTGGTGATTAACCTTATTTACTCCATATTGCTCTTCACTTGACCTCACTTTTTCTTTCTCATGAGTAATCACTATGCTCTTCGATCACTTGATTCGCACATTGAATTCAAAAAAATTCATTCTCCATATTTGTAGTAATTACTTAAGACTCAATATCATATACCAGTCTTGATCTCTTGTCACTTATACTATCCTTATTAGTCAGCCATCACAATCAATGGTTGCTCTTATCCTGAAACCCAAAAGTTATCTCTAGTATTTTCTCTTCCCAAATTAATTCAAGTCAATTATTCCTTATTGTTCGTTGTGTTTTGAAATCATTATCATCACTATCATTCCCGATCATCTTTTCTCAATCATCATTCATATCTGATGTTTACTTTGAACTCATGGATTATCCACATTTCATCATGAAATATTAAAGTCATTGTTGTAGATCTTGGGTCCATCATTATCCTTGATATTCATGCTTATACTTATCATCAATCTTATCTTTTTATCTTTCCATTACCTTATTTATTCTCCACACCCAACTATTTTTACTACAACTTTCTCCTTTATGGTCATCAATTGAGGGGAAGGAGTGCTAGGACCATTAAATGAGGTGAATTATAGGAAAATAAAAGTTATGAGTGAATGTAATAAGATACTAGGAGGACGATACATAATCTTGTATAAGGAGTCTTTGTGGTTGCTAGTGGAGAATCATGCAATATAAATAATAGATTCTGAGGAAATATACAAGGACCTTGAGTATTAGATAATTTGAGATTATCCTGTATGTTGGTTTAGGAATATATAGTACTTGGAGAGTGCTTGTGTTGTTTTAAAGAAGAGTTGAAGTAATCAGAACAAATTATATTTGAGACACACATTGTGACCTTTACTCTCATACAAAGAAACGAAACAGGTTGACCTTAATAGCCAAACAGATCGAAACCCAATGTGTAAGATTAATATCCAAAGGGAATAGCCTATCCAAATAGTTATGTGAGAATATGCGTTTACAATAATGGCTTTAAGTACAGTGAGCAACAAAATCATGGTAATATACCCGAAATGGTATCTAGCCACACGTTCTCATTGGGTAATTATGTCTATCAAGTTTCGAGGACGAAACTTCTTTTAAGGGGGTAGACTGTAATAACCCGACCCTTACCCAATATAATTAAGTTAAATAATGAGATTAATTAACCAAAATTGCGCATTTCAATTTAGTTAACCGTTTATGTTTTTGCAAGACTTGAGCAGAGCAACAACCATCATACATTAGCTTAGTATGTTATTTATATAAATTATTTATGTGGCAATTTCCGCTACTCAAACTACTCTCAGAATATTCGAGTTACTTACCTGACCAACTTTTATCAAGTCGGTCGATTCTTCGATACTGTTAATAGTACTAATAATATTATTATTATTATCATACCTTCTTATTCCTTAATTTATTTAAATTTCAATTTATTTCATCGCCCCATTTTATTCCAAGTCTCCTTCTTTATTATTCTAATTTTATAAATTTTATCCCAAGACTATAAAATTAGTAGTATTAGGTTTAGTAGAAAATTATATAAATATTAGTAAGGGAAGGAGAGTTAATACTTATAGTATTTATTTGGCCCTGCACTTGGGCATTAGCAAATGAACTCATTTTCTTCCAAAGATTCAAATAGCAAGTACAAGAAAAGTTAATTTCCTCATTTCTCTATTTCTCTCCTCAATCTCTCTGCCTCCAATCACATTTTATATGTCTCAACTAAACGCACCACCGTCGGTGACAGTCCATTGTTGTCGTGGCCAAGCCTTCGTCGGAGCTCACGCAGGTGTAAACGCCTCCAAGACCAACGCCGACCAACCTTTCACTATATTCCTCCCTCCTCACTGCCAGGCTCCCCCTCCTTTCCGCCCTGTTGTCGTCGACACAGGGACACCATCGGCCAGAAATTGACAGTCATCGGCAGTTGCAGCTGCAACGCTCCATCCCTCCTCTGCCTTGCTTTTGGGTTCATTTCATCAATCCATTTGAAGGTAAAAGACATAACCCTAATTCACTAATTTGAAAGCTTAAGTTCTTAATTGGGAAAATTTGTTGCCATTCTTGTGTAATTTTAGTTTTAATGTTGATTCCTACAGGGTTGTGTTGAGTATTCAAGAAGAACAATTAGTTTGCAATGACCTTGGTTCATAATTATACTTTTATTGACATTAGATAATCATGGATGAGTGTTTATTGACTTATTTTCATTGCATGTGGGGTTGACCATGATCCTAGTTGTGATTGTAGTGAACCTTAAGCATTTTAAGCGTCTATTTGGTGAAATTGACGACAACGATGGAAAACTTAGGTAAATTTGGTTCTGCATGTGGTTTCTAATTGACTTACAATGGGAAAATAATAGTGTATGCTGCTGTATTGATGATTGTTCTGCCAAAGGAATCAAGTAGGGAAATGGTTTTGGGTAGTAGCAATCACAAACTGACAAAAAGGGTCTTAATTAACCATTTGGGTCAAGTGAGTAATCTGAATTTCTCTGGGACAATTAAAGCTTCCCTTAATCAAAATTTTGATGGTATGATAGTCTTAACTAATAGCTTTCACATGATTTTGGAGTTTTGGGATTCCGATGGGTATAACTCAAGTTATGACAATTTTAAGATGCATGCCATGTCTATATATGAATTTTGTGGCAGTACGTTCCGAAGCATTTTAAGTTGTTGAGAAGATCTTATTAGTTTAAGTGTTGAACATGAGAGTTGTAATATGCTCCACAAGCTTTCCGGAATGGGGTCTTATACGATCATCGGATGTTAGAGTGAAAAGTTATGACCGGCCAAAATAAGGCTCCCAACCATGTCAAACCAAAATTTTAATTCACCGAGCCTTTTTTCAGAACTAATTTCCGGTGGCTTCCAAACCTTTTCTGAACTTGTGGTCAATATAAGAGTTATAGTATATGATTCAACTTTTCCATAGACTATTAGCACATGTTCATACGATATATATTCTTTAAGTTATGAATTCTCAAAGTTCCCTTCTCAAACTGAATTTTCTGTAGAATCATCTCTCTTATTTACTTATTTTAAAGCCTTTACACTTATTTTTGGCCTTAGCTCATAACTGGAGAGTTGTAGAAATTATTTCTAGGTTTCTGGAAAGTTCTCTTTTGAAATTTTTGGAGGTCTATAGAGGAGGTTATGCCTTCCGCAAATTTACCGCAAAGTCTGAAAAATTCTCCAACCTTTTAATTAAAAGTTAAATTCTTATTAAGTTAATTAGGATACTCACTCCTTACCAAGAACCCAATTTAATCCACTTCATTGTTCTTATCTCAAGTGTGGTCCAAGATGTCGTTATTGCTTCCTATTCGAGTCTAGTCAAGCTTTTCAAGTCGCTTTATTTGCGGGTTCAAAGGTACGCACGCATATTGTCTGTACTTTACCAAAGCTCTTTTAATGGAGTTCAAGTAGGCAAGTTTAAAAATTGTAATGTAATTAAGTAATATTTACATGTTTTTTTCACATAAATAAAATATGGCCCCGACCCAAGTTACTTGTGACATAGTGCACTACCCAAGTCCTGTTAATACCTTGTCAGTGTCAATTGTCAACCCGAACCTCCCGGTCGGTCCAGGTATGCGCATACGGAGGCTTAGTCCGATGATCGCAAGTAGGGAACCATCAAGATAATAATAAAATGCGTTATTGATGTTTTATTCTGATTGTTATTTTATTGTGTTTGTTATTTGTTTTACAATGAATTGAAATGCGAGAAATAAAATGTATTGCTTAAATTTATTTACTGTATAGGGGTATGCGTATTGAGTTTCGACTCATTTGTGAAATTGTTTTTATGTTTTGTTTTAGGTGGTGCTTCTAAGACTAAGGGCTAAGGTATCGTCAAATAAAAAACTAGTTTAAGCAAAGAAGGGGAGTTTGTAATTTGGTTAGAGTAATCAATTCCTTTTACTATGATTGATTATGATGTATAAAATCTTCAACCGGAGTTGTAGATTTTGTGTTATCCAGTTTTAGTATGGGATGTATATGGTTGCTTGGTTATGTGTTATTGATGTCGTTCGTGGTTGGAGCCTAGTCCTTTTGGACGGCGGTAATGCCTTCGGATTATATTTCTGTTGTGTTAATCATTAGGTTATGAGATGTTTAGTCTTGATCTGATGATTATGAATCTGGGAGTGTTACACATGAAAGGTGGAAAAACTATGAAAAGCACAAATAACAACACCTAGCATGTCAAAGGTGGCGTCCCGAGCCCACACAGTTCCAAAGAAAAAATTATCCGAACACAAAGCATACCAAGGGGCGCGCCACCAAAAAGGAAAATCAAGCATGCGAATTGGATCAAAGCTATGTATACATTCAAAGAGAGCGGAAAGAAATTACCTCGGGTAATTAAGAACAACTCAATCCACGATCCAAGAGAACCAAGCATAGGGTTAGGATATGCAAATTAAACTACCTGGATGCTTCGATCCTAGCATGCAAGGCTGAAAGAAGCTAACCAAGAGAAGAAATGAAAATGTAATTACAATATATACAATAACCTGGACAAGCCTCAACCCTGAATCTTACTCTTTGAGGCGGGAATGGAGGGTGGAACTTGGGGAAAGGAATAGTGGGATGGGGATATAAGATAGGAAGAGAGAAGGGAAGAAAATGAGGAAGAAGGAGGGAAAATAGGGATTTAAAACTTACAGTCAGGGCATAGCAGGCGCTACGCCTGCCGTAGCGGGTGCTATGACCTTGGAGTGTGCCCGGCAGAATGGCATAGCGGGTGCTATGATTGCCGTAGCGGGCGCTACGAGCTGGAAAATGTGAACTTGCTTGTTTTGAGTCCTAGAACTCCACAATTCATCCCCTTTTTGAACACATTCTTCTTAAACTTCACTAATACTCCCAAAATCACTTCAAACTTCACTCTCACTCCCCCACACTTATACTTTTCTTTCCTTCACCCAACTTCAATTCTTTTATTGTTCTTATGTTTCAAGTCCTCATTTACTCATGTTCACATCATTGTCCTTTTTTTTTTCTTGAACCTAGACCTATTATCTCAAAAGAAAGAAGAAAAAAAAAACAAAAGAAGAAGAAGAAAAGAGAAGGTACGAGTTGCCTCCCATATAGCGCTTGTTTAAAGTCTCTAACTTGACCCAATTACTTACTTGATCCTTGGAAGTCTTGGGACACAAACCAAGAACTTCATTAATCTTTTCCACCAATTTTTCTTCCTCTTTTTCCCACGATTCTCAAAGAGATTCGTTGATGAATTAGGCACTCTGGGTGGTCTAGTCATCGACCTAAGAAACCGGATAGCATTTTCCTTGGTTTCCTCCACCAACGCTTCCTTCTTCTCTTGCAACACCTCCTAACCTTGGGCTACAACGAAGCTCGCTTCTTCAAAAATTTAGTAAGCTGTGGGGAAATAGAAGGTAGCTTCAACTCGGGGTTGGGTAGTTTACCGGGCCTAGGCCCTTTGAGAATCATCTCATTCACTTTGTTGCACTCAACATAGGTTTCACTCAAGGAAATTTCCTTTTTCCATGGGACAATCTTGTAGGGTTGGTCACGGTAGATGCCCTTAACTTCACTTAGATTGGAATACGAGGCCCTTAGAAACTTGATTCTTCCCCAATCATCGGGCTTAACTTCAAGAAAGTAAGGCTCCTTTTGGTGCTCATCCAAGATGTTTACCACCGCATTGGCCTTGAAATCTGATTCTTTGTGGGTTTTCCTACTTGAAGGAGATGGGTTTTGCAACAAGAGAAGAAAGTCAAGTGGTAATTCCGTTAGAAAATACCCCCGGCCTTCCTCTTTCGAGAATAGTCCGGATCAACTACCTCAATGTCCACCACAGACCCGGAGGGTTAATGAAATGGAATTCCCTAGCTAACCTGCTTCCAATTTCGTGGGTGAGCATAAACCATCCCAACTCCAACCTTCCATGTGTAACGTGGTTTGTATCAACCTAGTTTTGCCGTTCTTTCTCAGGGAGTTGGGGCTTCTAAACCTAATAGCCTTTTCTAAATTCTCACCTACTAGGTTGAGGGTTCATTATAATCAAGAGAGGTTGGTTTTCTAGCAAATAAGAAAACACAAGCAAACCACAAAAAGGAAGAAAAGGGTTCCGGGGGTCTTAAGCAACCAAAGGATTCATGGTTATATGAGTTTTGTGGTTAGGAAGTAAAAAGATAGGATAAATCATATGAGAATCTTGTTAGAAAAAAGGCCACGGGACTCCCTCTTTCGAAGGTAATCCATATTAACTTCCTCGAAATCCACCATGGATCCCGGGGTTTAATCGAACAAGATTCCCTAGTTAGCCTCTATCTCACTTTCGTGATAGAGTGACTAACTATCCATTCCCTAGCCTTCCATTGACAAGTGATTAGTACATTAGAGAGCTTCTGATCCCTAATGCACCCCACTTGAAGGAAGGACTAAGGTGGGAATTAGATTTTTCCCACTAATTACTCCCTAATTCACTAACCCCTATAATAATCATCCAATGGAGCCTTAATCACTCCCTTAACCCCAAAGAACCCTAGCCACTAATCATATTAAAGAACAAACTAAAACCAATAAAAACCCTAAACTCTAATGACATGACAAAAACCCTAAACAGAACCCTAATAAAACTTAACAAACTTAAAGAAACCTAAACAAACATTAAAACTAACCCTAAACCCTAACAGAACACAACAAAACTACCTAACAGACCCTATTACTGAACCTAACACAACCCTAGACTAACAACACGAGCCAAGGCAGAACAAACCCTAAAAAAACCCTCGGAAAACAAAGAAAAGATCTAAAAGGGAAAGGACACAAAAACTACTGCCTAATAGACACTTGACCAAGGCAAAACAAAAGAAAAGGGAAAAAGAAGATCAAAACCTAAGCCTAAGATTAGACAAAGGGAAGAAAGAAAGGAAAGAAGAAAAAGGGATTTAAAATCCCTACTGCCAGACTCAAACACAGGGAGGATGAAAAGGAAAACAGAGGGACTGAAACAAGGGAGAGGGAGACGAGCAGAATAGAGAACACAAATTCGAACCAAAATCACACAGCCACAAATCTAAGGATTACACCATAATTACACCAGAATTCGAGCATTAAACATTAAGAATAAATCAATACTAAGAACATTTCAAACCAGATTCAATATCAAAAACAATACCAACAATCTCAGATTCACATTACATCCATTCAAACTTTAATAAAACATCCAACATCGAATCTCAGGGTATCGAAACAGTGAATTCGAACCCTAAGATTGATTGTAAAAACATAATTCAAACCTAAAGCAAATAAAAACCCTAATCTAAGACTAACCCTAAGGATGGAGGCCGAAACCAACCATGGAAGCTTCGAATGGCTCCTCTTCTCCCTTTTATAGTCGAATTTGAGCCCCTTCCTGCAATCTCCACCCTTGATTCTTCTAAATCCCGAACGGTCCAAATTTATTTGGTTAGTTAATGATAACTGCGTTTCATGACTATGTTTTTGGGGGTTTTCAATAGTGAATTAGGGATAATTTTGTGTGTGACCTTGATTTTTATTCCAATTACCCTACTACACTTAGTGTTGTTGTTTTTGATGTGAATTTGTAGGTTTTGAGGCCAAAACACCAACTTTCTCTCAACTTCAGGCAAGAGTGAATATACCACGGACCTCTACATGTCAAACCCAAACCGTGGTACAAATTTGGGACGGAAAGGAGCAAGGAATAGCCGGGCAGCAGCAACCTTGGGCAGCCCGTGGTGGTGGCCACGGTCCGTGGCGGACTTGCCCAGCTCATTTTGGCGAAGGAAAGAAGAAAGAAGCGGGACAGTGGCAACCTCGGGCAGCCCGTGGTGATCACCACGGTCCGTGGTGTACGGACTGTACGGACCGAGGCGAACTGCCTATGCAGGTCGGTTATTTTCGCGAGTAGAAAAGGGAGGAAGCGACGGTTTTTCGAGATTCATTCATTATCTATCAGTTTTCCTTCGTTCTTTGGCCGTCAAGAAGAGAAAAGAGAGCCCTAATACTTCCATTCTACTCCTCTTCCCTACCATCAAGATTCAAGACCGAATCGATTCAAGAGAAACCAAGATCAAGATTCGCAAAGGAAAGGAGCGACGTCATGAGAAGGTTCTACCCCGGGATCGAAAGGCTCGACGGGTTGTATTCTTCGCAATTCTATTCTTTCTTTTTGATTTCCTTCTTAGTTTTGAGATTCGATTATGATGTTTGGAACTTGTTTTGTGTTTTCATTGAATATGAGCGAGTAGATTTCTTGAATTCTAGGGTTTTGCAACCCGAAACAATGTAGTTTGATTGTTTGTTATTAGTTTGTGCATGAATTCTTGATTAGAATCAATAGAAGGTTTTGTTTTCCATGCTTATGAGTATTCTTAAGGCGTTGAATATTTGTAAGTTTGAGATTAACCTGAGAAGTACTGAAAGGTGAATTAGGGTAATCTGACTACCGACCTATCTACCTAGACTTATGAAAGTTGAAAAAGGAGTAGTACACTAGGGAATCATTAGATAACCTGACTTTTAAGACCTTCAATTCTATTTAACCTAAAAGGCCGTCGAAAGTTGTTGATTAGGTTGTTTAGAATAATTCTATTTAGCATCGAAAGGGCGATAGAATTAAGAGGTTATCGATTCTTGATTTATTCTTGAATGTATGATTGTGCAAGCTAGGTTTTAGTAATCGAACTTGTTGTTAGGTTAGCATCTCTCTAGAAGTCTTTCTCTCTTGATAGAACCTTTGATTTATTTTTTTTCTGCTTTATTAGTTTGATTAGTTGTTAAACCTTTACCAAAACCTAAAACCTGATTAGCTTAGCAATCGAGATAGAGATTAGTTTATTGTGCTGCTAAGTGAGTCCCTGTGAGATCGACCTTGACATGCTACTACGTACACCGTGCGCTTGCGGCCCTGTCAGTTAGATTGAAGATGATGACGATGGTGGTGTCGTTGCGTGCTCTTCTTCGCAACACCCTCTCAACCGAATCTGTTACAAGAGAAATAGAGTGAGTGAACGAGAAATTGAGAGAGATAACGAGAATTTGAGATTAGAAAGGAGATGAGAAGAAGAGAAGAAAGAGATGAAAGAGAGATGGAGTTCGAGTGGTTATGGTGGGGAGGTGTTTGGGGGTTGTTTGGTGCGAAAGAAAGAATCAAAGAGGAAGAAGAGGGGGATGAGAGACGAAGAGAGGGAAAGGGAAAAAAGTGAAAGAAAGAATTGGAAATTAGGGTTTGGGGGAATTGAGTTGTATTCGGCTGAGTTATGAGGGGAATGTGGAACTGGGTCGGGTTGAAGGGTCAGGGTAAAAGGGTTTGGATTAGGGCAGACGGGTAGAGGGAGAGTTGGGCTGGGTTGGTTAATGTGTGGGCCGATTGAAGGGAAAAATTTGAAGAGGGATTTGGGCTAGTTTTAGGATTTAGAAGTAGGTTTTTATTTTATTTTTCAATTTTATAATTTTGATTCAAAATTAGCAACAATAATAACAAAATTAATAAAAAGCCATAAAATCTAATAAAAATGCAAAATGAGTAAAAACATAATAAAAATACCAAATTAATTATTAAAAACAAGCAAAAAGTCATATAATAGAGGGGAAAAATCATGCAAAATAGGGACTAAACACCCCCCCCCCACACTTAGACTTTTGCTCGTCCCGAGCAAAACAAAACAAAACTACCTAACTACTCCACTTTCGTGGAAGGAAACGGGTGCATTTAGCGTATGCACCAAGCCCTTTAAACCCCCCGGTAGCCCGGATGGACGAGGTGGGTCTCGTGAGGGTTTGTAGCAACTCTACCCACAAAAGCCAAGAGAAGAAATGGAAGAGAGAAGGGAATGGAGCGTAAAAAAAACAAAACTAATTGGCCATTTCCATGACTCATTTATCTAGATTCCCTTCATTGAATGCCTAGCGAGATCTCTGTTTTATTTCACGTTTTGGTTGAAACTGTGAGACTCTAATTGGCCATTTCCAAGCTTGTTGAAAAAGTGAAGCTAATTAATTAATTAAATCTGACCTGTAGTTAAGTTAGTCTACCTACATGGGATTGGTAATAGCGGCGCGATGCTATTACCCCTTAAGCACTTCATTTTCATAATGATGAGGCGTATGGAGTAGCCCACGTTGGGAGGGTAAACCCTGTTATGGGCCGTTCAACTCCCGAAAAAACTAACACCGATCTCGTTGAGCTTTCTCAAGCCAACGCTAATTAATGAACCCTTAATAATTGTCTCACCTTGCGTTTCTTGCGGCTCTCACCAAGCCAAGGGTGACATAAACAAGGGGAAGACATCGCTTGAATAAATCCCTTTTCGCTTTAATTCGAGCTCGGATGTGAGTTTTTCTTGGGAATCGATCGGAATCACTCGGAACCCACTAAGCACTTGTGCACATGAGATTTAGCTTTTCGTGAGATGTCGAGAGTCGAAAATCTCTACGATTGACAATTGCTTGAGTTAGGTGTTTTCGTGGTGCTCTCAACGGTTCCTTTTGGATGATTAGTATCGTTTCCTTGATTGCGATAGCATGATTCCTTGAAGCAAGCATTTTTCTCTTTTCTTTTTCGTTTCCTTGTTTTGTTTTTCATTTTCCCTCTCTCCTTTTCTTTAGCTTTTGTGGGTATAGTTGCTATAAACCCTCGCGAGACCTACCTCGTCCACTTGGGTCGCTAAGGGGTTTAAAGGGCTTGATGCATGCTAAATGCATCCGCGATTCCTACGAAAGTGAGTTAGGGTTTTAGATTCTTTTTCTCTGTTTTTATCTTTGTTTTTAGTTTCCTCGGGCGAGCAAACCCTTGTGTGGGAATGTTGTTCGGTCTCTTTCCGAGCCGAATTCTTCTCTTTTATAGGGTGTTTTTACTTGTTCTAACCCCGTAATTATATATTATTGTAGACACCGGGATTTTAACGCATAAGACAATATAAAAATAAGAGCGGAAGAAATAAAAGAGATTCGTTAAATGCATGCATTTTACATGTATTTGTTCGCCTAAAGTCACATACATGATCACATGTGGTCCATCCTAGCTACATGTACATTTTTTATATAAAAATGGAGCCATGCTGTAAGATCCGGGAGTTTTATTAAGGGTAATTACCCTGATTGAGGGTCTAATTTGGGTTTAGTTATTTATTTATGGGATTAATTGTGGTATTCTATATTATGTGGATATTATTTTACTTATTTATTTATTTATTCGAATTAGAATTTTATTTGGGGAGCCGACTTATCAATTGGTGGACTTGTTATATTATTTGGTAATTAGGTTATAGATTGAGAAACGAAGGGAATAAGAGAGGGGGGATTATTATTATTATTATTATTATTATTATTATTATTATTATCAATATACAATGAATAAGGAAAAAGAGGATCAACCCCCTTATCTTTCTTGGGGTTTTTGACAGCAAAAGGAAAAGAAAGGGCAAAGCCCCCTTTTGCTACTGGAACAAAAAACGACACGCACACACATAGAGAGAAAGAGAGAGAGAGAGAGAGAGGCGGTGACGGTGGCGGTGCTGCCTGATCACCAACCGTCGGCGCGCACGGAAGAGAGGGGGTCGGGCGACACTTCTTCCTCCCTTCGAGGGACACACGTAGAGAAGAATGAGAGGGTGTGCGATGGGGACTCGATGGCGGACGAGTGCAACTACGATTGTGTGTCGGAGATTCGTGAGACGATTGGGGAGCCCTGGTGGCAGCGGCGGAGGGCTCGGCGCGACGCAGCTTAGGCGTCAACGGCAGCCGTGCGACAGTGACTGCGTGAGACAGGGATGAGACTCCTGTATGCTTGGGTTTGGTCGCACAATTGAAGGCCAAAATTGAGATGTTGTGCCTAAGGCTAATCAAATCATATGGGTAATCTCTGTCCCCTCTTAATAACTGTTAAGTTTCAGGTTTAGTTAATAGATTTTGAATACTGAATATATGCCTGGAATTATTAATGGTATTGGAATGATTGGATTGATATATGTGACTGAGTTGGAAGTCAGATGGTATTTGGATTGAACATTGGGTGTCGAGGTGTTTGGGACGGTGTATGTGACGAGGGAGATCGAGGTAATTTGTGAAAACAGATTATTTTGGGTTGATTGATGACAAGAATGGATTACCAACCGATTATGTTAAACATTGTCCTTGTTATGATTGTTTTTGTGGAAGTTGAGCTAAATTATGTTTTTAAAGGAGCATTATATGTGTGGAAATATGTTAAGTATGCTCAAAGGTTCGATTTAAGTTTTAGAATTAATATTGATTCGGGTTGATTCTAAGTATAATATCCATAAAGGAATGTCTTGCGGGTTATATGTGTATAATTTAGTTATTTATAAGTGTAGTATGCATATTTGAATCATGGATGAGTTATATATCCTTAAAGAATGAGTTTTTGGGCTTATATTAGATGGTTGGGTATTAAGTATGTTGTAGTTATACTCGGATCTAGTGTGAAGGGAAATTTGATTACTGGTTAGTCGCTGTATGTGAATTTAAGCTCCCCCGTGCATACTTTTCCTGATTATTCGTAGTTTATGTGAACTCGAAAGGTGTTTTATGTTCTTAATTCAAAAAGAGGTAATTCAAATGAGTTTTTAAGGGTGTGTTGAAAAGCATTTTCATTTCCAAGTCGTTGATTTTTATTAAATGGAATTAGCGTAATTAAAGAAGGCTCATTTGAGTTATTCGAGCTTTTAGATTCCTTAAATGGAAAAAGGTTGGAAATTGGCCAGTTGAGCTATTTTAATTTAAATGAAAGGTATATTCCTACTTTATATATATTTATGTACGATTTGGAAAGCTATTTGGACGAGAAGTGTATGGTATGGAATTGTTATGCGATTTACGAGTTTGAAATGGTTCTCGGGCTAGGTGTATTGCACTAGGTATTGTGGACTAATTCGAAAGCCGAGGTTACACATGTATCGGCATGGTATATAAAGTCCATTGACGTTAGAACTCCCAGGAAGTTAAACTAACTGTCTTAAGGGGGAACCGGCCCCGACTGGAAAGTGCTGAAAAAGTACCCTACGCCCATGTTGTCGATATTTTCGTACAATGGAAAGAAGGAAAGATTATTTGGAACCGTTGGTTTATTGAACGGTATATACTATGTTATGGGAAGATGGAAAAGGAAATTTGAGTAATTTTTAATACATGTTTTAAAGTGCGTGAATTATTCTTTATATGTTGAAAGTGTTATGTTTTTATTTTGAAATAGTTTCGAAAGGTTTTGAAGTATGAATGGTTTACTACTTGAGAATTGCTAAGGGTGGGAATTGTGTTTAGTTTTGTTCAAACCAAATTTCTCAAGGGTCTTGTGACTCAAATGAAGAACTTATTTTGTCGTTACTACTGATATGTGTAAGGTTGAGCCCTTTGGTTGCGTCCTTTAATTAGGTTGATATGTCATGGGTGAGCTTTGCTTTAACTAGTTCATTTTGAATGCTAAGTGCGATATATGTATGAAATTCTTGTTTGAGGTCATTCTCATTCAGACTTTAGAGGAGTTATACTTGAGTTGGATACGACCTGTTAGGATGCCAATGGACTTGTGTTACCCATATGATAGCCTTCTGGCCATATTATGATTCCCAAGTACAGCCACAACCACTAGTTGACCCTTGAGATAGTTTGTTGTCCTTTAGCCGACTTGAGACTTTTTGATGCTTGAATAGAAACTAATACCTGGTTTCCTGTTTGATGAGTCATGAGGTGACCAAAGGATGCATGTATGTTATGATGATTGTATTTGGGTGAATATAGGATTAAGGGTACTCCCATTTCAGGTTGACTGAATCTCAATGGTTATTTCAGGGTACAAGTTACCTACTGAGTTGTGGTTTGCTCATACCCCTTTTCCCTCCCCCTTACAGGTAAATATGAAGAACAGGAGCTGATTGCTTTGTTGGAGATCTAGTATTCCCAATTGTGTATAGGAAGTAATTGTTTTGTAATTGAATTGTTTTGTAAATGTATTTGGAATGTTTGGGTTGTTTGATGCATTTAGAATGTTCTCCGAGGTGTGGCTCGTGAATTACTCTGGCGTGTGGGCGTTGAGGTTGTTTTTGGTGTATTTTGTTTATTTACAGGGATGTAAGACTTTAAGCCTGGGAAACGTCCGTATTATAAAGGGAACTCTGCCGGATTTTCCTCAGAAAATTTTGAAAATTAGTTTTTAAGTTCTCCTTTTACCTTTCTCAACCTTAATTTGGTTGAGATTGACCTTAACAGCCCCTATTAGGGAGCGGGCTGTTACACATGCAAACCCTCAAAGCAGGCGCCAGAGATCGCATGATCGAATCCTCACAAAAGCACTCAAAAACACCTAATAAGTTAGCTAAATAATGTGCTCATTTCATCTAGTGTGAATGGCAGCTTCCCTAGGTTGGTTGACTTCACACTCCACCGTCCATGCATGCATGGACGAAGTTGGTCCCTCCCCCCTGGCGTAGTGGCCGGTCGGCCTTGGTGACTCCGCCACACGTGGTCAATTGACCACGTGCCACCATCCATGCTAGGTGAGCTCCCCTTTCTGCCTTGGTATTGTGCACTAATCCGGAGACTACAAGGTGGTGTATGTATGTTCATGCATGCTTACTACCTCCTCCTCCTATAAATACTACTCCTCTCCAAGTCATTTTCACTCACCAATTCACCAACTCACTCATTAAATCATCCTTTCTCCCTCTTGATTCAATCCTCACTTCATCTCATTCACTCTCAATTCTCTTATCATCCATCTCTCTAATCTCTCCTAATCCCCACTTCTTATACTTTCATTCTCATCTATCTTATCATCCTATTCTATCATCTTTCTTACCACCATTATCCTCCTAATCTTTCCATCACAAAAATCCTAAACACATATCCTATTCTTATTCATCCTAACCTCCACAAAGAACCCTAGCCTAAACACATCTGAAAACTACAAAAGCCTTCTTATTCCTCTTTTTCTACCTCTTCTTCTTATCATCTTTTATCATTTTTTCTATCGTCCCTTTAGCATTTGGAGAGGAAGGTTTTAAGCCATCAAGGAGGATTCAACAAGCATTCAAAGGCTAGGCAAGGTTTTCCCAAACAAAGTAGCAATGTAAGCTTTTAAGTGTTATTTCTTCTCTTGTAAATAATTGTATATTTGTTCTTTTTTGTCTTTTATATTACCTTCTTGTTGCATGATTCAATGAAGTAATTCTATAAAGTATTCATCCATTTCCCTTCCAAACTTTACCAAAAGCACATTTTAAACTTTTAGTAGAGTCTTTCGTTTTTTGTGAGAGGCGAACTCTTAAAGTTTACTTTTCGAGTTCGTAGCCTTACCCCCGGATCCATTCTTGGGTTTCGCAGGTGGAGTCTTTCTTTTTTTTCTTTTGGTTTTGTCTTGGCTTTTCCCTTAAAAAGTCGGGTGGCGACTTCCATTTCGAACTGAAACACATCGAGGATTGTATAAACTATGGTTAACGTGGTTTTACAATGTATCGATGCAACTTTAGGGTTTTAATTCTTATATTTCTAAATAATGGTTGCATAAATCACTCTCTTCCGAGCCTAACATTTAAATGAGCAAATGGGGTTAAATTTAGAAGAGTTGAGAACAAGTGGATCCTCACTCTTAAAGGTTTAATTCCATGACTCATAAAATGCATAAGTAAAGGGAAAGTGATTTTACAAAATGTTATTCATGAAATATATGATAGACTTCCATAAAGAGTTTTTCATAGGACAAACCCCAGCACAAACCACCAAATCACACCCCAAATCCAAACGTGGACGTACAAGCTTAAGCATATTAGGCGTCTTTTTGGTGAAATTGACAACGACGATGGAAAACTTGCGTAAATTTAGTGGTGCATGTGGTTTCTAATTGACTTACAATGGGCAAATAGTAGTGTACGCTGCTGTATTGATGAATGTTCTGCCAAAGGAATCAAGTAGGGAAATAGTTTTGGGTAGTAGAAAATCACAAACTGACAAAAAAGGTCTTAATTAACCATTTGGGTCAAGTGAGTAATTTGAATTTCTTTGGCACAATTAAAGCTTTCCTTAATCAAAATTTGTATGGGTATGATACTCTTAAGGAATAGATTGCACATGGTTTTGGAATTCTGGGAATATGATGGGTTTAACTCAATTTATTACAATTTTAAGATGCATGCCATGTCTATATACGAATTTTGTGTCAGTCAGCCAAGAATTTTAAGTTACCGAGAAGACCTTAATAATTTAAATGTGACATGAGAGTTGTAGTATGCTCTACCAGCTTTCCGGAATGGGGTCTTATGCGTTCATCGGATGTTAGAGTGAAAAGTTATGACCGGCAAAAATAAGGCTCCCAACCATGTCAAACCAAAATTTAATTCATCGAGCCTATTTCAGAGGTAATTTCCGATGGCTTCCAAACCTTTTCTGAAGTTGTGGTCAACATAAAAGTTATAATATATGATTCAAGTTTTCCTTAGACTATTAGCACATGTTCATACGATACATATTCTTTAAGTTATGAATTCTCAAAGTTCGCTTCTCAAACTGAATTTTTTGTAAAATCAACCCTCTTATTTACTTATTTTCAAGCCTTTACACTTATTTTTGGCCTTAACTCTTAACTAGAGAGTCGTAGAACTTATTTCTAGTTTTCCGAAAAGTTCTCTTATAAAATTTTTAGAGATCTATAAAGGATGTTATGGCTTCTGCAAATTTACCGCAAAGTCCGAAAAATTTTTCAACCTTTTAATTAAAAGTTAAATTGTTTTTAAGTTAATTAGGATACTCCCTCCTTACCAAGAACCCAATTTAATCCACTTCATTTTTCTTATCTCAAGTGTGGTCCAAGAGGTCATTGTTGCTCCCTGTTCGAGTCCAGTCAAGCTTTTAAGTCGCTTTAATTGCGGGTTCAAAGGTACGCATATTGCCTGTATTTTACCAAAGCTCTTTTATTTGAGTTCAAGTAAGCAAGTTTAAAAATTTTAATGTAATTAAGTAATGTTTACATGTTTTTCTCACATAAATATGGCCTCGACCCAAGTTACTTATGCCATAGTACACTACCCAAGTCATGGTA
The DNA here is from genome assembly GCA_029582165.1 of Portulaca oleracea. Classification (NCBI taxonomy): domain Eukaryota; kingdom Viridiplantae; phylum Streptophyta; class Magnoliopsida; order Caryophyllales; family Portulacaceae; genus Portulaca; species Portulaca oleracea. Next base: position 6,498,324 of record CM055878.1, on the reverse strand, counting down.
ATACCTGGCCAGTGTCAATTGTCAACCGGACCTCCCTATCCGTCCAGGTATTCACATACGGAGGCTTAGTCTAATGATCGCAAGCAGGGGACCATCAAGATAATAATAATAATAATAATACGGCAAGCAAAGTTTTATTCTGATTGTTATTTTATTGTTTTGTTATTTGTTTTAAAAGGAATTGAAATGCGAGAAATAAAATGAATTGTTTAATTTTATTTACTGTATAGGGGTACGCATATTGAGTTTCGACTCATTTGTGAAATTGTTTGTAAGTTTTGTTTTTGGTGGTGCTTCTCAGACTAAGGCGGCTAAGGCAGGGTCCGATAAACAACTCGGTTAAGCAAAGAAGGGGACTTTGTGATTTGGTTGGAGTAATCAATTCGTTTTACAATGATTGATTATGATGTATAAAATCTTGAATCGGAGTTGTAGATTTTGTGTTATCCAGTTTGAGTATGGGATGTATATGGTTGGTTGGTTATGTGTTATTGATGTCGTTCGGTGGTTGTAGCCAAGTCCTTTTGGACGGCGGTAATGCCTTCGAATTATACTCCCGCTGCGTTAATCGTTAGGTTATGAGATTTTTAGTCTTGATCTGATGATTATGAATCTGGGGGTGTTACAGTTATGGTATTAGAGCAAAAGATTCTGGAGTCGTGTTTAGGCCCGGTTTTAGGCCTAAATAATGCCTTTCGGCTTGCTATTTTTGCTCGATTCCGAGTCTTTTTCTTCGTTTTTACCAACTTTTTAGATGTTTCGCAGGTTTTTGCACTTTTGGAGCAAAAACAAGGAAAATGAGATAAATCGAGGCTTTTTAGGGAATCCCGAGCGATTTCCCGAGCCAATCCAATATGAGAAGCGATACTGAACCGACCCGGGAACCCCTTCCCAATTTCTGGTGCAAAACAGGGGCGTAGCACCCGCTACAACCCTTGTAGCGGGCGCTATAGCCCATGGAAGGAAGACAGGGGAAGAGGACAAGAAGACCTCCCGACCGCTACCGTTGAGGTGCCGCCCGCGACTACAACTAAGGAGGATCCGACAGCATGGCGTCGCGTCTGCGACCTAGAAGATGACACCTGCGACGAGCTGTGCCAACTAGAGAGTGGCGTCTGCTACGTGGAGTGTCACACCCGCGAGCTAGCGAACGCTGGAATCACCTGCCTGTTTTTCTCTCGGTCGCGATTGCCACCATTTCGGTCGCACCCGCGACCTCCTCGCAGTCTGTATTAACTTTTGGCTCTAAACGACGTGTTTTGCGTAACAACCATGCTTTGTATTTAAACTCCAGGTGACGATTTTAGAAGGGGAGATTAGAGAGTCTTTATTTTCAGCTTCCATCAAATTTAGAGAGAGATTAAAGTTCCATTAGGGAGGTTTTAGCTTGGATTAATTTAGGGTTTAGTGAATTTTGGTGTTGTATTCATGATTTGAAGATTCAACAATTGAGAAATTGTTTTGGATCATCATTTCCATTGCTTTCCTTTTTCCATTTTCAGCACTTGATAAGTATTATCTTCCCTTAAACTCTTCTTTATTTTGTTAATTACTTTTCTTGCTTGATTAATTATTTTGCTTGCCATTTCAATTGCTTTGCTTGAATTTTGGTTGTTGGATGTTAGAATTCATGCTTAGGGTTGTGTTTATTGATGTTAGTATAGTTGGAATTATGATTAGTGGCTAGAAACCCCATGGGTTAGGGGGTAATTAATGGTATGAATTGGTAATTAGGAATGGGTTAGCAATTTTAGTGCATAATTAGGTGGGAAATCACTTTCCGACTCCAATCCTTCCCTCAAGTGGGGTGTATTCTGGTCCGAAAGCTTACGAATACATCCAACACTTAACATGGAAGGTTGGAGATGGGATGGTTAATGCTCACCCACGAAGGTGGAAGGAGGTTAACTAGGAAATTCCGTTTCCTTAACCCTCCGGGTCCATGGTGGACTTTGAGGTAGTTAATCCAGACAATCCTTGAAAGAAGAAGGCCGGTGGGTATTTTCTAACGAAATTGCCACTTGATTTTCCCCTCATGTTGCTCTCTTGTTGCAAAAGCTCGTCTCCTTGTTTCCCTTTGCATCCTGAAAAACCCCCGAAGCCCATTTTCTCATCTTGGCCGACCTTAGTTTTATTTGTTGTGTTGTGATCCCCTTTTCAACCTGTTTCCTTACCTCAGCAATCTTGACCCTACCCTTGACCTAGACTCTTTAACCAAGGCCCCTAGCTCCCTGAGAAGAACGATAAGACCGGTTAATACAAACCATTTGTTAAACAAAATGGTGCCGTTGCCGGGGAGCAAGTGCCCCTAGTTTTAGTTTCTTGGTTATAGGTTGTTTAGTTCTTTTTTATGCATGCAGGTTTGCCTTAATGCCCTATCAAGTATCGTAGGAGGTTTCGAGTCCTTATGGCTGAGGCTCAAGCTGGTTCACCTCGCACCTTAACTTCATATTCTGTTCCATCTTCAGGTGCGGGAGGCAGTCCTATCATATTACCACCTGATGTTGTGTTCTAATATAAACCGTACCTACTTGAAGTCTTCAAAAGAAACCCATTTCATGGGGACGATGCTGAAAGTCCCATAGCTCATATCGATAAATTCAATGACCGGATCAGTTTCATGCAGATTTCAGGAATATCATCAGAATTTATGAAGTCTAAATTGTTTCCTCTCACTCTGACGAGGAAAAAGCCAAGACATGGCTTCAGACCTGTCCACCCAGTTTTTATTCTTAGTGGGAGGCACTTAAAGGAGATTTCCTTCATCGTTTCTTTTTGACGGAGGAGACACACCGACATAGGGCAGAAATTTTGGGTTTCAAGAAGGATTCGAGAGAGAGTCTTTTCGAAGCATGGGGGAGATTTAACGGTCTCCAATGACAATGCCTTCATCACAAGTTACCAAATTGGATGCTACTTCAACATTTCTATCATGGGCTCCGTGGTCCTCTTAGAGAATCTATTGACAATGCGTCCGGAGGGATGTTTTTGAAGAAGACCGTGGAGGATGCCAATATCTTCTTACATGAACTATCACAACACGCTCCTCATTGGGGAGGTGGTCGAACTTCAGGAGATAGGGACTATTCCTTGGAGAGCAACCTCGCTATAAAGTTTCTTTTGGCCACCGTCTATGAAACGTAAAAAGAAAGGGCAAATGAGGAGGCTTCCAACAAATTGAGAGTAGCCCAAGAGAAGCAAATCTTCACATCCACTTCCATTCCTAGTATCCATACTTGTGAGTTTTGCTATGGCCCACATCTCACTCAACATTATGGAAAAATTCAACAAATAGAGCAGGTGAGTGCCATTCATTCTTCCCACATTAACCAAGATCCTTATTACTCAAAAGTGGATTATGCTCATGGCTACACCGCCAACCATTACCCTTGCACCACTAAACCTTTTGAAGACCACTCATTTATCCAAGAAGGGTCCTTCCATCAAACCCAACAAGACATTTCACAACCTCAAATTTCTCAACCATCCTAAGAACCCTCGATTGAGTTGATGTTGAGGCAAATCATGGACAGCCGAGAGAAGGATCAAGCTTACATCCGGAGCCTTGAGCTTCAATTGGCTCAACCCAATCAACCTCAACCCATCCAAGGGGTAGAGGTGAATGCTATTACTCTACGGAGTAGAAGAGAAGTTGAGGGACCCAAGTTGGTGGAGAAGAGACCTTTTGGAGAGAATGAGGGAGATATTGTTCATATAACTGAAGAGGAGGACATGGAGGTTGAGCAATCTAGTGATAGGGAGAAGGAGGATATTGTTTTGATTGAGATGCCTAGGGGTGAGGAGAAAGAAGAATTAGTGAAACCGAATGAGAAATTGGAGAAGGAAAAAGAAGTCTTGAAGGAGAGTGACTATGATCGACCCACGGGGCAGTTGAAACCATACCGACCACCAATTCCATTTCCCGGAAGATTGGTTCAGCACAAGAGTGACGAGAAATTCTCCAAGTTTATTATGATGTTGAAGAAGCTTCAGGTTAATATACCTTTCCTTGATGCCAGGTTCCTTCATTCAAGAAACATCTTAAGGACCTCTTGACAAACAAAAGAATCATCGAGGAATCGTCGACCGTTCCTCTCGCGATTAGTTGCAATGCTATTATGGGGAGCGAAACTCCAGAGAAACTACGAAACTAGCCGATCCCGGCAGTTTCTCGATACCGTGCTCGATTGGAGAAATGAAGATCGACAAGGAACTTTGTGATTTGGGGCGAGTGTGAGTATCATGCCACACTCCTTTAGAAAGAGACTCAATCTCGACGATTTGACCCCCACAATGATCAATATGCAACTTGCCGACATAAGTATTAGAAGGCCATTGGGGATTCTAGAAGACATCCCAGTTCAAGTGGGAAGCTTCCTTATCCCTTGCGACTTCGTTATTCTTGAGATGCATGAAGATTTGAATATTCCAATTATTCTTGGTCGACCCTTCTTGGCTACTGCAGCGGCAATAATAGATGTGAAAAGAGGCTACTGTCTCTTCATGTGGGTAGGGAGCATATCGTTTTTGATCTTGATCCTTCGAGGAGGAATCCAACAAAGAGTCATATATTAAGGCCAATGCGGTGGTAAACATCATGGGTAAGCGCTAAATGGAGCCTTACTTTCTTGAATTGAGCCCAATGATTGGGGAAGAATCAAGTATCTAAGGACTTTGTATTCCAATCCAAGTGAAGTTGAGGGCAACTACCGTGATCAACCCTACAAGATTGTCCCATGGAGGAAGGAAATTTCCTTGAGTGAAACCCATGTTGAGTGCAACAAAGTCAATGGGATGATTCTCAAAGGGCCTAGGCCCGATAAATCACCCAACCCCTAGTTGAAGCTACCTTATATTTCCCCACGGCCTACTAAATTTTTGAAGAAGCGAGCTTCGTTGTTGCCCAAGGTTAGGAGGTGTTGGAAAGGAAGAAGGAAGCATTGGTGGAGGAAACCAAGGAAAATGCTACTCGGGTTTCCTAGGTGGATGACTAGACCACCTGAAGAGTGCCCCAATTCATCCACGAATCTCTTTGAGAATCATGGGAAAAAGAGGAAGAAAAATTGGTGGAAAAGATTGATGATGTTCTTGGTTTGTGTCCCAAGACTCCCGAGGATCAAGTAGGTAATTGGGTCAAGCTAGGGACCTTAAACAAGCGCTATATGGGAGGAAACCCATACCTTTTCTTTTCTTCTTCTTCTTTTGTTTCTCTTTCTTCTTTCTTTTGAGGTAATAGTTCTAGGTTCAAGAAAAAGAAAAAAAAGGATATGAAAAAAAGAAAATGATGTAAAAAAGAGAAAAAGAAAAGGAGTTGAAAAATAAGAAAAATAAAAGAATTGAAGTTGGGTGAAGGAAATAAAAGTATAAGTGTGGGGGAGTGAGAATGAAGTTTGAAGTGATTTTGGGAGTATTAGTGAAGTTTAGGAAGAATGAGTTCAAAAAGGGGATGAATTGTGGAGTTCTAGGACTCGAAACAAGCAAGTTCACATTTTCCAGCCAGTAGCACCCGCTACGGCAGTCGTAGCACCCGCTACACTATTCTGCTAGTACACATTTCAACTCATAGCACCCGCTACGCCCTGACTGTAAGTTCTAACCCCCTATTTTCCCTCCTTCTTCCTCATTTTCTTCCCTTCCCTCTTCCCATCTCATATCCCTTTCCCACTTTTCCTTTCCCCATGTTCCACCCTCAATTCCTACCTCAAATGCAATGGGATTCGGGGTTGAGGCTTGTCTAGGTTAATGTACAATATTTAATTACATTTTCATTTCTTCTCTTAGTTAGCTTCTTTCAGTCTTGCATGCTAGGATCCAAGAATCTAGGTAGTTTATTTTGCATATCCTAACCCTATGCTTGGTTCTTTTGGATCGCGGATCGAGTTGTCTTTAATTGAAGATCTTGAGGTAACTTCCTTCCGCCCTATCTTTGAGTGTTGATATTTTTTATCCATGTTGCATGCTTGATTTTTCTTTTTGGGTGGCGAGCCCCTTTGAGTGTTCATGTTGGGATTATATTGTTGTTGGAGCCGTGTGGGCTTGGGTCGCCACCACTTTTTTCTTGCTAGGTGCTTTGTTTTTATGCTTTTTGTAGGCCTTCTACCTTTCATGCAACACCCTCTCCACAATGAGGACATTGTGGCGTTTTAAGTGTGTGTGTGTGTGTTGGGGGGGGGGGGATGAGATATTTATGTTTAAGGGTAGATCACCTAGCATTTTTATTTTTGTTTTTCTTAGTTTTTGCTAAAATTTGAAAAATTCTCGCGAAAATGAAAGAAAAAGGGAAAAATGTTGTGAAAAACCCCAAAAGAGTTTGTTTTTCTTTTTGAAGATGTTTTCATTCACAATCCTGTAGGTAGTTGTCTATTTGGCCAATTCAATCGTTTAGAAGTGGCCGATATGAACAATGATAGGCCTTAGGAAGGAGTTCTGCCATGATTCACCTTTATTAGACCTTGACATGGAATGTGAAAGCAGAGTCCTCACTCTTATACACCCCGATTGTGATTTTCTTACCCAAAGTTGGATAGTTTGAGTTGTTCAATGCTCTTGCTCGTTTTAATTAATTTCTTAATGTCAGTTCCACCAATGAGGGTTGGTGTGGGTGGATGGCGCTTACGCCCCTTAAGTACAATGTTTACGTATGAAGCAACCCGAATTGGGATGGTAACCCTTTGCGAAGGCCGGTCCAACACCCGAAATAAACCGACGCCCCTAAAATCATGAAACAAAAGAGTAAAGAAAAAGAAAAGAAAGCGAAAGAAAAAGAAAAAGAAAAAGAAAGTGTTGAAAAGTGAAAGAAAAGAAAAAGAAAGAAAAGAGAAGTTGAAAGAAAAAAAAATAAAGAGTGAAGTTAAGTTAGCTAATAATCCCGAGCTCGAGCATGAAAACAACTCGCCGACCGACTTAAGTTTGAAAGGATTAATTAGGGCCCACTGCACTTATGCACGAGGATTCTTACTCAACATGAGATGTCGGGGTTGAGAACCTCAAGGATCGCGCTTTCCAACCTTTGTGTCCTTGTTTGTTCATGTTTGCTTCTTCCATTTAATTGATGAGGCGGGTTGGGGAACTAAGTGCATGTTTGGGGATGGGACTATCTTCTTCCGTTTGGTTTTTGTTTTTGCTATTGTTTTTCACCTTTTCTTATTTCCCTTTTTCCTTTCTCTTGGCTTTTGTGGGTATAGCCGCTACAAACCCTCACGAGACCCACCTTGTCCACCTGGGCTACCAGGGTTTTTAAAGGGCTTGGTGCATACGCTAAATGCACTCGTTTCCTCCCACGACAGAGGGGTAGTTGTTTAGTTTTAGGTAGTTTTTGTTTTGTTTTGCTCGGGACGAGCAAAGGTTCAAGTGTGGGGGGTATTTAGGCCCGGTCTTATGCCTAAATAACGCCTTTCGGCTTGCTATTTTTCCTCGATTCTGAGTCCTTTTCAACGTTTTTACTAGCTTTTTAGATGTTTTGTAGGTTTTCATACTTTTGGAGCAAAAACAAGGAAAAGGAGCTAAATCGAGGCTTTCTAGGGAATCCTGAACGATTTCCCTAGCCAAGCCAAGCCGAGAAGCGAAGCAAAACCGACCTGAGAACCCCTTCCCAATTTCTAGTGTAAAAGAGGGGCGTAGCACCCACTACAACCCTGGAAGACAGGGGAAGGGGACAGGAAGAACTCGTGGTCGCTACCGTTGAGGAGCCTCCCGCAACTGCAGCTGAGGAGGATCCGGCAGCACGGCGTCGCGCCTGCGACCCATAAGATGACACCTGCGACGAGCTGTGCCAACCAGAGAGTCGCGCCAGCTATGTGGAGTGTCGCACCCGCGAGCTAGCGAACACTGGAATCACCTGCCTGTTTTTCTCTCGGTTGCGCCTTCCAATATTCCAGTCGCACCCACGACCTGCTCGCAGTCTGCACTAACTTTCGGCTCTAAATGACGTGTTTTGCTCAACAACCATGCTTTGTATTTAAACTCATAGTGACGATTTTAGAAGGGGAGATTAGAAAGTCTTTATTTTCAGCTTCCATCAAAATTAGAGAGATATTAGAGTTCCATTAGGGAGATTTTAACTTGCATTAATTTAGGGTTTAGTGAATTTTGGTGTTGTATTCAAGATTTGAAGATTTAACAATTGAGAGATTCTTTGGATCATCATTTCCATTGGTTTCCTTTGTTCATTTTCAACACTTGATAAGTATTCTCTTCCCTTAAACTCTTCTTTACTTTGTTAATTACTTTGCTTGCTTGATTAAATGTTTTGCTTGCCATTTCAATTGCTTTGCTTGAATTTTTGTTGTTGGATGTTAGAATTCATGCTTAAGGCTGTGTGTTGATGTTAGTATAGTTGGAATCATGATTAGTGGCTAGAAACCCCATGGTTTAGGGGGTAATTAAGGGTGTGAATGGGTAATTAGGAATGGGTCAGCAATTTTAGTGAGTAATTAGTTGGGAAATCACTTTCCCACTCCAATCCTTCCCTCAAGTGGGGTGTATTCGGGTCCAAAAGCTCATGAATACATCCAACACTTGACATGGAAGGTTGGAGATGGGATGGTTAATGCTCACCCACGAAAGTGGAAGCAGTTAACTAGGAATTCCGCTTCATTAACCCTCGGGTTCGTGGTGGACTTTGAGTAGTTAATCCGACTACCCTCGAAAGAAGAAGGCCGGTGGGTATTTTCTAACGTAATTGCCATTTAATTTTCCCCTCTTGTTGCTCTGTTGCAAAGCTCGTCTCCTTGTTCCCTTTGCATCCCAAAACCCTCAAGCCCATTTTCTCATCTTGACCGACCTTAGTTTTATTTGTTGCGTTGTGATCCCCTTTTCAACCTGTTTCCTTACCTTAGCAATCTTGAGCATAACCTTGACCTGGACTCTTTAACCAAGGCCCCTAGCTCCCTGAGAATAACGATAAAACTGGTTAATACAAACCACTCGTTACAAGTCGTGAGTTATTTAGGACATGAATAAGAGAAGATATAGTGTGTATGAATTATCGTCCCTAGGAAGTGAATTTTTGGCTTTCTGGATGTTTGAGGTTGAGGTATTTTGAGTTCAAAGGTAAATTACAAGTCAAGTTATAACAAGATCAAGTAAGACATGAATTATAGGAATTGTGGTAGAACTCTATAGTTGAATTATGATTCTAGAGCATATATATATGCATGGTGGGTTGATAAAGTTAATTAAGTATCATGTCATGAGTTGAAGGTTTTGCATCTTATTTGTATGGTCTTTTTGGTATTAGTGGTAAATCCCACCAGTTATATTGGTAGAAAGTCAATTAATTTGTTTTGGGAGTCAATTAGCTAAGTATATTGATATAAGCTACTAACCTTGTTACTTTCTTTTTGTTTTATTATCTTTTAGAAGATGAGACCTTCCCAGAATCCAAGGAGTGTCGAACCATTACATGATATTGATCACTTTGAGGTGCGCTAGAGTTCTCTTCATTATCAAGCTTTGAAAGTTGGCACGTGGACGCCATTAAGCTACTTGTGCCAGAGTGAGCACATTCACTATTCTTTTTATGCATAATTGGTTTAAAGATTTAGATTTGTGTGAGAACAAAACTATTGGTTGTTGATGATTGTGGTTAAGTGAGTGTGTGGCCCTTGTCGTATTCCATCAAAGTTAAAATGTCTTTTGGCAGGCTTGTGATGAGTACATATAATTTGGGTTAGTCCATATTACAGAGGAAACTCTACCGAAAATTTTCCAGGATAAAAAGAGAAAAAAATGGTTATGGTTTTCCGGTTGCCAAATTAGTTTTAAGGGTTTTTAATATTGGTTGAAGAGGTAGATTAAGAACCTTATAGACATAGGAGATACTTTAGAAGTATTGGTATGGAAACAAGGATCTCGATTTCTTTGGGGTGTTAATAATATTATGATATCCATGTGCAATGAAGAACTCTAGAAGACATATATATGTTGAGAAAGGGGAAAAGTATTTGGAGATGAGAATTTACTATAGCAAAAAAAAAAAAAAATTAGAGAATTATGATCGCATGTGAATATTGTTTATTTGAATATGAATGGAGGAATTAATTTAGGTGATATCTAGCATGATTTTGGTATTTAAAAGCTCCCCTCTTCCTTTATTTAGTTTCGAATATTTATATACATAATCCCTTCTCTTGAGTAGCACTTATGAAATTCAAGTCTCTTCTACTTAACCATCATATTCTATTTTCATTATTTGAACCAAATCTTTATCTCATATTCACATTATAAACCTTTATTGTGGGTTTCCTCCATCATCATATTTCTGATTTCTAGATTATCATTTTATATCACATCAATTTAATTTGGGATCAACTACTCCCAATTATCCTATGATCCTATTAGAAACTTAATACTCCATCAATTTCATCAATCATTTCGTCAATCCAAACTGTACTCCCTTTTTCCATAACATCACGTTTACTCCATTACTTTTCGCAATGAATCCCACTTGATCATTTTATGTCGTTGCTTACATTTACATGACCCGTTAAGCCTATTATTACATTGGATAGGTTCTTGGCTCCAACCCAAAATTATATTTTACTACTTATGTCATTAACTCAATTAATCCTCTCATGGCAATTGCCTTTCTTTTTCAACTACTATCAACCTGTATTAGCCTTGGTGATTAACCTTATTTACTCCATATTGCTCTTCACTTGACCTCACTTTTTCTTTCTCATGAGTAATCACTATGCTCTTCGATCACTTGATTCGCACATTGAATTCAAAAAAATTCATTCTCCATATTTGTAGTAATTACTTAAGACTCAATATCATATACCAGTCTTGATCTCTTGTCACTTATACTATCCTTATTAGTCAGCCATCACAATCAATGGTTGCTCTTATCCTGAAACCCAAAAGTTATCTCTAGTATTTTCTCTTCCCAAATTAATTCAAGTCAATTATTCCTTATTGTTCGTTGTGTTTTGAAATCATTATCATCACTATCATTCCCGATCATCTTTTCTCAATCATCATTCATATCTGATGTTTACTTTGAACTCATGGATTATCCACATTTCATCATGAAATATTAAAGTCATTGTTGTAGATCTTGGGTCCATCATTATCCTTGATATTCATGCTTATACTTATCATCAATCTTATCTTTTTATCTTTCCATTACCTTATTTATTCTCCACACCCAACTATTTTTACTACAACTTTCTCCTTTATGGTCATCAATTGAGGGGAAGGAGTGCTAGGACCATTAAATGAGGTGAATTATAGGAAAATAAAAGTTATGAGTGAATGTAATAAGATACTAGGAGGACGATACATAATCTTGTATAAGGAGTCTTTGTGGTTGCTAGTGGAGAATCATGCAATATAAATAATAGATTCTGAGGAAATATACAAGGACCTTGAGTATTAGATAATTTGAGATTATCCTGTATGTTGGTTTAGGAATATATAGTACTTGGATTGTGCTTGTGTTGTTTTAAAGAAGAGTTTAAGTAATCAGAACAAATTATATTTGAGACACACATTGTGACCTTTACTCTCATACAAAGAAACGAAACAGGTTGACCTTAATAGCCAAACAGATCGAAACCCAATGTGTAAGATTAATATCCAAAGGGAATAGCCTATCCAAATAGTTATGTGAGAATATGCGTTTACAATAATGGCTTTAAGTACAGTGAGCAACAAAATCATGGTAATATACCCGAAATGGTATCTAGCCACACGTTCTCATTGGGTAATTATGTCTATCAAGTTTCGAGGACGAAACTTCTTTTAAGGGGGTAGACTGTAATAACCCGACCCTTACCCAATATAATTAAGTTAAATAATGAGATTAATTAACCAAAATTGCGCATTTCAATTTAGTTAACCGTTTATGTTTTTGCAAGACTTGAGCAGAGCAACAACCATCATACATTAGCTTAGTATGTTATTTATATAAATTATTTATGTGGCAATTTCCGCTACTCAAACTACTCTCAGAATATTCGAGTTACTTACCTGACCAACTTTTATCAAGTCGGTCGATTCTTCGATACTGTTAATAGTACTAATAATATTATTATTATTATCATACCTTCTTATTCCTTAATTTATTTAAATTTCAATTTATTTCATCGCCCCATTTTATTCCAAGTCTCCTTCTTTATTATTCTAATTTTATAAATTTTATCCCAAGACTATAAAATTAGTAGTATTAGGTTTAGTAGAAAATTATATAAATATTAGTAACGGAAGGAGAGTTAATACTTATAGTATTTATTTGGCCCTGCACTTGGGCATTAGCAAATGAACTCATTTTCTTCCAAAGATTCAAATAGCAAGTACAAGAAAAGTTAATTTCCTCATTTCTCTATTTCTCTCCTCAATCTCTCTGCCTCCAATCACATTTTATATGTCTCAACTAAACGCACCACCGTCGGTGACAGTCCATTGTTGTCGTGGCCAAGCCTTCGTCGGAGCTCACGCAGGTGTAAACGCCTCCAAGACCAACGCCGACCAACCTTTCACTATATTCCTCCCTCCTCACCGCCAGGCTCCCCCTCCTTTCCGCCCTGTTGTCGACGTGGACACCATCGACAGAAATTGTGATCAAATATCGCAGCTGCAACGCTCCATCCCTCCTCTGCCTTGCTTTTGGGTTCATTTCATCAATCCATTTGAAGGTAAAAGACATAACCCTAATTCACTAATTTGAAAGCTTAAGTTCTTAATTGGGAAAATTTGTTGCCATTCTTGTGTAATTTTAGTTTTAATGTTGATTCCTACAGGGTTGTGTTGAGTATTCAAGAAGAACAATTAGTTTGCAATGACCTTGGTTCATAATTATACTTTTATTGACATTAGATAATCATGGATGAGTGTTTATTGACTTATTTTCATTGCATGTGGGGTTGACCATGATCCTAGTTGTGATTGTAGTGAACCTTAAGCATTTTAAGCGTCTATTTGGTGAAATTGACGACAACGATGGAAAACTTAGGTAAATTTGGTTCTGCATGTGGTTTCTAATTGACTTACAATGGGAAAATAATAGTGTATGCTGCTGTATTGATGATTGTTCTGCCAAAGGAATCAAGTAGGGAAATGGTTTTGGGTAGTAGCAATCACAAACTGACAAAAAGGGTCTTAATTAACCATTTGGGTCAAGTGAGTAATCTGAATTTCTCTGGGACAATTAAAGCTTCCCTTAATCAAAATTTTGATGGGTATGATAGTCTTAACTAATAGCTTTCACATGATTTTGGAGTTTTGGGATTCCGATGGGTATAACTCAAGTTATGACAATTTTAAGATGCATGCCATGTCTATATATGAATTTTGTGGCAGTACGTTCCGAAGCATTTTAAGTTGTTGAGAAGATCTTATTAGTTTAAGTGTTGAACATGAGAGTTGTAATATGCTCCACAAGCTTTCCGGAATGGGGTCTTATACGATCATCGGATGTTAGAGTGAAAAGTTATGACCGGCCAAAATAAGGCTCCCAACCATGTCAAACCAAAATTTTAATTCACCGAGCCTTTTTTCAGAACTAATTTCCGGTGGCTTCCAAACCTTTTCTGAACTTGTGGTCAATATAAGAGTTATAGTATATGATTCAACTTTTCCATAGACTATTAGCACATGTTCATACGATATATATTCTTTAAGTTATGAATTCTCAAAGTTCCCTTCTCAAACTGAATTTTCAGAGAATCATCTCTCTTATTTACTTATTTTAAAGCCTTTACACTTATTTTTGGCCTTAGCTCATAACTGGAGAGTTGTAGAAATTATTTCTAGGTTTCTGGAAAGTTCTCTTTTGAAATTTTTGGAGGTCTATAGAGGAGGTTATGCCTTCCGCAAATTTACCGCAAAGTCTGAAAAATTCTCCAACCTTTTAATTAAAAGTTAAATTCTTATTAAGTTAATTAGGATACTCACTCCTTACCAAGAACCCAATTTAATCCACTTCATTGTTCTTATCTCAAGTGTGGTCCAAGATGTCGTTATTGCTTCCTATTCGAGTCTAGTCAAGCTTTTCAAGTCGCTTTATTTGCGGGTTCAAAGGTACGCACGCATATTGTCTGTACTTTACCAAAGCTCTTTTAATGGAGTTCAAGTAGGCAAGTTTAAAAATTGTAATGTAATTAAGTAATATTTACATGTTTTTTTCACATAAATAAAATATGGCCCCGACCCAAGTTACTTGTGACATAGTGCACTACCCAAGTCCTGTTAATACCTTGTCAGTGTCAATTGTCAACCCGAACCTCCCGGTCGGTCCAGGTATGCGCATACGGAGGCTTAGTCCGATGATCGCAAGTAGGGAACCATCAAGATAATAATAAAATGCGTTATTGATGTTTTATTCTGATTGTTATTTTATTGTGTTTGTTATTTGTTTTAAAATGAATTGAAATGCGAGAAATAAAATGTATTGCTTAAATTTATTTACTGTATAGGGGTATGCGTATTGAGTTTCGACTCATTTGTGAAATTGTTTTTATGTTTTGTTTTAGGTGGTGCTTCTAAGACTAAGGCGGCTAAGGTAGCGTCCAATAAACAACTCGGTTAAGCAAAGAAGGGGAGTTTGTAATTTGGTTAGAGTAATCAATTCCTTTTACTATGATTGATTATGATGTATAAAATCTTCAACCGGAGTTGTAGATTTTGTGTTATCCAGTTTTAGTATGGGATGTATATGGTTGCTTGGTTATGTGTTATTGATGTCGTTCGTGGTTGGAGCCTAGTCCTTTTGGACGGCGGTAATGCCTTCGGATTATATTTCTGTTGTGTTAATCATTAGGTTATGAGATGTTTAGTCTTGATCTGATGATTATGAATCTGGGAGTGTTACACATGAAAGGTGGAAAAACTATGAAAAGCACAAATAACAACACCTAGCATGTCAAAGGTGGCGTCCCGAGCCCACACAGTTCCAAAGAAAAAATTATCCGAACACAAAGCATACCAAGGGGCGCGCCACCAAAAAGGAAAATCAAGCATGCGAATTGGATCAAAGCTATGTATACATTCAAAGAGAGCGGAAAGAAATTACCTCGGGTAATTAAGAACAACTCAATCCACGATCCAAGAGAACCAAGCATAGGGTTAGGATATGCAAATTAAACTACCTGGATGCTTCGATCCTAGCATGCAAGGCTGAAAGAAGCTAACCAAGAGAAGAAATGAAAATGTAATTACAATATATACAATAACCTGGACAAGCCTCAACCCTGAATCTTACTCTTTGAGGCGGGAATGGAGGGTGGAACTTGGGGAAAGGAATAGTGGGATGGGGATATAAGATAGGAAGAGAGAAGGGAAGAAAATGAGGAAGAAGGAGGGAAAATAGGGATTTAAAACTTACAGTCAGGGCATAGCAGGCGCTACGCCTGCCGTAGCGGGTGCTATGACCTTGGAGTGTGCCCGGCAGAATGGCATAGCGGGTGCTATGATTGCCGTAGCGGGCGCTACGAGCTGGAAAATGTGAACTTGCTTGTTTTGAGTCCTAGAACTCCACAATTCATCCCCTTTTTGAACACATTCTTCTTAAACTTCACTAATACTCCCAAAATCACTTCAAACTTCACTCTCACTCCCCCACACTTATACTTTTCTTTCCTTCACCCAACTTGAATTCTTTTATTTTTCTTATTTTTCAATTCCTCTTTTTCTCTTTTTCACATCATTTTCCTTTTTTTTTTCTTGAACCTAGACCTATTATCTCAAAAGAAAGAAGAAAAAAAAAACAAAAGAAGAAGAAGAAAAGAGAAGGTACGAGTTGCCTCCCATATAGCGCTTGTTTAAAGTCTCTAACTTGACCCAATTACTTACTTGATCCTTGGAAGTCTTGGGACACAAACCAAGAACTTCATTAATCTTTTCCACCAATTTTTCTTCCTCTTTTTCCCACGATTCTCAAAGAGATTCGTTGATGAATTAGGGCACTCTGCCGGTGGTCTAGTCATCGACCTAAGAAACCCGGATAGCATTTTCCTTGGTTTCCTCCACCAACGCTTCCTTCTTCTCTTGCAACACCTCCTAACCTTGGGCTACAACGAAGCTCGCTTCTTCAAAAATTTAGTAAGCTGTGGGGAAATAGAAGGTAGCTTCAACTCGGGGTTGGGTAGTTTACCGGGCCTAGGCCCTTTGAGAATCATCTCATTCACTTTGTTGCACTCAACATAGGTTTCACTCAAGGAAATTTCCTTTTTCCATGGGACAATCTTGTAGGGTTGGTCACGGTAGATGCCCTTAACTTCACTTAGATTGGAATACGAGGCCCTTAGAAACTTGATTCTTCCCCAATCATCGGGCTTAACTTCAAGAAAGTAAGGCTCCTTTTGGTGCTCATCCAAGATGTTTACCACCGCATTGGCCTTGAAATCTGATTCTTTGTGGGTTTTCCTACTTGAAGGAGATGGGTTTTGCAACAAGAGAAGAAAGTCAAGTGGTAATTCCGTTAGAAAATACCCCCGGCCTTCCTCTTTCGAGAATAGTCCGGATCAACTACCTCAATGTCCACCATAGACCCGGAGGGTTAATGAAATGGAATTCCCTAGCTAACCTGCTTCCAATTTCGTGGGTGAGCATAAACCATCCCAACTCCAACCTTCCATGTGTAACGTGGTTTGTATCAACCTAGTTTTGTCGTTCTTTCTCAGGGAGTTGGGCTTCTAAACCTAATAGCCTTTTCTAAATTCTCACCTACTAGGTTGAGGGTTCATTATAATCAAGAGAGGTTGGTTTTCTAGCAAATAAGAAAACACAAGCAAACCACAAAAAGGAAGAAAAGGGTTCCGGGGGTCTTAAGCAACCAAAAGATTCATGGTTATATGAGTTTTGTGGTTAGGAAGTAAAAAGATAGGATAAATCATATGAGAATCTTGTTAGAAAAAAGGCCACGGGACTCCCTCTTTCGAAGGTAATCCATATTAACTTCCTCGAAATCCACCATGGATCCCGGGGTTTAATCGAACAAGATTCCCTAGTTAGCCTCTATCTCACTTTCGTGATAGAGTGACTAACTATCCATTCCCTAGCCTTCCATTGACAAGTGATTAGTACATTAGAGAGCTTCTGATCCCTAATGCACCCCACTTGAAGGAAGGACTAAGGTGGGAATTAGATTTTTCCCACTAATTACTCCCTAATTCACTAACCCCTATAATAATCATCCAATGGAGCCTTAATCACTCCCTTAACCCCAAAGAACCCTAGCCACTAATCATATTAAAGAACAAACTAAAACCAATAAAAACCCTAAACTCTAATGACATGACAAAAACCCTAAACAGAACCCTAATAAAACTTAACAAACTTAAAGAAACCTAAACAAACATTAAAACTAACCCTAAACCCTAACAGAACACAACAAAACTACCTAACAGACCCTATTACTGAACCTAACACAACCCTAGACTAACAACACGAGCCAAGGCAGAACAAACCCTAAAAAAACCCTCGGAAAACAAAGAAAAGATCTAAAAGGGAAAGGACACAAAAACTACTGCCTAATAGACACTTGACCAAGGCAAAACAAAAGAAAAGGGAAAAAGAAGATCAAAACCTAAGCCTAAGATTAGACAAAGGGAAGAAAGAAAGGAAAGAAGAAAAAGGGATTTAAAATCCCTACTGCCAGACTCAAACACAGGGAGGATGAAAAGGAAAACAGAGGGACTGAAACAAGGGAGAGGGAGACGAGCAGAATAGAGAACACAAATTCGAACCAAAATCACACAGCCACAAATCTAAGGATTACACCATAATTACACCAGAATTCGAGCATTAAACATTAAGAATAAATCAATACTAAGAACATTTCAAACCAGATTCAATATCAAAAACAATACCAACAATCTCAGATTCACATTACATCCATTCAAACTTTAATAAAACATCCAACATCGAATCTCAGGGTATCGAAACAGTGAATTCGAACCCTAAGATTGATTGTAAAAACATAATTCAAACCTAAAGCAAATAAAAACCCTAATCTAAGACTAACCCTAAGGATGGAGGCCGAAACCAACCATGGAAGCTTCGAATGGCTCCTCTTCTCCCTTTTATAGTCGAATTTGAGCCCCTTCCTGCAATCTCCACCCTTGATTCTTCTAAATCCCGAACGGTCCAAATTTATTTGGTTAGTTAATGATAACTGCGTTTCATGACTATGTTTTTGGGGGTTTTCAATAGTGAATTAGGGATAATTTTGTGTGTGACCTTGATTTTTATTCCAATTACCCTACTACACTTAGTGTTGTTGTTTTTGATGTGAATTTGTAGGTTTTGAGGCCAAAACACCAACTTTCTCTCAACTTCAGGCAAGAGTGAATATACCACGGACCTCTACATGTCAAACCCAAACCGTGGTACAAATTTGGGACGGAAAGGAGCGAGGAATATCCAGGCAGCAGCAACCTTGGGCAGCCCGTGGTGGTGGCCACGGTCCGTGGCGGACTTGCCCAGCTCATTTTGGCGAAGGAAAGAAGAAAGAAGCGGGACAGAGGCAACCTCGGGCAGCCCGTGGTGATCACCACGGTCCGTGGTGTACGGACTGTACGGACCGAGGCGAACTGCCTATGCAGGTCGGTTATTTTCGCGAGTAGAAAAGGGAGGAAGCGACGGTTTTTCGAGATTCATTCATTATCTATCAGTTTTCCTTCGTTCTTTGGCCGTCAAGAAGAGAAAAGAGAGCCCTAATACTTCCATTCTACTCCTCTTCCCTACCATCAAGATTCAAGACCGAATCGATTCAAGAGAAACCAAGATCAAGATTCGCAAAGGAAAGGAGCGACGTTCGCGGAGAAGGTTCTACCCCGGGATCGAAAGGCTCGACGGGTTGTATTCTACGCAATTCTATTCTTTCTTTTTGATTTCCTTCTTAGTTTTGAGATTCGATTATGATGTTTGGAACTTGTTTTGTGTTTTCATTGAATATGAGCGAGTAGATTTCTTGAATTCTAGGGTTTTGCAACCCGAAACAATGTAGTTTGATTGTTTGTTATTAGTTTGTGCATGAATTCTTGATTAGAATCAATAGAAGGTTGTGTTTTCCATGTTTATGAGTATTCTTAAGGCGTTGAATATTTGTAAGTTTGAGATTAACCTGAGAAGTACTGAAAGGTGAATTAGGGTAATCTGACTACCGACCTATCTACCTAGACTTATGAAAGTTGAAAAAGGAGTAGTACACTAGGGAATCATTAGATAACCTGACTTTTAAGACCTTCAATTCTATTTAACCTAAAAGGCCGTCGAAAGTTGTTGATTAGGTTGTTTAGAATAATTCTATTTAGCATCGAAAGGGCGATAGAATTAAGAGGTTATCGATTCTTGATTTATTCTTGAATGTATGATTGTGCAAGCTAGGTTTTAGTAATCGAACTTGTTGTTAGGTTAGCATCTCTCTAGAAGTCTTTCTCTCTTGATAGAACCTTTGATTTATTTTTTTTCTGCTTTATTAGTTTGATTAGTTGTTAAACCTTTACCAAAACCTAAAACCTGATTAGCTTAGCAATCGAGATAGAGATTAGTTTATTGTGCTGCTAAGTGAGTCCCTGTGAGATCGACCTTGACATGCTACTACGTACACCGCAATGTCGCTTAGATTGAAGATGATGACGATGGTGGTGTCGTTGCGTGCTCTTCTTCGCAACACCCTCTCAACCGAATCTGTTACAAGAGAAATAGAGTGAGTGAACGAGAAATTGAGAGAGATAACGAGAATTTGAGATTAGAAAGGAGATGAGAAGAAGAGAAGAAAGAGATGAAAGAGAGATGGAGTTCGAGTGGTTATGGTGGGGAGGTGTTTGGGGGTTGTTTGGTGCGAAAGAAAGAATCAAAGAGGAAGAAGAGGGGGATGAGAGACGAAGAGAGGGAAAGGGAAAAAAGTGAAAGAAAGAATTGGAAATTAGGGTTTGGGGGAATTGAGTTGTATTCGGCTGAGTTATGAGGGGAATGTGGAACTGGGTCGGGTTGAAGGGTCAGGGTAAAAGGGTTTGGATTAGGGCAGACGGGTAGAGGGAGAGTCAATGGGTTGGTTAATGTGTGGGCGATTGAAGGAAAAATTTGAAGAGGATTTGGGCTAGTTTTAGGATTTAGAAGTAGGTTTTTATTTTATTTTTCAATTTTATAATTTTGATTCAAAATTAGCAACAATAATAACAAAATTAATAAAAAGCCATAAAATCTAATAAAAATGCAAAATGAGTAAAAACATAATAAAAATACCAAATTAATTATTAAAAACAAGCAAAAAGTCATATAATAGAGGGGAAAAATCATGCAAAATAGGGACTAAACACCCCCCCCCACACTTAGACTTTTGCTCGTCCCGAGCAAAACAAAACAAAACTACCTAACTACTCCACTTTCGTGGAAGGAAACGGGTGCATTTAGCGTATGCACCAAGCCCTTTAAACCCCCCGGTAGCCCGGATGGACGAGGTGGGTCTCGTGAGGGTTTGTAGCAACTCTACCCACAAAAGCCAAGAGAAGAAATGGAAGAGAGAAGGGAATGGAGCGTAAAAAAAACAAAACTAAAAACGGAAGAAAGGAGATATTCGCATTCATAACAACGCATCTAATTGCTCAACCGAATTTATCAATCACAAGGAAGCGGCGAATATAAACAAACATGGATACTTAGGTCGAAGAGTTGTCATTCTTATAGATTTTCAATCCCAAGCATTTCATGAAAAGCATATTCCTCGTGTACAAGTGCAAGTGGGCCCTAACTGATCTTTTCTAGCCTAAGTCGGTCGACCAAAGTCATTTTCATGCTTAAGCTCGGGATTATTAGCTAACATAACCTCACTCTTTTTTTTCTACTTCTCTTTCTTTCCTTTTTTTCCTTTCAACCTTTTCTTTTTCTTTTTCTCTTTTTTGTCTTTTTCTTCACTCTTTTCTTTCTTTTGATTACCTTACTCTTATTCCTTTTTGTAAGATTTTAAGGGTGTCGGTGTTGGTTTGTTCGGGAATAGGACCGGCCTTCGCAAAGGGTTACCCCACCACTTCGGGTTGCTCCATACGTAAACATTGTACTTAAGGTGCATGAGCGCCGTCCACCCACACCAACCTTCATTGGTGGAACCGACAATAGTTAATTAATTAATTAATTAATTAAAACGAGCAAGAGCATTGAACAACTAAGACTTTCCAACTTTAAGAAAGAAAAAACACAATCGGGGTGTGTAAGAGTGAGGACTCTACTTTCACATTCCATGTCAAGGAATTTAATAAAGGTTGTAAGTCATGACAACAATTCAATCGAAGGCCTATTATTGTACATACTGTCCGCTTCCAAACGATTAAGTATGTCAATTAAATAACTATCTACACTATTATGGACAAGAACATCACCTAAAGAAAAACGAAACACTTTTTGGGGTTTTTCACAACTTTTCCCATTTTCTCTTTCATTTTTCACAACACTTTTTCACTTTTTTTTTAAATTTTAGCACTTTTCACTTTTTTTTTTCGCTACTACTTAAGAAAGACAAAAGGGGACCTAAAAAGACTAGGTGAGCTACCCTAAACATGAAGATCTTCCTCCCGCCCCCCCTCCCCCCACACACACACACTTAAAATGCCACAATGTCCTCATTGTGGAAAGGATGCCACATGAAGGGTAGAAAAACTATGAAAACCATATGTACAAAGACCTAGCACAAAGAAAAGGGGTGGCGCCCTGAGCCCACACGGCTCCAACAACAAAAAAAAAAAAAAAAAACTCTACAGAAAGCATGCCAAGGGGTGCGCCACCAAAAAGTAAAAACAAGCATGCAAAAAGAAAACAAACTAAACAAACAAAAACAAAGAAATATTTACAAACGGAAAAAGGGTGGAACGAGGTTACCATAAAGTCTTCAATAAAAGCAAGAAATGTAGTTGGGTAAACCTCGATCACAATGGAGCATCAACCGCTCCTTATTCTTAAAGATTCGGGCCTTCAAGATCGGAAGAATTCAACGCCCGTAGGAGAAGATCATGCATCCTCGAATGCATTTCAGAATGGTGGATGTATGAAAACACACAAAATAAAAAGTCAGTGTATGCAAGCACTCTCACCATCTTATCATATGCCTTAGAAAAATCACTAAAATGATGGAATGAGTGAATAAACAAGATTTTTCTATGCGAGTCTTCTAGGTAAACATGATAAGGGTCTACAAGGGGATCATACCCTCTAAAGGTACCTAGAGACTCAAGGCATGCATGTGGTTGGGTGAGAGAGTGATAATCAATGAATCAATAGGGATTACATTATTGGGAGAGGGAGATATATCATCACATTCAAAGCACATAAAAGAGTCATCCACCTCCTAAACAATATCATCACAAGTAAGTCCCAACCCAATATGATCATCTAATTCATCAATATTATCACATGTGTGCAAAGAAAAGATAGGATTGTACCACATTCAAACACTTTCAACATCACATAAAGTAGCATCATCATCATCAACAATCTCAAACTCATCACATGAGGAATCTAAACATGAAGAAGGGACCGGGATTGCTAATAACAAAGATGCATGATCTTGAGCATCAGATGTGAAAGTATCACATTCAAGTTCATAATCCTCAACAAATGATTCATACTCACACACATATGCATCAGGAAGGATAGTTTCTATATCAAGAGAATGAGATACACAAGTCAAGACAAAGAAAGAGAGTCATTATCACCATTTTCACACAAAGGGGAATCAACATGCATATCAGGGGATAATGCAGAAAAAGACTCAACTCTACTTGAGGTACATTCCTCGGGAGAAGAAGGTCTTATGATGTGAGCATACTCAGGCCAGGTTTCACACATTATAGAAACTATCAAATCAAGCTTTTCACCGAACTCCCTTTGCCCTCTATTTATTTGTTGTTGTTGTAGACACCGAGATTTGCATCGATATAATCCCGGCTTATCAATAAATCATTTGGGCCATGTAATAAGCGAAACAAGCAAAACAAACCCAAGCCGGCCCAGTACCATAAACAAAACCCACACGGGTTTTGGTTAAAATAGTCGGCCTAGAGCCAGAACCAGCCCAAGGCGCGCCCCGACCCAAACACTACAAAACCCGCGTGGGTTTTGTAATCTCTGAGCGTGTCGTTTTGCGTTGCTTACGTCAGCAATCCGTGTGCAGGATTGATAAAAAGCCACGCGAATTTTATCTTGAAAAATCCGGCGCCAAAAACATTGATCACCCTCCCTTGATTTTAGCCCACATGTTTTGACCTTGGCCTTGACTTGGAAGCTACGTGATTGCATGGCATGATCATGGGGATGTGTCCCCATGATTCTCCCTCCATTTCCCTCCAAATCCTTCACCTCATTACCTATAAATACCACCCTCCATTCCCTTCATTCTTAAATCAACAACTCTCATAAACTACCTCTATTATACTCAAATCACCAACTATCATCATAATTCTACCCTTACTCCCCTAAACTCTCATCATACTTCCATCATTCTCACTATTCTCATTACCATAACTCTACCAAAAAATATCATCTACACACTACCATTCTAATCCTCTTATAATCATCCTTCATTCGCCAAGTCAAGGGAAGTCAAGGCATTTCGATCGACGCATCCGGATTCATAAACCCACAAGGTTTGCCCTTACGTTTCTTTCACCATCGTTATTTTAATTATGTAATTTGTATTTCATTTTCATTATTTGTGCATATTTTGTAAATAAAAACCTTGTTTTATAATGTATGCTAAGAATTTAAAGTTGCGAAATTAATTAAACTTCTCCCCGCTCTCTTTCATTTTAATGTCGATTTTGTAGAGTCTGTTTTCTAACAGGCGAATTCGAGAATTTTATAATTCTCGAATTCGTAACCTTACCCCCGGACTTAGAATCGGGTTTCGTAGACCGGAGTCACATCTCCCATTCCTCACATTCAAGGCCAAAGCCGAGAGAAAATGGGTCATAAAACCATAAAACCCGCACGGGTTTTATTGTTTCTAACTCATTTTCTCTTGCCCAGGAAAGTGGACGGCCCATCCCAAGTCCTGTCAAAACTCGCGCGGGTTTTGACCGTCCTTGGCGGACCGATTACTTTCTTTTGGGCCCGAGTTGGTAGTTTGGGACGATTTTAAATTATATTTAATATATTTTTGGTGTAATTTCAATATTTAAATAATAAAAAAAACGGATTTGTAAAATAAATAAAGTTTCATCATCCCGAAAATGAATTTCATAAAATAAAAATATCCTTATTTAAGGACTAAGAAACCTTAGTCGGCTCCCGATCACTTAACTAGTGCATCGGAAACAATTTCCCCGAACGGGAATTTTCCAGGTTCTACAGATTGGCGACTCCACTGGGGACTTAAACTTAAAAAGAGGGTAAAACTTGAAAAAATCGAATTAAAGGGAAATTGTAAAAGGGAGAAGTTGATTTATTTTGCGATTTTATAATTCTTTTTTTTAGGCATCCTTTGCATACCGGGCCACTAATCGCGTCTTTTGACAGGTTAGCACAAAGGCGACGGATAAGTTATACCTAGGTGATTCCCTCGAGAGCGGGCGGGCCACTACTTGTAGGATGCACCCTACATTGCCAAGCATTTGGTCCCCTCTCTCCCCGCGTTACACTCATAGGGCTTTCTTGAAGTTCTTTGAGAAATACCTCACACTCCCTAACCTCGGGTACGGAGAACGGAGATGAAAACGTGCGGTAGGCCATGAAATCAAACCATAGAAAAATCCATGAACATAGAGCCTTGGTTTAGGGTGTCCCTTCATGTGTATGCTATGTGCTATGTGCTACCCCTTCCCCTATTTCCTTTTGTTTTAGAGTCGATCCTAATTTGGAGGTTTTGTTCTAGTCCATATAAAATTCATTGGGTTGAGAAAATAATTACTTATTAATTAGAATAATTAACTCCGAAGGCATCATGGTTAGCCCAAGTGGAAGGGCCCATTTATGCTTGAAGGGTGATTATTTTAATTAATAAATAAAAATCGACTCACCTTTGATGATATTATATGGCCCTTTACGAAATTCTCTTAACAAAGGTCCAAAAATTTAATTAAAAAAGTTCAACAAAGTTAATGGATAACGTTTTAGATTGCATAATAGTCACTAAGCTTGAGAAAATTGATTTGTCAATTTAATTAATAAATCCACCATTTGTTATGGTCGGCCCGTTGTTAAGCCCAACCATATGGGATTTGTTGATTAAACCTATGAATTAATTATGACTCGCTTATTGTTGACTTTATTCAATCCTTTACAATGTCCATTTTCCTCGACTAATAAAATAAAATAGATAAGTAATAAAAAGAAAAAAAAGGGTTGTCAGTCTTGTTAAGCATTATTCTAGTCCGCATAATAGTCATTATGGCTTGAGCTGTCCGAGTTGTTGGGCCAAATTACAAATTCTCCTTAAAACGGCCGGCTTGTGGTTTGAGCCCATCCGAATTGAGAAACACTGACTTGAACCTATCAATTTATGTCCCGCTCGCTATGTTTAACTTTATTCGGCCCTTTATATTGCTTTGTCCATAGGTCCATGTAGAGTTAGGTCATACACTCCCAAAAAGTGGGTGAGTCCCTTGTGTCAGCATATATGTGTCGAGTCAGTTAGGATCTTATAGGTTTCTTAGGGCATACATGCATCGGGTAGTATGTGCCGGAGTATGTCATCGAGTGTTCTAACTTTGAATTTCCATGCAGGCATCATTGGTGATCGACTCTGAGCCCGCATTCGAGATCCACGAACTTGGCGTTTGGTTTCGAACCCGCATTACGATCCATCTGCAACTAGTGACTGCATCATGTCTGGCGAACAATTCCAAGAAGTCCCGATCCAAAGCACCAAAGCCAACATCGCGAAGCATTTGGACGAGCTTTATACCAAAATGCAAGGTCTTGTGTTTGCTAACACCCTAGAGCAGGAACAGAAGATGAGCAAAAGGCTGAGTGAAGAACAACAAGTAATGGATGGTATGCTGCAGGCCATCACTAAGATCAACACCAAGTTAGGGGTGAATGTTGAAGAGGATGACGAAGAAATGCGAGGATATGAATCCGAACCTGAAATCATCAAGACATCCTCAAACTCTGGAGGAAAAGGAACATCTAAAGCTAAGGTTAACACGTCTGAAGTGTCAAAGCCTACAAGGGACCCCATTGTTAAGGCCCTTCAGCAGAAGTTAGAAAGCCTCACCAAAGCAATGAGCTCTATGCCGGCCTTTGCTAAAAAAATACTTGGAGGTTCCATTGCCTGTTCAACCAACCCTGAAGATAGCTGACAAAGTTGAAGTGCCAAATATTAGGTTCGAACCTTCTGAGAATCCTATTAATCATGTTGAGGAGTTCATGAGGTTAGCACCTTTGAGTCAGACTGATACCGACCTATACTTTACTGTCTTCCCATCTACCCTAGATGGAGAAGCAAAGGTATGGTATCATGCACTGTCACCTCAAATCAAAGCCAACTGGAGTGAGCTATTCAAAGCTTTTATCCACCATTACACTCGTATCCAGAGGAAGCAAGCTACGGTGGATGACCTAACCGCCATGAAGCAACGGG
This sequence comes from Portulaca oleracea, assembly GCA_029582165.1. NCBI lineage: Eukaryota > Viridiplantae > Streptophyta > Magnoliopsida > Caryophyllales > Portulacaceae > Portulaca > Portulaca oleracea. The sequence continues at coordinate 6,471,809 of CM055878.1, read as the reverse complement.
ATGATGAGTCCTTTATGGATTACTTTGAAAGATGGCATACAAAAGTTATCCCACATCAATGAGACAATACCATTCCGACTACACAGTTATCTACCTTCAAGCAAGGACTCAAGAGTAGTCTATCCAAACATTTAGGGTACCATGTTGTTAAGGACTTCGACTACTTGAAGGATATTTATGTCCAATTAGAGGCGATGCACAATGATAAGACCACTTCGCCTGGATGGAAAGGGTCCAGCTCCAATAGGAGGGCCACTAGTGCGGCTAGCCACCTTCCTAAGATCATGGAGACTAACTCTATCCAGCGCAAGGGGCCTTATGTATCGAAGTATGAGACTTATACGCCCTTGGATGTTCCTTACTCTCAAGCTCTCGACCGTCTAGTCAAGAAGGGTATCTTGGTTTTGCCCTTATCGAAAGAAGAGTCGGAAATCAAAGGTAGAAACTGGGATGCCAACCAATTTTGCCGCTATCACCGTTGTCGAGGACATGACATTGACAAATGCTGGACTCTCAGGAACAAGATAGAAGATATGATTAGGGCAGGGACGTTACCAATGCCAAAAGCTGCCAAGAAACCAAACAACCAAAGTAACCTTATGCCTGAACATGCAAATGCTATTTTCTGTGGGGATTTCAGCTTCGACCCCTCTACTTTGATTGTTGAAGAAGGACAACTTTTCCCCGAAATAGTTGGATTCCCTGAAGGTCAATTCACCCATCGTATTTGGGACAGTGACGAGGATGACGAGCACGAACATCCGAGACAGAATGGATGGAAAAAGATGAACCAAATGATGTGGCATTTCTTACTAGGTCTGGTCGCCATAACCAAAGGAACACCACCACCCCAGTGACTGTTCCTAACCCAACACCAATGGCCGGTAATGACAATCAGGTCTCCCCTGAAGATCCTCTTCTTTCTCAACTCAAAAAGTCAAGGGTGGAGGTTACCATATGGAAACTCATATGCATGTCACATGCTCATAGACAGAAGATGTTGGGTGCTCTTTCAGCACTCATTGTATCCCCTATGACAACTCCCGAAATGTTGGTTGCTCATGTTACTACCCAACTGGAGATGATTACTTTTGGGATTGAGGATCTGCCTCAGGGAGGAGCGTCTCACAACAAAGCCCTGTATCTTACAGTGCAATGCTCCAACAAAACTATCCCACAGTCCTGGTTAACAATGGTTCAGCTGTGAATGTGTGCCCTTGGAGGACAGCGCAAAAATTAGGAGTTCAACAACAACACTTGGCTCATAATGGCGTGCAACTACGGGCATATGACAATTCGCCTCGGAAGTCAGTCGGATCTATAGTGTTACCTATCACTACTGGCGGTGTCACTCGGAATGTGGAATTGTGGTACTAGACATTCCAGCCTCTTTCAATTTACTGTTAGGGAGGCCATGGCTTAATGAGTGCAATGCAATAGCATCTACTCTACATCAAAAGGTGAAAATGATGGTTCAAGGACAAGTGATCACTATTTCGGGAGATCCTATCAAGGCTGTTTCCACTCCTAAACAGTCAACTCTTGAAGTGGAGCACAATTCAATGGATGAAGAACTCCATAACTTTGAACTTGTGGCGATGATGAGCAAGGATGAAGCACCTTTTGACTTCGATCCCTACTCAAATCCCAAGGTACATGTTATGCTTAAGAAACAAGGTTATTTCCCTGGAATGCCGTTAGGGAAGAATACTCAAATCCCAAGACCTTCAAATAGCAGGGAAGGTTTGGCTTAGGCTACAAGCCAACTGAGAAGGAGGTCATGCTCGCAAAGATGGCTATCGTTGAACAGAAGAGGATCGACAATCCTCCCACTTTGTTCCAGATGAAGCCCTATCCACTTAATTTGAACGGGCAATTTGTTAGGGAAGGTGACAACTTCCCCTTTTATGGATTCCCTGAGCCATTTTACCTGAAGAACAAAGGAATTCAAGTTGCTGGATTAGAAGTCTTCGATGATTGCTCCATTAATATGGCTACTGTCTTTGTTCCCGCTCCGGACAAACAGCCTCCATTAGAATGGACTCATCTGGCTGGGAGTAACATTTTTGGTATGCTGTTTGGACAAGAAGCTGCCCAAGAGAAGTCTGAAGCTGATGCTGTTATTGCTGCTTTGTCCAACCCAAGTTTTGACCCAAGTCTCATGATCACTGAAGATGGAGAAGTTAAAGCGGTCTCGTGGGTCGATGCTAAGGAGAATAACTTTGCTTTATCTGTAGGAGAGTCTGTTCCTAATGACATAGAGTCAGGTCTCAAGGGTCTAGAGTCAAGTCAGTCTGGTGTTGAGTCGGTTGGTGACAGGGCCGCAAGCGCACGGTGTACGTAGTAGCACGTCAAGGTCGATCCCACAGGGACTCAATTAGCAGCACAGAAAACAAATCTCTATCTCAATTGCTAAGCTAATCAGGTTTTGGTTTTGGAAGACTTTAAAAAATAATTAAAACTAATAAAGCAGGAAAAAGAAAATCAATCAAAAATTATATCAAGAGAGAAAGACTTCTAGGGAGATGCTAACCTAACAACGAGTTCGATTACTAAAACCTAGCCTGCACAATTATACATTCAAGAATGAATCAAGAATCGATAACCTCTTAATTCTATCGCCCTTTCGATGCTAAATAGAATTATTCTAAACAACCTAATCAACAACTTTTGTCGGCCTTTTAGGTTAAACAGAATTGAAGGTCTTAAAAGTCAGGTTATCTAATGATTCCCTAGTTTACTACTCCTTTTTCAACTTTCATAAGCCTAGGTAGATAGGTTGGTAGTCAGATTACCCTAATTCACCTTTCAGTACTTCTCAGGTTAATCTCAAACTTACAAATATTCAACGCCTTAAGAATACTCATAAACATGGAAAACACAACCTTCTATTGATTCTAATCAAGAATTCATGCACAAACTAATAACAAACAATCAAACTACATTGTTCCGGGTTGCAAAACCCTAGAATTCAAGAAATCTACTCGCTCATATTCAATGAAAACACAAAACAAGTTCCAAACATCATAATCGAATCTCAAAACTAAGAAGGAAATCAAAAAGAAAGAATAGAATTGCGAAGAATACAACCTGTCGAGCCTTTCGATCCCGGGGTAGAACCTTCTCCGCGAACGTCGCTCCTTTCCTTTGCGAATCTTGATCTTGGTTTCTCTTGAATCGATTTGGTCTTGAATCTTGATGGTAGGGAAGAGGAGTAGAATGGAAGTATTAGGGCTCTCTTTTCTCTCCTTGACAGCCAAAGAACGAAGGAAAACTGATAGATAATGAATTGAATCTCGAAAAACCGTCGCTTCCTCCCTTTTCTACTCGCGAAAATAACGAACCGTGGTGATCACCACGGGCTGCCCGAGGTTGCCACTGTCCCGCTTCTTTCTTCTTTCCTTCGCTAAAATGAGCTGGGCAAGTCCGCCACGGACCGTGGCCACCACCACGGGCTGCCCAAGGTTGCTGCTGCCCAGTTATTCCTTGCTCCTTTCCGTACCAAATTTGTACCACGGTTTGGGTTTGACATGTAGAGGTCCGTGGTATATTCACTCTTGCCTGAAGTTGAGAGAAAGCTGGTGTTTTGGCCTCAAAACCTACAAATTCACATCAAAAACAACAACACCAAGTGTAGTAGGGAAATTGGAATAAAAATCAAGGTTCACACACAAAATTATCCCTAATTCACTATTGAAAACCCCCAAAAACATAGTCATGAAACGCAGTTATCAGTTGGTGATGTATTCCTTTCTACATTAAATAAGATGAACCTTTCTGCTTACTCGGATTCTTCTTTCCCCTCTTCCCTGACCTGCTGCGCCAATAATAGTCTGGAATTTAATGACCCCTTGAAAGAATTTTCCAATGAACATGAGCATAAAATGGCGGTGTTAGAAGACACCATCACCATAAACGTGGGTACAGAAGAGCAACCTCGAGAATTGAAGTTAGGTAGCTCACTTACAGCAGAAGAACGGGTAGCATTCACGGAGCTTCTCAAGCAGTTTGTCGACGTTTTCCCATAGTCCTACGAAGACATGCCTGGGATTGACAGAGAAATAGCGAAGCACACTATACCTTTGCTTCCTAATGCAAAGCCAGTTCGACAAAAGGCTAGGAGGATCAAATCTGAATGGGCAAAGAAGATTGAGGAAGAAGTAATCAAGCAACTTAATGCTAAGTTCATCAAAGCAGTCCAATATCCTGAGTGGATTGCTAACATTATCCCGATGCCCAAGAAAGATGGGAAAGTGCGCATGTGTGTTGACTTTCGAGATCTCAATAAAGCTAGTCCTAAGGATAGTTTCCCCTTACCTCACATTGATGTATTAGTGGATAACACTTGCAGACATGAGCTTCTATCCTTTATGGACGGATATGCCGGTTAAAATCAAATGAAAATGGCAGAAGAAGACATGGAAAAAACATCATTCACTACCCCATGGGGAATGTACCATTATGTGGTTATGCCTTTCGGTCTCAAAAATGTTGTAGCAACATATCAAAGAACTGCCAACACCTTACTTCATGACATGATGCACATAGAGGTAGAGGTTTACGTAGATGTGTAGACCCCGAAAAATCGATGACCTTTTTTCGCGGCGCTACTTAAAAGAATGATTGGGAGCCGACTAGGATTGCTTAACCTTAAATAAGGTTGAACTTTTAAGAATAACTTTGCTGACGGATTAAATCGATTTATGCGCCCCAATCCCGAAATTCACCTTTTTAAGAAAGAAGAAAGAAAGAGATAAAAAGGAAGGGGAAAATGCAAGAAACCCGTCTGGGTTCATTGCTTGAACCGAGCCGGGTTTCGCTACTGCCGACCCTAAAAGAAAACAAAGGAAAGGTTAAAAAAAGTGACGAACCCGTCTGGGTTCATTAATTTAACCGAGACGGGTAAACTCGAGTGCTATCCGCGAATTGTACTGAATAAAGAAACGAAAAAAAAAGAAAGTGAAAAGAGGACAGAAACCCGCCTGGGTTCATGGTTTGAACCAAGCCGGATTACTTTTGGCGTTAATCACAAATTAGGTCAAAGAAACCGTAAAAAGGGAAATACCAAAGTACGAATATAGAGTCGCCAGTTGAATTTTAGGAGAAAAACAACAAACCATTTTGATAAACAACTCCGGCCTACGAACCCAAAGACGGATTCGGGGGTAAGGTTACGAATTTGACAATTAAAATCATCAAACCCGCCTATTCAACGAATAGACTCTACTAGAATTAAATCAAAGCGGAAAAAGTTAAAGGGAGGAATTAGATATAAATTTCGCAAATTCATCATTAAAATCATGCAAAACATTGAAAATATAAAAGAAACATGAATTCGATAGATTATGCTACATGGTTTACATCAACTATGCTAACCTTTAATGAAGCAGCATGCAAAGGGAGAGAAGAGGTGGAGAGAATATGCTAGTGTCAATACTCTAGCATACCATGGTGTGTCTATGGAAGGGAAAAAAGGGTTTAATTTATAGTGGAGTAGGGGGTGCGTTTAGGGTTTAGGTTTAGCCGCGGCGAGAAAACTCAGCCCAGCAACCCAGACGGGTTCTTGCCAAATCGACCCAGACGAACTAGGTTTGGCCCTTACGAACTCAACCGGGTTGGATCGTAATTCTTTGGGCTATTTTGCTCTCGGGCTAGAAAAGAAATGGGCTTGCATGCTACCAAACTACTCGGCTAGCTTATTTTTACAAATAACTAAAACTAATCTGGTACAAAATCCGGTGTCTCTGAGATAGCCCCACTTTGATCGAGTTTGAGTAAAGCGATGATCAAAGTAATCTTGATGATCTTGGATATGAATCGAAGCACATTACGAATGGTTGACGCTTGGAAGCTTGGTCCTGCGCCGATGTTGGTTGGCCTGCTTAGTTTCTTCCGTAAAGCTGACCGAATTGATCCGCCTCATTTCGCCGTGAGGAAGATCAAGGTCGTGCACTTCATTTCGCCGTGGAGTGCAAGACCTGTGTCTGAATGGGTTGACCTGCTTAGTTTCTTCCGTAAAGCCGGTCGGAGTCGATCCGCTTCATTTCGCCGTGAGGCGGATCTGGGGGGCATGCTTCATTTCGCCGTGAAGCGTGCCGTCATGATGACGCTTGGAAGCTTGGTCCTGCGCCGATGTTGGTTGGCCTGCTTAGTTTCTTCCGTAAAGCTGACCGAATTGATCTGCCTCATTTCGCCGTGAGGTGGATCAAGATCATGCACTTCATTTAGCCGTCGAGTGCAAGACCTGTGTCTGTATGGGTCGACCTGCTTAGTTTCTTCCGTAAAGCCGGTCGGAGTCGATCTGCTTCATTTCGCCGTGAGGCGGATCTGGGGGGCATGCTTCATTTCGCCGTGAAGCGTCCCGTGATGATGACGCTTGGAAGCTTGGTCCTGCGCCGATGTTGGTTGGCCTGCTTAGTTTCTTCCGTAAAGCTGACCAAATTGTTCTGCCTCATTTCGCCGTGAGGTGGATCAGGGTCATGCACTTCATTTCGCCGTGGAGTGCAAGACATGTGTCTTTGTGCTGAAAAGGGTGTCATCGTATTGTGAAGGCCCGATGACGGCCACCGAAGATGAGTTCGTCTTTTTGTAACTGCCTGACGACCGATGTATCTCGTGCATTGTTCTGCAAAACAGAGAAGGAGAGCATCAGTTTATCTGAAAATCAGAGCGAGTCAGAGAATTTACCTGTCAATTGCGCTTTAGCTCTCGGAAATGGGCTTAAGTTTGCCATTGTTTTGGGCTTGAATTAGAGCGACGAATTCGGGCCCGTTTTAGCTCTGTAAACCCGTCTGAAGCCTTGAATTGGGCTTGCAATTGCAAAGCCCACTTTGGCTGCGATGAGCTTGGGCCGATCGTTTTGGCGCAAGGAACCCGTCTGAGTCCCTACAAAGCCCACTTTGGCTGCGACGTGTTGGGCCGGCATTTTAGGCCCAGCAAGAACCCGTCTGAGTTCTTTTCATTTTCTCTTCTTTTCCATTTTGGCTGCGTGCGTTGGGCCGGCATTTTGGGCCAAGCAAGAACCCGTCTGGCGTCATTTTCCATTTTCTCTTCTTCTTTTTCTTTTTTTTTTGCCAATGCATGTGGATAGATTTTAGGATAGATTTTCGGCCAATGCATGCCCTCCATGATCTTGTTGCTGGGACCCGCCGGTTGGCCATTTGTGTGGTGTGCATGCATCCACTATCCTTATAAAAGGGGGCCTCTTCACACCCTCAATCACTCATCTCATTCTTCCACTTCCTTCTCTTGCTCAAAAAAATCATTCACTCACTTGTTAGGAAGCAATGGTTTGAAAAGTTAGAGATCCGCCTGTTCAACCCTATGCAACAAACTGGGCACATGAAATGTCCTCCCGGCGAGCATGGACTCCTAGGCCGGGTTGGGAACCGTCAATACTGGTGCCCGAACCGTGGAATCACGTATGGCACAAACATTCACATGTCCGGGTAACGCCTCCTTCCTGACTCTGTTCTTCAATTGTAGCATAAATTTGCAAGTAGAAATGTTTAATTCTAGCTTGTTGATTTAGCTACAATTAATGAAGTAATTTATGTCAATTACCCGTATTGTTCAAATCGAACTTTAGAGAAACGAGGATGGTAGGCCGATTTTTTTTAAGAATGGAACGTATAGCGGCCCAACGTATTTTGCATAAGAACCCGTCTGGGTTACTCTAAAAATGAGCCCGTCTGCGCCTTGGCCCGTCATTAAAGAACCCGTGTGAGTTGGGCTGATGCGGCCCAACCCTCTCCTTGCGGAACCCGTCTGTGTTCCAACTTACAGCCCAGCCTTCGGCCCAGCCCACTTTTTTGAGCTGGGCTGATGCGGCCCAACCTATTTTTTGCAGGAACCCGTCTGGGTTCCAACATACGGCCCAGCCTACTTTTTTTTGAGTTGGGCTGATGCGGCCCAACCTACGGCCCAGCCTTGCAGGAACCCGTCTGCGTTCCAACTTACGGCCCAGCCCACTTTCTTTTTTTTTTTTGAGTTGGGCTGATGCGGCCCAACCTACGGCCCAGCCTTGCCGGAACCCGTCTGCATTCCAACATACGGCCCAGCCTACTTTTTTTTTGAGTTGGGCTGATGCGGCCCAACCTACGGCCCAACCTTGCAGGAACCCGTCTGAGATCCAATATACAACCCAACCTATTATGTAAACTGAGACGGGTTGACGCGGCCCAATTTCGTTTGAGTTGGGCTGACGTGGCCCAACTTCTCGTGAAACCGTCTTGGGTGTGCCAGAAAAAAGCAAGGCCCAACCCACTTTTCCTTGGGTGGGCCGAATGATGATGATTTTTTTTTAGCCCCCTAATTTAGTGGAAGCTCAATTTAGCTTTTGCTAAACTAGGGATCACCTGATAGGTTGCCGTAGGGACTTGTCTCTTTTTGAATTTTTATGGTGGATCCTCAGGAGGACTCCCTTAGAACTGGTGGCAATATGCGGAAACCGATCAAGGTGGTGGTGCATTTTGCAGAAGATAATTGGGCGCTTACACTTTTAGAAGAGTCAGGATTCGACCTCTTCTGGAAATGTGTCAAGGCCGGGGAACCTTGTACACCACGGGTGATGGGGCGTGCACTCGCGGAGAGATTTTGGGATTCCACCAACACCTTCCACCTCCCTGTAGGAGAGATGGCCATAACCCCTGTCGACTTTGTGATGATTACCGGGCTACGCTGGGGTGGCCAAGATGTCGAGTTCGACCCTGTTGTGCCGGATCAGGTGATGGAATTATTAGAGCCTGTGCTCGAACGGCGCCGATTTGGTCGAAAGATGAAGCTTTCTTATGGTTCCTTCGAGGATATTATGACTTCCGCCGACTTCACTCATATAGACGATGTTTGCCAATCGAGGAGACGATGTTTATTTGACCTGGATGAAGAATCTCCTTGATCTAGAACAGGTTATTCATCGGAACTGGGCGAAGGCTGCTTATGCTAACTTCATTCGCTGGCTTCGCATTGGTGTTCGGCCTGGTACTGATGTGGACCCATTCTTTGCACCGGAGAGTCCGCGGGAGATGAGCGGCCCGAGCATGTGGAAGGTGCTCGAGGTAATCTTCGAGACGCTTCTCTTTTACATGCATTTCTCTCTTCTTTTTTTATATCGTGAGTCTCGATATTGACATATTTGCAGGTATGGGGGTACGAGTACATTAAGGGATTCACTATCCCTACCCGACACGCCCAGACAATGCCGGCAGCAGAACGGTGGCACAAAAACTACCTCGAGCGAAAGAAGAAACCATTTGGGAGCTTAGATGAGTTGCGCCGCATCTTGGATCACCTTGAAGAGGTACATTTTTCATGTAATCTCTCTTGCATTTCTTTGATGCTTATGTTTCCTTTACTTGTGCAGGATGGCGTCAATTGGAATGCCTGGGTTGGCTTCAATATTCCGCAAGATTTTATCCGCTCACGAAATGCGGCGCATAGGGATAGTACCCTGCGCTTGGTGATGGAGAGCCCGTCCGGTTGGGTCTGGAGTCTTGGTGAGAGGCTTACGAGGCAAACCCTGGGCCATGAAAGGTGGATAATACCATCAGACCCTCCTTAGACCATGAACGATCCGCGAGCCTTGCATGCCGAGGCGTTTGTAGCAGCTAAGAGTGGTTCTTGGTATACCAATCATGCATCGATGGCATCGCCTGACCAATTCTGGGAGGAATGGGAACGATATCGGGACCGCCTAGCCTTCAGAAAGGTAGTGAAGAAGACCTCTATTTACTCTTTTTATGTCCCTTCTATTATCGCCTAATATGACCAATTCCTTGTTTATTGTAGTTGGGGCCCTATTGCAAGGATGACGAGAAGAGTCAGAGCAGTTCTAGGGACACAGTTTGCGGCTACCCGAGGGCGACTAGTGAGGACATCAAACCGGAACTAGAGAAGATTCTGGAAAAGCCGGTAAGTGAGCCCCCCCTTTTTCTTTGCTTCCTTGCTCAAACTTTGACCAATTTTCCTCATTTTGTGCAGTGGCGATGGAAACAAGCAAAAGGCTTTCTCAAAAATTACTTCACACTTAAATGGGCTCGCGAGAAAGACCTTGCAGGTTCTGTGGCTGGGGACGCAAACGTGGATGATGATGCAGATCGCCACATGGATCCTCCTCGCCATTCAGATGCGCACGTGCCTCGTGGCCGGTCGGAGCAGAGGGACCCTCCTCGACATTCTTCCTTCATGGCCGACGCGAGGCGGTCTTATGGGGGTGAGGCTGCTCTCCGAAGGCACGGGGAGAGGAGTAGGCGGAGCACGGGCATGCCGGCTCACGATGACCGTGGGAAAGGTATTTTACTCGAGGATAGTCATTCAACCAGTTCCCAATACGGAGACACGGGTTTTGGCCACGACTTTCAGCGGTCTGTGGAGAACAGCATATCCTCCATGTCTTTAGGTGAGCACGGGCATCAGGTGAGGTCTCATGACCATGGGAATTCTCGTCGGAGCCGCGGTTCTCGTCGTGGTACCCCCAGTTTTGTGGTGGAGACAGGCTCTGAGTCTAGCGCTGTTGGTGGAGCTGTGTGCGGCGAGCAAGAAGGCATTTCACTGCATTTAGGTACTCCTTCAGAATCTCATCATTCGGGGTCTAGGCGTCAACCCTCTCATCCTTCGCCCCAGTACCCTTATGGGATGCCTGGGTATGTTCCTGCGTCTCCTGCGCCGACCGTGGATTTAGGTTATGGCACTTCCTTTGCGGCGGTCGATCCTACCGTGGTGCTTTGCAGTGATTCGGGTGCATCTGTGGGGTATAACCGTGCCCTCGCAGATGACGCCTCATCAGTGCTTCCGTCTCAACCCATTGTACCCGTTACTCCTTCGCAAGGGGGTTTGGAGCAGCCTCGAACGTCTGGATGGGGAACACAAACTCAGGAATGGTCGGGATGGCCTGTCCCAGAGCCCGTAGTAAGAACTTCTTGGCCTGTTCCACAGGGGTGGCCTGGAGGTAATCAAGAGTGGCAGGTTCCAGAACACTCTTGGCTTAACGCCGGCAGTACCAAAGTGTTGCACCTGTCTGGCTCAGGTGGCGATACAGAGGTGGTAGACTCCTCCTACTACCAATGGGACACTTACTTTGGAGCTGGTGGAAGCGGAGCCCATGGGGGTGATAGCGCCAGCGGCGGTGGCGACACGGAGGTCAGGCCTGATGAGGATTGAGAAAGATGCACGTGCAGGGTCTTTTATGCAATGAATTTATGTAATGCTATGTATGAATTTTTACTATGCACTTAGGACGATGCAATGCAATGATATTTTTTGCTTTTTTTTTCTTTTTTTTTCTTTTTTTTTTTTACTAGTGCGAACTAGTGATGTGACACTTATGCAGTAACTATGCTATGTAATGCACTTCTTTTATTTTCATGTACCCTTATGCATAAAGTAACAATAATGTGTAATGCGATATGCAATCTACATGGTGGGATTACTCCCACTTCCCCAAACGAAAAAGACCGAAAAAATAAAAAAACGAGAATTAAACGCTACAAGTAAGTTCGAGCTACGATTTGGGGTGAAGACATTTGATATTGGGATTTTCTATGTGCTGCTGAAACATTCTGGGATAAGGAATTTTCGATTAAAACAAAATCAGTTCAACAAGCAAGCACAAAGATTAATCTGGACAAGATCAAAACTCAGTTCGAAAGAGATAGGAAGAAATTTTTGAATCCCAAAGGAGAGAGCAAGTACTTCAGAGGCATAAATCCGCCAACAGTCTTAAGAATAATGCAAATGTGCGCGGTTAGTTATGGACGTAGGTCAGTTAAAAAGAGCAAACCTCTCATAGGAAAGAACAAACACTCAAACCCTCAATTTTGAAAATGTATGTGTGTTTTCTCATACTCAAACCAATAGAAACAAACTACCATAAGCTTGGTAAGAACCTCGCTCTCCACTACTGATATGCAATGCACAAGTGACAATCAAAAAGACTTTTTCGGGTTGCAACGGGGCTTAGGTTAGGGTAAGGAGCGGTAAAATTTGGGATTGAGGAGTTAAGAGCCATGCTTGGATTGATTTTCAACGAATAAAACACTCTAAACTCTCCTTCTTGCTTAATGTATGCAAGACATTTCTCCTTTCACCTTGAAACATCTCAACTGAATACAACCAGGTCAAAGTTTTCTGAATTTTAAATTGAATCTCCCTAATCACCCTTTTATTTTTGAAACTCTTTTCCTTTTTTTTATCGATTTTTATTCTTTCTTTTTTTTTTGTGGGTGATCGGGGAGAAGAATATTTATGGAATTTTCGACTTTGATATAATATATGAACAACATAACCAAATACCAATCGCTCAAGATATGGGACTTTCAGATTCTCCCAAACTTCCAAAAAAAAGACAAACTCTCAACCAAGCAAGGCAAAGGGATACTGGATATCAGAGGCCAAGGCTCGTATTGTCAGGGTTCAATCATGAAAAAAGGATAAACAAAGGCTAGGCGGGGCAAAAAGAACGGTAAATATAATGTAAGGAAGGCTATTTAGCTATGTAGCTTATCAAAATAAAGTCGGATGCCTTAATCACTTTGTCACAGTGTGCAATGCAAATGTGTAGTCTCAAGCAAGATGCAAAACAAGTTCTAGAGATGCAATTAATGGGTGAGTCACTCAAGGGATCATGGAATTGATAAAAGTGATCAATTCAAAATTTAGGCAATGTGGACTCACGGGATGGGGCTCAATCAACTAAACTTAGCCCAAAGATTTGCGGCACGCACATTTATACTTTCTAAGATAGTCAAAGCAGTCAGATACAACTTTCATAACTTGTCTCAAAATCAGAAGGTTTGAAGGAAAAGGTTTCAAAAACTTTTGAGATCTCGTCCAGATCTTTCTAAGTGAAGCAAGTTAAATTGAAAGTAAGAAAGGTTTACGGCCTCCGTTGGATGGAATTAGTCTCAACAGTTTTCTGAGGGGGGCTAGGCACGCTAGTGGCCATGGTGGATTCACTGGATTCACTGGATTGGGCAGGCGGTCTGTAGTTGGGATTGTGAATGAGCCTGCCGGTTTGTGGGTCACGGATGCGGGCTCGGAGATGGTCTGCTATCTTGCCTGCATGGAAACTGGTTTAGTGCTCGAAAGAACCTTTATGCCACCCGCCCAATGCATGCATGACTTAATGGACCTATATGAGCCTAGGACACGGACATGATGCCTACATGCTGACATAAGGGTGACTCACCCACTTTTATGGGAGTGCATGTCCTAACTCTATATGGACCTAGCATGATGGTAGCGGGTGATACTCATTGGGCATCTGACTCAAGGAGCGTCATAAAGGGCCGAATAGGATCAATAGTAAGAGGATTGGGCTGACTGCAGTATCGAACAGTTTGGCCCGATGTGGAAGGAGAAGAAAAACAGGCCCAAACCCGTCTGGGTTTGTGCTGTAATTCCTCCCTTTCAAATAGGCACAGACAGGATTCCACAGTGAGTCCAACTAGACCAGGCACAGCAAACCCGTCTGGGTTTATAAAACCCGTCTGGGCATGGGCCAGTCCATCTCTCTTTTGATCCTACGCGGGCTAGAATGACGTCCTACTCATGTTTGGGCTAGACGCTTGGACTCAACTTTTACAGGATTAAATCACATGACATACAGATGCGGGATGAGCCTAACCATGGCTTTAGATTCAGGGTTTTTTCTAGGTTTAGGGAGATGAATAGGGTACCACATGTTCTCGCCCCGGTGCATTTTCCTTATATGGAATTCAAGGAAAAATGTGTGGGGTGTTGCTCTTTGGGTTTCAAGGAAACCTTTAGAGTGTAACATGGGGAGAGGAGAGATCAAATGCTTGGCGATGTAAGTGCATCCCACAAGTAGTGACCTCCCGTTCTCAGGATTGATTCCTAGTTTTAAAACCTAAACCAACGCTTTTGTGCTCCCCAGCCATAAAGGCCCAAGAGTAGCCTAGTATGCAATATGCCTAACAATGATAAAAATGTGAAATAAATTAATTCCTCCCCTTTTTACAAAAAAAAAACACTAAAATTTAATTCTTTCAAGTTTTACCCTCTTTTTAAGTTTAAGTCCCCAGTGGAGTCGCCAATCTGTAGACCCCGAAAAATCGATGACCTTTTTTCGCGGCGCTACTTAAAAGAATGATTGGGAGCCGACTAGGATTGCTTAACCTTAAATAAGGTTGAACTTTTAAGAATAACTTTGCTGACGGATTAAATCGATTTATGCGCCTAATCCCAAATTCACCTTTTTAAGAAAGAAGAAAGAAAGAGATAAAAAGGAAGGGGAAAACGCAAGAAACCCGTCTGGGTTCATTGCTTGAACCGAGCCGGGTTTCGCTACTGCCGACCCTAAAAGAAAACAAAGGAAAGGTTAAAAAAAGTGACGAACCCGTCTGGGTTCATTAATTTAACCGAGACGGGTAAACTCGAGTGCTATCCGCGAATTATCTTGAATAAAGAAACGAAAAAAAGAAAGTGAAAGAGGGAGAAACCGCTTTGGGTTCATTGTTTGAAACAAGCCGGATTACTTTTGGCGTTAATCACAAATTAGGTCAAAGAAACCGTAAAAAGGGAAATACCAAAGTACGAATATAGAGTCGCCAGTTGAATTTTAGGAGAAAAACAACAAACCATTTTGATAAACAACTCCGGCCTACGAACCCAAAGACGGATTCGGGGGTAAGGTTACGAATTTGACAATTAAAATCATCAAACCCGCCTATTCAACGAATAGACTCTACTAGAATTAAATCAAAGCGGAAAAAGTTAAAGGGAGGAATTAGATATAAATTTCGCAAATTCATCATTAAAATCATGCAAAACATTGAAAATATAAAAGAAACATGAATTCGATAGATTATGCTACATGGTTTACATCAACTATGCTAACCTTTAATGAAGCAGCATGCAAAGGGAGAGAAGAGGTGGAGAGAATATGCTAGTGTCAATACTCTAGCATACCATGGTGTGTCTATGGAAGGGAAAAAAGGGTTTAATTTATAGTGGATTAGGGGTAGTAGGGGGTACGTTTAGGGTTTAGGTTTAGCCACGGCGACAAAACTCAGCCCAGCAACCCAGACGGGTCCTTGCCAAACTGAATCAGGCTTTGGCCCAGATCCCAGACGGGCTCACGCCAAGCTGAACCAGGTTTGGCCTTACAGAACTTAGCCGGGTTGGATCGTAATTGCTGGGCTATTTTGCTTGCTCTCGGGCTAGAAAAGAAATGGGCTTGCATGCTACCAAACTACTCGGCTAGCTTATTTTTACAAATAACTAAAACTAATACCGGTACAAAATCCGGTGTCTACAGGATGACATGATTGTTAAGTCCAAAACGAGGGAGGAGCATATTCCTAACCTTCGTAAGTTCTTTCCGCGACTTCACAAATACAAGATGCGGCTTAATCCAGCAAAATGCACCTTCGGTGTTACCTCTGGGAAGCTGCTGGGTTATGTGGTTAGCCAACGAGGTATTGAAGTTGATCCTTCAAAGATAAAGGATATCCAAGAGTTGCAACCTCCTAAGACAGAAAGAGAGATAAGAGGCTTCCTAGGGCGAGTTCAATACATCAGTAGGTTCATTTCAAAGCTTACCATGACTTGCGAACCTTTATTTAAGAAGCTAAAGAAAGAAAGCAAAATAGAATGGGACGATCAATGTCCTTTGATAAAATCAAGGAGTATTTGCAACATCCTCCGGTCCTCATGCCGCCCGTACCAGATGAGCCTCTGCTCCTTTACCTTACCGTGACAAGCTCTGCAATGGGGGCTATGCTAGCTCAAAAGATTAAAGGTCAGGAGAGCGGCATCTACTGAGTAAGAAGTTTTTGGACTATGAAAGTTGATATGCAGACATAGAGAAAATGGCTCTCGAATTAGTATGGGCCACCAAGAAGTTAAGACATTACATGCTTTCACATATAGTGTATGTCATAGCTGAGAATAATCCCATTAAATTCATCGTGGAGCAACCTACCATCAACAACCGCATCACTCGATGGGTGATCATGCTTTCAGAGTTCAACCTTCAGTACCTGCCTCAAAAATCCATCAAAGGACGGGTTGTTCCAGATTTCCTTGCTGCTTCACCATCACAGGAACCTCCAAGCACTCACTCGGAATTCCAAGATGAGGATGTATTCTTCACTGACGAGATAACATGGGAAATGTACTTCCACGGAGCTTCAAACCAAATGGGCTGCGGAGTAGTAATCCTGCTGATCTCTCCGGAAGGGACACATGTCCCTGTGTCTGTGAAGTTGGACTTTGATGCTACTAACAACGCCGCCGAATATGAAGTATGCATCAAGGGCTTACAAGCAGCATTGACCTTGGGTATATGTCACATAAAGGTCTTCGGAGACTCTAGCCTCAAAATTAATCAAGCTAAAAATATATGGAAGGTTCGAAATGAATGTCTTATGGCATACCAGCAGAAGCTCTTGGACTTGCTAACCAATTTGAGCAAATCAGCTTCCAGTACCTCTCAAGGGATCACAATGAGTTGGCTGATACCCTAGCCAAATTGTCTTCGATGATATCGATACCATCAGGCACGCTCCAATTACCAGTAGTAGTAGAGCGACAGTCTGAACCTGCATATATTTGCAACACGGAGGCACAAGAGGAAGAGACTGACGAATGGTTCCATGACATTTACAATTTTCTTCGGAAAGGAGAATATCCAACTGAATTAGATGCTCGAGGACAGCGAGCGGTCAGGTCTCTAGCAGCACAATACTCCCTGATCCAAGATCGCCTTTACAAGAAATCACCTACGGGCATTAATTTATTATGCATTGATGCTAAGAGCGCCAAGGAGATCATGGCTACTATACACGGAGGAGAGTGTGGTCCCCACATGAATGGACATATGCTGGCAAAGAAAATTCAAAGGGCTGGTTATTATTGGTCCACTAAAGAGGCAGATTGCTTAGAGTTCGTCCGAAGGTGTCACAAATGCCAAGAGTATACCAACCTACAACATCAACCCCCGTCATACCTGACTACTTTAACATCTCCATGGCCGTTCTCAATATGGGTATCGACGTCATTAGCAAGATACACCCAACTGGAACAGGAGGACACGAGTACATATTGGTCGCCATCGATTACTTCACTAAGTGGGTAGAAACAACCTCTTTTGCTAAGCTCACATCCAAGCAGGTGGCTAAATTTATTCTTCAAAACATCATATGTCGATATGGAGTGCCTCATGAAATCATTAGTGACAATGGAAGCCATTTTCGAAAGGAAGTAGAAACTTTGCTCGCCACTTATAAAATTCAGCATCATCGGTCGTCGCCGTACCGACCTTAAGCTAATAGAGCTATGGAAGCAGCCAACAAGACAGTAGCGGGAATCATCAAGAAAATGATTTTCACTTACAAAGATTGCCCGGATAAATTGGCATTTGCCCTGTGGGGATACCGAACCTCTATACGAACTGCTACAGGTGCAACATCATATTCTTTAGTGTATGGGATGGAAGCAGTCTTACCGATTCAAGTAGCAATCCCTTCATTGCGAATAGTGGCCGAAAGTCAGTTGCCGGAAGCAGAATGGGCTAGGGCAAGGTTCGAGGAGTTAATTTTAATGGACGAAAGGCAATTGAGGGCATTGCATAATGTGCAAGTATATCAAAATAGGATCACTCGTGCTTTTAATAAGAAGGTGAAAGGTCGTTCACTTCAAGTAGGTGATTTGGTGCTTAAGGAGATGAGGGCACCTATACAAGATCCAAGGGGAAAGTTTGCACCCAATTGGAAAGGTCCTTATATGATTAAGGACATTTTGCCAGGAGGAGCAGCTCGGCTTGCTACAATGGATGGAGAAGATGTAGTTCAGCCCACGAATTTAGATCAACTCAAGCGATACTACGCTTAATATAACCAAGCCACTAGAAAACCAATTTTCAGACACTTGGGATATATTTAATAAATGCTCATGTATATAAGAAAGATAAAGTTTGTAAGAACACAATAATTGCGAATAATATTCCTTCTTTATTAATTAATAATGCAAGTACACTGCTTGTAACATAAGAAAATTTAAAAGGCATAATTAAATGAAAGACTATTATGGCAAAGCAGTTCAGTTCCTTCATTTCCATTTCATCTTCTAGTCTTGCTTCACTTTCTCTACTTCGTCAGTTGTCTCATGGTCAGTCTCCGTGTCTTTAGGTCTGATAAGCGCTTTCTCCTTGTCTTTGGGTTTATAGGCCCGCCTGCTTGGTTTTCGTACCTCCACCCTCGAAACGAGCCTATCTTTCACCGAGTCTCTCGCACCCAGACGGTCCATTGCTGATGTCCGGGGACCCAGCCTTTCCTTCACTTGTCTCCTTCTCGCTTCTCCAGCGCAGCGAGACTTAACGGCAGCAATTAGCCATATGTGGTAGTCAACATTCGCAATATGAGACACGCGTATCTTTGGAGGGGCTTTGAGAGTTGGCCTTCTTTCCTAGTATTTCAACCACGACTCAATCACTGAGCCTCGCAGCTTCAACTGATTAGGAGTGTCACACAGGAGCTCAGGGATGTCTTACTTACGACCCATCTGGCGCTTCACTCGCGCTGGAAAATAAAATGTCATATGCGTCAAGCCGGCGAGACATACATAGGCATTACGGAAATCATGGGTCACATATTCGGAGATATGCCATCATTCGATCCACTATACGATCTCCCGAGACTCCTTCAAGAGCGCAATCCATTCCGTTATCGAGCGAAGGTTGGTGTACTTCCTATTTCTTTTACAATAGTTCGCCAACACCGATGAAGTTCGGGGCTCCTCGATGAGACCCAAGTGCTCCATTAACCAGATCTGTCCAACAGTTAGCCAGGGTTAAATTGCACACCAATTATCCTAAAGTAAAAAAAAAAAAGCAGAAAACCTGCGCGGGTTTTGTAAACAGTAGAGGCAGAAATCAGACAGTGGCAGAAAGGAGGAATAAAATACCTGGAGAAGCAGCGGGCTTCCTCGACATTCGTGTTTTGGATTCGGATCACTGGGTTTTGCTTACCTGAGTGCCTGCTAGAACAACTTCCTTCAGAAGAGAGGTTGCCTCAATGAATCCTGTGCGTGCGTCACGAAGAACCTTGACCTACTG
The DNA here is from genome assembly GCA_029582165.1 of Portulaca oleracea. NCBI lineage: Eukaryota > Viridiplantae > Streptophyta > Magnoliopsida > Caryophyllales > Portulacaceae > Portulaca > Portulaca oleracea. Next base: position 6,452,737 of record CM055878.1, on the reverse strand, counting down.
TTGTAGGATGTGAATCTGCTGGTCAAGGGCCTCGACAGCAGAGACAATGCGGGAAAGTTGAGTTTGAAGGTTCTCAGAGACATCTTTGGCAGCGGCGGCAGAGCTGGAAGCTTCTACGGCTTTGACTTCATCTAGATGAAGCCAGGAACTGTTGGGCTGCTGCTGGTAGCCAAGAGCAAGGAGGAGGGAAGGGGCAAGTGTGGGTAGGTGGCACGAGGATTGATCAGCACCATCTAGGGAAACATTACAGTGACGGAAAACTTTGGTAAGCAAGTTCCCATAGGGTAAAGGGCCATATGGTGAGGCAGCGGCTCTGAGAAGGTGCTGGATGACCATTTCTCCAATGTCAGGATGTCGGTTGTTAAGGACGTTTAGGAGAAAGGTGGCACGGGCTTCATTGATGGTTTCCATGTTGGTTCCTCGAGGAAGGATGGTTCGAACAAGGGTATAGTAAAGAAAGCGGGCTTTAGAGGTAAGGCCGGTGTACTGGGTTGTTTTTGGCTCGGTTGGGCGAGCAAACTGCCGACGAAGCTCCTATTTGGGGTTAGACGGAAGACATAAAGGAGGTTTGGTCGGGTTTGGTAGAAGAAGCAGGATGCGCTCAACTTGGGTTGGGATTAGTAGGAGTTCAACACCAGAAACAAGGGTTTTGATGGAGGGGCGTTTTGAGTCAGGGATGAGATTTGCAAAAAATTCAACGATGAGAGAGGGATAGATTACCGGTTCACAGTCAAAAAAGGAGGAGCAACCCATGTCCTTGAGAGTTGAGAACGATGGAAAGACGGTGAGGAGTGAATCGGTGTCAACATTTTCACAGCACAGAATTTGACGGTTGGCTAGGGATTCGACGCATTGGGCATGGGTGATTGCTTGAATGGGTGGTAGTTGGGGTTGGATGGCAAGGGTGGTGGAGGAAGAGGAATGAGAGTGAGGGGATTCTGGAGGGTTTGGGGATGATTTGCGAGAGCGTAGTTATTCGGTTGAGTATTTTTGTGGGTTTAAGTAGGGTTGTCGGTCTCAGGGATGGGTGTCTGGAATGTTAGATTCTATAGCTTGTTAATAGTTTCCCAATGCAATAAGCAATAATCAAGTAAAATAAGCTATTAAAACTATTCTAATCATGCATCCTAGACTAATCATTAACTAAAAGCAATCAAAACACATTCTAGAAAGTAATAAAGCATAAACAAGGCAATTAACACTAAAATCTATCAAATAACTTGAATATCAAAGCAAATGAAAACTAGAGATTATACCTTTGATGAACTAATCTTCACTTGAATCCTTAACTCAAACTTTCCCCCGAACAAATAAGAAAGCGTGATTTAGATTACTAAGGATCCTCAAATTCCCACTTTAGAGTGAAATTTGTTACCCTTAATCCTCCTCCTCACTAAAAGTTGGATTTGGTATTTTTGTGGCTAATCTAGAACAATCAAAGTAAGAAAGACTAATGAAAGCATTAAAGAAGCAAGAGACAATGAATAAAACCTGAAAATGGATTGATTGAAATTAATTACACAGTAGCTTGAAGAACAAACTAAAGAAAACCTAGGAGAGAGAAAAGAGAATTCAACTTGAAAACATTAAAAGCTCATTAACAACAACTTAGAACTAGGTTAAAGACTACTACTCAAATAAAACATAGCCCTCGGGCGAGTCACACCCTGACTCGGGCGAGTCAGGGTTCTGGTCCTTTGGAGATCTTCATTTTGGCTGGATTTCTTCAGCTGACAAGAGGGTGACTCGACCACGCCGAGGGTCGACTCGGGCGAGTCGGCCTTTTGTCCCTCTCCTGTACTTAGTCAATTTTTCTGAATTTTGTTGGCAGCTTCTAGAGGCTCGACTCGACCGCGCCGAGGGTCGACTCGGGCGAGTCGACCTTGTGGCCCCACTCTTCCTTAGCTGATTTGAGGTTGGTAGTCCCCACTTCTTCAAAGCTCTCAATTGGCTACTTCCACTTCTTCTCTTCTTGGTGCATTTTGCTCCATATTAGGCTCCTTATTAGCTTAATCTCCCAAATTCCTATAAAACTAGAAAATTCTTATAACTAACATATTATAAAGGGTCAAAACATGCAAAAACTTCCTATTAAAGAGAAGTATTCGGCTCAAAATGAGACCGAACACCACTCCCACACAAGGGTTTGCTCGTCCCGAGCAAACTAAAAACAAGGAAAAAGACTAGAAAAAGAAAATTAAGACCCTAACTCACTTTCGTAGGAATCGCGGATGCATTTAGCGTATGCATCAAGCCCTTTAAACCCCCCGGTAGCCCGGGTGGATGAGGTAGGTCTCGTGAGAGTTTCTAGAAGCTTTACCCGCAAAAGCCACATAGAAAGGAGAGAGGAAAAGTGAAAAACAAAACATGTTTGAAAAAGAAAGAAAAAGAAAATGGTTCGTTTCAAGGAAGAATGCAATCTCAATTACGAAAAACTCACTAATCTTTCTAAAGCAAACGTTATGAGCATCTCAAACACCTAACTTAGGCAACCATCAGTCTTTTAGATATTCAATCCCCTACATCTCATGAAAAGTTACTTCCCTTGTGCCCATGTGCAAGTGGGTTTTAATCAATTCCGCTTGACCCCTAAGTCTCATTTCCAAGCTCAAAATCAAAACAACAAGAACACAAGAGATGCCAAAAGCTTGATTTTTTTTTTTTTTTTGGAACAAACAACTCTTTTTTTTTGGTTGGGATTTCCCAACAAAAGATTAATAGTCGAGGCTAGTTTTGCGGGAATTGGAACAGCCCATAATACGGGGTTTACCCTCCCAACACGGCTTTTCCATACACTCCTCCGTCGATAAACGGTGTGGGAAGAGTTTAAGGGGCAATAGCGTCGTACTGCTATTACCGGCTCCATGTAGGTAGTCTAGCATTATGGTGGTTTGTTGTCGTTCAGCCGACACGCCCCACTTAATTCAATTATTCAAGAGTAGAATTCTTTTATCTTTTAGTTTTGGTTTTGCTTTTTCTTTTTCACTTTTTTTTTCTTTTTGCAAAGACTAACTTGGACTTGATTCTAAAGGGTCTCCCGGTTTCGACTAAAACGTGAAAAAAATAAGGGCTCTCACTTAACACTTGACAAAGAGAATTTACTAAAGATAAGTCATGACAACTACCCAAAATAGGATTGACAATGCTCAGACCGTTTGTTTTAAAAGAAGATTAAGAAGTTGTTCCTAATCTTTCACAACATAATCCAAGAAACGCACCTAAGAAAAACGAAAACTTTTAAAAGTTTTTCACTCCCTTTTTTTCTCCTTTTAAGCACAAATTTTTCAAATTTTAGGACACAAACTAAGAAAAACGAAAACAAAAGAACTCAACCTAGGTGATCTACCCAAGACATTGGAAGGATCACCCCCCACTCCCACACAAAACATCACAATGTCCCCATTGTGAGAAGAAGGGTCTCAAACGCTAGGTAGAAAACCCAAGCAAATCACACAAAACAAACAAAACACAAAAAAAAAAAAACAGTGGTGGCGACCCGAGCCCACACGGTTGCAACAACAGGATAAACCCAACATTCACACTCAAGGGGTTCGCCACCAAAAAGAAAAGTCAAGCATGCATCATGAATCAATAATATATTCACATAAAAAGAAGGTGGAATGAGATTACCTGAAAAGTCTTTAATAACGTCCACCCAATTCATGATCCACGAGCATAGCACCATAGATTCACAATAGACAACAAGAGCAGTCTATGGTGGCAATACTTACATGCTAGATCAAAAGTAAAAGAAAACTATACAAGATAGAACTAAGGACTAACTACGAAAAGAAAACTCAAAATATTTTACAATATTTACATGGTCACTAACTGACCTCTACCCCGAATCTCATTATATGAGGCGGGAATTGAGGGTGGAATTTCGCTCCACTTCCCGGTTCTACGAAGGAGAGAACTCCAAACGCAAACCAAACATCCGCCACCAAGCATCCCAAGTTCATAGTACCCAAGCTTGCAATGACAAAAACTTAACCAACGAACCGCGACAAGAGCAGTGAAGCAACACTCAACAACCAACAAATTCCAAGAAACGCAAAATCATACCGGAACACCTTCCACCTTACCCCATCATAAGCACACCAATAAGGAGCAAATTCTTCTTCTTCTTCCTTTGAATCTTGAGTTGCTCAAACTCCCAACCAAAAAGCAAGAAGCAAATTACACCAAAGAGAAACAAATCGCTGCAAGGTTCTTGAGGAACATGCACAAAATAGAAAATTGCATAACTAAGGCACAAATTTGTGAAAATCCAAGAAAAATTGAAGGGATTAGAAAAGATTTGGAGTTAGGGGAAGCTTCTAGGGTTTGGGGGAGGTAAGAGAGAGATATGAGAGAGAAAGAGTGAGTAATTATGAAAGAAAGTGAGAGAATTAGCCCTTTAGAAGCCCGATAGTTCGCGCCTGCTGCAGTCGACTCGGTCGCGCCGACCTTCTGACTCGCCCGAGTCAGCGTTCTGTCTGCACTGTTTTTGTCCTGGCCGAGAGACGACTAGACCCCGCCAATGGATGACTCGCCCGAGTCGGCTTCCTGTTCTTCAATTTTTTTCCCAAAATTTCTTCAACCCATGGCCGCTTAGAAGTGCGACTCGGTCGCGCCGGCCTCTGACTCGCCCGAGTCAGTGCTCTGTCCAAAAAAATTGAAGAAGTTAGTTTACCTTGTAAAAACTAAGTATAAAACTCTCACTTTCACAAAAACTTTTCAACTCTCAAAACTCCAAAACCTCCCCGGGCACCTTAAAAACCCGAAGTACTTACTTAAGCCATATCTTTGTACAAAATCTAACTAAAACTAACCTAACTAAACATTACGCAAAATCAAAAACACACAAAACCTAAACAAAAGCTACCCAAAACTTTGTACTAGGAAAGAAAAGAAAGCCAGCATGCATGCCTCCCCACTCCCACACAAAAAGGTCACACTATGCCCTCATTGTGACTAAAAAGAGAGGGAAACAAGCACCCTAAAATAAGAAACATCAAGAAATCTCACAAAATAAATATAAAAGAAACTTCTTATTAACTAAGCTTAAACAATAAGGAAAGATGATACCTGAATGGATTATAATTGAATCATTGCATGACTTGTAAATGGAGATTGATTATACAAGCCACGAATGATGCCCATACGCACAATAAATTGATCCTTTCCTCTTGTTAGTGCATAATTAGGAGAAGTAAACAAAGAAGCAAATCAAGAAAAGTAACTAATTTACAATATATACAAGAATATTACCTCACCCTTTCTTCAATCAACGGATGGATCGTGGAATGTCACACACTCCACATCCACCTTCTCCGGAAACTCCAAGAAAAGCTTCAACCTGTGACCGTTTACTTTGCACATAGACTCGTTAGTTGGGTCCTGAATTTCAACTACTCCTGAAGGGAATACCTGGGTTACAATAAAGGGCCCAGTCCACTGAGATCTCAACTTTCCAGCAAACAAGTGTAATCGGAAATCATAGAAGAGCACCTTTTATCCCGGGAAGAAAGTCTTTCTATTAATGATCTTATCGTGTAAGATTTTAGACCTCTCCTTACTCAATCGCCCATTCTCATAGGCTTCCCTCCTTAATTCTTCTAATTCGCACAAGGTGAACTTCCTAACATCCCCAACCTCCGAAAGGTCAAGATTCAAGGCTTTCAAGGCCCACCACGCTCTATGTTCAAGTTCAACTGGTAAATGGCATGGCTTTCCAAAGACCGCTCTGTACGGAGACATTCCTATGGGTGTCTTGTAGGTCGTCCTATAAGCCCATAAATCATCGATTAATTTGACAGACCAGTCTTTTCTATTCTTAGACACCGTCTTCTCAAGAATTCGCTTAATTTGCTTATTGGACACCTCAGCCTGACCATTTGATTGGGGATTATAAGTGGTGGTCAATCTATGCTCCACAGAATACTTCCTAAGCAAAGCTGCAAAATATCGATTGTTGAAATGGGTTCCTTGGTCACTAATTATCGCTCGCAGCACTCCAAACCTAGAGAAGATATTTTCCCGAAGGAATTTAGTCACTACCTTTGCATCATTTCTCTTTGACGGAATGGCCTCTACCCATTTAGACACATAGTCAACTGCTAAAAGGATATACTCGTTCCCAAAGAAGGTCGGGAATGGACCCATAAAATCTATACCCCACACATCGAAGACATCTACAAAGATTTCAGGTTGTAGAGGCATCATATCCCTCTTAGATATCCTTCCTAGGCTTTGACATCTAGCACACCGCCTAGCGTAGTCATGGGCATCTCTAAAGATGGTCGGCCAATAGAAAGAACATTGCAAGACTTTGTATGCCGTTTTCTTCCCAGAAAAATGCCCCCACATGGTTGGTCATGGAAAAATGATAAAACATCCAAGATGGACTCATCGAGTATGCATCTTCTAAGGATTTGGTCGCGACAATACTTAAACAGATAAGGGTCATCCCACACGAAGTTTTTCAGCATGTGTAGGAATCTATCTCTATCGTGTTTATTCCAGTCCCCCGGCATTTCCCCAGTCACCTTAAAGTTAACTATGTCAGCAAACTATGGATCTACTCCTATGCTAAGAATACATTCATCAGGAAAACTAGCATCAATAGGAGTTTCTTTCTCATTTTCAAGTACTATTCTAGAGAGATGGTCTGCTACTGGATTTTCAGCCCCTTTTCTATCCCTAATTTCACAATCGAACTCCTGGAGCAATAACACCCACCTAACAAGTCTCGGTTTTGATTCTTTCTTTTCCATAAGGTATCGAATAACTGAGTAGTCTGTATAAACAACGACCTTAGCACCAAGCAAGTAGGGTCGAAACTTTTCAAACGCATACACTACAGCTAAGAACTCCTTTTCAGTCATAGTGTAATTGAGTTGGGCCTCATTGAGTGTGTGACTAGCATAGTGAATCACTACCGGTTTCTTATCAATGCGTTGACCAAGCATAACACCAATCGTGAAATCAGATGCGTCACACATCAACTCAAATGGCTCTCCCCAAGTGGGAGGCTTGAGAATAGGAGGTGATATTAAGGCATCTTTAAGTGTATTAAAGGCCTTCAAGCATTCATCAGAAAAGTCAAAAGTCACCTCCTTGGCCAATAAAGCAGATAGAGGTTTGGCAATTTTGCTAAAATCTCTAATAACTCTCCCCACTCGTTCTCCACAACAGTCAGACCCATCTTTTTAGGAACCACAAGTATTGGACTAACCCACTTGCTGTCAGAAATAGGATATATAATCTCATTATCTAACCACTTCAAAATTTCTTTCTTGACCACCTCTTTCATTTGGGGATTGAGTCTCCTTAAATGATCCCTATGGGCCACGCTATCGTCTTCCAAGAATATCCTATGCTGCACGATAGATGGACTAATTCCCCTAATGTCTCCAAGCATCCATCCCAAAGCTCCCTTATTTACCATAAGAACCTCAATCAGCTTAGTCTCCTAATCCTCACCTAGGTTAGAAGCAATGATAACTGGGTAGGTTTTACTAGGGCCAAGAACACACATACTTCAATTGAGATGGAAGAGGTTTGAGTTCAAGGGTTCTAGAAGATGGTGGCTCAAGCTCTACTGTTTCAGGCACATTTTAGGAGGCAAACAATGATTCATACAACAATTCACCATCGAAAACATCGGAATCACATAATGAAGTCACACAATCTGGGTCAAATCCTAACTCAACGAGCTCATCCACACTAGAAACATCAGCAAAGTCAGAATGATCACTATCCCTAGAATCACTCACCCAATTCAAAGCACAACACTCTCGCTCATCAAAGCCTAAGGGAGACTTCTGCAAATCAAATATGTTCAATTCCATGGTCAAGTTCCCAAAGGTCAATTTCATTCTCCCGTCCTTACAATTAATCCAAGCGTTAGACGTGGCGAGGAAGGGTCTACCTAGAATGACAGGTATCTCGTTACGGGTATATACTATGAACCCTAGCTGTCTCTAACACGACAAAGTCTACAGGAAATGCAAAGGTTCCAACTTGGATCAACACATCCTCAACTACCCCTTTAGGTACCCTCGTAGACCGGTCAGCTAATTGAAGAACCATTCTAGTAGGTTTGAGCTCCCCCAAGCCTAAACACTCATAAACATGTAAGGGTAACAGGTTGACACTCGCCCCTAGGTCAAGCAAGGCTCTATCGATTTGAGTATCCCCGATGGTGATAGAAATAGTCGGGCATCCTGGGTCCTTATACTTCACCGGAACTTGACTAGACAAGATTGAACTAACATTAGAAGCTAAGAAGGCTTTTTTAGGGACTTGGGTTGCTCTCTTGGTAGTGCACAACTCCTTAAGAAACTTAGCATAGGACGGGCACTGTTGGATAGCATCTAGCAAAGGGATATTGACCTTAACCTGAGAGAATGTTTCTCTAATCTTTTCTAGGTACTTCTGATCCTTCTTCCCCCTTAACCTTTGAGGAAAAAGGTGGGGGAGGCTTATATGCCACAGGTGGTAAAGGACTAGACACGGGAAGTACTCTAGGTGAAGTCTTGACGCTCGGAGGCTCAACTAAGTTAGTTGGCCTCTCCTCTTCATATGGTTTATCCTCAACTGATACTAGCTCATCACTAGGTCCAACACTCACAGGTTGTTTTCTAGGCAAGTCCGAAGGTGATTCCTGAACTCTATTATCGACTTCCCTCCCGGACCTAAGAGTAATTACCGCATTAAGGCCTCTACCCTGGTTCGGGTCACAAGAGGACGAAGTAGAGGCTTTCCCATTGGGGTTTGCCTCCGGTCGTTCAGGGAATGTATCCCTATCCCTGTTAGACATCATTAGTTGAGTGACACTCTCATTCAATTGTTTCACCATTTTTGCCATATCAGTCATGGAATCTTGAACTACTTTCAAACCAGACTCTAAATCCTTATACTTTCTATCTCCCTTGTCCTCATTTTGGTACCCCGGTGAAGGTTGGGTATGTGCAACTTGAGGATGAATGGTCTGCCCTCGAGGCGCTTGATAAGCTTCCTGAGGGGGTGGTCTAGGCTGGACTGGAGGTTGGTGAGAAGGAGGTGGGTTGCCTTGGAAACCTCCTCCCTGATGCGTTGGTGGCCTCAAGACATTCTGATTGTCCGGCCCATAAGACAAGAAAGGGTGTTTTTGCACCCCGGGAAATTGGTAGGGTCGATACTGATTGAACATAGCATTAGCATTTTCCACATTGGAAGACACATGTTGCATATATAAAGGGAAGTTAGCATATACATGGTCTGGTCCCTGACACCAAGCACAAATCAAAGGAGATTGAGGGTCAGCGAAATGGGTCGCTCTAAAGAATTCACTTGTGCACAAGGCTGAGTCTTAGAAGATGCAAGTTGCTGTTGGGCTAAGGTTTTTATCATGTTTTCCAAGGAAGCAAACCTAGCCTCGTACCCCGTACTCTCACTCACGACGTGAACTCCCCCTTTTGCATTGGACAAATGCACTCCTATGGACTCATCCCGGGTGTTCCCCCATTGCATAACTCGCTCGGACATGCTCTCTAAGAAGTCTCACGCTTCTTCCGCCGTCTCATCCATAAATCCCCCTAAACACATGGACTCTAAATTCATCCGGGTCTCTTGATCTACCCCCTCATACACTATTTGGCACAGTCTCACAAAGTCAAAATCATGATAAGGGAATTGGGATAACAGATTTTTGAATCTCTCAAAAGCTTTCCAATAAGGCTCCCCTTTATCTTGCCTAAACTTCAAAATCGAATTTCACAATTGAACCGCTAAAGAGTTGGGGAAGTATCTTTTCATAAACACTTTTAAAAAACAATCCCAAGAGTTTATTGACCCCGGCTTAATGCTATACATCCATCGTTTGGCAGAATCACGCAAGGCGAAAGGCAAGTACTTCAACAAGACATAATCTAATGGCACTCCTGGGGGTGTGACCATACTAAGGTATTCCTTGTACTCTGTCGTCATATCAATGCTAACCTCGTCCCAGTAAATAGAGGCAGATTTTGAGTGTGATACTGCCTAGGGTCGAAGGTAACCCCTGGAGGTAAGATTGGTAATACGAAACAGGATGGAGGCGGGTCGTATGAAGGGTAAAGCTGGTCGCTAAAAGTCACCCTTGGTTCTGCCTCACCTATGCTAGGCGAGTCAACTAAAGGCACCTCTAATCTAACCAGTCTATTGGTTTCGGGAATGCGAACCCATCGTAAAGGTCGATGCACCTTCTCTCTTTTTGGTTTTTCTATTTTTCAATTTTTAGTGGTTTTAACTTAACTTTAATCTATCAAAGCAAATAACTATTTACACTATGCACAAACAAACCATTAACCTAATTTCCCAAATAACGCCATCCCCAGCAACAGCGCCATTGTTCGGTTGAGTATTTTTATGGTTTTAAGTAGGGTTGTCGGTCTTAGGGATGGGTGTCTGGATTGTTAGATTCTATGGCTTGTTAATAGTTTCCTAATGCAATAAGCTATAATCAAGTAAAATAAGCTATTAAAACTATTCTAATCATGCATCATATCTAGACTAATGATTAACCAAATGCAAGAAAGCAATAAAGCATGAACAAGGCAATTAACACTAAGATCTATCAAATAACTTGAATATCAAAGCAAATGAAAACTAGAGATTATACCTTTGATGAACTAATCTTCACTTAAATCCTTAACTCAAACTTTCCCCCGAACAAATAAGAAAGCGTGATTTAGATTACTAAGGATCCTCAAATTCCCACTTTAGAGTGAAATTTGTTACCCTTAATCCTCCTCCTCACTAAACGTTGGATTTGGTATTTTTGTGGCTAATCTAGAACAATCAAAGTAAGAAAGACTAATGAAAGCATTAAAGAAGCACGAGACAATGAATAAATCCTGAAAATGGATTGAGTGAAATTGATTACAAAGTAGCTTGAAGAACAAACTAAGGAAAACCTAGGAGAGAGAAAAGTGAATTCAACTTGAAAACATTAAAAGCTCATTAACAACAACTTAGAACTAGGTTAAAGACTACTACTCAAATAAAACGCAGCTGGGAGTTTATATAATAACCTAAAATTGTTACACAAAACGCATCACTTTAGCCCTCAACTAATCGCAGAAAAACAGGGTGACTCGGGTGAGTCACACCCTGACTTGGGCGAGTCAGGCTTTTAGTCCTTTGGAGTTCTTCATTTTGGCTGGATTTCTTCAGCTGGCAGGAGGGTGACTCGACCGCGCCGAGGGTCGACTCGGGCGAGTCGGCCTTCTGTCCCTCTCCTGTACTTAGTCAATTTTTCTAAATTTTGTTGGCAGCTTCCAAAGGCTCGACTCGACCGCGCTGAGGGTCGACTCAGGCGAGTCGGCCTTCTGGTCCCACTCTTCCTTAGCTGATTTGAGGTTGGTAGTCCCCACTTCTTCAAAGCACTCAATTGGCTGCTTCTACTTCTTCTCTTCTTGATGCATTTTGCTCCATATTAGGCTCCTTATTAGCTTAATCTCCCAAATTCCTATAAAACTAGAAAATTCTTATAACTAACATATTATAAAGGGTCAAAACATGCAAAAACTTCCTAATAAAGAGAAGTATTCGGCTCAAAATGAGACCGAACACCAGTCTTTTGGCGACCCCAACAGAAGGGGAAGGGGTTGTACTCTTTTGAGCAGGATGCTTTTTCATTGTGGGGTAGTGTGAGGAAGAAGGGGGAATGAAGAGAGAGGATGGTGGGGATGAAGAGATGTAGACGGTGAAGATAGTGTCGGGTGTGAGAGAAGAGGGTAAAAGAGGGGTTTTAATAGAGAAAGGGAGTGGGTGAGAATTAGTTTTTAGGAAGGTGAGGGAAGTAAATAAGGAAGGACAGAGAAAAATTGGGAAGGTAAAAATTTTGACGGTTGGGGAGGGGTTTTAAATGTGATGTGACGTGATTTAGGAAAGTGGGGGGGAAAAAGGGGGATTTGATGAGATTTTGCCTTGTTTTCGAAGGTTTGTATGAGGAAGAGATTTTTGAGAAAACGTGTGTTTTTGGAAAGAGAGGAGAATATTCTCTGAAGAAAAACGAGGGAAGGAAAAAATATTTAAAAGAAAGGTAAGATGAACAGTTATAGAGGAACTGTCAGCATAACTACACTGCCAAGGTTTTTATGTTGTGAGTGAAGCTCAATATGGTTTAGTGACAAGATTATCAAGGACCTTTATGAGTTTTGGAGTGTTAGAACATATCTTGCATGCGAGGTCCTTAGCTCCCCCTCAACTGGTTACTCAAGTTGTAACATACCAAGCTCTCTTCTATTGATTAGAAACTGTTCAGTTGGAAGGGCCTTGGTGAAGATGTCCGCCAGTTGTTGATGCGTAGGGACAAAGTCAAGAGTGACATAACCTTTGTCTACATGATCTCTTATAAAATGATGTCGAACTTCAATGTGCTTGGTGCGAGAATGTTGTATTGGATTCTTGGTGATTTGAATGGCACTTTGATTATCACACTTGATTGGAATTTTTGAGGAATCAATCCCAAGGTCCTTTATTTGTTGTTTGATCCACAGTAGTTGAGCACAACATGAACCAGCTGCAATGTACTCAGCTTCTGTCGTGGAGAGAGCAACTGCATTTTGCTTTTTTTATTGCCAAGATATCAATGATAAACCTAGCATTTGGCATCCTCCAGAGGTGCTTGTTTAGACCCGATTTCGTGTCTAAATACCGCATAAATCCTTAGGCTTTTGACTTGTTTGGTATTTGTTTTAATAACTTTTAATGCGTTTTAGTTACTTTTGTAGTTTCCGAAGGGTTTTCACTCAAAACGAATCTAAATGGGCCAATTTTGTACCAATCTTGGGAATCCCGAGATTTCCTGAGATTCCCCGAGCCCTGGTCGTGTAAAAGGTAGAGGATTAGAAGGGCCGGCCATGTCGAAAGGCAGCGGAAGCGGAGGCAACGGCTGAAGAGTACCCTGGAAGGAACTGTGGCCGAGAGAGACCGTGGCCACGGTCACATGGACCGTAGCCACGGTATGATGGAGCCAAGACCAAAGTGAAGAGGCCTTGCAACCGAACTAGACCGTGGTCACGGTCACTTTGACCGTGATCACGGTAGGATCTTCACCATGCCTAAAGAAGAAGCTGACCGAACTAGACCGTGGCCACGGTCTCCCAAGACCGTAGCCACGACGGTGCGATGAGCGAAAAGTTGTCAGTCCTAATCGCCTATACCGTGACCACGGTGCATGGGTGACGCGCTGCCGTGGCGCGGCTAAGAGAAGAAATCGCCGCCTTACGCAGATCGCGCCACGGTCCCGCGGGCGCTTTGTCTATTGTGTAAAATGATGGGTTTTGAGTAACAACCTTGATTAATATTTAATGTATTTAGGTCATTTTAGCAAGGGGAGAGATTGGACAACAGCTTTACCTATCTTTTATGATACTTTTAGCACTCTTTATCACATTTTAGGAAGTCTTAGATTAGAGGGATTAAGGAAGATCTTTGCTGAGACTATTAGTTCTTGTATTGGATTCTCTTGATTATTATTGGAAGTTTGAAGATTATTCTCGACTTTGGAGCATTGGAGCTTTATTATTCTGAAGTTTTCTCCCTTGTCATCACAATCAATGAGCATTTCTTAACCTTTCTCTCTCTAATTTATTGCTTATTTACTAATCTCTGTTTTGTTATTATTGATATTGTTGGTGTTATTGAATGTTTATTGTCATCTTGTTTACTTTTTTAAGCATGAATGAAGTTGATGTTATTAATATGATAGTTAGGATGTTTAGTGGCTAGAACCTTAATGGGTTAGGGAGATATTAAGGGTGTGAATGGGTAATTAGGTTTGGGTTAGCAATTTTAGTGAGTAACTAGTTAGGAAATCAACTTCCTAATCCTATCCTTCCCTCAAGTGGGATATATTTAGGTGCGAAAGCATCCCGAATACATCCAATGCTTGTTGGAAGGTAGGAATTAGGATAGTTAGCATTCTAGTTCGCGAAAGCGAATAGAAACTAACTAGGAAATTCCGTTCTATTGACCTTCCCGGGTCTGTCTATGGATTTCGGGGAAGTTAATCCGGACTATCCTTGAAAGAGGAAGTCCTGTGGGTATTTTTTCTAACGGAATGACCATTTGATTTCCCTTTCTCGTTACTCTCTTGTTGCGAAACCCATTTCGTCATTCCCGTTTGCATCCCGAAAGTCTCCCGACACCCATTGTTTTACCAATTTGACTGAACATAGCGCGTTTGTGTTGTTTTCACCCTAAAGTCTTTCATCCTTTCATGATCATAAACCATACCTAGAGTCAACTAGTTGCAGCTAAGGCCCCTAGCTCCCTCTGGAAGAACGATAAAACCGTGGTCTTACAAACCACTCGACTAACAGTGCTCTTTCGGTCAGTTCTAGATCCAGCAAAATCAGCATCTGTGTATCCTATGAGATGAAGGGGATTGTTGCTGGGGTACCATAGTCCAACGTCCTTGGTACCTGCAAGGTATCTCAAAATTCTTTTGACAACAATCAAGTGAGATTCTTTAGGAGCACTTTGAAATAGAGCACATAAGCATACACTGAACATAATATCAGGACGACTAGTTGTTAAGTAAAGTAGAGATCCTATCATACCTCTGTAGAACTTATCTGAAATGTCATTAACTTTGTGATCATGATCGAGCTTTAGAGTTGAGGACATTGGGGTACTGCAGTGTTTGGCATTCTCGAGACCATATTTCTTTAGAAGTTCTTTCACATACTTACTCTGATTTATGAAGATGCCATCTTCATTTTGTTTGACTTGTAAGCCAAGAAAAAAGCTAAGTTCTCCCACTAGGCTCATTTCAAACTCCTTGCTCATAAGATCAGAAAAGTCCTTCACTAGATTTTCATTAGTAGCACCAAAGATAATGTCATCTACATATACTTGAATTATAGTGGAATCCTGACATGAGACTTTGATAAACAATGTTTTGTCTATAAGCTCTCTTGTGAATCAATTTCCTAGAAGAAAATAGCTTAGTCTCTCATACCAAGCTCTAGGAGCTTGTTTAAGCCCATAAAGGGGCTTCTGAAGCTTGTAGACATGAGTTGTTGGATCTTGTTGTTCAAATCCTAGAGGCTGCTCAACATATACTTCTTCTTTTAGATGTCCATTTAGGAAGGCACTCTTGACATCCATTTGGTATAGTTTCATGTGAGTTGATGAAGCGTATGCAAGAAGTATCCGAACGGCCTCTAGTCTTGCAACTGGAGTAAAAGTTTCTTCATAGTCAATGCCTTCTTCTTGGTTGTACCCTTTAGCAACTAGTCTGACCTTGTTTCTTGTGACAGTGCCATGTTCATCTAGTTTGTTTCGATAGACCCACTTTACTCCAATGACTGGATGATGTGTTGGTCTAGGAATAAGCTTCCAAACTTTGTTACGCTCGAACTGATTTAGTTCCTCTTGCATGGCAATAATCCAGTTGTTGTCCTTTAGAGCTTCTTCAGTTCCTTTAGGTTCAATCTAAGAAACAAATGCATGAAAGGCGCAAAAGTTTCTAAGAGAGGATCGAGTTCTAATACCTGTTTCCAAACCGGAAAGGAGGTTGTCAGCCGGATGAGTTGGTTTAAACTTGAAGGTCCTTGAAGGTTCCTCTATAGTTGGTCGAGTAGTTTCAGCATTTTGAGGAACTTCTGCTGGTAAAGGTCCTTGTTCTTCATTAACTGTTTCCTTAAGATTTGGATCTAGTTGAGTGAGATCTTCTAGAGGAGGTTCTTCATTTTGTTGAGGAGGACCTTGTTGAAATATGTGAAAGGATTCCTCATCATCATCATCTTGATGAATTTGAAACTTGATGGAGGATCTTTCTGGTGGAGTGTTAGGGAATTCATCGAAGACAACATGAATGGATTCTTCCACCTTTTTGGATTTTTTGATGTAGACTCTGTAAGCTTTGCTAGATAAAGAATATCCCACAAGGATTCCTTCTTCACTTCTTGGCTCAAACTTACTCAAGGTCTTCTTGTCATTGTGATAAACAAAACATTTGCATCCAATTGCCTTGAGGTGAGCTATATTTAGTGTCTTGCCTTTGAATAACTCATAAGGTGTTTTCTTCATGAAGGACCTTATGGTGCATCTGTTGAGAATATAGTTTGAAGCATTTATAATTTCAACCCAAAGAAAAAGGGGTAAGTCATTCTCACAGATGATTGTTCTGGCCATATTTTCCAGTGTGCGGTTCTTCCTTTCAACCACACCATTCTGTTGTGGTGTCCTTGGAGCAGAGAAATTGTGTGTGACACCTTCTTGATCACAAAATCTTCCAAATTGATCTTTGTTGTCAAATTCCCTTCCATGATCTGTTCTTATATACACTAGACTGAGTCCTGTAAGGACCTTGAGTTGTCTGTATAATTTCTCAAACTCAGGGTAAGCTTCTGTCTTATCCATCAAAAACAGAACCCAGGTAAATCTTGAATAATCATCAACAATGACTAGTATGTAAGAACGTCCTCCGAGACTCTTGTAGGGAATAGGACCACAGAGGTCCATATGTAGCAATTCTAAACATCTAGAGGTGGTTACTTGAGTCAGCGGTTTGAAGGAGGTTCTGGTCTGTTTTCCTCTTGTGCATGCATCACATACTTTATCACGATTGAAGTTTTGAGATGGTAGTTCTCTAACTAAGCCTAGGGTTTTTTAACTTTTGAAGGGTTTTCATGTTCATATGTCCTAATCTACGATGCCATACCAGGTTTCGTCTGATGCAGCTCTAAGACATGTAAGGTCATTGGTTAGGGGATCACTAAGGTCAATAAAATACACATTGTTCATCCGATGACCTCTAAGGACTATTTCATGAGACTCTTTTTCTACAACACATGAGTTCTTATTGAACCAAACTTTGTAACCTCTATCACAAAATTGAGAAATACTTAAAAGATTACACTCTAAACCTTCTACAAAATATACATCATTTATACAATTTATTGAGTCCTTACCGACCTTGCCGACTCCAAGGATCTTCCCTTGGCTTTTGTCTCCAAACGTTACCTTCCCACCTTTGTTGTCCTTGAGTTCTCTGAATTTGGTTGGATCTCCAGTCATGTGTCTCGAACATCCTCTGTCCAAATACCAGAGGTTGTTGTGAGCCTTGAGACATACCTGCACTGAAGGACATTATACCTTTCTTTGGTCCAGGCTTTTTAAGAGAAGATTTTTTGTCTTGAGAGACAGGTACTGTGTTTGACTTCTTTGGAACCCACTTGGCTTTGGTCCTTGGTTTTGGTATATTTGTAGGTTTGTGAAAGGGTAAGGAATCTGTTTTAGCTTTTGATGAACCACGTTTATAAGTGAGGTCTTTTTCTCAGAGTGTAGGATAGAGTGAACTTGGTTGATTTCTTGATTGAGAAAGAAGTTCAGCTCTTTTCAGTTTTGTAAAATTTCATCTCTCATATTGACATTATCAGCTGTGAGATTTTTTATTATCTCATGTTGAGTTGCTATGGTTTTAGAACTTGTTTCAGCAATTCTAGTGAGGTAGTCTACTTTGTCAGTGAGGGTTGCAATATAATCAAGCAGATTAAGTAATCTTGATTTCAAGTTATGTTCAGGGCATTTAAGAAAGAGATCAGTGAATACCTCTTTATTGTCAGCTGCTTGTGTTTCTGTAAGGTCCTTTGCCATGAGACAAAGGTTAGCAATCTCCTCAAATTCACTTTCACTTTCACTGCCTTCACTTTCACTCCACGTGGCAACCATAGTTTTGTTGCTCAATCTCTTTCCTCTAAAGTCACTTTGTTCTCTAACCTGCTTTACGTAAGGACATTCTCTAACCAAGTGATCTATTGCACCACAAGCAAAGCATTTATATTCATTTTCATCCTTGGTTTGAATTTTACCTTTGGGTGAAGGTCTTTTGGAGGATAATTCTCTCATGTAGCCACGGAATCTGGGATTCTTTCTGTATAGTCGCTTGAAACCTTTAGCTAGCATGGCCATAGTTTTTTCATCATCATCTTCAGATTCCTCTTCTGGTTCCTTGGTACTTTTAAGGGGCAATGTCCTTGGTTTGAGTGCCTTCAGTTAGGTGTTTAGACCCAATTTTGTGTCTAAATACCGTCTAAATACTTAGGCTTTTGACTTGTTTCGTAGTTTAATTTAATAACTTTTAATGCGTTTTTTGGTAATTTTGTAAATTTCAGAGTTTTTACTCAAAACATGGTAAAAAGGGCCATTTTTGCACCTAATTTGGAAACCCCGAGATTCCCCGAGTCCTGGTCGAGTCAAAGGCAAAGGAGACGGTAAGGTCGGACATGTCAAAGAGCTCAAAAGGGAGTAGTCTTGCTCCGAGCAAGACCGTGGCCACGGTCATGTTGTCTATAGCCACGGTGGGATCAAGCTAAGTTTAAGGGAAGAAGGAGTGGGAGCCAAGCAAGACCTTGCCACGGCTATGTTGACCGTAGCCACGGTGGGTTCTTGACCTGCCTAAGTGAAGTTTTGGCCGAGCAAGACCGTACCCACGGTCTTGGGAGACCGTAGCCACGACGGTGCGAAGGAGCGAAAAGTAATCTGCCCTTATCGCCAGACCGTACCCATGGTCCAGGGGCACCGTGCCCACGGTGCTGTGAAGAGAAGAGAGAAATCGTCTGCACTACGCAGGACCGTGGCCATGGACTCATAGACCGTGCCCACGGTCCCTTGCAGATGCGTTTTGTCTATTTAGCAAAGTGACGAGGTTTGAGTAAACTTGGCTTTTATTTATTGGTTTTTAGGTCTTTTAGCTGAGGGGATCTATTATCCTATCTTAGCCCATACTTTATCATACTTTTATCACATTTTGAGCTTGGAATGAGAGTGATTAGTGGGAGTTTTTACTTAGATTATTGTTCTTGCACTGGATTTTATTGGATTCCTCTTTGAAGTTGAAGATTATTTCTTATCTTTGGAGCATTGAAGCTTTATTATTCTGGAGTATTTCCTTTGGCATCGAAATCAATGAGCATTTCTTAACTCTTCTCTCTTTAGTTCATCATTTACTTATTAATCTCTGTTTTTGTTATTTGGATTACTTGGTGTTTGTGGATTGTTATTGCTGATTTGAATATCTTTTTAAGCATGAATGACGTTATTATTGTTGTTAGCATGTTAGATAGGATGATTAGAGGCTAGAACCATAATGGGTTAGGGAGGTTTTAAGGATGTGAATGGTGATTAGGTTTGGGTTTGCAATGTTAGTGAGTAATTAGTTATGAATCGCTTCACTCCTATCCTTCCCTCAAGTAGGATGTATTCGGGTTCGAAAGCTCCCGAATACATTCAACACTTGTGTTGGAAGGTGGGAATTGGGATAGTTAGTATTCTATTCATGAAAGTGAATAGAAACTAACTAGGTAATTCTGTTTCATTAACCCTCCGGGTCTGTCGATGGACCATGGGGAAGTTAATCCGGACTATCCTCGGAAGAGGAAGCTCGATGGGTATTTTCTAACGGAATTACCACTTGATTCTCCCTTCTTGTTACTCCCTTGTTGCAAAACCCATTTCCTCATCCCCGTTTGCATCCCGAAGTCTCCCGACACCCATTATTTCCCCTTTCTGACCGAACTTTAGTGTGTTTGTGCTGTTTTTACCCTAAACTTATCATCTTTATGATCGTAAACCCTAAATAGAGTCAATTAGTCATAGCTAAGGCCCCTCGCTCCCTGAGAAAGAACGATAAAAACCGAGGTCTATGAACCACGTTACATCAGGCGAATCTCATGTGCAAGGAGCTTCCCTATCAGCTCTTCAAGCTTCAATGTCTCTAGATCTTGAGCTTCTTCAATACCAGTTACTTTTGGTCCCCATTTATGTCTGGGAAGACACTGAAGGACCATGTTCACTTGTTCTTCGTTTGTGTAGGTTTTCCCAAGCGACTTGAGATGATTGGTTATTCCACTGAATCTTTTGAACATTGATTCAATGGATTCATTCTCTTCCATCTTGAAGCCTTCATACTTTTGAACTAGTATATTGATCTTGGTCTTCTTCACTTGATTTGTTCCTTCATAGGTTGTGACCAAGTAATCCCATATCTGTTTAGCTGTATCAAGATTTGACACTTTTTCAAACTCGTTAGAATTAAGACTACAAATTAAAAGATAATGAGCATGAGTATTTTTCTTTGCTTTTTGTCTTTCATCAAGTATATACACAGATCTTGGTTTGACACTTTTTGTTCCATCATCAGCAGTCTTTTGAGGAGTTGGAAAGTTTCCTTCTCTGATTATGTCCCAAATGTCCTCTTCTTGATTTCTCAAGAAGATCTCCATTTGGCGTTTCCATACTCTGTAGTTGTCACCTGTCAGCAGAGGTGATCTGTTCCATGAACGTCCTTGACTCAAGTCTTCCATATTGTGATCTCCCATGATCTTTGCCACAGAGCGATTAGTCTCTGAATATTTAGTGGACCAAGCTTTGATACCAATTGAAAGAACCCTAGAGGGGGGGTGAATAGGGTTACTGAATTGTCTGCACAAATGACAACTTGGTAAAGGACGTGAGGTTCTCAATCTGACTAGATTGAGAATTACCTTAATAAAATGCAGAAATAGAATTAATAAAGGACAAAGAATATAAATTGAAAAACCTCCTTTATTATGTTTTAATCACAAAGAGTTTGATAAACCTAGGATGAACGTCCTTAGGTTTTACATAGAACCAAGCGCCTTTCTGGGACGCTTCTTATTTTATGGAAAACGACACACACCAAATCAATCTTTGGTGTTTCAACTCGATCGATCCTAAGTCCGTCTAGGAATTGATTACACAAGTATCAATCAAGCCTAATTTCGTTAAGGATTGATTACACTCAAACACTCACAAACACCAACTCTCGCAAGAACAAAATCAAAACAGAAAACTCGATTTCTATTTTGAACACCCGATTTCTTCCGTGGAATCGTTGCTTTCTTCAGTCTTGGATTCGTCTATTTAAGCTTCTTTCTTGTGGTTAATATCCGTTGAAGAAGATCTGGAGAATATGCTGAATGCTTTCGATCTGCTTTTCCTTTCCATAGAGGCGAGATCTTCCTTCCTTCTTTGTGAGATATAATACGAGTTTCCTTCCAATTTTCTTCACGGATTGTTGCCTGCAATAGAGAGCATATAATCAGTTAGTCTGATTCGAAAATAGGATAGAAGAGTAGGAATCTTGATTTACTGGAAACTTCCCTGAATTGGCTTTTCTGTTTGTCTTTCACTTCAAAACTCTTCGGCTTGCATGAATCTCCTTTAGGTGCGATGCGAACGCTCTTGTAGTGGGTGAACGTCCTTTGGCATGTTCTTCAAAAGGGGTTCTACAGTTTCCGCTAGCATTAGAGGCACGGGATTGTAGCCTCGGGACATGTCATCGACAATTTGGATTAAATTCGTCAGTCCGGTTCTTTTGTCGCCATGATAAAAGTAAAACTCGCCAAGGAGACATAATACGAGCACTCGCACTCGTATCACGGGACCATATTCCAAGGTTTCGGGAGGTTGAAAATATTCGACTATGGTTTTGAAATGTACCTTTTCGCCGAATATTGCACTTCCGATGACCCGGGACGGAAGACATAATAAGTCCTTGTACTGCTTCGGGATGTCCGTTGGCCTAGGAGGCGACGTCGGTCAATCAAAGTGGTTTGTTCCGAGGATTGAGGACCATTCCTCCGGAAGCGGACATAATTCCTTCCACGCAAAGCGGAAGACTTGCATCTTCGGATCCCAGAAAGTCTCCGCTGCTCGAAGAAAGTCGTGATTAATCCGCACTTGACGAAGACTCATCAGGCTCGTTAACATGTATCTACCGAGCTCTTTCTTCTCTTCTTTGGACAAGTTGCTCATCCAAGTCGCAAGCTTCTTCTCGAATGCCATGAGAACCGGGAGGATTTCTTTGAAATTTGAGAGAATATATGATGGAGACTTTGAGGTGATGATGATTATATGCATAATATGAGGTATTTATACACCTCCATGCATGATAAAAATGGAGAAAGAAACCAGCAATGATCACATAGTCGTTTCCCTCCATATCTCATGATTTTAGCCCATTTGCAACGGCTAGTAAAAAAAAAGAAAAGGGAAAAACAGTAACAAAACCCGCGCGAGTTTTGATCCTCCTAGGCCTACGCGCGCGCCTTCTCGAGCCCAGGCCCATGGCCTGCTGAAGAAGAAAACCCGCACGGGTTTTCTGTCAATGTGGGCCGCCTCTCCGCAACTCAGCCCGCCTGTTTATGATTGTATTTTGGGCCTTGGAATTAATTTGGTCCGTTTGCGTATTTTTAATGCTTTGGATATTGACCCAATGACGCTCGGTTCTGAAATTTTTGCTTGAGTTCACTCTGACACTTAGATTTTTGTTTTCTTTTATTTTCTTTTCTTTTTAGGGAAGCGGGATTAAGTTGGGATTAATCCTATCATGTAGAAAAACATTTAGTTATGCATTAATAAAATAAAATCATGCAATCATCGAGTCTTGCATATAAAATCAGAAATAAAATTCACAAAAGTCTTGCATTAAATAAAAAAAAGTACAAATCAGTTCTGCATGACATAAGTTTAAAAGTGCATGGAGTCTTGCTTGTCATCGGTTCAATCACCACAAGGAGCCCGAATCGCCGCTATCTTCAATCGGGTCGGCACCAGCATGAGAAGTTCCAGCGTTGCAGGCACCAGCCGTACCGAAATAGGTGTCCCAAGAATAGTAGTCAGGACCAGGAGCCGTCTGCGGTGGCCCGGACAAGGGAACTTCCGAAGGATGCACGCTCGACGGTGATGATATAGAATGCCCTTGCGTACCGGCTAGCCATGAATGATCAGGGACGTGCCACTCAACAGAAGGAGTAGGCCATACAGGACCAGCTCCATAATCGGGGGCTGGCCAACCAGAAGAGGAGGATACTCCTAGCCAAGAGTGTTGGGGTGCAGACCACTCTTGCGTACCTGTGGGCCATGAAGGACCCATTCCAGGAGTTGGAACTGGCCATCCAGCAGAGTAAGAACCAGAGCCAATAGAGGAGACGTCATATGGTGCAGGACGTGAAGTAGCGTCATCCGCTAGGGCCTGACTGCCAGGATACCCTACGGATGCACCTGAATCATGGTCCCTCACCACAATTTCCCGACCACGACGAGCAGAACTCACTGAAGCCGGAGTGCGGCGAGAATGAGAAGGCCGGTTGGTAGCACTCGACTCTGAAGCATCTTCCACCCAGTAGGAATGGGGTTGGGTTTCACCACCATACCCAACATTGTGACGTGACCCTCCTTGGCCGAGTTGTTCCTCCAAGGACATCTGAGCCATGTCCTCTTCCATAGGACGACGACCTCTGCTGCTAGATCTGCTATGATGAGACCCAGTTGAATGATGACCCTCGATCATGATTCCTTTGCCACGACCCTCCGGCACAACTGCTAGGGGAGGACGGGAGGATTCACCAACCTCTTCCCGAGGTCGGCCCCGAGAAGTATACTCCCCTGCCGAAGAGCGATGTGGGGGCTGAGTGCGAGGGATCCCTGCAGTCGAACATCGAGCAGGATCTCGAGGAACGGACTCTGCGTCGGCCTCTATATCAGCCCTCTCGGCGGCGTCCCTACGATACCTACCCGAGCGGGTAAATACTAGATCAACGTGCTTCAGCATCGTGCTCCACTCCTTGGTCACTTGACGGAAAATATCCCATCTTGGCTGGAAAATGATGAGGCTAAGGTTAGACATGTATGAACGGCATAAAGGAGAAGAGAAAGTAACATGAGAACTTACTGGTTTCCGGTCAAACTCTCGGAGTGCAGAGCATTGACTACTAGTCTCCACCTCTAAGAAACTGCCGATCCTTCTTCTCACCGGTTGAGCCTCCGTCTCAGCGACCTTGGCATAAAGCCCCAGCTGCAAACCTCACGGTTAGGAATCAATCAGATACATAATAAGAAATCAGAGGGAAGAAGATACATACCACCCGGGGGGCTAGACGGCTCAAATAGCGTTGGAATTCCTCATCAAACTACTCCCGGGGAACGTTATGTACAAAGTTGTCAAAGTCTTGGCCACGAATCCATTCTCCAAAAGGGTACCTGGAGCGACACGCCATGGCTCGAACATGTGTTCCGGAGGATCCAGTGGGATAAGACCGAGGTATCCACACAAGATTTGCCTCGTGGCTCTCTCTCCCAAATACCATATGAAGCCCGAAGGTCCCTCCATCAGGACGCGGAGACGAGTATCATGCTCCACCGGTTGCAAAGGGGTGGGCAATCCACTCAAGTCAAATTCAGCCCATGGACGCCAATTCATGTGGTCCTGCAGGAGAAAGAGAGTCACTCCAAGGGTAAAAGCAAAATAAATAAGGACGCTAGGTATAAGGAAATACCGGAGTGAAGTTATCCAGCATGCGACGAATGCGATCAAGGCTACCCGGCTGGAATTTCTTCTAACGAACAGCCTCGTTAGACCAGCGTTCAGCAGCTGGAATTGTCTTATTCTTTTTGGAGCGAATGCCCAGAGACAGAAGGTACTCATATGCCCATGATTGCATAAACATAAAGTCAGAGAAGAATTGAAAGAGTAGAAAAACTACAAAGAGAAAAGTCTCGGGGACATACCTCGAGCACTTCCACAATGAAGGACCATATTGATAAGGAGTCTGAAACTCGTGAAGGTAAACCGGGTCAGTATCCTGTGAAAGGCGAACGTCGCGGCGAAGCCAGAGGACGAAGTTTGCAAAAGCCGCCTTGCCCCAGTTCAGGTTCCGGACATTGTTAAAGTCCAAAAGATTCCGAAACTATGTCAGGGTGATATTATCTTCCCGGTTGGTGAAAATGGTGGTAAAAATGATGTACGCAAGGAAGATAAAGCGGCGTTAATCCACAGGTAAGTTCTGGAAGCTGGCATCGTGGATGGCCACCTCGAAATGCGCGTAAGAAAGATTGTAAAGGCCTTGTCCTTGGCCTAAACGCGCTGACACTGGACCCAGAAGATCCAAGACCATGGGTGGAATCTCAGCGTCAAAAACTACATTACGCCCAGTCCACGGAAGACCAGTAATCATAACGAAATCTGTGGGAGTAACCGTCATCTCCCCCACAGACAGATGAAAGGAATTGGTGGTGTCCCAAAACCTCTCAGCTATGGCGCGGCCTATGACGCGATACGTACGACCCTTTCAAGCCTCCAAACATTGCCAGAACAGCATAAGCCCCGCCGCAGTCAGGGTATGTTCAACAAAATTCCTAGGAATCGAGGCGGCTACCTTATTTGGATCCTTTAAGGCACCAGGGTTTTCAAGTTGTCCTCCGAAAGACAAATAAAAGGGGCCAGTTAAAGTTGGGTGCTCGGCTAAATACTTTAGGCATATTCTTTTAGGCCCTAGCTGGACCCAGCACCGACACTGGGCTCACAACCATGGCTCATAGGATAAATAAATTGAAAAAAAGAGGCGCAAAACAAAAAGAAAAGAAGAAGAAAAATCCATACGGCCCGAATGAGCCGGCCCAGCAGGACAAAAACCCGCACGGTTTTGTTCTCTGATGGGCCGATCATCCAGGCCCATTATTCTTTTCAGCGGTCTACGGATCATAAAAACCCGCGCGGGTTTTCTCTATCTTAGTGGGCCAATTTTTGGGTAAGACTCCACTAATTTTTCTCATGGGTCGAGGTTGGTCCATTTCTCAAGATGGGTTATCATGTGCAAAGCGTAAATAAAAAGGAGTCATCATGAGGACATGCAAGCATGCTTGAAATAATAAAAAAAAATCGACAAGACATGAAAAATAAATTCGTGCTTGCTCATTTTTTTTTTTTAAAAATAATAATAATAAGCATAAAAAGAAAAGTTTTGGAAATTTCCTTGCCATGAGAACGGTAGAACCAAGCATGGTTCCAGGGTTGAATAGTAAGGTCTGAAGGGTCGACATTTGCACCCGGAATAAAGTTACGACGTGAAGACATCTCGTGGGACCATGCCGCCGCATGTGGAAGAGGAGGATTCCTATGACCTCGGGGATGCATCTTCCAAAGAACTCAAATTATCTTCAAGGAATAAATTTTCTAGAGAGAAAGAGAAGCTAGAGAGATGATGAAGAGTTAAAGGTGTGAGTGAATGAGATGAATGAAGCGTGGTATTTATAGAAATGTTGAGTGAATATGAACCGCTCGTTTCTAGGACCCGCCTCGAGATGCCAAATGCGTTTCATTGGTTGAAAATCCTAAGGTCATCACTTTGCCACCCAAAGAGGAGACAAGGCTGCGTGACACGTTCTTGTCCACACAAATACATGGCCCACATTAATGCCCTTCACGACGAGAAGAAAAAGAAAAAAATAAAAGAAAACAACACCAAAACCCGCGCGGGTTTTGGCTGTCCTATGGGCCTGGTTCTGGCGGCCCAGCGCCTTGCAGCGGCCCAGTGAAAATAATGAAACCCGCACGGGTTTTCTAGCAACAAAAATCGATTTCAAGCGGCCCAATGTCATGTGGCCCAGCATCTTTCAATGGCCCAAAGACTGCGGCCCAAGGGTTTAATTAATTCAGGTAAAAATCTGAACCCATTTGCATTTTTGCGAAAACTAATACTTACTTTTATGATTTTCAGGTTGCCACATAAAAGAGCACCTTCATTCGGTTGCCGCTAAAAGGGACCATCTACCGACAAGTTGCCACATAAAAGAGCACTATCATTAGGTCGCCACAAAAAAGGGACCACCTGTCATCCGGTTGCCGCATAAAAGAGCACCATCAGTGACAGTCGTCACACGATTGCCACCTAAAGGCCTCCAACGATGTTGTCAACGACAGTCTTCCAACGGTCGCCACCTAAAGGCCTCCAAACGATGTCATCCGCAACAATCGTCCAACGGGTTCGACATAAAGGACTTAAACGATGTTAGCAATAGCAGTCGTTCAAACGGAGTCCATTTAAAAGTCTCCAAACGACATCCTTCAGCATCGGTCGTCCAACGGTTGCCACCTAAAGGTTACCGACGATCTCTTCATCAGCAGCAGTCGTCTAACAGTTGCCACCTAAAGGTTTCCGACGACATCATCATCACCAGCATCTTCAGTCATCCAACGATTGCCACCTAAAGGTACTGACGATCTCTTCATCAGCAACATTACCTGGTCGCCACACAAAAGAGCACCGCCAGTATCATGACAGACATCAAGTCTACTTTGACCTTCGTCCTATTCGGACTCGATCAAAGTGGGGGCTCTCTGTAGACACCGAGATTTGCATCAATATAATCTCGGCTTATCAATAAATCATTTGGGACATGTAATAAGCGAAACAAGCAAAACAAACCCAAGCCGGCCCAGTACTAGAAACAAAACCCGCACGGGTTTTGGTTAAAATAGTCGGCCCATAGCCAGAACCAGCCTAAGGCGCGCCCCGGCCCAAACACTACAAAACCCGCGCGGGTTTTGTATTCTCTGAGCGCGTCATTTTTTTGCTTACGTCACCAATCCGTGTGCAGGATTGATGAAAAGCCGCGTGGGTTTTATCTTGAAAAATCCGGCGCCAAAAACATTGATCACACTTCCTTGATTTTAGCCCACATGTTTTGACCTTGGCCTTGACTTGGAAGCTACGTGATTGCATGGCATGATCATGGGGATGTGTCCCCATGATTCTCCCTCCATTTCCCTCCAAATCCTTCACCTCATCGCCTATAAATACCCCCCTCCATTCCCTTCATTCTTCAATCAACAACTCTCATAAACTACCTCCATTATACTCAAATCACCAACTATCATCATAATTCTACCCTTACTCCTCTAAACTCTCATCATACTTCCATCATTCTCACCATTCTCATTACCATGACTCTACCAAAAAATATCATCTACACACTACCATTCTAATCCTCTTATAATCATCCTTCATTCGCCAAGTCAAGGGAAGTCAAGGCATTTCGATCGGCGCATCCGGATTCATAAACCTACGAGGTTCGCCCTTATGTTTCTTTCACTATCGTTATTTTAATTATGTAATTTGTATTTCATTTTCATTACTTGTGCATATTTTGTAAATAAAAACCTTGTTTTATAATGTATGCTAAGAATTTAAAGTTGCGAAATTAATTAAACTTCTCCCCGCTCTCTTTCATTTTAATGTCGATTTTAATAGAGTCTGTTTTCTAACAGGCGAATTCGAGAATTTTATAATTCGAGAATTCGTAACCTTACCCCCGGACTTAGAATCGGGTTTCGTAGACCGGAGTCATTTTTATTAATTTTATGATTTGTCGGTTTCCTTAAATCGGCTGACGACTCTTTATTCTTTTTTAAAATCTGTTTAATTATTTAATCTTGAAAGTTACACTAAAAATATTTAAAGATGATTTAGACATCTCCCATTCCTCACATTCAAGGCCAAAGCCGAGAGAAAATGGGTCATGAAACTATAAAACCCGCACGGGTTTTATTGTTTCTAACTCATTTTCTCTGGCCCAGGAAAGTGGACGGCCCAGCCCAAGTCCTGTCAAAACCCGCGCGGGTTTTGACCGTCCTTGGCGGTCCGATTACTTTCTTTTGGGCCCGAGATGGTAGTTTGGGACGATTTTAAATTATATTTAATATATTTTTGGTGTAATTTCAATATTTAAATAATAAAAAAATGGATTTGTAAAATAAATAAAGTTTCATCATCCCAAAAATGAACTTCATAAAATAAAAATATCCTTATTTAAGGATTAAGCAACCTTAATCGGCTCCCGATCACTTAAGTAGCGCATCCGAAACAATTTCCCCGAACGGGAAATTTCCGGGTCCTACAGTTGTACATAATTCATGATATATTCACTATAGATCAGGTCAACAACATGAGTGAAAGAGTCGGAAGCATGAATAGATGATTCAAATTGATCACAAGGGGAGGAGACATGCATAGGAATAGAAATAGGAGAGGAAGAAGTACTCACATATGGATCTTCATAGCCCGTTTCCCTCGGTTGATCCACAGATGGATATTGAGTATGCAAATCATCACAAGGGGAAGGGGGATAATCATCTATACATCTAAATCGAGTATATAAAAAACATGGATCAATAAAATGATAACCCGACGAATGACAACTCTCCTTATATCGACGAGAATTATCGGTCAACCAATCAAGAAATTCCCAAGCTTCAGAATCAGTTTCAGTATTAAAATTGAAATGATTAAGCAAATTACAGGTCTGGAAATTCACACCATCATTAATAACAACCAACACTTCCCAATAATCACAAAACAATTCTTTCTCATTTTGAGGGAAGTCAAAACAAGCCATTTCGTTATTCATTATTTTAGATTTTTGACTACCTATAGGGAAAACTCAAGAAAAAGAACTAAAAGGCTAGAAGGCGCAACTCTCCGGCAACGGCGCCATTTTGTGTAACATGATTTGTATCAACCCACTTTTGTCGTTCTTTCTAGGGAGTTGGGGCTTCTAAACCTAATAGCCTTTTCCAAATTCTCACCTACTAGGTTGAGGGTTCATTATCATCAAGAGAGGTTAGTTTTCAAGCAAATAAGGAAACACAAGCAAACCACAAAAAGGAATAAAAGGGTTTCGAGGGTTTTAGGCAACCAAAAGATTCATGGTTATATGAGTTTTGTGGTTAGGAAGCAAAAAGATAGGATAAATCATATGAGAATCTTGTTAGAAAAAAGGCCACGGGACTTCCTCTTTCGAAGGTAATCAAAATTAACTTCCACGAAATTCACCATGGATCCCGGAGGTTAATCGAACAAGATTCCCTAGTTAGCCTCAATCTAACTTTCGTGAGAGAGTGACTAACTATCCCTTCCCTAGCCTTCCATTGACAAGTGATTAGTACATTAGTGATCTTCCGATCCCTAATGCACCCCACTTGAAGGAAGGACTAAGGTGGGAATTAGATTTTTCCCAGTAATTACTCCCTAATTCACTAACCCCTATAACTAATCATCCAATGGAGCCTTAATCACTCCCTTAACCCCAAAGAACCATAGCCACTAATCATATTAAAGAATAAACTAAAACCAATAAAAACCCTAAACTCTAATGACATGACAAAAACCCTAAACAGAACCCTAACAAAGCTTAACAAAATTAAAGAAACCTAAACAAACACTAAAACAAACCCTAAACCCTAACAGAACACACCAAAACTACCTAACGGACCTATTACTGACCCTAACACAACCCTGGACTAACAACATGACCAAGACAGAACAAACCCTAACAAAACCCTAGGAAAACACAGAAAAGATCTAAAAGGGAAAGGACACAAAAACTATTGCCTAATAGACACTTGACCGAGGCAAAACAAAAGAAAAGGGAAAAAGAAGATGAGAACCTAAGCCTAAGATCAGACAAAGGGAAGAAAGAAAGGAAAGAAGAAAAAGGGATTTAAAATCCCTACTGCCATACTCGAACATAAGGAGGAAGAAAAGGAAAACAGAGGGACTAAAACAAGGGAGAGGGAGACGAGCAGAATAAAGAACACAAATTCGAACCAAAATCACACAACCACAAATGTGAGCATTACACCAGAATTAAACAAGAATTCGAGCATTAAACATCAAGAATAAATCAATACTAAGAACATTTCAAACCAGATTCTATATCAAAAACAATACCAACAATCTCAGATACACATTACGTCCATATAAACTTGAACAAAACATCCAACATCGAATCTCACGGTATCGAAACAGTGAATTCGAACCCTAAGATTGACTGTAAAAATAGATTCAAACCTAAAGCAAATAAAAACCCTATTATAAGACTAACCCTAAGGATGGAGGTCAAAACCAACCATGGAATCTTCGAATGGCTCCTCTTCTCCCTTTTATAGTCGAATTCGAGCCCCTTCATCCAATCTCCACCCTTGATTCTTCTCAATCCCGAACGGTCCAGATGCATTTGGTTAGTTAGATCGAAGATGATGACGATGGTGGTGTCGTTGCGTGCTCTTCTTCGCAGCTCCCTCTCAACCTAATCTGTTACAAGAGAAATAGAGTGAGTAAACGAGAAATTGAGAGAGATAATGAGAATTTGAGATGAGAAAGGAGATGAGAAGAAGAGAACAAAGAGATGAAAGAGAGATGGAGCTCGAGGGGTTATGGTGGGGAGGTGTTTGGGGGTTGTTTGGTGCGAATGAGAAAATTAGAGAGGAAGAAGAGGGAGATGAGAGACGAAGAGAGGGAAAGGGGGAAAAGTGAATGAGAGAATTGGAAATTAGGGTCAGGTTGAAGGGTCAGGGTAAAAGGGTTTAGATTAGGGCAGACGGGTAGAGGGAGAGTTGGGCTGGGTTGGTTAATGTGTGGTCGATTGAAGGGAAAGAATTGAAGATCGATTTAGTCTAGTTTTAGGATTTAGAAGTAAGTTTTTATTTTATTTTTCAATATTATAATTTTGATTCGAAATTAGCAACAATAATTACAAAATTAATAAAAAGCCATAAAATCTAATAAAAATGCAAAATGAGTAAAAACATAATAAAAATACCAAATTAATTATTAAAAACAAGCAAAAAGTCAGATAATAGAGGGGAAAATCATGCAAAATAGGGACTAAACACCATGACAAGTGTTGGATGTATTCAGGAGCTTTCGGACCCGAATACACCCCACTTGAGGGAAGAAATTGAGTGGGAAATTGATTTCCCACCTAATTACTCACTAAATGTGCTAACCCATTCCTAGTTACCCATTCACAGCCTTAATTACCCCCTAACCCATAGGGTTTCTAGCCACTAATCATGATACTAACTACACTAACATCAACAATTCCAACCCTAATCATGATATCTAGCAACAAATAACCAAAATTCAAGCAAAGTAATGGAAATGGAAAGCAAAAGCAATTAATCGAGCAAGTAAATAACAAAGTAAAGAAGAGTTTAGGGAAGAGAATACTTATGGCTTTTTATTAACAAATGTTGAAAATACCAAATTAATTATTAACAAATGTTGAAAATGAACAAAGGAAAGCAATGGAGATGATGATCCAAAACAATCTCTCAATTGATTGAACCTTTAAATCTTGAATACAATCCCAAAATCCACTAAACCTAGGTTAAATCGAACTAAAACGCTCTAATGAAACCCCTAATCTCTCTCTAAAACTTGGATGAAAGCTCAATCATCGAGAACCCTTATAAAATCGTCACTTGGAGTATTTATACAAGGCATGTTAGTTGCTCAAAGCGTTGCCGTTTCAGCCTAAAAATGGCGCAGACAGTAGCACCGTCGTAGGCGTGACGGATGTTGTAACAGGCGCGACTGAGAGAAGATATCAGGGCGATTCAAGGTTTTCGATAGGTCGCGGGCGCAACCTCCCCTATCGCGGGTGCGACAACCTGCTGGCAAGGTTGGGCGATCAATCTTTGTGGCGTAGCCAGCGCGCCACGCCGTCAGAATCGCTGAGTGCTAATGTTCTGGGCAACTTGTGGCGGGCGTGACGGAGAGTGTGGCACCCGTGATGCTCTTCTGTTCCCCTTCCCTTGTCCTCCTTCCTTGGGCTGTAGCACCTGCTACAAGGATTGTAGTGGGTGCTACGACACTGTTTTGCACCAAAAATCGGGAAGGGGTTCCCGAGTTGGTCCGCTTCGCATCTCGTCTCGGGAAATCGCTCGGGATTCCCTAAAGAGCCTCAATTTAGCTCATATTCCTTGTTTTTGCTCCAAAAGTGCGAAAACCTGCAAAACATCTAAAATATTGGTAAAAACGATGAAAAAGACTCGGAATCGAGCGAAATTAGCAAGCTAAAAGGCGTTATTTAGGCCTAAATCCCAGCCTAAACAGGTGACTAAGGTTCAAATTGGTGTAAATGCACCATTTTGAGTATAGCCGGTCCGACATGCCCTGGGCTATTTTTGTGGATTAAAAAGAAAACCTAAACCGCTACTATTAGTGCACCCAAGCCAAAATACATGGCGAAGGAATAGCCTGGTATATGCAATGTACTTTTTGACTAAAATGAATGACTTAATAATATAAAGTTAAAATTTATTTTCCTTACAAAAATTTTAAAACACACTAAACTTTTTTCAAGTTTCACCCACTTTAAGAAAACTCCCCAGTGGAGTCGCCAAAAATCCTGTGAACATTTTTTCTCGTCGTTTAGACTTCTAAAAATCCAGGGGACGGAATTTGGGGTTGTGTTGGGGTTTAACTTTAAAAAACTCTTTAAGGATCGATTGCGGATTTCGTGAATAATAATTGTAAAATCACTTTCCCTTTACTTTGTGCATCTCATGAATCATTAAGGTAAACCTTAAAGAGTGAACATCAACTTATTCCAAGTCCTTTAAGATTAATTCAAATTGTTCACAAGATTTTAGGCTTGGAAGAAAACAATTTAGGCAACCACTATTTAAAAATACACAAAATCACCTTAAAGTTGCATCGATACATTGTAAAACTATGTTAAACACACTTTAGGAAGTCTCGATGTGTTTTATTTTTTAAAAACGGAGTCGCCACCTGACTTTTTTAAAGGAAAAGCCAAGACAAAACCGAAAAGAAAACAAGAAAGACTCCGCCTACAAAACCAAGAATG
The DNA here is from genome assembly GCA_029582165.1 of Portulaca oleracea. NCBI lineage: Eukaryota > Viridiplantae > Streptophyta > Magnoliopsida > Caryophyllales > Portulacaceae > Portulaca > Portulaca oleracea. The sequence continues at coordinate 6,419,257 of CM055878.1, read as the reverse complement.
GATTCGGGGGTAAGGATACGAACTCGTAGATAGGAACCTTTTGAGTTCGCCTCTCACAAAAAGAAAGACTCTACTAAAGTTTTAAGTGTGCTTTTGGTAAAGTTTGGAAGAGAGATAAACAGTAACTTTATAGAATTATTTCATTCATCATGCAATATGATATAAAACAAGAACAAGTACATATACAACACTTATTTACATGGGAAAGAAACACTTAATGCTTACATTGTGCCTTTGGAAGAAGAAGCCTTGCCTAGCCTTTGTAGTAGCTCCTTTCAAGTGCCTTGAATCACCCTCTTGAAGATGCCAAAATAATGCCAAAAGTAGATGGAAAAGAGTATGGAAAATGGGATGAAAAGAGGTAGTAGAAAGTGGCCTTTTTGTGGGGTTTTGGTGGGATTTTAGCGAGGCTCTTTATGGGGTTTTTTAAGAGGTGTGGTAGGATATGGACTTAGGAGCTTAAGGTGCAACTGAAATGGAGATTATAGAAGTAAGAAAGTGGTGGAAAGATGGTAGTAAGAGGGGTTAGAATAGAGTTTTTGTAGAGGGAGATGAGAGATGGTGATGAGAATGAGAATGAGAAAATAAAAGTGTGCGGGGGAGAAAGGATGAATGAGTGAGTGAGAGAGATAGAGTGAATGATGGAGTGAGTTTAAGAGAATGAGTGAATGATGGAGTGAGTTTGAGAGAATGAGTGAATGATGGAGTGAGTTTGAGAGAATGAGTGAATGATGGAATGAGGGGTTGAGAGAATGTGTGAATGATGGAGTGAGGGAATGAGAGAATGAGTGAATGATGGAGTAACGGAATGAGAGAATGGGTGAATGATGGAGTGAGTTTGAGAGAATGAGTGAATGATGGCATAAGTTTGAGAGAATGAGTGAATGATGGAGTGAGTTTGAAAGAATGAGTGAATGATGGCCTGAGTTTGAGAGAATAAGTGAATGATGAAGTGAGTTTAAGAGAATTAGTGAATGATGGAGTGAGTTTAAGAGAACGAGTGAATGATGGAGTGAGTTTGGCTTTGAGAGAAGTAGTATTTATAGGTGGAGGAGGGTCTTCTTCATTCATGCACGTATATTCCTCTTCAACCAAATGCAATCCAAAGTCAACTTGGCATAGATTTGAAGGCAACAAGGGGGAGTGTCTTGGGTGGCAGCAATTGCAGATGAATGAACCCTGTGTGGACTGAGTTAATGTCCGATCGACCTTTAGATTGTATTTGCTAGCAATCCATGCACTCTTGAACGGTGGAGTATGGATGTGTTTGCCTTGGGAATCGGTGTTTCACACTAGACGACAATTGCATTCTTGTAAGCCTTATGGAGTGTTTTTGAAGTGCTTTTGTGAAGATTCAAACTCGCCACCTCTTTGCATGTGTTTATGTAGCTTTGCATGGCTTGCATGGCTTGCTTTCTTATGTAAAAAATGTTCATGCAGCTTGCCAACTTCACATGTGATCATGCATGTGTCTTTAGGCGAAAAATGTACAAGTAAGTGCATGCATTTACGCTTTATTATCTGCCGTCTTCTCCTTTATTTCGACTTTATGCTATATAATTAATCCAATTTTATTTTTTTATTTTACCAGAAGAATCCAAATTGATAGTAGAGATTATTGTTGTCCAATTCGTGAAAGTAGGGATTATTAAAATCCAATTTTCCTACATATATATATTACCCACGAAATTTATACTATAAATATAAATCGAATTAAGTGTTAAGCCACATAATTTTTTCCAAGAATGTTTTATCAATTCCTTTCTTTCCTTTTGTATCTATTCTGTTGCAAATTGAAATTTGAGTTGAAATTTTTCTTTATTCCCCGTTCATACGGATTTAATACATTCCATATCTGTTCATATATTCATATATGAAGTTTTTTTTGTCAAATTTTATGTGATTTAGTAAGCAGAATAGAAATTCCATCAGAGCTAGATCGATCTATCTGATTCAATAGAATGAGCAAAAAATGGGATTTTTCAATAAACGCGGAATTAAGTTCAAACGCTACGGGAAGGAAATGAGGGAATGTCTACAATACTGGGGTTTAATTAGATACAATTTGAAGGATTTTGTAGGTTCATTGATCAGAGCTTAACGGAAGGACTTTATAAGTTTCCAAAAATTGAAGATGCAGATAAAGAAATTAAATTTCAATTATTTGTTGAAACATATCAATTGACAGAACCCGTGATAAAAGAAAAGGATGTTGTGTATCAATCACTTACATATTCTTCTGAACTATATGTATCCGCGGGATTAATTTGTAAAATCAGTAGGATGATGCAAGAACAAACAAATTTGATTTAAAATATTCCTCTAATAAATTGCCTTGGAACTTTTACAGTAGATTGAATATACAGAATTGTGATCAATCAAATATTGCAAAGCTCCGATATTTATTACCGGTCAGAATTGGACCATAACTGTATTTCCTTCTATACCAGCGCAATAATATCAGATTGGGGAGGAAGATCAGAATTAGAGATTAATAGAAAAACAAGGGTTTGGGCTCGTGTGAGTAGGAAACAGAAAATATCTATTCTAGTTCTATCATCAGCTATGTGTTTGAATCTAAAGGAAACTGTGGATAATGTTTGCTACCCGGTTTCATGTCATTCCTAAGGAGAAAAAAAAATTGGGTCAAAAGAAAATGCAATTTCGGATTTTAATATATATATATATATATATATATATATATTTATATTTATATATATGTATAGATTATCTAACCTTGTTTCTTTTTTCCCCATTATTTCTTTTTTCCCCATTACTTTGTGCATGTTAGAAAGCTTATTAAAGACATGAATACGTATGTTATCCGCTAACATCAGCATATGAAAAATAGTGTTAGAATATCTCATGAGAAAGATTTTGAGCCAATCAATTGAGTTATATATATATATATATATATATATATATATATATATATATATATATATATATATATATATAAACTTATAGTGGTTGTCAAGCATGACAACCACCACAATGAAAACAATGTTTATCGATATATGTGTCAACTTTTATCGTCGTCACTCATTTTTTTATATTTAGTACAACATTATAAAATATATTTTGTTAATTAAAAAAAATTATGAAATTTTTTTAAATTTAAATACCTTAATTTTAAGATTTTGCCTAGTAAACAAGCATATTTTGAAAAATATTTATTTAATTTTTTTTAAAAATAAACTAAAATTTAAAAAAATATATTTTATAATTAATATTAAATAAAAAAGCTAATCATCAAGATAAAACTTGATATATGTACGGGTAAGATTTTTTTTACTTACGGTGGTTGTCATGGTTGACAACCACTATAAGTGTATCCCATATATATATATATGTATATATATATATATCAATAATAACTCAATTGATTGGCTCAAAATCTTTCTCATGAGATATTCTAACACTATTTTTCATATGCTGATATTAGCGGATAACATACGTATTCATGTCTTTTAATAAGTTTTCGAACATGCACAAAATAATGGGGAAAAAAGAAACAAGGTTAGATAATCTAGAGACAACTAAAAATTAATTATGGGATACTTTACAACGTATCGATGTGCATAGTCGCATAGACTAAGTACCAAAAATGGATCCTTGAATTTCCAGCATGTGGATCGTCTTACTACACTATTGGTCGTCTCAATAAAATTAAACTTGCTAACTTATCTAATTCTGAGTGGATGTTTGTTCTGCTTAGCTTAGCTAAATGGTGCCTTGATCATCGTTCTTAACCGTTTACTCAGCCGGTAATTTTAAATTAGTGTTGTTTTATCGGGTTGCGCCCACGGTGGTCATGCATCTGCATTATGCTTGCTTTTTTTAATTTTTTGTGGCATAGAAAATAGAATAGCTCTATACAATAAAAGAAGTAAACTGACAAAAAAATCTGAATCTACTGTTTGTCTAATATAGCCTATAATTTATGTTTACACTCAAGTTTATTTATTTGGCCTTATTATATATGCTTCCTGCGTTTCATATTAATTGTTCAAAATATCATCTTTGACAAAGAATTTCTTGTAGTATATTTTATCAAAAAGTTACAACATTATATTCTTATACTAATACTTTTCGTTATGAATCTAATGATGGTATCGTATATTAGAACATTCACTACAACAAATAATGTCTTTAACAGCAATTTTTTAACAGCATTTATTATAAATGCTGTTAAAAGGTCATTTTGGTTCTACCTCGACAAAGACCTATAACAGCATTTAAGATTAATGCCTGCATAGCCCTTGGACCGGCTTTTCTCCAATTAAGCCCAAAACTCTTCAACTCACTGTGCCTTGTAAGCTAATGGGCGTAATTAATTTTTTTTGATAGGTTTCATATTCCGTTGGTTCATCTCTCTCTCTCTCTCTCTCTCTCTCTCTCTCAACCTCAACTCAAATCTCATTCAACGCTCCATTAGTAATGGTAAATTAGTTTTCTCTTTCATCGGCAACCAAATCGTGAAATCAAGCTCTTCAACAATGGTAGATTAGGTTCCTTTGCCAAGAAACACAATGGTAGATTAGGTTTTCGATTGTATTGGAGTTCCATTGAAGTATTAAATTGGAGTTTTTGAGAAGTATAAATTCGAATTCGAGGTTTGAGTTGCCATTGATTTATGCCTTCTCTTTTGCTTATATATTGAATTGAAGTTTTGATTGAAGTATATTGACAAATGCTTGTTCAGGTTCATGGATTCGAAGCTAATAGCGATCAAAAGTTCACTAATTTGTCCAGGTTACTTGTTCTTCACTTTTTTCAGTTCAGGCTATAATTTGGAGGCTTTTGAGGATCTTGCTTTCGTGATTTCTGGTCCTTTGTCATGTTTGTTTGTGTTGTTTGGTCTTCATCATTCCAATTTTAGTTACTCCTGGGGTTTTCTCGAATTTATGAGGACTATAGTTGGATGGTACTGTTTGAAAGTGTTAATTTTGATGCAAAAGTAGCACTACGAGAACTAATTGTGAACTCATACTGAAAAGGAATGGAGCGAGCGAGGGAGCGAGGATTCTTTTTGGCTTTTGGTTTCCCCAATCCCTAATGGAACCCTACCCTCCAAGTATAAGCTGTGTGTTTGAGGAGGCAAGGGTGAGGCCATGTTCAAGACACCTATATTTTCTATTCTTGGTGCTTCTCTGTGACTCACCGTCGAAAAATTGACAACCAGGCGGCTTGGCCAGAGTAGAGCACGTCGCCCATTCCCACGCTTCCTTCACTGTGAGTCTTTGTCTCTCTCATTCTATTACAAGTATCAATGCATGCTTTCAGTTTTAGGGCTTAGAATTTAGACATTTAAGTTTAGTTTGATTTATTGATTTGATTAGTTCTTTATGGTTGCTTCTGCCTTGGAGGCTTCAAGGTGTTCCATTGTTCTAATTAGATTAGTCTCATTTTTAATTGTTTGTATGTGTCAAGTTTTGTGATGAGATCATGTTAAATTGGTAACTATTGCTTTTGAAAGCGGGAAGTCGCAATGAAACATTCTCTCTACAATTTAATTGTAGTATAAGACTGCATACTATTTGTAATTTCCCTTCTGTAGGTCTTAGGGTATTTACTATTTAGTTTGGTTTCTATTTGTCAAAAACTGGACGATGATGGGAACATTCTCTCTATAACATGTTTTGTGATATGTAGTACTGCACTACTGCTACCATCACTTCGTTGGTTGTATAAGATATGTAGTAATCTTTGCCTCTTGACATGAAATACTAAGACCTGTGAGTTTTGATGTATAGTTGCATCCACTAACTTCAATGAAGGAGACTAGTGAAGCATTAGACGTCTTCATAAGGGATAATGTATAATCCTGGTATCAGAAGCTAAATCATGTATATAAGCTAAATAATGTACCTATAATTTGGCCATGTGATCCAAGACCAAGATGTATTAACTATCTCTGTACATAAATACATATGAGGTCCAATGACAGATTCAGCAACTTGTAGACATTGAATTAGTGGGGGAAACTAAAACCTAACAATCCATTGTAAGGTTGTAACTGATTTGGATGGGTTTTCAACTTCATTTAACCGACCCCCTTAACTTCATATCATGTGTGGGATTGCTTGTTCAGTAATTTTATACTTATCCTGCCGTTCATTTGGTGCTTCTGATCTTATTTGTTGATGTGCAGTGATCTTGGGAATGCTTCTTTGTCAGGTCAACTGGTACCGCCGCTTGGCACGTTGAAAAACCTGGAGTATTTGTAAGTGATTGTGTAGTTCTTGTCTTTATATAAATGTTACCTTACCTATTTTGTTATATTTGAATTTTTGTTGCATGTTTCTGTTTAATCCAATGTATATTACTCTCTCCACCCCTTTTTATTTGTCATTTTGGGGGATTGTAAGTTGTACAAAACTCGAACAGGCTGGTGGCCAGGTTCATCCCAAGGCAAGAAACTTTCGCTCATCTTGTAGGGCGGAGATTGTAAGTTACTCTTTTATGTTATTATGCAATATGATTTTTGGTGCTTGCTGCTTATGTCATAGAAACAAATTGCTTGGTTATGGGCGATTCAGATTATTTCTCTCTATTCTCTGAACTCAACTGTGATTCAGATTCTGGTATTTCCTCCTGTGGAAACTCGCTTCCTATTTGAATATGATGATGATTGGTTAACTATGTTGCTGTGACCTTTAATAGTTATATAGTAGCAGGATAATGGAACACTTATGCTTGTATTATGGTGTTGTTATGATAATCAAACTTATTTCTATAGTTGACATTGTGCTTTGAATTTGTTTTTACCCCTTTTCAGGATATTATGGATGTTTCAACACAATTGCGAGAAGGTGGATGTAAAAAGTACACAATTTGGATCTTGTCATATACTTAATTATTATACTAAGTTGTATTGTGAAACTTAATGGTTAGGATTTTGTAACCTTTTACTGTATTCAAATCAATAGTAGTATGTAAATACAACTTTATGGGCAATTACAATTTATTTTGGTGAAATTTACGGTTCACAATTTGCAATTTTCAGTTTCTAGGCTCTGCTTAATTTAAATTATATTAATTATTGGATAAATAAAATATTTAAGAAATATAATTGAAATGTGAGGTAATTAGTGTTGTTGAAACAAAGGGCCTTTAGCGGCATTTAATTAGGCCTACCCCAGCAAATACAATAAATGTTGTCCAAGGCTATCGGTATTTATTTATTTGTTGGGGTAGGCTATTGCAGCATTTATAAATGTCGCTAAAGGCAAAAATAAATGCCGCTAAAGCCCTGTTTTGTTGTAGTGATTGTATATGCTGAGAAATTAATGACGGCTCGGGACAATTAATATGGAATGGATTGAGGGAGTAATAATAAACAACCTACCTAGTTGCTTCACCAGCTTACCTTATGATTTATGGCCTCATATACAATAAAAGAAGCAAAGTGACAAAAAATTTACTTTGTTGTGTTGGAATATAATAATAAATAAACAACCTTATAACTTTAGCAGCTTGCTTTGTAACGTTACCTAATCTGTTGTTACAAGATGATGTTGGGAGAAAAAAGGGCAATTATTATTTTTATTTTTTGCATAATAACTACAATAGCTTAGAAGTCTAACATCAAATGAAATGTTATGTCGATTGTAAATCTACATAAGGTGAAAACACGTCAGGTAAACACGAGTTAAATGTATTTGAGGTTCAATTGAATATGAGTCAAGTGTATTTCAGGTTTGAGTCAATACGGGTCATATGTATTTCAGTTTCGATTACATACGGATCGAATATTCTTTAACTATAAAACACGCTAAGAGTCTTAACATAGAACAATCTTAAAGTGTCATAATTTTATGAGTATGCAAACTAAGTATGCATTGTATTTGAAAAATAAATATTGTATTGGTAATTTTTCATAATTATTAAAATCTAAGATAAACTAAAATATGTTTAATATAATATATTTTACGTGCATTACTATGCCAAATATATATAACAAAAATGTAACTTTTAACCCTTGTCTCATAGGGTAGCCATTCCTAGTATATATTAACATATGTTAAAATAAGAGCAAATGAAACAAAAACAGTATATGCTAATTCATATCTTGTAGTCTGCTTGATCTACTTGTGCGGTGAGTTTTTCTCCTATTGTTTCCAACATAGGCTCCACTCGCCCGATGCTTAGATCATGGTTCCGGAACCATTGATCACCATGGTCCTATTAGTTGTAGGTATTATTTCATACTTGTTTGTACTTGGGTTTTAATGGATTACATATCTTTTGTTTGAGTTGTTTAGGCCAAGACCACAAAGGACGGTGATCCTTTGCATTCAATCTAATTTCTACCACTTGCCCATTTCAACACACGTCTTTTGGAAGACTGGTGGTCTGATGGTACTAATTCGCTGGTCCAAATGATATGTTTTCTGCAACTTGTAAAACTCCTATATTTGACTCAATATGCTTGCAATCTACTAATGTTTGGCCGAGACATAATCCTTTCAATCCTATGAAGGTACGTTGAATGGCGGTCATGGTGATTGAAAAATTTTTGGTTGGTGTATGCACTTGTAAAATCTTCTATGTGAAGTTGTCATATCAATAATGGACTTGTTCGTTCTCAGAGGCTGTAGGGACTTAGTTAGAACTAAATATCCTACAAATATATTGAGTTTAACACTGGTTTATTCTCAGCTATCTTCCTTTCCATTCCATCAACGGTCTTTTCTTCATTGCTTATTTGTGTTCAACGTCAATCAATTGTTACTATTCGGTTCTATGGTCCATTGAATCCTTCTAAGGTTCTAACATAGCTGTTATTTTTTTTACCCTAATTTTCTTGTATAGTCAGTTGAGCCGCTATTGTTACTCTTTTTAGAGAGAGTACTATCCTTTATAATCATATACTATTAGAGAGTGTGTTAGAGTGGTTGAGATTAGGGTTTAATCTATGTTGAAGGACTGAATCACACGTTGTAATTTTGATTTTGTTGTACACTTCCTGTCACATAGTGGATTATTTTTTGGCCACTGTAGTCCATGAGTTTTTCTCCTAGTTATAGGGTTTCCCACATATTCTTCAATTACTTCCCTGATTTTTTCGTAACTTTTGTTATCTTGTAGACACCGGGTATTTAAACATAAGAATAAAGATGAAAATAAGCGAATAAAGAGAAGAAGACAAGTCAATTTCGCATGTACTTTACATGCACAAAATCACATAAAACACATGCATTATCACATGTGAAAGATTGGATAATTGCAGGCACAATTTTTACATAAAAAAGAAGCCATGCAAGAGCTACGTAAGTCTACATACAAAGAGGTCTTAAGTTCAAAACCTCACAAAAGCACTCATTTTAGCTTAAATAAGCTCACATTGTCCAGAGGTGTGAACAACCTATTGTCGATGCTCCTCTATTCACACTTGCCGACCAAAGATACATGGATCAAAGTTGGATTCACCCTCCCCCCTCTAATGACTGATCAGACTTTAACCCTGTCCACACACAGATTCATTCACGTAGTGTTGCCGACCACCAAATACACCCCCTCGACTACCTTGAAGTCCGATCGGACTTTAATACTCTGACTACGTAAATGAGGTGAATGCATGCATGTACATGTATCTTGAAGCTCCTACTTGCCTATAAATACTGCCTTCGTACGAATCCAAACTCACTCCATCATTCATTCACACAATCCATCACTCATTCTCTCATTCTTACTCTCACTTCATTCTCTCATTTCTCTTATTCTATCATCTCCATCTCTAATCTTTATCATACCTCTATCACCATAATCTTTACCTTTCTATTCTCTTCTCAATCTCTATTCTCTATTCCCATTTCATCTATTCTTATCTCTACATAAACCCTAAAACCCCACAAAAGGCCTACCTCTTATACCATCCAAAACACCACAAAAAGAAACTTTCTTTCATCCCCTGTTCCATACCCCTTTTTCATCTATATTTTGGCACTACTAGGGAATCTTCAAGAGGGTGGTTGTAAGTATTCAAAGGAGCTTCTACAAAGGCTAGGCATGGATTCTTCTAAAATAGTCACAATGTAAGCTTTTATGTGTTTCTTTTTCATGTAAATAAAGTGTATATGTTGTACTTTCTTCAATTCATTTTTTTTTTTGCATGTTAATGAAGTAATGATGTAAAGTTCTCAATTATCTTCCTTCCAAACTTTATTAAAAGCGCATTTCATAACTTTTAGTAGAGTCTTTCCTTCCGTGAGAGGCGAACTCAAAAGGGGTTCCTATCTTTCGAGTTCGTAACTTTACCCTCGAACCTACTTAATTCTCAGTTTTGTAGGCAGAGTCTTTCTTGTTTCTTTTCTAGTTTTTATTGGCGTTTCTCTTAAAAAGTCGGGTACTCAAAATGTACCGATGCAGCTTTAGGGTGATTTTGTATATTTCTAAATAATGGTTGTATAAATTGCTTTCTTCCAAGCCTATTTTGTGAACAACTTGAATTAATCTCAAAGGAGTTGGAACAAGTGGATATTCATTCTTAGGAGGTTAGTTTAATGATTCACGTGATGCATCAAGTAAAGGGAAAGTAATTTTACAATTATTATTCATGAAATGCGTAGAAAATCCTTAAAGAGTTTTTAAAGTAAACCCCAACATAAGTCCCTCGTCCTGCTGACATTTAGAAGTCTAAACGACGAGAAAAAATGTCCACACATCTCTATTTCGTTTGAACTTTATCTACAATTCAGAGATAGTATTATGAATTTCTTTTAAGTGGTACCTGAGCTTTTGTTTGACATGGCTTCGATCATCAAGTGTGAAATTCCAAAATTTGACGAGAACAAAAGTTTCACATTGTGGAAGGTGTAGATGGGAGCGGTTCTCATCTAGCGTGGAGTATGGAAAGTGATTCAGTATCCTGACTGCAACAATCTCTAATGAAGATTTCAAGGCGTTGAAGTATGAAATTGTAGGTGGTTTGAAGTAAAGTAGTTGGGTGAGTTGGAGCTCAAGGCATTTGTAGGGATAAAGTTATGCCTAGCAGAGCACGTTCTGAGACTGATTTTAAAGGAGCAAAAAACGAGGAAGCTCTGGGCAAAGCTGGAGCACTTGTACATGAAGAAGAGAGGCCAACCAGTATCATCTGAAGAAGAAGCTCTACATGCTATGAATTCTTGAAGGTACTGAAAACAAAATCAGCTCAATCGAGCTGTATCAAGAACATAAGAGAGAGGAGAAGAGATAGTATAATGTGTGCTCTTTATTCCATAGGAAAAACAGAAGAGGAAGCACTCTATTTATAGGGAAACAAACGAAAGAAAAAGAAAAGGAAGAAAGAAAGAAAGAAAGAAAGAAAAAAAAGAAAAGAAAAAGAGCTAACAAACTAACTAACAACTAACAAAACTACCTATAACTAACTAAGAAATAGAGAGTATATATCTTAACACCCCAAACCCCCCCCCCCCCCAAAATTGGAGGTGGGTGAACCCCCAATTTGTGCAAAAGTGTATGGTGTTGGAAGCCTGATAAAGGCTTTATAAGGATGTCTGCAAGTTGAGTTTTTGTAGATGTATGCTCCAAAGATATTAACCCATCTGCAAGCTTTTGTCTGATAAAATGACAGTCCATTTCTATGTGTTTAGTCCTCTCGTGAAAGACCGAGTTTTTAGCTATATAAATCGCTGCCTGATTATCACATTTCACAGGTATGGGGTTAATGTGTTCAATTTTCAGCTCATAAAATAACCGGCTCAACCAACCCAATTCAGTAACCAACCTTCTTAAACTTGTGTATTCAGCCTCTGTTGATGATAGAGAAACTGTTGGCTGCTTTTTAGATTTCCAGCTGATCAAGATGCTTCCAAGGAAGACTAAAAACCAACTAATAGATCTACGAGTGTGTCTACATGCTCCCCAATCAGAGTCACTATATGCACTAAGGTTAAAGTTGTCTTCTTTATGGATCATAATGCCCAGGTTAGGATGCCCTTGAAGGTATCTGAGAGTGTGAATGGCAGCCTTCTAGTGTTGATCTGTTGGCTCTTTCAGGTACTGACTCAAGTGTTGAACTGTGAAAGCAAGATCAGGTTTTGTGTGGACTAAGAAATTGAGTTTTCCAATTAGCTTTCTATACACAGTGGGATCTTCTAGGGGTGTACCTGAATTAGGAAGTAATTTAATATTGACATCCATGGGACAAATAACAGATTTATATGAAGTATCCAAAAATTCATGAAGATCTTTAACAAAATTTGCTTGAGATAGAACAACTCCCTGTGGACTGTAGATGATTTCAAGACCAAGGAAAAAATGAGCAGTCCCTAAGTCCTTGATCTTGAAAGCTGTGTCTAGATGTGCTTTCGGATAAGAAATTTCCTCATCGTCATCCCTTGTGACTAATATATCATATACATGCACAGCTAAAAGTACACATTTGTCAGAATTCTTTCTATAGAATAGGGAGTAGTCATTTTCTGAATGCTTGTATCCTCTTTTATACAGGACTTCTGTTAGCTTAGCATACCATTGTCTTGATGCCTGTTTCAAGCCATAAAGTGACTTCTTTAACCTGCACATAGCATTGGGTATATTAGAAAGGACTCCTTTTGGTAGTTCCATATAGATCTCCTCATGCAAATCTCCATGGAGAAAAACATTGTTCACATCTAGTTGTTGCAAGCACCATCCCTTTTTCACAGCTACAGAAATCAATGCTCTTATTGTAGTCATCTTAACAACTGGAGAAAAAGTCTCATTATAGTCTATGCCAGCTCTTTGAGTAAATCCTCTAACCACAAGTCTTGCCTTAAACCTTTCAATACTGCCATCTGATTTCCTCTTTCTCTTATAAACCCACTTACAGTCAATGGGTTTCTTTTTGTCTGGGAGTGACACAATTTCCCAAGTATTGGCGTCAGAAAGTGCTTGCAGCTCTAGTTTCATGGCTTTCCTCCATTCTTCCCTTAAATTTGCTTCTTCATAAGTTCGAGGTTCTTTCTCACTATGATATTGTACTGGAGTATTAGAATTGCTGCAATCAGAAAGGTTTTTGGGCTCACAATACAGGTTAGTGATACTTGAAAAACAAGTCTCATAATGTTTCAAATAAGTGGGATGTATGTGTAATCTTGTTGATCTCCTTACAGGCTGTGTCAGATCATTAGTCATGGCATTATTGGATTCATCAGTGTTTTGACTACTGTTTCTGTAGGGATCATTTGGATCAAAGGGTGAGTGGTGGTTATCAATGGCAATAGTAGTAGGTATATCAGCTGTATTGTTAGTATTTTCAGCAAAAACATCTATTTCAAAATATTCATGAGTACTGCTCACAGGAGGAATAGATGTAGGTGCCCTTTGTTGCTTGAAAGGAAAAATATGTTCATGAAAATCAACATCTCTAGCATATAGAAATCTTTGAGAGGACATTGAATATAGTTTGTATGCTTTCTTTCCTTGAGGGTACCCAATGAAAACACATTCTTCTGCCCTAGGTTGAAATTAATTTCTCCCTTGCTTTAAAGTGTTCATGTAACAAAGGCAACCAAAGGATCTTAGATGATCATATGTAGGGGCCTTTTTAAATAAAATTTCATAAGGACTCTTGTTCTTTAATATAGGTGTTGACATCCTATTTATGAGATAAGTGGCAGTGAGGATGCTATCCCCCCAAAATCTTAGGGGAAGGTTTGATTGAAACATTAGGGATCTAGCAACTTCAAGGATATGCTTGTGTTTCCTTTCAACCACCCCATTCTGTTGGGGTCTTTGTGTACAGCTGGTTTGATGTAAAATGCCATTCATGTCGAAGTAGGTCATGGCAATCTTATTTTTTCCTATTTCTAAGGCATTGTCAGACCTTATTTTCTTAACAATCAGATCAAACTATGTTTTAACCATGGAGATAAAAGATTGAATCAAACCAAATGCTTCATCCTTAGTGGTCATTAAGTGGGTCCAAGTACATCTAGCTAGTGAAGTCATCTACAATGGTTAAGAAGTACCTGTGACCTGAGTGGGTTGGAATGTGAAAGGGACCCCATGTATCTATATGTACTAATTCAAAGGGTGCAACAATTGATATGTTACTGGTATTAAAGGGCAGGCAGTGTTGCTTTGCTTTTGGGCAAGTATCACAAATAACTTGAGAGGATAAAGAAATATTTGGTATCAACCTCATTTTATTAAAAGGTATATGTCCTAACCTTTGATGCCATACATCACTCTTTATTGACACTAAAGCATTACTATTTACTAAAGATGCACTGTCCTGATTTCTTGAGATTTGGACTATCATTTTGTCATCCTAGAAGTAGAGGCCATAACCTTCCTTACCAAGAACCAAAGCCCCCTTCACAGGATGGCCCTGCAAGATACACTTAGTCTTATTAAAGGTTATGTGTCATTGAAATTTATGACATAATTTTTTCACAGAGATCAGATTAAACTTAAAGTATGGGACATATAGCATATCTGACAAATTTAAATCATCAGTAAGGTGCAATTCTCCTTGTTTTGTAACCTTTACTTTGTCACCATTTGGTAGAGTGATGTCAATAGGACTTTTAAGGACTCTCAGACATTCTAAAGCTATTTTACTATTGCACATATGGTCACTAGCCCCAGAGTCTAAAATCCAAGTATTTTCTAAAGCAACACATGCATAGCTAACACCATTAGATAAATAATGCTGAGAAGACAAACAGATGTTACCAGACATGGCATCATTCTCAACCTTGCTTGTATCTTGTTTGTTTAAACTTTCCATGAGTTGTTGCAGTAACTCCTTTGCTTGTTCTTGGTTGAAGGGCATATTCCCTGCTGTTGTTGAACTCTTCTCAAGGGCTAAAGTTTCTGATGAAGAGGTTATAGATTCCACTTTATTCCAGGCATTATTAGCTACCCTTCTTATTGTACCTTGCTGTCTTTGTCTATTCTGATTTCTTGGATGGTGGGAGGACATCCATGTAGCCTATTACATTTATCAATGGTGTGGTCGTTTATTTTACAGTGGTCACAGAATAGAGTCTTCTTGAGTTCATTCTTTCCTCTTTCATTTGCTGTCCTAGTAGGGCCACCACCTTGATTGTTTATTGATGCATAGAAAGTAGCAGAATCAGACATAAATTGACTGTTATCATAGACTTGCCTTTGTTTTTCTTCTTGACTGAGGATATTATACACTTGACTGAGAGAGGGAAGTGGAGACATCATCAAGATATTGCCTCGAACAGTTGTGTAACTACTATTCTATCCCATTAGAAATTGAAGTAGTTTCTGCTCTTCAAAGTGCATCTCAATTCTTTTGTTTATTCTTGGATCACATGTACACTTTCCACATTGACAACTTAGAAAGTTGCTGACAGAACTGGCTTCATACCATAGTTTCCTGGCCTTCGTGAAATAACTTTCTATGTCTAGAGTGTCTTGAGAAAGCTTTGAGACTTCTTGTTGCACAAAGAAAAGCTTGGCCTCATTGCTTTGGCCAAACCTTTCTATCAACTCCTTCCACAGGTCTTGGGCTAATGTGGAGTATAATACATTGTCTCTTATGTTCTTGGATAGAGTATTGAGTATCCAAGACAAAACCATATCGTTCCCTCTCTTCCAATATGGAAGAAGAGGTGCGTCTTCTGCAGGTTTTGTTAAGGATCCATCAATGAAAGCCAGCTTGTATTTAGCTGATAGAGCAATGGTGGCAGATCTCCTCCAAGCATCAAAGTCTTCTCCATTGAAAGGCTCAGCAACCAAGGACAGACCCGGTTGATCAAAAGGGTGGATGAAAAGAGGATCACATAGGTCTATGATGGATAGTCTGCTCAATGGCTTAGGAGAAGGAGTGGATGGACTTTTGTCTTCTGGGGTTGATGGGCTCCCAGACATGTTTCTGTGTAGGATCAGAATATTGAAGGCTCTGATACCATGAAAACAAAATCAACTCAATTGAGTTGTATCAAGAACATAAGATAGAAGAGAAGAGATAGCATAATGTGTGCTCTTTATTCCATAGGAAAAACAGAAGACGAAGCACCCTATTTATAGGGAAACAAACGAAAGAAAAAGAAAAGGAAGAAAGAAAGAAAGAACAAAAAAGAAAAAGAGCTAACAAACTAACTAACAACTAGCAAAACTACCTATAACTAACCAAGAAATAGATAGTATATATCTTAACAGGTACTCCTACGTAGTCAAATTTAATCGAGTTTGGTTCTATTATTACTGATTCATAATCTTTAGATAATAAGATTGATGATGAAGACAAGGCTCTTCACTTGATTTTGTCCAAACCACCATTATATAAACAATTTAAGGAGATTATGCTTTATGACAATATTGGTGTTTTGAATTTGAGTGATGTTACATCCAAGCTGTTGTTTAAGGAAAAGTTTGATTATGATCGTAATGATGTTAGTGAGGCCTTGAATGCAAGAGCGAGGCTAATACTCGAAAAGAGAAAAATAATAGTTGGAAGTTTAAATACCATTCTAAGTCTAGGAATTGTCACATGGATAATAACTGCATTTATTGTGGCAAGAAGTGTCATATTGAGAGTACTTGTCCGGTTAAAGAAAAAGATTAGAAGCAGGGTGGTATAGATAATCAATTTAAACCTAGTACTTCAAATTGTGTTGAGTTTGACTCATTTGGTGAAGGGTTTATTGCTATGGATGATACTGTAGTACCTAATTCGAGCAGAATAAGAGATGAATGGGTTATTGATTCTAGTTATACCTACCATATGTGTCCTCATAAGGACTGATTTATTCTTGTAAGACTATTGATTTTGGTGCCATTATTATGGGTAATGACACTGACTGTAAGGTCATAGAAATTGGTATTAGCAAGATTAATTAGAACTCTTGATGGTGTTGTTAGACCTTGAAGAAGGTTCATCATATTCATGGCATGACTTGTAATATGATTTCTTTACGTATTATGGAGGCTAATGGTTGGAGGGACACAGGTGAGAATGGTGTCCTGATTGTATCCAAGGGAGCCATGGTGCTGATGAATGGCATCAGACATGGAAGTCATTACATACTGGATGGATCTACAAATAACAACAACAATTTCTACTAACGATAAGGTCGACAACACAAAGTTGTCGCATATAAGACTGGGCCACATGAGAGAGAAGGGAACATCTATTTTTAGCAAAAATGGGTTGCTTTGGGAGCACACCGGTTGGCAAGTTGGAGTTTTGTGATCACTACATTTATAGGAAACAAAAGAGGTTTAGTTTCTCCAAAGCTAAGCATACAACTAAAAAGGACCTTGGTTACATTCATTCAAACTTGTGGGGACCAGCTAAATTACCATCATTTGGCGGCAAGCGCTATATGTTAACATTCATTGATGACTTCTTGAGGGAAAACCAAGTTTACTTCCAAAGACATAAGAATGAGAGATTCTCATACTTCAAGAAGTTTAAGGCTTTGGTTGAGAATCATACATGCATGAAGGTCAAGAAACCCGGGACAAATAATGGTTTGGTCTTTGTTGATTGAAAGCTTCTTGAGCTTTATGAGGAACATGGCATTGCTAGGTACAGAACTCTAGTGGGTAAATCTCAACAACAGACTAAAGGATAAACAGAACCTCATTAGATAAGTTTGATGAATGCTCTCAAATGCAAGGCGCTGGAAGAGTAAGTCATTTTGAGCAGAGACTATTTCTACTATACCCTCTACTCGCTAAACATATCACCTCACTCCTTAGTTGGATTTCAAATTCCAAAAGTTTTGTCAGGTAATCCTGTTAATTATTTTATTTTCAGAGTTTTTGGATGTCCTATTTATGCCTATGTGAATGACGGGAAGTTTTCCCCTAGGGGTGTTAAATGCATGCTTTGAGGTTATGGTTTTTAGTTTAATGGATATAGAATGTGGTGTCCTGACTTGATGAAAGTCATACATTCTAGGGATATATGTAACTTTTAATGAAACTACAATGTTATTTGGAATGGGATCTGTTGTTTCTTCATATGGTGTAGGCAATCAAAAGAAAGCTAAGGAGAGAGTAGAGTTCAATATGGAGTAGGTTGGTAGTTAGAGGTTGCAACCAAAAATAAGGAATTGGCTAAAACAAGGTATTTTCTCTTGTTGTGAGGCATAAGCAAATTTGTACCTTTCTTGCTTTTGTTACTTTGTTTGACTTGGAGTCAGAGTTCAACTAGATGTGAAGATTGTGTTCCTACATGCTAAGTTAGAGGAAGAGATCTACATGAGACAACTAGATTAATTTGTTGTTCATGGAAAGGAGGGACATATATGTAGATTAAAGAAGCCCTTTTATGGGACTTAAACATGCATCTAAATAGTGGTATAAAAGGATTGATACCTTTATGATTGGATAGGGTACACTAGAAGCATATGTGATAACAGTGTACTTCAGGATAGTTTGATGGTGGGTCATTTGTTTACTAACTGCTTTAGGTTGAGGACATATCAATAGCATCCAAGGACATTTCTGCAATTAGTAAGTTGAAGTCTCAACTCAGCCAAGAGTTTGAGGTGAAGGACCTTAGTGTAACAAAGAAAATTTTGGGAATAGAGATACAATGAAATTGAAAGGCATGAAAGTTGTTTCTATCTCAAAAGAAGTATATGAAAAAAGTGATGGACTAGTTCAACATGCAAGACTGCAAGGCATTTTCTACTCCCTTATCTATTCATTTAAACTATCTAGTGAGTGTTGTCCTACATCTGATATACATATTAGAAAGATGTCTAATGTTCGCTATGTTAGTGCAGTTGGTAGTTTGGTGTATGTTATGGTGTGCATTGTACACTAGACTTGACCTATCACATGCAGTTAGTGTCGTGAATAGATATATGCAGAATCCAAGGAAGGGGCACTAGAAAGGTGTGAAGTGAATCCTTTCGATGTGTGAAGGGTACTTTAGATAAGGGGCATGGTAGGTAGAGTTAGAATGGTTGATATTGTAGGCTTTGTTGATGCTGAATTTGGTAGAAATCTTGATACAATGTGCTCTATTTTAGGATATGCATTTACCATATGTGGATGTGCAATGTCCTTTGAAGGTTCTGCTTCAATCTGTAGCAACCCTTTCTACTACTTAGCCTGAGTAAATTGTTGCTAGTGAGAAAGGAAGCTATTTAGTTGAAGGGTTTGGTAATGGAGCATAGTGTGCCACAGGGCAAGACTGTGGTGCATTCACATAGTTAGAATGTTATCCATCTTACCAAGATTAATGCTTATCACTTGAAGACCAAGCATATAAGCATAAGGTATCTTTATCATAGATACAGTTGCTACATAGGAGATTGTTATTAAGAACGTGCATATATACTTCAGAGAAACTTACAGATATCCTAACCAAGCCATTTTCTATCATTAAGTTTGAGCATTACTTGGACTTAGTGAGCATCTATAGCATTTGAGTGCCCTTTGGGGCCACTGTTCAGTCTCGTTCCGAGCCGAATTCTTCTCTTTTATAGGGTATTTTTGCTTGTCTTTAATAATTATTTTAGTAGTTTTTATTATGTTTTTATTCATTTTGCATTTTTATTAGATTTTATGCTAGTTTATTATTTATAGTTATTATTATTATTAAAATGAATCAATAATATACATATTGAAAATAAGTTAAAACCTAAAATTCCTAATTCCTAATTCTACCCATCTACCAAGCCCAATTCCTTTTCCCTCCTTCTTTCTCTTCTATTTCGGCCCAACTGCAATCATAAAACCCAGCCCAGAACCCATCTACCCTAATACCCGCTCCAGCGCCTAACCCGTATCCAAACTCGTCTACCCGTTCCCCCCCCCCTTTTCCCAGCCGAACAAAACCCACCAAAACCCTAATTCTAACTCATTCCCACTTTTCCCTTTCTCCCTCATCCTCTCACTCCCTCTCTGTTTCTCTGTTCTCTTTTGCCCAGCACCCGAAGCCCCCACCTCCATAACCATCTAACTCCTTCTCTCTTTCATCTCTTTCTTCTCCTCTTCATCTCATCCCTTCTTCTTCTCACTTCTTATCCCTTTCTCATTTTCTCGCGACTTTCTGAATCTCTCACTCTATTTCTCTTCATCTTGCAGATTCAGTTGATAACTGAAGAAGTACGAGCCATTGGACGCACCTACCATGGACGCATACACCATCTAACTGCCGATTACATCACAACCGTCCACATGGGAGAAGAATCGAGGGCTTAGATCGAAGGTTAAAGGGACGAATGCTACTATAAAAGAGGAGGAAGGAGCATATTCGAGGGAAGAAAAATGGTTGATTTTGGGAGTGACGCCCCAAGAGCCTCCTTCTAGGGTTAGATTTTAGGTTTAAGTTTTTAACCACTTTTCTTTTGAATTCTGTTTTCATTGTTCATGTAATTCGTTTTCTTGAATGTTTGTGATTTCGATTCTGAATTTTGATATTCTGTTCAAGTTTGAATAGATGTAATGTGAATATGAGATTATTGGTTTTCCTCTTGGTATTGAAGCTGAGTTTGTTCGAATTGCTGGGTTTGTTTTGCTTTCTTCTTCTCTGTCTCTGCTTCTCTATTTCTCTCGTTCTCCCGTCTCGGATTTGGGTAATAGGGATTTTAAATCCCTTTTTGTTTCTTTTATGCTTTCTTTTGTTTTGTCTCGATCAAGTGATCTTAGGCAGTATTTTTAGTCCTTTATTTTTGGTTAGTTTATTAAGGTTAGGGTCTGTTTTGGGCTAGTTTAATGGTTTTCTGTTAAGTTGTTATTAAGGTTTTGAGTTAGGTATTGTTTCAAGTGTTAGAGAAATTTCCCTAAAGTTTCCATTAGTTTAGCCACACAAACAATCCAACTTTTAGTGAGGAGGAGGATTAAGAGTCACAAATCCTACTTCAAAGTGAGGATTTGAGGATTCTTAGTAATCCAATTCACAATTTTCTTGTTTGTTCGGGAGAAAATTCGAGTAAAGGATTCAAGTGAAGATTAGTCATCGAAGGTATAATTTCTTGTTCCCAATTTCATTATTAGTTAAAGTTTTATTGCTTTCTTAATTTCATGCTTTTAATTGCTTTCATCTTTTATTGCTTTCTTGATTATTATCATGTCTAGGTTAGTTTATTGCTTAATTTACATAATTTATCGCTTTCCGCAATGAGAAAAACCCCAAACACAAACTGATTGCCTAAATCAAGCCTAAACACCCATCCTCGTGGACCGACAACCCTAACTCATAAAACCACAAAAATTACAACCGAACAATGGCGCCGTTGCCGGGGATGGCGTTATTTGGTAGATTAGGTTATTGGTTTGTGTGTACATAGTTTATTGCTTTCTTGATTATGCTAGAAAAATGTATCTAAAAAAATTTAATATCGAAAAAAAAGAGAGAAAAGAAATGAAAAGAAAAAAAATAGAAAATTAGAAAAATAGAAAAAAGAGAGTTATGGAAAGTCCCCAATTCCCCCAATTTGAGCATGAGATATTTTGGAGGTATTTTGCTAGATTACATGATTATCGTGCTCAATGTGAATTGTATGGCATTTTTTATGATACATTGAATTTGTTGGGAATTGTTAGTGAGGGTGTGAATTATGAGACACGAAACCTCTTAGATTATTACGGGTTTTCCAGTTTAGGTGAAGAACCAGCATGGGAGTTACTTGAATGGTTGTCTAGGGATTCCTATGAGTTTGAACAACGAAATGTTAGTCCTAGCTTCCAACCTCCTTATGCACCACCATTTGGGAACGAAACTGAACAATCATGTGAATACCCCGTGTATGTTGATGATCAATCTTATGATGAGGGATATGTGGAAAACTGTTATGATCTTTCCCAAAGTGCCGATGTTGAGTCTCCTTCCGTGTGCTCCTTGTGTGATTCGCCGTATCATAGTTCAATTTCTTGTTTGCAAGCTACAATGGCTTCCTTCGAGGCGGAAGTAGAAAAACTATGTGCGAACATGAATGAGTATATGCGTGAATTTGTCCATGAGAGTAATCATAGGGTAGAAACTCCTTCTTCACAAATGGTTGATTCGAATGTTGAAGTAGGTCATTCATCGTCTTTTAGTCCTGAAATGCAAATTGATTCTGCTGTGTATGATGAAGATGATGACTATTATAACCAACCATGCATGCTTAGTGATTCCTTAGCTCTTGTCCCACATAGTGAGCATGAGGAACATGATGATTTTGTGTGTGATGATGTAGAATTAGTTGAAAACATGCTAGATGACGAACCATTGTCCACACCCTTGTCCATGCCTTTGTGTGAAGAAAAAGTTGAGATTGATGAATGCCATGATGCTTGTGATATAATTGAGCATGATCTTGTTGAGGGTGAAATTGAATCTGTTGTGATTGAATGTGTGCTTGATACCGATTTGTTCATTTTCATTGAGGATCATTGCATTAGTGAGGCATTAGCTACCCTTGTATGTGAGTCCATTGATGTGCATATTTGTGATGATGAGCATAATTCTCTAGGGATTGATCATGATTGTTTGAACTTGGTTGTTGACAATGATGCTTTTGATGATAACATGCTTTATGAGTCATTCACGATGAGTTATGACCCTGAACCTTCCACTTTCACTTTTGATGTTGCTTTGGATGATGCACCCTTGTCTTTTGATGTTGATAGTTCTTCTTGTGAGTCTGATATTGAAAAAGATGAAGATGTGCTTGTTTGTGATGTTGGGAGTGTTATGATGTGGTCTAACCCTCTGTTTTCCTTATCACCTATTGACGATTATGATGATTATGTGGATGAGAGTGGTGATTTGGAATTTGTGAGTAATGAAAATTGCATGGAAATAGAGTTTGAACCATTGCTTGCATCTAAGTCTTCGCATGAGCATGTTCATAATTGTGTTGTATTGCCTCCTCCTGTTGATTTGTATACCCAATCTTCATTTACGAGTCAATGTGAGGATCCTTTTGTCATGTCTCATTTCACCATGCCTAGGAAAGTCTTGTATATTCATGCATTTCATCATTTCTATGACTTTTCTAAGGCATTTGATAAACTGTTAAGAGCACTAATGTTTGTTGATGTGCCATTGCGAGTGTGCTCTTACCACCACCATTCTGAGATGCATGAGAGGATGCATGATTTGTTACTCCGGGCGTTGAATGGTTCTGACATGATGCCCGATATCTTGAGGTGAGAAGGAGTGAATTTCTTGATAAGATGCCTTTGAGGTAATATCCTTCCTTACCTTTTGTGTTTAATTAGTGAGTTGATTTTCTTTTCTTCTTTTATTTTCTTTTTGTGTTAGTCTTTTTCTTTTATTTTGGGATGCTTGCTTATCTACTTCTGTTTCCATTTTGAGGACACGACAACCTCTTTGTGTTGGAGTGGGAGGGTAGTTTGCATTCCGGTTTTTGAGTCCAAAGAAAATAAAAAAGAGTGAAAGTTCTATTGTAAATATTTTAGTTTGTTTTCTTAGTTCATTAGTCCTTAGTGTCTTGTGTGGATTATTTTTCTTTTTGATCTTGCATGTGAACCATCACACATAGTATGCTTTTCTTGTTTATTTCTAACCTATGTGTGATGTTCTTTGGATCGTGGATTGAATACGCTTGATTGAAGACTTCGAGGTAACCTCTTTCCACTCTCTTTATGTGAATATATCATTGATCCACGTTGCATGCTTGATTTCTCCTTTTTGGTGGCGAACCCCTTGAGTGTGATTGTTGGGAATATTTTGGTTGTTGGAGCCGTATGGGCTCGGGTCGCCACCGCTTTTTATGCGATAAGTGTTTGGTTTATATATGTTTTTTTTTGGTTTTCTACCTTACTTGTGACACCCTTTTCATAATGGAGACATTGTGATGTCTTGTGTTGGAGTGGGGTGCTAGCTTTCATTATACATGGGTAGACCACCTAGTTGTTGAGTCTTTTGTTTTCGTTTTTCTTAGTTTGTGTCTAAAAGTTTGAAAAGTGTTTGTGTGAAAGAAAAAAAGAGGGGAGAAATGTTGTGAAAAACCCAAAAGTTTCTTTTTCTTTTTGAAGATGTTTCCATTCACAATTGTGTAGATAGTTGTCTAATCGGTTAATTCAATCACTTAGAAGCGGCCGGTATGAATAATGATAGGCCTTAGGAAGGATTTTTTCCATGACTTATCCCTATTAGACCTCTACATGGAATGGGAAAGCGGATTCCTCAAATCTTACACGCTTCAATTATGAATTCTTACCTAAGTTAGACGGTTTTAGTTGTTCAATTGCTTAAGCTCTTAATTAATGCATTAAATAATTATTGTCGGGCTTACCGTCATGGGTTGGTTTGGGTGGATCGGCACCCTATGCCCCTTAAGTGCAGTGACTTACGTATGGAGAAACCCAGCAGGGAGGGTAACCCTTTGCGAAGGCCGGTGCTTAAATCCCGCAAAACCCGACACAAACGCTCTAAAAGACACAAAACGGATTTAGTGGAAAGAAAAGAGCGTAAGAGCGAAGCAAGGACAAAGAAAAAAAGAGTTGAGCAAAAGAATGGTAAGAAAGAGCAAGAAAAAGAAAGAAAAGAGCGAAGTAAGAAGAAGAAAGAAAAGAGAGGTTGAAAGAAAAACCAAGAGTGAAGTAGGATAGATAATCCCGAGGTTGAGCATGAGAACAACTCTGATTGTCTCGTTTAGGATAGGAAGGACCGACTAGAGCCCACTTGCACATATGCACGAGGTGTTTTGCTCATCAGGAAGTGTTTTGATTCAAAATCTCAAAGATTGGCAGTTTTCCAACCTTTGTGTCTTAATTTGTTTATACTTGCTTCTTCCAATTGATTGTTGAGGCGGGTTGGGGAACTAGGTGCATGATTGGGGACGAGAATATTTTCTTTGCTTTTGTTTTGTTTCGTTTTTCGGTTTTCACTTCTTTTTCTTTCCCCTTTTTCTTTTCTCGGGCTTTTGTGGGTATAGTTGCTATAAACCCTCACGAGACCTACCTCGTCCACCCAGGCTACCGGGGGGTTTAAAGGGCTTGATGCATGTGCCAAATGCATCCGCGATTCCTGCGAAATTGAGTTAGGGTTTTAGTTTTCTTTTTCTAGTCTTTTTCTTTGTTTTTAGTTTGCTCGGGGCGAGCAAACCGTTGTGTTGGAGTGTTGTTCGGTCTCGTTCCGAGCCGAATTCTTCTCTTTTATAGGGTATTTTTGCTTGTCTTTAATAATTATTTTAGTAGTTTTTATTATGTTTTTATTCATTTTGCATTTTTATTAGATTTTATGCTAGTTTATTATTTATAGTTATTATTATTATTAAAATGAATCAATAATATACATATTGAAAATAAGTTAAAACCTAAAATTCTAATTCCTAATTCTACCCATCTACCAAGCCCAATTCCTTTTCCCTCCTTCTTTCTCTTCTATTTCGGCCCAGCTGCAATCATAAAACCCAACCCAGAACCCATCTACCCTAATACCCGCTCCAGCGCCTAACCCGTATCCAAACCCGTCTACCCGTTTCCCCCCCCCCCCCTCTTTTCCCAGCCGAACCAAACCCACCAAAACCCTAATTCTAACTCATTCCCACTTTTCCCTTTCTCCCTCATCCTCTCACTCCCTCTCTGTTTCTCTGTTCTCTTTTGCCCAGCACCCGAAGCCCCCACCTCCATAACCATCTAACTCCTTCTCTCTTTCATCTCTTTCTTCTCCTCTTCATCTCATCTCTTCTTCTTCTCACTTCTTATCCCTTTCTCATTTTCTCGCGACTTTCTGAATCTCTCACTCTATTTCTCTTCATCTTGCAGATTCAGTTGATAACTGAAGAAGTACGAGCCATTGGACGCACCTACCATGGACGCATACACCATCTAACTGCCGATTACATCACAACCGTCCACATGGGAGAAGAATCGAGGGCTTAGATCGAAGGTTAAAGGGACGAACGCTACTATAAAAGAGGAGGAAGGAGCATATTCGAGGGAAGAAAAATGGTTGATTTTGGGAGTGACGCCCCAAGAGCCTCCATCTAGGGTTAGATTTTATGTTTAAGTTTTTAACCACTTTTCTTTTGAATTCTGTTTTCATTGTTCATGTAATTCGTTTTCTTGAATGTTTGTGATTTCGATTCTGAATTTTGATATTTTGTTCAAGTTTGAATAGATGTAATGTGAATCTGAGATTATTGGTTTTCCTCTTGGTATTGAAGCTGAGTTTGTTCGAATTGTTGGGTATGTTTTGCTTTCTTCTTCTCTGTCTCTGCTTCTCTATTTCTCTCGTTCTCCCGTCTCGGATTTGGGTAATAGGGATTTTAAATCCCTTTTTGTTTCTTTTATGCTTTCTTTTGTTTTGTCTCGATCAAGTGATCTTAGGCAGTATTTTTAGTCCCTTATTTTTGGTTAGTTTATTAAGGTTAGGGTCTGTTTTGGGCTAGTTTAATGGTTTTCTGTTAAGTTGTTATTAAGGTTTTTATTTAGGTATTGTTTCAAGTGTTAGAGAAATTTCCCTAAAGTTTTCATTAGTTTAGCCACACAAACAATCCAACTTTTAGTGAGGAGGAGGATTAAGAGTCACAAATCCTACTTCAAAGTGAGGATTTGAGGATTCTTAGTATTCCAATTCACAATTTTCTTGTTTGTTAGGGAGAAAATTCGAGTAAAGGATTTAAGTGAAGATTAGTCATCGAAGGTATAATTTCTTGTTCTCAATTTCATTATTAGTTAAAACTTTATTGCTTTCTTAATTTCATGCTTTTAATTGCTTTCATCTTTTATTGCTTTCTTGATTATTATCATGTTTAGGTTAGTTTATTGCTTAATTTACATAATTTATCGCTTTCCGCAATGAGAAAAACCCCAAACACAAACTGATTGCCTAAATCAAGCCTAAACACCCATCCTCGTGGACCGACAACCCTAACTCATAAAACCACAAAAATTACAACCGAACAGCCACACTCTATAAAGGGGCGAGTTGACCTGATGGTCAAGGTGCTTATTTGGACCAATGAGTCGGATCATGGTCCAAGTTGATATTGTTGGGTTTTATGGCCCATTGGATATTCCTAGGGGTCCAGCATGGGTGTTATATTAACTCTAATTTCACGGTATAGTTAGTTGAGCCGTTATTACTATTCTTTCTAGATATAGAGAAGAGAGAGTTCTCCCCTTTGTAATCCTATACTATTGGTGAGTGTGAGAGAATTTTTGAGAGTACGGTTTAATCTCTGTTGAAGGATCGAATCATACATTGTATTGTGATGTTGTTGTATATTTCATTTCTCATGGTGGATTATTTTCTAATTGCCGTCAGCTGTTGCCTATGAGTTTCTCTCCCAGTTCTTAGGTTCCCCACATATTCCTAGTGTCTATTCATTGTTTTAGTTACTTCCTTGATTTTGTCGTAATTTCTGTAATCTCTACTTTGCTTCCGCTTTATCTGCAGTTAGTACTTTGAATTTCCTTGTAGTTACCTAACATTGACTTTCACATAGCTCATACTGCTAGGGTCGTTGTATACTTCAAAACTAACGATTATACCCATGTCATCTAGCGTTGGAAAAAAAATTTTGTACGGCCTGAATATCTGAATTTCTCTAGCTCGAAAAAAATCTGGTTTGGTCTAAATTCGATTTTGACATCGACCGAATTGATTGAATATTCGGTCAAAATAATATATTGCTTTTTTTTCTATTGTTCAACCCGATTTTAAATTGAATTTAGCTTGATCCAAGTTGTATGGTTCAGTCTGACTTGAAAAAAACAGATCTAGACATCAATTTCTTGTAGGAACTTTTACAAATTTGACCCAGTTGAATTTATCCGAAGCCAAATTTTTGCAAACACTACTGTCACCCTATTGCTCATAATAATAATAATAATAATAATAATAATAATAACAATAATACGTATAGTACGAAATGTACAGTGCTTAATTGTTTATCATTCTCATTTGTTGGACAACTTTTTTTTTTCGATAATTACGGGCAGCGGCCCAATTTATTGAATAAACTCAACACAAGATGTCAAGATGAGTACCAACAGTGCCAAAAGAGCACCCAAAAAACAAAAACTTCTAACCTGACACATGGATTAGAGGAGGGAAGTGGGAACTCCCCCCAAAGAGGACAAAAGCACTAACTTAAAAATGGGGGAAAGGGACAAAACAAAAAAAACGTATAACACCCCGAGGAGACAAGGAAGTCAAGTCTCCAATGTGAATAATACCATGCTCAGCCCCACCAACATTGCTTTTTCCCCAAAATTTAACTGCCACCCCATTTCCTGTTGTCCAACTTCCCCATCTTCTGCTCTTTATTCACTGATAAATAGTTGGAATTGAACGGAAATTTGCCACAAGAGTTTCTGGCGCATACGTAATTGGTTTCTTGCCAATGGTGCACCACAAAGCAACCCTCCATTTTATTGCCTTTGACAGTTCAACTGAGTCTTTTTGCATCCCTTCCAAGCATACTTTGTTTCTGTGAATTCAGATGGACCATGTGATGGAAAAAAGGAGGTCACCCATATTCTTGTCCTTCTCCTATTCCTGAATCGCACATTCATCCAGCTCTCAAACATCATTCATAGGCTTTCAACCTGGTTTAAATTGTGCCCTAATCAGTGCATTATTTCCTCCCAAATGTGCCAAGAGAAGTTGCAATTTTGCAAAACATGGTTGTCCGTTTCTTCAGCTTCCCCACAAAAAGAGCATCTGTCGTCCTCAATTGTACGTACACCTTTTCTCTTCAGGTGGTACTTTGTGTTTAGCTTTCCAAGCAAGGTGGTCCACATCATCATCTGCAACCTTGGTGGAGCAATGCTTTTCCAGATCAGGCCAACTTAGGGATCCACCTGGATTCCAAGAAGTGCGAGTTGTTCAGCCTTCTTGACCACTCTAACTGAGAAATCTCCATGGTCCCATATAATTTCAAAAAATTACTCGGAGGTATCCTAACTTTTGGTGAAATATTTTTTGGTACCCTAGCTTTTCAAAACTTATCTTGGGGTACCCTTAATTTTTGGGTTAGAAATTATTAGGTGCTTTTTCAGTTATCAATTTGGTTAAGTGACCGAAATATCCTTATTCTTCCATTTTTGAAGAATTACCCTTGAATAGGAAGAATAATGGTATTTCGTTCACTTTGATGGCCGGAAAAACACCAAATAATTACTAATAAAAATAAATTAAAGATACCTCAAAATGAATTTTAAAAAGTTGACGTACTACCTCCGATTAACTTTTTGATATAATTTTGTCATGGACTTCCACTTTTAGTATGGTGCTCTTCAGCTTAGAGGTAAGCATTTGCTCTTTTTCCACTTCATCCTGATTCAGCTCCATTTTCCACCATAAGTTCCACCTCCATATATTCCCATCAAATTAAACCAACCAATTTCACCCACCATCCTGTTCTTCTGATTCGATATCTTGTGCAAGGTTGGGAAGGCTTATCTGAGTGTTGTTTGTTCAAGCTAAGGGTCATCCCAAAATCTTTACTTTCATGGCGTCTCCCAATTCAATTCGAAGGCTTCCTTTAAAAGTATCCCGGGCCACACCCTTATCTGCTATCATCTTCCTTATCTCGCCCCAAGGCCCAACCATTTTCTTCTTATGGGACGATGGCAACAGCGCACCGTCCTCGTTATGGATAGGTTTGTAGGACCCAGAAATCGTCCCCCGTTTAGAGGGGATTTACTTAGGTGATCGGGAGCCGACTAAGGTTCTTTAATCCTAAAATAAGGATTTTTAATATCAAAATTCATTTTCGAGGTGATGAAACATTATTCATTTATACACCTATTTATATTACAAAAACACTCAAAATTATACAAAAAAATATTTTACTAATGATTTACATTTAATTATTCATAAATCTTGGGCCGGAGAGGAAAGACGAGACCATCTAGAAGGGTTAAAGGCTATGCGACCTTTAACAATTCTAGGAATGGGCCTGTCTGTCCTCGGCCCAAGAGAAAAATAGGCGGAAAATGATAAAGGTCAGGTGGCCTTTATCATTTTCTAATCCCTTTTCTTTCGGCCAATTCCTAAATTCATGAAGTATAATGTAAAAATCATTGAAAAATATTTTTTAATAATAACGTGTATTTTTAATAATGAAATGAGTTTATAAAAGAGAAAGAGTCGCCAGCCGATTTAAGGAAACCGACAAACCATAAAATGATAAAAAATAACTCTGGTTTATGAACCCAATTTCTAAGTTCGAGGGTAAGGTTACGAATCCGAGAATTAAAAGAACTTTCGAATCTGCCTATTACAAAACAGACTCTACTAAAATCAAACTAGAAATGAAAAGAAGCGGGGAGAAGCTTAATTAATTTCACGAAATTATATTCTTGAACATGCAATATAAAACAACGCAGTTTTCTTTTACAAAATCGGCACAAATGAAGGAATTAAAGCACAAATTACATACTTAAATATAATAATAATGAAAAATAAACCTTGCTTAAAGTTGATGGATGAGATGAAAGTTGATCCCTTGACTTGACCTTGGTTTAAAGCTTGGATGGAAGGATGTATATGGGAATGGTTAGGAGAGTGGTATGATAATGATGATATGGAGATGATGAGAGTGATTATGAGAGAATTAGAGAGGGATGATGGAAAGAATTTTTGAGAGAGTTTAGGTGGAGTGATGATAATAGTTAGTAGTTGATGAGTGAAAATGGTGAGGTATTTATAGGTGGAGATGCGAGGGAATCTGTTTTTTTTTTTTTTTTTAGGACCTCGGTATTGTCGTTCTCTCTCATGGAGCTAGGGGCCTTGGCTAAAACTACTCGACTCTAGGTAAGGTTTAAGATCATGGGATAACAAGCAGATCGTGATGGCGAACAGAACAAACACAATTATAGTTCAGTCAAATGGGAACTATGGGCGTCGGGAGACTTCGGGACGCAAACGATGATTAGGAAGAGGGTTTCGCAACTAGAAAGCAACAGAATAGTGGAATAAAATGACAATCCCGTTAAGATAAACCCACCAGATTTCCTTTTTCAAGAATAATCCGGATTAACTTCCTACAAGCCCACCACGGACCCGGAGGGTTAAAAGAACGGGGCTCTCTAGTTCGCTCCTATTCACTTTCGTGAATAGAATACTAATTATCCCAATTCCTACCTTCCAACCCAAGTGTTGGATGTATTCGGGATCTTTCATACCCAAAATACATCCCACTTGAAGGAAGAATAGGAGTGGAAAGTTGATTCCACTACAAATTACCTCCTAAAGTTGCTAACCCAATCTAAATACATCATTCACATCCTTAGTTTCTCCCTAACCCATAAGGGTTCTAGCCTCTAATCATCCTATCTAGCATGCTAAACATAATAATAACTTCATTCATTCTTCAAATAGAAAGTATCTAGAAATTCCAAGCAACAATGACAACAATCAACAAACACCAAATAATCGAATAACAAAAACAGAGATTAAAGAATAAGAGTTAAGAAATGCTCATTAATTTGATGCCGAAAGAAGATACTCCAGAATAATAAGAATCCAATGCTCCAAAGATAATATAAATCTTCAAATCTTCAATAGAAATCCAATAAAATCCAATGCAAGAACAATAATCCAAGTATGAATTCTCACTAAACACTAAGGAATCACTCTAATTGAAAGCTAAAATATGATAAAAGTTCTCTCTAAAACTCTCCTAAAACCCTAGATTAATCTCTAAGAATCCTCCTCTCCAAGTCTCTGATGTTTTTTTTTTTTTTTTTTTTTTTTTTTTTTTGCTAAAAGACCTAAAAACACATATACAAGCTAAGTTAATTACTCAAAACTCGTCACTTCATTAAGCAGCGAAATGAGAATCTGCAGGGGACCGTAGGTACGGTCTATGAGACCGTGGCTACGGTCCTGCGTAACTCCTGCAGATTTCTCTCTTCTTCGCAGCACCGTAGGCGCGGTGTGACAAGACCGTGGGTGCGGTCTGGCGATTTGGGTCAGGTGAGATTTCTCTCCTTCGCACCGTCGTGGGTGCGGTCCCCTGAGACCGTGGGTACGGTCTCACTCGGGTACTTCACCTGCTGCTCATGTCTTGCACCTACCGTAGCTGCGGTATCCTGAGACCGTGGGTACGGTCAAGCTCGGTCACTTCATCTTGTCATGCCTTACACCCACCGTGGGTGCGGTCATTAGGACCGTGGGTACGGTCAGGCTCGGCCAGCTTGATTCAGCAACGTCTAGCTTTTCATCCTCTCGAAGTGTTTGGCCTTCCCGCATCCTCTGCCTTTGCCTTGACCATGACCCGGGAAATCTCGGGATTCCCAAAGTAGCTACAAAATGGCCCTTTTGACCATATTTTGAGTAAAAACTCCGGAATCTACAAAATAACCAAAAACGTATTAAAAGTTATTGAATTAAACCACGAAACGAGTCAAAAGCCTAAGGATTTAGGCGGTAATTAGAAACAAAATTGGGTCTAAACACCCCCTCCCCCACACTTAAACTTTTGCTCGTCCCGAGCAAAACAAAACAAGATAAATAAGAAAACTAAACACCAACTCCTCTGTCATGGGAGGAAACGAGTGCATTTAGCGTATGCACCAAGCCCTTTGAACCCCCCGACAGCCGGGGTGGACGAGATGGACTCGTGACGGTTTGTAGCGGTTATACCCACAAAAGCCAAAGAAAAAGGAGATAGGGAAAATGAAAATAAACTAAAGAAAACAAAAGGAAAGAGGAACAAAAAAACTTCGAATCAAAGGATCTTGCGACCTTAACTAAGAAAACGTTATTAAGCCTCCAAAAGGAACCGTTATGAGCATCTCACGATCCCCTATCCCAAGCAAAATCAGTCTTTGAGATTTTTGATTTCCTACACCTAATGCCAAGCAAAACCCCATGTGCGTTAGTGCTAGTGGGTTCTAACCAAAACCAAAAGACTCCAAGGACTCATGTTTGAACTAAAAACAACTAACAAACAAGGCATGAGTTTCCCTTCCCCGCATTTGGTCGCCCTTGGCTTGGTGAGGGCCGTAGGTGATGCAAGGATAGGCCCCAGACTTTAAGAATCACAAACTTTCTTTTTCTTTTTGGTTGGTTTTACCAACGAAATTATTTTTTTTTCTTTTTTCTCTTTTGTTTTTCTTTTTTTTAAAAGTCGGTATTAGCCTTATTTTTGGGAATTGGACGGCCCAAATATGGGGTTTACCCTCCCAACACAGTTTTTTCCATACACACCTCCGTCGAGAATTCAGTATAGGAGGAGATTAAGGGGTATTAGCGCCGTACCGCTAATACCGGGCCCGTGTAGGTTGGCTAAGTGTATGGTGGTTAATGTCATTCAGCGACACGCCCCACTTAATCCGGTTATTGTAGCTTTTGCTTTCTTTTTCTTTTTGTTTTTAACTTTGCTTTTGCTTTTGCTTTTGCTAAACGGGAAAAAGGAAACAAGCTCAGACACGAAACCCTAGACTCTCCCGACTTCAACCAGAACGTGAAAGGAATCGGGGGTTTCCCTAGGCACTTGATGAAGGACATCTAAAGAGATAAGTCATGACTCGTACCCAAGACAGGGTCGAAAACGCTCAGACCGGTTTCTTTTAAAGAAGATTAAGAACGGCTTCTCAATTTTGACAACAAGATCCATGAAACAAAGCAAAAACAAAAACTAAAGAAAACTTTTAAGGTTTTCACTCTCTTTTTCCTCCTTTTTCACACAAATTTTTTGTTTTCAAATTTTAGGCAAACATTAGGAAAACAAAACTAAAAAACTAGGTGATCTACCCTTTGAAGCAATTATCTCCCCCCCCCACACTTAAAATGCCACAATGTCCTCATTGTGGGAAGGTGTCACAAGAAAGGGGTAGAGAACCTACAAAAACAAACAAACAAGAACAACTAGCAAATAAAAGTGGTGGCGACCCGAGCCCACACGGCTCCAACAACAATAGAATCCCAACACAAACACTCAAGGGGGTTTGCCACCCAAAAGAAAAACACGCATGCGACGGATCATGAAGATAATTCACATAAGAAGCATAAGACGGAAAGATATTACCTTGAGCTCTTCAAAACTGTTCAAGCGATGATCCGAAGTCGTCGTTCAAGTGAATCACAACGATATTAGAGCAAAAGACGACTTTACATATGACAAAATCCGCATGCGAGATCGAAAACAGAAACAAGGAAAACTAACTAACTAAACTCCTAACAAAGGAACTAAAAAGAAGAAAAAGAAAACTATAGACAAAATATACATTGCAATTGACATACCTTATCCTCGAATCTCACTCATTGAGGCGGGAAATAAGGGTGAAACTCAACACAAACTAACCAAACATACATGATTCATTTCATTTCATTAAAAACAACTATTCATTACATTGCCAGAGTAACCATCCATGCCCAAAATACAACCAAACAATAGACAAAATAAGCCATCACCGGCCAAAGACACGACCAACAACCAACTAAAACTACCCAATTACAACCGACAAACAACCAAACTACCAACAAAATACAACTAAAAGACCACCATAACCAAATCTAACTAACCTTGAGAGCAACACCAAAATAAGCCATAAGGACCCGAGACACCACCCGCCAAAACCACAAAGCCATCGCATCTAAACCCCGATGAAGCATCCCCCCCACACTTATATGCCATACAATAAAGTATGTAAAAACTAATGACAAAGATCGGGTGGGGGCGGGAATGCTTACAAACAGTCCTCAAGCGGATCCTCCCGGAGGAGGATGGGGTTGGAGTTGTGACTGGATGCCAACAAGAATCTCTTGTTGGGCCTCGATCATACCTTGCAAATCCTCGATAAGGCTTTGTTGGTTTTGGATGAGTTCTCGCTGCACTTGAAATTCATCGTGAAGCGCTTAGAGTTGATCACTAATGCGCTCTAAGGTGTCATCATTTGCTTTGCTAGGCCCCGCTTCTTCTCCTTGCTCTCCCTCATCGTCCACTTCCTCATCTTCCTCTGCTTCCTTGTCACCTTCTTCTTCGGGCTCCCAAGGACCACCTACCACATAGTGCCCCCCGAACTCTTGGCCACAAGACCAATTTCGTCGATCGGAGACATCTAAGCGCCTTTCGGCATGCTCGTCAGCCAAATGGACCACGACGCTATGGGAATCATACTCGTGGCGGTAAAGTGTTCGTGTTTTGTTTTTATCCAGGAATTCCAACTTTCGCAAACGAACACCATCTATAGGATCGGGAAAGTATCGCGGAGTCCACTCGGCAAGATAGGACTCCAAGCCTTTCTTCTTGAGGAAGTGGCAAATAATGTGTCCCATGCCAAGGGTCATGTTTCGAGTTTCAAGGCTGATCTCCCAAAGGCAATGAAGAATACAAGAGCCGGTGTTTACGCGGCGACCATGGATTACGTTGAAGAGGATGAAAAGATCGTCTTTGCGAATGTTTGACCGTCCAGTGTCCCGGCCAAAGACGGAGCTTGAAATGATGCGGTGAAAAAGGCGAACACTCAAGTTGCAAAAGTCCCGGGCTTTTGAATTGCTTGGATAATGGACTTGTAATTTACGAGTCCGAAGCTTGGGATATCGTCTCCTCCAACAGGTGATAGCTCTCATAGCTTCTTGCTCGTCAAATTTGACACACTCACCATAGAAGATACCATCCAAAGGAAGACCGAAAGCGTTGCAAAGGTCTTGAGCAGTACACTCCACCTCTTTCTTGGCAACTATGTAAGAGAAGGTGGCCGTTGAAGTACCATTCTCCCGAACCACTAGGGAGCTCAAGAATTCGAGCACCGGTTGGTCGATAATAGGCTCGTTGATGGTAGCGAAGATTTCCCAACCCATGACATTTATGAAATAGTCCATGCTTGGTTTGCAATACACATCCTTCGCTGTTTCCGTGTGATACAAATCCGGAGCACAAATTTTCCGTTGCTTCAACCGTGCATACCTCGCCTTGTGCATTTCATCCCTAAAGGTGACCTTCACCTTCGGGTCAAACTGAATGAGGGAGGCTGGTTGATCTTTGTAACGAGTCTTATCAGGTTCTTCCGAAGTAGAAGGAGGAGGGGTCGGTTCTGGCTCGGTTCGGGAACGCTTAGCTCGACCCATAGGAACAACCAAAGGGCAACAACAACAGTAGAAACGCAAATAGCAACCACAATGCTCAAAATCACCAAACAACAACAACCAAAAACTTCACTAACCAAATTCCAATCACAATTTCACTACCAACTTCAACCAATTAACACACCCAAGCCACAAACTCAGAACATTCAACAAAATCCCAGATAGTTGTGCACAAAAACAACCGAAATCAACAAGGAAATTGAACTTGGATGCACCAAAAATTTTTTTTAATTTTTTCGAGTTTTTATTATTTTTTTCTTTTCTTTTTTTCTCAACCTTAACAAATCAAACATGAAAACCAAAAGAAAAATAAATGCAGGAAATAAAAGGAAAACACTAAAGGTAGGGGAAGTAACTTGTACCTCTCCCGGGTGCTTGTTTTAGGTCTTAGCTTGACCTAATCCACTCTTTCACCTTTCAAAGTCGACAAGGAACACTACAACCGTCCCCGCATATTTTTCTCCCATGGTGTATGGCTTGATCTTTGATGAGTTGACCTTGAAACAATCCCCCTTTTCATTCTTAAGTTCGATGACACCGGCGGGAAGGATCCTTACTATTTCAAAGGGTACGGACCACCTTGATCTCAATTTCCCGGAAAATAGCTTGAGCCTCGAATTGAAGATAAGGACTCTATCACCCACTTTGAATTCACGACAGTTCAATCTCTTATCGAGCCATGCTTTCTTTCGCTCTTTGTAGATCCTATTATTTTCATAAGCATGGCGTCGTAACTCCTCAAGCTCCTCCAATTGAAATAGACGATTCGCCCCGGCCGCCTTGAGATCGTAAATCAATTTCTTGATCGCTCACATCGTCTTATGCTCGAGTTCTACGGGAAAGTGGCATCCTTTCCCGTAAACTAGACGGTACGGGGTAGTCCCAATCGGCGTTTTGAAGGCGGTGCGGTATGCCCACAAAACATCGTCTAATTTCTCCGCCCAATCTTTTCGTGAAGAGCTAACCGTTTTCTCCAAAATCTCCTTAATAGCACGGTTTGAAATCTCTACTTGCCCTTGCGTTTGAGGGTGATAAGCTAGTCTCCGCTTATGATTGATACCATACTTCGCTAGAAGAGACTCAAACCTTTTCTCGATAAAATGGGATCCGTTGTCACTTATAATCATTCTTGGGATGCCAAATCTTGGGAATATGATTTTCTTCAGAAATCTTGATACAGATTTGCCATCGCATTTTGCACAAGGAATGGCCTCAACCCATTTCGAAACGTAGTCCACCGCCACTAAAATATATCGGAAACCTCTTGATGATGGAAAGGGACCCATGAAGTCCAACCCGCATACATCGAAAACCTCTACCTCTAGGATGAAATGCAATGGTGCTTCATTCTTCCGGGAGATATTTCCTGACCTTTGGCATTTATCGCATTGCTTGACGTGAAGATAGGAATCACGAAAGAGTGTCGGCCACCAATAGCCGACTTGTAAGACCCTCGCTGCCGTCTTTTGCGATCCACCATGACCTCCAACCGGGAACTCATGGCAATGTGTCAAAACGGATTTCTCTTCAGTCTCGGGTAGACATCTTCTGTACATCCCGTCGTTGCACAACCAAAATAGGTATGGATCGTCCCAAAAGAAATGTTCTACATCGTCAAAGAACTTCTTCTTTTGATAAGGGGTCAGATTTGGAGGAATCACCTCGCTGGACAAGTAGTTTATGATGTCGGCATACCACGGGCTAGAATGCTTGATGGCCATGAGTCTCTCATCCGGGAAAGAATCCACGATCGGTTGGGTATCCTCTAAGTCAACAAGGATTCTCGATAGGTGATCGGCTACTACATTCTTCGTGCCGGCCTTGTCGCGAATTTCCAAATCGAACTCTTGCATAAGCAAAACCCACCGTATAAGTCTCGGGTTCGTTTCTTTCTTCCCCACCAAATATTTAATCGCAGCATGGTCCGTGCATACTACCACCTTGGAGAACATAAGGTACTGCCGGAATTTGTTGAGAGCAAAGATGATTGCCAAAAGCTCCTTCTCCGTGGTCGTGTAACTTCTTTGTGCGCTATCGAGCGTATGGCTTGCATAGTAGATAACTCTTGGCTGCTTCTCTATGGTTTGAGCCAAACACGCTCCCACGGAAAAATCGCTCGCATCCGCCATGATTTCGAAGGGTAATGTCCAATCCGGGGGTTGAACCACCAGAGCGGAAATCAAGGCTTGCTTTAACCTGTAAAATGACTCAAGGCATTCATCAGTAAAAAGGAATGGGGCATCCTTACACAAGAGCTCAGTTAGAGGTCGAGCAATTTTGGAAAAATCCTTGACAAACCGGCGATAAAAGCCGGCATGGCCAAGGAAGCTACGCACCCCTTTAACGGAAGCCGGGGGTGGTAGATGCTCTATAACCTCAACTTTAGCCTTGTCTTCTTCGATGCCCCTCGAAGAAATCAAATGACCTAGCACAATACCTTCTTCCACCATGAAGTGGCATTTTTCCCAATTCAACACTAAGTCAACTTCTTCACAACGGATTAAAACTTTCTCCAAATTCAGCAAACAATCATCAATGGTATTGCCATAAACATAAAAGTCATCCATAAAGACCTCCATGCATTGTTCAATGAATTCACTAAAAATAGCTATCATGCAACGTTGAAATGTTCCCGGTGCATTACACAACCCAAAAGGCATACGTCGATAAGCAAATGTACCATATAGGCAAGTGAAAGTAGTCTTTTCTTGATGTGCGGGGTGGATTGAAATTTGGAAAAAAACTCGAGTACCCATCTAGAAAACAGAAGTACGAGTGACCCGCCAACCTCTCCAACATCTGGTCAATAAAGGGGAGAGGGAAATGGTCTTTCTTTGTTACTTTATTTAATTGTTGGTAGTCAATGCACATCCTCCAACTGGTGACGGTTCGGGTACTAACTAGTTCATTCTTTTCATTCTCAATCATAGTCAAACCACCCTTCTTAGGTACACACTGAACCGGGCTTACCCATTCTCTATTTGCGATGGGGAAGATGATCCTAGCAGCTAACAACTTCACTACTTCCTTTTTGACTACCTCTTGTATATTAGGGTTTAATCGACGCTGGGGTTGCCTAGTTGGTTTTGCATCCTCTAACAAATCAATTGAATGCATGCATATAGAAGGGGATAAACCTTTCAAATCCTCTATTTTATAACCTAAAACACCCCTATGCTTTCTAAGCAAATCAAGCAACTTGGACATATTAGAATCATGCAATTTAGCATTTACAATAACAGGGCAAGACTTCTCATCATCCAAGAAAGCATATTGTAGGGAAGGGGGTAAAGGTTTAAGCTCTAAAGGACTAGAGGATTTAGTTAGAGAAGAAGACATACCCTTGTAGATCGCAACGTGAATCTCCATACACTCAATATGAGGCTCTTCAATAATAATCTCCTCATTCATGGGTGATGAATCAAGAAGGTTGGTGAAGAAGGTAATATCGGTGCCGTCGGTCTCAAATTGGAAAGATTCCAATAGACAAGCTTCCAAAGGATCATCGCAAGTAGACTCAAGTAGATGTGAGTCCTCAATATATTCATCAACAAGGAACTCCATCATATCGATAGCATGACACGATTCCCCATATGAAGGACCTTTCAATGACCCCTCGAGATTAAAAATGATGCTTTCATCTCCGACATTCAACGACATACTACCATGCTTCACATCGATTATTGCTCCCGCCGTAGCAAGAAACGACCTTCCCAAAATGATGGGCATGTTATTGTCTTCCTCTATCTCCAAAATCACAAAATCACATGGAATCAAGAATCGACCCACTTAGACTGGAATGTCCTCCAATATTCCCAAAGGTCTTCGCACGGAACGGTTGGCCAATTAGAGATTAATTGTCGTAGGAGTTAGATCGTTGAGATTCAACTTCTTACATATAGAATGAGGCATGACGCTCACACTAGCTCCTAAATCACAAAGAGCACGACCAATCCGCATGTCACCAATGGTACAAGGGATAGAAAAACTTCCGGGGTCGGCTAACTTCTCCGGTGATTTGTTGTCAATAATAGCACTACAATCCGCCGTCAAGTGGATAGTATATTTCTCTTGAATTCTCCTTTTACTTGTGAGAAGCTCCTTCAAATGCTTCTTGAAAGATGGGACTTCGGAAATAGCATCAAGAAATGGAATGTTTACTTGAAGCTTTTTGAGCATCCCGATGAACTTTGAAAACTTTGCATCGGACTTGGGCTTTGCTAACCGCTCGGGAAAAGGAACCGACGGTAGCTTCGGCTTCTCAATGATTTGGATTGGCTCTTCTTCTATCATTATTCCTTTCTCTTTTCTTACTTTCTCAATCTCCTCTCTTTCTTTACTAGCTTCTCCCAACTCCTCCACATGAACTTCCTCATCTCCATCACCCAAAACAAACTCATTCTCTCGCTCCTCTATCAAATCCTCTTCTTCCGTGATATCTACCACATCACCCTCTTTATCACCCAAAACATCCTCTACCACCATCCTAGGACCTTCAATCTCCCTACCACTCCTCAATGTAATAGCATTAAGTTGCCCCTTGGGGTTTGGTTGAGGTTGGCTAGGGAGGGATTGAGTAGGTTTTGATTGTTGTGCTATTTGAGCCATTTGTAACTCAAGATTCTTTATGCGTGCTTGGTCCCTATCTTGAGCTAAGGACATCTTATCTTGAGTTAAAGAAATCTTTCGTAGGATTTGCTCAAAAGAAGAAAATTCTTGTTGTGATGGTTTGGATATTTGGGACGTTTGACCATGGTGAGGGTTTTGTTGGTACTGGCGGCGGTTTTGGTTTGAGAAACCAGGGGGTGGATTATGGATTTGTGGAGCTTGTTGGTTTTAGGCATAATTCCCATAAGGACGAATATGATTTGAGTTGGGATAGGAAAGGTTATTGTTTGGATAGATAGCTTGGACTTGCTCGGCTTGATATTCCTCACACCTTTGAAAAGAATGTGGCCCTCCACGAAAATCACACACAAGAGCTCGGGAATCCAGAATAATCATAGGTACCTCTTGAGCTGCATTTACTTGCCTCGTAGTCTCTTCCAAGGCCTTCTTCTGCTGCATCTCTAGAACGGCGTTCATGAGAAATTTGATAGTAGGATTGCTCTCTAAAGAAGGACCTCCATCTCTAGGACTACGACCGCCTCTTCAATGTGGAGAGTTTTGAGATATCTCAAGGAGGAACACATTTGCTTCTTCCGCCGTCTTCTTGAGGAACATGCCTCCCGAGGCATGATCAATGGATTCACGCAAAGAGCTAGTCAGTCCGGAATAAAAGTGATGCAATAATAGCCAATCCTCAAGATTGTGGTGTGGACACCTCCGTTGGAGATCCTTGAATCTCCCCCACACTTCAAATAACGACTCATCGGATTCTTGTTTGAAACTCATGATGGCTTGCCTCAACCTCCATGTCTCATCATTGGGGAAAAACCTTTGAAGAAAGTCGCGGCTAAGGGTATCCCATGTAGAGTAGGTTCCCGGCGGACACGTGTTAAGCCACAATAATGCTTTTCCCTTTAAAGTGAGAGGGAAAAACTTCAACTTCATGTATTCGGTGGTGACTCCATTCATTTGTACGAAACCGATGCGTTGCTGAAACTTGTTGATGTGGTCGATGGGATTTTCATGCTCTCCTCCATGATACGGAGTGTTCTCAAATATCTCCAACAAATATGGTTTGAACTTGAATGATGCGTTTGGTGGTAATGTAGGTAATATGATAGGATCGCCTCCCGTACCCGATGATGGTAAGGAGTATGATGCTAAGGTACGGGGTGGAACTTGCTCTCCGTCAGCCATTGGAATTTCGATCGTCTCTCGCTCCCTTTGTTGTCTTCTTCATCTCCACCCGGCGTTAGCTTGGCGAATAATACTCTCCGGATTCGGATTCGGTGGAGTTATAGGAGTTTGGCCTTGTCGAGATCGAGTCCGCATGCACAAAAGGAACAAACAGAAGAGTCAAATTCCCAATAACCAAGGATAACAAAATCTCTAGAAAATGAAATGATCTTAAACAACCTATAGAAAAAAAGCTAAGCTAGGTGCGCTTGCTCCCCGGCAACGGCGCAATTTTGTGTAAAGCGGTTTTTTTTTTTAGGACCTCGGTATTGTCGTTCTCTCTCAGGGAGCTAGGGGCCTTGGCTAAAACTAATCGACTCTAGGTAAGGTTTAAGATCTGGGATAACAAGCAGATCGTGATGGCAAACAGAACAAACACAACTATAGTTCAGTCAAATGGGAACTATGGGTGTCGGGAGATTTCGGGACGCAAATGGTGATTAGGAAGAGGGTTTTGCAACTAGAAAGCAACAGAATAGTGGAATAAAATGACAATCCCGTTAAGATAAACCCACCAGATTTCCTTTTTCAAGGATAATCCGGATTAACTTCCTACAAGCCCACCACGGACCCGGAGGGTTAAAAGAACGGGGCTCTCTAGTTCGCTCCTATTCACTTTCGTGAATAGAATACTAACTATCCCAATTCCTACCTTCCAACCCAAGTGTTGGATGTATTCGGGATCTTTCGTACCCCAAATACATCCCACTTGAGGGAAGAATAGGAGTGGGAAGTTGATTCCACTACAAATTACCTCCTAAAGTTGCTAACCCAATCTAAATACACCATTCACATCCTTAGTTTCTCCCTAACCCATAAGGGTTCTAGCCTCTAATCATCCTATCTAGCATGCTAAACATAATAATTACTTCATTCATGCTTTAAAAAGAAAGTATCTAGAAATTCCAATCAACAATGACAACAATCAACAAACACCAAGTAATCGAATAACAAAAACAGAGATTAAAGAGTAAGAGTTAAGAAATGCTCATTAATTTGACGCCGAACGAAGATACTCCAGAATAATAAGAATCCAATGCTCCAAAGATAATATAAATCTTCAAATCTTCAATAGAAATCCAATAAAATCCAATGCAAGAACAATAATCCAAGTATGAATTCTCACTAATCACTAAGGAATCACTCTAATTGAAAGCTAAAATATGATAAAAGTTCTCTCTAAAACTCTCCTAAAACCCTAGATTAATCTCTAAGAATCCTCCTCTCCAAGTCTCTGATGTTTTTTTTTTTTTTGCTAAAAGACCTAAAAACAATATATACAAGCTAAGTTAGTTACTCAAAACTCGTCACTTCATTAAGCAGCAAAATGAGAATCTGCAGGGGACCGTAGGTACAGTCTATGAGACCGTGGCTACGGTCCAGCGTAACTCCTGCAGATTTCTCTCTTCTTCGCAACACGGTAGGCGCGGTGTGACAAGACCGTGGGTGCGCTCTAGCGATTTGGGTCAGGTGAGATTTCTCTCCTTCGCACCGTCGTAGGTGCGGTCCCCTGAGACCGTGGGTACGGTCTCACTCGGGTACTTCACCTGCTGCTCATGTCTTGCACCCACTGTAGCTGCGGTATCCTGAGACCGTGGGTACGGTCAAGCTCGGTCACTTCATCTTGCCACCGTGGGTGCGGTCATTAGGACCGTGGGTACGGTCAAGCTCGGCCAGCTTGATTCAGCAAAGTCTAGCTTTTCATCCTCTTGAAGTGTCCGGCCTTCCCGCGTCCTCTGCCTTTGCCTTGACCATGACCCGGGAAATCTCGGGATTCCCAAAGTAGCTACAAAATGGCCCTTTTTACCATGTTTTGAGTAAAAACTCCGGAATCTACAAAATAACAAAAAACGCATTAAAAGTTATTGAATTAAACCAAGAAACGAGTCAAAAGCCTAAGGATTTATGCGGTAATTAGATACAAAATTGGGTCTAAACAGAAATGTGAGGGACACATCCCAAAAATCAAGCCCGTCCATGCAAGCACAAACGACATGCGGCTTTTGACAATTATCTTGGCCAGCCCGAATCAAATCAAGGTGGATAATATCATGGTATGCATGGAAATTCTGGCGCCAAAAATCAATTAAATACGTATAGGTTAGGCGGCCTATAGGAATTAAAGACGGGGATTGATGATGTGGCTAGCGAAGGCGGGCTGCTACTGAACTCAAAGGACAGGCGACTCATATTATTTTACTGGGCTGGATTCACATTTGGGCCTGCTTGTTAATTAATACAAGTCACGCGGCCTTTATTATTTTCTTGTGTTTTTTCTGATATGGGCCCGCTTTGTTGGGTTCGTGGGCCTAATGACCCATTTGGTGTTCGACCCAAAGGACATGCTGAGTTTTGACGAGTCGGAATTTTTTTGGTGAAAATTCTGATGTCGACAGAAAGCCCCCACTTTGATCGAGTCCGAATAGAACGAAGGTTAAAGTAGCTTGAGATTCTGACTTCTTGACGTTTGATACCCGAAGATGGATGCTGTCGGTGCTGTCGTCGGGCCTTTAGGTGGCAACC
The DNA here is from genome assembly GCA_029582165.1 of Portulaca oleracea. Lineage (NCBI taxonomy): Eukaryota > Viridiplantae > Streptophyta > Magnoliopsida > Caryophyllales > Portulacaceae > Portulaca > Portulaca oleracea. The sequence continues at coordinate 6,374,955 of CM055878.1, read as the reverse complement.
ATTGGACGACTGAAGATGTCGGTGATGTCATCGGAGGCCTTTAGGTCGCAACCGTTAGACGACTAAAGATGTCAGTGATGTCATCAGAGGCCTTTAGGTGGCAACCGTTGGGCGACTGAAGATGTCGGTGATGTCGTCGGAGGCTGTAACGTGGTCTATATAACTCGATTTTTGTCGTTCTTCCTCGAGGAGCAAGGGGCCTTAGTAGGCCTGGACAATTGGCTGGGGCCCCTGTGGACCATAAGGGTTGGGCCAATCTATTAAGGGTCGAAGCCTTGATAAGATTTTAGAAGGGCCAGGCTACATACGGGCCCACAAAAGAATGGGCCCGGCGAGGGTCAGTTGCGGGTCAGAGCGGGTCATTGCTTGTTCCTCCTCAGGGTCTCACTCCCCCCTCATCTTTCTCTTTCTCTTTCCTAGGGTTTCACTCAAATGATTCTTCATTTGAGCACTCATGGCTTCCCCCATCCAATTAATCGATGCAATTAATCCCACCATTGGCTTCGAAGAATCGTCGACCGCCATGATTTCTTCCATTTAATTAATCGACGACGACGACGACATACTAGTATGACAATCCGCAGCACCAGAGATTGGTTGGTGAATTTGTGTTTTTCTATTTTCCTTCTTAGTTTGTCTCTCTTTATCTCTTTCTATCTCGATCTTCCTTGTGCGAAATCTAGTTGTGGATTGAAAAGCATCAATTGAAAAGTTGGGGCTGTTAAAAATTCTATGTTGTGCAAAATCGTTCGAGTGAAATCTAGGTATATGAAGCCTAAGAGTATGGAAACCCAGATTTTGTAACTTTGGTTGTGTTTATATACAAATTTGATTATGTTCATACAAAAATCAGAGTTGCCTTCATTTTTTTCACATTTTGATGAGTGGTTTTTCCTTTCACCATTTGAAGCCGTGAGATTTGGGGTGTGATTGCTTTTCTTGATGATGGCATGAAGATGAACAAAGCATGCCTACTTAAGATGCCATAGGAAATATGGGATACACGCATGAAGAATTGAAGATTAGTGAAAAGTTTCTTTATGCATGAAGTTGTCAGATACACATAACTTTTTTTTTTTTGAATTGGCGGTTCATTGGGGGGGGGGGAGGGGCAGGGCCAGCTAGCCCATGGCCCGACTCGACCCTTTGTCTTAAAAGTGTTGACCCAACCCTAGACCATTAGAGTAAAGGGTCGGCCCTAACCCGGCCCGACCCAGCCCGTTGCCCAGCTTCAGGCCTTGGCTAAAGGTATTGGTCAAGAACGGGTCTAGATTGCTAAGGTCGCAAAAGGTGAGGGTAAGGTATCTAACCGAAGCAAACACGAAGAAATAAAGAAACTAAGGTCAGGTCAAAGGGAAAATGGGCTTCGGAGGCTTTTCGGGATGCATACGGGAATGAGGACATAGGTTTTGCAATACGAGAGTGAAAACTGAGAAAACCCAAATGAGAATTATGTTGAAAAAGGCCACGAGATTCCCTCTTTCGAAGGCCAGAGTTTAATTGAACAGAATTCCCTAATTAGTCTCTATCTCACTCTCGTGAGCGAGTGCAAACTATCCCCCCTCCAACCTTCCATTGACAAGCGTTGGATGTATTCGGGAGCCTTCGGACCCGAATACATTCCACTTGAAGGAAGGATTGGAGCGGGAAAGTGGTGTTCCCCTTAATCATTCTCTAAAATGCTAACCCATTCCTAATTACCCATTCACACGCTTAATTACTCCCTAACCCATTAGGGTTCTAACCACTAATCATCACAACAATTAAACTAGCATCAACAAAACCAACCTTAAGCATGGATTCTAACATGGAAAAGGCAAAACACAATCAAAGCAACTAAAATTGCAACAAGAACATCAAAGCAACAAGGAAAAAATTAAAGGAAAGCAATTAAATAAACAAGTAATAGCGAAAGAGATTAAGGAAAGAATTCACCTAACAAAGATACTGAAGAGTAAGGACGAACAAGAGAAAAGAGAACCTTCAATCACTAATACTTCAATCTTCAAAACAAAACCCAAATCAAAGTAACAATCTAAGTGGAAATCTCACTAATCACTCACTAATTAAACCCTAATTACTACTTAAAAGCTAGGTATACGTAGCTTAGAGTCTCCTAAGGCTCCCTAAAACTCTCCCCAATATAATCGCAGCCTAGGGTTTATACATAAAGCAAAGAAGTTACTTAAAACACTGTCGTTCAATCCGCAGAATCGCGTGAAAATTGCAGTCGGTCGCGGGTGCGACCACCCAGGTAGCGGGTGCGACCAACCTGGTAGCGGGCGCGACCATGAGAAAAGTGCCCAGGCGATTTTCTTGTGCGCTAGGTAGCGGGCGCTACCTCTCAGGTCGCGGGTGCAACCCTCATCTGGCACGAACTTGTCGCTTGCGCGATCACCCAGGTAGCGGGTGCTACTAGCTTCTGGATCATATCTTCCCTTCTCTTTCCAGGTTGTAGCGTGTGCGACGACCTTGATTTCCTTCAAACTTAGGGAAAAGTATCTCGGGTCGAATTCGCTTCGATTCTCGACTCAGCTAGCCTCGGGGAATCACTCGAAAATCTCCAAAATGCCCCTAAAAAGCCCCGAAGTAGCTCCTTTGCCTTGTTTTTATCAAAAAGTGTCAAAACCTACAAAAAGCAAATAAAAACAAAGAAAAAGACTCAGAATAAGCCAAAAAAGCAAGCTGAAATGCGTTATTTAGGCCCAAAAATTGGACTAAACACCCCCCACACTTAAACTTTTGCTTCTCCCGAGCAAAACAAAATAAAACAAACTAAAAATTAAACACCAACTCCTCTGTCGTGGAAGGAAACGAGTGCATTTAGCGTACGCACCAAGCCCTTTAAATCCCCTGGCAGCCCAGGTGGACGTGATGGGTCTCGTGAGGGTTTGTGGCCACTGTACCCACAAAAGCCAAAGAAAAGGAAAAAGGAGAGAGAAAAGGTGAAAAACAAAACAAAGCTTGAAAAAGGAAGAAAGAAAGAAAAGCTTGCTAGTAGATTCATGCAATCAACAACAAAAATGGCAATGCTAATCAATCAAAAGGAACGAATACGAGCGCATCAAGAACACCTAATCCAAGGTATCGCCATTCTTAGAGGTTTTCGGCTCCCAAATGTCTCCTACATTACAAGGTCCTTTATGCACAAGTGCTGGTGTATCCTAGTTGATTCTGATTGATCCAAAGCCAAAATCACCACCCGAGCTCATTCCAAAGCAAAAAGGTCAACAAAGTGTTGCCTTCCCTCGCTTGTGTCGCCCTTGGCTTGGTGAGGGCCGCAGGAAATGCAAGGAAAAGACCAACATTTTATTTACTTACAATCTATTTTCGTTTGTTTTCCTTTTTCTCTTTTATTTTCTTTCAACTATATACTTTGTTTTTCTAGTTGGCATGTTTCGAGATTAATGCGGCCCGGGAAGGGGTTTACTCTCCCGGCGTGGTTCCGCTCCGTACATAACAAGGTACTTAAGGGACGAGGGCGTCGCAACCACCCACGTCAAACCACGTTGCGGAACCAACTTTTCGCTAGGTTTACAAGGTTAAAGTCGGGTTTTTCGGGAATTCGCATGGGCCTTAGAAAAGAGGTCACCCTCCTAACTCAGGCTACTCCATACACAAACGAAGTGATTAAGGGGCGTGAGTGCTGCCCACTCACACCGGCCTTTGTTGGTTTCGCCGACAATCAAATTAACCAATTATTCCAATTTAATTAACTTTCACTTTTTCAACATGCTCGAGGGTGAACAATTAAGGTCTAACGGTTTCAAAGAGGAAGTGAAAGAAACAAGAACCTCATTTTGCAATCAATGAAGGGAATATAAGCAGATGTGTCATGGCAACACCCGGACTAGGGCCTACAACGCTCATACTGGCTTCTTTTTAGAAGATTAACGAAGACTTCGAGCCATTGACAATGCGATTCTAAAAACAAAGCAAAAACTAGAGAAAAACAGAAAACTTAAGGGGTTTTTCACAACTTTTTCTCCTCTCTTTTTTTTCCTTTTTCACGAAATTTTTTCAAATTTTAACCTAAAAAGATCAAAAATAAAATGCTAGGTGATCTACCCTCAAACATAATATCCCCCCCCCCCACACTTAAAACGCTACAATGTCCTCATTGTGGGAAGGGTGTCACATGAATAGGTAGAACAACCACAAAAAGCATATAAACAAAAACACCTAGTAAGAAAAGTGGTAGCGACCCGAGCCCAGACGGCTTCAACAACAAGATAAACCCAACAAGCACATACTAGGGGCTCGCCACCAAAAGAAAAATCAAGTATGCAGCTTGGATAAAAAGTATAACACATTCAAAGAGAGTGGAAAGAGGTTACCTCGAGATCTTCATTAGAATACTCTCAATCCATGATTCAAAAGAACCAAGCATAGGGTTAGGATATGCAAATTAAACTACCTAGATACTTAGATCCTAGCATGCGAGATTAGGAACATGAAAAAGGAACTAACTAAGAAATGAAAGGAAATAAACAAAAGGAAAGTATTAGTTAGCTCCCATATTAATACTGTTTGATCCTTTCGAGACGTGGTGCACATGAGAGAGCATCTTCCATCTCTTCCACCATCTTCTTTTCCTCCCTTTCCAGCATTTCCCCACGTTGTAAGCATATAGGTTAAGATGATCTAACCAGTTCTTGGTTGACCTTGGGGAAAAGAGAGGTGACGACTTCTTATGCTTTCTCCACCTTCGTTTCCTCCTCTTCTTCCAAATCTCCCAACCACCTTAGTAAACCAAACAAGTTGTTCCTCCGGAGGTCTAATCAAGCGAAATAGATGAGGAGGCGATTTAAGCTCCACTTTAGTTGGTTCCCGGAGTTTTAGACCCTCGAGACCAAGCATGGGTTTCTCACGGTCATCTTTCTTCAATAATTCTTCTTCTTTCTCAACCCCCTCCTTGAATTCTTCTTCCTCAAAGTTTATCAATGTGATCGGGAAGTACTTAAACTCTGCTTGGGGAAGAGATGAATCGAAAGATGCCGCATTGTCAATAATAAAATCATGAACCTCCATACGCTCAATGAAAGGCTCCTCCAGGGGAACATCCTCTACCTCTCTAGTATACGTCCATTAATAAGATTAGTGAGGAAGATTACCTCACGACCATCGAGCTCGCTTGAATCGACTCGAAGGATCTCCTCCAAAGGACACTCACATGAAAACTCGAACGTATAGGGGTCTATTGAGTACCCATCTATTTCCTCATTGAATTCTTCCTCCTCACCCCACTTCTCTTCATTCCCAACTTGACTACTTCAACCACCACCTCCCCTTCTTCATTCATCACTAACTCATTCTCTTCTTTTTCTCCCAAAGATCCCTCCTCCACAAATGTTGGTGCATTGGCTTCTTCTTTACTCCATAGGGTGATAAGATTCACCGGCACCATTTGGGTAGGTTGAGGTTGGATGGGGACGATTTGAGGAATATAGTCTTGCTGAGAAATTTGGGCCCATTAGTTTTCAATGCTCTCGATGAGCCCTATCATTCTCCAGTTTTCATAATTTGCTTCAACATTTTCTCTATGTTGGACTCTTGAAATGGTTGTGACTCTTGAAGTTGAGGGTAGGTTGGTGGTAAGTGGGTTGCAAACTTGTTGGTCTTGGTAGCTACGTGAGAAATTTTGGACGTTTTGGGCGAAGGCTTGAGTCTACTGCATGATTTTCAATTGGTTGGTTGCTCCATCAGATGCTACCTTCTATTCCATCTCTTGGACGATGCCCATAAGGAGCTTAATCGTGGGGTCGCTTTCCAAGGAATAGCCTCCATCTCCTGAGCTCTGGCGACTTCCCCAAGAAGGAGAATGTTGAAATAATTCATGAAGACATTTGCTTGGTGCTCGGTCTTCATAAGGAACATTCCTCCCGATGCAATATCAATTGACTCTTTGAGATCATCTTGAAGCCCATGGTAAAACTGATGCAACAATAACCAATCTGGAAGATTGTGATGCAGACATCACCTTTGGAGACTTTTGAATCTTGCCCATCATTCAAAGAGAGTTTCTCCCGACTCCTGCTTGAAGTTTAAGATGGCTTGTCGGAGCCTATGCATCTCATCAGCCGGGAAAAAATGGTGAAGAAAATCACGGCTCAATGCGTCCCAAGTAGTATATGTGCCGGGTGGGCAAAAGTCGAGCCACATCTTAGCTTTTCCCTCCAAAATGAGAGGAAAGAGCTTTAATTTCAAGAACTTCGACACCTCTAGCATATGCACAAAACCAATCCGATCTCAAATCTTCTAATATGATCGACGGGATTCTCGATGGCATCCCTGTGGCATTGGTTTCTCTCAAAAGCATCCAGCAGGCATTGTTTGAACTCAAATGTTGCAGTGGGTGGTGATAGTGGTAGGATGATGGGATTGCCTCCGTGCGATGATGGAGCAGTATGATAGGAGGGTATGGGGTGGATCAGGTTCGGCCATCGGGCCTTGATGTCACCTACGGTCTCTAATCGACACTAGAGCGAATCTGCATGCACCAAAGAGAACAAAAGAAGCATAAAATTCTCTAGGATCCAAACAATTGATCTTGAGCGATGAAAACAATCTAAACTACTCTTAACCAAAGCTCCCCGGTAATGGCGCCATTTTGTGTAATGTGGTTTGTATAACCCGATGTTTGTCGTTCTTCCTCGAAGAGCAAGGGGCCTTGGCTAAAGGTATTGGTCAAGAACGGGTCTAGATTAGTAAGGTTGCAAAAGGTGAGGGTAAGGTATCTAATAGAAGTAAACACGAAGAAACATAGAAACTAAGGTCAGGTCAAAGGGAAAATGGGCTTCGGAGGCTTTTCGGGATGCAAACAGGGACGAGGTGATAGGTTTTGCAATAAGAGAGTGAAAATTGAGGAAACTCAAATGAGAATTATATTGAAAAAGGCCACGGGATTCCCTCTTCCGAAGGTAATCCAGATTAACTTCCCCGAAATCCACCACGGATCCCGGAGGTTAATTGAACATAATTCCCTAGTTAGTCTCTATCCCACTCTCGTGAGAAAGTGCCAACTATCCCCCCTCCAGCCTTCTATTGACAAGCATTGGATGTATTCGGGAGCTTTTGGACCCGAATACACCCCACTTGAAGGAAGGATTGGAGCAGGAAAGTGGTATTCCCCTTAATCATTCTCTAAAATGCTAACCCATTCCTAATTACCCTTCACTCCTTAATTACTCCTAACCCATTAGGGTTCTAACATCTACTCATCACAACAACTAAACTAGCATCAACAAAACCAACCTTAAGCATGGATTCTAACATGGAAAAAGCAAAACACAATCAAAGTAATTAAAATTGCAACAGGAACATCAAAGCAATAAAGAAAGCAATTAAAGGAAAGTAATTAAATCAACAAGTAATAGCTAAAGAGATTAAGGAAAGAATTCACCTAACAAAGATGCCAAAGGGTAAGGATGAACAAGAGAAGAGAAGCAATCACCAATACTTCAATCTTGAAAACAAAACCCAAATCAAAGTAACAATCTAAGTTGAAATCTCACTAATCACTCACTAATTAAACCTTAGTTACAAACTAAAAGCTATGTAAACCTAGCTTAGAGTCTCCAAAGACTCCCTAAAACTCTCCCCCAATATAATCGCAACCTAGGGTTTATATACAAAGCAAAGAAGTTACTTAAAATGCTGTCGTTCAAGCCGCAGAATCGCGTGAAATTATAGTCGGTCGCGGGTGCGACCACCTTAGTAGTGGGTGCTATCACCCAGGTAGCTAGCGCGACCACCTTGGTAGCGGGCGTGACCATGAGAAAAGTGCCCTGTCGATTTTGTTGTGCCGTAGGTAGCGGGCGCTACCTCTCAGGTCACGGGTGTGACCCTCATCTGGCCAGAACTTGTTGTGCGGTAGGTAGCGGGTGCTACTAGCTTCTGGATCATTTCTTCCCTTCTCTTTCCAGGTTGTAGCGCACACTACAATGGTTGTAGCGTGTGCGACGACCTTGATTTCCTTCAAACTTAGGGAAAAGTATCTCGGGTCGAATTCGCTTCGATTCTCGACTCAGCTAGCCTCGGGGAATCACTCGAAAATCTCCAAAATGCCCCTAAAAAGCCCCGAAGTAGCTCCTTTGCCTTGTTTTTATCAAAAAGTGTCAAAACCTACAAAAAGCAAATAAAAACAAAGAAAAAGACTCAGAATAAGCCAAAAAAGCAAGCTGAAATGCGTTATTTAGGCCCAAAAATTGGACTAAACACCCCCCACACTTAAACTTTTGCTTCTCCCGAGCAAAACAAAATAAAACAAACTAAAAATTAAACACCAACTCCTCTGTCGTGGAAGGAAACGAGTGCATTTAGCGTACGCACCAAGCCCTTTAAATCCCCTGGCAGCCCAGGTGGACGTGATGGGTCTCGTGAGGGTTTGTAGCGGCTGTACCCACAAAAGCCAAAGAAAAGGAAAAAGGAGAGAGAAAAGGTGAAAAACAAAACAAAGCTTGAAAAAGGAAGAAAGAAAGAAAAGCTTGCTAGTAGATTCATGCAATCAACAACAAAAATGGCAATGCTAATCAATCAAAAGGAACGAATACGAGCGCATCAAGAACACCTAATCCAAGGTATCGCCATTCTTAGAGGTTTTCGGCTCCCAAATGTCTCCTACATTACAAGGTCCTTTATGCACAAGTGCTGGTGTATCCTAGTTGATTCTGATTGATCCAAAGCCAAAATCACCACCCGAGCTCATTCCAAAGCAAAAAGGTCAACAAAGTGTTGCCTTCCTCGCTTGTAAGCCCTTGGCTTGGTGAGGGCCGCAGGAAATGCAAGGAAAAGACCAACATTTTATTTACTTACAATCTATTTTCGTTTGTTTTCCTTTTTCTCTTTTATTTTCTTTCAACTATATACTTTGTTTTTCTAGTTGGCATGTTTCGAGATTAATGCGGCCCGGGAAGGGGTTTACTCTCCCGGCGTGGTTCCGCTCCGTACATAACAAGGTACTTAAGGGACGAGGGCGTCGCAACCACCCACGTCAAACCACGTTGCGGAACCAACTTTTCGCTAGGTTTACAAGGTTAAAGTCGGGTTTTTCGGGAATTCGCATGGGCCTTCGAAAAGAGGTCACCCTCCTAACTCAGGCTACTCCATACACAAACGAAGTGATTAAGGGCGTGAGTCTTGCCCACTCTGCCGGCCTTTGTTGGTTTCACGACAATCAAATTAACCAATTATTCCAATTTAATTAACTTTCACTTTTCAACATGCTCGAGGGTGAACAATTAAGGTCTAACGGTTTCAAAGAGGAAGTGAAAGCAAGAACCTCATTTTGCAATCAATGAAGGAATATAAGCGGATGTGTCATGGCAACACCGGACTAGGGCCTACACGCTCATCTGGCTTCTTTTAGAAGATTAACGAAGACTTGAGCCATTGACAATGCGATTCTAAAAACAAAGCAAAAACTAGAAAAACAGAAAACTTAAGGGTTTTTCACAACTTTTCTCCTCTCTTTTTTTTCCTTTTTCACGAAATTTTTTCAAATTTTAACCTAAAAAGATCAAAAATAAAATGCTAGGTGATCTACCCTCAAACATAATATCCCCCCCCCCCACACTTAAAACGCTACAATGTCCTCATTGTGGGAAGGGTGTCACATGAATAGGTAGAACAACCACAAAAAGCATATAAACAAAAACACCTAGTAAGAAAAGTGGTAGCGACCCGAGCCCAGACGGCTTCAACAACAAGATAAACCCAACAAGCACATACTAGGGGCTCGCCACCAAAAGAAAAATCAAGTATGCAGCTTGGATAAAAAGTATAACACATTCAAAGAGAGTGGAAAGAGGTTACCTCGAGATCTTCATTAGAATACTCTCAATCCATGATTCAAAAGAACCAAGCATAGGGTTAGGATATGCAAATTAAACTACCTAGATACTTAGATCCTAGCATGCGAGATTAGGAACATGAAAAAGGAACTAACTAAGAAATGAAAGGAAATAAACAAAAGGAAAGTATTAGTTAGCTCCCATATTAATACTGTTTGATCCTTTCGAGACGTGGTGCACATGAGAGAGCATCTTCCATCTCTTCCACCATCTTCTTTTCCTCCCTTTCCAGCATTTCCCCACGTTGTAAGCATATAGGTTAAGATGATCTAACCAGTTCTTGGTTGACCTTGGGGAAAAGAGAGGTGACGACTTCTTATGCTTTCTCCACCTTCGTTTCCTCCTCTTCTTCCAAATCTCCCAACCACCTTAGTAAACCAAACAAGTTGTTCCTCCGGAGGTCTAATCGGGCGAAATAGATGAGGAGGCGATTTAAGCTCCACTTTAGTTGGTTCCCGGAGTTTTAGACCCTCGAGACCAAGCATGGGTTTCTCACGGTCATCTTTCTTCAATAATTCTTCTTCTTTCTCAACCCCCTCCTTGAATTCTTCTTCCTCAAAGTTTATCAATGTGATCGGGAAGTACTTAAACTCTGCTTGGGGAAGAGATGAATCGAAAGATGCCGCATTGTCAATAATAAAATCATGAACCTCCATACGCTCAATGAAAGGCTCCTCCAGGGGAACATCCTCTACCTCTCTAGTATACGTCCCATTAATAAGATTAGTGAGGAAGATTACCTCACAGCCATCAGGCTCCGCTTGAATCGACTCAAGAAGGATCTCCTCCAAAGGACACTCACATGAAAACTCGAACGTATAGGGGTCTATTGAGTACCCATCTATTTCCTCATTGAATTCTTCCTCCTCACCCCACTTCTCTTCATTCCCAACTTGACTACTTCAACCACCACCTCCCCTTCTTCATTCATCACTAACTCATTCTCTTCTTTTTCTCCCAAAGATCCCTCCTCCACAAATGTTGGTGCATTGGCTTCTTCTTTACTCCATAGGGTGATAAGATTCACCGGCACCATTTGGGTAGGTTGAGGTTGGATGGGGACGATTTGAGGAATATAGTCTTGCTGAGAAATTTGGGCCCATTAGTTTTCAATGCTCTCGATGTGAGCCCTATCATTCTCCTGGTTTTTCATAATTTGCTTCAACATTTTCTCTATGTTGGACTCTTGAAATGGTTGTGACTCTTGAAGTTGAGGGGTAGGTTGGTGGTAAGTGGGTTGCCAAACTTGTTGGTCTTGGTAGCTACGTGAGAAATTTTGGACGTTTTGGGCGAAGGCTTGAGTCTACTGCATGATTTTCAATTGGTTGGTTGCTCCATCAGATGCTACCTTCTATTCCATCTCTTGGACGATGCCCATAAGGAGCTTAATCGTGGGGTCGCTTTCCAAGGAATAGCCTCCATCTCCTGAGCTCTGGCGACTTCCCCAAGAAGGAGAATGTTGAAATAATTCATGAAGACATTTGCTTGGTGCTCGGTCTTCATAAGGAACATTCCTCCCGATGCAATATCAATTGACTCTTTGAGATCATCTTGAAGCCCATGGTAAAACTGATGCAACAATAACCAATCTGGAAGATTGTGATGCAGACATCACCTTTGGAGACTTTTGAATCTTGCCCATCATTCAAAGAGAGTTTCTCCCGACTCCTGCTTGAAGTTTAAGATGGCTTGTCGGAGCCTATGCATCTCATCAGCCGGGAAAAAATGGTGAAGAAAATCACGGCTCAATCGTCCCAAGTAGTATATGTGCCGGGTGGGCAAAAGTCGAGCCACATCTTAGCTTTTCCCTCCAAAATGAGAGGAAAGAGCTTTAATTTCAAGAACTTCGACACCTCTAGCATATGCACAAAACCAATCCGATCTCAAATCTTCTAATATGATCGACGGGATTCTCGATGGCATCCCGTGGCATTGGTTTCTCTCAAAAGCATCCAAAGGCATTGTTTGAACTCAAATGTTGCAGGGTGGTGATAGTGGTAGGATGATGGGATTGCCTCCGTGCATCGATGATGGAGCAGTATGATAGGAGGGTATGGGGTGGATCGAGTTCGCCATCGGGCCTTGATGTCACCTACGGTCTCTAATCGACACTAGAGCGAATCTGCATGCACCAAAGAGAACAAAAGAAGCATAAAATTCTCTAGGATCCAAACAATTGATCTTGAGCGATGAAAACAATCTAAACTACTCTTAACCAAAGCTCCCCGGTAATGGCGCCATTTTGTGTAATGTGGTTTGTATAACCCGATGTTTGTCGTTCTTCCTCGAAGAGCAAGGGGCCTTGGCTAAAGGTATTGGTCAAGAACGGGTCTAGATTAGTAAGGTGGCAAAAGGTGAGGGTAAGGTATCTAATAGAAGTAAACACGAAGAAACATAGAAACTAAGGTCAGGTCAAAGGGAAAATGGGCTTCGGAGGCTTTTCGGGATGCAAACAGGGACGAGGTGATAGGTTTTGCAATAAGAGAGTGAAAATTGAGGAAACTCAAATGAGAATTATATTGAAAAAGGCCACGGGATTCCCTCTTCCGAAGGTAATCCAGATTAACTTCCCCGAAATCCACCACGGATCCCGGAGGTTAATTGAACATAATTCCCTAGTTAGTCTCTATCCCACTCTCGTGAGAAAGTGCCAACTATCCCCCCTCCAGCCTTCTATTGACAAGCATTGGATGTATTCGGGAGCTTTTGGACCCGAATACACCCCACTTGAAGGAAGGATTGGAGCAGGAAAGTGGTATTCCCCTTAATCATTCTCTAAAATGCTAACCCATTCCTAATTACCCTTCACTCCCTTAATTACTCCCTAACCCATTAGGGTTCTAACATCTACTCATCACAACAACTAAACTAGCATCAACAAAACCAACCTTAAGCATGGATTCTAACATGGAAAAAGCAAAACACAATCAAAGTAATTAAAATTGCAACAGGAACATCAAAGCAATAAAGAAAGCAATTAAAGGAAAGTAATTAAATCAACAAGTAATAGCTAAAGAGATTAAGGAAAGAATTCACCTAACAAAGATGCCAAAGGGTAAGGATGAACAAGAGAAGAGAAGCTTCAATCACCAATACTTCAATCTTGAAAACAAAACCCAAATCAAAGTAACAATCTAAGTTGAAATCTCACTAATCACTCACTAATTAAACCTTAGTTACAAACTAAAAGCTATGTAAACCTAGCTTAGAGTCTCCAAAGACTCCCTAAAACTCTCCCCCAATATAATCGCAACCTAGGGTTTATATACAAAGCAAAGAAGTTACTTAAAATGCTGTCGTTCAAGCCGCAGAATCGCGTGAAATTATAGTCGGTCGCGGGTGCGACCACCTTAGTAGTGGGTGCTATCACCCAGGTAGCTAGCGCGACCACCTTGGTAGCGGGCGTGACCATGAGAAAAGTGCCCTGTCGATTTTGTTGTGCCGTAGGTAGCGGGCGCTACCTCTCGTGTCACGTGTGACCTCATCCGCCGTAACTTGTCATGCGGTCGGTAGCGGGTGCTACTAGCTTCTGGATCATTTCTTCCCTTCTCTTTCCAGGTTGTAGCGCACACTACAATGGTTGTAGCGTGTGCGACGACCTTGATTTCCTTCAAACTTAGGGAAAAGTATCTCGGGTCGAATTCCCGATTCTCGACTCGGTAGCCTCGGGAATCACTCGAAAATCTCCAAATGCCCCTAAAAAGCCCCGAAGTAGCTCCTTTGCCTTGTTTTTATCAAAAAGTGTCAAAACCTACAAAAAGCAAATAAAAACAAAGAAAAAGACTCAGAATAAGCCAAAAAAGCAAGCTGAAATGCGTTATTTAGGCCCAAAAATTGGACTAAACACCCCCCACACTTAAACTTTTGCTTCTCCCGAGCAAAACAAAATAAAACAAACTAAAAATTAAACACCAACTCCTCACGTGGAAGGAAGCGAGTGCATTTAGCGTGCGCACCAAGCCCTTTAAATCCTGGCGGCCAGTGGACGTGATGGGTCTCGTGAGGGTTTGTAGCGGCTGTACCCACAAAAGCCAAAGAAAAGGAAAAAGGAGAGAGAAAAGGTGAAAAACAAAACAAAGCTTGAAAAAGGAAGAAAGAAAGAAAAGCTTGCTAGTAGATTCATGCAATCAACAACAAAAATGGCAATGCTAATCAATCAAAAGGAACGAATACGAGCGCATCAAGAACACCTAATCCAAGGTATCGCCATTCTTAGAGGTTTTCGGCTCCCAAATGTCTCCTACATTACAAGGTCCTTTATGCACAAGTGCTGGTGTATCCTAGTTGATTCTGATTGATCCAAAGCCAAAATCACCACCCGAGCTCATTCCAAAGCAAAAAGGTCAACAAAGTGTTGCCTTCCTCGCCAGGTCGCCTCGCTTGGTGAGGGCCGCAGGAAATGCAAGGAAAAGACCAACATTTTATTTACTTACAATCTATTTTCGTTTGTTTTCCTTTTTCTCTTTTATTTTCTTTCAACTATATACTTTGTTTTTCTAGTTGGCATGTTTCGAGATTAATGCGGCCCGGGAAGGGGTTTACTCTCCCGGCGTGGTTCCGCTCCGTACATAACAAGGTACTTAAGGGACGAGGGCGTCGCAACCACCCACGTCAAACCACGTTGCGGAACCAACTTTTCGCTAGGTTTACAAGGTTAAAGTCGGGTTTTTCGGGAATTCGCATGGGCCTTCGAAAAGAGGTCACCCTCCTAACTCAGGCTACTCCATACACAAACGAAGTGATTAAGGGGCGTGAGTGCTGCCCACTCACACCGGCCTTTGTTGGTTTCGCCGACAATCAAATTAACCAATTATTCCAATTTAATTAACTTTCACTTTTTCAACATGCTCGAGGGTGAACAATTAAGGTCTAACGGTTTCAAAGAGGAAGTGAAAGAAACAAGAACCTCATTTTGCAATCAATGAAGGGAATATAAGCAGATGTGTCATGGCAACACCCGGACTAGGGCCTACAACGCTCATACTGGCTTCTTTTTAGAAGATTAACGAAGACTTCGAGCCATTGACAATGCGATTCTAAAAACAAAGCAAAAACTAGAGAAAAACAGAAAACTTAAGGGGTTTTTCACAACTTTTTCTCCTCTCTTTTTTTTCCTTTTTCACGAAATTTTTTCAAATTTTAACCTAAAAAGATCAAAAATAAAATGCTAGGTGATCTACCCTCAAACATAATATCCCCCCCCCCCACACTTAAAACGCTACAATGTCCTCATTGTGGGAAGGGTGTCACATGAATAGGTAGAACAACCACAAAAAGCATATAAACAAAAACACCTAGTAAGAAAAGTGGTAGCGACCCGAGCCCAGACGGCTTCAACAACAAGATAAACCCAACAAGCACATACTAGGGGCTCGCCACCAAAAGAAAAATCAAGTATGCAGCTTGGATAAAAAGTATAACACATTCAAAGAGAGTGGAAAGAGGTTACCTCGAGATCTTCATTAGAATACTCTCAATCCATGATTCAAAAGAACCAAGCATAGGGTTAGGATATGCAAATTAAACTACCTAGATACTTAGATCCTAGCATGCGAGATTAGGAACATGAAAAAGGAACTAACTAAGAAATGAAAGGAAATAAACAAAAGGAAAGTATTAGTTAGCTCCCATATTAATACTGTTTGATCCTTTCGAGACGTGGTGCACATGAGAGAGCATCTTCCATCTCTTCCACCATCTTCTTTTCCTCCCTTTCCAGCATTTCCCCACGTTGTAAGCATATAGGTTAAGATGATCTAACCAGTTCTTGGTTGACCTTGGGGAAAAGAGAGGTGACGACTTCTTATGCTTTCTCCACCTTCGTTTCCTCCTCTTCTTCCAAATCTCCCAACCACCTTAGTAAACCAAACAAGTTGTTCCTCCGGAGGTCTAATCGGGAAATAGATGAGGAGGCGATTTAAGCTCCACTTTAGTTGGTTCCCGGAGTTTTAGACCTCGAGACCAAGCATGGGTTTCTCACGGTCATCTTTCTTCAATAATTCTTCTTCTTTCTCAACCCCCTCCTTGAATTCTTCTTCCTCAAAGTTTATCAATGTGATCGGGAAGTACTTAAACTCTGCTTGGGGAAGAGATGAATCGAAAGATGCCGCATTGTCAATAATAAAATCATGAACCTCCATACGCTCAATGAAAGGCTCCTCCAGGGGAACATCCTCTACCTCTCTAGTATACGTCCCATTAATAAGATTAGTGAGGAAGATTACCTCACAGCCATCAGGCTCCGCTTGAATCGACTCAAGAAGGATCTCCTCCAAAGGACACTCACATGAAAACTCGAACGTATAGGGGTCTATTGAGTACCCATCTATTTCCTCATTGAATTCTTCCTCCTCACCCCACTTCTCTTCATTCCCAACTTGACTACTTCAACCACCACCTCCCCTTCTTCATTCATCACTAACTCATTCTCTTCTTTTTCTCCCAAAGATCCCTCCTCCACAAATGTTGGTGCATTGGCTTCTTCTTTACTCCATAGGGTGATAAGATTCACCGGCACCATTTGGGTAGGTTGAGGTTGGATGGGGACGATTTGAGGAATATAGTCTTGCTGAGAAATTTGGGCCTATTAGTTTTCAATGCTCTCGATGTGAGCCCTATCATTCTCCTGGTTTTTCATAATTTGCTTCAACATTTTCTCTATGTTGGACTCTTGAAATGGTTGTGACTCTTGAAGTTGAGGGGTAGGTTGGTGGTAAGTGGGTTGCCAAACTTGTTGGTCTTGGTAGCTACGTGAGAAATTTTGGACGTTTTGGGCGAAGGCTTGAGTCTACTGCATGATTTTCAATTGGTTGGTTGCTCCATCAGATGCTACCTTCTATTCCATCTCTTGGACGATGCCCATAAGGAGCTTAATCGTGGGGTCGCTTTCCAAGGAATAGCCTCCATCTCCTGAGCTCTGGCGACTTCCCCAAGAAGGAGAATGTTGAAATAATTCATGAAGACATTTGCTTGGTGCTCGGTCTTCATAAGGAACATTCCTCCCGATGCAATATCAATTGACTCTTTGAGATCATCTTGAAGCCCATGGTAAAACTGATGCAACAATAACCAATCTGGAAGATTGTGATGCAGACATCACCTTTGGAGACTTTTGAATCTTGCCCATCATTCAAAGAGAGTTTCTCCCGACTCCTGCTTGAAGTTTAAGATGGCTTGTCGGAGCCTATGCATCTCATCAGCCGGGAAAAAATGGTGAAGAAAATCACGGCTCAATGCGTCCCAAGTAGTATATGTGCCGGGTGGGCAAAAGTCGAGCCACATCTTAGCTTTTCCCTCCAAAATGAGAGGAAAGAGCTTTAATTTCAAGAACTTCGACACCTCTAGCATATGCACAAAACCAATCCGATCTCAAATCTTCTAATATGATCGACGGGATTCTCGATGGCATCCCCGTGGCATTGGTTTCTCTCAAAAGCATCCAGCAGGCATTGTTTGAACTCAAATGTTGCAGTGGGTGGTGATAGTGGTAGGATGATGGGATTGCCTCCCGTACCCGATGATGGAACAGAGTATGATAGGAGGGTATGGGGTGGATCAGGTTCGGCCATCGGGCCTTGATGTCACCTACGGTCTCTAATCGACACTAGAGCGAATCTGCATGCACCAAAGAGAACAAAAGAAGCATAAAATTCTCTAGGATCCAAACAATTGATCTTGAGCGATGAAAACAATCTAAACTACTCTTAACCAAAGCTCCCCGGTAATGGCGCCATTTTGTGTAATGTGGTTTGTATAACCCGATGTTTGTCGTTCTTCCTCGAAGAGCAAGGGGCCTTGGCTAAAGGTATTGGTCAAGAACGGGTCTAGATTAGTAAGGTGGCAAAAGGTGAGGGTAAGGTATCTAATAGAAGTAAACACGAAGAAACATAGAAACTAAGGTCAGGTCAAAGGGAAAATGGGCTTCGGAGGCTTTTCGGGATGCAAACAGGGACGAGGTGATAGGTTTTGCAATAAGAGAGTGAAAATTGAGGAAACTCAAATGAGAATTATATTGAAAAAGGCCACGGGATTCCCTCTTCCGAAGGTAATCCAGATTAACTTCCCCGAAATCCACCACGGATCCCGGAGGTTAATTGAACATAATTCCCTAGTTAGTCTCTATCCCACTCTCGTGAGAAAGTGCCAACTATCCCCCCTCCAGCCTTCTATTGACAAGCATTGGATGTATTCGGGAGCTTTTGGACCCGAATACACCCCACTTGAAGGAAGGATTGGAGCAGGAAAGTGGTATTCCCCTTAATCATTCTCTAAAATGCTAACCCATTCCTAATTACCCTTCACTCCCTTAATTACTCCCTAACCCATTAGGGTTCTAACATCTACTCATCACAACAACTAAACTAGCATCAACAAAACCAACCTTAAGCATGGATTCTAACATGGAAAAAGCAAAACACAATCAAAGTAATTAAAATTGCAACAGGAACATCAAAGCAATAAAGAAAGCAATTAAAGGAAAGTAATTAAATCAACAAGTAATAGCTAAAGAGATTAAGGAAAGAATTCACCTAACAAAGATGCCAAAGGGTAAGGATGAACAAGAGAAGAGAAGCTTCAATCACCAATACTTCAATCTTGAAAACAAAACCCAAATCAAAGTAACAATCTAAGTTGAAATCTCACTAATCACTCACTAATTAAACCTTAGTTACAAACTAAAAGCTATGTAAACCTAGCTTAGAGTCTCCAAAGACTCCCTAAAACTCTCCCCCAATATAATCGCAACCTAGGGTTTATATACAAAGCAAAGAAGTTACTTAAAATGCTTTGCTCGCGTTCAGAATCGCGTGAAATTATAGCCTGCGGGTGCGACCACCTTAGTAGTGGGTGCTATCACCCAGGTAGCTAGCGCGACCACCTTGGTAGCGGGCGTGACCATGAGAAAAGTGCCCTGTCGATTTTGTTGTGCCGTAGGTAGCGGGCGCTACCTCTCAGGTCACGGGTGTGACCCTCATCTGGCCAGAACTTGTTGTGCGGTAGGTAGCGGGTGCTACTAGCTCGGATCATTTCTTCCCTTCTCTTTCCAGGTTGTAGCGCACACTACAATGGTTGTAGCGTGTGCGACGACCTTGATTTCCTTCAAACTTAGGGAAAAGTATCTCGGGTCGAATTCGCTTCGATTCTCGACTCAGCTAGCCTCGGGGAATCACTCGAAAATCTCCAAAATGCCCCTAAAAAGCCCCGAAGTAGCTCCTTTGCCTTGTTTTTATCAAAAAGTGTCAAAACCTACAAAAAGCAAATAAAAACAAAGAAAAAGACTCAGAATAAGCCAAAAAAGCAAGCTGAAATGCGTTATTTAGGCCCAAAAATTGGACTAAACACCCCCCACACTTAAACTTTTGCTTCTCCCGAGCAAAACAAAATAAAACAAACTAAAAATTAAACACCAACTCCTCTGTCGTGGAAGGAAACGAGTGCATTTAGCGTACGCACCAAGCCCTTTAAATCCCCTGGCAGCCCAGGTGGACGTGATGGGTCTCGTGAGGGTTTGTAGCGGCTGTACCCACAAAAGCCAAAGAAAAGGAAAAAGGAGAGAGAAAAGGTGAAAAACAAAACAAAGCTTGAAAAAGGAAGAAAGAAAGAAAAGCTTGCTAGTAGATTCATGCAATCAACAACAAAAATGGCAATGCTAATCAATCAAAAGGAACGAATACGAGCGCATCAAGAACACCTAATCCAAGGTATCGCCATTCTTAGAGGTTTTCGGCTCCCAAATGTCTCCTACATTACAAGGTCCTTTATGCACAAGTGCTGGTGTATCCTAGTTGATTCTGATTGATCCAAAGCCAAAATCACCACCCGAGCTCATTCCAAAGCAAAAAGGTCAACAAAGTGTTGCCTTCCCTCGCTTGTGTCGCCCTTGGCTTGGTGAGGGCCGCAGGAAATGCAAGGAAAAGACCAACATTTTATTTACTTACAATCTATTTTCGTTTGTTTTCCTTTTTCTCTTTTATTTTCTTTCAACTATATACTTTGTTTTTCTAGTTGGCATGTTTCGAGATTAATGCGGCCCGGGAAGGGGTTTACTCTCCCGGCGTGGTTCCGCTCCGTACATAACAAGGTACTTAAGGGACGAGGGCGTCGCAACCACCCACGTCAAACCACGTTGCGGAACCAACTTTTCGCTAGGTTTACAAGGTTAAAGTCGGGTTTTTCGGGAATTCGCATGGGCCTTCGAAAAGAGGTCACCCTCCTAACTCAGGCTACTCCATACACAAACGAAGTGATTAAGGGGCGTGAGTGCTGCCCACTCACACCGGCCTTTGTTGGTTTCGCCGACAATCAAATTAACCAATTATTCCAATTTAATTAACTTTCACTTTTTCAACATGCTCGAGGGTGAACAATTAAGGTCTAACGGTTTCAAAGAGGAAGTGAAAGAAACAAGAACCTCATTTTGCAATCAATGAAGGGAATATAAGCAGATGTGTCATGGCAACACCCGGACTAGGGCCTACAACGCTCATACTGGCTTCTTTTTAGAAGATTAACGAAGACTTCGAGCCATTGACAATGCGATTCTAAAAACAAAGCAAAACTAGAGAAAACAGAAAACTTAAGGGGTTTTTCACAACTTTTTCTCCTCTCTTTTTTTTCCTTTTTCACGAAATTTTTTCAAATTTTAACCTAAAAAGATCAAAAATAAAATGCTAGGTGATCTACCCTCAAACATAATATCCCCCCCCCCACACTTAAAACGCTACAATGTCCTCATTGTGGGAAGGGTGTCACATGAATAGGTAGAACAACCACAAAAAGCATATAAACAAAAACACCTAGTAAGAAAAGTGGTAGCGACCCGAGCCCAGACGGCTTCAACAACAAGATAAACCCAACAAGCACATACTAGGGCTCGCCACCAAAAGAAAAATCAAGTATGCACTTGGATAAAAAGTATAACACATTCAAAGAGTGGAAAGAGGTTACCTCGAGATCTTCATTAGAATACTCTCAATCCATGATTCAAAAGAACCAAGCATAGGGTTAGGATATGCAAATTAAACTACCTAGATACTTAGATCCTAGCATGCGAGATTAGGAACATGAAAAAGGAACTAACTAAGAAATGAAAGGAAATAAACAAAAGGAAAGTATTAGTTAGCTCCCATATTAATACTGTTTGATCCTTTCGAGACGTGGTGCACATGAGAGAGCATCTTCCATCTCTTCCACCATCTTCTTTTCCTCCCTTTCCAGCATTTCCCCACGTTGTAAGCATATAGGTTAAGATGATCTAACCAGTTCTTGGTTGACCTTGGGGAAAAGAGAGGTGACGACTTCTTATGCTTTCTCCACCTTCGTTTCCTCCTCTTCTTCCAAATCTCCCAACCACCTTAGTAAACCAAACAAGTTGTTCCTCCGGAGGTCTAATCGGGCGAAATAGATGAGGAGGCGATTTAAGCTCCACTTTAGTTGGTTCCCGGAGTTTTAGACCCTCGAGACCAAGCATGGGTTTCTCACGGTCATCTTTCTTCAATAATTCTTCTTCTTTCTCAACCCCCTCCTTGAATTCTTCTTCCTCAAAGTTTATCAATGTGATCGGGAAGTACTTAAACTCTGCTTGGGGAAGAGATGAATCGAAAGATGCCGCATTGTCAATAATAAAATCATGAACCTCCATACGCTCAATGAAAGGCTCCTCCAGGGGAACATCCTCTACCTCTCTAGTATACGTCCCATTAATAAGATTAGTGAGGAAGATTACCTCACAGCCATCAGGCTCCGCTTGAATCGACTCAAGAAGGATCTCCTCCAAAGGACACTCACATGAAAACTCGAACGATAGGGTCTATTGAGTACCCATCTATTTCCTCATTGAATTCTTCCTCCTCACCCCACTTCTCTTCATTCCCAACTTGACTACTTCAACCACCACCTCCCCTTCTTCATTCATCACTAACTCATTCTCTTCTTTTTCTCCCAAAGATCCCTCCTCCACAAATGTTGGTGCATTGGCTTCTTCTTTACTCCATAGGGTGATAAGATTCACCGGCACCATTTGGGTAGGTTGAGGTTGGATGGGGACGATTTGAGGAATATAGTCTTGCTGAGAAATTTGGGCCCATTAGTTTTCAATGCTCGATGTGAGCCCTATCATTCTCCTGGTTTTTCATAATTTGCTTCAACATTTTCTCTATGTTGGACTCTTGAAATGGTTGTGACTCTTGAAGTTGAGGGGTAGGTTGGTGGTAAGTGGGTTGCCAAACTTGTTGGTCTTGGTAGCTACGTGAGAAATTTTGGACGTTTTGGGCGAAGGCTTGAGTCTACTGCATGATTTTCAATTGGTTGGTTGCTCCATCAGATGCTACCTTCTATTCCATCTCTTGGACGATGCCCATAAGGAGCTTAATCGTGGGGTCGCTTTCCAAGGAATAGCCTCCATCTCCTGAGCTCTGGCGACTTCCCCAAGAAGGAGAATGTTGAAATAATTCATGAAGACATTTGCTTGGTGCTCGGTCTTCATAAGGAACATTCCTCCCGATGCAATATCAATTGACTCTTTGAGATCATCTTGAAGCCCATGGTAAAACTGATGCAACAATAACCAATCTGGAAGATTGTGATGCAGACATCACCTTTGGAGACTTTTGAATCTTGCCCATCATTCAAAGAGAGTTTCTCCCGACTCCTGCTTGAAGTTTAAGATGGCTTTTGAGCCTATGATCTCATCACCGAAAAAATGGTGAAGAAAATCACGGCTCAATGCGTCCCAAGTAGTATATGTGCCGGGTGGGCAAAAGTCGAGCCACATCTTAGCTTTTCCCTCCAAAATGAGAGGAAAGAGCTTTAATTTCAAGAACTTCGACACCTCTAGCATATGCACAAAACCAATCCGATCTCAAATCTTCTAATATGATCGACGGGATTCTCGATGGCATCCTCGTGGCATTGGTTTCTCTCAAAAGCATCCAGCAGGCATTGTTTGAACTCAAATGTTGCAGTGGGTGGTGATAGTGGTAGGATGATGGGATTGCCTCCCGTACCCGATGATGGAACAGAGTATGATAGGAGGGTATGGGGTGGATCGAGTTCGCCATCGCCTTGATGTCACCTACGGTCTCTAATCGACACTAGAGCGAATCTGCATGCACCAAAGAGAACAAAAGAAGCATAAAATTCTCTAGGATCCAAACAATTGATCTTGAGCGATGAAAACAATCTAAACTACTCTTAACCAAAGTTCCCCGGTAATGGCGCCATTTTGTGTAATGTGGTTTGTATAACCCGATGTTTGTCGTTCTTCCTCGAAGAGCAAGGGGCCTTGGCTAAAGGTATTGGTCAAGAACGGGTCTAGATTAGTAAGGTGGCAAAAGGTGAGGGTAAGGTATCTAATAGAAGTAAACACGAAGAAACATAGAAACTAAGGTCAGGTCAAAGGGAAAATGGGCTTCGGAGGCTTTTCGGGATGCAAACAGGGACGAGGTGATAGGTTTTGCAATAAGAGAGTGAAAATTGAGGAAACTCAAATTAGAATTATATTGAAAAAGGCCACGGGATTCCCTCTTCCGAAGGTAATCCAGATTAACTTCCCCGAAATCCACCACGGATCCCGGAGGTTAATTGAACATAATTCCCTAGTTAGTCTCTATCCCACTCTCGTGAGAAAGTGCCAACTATCCCCCCTCCAGCCTTCTATTGACAAGCATTGGATGTATTCGGGAGCTTTTGGACCCGAATACACCCCACTTGAAGGAAGGATTGGAGCAGGAAAGTGGTATTCCCCTTAATCATTCTCTAAAATGCTAACCCATTCCTAATTACCCTTCACTCCCTTAATTACTCCCTAACCCATTAGGGTTCTAACATCTACTCATCACAACAACTAAACTAGCATCAACAAAACCAACCTTAAGCATGGATTCTAACATGGAAAAAGCAAAACACAATCAAAGTAATTAAAATTGCAACAGGAACATCAAAGCAATAAAGAAAGCAATTAAAGGAAAGTAATTAAATCAACAAGTAATAGCTAAAGAGATTAAGGAAAGAATTCACCTAACAAAGATGCCAAAGGGTAAGGATGAACAAGAGAAGAGAAGCTTCAATCACCAATACTTCAATCTTGAAAACAAAACCCAAATCAAAGTAACAATCTAAGTTGAAATCTCACTAATCACTCACTAATTAAACCTTAGTTACAAACTAAAAGCTATGTAAACCTAGCTTAGAGTCTCCAAAGACTCCCTAAAACTCTCCCCCAATATAATCGCAACCTAGGGTTTATATACAAAGCAAAGAAGTTACTTAAAATGCTGTCGTTCAAGCCGCAGAATCGCGTGAAATTATAGTCGGTCGCGGGTGCGACCACCTTAGTAGTGGGTGCTATCACCCAGGTAGCTAGCGCGACCACCTTGGTAGCGGGCGTGACCATGAGAAAAGTGCCCTGTCGATTTTGTTGTGCCGTAGGTAGCGGGCGCTACCTCTCAGGTCACGGGTGTGACCCTCATCCGCCGTAACTTGTCACGGTAGGTAGCGGGTGCTACTAGCTTCTGGATCATTTCTTCCCTTCTCTTTCCAGGTTGTAGCGCACACTACAATGGTTGTAGCGTGTGCGACGACCCTGATTTCCTACAAACTTGGGGAAAAGGATCTCGGGTCGAATTCGCTTCGATTCTCGGCTCAGCTAGCCTCGGGGAATTTATTCGGAAATCTCCAAAATGCACCTAAAAAGCCCTGAAATAGCTCCTTTGCCTTGTTTTGATCAAAAAGTGTCAAAACCTGCAAAACAACTTAAAAGCTAATAAAAACGAAGAAAAAGACTCGGAAATGAGCCAAAAGAGCAAGCCGAAATGCATTATTTAGGCCCAAAAATGGGACTAAACACCCCTCCACACTTTAACTTTTGCTCGTCCCAAGCAAAACAAAACTAAACAAACTAAAAACGAAACACCAACTCCACTGTCGTGGGAGGAAACGAGTGCATTTAGCGTACGCACCAAGCCCTTTAAACCCCCTGGCAGCCCAGGTGGACGACGTGGGTCTCGTGAGGGTTTGTAACGGTTATACCCACAAAAGCCAAATAAAAGGAAAAAGGAGAGAGAAAAGGTGAAAAACAAAACAAAGCTTGAAAAAGGAACAAAGAAAGAAATGCTTGCTAGTAGAATCATGCAATCAACAACAAAAAAGGCAATGCTAATCAACCAAAAGGAATGAATACGAGCGCATCAAGAACACCTAATCCAAGGTATCGCCATTGGTAGAGATTTTCGACTCCCAAACGTCTCCTACAAGATAAGGTCCTTTATGAACAAGTACTGGTGTACCCTAGTTGATTCCGATTGATCCAAAGCAAAAATCACCACCTGAGCTCATTTCAAAGCAAAAAGATCAACAAAGTGTTGTCTTCCCTCGCTTGTGTCACCCTTGGCTTGGTGAGGGCCGCAGGAAACGCAAGGAAAGGCCCCACATTTTATTTACTTTTGTTTTCCTTTTTCTCTTTTGTTTTCTTTTAACTATAGACTTTGTTTTTTTAATTGGCATGTTTCGAGATTAACATGGCCCGGGAAAGGGTTTACTCTCCCAGCGTGGTTCCGCTCCGTACATAACAAGGTAGTTTTACAAGGTTAAAGTCGGGTTTTTTGAGAATTCGCATGGCCCTCCAAATAGGGGTCACCCTCCCAACTCAGGCTACTCCATACACAAACGAAGTGCTTAAGGGGCGTGAGTGCCGCCCACTCACACCGGCCTTAGTTGGTTTCGCCAACAATTATATTAACCAAATATTCTAATTTAATTATCTTTCACTTTTTCAACATGCTCGTGGGCGAACAACTAAGGTCTCACGGTTTCAAAAAGGAAGTGAAAAAACAAGAACCTCATTTTCCAATTAACGAAGGGAATCTAAGCAGATGAGTCATGGCGACACCCGGACTAGGGCCTACAACGCTCTGTAGGACCCCGGGTAAAGGGGGTGACCCTTTTCTCCGTGATGCACTACTTAAACGATCGGGAGCCGACTAAGGTTGCTTAATCCTTAAATAAGGATATTTTTATTTTATGAAATTCATTTTCGGGGTGATGAAACTTTATTTATTTTATAATTCCATTTTTTATTATTTAATCATTCGAAATTCCACAAAAATAATTTTAAAATAATTCAGTTTTGGCCTAAATACCAGATCCAGGCCCAACAGAAGGCAAACGGGCCGCCATGGTCAGCTAAAACCCGCGCGTGTTTTAGTATCCATGGGCTGGACTGTGCCTTTCCCTGGGCCAGAGAATGTGGGCTGAAACTGATAAAACCCGCGAGGGTTTTATCAATTTCTGACCCATTTTCTCTCGGTTTTAACCTTGGATTAGTGTATGTTAAATACTAAATCATTTATAAATATTTTGGTGTAAATCCATACGTTTAAAATAATTGAACGGGTCATAAAAGAATTAAGAGTCGCCAGTCGATTTAAGGAAACCGACAAACCTTAAAAATAATAAAAAAAAACTCCGGTCTACGAAACCCGATTCTAAGTCCGGGGGTAAGGTTACGAATTGGAGAATTATAAGAATTCTCGAATTCACCTGTTAGAAAACAGACTCTACTAAAATCGACATTAAAGTGAAAGAGAGCGGGGAGAGGTTTAAATAGATTTCGCGAAATTATATTCTTAACATGCATAATAAAACAAATTTTTTGTTTACAAAATATGCACAAGAAATGGAAATGAAACATAAATTACATGATTAAAGAATACAAAGACAAGAAAAAAGAAAGCGAGCCTCTTTAATTTAGAAGCCTGAATGCGTCGATCGGAAACCTTGATTTTGCCTTGACTTAATGAATGGAAAGATGAGTGTGAAAGTGGTAGTAGGGTAATATGTGAGTGATGATTTTGGTAGAGTAAGGGGATGGTAATATGAGAATAATGGGAGTTTTAAGAGAGTATGATGAGAGATTAGTTAAGAAAAATAGAGGTAGTTTTATGAGAGTAGTTGGTGATTAGTGAGGGTGAAATGGAGGGGTATTTATAGATGACTGAGGTGAGTTTTAGGTGGGAAATGGAGGGCACATCCCAAGGATTATGCCATGCAATCACTAAGTGAAGGTTTAAGGTCAAACACATGGGCTAATATCATGGGATGATTAAGATTTTTGGCGCCGGATTCAAACAGAAAACCCACGCGGGTTTTATCACATCCATGCACATGGATCGCTGACGTGGCTAGCAAAACGACGCGCTTAGGCCATAGAAAACCCGCGCGGGTTTTGAACTCCCTAGGCTAGGGCGCGCCTTCGGCTTGTCCTGGCTCTGGGCTGTCTCCTTTAATTAAAACTCGTGCGGGTTTTGTTCTCGATAGTGGGCCGCCTTACATTTGTTTTGTTTGCTTTGCTTGTTACATTGGCCCTATGATGTATCCGGCCCAGATATTTTATTTAAACTTTTGACAAGTCGGGATTATATCGGTGCAAATCCCGGTGTCCACAGTCTTTGATCGAGTCCGAATAGGACGAAGGTCAAAGTAGACTTGATGTCTGTCTTGATGCTGGCGGTGCTCTTTTATATTGCGACCAGGTGATTTACTGCTGATGATGTCGTCGGTAACCTTTAGGTGGCAACCGTTGGACGACTGGTGCTGAGGATGTCGTTGGAGACCTTTAAGTGGCATCCGTTGGACGACTGGCGCTGAGGATGTCATGGGAGACCTTTAAGTGGCATCCGTTTGAACGACTGCTGCTGATGAAGAGGTCGTCGGTAACCTTTAGGTGGCAACCGTTGGACGACTAATGCTAAGAATGTCATTGGAGACCTTTAAGTGGAATCCACTTGAACGACTGTTGTTGCCAACATCGTCAGAGGCCTTTATGTGGAACCCGTTGGACGACTGTTGCTGACGACATCGTTGGAGGCTTTTAGGTGGCAACCGTTGGACGACTGTCGCCGACGATGTCGTTGGAGGCCTTTAGGTGGCAACCGTTTGAATGACTATCGCTGATGGTGCTCTTTTATGTGGCTACCGGATGATGGCGCTCTTTTATGCGGCAACCGGATAATGGTGCTCTTTTATGTGGCAATTCAACCGGATAATGGTGCTCTTTTATGTGGCAACCTGAAAATCATAAGAAAATTAAGTATTAGTTTTCAAAAATGCAAATGGGTTTAGATTTTTACCAGAATTTTGGGAATCCTTGTGCCATAGTCTTTGAGCCGTTAGTCTGGGTTGCATAGCTTGCTTCGAGTGGGTTGTGGGGCCTTGGGCCGTTGAATTTTGGCATCTATTAGTATAAAACCGTGTGGGTTTTATAACCTTCATTGTGCCGTTGAAAGGCGCTGGGCCGCAGGAACGGGCCTGTAGATTGCCCAAAACACGCGCGGGTTTTGGCTTTGTTTTCTTCTTTTTTTTCTTTTTCTTCTCCTCGTGAAGGGAATCCAACGTGGTCCCAGTTTTTGTGTGGATGAGGACGTGCCACCCGACTTGGTCTCCTCTTTAGGTGGCAAAGGGATGACCTTTAGATTTTCGACCGATGAAACGCATTTGGCATCTCGAGGCGGGTCCCAGAAATGCCACCCGACTTGGTCTCTTCTTTAGGCGTCAGGCTTTCACATGATAATGATCCAGTTTACCTCCACGAGTCTCATACTCGCTACCAATACGACCCTTCTCTGTGGAAGGTGCTCGAGGTATGTCCCCAAGACTCTTCTCTTTGTAGTTTTGATACTCTTTTGCTCCTTCTTTGAATTTATATTCATGCAGTCATAGGCATACAAGTATATTCTATCTTTGGGTATTCACTCCAAGAAGAATAAGACGATCCCAGCTGCTGAACGCTGGTCTACCGAGGCTGTTCGTGGGAAGAAATTCCAGTCAGGAAGTCTCGATCATATTCGCCGTGTGCTGGATTACCTCACTTCGGTATTTCTTCATGCCTAGCGTCTTTATTTATTTTGCTTCTATCCTCGAGGTGACTCTCTTTCTTTCATAGGATCAAGTGAATTGGCATCCGTGGGTGGAGTTCAACTTGGGTGGATTGCCCACCCCTTTGCAAACGGTGGAGCATGATACTCGCCTCCGCATCCTGATGGGGGGACCTTCGGGCTTCATATGGTACTTAGGAGAGAGAGCTACGAGGCAAATCCTGGGGGGATATCCCGATCTTATACCCCAGGATCCTCCGGAGCACATGTTTGAGCCATGGCGCGTTGCTCCAGCTGCCTTGGGAGATTGGATTCGCGGCCAAGACTCCTACAACTTTGTGCATGACATCCCACAGGAGCAATTTGATGAGGAATTTCAGCGCTACTTGAGCCGTTTAGCGCCCCGGGTGGTCGTATCTTCTTCCTTTATTTCTGTCATGTTTTGGCTGATTTCTAACCATAATGTTTACAACTGGGGCCCTATGCTATGGCCGCCGAGGTGGAGGCTCCACCAGCGAGAAGAAGGATTGGCGGTTTCTTGGATGTAGAGACCAACAGTCAATGCTCTGCACTCCGAGAGTTTGATCGAAAACCGGTAAGTCTTCATGTTGCTCCCTTTTCTCCATTATGCCATTTATACATGTCTAACCGTGGTCTCATCATCTTCCAGCCAAGATGGGCTATCTTCCGAGAAGTGACCAAGGAGTGGAGTACTATGCTAAAACACCTTGACCGGGCATTCACCAGCTCAGGTAGATATCGCGGTAATACTATCGGAAGGGCTGACATGGAAGCCGATGGAGAGTCTGTTCCTCGGGATCCACCTCGGCGTTCTACTATAGGGATCCCTCGCACCGAGCCCCCACGTCGTTCTTCGGCTCGGGAGTATTCTTCCCGGGGCCGATCTCGGGAAGAGGTTGGTGGGTCCTCTCGTCCTCCTCTAGCAGTTGTGCCAGAGGGTCGCGGTAAAGGCATCATGGTCGAGGGTCACCATTCAACTGGGTCCCATCGTAGCAGATCCGGTAGTAGAGATCCTTGTCCTATGGAAGAGGACATGGCTCAGATGTCCTTGGAGGAACAATTTGGCCAAGGGGGGTCACACCCTGGGTACGGTGGCGATACCTAGCCCCATTCCTACAAGGTGGAAGATGCTTCGAAATCGAGTGCTACCAACCGACCTTCTCATGCTCGCCGTACTCCAGCTTCAGTGCGTTCTGCTCGCTATGGTCGGGAGATTGTGGTGAGGGACTGTTAGTGGAGCGGTTTGTAAGACCACGGTTTTATCGTTCTTCCACAGGGAGCTAGGGGTCTTAGCTGCAGCTAGTTGACTCTAGGTATGGTTTACGATCATTAAAGGTTGATAGACTTTAGGTTGAAGACAACACAAACACGCTATGTTTAGTCAAAAAGGTGAAACAATGGGGGTGTTGGGAGACTTTCGGGATGCAAACGGGAATGAGGAAATGGGTTTCGCAACAAGAGAGTAACGAGAAAGGGAAATCAAATGGTAATTCCGTTGGAAAAATACCCACCGGGCCTCCTCTTTCAAGGATAGTCCGGATTAACTTCCCCGAAATCCATAGACAGACCCGGGAAAGTTAATAGAACGGAATTTCCTAGTTAGTTTCTATTCGCTTTCGCGAACTAGAATACTAACTATCTTAATTCCTACCTTCCAACAAGCATTGGATGTATTCGGGATGCTTTCGCACCTAAATACATCCCACTTGAGGGAAGGATAGGATTAGGAAGTTGATTTCCTAACTAGTTACTCACTAATATTGCTAACCCAAACCTAACCACCCATTCACACCCTTAATATCTCCCTAACCCATTAAGGTTCTAGCCACTAAACATCCTAACTATCATGATAATAACATCAACAACTTCATTCATGCTTAAAAGAGTAAACAAGATAACAATAAACATTCAATAACACCAACAATATCAATAATAACTAAAAACATAGATTAGTAAATAAGCAATAAATTAGAGAGAGAAAGGTTAAGAAATGCTCATTGATTGTGATGATAAGGCAGAAAACTTCAGAATAATAAACCTCCAATGCTCCAAAGTTGAGAATAATCTTCAAACTTCCAATAATAATCAAGAGAATCCAATACAAAAACTAATAATCTCAGCAAAGATCTTCCTTAATCCCTCTAATCTAAGACTTAAAATGTGATAAAGAGTGCTAAAAAAATATCATAAAAGATAGCTAAAGCTGCTGTCCAATCACACCCCTTGCTAAAATGACCTAAAAACCTTAAATAGTAATCAAGGTTGTTACTCAAAACTCATCATTTTACACAACAGACAAAACTGGCCCGCAGGGGACAGTGGGCACGGTCCTGCGTAAGGCAGGCGATTTCTTCTCTTCGCTTCGCATTGCCGTGGGCACGGCCCCATGCACCGTGGTCACGTTCTAGGCGATTAGGGCTGACAACTTTTCGCTCCTTCGCACCGCCGTGGCTACGGTCTTGGGAGACCGTGGCCACGGTCTAGTTCGGCCAGCTTCTTCCTTAGACAGGGTGAAGATCCCACCGTGACCACGGTCAAAGTGACCGTGACTACGGTCTAGTTCGGGTGCAAGGCCACTTCACTTTGGTCTTGGCTCCATCATACCGTGGCTACGGTCAATATGACCATGGCCACGGTCTCTCTCGGCCACAGTTTCCTTCAGAGTACTCTTCAGCCGTTGCCTCCGCTTCCGATGCATTTCGGCATGACCGACCCCTACTAATCCTCTGCCTTTGACACGACCAGGGCTCGGGGAATCTTGGGGAGTTTTGGGGTTCCCAAGATTGGTGCAGAATTGGCCCATTTAGGATCGTTTTGAGTGAAACCCTTCGGAAACTACAAAAGCAACTAAAACGCATTAAAAGTTATTGAAACAAACTACGAAACAAGTCAAAAGCTTAAGGATTTAGGCGGTATTTAGACACGAAATCGGGTCTAAACACCCCCCCCCCCACACTTAAACCTTTGCTCGTCCCGAGCAAAACAAAAAAAAAAAAATTAACTAACTAACGCAAACTCCTCTGTCGTGGGAGAGAAACAAGTGCATTTAACGTATGCACCAAGCCCTTTGAACCCCCCGACAGCCCGAGTGGACGAGATGGGCTCGTGAGGGTTTGTAGTGGCTGTACCCACAAAAGCCAAAGAAAAAGGAGAGAGGGAAAGTGAAAACAAAACCGAAGAAAACGAAAAGAATGAGAAAAAAAAACAAGGGCTATGATTCACAAGATCTCGCAATCCAAACTAAGAAAACGCGATTAAACCTCCTAAAGTAACCGTTAGGAGCATCTCACAAACGCCAAACTCAGAAAAAGGTCGACCTTGAAGGTTTTTAACTCCCTACACCTTGTAACAAGCGAAACCCCATAGCAAAAGCACAACAAGGGCTTAACGGGAACCAAAAGACTTAAAAAAAAAATTCGCGTCTGAATTTGAAAACAATGAAACAACCGAGAAGAGTGTTGCCCTCCCTCGCATTTGGTCGCCCTTGGCTTGGTGAGGGCCGTAGGTGATGCAAGGGGAGGCCCCGCTCTCTTTTTAGAAGCAAAACTTTTCTTTTCTTTCTTCTTTTTTTCTCCTTTTTTTATTCTTTTTTTGTTATGGTTTTTAAAAGTCGGTATTAGCCTTACTTTCGGGAATTGGACGGCCCATAAAAGGGGTATACCCTCCCAACACGGTCTTTTCCATACGTCTCTCCGTCGCAAAGCGATATAGGAGGAGGGTTAAGGGGTATCTAGTGCCGTACCACGAATACCGGGCCCGAGTGTAGGTTGGCTAAGTGTATGGTGGTTAATGTCTTCAGCAACACACTCCACTTATTCAGGTTATTATGTCTTATGGAAGCTTTTTTCTTTCTTTTTCCTTTTTTCTTTCTTTTCTTTTCCTTTTTTTTCACTTTTTGATTTTGCTAAACGAGAGACAAAACAAACTCAGACACAAGCCCTTAGAATCTCCGGGTTCCCAACAAAACGAGAAAGGAACGGGAGTCTCACAAGACACTTAATGAAGGGTGTCTATTAAGGATAAGTCTCGACTAGAACCCGAGTTAGGGTCGAAAATGCTCCAACCGATTACTTTTAGAAAGAAGTTTAAGAACGGCTTCTCAACTTCGATAACGCGAGATCCAGGAAAAAAAGCAAAACAAAAAACAAAACGAAAAGAAAAACGAAATGGTTTTCACTCCCTTTTTTCTCCATTTTCACACAAAAATTTTAAAATTTAAGCAAAAACTAGCAAAACTAGGAAACAAAAAACGAAACGACTAAGTGATCTACCCTTGAAATCGAATATCTCCCCCCCCCCCCCCCCACACTTAAAACTCCACAATGTCCTCATTGTGGGAAGGTGTCGCATGAAAAGGGTAGAGAGCCTACAAAACACAAACAAACAAAACATCTAGCAGGTAGAAAATGGTGACGACCCGAGCCCACGCGGCTCCAACAGCAATCAAAATCCCAACACAAACACTCATAGCGGTTCGCCACCTAAAAGAAAACCAAGCATGCGACGGATCATGATAAGAATTCTCATAAAAAGAGTAAGGTCGAAAGATATTACCTTAAGCTCTTCATAAGCGTTGAAAATGGCAATCCAAGGTCGTCGGTCGAGAAAGTCAGATCAACGTTGGAGTAAAAGACGACTTTTCAGTTATAGAATTCGCATGCGAGACCAAAACTAAAAGAAAGGAAAAACGAACTAACTTAAAAGATTATGAAAAGAAAATGAAAATATGAAAAATGAAAATATTCACAATATAAACATTGCAAACAGTCATCGAAACAAATAATTCCTTGCATTAATCACCAATAACAGTCGGTTACATCCCGTCAATGCCCAAAATACAAGCGAGAAATGCTTAAACAACATCCCGACCACTAATAACAATAATCAAACAGCCCTAAGACAAACCTCAGACAAGCATCCTACAACCGACAAACATGAATGATAAACAAGACAAGGAAAAACCCGAGCAACCTATCCGAACAAACCCCAAAATATGCTAACACATGCCAAAAGAAAACGAGAAACCAACAATCCAAAACTACGAGACATCGCATCCAAAACCTCAAAGAAGCACTCCCCCACACTTATACTTTACAAAATAAAGTAAATGGAATAATGATAAAGGTCGAGTGGGGGTGCTTACAAATGGTCCTCAAGCGGACCCTCCCGGCGGAGAACGGGGTTGGAGGTACGACAGAATGCTAGTCAGCGTCCCCCGCTGGATTTCAAGCAATCCTTGCAAATTTTCGATCAATACCTGCTGGTTTTGGATGAGCTCCCGTTGGACTTGGAACTCATCATGAAGCTCCTGGATTTGTTCGCAAATATGCTCAAAAGCAGCGTCCCGTTGTTGAATCGGCTCGACTTCATCCCCTTGTGCTTGTTCACCTCCTCCTTCTTCTTCATCCTCTTCTTCTTCCTCTTCTTCTTCCTCCTCTTCTCCTTCCTCTGCTCGATCCCCGGGACCACCCACCACAAATCGATCCCCAAAGGTTTGGTCGCACGACCAATTGCGCTGGTCGGAGACATCTAGGCGTTGTTCGGCATTATCGTCGCCCAAATGGATTACGACGCTGTGGGGTTCGTTCCCGTGACAGTATAGTGTTCGCGTCTTGTGTTTCTCCAAGAATTCCATCTTTCGTAGGCGAACACCGTCGATAGGATCGGGGAAACAACGAGGAGTCCACTTGCTCAGATAAGACTCGAACCCTTCTTCCTTAGGAAATGGGTGATGATGTGACCCATACCGATAGTCATGTTCCGGGTTTCGAGACTTATTTCCCGAAGGCAATGGAGAATGCACGAGCTAGTGTTGACCCGGCGACCGTTGATCGCATTAAAGAGGACGAAGAGGTCGTCTTTCCGGATGCTTGAACGCCCGACGTCACGGCCAAAAACAGAGTTCGAGATGATGCGGTGGAAGATGTGGACGCTCAGATTACAGAAATCCCTCGCCTTGGAGTTGCTTGGGCAATAATATTTTGCTCGTTGCGATCGAACCCTCGGGTAACGTCTCCTCCAGCAAGTGAGTGCTTTCATAGTTTCTTGTTCATCGAATTTGACGCACTCGCCATAGGGTATGCCGTCCTCGGGAAGGCCTAGAGCGTTGCATAAGTCCTTGAGCGTACACTCAACTTCCTTTTTGTTCACGATGTATCAAAAGGAGGCATTGGATGTGCCGTCTTCCTTTACCACCAAAGAGCTGAGGAATTCGAGTAGTGGTTGCTCAATGATCGGTTCGTTGATTGTGGCGAATACTTCCCATCCGATGACTTTGATGAAGAAGTCCATGCTCGGTTTACAGAAAACATCCCTTGCCGTCTCCTCATGATAGAGATCCGGAGCACAAATTTTTCGCTTCTTTAGCCTCTCATACTGGGCCTTGTGCATATCGTCCCGAAAATTGACCTTAATTTTTGGGTCGCATTGAATAATCGAGGCCAGTTGACCCTTGTACCGAGTTTTATCGGGCTCAGCCGAGGTTGATGGGGCGGGGGTTGATTCGGGTTCGGTCCGGGAACGTTTCGCTCGACCCATTGGATACTCTGCAAGAAAATCAACCTCCAAACACCGAAACGCAACACAACCAATACCCACAAATTCCGAGCAACACGAATTCACAACCAACCACAAGATTCAATCCCAAAAACAAGCAATACACTCCCAATCTCAGCAATATCAACCAAAAACTCAAACTCCAAACTCAATCAATTCATCCAACCAAACCCACAAGCAATTCAAATAAGATTCAACCACAAGTTCACCAAAAACATTCCCAACAGTCAATTTCAATCAAAATTTCAACCCCAAATTCTACTTACTCACCCAACCAAGACCCAACAAGCAATTTCACCAAATTCAACCCAAATAAACAAGAATTTTAGTATTTAAGCACCAATAAATCAAGGAACACCTGGATTGAAAACTTTGAGAGCTTCCCTTGAGAGATTTGAGCCCCCACAAGGAACAAGGCCTGAAATTTGCTTGAGGAAGACCCAAAAAGAGTCAAGCAACAGCAGCTAGGGTTCGAATTGGAGAAGAAAGTTGGGAGAAATGGAGTAATTGGAGGTGGGTTTGTCGAATTTTGGAAGATAATTCGAGTTTTAGGGTTTGGTGAGGGTTTTCGAAGGTGAGAGTGAGGAAGAAAGTGAGAGAAATGAGGGGGAAATGATATGGAACCCCCGACATATCGCATGTTTTCGACAGACCGTGGCCACGGTCTATTTGACCGTGGGCACGGTGGGGTGAGAGAAAAAGAAGGAAAAAAAAACAGGGTGGATACCGTGGCTGCGGTGAACCTCACTGTGGTCACGGTGATGTTCGGGACTAAAATTTCCAAGAATCATGCTGCGATGAGACTATGGTTGCGGTGACTTCCATCGTGGTCACGGTGACCTTCAACCTGGCTAAACTAGGAGCAGCTTTGAGTATGCTGACCGTGGCTGCGGTGACTTCCACCGTGGGCACGGTCCCTTGCGGTTCATCTCCAGCATCTACAAGGCTGAAAACTTGGAGAAAAAATGTTAAGTCCTAAAATCTACCCTCTTCTCAACCATTCCCTTTTCTTTTTTTTGCTCAATTATCATTTAAGGACACTCTCCAATCGCTCAAGAACACTTTGAAACCCCGACTCTCATGGAACCACTCTCGATTTTTTTTTTCTTCTTTTCAAAATTTTTCAATTTTTTTTTCTCATTTTTAACTCAAAAAACTTTTCTAATAAGATAAAACAAAGGAAGAAGAAAGGCACAAAAATAAAAAAATAAAAATGAAAGAACTAAAAATTGAAAGAAAAACACTAAAAGAGGGGGAAGTAGTTCATACCTCTCCCGGGTGCTTGTTTTGTAGGTCCTAGCTCGACCTTTTCCGATGCTTTTCAATCTTCAAAATCCGCGAGGTATGTCACAACCGTCCCGACATATTCCTCGCCCATGATGTATGGTTTGAGTTTCGATGTGTTTGCTTTGAAACACTTTCCTTGGGCATCTTTCAACTCAACTACTCCGGCGGAAAGAATTCTCACTATTTCGAATGGTCCGGACCACCGTGATCTCAATTTCCCAGAGAACAACTTCAGCCTTGAATTGAAAATGAGAACCCTATCGCCTACCACAAACTCACGTCGGTTCAACCTCTTGTCATGCCATGCCTTCGTTCTCTCCTTGTAGATCTTGTTGTTCTCATATGCATGACGCCTCAACTCCTCAAGCTCTTCTAATTGAAATAACCGACTACCTCCGGCCGCCTTGAGATCGAAGTTCAACTTCTTGATTGCCCACATGGTTTTATGCTCAAGTTCTATGGGGAAGTGACATGCCTTCCCGTAGATAAGACGGTAAGGAGTAGTGCCGATCAGTGTCTTGAAAGCGGTGCGGTATGCCCACAAGACTTCATCCAATTTTTCTGCCCAATCTTTCCTTGAAGAGCTAACCGTCTTCTCTAAGATCTCCTTTATGGCACGGTTAAAGATTTCCACTTGACCTTGTGTTTGTGGATGGTAAGGGAGTCCCTTCTTATGTTTGGTGCCGTACTTCTCCAAGAGAGACTCAAATCTCTTTTCGATGAAATGGGAGTCCTTGTCACTAATGATGACCCGTGGAATGCCAAATCTTGGGAATAGGGTCTTTTTCAAGAATTTCGAAACGGATTTCCCATCGCATCTTACACATGGTATGGCCTCGACCCACTTTGTGACATTGTCTACCGCCACTAGGATGTATTGGAAACCCCTTGACGACGGGAAAGGGCCCATGAAGTCCAATCCCCACACATCGAAAGCTTCCACCTCAAGAATATAGTTCAATGGCGCTTCATTCTTCCGGGAGATGTTACCAGACCTTTGACACCTATCACATTGCTTGACATGCAAGTGGGCGTCACGGAAAAGAGTCGACCACCAATAGCTGGTTTGCAAAACCCTCGCCGCCGTCTTTTGGGGGTCACCGTGACCTCTCACCGGAAATTCATGACAATGGGTCAAATTAGATTGCACTTCACTCTCGGGAATACATTGCCGGTACATCCCGTCATTTCCAAGACGGAAGAGGAAAGGGTCGTCCCAAAAATAATGCTTCAAGTCGTGGAGGTATTTCTTCTTTTGATGATGGTTCAAGTGTTGAGGGATCACTTCGCTCGCTAAATAATTCACAATATCCGCATGACAAGGATGCGAGTTGATAGCCAAGAGTCGCTCGTCCGGGAAAGCATCTACAATTGGTTGGGTGTCTTCCAAGTCGACAAGGATCCTCGAAAGGTGATCCGCTACGACATTCTTCGTGCCCGCCTTGTCGCGGATTTCCAAATCAAATTCTTGCATAAGCAAGACCCACCGTATAAGTCTCGGTTTTGTCTCCTTCTTTCCCATCAAGTATTTGATAGCGGCATGATCCGTGTAGACTACCACCTTAAAGAACATGAGGTATTGCCGGAATTTGTTGAGCGCAAAAACGATCGCCAAAAGCTCCTTTTCCGTGGTAGTGTAGTTCCTTTGGGCGCTATCAAGCGCATGGCTTGCGTAATAGATAACCCTTGGCTTCTTGTCTACTGTTTGGGTCAAACACGCTCCCACGGCGAAGTCGCTCGCGTCGGCCATAATCTCGAAGGGTAGCGTCCAAACCGGAGGTTGCACTACCTGAGCGGAAATCAAGCCCTGCTTTAACCTATAAAACGACTCAAGGCACTCATCAGTGAAAATGAAAGGGGCATCTTTGCATAAGAGGTCAGTTAGAGGTCGAGCAATTTCTGAAAAATCCTTGACGAACCGGCGATAAAAGCTGGCATGGCCAAGGAAACTACGCACCCTCTCAACGGAAACAGGGGGTGGTAGGCGCTCTATAACCTCAACTTTAGCCTTATCTACTTCGATGCCCTTAGAAGAGATTAAGTGACCTAGAACGATACCTTGTTCCACCATGAAGTGGCATTTCTCCCAATTCAGAACTAGATCCACTTCCTCACAACGAGTTAACACTTTCTCCAAATTTAGCAAACAGTCATCGAAAGAATTACCGTAAACAGAAAAATCATCCATAAAGACTTCCATGCATTTCTCAATGAAATCGCTAAAAATAGCCATCATACAACGTTGAAAAGTCCCAGGGGCATTACATAAACCAAATGGCATGCGACGATAGGCAAATGTCCCATAAGGGCAAGTGAAGGTGGTTTTTTCTTGGTGTGAGGGGTGGATTAGAATCTGAAAGAACCCCGAGTACCCATCCAAAAAGCAAAAATGCGAATGACCCGCCAATCGTTCTAACATTTGGTCAATAAAGGGAAGGGGAAATGGTCCTTCTTTGTTACTTTGTTTAATTGGCGGTAATTGATACACATCCGCCAACCGGTGACGGTCCGGGTACTAACTAGTTCTTTCTTATCGTTTTCAATTATGGTCAATTCACCCTTCTTGGGCACACACTGAACCATTCTTACTTATTAGCTATTTGCGATGGGGAAGATGATCCCAGCGGCGAGCAACTTTACTACTTCCTTTTTAACCACTTCTTGCATGTTGGGATTTAAACGACGTTGGGGTTGCCTAGTAGGCTTGGCATCCTCTAGCAAATCAATCGAATGCATGCATATGGAAGGAGATAAACCTTTCAAATCTTCTATCCTATAATCCAATGCACCCCTATGTTTCTTAAGCAAATCAAGCAACTTAGACAATTCAAAATCATTGAAATTCGCATTCACAATGACAGGATAAGATTTCTCATCATCCAAGAAAGCATATTGGAGGGAAGGGGGTAAAGCTTTAAGCTCTAGAGGAGTAGAAGATTGAATTTGAGAAGAAGACATACCTTTGAAGATCGCATCTTGAATCTCCATGCACTCCATATAAAACTCATCAATAATAATCTCCTTATGCATGGGTGAAGAGTCAAGAAGGTTGGTGAAGAAAGTAATGTCGTCGGTGTCAAATTGGAATGACTCCAATAGGCAAGCTCCCAAGGGATCATCGCAAATAGATTCAAGAAGATGGGAGTCCTCAATATACTCATCAATAAGGAATTCCATCATATCAATGGCATAGCATGAATCCCCATACGAAGGACCTTTCAATGACCCCTCAAGTTGAAAAATTATGCTTTCATTCCCGACATTCAATGACATACTTTCATTCTTCACATCGATAATGGCTCCCGCCGTAGCAAGGAACGGCCTTCCCAAAATAATGGGGATGTTGTTGTCTTCTTCTATCTCCAAAATCACAAAATCACAAGGAATCAAAAACCGCCCCACTTGAACCGGGATGTCTTCCAATATTCCCAACGGTCTTCGCACGGAACGGTCGGCCAATTGAAGGTTAATAGTTGTAGGAGCAAGATCGTTGAGGTTTAAGTTCTTGTATATTGAGTAAGGCATGACGCTTACACTTGCTCCTAGATCACAAAGGGCACGGCCAATCCGCATATCACCAATGGTAAATGGGATGGAAAAACTTCCGGGGTCGGCTAATTTCTCCGGTGATTTGTTATCAATAATTGCACTACAATCCGCCATCAAATGGATCATAGATTTCTCTTGAATTCTCCTCTTGCTCGTGAGAAGCTCCTTCAAATGCTTCTTGAAGGACGGAACTTTAGAAATGGCATCAAGGAATGGAATGTTCACTTGAAGCTTCTTGAGCATCTCAATGAATTTTGAAAACTTTGCATCGGATTTTGGCTTTGCTAACCGATCAGGAAAAGGGACTGGTGGTAGCTTGGGCTTCAATAGTCCGATTGGTTCTTCTTCCACCATTTTTC
The DNA here is from genome assembly GCA_029582165.1 of Portulaca oleracea. NCBI lineage: Eukaryota > Viridiplantae > Streptophyta > Magnoliopsida > Caryophyllales > Portulacaceae > Portulaca > Portulaca oleracea. The sequence continues at coordinate 6,334,464 of CM055878.1, read as the reverse complement.
CTTTCCCTTTCCTTAACTTCTCCATCTCCTCTCTTTCTTTACTAGATTCTCCCAATTCATCCTCATGTGCTCCCTCAACTTCCTCACCCAATACTAACTCACTTTCCCGCTTCTCCAACAAATCTTCTTCCTCCGAGATATCCACCACGTCACCTTCCTTGTCATCCAAGACCTCCTCTACCACCATTCTAGGTCCATCAATCTCCTTGCCACTCCTCAAAGTAATCGCATTAAGTTGCCCCTTCGGGTTAGGTTGGGATTGGCTAGGCAAAGATTGGATAGGTTGACATTGTTGTGTCAATTGGGCCAAAAGTAACTCGAGGTTCTTAATGCGAGTTTGGTCTTTTTCTCGGTCTAAGGCCATCTTTTCTTGAGATAAGGCTATCTTCTCTTGAGTTAGGGCCAACTTTTGGAGGGTTTGGTCAAGGGTTTCTTGTTGTGGTGGTTTGGGTGCTTGGGAAGGTTGGTGAGGATTTTGGTGGTGATTTTGGTGGTATTGGCGGCGATTTTGATTTGGCAAACCGGGGGGTGGGTTTTGGTTTAGGGGAGCTTGTTGGTTATAGGCGTAATTCCCACGGGGAAAAATGGGGGTTTGATTGGTATAGGAGAGGTTATTGTTAGGATAGATGGCTTGGACTTGCTCGGTTTGATACTCTTCACATCGCTTCGAAGAATGTGGCCCTCCACAAAAATCACATACCAAGGCTCGGGCATCCTAAATAAGCATAGGTACTTCTTGGGCCGCCTTTACTTGCCTCGTGGTTTCCTCTAAAGCTGCCTTTTGTTGCATCTCAAGAACGGCATTCATGAGAAACTTAAGGGTAGGGTTGCTTTCTAGAGGAGGACCATCTCTTGGACCACGGCCGCCTCCCCAATGAGGAGAGTTTTGAGATAGCTCGTAAAGAAATACGTTTGCTTCTTCCGCCGTCTTCTTGAGGAACATGCCCCCCGAGGCATGATCGATGGATTCTCGCAAAGAGCTACTCAATCCGGAATAGAAGTGATGCAATAATAACCAATCCTCAAGATTATGATGTAGACACCTCCGTTGGAGACCTTTGAATCTCCCCCATGCTTCGAATAACGACTCATCGGGCTCTTGCTTGAAGCTCATGATGGCTTGCCTCAACCGACACGTCTCATCATTGGGGAAAAACCTTTGAAGAAAGTCGCGGCTAAGGGCATCCCATGTTGATTATGTTCCGGGCGGACACGTGTTGAGCCATAATAATGCTTTCCCCTTCAAGGTAAGAGGGAAAAACTTCAGCTTCATGTATTCGGCGGAAACTCCATTCATTTGTACGAAGCCGATGCATTGCTCGAATCTGTTGATGTGATCAATAGGATTTTCATGCTCTCCTCCATGGTACGGGGTGTTCTCAAATATCTCCAATAAATATGGCTTGAACTCGAACGATGCATTCGGTGGTAAATCTGGTAATGTGATGGGATCGCCTCCCGTACCCAACGATGGTAAGGAATATAATGCTAAGGTACGGGGTGGAACTTGCTCTCCTTCAGCCATTGGAATTTCGATCGTCTCTCGCTCCCTTTGTTGTCTAGCTCGTTTTGAACCGGCGTTAGCTTGTCGAATGATACTCTCCGGATTTGGATTCGGTGGAGTTACAAGAGTTTGGCCTCGTCGAGAGCGAGTCCGCATGCACAAAAGGAACAAACAGAAGAATCAAATTTCCAATAACCAAGGATAACAAAATCTCTACCAGTGAAATGATCTTAAACAACCTAAAGACAAAGAGCTAAGCTAGGTGCGCTTGCTCCCCGGCAACGGCGCCATTTTTGTTAGTGGAGTGGTTTGTAAGACCACGGTTTTATCGTTCTTCCACAGGGAGCTAGGGGTCTTAGCTGCAGCTAGTTTACGATCATGAAAGGTTGATAGACTTTAGGTTGAAGACAACACAAACACGCTATGTTTAGTCAAAAAGGTGAAACAATGGGTGTCGGGAGACTTTCGGGATGCAAACGGGAATGAGGAAATGGGTTTCGCAACAAGAGAGTAACGAGGAAGGGAAATCAAATGGTAATTCCGTTGGAAAAATACCCACCGGGCCTTCTCTTTCAAGGATAGTCCGGATTAACTTCCCCGAAATCCATAGACAGACCCGGGAAAGTTAATAGAACAGAATTTCCTAGTTAGTTTCTATTCGCTTTCGCGAACTAGAATACTAACTATCTTAATTCCTACCTTCCAACAAGAATCGGATGTATTCGGGATGCTTTCGCACCTAAATACATCCCACTTGAGGGAAGGATAGGATTAGGAAGTTGATTTCCTAACTAGTTACTCACTAATATTGCTAACCCAAACCTAATCACCCATTCACACCCTTAATATCTCCCTAACCCATTAAGGTTCTAGCCACTAAACATCCTAACTATCATGATAATAACATCAACAACTTCATTCATGCTTAAAAGAGTAAACAAGATAACAATAAACATTCAATAACACCAACAATATCAATAATAACTAAAAACAGAGATTAGTAAATAAGCAATAAATTAGAGAGACAAAGTTAAGAAATACTCATTGATTGTGATGATAAGGGAGAAAACTTCATAATAATAAAGCTCCAATGCTCCAAAGTTGAGAATAATCTTCAAACTTCCAATAATAATCAAGAGAATCCAATACAAAAACTAATAATCTCAGCAAAGATCTTCCTTAATCCCTCTAATCTAATACTTAAAATGTGATAAAGATGCCAAAAAAAATATCATAAAAGATAGCTAAAGCTACTGTCCAATCACTCCCCTTGCTAAAATGACCTAAAAACCTTAAATAGTAATCAAGGTTGTTACTCAAAACTCATCATTTTACACAACAGACAAAATCGCATCAAGCACGGCCCCGCGTAAGCGGCGATTTCTTCTCTTCGCTTCGCACCGTGGTCACAGTCCCCATGCACCGTGGTCACGGTCTAGGCGATTAGGGCTGACAACTTTTCGCTCCTTCGCACCGCCGTGGCTACGGTCTTGGGAGACCGTGGCCACGGTCTAGTTCGGCCAGCTTCTTCACTTTGGTCAAAGTGACCGTGACCACGGTCTAGTTCGGGTGCAAGGCCTCTTCACTTTGGTCTTGGCTCCATCATACCGTGGCTACGGTCAATATGACCGTGGCCACGGTCTCTCTCGGCCATAGTTTCCTTCAGAGTACTCTTCAGTCGTTGCCTCCGCTTCCGATGCCTTTCGCATGACCGACCCTTCTAATCTTGTGCCTTTGACACGACCAGGGCTCGGGGAATCTTGGGGAGTTTTGGGATTCCCATGATTAGTGCAGAATTGGCCCATTTAGGATCGCTTTGAGTGAAACCCTTCGGAAACTACAAAAGTAACTAAAACGCATTAAAAGTTATTGAAACAAACTACGAAACAAGTCCAAAGCCTAAGCATTTAGGCGGTATTTAGACATGAAATCGGGTCTAAACAAGGACCATGATTCAGGTGCATCCGTGGGGTATCCTGGCGGTCAGGCCCTGGCGGATGACGCTACTTCACGTCCTGCTCCATACAACGCCTCCTCTTTTGGCTCTAGCTCTTATTCTGCTGGATGGCCAGTTCCGACCCATGGAATGGGTCCTTCATGGCCTGCGAGTACGCTGTTTAGACCCAATTTTGTGTCTAAATAGCGCCTTAATTCTTAGGCTTTTGACTTGTTTCGTAGTTTAATTTCATAGTTTTTAATACGTTTTTGGTTATTTTCTAGATTTTGGAGTCTTTACTCAAAACGTGGTAAAAAGGGCCATTTTGCAGCTATTTTGGGAATCCCGAGATTTCCCAGGTCTTAACCGAGTCAAAGAGCGAAGAAAGTAAAAAGGCAAGACATGTCGAGCAGCTCAAAAGTACAAGTTTTGCTGAGTTTTTCCATGGTAGCCCCCGCCACCCTCTTTGTAGCGGGCGCTACCCCTTCTCCTCCGCTCGCCGTTACACGCACCAAGGCGTAGCCCCCGTCACCCTCTACGTAGCGGGCGCTACGCCCAGAGCTTCAGCTTGACCGGGCGAGATCGTACCTACGGTCCTGAGGACCGCACCTGCGGTGGTGCCAAGGTGTGTGCAGGTAGTGAAGTACCCGAGCTTGACCGCACCTACGGTCTTGGGAGACCGCACCATCGGTGTTGCGAAGGAGAGAAGAATCGCCGAGCCTGATTCGCTTGACCACACCTACGGTCTTGGGAGACTACACCTGTGGTGTTGCGAAGGAGATAAAATCGCCCATTACGCTTCACAGGATCGTACATACGGTCCCATAGACCGTACCTACGGTCCACCTACAGTTCGCGCAATTCTGTTGGGTGAAGTGCTGCGTTTTGAGTAACCTTTTTGGCTTGTATATATTGCTACATGGACGATTAGTGAGGGAGGAAATCTTAATTCCATCGTAGTTTTTACCTTATCATATTAGCAACATTTTAGCCTTCAATTAGAGAGAGTTCCTAGTGATTAGTGAGTGATTACACTTGGATTATTGCTTTTGCACTGGATCTTATTGGAATTCTATTGAAGTTTTCAAGATTTATCTTATTTTGGAGCATTGGATTCTTATTATTCTGGAGCATCTTTCCAGTAGCATCAAATTAATAAGCATTTCTTGACTCTTACTCTCTTTAGTTCATCCATTTACTCTTTAATCTCTGTTTTTGTTATTAGATTGCTTAGTGTTTGTTGATTGTTGTTATTGTTGCTTTGATTTACTAGTCTTTGTTTTAAGCATGGATGATGTTATTAATGTTAATAGCATGTTAGTTAAGATGATTAGAGGCTAGAAACCTTATGGGTTAGGGAGAAACTAAGGATGTGAATGGTTTATTAGGATTGAGTTAGCAATTTTAGTAGGTAATTTGTAGTGAAATCAATTTCCCATTCCTATTGTTGCCTCAAGTGGGATGTATTTGGGTATGAAAGTCCCCAAATACCACCAACACTTGAGTTGGAAGGTGAAATTGGGATAGTTAGTATTTTATTCACGAAAGTGAATAGAAGCTAATTAGAGAGTTCCGTTTCTTTAACCCTCCAGGTCTATGGTGGGCTTGAAGGAAGTTAATCCGGATTATCCTTGAAGGAGGAAATCCGGTGGGTTTATTCTAATGGGATTTTCACTTGATTCTACTATTTTGTTGCTTTCTAATTGCGAAACCCTCGTCCTTATTATCGTTTGCGTCCCGAAATCTCCCGACACCCATTACTTCCTGTATTGACTGAACCATAGTCGTGTTTGTTCTATTCGTCATCAAAATCCCTCTTGTTATCTTGTGATCCTAAACCTCACCTAGAGTCAATTAGTCCTAGCCATGGCCCCTAGCTCCCTGAGAAGAACGATATAAAACCGGGGTACAAAAACCACGTTACATACGCAAGAGTGGTCTGCACCTCAACACTCTTGGCTAGGAGGATCTGCTTCTTCTGGTTGGCCAGCCCCCGGTTACGGAACTGGTCCTGTATGACCTACCCCTTCTGTTGAGTGGCACGTTCCTGACCATTCATGGCTAGCCGGTTCGTAGGAGCATCCTTCTGAAGTTCCCTTATTTGGGCGACCGCAGACGGCTCCTGATCCTGACTATTATTCTTACGACACCTATTTCGGCACGGCTGGTCCCTCCAATGCTGGGACTTCTCATGCTCGTACCGACCCGGTTGAAGATAGCGGCAATTCAGGCTCCCTGTGGTGATCAGACTGATGACAAGCAAGACCCTATGCAATTTTAGACTTTTGTATGCAAGATGATTTTGTACTTTTTATTATTATGTTAATGCAAGACTCTTTATGAATTTGATTTATTTATTTATTTTATATGGAAGACTTGGTGAATGCACGATTTTATTTTATTAATGCATTTCTGAAAAACTTTCTACATGGCGGGATTAACCCCAAATTAATCACGCTTCCCCAAAAGAAAAGAAAATAAAAGAAAACAAAAACCTAAGTGTCAGAGTAAACTTGAGCAAAAATTTCAGAACCGAGCATCATTGGGTCAAGATCCAAAACATTAAAAATACATGAACGGGCCAATTTAATTCTAGGGCCCAATTACAATCAGGAACAGGTTGGCTGAGTCGCGGAAGGCGGCCCATGTCGTCAGAAAACCCGTGCGGGTTTTCTTCTTCAGCAGGCCATGGGCCTGGGCTTGGACAGGCGCGCGCGTGGATCTGGGCACATCAAAACCCGCGCGAGTTTTGATTTTCTTTTCCTTTTTTTTTTTTGCTAGCCGTTGTGGATGAGCTTAAATCATGGGATATGTAGGGCAACGGCTATGTCATTGTTGGCTGATTTCTTTCTCCATTTTTGATCATGCACGAAGGTGTATAAATACCTAATGTTATGTCTATGATCATCACTCCTCACCATTACTTCAAAGCCTTCATCACATATTCTCCTAAAACACAAAGAAGAAAACTCCCGATTCTCATGGCATTGGAGAAGAAACTTGCAACTTGGATGAGCACCTTGTCCAAGGAAGAGAAGAAAGAGCTCGGAAGATACAAGTTAACAAGTTTGATGAGTCTTCGGCAAGTGAGGATTAATCATGACAATCTCCATGCGGCGGAGGCTTTTTGGGATCCGAAGATGCATGTCTTCCGCTTTGCTTGGAAAGAGTTATGTCCGCTTCTGGAGGAATGGTCCTCAATCTTAGGGAAAAATCACTTTACTCAGCCGACGTCGCCCCCAACGCCAACGGACATCCCCAAGCAATACAAGGAGCTCTTATGCCTTCCTTCTCGGGTCATCGAAAGTGCAATATTTGGCGAAAAGGTACATTTTCAAACAATTGTTGAATATTTTCAATCGCCCGATACTTTGGAATATGGTCCAGTGATACGAGTGCGAGCGCTCGTATTATGTCTCCTCGGCGAGTTTTGTTTCTACCATGGCGGCAAAAGAACCGAACCGGCGAATTTGATCCAAATCGTCGAAGACATGTCCGGAGGCTACAATCCCGTGCCTCTAATGTTAGCGGAAACCATGATGGGCTTGGATGATCCGAATCCAGAACATGATTTCCAAGGAAGCCCCTTGCTACTTTAGGTATTTCACTCCTCCGTCCCTATTCTGTTGACTTTCTGCCCCTACTGTCTGCAAAACCCGCGCGGGTTTTGGCATTTTTTTTTTAGTTTAGGATAATTGGCATGCAATCTAACCCTGACTAACTGTTCGACAGATCTGGTTAATAGGGCACTTAGGTCTCATCGAAGAACCTCGGACTTCTTCGGCGATGGCGAACTATTGTCAGAGAAAGAGAAAGTACACCGATCTTCCCTCGGTAACGGAATGGATCACATTCTTAAAGGAGCCTCGGGAGATCTCTTGGTGGATTAAATGGTGGCACATTTCCGAATATGTGACCCATGACTTCCGCAATGCCTATGTGTGTCTCACCGGCTTGATGCACATGACCTTTTATTTTCCAGCGTGAGTGAAGTGCCAGATGGGTCGCAGACAGGATATTCCCGAGCTTCTGTGTGAAACTCCCGAACAATTGAAACTTCGAAGCTCGGTGATTGAGTCGTGGCTGAAATACTGGGAAAGAAGGCCAACTCTCAAAGCCCCTCCAAAGATACCTATGTCTCATATTGCCGATGTTGATTACCATGGATGGCTGATTGCTGCTATTGAATCTCGCCGTGTTGGGGAAGCAAGACGAAGGCAGGCATCCATAAAGGAGAGATTGGGTCGTCGTACATCGGTAAAGGACCGTCTTGGCATAAGAGACTCGTTGAAAGATAGACTTGGTCCGAGAGTGGAGGTACGAAAACCAAGCAGACGGGTCTATAAGTCCAAAGACAAAGAGAAAGCCCTTAACGAACCTAGAGACACGGAGACTGACCATGAGACAGCTGACGAAGTAGAGAAAGTGAAGCAAGATTAGAAGATGGACTGAAATGAAGGAACTGAAACTACTTTGCCAAAATAGTCTTTTATGTAATTATCCCTTTTGAATTTTCTTATGTTACAAGCATTGTACATGCATTATCAATTAATAAAGAAGAAATATGGTTTTCCAGTTGCTTGGTTATATCAAGCATAGTATCGCTTGACCTGATCCAAGTTTGTGGGATGAAATATGTCTTCTCCATCCATAGTAGCAAGCCGAGCTGCTCCTCCTGGTAAAATGTCCTTAATCATGTAAGGACGCTTCCAATTAGGTGCAAATTTTCTTCTTGGATCTTGTATAGGTGCTCTCATCTCCTTAAGCACTAAATCACCTACTTGAAGTGAACGACTTTTCACCCTTTTATTAAAAGCACGAGTGATCCTACTTTGGTATACTTGCACATTATGTAACGCTCTCAATCGCCTTTCATCCATCTGGATAAACTCCTCGAACCTTGCCCTAGCCCACTCTGCTTCTGACGACTGACTTTCGGCCACTATCTGTAACGAAGGGATTGCTACTTCAATCGGTAAGACTGCTTCTATCCCATATACCAAGGAATATGGTGTTGTCCCCGTAGCAGTTCGTATAGAGGTTCGTTATCCCCACAGGGAAAATGCCAATTTATCAGGCCAATCCTTGTAAGTGTCAACCATTTTCTCAATGATTCCTGACACTGTCTTATTGGCCGCTTCCACAGCTCCGTTAGCTTGAGGTCGGTATGGCGAAGATCGGTGATGCTGAATTTTGTAAGTGGCGAGCAAAGTTTCTACTTCCTTCCGAAAATGGCTTCCATTGTCACTAATGATCTCATGAGGCACTCCATATCGACATATAATGTTTTGAAGGATGAATTTGGCCACTTGCTTGGATGTGAGTTTGGCAAAAGAGGTTGCCTCTACCCACTTAATGAAGTAATCGATGGCAACCAATATGTATTCATGTCCTCCTGTTCCAGTTGGGTGTATCTTGCCAATGATGTCGATACCCCATACTGAGAACGACCATGGAGATGTTAAAGTAGTTAGATATGATGGGGGTTGATACTGTAGGTTGGCATACTCTTGGCATTTGTGGCACTTCCGAACGAACTGTATGCAGTCCGCCTCCATAGTAGACCAATAGTAACCAGCCCTTTGAATCTTCTTTGCCAGCATACGTCCATTCATGTGGGGACCACACTCTCCTCCATGTACAGAAGCCATGACCTGCTTGGCGCTCTTAGCATCGATGCGTAATAAATTGATGTCTGTAGGTGATTTCTTGTAAAGTCGATCCTGGATCAAGCAGTATTGTGCTACTAGAGACCTGACCGCTCGCTGTCCTCTAGCATCAAACTCAGCTGGATATTCTCCTTTCCGAGGAAAATTGTATATATCATGGAACCATTCCTCAATTTCTTCCTCTTGTGCCTCCATGTTGCAAACATATACAGGTTCAGACTGTCGCTCTACTACTACAGGTAATTGGAGTGTGCCTGATGGTATCGATATCATTGAAGATAACTTGGCTAGGGTGTCAGCTAACTCATTGTGATCCCTTGAGAGGTACTGGAAGCTGATTTGCTCAAATTGGTCAGCAAGTCCCAAGAGCTGCTGTTGGTATGCCATAAGATATTCATTCCAGACTTTCCATGTATTTTTAGCCTGATTAATGATGAGGCTAGAATCTCCGAAGACTTTTATGTGACGTATACCCAAGGTCAATACAGCTTGTAAGCCCTTGATGAATGTTTCATATTTGGCAGCTTTGTTAGTAGCATCAAAGTCCAACTTCACAGACACAGGGACATGTGCCTCTTCTGGAGAGGTCAGTAGTACTCCTACTCCGTAGCCCATTTGATTGGAAGCTCCGCATCAAAATACATTTCCCATGTTATTTCGTCAGTGAAGAATACATCCTCATCTGGGAATTCTAAGTGAGTGCTTGGAGGTTCCTGTGATGGTGAAGCAGCTAGGAAATCTGAAACAACCCGTCCTTTGATGGATTTCTGAGGCAAGTACTGAAGATTGAACTCTGAAAGCATGACCACCCATCGAGCGATGCGGTTGTTGATGGTAGGTTGCTCCATAATGAACTTGATGGGATTATTCTCAGCTATGACATACACTGTATGTGAAAGCATGTAATGCCTTAACTTCTTGGTGGCCCATACTAATGCGAGACCCATTTTCTCTATGTCTGCGTATCAACTTCCATAGTCCAGGAACTTCTTGCTCAAGTAGTAGATGGCGCTCTCTTGACCTTTAACCTTCTGAGCTAGCATAGCCCCCATTGTAGAGCTAGTCACGGTATGGTAAAGGAGTAGAGGCTCATCTGGTACTGGCGGCATGAGGACTGAAGGATGTTGCAAATACTCCTTGATTTTGTCAAAGGCCGCTTGACATTGATCGTCCCATTCTATTTTGCTTCCTTTCTTTAGTTTCTTGAATAAAGGTTCACAAGTCATGGTGAGCTTTGAAATGAACCTGCTGATATATTGAACTCGTCCTAGGAAACCTCTTACCTCTTTTTCTGTCTTGGGAGGTTGCAACTCTTGGATAGCCTTTATCTTTGATGGGTCACCCTCAATGCTCCGTTGGCTAACCATATAACCTAACAGCTTCCCAGAGGTAACACTGAAGGTGGAATTTGCTGGAGCCGCATCTTGTATTTGCGAAGTCGCAGAAAGAATTTTGCGGCAGTTAGGAATGTGCTCCTCCCTTGTCTTGGACTTAACAATCATGTCATCCACATAAACCTCTACCTCTATGTGCATCATATCATGAAGTAGGGTGTTGGCAGTTCTTTGATATGTCGCTCCGGCATTTTTGAGATCGAAAGGCATAACCATATAACAGTATGTTCCCCATGGTGTGGTGAATGACGTTTTCTCCATGTCTTCTTCCGCCATTTTGATTTGATTGTAACCGGCATATCCATCCATAAAGGACAAGAGCTCATGCCCGCAAGTGTTATCCACTAATACATCAATATGAGGTAACGGGAAACTATCCTTGGGACTAGCTTTATTGAGGTCTCGAAAGTCTACACACATGCGCACTTTCCCATCTTTCATGGGTACCGGGACAATGTTAGCAATCTATTCAGAATATTGAACTGCTTTGATGAATTTAGCGTTAAGTTGCTTAATCACTTCATCTTCAATTTTCTTGGCCCATTCAAGCTTAATCCTCCTAGCCTTTTGTTGAACTGGTTTTGCATTAGGAAGCAAAGGTATAGTGTGCTCTGCAATTTCCCTTTCAATCCTGGCATGTCCTCGTAGGACCTTGCGAAAACATCCACAAACTCCATGAGAAGCTCCGCCAATGCCACCCGTTCTTCTGCCGTGAGTGAGCTACCGAACTTCAACTCCCGAGGTTGTTCTTCCGTGCCCACGTTTATGGTGATGGTGTCTTCCAACACCGCTATTTTATGTTCATGTTCATTAGAAAATTCTTTTAAAGGTTCATTAAATTCCAGATTATTATTGGCACAACAGTTCAAGGAAGAGGGGAAAGAAGAATCAGAGTAAGTAGAAAGGTTCATCTTATTGAATGCAGAAAGGAATACATCGCCAACAAACTCAAGACCAGACTCACTTGACTCTAGACCCTTAAGATCTGACCTTATATCCTTAGGAAGAGACTCTCCTACAGATAAAGCAAAATTATTCTCCTCAGCATCGACCCACGAGACCGCCTTATCTCCATCTTCAGTAATCATGAGACTTGGATCGAAGCTTGGGTTGGACAAAGCAGCAATAATAGCATCAGTTTCAGACTTCTCTTGGACAGCCTCCTATCCAAACAGCATGCCAAAAATGTTGCTCCCGAAATGGTGAGTCCATTCTAATAGGGGTTGTTTGTCCCGAGCGGGAACAAAGACAGTAGCCATATTAATGGAGCAATCATCAAAGACTTCTAGTGCAGTGACTTGAATTCCTTTGTTCTTCAGATAGAATGGCTCAGGGAACCCATAGTAGGGGAAGTCATCGCCTTCCCTAACAAACTGCCCATTCAAAGTAAGTGGATAGGGCTTCATCTGGAATCAAGTGGGAGGATTGTCCATCCTCTTCTGTTCAGCTATTGCCACCTTTGCGAGCCTGACCTCCTTCTCAGTTGGCTTGTAGCCTAAGCCAAACCTTCCCTGCTTGAAGGTTTTGAACACAGGAGGGATTTTGTTCTTCGGATTCTTTCCCAGCGGCATCCCAGGGAAACATCCTTGTCTTTTGAGCATAGCATGTACCTTGCGATTTGAGTAGGGATCGAAGTCAAAAGGTGCTTCATCCTGGCTCATCATCACTACAAGCTCAAAGTTGTGGAGTTCTTCATCCATTGAACTGTGCTCCACTTCGAGAGTTGACTGTTTAGGAGTGAAAACAGCATTGATAGACTCTCCGGAGATAGTGATCACTTGTCCTTGAACCAGCATTTTCACCTTTTGATGTAGAGTGGATGTTATAGCGTTACACTCGTGAAGCCATGGCCTCCCTAATAGCAAATTGAAGGAGGCTGGAATGTCTAGCACCACAAATTCCACATTCCGAGTGATGCTGCTAGTAATAATGGGTAAAACTATAGATCCGACTGATCTCCGAGGTGAATTGTCATACGCCCTTAGTTGTACGCCATTTTGAGCTAAGTGTTGTTGTTGAACTCCTAACTTTTGCGCCGTCCTCCAAAGGTAGATATTTACAGCCGAACTGTTGTCGACCAGAACTAGTGGGATAGTTTTGTTGGAGTATTGCACTGTAAGGTATAGGGCTTTGTTGTGCGATGCTCCTCCTTGAGGCAGATCTTCAATCCCAAAAGTAATCATCTCCTATTGGGCAGTCACATGAGCAACAAAGGATTCAAGAGTTGTTGTAGGGGGTACTGTGAGTGCTGTAAGGGCATCCAACATCTTCTGTCTATGAGCATGCGACGTGCATATGAGTTGCCATATGGTGACCTCCGCTTTGGTTTTTTTGAGTTGAGGCAGTAGAGGATCTTCAGGGGAGACCTGATTGTCATTGTCGACCGTTGGTGTATGGTTAGGGACAGTCACTAGGGTGGTGGTGTTCCTATGGTTGTGGCGGCCAGACCTAGTAAGAAATGCCACATTGCCTGGTTCATTTGTCTCCACCCATTCTGTCTCGGAATGCTCATGCTCATCATCTTCATCACTGTCCCAAATTCCATGGATGAAAAGACGTTCAGGGAACCCAACTACTTCGGGGACAAGTTGACTTGTTTCTACAATCAAAGCGGAGGGATCGAAAATGAAGTGGCCACAGAGAATAGCATTCGCATGCTCGGGCATAGGATTACTTTGATTGTTTGGTTTCCTGACAGCTTTTGGCATTGGTAATGTCCCTGCCCTTATCAATCTTCTATCTTGTTCCTTAAACTCCAACATTTCTCAGTGTCATGCCCCCGACCACGGTGATAGCGGCAAAATTGGTTGGCGTCCCAGTTTCTGCCTTTGATTTCTGGCTCGTCTTTCGGTAAATGCAAAACCAAGATACCCTTCTTGACTAGGCGGTCGAGAGCTCGAGAGTAAGGAACATCCAACGGTGTATAAGTCTCATACTTCGGTACATAAGGCCCCTTGCGCTGGATAGAGTTAGTCTCCATAATCTTAGAAGGGTGGCTAGCCGCACTAGTGGCCCTCCTATTGGAGCTGGACCTTTTCCATCCAGGCGAAGTGGTCTTATCATTGTGCATCGCCTCTAGTTGGACACAAATGTCCTTTAGGTAATCAAAGTCTTTATCAACATGGTACCCCAAGTGCTTGGATAGACTGCTCTTGAGTCCTTGCTTAAAGGTAGATAATTGTAGGCGGAGAGGGATTGTCTCATTGAGGTGGGACAACTTTGTATGCCATCTCTCAAAGTAATCCATAAAGGACTCATCATCCCCTTGCTTCATGGCGGTTAGGTCATCCACCGTAGCTTGTTTCTTCTGGATGTGGGTATAATGGTGGATGAAAGCTTTGGACAACTCACTCCAGTTGGCTTTGATTTGGGGTGACAGCGTATGATACCATACCTTTGCTTCTCCATCTAGGGTGGATGGGAAGACGGTAGAGTATAAGTTGACATCAATCGGGTTTAAAGGTGCCAGCCTCATGAACTCCTCAACATGATGAATAAGGTTCTCAGAAGGTTTGAACCTGATATTTGGCACTTCAACTTTGTCACCTATCTTTAAAGTTGGTTGAATAGGTAATGGGACCTCCAAGTTCTTGTCAGTAAAGGCTGGCACAGAGCTCATTGCTTTGTTGACGCTCTCTAACTTCTGCTCAAGTGCCTTAACAGCGGGGTCCCTTGTAGGTTTTGTCACTTCAGGAGTATTAACCTTAGCCTTGGATATCCCTATTCCTCCAGAGTCTGAGGATGTCTTGATGATCTCAGGTTCAGATTCATATCCTTGCATATCTTCGTCATCCTCTTCAACATTCAGTCCTAACTTAGTATTGATCTTAGTGATGGCCTGCATCATTCCTTCCATCACTTGTTGTTGTTCATTCAATCTTTTGCTCATCTTCTGCTCCTGCTTTAGGGTATTAGCAAACACAAGCCCTTGCATTTTGGTGTAGAGCTCGTCCAAATGCTTCTTGATGTTGGCTTTGGTGCTTTGGACCGGGACTTCTTGGAATTGCTCTCCAGACATGATGCAGTCACTAGTCGCAGATGGATCATAATGTGGGTTTGGAATCAAACGACCAGTTCATGGATCTCGAACGCGGGCTCGGAGTCGATCACCAATGATGCCTGCATGGAAATTCAAAGTTAGAACACTCGATGACATACTCTGACACATACTACCCGATGCATGCATGTCCTAAGGGACCTATATGATCCTAACTAACTCGACGCTTACATGCTGACACAAAGGACTCATCCACTTTTTGGGAGTGCATGACCTAACTCTATATGGACCTAAGGACAAAGCATTATAAAGGGTCGAATAATGTCAAACATAGCGAGCGGGGCATAAGTTGATAGGTTCAAGTTAGTGTTTCTCAATTCGGATGGGCCCAAACCACAGGCCGACCGTTTTAAGGAGAATCCGTAACTTGGCCCATCAACTTAGACAATTCAAGCCATAATGACTATTATGCGGACTAGAATAATGCTTAACAAGACTGACAACCCATTTTTTTATGACCTTCTTTCTTTTTATTCTTTTTTATTATTTACCTATTATATATTTTTTTTAGTCGAGGAGAACGGATATTGTAAAGGATTGAATAAAGCCAATAATAAGCGAGTCATAATTAATTTATAGGTTTAATCAACAAATCCAATATGGTTGGGCCTAACAACGGGTCGGCCATAAATGCGGTGGATTTATTAATTAAACCGACAAATTAATTTCCTCGAGCTTAGTGACTATTGTGCAATCTAAAACGCTCTCCATTAACTTTGTTGGACTTTTTTTTAATTAATTTTTTGGACCTTCATTAGGAGAATTTTGTAAAGGGCCATATAATATCATCAAAGGCGAGTCAATTTTTATTTATTAATTAAAATAATCATCCTTCAAGCATAAATGGGCCCTTCCACTTGGGCTAACCATGATGCCTTTTGGGTTAATTATTCTAATTAATAAATAGTCATTTTCTCAACCCAATGATTTTTTTATGGACTAGAACAAAACCTCTAAACTAGAGTCGACTCTAAAACAAAAGGAAAAGCGGAAGGGGTAGCACATAGCACATAGCATAAAACATGAAGGGACACCCTAAACCAAGGTTCTATGTTCATGGATATTCTATGGTTGGATTACATGGCCTACCGCACGTTTTCATCCCGGTGCTCCATACCCTTAGGTAAGGAGTGTGAGGTATTGCTCAAAGAACTTCAAGGAAGCCCTTTGAGTGTAACGCGGGGAGAGAGGGGACCAAATGCTTGGCGATGTAGGGTGCATCCCACAAGTAGTGGCCTGCCCGCTCTCAAGGGAATCACCTAGGTATAATCTAACCGTCGCCTTTGTGCTAACGTGTCAAAAGACGTGATTAGTGGCCCGGTATGCAAAGGATGCCTAAAAGAATTATAAAATCACGAAATAAATCAACTTCTCCCTTTTATAATTTCAATTTAATTCGATTTTTTCAAGTTTTACCCTCTTTTTAAGTTTAAGTCACCAGTTGAGTCGCCAATCTGTAGGACCCCGGGTAAAGGGGGTGACCCTTTTCTCCGTGATGCGCTATTTAAACGATCGGGAGCCGACTAAAGTTTCTTAATCCTTAAATAAGGATATTTTTATTTTATGAAATTCATTTTCGGGATGATGAAACTTTATTTATTTTATAATTCCATTTTTTTATTATTTAATCATTCGAAATTACACCGAAATTATTTTAAAATAATTCAGTTTTGGCCCAAATACCAGATTCAGGCCCAATAGAAGGCAAACGTGCCGCCATGGACAGCTAAAACCTGAGCGGGTTTTAAATATCCATGGGCTAGACCGTGCCTTTCCCTGGGCAAGAGAATGTGGGCTGAAACTGATAAAACCCGCGAGGGTTTTATGAATTTCTAACCCATTTTCTCTTGATTTTAGCCTTGGATTAGTGTATGGAAAATACTAAATAATTTTTAAATATTTTGGTGTAAATCCGTATGTTTAAAATAAGTAAACGGGTTATAAAAGAATTAAGAGTCGCCAGTCGATTTAAGGAAACCGACAAACCTTAAAAATAATTAAAAAAAACCCCGGTCTACGAAACCCGATTCTAAGTCTGGGGGTAAGGTTACGAATTCGAGAATTATAATAATTCTCCAATTCGCCTGTTAGAAAACAAATCTACTAAAATCGACATTAAAGTGAAAGAGAACGGGGAGAGGTTTAATAGATTTCACAAAATTATATTCTTAACATGCATAATAAAACAAAGTTTTTGTTTACAAAATATGCACAAGAAATGGAAATGAAACATAAATTACATGATTAAAGAATACAAAGACAAGAAAAAAGAGAGTGAACCTCTTTAATTTAGAAGCCCGAATGCGCCGATCGGAAACCTTGATTTTGCCTTGACTTAGTGAATGGAAAGATGAGTATGAAAGTGGTAGTAGGGTAATATGTGAGTGATGATTTTGGTAGAGTAAGGGGATGGTAATATGAGAATAATGGGAGTTTTAAGAGAGTATGATGAGAGATTAGTTGAGAATAATTGAGGTAGTTTGATGAGAGTAGTTGGTGATTAGTGAGGGTGAAATGGAGGGGTATTTATAGGTGAGTGAGGTAAGTTTTAGGAGGGAAATGGTGGGCACATCCCAAGGATTATGTCATGCAATCACTAAGTCAAGGTTTAAGGTCAAACACATGGGCTAATATCATGGGATGATCAAGATTTTTGGCGCCAGATTCAAACAGAAAACCCACGCGGGTTTTATCATATCCATGCACACGGATCGCTGACGTGGCCAGCAAAACGACGCGGTTAGCCCCTAGTATGTGCTTGTTTTAGGTCCCTAGCTTGACCTAATACCTGTTTGATTCTTGAGAGATGTGGTGCACATGAGAGAAGCATCTTCCATCTCTTCCACCATCTTCTTTTCCTCCCTTTCCAGCATTTCCCCACATTGTATGCATATAGGTCAAGATGATCTAACCAGTTCTTAGTTGACCTCGAAGAAAAGAGAGGTGACGGCTTCTTATGCTTTCTCCACCTTCGTTTCCTCCTCTTCTTCCAACATCTCCCAACCACCTTAGTAAACCAAACAAGTTGTTCCTCCGGAGGTCGAATCAGGTGAAATAGATGAGGAGGCAATTTAAGCTCCACTTTAGTTGGATCCCAAAGTTTGGACCCTCGAGAACAAGCATGGGTTGCCCACGGTCATCTTCCTTCAATAATTCTTCTTCTTTCTCAACCCCCTCAGCTCCTTGAATTCTTCTTCCTCAAAATTGTTCAATGTGATCGGGAACTACTTAAACTCCACTTGGGGAAGAGATGAATCGAAAGATGTCGCATCGTCGATAATAAAATCATAAACCTCCATACGCTCAAAGAAAGACTCCTCCAGGGGAACATCCTCTACCTCTCTAGCATATGTCCCATCAATAAGATTAGTGAGGAAGATTACAACACCGCCATCAGGCTCCACTTGAATTCTTCCTCCTCACCCCACTTCTCTTCATTCCCAGTTTTGACTACTTCAACCACCTCCTCCCCTTCTTCATTCATCACCAACTCATTCTCTTCTTCTCCCAAAGATCCCTCCTACACAAATGTGGGTGCAATGGATTCTTCTTCACTCCGAAGGGTGATAAGAATCACCGACACCATTTAGGTAGGTTGAGATTGGATCGGGACGGTTTGAGGAATATATTTTGCTGAGCAATTTGAGCCTATTAGTTTTCAATGCTCTCGATGCGAGCCCTATCATTCTCCTGGTTTTCCATAATTTGCTTCATCATTTTCTC
This sequence comes from Portulaca oleracea, assembly GCA_029582165.1. Classification (NCBI taxonomy): domain Eukaryota; kingdom Viridiplantae; phylum Streptophyta; class Magnoliopsida; order Caryophyllales; family Portulacaceae; genus Portulaca; species Portulaca oleracea. The sequence continues at coordinate 6,316,181 of CM055878.1, read as the reverse complement.
TAATGTTGGACTCTTGAAATGATTGGGACTCTTGAAGTTGAAGGGTAGGTTGGTGGTTAGTGGGTTGCCAAACTTGTTGGTCTTGGTAGCTAGGTGAGAAATTTTGGACGTTTTGGGCAAAGGCTTGAGTCTCTTGCATGATTTTTAATTGGTTGTTTACTCCATCAGATGCTACCTTCTGTTGCTTGATGCTCGGTCTTCATAAGGAACATTCCTCTCGATGCAATATCAATTGACTCTTTGAGAGCATCTTGAAGCCCACGATAAAACTGATGCAATAATTCATGAAGGAAGACATCACCTTTGGAGACTTTTGAATCTTGCCCATGATTCGAAGAGAGTTTCTCCCGGCTCCTGCTTGAAGTTTAAGATGGCTTGTCGGAGCCTATGCGTCTCATCGGCCGGAAACAAATTGTGAAGAAAATCACGGCTCAATGCGTCCCAAGTAGTATATGTGCCGGGTGAGCAAAAGTCGAGCCACATCTTAGCTTTTCCCTCCAAAATGAGAGGAAAGAGCTTCAATTTCAAGAACTCAGAAGACACCTCTTGCATATGCACAAAACCAATCCGATCTTCAAATCTTCTAATATGATCGACAAGATTCTCGACAGCATCCGCGTGGAATTTGGTTCTCTCAAAAGCATCCAGCATGCATGGTTTGAACTCAAATGTTGCAGTGGGTGGTAATGGCTGTATGATGATTGGATTGCCTCCCGTACCCGATGATTGAACGGAGTATGATAGGAGGGTATGGGGTGGATTAGGTTCGGCCATCGGGCCTTGATCTCACCTACGGTCTCTGATCGGCACTAGAGCCAATATGCATGCACCAAAGAGAACAAAAGAAGCATCAAGTTCCCTAGGATCCAAACAATTGATCTCTAACGATGAAAACAATCTAAACTAATCTTAACAAAAGGAACCTAAAGCTAGGGGCGCTAGCTCCCCGGCAACGGCGCCATTTTGTGTAACGTGGTTTGTATAACCAGATTTTTGTCGTTCTTCCTCGAGGTGCAAGGGGCCTTGGCTAAAGGTATTGGTCAAGAACGGGTCTAGATTGCTAAGGTCACAAAAGGCGAGGGTAAGGTATCTAACCGAAGAAAACACGAAGAAACAAAGAAACTAAGGTCAGGTCAAAGAGAAAATGGGCTTCGGAGGCTTTTCGGGATGCAAATAGGAATAAGGAGATAGGTTTTGCAATAAGAGAGTGAAAACTGAGGAAACCCAAATGAGAATTCTGTTGAAAAAGGCCATGGGGATTCCCTCTTTCGAAGGTAATCCAGATTAACTTCCCCGAAATCCACCACGGATCCCATAGATTAGTTGAACAGAATTCTCTAGTTAGTCTCTATCTCACTCTCATGAATGAGGGCCAACTATCCCCCCTCCAACCTTCTATTGACAAGTGTTGGATGTATTCGTGAGCTTTCGGACCCAAATACACCCCACTTGAAGGAAGGATTGGAGCGGGAAAGTGGTGTTCCCCTTAATCATTCTCTAAAATGCTAACCCATTCCTAATTACCCATTTACACCCTTAATTACTCCCTAACCCATTAGGGTTCTAACCACTACTCATCACAACAGCTAAAATAGCATCAACAAAACAAACCTTAAGCATGGATTCTAACATGGAAAAAGCAAAAAACAATCAAAACAATTAAAATTGCAACAAGAACATCAAAGCAACAAGGAAACAATTAAAGGAAAGCAATTAAATCAATAAGTAATAGCAAAAGAGATTAAGGAAAGAATTCACTTAACAAAGATGCCAAAGAGTAAGGATGAACAAGAGAAAAGAGCAGCTTCGATCACCAATACTTCGATCTTCAAAACAAAACCAAAATCAAAGTAACAATCTAAGTGGAAATTTCACAAATCACTCACTAATTAAACGTTAATTACAACCTAAAAGCTAGGTAAATATAGCTTAGAGTCTCTTAAGACTCCCAAAAACTCTCCCCCAATATAATCGCAGCCTAGGGTTTATATACAAAACAAAGAAGTTACTTAAAACGCTGTCGTTCAAGCCGTAGAATAGCGTGAAATTGCAGTCGGTCGCGGGTGCGACCACCAAGTCGCGGGCGCGACCATGAGAAAAGTGCCCTGGCGATTTTGTTGTGCGCTAGGTAGTGGGCGCTACCTCTCAGGTCGCGGGTACGACCCTCATCTGGCCAGAACTTGTCGCGGGCGCGATCACCCAAGTAGCGGGTGCTACCAGCGTCTGGACCATTTCTTCCCTTCTCTTTCCAGGTTGTAGCACACGCTACAATGGTTGTAGCGGGTGCTACGACCCTGATTTCCTTCAAACTTGGGGAAAAGGATCCCGGGTCGAATCCGCTTCGGTTTTCGGCTCAGCTAGGCTCGGGGAATCACTCAAAAATCTCCAAAATGCCCCTAAAAAGCTCCAAAATAGCTCCTTTGCCTTATTTTGCCCCAAAAGTGTGAAAACCTGCAAAAAAACTAAAAAGCTAATAAAAATGAAGAAAAAGACTCGGAAACGAACCAAAATAGCAAGCCGAAAGCGTTATTTAGGCCCAAAAATAGGACTTCACAGAGGCCTTTAGGTGGCAATCATTGGACAACTGAAGATGTCGGTGGTCTTTTATATGGTGACCTGAAAATCACAAGAAAACAAAATGTTAATTTCTTCTAAAGAGAGGGATTATTGGTTTAGATTTTTACTTGAGAGGATTATGAGCCTAGGAAACCCTTGGGCCACGAGTTTTGGGCCAACAACTTTGGATTGTGTGGGTTGATGGACCGCAACGAGCTTGGGTTGCATTTTCCGACCCTAAAAATTACAAAAGCTAGGCGGGTTTTGTCTTTCATTTGGGCTGTCGCAAAAAACTGGGCCGCGAGACTGGGCCTTAGCACAAACAAAAGCTAGGCGGCTTTTGTTTATTCTTCCTCTTTTTTTTTCTTTCTCGTGAATGGGATCCAGGTGGGATCCGGTTTGCATGCGGTTGAGAATGTCCCATGTCTCCCTGCCTCTCTTTTGTTTGGCAAGATGATGACCTTTGGATTTTTGACCAATGAAACGCATTTGGAATCTCGAGGCGGGTCCTAGAAACGAACGCTTCACATTCACCCAGCCTTTCTATAAATTCAATGCATTCCATTCATTTCACTCATATCTCCTTAGCTTCCTCTATTGCTTCGCCTATTCTCTCTCAAAGAATTTTACTTCTTTTGAAGAAAGAGCTCAGTAAAAGATGTAGCCTCGGAGCCAAAGGAATCCTACTCCTCCTCATGCAGCGGCCTGGCCCCATGAAAGATCTTCCCGGCGCAACTTTGTACCCGGTTTGAAGCTGCCCCTTCTGATCTCATTGTTCGTCTCTGGAGCCACGTTAGTATTATCGTTCTCATGGTAAGGTTACCTCTGAACTTTCTCTTACGCTTAGCTTAGTATAAAAATAAGCAACCACGAATTCGCATTTTCATGTCTTGTCGATTTTTAACTGATGTTTACATGTTTGTGGCTTAGGATATTGAATAATCCTTTTATTTATACAACTTCGACCGAAAACCCGACTTGTATTCGGAAAACGGATCACAGCATACATCTTGCTGCTAAACTTTGCCCAAATTGACGCAGCGACCCGCCTAAAAAAAAGACTAAAGGCTTGGCGGATTTTAGCAATTTCTTTCCCATTTTCCCGCCCTTGAACAAGCAGCGACCCACCTTAAATAACTAAAAGCTATGCGGCCTTTAGTTATTTTTCGCGGGCTTCTGGCGCCTTCTAGGCCGGGAATGACCCATTTAATTTGTAAAGGTTAAACGACCTTTACTAATTTCTGCCGAGGCGTTTATGCGATTTGGGCTGAGGAACTGGGCCGCTTATTCAATAAAGGTCATGCGACATTTGTGATTTTCTTGATGGGTCGTGGCAGTGAGCCTAGTGTTCAAAAGCATGATGGGCCTTGCTAGGGTCCAACACACTGTATTCAGGTCTGAAAAAGCTAAATGAGCCCCCACTTTAAGTAGTGTCCTGAATTTTTCTTCTTCGCCATTTTTAGGAGGATAACATGAAAACCTGCGGTAAATTGAAAGATCCCTTGAGAGTTGCAGAATCAATCCGTGGGGATTTTGTGCGCGATACTTTAGCCCCGGCGGGCTTCATGCCGTTTTGGAAATGTCTAGTTGCCTGGAACTACCGAACCTTTCGCCTCATAGGCCGGGCAATTGCTGAGAGATTTTGGGACACTACCAATACTCTCCAACTGCCTGTGGGTGAGATGACTGTCACGCCCAAAGATTTTGTCATGATTACCGGTCTCCCTTGGGATGAGCAAGATGTGGTATTTGATGCAGATATTCCTCCAGCAATCTAGAACATGCTTAGTCCGGTGACGGCACACCTACATCAGAGACAAGGCCTATCAAACCTCTCCTACACTCATTTTGAAGTGACCATTTGTGATGCAGGCTTTCAGAACCTTCCTGAATAGCAACGCCGCTTCATCTTCTTGGCGTATATCATTTTCGCAACCCTCTTTGCTAACTGTGGGGGCAATGTTGTCTTGTCGTGGTTATCCAGCCTCTTGAATTTTGACAACATTCCAAATTTAAACTGGGTTAAGGCACCTTATGCCAACTTCATTCACAGGCTTCGCCGTGGGGTGAGGATGTCACAAAATGAAGAGCCCTCTATCTTCATGGAGCTCAAACTCGCTTCCAATATGGCCATTCCTTGTGGAAGGTGCTCGAGGTACCTACCCGAGACTCTTCTCACTTTTGATGTTGGTTCTCTTTCCCTTTTTTCTTTGACATTATGTTTATGCAGTCATGGGCCTATGAGTACATCTTACCCCTGAGTGTCCAATCAAAGTTGGATAGGACGGTACCAGCCGCGGAGCGTTGGACTGTCGATGGTATTCATGGAAAGAAGTACAGGCCAGGGAGCCTCGATCTCCTTCGGCAAGCACAGGACAACCTTACTCCGATATTTCCTTATACCCAACATTTTTTTTATTTTCCTCTGCGCTATGACCTTAACTCCTTTTTCTTTTGCAAACTCAGGTGAACTGGCGTCCATGGGCCGGTTTGAGGGCCTTAAGGCAGATCATGGGACACCATCCTAGTCTCATCTCCTAACAACCTCCGGAGAGCATGTTCGAGTCGTGGCGCATTGACCCGGGTATGCTGAGGGAGATGGTCCAGGGTCAGGACTTCCAGGGCTTCATCAAGGATGTGCCGCAAGATCAATTCGACGAGGAATTTGATCGCCACCTTAGTCGCTTAGCTTCTAGAGTGGTATGCATTTCTTTATTTTCCTCATTTTTCTTATCATCATTTTTGTTGATTCTAATCATGAAACAAAACTACAGTTGGGGCCTTATACCAGAGCCGCTGAAGTGGACGTTCCACCAGGAGAAGAGAAAATTGGTGGTTTCTTGGATGTGGAGCATAGTAGTGAGTGCTTTACCTTACAGGAGTTTGAGCAAAAACCGGTAACCTTCGTTCTGTACTGTTTCCTTGTCTTTCTCCACTTTTTTTGTGAACAACCCTGATTTTGCCTTATTTCAGTCAAGGTGGCCAACCATTCAATGCATTGTCAAGGAATGGAGCACTATGAGGAAACACATCGATCGGGTGTTCACTGGCTCTGGTAGATATCGAGGCAATGCAGCTAGGGGCGTATATATGGAGGCTGATGTTGTACTAGAGGGTCGTGGTAAAGGCATTCTAGTTGAAGGCCAGAGTTCATCCGGATCTCGTCACAGTAGATCCGACAGCAGAGGTCAACGTCCTCCAAGCATGGAAGAGGACATGGCCTAAATGTCTTTGGAGGAGCCTTTCAATCAAGGAGGGTGATATCATAGTGTCGGATATGGTGGTGACACTCAACCTCCTTTATATTGGGTGGAGGATGCTTCACCACTTATCGGCCCTCACATTCTCGTTGTACTCCTGCTTCAATGCGTTCTGCTCGTCGTGGTCGGGAAATAGTGGTGAGGGATCGTGATTCAGGTGCATCCGTTGGGTATCCTGGTGCTCAAGCCTTAGCGGATGACGCTGCCTCGCATCCTACACCCTATGCTACTTCCTCCTTTGGTTCTGGTTCGTATTCCGTGGGATGACCTGCTCCTGCTCTTGAGACAGGTCCTTTATGGCCCGCGGACCCGCAGGTGTGGTCTGTCCCTTGGCATTCTTGGCCAGAAGGATCTACTATTTCTGGCTGGCCAGCTCCCGGTCGTGCGACAAAATCTGCTTGGCCGACTCCGTCCTTTGGTTGGTATGTCCCAGATCATTCCTGGTTGGCGGCTTCACATGAAACTTCTAGATCTTCGCCTTCAACGACATATCCTCCCCCTCCAGGAGTGTTTTCGCCTCCGAGAGAACCTGATCCTACACCTGGTCCTGATTATTACTTTTGGGATACCTATTTTGGCACCGCAGGTACCTCCAACGCCGGAACTTCGAATGTTAGTGACAACCGAGTTGAGGGCAGCGGCGATTCGGGCTCTTTGTGGTGATCATGCAATGAAGAATGCAGACTCTTTGTATTTTTATTCTATTCTAATGTCTTTTTTTATCTTATTTTAATGCAAGACTCAATGTATGCACAACTTTTATATTTTATTAATGCAATTTCGCACACGATTTTCTACATGATGGGATTAATCCCTCATTAATCCCACTTCCCCAAAAAGAAAATAAAATAAAAGAAAACATAAAAAACCTAAGTATCGGAGTAAACTCGAGTAAATAATTTCTGAACACACATCATTGGGCTAACAACAAGATCCAAAACACAAGAGATACACTTTTGGGTCGTTTAATTCACAGAAAAGAAATGGCCCATTTTATTTACACAGGCTATGCGGCCTATACGTTTTCGAACTGGGCCTGGGCCGCACCAAAAGTCACGCGACCTTTATTGAATAAAAATGGGAAAGGCTGGCTGCGCTTGGCACGCGTGTGCTGCCTTTAAATAGCAAAGGTCATGCGGCCTTTGCTATAATTTTTTCTCTCTTTTTTTTTTTTTGATAGTCGTTGGTGATAGGCTAGAATCAAGGGATTTGAAGGGCAACAGCCATATGATCGTTTTTTGAGATGATATTGCTCCATTTCGGTCTTGGTTGAAGGTGTATAAATACCCCTCTTTGTGTTGGTATACCTTACTCATCATCTTGATCTCGAAAAAACCTTCACAAAAGTCACCAAAACCTCTAAAAATTCCATGGTGATCGAGAAGAAGCTTGCAACTTGGATGAGCACGGTGTCCAAAGAAGAGAAGAAAGAACATGGAAGATATCAAATAACCAGTTTGCTAAGCCTTTGACAAGTTAGGTTGAATCCGGATTTTCTACGAGCGGCGTAGACCTTCTAGGACACGAAGATGCATGTCTTCCGCTTTAGCATGAAGGAGTTATTCCCACTACCGGAGGAATGGTCTTCCATTCTTGGAACCAATCGCTATGCACCGCCAACGTCGCCTCCAACTTCCTTAGATGTCGTCAAGTGCTATAAGGAACTCCTGTGCCTTCCTTCCCGTGTCATAGGAAACGCATTAATTGGCGAAAAGGTACACTTCCAAACTGTTGTTGAATATTTCCAATCTCCTGAAACTTTGGAATATGGTCCGAATACGAGTGCGAGCTCTCATATTATGCCTCCTTGGAGAATTTTGCTTCTACCATGGCGGTCGAAGAACCGGTCCAACGAATTTAATACAAATTGTGGAAGACATGGCTCAAGGTTATAACCCGGTACCGTTGATGTTGGCGGAAACCATGTTAGGCTTGGATGATCCTAATCCCAAACATGAGTTTCGCGGAAGTCCCTTATTGCTTCAAGTACACCATTCTTTTTTCTTGTTTCCCTTTATTATTTTTTGTGAGGATAATCCCCTCTACTGGCTGTAAAAGTCGCCTGTCCTTTGCCTTTTTTTATTTATTTTTTTTCTCGTTAGTTTGGGAATAATTGTCATGTAATAATAACCCTTGCTATCTTTGTGGACAGATATGGCTGAAGGAGCATTTGAGTCTTTTCGAGGAACCTCGAACACCTTCTGCATTGGCGAACTATTGTCAAAGGAAGAGGAGATATACCGATCTCCATTCAGTGACGAAATGGATTGCATTCCTAAAGGAGGCTCGCGACATTAAATGTTTTATCGAGTTGTGGCATATCCCGGAGTTCATGACCCTTAGTTCTCGCAACACGTATGTTTGCATCGCCGGCTTGACACACATGACATAGTACTTCCCTGAGCGGGTGCGTAGACAGATGGGTTGGAAGCAGACTATCCCGTAATTGCTTTGCGATGCCCCCGAGCGTTTGAAGCTTCGTCAATCGGTAATAAAGTCATGGCTGAAGTACTGGGAGAAGATACCAACCATTTGTGCTCCTCCAAAGGCACAAGTGTCTCATTATGTTGATACTGGCTATCATGGATGGCTAATTGTAGCTGTCGAATCCCGCCATGCCGGGGAGGCAAGAAGGGAGCGAGCTATATCGTCTGTGAAAGAGAGACTTGGTCCTTGTACATTAGCAATGGATCGATTAGGCACTAGGGCTTCAGCTAAAGATCGACACTCGGTCCTAGGATTGAGACACGGAAATCAAGCAGGCGGGTCTATAAACCCAAAGACAAAGAGGGTGGCCCGAACAAACCTAGATACATGGAGACTGACTACGAGACTACTGGCGAAGTATAAAAAGTGAAGAAAGCTTAGAAGATGGATGAGAAGAAGGAAGGAAATGAAGCTGCATTGCCAAAATAATCTTTTATTTAATGTTGTCTTTTGAATTTTCTTTTTTTTTTTTTTACAAGCAGTGTACTTGCATTATCAATAAAATGAAGAAATATTATTCACAATTATTGTGTTCTTGCAAATTTTTATTTCTTCTTCTTTATGAGCACTTATTAAATATAAACCAAGTGCCTGAAAGTTACTTTTCCAGTTGCTTGTTTATATTAAGCGTAATATCGCTTGAGTTTATCAAAATTTGTTGGCTGGATCACATCTTCTCCATCCATAGTGGCTAAGCGAGCTGCTCCTTCAGGCAACATGTCCTTAAACACATAAGAACCCTTCCAATTAGGCGCAAACTTTCCCCTTGGATCTTGTATGGGTGCCCTCATTTTCTTAAGCACTAAATCTCCTACTTGAAGTGAGCAACTTTTCACTTTCTTGTTAAAAGCACGAGTGATCCTACTTTGATACACCTGTACGTTATGTAACGCCCTCAATCATCTTTCATCCATCAACATCAACTCCTCGAACCTTGCTTGAGCCCATTCTGCTTCTAGCAATTGACTCTCTGCCACTATTCGTAATGAAGGAATTGCTAAGTCAATTGGCAATACTGCTTCCATCCCATATACCAATGAATATGGTGTTGCACCTATAGCAGTTCGTATAGAGGTATGGTATCCCCATAAGGCAAATGGCAAATTGTCAGGCCAATCCTTGTAAGTAACTACCATTTTTCTAACAGGTCCTGCTACTATTTTATTGGCTGCTTCTACAACTCCATTAGATTGCGGTCTATAGGATGAAGATCGGTGATGCTGAATATGATATGTGGCGAGCAATGTCTCTACCTCCTTCCGAAAAAGGCTTCCATTGTCACTAATGATTTCTTGGGGTACTCCATATCGACATATGACGTTCTAAAGGATGAATTTAGCCACTTGCTTGGATGTGAGTTTAGCATAGGAAGCTGCCTCTACCCACTTAGTAAAGTAATTAATAGCGACCAAGAGGTATTCATGACCTCCCGTCCATGTTGAGTGTATTTTGCCGATGATGTCAAATCCCCATACTAAGAATGGCCACGGAGATGTCAAAGTGGTCAAATATGAGGGAAGTTGATGCTGTAAATTGACATATTCCTAGCATTTATGATACCTTCGAACGAACTCCAAGTAATCTGCTTTCATGGTTGACCAATAGTTACCGGCCCTCTGAATCTTCTTCACTAATATACACCAATTCATGTGAGGTCCATACTCTCCTCCATGCATAGTGGCCATAACCTCTTTTGCACTTTCAGCATCTATACACAGCAAATTGATGCCTATAGCCGACTTTTTGTACAAACGATCTTGGATCAAGCAGTATTGTGCTGCTAAGGACCTGATTGCTCGTTGTCCTCGGGCATCCAACTCAGCCCGATATTCCCCCTTCCGGAGAAAATTGTATATGTCGTGGAACCATGCTTCAGTATCAACCTCTTGTGACTCCATAGTGCAAACATATGTTGATTCAGACTGCCGCTCTACTACCACAGGTAGCTGGAGCGTGCCTGTCGGGATAGATGTCATTGAAGAGAGTTTGACTAGTGCATCTGCCAACTCATTATCATCTCTAGAATGGTATTGGAAACTAATTTTCTCAAACTGGTCAGCAAGTCCCAAGAGTTTCTGCTGGTATGCCATGAGGCATTCCTTTCGAACCTTCCATGTATTCTTAGCCTGATTGATGATAAGGCTAGAATCTCCAAATACCTTTATATGGCGTATACCCAAAGTCAAAGCAGCTTGTAGAACCCTTATGCATGCTTCGTATTCTGCAGCATTGTTAGTAGCAACAAAATCCAATTTCACAGATACAGGGGCATGTGCCCCTTCTGGAGAGATTAATAAAACTCCTACCCCATAACCCATATGATTGGAGGCCCCATCAAAATACATTTCCCATATAATCTCATCAGTGAAAAAGATATCTTCGTTTGGGAATTCCAAGTGAGTGCTTGGGGGTTCCCGTTATGGTGAAGTAGCCAAGAAACCTGAAACAACCCACCCTTTGATGGAATTCTGAGGTAAGTATTGAAGATTGAATTTAGAAAGCATGACCACCCATCGAGCGATGCGGTTGTTGATAGTAGGTTGCTCCATGATGAATTTGATGGGATTATTTTCACCTATGACATATACAGTATGTGAAAGCATATAGTGTCTCAGCTTCTTGGTGGCCCATACCAATGCAAGAGCCATCTTCTATATCAGCATATCGACTTTCGTAGTCTAGAAATTTCTTGCTCAAGTAGTGGATGGCGCTCTCCTGCCCTTTTACCTTTTGAGCCAACATAGCCCCCATTGCGAAGCTGGTCACTATAAGATAAAGGAGTAGAGGCTCATCTAGTAGTGAAGGCATGCGTATCGGTGGATGCTGCAAATACTCCTCGATTTTATTAAAAGCAGCTTGACATTGATCATCCCATTCTATTTTATTTTCCTTCTTCAACTTCTTGAACAAAGGTTCGCTAGTCATGGTGAGTTTTGGGATGAACCTACTGATGTACTGAACTCACCCTAGAAAACCCCTTATCTCCTTTTCTATCCTGGGCAGTTGCAAATCTTGGATAGCCTTTATCTTTGAAGGATCCACTTATATGCGTCATTGGCTAACCACATACCCTAGCAACTTCCCAGAGGTAACACCAAAGGTGCACTTTGCTGGATTAAGTCGCATCTTGTACTAACGAAGTCGCGGGAAAAACTTGCGGAGATTTGTCTTAGACTTAACAATCATGTCATCCACATAAACTTCTACTTCCGTATGCATCATGTCATGAAGTAGAGTGTTGGCAGTCCTTTGATATGTTGCTCCGACATTTTTGAGACTGAAAGGCATAACAGTATGTTCCCCAGGACGTGGTAAACGAGGTTTTCTCCATATCTTCTTTTGCCATCTTGATTTGATTGTAACCATCGTATCCGTCCATGAAAGACAAGAGTTCTTGTTCGCAAGTGTTATCCACCAACACATCAATGTGAGGTAATGGGAAACTATCCTTGGGACTGGCTTTATTGAGGTCTCGGAAGTCCACACACATGCGCACTTTCCCGTCTTTCTTGGGCACTAGGACGATGTTAGCAATCCATTCAAGGTATTGAACTGCTTTGATAAACTTAACATTAAGTTGCTTGATCACTTTCACTTCAATCTTCTTAGCCCATTCAGGGTTGATCCTCCTAGCCTTCTGTCGAACAGGCTTTGCATTATGGAGCAAAGGTATGGTATGTTCTACAATTTCCCTGTCAATCCCCAGCATGTCCTCGTAAGACCGTGCAAATACATCCACAAACTCCTTGAGAAGCTTTGTGAATGCTAGTCGTTCCTCCTCTGTCAATGAACTTCCCAACTTCAACTCCAGAGGTCGTTCTTCTGTAGCCACGTTTATAGTGATGGTCTCTTCCAACGCTGCCATTTTGTGCTCATGTTCATTAGAAAGTTCTTTTAAGGGTTCATTAAATTCAAGATTATTGTTGGCACAACAGTTCAGGGAAGAGGGAAAAGACGAATCATAGTAAACAGAAATGTTCATTTTATTGAATGTAGAAAGGAATACATCGCCAGCAGACTCAAGACCAGCCTCATTAAACTCTAGACCCCTAGGACATGACTCTATGACCTTAGTAACAAACTCTCCTACAGATAAAACAAAGCTATTCTACTCATCATCAACCCATGAGACCGCATTAGCTCCTCCATCTTCAGTGATCATAAGGCTTGGGTCAAAGCTTGGGTTGATATAGAAGCAATAACAGCGTCGGACTTCTCTTGGACGGCTTCTTGTCCAAACAGCATGCCAAAAATGTTGCTCCCAGCAAGGTGAGTCCACTCTAATGGTGGTTGCTTGTCCCGGGTAGGAACAAAGACAGTAGCCATGTTAGTGGAGCAGTCCTCGAAGATCTCTAATCCAGCAACTTGAATTCCTTTGTTGTTGAGGTAAAATGGTTCAGAAAACCCATAGTAAGGAAAGTCATCGCCTTCCCTACCAAACTATCCATTCAAAGTAAGTGGATAAGGCTTTGTTTGGAACAAGGTTGGAGGATTGTCCATCCTTTTCTGTTCAGCTATGGCCATTTTTGCATGTCTGACCTCCTTCTCAGTTGGCTTGTACCCTAAGCTGAATCTTCCCTTTTGCTTAAATATCTTGATCACCGGAGGAATCTATTCATCAGGTTCTTTCCTAATTGCATCCTAGGAAAGTAACCTTGTTTCTTGAGAATAGAACGCACCTTCGGGTTTGAGTAGGGATCGAAGTCAAAAGAAGCTTCATCCTTGCTCAAAACTGCAACAATCTCAAAGTTGTAAAGCTCTTCGTCAATTGAACTATGCTCCACTTCTAAAGTTGACTGTTTGGGGGTAAAGACAACATTGACAGGTTCTCCCAAGATGGTAATTACTTGGCCTTGAACCATTATTTTCACCTTCTGGTGCATTGCATTCATGAAGCCAGGGCCGTGCTAGGAGCAAATTGAAGGAAGCCGAGATATTTAGCACCACAAACTCTACATTCAGAGTGATATTGCCAGTAGTGATAGGCAATATTATAGATCCAACTGATTTCCGTGAGGAATTATCATAAGCTCGGAGTTGCACTCACTTTTGGATAAGATGCTGTTGTTGAACTCCCAACTTTTATGCCGTTCTCCAAGGGCACACATTCACAACTGAACCATTGTCGACCAAGACCAATGTAATAGTCTTGTTGGAGCATTGCACTGTGAGGTACATGGATTTGTTATGGAAGCCCCTCCTTGAGGTAGATCTTCATCTCCAAAGGCAATTATCCCCTGGTTGGTGGTCACATGAGCGACCAATGATTCATAAGTCATTGTAGGAGATACTGTTAGAGCAGTAAGGGCATCTAACATCTTCTACCTATGAGCTTGTGAGGTACATAGTAACTGCCAAATGGTGACCTCAGCTCTAGTTCTCTTGAGTTGACTGAAGAGTGGATCTTCTGGAGGAGTCTGATTGTCGCTGCCACCCACTAGTGTAGGAATAGGGACAGCTACTGGGGTGGTAGTGTTCCTGTTATTGTGGCGGCCAGATCGAGTAAGAAACGCCACACCATCTAATGTTGGCTCATCAGTTACAATCCGTTCTTTCTCAAAGTGCTCATACTCGTCATCGTCGTTACTATCCCAAATGCTGTGAATGGATAGTCCTTCATGAAATCCAAGAATTTGAGGGATAGGTTGACCCACTTCAACAATCAAAGAGGAAGGGTCAAAGCTTGAATCTTCACAAAAGATAGCGTTTGTATGCTCATGCATAGGGTTATCTTGGTTGTTAGGCTTCTTAGCAGCTTTTGGCATTGGGAGTGTTCCCGCTCTTATCATATCCTCTATCTGTTCTTGAGAGTCCAACACTTTTCAGTATCATGCCCTCGGCATCTATGATAGCGGCAAAATTGGTTGGCATCCTAATTCCTACCTTTAACTTCTAGCTCTTCTTTTGGTAAAGGCAAAGCCAAAATATCCTTCTTGACCAGTCGATCAAGGACTTGAGTATAAGGAACATCCAATGGTGTGTAAGTCTTGTATTTTGGCGCATAAGGCCTCTTGTGCTTAATGAAATTAGTCTTAACAATTTTAGGAGGGTGGCTAGCTGCACTAGTAGCCCTCCTTTGGAGCTAGATCCTTTCCAACCAGGCGAAGTGACCTTATCATTGTGCATTGCTTCTAGTTGAACACAAATATCTTTCAGTAATCAAAATCCTTGATGACATGATATCCCAAGTGCTTAGACAAGCTGCTCTTGAGCCCTTGCTTGAAGGTAGATAACTGCAGACGGAGAGGAATGGTCTCATGGATGTGAGACAGCTTGGTATGCCACCTTTCAAAGTAATCCAAGAAGGATTCATCATCCCTCTGCTTCAGCCTTCATGGTGGTAAGATTGTCCACTATGGCTTGCTTCTTCTGGATGCGACTATAATGGTTAATGAAAGCTTTGAATAACTCATTCCAGTCGGCTTTAACCTGGGGTGATAGAGCATGATACCACACTTTCGCTTCACCATCTAAAGTGGATAGGAAGACTATGGAGTATAAACTGACGTCAATCCGGTTCAGCGGTGCTAATCTCATGAACTCTTCAATATGGTGATTGGGATTCTCAGAGGGTTTGAACTTGATGTTTGGTACCTCGACCTTATCAGCAATCTTCAGAATTGGCTGAAGAGGCAATAGTACCTCCATGTATTTGTCAACAAAGGCCGGCACAAAGCTCATTGCTTTAGTGATGTTTTCCAACCTTTGTTCAAGGGCCTTAACAGCGGGGTCCCTTGTAGGCTTGGACACCTTTGTTTTAGATGTCTCTACCCCTCCAGAATCTGTTGATGTTTTCATGAACTCAGGTTTAGATTCATATCCATGAATCTCCTCACCATCTTCTTCAGTATTCAGCCCTAGCTTAGCATTGATTTTGGTGATTGCCTGTACCACACCATCCATCACTTGTTCCTGTTCATTCAATCTCTTTCCCTTTTTTTGTTCTTGCTCTAAAGTATTAGCGAAGACCAGACCTTGCATCTTGGTGTAAAGCTCATCTAAATGCTTCGTGATGCTGGCCTCAGTACTCTGAATCGGGTCCCCTTGAAACTGTTCTCCAGACATGATGTAGTCATGAGTTGTAGATGGATCCTAGTGAGGATTTGGAATCAAACGGCCAGTGCACGGATCTCTAATGCGGGCTCGGAGTCGATCACCAATGATGCCTGCATGTAAATTCAAAGTTAGGAACTCGATGACATACTCCAACACATACTACCCAATGCATGCATGCTCTAAGGGACCTATATGACCCTAACAAACTCGACATCTATATGATGACACAAGTGACTCACCCACTTTTTGGGAGTGCATGACCTAACTCTATATAGACCTAACGATAAGACATTATAAAGGGCCGAATAAAGCCTCACATAGCAAGTGGATTATAAATTGAAAGGCATAAGTTAGTGTTCCTCAATTCGGATGGGCCCAAACCACAGGCCGACCGTTTTAGGGAGAATTCGTAACTTGGCCCAACAACTCATACAACTCAAGCTATATTGACTATTATGCGAACTAGAATAATGCTCGATAAAACTGACGACCCATTTTTTTATTGTTTTTATTTATTATTTTTATTCAAGGAAAATGGATATTGTAAAGGACTGGATAAAGCCAACAATAAGCGAGTTATAATTAATTGATGGGCTTAATTGACAAATCCAATATGGTTGAGCCTAACAACGGGTCGGCCATAAATGTGATGGATTTATTAATTAAATCGATAAATTAATTTACTCAGACTTAGTGACTATTATGCAGTCTAAAACATTATCCATTAACTTTGTTGGACTTTTAATAATTTTAGACCTTTATTAAGAGAATTTCTTAAAGGACCATATAATATCATCTAAAGTGAGTCAATTTTTATTTATTAATTAAAATAGCTAACCCTTGAACATAAATGGGTCTTTCCATTGGGCTAACCATAATGCCTCTTAGGTTAATTATATTAATCAATAAATAATTCTTTTCTCAACCCAATGAATTTTATGTGGACTAGAATGAAACCTCCAAACTATGATCGACTCTTTACAAAAAGGAAAAGGGGAAGGGAAACATATATACACATAGCATACAACATGAAGGGTATCCTAAACCAAGGCTTTATATTCATGGATTTTTTATGGTCAGAATACATGGTCTACCGCATGTTCTCGCCTCGGTGCACTCTTAACCCTCATAAATTTTGGGAAAATTTTGTGAGGTGTTGCTCGTCGGACTTTAAGGAAGCCTTGGAGTATAACATGGGGAGAAGAGTGACCAAATGCTTAGCGATGTGGAGTGCATCCCTATAGTAGTGGCCTCCCGCTCTCGGGTATCATCCTAGTTTACCTAACCGTCGCCTTTGTGCTCACGTGTCATAAGACCCGATGAGTGGCGCGGTATGCAAAGAATGCCTATAAAAGAATAATAAAATTACGAAATAAATCAATTTCTCCCTTTTACAATTTCAAATCAAATCGATTTGTTCAAGTATTACCCTCTTTTTAAGTTTAAGCCCCAGTGGAGTCGCCAATCTGTAGGACCCGGAAAATCGTCCCCCGATTAAGGGGATCGGTTTTCGGATGCGCTACTTAGGTGATCGGGAGCCAACTAAGGTTGGTTAATCCTTAAATAAGGATATTTTTATTTTCGAAATTCATTTTCGGGGTGATGAAACTTTATTCATTTATACACCTATTTATATTACAAAATTACTCGAAATTATACAAAAAATATTATACTAATGATTTACATTTAATTATTCATAAATCTTGGGCCGGAGAGGAAAGACGAGACCATCTAGAAGAGTTAAAGGCTATGCAGCCTTCAAAAATTCTAGGAATGGGCCTGTCTGTCCTCAGCCCAAGAGAAAAATAGGTAGAAAATGATAAAGGTCAGGTGGCCTTTATCATTTTCTAGTCCCTTTTCTCTTGGCCGATTCCTTAATTCATGAAATATAATGTAAAAACCATAGGCAAATATTTTTTTCAATAATAACGTGTATTTTTAATAATTAAATGGGTTTATTAAAGAGAAAGAGTCGACAACCAATTTAAGGAAACCGACAAACCATAAAATGATAAAAAAAACAACTCCAGTCTACGAACCGATTTCTAAGTTCAGGGGTAAGGTTACGAATCTGAGAATTAAAAGAACTCTCAAATCCTCCTGTTAGAAAACATACTCTACTAAAATCGAACTTGAAATGAAAAAGAGCGGGGAAAAGTTTAATTACTTTCACGAAATTATATTCATGAACATGCAATATAAAACAATGCGGTTTTCTTTTACAAAATCGGCACAAATGAAGGAATTAAAACACAAATTACATACTTAAATATAATAATAATGAAAAACAAACCTTGCTAAAAGTTGATGGATGAGATGAAAGTTGATCCCTTGACTTGATCTTGGTTTGAAGCTTGGATGGAAGGGTGTATATGGGAATGGTTAGGAGGGTGGTATGATAATGATGATATGGGGATGATGAGAGTGATTATAAGAGAATTAGAGAGGGATGATGGAAAGAATTTTAGAGAGAGTTTAGGTGGAGTGATGATAATAGTTGGTAGTTGGTGAGTGAAAATGGTCAAGTATTTATAGGTGGAGAGGTGAGGGATTTGGAGGGAAAGGTGAGGGACACATCCCAAAAATCAAGCCCCTCCATGCAATCACAAGGGACATGCGACTTTTGACAATTATCTTGGTCAATCCGAGTCAAATCAAGGTGGCTAATATCATGCTATGCATGGAAATTCTGGCGCCAAAAATCAATTAAATACGTATAGGTCAGGCGGCCTATAGGAATTAAGGATGTGGATTGATGACGTGGCTAGCGAAGGCAGGCTGCTACTAAACTCAAAGGACAGGCGGCTTATATTACTTTTATTGGGCCGGATTCACGTTTGGGCCTGCTTGTAAATTAGTATAAGTCACGCCGCCTTTATTATTTTCTTGTGGTTTTTCTGATCTGGGCCCGCTTTATTTGCTCCGGGGGCCCAATGAACATTTTGGTGTCGGCCCAAATGACTTGCTGAGTTTTGACGAGTCGGAATTTTGTCGGTGCAAATTCCGGTGTCTACAAGATTTAATTACTTCTCTCCATAATACACCTTCTTCGCATCCATATCTCCACTACCACTTTAAGAGGAGTCCTGCATTTTTCATCAAAATGTCCCCTATGCCCAATCCACCTTTCTCTTTCGGTCTTTGCACTACTTCCCATCTCACCAAAGCTTTAGCCCTGTTGTCCGAAGTGCTGCCCTACAAAAATCTTTTCTGGATCTTGATGATCTCATGTGCCACTGACTTTGGTAACTTGTACATGGAGAGATAATACAGGGGCAGACTGTTGAGCACTGCTTTTAGGATGACTAGTCTACCAGCCCTGGATAGGCAGTTGGCTTTCCAAGCTTGCAGTCTGTCCTGTAATTTCTTAATGATGGGATCCCATGCAGCTTTTCTCCCTATATTTGAGCCTAAGGAGAACCCAAGATAAGTGATTGGTAGCTCTGTCAATTTTCATTGTAGTTCCAAAGCTCTTCGGTTAGCCCACTCTGCATCCTTTTCGATCACTACTAGAATGGATTTTTCGTAATTTATGGACAACTTTGAAAAGGCTTCAAAAGCTTGAAGGGCAACCTTTATATTAAGTAATTGCTCTGAATCTGCTTCCGAAAAAATAAGTGTATCATTCACCTTTATATTAGATCCTCACTTTCTTTCTTCAAACTTCGACTACATTCTAAAATTTTTGCTAAATTCCATTCAACATTACCCAGTTCAGAACCTTAGCCATGAGTCCGAACAAGAATGTGGATAATGGGTCTCCCTGCCTAAGCCCCCTCCCCATCCTAAAAGTTATTGGATAACTTATTTATGCTTCCAAATTGAAACCCATTTGAGTTCATTATAATTAGCACTAACTTAGCAACTTCTGCTTTTTGGCATCTTATTTCCCATCTCGATTGCAAATCTTTTTGGCTCATTAATTAGTGCAGCTTTAATTTCTTTAGTTTATACTTTATATTAATATTTTGATTGTTTATCAGGTTGTAATTATATTTTTTTTTGTTGGGACTAGGGTCAAGCACATTATCTCTGCATCTACCAAGAACCTCGGAGGGACCTTTAACAAGGACCTCAAACGGAGTATTGATATGAAAGAAAAAATCATAAAAGCAAACAAGGGAATTTTACGTGCCATATCTTTCAGATTTATTTCCTATATGATATTTTGGGACTGACTACTTTTGTTATCGATGTAAATTTAAGAAGGTAATCAAAAAGGATGCTTAAGGAAAAAAAATCAAGAATAAATAAAAATCAAATCAAGTGGATTAAAGGCAGAGTTATCTAAGGGAAGAAATCATTGATTGAAGAACAAGAAACCGTTGACGGCCAAATCTCCATGATATCCGTAAAAGTCAAGTAGTCGTTGAAGGTGAAGCATCTCGGGCTCCTTTCACGACCATTATTACTTGGGGCCAAGCGGGCTGCTTCTCAGCCGGCCGAATCGCTCCAATTTTACATCGACCTAGGGCTAGGCCGAATGATCATGACCATCCAATGACTTGGCCGAGATAGCCTCTAAAGGGGGTCTTTTTTCATTTCGATAAAAATAAGGGGAATGGTACTAGAGAAGAGGTGAGGAGGTAAAGGAAGGGCAAACGTAGGAGATGCCCATCGCCCATCGCGACCGAAACAACGCCCGTCACGCCCGTGATGGCCAAACGTAGGAGATGCCCCCTCGTGAAAGACAACTTGTGTCGCGCCCCCAACGGTCCTACTGATCCAGATTTTTCCCTTTCTTCGTTAAGGGTACTTTTGTCTTTTCTTTTCTAATCAATGTAATTATGTTTTAAGCCTTTTCGTTTCCATTGTATCGATGTGTTAGATTAGGCTTTGGAATGTAATAAACTCTTGGGATAATAGCCCTTTTAGTGCTAATTTCTCATGGGGTTTTATCCGTATCCTTACCTATATATTGGTAATTGAAAAAGAGATAGATTTAGTTTTTGGATAAATGAAAAAGTTATTTTTGAGACCTACTCAAAACCCTCTCTAAGATCTTGTGATCTTTATCCGTTGCATTGTTGATTCTGGTGAAACAAATCATGGTGGGGTGCTAGTTCTTGGTGGTAGATCATCCTTTATCCAAGAACATATCAAGCTTAATTGGTGATCAAGTATTTGGGTTTTTCTTTGGTGGTTTATTATTCTCTTCCTCTACAATTAAGTCCTTGGCTATTATTTTCCTCAAGAACAACATTATTATTATTCTTCAAGCATGGATTTCTTCTATTCCCATCACGCATACACTCCATTTGATATCAGAGCACTCATGTTGATTCTTGCTTTATCTTTGTTGTTCTTAGTTTTTTTTGTTATTCAATATTGTAAGATCAATTATTTGCATGTTCTGGCTTATTCCTAAATGATGTCTACTAAGTGTGCGATTAAATGTCTCAAAGAATTTTACATAAATGGATGGAATTTCAAACATATGACTAAAAATTAATTATTTACTTTTTCCTTGTGTTTGTAGTATTAATTTTTTCTGACGGTTAAACTATCAGATTAGAAATGAAGTTGGTTGGAGAAAATTAAACTATAGACTACGATTCCAGTACATTATGATCAAGTTGCAAGCATTTGAGCTATGAGGGCTTGAATGCTTGATGGGCTTATCACTTGTTGAATCCTCCTGATAGTATGGCTTTATTTACTAGACTTTAGCATCACAGGCTCTGGTAGCATTAAATGACTTTTGTTGTTCAAATTGTTATTCTCAAGTTTGAGCATTTTGTCGCATGAGACTAGCCTTTGGTTGGTTTTATTAGGCTGTCTGTGTGCTTGTTTGTAGAAGATAGGGTATTAGTTGGATACTTGGATGGATGGTTTTAGCACTATTAATGTGATGAATTTGGGTCAATCAAATTCGAACAATATTAAATTTCGGACAAAAATTGTTGTCAAGACTTGGTTTTTATTCGGTCAAATCGAGTCGGACATTTCGAACAGAGCTAAATTTGGGTCAGAACCGGGTTCGCATATTAGAAAAAGAGAAATATAATGTTCGAATACTTGGTCGATTTGATCAATATAAAAATTCAGACCAAAAATCTATATTAGAAGCCAATTTTTTCGGGTCGAATAAAATTTTACCAACTCTATCTTCGCTTGTGTTGCTTCCTGATGACTAGACCAAGGAGTGAGAGAGGGAGTGCCTGACTCATTGATGGATACTTTTTTTCCATCTTGAATCTTGGATTAATTTCTCCTTTCTCTTTCGTTATGATATATTTTATCTCATTTCTTGTATGAATGGTCTCTGTTGGATTGTTTGGTGGGAGTTTTGTTTGCTTTAAATGAATGTTCTTGTTTCATTGTCTTTTTCTTTAGGTTTAGTCCTTTTATGTTACTTGAAACAAGGAGCGTGACCAATTTCAAATATTTTGTCCTTTCAATATGTATTAGATATTATTCTATTGAGATTTAGTCTTGTTGTCACAATTATTAGACCAAATGTAAATGAGAATGATGTTTTAAATTGTTCACAATAACTCTTAGGCCATATTTTTTTGTATAACACCATATTACATCTATCATTTTTACCATACTAACCACAAGCCATCATATATTATCATATCATACCACACTTTACCGCAATAGCCATAATTTCTCTCTCCTTTTTTTTTTCTCTCATCACCTACTACACCAATCATTCTTTTCTATGATGAGTAAAGTGTGGTAATTATATGGTATGGTAAAAAACTAAGAATGTGTATAGTATGATATGATGTGGTACAATATGGTAAGTTATAGTAAAATTTTACACATAACAACAGTACAGTATCAAGCTATATGCATATAGGGAGCTCTAGGGAAAATAAGAGTCACAAGAAACATATTTGCATAAGATTTGTAAGTGAACAAGCCTCATTGTTGTTTAAGGGCCTATTTAATTTTTCGACGGAGGTTAGCATGTACGGAAATTAAATTTGCTTATGAATAAAAACTATAAGTAGTTACCTAAGTTCGGACATATATAGGTATTTACCTGAATCATGCATTGGGTAACTTGGGTTCTTTCAATTATGGGGTTGAGTGTGAAGTTTAATTTGTTTGTAATTTTTGATTTGGTTGGATTAGGTAACTTGGGTTCTTTGAATTATAAGGTAGAATGTGAAGTTTAATTTGTTTGCAAGGCTTGATTTGATTGCATTAGCTAACTGGGGTTCTTTGAATTATGGGGAGTGGACCATTAATAGGTAAAAAAGTGCAGTCCATATTTTTACTTCATTAATGTAATGGTATATAAAGTCAAATCCAATGAATAAATTCCAGCCTTGAAATGCTTTGCAAAGTGCCTTAAATAACAAAAGCATAGTTACTGAAAAAAAGATGGTTCACAGTGAAATGGCTATTGCTTTATTTTGCAGAAAAAAAAGAAGCATTTATTTGCAATGTTGAAGAATTTGAGATAAAGGGCATGTGTTTCTGCTGTCCTTTTCTTCTTCTTTTTTTTACCAGATCGATGGACAAGTTTCCACAAAATAATGAGAAAACAAAAGACCTATGTGACAAGAGAATTACAAAATCCCGCAACAGGACATCAACAGCAACAGCAGCTGTCAAAGATATTTCAACAGTGACATCATCTACCCACGATCATACACAACTTCCAGGTATGACCTATATCAATTGATTACCATGTTCTCCATATTTACTTATACAAACTTTTATAAGTTGGTTGTTTGTTGTTTACTAGGTATATTACAAAACACCCCAACGGAAGGTACATGTTTGCCACAAGTTAAACACCTCATTCAATATAAAAGAAACTGGTATTCTACGTTATCCTTAAATAAAAAGCAAGAGATATGTAAAAAAGCAAGAGACTCATATCACCAGAAAAAGAAAGTTACTACAAATCCTTTGAAAAGATCATGGTATTCTACTCTTAATGAAGAGAAGAAAGAAGAGAAACAAAAAAAAGGAGAGAAACATACCATCGAAATAAAGCAAAGAACACTGCAACGATTAATGTTACTAATCAATGTTCTACATTGAACCTACAATCTCGCATGCATTCCCCAAGTACATATCAGAGGAATAAGAGCTTATATTGTGGCCACATACAGTTACAAGAGCCACTATCAGAAGGTAACTACTTATAATTTTCGTTTATACTACTTCGGTGTTCAAATATACATATACACAAATACGTGTTAATATATGTAATAAGTTTCTATTTTTAAAAGGTGTGAGCAAGGACAAATTTGCTGACAATCCTCAAGAAAAGGGAAAGACACACATAAGCTACTACAGCTCCTTTGAAATAGGTAAGATTTTTATTCTCCTTAGAACAAATGCAATGGTGATCCAGTTTTTGGAATGAAACTAGTGGTCCCTCCATTCCACATCATCCATCATTCCTACTTTTTGGAACTTCATTTCATTTGCTTTACAACAATAGGAACTCATTTCTACTTTTCACATTAAAATACGAGTATTTATTTGTAGATTCCATTTATTTTAATTACTCATTTATTATTTTTAAGTTTGTAACTTTTTAGTTTTGTTTATTAATAATGATAAATATTCAAAATGTGTACTTATTATTTTTTAAACTATGATCAATTTTAAAAATGAAATGTAATATGAAATTAAAAATAGTACTCACACCTGCATAAAATCAAAAACATATTAATTAAAAATCGATGACGTACAATCACACAACTTAAATAAAGACGACGTACAACAAATTAATTAAAAATTAACAATTTAAAAACGACTTAAAAAAACTGAAGGCTCGCACGTAAATAAAATTTAAAATAAAAAGTAAAGGACTTAAAAATTAACATATTAATTCAGTGGGGCCCACTACCACCCCAAAAGATAAAATAAATAAATAAATAAATAGTGAAGTTCCTGGAAGGATATAGTGTTCCCAAATTTGCAATCCTAGAATTTCATTCCCTAATTGTATTAGAACTTGGGAACTTGGCACATGTTCCCATGTGGAGTTCCCACCATTGCATTTGGTCTTATGACATTGTCGTTCTTCTATATATTGTCATTTTATTTCTGATAATGCTTGCAAATTTCTAAATTTTTAATACAAGTTCAACATCATTCTTTCTATACCATTACTTTTCCGCTATACTTTGCTATTTACTTTGTGAAGATGCTCAGACATCTATAACTTGTGTTTTATAGGTTCGACATCATCATCTACTCATAATTATGACTATGTTATACATAACAATATAACAAATACCAAGAAGAAAACAAGAAGAAATAGTGACGACACTAACCTCTTGAAAAATATCCCACAAACATTGACATCTTTACCCTCTGTAAAATCCTGCAGACATTGCGGTGCTAAAAAATTTTACGGTGAGCCAAATGGTTTTTGTTGTCGTGATGGTGACATTTTATTAGCTTCAAATGATGCACCAGATGAATTATACTACTTGTATACATCACCTTCCGAAGATACGAAACAGTTTCAAAAATATGTTAGAACTTATAATAATACATTTGCTTTTACGTCTTTTGGAGTTAAATATGATAAATCTTTATGCAAACGAAATAAAGGTATTTATACATTTCGTGTTCAAGGACAAGTTTATCACTTTATTAATGAACAATTACCCAATGACACATTACCATCATATTTACAACTATATTTCTACGACACTGAACATGAAATTCAAAATTGTATGAATCTTTCAAGTAAATTTAACTCAGTTATATTGTGCAACAACTTATGAATATTCTAAGAATCAATCCATATGCCTCCTTCTTTCGAACGCTTGAAAATGTTCCTAGATTAAAAACTCATACAATAGTTATAAGAGAAGATCCAAGTTTAGATCAACGAGTTTATAATGCTCCCACAACTTCTCAAGTTGCAGCTATATGGACTGAAAATAATGAATCACAAGAAGTGAAAGAAAGAGATATTATAGTGTATAACCATGCTGGCTTCAGCTATAAAGTGCAATATTATTACGGTTGTTCTGATCCATTACAATATCCTTTACTGTTCCCATATGGAGACACTAGATGGCATGAAGGTAAAAAAAGGGAACATTCTCAAAAAAAACTTTACTTGTAAAATGCAATTACCAATAGATGCACGTGATGTAACAAACGTGGAAAATCTTTTGCCAAAAGAAGAAGAAGGTAAAATATTAGAAGTTCATATTTATGAAAGAATTCTTATAATACCACATGTTTAAAATTGCATTAATTAGTTTTGCTTTTATTTTCTTATGCAGTTTTACGGAAAGAAAAAAGGAAAAGAATGTCTCATGCAGAGACTACTACTGTTACAAATTACAAATCAGACCTTACGGTAAGTTAATTTTACTACATGCAAAACGTCTTCTTCAACAATATGTTATTGACATGTATATTAAATTAGAAACGTCTAGATTATATTACTCTCGAAATAAACAAGCTGAAATAAGAGCTTGTTGTATTCCTAGGTTGAGTACGGATTGTCGAACTCAGGGAGTTAGGTCTCGTAATAGTCTAAGGTCATTGTCCTCTTGTTTTAAGCCAAGAAACAGTTGGAATTGTTTGCACATAACAATAATAAAAACACAAAGAGAAATCAGGATAAGAAAACCTTAGGCAGGAATCTACCAAATTAATATGTTAGAGTATTTGACTAATGCTTCTTTACGGATCACAATGCCAATGAACTGGGGAATCGGAACAGTTAGGACCACCTAAGCCTTCTCTCCAAGGTCACTAAGCCAATTGAATTGAATTAATTAATGCTCTCACAAAATTAAGACAAAGAATTGCGATTTCATCGATGTCTCCCCTAATTACAACCTAAAATACTCTCGTACCCAGATTGTAAAATCCACCAATCACACTAGAATTAAGCCTCTTCTCTCAAAGTCTACTTAATTCCCAATAAACATAGAGATTGGATTCTCTCAAATCTCACATCAATTCAATCTTGTGGCAAAAGATGGAAATTCATCATGCAATTGCAAAGATAGTAAATAAAGCACTAATCACAATCAAACTAACATATTAGAGGCAAATCCCTAACCTAAGTTTGGGATCTAACCACACATCTTCATACTGATTGACAACAAAATGAAGAATACAAACCCTAAAATAAGAATAATTGATAAACACAAGAGAAAGTAAAGGGAAGAATGATAAAACCTTAAACTTGAATTCAATTGCAATCAACAAACTTGAAATCTTGAGTAATTAACAATGGAGAGTATTCAAAGTTCTCAGAGAAAACCATACATAAAAACCTAGATGAATAATAGCGTCCCCCCTTAGAGTCCCTCGAATTAGAAATTAAGATGAGGAAAAAACGAAACTGCCAAGCACACCCTATGCTGATCTTGGCACAGCCTGTGCTAACATGAAAAATAAACAGAAATGATTTCCAGGCAGCAGGACAGCCCGTGCTGACTTTGCACAACCTGTGTCGAACCCTTTTTCTCTCTTTTCTTCATTCTTCTACCTTCCATTGCTCTTTGCCCTGTTCCTTATCATCATTAAAAGCATCGATCCTCGATAATAAGGGGTAAGAACACCTAAATACAAGGAAATCCACACACTTTAGTTATAAATGAAGGAAGTAAATGATTCTAACTTATAAATTAGGGAAAAAGAGCTCGAAAGGCGAAAACTAGCATAGAAAAGAAGGCTAAAAACTTGTAAAAAACTGGTTTATCAAACACCCCCCCCCCCCCCCCGCCCCATGCTTACTCCTTGCTTGTCCCCAAGCAAGATCATCATGAAGTACTAAAGAAATAGGGGAGGAGGAAAACCAATGCCTCCCTCCTTAAGTAAAAGGGCGTACTAGACAACCAAAGCAAGTGCATAAAAAGGTCTCCATAGCAAGGTTGAGAATCAAATTGGGACAAAATTGTAGTTCAAATCAAAATCGCAAAACCTAGTAAGCAACACAACCAATCTATCCCAACCCAAATGCAATCAAGTTCCATTCAAATGCTTGGCGGATTAGTTGGGATGGGTAGGACCTCACTTTAAGGTATGTGAATCACTCCCCTCATGTGTTTTAAAAAGTTATGGTGGTTCTCTCAATACTCTCCCAAAACAAGCAGGCTACCATAAGCTTGCCAAATTTCTCAATTCTTCACCACTAGAGACAAACCATGCAAATTTTCCAATCAAGAGGACTTTGAATTAATTGTAATGAGGCCTAGGTTAAGGGAAATGAGGGGAAAATAATTTTGGAAATGTGGAGCTTAAAAGCCAAAGCTAGGGAGTACAATTATTCCCACCAAACAACAACACACCTCCAAACATATACATAATTCACACCATCACCCCAACCTTTCAAGTAACAAAGGAGCGGAGATTATTTCAACAAAACACTATTCTTGCCAAGCAATGAAATTAAATTAAACACTTTATTTCAAAAGTAGGCTAATCTTGCTTCTTTTTTTCTTTTTTTTTCTTTCTTTTTTTTTCTTTTTTTTTTCGAAAACTTTATCTCTCTTTGAGTTGTTTCCCTTTTTTTTAAAAAAAAAAAAACCTTGCAACCAACAATAGAACTTGGCAAGGTAAGTATGATCATTAACATTAATAACCATTTCCACTCAAACTCCTTTAGAGAACCCACAAACCAATCACCACCAACATCATCTTGGTACCCAACAAGTATTCCAATCAAGAAATGTGCTCCACTAAACCAAGGCTTAAGGATAGGGAAGAATGAAAAGGCATAGGATAATGAGCAAGGCTAGTAAAGGATGAAGGGAAAAGCTTGAGGGTTTCAAAGAAAAGGAAACATAATGTTTGGATGGCTATTTAGCTCATGTGGTTTATTAAAAATGAATGCCTCTATCATTTTGGTCAACATGCATGTGTCAAGTGTGGTATTGAAGAGAAATATGGCAAGTTCTAGAGTTGCAAGCATGGGAAAGCAACACAATCAAAAAAAAAGGGAGACTACAAAAATGGTAGTCTTGAAGGCTCAAAAAGTCTCACGGATTACCCTACCACAATTACTGCAACTAGTTCCTTTGATGTACCAAGCATAGGAATTTCACAATCGTGCACAAGGATCGTTCAAGACTAGATGAATCACAAATAAAACAGGCAATTTTAATCAAACCAACAATCAAGTCTCGTTTATTATCTAAACCAAGCTAAAGATTCCTCAATACACACTTGCAGTGGCAATCCAAGTACACAACCATCATAGGAGGGGTTTTCACAACTAAAAACAACAGTCTCTGCCTTCTTTTCTCTTTTGTTCCGGGTTTCCTTTTTTTCCTCTTTTTTTTTGAAAGCGAACAAGATAAGCTATTAACATAAGCGAAAATAAAGGAAGGGAAAGATTGTTACCTCGATTGCTTAGAAGATTACCCGACCTCTTTATCTTCCTCTTATGTAAGCAAATGCATATGCATATGCATGCAAGAGGCTAGGAAATGCTAAAATGATAGACTGACCTAGATGGTTAATCCTAAGAGAAGCAATGAAAGATGAAACCTAGAAAATAGCAAATGAAAGTGCCTAAATACATTTCTATATGCAAGTGATGACGATGATGTTTATGTACAGCCATGTACATTCGATTCTCACCACCTCAAGACACAAGTTGCCCCCCTCTAGAAAATAAAGTCACCCCCCATGCTTAGGACTTTCATTGTCCTCAATGAAATGCAAAATGAAAAAGGAAAAAGGTAAAGAAGGGAGGGGAAAACTCACGGTAGGGGTCATGCGGAACCCGGGTAATCCGGCGGTGTCCAGTCGGATGGAGGAAACGGCGCCTCAAAGTGATGATAGGCGTAGTGAGTGAGATGCTCGAGGCAGCCGACCTTAGTGTTAACTTGCTGAAGAGACTGCTGATGGGCGTGCAGCAAGGCCTTCAAATCAGATTGCCCCTCATGAAGTTGATTAAGCCGAGTGAGAATAGTGCGGAGCATGGAGTTCTCATCGGTGGAAGTAGCAGGAGGTGCCTCAGGTTCTTCATCGCAAGAATGCGCAGGTTGGGCGGAAGAAGAAGCGCCCCCTGGCGGGGAAGTGCCTGCAATGGCGGAGTCAGAATAATGCAAGTTGGCCTGGTTAGCCACCATGGTGCGTTCCCGGTTGGGGAGAGGAAACAGTGGGCCATTGTGATGGCGCAACCAGATTTGACCCTTGACGATAGAGAGTATCTCCATGTTCACTAAGGTGCGAGAATCGATGACGGAGCTGCAGTATAGGACAGGCAACTCGGAGATGTCCAAATTGAGGCTCACGGCCAGCGCCGTGACCACTGCACCGTGTGCAAAGGTAGTATTGGAACTCATGGCCTGCGATTGGATATGGGCAAGAAGATGGACGCCACAATTAACCTCAAGACCCGTCAAGGCCGCCCATAGGAGAAAAAGTTCAGCATCCCGCACAGTGGTGTGACTATCTCCCCTAGCAAACACCGAATGAGCGAGGAAGCGTTGCAAAATCCGTATGAGTGGGTTGCAAAAGGCGGTGGACTTAGTTTGCCTAGGGTCCCAAGAAACGGTGCTGGGGCAGGATTTCGGACCAACAGTGTACTCCGGGCGTTGGGGACAAGTAATAGACATGTAAAAGTCAGACGCCTTGTAATGCTTCGTAGAAGTACCATCAAATCCCCGACAATTGATGTCTAGCCTTTGACAAAAATCCGCGGTAGACATCTTAAAGTTTAGATTGAAAAGTCGAAAAGAGACTTCGGGAGTGCCAAATTGACCTTTCCTTCGATCCTCGAAGCGGAAAGAGCTATAAAACTCTCTCACTAGATCCTCATGAACACCCCATCTCATGTTCTGGGCGAAGCCTTGTAGACCCAATGTATGCAATAACCCACTCAAATCGCCCCATAAATCAATGGACTTTAAGAAATCGATGTCAAGGTGTCGCAGCGCACAAATTGCACGGGATGCTATGTTCTTGTAGCGCTCATAATGAGTATCGTTAGCGAACACGATACCAAAAGGGTTAGATGGATAGCGTCGGGGTTGCGTGCCCCGCCGAGAAGAGGACTCAGCTTGTTTCCGGGGTCATTTGTTGGGAGCCATGGCAATATGAAGGCAAACTAGGAATGCTTAACAATCACCAACCAATATTAGAAGAATCACCAACACAAAAGCAGCAATTAATGACGATATGTGTCTATTAAAGATCCAGCAAAATATCCCAAACAAGTAAAGCAACAAACCACCAAAAACAATCCTACAAAATCACCAAGAATTCAACAGAGAATCACCAATAAGATAAGCAAATTGATACCAACAAAGTGACTTGATTTTTAACAACATAGCACCACAATACAACAAAATAGTTTCAAGAATGTCACACACAAACAACAAGGTTTACCGAGGACCAGAGTGAAGCTTGCTTGAACAACAAAGTTGGACAAAACCATTCAATGGAAATTGGTGCGTGAGTGACACTATAAATACTCAAATCATGCAAGCAACGAGTAAGTGGTAACAAAATTACACTAAGGCATTGCCATTAGATGCATACAACACATCAACAAACATAACCAGGGGCAGAATTCAATTTAGAGAGACCCGGGTTCTTACTCGAGAGACCCGGGTTCGAGTAAACACCACCAAAAGTACATGTAATAATTCACTAAAGTTCCAGCAAAAGAATACTATGGCACAAAAAAGCATTATTGAGGGCCAAATTCAAGCTAGAAAAACCAACGATTGGAGAGTAACCACCACGGTGACCAAGACAACCTAGTTCAATGATCATTGCAAATACACCAATTAAACTCCAATATGTCACTTAAGTTGCAGCAGCATAGCACCACAGTATAGCAAAATTTGCCAAGAATTGCACTCCCAAATCAGCAAAATAGTATTAGGAACCCAATTTAAACTGGCTAGACAACAAAGTTGGACCGAAAACAAAGATTTGGCACTTAAATGACACAACAGTGCAACATTTAGCACCAAATATCGAATTCAAGCATTGATAGGCCAACAATTAATGAATAACAAACCTAGCAATGTCCAAAAGAAGCAAAGTAGCATAAGGACAGTAGCAAATTGACACCAAACTTGAGCAATTAAGGCCAATCAATTTCGATTAGCAACACAGACGCACCATTCATACTCCAATGCATCAACAGATGATACAACATTGAACAATGGGGTAGATTGAAGCAAAAACCAAAAACGAAACCTACCAATACGGGATTGTGATACCTGAATGGTGCGGGAATGGAGTTTTTTTTTTTTTTTTGCGCTGTCGAATCTAGGCGGTGAGCAGGGCAGTTCGAGAATGGAGTGCGGCTGGTGGAACGGGTGCGAGGTGGTTCGAAATGGTGCTTCTGGTGCGTGGGTTGGTTCTTCGCTCAGCGATCACGGCGGCCATTGGGTGGGTGAGGCATCACGAAGAGTCTTGGGTGAGTGGTGGCTGGGTGGTGTACGCACAGAGGACGGTGGTGCGGCGGTTTCTTTGCGTCGGTTGGTGGCGGTCGAGTGGAAGGAGAGAGTCTTTGGGTCACGGACTCGACCACGGTGGTCGTTGCCTCGAGGAAGCGGCGGTTGGTGGAGCAGGTGGTGGATGCGTGTGGTGGTTAGGGTTTGAGGGGGAATGGAAGAGAGAGGGAGAGAGGGAGAATTGGGTGTGTTTTGAAACAATTGCACAGGTCGTGGAGAGGGTGTGCAGAAATGTGTGCAACCCCACGGCAATTCCAATAAAAATGGGAAATTAGAGAGCACGGGCTGTGCTTGGGTTGTGCCAACGCCCGTGCAACCCCACGGCAATTTTACCAAAAATTGAAGTTTTGAGCACAGATTATGCTGGGGTTGTGCTACAGCCTGTGCAACCTTGCGGTTTTGGCACAATAAATTAGGAATTGATGGCACGGGCTGTGTCAAAACGACACAGGCTGTGCTACAGGTGCTGCTGCTTAATTTCCTTTGCTGCAATGTTCTAGGCCTTAAAAACACGTAAGTACCTACAAAATTCAGCAAATTAACAACAAAATAATGTGCAACAACGTCTCAATCATCACACAAATTCATTTTAAACAGCTCTCTGAACTCACTCTCTATTAAACACCCCATTTCACCCTAATTGTTTATTTTTCTATTTTCCTTCTATCATGTTTGCCTCATCCACAACCATTAATAAGACATACATCATCTTCACTCATTTTTTTCTCTTTCTTGAAAACTAAAACACTCCCAAACAAAAGTAAATGATAAGGGGAAAAAAAAAAAGAAAAACAATAAAAGAGAAAGATAAAATAAAATAAAAAAAACTTAACAACTTGGGTTGCTTCCCAAGAGAGCTCGTTTAAGGTCCCGAGCTTGACCGACTTTCCTCAAGGATCGGAAATGGGGGGAAGGTGCTTGAGACCGTCCTTTGAGTAGGATCTCCTTGGATGTAATGCTTGAGTCTAGAACCGTTCACCTTAAAAATATCGGATCCATCCTTATGCCCTATTTCAATAGCACCAGATGGATGAACTTTGAAAACGGTAAAGGGGCCCGACCATCGTGAGCGTAACTTTCCAGAGAAAAGTTTCAGTCTCGAATTGAAAAGAAGTACCAAATCACCCACATGAAACTCTCTCCTATTGATGTGCTTGTCGTGCCATGCCTTTGTGCGCTCCTTGTAGATCAGAGAGTTATCATAAGCATCTCTTCGAATCTCATCCAACTCATTCAACTGGAGCATTCTCTTCTCCCTCGCTGGCTTTAGATCGAAATTGAGGCGTCTCGCTGCCCAATAAGTCTTATACTCAAGTTCAACGGGGAAGTGGCAAGGCTTACCATACACCAATCTATAGGGGGTAGTGCCAATAGGGGTTTTATAGGTCGTTCTATATGCCCAAAGAGCATCATCTAACTTGTCCGCCCAATCCTTCCTTGAACTAGCAACTGTTCTCTCTAGAATATGCTTGATCTCTCTATTTGAAATCTCCACTTGGCCACTAGTTTGAGGGTGATAGGCCAAACCCCGCCTATAGGACACACCATATTTTTTCAACAATGCTTCAAACTTCTTCTCTACAAAATGTGTCCCGTTATCACTAATTACAACCAGTGGCACCCTGAACCTAGGAAAGATTATCTTCTTGAACAACCTAGACACAACTCTAGCATCATTGGTGGGGCTAGCAACAGCTTCTACCGATTTTGATACATAGTCTACTGCCACCAATATATACTTATTCCCTCGTGAAGAAGGGAAAGGTCCCATAAAGTCGATGCCCCAAACATCAAAAATCTCAACCTCCAAAATGTATTTCAAGGGCATTTCATTCTTTCGGGAAATATTACCCCCCCCCCTTGACATCTATCACAACCCCGAACATAAGAGTGAACATCTTTAAACAGAGTAGGCCAATAAAAACCAGCTTGTAGTACCTTTGCGGCAGTTTTGGAAGCACTTCCATGTCCTCCGCATGGTTGATCATGACAATGAGAAATGATGCTCGGGTTTTCCTCTTGGGATACACACCTCCAAAAGATGCCGTCATTGCAAACCCGAAAGAGAAAAGGACCGTCCCAAGAGTAGAAACGGATGTCATGGAGGAACCTTTTCTTCTTGTGATAATTCATGTCGGCTGACAAGACACCTCCAACCAAATAGTTGACAATGTCGGCGAACCAAGGAAGCTCACAAGTTGTGGCCGCCAAAAGGTGTTCATCAGGAAATGCATCATTGATAGGGAAGGCATCACTCTCAACTTGGAGTCTGGATAAATGGTCCGCGACCACATTCTGTGCCCCTGCCTTGTCCCTTATCTCCAAATCAAACTCTTGCAAGAGAAGAATCCATTTGATAAGTCGTGGTTTGGCATCTCTCTTCTCAAGTAAGTACTTCAAAGCAGCATGGTCGGTGAACACGATCACCTTAGAGCAAAGGAGATAGGGACGGAACTTCTCAATGGCATACACCACTGCTAACAACTCCTTCTCCGTGGTGGTGTAGTGTTGTTGTGCCCCATCAAGTGTCTTGCTCGCATAATAAACAACAAAAGGCTTCTTATCTCGTCTCTGCCCCAACACCGCACCCACAGCATGATCGCTAGCGTCACACATGATCTCGAAAGGGAGATCCCAATTAGGTGGCTGAATGATAGGTGCAGAGACTAAAGATTCTTTGATCCTGCAAAAAGCCTCATGACACTCGTCAGTAAAGACAAACGGGACATCTTTGATGAGTAGCTGAGTTAGAGGCTTAGCTATCTTGGAGAAATCCTTGATAAAGCGGCGGTAGAAGCCAGTATGACCAAGGAAACTCCTCACCCCCTTAACAGAGTTAGGGGGAGGTAGCTTCTCAATGACCTCTATCTTAGCGCGATCAACTTCGATGCCCCGATTTGACACAACGTGGCCTAAGACCACGCCCTCTTGTACCATAAAGTGGCACTTCTCCCAATTCAGTACAAGATGGACCTCTTCACATCTACGTAGCACTTTTTCAAGATTTTGCAAACACAAGTCAAACGTGCTACCGTAGACTGAGAAGTCGTCCATAAAGACCTCCATGATGTTTTCAATAAAATCAGAAAATATAGCCATCATGCAACGTTGGAAAGTAGCTGGGGCATTGCAAAGACCAAAAGGCATCCTACGATATGCGAATGTACCATAGGGGCAGGTAAAAGTGGTCTTTTCTTGGTCATCTGGGTGTATGGGAATTTGGAAGAACCCAGAATACCCATCCAGATAACAAAAGTAAGAATGTCTCGCCAATCTTTCCAACATTTGGTCAATAAATGGGAGAGGGAAATGATCTTTCCGGGTGGCTTGATTCAATCTCCTATAATCAATGCACATCCGCCACCCAGTGACGGTTCTAGTAGAGATTAGCTCACCATTCTCATTCTTGATGACGGTCATGCCCCCCTTTTTGGGAACTACTTGGACTGGACTCACCCAATCGCTATTGGCAATAGGAAAGATGACTCCTGCCTCAAGTAGCTTCATGACCTCCTTCTTGACAACCTCTTGAAGGTTAGGATTCAACCTCCTTTGAGGTTGTCTAGAGGGTTATAACCATCATCAAGATCAATCTTATGCATGCAGAAAGCGGGACTGATTCCCGTGAGATCATCGATGCTGTAACCAATGGCACCCCTATGCTTGCGAAGCACATCAAGAAGGTTTTTAAGGTCGGTGCCATGGAGGTTAGCATTAACAATCACAGGAAATGACTCATTAGGACCAAGGAATTCATACCTGAGGTGGGAAGGTAGTGGTTTGAGTTCTACCTTCGGAACATGAAGAGAGTCGTCCTTGGTGCCTTGGGCCTCCTTAACCTCAATGTTGCACATATCCATGTCTAGCAACTCGGTGTAAGCAGCTACCTTTTCACATTGATCCGTAGAACCATCATGAACCAAACATTTTTCGAGAGGGCCTCTCACAAACCCGTGTGACAAGCACTCATCATGAATAGCCTGCTCCAACACATCCACTCTACAACATGTGTCGTCGAGAGAAGGATTAGACATAGTCTTGGCGAGATTGAACTCTACCTTCTCATCCCCAACATGTAATGACAACTTGCCATTTTTTACATCGATCATAGCCCCCGCGGTAGCCAAAAACGGTCTTCCCAAAATGATGGGAATATGTGCATCTTCCGCCATCTCCATGACTACAGAATCACAGGGAATGAAAAACTTTCCCACTTGCAAAGGCACATCCTCCAAAATCCCCATAGGAAACTTGACAGACCTATCTGCTAGCTGTAAGGAGATGGTAGTGGGCTTCAACTCTCCTACTTTAAGCCTCTTGAATATAGAGTAGGGCATAAAGCTAACGCTAGCACTGAGATCACAAAGTGCCCTACTAATAACAACATCACCCACGGAGCATGGAATAGAAAAGCTACCCGGATCAGAAAGCTTCAGTGGTAGCTTGTTTTGGATAATGGCACTGCACTCCTCGGTGAGAGACACCGTAGCATGCTCAAGAAATTTCCCTTGTTAGAAAGCATTTCCTTGAGGAACTTGGCATAGGAAGGCATATTCGTGATGGCCTCAAGGAAGGGAATGTTAATGTGCAATTTCTTCAACATATCCATAAATCTACCAAATTTCTTCTCCTCCTTGGCCTTCACAAGCCGCTGTGGAAATGGAATAGGGGGCTTGTAAGGCTTGGGTGATGGACTCGTACAAGGACTCTCTTGCACAACCGGTTCCTGCACTTTTTCCTTAGCACCCTCATCAACAGGAGTTTCATCCGCAACCACATCCTCCTCCCCTACATCAATCACCTCCTCTTGCACCACTTCTTGGGCAATCTCAGGCTGCTTAAGACCCTCTAGCTCCTTCCCGCTCCGTAAAGTTATGGCATTTATATGCCCCTTGGGATTTGGCTCAGGCTGGCTAGGTAGCTTCCCTTGTGACTGGGTTAGGTTGCTGACCTGTTGAGCTATCTGGGCTATCTGAGTTTCAAGCAGTTTCTGGCCCGTATCCAACATCTTCTGCTGAGAAGCTAGCTGCTCGGTGGTCTTAGCTTGGGATTGAAGGAAGCTCTCCATCATAGACTCAAGGGTGGGCTTTTGTGGAGTTGGTTGTTGGTAAGGGACAGATGGGTGATTTTGTGATGGTGGATGACGAGTATGTGATGGTCGTTGGAAACCGGGTGGTTGGGATGGGCCTTGGGGAGGTTGTGGGTTGTTGTTTCGGTAGGAGAAATTTGGGTGATGTTTCCAGGCAGGGTTATAAGTTTGGGAATATGGGTCATTTTGTGGAGGTCTGAGAGAGTAATTCTGGTAAGCATTGACCTGCTCAGGTGTAGAGAGGTCAGGCTGACACTCCAAATGAGGGTGAGGACCTCCACATGCCTCGCAAGAGTACCCTGGCTCCGGAGTACTGGAGGAAGAAGAAGGCCCAACTGAAGGGTTAAACACGAACTTCTCCATTTGCGTGGTCAAGGCCTCTACTTGGTTCGCCAAAAGAGCTACTGCATCAACATTATGCTTCCTACGCTCTCGATCATCTCTTCCAACGCTCCAGTTGTAAGCATTGGAAGCCATCTCCTCCAATAGAGCATCAGCTTGCTCCGGTGTCTTCTTCATGAAAGTACCCCCTGAAGCATTCTCCACAGACTGTCGCACTGGCTCCAGTAGCCCCTCATAAAAAATCTGAACGAGCATCCATGGTTCAACGCCATGGTGGGGGCACTCTCGCTGCAACCCGCGGAAACGCTCCCATGCCTCAAACAAAGACTCTCACGGATGTTGCTTGAACTGGATGATGTCAAGTCGCAACTTCGATGCCTTCTTAGGTGGGAAGAATCGGTTGAGGAATGCATTGCATAATTCATCCCAAGTGTTAAAGGAGTCAGAGGTGCAGTTTTTAAGCCAACTCTTCGCCCTATCAGTGAGAGAGAAGGGGAAACATTTGAGCTTGATGTACTCTTTAGTTACCCCCGGCATCTTGATCATGCCGCAACGCTCAAGGAACGAATTCACATGCTTAATGGGGTTCTCTGCAGGTGACCCTCTGAATTGGTTATGCTCGATGAGGCTTATGAATCCAGGCTTGAAGTCGAAATTAGTATTCTCCGGCAAATCGGGTAGCACGATCGCGGAACCTCCCGTACCCGTGGTAGGGGCAATATATGACTGAAGAGTACGGGGTGGTGGTTGTCCAGCCATGGCTTGTACTTTTCTTTGTCGCCGAGCTACGCCGCTTAATTTGCGAACGGTTGCTTCGATTTCTGGATCAAAAGGCAATAAGACTTTTCCCTGTTGGCTCCTTCTGTGCATACAACACAAGCAACTACACAAAGCGTAAGCAGGCTCAAGCAAAGATAAAAACAGAAGAATAAAAGAAAAAGAACTTAAATCAACAGTGTCAAATCTCTTAGACTAAGGGAGTGGCGCTAACTCCCTGGCAACGGCGCCATTTTGTTGTATTCCTAGGTTGAGTACAGATTGTCGATCTCAGGGAGTTAGGTCTCGTAATAGTCTAAGGTCATTGTCCTCTTGTTTTAAGCCAAGAAACAGTTGGAATTGTTTGCACATAACAATAATAAAAGCACAAAGAGAAATCAGGATAAGAAAACCTTAGGCAGGAATCTACCAAATTAATATGTTAGAGTATTTGACTAATGCTTCTTTACGGATCACAATGCCAATGAACTGGGGAATCGGAACAGTTAGGACCACCTAAGCCTTCTCTCGAAGGTCACTAAGCCAATTCAATTGAATTAATTAATGCTCTCACAAAATTAAGACAAAGAATTGCTATTTCATCGATGTCTCCCCTAATTACAACCTAAAATACTCTCGTACCCAGATTGTAAAATCCACCAATCACACTAGAATTAAGCCTCTTCTCTCAAAGTCTACTTAATTCCCAATAAACATAGAGATGGTATTCTCTCAAATCTCACATCAATTCAATCTTGTGGCAAAAGATGGAAATTCATCATGCTATTGCAAAGATAGTAAATAAAGCACTAATCACAATCAAACTAACATATTAGAGGCAAATCCCTAACCTAAGTTTGGGATCTAACAACACATCTTCATACTGATTGACAACAAAATGAAGAATACAAACCCTAAAATAAGAATAATTGATAAACACAAGAGAAAGTAAAGGAAAGAATGATAAAACCTTAAACTTGAATTCAATTGCAATCAACAAACTTGAAATCTTGAGTAATTAACAATGGAGAGTATTCAAAGTTCTCAGAGAAAACCATACATAAAAACCTAGATGAATAATAGCGTCCCCCCTTAGAGTCCCTCGAATTAGAAATTAAGATGAGGAAAAAACGAAACTGCCAAGCACACCCTATGCTGATCTTGGCACAGCCTGTGCTAACATGAAAAATAAACAGAAATGATTTCCAGGCAGCAGCACAGCCCGTGCTGACTTTGCACAACCTGTGCTGAACCCTTTTTCTCTCTTTTCTTCATTCTTCTACCTTCCATTGCTCTTTGCCCTGTTCCTTA
This sequence comes from Portulaca oleracea, assembly GCA_029582165.1. Lineage (NCBI taxonomy): Eukaryota > Viridiplantae > Streptophyta > Magnoliopsida > Caryophyllales > Portulacaceae > Portulaca > Portulaca oleracea. Next base: position 6,276,945 of record CM055878.1, on the reverse strand, counting down.
TCATCATTAAAAGCATCGATCCTCGATAATAAGGGGTAAGAACACCTAAATACAAGGAAATTCACACACTTTAGTTATAAATGAAGGAAGTAAATGATTCTAACTTATAAATTAGGGAAAAAGAGCTCGAAAGGCGAAAACTAGCATAGAAAAGAAGGCTAAAAACTCGTAAAAAACTGGTTTATCAGAGCTGATCTTTATCAAGCAATTGTTGATAGTATAGCAAGTGGTGAAACACATGGATCTAAAGTAGGAAAAATAATCGTTTTACCAGCATCATTCATTGGTGGCCCAAGAGATATAAGAAAAAGATACATTGATGCAATGTCTTTAGTACAACGATTTGGAAAACTCGATATATTCTTAGCAATGACATGCAATCCAAATTGGCCTGAAATAAAAAATGACTTACTACTTGGTGAAGAACCATAAGATCGACCTGATCTTGTTGCTATAATATTTCATTCAAAATTACAATTACTGAAAAATGAATTACTCAAGAAACAAATCTTTGGCCCAATTGCTGCATACGTCTATGTAGTGGAATTCCAAAAAAGAGGCTTACCACATGCTCATTTTTTGCTAATTTTGAAGCCATCACATAAACTTACTTCTCTATAACAATATTATAATATTGTCTCCGCTGAAATACCAAACAAGGATGACAACCCACACTTATACACAGCTGTTATCAAACATATGATGCATGGACCATGTGGAGAGTTAAAGAAAGATAATGTTTGCATGAATAGAACAACTGCCCATTGTAAGAATAAGTATCCCAAAGAGTTTTGTTCTGTATCTACCCACGGGAAAAATTCATATCCAAAATATAGAAGACGTGACAATGGAAGTCGTGCACAAGTACGTGGTGCAAATCTAGATAATAGATGGGTAGTACCTTATAATCCTTACTTACTTGCTATGTTTGATTATCATATCAACGTAGAAATATGCTCGACAATAAGTGCAATCAAATATTTATATAAATATATATATATATATATAGGTCACGATTGAGTTGCTTTTCAAATACTTTCCCAACACAAATCTGATGACGTTGATGAAGTTGCTAATTTTCAAAATGCAAGGTGGATTTCTCCTCCAGAAGCCATGTGGAGAATTTATGGGCTTCGTTTAAATGAGATGTATCCTTCTATACAAAGTTTGCAACTACACTTAGAAAATGAACAATGTGTTACATTTAAAGACAATAATAATCTATTCATATCATTAATGATAATTTACTATCCAAAACATGTACACCACTCACGGAATACTTCGAAATGAACAAAAGTGATCCAAATGCAAGACAACTACTCTATCAAAACTTCCCAGAAAAATATGTTTGGGATCAAAAAAATAAATTTTGACACTTAAGAAAACAAAAAGACGTAATTGGATGAGTTGTTGCTGCTCACCCGACACAAGGGGAAAGATATTATTTAAGCTTACTTCTCAATCACATAAAAGGTCCAACATCATTCAAAGATCTAAGAACTGTTAATGGAATAGTCACATCCTCATATCGAGAAGCTGCATTATTGCATGAAACTACTGCAATCTGATCACTATCTTCATGAAAGCCTAGAAGAAGCATCAAATTATCAAATGTCATATACATTTCGCTTATTATTTGCCACTATTTTAGTTTATTATGCTCCTAATGATCCAAAAGGATTATGGAAAAGATATGAACAACCATTGACTGAAGACTATGCAAAAATACCCAATATTACAAAAGACAATATAAGGATAAAAGCATTGCAAAATATTGGTTCTATATTGGATTCTATGGGAAAAAATATGAATAGTTTTGCTCTTATAATGAAAAAATAAATTTTAATGAATATAATGAATCATCTAAAGAAATCAGTGACGAACTTAATGCAATAGTATCTAAGAAAGATCTTCTATCTATAAACACATTAAACCCAGAACAAAAGCTTGCATATGATACAATAATAAACAGAATATTCACAGAAGGTCATGGATCATTTTTTATTGATGGTCCTGGAGGTACTGGAAAAACATATTTATACTGTGCTTTACTCGCTACTCTTCGATCGAAAGGATATATTGCATTGTCTACTGCATCTTCAGGAATAACTGCATCAAACTTGCCTCTTGGTAGAACGTCACATTAAGATTTATACTTCCAATTAAACCTATCCCTCCCCCCCCCCCCTTTTTAAGAATTAAGAACTTGATTTCATTTCTTTGTTGAGATTGAAATGAAAGCATAACTGTTTGCGCTTCTTGTCTAAGCGGCTAAACTTATTATCTGGGATGAAGCTTCAATGGCAAAAAAACAATTAATTGAAGCGCTTGATAGAACACTTTGGGATATAACTGACTGTTATCTACCATTTGAAAGTAAAGTTATTGTATTCGGAGGAGATTTCCGTCAGGTCTTACCTGTAAATCCAAAAAAAAACAGAGAAGAACAAATTGATGCAAGTTCAGTTAAATCTGATCTTTGGCGTGACTTAGAAAAAATAAAGTTGACACAAAATATGCGAGCTATGGATGATCCTATGTTTAGTGAGTACTCATTACGTATTGGAAAGGGAACAGAAAAAAGTCATAGATGATTTAATTGAGTTACCATCCCACATAGTACTACCATATATTGATGAAACAACATCTTTAAATGTGCTATCACAAAATATTTTTCCAGACCTGGATGCATTTGCAACTAATCCACAAAGTATGATGTCACACGCAATATTGACACCAAAAAATGATTATGTTGATGATATAAATGAATTGCTTATAAAAAAAAAATTCCCTGGTACAGAGAAGGTATATCATAGTTTTGATTCAACTAAAGATCCTATTCAACAAGGTGAACATGAAGATTTCATAAATAGTCTTACTCCAAATGGACTTCCTCCGCATATCTTGGTATTAAAACAAAATTGTCCTGTTATATTATTGAGAAATATTGACCCTTCCAAAGGTTTATGTAATGGAACTCGTCTAATATGTCGAAGATTTGATAGAAATGTCATTGATTGTGATATTGCAATGGGTTATCACCATGGGGAAAGAGTATTTCTTCCTCGAATCCCCTTGGAACCTTCAGAATCAAACAAGTTTCCTATTCCATTCAAAAGAACGCAATTACCTATAAGATTATGCTTTGTTATGACGATTAATAAAGCTCAAGGGCAAACTTTAGAGCGTGTGGGTATGTACTTACCACAACCCGTGTTTTCTCATGGCCAATTATACGTTGCATTATCCAGCGGCCAGAAAAGCTTAATCAATCAAAGTTCTCACAAAATCATTGCCTGAACATCCAACCAAGATGTACACAAAAAATATTGTTTATCAAGAAATCTTAACAGCAGCGAATAATTAAATAATGTGAAACTTATATCTTTAATGATAAATTAGGTAGTCTTGGGGGTTCCTTTTCACAACAAAAGGAGCAATTCTGTACCATTGCTCTATGTTTATCATGCAGGTGCTAAGCATGTATGTTTATCATGCAGTTATTTTTTTATGTGTAAAATGAACACATCATCCTGTCTTTTAGATGATTCTGTTTATTGTAGGAGCTTCAGCAAAAATCTCATGGATAGGTCTATATCTCTTATGTTTAATGTTGTTGATATGTAAGTGCTCTACCATTTTGCCAAATATGTTTCTCGTTTTTACTTATGAACTCACTAATACATTTTGTACTATATGCTTTGGTATACTGTCACTTTGAGGATAGTAACATTTGGAAGGCAATGGCTTCGAAATAGGTAAAATAAGCAGCAGTCCCAGAAAGAGACATCCTGTCCAAGAAATTAAATTTGATGAAAAGTTAGACTTCTACCCATACTATTATGCTTTTAGAACCCCAAGCTCTCAACTCATGCAATATGAAGGTAAACATTATTTTCAATCAACCCACCCCCTCTTTCTTCTCTTTTTCTTCTTATTTTACTTCTTTCTTCAGTGCCTGCCACAAAAAACAAAAAGAATTGTACCTAAATACAAAAACAAAAGACAAAAAAAAAAAAACTCAAATTTCCCATTTTGCCTTCATCACAAAATTCCGACTTTGTTTTGTCACCTCCATTTTATTCACGCTGTTGTTAATTAATTAAAGTTTTGTATACCATACTACATCCAAATACTTTTGTCCAACTTCTTTCTAGATTTCATTGGCATCTTCTCCGTCTGACTCTTTTAGACAACCATTTCTTGCAACCCTTAGGGCCGGCCCTGAGGGTAGGCTCAAGGGGCAACCGCCCAGGCCCCAATCATCAGGCAGTCATAGTGAGCTAATATAATAAGGGCCCACGGCCTACTTCCTACAAACTCTTAAACAGACCAAAGTGGGCCTCATTTTAGGGCCAACGTCTCATTGTTTGTGATTCCAAGTAATATGTCATCCAAAAAAAGCCATTAAAAAATTCATTTTTAAGTAATTTCAGCAGTGTGACCTTGTAACTTCCTGTGGAGGGCTCCTGCGCAGCACTTTAGTTTCTCATGTGAACTAAAAGTAATATAGTATGGAGTTGTAAAAAAAAAAATGTATGGGAAAAGCCTACTTTTAGTTCTGGAGTTGTAAAAAAAAATTGTATGAAATTGTAAAACTAGCAATTTCTCCTCTCTAGTTGCTCAAATAACTAGTTTATGGGTATCAACTATCAAGGATTCAAGGCTAGACAACAGACAGTTGAAATCTCAAGAATACCACCCCAAAAAAAAATCGTAAGGTTAGTATTTTGTTGTATAATTTTAGCCGACTAATTGCAGAATGATGTCTAATCAGCTTCAATTTTGTCATTTTTTTGGAGTAGTATTCTTGAGATTTATGCTGCGCAGTTGCAAACATTTGAATTACTTTGCCTATTACATTTTTGTAATATTAATTTTCCAAGATTCGAGCAAAATTCATTCTTTCATTGTAGGGTTCTTGAGATTTAGTTGCCCACTAAAAGAATTTTGATGGGCTTTGCAGACACCTTTGTTTCACTTCTGTGCTTGACTTTCCCCCCAGTTGGTTTTCAACTTCAAACCACCTTCTATAGTTACTTCAGTACTTGTATGTGAATTTTGGACTTGTAGCGATTTTGTTTGTGCCTTTTCCAAATCAAGTTGTTGGTGTTCTTTAACTGATTATCTCCTGTTCCCTATGGCTTAGCTTATAATTTTTCACCTGAGCCATAATTTATTGCTTAATTTTTAAAAGTTTTTATTATTATTTGACACTTTGTTTAATTATTATACTTTCTTACTTGATTTTTAATTCGGCGAAGAAAATCTTTCATTCATCCGACCTTAGTTTTTAATCTATTAATTAATTCAATGCTATTAAATTGGTGATAAATTTGATGTGGTATTGAGGATTTTGATATGTCGTAAAATTCTTAGTATTGTCGTTAAATTAGCGTTTCATATGTACACATTTGGACTAAATTATCAGTATCTTTGTTTAGTATGAATTTTAACAGGTATTTTTAAAAGGGCCCCATCATACAAATTGATATACTATGTTGCCTGGGGCCCCAAAAATGTCATGACCGGGCCTGGGCGCCTGGCAACCCTTTCTTTCTGATCTCAAAATCTTATCCTTCTTGCCTCATTATCACCTACAGAGGTAGAGGAGATGAATATTATGATTCATTCTGAGTCTGATGCTTCTTCTTTGTACGTTAAACTTGATCCCACTCGTAGATATGGAAGAGTATGTCTTTCTTTTCTTCTCTATATCTATCCCTTTATTCTTTTACTTATTATGATTACTGATTAGTTTGGTAATGAAAATGAATGACAATTGTAATGTTTTTCCTGCAGTATCATGAAATTCTGGGTAAAGCAGCATCCAAGATAGTGTAACTTTCTACTCATTCTTGCAATTTGAGATCATTCAAATCTTTAACTTTTATTGGGAATTTTTGGGTTTTGCATTTGGTCAGTTCCTTTGTGTCATATCTTTTCTCTGAGTTTAAGATTTAAGCTGCTTTTGCATGTATATAGAGGGTTTGATGAATATGAAGGGATTAAAATAGCTTGGAACCAAGTGAAGCTGACTGATTTCCTACAAAGACTGGAAGATCTCGAAAGGCTTTAAAGTCAAATCCACCTGCTAAAAACTCTGAAGCATAGAAATATCAAGTTCTAGACTTCCTAGGTTGATACTAGCAACAAAAACATCAATTTTGTTACGTAAACGTTCACCTCTGGCACTCTGAAATAGTAAGTCATCATTTACTCAAGTTTTCTTTCATCCTTCGACACATTATCAAAGTAGCAAATTTGACAATCTGGATTCACATAATTTACCCATCATTTTGTGGGACGTCATTATCATTATTGAAGGTACAGGCTTGTTTAGACCCAATTTTGTGTCTAAATACCACCTTAATTCTTAAGCTTTTAACTCGTTCCCTATCCTAGTTTCGTATCTTTTAATACGTTTTTGGTTATTTTGTAGATTTTGGAGTTTTTACTCAAAACGTAGCAAAAAGGGCTATTTTAGAGCATTTTTTGTGATTTCCCGAGCCGAGCCGAACCGAAAGCCGAGGCGGAGTTGACCCGGGACCACTTTCCCCACCTTTGGTGCCAATTAGTAAGGTAACACCCGTCACGATCCTCGAAACGGGCGTTACATGCCTTGGAAAGAAGGAAGGAACAAGAGGAAGGAAGTCAGAGGCTGGCCGAGTGAGACCGTGCCTACGGTCTCCCAGACCGTACCCACGGTGTTCTAGACCGTGGCCACGGTCTCCCAGACCGTACCTACGGTCTCTCGAAGGAAAAATCGCCATGCAGATTTCGCTGGACAGAACAAGACCGTGGCCACGGTCTCCTAGACCGTGCCCACGATCTCCTAGACCGTGCCCACGGTCTCCTTATGTTCTACACGATGTTTTCGGCTGAAGTGCCGCGTTTTGCCAACCAATTTTCACTTGTATTTATACTCCTTGTGGACGATTTCTAAGGGGGCATCTAGGGAGAGACTTAGACATTTTCCAACCTTGTAATTAGTGGATTTTAGAGAGAGATTAGTGAGAGATTAATCTAGGGTTATGGAGATTTGTGTTTGTTATTGAAGATTTGGAGATTCAAACAATTGAAAGATTGTTGGGTCATCTTTTTATTGCTTTCTCTTGTTTATGTACAACACTTTGATAAGTTTTCTATTCCCTTAACTCCTTTATTAATTACTTTGCTAATTACTTTGCTTGTTCTTTAATTATTCTTGCTTGTTATTTGATTGTTCTTGCTTGGTTATGGTTGCTTGATGCTAGAAATCATGTTTAGGTTTGGTTTGGATGTTGTTAGCTTAGATTTTATCATGATTAGTGGCTAGAAACCTATGGGTTAGGGGGTAATTAAGGGTGTGAATGGGTGATTAGGTTTGGGTTAGCAATATTAGTGAGTAATTAGTTGGGAAATCAATTTTCCACTCCTATCCTTCCCTCAAGTAGGATGTATTTGGGTTCGAAAGCTCCCGAATACATCCAACACTTGTGTTGGAAGGTGGGAATTAGGATAGTTAATATTCTATTCACGAAAGCGAATAGAAGCTAACTAGGAAATTCTGTTTCATTAACCCTCCGGGTCTGTCGATGGACTTTGGGGAAGTTAATCCGGACTATACTCGGAAGAGGAAGCCCGGTGGGTATTTTCTAACGGAATTGCCACTTGATTTCCTTCCTTGTTGCTTTCTTGTTGTGAAACCTATCTCCTTGTTCCCGTTTGCATCCCGAAAACCTCCGAAACCCATTTTCCATTCCTTGACCGACCTTAGTTTTGTTTCTCGCGTTGTGACCCTTTCAACCAAATACCTTACCTTAGCAATCTCACCCGACCATTGACTTAGTTTCTATGACCAAGGCCGCCAGCTCCTTGAGAGAGAACGACAATACCGAGGTCCACAAAACCACGTTACAAGGCTGAAGCACAAAAAGGTCAACATAAGGGCAGTCGGACATTGATGTCGGCAGATCTTAGAACGGGTACTTTATTTACACAGCCATCAGCCTCCTGTGATACATAGGGATCTCAAATGTGACAACATTCTTATTAATGGCAACAAAGAAGACGTCAAGATTGGTGATCTTTGCTTAGTTGCCATCCTCCGCAAACCAGGAAACTGTCATTTAGCTTGCAACTGATTTTATGCTCTCTCTATCTCTGTCAGAAAAGTCAAGCATTCTGAGCTCCAGAACTTTATCAAGAGCTGCCTGTATGTATTCTGTACTAATATTTCCACTATCTTCATATAGACTTAACGTAAGTGTACTCACTATGCCTTGAAATTGTGACACATGATCTCTTTGGAGTTAAATTCTATAATAAACTTAGAAGAGGTTACTATCTACAGTTTCTTTCATTCATCATTTTGGAATCATGTGGTGTATGTTATTATTATACCAATGTTCTAATAACACTGGTCAATAGTGCATAACTACTTTAAACTTCACTATTGAGTTTCTAATTGCACAGAATTGCCAAATAGATGTTAATATAATCTGTTGATTTTAGATCTCATGGCATCCATCATATGATATCTTCCCTAACTTGCTGATGTGTATCCTATAAAACATATTGGACCTGACATACTTGTTAGTGGATTTCTTCGGCCTGTTCCTAACTTGACACCTGCAAGTCCTCTGTCCGAAAGTAACAAAATGCATCCTGCGTTTAACCCATACGAATCAGGCATTATATCATTTTACAACACGAGGAATCCTTATGGTTCTTTCTCAAACTTCTCTTGCATCCTATTCAGATGCCAGATGAGGATGGCAACTATGTAACGTGGTCAAGTGTCAAACATTATTACCAGGTACTCTGCATCTTCTGGTCACCTGCTTGCTGTTTAAAACCCAAACTTCTCATCATTGAATTAGTCATGAGTGTTTGCTGTGTGAGAATAGTCATGAGTGTTTACTGTTTAAAACTATTACGGTGCCCCTCCCAAAGTCATTTGTTTGGGTTTCCGTTTCTGTTTTTCTGTTGTACCTGTACCGAACAGGTATTTAGTTCAGGAAAAAAAAAGAAATAATATATTCAATCTTATTATTTTCATATTTAGTTTTTCTGTTTAATATGATTGATTGATTCAGAAGTAGACAAGTATTAGTATTCTTAAACCTCTATCAGGATTCCGATTTTGGATCGGACATAAACACCTTCATTCCATCCCACTAATCCTCTCCATCACCAAATTTTACAAACTTCATTAGGGTTTAAAACTTAAAAGTTGATTAAAAAACCAGTCATGAAGCATTTGCTATCATTAGCCCATCAATTAAAACTTTAGGGATTTTTTCTTTCTGTTTTCTTCTTTTCTATATTTATTTTTTGCTCTAGAAAAAGCAATAATAAGCTTATTCTGCAGGCATAAAAGTTTTATGGTGTATAAAATCCTTCTGCACAAGAGCGCTTCCAAGCCGCAAAATGTACAAAAAGTCCAGAAAAAGCTGCCAAGATAGGAAGGAAGATGCAAAGGCAGCAGCCTGATCTGGTATGTTATAAAATGCATTAAGTTAAATGTTCCAAATATGACATACTATATTGGTTGCTCAAGGTGACACTAAGTTCAATGTCCAGGACGATATGGATGAAAATATGTCATACTATATGAATGCAAATGTTCGAATGCTTATGAAGAGGGGAGAAAAAGAGTAGGATATAATTCCCAATGGAGGAATTCTTATTCTCTTTCACATTTTTCATCAAACAAAACAGAAAAAATGAAAACAGTACTGATTATGATGGGCGAGAGACATATGTAGGTTGCTACAATCAGAGGTATCACCCGAAGAATAGGAGAATACAAAAAAAATAATAAGAACTGCGGCTCACCTGCGCCACAAATTCTAGACCAGCCTATCGCATAGCGGTTCTGACCGAAGCATCTCAGCCTCTCAGGTACTGATATATTTGGGCTATGTTTTAGATTTATATCGTATTAATTCTACTTTTATTATATTCCATGTTTGCTTTACATTTAGTTTTACCCAATGACCTGCACTACAACTTCGAGTTACATTTCTATTGAATAGTCAACACAGACACTTAAGTAATATTTTTACGGAGAAAAAGGGCAAACTTGGTAATACAAAATGGTGACAAACAGAACAAGGGCTTGATGTTGAAGACAGAAGGTAGTTATGATTTGGGTTTTTGGACATCAATAATATCAACTTTGGAGGTATTGGATATTAATAATACAAACTATTTTCTTAGACACTAGCAGTACGAACTATTAACTTATTTTCCTCTAACAGTACACCGTCGAATTGTTATGGTTTTAACTCATCGAAAAGATGATGTGGCTCCATAATATGTGACATGGAAGGCATGTTAGTGTCCACGTCAACATTTTTTACCAAACCTCCGCCTTCCACGTCACACATCATGGAGCCACATCATCTTTCCGATGAGTTAAAACTGTAACAACTCGGTAGTGTACTGTTGGAGAAAAATAGGTCGATAGTTGGTACTACCAGAGTCCAAGAAAATAGTTTGTATTATTGGGGTCCAATAATCCTTATGATTTTTATTCAATACATGGGAAACATTTTTTTTTCTATATGGCTGCTTTTTGTTTCTTATCCATGTCTACTTTGATTCATGTTTTTTTTTATCCATGTCTTCGTTGTTATTCTTGAAGCTAATAGTGCCCTTTCTCTCCATTATTTTTAGACCAGTGAATTAACTCCATTTAAGGTCGTGTTCTATACTGCGGTATTTTGCGGTATTTTGCGGTGAGGTGGGGTGGAATTGTGGTAGGGTGTGATGGAATTGTGGTAGGTTATTGATATGTGAGGTAGGTGAAGAGAGAGAATGTAAAATGTAGAAGAGAAAAGTGAGGAGAGAAAAAAGTAATGATTTGCGGTGAAATGTGGTGGGTTGTGGCAAATCACAGTGTGCACATTCTTGGCTTGCCATATAAAAACGCCTAAATTGCTTAAACATTATATGCATTGTCCATTCACAAGCTTTGTCACCAACCATATACCAATTTTCTATTTCTAATTTCTGGGGGAAAAAAACGTGAATAGGTAAATGGTCATCTGGGTTTGCTTTCCTGAACAGAAATGAAACATGACGAAGAGTAACGAATGAGCAGAAATAACAAATTGCAGCAGCTATCCTGCAAAAGAATAAGTTGTACCACTGTTATGAAATAAAGCATTTTACCATGTAGCCAACAATTGTAGCTTTGTTGTACTTGTATACATTCCATTTTACCATGTAGCCAAAATTTGTAGCTTTGTTGTATACAAATGTATACATAGTCCAATACAATATATGTATAATTTCTTGATAATTTTTACTGTTTAAAGCCCCACTAGTATTTATACAAATTGGGCCTCAAAGGGTTTGCACGGGCACCCCACTAGTATTTATACAAATTGGGCCTAAAAGGGTTGTTTAACTAATATCTATATTCAAAAATAAAGGAAAAATAAAAAAAAGGTAAGTTCTAAATCTTTTATGTTCAGTCAATTTACACTCACCATTGTAAAGAACACCCATCTTCTTGTTATAATATTTTAACTAGCATTTGACATCTCATGTTATGTGCGGAAAATTTTCAATAATTTTATATAATTTTTTTAGAGTAATTTTATAATAATTATCATTTCAATCCTAAAAAAATAATTAAAATGATAATTAGAAAATAATGAAAAAATTGTGTAACAATGGCATCGTTTGAATAATTTGGTGGTGGAAACATATAAAAATCCATATTATATTAAATATCCATACTTTATAATTATTATTTTCAAGAAATATTTTAAAATGTATTTTATAAATTCATGTCGTCATAAATTGATGTGTAAGTATTTATCTACTAAATTAAATACTATTAACCTTTAATCCCTGTCTAAATATTTATAGATCTAGTATAATATAAATCTGTAAAACCCCGAAAAATTCGTTTATTATTACCGTTAAAATTTCTGATGTGCGTTACTTTCCGTTTGTTTATATGATATGTTATCACACGGAGCTTTTAGGACCGCGAGTGCGTTCGTTAGAATTTTTAGAGTCTTAAAAATATCAGTTTGAGACTTTTTGGGTATCGGTTAAAATTAATTGGGATCAGTTTGTAAAAACTGTTTAAGGAAAGGTGTTGTTTTAGGAAAAGAATAAATTGGAAGGGTGTTACTAACACCTAGGTTTTATTTGTACTAATTTTACCCTATTTTTCTCCCTCTATAAATACCCTATTTGGATCCCTACCCCAATAAACAAATACCCTAAAATTCTTCATCAGCCGCAAAACCCCCTTATTTTATTCTCTCTCTCCTTTCTCTCTCCTCCCCCTATTCTCTTCCTTCTTCTTCCTCGCTGTGCAACCCCGACGCCAAGCACCACCGCACCAACCACCTCCTACCACCCTCCTTCATCCCCCATTTCACCGGAAACCACCACCCCACCACATTCCGACCGCCGCCCTACCATTTCTGACCGTCATCGCCGCCCTAGAAACACCTCAGAGCATCACCCCGAACCCTTTTTGTTTTGCCCTAACCGAGAACTCCGATCGTCGACGCCGCCACTTCCAACGACCGCCGCACCTCAGTCGGACCGCCCCAACTCCGACGACCTTCCTCCCAGCTCCGACGATCATCACCGACGACGCCCAGCCGAGACCAGAAGAGCAACCGACCCCTCTGTTTTCCCCTTCGGGATTCCGCCGCTGCTGTCCGCCGCCGCTGTTCGCCGCCATTGTCGCCCTCCTTCCGACGCCGGAGACTTGTCACATCGCCTTGCCCACGACGTCAACCGCCAAAGACAAGCACCACCCTCCCTTAGCTGTTGATAGTATAAACTCTAACTCTCTTTTTCTCTCTCTATATTTTTGGGTTGTATTATTATTAAGTATTCAAGTGCTTATTAAGTTTATAATATTAATCTAAGATTTTTATAATGTTTTTATATTATTAATACTAAGTTTCATGTTGATAATAAGTATTTCATTTTATGATGATAGCAAGTTTTTTTTTATTATTATACTAGTAAGTTCATGACATTATTATGGAGTTCAAGTTACTAGTGAGTATTTCTTGTTACTAAAATTTATTAAGTTTCCTATTTACTTTTGTTACTAAGTTTTCCATATAATTATTATCAAATTTTCATAATAATATTATTAAGTTTGGTGTTACTAGTAGCATTTCGTATTATTAATAGTTTTCAAGTTATTACAAAGTATTCATATTATTACTAATATTAAGTATTAAGTTTCGAGATGTTATTATGTTCCATATGGTTACTAAGTGTTCATACTATATTTTAAGATCACATTATTGATAAGTTTTCCATATTATCATTTATGAGTATATTATTATTACTACCAAATTTCATAGTATGATATTAAGTTTTATGGTGGTAGTAAGTTTTCATATGGCTATTTTCATAGTATTGCTATTATTAAGTTTTCATAAGTATTATAAAGTTTCATATTACTATTATTAAATTTCAAGTTATTACTAAGTTTTCATATTATTATCAAGTTTTTGTATTATTATTCAAGCATTAGTACCGAGTTATGGTTTTAAATATATTGTTTCGATCTTATTAGTTTACTTTTAGAAAAGGTGTGTTGTGATGTTCGTGATAGCTATGCTCGTTACATAATTGCTAACTAATGAGAGAGTGATAAGGTTGGGGGTAGGGTATCATTTGTGCGTAACTAATTATCGTAGAGATCGAGTTTTAATTTTAGAAGTTTATATTCGAATTTTAGGTCCGAACGAGACGACGCGATAATTAGCTCCCGTGTGTAAGTGATTTCAATAAAGAGAAGCTATCAGGTAATGTCTATGCCCTAATCCCCTTTGGATGCTCTTTACTTGTTTTATTGATTTCGGAACATGCATCCCGAAGGGGACTTTATCTGAAACTTGACTGTCTTTTTCGTTTAAGAAAGTTTTGTTCCTTGATTCATAAAGTATGGACAGTCCTTTGGTATTTGTGTTGAAAGTGTGTTGGTTTGAAATTTTGGTTTGGAAATGTTGGTTTTGGAAATGTTGAATTATGAAATGTTGATTTATTACTGGAAAGAGATGGACATGCAAACCTTATTAAATAAAGGCTATGAGTATAATGCGGGTTCGGGCAAGATTCTCCCAGACCGTAGTTACACGTGAGGAGATCACAAGAGACCAGGTGATGCCTGGTATTGTGGATGTGAGTTAGGCGCTGATCAGTCGAATAGGAATATTTATGCGAGTTCGTGAGACTCCGAATGAAAGAAAAGAAAAGAAAACAAAAGAAAAGAAACGAGTTATGCGCTGATCAGTTGAATGAGGTTGTTTATGCGAGTCCTTGGGACTCCGAATCATGTTCTGCGAGTCTTTGACTCCGAGGGGCAATATGGAAGCCCCGCCCGCTTTAAAATATGGAAACAGGTAAGGTTGACTGGTTAAAGATATTTTGAAATGTTTGACTGCTTCCTTCCCTTAAAATGTGTTGAAATGAATTGTATAATGTTTTGACTGTTAGGGGTAGACATTATTAAGGTTTCCCCCCTCATGTTGTGAATGTTTTGTTTTCAGGTGAAGGTCAGTTATGTGAAGGGGAAAGGCACTAGAGTGAGGACGTTGGAGTTAGCCGTTTTGAGAATAAAGTTTAGTTTATGTTTAGACTTGAAGTTTGGTTAATGTTGAGTTTATGTTGTTCTAGAATTCGAAGTTCTTTTCGTTTGATTAATTTGAAGTTCGTAGTTTGTTTTATTAGTCTCTTTCTTGCCTTGTATTCCTTCGGGGATACGACAGTAACGCCCAAGTAAATAAAATGAGTAAAAAGAAAAAAAAATGATGAGTCTTCCGCTATTAATGTTAGTCAACTTTTGACTTTGACCGTTAAGTTTAGAATTGAATTTTCGGGGCGTTACAAAATCACTAATGCAGTAGGTCAATCTTGAGATTATCAGTAAATATTTTATTTTATTTTATTTTCTTTGTAAGAACGATAATGTTTATATAAAAAAAAAAGTTACAATGACTATGATAATTCTATTTTCTAGTTTTTTGGTTTTGACTTTGTGATTTTTTTAGCCTTTACCTTTATACAAACTTATTGTTCAGTTTCTGGTAGGCCTGGCAATTTCTGACCTGACCCGATAACCCGACCCGAACCCGCCCTAAATTTCTAGGTTTTGAACACGATTTTTTCAACTAAACCCGAAATACACCGAACCCGAAAATTAGCGGGTCAGACCCGACCCGCCCGTTTGACCCGAAAAATAAACTTTTTAAGTTCAACTTTACTAAAATTTATGACTTTTCATTAGAATTTTTAACTATTAAACTATAAGCGCAATATATTTATTTGCAAAAAATTACTCATAGATACCCTAACTTTTGGTGAAATGTTTTTCAGGTACCCCAACTTTTCAAAACTCATTTTGGGGTACCCTAACTTTTTTGGTTAAAAATTATTAGGTGCTTTTTCGGTCATCAATTTGGTTAAGTGACCGAAATACCCTCGTTCTTCCATTTTTTAAGAAATACCCTTAAAGAAGAAAAATAAGGGTATTTCGGTCACTTAATAAAATTGATGGCCGGAAAAGCACCAAATAATTATTAACCCAAAAAGTAAGTGTACCTCAAAATGATTTTTGAAAAGTTGGGGTACCGAAAAATAGTTTCCCCAAATATTGGGGTATCTCCGAGTAATTTTTTGTATTTATTTGTTATTTCTCTAATTTATGTTAAAATAGTTACAATAATTTATTGTTACAAGAATATAATCATATTTTATTATGTATATTGTACAAGAAATATTATTTAGAGATCATTTTTTAAAATGGAAAAATGTCGCAATCATAACCCGTTGGGTTTACCCGAAACCGAAATACACCGCCGTATTTACCCGAACCCGAAATACACTTGACCCGCATTTACCTGAACCCGATATACGACCGACCCGAAACCTGCCCGCCCGACTGAATTGACAAGTCTAGTTTTGGTAGCTTACTTATAATTTAAATTTTTTTTATCTATAGAAATATATATATAGTTGTGTTAATAAAAGTTTTATTTTTTAAAATAGTTGTTGAAGAAAATACAAAATAGTCGTATAGGCTTTTCATCAAAATTTTACTCTAATATCAATTATAGTTTATTTTCTATTTTGTGATGAAATAGTATAATATAAAATCGGTGAAATAAAATTTAGGGAATGTTCTAATTTTATATTAAATGAAATACTTGTAAGTCATGACTTTAAGAATTTCTTTTTTTTATTATATTTATGAAAACATTAAATTGTGTAGGTTAGGAATGTGGTGTGGAAATAATTAAATTTCCCAAAGTATTTTTCTAGGTTTGGAATTCTTCCTGTAGATGCTTATGTTTTAAAACACACACGTATGTGCGTGTGTGTGTGTCTATATATATATATATATATGGCAATAACCCTTACTTTCAATTTGTATTCTTGTGGTCCAAAAAAAAAAAATTGTATTGTAGTGGTACCAAATTTATTACCACATTCTTTTTATTTTTTTCATATTTACCTCAAATTGTTTTTGTTTTTTTTGTTCCTGCCCCCAGATAGGTAATGAAGTGTAGTTGCTAAAACATTTTTTAAATTATTTTTTTGAGATTCCGAGCAATTATTATCATGGTATAGTGTTATACAAAGTTCATTAAATTGAAAAAATCATAAAAAATAGAAAACAAAATTCAAAAAATTGGCAGAAGTGCTGTAAATTCATTAAAAATCATGGTATAGTGTTATACAAAGTTTTGAATCAAATGCAACTTAAAATCTATGATATTTAGGGTATACTCTCGATTATGTCCCACTACAATAGAATTTTTTTTTTTGGACCACCAGAATACAAATTTAAAGTATGGATTATGGCCATCCAATTTGCAAAAGTAGGGATTATTAGAATCCACTTTCCCTATATATATATATATATATATATATATATATATATATATATATATATATATATATATATATATATATATATATATATATATACACACGCGCGGAGTATATATATAGTAGATAATAGATTATTTTGATAATTGTAAAGTTTTGTACTTAATTTATTTACAGTGATTTTCATAGTTGCGTTGAAATTAAAAAATTATTTTGATAAAGCTAAATTTTGATTTAAAAAGAAATTTAGAGTTCAATTTACTACATGTGTTATATGGCAATTTGTTAGACATACACATTTTAGTTTAATATAATTAATAGATAAATGAGTGAGTAAATTCAACTTACCATTCTAATGGTGTAAGAAATTGTGTGAATGTATATGTCAAAGATGATAACTAGGCCCAAACCTAACCCATACACAACTAGTCCTGTTTGGCCAAAAAATGGGTTTGTTGGGAAATTTGGCATGAGGCTGACTGCGGGAGCCCCCACTTTTTGCGCAAATTTCTTCCCTTTGTGAAAACTATTAGAAAAGAACAGCAGCAGCAGCGAAACATCACCGACACAGCCTCAATATTCGTCGGCAATCCATGAAGTCTTTGTGACCTTTATCTGCACCAAGAATATTTAATCATCGGGAATCCTCACTTCCTTTGCCCCACTTTCACTATAACTTGTACACCCTTTGTCTCTTCCTTTGATTAAGGACTACTAAACTTTTTCCTACCTTCCTAATCAATGTACCTTTTCCCTCTCATTAGTTTTCTCATTCCTTCATTTCCAACACTTTTTTTCTTTAACTCAATTTTCTTATAATTATATATTGTGTGATCAATTCATGTGCGACAAAACTCAATTTTGGGGTCGTGCCACAAAAAAAATGGGGGATTAGAGTGTTGAAGGGAAAGATGTGCTTTTCACAATTGAAATACATAGAAAATAAAACCAAATGGGCAATAAACTTGGAAATTGGAAGTATGAAATAATTCAACTATAAAATTAGTATAATAAAACCAAATTTTATAGGACCCTACATAACGAATCTAACTAAATAAAGTAAAATAAAATAAAATACAAAGACAAATCTAATACTATCAATAATAATAGTATAAATATAAATTACTGAAAGGCGAACAGTTTTTTTCGCTTTTCATAACCCTAAAAAAATTATGATAAAATGAAGGAAAGGCAAAGAAAAGTGAAGAAGAAAATGAGGTGAAAGTGATGAAATTCAACTATTTTTGCCTTGTTCACCACCCTCCTGAAGGTAAGCCTTCTTTCTTGTGTCAGCAGTAGCAAAGAGAGAAATGAGGAGGAAAGAGGTGGCATAAATGGCGTGAACTTTCCAGTTAGTCTTGGGGGGCTGACGTAAGACGACCCTATGAAACACTGTCATGTAATAATGCAAGCCGACAGCGAAACCGACGATTGTTTGGGCCAAGCCCAAGAACTTCTGGGCCAACAGGGTCTCGGTTGAGAAAACAAGGATGAGGTACATGAGGAGCAGCAACAAGTATAGGACGTAACCTAGGGTCTGCAACACTTGGAGCCATATGTATGTGGACTGCGAAGTAGCGTAAAAAAACTTGAGTGGCTCCAACCCTGTTAACAAGGAGGAGAAGCAGAGGATGGAGAAGTAAATTGATAGGTAGATTTGGATGAAGATGAGGAGCCTTTGGAGTGAGAAATAAGCTTTGATTTTGTTGAAAACCAGAGAAACCATTAGGAGAGGAAGCAGAATGAATGCTACAGAGATCCCCGTGGCTGCCGACGGCGCATACTTGACACCTACGTAGGGTTTGAACCCTTTGGTCATCTCTTTGTTTGCTTTTGTCAGATACATTTTGGACGTCGTTGAGATTCTGTGTAAATCTGGGATGATTGTTTGCTGGAATTTCGCCGGCATGTCTCGGAACTCCGATATAAAGTCGTTGTCCTCACTGTTGTCCCCGTACATCCACCTCGCCGGCGATGGCGGTACCTTTGATTTCGTACTCATCTTTCCACTTGATTCCGACGACTTGCTGGTGCTTGTCGATGATGATTTGGTGGAACCTGAATTTGATGATGCCTTGGTTGAATCCAGCTTCTTTAGCTTGGTTTTGGTGACACTAGCCCAATTCGATGATTGTGTCGAATCGTCTTCTTCATCTTTGGATGTTTTGGTAAGCTTGTTTTTGTTCTTTGATGAGGTGGAACCCTCACGGGATTTATTCTGTGTGGTTGAGCTGCTACTGCTTTGGTTTTTGGCTGAGCTGGGTTTAGTCTTGATAAGATGGGCCGATTTCTTCTTTTTCAATGAAACTTGTTCATCTTCATCGAAAGAAGAAGACAATGATTTCTTCTTTTTGACGGATCCTTGTTTGCCATCGTCTAAAGAAGCTGAAGACTTCTTCTTCTTGATGGATTCTCCTTCATCATCAGCTGAAGATTTCTTCTTCTTCTCCTTGTTCTGGAGTGATTCTTCTTCTCCTTCATCATCAGAAGGTGAAGATTTGTTCTTCTTCTTGAGCGATCCTTGATCGTCATGGGATGATTTCTTGTTGTTGGATGATGATGAGACTTGATTATCTTGTCCCGAGGAAGATTTCATTTTGTTGCTCTTGAGCAATGCCAGGGAATCATCATCGAGTTTTGGTGGTTTCTTCTTCTTGGGCAATGGCGGTGCTTCTTCATCTTCATCATCCTGCACTACTATTTTATTAGATAAAAGGGTCCTTCTGCCAGGATGAATTTGGGTAGTGGGGATTGGAGTAAGTTGATGATTCAAGTTGGGATGAGAAAGAGAGAAAGAGGAGGAGGAGGCAAGTAAAGCAGGGAGGTGGAGAAGCAAGTGAAGAAGGAGGAGCATAGGAAATATGGAGTAAAGAAGAGGCATAGTATGAAGTAGTGTACAAGTTTTTACTAGTTTGGAGATTGAAAAGGCAGAAGTGGCAAGTGTAGTATTAGTATGGAATAGCAGAAAAGAAAAAGTAATAGTAGATAAGAGGGAGAAAGAATGAAGGTATGGCGGGGTGGGGTGGGGTGGTGGGGGGAGGGGGAGGGGGAGGGAGAAAGAGATCAGAGTTGAGAGATGGGTGGATTTAAGGAGGGGGCAGTGGGAGGAAATGAGGGTGTGGAAGGCAGGCAAAGATTTTAATGCAGAGTCAGGGCCAGGTGAGATGGTATGGGATGGGACCACACATTGTCACACTGGACCCACCACAACATCCCTATACGCGTTTATCTCCCTAGCCCAATAATTTTCATGCTACGTCCACTGTACTACTTTTTTTTTTTTTTTTTTTGAAGGCACGTCTCTGTGCTTTGCTTCTTCTGTTAAAAGAAAAGAAAAAAAAAAAAAAAAAAAAAACAATACTACATTGGTTTCAAATTAATTATCACTTTGATTAAATTTTTAATTGTTAATTACTCATAAATTATAATGAGTTACAATATGAAATTACTGTCATTAGAAAGATATTTCTCTAACAACTAGGGGTGGGCAACGGGTCGGGTTGGGCCGTAGTCGACCATTGGTCATGTAAGTGGGTGGTCAGTCGACCCTTCATAGTAATGAGTTGGGTTAAGGCTTTTTAGTGAAAATAAGGGTCGGCCCATGGATCGACCCGTTTGACCCTAAAGTTAAAATTAAGTATATTTATACAAAAAAATTAATTATGCTAATTATTATTTAATGTGGAGAATTAATAATATATTTAAATAAGGTTAGCATTTAAAATGATAGGAAAAACTATTTATTTTGAGTTATCGTAGGCCGACCCGGTCCGGTCGATTCATCGACCCTTTAACATTGTGAGATGGGTCGTTAACACATTAATACTTTTCACAACCCTTAATGTTTAGAGCCCAACCCTCTTGACCCTATGGGGCCCCGGCCCATTGCCCACCCCTACTAACAACTATAATGAAGGTAATTTTATATTGTACGTAATTCATTTAGACAACAATAATTTGAACTTTATTATTTGGCATCATGTTAATTAATTCATTATGAATGTATTTGTAGTAATAGAAGTAATTTTATATTGTACGTAATTCATTTAGACAACAATAATTTTATATATTTGTAACACCCCAACCTTAATCACAGGGTTAAACTCTACTTAGAGAAGCTAAGCCATGATTGTAGCGTGAACACTTTTAGGTTGAAGTGTCACCATGTAGTCCCCAAAAGAGACAAAGCAACAACACGTAGAAACTTAAAACCACAAGATAAACTACTAACTTAAGAACCTTCACATATAAACCTTATACAACCCTTGGATAAAGTATATAAACTTAAACATAGCTTAAATACTAAAACAACTTCCAAAATTATGCTCACTTGCTAACCGATGATTTCCTTGAGAACTACCTCAAGAGTCTTGAATTACTTTGGAACCGACTTGTCCTTGCCTTGGGAGCTCGAACCTCCTAAAACAAAACATTAAAACATTGCAAAAGGGTGAGTGGGAAACACTCGATGCGTAAACCTCCAACACGTAAACCGCTCAAAACGGTTTAGTCTTTGCATTTAAATTCATTTTGAAAACGGGAAAGGGGATAAACATAAATAAACTGAATTGTTGCATATATATATATGTAAAAATAACTGGTATATGCATAAGACATGAATATAAATAACTGAAATGAACTTGTGATAATTAGAAATGAGCGGTATCTCTTACGATCGATGCCGAAGCACCTCACACACGCGCATGCCCAAACCGACCTAGATTTGGATTGGGTGGTATTGAAGGCGATCGACCTTTGGCAGTCGTTAGGATACTCGATCGGAGCATCTAAAAGTATAGGCTACTTGGGTAACTAGCTAGAATATGATGGGCGGACGGAAAAAAATAATTGATATAAGATATTAGTTCATGACGTAGACATAATATCACAATGATAGTTGTGTTGAAGGATAAATAAAGAGTTAAAAGTTGAAGTTGGACAATTTGCGTACCTTGGGATGCTAAAGACCTGGCGCAGGCTTGGAGATGGCTTTCAAAACTTGTCAACTAAGATAAGAATAAATAAAAATGAAGAACCGAATAAGGTTCTAAATTAGATTCATAAGTTTAGAAACTTAGTAATATAAATGAAATACTTTAAGAATAAAATTTCAGGTTTATATAAAAATAGAGTTTGAAGTATAACTTTAGTTAGAAAAATCGGAATGACATAAAAGAGTACATTTCGGAATAGGGAAAATCATGATCTTTAATTTTGTCAAACAGGGCCGAAGGCCAAAAATAAGTGGAAGGGCTTCAAAATGGGCCCGGGAAGCTGTATATAAAACCTTAGAATTTTCGGGTTGGAAAAGCATGCGAATAATGACGTAGAAGATGATTCAAATAAAATGGCTTGAATCTAAGAAAATTAGCTTGAATCGATTATGAATGGGGAGATTATAACTTTAAAGCTATTATGAGAATGATGTATTCAAATATGGTTTGATGATGTGATAGAACATGTATGAGGAAAGTGAGTAAGATGTACATGACCGAATGTGATGAGAACAAGCTTGGATCGATGATTTAAGTAACAAAGATTGAATTGATTTAGAACTTGGAGGCTACCAAGCTAGAAGAAATTCTTAGCTAGATCAAAGACATTGAACATTATGCTAGAGAATGATGGGGGAAAAGAATACTTGGCTAAACTTACTAGCTTTTGGAAAATATCCTTAAGACTTACTTAAATCTCCAAAATGATACTTTTAGCCTTAAACACATAACTCTAAGATGCTAACCTATGACCATAACATATTTATGCCTAGAAATCTTTATTGGGTTGATTTAAGGCCCAAAAGATATTAATTTACATAAGTTAATTTGGGCAGAAACTTCATTCTGGACAGCCCTTATTCCCGAGCTCGTAACTCATACTCCCGGTATCGGATAAATACAAACCATACCATTCCGGAAAGCTTGCACTAAGACCTAAAACTTTCATGTTTACCACAAAAACTAAAGAGGTCTCTAAAGGCACGAAAAACAGTCCTCAACCTACTGACTCAGAATTCGTATATAAAAATGCATCGTCACGGTTTTGGCCATAACTCGGTCTATACATGTCGGAAATTCGAAATTCCAAAGCCTATAGTTAGCTAACACCTTGAGCTATCATATGGAGTAAAAATATGGGCTAAAATCTCACTTTCATACCTCTGTAAATTTCCAGAAACTAAACAGAAACTTCAATCACCCATAATTCAGTTTTTAATTGGATTTTTCTCCCTTAATCATACTAAACATAACCAAATCTCACTTAAACTTTAATCCACTATATTTCCAGAATATAAACCTTGAAAATTAACTCATCAAGGACCCTAAAAACCACATGCATCCATGGGTTAAACATAAACTCAACATAAAAGACATATTCTTGAACTCTTGCATCAAAACCTCACTAATTTACCCAAATTAAACATAATAACACTTAATTCATAATCTTAAAACATAAACTCAGCCCTTGAATACTCAGAATCTTTCAAGAAATTCACATGCATTGACATATAATCATCATCCACCATGAATTCAACCATAAAACCTCATAAACACTTAGAAACATACATGCATACATTCAAAACTTAAACCCTAACTCAACCAATACAATTATATACTTGAATTCACGATAAAAGAGAGTAAAAGAGATAGAAATTACAAAAGAAACATATATAAAACATGGATTTTCAGATTAGGGTTTAGAGAAACTGAAATTGGGGGTTTTGAGAGGTTACCTTTGAGGAAAAAAATTTGATGAAAACACAAGAGGGAGGAGAGGGTGGCCGGATGCCACCACGGCTGGCGGCGGTTTCCGGCGCCGGTGGCCGGAAAACACCAGGGATAGGGGGCTGTGCACGGCAGAACAAGGGAGAGAAAGAAGTGGGAGAATGATTTGGTGTTGGGGAAATTAGAATGATATAAAATGACCCCCCTTCCCCCTTACTAATATATATACTTAAACTAATTAAATTAAGACAACAATTAGGCTAAATTAAATCAGAAATCTTAAACTAATTAAAGTAATTGTAAATATATTGGGTTAAAATAATTAGTTTGTACTAAATAAAATTAGTTGCTAACAATTTGATTAAAATAAAATAGGACTTGAATTAGAAAAATTAAATAAGTAGGACATAAATATTACTTGTGATTAAATAAAATAAATATAACCCAAATAAATTAAGGTTTGGGTAATAAAATATAAACGTTAAGAAGTAAAATAATTAAACCCTTTCCGGTTAAAGAAATAACGTAACGGTAAAACCCGAAATAGTTTAACTTAACGAGTGAAATGAATAAATCCAGGATTTTTAAACCGGTAACTTGATACCCTTTTGCCATCTCCTGCACGAGACTTAGCACCGAAGAAATAAATAATTAAAAGTAAAAGAAAAAAAATTATATGTAATTTAGGTAATTACGGTAATTAAGTTCTTAATTAATCGTGATTTTGGGGCGGGTTGTTACAATATTAGAGCTCACTAGGCCTATCAAATTTACCAAAATTTACTAGCTTTTACCTAAATTTACCAAAAATTACCAAATTTAAAAAAATTTTAAAAAAAAATTAACTTTGATATATTGGCGTAAATTTATAAAAAGTTATCAAAAATTACCAAAAGTTGCCAAAATTTAACTTCTACCCAACTGTTTTTTATCCATGAATTTGACAGGCCCTAATGGTTTGCCTTAGTATAAAAATTATATATTTACACATTGAAAAAAAAATGATGCGATTGGCTTCTGTAACTATAATAACACGTATAAATTGTATAAAATATTTTTTTATCAATATTTTTTTTCAAAATTTAAAAATAGAGCCCAAAATATGTCTAACGGATGAGTTTATTTGATTGGGGTATCATCTGCAATTATTGGCGTAACCAACGCATTTTAAATTTCTTATAATTGATAATTAATAATATCTATAAAAAATTAATATTAAAAATCATTATAAGCGTTAATTTTATGAAAAGAAAGACACCAAAATAAGGTCTGAAATTGCATGTTCAATTTTAACCAGGTTAAAACTTTAATTAGACAAATATTAAGTAAGCTAGCATTTCAACTTGTTTTTGGAGTTGCACTTAACATTTGTGCTAGCTTCCTCGTCCCCACCAAATATAAAATTATATGGTTATGTCTAATGTTAATTACTTCATTATGAATGTATTTGTAGAATGTTGATTTGGACCATGTCATTGTTGAACTTTTATTGTATTGTTGTACTTTTTTTTTTTTTTGTTATTGTGCTTGAGAACTTTTGTTAAAATTTGGTTATATTTATCGTCAAGTTAATTAGATTGTATATTTTTTTAATGGGTAACAGTATATTGAAAACAAGTTGATTTCCATCCAAAAAACAAGTTTATATTATAGAAATAATCGTAAAAGCATTTTAGGAAAAAAAGGATTGCAATTATTTAAACTCCCGTTGGGAGCAGAGAACCCGCTGGGACGGGGATGAGTCCAATTTCCCCGCCCGCAGCGGGGATGGGGACGAGAACCGGGGGCGGGGCGCGGGCGCGAGTAGTATATCCCCCATTCCCGACCCGCCCCGTTGTCATCCCTATGCGTTACCACAACTCACTATATTATTTAATATTGTTTCACACTTTACCACATCATTACTAAGGCCATCCGTAATGGTGAGTTTAAATTCAATTCACTGCTGACATGGCATGAGATGAGAATGAAATGAAGTCATGTACGACATTTCAATAGTGAGAATGAAACTCGTCTTACGAGAATCTTGTCGTCAGTCTCACAAGACGAGTTTGAAAGCGAGTTTAACTAGGCCTGACAATTTTTGACCCAACCCGATAACCTGACTCGAACCTGCCCGAATTTTCTTGGTATTGAACAGATTTTTTCAACTAAACCTGAAATATACCGAACCCGAAAATTAGCAGGTCAAACCTGACCCGCCCATTTGACCCAAAAATTTAACTTTTTAAGGTCAACTTTATTAAAATTTATGACTTTTCATTGGAATTTTTAACTATTAAACTATAAGCGCAACTTATTTATTTGTTATTTCTCTAATTTAAGTTAAAATACTTACAATAATTTATCGTTATTACAAGATAATCATATTTTATTATGTATATTGTATAAAAAGTAGTCTTTAGATACCATTTTTTAAAAAGAAAAAACTGAAAAAGGTCGCAAGCATAACTAGTTGGGTTCACCCAAAACGAAATGCACCGCCCGTATATACCCGAACCCGAAATACACCCGACCCGCATTTATCCGAACTCGATATACGACTGACCCGAAACCCGCCCGCCCGACCGAATTGACAGGTCTAAGTTTAACACACTAATATTTTAGTCGTATTTTTTCTCTCTCTCCTCAACCACATCATTTTTATCAATTTAACCAAATTAATTATATTATTTAATAGGACCCACTTACTTTTTTAATTAATATGAGTCAAAATCATGCTCACCATTGAAAAACTAGTTAAATAAAAGGATAAATTTTGACTCTCTTGGTAGGGGACCACAAATTCCACCTTATTTAATTAGTCAAACTCAAACTCACTGTTGTGGGTGCTCCTTCTCACTTTTATATTTCCTCACTTTTCTCCTCTACTTTTTACATTCTCTCTTCTCACATACTGCGGCTCCGTTCTTTTATACGGTGCGGTGCAGTGTGGTAATGGTATGGTGCGGTGCGGTGGAATTTGAAAAAGTGTAGTGAAGTGTGGTGGTTTGTAGTGAGTCGTGATGGAAAATGTGATAGGTGGGGTAGTCGGTAGGTGAGAAGAGAGAATGTAAAAAGTAGAGGAGAAAAGTGGGGACAGGGGAGAGAGAAAAGTAAGAAAATATTTTGGTAATGATTGTGGTAAAATGTGGTGAAGTTTGGTAAAATATTGAGTAATGTGGTATGGTGCAGTACTGCACCGCAAGTTACTGCATAAACGAACGAGACCTACATCAACCACATTTACACATATTTTATTATACCATTCAACATTTTATTGCACTTTCCACAATTTCACTATACCGTATCATCTCCACATCTTACAAACCACACAAAAGAACATGACCTTATTGGCAATAAGTAGGCAAATAGCTTTCGGGAGATTCTACCATAATTGAATTTATTTTCAACTATGGTAGTTGAAATGCATAATTGCCCTTAATTTTCTCATTAAAAATTAAAATTAATATATATATTCATCATAAGACTTGTTACAATAAATAAATCTATATGTTAAGTTATAATTTTTTACAAAATTAAATTTTTTAAAGGAAATTCTACCATAGTTGACTTTTTTTCAACTAGCGTAATTAAAAAGTGAAAAGACCATTAATTTTACAACAAAAATTCAAAATCAATGTAGTTGATCAAAGTAACTTAATACAATAATTAACCATGTTTAAGAGCATATAAATCCTTTTATAAAATATAATTTTTTTTAATGAATAAATGGTATAAAATTTTCAACTATCATAGTTGAAAATAAATTTAACTATGGTAGAATTTTCAATAGCTTTCACACCTAATTAAACTATCAATGCGCGAGTCCTTTTTCTTTTATGGCAATGTGTGCGTCTTGGTATATTAAAGAAAACACAATAAATACTCCCTCCATTCCATATTAATTATCATAATTTTAATTTTTACAGTTTCTAATGTCATTTTTAATTGATAATTTATTACATAATAAGTTTTAACAATTGCAATATTATACTTCTATAATTATATTTTTCGTTACAAATCTAATGGTATTGATTTTATATAGCAACTCATTGTATATATTGAGAGATTTATGACCAAAATTTTTGAAATTTGACTGTACAATTTCCAAAAGTGACAATTAATACGGAAGGGAGGGAGTAACTTTAACTTCATATAAAAATATATTACTAGACTTTAAATATAAAAATAAATTGAATCTTGCAAATATAATAAATAATAAAATTTGGCAATGGGAGGCTCACAATCACCACACAAGTTTTGATTCAAAGTTGGGCAAATAATTAGGCGGAGTAAGTGCGTGACGGTCAGGTGCCTAGAATGAGAACGTAGTAAAGGACAAAGAGTCAAAGACCAATAGTTGAATCTGATGACTTTGGTACCACCTTGGATCTCTTGGGATGTTTCTCAACTTGTTAATTTTATATACTGATATTTTTATTTAGGTTTTTGGCTCAAAATAATCCGAAGTCGGATGTTATTAGTTGAAAATAATCCAAACTCACTTTTTGGTTGAAAATAATCCAAACTTTTAACCTATTTACTCGGACTAAACCGAAATCGATTTCCGGCTTCGGAATGCTGATTGGGGTCTACAGAAGATAATGAAGAAGGAGAGAGACGACTGAGAGGAACTAGAAAAAAGCAAACAGTTAGGGTTGGGTCAAGTTTAAAATTTTTGGGGTTGGAAGACTAAATTGATTATGTTAAACTGTTTTTATTTTTAATCCATTACCATGTCATTATAAGTTTAAGTGAGTTGGAGTCTACATAAGCTTAAAAAAAATTCAAAATCAAAATCAATTAAAGAAACACGTGCTCATCCTGCCCAGTCAGCATTCTGACGCCAGAAATCTATTTCGGTTTAGTCTGAGTAAATATGTTACCAATGGAAGCCACGTCAGTTTTATTTTTTTAATAATTTCTGCAACTGCTTGTCTGTTATCAATGTCAGTTGAACTGAATTATTCTCTGGCGATAACATTATTGTTTATCATTCGATGTTCACTAACTTGAACTGAATTGTTCACTGATAGTAACGTGATTATTCACTTACTTTTTTTTTTTGAAGACCCCAAAGGGGCGGAAAATTTATTGCTCATTTAAATAAATTACATCCTCTAAAAGAACATCCATCAAAAAGTTAGGTGCCTCTAACCACACCAAATCCCCATTCAGATCTAGACTCCGTTTGGCCAGGCGGTGGGCAACTTCGTTTCCAGTTCGTCCCGTCCAAGCGATCTTCTGGATGTTGCTACTTCTCCACATCTCCCTTACTTCTTCCAGCAACAGTGAGTAGCTTCCTCTATCCCTTTCCTCAGCATTCAACTTGGCAACCATCAGCTGTGAATTGCTTTTAATGGTGCTAATTTCATAACCCATTCTTACTGCCATTTTCAGGGAAAATATAATTGCCATGAGTTCCGCCAAGCTTGCCTCCCAAACAGCATCCACGCCACATCCGGCCGCCCACTTCAGGATTCCGGCACCATCTCTGGCCACACAGGCTAGGCCTACTTTGCCCTTCAACTTGTCAATTGCCGCGTCACAATTGATTTTGATCCCTGTAAGACCCCATTTCCATCTCAGAATATTGCTCCGATGTATTGGGTACTCCGCCTGATTGCAAAGCTCAAGTGCCTCGAGGTATCCTTTCCCAGCTCTATCAGCCACCCAGCTCGGATCGATTCCCTTATTCATGCAGACAAAATCGTTTCTCGCCCACCAGATACTCCAAATCCCGTAACAGCATAGAAGTCTTTCCTTCTCATCTAGAAGACTAAAGATATGTTGAGCCAATCTTTACCATCCGCACCTCCAATCGCTGTCACTTTAGGTAACCCTAGCTTATCCCATACCTTTCTAGTCCATTCGCATTCAAGAAACGCGTGGCTGAGCGATTCCACATGTCGGTGACAAACTTGACAATCAGCCGTAGGGACACTTCTCTTCTTATACAGATTTAGCATAGTGGGTAGGATATTCTTTGCAAAACTCCAGAGTAGATTTCTCACTCTAGGATGGGGCTTCTGAGACCACAGTGATTTCCAGAAACCCTCCGCAGGTATATCCGATGAAGAGCCTTCCCTTGGGTCATTTGCTAATCTGTAGCCGCTCCGAACCGTATATTCCCCGTTCTCTTTTAAGAGCCATCTGACTCTGTCTTCTTTATTGCGCTCGATGATAGGCATGGCAATAATGCTTTTGGCCGTAGCTGGGTCGAAAAGCTGAGAAATTTTGGGTATATCCCAGCCCTCCTCCCTATTATCCTTCATCAGATCCCTGACTGTCCACCCCTGATACCCATTCGGAGTGATTCCCAGGAAATAGGAGCCATTGAGGTTTAGCCACCTGTCCGACCAAATTCTTATTTTTTCACCATTCCCCATTATCCACCCTATACCTCGCAGGAGGAGATCTTTGCCTGCCAGTAGACTTTGCCACACAAAGCTCGGTCGATAGCCTTCTAAAGCTCGGAGAATGTCTCCTCTAGGAAAGTATCTCGCTTTGATGATTCTAGCTGCTAGGGAATTAGGGTTAGTGAGGATTCTCCAGGCTTGTTTTGCTAGTAAAGCTATGTTGAAGGCTTCCATATCACGAAAAACCATCCCTCCGACCGTCTTGCTCTTGCTCATTCTATCCCATGCAATCCAGTGGATGCCTCGACGCTCCAAATCCCCTTTCCACCAATATTTAGCCATATAGCCCCCTACTTCTTCGTGGAAGGAAGATGGGAGCTTGAACAGACTCATTGCATAAGTGGGGATAGCTTGTAATACCGCTTTAATTAGGATTTCCCGCCCTGCCTGTGAAACCAATTTTTCCTTCCAGCCATTGGCCCGATTCCAAATTTTTTTCTTCAGCTCTTTCGAAAATGCTACGCTTTGAACGCCCCACCAGAAGCGGTTGACCAAGGTAACGTTTCTGTTCGGGCATTTCCACCATACTCATAGATTCCAAAATTCTGGTTTTGGAGTGATTAGATGTATTTGAGCTGAAGAAAATTTCCGACTTGCTCAGTTTATTTGCTGTCCCGACCATTCCTCGTAATCACTTAGGCTCTTTTGGAGGGCTTGTATCTCCGTTTCTTTCGCCCTAAGAAAGAATATACTGTCGTCGGCGAATAACAAGTGAGTGATTGGTGGGGCGTTTCTGCAAATTTTGATTCCGATAGGCCACCTACCATCCGCTATCTGTCCAAAAGGACACTCAATCCTTCAGTAACCAGTAGGAAGAGGTAGGGGGAAAGAGGGTCCCCCTACCGAAGACCTCTTTCAGGTACTAGATGACCGTTCACCTGTCCGTTGATACAGAAGGAAAAAGACACAGATTCTACACACTTCATTACCAGGTTCGCCCAATTCGACGGAAAGCCCATTTCATTCATAATTAATCTCAGAAATTCCATTCTACTATGTCATATGCTTTACTCATATCTAACTTGGCAGCCATCCAGCACTTGCGACCCTCCTTCTTCTTTTTTAGATAGTGGAAAGCCTCGAAAGCCACCATCACGTTATCCGTTATTGTTCGGCCTGGGACAAAGGCGGACTGACGCTCATCTACTATCCGATTCAACCATGGTCGTAATCAGTTAGCAATTACCTTCGAGATGAGTTTATAGCAGACATTACAAAGAGCTATAGGCCTAAGGTCCTTCATAGACTCCGGCTGTTTGACTTTTGGTATCAGGGTAATCAAAGTATGGTTTAAATCCCTCGGCATCGCTCCCCCATTAAGAACCTCAAGAGCTATTCTGCTGATTTGGTCTCCCACTATATCCCAGCACCTTTGGAAGAACATGGCACAAAACCCATCTGGCCCGGGCGCTTTAGTAGGATGCATTTGCTTCAAGGCCGCCTCCACCTATGCTCTAGTAAAGTTTGCTGACAGTTGTTTGCTCATATCCTCACAAACTCTACCCCGAAGTTCCGGTAGCTGGACAGCTGTGAGATCTGGTTTACTAGAAGAAAAGAAATCAGCAAAATATGTCTCAACAGTCATCTTTATGCCTTCTTTGGAGGTGTGAAGTATCCCCTGGGCATCCTTGAGCATTTTGATCTGGTTTTTCTTCCTCCTGTGTTTAACTCGAGCATGAAAGAAACCAGTATTTCGGTCTCCAGCCTGTAAAGCTTGGTGATGGGCCCTTTGAGCCTAGTAGATTTCCTCCACCTTCTCTGTATGGAGAAACTCCTCTTCTATCCTCCTGAGGGTCTCTAAATTTTGGGCCATAGCTTCCTCTTGGCAGATCGCCTGGAATTTATTACGTAGGTCTGTTATGCTTGCACCAGGTCTAACCCTCTGTTCTCTGGCCCAATCCTGCAGCTTGCTCCCCACTTTCCTGAGCCTGTCCAGTAGTATCCCTTCCAGATCTTGTGTCTCGGCCCAAGCTCGTTGAACTGTGTCCAGGAAGCCTTCTTCTTCGGTCCACCAGGCCTTAAATTTGAATGTACGGTTTCTGGTTGATGGATGTTGAACTCTTCCAGCTGTATCTAAAAGGATCGGATAATGATCCGAGCCCTCCCAAATCACCGTCGTCACTGTTGATTCTGTCCATTTGGAAGACCAATCGTCATTACAGATGAAGCGATCCAGACGTTCTTCTATGTGATTCTCTCCCTCCCTACGGTTGGACCATGTGTAAGGGTAACCCTTCCACCCCATATCTCTAAGGTGATGAGCATCTAAGACTTTCATGACGGCCTGTGCATTCCCAAAATCGAAAGTTCTTCCTCCACACTTCTCGTTTGGGAAGAGAATACCATTAAAATCACCGAAGACGGTCCAAGGGTGATCGGAGAGGCTTCCCAAATAGTTCAAGAGCTCCCAAGAATTCTTTTTCATGTGCTGCTCCGCCCAACCATAGAAGCCTGTGATTCTAACTTCTCCTTCAGCGCCATTCAAATCCGCATCAATATGATAATGGGAATATGTCTTCAAAGACAGGTCGAACTCACGCAACCACATAAGTGCTAGGCCTCCGGCTCTACCCTGTGTCGGTACTGTTATGCAACCCCCCATACCACACTTGTGCTTTACCTTGTCCATTTCTCTTGAATTCAGCTTTGTCTCCATTAAAAAAACAATGTCCGGGGATTTATTCTGCACCAACCGGAGGAGAGATGCAACTGCCTCGGGACTCCCCAACCCTCAGCAGTTGTAGCTCAAGATTTTCATTGCTCTCGGCAAGGGCGGTCGTCGCACGCCCCTGCCGATGGTTGAAGGTCCATCATCTCTATTTCTTGATACTTCCCTTTTTTCTCCTTGATCTCTACTTCCATCAGATGAAGTTTATCCACAATTACCATTTTCTTTCTTCTGTTTGCTACTCTTCTCGCTCTTCCTCTGACTTTGATTGTGTTTGATCCTCTTCCAGGAACCCCGACTTCCCTCAGTAGCACTCACCTCTCCCTGGCTGCCTTCTTGGGGAGTGTTTTGATGTGGATTCTTTTTCGTTGATCTTGTTCCACTAATCATACTTCTTGAGAGGAGATCCTCCATAGCCTTCGGGGTTCCTTTTCCTGTGTGCAAGATCTTGGCTCCTCACTAACCTCCTTCCTACTTCTTGCCTTTGATGTGATTTCCTTCTCATTCCTTTCTGAAATTGCTTTTGAATCCGCCGAATCCTTCTTCTCCTTGGAATTGACCTCAGCTAAGATGTCTTTTAGGGAGTGTCTGGCTGTCAGCGTTTTCCGTTCTCCCTCTATTGCCAGTAATTGCTCTGTCTCACTGTGTCTTCGGCTGAATGTCGCCATGGTTTCCCTTCTTTCCCACCCGTCCCTTGCTTTTGATTTCGATTGTATCTCGATGGGGATGCCCTGAGCCAGTCACCATATTGTCCCTTCGAGTCCTCTTCTTCCTGGATCTCACAATATTCTTCCACATGCCCGATCCGACCACACATATAACAGAAATTGGGCAGTTTTTTGTATTTAAAAGGGATCCACTTCGTACCTGCGTTACCAAAGGATGCTAGCGCACCTCGGATCAAAGGTTCGTCTATTTTCACCTTCACACGGAAGGCTACGTATTTGCTCCAACCTAGATCGTCGTCTTCCCCATACTCTATTAGACCTCAAAAATTTCCGGTAAGAGCGGCCGCTGTTCCTTCCGAAATCTTCCCGAAAGGTATGTCGTATCCCCTGACCCAAAAGTTGACATGAGTAAATTTGACCTCTGAGGGGGCAGTATGCTCTGGAATGTCAGATAGCAGAACCAGTTGTTTGTCGAAAATCCAGGGCCCCCCTTGTTGAACCCTACTTTTGTCTTCATTCGAGAAGAATTGGAAAATATAAAGGTTGTCCCCCACTTCTCGAATCCCAAAATTCTGTTTAACTTTCCACGCTTGTCTCAAAAAAGCAAACAAGCCTGAAACTGTGAATGGTTTATCAGTCAAAACTCGTCCGACTAGGGCTAGCGACGCCCTAGAAGCGAAATCTTCCGCATCTGTCTCTGTGCAATTCACTACTTTCTCCTCTTCTTCCGTCAAACGCAATTCCTTCCATCTGTTCATTAATGGGGAATCCATGTTTGGGTGAAGACGAAGAGCCCCGTGGTGAATTCAGTTATCAGTCAATACCCACGGTGGGGCAATGGCGGCCTTCACCTTTCACCCTAGGAGAGCCTAAACCTAGCCTAGAGAGAAAAAACGGGAAGGATTTGTATGATTTGAAAAGTTAAAACCATCGTAATCGCCCCTTCTCAAAGAGTACTCGGCGCTTTGACCCTTGCGTTGTCTCAAAGGATCCGATTATTCACTTACTTCAAGTGCATTGTTTACTTATTTCAATTGCGTTGTTCACTTACTTCAAATGCCTTATTCGCTTACTTAGCTTCAACTACATTGTTCACTGAGCTTGTTTTGCATAACTCACTCTAAAGATTTTAGATAGCTCGTCATAATTGTTTCTAAAGATAATTTTGTTCACTTGAAAGATTAAGATCGTTCACTCATAAAATCAATTTATAATTTATAATCTTCTCATGTGACAAAATTTCTATCATTAGAAGTCATTAATGTTATTGTTCACTAACTAATTCAATATTGTCCATTGCTAGTATAAGATGAACAATGATCAATTAAACAACGTATAAGATGAACATTGATAATATATATGGTGAACAATGAAGTCATGTACATTGAACAATAACATAGTGAGTAATGGAAACATTTCTAATGAACAACCATTAATTATTGGACTTGACAAACAATTGTAGCAAATTTAGTGAAGAATCTCAACATATCTAGTAAATTTCTAGATTGCAAAGTAATAAAAAAAAAAAATTATACAATGAAGCTTCATAATGTGATCTGCAAGTCTCAACCGGTGTTGGTGTAGTGCTTGGCCCTAGTGTTGGTGCATTGCAAATTGAGAGAGATTCTATGGTTTATCGGTGATTGAATTATAGATTCTAAATCTTTCGATTAATTTGTTGAATATTCCAATTTGATTGTGCAAGTGTCGAAATTGAGCGAATTTTCGTGATTGCAGAGTTGCTAGCGAAAATGGCGAAGCTATGCGACACATTTGTGTTGTTGCGATACCAGTTGCGACAGAGGATCTGCAGCGAACAAAACATAGTGAACAATTTCACTGTACACTTTGTTATACTCTACTACAAAGAGGCATGAGGAGGTGAGAAAGGGTGTGAGAAAGAAGAAGAAGAAGAAGAAACAAAAAAATAAAAAAGAGGAAGAAGAACTAGAGATTGAAAAGGGGTGTGAGAAGGATGAAGAAGATGAAAGAGAGAATGAATATTGTAACTGAAGGGTGAATAAAATCAAACCGAAGACTTCAAACTAACTCCATTATTCCAGTAGTAGGTAGTTATTTTTCAGTATTTAGTACAAAAGAAGCTAAAATTAAAATGATAAATCCACCATGTCATGTCATGTTGGACTTGGAGTATATGCTCGAAGAGTACATAATATACATAATGGGTTGGTTGTAACTGAGCAATTATGACTTTGTCTTTTGCTTATAACCAACTGGTTATTGCGGCAAGGAAGAAACTTTGATTTTGGACTGTTGGGCGTTTTTTTTCATTGTTATCCCCTCTATGCGGTTGTCTATGCGCTCCTCTTGGCCATTCATTCTCTTAGCCTAATTCTAGCTTTAGAAATATTGAATATTCTACTCATCTCTCGAGTTTTTTTTACAATTGTATGATTGAAAAAAAAAACTACTTTATAAAAAAAAGTTATTTTTCGTATCAAGATATTATAAAAGAGTCGTATGTACTATCATTAAAATTGAAATATTTCTGAAAAGTAAGATCAATTCCATTAAGAGAAAACTAATCCTTTTTACTTAGTAATTACACTATAACTTCAAAGCATTAACTTCGAAAATGTTTTTTTCTTTAATGGTAACCAAGGTTATTATAATCGGGATCCTAGTTAGAATCAATGAGCATAGCTAGGATTGAAATCATAGAATTGGATCGAAGATCGTAAGATTCTAATATAATAAGAAAATATCAATTAAAGTACTATGATAGTTAAAATCTAAATATTTTATTCACTAGAAATGAGAAATATGTTAAATTATATATCGATGTATAACGCTAATACAAAATTTATATTGTTATGACAAGTTTTTAAAGATGATAATGTATGCAAACATGATCAAATTCACATAGGATTGTGGACCGAACCTGTAACGCCCTGAAAATTCAATTATAAACTTAACGGTCAAAGTCAGACTAACGGTAACAACGGAAGTCTCATTTTTTTTTAATTGGGCGTTACTGCCGTATCCCAGAAGGAATACAAGGCAAGAAAGGAAAACTAGCAACTAATCATTTTTACTTCAATTTAATAAACAAAAGAACCTCAATTTCGAGAGACAACACAAACTAAACATTACTAACTTCAATTCTAGAACATAAACTAAACTTAATTATCAAAACTTCTAACTTCCAATCTATCGTCCTCACTTCTAGTTCACGTTCCCATCATGGAATACATCACCTGAAAACAAAACATTTAAAACATGAGGATGACTCAATAATGTCTACCCTAACCGTCAAAACAATTTAAAATCCATTTCAATTCATTTTAGGGGAGAAGTGAACAAGTCAAATCTTTTCACAATCAATTTTCTTTCCCAACCAACCATACCTATCTTTCACAGAGTTATTAAGCAGGCGGACCTTGCTTATTTTGCCCTCGATGTCCAATGACCTCGCTATAATCAAAATCTCAATATCACGTTCTCAATCTCAATATCAATCTCAATCATTCACAATCACAATCATACGAATGGTCATCCATTTCACACACGTGCATATAACTAACCCCGGGGAAGTAGCACTTATCAGGCATCCCTAATCTCTTGACAACCCCCCCACAGGATGCCAAGAACCTGGTCTTAGGGGGTGTTGCCCGCATTTACGTCACGTTTGAATTCGCATTTACGTCATGTTTGAATTATTAATCAGGTTTAATATCATACCATTCCAACTCAAACAATCCAATCCAATCCAATCCAATCCAATCCAATCCCAAATTTTCAAACCATTTCCAAATCAAACATAAATGATTGTCCACATTTTACCAACTCAAAGAAACATAAACAACATCCAAAACAGACAGCCAATTTCACAATAAAATCCCCTTTCGGGATGCAATTTCCAAAATGCAGTGCAAAATCATAAAACACATAATGCGCATCCACATGAGGATTAGGACATAGACATTACCTTGATTCTTCACTTCACTTGAAAGAGAACTTGAGCTCATTACACGCGTTGACCTAGCCTGAACCTATTAATAGAGTTCTAAAATTAATGGCGGTCTCACGAAATTAGCTTACGTACCTTCTACCTTACCCTACCCTAGAAGCATTTAAGGGTTCCCGACATTCACTAGAACACATACAATAGCATACAAGCACAAAATACTAAAACATAACACGTAAGAAATTTTTTTTTTTGAGTAAAATTCGCCAAACTAGCGAGGTTATTCATTATCATGATGGAAAGAAGACAAATCATCTTGGGCCAAGGCTAAACAGGCCTCGGGTCCCTCCTCCAACCAAATTCGTTCGCACAAATCATGGGGTTGGAAGTGAGCCATAGAGTGCGCCACCCTATTTCCGGCTCTAAGAACATGATTCCAACTAACATATGAGAAAGTATTAGAAAATTTTAAAATCTCAGAGACTAGGAGTCCTATGGCAGTTCACCTCGTGCAAGAGTTCTGAATTTTCTTGATGAGGGGGAAACAGTCGCCTTCAACGATGATGGAGCTGAAACCAGTTTCTTGAGCTATTTGTAATCCAAAAAGACATGCTTCAGCTTCAGCCAGTTCAACGGAGGTGAAACCCGGAAGCTGCTTTGTACCTGCTACTTTGACTTTGCCCTCATGATCTCTAATCATAAAGCCCCAACCACGGCCCCACTCCCCGATCTTAGAAGCATCAAAGTTTAATTTGCAGGTTCCCTAAGCTGGAGGTGACCACGACGTACTATGTCTGACACTAAGGGATTGTTGAGGTGGTAGAATCCCTTGGAAATCATCTAAGAGCTGTATGGCCTTGGTATACATCATGGGTGTTGGAGGATGTGTGCCTGCCACAACAATTTTATTTCGAATGTTCCAGCACTGCCAAGCTATAGTAACAAACTCAGTACATTTTCTACTATCCAACTCCTTGAAAGCCTTATAGAAAAAGTCTATAGGCCTAGAGTAGGGATTTTCCCAAAATTCCACATCAATATTACTTTGTTCCCAGATGGACACTGCCGACGGACAAAGGAAAATGCTATGCGTATTAGTCTCTGATAGATAGCCGCAGATTGCACATTTGCTGTCATAAGTGTTGATTCTTCGGTTGATTGCACCAGCAGAGGGGAGGATGTCGTTGCATACACGCCATCCAAAGACTTTAATTCAAGGTGGTAGCTTAAGGTTCCAAAGTTTTTTTCCAGAAGCTTGAGGACGCCGAGCTACTGGAAGTTGGGGCAGCTTCGCGTTTTTCCAGAACCAATTTTGACATTGTATTCTCCATCTTTCGTTCCATGCCAAACTTGTGTATCACTCGGCCAGGTTCTACACAAAGGAATATTAGTGATAAACTCTACATCCCCAGGGAGAAAAAACTGCTCTAGCTTTTGAAAGTCCCAACATCCGAGATTTGTATCAATCAAATCTTTTACTTTTGAAATTGGTGATGGGTTTGGCCTTGGGGAGTACACCATGAAAGTAGGCAGTCAAGGAACCCGCCTGTCATTCCACACATCGACGTTTTCTCCATTCCCTATGACTCACCTCAATCGCTTTTTAATCAGTTCCCGAGCCTTGCAGATGCTTCTCCAAGTGTAGCTAGGTCGGTGTCCGAGGCGGGCCTCAAGGATGCTCCCTTCAAGAAAATACTTGGCTCGAAGAAGCCTTGCTACTAATGTGTTCGGGTTTGTGTACAACCGCCAGACTTGCTTAGCAAGGAGTGCCATGTTGAACTCCTCTAGGTCTCTGAAACCCATCCCGCCCAGTTCCTTGCTAACACAGAGAGCCTGAGCAACAGCTTTTATCACCACCTCTCGTCCTGCCCAGTTCCTTGCTTAGCAAGGAGTGCCATGCATTTTCCTTTCTTGCTGTTTCGCTCCCCACCAATATCTCCAAATAAGTTTCTGAATATCCGCACAAAGAGAGCTGGACAGCTTGAAGGTGCTCATAGCGTAAACTGGGAGGGCCTGAGCAACAGCTTTTATCACCACCTCTCGTCCTGCCCATGATAGGAATCTATCATCCCATTGGCTTAGGCGTCTGGCCACCATATATATCTTTAACACACACGAGGTCTTTGTATCTTGATTTCCCAACACGGGTCGGCAATCCCAGGTACTTTTGATGAGTTTGTACTTCTTTTATTCACAGGATAGCCGTGATGCGGGAGCATTCACTACAAAAAAAGTGGCTTTTGCCAACATGGCTTATCTGTTGGTAAAAGGGTAATATCTGTTGGTAAAAAGTTTTACCAACAGATAATTATCTGTCACTAGCCTGTTGGAAATAAACCTGATTGTAAAAGTATTACCAACAAATATTGGAATCTGTTGGTATTGCTAACTAATGCCAACAGTTTGGATCTGTTGTTATTGGGAATTTTATACCAACAGTTAATATCTGTCGGAGATAGGTCGCCTATAACAACAAATGTAAATGTTGGGAAATGTATTTCTAGGTAGTAAAAATATTACCGACACAAATTATCTGTTGGTGAAACATTTTCCGCCAAATTTCATGCACATTGTCCTACAAATATATCTGTTGGTAAAACATTTTCCGCCAAATTTCATACACATTGTCCAACAAATATATCTGTTGGTAATACAATTTGTGCAATTTTGAAACATGGATATATGTTGGGAATAGTAAAATAGTCTAATGCACTTTATAAATAGTCCATTACAATATACTATATTACCTCCGTTTTGTTTTATCTGTCGCCTAGGAAATTGTGGCAAAAACTTTAACCGTTAATATCTTAAATTGTATAATGATTCATCATACAAAATTGATATCATTAGATTTGTAATAAAAAATACTATTAAAAAAGTATAACATTATATTTTTCTATAAAAGTTTTATATTAGAAATTATTGATTAAAAATTGACACTGAAAACCGTAAATGACAGATAAAAAAGAACGGAGGGAGTACCTGTTGTACACAAGCATTTAATTTAGTTACAATATCAGAAAAACCTTAAATTTCATTCATTGGATGTTCCAAAATAGTAAAATAATACATCATGTCTAAACAGAAATTTCACTTAATGAAGTGCAAAATATCAAAATGAAACCAAATAGTTCTTCAAATCGTAGTTGCTAGTA
Source organism: Portulaca oleracea (assembly GCA_029582165.1). Classification (NCBI taxonomy): domain Eukaryota; kingdom Viridiplantae; phylum Streptophyta; class Magnoliopsida; order Caryophyllales; family Portulacaceae; genus Portulaca; species Portulaca oleracea. Next base: position 6,236,528 of record CM055878.1, on the reverse strand, counting down.
TTGAAGAATAAGATTGTAAAGAAAATGCAAGTCTAAATTTAGGGTTCCCTGTTTAGATTTTCTTCAACGATGTCATCTTCGTAATCTGCATCGGCATCGCCCTCGCCCTCGTCATCGCCATCGATATCATCTTCAAATAAATTGCGAAGATCTTCCGGTATCTCCTGCACATTTGCAAGAAGTAAATTCATAATAATAATACCCACCTAATTTTGGTGAATACTTCCCTTTTGGGAGCTGGCAGAGGGTATATGCCTTTTGGGAATTTGGCATAATCTGAGGAACACATTATGAATAACACTAAAACACCTTCACAGCCCCAAATGGGGGCTCAAACAAGAAAATCCATCCCACAACCAACAAGGGGGGATGCATCAATCCTAACACATGCATGTATCCAATATAGTAAGACATCTATCTCCATAAACTATGTTAACAGTGGTAGACAACCTGTGGGTTGTGCCAGAAAGAAACAGACAAAAAAAACACCACCTACTTCTCACTTGAGAGTCACGCCAGAGCTTTCCCAGCCATCCATCCTCCCCATTCCATCTCACACAGTCAACATAGTTTTTGTCTTATGTGGGTTGTGCCAGAAGGATTTGCATGTATAGATAAATCTTCTATGCCTCCATTGTAAAATTTAAATATAGTATACGAAAATCCCCAACAATGCACTCATATACCAAAAAATTACCTTGTTTTTTAAGATGTATTTCAACAAGTGAGTGACATTATCCACTTTCTTCTCCAAGGTCTAAACTTTCTTGTCACTTTCTTCATATTTTTGCTCAACTTTCATCCTTTTAGCACGTTCTTCTTCCAAAGCACATCTTTTAGAGTTTGAACGAGGGACTTTGACCCCTATACCATAGGTCTTTGCATAACCATATTTATCCTCTCCTATCACATTCTTGAAAATTTCATCTCGAACAACACCATCAGTTCCGCCTTCTTTAGCTTGGGCTAGCTCAGTCTCAATTTGTTGCTGAATATACAAAATTAAACATAAAGTCAATAATTGCATTTTATTGACAGTTCACTTGATAATCGTTGTTGGACTTAATGGTGCCCGAATAATCAAGAAGAGCAATATAGTAGAAGCAATCGATGACATGGGAAAAAAAAAGTGTTCAACAAACCATCATATTAAAAATTTTTCTACTGCCCTTCAAATAAAGAGAATGTCTTTAGTCATAATATGGGATTACAATTCAACATGACTAAAGACGTTGTACTCTGATGACCCATATAACACATTTTTCTACTGCCCTTCAAATAAAGAGAACAAGTATCAGTGTTACAATATGGGCATGCAAACTTCCCTTTGGTTTTCCAACCCGACACATTACTATATCCAGGAAAATCCGTGATCGTAGACACTAAAGCCCCTCGTAAGCAAAAAGTCTCATCCTTGGATGCATCATACGTTTCTACACCCGGATTCCATAGTTGCATAAGTTCATCGACTAAAGGATATAAATAAACATCTATATCATTTCCAGGTGCCTTTGGGCCGGGTATAAGTAAGGTAAGAAAGAAATAAGGTTCCTTCATCCACAACCATGGAGGCAAATTATAAGTCGTCACGACAATAGGCCAAATGCTATATTGAGTGCTCATATTGCCGAATGGATTAAAGCCATCTGTTGTCAAGCAAAGCCTGATATTTCGTGGATTACTTGCAAATCCTCGATGTTTTTCATCAAAAATTTTCCAAGCTTCAGCATCTGCTGGGTGTCTTCATTTGCCATCTTTTGAATGACCCTCTACATGCCATCTCATTAACGGATATGTCTTAGAAGACATGTACAATCTCTTAAGCCTGGGTATCAGAGGAAAGTAACGTAAAACCTTAATGGGTACAGGTTTCCCGGAGGCCAATTTCATAACTTCCCCCTTGGCAGTCAACTTATACCTTGAGGCACTACATTCAGGGCATGTACTAAGTTCAGATTTGTCCTTCCAAAACAGAACACAATCATTTGAGCATGTATCAATCTTTTCATAACCAAGATCAAACTTCTTAATGATTGACTGCATCTTTTTAAAGGAGTCTGGCAAGGTTGAATCTTTAGGAAGGGCTCTTTTGAAAAGCTTTACAAAGGCATCAAATTCTCTATCACTCACGCCATATAAGCATTTAAGGTGATACATTTCAACAATAAAGGATAGCTTACTAAACCCTTCGCAACCAGGATAAAGAGGTTGTCCCGCATCTTCAATTAATTTACGAAATGCCTTTGTTTCTTCATTTGGGCCCGAGGAACTATTATTAGTCTCGTGATGATGGAAGGCCTCATCAATCATATCACGAATACCATCCTCTTCAAATGAGTCATTATCCTCGTCGGAAAATTCTCTATCTACCATGTCAGAATCACTATCGTCATCACTAATGGAGTCCTCCCCGTGAAGAACCCATATACTTTCTCGATAGTGACGATCCATCGCATGCATGAGAAGATGACCTCTCACAATGTCTTTCTCATAATGAAATCGATTCGCACAAAGTGCACAAGGGCATGCAATTTGGTTATCTATAGCCGCAGTTTCAAAAAGCGTGATTCAGGAATGCATCTAAGCAGGCCTTATATTCGTCACTCATTCTCCTCAATTTCACCCAACTCTTATCCTTAAACACATCCATAGCGATAAGTTCTTACATATAATAACTAAAATATTTATAAGAACAATTATGACATTTATCATGATAATATAACCAAACATACGTATAACAAAATAACAAATTATATTATTTTAAACCACAACTAAAAATATATGTATTACCAACCAATTTTTTCCAACCAATTTAAAATGGTTGGAAAAACCAACCATTTTAGCAACCATTTCATATTCCAATTATTTTTCAAAAAATTTTATGTTGGAAAAAGGGTTGGAAATTCCAACCACTTTTGCTAAAATGGTAGGAAAATTTTCCTACCAACCTTTTTCCTACTATTTGAAAATGGTTGGAAAAATGGTTGGATTTCCAACCAATTTAAAAATTTTCCAACCACTTTTGTTTACATATCTAAGCTGCCTAAACATTTTTGTATATTCATTATGATAAATGAAACTATAAGAATGAAAATTTAGATATATAAAAAAGCTAACATACAACATAAGTGCTGACATTATCATAAAAGCTTAAACTGGTAAGTTCTTGGATTTGCATTTGTTTAGTGGGGTTTAATCAACTTTTGCCTTTTCATGAAGGAATCTTGTGTTTGTTGAATCTGGCTACTTTTGTTGCTGCAAGTTAGAATAGAAAACGGGTGTTCAATAATCCAGGTTGTCTTTTTTCCATTTTTTTGTTTGGGATTTTTGTAGAATTGAAATTGGGGAATACCCAGGAGGAGAAATGAGATACTGCTTTTTCTTATTCAATTGATGAAATTTTTTTCTGTTTGGTGTACTCTCGTTACCCTTATCCTAGTAGATCCAGTGTTTACAATTTAACAACACAATATAATAACTTGTGTCTGTTTTGTGTACTCAACTCAGCTACCATTCTCCCTATTGTACAAAAGCAACCTCAACTTCTGGTGACATTACTTCTATGATAAGGCAGAAGAAATGCAAGCAATCAGCAAAGGGTTATTGTAGAACTGATCCACTGCAATGTAATCACTAATTACTCAAGCAGACACCCCCTAGTGCCCCTCTAATGAAGGTCTATTCTAGCATCTATTTAGAGGAATTGAAATAATTAATAGTGGCTGTTCCAAATCAACTTTACTGTTTATCATTTCCTTTACTGTTTTATGTGAAGAATCTCCAGGAATAGAGTTCCGCTTTTCCTTGGTCTCTTCAAATTTACCCCACAACAATAACGTTGCATATAACCCAATGATCACTACAACTGCACCTAGCAAACTAAAGGCAATAATATTTGGGAAAGGCCATGTCATATAATTCATGACATCACCATATGAATTCTTATCGTGGAATTAAAGACTTTGGCATATGCATAAATTACCTACCAACATAAGGTGGCTTGGTGAGAAATAATATACTGGCCATATCAATTTTGCATGGGAAGGAAACAAAAGAAGGAGAGGGGGGAAGCATCATCATTCATCTACATCCCAAACTAAATTTAAATCGCACCAACAATCACATTAGTACTACAGGACGGGTATCACACTAGATCATAGCACAATTGGACAGGAAAACACAGAGAAAAAATTTAAATGGAAAATATTCAAAAGTGATAGGTTCAATTTTGTTGGAATGGATAGACTGCGAATAATTTCAAGAGGTATGGGAATGGTTTTGATCTTGATTCTGCCTATTTGGTTCAGACTACCAATAAACTTAATGTAAGCAATATGATATCCCGTATCCCGTATGTCTGTCATTAAATCAAGAATATGTGTCATTCAACCAACCCTAAACCCTAAAAATCCTTGAACAACATAGTTGTACCCGATGTCAATTTGAGAAATATGAATCTTCTACATGCTACCTAGGGTAATAAAACACCCAAGAAACTCTATAATCAATTGGACAGAACGTCATTCTCTCATCAGAAACTGAAACCAATATCAAGAAAATGAAAGGGGAAACAAATTGATAGAAGAACTTTTTGGGTGAAACGTGAGGGGGCAATTACACCAAGCAACTTACCAAGTGATGAAAATCTGGGTAGAATCGACCTTAATATCGCGCGGGGGATGGCACCAACAGTAGAGAAGTAGAGCACGAATTATAGATTAGGGTTTGAGAGAAGTTTCACAATTTTCATCCATCGAAGAAGCAAATATGGCGGATGTTTATGTGGGAAGGCAGTTCAGATTTTCAGCACAGGAAAATTGAGTTGGACTTGGGAAAGGAGACTGGGTGGGGCGTCACTGCGTCAGTTTGAAATTTTAGACCTATTTTTTTTATTGTAAATTGTAGCGCTTAAACGTGCATATTATTACCGACAGTAAATTTTTATCTGTTGGTATTAGAATTCTTTTACCAACAGATAATATAAGTGTTGGTATTGTTAAAATATTACCAACAGTTAAATTTTTATCTGTCGGTATTAAAATTATTTTACCAACAGATAATGTTAGTGTCGGTAAATATTTAATAATACCAACATATGACTTATCTGTTGGTAAATATACACTTTTACCAACAGATACAATATCTGTCGCTGGCAATCTGTTGGTAAAACCCACTTTTTTTGTAGTGATTTATCGGGGGTAGCACCTTTGTGAAAAACAACATTAGTTTTGCTCAAATTTACTTGTTGCCCAGACGCTTTTTCATAGATGCTCAATAAACGCTTGACTTTAGCAGCTTGATCATCCTCGGCTTTGCAGAACAATATGGTATCGTCGGCGAATAGCAAGTGCGATATCACTGGCGCATTTCTGCAAATCCGGACCCCTTGAATAGACCCTGTGGCCATCGCATTCCACAGTAAAGCTGACAAACCTTTAGTTATGAGAATAAAAAGGAAGGGTGACAGAGGGTCACCTTGCCTTAAACCCCGGGATGGAGTTACAAAACCCCGAGGGGTACCATTGATAATGAAGGAAAACGAGGGGGACTCAATAAAACGCATCACAATATTCACCCAGCGGCTGCAAAAACCCAGCTTAAGAAGAGTGCTCCTAAGAAACTGCCATTCAACTCGATCAAAAGCCTTCTTCATGTCTAACTTAATCGACATATAGTCAGTCTTGCCGGCGTGACAATGTATATGATGAAAAAGCTCGTATGCAACAAGGATATTGTCACTAATGGAGCGATCCTTCACAAACCCACTTTGTTCCTCAGAAATGATGCTCGGCAAGATGTCTTTGAGGCGGTTTGCCATTGTTTTGGTTGCTATCTTCACAAGGACATTAGCCAGGCTAATGGGACGGAAGTCCGAAACCGAATATGGGTTTTTAACCTTTGGAATGAGGGCTACGAATGTGTGATTCAGCTTTTCCGGGAAAGGTCCCCCATCCAATAAATCAGTAACGGCTGCAGTAACCTCATCGCCAATGACATGCCAGAACTTTTGAAAAAAGTAGGAATTAAACCCATCCGGTCCTGGAGATTTCCCGGGGTGCATTTGAAAAATGGCATCTTTGATCTCCTCAGGTCTATAAGGTTCGGTGAGTTTAGCATTCATTTCATCATCAACCCGAGAGGGAAGCAGATGCATGATCTCTTCAGCTCCACTAACACCTTCAGTTCGGAAGAGACAATCATAATATTCAGTAAAAAGACGTTCAAAGTCATCCGTTGAGGTGTAGACCGTACCTTGAGAATCAACTAGTTGGGCTATGGTGTTTGTCTTCCTCCTAGCAGATGCTTTGCGATGGAACCACTTTGAGTTACGATCACCATACATCATGAAGTCTTTCTTCGCTCTTTGCCACCACATGATCTCCTCTCTCTCTTGAAGTTTTCGAAGTTCAGCTCGAAGAGCATTCCGTTCCTCCATTCTAGTAGCCGAGCCCAGCTTCCCCTTGATGATCTTTATGGTACCCTGGACATGCCCAAAAGAGTCTTTTGCCCATTGGGCCAGCGCCTCCTTACATTGGCCCAACTTTGAGTAGCATAATTTAAGGTCGAACTTGAAATTAATTAAACTTCTCCCCGCTCTTTTTCATAAAATGAAAAAGAAAACACGTAATAATTATTATTAGTAAAAGTAATAGTTTTTCATAAAATAATTAAACTCATAATTTAAGGTCGCAACTTTAATAGTATAAAAATCAACAAAATCGTACATCTCCATATATAAGATTTTAAACTTAATAATGACAACAGTAATTACAAAAGAACTAAGCGCTTACATCAAGCTAGTTTTAGAATATAATAAGTCCTAATAAGAATTGTTTAATCCTAGCGTTTTAAACTTTCACTCATAATATTAATAATTTGAAACAAAGAAATGACTTTTGATAGATAAAGTAACTGCATTATAATTTAAACAACTACAAAACATTTACTTATAATATCTATGAAATAATTAAAAGAACTCAACTGTTACTATCTAATTAATTGTAATATTGATAATAATAACAAGAAGTGATTTAAAACTAAATCATGCAATTAAATAACATCACATTTTAACCCTTTTTGTATACAATTTCAATTCAAATACGTATAATACAACCATATCAAAATTTACAAAATACAATTTTCTAGTTTAGAAATAGTAAAACAATTTACAATTACAAGAGTATAATTACTTCCTCAGTAATACACATATTAACGTCAGAAGAAACTAAAATAGCATGCATACATTAGGGTTAGAGTTAGGGTTTAATACCCAAAAGAGGAAGAAGGGGCTGGTGGTGGTTTTGGGTGATGGTGATGGGTTCCAGAGGTGGTGCTGGGAGGTGTGTCGGTGATGGCAGGAGTGGTGGTCAAAACCATTGCCACTTGCTAGCCTGCTTTCACTCAGCCATATCATGTAAGTTGAAGATGTCGGGAATTTGATTGAATTTGATTGAATTTTCTGCACAGCTCATCACCAATGTAGAGATGCCTTTCTTTCCACGATCCATTCTTATGAATTTCTCAGAGAAAATGGAAGATCTAACCATACATCCCGAACTCGGAATGGAACAGGCCCCCATTCAAGATTTGCATTTCTGAGAAGGACCGGAAAATGGTCTGAAACGTATCTGTCTTTACAGTAATCTTCCAGCATTGGTAAAAATTATCCAGCAGACAATACTCCACCAAAATTCTATCAATTCTGCTTGCCGTGTTGGATCTCATGTAGGTATAGGGCTGATTGATTGATATGTCCTGCACTTCAATGTCTTGGATTAGCTCAGCCAAAGCTTTTATTCCCGCAGTAAACTCAGAACACCCTCTTCTTTCTCCTGGCTATAGAACTTTATTAAATCGCCCATCACAATTAGCGATAAATGGGAACTGCTCTTTAAATGCCTTAAATGATCCCATAATTCTAACCTTGCTAGATGATCACTTGGCGCGTAGATTAGGACAATAGCACAACCCAATTCTTCTTTTGCACACCTTCCTTCAATCCAAATCCACCTCTCACCATTTCAAACATTAACACACTGGAAGTCATCCTTGTCCCACATAATAATCAACCCACCTGGTCCTCCTTGTGTCGGACTAAGCGACTGCTACCCCAACATCAATTAACCTCATGATATTCGAAGGATTCATGTTTTGTTTCTACTAATCCCATAATAGTCAATTACTCACTTTGTATGAGCTGCCTGACGCATCTTCTCTTGCCCGGTGCTCCATTCCCTCGAACATTCCACAACCCGAGTATCATCTTACTTCTTGATTTTTCTGCTGTTCTTTTCGCTTTTCTTTGCCCTTTTCTTGCTTGCACTTCTTGTACCTTTACTTCGACTAAGCTCCTCCTCTACGACTTCAACGTCGTCACTTAAATCATCTAGGAATCTGAATCCAATGTCAGGTCCCACTATTGATTCCTTATCTTTAATCTTCTTGACAATCTCACCTGAGCTGAATTCAGTCAATTGTTGTGTTTCCAGCTCAAAATCGCCATTCAGCTTGGCATTGATGAGATTTTCACTTTCCTCTATGTGAATTGAATGAAGATCCAGATCCTTAGGATTTGAAGAGACCACCCAATTATGATTGATGATTGGGGTTCTAACATGGTCTTCGTTATTGGCATTTCTGTCACTTCCCAAGCTAGTTAATGCCACACCTTAGGCCTCGGTTTGTTCAACCATAAATCCAGACTCCTTAGCATGCTGCTTGTCAATGGCATGCCTATTTGAGTTCTTAGGCGTCTTTGGTGATGGGCTCGAGGCTTGTGAATTCACACCGACCCCATCTATGTGCATCTGTGACCCTTGGGATTCATTCGGAGACTCCTGAGTTTCTAGGACGAACTCACCATTGTTGCTGTTGTGATTTTCAGCTTGGTGATTCTGGTCATTGGAGATGTGTTGATTTCCATCTTCTTCATTGCTTCCAGGGATGCTCTTTCCCCAAGGCTAACATTTTGCCTAGTATTTGGTACATGGACGAAAGAGTTGTATTCTTTGACAAAGACCTTAAAAGAATAATCTCCAACTGTTAACAAGACCATTCCATCAATTCTTGCAAGTACCTTTGATACAATCAGTACCCTCATGTTTTCAAAGTGTCCGATCTTGCTGATGTCCTGTCCCAAGCTGATTATTGTGCCCCAATTCTTTACACATTTTTGAAAGTTCTCAAGCATCCACGCATTGGGGGGGGGGGAGGGTACATCATGGATGTCGACCCACACTTTTCTCTCATCACAAGACTCATATTTAGACCATCTTCTAATGTCTTCAAACCAAACTGCTAAATCACCCGGATTATTGATTGTTTCCTTAACTTGTTCCTCCGCTGTCAATGTCACGATGAACTTTGACCTACTTAAAGTCGTTACTTTGGAGACGGTGCCTACTGCTTAAGTTATGATTGATACTATCGAGTGCAGATCCTTCTGATGCGGACTAGAGCAAATGATGCTTCTTGAAAGCCACTCTAAATTCTTCAAATTTTCTTCCCCTTCGATTCTAACTAGCCTGCTGTTAACCTCCTGTGGTTGACTGAGTTCCACATTCTGTCTTGTAAAACCCTGAAAAATTCGAATATGTTGACTGTGACGTCGTTAATTGATTTAGTTGACTTCGTTAAATATTGAGATTTTTTATCGGCGATTATTTCTGCTAACACTTGAGCTCGTAAGACCGTTGAGAGACTAACCAAATATTTTAGTAATTTTATATGCATAGGAATAGGGGTACTTTGGTGATTTACATGTTAATATTTGATGAATAGATGGTTAGCTTTAATTAATTTTGTGGCTATTTTTTAGTATTAGTATTATGAGTATAATTTAAGAAAATAATATTTTCATTATTATTCCCTACGTCTATGTTTAGCAGGTGGTTGTTAATTATTTTCTTTAAAATTTTTCTTAATTACTTTATAATTAGTATATTATAGTTTAATAAACCTAAAGTTCCAAACCATAATCCCTCCCACTCCCCTCTCTCCCGTTCCTCTCTCTGAGTAACCGCCAGCCACCACTGACCACCGCCTGTAATCGCCGCCACCTCCGCCTCGCCGGAATCTGCCCCGAGCAACCGCCCGACCACCACTACAACCACTCAGGCCCGGTCCTGACATTTTTGGGGCCCCAGGCAACATAGTATATCAATTTGTATATTGGGGCCCTTTTAAAACTACGTGTTAAAATTCATACTAAACAAAGATACTGATAATTTAGTCCAAATGTGTACATATGAAACGCTAATTTAACGACAATACTAAGAATTTTACGACATATCAAAATCCTCAATACCACATCAAATTTATCACCAATTTAATAACATTGAATTAATTAATAGATTAAAAACTAAAGTCGAATGAATGAAAGATTTTCTTCGCCGAATTAAAAATCAAGTAAGAAAGTATAATAATTAAACAAAGTGTCCAATAATAATAAAAACCGTGAAGAAAACTAAAAAAAGTGGGGAGAGTTGGGCGGCAGTTACTAGGTGGACGACGGCGACTCCGGGTAGGGCGGCGACGTCGGGGGGGGGGGGGTGCATCTGGGTGGCCGACGGCATCGTGGGTGGATTGGTCGCGGTTGGTGGTGGTTCGACTGCAAACAGCTGCAGGGGTGGCCTGCTGCCCTCCTTTCTCGCGTTTGTGGGTGCGCCGATGGCATGGGTGGTGTTTGACGGTGCTGAAGGCGGCGGACGAGACTGCTGGTGGTTGCGGCGGTCTGGGATGGTGGGTGGCACGGGAAGATTAGCCATAGAGAGAGAGGGAGAGAGAGAGAGAGAGAGAGAGAGAGAAAGAAGACTCGTGGAAGAGGAAGGAGGAGGAGAGGTTGGGGGTTCGTGGTGGTGCAATTTCCCGGCGACAGGTGGGGCGATTTCAGGCGTTGGTTCTCGCGGCATCACAAGGAACTGACGGCAGTAGGGAGAGAAGTGTGTGGGAGGGAGAGTTAGTATTAGGGTTAGGGTTTGTGTTAGGGAGAAAGACAGAAAATAATCACACTAGGATTTTAAGAAATAAAAGATATTTATACCCAAAGATAATATTAAAGGCTAAAATAATTATAACAATCTCGCTGAACTAATAGTACTCATGAAAAAAATATTAATTTTCAAGAATTCTTAAAATAATTGACGCCATAATTAATCTACATAAAAATAACTAAATAAAATATTATCTAAGCGCATAAAATTACCCTAATGCCAATGAAACGCTACTCGTGTTAGTCTTTCAACGGTCCTCCTACCTCAAGAGTTAACTGCTAATTTCACAGAATAAATAAAATCAAAATAAAATATTAACGACGTGACGATAAACATATTTAAAATTTCTGGGGTTTTACAAAACCATAGGATTGTACACTCGTATTGCGATTCTAATAGATAACATTCAAGTTAAACCAAGATCGTTAATCCTAACTACTTTAAGATCTTAATAAGAGTTAGATCAATGGATGGTTTTTGGATCGTAAACTCGTAGAATCGTTGATACGAATCAAGATTTTAATAACACTTCAAAAAATTTTCGAGGCTATCTATTAGGTCAATTTGCTTTGGTATAATTTGTGACAATTCAACCATCACCAACATTGGCATTTTACAAGTTGAAAATGACAATATTGTTAGACTCTATTCCTTAATTGGAAGTGTAAGGAATATCGATTTGAGGTAGGGATCTCAAGTTTCAATTCCATTTAGGATGATGATGTGAAACAAAAATCCCAACTTTGAATCTAATGTTAGGGTTTTTGTAAGTGTAAACATAAATTTCTAGTATAAAATAAATAAAGACAGAAAATTGAGAAACAAATTAATTTTTATTAATATTTGAATGTATACGGGTACAATCTCTATATTAAATACAATAAAGTAGTCCTCTGATTCAATCTCCTGAAATTTGGGTGAGCCGAGGGCGCGGACGCTTAATCTCGATCTCGAATGCAAGTCTAGCTGAATGACTCTTGTAGTAGTTCTTGAGCTGAAGGTCTTAAGCGTTGATCTCCTTGACGCTTGGTAGCCAGAGATTGCTCGAAGTCTAACCATCTGCAGGTTGACTGTTGGTTGCAGTTCTTCGATCAAGTTCTTGGATGCGAGGGCTTGAATGCTTGATCTTGATCTTGATCGATGAACTAAACGAGGAAGACGACTACAGTCCTTGATGCGAAGAACATAAATTGTTGAACTAGCCAACGTTAGTCCTTGTCTCTTATAGCTGGAGAGCGTTTGTAATTCGATATTCTGAAGGCTTTGCAGGTCTTGCTGAAGAACTCTGAAGCAGTTCTTGATCTTGACATGGTAGTGGCTTGAAGATTAGATCTTGAGCTTTTGCAGACTTCGATCCTTGGCGCTTGGTAGCTGGAGACTGCTGGCAGTTTGATCTTTTGAAGCCTCTAGAGTGCAGAATGCCAATGCCGTCGGGTGTAGACTGCAGAGTGTGTTGAAAATGAGGGAGATGATCCCTATTTATAAGCTCTGGAGGCCTAGGGTTGCTTAGGGTTTGAGTCGACTTTGGGCTTGGGCTCAAATTAATTAATTATCTCGTTATTTAAAATAAAGAAATAATTATTATTTTTGCATCATAATTGACACGTGTCACGACGTTATTGGCCATAATGTATTTCCATTTAAAATCTAATTAAATGGACCGCCGTAATAAATTTAACACGTGGCGGAATAATTGGCCAAATAAATTTAATTTATTTTCACGTGTCTTTTTTTTAATTGGTCGACAAATTTCGGCCTCCTGCAGATGCTCCCTTCAAGAGTTAGCCGCTGACACGAACTTGAAGTGTCTGAAGCGGCTGAGTCTCGAATATAATTTGTATTTAGCGGGCATACTATTGTGCCTAAATTTCAGTTGGGCCAAACAGAGTGCGCCACTGATTGAAGGACGAGGACATCGTCTTGGAGCAAAATTCAACCAACACGACTAGGATGCCCCCACATTGCATACTTGAATGAAGCTGTCAACCAGCCTGAGTATCCTATTGATGGTGACTTGAAGCAAACAACTAACGTGAAGATCTTGGCAAGCTAGAGTGTGGCTTGAAAACCCACGATTTTGATGACTTAGAAGTCGATCAATTTTTTTTTTTTTTTTTGCACTTTTGACTTGTGAGTCTTTGTTGTGATGACGTAGAAGTCTTTAACCTTGTTGACTTTGGAGTCTTGCATGAGTGAGGTATGAACTTTACTGACTTAAGAGTCTCTCTTATTAATTTATGAGTTTTTATCTATCTTGGCTTGGGAGTCCTTCATCCTGTTGACCTATGAGTCTTTAACTTTCTTGACTTGGGTGTCCTGCATCCTGTTGACTTGTGAGTCATTGAATTTTGCTAGCGTATGAGTCATTCATTTTGACATGAGAGTCGTGAAATCATGAATCTTTTATCGCGGGTGTCTTGGGAGTCTTTTCTTTCGTGACCTTGGAGTAATTGCTTTTCTTCACGTTAAAATTTGATTTTGGCGACTTGGTAGTCTTGAATTTGGCTAACTTGAAAGTCATCAATTTATTTGACTTAGAAGTCGGTTGATTTGATGACTTAAGAGTCTTAAGTTTGTTGACTTGAAAGTCTTTGGATTTGCTGACGTAAGAGTCGTATGCATTGTTGACATGGGAATGTCGAATTTTATTGACTTGGACGTCGTGATCTTGACTTGTCAATTTTTAATTTTGTGGATGACCTGTAAGTCTTGAATTTTTACTTGTGAGTCTTTTTTTTGTGGATGACTCGGAAGTCTTAAATTTTTGACTTGTGAGTCTTGATGTGGATGACTTGGAAGTCTTAAATTTTGACTTGTGAGACTTTTTTTGTGGATGACTTGGAAGTCTTGAATTTTTGACTTGTGAGTCTTAATTTGGATGACTTGGAAGTCTTGAATTTTGACTTGTGAATCATTTTTTTGTGGATGACTTGGAAGTCTTGAATTTTTTACTTATGAATCTTTATGTGGATGATTTGAAAGTCTTGAATTTTTGACCAGGAAAGTCTTCAAAATTTGTTGACCTTTTTTTTGTGAACAGTTTATGCTCTTATTCGGGAGCCTCTCAATTTTCTTCATCAGCTTTGCGATATACTTACTTTACTCGTCGATTCTTTTGTCTTTTTCTTCGCATTCCTTAGCAAACATTCTCAACGTAACCTCTAAGTTGGCAATCTTTTCTTCCATGTTAACAGCTCCAATTGTCATCACCGCCATGACTAAGGTATGAGTAGACTCAATCTTTGCTTGCGAGAAGATAGATTCTTCTTCAAGAGATTTTGGAAGAATCTTCACTGGAGTAGCCGTGGTCTTCAAAGCCCTCAAATTGGAAGAGTTCGCGAGGTGTAGTCTACTTTGAGCTGAAGGTAATCGTAGTTGGCTTCCAAGAGCGAAGAGCCCTTTGAGTTGCTCTCAGTGTGATGGAGCCAATAGTTGGATTCTTCAGTAATTGAGTTGGTGCATTCACCGTTGGTTTTTCTAGCGCTGTAGAAATAGCAGTGGCGACAGTTGCAATCCTTCGAGTCGTTATTCCGCTTGATGTGACGCATGTAGTTGTTGACCCCTGGGATGAAGATTGAGTCATCCTCTTTGCTGAGAGTCGAGAGACAACTTTCTAGGGTGTCATCGCGTCGCTTGAGTCGAAGTTTGAACTTGATTTCTTGGAGAAGAGATGAGAGGCAGCAAGATCCCACCAAGCGTGCCAAATTTGTAAACACAAATTTCTAGTCTAAAATAAATAAAGACAGAAAATTGAGAAACAAATTAATTTTTATTAATATTTGAATGTATACGGGTACAATCTCTGTATTAAATACAATAAAGTAGTCCTCTGATTCAATCTCCTGAAATTTGGGTGAGCCGATGGTGCGGACGCTTAATCTCGATCTCGAATGCAGCTCTAGCTGAAGGACTCTTGTAGTAATTCTTGAGCTGAAGGTCTTAACCGTTGATCTCCTTGATGCTTGGTAGTCAGAGGTTGCTCGAAGTCTAACCATCTGCAGGTTGACTGTCGGTTGCAGTTCTTCAAGTTCTTGGATGCGAGGGTTTGAGTGCTTGATCTCGATCGATGAGCTGGACGAGGAAGACGACTGAAGTCTTTGATGCGAAGAACAAAATTTGTTGAATTAGCCGACGTTAGTCCTTGTCGCTTGTAGCTGGAGAGCGTATGTAGTTCGATCTTCTGAAGGCTTTGCAGGTCTTGCTGAAGAACTCTGAAGCAGTTCTTGATCTTGACGCGATATAGGCTTGAAGATTGGATCTTGAGCTTTTGCAGACTTCGATCCTTGGCGCTTGATAGCTGGAGACTGCCGGCAGTTTGATCTTCTGAAGCCTCTAAAGTGCAGAATGCCGAATGCCGTTGGGTGTAGACTGCAGAGTGTGTTGAAAATGAGGGAGATGACCCTTATTTATAAGCTCTAGAGGCCTAGGGTTGCTTAGGGTTTGAGTCGGCTTTCGGCTTAGGCCCAAATTAATTAATTATCCCTTTATTTAAAATAAAGAAACAATTACTATTTTCTGCATCACAATTGACACGTGTCACGACGTTATTGGCCATAATGTATTTCCATTTAAAATCTAATTAAATGGACTGCCGTAATTAATTTAACACGTGGCGAAATAATTGACCAAATAAATTAAATTTATTTTCACGTGTTATTTTTTTAATTGGTCGAAATTTTTTTGCCTCCTACAGTAAGATGGTGCTTCAAATGGGTCGACGCATGCTGAAGGCATTATCATGACAAGTAAAGGGTTGAGATCGAACCACCATTCCAAGTTTTACCTCAATTCGTGATACCATTTAGAATGTTAATTAGCACTTTAAAGTTTGGCTCTTATTGGACTTGTCATTTTGTGAAATACTTTTTCATTCTTTATTTTTTAAATTTCTTTTCCTCTACTGGCATTTTTAGAGGGAAACATGAAATTAAAAGTTTGATGGCACTGGGATTGTTGAATTGAACAATTTATCAATTGTAAATTTAGTGGTCAAAAAGAGGCGAGAAAGGATGCAACAAAAATGGAATTCAAAAGTTTGACGGCATTGGGAAGGTTGAGATACTATTCGAGTCTTTTTGTGTTTTCGCTAGGAATTATTTTTTAATTGTGATAGAAATCTAAGTTTTTGAATGTGTCTACTAGGAGTCTTCCTTTTAGTGTATTAACACTTACCACTAATGTATAAATAAGGTTTCTTTCACACTTTTTCAATGACAAGAAATCAGAGAAAATTACTTATTTTCTCCAATAACTTTCTCTTCTAATTATTTTTCTTTAGAGACTTTTTCTTACATGTTATATTTCTTTTGTATTGTTATGTATATTTGGTCATGTAAAAACTTTGATAGATTTATTGTTGATATTTAATTTTCTTATGAATATGATATATTAAATTATAACAAAAAAGGAAGTAAAAAAATAGAAGTTTTTTAAAAAAATAGTACAAAAGCTAATTAGACCTATGATGATAACCAGAGGACCTCCACCTCTAATTATAGTTTTTTTCTTTGGCAGACGGTCAAAATACACAATAACTAAAATACAACGCTAAGGAAGGGCTTAGCTCTATGCCTAGATGGCTAGAGTATGTGCTTCCTTAGCGTTTGATACTTTTGTTTTGCAAATACAACGACAAGAAAAAGCAAACCATAAACAACTGACTAGATTAAAACAAAAAAAGCTGACGGTTCTAAAGGATATCTTGGTATTCCCATGACAACTTCTGGTTTCCTAGACCTTGATCACCTCTATTGAGACGCTTCATTGGTTGGACAAAAGTTACCTAGTACAGTCTCTCCCCCTGCAACTTTCTCTTGGTTCCTGCAAAACAGATCGCTTGATAGCTAGAGTTTAGTCGCTCAGCCCGGAAGCCTTGCATGTATTGCCTACTTGCACATTTATGTTCTCGGGTAGCTATAAACTTGAAGCAACCATTGCCTGCCCCAACTGTTGGGATGCACCTACACCCATGCCTTGTACCTCTGATGGAAGATCCCCATCATGTCTGACCAAAGACCCCTTTAATGTTGTTGACCCCTGAGGCTTTAAAGTCACCTTGTCAACTATCATGTCCTCCACACCTTAGCATATTTGGATTTTAACTCTCACCATCATAAAAATCATACTCTTTGGATCATAAACACCTAATATCCCATTTTTCAATACTGTATCGTAACTGATTTGGTACATGGGCAGAACATCCCCTCGGCCTGATTTTTGTCTAAACTTCAGTAAAGAATGAACATCTGCTGTGTCCCTTGTCACTGGACTAGATGTCGGAGATTGTGTAGGACCTGGGTAAGTCCTACCTCCACGCTTATCATCAAGTTTGATGTAGGAGAAGGGGATTGTGTCACTTGGGATTCCCTCTCACCGCCTTCCCCTTGAACAATCGAGTAGCCCTTTCCAATTCTTAGCCCATTAACTACCCTATTACTGTTAAACGTAGGGCTTGGTAGCTGCGTACTAAGTCCCTGCACTTTGTTGGGGTATACATTAGAAGTGCTACAAGGCTCTAATGTACTTTTTCTTTTTCGTGTTTTGGATACACCCTTCCTTTTCTCTAGCGACTCCTTCACCCGCGCTAGCTACTCTCCCGCCTCTAAATTCGATGGATTGATCTCAAGAACTTTCACATACGCCTCTATAGCTTCTTCCAAATTTCCTAGCATCACTTGAGCGACCCCACTTCGGTAGAGTGCTTTGACACTGTTTGGATCAAACCTTAAAACAAACTCACACACCTCTAATTATAGTTAGCGTAATGGGGTCAGATATGGAGGTAGGTACCTCTCATATAGATATGGAGGTCCACCGCTCATCCAATTATTAATTAGAGAGGAAATCAAGCCGTGGAGGGACTCACATCTTACAATATTGTCATTCCTAATCACAGGCTTTTTCATGTTCCTAGTCTATGAATATTGATCGGAACTTTTGTTCTCAACTAAGTCCTTCACCTGTTGACATTGGCTCTAAACCCATATTTTTCTGAATTGAACATTAAAATCTTCTCTTTTGTAGAGTTTGCGCTATTGCTTAAGCCACTGGCCATCACCATATTAAAATATCTTCTCACGCATTTGGATTTCACTTGGTCTCTTTTTGGGGTAATTTTAGTGAAAGAGATATTTTGTGTTGGGGGAGATTTAAGGTGAGATTCCACTTCACCTAAGGTCCATGATACACAAGTTATGTGAGGTTCGATCTTAAAATCAATTGATGTTAAGAGGAGTAGCCCACTTGACTTATATACCATGCCCTTTCTCTTTACTTTTCCAATGTTGGACATTTTTACTTATGGGTGAATGCCAACACTTTGGTTACCTAAATATTGGATTTAACATAGCTTAAAATTGTGTTAACAAGAGCTACACTTACAATTTATTAGGTGCACATGGAGCATGTGCTCTAGATTCTACAATTGTTCACCCACATATATTAAGTCGTTCACTTTGATTAATATGATTGTTCACTCTGATTATTATAATTATTCGCTAGCAAATATTTGGAGTACATATTCCGGGTGCATGTAATATATATTGAGTTAGTTTTATACATGTGAACCGACAACTGACTTCCAACATGTGACCTGCTTTTTTTTTTATTTTTTTCAAAACTATACGGAGGTATTAGACATATAATACATGTGGGGTTTATTAATGGAGAAAAACTAATGATAAAAAATTTAAAATATGTTTTATACAAACCGTAAAACAGCTAAAGAAAAATGTGTATAAGATTCTTAACATATATTTTGCTTGTTGATAATGTCAAAATTATAGAAAAGTACAAATTAAGTGTGAAATAAGTTTCATTTAAAGGAACATTAATGTATTGGCAATTATAAATGGTTTGGATCAAGAAATGGGTAGGGTTGACGAGAGATGTGAACTGATGACATTGAATTCATAGGGGTCAACTTAAGAGAGAATAAACAATGGAGCATTTTGTTATAAATATATGAATATAAGAGAAAGTGCAGAGAGAATAGAGACAAGGGAATTGAGAGAAAGAAAGGAATGAATATTTCATTGCCATGGAGGAAGTATTTATAATACAAGGATTCTTCATCACTAAGAAAACTTCATCGCTAAGAAAACTTCATTACTAAGAAAAGTAAGAGTATGGACATTCACACAATTATTCCATAACACTCCCCCTTGAATGTCCATTGTCAAAGAATATGCCTCATTAAAACCTTACTAGGAAAAACCCAATGGGAAAAAACCCAGTGAAGGAAAAAGAGTACATAATTCTTGATACGCCAAGATATGCTGCCTCATTAAAAACCTTTCTAAGGAAAACCCAATGGGACAAAACCTCAGATAAGGGAAAAAGAGTACAGCGCGTATTTAACTCCCCCTGATGAGAACATCAATTAAGATCTTTGAGTTTATGTAACACAACTTCATCACTGACTTTTAAACTTTGCAGTCGAAAGTGGCTTGATACATGAATCAACTTAATTCTCATTGAAACGAATTTGCTTAATATCTGTTTCAGTGTGCACATAACTAGTATGTGATCAAATGTCATAGGATTTAGGTAAATATCCAAGATCAGCATAGCTAATCAAATCAATTTTGAGCCGATGGGGATAATGAATATCTAAATCGCTAGTACCTTCGAGGTACCGAAATAGGTTAGATCATGTATGCTTAGCAAGATACGTCAGTGATTCAATATCATTTGAATACGGTACTTCAGGACCCAAATACAGTACTTCAGGACTCAAATACGGTACTTCAGGACCGCTAAATTTCCCATCATCTTTTCGGGATCGAAAGGGGGTTGTTTTCATATCAAATGACTGTACCACTACTAAGGTACTTAAAAAGAATGAGTGATTTGCTCATATAACATTATCTTAGCACTTTGCTACATAAATTAACTTATGCATGTAAGATCATTCTCAACATGTGCAACTTGTAAACCAGGGCAATAACAGATTTTACCAAAATCTTTCATTTCAAGTACGCTTGTAAAGCAATCGACAACTTTTGAGGCTCTTCGGGAGTCCAAACCGTGAATAACATTTACAAACAATTAGGATCCGGATCATTTAATCATTTTATTTGATTATGCAATATGCGTCCATATTGCTTTAATCACATAAATGTATATTAACTAAATAACCAATATTCTCGAGAATTTTAATATGTGCTTCCGACACTTTGAACCCTTCAAGAGTTTAATATAAACATCATTATCAAAATTTTCATAAGCTATAGCAATATTTATAAGATGCATTCTTAGCTTTTCATGTACTGCCAAATTTAAGGTATCGTGATGTAGTGACATGGACTACATAAGAGTATATTCCTTCATAGTTGATACCAAGTCTTTGCGAAAGGATTTATGCAACAAGTCGCTCCTTGTGCCTCATAATCTCCTTTTCTCATTCTGTTTTCACACAAAGACTTAACTGTATCCCACAAGTTTTACACCAGTTTGGTGTATGGACAACAGGTCCTGATATTTTCGATTTTACAAGCGAATCTAATTCTTAAATGCATCTTTCCACTTGGCCAATCTCATCTTTGTCTGTATTAATAACAGACCTAAATTCACGATCCTCATGATCATTCACAATAGTGAGCGCTATATTATACAATCAAATATGATATCCACGTCGACTTCATTTCAGTTCCACCTTATCCAATTCATGACATAATTAATTGAGATCTCATCATTTTCGTGAATTTCAGGTGTGTGAGCTTGTGGTATAACTTCCACATGTGTCATGATTGAGGACTCTTCTGGAGTCAAAATTTCCTCATTTCGGTTATCATTAATCGTTCGCTCCTTTTCTTTTTCAAGGACTTTTGTTGTCTTTGGAACTGATTAGTCTACCACATTTCATATGTGGTCTAGACTCATTAATAATTCAATTTGTCCTACTGGGACATCAATAGGAGCATTAGTAGTTGGAACATAGGATTTAGTAACTCTTTGTGGGTCAGTAGAATATCTGGCAGTAGATTCGCTCAAATTTGTAGACGAATTATATTTTGAACTTCTAGTTCACATTACATTGCATGAGGATCATATAATTCGTTCCAACTAATTTCCTTGTCCAACAACTTGATTTCTCCCCCTAATGTTGGGAAACTTGTGTCATCATAATTGGCAAATTGTGCCATAAGTATATCTCCAATGAATGGTTCTATTATATTCAAATGTGGATAGATATTCATACCCAGCATATATTGTCGATTCCTTCGGGGTCCCATCTTAGTGCATTATCATGGAGCATACATCGCACATGCTCAAATTCAAAAGTGGGAGATATTTGGTTTATGGCCAAAAACCATTGTAGGAGAGAAATAAACATTCATGATAACCTCTTGGCCATATTTGGATTAATGTTGGTGCATGTAACATGACATGTCCTTGAACAGTTGTAGTAAGCTCCGCTCTCAAAAGTAATAGGTTTTTCATTTATTATATACTTAACAGCTCATATATTAATGATTCTGCAGGATCATTTTACATATAAATATTTGACATAGGATGCTTAACATCTATCTCCATTGGTCTATAAAAACTATCAAAAGCCTTCACCATCATTATCAAGATGAATCTTCTTGATTGATAATTTTAAATGTGCTCGTAAATCAATTGAGCAAACAACCTTGCAAGCGCCAAGTTGCAAGTTGATAGTAAACATACAAGTGACTATCTCATTGATGCATCAAGTGAAGCCATACTATATTCAAATGATTTACATATGGGTCTACAGGACCAACACCAATATCATTTGTACACAACCCAGGAGTATAAGGGATTCGATCCCTATCTTTGCTAATGATGGTGTTATAATTAATTTCTTTGATAGTGAGCAGCTAATTAGAACTCATTTGATTAAGGATCTTCTGACCCTTTAAAATATATCTATATGAGTTCTTCTTGAGAGGATTGATCCAAGATGCTCCAACTATGATAAAGTCTTCATCAATATATAGTAAACTTCTAGTTTACTAAAGTATGTGCTTCAATTGTGTTAGTTGTGTAGAATAACCCAGCAAATAAGGATGATATCCTTTCCAACACACATGTTGCTCAAAGCAATTTTCATAATATATGAATACTAGTTGTTTCATTATGGTATTGATTCCCACGAATATCTTTGAAACTTAATTAATAAGTTCCTTTGAGACTAGCTTGGTAGAGAGAAGTACGTCCACAATATGAAAGTTAGTTACACCAAGTAATATTATATGCGCTCTTCTGGAGCCTTTAATTAAAGTAGAGTGTCATATATATAATTAAAGTAGAGTGTCATATATATAATTAATAGTGAATATGCATTAATTAATCATGGATATCGAGATCATTGATTACATTTAAAACATGTCTACGAGCATAATAAATAATAACATAATTTCATTAAATTCTCATAAAGATATATTCCATCCATATGCTCATATAGTATCACAATCAAATATCCAATACGGACTATAATTTGTATTATGCTTAGGAAACAAAGTTCATGTATATTTGGTCAATCAATAACAATGCACTTTGTGATTAGGCATTACGAAACAAGTAGTCTCGTTCATTATACTGGAAAATACTTAATAATTCAATATGATAAACCAGTTTCAATAAATCATTGATATCATGAGACATATGAGAACATATTGCTTGCATTTTGCATGCATAACATTTTCAATAAGGTGCATACAAATCAAATCATATGAATATCTTTGAAATAATAGCATCATATTAATCCATAATTATGTGCATATCAACAAAGGGGCTGAAGAATAATTAAAACACAACAATTACTAAAGTCTTTAAACAATGTCAAGAGAGAGATATCTAAGAAGTAGCAACTTAAAACAACGTGCACAACATAAACAATGATATCACTTACTATCAAAAGTTTATAAAATAATATCTTGTGCATTTTGATTAAGTTTGATAAGGTTCAACAAGATATTATGACGTACAACTGGTACGTGTCGTTTCCATTTCCTCGTTAAAAATACATTTCTCACTTTTGTATCATTCATGCTTTTCGATTTCGTATTCCTACTCCTGGTAGGGATATTATCTGTTAAAAGATTAACATACGACCACGACTGTGTCGACTGTCACGGTGACTGGCGTGACCTTTGTTTTACACATGATTCTTGAGTTTATATCCAGCCACATTCACTTCAGGGAATGAGACAAAACCATTTGGGGTTCTAATGATCCCATAGGTTATTATTAATAAAATTATATATATTTCTCATCTAAACATTAAACTCCACACTTGTAACAAAATGCTAAATTTAACCGATAATATAAACTTTATCAACCGCAAGTATACTATCATCGCCAATCCTTATGCCAATTAACAACTCTATACTGTAATTGGCAGGAAAGTGAACTTCTGGTTCACTAACGAGATTATATAGAGCTTCAATGATTGGAGTGAACTTCTGATTCACTACCAAGACGTTATACGTGTAATCAATGTAATCACAATTCAAAATTAGTAGTAGGATGAATTTCTGGTTCATCAGTGAGATAAGTAATCCTTTTATTTATTTTATTATATATTTGTTTTTAATATCGGAATGAACTTCTGGTCACTAATAAAACTAGATAAAATTCTTAACATTAGAGTGAACTTCAGGTTCACTTATAATATAAAACTTTCGACGTCATACGAGTTAATTTCTGGTTCACTTAACGAAGTAAGGTAAAATTCTTACCATTGTGGCGAACTTCCAGTTCACTGATACAGTTAAATGAAATTTTCGTAACTAGAGTGAACTTCTGATTCACTAATAAAATAAAATAAACTTTATATTATCGGAACGAACTTCTGGTTCGCCAATGATAATATATAACCTTTAACTATAACTATAATAATAAAAATCTTCAGCCATATAAAGGTGATGAAGTGAACTTCTGGTTCATAATCGATATTAGACAAAAAAAATGGTCATCTTAATGTCATCAAAAACATTCCCTCACCCAATGTTTTCAACATATTATTAATAAAATCTAATTCCAATTAATTCATGTATTCACTAGAATACAAATAACAATATATGTAGAGCTGCAATTCAATAGAAATTAAGAAAGAATTCAAATCAAATAAATGTTTCAAATTAAAAACTTACACCAGTGGCTTTGGTTGATACCAAATGCCTCAAATCTCCGACCGAAACAAAAAAAACGTGAGCCCATCGCAGTCGAAGAGAAAAATGTCGACTGAATTGAAAAAGGTGGATAGCGTTGGTTGCAGTGAGCAGTTGGGATTGTTGAGCAGGTGCCTCCTCCATCCAAAATAAATCATTAGATGAATTAAATGAAGATAGAATGTGTATATTATATATATATATATATATGCATGGGAGATTGAAATTAAAGATGTAATTGTAGTTGTGGGGGATTCTAAAGTGAAAAACCCCCAACGCCACTATCCAGCAAATTAATTGCACAAGAAAGTGATTTCACCCCGGAGCAACAAATGATAAACATTTAACACTGTCAATCCAAAAATCGGGATGGTTGAAGAGCACCGTCATCGTTCAATGCTAGCGGCTGAATTTACTTTTTCGATTCTTTTTGGGTAGAACATGGTGCTAATAACGTGTTATAAATATATGAATATAAGAGAAAGTGCAGAGAGAATAGAGACAGGGGAATTGAGAGAAAGAAAGGAATGAATATTTCATTGCCATGGAGGAAGTATTTATAATACAAGGATTCTTCATCACTAAGAAAACTTCATCGCTAAGAAAACTTCATTACTAAGAAAAGTAAGAGTATGGTCATTCACACAATTATTCCATAACACATTTATCATTTTATTTAGCGTCAAACTCAAAGGTGTTGACCTTGCTTCAAGTAAAATAGTAGCTTAACTATAAGCCATATATTTGCTCCATCCTTCAAAAGACCACACAAAATACGGCACTGTCGGTAGTGGGATCTACAAAATGATGGAATGGCATCCAGTTGGCTTCTTCTCTGGGTTTCTTCAATAAATATGTTGATTTGAAAGCTAATTAGTTAGCTAACATTTAATCAACTGATTAAATAAATATCTGAAAAGCTGACCATGTTATATACTTATGTGAATATGTTACAGTTTTTATTTTTCCAAATAATTGAGGGCAGAAGCCCATTATTCAATTAGTAGCAAAAGTGCCCAAAAGTACAAAGGATCAAACAACAACAGGGATTGACCAAGGCCCGTCGCTCAGGGTCAAAATGTGAAATACAATTGATCTGCTATAGTGCTCAATAATTCATTCCATACACATCTTTTATCATTCCAGCATAGTCAGAGGAAAATCGATTGTCCCTGCTATCTTCCAGCCATTGCCAGCCTGCTTTCACTCAGCCATATCATGTCAGTTGAAAATGTCGGGAATTTGATTGAATTTTCTGCACAGCTCGTCACCAATGTAGAGATGCCTTTCTTTCCACGATTCATTCTTATGAATTCCTCAGAGAAAATGGAAGATCAAACCATACATCCTGAACTCGGAATGGAACAAGCCCCCATTCAAGATTTGCATTTCTGAGAAGGACCAGAAAATGGTCTGAAACGTATCTGTCTTTACAGTAATCTTCCAGCATTGGTAAAACTTATCCAGCAGACAACACTCCACCAAAATTCTATCAATTCTGCTTGCCGTGTTTGATCTCATGTAGGTATAGGGCTGATTGATTGATATGTCCTGCACTTCAATGTCCTGGATTAGCTCAGCCAAAGCTTTTATTCCCGCAGTAAACTCAGAACACCCTCTTCTTTCTCCTAGCCATAGAACTTCATTAAATCGCCCATCACAATTAGCGATAAATGGGAACTGCTCTTTAAATGCCTTAAATGATCCCACAATTCTAATCTTGCTAGATGATCACTTGGCGCGTAGATCAGGATAATAGCACAACCCAATTCTTCTTTTGCACACCTTCCTTCAAGCCAAATCCACCTCTCACCATTTCAAACATTAACACACTAGAAGTCATCCTTGTCCCACATAATAATCAACCCACCTGGTCCTCCTTGTGTCGGACTAAGCGACCGCTACCCCAGCATCAATTAACGTCATGATATTTGAAGGATTCATGTTTTGTTTCTACTAATCTCATAATAGTCAATTACTCACTTTATATGAGCTGCCTGACGCATCTTTTCTTGCCTGGTGCTCCATTCCCTCGGACATTCCACAACCCGAGTATCATCTTACTACCTGTTTTTTCTGCTGTTCTTTTTGCTTTTCTTTGCCCTTTTCTTGCCTGCACTTCTTCTACCTTTACTTCGACTAAGCTCCTCCTCTACGATTTCAGCGTCGTCACTTAAATCATCTAGGAATCTGAATCCAATGTCATGTCCCACTATTGATTCCTTAGCTTTAATGTTCTTGACAATCTCACCTGAGCTGAATTCAGTCAATTGTTGTGTTTCCAGCTCAAAATCGCCATTCAGCTTGGCATTGATGAGATTTTCACTTTCCTCTATGTGAATTGAATGAAGATCCAGATCCTTAGGATTTGAAGAGACCACCCAATTATGATTGATGATTGGGGTTCTAACATGGTCTTCGTTATTGGCATTTCTGTCACTTCCCAAGCTAGTTAATGCCACACCTTAGGCCTCGGTTTGTTCAACCATAAATCCAGACTCCTTAGCATGCTACTTGTCAATGGCATGCCTATTTGAGTTCTTAGGCGTCTGGTGATGGGCTCGAGGCTTGTGAATTCACACCGACCCCATCTATGTGCATCTGTGACCCTTGGGATTCATTCGGAGACTCCTGAGTTTCTAGGACGAACTCACCATTATTGCTGTTGTGATTTTCAGCTTGGTCATTCTGGTCATGGGAGATGTGTTGATTTCCATCTTCTTCATTGCTTCCAGGGATGCTACTTTCCCCAAGGCTAGCATTTTGCCTAGTATTTGATACATGGACGAAAGAGCTGTATTCTTTGACAAAGACCTTAAAAGAACAATCTCCAACTGTTAACAAGACCATTCCATCAATTCTTGCAAGTACCTTTGATACAATCAGTACCCTTATATTTTCAAAGTGTTCGGTCTTGCTGATGTCCTGTCCCAAGCTGATTATTGTGCCCCAATTCTTTACACATTTTTGAAAGTTCTCAAGCATCCATGCATGGGGGAGGGGGGGGGGGTACATCATGGATGTCGACCCACACTTTTCTCTCATCACAAGACTCATATTTAGACCATCTTCTAATGTCTTCAAACCAAACTGCTAAATCACCCGGATTATTGATTGTTTCCTCAACTTGTTCCTCCGATGTCAATGTCATGATGAACTTTGACCCACTTAAAGTCATTACTTTGGAGACGGTGCCTATTGCTTGTGTTATGATTGATACTGTCGAGTGCAGATCCTTCTGATGTGGACTAGAGCAAATGATGCTTCTTGAAAGCCACTAAATTCTTCATATTTTTTTCCCCTTTGATTCTAACTAGCCTGCTGTTAACCTCCTGTAGTTGACTGAGTTCCACATTCTGTCTTGTAAAACCCTGAAAAATTCGAATATGTTGACCATGACGTCGTTAATTAATTTAGTTGACTTCGTTAAATATTGAGATTTTTTTATCGACGATTATTTCTGCTAACACTTGAACTCGTAGGACCGTTGAGAGACTAACCAGATAGTTTAGTAATTTTTATATGCATAGGAATAGAGGTACTTTGGTGATTTATATGTTAATATTTGATGAATATATGGTTAGCTTTAATTAATTTTGTGGCTATTTTTTAGTATTAGTATTATGAGTATAATTTAAGAAAATAATATTTTCATTATTATTCCCTACGTCTATGTTTAGCAGGTGGTTGTTAATTATTTTCTTTAAAATTTTTCTTAATTACTTTATAATTAGTATATTATAGTTTAATAAACCTAA
This sequence comes from Portulaca oleracea, assembly GCA_029582165.1. Lineage (NCBI taxonomy): Eukaryota > Viridiplantae > Streptophyta > Magnoliopsida > Caryophyllales > Portulacaceae > Portulaca > Portulaca oleracea. Next base: position 6,208,637 of record CM055878.1, on the reverse strand, counting down.
AGTTCCAAACCCTAATCCCTCCCACTCCTCTCTCTCCCGTTCCTCTCTCTGAGTAACCGCCAGCCACCACCGATCACCTCCTGTAATCGCCGCCACCTCCGCCTCGCCGGAATCCGCCCCGAGCAACCGCCCGACCACCGCTACAACCACGGTTGCGTAAACCCTTAACCTATCCTGTTTCTTACTTTGTTTTGCATCTGTTTTGGGCTAAGTGTTAGGATACTATTATTGAATGATAATCTGAGTTTTTTTTATGTTAATTACATGCTTAGGGTTAATACTTTACTTAGTTTACTTTAAGTGTGTGTTTTGGTGTCGAAGTAGAATTCTGTGAATTTTTATGTATGCAAATTATGGTTAGTTTAGGTGAATTGTGATAGGTTTAAATTAGAGTAGTTCAGGGGAAACAATATTTGATTTACATAATAAGTAATAGGTGGTGAGGTTCTGTCTTACCATAATTTTTATGATTATATGTTCTTACTGCTTACTCGTACATACGAATCGATAATTATTGTATGTGGTGAATGTTTTGTTTGAGAGATGGTATTGTATTAGATTGCATGATATAGGTCTTGCTAAAGTTGTTAATTTGATTTTTTCATGTGTTATATAGAGTATGGATACATATGTTTGAGTTTTAAATGGAGTTGCGTTTTAATTCTCAAATTATTTGACAATTTCAAGTTTTAAATTTTGATTCTATTTATTTTGAGACCTATACGTGTTATTATTATATTATAATTTTTTAAACAGAGTATTTATAAACTTTCCTTGTTCTTTATGCAAATTAAATTATATTATGCTTAGTAAAGTTCGATCTTTGATGCGTTAATCGTTTTATTATTAATTATTATAATGCGTTGCTTTTATTACGAGTTTTATCGATTTTCTTTATTTAAAAATACTTCAAATTTAGTCACGAGTGAAGGGTTATTTTTCTTGCTGTGCTTGTTTTACTTTCATAAGGTTTCGATGTCGAAAATTTGGGTTTTGTTGTGACCCCTATGATTAGTTTTTAAAGAAAATGTTTACTTTGAAAATCTAATGTGTTTATGTGAGTTTTAGTGTTAGTTTGAGTATAGTTTGACCTTGGTTGTGTTAGGGGGTGAAGGGGAAGGTATTTGACCTTAAGTGGACTGTTTAGAGACCCAAATTAGAGTCCCGGGATAGCATGGTTAAAGTAGGACCGAAAAACCCTGAGCTAAAGATAGGTCAGTTTGGACAGAATTTATAAGTCGTACTCTATCGGTCACCATAAATCATGTAGTTAATATTTAACCCTACCGTTTGACCGAGAAGTACCTTAGTGTGTTAGCTTTCATAGGAATTTTGCGGATTGAGATTTTGTGGTGTATTCTGAGTTAGGCCCCAAATAGCGCACTTAGGTCAGAACTGGAAATGTTTTATAGTTCTCTAGTTTTGAGGACCTTAGGATGTGTTTTGGTCTCGAGGTCAACATAAGAGTTTTAGTAGACATCCCGTGATTTCCAGAAAGTCCAAAACCAGACCCGTAGGATGTCGGTAAGTCAAGTTATGGTTCGTTTTAGGTGAGCATTGCAATCTGTCCAGTTTACTTTTCGATTAAATGTGTTGTTATGTGTGATTTATTTATTTATTTGTAATATGTTAGGTGTTTGTTTTATGTGATGGTTTAAAATATGTGAGATATGTTTAAAATGTTAATTTATGAATGATGGGAACCTTATAGTGTTCCTAGGGGTGGGTTAGGAAGAAAGTAGATTGCGTTAACTCCGTACGACACGTTTTAATGTTAGGAATTTCCTTATTTTTAGGCGCATTCTAAATCGCTCGTTTTAGTGAGCTCAAGTGTATTCGAGAAGTGAAGAGAAGATTGCCAGGTAATGTTTATGTCCTAAATCCCATCGGGGTGCACTTTAATTGTTTTGTTGATTTTAAGTTATTTTACGGTTTGCATCCCGAAGGGATTTTATGATGAAAATTGACTGTCTATTTTGGATGTTGATTACGTTCTTGAGTTGGTAAAATGTGGACAGTCGTTTATGTGTGATTTGGAAATGGTTTTGGAAATTTGGGATTGGATTGGCTTGAATTGCTTGAATTGAGATGGTGTGATAATAAACCTGATTAATAAATCAAACGTGACGTAAATGCGGGTTCGGGCAACACCCCCAAAGACCAGGTTCTGGGCATCCTATAGGGGGGTTGTCAAGAGATCAGGGATGTCTGATAGGTGCTACTTCCCCGGGGTTAGTTTTATGCACGTGTGTGAAGTGGATGGCTATCCGTATGATTGTGATTGTGAATGATTGAGATTGGTATTGAGATTGAGATTGTGATGAGATTATGATATGATTATAGCGAAGTCATTGGACTTCAAGGGCCAAATAAGCAAGGTCCGCCCGCTTAATAAATCTGAAAGATGGGTATGGTTGGTTGGGAAAGAAAACACTTTATGAAAGGATTTGACTTGTTTACTTTTCTCCCAAAAATGAATTGAAATGAATTTTTAAACTGTTTTGACGGTTAGGGGTAGACATTATTGAGTCCTCCTCATGTTTTTAAATGTTTTGTTTTCAGGTAAAGAGTTCTGTGATGGGAATGGGAACTAGCAGTGAGGACGTCGAAGCTAGTCTTGAGAATAAGTTTAGTTTATGTTTAGAATTGCGTTCGTAATGTTAGTTTATGTTGTTCTAGAATTTGAAAGTTCTCCTGTTTATTAAATTCAAGTAATTAATGATTAGTTAGTTTTTCCCTTTCTTGCCTTGTATTCCTTCGGGAATACGGCAGTAACGCCCAATTAAAAAGAAAAAAAATGAGTCTTCCGCTATTACCGTTAGTCAATGTTTGACTTTTTCATAATTGAATTTCCATGGCGTTACATGTCTTCTGTCTTTTCTGACCCATATTTGCTTAACCCTTCTTCTCTGAGGCGTTGCTCTGCTTCTTGCTTTCTGAACAATTATTATGCGACCCCTGATTATTTTCCTTATGCTTTCTTCCACTTTTTCACCACTCCAGAAGTGAACAAAACCGAATCTTCCTCGCAAACTCCTTCTCCTTGAAATGACAGCATGCTTGACATTTCCAATCCTCCAAAAGATGCCTTTTAATCCATATTTATCAAGTTTCTCCGGTAGGTTGCTAACAAAAATGGCATGCTCTCCCTTGTCACCTACCATGGCGAAGTCTCTTCTGCAGTCTTCTCACCTATTTCTCCATCCCCATATGTTACAATTTACTTTTTCTTTTTCCCCCCTTTGAAACAATGTTACAGTTTAGTAGTTTACTATATTTTATGTTAATGTTTGAATAGAAAATATACTCTCATGCATTTCGTCTATTTGATTTTTTAAATAATTTTTTCTTATTATTCCATATTATTTATAGTTTTACAATTTCAATAATATTAGATTACTAGTTTATTTTATTTATCGTAACATTGATTGATTAAAATATCAAAAGTTAATTTTAATTAAATGTTTGAAATAATTTTTCTATTAGTAACATGACGAATCTTTGCAACCTTGATTTGTCTAAAATGACAATTATAAAAAAGTGGAGGGAGTACTTATTATGATGCTAGATAGCACTCTCGCCTTGTCTTGTCAAATTATCTATCATTTTGAGGTGTTGTTCTTTAGGATGGTAATTTGGTAAGTAATGTGACATTTATATTCCCTACCATTTTATCTACTTTTACTTACCCAACCCAGTTACCTTAGGTTATCATGTATACCTACCTCCTTACTAGTCTGAAAAATAGGACCTAACCAAAGCTTTTTCAGGATAAAATTTAATTTGTTAGTTTAAACTTTATAACATATCGTTAAGTAACTTTATTGTCACCTGTACGGCTGTACCAGTGATAATATGTTTTTCATTCCCTGAGGATCTTTTTTATGATCATTCCTAGGGGGTAATGATAGTATTTTCAAAGTATAATTTCAACCATTGTAATTTTATTGATATTATTTTAAAAAGCAAAAATACTTGATAAAGTAGGAAGAGTGGAGGGCAATAAAAAAAACTTAAATAAATAAAAATAAATTAGAGACAACAATGGGAATGGAGTTTGCAAAATAATGCCTAAAATTGTCTAATCCAAAAAATTTGGATATGATCATAAATTATTAAATCTGATACAATATTTCCCTTATTATCATTATTACTCATACTTGATCTTTTATTACCTAAATTTACATTTGTCCCAATTATGTAAGTTTGACAGGATCGGAAAAAACTAGATAATGGTAATTAATTTGTATTTCTTTATTATATGATGTTGAACTAAAATGAAGTAAAATTGAATGGACTTATAATAGGAACAGAGCCAAAAATGATGAATCTAGCTACATAGTGAGTTGATTCCATTAATAAAAACCAGTAACTTGGTCTGAAAAATCCACAATTAATTATATTTTATTACGTCACATGCGGGTCTGAAAAATATTGGAGGAAGCAAAAATTGATATAGGTGATGATAAAATATTAGTATGTCTCCCCCAACTTCCCAAGTAAATTTGACAAGGGGTTGAAGGTGTTGACAAAAGAAAGCAATTCATTAATGGAAGCACATGCTGTGCAATACAATACCAGCAGTTCTATAAACATAATTCCCTTTTTAGATCTGCTTTTATTCTTTTAGTACCCTTTTCTGTAACTGAAATCCCATTCATACTTAACTATAAGTGTGTACTGCTTCTGCATTCGCATTTTTAGTATAGAAGATTACTTTTCAGTTTTAACAGTAGATTGCCCCATGCTCACAAATTTATCTTAATTGGATGTTATTAACTATAACTTTTCACTGTTGAAGGTGTATTTGCCATTTCTAATATACATTGCTGTGATCATCAAATAAAGGTTGGGCGTACATTTAAAACAACAGCGTGTATCTGATTTCTGAATCAACTACTTGAATCTGAAAGACCAACTTGGGGTAGGAGGCTTTCTCCATCGAGATCAGGACTCTCATTCTCTGTTCCTTGGACATTCATATTGTAATAATTCTCTGAAGATTGAAGCTGGGAATAATCGCCAGCCTCCATCTGCTCGCTCTGCAGTGACTCTGAGTCAAGCAAGGCCCGCATCCTGGCACGATCTCTGTCTGTTGGATAAGTGCAGTAAAGGAAGGAGTAGATGGAAACGCAAATTACCATGGAGACTACCATTATGGTATAAAGAGCCTTTGCTAGTGATGCAGCGTTCCCTTGGTCTTTTTCTACCACATCAGAGTCTGACGATCCTGCTGGGCTTGGATTATACCCAAATACATGCTGTGCTAGTATGCCTACTACAAGGGGAGCAAATGATGCCAATATTGACTCAAAACAGTTGTCTAATGCATATATGCTTGTTCTATGTTTCTCTGGGACTATTTCTGAGAATATCGGGCTGCCAAAATGCCAAACAACCATGTATCAGTAACATTTTCAAACAGAATAGAAACGTCAATACCTGTGAGTATAACAAACAAGAGAAACTAAAACAAAAGAATTAAAAGAGGGAGAGGCACTACGAACTTGTTTGTAGCAGGGGCGTTCCAAGATGTGATGAGCCCCAAGATAACCATGACTAGGCCATATTTGAAGGCCAAGGAAGGATCATCCGGTAATCCAAAATATAAGATAGCTGTTAAAGGAATGGAAGATCCAGCACTGATTTGAGATAAGATAATTCTGCCAGAATTAGGCAAATGTAGTGCAAGAACATCTCCCATTTTGCCTCCAAATAGGCCTCCAAGTGAACAAGCAACTATATAGGCAGACATGAGGAATGCGGTAGTGTTGTGGGAGAACCCAAGTAGCTCTAACCACATTGGTCCAAATGAGGTTAATCCCAACCAGGGAAATGACCCAGCTATGCCTTGGGCAACTATGATCTGAAAAGATGGGACTTGCATCACAGATTTTGCTTCTGATATCACCTCCTTCAGCTTTGACCAAAAGGGTTTCTCTGCTTTAGGCTTGTCAGCAACTCCACCAGCAAAGTGAGGATCAACAGCAAAAAGCTGGACCATAATGCCAACTACAACACTGACAGCACCCACCAAGTGAAAAGCCATCCTCCAACCAGCAATTCCCATGAAGGAAATTGGAGCTATCAAGACAGCACAGATGCTCCCAAGGATTGTGCCGAGGTTTCCGGTGAGCTGCAACCATCCAAAAGCCGTACCGCGGTTGCTCTCCTTAGTAGAGTCTGCAACCAGAGACTGAATGGCTGGTGTTACAATGGCTAGTCCTATGCCATTCAATGCTCTTGAGATTGCTACCTGCTCACACACCAACTCATATGTGTCACTTCAAATTCTCAACTACTTGAGCTTGACAAGTGCAACAAGAGTTACCACTTCATATTCCTTTTCTCAATCATGCCTGCCTTGTTGAAAGTTGATTGCATAAATGGCATGAGTTTCCCTTGATATATGAATACCGGGTATGTTGACTGTTGGAGTATTTCAAGAGTTAAGGGTTAAATTAAAGGAGGAAATTTAATTATGCAAGTATAAGGTTGACCGTGAAGGTCAATGGAATGGCTTTGGACTAAATTTAGCATGGCGTGGACCGTGTTAGCGGATAGTAACCCAGAAATCAATGAGCAGGGCACGGACCATGTCAACCCATAGTATGCTCGATTTTGAACCTTGTTGATTTTAGCCTGAATATAATCGACATGAGATTATACTTTTGTTGCTTATTGACTGACTTGGTGAAGTCAATATTGACCTACAATTATGATTGTAATCCAATGGATTATGCTCATGAATCAAGGGTTTGTGTGGCAAGTTTTGAGGCTCCACAACACTACATAAGGAGGATGAATTCCATTCATCCAACATACAACTCTTCTCTTCTTACTCAAGTTCCTAGAAAGCTTCAACGCACTTTATGAGGCGTTGAATGCAACAACATATTCTAAGAGTTCTTGAGAAATCTTGTTCTTTACTCACAGAAGTTAGGTATTACTCTTGAGTCTATTCACGGTCTTGTGAATAAGTATTAAGGGGGGACGAGTCTTAACCACCGACTCCTAGCCACCTAAGTAATCTCTCATCTTATATTATGGTGATTGTGTTATCCTCATTTCCCAACATATATTGATGAATTAGTAAATAGCTACTACTACTTTCACCACCAATAACCCAATTTGAAACCAAGTGGCCTTGGCTTAATGTCATCCAACTCTACCTACTTAACAAAGCGTATAGTGCAACGCAGATAAACGTTTCCTCTGGTTGTTGATTAGTAAGACATGGAGTCAGATTAGAATCGCCCAAAATAAATTCATCTACTTTGACCTTGACCCACTGGCAGATCCCGGGGCATGGGTAAGGGTGGCCACAGCCACCGGTAACACAAAAAAAATTATTAATTTAGTGTAATTTGTGATAAAAATTATGGATTTTATATGTATTGGATGAATATAATAGTGTATTGGTCACACTTAACCAAAAGACCTAAATACGCCACTACCTTGACCTTATTATATTAGGGCATTACCAAACCAGAGAAATCCTCTTTCTACAGGATTGATTACATTTTGTAGTCAAAATTTCTCAAAGAATAAGAAAACAAGCTAAAATATGACCTGAGCCCTACTGGAATAACAGGCTCACAACAGCAGCCAAATTGCCTAGTACTTTTGTGTGACATCTAGTTCATTCTTTGATATTACATGATTGGAACAGGAAATTGAAAAAAAAAAAACAGCAGAACAAGATTTATGGAACAGGAAATTGAAAAAAAAAAGTCAACTAGAGGTGATGAGATGATGAGAGAATATAAAGGGAATCTAGATGAGGTACCTGGAAGTAGGTGGAGGAGAAGGCAACAAGGAAAGTAGCAGCAGCCCAGAGGAATGCACCAAGAGCAATGACAAAGGTGCGATCATGGCGGACAGCAAGGTAAGCAGCAAGAGGGTAGCAACTTGATTGCACTATGGACCTTAAAAGGGTCAAAGTGCCCAGCCCTGTTGGGTCTGTGTCCAGTGCTTCTCCAACTTCTTTGTAAACTCCTGGCAGCAACGACTCGTCTGCTTTTTCTATTATCCCTGCCAAATTCACCAGCACCATTGTCACCGTCTCTGACCTCATCTCTATTCAATTCTTCCTACTGTCCTTTGCTTCTCCCTGTTTGCTTACAAACTTACAAACAAAGGGCTTCCTCACAAATTGGATGTTTCCTGCCCTTACTGCAATCCTTACATGTTGTGCGTTTCTCATAATAAAATAATCACACTTGACTAAGTATATCTATATACTAATCAACCTTCCTTGCTCCCGTGGATTATGGAGATCCTCTTCACGATACCATTTCCTTGACTTTCAATATAATATTAATTCATAAAAAGGAACAAAATAACAAATTTTCACAGTAACATTAATAACTGTTTGTGTTAGTTACGTTGTAATCGACCCTTTACCAACACCGTCACTGTCATGCTTATTGTGAATTTTGATCGGCCATGCGGAAAATCTAACCCGAATAGGCCCATCTTGTGGACTGTAACAACCGTTTGAGTTAAAATGACGCATTGAAGACTGTAAAAAGTCAAAATTGGCAAATATGGTGGAACAGATGGAGTAGAAGACAATTACAAATGTAAATAAATCATAAGTGAGGTTTCGTATAATGGTATCATTCTGTTTCACCTATCTGAGAGAGAGAAGTTTAGTTCAAAGGAGGGTCTTTTCATCCCTCATTGAGTCACTGTCCTCATTAACTGGACCTGATTGCCTCCATACTTTGGTTACCTCAACTGTCAGCTCATCTAATTATGCAAACTAAAGTTGGTAACTCTCCTGCTCAGCAGCTTGTCAAAGGGAATGATCAGGTATCAATGTATCACGGATTGCATCTATGATTCTATCGAAGCCTACAACTTTACCCACTTTCTCTCTCCCGGATGCTTACAGTAAAGGAGGGGCAAGATTCCTCTGGTGGTTTAATGGTGAATAAATGGCAACTAATGGATAATTCTCTCCATGGTTTTATCAGTTCAGATTGCAGAATTGTCTATAATATTCGGAGAGGTCCAGAGCGGTTAGGAATTTAGGATCATTGTTATTTCAACCTTAAACCAGTTGAAACTAGTTTTATAAAATAAATAAATAAATTATTAAGGAAATCTATCTGTGAAATTCTTACTTCATTCTCAGTATCTTTTGGTGAACACCTAATCCACTCATACTTAAATGTCTATACTGGTTCTGGATTTTGATTTGCAGTATGGAGGGATGTAGCTATTTGATGACCCATGCCCGGCTCCATCTGAATCGCAATAGGAAAGTACCTCAAGGGGATGACATGTTTCTGTCATACTGAAGTGGGATGGTTCTCATCAACTACTCATGTAGCTTATGGGATCATAAAGTAAATCTAACCCATAACTTAGTTCGTTACACCACAGAATGGAACGTTTTTGCTTCTGTAAATAAAAGTAGATTTAAAAGGCGATTTCTTAATTAGGTATCTGCATTTTTCCCAGTAACCAAACTATGGCCGCAACAGGGAGTAAAAAGTTGAAAAATCCTCGCAAGTAATGCTTCACTGTGATCATCCATTGGACATGACAAGTACCAGATACCGAGCTACATTATGATTTGAATTATAGATTAACTTGGCTAGGCATTTCATTATATCTTTACTTCTTTCAAGCCAATCAATGATAAAAGGAAAAAAGAAAAAAAAAAAAAAGAGCATCTATTGTCCCTAATGACTGATGATCAGGATTAATAATAATCAACCCTTGCCATCCCTCCGAAAAATCTTCTCTAACCGACACTGTGAGTTTTGTTTTCATAGTCAGGATTTATAGCTATCACGTTTGTCAGGACTAGATCGCCTCTTCAGAGATTAGTTACCGTGCTCTCATGATTTGTCAGAGCAAATTAGTGGTGCAGTTGCAACTCTCTGATTTTCACAAAATAAAAATGGCTGGATATATATATTTCAAAATCCCAGGTACATATTGGATGTGCACGTTTCATTCAGCTTTTCGAATCCGATAGACAAACCTGAGGCGAAAGGAGATGCTTCACGTCATTTTCATCAAGATAAGGACTTTGATTGCCTGCATATTCAACATCTAACTTGTGTTGTTCTGAAAATTGAAGTTTATATGATTCATTGCTGTCCATCTGCTGTAACTCTGAATCAATCAAAGCCTGCATTTTAGCTCGTTCTCTGTCTCTGGGATAGGTGCAGTACAGAAAGGAATAGATGGAGACACAAATCACCATTGACACAGCCATTATGGTATATAGAGCCTTTGCAAGTGATGCAGCATTCCCTCTGTCTGTTTTGGCCACTGCAGTGTCTGAAGATCCTGCTGGTATCGGCTTATACCCATAAACATGCTGAGCCAGTATCCCCACGATAGGGGGTGCAAATGAGGCCAATATAGACTCAAAAGAGCTGTCTAATGCGTATATGCTTGTCCGATGTTTCTCAGGCACTATTTCTGCAAATATTGGGCTGATGACATCAAAATCAAGCGTCAGTGACATGCTGTCGCTCAAAAAGATGAAATTGAGTTCATTGAGGGAAGAAGATAAACAAAACAAGATGAAAAGCAGATAACTAAATGTAAAAGGAACATTTGATGGGTTGAAGCAAAGGAGCAACATACTTGTTTGTAGCTGGGGCATTCCAAGATGTGATGAGTCCCATGACCAACATGACCATTCCATACTTGAAAACAGTGGAAGGATCATTTGGTAACCCCAAATATAATATGGCTGCCAAAGGAATGGCAGATCCAGCACTGATCTGAGATAGTATGATTCTCCCAGAATTAGGTAATTTCACTGCAAGGACATCACCCATTTTCCCTCCAAACAGACCTCCAAGAGAATTACCAACTATGAAGGTGGTCATAAGAGCAGCAGTAGTTTTATGTGAGAAGCCAACAAGCTCTAACCACATAGGTCCAAATGAGAATAACCCCGACCAAGGAAAACATCCCGCTACACCTTGGGCAACTATAATCTGAAAGGATGGGACTCGCATCACAGATTTTGCTTCTAATATCACTTCTTTGAGTTGTGACCAAAAGGGCATGGTTGAGTTGTCAGCTTTAGGTTTTTCACCACCGTCTGCAAATTGGGAATCAATGGCAAAGAGTTGTACCATAATGCCAACTACAACACTAACTATCCCAACCAAGTGAAATGCTATCCTCCAACCGGCAATCCCCATGAAAGAAGTTGGAGCTATGAGAACTGAACAGATGCTTCCAAGGATTGAGCCTAGGTTTCCAGTGAGCTGCAGCCATCCAAAAGCCATGCCCCGGTTGCTCTCGTTTGTAGAGTCTGCAACTAGGGATTGAATAGCAGGTGCCACTATGGCAAGTCCTATGCCATTCAATGCTCTTGACACTGCTAACTAATCAACAAGAAAAACAGTATATCTAATGTATGACTTGGGAATAATTAATTTCCTACTCTACAATTCAAATATGGAGATTGTACTCTGTTTTTCTAAAAGGGTGAATGCGGGAAAAATCAAGGATAGGTCAAGTGAAATCAAAAGCTATATAGATAGAGTGAGAGAGAGAGGGGATAGAGTCTACCTGGAAGTAGGTGGAAGAGAAGGCGACGAGGAAAGTGGCTGAGGCCCATAAAAAAGCACCAAGAGCAATGACAAAAGTGCGGTCATGGCGGACAGCAAGGTAAGCAGCGAGAGGGTAGCAAGAAGACTGTACTATTGACCTAAACAGGGTGAGGGAACCCAGGCCTGTTGGATCTGTCCCAAGAGCTTCTCCAACTTCCTTGTATACTCCTGGCAGCAAAGACTCATCTGCTCTTTCTAGTATTCCTGCCAAGTTCACCAGTACCAGTGTCAATGTCTCCCCCTTCATCTTTCTTTCTTTCTTTCTCTCTCCCTCTCTACTCTTCCATTCTCTTTGTCTCCAACCAAGCAATGCCCTCTCTGTTTTCCAGATCTGCTCCTATGCTTTGTTGACTTTGATTGCCCCCCCCCCCCCCTTCCTCCTCTAACTGCAGCTGGTGACCTTGACAAATTATAAAATACATCCACTTGATTATATATAAATTGTTCCCATCTGCATAAAACAAATCCATATGTTCATTTTTACGCATGCAATGCAATTACTTGGGAGTTGGGACTGACTCAAAGTAATCCATTTCTTATATATAGTTTGGGCTCTATGATAATAACAACAAACCCCAGTAATATACAAGTTTTAGTTGAGCCCAGCTACTTTAATAGACCTTGTTCACTGCTTAACCAGATCAGTTTCCTACAAACAGCAATTAGCAAGGCTGTTTAGCCTAATGGAAACGCTATTTTTAGTTATTTCTGTTGAAATCAGTAGTATGTTTTCTGTTAGGAGTTGTGTTTTCCATTTTTAGTCTATGTCCAGGTTAGTTGAGTTTTTCTACAAGTAGTAGATTGTTGGCTTTTTCTGATTTTAGGAGTCAAAGGAGTAGTGCATATCATGCAGATTGTGGGTCAGTTACGGGTCCTAATTTTGTGGTCATTCTATTTGTTATGTGCCTCTTTAAAGGGCAGAATTCTAATGAAAGCAGTAAGATTGCAGTCATCTTCACTTTTCTCCTTGCATATTTTATCTATCAATGGTATCAGAGCCAGTAGGTAGTTCTTCATCCCCACAAAAAAAAAAAAAAGAAGTTGTAGCTTTCTTCCTCCAAATTCTCTATGGCCTCAGACAACAATAGTTTCGTCCAACCGGCAGTCCCACGTTTCGATGGTCACTATGATCATTGGAGCATGCTCATGGAGAATTTTCTTCGATCCAAAGAGTTCTAGAACTTGATAGATCCAGCAATTGAAGAGCCAGAAGACCCAAAGAAGGTGACGGACGCTCAACAAAAGGAATTGGATGGTAAACGCTTGAAAGATTTGAAGGTGAAGAATTACCTATTTCAAGCAATTGATCGTACTATACTGGAGACAATTCAATCCAAGAAAATGTCGAAGGATATTTGGGATTCTATGAAGAAAAGGTATCAAGGTTCTGAGAGAGTGAAGCGTACACAACTTCACACCTTGAGAAGGGAGTTTGAATCGCTACAAATGAAAGACGGAGAGTCTGTGTAACGCCCCGAAAATTTCAGATCTGAACTTAACGGTCAAAGTCAAACGTTGACTAACATTAACAGCGGAAGACTCATTTTTTTTTTAAACTTATGTTATTTACTTGGCATCTTGCATCTCAAGAGATACAAGGCAAGAAAGGAAAACTAACCACAAACGATAACTGTTTACTTCAAATTAACAACGAAAGGAACTTAGAATTCTAGAACAACAAAACACAACATTAACTAAACTTCAAGTCTAAACATAAACTAAACTTTATTATCAAAACGGCTAACTCCAACGTCCTCACTCTAGTGCCCTTCCCCTTCACATAACTGATCTTCACCTGAAAACAAAACATTCACAACATGAGGGGGGAAACATCAATAATGTCTACCCCTAACTGTCAAAACAGTTCAAAGTTCATTTCAAACCATTTTAAGGGAGGGGAACAAGTCAAACCTTTTTACAACTCAATTGTAACCCAACCCAGAAATATCCAGAGATTAGAAATAACCAGAGTTTCAGAAATAACAAAACTTATAAACCAACAGTACAAACTTCCAACTCAGAAAAACACAATGTGCGTAAAACCTCAATCGACACTTTTAAACTCGTAATCGTAAATCGGACATCGTAAATCGAAACCGTAAATCGTAAATCGTAAATCGTAACTAAATCGTAAAGCGAGTAATCCTTTCCTAAGAAAACAATCAGAATTTTATTATGCGGGCGGGATTTGCCTATCCCGAATATCGTAACTCGAGAATCGAGCAGGATCTCGGATCCTCGTAATCAAAATGGATAGCCGGTCCGTAAGCGAGAATCAGATGTGTGCACAATCTCAAAAATAATATCGGGACTCCCCGATCTCTTGATAACTCCCCTGCAGGAACAGATCCTGGTCTAAGGGTCGTTACCCGCAACTCGCTTATGGTTTCACTTTGATTATTAGTATCTTATGAATTATCAGGCGTCAGACTTCAAATAAAACCTAACCCAGTTTCCAAAATCAACAGAATAAAACTCAGAGTTTAAAAAGACTGCCACGTTTTACTCAACTCGGAAAAACAACTCACGGACATCCAAATCGCATACCTAACTTTACAGAAAGTCCATGCGGGATGCAAGCTTCATAAAACTTAAAATCACAAAAGCAGATAAAAGAGCATCCCAAAGGATCGGGACATAGACATTACCCGAGCGCTTCTTTTTACTTCAACACTTACACACGGGAGGTAACTATCGCGTCTTCTCGCTCGGACCTAGAATTTGAATAATACTTCTAAAAATTAAACTCACCCTCTACGATAGCTAATACATATAAATTCTACCATTTCCCAAACTTAACAATTTCTTACAACTAAACTAACCATGTAACATGCAATATACTCACATAAAATCATGTCATCAATAACTCCACCTTAATCAAAATAATAACTAAATTCTAAAATGTAACTTGCATGGTAATTCTTTAGAAATTACCAATATGCCACTATTCATGCAAATAATGATGCTAGGTCACAATATCATGCATTCTTAGTTAAAACTACCCTTCTAGGGTTCCTAACATATTCCTAGGGTTCCAAGATCAACATGAATCAACCCTAAAACATTTTAACCCTACTAAAGACATAAAATACTAAGATTACACACTTTACACAAGGACTCGATAATAACATGAACTTATTAATATTAATAGGTACATAAAAATATTAGTTCAAACTTAATATTAGCAACATTATGAAAATAGTCATAGAACTTACTATCATCGTAACTTAATACCATAATACGAACCTTGATACTAATAATATACACAATAGTGATAAAATGGAACCTTATTAATAATATAATCTTAAAAATATAATAAGCAACCTTAGTAACCTCCTGGAACATAATAGTAATTCAAAACCTATTAATTAGTACTAGTAATAATACAACACTTAAAATCATTTGAAGACTTTAATATTCATACTAATAATATGAAAAACTACTAGTATCACAAACTTAACAATAATATTACGAAAAACTTTGATAATAATTAAATGAATAATTTAGTAACCTTAATAATAGGAACTAAAAAATTTTAAAATAATTAAATGTACTTACTAACAAAGAGGACTTCAAAATAATAATATGAACTTAGTAATATTATGAAAACTTATGTCATGAACTTAATAACATGAAAACCTAAACAATGACATGGAATAACTAGAACATATACTTAATCATGAAAACTTTATAAAGCTTTAATACCAAAGTATATAAAACTCTTAATATTAAGACATATGAAACTTTGATACTAATAATGTGAAACATTTAATACTAATAATATGAAACTTTCCGGAAACTTTATAATAATCATAATAATACGAAACTTTATAAAAATCATGAAACTTAATATTTACAATATGAAACTTACTAGTAGTAATAATATGAAAACTTAATAAAAAAATAATAGGAAACTTAACTAATAATAATAATAGTAATAGTAATAATAATAATAATAATAACAAAACGATTAATAACAATACGAAAATAGTATTACTAGGAAATATAATAATTTGTAAAACATGGCTATTAGGCTTATTTTGGTATGTGAATCAGAGAGAAACCAGCAGGAGAGCAATACTAAGAACAATAGTAATATGAACCAACAAGAAAAGCACTAGTAAGCAACAAAAGTAGCACTCGGCCCATGTCAAGCAAAATAGAGCACCTAATGCGAAAAACAGAGAGTTTGGTTTCAAGAAGGATTACGTGACGAATGACAGGGCTACGACGGTCGTTGGTGCTGGGCGTCGACGGTGGTACTACGGCGGCAGCTCAGAATGTTTGATGGTCGCCGACAGTCGCAGTCCGAACAGGGAAACGGTAGGGAGCACAAACAGGGGAGAAAGGTCGGTGTTGGATGCCTCGCTGGTGGGGTTCGCGTCAAGCGCCAAGGCGCGTCGTCAGGATCGATGGGGGCGTTGGCAGTAGCGACGGTGGCTCGGGGTGACGTCGGGTGGTGGCGTTTTCTGGGCCAACAAAACAGGGGGTTTGGGGGTGGATTTTGGTGCAGTTTCGTGGCGTTAGTGCAGGGCGGAGGTGGCCGGAAATGGTGGAGCGGCGGTCGAACTGTGTTGGGGTGGTGTTTGGCGGAGCCGTGGAAGGAGGGAGGTTTGAGGTGGTTGCTGGCGTGGTGCGTGGTGGTCGGATGAGAAGCAGTAACAATGCTATATGGTTGAGGGGAGAGAGAGAGAGAGAGAGAGAGAGAGGGGGGGGGGAGGGAGGGGGAGGGGGGGATGCATGTCAGATAAAGATAGGGCAAGGGTGAGAGTAAAAATAGTGGGGTTTGCATTTTGCAGTATCAAAACGGTTATTTCAAATTACTTGGGAAAGGGTTTTTTTTTTATAGAATTAGGATAAAATAGGAAGAAATGGGTGAGGAGGTGAGGTCATCAAGATCATGTCATCACAAAATTTCTACCAAAAAAAAAATACCCCTAATGTTAATACTATATTCCCCAACAATTTTTACCCGTAAACATAATCAAAGCCAGATAAAATTTCAACAACTGATCCAAATAAAATTCTACCCAAAGCCCGAAAAATTTCTAACTGATATTTTTAGAACACTAAAAATTCCAAGAAACTCACTCGCGGTCCTAAAAGCTCCTGTGTGAAAAACAAATAAATAAATAACGGAATAAAACGCTCGTTAGGAATTTTAATGGTAAACGCGATTGAATTTTTCAGGGTTTTACATCATTACCCCCTTAAAAGAAGTTTCGTCCTCGAAACTTAAACTCTTACTTAGCGATTCTTCAAACGGAACTCACGGTTACCTTAACCAAAAACTCGGGATTTTACATCATTACCTTCTTCAAAAGAGTTTCGTCCTCGAAACTCAACATGCCTCAAGCATAGGATCACAACTTAATCATACTGTAACTTATGAGGGAAAGAGATGAGTACCAGTCACATCGTCATCCACATTTTCTGCTTCTTTGTCCCGCATTACATACACTCGGCCTCCCTAGTTGCTCGGTGCTTGAAATTGTTGACGAGGTGGCCTGTCACGATTGGCTTGGTTGCCATTTGAGCCATCCCGATTCTGATGTTGTTGCCTTGGGTTCCTGTTGTAGCCTCCTCGATCCTGGTATGTTGAGAGTGGGGCTCCTTGATTGTTGGTCCTTCCCTGGTTGGATCCTTCTAGTGCTGGAAGAGAGCAATCTATTACCATATGATGGGGGCTGCCACATCGGTAGCAACTTGCCCTCAAGTTAGTCCTGCACTCCACGATATGGCGGGTGCCACAAGCTCTACAAAACAACCCAGGTGGTGGTGCTTGGTTACCCTTCCAGTTGTTGTGATGGCTTCTCTTGTCGGGGTATATTGGAGTATGATCAGAGCGGGAAGGTTCCTTTCTCTTGTTGCCTTGCTTGTTCATATATGCCTCCCGAGCTATAGCCACTCTCTCAATGTTGATGGCCACGTCCAGCATCTCCTGATACGATGTGAATGTGCGTGCTGACATACGATCTTGAATGTCAAAACTCAATCCACTCTCGAAACGGTTCATCTTCAAAACTTCCTTAGCCACATATGCCGAAGCGAAACGGGACAATTCTGAGAACTTGGTAGCGTATTCCAGCACACTGTTCTTCCCTTGTTCCAATTCTAGAAACTCTTTCTCCTTAGCCTTTTGGAGCGACATAGGGTAAAAGCGATTTTTCAGCATCTCCTTGAACCGGTTCCAGTTGAACCCAGGTTCATTCTGTCGTTCCTTCACACTCATCCACCATAAGTCAGCCTCTCCTTTCAGGTGGTAGGTCGCAAATCCAACTTTCCGCTCCTCATGGCAGGGAAGAGCGTCGAATTTCTTTTCGATGTCACGTATCCACTCTTCAAACACCTTGGGGTCAGCTTCCCCGGAGTAGGTGGGAGGGCTGAGGCTGTTAAACTCCTTGAATAAAGAGGCATTGTTGTCCCTCCTCGTGTCGCCTATTTGCTCCGACATTCGTTGAAGATGCTCGGTCTGCCGAGTCATCATCTCCATCATCATAAGTTGTGCCATCTCGGGGACTATTGGCGGGGTGTCCTCTCCATTCGTGGCGGATTGAGCAGCTTGTGCTGCTCGTGCAGCTGCTATCTCTTGGAGTTCTGCAAACCGTTGTCTTAGCTCATCACTAGTTGGGATAGGCCTACCTTGAGCCCCATTAGATCCAGTCTCGTCGTCATGAGTCATCCTGGAGTCAAAAGAATTTGCCTTATCCAACTCTTACCAATGAGTTTCTCCCCTAGTAATTCGAACATAATAAAACATTCACAAGGTTACTTGATAACAACAGATTAAGTCAGCACATAAACTCATAAACAATTAAAGAGCAAAATATATCCCAGCCCCATCCTACACTCACACTCCGAACGTAGCACCCTAAGCTCTAACTAAAAACCTAATAGACACTTAGGAGCTACCAAGTCGTAACCCAGAGCTCTGATACCATTCTGTAACGCCCCGAAAATTTCAGATCTGAACTTAACGGTCAAAGTCAAACGTTGACTAACATTAACAGCGGAAGACTCATTTTTTTTTTAAACTTATGTTATTTACTTGGGCGTTACTGCCGTACCTCCGAAGAGATACAAGGCAAGAAAGGAAAACTAACCACAAACGATAACTGTTTACTTCAAATTAACAACGAAAGGAACTTAGAATTCTAGAACAACAAAACACAACATTAACTAAACTTCAAGTCTAAACATAAACTAAACTTTATTATCAAAACGGCTAACTCCAACGTCCTCACTCTAGTGCCCTTCCCCTTCACATAACTGATCTTCACCTGAAAACAAAACATTCACAACATGAGGGGGGAAACATCAATAATGTCTACCCCTAACTGTCAAAACAGTTCAAAGTTCATTTCAAACCATTTTAAGGGAGGGGAACAAGTCAAACCTTTTTACAACTCAATTGTAACCCAACCCAGAAATATCCAGAGATCAGAAATAACCAGAGTTTCAGAAATAACAAAACTTATAAACCAACAGTACAAACTTCCAACTCAGAAAAACACAATGTGCCAGAAAACCTCAACTGACACTTTTAAACTCAGAATCAGAAATCAGACATCAGAAATCAGAAATCGTAAATCGTAAATCGAAACGTAAATCGAAGCGAGTAATCCTTTCCTCAGAAAACAATCAGAATTTTATTATGCGGCGGATTTGCCTATCCCCGAATATCGTAACTCGAATCGAGCAGATCTCGGATCCTCGAATCAAAATGGATAGCGGTCGAAGCGTAATCACATATGTGCACAATCTCAGAAATAATATCGGGACTCCCCGATCGCTTATGGTTTCACTTTGATTATTAGTATCTTATGAATTATCAGGCGTCAGACTTCAAATAAAACCTAACCCAGTTTCCAAAATCAACAGAATAAAACTCAGAGTTTAAAAAGACTGCCACGTTTTACTCAACTCAGAAAAACAACTCACAGACATCCAAATCAGACAGTCTAACTTTACAGAAAGTCCCCGTGCGGGATGCAAGCTTCATAAAACTTAAAATCACAAAACAGATAAAAGAGCATCCCAAAGGGGATCAGGACATAGACATTACCTGAGCAGCTTCTTTTTACTTCAACACTTACACACGGGAGGTAACTATCGCGTCTTCTCGCTCGGACCTAGAATTTGAATAATACTTCTAAAAATTAAACTCACCCTCTACGATAGCTAATACATATAAATTCTACCATTTCCCAAACTTAACAATTTCTTACAACTAAACTAACCATGTAACATGCAATATACTCACATAAAATCATGTCATCAATAACTCCACCTTAATCAAAATAATAACTAAATTCTAAAATGTAACTTGCATGGTACTGTTTACTGAAATTACCAATATGCCACTATTCATGCAAATAATGATGCTAGGTCACAATATCATGCATTCTTAGTTAAAACTACCCTTCTAGGGTTCCTAACATATTCCTAGGGTTCCAAGATCAACATGAATCAACCCTAAAACATTTTAACCCTACTAAAGACATAAAATACTAAGATTACACACTTTACACAAGGACTCGATAATAACATGAACTTATTAATATTAATAGGTACATAAAAATATTAGTTCAAACTTAATATTAGCAACATTATGAAAATAGTCATAGAACTTACTATCATCGTAACTTAATACCATAATACGAACCTTGATACTAATAATATACACAATAGTGATAAAATGGAACCTTATTAATAATATAATCTTAAAAATATAATAAGCAACCTTAGTAACCTCCTGGAACATAATAGTAATTCAAAACCTATTAATTAGTACTAGTAATAATACAACACTTAAAATCATTTGAAGACTTTAATATTCATACTAATAATATGAAAAACTACTAGTATCACAAACTTAACAATAATATTACGAAAAACTTTGATAATAATTAAATGAATAATTTAGTAACCTTAATAATAGGAACTAAAAAATTTTAAAATAATTAAATGTACTTACTAACAAAGAGGACTTCAAAATAATAATATGAACTTAGTAATATTATGAAAACTTGGTAATGTCATGAACTTAATAACATGAAAACCTAAACAATGACATGGAATAACTAGAACATATACTTAATCATGAAAACTTTATAAAACTTTAATACCAAAGTATATAAAACTCTTAATATTAAAACATATGAAACTTTGATACTAATAATGTGAAACATTTAATACTAATAATATGAAACTTTCCGGAAACTTTATAATAATCATAATAATACGAAACTTTATAAAAATCATGAAACTTAATATTTACAATATGAAACTTACTAGTAGTAATAATATGAAAACTTAATAAAAAAATAATAGGAAACTTAACTAATAATAATAATAGTAATAGTAATAATAATAATAATAATAACAAAACGATTAATAACAATACGAAAATAGTATTACTAGGAAATATAATAATTTGTAAAACATGGCTATTAGGCTTATTTTGGTATGTGAATCAGAGAGAAACCAGCAGGAGAGCAATACTAAGAACAATAGTAATATGAACCAACAAGAAAAGCACTAGTAAGCAACAAAAGTAGCACTCGGCCCATGTCAAGCAAAATAGAGCACCTAATGCGAAAAACAGAGAGTTTGGTTTCAAGAAGGATTACGTGACGAATGACAGGGCTACGACGGTCGTTGGTGCTGGGCGTCGACGGTGGTACTACGGCGGCAGCTCAGAATGTTTGATGGTCGCCGACAGTCGCAGTCCGAACAGGGAAACGGTAGGGAGCACAAACAGGGGAGAAAGGTCGGTGTTGGATGCCTCGCTGGTGGGGTTCGCCGGCGTCAAGGCGGTGGTCGTCGGTGTCGGGCGTCGTCAGGATCGATGGGGGCGTTGGCAGTAGCGACGGTGGCTCGGGGTGACGTCGGGTGGTGGCGTTTTCTGGGCCAACAAAACAGGGGGTTTGGGGGTGGATTTTGGTGCAGTTTCGTGGCGTTAGTGCAGGGCGGAGGTGGCCGGAAATGGTGGAGCGGCGGTCGAACTGTGTTGGGGTGGTGTTTGGCGGCGAGGAGCTGGTGGAAGGAGGGAGGTTTAAGGTGGTTGCTGGCGTGGTGCGTGGTGGTCGGATGAGAAGCAGTAACAATGCTATATGGTTGAGGAGAGAGAGAGAGAGAGAGAGAGAGAGAGAGAGAGAGAGGGGGGGAGGGAGGGGGAGGGAGGGGTGCGTGTCAGATAAAGATAGGGCAAGGGTGAGAGTAAAAATAGTGGGGTTTGCATTTTGCAGTATCAAAACGGTTATTTCAAATTACTTGGGAAAGGGTTTTTTTGATAGAATTAGGATAAAATAGGAAGAAATGGGTGAGGAGGTGAGGTCATCAAGATCATGTCATCACAAAATTTCTACCAAAAAAAAAAAAAATACCCCTAATGTTAATACTATATTCCCCAACAATTTTTACCCGTAAACATAATCAAAGCCAGATAAAATTTCAACAACTGATCCAAATAAAATTCTACCCAAAGCCCGAAAAATTTCTAACTGATATTTTTAGAACACTAAAAATTCCAAGAAACTCACTCGCGGTCCTAAAAGCTCCTGCGTGAAAAACAAATAAATAAATAACGGAATAAAACGCTCGTTAGGAATTTTAACGGTAAACGCGATTGAATTTTTCAGGGTTTTACAGTCTGTGTCAGGCTATTACGGGAAAGTTATGGAGATAAGCAACAAGATGCGAATATATGGGGAGAAGATGGAAGATGTTGCAATTGTGGAGAAGATACTCCGCTCTTTAACATCTAGATTTGATTTTGTGGTCTGTGTAATCGAAGAATCAAAGGACTTGGATAACTTGTCCCTTGATGAATTGCAAAGTTCTCTCTTTGTTCATGAGCAAAAGATAAAACGGGGCTCCACTGTAGAGGACCAGGCTCTCAAGGCTTCTGTTCATACCCGCTTTAATGGGTACAAAGGCCGTAGTAGAGGTCGAGGCCGAGGCCGAGGCCGAGGTCAAGGAAGAGGAGATTATGGAGGTAGAGATTCCAGCCGTAGTTATAATCACAGTAATGATCAGTCACAAGTCAGAAACAGAGGTCGAGATCATGACAAATCCACGGTGAAGTGTTTCTGGTGCCATAAGTTTGGCCATTATGCATCTGAGTGCTACAGCAGGTTACTTGTTGAAAAACAGATGGGAGAAACTGCAAAATTTGCCGAGAAGGAGGAAGAAGTAGAGACTCTTTTGATGGCAACGATCCCGGGTGACAATGAACCAGAGAAGGGGACCTGGTATGTAGATACTGGCTGCAATAATCACATGACTGGTAACAAATATGCCTTCTCTTGTTTGGATGAAAGTGTTTGTTCAGTTGTGAAATTTGGTGATGAATTTACTGTGAAGGTTATGGGAAAGGGTGATGCCAAAATTAGAACTAAGACTGGTGCTGTAGAAACCATTTCTAATGTGTTGTATGTCCCTAATCTGACAAAAAGTTTGTTAAGTGTTGGCCAGTTGGAAGAAAAGGGGTATGATGTCACACTTAAAGATGGTGTTTGTAAAATTTATCATCCAGTTAGAGGGCTTATTGTTGTTGTCAAAAGAACATCGAACAGGTTATATCCACTCAAGATTGAGAGTGTTCTAACATGTTTGACGGTTGAACCGAAGGATTGTTCATGGTTGTGGCATTTTCGCTACGGTCATATGAATTTTGGAGGCTTGAAGACATTAAAACAGAAGAATATGGTCATAGGTCTTCCTGAGATTTGTACCCCATCCACAGTATGCGAGGAATGTGCTACAAGTAAGCAGACTTGTTCTTAATTCCCTAAGGGCAAATCATGGAGAGCTAGCAATATTCTCGAGCTCGTGCATTCAGACTTATGTGGCCCAATAAACCCAACTTCAAATGGAGGTAAAAGATATTTCATCACCTTCATAGATGGTTTTTCCAGGAAAACTTGGGTGTATTTTTTACAGGAAATAATCATAGGCTTTTAGTGTATTTAAAAGCTTCAAAGCTCGAGTTGAAAAAGAAGCAGGAAGATGCATAAAGTCTCTTCGTACTGACCGTGGTGGAGAATATTGCTCAACCGAGTTCGAGCATTCTGCGCACAAGAAGGCATTCGAAAGAGCTTACAGCTGCATATACCCCTCAACAAAATGGTGTATCGGAGAGGAAGAATATGACTATTCTGAATATGGTCAGAAGCTTGCTTATGAAGGGGAGAGTTCCGAAGACGTTTTGGCCAGAAGCCGAGAATTGGAGTGTGCATATTCTCAATAGATGCCCTACTTTTGCTATCCAAAATATGACTCCAGAGGAAGCATGGAGTGGAAGAAAACCCTCTGTTGAGCACTTCAAAATTTTTGGAAGCATTGCATATGCGCATGTGCTAGATAAGATGAGGGCAAAACTGGATGATAAGGCAGAAAAGTGTGTTTTTCTTGGTGTAAGTGACATTTCCAAAGCTTATAAATTGTACAATCCACTAACAAAGAAGATTGTGACTAACAGGGATGTACTTTTTGATGAAGAGAGCACTTGGGATTGGAATATGCGGCACCATACCCAAGCTATCCTAGACAGTGATGCCGAACCTGAATTTTTTCCTCAATCCAGTGCACCTAACTCAACTAATTCAGGTCTTGGTCATGTTAAAACTTCACCATTCAATGCCGAAACCATTGACACAAAAGACAGGAAGTTGCAGACAGTGATTTAGAAGGTCAATGTGGTTGTCGGATCTGAAAAAGGCCCTCCTGGATGCAAGATTATGAGGTAACTAGAGGTGGTCAGTATGATGATGTGGTTACTCATTTTGCTTTGTTTGCAGACTGTGATCGTGCAACTTTTGAAGTTGCTGTAAAAGAAGAAAAATGGCGAAAGGCAATGGATGAGGAAATTGATGCGATTGAACGGAATGACACATGGGAGCTTTCTAACCTTCCAAGAGGGCAGAAAATTATTGGAGTAAAGTGGGTTTACACGACAAAGTTGAAGGAAAATGGTGAAGTCGACAAGTACAAGGCGAGGTTGGTAGCCAAGGGATACAAGCAAGAGTACGGGATCGATTACACTAAAGTATTCTCTCCAGTTGCAAGGCATGATACAATCAGATTGGTGATTACTCTCGCAGCTCATAATTCTTGGCCTATCTTCCAGCTAGATGTCAAGACGACATTTTTACATGGCTACTTAGATGAGTAGGTATTCATTGATCAACCCCCTGGTTATATTAAAAAAGAACATGAGCATAAGGTTTATAGGCTGAAAAAAGCTCTCTATGGGCTAAAACAAGCCCCACGGGCCAGGTACAGTCGAATTGTTTCATATTTTACCAAAGTCAGTTTTGCAAAATGTCCTTATGAGCACACTCTATTCGTTAAGAGTGGTGACCATGAAGATTTCTCATTATTTGCTTGTATGTGGATGATCTTATATTTAATGGAAATTGTGCTGCAATGTTTGAGGAATTCAAGAGGTCAATGATGGATGAATTTGAAATGACCGACCTTGGATTGATGCATTACTTTCTTGGCATAGAAGTGGTGCAAACTAAAGGGGGGATTTTTACTCTCAAAAGAAGTATGCAAGAGAAATTTTGGAAATGTTTCAAATGGTAGATTGTAACCCTGCAAACACACCTGCTGAGGTTGGACTAAAGTTACGCAAAGATCACGAGGGTAGGAAAGTTGACAGCACATTGTACAAGCAAATTGTTGGCAGTCTCATGTATTTAACCGTCACACGCCCAGACATAATGTACGTTGTAAGTATAATTAGCAGGTATATGGAGAATTCTATAGAAATTTATTTACTGGCAGCGAAGCGAATTCTTCGTTATGTGCAAGGAACAAGGGACTTTGCTCTATGGTGCAAGAAAGGCAAAAAAGGAATGCTAGTAGGATTCACTAATAATGACTATGCTGGAGATCAAGACGATAGAAAGAACACGTCAGACTATACTTTTCTATTCGGGTCAGTTGCTATCTCATGGTCATCGAAGAAATAGCCGATTGTTACTTTATCAACTACAGAGGCTAAATTTCTGGGTGCAACTAGATGCGCTTGTCAAGCCATTTGGCTTAGGAGAATCCTAAAAGAGTTATCTTTCATACAAAAAGGAGCGACAACAATCTTTTGTGACAACAATTCAGCAATCAAGCTCTCTAAGAATCCTATTCTACATGGAAGAAGCAAGCATATTGATGTGAAGTTCTACTTCTTAAGAGAGTTGAATGATGTTGGAACAATTGATATGGTATACTATAGGAGTGAAGATCAAGTAGCTGATATATTTACTAACGCCTTGAGGTTGGATCCTTTCACGAAGCTGAATAGGTCACTAGGTGTCTGCTCTATCAAAGCTATAAACAGAATGTTCATAAACATCAGTTTAAGGGGGGATTGTTGAAATCAGTAGTATTTTTTGTGTTAGGAGTTGTGTTTTCCATTTTTAGTCTATGTCCAGGTTAATTGAGTTTTTCTAGGAGTAGTAGATTGTTGGTCTTTTCTTATTTTAGGAGTCAAAGGAGTAATGGATTTCATGCAAATTGTGGGTCAGTTATGGGTCCTAATTTTATGGTCATTCTGTTTGTTATGTACCTATTTAAACGGCATAATTCTAATGAAAGCAGTAAGATTGTGATGTATAATAGGATCAAAGATTAGATCTTGACCAATTACACATCAATGAAAGACGTGCAACCAATCTAGGGTTAGGGTACATCGCGTGAGAATGAGGGTTTGGGAGAGGGAAATCACGTGAAAGACAGGATCTTGGAGAGGCTGTTTGTGACGTGAGGTCTTTGTGAGAGAGAGAGTATGAGAAAGATGGGATCATTGAGAGGAGAAAGAATGAGAGAGATTTGGAGAGAGGTTGAGAGATTTGGCGTGAGGCCTTTGTGTGAGAGAGAGATTGACGTTGGGGGGGGGGGGAGAGAGAATGAGAGAGAATCTTGTGATTTTGATTGCATTAGGGTTTATCTAACTAACAAGGATAGAAAGATAAGGGATAGTTCAAGGGATCAAACTTGATACAGAAGCACCACAAGATGAAACCCTAGGGCTACTTGACCTTTAACCTAGTTACAGAAACACCTTCTAGGTTTAGGGATCAAGCTCTTCCTCACCACTTGATTTGCCAAAATTAAGATACAATAGAAGAGATCAAAACAAGGTTTCAAGAAATACTCAAGGGGTAAGCTAAAAGCTTGTTTGTATTCATGGCTAAAACTGATTGTCTGAAACGATTACAAGCCTAGCTATTTATACAAGACTAGTCCTAATCATCTAGGAAATCTATACTTGGCGTGCAAGCCAAGGATTCCTACTATTAGATGCCTACAACAACTATCTCCTCCTTGGATTAGGATTCCTTATCCTAAGGGGTCAGTTATAACAATATTATTCCTATTAGCATTTGGCTTTCCTAATCCAAGATGATTAGTTTTAAAATAAGCCAACCTTATCTAGGACTATAACAATCTTGGCGCCAAAAGACTCACACACACATCACACACGTAACCTATACTCTTCTAGAACATTCTATATCATTCTAGACTAATCTAGACTCCTAAGACTTGATGTCCAAGTTTATATATGTTACTTGGCATCTCACACAACTAGAAATGTAAAGAAAACCCTAGAAATGTGGAGTTATACATCAAAAGGTCAAAACCGTGAAATTCAAATTGAAATGGTCAAAAATGTGAAATTCACATTGGGCTTGGAACTTGGGCCTTTGACGGGAGCTTGAAGCATCCTTAGGACGTTTGGACGTCCTCTTGCCACAAGGAGCACACCATATGGGTGGGCCTTTGGGCAACCACACTAGATCCCTCTTCTATGGCCCGTTCTACCTCCTTGTAGATGTATTGGATCTCCTTTGCTAGGCCTAGAGTTGGCTGATTTACATCATTCCCCCCTTGTTGAGAAGAATTTGTCCTCAAACTAGGAAGTTCTTCTTCTTCGCCATAGTAGAGTTTCAAATCAGCTACATTGAATGTGGCACTTCCTCCATAGTCATCATTCAACGAGAGCTTGTATGCATTGTCTCTAACCCTTTCTAGAACTTCAAACGGTCCATCAGCCCTAGGAACCAACTTTCATTTCCTTTTGGAGGGAAACCTCTCTTTCTTCAGATGCACCCATACCAGGTCTCCTGGTTGAAACAAGACCTTCTTCCTGTTCTTGTTAGCTAAGTCTGAAACTTGTTGAGTGTACTTAGTTATTTTCTCTTTAACTTCTTCGTAAAGCCTTTGGATCTCTTGGGCTCGTTTATGGTCTTCATGGCTGAACCTCATGGAGCTTGTGATTGGCGTGAGGTCCATGGGTGTAATAAGGTTCCTTCCATAGACCACCTGGAAGGGAGAACGACATGTGGCCTTACTAGGGGCTCGATTGAAGGCGAACTCGGCGTGTGGGAGAAGAGTATCCCACCCCTTCTTGTTTTTGTTCACCAATGACCTCAGTAGTGATCCAAGGGTCCTGTTGGTGACCTCGGTCTGCCCATCAGTTTGGGGATGACATGCGGTGTTGAACTTGAGTTTGGTCCCCATCTTCTTCTATAGAGTGACCCAAAAGTGGCTAAGGAACTTTGCATCTCTATCAAAGACCATAGTCCTTGGTATTCCATGAAGCTTAACAACCTCTTGGAAGTATAACTCCACAACTCTAACTACATCATAGGTGGTGTGGTGTGGTGTGGGATGAAGTGAGACATCTTTGAAAATCGATCAACAACCACCATGATAGAATCCTTCCCATGTTGAGTCCTAGGAAATCCCACGATGAAATCAAGACTAACATCTTCCCAAGGACCTTCAGGAATAGGTAAGGGTGTGTATAACCCTTGGGGAAGCACGTGACTCTTGGATAAGTTGCAAATAGAACATCTCTTCACCATG
The DNA here is from genome assembly GCA_029582165.1 of Portulaca oleracea. Classification (NCBI taxonomy): domain Eukaryota; kingdom Viridiplantae; phylum Streptophyta; class Magnoliopsida; order Caryophyllales; family Portulacaceae; genus Portulaca; species Portulaca oleracea. Next base: position 6,180,162 of record CM055878.1, on the reverse strand, counting down.
TGTTCGACATCTTTGACCATGTTGGGCCAAAAGTAATGTTCTTTCATCATAAGATAAGTCTTCTCAATACCAAAGTGCCCTGCTAGACTTCCTCCATGAACTTCCAAGATGAGAAGTTCTATAAGACTGCTCTCGGGAATGCACAGCTGATTCCCATGAAATAGGAAGCCATTCTCCACGTGATACTGGTCGTTGGAGTGTCGCTTGCATTCTTCATAGATCTCCTTGAAATCTTCATCTTCCCCATAGAGATCTTTGATGTGTTCAAGCCCTATCACACGTGAATCAAGGATATGAAAGAGGAGATAACGCCGAGATAGAGCGTCGGGTCCTTTGTTGAGGTGGCCGACCTTGTGCTGAATGACAAAGTGATAGGCTTGCATGAATTCAACCCACTTAGCATGGCGTGGGTTTAGCTTGTGTTGCCCCTGTATGTACTTTAAAGCCTCATGATCACCATGTAAGATGAATTCGTGGCCAATAAGGTAGTGCCTCCAATGTTCTAGGGCATGAATGATCGCATAGAACTCCTTATCATAGGTGTTGTACTTCTTTCTTGCATCACTGAGCTTTTCACTGTAGTAAGCCAAGGGGAGGCCCTCTTGAGATAAAACAACTCTAATACCAACTCCAGAAGCATCACACTCGACCTCAAACTTCTTGTCAAAGCTTGATAGGGCAAGGACAGGTGCGGTGCAGAGTCGATCTTTGATGATTTCGAGTGCCTGTTGGGCAGCTGGCGTCCAGGTGAACTCCTTGGACTTCAATAGCTCGGTCATGGGAACTAAAATAGTGCTGAAGTTCTTCACAAATCTCCTATAGAAAGAGGCCAAGCCGTAGAAGCTTCGAATATCATGAATACCCGTCGATGTAGGCCACTCTTTAATTGCTTTGATCTTCTCTTCATCGACTTGTATCCCATCAGCCGAGAATATATAGCCAAGAAAGATCAATTTGTTGGTGAAGAAGTGACACTTAGCTATGTTGTCGTACAGTTTCTCATGAGCTAGGATCTCCAAGACGGCTTGGAGGTGCAAAACGTGATCTTCCTCACTCTTATTGTATACAAGTATGTCATCAAAGTAGACGACAACACACTTGCCAATAAGGGGCTTCAAAACCTAGTTCATTCGTCTCGTAAAAGTAGAAGCAGCATTAGTTAGTCCAAAAGGCATGAATAACCATTCATAGAGACCTCCTTTGGTTTTGAATGCAGTCTTCCATTCGTCCCCTTCTTGGATTCAGACCTGATAGTACCCGCTTCTTAGATCAATCTTTGAAAAGTCTTGGGCACCATATAGCTCGTCCAATAGATCTTCAAGTCTAGGTATAGGAAACCTGTACTTGATAGTGATCTTGTTGATAGCCCTACAGTCGATGCACATTTGCTGACTTCCATCTTTCTTTGGGACCAATAGGGCTGGGACGGTGCAATGACTGAGACTTTCCCGTATCATACCCTTTGCTAGAAGATCATCAACTTGTCTCTGAATCTCTTGGGTATCACTAGGGTTCATTCGGTATGCAGGCTTGTTGGGTAAGACTGATCCCGGGAATAGTTCAATCTTATTCTGAATATCTCGCTTAGGGGGTAAGCCTGGGGGCATCTCTTCTGGGAACACATGAGAGTATTGTTCCTAAAGAGGAGTAACAAGGGGGTGGACGTTTTGTGGGTTTTCATGGGTGGGATCGTCGTTGGGGGCTTCTTTGTGGCTAGGGTTTGTGTTTATGTCTAAGAGAATGATCTCCTTATGCTCACTAAACTCATGATGTTATTGGACATAGAAGTAATAGGGTTTGGATCACTCTCTTGGGGTGGGGACGGTTGGGAAATTTTCAGTGGAGCTAGGGTTATCGTTTTTTTGTTGAGCTTGAAGGTGTAAGTGTTGGCTCTTCCATCATGCATCACGCTCCTGTCAAATAACCATGGTCTTCCCAGCAAAATATGACAAGCATCCATAAGCAAAACGTCACACCATAAAGAATCTGGATAAGATTTGCCAATGGAAAAGCTTACCAAACATCGTTGTGTAACTTGCAAACCATTGCCTTGATTGAGCCACTTGATGATGTATGACTCGTTTCTAGATTGAGCTTGTCTACCAAAGTCGTTGAAGCCACATTGGTGCAGCTTCCTTCATCAATAATTAAAGAGCAGACTTTTCCTTTGATGGTACAACGAGACTGAAAGATGTCTTCCCATTGTTTTTGATCTTCAGAAACAGGAGAACTATTAAGAATCCTTCTCACAACTAGCAATTCGTTGGCCATGAAGGATTTTGGGGGAGGAGGGACGTTTGTTTGGGACGAATGGGGTGGAAGGGTTTGGATTTGGGTTGCACAAGACAAATCTAAGCTCTGATACCACTTTTGATGTATAAAAGGATCAAAGATTAGATCTTGATCAATTACACATCAATGAAACCAATCTAGGGTTAGGGTACTTCAGTGAGAATGAGGGTTTGGGAGAGGGAATTCACGTGAAAGACAGGATCTTGGAGAGGCTGTTTGTGACATGAGGTCTTTGTGAGAGAGAGAGTATGAGAAAGATGGGATCTTTGAGAGGAAAAAGAATGAGAGAGATTTGGAGAGAGACTGACGAGAGGTTGAGAGAGAGATTTGGCGTGAGGCCTTTGTGTGAGAGAGATTGACGTTGGGGGGGTGGAGGAGAGAGAATGAGAGAGAATCTTGTGATTTTGATTGTGTTAGGGTTATCTAACTAACAAGGATAGAAAGATAAAGGATAGTTCAAGGGATCAAACTTGATACAGAAACACCACAAGATGAAACCTTAGGGCTACTTGACCTTCAACCTAGTTACACTACCTTCTAGGTTTAGGGATCAAGCTCTTCCTCACCACTTGATTTGCCAAAATCAAGATACAATAGAAGAGATCAAAACAAGGTTTCAAGAAACACTCAAGGGGTAAGCTAAAAGCTTGTTTGTATTCATGGCTAAAACTTATTGTTTGAAATGATTACAAGCCTAGCTATTTATACTAGACTAGTCCTAATCACCTAGGGAATCTATACTTGGCGTGCAAGCCAAGGATTCCTACTATTAGACGCCTACAACAACTATCTCCTCCTTGGATTAGGATTCCTTATCCTAAGGGGTTAGTTATAACAATATTAATCCAATTAGGAATTGGCTTTCCTAATCTAAGATGGATTAGTTACAAAATAAACCAATCTTATCTAGGACTATAACAATCTTGGCGCCAAAAGACTCACACACACGTCATACACGTGACCTATACTCTTCTGGAACATTCTAGAACATTCTATATCATTCTAGACTAATCTAGACTCCTAAGACTTGATGTCCAAGTTTATATATATTACTTGGCATCTCACATAACTATAAATGTAAAGAAAACCCTAGAAATGTGGAGTTATACATCAAAAGGTCAAAACCGTGAAATTCAAATTGAAATAGTCAAAACTGTGAAATTCACTTTGGGCTTGGAACATGGGCCTTTGACGTGGGCTTGAAGCCTCCTTAAGACGTTTGGACGTCCTCTTGCCACAAGGAGAACACCATATGGGTGGGCCTTTGGGCCTCCACACTAGATCCCTCTTCTATGGCCCGTTCTACCTCCTTGTAGATGTATTGGATCTCCTTTGTTGGGCCTGGAGTGGGCAGATTTACATCAGATTGCAGTTATCTTCCTTTTTCTTCTTGCATATTTTATCCATCAATTTCTAGTGTTACACAAATGCTCAGTTGCCTGGCCATGTAAAATGATCTGGATGCCTAAGAAACGCCTCTGTAAAACAATCTCATACAAGAGTGTATTCTCGAGGGAAAAGGCTTATCACAATATTTATATGCTTCATCCTCGTTAACCTCATTTACTATGAAATGTAAAAATCAAGACACTTGACCTGTGTGATGTAATCTTAGTGTCTGTAACTTATCTACATGTTCTGGGACAGATACTAGCATAGGCGTCCCAATCGATTCGTTTACATCAAACATAAATCGAAGGGAAAGAGCAAACATCATGTGCATATATAGCATTCATTTCCTAGAGTCAGAGAAAGAATGTCGTGGTGGAAGGACGGCCTTCTTATCATTTTCATCGAGTTTAGGGTCTTCACCCTCGCCATATTTGATATCAATAACACATATGTTAGTAACCTGACAATCAAATTCTGCAAATTGAAGTTATAAGCCTTCTTATTTAGCTCTTGAAGAAGAATCAGCAGTTTCTATTGACTGGATTAAGGAGTGCATCTTTGCTTGCTCTCTTTCTCTTGGATATGTGCAGTAAAGGCAGGAGTAGATCATGCAACAAACTGCCATTGAGATTGCAAATGCAGTATATAGAGCCTTGGAAAGTGAAGCAGCATTCTCTTTATCTGTTTCAATTACTTCAGAATCTGATGAGCCTTTTGGGATGGGCTTATATCCAAAAACATGCTCAGCTAGGATCCCAACTACAGGAGGAGAAAATGAGGGCAGTGTTGGGTCTATGGCCAATTGGATCCTCCTAAGGTTCCAAATCGATAGGAAAGGAAGAGGCGCAGGCCACATCCAAAGAGGCCCAACCCACGCCTCAAACATGAAGCATCCCACCTCCGAGGACCTCATCGCTATAAGGACCTCACTGCAGCACACACTAAGGCCCTCAACCGACCACACCAAGATTTTGTTTAAAAGACAGAAAATTTGGGAAGTATTCGTTGCAAACTCTAGAAAATACTTTCCATCATTTTACTTGATATGATACACTAACCACTAGCTTCCATATTTCTAGATACTATTCGGATGGAAAGGAAATCAAGATAAATCAAGGGGATCTTCGAAGATAGCTCAAGAATGGCAACTATCTCTGGGAAGATAATGAAGCCGTTGCTGCCTCCAATACGCACAAATATATATTCGGCTACATTCCTACTTTCTAAGTGTGATTTTCCAAGCAAGGAAAATCAGTTGTAAGAACTTTAAGAGAGTAAGTTCTGAGTGTAGGAATATTTGAGTGAATATCCTGAGAGTAGCCATTCTTGTGTAGTGGTGAGATATTGTAACCAGTGGTCATCCTGGTGAGGACCTCCTAAGGTCGTGAATTGAATTGTTTCCAGCGAACCTCACTTGAGTGAGGTCACTGTGTGTAACTGCCTCTTCTGTGAGGCCTCAAGATCAGAAGACAGCTGCCCAGTCTTCTACCTTTGTAAGCTGTTATGAGGACCTCACAGTCCTCTTACCAGCCGAGTTGTAACCTCCTTCCTTAAACACTTTTTGTTCAATAATAAAGAAGTTATCTTCAGTATTTAAAAGTGCTATTTAACTTGATTGTGTTGATTAAAGTGCAGAATTTTTCCATAAACCCTAATCACCCCCCCCCCTCTAGGGTTATTTCAATTGGTATCAGAGCGGGTCTACAGATCTGAAGAGTCTAACAACTCGTGGTAAAGATCATGGCCGACCTCAACACTGGCAAGCTCCTCAAGGCGCCATGGGACGAGGGCACCTCTCCTCACTGGAGAAAACTATAGAATGTGGAAAAGACAAATGAAAATTTTTCTCAGAGACCAAGATGAGGACCTCTGGATCATTGTTACTGAAGGCGATTTTCCTACTCCCACAAAGAAGAACACTGCAAATCAGGATGTCCCAAAAGAAAGATCTGAGATGACAGCCGAAGAGCTCACCTCATTGGGAAAAAATATTCGAGCTTTAAATTTACTGTATTGCAGTTTGAATCCAAACGATTTTGAACGTGTCTCTAACTGTGAAAATGCCAAATAGGTTTGGGAATATTTGGTCACTTCATATGAAGGTACAAGCCAAGTTAAAGACATCAAACTGGACATTCTTGTCCAGAAATATGAAGCCTTCAAAATGGAAGAAGAAGAATCCATTGAAGAAATGTACAAGAGATTTAGCAGTATTGCTAACCACCTCAAATCGCTTGGAAAGAACTACTCAAATGAGGAACAAGTCAGAAAGATCCTCAGATGTTTGCCAAGAAGAAAGTGGGGTCCAAAAGTCAAAGCCATCGAAGAAGCACAGAACCTGAAAGTCCTCAAGCTAGAAGAACTCATTGGGAAACTGCTGGCCCATGAGATCCAATTGAGTGACCTCACAGAGCCTAAAGGAGTTTCCTCAAGCGACGAGATTACGATGAGGAATCAGATGAGGATGAAGAAGACACAATGGCTATGCTGGCAAGAGGCTTCAGAAAATTATACAAGAAAAATCCAACCTTTCGAGGTTACCTCAAGGATGGACAACACAGAAAACCAAAAGGTAAGGCCTCTATGAAAGAAGAATCTGACCCCTTCACTTGTTATAGTTGTGGCAGCACAGAGCACTTGATCAAAGACTGTCCTCATGCGAGAAAGAATAGAGATAAAAGAAACATGAGGCCCAGACCACAACAACGTAGAGCTATGCTTGCAACTTGGAGTGACAGTGACTCAAGTGAGGATAACAGTGACGTTGATGAGGTTGCAAATGTCTGCCTAATGACTCAAATGAATGAGGAACCAGAAGCATCCTCACACCAAGAAGAGGTAAACATTGATGACCTCCTCAATCTCTCTCCTTTACATCTTGCTCATAAATGTTTGCATCTGTTTAAATATTCTAAATCATTGATTGAAAGGGTCAAGTATCTTACCAAGCATGTTCAAAGTCTCAGTGAGGCCAATGATAACCTGAATACTCAAAATGACCTCCTCTTCACTGAAAGTAACAGACTATCTCTTGAGGTCAAAGACAGCTATAAGACCATCACTCAATTATCCAATGAGGCAGTCACTGCTTCTCATCCCTACAACAATAAATTGGCCTTACATCTCCTCCCTTTCAACCTCGAGCCAAACACTCCACAAACCAGCCTCTAAAAGGACCTCTCCTCCCTACTCCTAAACTGACCCCTCACAGAAAGCCACATCACAAAAACTGCCCTAAACCTCACTCTCCAACGACCTCAAAGCTTCCTCCAAAAGCTTCCCTCACAACTCATGCTCCAAAAACCTCTCGAGACAACCTCCCAAATTCTCCTAAGTCCTCTAAGTTCTTTCAAGTGGGTGAAATCTGGATCCCCAGACCTAATGATGCAACTTGTCTGTCAAAATCCAAGAAAGGTATAATGTCCTCTGATGCAGGTATACCTCAAAACTCACAGCGACCTATGGTATTTGGACAGCGGTTGTTCTCGTCACATGACAGGAGATCCAACCAAGTTTTACGAGCTGCTGAAAACCAGCAAAACCGGGAAAGTTACATTTGGAGACAAAAGCCAAGGCAAGATCCTCGACATTGGGAAGGTCGGTAAGGACCTCAACAACTCCTTGCATGATGTATATCTAGTAGAGGGTCTAGAATATAATTTGCTTATATCTCAGTTTTGTGATAAAGGTAATAGAGTCAGTTTTGATATAAATAAATGTGTAGTGTCTACAGAGTCTCATCAAGTCATATTGCATGGTCATCGTATGAACAATGTATATGTTATAGATCTAAGTGAATCCTTTGAGGACCTCTCCTGCCTTAAGGCTGGCACTGAGGAAACATGGCTATGGCATCGACGCCTAGGTCATGTTAGCATGAAAACATTACAAAAATTGCATAAATCAGACCTCGTCCGAGGTCTCCCACCTCATAAATATGAGAAAGATCGGGTTTGTGATGCATGTGCAAAAGGTAAATAGACAAGAACATCCTTCAAACCTATCAAGTCTGTGACCACCTCAAAATGTCTTGACCTCCTTCATATGGATCTCTGCGGTCCTATTCCTTACAAGAGTCTTGGTGGCAGTTCATATATTCTTGTTATTATAGATGATTTTTCAAGATTTACCTGGGTGTTCTTTCTGAAAAGCAAAACAGAAGCTTTTAAGCACTTCTCAAAACTCTACAAGCAACTCAAGGTCCTCACAGGAAACTCTGTCAAAGCAATAAGGACAGATCATGGCAGGGTGTTCGATAACAAGGACATGTTTGGAGCATTCTGTGCTGAAATGGGAATAACTCACAACTTTTCCGCTCCAACGACCCCTCAACAAAATGGAGTTGTTGAAAGGAAGAATCGCACATTGGAGGACATGGCAAGAACAATTATATGTGACAACAATCTTACAAAATTCCTCTGGGCAGAGATCATCAATGCATCAAACTATATTCTAAATCGATGTACTATTCGGTCTATTCTGAAAAAGACCCCCTATGAACTGTTCAAAGGGAAGATACCAAGCATCAGTCATCTCAAGGTCCTCGGCTGCAAATGTTTTGTTCACATCAATGGAAAGAAGACAACAAATAAGTTTGATGCTCGAAGCGAGGAAGGGATTTTTGTTGGATATTCCTCTACAAGCAAGGCCTACAGAATCTATTTCAAACACTCAAGGTCTGTAGAAGAAAGCATCCATGTTGTCTTTGATGAGGCCACCTCACTAAGTCAAGCCATTTTGCGCCCTCCTATGGATGATAGTGACGATGAGACGCCTCCTGAGCTCCCTCCTGCCGAGGCTGCATCACCTCCCCCTGAGGCTGCATCACCGCCCCTTGAGGCTACATCACTGCCTCCTGAGGCTGCATCATCACCTCCTGAGGCTGCATCCTCACCTCATGCCTCATCATCTTAGGAGTCCTCACCTCAAACTCCACCAGCAGCGGAGATCTCTTACAAGTTCAAGGCAGCTCATCCAGCTGATAATCTCCTCACAGATATCACCACAGGTATCCGTACTAGATCCTCATTAAGGAACTTTTGTGCCTTTAACGCCTTTGTATCGCAGATTGAGCCCAAGCACCACAATGAGGCCTTACTAGATCCCAGCTGGATCAATGCCATGCAAGATGAACTAAACCAGTTTGAACGAAGTAAAGTTTGGTCCCTAGTTCCCAGAACTCATCATCATCCAGTCATTGGTGTTAAATGGGTCTTTCGCAACAAACTTGATGAAACAGGCTCTATCACCAGAAACAAGGCCAGGCTGGTTGCTAAAAGGTACAATCAAGAAGAAGGTATCGACTATGATGAGACCTTTGCTCCAGTCGCTCGCCTGGAGGCCATCAGGATTCTCCTCGCCTTTGCATCATCCAAAAACATCAAGCTACATCAAATGGATATTAAAAGCGCCTTCCTCAATGGCGACCTCATTGAAGAAGTCTATGTTGAGCAACCACCAGGTTTTGAAGACATCCACCATCAGGATCATGTCTTTCGCCTACATAAGGCCCTCTATGGACTGAAACAAGCTCCAAGAGCTTGGTATGAATGCCTCAGCAAGTTTCTCCTTCAGAATAACTTCAAACGAGGCAAAATAGACAAGACTCTTTTCATCAAAGAAAAGAATGGAGGCTTCACCATTGCACAAATCTATGTTGATGACATCATCTTTGGTACCTCCAATGCCTCTCTTGTTGAAGAATTCTCTCACCTCATGAGTGCTGAATTTGAAATAAGCCTAGTCGGAGAATTAACATTCTTCCTAGGGCTCCAAATCAAGCAATCACAAGACGGCATCTTTCTGAATCAAAGCAAGTACATCTCAGAATTACTCAAGAAGTATCAACTTGACCACCTCATGCATTCATCTACTCCGATGTCCTCCACTCTCAAAATTGATTCAGACCTCACAGGTAAATCAATCTTCGAAAAACTATATAGAGGTATGATTGGATCCCTCCTCTACCTTACAGCTAGTCGTCCTGATATTATGTTCAGTGTTTGCTTATGTGCGCGCTTTCAAAGCGCTCCAAAAGAATCTCACCTCTCTGTTGTCAAGAGAATTTACGCTATCTTGCAGGAACCAAAAACTTAGGTCTTTGGTACCCTCGACAGCCTGGCCTCCATCTCTATGGGTACACCGATGCGGACTTTGCTGGATACAAAGTTGATAGAAAAAGTACCACAGGAGGATGTCAACTGCTTGGAGCCTCTCTAGTCTCCTGGAAATCTAAGAAACAAACCTCAGTGGCTCTCTCCACTACTGAGGCCGAATATGTGGTTGCTGGATCATGTTGTGCTCAAATCCTATGGATCATACATCAACTTGAGGACCTCGGCCTCCACTTCACAAATGTACCCATCAAGTGTGGCAACATGAGTGCCATTCAAATCACCAAAAATCTGGCACAACACTCACGGACCAAGCATATTGAGAACCGTCATCATTTCATCCGTGATCATGTTGAAAAAGGCCACATCATCCTTGAATTTGTTCCCACTCAACATCAATTGGCTGATATCTTCACCAAGCCTCTACCTGAAGAACAGTTCACCTACATTCGACGTGATCTTGGACTGCTTCATCTTAATCCTTAATCACCAAGGCGTTTGTTGAGGGGGAGCAATCATCATGAGGACCTCCTCTCCCCATGCAGCTGTTGAGGGCGAGCCCACAGTCCTCACAGGTATGTATCTTTTGTTCTATTTTGAACGACTGATGTCATCATCACCTCGCTCAACTCCTCAACACTACTATACATCAAATCTGGCCTTATCAACCGTCTGATCACATCTTCCATATGTGATTCAGGAGTTGATTTCTTTCCAAACTAAAATTAATTTTAGAATTTCAAATTCTGTTGATATTATTCCGGATTTCAAATCTCTCTCTCCTCTCAAATCTCTCTACAAAATTAAATTGATTTTAGAAATTCAAATTCCACCGATAATAATTCCGGATTTCAAATCTTTATCTCCCCTCTCAAATCGCGTCAATCCGATTTCAATTTTTTTCCCTTCCCAAGACCTTCCTTCCCTCACCTTCCAAACTTAACTTCTCTTCATTATTAACCGTCCCATCAGTCCACTCACCGTTTCTCTCAGTTCCTTCTCCGTCATCTTCTCTCTCCTTCCCCTTTCTTTCCCTTCTAACTCTCTCCTGCCATTAACTTAACCGTTCCTTCTTTACTCCTCCAACCGCCTCTATTTAATCTATTCACCCTCCCTCTCTTTCTTACCACTGTCAAACCTCTCCTTTACACCTTCTTCATTTTCCTTCACCTCTCCCCTTTTCCCTCACTCTCACCATGACGAAACGTTCCAACAAGCCTGTTGCACCCTCCAGTGTGGCTAAACGTCTTCGGTTGAGCAAACCTCCAACTACTCCCGACGCCACCTCCACCAACTCCTCCTCGGATGAGTTAGCCCTTATTCCCCATCCTGCTCCGCCAATTGCCGGTTCGTAGGAGGCTTTTCGCCAGCGTCTCGAGACCATAAAGCAACGCACTCTTCTCCACTGTGACCGCGTCGACATGGACAACCTCAAAGGTACCAATTTCTCCTTTCTTTCCACCTTGTCTTCCCTTGGATGTGACTTACTCTTCTCCGCCGACGATTTCTGCTACCCTAATCTTGTCTTCGAGTTTTATGCTCGTCTTGAAAACACCTCCCCTAAATCGTCCAAACCAACCTACAAAACTACTGTCTCCGGACGCGACATTCATCTCTCTGCTCTCAATATCGAACGCATCCTTAGCCTCACTCCTGACCGTTCCAAACCTGGCCTTACAGACATCAATGATGCTCGACTTTAACTACTTCAAGCCTTCAACAAACCCTCAAAAACGAAATATCCTCAATATACAAACCTTCTGTCTGAGGCTCGGTGTCTGTACTTCCTCACTGTTCGCACCATCCTTCCATGAGGAACCTCAAAAGAGACCATCAATGACCCTTGCGCCTTCTTCCTCCTGAACATCCTCAACGACTGTCACCCAGACATGGGAGAAGTCATTTTAAACCACATTGTCCGCGCAGGCTTGAGTTCCACCGGTCCTCTCCCATACTCTAATCTCCTCAACCATTTCTTTAAGAGATTCAATGTTCCTCTCCCGGATGATGACAAAGTCCCCATATCTCTCTCCACCATAAACCTCACCACCTTAGAGTCTCTTGGCTACCGTCCTCATCCTCTTGGTCACTGGATGCACTGTGATGACCTCCCGCCTGTCCCAACTTCCTCATCAGCACCATCTCTCCCTGACGCCTCAGCCTCCCTCCAAGCCCAAATTGACACACTGCATGCTGACATCAAGACCCTGCAAACTGAGGTTCGGGCACTCCAGGAGCTTCACCAAGCCCTCAATGCCATTCTTATGGAGAGCATCAATGTCTGCTCCACCTTGAAGGACCTGGTTCGACAGGCTAAAACACTCCTCAGTCTCAGTACTCTTCTCTCTACCCCTGCTGCTGAAGACAATGTTCCTGCTCCTACTATTGATCCCCCTCCCCCACAGTGATTTCCCTCTTCCCCTCTTGAACTCTATCTGCTAAATCTTTTTTTTCTTTTAATGCTTTTTTTTTGCCAAACATTTCCGGCTTCTTTTGTACTCTCCTGTTTCCTTATTGTCTGACAGACAAAAAGAGGGAGACACTTTTGGACACTTGTTGATCTGTAATGGGTCTGTAATTGCAACACACTGCTAAACTGTTGCTATGATGTGTAGTTATTATTTCTCTGCTACTATATACACATGCTACTGTTGCTACTTCCTTGCTATCAGCCTCTGTATAGATCCTCCCAGGAGTTTTGTCTTTCAAACAAAAAGGGGGAGATTGAAGCATCCCACCTCCGAGGACCTCATCGCTATAAGGACCTCACTGCAGCACACGCCAAGGCCCTCAACCGACCACACCAAGATTTTGTTTGAAAGACAGAAAATTTGGGAAGTATTCGTTGCAAACACTAGAAAATACTTTCCATCATTTTACTTGATATGATACACTAACCACTAGCTTCCATATTTCTAGATACTATTCTGATGGAAAGGAAATCAAGATAAATCAAGGGGATCTTCGAAGATAGCTTAAGAATGGTAACTATCTCTGGGAAGATAATGAAGTCGTTACTGCCTTCAATATGCACACATATATATTCGGCTACATTCCTACTTTCTAAGTGTGATTTTCCAAGCAAGAAAAATCAGTTGTAAGAACTTTAAGAGAGAAAGTTCTGAGTGTAGGAATATTTGAGTGAATATTCTGAGAGTAGCCATTCTTGTGTAGTGGTGAGATATTGTAACCAGTGGTCATCCTGGTGAGGACCTCCTAAGGTCGTGAATTGAATTGTTTCCAGTGAACCTCAGTTGGATCGAGGTCATCACGTAATCGCCTCTTCTGTGAGGCCTCAAGATCAGAAGACAGCTGCCCAGTCTTCTACCTTTGTAAGCTGTTCTGAGGACCTCACAGTCCTCTTACTAGCCGAGTTGTAACCTCCTTCCTTAAGCACTTTTTGTTCAATAATAAAGAAGTTATCTTCAGTATTTAAAAGTGCTATTTAACTTGGTTGTGTTGATTAAAGCGCAGAATTTTTCCATAACCCTAATCACCCCCCCCCCCTCTAGGGTTATTTCAAAACAGAACCTCGAGCAAAAGAACACATCGGAGGCGCCAGCTGCTCCGAAGAGACGCAACCAACATCTTAGAGGCGCTCGCTACGCCGAGCTCCAACGCAACTAGCATCTCATGAGACACTACCCGCACCTGAGACAAAGGCGAAGGTTAAGGAAGACACATGATGCATCTCACAAGCGCCACCCGCGCCGGGGCACTACCTGCGTCGAGAGGAGCACACCCCGCGCCTTTCGGTTCCCTTCAAGTCAACTAAGACTTGCGATTATTTTAGTTTTAATATAACTCTAATTGCTCCTAGCCTCGCTATAAATAGGGTTCAATTTTCTCCACTTCATTCATCGATTGATCGGCAAGATCAATAAGATCAAAGAGAAAATATTGAGAGAGATACAGTTTCACCAATATTTTCCTTGTGTTATCGCAAAAGAGATTGTGAGTTGAGAGTTTAAGAGATTAGATTGTAATCTACATTGTTCTCACAGTGGATTATCTTCTGGCTGTCGCCGTTCGTGGGTTTTCCTCCGAGTTCTTTGGTTTCCCACGTATATCTGGTGTTCTTTTTATCGCTTATTTTTTGTTCCTAAATTTTGTCGTAATCTCTGTGATCTTGTTTGCTTCCGCTATAACCTTGTAGTTATTTTCTTTGAAATCCCTCACAAGTGGTATTAGAGCCTAACAAGTGGTATTAAAGCAATGTCGAGATGGTTCCAATCCTGAAGTGTGAGATTCCAAAATATGATGGAACAAGGAGTTTCCGATTAGAAAAGTATGAATCAACCAAATTTAATTAATTTTAAGGGTTTTTGGATGATAATATACCAACCTTTGGGGCTGTTGGATTGTAATATACCAACCTTTACTATTGGACAACAATATCTCTGACCTTTATACCTGGGTGACATTATTATACCAACGGTAACTAAGGGGGTGGTGAACCGGTCTCCATGACTGCTAACGTGGCTGGCGAAGGGAAAAAAATTGTCCTAAGCCAATAATCTCATTAACCCCTTAGTTTTTCTCACTAACCCACATTACAAAACATTGGTTGGTTGTGTTTCACGTTCATACGAAGACCGGTTCACCACCCGTTAGTCACTGTGTTAGGGGCGATTTTTTTTAACGTGGTTAGTGAGAAAAATGGAGGGGTTAATAACGGGGTTAGTGGGAAAGAGCCGATTATTTTCCCTCTGTCTATCATGTCAGAATCGAGACCACTTAACCAGTCACCACCCCCTTAGTCACTATTGGTATAATAATCTCACCTAAGTATAAAGGTCAGAGATATTGTTGTCTAATAGTAAAGGTTGGTATATTACAATCCAATACCCCCAAATGTTAGTATATTGTCATCCAATATCCCTAATTTTAATATTAATTTATGTTGTAATTTTATTTTTTTTGGTATTATGGGAAGGGAAAAAGCTAAAGTAACCAGCCTCGTTCATTTGCATCCATGAAACAAATGGAGTAATAGAAATCATTAGTCTAAATTATCCGTAATTGTGTTTGACATTTGTGAAACAACTCGAATTCAACAATAGAGCATGGGTTGAAATTGAGTAACATAACAAAAAAAATTCGGTTGCACATCCTACATACATACAATTTTTCATATATAGTTGCCAATTACCGGAACTAGTTTTTTTCTTTAAACAAATAATGATCAATCCAAAGGAGAACATCATTTCCACAAACACATTAAGCACATATCATTCATAGAACAAAAATCTAGCATTTCATAGATGCTTAACAACACAACAACCACAAGTTTATTGGTAAGATCAAGACAGACAAACCAGACACAATAATAACACATATTACAAAAGACATTGGCATAGACAGAAAACCAACCAAATAGCCATACCCTAGGTTTATGTTCGCCGCCTTCAGGGAAGTAGAACGGTTTCGAAACCACCACTGAGCCGAATCGAAGTCGTCGCTGGCAACTTTCATAGCCATTTCTTGAGCGGCTTCACGTGTCACCAAGTTATGCTTGAGACCGTGCCCGATGGCGGTGATGAGGAGCATCATCTGAACAATCCAAGGTTTCTCATCCTTACCGCTATATTGTTGAGTATGATGATATCGAAGTGTGGGCATATGGTGGACTAATCAGGGTCAAGTCATCACGGGGGTCGGATGGGGGCTTACTCCGGTAGATGCTCCAGTTCTGCACATAGCAATGCAACTTTGATGCCCTGAAACCATAATGTCAATCTCTCCGTTGTATTGGCCCTGTCAACTCTTCCCCCACAGGCCAACCGTCAACTAACCTGTACTTTTGGGCCTCGGCAACATCCAATTTTGAAAGGATAATGAACCAGTTGGGGTTTTCTAATTTGATTAATGTGCATGAAGATACGTACAAACCTTTCCCTTAGCAGCCTACCAAAAAAAAAAAAAACCATCATTCCCTCAATGAAAGTGACCAACTTACCCTTTCGTTTACATTTACCATCAGACGAAGCTTTCATGGTCCTTAACGTTTTCCGTGTAAACATATAAAGTTATTTTTTTCTTTCACGACATGTGTAGTTCAAAAAGCACGTACTATAAGTATAAGAAGCATTCAAAATGGATGACTTCAAATAGAACATTAAACATAATTATCGGTAAACAAAATAATTTAATTGAAATTCTCATAATTTCAGGTATACATAAACAATCATTACATAAGAGATCACATACTGTAAGTTCAACCATACATGTTGCCTTCTTTCAACTTGCGGGATGTGGCCAAACAAAATAAGGGGCAATGGTACTCCAAAAAATATAAGCTCCAACCTAGTACTTAATTATTGGTAAACTTAGATCCTAAATTTTTTAGAGCAGGTGGAACTGGAAACCAAAGCATTCACCCAAAAGTCTTCCGACACATAACATAGATAAAACCTTATGCGTCACTCATTGAAGTATTGCATATGCACCTCGACCAAGTTTAGAAACATCCACATGTTGACTTTGATGTTAATTACTTATTAGTTACGCACATGTACTTCTCAAATACCCTTAACAAAAACACTGCAAGTGATCAGCTTATTACAATTTAGTTGTCCATGATTTTATTAAGTTTCATTGACGTCATTAGCATGTTCTTCTCCTCAATGTCAACCAGTTGTCCCTTGTAAGTTAGTAGCTGAGACAACAATTCCCGATTTCGTGACTATAGGATTTGAATGCAAATCTGTTCGCCTCTTGTAGCTAAGGGTGTGCATAATCTATTAACCGCATTTTCGATTAACCGCATATGCAGTTGTAGAAATCGGGTTTGTCCCGATTTTGTATTTTGTAACTATTTTATTATTAGATTAGGATATGAGTTAGACCGAGCATTTAGCATGCAACCTCCATCTCCGCTAAATTCCCTATTCCTATCCATTTCTAAGTCTCTTACATAAAATTCATCATTTCCCATAGGGGTTCCGAGAATCCCGGTCCCATCCCGCTCCCGGTCAAGTCCCGGTCCCAAAATCTCATTCCCAGTGGGAGCGGGACTGAAAGAGGGACTAAAAATGAAGTCCCGGTCAACAACGGGACTGGGAGTGGGACTTAATCTCATTTCACAGTCCCGGTCTCGATTCCCAGTTTATATATATATATATATATATATATATATATATATATATATGGGAAATTGGATTCTAATAATATGAACTTTTGGCCATATAAGACTTAATAATACGAACTTTTGATTTGGTGATTAATAATACAAACTTTGACCCCCCCCTGTTGCCCCCAACAGTACGCCACCGAGTTAAGATGGACTTAACTCAGTGGCGTGCTGACGTGGTGGCGGAGAGAGAGTGTTGACTCTTTTAATTGTGTCATGCCAGCTTTGACTCGTCAAACACAACCCTCCTTCTCTCTCCTCAACCATGCTTCTTCTTCCCCTATTATCCATCAATGGCTTCCTCAAGCTCTTATCTTTTTCAGAGAACACAAACCCTAAAACCACCATTAACAATCTTCTTCTTCTTCTTCTTCTTCTTCTTCTTCTTCTTCTTCGTCTGCTGCTGCTGGGAGGAAAGATAAATTAAACTAGATCCACCATTGTTTAATAATATGTCCAATAATGTTATTTGGGTTTTCATTGTTTTGATTGTCTCTTTTTCTCTCCTCCATCATTATCTGCTCCTCCCTCACAATTAGATTGTAAATAACAGCCATCTTTGAAGTAGAGGTCATCCACAGGCCCAGCTTCCCATCTCCTGGCCAGAGTCCTTGGAAGTTGTTGCCTTTGAACTCGAGGTCGTTTGAGTTCTCAAACAACACGTCTTGGAAGCTGAAAAGCTGGTTACTTTTCCTCCGACACAGAATTGTCTTGCTTCCACCATTTCATGTACTGTCATTTGTGAACAAAGGGCACACCTTTGTTCTCATATTACTGGTGGGTGTTTAGCGTTCACTATCCTTCAAATTCGCCAAGTTCTGCATCTGAGTTTTCACTATTTCTTCCATCCATGACTTGTTCGATACTGAATGGAGCATATAAGCTCACCCATATCTGGGCAATCCCCCCAAAAGGGTTGGGCTCTTATCTTTTTCAGAAAACACAAACCCTAGATCCACCATAATCTATTTTTTCTAATTTAATTTATCTTTCAACTAGGCTGGGAAATATTTTTGGAGTAGGAGGTGCTTTGAGAAGATGAAATGGCCAATTGATTTGGGGAGTACGATCTTTGTTAATTCAGGGAGGAAAAGGCATGTGGGTAAGATGGGTTTTGTGGAGCAGAGGTCGTTTTGGAACTTGTTTCGCAGTTTCGACAGGCTTTGGGTTATGTTGAGTTTGTTCTTGCAGGCTGCAATAATTGTTGCTTGGGAGGGGAAGGACTTTCTGTGGCAGGCTTTGAGTAGCCGAGATGTGCAGGTCAAGATGTTGACTTTGTTCTTGACTTGGAGTGGGTTAAAACTGATGTCTTGTTTGGTTACAGGTTGGAGAATGAGCACTTGAACAATGTAGCTAAACCCCTAGAAACCCAAATGTCATCAGAGAAGAAGAAGAAGAAGAAGAAGAAGAAGAAGAAGAAGAAGAAGAAGAAGAAGATTGTTAATGGTGGATTTAGCATTTGTGTTCTCTGAAAAAGATAAGAGCTTGACGAAACCATTGATGGATAATGGGGGAAGAAGAAGAATGGTTAAGGAGAGAAAAGGGGGGTTGTGTTTGACAAGTCAAAGCTGACATGGCACAATTAAAAGAGTCAACACTCTCTCTCCGCCGCCACGTCAGCACACCAATGAGTTAAGTTCATCTTAACTCGGTGGCATACTGTTGGGGGCAACAGGGGGTCAAAGTTCATATTATTGATCACCAAATCAAAAGTTCGTATTATTAAGTCTTATATGGCCAAAAGTTCGTATTATTAGAATCCAATTTATATATATATATATATATATATATATATATATATATATATATATATATATATATAATAAAATCAAGTGACTTCATGATCATTGATAAACTTCCATCACCATATCCTCATTCATTAGTGGGGCGTACATACACCAATCATATGGCAGTAAAGTCATCAGTGTCAGCGTCCGCTATCTTTTCCTGATGAATAAGATCTTCCTTTCTTCAAAACGTGATAGCATGAGTGAATTGATTGCATTTACGTTTTCCATTGAAGAAGAAGTTGGAAATTTTGGAGAGAGGATGAACAAAAGGAACACTAAACTTGGAGGTTTGTGCGGTTTAAATGATATAATATAATTGTCGATAGTTCAACTGAATATTTAATGTGAAATTTCCGGATCTGAGTCCATCTAACATCCAATTTTGAAAGGAAAATGAACCAGTTGGAGTTTTCTAATTTGATTAATGTGCATGAAGATTCGTACAAACCCTTCCCTTAGCATCCTACCAAAAAAAACCATCATTCCCTCAATGAAAGTGACCAACTTACCCTTTTGTTTACATTTGCCATCACACGACACTTTCATGGTCCTTAATGTTTTCCGTGTAAACATATAAAGTTTTTTTTTCTTTCATGACAGGTGTAGTTCAAGAAGCACATACTATAAGTATAAGAAGCATTCAAAATGGTTGACTTCAAATAGAACAATAAACATAATTATAGGGAAACAAAATAATTAATTGAAATTCCCATAATTTCAGGTACACATAAACGATCATTACATAAGAGATCACATATTGTAAGTTCAACCATACATGTTGCCTTCTTTCAACTTGCGGGATGTGGCCAAACAAAATAAGGGGCAATGGTACTCCAAACAATATAAGCTCCAACCTAGTACTTAATTATTGGTAAACTTAGATCCTAAATTTTTTAGAGCAGGTGGAACTGGAAACCAAAGCATTCACCCAAAAGTCTTCCGACACATAACATAGATAAAACCTTATGCGTCACTCATTGAAGTATTGCATATGCACCTCGACCAAGTTTAGAAACATCCACATGTTGACTTTGATGTTAATTACTTATTAGTTACGCACATGTACTTCTCAAATACCCTTAACAAAAACACTGCAAGTGATCAGCTTATTACAATTTAGTTGTCCATGATTTTATTAAGTTTCATTGACGTCATTAGCCTGTTCTTCTCCTCAATGTCAACCAGTTGTCCCTTGTAAGTTAGTAGCTGAGACAACAATTCCCGATTTCGTGACTATAGGATTTGAATGCAAATCTGTTCGCCTCTTGTAGCTAAGGGTGTGCATAATCTATTAACCGCATTTTCGATTAACCGCATATGCAGTTGTAGAAATCGGGTTTGTCCCGATTTTGTATTTTGTAACTATTTTATTATTAGATTAGGATATGAGTTAGACCGAGCATTTAGCATGCAGCCTCCATCTCCGCTAAATTCCCTATTCCTATCCATTTCTAAGTCTCTTACATAAAATTCATCATTTCCGATAGGGGTAAGCAAAAATTCTGAGAATCCCGGTCCCATCCCGCTCCCGGTCAAGTCCCGGTCCTAAAATCCCATTCCCAGTGGGAGCGGGACCAGAAGTTGGACTAAAAATGAAGTCTCGATCAACTACGAGACCGGGAGTTGGACTTAATGTCATTTCCTAGTCCCGGTCCCGATTCCCCGTTTATATATATATATATATATATATATATATATATATATATATATATATATATATATATATATATATATATATATAAATATATATATATATATATATATATATATATATATAGAATGGATCACATGAGCATGGAACTTTGGTGAGCATGTGAGCATGGAACTTTAGTGAGCATGTGAGCATGGATGGGCATCAAGTAATTTTTTGTGGACATCAGTCTTTGTTTTGATGGACATCAAGTTTGTATGGTGAAATGATGTTCCTTCATGTTCTCATGCAAATTTGATGTCCATTGAAACAATGTCGATGTCCTCAAATACAATACTTGATGTCCATCCATGCTCACGTGCTCACCAAAGTTTCATGCTCATGTGATCCATTGGCATATATATATATATATATATATATATATATATATATATATATATATATATATATATATATATATATATATATAATAAAAATAAATAATAATAATAATAATAATAATCTATGTTATATATAAAGAGAAAGGGTTTTACGGTACGTAAATTTTGATTTGCCTTTTTTACCCTTCTCTTACTAAAATATATAGGGATAAAATCGTCATAACAATTATTATTTTATTTAATTTTTTAAAATGAAAATCTTCCATACTCTCCCTCCCATTAACCACCCCAATCACGTCTTTCACTCCTTTGCATTCTCCCATGACCTTTGATTAATTCTTTTGAATTTATTTAATTTACTTAATCTTTTTCTATGAAATTAAGCAATATAATCATTAGTTAGTTAGTTATGATTAGTTTATTTATTGCAACAAGTAGTAACCTCAACAATTTCTCCCATTCTCTGTCTACTTCTCTCAAATATTTTAAGGAAAAATTAAGTAAAATTTTGGAAAAAAATTGCTACTTCACTAACTAAATTTTTTTCATAAGTTTTATCGTGAAATAATAAATTCTATATAAAAGATTTTCATCCATTAAACTCAGCAAACACATGAAAATAATTTAACAACCGAATGCTTTCTAAAAATAAGCAAACTTTTAAATGAAGAGAATGGTGGGGTGAGGCCCAAAGCTAAATGATTATTCACTCCGTTTTATATTAATTATCATCTTTGAAAATTATGTCGTCAAATCTAAAACAAATTTTGACCTTAAATTTCTCAATATATACAATGATTTGTTGTATAGAATTACTACCGTTAGATTTGTAACTAACAAAAATACTATCATAAAAGTTTATTATTACATAATGAAATATTATATAAAAAAAACTATCAATCGAAGAGTGACACACTGCTAAAAATATGTGTATTACCAACCACTTTTTTCCAACCAATTTAAAATGGTTGGAAAAACCAACCATTTTAGCAACCATTTGATATTTCTACTATTTTTCAAAAAATTTAGTGGCAAAAATGGTTAGAAATTCCTACCAATTTTGCTAAAATGGTTGGAAAATTTTCCTACCATCCTTTTTCCTACTATTTGAAAATCATTGGAAAAATGGTTGGATTACTAACCATTTTTCCAACCAATTTCAAACTTTAGGAAAAAGGATGGTAGGAAATATTTCCAACCATTTTTCCCACTAAATTTTTTGAAAAATAGTTGGAATATCAAATAGTTGCTAAAATGGTTGGTTTTACAAACCATTTTAAATTGTTTAGAAAAAAGTGGTTGGTAATATACCTATTTTTAATAGTGACAACGGATGTTAGTCAACTAAATGAAAATTAATATGAAACAGTGGAAGTATTAATGTTAGATGTGAAAATCAAAATAATATATATATTACAGTATTATTATTAATTTTATTTTTCCACTTATATGTTGGCTACAATATCATATGAAAAGTAAATTTTCAAAGTTTAAGTAATCGATAGTAGGTATAAAATTATTGGTACATCTTTTTTAAAAAAAGCTTTTTCTGAAAGGTACATTAGATTTTAAAAGTCACATTATCAATTGTGAATTAAATGAATAAAACATTGTTTTCATTTTTATCAATTGCGTGCATCGATTTTTAAATTTATTTATTATTTGCGTGTATATACACACACAAAAATAAATATAACAACCGCATGCAATGCGTGCGAATCAAAACTTGTAATAATAAATCAAGTGACTTCATGATCATTATAAACTTGTTTAATAATTTGTGTTCGTTCTTTACATTTATTTTATTGATTATTATGTCCAACTTAGCATACTTTTTCTGGAAAAAAAAACGTTATGTATCAGATATTGCGTAATTTTAATCTGGGAAAAAAATGGCTACGTAAACAAATCGGCTCCCACATTTGTGAAATTAGAGAAAACTTGTATATTTTTTTTGGTTTTTAATGGAAATAAATCAAATAATGGGTGAAAAAAATTAGGAAACCGAGACCAAAATTTCCAGGTTGATTTCTCTGTCTCGGTGGGACTGGGAACGGGAGCAAATCTTTGCTCCCGGTCACAACCGAGACTAGGACCGGGATCTCCGAAAATTACTGGTATCGCTACAATCAATCTCCTTTCTCTATTTAGCGGGACTCACATATTTTACTATTAATATTATGTAGATTATTATTATTATTTTGCCAAAATAATTTCTGATATTTTGACCAAAATAATTTAATTCAGTATTTATCTACTTTCTAATTGGTCGAAATCCCTACAATTAATCTCCTTTCTCCATTTAGTGGGACCCACAAACTTTACTATTAATATTATATAGATTATTAACTATTAATACTAGCAAATACCCGGGCATTGCCCCGAACTAAAAAAATGAATACCCGAGCGTTCATATGCCTTCAATTAAAAAATAAGTATCTGAGCATTGCTTCATACGAATGTGAGCATATATCAAGATGAGATTGAAAAGATTAACCGGCGGAGAGAAGCGGTTGTTTGATCAAATAAAACAAAACTACGAATAAAACATAAATTCAATAATAGTTAAGATAAAAAGGAATATTATAAAAAAGATGCTAAAAGAGTGGATGATGATTCTTCGGTCATTTGCGGTAAAGATTACGGAGAAGTCCCGATAAGACTATGAAATATCACCATGTGGAATTAAGTGGGTGTCGTTATAAAATTTTCCTATTGCATTTATGACCCGAATATATTCGAACCCGACTTTTTGCTAGCGCAGATGGGAGAAAGGTGAAGTGCAATTTGCATGAGCCTAAGCATGATTATGGATATTGGCATAGGTAATGAGGTGGATTCGCACCTGTAAAACTGACCCGAACCGAGTGACCTACTCAAATCCTATCTGCGACTCAGGCGACCTACTCATGTCCGACCCATGACCCGAGTGACCTACTCGAGTCCGATCCTGACACAAAAATGTCAACCCTAATTATCACAAAACGGAACTCAACCCATGAGACCCAACCCAACCAAAATGATCTGACCATAATTTATCGCTTATCAAAGTTGTTCAATTTTTAACGATAGTATTATATGAAAAAAATAAAACAACCCGAAATAAATGATCTAAAAATGACCAATTTCAATCCCAAATCGAACTTGAATCTTAGCTTGTTCACTCGAACTGACTCCATCAAAATGGATTTAACCGAACCCAATTCAAATCACCCAATTAAAGTGCTTAGTTTATTTCTCTAAATTGTTGAAATGAATTGTTGGGATCATGATATTAACCAAGGGCAACACTCTTTTGAATAAGCTCGATAGCACTATATCTGTTGATATTTATCATAGACTTGCATGGTTACATTTTTAAATTTATTTTATAATCCATCAATCTTAACTTTGAATCCTTATAATGGTCTAAACAGACTATATAATCTTTCATACTTTGTAGAAGCCTTACACAACTTTAAAACAATAAAAAAAAATATAGAAGATAATTTCTAAACTTATCCATCTATGTTTATATGTTTTTTCAATTATTCAATCTACATTATATATATTATAGCATAATGTAATAGTATAATAGTGAAATAAAAATGAAAAAGATAGTTCAACATCTTTAATTACGCATTACGCTCATAGCCACATCATTGTTATTCCTATAAATAAGGGTAGGCAACGGGCTGAGTCGAGTCAAGCTCGACTCATTAGCTATGTAGGATTATCCCAAGGTTGGCACATTAAAGTTGTAGGTTGGGTCAGGGCATTCTAGTAAAAATATTGATGGATCTATGGACCATCTCTTTTTGACCTTAAAGTTAAAATAAAATCTGTATGAAAAAATAATTATGCTAATTACTATTTACTGTGGAGCAGTAATATATTTATGTAAATTTAGCATTTAACATATATTTAAAACATTATTTATTTTAAATTATTCATAGACTGACCCGATTCGGCCCGTTCAACAACCTTTTAAAATTGTTTAATGGAGAGACTCATTAACGACCCGACCCTTTGATCACCGCCACTTTTTTTGGACCCAACTCTCTTGACCTATGTATGGGGACCCAAACTTCATTTCTTTCCCCTCTCTTTCATTTCCTTCCTACTAAAACCGAACTAAAACCGCATTGTAAATTCAATAAATAAAATAGTAAACTAAAGAAATTATAAAATAAAGAAGAAGGTTTAAATTAGGAAATTAGGGGAAGAAGATAACAACATTACAAAATTCAATTTGGGAAACATCACTTCTTTGTTTTAGGTTGACAGTCTGGTCGGAATGCAGTCTCAATTTCAGTCGGTGGATCACCTTGCAAGAACCTTATGTCAGATACTTGTTAATTTCAACAGGCTGTCAATAATACTCTTGGGGTTCTTGGGGTTCTCTGTGTTTGATTTTCTTTATGTCGCTATCTCATGTCAGGATTATTGTTAATTAACTTTCATTTTGCTGTCGGAAAGCGGTTGTACTGTTTGCATTGCGCCGTCGGCTTTGCGGCTTTTCGAATAAAAGGATCTATTAACCGCTAATTATAAATAAAAAAAGAACCATCAAATTGAGATACAGAACCTTTGATTAGAGGAGAATATAAAAAGTTTGCATAAATTCAGTCATTAAAACCCAGAAACTTTGGTGGGAGGGGGAAGAGGAGTTTGACTTGAACCTAAAGGCCTCATAAACACGTAATCAAATGCAACCCAATTTCTTGAAAATCCAAACACAAATTTTTTACATAACACAATTTGAATTGATTTTATTTGGAGAAAGTGAAAGAATTGATTGGAACCTGGAGTGACGTCAGGAGAGAATAAAGGGGTAAAAAGTAGAAAACTTTCATATAAATCAAAAATTGATAAAATTATACAATAATAATCCATATAAACCTTAGTAACACATACATGATTAAGATACTAACCACATGTAGCCAAGAACCATGGCAATGGCACACAGAGAAACATTGAGAGAGAAAGAGAGATGGTGGAAACTTCTTCCATTCTTTTCCCAGATGGTTATCGTTTAGTAGTATGTTTAGTTAAAGTACTTTCTTTTTTTACTCTTTTGAAAACAGTCAAAGTATTTTATTATAATAAAAAAATTGAGAATTATATTTGACGGTAGTTATTAAAGATGAGGAGTAGATCAGTGGTTGTCATTGGCTTAAATTCCTAAAAACGCTCCCACAATGGTCAAACACATTTTACAACTATTATAGTAAGATATATAGATTATTATTATTATTATTATTATTTTGCCAAAATAATTATTAATTTTTGGACCAAAATAATTTAATTCAATATTTATCTATCTTCTAATTGATCGAAATTCCTACTATTAATCTCCTTTCTCCATTTAGCATGACCCATAAACTTTACTATTAATATTTTATAGATTTTGCCAGAACAATTACTGATATTTGGACAAAAATAATTTAATTCAGTATTTATCTATCTTTTGATTGGTCGAAATCCCTACAATTAATCTCTTTTTTCTCCTAGTTGGACCCACAAACTTTACTATTAATATTATATAGATATATTAACTATTAGTATTATATAGATTATTATTATTATTATTATTATTATTATTATTATTATTATTATTATTTTGCCAAAATAATTACTGATATTTGGACCAAAATAATTTAATTCAGTATTTATCTATCTTCTGATTGATCGAAATCCCTACAATCAATCTCCTTTCTCCATTTAGCGGGACCCACAAACTTTACTATTATTATTATTATTATTATTATTATTATTATTATTATTATTATTATTATTATTATTATTATTATTATTATTATTATTATTATTATCAATATTTTGCCAAAATAATTACTGATATTTGGACCAAAATAATTTAATTTAGTATTTATTTAGGATTTTTGGACGCTAATATACTGAACTTTTGAGGTATTGGACAATAATGCACTGAACTTTGACCTTGGACAATAATCCACTAAACTTTGAGGGGTGTTGGACCATAATGCACCCGAGACAATTTCAATGGTGGCGAATTTGGTGACAATCTTACGTGGCACACCGAGAAGATGAATAGGCTAAATAATATTTGAGTTTGTGACAAGTTACATAGGATTGCCACCAAGTTAGCCACTGTCAAAATCATACTGAGTGCATTATTGTTCAACACCCCCCAAAGTACAGTATATTATTGTCCAAAGTCAAAGTTCAGTGCATTATTGTCCAATACCCCAAAAGTTCAGTATATTAGCATCCAAAAACCCATTTATTTATGTTCTAATTGGTCAAAATCCCTGTAATAAATCTCCTTTCTCTATTTAGCAGGACCCACATACTTTACTATTAATATATTATATAGATTTGTATATTTTTACATCTTGCACTTTCACATTGTTAGTGTCTCAATTGAATTGTTGGTCTAACGTGTTTTTTTTTATTTTGTGTAATTTTTTTTGAACAATTTCGTTATGGTAAATTTTCATTTGATATTTTGATTGATGTTTCATTCTTTTTAATTTATATCCCCCATTTGCACATAGTTTATTTTTTTATTTTTTATCAAAATAATTACTTCATCATATACCGTGCATCACACGGGTTTAGGGGCTAGTATTGCAATAATATTATTCTAATTCTTGTTATTATTCTTTTTCCCAAATCTAACCCAAATATAATCTTCCATGATTCTTCCTCCCTTTTCTTGACCAAACAAAATCTTTAACTATTTTATTTTATTCTCCTAATATTCTCTCATCCACCACAATAAATAAAGTCTTCCACCCTCATTATGAAAAACCCGAATTTTGTTGGCGTTTTGACTCTAACAAAACTCTCTCTTTTCTCCCTCAATTTCTCTACGTATGTTAAGCGTTAACAAGGTTAGCTAATCTTTTATTTTCTTTTCATCACTTTTAATTCTTGTATTATCATGAATACTTGAATAATCAATAATTTGTACAACTTATAACTTTTTATTTTGAGCCAAATTAAGAGCTTAAATTTAGTATTTTCGTTTGTGATTCTTCACTTGATTGGAAAATTAGTGTAATTTACAGGTCTTAGTCAAAATTCGTGGAGAAGTGAAGAAAGGAGGGGAAAAGATGAAAGAAAGGGGTAAAGAAGAGCAGCAGCAAACAGCAGCAGCAGTGGAACAATGCACGCTGCCAGCGGTTTTCTCGACCCTCGTCAGCGCCTAGCAATTTTCACCTGTGGGCAACGTTTCTCGACCCTCGCCGGCTTAGCGAATTAAGAAGAACAAGGCGGATCTTTGGCGGCAAGCGAGCACAAACACCGGTGCTTCACGTCGGAAATCAAAATCAAGTCATCGTCGCGCGACGCTCCCTGCGTGCAAGTCAGTAAGGGGTGGAACACGGGACGCTGCCGACCCCCTCCCCGTGCTCCCAGCGTCTGATCCCGGAAAAATCAAAGGCAGAACGTCAAAGCGCTGCCAGCGTCAATATCCTGCTGCCAACGTTCGGGTTTATTCATGCGCCGCTTGTTTTTTAGCGTATGGTTTCCGTGGTGTGTCTTAACTTTCATTATAAAAGACGCCTCCTTGTATAAAAATAGCAATTAGTCCTTAGCATAGTTTTGATTATTAGTTTCTAGTTTCTACCTAGTTTTAGTTTTAGTGTTACCTTTCAATTAATCGGTTGTAATTCACTCTTTCAGTTTTCAATTCAATTCAAGTTTTTTTAATTCTCGTTCCTCTCACTTTTACTCATTGTCTCGTTATTTCAATTTTATTAGTATTAGTTTCTACCCCAAATTCCAATTTTTAATGAAAGAGGAGGATTAAGGGTTCACAAATTCTCCTTCTAAGTGATGATTTGGGGATTCTTAGTAATCCGAATCATGAATTTTATTTGTTCGAGAGAGTTCGTGATGCTCGCAAGGGGAGGTAGAGTGAAGAGAAGACTGTCGATATACTGTATCCCCTTAATTTCATTGAGTCTTTTAATATTGTTAGTCAATTCGTTATTTCGCATTTCTAGTAGTATAATCTTCTTCCCTGCAACTTAGGATATTAGTTGGTTAATATTTTATTGTCTCTTTTTATTAATTCTTGCATGATATTGATTTTGCTAAGTGTTCGTCTTAATTAATTCCCAGTTCATGTTTGATTAGATTAAGTTTTAATTCTTGATTCATGTTTGCTTTAGTAATTATTGTTTTCAATTCCTGTTTAGTTTAGTTTTATTATTATTTACTGCTTTTTGCGTTTGAAAACCCTACCAAACCAATTACCTAAACCTAACACACCATCCTTGTGGATACGACTACCATTACTCTGAAAACCCCAAATTACCACAACCGAACACATGACACAATAGTTTTACTGTGAAATTTATACAAATTCCTCCTCTTTTATTTATTTACTTAAATTCAGTTTTAGTGGAGGTTGTTTTCAAAATAGGCAAGTCAGAAAGTTTTCTAATTCTCAGACTTGTAACCTTACCCCTGAAATTGATCTCTGATTCATAAGTCATAGTTTTTTTTAATGGTTTGTTAGTTTTCTTAACTCTGACTGACGACTCTTTAGATTATAACTTGCACATGAAGGTGGTGAACAACGTATTTGGTTGAGTGATAAAATTCACCCTTACTTGCAACTTGTTTGGACCCCATCACCAATATGGGCTAATGTGATAGTTGTCATCCATTAATTAATTCAATTTCAGCAGTGACCATCACGGGAAGAACGTATTGACTATTTTCCATATTAACACTAAACTAGTTTAACTTTAGAATTCATAAAGCCCCTAAACAATGCATCATTACAATTCAACATAGTTGCCACATACATAGGGTACTTAACCATAAAACCCTTAACCCATTCACCTACTTAAACTACTAGGGTATTCAATTCCACATATAGTTGGTTATACTCGGGTTGCAAAATGTGTTGTGTATGTTAACAGCAACATACCCTAAGCGACATTAACAATAATAGTAGTATATAAACCCGGGGAGTACTGCATTATCAAGTAGTAAGTAGCCAACAGAGAAAAGACTATGCCCAAAACATTTTCATCATAATTGAAGCCAACATATTAATTCCCATGACAACGAACACCTTCAACACTGTATTCAGCCTACCCATTTCTTCATCACCTTTTTTTAGCATGAGTCGCTCCTCCAACATCTTTGTGTTTTTGCGTGCTCACAATATGTCAAACACCACCTGTAGCTCTCTCAGCTCCATCCTCATGTCTTCTATGACCTCTATTGACATAGGCGTAAAAGGTGAATCAAAGGGGGAACATGGATCAACATGATAGTGGCTCCTGTCACATAAGCCATGTAATTTATTTCCTGACTTATAGAAACTTATTGATAGTACGAATTGAATAAGAAAATAAAAACTCATTTAAAGCATGTAAACTCCTTAACTGTAACTTCGTTGCAAGGTAAACAACACAACTGTATATTTTTCACTAACCTCCTTGGGACAGATGTAGTACCGACAACCATACCAGTCTTCGTTGCTCTCCACAATGCATTCCAGGCCATGGTCACATCAGATTACTGGATCATAGAGGGCAGGTTGCTCTGAGTACGTTTTTTATTCAAAAACCCATGGAATGATAGGCCGCAAGTGCACGGGTGAAATTGTAGCATGAATCAAGGTCGTTCCCACAGGGACTTTTCCTTTCAACGCACTGAACTAGCCTCCTAGTTTATCGCTAAGTCGATCCATTTTTTGTTTGAAGTAACTAATTCTAATTCTAATCACAATCAAGGACTAAACAAACTAATATTCACACAAACTTTTCTGATTTAATCAAGGTAAAAAGGCGTCCAGGGGATGAAACCTAAGTCAAGTAACGAATCAACGATGTGGATTGAACATTCATTTCACTAGTGTGCACAATCAAGGTTCGATAATAGCATAAAACGCTTCGCAATGAGATTTTGTCACTAGGGCGAATTGCCAAGACTAACCAAGAACCTACTTTCGTGGTTATTTTGATTTAGTCAAGGTTAAAGATCTAATTATCACAAGAACCCTAATTAAAACCTCTATGTCTAGACAATTTTAACTAGTTAAATCTAGGTTTTCGGGTAATCAAACTTCTCCTTTCGGTACTTCATTCAACAACCTAATTACTTGCAATTGGTGATCAAGCAAAAGCAATAACAATTCAAATCAAAGACCAAATAGATTGAAACAAACTAAATTCATGTATATTCAATCCAACAAAGTTAATTCATCAAACAACTTCAAAGGTTAATCCCCCAAACTAAAAAGATCTACTCACTATTCATGTTTGAAACTACAAAGCAATTGAAATCTACTCTAGAAATCATATAAAAGTCTGTGAGAGAATGAGAAATAAACCAAAGGGAAGAACAATCTTTCTAGAAATCACCAATGGAGGACTTTTGCTCCTCCACTTCAAAGTATGTTAAAATTGCTCTTCGATCTTCAATCTTCTCTCAATCTTCAATGGTGGATGGAATATGGATGAATGAAGGATATGATTAGGATAAGGTTATGGAATGGAGGATGGTAGAATGATGATTGCCTCCATAAACAGCCAGAAACAACATAATATAGGCAAATTTCAACTCAAAACCGCGGAAAATGAAAAGACATAGGTGACACGGACCGTGCCCATCGACGTGCCCCCTAGGCACTACCCGTGTCACTGCCCTGCTTCAAATTCTGCACTCTCTGGTCATAGACACGACCCGTGCCCCTGTCTTGGGCACCCGTATCACTGATATCTCGGGCCTAGGAGCTCTTTGGGCCATTGTTTGGGCCTTGGGAGATCCAACTTCTCACCTCTTGGTCCTTTATGCATATAACTTGGATCTACACTTGATTTTTGGCTCGATTTACTTCGATTCTTCACAAATTACCTGCAAAACTCACCAAACTCCAAACCAAGCGTAATATGGGAAATTCGGGCATAAAATAATATAATCAAATCAAATATTCCCTAAATTCTCATCAAAACACCCAAGTTTTCATATATACAAGAAGCACTTATCAAAATCCCCCATGCTTAGTCCTTGCTTGTCCCTAAGCAAGTCCAAACTCAAAAGAAAAAGCAAAGAAAGAAAATAAAAGAAAACGGGACAAAAAGACTCAAAGAACTCAAAGTAAAAATAAAAAGACTCAAAAGTAAAAATAACAGAAATGAAAATTTTTATTTAATTACAACTCCGCATGATGGCAATGATAGAACATTCAATCAACCCAATCTAATCTAAAGTACAGCCCAAGAGTAAAAAAGAAGCCAATTTACACAAGTAAATGAAGACAAATGATTCAAGAATGATACTCATCAAGTTCAACCAATCACCCTTAATCACCGAATGAGATAAGAAGGCACATGTTAAGCATGAAACTAGGTAAGATGAAGAGCAAACTCACTTTTTGGGAATGTGGAAACACTCCTCTCATGTGTTTAAATGTAAATAAATCATTGAAGGTTCGCTCAAATACTCGAACCAAAGCCACAACCAACCACGTATTTGCTAAGAATCTCAACTCTCCACCGCAATTTGCAAAGCAACAACGACAATCAAGAGGACTTTTAAGGGTTGTAACGGGGATAGGTTTAAGGGTAAGAAGTGGAAAGTATTTGGGAAATTTGGAGCTAAAAGCCAAAGCTTGAAACTATTCCGCACCAATTCAACATACATACACTCTCACCACTTATAATCAATCCAAAACAACCCCACAATCAATAGGAAACTTGCCTCAAAACAAAAGAAACACAATGTCAAACACTTTATTCTCTTTTTTTCTTTTTTTTTTCTTTTTGTTTTTTTCATTTTTCCGGAATTCTCCGATTTTTTTCCTCTTTTTCACTTTTTTTCTATTTCTTTCTGTTTTTGTTTTTTTTTTCTTTCGATACTAACACACACACTTACAAACAACACACTTATATACAACTTACTAGGCAAGTTTCCAATTCCAACCAACAACCTCAATGTACATAATTGGGGAATCAAGTCAATATTTACAATTCAAACCAATCCCCATCACAAACCAAACCACCAAAGTAACCACAATCAACCCAACTTCATACTCAAAACATTTCAAGCAATGGCTTAAGGGTAGGAATTATATAATTGGCCAGGGCTTATAATGTGGGTTCAAGAAAAGAAATGGTCAAGGCAAGAAGGGGCTAACTATGAATATTCTGATATAAACGGGTGGCCAAGGCTTGCGAGGTCAATTCCTAATGCCTCTGTCATCTTGTCAATGTACAACGCATAGCAATTTCAAGGAGATGCAAAGCAAATGAAGAAGGATGCCACAATGGTGAGTCACTCATGGAAATAAGACTAATAAAAATGATTAATCTTTTCTTTTAGGCTTATGTGGACTCACGGGTAACGCTCAACAATCATTACCCAGTTTAAAAGATATGCATATGCACAACTCACTCTTAAAATAGTGACAAAAGTAATCGGTCTCATTATCCTAGCACAATTCTCACAACATTTAGCTTCACAACTCGTTTCAATTCACAGTCTTTCACAAACGGGCTATAATAGATCAAATCAAGTCAAAAGAAAACTATCTTGCCTAATCCTATATCAAACAGTTTTTTTTTTAATTTTTTTTTCAGATTTTCTAATTTTTTTCCTGATTTTCAAAAACTTTTTACAAGACTCAAAAATGAAAATAAGAAAATAAGAAAACGAAAGCAAACTACGAAAAGAAGAAATTAAAACTTTTTACAAGTGAAACTAAACTAGAAAAATAAAGAAAAGCAAATCAAAACAAAAGAAAAAGATTCAAAACAAGTAAAAATCAAAATAAAAGAAAAACGACTCAAAACACACATATCCACAAAATTTTATACAAATCCCCCCATGCTTAAACCGAGCATTGTCCGCAATGCAAAACATCACCCGAGAAGCAAAGGAAGAAAACACAAAGAGGTCATAG
Source organism: Portulaca oleracea (assembly GCA_029582165.1). Classification (NCBI taxonomy): domain Eukaryota; kingdom Viridiplantae; phylum Streptophyta; class Magnoliopsida; order Caryophyllales; family Portulacaceae; genus Portulaca; species Portulaca oleracea. The sequence continues at coordinate 6,146,520 of CM055878.1, read as the reverse complement.
AGAGGTATCATGGAGGCGAGGAAGGGGTGGGTTGCAAGTATGGTTAAGCTGCCAATCACGAACGGACCGCATCAAGGCAAGCATCTCATCTTGACTTCAATCCTACCCTGGGAGTCCCGAAGGGCTTGAAACTCAAGCTCACAATAAATTTGGAGGTCGTTAAGCCTCTCTTCAAGGGTAGGCTCACCAACACCCTCATCACTTTGCTCATCATTGCTACTGTCACCACTCTCTCTATCCTCTCGGATGGCTAGTGGAGCCTCAAGATCGGGCTGGTTTGGGTCCATGGGAGGTAGAAAGAGGATGTTAGGGACATGTTGGATGGACACATGATCATGGGGAAGCCGCATCAACTCATTGTTAGGGTACCGCCACAAGCAATGACCCTGGCCCAATGTATACATTTTCATAGAACAAAAGGTCTTAGCATCCAAAAGCAAAGGTCCACCAACTAAATCTCGCTGATGGCGAGCAGGGTCCCAACCAAAATGTCTCGCTAATACAGTGAGTAGACCCCCCATAACAATATCCCCTTTCCCCAGGCTAGCATGTCTCTCTAAATGAAGAGCAAAAAGAGCAGTGGGGATAACATCAGGTCGAGCATAATACATCCCCCACAGCACATAAAATTCAGCCTTAGAAGCAACATTCATGCTATCACCACGTCCAAACATTCCACAGGATAAAATCCGCCGAATAACCCGAAAAGTCGGATTGCGGATGGCGGTGCACTTAGATTTGCGAGGATTATAATCAGTCCTTGTAGTAAGGAACTGCCAAAAGGCTTTGGGGTTCCATACATCATCATTAGGCACCTCTCTCCTCCTTCTATTAGTTATAACAAGCAGTTAAAATATCTCAGCAAATTCGACCAAGGTTAGGGAATGGGTCTCCTCATCAATGTTAAAACTAATCAAACCATCCCCAGTGGTCAAGTCGACTTCGAAAGTGCTAAGCACCTCTAAGGTCAGGTTGCGATAAGTAGGTTCTCTCATACGAGCAAAGCGCAACATGCCACAACGATTTAACAACCATTCAATATCAGTTAACATGCCAGTCGAAGCCAAAAATGGTTCATGCATATATCTAGTGGCTACAACTTTACGCTTGCTCAAAGCAAGATAACGGTCATACATTTCACCTTCGAGATTAAATGGATTGTTACCTCTATTTGGCCGTGAAGATCGCGCACCTTTGTCCTTGCCCTTGCCTCCATCAGCTTTCCGCCTCTTTTCCTCTTGAACTTAACCTCTACCCCTAGCCATCTTTCGATAACAAAGGGTTACAACAACGTTAGTTATATACAAAAGTGCAAAAGACTCCCAAGTGATGGTGGAGTTAGTGTTTACAAACCATCATTGACTCAAAAACAAAACAAAGAAAGAAAACACGAAACTTAGACTCCTAAGACAAAAATCTAGCAAATAGGTAAGCTAAAACAATATGTACATCCCACCAAACCAAACAAAACCGTACTCAAAAGCAACACTATGAACAACTCTACAATGGTGGATGACAAATTATACATAAACCCCCACAAACTCTCAACCAAGACTTAATCTAAACCAAAACTAAGGCAGGAAAAAGGTTAACTATACACAAAGTTAAGTCCAGTACCACCAAAGACTCAAAAACAAAAATCAAAAGTAAATCAAGACTCAATGCTAGTTAGAAAGACACTCACTCAACCAAGTATACACACTGAACGCACACACACCTGCTCCTAGACTAAAGGTCGAGACAAACCTCACGGTTTATAGAACCAAAGCCAAACCAATACCAAGAAATTCGAATGCCAAGAAGGTGTCACTCAAAAATTAGCTAAATAAGTAAAGAAAACTAAATATATACAAGAATCAAACTTTTTTACAAGTGAAAAGGGAAGAAAGTTGAGAGCTTGGAGTGGGTAAGTGGGTAACAATGGTGGTTAGGGTTTAGGGGGGGAAACGACACTGTGGTGTGGAGAGATGTTGCGTCGGTCGCGAGTAGAAGAGAGAAGGCAAGGAGAACAGGTCGATGGTGGCTGTGAAGTGCGGCGGGCTCGGTGTGTGGTGAGGAGAGATGCCGGCGAACAGAAGTGAGAGAGAACAGGGCTGTGGTGGCGCGGAGAGAAGCAGAAGGAGAAGAGGAAGCAGAGGAATGGTTGTGGGAAGGCACGGACCGAAACAAGAAAGAAAAGAGGGGCACAATCTGAGTTTTTGAAAAACGCATAATTCACTTATTCGACACAGGCACAGGTCGTGCCAAACGGGCACGGACCGTGTCTGCCTATACCTGATCAATTGTGAGTCTCTGGAGGACGGCACGGTCTGTGTCGCCACAGACACCACCCGTGTCGCGTTCTTTCGCCTCAAAATGGCACGAGTTCGAACCCTACCACCTCCCTCAACTCTCAATCAAAAAAAATTTCTTCTTTTGGATTTCACTCATTTTCTTACATTCCACCATTTTCCACTCAAACTCTTTTCACTCATTCATTTTTGTCAACTCTCTCTCTTTTTTTGTTTTGTGTTGTTTTTTTTTTCCACTTCTCAATTTTTTTTCATTTTTTTTAAAAATATTTTCTCAAGAATTTCTTCAATACAAAAGCAAAAGAAAAGAAAACTCTAAAAAACCTAAAAAATGAAAAATAAAATACAAAAAATCTAAAAAAACTAAAAATAAAACAAACAAAATGAAAAATGTAAAATAAAATAATAAAAATAAAAATAAAGCATCAAAACTTGGGTTGCCTCCCAAGAAGCGCTTATTTAACGTCCTAAGCTTGACCAAGTACCTCTCAAACCGCACCGGGAGCGGTGAGGTTGAAGTTTTGGCGATCTTCAAGAGGTTGACCAACCAAATAGGGCTTAAGTCTATGCTCATTGACCGTGAATGGCTCGGAATCGTCCCCACAAATCTCAATCGCACCATGAGGGAAAACCTTCAAGACTTGGAAAGGGCCCGACCATCGGGACTTAAGCTTGCCCGGAAATAATTTCAACCTTGAATTGAACAACAACACTCGGTCTCCTTCTTCAAATCTCTTCTTGAAAATGTGCTTGTCATGCCATCTCTTAGTCCTTTCCTTGTATAACTTGGCACTATCATAGGCCTCCAACCTCAATTCATCAAGTTCTTGAAGTTGCAACATCCTCTTTTCTCCAACCTTTGCAAGATCGAAGTTAAGAGTTTGAACGGCCCAAAAAGCTTTGTGTTCCAACTCAACCGGAAAATGACATGCTTTTCCATATACTAACCGGTAAGGAGTGGTTCCCGATGGAGTCTTATAAGCGGTCCGGTAGGCCCACAATGCATCATCTAACTTAAGAGACCAATCCTTCCTTGAACGGTTGACCGTCTTCTCCAAAATACTCTTGATTTCTCGATTAGAAAGCTCCACTTGGCCACTAGTTTAGGGATGATATGGTGTAGCAACTCGATGTGTCACCCCATACTTGGCTAGAAGAGCATCAAGAGGCCGATTGCAAAAATGAGTGCCATTGTCACTCAATAAGGCCCTTGGAGTTCCAAATCTTGCAAAGATCTTCTTGAAGAACTTAATCACCACCTTGGAATCATTGGTGGGTGTTGCAATTGCCTCAACCCACTTCGAAACATAATCTACTGCCACCAAGATGTAGAGGTTGTTGTGAGAAGGAGGGAAGGGACCCATGAAGTCTATCCCCCACACATCAAAGAGTTCCACCTCTAAAATGTAATGTTGGGGCATCTCATTCCTCTTGGAAATACTCCCGGATCTTTGGCACTTGTCACATGAGAGCACAAAATTTCTCACATCCTTGGAGAGTGTAGGCCAATAGAACCCGGCTTGGAGCACCTTTGCAACGGTCTTGTCGGTGCTAAAATGACCACCACAATTAGTGGCATGACAATGGTGGAGCACACTTTGAACTTCATCTTCCGGCAAGCATCTTCTATACACTCCATCCCCACAAAGCTTGTAAAGTAGAGGCTCCTCCCAAACATATCTCCTCAACTCGGAAAGAAACCTCTTCTTTTGTTGCCATGACATCTCCGGGGGAAGTACACCACTAATAATGAAGTTCACTATATCCGCATACCAAGGGGTGACTTGATGAGCAAGAACAAAGAGTTATTCATGTGGGAAGGAATCATCAATGGGAATATCATCATCACTTGTAGCCTCAAGTTGCAATCTTCAAAGATGATCGGCCACCACATTTTGCAATCCCGGTTTGTCTCGGATCTCAAGGTCAAACTCTTGGAGTAAGAGGACCCATCGAATGAGGCGAGGCTTAGAATCTGCCTTAGTCAAGAGGTGTCGTAGAGCAGCATGATCCGTGAAAACAATCACCTTGGAATTGATCAAATAAGAGCGGAATTTGTCCAAAGCGAAGACAACTGCTAAGAACTCCTTCTCGGTGGTGGCATAATTAACTTGAGCTCCATCCAACGTCTTGCTTGCATAGTAAATCACATAGGGCTTGTTGTCCTTCCTTTGCCCCAAAACAGCCCCCACCGCGTGATCGCTTGCGTCGCACATCACTTCAAAGGGCAAATCCCAATCCGGTGCTTGTACGATGGGAGCGGTGACCAAAGCTTCCTTCAACCTGAGAAAAGCACTCAAACATTCTTCATTAAAGTCAAAGGGCACATCTTTGATGAGCAATTGGGTGAGAGGTTTTGCAATTTTTGAAAAATCTTTTATGAATCGCCGGTAAAAACCAACATGTCCAAGAAAACTCCTCACACCTTTTACAGAATTTTGTGGCGGCAATTTTTCAATCACCTCCACCTTTGCTCTATCAACTTCAATGCCCTTAGATGAAACAACATGACCAAGAACTACCCCCTCTTGCACCATAAAATGGCACTTTTCCCAATTCAAGACCAAGTTAACTTCTTCACATCGATTTAGCACCTTTTTCAAGTTATTTAAACAATGTTCAAATGAGGTGCCATAAACTGAAAAATCATCCATAAAAACCTCCATTATGTCCTCAATAAATTGGGAGAATATAGCCATCATACATCTTTGAAAAGTAGCGGGTGCATTACACAACCCGAAAGGCATTCTCCGATATGCAAAAGATCCATAAGGACAAGTAAAAGTGGTTTTCTCGTGGTCTTTTGGGTGAATCGGGATTTGGAAAAATCCGGAATAGTCATCTAGGTAGCAAAAATGGGAATTCTTTGCAAGTCTTTCTAGCATTTGGTCTACAAAAGGAAGGGGAAAGTGGTCATCAAGAGTGTATCCTATGGCATTGCGATGCAATCTTAAAACTTCCAACAAAGCAGAATTTTCAGATTTGTTCAAGTTTGCATTCACAATGACAGGATATGTAGAATTAGGACCTAGAAACTCATACCTCAATGAAGATGGAAGAGGCTTCAATTCCACTTTCGGAGCCTTTTTCGCAGCATGTGTAGGCTCTTCTTCAACCTCCAGCTTCTCAATCTTGGCAAACCCCGGTGGGAATGGTGGGGATGCTTCCAACAACTCAGCACAAATTGCAACCTCGGGGTTGTCATCCTGCAAATAGTCACAAAACAGCAAACATAGCTCAAGTGGATCATCACTTGGCCAATGGTTAGTCTCATGTTCCCTAACTATTCCCTCAATCGAATCAACGAAGTTACAATCATCGGAAATAGAAGGAAATTTGGAAGCTTTATTCACATTAAACTCAATCTTATCACTTCCCACATCAAAAGTCATCTTGCCATTTTTCACATCAACACAACACCCCGAAGTGGCCAAGAAAGGCCTTCCAAGAATGATTGGGGTGCGCAAGTCCTCATTCATATGAAGTATCACAAAGTCAACAGGCACAAAGATGTCACCCACCTTGATAGGGACATCCTCAAGTATACCCAACGGGTATTTCACAGAACGGTCAGCAAGTTGTAGGGACATGGTGGTGGGTTTCAGCTCACCCATACCAAGTTTTTGAGACAAAGAAAGGGGCATCAAGTTCACACTTGACCCCAAATCACACAAAGCACGATCAATGAAAATGTTCCCTACAACACATGGAATGGTGAAGCTACCGGGATCCTTAAGCTTAGGAGGAAGCTTGTTTTGGATCGCGGCGCTACAATGGTCAGTCAAAGTCATTATCTCATGCTCTTCTAGCCTTCTCTTATTGCTTAAAATTTCTTTCAAAAATTTGGCATAGGCGGGCATTTGAGACAAGGCCTCGGTGAATGGTATGCTAATCTCGAGCTTCTTGATGACCTCCAAGAACTTCCCAAATTGTTTGTCAAGTTTAGCCCTAGCCAATCTTTGAGGGAAAGGCACGGGCAGAGTATAAATCCTTTGGGGAGTTTTCGGTGGGTCATTAAGAGGCTCTTTCTCCTTTTGCACATCAGCATCAATCACAGAATCTTTGGAGGGCGGAGACACCTCCTCATAAACCACAACATTCTCAGCATCAATCACATCATTTTCAACATCTTTAGGCACATCAATCACATGCTCAATCCTAGGATCTTTAAGCCCCTCCAATTGTGTCCCACTCCTTAAGGTTATGGATTGACATTGTTCCTTAGGGTTAGGTACAGGCTTTCCGGGAAGCATTCCCGGAGGGGTAGTGGAGGTACTAGCTTGTATAGCAATTTGATTCTCAAGCATTTGAGTGTGGGTGCTCATAAGGTCAACTTTCGTAGCTAAGGCCTTTATCACCTCATCTTGTCTTTGTTGATGCTCAAGTTGCCGTTGTTGGTGTTGTTGTTGAGACAACATCAAAGCTTGTATCATGGCCTCTAGGTTAGGCTTTTGGGGAGCTTGTGGTGGAGGTGCTTGGGGTTGTCTTTGCCCTTGGGGTTGACCCATTTGGTTATTATTCCGGTAAGAAAAGTTCGGGTGGAACCTAAAACCAGGATTGTAGGTATTGGAGAAGGGGTCAAAGTTTTTCCTATTCGAAGGGTTACCAACATAGTTAACCACTTCGGTCGATTCATTGCTAACCAACCCACTAGGACAATTCAAGTTCTCATGCTCATATGATTGACACGACGCACATGGTTGGGGAGGGGGAGCATTCACATTCAACAAATCCATCTTCTTAGTCATGGCATCCAACTTAGCATTCAACATAGAAATAGCATCAACTTCATACTTACCTCCCGTCCTCTTGGAACGGGGCTTTGACCACTGGTATCTATTGATCTCCATCTCCTCAATCAAAGTTTGAAGTTTCGCCACTGTTTTGGACATGATGTTGCCTCCCGCCGCCACCAAGATGTTGGCCCTCAAGTTGTCATCCACCCCATTGTAGAAGGCTTGTATCGGGACCCATGGTTCGAAACCATGGTGGGGGCATTGACATAAGAGGTCCTTGAACCTCTCCCATGCTTCATAGAAGGACTCATCCAGCTCTTGGACAAATGTCGAAATTTGATTCCGGAGGCTCGTCAACTTGCTAGGAGGAAAGTATTTCGCCAAGAATACGCTAGCAAGTTGGTCAAAAGTGGTGATGGCAGAGCTTGATGGAAGAGAATCCAACCACTCCCAAGCCTTCCCTTTAAGTGAGAAGGGAAACAATCGCAGCTTGATTGCATCGGGCGTTGCACCATTTGCCTTAAAGGTCTCACATGCTTGGTTGAATAGGTGAAGGTGTCGGTTGGGATCTTCATTGGGAAGGCCATGGAATGGGTTGGCCTTCACCAAATTGATGAGTGAACTCCTCAGCTCAAAATCATCAGCGGCCACTCTTAGAGGATTTATGGCGAAGGGTTGATTTGTGACATTGGGCATCACATAAGAGCCAAGCGTGACTCTAGGCTCACCGCCGCCACCGCCACCACCGGACATGGCGTTCTTTCACTTGGAGTTCTCTTCTTGTCTTCTCCGGGCGTGCTCTAACTTTTGCTTATTCCGCCGGGAGCGAAAGGTTCTTTCGATTTCAGGATCCAACTCAAAGAGTGGAGCTTTTTGCATGCACGTAGAGTAAACCTGGCAAGACAAAACCAAAACACCAAGGAAAATCAAAACAGAAAATAAATGACTTAGGCAACCTTAGGGTATTCGTTCAATGACTGGCTAGGGACAAAGTCCCCGGCAACGGCGCCAAAAACTTGATAGGCCGCAAGTGCACGGGTGAAATTGTAGCATGAATCAAGGTCGTTCCCACAGGGACTTTTCCTTTCAACGCACAGAACTAGCCTCCTAGTTGATCGCTAAGTCGATCCGTTTTTGGTTTGAAATAACTAATTCTAATTCTAATCACAATCAAGGACTAAACAAACTAATATTCACACAAACTTTTCTGATTTAATCAAGGTAAAAAGGCGTTCAGGGGATGAAACCTAAGTCAAGTAACGAATCAACGATGTGGATTGAACATTCATTTCACTAGTGTGCACAATCAAGGTTCGAGAATAGCAAAAAACGCGTCGCAATGAGATTTTGTCACTAGAACGAATTGCCAAGACTAACCAAGCACCTACTTTCGTGGTTATTTTGATTTAGTCAAGGTTAAAGATCTAATTATCACAAGAACCCTAATTAAAACTTCTATGTCTAGACAATTTTAACTAGTTTAATCTAGGTTTTTGGGTAATCAAACTTCTCCTTTCGGTACTTCATTCAACAACCTAATTACTTGCAATTGGTGATCAAGCAAAAGCAATAACAATTCAAATCAAAGACCAAATAGATTGAAACAAACTAAATTCATGTCTATTCAATCCAACAAAGTTAATTCATCAAACAACTTTAAAGGTTAATCCCCCAAACTAAAAAGATCTACTCACTATTCATGTTTGAAACTACAAAGCAATTGAAATCTACTCTAGAAAGCATATAAAAGTCTATGAGAGAATGAGAAATAAACCAAAGGGAAGAACAATCTTGCTAGAAATCACCAATAGAGGACTTTTGCTCCTCCACTTCAAAGTATGTTGAAATTGCTCTTTGATCTTCAATCTTCTCTCAATCTTCAATGGTGGATGGAATATGGATGAATGAAGGATATGATTAGGATTAGGTTGTGGAATGGAGGATGGTAGAATGATGATTGCCTCCATAAACAGCCGGAAACAACATAATATAGGCAAATTTCAACTCAAAACCGCCGAAAATGAAAATACATAGGTGACACGGACCGTGCCCCCCTAGGCACTACCCATGTCACTGCCCTGCTTCAAATTCTGCGTTCTCTGGTCATAGACACGACCGGTGCCCCTGTCTTGGGCACCCGTGTCACTGATATCTCGGGCCTAGGAGCTCTTTGGGCCATTGTTTGGGCCTTGGGAGATCCAACTTATCACCTCTTGGTCCTTTATGCATATAACTTGGATCTACACTTGATTTTTTGCTCGGTTTACATCGATTCTTCACAAATTACCTACAAAATTCACCAAACTCCAAACCAAGCGTAATATGGGAAGTTCGGGCATAAAATAATATAATCAAATCAAATATTCCCCAAATTCTCATTAAAACACCCAAGTTTTCATATATACAAGAAGCACTTATCAGAACACCTCCTGAGTATTCAGAACTGTCACTCGTCATTCCAGGTGAACCTGCACCTTTGTCACTGAACAACAATGTTTGTTAGAAAATATTGAAAGAAGGAGGACACTCGTCACTCATATGTGTTTAGGGTTATACACTACTTTATTTATACAAGGCACATTATAGTGGGTTAGGGTGTGAAATTTAAGTCCGCATTGAATGTCCAATAGGTAGGTTGTAATAAGTTGGAGGGAAAGGTGTCACATCACATGTTAATAATGATTGTAAACGGACTTTGCATAAACCCTAACCCTTTATATAGCTAAACCCCATGATGAATGTTCAACCCTAAATATTATCTAACAAAAGTTGATTAACTTGTCGAATTGATTTTTGACGGTTTGATTAATTTCATTATATTGAAAATCTCATAAGTACATGATTTATAAGTTCTCCCGTTACATGCTGAAGGTATACTCTTTGTAGGACATGTGTAAACCGCATATAAACCCTGATGAACTTATTTAGTTGTTGACTTTGTAACTTTGTTGGTGGGTTGATCGCTTCAAGATAAACATAACAACAGTTCACATTTAATGACTCCCATGCTTGACAAAAGTGTCAACGTGAAAATGCAAGTGTTGTGTTGTTTTAGTAATCTTCTACTATTGCAACATTCCATTAACTGTATTCTTTCATGTTGTAGTTTAAATGAAAGTTAAGTTGTACATTCAATGGATGTACCCCTATGTTTACCCTAAAATATGAATAAGTAAATCGAATGGAGTTTATGAACATCATAAGACAACTAACAAATACACCATATGCACCCGTTGGTTTACCATTGTGATGTATGTGCAACTCTAATTCAATTAGAGTGCAACAGAGCTGGACAACACTAATACACTCCCTGGCTTTTTGTTGGCTTAACTAAGCTTTCCTTAGGATTTAAACAACATCAAGGAACGAAAGACAAAGGAAAGAAAAGGATAAACTTGTGCTCCAACTATTACAGACCACACCACAGTCATAAATCTCAAGGGCATCACTCAATCCACACTTGGAGATACAGACCACACCACTTCAAGCATGAATCAAGCTCTACTTACCACCTACTAAGCTTGCTAAGGCTTAATTACAGTCAAGTAAAATCGAGAGTTGTTAGAACACTCACAAACAAGAGAAGCCAAGCTCCACCTATTTCATAAACTCAGCATGAAATGAAATGGTTACAAAAGTTATGCCTAAGTACAGAACAAGCAAGCAGTTGCCTTGCTAACCGATCGAGATAATGAGGTTTCCTAATAATGAAGAAACCTCTAATTAGGGGTGTGCATATTCTGGTCCGGACCAAAAAAACCCTTGACCCGGACCGACCCAGACCTGGCCCGGACCAACCCAGTTATGTTCGGTCCGGTCTCCGGACCATAATATTTATAGTTTCGGGTTTCCGGGTCGGTCCCGATCCAAACTCTAATAAATTGGATTAGGCCGGTTAACCCGGTTTATACTTTTATACATATACTTAATTTAATTAAAATCATATCCAATAGATATTTTGTCTATAAATATAAAGTTTTTTTATATTTTCTAATTATACACTCACCATATTTAAGCGTAATAATTATTTCCTAGTTGCATTTGAATCAACTTATAAGATCATTTCAAAAACACAATTTCTTAATTATTGGCGACTACTATCTATTAGTAAACATAAAACACCCATTATATTATTACTATTAAATTTTCAAATTTCAACTTATGGATATGTGTAGACACTGAATTTTGTCGTAGTTCAGCTTTGTAATTATGTAATTTATTTTGAGCATTTTTATTTTTATTTAGGATTAAATGTCAAGTATTCTTAAAATGCTTAAATGATGAAAAAACCCACAAAAAACCCGAATAAATTTTCCTCTACAAAAAAGCCTTTCACATTAGTCCATTTCCATTTCTAGCCCTTCTGCATTTAGATATTCCAAAAAAACAGCCCTTTGTTCATGTACCTTTTCTTTAAATTACCGACTTGCCACCGACCTCTATGAGTTTCCTAATTTTGGGAGCTAAAAGTATTCATTACAAGCTTTCCAACGACACTTGAATCAATTTAATTGGAAGTCGAATGAGAAAGTTATGGTCGTTTGAAGTTGGTCAGCTCAAAATAACTCAACATGCTGATCCGCATGGCCCGCTTCCTTTCATTCCAACATATTCGGCTACTTGCTGATCAGAGTGCCTTGAAAGCGGGAACTGTACGAGTCGAACGGACGCCCAACCGGCCCTCTTTATTCCTTAACCCTAGTTTCCTCACTCCATTTCCCCTATAAATACAGCCTCACTCTCATCATTTTTCTTTACACCGAATCACCTAGAAGTATTGACACTAGGTGATTTCTTCTTCTTCTCCCTCTTTTCTTCTCCTCCTCCTCCTTTCTTCATCATTTGCACACATTAATTCTTGGCATATTTATTTCGTTTTTTATTTTTCTTTAATCACTTATATTGTTGTAATCCTAATGCTTAAAATCAATTACGACTAATCTGAACCGGATTACTTGAAATCGCAACTTCAATTTCGTTCTTTATTTATTTATGTTTTGTTTATCGCATTTATTTATTTTCGCACTTTCATATTTTTCATGCATCTAAATAATTTAAATTAATCTAATTAATTCTCCTCTTCTATTCTCTTCTTTAACGAACCGATTTAGTAGAGTATGTTCTTTGAACGGGCGGATTCGAAGAATTTTACTTTCGAATTCGCAATCTTACCCCCAGATCCGAATCTCATGGTTGCGGTTTGCGGAGTCTAATTTGAGTTTATTAATTCTCACCAAAAATTAATTGGCGACTCTATAATTTATTCAATTTGATTCGTTCGCTTTCTTTTCGAATTTTACCTTTTATTTCTAGAAAATTTTAATTGCACGGGAAGCAATATCACAGAAAGAAACAAATTAGAAAGTTGAGGTCTCGGTTCACCGTTGATTCTCCTTGTTTTTGTGTTATATTATTTTTCTTAGCAATGACATTTTCTGGAAATAAAAATAATTAAATTCAAGATTGCATTTGAACATTTTGATTAATAAAAATTGAATTTAAATCCCTCAAAGACTAGACATCTCTTTCGATTCGCCTAACATCGCGTAGGATACCAATAGAATTTTTTTCTCGGGTCCTATAAATGGTGACTCCACTGGGGACTTACTTTAAAAGGGTAAAACTTGAAAAATCGGTTTTCTTAAATATTTGAGTAGAAATGAGAAAATAATTCTTTTAATTTTTATTATTTAGTAGGCATTTTTGCATATGGGCCTACTTTTGGATTTTTTTAAATCGGGAAGAACCAAAAGGTACCGTTTAGGTTTTTAACCCTAAATTTCCTTTCCGGGCAAAGTGCGTTTATGACTTCGAGGAAATGAATTCCACATTTCAGGAAGATCATAACCCTTTCCCACTCATGAATTACTTCAAAATTTTAGGGACTATGAATTTACATTTTCCCTTAAATTTTGTGATAAACACACGACCCGTATTACTATGAACTCCATAGAATTTACGGCCCGTGCGAGACATGAGCATAGAAGCCTTTAGGAAACTTATCCTAAATATCGAACCTAGAACCATGGTTAGGATTGTAACACCCATTTGTATGCTATGTTCATTTCTTTCTTTCTTCTTTTTTTTTTTTTTTTTGTTTTTCTTCGAAAAAAAAATAACGTGCTAATTATGTACTAATTGTACATTTCATTGTAAAGTGAGTCGGTCCAACACTTGCGTTTCCCTCAACATTATTTTAGTTTGGGTAATGGTCAAACGAGATTAAAGTAGGCCCAAAACGTCTCTCTTAGGCCCAAGTCAGAGAGGTTTGACTAAGCTTGAGATTCAATTTTGACTTTCTAATGTTTGACCCCTAAGGCATCCCTCCGGCCGTTAACTAAATCTGAGTCCATTAGAGTTTTAATGTTGATTTGATTTTATGATGACTTGATGGATACCTCCCCTCTTCATGTACATAACATCATTCTAGGTTAGGAGTCCTCATGCAAGCCCAATAGTGGGCGAGTCCATACCAAAAAAAAAATCATTCATCATATAGGTATTGTTTGCATAAGGTTGTCTCATATAGGCCGTTAGGTGTTTGTGTAGGTAAATGTCAGAGTTAATGTTTGGGGTTTATGGTTTCCACACAGGCAAAATAGGACATAAAATGTCAAGAGTCAAATCTTGGGCTAGAATCAGATCATGGAGACTTCAAGCTTTTCACCAGCTCCAACAATTCTTCTCAATACTCACTGATTAAATGTGATACAATATCCATTATATTCCTACTCTTCACCTTTTGTTAGATCCAAGGTTAACAGAGAGAAGATGGGTTAACTCCAAGAACTCACTTGGGGTTAGGCAAAAGGAGAGGTCAATCAAATCAAACCAAGGTTAACAAAGAGAAGAGGAGTTAACTCCAAGAACTCACTCGGGATTAGGCAAAAGGAGAGGCCAATCAAATCAAATAAATAAAATGAAGGGATTGTAAACTTGAACACCCACAAGTTAGATAAAGGAGAGGTAAATGAAGAAGGGATCGCAAACTACACAGCTACACTAGAGGTGAAAATGGCATGATTCGTATACAGAACTCCTAATGTTATATATTTTCAAATTTTAGGTGTACGGCCCATTGTATTTTCAGAGTCAGTTGACATATATCCCAAGTAGATTTTAATGTATTCATCTTAGCTGCATTCAATAAAGATGAAACCTTTTATGATTATGACTCTTGTCTTCCCCGATCCTTCATTTGCTTCTAAACTGTTAAGGAAAGAATCTTATGCTTGCATTCCTGATTTGAATTGAAGAGCTCACTCACCCGTGTGACCATCCAAGTCTGACATTTCCATTTGCTCACACATTTCATTCCATCTCATATCCCGGTCACACCTTCACTCTATGTTTTTTTCTTTTGTGTCCTACCCCGAGTCCAAGGTTAATGAGAGAAGAGAGGCTAACTTCACCGCCAAAGCAAAGTTAGGCAAAAGGAGAGACGAATTAAATAAAAAAAATACGAGGCCGACATGAACACCTACATGTTAGGAAAAAGGAGAGGTAAATGAGTAAAAATTAAGAGGAGAGAAGCTAACCTGAACACTCATCCAACAGGTTAGGCAAAAGGAGAGAATTCAAATGAACAAGACCAATTATCTCTAATAGTGAATCTCACTATCAAATAAATCATGCAGTTCAAAAAGACATGCCTAGGATAGGAGGCTTCCACCCCTTACCACCGACATCATCACTATGCACCTTCATTTTCGCCTAGCCGCTTTACCACCTACATTATTACCTTCTCACATTGTCTTCTTAATCACCGCCACCACGAACCCGGTCATTCATTTTATGACCATCTTATCCCTAAACCCACCTAAGCCAAATAACGTGTTGCGGGTAACATTCATTGATGGGAGAAGTATAAGGTGAAGGTCCGTAGTTAAAAAAAATCCAAAAAAAAAGAAAAAAGAAAAAGAGAATAAGAAAAAAATCCAAAAACAAAGAACAAACAAAAAAAAATAAAGAAACAAGAAGAAGAGGCGTAAGAGGCAGTTGTTGGTCTACATTAGTCACCCGCACACAACCCAAAACCTTCCCCTCAAACCTTCACACCTATCCTTCCCATTAAACCTTTCGACCTATCTAAAAGTCCTTCTTGAGGCATCATATCCTTTAAAGCTGCACCAGTTAAACTGCGACTGGCCTGATCCCACATTTGATACATAGGAGAACCTCTTTGAGGCCCGCCCACTACAATTCACTTTAAAGTAAATCTGTCATTGAAGCATTTGGTCTTTGAGAGAGAGAATAAAGAGTGGGTAGCCCGAAAACCTCACCAGGCGGGTTAGGGAAAAGGAAGGGAACCTTGGTCTCTGAGGACAATGAAAAACTCTTTTCACCAAGCGCATCACTTTTCCCAGCAGACTTGGATCACCCTTCATACGCAAACCTATCAAATTGTAACTCTTCCATAGCCCTTTGATCATCTCTTCCCTTATGAGATAAAACCATGAGACATGGTCTTCCATCCATAGACCATCTCGTCTATCTCCATCAGTTCGAACCTCTATCCATCGAACTACTCATCCATTCATCTTATCACTACTCTCACCTAACCATCCATAGCCTCGTCTTGCCCACCATTAGGGCCTAACTACTTACAAACATATTTTCTATATCACCATTCCTATCTTTTCCATAATACATCTTCCATTATTCCTTACCCTGTGAGCTCTTCTAATTTGGTAATTAGTGCATGTATGAGATTCAACAGTTAATCCTCGCTTTTAGAACACCTGAGTGAGGGATAACTCCTTTAGCATAACAAGAAGCCACTTTAGGTCCATCATTCTGACTTGCTTGAAGATATTTATTTGTTCACTAGTACTGGGGGCTTGGTATGCTTACATGTTCCTACCCAAATAAAAGAACCAAGAAAGATATAATAAAGGCAAGGGAAATCAAGATGGCTTGCCGCTTGATCCTTCTTAGTGCTTGGGGTTCCTAACCATGACATCGAGGTTGAGCATCCTACCCATCCCATCATGCAACTTAAGAAGGTCGAGTCTTCCATTGATATCATTTTTTGCGGCATTACAACTGGGGGCTCACTCATCACTCAATATCTGCATCATGGCAACTTACGAAGCAGTTCGGCAAGATAACTCATCATTTTCAATAATTTTGCCTTGTCCTGAAACATACTTCAAAATCACCCTTGACATTCAGAGTCTTTATTTACTTTTTCTTATTCCTTTTTTTCTCGGGAAAGCAGGGGCTGTTCATATTGCATGCATGCACAAAATCAATGCCCATTTTTTCTTAGTTCATGTGCATTTTTTTAAGGTCCTAGGACCTTATATTTTTCATTTTAAGTCACGTTAGTTTTCATTTCGAGTCACATTTTTTTTCTTTTTCACTCCGAGTCATTTTTTTTCTTTTTTAAGTAACAAAAAAGAAAAAAAGAGTCACATGCATCACATAAACAAAAAAAATTAAATAATAATAAAAAGAGTCATATCATGCATTATAATGTGAATATGTGCATATAGCAATCTCTCATCAGGGTCACTAAGAGATATGCATTAGGCTGCATTAAGAAGTCAAGCACATGAAACTCAAAGTCGTGCATGAGTACATAGATGGATCATAAGTATCGAGTATATGCATTACATGTAGAATAGCAAACCAACTGCATGCATGTTATCAACAAGGTCGTCGCCCGCAGATAGACACTGGGAGCTATGTGAGATGAAGCCCTAATATTATCCAAGGATTAAGCTTGAAATCCTGACGAGAAAAATTAGAATGATGAGCACTTAATTGGCAGTCCCACAATAAAATCCAAGCTCACATCTTCCCAAGGACTTGTAGGAACAGGTAGAGGGGTATACAACCCTTGAGGTAAGCTGTGACTCTTAGATAGTTGGTAGACAGTGCACCTCTTCACCATATGTTCTACATCTTTGCTCATCTTGGGCCAGAAGTAATGTTCTTTCATCTTAATGAGGGTCTTCTCAATGTCAAAGTGGCTAGTTAAACTCTCTCCATGAACTTCAGAAACTAGGAGTTCTCTAAAGCTACTCTTGGGTATGCACAATCTGTTTCCTTTGAACAAAAATCTCTAGTCTATGTGATATAGACCCTAGGGGTATTGGTGACAAGTTGAATACTTCTCCTAGAAATCTGCATCATCAGGATAAAGAATCTTAAGTTGCTCAAACCCAAGGACTCTAGAGTCTAGGATATGCAATAAGAAATATCTTCTAGACAGTGCATCATCTCCCTTGTTCATATTCCCTGACTTACGATGGATCATAAAGTGAAATGATTGCATAAACTCCACCCACTTTGCATGTCTGGGTTAAGTTTATGTTGTCCCTAGATAAAGTTCAAAGCTTCATGATCAGTATGGAGAATAAATTCTCCTCCCACCAGATAATGTCTCCAATGTTTTAGAGCTCGGATGATTGCATAAAACTCTTTATCATAAGTGTTTTACTTCTTGGCTTCATTAAGCTTCTCACTAAAGTAGGCTAAAGGTCTGCCATCCTGAGTCAAGACAACTCCAATACCAACTCTTGAAGCATCACATTCTACCTTAAATACCTTGGAAAAGTTAGGCAAAGCCAGTACTGTGGTTGTTGTTAGCTTCTCTTTGACCAATTCAAAGGGTCTTTGGGTTGCAGGAAGGTCTTGGCCTTGACTAGTTTAGTCATTGGAGCCATCAAGGTACTAAAATTCTTCACAAATCTTCTGCAACATGAAGCCAAACCATGGAAACGTCTAACTTGCTAAGTTGAGCTTGGTACAGGCCACTCTTGGATGGCCTTGATCTTGTCTTGATCCACCTGGATCCCTTTTCCTAATGCAATATAACCAAGAAAGATGACTTGGTTTGTGAAAAATTAACAATTCTTCAAATTGCCATATAGCTTCTCCCTAGCTAGAATCTCCATAACTTGTTTCAAATGTTGTTGGTAATCTTCTTCACTTTTGCGGTCAACCAAGATATCATCAAAATAAACTACCACACATTTGTCAATCAAAGGCTTCAACACCTGATTCATAAGCCTCATAAAAGTAAAAGGATCATTAGTCAAACTAAAGGGCATCACTAGCCATTCAAACAGCCCTCCTTTGGTTTTAAATGTTGTTTTCCATTCATGCCCTTCATAAATATTGATTTGATAATATCCACTTCTTAAATCTATCTTAGAAAACACCTGTGAGCCATATAACTCATCCAAGAGATCTTCAAGCCTAGGTATAGGAAACCTATAGTTGATAGTGATCTTGCTTATGGTCCTACAATCAATATACCTTCTCTAACTCACATCCTTCTTGGGCACCAACAAAGCTGGTACAACACAAGTACTAAGACTCTCCCTGATCATACCCTTGGTAAGTAGATCATCCACCTGCCTTTGAATCTCTGTTGTTTCAGATGGGGTTATTCTATATGCAGGTTTGTTTGGGAGCACAAATCTTGGAACAAGATCAATCTTGTGATGAAGGTCTCTTTTGGGGGAAGGGGGCAGTTCTAGGGGCATTTCCTCTAGAGAAAGGAAAACAAATTCCTCCTGGAGAGGGGCTAAGAGAGGGTGGCTATTTTGTGGGGGTTGAGGTTCATCTAGATTGAGAAGGATTAGGTCTTTACTCGCACTAAACTCATACTATTCAGCTAGCAGTATAAGATCAAGGGTTGGTTCAATAAACAGGTTCTTTGTAGGCTCAGGATTTTGGGGTAGTTTGAGGGGGTGAGGGTTATTTTCTGAGTAAATTACATTTACCCTACCTAACATTTGTGGTAATAATTTTTGCACACCCGACATTTGTGAAATAATTTTCACCATACCTGACATTAAGTGTTCATAAATTTAAACCTCCTAAGATATTTTATAATTGATTTTTATTGGATTTTCCGGCGTAACATTAAAAAGATAAATATGAATCGACTTTTTTACCCTTGATATTAATTCATATGACTTTCAATTAAATATGAATTGACGTTTTCACCCTTAATATTAATTCATATGGCATTAACAAAGGAGTGTTGAAGAAGAGGAGTGTTAGAGGAATCTACTGTTGGTGTTTTCTATTTGGAGTTTCGACACACCTTTTTCCATACGAAACAATGAAAGGGTCATTTAAGTCATTTACTTCTCAATATTATGGGCAGCATGGTATATTCACATAGTCATATCGGGGCATTATTGTATTTTCTCATTTTTGATGAGAAGTAACCGGATTTTGCCACTAGAAATCACTTTCACTTAATGTCAGGTAAGGTGAAAATTATTTCACAAATGTCTGGTGTGCAAAAATTATTACCACAAATGTCAAGTGGGGTAAATGTAATTTACTCGTTATTTTCTTATGGTTCATGAGTAGGGTATAAGTATTAGCCTTCCCATCATGCTGCACTGATCTATCAAACATCCAAGGCCTTCCCAATAGCAAATGGCATGCATCCATAGGCAGAACATCACACTAAATAGAATCATCGCAAGAGTTGCCTATAGAGAAACTCACCGAACACCTTTGGGTTATAGGGATGCCTTTGTTGGATTTGAGCCACTTAATGGAGTATGGAGCATGGTGGGGAGTTATAACTAGCTGCTACTTCTCTACCATCTCCTGGGAGGCTGCATTGGTACAGCTCCCTCCATCTATAATCAAAGAACAAACTTTGTTCTTGATTGTACATCTAGAATGGAAGATAGCCTCCCTTTTCTCTTGTCCTACTTCTACTGAAGAGCTGATGAGAACTCTCCTTATAACTAACATTTCTCCCTCATCAGGACCCTTCTCTACTTCATCATAGACAGGTTCTTCCATAGATTCTTCCTCAAACACCTCCTCCTCCTCAACTGCAGGTTCTGCAAACCAAGAAACTTGGTAATCAACTAAGGTTACTAGTCTTTGTTGGGACATTTTGAGGCAATATGCCCTAGTCCCTAGCACCTAAAACATCTTTTGTTATTTGTAGGAGTAGGGTTTTGGGTTCTTTGTGGGGGTACAAGCTGTTTTCGTGGGGTAGTGGGGTTTTCTGTAGGAAATCTTGGGGTAAAAAGGGATCTTTGGGCTGTAGGAAAGGGTATGGGATATGTATATGGCTTGGGTTGAGGTTTGAAAGATGCCTTGGCTGCAAACTCCTTCCCTCTCAACTTCTTCTACATCTCTATCTTATGAGCTAGAGAACTAAACTCATCTAAGGTTTTATAGGGATGTAATTCAACAATATTTCTGATCCCCTCATTCAAACCAGCCAAAAACCTCACCAAAACTTGTGTCTTATTCTCCTTTAGATCACATCTCCACAATAGGTGCTCAAACTCCTTTGTATACTCTTCCACAAACTTGCTTCCTTGCACTAATTGATGTAACTTGCCATAGTTTTGCCTCAAATAATTAGAAGGCAAAAACTTGGCCACCAACTTCTTCCTCATCTTCACTTTTCCTTTTTCAGTCCTCCTCTTCTATAAATTGGTCCACCAAATACAGGCATGCTTCTTCAACTTCAGGGCTATCAGTTTCACTTTCTTCTCATTAGTGAACTCCTTGAGATCAAAGACTCTCTCCACAGTCAGGAGCCAATCTAGGAAGACCTCAACATCCAACTAACCTTCAAATTCAGGAATATCCACTTTGAAATCTAATTTGTCATCCATTCCAGCCTTCTTCTGCCTTGATCTTTTCTTTATTGTACCGGGGTAGTCCTCCTCCTCAGCAAAAGGATTGCTGGAAGAAGAGCTCTCCTCTTCATATTCAGAATCATCCTTCAGATTGCTCTTCTTTAGATAAAGATAGTGCTTGAGCTGGTCATTCAAGTATTTGACTTGCCTTTCTAGCTCAGCCTTCTCCCTAAGAGCTTGTTCTGCTACTTCTTCTATTGTTCTGCTACTAGACATCCTTCCTTTCAGAAAGAAGCACTCCCAAGAGAGTCACACAGCTCTGATACCAAAGCTTATGTATGCGCAGCTCTAATTCAATCAAAGTGCAACATAGCAGGACAACACCAATACACTCCCTGACTCTTTCTGGATTAACTAAGCTTTCCTTAGGATTCAAACAACATCAAGGAATGAAAGACAAAGGAAAAAAAAAGGATAAACCCTTTTTAACTGTCGAATTCTCTTATTGTACTTCTGCTAATCCTCAAACCTCCTTCTTGGTCGTCTTCTTCCTTAGTTTCTTTCATCCAGATACCTTAATTTTTCTTTAAACTCCCAAAATCAACCCCTAGAAGCGAACCACCTAGCTTTTATAATGATTGATGGGTAGCAGTTAAAAGATAACCACAGGTCCCCATTTCTATAATCCTACGTAGCAATTAAAAGCCATAAAGGGGGACTGACTTGCTTAAATTCAATATAAATTTCTTTTAATTGCTGGAAACATGGTGTAATATGGGAAGTGAAATAATCAAATAGATACAAGCTAGAGGTAAGAACCACTAATTTTGTTGGGCCTGAAAACAATTAATGACTCAGTAAGGCTAGTGTGTGAGACATATTGATGGGTTGATCATTGTTTTTAATTTTTATTTTTTATTTAAATGGAACAACTGGTCAAATTATGTATGCATGCATACATTATTATATACACATGCATTGAAAATCTCCAACTCTTGATTCGAATTTAAGATGGGTTTTAAGTTGGTAACCCACTGCATGCTTATACCCATTAAACCAAGGCTTACTATGTTTAGTATGTATTAAATTTATGAGCATAAAACAATTAATTTTTTTCTAAATATTTTGTTCAACAACCCCAAACCGACACTACCTTGTACAGAGGAGGGACATGCTCGGCACAACGTCGGCGAACCCCTGCGTCGTTGGTAACTTTCGCCTTACACTAGGGTTTCTCTGGACATGGGGAGAGAGTTCGAATGTTTGATAGATTACTCTAAATTAGATTATACTTAATGGTCCATTTTTATTAAGGTTATCCACAATGTCATTCTTCAAAATGGATGATACCAAGTACATAAATAGTAGATTTAGTATTATTTTAATAGGTAGTGGAGAATAGGTATTGTTAATGGTGAAAAATGAGTTGAAGAATGAGGTGAGAAATAAATAATATATACTAAAATAGTACAAAAAAAGAAAAGATAAAACAAAGTAAATTTTATTTAATATCTTTCTCTCCCCTAGTCTCTTTATCTCTCTCTTCCCCATCTCTCTTTCTCTCTCCCCCGTTCCTAGAATGGTCCAAGTATGTTGCAGTATACTTGGGTATGACACTTTTTTTATTTTTCCTTTTTTTTCATTTTCTTTCCTTCATTCTTGGTATTTTTGAACATCATTGCTAATCGCCTAAGGGGAGAAGAGAAAAAAAATATTCAATACATTTATTTCATTTAGAAAAATAAATAAATGTTAAAAAAATGGTTGGAAGGTGCCACACATTTCTAACAACTGACTAGAAGGGGACCACATTTTTTAATGCACTAGAAGGGAACCATATCTTCAAAGAACTAGCTACTGGGTGATGTTCCGACCATTTTGGCTGAATTACAGCGATGTATATATGAAAAGACAGAAGTACCCCTATGTTTTATCAAACAATTGTTGGGAGGTGTCATACATTTCTAAAAACTGATTGGACGGGGACCACCTTTTTCACACCTCTTCTCTGCACTCTCTCCTCCTCCTAATATCAATACAACTCAACCCATCAAAACCATAAACAAACCCATTTCTTCTTCTTCTTCTTCTTCTTCTTCTTCTTCTTCTTCTTCTTCTTCTTCTTCTTCTTCTTCTTCTTCTTCTTCAATCGTCCACCACCCGACTACCAGCACAACCAACAGTCCAACTGTAAAACCTCGAGTTTTAGGAAGAACGAAACCGTTAGTGTAATACCCCGGATATGTGGTTAAAGTGTGGCTTAAAAGGATTGAAATGACTACTTATATCACCAAGGTCCACCTTCTTTTATGGTAGCTCATCCGTTGGGAACCTCTCAGTTAAGCGTGCTTGGCTGGGAGTAGTCTCAGGATGAGTGACCTCCTGGGAAGTTTTCCCAAGCAGCGTGTGAGCGAGGACGAAGCACGCTGGAAAGACTCGTGGTGATTTGTGGGGCCAGTCAACGATCCTTGAAGCAGTTATCGGTAATGTCCGCGGCCAGGGAGGGGTCGGGGCGTTACAGATGGTATCAGAGCCGACCCGCGACGCGTTACAGTTAGGATTATTACCGAACCGTTAGGTCTGAGTTTAAGTTTCGAGGACGAAACTTCTTTCAAGGAGGTAATGATGTAAAACCCCAAAAAAAATCCAAGGGTGTTGACCGTGACGTCGTTAGTAAATTTGGTTTGACTCCGTTAATTGTTAAATGTTCGTTGTGATTATCTTTGCTAACACTTGAGCTCGTAAGATCGTTGAGGGACTAATAAGGGTATATCGGTAATTTCGTGGGTATTATTATTGTTATTATTACTCTTATTATTAGTAGTAGTATTATTATTATTGTGATGATTATAATTGTTATATGATTTATTATGTGAATATTATTTGCTATGTGATTATTACTATTATCATTAATATTATTTTTTTATTTTCCAGAAAATCTGATTTTATTGGGTTGGATTAGGATTAAGAGTGTTATTAGTTGGGCCTTATAAGTGGTTAATATAAAAGCTTCCTCTCTCTCAAAAACCCTAAACCAAACCCTAACCCTAGCCTCTCATCTCTCTTCCTCTCTCCCCTCTTTACCGTCCACCCCAGCTGCCACCTAGTCGGGCGCCACCAGGAGCCGCCGCCGGCAACCGCGACACACCACCAGCCACCACCGGTTCTCCCTCCTCTCTCTTTTTCGTTGTTTCTCTCTCCCTCCCTCTGTTCTGCTTCGTCGCGCCACCGCTCAACCACCGTCGTCCGACCCGTTGTCCAGCATCACGCCAGTCGCTCACGTTGCGTTGCTGCCACCTTGATGAGGAAGACTCAGTGCCTTTTTGGTCGTCACCGTTGTGGAGCTAAACCACCACGCAGCCTCGATGTGCGCCCACCTCCGCCCAGTCGACCACCTTGACACCGCGGTGCTAGCCCCGCCGCCGTCTGGGCGCCGCCCCACAACCCAACACAACCCTTGCGTAAAAACCCTATTTGTAGTTTCAAGTTTTCCTTTTATTCTTTGTAGTTTCTGATTGTATTTATCTTTTGTTATTATTAGTACTAATGCTTGTAAATTGATCTACATTATGTAAATATCAAATTATGATTCTCGGTTGTTAGTATAGATTGATTATATGTTTTCTTTTATTTCATTTGTGTGGCTATTATGTGATTAATCTAGTATACTGTGTGTTAAATCATGTTTAGAGTTTAGATAATACTATTATTGTATGTACGAATTAGGATGTGTAATTATCAAGATTTATTCTTGTTCGTTAGGTTGAGTATTCATATGTTTTTCTTGATTCTCTTAGGTGTTTAATATTATGTTTAATCTTGCTAAATAAGTTTAGATTGATGAAATTATTAAGTACGATCCTTTCCTATTAGTTTCGTGATTCTTGATTAAATCTTGGAAAAAGAATTAGTTATTGTGATTCTTGATTAATAGTTTAAGTGTTTATATGTTCTTTATAATTCATTCACGTGTTCTCTTGTTTTTCTTGTGCCTTGATTAAGAAATTCATGTTCTTTGATCATCCATGATGCTATTATAAGATCTTGAAAGAGTATGTTGTAGAACTCATGTTTAGGGTAATGTTATTATTATTTCATGCATGTTTTAGGGTTAGAGAAAATATTAAAGTTGATTTCATGTTGTGCAATTTGGTTTTGATGATAGGAAGTTTGATGTTTGGACCTTGGTTGGACTAGATTAAATACCTTTAACCTTAGTCACTGTTTTAGACCCAAATTAGGACCCCGGGATCGAATGGTGAAAGTTAGAACATAATCAATTATATGGGAACCGGGTGCGGGACAGTTTTTATAGGGTCTAAAGAACGGATCACCATGAGAGATATAGTCGTCCTTTGATTGAACCCTTTGAATTGGAGGTACCCTTAGATGTTAGCTTTCATAGGAATTTTGCGGATCGGACTTTGGAGTTGTATAGGTCGAGTTATATGATTTATTATGTGAATATTATTTGCTATGTGATTATTACTATTATCATTAATATTATTTTTTTATTTTCCAGAAAATCTAATTTTATTGGGTTGGATTAGGATTAAGAGTGTTATTAGTTGGGCCTTATAAGTGGTTAATATAAAAGCTTCCTCTCTCTCAAAAACCCTAAACCAAACCCTAACCCTAGCCTCTCATCTCTCTTCCTCCCTCACCACTTTACCGTCCACCCCAGCTTCCGCCTAGTCAACCGCCACCAGGAGCCGCCGCCGGCAACCGCGACACACCACCAGCCACCACTGGTTCTCCCTCCTCTCTCTTTTTCGTTGTTTCTCTCTCCCTCCCTCTGTTCTGCTTCGCCGCGCCACCGCTCAGCCACCATCGTCCGAGCTGTCGTGCACCACCGTCCAGGTCGATCGCTGTGCCACCATAGCCACCGCTCCCCTGCGTTGCTGCCACCCTGATGAGGAAGACTCAGGGCCTTTTTGGTCGTCACCGTTGTCGAGCTAAACCACCACGCAGCCTCGATGTGCGCCCACCTCCGCCCAGTCGACCACCTTGACACTGCGGTGCTAGCCCCGCCGCCTGCATGGGCTACACCAACACAACCCTTGCGTAAAAACCCTATTTGCAGTTTCAAGTTTTCCTTTTATTCTTTGTAGTTTCTGATTGTATTTATCTTTTGTTATTATTAGTACTAATGCTTGTAAATTGATCTACATTATGTAAATATCAAATTATGATTCTTGGTTGTTAGTATAGATTGATTATACAAAAATTCTATGTACACCGACTCCTCTGCCACAAACTAAGCCACAGACCTGACATCATCATCTTTTTTTTATATTTTAATTAAAGACATTAATTAAACTATAATTAAGGAAGCAAATAGAAAACGAAAAATAAAAATCTGGGAATGAACCGGCAAACTAATAGATAGAAGTGAATGCTTGAATGATTGGATGGAGCAATTGTGGAGGCCCTCTACAAACAGGGAGATCATTCCACCATTTTGGTGTTTTATGTTCAATTCATTTCTTTTTGTTCTCTTGTTCAATTTTCATGGCCAACAGATCTTCCCTTTTTTCTTCTTATTGTTCTTTGTTTGATTTGCACCCTGTTTTCATTAGTGTTGTTCTCCACCAGTATTTACTTCATAACTTACTTATTCCCTACTTCCATTGTACCAAAACACTCATTATGAATAAATTGGCAGTCTTCAACATCCTACCATGGTTTCTTAGCAACTATACTCCATGGAGTCCATACGACTGCACTTTAATTACAAGGCATAAAAACTTATGAACCAACTGTTCAATCCTTGCATCACCAATTGTACCAAATGAACCTAACAAGCAGCAACCCAATAAGTAGACAATAATTGCAATCGAAGGCAGTCGGACAAAAATCAAGACATTCAAACCAAAAAGATGCAAAAATAGCTCAAGCACTAAGCTCCAAAAGCCTGAATATTCTCAGTGAAAATGCTCTTGACAGTCCCTATTTCCTTCGTATTCTACTTCTCAAGAAATATACAAATTATGCAAGTGACGGATAGAAAATTGAAGGGTTGAGGCAAATATCTCCAGAAGCTTGAAGGAAAGCAATTTTGAGAGGCGACTTTTAGGTTAGCAATAAGGAAATAGGACTCAGATGGTGTAAATAAAGCCATGTACTTTGGTTTTTGCCACCTTAGTTTGTATCTCGTCAATCTTTCGGCAAGTTAAAACCCTCAAAGTCTTTGGATTCTTGATGTCTCTATTATTCAACTTCTGGGTACTGAGAATTGGTGGTGAGTTTGCGAAGGCCATCCCAAATCCAATAGCAGGTGAAGACAAAGATAACGGCATGAGTTGGAGTGAGTTGCTGATGGAAATGGGGGATTGGAGGGATAGGGTTGTGTTTGGATATTATGCTTAAATTATTATCTTTAATAAAATAAATTCAAAAAAATTAATGATGTGTTTGGTTTGTGGCACAGTTTTTGGCTAAGAGTCGGTGTACATAGAACGGTTGTTGATTATATGTTTTCTTTTATTTCATTTGAGTGGCTAATATGTGATTAATCTAGTATATTGTGTGTTAAATCATGTTTAGAGTTTAGATAATACTATTATTGTATGTACGAATTAGGATGTATAATTATCAAGATTTATTCTTGTTCGTTAGGTTAAATACTCATATGTTTTTCTTGATTCTCTTAGGTGTTTAATATTATGTTTAATCTTGCTAAATAAGTTTAGATTGATGAAATTATTAAGTACGATCCTTGCCTATTAGTTTCGTGATTCTTGATTAAATCTTGGAAAAAGAATTAGTTGTTGTGATTCTTGATTAATAGTTTAAGTGTTTTTATGTTCTTTATAATTCATTCACATGTTCTCTTGTTTTTCTTGTGCCTTGATTAAGAAATTCATGTTCTTTGATCATCCATGATGCTATTATAAGATCTTGAAAGAGTATGTTGTAGAACTCATGTTTAGGGTAATGTTATTATTATTTCATGCATGTTTTAGGGTTAGAGAAAATATTAAAGTTGATTTCATGTTGTGCAATTTGGTTTTGACGATAGGAAGTTTGATGTTTGGACCTTGGTTGGATTAGATTAAATACCTTTAACCTTAGTCACTGTTTTAGACCCAAATTAGGACCCCGGGATCGAATGGTGAAAGTTAGAACATAATCAATTATATGGGAACCGGGTGCGGGATAGTTTTTATAGGGTCTAAAGAACGGATCACCATGAGAGATATAGTCGTCCTTTGATTGAACCCTTCGAACTGGAGGTACCCTTAGATGTTAGCTTTCATAGGAATTTTGCGGATCGGACTTTGGAGTTGTATAGGTCGAGTTATACCCCGATTACCAGACCTAGGACAGATCTGGACAGTTTGGATTGATGACCGTTTTTTGAGGACCTTATAGGGTGTTTTTGGTCTCGAGTTCAACACAAGAGTTTTAGTAGACATCCTGAGGTTTCAGAAAAGTCCAAAACAAACCCATAGGATGTCGGGAAGTCAAGTTAGGACCCTTTTTATGTGGATGTTGTAATCTGTCTTATTGATGTTAATTCTTAATAAAAATGTTGTTGGGTGAAAATATTGTTTTGATCTTATTATGTGATTACTTGGAATGTGTTAGGTAATTTAAAGTGTGAATTCAGATTGATGGGAACCTGTAGTGTTCCTAGGGGAGGGTTAGGTAGAAGGTAGTTAATACTAACTTCGAAGGGTACGTTTTGATTAAAATAATTATTTCTATTTTAGACCCGAGCTAATTCGCGTCGTTAGTGAGCTCAAGTGTTCGTTATTTGCAGTGAAATGAAGATTTTTTCAGGTAACGTCTATGCTCTAATCCCCGCTGGGATGCTCTTTAA
Organism: Portulaca oleracea; assembly: GCA_029582165.1. Taxonomy (NCBI): domain Eukaryota; kingdom Viridiplantae; phylum Streptophyta; class Magnoliopsida; order Caryophyllales; family Portulacaceae; genus Portulaca; species Portulaca oleracea. The sequence goes on along the minus strand of CM055878.1, from coordinate 6,118,085 downwards.
ATGTGTTTTAATATTTTCTAATATGTTTTGAGAATTGCATCCCGAAAGGGGACTTTTGTGGAAATGTGACCATCTGTTTTGGATAACTGTTTGTAATTGTTTGTGCTTTGATTTTATTGAGTTGAGAAATTGGATGGTCTTTTATTAGTGGTTTTATTATTGGTTTTGATAACCTAGGTTGGGTTTGACTTAAGAGCTGTGAGCTGAGTTGTGAATAAGACACTAATAATTTAAAGTAAACATTAAGCGGGTTTATTGTTTTGATGCCTTTGGTAGGCTAATGTCTTTGCGGGCGATAACCCGGAGACCAGGATTTGGTATCGTGTATGGATTATGTGTCCGGAGATCAGAGTTTCATACCTGATATAGGATAGATGATTTTTGATGCCCTTGGTAGGCGATTTGTTTTGATGCCTTTGGTAGACAATTGTTTTGATGCCTTTGGTAGAATAATGTTTTGCAGGCGATAACCCGGATACCAGGATTTGGTATCCTGTATGGGTTATGTGTCAGGAGATCAGGGTTTCATCCCTGATATAGGATAGATGATATATATTGATGCCGTTGGTAGGCGAATGTTACTATAAGGGATTTGATATCTCGCCCGCATAATAAAATACGGATTGGTTGGGTTGAGGAAAATAGTTAAGGGTAAAGGTTTGTGAAATGATTTGACTTGTTCCCTCTCCCTTAAATGAATTGAAATGAATTTGAATTGTTTTTAACGGTAAGGGTAGACATTATTGAGATTTCCCCCTCATTTTTGAAATGTTTTGTTTTCAGGTGATGATCAATATGCTGGGGACGGGAATTAGAAGTGAGGAGGACGTGTTTAGAAGTTGATAATTATGTTGCGTTTGATTTCTGAAATACTTGAAGTTAGGGTTGTTAAGTTTGATTTCTCAGTTTGAGTTGTTAGTTTGGTTTACCGTTATCAGACAGTTGTAGTTTCCTTCTCACCTTATATTCCTTCAGGGATACGACAGTGACGCCCAATAAGAGTTTGAGTCTTCCGCTAAATTTGTCTATTAACGTTAGTTTGACCTTGACTTTTCTATAATTGAATTTCCGGGGCGTTACACCAACCATCACTCAATTCGGCACTCAGCCACCACCGAGAACCACCACTATTTTAAATCAAACCACAATCTAAGTTTGACATAACCAATCACAAATCCCTCCATTCCATCAAAACCTAATATCAAGCAAGCAAGAAGAGATAAGGAGGAAGGACGTCAGGTGCAGCGTCTGGTTGTCGTGGGTTTGGGCGTCGATCAACATAGGTTAGTGGCAGCGGCCTCGGCGACAGCTGCGTGTCTGGTCGCGCGAAATAGAAGAGAAACGGGGATGGTTCAGGATTGAGTTCGGGCGGTTATGAGTGTTTTTGGATGGCTGGAGTGACTTTTTCTGGTGATATTTGGGATACAAAAATGGAGTCTGATTGGTGGTTATGGTGTGTGTTGATCTGAAACAGGGAATGAGAAGAAGGATTAGTGTTTGGTTGTGTCAAACTTAGATTGAGATTTGATTTAAAATGACCATTGTTGTTTTCTATGGTGGCTGAGTGGTGAAGTGGTGGTGCTGCTGGTGGTTAGGATGGTGGAAGTGGTGGTGGTCGGGTGGTGAACGAACGATGAAGAAGATGAGTTTGTTTATAGTTTTGATGGGTTGAATTGTATTAATATTTGGAGGAAGAGAGAGAAAGTGTAGAGAAGAGATGTGAAAAAAGTTGTATCTGTCCAGTCAGTTTTTCGAAATGTATAGCACTTCCCAGCAATTGTTTGATAAAACATAGGCACATTCTTGTCTTTTCATTTACATATATATCGCCGGAGTTCATTCAAAATGGTCGGAAAATCATCCGACAGTCAGTTCTTTGAAGATGTGGTCCCTTCGAGTGCATTAAAAAAAGGGTTTATTACACTGTGGTGTTGCGCTTAAGATTTATTTACAACGAGGGTCTTTATTTACAGCTTAGTGTTGCCATTAATCAAACTCAGCTTTGACCAGAAAAACATTTGCAGTTGGGTGTTATTTAGTAGAGCCCAACCTATATGCATAGGTGTAATGATGGCAAATGAATATTTAACAAAAATTGCATTTGCAGTTACCCTATTCGTTCAACTTGTTAACCTACTGTATTTTAGGTTAATCACATCATTGGTCTGGGTTAACTACAATGAACTTCACGTACTCCTAACGCATAGTTCCAACATAAGGTTTGTATACTGAAATTTGTAATTAATAAAGTAAAAATTACATAAGTTATGCTTTAGGGTTATGAAGATAGGTCATATGGGTAATGATGCTAACATAAAACACTCAACATGGACATCATGGACGGGTAACCCAGAATAAGTTCATGTTAACCTACTGTATTTTGGGTTAATCACCTCATTGGTTTGGGTTAACCTACAATAAACAGTTAACCAATAATAAGTTCATATTAACCAAGTTATGTCTGGGTTAACCACCTCATTGTTTTGGGTTAATCTACATTGAAGTTCATCGACTACTTATATTAAATACATCAGACATGTCACATCAGCAGCAAACCTACTTACTTACCAAATTTTAATCAAAAATAAATTCATGGTCAAACTACCTTGATTGATGGCAACACCAATCTATAAAAAAAACATCTCATTTTAATCAAAATCTAAACCCAACATTAGAGAGTAATGTGGTCCCCTTCTAGTCAATTATTAAAAATGTGTAACACCTCTCAATAACTTTTTACTTTCCAAACCATTGCATTAAAGTTGCCATATGCTGTACTTTTTGAAATTTTAACCTTGTGGCTATTAACTATCGAGAAAAAAAAAAGTTGCCATATGCTTGTCGCCTTTTCCCGTTAGATCTAGCATAATCCAAATGCAGGGCAATAAGACTCAAGGAAAGGGAAACAAAGATAGAAAATAAATCCGAAATCCAAAAACTTTCTGTAAATATGATTTCGAGTTTCCCACTGTTGTTCTGTCACCTCAATGTTTCCAAAACCAAGATTCTGGTTTTTCCAGCCCACAATAATCTCCCCCTAAAATCCTCTTCCTCTTCCCCATAATACCGCCCCCTTCTCTCTATTCTCTCGGGTATCACTTTCATTATTTTTATTATCTTGAATGCTTGGAGACTGGATAACTTTTATACACTTCCATCAATCAATCAGCTAAATCTTTTTTTTTTTTTTTGGCGGGACAAACCTTTTCAAATCCCCCCCTAAACCCTAATTCCCTCCCCTTTTTCTCTCAACTCGTCCATTCTTTTTCTCTCCCCCTCTCTCTCCTTGTCTCTCTCTTGGAATCAACCCAAATGAATTCAACCATGGAAGTGGAAGTAGTGAATAGTGGCAACATAGCCGATAACCTCCCCCATCAAATTCCAGAATCCCATTCAACCCATCAACATTCTGATGCTCAAGTGAATTCTGCGGAGGAAAAAGGCGAGGAAATTAATGAGGTTGTAGAAGGGAAGGAGACTAAAACTCCCAATAAGCGGGGTCGGAAACCTCGTGCCGAGAAAGTCGGAGAAGGTGGGAAAAGCCCGAATGTTTCTGTGGTTTGTGATGGAGTTGCAGGTAGTGATGAGGACAACGGTGAGAAGAAGCGACGAAGGAGTTCGAGGAAGAACAATGGGAAAGAAGAAAAGCGAGATTTTGGTGAGGAGTTTTGGGATGAAGAAGATGAAGAGAAGGTCTCAAGGAAGCGAAAGCGCGGGAGGAAGACGAAGAAGAAGAAGACGGGTGAGAAAGCTGTGGCAAAGGATGCTGAAAGTGGTGGTGAAGATGAAAACGAAGCAGTTGAAGGGAAAGAGCAAGATGAGTTTGAGCAAGGGGAGGAAAGAGGTTCAAAGAAGCGAAGAGGTCCAAAGAAGAGGAGTGGTCAGAAAGTGGAGGCAAAGGATGGTGAACAACAAGCCAGGGATGAAGGTGTAGAGGTTCCAGATAAGAATATTAGTGGAAGAGGTAGGAAGCCGAAAGGTGCAAAAGTGGGCACGCCAGGTGTTTGTGAAAATGTCTCAGAGAAGAAAGACGGGGATGTTTCCGATGGGATCAGCACGAGGAGGTCATCCAGGACTGCTAGGGGTCCATCTGTGGAAGAAAGTAAGCGAAAGCCAAAGGGCCCTGAGTATGATGAGAATGTAAGCATAACAATAAGTTTAATTGTTGAAGTTCCCTGTTACTACTTTATTTGTTGGGGTTAAAGTAATTGCTTTTGTGGGCTGTTGATAACAGTGAATATTTTGATGTGGTTTGTTTATGTCTTGTAGGGGATTAAGATTGATTCAAGTATGTGCCATCAATGCCAGAGGAATGACAAGGGAAGAGTGGTTAGATGCACCAAGTGCAAAACCAAACGGTATTGTATTCCCTGCCTGAAGACCTGGTAATGCTCTCTTCCCCTTTGCTTTTTTTTCCCCCCCTTTTCTGATAGTCTGATGTTCTTGAACTGCTCTGTTATATGTTTTGAATATTGTAACTTGAATTGCGTAAACTGAACACCCTATCCTCTTCCATGTTATCAATTTCTAGGTTTAGATAATATCAACCACTCCTAGCAAAAGTAACAGAGGGAAAAGTGGGCTTTGGTTAACACTAGTACATGGTTGTTACTTGTGCTGTTAGAAGTTACTATTGTACTAGATGATACGCCATGTTATCATCAACCCCTTGCTTTTATTAACATAAGTATAGGCGAGGTTTTTGCTCATTGTGCTGCAAAAACCTGTTTCCATAAATTATTTTTTCTGGTCAATTATCAGGATTATTTGGTGGCTAATTATTGTTATATTTCGTCTTGGAGATCTTCAGTGGATGTTGAGGTTATTAGCTCTAGAAATTTGGGTATGGGTATGAGGGCCTCAGTTCTACCAACCACCAACATTCTGTTGAGAGTTGCCCTCTATTTGCTAAAAAGAATGATTAATGTGGCCTGCTCTTTCATAATTGTTATCACATGTATAGTTCTATGTGTAAGTCATGGTTTATAGTTTTTTTTTTCAATTATTTGTACCTTTCTGCTACAATTCATTTTGAACCATATTAAATTTTCATGTAAAGCAGCCTCTATTCTTGTTTGTTTTGGGGCTGTAAGTTCACAGGCACGGTGGAATACGTTCTGGTTTAATATTGTCTTCAAGCTTCTGATGTGGCTTTGTTATTTAAGGATCTTAATTATGTTACGGGGAATCAATGATGTTATGGTATTCTGTTCTGGATCAGGTATCCCAACAAGAAAGAGGAAGAGATTGCTCTGGCTTGCCCAGTCTGCCATGGCAACTGTAACTGCAAGGCATGCTTGCGGATGGATGTACCCGTCAAGGTCTGTTATTTTTCCTTGCCTTCATCATGTGCTTTTTCTAGTGGTATGATTCAGTGTATGTTATGTTCATGTTTTATCATATCCTTGTTGATTAGGTGAATGATCATCTCCAAATCAGCGAACAGGAGAAGACTGAGTTCTCTAAATATTTATTGAGGACAATTTTGCCATTCCTCAGGCAACTTAATGAGGAACAAATGATGGAGAAGAAGATAGAGGCTGAAATTCGAGGTATGTAAGGTTGCTTATATTGTTTTGTTGTATTTCAGAGCTTTTGTTTGTTGTTATTTAGTTGAAGGTGTACTTCTTGGCTAATGCTTCTGACCCAGCATATCTAGCCTTCATCAGTCTAATATTGCTTCTTGTTTTTTATTAATGGCTTGTTAGTTTCTGTGGGCTCATCACTTAAGTAGGTGGTAGATACCTTATTTGTTGGCAGGGACCGGATTAATCTGCCTAGTGCTGGTCACTGTGTAGATGTGTAATGTCAGTTGTACTAAAAAGATCCTACATAACTGACAAACAACAATGTGATGTATGGCGACTTTTAGATGTAAGTCAAATTCAGGCATATTCTTTAAACGGATTATGCAGTGTGAAATTGTCGTTTAGGAATACGAGAAGGAATGTAAATGTTGCTCTGAGTGGCTGCTTATGGCCAATGTTTATTATTATTGTTTTTGTCCAACGAGATTCCCTAACTTAAAGTGCCTTTATTTATTTAATTAACTTAAAAGTTTGTACTTATATTTGTATTTTGGAGGATTATGAGAAGGAATGTAAATGTGGCTCCCCTGTGCTGATTAAATTTGTACTTTATTACATAGAACCTACATCTGGTATTATTGTTACCTGATCCAGTTTATCCTAGTTATTAGTGTTCAATGTGGAAGTGGGCTTCCTATTTTGGTAATTTTCATGTTTCGGAATGATGTTTGTAAATCTATTTTTAGAATGCTTCTTGATGCTGAACCTTGGAAATTATTATTGTCAGTGTGGATTACTTATTGAACCCCCCCCTATGTTGGTGCTTATTCTTGCAGGTATAGCAGTGTCTGAAATGAAACTCGAGAAGGCAATTTGTCAAAGAAATGAGCGTATATATTGGTAAAATATTCTTGATGGCTTCTTAATTCTTTCAGGCTTAACCAGTGTTTTTGATCCCTTGCCATCCTCTCCCCCCCCACCAACACACACACGCACAAAAAAAGTGTTTTTTGGGTCTTGTTTTGGCAGTAATTTCAAGGCATCATCTGTTATTGTGCTGTGCAGCAACAACTGCCGAACTTCCATTGTTGATTTCCTTAGAAGTTGTTCTGAATGTGAATATGATTTGTGCCTCACTTGCTGCCGGGAACTTCGTGCTGGACAACTGCACGGCGGTGAGGAAGAAGTGATCATGGGTTTTGATCACCCGGGATTAGATTATTTGCATGGCCTTGATGCTCCTGAACCACCAAAGAAAACCAGAGGGACATCTCGTAACAAAAACCTTGGCAATCGAAGGAATGGAGAGACTCGTTCTGGTCCAAAGGGACAGAATAAAGGGTCATGTCCTGAGATGAAAAATAGCAATGAAGCCAGGGCAAAGCCTGAGTGGAAAGTAGATGACAGTGGCAGGATACCGTGCCCACCAGCTGAATGTGGTGGTTGTGGCAGCAATGTTCTTGCTTTAAAATCAATTCAGTCAGATGGTTTTGTTGCAGAGTTGCTGAGGAAGGCAGAGGAAATAGAAGCCCAGTGGCAACATGAGAATTTACATGTACCTCCTTTTAGCGGGTGCTCTTGTTCTGATGCTGCTGCTAACATTGGCAATGAAAGTAATACGCGGAAAGCTGCCTCTAGAGAGGGGTCGGATGACAACTTTTTGTATTGCCCAGATGCCCGACATCTCCAACATGCCGATCTGAAACATTTCCAGTGGCATTGGGCTCGTGGCGAGCCTGTAATTGTCAGCCATGCCATTGATACCACTGCCGGTTTGAGCTGGGAGCCGATGGTCATGTGGCGAGCTGTTCGTCAAATAAAAAACACAAAGCACTCTCTGCTTTTGGATGTTGATGCTATTGATTGCTTGGACTGGTGTGAGGTGAGTTTATGGTGTTGGCAGTGCAAGACAGCTAATCTGGCTAACTCCCTCAACTTACTAGATGTTGTTTATGCTTATCTGCTTACAGAGTGGTTAACCTCACAGTTGTAGTATTCTTCCCTGTTTTGTCATTAGTCAAGGAGCCTTTATATACATGATTAGGAAGTTTATTTCAGCTATATAATTTTCTAGATTATATCTCTCCTTTTACTGGATAGTGTCCTCAATTTAAGTTCATTCTCTTAATTGCATGTCCATTAGCGATCCTTGTTTGTGTGTGCATCTGCTTTTCTTATTCTGTGGAGCAAACTAGTATAGAGAATTACGTCATTACTTGGAAAATTGAGGTCATAGCAACATTTTGGTTCCATATTCTGCAGGATAATGTGAATGTCCACAAGTTCTTCACAGATTACTTGGAGGGCCGGTTTGATAAAGCCAACTGGCCTGTCATGCTCAAATTGAAAGATTGGCCTCCAGCAAGTAAATTTGAGGAACGTTTGCCACGCCATGGTGCTGAATTTATTAGTGCATTGCCATTTAAGGAGTACACACATCCTAGGGAGGGCATTCTAAATCTTGCTGCTAAGTGGCCCGAGAAAACATTGAAGCCAGACTTGGGCCCAAAGACTTACATTGCTTATGGACTTCCTCTAGAATTGGGCCGTGGAGACTCGGTCACAAAGCTTCACTGTGATATGTCTGATGCGGTACTATTTATTTTCTACATGTTTTCCCTTTCCCCCTCTTCATTAGTGAAAATGTGGATTTTGCTTGATTTTTGTTCTAGTTGTGTTTTAGTTATGCTGATTGGTGTCTTGTTTATTGAATTTCATAGGTCAACATTTTGACACATACAGCTGAAGTTAGGCTGGATGCTGAACATCTTAAAGTTGTTGAAGAACTGAAGCGAAGACACTTTGTTCAGGACCAACGTGAATTCTTTGGCATTGAAGTTAATGAGGATGTCAAACAACCTGATCAAAATATGTCGTCCCTGCATCTGTCTGCAAATTGGTCTAGCTCAGATACAATGGCTGTAACCAGTGACCAACAATGTAATGGGGATCATGGCCAAACTGGTGAGACTGCAGATTCCAGAACAGAACTATCTCCTATTGGCAATGAACGTGGAGACCACTCCAAAAGAAATGATTTTCAAACTTCCAAGCCTTCAGAGGCAGAGGTCTACGAGCGATCAACTACGGAAAAGCAGGTTGATGAGACCCACACAGCAATGATAAAAACCAAATATGCTGGTGAAACTGATATGGGCAAAGGGATATCCTGTTGTGGCAATGAAGTTGGAGGCAAAGTTCCTGGACATCGTGACACTCAGAAACATGGTAATTGCTTAGAGAGTGTCAACAGTGAACAAGGTAATGGCCCCAGTTGTTCCAAACAAGAGATGGAGGCTGGGTTTTCTGGGCCCAGTGAGGGACACAGTATTCATGATGAACAAGTGGGAGCTGGGTTAACCGACAACCATGCTAAAGGGAAGATGGTATGCAGTGAGACCATTAGAGGGTCCAGTGTGGAGATGGTTGAGAGTGAAAAAGGAATGCATGCCAGGATGGATCATAACATCAACAATGTCAATACAGCCAAAGTTGATTGTGACAAGTATAGCGGGAGCAAAAAATCTTGCCCAGTTGGGTCCCTTGAGGGTTTAAGTTATGAGGATGGAGGTGCTTTATGGGACATCTTCCGGAGAGAAGATGTGCCTAAGTTAGAAGAATATCTCAAAAACCACTATCAGGAATTCAGGCACATTTACTGTTATCCACTGAAGCAGGTATTATCTTGTAGTATTCCTATTGTAAATATCATTTCCTTGCTTTTATACTTAAGAATGTAAAAACATACAAGTACACATGAGGCTGTGGATCTTGATGGTTGAAGTCTGAGTTGAGCTTTCAAGCCTGGTTACATTGTGCCTATATTCATCGTATCTGCCATCTGGTTTCTTGATATGCCTGGTTGCTTTGTTCATATTACTGATTTTTGGTGCTTGGTTACATAAGGCCATTGTCTGATGTGTCTTGTGACCTTGCCCAAGCTATGTGAGATTACATTTTAGATATACCTGTTTAATCTAAGCTTCTGTGTCTACAGTCATGTCTGTTGGGCTTGGTTGGATATGCTATTCTATGAATCTGGTTTGAGCTCACGCCATTCATATGGTTGTCATCAATATGCAGGTCATTCATCCTATCCATGATCAGACATTCTACTTGACTGAGGAGCATAAAAGGAAACTGAAGGAGGAATATGGTAGGTCTACAGTCACATGCATGGAGTTGTATACATTTCATATGTTTACTAGGCCTTTCAATCTGCTTCTGATGGTATCTTCTAGGAATTGAGCCATGGACATTCATTCAGAAACTTGGAGACGCAGTGCTCATTCCTACTGGTTGCCCTCATCAAGTTAGAAATTTGAAGGTAGTGTTCATGTCGTCAGGATTGATTTCATTTTAATTAATTAAATTTACAAGTTTGTGTGGAGTTGACTGGCGTTTGTATGCCTTGAATACATTAAGATTGTGTTCTGTTCTGTTAGGCACTTGAAATCCAAATGTTGTTTCTTGTTGTTGATGTTTTTGATTATGCTGATTGTTATTCTGGATCTTTGACTAGCTGCTTTCAATGACTCTTGACAGTCTTGCATCAAAGTTGCTCTTGATTTTGTATCGCCTGAGAATGTTGAGGAGTGTGTGCGTCTGGCTGGGGAATTCCGTCTTCTGCCGCATAATCACCGGGCTAAGGAAGATAAGCTGGAGGTCTGACCTTTGTAATCCACAACGCATGTTGCCTGTCCTATTGCCATCTGTTTTTTTATTTTTATTTTTTTTGCTTGACTTTGAGCTACTGGTCTGTATGAGTGTCTGATTCTCTTACTAATGTAGGTGAAGAGAATGATTATGTATGCAGCAAAGCATGCAGTCAATGAACTTAAATCTCCTCCCAAGTAAGTAATCGGTTACCAAGGCCAAATTTGCAATTCTACTATTAATTGTCAAACTACACAAACCCTGCAAGGGAGTGGGTTTTACCATGGAGCTGGATCTGCTGTGCAAAAGTGGCCCTGTTCAGATTACGGCAGCAACGCTGAGATGGACTTTTTGTGTGCTCTGCTGGCCATTAGTGTCCTCCCTGCCTCTACTCCACTCCTCTCTTTTCTCCCCTCCCCACTTTCCCTTTTTACAACAGCCAACAGGGGATTTCACTAGCCTCCCTCATCCTTGATTTTCCTTCCCTACCCTACCCCCACCAGAAGGAAAAAAAAGTCTTTCCCTGGCAGCAGGTCAACAGGTTAATGGCAGAGTTCCTTTTCTTAACTTTTTATGAGCACCCAGAGGACTGTGGAACCACTTGTCCAGGGGAAACTTTTTGGTGTAAATATAATTGTGAACCCGATGTCCTCATGTTCTAAGTTTGATGAAATGATTAATTCCTGAATGGTGTGGTATGAAGAAAAACTGAAAAGCTTGTCTACTAAAATGCATAACCTTGCTGAAAGTGCAGTTTGGGTACACGTTTCTCAAAGCCTGTTTTTTGCCCCCACAGGTCTAACGAAAGGAATAGCGATAAGGAAATGGCAGAGTCGAAGTCTGCTACAGCTGTAGAATGATATTTTTATTCCAGCGGGACACGTACGGTTGGTGTTTAGTCTACACCGTGTCTTCTGATAGCTAAAGGTCATGCGCTGAATTAACATATTTTGCAAATTGGTTATGCAGGTAATGAGATGCTAGGATTTTGTGGTACCTTGTCATGTCATCTTCAACTTGGAGAGTGACCCCAAGGGCCAAGGCTCTACCTAGACATTCTAACTAAACTAGTTTTTGTACAAAAACTCGCCCAGTGGCCATGGCATTAACTCTGAGGTGTAATCCTTGTGTAGCCATAGAACTGATTGCCAGAACTTGATAATATTAATGTTTAATGTTCTTTGTAATGTTACTGTGTTCCCTTAAAGTCCTTTAAGTTCCCACCATATCATCGGCCAAGGATGAGCCTCGTGCAGAAGGTTTGGTGCACTCACCAGTGACCTATTTTGTGCCTGCCTAATTGGATGGTTAGTTTCCTACTGCACTTTTTTCCACTTATTCATCCATGGTTTTGATTGAATAGTCTCTATAGTTTGGTTTGAATAATTTTTTGAGTTTATATCTTTTACTCCATGTGGTTGCTTCCAATTTATTGTGAGGAACATTTGGATTGACTATCAAATCTTGCCTTTGATATGCCTTCTCTGTTCTTGAAGATGCAGTGAATGTTACTAATGTTAGCCCATATTCCATAATTGTTCCCCTCACTCTTGATTTTGTGACATTTTTGTTTATGAGTTGTGTTAATATTAGATGTGCATCATGGTATGTCGACATCATTATGATTGATGTTAGTCTACCTCTGTTTTGTGTAGATATGTACTTTATATTCTTCCTTATTATGCAACTTTCTCCCCAACATTAAATAATTGTGGCATGTGTGTAAAATTTATGGGTAAAAAGCAGTTGGGTAAAAGTTAAATTTTGGTAATTTTTGGCAATTTTTAATAACATTTTACAAATTTACACTAACATATCAACATTATTTTTTTTGTTTTTTAACTTGGGGTAATATTTGATAAATTTAAGCAAAAACTGGTAAATTTTGTTAAATTGAAGTTACTCATGAATTTGAGTGAAATCTCTGGTTGGGTTTGAATTTATTTCATCTGAGAATTGTCTTCACGACTTGCATCTAATTACAATTTCTGATTTTTAGAATTGTAGAATTATATTAGTTGAGAATAAGAATGGAGAAGAATGTTTGATTTTGCTTTTGTTGCATCTTGTTTGCTCTGTTAAATGGTTTGGTTTAATTTTAAAGGTAGCCTAAATGTCGATGTTGTCAACTCCAGTCATTCCTTTACTTAGATTATGCTTAGTTTTAGCCCACAAAGGAAGGATTTTTGTAATGTATATAATAAGATCGTGTTTTATTTTGAAAGTAGTGTATTTAGTTCTGAAGCAGGGGTTCAACTGTTGAGTGCTATAAATGTGGACATGCATTGGACGTTGTGTTTTGGAGTTGGTAAGTGGACTGATGACTACGAGACCAAAGGAGGAAAGGGTAGGAGAGATTGAAGAGTGGAGACAACAACCTTGGATTTGGTCGGGAACGTTGATAGCCAAAACTGACCAGTTTCAGTTGAGCAAAGTCGTTGATTCACTACTCAACAAGTCAGCATTAGACAATTGATGCCCATTTTTGGTCTGTGTTGTGCTCTATCTGTTTCGCATAAAGCCTAGAGTTCTTTTTTAAAGAAATACTAAGAGTCTCTCTCACTTGAATATGCATCTAAACAATGTGTTTCAAATAAATATCTAAGTAATTTATTTTGATTAATAACTGGTTAGTATACTTAACTTTCATTTATGAAATTAAGCCCTTGTTCTTTTTTGAAGTTGGTTAGCACGCTTCAACCTTGTTTTTGACCGTCAACGTTTTGGCTGCGACTGTGCTAACTATTGTTGCCTACATTGGATTGACGGTCCCTTTCCCGTTCCCCTTCCAATTGTTCTTAGTGTTTCTGTACTGCTTAGGTCTTAGCAGGTGAGTTATTGGAAGGTGTCGATCTGGCTAGCGATTGGTGGCCAACAATTGCGGCTGGAGCTACACTCACGGGTTTTGTCCTTCCAGCAACCGATGATAGGTAATTTTGGAGGGGCTTTATTCGGTCAGTACTTGCTGTTGGTTTTGATTGTGTTGGTTAGATACTATGTTGTCAGAACCGGATTGGTTGATCCAGTGGGTCAATGATTCAACTAGTTGGACCGATTTGGCTGGATTAGATAAGTCTGGGTCACGGTTGAACTTGTCAATACTGGCATGAACCGGTTAGAAACTGGATTGAACCGACCAAAAACTAAAATTTTTAAAATTAAATTACCAAAATCCCTGCCTGACTTTGAATTGCTTGTTTCATTCGGTTCTTGCGGTTCAATTGATTTTGGCATTTTTTTCGCGGTTGAATCAATTATTCGAGTTTAACATGGCACTTGATCGATCAACATCCCGCTCGGTTCATGGTTGAACTGGTTGGACCTGCCAGTTCGGTTTGATTTTTACAACATAGGTTAGATATCCTTTATTGGTGTCACCGTTTCACGAGGATGTGCTTGTTTAATGGTTGGGTTTTGCCTGTGCTTGTCCTTACCAACAACTCCTTTTAGTTCTTTAATGGTGTGATTCAGGCTAATCTAGGTTCTTTTAGCTTTTGCCTTTGTCTTTCCTTATTATTTGTGTTTTTGTGCATCCCCCTGATTGAGTTGTCTCTATGTTGCTTTACTATGGGTGTGTAGGTCCTTTGAGTTAGTTTGCATGAGTGTCTTGATGGCATCTTATCCTATAGATTTTGTTTTTGCTTTGGATTGATGGACATGTCTTTGGAGGATTTTGATGTTGTTGTTCTAGCCTGTTTGGAAGAAATGTCTCACCTTGACAAGCTTTTCTTCGTGTTAAAGACCTCAAAGAAGAAGACTATTAGCCATTTATTTAAGGTTGTTCCCCAAATGTTTTGCTATATAACAAGGCTTGCCAGTTTTGGAATGTTTGTAAACCTTTGGGTGAGGAGGAAACATTAGGATATTTAACTATTGGAATTGTCACTGATAGATCATCGAACGATAAATCGTCCCAAGCACTAGATCTCTATATTTACATCATCTACCAACTAATCGGTATTGGCAAAAAATTGCCACCTTTAGTTTGGTAGGGGACAAGTCGCCACCGTCAAATCATCAGGAGATAAATCTCTACCTTCAATTGATCAGGTGATAAATCCCCATACATATTCAACTCATTTGACCAACAAATTGGTGCCCGTGACAAATCGCCAACTTGACACCACTACCCTGACAAATCTATCGCCCAAGTCGTCATCCAAAGTATCAATCAAACATCAAGCGCATGACAGGGCTTCCAAGCATCACCAAGGATCAGAAGATACATTTCCGAGTCATGTCAACATCAACAAGGATGATGAAGACTGTTTTGGTAATCATTTTATTCAAAACTTGATTAATGTGAGGGCTATCTGTAGACACTTGATTTTCTCTTTGGTTTTGTAATTACTTTGTAAAGATTATTTTTATTTTTAGATTAGGATGTAAGTCATGCCAAACAATTAGCATACATCCTCCATCTCCACAAAATATCTCATTCTCATCCATTTCTTAGCCTCTTACATAAAAGTCATCATTTTCCCTTCATTTCCACTTCAAAAGTCTTCATTTTCCACCCTTCCCTACATAGATAAGCTCAATCTTTCGAGCACCATCCTTTTCATAGATCTCCGATGTTCTTAAGATTTGGGGAGCTTAAAGTCCTGAAGAGCTCGGGTTCCCTTCTCTTCTCTCGTTGTCCACACCAAGAAGGTTGCCACTACTCGCCCGAGCATGAATGTCCAATTCCCTCTTGACTCCCGCCTCTCCAAGATCGTTCCGGCCATCCTTTTGATAGGCCCCGAGCCCTTCTAGAGCCTCGTGATATGTTTCCAACCCAGAGGGCTTTTTGGCCCCTAGAACAGTGCCAAGTCATCCCGAGGGAGTGTGGTTCTTTTGGCAACATGGGTCAGATTGGGGAAAATGGCTCAAGGTAGGAAAGAAGAAAGGAATCAGGATTAGGCGCTGGCTGCGCCTCCCTCTTTTCCCATCCCTCTCTTCAAAACAAAAAAGGCCAGGCTCTAGAAGTTTTCGCTCTAAGCTCTGGCCGCACCTCAGTTATTCTTGGTTGTCCCAAATCATTGCCTGAGGTGCGCTTGGCACCAAGGAAGATGCGGGCCGCGCCTCCTGAATTCTTCAACGTCGTTCGACATTTTGGGTGTTATTTTTACCTTTTGCCTCCACCCCCTTACTTATATAAAACTTAGCTATTGTGGGCACTTTTGTGATTCCTTCAATCCCTCTTCCACTCCAATGTTTATTATAACCATTAATATTTGGGAGGAAGAGACATTCAATTGGCCATTAATGCAAGCAAGGGGTTTCTCCCAACATTTCTCTTTCAAATCTTATTCTTATTTTAGCCTTAAATTATTATGGTAGTGTTAGCAAGTCAATTCCTTTATAGATTAGTGGTGGTTAATCTTTATCTAAATCTTGCTGGAGTTGTAGTTCTTGGTGGTAGAATCATCCTTTATTATAGTCCACATCTATTGTTCATGATTCTTGGTGAATTTTGGGTTTAGGTTCTTCATCTTCATCAATTTAAGCAACTTATCCCACCGTGCCATGCTCCAAATACACTATATAAGCTCTCCAACTCCTTTTGAATCGCATCAATCAGAGTCCGGATGGAGTTATGGTCGTTTGAAGTTGAGTTGCCATGCAATAATTTAAAGGCCACACGACATTGGCACTGAAATAGGCCGTCCGACCTTGCTCCAATCTTGTCAAAAATCCATCCAAACGCACAAGTGAAAAAGCCCACCGAGGCTGCCCGACCTTGGCAACATTTTGAGTTGTTTTCAATTGCGCTACCAATGTGGGCAATCCATGTAAGGATATGTCGCCTGCCCTAAATGACATTCCATGTTAGCAATCCGCGTGATCCAACATCATCTCATGATCCACGCCATCACAATACTTCCTCATTTATGAGGTCATAGCCGATGACCTAAAGGGGGGATTATGATCATTTTTGACATGATTCCTGTACCATGATAATTTCCTTCCCACTTCACCAATCGCTTCTTCACCTATAAATACCGGACCACTACAACCATGAGGAGGACACCAAAAAACTCTTGACGTATTGACCTTGATAGTTTTAACTATATTCTCCCTCCATACTTTTCCCATTGCATGCAAAATGTTCACAATGTTAGAATGAGTTCTTTTTATGTCATTTGTTACTACTTGTAAAATCATGTAAATTGATTTTGTTACTTTTTGCGTAAGTTGTAAACTTAGTTCATTCTAATCGCATGTTACAAAGCATTCTCGTGAAATTCATATAAATTTCTCCCCGCTCTTTTATTTTAAATTGATTTTAGTAAAGTTTGTTTTCGAAATAGGCATGTCCAAGAGTTTTCTTACTCTTAGACTCATAGTCTTACCCCCGAACTTGACTTTCAGGCTTGTACGGCAGAGTCTTTATTTAAAAAGTTTGTTAATTTTCTTAAAATTGACCGACAACTCTTTCAACTTTCACTTGCATAATTCGATCCTTTTGCATTTGGATTATTTAGATGTTTTAACTGAGACGACTTCCGAATGATCATATGAAAAATAACGAGAGAAAGTGGATGCAACTGCATGGCAAGGCCACCTAGCCATACTAGCCAACCTGACTCGTTTCTTGGTCAGTCGCCTTACTAGGCTCTGGCCTGGCAAAACAAGGCCGCCCGGACTTTACTGCCAGTTTAGTGGTCTGGCTCGGTTTTGGCACTGTTATCTTGTATATTACTGTTTTGGTATCAATCAAAGGGGTTCATTCGGATCGTTAGACTTCATGAATTAAATTTACAAACTTAAGATTCATGAGGATTGATAGTGTTTTCTTGTTGTCTTTATTTATGGATTAAGCCACCTCACTTGACTCCCAATTTAAATAGCACCAATGAAAATAAATTTCCTTGAACGAGAAATTTTTCGGGGTCTACCGCTGTGACTATTCATTTAACCATCCTTCGTTTCGACCGTTAACGAACAATCGCTAACTTAGCCGATCATAAACGGTCGCAGTTGCACAATGGTGACCATTCATTATCAACTGTTTGGATGGTCGCCAATTAAAGGTCGCCTTTCCCAATTGGCGACCGTTCAAGGCCTATGGACATTGTTAAAAATAGTTTCCTTTTCACTGCTATGTTGTAGTGTTTACCAATATGAAAGAATAATCTCCTTCCTACTTAAAATAAATAAATGAGCCTAACTAAGCCGAGACTCCCTAGGCTTGGCACGGTAGACATCAGAGCCAAGATTTGACTGAGTCGAACCCGAGGGACTTGCAAACCGGCTTGGTCCAATTACCAATTTTGATGTATAATGGGATCAAAGAGATCTCATTACACAACATTCTACAGGATCTTTAAACTTGGGGGTTGGATAGATTGATTCTTGATCACAAGAATGAATGAATAATGATGGAATTAACGTGTATATGGATGAATGAACGAATGGAATGGATGAGTGAACGAATGAGATGGATGATTGGAATGAATGGAACGAATGAGTGAATGAATGGAATGTAAGTTTCTTAGATGTTTAAGATGGGATTCGAATGAAATTGTAATTGAAACAATGTAGAAACAAAAACAAGATCAAATGAATCAAGAATGAAACTCACGAATGAAATGAATGATAATGGCTTTGGATTCTTCAATGGAGATATAGGCACACCACTCCAATGTTTCCTCCAATTCTACCTTTCACCATCTAAGGATGCCAACCTTAGAATAGAAGTAGAGATGACGTATTCCTCTCTCAAGAGAACTACAATTCTAGTTTTGAAACTAGAGTGAAAAACAACATATGTGTTTTGATTTGTATTCTTTGTATATGATTGAATGAATACAAGGGCCTCCCAAGGGGTCTATTTATAGTAGATTAGAACCCCTTAGGCGTGCACTATATTAAGATTACACGGGTTTTCTAGCTTACATCATCTATTACAAGCATGACATCATAACAGACTAAAAGTACATAGCTAGAAAGAAACAATGATAACTGCTCGTTTCTTCTCCAAACTTCAAGATTCAAAAACCATTGGAAAGCTCTTTGAATGGTCTATCTACGACTCTAGGATGACTTTATCAATAGCTTTATAGATCTTGGGATATAGAGCAAAGTATTCGATTGCCCTTAATGAAATCTTCCATTTGTGAGAGGGATGTGAGTGAATGAATCTCCTTTTCATTGTAAGCTTCTATTTGGTTCCCATGATGTATATTTGGGACCAAATATACATCATTCTCCCCCGGTTGAAAAAGTTTGTCCTCAAACTTAGACAAAACTTCTTCTAAACCATTACATAGCACTTCTTCTTCTAAGCTCATCCTTCTTCTTATAAGAGATCTTTCCAAAAGTATTTGTTCACATCAACTTGCTTCTTCCTCTTGCGTTCCTTGAAGAGATTACAAACTCTCTTCTTAAATGCTTTGAAATCATCATAGATTCCTTTGATGCCCTACCAAGAGTTTATGCATCTAAAAAATGAAAAAGAGGTGCTCTGTTCTCGTAAGAATCAATTGACTCATATTTTTTTTTTCCTTCAGCAAAAACCTCTTACAGTCAAGAAAAAAATGGGGGCAAAACTTTTTTTTTTTTTTAAAAAAAAAAATTTCAATGAAGACTAAACAAACCATTTCTCTCACAGGTAACTAACTATCATTAATATAGGCTGGGAATACGCGCAAGTATAGCCCATGACAAAATGAGTTATTAGCATAACAATTTCTACACAAAAGTTTTCACCTTTTGCTTCTACTGAGGTTTGATTTGTAGATGTGAGCTTAGAAAATGGGGCTACCCCTCCTACCACCCCTATTGACACATGGGGTTCTCATGGTATTCATCTAATATGAAATATTAAATAAAATGTAATCAGTAACAAACTTGATATAGTCATTCAATTTTGAGAATGTGAGAGAGGAGATTGGTGAGCAAGAAGAGTCCTTTTGTCATTTTCATCCAAATCAGGATCTTCTTTTCCTCCATTCTCAATATCAGTTCTATGTTGAACAAGCTGGTCATCGAACTCAGAAAATTGAAGGTGGGAGTCGGCGAGTTTGGTGGGAGAATCATTGGCTTCTAGTAACTCCATCTCTGATTCAATCAAAGCCTGCATCTTTGCCCGCTCTCTGTCTCTTGGATATGTGCAGTAAAGGAAGGAGTAGATGGAAACACAAATCACCATTGGGATTGCAACTGCAATGTAAAGTGCCTTGGCAAGTGAAGCAGCATTCCTTCTGTCTGTTTCAATCACTGCAGAATCTGATGAGCCTTTTGTGATGGGCTTATATCCATAAACATGCTGAGCTAGGATCCCAACCACAGGGGGAGCAAATGAGGCTAGCACCGACTCAAACGACCGATCCAATGCGTATATGCTTGTTCGATGCTTCTCTGGCACTATTTCTGCAAATATTGGGCTGACAAATCATCGCTATAAGTCAGTTACATGCTTCAGCATTCTACATAACTACTTATAAATGCATATAAAAACGGAAAAGCAATGTATGTAGCCAAGTAAACGTACTTGTTTGTGGCAGCAGCATTCCAAGATATAATAAGTCCCATAACAAGGAAGACGAAACCGTGCATGAAGGCAGAGGAAGGATCGTTGGGTAATCCTAGTAACAGTACAGCTGCAAATGGAATTGCAGATCCAGCGCTTATTTGTGACAGAATAATTCTTCCAGAGTTAGGCAAGCGGGTTGAAAGGAAATCCCCCATTTTCCCTCCGATGACACCTCCAATGGAAGTAGAAACGGAGAAAATAGTCATGAGTAGTGCAGTAGTTTGATGGGAGAAGCCGATGAGCTCCAACCACATTGAAATAAAAGAAAGTGCTGACCATGGAAAAGACCCAGATACACCTTGGGCAACTATAATCTGAAATGATGGAATTCGCAGAACTGATTTGGCTTCCTGGAAAACTTGCATCATTTCTGACCTAAAGGAAATACATTTTTCCTCCTGATTGGCGTTGTGTCCTGGTTCTGAGTAGTGTGGGTCACTGGCAAAGAGGCGAACTAGAAGTCCAACTATGACACTGAGGATACCGACTAAATGGAAGGCTATCCTCCAACCAGCTACACCCATAAAGGATTTTGAAGCGAGCAAGACAGAACCAAGGCCGCCAACAATTCCGCCTATGCTTCCTGTTAGCTGGAGCCAACCAAAAGCTGTGCCACGGTTGTCATCCTCCGTTGAGTCTGCTATCAGGGATTGAATTCCCGGTATTACAAGGGCAAGTCCAATGCCGTTCAATGCCCTTGACACTGCCACCTAATCAATCCCATTATCACAACATGTCCTTTCTATAAAAAGCCAAACTCATTGTTACCCAAATCAGAGCTGAAAACTGAAAACTTTCTTTCAAAATGAAATTTCTAAAAACAGATTAAATATTAGTTAATGAATGAGGCTCTCAGTCTCAGATGCCACCTAGGTAACTGTACCACCTGTCTGTTGATAGCACCTACAGTTGAATCCTTGTATCTCAGACTGGACTCAGTTGCAGTAAGCAAATTCACAATAATGAATGAATTAACGTGAGTCTTGGTTGGACCTTTAATCTGTGTTTATTAAAGTAAATGCATCTAAGTTGTCTACATAAAGCCCTCCAAATTTAGATGACATGAACGAAGAGAGGTGAAATTGAGATTTATTTATTTATTTAGTTCATGTGAATGCAACAGTAGCAAACTAGTAGAGTTAAAAATGAAGAGAGAGCAAGTATATACATATTAATATGAAGAAAGGGGAAAGAGCAGACCTGGAAGAAGGTGGAGGAGAAGGCAACGAGGAAGGTGGCGGCGGCCCAGAGGAATGCACCAAGAGCGATGACGTGGGTGCGGTCATGTCTGATGGCTAAGTAAGTGGCTAATGGGTAGCACAATGACTGGACAATGGATCTGAAGAGGGTCAATGAGCCAAGTCCAGTTGGGTCGGTGTGGACAGCCTCACCCACCTCTTTGTACACAGCAGGTAGGAGTGACTCGTCTGCTCTCTCCATTATCCCAGCCAAGTTAACCAACACCAGCGTCAATGTCTCCCCCTTCATCTATCTATCTATCTATCTATCTATATATCTCTCTTGCTTTCTCTTATTCAGACATCCATCAAGGCACCTATGGACTTTAATGGAGTAGCAGAAACGGGAACATCCAATATGCTCGCTTTTAGTTGACTTGGACTTGGGACTTGAGCTCGACGTGCAGTGCAATATAATCCAGATAACTAACCCTGCTTTTATTATTATTTTTTAAATTTAAGGATTCCTCTATTATTATTGGGAGATTCTACCATAGTTGAATTTATTTTCAACTATGGTAATTGAAATGTATAATTACCCTTAATTTTGTCATTAAAAATTAAAATTAATATATATATTCACCATAGGACTTTTTATAATAAGTAAATCTAAATGTTAAGTTATAATCTTTTACAAAATTGAATATTTTAAAGGAAATTCTACCATAGTTGACCTTTTTTCAACTATCGTAGTTGAAAAGTGAAAATACCATTAATTTTACCATAAAAATTCAAAATCAATGTAGTTTGATCAAAGTAACCTGATACAATAATTAATCATGTTTAGGAGGATATGAATCTTTTTAAAACATATGATTTGTTTTTAATAAATGAATGGTATAGAATTTTCAATTACCATAGTTGAAAATAAATTCAACTGGTAGAATTTTCAATTATTATTATCTGTGGAATGGTTAGTTCTGACAATGACGGAGAAGAATCTTTTATGAGTTTGGTTGGGCAAAGAGGTTAGTGTATTCCATCACTGACACGGACAAAGAGATTCAGTTTCTTCTAACATCTCCTTTCTTTTGTCACTCTAGTTACAACCGGGTGAACAAGCCCAAGCTCAGCTGTAGTCTCACCCTCTCAGCTGCAACATTGGAATTTAATTTCATCTATGCCCTCAACCTTTTCCATTTCAACTTCATAATCTGTGTTAATGTTTATAATCCAAATGAGCTCTCCCGAAATCCAAAAACAAGATTAAAATTAAAACAAAAACAGAATAAACAAATTCATAAAGATGAAGGATATATATTTATGTATGTGCTGCTCTTTGTCTGCTGAACTCTTTGGCTGTCTGATGTTTGTGGTCTTTTAGCATCTTTGATGCCTTATAATCTTTTTACGGCTAGCAAATTATCGAAAAAAAAATATATTTATGTATGTGCTTATGTTCATAACTATGGATGGAATTAAAGGAGTTGAACCAAGTCCCAATTTGGCAGAGTTGAGGCTTGGCTGGACTTGTGGTTTGCTGAGATTGAGGTCCTATTCTTTGATTAGGTTGGATATAATTTTCCCAACTTATCATAATTTATCTAAACTTATTTAAACCTAACACAATTTTCCAAAAAAATATCATAACTTATCCTAACTTATCTATCCAAACCTGAAAATAATCTGACCATAGAACATGGTCTAAATGTTTAGGTCTAGGGCTTGACTAGACAAAGCTTAAGAATCCTCACGTGTTTTGACAAATGTGTTCTTTGCTCACTCTCAAATACTATTCTTGCTATAACTAGTTATTATACCCGTCCTTTGGACCGGATAATTTCTAAAATCATTTATGTTACTTTTATTAAAATGAAAAAAATTATAATCATATGACTGAATTTCTATGACATATTCAATAAGAAATTAATCAATATTTGACTATATATACTACATCCGTTCCAATTTAGTTATCACCCTAACAAATTTGAAAAGTTAAATCATCTTGAAATTGAGGTGAAAATTTTAGCGACATGCAATAGTACCCCTATATTTGATGGTCAGTAATTACTAAAATCATTTATATATCTTACTTTTGTCAAAATGAAAAAAATTATAATCATATGATTGAAGTTTTGTGGCATATGCAATAAAAAGTTAATGAATATTGAGTTATCTTACCTACTTCCCCCCCCCAAAAAAAAAACATCCTCTCTAAAAACACAATTCCCCCGAAAAGCATCGTAACTTATCCAATCAAATCAAATCCAATCCAATCCAATCCAATTCAATCCAATCCAATCCAATTCAATCTAGTCCATCCAAACCTGATTTTAACCAATCTAAAAAACAAAGCCATATATATACTACCTCCGTTCCAATTTGGTTGTCACCCTAATTAAACAACAATGGATACTAATCATATTGTTTCCTTTTTTTTTCCTTTCGCTGTATTGCCCTACAAAGAAGAAATAATAGGTTGACACTTACACTCACATAACAATATATAAAAGAGAATAAATAAATAAATAAACATGCAAGCAAAACACATGCAAGCACACATGCACCACAACACAACACTCAACAATTATGCACAAAACCCTACGCAAACATCCATTTCTACTTTAGTAATGAAATGATCAAGTCAAATATGTGCACATAAATCTTGAAACACATACATTAACAAAAATGATAAATATCTTGGTGCAAAATGATTAATAATCATCTTGAATTTTACCTTAATAATTCATAAAGTTAAATGTAAATATATTTAAATTATTATAAATGTATATTTTATTATTTTGAGGGTTATTACAACTTATAAACAATATAAAAATAATTATTTATATTTCTTCATGAATATAAAACTATGCATAAAATGTACTACTATGATTGATAAAATTAGGCTATTATTTATATTTTCTAATCTAGCTAATAAATATTATATTTTTATAGTTGATAAATATAGATAACTATTAGATAAAATATTATTAAAAATTACAAAAAAGTGTAATTTTCCTATATTAAAATGATCATCTCAAAAAAATAGTGGTACTTTCTCCCTTTTATTTTATCCATTAATTGCATATTATGTTTTCGACGTTCAATGTTTTTTTGATTGATAATTTTTCTTAATTGTACTATTTTATTGAAAAGTTAGAAAGTTATATTATTAAGATAATACTTTTCCCTAAGAATCTAATTATAGTATTTTGATATAATAAATTTTTGCATACATTAAAAAATTGATAGTCAAAATTTTAAAATTTTGATGGACATACAAACCAAAATGACATATGAAATGTGTAGGAGGAAGTACTATACAATTCCACCGACTGTTGACTAAAACTTTGAATGGTATAATGTGTAGGAGAAATAATATGGGTTTTAGGGTAAGATACTTAAAAAATTTACGAAAAAGCATCATAGGACTACACATAAATTGAATTAATTTTATCCATAACCTTCAAAATTTACAATAAAGAAAATGCCTAAAGTATATCATACGGGTGAGATCGATTTGATTAGGTTGTTGTTTGCATCCATTTTCATAGTCAACGAATATTAAGCTTCTTCTAATTAATAAATTATCCTAATTATAAAAAATATTATTGTTCATAGCTAGTCATAATATATTAATTTTTTGCAAAGTGAGAGACTTAAGAAGTATCTTTGGCTAAGACACATCACTTCCATTATTTTTTTGTTAGAGAAAATAATAGCAAGGTAACAGTGGAAGCGAATATAATATTGAGATGACAGATATTACGATAAAAATTTAGGAACGAAAAATAAGCGATAAGATCAAACACCAAATTTACGTGGGAAACCGAAGAACTCGGAGAAAAACTCACGGACGGCGACAACCAGAAAATAATCCACTATGAGAAATGAGGAGTACAACCTGATCACTATCACAGGGTGTGATGCGATCTACAAAAGAGATTACAATAACAATTTCTCAACTCTCAACTCACAATCTCTCAGGATACATTGGGGAAAATATTGGTGAGACTCCCTCTCTCTTAATATTTTCTCTCTCTCTAGCTCTCTGTGTTTACCGATATATTCTTGGTGGAGAAACATGTACCAAATATATAATAATGGAGAGGGTAGGAAACTAGGTTAATATTAAATAACCTAGATAATAAAAACAAGAAATTCGCCGCAGACAAAAACCCTAGGACAAGACGCTGGGAGCGTTTGTGCCCCGCTGACAGCGACAAGCATATGCTTGCTACTGAGGTGCACGCTGGTAGCGCCTACCAGTAGGGAGTAGCGTTTTTTTTCGATTTCACATAATAAACGGTGGGTGATACCATGGACCCCATGGTGGCGTCTTGGACCCCCCCGGTGGCGTCTTGTTCATGTGTCTTCTGTGAGGGGCGCTGCTAGCGTCCCATGTGACGCTGGTGGTGCCCCGATCTTCCTCCCTCAATTTAGACCTCACTAATCCAATGGGCCACACAAACCCAACAATCTCCACCTTGGACCATGATCTGTGATACAGGTTCGGAATAAACATCTTAACTGTCACCGTCAACACGCCCCTCCGCAGGGCTCTCACATGCTTAGAACACCAACTAAGTCCAAACAATGTTCGAACTTCGCTATAGATAGAGGCTTGGTTAACATATCTACAGGATTATCAGAAGTATGCACACCTTTTTCACCACAATCTCTCCCGCAGCAACTGTATCTCTGATGAAGTGATACCTGATGCTTATATGCTTGGTCTTCGAAGATAAGTGTCATTCTTTGACAGATGTATAGCACTCTGACTGTCTGAATAAACCACAGACTCGCCCTGTGGTACTCCAAGCTCCATGACCAATCCCCTCAACCAGATGACCTCGTTCACTCCTTCGGATGCAGCAATATATTCAGCCTCTGTAGTAGACAGGGCTGCTATAGATTGAAGTGAAGCTTTCCAAGACATTGCTCCTCCATAGTCCACACATGACGAACACATACTCTGAAATTGAGCGTCTCCTATCCAGATCTCCACCATAATCAGCATCAACATAACCTGCAACATCAGACATTGCAGCACTACCTCTATCATATAGGATGCTCTTCTCCAAAGTACCCTTCATATAGCGAAGGATCCACTTCACTCCTTCCCAATGCTTTTTTCTGCATATATCTACTCATCACACTAACTGCATGGGACAGGTCAGGTCTAGTGCACACCATAACATACATCAAACTACCAAATGCACTAGCATAGGGAATATTAAACATCCTCCTTACCTCCAAATCAGATTTAGGGCAGCTCTCACCAGACAATTTGAAATCTGCAGCTAAGGGAGTTGAAACTGCTTTACATTTTCTCATGTTGAATCTGTCCAACACCTTCTCCAAATATTTCTTCTGAGATAGAAACAACTTCCCTGCCTTTCTATCTCTTTGGATTTCCATACCCAAGATCTTCTTTGCTGCTCCGAGGTCTTTCATCTCAAACTCCTGGTTGAGTTGAGATTTCAGCTTCTTTATAAGTGACATGCCCCTGGAGGCAATCAACATGTCATCAACATACAATAATAAATAAATGAAAGACCTTTCTTCAAATTGCATGTAGTACACACAGTTGTCATAGTGACTTCTTGTGTACCCTTGCCCTGCCATAAAGGTGTCAAACCTTTTGTACCACTGCCTGGGTGCCTGTTTAAGTCCATACAAAGACTTGCTCAATCTGCACACCTGTTCCTGCTTACCAGGAATGATGAAACCCTCTAGTTCCTCATATATATTTCCTCCTCCAACTCGCCATGGAGGAAAGCTGTCTCACATCAAGTTGCTCCAACTCCAAATCAAATAAAGCAACGAAGGCTAGCAAGGTGCGGATCGACGTATGCCTCACGACTGGCGAGAATACTTCGTTGTAGTCGATTCCTTCTTTCTGGTTGCAACCCCTTACCACTAATCTGACCTTCCACCTTGCACTTTCTACACCAGGGATACCTTCCTTTCTCTTGTACACCCACTTCGCAGTAAGAGCTTATCGCCCTTTAGGCAACTCACTTAGCTCCCATGTATGATTTTTCTACAGGCTCCCTATCTCCTCTTTCAGAGCTCCTAGGCTCCCCATCTCCTATTTCATAGCTCCTAGGATCCTATCCAGTTTGAGGCACTCGGATAGGAAATGACCTCCTGATAGGTAGAAGGTTCAGCACCTTCAGGAGTCTCCTCTGCAACACTTAGCGCATATGCGATCATAGCATTGTCTTCTTCAGTATATCGTGCTGGTCTCCTGATCTCCCTCCTGGGACGATCTCTTGCTATGCTCGGTTGTTCCTCCACTTGAGGAACATTCGTCTCAATCTCAGGCTCATCAACCTGAGTTGGTTTAGGAGCATCATCAGCAGTTTGCTCCTGATTGCAGGTTCCAGCAGCTCCACCTTGAGCCTGCTCCACCTCGAACACCATTCTTCCTGCATCCTTCTCTTGATTTCCTGTCCATACTGTTAGGTTTTAGGTTATCTATTTCCTAAACAGATACATATTAATTGGCGGAATATTCATAACAATTATAAACAATTAGTCACAACAATTGCAGAGGCTTTAGTAATTACTTCTGATCGCTAATTCCGGCTGAAGAAGAGGTTGACATTCGAGATTCCAATACTTAAATCCTCTATTGAAAGGTCCACGCAGCACTCCGATAACCCGATTACTAGATCGACCCGATCGAGATGAATCTCAATCTAAGATGTATGTATTTGGTATATGAGAATGTTTCAGGAAACAATAACTGCAAACTAAAAGAGACAGGAACTCAGAAAATCACCCTGGTATCTCTCTAAGAGTCTCAGGCAGTTGGTATCGAATAATCTCTCATAGAGACCCCTTTATATAGTGTTTAGATAACATAGGGAGAGGGCACAAAACCCTAAAGGGGCCGACTTAACGCAACGGCGCACTTCTCAGGCCCAACACGGTCCGTGTTGAAACAACACGGTCCGTGTTGGACTCCAGAAGGTCCATTAACTCGGCCCATGGACACAAAGGACCGTGGTGTCCCAACACGGACCGTGTTGAACCCAGTTCGGTCCGTGTTGGGCTGATTTCTCACAGAAATCAGTTCCCAACATTTCTAAACATAATACAATATTACTTAGGTTACATACATTGTTCCAGGGCGCTGACTTGTGTGACCCAGTAGGACCAAATAATATAGTTGTAATTAAACATATTCAATTACTAATTATAGAGGTCTCTAGCAAGACATATAATTAATATATTACTTTGGTTTAATCTCCGTGTATATCGAACATTGTCGGGACATTCCCAACAATCTCCCACTTGTCCCACAAGTGTTCGATTCCTTGAATTCCCTTGTCACTTACTGTCTCATGTTCGGATAAGGTAAGCTGAAGTCATCCTTATGTAAGACTCGAACGTTCCTTGATCTCCGAGTTTAGACTTTGAAAAGCAGATGATCAACTATTGATTCAACTGAGCTCGGCCACGCATTTTCAGTCCAATCTCACCGAGTGGCCAATAAGACAACTATCCCTAATAGGGAGGATAATGCCATCTTGTTCAGACACACATTCTCACATGATCCAACTATAACCCAGGCACCGCCTTTATAGCCTACTGTGACGAAAGGCGTTTGACACGCTCCAAAGTTACAACAAACCATGTAATCTATGTATTGAACTCAGGATTTAGGAATTTTGAGTAGTGAGAGCTCTTATGACATTCCTAACTTAAAGAGCTCCCACTGCGGGTCAGTTCGGTAGTTGTTCTAAACAATACCCATGTGATTGATTTATGATGTCATCACATCACTATGATCACGAAACTTGATCATCACCTCAATCCTACATGCTAATTGTGTTGATATTATCACTGTTCCTACGTGATAATACAATTAGGAACCAGGTCGACTGTCGATCAAGACTAGCGTTATCAAGTTGAGTAATGGGGTTTCAAAAATCAGACCTCATCTAATTTCCCATTTTGAATGCGCTAATCTTTTTGGACATTTACATAATTCTAAACCACGATTGATGTAAATATTAGAATCTTATTCTTAATGATGAATCAACAAGGTGGTAATTCGTGAACAATTCATGTAAATTTGACTTGTTAATATTCCGCAATGTGTTTAATACCTATTGCCCATGCATGATTATCATGCTATAACTACAACAGGGGTATAGTACATAATACTTGCAATGAACCTCGCACATATACCATCTCACTAATGACCTTTCATACAGGAAGATATTTCCGGAACTCATGTTTGGATTCATAGTGAGCTTCAGTTCCTTTGCTTGAGTGATGACTCCTATCAACAGGGCTCCATTTCTCTCGCAAGGTTAGAAACATCACCCAGTTCTAAAACGAACTTTAAAATCCTAACAGTTTTTGTCACAACTTCTAAAGTCGTGCCATGCTTGTCTTATTTGCAGAATTAAATGCATGTCATATTAGGAACATCTTCTAGCTCACCTCAATACCACACAGACAGTTCATATAATTTCTTTGACCTTTCAGAAAATCATATCTCCTGACATAAGTGTAGCATCAGTACAACTCTCTATACTTAGCTCTTATCAACCACTCAGAACTGAGGATATATCCTTATTTTTGTTTACACATATACACAATGTATATGTTATGTTGGGCTTTGAACATCTCGTGGCATACATTAATCTCACACCTGAAGCGTGAGCTATATGTCTCATCCCTTTTAGATCCTCTGATTGTTTTGAGACAATCAGATTCCCTAAGGATATGATTCATGGAAATTAATCCATTCTCGAAGTGGGTTGAACTTATTCAACACCTAGTCAACTTTGATTCAAACAATCAAAATCTTTAATCTATCATTATAGATCTTGTCTCCAAGAAAATTCTTAGCCCCACCAATCCTTCACTTTGAAAATTATTCCCAAGTCAACCTTAGTAGAAGCAACATGAGAATCTTCTTCCCAGTAGACAGTATGTCAATCAAATACAATATCAGAAAACACATTGCTCCCACTAAACTTCTTGTAAACACAATATTATCTTTGGCACTTCCCAGTATATCAAACTTTTTGATATCCTGGTCAAGAAGGTCAATGATTCCAACTCCTAGAAGCTTCCTTAAGACCACATATGGTCTCTTGAAGTTTACAAGTATTCCAACAAAAGACCATTCAGTTGTGTCAAGTACACACCTTTCTTCCAAATCTAATTTTTAAGTCAGTCTTGATGTCTATCTCAATGAACCCATGTTTTGCCTTAAAACCCTCCTATGCCTGATGGCTCACACCTTCAGACAAATCAACCGAGTTCTAAACTTGGTTGCATACTTGGTGTCCATTTTATGGAATCTTGATTTGCTAAAGCTTCTTTGATGTAGGTAGAGTCATTACTTTCTAAAAGTAACATCTCACGCTCATCCATAAAAGATTGATATCTCTGTGGTTGACGGAGTTGTTTACCTGACCTTGCTTGGAGTAATGTTCATGACACCTCCTCCTCAACGTTTTGAGGAACTTCAACTGCCTCAACCTTGTTCTTAATTTCCCGACCAATAGGAAAATTTTAACTAGGATCAAGTAGCGGAGTTTCAGGTGATGATTATAGTGTTTTGTGTCTCTCGAACTTCGGTAAGTTCAAGAACTCTCCCACTCTTTCTTTTAGAGAATAACATATTCTCTAAGAAAGCATTTTGAGACACAAACACTTTCCTCTATAACGGTTTGTAGAAGTGATACTCCTTTCTTTCCGAAAAATGGTTCAAGAACCTCTCTTCTTCATATCATATATGGTGTCTTCTCTAGTGCTTCAGATAATCTTTATTCAGTAATTAGAGCTATGGTTAACTGCGTATATCCCCAATAGGCAACCAACAATGTTGACTCAACCATCGTTGATCGCACCATATCTAATGAGGTGTGATTCCTCCTCTTAGATACGTCATTTGAGATGTCGAATTCCTAGAGTAGAAAGTTATGAAACAATTCCGCATTCTCTGGAATGGTCAGTGAAATTTTGGCTCAAATACTCACCTCCTCAACCTAATTGAAGGGTTTTGATTTTCTTGCCAAGTTGGTTTTGTACTTCACTTTGAAACTCCTTGAACATTTCAAAGGATTTGGGTTTGTGACGTATTAAGTAGACATCTCCATATCTATTAAAATCGTCACTGAAAGTGATGAATTAGTACAATAAAACTTCTTCTAGCACTAGTGCTCATAAGTACACATACATCAGTATGTTTGCATCTTAATAAGTCATTAGCTTGTTCACCAATTCCAATAAGAGGTGATTTTAGTCATCTTACCCATCAGACATGCTTTACAAACATTGAACCTTTCAAAGTTTAGGTTTTCCAAAATCCTGCACTATGTAGTTTCTGAATGCATTTCTGATTAATATGACTTAAGCTTATAGTGCCAAGATTATGTTTCATTTGAGTCATTTGTTCAAACTCTTGGCTCAACTATTGGCATCCTTTCGATCGTATCTAGGTGCTCTCACTGTTTCGCCAAGACTACTTCATTTTGGAAATCTTCAAACTATTTTAACATTCCAACTTCAGATGAATCTCATAGACATGAATCACCATGTGTTATTTTATTCATCTTTGAAGATTTGAAGTAATTCATCCCTTGTACTTGTGCTCAATTGGACTACATACATCCATATGTATGAGTGTTTGTTGGCACGTTCACCCTTTCTTGTAAAAGGTACAGTCATGCTTTGTAGACATCAAATGTTTTAAAGTCTTATCATTCAAAAGTCTATCACTATGACGCTTCTGAATGCGCTCTGATTTGCATGACTTAATAGATAGTTACAAGTTTTATGTTTGAACATGAGTTATTCCTTTTAAACCTTTTGGTTTCGATGTGTTCGGTGTGTTTATCCGAGATCCTTTCTCTCTCTCTCATTGAGATCAAGAAATCAAATTTCTACTTATAATGAGAACATAGAATCACCTATAAATTTCTCTTATAAGTCTTGAGGAAATCGATAAACAACCAACTCTTCATAAGGAACTACAACTAATTGCATGTTCCTATTGTAGGCCGACTCTCATCCTTCAAAGCACATCTAGTTTGCTGTGGATCCTGCACATTTGCATAAATGCGAGTTTCACAGCCGGTATCTTATACTCAAAGTGGGTTTAATAAGGGTAGTGTGTATCATATACGCATTTGCCTAGAATTGAAATCATATCTCAAGTCTTCCTTATAGTTATTCACGCTCCCAGTGTCATACATGATCTGATTGTTAATCGGTTGCTGTCATTACTTGGGTATGTACAACTTACCTTTCCTTTGACTTCTTGTCTTTGATAGATTTCTTAAATCTTATTTTCCCTTTCACTAAAAGACTATCTTTTGTCGCTAACCTTTTGGTTAAAAGGGGGATATGAGGTTTCTCATGTTTTAAAATAGTCAAATTATTTCAAAACATGAGCGCCATCAATTGGCCATTATCTAGCTCAACCAAGACTATTTGGTTATTGGTTTCATATTTATCAACTCTAACTTGTTCGATGAACTTGGTTTTGAGTTGGTAATATTGAAATCCTTCTTATAATCTTCAAACATTTTGAAGTTAAAGTCGCATGAATACTATGACGTTACATGTATCCATTTGGCTTGATTGACCTCTTAATATTGATGCCTAGCTCAATGTTATATCAAAGACATGTTTCTTTTAATCGCCTCCAAGACAATCTTGTGATGGCGATGCCAATTAAGGAATTGGTGTAAGTGTTTTTCTCTTTCTAAAGGAGAAAACAATATTTTATTAGTGGTGGATGTTTGATTGAAAAGACATAAATAATTCTACGAGATAAAAATGGTTCATTTTAGTTATTATTCATCAAAGAAATTAAACTAATTTTAACTTCAAATCAAAACACTTTATTAACTCTCATTTAGTGTTTTAATTTACCAAAACCCACAAGACTCATGGGCTCAAGTGGACTTTGGCCCAACAAAACTCGATCCCATGTTATCTTTGGTGGATCATCTTATGATCGATCATTCAAAATGACTCTTGGCAAGAAATTTGTATCGAATACAATATTTCTCTTCCTCTGCTCTTGACCTAAAACTATTTTGATAGCCAATTTGAATTGACCTAGCTCACACCCTACTTATTAATGACGGACAAATAATTCGCTTTGACTTTCTTTATTTATCCATCTAAGTGGTTTTTCGATAGGTTGAGCAATACTTCAATTTTGAGAGTAAGTTTTATTATCCTAAGCATGCAATTCTAGGTGAACTCTTTCGAAAAGCGTAAAAGGCATAATAAAACATGCAATAACGAATTTGAAGCATAAATAAAACCCCTAGTATGGCCACCTAGACTTAATTAAACTAATTTAACTAAGCCTTGACAGTTTTCAAGAAACTCTTCTTGGATTTTGTAACTTCCTTGGATAGGCTCCCACTCGAATCACCACCTCCATTGTTGTTGGGCTCCCACTTAACTTGATGACTCCAATTACAACAAATTTACAAAGTGGACCTCTTAAAGAGACCTTACATGAATTAAATAAACTTAACTGAAATTTAAATTTAAAATTAATTCAATGACAGCACGCAGGCCGTATTTCATCCAACCCGGTACGCAGACCGGTAAAATCAACTATCTATGGCCATACTAGAAGCACATGCAAACAGGTAATATTGCAATAATTATATCAAATATAACACATGCTTAAATAACAACTTATAAAGGCATATTTAATTGCAACATAACACATATAAGGAAACAAATATTAAATAAGGTCTCCTAAAAAGTTCGCATGATTGCAAAATAAACAAAATTCTAAATTTTATCTAAGTTATCTAAACAGATTTAGGATTTTATACCTTTACACACAAAATACTCGATTTTCCTAAAATCAAGAGATCTAAAAGATACTATATCTCTTAAAGATATTGTAAGTTTCTTAAACTTTACGAATCTATTAAATGTTTTTATGCCTATCAACTGATTTAGTAGCAATAGGATTTAATACTAATTTCTAAAATTAATTTTAAACCCTAAAACATACGAATTCACCAAAACTGCTGGCAACACGGTCCGTGTTGGCTCAACACGGTCCGTGTGTTTCCCAGTATTGGTTAATTTCGTGAATGAAAACTTACATAAAATTTACTAAACTTATCCAATTCAAGAGTTTCATATCATAGTGTTATCTAAAACCCAATATGAAAATTTTCTAGAATTTTAACAATTTTCAAAAGATTGTAAAATTATAGGGAATTAAACCTTTTAATTCTCCATTTAAGAGGAAAATAAATAAGAATAGTCCGATAAGTTTAAAAAATAAATTTTTATAATTTTTCCATACAGTAGGTTCATCTAATATGCTATTATAAAAATTTCAGATTTTTATCAAATTTCAAAAATTAGAAAAAAAACCAGAAAAGCAAACAATTATACTTCGCTGTTAATATGAAAATTAAAGGAAAATTAGTTAACAATTTCGAAAATTCATGAAAAGTTTATCCATAACAGAATGGTTACCCAATAACCTAATGTAAAAATTTCAGAAAATTTGCAAATTTCTATAAATTTACAAAATTCAGAGAAGTAACAAATTTATTTCTCTCATATCTGAAAATCTAAATTAAAAAATATAATTTAATCGGATAAATTAACGACGAAAATTTTTCCTAAAAGTATGGTTATCTTGTAAGCTACTGTAAAAATTTCAGAAGTTTATAAACTTTTATAAATTTATAAAACTCAGAGAATTAAACGAATTTTATTTCTCTTCAGATATGAAAACTCAATTAAAAATTCATTTTTTTGGGAAAAATCTACAAAAATTATGGAAAGTCAAGAAAACTTTCAGACATATCCAGTAAAAATTTCAGAATTTTTTTGAATTCGTTTGATATTTTATTTCGATTTTTCATTAAATTTACCGTAAATAAACTAAATCAGAAAATAATTCTAAAAAATCATATCTTGCGAATTTAGACCTATTTCATGTATTGCCTACTGTTTAACAATATTAAATATGATTGTTTCTAAAACATTCAAAATTAAATCAAGTTTATGCTATATTTAATAATTAAACAAACATAAAATTGATTAATTAAAGGCAATAAGAAATAAATAATAACAAAGCATGAAACTTTATAATAAAATTCCAGATGTACTATCATGAATAATAAAGATTAAAACTTTCATAAAGTTTCGAATTTTAGGCATTAAAACTATTCTAGCAAGTTCATGAAATAATTCAACAATTGACAAAATTATTTATGAATTCAAATACAATACTTTAGCATACAATTGGTGGCTCTGATACCATTGTTAGGTTTTAGATTGTCTATTTCCTAAACAGATACAGATTAATTGGCGGAATATTCATAACAATTATAAACAATTAATCACAACAATTGCGGAGGCTTTAGTTATTATACCTGATCGCTAATTCCGGCTGAAGAAGAGGTTGACATTCGATATTCCAATGCTGAAATCCTCTACCGAAAGGTCCACGCAACACTCCGGTTACCCGATTGCTAGATCGACCCGATCGAGACGAATCTCAATCTAAGATGTATCTATTTGGTATATGAGAATGTTTCAGAAAACAAAGAATGTTTCAGGAAACAATAACTGCAAACTAAAAGAGAGAGGAACTCAGGAAATCACCCTGGTATCTCTCTAAGAGTCTCAGGCAGTTGGTATCGAATAATCTCTCATAGAGACCCCTTTATATAGTGTTTAGATACCCTAGGGAGAGGGCACAAAACCCTAAAGGGGCCGACTTAACGCAACATTGCACTTCTCAGGCCTGTGTTGAACCCAGTTCGGTCTGTGTTGGACTGATTTCTCACAGAAATCTGTTCCCAACATTTTTAAACATAATACAATATTACTTAGGTTACATATATTGTTCCAGAGCACTGACTTGTGTGACCCAGTAGAACCAAATAATATAGTGGTAATTAAACATATTCAATTACTAATTATAGAGGTATCTAGCAAGACATATAATTACTATATTACTTTGGTTTAATCTCCGTGTATATCGAACATTGTCGGGACATTCCCAACACATACTTCCTCTGGAATCTGGTATTCGATAGAGGCATGAGGTGATCTATTCAGCAGGTAGCAGGCAGTAGATATCACCTTTGCCCAAAATGATTTGTTCTTCCAAAGCCCAGCATTCGAGAGCATGCAACGGGCTTTCTCCAGGTGTGTCCTGTTGATTCTCTCGGCTACGCCGTTTTGCTGAGGCTTACCCACCAAGGTTTGATGCCTCGCAATCCCATGCTCCTCGCAGAATTTAGTCAATTCAGAATCAACAAACTCTAACCCATTGTCAATCTTGAGTTTCTTGATTTTCCTACCTGTCTGGTTCTCCACCAAAGCTTTGAACTTCTTGAAGTATGAGACTGTCTCACTCTTGTGTCGCAGGAAATAAACCCAAGTCTTCCTCGAGAAGTCATCCATGAATGTCAGCATGTAGCGTTTGCCACCCAATGATGGCACTCTAGCAGGACCCCACAGATCTGAATGAATATAATCAAGGATCCTTGCTGTTGTATATTTAGCCCTTGAAAAGCTAACCCTCTTCTGTTTCCCGTAGACACAGTGATCACAAAACTCCAACTTGCCTATCTTTACGCCATCAAGATATCCCTTCTTGCTCAGCATTGACATTCTCTTCTCTCCTATGTGGCCTAGTCTCATGTGCCATAGTTTTGTCTTTGTCGGACTCGTCGAGATTCGAGCTGCTGCAGCTTCCGCCATCAGAGACCCTGCAGGATGTACAGACTGCCCTTCCTGGTTCCCTTCATAAGAACCATGGAACCCCGACACACTTTCAGAACACCGTCTTCTCCTTTATACATGCAGCTGTTAACCTCAAGAGTACCCAAAGAAATTAAATTTCGAGTCATGTTAGGGATATGACGAACCTCCTTGAGAGTTCTAACGATGCCATCATGAGTTCTAATTTTGATGCTGCCAATTCCTGCAACCTTATAGGCTGTGTCGTTACCCATGACTACGACTCCGGTGTCAACACTCTCATAGGACTCGAACCAATCTTTATGAGGACATATATGATAGGTGCACCCTGTGTCAAGAACCCACTCATCTCTAGCTATCCTACTCGATGTGGTAGCCAAGACATCATCCGTAATACAAACCCATCACCATCTGACTCGGACTCGATGCAGTTTGAGGTACCAGGTTTGGTGTGGTTATCCTTACTCACCTGCTTCTAGTCTCTCTGTTTTGTCCAACAATCTTTCTCTATATGCCCCATCTACTACAGTAGTTTCACTTCTTATTCTTGTGAGGATTCCTAGACTTTGAACGGTGTTTAGACTTCCTTCTAGACCCGTTTCCCTTACGTTCAATATTCCTACCCCTTACAACCATAGCATCACCACCTTGGTCATCGCCATCAGTATCAAGTTTCTCCTTAGACAATAAACTAGCCTTTACTTCAATAAGGTTAAGGACACCACGATCCCATACAACATGATTTCCTTAAATTGTTTATGTGATGCAGGTAGGGACAGAATTAAATGCAAAGCCTTATCCTCATCAGTGTGTTTCACATCCATTGATTCTAATTCAGTAATAATAGAATCAAATTCACTAAGATGTGCTTGAATAGAAGTACCTTGGGGCATTTTCAGCCTGTAGAATTTCTCCTTCATTCGGTACTTGTTTGCAAGACTCTTCGACATGTACAACTCTTCCAGTTTGGTCCAGAGCTCCCGAGGTTTCTCGATATGCATCACCTCTCTCTGAATGTGTTATGCCAAACAACTCTGAATCCCTGCCATAGCCTTATCTTCCAGCTTCTTCCACTCCCTTGGAGTCAGATTGCCCATGATTTCTTCCTAGAGTTTCCTGAAATCATCATCGCTCATCGTCTCATCAGTCTTCGAGTCGGGATACTCAATCACATCCCATAACCCGTGCTGAATTAGGGCTGCCTTCATCTGCACTCTCCACATGGTAAAGCTCCTCGTTCCATCAAATTTTGGAATATCGCACTTATGATTGAAGCCATCTCCACCTTGCTCTGATACCACTTGTTAGAGAAAATAATAGCAAGGTAACAGAGGAAGCGAATATACGATTGAGATGACATATATTACAATAAAATTTAGGAACGAAAAATAAACGATAAGATCAAACACCAGATTTACGTGGGAAACCGAAGAACTCGGAGAAAGACTCACGGACGGCGACAGCCAGAAAATAATCCACTATGAGAAAGGAGGAGTACAACCTGATCACTATCACAGGGTGTGATGCGATCCACAAAGGATTTTACAATAACAATCTCTCAACTCTCAACTCACAATCTCTCATGATACACTGGGGAAAATATTGGTGAGACTCCCTCTCTCTCAATATTTTCTCTTTCTAGCTCTCTGTGTTTACCGATATATTCTTGGTGGAGAAACATGTACCAAATATACAATAATGGAGAGGGTAGGAAACTAGGTTAATATTAAATAACCTAGATAATAAAAACAAGAAATTCGCTGCAGAGAAAAACCCTGGGACAAGACATGAGCGCTCAGGCGTCACGACAAAGAAGAATCATATGCTTGCTATCGAGGTGCATCTTTGTAGCGCCATGTGCAAGGAGTAGCGCTTTTCTTCGGTTTCGTATCAAAAACGCTAGGTGATACCATGGACCCCCTAGTGGCGTCTTGTTCATGTCTTCTGTGAGGAGTGCTGCTAGCTAGACCTGTCAATTCTCGACCCGACCCGGAAACCCGACCCAAACCGACCCGCAAAAAGTGGGTTTTGAACACGAAATTTCGACCCGGGACCCGAAAATGACCCGACCCAAAGAACCCGGTAAAAAACGGGTCAGGTCGGATTAGGTTTGGGTCGACCCGTTGGGTCAGACACTTTAATTTTAAGTGTTATGTCTACTTTGGCCTTGTGCAAAAAAATGGGCCCATTCCATGAAAATTAAGGCCCAAAAGTAAAATATTGGGTGGTTTTGGAAAGCTATGCGTAGAGAGAGATATACAAATGAAATAATCAAATAACAAATGACCAAAACAAAACCCTAACACTGTCACTCACTCACTCACTCTTTCAGTGAACCCTCAAACTCCCGATCCATCTCTCCTCTCTTTCAGTAAAATAGTGTATTATTGTCATAGGTCAAAGTTCAGTGCATTATTGTCCAATACACCAAAAGTTTAGTATATTAGCATCCCAAAACCCTATATATTTCATAAGTATTGTTATTCGTGATTGTTGACATAAACCGCATAATACTTGTAGACTTGAAGATTGTTAAATTTTGTCCATTAGGTGTATATTAATATGTCAATACAACTATGATATATCATGGTGATCGAACTTGGAATGGAATGATACATTACATAGGCGTCTTTGACTAATTATAATCAATTTTAGTAGGTGTAAGTGATCGAGAAAAGGGCGGTCATGACCGTAAACCCGACCCAAACCGCTCAAACCGGAATACACCCGACCGTATTTACCGAACCCGAAATACACCCGACCGTATTTACCCGAACCCGATATACGATCGACCAGAATCCGCCCGCCGCCGCCCGTATTGATGTCTCATGCTAGGCCCCATATGACACTGGTGGTGCCCCGATCTTCCTTCTTCAATCTGGACCTTGCGGATCCAATGGGCCACACAAACCCAACATTTTTCTTTCCATGTTCTTTTTCATAAAAATAATTGTTACGAGGTAGGTATGTTTTTTAAAACTGATTGTAAGGCCACCACATTATTTTAATGCACTCACAATTTTTTTATATTTGTAACAAATTGCTAGTGGGTGACTTTCAAGTGGCTTCTCGCCTGATTATTTCAAAAGACTTGAAATCTCGTACTTTGTGAATCAAATGACCTTTTCGGCCTTAGTTTCCTTGCTCAAAATTTTACTCTATTGTCTCTCTGCCCTAGAATGCCAATTACTTAGGCTCTCATTCACTTACTCTTTCCCACTCAAACGGCCAACTCTAACAAACGAAAATCTAGAGGTTTTGGGCATAGTTTATTGCGAACAGATGAACAAAGACAGTTGTGACTGTCTTCAATAGTGTTTGGAGTGTCTAGTTTTATCTTAGAGCAAATGCAATTATGCAATAATGAGAACTCTCACTTGGAACATGTGTAAAATTGTGTCATTCCTTTGCAATAAGGAATGCAAAAAGTGGGAATGAGTTTTGAGAACTCTTTATTAGAGTTCCAGGAATGAAGTGCCATATCACTTTTTTTTTAATGCTAGTATGGGGTCCACTAATCATAAAATTAAAAGAAAAAATGGAAGTTTAATAACAGTTCAAGTATGAGAAAAGTTGTTGAGTTATGTTATCATTTGTTATTTTGAGTTTTAATCCAAAACTTATTGTTATTATTATTATTGTTATTATTATTATTATTAATATTCTTATTACTATTTTGTTCCCAACTACTAATAGAGTTTCATTATTTATTTACAAAATAAAATATATATGAAGTAGAGTTTTGCACTCATCCTTCTCGTATCCATCCATAGCAAAATTTGTGTAAATAGTTATATATTTTTAGGTCCTTTATATTTTTTAGTCCTTTTTGTTTTTAATTTTATTTACGTACGACTCCTTGGTTTTTTTAAGTCGTTTTTAAGTTATTGATTTTTAATTAATATGTTGTAAGTCGTTTTTATTTAAGTTGTGTGATTGTACGTGGTCGATTTAATTTAATATGTTTTTAATTTTATCTACGCATGGGTACTATTATGAATGATTGTGTTGTTTTTAATTTTATATTGCAAATCATTTTTAAAAAATAATGACTATACATTTTTAAATATTTATCATTACTAACAATTAAACAAAATTTAAAAAGTACAAATATAAATGAGTATATAATTACGATAAAATGATTTTCACAAATAAATATTTTGATGTGAAAAAATAAGAATAAGTTCCTATTGTTGTGAAACAAATAGAATGAAGTTCCAAAAAATAGGAATTTTGAATGATGTGGAAAAGGTGGACCCCCACTAACATTCCAAAAATATTGATTTACCATTGCATTTGCTCTCCAAGGTTGGATGGACTACTTGGCCTTGTTGAAACAAAGGCTGTAAAATGGTACGACGCTCAAAATTATATGATTTCTTTTTGGAAATTATGGGTTTTCCTCCTCTTTTATATGGTTGGTAAGATGCATAAATGGTGGGTGTGGTGAAATTGTGAAAAGCGCAGTGAAGTGTGAAATTTTGTAAAAATGTTGTTGATGAAGTA
Organism: Portulaca oleracea; assembly: GCA_029582165.1. Lineage (NCBI taxonomy): Eukaryota > Viridiplantae > Streptophyta > Magnoliopsida > Caryophyllales > Portulacaceae > Portulaca > Portulaca oleracea. The sequence continues at coordinate 6,076,947 of CM055878.1, read as the reverse complement.
GGTGAAGAGAGAGAATGTGAAAAATAGAGGAGAAAAGTGATGAAAGATAAAAGTGATGAGATATATTGGTAATGATTCTGGTAAAGTGTGGCATCACATAGTAAAGTGTAGAAAAATATTAAGTGGTATGGTGAATTGTGGTACCGCACAAAACACACCGCCTAAAAAAGCAGGGCCTTGATTCTTGGCGATTAGCGGTTATTTTATGGTTTTTCACTTTAAACGGCAGAAAATGTGAACGCAACTTTTGAACATGATGGGTTTTGTGTCATAAGCATTTGTGTTAAATATTCAGCCCTTGTGATTTGTATTGCCATTTGTTAACTTTTAATTTGTATGTAATTATTACGTCATATAATTGTTACCTTAAGTTGTTGTGGAAAATGTTAAAATTTTAAAATTCTCTCTTAGTGAGAGAAAACTAGTGAGAGAAACTTTCACCTCTCTCTTCTTCTAATTCACCCCCTCACACTTCCCTACTTCTCATTAACTGCACCGCTATCTTTTTTCAACCACCCTCTCAGTCATTATGGTATGCTAACGTGGCTGAATCTCCAGCGTTGCTTTGCTTTGATCTGCAAGTGGACGTTTTCTTGCAAAGGTGAAATGACGTTTAACCTCTGCAGTAATTGAAGGTATTAACTGCTCTGCCCAAGCGCTGCTACCAATGGCGGCCGATGAGGTGGCCGGAGCAAGCTTCATGCAGGCTATTTACGTCAGGTTTGCTTGCGTTCTATTGGTCCAACATCCCCATTCCGTATCAGACTGGTAGTAGTGAGTTTTTCCAGATTTGTGGCTGACATTCCTGCTATCTTAGAGTTTAATTCTCTGACATTCTGCCTCATCAAGGGTTGCTACAGCCTTTTCGAACCGATCTCTTTTCCAGCCGATCCTAGGTAACATTACTGAGTTTGGGTTTCCTTATAAGTGTGATTTCACTAGTGACTATATTCGCATCAAGGTGCAAGTTGACATGAGGAAGCCATTACTAGCGGGTTTTTTTTGTCTATGATGATCATAACAACCCGGTGTGGGTTCGGGCCAGGTATGAAAATATATTCTGTTTTTGTAAACGTTGTGGTTTGGTAGGGCATAGGGCTTTTGCTTGCAAGGCCTCCTTGGAGGTCGCTACTATAGGTATTTTCGCTGCACTGGTGGAGATTGAGGGTAAGGGTTTTCCGATTTACTACGACACCGACCCTTTCTACACCAATAAAATCATGGAGCTGCCACCGATCCTGCCTTATTATACCACTAAGTTGATCGATGGGTATCCTGAAGTGGTCACAACTCGAAAGAGGCGTAAGTCCTCTTCTTCGTCTTTGTCATCGTCACCGGAGACTATGTCCCCAATGTCGCCGGACTATTCTCACCCAGGTCTTCCGGTGGGTGGACCAGTGATCAACCTCACAGAGTTGCCCCCGAAGTTTGTGCATTTCAGTAAGGCTTTCTGGGATCACACTAAACAGTTCTCCACCACGTTCATGCATGGTGAACCGGATCCTCCCATGCAGGAGGAAGGAATGTATAACTGGCTGGTCCGCACTGCCCAAGGCCCCTCGAGGTACCCAGAGGCTGGTTCATCCTCTCGTGCACCTTTTCGTATGACTGCCCCAACTAGACCGGAGCTTCAACAACTGAACATGGCGGTGGGTCCATCCGACCTGCCCTCTCAATCGCATCTGAAAGGCAAGGCTATCGTTGACGCTCAATTGCCCCCCCAAGAAGTGGGGACCTGACCCCCCTTTTCATGTCACCATCCCACCTGTGGGGGAGGTTAACACCGACTTATCTCTAGGGACAAACTCAGCCATATCGCCGGGGGCTGCCTATGCTGACGTCTCTGTCGTAGGTCGCACACCCAGTTCAACGTAATCCCGGGCCATGGTGTAGCGTCCATTCTCGGCCGGGCTTCGCATTATTCCGTCTTCTGTGGATGATCCCATGGAGTTGTGGCGCTGGCATCCGCCCTCGATCCAGACCGAAATTACCAATCCGGCGGCGGCTGCGACTAACTGCCCCTCAGGTTGTACCTTCACCAAAGTCAGTTAGCCATAGCGCAGTTACAACCCAGGCGGATGTTTTTCAGGCCCTTCGGGGACAAAAGAGATCCATTCAATCAGCATCGGGGGCGTCTGGACAGAGCTCCCATCCTCCTAACGAGGAAAATATCTGTAGGACGATTGCCAAACGTCTCAAAATTTGGCACCAAACATCCACTCTCTTCTCTCAAGGCGATTCCCATGGAAACTCCAGGGCTGCTACGGGTGGACAGGCATTGGCGAGGGCAAGCCTCAAACAACCCCCTCCACCGACATGAAAGTTTGCTCCTGGAATTGTCGGGGTGGTTGATACCTCAGTGCTCCCGTTTTTGCGCTGGATTAGCCAGCAGCACTCCCCTGATGTTTTGTCTTCTAGAATGTAAAACGTCTCTTTTTGTTGTTGCATCTCAGTTAAAGTGTCTTCCTTTTGTTTTAGTGGGTGGTGTAGATGCTATAGGAAAAAGTGGTGGTATCGCTATCTTTTGTAAGCACGCAGTCAAAGTTGCAGTGTCTGTTTTCTAGTTCCAATGTAATGCTTTATAGTGTCAGTAATGACGGGGAGCCTTTGTGGTATCTAAGTTTTATCTATGGCCATCCTCAGCACCAACATAGGATGGCTGTCTAGAATCGTATTCAGTCCCTTTGTACCCAATACCCCGGCCCCATGGTGTTCCTGGGCGATTTCAATCAGGTGGAATTTGGTTTCCATAAGTTGGGTGGGCAACCGTCTATCCCTGGGAAAGTTGAGTTTCTTTAATGGCGCATCGCCCTAGCGCTTGACCAAGTCCCTTATTTGGGATTCCCTTATATGTGGACTAACTACCGGCAAGGGAATCAGGCGATATGGGAAGTGTTAGATCGAGGCTACGTTAACTAGGAAGTTGCTAGACTGTTTCCGGCGGCTCATTTACATGGGCTTTCCACTGTGACCCGCCGTACCAAGGGTTATCGTATGGAAACGTGGGCTCTACAAGTGCAGGACCTGTGTGATCTCCTACATCATGAGTGGGTTAAATCAGTGGAAGTCGGAAGCCCCCATATATAATGTCGTTTGCAAACTCCGAGGAGCAAGACTGTGTCGTCGAAATTGGTGCGTACAATGGAAACATCGTTCACAGTCTGTTGTCTCTGTCCCTATGAACCAGCTTGCACAAATCCAGGATGAATTACAATAGGTGGGCCTTGATCATTTCATTATTGCTGCGTATCTTCGGGCCACAGGTGACTGTGAAAGGTCTCTCACGTGTGCGGACACGTACTGGCGGCAGCAATCCAAATATTTGTGGCTCAATGATGCGACCGAGTTACTCGGTTCTTTTTCCGTCTTTTTCAGCATCGGAAAATGTGCTCCACTATCAAGGGCTTATATCTACAGGATGACACCTAGGCTTCTGACTTGGATATTATGCTGGGTAAGGCCGTCTCCTACTTCCAACAGCTTTTTAGTGGCCCTGCTGATGACCCTATCTCTAGGCAGCGGGCTATTCAAGGATGTCTGGTGGACTATCCTAAATCTCTTGGTCCACAAGCCCTCAGTTGTTTAGCTGCCCCTTTCATGGAGTTTGAGGAAGACAAAGCGATAAAAAGTATGAGACCTCTGAAGGCTTCTGGCCCGGATGGTGTCCCGACGATTTTCTACCAAAAGATGTGGGGCAGTGTTGGTGTTGACGTTAAGGTTGGTATTTTGCGAGTCTTGAATTCAGGTTTTTGACTTAAGGAGATCAACTTGGCATACATTACTCTGATTGCGAAGGTGGACTTCCCAACTACGATGAAGGACTTCCGACCCATTAGTTTATGCAATGTTCTGTATCGCATCATTGCTAAGTGTATTGTCAACCGAATCCGGACTGTCGTTGCTTGCATTATTGATGATTCGCAGAATGCTTTTATCCCGGGCAGGGTAATAAGTGATGCTTGCCTAACGGCACATAAGCATTTGACTTTCATTCAGCGGAAACGGAAGGGGACTTCTTATGTGGCTCTCAAAATCGATATGAACAAGGCATATGACCGGATTAGCTGGGATTTCCTATAGGGTGTGCTGGAAACGTTAGGCTTCCCCCCTGGATGAGTACGTCTTCTCATGCAGTGTGTCACCACCGTCCGGTATTCGGTGCTTGTCAATGGCGCTCCTTCACCGGTGTTCACTCCGAAGTCGGGCTTGTGCCAAGGGGACCCACTTTCTCCTTATTTATTCATCCTGTGCTGGGATGTTTTATCCTAGAATTTAATAGTGCGCCAATCCCTAGGTCTCATTAGGGGTGTTTCCATTGCTCGAGGGGCGCCTGTGGTCTCTCATTTATTTTTCATTGATGATGCCTTATTCTTCACTCCCACCTCTAGTGATTGATGTTTGGCGTTGAAAAATGAGATTGATCGGCTTTGTGCAGCTTCGGGACAGGTCATTAACCTTGGTAAGTCTCAATTCATGACATCCACCAACACTACTCCCGACCTCCAGGACGGTCTCAAAGTGATTTTTGGCTATGAGGGTATCAATAGTTTTGGTAAGTATCTGGGCGTCCCCCCCCCCACGTAGGGTCGTAAACTCGTAATAAGACAAACCAATTGGGTTTCCTTTATGATGCGGTGGCTAAACGAATCCAAGGATGGAAGGCGGCTTTGCTCTCCCCAGCATGACGTCTGGTTCTCATTAATTCGGTGTTATCAGCGCTTAACCAACATGTCTTGTCTGTGTTTAAGGTCCCGACCAATTTGGCAACGAAAATTGACTCTCTCATCACACAATTCTTTTGGTGGAGTAGCGCAAGTCGTCAATCGACACACTGGGTTCAGCGCGACTCATTGTTTCTTCCAAAAGGTGCTGGTGGCCTTGGACTGAGGAAAATGGAAATGTACAATGATGCTCTACTGGTCAAACAAGCCTGGCGCCTGTACCAGAACCAGGATTTACTGCTAGCTAAGCTGTACAAAGCCAAGTATAAGGCTGCGTTCCCCTTGATACCAGGTACTGATCTCTGTAGGCCTGACTCGTGGGGACGGAGGGGGTTGTGTAAATCTGTTCACAAGCTGCAACACGGTTTCCGGTACCATCTAGGTATAGGCAACAGGGCTCGTATCCTAAAGGATAACCGGGTGGGGATCGACAAGATGGTCCTAAGACCAACTATCCCGAGGAGTGATTGGTAGGGTTGCACGGTGGACCATCTGTTGTCCCCTGGGTAGCGAACTTGGAACGCTCCTCTAATCTGCCACCTATTTGAGCATACCTCTGCTAAGCGTATTCTCTCGATCCAACTCAGTTTTAAAGGTGAGGACGATCGCCTAATCTGGGGCCATACTGTTCACGGCCAATATACTGTTAAATCTGGCTATTCTATTTTGGCAATTGCCCATGGGTGTGTTGGTGCTTCTACTGCTCGACCGGATCAAACCATGTGGAAGCGTTTGTGGGGTCTGTAAATCTCGTCTAAATGGAAACTTTACTATTGGAAGGTTTATCATCATGCTCTACCGTTGTCTACCAAAATTGTCCCGTGGAAGCTGGATGTGGATGTCCGGTGTACTTTATGCTCAAGTGGGACTGAAACGGCTGACCATCTTTTCCGTGCCTGCCCATTAGCACGAGTTATATGGTTTGGTTCCCAGTTGGGGATGGTCAATCAGGATCAAATTACTGTCAATTTCAAGAACTAGCTGGCAAATTGGCTCACTTCGCTACTCCGGCGCGATTTCGCAAGCTCTCCCTTGTCAGTCGTTTTCTTGGTTGTACTGTGGTATCTGTGGTGGGCTTGCAACATCTTAGTCTTTGCCAAGAACCAGGTTCCTCCGATGTTGTTGCTGGAATGGTTCAGCGAGACATTGCTCTTTTGAAGCCCAAGGGCTCACATGTAGCGGCCCACTCCCACAGCCCGCTTTTTTTCCTCTGGAAGACTGCAGATGGGGTACCTGATGTGGCCTCTGTAAAGCGGTTTTATAGGACCTCGGTATTGTCGTTCTCTCTCAGGGAGCTAGGGGCCTTGGCTAAAACTAATCGACTCTAAGTAAGGTTTAAGATCACAGGATAACAAGAAGGTTACAATGACGAACAGAACAAACACAATTATGGTTCAGTCAAATGGGAACGATGGGTGTCGGGAGATTTCGGGACGCAAACGGTGATTAGGAAGAGGGTTTCGCAACTAGAAAGCAACAAAATAGTGGAATAAAGTGACAACCCCGTTAAAATAAACCACCGGATTTCCTTTTTCAAGGATAATCCGGATTAACTTCCTATAAGCCCACCACGGACCCGGAGGGTTAAAGAAACGGGACTCTCTAGTTAGCTCCTATTCACTTTCGTGAATAGTATACTAACTGTTCGGTCTCGTTCCGAGCCAAATTTTATCTCCTTTATAGGGTGTTTGTGTTTATTTTAGCCCTTTGTATATATTAGATATAGTGATTTGGTGTTTTGTAGGAAAATGAGTTAGAAGAAGTTTGGGCTTAATTGAAGGTTTTTAGGAAATCCCGAGCGATTTCCCGAGTCAAACCAAGTCAACCCGAGCCAAGAACTAAGTCAACCCGAGCCGAGAGCCGAGGCAAAATCGAAGCCGGAAATTCCATGTCAAGATTGGCGCAAAACAGGGGAACGGTACAGACTCAAAGGTTTGAAATACGTGTTCCTTCACTCTTTGGGTCATAACTCCTTCGTTACAACTCTGATTCGTCTGAAACTTTGGGAGCTTAAAGTACACACTGGGAGCTTTCCATCGATATCTTGCGGGTCTAAAACGGAGTTCGGATGAAGAAGTTATGCGTGTTTGAAGTCGGCAGGGAAAAACTGCCCAGAATAGTGACTCGCCTGAGTCATCTGCTGACTCGCCCGAGTCAGGCTTCTGGGGCAACAAAGACAGAGGCCAAGGGAGCGGGACAGAACACTGACTCACCCGAGTCACTTATTGACTCGCTCGAGTCACCCGAATTTCTGCGGAAATCTGCAAAGCTGATGCGCGTTTTGCTGAGTTAGTTTTAGGGTTTTGGGTTTCGTTCTCCTTCTTCTATAAATACCCAATGTAATTCAGAACTAATTATCTTAGTTTTTATCTTTTAGCTTAGCTTTTATTTAAGTTTTAGGAGTAGGATTAGATTAGATTTAATTGCTTTCTTCAATTGCTTTCTTTAATTGTTCTTCAAGTTTTCTCCATTGTTCTTCAAGCTTTCTTTAAGTCTTCTTGCAATTGTTATTAAACTCTTCTTTCAAGTAATCTCATTGAAGTTTTACAAGCTTTCTCCCTCTCTCTCTCTATTCTCCATTGATGTTGATTTCAAAAGCTTTCTAGGGTTAGCCAAATCAAATCCATCTTTTAGTGGGAAGGAGGGTTAAGGAATTCCAATTCTACTTCCTAGTGAGAATTTGGGGGATCCTTGGTAATCCAATCCACAATTTCTTGTTTGTTCGGGGGAAATTGCAAAGGTAGAATTAAGATTTGAAGTTTAGATCATCAAAGGTATAATCTCTTGTGCCTAATTTCATTATAAGTTTTATTGCTTTCTATTACATTGCTTTTTATTGCTTTCTTATTTCTTGTTCTTAATTGCTTTCATCTTTTATTGCTTCCTTGATTATTATCATGTCTAGGTTAGTTAATTGCTTTATTTACATAATTTACCGCTTTCCGCACTTGTGAGAAACCCAAACACAAACTGATTACCTCAATCAAGCCTAACACCCATCCCTGTGGATCGACAACCCTAACTTATAAAACCACAAAAATTACAACCGAACAATGGCGACGTTGCCGGGGATGGCGTTATTTGGTAGATTAGGTGATTGGTTTGTATGTAAATAGTTTAATTGCTTTTTTTATTAAGTTAGAAAAATGTAGTAAAAAAAAAAACTGAATATCGAAAAAAGAGAAAAAAAATATATATTAAAAAAATGGAAATAGAAAAAAATAGAAAAAATAGATGGCATGTTTTAGCTTCCCTCAAAATGAGCAAGAATTATTTTGTGATTATCGTGATAGATTAAATGATTATCTTGCTTATTGGGCCCCTCATGGTTATATTTATTCTAATTGGGAAGTGTTAATTGGTATTAATGAGGGATTGAACTTCGAGACCCGTTCTCTTCTGAATTACGTTGATTTCAATGTTGAAAATGAGAATCGAGCTTGGGAATTATTGGATTGGTTGTACACGGATACTCGCCAATTTGGGGAGACATTTTATTCATCGGGTTCTTGTTTTGGTAATCCGTGTGCTCTTCATGCTCAATTGCACTATGAGAAACGTTATGTGAAAAACTCTTATGTTCTTTCTCCATGTGATGTTGTTGAGTCTCGTCATTTGTGTGTGCATTGTGAATCTCCATCTCATGATTTCGAATCTTGTATGGACATTAAACTATATAAAATTGGTGCTGAAATAGATGGTTTACAAGATAGGATGAATGAATGCATGCAAGAATTTGAACACGTGCTTAAACCTCGGGTAGAAACTTATCTTGCACAATTGGTTAGTTCGAATGTTGAAGTAGATCATTCGTCATCTTTGAGTCCTGAAATGCATGATGATTCTTCTCTGTATAATTATGATTATGATGATGACTATTGTAATGGACATAGTTTTGTAAGGAGGATTAGTGATTCCTTAGCTCTAGCCCCACCTAGTGAGCATGAGGAAATTATTGATTCTATGTGTGATGATGAAGAAGTTGATGACAATATACTTGATGATGAACCATTGTCCACACCGTTGTCCATGCTTTTGTGTGAAGAAAAGGTTGAGTTTATTGAATGCCATAATGTTTGTGATGAATTTGAACATGATCTTGTTGAGAGTGAAGTTGAATCATGTGTGATTGAATGTGTGCTAGATACTGACTTATTCACTTTCATTGAGAATCATTGCATAAATGAGGCATTAGCTACCCTTTCTTGTGAATCCATTGATGTGCATACTTGTGATGGTGAACTTGAGTCTATGGGGATTGATCCTAAGTGTTTGAACTTGGTTTGTGACAATGATGTTTTTGATGGTAACATGCTTTATCAGTCGTTGTTTGCATCCAAGTCATTGCATGAAGAGGTTAAGGAATGTGTTGTATTGCCCCCTCCCGTTGATTTGTATACCCAATCTCCATTTACGAGTCAATCGGAGGATCCATTTGTCATGTCTTCTTTCACTATGCCTAGGAAAGTCTTGTACATTCATGTAGTTCGTTCTTTCTATGACTTTTCTAAGGCATTTGATAAACTGTTAAGAGCACTAATGTTTGTTGATGTGCTATTGCGAGTGTGCTCTTACCATCACTACTCTGAGATGCATTCACGGATGCATGACTTGTTACTCCGAGCGTTGAATGGTTCTGACTTGATGCCCGACGTCTTGAGGTGAGATGGAGTGGCTTAGGCTCCATGGGTAGCTTGATTATTTTGAGATTTCATTGTTTGGGTATGCTTAGTACCCAATCAGGTAGTATCGTTCTCTTCTCTTGTAAATAAAGTTATTAAGTTAGTTCTCTTTTCTTCTTTTATTTTCTTTTTGTGTGTGTCTTTTTCTTTTATTTTGGGGTGCTTGCTTACCTACTTCTGTTTCCTTTGAGGACACGACAACCTCTTTGTGTGGGAGTGGGAGGGTAGTGTGCATTCCGGTTTTCAAGTCTAAGAAAAGAAAAAAAAAAGAGTGAGAATCGTTTTGTAAATATTTTAGTTTGTTTTCTTTAGTTCATTAGTCCCTAGTGTCTTGTATAGTTTGTTTTTCCTTTTGATCTTGCATGTGAACCATCACACATAGTATGCTTATCTTGTTTATCTTTAACCTATTGTGTGATGTTCTTTGGATCGTGGATCGAGTTGCTTTTATTGAAGATTCTGAGGTAACCTCTTTCCACCCTCTCTTTATGTGAATATATCATTGATCCATGTCGCATGCTTGATTTCTCCTTTTTGGTGGCGAACCCCTTGAGTGTGATGGGTATATTTTGTTGTTGGAGCCATGTGGGCTCGGGTCGCCACCGCTTTTCATGTGTTTGTTTGTGTGTTTTTAGGTTTTCTACCTTACTTGTGACACCCCTCTCACGATGGAAACACTGTCATGTTTTGTGTTGGAGTGGGGGTGATGTCTTTCATTATTCATGGGTAGAAAATCTAGTTTTAAGTTTTTTAGTTTTATTTTTCGTAGTTTGTGTCCTAAAATCTAAAAAAAATTTTGTGCTTAAATGGAGAAAAAAGGGAGTGAAAAACCTTGAAGGTTTTCGTTTTTCGTTTTGTTTTTGTTTTCGCTTCGTTTCTTGGATTTTGTTGTCAAAATTGGGAAACCGTTCTTAATCTTCTTTAAAAGAAACCGGTTTGAGCATTTTCGACCCTTTCTTGAGCGATTGCCATGACTTACCTTAACTAGATTCCTTTCATTGAGTGTATAGTGAGATCCCATTTCTTTCTTTTTATGTTCTGATTGAAACTGGGGGATTCTAGGGATTCGTACCCGAGCTTGTTTTCTAAAAAGAAAAAAAAAGAGAAAAAGCAAAAGCAAAAGAAAGAAAAAGGAAGCAAAGTTAAATAAATTGATTAAGTGGGGCATGTCGGCTTTACGACATCAACCACCATACACTTAGCCAACCTACATGGGCCCGGTATTAGTGGTACGAAGCTATTACCCCTTAAACCTCCTTCTATATCGTTCGCGATGAAGAGGTGAATGGAAAAGACTGTGTTGGGAGGGTAAACCCCATTTTGCGCCGTCCAATTCCCGAAAATAAGGCTAATACGGACCATTAAAAAGTAAAAAAAAAAGAAAGAAAATTTGTTGAGAATACCCAACCCAAACAGTAGAAAAAAAGTTTAAGCGTTAATAAAATGTGGGGCCTCTCCTTGCATCACCTACGACCCTCACCAAGCCAAGGGCAACCAAATGCGGGGAAGGGCAACTCTTTTCTTTCCTTGTTTGTTTTTAAGCTCGGGCGTGAGTCTTTGGGGTCGATCGGAATCAGTTAGAACTTTCTAAACTTTTACGCAAGTGGGATTTAACTTTACATGAGGTGTAAGGGATCGAAAACCCCTAATATTGGCAGTTGTTTGGGTTAGGTGTATATGAGGTGCTCATAACAGTTCCTTTTGGAGGATTAATATTAGACCTGTCAATACGGGTTACGGGTCGGTCGTATATCGGGTTCGGGTAAATATGGGTCAGGTGTATTTCGGGTCCGGGTAAATACGGGTCGGGTGTATTCCGGTTTCGGGCGGTTTGGGTCGGGTTTACGGGTCATGATCGTCCATTTTCTCAGTCACTTACAACTAATAAAATTGATTATAATTGGTCAAAGACACCTATGTAATGTACCATTCCATATATTCCAAGTTCGACCACCACGATATGTCATAGTTGTATAGACATATTACTATACACCCAAGGGATAAAATTTGGCAATCTTCAAGTCTACAAGTATTATGCAATTTACATCAACAATCCACGAATAATAGTACTTATGAAATATATAGGGTTTTGGGATGCTAATATACTGAACTTTTAGGGTATTGGACAATAATGCACTGAATTTTGACCTTTGACAATAATACACTATTTTACTGAAAGAGAGGAGAGCACGGGACTGCAGGAGTTAGAGGGTTCATTGAAAGAGTGAATGAGTGACAATGTTAGGGTTTTGTTTTGGTCATTTGTTATTTGATTATTTCATTTGTATGTCTCTCTCTACGCATAACTTTCCAAAGTCACCTAATATTTTACTTTTGGGCCTTAATTTTCATGAAAGGGGCCCATTTTTTTGCACAAGGCCAAAGTAGACAAAACACTTAAAATTAAAGTGTCTGACCCAACGGGTCGACCCAAACCTGACCCGACCTGACCCGTTTTTACCAGGTTCTTTGGGTTGGGTCATTTTCGGGTCCCCGGTCGGAATTTCGTGTTCAAAACCCATTTTTTACGGGTCGGTTTGGATCGGGTTTCCGGGTCGGGTCGAGAATTGCCAGGTCTAATTAATATCGTTTTCTTGATTAAAACATCTTGATTCTTGAAACGAGCAGTTTTTCCTTTCTTTCTTTTCAAACTTGTTTTGTTTTTCACTTTCCCTCTCTCTTTTTTCTTGGGCTTTTGTGGGTATAGTTGCTATAAACCCTCACGAGACCTACCTCGTCCACCCAGGCTACCAAGGGGTTTAAAGGGCTTGATGCATGTGCCAAATGCATCCGCGATTCCTGCGAAAGTGAGTTAGGGTTTTAGTTTTCTTTTTCTAGTCTTTTTCTTTGTTTTTAGTTTGCTTGGGGCGAGCAAACCCTTGTGCTGGAGTGGTGTTCGGTCTCGTTCCGAGCCAAATTTTATCTCCTTTATAGGGTGTTTGTGTTTATTTTAGCCCTTTGTATATATTAGATATAGTGATTTGGTGTTTTGCAGGAAAATAAGAAGTTAGAAGAAGTTTGGGCTTAATTGAAGGTTTTTAGGGAATCCCGAGCGATTTCCCGAGTCAAACCAAGTCAACCCGATCCAAGAACTAAGTCAACCCGAGCCGAGGCGAAACCGAAGCCGGAAATTCCATGTCAAGATTGGAGCAAAACAGGGGAACGGTACAGACTCAAAGGTTTGAAATACGTGTGCCTTCACTCTTTGGGTCATAACTCCTTCGTTACAACTCTAATTCGTCTGAAACTTTGTGAGCTTAAAGTACACAACGAGAGTTTTCCATCGATATCTTACGGGTCTAAAATGGAGTTTGGATGAAGAAGTTATGCGTGTTTGAAGTCGAGGAAAAGTGCCTGCACGATGACTCGCCTGAGTCATCCACGACTTCGCCCGAGTCGCCTGGGCAACAAAGACAGAGGCCAAGGGAGCGGGACAGAACACTGACTCGCCCGAGTCACTTATTGACTCGCTCGAGTCACCCGAATTTCTGCGGAAATCTGCGAATCTGATGCGCGTTTTGCTGAGTTAGTTTTAGGGTTTTGGGTTTCGTTCTCCTTCTTCTATAAATACCCAATGTAATTCAGAACTAATTATCTTAGTTTTTATCTTTTAGCTTAGCTTTTATTTAAGTTTTAGGAGTAGGATTAGATTAGATTTAATTGCTTTCTTCAATTGGTTTCTTTAATTGTTCTTCAAGTTTTCTCCATTGTTCTTCAAGCTTTCTTTAAGTCTTCTTGCAATTGTTATTAAACTCTTCTTTCAAGTAATCTCATTGAAGTTTTACAAGCTTTCTCCCTCTCTCTCTCTCTATTCTCCATTGATGTTGATTTCAAAAGCTTTCTAGGGTTAGCCAAATCAAATCCATCTTTTAGTAGGAAGGAGGGTCAAGGAATTCCAATTCTACTTCCTAGTGAGAATTTGGAGGATCCTTGGTAATCCAATCCACAAATTCTTTTTTTGTTCGGGGGAAATTGCAAAGGTAGATTGAAGATTTGAAGTTTAGATCATCAAAGGTATAATCTCTTGTGCCTAATTTCATTATTAGTTTTATTGCTTTCTATTACATTGCTTTTTATTGCTTTCTTATTTCTTGTTCTTAATTGCTTTCATCTTTTATTGCTTCCTTGATTATTATCATGTCTAGGTTAGTTAATTGCTTTATTTACATAATTTACCGCTTTCCGCACTTGTGAGAAACCCAAACACAAACTGATTACTTCAATCAAGCCTAACACCCATCCCTGTGGATCGACAACACCTAACTTATAAAACCACAAAAATTACAACCATACACTAACTATCCCAATTCCCACCTTCCAACTCAAGTGTTGGATGTATTCGGGATCTTTCGTATCCCTAATACATCCCACTTGAGGGAAGAATAGGAGTGGGAAGTTGATTCCACTACAAATTACCTCCTAAAGTTGCTAACCCAATCTAAATACACCATTCACATCCTTAGTTTCTCCCTAACCCATAAGGGTTCTAGCCTCTAATCATCTTATCTAGCATGCTAAACATAATAATAACTTCATTCATGCTTAAAAATAGAGTATCTAGAAATTCCAAGCAACAATAGCAACAATCAACAAACACCAAGTAATCTAATAACAAAAACAGAGATTAAAGAGTAATTAGATGAACTAAAGAGAGTAAGAGTTAAGAAATGCTCATTAATTTGATGCCAAAGGAAGATGCTCCAGAATAATAAGAATCCAATGCTCCAATAATTATATAAGTCTTCAAATCTTCAATAGAAATCCAGTAAAATCCAATGCAAGAACAATAATCCAAGTATAAACTCTCACTAATCACTAAGGAATCACTCTAATTGTAAGCTAAAATGTGATAAAAGTTCCTCTCTAAACTCTCTAATTTTGTCTAATCTCCCTCCAATTGATCCTCTCCAGCTCAAAGACCTAAAAACAATATATACAAGCTAAATTGGTTACTCAAAACTCATCATTCCATTAAGTAGCAAAATGCGAAACTGCAGGGGACCGTAGCTACGGTCCTGCGTAACTCCTGCAGATTTCTCTCTTCTTCGCAGCACCGTAGGCATGGTGTGACATGACCATGGGTACGGTCTCACTCAGGTACTTCACCTGTTACTCAAATCTTGCACCCACCGTAGCTGCGGTCTCCCGATACAGTGGGTACGGTCAAGCTCGGTCACTTCACCTCCTTGCCATGCCTTGCACCCACCGTGGGTGCGGTCATCAGGACCGTGGGTACGGTCAGGCTCAGCCAACTTGATTCAGCAAAGTCTAACTTTTTATCCTCTCGATGTGTCCGACCTTCCCGCTTCCTTTGCCTTTATCTCGACCATGACCCGAGAAATCTCGGGATTCCCAAAGTAGCTACAAAATGGCCCTTTTTACCATGTTTTGAGTAAAAACTCTAGAATCTACAAAATAACCAAAAATGTATTAAAAGTTATTAAATTAAACCACGAAACAAGTCAAAAGCCTAAGGATTTAGGCGGTATTTAGACACAAAATTGGGTCTAAACACCCCCCCACACTTAAACTTTTGCTCGTCCCGAGCAAAACAAGACATAAACTACCTAAACTAACACAAACTCCTCTGTCGTGGGAGAGGAACAGGTGCATTTAGCGTATGTACCAAGCCCTTTGAACCCCCTTGCAGCCCGGGTGGACGAGATGGACTCGTGAAGGTTTGTAGCGACTGTACCCACAAAAGCCAAAGAAAAAAGAGAGAGGGAAAGTGAAAACAAAACTGAAGAAAACAAAAGGAAAGAGAAACAAAAACTTCGATTCAAAAGATCTTGCAACCTTAACTAAGAAAACGTTATTAAGCCTCCAAAAGGAACCGTTATGAGCATCTCACAGGCACCTATCCCAAGTAAAAGATAGTCTTAAAAGTTTTCGACCCCCCTACACCTCATGCCGAGCAAAACCCCATGTGCAATTGTGCAAGTGGGTTCTAACCGAAACCAAAAGACTCCAAAGACTCATGTCCGAACTAAAAACAACGAACAAACAAGGCATTAGTTGCCCTTCCCTACATTTGGTCGCCCTTGGCTTGGTGAGGGCCATAGGTGATGCAAGGATAGGCCCCACACTTTTAGAAGCACAAACTTTCTTATTCTTTTTGGTTGGTTTTACCAACGAAATTGCTTTTTTTCTTTTCTCTTTTGTTTTTTTCTTTTTTAAAAGTCGGTATTAGCCTTACTTTCGGGAATTGGACGACCCAAATATAGGGTTTACCCTCCCAACACAGTCTTTTCCATACACACCTCCGTCGCGAATTCGATATAGGAGGAGCTTAAGGGATAATAGCGTCGTACCGCTAATACTGGGCCCGTGTAGGTTGGCTAAGTGTATTGTGGTTGATGTCATTCAGCAACACGCCCCACTTAATCCGGTTATTGTAGCTTTTGCTTCCTTTTTCTTTTTGTTTTGACTTTGCTTTTGCTTTTATTAAACAAGGGAAAAAGAACACGCTTGGACATGAACCCCTAGAATCTCCCGCTTCCAACCAGAACGTGAAAGGAATCGGGGGTCTCACTAGACACTTAATGAGGGAAGTCTAAGAAGGTAAGTCATGACTCGTACTCAAGACAAGGTCGAAAAATGCTCAAACCGGTTTCTTTTAAGGAAGATTAAGAACAACTTCTCAATTCCGACAACAAGATCCAAGAAACAAAGTGAAAACAAAGCGAAAACGAAAACTGAAAGAAAACTTTTAAAGCTTTCACTCCCTTTTTTCTCCTTTTTCACACAAAAGTTTTTCAAATTTTAAGCAAAAACTGGGAAAACAAAAAACCAAAAATCTAGGTGATCTACCCTTTGAAGCAAATATCTCCCCCCCCCCACACTTAAAACACCACAATGTCCTCATTGTGGGAAGGTGTCACATGAAAGGGGTAGAGAACCTACAAAAAACAAACAAGAACACAACTAGCAAATAAAGCGGTGGCGACCCGAGCCCACACGGCTTCAACAACAATAAAATCCCAACACAAACACTCAAGGGGGTTCGCCACCCAAAGGAAAAACAAGCATGCGACGGATCATGTTGATAATTCACATAGGTAAGAGTGAGGTGGAAAGATGTTACCTTGAGCTCTGCAAAATGTTCAAGCGATGATCCGAAGTCATCGTTCAAGTGAATCACAACAGTACTAGAGGAAAAAGACGACTTTACATATGACAAAATCCGCATGCGAGATCGAAAACAAAATCAAAGAAAAATGAACTAACTAAACTTCTAACAAAAAGGAACGAAAAAGAAGAAAAGAAAAACTATAAACAGAATATACATTGCCAATGACATACCTTATCCCCGAATCTCACTCATTGAGGCGGGAAATAAGGGTGTAACTCAAAACAACTGACCAGAACAACTCGATTCAATTCATTTCATTCGGACAAACAATTCTTACATTCCCCAGAATCGATCATTCACAACCAAAATACAACCGAACAAAGCATATCATCATACAAACCAAATAAAAAAACAACACCCCAACTACAACCGAAAGACAGCTCGCATCAACCAAAACCCGAGCATCCTAGAAACAACATCAAAACATGCCAAAAGAAACCGAGACACCACTTACCAAAAGCACAAAGCCGTCGCATCCAAACCCCGATGAAGCTTCCCCCCACACTTATATTTCACACAATAAAGTATGTAAAAACTAATGACAAAGATCGGGTGGGGGCGGGAATGCTTACAAACGGTCCTCAAGCGGATCCTCCCGGAGGAGGACGGGGTTGGAGTTTTGATTGGATGCCAACAAGAATCTCTTGTTGGGCCTCGAGCAAACCTTGCAAATCCTCGATAAGGCTTTGTTGGTTTTGGATGAGTTCTGGATCCACTTGAAATTCATCGTGAAGCTCTTGGATTGATCACTGATGCATTCTAAGGCGTCATCATTTGCTTGGCTAGGTCCCGCTTCTTCTTCTTGCTCTTCTTCATCGTCCTCTCCCTCATCTTCTTCGGCTTCTTCGTCACCTTCCTCCTCGGGCTCCCAAGGACTACCCACCATATAGCGGCCCCCGAACTCTTGGCCACAAGACCAATTTCGTCGATCGGAGACATCTAATCGCTTTTCGGCATGATCGTCAGTCAAATGAACTACGACGCTATGGGAATCGTACCTGTGGCGGTAAAGTGTTTGTGTTTTGTTCTTTTCCAAGAATTCCATCTTCCGCAAACGAACACCATTGAGGGGGTCGGGGAAGTACTGCGGAGTCCACTTGGCAAGATAGGACTCGAAACCTTGCTTCTTGAGGAAATGGCAAATAATGTGTCCCATGCCAAGGGTCATGTTTCGGGTTTCAAGGCTTATCTCCCGAAGACAGTGAAGAATACACGAGCCGGTGTTTACACGACGACCATGGATTGCGTTGAAGAGAATAAAGAGATCGTCCTTGCAAATGTTTGACCGTCCAGTGTCACGGTCAAAGACGGAGCTTGAAATGATGCGGTGAAAGAGGCGAACACTCAAATTGCAAAAGTCCCGGGCTTTTGAATTGCTTGGACAATGGACTTGTAGTTTACGAGTCCGAAACTTGGGATATCGTCTCCTCCAACAGGTGATGGCTCTCATAGCTTTTTGCTCGTCGAATTTGACACTTTCGCCATAGAAGATACCATCCAAAGGAAGACCGAAAGTGTTGCAAAGGTCTTGAACCGTACATTCCACCTCCTTCTTGGGAACGATGTAAGAAAAGGTAGCCTTAGAAGTGCCATCCTCCCGAACCACTAGAGAGCTCAAGAATTCGAGCACTGGTTGGTCGACAATAGGCTCGTTGATGGTAGCGAAGATTTCCCAACCCATGACTTTAATAAAATAGTCCATGCTTGGTTTGCAATACACATCCTTCACTGTTTCCTCATGATACAAATCAGGAGCACATATTTTCCGTTGCTTCAACCGTGCATACCTCGCCTTGTGCATTTCATCCCTAAAGGTGACCTTCACCTTCGGGTCACACAGAATCAAAGAGGCGGGTTGACCTTTGTAACGGGTCTTATCATGCTCTTCTGAAGTAGATGGAGGAGGGGTCGGTTCTGACTCTGGCTCAGTTTGGGAACGCTTTGCTCGACCCATGGACACAACAGAAAAAGGGCAACAACCACAACAGTAGAATCGCAAATAGCAACTACAATGCCCAAATTCACCCAACAACAACAACCAAAAACTTCACTAACCACACTCCAAGCACAATTTCACAACCAAACTTCAATCGATTAGCACACCCAAGTCACAAACTCAGACTATTCGCAAAGTCCCAAATAGTTGTGCACAAAATCAACCAAAATCAGCAAGAAAATTGAACTTTGATGCACTAAAATACAAGAGATACCTGAGTGGAGAACTTGGACGTGTTTCTTGGCAAATTTCGAAGCCCACTCAACGAACCAAACCCAGGATAACCACCTGAAGGGTTCGAAAATGGAGAGGGAACGGGCGCAGCGCGGTTAGGGTTCAGAAATCGCAGAGATGGTGAGTGGGGAAGATGGATTTGTGAAGGAATTGAACAATTAGGGCAAGGGAATGAAGGTTTGGTGTGAGAGGGAGGTTTTTTCGAGTGAGGGAGAAGGAAAAGAAATGAGTGAAAATGAGGGAGAGAAGCGTTTAAACCCCGACAGTTCGCTGCAGTTCGATAGACCGTAGGTACGGTCCCATGGACCGTAGGTGCGGTCTCGCTCGGCCAGATTTTTAGGACAAAAATGTTGTTCTGCGGCCGTGGCTACGGTGAAATTGATTGTAGGTACAGTATAGTTGCTGGGCCAAAATCAGGAATAACTTGCCGTAGCTTGACCGTGGCTACGGTGAAGCCCACCGTAGGTACGGTCTCCTTCGGTCAAAATGCTGGGCAAAAATGTTGTTTTGGGACCGTGGCTACGGTGAAACCCACCATGGGTACGGTCTCCTTCGGCCTCTCCCCTGCACCTACAAGACTCAAAAACTTGGAAAAATTGTTAAGTCCTAAAATTCTACTCTCTCATTATCAACCCTCTTTTCTTGCTCACTCAACAATTTCCAAGGACACCTTTCAACACTCAAAACCATCATGAATCACCTCCTTCACAAATCTTCTTTTCTCCATCAATTTTTTTCAACTTTTTTCCATTTTTTTTTCTCAACTTTAACAAATCAAAAACGAAAATCAAAAGAAATAAAAATGCAGAAAATAAAAGGAAAACACTAAAGGTAGGGGAAGTAACTTGTACCTCTCCCGGGTGCTTGTTTTAGGTCCTAGCTTGACCTAATCCACTCTTTCACCTTTCAAAGTCGGCGAGGAACACCATAACCGTCCCCGCATATTCCTCTCCCATGATGTATGGCTTGATTTTTGATGAGTTGACCTTGAAACATTCCCCCTTTTCACTCTTAAGTTCGACAACACCGGCGGAAAGGATCCTTACTATTTCAAAGGGTCCGGACCACCTTGATCTCAACTTCCCGGAAAATAGCTTGAGCCTCGAATTGAAGATAAGGACTCTATCACCCACTTTGAACTCGCGACAGTTCAATCTCTTATCGTGCCATGCTTTCGATCGCTATTTATAGATCCTATTATTTTCATAAGCATGACGTCGCAGTTCCTCAAGCTCCTCCAATTGAAATAGACGACTCGCCCCGGCCGGCTTGAGATCGTAATTCAATTTCTTGATCGCCCACATCATCTTATGCTCAAGTTCTACGGGAAAGTGACATGTTTTCCCGTAAACTAGACGGTACGGGGTAGTCCCAATCGGCGTTTTGAAGGCGGTGCGGTATGCCCACAAGACATCGTCTAATTTCTCCGCCCAATCCTTTCGTGAAGAGCCAACCGTTTTCTCCAAAATCTCCTTAATGGCACGGTTTGAAATCTCTACTTGCCCTTGCGTCTGGGGGTGATAGGGGAGTCCCCGCTTATGATTGATGCCATACTTCGCTAGGAGGGACTCAAACTTCTTCTCGATTAAATGGGATCCGTTGTCGCTTATAATAACCATTGGAATGCCAAATCTTGGGAATACGATCTTTAAAAATCTTGATACAGCTTTGCCATCGCACTTTGCACAAGGAATGGCCTCAACCCGTTTCGAAACGTAGTCCACCGCCACTAAGATATATTGGAAACCTCTTGATGACGGAAAGGGACCCATGAAGTCCAACCCCCATTCATCGAAAACCTCTACCTCCAGGATGAAATTCAATGGTGCTTCATTCTTCCGGGAAATTTTTCCAGACCTTTGGCATTTATCGCATTGCTTGACGTGAAGATGGGCATCATTTGAAAGAGTGTCGGCCACCAATAGCCGGCTTGTAAGACCTTCGCTGCCGTCTTTTGCGATCCACCATGACCTCCAACCGGGAACTCATGGCAATGTGTCAAAACAGATTTCACCTCGCTCTCGGGTAGGCATCTTCTATACATCCCATCATTGCACAACCGGAATAGGAATGGATCGTCCCAAAAGAAGTGTTTTACATCGTGAAAGAACCTCTTCTTTTGGTGAGGAGTCAGATTTGGAGGAATCACCTAGCTGGACAAGTAGTTTATGATGTCGGCGTACCACGGATTAGAATGCTTGATGGCTATGAGTCACTCATCCGGGAAAGAATCCACGATCGGTTGGGTATCTTCCATGTCAACAAGGATCCTTGATAGGTGATCGGCTACGACATTCTTCGTGCCGGCCTTGTCGCGAATTTCTAAATCGAACTCTTGCATAAGAAAAACCCACCGAATAAGCCTCGACTTTGTTTCTTTCTTCCCTATCAAATATTTAATCGCAACATGATCCGTGTACACCACCACCTTGGAGAACATAAGGTATTGCCGGAATTTGTTGAGAGCAAAGATGATTGCCAAAAGCTCCTTCTCCGTGGTCGCGTAATTTCTCTGTGCACTATCAAGTGCATGGCTTGCATAGTATATGACTCTTGGCTTCTTCTCTATGGTTTGATCCAAACACGCTCCCACGGCAAAATCGCTCGCATCCGCCATGATTTCGAAGGGTAATGTCCAATCCGGGGGTTGAACCACCGGAGCGGAAATCAAGGCTTGCTTTAACCTATAAAAGGACTCAAGGCATTCATCAGTAAAAACGAATGGGGCATCCTTACACAAGAGATCAGTTAGAGGTCGAGCGATTTTGGAAAAATCCTTGACGAACCGGCGATAAAAGCCGGCATGGCCAAGGAAGCTACGCACCCCCTTAACAGAAACCAGGGGTGATAGACGCTCTATAACCTCAACTTTAGCCTTGTCTACTTCGATGCCCCTCGAAGAAATCAAATGACCCAACACAATACCTTCTTCCACTGTGAAGTGGCATTTCTCCCAATTCAACACTAAGTCAACTTCTTCACAACGGATTAAGACTTTCTCCAAATTCAGCAAACAATCATCAAAGGTATTACCATAGACAGAAAAATCATCCATAAAGACTTCCATGCATTGTTCAATGAATTCACTAAAAATCGCTATCATGCAACGTTGAAATGTTTCCGGTGCATTACACAACCCAAAAGGCATACGTCGATAAACAAATGTACCATACGGGCAAGTGAAAGTAGTTTTTTCTTGATGTGCGGGGTGGATTGGGATTTGGAAAAAACCCGAGTACCCATCTAGAAAACAGAAATACGAGTGACCCGCCAACCTCTCCAGCATCTGGTCAATAAAGGGGAGAGGGAAATGGTCTTTCTTTGTTACTTTATTTAATTGGCGGTAATCGATGCACATCCTCCAACCGGTGACGGTTCTGGTACTAACTAGTTCATTCTTTTCATTCTCAATCACAGTCATCCCACCCTTCTTAGGTACACACTGAATTGGGCTTACCCATTCGCTATTTGCGACGGGGAAGATGATCCCAGCAGCTAACAACTTTACTACTTCCTTCTTAACCACCTCCTGCATATTAGGGTTTAATCGACGCTGGGGTTGCCTAGTTGGTTTTGCATCCTCTAACAAATCAATTGAATGCATGCATATGGAAGGGGACAAACCTTTCAAATCCTCTATTTTATAACATAATGCACCCCTATGCTTTCTAAGCAAATCAAGCAACTAGGACAGATCAGAATCATGCAGTTTAGCATTTACAATAACAGGACAAGACTTCTCATCATCCAAGAAAGCATATTATAGGGAAGGGGGTAAAGGTTTAAGCTCTAAAGGAGTAGAGGATTTAGTTTGAGAAGAAGACATCCCTTATAGATCGCATCTTGAATCTCCATGCACTCAATATGAGGCTCGTCAATAATAACCTCCTCATGCATGGGTGATGAATCAAGAAGGTTGGTGAAGAAGGTAATATCGGTGCTGTCGGTCTCAAATTGGAAAGATTCCAATAGACAAGCTCCCAAAGGATCGTCGCAAGTAGACTAAAGTAGATGGGATTCCTCAATATATTCATCAACAAGGACCTCCATCATATCGATAGCATAACACGAGTCCCCATACGAAGGACTTTTTAGTGACCCCTCGAGGTTAAAAATGATGCTTTCATCACCGACATTTAACGACATACTACCATGCTTCACATCAATTATCGCTCCCGCCGTAGCAAGGAACGACCTTCCCAAAATGATCGGAATGTTGTTGTCTTCCTCCATCTCCAAAATCAAAAAATCAAAAAATCACATGGAATCAAGAATCGACCCACTTGGACTGGAATGTCCTCCAATATTTCCAAAGGTCTTCGCACGGAATGGTCGGCTAATTGGAGATTAATTGTCGTAGGAGTTAGATCGTCGAGATTCAACTTCTTGCATATAGAATGAGGCATGACGCTCACACTAGCTCCTAAATCACAAAGAGCACGACCAATCCGCATATCACCGATGGTGCAAGGAATAGAAAAACTTATGGAGTCGGCTAACTTCTCCGGTGATTTGTTGTCAATAATAGCACTACAATCCGCCGTCAAGTGGATAGTAGATTTCTCTTGAATTCTCCTTTTGCTTGTGAGAAGCTCCTTCAAATGCTTCTTGAAAGATGGTTTTCGGAAATAGCATCAAGAAATGGAATGTTTACTTGAAGCTTTTTGAGCATCCCGATGAACTTTGAAAACTTCGCATCGGACTTGCGCTTTGCTAACCGCTCGGGAAAAAGGAACCGGCGGTAACTTCGACTTCTCAATGATTTGGATTGGCTCTTCTTCCATCATTCTTCCTTTCCCTTTCCTTACTTTCTCCATCTCCTCTATTTCTTTACTAGCTTCTCCCAACTCCTCCTCATGAACTTCCTCGTCTCCCTCACCCAAAACAAACTCACTCTCCCGTTCCTCTATCAAATCCTCTTCTTCCGTGATATCTACAACATCACCCTCTTTGTCACCTAAAACATTCTCTTCCACCATCCTAGGCCATTCAATCTCCCTACCACTACTCAATGTAATAGCATTAAGTTGCCCCTTGGGGTTTGGTTGACGTTGGCTAGGAAGGGATTGAGTAGGTTTAGATTGTTGTGCCATTTGAGCCAATTTAACTCAAGATTCTTGATGCGTGCTTGGCCCTTATCTTGAGCTAAGGACATCTTATCTTGGGTTAAGTAGATCTTTTGTAGGATTTGCTCAATGGAAAATTCTTGTTGTGGTGGTTTGGACACTTGGGAGGTTTGACGACGGTTTTGTTGGTACTGGCGACGGTTTTGGTTTGAGAACTCGGGGGGTGGGATATGGTTTTGTGGAGCTTGTTGGTTGTAGGCATAATTCCCACGAGGACGAATGTGATTTGGGTTGGAATAGGAAAGGTTATTGTTAGGATAGATATCTTGAACTTGCTCGGCTTGATACTCCTTACACATTTGCAAAGAATGTGGCCCTCCACAAAATTCACACACAAGAGCTCGGACATCCAGAATAATCATAGGCACCTCTTGAGCTACCTTTACTTGCCTCGTAGTCTCTTCCAAGGCCTTCTTTTGTTGCATCTCTAGAACGGCGTTCATGAGAAATTTGATAGTAGGATTACTATCTAAAGAAGGACCTCCATCTCTAGGACTACGGCCGCCTCCCCAATGTGGAGAGTTTTGAGATAACTCATGGAGGAACACATTTGCTTCATCCGCCGTCTTCTTGAGGAACGTGCCCCCCGAGGCATGATCAATGGATTCGTGCAAAGAGCTACTTAGTCCAGAATAAAAGTGATGCAATAATAGCCAATCCTCAAGATTGTGGTGTGGACACCTCCGTTGGAGATCCTTGAATCTCCCCCATGCTTCAAATAACGACTCATCGGATTCTTGTTTGAAACTCATGATGGCTTGCCTCAACCTACACGTTTCATCACTGGGGAAAAACCTTTGAAGAAAGTCACGGCTAAGGGCATCCCATGTAGAATAGGTTCCCGGCGGACACATGTTGAGCCACAATAATGCTTTTCCCTTCAAAGTAAGAGGGAAGAACTTCAACTTCATGTATTCGGCGGTCACTCCATTCATTTGTACGAAACCGATGCGTTGCTCGAACTTGTTGATGTGGTCGATAGGATTTTCATGTTCTCCTCCATGATACGAAGTGTTCTCAAATATCTCCAACAAATATGGTTTGAACTCGAATGATGCGTTTGGTGGTAATGCAGGTAATATGATGGGATCGCATCCCGTACCTGACGATGGTAAGGAATATGATGCTAAGGTACGGGGTGGATCTTGCTCTCCATCAGCCATTGGAATTTCGATCGTCTCTCGCTCCCTTTGTTGTCTTCTTCGTCTCGAGCCTGCGTTAGCTTGGCGAATAATACTCTCCGGGTTTGGAATCAGTGGAGTTATAGGAGTTTGGCCTCATCGAGATCGAGTCCGCATGCACAAAAGGAACAAACAGAAAAGTCAAATTCCCAATAACCGAGGATAACAAAATCTCTAGCAAATGAAATGATCTTAAACAACCTATAGACAAGAAGCTAAGCTAGGTGCACTTGCTCCCTGGCAACGGCGCCATGGCTAAAACTAATCGACTCTAGGTAAGGTTTAAGATCACAGGATAACAAGAAGGCTGCAATGACGAACAGAACAAACACAATTATGGTTCAGTCAAATGGGAACGATGGGTGTCGGGAGATTTCGGGACGCAAACGGTGATTAGGAAGAGGGTTTCGCAACTAGAAAGCAATAAAATAGTGGAATAAAGTGACAACCCCGTTAAAATAAACCCACCGGATTTCCTTTTTCAAGGATAATCCGGATTAACTTCCTACAAGCTCACCACGGACCCGGAGGTTTAAAGAAACGGGACTCTCTCGTTAGCTTCTATTCACTTTCGTGAATAGAATACTAACTATCCCAATTCTGACCTTCCAACTCATGTGTTGGATGTATTCGGGATCTTTCGTATCCCAAATACATCCCACTTGAGGGAAGAATAGGAGTGGGAAGTTGATTCCACTACAAATTACCTCCTAAAGTTGCTAACCCAATCTAAATACGCCATTCACATCTTTAGTTTCTCCCTAACCCATAAGGGTTCTAGCCTCTAATCATCTTATCTAGCATGCTAAACATAATAATAACTTCATTCATGCTTAAAAATAGAGTATCTAGAAATTCCAAGCAGCAATAGCAACAATCAACAAACACCAAGTAATCTAATAACAAAAACAGAGATTAAAGAGTAATTAGATGAACTAAAGAGAGTAAGAGTTAAGAAATGCTCATTAATTTGATGCCAAAGGAAGATGCTCCAGAATAATAAAAATCCAATGCTCTAATAATAATATGTCTTCAAATCTTCAATAGAAATCCAGTAAAATCCAATGCAAGAACAATAATCCAAGTATAAACTCTCACTAATCACTAAGGAATCACTCTAGTTGTAAGCTAAAATGTGATAAAAGTTCCTCTCTAAACTCTCTAATTTTGTCTAATCTCCCTCCAATTGATCCTCTCCAGCTAAAAGACCTAAAAACAATATATACAAGCTAAGTTGGTTACTCAAAACTCGTCACTTCATTAAGCAGCAAAATGCGAAACTGCAGGGGACCGTAGGTACGGTCTATGGGACCGTAGCTACGGTCCTGCGTAACTCCTGCAGATTTCTCTCTTCTTCGCAGCACCATAGGCACGGTGTGACATGACCGTGGGTGCGGTCTGGCGATTTAGGTCAAGTGAAACTTCTCTCCTTCGCACCGTCGTAGGTGCGGTCCCCTGAGACCGTTGGTACGGTCTCACTTGGGTACTTCACCTGTTACTCAAATCTTGCACCCACCGTAGCTGCGGTCTCCCAATACCATGGGTACGGTCAAGCTCGGTCACTTCACCTCCTTGCCATGCCTTGCACCCACCGTGGGTGCGGTCATCAGGACCGTGGATACGGTCAGGCTCAGCCAACTTGATTCAGCAAAGTCTAACTTTTTATCCTCTCGATGTGTCCGGCCTTCCCGCTTCCTTTGCCTTTGTCTCGACCATGACCCGGGAAATCTCGGGATTTCCAAAGTAGCTACAAAATGGCCTTTTTTTTACCATGTTTTGAGTAAAAACTCTAGAATCTACAAAATAACCAAAAACGTATTAAAAGATATTAAATTAAACCACGAAACAAGTCAAAAGCCTAAGGATTTAGGCGGTATTTAGACACAAAATTGGGTCTAAACAGCCTCCACCTGGATATTACTGTGTGATGGCGCGTGGTCTGCGGATACCCTTTGTGGAGGTGTGGGGTGGTTGCTACATAATTATACAGTGGTGGCGAAGGAGGGGGAAGCTACTTATGGCTTGTCAGCTGACCAGATGGAGCTCCTAGCTATTGACAGGGCGATCTCCTATGCTCTCACTCACAACCTGTCTGCAATCACTATCCACAAAGATTCTGTCTCCTCCGTTGGACTGCTATCACCTACTGCGAAAATGCTGGCGCCAGCTTCTTTCTTTTTCCTTCCTATGTATTCGCAAAGTTCCTCGCACGTCTAGCCACTGCGGCTCGAAAGCGGGCTATTCCATTATGATGAGGGGTTAGTTTGTTGTTTCTTTTCGTTATTTTGTTGCTTGTTCTGGTTGACATGTTTCCAAAAAAAAAAACTTTTAATTTGTGTTCATGGGTATTATGGTGTGATTTTGTTACAGGATGATGAGAATGAGTTCATTATCAATTATTGCAACGAGACACCAGGATTTGTCCTTATTTTGTCTAATTATTTTGTAACAATTTTATTATATTTTCTACGTTAGATTCTGTAATATCTCAAAATTTTAGGGAACACTAATAAAAAGAACAGTATTAACAATAATGGTAAATAAAATAGTCGTACAAACTGCAATAGTTGTACGTAACATGAATAGTGTTATAAATGGTGAGAATGGTACAATGAAATGGTCATGATAATAATAATTATTATTGCTACATGATTGTCTAGCGTTAAACAATAATAAATTATTTATTGTGCAGTAGTAGTAGTAATTAGTAATATTAGTTGAAGAGTTAATAATAATAATAATCTATATAATTTAATGGCAAAGTATGTGGGCCCACTGAATGGAAGTGGAACGTATCAGGATGAGGCCTGAGTCTCAGTTTTCATGGGCACTAAGTCTCCCCGGACCCTTTCCTTGAAAAACAATGAAAAAGACGTTAGGATTGGGTGTGGAGTCCATTTCAAGGTGGACCCGGGACCCTGGAGCCATGGTTTGATCGGCATAAGGTGTGGGATCCACTTCAAGTGGGACCGGGGATTGTCCCGGGAAGCGGAGCTACATGGTCGGACGAAGCCCAAGTTGTCAAAACCCAAGGTAAAGAAGTGGCAGAGCAAAACAGCCCGGGGAACAGGCTTGTCGCGCCAGTCACAACAGGGTGACACCCGTGATAATGCCGAGCAAGAAGGAAAAGTAGGCAGCAAGCCAAGGTAGCGCCCGCTACCGCTGAGGTAGCGCTCGCGAAAACCTTTATGGCTGGGCATTGGCGAGAAACGCTGCCAGCGTTTAGAAAAATGTTGCCAGCGTCCGATCCAGAATGCCAGTTTGTCACGCCGAGAAGAAACGCTGCCAGCGCCAGCATGGTCACCCCCGCGACAGGCTCTTGCTCATCGTTGCTGCTGCCGAGCTGTTGTCCGGTCGCGCCCACGACCCCTGTGTGCCACCCGCGACGGTCGCTGTTCTACGGAGATTTTGGTGTTTTACTGTTTTACCCCCCATTAGTATATATATACCCCCTCCCATGCAATGTTTAGTAGTTTTTGCTGAATATTTTGATGCTTAAGCATTGGTTAGGGTTTTTCCCTTGTTTTATCTCAAACCTTGTTATCTTTATCAAAGTAATTTTGGTGGTGATTCAAGTCATTCCTTTAGTGATTATTGGTGGAATTTACTAGATAATCATGGTGGGGTGTTAGGCAGTTGTGGTTCTCCTTACTCCGGGTCATATCCAACCTTTGGGTGTTCAAGGCCTTTGTTCTTGTTGAATATCGATCATCCATCATCACTCAAGCTAATCTTCACCCACCCACGCGTACGGTAACGCTCTAGGAGGTCTGAGAGTGATTTGCAGGATTATGGCCAATAAGATTCAAGACGAATACATTAAAATTCGATTTTTTTTTTGTTTTTGAAAATTCAAATCCGGTGCATTGGAGTTCCATTTTCGTGTAACTACTTCTGTTTAGTCCATACTGAATTCCATTTCGTGTAATTGCTTCTATTTAGTCTATACATGTTTTTAATTCAATATTTTTATGTTTATGAAAATTTCAATTTATTTCAACTGATTTCAGTTTCTACATAATCGCATGGGAAATATTAAATATTTATGAAAATTCAAATTTTGATGAACTGATTCAATTTGTGTGTAAGCGCATGGCAGTTTCCTCCATTAAGTTACAGTCCATACACACCACGTCCCATGCAACCAAATCTGATCTAGGATTCACACATTCGTCCATAATACCCATCTATAAAAACAACACCTTCTTCACCCTACATTGTTTGCTACTATTCTGTTCACGCTTCCACTTTACTTTCAATTTCCCATTTATAAAATGACAACTTCATCCTAAATTGTTTGCTGTTATTGTCTTCATGCTTTTAGTTTCATAGTACATTTAAACCAGTAAGTGCTACTTCCCTAAACACCAGGATGTGGTATTAAACTGGACTAATAAATCAAACGGTATATAAATGTAGGTTCTTGACAACGTCCCTAAAGACCAGGATGTGGTATCCTATAGGGGAGTTGTCAAAAGATCAAGAATGCCTGATAAGTGCTACTTCCCCAAGGTTAAGTGTTTGCATGTGTGTGAAATGGATGGCCATCTGTGTTGTGAGATTGAGATTGTGAATGTGCTGATATTGAGATATGAATATTAGACTTCGAGGGGCAAATAAGCAAGCTCCACTCGCTTAATAAATCTGTGAAAGATGGTTATGGTTGGTTGGGAAATTAGTTTCTAAAATGATTTGACTCGCTCACTTCTCCCCCTTAATAAAGTGAAATGAATTTTAGCCTGTTTTGACAGTTAGGGGTAGACATTATTGAGTCTTCCTCATGTTTTAAATGTTTTGTTTTCAGGTGAAGGGTTCTGTGATGGGAAAGGGAACTAGAAGTGAGGATGACGTGCTTAATATTTGATATTTATGTTATGTTTCGGTTAGAAAGACATAGAGTTAGTTAAGTTTGAGTTGCGTGATTTCAACAACTAAAGTTGTTTTTTTAGTTTGGTTTTAATTTGGAGATCAGTTGTTAGTTTTTTTCTTCTTACCTTGTATTGCTTCATGGATACGACACTAACGCTTAATTGAAAAGAAAAAAAAGACTTCCGCTGTTAAAGTTAGTCAACGTTAGACATTGATCGTTAAATTTATGATTGAATTTCCAAGGCATTACATAATGGTATCAGAGCTCTAGGTTACGACCTAGTAGCTCTAAGTGTCTATTAGGTTCTTAGTTAGAACTTAGGAAGTTAAGATCAGAGTGTGAGTGTAAGTGGGTTGGGTGCATTTGTTTGATTGATTCCTCATGTTATACTAATGTCTTTATGGTTACCATGTGACTTTATTTATTTTGCGCGTATTAAAAGATGTTTTGCATGGAGCTAATATTATTGTGGTGAATATAACATTATGTCATTGAGGTTAGTATGTTTGTTGAATCTATAAGGTATTGTTATCCCTATGTTATTGGTTTAATGGAATGTAGTTGGGAATTGGGCCTTTTAGGCATTATCTTATGAACTATGGTGATTTGGGTTAGCTGGGGGATAAGGAATGATGAGAAACATCAAGAGATGACTTAGGATGACTGCCTCTAATTATTATTATTATTATTATTATTATTATTATTTATTTATTATTTTTTTTGATTAAGAAGTAGATGGTTTAATTGAGCGCCACGACATGTTTGATTGAGATAAAGTTCGGAGTTGACCTTGAATAGTGGACTGAGAGAGTGCTTAGGGGGACATCTAGGGTAAAGTTGGGTTCAGAGTTGGCTCTTTTAGTATTGAGGTCAAGCAGCTGGTCTCGAGGTAACGATTGAGATTACGCGCAATTCTATCGAGGTTTTGAGAGTTTAAAGTGATATCTTTAAAGAAACAATGGTGTTAAAGATTGATTCAGAACTCTTTAGTTGAGATGATGATCATGTAGGTAATTATAAGTTAGGCTCGGTTTTAGATATTAAGTTAAGTGGGGACTTCCAGAAAAGTTGAATTACATCGATCTTTCTTTTAGGTATTAAGGTCAAATGGAGGAGCTCAGAGTAATATCGGGATTACGCTTGGTTGATCGAGATTTTAAGTTTAATTGGTCACTATTAAGGGGAAAAAAAAACTTGATTTAAGACAAGGAGCTGAGATGGAGATTTTGTGGAGGATCGTATGTACAAACTACAAACTGGACCTTTGAATGGCGATTATGAGACTTTAAGCTAAGGGTTGAATAAAGTTTTGATTTTAAATTATTAAGCTTAAGCGAATACTCTTACGGTGAGGTTGTAACACCCCCAGGATATTAATCATCAAATTAAGCTAATTACTCACTTAACCTAATGATTAGCATAGCGGAAACACTCACCTGAGGGCATTACCGCTGTCCATCTAAAATGGACAAGGCTAACTACACCCCAACACAAGGACCAACGCATAAGATCAACTTAAAACATACATCACCAAAATCATAACTTAACCTTGAGGCATACACTAAAACCACAACATAACAACCCAATAAATTATACAAGCCTAAAGATCAACCAAATTCTCTATTGTTCCTCATGAGAAGTCTCCCAATTTACCTCGGATTTCGGATTTCCTTAGGAACCTTTCGAACCTCGTCCGTCTGGGACTTAAACCTTTCCTCTCGCCGGGTTTTCTAAAACGATAAAAACTTTACAGAATGAGATTAACTCAGTACGTATACCCTTATAATAAAGAGAAACGTTTAGAAAGTTAATTACTTACTTTAGCGCGGTTAGATTAAATTTACAATAAAATAAAAGAATGGAGAAATAAACATTGAGTAGAGTATACTTATATGACAAAGCCACACTTAACTCGTTCAAGAAAACTGAACCTTATTGGAAACCAAAACCGAGGGTTCCTTACTTCCATCGTACTTGAACATAACATAATATAAAGAAGAAAAACTAAAACATAAACAATTCAACTAAAATCATGTGTGGAAATAGAACGGTTCAAAGAATCACACTCGTGAGACTTGGTGACAAAAACCTTTAAAACTTTTCCTTCAACTTAAAGCTGCATAATTTAACTTTAACCAAACACTTGGTTGGCTTATTACTTATAAGAAGGTCCCCTACTTGCGATCATCGGCTAAGTCTCCGTATGCGCATACCTGGACCAATCGGGAGATTTGGATGGTGGATAAATATCCTATACTAGCCAGATTTCCATGGTGTGCACTTAAGGCACTAAATACATATTTTCCCTGGTGTGCACTAAGGCACGGGTTCCCTCGTGTGCTCTAAGACACGATCAAACATGGACGGGGCCTTTATTAAATTTAGAAACTTGAAACCTTAACCTTAAAACATGATACAACTGGATCCTTATACAAATTTATTCATAACTTAAAGATATCCTTGAAATCCTTCTGGACAAAGGTTGTACTTATAAAGAAATTTACTCATGAAATGTCCTTAATATCCAAAAGTATTGGTTTAACATAAGACTCTCTAACATAAAGTATGCATAGCATAAGCACTTAGAGTAGGCTGATAATAACTTGATAATTCAAGTTTGGTACTTGAAATCCATAAGAACTTACGTATACTTTTGAGCATAAAACATAAGAGCTTGCATATAAAACATGAATGGTAAAATAAATATAAAGAACTTGGCATAAAAAGAAAAATTGATAATACTATGCATAAGATATCAGGCAATAAAAGTACCTAATGAATCAAAATCACACACTGGATGGGCAGGGACTTGAACAGTTTGAGTGCAACAATCTCTTGGAAGGACCAAACTCTCTTTAGTGCCTTGAACCACAATAATCTCCACTTGAAAACGTTAAGATCTTTGGTTTACTTCAGGAAAACATAAAGATAACAAGGAGAAAATCTCAGAATATAATCTTGATTCATCTTTAAAAGAGAAGGGAGAAAGATGGATGAATATACCACTTGAAATGGGAGGAGGAAAGAAAAGAAATGATGATGATGGTGCGCCGGTGGTGACTGGAAAATGACCGGCAGTAGCTGGTGCCAGCGACGGCTCGACGGCAGCCGGAGAACAGCAGAGAGGTGGTAGGGGAGCTGGACGGTCGAGAGGAAGAGAGGGAGCAAGAGATGAGAGCTTGGAAGTTTGAGTGATTATAATCTCCAAAATCATAACATATCTTCTAATATCATATATATATATATACTAATGACCCAAAGCCCAAAAAGGATTGCCTCCCCATCTCTATTTAGTTGGTCGGCAAAAAACAAAAGGCCCAAATGGTAACTTTTATCAATTTTAATCTTCCCTCTTATACTTATAACTCCCTAATCCTAAATTACTTAAACTTGGTATACCGTAAAATATTATTGGTAACCCAAATAAATATACTCATGCACCTCCTCGTAATTCCTCATAATTAGTTCCACTTTGACTTGGATAAAAAATGGATTCGATTATATCGGTCTTGAAAATGAATACATATACAATCGCGATCACTATCGAAAAAGGAAGAGAAGAGAAAAGAAAAGAAAAAAAAAGAATTTTGACTGCTATACTTTGACAATCGTTGCAATGTTCAAGTCCTGCAAAACACACAGTTGGTTAGAAAAGATGGAACATGCGCTTTAATTATTCGTGATTTATTCTTAACCTTGATTATTCAAGCTAATTAATATGCATTAAGGGGTGGTTTTCTTTGGGTTATTACAGAGGTTGAGCTAAACATGGATTTGATATATGGTAACCTTGATTATTCAAGCAAATTGGTGAATGTGAGGAGCTCTGTGGTGAACTACAAAATTGGTTATGCAACGGTTGGGTAGTGTGCTTGATATGGAATTGAGATGGTGCAATTATTATTATTATTATTATTATTATTTGCAAGTTGCAAGTCGCAAGTTGCAAAGTTGGCTGGATGAATTTGAACTGTAAGCATGGAACCATTGGAGACTTGGCATCCTTGGGGGAAAAGTTAAGAATTATAGTAGGCTAAAAGTAATGAATGAGTGTAAGGGTAGCGAAATGGTGTTTTGGAAGAATCTTGTTCATTTTGAGATGGGGAAAACACTTAATTTGTAACTATTTGAGTTGGTATCTTTCCCTTAAATGTTTGAGGTGAATTTTCTGTTATATTTTCTTATATGTTTTGGGGCCTCACCTGCACTTACCTTTATACTATCATCTACATTCATGTGAACATGCGCGCTTAACCATTTATTCTATGTCA
Source organism: Portulaca oleracea (assembly GCA_029582165.1). Lineage (NCBI taxonomy): Eukaryota > Viridiplantae > Streptophyta > Magnoliopsida > Caryophyllales > Portulacaceae > Portulaca > Portulaca oleracea. The sequence goes on along the minus strand of CM055878.1, from coordinate 6,042,734 downwards.
CATGCCTTTTCTTAGGAATGTACGAACGAACTAAGTTGATTGTCTGAGAAGTATAGCAATGAGGAAATCTGTAAGTGTCTGGTGCATACAACTATGTCTGAATCCCATTTGATCTAGGTTCTGTCTGAGTATCATTTAATTGAGTTTGTCTGAAGATCGTATGTTTATTATTGCAAATTTTTTTCCGTTCAGTAGTTAATCGATCTTGTTGATCATAACTCTTGTTATAGAGAACTATTAGGGAAAAAATTTAGACTTAATGGATATTACATGGCTAGCATATTTGATGAACCACGCGAAGTGTCTAATCGTATCTTGAGTATTTACACGTGAATTACGACATTTACCGCTAGGGGGAAATAAATGACGCGATGTACGAAGGAAGGGTATTGTCTAACGCTTGTCCCTATACTTTTTGTACTTGAACATGAGGTAGAAGTGACCGTTGCTATAATTAGTGGTTCCTTGATGGGTTTGGTGATTAAGAATGATTTTGATGGTTTAGGTTCACGAAAAAAATCTTAAGCTACAGTTCAGTGTGATATGACTTTGCGAAATATGGAATTAAAGGAATAATCTTAAGGAAATAATGGGTTTAAGTTGATTCCAATTTAAGGCTTTGGTTGGTGTGTCATTATTCGAGTTTCAAGAACGAAACTCATTTTGAGTGGGTTGAGAGGGTAATTATAGGCAAGTGCAAATCCTTGTTAGGTATTTGTAAGTTAAGTGAGAGGTCTCTTTCAGTACAGTTAAATATTTTTGGAGTTATGCTTTGGCAAATTAATAGCAATATTGATCATGTCCTGGGTAATGAAGCTTAGTTTTGGTCTTTCTATTAGATGAAAACTTAAGGGTAAATTTCTAGTTGAGGCGACAGGTTAGTGCTTTGTCATGTGAGATTAATTATAGGAACCTCTCATTCTCATACGGATAGTAAGGTTGTCTTGAGGAAGTTTCTGGTTTTACTTGAGGTTACAAATGGAAGTTGTTGAGAAACCACTCTTACTTTATGCTATCCTGGTATCGAAGCAAAGGAATTGTTCTTAGATTGAATTGGCGGGACGTTGTAACATTTTGGATGTTGGTAATTAATTCGGTGTGTTCTAATGATTCTATTTTACGGTTTTAGAAGATCGATAAAAACATGAGTAGGGTAAAGTTGGGTTTAAGCTTGGTTATAAGTTGGTGGTTCCAACCAGGGAAATTCAAGGTGAGAATGACTACAAGCCATACCTTTGGGAAGATGATCAACTGTTATTTTGGAATTGGAAACAGAGGATTGTCCTTGGCGTGAGTTACTATGAGCTATATCCTTTATGAGTGTATAACATTCAGGGTGTTCTACTTATCATGAAAGACGGATGTCATGATCCTATGTTATGATGGTATGCATGAGAATAATCTCTTAGGTAGGTGAGAATTTCTAAAAGAAAAGTCTCGCTAATTAGTATATTCTGACTAAGTTTCGAGGACGAAACTTCTTTTAAGGAGGTAATGAAGTAAAATCTCGATTTTTTGGTTAGCTTCATAGTTAGTTTCGTTAGCCAACCGGTTAGGACTGAGTTTAAGTTTCGAGGACGAAACTTCTGGTAAGGGGTTAATGGTGTAAAACCTTGGAAATTCTGATTGTGTGGTTGTCGTTACGCCATTAATATTTTATTTTAATTCTGCTTATTTATGGGAAATTTATCTGTTAATATTTGAGCTCGTAGGACCGTTGAGGGACTCAAAAGGGTAGATTGGTAATGTTTTGGGACTGACTAATATTACTCTTATTATTTATGTGGGTATTTTATTACTTATGTTGTGAATTATTTTATGAATTTTGAAAACCTAAATGTTACAATTATTAATTATTATTAGTTGAGTTTATAATTATTCTAGTTCTTTTTACCAATCATTTAAGAGTATAAATACACCAGTATAGCTAAAACCCTAGTATTCTAACCCTAATACAATTACTCTCTCTCTCTCTCTCTCTCTCTCTCTCTCTCTCTCTCTCTCTCTCTCTCTTTCTTTACTCTTCCTTTTTCTTCTCTCTCTTCGTGCAAATAACCACCCCGACCCCTAGTCATTGCAAACCCCCCTCCCCTCTTCTCACTCTCAGTCCTGCACCACCAATCGCCATCCCACCGCAGCCCTACACCACCAGTACGTCGCCTTCACCACCGGAACTCAACCAAAATCATCGCCGCCAAGGTTGCCGCCGCCGTCAACCAAAAACTAGCCATCGATGCACCCTGTTTCAACTTTTGCGCACAATCCTGACCCCCTTATCACCTCGGTTTCTCGCCACCACCGCCCCCAATGGCATCAACTATCGATGTTCGCCGCGTCGCATAGGCTGTCACCACTGCCAGCACCTCGCAGCCACCGTATTTGTCGCCGGAAGTCGAGCAAACATACCTTGTTCGCAAGGTAGTCTGCCCCCCCTTCCTGTTCGATTTCGCGAGCACCCAACAATGGGAACCACCAGTGGTTGACACTGCCATAATCGCCCAACCACCCCTCGCTGTTGCAACACCCGACCGCCGCCAAGAACCTCTGGTAACTGTCGTCCTTGCTCCTTCGTCTTTGTTGTTTCTCTCTCCTTGTCCTCTATTCTGACCACCACCCTAACTAGTGCCGGCGAATGCTTCGCCCACCATTTGTTGCCATCGACCCTAGCACCGTCTGCAGCCAGCCGCCCTCTCTATTTTGGGTACAACTAAGGTGAGCCCTAGACCTTAATACCCTTATTCGTATGGTAGTCATCTATTGCTAGTATTATAAGTATTAAGGTGATTGGGTGTTGATGTTTTAATGGATTAGAAGAGTTTTTAAGTTGGCTGTTGATGTTTTAATGGAGTAGAAGTTGTGTGTTGGTATAAGGAGAAGTTTTACATTTAAAAGCATAACCTTTGTATGAGTTTTATAGTTAAAGTTATGTATTATAGATGATTACTAAGTTTTACGAGAGAAGTTTGATTAGAATGTCAAATTATGTGATATCATGGATCTTTGTTGTTTAATTATGGGTATATGTGAGTTGTGGGGGATAAAGGTTAGACGTTGGTTTGAAAATGGGTGGTTTTGTTGTTAGGTTTAGTTAAAACAATTATCATGAACGTTATGTTATGGCTAGGTTTAAACATGGATATGGGTGTGTTGTGAGGTCTAGAAAGTGTATTGTGGTCATCTCTAGGTTTTGGAATGTTAAATTTGAGACCTTGGGTTGAGTTGATTAGAGTTAGGGTTGATAAAATGAGACAACTAAACCGGGTTATTGGACAGCTTCGCTGGGGTCACTTCAAAAATACACCATTAATTGTGCAGTTAGTTTTTTAATCGATGGTATTGGTTTGGGTGTTCTTTCATGAGTTATTTAATAGGAATTTTACGGTTCGAGTGTTTGAGTGCATTGCCCGAGTTATAGGCTGTTCAACACGAACGTGTCGAAAGTTGGACCTATCTGTTGTGTACTATTTTTAGACGCATTGAAGCGTATTTTGTATTTTGTCATTAATATGAAAGTTATAATAGACTCTTTGAGGCTTCTAGAAAGTTAAGAACCAAGTCAGTAGGATGTCGGGAAGTTGATTTATAAGTTTTACAACAAGGGCGTAGTGACAGAGCCGCAAGCGCACGGTGTACGGTGTTGCATGTCAAGGCCGATCCCATAGGGACTCAATTAGCAACGCAACAAACTAGCTCTCTATGTGATTGCTAAGCTAACAGGGATTCAGTTTTAGAAAGATTTTAACTACCAATTAAGATTAATAAAACAGGGAAATTAATCAAAGGTTCAATCAAGGGAGAAAGACTTCTAGGGAATTGCTTTCCTAACAACGAGCATGATTATTAGAACTCAGCTTGCACAATCATTCATTCAAGTCGAATCAAGAACGATAACCATAAGAACTTTACTGCTCTTTCGATGCTAATAGAATTACCTCAACTAACCTAAATTACAAGTTTACAACTTTCATATGCTTCTCAAGTTAATCAAAGTTAAAGGTTGCAAATATTCTGGTGTAGACACAAAATAATGCCCCTACAATTTTTTTTAGCCTAAATAGATCTCCTAAGGGAGTTTAGGGCCAAACTCCAGCACATTTTCCAATAAAGGATCCTAGCGGATTTTTAATGGGCACAAGACTCTTTGGTCAAGTCAAGGTCAGCTCTCGGTCAAACGGGTCAGTGAGGTCCTAGCGGAATTTGTATACATGGGCCCAAAATGGATTTTTAGTGGTTTCTGTAAGTATGAGCCAAGGTGGGGGTCCTAGCAGACTTTGAGTCAAAACTGGGTTCCAGCGAATTTTTGAGGGTCCTAACGGATTTTTGGGATTTCTGGCCAAAAATCCTAGCGAACTTCTGAAGTTTTTTGGGCCAAAATCCTAGCGGATTCTTGAGGACCCTACGGATTTTTGAGGATCTTAGGTCAAAAGTCCTAGCGGACTTTTGAAGATTATGAGCCAAAATTCTGGCGGACTTTTGAGGTTTTGGGCCAAAAATCCTGCCGGACTTCTGAAGTTTTTTGGGCGAAAATTCGGATATTCCTGTTGCTTTTAACCTGCTGTTAGGACGCCCATGGCTGCACAACTTACATGCCGTGGCCTCAACGCTGCATCAGGAGGTGAAGATGGTTATCCATGATCAAGTGATCACCCTTTCAGGAGGAGCGGTCTCCGGAACTTTTGAACCTAAACAACCAGTGTTGGAAGTAGAGCACACCTCTACTGATGTCGAGTTACACAACTTTGAGATGGTCGCTGTTATACAGGAGGAAGCGTCGTTTGATTTTGCTCCATACTCTAACCTGAAGATTCATGCTATTATGAAGAGACACGGGTACTTCCCGTGAATGTCTTTAGGAAGGAAGTCGGACAAGGTTGAGCCGTAGTTCTCTACCTCTACTTATTCCTGCTGTTTTGGCTTGGGATATAAGCCAACCAATGAGGAGGTTCATCTTGCAAAGATTGCGTTAGCTCGTCAAAGGAACCAGTTCGATTCTCCTACACTGATGGAGACCAAGCTATATCCATTGACTTTGAATGGACAATTCATAAGGCAAGGTGATGATTTCCCTTGGTATGGGTTCCCGGAACCCCGCTATGTACGTTAACGGTATTCGCATTCCCGGGTTAGAAATCTTCAATGAGTGCAACATCCCCGTAAATGAAGTTGTCAAACCTAAACCAAACAAGCAGTCGCCTCTTGAGTTGACTCACATTTCTGGAGGGAGTATGTTCTGTGTGTTGTTCGGTCGAGAAGATGCTAAAGAAGAAAAAGAAGTGGACCCGGTGGTTGTTGTGCTGTCCAACTCTGAATTTGACCCAAGCGCCATGATTTCTGCTGATGGAGGATGCCACGAAGTGACGTGGGTCAATTCTACCAACAATAAATCTACCCTAGTGAAATTAGGAGAACCTTGTAAGGACCAGTTTGAGTCGAACACTAGTGGGTCTGTAATTGAGTCTGAGTCAGCTGGGATTAGCCCCAAGTATGATACGTTTGTATCCATTTCAGCATTCAATGAAGTGAACGTTTCTGAGTATGTATGTTCTTCTTCCCTCCTCCCTAATTGTTGTGCTAATAACTATGAATTTGATGCTGAAACTTTAAAAGACTTTAATAAATTAACACGAGCCATGAACAATGTTCGGTTGTGTATTTTTTGTGGTTTTCTAAATAAGGGATGTCGGTCCACGGGGATGGGTGTTTAGGCTTGATTAAGGAAATCGGCTTGTGTAGAGGGGTTTTCCACAATGCGGGAATCGGTAAATTATGTAAATAAAGCAATAAATCTAACCTAGGCATAAATCAAAGAAAGCAATTAAAGGCATGAAATCAAATAAAGCAATTAAAGCATGAATTAAAAACAAGAATGAACAATGAAATTAAGGGCAAGAAAATATACCTTTGATGAACTAAACTTCACTTGAATCCTTCACCTTGAACTTTCTCCCGAACAAATAAGAAAGCGTGAATTGGATTACTAAGAATCCCCAAATCCCCACTTGAGAGTAGAATTTGTGACCCTTAGCCCTCCTCCTCACTAAAAGTTGGATTTGTTTTGTGGCTAAACTAATAAGAATAGTAAAACCCTAACTCTATCAACTGATACTAAGACCAAACCCTAACAATTGATCATAACAAACCTAGACTCACAATATGACTATGCTTGAAATGTGACAAGAAAAGAAATAAAAACAAGATAACCTAATACCAAGGCTACTAAACGAAGACATTTAAGAAAGAATTAATCATAGGAAAAAGATTGAAAACAGAGAAAACAACACTAAAACCAAAACCAACTGACCGAATAAGAAAGAAGAAGAGAGAAAGGAACAAGATTACCACCTAGACAAGAACAAAGGAAGAAAAAGGAAGGGAAAAACCGAGAAAGAGAGACAGAAGAAATCGAGCTTGAAATCAGAGCAGAAAAACGAACAGAGCCAATCACAAGATTCGAACCAAAATCAACATAGCAATCAAAACTCAGATCCAAAACACAATCAAACCAAGCACCAAATTCATTTAAAACTTAAGAACAATCCAATATCAATTCGAACATTACATCAAAACTGAACAAAGCATTAAGAAAACCAACCCAGAATTGGCTTGGGTATTAGGACTGGGTTGGGTTATAACTGGGCCGAAAATAATAGGGGAGGAAGAATGGGAACTTCGGGCTGGGTTATTAGGAATTAGTTTAGAATATGTTTAATTTTATTTCTAATTTCTAATATTTTTGATTCATTTTAATAATAATAATAATAACTATAAATAATAAACTAACATAAAATCTAATAAAAATGCAAAATGAATAAAAGCATAATAAAAACTACTAAAATAATTATTAAAGACAAGCAAAAATATCCTATAAAAGAGAAGAATTCGGCTCGGAACGAGACCGAACAACACTCCCACACAAGGGTTTGCTCGCCCCGAGCATACTAAAAACAAAGAAAAGGACTAGAAAAAGAAACTAAAAAAAAAAACTAACTCACTTTCGCAGGAATCGCGGATGCATTTAGCACATGCATCAAGCCCTTTAAACCCCCCGACATCCCGGGTGGACGAGGTAAGTCTCGTGAGGGTTTATAGCAACTATACCCACAAAAGCCATGAGAAAAAGGAGAGAGGGAAAGTGAAAAACAAAACCAACGAAAGAAAAGGAAAAGGAAAACGGCTTCGCTTCAAGGAAACATGCAATCTCAATCAAGAAAACCATATTAATCCTCCAAAAGGAACTGTTATGAGCATCTCACAAACACATAACTCAGACAAATATCAATATTTTAGGTTTTCAATCCCCTACACCTCATGTAAAGCTACTTCCCTTGTGTGCAAGTGCAAGTAGGTTCTAACTGATTTCAATCGACCCCTAAGACTCACACCCGAGCTTAAAAACAAAATGAACAAGAAACGCAAAGCGATGCCCTCCCCCGCATTTGGTCGCCCTTGGCTTTGTGAGGGTCGCAGGTGATGCAAGGAAAGGATCCTCACTTTATTAAAACGCAACTTTCTTATTGGGTTGAGTTTTCCCAACAATTTTTTTTTTAAAGCTTAAAGATCGAGGTTAGTTTTGCGGGAATTGCAACGGCCCAAAATGGGGTTTACCCTCCTAACACGGTCTTTTCCATACACCTCTTCGTCGCGAACGATATAGAAGGAGGCTTAAGGGGTAATAGCGCCATATCGCTAATACCGGTCCCGTGTAGGTCGCTAACTTTATGTTGGTTAATGTCATTCAACCTACACGCCCCAATTAATTCCTTTATTTGAGAATTCACTTCTCTTTTTTTTGTTTTCTTTTCTTTTCCTTCTTTTCTTTCTTTTCTTTCTTTTTCAGAAAACCAGCTCGGATTGGTACCTTGGGTCTCCCAGTTTCAACTAGAACGTGATGTAAATCAGGGATCTTGCTAGACACTCAATGAAGGGAATATAATAAAAGTGAGTCATGACAATCGCCCAAGATAGGGTCGAAAATGCTCAAAACAATTTCTTTTAAAGAAGATTAAGAAAGTCTTCCCAATTTTGGACAACAAAATCCAAGAAACGAAACCAAAACCAAAAACGAAAACAAAGCAAAAACGAAAACCTTTAAGGTTTTTCACTCCCTTTTTTCTCCTTTTTTTCTTCACACAAAACTTTTTTTAGATTTTTGGACACAAAATACGAAAAAAACAAAACTAAAAGACTCAAAACTAGATTATCTACCCATGAACAATGAAAGATATGACCCCCACTCCAACACAAAACCTCACAATGTTTCCATCATGAGAAGGGTGTCGCAAGTAAGGTAGAAAACCAAGAAAAGCACACAAACAAACAACTAATCAAGCAAAAGTGGTGGCGACCCGAGCCCACACGGCTCCAACAGCAAAATAATCCCAACACTCACACACTAGGGATTCACCACCGAAAAAGGAAAATCAAGCATGCAACACGGATCAAAAATATACACATACGAGAGGATGGAAAGAGGTTACCTCAAGATCTTCAATAAAAGTATAACCGATCCGCGATCCAAGGTACATCACACCAAAGGTCAGAAATGAACCAGAAAAGCATACTATGTGTGATGGTTCACATGCAAGATCAAAAGGAAAAACAAACTATACAAGACACTAAGGACTAAAGAACTAAAGAAACTAAAATATTTACAAAACGACTCTGACTCTCTTTTTTTTCTTTTCTTAAACTTAAAAATCGGAATACATACTACCCTCCTACTCCCACACAAAGAGGTAGCCATATCCTCAAAGGAAACAGAAGTAGGTAAGCAAGCACCCTAAAATAAAAGAAAAAGAATCGCACCAGAAAGAAAATAAAAGAAGAAAAGGAATAATACTCACTAACTGTACTTGAAAGGTGAGGAAGGATATTACCTGCAAGGCTTCTTATCAAGATACTCACTCTTCCTCACCTCAAGACGTCGGGCACCATGTTAGAACCATTCAACGCCCGGAGTAACAAGTCATGCATTCTCTCATGCATCTCAGAATGGTGTAAGTAAGAGCACACTCGCAATAGCACATCAACAAACATTAGTGCTCTTAACAATTTATCGAATGCCTTAGAAAATTCATAGAAAGGACGAACTAAAGGAATGCACAAGACTTTCCTAGGCATAGTGAAAGAAGACATGATAAACGGATCCTCCCATTGACTCGTAAATGGAGATTGGGTATACAAATCAACGGGAGGGAACAATTCAACACAATCTTGAACATGCTCATGTGAATACATGGATGCAAACAATGATTCACACTCAATTTCCATGTAATTTTCATCAAACACAAATTCCAAATCACCACTCTCATCCAAACAATCATCATAATCATCGATGGGTGATAAGGAAAAAGCAGGGTTAGACCACATCATAACACTCCCAACACCACAAACAGGAACATCTTCATCTTCATCAATATCAGACTCACTAGAAGAACTATCAACATCAAAAAACAAAGGTGCATCATTCAAAACAACGTCAAAGGTGAAAGTGGAAGGCTCCGGATCATAACTCATAGTAAATGACTCGTAAAGCATGTCATCATCAAAAGCATCATCGTCAACAACCAAGTTCAAACAATCACGATCATTCCCAAAAGAATTATGCTCATCATCACAGGAATGCACATCAATGGACTCACAAACAAGGGTAGCTAATGCCTCACTAATGCAATGATCCTCAATGAAAGTGAACAAATCAATATCAAGCACACATTCAATCACAACAGATTCAATTTCACTCTCAACAAGACCATGCTCAATTACATCACAAGCATCATGGCATTCAATAGACTCAACTTTTTCTTCACATAAAAGCATGGACAATGGTGTGGACAATGGTTCATCATCTAGCATGTTTTCATTAATTTCTACATCATCACACACAAAATCATCATGTTCCTCATGCTCACTAGGTGAGGCTAGAGCTAAGGAATCACCAAGTTGTCCAAGGCATGGTCGGTTATAATAGTCATCATCCTCATCATTAACTTGCATTTCAGGACTCAAAGATGACGAATTATCTACTTCAACATTCAAATCAACCATTTGTGAAGAAGGAGTTTCTACCCTATGATTAATCTCAGGGAACAATGCACACATTCACTCATTCATTCTCGCACATAATTCATCTGCTCCTGCACTCAAGGTGGCTTCAATGAACTATGGCACTGCGAATCTATACTATATATTAAAGCAATGTGGGATTGACTTTCATGACAGTAATTTTAGGAAGTCAAATCAATTATAGTCGTTGATTACATTTTGCCAAATATTAATCTAAACCGTTAGATTTATGTTTGATAATTTTTTTTCCAAAGCCACATACATCATCCCAAAACTTCTCTCCCTTCCTTCAACCGTCATATTCACTCATTCATTCATCCATCTCTTCTTTTTTTTTTTTTGTAAATCTATTTTTTAATGGAATACTCTTTTATCCATTAATTTGATTGGTAATTATAATATGTACTTCACATTATTACACACGTGTGGCATATTTACAAGGTTATAGTGACAGTATGTGCTCCCTCCATTTTTTATCTGTCATTTACGGTTTTCAATGTCAATATTAAATCAATAATTTTTGACATAAAATTTTTATAGAAAAATATAATAGTATACTTTTTAAATAGTATTTTTCATGACAAATCTAATGACATCAATTTTGTATGATGAATCATTATAGAAATTAAGTTATTAATGGTCAAAATTTTTAACACAACTTTCTAGGCGACAGATAAATAAAAACGGAGTTAGTAATTCACATAATAACCACGTACAGTATGACCTCCCTTTAATTATTTTTCGTCGTCAAAAACTTTCACTATAATTTTTTAATATATATAATGATTCATGACATCAAATTAATATCACTAGATTCACAAAATAAAAATTAATTTTAAAAAAGTATAAAATTAGAATTTTTTAACAAATAAAATATTATGTGATAAATTGTTGAGTAAAGATGGACCATCAAAAGCGTGGAAGCCAACTAATTTTGGACGGATGAAGTATTTACGTTATGCATACACTTTGTCCCCATTACTTAATTTGTGCACCTATTTTCCACTTTTTTTTTTAAATTATAAGAAATCTAGAATGTCTTGGCTATATTAAAAATTACAAATGACACTCTAATTAAGTTATGTTCAAGTTAGGTTAGTTAATTTAGGATATATGATTGGATAAGAAAGGACATGATATGTTTGAGCTAAGTTAGTTATTTGGTGGAAATATTTTATTAATAAAATTTGAATATTTTGGGGAAAATAAATGAAAAAGTTATAGGTGTTGAAAAAGTGGATTGATTTGAGATTAAAATAATATTATTTGAATTTCTTTTTGATTAAAAAGTTGTTTTTGGTTTGGCTATTTTTAGGTAGTTGAGTTAGGTTAGATTAGGTTAGGTTAGGTCAGGTAAGGATAAGTTAAGTTAGTTTAAGTAAGGATAAGTTAACTTGGGTTAACTTAGGTTAAGTTAGGTTTAACCCAATTAAAGAACATGGCCTGAATCTCATCCGTGTAGGCATGGAAGTCAGTTATTTTTGGACGGAGTGAGTATTTACATTATGCATACGTACACTTTCATCCCCCATTGATTAATTATATGTCATTCGGTATGTTTGAACCTAGAACCTGGAACGTGTCGAACCTGGAACCTGTCCAATAGGTCCGGCTTATACCTGGAACCTGTCAATGTGCTTAGTACCAATAAACTTGCATCATATTTTGATTACTAAGCATGTGGTATCGATATCATGTCAGTTTTCTATGATCATAATTTGGTGTTGGCTTAGTCTGAGAAAATATGGTAAAACTTCAGTTTATTGGTGGTCAAAAAGTCAAGTTGGAATGTTTTCAACCATAAATGCTATAATGCAAATTATTTATCTCCAAAACACTATTTTATATCATTGTGATATATTATTAATTTAAAATCATATCAAATAACACTTTACTCATTTTTTAATAGATCACGGCCCAACGCGCGGGTATTTACTAGTCACAAAATAAACACAATGGATGAGACTCAACGACAACACATTGGGAAAGATCATAACAATTTTCCACATATCCCCCATCATAAGATTGGTCATCAACATACACAGGGTATTCACAAGACTGTTCAGGTTCGGTCCCGGAGGGTGGTGCATAAGGAGGTTGGAAATCTAGGACTAACACTTTGTTGCTCAAATTCATAGGAATCCCTAGACAACCATTCAAGTAACTCCCATGCTTTTTCTTCACCTAAACTAGAAAACCCGTAATAATCTAAAAGATTTCAGGTCTCATAATTCACACCCACATTCACAATTCCCAAAAGATCTAAAGTATCATAAAAGACACCATATAATTCACATTAAGCATGGTAATTATGTAATCTAGCAAAATCCCTCCAAAATATTTCATGCTCAAATTGGGGGAATTGGGGTTATCCATAACTTTCTTTTTCTTTTTTTTTCTATTTTTCTATTTTTTTTCTTTTCTTTTCTCTCTTTTTTATTCGATATTCAAATTTTTGTGCTACATTTTTCTAACATAATCAAGCAATAAACTATTTACAAACAAACCAATAGCCTAATCTACAAAATAACGCCATCCCTGGCAACGACGCCATTGTTCGGTTGTGTATTTTTTGTGGTTTTCTAAGTAAGGGTTGTCGGTCCACAAGGATGGGTGTTTAGGCTTGATTTGGGAAATCGGTTTGTGTAGAGGGGTTTTTCACAATGCAGGAAGCGGTAAATTATGTAAATAAATCAATAAATCTAACCTAGGCATAAATCAAAGAAAGCAATTAAAGGCATGAAATCAAATGAAGCAATTAAAGCATGAATTAAAAACTAGAATGAACAATGAAATTAAGGGCAAGAAAATATACCTTTGATGAACTAAACTTCACTTGAATCCTTCACCTTAAACTTTCTCCCGAACAAATAAGAAAGTGTGAATTGGATTACTAAGAATCCCCAAATCCCCACTTGAGAGTGGAATTTGTGACCCTTAGCCCTCCCCCTCACTAAAAATTGGATTTGTTTTATGGCTAAACTAATAAGAATAGTAAAACCCTAACTCTATCAACTGATACTAAGATCAAACCCTAATAATTAATCATAACAAACCTAGACTCACAATATGACTATGCTTGAACTATGACAAGAAAAGAAATAAAAACAAGACAACCTAATACCAAGGCTACTAAACGAAGACATTTAAGAAAGAATTAATCACAGGAAAAAGATTGAAAACAGAGAAAACAACACTAAAACCAAAACCAACTGACCGAATAAGAAAGAAGAAGAGAGAAAGGAACAAGATTACCACCTAGACAAGAACAGAGGAAGAAAAAGGAAGGGAAAAACCGAGAAAGAGAGACAGAAGAAATCGAGCTTGAAATCAGAGCAGAAAAACGAACAGAGCCAATCACAAGATTCGAACCAAAATCAACATAGCAATCAAAACTTAGATCCAAAACACAATCAAACCAAGCACCAAATTCATTTAAAACTTAAGAACAATCCAATATCAATTCGAACATTACATCAAAACTGAACAAAGCATTAACAAAACCAACCCAGAATCGATGAAAAGGAAAGCGAAAAGAGATTCAAAACAGAGTTCAAAGCTTGAATTAAAACATGAATAAACTTAAAATCTAATTGCATAAACCCTAACCCTTGATGGAGGCTCTTGGGACGTCACTCCCAAAATCCACCATTGATACTCTCGAATTTGCTCCTCTTCCTCATTTATAGTCGAATTGATCTTCCCCTTCAAATCAGAGCCCTCGATCTTCTTTATCTGGACGGTGTAGATGCATTTGGATGGTTAAGAGGTAGATGATGATGATGGTGGTGTGCGCGAATGTTGTTTCCATGGTGTACTTGCATCTCTCTCCAACTGAATCTACAAAAGAGAGTGAAAAATTGAGTGAGAAACGGGAGATATCGCGACATTTAGAGAAGAAGAGTGAGATGAAGAGATGAGAGAAGAAAGAAGGAGATGAGATGAAGAAGACGATGATGAGAGAAGGAGTTAAAAGATGGTTGTTAATGGAGGTGGGGTGCGTGGCTGTTTGGCTGCGCGAGGAAGAAAGAAGGAGAAACGGGAGAAAGGGACGGGAAAGGTGAAAGGAAAAAGGGGAAAAATAGAATTAGAATTAGGGTTAGGTGAGTGGTTTTTGTCGGCTGGGGAAACGGGTGGGTAAATGGAGCAGGGTATTAGGGTTTTAGGGTTTGGGTAGACTGGTTAGGCTATTAGGCGGGTATTAGGACTGGGCTGGGGTTATAACTTGGCCAAAAATAATAGGGGAGGAAGAATCAGAACTTTGGGTTGGGTAATTAGGAATTAGTTTAGAATAGGTTTAATTTTATTTCTAATTTCTAATATTTTTGATTCATTGTAATAATTATAATAGCTATAAATAATAAACTAACATAAAATCTAATAAAAATGCAAAATGAATAAAAACATAATAAAAACTACTAAAATAATTATTAAAGACAAGCAAAAATACCCTATAAAAGAGAAGAATTCGGCTCGGAACGAGACCGAACAAACAACCATGAGAATCATATGGCACCTGCTGAAGAAACTATCGCCATCAATGTGGGGACGCCTGAAACTCCCCGGGAATTGAAAATTGGCAAATCATTAACCCTGGAGGAGCAACAGGAGTTCACCTCGCTGCTAAAGGAGTTTGTCGATGTCTTCACTTGGTCTTATGAAGACATGCCCGGGATCGATAGAGAAACCGCTGAACACGTAATTCCACTCTACCCAGATGCAAAGCCGGTACAGCAGCGACCTCGTAGAATCAAGAATGAATGGTCGGACAAAATTCATAGTGAGGTCAAAAAGCAGTTAGAAGCTAAGTTCATTAGGGCACTAGAATTCCCGGAGTGGGTAGCTAACATCGTGCCTGTGCCAAAGAAGGATGGAAAGGTACGGATGTTCGTTGATTTTCGAGATCTGAACAAAGCTAGCCCGAAAGATTGCTCTCCTTTGCCGCATATTGATGTTTTGGTTGATCACATCTGTGGACATGAGCTGGTGTCGTTCATGCATGTGTATGCTGGCTATAACCAGATTAAAATGGTTGAGGAAGATATGGAGAAAACATCTTTCATTACTCCATGGGGGACTTTCTGTTACATTGTCATGCCCTTTGGATTGAAGAATGCTGGTACATCCTACCAGCGCACCGCTACCACCCTACTGCATGACATGATCCATGTTGAAGTAGAAGTGTACGTGGATGACATGATCGTCAAGTCAAAGAAGCGTGAGGACCATATTCCAAACTTGCACAAGTTCTTCCTTAGGCTCCGCAAGTACAATATGAGGTTGAATCCACAGAAATGTGTGTTTGGAGTGACTTCGGGAAAATTGCTGGGTTACATCGTCAGTCAACGGGGAATAGAGGTTGATCCATCTAAGATCAAGGCTATTCAAGACATGCCTTCGCCTCGAACAGAAAAAGGAGATTCATGGTTTCCTAGGGGGGGTACAATATCTGAGCATGTTCTCTTCCAAACTCACAATGACTTGTGAGCCACTATTCAAGAAGTTAAAGAAGGTAGCGACGGTCAAATGGGATGACCTGTATCAAGAAGCATTCGATAAGGTTAAGGCTGACTTAACCAAAGCACCAGTTTTAGTCCTACGTATACCGAGAATGCCATTACTACTTTACCTCAACATCAGTTTAAGTGTTATGGGTGCTATGCTAGCACAAGAAAGTGATGGTTTTGAACGAGCCATCTACTATATCAGCAAGAAATTCCTTGGTTGTGAGTCCCGCTATTCGGAAATTGAGAAGATAGCCGTAGCATTAGTATGGTCTACAAAGAAGCTTCGCCATTGTATGCTTTCACACAATGTGTATGTGATTGTGGCCTGTAATCCAGTCAAGTACATCATGGAACAACCTACTATAAACAGAAGGATTGCTCGATGGGTGGTTATGCTTACTGAATTCAACCTGCATTTTCGACCTCAGAAATCTATAAAGGGGCGTGCGATCTCCGATTTTCTGGCTGAGTTTCCTACAGGAAGTCCTGACACTAGGGGCTTGGATTTCAGTGAAAAACAGATATTTCGAGTTGAAAAGGAAACCTGGAAGCTATAGTTTTATGGTGCTGCTAACCAGATGGGATGCGGGGCCGGAGCTCTGTTGGTTTCTCCTGAGGATATACACTTTCCTTTGGCAATCAAGCTTGACTCTGATGCTACCAATAATGCCGCTGAGTGTGAAGCCTGTATTCTGGGCATGCATGTAGTCCTGGAGATGGGAATTGAGAGGCTACGGGTGTATGGAAGGTGAAGAGCGAATCTTTGGAACTTTACCAGCAGCATTTGTCAAAGTTGGCGGAGAAGTCCAACCATATTGAGTTCAAGTATCTACCGCGAGGCTATAATGAGCTGGTTGATGAGGTAGTAAAGTTGTCATCCATGGTGGCTATGCCAGAAAGGGATCAAGCTCTAGCAGTAATGGTGGAAAGGAGAGCCTGTCCTGCTCATCAATAGTTAATGATCAGTCCAGTCAGTACTGATGCATAGTTCTTTGACATTTACGCATTCCTAAAAGATGGTTCATACCCGCCGAATGCCGAGCGACAAGCCAGGAGGGCTATCCGGCTAGTAGCCTCTCAATATTACATTATTCAAGACCGTTTGTACAAGAAGACTGCCACAGGGATAAACCTCCTATGTGTTGATGGGGAGAAAGATGAGGAATTGATTATGTCCACTCACGGAGGGGAATTTGGACCGCACATGAACGGTACAATGTTGGTAAAGAAGATTCAAAGAGCAGGGTATTTCTGGTCGATTATGGAATCCGATTTTCTCCAATTTGTGAGAAAGTGTCTGAAATCCCAAGAGTATGCTAATCTCAAGCATCAACCGTCCTCTTATTTAACCACTCTGGCCTCGCCTTGGCCATTTTTAGTGTAGGGAATCGACATTGTAGGAAAAATTTCGCCCCAAGGCATAGGAGGACATACGTGTTGGTAGCTATGGAGTACTTCACTAAGTGGGTAGAAGCCGCCTCATATGCAAAAATCACTTCAAAGCATGTGGCCAAGTTCATGCTGAGGAACATCATTTGCAGATACGGGGTGCCATATGATGTGATTAGTGACAACGGAAGCCATTTTATGGGTGAATTTGCAGCGCTTTTCGCCAAGTACAAAATCCGACATCACCATGCTTCTTCCTATCGGCCACAAACCAATGGAGCAGTAGAGGCTGTAAACAAAACCCTGGTGAAAATTATCAAGAAAATGGCTGTCACTTAAAGGATTGGCCCGACAAGATTCCCTTCGCACTCTAGGGATATCGAACGTCGATTCGTACTGCAACTGGAGCTACGCCATACTCTTTGGTGTACGGAATGGAAGCAGTCTTGCCAGTAGAACTTGTTGTTCCTTCTCTAAGAATCATCGCTGAAAGTCAAGTTCGTGAGGCTGAATGGGCCCGAGCTAGATATGAGGAGTTGGTTTTGTTGGATGAGAGACGACTCCGTGCTTTATGTAACATTCAACTTTATCAGAGTCAGATTTCTCGAGCGTTCAACAGGAAGGTCAAGGATCAGGATTTAGTAGAACGGGATCTAGTGCTACAAGAAATGAGGGCAATGCACCAAGATCCTCGAGGGAAGTTTGCCCCGAACTGGAAGGGTCTGTATGTCATTGTTTCTATCACTCCAGGAGGCGCCGCCCGGTAAGCCACGCCCGAGGGAGTGGAGCTCATCCAACTTGTGAACTTGGATCAATTGAAAAGATATTATGTTTAAGCCTCTAAGGGTCGATATCCTTAGCTACTTAGACATGTACTATCTCATAAAAGCAAGCAACCGAACTGCCAATAGGCCACTTGCTCATGAGAGAAAAGAAAAAAAAAAGAAAAAAAGAGAAGAAAAAGAGAAAAAAAAGAGTGAAAAACTATAGAGTGGCTGACTTGAAAACCTCTTTGAGACAGGTCAGGCAAAAGGAGAGTACAAAAGAAAGAAAAAAAAGAAGAAAAAAAAGAAAAAATGAAAGATTAACTTGAAAATCCTTCGGGACAAGTTAGGTAAAATGAGAGAATAAACGTGTTGCAGTTGAAGTTGTGCTTTTGAAGGACGAGAAGAAGAAGAGCATGGCTTGTATCAATAAAAGAAGTACATCTTTTTAATACTATTTTTGTTTTATTAATTTTCTAAAGGAAAAAGCATCAAATAACAAAATACATAGCACACGCATTTCTCTCATTTCATTTGTTTCTCTCCGCCCTACTTATTTAGTATTAAGTCTAGTCCTAGTTGAGTCGGAGTCGGTGTAGGCCCGTTAGTGCTCATTCGTCCGGACTTGCTTGTTTTCCCTTCCTTAGGTGCGCCTCTTTGGAACCCGACCTAGGATCATTAGCCACGATGACGCTCTTTAATTTTGGAGGTGAGCATAACGAATTCTCACGCCAGTGGTCAGCGCCAATAGTAGTGACAAGCCAATTCCGATAAGCATCCGTTGAAGCCGAAGAAATGCGGTTTGGGGCAGGTGCTTCTGTTCCCGCTCGTTTCTTCCAGTATGAGAGCCACGATTCGACTATTGACCCTGGGAGATGGATAAGGTCAGGAATCTCGCACGGTGGAAGAAGAATGTCCTGAGAACGCCCCATTTCTCGCATGACTCGATCAGGGAAATAATATGTGAGCTCCGTCAGGCCAAGTAGAGTGATGTGGGCCGCCTTACGAGGATGGTTCGAGAAACATGGAACCTTCCGCCATTGAACCCACTAGCGGATTTCCTTGTGGTTCCTGAGAAAGATGACCCACTCATCAAAATTGCGGCGGGTGTCAAAAATCCTTTTACGGTGGCAAAAGTTTGCTAATTCCGAAGTGTTTATGGGAGAGAAGATCATGTCTAAATGCTCCATGAACCACATCTACAAGCAAAAGTAAAGAAGTGAGAATTTTGGTTGCAAAAAAAAAAAAATATACAACCGAAAAAAAAGAGAAAAATCGACCAATGATTCCACATGGACCACTCGAATAATCCATGCAAAATCAAAAAAAAAAAAGGAAAGAAAAAAGAAAGAAATGTCGATACTCACTTGAAGAGCAAGGGGGCTTCCGCGAAAGGTTTGTTTTGTAGTCCATGAATCAAGGCCAAGAAGGGTCTCAACAATCATCATTAAAGCAGGATTGTAACCCCGGGACATCTCGTCTACAACATGGATGAGAGAGAGAGAGGTGCAAGACCCGAACCACCGTGATAGAATAAATATTCGGCTAAAATGCAGAAAAACCAAACCTCAAACTTGCAACGCCGGATTAAGTCTAAGCGCCTCTGGTGATTGACTAAGCCTTGCAAGTTGAACATATTGCCCACCAGAATGTGCCCTAGTGCCCGGTAGTTGAAGTTCGTTAGTTCCTCGAATTTTTCATGATAATTGTGAGCAAGAGGAGAAGTTGTCGGTGGAGCATAGAGATCGAATTTGAGCATACAAGCCCATTCTTCAGGGAGGGGACACAATTCGTTCCAAGTGAAGCGAAAGACATGGAATTTGGAATCCCAAAAGGTTAGAGCCGCCTTGAGAAACTCTCATCGATCTTCACTTGTTTCAAGCTTTGAATCAAGGACAAATTATACTATGTGAGGAGTCGCTTTTCAGGTTTGGTGAGAGTGTTCATCCATGAACTGAGTTTTCTTTTGAAAGCTATGATTGAAGTGAGAAGGGTTGAAAGAAGATGAGAATGTGATTAACTTTCAACAACAAAGAGCAAGCTTATATAGGCTCGGTTCTGCCTAAGTACACGGTTTCTCAATCAGACCAAAGGGGATGTACGCAACTCCTAGCAACACGCATTCGATGAACCATAGTGTTTGTCACCATGTGAAGGCCGACTGGCCACCAGGAAAAGGGGGTGAACTCGTTTTGTGAGTTCCACCCCTACGTGCATGCACCCCCATGCAAAAAACACGGTTTCTACGAGTTTTTTTTTGTTTTGTTTTTTTTCCTTTTTGTGTAAAAATGTAATTTTATTTTTCCTTAGCATAGAAATTGTAATTTCTTTTGTACATTATCCTTTTCTTTTAATTTTTTCTTGTAAACAGTGGAGGTTGACCTAAAATAAATAAAAGTTGGGAGCTTGCATGTCGCATCATTAGAGAGTCGAAATCACATAACAAGAGTCTGCCTGATTGCATTTTCATTTACTGCGCATTTCTTTATTACATGGCTTTTCTTGTGTATCGCATATAAAAAAAACAACAAGAGGTAAGGAAAGCCTTGCTGCAATGCCTAGTAGCCCCCGCCAAATCTACCGCTACCGAATAAGCTCCTGACAGTTGCATCAGCGAAAGAATCTGGCTGTGAGTCATCTTGAGTACCAGAAAGACCGGACAAGAATTGGCTAGAAGGCATGCCATGAAAACCAGAGTCTGGATAGCCCTGGCTGAAGCCAGGGGGCTAACTGTAAGGGACAATGGATTGAGCATGATACTGAGGCACCCATAGACTAGGCACTCTACCCATTGAACCTTAGAATCCACTAAATTCCGAGAAACCCTCCACTATGAACTCCTGGATATCAGGAGACCTTCGCCGTGAAGAGCTGGCATAGGTTTCGCGTGGCACACTCATCAGATCTTGATCCCTACGCCTAGATGGTCCTGCGCCTGGATCTCCACGAAAACCTCTGCTAGCTATTTCTCCTTGTGAAGAGTGGCGAGGAGGACGTCTTGATGAGCTCCCAGACCGTGGCAAACTAACATGGGAATGAGCTTCATTATCTTCATCGGCAGCAGCCGGCATCGGACCCCGATATTGGCCATTCTCGAAGTTCTAATCAATGAACTCCCGGGCCGTGATGTCTTCCCTTAATAGGACACGGATATGGGCATATGCTTGCTGCATAAGGGAAAGGTCAATAAGAATCAATGTTGCATGATAAAAGGATTGGCCATGTATGCGACTTACCAGATTCGCATCGAAGAACCGCAACACTTCATGATCATTAGGCACGAGTGGGATGAAACCAAATAGCATATCTTCACCCTCCGCCTATTCAGGTTCCTCTGCATGCTGGTCCAGAAGAGGACCATAATATCCTCCCAGCTACAGAAGGACGACATTGCTAAAACGGCAGAAGTCCGCAGTGTTAACGTAAAACCAGGAAGAGGCTATACCTCAGCAAAAGTAAGGTGTCCTCTGTGCTGAAGATCTGCCTCCTCCAAGTCGTCCGTAGGCACAACAAAATTGACCGCTGGCTCGCCGATCAGCAGTCGGGTCATCTCGCCCTCTTCCAAAGCTTGCCTATCAAGGATAAGCTCAGGAGGATCCATGGGTACTCTTGGAGGCCATTCTCCGGTGTGCTGAAAGAAGAAGCGCTCCCCCAAATAGAAAGTGAGACCAGAAGGACCCTCTAACAACAAGCGGCGCTCACTCGCTTCCCTTGCGAGGCGAAAGTCAAAATGGAGACCCTCATAGTTATATCGATTCCATGGAAAACGGACAATGTCCTCTTGCGAAAAGCATTGTCATGGACAGCTCAAGGGAAAAGAAGAAGAAGAAAAGCAAGACATACCAGCATGAGACTGTCAATAATCCTCCTAAGGCCATTCAAGTCCTTGAAATGAAATTTTCGCTGATGATAGCCTGACGCTTCTGCCCATCACCGAGCAGTCGGAACGCGCAGATCGTCGTTGTTAGTTCCACCAACTACCGGAAGAAAATAGGCCAAAACCCATACTTGCACACCATGGAAGGTTCTTAGTAAAGAAGAAATTTGCACATCACAAATTTCTAAAACAGAAGACTTGGAGCATACCTCCAAGACTCGCCAAAGGCTGCTCCCTAGGTTGAGCTTCTTAGCTTCTGTTGCCCTCGTACGCCCCACTACGTCACAACCAGTAGGTCGGCAGGCAACTCGCATTCCCCTGACCAAATGGGCGTAAGCATCAGCTGCCCAGTTGAATAATTTCACCTTGCCGAAATTCAGAAGGTGGTGTGCCCAGGAGAGGGTGATTGTATCTCCATGGTTTGCAAAAATCATTGCATTGATAAAATGCACCAACACAATAAACTGACGTTGAGGAAGAGGAAGGCTCCCAAATCCTTAACTTTTTATAACTACCACCAGATGCTGTACCGCAGGCCACCAACTCATCCCGCCAACGCAGTAACAGGATGCAAAAGTGCATAAACACGAGGGTCGACATCCCGCCGAAACTCCAACAGCTAGCCACCCCAGCTAAGACCTGTAATCATCACGAAGTCAAAAGAAGTACGCATCATTTCACCAATGGGGAGGTGGAACGAGTTTGTGGTATCCCATAAATGCTCCACAATAGCCCGACCATAGGTTCTCTTGCTGCGAATCCTCCATGCCCTCAAGCAGTCCAGAAAAGGGTCGAAGCTAGCATCCCTCACAGTGTCTGAATAAAATGCACCCGCCTTCGCATGGAAGGACAAGGCTATTACACCCTGAATAGTCCCGCATGCCATAAAGGAGTCCTCCTATAGTAAAGTCAATAGAAGGGACTAAGGTACAATGTACTTCATTCAAAGTAACTAAGGTTGCTTTAAAATTCAACTTAAAGTAATATAGAAAATAGCATGCAAAATGTCTGCAAAAATGAAACATGCTATATGAGTTACAAGGTGCATACCGAGTTATGGGAACGAAAAAACCATGCGTGCTCATCTTGACGAAAGACCAACTGGGCCGGAGTAAAATCCATGTTGGGATATTCTCGTTGCACTGTCCTGGCATAAGGTCGTTCTTGAACTGCCGGTTGAGTGGCACATCTGCGTCCCCTCCAAAAGAGATTCATCCTCTTGCAAAAAAATTCAAAAACCCAAAAGATTTTCTAGAGAGAGAATAAGAGCCAAGATAAGAACAAGAGCTCGGGTATGAAGGAGTGCCGAGTTTCAAGCTCCCATTTATAGGAAAATTATGTGAGCCCCTGCCGCCACGTGTTAGCTCACCATTGGCCCCAACTCAAGGTCGATCGGCCTCCAAGACCAACTTCAATAATTGCGTTGAATGGTCTCTCGCATGGCCTGCAAAAGCTGTGTTGTACGAGTTGAACGATTCCCTCCCAAGCATAGGCCGGTCGGCCTTGGAAAAGAAGAACTCTTGTCTTCTTCCTCCTTTGTCATCTTCCCAATGACATGCATCTTTCCAAAACCATGCATGACCGAACACCAAATGTGCCCAACAAGAAGAGTGTGTTCTTTTCAAGTCAAAGTGTCCATTCCCCAAAAGGGAACAGATCCCAATGGCCGTACTGCCGCAGTCCCAGGTATGTGTTCCGGATCAAAAATTCAAATTCATCAGAACTGACAAAAACTACTTTGTATTTTACTAGAAAAGGGCCATCGACATCACGATCGGTGAAGTCCCTCGGCATTGAATTGTCATCATCATCATCGTCATCATCATCATCATCATCATCATTAATCCTGAGCCACCGGAAGAGTTTCGATGAAGTCTCAACCCCCAGGCCATTGACATCGCGATCAGTGAAGTCCTTCGGCATTGAACATGCCAACAATCATCAACTCCGACACCGGGAAAGACTGGAACTTACACCGAGAAAGACTAGAACCGACACCAGGAACGACTGGAAATGACACTGGGAAAGATTATGATGTATGCAAGCTCATAGAGATCAGAGTATTGAACTTCCAATACACCATACAGAATCACACACACACTACAGATGGCTTCAAACAAAGCTAATTGGATGCAATTAGCTGGACTAGATGACAAACCGATGGAAAATGAAAAAGATAGACTTGTATTCACTCTGTTATAGACACACCACAGAATAAACACAAGGGCAAAGGACTTAGTTACCTCATCAGATACAGACACACCACCACTGAAGCAATCAAGCTCTACACACACCACTAGGAATGCCAACTCCTAGATACTGAAGTAAATTCAATCCAAATGAGAGTTTGTTGACACTTACAAACGAGAGGCTCAACTAAGGCACTCAAAATGCTATTGAAAATATCACTGATTTATTTTTCAAGCTGCTGGA
This sequence comes from Portulaca oleracea, assembly GCA_029582165.1. Classification (NCBI taxonomy): domain Eukaryota; kingdom Viridiplantae; phylum Streptophyta; class Magnoliopsida; order Caryophyllales; family Portulacaceae; genus Portulaca; species Portulaca oleracea. The sequence continues at coordinate 6,018,699 of CM055878.1, read as the reverse complement.
TACATACCTATTTATAGCTAATCCTAAACAGTTTGATTAGAGGCACTTAATTAAGTAACCTGCTAATCTCCCCTCTAATCTAGTTATTGAAATAAACTAATACATCATATTACAACTTGTGCTAGCTAATACAATCCAGATACATTTGAAAATAAAAGGAAAAGAAATGCTGGCTTCTGATTGGACCAAAACCCCAAAGGTTGGTGATAGGTCGTTTTTATATATAACTCACAACACGTTTATTTCATGCTTTTTATATCCGAAATTCCGTATTTTTATGTCAATTTCTATGATTTATACACTTGTTCGCGAGATTGATGAGTTTTGCAGGAATTATTGGAAATATATCAAAAAGAATGAAAAATTGAAGGAAAAATGGGAAAAATCAAAGAAAATAAAAAAGGAGTTGAAGAAGAAGAAAGGAAAGAAGAGAAGCGGCCCAGAATGCCATGGCCCAAGCCCATCTAGAACGGAGCAACAAGGCGCAACCAGCGTTTTAAAAACGCAGCCAGTGCCTTGTCCAGAAGCTTCAAGGCCGAACAAAACCAAAACGTAGCCAGCGCTTTTCAGGCACAACCAACGCCCAGTCGCGGAAGATTCTCACTCTTTGGACAAAACGCAGCCAGCATTTCTAAAACGCATCCAGCGTTTTGTGCCCTATCCCAGCCCTATAAAAGGGATTTATATCCGCTGTTTGAAGGCATCTTTTAATCATCTATTTTTATCGGTTATTCCGTAAAATGTTTAGTATAGGTTTCCTCTGTATTTTAACTCCCTTCGGGGAGCCGTTCTAGTAGATTAGGAACGAAAAAGGAGGAGAAGGAGATCGAATCGAGTGACACGAAGAGATCGAATTCGACGACTCGAACGTTCGGTTTAATTTCTATTTACTTTATGCTTCGTTATTCAGATTTTATTATTGTCTTCCTTGATTTTATTATTATGAGTACTTAGATTCTTCTTTTAGAGGATAAACTCGATGTTTCTTGAATAATTTATAGTGCGTGATTTCAGTTTTAGGTTTTAATACAGTTGTTTAATCTCCGTGATTTATCTGTCATAGTAAGTGATTGATCACCTCTTGCTTGGTTTTAGGTTCTCGACAACAGAACGACACTTTGAGTCTTGAATTGGAAAGACGTGGATCGAATAGGTTTAGAAAATAGTTAGAAATAATGATTCTTGCCTAGGGTCAATTTATAATCAGTTCTTTATCTTTGATTGAATTAAATAGTTAGAAATAATGTTTAATTTAATCACTGTAACTCACTTCGAATCGAAAGATTGCTGTGAAAAGCCTTAGAAAGATTATAGACCCCGACACTACCAATATTACCTAGAGCTAGAATCACCGCTTAATTGATTAAGTTACTAGAGTGGACTCCCCTAAACTCTTTTAATTACTTGGTTGAATCATTTAAATTCCTCCTTTCTTAGTTTTGTTCTTTGAATCATTACCACAACCTTTGGACGACCTAGCATCCTTTGTAGTGAACTAATTTAGTGCGTAGTTGAACATAAGTCCCTGAGAGAGAACGATATTTTTATTACTACACAAACCCATACACTTGCGGTATACAGACACCTTATACGTTTTAGGTCTATCAAGTTCTTGGCGCCGTTACCGGGGACTTGTTTCCCCAACCGCCATTAGACGAACGCACTCTAGTTGACTAGGTTTTTAATGCTTTTCTTTAAACACTAAAAAATCAAATAAAAATTAAAAAAATTTTAAAATCCAAAAATATGGCAATTCTTGATTTTCTTGATATACCTCAATATATTTTCTTTATCTTCTTTATTATCACTTTTGATTACGCTTGGTATTCTTGTTTTTGTCCTTTTTCAGGTTTAGAGAAAAAGATTTCTTATTCGGGTTCGATCCCGAGACTGGACGAACCCTACGAGAAAGAAGTAAAAAGCGAAAAACTGGAGAAAGAACAAGAACAAAAAGAAGAATCTAGGTGCGAAGCGGAAGAAATGGCCAATAAACCGCAAACACTGGGCCAGTACATGATACCCACTAAACCTCAGTACGCAATCGGAGTCCCTGCCATTGCAGCTGATGACTTCGAACTACGACAATCGCTAATCAACTTAGTATCCAAGGAACCTTTCTATGGATATGCAAGCGAAGATCGAAACTGCCACCTACGCCTCTTCAACCAAGCCTGTGATACCTTCAAAGTCAACAACGTCTCGGAAGATGCTATCAAACTAAGGCTCTTCCCGTTTTCTTTAGAAGGCAAAGAATGGGAGTGGCTTGACTTGCTCCCTCATAACTCAATCACCACGTTCAGCGAATTCGCTAGCATGTTCTTGGCAAGATATTTTCCTTCCAGCAAGCTTACTAGCTTGAGGAACCGGAGTTCGACGTTTACCCAAGAACCTGACGAGGCACTCTATGAAGTTTAGGATAGATTCAAGGCCCTTCTCCGCCAATGCCCTCAATACGGATTCGAACCTTGGGTTCCAATCCAGTCATTCTTTGACGGAGTAAACAAATCAACGAGAGGAAGCATCCTCTCACCAGCTGGAGGAGATATTATGAACAAGACTATACCTGAGATCACGGACTAGATCGAAAATTTGGCGAACAATTCACGTCAATGGTCGGAACCCCGCCATAGTGCTGGAGGTAGGCAAAATATTGATGCGATTTCTTTATTAACTGCTAATCTTGATACTTTGGTGAAAAAAATAGACCGTATGGACTCACCTGCACCCTCACTTTCACCATGTAACTCGACCAAGAATGAGATTTCAGCATGTCCTACGGGAATAGCCTGTAACGATCGAACTCAACAAGTCCACTCTATTGACCGAAACTCGAACTTAGAATCTATAGTAAAAAGTCTTGTGTCAAGCCAACAGGAACAAAAAGAGATTATTAAGAATCTTTTAGAAAAGATAGAGATCCTGACCCATCAAAACAAAAATCTAGAGACTCAATTAACTAATTAGGATACCTTCCCTCTTTCATCTACTGCGTATACAATAGAACACTGTAATGATTTGACTCATAGGAGCGGAAAACAATTAGATGAACCCAAGAGAAGCCAACCTGAGAGTAGAGAGCCTGAACCTGAAAAAGAACTTTCAGTTGATGTTGATATCCACGGGGATAAGATAGAACAAGGTGACCCACCGGTAACTAACCAAATAGTCTATATACCATCCATACCGTTTCCTCAAAGGCTAGTCAAGGCACATCTAGCCAAAGCAAAACTCGACTTTACGACAGAGTATGAGGTGAGTGATCCTTTTGGGTTAGATACTAGGTACAAAGATGATTTTCATGATGAGTCGGTTGATTTTGTTCATGAGGAACCTAGTGATGAAATTATTAACGAGGTAAATTTTCCAAACGAGAATCTTGCTTACCTTGTACCCTTTGACCCCGATGATTTATTTGATGATTTTTTCGATGGTCCTACTCCTTGTTTACCACCTTTGGTTTCACCAGAAATCCCTGAGAAACTCATACCTGATCAAAAGACCTTAGATGATGATGTTAACATAAGATATGAGGTTAATTTTTGTGAAACGTACGAAGTCTTTAATGAGTTGTCCTTAGGTAAGTCTAGAAGTTATGAGCCCTACCTTGATCCTTATCATATATACCTGTAGACACCGGGATTTGCACCAATATAATCCCGACTTATCAAAAGTGTGAATAAAACATTGAAGGCAACATACACCATTGAGCCAATGTAGCAAGCAATGCAAACAAATTAAATCAAGTCGGCCCACTTCCAGCGACAAAACCCGCATGGGTTTTAATCGAGAAAAGCGGCCCAGAACCAAGACAAGCCCAAGGCGCACCCCGGCCTAGGCTTCAAAACCCGCGCGGGTTTTCTTTTGGCCAAAACGCGTCGTTCTGCTCGTCCACGTCAGCGATCCGTGTGTGGGTATTTTAAAACCCGCGCGGGGTTTATCTTTGATAATCCGGCGCCAAAAATCATTTTTGATCATTATCCCATGATATTAGCACCATGTGGGTTGACCCTCTTAATTGGCTTGACTACGTGATTTGCATGGCATGATCATGGGGATGTGTCCCCTTGATTTTCCCTCCATTTCCCTCCTAAACCTACCCTTCATGACCTATAAATACCCTCCTCCATTCCATTCATTCTTCACGAATGATCACCAACTTACACCATTATTCTACCCTTACTCTATTATTATCATAATCCTACATCCACTCTCTCAAAACTCTCTCTATTACATTCATATTCATATTACCATTCCCTAACTCTACCAAAATCATCACTCACATACTATCCTACTACCATTCTCATACTCATCCTTCCATTTCACCAAGTCAAGGCAAGGTCAAGATCTTCGAACGGCGCATTCGGGCTCCTAAACCAACGAGGTTCGCCTTTACGTTTCTTTCATTATTGTTATCTTAATTATGTAATTCATATTTCATCTTCTTTACTTGTGCACATTTTGTAAATAAAAATCTTGTTTTATAACGCATGTTAAGAATATAAAGTTTTGAAATCAATTAAACTTCTCCTCGCTCTTTTTCATTTAATGTCGATTTTAGTAGAGTCCATAGCCTTACCCCCGAGCTTAGCATCGGGTTTCGTAGACCGGTGTTATTTTTATTATTTTTACGGTTTATCGATTTCCTTAAATCGGCTGGCGACTCTTTTATTCTTTTTATAATCCGTTTAATTATTTAACATTTGAATTTACACTAAAAATAATTAAACATGACTTAACATTTCTCATTCATCACATTCGAGGTTTAAACCGAGAGAAAATGGGCCATGAAATGGTAAAACCCGCACGGGTTTTATGGTTTCTGACCCACTTTCTCTGGCCCAGGAAAGCGGACGGCCCAGTCCAAGGACTGTCAAAACCCGCGCGGGGTTTGACAGCTCTTGGCGGTCCGGTTGCTTTCTTTTGTGCCTGAATTTGCTGTTTGGGCAAATTTTAAGTTATATTTAATATTTTTTTTGTGTAATTTCAAGTATTTAAATAATAAAAAACGGATTTGTAAAATAAATAAAATTTCACCACCCCGAAAATGAATTTCGAAAATAAAAATATCCTTACATAAGGATTAAGCAACCTTAGTCGGCTCCCGATCATTAAGTAGTGCATCACGGAGAAAAGTATTCGCTTTTCCCCGGGTTCTACAGATTGGCGACTCCACTGGGGACTTATACTTAAAAAAGAGGGTAAAAATTGACAAAATTCGAATTAAATTGAAATTGTAAAAGCGAGAAGTTAATTTGTTTCGCGATTTTATAATTCTTTTTAGGCGTCCTTTGCATACCGGGCCACTAATCGCGTCTTTTGACACGTTAGCACAAAGGCGACGGTAAGTTATACCTAGGTGATTCCCTCGAGAGCGGGTAGGCCACTACTTGTGTGATGCTCTCTACATCGCCAAGCATTTGGTCTCTCCTCTCCCCGCGTTACACTCAAAGGGTTTCCTTGATGTTCTTTGAGCAATACCTCACACTCCTTACCTAAAGGTATGGGGTACGGAGATGAAAATGTGCGGTAGGCCATGTAATCCAACCATAGAAAAATTAATGAACATAGAACCTTGGTTTAGGGTATCCCCTAATGTTGTATGCTATGTGCTATGTGTACCCCGTCCCTTTTTTCTTCTTTTGTTTTAGAGTCGACCCTAGTTTAGAGGTTTTGTTCTACTCCATATAAAATTCATTGGGTTGAAAAAATGATTATTTATTAATTAGAATAATTGACTCAAAAAGCATCACAGTTAGCCCAAGTGGAAGGGCCCATTTATGCTTGAAGGGTGATTATTTTAGATTAATAAATAAAAGTTGACTCACTTCTGATGATATTATATGACCCTTTACAAAATTCTCTTAACAAAGTTCCAAACATTAATTAAAAGTCCAACAAAGTAAATGGATAGCATTTTAGATTGCATAATAATCACTAGGCTTGAGTAAATTAATTTATTGATTTAATTAATAAATCCACCGCATTTTTGGTCGGCCTATTGTTAGGCCCAACCATATTGGATTTATTGATTAGGCCCATAAATTAATTTCGACTCGCTTATTGTTGACTTTGTTCAATCCTTTATAATATCCATTTTCCTCGACTACAAAAAAAAAAAAACAGCAATAAAAGAGATAAAAAAAAAATAGTAGGGTCGTCAGTTTTGTTGAAACGTTATTCTAGTCCGCATAATAGTCATTATGGCTTGAGATGTCTGAATTATTAGGCCAAGTTACGGATTCTCCTTAAAACGGTCGGCCTGTGGATTAGGCCCATCTGAATTGAGAAACACTGACTGAGCCTATCGGTTTATGACCCGCTCGCTATGTTTGGCTTTGTGCGGCCCTTTATAATGTTTTGTCCATAGGTCCATAAAGAGTTAGGTCATGCACTCCCAGAAAGTGGGTGAGTCTCTTGTGTCAGCATATATGTGTCGAGTCAGTTAGGATCATATAGGTCTCCTAGGGCATGCATGCATCGGGTAGTACGTGTCAGAGTATGTCATTGAGTGTTCTAACTTTGAATTTCCATGCAGGCATCATTGGTGATCGACTCCGAGCCCACATTCGAGATCCGCGAACTGGTCGTTTGATTCCGAACCCACATTACGATCCATCTGCAACTAGCGACAGCACCATGTCTGGAGAGCAATTCCAAGAGATCCCGGTTCAAAGCACTGAAGCTAACATCACGAAGCATTTGGACAAGCTCTACACCAAGATGCAGGGTCTGGTCTTCGCTAATTCCCTAGAGCAGGAACAGAAGATGGGCAAAAGGCTGAATGAACAACAACAGGTGATGGATGGCATGCTGCAAGCCATCACTAAGATCAACACCGAGTTAGGGTTGAATGCTGAAGAAGATGAGGAAGAAATGCATGGATATGAATTTGATCCTGAAATCATCCAGATATCCCCAAATTCTGGAAGAACAGAGATATCTAAGGCTAAGGTTAACACGCCTGAAAAGTCTACAAGGGATCCCGCTGTTAAAGCTCTTGAGCAGAAGTTAGGAAGCCTCACCAAGGCAATGAGCTCTGTTCCGGCTTTTTCTGACAAGTACTTAGAGGTTCCATTACCTGTTCAGCCAACTTTGGAGATAGCTGAAAAAGTTGAAGTGCCAAATATTAGGTTCAAACCTTCTAAGAACCCTATTTATCATGTGGAGGAGTTCACGAGGTTGGCACCCTTAAATCGAATTGATGCTGACCTATACTCTACTGTCTTCCCATCCACCCTAGATAGAGAAGCAAAAGTATGGTATCACGCTCTGTCACCCCAAATCAAAGCCAGCTGGACTGAATTGTTCAAGGCTTTCATCCACCACTACACACGCATCCAGAAGAAACAAGCTACACTGGATGATCTAACCGCCATGAAGCAGCGAGATGATGAGTCCTTTATGGATTACTTTGAGAGGTGGCATACGAAATTGTCCCACATCAACGAGACAATTCCTCTTCGTCTACAGTTATCTACCTTTAAGCAAGGACTCAAGAGCAGCCTATCCAAGCACTTGGGGTATCATGTCGTCAAAGATTTTGATTACTTAAAGGACATCTGTGTCCAATTAGAAGCCATGCACAATGATAAGACAACTTCGCCTGGATGGAAAGGGTTCAGCTCCAACAGGAGGGCTACTAGTGCAGCTAGCCACCCTCCTAAAATCATGGAGACTAACTCTATCCAGCGCAAGGGGCCTTACGTACCGAAATATGAGACTTATACAACATTGGATGTTCCTTACTCTCAAGCTCTCGACCGTCTAGTCAAGAAGGGTATTCTGGTTTTGCCCTTACCGAAGGAAGAGCCAGAAATCAAGGGCAGAAATTGGGACGCCAACCAATTTTACTGCTATCACCGTTGCCGAGGCCATGACATTGAAAAATGTTGGACTCTAAGGAACAAGATAGAAGATATGATAAGGGCTGGGACGCTACCAATGCCGAAAGCCGCTAAGATACCGAACAATCAAAGAAATCCTATGTCAGAGCATGCAAATGCTATTTTATGTGGGGATTGCAGCTTCGACACCTCTGCTTTGATTGTAGAAACAGGGCACCCTGTCCCTGAGATAGTTGTGTTGCCGAAGGTCTATTCATCCATGGTATTTGGGATAGTGATGAGGATGATGAGCACGAGCATTCTGAGACAAAATGGATGGAGAAAGACGAACCAGATGACGTAGCATTCCTTACTCGGTCTGGCCGTCACAATAATAACAGGAATACTACCATCCCAGTGGCCATTCCTAACCCTATACCAACAACTGATGATGACAATCAGAACTCTCCTGAAGACCCTCTTCTTTCTCAACTCAAAAAGACTAGGGCTGTGGTCACCATATGGCAACTCATATGCACTTCACATACTCATAGGCAAAAAATGTTGGATGCCCTTATAGCACTCACGGTATCACCTACAACAACTTTTGAAACATTGGTTGCTCATGTGGCTACCCAACAAGAGATGATCACCTTTGGGATTGAAGATCCACCTCAGGGAGGGACACCTCACAACAAAGCCCTATACCTCACGGTGCAATGTTCCAACAAAACTATCCCACTGGTTTTGGTTGACAACGGTTCGGCTATAAATGTGTGCCCTTGGAGGACGGCACAGAAATTGGGAGTATAACAACAACACTTGGCTCAAAATGGTGTACAACTCAGGGCTTATGACAATTCACCCCGGAAGTCTGTCGGATCTGTGTGGTGTTGCCCATTACTACCGGTAGCGTCACTCGAAATGTGGAGTTTGTGGTACTAGAGATTCCGGCCTATTTCAATTTGCTACTAGGTAGGCCATGGCTTCACGAATGTAATGCTATAGCATCCACCTTACATCAGAAGGTGAAAATTTTGGTTCAAGGCCAAGTGATCACTATCTCAGGAGAATCTATCAATGTTGTTTTCACTCCTAAACAGTCAACTCTTGAGGTGGAGCACAACTCGATGGATGAAGAACTCCACAATTTTGAGCTCGTGGCAATGATGAGCAAGGATGAAGCACCTTTTGACTTCGGTCCCTACTCAAATCCCAAGGTACATGCTATGCTCAAGAAACAAGGATATTTCCCTGGAATGCTACTAGGGAGGAATCCGAAGAATAAAATCCCTCCTGTATTCAAGACCTTTAAGTAAAAGGGAAGATTTGGCTTAGGGTATAAACCAACCGAGAAGGAGGTCAGGTTCGCTAAAATGGCTATCGTTGAACAGAAGAGAATGGACAATCCTCCCACATTATTCTAGATGAAGCCTATCTACTCACTCTGAATGGACAGTTTGTTAGGGAAGGTGATGACTTCCCCTACTATGGGTTTCCTGAGCCATTCTATATGAAGAACAAAGGAGTTCAAGTCGCCGGATTAGAAGTCTTCAACGATTGCTCCATTAATATGGCTACCGTCTTTGTTCCCGCTCGGGACAAACAACCTCCATTGGAATGGACTCATCTTGATGGGAGAAACATTTTTGGCATGCTGTTTGGACAAGAAGCTGTCCCGGAGAAGTCTGAAGTTGATGTTGTTGTCGCTGCGCTGTCTAACCCAAGCTTTGATCCAAGTCTCATGATTGCTGAAGACGGAGGAGTTAAGGCGGTCTCGTGGGTCGACGTTGAGGAGAATAATTTTGCTTTATCTCTAGGCGAGTCTGTTCCTGAGGACTTAGAGTCAGGTTTTAATGGTTTAGAGTCAAGTGAGTCTGGTCATGAGTCTGCTAGCGATGTATTCCTTTCTGCATTCAATAAGATGAACCTTTATGCTTACTCTGATTCTTCTTTCCCCTCTTCCCTGAGCTGTTGCGCCAATAATAATATGGAATTTAATAACTCCTTAAAATAATTTCCTAATGAACATGAGCATAAAATGGCGGCGTTGGAAGACACCATCACCATAGATGTGGGCACAGAAGAACAACCTCGGGAATTGAAGTTAGGTAGGTCGCTCACAGCAGAAGAACGGGTAGCATTCACGGAGCTTCTTAAGGAATTTTTGGATGTATTCGCATGGTCCTATGAGGATATGCCTGGGATTGACAAGGAAATTGCGGAACATACTATACCTTTGCTTCCTAATGCGAAGCCGGTTCAACAAAAGGCTAGAAGGATCAAGCCTGAATGGGCTAAGAAGATCGAGGAAGAGTTGATCAAGCAGCTTAACGCTAAGTTCATCAAAGCAGTTCAATACCCCGAGTGGATTGCTAACATTGTCCCTGTACCCAAGAAAGATGGGAAGGTGCGCATGTGCGTAGATTTTCGAGACCTCAACAAAGCCAGTCCCAAGGATAGTTTCTCATTACCACATATCGACGTATTAGTGGATAACACTTGCGGACATGAGCTACTATCCTTTATGGATGGATTAAGGTTGTCAGGATCGGGATTCTAGTTAGGATCGATGGGGGTCTTTAGAATCGGGATCGTAGGATCGTAAGATCCTACAAATAAAGTAAAATTGTTATAAGTGACTTGAAATTTCCCAAGAAAAAACATTGTTTTTCAAAAATTGTACAAAAAGCCATGATATTCACTGATCCTAATACGATCCTAAACGATCCTAACCGAGATTAGTACGATCCTAACCGATTCTAGGGAGATTGTGACCATTCTAACAAAAATAGGGTATAGTTAGGATCGAGCCGATCCTAACGATCCTGACCGATCCTGATCGATCCTGGTACGATCCTAACAAAGTAGCGATCCAGTAACGAGTTGGATCGTTTGATCATTTTTGGATCATAGGATCATACGATCCTACGATCCGGATCGCGATTTTAACAAGTATGCTCACGATGGATATGCGGGTTATAACCAAATCAAAATGGCGGAAGAAGACATGTAGAAAACCTCATTCACTACACCATGGGGAATATACTGTTATGTGGTTATGCCTTTTGGCCTCAAAAATGCTGGGGAAACATACCAACAGACAGCCAACACTCTACTTCATGATATGATGCATATAGAGGTAGAGGTTTATTGGATGACATGATCGTAAAGTCCAAAACAAGGGAATGGCACATTCCTAACCTTCGCAAGTTTTTCCTCCAACTTCGCAAATACAAAATGCGGCTCAACCCAGCAAAGTGCACCTTCGGTGTCACCTCTGGGAAGCTGCTAGGCTATGTGGTTAGCCAACGAGGAATTAAAGTTCACCCTTCGAAGATAAAGGCTATCCAAGAGTTGCAGCCACCTAGGACAAAAAAAGAGATAAGGGGTTTCCTAGGACGAGTCTAATATATCAGCAGGTTCATCTCAAAGCTCACCATGACGTGTGAACCTTTGTTCAAGAAACTAAAGAAAGGAGGCAAAATAGAATGGGACGATCAATGTCAAGCAACCTTCGACAAAATCAAGGAATATTTGCAACATCCTCCAGTCCTCATGCCGCCGGTACCAGATGAGCCTCTACTCCTTTACCTTACCGTGACTAGCTCTGCAATGGGGGCTATGCTAGCTCAGAAGGTTAAAGGTCAAGAGAGTGCCATCTACTACTTGAGCAAGAAATTCTTGGATTACGAAAGTTGATATGCAGGCATAGAGAAAATGGCTCTTGCGGTAGTATGGGCCACCAAGAAATTAAGACATAACATGCTTTCACATACTGTATATGTCATAGCTGAGAATAATCCCATTAAGTTTATCATGGAGCAACCTACCATCAACAACCGCATTGCTCGATGGGTGGTCATGCTTTTAGAGTTCAATCTTCTGTACTTGCCTCAGAAGTCCATTAAGGGATGAGTTGTTTCAGATTTCCTGGCTGCGTGACCATCACAGGAACCTCCAAGCATTCACTTGGAATTCCCAGATGAGGATGTATTTTTCACTGACGAAATAACATGGGAAATGTATTTCGACGGAGCTTCTAACTAAATGGGCTGCGGAGTGGGAGTTTTATTGATCTCTCCAGAAGGGGCACATGTCCCTGTGTTTGTGAAGTTAGACTTTGATGCTACTAACAACGCCGCTGAATATGAAGTATGCATCAAGGGCTTACAAGCTGCATTGACCATGGGTATACGTCACATAAAAGTCTTCGGAGACTCTAGCCTCATAATTAATCAGGCTAAAAATACATGGAAGGTCCGGAATGAATGTCTCATGACCTATCAACAGAAGCTCTTGGGACTTGCTGACCAATTTGAGCAAATCAGCTTCGAGTACCTCTCCAGGGATCACAATGAGTTAGCTGACGCCTTAGCCAAGTTGTCTTCGATGATATCCATATCATCATGCACGCTTCAATTGCCAGTAGTAATGGAGCGACAGTCTGAACCGGCATATGTTTGCCACCTGGAAGCACAAGAGGAAGAAACTGAGGAATGGTTCCATGACATATACAACTTTCTGCGGAAAGGAGAATATCCAGCCGAGTTGGATGCTCGAGGACAGCGAGCGGTCAGGTCCCTAGGAGCACAATAATGCTTGATCCAAGATCGACTCTACAAGAAATCACCTACGGGCATTAATTTGCTATGCATCGATGCTAAGAGTGCCAAGGAGATCATGACTACTGTACACGGAGGAGAGTGCGGTCCCCACATGAATGGACGAATGTTAGCAAAGAAGATTCAAAGGAATGGTTACTATTGGTCCACTATGGAGGCAGATTGCTTAGAGTTCGTTCGAAAGTGCCATAAATTCAAAGAATACGCTAATCTACAACATCAACCCCCGTCATACCTGACTACTTTGACATCTCCATGGCCATTCTCGGTATGGGGTATTGACATCATTGGCAAGATACACCCAACCGGACCAGGAGGACATGAGTACATATTGGTCGCCATCGATTATTTCACTAAATGGGTAGAGGCAGCCTCGTTTGCCAAACTCACATCCAAACACGTGGCCAAATTCATCTTTCAAAACATCATATGTCGATATGGAGTGCCTCATGAGATCATTAGTGATAATGGAAGCCATTTTCGGAAGGAGGTAGAAGCTTTGCTCGCCACTTACAAAATCCAGCATGATCGGTCTTCGCCGTACCGACCTCAAGCCAATGGAGCTATGGAAGCTGCTAATAAGACAGTGTCGGGAATTATAAAGAAGATGGTTGTCACTTACAAAGATTGGATAAATAAATTAGCATTTTCCCTATGGGGATACCGAACCTCTATACGAACTGCTACGGGGGCAACACCGTATTCCTTGGTATATGGAATGGAAGCAGTCTTACCAATCGAAGTAGCGATCCCTTCGTTACGGATAGTTGCTGAAAGTCAGTTGCCAGAAGCAGAATGGGCTAGGGCAAGGTTCGAGGAGCTGATGTTGATGGATGAAAGGCGATTGAGAGCATTACATAATGTGCAAGTATACCAAAGTAGGATCTCTCGAGCTTTTAATAAGAGGGTAAAAAGTCGTTCGTTTAAAGTAGGCGATTTGGTGCTTAAGGAGATGAGGGCACCTATACAGGATCCAAGGGGAAAATTTGCACCTAATTGGAAGGGTCCTTACATGATTAAGGATATTTTGCTGGGGGGAGCAGCTCGGCTTGCTACTATGGATGGAGAAGATATAATTCAGCCCACGAATTTGGATCAACTCAAACGATACTATGCTTAATATAACCAAGCAACTGGAAACCAATTTTCAGACACTTGGGATATATTTAATAAATGCTCATGTACTTAAGGAAAATAAAGTTTGCAAGAACACAATATTTGTGAACAAATATTTCTCCTTTATTAAGTGAAAACGCGAGTACATTATTTGTAACATAAGAAAATTCGAAAGGCATAATTAAATAAAAAAGATTATTCTGGCAAAGCAGTTTCAGTTCCTTCACTACATCCATCTTATAATCTTGCTTCACCTTCTTCTCTTCTTTAGATAAGGTGCTCATCCAAGTCGCAAGTTTCTTCTCGAAAGCCATGAGAATCGGGAGGATGTTCTTTGTGTTTTTAGGAGAATATGTGAAGAAGACTTTGAAGTGATGATGAAGAGTGATGATTATATGAGGTATTTATACACCTTCAAGCATGATCAAAAATGGAGAAAACGACCAGCAACGATCACATAGTCGTTGCCCTCCATTATCCCATGATTTTAGCCATTTTGCAACGGCTAGCAAAAAAAAAAGGAAAATAAATCAAAACCCGTGCGGGTTTTGATGTGCCCAGGTCCACGGACGCACGCGCTCGCCCAAGCCCAAGGCCCGGGGCCTGCTGAGGAGCAAGCCCGCGCGGGCTTTTCGCCGATATGGGCCGCCTTTCCGAAATTCGGCCCACCCGCTTCTGATTGTATTTGGGCCATGGAAACAAATTGGCCCGTTTGTGTATTTTAATGTTTTGGATCCTAACCCAATGATGCTCAGTTCTGAAATTTTTTTTTCTCGAGTTTACTCTAACACTTAAGTTTTCGTTTTCTTTTATTTTCTATTCTTTTTGGGGAAGCGGGATTAAGTTAGGGTTAATCCCGTCATGTAGAGAGTCGTTTAATGCATTAATAAAATAAAGTTGTGCATTCACCAAGTCTTGCATATAAAACAAGAAACAAAATGCATAAAGGTCTTGCATTAAGATAAAAATAAAAAATAAAAGAAAAGTAGTACAAATTAGCCTTGCATAACAAAAGTCTAAAAGTGCATAGAGTCCTGCTTGTCGTCGGTTCGATCACCACAGGGAGCCCGAATCGCCACTGTCTTCAACCAGGTTGACACCAACATGAGAAGTCCCAGCGTTAGAGGCACCAGCTGTACCGAAATAGGTGTCCCAGGAATAGTAGTCAAAACCAGGAGTCGTCTGCGGTGGCCGAGACAAAGGAACTTCGGAAGGATGCATGCTCGACAGTAATGATATGGAATGATCCTGTGAACCAGCTAGCCATGAATGATCAGGAACATGCCACTCAACAGAAGGGGTAGGCCATACGGGACCAGTTCCGTAACCGGGGGCTGGCCAACTAGAAGAGGTAGATCCTCCTAGCCAAGAGTGTTGAGGTGCAGACCACTCTTGCGTACCCGCAGGCCATGAAGGACCCATTGCAGGAGCCGGGACTGGCCATCCAGCAGAGTAAGAGCCAGAACCAAAGGAGGAGGCGTCGTATGGTGCAGGACGTGAGGAAGCGTCATCCGCTAGGGCCTCACTGCCAGGGTACCCTACGGATGCACCTGAGTCATGGTCCATCACCACAATCTCTCGATCACGACGAGCAGAACGCACTGAAGTTGGAGTGCGGCCAGAATGAGAAGGCCGGTTGGTAGCACTCGACTTTGAAGCATGCTCCACCCAATAGGAGTGAGGCTGGGTATCACTACCATACCCAACGCTGTGATGTGACCCCCCTTGGCCAAGATGCTCCTCTAAGGACATCTGAGCCATGTCTTCATCCATAGAGCGACGACCTCTACTACCAGATCCGCTACGATGGGACCCAGTTCAATGATGACCCTCAACCATAATGTCTTTACCACGACCCTTCGGCACAACTGCTAGGGGAGGACGAGAGGACCCACCAACCTCCTCCCGTGATCGGCCCTGGGAAGAATATTTCGCTGCCGAAGAATGACGTGGGGGCTCAGTACGAGGAACTCCCATAGTAGAGCATCGAGGTGGTTCCCGAGGAACAGACTCCGCATCGGCCTCCATGTCAGCTCTTCCGGCGGTATTCCCGCGATATCTGCCTGAGCCAGTGAATGACCGGTTGACATGCTTCAACTCTTTAGTCATTTGCCTGAAGACAGACCATCGTGGCTGAAAGGTAATGAGAACAAAGGTTACACATGTATAAGTGGCATATGAGATAAAAGGAAGCAACAAGAAATGAGGAATTACTGGTTTCCGATCAAACTCTAAGAGTGCAGAGCACTGACTACTAGTCTCAACATCCACTAAACCACCGATCTTTCTTCTCGCTGGTTGGGCCTCCACCTCAGCAGCTATAGCATAGGGCCCCAGCTGCAGATTTTATGGTTAGGAATCGGTCAAAAGCACAACATAGGAAAAGTGGGAGATACATACCACTCGAGGCTCTAAACAACTCAAGTAGCATTGGAATTTTCCATTAAACTGCTCCTGTGGGACGTCATGCACAAAGTTGTCGAAGTCTCGACCGCGAATCCAATCTCCCAAGACATCCGGAGCGACGCGCCAAGGCTCGAATATGTGCTCTGGAGGATCCTGGGGATGAGGCCAGCATGTCCCCCCAGGATCTGCCTCGTAGCTCTCTCCCCCAGTTACCATATGAAGCCCGAAGGTCCCTCCATCAGGATGCGGGGGCGAGTATCGCGCGACACTTGTTGCAAAGGGGTGGGCAATCCACTCAAGTCAAACTCAACCCATGGACGCCAGTTCACGTGGTCCTGTGAAAGAAAGAGAGTCATTTCAAGAATGGAGGTAAAAAAAATAATAATAAAGATGTCAAGTATAAAGAAATACCGGGGTGAGATCATCCACCTGCGAGCCAAGGGTCCCCAACATTCAGGTAAAAATCTGAACCTATTTGCATTTTTACGGAAACTAACATTTACTTTTCTGATGATTTTCAGGTTGCCACATAAAAGAGCACCATCATCCGGTCGCCGCTGAAAGGGACCATCCATCGTCAGGTTGCCGTATAAAAGAGCACCATCATTGGGTCGCCTCTAAAAAGGGACCATCTGTCATCCGGTTGCCACACAAAAGAGCACCAACAGCGACAGTCGTCCAATGGTCGCCACCTAAAGTCCTCCACCGATGTCGTCAACGATAGTCGTCCAACGGTCGCCACCTAAAGGCCTCCAACGATGTCGTCAGTAGCAGTCGTTTAAACGGGTTCCACATAAAGGTCTCCAACGAAATCTTCAGCATCAATCGTCCAACGGTTACCATCTAAAGGTTACCTACGACCTCATCAACAGCAGCAGTCGTGTAAACGGATTCCACCTAAAGGTCTCCAACGACATCTTCAGCAGCAGTCGTCCAACGGTTGCCACCTAAACGTTACCCACGACGTCATCAGCCGGTCGCCATATAAAAGAGCACGGCCAGCATCAAGACAGACATCAAGTCTACTTTGACCTTCGTCCAATTTGGACTCGATCAAAGTGGGGGCTCTCTGTAGACACCGAGATTTGCACCAATATAATCTCGACATATCAAAAGTGTGAATAAAAACATTGAAGGTCGGATACACCATTGAGGCAATGTAGCAAGCAATGCAAAAAAATTAAATCAAGCCGGCCCACTTCTAGCGACAAAACCCGCACGGGTTTTAATCAAGACAAGAGGCCCAGAACTAGGACAGGCCCAAGGCGCGCCCCAACCCAGGCTTCAAAACCCGCGCGGGTTTTCTTTTGGCAAAAACGCGTCGTTATGCTCGTCCACGTCAGCGATCCGTGTGTGAAATCATTTTCGATCATTATCCCATGATATTAGCACCATGTGGGTTGACCCTCTTGGCTTGACTACGTGATTTGCATGGCATGATCATGGGGATATGTCCCCTTGATTTTCCCTCCATTTCCCTCCTAAACCTACCCTTCACCACCTATAAATACCCCCCTCCATTCCATTCATTCTTCACCAATGATCACCAACTTACACCATTATTCTACCCTTACTCTACTATTATCATAATCCTACATCCACTCTCTCAAAACTCTCTCTATTACATTCATATTCATATTACCATTCCCTAACTCTACCAAAATCATCACTCACATACTATCCTACTACCATTCTCATACTCATCATTCCATTTCACCAAGTCAAGGCAAGGGCAAGATCTTCGAATGGCGCATTCGGGCTCCTAAACCAACGAGGTTCGCCTTTCCGCTTCGTTCATTATTGTTATCTTATTTATGTAATTCATATTTCTTCTTCTTTACTTGTGCACATTTTGTAAATAAAAATCTTGTTTTATAACGCATGTTAAGAATATAAAGTTTCGAAATCAATTAAACTTCTCCTCGCTCTTTTTCATTTAAAGTCGATTTTAGTAGAGTCCGTTTTCTAACGGGCGAATTCAAGAATTCTTATAATTCTTGAGTTCATAGCCTTACCCCCGAGCTTAGAATCGGGTTTCGTAGACAGGAGTTATTTTTATTATTTTTACGGTTTGTCGATTTCCTTAAATCGGCTGGCGACTCTTTTATTCTTTTTATAATCCGTTTAATTATTTAACATTTGAATTTACACTAAAAATAATTAAACATGACTTAACATTCCTCATTCATCACATTCAAGGTTTAAACCAAGAGAAAATGGGCCATGAAATGGTAAAACCCGCACGGGCTTTATGGTTTCTGACCCACTTTCTCTGGCCCAGGAAAGCGGACGGCCTAGTCCAAGGACTGTCAAAACCCGCGCGGGTTTTGACAGCTCTTGGCGGTCCGGTTGCTTTCTTTTGGGCCTGAATTTGCTGTTTGGGCCAATTTTAAGTTATATTTAATATATTTTTGGTGTAATTTCAAGTATTTAAATAATATAAAATGGATTTGTAAAATAAATAAAATTTCACCACCCCGAAAATGAATTTCGAATATAAAAATATCCTTATTTAAGGGTTAAGCAACCTTAGTCGGCTCCCGATCATTAAGTAGCGCATCACGGAGAAAAGTGTTCGCTTTTCCCGGGGTCCTACAATATATAGAGGACTATCGTGGAAAAATTCTGTGGACCAAATATTTTAAATCTTTTGATTTTTCTAGTGAATTTGATTTATTGCTGAGAACTTTACTAACGTTTTATTTTATAAGTTTTCAATGTATCTCATGTTTACAAGCTTGCAAACCACATGAAGAGGAATTTGACAAGCTACTAAGGGCTTTGACGTCATCCGGAATAGAGACCAAGATCCTAACTTACTAACTGAGCTTATTTTAATTTTCTAGAGTTTCTAATCTCCGTTCGATCTTCCCAAATTTTTAATCTTAATTTTTGATTTTAATCTACTTATTTGATAATTTGAGTTCTAACCTTACCCTTGTTATTTGACTTTAGGGAAAGAGGAAGCAAATTGGATTTGCATTATTAATTTGAAAAAGGAAAAGGAAGAACCGGAAAAGAAAAAAATAAAAGGGAGCAACATCAGGTAGGAAAACGCTAGCAGCGGTTCAGGAACCGCTAGCCGCGTCGTTCACAGAAACAAAACATTGAGAGAAAAACAAAAGCGCCGGTAGCGCTGAAAAAACGCCCCCATCGTTTTTCTCTTGCTTCTGGTTTTTAGTTCCCTTCAAATATTTTAAGCCCTAATCTTTCAAAACTCCCGACGCTACTCCACCTTTGCCAAGTGCCAATCTCTTCCTCGCCCCCGCGACCACACCGCTGCTCCCTCCTCCCCTTTTCTCTTCTTCGTTCCCGTTCTTCCCTTCCCCTGACACTCCCATTCTACATCCTTTCTACTCCATTGCACTTCACCGAACCCTAACCTCACATAAATTCACATAGAACCATCAAATTTGGTCCAAACTTCATCCCTAACTCTAAATGCTTTCGAATCTCCATTACTTGGAATTCTCGATTTTTACTTGCATTCAACAGATTCGAGGTATGATTCTAACTTATCTTTCACCTCCATTGTTACTCACTAGTATTTCTGGGTGTGTTTATGCAAATGCCATGAGTTATGCTTGGAAATTTAGTTTAAATTCACCATGGTTCATGCTTAGGTTTAGTACACTACTTGAGTAATTTTTTATACTAGTCAGTAATTTTTGGTTGTTTGATTTGGAAAATTTCGTATCCTTGTTGATTGTTATTCAAATTGAAAGTAATGTTGTTGTATTTGGAAGTGTGATGAGTTGGATGTTTGAACATATTGAACCTCTGTTTGAGAGTGTGAAGTTGAATTGTACTGTCTTTGAGTAGTAGAATGTGTGATTGAAATGAGGATTTTGAATCTTGGATGTTAATGTGCAAATATGGGAGGAGTATGACTATCTGGATCTGTTTTAAATCTTAATCTGCGAAAATTTCAGGTTTTGAACATATTGTCATTGGAGGTAATTTTTATTGAGATTTTACCTTGAACTCGCTTCTACTTTGTTATAAATTGCACCTCACCTCTCATAGTCGATCTCTAGTATTTTGTGGTGTTATTGTGCGTGAAATTCTCATGCTACTTGTTGAATTTATTCAATATGCCATTGTTCTTACCCAAGGAAGTCAAGAAACTTTCTTGAGCTTGTTTGATGCTAGTGATTTGTCTAGGATGAGTAATTTAATCAAAAATTATATTATTTTGTTGCTTTGGTGAGTGAAGTTTTATGACATTGACTAAAATAAGCTTAAGGTGTTGAAATTTGGGTTTAAATTTGGGTTATATCTGGATTGTTAAACGAATTTGACTACTCTGCTTAACTTTTGTACTTGCTTGATCTTGATTTGGTACCCTCTAAGTATCAAGCAAGCATGGGGGTGTCTAAGTACGTATGATTATTATGTTCACATTCAATTAATGTTTAGATGGTAAGAACGAAGAACCCAAGTTTCACGGCCGGTGGTCTCAATGATGATGGAGCCGCTGGGTGCCGGAAGCGCAAAGCTACGGCGGTTGAGAAAAGAAAACAGAAGGCCACGCCTCCGAGGGACTCGAGGAGCTCGAAACCCTTCAACTTTGAAGGGGAGACCAAGAAGAGGTACGATTCTCTTTCCCAACGAGCCCTCATCCCCACCAAATCTATGCATGAACCTTTCTTGCGTAATTGCGGCATGTTGGATGATGTTTTGTGGATGTTAGGACGTTGCAATATGACCAACATGGCTAGGCTTGGCGAACCGACCTATAGGAGGATTACCCTTGAATTCTTGTCTACCCTAGTTGTGAACCTCCAAGGGAGAGATGGGTGTATCCGTTTTTAGCTTCTGGGGGTGGAAAGGACGTTGAATGTATCCGAGTTTACCCATGCCTTTGGGTTACCTGAACGTACGTGTTGGGAATCATCCCTCATACCCTTAGAATGGGATGGGAAGGGTTTCTTTTACAGAATTTCTGATTTTGACGATTGGGACCCTAGCAACACACCCACGACCCTAATTAGAAACCCCGTGTTGAGGTATGTTCACCGTATACTCTCTTGAAGTATCTTTGGGAGACCCGGTAGCTCAAACAAAGCTACCCAGGCTGATTGTTATATGTTGCGTTGCATGCTTGATGCCGATACACGTGTCGACCCCGCGGCTATGCTTGCTCACCACCTTTCGAGTGTCGCTACCTCGTCCAACAAGGGCATTGCCATAGGAGGTTACATCACACACTTAGCACGCCAATACGGCTTTAGACCGCCTAGGAACCCCACTGACCTTGTCCTTAGTAGCATGATTTAGGACGGTGATTAGTGTAATTCTTTTGGTTTGTGCAAGTTTAATAAAGAATAGCGTTGTCTTTGGGTTTATCCCAACAACGCTAAGTTTCCCGTCCCTCACCCTCACATCTCACCTCAAGTCGCTGAAAACTTACTTTGGATGCCACCCTTTCCTGAGTTTGACCCCGAGCCTGAACCTGAAATCCACCCTGACCCTCAACCCGAACAACCTCAGTTAGACTATGAGGCGCGCTTTCACGACCTCAAGACCTCCATTGACCGGACCGAGCTCCGTATGAATGAGTTGCGGGAGAGTGTTGCTGAGTATAGGGGTCAGACTGACCTTCGTTTCGACCGCCTTGACGAGTCCATAGCTAACCTTGTCGGCCTTATACAGGCCATGTTTGATCGAGCCTCACCACCACCAGGACCGAGCCATAGCAATCCTTCGCCACCGAGTGAGGATCCTTGATCCTTTGCTCCGACCTTACCCTTCTCACCATTGTCTTCTGCATTGAGGACAATGTAGTGTTTAAGGATGGGGGGAGGGGGGTTATATCACTTTGTGAATATTTCTTTTAATTCTCTGATTTTTCTTTTATTTCGTGCTTCTTTTTCTTGTTTCATGCTTATTTTTCAATTTTTAGTATGTTCTTTGTGTTTTCTTTAATTGAGTTTTTAGTTGTGTGATTTTCTTTGCTTGTTTTTAGTTTTCCTTTCTAAGTTTGCTTTGTTTTCCTTTTAGTTTTTACATTTGCATTCACCTTCATTACATTAGTTAGAGCATATATATTTTTCTTTTCCTTCTTTTCTTAGTTTGTTTCTTTTTCTTTCTTTTGCACTCACCTTTGAAAAATCCAAAAAAATCAGAAAAATAGGAAAAAGACCAAAAAAATTAGAAAAGATTAGAAAATACCAAAAAAATATAGGATAGGACTAGGACTAAAACCGAAAACACCTTCGGTGATGATGTGTAAACCCTTCTTACTTTCAGTTTAGCTTGCTTTGCTTAGAAAAGTCAGGATGAGATCTCAAAGGTTTTTGAAACCTTTTCCTTTAAATTTTCTGATTTTGAGTCAAGTTATGAAAGTTGCATTTGACTGCTTTGACTATATTAGAAAGTATAAATATGCGTGTCGCAAATCTTTGGCCTAAGTTTAGTTGATTGAGCCCCATCTCCTGAGTCCACATTGCCTAAATTTTGAATTGATCACTTTTATCAATTCCATGATCGCCTGAGTGACTCACCCATTAGTTGCATCTCTAGAACTTGCTTTGCATCTTGCTTGAGACTACATATTTGCATTGCACGATGTGACAAAGTGATTAAGGCATTCGTTTTTATTTTGTTAAACTACATAGCCAAATAGCCTCTCTCACATTATATTTACCGTTCTTTTTGCCCCGCCTAGCCTTTGTTTATCCTTCTTTCATGATTGAATCCTGACAATACAAGCCTTGGCCTTTGATACTCAGTATCCCTTTGCCTTGCTTGGTTGAATGAGAGTTTGTCATTTTTTTGGAAGGAACCGTTGAGTCGGTGAGTTTTTGAACAAAATATGGAGTTTGGGAGAGATTGTGCTTATGATTCAAGCTAGAAGAAACTTAAAGTCCCACCTTTCGAATAACTTATGTTTGGTTATGTTGTACATACATTATATTGAGGTCAAGGTTAAGCTTATATGTTTGTGTTTCATCTCCCTTGATCACCCATCAAAAAGAAATAAAAAAAAAGAAGTATAAAATAAAAAAGAAAGAGAAAAAGAGTTCCAAAAGAAAAAAGGGTGATTAGAGAGATTCAATTCAATTTTCTGAAAGCTTTGACCTGGTTGTATTCAGTTGAAATTTTGATATTGTTGAGGGTGAAAGGTGAAATTCCTTGCATACATCAAGCAAGGAGGAGAGTGAGAGAGTTCTATTCATTATCAATCCAAGCATGGCTCTTAGCTCCTCATTCCCAAATTTTACCGCTCCTTACCCCTAACCTAAGCCCCGTTACAACCCAGAAAAGTCCTTTTGATTGTCACTTGTGCATTGCATAAATTCGACGACTCGAACGTTCGGTTTAATTTCTATTTACTTTATGCTTCGTTATTCAGATTTTATTATTGTCTTCCTTGATTTTATTATTATGAGTACTTAGATTCTTCGTTTAGGGGATAAACTCGATGTTTCTTGAATAATTTATAGTGCGTGATTTCAGTTTTAGGTTTTAATACAGTTGTTTAATCTCCGTGTTTTATCTGTCATAGTGAGTGATTGATCACCTCTTGCTCGGTATTAGGTTCTCGACAACAGAACGACAGTTTGAGTCTTGAATTGGAAAGACGTGGATCGAATAGGTTTAGAAAATAGTTAGAAATAATGATTCTTGCCTAGGGTCAATTTATAATCAGTTCTTTATCTTTGATTGGATTAAATAGTTAGAAATAATGTTTAGTTTAATCACTGTAACTCACTTCGAATCGTAAGATTGCTGTGAAAAGCCTTAGAAAGATTATAGACCCCGACACTACCAATATTACCTAGAGCTAGAATTACCGCTTAATTGATTATGTTACTAGAGTGGACTCCCCTGAACGATTTTAATTACTTGGTTAAATCATTTAAATTCCACATTTCTTAGTTTAGTTCTTTGAATCATTACGACAACCTTTGGACGACCTAGCATCCTTTGTAGTGAACTAGTTTAGTGGGTAATTGAACACAAGTCCCTGAGAGAGAATGATATTTTTATTACTACACAGACCCGTACACTTGCGATACACAGACACCTTATATGTTTTAGGTCTGCCAGTTGGCAATTTTGACCAATCAGAACCTTTCCTAGCTGGGAGGGTAATTTTAAGTTACCTCAGTAACTTTCCCGGGCTTTCCTAAGCTGGATGTAATCTCAACAGCTTAAGAAAGGCTGGGAAAGACTTAAATACCCTCATTGTAGCTGAAAAAAATAACTTGGCCTCAGAACTGAGGTTCTAGAAAAACCGATAACAAACAACCATTGCAGGGTTGCTTGTTCCGAGGGTTGCAACTTAATGTCTCCTGGCTTGAACATGCTGGAACTGGCTTGGGAGTTCAAAATTGCATTTCAAGGAACAAAAATCTCCTAGGGACCTTAGGCTGAATCTGACTCAATTTAGAGATACAAAATGGAGAAAGATGCCTGCTTGGACTAGTTTTGTTGGGAACTGAATTTGACATGAATGGCCAATGCTGGTGGGATGGGTGGCTGTGCTGGCCAAGACTTGCGTTACTAATGTGTAGCAAGCCTGGATGGATGATGTTGGTAAGTTGATAGCTGATGTGGACTCCTTGAACTGCTGCTGAGGATGGAAGCCTCTTTCTTTGGAATTGCTCTAACTTTGTTGAGTTTGGCATGGCAAGGTGTTGCGATAATGCGTGTCTTTGAAGTTCTTTGGTGTAGCTTCCTTGGGTGATGAAGATGATGTAGATGTTGCTCGTGCTACTACTGTTGCTTAATCATCCCCACACTCCTGGTTTGAGCTGGCTGGTGATGCTTGAACTGGTGCTGGATTTGCTGGATGGTCTCCATCATCCTCCCCAGGTTGAGGAAAGTTTGTCCTCAAACTTGGAAGGTCTTCATGCTCTAGAAAATAGGGCCTTAAATCTGCAATGTTGAAGGTGGCACTCCCTCCGTAGTCCTTTGAAAGATCCAATCTGTAGGCATTATCTCCTATTTTCACCAAGACTTCAAATGGACCATCTGCTCTTGGAACCAACTTGCTTCTCCTCTTTGTTGGGAACCTATCTTTCCTTAGGTGTATCCACACTAGATCTCCAGACTGGAAACCCATTTTGCTCCTATGCTTGTTGGCTGAAGTAGCTGCCTACTTAGAATACTTGATGATTTTCTCTCTAACCTGCTGATAAAGCTTCTTGATCATCTCTGCATGAGTACCTGCTTCATAACTGAACTTTACAGAATTTGTTAGTGGAGATAAATCCAAAGGAGTGATATGATTTCTCCCATATACCACCTGAAATGGGGAAAGGCCAATTGCCTTCGAAGGGGCTCTATTGAATTCAAACTCAGCATAGGGCAAAAGAGTGTCCCATCCTGTTTTATTGGTGTTTATCAGTGATCTCAATAAAGTTCCAAGTGTCCTGTTGGTCACCTCTGTCTGTCCATCAGTCTGTGGGTGGCATGTTGTGCTGTATTTGAGCCTTGTCCCTAGCTTCTTCCAGAGAGTCACCCAGAAATGACTCAAAAATATGGCATCCCTATCAGACACCATGCTCTTAGGGACTCCATGAAGCCTCACTACCTCCTGAAAGTAGAGCTTTGCCACTTTTACTGCATCATTTGTGGTGTGGCATGGAATAAAATGATCCATTTTGTTGAATCTGTCTACCACCACCATCACTAAGTCTTTTCCCCTCTGTGATCTTGGCAGACCAACAATGAAATCCAAGCTTACATCCTCCCATGGGCTGGTAGGGACTGACAATGGTGTATATAGCCCTTGAGGTAGGTTGTGGCTCTTGGCTACTTGACAAATTGCACACCTCTTCACCCAATGCTCCACAGCATTCCTCATTCTAGGCCAGCAGTAATGCTCTTTCAGCATCAGAAGAGTTTTCTTAATGCCAAAGTGGCTTGCTAAGCACCCTCCATGGACTTCAGAAAGTAGTAGCTCCCTAAAGCTACTCTTGGGTATACACAACCTTGCTCTTTTGAAAAGGAACCCTTGGTCTATATAATACATACTCTAAGGGTGTCCCTGACACTTCTGGAAAATCTCACCAAAATCCTCATCTTCCTTGTACAAGGCTTTCAACTGCTCAAAGCCAAGTACCCTTGCATCTAAGACCTGTAGCAACAGATATCTCCTTGATAAAGCATCAGCTCCCTTGTTCAGCTTCCCTGATTTGTGGTGGATCATGAAATGGAACTGCTGCATGAACCCTACCCAAGCAGCATGCCTAGTGTTGAGCTTGCGCTGCCCTTGAATGAACTTCAAGGCCTCATGATCACTGTGCAAGATAAACTATGCTCCAATGAGGTAGTGCCTCCAGTGTTGAAGAGCTCTAATGATGGCATAGAACTCTTTATCATAGGTGCTATACTTCCTCTTGGCTTCATTCAACTTTTCATTGAAGTAGGCAACAGGTTTGCCTTCCTGGGTCAGAACTGCTCTTATGCCAACACTTGAAGCATCACATTCCTCTTCAAAAACTTTAGAGAAACTTGATAAAGCCAGGACTGGTGCTGATGTAAGGTGTCTCTTGATCTCTTCAAATGCTCTTTGTGCTGCTGGTGTCCAAGAGAAACTTTTGCCCTTCACTAGCTCTGTCATAGGTGCGAGGATGGTGCTAAAATTTCTCACAAACCTCCAGTAAAATGAAGCTAAACCATGAAAACTTCTAATTTGCTAAATTGAACTAGGAATAGGCCACTCCCTTATTGTATTGACCTTTTCCTCATCCACCTGAATCCCTGCTGCTGTCACAATGTAGCCAAGAAAAGATACTTAGCTTGCAAAGAATTGGCACTTCTTTAGATTCCCATACAACAACTCCCTGCTCAATATCTCCATCACACTCTTTAGGTGGTCAATATGCTCCATTACATATTGACTGTAAATAAGTATGTCATTAAAATAGACAACAACACACTTACTAATCAATGGCTGTAGAACCCAGTTCTTCAGCCTCATGAATGTAGATGGTGCATTTGTCAAGCCAAAAGGCATGACTAACCACTCAAATAACCCTCATTTAGTCTCGAAAGCTGTCTTCCATTCACCTCCTTCACAAATCCTGATCTGGTATAGCCACTCCTCAGATTAACCTTGGAAAACACTACGTAGCCATGCAGTTCATCTAGCATGTCTTCAAGCCTTGGGATTGGATACCTGTACTTAATAGTAATCTTGTTAATCGCTCTACAGTCAATACACATTCTTTGATTGTTATCCTTCTTAGGCACCAATAAGGCTAGTAATACACAGGGGCTCAAACACTCCCTTATCATTCCCTTCTCCGGTTGCTCATCAACTTGTCTTTGGATTTCATTTGTCTCAGTTGGGGTCATCCTATAGGCAGGTTTGTTTGGCAAGACAAATCATGGGATAAGATATATCTTGTGCTGTATGTCTCTCTTAGGGGGTAGGCCTGGGGGCATCTCTTCAGGAAAGACATGTAGGTACTGGTTTAGGATAGGCTGGAATAGGGGGTGATCATTTTGTGGGGGTAGGTCATCCTCAATGTCAAGCAAGATGATTCCACTTTGCTCACTGAACTCATGTTGTTCAGCTGGCAAAAGGACATCAAGAGTTGGCTCAACATAAGGTTTTTGGGTCTTTTTGTGAGCTGGGATGGTCTAAGAGGGGTAAGGGTGATTTTCTTGCTATTTAGGCAAAGAGAATATGTGTTTGCTCTCCCATTATAGCTAACAGACCTGTCATACATCCATGGTCTTCCTAATAATAGGTGTCAGGCATCCATAGGAATCACATCACACCAAACTTCATCTTTATAAGCTGAACCAATTGAGAAATTGATAAGGGCATCTAGAAGAAATCTTGATACCTTTACTTTGGCTCAACCACTGTATGGTATAGGGTGCCGGATGGGGGCTGGTAGCCAGACTGAGCTTCTTCACCATGGTTTCAAAGGCTGCATTGGTGCAGCTGCCTCCATCAATGATCAAAGAACATATTTTCCAACCAACTGTGCACCTGGTATGCAAAATGTTCTCCATTTGCTCTGTTGCTTTATCCACTACTGAACTGCTCAAGATCCTCCTGATCACAAGCATTTCCCCTTCATCAGGACCTACTTCAACCTCTTCACCATCATATATAGGTTCTCCATGGGACTCTTCATACTGATCTTCTTCCTCAAAGGGCTCAGGATCAAGCAAAAGAGCTGCTTGAAACTTAGCCAAGGTGACTACTCTTCTGTTGGGACATTCAGATGCTCTGCGTCCAAGACCTTGACACCTGAAACATCTTCTTTTTGGGAAAGCTTTACTATTAGGGGCTGGGGTTCTTTGTGGAGCATTTTGTAGCTGGTTTTGAGGTGTTCTTAAGGCTGGATATCTGGTCTGAGGAGGGGCTGAGGGTGGATAGGCTCTTTGAGGGGGATTGTAGGGCTTGCTGTAAGGATTTGGCTTGGCTTGGGCATATAACTTGGCTGAATACTTGCTGCTGTACTCCTTGACTCTAGCTTTATTCTGCTGTTCCACCTTATGAGCCAAAGAACCTAGCTCATCAAGTGAATCATAAACCTGCAGCTCAACAACATTCTTGATACTGTCATTCAAACCGGCAAGGTACCTAACATAAGTTTGTACCTCATTCTCCTGCATATTACACTTCCAAAGCAAGTGCTCAAACTCTTTGGTATATTCCTCCACATATTTGCTTCCCTGCACCAAATGTTGTAGCTTAGAGTAGTTTTCCTTCATATAGTTGTCTGGAAGGAACTTCTCTTTCAACTTCTGCCTCATTTCAACCCAAGTACTCACCTTATCTTCACCAATTTCCATTCTTCTTCTCTGCAGATTAGTCCACCAAGTAGAAGCATATTTTTTTAACTTCAAGGCAACTAACTTTACCTTATTCTCTTCTGACACTTCTTTGAGGTAACAAAACCCTCTCCATAGTCTGTAACCAATCTAGGAAAACATCAGGATCTAACTTCCCTGCATACTCAGGTATATCAATCTTGAAATCTAACTTCTCTATTCTCCTATCTTCCCTCCTTTCCTCCCTTTCACTTTCAATATTCTCCTTAGGTTCACTGATCCTAGGTGATCTCCTTACATATCTCCTCCTTCTGTGTGTTGTCCTAGGACCTCGACCTCCTCTCCCTGTCCTACTGAAAGAATTTTAACCTTCTCCTTCCTCTAACTCCTCATCAGTCTCTTTATTAAGCTCAGTTCTATGCAATCTCATATAATACTGTAGTTGTTCACTCAAGAATTTCATTTTTTGCTCCATTTCTTCTTTTTCTTTCAAGTTTTGTCCTGTGACTTCCTAAGGTGTTCTACTAGCTCCGGCCATCTTAACTATCTCAAACAACACTCCAAGATAGAACACAGCTCTGACACCAAGATGATGTATGCAAGCTTACAAAGATCAGAGTATTGAACTTACTATACACCGCACAGAATCACACACACACTACAGATGACTTCAAACAAAGCTAATTGGATGTTGTTAGCTGGACTAGATGACAAACCGATGGAAAATGAAAAGGATAGACTTGTATTCACTCTGATACAAACACACCACAGAATAAACACAAGGGCAAAGGACTTAGTTACCTCAGCAGATACAGACACACCACCACTGAAGCAATCAAGCTCTACACAGACCACTAGGATTGCCAACTCCTAGATACTGAAGTAGATTCAACCCAAATGAGAGTTTGCTA
The DNA here is from genome assembly GCA_029582165.1 of Portulaca oleracea. Taxonomy (NCBI): domain Eukaryota; kingdom Viridiplantae; phylum Streptophyta; class Magnoliopsida; order Caryophyllales; family Portulacaceae; genus Portulaca; species Portulaca oleracea. Next base: position 5,989,068 of record CM055878.1, on the reverse strand, counting down.
ACACTCAGAAACGAGAGGCTCAACTAAGGCACTCAAAATGCTATTGAAAATATCACTGATTTGTTTTTCAAGCTGCTGGATACATAGCTATATATAGCTAATCCTAAATAGTTTGATTAGAGGCACTTAATTAAGTAACTTGCTAATCTCCCCTCTAATCTAGCTGCTAAAATAAACTAACTACATCATATTACAACTTATGCTAGCTAATACAATCCGGATACATTTGAAAATAAAAGGAAAGAAATGTTGGCTTCTGATTGGACCAAAACCCCAAAGGTTGGCAATTTTGACCAATCAGAACCTTTCCTATCTGGGAGGGTAATTTTAAGTTACCTCAGTAACTTTCCCGGGCTTTCCTAAGCTAGATGTAATCTCAACAACTTAAGAAAGGATGGGAAAGACTTAAATACCCTCATTGTAGTTGAACAAAATAACTTGGCCTCAAAAATGAGGTTCTGGAAAAACTGATAACAACCATTGCAGGGTTGCTTGTTCTGAGGGTTGCAACTTAATGTCTACTGGCTTGAACATGCTGGAATTAGCTTGGGACTTGAAAATTGCATGTCAAGGAACAAAAATGTCCTAGGGACCTTAGGATGAATCTCACTTAATTCAGAGATACAAAATTGAGAAAGATAACTGCTTGGACTGGTGTTGTTGGGAACTAAATTTGACATGAATGGCCAATGCTGGTGGGATGGGTGGCTGTGCTGGCCAGGACTTGCCTTACTAATGTGTAGAAAGCCTGGATGGATGATGTTGGTCGGTTGAGGGCTGTTGTGGACTCCTTGAACTGCTGCTGAGGATAGAAGCCTGTTGTTTATGCTGAAATTGCTCCAACAGCTGCTAAGTTTGGCACAGCAAGGCTGGATACTGACAATCCTAGTGCTGAAGTTGTTGGTGTTGCTTCCTTTGGTGATGAAGATGATGTAGATGTTGCTCGTGCTACTGCTGTTGCTGAATCATCCCAACACTCCTAGTCTGAACTAGCTGGTGATGCTTGAACTGGTGCTGGATTTGCTGGATGATCTCCATCAGATTAGAAAATCAACGTCTCCATGAGCCATCGACATCATCCCCGGTGAAGTCTCTCCAATAAGTAAGGCGTCATTCTCACCTGAGATCACCTATCTGCGCAAGTTCGCTAACCGCGACACAGGACTTAGCTTCCAAGTGTCAGCCCACACTTTTAGTAGGACGCCTCAAACGTCCGAGATCATATGAAGTAGGACGCCACCGAACGTCCGAGATCACTTCAAGTAGAGCATCATTCTTGCTCGAGATCACCCTCGACAAAGGCGCACGCCGCCCACAGCCGCGATGCAGGACCCCGCTTCTAAGCATCACCCCAGGCTTCGCATTCCACAAAGTCATATCCTCATGCTTTGCATTCCACAAAATCAAGACTACTTATATTCTTGTCCTAACTATTGACTCAATCAAAGTGGGGGGCTCTCTGTAGACACCGGATTTTGGCACATAAATATATTGCATATATATATATAACGAAGAAAAAATAAAGAAGGAGAAGTCGGTCGGTAAGCTAGATTTTAGCATAGATTTTATAAACTTCTTAATGTAATTTTTATTACTTCCTATTTATGTATTTTTTAGTTAGAAAATTAGGAAATTAGAAAAGGGAAGCCAAGCCAAGCCATGCATGCCACGTGCCAAGAGGTTGCGAGATCGAACCCTCACAAAAGCACTCAAAAACACCTCTCAAAAGCTAAATAATACACACTCACTTCGTCCAGTGTGTAGCAACACTTCCCTAGGAAAACCCTCTTCACACTTCACCGTCCATGCATGCATGGACGAGGAGGGATCCATCCCCCCCTGCACGAATGTCAGTCGGCCATTGTAGCTCCGCCCACACGTGGTCAATTGACCACGTGCTGCCGTCCATAGCCACCCATCCCCCCTAGTTGCCTAGTGAATGCAAAGCCTCGGAGATTACTAGGTGTGCATGTATGCATGCATGTATCTCGTCTCCTCCACTCTCCTATAAATACCATCCTACTCCAAGTTATTTTTATCATCCAATCCACTCATCATCTATCCCCCTCTATTCATTCTCTCATCTCTCATCTCTCAAATCTCACAAAGTCTCTCTACTCCTTATACTCTCTTACTATCCTACTACCATCCTTATCACCCTCTAATCTATTCCTACCATAATCTTCATCTTCTTATCCTCACAAAAAGCCTAAATACATATCTTATCTTATCCATCCCAAACTGCACAAAAAACCCTAGCCTAATTAAACACATTCAAAACCTCAAAAAAGAAGCTTCCTTACCCTCTCTTTATCACCTTTTCCTACAATCTTTTCTATTATTCTTTTGATCCATTTTGGCACTTTGAGAGGAGGTTTCTAAAGGCATCAAAGAAGGTTCTTCAAGGCACCAAGAGGTTAGACAAGGCTTTCCCCAACAAAGTAGCAATGTAAGCTTTTAAGTATTCTTCTTTTCTTTTAAATAATTGTGTATTTGTGCTTTTTTTATATTGTATATTACATTCTTGTTGCATGATTCAATGAAATGATTCTATACAGTTTTCCTTTAATTTCCTTCCAAACCTTATCAAAAGTATGATTTTAAAATTTTTGTAGAGTTTTTCCTTTTGTGAGATGCGAGCTCTTAAGGTTTACTTTTCAAGTTCGTAGCCTTACCCCCCAGATCCTGTCTTGGGTTTCGCAGGTGGAGTCTTTCTTTCTTTTTCTTTTGGTTTGTCTTGGCTTTTCCTTTAACAAGTCGAGTGGCGACTCCCATTTCGACTAAAACACATCGAGGATTGCATAAGCTATGGTTGACGTGGTTTTACAATGTATGGATGCAACTTTAGGGTTTTCTTCTTATATTTCTAAATAATATTTGCATAAATCACTTTTTTTCGAGCCTAACATTTAAATGAGCAAATTGGGTTAACTTTAGAAGAGTTTGAAACAAGTGGATGTTCACTCTTAAAGGTTTAATCCAAGGACTCATAAAATGCATAAGTAAAGGGAAGGTGATTTACAAAGTATTATTCATGAAATGTAAGATTAATTCCTTAAAGAGTTTTCAAAGGTTAAACCCCAGCACAAATCACCGAATCACACCCCCAATCCAACGTGGACACTCGGAAGCCCGAACGGTGAAAAAAAATGTCCACAACCGACCTTAGTTCTTTTTGTTGTTTTGTGATCCCCTTTCAAACCATTTCCTTACCCTAGCAATCTTAATCCCGACCTCAACCTAGATTCTATGACCAAGGCCCCTCGCTCCCTGAGAGAGAACGACAAAATCGGTTAATACAAACCACGTGTACTCAAAATGGCGCCGTTGTCGGGGAGCCAGCACCCCTAGTTTTAGTTTCTTCATTATAGGTTATTTGAGATTGCTTTCACGCTAGAAATCAGTTTGTGCTAATCCAATTGATTTTAAGCTCCGTTTGTTTCTTGTTGGTACATGTAGGTTCGCCTTAGTGCTTTATCAAGCATCGTAGGAAGTCTCAAGTCCCAATGGTTGAGGCTCAAGCTGGTTCACCTCGTACCCTTCTTTCATATGTCGTTCCATCATTAGGTACGGGAGGCAGTCCTATCACATTACCACCATTACCACCCGATGTTGTGTCCGAGTTTAAACCTCACTTACTTGAAGTCTTCGAAAGAAACCTAGTTCATGGGGACAATGCTGCTGAAAGTCCCGTTGCTCATATTGATAAATTCGAAGAGTGAATCAGTTTTGTGCAAATTCCAAGGATATCATCAGAATTTGTGAAGTTTAAATTCTTTCCTCTCACTCTAACGGGGAAAGCAAAGATATGACTTCAGACTTGTCCACCTTGTTTTTATTCTTCATGGGAGTCACTTAAAGGAGATTTCCTTCATCATTTCTTTCCAGCGGAGGAGACACACCGACTTAGAGCATAAATTTTAAGTTTCAAGCAACGGTCAGAAGAAAGTCTTTTCGACGCTTGGGGGAGATTTAAGAGTCTTCAATGACAGTTCCCTCATCACAATTTACCGGATTGGATGTTACTTCAACATTTTTATCATGGGCTTCGTGGTCCTCTTAGGGAATCTATTGATAATACATCCGGAGGGATGTTTTTGAAGAAGACCGTGGAAGATGCTAATATTCTCTTACATGAGCTAACAAAACATGCTCCTCATTGGGCAGACGGTCGAACTTCAGGAGATGGAGGCTATTCTTTAGAGGACAACCCCACCATAAAGTTCCTTTTAGCCACCGTCTATGAGACACAAAAAGAGAAGTCAAATGCGGAGGCTTCCAATCAATTGAGAATTGCCCAAGCAATGCAATCCTTTGCATCCACTTCCGTTCCAAATATTCATACTTGTGAGTTTTGCTATGGTCCACACCCTACTCAACATTGTGCAAAAATTCAACAATTGGAGCAAGTGAATGCCATTCATGCTTCCCATATCAACCAAGATCCTTATTACACCGCCAACCACTACCCTTCTACCTCTCAACGCCGTGAACATCGCCAAATTATTCAAGAAGAATCCTTCCATCAAACCCAACAAGATATTCCATAACCTCAAATTTCTCTACCACCCTAAGAATCCTCGATTGAGTTGATGTTGAGCAAATCATGGAGAACCAAGAGAAGGATCGATCTTACATCCAAAGTCTCGAACTCAAATTAACTCAAGTCAACCAACCTCAATCTGTACCCATCCAACCTCAATCCATTCAAGTGGTGGAAGTGAATGTCATTACTTTGCGGAGTGGAAGAGAAGTTGAGGGACCCAATTTGGTCGAGGAGGAACCTTCTAGAGAGAATGAGGGAGATGTTGAAAATATATACGAAGTTGAGGATATGGAGGTTGAGCAATCTGTAGATGAAGAGAAAGACGATGATGTTGCCCGATGATGAGGAGGAAGGAGATATAGTGAAATCTAAGGAGATTGTGAAAGAGAATGACTACGATCAACCCACGAGGCAGTTGAAACCATACCGACCACCAATTCCATTTTGCGAGAGATAGGTTCAACACAAGAGTGGTGAGAAATGCTTCAGGTTTATTGTGATGTTGAAAAAGCTTTAAGTTAATATACCTTTCCTAGATGACATGTCGGAGGTTCCTTCATTCAAGAAACATCTCAAGGACCTCTTGACAAACAAAAGAAGAATCAAGGAGACATCGACCGTTCATCTCACGGTTAGTTGCAATGCCATTATGGGGAGCAGAACTCCCTAAAAACTAGCCGACCTTGGTAGTTTCTCCATACCGCGCTTAATTGGGGAAATGAAGATCGACAAGGCACTTTGTGACTTGGGGGCGAGTGTGAGTATCATGCCACACTCTATTTGCAAGTGGCTCAATCTCGACGATTTGACCCCCACAACAATCAGTTTGCACCTTGCCGACAGAAGTATTAGAAGTCCATTGGGGATTTTAGAAGATGTTCCAATTCAAGTGGGAAGTTTTCTCATCCCTTGTGACTTCGTTATTCTGGAGATGGAGGAAGATTGGAATATTCCCATTATTCTTGGTCGACCTTTCTTGGCTACTGCAGGGGCAATAATAGATGTGAAAAGGGGCCGCTTGTCTCTTCATGTGGGTAGAGATCATATTGTTTTCGACATCGATCATTCGAGGATGAAACCCCACAACGAATCCCCTTTTAAGGTCAATGCAGTGGCCGACATCTTAGATGAGCCCCAAAAGGAGTCTTACTTTCTTGAAGTTGAGCCCAATGATAGGGGAGAAATCAAGTATCTAAGGGCCTCACATTCAATTGCAAGTGAAGTTGAGGGAATCTACCGTGATCAACCTCCCAAGATTATCCCATGGAGAAAAGAAATTTCTTTGAGTGAAAGCTATGTTGAGTGCGACAAAGTCAATGAGATGATTTTCAAAGGTCCTAGGCCCGGTAAACGTCCCAACTACGAGTTGAAGTTACCTTCTATTTCCTCGCGGCCTATTAAATTTTTGAGGAAGCGAGCTTCGTTGTTGCCCAAGGCTAGGAAGTGTTGGAAAACAAGAAGGAAGCATTGGTGGAGGAAATCAAGGAAAATGCTACCCGGATTTCGTAGGTGGATGAGTAGACCACGGGAAGAGTGCCCCAAGTCATCCATGAATCTCTTTGAGAATCGTGGGAAAAAGAGGAATAAGAATTGGTGGAAAAGATTGATGATGTTCTTGGTTTGTGTCCCAAGGCTTCCAAGAATCAAGTAATTGGGTCAAGCTAGGGACCTAAAACAAGCGCTCTATGGGAGGAACCCTATAATTTTTGCGGTTCTTCTAGCAAATTTTATCTTTTTCATTTTCTTATTTGTTCGTTTTTCTTCTTTCTAATTTTCTTGTTAGTTTTCTTTAGGTTTTCTCTTTTTCTTGCCTTTTTGATTTTCTTTATCTCTTTCTTTTGTATTTTTGAGGTATTAGTTCTAGGATTAAAAGAAAAAGTTTGAAAAAAAAGAGAGGAAAATGATGTGAAAAAGAAAAATAAAAGAAGGTGTTGGAAAATAAAAGAATTGAAGTTTGGAGCGAAGGGAAAGAAGTGGGAGTGAGTGAGTTCTTGAAAAGAAAATGAGTGTTGAAGGATTGATGGGATTAAGCATGGGGAAGTATAGAAAGCATGGGGAAGTATAGAAAGATGGTTATGAAGGGATGGAATTTTAGGAATTAGAATATTTTAGGTGTTGGAGGTGCTGAGTTGCCCAGAATTCGGTAACGAGCGCCACACAGTGAATAACACCCGTTACATAGCAGCGGACACAGCAACAAGCATTTCCCCAAAAGCTGGTCGCACCCGCGACCAAATCATTAGCACCCGGTACAACATCTCTCCAGAACGGCATAGCGGTTGCGGCAGGCTAAGTGGCGACCGCGAAAATAGTACCAGCACCTCCAGCTTTCCAGTCAATCGCGCCCGCGACAAGGCGCTGTTCAGCACAGTTCGCTCTAAAAATCCCGACCCTTCTTTCTTTTCTCTCATTTCTTTCCTCACAAACTCGTCTCCCTCTCTCACTCTAAACTCTAACACCCGCGACCAACTCTCTCTCAGACCCATTCGACCTTCTCCACCTCAATTTCATCATCCTCCTTCCTCCAATTTCGAATCACAGACATTCATTCTCTCAATTGCATTTTCATTCTGCTGCTAGGGTCCCTAATTTCGTCCAGAACTCAGACCCAAAGCGTGTAAATTCAGAAAGCATTCATCCCTTGTTGTCACAGTAAGGTAATTTATTGTTGGTTGTATGAAATTCAGTTTCTACTCACTGCATTGTGTTTGTGTGTTATGCTGTTACCTTGTAATAGCTGGAATACACACACACCTGCTCAATTGAGTCACTGTGCATGAGAATTGTTCTGAATTGGACACTGCCCTTTGTGTTCCTTCAATATAATCAACTTTTGCTACTAAATTTCGTCTCTACAGTCAACAAATTGAGTTAACTTTCTGCCATTGCCAAGCTCATTTTTGTCTTCTTGTGGTTGGATTTTTCAATTTTTGAGACTAGGAAACCATTGTGAGTTTAATCTATAGAGTTGAATCATTGTATTTCACATTTTATTGACATCATGAGTAGAAGCAAGTGTTCCAATACCGAAGAAGCCCCACCACCACCACCACCGGGACTATCTTCATCCGGGAGGGATCGTTATGAAGCTCAACTGGCCACTCTATTTCAGAATAATCCAAGGGCCAAGGTCACTTTTAGGGATAGCAATGATAAACAACGGTACTTGAAGCTCCAAGAAAGGAAAATTTGTGCACCCGATGTTTATGATGCGGCGACAGTCAAAGTCGTATTTTGCAATCCCAATTTTAGGCACTACATTCGAACTTTGGGATGGAAAGAATTCCTCAAGGTTGATGAGTCCATTGTCGATCAAGTCGTCCTTGAATTCCGAAGTTCGTTATGGGTTGACAAAGATGGTACCCAAGAAGCTACATTTAGGTATAGGGTGGAAAATCGGGAGAGGCAATGTACGGTCAAGGACTTGTGTGAAGCATTTGATCTACCTACGGATGGCAAGTTCTATAATCGGTATGCAAACTTTGATGAGCAAGAAACAATGCAGAAATTGGTGTGTTGGAGACGGGCGCATGTTGAATCAAGTGATGGACACCTACAGTATCATCGCCCCCGCAATTCAAAGGCGAGGGATTTTTCCAATTTGTCGGTCCGTATTTTACATAGGATAGTGACGAGTTCAATATTGGGCGAGATGATGGACGATCCAAGGTTCGGAAGGATGATCTGTTTGTCATTTTCAACGTCGTCCAAGGTCACCGAGTCAACACAGGGTCTTGCAGCCTTCATTGTCTCCAAGAGATTAGCTTGGAAGGTCGGCCCACCACGATAGGTATGGGCCACATCATCTGTCACTTTCTCCGACAGCAAGGATTTGGTGACTACCTTGATAGATGGACGCTGAGATATTTCCCGGACCCCATAGACGTAGTACGGCTGCAAAAGATGGACATCCTAGCCAAGGACTTGAATCATACCATCTACTTGCACGGGTACGGTGAGAACAGAACCTTTGTCTATCTTATTCTGGAGCGAGCCACGGAATGGCTAGATATCACCAACCCTAACAAATGGTCGTGTAGCCAAGACTATGGTGGCTACCGGAAGGTTGGTTGCCCGGATGTACCCGGAGAAGAGGAAGAAGAGAGAGGAGAAGAAGATGAGGAGGAAGAGGAGGAGTATGCCGACCATGGTGAAGCAAGCGGTAGTGGAAGTCAACCGTGGGAAGTTTCACTTGGGCAACTTAGCTCTCAATTCGAGCAGATGATAGTTGATCTTCAAGAGCAACGAACACTACTCCAGGGTCAGCACAATTTATTGGAGACCCAGCAAGACTTGTTACATGCCCAGCAATCCACGCTCAATTATGTGCACACGCATCTCCAACGGTACGAGCAGTACTTCGAGCAACAAAACCAGTTTTGGCGAGATTGGGGTTATCATCACTACTCCGTAGCGGGCCACATCCCGGCACCGCCAGGGTATGTAAATCCCCACTACCCGACCTATTTCCATTATTACCCTCCTCCGAGAGGAGACGAGCAGTAAACTGTAAGTATCCCCGCCCCCACTTCACTCTCTTAATTATTTTGATTTACACTGATAGTGTTAGATAAGTGTGGGGGGATGCTTTATAGGGAAGTTTTGGGAAGTCTGTCGCTTGGTTTGGTTTTTGTAAGGTTTGTTGTCCCCATGGTTAGGTTGCCTCGCATTCATTGCTTCATTTTCCTTTGGCATGCTCTTAGTTGTTTGAGTCGTAGTCTACGTTTTTCTTCAACTCTTTAGTTAGCTAGTGTCTTGTATATATTTTCGCTTTTGTTTTCCTTTAATCTTGCATGTGAACATTCATACTAAGATGGTTTCCTTGCTTATTTTTAACCCTTGGTATGATGTCTTTTGGATCGCGGATTGAGTTTGTTTTAAATGAAGACCTCGAGGTAACCTCTTTCCGCTCCCTCTTTGATGTGTGTATATCTTTGATCCTTGTTGCATGTTTGATTTTCTTTTGGATGGCGAACCCCTTGGTATGTTTGTTTTAGGATTATATTGCTGTTGGAGCCGTGTGGACTCGAGTCGCCACCACTTGCTCGCTAGTTGATTTGTATTTTTGTTTTGTCTTTTCTAGTTCTCTACCCTTTTCATGTGACACCCTTCCCACAATGAGGAAATTTCGGCGTTTTAATTGTGTGTGTGGGGGGGGGGGGGAGATATTTATGTTTAAGGGTAGATCACCTAGCATTTTTCTTTTTGGTTTTTCTTAGTTTTTTCTAAAATTTGAAAAAAAAATTCGAGAAAATGAAAGAGAAAAGGGAAAACGTTGTGAAAAACCTCCAAGGGTGTTTCTTTTTTCTGTTTGAAGATGCTTTCATTCACAATTGTGTAGGTAGTTGTCTAATTGGCCGATTTAATCTTTTAGAAGTGGCCGATATGAACAATGATAGGCCTTAGGCAGTATTTCTGTCATGATTTACCTCAATAGACCTTAGCATGGAATATGAAAGCAGAATCCTCACTCTTACACGCCTCGATCGTGATTTTCTTCCCTACTGTTAGATGATTTTAGTTGTTCAATGCTCTTGCTCCTCTTAATTAATTAATGAATTAATTAATTATTGTCGATTCCACCAATGAGGGTTGCTATGGGTGGACGGCGCTCATGCCTCTTAAGCACAATGTTTACGTATGGAGCAACCCGAAGTGGTAGGGTAACCCTTTGCAAAGGCCAGTCCTATTCCCGAAACAAATCGACACTGACGCCCCTAAAATCTTACAAAAAGGAATAAGAGTAAGGCTTAAGAAAGAAAAAGAGCGAAAAGAAAAAAAAAGAAAAGGAAGAAAAAGAAAAGAAAAGAGAAGTTGAAAAAAAAATAAAATAAAATAAAGAGTGAAGTTTGGTTAGCCAATAAACCCGAGCTTGAGCATGAAAATAACTTTGATTAACTGGTTAAGTTAGAAAGGATCGATTAGGGCCCACTTGCACTTGTGCACGAGGATTCTTGCTCAACATGAATTGTCGAGGTTGAAAACCTCATAGATTGGCAGTTTTCCAACCTCTGTGTCCTTGTTTGTTCATATTTTCTTCTTCCATTTGATTGTTGAGGCGGGTTGGGGAACGAAGTGCATGATTGTGGATGGGAATATCTTCCTCTCTTTTGTTTCGTTTTGTTTTTGGTTTTTCACCTTTTCTTTCTTTCCCTTTTCCTTTCATGGCTTTTATGGGTATAGTCGTTACAAACTCTCACGAAACCAACCTCGTCCACCTCGGCTGCCAGGGGGTTTAAAGGGCTTGGTGCATACACTAAATGCACTCGTTTCCTCCCACGATAGGGGAGTTGGCTTTCAGTTTTAGGTAGTTTTTGTTTTGTTTTGCTTGGGACGAGCAAAAGTTCAAGTGTTGGGGGGGTTTAGGCCTGATTTTAGGCCTAAATAACGCCTTTCGACTTGCTATTTTTGCTCAATTCCGAGTCTTTTTCATCGTTTTTATTAGCTTTTTAGTTGTTTTGTAGGTTTTCACACTTTTGGAGTAAAAGCAAGAAAAACGCGCTAAATTTAGGCTTTTTAGGGAATCCCGAGTGATTTCCTGAGCAAAGTCATGCCGAGAGCCGAATTGGAGTTGACCTGGGAAGCTGTTCCCCAATTTTGGTGCAAATCTGTGGCGTAACACCCGCTACAACCTTTGTAGCAGGCGCTAAAGCCAAGGATAGAAGATAGGGGAACAAAGTCAAGAGACAGTCGCGCCTGCCATGTATATGGTGGCACCTGCGATAAACCTATGACACCCGCTACACTCATGCGCCGCTCGCTACCCCAGAACAAATACTGCTCGCCAAGCATCACCAGGAAGCCTTCGCACCCGCGAAAGATGAGGTCGCGTCTGCTACCTCTCGCTCACCTGGAATCGCCTGGGGAGTTTTTCACCGTTGCCCTCGCCCCCAAGTACGTCGCGCCCGCGACGGACTGTTTTCCTGCATATTTTCATGGTTAAAATGGCTGCGTTTTGAGCAACTATAACGCTTTGTATTTAAACTCCAAATGACAATTTTGCTAGGGGGAATCTAGACTTTACCATTCAGTTTTTCATCTTAGTTTTTAGAGAGAGATTAGAAGGTTTTAGAGAGAGATTAGCTTGATTTAATCTAGGATTTTAGTGGATTTTGAGTTGTATTCAAGGATTGAAGATTCAACAATTGAGAGATTGCTTTGGATTTTGATTTATTCTTTGTTAATTCCTTTGCTTGTTTGTTAATTGCTTTACTTGCTTGTTTAATTGTTCTCGCTTGCCATTTTAATTGTTTTGCTTGGTTTGTGATTGTTGGTTGCTAGATATCATGCTTAGGGTTGGTTTTGATGTTGTTACCTTAGTTGTGATCATGATTAGTAGCTAGAAACCCCATGAGTTAGGGGGTAATTAAGGGTGTGAATGGGTGATTAGGTTTGGGTTAGCAATTTTAGTGAGTAATTAGTTTAGAAATCAATTTCCCACTCTTTTTCCTCCTTCAAGTGGGATGTATTTGGGTTCGAAAGCTCCCAAACCCATCCAACACATGATATGGAAGGTTGGAGTTGGGATAGCTCATGCTCACCCATGAAAGTGGAAGGAGGTTAACTAGGGAATTCCGTTTCATTAACCCTCCGGGTCCGTGGTGGACTTTGGGGAAGTTAATCTGGACTATCCTCGAGAGAGGAAGCCCGGTGGGTATTTTCTAATGGAATTGCCACTTGATTCTCCCTTCTTGTTGCTCTCTTATTGCGAAACCCATTCTCTTATTCCCCCTTGCATCCCGAAAAGCCCCCGAAGTCGACCATCTTCTTATCTTGACCGACCTTAGTTCTTTTTGTTGTTTTGTGATCCCCTTTCAAACCGTTTCCTTACCCTAGCAATCTTAATCCCGACCTCAACCAAGATTCTATGACAAGGCCCCTCGCTCCCTAAGGGAACGACAAAACCGGTTAATACAAACCACATGTACATTGCATGAACTCCTCGATGTGGTGAGTAGGAATTTCATATGGCATGAATTTAATGTTGGGCTCTACAATTTTGTCAACAACCTTCATGACTGGGTGGATATAGTAAAGGCACATCTGTGTACTTGTCAGCAAAGGTCGGAACAGTGCTCATTATCTAGGTAAGACTCTCCAGCTTTTGTTTTAAGGCCTTCATAGCATGATCCTCTACGACTTTGGGAATCTTCGTATCAGCTTTGGACTTCCCTTTGTATGATCCTAAGCCCTAAGACTTATCTCCTGTAGGTGACGAGTTCGAGCTCAGATTCGTACCCATGGATTTCCATATCATCATCATCTCCTTCAGCATTTAGACCCAACTCCTCATTGATCTTTGTGATGGCCTGCAGCATGCCATCCATCTCCTGCAGTTGCTCATGGAACCTCTTCCTAATCTGCTGCTCTTGTTCCAGGGAATTCATAGAGACTAGGCCTCGCATCTTGGTGTAAAGATCCTCTAGCTATTGAAGTGTTGGCTTCAGCGCCTTGGACAGGGATCTTCTAGAATCGTTCCTCAGCCATGGTATGATTTCGAGCTCTGTCTTGGATGGTGGACGGGTTGTAGTTTGGATTAGGAACTAGTCGGTCGGTATGCAGATCTCTGATGCGGGAACGGAGTCGATCTCCTATCTTACCTATATGGAAATTTGTTAGTGACTCGATAATTGACTTTGACACTTTCTACCCGATGCATGTATGTCCTAAGAGATCTATATGGGACCTTATTAGACTCGACACCTTCATGTTGACACTATAAAAGACTCACCCACTTCTTGGGAGTGCATGACCCAACTCTACATGGGACTAATAGCGGAACATTATAAAGGGCTAAATAAAATCAAATATAGCGGATTGATCATAAGTTAGAAAGCACAAATCAGTGTTTCACAATTCGAATGGGCCCAACCCACAGACTGACCGTTTTAAGGAGAATCCGTAACTTGGACCAACGAACTTAGACAGCTCGGGCTATATTGGCTATTATGCGGACTAGGATAACGTTCAACAAGACCGACAACCTACACTTTCCAACACATTTCTCTTTTTTGTTTATTTACTCAAGGTAAATGCATATTGTAAAGGACTGAATAAAGCCAACAATAAGTGGGTTATAATTAGTTTATAGGCTTAATTGGTAAATTCAATATGGTTGGGCCTAACAACGGGCCGACCATAAATGTGATGGATTCAATAATTAAATATATAAATTAATTTACCCATGCCTAGTGACTATTATGCAGTCTAAGACAGTATCAACTAACTTTCTTTAAGATTTTAGTAAGGTTTTGGACCTTCGTTAAGAGAGCATCGCAAAAGGCCATATGGGATCATCAAAGGCGAGTCAAGTTTACTTTATAAACTAGGATAATCAACCTTTGTACATGAATTGGCCCAACCACTGGGTTAACCATGATGTTTGAGGTTGATTGCCCTAACTGATAAACAAGCCTCTTCTAAGCCCAATGAACCTTACATGGACTAGAACGACGCCTTCTAAACTAAGGTCAACTTTTTTACAACAAAGAAAGGGGAGGGGAAAAACATATTCACATAGCATGCATGTTAGTCGAGTGGTTTGTAAGACCACGGTTTTATCGTTCTTCCACAGGGAGCTTGGGGCCTTAGCTGCAACTAATTGAATCTAGGTATGGTTTATGATCATGAAAGCATAAAAGACTTTAGGGTGAAAACAACACAAACACGCTATGTTCAGTCAAAAAGGTAAAACAATGGGTGTCGGGAGACTTTCGGGATGCAAACGGGAATGAGGAAATGGGTTTCGCAACAAGAGAGTAACGAGAAAGGGAAATCAAATGGTAATTCCGTTAGAAAAAAAAACCCACCGGACTACCTCTTTCAAGGATAGTCCGGATTAACTTCCCCGAAATCCATAGACAGACCCGGGAAGGTTAATAGAACGGAATTTCCTAGTTAGTTTATATTCGCTTTCGCGAACTAGAATACTAACTATCCTAATTCCTACCTGCCAACAAGCATTAGATGTATTCGGGATGCTTTCGCACCTAAATACATCCCACTTGAGGGAAGGATAGGATTAGGAAGTTGATTTCCTAACTAGTTACTTACTAAAATTGCTAACCCAAACCTAATTACCCATTCATACCCTTAATATCTCCCTAACCCATTAAGGTTCTAGCCACTAAACATCCTAACTATCATGTTAATAACATCAACAACTTCATTCATGCTTAAAAGGGTAAACAAGATGAAAATAAACATTCAATAACACCAACAATATTAATAATAACTAAAAACAGAGATTAGTAAATAAACAATAAATTAGAAAGAGAAAGGTTAAGAAGTGCTCATTGATTGTGAAGACAAGGGAGAAAACTTCAGAATATTAAAGCTCCAATGCTCCCAAGTTGAGAATAATCATCAAACTTCCAATAATAATCAGGGGAATCCAATACAAGAACTAATAATCTCAGCAAAGATCTTCCTTAATCCCTCTAATCTAAGGCTTTGAAAATCTCATAAAGAGTGCTAAAGTGTCATAAAAGATAGGTAAAGTTGTTGTCTAATCTCCTCTTAGCTAAAATGACCTAAAAACATTAAATAGTAATCAAGGTTGTTACTCAAAACTCATCATTTTACATAACAGACAAAACTCTCCCGCAGGGGACCGTGGGCACGGTCAAGGTGACCCTGGTCACGGTCCTACGTAGGCAGGCGATTTCTTCTCTTCGCTTCGCATTACCGTTGCCACGGTCCCCATGCACCGTGGTCACGGTCAAGGCGATTAGGGCTGACAACTTTTCGCACCTCCGTGGCTACGGTCATGGGAGACCGTGGCTACTGTCTAGTTCGGCCAGCTTCTTCTTTAGTCATGGTAAAGATCCCACCGTGACCACGGTCTAGTTCGGGTGCAAGGCCTCTTCACTTTGGTCTTGGCTCCATCATACCGTGACTACGGTCCATGTTACCGTGGCCACGGTCTCTCTCGGCCACAATTCCTTCCTGGGTACTCTCCAGCCGTTGCCTCTACTTCCGCTGCCTTTGACACGACCAGGGCTCGGGGGATCTTAGGGAATCTCGGGATTCCCAAGATTGGTGCAAAATTGGCCCATTTAGATTCGTTTTGAGTGAAACCCTTCGGAAACTACAAAAGCAACTAAAACACATTAAAAGTTATTAAAACAACTACGAAACAAGTCAAAAGCCTAAGGATTTAGGCGGTAGTTAGATACGAAATCGGGTCTAAACAATGCAACATGCGGGGTATCCTAAATCAGGGCTCTGTATTGATTGATTACTAAGTTTGGGATTCGATGAGGTACAACATGTTCTCGCCTCGGTTCACTTCACCCATATAAGGTTTATAGGTAAAGTGTGCGAGGTGTTGCTCGTCGGACTTCAAGGAAGCCTTGGAGTAAAATATGGGTGAGAGAAGAGACCAAATGCATGGTGATGTAGAGTGCATCACACAAGTAGTGGTTGCCCGCTCTCGGGTATAAGCCTAGGTTAACCCTAAACCATCGCTTTTGTTCTCTCGTGTCAAAAGACCCGGAGAGTAGCCTGGTATGCAAAATGCCTAAACGAATAATAAAATCATGAAATAAATCAATTTTCTCCCTTTTACAATTTCAAATCAACTCGATTTTTTCAAGTTTTACCCTCTTTTTAAGTTTAAGTCCCCAGTGGAGTTGCCAATCTGTAGGACCCCGAAAAATCCCCGCCTAGGGAATAGTTTGGAACGTGCTACTTATGTTGTGATTGGGAGCCGACTAAGGTTGCTTAATAAGGATATTTTTTAGTTTGTGAAAATGTCTTCGAGATAAGAGACTTTTATTCATTTACCGACCTATTCTTATTATTAATATGTTCGAAGTCGCACTAGATTATTTTATCGATGAACCAATAACGATTCACATCCAAAACCCGGGTCAAAAGAAAGGTTACATGGGCCACCAGAACCCGTCGTAGGTCGCTGGGCCTATGGCGAAGTTGCTAATGGGCCTGCGTGTATTCACAGCCCACAGAAAAATGAATAAAACATAGCATAGGCCGCTGGGCCTATGATGGATTTTAAGTTTATTTTTCTGTTAGGATGGCTGAGGGTAGGAGTAAAATTATTAGTTCATCTCTAAATATTGTTAAGCAACAAAAGGATATATTATATAATAAAATAGGTTATAAAAGAAGAGTTGCCAGCCGATTTAAGGAAATCGACGAACCAAAAAATAAAGAAAGAAGACTCTGGTCTACGAACCAGGATTCTGAATCTGAGGGTAAGATTACGAATTCAAGAATTAAAGAATTCTCGGATTCGCCTTTTTAAAAACAGACTCTACTAAAATCGAACTTGAAATGAAATGAGAAGGGAGAACTTTCATAAATTTCACAAGATTATATTCTGAACATGAAAGGTTAAACATAATGTTTTTACAAAATATGTACTAGTATAATTCTTCAAAAATAAATTACATGATTAAAACACAGTAGCAAAGATGAACAAACCTCACTTTGAGTCATAGTGTGATGGAAGGAAGATCGATCCCCTTATAACGAAAACTTGAGTATGATGCCGGTTTAGAACTTTGGATGAAATCAGGGGTATTTGAGAGTTGTAAATAGTGGATGATATGGATGATATAATGATGATGGTTAAAACTAGGAATTTGGATGAGAGAGTTTGAGAGAATAGATGATGGAAGAGAGGAAGTATTGATGATGTGTTTTGATGAGAAGAGTTGATGATTTTGGTGGAGAAATGAGTGGTATTTATAGGAGAGGAAGGGAGATGATGGAATGCAAGGGAATAAATATGATCCACCAATCATGCTCCTTTAATATTATAATCCTCCCCATTGAACTTATATGATTATGGGATAAGAGAACATTTATAGGAGTGCATGATTGTGGGGATTGCATGGATTAGATGCTTGTTCGGTCTCGTTCTCTTTTATAGGGTATTTTTGCTTGTTCTGGTCCCTTAATTATATATTAGTTATAATGATTTTGTGTTTTGTAGGAAAATAAAGAGTTAGAAGGAATTTGGGCTTAATTGAGGCTTTTTAGGGAATCCCGAGTGATTTCCCGAGCCGACCCGAGATAACCCAAGCCGACCCGAGGCGAGACCCACCCGGGAACTCCATCTCCATTAGCTAAGGCAAAAGAATCAGTTGGGCGTCGCACCCGAGGCACCAAGGTTTGCGCCCGTGACGAAGGTCTGCCATGTCAATACAACAAGCCAAGCAACAAACCAGGCAGGCTGTCGCACCCGCGATGCCAGATGTCGTGCCCGCGACATACCAAGAAGAGAAGGAAACTGTCGCACATTATCGGAAAGCTGCGCGCGCACCCACGTTGCACGAGTGTAACACCCGCGACCTATTGGTTTGCGCCCGTGGCTAATGACGAATGATCGACAGATGAATAGTGATAGGGCGGTGTCGCGCCCGCGACGATGTGGGTCGCGCCCGTGACCTGTCTAGTTGTGCGGAAAACTGCACGCGTGCTGAGATTAATTCTAGGGTTTTGGGCTTTTGTTTTTCTTCCTTCTATAAATACCCCATGTAATTCAGCACTATTATCAACTTTAGGAAGTAGTTTAGGAGTAGGATTAGAGTAGAATTAGGTTTAATTGCTTTCTTTTATCTTGCTTTAATCCTTTAATTGTTCTTCAAGTCTTCTTCATTGTTCTTCAAGTCTTCTTCATTTCTCTTGCAATTTGTATTCAATCTCTTTCAAGCAATCTCCATTGAAGTGTTTTACACAGCTTTTGCTCTCTCTCTCTCTCTCTCTCTCTCTCTCTCTTTCTCTCTCTCTCTCTCTAATGTCCATTGATGCTTTGGTTTCAAGCTCTCTAGTGCTAGCCACCACAAATCCAACTTTTAGTGAGGAGGAGGGCTAAGGGTAACAAATTCTACTCTCAAGTGAGGATTTGGGGATTCCTAGTAATCTCATTCACAATTTTCTTGTTTGTTCGGAAGAAAATCCAATTGGAAGTTGAAGATTCAACTGAAGATTTAGTGCTTTGGAGGTATAATTCCTTGTTCCCAATTTCATTGTTCATTCTAGTCTCCTCATTTATGTCTTTCTAATTGGTTTCATCTTTCATGCTTTCTTGATTATTGTTATTCCTAATCCATGCGAGTATAATTTAAGTTGCTTTCCTTTACATAATTTACCGTTTTCCGCACTTGAAAACCCCAAATGCAAACTGATCCCCTTGTCAAGCCTAACACCCATCCCTGTGGACCGACAATCCTTACTTCACAAAAACCCAAAAATACGCAACCGAACAATGGCGCCGTTGCCGGGGATGGCATTATTTGGTAAATCAGGATTATTGGTTTGTGCGTAATTAGTTTATTGCTTTCTAGATTTTTCCAAGAAAATGTAGTCACAAAAATTGAATATCGAAAAAAAGGAAAAAAAGTAAAAAAATAGAAAAAAAAAGGGATCATGGCTTGTTCCCAATTTCCCCAATTTGAGCATGAAATATTTTGGACGTATTTTGCTAGATTGCATGATTATCGTGCTGAATGTAAATTGTATTGTGTCTTTTATGATACATTAGATCTTTTGGGAATTGTGAATGAGGGTGTGAATTATGAGACCTGAAACCTCTTAGAATATTACGGGTTTCCCGCTTTAGGAGACAAAAAAGAAATTGTATTACTTGAGTGGTTGTCTAGGGATTCTTATCAATTTGAGCAACAAAATGTTATTCCTAGCGATCAACCTGCTTATTATGCACCACCCTCTGGGACCGAAGCTGAACAATCATGTGATTATCCCGTGTATTTTGATCATCAATCTTATGGTAGGGATTATGTTGAAAATTCTTATGATCCTCCCCAATGTGATGTTATTGAATCTCATCCTTTGTGCTTGCATTGTGAATCTCCATATCATGCTTCCGAATCTTGTGTCCAAGTTGAATTAGATAATATTCATGCTGAGATGGATGATTTTCAAGTTGAGATGCATGTGAAAATGAATGAATGCATGCAAGAATTTGAACACATGCTTAAAACTGGGGTAGAAGCTTTTTTCTTCACAAATGGTTGATCCGATAGTTGAAGTAGATCATTCATGCATGCATCGAGTTTAGGAAAGCCTTAGCTCTAACGGCACCTAGTCAGCATGAGGAACACGATGATTTTGTGTGTGATTATGTAGAACTTGATGAAAACATGCTTGATGATGAACCATTATCCACACCGTTATTCATAGCTTTATGTGAAGAGAAGGTTGAGTCTGATGAATGCCATGATACTTGTGATGATCTTGTTGAAAATGAAATAGAATCCTTTGTGATTGAATGTGTGCTTGGTACTGAATTATTCACTTTCATTGAAAATCATTGCATTAGTGAGGCATTAGCTACCCTTTCTTGCAAGTCCATGGATGTAGAATCTTGTGATGATGAGCTTAATTATTTGGGAATTGACCCTAATTGTTTGAACTTGGTTTGTGACGATGATGCTTTTGATGATGATATGTTTTATGAGTCATTCACGATGAGTTATGACCGTGAGCCTTCCACTTTCACTTTTGATGTTGATTTGAATGATGCACCTTTGTCTTCTTATATTGATAGTGCTTCTGACGAGTCTGATATTGATGAAGAAGAAAATGTGCATGTTTGTGATGTTAGGAGTGTTATGATGTGGTCTAACCCTATGTTTTTCTTATCACCCATTGATGATTATGATGAATATTTGGATGAAAGTTGTTATTTGGAATTAGTGTTTGATGAAAATTGCATGGATATTGAGTTTGAATCGTTGTTGGCATCCAAGTCTTTGCATGACCATGTTCAGGAATGTGTTGTATTGCCCCCTCCCTTTGATTTGCATACTCAATTTCCATTTACAAGTCAATGGGAGGGTCCATTTGTCATGTCTCACTTCACCATGCCTAGGAAAGTCTTGTACATACCTATAGTTCGTCCTTTCTATGACTTTTCTAAGTTTTTTGATAAGCTGTTGAGAGCACTTATGTTTGTTGATGTAATTTTGAGAGTGTGCTCTTATCTACACCATTCTGAGATGCATTCACGGAAGCATAACTTGTTACTTCGGGCGTTGAATGGTTCTGACTTGGTCCCCGATATCTTGAGGTGAGAAGGAGTGAGTCTTTTGATAAGAAGCCTTCCAGGTAATATCCTTCCTCATCTTTCTTGTACAATTAGTGAGTACTCTTTCTTTTCTTCTTTTGTTTTCTTTTTGTGTGTTTCTTTTTCTTTCTTTTGGAGTGCTTGCTTACCTTACTTATGTTTCCATTGAGGACATTGCAACCTCTTTGTGTGGGAGTGGGGGGGGGGGGGAAGGGGTAGTATGCATTCCGCTTTTTGTGTCTTAGGAAAAAAAAAAGAAAAAAAGAGTGAGTTTCATATTGTAAATGTTTTGGTTTTTTTTTAGTTCTTTAGTTAGTAGTGTCTAGTATATATTTTTATTTTTCTTTTTATCTTGCATGCCATGTTCTAAGCATTTAGGTAGTTTAAATGGAATATCCTAACCTTATGCTTGGTACTTTTGGATTGCGGATCGAGTTGTATTTATGATTTTGAGGTAACCTCCTTCCGCCCTCTTTTTTAGTGTATATATTTTTTATCCATGTTGCATGTTTGATTTTTCCTTTTGGGTGGCGAACCCCTTGAGTGTGAATGTTGGTATTATCTTGTTGTTGGAGCCGTGTGGGCTCGGGTCGCCATCGCTTTTTATGTGATAAGTATTTTGTATATATGCTTTTCTTAGGTTCTCTACCTTACTAGTGTCACCCTTCTCACAATGGGGACATTGTGATGTTTTGTGTGGGAGTGGGGGTGATATTTTTTATGTTCATGGGTAGACAACCTACTTTTTTGTTTTTGATTTTCTTAGCCTTTGTCTAAAATTTGAAAAATTTTGTGTGAAAGAAAAAAAAAGGGAAAAAGGTTGTGAAAAACCCCCAAAAGTGTTTCTTTTTCTTTTTCAAGATGCTTTCATTCATAATTGTGTAGATAGTTGTCTAATTGGCTGATTCAATCATTTAGAAGTGGCTGATAGGAATAATGATAGGCCTTAGGAAGGATTTCTTCCATATGATTTATCTCTATTAGACCATGACATGGAATGTGAAAACAGAGTCTTCACCTCTTACACGCCCCGATTGTGAATTTCTTGCCCAAAGTTAGACAATCTTAGTTGTTCAATGCTCTTGCTCGCCTTAATTAATGAATTAATTAATTACTGTCGGTTCCACCGATGAGGGGTGGTATGGGTGGACGGCGCCCAGGCCCCTTAAGTACAATGTTTACGAATGGAGCAACCTAAATCAGGTAGGGTAAACACTTTGCGAAGGCCGGTCTGATTCCCGAAAAACCCGACGCCGACGCCCTAAAATCTTACAAAACGGATTGAGAGTGAGGCTTAATAAAGAAAGAAATGAGTGAAGAAAAAGAAGAAAAAGAAAGCAGAATAAAGAAAAAAAAGAAAGAAAGAAAAAGCAAATGAAAAAAAAAAGTTGAGAAAGTGAAAAAGAAAAAGAAAAGAAAAGAGAAGTTGAAAGAAAAATAAAGAGTGAAGTTAGGTTAGCTAATAACCTCAAGCTTGAGCACGAAAATGACTATGATTGTCTAACTTAGGTTAGGAAGGATCGATTAGGGCCCACTAGCACTTGTGCACGAGGAATTTTGCTCATCATGATGTGTCGGGGTTGAAAACCTCAAGGATTGGCAGTTTTCCAACCTTTGTGTCCTTGTTTGTTTGTATTTGCTTCTTCCATTTGATTGTTGAGGCGGGTTGGGGAACTAAGTGCATGATTGGGGATGAGAATATCTTCTTCGCCTTTGTTTTGTTTTTGGTTTTGGTTTTTCACCTTTTCTTCTTTCCCCTTTTCCTTTTCTCTTGGCTTTTCTAGGTATAGCCTCTATAAACCCTCATGAGACCTTCCTCGTCCACTACGGCTGCCAAGGGGTTTAAAGGGCTTGATGCATGTGCTAAATACATCCGCGATTCCTTCGAAAGTGAGTTGGGGTTTTTAGTTTCTTTTTCTCTGTCTTTATCTTTGTTTTTAGTTAGCTCACGACGAGCAAACCCTTGTGGGGGAGTGTTGTTCGGTCTCGTTCCGAGCCGAATTCTTATCTTTTATAGGGTATTTTTGCTTGTTCTAGCCCCTTAATTATATATTCATTATAACGATTTTGTGTTTTGTAGGAAAATAAAGAGTTAGAAGGAATTTGGGCTTAATTGAGGCTTTTTAGGGAATCCTGAGTGATTTCTCGACTCGACCAGAGATAACCCGAGCCGACCCGAGGCAAGACCAACCCGGGAACTCCATCTCCATCAGCTAAGGCAAAAGAATCAGCTAGGCGTCGCACCTGAGTCACCAAGGTTTGCGCCCGTGACGAAGGTCCGTCGCGTCAATACAGCAAGCCAAGCAGCGAACCAGGCAGACTATCGCATTCGCGACGCCAGATGTTGTACCGCGACATACCAAGGAGAGAAGGAAACTGCCTGCGGACAGAAGAAGCTCACGCATGTTACCAGATGCATCGCGCCCGCGACAGGCGAGTGTAACGCCTGCGACCTGTTGGCCAGCGCCCGCGACTAATGACGAATGATCGACTGATGAATAGTGGCAGGGCGGTGTCGTACCCACGACCTGTCCAGTTTTGCGGAAAACTGCGCGCGTGCTGAGATTAATTCTAGGGTTTTGGGCTTTTGTTTTTCTTCCTTGTATAAATACCCCATGTAATTCAGCACTATTATCAACTTTAGGAAGTAGTTTAGGAATAGGATGAGAGTAGAATTAGGTTTAATTGTTTTCTTTTATCTTGCTTTAATCCTTTACTTATTCTTCAAGTCTTCTTCAAGTTTTCTTCATTTCATTTGTAATTTGTATTTAATCTCTTTCAAGAAATCTCCATTGAAGTGTTTTACAAAATGTTTGCTCTCTCTCTCTCTCTCTCTCTCTCTCTCTCTCTCTCTCTATCACTTTTTCTCTCTAATGTCCATTGATGCTTTGATTTCAAGCTCTCCAGTGCTAGCCACCACAAATCCAACTTTTAGTGAGGAGGAGGGCTAAGGGCAACAAATTCTACTCTCAAGTGAGGATTTGGGGATTCTTAGTAATCCAGTTCACATTTTTCTTGTTTGTTTGAGGGAAAATCCAATCGGAAGTTGAAGATTCAAGTGAAGATTTAGTGCTTTGGAGGTATGAGTCCTTGTTCTCAATTTCATTGTTCATTCTAGTTTCCTCATTTATGGCTTTCTAATTGCTTTCATCTTTCATGCTTTCTTGATTATTGTTATTCCTAATCCATGCTAGTATAATTTAATTTGCTTTCCTTCACATAATTTACCGCTTTCCGCACTTGAAAACCCCAAACGCAAACCGATCCCCTTGTCAAGCCTATCACCCATCCCTGTGGACCGACAATTCTTATTTCAAAAAACCCAAAAATACGCAACCGAACAATGTTATCTCACATGGATTGATAACATGGCATGGATACATGGATTAGGGGATTTGTTTGAATGCTATCTCACACGAATTGATGACATGGCATGGTTTTTTGGTTTTTGAATTTTTGGATTTTTTTTGTATCTTTGGCTTTTGACTTTTGCATGCTAATTTATTGCATATGTATAATTTATCTAAAATATTCGGTAAAAATTCGGTGTCTACACACCCATATAAAGTTTATAGGTAAAGTGTGTGAGGTGTTGCTCGTCAGACTTCAAGGAAGCCTTGGAGTATAACATGGGTGAGAGGAGAGATCAAATTCATGGTGATATAGAGTGCATCATACAAGTAGTGGCCGCCCGCTCTTGGGTATAATCCTAGGTGACCCCTGAACCATCGCTTTTGTGCTCCCGTGTCAAAAGACCCGGAAAGTAGCCTGGTATGGAAAATGCCTAAAAGAATAATAAAATCGTGAAATAAATCAACTTTCTCCCTTTTACAATTTCAAATCAACTCGATTTTTTTCAAGTTTTACCCTATTTTTAAGTTCAAGTCCCCAGTGGAGTCGCCAATCTATAGGACCCCGGAAAAAGGTTCAACTTTTCCTCGAGTGCGCTACTTAGTGATCGGGAGCCGACTAAGGTTGTTTAATCCTTAAATAAGGATATTTTTATTTTTGAAAGAAGAGGATTAAATTCATTTTAATTACCACGAAATCGTGTCAAATTATCAATGCCCCGGTAACGAACCATTCCAGATTCGGGTCGAAGAGGGGGAAATGTGATCTACCAGGCAGCAAGGCCCTTCGACCTTGCTAGGTGCCCAGGCAAGCCCATTACCCCCTGGCCCGTGGAGAAATGGCCATTGGGTTTGAGTAAGGCCACTGGGCCTTGCTCAGATTCTACGTATTTCTTCACGGATCAACTCTTGAATACGAACATTAAGCGTTACCGACACATGTTGGATTATTCTGCCACGATGCCGTATGAAAATAAATGAGTTTAGAAGGAAAACGAGTCCCCAGTTAATTTAAGGAAATCAACGAACCAAACAAAAAAGGAAGAAAACTTCGGTCTATGACTCAGATTCTGGGCTCGGGGGTAAGGCTACGAATTCGAGAATTAATGAACTCTCGAATCCGCCTATTTAAAAAACAGAATCTACTAAAATCGTACTTGAAATGAAATGAGCGGGGAGAAGTTCAATAAATTTGACAATGTTATCTTCCGAACATGAAAGAGTAAAACATGATTTCTTTTACAAAATAATGTACAAGTAAGACGATTCGAATAAATTACATCATTGAAACACAAAAAAGATGAACAAACCTCACTTTAAGTATCGATGTGATGGAAGGAAGATCGGACTCCTGATAGTAAACTCTTGGATGCGGCGTTGGCTGAGAATCTTGGATAGAGTGTGGGTTATTTAAAGGTTGTGGAGAGTGAGGTTTATGAATGATATGGATGATAATAGAGTGAATTTTATGGGAGAATTTTGAGAATGAAGATTATGGATGTGTATGGATGAGAGTTTATGGTATTATTTGTTTGTGAGAATTGATGAAATGAGTGGAGGGATGACGGGGTATTTATAGGTGGGGTGAGGCGTAGGAAAATGGAAGGAGGGGGAGGCATGATCTTTGCTCCAGAGCAAATAGCAAGGCCGTATGCCCTTCCTTAGGGCAAAAGTCAAAAGTCAAAAGTATAGAAGCTGAGATCATGGGATTGCATTGCATGGGAGGGAAAAGATTGGCGCGCAGTTTGAATTGCGGAGCAAGGCCCCGCGGCCTATCATACTCCATCACTCGGATTGTTGACATGGCAGGTGCGAAATAAATCTATGCCCCGAGCAAATCCATGCGGCCTTGCTCAATATTTCTGTGCCAGATTGCATACTAGGCCTGGTATCTGGGTCTGGAAGCTGAGCAAGGCCGCTGAGCCTTGCTATCTGGCTAAGCACAATTTCGAACGGTCATAACACTTTCATTCGAACTCCGATTAAGGCAATTCAAAAGGTGTTGGAAAACTTATGATGTGTACTTTACTCTCATAAAAAGAAATAGGGCTAATGAGACTTGTGGAAAAAATGGAATTCAAAAGGGTGAGCATATGTATGTGGAAAGGGAGAGAAATGAAGATTTTTGTGGTGGGTTGGCCTGGTAGCTTTTGATTGAGGAAGGCCCATTGACTTTGCTTTCATTCTAGCCTCTTTTCTTATTGTACCTGGTTTATACACTCATCCCGGTACAAAATTTGGCTTCTACACTTCATCCCCATTAACCTGCTCATTGTAAAAAATGACTCTATTTATGTGATTCCACAAAGTCTAAATGATTACAAAAGCAGGAGACCACCCAAAATTTCTTTCTCACTTTGTTGTTGATGTACACTCCTATCCAGGTTTCGTACATCTCTTTGAATGACCCACTTTGAGGTGACTGTATACCCTTACAACTCATAATCCCTGCCCATATCAATTTCGATACTTGATACATTGGATAGGTCGCAAGGTGGGGTAAAGATATCAATTTCGATAATTTAGTGGATAATTGTATAACAAAAAATTTCTCGCAGGTACCCCAATATTTGAGGAAACTACTTTTCGGTACCCCAACACTTCAAAACTCATTTCAAGGTACCCTTAATTTTTGGCTTAGTAATAACTAGGTGTTTTTCCGATTATCAATTTTGCTAAGTCAACGAAATACCCTTCTTCTTCTTCTTCTTCTTCTTCTTCTTCTTCTTCTTCTTCTTCTTCTTCTTCTTCTTCTTTTTCTTCTCTATTAATGGAGTTCAAAAGCAAAAATTTTTCTTAACTCTCTGTTTTTTCTTTTCCAAAACTAAAAAATTCCTCATTACTACTCTGACCATTGTAGATGGGCAGTTTTATAGGCTGCAAATTTAGCCTTGGCCTTGCACTTGCAACAACCCCATTACCATTGGTGTTTGCTAATTTCCTCCTTCTTTCTGCACCAATTCTCTCGTTGACCACCACCTGCATCATGGTGATCTGGTCGACCGGAGGGTCGTCATTCTTGGTGTACGAACCACAGATGGTGTGGTCCGCTGCTCCAAGGTTGATCCCCACCACCCATAGGCTGTAGTAAATGGGCACCCTTCGAGAACCTATTGGAATCCGTTGCCCGCTTGAAGTTGAGGAAGGTTGAGAGTTGGTGAAGCCTAACTTTGTGGCACTGGGAATGTTATTGGCAAGGAATTGGATTTTCACAGCGGATGTCTTCATAGTTGTACTGTTCTTGGTGATTGTTGGTAATTGAAGTATGAATTGGCGGATTGTGAATAGAGTAGATAGCTCACTTGATGCAATTGCAAGGCTAAGGCTGAATTTGCAACCTAGAACACTGCTCATCAACATTGTTCATAATAGTAATGGGAAGTTCTAGTGTTGGAGTGGAAAAAAATAATAAGAGTTCAGAAAAATTTTTGTTTTTGAGCTCTATAATGGAGAGGGGGAAGAAGGAAAGATAAGGGTATTTCGGTCGCTTAACAAAATTGATGGTCAGAAAAATACCTAATAATTACTAATCCAAACACTAAGGGTACCTCAAGATGAGTTTTCAAAAGTTGGGGTACCAGAAATTAGTTTCCCCAAATATTGTGGTACCTCCGAGTAACTTTTTGATTGTATAAAGCCCTGTTCTTTTGTGCGGTACTGTACGACACCACAACTCATCATGCCATACAACATCCTTCGACACTTTATCACAATCATTACCAATATATTTTCTTACTTTTCTCTCTCTTGACTTTTTAAATTTTCCTTTACTTTTCACATTCTATCTGCTCACCTAATATATCAACCACAATTTCCATAAATTTTACAATATCATTCCACATTTCACCGCACTTTCACAATTTTACTACACCACATCGCATCATTTCCACATCTCACCAACCACATAAAACAACATGGCCTAAGTTGGTGGGAGTAATAGGCATATAGATTGTGTACACATGTCCCATAGAAAAAACGGTGCACATGCTTTTTTTTTTTAATTAAACAATTTAATAGTATAAATTGGCATGATAGTTAGTAAGTTGGTGGAATAGTTGGTGGGTCATGGGTGAAATAAGTGAAATCAAAATGGATAAAATTAGTGAGATACCGAAAAATGATCACATTACCCAAAAGAACAAGGCCAAAGTATTGATCCAACTAATTAATATCGAGAAAGGAATAAGTCGGTCCGTCATTCATAACAAATAATTTTTTCCATCAAATATACATAAGGTGTTTTTGGTTGGAAGATATTCATTTTCTAGGAGAAATGATTTCCAAGAAAAATAGTTTTTCATGTTAAATTTTCCTTATTTGGTCGGGGACATAAGTTGCGATATATGTTCACTCGAATCTATCATATCACAAATTTTCGATTCAAACAACTAAATTTGAATTTTGCTTTACAGCTTGAGATAGATTTAGCAGCAAAAAAATTAATGTTGGTATATGTGGTGTAAATATTATCAGATAAAAATATTTTGAGCTCATAATTCATATTTGAGTTTTCTTAATCAATTCTGTCATATTGTAAAATTTCGAGCCAAACTGATGAAATTGATTTTTGCTCTTAAGTTTTAGCTAAATTTAATGGCAAAAAATGTTCATATATAATATTTGGAGCTCAACTTTCATATTTGAGTTTTATTTAATCATTTCCATCGTAATGTAAAGTTTCAATACAAACCGATAAAATTGAATTTTACTCTGAAATTTCAGTCATATTTAACTGCAAAAACATGTCAACAAAAGAGGCGATATACAAATAAAAATATTTGGAGCTCAAAATTCATATTTGAGCTTTTTTTAGTCAATACTATCAAATCATAAAATTTCGATTCAAACAGTTAAGGTTGAATTTTTGAAAGTTTCAGTTAGTTTTAACGGCAAAACATTTTAGTATATGTCACGATAAATAATGTTATCAAATAAAAATATTTTGAGCTAAACATTTATATTTGAGCTTTTTTTTAATCTATTATATCGTATTACAAAATTTCGAATAAAACCGTTGAAATTGAATTTCACCCTCAAAATTTAGTTAGAGTTAATAGTGAAAATCGATCCAGCAATCATGGGTGGAAAATATTTTTTCTAGGTTGAACAAAGGAAGTCAATTTCTTTCCTTTAGTGATTTTCTTTGAAAATGATTTTTCAAACCTTTTTGTACCAAGTACTGGAATTGGGGAAATAAATTCTCTATCGACTATCAAGCTTTAAAGATGTAAACCCGTCATATAATAAGTAAATTGTAGTACAAGCAATATCTATATCTTTATTTATATTTTCTCACCATTGGGCTTTTTGAATTTTAGGGGGATTTTATTTGGTCATCAGATGATGGAGGAATTTGAATATATGCATCCAGCTTCTCACAAATCAGAAATGATGCCTTTGGCTCCAGCTTTTAACTATGAGACCACAGAAATTTTGCCAGGCTTTTAAATGTGGATTCTGGATGCCAATATCTTCATTATATTCTAGTGAATAAATTATTAGAAAATTTGATTTTAATAATATTTACTTCCAATTTTTTTTACTAATGATCTCTACCTTTTTTGTATTCTTATGATCCAAAAAAAGAAAAATTATATTCTAGTGATACTAAATTTTCCTTCATATTTTATTTATTTATTTATTTAATTTTATTCCTTCGCCAAATTGTTTTATTTATTTCATTCCTATCCAGAAAAGGTTATGAAGTGTAGTTTTTTTTTTTAAGAATCCGAGCAATTACTATGATTTTTTAAGGAATAAAAGTGAAAAAATCATAAACAAATTGAAAAAATCTGAAATTTTTTTGGACAAACATTGTAAATTCATTAAAAATCATGGGGAAATGTCATGCTATATTTTGAATCAAATACAAGTCAAAATCTATGATATTTAGGGTATATACACCGGTAATATCCCATCATAGTACAATTTTTATTTTTTTGACCACTAGAATATAAAAACAAAATATAAATAGTTGACATACAAAAGATGAAAGTATGAATTATTTGAATCCAATTTTCCTAAAATTTTTGATCAACAAGAACGAACCTGTGCTCACTTGTCATGCTATGTTATATGAAGCTACAAAAAGTTGTAAGTAATAAGTAGTGGTGAGGTGGTTGTACGTGGCCTTTTAAAAGGCTCATGCTCGAAGTGTCTTGACGGAAATTCAAGTCAAATAATTTTGGGTTTGATAAGGTCATGTTTTTTGGGTTAATCCTAACGAATCTAATTTGTTTAAAAAAAATTAACCTAAATTAACTTAATTTGTTTAAAAAAATTAACCTAAATCAACTTAATTTATCCTTACCTAATCTAACCTAACCCAAACCAAAAACAACTTTTTAAATAAAAATCAAATTTAAATAATATTATTTTAATATCAAATCAATCCATTTTTTTCAATACCTATAACTTTTTTATTTATTTCTCCAAAATATTCAAATTTTATTAATAAAATATTTTCACCAACAACTAACTTAATTCAGAGTTATACTATCCTTTCCTATTATATCCTATCGTAACTTATCCTAACTTGACTAACGTAACCTGAACCTAACCTGACAAAAAAACAGTGCCTAAATCGGTTATTCAATCAAAAATTAAATATCCAGACCTTATTTGATTTTCAATGTGAATAAGCTTGGCTATTTTGAATCCAGATCCGGTTCTCTAATGTTTGGTGACAGAATTGTTTAATATAACAAGTATAATACTTTAGAATTGAACCACGATCACTGATGTTCAAATCGCATAACGTTGCAAGAATGATAATTTTGATTTTTGAACATTGAACATTGAACATTAAACCTTGATGACCGATGTCTATGCTAGATGGCTTAAATGTCCAATATCTGAATTTCATACTAAAACTTTTTGTTGCCTATTAAAGGTACTTTGAGCTACCAATCCCATTAAACTTTGGCTTAGAGATAATGCAACAAAATTTCGACAAAAACTTTTTGTGACCCAAAGTTAAAGTAAGGGCTAAAAAAATAGTATAGGGCAACAATTTTTTTATTACCCAAAATGATTTTTCTTGTTGAGACTTATCATAACATATTTAATCTTAATACTCGAAAACCAACGTGCTTGGAAAAGTGGTAAAATTACTTAATAGACACCTTAATACACAAATGGAACTCAATCAGGTTATTTTTCTTTTAAAGATGA
This sequence comes from Portulaca oleracea, assembly GCA_029582165.1. NCBI lineage: Eukaryota > Viridiplantae > Streptophyta > Magnoliopsida > Caryophyllales > Portulacaceae > Portulaca > Portulaca oleracea. The sequence goes on along the minus strand of CM055878.1, from coordinate 5,957,942 downwards.
TAAGTGAAAAAAAAAAAGAATTAGCATTAGTCTATGATGATCCACCTGCGAATATTTGCCGACAAGTTGTATCCAAGCTTTGAATGCCCGTTAGCTACGACATTGGTCTCTCAAAAATCAAGTCATTTTGACCTCCTTAGAATAAGGCATCGTTCTTTTATGCGTTGCGTTTACGTTGCGTTACGTTTAGTTGTGTTGGAAATGGTTAAAATGTGTTGATAATTTACGTTATGTTACGTTGCGTTTAGCTGCGTTAACGCATAAAAGAACGATGCCTAGTAAGAAGAACTCTAATGTCATATACTAAATCTCTGAGTTGCCATGGAACCGCATAGTTGGCTTTAATTGCTTACATTACTACCAGATTATCCCTATCAATGAAAATGTTAGTACATGTTACCTTAACATCCACACTAAGACCATCACTAAGAGCTCTAGCCTCAACTACCATTCCTATGTCACCATATATAGTTTTCTGCTCCTAATTTCAGACGAGTATAGGACACACGCTCCCTAGCTTAGCATATATAAAATAATCCTCTCCCAAACAATTTTTTTTATATATAATTAGCGGCCAAGATATTCCTAAATTCAATAAAGGTGTGCTAAATGACATCCAAGGAGCATGAAACTCCAGCAATACAATTTCTGAAACCACCCAACCATAAAGCACAAAAAAATTGCCTAACAGACAAAAGACAATCAGAAGAGATAGCAGCAGTACTACTCAATGACAATATCAGCACTTCATTGAAAGATAAATGGGATTTGATGGAAGTTCATGGCAAACTGATCAATAGTGTATTTGTGCGATTCCTTCCACTCAGAAGACCATAGGGAGGCCCTCCATTTGACATTTTACAGTACCAACTCTTTGCTTCTGACTTGCGGATCAAACTCAATTGAATTGCAATGGTTCCAAACTGACCACACCACAGCGAAAAATGAAGCTAACCCGAAACTTGTTCTAAGTTATCTGTGGAACTTGTCATGAATCCAATTCTCAAACATACTCTTTATTGAAGACTGTTGTTGTACAATGTGCCCAAGCTTCTGCACGATTTCAATATAGATGAACCAAGTGAATGAGCAGAAGAGAATGAGGTGGTTGTCACTCTCAGGCCCCAGATCACATAACGGGCAAATGTTGGAGACAACCTGAATGATCCTTATGCGTTGCAACAAATCTCTAGTGTTCAGACGACCCAACAATGCAATCCAGACCATTATCTCAATTTTGTGAGGTGCAAGTTTTAGCCAGATCGAGCACATGACAGAATCATAGTGGGCATTGCCATACACAAAGCTCGACGTAGTTAGTCATTGATTTTATTGAGAAGCTGGCAGCACCCAACCAAACTATTGCATCCCTAACATTTCTGATCGGTTGAATGATCTGTAGGTGTGATTTAAGCAATAATTCACCAGCTAGCTCTTCAATTGTTAACTCTCTACTCCAGGGTAGAATCCACCTCCATGTGTTCCCCTCGAACCAGCCATGATCACTCACAACTTCTTTTTTATTAACAGCAAGGTGAAACAGCAAGGGAAATGTAAGTTTGAGGGGTTGGTTGTCCAGCCAAGGGTCCTCCCAAAATCGAATTCGAGCTCCATCACCAACATTTACTCTAAAATTTTGCTGCAACACTTGCTAGATGTTTGAATCTTCTTGAGTGACTTTTTTGATCTCATTCCACGGGCTTGCTAGCCATGGTTTACTTCTAGATGGATGGTAAGTGTATTTTATATATATATATAATCTTGGACTATTTAGAGCTAATTTGGGTATATTATTTTTGATCAATATGAATGTATTATTTTTATACTCGAATTCTGTATATTATGCTTGGTTGGAGTCTGGTATAGTTTTGTAGGAAATTGGAGTAATTTGGATCAAATCAAGCGCAAAACCAAGTTGTAGAAGTCCAGGTAGATCATAAAATAAGAGGAAAATCTACCTCAAGGCCCAAACTCAGGCCCAAGACATCATTGGATATCGAAGAACCCAACACTGGTGCAATCTTGACCAGCACAGACTGTTTTACGGTCCGTGTTGACATGGCACGGTCCGTGTTGGCCCTGTTTATTGCGGAAATGGCGTTTCAACTTCGTTTTAATGCTTTATAATTGTGTTGCCGCTGTTTCATTCATAATTCATTCCTCCCATCACCATCTTCATCAGCATATTCATTCATCCCGTCCTCCACAAATCCATCCACATTCATCCTCAATTGAAGATTGAGAGTTTTTGGAGTTTGAAGATCAACTTGCAAGAATCCATGGAAGTGGAGGAGCAAAAGTCTCAACCGATTACCAATCAAGTAAGGATCGATTCGATACTTGGTTTACTTCTCTTTCTTATAGTTTTCATGCTTTTTAGTATAGCTTAGGTTTTCATATGTTTTGTGATTTAAACATGAGTAGTGAGTAGCTTTGATAAGTTTAGGGGATAAACCCTTTTTAGTCTCTCTTATGGATTGAATATTGTTGGATTCAACAGTTTGTTTATCTAGTTTGAATGCATTTTCTTTATCCTTTGATATTGTATGTCATTGCTTTTGTTTGCGCACCATTAGCATGGAATTAGATTGTTGAATGAAGTATCGAATGGAGAAATTTGATAATCGGAATCCTTAGGATTAAACTGATTATGAAGTGAACTAGACATAGAGGACTTTGTAATTAGAGGTCTTTTGATAATTTGATCTTTAACTTAGATAAAATTGAAATAACCACAAAAGTAGGTGATTGATATTACTAAGCAATTCGTTTCATTGCCAAAGGCTCGCTACGAAATACTTTATGCCATTATTGACCCTAAAATGTCCCAAATTAGTGACATACATGTTCAATCCACTTGTTTGATTCATAGTTACTTAGGGTTTATCCCCTAAACGTCTTTTTCATATTCATTAATCCAGAAAATTGTGTGAATATTGGTTAGATTTGCTATTTGTTAGTGAATAGAAATAGCCATAGATTGATCCCATTTAAAACCCGACCGGTTTAGCAATCACCTAGGAGGCTAGTTTGGTGTGTAGTTAGCAAAGTCCATGTGGGATCGACCTTGATACTGTCTACATGAGTTGTCATGCACTTGTTGTGTATCAACAGAAGAATAGCGTAATCCTCAGAATGAATTGATTGAACAACTGTTTTCCAGAGCTTACCTTCTTCTGAGATATATTTCCACCACCACTTAAAAAGGAGGGTGTAGACACGGAATTTTGGCACATAAATAAATAGCATAACTATATATAATGAAGCAAAAATAAAGAAGGAGAAGTCATTCGATAAGCTAGATTTTAGTATAAATTTTATATACGTTTTAATGTAACTTTTATCACTTCCTTTTGTATGTATTTTTTGTTAGAAAATTAGGAAATTAGAAGATAAGGGAAGCCAAGCCATGCAAGCCATAAGAGCAAGTGCAAGAGGTCGCAGGATCAAAACCTCACAAAAACACTCCAAAAATACCTCATATTAGCTCACAACAAAGGCTATCTCCGTCAAGTGTAAACCACCACTTCCCGAGGTGGGTGAGATCACACAACACCGTCCATAGGTGCGTGGACGATAGCAGGAACCTCCCCCCTAGCCTGTAGGCCGGTCGGCCTCCACAGCTCTGCCCACACGTGGTCAATTGACCACGTGCCTCCGTCCATATCCATATACTCCCCTCCTACTGCCTAGAAACTTGCATTGTTGACTGCCACAATCGAGGTGAATGCATGTGTATGTATATGCATGTATCATCCACCCTCTACTCCTCCTATAAATACCCCTCATGCCAAAGCTAAACTCACTCAATCATTCACTCATTGTTCCCCTCCTACACTCTCATTCATCCACTCTCTCATTCTTTCATCATCTCTCTAATCTCTATTCTAGTATCATCATTCTACCACTATTTTCCTATCACATTTCCACCATTATCTTATTATCATAATCTCCTTATCTTCATCCTCTTAAACCCCTTAATCCATACTCTTATTATATCCCCACCATTCTTACATAAAACCCTCACAAAAACATCCTAAAACAACACACAAAACCCACAAAAAAGCCCTTTCTTCCTACACCTTTGCTATCATCTTTTACATCACATTCTTACCATCATAATATCCATTCTTCTATCTTCTTCAATCCCCTAATCCATACTCTCATCCTATCCTCCCTCATCTCCACATAAATCTCCACATAAATCTCCCACAAAACTATCCTAAAACATCACAAAAAGAGCCTTTCTTTCTATCCTATTCCCTACTTTTTTTCCTATCCTTCTTCATCACTTTTTCTACCATTATTATCTCCACTTCGCTACTCCTATAAACCTCTTATCTCCATTCTCATCTTACCTTCCATCATCCCTCCATAAACCTCACAAAACTCCACAAAAAGCCTACCTTTCTACTACCCAAAAACCCCACAAAAAGAGCCTTTTTATACCCTTTCCTCATCCCTCTTTCTTATCATCTTTTACCACCTTTCTATTATTATCTTAGCACTCGGAGAGGAGTTTTCTAAAGGCATCAAGGAGGATTCAACAAGCATCCAAAGACTAGGCAAAGTTTTTTCCCAACAAAGTAGCAATGTAAGCTTTTAAGTGGTTTATTTTCTTGTAAATAAGTGTACATTTGTTCTTTTTTGTCTTTTATATTAAATTCTTGTTGCATGATTCAATGAGATAATAAAGTATACATTCATTTCCCTTCCAAACTTTATCAAAAGCGCATTTTAAACTTTTAGTAGAGTCTTTCCTTTTGTGAGAGGCGAACTCTTAAAGTTTACTCTTCAAGTTCGTAGCCTTACCCCCGGATCCATTCTTGGGTTTCGAGGCGGAGTCTTTCTTTCTTTATTTCTTTCTTTCTTTCTTTTTGGTTTTTGTAGGACCCAGAAAATTCCCGTTCGGGGAAATTGTTTCGGATGCGCTACTTGAGTGATCGGGAGCCGACTAAGGTTGCTTAATCCTTAAATAAGGATATTTTTATTTTCGAAATTCATTTTCGGGGTGATGAAACTTTATTTATTTTACAAACTCTTTTATATTATTAAAATACCCGAAATTACACTAAAATAATTTACTAATAAATTTAGTACCGCCCCATTATTACTTCCAGGCCCAAGAAGTAGCAAAGGGACCGCCATGGGACCCTAAAACCCGCACGGGTTTTATGGTGCCATGGGTCGGGCCCAGTGCAGCTTCGACCCAGAGAAAAGAGTGTGAAAATTAATAAAACCCGTGTGGGTTTTATTAATCTTCTGGCCCGATTTCTCTTGGGTGGCCTTAGATTAATAAAAAGTGGTACTAATTATTTATAATTATTTTCGTGCAATTATCGTTTATTTTAAATAATCCAAAGGATTTGTAAAAGTGACAAAGAGTCGCCAGCCGATTTAAGGAAACCGACAAACCATAAAAATGATAAAATAACTCCGGTCTACGAAACCCGATTCTAAGTCCGGGGGTAAGGTTACGAATTCGAGAATTATAAAAATTCTTGAATTCGCCTGTTAGAAAACAGACTCTACTAAAAACGACATTAAAAAGAAATAGAGCGGGGAGAAGTTTAATTAATTTCGCCAGTTTATATTCTCATCATGCAATAAAAAGATTGAGATTTTTGGTTTACAAAATATGCACATATAATGTAAAATAAAGTACGAATTACATGATTAAATGATAATAACGAAAAGAAACATAAAAGCAAACCTCTTTGATTTAGGAACCCGAATGCGCTGATCGAAACACCTTGACTTCCCTTGACTTTGTGGATGAAAGATGAGTATGAGAATGGTAGTAGGATAGTATGTGAGTGATGATTTTGGTAGAATAAGGGGAAGAATAATGAGAATAAGAGAGGATGGTTGATGATAGTTTAGGTAGAATAATGGTGTTAGTTGGTGAGAGTTTGGGTAGAATGATGGTATTAGTTGATGAAAATGAATGGAATGGAGGGGGTATTTATAGGTGAGTGAGGTGGTGTTTAGGAGGTAAACGGAGGGAAAATCATGGGGGACACATCCCCATGATCATGCCATGCAATCATGCAAGCATAAAACCCGTGCGGGTTATCCAAGTCAAAGGCAGAAGTCAATGCATGGGGCTAAAATCAGGGATGATCAAAGATGTTGGCGCCAACTTCTGGAATTTAAAACCCGCGCGGGTTTTGTAATATCCAGGCACGGATCGCTGACGTGGACGGAGCAAAACGACGCGCATCAGGTAATAGAAAACCCGCGCAGGTTTTGAAGCAGCTAGTGGGCCGGATTTGCTTACTGGGCCCGGGATTTGTTAAAACCCGCGTGGGTTTTCAACTGGTTAAGTGTAACTTCAAACCGCCGTAACTCTTTCATCAGGACTTCGATTGAGGCAATTCAAAAGGCGTTGGAAAGCTTATGATGTGTATTTTACTCTCATCAAAAGAAATAGCGCCAACGAGACTTGTGGAAAAAATGGGATTTGAAATGGTGTGCATATGTATATGGAAAGGGTGGAAAATGAAGGCTTTTTGTGGTGGGTTGGCTCGGTAACTCTTGATTGATGGAGGCTCGGTGGCTTGGCTTTCCTTCTAGCCTCTTTTCTTGTTGCTCCTGATTTGTACACTTGTCCCGGTACAAAATCTGGTGTCTACAGAGAGCCCCCACTTTGATCGAGTCCGAATAGGACGAAGGTCAAAGTAGCCTGAGACGCTGACTGCTTGGTGTCTGTGACCAGGAGATGGATGATGTCGGTGGTCTTCTGCGAAGATGATGCCCTTCAACGGCGTCCTGAATGAAGATGGTTGTTTTCATGTCGTCGGAGGCCTTTAGGGGGCAACCGTTAGATGATTGGAGATGTCGATGATGTCGTTGGAAACCTTTAGGTGGCAACCGTTAGATGACTGATGCTGATGAAGAGGTCGTCAGTAACCTTTAGGTGGCAACCGTTAGACGACTGATGCTGATGAAGAGGTCGTAGGTAACCTTTAGGTGGCAACCGTTGGACGACTGAAGATGTTGATGATGATGATGTCGTCGGAAACCTTTAGGTGGCAACCGTTGGACGACTGGAGATGCTGATGATGAGGTCGTCGGTAACCTTTACGTGGCAACCGTTGGACGATTGATGTTGAGGATGTCGTTGGAGACCTTTAATTGGCATCCGTTGAACGACTGTTGTTGCTAACATCGTTAGAGACCCTTATGTGGAATCCGTTGGACGATTGTTGCTGACAACATCGTTGGAGGCCTTTAGGTGGCAACCGTTGGACGAGTGTCGCTGACGACATCGTTGGAGGCCTTTAGGTGGCAACATTGAACGACTGTCGCTGATGGTGCTCTTTTATATGGCTACCGGATGTTGGTGCTCTTTTATGTGGCAACCTGATGACGATGCTCTTTTATGTGGCAACCTGAAAATCACAAGAAAATTAAGTATTAGTTTTCGGAAATGCAAATGGGTTAAGATTTTTACCTGAATTTTGGGAACCCTCGGGCCGCAGTCTTTGGGCCGTTGGTCTGGGTTGTGTGGGTGGATGTTGTCAGCGCTCTTGTATATGGCGGCCGGATGATGGATGAGGTCGATGCCCTTTTATGTGGCAACCGGAAGATGGTGCTCTTTTATGCGACAACGGGATGATGGTGCTCTTTTATGTGGCAACCTAAAAATCACAGAAAACCAAGTATTAGTTTTTTCGGAAATGTGAGGAGGGTTCAGATTTTTACTTGAGCGTTGGAAACCCTTGAGCCACAGTCTTTGGGCCGTCAACTTTGGACTGGGTGGGTTGATGTTGTCGGTGCTCTTTTATGTGGTGATCGGAAGGTGGATGATGATGACGCCTTTTAGCGGCGACCTGCTGTCTGTGATGACTCCCTGCACAGAAACTGAAGTAGAATGTCAGATCATTTTGAACAATGGTTAGAGATATAGAGAATTACATGTCTGGCAAATTGATGATGATGCCTAACGGATTTTCCCGATGTTGATGACTCTTACTGTTGCGATTTCGGCGAGCTCTGCCAGCGGCCCTGGATAATGGCAATTTGATGCTGAGGAACTTCATCGAAACTCTGGTCGTTGATCCGTGAAGATTTTGTCCTTCGTGTCGAGCTTGCGCCATTCGTGTGTGGCTGATGATGCATGACTTGACTGGATGCTAACTTGTCCAGCAAGAGTTGGATTAGAGATTACTCTAATCTTGCTCTCAATGACTGGAAGCCATATCGATCGGTCTGATTGGGCTTGAATAGCCCTCCTTTATTGCGTTTTGGAGCAATGATATGGCACTTCCTTCTTCTGTTTTCTTTCCATTTTCAGATATGAGGGTATGCAAGCAACTAGTCTACTAAACTCTTGCACAAACAATGCAACTTTTTTGTTTTGTTTTTGACACAAGCATTCATGCACTCATGTATTCATGCACGACTATCGACATTATGTATGATAAACTGACTCGATACACAACAGACTGACTCAATGCATGACAGACTGACTCAACGCACAACATACTGACTCAATGCATGACAGACTGACTCAATGCACAACAGACTGACTCAATGCATGACAGACTGACTCAATGCATGACAAACTGACTCAATGCTCGAAAGACTATCTCAACGCATGATAGACTGGCTCTATGAGGCCTTGACACGACTTATAGAAGCAATTCAAACCTATTATGATTAGACAGGATATACACATGATGCTTCATACCTCTATACATACAATGCATGACTATTGACTTTATGCACGACAGTCCGATTCTATGCAAGACAAACTTGCTCTATGTGACTCGTACATGACATATGGATGCAATGCAAACCTATTAATGCTTAGACAAGACACACGTATGATGCTTTGTGCTATGCAGCAACCCCGACTCTATATTTAGACAAAGATTTTCTTGGACAATTATTTTCTAAGACAATGCTTTCCTAAGTCAATGCTTTCCTAAAACCATGACTCCCTAAGACAATGCTTTCTAAGGATCAAGGCCACTCGTGAGGACTTTCAGGAAAATTTAGGATGAGTAATGTTTCAATCCCGGGAACAATGATGGAGGCAACAGGTCTGAAGGATGCGTTTCTTGAATGATCGTGTAGATGACCTTGATTGCTTGCTAATGTATGCTGCTGTATGACAAGCCCCCGATTTGGCGTAGACTCTTGATGACACTGTCTTGCTTTGGAGAGCACCTTGGAGATTTACAAGCCCCCAATTTCGATATGGATTGACGAGATGATGTATGGGAGGCATAGTCCTTAGTAGTGAGTCTCAAACTCTCCTTTTGCCTAACTTGCCCAAAGGGTTTTCAAGTTAGCCCCTTTTTCCTCTTTTTTTTTTCTTTTTTTTTTCTTTTTTTCTCTTCTTCTTTTTTTTTTCTTTTTTTTCTCTCCTTTTTTTTTATGAGACCACTATTAGAACGTCTATGAGTATGAAGATGCAGGACGTTGTAGAATAGGGAGTAAGTGTCCCTCTTTGAAGCTTTCTCCAATAAATGTCTTGACTGATGTCACAAAGGTAGCGCGAGCCCCCAGTTTAGAGTAGCTTACTTCTGAGTCTATTTATGATCATGTGGTTGCCAATTAGCCATTGATCTGATGTGGACGGCTTTCACTCTTACTGAGAAGTAAGCCACACTTAGGTGTGCTAAGAGTGGGCATTAAGAACAGAGCCTCATACTTGCATTAATGACTGAGCTGAAAAGTCCTTGGATGGTGAGATGGGATGAAAGGGTTGGTTAGGAAGTGTTTGGGGAAAGAGATGGGATGTGGAGAAACTTGAGAATGATCGTGTCTTGAAAGGGAGAAGAGATGGTCAAATGGGATAGACATCATCTCTTGAGAAAAGGTAGATGAGAGTTTATTGATGAATGAGATAAACCCCTTGGCAACCCAAGTAGACGAGGTGGGTCGTCTCCTGAGGGTTTGTAGCGACTATACCCACAAAAGCCATGAAAGAAAAAGGGAAAGAAAGAAAAGGTGAAAAACCAAAAACAAAAACAAAACAAAGAGAAGAAGATAGTCCCCTCCCTAATCATGCACTTAGTTCCCCAACCCGCCTCAACAATCAAATGGAAGAAGCAAATATGAATAAACAAGGATGCAAAGGTTAGAAAATTGTCAATCTTGGAGGTTTTTCAACCCCAACACTTCATGTTGAGCAAGAATCCTCGTGCACATGTGCAAGTGGGCCCTAATCGATCCTTTCTAACTTAAGCCAGTCGATCAAAGTCATTTTCATGCTCAAGCTCGGGATTATTAACTAACCTAACTTCACTCTTTATTTTTCTTTCTTTCAACTTCTATTTTCTTTTCTTTTTTTTTTTTATTCTTTCTCAACTTTTTTTTGTTCTTTTTCTTTGCTTTCTTTTTCTCTTTATTTTTCTTTTCTTCATTTCACTCTTTTTCTTTCCTATGCCTTATTCTTATTCCTTTTTGTAAGATTTTAGGGGTGTCGGTGTCGGTTTGTTTCGGGAATAGGACCGACCTTCGCAAAGGGTTACCCTACCACTTCGGGTTGCTCATATAAACATTGTACTTAAGGGGCATGGGCGCCGTCCACCCACACCAACCCTCATTGGTGGAACCGAAAGTAATTAATTAATTAATTAGGACGAGCAAGAGCACTGAACAACTGAAACCGACTAAGTACAAGGAAGAAAATCACAATCTGGGCATGTAAGGGTGAAGATTCCGCTTTCACATTCCATATCTAGGTCTAATAAAGGTAAATCATGGCAGAAGTCCTTCCGAAGGCCTATCATCGTTCATATATATCGACCACTTCTAAAAGATTAAATCGGCCGATTAGACAATTACCTACACAATTGTGAATGAAAGCATCTTCAAAAAGAAAAAGAAAAAGAAACAATTTTGGGGTTTTTCACAACCTTTTTCCCTTTTTTCTTTCATTTTCACGAATATTTTTTTAAATTTTAGCAAAAACTAAGGAAAACAAAATAAAAATGCTAGGTGATCTATCCTTAAACATAAATATCTCCCCCCCACACTTAAAACGCCACAATGTCCTCATTGTGGGAATGGTGTCACAAGAAAGGGTAGAGAACTAGGAAAAACACATAAACAAAAACAACTAGCAAGTAAAAGTGGTGGCGACCCGAGCCCACACGGCTCCAACACAACACGAACACTCAAAGGAGCTCGCCAACCAAAAGAAAATCAAGCATGCAACATGGATCAAAAATATAAACACATCAAAGAGAGCCGATAGAGGTTACCTCAAGGTCTTCATTTAAAACATAGTCAATCCGCGATCCAAAGAACATCACACTTAGGTTAGAAATAAGCAAGAAAACTATCCTAAATATGAATGCTCGCATGCAAGATTAGAAGAAAAATAAAATATATACAAGACACTAGCTAACTAAAGAACTAAAGAAAATTTTTTAAATAAAATATTTACAACATATTCATTGACAGGGACTAACCTCAACCCTGAATCTCACTCTTTGAGGCGGGAATTGAGGGTGGAACAACTCACCTATCTGGTCCTACGAATGATAAAATCAGGCGCAAACTAACCACCTCCACCAAATAAATAGGGAAAATGACCAAGAACATGCCAAACGCGAATGAAATAGTAAATGCGAGACGGCCAAATCATGGGGAAAACGAACCCAACAAAACCAAACCAAGCGACAGACTTCCCCAAACTTCCCTATAAAGCACCCCCTCACACTTATCTAACACTATCAATGCATATGAAAACAATTAAGAGAGTAAAGTGGGGGCGGGGATACTTACAGTTCATTGCTCATCTCCTCCTGAGGAGGGTATGGATAATAAGGAAAATAGGTGGGGTAGTGGGGTTCACGTAATTGTCCGGTGCCGAGATGTGACCCGCTACATAGTAATGATGATAACCCAAATCGCGCTAGTACTGGTTTTGTTGTTGGAAGTACTCCTCGTGCCTTTGAAGATGTGTATGCACGTCGATAAGCGTGGATTGCTGGGCACGTAACAAATCTTGTTGGCTCTCCAACAAATTGTGTTGGCTACAGAGTAGAGTTCGTTGCTCTCGAAGATCTATTCTCATCTGCTCGAATTGAGAGCTGAGGTGCCCTAATGAAGCCTCCTATGGATGACTTTTACTTCCACTCGCTTCACCTTGGCCTGTATGCTCCTCCTCTTCCTCTTCCTCCTCATCTTCTTCTTCTTCCTCTTCTTCCTCATCATCGGGCTCATCCGGGCCTCCTACCTTGCGACGGGTACCGTAATCTTGGCCACAAGACCATTTATGCTCGTTGGTTATATCTAACCACTGCTCGGCGTATTCCGGATCTAAAAGAACTTGCGCTCTATTGTCATTGTGTCCGTGGAGGTAAATCGTGTGAGTTGGGTGCTTCAAGAGGATACCCATCTTCTGCAATCGTACCCTATCGATGGGATCCGGAAAATAACGTGGATCCCACTTCTTAGAATACCTCCCAAAACCCTCTTGGATGAGGAAATGGCAGATGATATGCCCCATCTCGATGGTAGTGGGTTGGATCTCCGTGCTTATCTCTCGAAGACAGTGCATAATGCATGAGCCACTGTTAACCCGACTTCTCACAAAGATTGTAGATCACGAAAAGATCGTCTTTCCGAACCTTAGGGCGTTCGTCATCTTTCCCAAACACCGAACTCGTCACGATGCTAAGAAGGATTCGGACGGCTAAATTGCAGAAATCACGCCCCTTAGAGTTATGGGGGCAGTGACAACGTGGCTCTCTACCTCTCGAACCAAGGTTCATTCTTCTCTAACATGTCAAGGCCTTCATTGCCTCTTGTTCATCAATGTTCTCGCACCGTCCATAGAACCTTCCATCCTCGGGAAAACCTAGTGTTTGGCAAAAATGCTTTATAGTGTATTGCTTATCCTTGTTGGCGACTCGGTACTCGAAGTGTGAATCCTCTTTGCCATCCTGGTAAACCATCAACGAGCTCAAGAACTCAAGGAGAGGTTGGTCCACAATCGACTCATCGATCGTGAGGATTACCTTCCACTCAAGGGTTTGAATGAAGTACATGAAGCTTGGTTTACAGTAAACGGTTTCCATCGTCGCCGAATCGTAAACGTCCGGTGCACATATCTTATGTGCTTGGAACATCTCGTAGCGTTCTTTGTACATGTCACTCCGGAAAGTTACTTTTGCTCTTGGATCACACTGAATTAGAGTGGCGGGTTGCACACGGTAACGCTCTTTTCCGAATGAGGATGGTCCCGGTGGTGGTGAAGGATTCACTTCAACACGTGAAAGTTTGTTCCTTCCCATCTTCGAGCCAAAATGATGTAGAAACAAGAAACTTGACAATAATAGCACCTACCTCAAAAGTAAACCAAAAATTTGGCATAAGCAACCTACAGGTAAGTTTGAAAAACTTATGCCCAAATTCACTTGAAGATACCTCAGAATGGAGCACTTGAACAATGAAACTCGGCCAAGAGGATCGATTCTTGTGTATCACAATGAACAACAACGGCAATGTGTGTGTGTTTTGACAGATAATAAGCAACACCCAAACACACAAAACACCATGCAAGAAAACAACACACAAACGCAATGCACAATGGAGCAAATATGCGTGTAAATTGGCAAAAATCCTCCCTAACTTAGCAAAGAACGATGAACAACCACAATGCAAGTAAGAAAGGAATGCATTTCACGCAATATCACAAGAGAGTACCTCACTTGGCTGTGAAGGACGAGTGCTTGCGCAATATCACACGTTTGGGCCGATTCTGGGAAAAATTAGCGTTCCCAACAGCAAATTGGAGTATCAATTTAGAAGAATTAGGGCTGAAAATCAAAAATAGAGGGACGAGAAGAGTCGAATCAATGTTGAATAGGGATGAGTGGGTGTGAGAATGAGTGGGTCGCAGCCGCTAGGGCATATAGAGAGAGGGAGAGTCGAGTTTGTGAGAAAGAAAGTGAGAAAAAAAATGGGAGGGAGTCGGGGTTTTAGGGCAGAATTAATCGCGAAACAGTGCTTGGTCGCGGGCACGACCACCTGGAAATTTGGAAATGCTGGGCAGACCTCGCCGCGGCCGCTACCTTCTCCTTCGCAGCCGCTACCTCATTCTGGCAAAGTCATCGGGTTGCCTTCTCCTTCGCAGTCGCTAGGGAATTTCAGCAACATTATCCCCATGAAACGGGTTTCTTTCGAAGACTTCAAGTAAGTGAGGTTTAAACTCGAACACAACATCGGGTGGTAATGGTGGTAAAGTGATCAGGTTGCCTCCCGTAGTCAATGATGGAACGACATATGAAAGAAGGGTACGAGGTGAATCATCTTGTCTTTTAGCCATAAGAATTGAGACCTTCTATGAAGCTTGATAGGTACAAGGACGAGCCTGCATGCACCAAAGAGTACAAGAGAAGCATCAAATTTCTTTTAGACATCATACAATATGATTTCTAGCAATGAAAGCAATCTCAAAACAACCAATAAACAAAAAACTAAAACTAGGGGCGCTAGCTCCTCGGCAACGGCGCCATTTTTTGTACATGTAGTTTTTATCAGCCGGTTTTTATCGTTCTTCTCAGGGAGCGAGGGGCCATGGTCATAGAGTCTAGGTTGAGGTCAAGCTAAGATTGCTACGGTATGGAAATAAGTTGGAAAGGATCACAACACAACAAAATAAACTAAGGTCGGTCAAGGTAAGAAAATAGGCTTCGGAGGCTTTTCAGGATGCAGACGGGGATGAGGAAATGGGTTTTGTAACAAGAGAGCAACAAGAGAAGAAAATCAAGTGGCGATTCCATTAGAGAAGACCCATCGGGCTTCCTCTCTCGATATTAGTCAGGATTAACTTCCCAAAAGTCCACCAAGGACCCAGAGGGTTAATAAAACGGAATTCCCTAGTTAACCTCCTTCCACTTTCGTGGGTGAGCATTAACTATCCCAACTTTGACATTCCATAGCAAGTGTTAGATGTATTCGGGAGCTCTCAATCCCAACTACAACCCAGTTGTAGGACGGAAAGGAGTGGGAAATTGATTTCCCAACTAATTACTCACTAAATTTGCTAACCCAAACCTAATCACCCATTCACACCCTAAATTATCCCCTAACCCATGGGGTCTCTAGCCACTAATCATTATCAAAACTAAGCTAACAACATCCAAACTAGCTCTAAGCATGATTTCTAACAACAAATAACCAAAACTTGTCAAATGCTGTAAATAAACAAAGGAAAACGAAGGAGACGATGATCCAACAATCTCTTAATTGATTGAATCTTCAAATCTTCAATACAACACCAAAGTTCATTAAAACCCTAGATTAATCCAAGCTAATCTCTCAAATCAAACCATAATTTCTCTCCTAAAACTAGATAAAAGTTGAATGGTAAAAAGTCCCCAATAAAATCGTTCAAAGGAGCTTATATACAAAGCAAGGTTGTTGCCCAAAACACAGCCGTTTTGACCGAGAATTACGTGCTAGAAAACAGTAGGTCGCGGGCGCGACCTCAATGGTGGCGGGGGCGACCGTAAGAAAACTGGCGAGGTGATTCCATCGTACGTAGGGTCGCGGGTGCGACCTCCCCCTTCGCGAGCGGGAATGCTTACTGTCCCAAGCTGAGTGATCAGAGTCTGGCGCTACGTAGTGGGCGGCACAAATGATGTAGCGGGCGCGACAAGCGTTGGTCGCGGGTGCGACAGCTGAGGTAGCACTCGCGACACCCTCCTGGCTCCCTTCCCTTGTCTTTCTTCCAAAGGTTGTAACGCCCGCTACAAGGATTGTAGCAGGTGTTATGCTGCTGTTTTGCTTTAAATATGAGGGAAGAAGTTCTCGGTTCGACTCCGCTTCAGCGCTCGGATTGGCTTGGCTCGGGAAATCACTCGGGATTCCCTAAAATGCCTAGGGTGTGAATTATGAGACCCGAAACCTCTTAGATTATTACGGGTTTTCTGCTTTAGGGGAAGAAAAAGCATGGGAGTTACTTGAGTGGTTGTCTAGGGATTCTTATGAATTTGAGCAACAAAATTTTATTCCTAGCGACCAACCTTATTATGCACCACCCTCTGGGACCGAAGCTGAATAGTCATGTGATTATCCCGTGTATTTTGATCATCAATCTTATGGTAGGGATTATGTAGAACTCTTATGGTCCTCCCCAATGTGATATTATTCCTTTGTGCTTGCATTGCGAATCTCCATATCATGATTCTGATTCTTGTGTGCAAGTTGAATTAGACAACATTCGTGCTGAAATATATGATTTCAAGTTGAGATGTGTGTGAAAATGAATGAATGCATGCAAGAATTTGAACATGAGCTTAAAACTGGGGTAGAAGCTTTTTCTTCACAAATGGTTGATTCGGTAGTTGAAGTAGATCATTCATCTTTGAGTCTTGAAATGTGTGTTGATTCTTTTGTGTATGATTATGATGAGGATGATGACTACTATAATGGATGTCAGTCTGCATGCATCGAATTTAGGAAAGCTTTAGCTTTAGCTGCATTTAGAGAGCATGAGGAACATGATGATTTTGTGTGTGATGATATAAAACTTGATGCAAACATGTTTGATGATGAACCATTAAACAACACCGTCATCCTTGCTTTTATATGAAGAAAAGGTTGAGTTTATTGAATGCCAAGATGCTTGTGATGTAATTGAGCATGATTCTTTTGTGATTGAATGTGTGCTTGATACTGAATTATTTACTTTCATTGAGAATCATTGCATTAGTGAGGCATTAGCTACCCTTTCTTGCAAGTCCATGGATGTAGAATCTTGTGATGATGAGCTTAATTCTTTGGGGAATGATCCTAATTGTTTGAACTTGGATTATAACAATGATGATTTTGATGAGGATATGCTTTATGAGTCATTCATGCCCGATGAGTTATGACCTGAGCCTTCCACTTTCACTTTTGATGTTGATTTGAATGATGCACCTCTGTCTTCTTATGTTGATAGTTCTTCTGATGAATCTGATATTGATGAAGATGAAGATGTGCCTGTTTGTGAAGTTGGTGATAGAAATAAGCCAACGCCTATTCCCCTAAGCCCAATCAAGAAGACCAAATTAAAGTACAAGTATAAAGATAGGGTCTTTCAAGGAAGAAGCCCAACTCACCCGGGCCCAATAAAGGAGATTCTGTTCAAAGTAGAGGCCTAAAGGCCGATCCATATTACATGCTCCTTATTCTAAGAGGATGTCCAAACATCCTAGAGGGTCCAAGCCCAAGCAAGACCGTTCAAGAGAGCAAGCACACGTCCGAGGCCAAAACTACAGAAGCAAAATTCAAATTGAATATCACAGTTTTAAACTTTTGGATGTATCTTCTACATTTCAGCTATTTAATTGCTTTTAGTGTGGTTTATATTATTTCCATTGTATTTAGAGTCATGTAAGATGCCAAGTAAATTATGTTCATTGAGCATGAAGTCATTGGAGTCTCATAGGAGTCTAGAATAATCTAGAATGTTCTAAGGTGTTCTAGAATGTTCTAGAAGGTGTGTGTGTGTGTGCTTTAGGCGTGTGGAAGGAAGAATAGGCGCCAAGATTAGGTTGTTATTATCCTAGATAAGGTTGGCTTATTTTGTAACCAATCCATATTGGATTAGGAAAGCCAAGTCCTATTAGGATAAGGTTGTCATAACTAACTCCCCTTAGGATAAGGAGATATTTATTTAGGCGTGTGATATTAGTATTCCTTGGCTTGCACGCCAAGTAGGGAGTCTCAGTCTATATAGGACTGTAGTAGTATAAATAGCTAGGCTTGTAGCCTTTCAAAGGCATATCAGTTTATCCACCATGAATAGAATTAAGCTTTTAGCTTACCTCTTGAGTGTTTCGTGAAGAACCTTGTTTAATCTCTTCTATTGTATCTTGGTTTGGCAACCAAGTGGTTAGGAAGAGCTTGATCCTAAACCTAGAAGGTGCTTCTGTAACTAGGTTGATGGTCAAGTTAGCCCTAGGGTTTATTTCTTGTTGTGTTTCTGTATCAAGATAGATACCTTGAACTATCTTTTTACCCCTTTATCTTTCTATCAATATAGTTAAGATAATCCCTAGACTATCAACCCACTCCCTCAAATCCCTCCAAACAAACGTCCCCCTCCTCCCTCTCTCTCAATCGTCTCCCTCCCCTCTTTCCATAACAAACTCCCAACAAACTTTCTCTCTCCTCCAACAAACTTCTCCAATCAACCTCCCTCTCTCACAAAGGCATCACGCCAACTCCCATCCCCCTTTCTTCTTCACGTCAATTCCCCTTTTCCCTATTCAAGAAACAATCTTTCTTGTTTCTTGAATCCACAAAAGTCCTCACAACAAAATAACTTTCCATGGATCCTGGTATTCACGTGAATTCCCATTTTCCTTCCTCCATTATCACGTGAAGCATCCAACTCTCTAGTTTGGTTGCACTTGTATTGATTATTACTGGATCAAGATTCATTCTTTTGATCCCGTAATACATCAAAAGTGGTATCAGAGTTCTAGGTTATTGTTGAGTGCAACCTTGAACTCCACAGAGTTAACCCAAACACATAACCTGCAAGTCCAAGCACATAACCTTCAAATCCACAGTGTCAACCTGACATTCCAAACTCCACCCTATGGCGTCTGGAAGCAAAAGCAATGAAGGTGATGATCCTAATGAGCAACTGAAGCAAGAGAAGGCTGAATTGGAAGCAAGAGTCACTTATCTCTCTGAACAACTCAAACGATACATGCATCTGCAGCTATATGAACTCACGGAATCATCGAAGGAGGACTCCCACAACAGTCCTAGTGAGGCTGAACAATCAACACACTCGTCTAGAAGCTCACGTCGCCATAGACATGCACGTTGGGAAGAAAGACTCGACTTCAAAGTTGACATTCCTGAATTCGACGGTAATCTTGATCCTTAAATCTTTCTTGATTGGATGCAAACTGTTGAACGATTCTTTGATTTGAAAGACATTGCTGAAGACAAGAAAGTGAAATACATTGTTCTTAAACTGCCGAAGCAAGCTAGTATTTGGTGGACTAACTTACAGAAGAAGAGACAATATGCCGGGAAAGAAAAGATCCGTTCTTGGGAAAAGATGAAAAAGAAACTTTATTCGAAGTTTCTTCCTGCAAGCTACTTCAAAGATAATTACTTTCGGCTGGAGCAACTATCCGAAGGGTCCAAAATTGTTGAAGAGTATATAAAAGAATTCGAAAACCTACTCTAGAGGTGTGATTTGAAAGAAGATGAACTCAAACTTTTGTGAGGTATCTTGCTGGTTTAAACGACAACATAAGGTATGTGGTGGAACTTCAACCTTATGAAACCCTTGATGAATTAAGTACTTTGGCTAACAAAGTAGAACAACAAAAGAAAAGAAGAGGCAAGGAGATGCCAAACAGGAACCCTAGTTCCCAAAGAACTCCGTACTCGCTTCAAACATACACTCCACAAAACAGCCAAACCCAATCCCACCCGTCCGCCATAAAAACGCCTAACCCTACTCCTCAAACAGTCCAAAAATCCGTCCCAGTTCCACCCACGGATAAAAGAAGGTGCTTTATGTGTCAAGGGCTTAGTCACTATGCTTCTGAATGCCCTAACAAGAGAGTCATCACACTTATGGAATTCCAAAACACTCTCTTTGAGCCTGAACTAGAGGACTTAGATGGAGAAACCCACGCCACTCATAACAAATCTGAAGAAGAGGTCGTAGAAGAACCAGATCAAGGTGAGATGCTGGTAATGAGGAGAGTTCTGAATAGCTCTCCAGTTCCTGAAGATCTGCAACAACGGGAAGCCATCTTCCACTCCCGTTGCACTGTGCAAGGGAAAGTTTGTTCTTTGATTGTTGATGGTGGAAGCTGTACCAACACAGTTTCAACCACTACGGTGAACAAGCTGCAACTCCCCACAAGCCCACACCGAACACCATACACTATCCAGTGGCTCAATCAGGATAAAGGCTTAAAGGTGAATCTATGTTGTTTGGTAAGCTTTTCTATTGGAAAGTCTTATCAAGATTCAATCTGGTGTGATGTACTACCTATGGATGCCTGTCATATTCTGCTTGGAAGACCATGGTTATTTGACAAGAAAGTTACTCAATGGAAGAACTAATACCTACACACTGATGGTGAAGAACAAAAGGGTTACTTTAGCTCCTCTAAAGGCACCACCAACAATTAGGAATGATTCAAAACTCATATCTTTCATGATCACTGAACGCCCTGAGTTTAGTGAACACAAGGAAGTCATCCCATCAAGCCCTAGCCACGAAATTTCTGCAACAGAGCCCCAACTCGTCATCCCTTACGTGAGCTCAGTGGTAGAGGCTTCATCAGAGTCTAAGCAACGTGAGCCCTATGCTGCATGGGATCTCGTGAACCCTAATACTGCTCTAAGGGTTCGAAACCTAGCTGATTGTCACGCCAAGGGCACAATCAAGAAGGAAAGCATTGATTCATGTATAGTAAGAGTGAGAAAGATCGAATCTTTCACATCATCACAGTTCACATGAAAGCATTGATTCATGTGGAGATTACTGGACCAACCATGGTTCACGTGAAGGTCCTGATTCACGTGGAGATTACATTTAGGTCAACTACAGTGTTTGAACTTGAACCTCTAAGTTTGAGGACAAACTTCTTTCAACAATGAGAGAATGATGGAAATCAGCCCACGCCTATTCCTCTAAGCCCAATCAAGAAGGCCCAATTAAAGTACAAGTATAAAGATAAAGTCCTTCAAGGAAGAAGCCCAGCTCACCCGCACCCAATAAAGGAGATTCTGTTCAAAGTAGAGGCCCAAAGGCCGATCCATATTACATGCTCCTTATTCTAAGAGGATGTCCGAACATCCTAGAGGGTCCAAGCCCAAGCAAGACCATTCAAGAGAACAAGCACACGTCCAAGGCCAAAACTGCAGAAGCAAAATTCAAATTGAATTTCACAATTTTAATCTTTTGGATGTATCTTTTACATTTTAGCTTTTTAATTGCTTTAAGTGTGATTTATATTATCTTCATAGTATTTAGAGTCATGTAAGATGCCAAGTAAGTTATAAACTTGAGCATCAAGTGATAGGAGTCTTATAGGAGTCTAGAATAGTTTAGAAAGTTCTAAGGTTTCCTAGAATGTTCTAGAAGGTTTGTGTGTGTGCTTTAGGCGGTTGGAAGGAAGAATAGGCGCCAAGATTAGGTTGTTATTATCCTAGATAAGGTTGGCTTATTTTGTAACCAATCCATATTGGGTTAGGAAAGCCAAGTCCTATTAGGATAAGGTTGTTGTAACTAACTCCCCTAAGGATAAGGAGTCCTAATCCAAGGAGGAGATAGTTATTTAGGCGTGTGATATCAGTATTCCTTGGCTTGCACGCCAAGTAGGGAGTCTTAGTCCATATAGGACTGTAGTAGTATAAATAGCTAGGCTTGTAGCCTTTCAAAGGCACATAAGTATATCAACCATGAATAAAATCATGCTTTTAGCTTACCCCTTGAGTGTTTCGTGAAGAACCTTGTTTAATCACTTCTATTGTATCTTGGTTTGGCAACCAAGTGATTAGGAAGAGCTTGATACTAAACTTAGAAGGTGTTTCTGTAACTAGGTTATAGGTCAAGTTAGCCCTAGGGTTTCTTTCTTGTGGTTTTTCTGTATCAAGATAGATCCCTTGAACTTTCTTGTTACCCCTTTATCTTTCTATCAATATAGTTAAGATAATCCCTAGACTATCAACCTCTCCCTCAAATCCCTCGAAACAAACGTCCCTCTCATCCCTCTCTCTCATTCGTCTCCCTCCCCTCTTTCCATAACAAACTCCCAACAAACTTTCTCTAATCAACCTCCCTCACTTACAAAGGCCTCACGCCAACTCCCATCCCCCTTTCTCCTTCACGTCAATTCCCCTTTTCCCTATTCAAGAAACAATCTTTCTTGTTTCTTGAATCCACAAAAGTCCTCACGACAAAATAACTTTCCATACATCCTGGTATTCACGTGAAGTCCCCCTTTCTTTCCTCCATTATCACGTCAAGCATCCCACTCTCTAGTTTGGTTCGTCGTGTATTGATTATTACTGGATCAAGATTCATTCTTTTGATCCCGTAATACATCAGTTGGGAGTGTTATGATGTGGTCTAACCCTATGTTTTCCTTATCACCCATTGATGATTACAATGATTATTTTGATGAAAGTTGTGATTTGGAATCGATGTTTGATGAAAGTTGCATGGAGATTGAGTTTGAATCATTGTTTCCATCCTAGTCTGTGCATGAGCATGTTCAAGAATGTGTTGTATTGCTCCCTCCCGTTGATTTGCATACCAAATCTCCACTTATAAGTCAATAGGAGGATCCATTTGTCATGTGTCACTTAACCGTGGCTAGGAAAGTCTTATACCTTCCTGTAGTCCGTCCTTTATATATATTATTTTTCTAAGGCTTTTGATAAATTGTCAAGAGCACTAATGTTTGTTGATGTTCTATTAAGATTGTGCTCTTACTTACACCATTCTGAGATGCATTCACAGATGCATGACTTGTTACTCCAGGCATTGAATGGTTCTAACATGGTGCCCGATATCTTAAGGTGAGAAGGAGTGAGTCTATTGATAAGACGCCTTCCAGGTAATATCCTTCCTCACCTTTCTTGTATATTTAGTAAGTTGGCTTTCTTTTCTTCTTTTGTTTTCTTTTTGTGTGTTTCTATTTCTTCCCTTTTGGAGTGCTTGCTCACCTTTTTCTGTTTCCATTGAGGACATTGCAACCTCTTTGTGTGGGAGTGGGGGGGGGGGGGAGGGAGGTAGTATGCATTCTGCTTTTTTAGTCTAAGAAAAAAAAAAGTGAGATTTTTTTTGTAATTATTTTGGTTTTTCTTTAGTTCTTGTATATGTTCTTATTTTTTTTTTTTATCTTGCATGCCAAGTTTTAAGCATTTATGTGAGTTTAAATTGTATATCCTAACCTTATGCTTGGTGCTTTTGGATCGTGGATCGAGTTATCTTTAATTGAAGATTTTGAGGTAACCTCCTTCCGCCCTCTCTTTGAGTGTATATATTCTTGATTCATGTTGTATGCTTGATTTTTCCTTTTGGATGGCGAACCCCTTGAGTGTGAATGATGGGACTATCTCGTTGTTGGAGCCGTGTGGGCTCTGGTCCCCACCGCTTTTTATGTGATAAGTGTTTTGTATATATGATTTTCTTAGGTTCTCTACCTTACTTGTGACACTCTTCTCACAATGGGGACATTGTGATGTTTTGTGTGGGAGTGGGGGAGATATTTTCATGTTCATGGGTAGACAACCTAGTATTTTGTTTGTTTTTCGTAGTTTTTGTCTAAAAAGTTGAAAAATTTTGTGTGGAAGAAAAAAGGGAAAAAGGTTGTGAAAACCCCCCAAAAGTGTTCTTTTTCTTTTTGAAGATGTTTTCATTCACAGTTGTGTAGGTAAATATGACTCTTCTCAGCCCAGTGACTACTATACGGACTAAAACAACACTTCTCAACTTGGGTCGACTCTTTACAACGAATTTTAACACATAGCACATAGCATACATATGGACAAGGGGTATCCTAAACCAAGGCTTAGCGGCTCATGTTCTCGCCCCGGTGCATTCTAGTTGTTAGGCAACTTGAATGTGTTGGGTGTTGCTCTTGGAGGCTGGAGTGGAGACCTCGTAGAGTGATGCATGAGTGGATGTGTTGACTAATGCTCTCTCAGTGTAAGGGCACCAATTGAGAATAGCCGGTCCGGCATCCCATGGGTTATTTTTTGTGGTTAAAAAGAAAAAACCTAAACCGTCGATTTACGTGCTCCTATGACATATTACATATCAAGGGAGTACCCCGATATATGCAATAATGCATTTATGCCTAAAAATAATGACTTAACAATATAAAGTAAAATTTTATTTCCCTTCCAAAAATTTTAAAGCACACTAATCCTTTTTCAAGTTTTACCCATTTTAAGAAAACTCCCCAGTGGAGTCGCCAAAACTCCTATGGACATTTTTCCTCGCCGTTCGGGTATCCTAACGTCCACGCGGATTAGGGTATGATTTGATGATTTGTGCTAGGGTTTAACCTTTGAAAACCCTTTAAGGAATTAATCGTACATTTCATAAATAATACTTTGTAAAATCACTTTCCCTTTACTTATGCATTTTATGAGTCATTGAATTAAACCTTTAAGAATGGACATCCACTTGTTCCAAAATCTTCTAAATTTAACCTAACTTGCTCAGTAAAATGTTAGGCTCGGAAAAAAGCGATTTATGCAAATATTATTTAGAAATATAAGTAGAACACCCTAAAGTTGCATCTGTACATTGTAAAACCATGATTTACCATAGTTTATGCAATCCCGAATGTGTTTTAGTTCGAAATGGGAGTCGTCACCCGACTTTTTAAGGGAAAAGAGACAAAACCAAAAAGAAAACAAGAAAGATCCTACCACAAACCCAAGAATGAATCCGGGGGTAAGGCTACGAACTCAAAAAGTAAAGACCTTAAGAGTTCACCTCTCACAAAAGGAAAGACATGCTAAATCCCTTATTCACACTTGGACGGTGGGAGCTTTATTTGATGCATTTGGCATGTGTTTTGGGGTGCTTTTGGTAGGATTTGAACTTGAGACCTCTTGGCCCGTGGCTTGCATCGCTTAGCTTCCCTTATTTTCTAATTTCCTAATTTTCTAACTAAAAATACATAAAAAGGAAGTAATAAAAATTACATTAAAAAGCATATAAAATCTATGCTAAAATCTAGCTTATCGGCTGACTTCTCCTTCTTTATTTTTGATTTGTTGTATATAGATATGCTATATATTTATGTGCCATAATCCGGCGTCTACACGCATATGTAGGGATGAAAAATGACGATGAGAATGCCATGGAAATTGTCCCTAATTCTGTGACTATTGTTGACAAAGGTAAACTAAGGGAAAGATCTAGTACAGGAGGAGTCATCCACATTCCTGATGACTCCACACTTAAGCCACCACCTCCAGTGGCTACCCCTCAGGTTGCATCGGTCAAGGCTGAGATTGAAGTCCAAGACACCCCTGCTATCCGCGAAGTAAAAGCACAGTTGAGTGTGGTCAAGAATGCTATGAGCCAGTTACCTGCCTTCGCCAATTAGTTTGTTGAATTCGAACCACCTGC
This sequence comes from Portulaca oleracea, assembly GCA_029582165.1. Taxonomy (NCBI): domain Eukaryota; kingdom Viridiplantae; phylum Streptophyta; class Magnoliopsida; order Caryophyllales; family Portulacaceae; genus Portulaca; species Portulaca oleracea. Next base: position 5,932,840 of record CM055878.1, on the reverse strand, counting down.
TGAGATTAATGACAAGATAGCTAGTAAAATGGATATACCTCTGAACAAGTCCAGTCCCTCAGCAAACTCGGCACATCATATCTGGGAGTTTAACAGAGTGATGCCACTCTGAAGCATCGACACTGAGCACTACAAACAGCTTTTTCCGTTATCGCTGAATGATGAAGCATTAGATTGGTACTATAATCTTCCTTTGAAAACTCGGGTAGATTGGACTGCTTTACGTCGACCATTCATTGAACATTACAGCACGATTCAAAAGGATAAGGTGACCTTGACTGATGTCATGGCCATTCGCCAAATTGAAGAGGAGTTGTTCTTGGCTTACTATGAAAGATGGCATTCTATGATGTCCCAAGTAACCAGTGTCATTCGAACAGAAGTGTAGTTGGATACCTTCATTCGATGTCTGAAGACAAGTTTGGCACAGCAGTTAGACTTTCATGTTGTGGAGAATCTTGAATACCTGAAGAAGTTGTGCCCAGAACTGGAGGCACGAAAGGAAAGAAATGCAACATCTCAGAGTTAGAAGGGGAGTAGTACCGCATGAAAAACCATTAGCGCTCCGAGAGTGGTAGAAGCTAACGCCATCGAGAATGTAAATCGTGGGTCGTCTCAAAAACCAACTTTCTTCCAATATGATTCTTATTCCCTGCTGGCTTTGACTTATCCTGAGGCCCTTGATTGATTATTGAAGTCTGATAAGATCAGGTTGCCTTCACCTAGGCCGGAACTGTTTAGACCCGATTTTGTGTCTCAATACCGCTTAAATCCTTAGGCTTTTGACTTGTTTCGTAGCTTGTTTTAATAACTTTTAATGCGTTTTGGTTATTTTTGTAGTTTCCGAAGTTTTTACTCAAAACGATGCTAAATAGGCCAATTTTGCACCAATCTTGGGAATCCCGAGATTCCCTAAGATTCCCCGAGCCCTGGTCGTGTCGAAGGCAGCGGGATTAGAAGGGCCGATCATGTCGAAAGGCAGCGGAAGCAATCGCTCAAGAGCACCAAGAATACCGCGTCGAGATAGACGCGCCACGGTCATGTTGACCGTAGCCATGGTGTGATTGAGCCAATGCCTAAGGAAGGAGACATTGCCACCCGAGATGGACCATGGTCACGGTCAGTCTGACCGTAGCCACGGCGGTGCGAAGGAGCGAAAAGTTGTCAGCCCTAATCGCCCAGACCGTGCCTACGGTGCATGGGTACCGTGCCCATGGTGCGCTACAAAGAGAAGTTTTGCCGCTTTACGCAGACCGTGGCCACTACCTCGCGGACACTTTTGTCTGTAGTGTAAAATGATGAGTTTTGAGTAACAACTTTAGTTACTATTTAATGTATTTAGGTCATTTTAGCTGGGAGATTTTGGAAAGCAACTTTTGTTTATCTTTGATCATACATTAGCATATACTTTATCACATTTTAAGCTTTAGATTAAAGTGATTAGTGGAGATCAATATAGTTAAGATAATCCCTAGACTATAAACCCTCTCCCTCAAATCCCTCCAAACAAACGTCCCCCTCCTCCCTCTCTCTCAATCGTCTCCCTCCCCTCTTTCCATAACAAACTCCCAACAAACTTTCTCTCTCCTCCAATAAACTTCTCTAATCAACCTCCCTCTCTCACAAAGGCCTCACGCCAACTCCCATCCCCCTTTCTCCTTCACGTCAATTCCCCTTTTCCCTATTCAAGAAACAATCTTTCTTGTTTCTTGAATCCACAAAAGTCCTCACAACAAAATAACTTTCCATGGATCCTGGTATTCACGTGAATTCCCCCTTTCTTTGCTCCATTATCACGTGAAGCATCCAACTCTCTAGTTTGGTTGCACGTGTATTGATTATTACTGGATCAAGATTCATTCTTTTGATCCCGTAATACATCAAAAGTGGTATCAGAGCTCTAGGTTATTGTTGAGTGCAACCTTGAACTCCATAGAGTTAACCCAAACACATAACCTGCAAGTCCAAGTACAGAACCTTCAAATCCACAGTGTCAACCTGACATTCCAAACTCCACCCTATGGCGCCTGGAAGCAAAAGCAATGAAGGTGATGATCGTAATGAGCAACTGAAGCAAGAGAAGGCTGAATTGGAAGCAAGAGTTGCTTATCTCTCTAAACAACTCAAACGATACATGCATCTGCAGCTATATGAACTCACAGAATCATCGAAGGAGGACTCCCACAACAGTCCTAGTGAGGCTGAACAATCAACACACTCGTCTAGAAGCTCACGTCGCCGTAGACATGCACCTTGGGAAGAAAGACTCGACTTCAAAGTTGACATTCCTGAATTCGACGGTAATCTTGATCCTTAAATCTTTCTTGATTGGATGCAAATTGTTGACGATTCTTTGATTTGAAAGACATTGCTGAAGACAAGAAAGTGAAATACATTGCTCTTAAACTGCCGATCTAGTATTTGGTGAACTAACTTACAGAAGAAGAGACAACATGCCGGGAAAGAAAAGATCCGTTCTTGGGAAAAGATGAAAAAGAAAATTTATTCGAAGTTTCTTCCTGCAAGCTACTTCAAAGATAATTACTTTCGGGTGGAGCAACTATCCGAAGGGTCCAAAATTGTTGAAGAGTATATAAAAGAATTCGAACACCTACTCTGGAGGTGTGATTTGAAAGAAGATGAACTCAAACTCTTGTGAGGTATCTTTCTGGTTTAAACGACAACATAAGGTATGTGGTGGAACGTCAACCTTATGAAACTCTTGATGAATTAAGTACTTTGGCTAACAAAGTAGAACAACAAAAGAAAATAAGAGGTAAGGAGACGCCAAACAGGAACCCTAGTTCCCAAAGAACTCCCTACACGCTTCAAACATACACTCAACAAAAGAGCCAAACTCAATCCGACCCGTCCGCCATAAAAACGCCTAACCCTACTCCTCAAACAGTCCAAAAATCCGTCCCAGTTCCACCCACGGATAAAAGAAGGTGCTTTATGTGTCAAGGGCTCGGTCACTGTGCTTCTGAATGCCCTAACAAGAGAGTCATCACACTTATAGAATTCCAAAACACTCTCTTTGAACCTGAACTAGAGGACGTAGATGGAGAAACCCACGCCACTTATAACAAATCTGAAGAAGAGGTCGTGGAAGAACCAGATCAAGGTGAGATGTTGGTAATGAGGAGAGTTCTGAATAGCTCTCTAGTTCCTGAAGATCTGCAACAACGGGAAGCCATCTTCCACTCCCGTTGCACTGTGCAAGGGAAAGTTTGTTCTTTGATTGCTGATGGTGGAAGCTGTACCAAAATAGTTTCAACTACTACGATGCACAAGCTGCAACTCACCACAAGCCCACACCGAACACCATACACTGTCTAGTGGCTCAATCAGGGTAAAGGCTTAAAGGTGAATCTATGCTGTTTGGTAAGCTTTTCTATTGGAAAGTCTTATCAAGATTTAATCTGGTATGATGTACTACCTATGGATGCCTGTCATATTCTGCTTGGAAGACCATGGTTGTTTGACAAGAGTGTTACTCATGATGGAAGAACTAATACCTACACACTGATGGTGAAGAACAAAAGGGTTACTTTAGCTCCTCTAAAGGCACCACCAATAATTAGGAATGATTTAAAACTCATATCTTTCATGATCACTGAACGCCCTGTGTTTAGTGAAAACAAGGAAGTCATCCCATCAAGCCCTAGCCACGAAATTTCTGCAAGAGAGCCCCAGTTCGTCGTCCCTCACGTGAACTCAGTGGTAGAGGCTTCATCAGAGTCCAAACAACGTGAGCCCTATGCTGCATGGGATCATGTGAACCCTAATACTGCTCTAAGGGTTCGAAACCTAGCTGATTGTCACGCCAAGGGCACAATCAAGAAGGAAACTAACGATCCAATTGCCCTAGTGATTATAAAGAAGAAAGGAACAACCATGGTTCATATTCTGTTCGGGACTACTACTATTCAAAGTCTAAGAAGTCTCCTTGTATGGTTAGTCACACCTTGTGACCTAATCAATGTTCTTTTTTCTATTGTGAGACTTATGAATCAAGTTATGAAGTCCTTCATCAGCAAGTGTGTCAGTGACACATTCATGCATAGCAAGAGTGAGAAAGATCGAATCTTTCACATCATCACAGTTCACATGAAAGCATTGATTCATGTGGAGATTACTGGAGCAACCATGGTTCACGTGAAGGTCCTGATTCACGTGGAGATTACATTTAGGTCAACTACAGTGTTTGAACTTGAACCTCTAAGTTTCAGGACAAACTTCTTTCAACAATGAGAGAATGATGGAAATCAGCCCACGCCTATTCCTCTAAGCCCAATCAGAAAGGCCCCATTAAAGTACAAGTATAAAGATAAAGTCCTTCAAGGAAGAAGCCCAGCTCACCCGCACCCAATAAAGTAGAGGCCCAAAGGCCGATCCATATTACATGCTCCTTATTCCAAGAGGATGTCCAAACATCCTAGAGGGTCCAAGCCCAAGCAAGACCATTCAAGAGAGCAAGCACACGTCCAAGGCCAAAACTGCAGAAGCAAAATTCAAATTGAATTTCACAATTTTAATCTTTTGGATGTATCTTTTACATTTTAGCTTTTTAATTGCTTTAAGTGTGATTTATATTATCTTCATAGTATTTAGAGTCATGTACGATGCCAAGTAAGTTATAAACTTGAGCATCAAGTGATAGGAGTCTTATAGGAGTCTAGAATAGTTTAGAATATTCTAAGGTTTCCTAGAATGTTCTAGAAGGTTTGTGTGTGTGCTTTAGGCGGGTGGAAGGATGAATAGGCACCAAGATTAGGTTGTTATTATCCTAGATAAGGTTGGCTTATTTTGTAACCAATCCATATTGGATTAGGAAAGCCAAGTCCTATTAGGATAAGGTTGTTGTAACTAACTCCCCTAAAGATAAGGAGTCCTAATCCAAGGAGGAGATAGTTATTTAGGCGTGTCATATAAGTATTCCTTGGCTTGCACGCCAAGTAGGGAGTCTCAGTCCATATAGGACCGTAGTAGTATAAATAGCTAGGCTTGTAGCCTTACAAAGGCACATAAGTATATCAACCATGAATAAAATCAAGCTTTTAGCTTACCCCTTGAGTGTTTCGTGAAGAACCTTGTTTAATCTCTTCTTTTGTATCTTGGTTTTGCAACCAAGTGGTTAGGAAGAGCTTGATCCTAAACTTAGAAGGTGTTTCTGTAACTAGGTTACAGGTCAAGTTAGCCCTAGGGTTTCTTTCTTGTGGTTTTTCTGTATCAAGATAGATCCCTTGAACTATCTTGTTACCCCTTTATCTTTCTATCAATATAGTTAAGATAATCCCTAGACTATCAACCTCTCCCTCAAATCCCTCGAAACAAACATCCCCTCATCCCTCTCTCTCATTCGTCTCCCTCCCCTCTTTCCCTAACAAACTCCCAACAAACTTTCTCTAATCAACCTCCCTCTCTTATAAAGGCCTCACGCCAACTCCCATCCCCCTTTCTCCTTCATGTCAATTCCCCTTTTCCCTATTCAAGAAACAATCTTTCATGTTTCTTGAATCCACAAAAGTCCTCACGACAAAATAACTTTCCATACATCCTGGTATTCACGTGATGTCCTCCTTTCCTTCCTCCATTATCACGTCAAGCATCCCACTCTCTAGTTTGGTTCCACGTGTATTGATTATTACTGGATCAAGATTCATTCTTTTGATCCCGTAATACATCAGTTGGGAGTGTTATGATGTGGTCTAACCCTATGTTTTCCTTATCACCCATTGATGATTACATTGTTTATTTTGATGAAAGTTGTGATTTGGAATTGATGTTTGATGAAAATTGCATGGAGATTGAGTTTGAATCATTGTTTGCATCCAAGTCTGTGCATGAGCATGTTCAGGAATGTGTTCTATTGCTCCCTCCTGTTGATTTGCATACCCAATCTCCATCTATAAGTCAATAGGAGGATCCATTTGTCATGTCTCACTTAACCGTGGCTAGGAAAGTCTTGTACATTCCTGTAGTACGTCCTTTATATGATTTTTCTAAGGCTTTTGATAAATTGTCAAGAGCACTAATGTTTGTTGATGTTCTATTAAGAGTGTGCTCTTACTTTCACCATTCTGAGATGCATTCACGGATGCATGACTTGTTACTCCGGGCATTGAATGGTTCTAACATGGTGCCCGATATCTTAAGGTGAGAGGAGTGAGTCTATTGATAAGACGCCTTCCAGGTAATATCCTTCCTCACCTTTCTTGTACATTTAGTAAGTTGGCTTTCTTTTCTTCTTTTGTTTTCTTTTTGTGTGCTTCTTTTTCTTCCCTTTTGGAGTGCTTGCTCACCTTTTTCTGTTTCCATTGAGGAGATTGCAGCCTCTTTGTGTGGGAGTGGGGGGGGGGGGGAGGTAGTATGCATTCTGGTTTTTTAGTCTAAGAAAAAACAAAGTGAGATTTATTTTGTAATTATTTTGGTTTTTCTTTAGTTCTTGTATATGTTCTTATTTTTATTTTTATCTTGCATGCCATGTTTTAAGCATTTATGTGAGTTTAAATTGTATATCCTAACCTTATGCTTGGTGCTTTTGGATCGTGAATTGAGTTATCTTTAATTGAAGATTTTGAGGTAACCTCCTTCCGCCCTCTCTTTGAGTGTATATATTCTTGATCCATGTTGCATGCTTGATTTTTCCTTTTGGATGGTGAACCCCTTGAGTGTGAATGTTTGGATTATCTCGTTGTTGGAGCCGTGTGGGCTCAGGTCCCCATCGCTTTTTATGTGATATGTGTTTTGTATATATGATTTTCTTAGGTTCTCTACCTTACTTGTGACACCTTTCTCACAATGGGGACATTGTGATGTTTTGTGTGGGAGTGTGGGAGATATTTTCATGTTCATGGGTAGACAACCTAGTATTTTGTTTGTTTTTCGTAGTTTTTGTCTAAAAAGTTGAAAAACTTTGTGTGGAAGAAAAAAGGGAAAAAGGTTGTGAAAACCCCCCAAAAGTGTTCTTTTTCTTTTTGAAGATGTTTTGGTTCACAGTTGTGTAGGTAAACATGACTCTTCTCAGCCCAGTGACTACTATACGGACTAAAACAACACTTCTAAACTTGGGTCGACTCTTTAAAACGAATTTTAACACATTACACATAGCATACATATGGACAAGGGGTATCCTAAACCAAGGCTCTATGTACAATAGGGTCTATTGGCTGGATAAGGTTTAGCGGCTCATGTACTCGCCCCAGTGCATTCTAGTTGTTAAGGCAACTTGAATGTGTTGGGTGTTGCTCTTGGAGGCTCGAGTGGAGACCTCGTAGAGTGATGCATGAGTGGATGTGCTTACTAATGCTCTCTCAGTGTAAGGGCACCAATTGAGTATAGCCGGTCCGGCATCCCATGGGTTATTTTTTGTGGTTAAAAAGAAAAAACCTAAACCGTCGATTTACGTGCTCCTATGACATATTACATGTCAAGGGAGTACCCCGATATATGAAATAATGCATTTATGCCTAGAACGAATGACTTAACAATATAAAGTAAAAAGTTATTTCCCTTCCAAAATATTTAAAGCACACTAATCCTTTTTCAAGTTTTACCCACTTTAAGAAAACTCCCCAGTGGAGTCGCCAAAAATCCTATGGACATTTTTCCTCGCCGTTCGGGTATCCTAACGTCCACGCGGATTGGGGTATGATTTGATGATTTGTGCTGGGGTTTAACCTTTGAAAACCCTTTAAGGAATTAATCGTACATTTCATAAATAATACTTTGTAAAATCACTTTCCCTTTACTTATTCATTTTATGAGTCATTGAATTAAACCTTTAAGAGTGGACATCCACTTGTTCCAAACTCTTCTAAATTTAACCTAACTTGCTCAGTAAAATGTTAGGCTCGGAAGAAAGCGATTTATACAAATATTATTTAGAAATATAAGAAGAACGCCCTAAAGTTGCATCTGTACCTTGTAAAACCATGATTTACCATAGTTTATGCAATCCCGGATGTGTTTTAGTTCGAAATGGGAGTCGTCACCCGACTTTTTAAGAGAAAAGAGACAAAACCAAAAAGAAAACAAGAAAGATCCCGCCTGTGAAACCCAAGAATGAATCAGGGGGTAAGGCTACGAACTCAAAAAGTAAAGACCTTAAGAGTTCACTTCTCACAAAAGGAAAGACATGCTAAATCCCTTATTCACACTTGGACGGTAGGAGCTTTATTTGATGCATTTGGCATGTGTTTTGGGGTGCTTTTGTTAGGATTTGAACTTGAGACCTCTTGGCCCGTGGCTTGCATCGCTTAGCTTCCCTTATTTTCTAATTTCCTAATTTTCTAACTAAAAATACATAAAAAGGAAGTAATAAAAATTACATTAAAAAGCATATAAAATCTATGCTAAAATCTAGCTTATCGGCTGACTTCTCCTTCTTTATTTTTGATTTGTTGTATATAGATATGCTATATATTTATGTGCCATAATCCGGCGTCTACACGCATATGTAGGGATGAAAATTGACGATGAGGATGCCATGGAAATTGTCCCTAATTCTGTGACTATTGTTGACAAAGGTAAACTAAGGGAAAGATCCAGTACAGGAGGAGTCATCCACATTCCTGATGACTCCACACTTAAGCCACCACCTCCAGTGGCTACCCCTCAGGTTGCATCGGTCAAGGCTGAGATTGGAGTCCAAGACACCCCTGCTATCCGCGAAGTAAAAGCACAGTTGAGTGTGGTCAAGAATGCTATGTGCCAGTTACCTGCCTTCGCCAATTAGTTTGTTGAATTCGAACCACCTGCTGAGATTAATGACAAGATAGCTAGTAAAATGGATATACCTCTGAACAAGTCCAGTCCCTCAGCAAACCCAACACATCATATTTGGGAGTTTAACAGAGTGATGCCACTCTGAAGCATCGACACTGAGCACTAAAAACAGCTTTTTCCATTATCGCTGAATGATGAAGCATTAGATTGGTACTATAATCTTCCTTTGAAAACTCGGGGAGATTGGACTGCTTTGCGTCGACCATTCATTGAACATTACAGCAAGATTCAAAAGGATAAGGTGACCTTGACTGATGTCATGGCCATTCGCCAAAGGGAAGAGGAGTTGTTCTTGGCTTACTATGAAAGATGGCATTCTATGATGTCCCAAGTAACCAATGTCATTCAAACAGAAGTGTAGTTGGATACCTTCATTCGAAGACTGAAGACAAGTTTGGCTCAGCAGTTAGACTTTCATGTTGTGGAGAATCTTGAATACCTGAAGAAGTTGTGCCCAAAACTGGAGGCACGAAAGGAAAGAAATGCAACATCTCAGAGTTAGAAGGGGAGTAGTACCGCATGAAAAACCATTAGCGCTCCGAGAGTAGTAGAAGCTAATGTCATCCAGAATGTGAATCGTGGGTCGTCTCAAAAACCAACATTCTTCCAATATGATTCTTATACCCCGCTGGATTTGACTTATGCTGAAGTCCTGGATTGATTATTGAAGTATGACAAGATCAGGTTGCCTTTCCTAGGCCGGAACTGTTTAGACCCGATTTCGTGTCTCAATACCGCCTAAATCCTTAGGCTTTTGAATTGTTTCGTAGCTTGTTTTAATAACTTTTAATGCGTTTTGGTTATTTTTGTAGTTTCCGAAGTTTTTACTCAAAACGATGCTAAATAGGCCAATTTTGCACCAATCTTGGGAATCCCGAGATTCCCTAAGATTCCCCGAGCCTTGGTCGTGCCGAAGGCAGCGTGATTAGAAGGGCCGATCATGTCGAAAGGCAGCGGAAGCGGAAGCAACTGTTGAAGAGCACCCTGAAGAATACCTGTGGCCGAGATAGACCGTGGCCACGATCATGTTGACCGTAGCCATGGTGTGATGGAGCCAATGCCTAAAGAAGGATACATTGCCACCCGAGATGGGCCATGGTTACGGTCAGTCTGACCGTAGCTACGGTGAGATCACTACCCTGCCCAAGGAAGAAGTTGGCCGAACAAGGCCGTGGCCACGGTCTCCCATGACCGTAGCCACGACGGTGCGAAGGAGCGAAAAGTTGTCAGCCCTAATCGCCGAGACCGTGCCTACGGTGCATGGGTACCGTGCCCTTGGTGCTGCGAAGCAAAGAGAAGTTTTGTCGCTTTACGCAGATCAGGCCACGGCCTCACGGACACTTTTGTCTGTAGTGTAAAATGATGAGTTTTGAGTAACAACTTTAGTTACTATTTAATGTATTTAGGTCATTTTAGTTGGGAGATTTTGAAAAGTAGCTTTTGTTTATCTTTTATCATACTTTAGCATATACTTTATCACATTTTAAGCTTTGGATTAGAGTGATTAGTGGAGATCTTTGCTGAGATTATTGGTTCTTGTATTTGATTCTCTTGAGTTTTATTGGAAGTTTTGAAGATTATTCTCAACTTTGGAGCATCGAGCTTTATTATTCTAGAGTTTTCTTCTTTGTCATCATAATCAATGAGCATTTCTTCACCTTTCTCTCTAATTTCATCGCTTATTTATTAATCTCTGTTTTTGTTATTATTGGTATTGTTGGTATTGTTGAATGTTTATTGTCATCTTGTTTACTCTTTTAAGCATGAATGAAGTTGTTGATGTTATTATCATGTTAGTTAGGATGTTTAATGGCTAGAATCCTAATGGGTTAGGGAGATATTAAGGGTGTGAATGGGTGATTAGGTTTGGGTTAGCAATATTAGTGAGTAACTAGTTAGAAAATCGCTTCAATCCTATCCTTCCCTCAAGTGGGATGTATTTGGGTGCGAAAGCATCCCGAATACATCCAACGCTTGTTGGAAGGTAGGAATTAGGATAGTTAGTATTCTAGTTCGCGAAAGTGAATATAAACTAACTAGGAAATTCCGTTCTATTAACTCCCTCGGGTCTGTCGATGGACTTTGTTGAAGTTAATCCGGACTATCCTTGAAAGAGGAAGCCCGGTGGGTATTTTCTAACGGAGTTACCATTTGATTTCCCCTTCTCGTTTCTCTCTTGTTGCGAAACCCATTTCCTTATTCCCGTTTGCATCCCGAAAGTCTCCCAATACCCATTGTCTCACCTTTTTGACTGAACCTAGTGTGTTTGTGCTATTTTTACCCTGAATTCTATCATCCTTTCATGATCGTAAACCTTACCTAGAGTCAAGTAGTTGCAGCTAAGGCCCCTAGCTCCCTGTGGAAGAACGATAAAAACCGAGGTCTTAAAAACCACGTTACAGGAACCTGGGAACAAAGGACTTGGATGGAACAACGATGCCTACTGCAAGTACCATCGTACCAGAGGACATGACACCGAGCGGTGCTATATGCTTAAGAACCTCATTGAGAAGATGATTCTCTCAGGTGAATTACCAACACCTAAGTCTCCTAAGAAACCCATCAACAAAAGGAATCCTCTCCTGAATCATGCTAATTTCGTAGGAGAGGGTACTTTTGATCCTTCCAAATGTATCATGGATGAGGAAGCAACTTTACTCCCTCCTGAAGATCTAACAACATTTACTATCAATGGCATATTGGCAAGTGATGATGAGACCATTGAGGATCTCGGAAATCAATAGCGCTTAGAAGATCTGAAAAACAGCATGCAAGACTTGGTCTTGCACACAGCTACCCAACAAGACGAGAAGGTTCTGGAACACCTTCAGCGTTAACATTTACAAATAGAACAACAACGAGAAGCTCATGAATAAAGCGCTAAGAGAGTTTCAACACTTTAAGGACTGCGTTGAAGAGCAAGGTCCACTGCAAAAGAAGGAAAGGAAGTGGACCCGATGGTTGCTATGTTGTCCAGTCCTGAATTTGATCCAACTCCATGATTTCTGCTGATGAAGGCCACCGCGAGTTGTCCTGGGTCGGTTCTGCTAGCAATAAATGTACCCTAGTGTTAGGAGAACCTTGTAAGGTCTTGTCTGAGTTAAGCACTAGTGGGTCTGTATTCGAGTATAAGTCAGCTGGGATTAGCCCCACATCTGATAAGTCTGTATCCATTTCTGGTTTCAATGAAGTGAACTTTTTATGAGTATTCTTGTTCTTCTTGTTTCTGAGTGTTAATAATATCGAATTTGATGCTGAACCTTTAAAAGATTTTAAAGAATTAATTCGAGCTATGAATGAGCGTGAAAATCGCATGTCAACAGTTGAAGAAACCATCACTATCAACGTGGCGATGCCTGAAACTCCCCGGGAATTGAAAATTGGCAAATCATTAACCCTAGGGGAGCAACAGGAGTTCTCCACTCTCCTGAGAGAGTTTATCGACGTCTTTGCTTGGTCCTATAAGGACATGCCTGGGATCGACCGAGAGATCGCTGACCATGCCATACCTCTTTCTCCGGATGCTAAACCTATTCAACAGCGTCAACACAGAATTAAGAATGAAAGATCCGATAACATCCATGATGAAGTTCGGAAACAGTTAGAAGCTGGGTTCATCAGAATTGTTGAGTTTCCACAATGGGTAACCAATATTGTCCCTATACCTAAAAAGGATGGGAAGGTGCGGACGTGTGTTTATTTTAGAGATCTGAACACGGCCAGCCCAAAGGATTGCTTTGCTTTGCCACACATTGATGTCCTGGTTGATCATAATTGTGGTCATGAACTCCTGTCATTTATGGACGGGTATACTGGTTACAACCAGATCAAAATGGCTTAAGAAGACATGGAGAAAACATCTTTTATCACTCCATGGGGAACCTTTTGCTATGTTGTCATGCCATTCGGGCGGAAAAATGCCGGTGCCACTTACCAACGCACCATTACTACCTTACTCCATGACATGATACACAAGGAGGTTGAAGCATACATGGATGACATGATTGTTAAATCTGAAAGGCGTGAAGACCACATCCCTAACTTGCGCAACTTCTTCCTTAGACTTCGCAAGTACAACATGAGATTGAATCCGTAGAAGTGTGCATTTGGAGTAACCTCGGGGAAGTTGTTGGGGTACATCGTCAGTCAGCGAGGAATTGAAGTCGATCTATCTAAGATCAAGGCTATCCAGGATATGCCGTCGCCTTGAAAGGAGAAGGAGATTCGTGGTTTCCTAGGGCGAGTTCAATATTTGAGTAGGTTCATTTCCAAGCTCACCATGACGTGTTAGCCGTTGTTTCAGAAGTTGAAGAAGGGTGCAAAGGTTGAGTGGGATGACCAGTGTCAAGCAGCGTTCGTTAAGATCAAAGTAGATTTGACTAGTCCACCATTATTGCTTCCACCCGTACCCGAAAATTCGTTATTACTTTATCTCACCATCAATCAGGGTGCGATGGGTGCTATGTTGGCTCAAAAGGATGAGAATCTGGAGAAGGTTATATACTACATCAGCAAGTAGTTCTCAGGGTGTGAATCTCGCTATTCTAAGATTGAAAAGATGGCTCTAGCCTTGGTTTGGTCTATGAAGAAGCTCCGCCATTATCTGTTGGCACACACTATTTATGTGATTGTGGCCTGTAATCCAGTCAAGTACATCATGGAGCAACCTACTGTGAACAACCGAATTGCCTGATCGGTAGTCATGCTATCTGAATTTGACTTTCACTTTCAACATTAAAAGTCTATAAAAGGTCGAGCAGTTTCTGATTTTCTGGCTGAACTCCCACTAGAAGACTCCTACACTGGGGGCTTGGAGTTTAGTGACAAGCAAGTATTCCAGCTGCAAATCAAATGGGGTGTGGAGCCAAAGCTTTGGTGATATCTCCTGAAGACTTGCATTTTCCATTGGCGGTCAAGCTGGATTTTGATGCCACCAACAATGCTGCTGAATATGAAGCTTGTATCTTAGGTATACATACGACTCTGAAAATGGGTATTGAGAGATTACGAGTGTTTGGAGACTCCAGTTTGATCGTCAATCAAGCTACTAGTGTGTGGAAAGTGAAGAGTGAGTCTTTGGCTTTATATCAACAACACTTATCCGATTTGGCCAAGAGATTCAAGTACATTGAGTTTAAGTACCTGCCAAGAAGTCACAATGAATTGGCAGACGCCTTAGCCAAGTTGTCATCTATGATGGCAATGCTAGAAGCAGATAAGACTTTGATAGTTGTAGTCGAAAGGAAGGTTCATCCGGCTCATCAATCCTTGATAGTCAATACTATTAACCCTGAGGCATGGTTCTTTGACATCTACACTTATCTGAAGGATGGTATATACCCACCAGATGCTGGGCATCGAGCTTGGAGGGCTATCCGATTGATGCTCGCTTAATATTGCAATATCAGGACCATTTATTCAAGATGGCTGCAATTGGTATCAATCTATTGTGCGTCGATGAAAAGAAGCCAGAGAACTGATGAAGTCCACTCACGGAGGGGAGTGTGGACCCCACATGAATGTGAAAATGTTAGTGAACAAAATTCAACGAGCAGGTTACTTCTGGTCTACGATGGAGTCAGATTGTCATCAATTTGTGAGAAAGTGCTCAAAGTGTCAATAGTATGTTGACCTTAAGCATCATCCATCATCTTGCTTGACTACTTTAGCCTCACCATGGCCATTTTAGGTGTGGCGGTATTGACATTGTTGGAAAGGGCTCAGCTCAGGGTACAGGAGGTGATAAGTATGTGCTGGTAGCTATGGAATATTTTACCAAGTGGGTGGAAGCTGCTTCTTATGCAAAGATTACCTCGAAGCATGTGGCCAAATTCATGTTGAAAAACATTATCTACAGATACGGGATACTGCAGGAGGTGATCAGCGATAATGGGAGTCATTTCATGGGAGAATTTGCCGCTCTTTTGATAAAATATACGATTCAACATCATCATGCTTCTCCTTATCGGCCACAAACAAATGGAGGTCGAGGCTGTGAACAAAACTTTGGTGAAATCATTAAGAAGATGGCGGACACTTATAAAGATTGGCCTGACAAACTCCCAGTCGCATTATGGTGGTATCGAACTTCAATTTGGATTGCAACTGGGGTACACCCTACTCTTTGGTATATGGGATGGAGGCTGTTTTGCCTGTGGAGATTGTTGTTCCTTCCCTGAGAATCATTGCTGAGGGCCAAATTCTTGAAGCTGAATGGGCTCGAGCCAAGTATGAGGAGTTAACCTTGTTGGATGAACGACGATTTCGTCCTTTACATAACATTCAACTCTATAAAAGTCGGATTACCCGAGCATTCAATAAGAAGGTTAAAGATCGAGACTTAATGGAAGGTGACTTAGGATTACAAGAAATGAGGATCCTCGCGGTAAGTTTGCCCCGAATTGGAAGGGACCTTATGTCGTTATCTCCATTACACCTGGAGGTGCTGCTCGTTTGACGACACCTGAAGGAGAAGAACTTATCCAACCTATGAACCTGGATCAGTTAAAGAGGTATTATGTCTAAGCCACTAAGGGTTGGTATCCCTAGCTACTTAAACATGTATTACCTTATAAAGGCAAGCAATCGAACTGCCAATAGGCCACTTGCTTATGAGAGAAATAAAAAAAGAGTGAAAAACTATAGAGAGGCTGATTTGAAAAAATCCTTCCGGACAGGTCAGGCTAAAGGAAATAAAAAAGAAAAGGAAAAAAAGGAAAAAGAAAAAGTGAGGGACTAACTTGAAAATCCTTCGGGACAAGTTAGGTAAAAGGAGAGATTGCAAGTTTTGCTACCAAAAGACGCAAGGATTGACGAAGAAGAAGATCATAGCTCGGGTTAATTCTAGTAAAACAAAACAAAGTGTATTACTTCTCATATCAATAAAAGAAGAACACCCTTGATTCAATACATTTGTTTTATTAATTTTAATAAAGGAAAAGCATCAAATTAAATAAATACATAGCGTACGCATGCTTCCCTACATTTTATTTCATTTCTTTTCTCTCCATCCTTCTTTCCAGATGTTCGTGAAGTCTTAGTTCGAGTCAGAGTCCTTAGACCCGTTAGTGCTTGCTTGACAAGTCTTGCTTGATTTTTCTGCATTAGGGTGAGATCCTTTTTGGCTAGAATCCGATCCTGATTCCCCGGAATTGATGATGCTCTTCAATTTTAGAGCCTCCCGAGGAGGTGAACGAGTGCCTTTCTCACGCCATTGTGCCGTACCAATAGTAGTAATAAACCAACTTCGATATCCGTCGGTCGATGAAGAGGAAATGCGATGAGGTGATGGAACTTCAACTCCCGCTGCTTCTTCCAAAGATTTTGTCCATGATTCACCACCGAGCCTCGAGATGGATGAGATCGGGAATCTCGCATGGTAGCAAAGGTATGTCTTGAAGGGGTCCCATTCGCGCATGACCTTCTGGGAAGTAGTAAATGAGTTCCCTGCACTCCAACAGAGTGATATGAGCCGCTTTGCTCGAATGGTTGGAGAAGCATTGGACCCTCCACCATTGAATCCACCATTGAATTTCTTTGTGATCCTTCAAGAAGATCAGTCATTCCTCAAAGCTACGATGCGCATCAAACTTCCTTTTCTGCTGGCAAAGTGAGCCAATTCTGATGGGGTTATAGGGGAGAACACCATGTTGAGGTGTTCCATATGCCATATCTGAGAAGAAAGGAGATAGTAAGTCTCTTGGTTGTTAAAAAAAAAAAGAATACAACCAAGGAAAAATCGACAAATTGATTCCACATGGTTTATTTAAATAGTTCATGCAATATCAAAAAAAAAGAGAAAGAAAAAAAAGAAAAGTACAAAAAAAATATGTAAAGAAAAAGACGTCGATACATACTTAAAGCACAAGGGGGCTTCCTCGAAACATTTACTTTGAATTCCAGGAATGAATGCCCAATAGAGTTTCCGCCACCATCATGGGAGCCGGGTTGTAGCCTCGGGCCATCTCATCGACAATACGGATAAGGGAGATGGGAGCAAAAGCTGAACCGCCATGATAAAACAAGAATTCAGCCAAGATACAAAAGACTAAACCTCGTACTCGTGACATTGGTTTGGCTATACTGAAAGAATTCTGCAATGGCTTGGAGATTCACCATGTTGTTCACCAAAATGTGCCCGAGCGCGCGATGATTGAAGTTAGTCAGTTCTTCGAACCTTTCGTGATAGTTTGAAGCAAGGGGAGGAGTCGTCGGCAGAGCATAAAAATCGAAGCCGAAAATGCATGCCAATTCTTCGGGAAGAGGACATAACTCGTTCCAAGAGAATCGGAATACATAAAGCCTTGAGTCCCAGAATGTAAAGGTCACCATAAGAAAATCCCAATTGATCTTCACTTGCTTCAGGCTCAAAATGAGGGATAAATTGTAAAAAGTGAGGAGCGTTTTTCGGGTTTCGATAAGGAATACATCCAGAGGCTAAGTTTCTTTTAAAAGGCCATGATTGAAGGGATATAGGAGATGGGAGCAAAATGACAAGATGTGGTGAAAAAGAAATAACAACAAGTCTTGCTTAAATAGTTCTCCAAGGGGAAATATCATGCTACGAGTGCACTGTTTCTGCCTCAAGTCTGGATGAATCAAAGGGGAAGAATGACAGCCAGTAATGTGTGAATAGGCGAGGACACGGTGTCTTCCACCGTGTCATGGCCGGTCGGCCTCCAGCAGGGGGGGTGAATCCTTTTAACATCGACACCGAGTACGTGTATGCATGGGAAGAGACTCGGTTTTAGGGTCCATTAGGCGTGTTGATGTTAAAAGAAATGTACATGTAATTATATTATTTTCTTTAATTGTATTTTGTAATCTTTGTTGTAATTATATTAGTAGTCTAGTAAATTTATTTTCTTCATTTAATTCTTGTAAACTGCCTGAGATTAACTGATAAATAAAAACTGGGGGCTTGCATGCATTGCATTAAATTGAGTCCAAAATCATGTACGTAAAAAGAGTCTGCTTGCATTTTCTTTATTTCTCATACGTTTGTTTATTTCTCGTACAAAAAAAAAAGAGCATAGAATTGAGCTGAGAATGCCAAAGAAGACTACAGAGGAGGGCCGCCAAATAAGCTTCAAAAGGCCGCATCTGCAAAAGAATTGAGCTGAGAATCATCTAGAGTGCTAGAAGGTCCGGGCAAGAACTGGCTGGAAGGCATATCACATCCTTTATTATAACCAGGGGGTGCCTATAAGGAACAATGGACTGATCATGATATTGAGGAGCCCATGGACTGGGAACTCTCTCCATTGAACCATGGAATTCACTCGATTTCGAGTAATCTTCCACCATAAATTCAGGATTGCCGGGAGACCACTTTCTACCTCCCGTAGAACTAGCATGGGAAGCTCGATGTGCACCCAACAGATCTTGATCCCTACGGTTGGACGATCCTGCACCTGGATCTCCACGATAAGCTCTCCTACTAGTTTCTCTTGCTGAAGAATGGCGAGGAGGACGTCGTGACGAGCTCTCAGAATGCGGTATGCTCTCATGAGAATGAACTTCATGATTTTCTTCATCAGCGGCTGGCATGGGGCCCTGATATTGGCCATCCACAAAGTTCTGATCGATGAATTCCCAAGCGGTGATTCCTTCCCTCAAAAGAATTCGAATACGGGCGTTTGCTTGCTACATCAAAAAGAACCAATGAGGATATGTACAACATAAAGAAAGATTGGCAAAAACAAGTGACCTATAGGGTTGGCATCGAAATACTCCAACACTTCGTTTTCATTCAACACTAGTGGGATGATCCCAAACAACATGTCTCGTCCTCCGTTTGCTCAGGTTCTTCCACTTGTTGATCCAAGAGAGGATCGTAGTATTCTCCCAACTGCAGAAAGACCATTCGTCAGCAAAAAAGCAAAGATGCATTATTTCATAGGATGAAGAAATTCTTTACTCGGACAAAAGCCAAGCGCCCTCTATACTGTGCAGCCGCTTCCTCCAAATCATCCACTGGGACTATGAAATTAATGGCAGGCTCCCCGATCATTAGTCGAGCCATCTCATCCTGCGTCAAGGCCTGCCTGTCGTAGATAAGCCCGGGAGGGTCAACAAGTACCCCCTGGAAGGCCATTCCCCTATATGTTGAAAGAAGAAGCACTCTCCTAGATAGAAGACAAGGCCTTAGGGACCTTCCAACAACAAGCGGCGCTCGCTTGCCTCATGCGCCAAGCGAATATCGTAATGGAGGCCTTCCAAACGATAGCCATTCCATGGAGACCGGACGATATCCTCCTGAAAAGAACATTATGAGCTCAAGAACAGAAATATGAAACCAAGAAAAATGATGAGCCATACCGGTTGGAGAGTGTCGATGATTCGCCTTAGGCCTTTCAAATCCTTAAAGTGGTACTTCGGGCGACGATAGTGTGATGGTTCCACCCATCGAACGACGGCGGGGATTCTCAAGTCGACATTGTTTATCCCCCTAACTACCGGGAGAAAATATGCTAAGGGCCACACGTGCACGCCAGGAAAGATTTTAGTCAAATCAAACGAAGGAATTTTGCACATCACAAAATTTCCGAAAGAAAATATCTTGGAGCATACCTCCAAGACTCGCCAGAGGCTGCTACCCAGATTGAGCTTCTTCGACTCTATAGCTCCCGTGCGCCCTACCGTGTAACAACCAGTGGGACGATAGGCGACCAACTTCCCTCTCACTAAGTGCGCATAAGCCGCAACAAACAAATTGAAATTCCTCACTGCACCATAATCCAAGAGATGATGCATCCAAGAAAGAGTGGTCGTGTCCCCACGGTTGGCAAAGATAGTTGCATTGATAAAATGCGCAATAACTAGAAATTGACGCAAAGGAAGGGGCAAACTCTCAAAACCCTCACTTTTCAAAATGGCCGCCAGGTGGGAATACCGCAGAGCACCATTCTGCCCTGCCAAGTCGAGAGCAGCCGCAAGAACTCAAAGACACGAGGACCAGGATCCTTTTGAAATACCAACAACTGGCCACCCCAGCCAAGGCCAGTGATCATTACAAAGTCAACAGGAGTGAGAATCATTTCACCCAGAGGGAGGTGAAACGAGTTTGTGGAATCCCAAAAACGCTCCACTATGGTCCGTCCGAATATTCTTCTGGTACGTGGTTTCCAGGTTCTCAAGCAGGCGAGTAATGGAACGAAACCTGCACCCTCGAGAGTGGTCGAGTAGAACCTTCCTACTCTTGCATGGCTAGACAAAGACACTACACTTTGCATGCTTCCACAAGATTTAAAGCTATCCTCCTATAGCAAGAGATCAAAGTAAAGGTTTAAGTGTTCTTCTAAAGCACTATGTACTTTTAAGCAAAATTTTGAGTACCCGTATACTTTAAATCCAACTTAAAGTGCTAAACACTAGCAATGACATGCACAATATCTTGAAAGATAAAAACATGTTATGAAAGTGCGTACCGAGACATGGGAATGGAAGAACCATGCATGTTCATCCTTGCAAAATACGAGTTGTGCTAGAGTGAACTCTTTATTCGGATATACCCTTTGCATCGTCCTCACATAAGCACGCTCCTGGACTGCTGGCTGAGTAGCATGTTTGCATCCCCTTCTAAAGAGATTCATCTGTTTGTGATAAAAACCAAAATGCCAAAAAGGATTTCTAGAGAGAGAGCAAAGAAAGAAGAGGCAAGTAAAGATCTGAAAAAGATTAATGAAGATTGTCATGTCCCAAGCACTCTTATATAGCTAAAATAGCTCGGTCCACACTGCCACGTGGCAATCCTTCATTGGCCAGGACTAAAGGTCGATCGGCCTCCGTGATGACTACAATAATTGCAAGAAAGTTGGTCTCCTACATGGCCTGAAATACCTGGGTGTACGAAAAGATTCCCTGTTTTTCCCCATGGTATGGCCGGCCTTGGGAAGAAGGGAAGATTGTCTTATTATCCATGCTTATTTTCAAGAACTAACTTGCATGTTTTCAAAGGAGTTGCACGAATCAGAGTGCCCAATCAAGAACGCTGGTCTTCACGAGGTTGAAGTACCAATTTCCCAAAATGATAGCATTTTCCAACGAGATGCTAACAAAAACCAAGGTAAGTTATCTCATCCAAAAAAATTAAAGTTCGTTAAAACTGACAAAAAATGTTGCATCCATTGCAGGAAAATAAGAGTCGTAGGCATCAGGATCGATGAAATCTTAGAAATATGAGCCACAAACATCGGCATCAAAATTTCCTTCATAAAATCCCAAGCCATCGGCACCACGCCCGATGAAGTCTCAACATCCGAGCCACTGGCATCACGCCTGGTGAAGTCTCAACCCCCAAGGCCATCAGCATCGTGCCTGGTGAAGTCCTTCGGCATCGAAAATTCCACCGGCAATCATCAAACTCCATGAGCCATTGGCATCACGCCTGATGAAGTCTCCCCAACAAGTAAAGCGCCATTCTCACCTGAGAACACCTATTGGCGCAAGTTCGCCAACTGCGACACAAGACTCAGTTTCCAAGTGTCAGCCCATACCTTCAAGTAGGATGCATTCAGCAACCGAGATCATTTCAAGTAGGACGTCCCCAGACGGCCGAGACCACTGCCAGTAAGGCGTCATTCTCGCCTGAGATCGCAGACGACCGCAATGCGCCCATCAAGAAACCAAGAGAGCATCATTCTCGCTCAAGATCAACCCCGGAAAAGGTGCACCGCCCATACCGCGATCAGACCGCCTGTGCATTACCTCAGATTTTGCACTCCAAAGTCATATCCTCATGCTTTGCACTCCAAAGTTATATCCCGACCGGTGTCCATCAAATCAAGACTACTTTGATTTTCGTCTTGTCTTCGGACTCAATAAAAGTGGGGGCTCTCTGTAGACATCGGGATTTTGACGCATAACTAATATAAAAATGAAGGCGGAAGAAATAAAAAGAAGCTCGATAAATACATGCATTTACATGTATTTTGCTCATCTCAAATCACATGCATGATCACATGTGATTCTTCCTAGCTACATGTACCTTTTTTTTTATTAAAAAGTGGAGCCATGCAAACCCTAAGAGCAAGTGTCAGAGGTCACGAGATCAAACCTTCACAAAAGCATTCAAAAAACACTTCACAAAGCTCATAAGATTGTTAATACCGTTCAGTGTGAATCAACACTTCCCAATGCAAACTCTTTCACACCTCACCGTCCAAGGGGATGCATAGACGAGATCAAATACGTCCCCCCCCCCCGTTGGTGGCCGGTCGGCCTTGACCACCGACTACACGTGGTCAATTGACCATGAGCTGCCTTCCACTCCATGTTCACCCCCTCGCCTTGTTGTTTTGTGCCAGGCCTGAGATTACTATGTGTATGCATGTGTTTGCATGTATCTCCTCTCCCTCATTCTACTATAAATACTACTCCTCTCACTTCTGAACTCACTCATCAAATCATCCTCTCTCTCTGACTTAGTCACTCAATTTTCCTTCACCAATTCATTGACTCACTCATCAAATTATCCTCTCTCACTCACTCATTCACTAATCTTCATTCACCCTCTCATTCCCTTTCTCTCATTCACTCACCAATTCTCTTATTCTCTCTAGTGTTATTCTAATCTCTACTCTTATCTCCATATTCATATCACTATTCTACTCATCTTTCTTCTTATCTTATCATCACTTTCATATCTTCTTAATCCCCTATTCTAAGTCATTTCCTAATCCCTAAGCTTATCCTATCCAAAACCCTACAAAAAACCCTATTCTAAACCCACAAAGGCCACAAAAGAACCCTGTTTCCATCTTATTCTTCACCACTTTTCCCATCTCTTTTGGTTCATTTGTGACATTTGAGAGGAGTAGCATCAAGAGGTATTAAGAGGAGCATCTTCAAGCAAAAAGGTAAAGCAAGGCTTCTTCTTCAATTTAGCGCAATGTAAGCTTTAAAGGTTTATTTCGTTTTCTTTTAAATAATGTGTAAATGTTGTACTTTTATAATTCATGTTGCATGTTCTTATGAAATAATTCTATAAAATTCCTAGTTATTCTCTTTCCCAAATCTTATAAAAGCACATTTGAATCTTTTAGTAGAGTCTTTCCTTTTGTGAGAGGCGAACCCTTAAAGTTCCTACTTTGAGTTCGTAACCTTACCCCCGAACCCACTCTTAGGCTTCGTAGGCGGAGTCTTTCTTTCTTTTCTCTTCGGTTTGTCTTGGCTTTTCCCTTAAAAAGTTGGGTGGCGACTCCCATTTCGAACTAAAAGTATATCGAGTTGCATAAACTGTGGTAAAGCATGGTTTTACAATGCCCCAATCCAACTTTAAGGCTTTTCTTTATATATTTCTAAATAATACTTACATAAATTACTTTCTTCCGAGCCTAACATTTAAATAAGCAAATTGAATTAAATTTGGAAGAGTTTGGAACAAGTGGATACACAAGTAAAAGGGAAGTGTTTTTACAAATATTATTCCTGAAATGTGTAATTAAAATTCCTTAAAGGGTCTTTTTCAAAGGTTCAAACCCCAGCACAAATCACTGAATCACACCCCAATCAAACGTGGACGTTCGGAAGCCCGAACGGCGAGGAAAAATGTCAACACAACTGCCTCGTGAGTTGATCATGGCCACTCACCTTCACAATCTCCTTGGGTTCCACTAAAATCTTCTTTCTCCTTATCAACAACCTGGTCAACCTCCATATCCTCACCTTCAATTATATTCTCAACATCTCCCTCATTCTCACTAGAGGGCATCTCATCTATCAACTTGGGTCCTCAACTTCTCTTACACTCCGCAAAGTAATAGCATTCGTCTCTACCTCTCGGACGGGTTGCGGTTCGATTGATACAGGTTGAGGTTGGTTGGTTTGAGCTAATTTGAGTTTAAGGCTCTAGATGTAAGCTCGATCCTGCTCTTGAGCTTACATAATCTGTCTCAACTTAACCTCAGTAGCAAATTCTTAAGGTGGATGTGTGGGGTTGTTGGAACTCTTCTTGAATATAGGAATGATGGTCACAGGGTTGGGAAATTGGGTTGAATACAGGATTGATTAATATGGTATAACTATGATCGTGATCTTCATAAGAATGGGAGAAAAGCTGGTTGGAACATGATGAATAGATAGCATTCTCGTGCTTTGCTCGACAATACTCCGCACATTGGTGCTCGAGATGTGGACCAAAACACAACTTGCAAGTGTGCATATTAGGGAGAGGAGTGGATGCAAAGATTTGTATACCTTGGGCTACTTCTGACTGCTTGGGAGTTTCATTAATCATCATCTTTTTTTGCAAATCAAGGACAGTAGCCATTAGAAGCTTCATAGTAGTGTTGTTTTCCAAAGAATAATCCCCATCTCCCGAATTTCGACCACCTCCCCAATGAGGAGCATGTTGTGAGATCTCATGTAAGAAAATATTAGCATCCTCCACAATCTTCTTTAAAAACATCCCTATGGATGCGTTATCAATAGATTCCCTAAGAGGACTACGAAGCCCATGATAGAAATGTTGGAGTAACATCCAAACCGGTAGATTGTGATGAGGGCACTGTCGTTGAAGACCCTTAAATCTCCCCCAAGCTTCAAAAAGAATTTCTCCTAACTCTTGCTTGAAACCCAAAATTTCCGCTCTAAGTCGGTGTGTCTCCTCCGCCGGAAAGAAACGATGAAGGAAATCTCTTTTTAGTGCCTCCCATGAAGAATAAAAATCAGGGGGAAAAGTTTGGAGCCATGTCTTAGCTTTCCCTGTCAAAGTGAGAGGAAAGAATTTCAACCTCATAAACTCTGATGATACCCTTGGAATGTACATAAAGATAATCCGGTCTTCGAATTTATCAATATGGGAAATGGGACTTTCAGCAGCATCGTCCCCATGAAATGGGTTTCTTCCGAAGACTTCAAGTAAGTGAGGTCTAAACTCGAACACAGCATCAGGTGGTAATAGTGGTAAAGTGATCGGGTTGCCTCCCGTACCTAATGATGGAACGACATATGAAAGAAGGGTCCGAGGTGAATCATCTTGTCTTTCAACCATAAGGATTGAGATCTCTAATAAAGCTCGATAGGTACTAGGACGAGCTTGCATGCACCAAAGAGTATTCAATCAGATTTTTAGCTACAAAAGCATTCTCAAAACAACTAATAACCAAGAAACTAAAACTAGGGGCGCTGGCTCCCTGGCAACGGCGCCATTTTGTGTATAAGTGGTTTCTATAACCCAATTTTTATCGTTCTTCTCAGGGAGCGAGGGGCCTTGGTCATAGAATCTAGGTCGAGGTCATGTTAAGATCGCTAAGGTACGGAAACGGGTCAAAAGGGGATCACACAGCAACGAAAGAAACTAAGGTCAGTCAATATAAGAAAATGGCCTTCGGAGGCTTTTCTGGATGCAAACAGGGATAAGGAGATGGGTTTTGCAACAAGAAGGGAGAATGAAGAGGCAATTCCGTTAGAAAATACCCACCGGCCTTCCACTTTCGTGGATAGTCCGGATTGGCTTCCTCAAAGTCCACCACGGGCCCGAAGGGTTAATGAAACGGAGTTCCCTAGTTAACCTCCTTCCACTTTCGTGGGTGAGCATTAACTATCCCAACTCCAACCTTCCATCACAAGTGTTGGATGTATTCAGGAGCTCTCGGACCCAAAGACACACCACTTGAGGGAAGAAAAGGAGTGGGAAAGTGATCTCCTACCTATTTACTAACTAAAATTACTAACCCAAACCTAATCACCCACTAACACCCTTAATTACTCCCTAACCCATAGGGTTTCTAGCAACTAATCATTACCAAATTAAGCTAAGAACATCAAAACCGGCTTTAAACATGATACCTAGCATCAAACAACCGAAATCCAAGAAAAGCAATTGAAATAGCAGGCAAAACAATTAATCAACAAGGAAGTAGTTAAGGGAAACCGATTAAAAGAGTTTAGGGAAGAGAATACTTATCAAAAGCTGGAAATGAACAAAGAGAAGCAATGGAAATGATGATACAACAATCTCTCAATTTATTGAATCTTCAAATCTTGAATACAACCCAAAAAGCACTAAAACCATATATTAAATCAAGCTAATCTCTCTCTAAAACCTCCTAATCTCTCTCTAAAAACTAAGATAAAAGCTGAATGGTAAAGTCTAGATCTCTAGCCCTCTCCTCTCTCTAAAACCGTCCAAAGGAGTATTTATACAAAGCAAGGTTGTTGCCCAAAACACAACCGTTTTGGTCGAGAAAGTCGCTCAGAATTCCAGTAGGTCGTGGGCGCGATGGGGGCGACGGTGAGAAATATGCCCAGGCAATTCTAGAACTACGCAGGGTCGCGGGTGCGAGCTCTCCTGTCGCGGGCGCGAAGCCTTGTTGTGTTCCAATTGGAGCGAACGGTAACTGGCGCTGTAGCGCGCGAAAAGCTTAGGCGGTGTCACCTGGCGTAGCGGTCGTCCCTCACGCTTCTTTCCTGCATCTAGCCATAGCCGTAACGCCCGCTACAAGGATTGTAGCGGGTGTTACGCTACTGTTTTGCACCAAAGATGAGGAAAAGGTTGGGGTCGACTCGCCGGCTCGGCCAGCTCGAGAAATCACTCAGGATTCCCTAAAAAACCTCATTTTAGTACGTTTTCGTTGCTTTTGCTCCAAAAGTGCGAAAACCCGTAAAACAATAAAAAAGCTAATTAAAACGATAAAAAAGACTTGGAATCGAGTAAAAACAACAAGCCAAAAGGCGACATTTAGGCCTAAAATCAGGCCTAAACAGGGACCCTTAGAGGCCATTCTCAAGTGTCTGGAAAAAGAAGCGTTCCCCAAATAAAAGGCGAGGCCAGAAGGACCCTCCAAGAGTGCAAGCGGCTCGCTTGGCCGCAGCGAATGTCAAAA
Organism: Portulaca oleracea; assembly: GCA_029582165.1. Taxonomy (NCBI): domain Eukaryota; kingdom Viridiplantae; phylum Streptophyta; class Magnoliopsida; order Caryophyllales; family Portulacaceae; genus Portulaca; species Portulaca oleracea. The sequence continues at coordinate 5,906,222 of CM055878.1, read as the reverse complement.
TGGAGATCCTCCGAACTATGCCCATTCCATGGAAACCGGACAATGCCCTCCTGTAAGGGTTGTTGTCAGGAGTAGCCAGAGAGTAAGAAAGGAAAAGCAAGACATACCAGTATGAGGTTGTCGGTAATTCTCCTAAGGCCATTCAGGTCCTTGAAATGATATTTCGGCCAATGGTAACTCGATGACCCTGCCCATCGTCAAGCGGCTAGGATACGTAAATCACCATTATTGGTTCCGCTAACTACGGGAAAAAAGTATGCTAAAACCCATACTGTAGACGTTGAATTTCGTAAGTAATTTAGCGTCAGAAAATGTAATCTTATTGTAATTTTTATATGTTTTTAATTTCTAGGAGTTTTGTAATTTTTAAAGCGCTAATAGAAATGAGGATGCAAACCAATCCTTCAAGCCAAAATTTGATCCAAAACCCACAAAAATTCAGCCAAAAAAACCCACAAAAATTCATCCCAAAAAACCCACAAAATTAAGCCCGTGGAAAAAACTATCAAGACAGTATGCAGCTCACGCAGCCTACCCGCTGGGAGGGTCTGGATCCATTTTCCTTTATTCGGGTCAACTGTTGACCTAGAAAATGTTCAGCTGAGCACCCCAAGCCATGCGGCTTGCTCTGAAGCCCATTTCTCCCATTTTACCCTACTTCTCACTCTCACTCTCACTATAAGTATTGACCCCGAGTTGACCTAGAAGTATTGACACTACGTCAACTCATTTCTTTTCTCCCCCAACACTCTCTACCCTTGCATCCACAGCCTTTTGAAGTGCTTGATTATGAAGGTTAGAATGTAAATTTTATTCTTTCATTTTATTTAATTCATGCCTGATTTGCAAGTGATTTATGTGTATATGAATGTCATTGTGTTCATATTTCATTTCTCTTCGTATTTCTTACGCTCGTATTTCATTTCATTTTGTATGGCCTAAATGATAAAATTTGAAATGAAATAATGACAATTCTCTCTTCTTTTCTTTCTTTCGTCTCTTTTAAAAACCGATCTAGTAGAGTCCGTTCTTCGAACGAGCGGATTTGAAGGTTTTACTATCGAATTCGTAACCTTACCCCCGAATCCGAATTTCATGGTTCGCGATTTTGGAGTTTCGTATTTTTAGAGTTTATTAATTTTCTCTTAAAAATTAATTGGCGACTCCCTTTTGTTTATATGATTTTTTCTGTCTCATTTTTTTTCAGCTTTGAAACCTAAATTTTGAAGTGAAAATTGTGAAGAAGCGGATGAGAAAATGCATCCTGCACTGGCATGCCACGCGGCGTACCAGTGTCATGGGCGCTGCCCAGGACAGTCTTTGGCCTGACCAGAGGTTCTGGACAGGAAGCAGACCATGCGGCCTGCTTGCCATTCAGTAGCTCGGGTCAATCGCGAGACTACTCTGGTTTGCTTCAACTCTTCTCCTCGATTTTCCTCAGTTCTTTTTAGTCTCGAGTTGAAATGTCAATCGTGAATATCCAAACAGTTAACAAAATTAAAAAAATACACAATAAATGAATTTCATTAAACCCCTTAAAGGATAAGCAACCTCTTTCGACTCGTCACACTGTGGGACACTTGGAAAATTTTCCTTTGGGAATTTTCTTGGGTCCTACAAATGGCGACTCCACTGGGGACTTTACTTTAGAAGAGGGTAAAACTTGAAAGTTCAGTTTTCAAAAGAAAAAGGGTTTGAAAGGAATAGAGAATTATTTGTTTTCTTTTCGATTTTTATTATTTAGTAGGCATCTTGCATACGGGCCTACTTTTCGATTTTTTTAAATCGGAAAGAACCAAAAGGTACCGTTTAGGTTTCTAACCTTAAATTTCCCTTTCGAGTAAAGTCCGTTTATGACTTCGAGGAAATGAATTCCACATTTCAGGAAGATCATAACCCTTTCCCACTCATGAATTACTCCAAAATTTTAGGGATCATGAATTTACATTTTCCCTTAAATTTTGCGAGAAAAACACGACCCGTATTACTATGAACTCCATAGAATTTACGGCCCATGCAAGACATGAGTATAGAAGCCTTTAGGAAACTTATCCTAAACATAGAACTTAGAACCATGGTTAGGTTTGTAACACCCATTTGTGTGCTACGTGTTTTATTTCTTTTGGCATGCTACTTTTTTTTTTTCTTCATGTAAAGGTCGGTCTAAAGGTGTATATGTTCCCCCAATATTATTCTAGCATGGATAATAGTCAAAAGGAGTCGAAGTGGGCTAGCTTGACTTAAATCAAGAAAGCCTCTCTTGGTGGACAATCCGAAGTGACAAGGGTTTGCCCAAGATCCAAGGTTTGACTTTTTTTTTCAGCCCAGAATAATACTCGGCCCATGAAGTGTTTATCCATCCTTCATGAGATCTGAGCCCAGCGAGCTGTCAAAGGCTTAATGTGACTCGATGCGGCGAAGTTTGGATAAACATTTTGGCCCAAATGTGCATCATTTCATCATCATAAGTTAGAGGTCTGCATGTAAGCCCAATAGGAGGGTGAGTTAGTCTTGAGTCAACATATAGGCATCCGAGTTTGCATATAGGACGGTTCATGTAGGTCCTTAAGTTCATGGCATGCATTGGGTTAGTAAGTATCAAAGCCAATTTTTTGAACTCTCAATTTTCATACAAGCAAGATAGGAGCCAAAGAACCCAGAGTCAAATCCTGCACTAGAGTGGGATCTCGGAGGTTATCGAGCTTTTCACTAGTCACGTCGACACCGCCACGTGGAACTCTTCTCTCTGTGACCGATACTAGTTCAGACCTATTCTCAGACCACGCTAACTGAAAGTGATATCATTTCCATCCCACCCAACTTCATGACTGAAAACAACATCAACAATGATCAGGAGGTTAACAACGGGCCCATTATCGCTCGACATCTTTCTGACCTGCTGCAATAGGTCCGTGAAATAATAGATACTCGGGCTAGCCAACAGGACCGAAGAACTGAAGGCCTTGTTCAGGACATTGAAAATATCAATGAAAGATTAAATAGTTAGAAATAATGTTTAGTTTAATCACTGTAACTCACTTCGAATCGAAAGATTGTTGTGAAAGGGCCTAGAAAGATTATAGACTCCGAATTATCTTATTACTTTATGTCGCGATTGTTGATTAGTTAATTGATTGACTTGAGTGAACTCCCCTGAACACTTTTAATTATTAAAAAGAATCCTTTAATTTCCTACTTTCCTAGTTTAGTTTCATAATTCATTACCACAAACCTTTGATCGACCTAGCATCCTTTGTAGTGAACTAGTTTAGTGCGTAGTTGAACACAAGTCCCTGAGAGAGAACGATATTTTATTACTACACAGACCCGTACACTTGCGGTACACAAACTTGATACGTTTAGGCCTTGTCATGTCCCTCAAAGCAATAACACGGCCGCACGGCCTTCGTGGAAAGCAGCAAAAGTGCGCCCCATCTTAGATACCACCAACAAGGAAAAAAAAAGAAGAAAAAAAGGGAAGGCTCAGCGTCCTTCCTCCTTCTAAACCAGCCCAAGCCCACGCTAGCTCGACCCAATAAAAAAAGGAAGGCAATTCGACCTTCCTCATTGCAGTTGGGCCTGTCAGCCCAAAAGGTAAAGTCTGCTCCGATTTTTTTCCTGAAAAAGAAAACTGACACGGTATTTTCAAATGTTATTTTGCAGGACACTTGCCGGTTGTCGCTAAAAGAGCACCGACCTTGCTTATCATCCAATTGCCGCTAAAAAGTTGCTGACTTCAGGTTGCCGCTAAAAGGGACCACCATCATCCGGCTGCCACTAAAAGGTTGCTGACTTCAGGTTGCCGCTAAAAGGGACCACCATCATCCAGCCACCGCTAAAAGGTTGCTGACTTCAGGTTGCCACGAAAAGGGACCGTCATCATCTAGGTCGCTACTAAAAGGGACCACCATCATCTAGCTGTCGCTAAAAGGTTGCTGACTTCAGGTTGTCGCTAAAAGGGACTGCCATCATCCAGCTGCCGCTAAAAGGTTGCTGACTTCATGTTACCACTAAAAGGGACCGCCATCATCGAGGGCGCCGCTAAAAGGGAGCATCATCATCCAGCTGCCGCTAAAAGGTTGCTAATTCCAGGTTACCGCTAAAAGGCCGCCATCTTCCACGTTGCCGTTAAAAGAGCACCAGTGTCACTCATCTCAAGCTACTTTGACCTTCGTCCTCTTCCGACTCGATCAAAGTGGGGGCTCTCTGTAGACACCAAATTTTGTACCGATAAATTTCACCCAGAAAATTGGGCCGACACAACCGGAAACAAATATATATAACAAAAAACGTCGTCGGGTCGTGGTCAATTTCAAGTTAGGCGACCTTCCTCAATTCCATGGACCAGAAATTGATCGCCACACTAGCGATTCATGCGTATGAAGATCAACGACTAAGCGGCCTTCTTATTTAATTCTGACTTTTACCGCCATTTTTTCCCTCCCTTCCAATGCAATCCCATGATCATTGCCTTGACCATTTGACCTTTGATCTTGAGGATGGCCGAGAGGCCTTGCTATTTGTCTAAGGGACATGATTCTTGGAATCATGTCCCCCTCCTTCCACCCTCCAACTATAAATACCCTCCTCATCCTCACTCATTTCATCAAACTCATCCCATCAAAAACTCTCAAGAAAATACTCTCCATCACTCTATATTCTCTTTATAATCACCATCCTACACCTTTACTCTTGCCATTTCTCTACTCTCATCACCAACAATCATCATTAACATTTCTCAACTCTCTACTATCATCCATCTTCTCTATTCTCTCCATCAACTACTATCATCATGATTCTCTTCCATCCTCCATCACTACCATAACCATACTATCCATATACCCATACCTTCAATCATCCTCAAGCATCCATTCCATCATCCATACCGCGCCGATCTTGAAGCATTCATCACAAAGGGTCCATCTTGGAAGGCTTAAAGTCAGGTTTGTACTTTTTTTACATTTCATTATGTAATTCATCCCTAAGTGTTTTTTTAATCGTTTTGTAAAAACCTTCATACTTTAATTTTGTATGTTCGGAATATTAATATCATGAAATTCATTAATGTTCTCCCTACTCAATTTTATTTCAAGTTCGATTTTAGTAAAGTTTGTTTTTTAAACAGGCGGATTCGGGAAATTTTTAATTCTCAAATTCGTAACCTTGCTCCCGGACTTAGAATTCGGGTTCGTAGACCGGAGTCATTTTTTATTATTTATTGTTTGTCGGTTTCCTTAAATCAATTGGCGACTCTTTCTTTCTTTATAATCTCTTTTATTATCCAACATGCATGTTTATTACGTCAAAAGAATTTAAAAAACGTAATTTGCATATACCCATGTTCTAATCTGGGGCCTAACCAAGAGGAAATACCATAGAAAAATCGTAGGCTAGGCGCGGCCTTGAATTTTTCTGGGTATTTTTTGTTGGGTCGTGGCCAGGATTTGAATAGGATCCTATGTCAAATTATTTGTAAATTAATTTGATGTAATTTCAAGCATGTGAATAATAAAAATTGATCATTAAATAAATAAAAGTCACCCCTCGAAAATAAACTTCATAAAATAAAAATGTCCTTATTTAAGGATTAAGCAACCTTAGTCGGCTCCCGCTCATTAAGTAGCATACTCGAGGAAAAAACGTAGTTTTTCCCGGGGTGGTCCTACAGGTAGGTATTTAAACTTATTGTGTTCAAATCGACTAGCCATGTTGGATAAATATTGTTGATACAACGTCATGGATTCACTCTTTACTTTCCAAATGTTGGTGGCCTGATTGACAATCAAACTCGAGTCTCCAAATAGCCGAAGTCGATCGATACCCATCTCAACAACAGTAGTATGCATCCCCATAATACAAGCCACATAATCAGATAAGTTGTTAGTGGCAACGTAATCTAACTTAGCATCCAAAGGGAAATGTAAACCTTAGGGCAAGATTAACAAGGCACCAGCTCCACATCCTATCTGGTTTGAGGCACCATCAAAATACAACTTCCAAATTTCTTCCTCCACCTGAAAGACTTGTCCATAACTAAACTCCGAGCCCCTAATTTTTGAATCATCTATGGGAAGGTTGGCCAGGAAATCAAATACAACTCGACCATTTATGGATTTCTGATGTAGGAAATGAAGATCAAATTCAGGCAACATCACTACCCATCGAGTAATTCAGCTGTTAATGGTAGGTTTCTCCATGACATGCATATTTGACCGTATTTCATGTCGCGATCACATAAACGGTATGTGAGAGCATGTAATAACGCAGCCTCTTTGTGGACCATACCAATCTTAAGGCCATTTTCTCGATTTCAAAATACTGAGATTCATATCCTGAGAACTTCTTGTTGATGTAGTATATGGCCTTCTCTAGCCCTTGAAGTTTCTGAGCTAAAAATAGTAAGGCTTCCCTCATAACAGGCGGGAAAAGCACTAGCAGATTTGTCAGATCTGCTTTGATTTTGTAAAATGATAAGTCGTTTTTTTATAGAGTTTTTAGGGCTCAAAACATGTTAATTTCATGCTTTTTATATCCGAAATCCCGTATTTTTATGTCAATTTCTATGATTTATACACTTGTTCACGAGATTAGTGTGTTTTGCAGGAATTAGTGGAATTATATCAAAAAGCATGAAAAGTTGAAGGAAAAATTGGAATTAATCAAAGAAAATAAAAAAGAGTTGAAGAAGAAGAAAGGAAGGGAAAAGAAGTGGCCCAAATCAGCCACGGCCCAGCCCAGCTAGAACGGAGCAACAAGGCGCAGCCAGCATTTTTAAAACGCAGCCAGCGCCTTGTCCAGGGACTTTGATAGCCGAGCAAAATCAAAACGCTACCAATGCTTTGTGGGCACTGCCAGCGCCTAGGAACGGAGGAATCCCGCTTTTGAACTAAACACAGCCGGTGTTTTGTGCCCTAATGCGGCCCTATAAAAGGATTCAAGTCCGTCGTTTTGGAAGAGCTTTTATCAGTTTCGAGAGTCGAACTTCATTAGTTTTTCACGCATAGTTTAGAGAACTTTTTAGGGTAGATTTTAGATAGTTTCTTTCCATTCGCAAACATTGTGGATTGTGATCGAAGAACACGAAAGAGATCGATTCGGGTGGCACGTAAAGATCGATTCCGCAAATTCGAACACGGTTACTTCTATTTTATTTCTATGTCTCTTTGTTATTATTCAGTTTTTGCAATGTTTACTTTCATGAATATGATAGCTAATTTCCTTTGTTTGAAGGATAAACTCGATGTCTTTTGATTGAATTTGAATACAGTCTCGGTGTTAGGTTATCCTTTTATTCGTTTATTTTGCATGTATTATATGTCATGGTAAATTTGACAACAGAACGACAGTTTGAGTCTTTACTTGGTATTAGATTCTCGACAACAGTACGACAGTTTGAGTCTTGAATTGGAAGACGTAGATTGAATAGGTTTAGAAAATAGTTAGACATAATGATTCTTGCCTAGGGTCAACTTCTAATCAGTTCTTTATCTTTGATTGGATTAAATAGTTAGCAATAATGTTTAGTTTAATCACTGTAACTCACTTCGGATCGAAAGATCGAAGTGATAAGGCCTAGAAAGATTATAGACCCCGAATTATCTTTTTACCTGCACCGGGATTGTTGATAATTTTATTAAGTGACTAGAGTGGACTCCCCTAAACGCTTTTAATTAATTGGTTAAACCCTAAAAATTCCTGCTTTCTTAGTTTGGTCTTAGAAAACCTTACCACAACCCTTGGATCGACCTAACATTATTTGTAGCGAACTAGTTCAGTGCGTGGTTGAACGCAAATCCCTAAGAGAGAACGATATTTTATTACTACACAGACCCGTACACTTTTGGTACACAGACACTATATACTTTTAGGTCTGTCAAGTTTTTGGCGCCGTTGCCAGGGATTTGTTCCCCCAACCGCCATTTGATGAACGCGCTCTAGGTGACTAGGTTTTTATTGCTTTTCTTAAAACCATAAAAATCAAAGAAAAATTAAAACTTTTTTTTAAAAAAAAATCCAAAAATTATGGCAATTATTTGTGATCCTCAATATAAACGTGAATTATTTTGGCGATATTTTGAGCGATTAATTGCTGCTCCTGTTCCAGATCATATCACGTTAGGAGAAACTGAAATTCTTGATATTGTCTTTGAAGGTGTGAAGGTAGAAACCCTTGATCTTCTAAATGATTTAGGTCTTCGTGATAAACCTTTTGATGAAGCTTAGAAATTACTTAGATTGCTTGCAGATGACACCTATAAATTTGAAATTTCTAATTGTCTATCTGAGTACCCTGATCCTTGTATCATTCCTTCTAATTCCTTTATGCAATCTCCTAATTCAATTACTTGTACTCTATATCGTTCTTCTGAGCATGATGATTCTGCTTGCCCTAGGGCTACTCAATTTACAGACTTGATGGACTTGTTGAATGCCAATTACTCTAGTTCTTATTTTGATGATGCAATATATGATGATAACAAGTCCCCATCCCCTTTAGAAGTCAGTTTTGATGATCCTTCTAGTCCTAGTTTACCTGAAAACACTACTGATGGTGTTTCTGATTTGCATGACACTTCCTTACCTTTTTCTCAGTCGACGGAGTCTGAGGTGAGTGAGAGTTTTGAGTTAGATACTAGGAATTAATGAGGATGATTTTCATCATGAGTCAGTTGAAATTATTAATGAGGAACCCATATCTGATAAAAAGACCTTTGATGTTCATGTTAATGCAGGATATGAGGTTAATTCTTGCGATGAAAATAACAATATTATTGATGAGTTGTCCTCAGGTAATTTTAGAAGTTATGACCCCTCTGTTGATCCTTATTGGATACGCCTAGAGGACATTCCTAGAAAATTCTTGTGGACTACATATTTTGATTCTTTTGATTTTCCTAGTAAATTTGATTTATTACTAAGAGCATTACTAACGTTTTATCTTATAAGATTCCAATGACTCTCTTGTTTACTAGCTTGCAGACCGCATGAAGGAGAGTTTGACAAGCTATTAAGGGCATTGACGGCATCCAGAACGAAGACCCGGACCTTCAATTAATGCAAAGATTGCTTAAGGATCCCGACGATTAGGGGTCCATAACGTCGAGCTAACGACGTTAAACAAAGCACCCCGGGGAGGTACATCAAAATCTAATATCTATCCCTCCCCACCTTTTTATTTTATTTCAATTATTTCTTTCATATTTTATTCCTTAGTAATTTTTATTGTGATTGTTTACTAATTTTTCTTTAGTGTGTCGAGGAAAAAGAAGAAACTCAAGAAACTTTTTGGCTATTGTTGAAATTATTTTGTATAACCTAATAAATTTTAAGTTGGTAAATGTTTGTAGGGAATTTCGGTATGTCAAATTGTAGGGATAATAAGGAGCAAACAAAGAAAAAGGAGAAGACAATGCAAAATTGGCCAAAAATTCAATTACCATTATCAGGTGACAAAACGCTGCCTGCGTTTTCAAAACTCTGGCAGTGCCTCGTCCAGAGACTTCAGGTAAGGTATTTTTGCAAAACGCTGCCCACGTTTTAAGAACGTTGGCTGCGCTTTGTTATTTTGCCCAGTTTATTTTGCCCGCCTTTTATTTTGGTCGGCCCCTCTCCTTTTCTTTTCAATTGAAAACTCTCTCCTTCTCTTTGCCCAAAACCCTTGACCCCGACGCGCCCAACTCCCAAACCACCAACCTCCTCCGCGTCGTCGGCCTCACCGTCGACGTCGCCGGCGCACGGCCACCACCACCACACTTCCACCCTCTTCTCCTCACTTCTTCACTTACACTCTTGCATTATAACACCTTCAAGCTTCCATTCCTCTTTTCTCTTCAAACTCAAGGTATGAACTTCTCAACTATTTCTCTTAATCTTTTGATTATATACTTTGATTGTGGTATAATTTGGATGAATTCTTGAATTTCTTGAGTAATTTCTTGAGTTTATACCATATACTATGTCCAAATTTCGAATTTCTTGTTTGAGTTTGATTCTTGGATTGAATTCTTGATTAGGGCATGAATTGAGTTGTTGATATTGATCCTTTTTGTTGCAGAGTTGAGTCAATTATAATGTTGGGTGTATTATGAGAGTAGTGTGATGAAAATTAGAGAAATTTAGGTTTAGATTTGGATGGTGATTGTGTTGTGGTGCTATGCTCTATTTTTAGTGTGGTTTTAGGTTAGATTTATCTTAATTTCGATTCTTAGTATCAAATAAGCAAGGGGGGATTAGCATTGAGTATTTACTTTGAGATCATGCTTATATGATAACTAATGTCTACTCTTGGTGATTCCACTGATTTTGTGAATGTTTTTAGATGGTAAGGACGAAAAATCCAAGCTTCTCCGAACCTCCAGGCGATGATGATGGAGCCGGTGGGAGCCGAAGCGCAAAGATACGGCGGCCGAGAAGGGAAAACAGAAGGCTACGCCTCCAAAGGACTCGAGTAGCTCGAACCCCTTCAACTTTGAAGGGGAGACCAAGATGAGGTACGATTCCCTTTCCCAAAGAGCCCTCATCCCCACCAAATACATGCATGAACCTTTCTTGCGTAACTGTGGCATGTTGGATGATGTTTTGTGGATGTTAGGACGTTGCAATATGACCAACTTAGCTAGGCTTGGTGAACCGACCTATAGGGGGATCACCCTTGAAGTTTTGTCTACCCTAGTAGTGAACCTCCAAGGGAGGATGGGTGTATCCGTTTTCAGCTTCTGGGGTAGAAAGGACACTGACTGTGTCCGAGTTTGCCCGTACCTTTAGGTTACCTGAACGTACGTGTCGGGATTCGTCCCTCATACCTTTAGAGTGGGATGGAAAGGGTTTCTTTTACAGAATTTCTGGTTTTGACAATTGGGACCCTAGCAACACACCCGCGACCCTAATTAGAAACCCCGTGTTGAGGTATGTTCACCGCATACTCTCTTGCGGTATCTTCGGGAGACCCGGTAGCTCAAGCAAAGCTACCCGGGCTGATTGATACATGTTGCATAGCATGCTTGATGCCGACACACATGCCGACCCCGCAGCTATGCTTGCTGACCACCTTTGGAGCGTCGCTACCTCGTCTAACAAGAGCATTGTCATATGAGGTTACATCACACACTTAGCACGCCAATACGGCTTTAGACCGCCTAGGAACCCCACAGCTCTTGTCCCGGGTAGCATAATTTTGGATGGTGAACAGTGTAACTCTTTTGGTTTGTGCAAGATTGACAAAGACTCGCGTTGTCTTTGGGTTTATCCCTACAACGCTAGGTTTCCCGTCCCTCACCCACACATCTCAACTCAAGTCGCTGAAAACTTACTTTGATGCCACCCTTTCCCGAGTTTGACCCCGAGCCTGAGCCTGAAAATTCACCCTGACCCTCAACCTGAGTAACCTCAGTTAGACTATGAGGCGCGCTTTCGCGACCTCAAGACCTCTATTGACCGGACAGAGCTCTGTATGAATGAGTTGCGAGAGATTTTTGCTGAGTTTAGGAGTCAGACTAATTTACGCTTCTGCCGTCTTGACGAGTCGATCACCAACCTCACCGGCCTTATACAGACCATGTTTGATCAGCCCTTGCCACCACCACCACCAGGACCAAGCCATACCAACCCTTCCTCACCGACCGAGGATCCTTGATCCTTTGCCTTGCCATTACCCTTCACCGTTGTCTTCTGCATTGAGGACAATCCAACGTTTAAGCATGGGGGGGTTGAATACTCTGTGAATATTTTTCTTGTTTCTCTATTTTTCGTATATTTTTCTTTTATTTTCGTCTTTATTTTTCTTATTTCATGCTTATTTTTCAGTTTTTAGTGTGATTTTATTGTTTTGTGTCGTTTCTTTTATTTGCTTGTTCTTAGCTTAGTGTGTCTTCTAGTTTTTAGCTTGATTGTTTTCTTTATTTGAGCTTTTAGTTGTGTGTTTTTCTTTAGTTTTTCTTTCTAGCTTTCTTAAGTTTTTCTTCTAGTTTTTAAAATTGCATCCACCTAGATTGCATTAGTTAGTAGCATATAGATTTTTGTTTTATTTCTTTTCTTAGTTTGTTTCTTTTTCTTTCTGTTGCATTCACTTCTCAAAAATCCATAAAAATCAGAAAATTAGAAAAAGACCAAAAAAATTTGAAAAGACTAAAAAAACCAAAAAAAATATAGGATAGGACTAGGATTAAAACCGGAAACACCTTCGGTGATGATTTGTAAACCTTTCTTACTTTCAGTTTAGCTTGCTTCGCTTAGAAAAGTCTGGATGAGATCTCAAAAGTTTCTGAAACCTTTTCCTTCAAATCTTCTGATTTCGAGACTTGTTATGAAAGTTGCATTTGACTGCTTTGACTATCTTAGAAAGTATAAATATGCGTGCCGCAAATCTTTGGGCTAAGTTTAGTTGATTGAGCCCCATCCCGTGAGTCCACATTGCCAAATTTACGAATTGATCACTTTTATAAATTCCATGATTCCCTGAGTGACTCACCATCAGTTGCATCTCTAGAACTTGTTTTGCATCTTTCTTGAGACTACATATTTGCATTGCACGCTGTGACAAAGTGATTAAGGCATTCATTTTTATTTTGTTAAACTACATAGCCAAATAGCTTTCCTTGCATTATATTTACCATTCTTTTGCCCCACGTGGTTCAATGGCACATTTGATTACCCAGGATAAGAAGCTTATTAGAGAATTGGATATGCAAGGTATTGAAGTGGTGCTATCAGGAGATAGAGGATATATAGTAGCTCTGAATATAACAACCCTTTTAATAGAACGGATCAAAGATCTACAAATGGATGATCTGGAACTGGCAAAGATAAGGAAAGGGGTAGAAGAAGCTCGACTTAAGGAATTCTTTTTAAAGGAAGAAAAGAAGGCTCTTGTCTTGGTAAGCGAACTTTCATTTTTATATGAGAGGTAGCAAAGAAAGACGAAGGAGTATTATCGGTCTTACCCACGGAACGTGAGAAGCGGATGATTATTCATGGTTTAAGGAGAGGCTATGTGTTCTTAACATCCCTGAAATAAGAAATGAGGTGATGAAAGAGCACATTACTCAGCCCTTACAACTCATCATGGAAGCACAAAAATGTATAATGATTTGAAAACCCATTTTTGGTGGATTGGTATGAAAAGAGAGATAATAGAGTTTGTAGCTTGATATCTTACCTGTCAAAGAGTTAAGACAGAACATCAAAAACCAGGACGATTACTACAATCCCTACTAATTCCTGTATGGAAATGGGACCATATTACTATGGATTTTATTACAGGATTTCCAAGAACGATCAAGCAACATGATTGTGTTTGGGTAGTTGTTGATAGGCTAACTAAGTATGCACATTTTCTTGCCATCAAAGTAACCTTCTCCGCAGAGTAGCTAGCGGATACTTACATCAAGGAAATAGTAAGGTTACATGGAATTCCACTAGGCATATTATCAGATAGAGATACTAAATTCATGTCTAAGTTCTAGCAAGGCTTTCAAGAAGCCATGGGTAGCGAACTGCATGTAAGTACCGCCTTTCACCCACAGACAGATGGACAGACAGAGCGGACTATCCAAACTCTTGAAGATATGCTCCGTGCTTGTGCCATTGACTATACAGGAACTTGGGATCACAACCTACCTTTAGCATAGTTTGCTTACAACAATAGTTACCATACTAGAATTGGTATGGCACCATTCGAAACACTATATGCGCGACGTTGTAGAACCCCAACCTGTTGGGATGAGGTTGGTGAGAGGGTACCCTCGAAGGTAGAGTTGATCGACCAAAGTACGGAGATTGTTAAGGCGGTTAGGGAAAAGTTACAAGCAGCTCAAAGTAGGCAAAAAAGTTATACAGATGTTCGGAGACATCTAATGGAATTCAGGGTTGGTGACCATGTATTTCTAAAGGTTTCATCGTTAAAAGGGAGCATTCGATTTGGCCAAAAAGGGAAATTAAGTCCTAGATTTTTGGGTCCCTTCGAAATATTAGAAAGAATCGGACCGGTAGCATATCGACTCGCTCTCCCACCATCTCTCCAAGGCATACACCTAGTATTCCATGTCTCTAATTTGTGGAAGTATGTCTATGATCCAGAACATATTATTCGCTATGAACCCTTACGGGTTCAAGGAAACCTTACCGTTATAGAAGAACCGAATTGCATACTAGATAAAAGGGAGAAGAAGTTGAGGAATAAAGTTATTCCTTATGTAAAGGTACACTGTAAGCACCATAAACTAGCTGAAGCTACTTGGGAATTGGAATTAGAAATCCGAGAAAAATATCACAACCTTTTCACGCCAAGTATAGTGCTTCGAATGGTGCCATACCAATACTAGTATGGTAACTATTGTTGTTGATTTCCTAGTTACAGTGTAAGACCCGAGATCTTTAAACATTTTTATTTAGACTAATTACCCTAATTACTGTTCTTGATTTCCTAGTTAGAGTATTCCCTGGTCTTGTATGAAATTTATTTTGCTATTATGTGTTGTGGTGTTAATATGTGTTAGTCTAGAAATCAAGTGAGATTAAGGTACTAATTTGAGATTAGGTACTAATAGTTAGTTATTAGGATTAATTAAGTCTTTTCAAAGAAAAAGGAAAGGAAATAGAAAAGAAAAAAGGGGAAGGAATATCAATCAGGGGCACGAAACCAAACCTGATTGAATCCCTATTTTGCCTTCTTGTTTCCTTCTCCTTCCTCTTGCGTGGTACTTGGCACACCTAGTTTTTTTACACCTCCTGCTTCTTCCCCTTTCTCTCTTAATGGTGGATATTAGCAAAATACCAATATACTACTACTCCCATCTTCCTCACTTGCGGAAATCAATAGGGATTCCACACTACACAAGTGCAATTTCTTGCTTCTTCTACCCTAATGCCACACAAGAGAATGAATTCACCCAAGTAATTTTGTCCTTGTCTTTTCATTATTTTGGGCATAAATCAGAGAGGGGGACGGTGGGTGCCAAGAGATAAGAGACAGACATATCAACCGTATACAGGAAAGAGGTCGGCGCCGGCACCGATGAGGTATGAACGGTGAATTCTGTCAAGTTATTATGTGGTGAATTTGAGCAAGTATTAGACACTAAAGTTGTCTATTCTGCGCAGATTCAATTATAAACAGGAAGTTGGTTTTGGATTGAGAATCGAGTAGGGTTGTCAAGTAATGTTGGGGCGAGAAAGTATTATTTCGTATGACTTTAAGCCTTTCTATTTCATTTTATAGATTAGGAAGATGAAATTAATAGTGGATTTGATATACAGTGAAGTGAACTAAGGAATTAGGAAATCGATTCAGTTCAAGGAACGACGATAGTTTGGACTGAATACGGGAAATGATCCTACTCTTCAAGGTTGGTAACTCTGATCCTACTTATTACTATTTTAAATGGTTTCAAAGCCTAGTTGAATTAGGATGGTGGGAATTGATGTTGGAACCAAGTCAATAGTTAGTGGACTTTGGGTCTGAACTCTGAGTGTCGGGATTGTCGTGAGATTGTATCTGTGTGGAGAGAGATCGAAGAACAACTAACAAGCCTGCTGTTTTGTTGGATGGTAAAAGGAGTGTTGAAATTGTGAAGTTAAGTAGGAGCAAGAGTAAGTTCTTCTGGGAGTACTGTTAATATTTCTACCTGTTAACCATTTTAGCATAGAGATTGCCTGTTTTATTTGTTGATCGATTTTTATGTGCGTAAACTATTATTACAGGCTTCCTGGTTGTTCTTATGTAGTCAGATACTTGTCACTTATGTAGAGTTTTATGTTTGCAAACTATAATAAGTGATTTTTTTTAAGCTTATGTTTGGTATTACTTGGTTCGACAATCAAGGAACTGAGTTTTAATTTTGAAAAGGGTTTGTAATTTGAAGTATTATTATAATTATTATTATTATTATTATTATTATTATTATTATTATTATTATTATTATTATTATATATTCGTAATATTTCCTGAAATTGTGTATATTAATTAATAAACCTGAGTGTCAAAGGTCGATTTCTAAACGAGTTCAAAAAGGTGGAAAATTGTTTGAAAGTTGTTATCTTGGAATTGAGCATGAAAGGAAGTGCAAGTTTATACGATTTTAAAGCGGTTTGAATTGGTTTTTGGGCTAGGTGTATTGCACTAGGTACTGTGGAGTAATTGGAAAGTCGGGGTTACCACCTGTAAAGGGGAACCGAATCGGCTAGGTATATAAAGTCCATTGACGTTAGGAATTTCCCGGGAAACTAACTGCCTTAAGGTGGAACCAGCCCCGACTGGAGAGTGCTGAAAGTACCCAATGCCCATGGTACGAGTATTTTATTAAGAAAAAATAAAAAAAAAGAAAGGAAGAAAAATCTTTTACTGTGCTTTGCTAGTTATTGCGAAAGAAACGGGGCGAGTAATATACTTTGGTTGTTCAAGGTTGCAAGGTTTGTCATTTCCATTTACGAGGTCCCTGTACCAAATTTCTTTCCCTTTGTTGTGCTTTACATGTTGATGTTTTTAATCTTTCAAAGACTTGTGGTCAGTTTGAAAAAAGAAAGAAAGAAGGGAGACTTCCTGAGTTTAAAAAGTTAAGTAACCGTCTCCTTGTAACACATGTGGTGAGAACTCATGTTCAATTGTTAGCTCCTGCGCGTGAACCTAAGAACAAGTTACCCGCTCTGCATGCTAAGTATTGGTAATATGTGTATTAATATTTATTTGTCTTGATGTATTATTATGATATTTAAGTGCACTGGTTTTGCTTTGGAGGTGGGTTATCCACTAAGCGCGTGGTTGATCATACCCGCACTTCCCCCTTTTCTAGGTTCTCCAGGTGACAACTGAGAAGTAAGTAAGTTGTTTATGTTAAGAGGGCCAAGTGGACGCATGGGAGGATCAGG
Source organism: Portulaca oleracea (assembly GCA_029582165.1). Lineage (NCBI taxonomy): Eukaryota > Viridiplantae > Streptophyta > Magnoliopsida > Caryophyllales > Portulacaceae > Portulaca > Portulaca oleracea. The sequence goes on along the minus strand of CM055878.1, from coordinate 5,889,362 downwards.
GAACCTCGTTATGTTTATAAATAAGTGTTGTATATGTTGCATGTAAATAGAGCAGGTGACCTATATTTGGGATTGTTGGTTTGGAAAGGGGCGTGTAGCCCGGGCGTGTGTCCCTGTTGTAAAAAAGTGATGTTAAACCGTCTTTTATAGGTTTAAAAAGACCATTTATATTTTGGTTTAGTCCCTATTACATAGGAAACTCTGCCGAAATTTTCCCAGGAAAAAAAAGATAAAGAGATCATGATTTTCCTGTTAATTAGCCTCAAGAGTTATAATAAAGGCCCTGGCGATGTAATTTCCCTGATTAGGGAAGAGGGGTGTTACAGGTATATTGTCAGTTAGCGTTGAATTGAAGTTGACCATCTGAGATCAAAGCTATCCAGGAGATGCCTCCATCAAGAACGTAGAAAAAGATTCGTGGCATCTTAGCACGAATCTAATATCAGAGTCGATTTATCTCTAAGCTTACCCTGACCTGCAAGCCATTATTCAAGAAGCTGAAGAAGGGTATGAAGATGGAATGGGATGATTAGTGTTAAGCAACGTTTGACAAAATCAAAGCAGATCTAACAAATCTGCTAGTGCTTTTCCCGCCTGTTATGAGGGAATCCTTACTATTTCTGTAGCATTATTTGTAGCGAACTAGTTCAGTGCGTGGTTGAACGCAAATCCCTTAGAGAGAACGATATTTTATTACTACACAGACCCGTACACTTGCGGTACACAGACACCACATACTTTTAGGTCTATCAAGTATAATAACAAAGAGACATGGAAATAAAATAGAAATAACCGTGTTCGAATTTGCGGAATCGATCTCTTCGTGTCACCCGAATTGATCTCTTTCGTGTTCTTCGATCACAATCCACAATCTAAACTAATAACAATGTTTGTGAATGGAAAGAAACTATCTAAAATCTACCCTAAAAAGCTCCTTAAACTATGCGTGAAAAACTAATAAAGTTCGACTCCCGAAACTGATAAAAGCCCTTCCAAAAAGGCGGACTTGAATCCTTTTATAGGGCTGCATTAGGGCACAAAACGCTGGCTGCGTTTAGTTCAAAAGCGGGATTTCTCCATGCCTGGGCGCTGGCAGCGCCCATAAAGCACTGGTAGCGTTTTGATTTTGCTTGGCTATCAAAGTCCCTGGACAAGGCGCTGGCTGCGTTTTCAAAACGCTAGCTGCGCCTTGATGCTCCGTTCCAGCTGGGGCTGGGTCGTGGCCGATTTGGGCCGCTTCTTTTCCCTTCCTATCTTCTTCTTCAACTCTTTTTTATTTTCTTTGATTTTTCCCATTTTCCCTTCAGCTTTTCATACTTTTTGATACAATTCCACTAATTCCTGCAAAACACACCAATCTCGCGAACAAGTGTATAAATCACAGAAATTAACATAAAAATACGGGATTTCGGATATAAAAAGTATGAAATTGACATGTTTTGAGCCCTAAAAACTCTATATAAAAACGACTTATCAAATCCCCCCATGCTTAGCTATTGCTTGTCCCCAACCAAGTCAGAATTGAAACAGGAGGATTAGGGCTCAAACAGGGAAAAACAAAACTTAAAAGAAAAAGAGATAGAAAGAGTTTTCGATAGGGTCACAAAAACATAATCTTAACACCCCCTCAGGCTAACCATTTGAACACATCAATTCAACAAGCAAGCACAAAGATCAGTCTGGACAAGATCAAAACTCAGTTCAAAAGAGAAAGGAAGAAATTTTTGAAACCAAAAGGAGAGAACAAGCACTTCAGAAGCACAATTCCGCCAACAGTCTCAAGAATAATGCAAATATGTGCGGTTAGTTATGGACGTAAGCCAGTCAAAAAGAGCAAACCTCACATAGGAAAGAATAAGAACACTCAATCACTCAAATTTTAATATGTACGTGGGTTTTTCTCATACTCAGACCAATAGAAACAAACTACCATAAGCTTGGTAAGAACCTCGCTCTCCACTACTGGTATGCAATGCACAAGTGACAATCAAAAGGACTTTTCCGGGTTGTAACAGGGCTAAGGTTAGGGGTAAGGAGCGGTAAAATTTGGGAATGAGGAGCTAAGAGCCATGCTTGGGTTGATAATGAATAAAACTCTCTCAATTCTCCTTCTTGCTTGATGTACGCAAGGAATTTCACCTTTCACCCTCAAGAATATCAAAATTTCAACTTAATACAACCAGGTCATAGCTTTCAGAAAATTAAATTGAATCTCTCTAATCACCCTTTCTCTTTTGGAACACTTTTTCTCTTTTTTTTTTTTAAATTTTATACCTCCTTTTTTTTTATGGGTGATTGTAGAGAGGAAAAATTATGGAATTATAACTTCGACCTCAATATAATGTATGAACAACATAATCGAACACAAATTATTCGAAAGATGGGATTTTAAGTTTCTCCCAGCTTGAATTAATTAGCACAACACTTCCCCATATTTCACATTCCGTCCGAAACACACCAAACCAACTGTTCCTTCCAAAAAACGACATACTTTCACTCAACCAAGCAAGGCAAAGGGATAAGGAATATCAAAGGTCAAGACTTGTATTGTCAGGGTTCTATCATAAATCTATATATTATAATAGAAATCATTGTGGGTTCCACGAAATATAGCCACAGGAGTGGCTGCAGGGGAATTGACCAATCACAACTTAGAAATTTATTATTTTTTTCTATTTTCAATTTTTTTTATTTTCAATCCGGATTTTATTTTAAAATTAAAAAAAACAAAAAGTATCACTAATCCTTATTTTCTTTGGACTCTGAATGAAATTATTTTGGTGGAAATAACAGTAATTATTTTGATGTTGCCTATAATAATAATAATAATAATAATCTATATATTATAATAGAAATCATTGTGGGTCCCACGAAATAGAGCCACATGAGTAACTGTATGGGAATTGACCAATCGCAACGTAGAAAATTATTTTTTTTCTATTTTCAATTTTTTTTTATTTTCAATTCAGATTTTATTTTAAAATTTAAAAAAAACATAAAGTATCAATAATCCTTAACTGCTTTGAACTCTGAATTAAATTATGTTGGGTCAAATAACAGTAATTATTTTGATGTTGCCTATAATAATAATCTCTATATTATAATAGAAATCATTGTGGGTCCCACGAAATAGAGCCACGGGAGTGATTGTAGGGAAATTGGTCAATCACAACGTAGGAAATTATTATTTTTTTCTATTTTCAATTTTTTTACTTTCAATCCGGATTATATTTTAAAATTAAAAAAAAAAACAGAAAGTATTACTACTCCTTAACTGCTTTGGACTCTGAATTAAATTATTTTGGTGTAAATAACAGTAATTATTTTGGTGTTGCTTATAATCTATATAGTATAATAGAAATCATTTTGGGTCCCACGAAATAGAGCCACGGGAGTAACTGTAGTGGAATTGGCCAATCACAACTTACAAATTTATTATTATTTTTTCTATTTTCAATATTTTTTATTTTCAATCTGGATTTTATTTTGAAATTAAAAAAAACAGAAAGTATCACTAATCCTTAATTGCTTTGGACTCTGAAATAAATTATTTTTTTTGCAAATAACAGTAATTATTTTGATGTTACCTATAATCTATATATTATAATAGAAATCATTGTGCGTTCCACGAAATAGAGCCACGGGAGTGGTTGTAGGGAAATTGGCCAATCACAACTTAGAAATTTATTATTTTTTTCTATTTTCAATTTTTTTATTTTCAATCCGGATTTTGTTTTAAAATTAAAAAACAAAAAATATCACTAATCCTTAACTTCTTTAGACTCTGAATTAAATTATTTTGGTGCAAATAACAGTAATTATTTTGGTTTTTCCTATAATAATAATAATAATAATCTATATATTATAATAGAAATCATTGTGGGTCCCACGAAATAAAGCCACGGGAGTGACTGTAAGGGAATTGGCCAATTGCAACGTAGAAATTTTTTTTTCTATTTTCACTTTTTTTTATTTTCAATCTGGATTTTATTTTAAAATTAAAAAGAACATAAAGTATCAATAATCCTTAACTACTTTGGACTCTGAATTAAATTATGTTGGTTCAAATAACAGTAATAAATAATAATAATAATAATAATAACAATAATAATAATAATAGTAATAATAATAATAATAATAATAATATATATAATAATTATAATAATCTATATAATATTAATAGTAAAGTTTTTGGGTCTCGTTGAATGGAGAAAGAAGATTAATTATAGGGATTTCGACCAATCAGAAGATAGATAAATACTGAATTAAATTATTTTGGTCCAAATATCAGTAATTATTTTGGAAAAATAATAATAATAATAATAATAATAATAATAATAATAATAATTATTATTATTATTATTATATGGTACACCATGTAATACCTACTTATGTCTACCAAAGTGTTAAAATTTTTTTAATAAATTTATCAATAATGTTATAAAATTCAATGTAAATTTCTATATATTATTTTAAAATTCATCGATATTTTTTACTTGAACTCCTGACCTAGATGTATTTTGATTGTTGTTGTTAGAATCTTGATTGTTATTGTACGGTTTTTCTACTTAAACTCTTGATCTACATGTATTTTGAATTTTATATATTTTTATTTGAACAACTTTCCGTATTTTTAATTTAATTATATAATTTATGTTGTGGTATGTACAATTATAATTTAGGTCTTTTTTGTTAAAAATAATATTTAATTTATCATACACCGTGCATCGCACGGGTTTAAAACTAGTGAAGGGTAAACAAATGCTAGGCGGGGCAAAAAGAATGGCAAATATAATGTAAGGAAGGCTATTTGGCTATGTAGTTTAACAAAATAAAAACGAATGCCTTAATCACTTTGTCACAGCGTGCAATGCAAATATGTAGTCTCAAGCAAGGTGCAAAACAAGTTCTAGAGATGCAACTAATGGTGGAGTCACTCAGGGAATCATGGAATTGATAAAAGTGATCAATTCGTAAATTTGGCAATGTGGACTCACGGGATGGGGCTCAATCAACTAAACTTAGCCCAAAGATTTGCGGCACGCATATTTATACTTTCTAATATAGTCAAAGCAGTCAAATGCAACTTTCATAACAAGTCTCAAAATCAGAAGATTTGAAGGAAAATGTTTAAAAAACTTTTGAGATCTCATCCAGACTTTTCTAAGCGAAGCGAGCTAAACTGAAAGTAAGAAAGGTTTACAAATCATCACCGAAGGTGTTTTCGGTTTTAATCCTAGTCCTATCCTATATTTTGTTTGGTTTTTTTTAGTCTTTTCTAATTTTTTTGGTCTTTTTCTAATTTTCTGATTTGTTTGGATTTAAGAAGTGAATGCAAAAGAAAGAAAAAGAATCAAACTAAAAAATAAATAAAAGAAAAATCTATATGCTACTAACTAATGCAATCAAGGTGGATGCAAATTTAACTAGAAGAAAAACTTAAGAAAGCTAGAAAGAAAAACTAAAGAAAAACACACAACTAAAAGCTCAAATAAAGAAAACAAACAAGCTAAAAACTAGAAGACGCACTAAACTAAGAACAAGCAAATAAAACAAACACACACAAAACAATAAAATCACACTAAAAACTGAAAATTAAGCATGAAATAAGAAAAAGAAAGACGAAAAGAAAAGAAAAATAAACGAAAAATAGAGATACAAGAAAAATATTCACAGACTATTCAACCCCCCATGCTTAGATGTTGGATTGTCCTCAATGCAGAAGACAACGGTGAAGGGTAAGGGCAAGGCAAAGGATCAAGGATACTCAGTCGGCGGGGAAGGGTTGGCATGGCTCGGTCCTGGTGGTGGTGGTGGCAAGGGCTGATCAAACATAGCCTGTATAAGGTTGGTGATCGACTCATCAAGACGGTCGAAGCGTAAATCAGTTTAACTCCTAAACTCAGCAAAATTCTCCCGCAACTCATTCATACGAAGCTTGGTCCAATCAATGGAGTTCTTGAGGTCGCGAAAGCGCACCTTATAGTCTAACTGAGGTTGGTCGGGGTGAGGTTCAGGGTGGTTTTCGGGCTTAGGCTCGGGGTCAAACTCAGGAAAGGGTGGCATCCAAAGAAGATTCTCAGCAACTTGAGGTGAGATGTGAGGGTAAGGGACGGGAAACCTAGCGTTGTTGGGATAAACCCAAAGACAACGCAAGTCTTTGTCAAACTTGCACAGACCAAAGGAGTTACACTGGTCTCCATCCAAAAGTATGCTACCTGGGATAAGGTCAGTGGGGTTCCTAGGCGGTCTAAAGTCGTATTGGCATGCTATGTGTGTGATGTAACCTCCTATGGCAATGCCCTTGTTGGATGAGGTAGCGACACTCGAAAGGTGGTGAGCAAGCATAGCTGCAGGGTCGGCACGTGTGTCGGCATCAAGTATGCAACGCAACATGTAACAATGAGCCCGAGTAGCTTTGTTCGAGGTACCGGGTCTCCCGAAAATAACGCAAGAGAGTATGTGGTGAACACACCTCAACACGGGGTTTCTAATTAGGGTCGCGGGTGTGTTGCCAGGGTCCCAATTGTCAAAACCAGAGATTATGTAAAAGAAACCCTTTCCATCCCACTCTAAAGGTATGAGGGACGAATCCCGACATGTATGTTTAGATAACCCAAAGACACGGGCACACTCGGACACAGTCAACATCCTTTCTACCCCCAGAAGCTGAAAACGGATACACCCATCCCTCCCTTGGAGGTTCACTACTAGGGTAGACAAAATTCAAGGGTGATCCCCCTACAGGTCGGTTCGCCGAGCCTAGCTATGTCGGTCATATGACAACGTCCTAACATCTACATAACATCATCCAACATGCCGCAATTACGCAAGAAAGATTCACACATGTATTTGGTGGGGATGAGGGCTCTTTGGGAAAGGGAATCATACCTCTGCTTGCTCTCCCCTTCAAAGTTGAAGGGGTTCGAGCTCCTCGAGTCCCTCAGAGGCGTAGCCTTCTGTTTTCCCTTCTCGACCGCCGTAGCCTTGCGCTTCCGGCTCCCACCGCCTCCATTGTCATCGCCCGGAGGTCCGGAGAAGCTTAGATTTTTCGTCCTTACACATTTAGTTATCAAATAAGTATGATCACAATGTATATACTCAACCCCATGCTTAACTCTTGCTTGTCCCTGAGCAAGTCAGAATTGAAACAGGAGGATTAGGGCTCAAACAGGGAAAAACATAACTTAAAAGAAAAAGAGATAGAAAGAGTTTTCGATAGGGTCACAAAAACAAAATCTTAACACCCCCTTAGACTAGCCATTTGAACACATCAATTCAACAAGCAAGCACAAAGATCAGTCTGGACAAGATCAAAACTCAGTTCAAAAGAGAAAGGAAGAAATTTTTGAAACCAAAAGGAGATAACAAGCACTTCAGAAGCACAAATCCGCCAACAGTCTCAAGAATAATGCAAATATGCGCGGTTAGTTATGGACGTAAGCCAGTCAAAAAGAGCAAACCTCACATAGGAAAGAATAAGAACACTCAATCACTCAAATTTTAATATGTACGTGGGTTTTTCTCATACTCAGACCAATAGAAACAAACTACCATAAGCTTGGTAAGAACCTCGCTCTCCACTACTGGTATGCAATGCACAAGTGACAATCAAAAGGACTTTTCCGGGTTGTAACAGGGCTAAGGTTAGGGGTAAGGAGCGGTAAAATTTGGGAATGAGGAGCTAAGAGCCATGCTTGGGTTGATAATGAATAAAACTCTCTCAATTCTCCTTGTTGCTTGATGTACGCAAGGAATTTCACCTTTCACCCTCAACAATATCAAAATTTCAACTTAATACAACCAGGTCATAGCTTTCAGAAAATTGAATTGAATCTCTCTAATCACACTTTTTCTCTTTTTTTTATTTATTTTATATCTCCGTTTTTTTTTATTGGTGATTGTAGAGAGGAAAAATCATGGAATTATAACTTCGACCTTAATATAATGTATGAACAACATAACCGAACACCAATTATTCGAAGCACACCAAACCAACTGTTCCTTCCAAAAAATGAAAAACTCTCACTTAACCAAGCAAGGCAAAGGGATAAGGAATATCAAAGGCCAAGGCTTGTATTGTCAAGGTTCTATCATAAAAGAAGGGTAAACAAAGGCTAGGGATGTCTTCCTACTCAAGGCGTCTGCCACTATGTAGCCTTTCCAGGATGATACTTGATCTCTACATCATAATCCTTAAGAAGCTCTAGCCATCTTCTTCGTCTCATGTTTAGTTATTTTTGAGTGAAGATGCATTTAAGACTATTATGATCTGTATATATCTTGCATCTCACTCCATATAGATAATGCCTCCTAATTTTCAAGGCGAAAATAAATGCTGCTAATTCTGGGTCAACGTGTTGGATAGTTTTCATCATAGTGCTTCAACTGATGTGATGCATAGGCTATAACCTTGCCTTTGTGCATTTGAACACATCCAAGCCCCTTCTTAAAGGCATCACTATAGATCACAAATCCTTCATTCCCTTCAGGAATAGCTAAAATTGGAGCTGACACCAAACGTCTTTTTAGCTCATGGAAGCTATCTTCGCAATCTGGGGTCCATTCAAACTTCTTATCCTTGAGAAGTAACCTTGTTATAGACACTGCCAATTTGGAGAATCCTTCTATAAATCTATGGTAATATCCACCAATACCCAAGAAACTCCTCACTTCGGTTACATTAGAGGGTCTACTCTAGTTGACGATAGCTTCTACCTTAGTAGGGTTAACCGAAATACCTTCCTTCGACACCACATGGCCTAAGAACTGCACTGTCTCTAGCCAAAATTCGCATTTCTTCAGTTTGGCATATAACTCATTCTTCTCCAAAGTACTCAATACCAACCTCAAATGTTCACTATGTTCTTCCATTGTCTAAATCAGAATGTCATCAATGAAAACTATAACAAATTTATCTAGATAGGGTCTAAACACCCTATTCATAAGGTCCATAAAAACAGTCGGGGCATTTGTTAACCCAAAAGGTAGTACCAAGAACTCATAATGCCCATATCGAGTCCTAAAAGCTGTTTTTGGTACGTCTTCCTTCTTGATTTTAAGCTAATGGTAAACCGACCTAAAATAAATTTTGGAAAATACCGCAGATCCTACCAATTGATCAAACATGTCATCTATTCTGGGTAGGGGGTATTTGTCTAATGGTCACTCTATTCAACTCACCATAGTAAATACATAACCTCAAGCTTCCATCCTTCTTTTTAACAAAGAGCATTGGGCTCCCCAAGGTGAGACACTAGGTTGGATAAGACCTTTATCTAACAATTCTTACAATTGAACCTTAAGCTCAACCAATTCTGCAGGTGCCATTCGATAACGGGTTTTAGATATAAGGGTAGTCCCTAGTATGAGATCGATTGAAAATTAGACTTCTCGATCGGGAGGTAAGCCAGGTACTTCTTGGAATACTCTTGGATATTCATTCACTACTAGAATGCTCCCTATATCAAGTTCTATGGGTTCAGTAGCTTGCACTACACATAAATAACCTTCACATCCTTGCCTCACCCATTTGAAGGCTTTCATCGTAGACACAATTGGTATTGGTTTATGTGGATTACTTCCTATAATCTCACACTTCTCCCCATCCATAGAAGAAAGAGTTATTGTCTTTTGAGCACAATAAATGGTCACTTGATATTGGCTAACCAATCCATGCCTAAGATAACATCAAACCCCTCAAAGTCTAACTGAACTAGATCCGCTTCCCATGGTTTCCCATTCATATTAAATAAACAGTTCTTGAATATATTATCTGTTTGGCAAGTAAATCCTAAGGGAGTGCTTACACACAATTGTACATCCATATCACAAGGATCACATGCAAGTTGTTTGCCTAGCTTAGGGTTTATAAATGAATGGGTAATGTTAGTCGAGTGGTTTGTAAGACCACGGTTTTATCGTTCTTCCACAGGGAGCTAGGGGCCTTAGCTGCAGCTAGTTGACTCTAGGTATGGTTTACGATCATGAAAGGATGATAGAATTTAGGGTAAAAACGGCACAAACGCATTATGTTCAGTCAAAAAGGTGAAACAATGGGTGTCGGGAGACTTTCGGGATTCAAACGGGAATAAGGAAATGGGTTTCGCAACAAGAGAGCAACGAGAAAGGGAAATCAAATGGTAATTCCATTAGAAAAAACCCACCGGGCTTCCTCTTTCAAGGATAGTCCGGATTAACTTCCCCAAAATCCATCGACAGACCCAGGCAAGTTAATAGAATGGAATTTCCTAGTTAATTTCTATTCGCTTTCGCGAACTAGAATACTAACTATCCTAATTCCTACCGTCCAACAAGCGTTGGATGTATTCGGGATGCTTTCGCACCCAATTACATCCCACTGGAGGGAAGGATAGGATTAGGAAGTTGATTTCCTAACTAGTTACTCACTAATAATGCTAACCCAAACCTAATCACCCATTCACACCCTTAATATCTCCCTAACCCATTAAAGTTCTAGCCACTAAACATCCTAACTATCATGATAATAACATCAACAACTTCATTCATGCTTAATCGAGTAAACAAGATAACAATAAACACTCAACAACAACAACAATATCAAAAACAGAGATTAATAAATAAGCAATAAATTAGAGAGAGGGATTAAGAAATGCTCATGGATTGTGATGACAAGGGGAAAACTTCAGAATAATCAAGCTCCAATGCTCCACAGTTGAGAATAATCTTCAAACTTCCAATAATAATCAAGAGAATCTAATACAAGAACTAATAATCTCAGCAAAGATCTTCCTAAATCTCCCTAATCTAAGACTTAAAAATGTGATAAAGAGTGCTAAAGTATCATAAAAAAGATGGATAAAAATTGTTGTCTCCTTTTCTTTTTCTAATCTAAAATGACCCAAGTACATTAAATAGTAATCAAGATTGTTACTCAAAACTCATCATTTTACACAACAGACAAAACTGGCCCGCAGGGGACCGTGGGCACGGTCAGGGTGACCGTGGCCACGGTCTTGCGTAAGGCAGACGATTTCTCCTCTTCGCTTCGCGCCACCGTGGGTACGGTCCCCAAGCACCGTGGTCACGATCTAGGCGATTAGGGCTGACAACTTTTCGCTCCTTCGCACCGCCGTGGCTACGGTCATGGGAGACCGTGGACATGGTCCCGTTCGGCCAGCTTCTTCCTTGGGCAGGGTAGAATTTCACCGTGGCTACGGTGAGAGAGACCATGACCACGGTCTATCTCGGTTGCAAGGCTTCTTCCTTAGGTCATGGCTCAATCACACCGTGGCTACGGTCAGAGTGACCGTGGCCACGGTGTCTCTCGGCCACAGTTTTCTTCAGGAGGCTCTTCAACCATTGCTTCCGCTTCCGCTGCCTTTCTTCATGACCGGCCCTTCTAATCCGCTGCCTTTGACACATCCAGGGCTCGTGGAATCTTAGGGAATCTCGGGATTCCCAAAATTGGTGCAAAATTGGCCCGTTTAGCTTCGTTTTGAGTGAAACCCTTCGGAAACTACAAAAGTAACCAAAACGCATTAAAAGTTATTAAAATAAGCTACGAAACAAGTCAAAAGCCTAAGGATTTAGGCGGTATTTAGACACGAAATCGGGTCTAAACACCCCCCAACTTAAACCTTTGCTCGTCCCGAGCAAAACGGAACGAAACAGAACTAACTAACACAAACTCCTCTGTCGTGGGAGAGAAACGAGTGCATTTAGCGTATGCACCAAGCCCTTTGAACCCCCCGGCAGCCCGGGTGGACGAGATGGACTTGTGAGGGTTTGTAGCGGTTGTACCCACATAAGCCAAAGAAAAAGGAGAGATAAAGTGAAAACAAAACCGAAGAAAACAAAAAGAACGACAAAGGGCTATGGTTCACAAGATCTCGCAATCTAAACTAAGAAAACGCGATTAAACCTCCCAAAGTAACCGTTAGGAGCATCTCACAAACACCAACTCAGAAAAAGGTCGATCTTGAAGGTTTTTAACTCTCTACACCTTGTAACAGGCGAAACCCCGCAGCAAAAATATAACAAGGGTTTAACGGGAACCAAAAGACTTTTAAAAACTTGCGTCCGAATTTGAAAACAACGAATAACCGAAAGGAGTGTTGCCCTCCCTCGCATTTGGTCATCCTTGGCTTTGTGAGGGCCGTAGGTGATGCAAGGGGAGGCCCCGCTCTTTTTAGAAGCAAAGTTTTTCTTTCTTTCTTCCTTTTTCTCATTTTTTCTTTCTTTTTGGTATTTTTTTAAAAAAAATCGGTATTAGCCTTACTTTCGGGAATTGGACGGCCCATATAAGGGGTATACCGTCCCAACACGGTCTTTTCCATACGCCTCTCCGTCGCAAAGCGATATAGGAGGAGGGTTAAGGGGTATCCAGTGCCGTACCACGAATACCGAGCCCGTGTAGGTTGGCTAAGTGTATGGTGGTTAATGTCTTCAGCGACACGCTCCACTTATTCAGGTTATTATAACTTAAGAAAGGTTTCTTCTTTCTTTTATTTTCTTTTTGCACTTTTTGCTTTTGCTAAACGAGAAACAAAAACAAACTCAGACACAAGCCCTTAGAATCTCCGGGTTCCCAAAAAAGTGAGAAAGGAACGGGAGTCTCGCAAGACACTTAATGAAGGGAGTCTATTTAGGATAAGTCTCGACTAGAACCCAAGTTAGGATTGAAAATGCTCCGACCGATTACTTTTAGATGGAAATTTAAGAACGGCTTCTCAACTTCGAACACGAGATCTAGGAAACAAAGCAAAACAAAAACAAAACGAAAAGAAAAACGAAAAGGTTTTCACTCCCTTTTTTCTCCATTTCCACACAAAAATTTTTTAAAATTTAAACAAAAACTAATAAAACTAGAAAACAAAGAACGAAACGACTAGGTGATTTACCCTTAAAATAGAATATCTCCCCCCCCCCCCCCACACACTTAAAACTCCACAATGTCCTCATTGTGGGAAGGTGTCACATGAAAAGGGTAGAGAACCTACAAAACACAAATAAACAAAAAAAAACAACTAGCAGGTAGGAATGGTGGCGACCCGAGCCCACAAGGCTCCAACAGCAATAGATATCCCAACACAGACACTCATTGGGGTTCGCCACCCAAAAGAAAACCAAGCATGCGACGGATCATGATAAGAATTCACATACTAAGAGTAAGGTGGAAAGATATTACCTCAAGTTCTTCATAAGCGTTGAAAATAGTGATCCGAAGTCGTCGTTCAAGAGACTCGGAACAATGTTAGAGTAAAAGACGACTTTATAACTATATAATTCGCATGCGAGGCCAAAAGCAAAAGAAAGGAAAATCTAACTTAAAAGATTATGAAAAGAAATGAAAAGATGAAAAAAAAATAAAAAAAGAACAATATATACATTGCCAATAACGTACCTTATCCCCGAATCTCACTCATTGAGGCGGGAAATAAGGGTGAAACTCGATACGCACTAACCGAAATAGCTACATCATTGCATTAATCATGAAAATCAGTCGGTTACATTCATCAATGCCCAAAATACAAGCGAGAAATGCTTGAACATAGTCCAACCCACCAAAAACAACAAACAAACAACCATCAAACAACCATCAGACAACCATCCAACAACCCTAAGACAACCATACATGACAACCAAACAAGACAAGGAAAAACCCGAGCAACCCAGCCGGACAATCTCCAAAATATGCGTGCTCATGCCAAAAGAAATCGAGAGACCAAAAATCCAAAACCACCAGACATCGCAACTCCAAAACCCCGAAGAAGCACTCCCCCACACTTATACTTCACAAAATAAAGCAAATAGACAATGATAAAGGTCGGGTTGGGGTGGGGTGCTCACAAACGACCCTCAAGCGGACCCTCCTGGCGGAGGACGGGGTTGTGGTGGAAAGAAGGATGGGTAAGAGGGATTCACATAGTCAGGAGGTGCTGGGAAATGGCCCTCAACAGTGAAATGATGGAAACTCCATTCACGCATGAAGCGATTTTGCTGGCGGAGGTACTCTTCGTGGTGCTGCAGGTGTCGTTGGATGTTCGCAAGCTACTTTTGTTGATCCTTTAGCATCTTCACCTGCGAACGGAGAAGTTTGTTCTGCTCACGAATCTCGATACTCAAGCTTTTGATTTCAGAAGTGATTTGGTCCAGATCGCCATGCCGTGCCGAACTCTCTGGCATCTTTTCATGGGTATTCTCCTCAAACTCTTACAATAAACTAGAAATGGGGATAGGTGCACCGCCAATTATCCGCGGCCAACAATAAAATTGCCCGCACGACCAATTTTCATTATTTGCAATATCGAGCCATTCTTCGGCATGAGTTAGGTCGAGAGGAATGCGGATTTTCCGATCGCCATAACCATGATGGTAGACGGTGCGTGAATGACGCTCAGAGACTATCTCCATTTCGATCAACAGCTCCTTATCAATGGCGTTAGGGACGTAACGTGGCTTCCATAGTCCCAGGTAATCACCAAACCCTTGCTTCCGGAGGAAATGGCAAATTATATGGCCCATTCCAAGGTTGGTGAAGTTATCAGATATACTCATCTCCCCTAACCAATGTAGGATGCAAGAGCCTAAGTTCACTCCTTTCCCCTTCAAAGTATTGTAAATTATGAAGAGATCGTCCAGACGAACATGTGATCGTTCCTCATCTCGCCCAAACATTGAATTAGCAATCACCAAATGGAATAACCGGACAGCGGGATTACAAAAATCCTGTGCTCGAGATTCCTAGGGGCAGTAAAACTTCGCCTGACCTTCTTCGGAGTCGACGGGTGATCTTCTCCAACAAGTTAACCTTTTCCACGCTTCTTGTACATCGAATTCCTCACTCTCCCAGAAGTATACCCCGTCCTCTGGTAGTTCCAAAGCTTGGCAAAACTCTTGAACAGAACATTCTATCTCCCTATCACCCACTCTATAGCTGAAAATGGCCTCAAGGTACCCATCACTAAAGACTTGAAGTGAACTCATGAATTCGAGTACGGCCTGGTCTATAATTGGTTCCTTGATATTGAGAAGTGCTTCCACCAAGTACACGGCGAGTGTCGAAACTGGACCGGGCCAAGAAAGAGTGCTGATTGTCTCATCACAGAGAATCTCTGGAGCGTAGATGTGTCGCTCCTGGAGTTCAGCATAGCGAGTCTTGTGCAGTTCATCACGGAAATTAACCTTGGCACGGGGACAACTTTTGATGAACGAAGCTGGTTGAGTCCGTCTCGATCCGAGAGAAGATGGTAGTTGTGATGGTGATGGAGGGAGCTTCCTAGGTCGACCCCTTTTTGGTTTCATCATTCTAATGTTCAACACTCAAAAACCCTAGATCTAGGCAGAGAAAAATGCACACAACAACCAAAATCAACTAGGAAATCGAATTTGGATGCATCAACAAACAAGGAATACCTGAGATGAGGTGATGGGGAACTCTCTTATTAATTTCGAGCCCCACAAGGAACAAAAAGCCAAGAACCTTGCTTTAATTGAGCCGGAAATGGCGAACTTCAACAACTAGGGCACGAAATGGAGAAGAAAGGTTGGAGAAATGGAGGAATTGGTGAGAGATTTGGCAAATTTTGGAAGAGAGTTCGAGTATTAGGATTTGGGGAGGGTTTTCCAAGGTGAGAGTGAGGAAGAAAGTGAGAGAGAAATGAGGGGAAAATGAAATAGAACCCCCGACATATTGCAGGTTTTCGACAGACCGTGGCCACGATCCATTTGACCGTGGGCACGGTGTGATTCGGGTGAGGGAAAAAGAAAGGATAAAGCAGGGCGGAGACCGTGGTTGCGGTAACTTCAACCGTGGGCACGGTGATCTTCGGCTTGGCTAAACTGGGACCAACTTTGAGTTTCTTTGTCGTGGGTGCGGTGACTCTCACCGTGGGGCAGTCCCTTCGGTTCATCTCCAAAGATCTACAAGGCTCAAAAACTTGGAGAAAAATTGTTAAGTCCTAAAATCTACCCTCTTGTCATCCACTCCCTTTTCTTTCTCGGTCAATTTCCATTCAAGGACTCTCTCCAATCGCTCAAAAACACTTTCAAACCCCAACTCTCATAGAACCACTCACGATTTTTTTCGTTTTTTTAAAGTAAAACAAAGGAAGAAGAAAAGCACTAAAATAAAGGAAATAAAAATGAAAGAACTAAAAATTGAAAGAAAACACTAAAAGAGGGGAAGTAAATCATACCTCTCCCGGGTGCTTGTTTTGTAGGTCCTAGCTCGACCTTTTCAATGCTTTTCAATTCCCATAATCCGCGAGGTATGTCACAACTGTCCCGACATATTCCTCGCCCATGATGTATGGTTTGAGTTTCGTGTTGGGAGGGTATACCCCTTATATGACCTAGGCGATTAGGGCTGACAACTTTTCGCTCCTTCGCACCGCCGTGGCTACGGTCATGGGAGACCATGGCCATGGTCCAGTTCGGCCAGCTTCTTCCTTGGGCAGGGTAGGATTTCACCGTGGCTACGGTCAGAGGACCGTGACCACGGTCTCTTGGTTGCAAGGCTTCTTCCTTAGGTCATGGCTCAATCACACCGTGGCTACGGTCAGAGTGACCGTGGCCACGGTGTCTCTCGGCCACAGTTTTCTTCAGGAGGCTCTTCAACCATTGCTTCCGCTTCCGCTGCCTTTCTTCATGACCGGCCCTTCTAATCCGCTGCCTTTGACACATCCAGGGCTCGTGGAATCTTAGGGAATCTCGGGATTCCCAAAATTGGTGCAAAATTGGCCCGTTTAGCTTCGTTTTGAGTGAAACCCTTCGGAAACAACAAAAGTAACCAAAACGCATTAAAAGTTATTAAAATAAGCTACGAAACAAGTCAAAAGCCTAAGGATTTAGGCGGTATTTAGACACGAAATCGGGTCTAAACACCCCCCACACTTAAACCTTTGCTCGTCCCGAGCAAAACGGAACGAAACAGAACTAACTAACACAAACTCCTGCATTGGGAGAGAAACGAGTGCATTTAGCGTATGCACCAAGCCCTTTGAACCCCCCGGCAGCCCGGGTGGACGAGATGGACTCGTGAGGGTTTGTAGCGGCTGTACCCACAAAAGCCAAAGAAAAAGGAGAGAGAAAGTGAAAACAAAACCGAAGAAAACAAAAAGAACGACAAAGGGCTATGGTTCACAAGATCTCGCAATCTAAACTAAGAAAACGCGATTAAACCTCCCAAAGTAACCGTTAGGAGCATCTCACAAACACCAACTCAGAAAAAGGTCGATCTTGAAGGTTTTTAACTCTCTACACCTTGTAGCAGTAAACCCGCAAAAAATATAACAAGGGTTTAACGGGAACCAAAAGACTTTTAAAAACTTGCGTCCGAATTTGAAAACAACGAACAACCGAAAGGAGTGTTGCCCTCCCTCGCATTTGGTCGCCCTTGGCTTTGTGAGGGCCGTAGGTGATGTAAGGGGAGGCCCCGCTCTTTATAGAAGCAAAGTTTTTCTTTCTTTCTTCCTTTTTCTCATTTTTTCTTTCTTTTTGGTTTTTTTTTTAAAAAAAATCGGTATTAGCCTTACTTTCGGGAATTGGACGGCCCATATAAGGGGTATACCCTCCCAACACGGTCTTTTCCATACGCCTCTCCGTCGCAAAGCGATATAGGAGGAGGGTTAAGGGGTATCCAGTGCCGTACCACGAATACCGAGCCCGTGTAGGTTGGCTAAGTGTATGGTGGTTAATGTCTTCAGCGACACGCTCCACTTATTCAGGTTATTATAACTTAAGAAAGGTTTCTTCTTTCTTTTATTTTCTTTTTGCACTTTTTGCTTTTGCTAAACGAGAAACAAAAACAAACTCAGACACAAGCCCTTAGAATCTCCGGGTTCCCAAAAAAGTGAGAAAGGAACGGGAGTCTCGCAAGACACTTAATGAAGGGAGTCTATTTAGGATAACTCTCGACTAGAACCCAAGTTAGGATTGAAAATGCTCCGACCGATTACTTTTAGATGGAAATTTAAGAACGGCTTCTCAACTTCGAACACGAGATCTAGGAAACAAAGCAAAACAAAATTAAAACGAAAAGAAAAACGAAAAGGTTTTCACTCCCTTTTTTCTCCATTTCCACATAAAAATTTTTTAAAATTTAAACAAAAACTAATAAAACTAGGAAACAAAGAACGAAACGACTAGGTGATTTACCCTTAAAATAGAATATCTCCCCCCCCCCCCCACACACTTAAAACTCCACAATGTCCTCATTGTGGGAAGGTGTCACCTGAAAAGGGTAGAGAACCTACAAAACACAAATAAACAAAAAAAAAAAAACTAGCAGGTAGGAATGGTGGCGACCTGAGCCCACACGGCTCCAACAACAATATATATCCCAACACAGACACTCATTGGGGTTCGCCACCCAAAGGAAAAACAAGCATGCGACGGATCATGATAAGAATTCACATACTAAGAGTAAGGTGGAAAGATATTACCTCAAGTTCTTCATAAGCGTTGAAAATAGCGATCCGAAGTCGTCGTTCAAGAGACTCGGAACAATGTTAGAGTAAAAGACGACTTTATAACTATATAATTCGCATGCGAGGCCAAAAGCAAAAGAAAGGAAAATCTAACTTAAAAGATTATGAAAAGAAATGAAAAGATGAAAAAAAATAAAAAAAAGAACAATATATACATTGCCAATAACGTACCTTATCCCCGAATCTCACTCATTGAAGTGAAATAAAGTGAAACTCGATACGCACTAACCGAAATAGCTACATCATTGCATTAATCACGAAAATCAGTCGGTTACATTCATCAATGCCCAAAATACAAGCGAGAAATGCTTGAACACAGTCCAGCCCACCAAAAACAACAAACAAACAACCATCAAACAACCATCAGACAACCATCCAACAACCCTAAGACAACCATACTTGACAACCAAACAAGACAAGGAAAAACCCGAGCAACCCAGCCGAACAATCTCCAAAATATATGAGCTCATGCCAAAAGAAATCGAGAGACCAACAATCCAAAACCACCAGACATCGCAACTCCAAAACCCCGAAGAAGCACTCCCCCAACACTTATACTTCACAAAATAAAGCAAATAGACAATGATAAAGGTCGGGTGGAGGTGGGGTGCTTACAAACGGCCCTCAAGCGGACCCTCCTGGCGGAGGACGGGGTTGTGGTGGAAAGAAGGATGGGTAAGAGGGATTCACATAGTCAGGAGGTGCTGGGAAATGGCCCTCAACAGTGAAATGATGGAAACTCCATTCACGCATGAAGCGGTTTTGCTGGCGGAGGTACTCTTCGTGGTGCTGCAAGTGTCGTTGGATGTTCGCAAGCTGCTTTTGTTGATCCTTTAGCATCTTCACCTGCGAACGGAGAAGTTTGTTCTGCTCACGAATCTCGATACTCAAGCTTTTGATTTCAGAAGTGATTTGGTCCAGATCGCCATGCCGTGCCGAACTCTCTGGCATCTTTTCATGGGTATTCTCCTCAAACTCTTACAATAAACTAGAAATGGGGATAGGTGCACCGCCAATTATCCGCGGCCAACAATAAAATTGCCCGCACGACCAATTTTCATTATTTGCAATATCGAGCCATTCTTCGGCATGAGTTGGGTCGAGAGGAATGCGGATTTTCCGATCGCCATAACCATGATGGTAGACGGTGCGTGAATGACGCTCAGAGACTATCTCCATTTCGATCAACAGCTCCTTATCAATGGCGATAGGGACGTAACGTGGCTTCCATAGTCCCAGGTAATCACCAAACCCTTGCTTCCGGAGGAAGTGGCAAATTATATGGCCCATTCCAAGGTTGGTGAAGTTATCAGATATACTCATCTCCCCTAACAAATGTAGGATGCAAGAGCCTAAGTTCACTCCTTTCCCCTTCAAAGTATTGTAAATTATGAAGAGATCGTCCAGACGAACATGTGATCGTTCCTCATCTCGCCCAAACACTGAATTAGCAATCACCAAATGGAATAACCGGACAACGGGATTACAAAAATCCTGTGCTCGAGATTCCTAGGGGCAGTAAAACTTCGCCTGACCTTCTTCGGAGTCGACGGGTGCTCTTCTCCAACAAGTTAACCTTTTCCACGCTTCTTGTACATCGAATTCCTCACTCTCCCAGAAGTATACCCCGTCCTCTGGTAGTTCCAAAGCTTGGCAAAACTCTTGAACAGAACATTTTATCTCCCTATCACCCACTCTATAGCTGAAAATGGCCTCAAAGTACCCATCACTAAAGACTTGAAGTGAACTCATGAATTCGAGTACGGCCTGGTCTATAATTGGTTCCTTGATATTGAGAAGTGCTTCCTAGCCAAGTACCTGAGCGAGAGTGTCGAAACTGGACCGACAGTAAAGAGTGCTGATTGTCTCATCACAGAGAATCTCTGGAGCGTAGATGTGTTGCTCCTGGAGTTCAGCATAGCGAGTCTTGTGCAGTTCATCACGGAAATTAACCTTGGCACGGGGACAACTTTTGATGAAGAAGTTGGTTGAGTCCGTCTCGATCCGAGAGAAGATGGTAGTTGTGATGGTGATGGAGGGAGCTTCCTAGGTCGACCCCTTTTTGGTTTCATCATTCTAATGTTCAACACTCAAAAACCCTAGATCTAGGCAGAGAAAAATGCACACAACAACCAAAATCAACTAGGAAATCGAATTTGGATGCATCAACAAACAAGGAATACCTGAGATGAGGTGATGGGGAACTCTCTTATTAATTTCGAGCCCCACAAGGAACAAAAAGCCAAGAACCTTGCTTTAATTGAGCCGGAAATGGCGAACTTCAACAACTAGGGCACGAAATGGGGAAGAAAGGTTGGAGAAATGGAGGAATTGGTGAGAGATTTGGCAAATTTTGGAAGAGAGTTCGAGTATTAGGATTTGGGGAGGGTTTTCCAAGGTGAGAGTGAGGAAGAAAGTGAGAGAGAAATGAGGGGAAAATGAAATAGAACCCCCGACATATTGCAGGTTTTCGACAGACCGTGGCCACGATCCATTTGACCGTGGGCACGGTGTGATTCGGGTGAGGGAAAAAGAAAGGATAAAGCAGGGCGGAGACCGTGGTTGCGGTAACTTCAACCGTGGGCACGGTGATCTTCGGCTTGGCTAAACTG
Organism: Portulaca oleracea; assembly: GCA_029582165.1. Lineage (NCBI taxonomy): Eukaryota > Viridiplantae > Streptophyta > Magnoliopsida > Caryophyllales > Portulacaceae > Portulaca > Portulaca oleracea. The sequence goes on along the minus strand of CM055878.1, from coordinate 5,868,277 downwards.
GGACCAACTTTGAGTTTGCTGGTCGTGGCTGCGGTGACTCTCACCGTGGGCACGGTCCCTTTCGGTTCATCTCCAGCATCTACAAGGCTCAAAAACTTGGAGAAAAATTGTTAAGTCCTAAAATCTACCCTCTTGTCATCCACTCCCTTTTCTTTCTCGGTCAATTTCCATTCAAGGACTCCCTCCAATCGCTCAAAAACACTTTCAAACCCCAACTCTCATAGAACCACTCACGATTTTTTTCGTTTTTTTCAAGTAAAACAAAGGAAGAAGAAAAGCACTAAAATAAAGGAAATAAAAATGAAAGAACTAAAAATTGAAAGAAAACACTAAAAGAGGGGAAGTAGTTCATACCTCTCCCGGGTGCTTGTTTTGTAGGTCCTAGCTCGACCTTTTCCAATGCTTTTCAATTCCCAAAATCCGCGAGGTATGTCACAACTGTCCCAACATATTCCTCGCCCATGATGTATGGTTTGAGTTTCGATGAGTTTGCTTTGAAACACTTCCCTTGGGCATCTTTCAACTCAACTACTCCGGCGGAAAGAATTCTCACTATTTCGAATGGTCCGGACCACCGTGCTCTCAATTTCCCAGAGAACAACTTCAGCCTTGAATTGAAAATGAGAACCCTATCGCCTACCACAAACTCACGTCGGTTCAACCTCTTGTCATGCCATGAATTCGTTCTCTCCTTGTAGATCTTGTTGTTATCATATGCATGACGCCTCAACTCCTCAAGTTCTTCTAATTGAAATAAACGACTACCTCCAGCCGCCTTGAGATCGAAGTTCAACTTCTTATTTGCCCACATGGTTTTGTGCTCAAGTTCTACGGGGAAGTGACATGCCTTCCCGTAGACAAGACGGTAAGGAGTAGTGCCTATCGGTGTCTTGAAAGCGGTGCGGTATGCCCACAAAACTTCATCCAATTTTTCTGCCCAATATTTCCTTGAAGAGTTAACCGTTTTCTCTAAGATCTCCTTGATGGCACGGTTGGAGATTTCCACTTGACCTTGTGTTTCTGGATGGTAAGGAAGTCCCTTCTTATGCTTGATGCCGATTTCCAAGAGAGACTCGAATCTCTTTTCGATGAAATGGGAACCGTTGTCACTAATGATGACCTGTGGAATGCCAAATCTTGGGAATAGGGTCTTTTTCAAGAATTTTGAAACGGATTTCCCATCACATCTTACACATGGTATGGCCTCGACCCACTTTGTGACATAGTCTACCGCCACTAGGATGTGTTGGAAACCCCTTGACGACGGGAAAGGACCCATGAAGTCCAATCCCCATACATCGAAAGCTTCCACCTCGAGAATATAGTTCAACGGCACTTCATTCTTCCGGGAGATGTTACCGGACCTTTGACACTTGTCACATTGCTTGACATGCAGATGGGCGTCACAAAAAAGAGTCGGCCACCAATAGCCGGTTTGCAAAACCCTTGCCCCCATCTTTTGGGGGCCACTGTGACCTCCCACCGGAAATTCATGACAATGGGTCAAAATAGATTGCACTTCACTGTCGGGAATACATCGCCGGTACATCCCGTCATTTCCAAGACGGAAGAGGAACAGATCATCCCAAAAGTAATGCTTCATGTCGTGGAGGAATTTCTTCCTTTGATGATGGTTCAAATGTTGAGGGATCACTTCGCTTGCCAAATAGTTCACAATATCCGCATACCAAGGATACGAGTTGATAGCCAAGAGTTGCTCGTCCGGGAAAGCATCTACAATCGGTTGGGTGTCTTCCGGGTTGACAAGAATCCTCGAAAGGCAGGCGATTTCTCCTCTTCGCTTCGCACCGCCGTGGGTACGGTCCCCAAGCACCGTGGTCACGATCTAGGCGATTAGGGCTGACAACTTTTCGCTCCTTCGCACCGCCGTGGCTACGGTCATGGGAGACCGTGGCCATGGTCGAGTTCGGCCAGCTTCTTCATTGGGCAGGGTAGGATTTCACCGTGGCTACGGTCAGAGGGACCGTGACCACGGTCTATCTCGGTTGCAAGGCTTCTTCCTTAGGTCATGGCTCAATCACACCGTGGCTACGGTCAGAGTGACCGTGGCCACGGTGTCTCTCGGCCACAGTTTTCTTCAGGAGGCTCTTCAACCATTGCTTCCGCTTCCGCTGCCTTTCTTCATGACCGGCCCTTCTAATCCGCTGCCTTTGACACATCCAGGGCTCGTGGAATCTTAGGGAATCTCGGGATTCCCAAAATTGGTGCGAAATTGGCCCGATTAGCTTCGTTTTGAGTGAAACCCTTCGGAAACTACAAAAGTAACCAAAACGCATTAAAAGTTATTAAAATAAGCTACAAAACAAGTCAAAAGCCTAAGGATTTAGGCGGTATTTAGACACGAAATCGGGTCTAAACACCCCCCACACTTAAACCTTTGCTCGTCCCGAGCAAAACGGAACGAAACAGAACTAACTAACACAAACTCCTCTGTCGTGGGAGAGAAACGAGTGCATTTAGCGTATGCACAAAGCCCTTTGAACCCCCCGGCAGCCCGGGTGGACGAGATGGACTCGTGAGGGTTTGTAGCGGCTGTACCCACAAAACCAAAGAAAAAGGAGAGAGAAAGTGAAAACAAAACCGAAGAAAACAAAAAGAACGACAAAGGGCTACGGTTCACAAGATCTCGCAATCTAAACTAAGAAAACGCGATTAAACCTCCTAAAGTAACCATTAGGAGCATCTCACAAACACCAACTCAGAAAAAGGTCAATCTTGAAGGTTTTTAACTCTCTACACCTTGTAACAGGCGAAACCCCGCAGCAAAAATATAACAAGGGTTTAACGGGAACCAAAAGACTTTTAAAAACTTGCGTCCGAATTTGAAAACAACGAACAACCGAAAGGAGTGTTGCCCTCCCTCGCATTTGGTCGCCCTTGGCTTTGTGAGGGCCGTAGGTGATGCAAGGGGAGGCCCCGCTCTTTATAGAAGCAAAGTTTTTCTTTCTTTCTTCCTTTTTCTCATTTTTTCTTTCTTTTTGGTTTTTTTTTTAAAAAAAATCGGTATTAGCCTTACTTTCGGGAATTGGACGGCCCATATAAGGGGTATACCCTCCCAACACGGTCTTTTCCATACGCCTCTCCGTCGCAAAGCGATATAGGAGGAGGGTTAAGGGGTATCCAGTGCCGTACCACGAATACCGAGCCCGTGTAGGTTGGCTAAGTGTATGGTGGTTAATGTCTTCAGCGACACGCTCCACTTAATCAGGTTATTATAACTTAAGAAAGGTTTCTTCTTTCTTTTCTTTTCTTTTTGCACTTTTTGCTTTTGCTAAACGAGAAACAAAAACAAACTCAGACACAAGCCCTTAGAATCTCGGGGTTCCCAAAAAAGTGAGAAAGGAACGGGAGTCTCGCAAGACACTTAATGAAGGGAGTCTATTTAGGATAAGTCTCGACTAGAACCCAAGTTAGGATTGAAAATGCTCCGACCGATTACTTTTAGATGGAAATTTAAGAACGGCTTCTCAACTTCGAACACGAGATCTAGGAAGCAAAGCAAAACAAAAACAAAACGAAAAGTAAAACGAAAAGGTTTTCACTCCCTTTTTTCTCCATTTCCACACAAAAAATTTTTAAAATTTAAACAAAAACTAATAAAACTAGTAAACAAAGAACGAAACGACTAGGTGATTTACCCTTAAAATAGAATATCTCCCCCCCCCCCCACACTTAAAACTCCACAATGTCCTCATTGTGGGAAGGTGTCACATGAAAAGGGTAGAGAACCTACAAAACACAAATAAACAAAAAAAAAAACAACTAGCAGGTAGGAATGGTGGCGACCCGAGCCCACACGGCTCCAACAGCAATAGATATCCCAACACAGACACTCATTGGGGTTCGCCACCCAAAAGAAAACCAAGCATGCGATGGATCATGATAAGAATTCACATACTAAGAGTAAGGTGGAAAGATATTACCTCAAGTTCTTCATAAGCGTTGAAAATAGCGATCCGAAGTCGTCGTTCAAGAGACTCGGAACAATGTTAGAGTAAAAGACGACTTTATAACTATATAATTCGCATGCGAGGCCAAAAGCAAAAGAAAGGAAAATCTAACTTAAAAGATTATGAAAAGAAATGAAAAGATGAAAAAAAAATAAAAAAAAAGAACAATATATACATTGCCAATAACGTACCTTATCCCCGAATCTCACTCATTGAGGCGGGAAATAAGGGTGAAACTCGATACGCACAAACCGAAATAGCTACATCATTGCATTAATCACGAAAATCAGTCGGTTACATTCATCAATGCCCAAAATACAAGCGAGAAATGCTTGAACACAGTCCAGCCCACCAAAAACAACAAACAAACAACCATCAAACAACCATCAGACAACCATCCAACAACCCTAAGACAACCATACATGACAACCAAACAAGACAAGGAAAAACCCGAGCATCCCAGCCGAACAATCTCCAAAATATGCGAGCTCATGCCAAAAGAAATCGAGAGACCAACAATCCAAAACCACCAGACATCGCAACTCCAAAACCCCGAATAAGCACTCCCCCACACTTATACTTCACAAAATAAAGCAAATAGACAATGATAAAGGTCGGGTGGGGGTGGGGTGCTTACAAACGGCCCTCAAGCGGACCCTCCTGGCGGAGGACGGGGTTGTGGTGGAAAGAAGGATGGGTAAGAGGGATTCACATAGTCAGGAGGTGCTGGGAAATGGCCCTCAACAGTGAAATGATGGAAACTCCATTCACGCATGAAGCGGTTTTGCTGGCGGAGGTACTCTTTGTGGTGCTGCAGGTGTCGTTGGATGTTCGCAAGCTGCTTTTGTTGATCCTTTAGCATATTCACGTGGGAACGGAGAAGTTTATTCTGCTCACAAATCTCGATACTCAAGCTTTTGATTTCAGAAGTGATTTTGTTCAGATCGCCATGTCGTGCCGAACTCTCTGGCATCTTTTCATGGGTATTCTCCTCAAACTCTTACAATAAACTAGAAATGGGGATAGGTGCACCGCCAATTATCCGCGGCCAACAATAAAATTGCCCGCACGACCAATTTTCATTATTTGCAATAATGAGCCATTCTTCGGCATGAGTTGGGTCGAGAGGAATGCGGATTTTCCGATCGCCATAACCATGATGGTAGACGGTGTGTGAATGACGCTCAGAGACTATCTCCATTTCGATCAACAGCTCCTTATCAATGGCGATAGGGACGTAACGTGACTTCCATAGTCCCAGGTAATCACCAAACCCTTGCTTCCGGAGGAAGTGGCAAATTATATGGCCTATTCCAAGGTTGGTGAAGTTATCAGATATACTCATCTCCCCTAACCAATGTAGGATGCAAGAGCCTAAGTTCACTCCTTTCCCCTTCAAAGTATTGTAAATTATGAAGAGATCGTCCAGACGAACATGTGATCGTTCCTCATCTCGCCCAAACACTGAATTAGCAATCACCAAATGGAATAACCGGACAGCGGGATTACAAAAATCCTGTGCTCGAGATTCCTAGGGGCAGTAAAACTTCGCCTGACCTTCTTCGGAGTCGACGGGTGCTCTTCTCCAACAAGTTAACCTTTTCCACGCTTCTTGTACATCGAATTCCTCACTCTCCCAGAAGTATACCCCGTCCTCTGGTAGTTCCAAAGCTTGGCAAAACTCTTGAACAGAACATTCTATCTCCCGATCACCCACTCTATAGCTGAAAATGGCCTCAAGGTACCCATCACTAAAGACTTGAAGTGAACTCATGAATTCGAGTACGGCCTGGTCTATAATTGGTTCCTTGATATTGAGAAGTGCTTCCCAGCCAAGTACCTGAGCGAGAGTGTCGAAACTGGACCGGCAGTAAAGAGTGCTGATTGTCTCATCACAGAGGATCTCTGGAGCGTAGATGTGTCGCTCCTGGAGTTCAGCATAGCGAGTCTTGTGCAGTTCGTCACGGAAATTAACCTTGGCACGGGGACAACTTTTGATGAACGAAGCTGGTTGAGTCCGTCTCGATCCGAGAGAAGATGGTAGTTGTGATGGTGATGGAGGGAGCTTCCTAGGTCGACCCCTTTTTGGTTTCATCATTCTAATGTTCAACACTCAAAAACCCTAGATCTAGGCAGAGAAAAATGCACACAACAACCAAAATCAACTAGGAAATCGAATTTGGATGCATCAAAAAACAAGGTATACCTGAGATGAGGTGATAGGGAACTCCTATTGTTAATTTCGAGCCCCACAAGGAACAAAAAGCCAAGAACCTTGCTTTAATTGAGCCGGAAATGGCGAACTTCAATAGCTAGGGCACGAAATGGAGAAGAAAGGTGGGAGAAATGGAGGAATTGGTGAGAGATTTGGCAAATTTTGGAAGAGAGTTCGAGTATTAGGATTTTGGGAGGGTTTTCCAAGGTGAGAGTGAGGAAGAAAGTGAGAGAGAAATGAGGGGGAAATGAAATAGAACCCCCGACATATTGCAGGTTTTCGACAGACCGTGGCCACAGTCCATTTGACCGTGGGCACGGTGTGATTCGGGTGAGGGAAAAAGAAAGGATAAAGCAGGGCGGAGACCGTGGTTGCGGTAACTTCAACCGTGGGCACGGTGATCTTCGGCTTGGCTAAACTGGGACCAACTTTGACTTTGCTGGTCGTGGCTGCGATGACTCTCACCGTGGGCACGGTCCCTTTCGGTTCATCTCCAGCATCTACAAGGCTCAAAAACTTGGAGAAAAATTGTTAAGTCCTAAAATCTACCCTCTTGTCATCGACTCCCTTTTCTTTCTCGGTCAATTTCCATTCAAGGACTCTCTCCAATCGCTCAAAAACACTTTCAAACCCCAACTCTCATAGAACAACTCACGATTTTTTTTCGTTTTTTTAAAGTAAAACAAAGGAAGAAGAAAAGCACTAAAATAAAGGAAATAAAAATGAAAGAACTAAAAATTGAAAGAAAACACTAAAAGAGGGGAAGTAGTTCATACCTCTCCCGGGTGCTTGTTTTGTAGGTCCTAGCTCGACCTTTTCCAATGCTTTTCAATTCCCAAAATCCGCGAGGTATGTCACAACTGTCCCGAGATATTCCTCGCCAATGATGTATGGTTTGAGTTTCGATGAGTTTGCTTTGAAACACTTCCCTTGGGCATCTTTCAACTCAACTACTCCGGCGGAAAGAATTCTCACTATTTCGAATTGTCCGGACCACCGTGCTCTCAATTTCCCAGAGAACAACTTCAGCCTTGAATTGAAAATGAGAACCCTATCGCCTACCACAAACTCACGTCGGTTCAACCTCTTGTCATGCCATGCCTTCGTTCTCTCCTTGTAGATCTTGTTGTTATCATATGCATGACGCCTCAACTCCTCAAGTTCTTCTAATTGAAATAAACGACTACCTCCAGCCGCCTTGAGATCGAAGTTCAACTTCTTATTTGCCCACATGGTTTTGTGCTCAAGTTCTACGGGGAAGTGACATGCCTTCCCGTAGACAAGACGGTAAGGAGTAGTGCCTATCGGTGTCGTGAAAGCGGTGCGGTATGCCCACAAAACTTCATCCAATTTTTCTGCCCAATATTTCCTTGAAGAGTTAACCGTTTTCTCTAAGATCTCCTTGATTGCACGGTTGGAGATTTCCACTTGACCTTGTGTTTCTGGATGGTAAGGAAGTCCCTTCTTATGCTTGATGCCGTACTTCTCCAAGAGAGACTCGAATCTCTTTTCGATGAAATGGGAATCGTTGTCACTAATGATGACCTGTGGAATGCCAAATCTTGGGAATAGGGTCTTTTTCAAGAATTTTGAAACGGATTTCCCATCACATCTAACACATGGTATGGCCTCGACCTACTTTGTGACATAGTCTACCGCCACTAGGATGTGTTGGAAACCCCTTGACGACGGGAAAGGACCCATTAAGTCCAATCCCCATACATCGAAAGGTTCCACCTCGAGAATATAGTTCAACGGCGCTTCATTCTTCCGGGAGATGTTACCGGACCTTTGACACTTGTCACATTGCTTGACATGCAGATGGGCGTCACAAAAAAGAGTCGGCCACCAATAGCCGGTTTGCAAAACCCTTGCCGCCGTCTTTTGGGGGCCACCGTGACCTCCCACCGGAAATTCATGACAATGGGTCAAAATAGATTGCACTTCACTCTCGGGAATACATCGCCGGTACATCCCATCATTTCCAAGACGGAAGAGGAACAGATCATCCGAAAAGTAATGCTTCATGTCGTGGAGGAATTTCTTCCTTTGATGATGGTTCAAATGTTGAGGGAACACTTCGCTTGCCAAATAGTTCACAATATCCGCATACCAAGGATACGAGTTGATAGCCAAGAGTTGCTCGTCCGGGAAAGCATCTACAATCGGTTGGGTGTCTTCCGGGTTGACAAGAATCCTCGAAAGGTGATCGGCTACGACATTCTTTGTGCCCGCATTATCGTGGATTTCCAAATCAAATTCTTGCATAAGCAAGACCCACCGTATAAGTCTCAGTTTTGTCTCCTTCTTTCCCATCAAGTATTTGATAGTGGCATGATCCGTGTAGACTACCACCTTAGAGAACATGAGGTATTGCCGGAATTTGTTGAGCGCAAAAACGATCGCCAAAAGCTCCTTTTCCGTGGTAGTGTAGTTCCTTTGGGCGCTATCAAGCGCATGGCTTGCGTAATAGATGACCCTTGGCTTCTTGTCTACTGTTTGGGTCAAACACGCTCTTACGTCGAAGTCGCTCGCGTCGGCCATAATCTCAAATGGTAGCGTCCAATCCGGAGGTTGAACTCCCGGAGCGGAAATCAAAGCCTGCTTCGACCTATAAAACGACTCAAGGCACTCATCAGTGAAAATGAAAGGGGCATCTTTGCATAAGAGGTCAGTTAGAGGTCGAGCAATTTTTGAAAAATCTTTGACGAACCGGCGATAAAAGCTGGCATGGCCAAGGAAACTACGCACCCCCTTAACGGAAACTAGGGGTGGTAGGCGCTCTATAACCTCAACTTTGGCCTTATCTACTTCGATGCCCTAAGAAGAAATTAAATGACCCAGAACGATACCTTGTTCCACCATGAAGTGGCATTTCTCCCAATTCAGAACTAGATCCACTTCCTCACAACGAGTTAACACTTTCTCCAAATTTAGCAAACAGTCATCAAAAGAATTACCGTACACAGAAAAATCATCCATAAAGACTTCCATACATTTTTCAATAAAACCACTAAAAATAGCCATCATATAACGTTGAAAAGTCCCAGGGGCATTACATAAACCAAATGGCATACGACAATAAGAAAATGTCCCATATGGGCAAGTGAAGGTGGTTTTTTCTTGATGTGAGGGGTGGATTGGAATTTGAAAGAAACCCGAGTACCCATCCAAAAAGAAAAAATGCGAATGACCTGCCAACCGTTCTAACATCTGGTCAATAAAGGGAAGGGGGAAATAGTCCTTCTTTGTTACTTTGTTTAATTGGCGGTAACCGATACACATCCGCCAACCGGTGACGGTCCGGGTACTAACTAGTTCTTTCTTGTCATTTTCAATTACGGTCAACCCACCCTTCTTGGGCACACACTGAACCGGGCTTACCCATTCGCTATTTGCGATGGGGAAGATGATCCCAGCAGCTAGCAACTTTACTACCTCCTTTTTAACCACTTCTTGCATGTTGGGATTTAAACGACATTGGGGTTGCCTGGTAGGCTTGGCATCTTCTAGCAAATCAATCGAATGCATGCATATGGAAGGGGATAAACCTTTCAAGTCTTCTATCCTATAACCCAATGCGCCCCTATGTTTCCTAAGCAAATCAAGCAACTTAGACAATTCAAAATCATTCAAATTCACATTCACAATGACAGGATAAGATTTCTCATCATCCAAGAAAGCATATTGGAGGGAAGGGGGTAAGGCTTTAAGCTCTAAAGGAGTAGAAGATTGAATTTGAGAGGAGGACATACCTTTAAAGATCGCATCTTGATTCTCCATACACTCCATATAAGGCTCATCAATAATAATCTCCTTATGCATGGGTGAAGAGTCAAGAAGGTTGGTGAAGAAAGTAATATCGGTGTCGTCGGTCTCAAATTGGAAGGACTCCAATAAGCAAGCTCCCAAGGGATCATCGCAAATAGATTCAAGAAGATGGGAGTCCTCAATATACTCATCAACAAGGAACTCCATCATATCAATGGCATAGCATAAGTCCCCATATGAAGGACCTTTCAATGACCCCTCAAGTTGAAAAATTATGCTTTCATTCCCGACATTCAACGACATGCTTCCATTCTTCACATCGATAATGGCTCCCGCCGTAGCAAGGAATGGCCTTCCCAAAATAATAGGGATGTTGTTATCTTCCTCTATCTCCAAAATCACAAAATCACAAGGAATTAAAAATCGCCCCACTTGGACCGGGATGTCTTCCAATATTCCCAACGGTCTTCGCACGGAACGGTCGGCCAATTGAAGATTAATTGTTGTAGGAGCAAGATCGTCGAGATTTAACTTCTTGCAAATCGAATAAGGCATGCCGCTTATACTTGCTCCTAGATCACAAAGGGCACGACCAATCCGCATATCACCAATGGTGCATGGAATAGAAAAACTTCCGGGGTTGGCTAATTTCTCCGGTGATTTGTTATCGATAATTGCACTACAATCCGCCGTCAAATGGATCGTAGATTTCTCTTGAATTCTTCTCTTGCTCGTGAGAAGCTCCTTCAAATGCTTCTTGAAGGACGGAACTTCAGAGATGGAATCAAGAAATGGAATGTTCACTTGAAGCTTCTTGAGCATCTCAATGAATTTTGAAAACTTTGCATCAGATTTTGGTTTTGCTAACCGATCGGGAAAAGGGACCGGTGGTAGCTTTGGCTTCTCAATAATCTTGATTGGTTCTTCCACAATTTTTCCTTTCCCTATCCTTAACTTCTCTGTCTCCTCTTGTTCTTTACTAGACTCTCCCAATTCATCCTCATGTGCTCTCTCAACTTCCTCACCTAATACTAACTCACTTTCCCGCTTCTCCAACAAATCTTCCTCGTCCGAGATATCCACCACGTCACCTTCTTTGTCACCCAAAACCTCCTCTCCCATCATTCTAGGTCCAGCAATCTCCTTGCCACTCCTCAAAGTAATCACATTAAGTTTCCCTTTTGGGTTAGGTTGGCATTGGCTAGGCAAAGATTGGATAGGTTGAGATTGTTGTGCCAATTGGGCTAATAGTAACTCGAGGTTCTTAATGCGAGTTTGGTCTTTTTCTCAGTCTAAGGCCATCTTTTCTTGAGATAAGGCTATCTTCTCTTGAGTTAAGGCTAACTTTTGGAGTGTTTGGTCAAGGGTTTCTTGTTGTGATGGTTTGGGCATTTGGGAAGATTGACCTTGGTGAGGATTTTGGTGGTGGTTTTGGTGGTATTGGCGGCGATTTTGATTTGGGAAACCGGGGGGTGGGTTTTGGTTTAGGGGAGCTTGTTGGTTGTAGGCGTAATTCCCACGGGGACGAATGGGGGTTTGATTGGTATAGGAGAGGTTATTGTTGGGATAGATGGCTTGGATTTGCTCGGTTTGATACTCTTCACATCACTTCGAAGAATATGACCGTCCACAAAAATCACATACCAAGACTCGGGCATCCGGAATAAGCATAGGTACTTCTTAGGCCGCCTTTACTTGCCTTGTGGTTTCCTCCAAAGCTACCTTTTGTTGCATCTCAAGAACGGCATTCATGAGAAATTTAATGGTAGGGTTGCTTTCTAGAGGAGGACCATCTCTTGGACTACGGCCGCCTCCCCAATGAGGAGAGTTTTGAGATAGCTCGTGAAGAAATACGTTTGCTTCCTCCGCCGTCTTCTTGAGGAACATGCCCCCCGAGGCATGATCGATGGATTCTCGCAAAGAGCTACTCAATCCGGAATAGAAGTGATGCAGTAATAACCAATCCTCAAGATTATGATGTGGACACCTCCGTTGGAGACCTTTGAATCTCCTCCACGCTTCGAATAACGACTCATCGGGCTCTTGCTTGAAACTCATGATGGCTTGCCTCAACCGACACGTCTCATCATTGGGGAAAAACCTTTGAAGAAAGTCGCTGCTAAGGGCATCCCATGTTGAGTAAGTTCCGGGCGGACACGTGTTGAGCCATAATAATGCTTTCCCCTTCAAGGTAAGAGGGAAAAACTTCAGCTTCATGTATTCGGCGGAAACTCCATTCATTTGTACGAAGCCGATGCGTTGCTCGAATCTGTTGATGTGGTCAATAGGGTTTTTATGCTCTCCTCCATGGTACAGGGTGTTCTCAAATATTTCCAATAGATATGGCTTGAACTCGAACGATGCATTCGGTGGTAATTCTGGTAATGTGATGGGATCGCCTCCCGTACCCGACGATGGTAAGGAATATGATGCTAAGGTACGGGGTGGAATTTGCTCTCCGTCAGCCATTGGAATTTCGATCGTCCCTCGCTCCCTTTGTTGTCTAGGTCGTCTCGAACCGGCGTTAGCTTGTCGAATAATACTCTCCGGATTCGGGTTCGGTGGAGTTACAGGAGTTTGGCCTCGTCGAGAGCGAGTCCGCATGCACAAAAGGAACAAACAGAAGAATCAAATTTCCAGTAACCAAGGATAACAAAATCTCTAGCAGTGAAATGATCTTTAAACAACCTAAAGACAAAGAGCTAAGCTAGGTGCGCTTGCTCCCCGGCAACGGCGCCATTTTGTTAGTCGAGTGGTTTGTAAGACCATGGTTTTATCGTTCTTCCACAGGGAGCTAGGGGCCTTAGCTGCAGCTAGTTGACTCTAGGTATGGTTTACGATCATGAAAGGATGATAGAATTTAGGTAAAAACGGCACAAACGCACTATGTTCAGTCAAAAAGGTGAAACAATGGGTGTCGGGAGACTTTCGGGATGCAAACGGGAATGAGGAAATGGGTTTCGCAACAAGAGAGCAACGAGAAAGGGAAATCAAATGGTAATTCCGTTAGAAAAAACCCATCGGGCTTCCTCTTTCAAGGATAGTTCGGATTAACTTACCCAAAATCCATCGACAGACACAGGAAAGTTAATAGAACGAAATTTCCTAGTTAATTTCTATTCGCTTTCGCGAACTAGAATACTAACTATCCTAATTCCTACCGTCCAACAAGCGTTGGATGTATTCGGGATGCTTTCGCACCCAATTACATCCCACTGGAGGGAAGGATAGGATTAGGAAGTTGATTTCCTAACTAGTTACTCACTAATAATGCTAACCCAAATCTAATCACCCATTCACACCCTTAATATCTCCCTAACCCATTAAAGTTCTAGCCACTAAACATCCTAACTATCATGATAATAACATCAACAACTTCATTCATACTTAATCGAGTAAACAAGATAACAATAAACACTCAACAACAACAACAATATCAAAAACAAAGATTAATAAATAAGCAATAAATTAGAGAGAGGGATTAAGAAATGCTCATGGATTGTGATGGCAAGGGGAAAACTTCAGAATAATCAAGCTCCAATGCTCCAAAGTTGAGAATAATCTTCAAACTTCCAATAATAATCAAGAGAATCTAATACAAGAACCAATAATCTCAGCAAAGATCTTCCTAAATCTCCCTAAAGTATCATAAAAAAGATGGATAAAAACTGCTGTCTCCTTTTCTTTTTTTAATCTAAAATGACCTAAGTACATTAAATAGTAATCAAGGTTGTTACTCAAAACTCATCATTTTACACAAAAGACAAAGCGGCCTCGCAGGGACCGTGGCGATCGTGCCACGGTCTGCGTAAAGCGGCGATTTCTCCTCTTCGCTTCGCACCACCGTGGGTACGGTCCCCAAGCACCGTGGTCACGGTCTAGGCGATTAGGGCTGACAACTTTTCGCCTTCAGACCGCCGTACGGCCACGGGAGACCGTGGGCCACGGTCCGCGGCCGCCACTTCTTCCTCGGCGGTAGGATCCCACCATAGCTACAATCAGAGGGACCGTGACCACGGTCTATCTCGGTTGCAAGGCTTCTTCCTTAGGTCATGGCTCAATCACACCGTGGCTACGGTGAGAGTGACCGTGGCCACGGTGTCTCTCGGCCACAGTTTTCTTCAGGAGGCTCTTCAACCATTGCTCTTCCGCTTCCGCTGCCTTTCTTCATGACCGGCCCTTCTAATCCGCTGCCTTTGACACATCCAGGGCTCGTGGAATCTTAGGGAATCTCGGGATTCCCAAGATTGGTGCAAAATTGGCCCGTTTAGCTTCGTTTTGAGTGAACCCTTCGGAAACTACAAAAGTAACCAAAACGCATTAAAAGTTATTAAAATAAGCTACGAAATAAGTCAAAAGCCTAAGGATTTAGGCGGTATTTAGACACGAAATCGGGTCTAAACAGGTAACTCCATAATCAAACAGAACACAAGTATAAAGACCATTGACAAGGAATGTACCTGACACCACAGGATTGATATCATAGTTCGCCTCTCCTCCTAAGCAGAATACACGACCTCCCCCTTGAGGCTTCCTCCCACGTTGATTTCCCCTTTCTTGAGGATAAGTTGTTGGCGGTACATATTGTGCAGGTTGGGCTTGACCTTGTTGACGATAAAGAGGGCGTACAGTTTGCTGTTGACCTTGTGGGGGTTGAGGAAGGTGTTGAGACTTATTCCCTTGTCTTGGATTGTTCCTTGCATTCCATGTTGCATTAGGGCAATTTTCCACTATGTGGCCATATTCTCCACATCCAAAGCATTGTCCTCGACCACCTCGGCATAGACCATAGTGGCGACGATGGCATTGGTTACATTCGGGCATATCTTGATTATACAAGGGTCGAATCCTCCAACGTACCCCATAGTGACGACGATTACATTGGTTACACAAGGGCTTATCTTGGTAATACATCGGTTGTTTCCCTTTTGATTGATTCTCCCTTACATTACTACCTCCTCCTTGAAAATCTGGTCTACCCGAATAAGATTTCCTCTTATTAAGCCTCTCTCTACCATCTTCAGCCTTTTTTTTCGTCAACTACTCGAGTTATCTTTACAGCCCCTTGGTATAGGTCTTGGAACTTGCTGTATATAGACTTGTCAAGCAGTAAAAGTTTTGATCTATGCTCATAGACCATACTCAAAGCGACCTATCTTCATCTCCTCCATAGCCACTTGGGATGGTGCAAAACGGCTAAGTTCATTAAAACGGGCTGCATATTCCATCACGCCTTCATGTTCCCCCTACTTATACTGAAGGAACTCTTGCTCCTTAGCCCATTGTACATCCTTGGGATAATATTTTACATCCATAAGGGCTTTAAACTGTTCCCAACCAAGAGGTCGTTCTCCTGCTTCGGGCTTGACTGTACCCCACCAAAACTCAGCCTCTCTTTCAAATTGGTGAGTAGTTAGTTTAACCTTAAACCTGGAAGGGCACTCTATAACCTCAAACAGGTTTTCCATCCTTATAAGCCACTCCTCATAAGCCAAGGGGTCTGCCCCGCCCCCAAATTTGGGAGGGTTAAGCTTATTAAATTGGCATATCATCTCCATCGCAGTAGGACCCAGTGGTGGTGGCGGAGGTCGAATAATGATGTGACGAGGAGGCATCTGGTTGAAACAACTAGTTAGATTACCTTAATTTAACCAAAATTCATATGTAGCAAGCTACGTAAATCGCAAGACAATAAACCTTATTTCTACTCAGAGATAAAAGTAACTACATATTAAAATGGGATGAAAAATTGTAAATTGTCAAATTTATACTTAGGCCCTGTTATTTGGTTATGTTATTTTCAGCTTTGGACGGATAAATTATGATAAATTGGGATAAGCTATGATGCTTTTATAATGAATTGTGTTTTTATAGTGCATGTTTTTTTGGGGAATTGTGTTAGCTTTGAGTAAGTTTAGATAAGTTTGGACAAGATGAGAAAGTTATATCCAACCTAATCAAAGAACAAGACTTTAGATTATTGTTATAAAAAAAAAGAATATATATTTATTAATTAGGCGATAAAAGAGAAATGACATAATTGAAATTATAAAAATGAAAAGAAATAAAATTTTAAAAAATAGCTATTAGGACAATTATTTTGAGAGGGAAGTAATACAAAGTTAGCACTTTCACAAAAAATACAAAATTAGCACTAAACAACATTCATAATAGACCAAGAAAAAGAAAAAACCAAAAAGTAATTAGTGCCGATCACCTACTAATAACAGGTGACCCCACTTGATTTTTAGTAGCCGCCTGCTTCCTATGCTTTCTTTTTCTCCACCCCAAACTATTAATCCCGAAAAATAAAGTAAATTAAAAATAGGACAGAAAAAGACTAGATAATTTGGCACTTGTTTGTTCGATTTTCTCTCTCTTCTTGCTCTCCCCCACCCTCTTCTCTCTCTCTCCTCTCCCAGGCCTGTCTCTTGTTCATCTCCCTTTCTTTCTGTATAAGAAAGCCCTAATTAAGCAATCCTCCATGGAGGTGATTCTTGCATAGAAAACCCAGCAATAGCCGCTTGCAGTATTATGGAAAGGTCATGCATTAATTTGCTACAATTTTAGCGTAAATTTTGAAGTTTAGAGCTCTTTAGTTGGGGCTGGGGCATCTGATTTGTTCCCTTTTTAACCACTCTTTTGCTCCAAAAGTCCCTGAAAAATTAAAAAGGCTAAAATCTGATCAACAACAAAAAGGGCTTTTCTCGATCATCAGATCAGATCATCATAACCCCTTTTCAGATCCTTCGTAAAAAGCCTCATGGGTAACTTTCTTTCTCATACCTCTGATTCAATTCTCTCTCATAGCTTCGTTTTTTTTTAATTATTTCAAAATTTTGAACCATGTTTTACTACCATAGTAGTCTCAATTATTAAATGAAGCGAATCTGGAAGAACCTGCTACAAATCTCCTTTCCTCTCCTTTTCTTTTTCCTTTTTTTTTCTATTGGTATATCTCTGTCTCGTTCTGATGCCACCACCATTGATGGTGGGTAATCAATAGAATAATGGTCATGATGAATAATTTTGATTTTGAATTCTGCGTCCTAATGATGATGGGTTTTTGTCGCAGGTGATATGGATTCAGGGAATAGCGGGAGTATGCAGTCGTCAAGCACCGGCGGTGGAGATGACCAAGAGTACGAATCGTCCCGGGGCGACGTGGCATCCTTCCCTTCGTTGTTCAACCCGTCAAACTATCAAGTTAACCCGTTCGACAACGCTCGACTGCTGCAGCTCTACTCGATCAACAACGGGTCGTCGTCTTCGGGTGGTATGTTCGATCAGCAACAGGCGCAACAACGTCAGGGACAAGTCCATTTTGATTCGCTTGATACGTCGCCCAACTTCATCCCAGGTGGTGGCAGTAATAGCCATATGGAAATGGTGTGGGCCAATAAGTTTGGGTCGTTTCGATCACCGGACGAGACTGGTTGCACCCCTACTAGTACCACTGCTCATGGGTACGACACGAGCGCTAACCCCATGAGCTCGCTACAAGTTCATCTTGGTCCGCCCCCTTCTCTACCTAATTTACAAGGATCTACGGAGAACTCGCCCCGCTCCTCCGCTCAAAATCAGAACTCCAACTCCACCAACTTGGCCGGCGTGAGTGGTGGTGGCGGTGGTAGGAACCCCAAGAAACGCTCCAGAGCCTCAAGGAGAGCCCCTACCACCGTCTTAACCACCGACACAAGTAATTTCAGACAAATGGTTCAGGAGTTTACTGGCATCCCGGCACCTCCGTTCTCGGCTCCCGGGTTCTCAACCAGAACCCGGCTTGATCTCTTTGGCGGGTTAGGTATGGGTATGGGGATGGGCATCGGTTTAGGTACAGGTACGGGTATGGGCATGGGCATGGGAATTCTTCCTAGACCCGCACCCGGTGGGGGAGGGGTAGGGAGCAGTAGTACAAATAGTTTGGACCCACCATCTTATCTATTGAGACCCTTCGCCCAAAAGCCAGTTGCCCATCCTACTATTGTTCAAGCCCACCAACAAAATAGTGGCGCTAGCAACACTACTACCCCTAGTGCCTTGGCCGAAGCAACTGTGGGCGCTTCTTCTGAGGGTAATACAAGCAACAGCATTATCTGTTGTTCGACCAGCAATGGAACAACAATGTCATCCTCATTTCATCTCCCTCCTCAGAATGTTCTCCAGCCTCCTAACCCAATGTTTACCTTTCAATCTCTCCTTCAACCATCATCCAATCAACCAGCATCCGACAAGTATCCGCTCCCACTCATCCAACAAGATTCGGCCATGGATAATCTCGGGTCTAAAGGGGCTGGGTCTTCAGCGGCAGGCGGTGGAACCAGTGAAGGGAATGAGCCGCAAAGCTGGGCTTCGCTTCATCAGGGTTTGGGCTTGACCCAGACGGACCATGCCCATGCCCATGATCATCATCACCTTCCTTCCCATCAAACCAATAACTCCGTCAACGCAGGCGTCGGAAACTTGATGAGTAGTAGTGGTACCGATACGGCTCATTCTCAACATGCTGGTGCGCCAATTAATGGCACCTCTGACAATCATGGTGGCGTTGTTAGGGGTGAACGAGGTATGGTGGACTCATGGATTTGTTCATCTGATTAAATTAGGCCTATTATTCCTTTTTTTCCTTTTCGTTCTTATTTACCTAGTGACCCATACAGTATTCTGTAGCAAATAGCAATTTCAGAGGAAAATATTTTAGTCCGGAATTACTATGCAATTAATGGTAAGTGTCTACATTGCTAGTAATTAACTAATTAGTAGATGATAATGGCTAGTTCTCTACGAAAAACTTCATTTATGAGCATCCACCATCATATATATATATACCACCATGATTTGTATATAAAATGCTTGTAATGTACATGGATAACTTTACTGCATTGACCGGCTTTCACACTTATATTTTATCTTCTTTTTTTTTTTAATTCAAGATTACTTATAAAAATAACGTACTTCTAGTATAGTTCCATTACCCTCTGTTTGTATTAAGGTTATGAGAGGGAGGGGAAGGAAAGAGAAGGGAAATATATTAATTAACCTCCTTTTATCTTATTTGGCAAAAATAATTGGAGGGGAGGGGAGGGGAGGGGAACCATTAACTCTCATTCCCTTTATTAACCTTCTTTTCATTAACCCCCAGTATGAGAGTTAATGGAGGGGAGGGGAACTCATTATGATTATAAAAAAAAAGAAAATAACTTTATTAACTTTATTAATGTAATAAAAAAAAGAAAATAACCCTAAGACTCCTATCATTTTTGGTTTGAACTTTGAAATATTGTTGGTTTGTATTAAATCAAGCATTAAAAGAAATTCAGAATGATAATTGAGACGGTATTCTTTGTAAGATAAGTTAAACTTTATCTTGTATTATCTTACATTACTTTACTATTTAAAAGAAAAAAATATACTTTTAAATAATTTATATTTAAATTTTTTATTTAACTCATAAAATTTATTTAAGAAATAAAAAATTAAAAAAATATTGATTTATCTCTACTAATTTACCTTTTCTTTAATTTTTATCTCACCTGTGCCTCTCCTACGTTAAAAACAACATTCTTGAACTAACTACCCACCTTTGGGCTTGTTGGCAGATGCACATTCGAAGTATGAGATTATCGAAATACCATTATTCAGTTGTTCAAAAGTTTATATAGAAGTCGTCGAAATTATTGAAGTTCTTGCCGGATCACCATATTCAAAATATTGTTATTTTTATTTTGTTTTTTCTGTTTTGTCTTTATAATAAGTTCCTTTATTCATGAAACACGGTAGAAGCTCACATCACATTTAAAGAAACAAAGGTCAGAGCCACTTGGAACGAATTTTCCGTGGCTAATTTGTCTGTGGCTTTTCTTATTATTGCTTGTTGACATTATTCAACGTTCGTAAAGAATTAATTAACGTTGATTAGTTGACTATTCTATCATGGTAATCTTCCAGTTTTGAAAATAAGATTTAAAAAGAGAATAATGGAGAGTGAAATGTGGCGAGATTTGGGGAAGCCTAGCCGCCCTGGATCTTATGCTAGGATTTGTCTCCCGATCAAGGTAGCTAAACTTGGCATGTGTTGAGTCCAAAATTGACAAAGAAAACCGCTATATGATTATAAATAGTTTGTACAAATTTTAACTTTCACGGATTTATTTACAGCTCTGCTTTGTTTACTATCCCAACGCTAAATAAGTTGAACAGTTTGTTAGAGCATCTGCAATGGGGAACACTTTAATGAAATTTTGTTATTATCTATCTTCTTCTCTCTCCTCCTATTTTTATCTCTCTCCTAATCATCATCCATTTCCACAAGAGATGGAATGGTGCAGAGATCCTTCTCTTGTGAAAATGAGTGATGATTAGGAGAGAGATAGAGATAGGAGGAGAGAGAAGATAACAAAATTCCATTGAAATGTTGCCCATTGCCCATGCTCTATGCTTCCCATAAAAATCGAGTAACAATAGTAAAACAATTAGCAAAATAAAAAGTAACATTATAACATAGACAGTTAAAATGACAAATCAAATTGACTCTTTACATCTAACTTCTTCTATCTTCAGCATTTCTTTTTAAAAAGGTTCACCGCAGTGTCAAGATCCTCATGAATGAAGCCAGTATCACAGCCAAATTTTGCGACTTTGCATGCCTTCTCCTCCAAACTATCTTGAGGAATCTTTGAGGAAACCTCTACCAAAGCAGTACTCTCCCCTTTCTTCTAAGATATCGTCTAGACTTTGAAGAATCGCCTCTGCATCTTACTTGGCTAACAAGATGCTATTTTGACTAAAGTCTTCCCCCTCTACTTTCTTCGAGTAAGCACATTGGAACCTCCAAGAAGGATTCCTCAAGATCAACAAGGGTATTAGGTTTAGAGTAAAACGATAAAGAGTCAATTCTCTCACTGTCATACAAATCACCGTCATGGACAATTATGGCGTCTCTCGGGTGGTTCAGAATAGCACAAAGTGGGTTTGTGATGGTTCGACCAAAATCCATTGAATCACCACCAATTGGAACCCCAGAGGCAAATACAATCGGATTGAGCTGAAAATTCACTAACCCATTAACAACCACCTCAATATAGGGATATATATCATTCTTATCTTTGGTGGAAACTCACCCCCCTTTTGAATAGATTTTGAGACCCAAACCCACCTGACGAGGATCTACTTAAGGAAGGATGCAACCTCTATTTTTTCTATTAAATTTT
This sequence comes from Portulaca oleracea, assembly GCA_029582165.1. Classification (NCBI taxonomy): domain Eukaryota; kingdom Viridiplantae; phylum Streptophyta; class Magnoliopsida; order Caryophyllales; family Portulacaceae; genus Portulaca; species Portulaca oleracea. The sequence goes on along the minus strand of CM055878.1, from coordinate 5,847,110 downwards.
GCTCAAGAGACATATAAAATGAACCATTGAATATTTTGCCATTTAGAACATGAATAAAACTCATCCCCAATTTATTTTCAGTACTAGCACAATATTTTTTTTCCTCATATATATTCAAATGAGGCTCGTTAGAATGGTCTAACCAATAAAAATCTTGAAAGATTAGGCACCAAATACCAATTTTTCTTCCGATATCTAATTCATTTGGGCCTAAAAAAGTTCTAATTTAAAATTTAATAGCTCTGCTTCCTCATTGAATGGGATCCACTGATATTAGCTTAGTGCTTGTTTGGCCTAGTTTTTGAGAGTGTTTTTGGAGTCAAAAAGCACGAACTAGGCCAAACGATGGTTTTCTTAGAAGCTAATAATTGTTTTCCAAAAACAATTTTAACCAAAAACAGCTCCAAAAGCAGAAGCAGTGCTTTTGTTTCCTACAAACTAATCAATACTCAATCTATGAGATTCTTTAGTGATTAATTTCCATAATTTCAAATAAATATTCTGATTCTTATAAAGATAGCATTTAAATATTTTAATATTATGTTAGAAACTTTAATATTATGTTGAACATTTTTATTATTTAATTCCTTTACAAATATGGTATTTAGTAAATTTTTGATGTATAAATATTTAATTTAAAGAATTGTATAATTAAGTAAGGCCATATATAGTTGTAATAATAATTATTATACTTATAACTATAACTATACGATTAAAATTATTGCTAAAATTAAAATATGATAATTTGTTTAAAAATTTATAAAAAGAGAAAAATGTAAATAATCATATGATAATTTTACTCCAAAAAACACATGATAATTTTAAAAGTTAGGCTAAACAATTAAATTTAGCAAAAACACTATATTATAAGTTAGGCCAAACAGTTTAATATAGTAAAATCACTTATATCATAAGTTAGGCCAAACACTTCAATACTTCTCCGAAAACAGTTTTATAAAAACTGTCTGTGAGAAGTAAAAACACTTTTTTAGAAACTAGGCCAAACAGGTGCTTAGCCACATGTCACACAAGCGAAGTTTTGCTTCTTCTCTTCCTACTACTCCCTTACATTTCAAAATTGTACACTATATTTCGGTGCAAGAAAATAGGAGGAAAAAAAAAAGAAGGACCGTGATAAATAGCTTGCGTCAAGATGGAAGTTATCAATCTTGCGTGATGTGACAAGTGACATGTATACAAGGTAGTTACTAGTGGTAAAAAAGAAGAAAAAATCAGCAGGGCATATGCATAATTTAGAATAAATTGGGGGTCAGTAAATAAATAACAACATATCATGTAACTTCCAACTAGTAATTATAATAAATAATTTAACTACATCGAAAATTAATAACAAATAGTAATATTAATTAATATTCCAAATTAATAATAATTAATATAATGATAAATTAAAATTATAAATTTAATATTATAGAAAAAAATTTCGACAATGCCAATAATAATTAATATGATGATTAATTACAATAATAATAACCTACTTTGTTTACAATAAAAAAAAGGGAGATTCTACCATAGTTGAAATTATTTTCAACTATGATAGTTGAAAAGTATATTTTACTACTAAATGTCAAAATTAATTATATTGATCAATGTGATTTGTTCTTTTAAGTAATGACTTTCATTAAGATATAATTTTTTTCATAAATTTTAATAATTCTATAGATATTTTACCATAATTATAACTTTTTCAACTATCGTAGTTGAAAAGTATACCATATCGTTGATTCAACCCTAAAATGTTAAAATTGATTTATTTTGATCGAAATAACTTCTTAAAATAGTTAATTGTATGTGTTGGTACATAAATCTTTTTAACAAATGAAATTAATTTTACTCAAATTAACACTAAGAAACTTTCAACTGCCATAGTTGAAAATAAATTCAACTATGGTAGAATTTTCATAAAAAACAACATTAAATGCTAATTCCTGTAAATAATGCCAACCCACGTTTAATGCTTTCCATCTCTCTCCATTTCTCCCCATTATAGTTTATGGTAGAGGATGTGGAAGTTTCATTTTTTTCTTCTTTTTTTTTTTGCAATCATTTTTTTTCTTTTAATGAATTACTATAATCTATCTTATTTTTATTCTATTATTTATATTTAATATTATATGTTTTTCTGAAAATAAATAACATATTTTCGTAAAAATAAATACATAATCTATTATATTTAAGTTGCTATGTTTTCCTCATTTTAAAAAAATCATATTTTATTTATATTTACTTATATTTTAAAATAATTGTTTTATCATTATTTATTTTTTTAATAAAAATATTTTTTATTTAAAATTTCTGTATTTTTTTAAATTCGACATATAATTTTATAAAAAATATTTTTCATTCATTTATTTTAAAATTATTTTTAAATATTTTCAAACTAAATAAATACATAAATATATATAAAAAACTATTTTTTTCCATTTTAAAATAATATTTTAAATAATTGTTTTATCAATATTCTTTTTTTTTAAAAATATTTTTTATCTAAAATTTCTGAATTTTTTTCTTAAATTCGACATATCATTTCATAAAAATATATTTTTCATTCATTTATTTGAAAAATATATTTCAATATTTTCAAATTAAATCAATAAATAAATATAAAAAATTGTTTAACTTTTTTTTTCATTTTTAAATAATATTTTTCAATTTCTTTTTTCTAATTAAATAATTAATTTTTTTTCAAAAATGAATTATTTCTCTTCATATTTATAACAAGGACCCTATAATTTCACTTATTTATTCAAATGTCCGTATGATGTGGAAATTATATTTTAAACACAAATTAAAAAAAAGTGAAGTGGAGGGTGCCACATCATGCAAGATGGATAATTTCCATCTTGTGGCAAGATGTTTATCATTTTCGAAAAAAGAAATTGTATATTATGTATGAAATCGAAGATGTGGTAGCCACGTGGTTACAAACTCTATCTTCTAAACTTCTGGGTAAGGTTTAATTTTTGTTGAAACTTGACTAAAAATATGAGGTTGATAGCACATATTTGTCATACTTTATGAGTAGGTTTTCGATGGTCCTTTGTCCAGTCTCGACTTGTGAAATTTATTGATGGTTACCTATAAGATAGTTGTCTAGTAAGACTCATTTTATTATCAGCGAAATTTATCAATCTAATAAAATTTAACATTTTTTTACCTTCATTCCAAAATATTTGTCAATTTGAGTAAGTTTTGACTGTTAATTATCACAAATTATAATGAGTTATAATATAAAATTAACATCATTGTTATTTTTAATAAGGTATCTTTCTATGACGATTATATCATATTGCAACTCATTGTAATTTAATAGTGATCAACGTTCAAAACTTGGTAAAATTGATAAATATTTTAGGATGAAGGTAAAAGAATGTTATTGTTATCAATTCTAAAAACAAATATAGTAATTCATAGAGGAATTCGATTATAAGGATGGAATTATTTGGTAGGTCCATGATTTGACCAAATTTCAAGTAGAAATCATAAAGAAACAAGCTAAGTGATGCAATAAAGAAAGAGTTGGCACTTCTCATACGCAAAGGCAATGGCAAGGCCGAAGACCCATTATGTTATGTGGCTCTTAATCTTCCGACAAAATACAAACATTAGTGTACTGCTACTCTGCTAGTGCCTAGTCCTCCTTCTAGTCTACTGTTAAGTGCTATTAGTGCCATTCTGCTTGTATTCCATTTTATACTCTTTATTTGACAGTTTTTGAATGTTAATATATTGAAATTTTGGGGTATTATGCAATCTGTTTGAACTTTTGGCCTTAGCGATAGTATCTTGTCTTTGAGGATATTGAGCGATAATGCACTCGATCTGATTTTGTGATGTGACTTGGTAGCAATCCTATATAGCAGGTGGAGAAGATGAATTGATGCAAAAATATTTAAAATTATGATATGTAAGCTAATCTACACATAAATAAAGAGAAACAACTTTGAACAGAGTAAAAAAAAAAAATAAAATTACATTTGTTTAAATGTGTTTCTGCTGGAAGATTGTTGTTGTAGTTGTATAAAATCAACTTTGAACAAAAGGCTTAAGCTTTTACAAATACACTCACGCCACCTTTCAGTTATAATTTAAAAAAAATGGAATTGCTCCATTTTAATTACACCACACCATTTTTTTGTGGGTGGTATAATTAAAATGGAGCAATTCCATTTTGTTTAGTTATAAAAAGATTAGTGTGTTAAAAATATTTATGGATGCATCAAAAATAAAAAAATTTCAGATAATGTTTTTATTTAAATACGAATCATGTAAACATTTGTAGACACCAAAAATAATACTTAATAAGCATCTTGAGGATTTTGGTCTTGTTAGAGTCCTCAAAGACTTTGGGCTAAAAAGTGAACTCCTGGTCAAACCAGGTTAAAGGGCTCTCGTAGATCCCAACTCAACAAGTCCAGGTGGATCTCAGCTGAACAGGTCCTCGTTGATCCCAATTGAACGAGTCCTCAAATGGATCAGGCCTGAAACAGTTTCTAGCAGATACAATACCCGGGGTCCTCGCGGATCCAGTACTCAGGTCCTCTTGGTCAAACTCAACTGTTGGTCAACATAAAGTCAACTATCGGTCAACTTGGGTAAAAGGGTCATTGCGGATCCACTACTTGGATCCTCACAGATCCACTACCCGGATCCAGTACTCGGGTCCTGGCGGATCCCTTACTCGGGTTCCTCGCGAATCTAGTACATTGGACCCTCGCAGATCCGATACTTGGGTTCCTCGCGGATCTGATTTTTGGCCCAGAATGAAAAATCTTCGCGGATCAAATTTTTGGCTTAGACAAAAAATCTTTGCGGATCAAATTTTTGGCTCAGACGAAAAATCTTCGCAGATCAATTTTTAGCCCAGACGTAAAATCTTCGCGGATCCAAATTTTGGCCCACACGAAAAATCCTTGTGGATCAAAATTTTGGCTCAGACCCTTCACAGATTAGGACAAATTCAGCCCAGGAGAAAATATCTTCGCAGATCTTATTTTTGAGTCTACGTGGATTTGTCAAATGGCGTGGTTTCTCCAGTCAGAAAACTGTTTGCCAGTTTTTTCCAAAATGTCTGCCCACTAAGTGAATCTTTTTGGATCCCATGAAGTGAGGGGGAAAATGTGCAACTGCTGATAACTCTTTGAAGGCATGCTTATAAAAGGGAAACTCAGTGAACAATTTGAGGGGGGAGGAGAGGCTCGTATAGGTGCACATTAGAAAAAAAAAACAGCAGTAAAAAGTTGAAGAAGGTTTTTCTGGGGAAGTAGATCCTCGCGGATCCGAAAGGCGTGAAAACCTCTCCGAGACTCCGAGCCAATTTTGGAAATAACAGATATTTGGGTTTTAAGGTGATCTCCAAGCAAAAGATCCTCGCGGATCCAGGAGGGGGAATCGGTAACTTTTTCTCGTTTTCTATGTTATTTTGAGTTTGTAATCATGTAGTTAACATTCCCCACATGCTGTTTTTTTTATTTTAACTGCTAGACCCTTGTTTTTATCATTTACATGCTCTAATTTACAAAGTTCTTGTGACAACTTCTTTTTCTTGTTTTTTTTTTCTGTTTTTGTTTTTTTAAACTACACCTGATGTAGTAAAGGCCGTTTTACGGGCAGTGTAGGAGCAACTCTTCTACACTTGTACCTTTATCCCCGAGCCTATTTCTCTTGTACATAGTCTATGGAGTTTTCCATTTCCTTTGTTTTTTTAGTTTTTAGAAAAATCAACTGATGACTCCAATTTCATTTCGTGCATGTTTTTTTTAGTATAACTAAGGTTCTTTTTTTTGTTGATTTTCGAGAATATAATGGAAAATAATTTTGCTTGAGATTGGACTGAAAATCACCCGACATCAGGGGCTTGGGATCCTTGCGGATCCCAAACCCATGAGCTTGGATCCTTGAGGATCTCAAGACCCCGTGAGCTTGGGATCTTCGCGGATCCCAGACTCATGGGCTTGGGGTGATGTCTGTTTCAATCCTGGGCAAGTTAGTCACAATCTTGGGCCGAATTCAGGACCCTCTTGAATGTGGGATCCGCGTGGATCCACCATTAGGAGCCCAAACTGATTTTGGCCCCGGGTCGCGAAGTTTCGTCAATATTATCGAAAATTATTGGAAAGGAATTTTTGATTAGGCTAAATTCTAATAACATGAAATGAAAAATCAGTAAAAATAATATTCGTGAATAACATAATTAAAAATTCACCCTAGGAAACAATAAGCAACCCTACGTTGACCTCGACACTCCGTGGGGGACCGTGCCCTCCGGGCCACGGGTCCTATAGTTGTCACATTTTTTTAGGCATTTTGTATTTTCCGGGCCTTCCCCTTTTGTTGGACATACAAGACACCATTTAGCTTATCATCCTCATTTTTTACCATTTCGAGAAAAACAAAATCATTCAACTTGGTGGGTCCATTTAGACCTTCACTAAGCAGGTGGTTGTTTTCCAACTCGTGCACCACTCCTTAGTCCTTGTGACAAAGGGAGCAACCCGAGTGTGTTAGTCTTTCCATGCACCCGACGACAGCTAAAGCGCTCGGGACACGAGTTAGAGGTTATGTTAACCCGACCCCTTAACCTTAAACATAGAACCTTGGCTAGGTTGGAATGCATTTTGTGTGCTATTTGCTTCTAGTGACCCTCGAACCTGGAACGTGCCTTAATGCTTAGACCTTAAAAAAAAATGCATTTGCATAGTGGGCCAAGACAGTTAATTTGGTCTATACAAGGTTTGAGCCCTCGGGTTCCTCGCGGATCCCAAGTTGGGTTGAGCCTTATATAGCCCAAATTAGTGTTTTACTCCTTTCTATTAGCCGTCGAACACCTGTTTAGGCCTTATAAAGGACTTGAGCCCAATGGATCCGCGAGGATCCTTGGTGAGCTCGGACCTTATGAAGCCTAAACTGCAGTGCTGTTAGGATCATATTGGCATAAGGTAATGTCTATTTGGTGTAAGGGAGGTTATTTGGGTCGTACAAGCCTGTTTGGGCCCGCGGATCCCTAAGTGCGGCCAATCTTGTGTAGTTCAAATGGCTCCTTTGTGGTGTGGAGTCAGTTAAAATGGATATATTAGCCCTTATGTGAGGCCTGAGCCTAAAAATTTGTTGTTGGGCTCGGTCTGATGACGTATAAGTATGTCTTTTGGGCATGAGTCTACATTTGCATAAGTGATTTATTTGGGTTGCGCATATGATCTAGGGCTTCAACTCGATCATTCGAAATTCAAATGAATTTCTTCATCCATGGCATGCATAGAGTCTTAGGGGTCGATGTTGAGCTGAGTCTTCAATTCCTTCCATTTCAGGACAAAATAGGTTGGTTTTAGGTATATCTCTGGACATTTTTTCGTGCTGTTCGGGCTTCCGAACGTCCACGCAGAATGGGGTGTGCTTTGAAGATTTGTGCTGGGGTTTAACCTTTGACAACTCTTTGAGGAATAAGTTATACATTTCATGAATAATACTTTGTAAAATCACTTTCCCTTTACTTATGCATTTCATGAGTCCTTGAATTAAACCATTAAGAGTGAACATCCACTTGTTCCAAACTCTTCTAAATTTAACCCAATTTTCTCATTAAAATGTTAGCAGAAGAAAGCGATTTAAGCAAACATTATTTAGAAATATACAAAGAATGCCCTAAAGTTGCATCGGTACATTGTAAAACCATGTTAACCATAGTTTATGCAATCCCCGATGTGTTTTGGTTCGAAATGGGAGTCGCCACCCGACTTTCTAAAGAGAAAAGCCAAGAAAAACCAAAAATAAAATAAAAAAGACCTCGCCTGCGAAACCCAAGAATGGATCCGGGGGTAAGGCTACGAACTCGAAAAGTAAAGACTTTAAGAGTTCACCTCTCACAAAAGGAAAGACTCTACTAAAAGTTTAAAGATGTGCTTTTGATAAAGTTTGGAAGGGAAATGGATGAAGACTTTATAAAATTATTTATTGAATCATGCAACAAGAACTTTACAAAATAAAAGATTCAAATATACACTTATTTACAAGAAGAAAGAACACTTAAAGCTTACATTGTGACTTTGTTGGGAAAGCCTTGCCTTACCTTTTGATGCTTGAAAACTCCTCTTTGTGATGCCTTTAGAAACCTCCTCTCAAAGTGCCAAAATAGAGAAATAGGATGATGGAAAAGATGGGAAAAGAGTTGGTTGATACAAGGGATAAAGAAAGCTCTTTCTATGGTTTTGAATGTGTTTAAGCTAGGGTGTCTTGAGGAGTTTAGGATAGATAGAATATGATGAGTTTTTAGGGTTTTATGATGTTGGGAGAATGAAGATTATGGTGGTGAGATATGTAGTGAAGATGGTAGGGAGGATAGTAGAATGTTTATATGAGAGATGGTATAAGAGTATAGGAAGAAGTTTGAGAAGTAGAGAGAATGGATGAAGAATAGAATGAAGAAGTGAGGGAATGAATTGGAGAGTGAGTTGGTGAGTGAAACGGCTTTGAGAGGAGTAGTATTTATAGGAGGAGGAGGTGGTATAGGATACATGCATGCATACACATACATTCCCTTTCATGTAGTCCTTGGTCAGTAGGTACAAAACACCATGGAGTAGGGGGGATGTCCTTGGAGTGGACAGTAGCACGTGGCCAATTGACCACGTGTGGTCGGTGCTGTAGGCTGACCGGCCACCAGGTGGGGGGGGGGGGATGCACTTGCTTCATCCATGCATGCACAGACGGTGACGGTGTGAAGATAATCTGGCTTGGGAATTGGTGATTCACACTGGATGGAGGGAGTCTTTGTATTTAGCTTTTGTGAGTGTTTTCTGAGTGCTTTTGTGAGGATTCGATCCCGCGACCTAGAGCAGTTGTTCTTATGACTTCCATGGTGTAGACATCAGGATTTTGACGCATGACACATCCTTATAGAAATAAAAGCAAGAAAGAGAAGAAAACTGACAAGTACATGCATTTGCATGTATTTTATCCATCTAAAACCACATGCATGATCACATGTGAAGCTTATCTAGTTACATGAGCTTTTTTTTTTTATAAAAAGATGAAGCCATGCAAGTCATAAGAACAAATGCTCTAGGTCACAGGATAAACTCCTCACAAAATCACTCAAGAACACTCACAAAAAGCTTAATACAAACACTCTTTCCGTCCAGTGTCGATCTCCATTCCCTAGGTAGATGTTCTTCACACCACCACCATCCTTGGGTTCATGGACGACAACAGGTCCACCCCTGTGTCTGTAGGCCGATCGACCTTGGTGACTCCGCCCAGACGTGGTCAATTGACGACGTGCTGCCGTCCACAAGTGAGCATCCCCCTACTGCCTTGGTGTTCTGTGCTGCTGACCGGAGACTACGAGGTTTGCATGCATGCCTACTACCTCCTAAGCCTATAAATACTACTCCCCTCAAAGCCATTTCACTCACCAACTCACTCTCCAATTCATTCCCTCACTTCTTCATTCTATTCTTCATCCATTCTCTCTATTGTTCATACTTCTTCTTATACTCTTATACTATCTCTCGTATCATCATTCTACTATTCTTCTTATCATCTCCATTACCTATCCTATCACTATAATCTTCGTTCTCCCATCCTCATAAAACATTAAACACATCCTATCCTTATCAATCCTAAACTCCACAAAAAACCCTAGCTTAAACACATTCAAAACCACAAAAAGAGCTTTCTTCATCTCTTTTATCCCTACACTTTTTCCATATCTTTTCCATCCACTTTTGACACTACATTGGCACATTCAAGAGGGATATTCAAGGCTTTCAAGAGGCTAATTCAAGTGAGGTTCAAACACTACAACAAAGGTTAGGCAAGACTTCCCTAAAGAAAAGTCACAATATAAACTTTAAGTGTTCTTTCTTCTTGTAAATAAGTGTATGTGTGTATCTTTTATTTTGTAAAGTTCTTGTTGCATGATTCAATGAAATGATTCTATAAAGTGTTCATCCATTTCCCTTCCAAACTTTATCAAAAGCACACCTTCAAACTTTTAGTAGAGTCTTTCCTTTTGTGAGAGGCGGACTCTTAAAGTCTTTACTTTTCGAGTTCGTAGCCTTACCTCCGGATCCATTCTTGGGCTTCGCAGGTGGAGTCTTCTTTATTTTCTTTTAGTTTTTTCTTGGCTTTTCTCTTTAAAAAGTCGGGTGTCGACTCCCATTTCGAACCAAAACACATTGGAGATTGCATAAACTATGGTAGAACATGGTTTTACAATGTATCGATGCAACTTTAGGGCGTTCTTCTTATATTTCTAAATAATATTTGCATAAATCACTCTCTTCGAGCATAACATTTTATTGAGCAAGCTGGGTTAAGTTTAGAAGAGTTTGGAACTGGTGGATGTTCACTCTTAAAGGTTTAATTCAAGGACTCATGAAATGCACAAGTAAAGGGAAAGTGATTTTACAAGGTATTATTTGTGAAATGTATCATTAATTCCTTAAAGAGTTTTCAAAGGTTAAACCCCAGCACAAACCACCAAATCACACCCTAATCCACGTGGACGTTCGGAAGCCCGAACGGCGAGGAATAATGTCAACATGATTTTTGGCGACTCCATTGGGGAGTTGTTCTTTAAGTGGGTAAAACTTGAAAAAAGTTTAGTGTGCTTTAAAATTTTTGGAAGGAAATTGAATTTTTACTTTATATTAGTCATTCTTTTTAGGCATAATGCATTGCATATACCGGGACACTCCTTTAACATGTAATATGTTGTAGGAGCACGTAAATCGACGGTTTACATTTTTTCTTTTCAACCACAAAAAATAACCCATGAGATGTCGGACCGGCTATACTCAATTGGTGCCTTTACACTGAGAGAGCATAGTCACCACATCCACTCATGCATCACTCTATGAGGTCTCCACTCGAGCCTCCAAGAGCAACACCCCACACATTCAAGTTGCCTTTACTACAAGAATGCACCGGGGCGAGTACATGAGCAGCCAAGCCTTATCTAGCCAACAAACCCTTTTGTACATAGAGCCTTGATTTAGGATTACCCTTTGTTCATATGTATGCTATGTGCTATGTGTTTAATTTCGTTGTAAAGAGTCGACCTAAGTTTAGGAATGCTGTTCTAGTCCATATAGTAGTCATTGGGCTGAGAAGAGTCATGTTTACCAACTAAGTTAATTAACCTCAAAAAATTATGGTTAACCTAGTGGTTGGGCCCATTTATCTATAATGGTTGATTCTCTGGGTTCATAAAGTAAACTCAACTCGCCTTTGATGATTCTATATGGCCCTTTATGACATCTCCTTAACAAAGGTCCAATAAACTTGATTAAAGTCAAAACATAATTAGTAGGTAAAGTTTTAGACTGCATAATAAACACGGAGTTTGAGTAAGTTAATTTATCAAGTTAATGATGAGAATGCCATGGAAATCCTCCCTAACCCTGCGGTTGACAAAGGCAAAGGGAAGCTAGGAGAAAGTTCTAATGCCGGAGTGGTTATTCATGTACTCAACGATCTGACACCTAAGCCACCATCATCAGTGGCTACCCCTCGAGCTGTTCCGGTCAAAGCTGAGCTGCAAGATGACCCTGTCATTCGGGACATAAAAGCTCAGCTGAATATATTCAAGGATGCTGTAAGCTAAATGCCGGTTTCACTAACCAGTTCGTCGAGTTTGAACCACCTGCTGAGGTTAATGCTAACATAGTGGGGAAGATGGACATACCCCTAAAAAAGTTTTACCTATTTGAGAATCCAACCCATCACGTGAGTTCAACCAAGTGATGCCACTTCGAGGCATCGGTACTAAACACTACAAGCAAGTCTTCCCATCATCGCTGAATGATGAAGCGTTGAACTGGTACTACACTGTCCCTCTGAAGGTGTGGGGAGATTGGACCGCCCTTCACAGGGCATTCATCAAGCATTACAGCAAAATTCATAAGGACAAGGTGACCTTGTCCGATGTCATGGCAATCTGACAAGGAGATGATGAATCATTTATGGCTTAATACGAGAGATGGCATGCTAAGCTGTCCCAGGTGACTAGCATCATCCCCACCGAAATGCAGCTGGACACGTTTGTCCGTGGTTTGAAGCCAAGTCTGGCGCAACAACTAGATTTCCATGTGGTTGAGAGTTTTGAATATTTGAAGAAGTTGTGTCCTAAATTAGAGGTACATAAGGAGAGGACCGCTGTGTCCCAAAGTTGGAAGAGCAATAACGTTGGGAGAAGGACCATTAGCACTCCTAAGGCAACTGAGGCCAATGTTGTCCAGAATGTGAATCGCGGTCCACCTCCAAAGCCGGCCTACTTCCAGTATGACTCGTACACCCCACTGGACATGACATATGCTAAAGCCTTGAACCGATTGTTGAAATCAAACAAAATCCAGTTGCCAACGCCTAGGCCCGAACGTGAGATTAAGGGACCAGGATGGAATAATAATGCTTATGGTAAATATCATCGGACCAAGGGCCATGACACCGAGCGGTGCTGGACACTCAAGAATCACATTGAAAAGATGATCAGCTCTGGAGAATTACCGCTACCCAAGGCTGCAAGTAAGCCTAATAACAAAAGCAATCCTCTCCCAAATCATGCTATCTTTATAGGAGAGGGTACTTTTGACCCATCTGAATGCATTACCAATGAAGGAGCACCCACACCTCTCCTAGAAGATTTGACAGCCTTTATTGTCAACGACATTTGGGTTAGCGATGACGAAGACAATCACAACCTTGGGGGAGTAACCCAGCAACGCTTGGAGGAGTTGAAAAACAACCTGCATGACATGGTTATACATTTAGCCATCCGCCAGGATAAAAAGGTCCGAGAGCACCTTGAACGACAAGATCAACAGATAGAGCAGCAACGGGAGGCCTTAGACAATGTGTTGGGAGAGCTTCAACGTCTTAAGGCTTGTGTTGACCAGCAAGCCTCATCACCAAAGAAGAAAAACAAGTTGACCCGGTGTTGCTGTGTTGTCCAATCCTGAATTTGATCCAATCACCATGATTTCTGTTGATGAAGGTGACCGCGAAGTGACCTGGGTCGATTCTGTCAACAATAAATGTACCCTAGTGTTAGGAGAGCCTTGTAAGGTTCGATTTGAGTCGAGCACTATTGGTTCTATAATCGAGTCTGAGTCAGCTGGGATTAGCCCCGAGTTTGATAAGTTTGTATCCGTTTTTGGATCTAATGAAGTGAACGTTTCTAAGTATCTCTACTCTTCTTCCCTTATCCCTAATTGCTGTGCTAATAATTATGAATATGATGATGAACCTTTAAAAGACTTTAATGAATTAACACAAGCCATGAATGACCACGAGAATCACATGGCACCCGCTGAAGAGACCATCGCCATCAACGTAGGGATGCCTAAAACTCCCCGGGAATTAAAATTGGCAAATCATTAACCCTGGAGGAGCAACAGGAGTTCACCGCACTTTTAAAGGAGTTTATCGATGTTTTTGCTTGGTCTTACGAAGACATGCCTGGGATCGATAGAGAGATTGCTGAACATGCAATTTCTCTCTACCCGGATGCAAAGCTGGTACAGCAGCGACCTCGGCGAATTAAGAATGAATGGTCGGACAAAATTTACAGTGAGGTTAAAAAGCAGTTAGAAGCCAAGTTCATCATGACAGTAGAATTTTCGGAGTGGATGTTGTTCGGTTGTAATTTTTGTGGTTTTATGAGTTAAGGTTGTCGGTCCACAGGGATGGGTGTTAGGCTTGATTGAGGTAATCAGTTTGCGTTGGGGTTTTTCTCAATGCGGAAAGCGATAAATTATGTAAATTAAGCAATAAACAAACCTAGACATGATAATAATCAAGAAAGCAATAAAAGATGAAAACACTTAAAAGCATGAAATTAAGAAAGCAATAAAACTACAACTAATAATGAAATTAGGAACAAGAGATTATACCTTTGATGATCTAAACTTCAATTGAATCCTTCACCTTAAACTTTCTCCCGAACAAATAAGAAAAAGTAAATTGGATTACTAAGAATCTTCAAATCCTCACTTTGAAGTAGGATTTGTGACTCTTAATCCTCCTCCTCACTAAAAGTTGGATTGGGTATATAAATCAATGGAAGGAGGCAATAGAACACAATCATGAACATGCTCATGCGAAGATTTGGATGCAATCAATGATTCAATCTCAATTTCCATGCAATTTTCATCAAACACAAATTCCAAATCACCACTCTCATCCAAATCTCAATTTCCATGCAATTTTCATCATAATCATCCACGGGTGATAAGGAAAAAGCAGGGTTAGACCACATCATAACACTCCCAAAATCACAAACAGGCATATCTTTATCTTCATCAATATCAGACTCACTAGAAGAACTATCAATATCAAAAGACAAAGGTGCATCATTCAAAACAACGTCAAAAGTGAAAGTGGAAGGCTCCGGGTCATAACTCATAGTGAATGACTCATAAAGAATGTCATCATTACAAGCATCATCGTCACAAACCAAGTTCAAACAATCATGATCATTCCCCAAAGAATTGTTCTCATCATCACAAGCATGCACATCAATGGACTCACATACAAGGGTAGCTAATGCCTCACTAATGCAATGATCCTCAATGAAAATGAACAATTCGGCATCAAACACACATTTAATCACAAAAGATTCAATTTCATTCTCAATAAGATCATGCTCAATTACATCAGAAGCATCAAGGCATTCAAATAACTCAACCTTTTCTTCACATAAAGGCATGGACAATGGTGTGGACAATGGTTCATCATCTAGCATGTTTTCAACAAATTCTACATCATCACATACAAAATCATCATGTTTCTCATGCTCACTAGGTGGGGCTAGAGCTAAGGAGTCACTAAGTAGTCCAAGGCATGGTTGGTCATAGTAATCATCATCCTCATCATACACAGAAGAATTAACTTGCATTTCAGGACTCAAAGATGACAAATGATCTACTTCAACATTCAAATCAACCATTTGTGAAGAAGGAGTTTCTACCCTATGATTACTTTCATGGAAAAATTCACGCATATACCCATTCATATTCGCACACAATTTTTCCGCTTCCGCATTAAAGGTAGCCATTGTAGCTTTCAAACAAGAAACATAGCTATGGCACGGTGAATCACAGAGGAAGCACACAGAATGAGACTCATCATCGACACATTGGGGAAGATCATAACAATTTTCCACATAAACCCCACTATAAGATTGATCATCAATATACACGGGGTATTCACATGATTGTTCAATTTCGGTCCCGGAGGGTGGTGCATAAGGAGGTTGGAAGCTAGGACTAACACTTTGTTGCTCAAATTCATAGGAATCCCTAGACAACCATTCAAGTAGCTCCCATGCTTTTTCTTCACCTAAACTAGAAAACCCGTAATATTCTAAAAGGTTTCGGGTCTCATAATTTACACCCTCATTCACAATTCCCAAAAGATCTAAAGTATCATAAAAGACACCATATAATTCACGTTGAGCACGATAATCACGTAATCTAGCAAAATACCTCCAAAATATTTCATGCTCAAATTGGGGGAATTGGGGACTATCCATAATTCTTTTTTTATAATTTTTTTTCAATTTTTTTCATTTCTTTATTTTTTTTTCTCTTTTTTCGATATTCAATTTTTTTGACTACATTTTTCTAGCATAATCAAGAAAGCAATTAAACTATTTACACATAAACCAATCACCTAATCTACCAAATAACGCCATCCCCGGCAACACGCCATTGTTCGGTTGTAATTTTTGTGGTTTTGTAGTAATGGTTGTCGGTCTCAAGGATGGGTGTTAGGCTTGATTAAGGGAATCAGTTTGCCTTGGGGTTTTTCTCAATGCGGAAAGCGATAAATTATGTAAATTAAGCAATAAACTAACCTAGACATGATAATAATCAAGAAAGCAATAAAAGATGAAAGCAATTAAAATCATGAAATTAAAAAAGCAATAAAACTACAACTAATAATGAAATTAGGAACAAGAGATTATACCTTTGGTGATCTAAACTTCAATTTTGAATCCTTCACTTCAAACTTTCTCCCGAACAAATAAGAAAGCGTGAATTGGATTACTAAGAATCCTTAAATCCTCACTTTGAAGTAGGATTTGTGACTCTTAATCCTCCTCCTCACTAAAAGTTGGATTGGGTGTTTTGTGCCTAATCTAATATTACTTTAAGAAACTTTAAAACAGAAACCCTATCTTAACCTTAATAGAAAACTAGTGAAATCCTAATATGACCTAAACCCTAACAGATAGAATGAAAGACCTAATTCAATTAACCTTAGTAAAACTAACCCTAAGTTGACTTAAGAAACAAACCCTAACCCTTCTACACAAATACTAACCTGAGAAACGACTAAACCCAAAACTGTAAAGATGGAAAAACTGCAACCTAACTCCTACTGTCCATTGACTGAACAGAGGAAGAAGGAAAACTGAGGCAGATATCAGAGGAGAAAGACGAGAGAGAGGAGCCAAAAACAGATCAAATCCCAGAACCAATTTCAGAAATTCAACACCAATCAAATCGAACAAAAACGCTTCAAATACCAATTCATTAACAATTCTAGAACACAAAACTTCAAATCGAATACAATTCAAACCCAGAGAATTACTCTATAACTCGAAAATCACATCAATGCCAAATAGAACAAAACATCAAAATTCTCAACCAAAATAACAAACCAGAATTGATTAAAAGGAAAAGCGAAATAGAGATTAAAACAGAATTCAAAGCATAAACCTAAAATCTAATTCTAACCCTAAAATGAGGCCGAAACATCCCTTCCAAGCTTCAATCGGCTCCTTCTCCTTTTATAGTCGAGTTTGTCTCTCTCCCTTCAATCCGAGCCCTCAATCTTCTCCCATGTGGACGGTTAAGATGAAATCAGTGATTGAAGATGAAGATGGTGATGGTGGATGTGTCAATTGCTTCGTATTTCTTCAGTTACCAACGGAATCTGCACAAAAATGAGAGAAAGAGAGTGAGTGAAGGGAGATATCGCGAGAATTAGAAAGGAGAAGAGAGATGGAGATGCGAGAAAGAGATAAGAGATGGAAGAGAGATGGAGATGAGAAGGAGATGGAGGAGGTTGAAGTGGTGAGGTGTGCGTGTTTTCGGTTGTTGCTGCAGAAGAAAGGGAACCAGAGAGAAAGAGAATAGAGAGGGACGAAGGAAGAAGGGGAAAATGAGATAAGTGAATTAGGGTTTGGGGTTTTGTGTCTATAATCGGTTGAGTGGGAGAGTGAAACGGGTAGGGTATTTGGGTAATTGGGTATTAGGGTTCGGATAAATGGGTAGGCGGGTTAGGCTGGAAGGAGGGTATTAGGAGTTGGGCTGGGATTTTAGTTGGGCCGAGACAAAGAGAAAGGGAAGGGGGAAGAATTTGGGCTGAATTAGGAAGATTAGAACTTAGGTTTTCATGTTATTTTCTAATATTTATAATTTGATTCATATTAATAATAATAATAACTATAAATAATCAACTAACATAAAATCTAATAAAATTGTAAAATAGGTAAAATCATAATAAAACTACTAAAATAATTATCAAGGACAAGCAAAAATACCCTATAAAAGAGAAGAATTCGGCTCGGAACGAGACCGAACAGTGGCTAATATTGTTCCGGTCCCAAAGAAGGATGGAAAGGTGCGAATGTGTGTCGATTTTCGAGACCTGAACAAGGCTAGCCCAAAGGATTGCCTTCCCTTGCCACATATTGATGTCCTGGTTGATCATACTTGTGGACACGAGGTGCTATCGTTTATGGATGGATACGCTGGTTACAACCAGATTAAAATGGCTGAAGAATAAATGGAGAAACATCTTTCATCACTCCATGGGGTACTTTCTGTTATATAGTCACTCTTTTCGAGTTAAAGAATGTTGGTGCTACTTACCAACGCACCGCCACTACCCTACTCCATGATATGATTCACATGGAGGTAGAAGTGTATGTAGATGACATGATCGTCAAGTCAAAGAGACGTGAGGACCACATTCCGAACTTACGCAAGTTCTTTCTTGTGCTCCGCAAGTACAACATGAGATTAAATCTGTAGATGTGCGCATTCGGAGTGACTTCAGGAAAATTGTTGGGTTATATTGTCAGTCAATGGGGAATATAGGTTGATCCATCCAAGATCAAGGCTATTCAGGACATGCCTCCGCCTCGAATGGAAAAGGAGATCCGCGGTTTCCTAGGGCGGGTATAGTATTTGAGTAGGTTCATCTCTAAGCTCATAATGACTTGTGAGCCATTATTTAAGAAATTGAAGAAGGGAGCGAAGGTCGAATCGGATGACCAGTGCCAAGAAGCATTCGATAAAGTTAAGGCTGACTTAACTAACCCCCCCGGTACTAGTCCTACTTGTACCAGGGTAGCCATTGCTACTTTACCTCACCATTAGTCCAAGCGCTATGGGCGCTATGGTAGCACAAGAAACTGATGGGTTAGAATGAGCTATATATTACATCAATAACAAGTTTCTTGGGTTTGTGTCCCGCTATTATGAGATCGAAAAGATGGCCTTAGCATTGGTATGGTCTACGAAGAAGCTTCGCCACTATATGCTCTCACACACTCTGTATGTGGTCGCGGCATGCAACCCAGTCAAATACATCATGGAACAACCCACTATCAATTGTAGGATTGCTTGATGGGTGGTCATGTTATCTGAGTTCGACCTGCACTTCTGACATCAAAAATCTATAAAGGGCTGCGCAGTCTTTGATTTTCTAGCTGAGTTTCCCACGGGAGAACCTGACTGGAGGCTTGGAATTCAGCGATGAACATATATTTTAGGTTGAGGGGGAAACTTGGAAATTATACTTTGATGGTGCTGCTAACTAGATGGGGTGCGGGGCCGGAGCTCTGCTGGTTTCCCCTGAAGATGTACATTTTCCTTTAGCGGTCAAGCTTGACTTTGACGCTACCAACAACGCTGCTGAGTATGAAGTCTGCGTTTTAGGCCTACATACATCCCTGGAGATGGGAATTGGGAGGTTACGGGTGTTCGGAGATTCTAGTTTGATTGTCAACCAAGCTACAAGTGTGTGGAAGGTGAAAAGCGAATCCCTAACACTATATTAACAGCATTTGTCCAATTTGGCCGTAAGGTTCAAGCACATTGAGTTCAAGTATCTGCCAAGAAGTCATAATGAGCCGGCTAATGCGTTGGCAAAACTTTCGTCCATGGTGGCTATACCAGAGAAGGAACAAACTTTAGCAGTAGTGGTAAAGAGGAAAGCTCGTCCAGCTCATCGACAATTAATGATCAGCTCTGTCAGCACTAACGCGTGGTTCTTCGATATTTATGCCTTCTTGAAAGATGGTTCATATCCACCGAATGCTGAACATCGAGCTAGGAGGGCTATCCGGCTAGTAGCCTCTCAATATTGCATTATTCAAGACCGTCTGTACAAGAAGACTACTACAGGGATAAACCTCCTATGTGTTGATGAGGAGGAAGCCAATGAATTGGTGAAATCCACTCATGGACGAGAGTGTAGGCCACACATGAATGGAAGAATGCTAGTGAAAGGGTAGGGTATTTCTGGTCAACTATGGAATCAGACTGCCTCCAATTTGTGAGAAGATGCTTGAAGTGTCAAGAATATGATGATATTAAGCATCAACCGTCCTCCTACTTAACCACTTTGGCTTCACCATAACCATTTTCGGTATGGGGAATTGATATTATTGGAAAGATCTCGCCCCAAGGCACTGGAGGGCATGAATATGTGTTGGTAGCTGTGGAATATTTCACTAAATGGGTAGGAGCTACCTCATATTCAAAAATCACTTTGAAACATGTGGCCAAGTTCATGCTAAGGAACATCATTTGTAGGTACGGGGTGCCACATGAGGTGATCACTGACAATGGGAGCTATTTTATGGGTTTGGCCTAGTACTAGATCCGACATCACCATGCTTCTCCCTATCGGCCACAGACCAATGGAGTAGTGGAGGCTGTAAACAAAACCCTGGTGAAAATTATCAAGAAAATGGTTGTCACTTATAAGGATTGGCCCGATAAGCTTCCCTTCGCAATATGGGGATACCGAACGTCGATTCGAACCGCAACTGGAGCTACACCATATTCTTTGGTGTACGGGATGGAGGCAGTTTTTCCTGTAGAACTTGCTGTTCCTTCCTTGAGAATCATTGCTGAAAGTCAAATCCCTAAGACTGAATGGGCCCAAGCTAGATATGAAGAATTGATTCTGTTGGACGAGTGACGACTCTGCGCTTTGCATAACATTCTACTCTATCAGAGTCAAATCTCCCGAGCATTCAATAGGAGGGTCAAGGACCGAGATCTAACAGAAGATGACCTGGTGTTACAGGAAATGAGGGTACATGCCAAGATCCCCGAGGCAAGTTTGCCCCGAACTGGAAAGGCCCTTATGTCATTATTTCCATTCCTTCGGGAGGTGCTGCTCGTTTGGCCATGCCCGAAGGAGAAGAACTCATTCAGCCCGTGAACTTGGATCAGCTGAAAAGATATTATGTTTAAGCCTGTACGGGTCGGCATCCTTAGCTACTTAGACATGCTTTATCTTATAAGAGCAAGCAACCGAACTGCCAATAGGCCACTTGCTTATGAGAGATAAAAAAAAGAAAAAAAGGGTTAAAAAAAGAGTAAAAAAAAAAGAGTGGAAAACTATAGAGTGGCTGACTTGAAAACCTCTTTAAGGCAAGTCAGGCAAAAGGAGAGAAAGAAAAAGAAAAGAGAAAAAGAAAAAAAAATGTGAGACTAGCTTGAAAATCCCTCGGGACAAGTTAGGTAAAAGGAGAGAATAAAAGTGTTGCAGTTGAAGATGCGCCTTCAAAAGATGAGAAGAAGATCATGGCTTGTGTTGATTCTTGTAAAACATAATGTAATATTTTACTTCTTATATCAATAAAAAAGTACATCTTTTTAATACATTTTGTTTCATTAATTTTCTAAAGGAAAAACATCAAATAACAAAAATACATAGCACACGTATTTCTTTCACTAATTCCATTTCTTTCTCTCCATCCTGCTTATTTAGTACTAAGTCTAGTCCTAGTTGAGTCGGAGTCTCTATTAGGGCCCATTAGTGCTCATTCATCCGGACTTGCTCCGTTCATCCGGACTTGCTCATTTATCCTTCCTAGGGCGAGTTTCTTGTTTGGAACCCGACCCAGGATCGTTAGCAATGATGACACTCTTAATTTCAGGGTGTCTCGGAGAGGTGAGCGTGATTGCTTTCACGCCAATTGCTAGCACCGACGGTAGTAGAGAGCCAGCTTCGGTATCCATCCATTGAGGCAGTAGAGATACGGTTTGGGGAAGGGACTCCCACTCCTGCTCGTTTCTTCCAATATTTAAGCCAGTACTCAACTACTGACCCTCGGAGATGGGTCAAATAAGGGATTTTGCACGGAAGAAGAGGGATGTCTTGAGAATGCCCCATTTGCCGCATGACTCGATCAGGGAAGTAATAGGTTAGCTCCGTCAGGCTAAGAAGAGTGACGTGGGCCGCCTTGCGAGAATGGTTGGAGAAGCACGACACTTTCCACCATTGAACACACCATCGGATCTCCTTGAGGTTCTTTAGGAAGATGATCCATTCATCAAAATTGCGGCGAGTGTCGAATTTTCTTTTGCGTTGGTAAAAGTTGGCTAATTCCAAGGAGGTGATGGGAGAGAATATCATGTCCAAGTGCTCGATAAGCCACATCTACAAGAGAAGCGAAGGAAGTGAGAATTTTGGTTGCAAGAAAAAAAAAGAAAAAAAAGAAAATACAACTAAGAAGAAAAGAAAAAGGAAAAGAAAATCGGCGAGTGATTCCACATGAATTGTTTGGTTGATCCATGCAAAATCAGAAAAAAAGGGGAAAAAAACAAAAATAATAATACGTAAAAGAGCCAATACTTAATTGAAGAGCAAGGGGGCTTCTCTAGAAGGTTTGGTTGGTGGTCCACGAATAAAGGCCAAGGAAAGTCTCCGCAGTCATCATTGGGGCAGGGTTATAACCCCGAGACATTTCATCTACAATATGGATGAGAGAAAGAGGTGCAAAACCTGAACCCCCGTGATAAAATAAATATTCGGCCAAAATGCAAAAAACCAAACCTCGCACTCGTAGAGCCGGATTGAGTCTGAGCGCCTCTGGTGATTGAAAGAACTCCACTAAAGCCTGCAAGTTGACCATGTTGTCCACCAAGATATGTCCTAGCGCCCGGTGGTTGAAATTTGTCAGTTCCTCGAACTTTTTGCGGTAATTGTGAGCGAGAGAAGGAGTTGTAAGAAATCGAGCATACAAGCCCACTCTTCAGGGAGGGGCCACAACTCATTCCAAGAGAAGCGAAAGGATTGGAATTTAGAGTCCCAAAAGGTCAGGGCCGCCTTAAGAAATACCCTGTCGATCTTCACCTGTTTTAGGCTCAAAATCAAGGTTAGGTTGTAGTTTATGAGGAGCCGTTTTTCAGGTTTTGTAAGGGAGTTCATCCAAGAGTTGAGTTTTGTTTCAAAAGCCATTATTGAAATAAGAAAAGGAGGACAGAAAAGAGATGAGAATGTGGAGAACTACCAATGGCAAAGAATGCTTATATACTATCTTGGGAAGCCTCGGGATTGCATAAGACAGGCTGCTCTGGCAAACCAAAGGGGATGTATACTACCTCCGGCAACATGTATCCGAGTAAGCCACGGTGGCTGCCACTGTGTGAAGCCTAGTCGACCTACAGACGAGGGGAGTGAACTTGTTTTGTGAGTTCACAGCCCTACGTGCATGCATCTAGGAAGAAGGGACACAGTTTTTTTTCACCCCATACGTGTTTGTGTAATTATTTTGTATAAGATTGTAAATTCCTTTTTTTTCCCTTTTTAGGTTAAAATTTGTATTAGTTTATTTCTTTGTACGTTATGTTATTATATCTGTTTTTGTAAATAGTCAGAGGTTGACTTGTATAAATAAAAATTGGGAGCTTGCATGTTGCATCTTTAGGGAGTCAGAGTCACATAAAAAGAGTTCTGCTTGATTGCACTATCCTTGATTGCGTATTACCTTTTGTTACATGGCACTTCACTAGAGTTTAAAAAAGACAAAAAAAAAGCGAGAAAAGGGAAGCCTTGCCACAATGCCTAGTAGCTCCCGCCGGAGTTGCCGCCGCCAAACAAACTCCTAAAAGCTGCATTTGCAAAAGAACCTGATTTTGATTTGTCCTGAGTACCCGAAGGACCGGGCAGGAATTGACTGGAAGGCATGCCATGGAAACTAGGATCCAGATAGTCCTGGCTGAAGCCAGGGGGCTGACTGTAAGGAACAACGGATTGAGCATGGTACTGAGGCGCCCAAGGACTAGGCAGTCTATCCATTGAGCCTTGGAATCTACTCGATTTCGAGCAATCTTCAACTATGAACTCTGGAATGTCGGGAGCCCTTCGTCTTGAGGAACTAGCATGAGGATCGCGAGGCACAATCATAAGATCTTGATCCCTATGCCCGGATAGTCGTGCCCTGGATCTCCACGACGAGCTCTCCTACTAGTCTTTCCCGCTGAAGAATGGCGAGGAGGACGCCTTGATGAGATTCCAGAATGTGGCAAACTCACATGAGAGTGAGCTTCATTATCTTCATCAGCAACGGCTGGCATAGGACCTCGATATTGGCCATTCACGATGTTCTGGTCAATGAACTCCTAGGCCATGAGCCTTCCCTTAACACGACGCAAATGTGAGCATATTCTTGATGCATAAAGAGGAGATCAGTGAGAAATGAGATTGTTTGAGAAATATAGGTCAAGAATGTGACTTATTGGGTTACAGTCGAAGTACTGCAAAACTTCATGATCATTAGGCACAAGCGGGATAAAACCGAACAACATGTCTTCATTCTCCGCTTGTTTCGGTTTCTTCGCATGTTGATGCAGGAGAGGATCATAATACCCTCCCAGCTACAAAAGGGGAGGCTGTTTAGCACTAGAAATCCGCGACTTCAACGCAAGAACAAGAATAGAATATACCTGAGCAGAAGCAAGGCATCCTCTATGTTGAAGGGCTGCCTCTTCTAGGTTGTATGTTGGCACATTAAAGTTGGCTGCAGGTTCACCGGGCATCAGCTGAATTATCCCATCTTCGGCTAAGGCTTGCCTGTCAAAGATAAGCTGAGGAGGATCCATGGGTACCCTTGGAGGCCATTCTCCAGTGTGCTGGAAAAAGAAGTGTTCCCCCAAATAAAAGGCAAGGCCAGAAGGACCCTCAAGCAGCAAGCGACGCTCGCTCGATTCCCTCGCAAAACGAATGTCCAAATGGAGATCCTCCGAGCTATGCCCATTTCATGGAAACTAGACAATATCCTCCTGCACGGGTCGTTGTCAGGGGTAGCCAAAATGAAAAGGTAAGGTAAAAAATGAAACATACCGGTCTAAGGTTGTCGATGATTCTCCTGACGCCGTTCAAGTCCTTGAATGATATTTCGGCCGGCAGTAACTTGATGATTCTGCCCATCATCGAGCGGCCGGGACACGCAAATAGGCATTATTGGTTCCGCCAACTACAGGAAGAAAGTATGTTAAAACCCACACCTGTATGTCAGGGAAGGTTTTTAGTAAAGACAAAGAAGGAATTTGCAAATCACAAATTTCTAAAAAGAAAGGATCTCAGAGCATAAGACTCGCCAAAGACTGCTCCCTAGGTTGAGCGTCTTAGATTCTATTGCTCTCGGGCGCCTTAGTGTGTCTCAAGCAGTAGGTCGACAGACGTCCCTCATTCCCCTGACTAAGTAGGCATGAGCAGCAGCTGCCCAGTTGAAAGCCCTCACCCCGCCATAATCCAGGAGGTGATGCGCCCAAGAGAAGGTGAACGTGTCCCCACGATTCGCAAAGATAGTCGCGTTGATGAAATGCACCAACACAAGGAACTGACGTTGAGGAAGAGGAAGGTTGTCAAATCCTTCACTCTTTATGACCGCTACCAAATGCCTGTACCGCAGGGTACCATTTCGTTCCGCCAACGCATTGGCAGGTTGCAAAAGCGCATAAACGCGAGGATCAACATTCTCCCGAAAGTCTAACTGCTGGCCACCCCAGCTAAGGCCAGTAATTATCACAAAGTCAAAAGGGGTAAGCATCATCTCAATAACGGGGAGGTGGAACGAATTGGTAGTATCCCAAAAATGCTCCACAATGGCCTAACCAATGATTCTCCTGCTATGAATTTTCCACGCCCTCAAGCAATCCAAGAAGGGCCGAAGCCCGCGCTCCTTATGGTACCTGAATATAATGCACCTATTTAGCATGAAAGGACAAGGCTATTACGCCTTGTATACTTTCGCAAGCTTTAAAGGAATCATCTTGCAATGGAGTGAATGGAAGAACCTAAGGTACGAGGTACTTCAAGAAAAATTTAGGGTAACTACTGTTGCTTCAAAATTCAACTTAGAGTACTAAAATAAATAACATGTAGAATGTCTTCGAAGATGAAACATGATAAAAAGATACGTACCGAGGCATGAGAATGAAAAACCATGCATGCTCATCCTGACCGAAGACCAATTGAGCTGGAGTAAAATCTCTGCTATGGTACTCCCGTTGCAATGTTCTCGCGTAGGGACGTCCTTGAACCGCCGGTTAGGTAGCACGTCTGCGTCCCTCTGAAAGAAATTCATCTTCTTGCAATAAAACCCAAAATACCCAAAAGATTTTCTAAAGAGAGAATAAAAGCCAAGATAAGAAGGAGAGGCTCGGGTTTAAAGTAATGAGAGGTTCCGAGTTTCAAGCCCCATCTATAGGCAAAACGAGTGAGCTCTTACAAACCACGTGTCAGCTCACCACTGGTCCCAGTTTAATTCCGATCGACCTATAAGACCAACTACAATAATTGTATTGAAGGTCTCCTGCATTGCCTGCAAAAGCTGAGTAGTACGTGCCAAAAGATTCCTTCTCGAGTTGTAGGTCGGTCGGCCTTGGAAAGGAGGGAATTTTGTCTTCTTTCTTCCTTGCCCATTTCCAATAATATGCATGTTTTCAAAGCAGTGCATGGCTGAAGGTGCCCAATAAAACGGGATGACCTTTTCAAGATTGGGGCATCCATTCCCAAATAAATAGCGTTTTCCAACAACTATGCTGGCGCAATCCGAGGTAAGCCTTCTGGATCAAAACTCAAAATTCATTAAACAGACCAAAAGAAACACCTTTACATTTTGCAGGAAAATAAGGGCCACCGACGGATTGGGGCATCCATTCCCAAATAAAGAGCGTCATCAACATTGGGTTCGATGAAATCTCAGGAATAAGAGGCACTGGCATCGCGTCCAGTGAAGTCTCACAGGCATCGAAAATGCCATCATCATCAAAAAGACCAAAAGCAGGGTCGCCGGTAGAGATCGGTGTAAGTCCTCAATTCCTGAGCCACATGCAGAGATCGGTAAATTCTCAACATCAGGGCCATCGGCAGAATTTCGGTACAATCTCTTTGGCCTCCAGCGTTGCGTCTGGTTGGTTGGCTTCCAGCCTCGCTTCTGGATAGTCTGGCATCTGGCCGCCTTGCGCTCAGTTGTCATCATCATAATAAAAAAAAGAAAAAAAATAGGGTCTCCAATCGGCGTAAGTCCCCATTGATAACAGAGCCACCGACATAAAAATCGGTGAATTCCCAACATTAGGGCCATCAGAAGAGTTTCGATGCAGTCCCTTTGGCCACCAGCGTTGCGTCTGGTTGATCGGCTTCCAGCCTCGCGTCTAGATAGTCTGGCATCTGGCCGCCTAGCGCTCAGCTGTCATCATCGTCATCATAAATAAAGACCAAAAACAAGGTCGCCAATCGGCGTAAGTCCCCATCATCCGAGCCATCGATAGCATGCCCGATGAAGTCTCAACCCCCGAGCCATCGGCAGCGTGCCCAATGAAGTCTCAACCCCCAGGGCCATCGACATCGCGCCCGATGAAGTCCCTCGGCATTGAACATGCCAACAATCATCAACATCGACACCGAGAAGGACTGGAACCTACACCGGGAAAGACTAGAAAATCAACTCCAAGAGCCATCGGCATCATGTCCGATGAAGTCTCTCCAACAAGTAAGGCGTCATTCTCGCCTGAGATCACCTATCGGCGCAAGTTCGCCAACCACGACACATGACTTAACTTCCAAGTGTCAGCCCACACCTTCAAGTATGACGCCTTCAGCGCCCGAAACCATTTCGAGTAGGACGTCATCAGACGCTCGAGATCACTTCAAGTAGGGCGTCATTCTCGCCTGAGATCAGCGCACGATACGCAAAAGGCCCATCAACAGTCAAGTAGAGCATCATTCTTGCTCGAGATCATCCCCGACAGAGGCGCATGCCGCCCACATCTGTGATGCAGGACTCAGCTTCAAAGCATCACCCAAGGCTTTGCACTCCAAAGTCATATCCCCACGCTTTGCAATCCAAAGCCATATCTCGACCAGTGTCCATCAAATCAGTTCTACTTTGATTTTCGTCCTGTCCTCGGACTCAATCAAAGTGGGGGCTGTTTGTAGATACTGGGATTTTGACACATGACACAGCCTTATAGAAATAAAAGCAAGAAAGGGAAGAAAACTGACAAGTACATGCATTTGCATGTATTTTATCCATCTAAAACCACATGCATGATCACATGTAAAGCTTATCTAGATACATGAACTTTTTTTTTTTTTATAAAAAGATGAAGCCATTTAAGTCATAAGAACAAATGCTCTAAGTCACGGGATCAAATCCTCACAAAAGCACTCAAGAACACTCACAAAAAGCTAAATACAAACACAATTCCGTCCAGTGTGAATCTCCATTCCCTAGTCATATTGTCTTCACACCACCACCGTCCCTGGGTTCATGACACGATAACAGGTCCACCCCCTGTCTACAGGCCGGTCTGCCTTGGTGAGTCCGCCCACACGTGGTCAATTGACCACGTGTTGCCATCCACAAGTGAGCATCCCTCCTACTGCCTTGGTGTTATGTGCTGCTGACCGGAGCCTACGAGGTTTGCATGCATGCCAACTACCTCATAAGCCTATAAATACTACTCCTCTCAAAGCCATTTCACTCATCAACTCACTCTCCAATTCATTCCTCACTTCTTCATTCTATTCTTCATCCATTCTCTCTATTGTTCACACTTCTTCTTATACTCTTATACTATCTCTCGAATCACCATTCTACTATTCTTCTTATCATCTCCATTACCCATCCTATCAGTATAATCTTCATTCTCCCATCCTCATAAAACCTTAAACACATTTTCTATCCTTATCTATCCTAAACTCAACAAAAAAACCTTAGCTTAAACACATTCAAAACCATAAAAAGAGCTTTCTTCATCTCTTTTATCCCCCAACTTTTTCAATATCTTTTCCATCCACTTTTGACACTACTTTGGCACATTCAAGAGGGGTATTCTAGGCTTTCAAGAGGCTAATTCAAGTGAGGTTCAAACACTACAACAAAGGTTAGGCAAGGCTTCCCTAAAGAAAAGTCACAATGTAAGCTTTACGTGTTATTTCTTCTTGTAAATAAGTGTATGTGTCTATCTTTTATTTTGTAAAGTTCTTGTTGCATCATTCAATGAAATGATTCTATAAAGTGTTCATTCATTTCCCTTCCAAACTTTATCAAAAGCACACCTTAAAAATTTTAGTAGTCTTTCCTTTTGTGAGAGGTGGACTGTTAAAGTCTTTACTTTTCGAGTTTGTAGCCTTACCCCCGGATCCATTCTTGGGTTTCGCAGGTGGAGTCTTCTTTATTTTCTTTTAGTTTTTTCTTGGCTTTTCTCTTTAAAAAGTTGGGTGGTGACTCCCATTTCGAACCAAAACGCATCGGAGATTGCATAAACTATGATAAAACATGGTTTTATAATGTATCGATGCAACTTTAGGGCGTTCTTCTTAAATTTCTAAATAATATTTGCATAAATCACTCTCTTCCGAGCCTAATATTTTAATCAGCAAGTTGGGTTAAATTTAGAAGAGTTTGGAACTAGTGGATGTTCACTGTTCGGTTGCGTAATTTGTGGTAAAGTAAGGTTGTCGATCTCAGGGATGGGTGTCTGGTATTCCTAGGTTTTGTGGTTTGTTAAGAGTTTTCCCAATACAAAACGCAATAAATCAAGTAAAGGTAAGCAATTAAAGCTAATCCTAGGTATGCATCATATCAAGAAAGCAATAAGATGAAAGAAATTAAATAGCAAGAATTAAGAAAGCAATTAAACTACAACTAGAATAAGCAATGAAATTAGGAAGCAAGAAATTATACCTTCGATGCACTAAACTTCACTTGAATCCTTCACCTTGAACTTTCTCCCGAACAAATAAGAAAGTGCGAATTAGATTACTAAGAATCCTCAAATCCTCACTTTGAAGTAGGATTTGTGAGTCTTAATCCTCCTCGTCACTAAAAGTTGGATTGGTTGTTTTGTTGCTAATGTAACCCTAATCTGACTTAAAACATTCCTAAAACCAAACCCTAAACAACACCTAAAACAAACCCTAAGAAATGTAAAACCCTAATAAAAACTAACAGACCTAATAAACTGGCCGAAATAGACCCTAACCCTAAACTTAATATGATATTAAAATAGAACCTAAGAAAACAACAACTAACCCTAAACCTACTGACCGAGACATAAAGAAAGAAGAAAGAGGAAAAAGAGCAACCAAAATTGACTACCAACAGACCACAAAAAATACAGGGGAAATAAGAAATAGAAACAGAGGAAGAAAGAACAAAACAGGGCACTAATCCGAACCAAATAAACTCAAATTTACCCAGAACATCAAGAACAATTAATACTCAAAGATTCAAACAGTACTTTAGAAGAAAACTTTCAACATCAAAATCCAAAAATCACAACTCAAATTGATTATATTCAAACCAAACCAAAATCAGAATCAAACTGAACAAAACAGAAATTCAAAACCATTCAAAACCCAGAATCGGTAATGCAAAACAGAAATTCAAACAAGAATAAAAATACGAATAAATCTAAATCTATCCTAATTCTAACCCTAAATTCGAGGTCGAAACCTCCTTGACTGAAGATCGAATTTTCTCCTCCTCCTCTTTTATAGTAAAATTCGAGCCCCTCCATTCATTCTCCTCCCTTGATTCTTCTCAAATTGGACGATGTAGATGTGTTTTGGTGGTTAGAGCAAAGATGATGATGCGACGATGGTGCTTGCGTGCTTAATTTCGTTGGTTATCAACTAATCTGCACAAGAGAAGAGAAATTGAGTGAGAGAGAGAGAATAGCGTGAGAAAAAGAAAGTAGAAGAGAAAATGGAAAGAGATGAGAAAAGAGAAATGAAGAGAGATTGAGAAAATAGAGAAGGAGTTCGAAGGAGATGGTGAGGTGTGTGGTCGGCTATGTCTGGGCGAACGAGAGAATGAGAACCAGAGAAGAGAGGGAAAAAAGGTTGAAGGAGGGAAATGAGCAAAGGAGATGGGGAATTAGAAATATTAGGGTTTGGTTTTGTGTTTTAGTCGGTTGGGGAAGAGAGGGGAAAACGGGGCGGGTAGTTAGGTTAACGGGTAGACGGGTTAGGGTTTCTGGGTTTTGGGCTGGTTTATGATGGCCCGAATTACGGGGAAAGAAGGGGAAAGCGAATTGGGCTGGGAAATTTAGGAAAGGGATTAGATTAGGATGGCTGGGCTGATTAAGGGAGAAAGGAAGAGGGAATTTTGGGTTTTAGAAATAGGATTAGAATAGGTTTCTATTTATTTTCAATATTTATATTATTGATTCATATTAACAATAATAATAACAAAAATAATAAAATGCTATAAAATCTAATAAAAGAGTAAAAACATAATAAAACTACTAAAATAATTATTAAAGACAAGCAAAAATACCCTATAAAAGAGAATAATTCGGCTCGGAACGAGACCGAACAACACTCCAACACAAGGGTTTGCTCGCCCTGAGTAAACTAAAAACAAAGAAAAAGGCTAGAAAAAGAAACTACAAACCCTAACTCACTTTCGCAGGAATCGCGGATGCATTTAGCACATACATCAAGCCCTTTAAACCCCCCGGTAGCCCGGGTGGACGAGGTAGGCCTCGTGAGGGTTTCTAGAAGCTTTACCCACAAAATCCACATAGAAAGGAGAGAGGGAAAGTGAAAAACAAAACAAGTTTGAAAAGAAAGAAAAAGCAAACGACTTTGTTTCAAGGAAGAATGCAATCTCAATTAAGAAAACCTTATTAATCCTCCAAAAGGAACCATTACGACCATCTCACAAACACCTAACTTAAGCAACTATCAATCTTTTAGGTTTTCAATCCCCTACACCTCATGAAAAGCTACTTCCCTTGTGCTCATGTGCAAGTGGGTTCTAACTGATTCCGTTTGATCCCTAAGTCTTATACCCAAGCTCAAAAACAAAACGAACAAGAAACGCAAGAGATGCCCTCCCCCGCATTTGGTCGCCCTTGGCTTGGTGAGGGCCGCAGGTGATGCAAGGAAAGGCTCCTCACTTTTTAACAAAAAACTTTCTTTTTGGGTTGGGATTTCCCAACAATTTTTTAAGACTTAATGGTCGAGGTTAGTTTTGCGGGAATTGCAACGACCCATAATTGGGGTTTACCCTCCAACACAGTCTTTTCCATACACTCCTCCGTCGAGATTTCGATATAAGAAGATCTTAAGGGGTTATAGCGCCGTACCGCTAATACCGGTCCTGTGTAGGTCACTAACATTATGTGGTTAATATCGTTCAACCGACACGCCCCAATCAATCCATTTATTTGAGAATTGAATTCTCTTATTCTTCGTTTTTGCTTTTGCTTTTTCCTTTTCTCTTTTTTTTTTCTTTTGCAAAGAACTAGCTCGGATATGGGTCTTTAGGGTCTCCCAGTTTCAACTAGAACGTGAAGAAAAATCAAGGTCCTCACTATACACTCGATGAAGGGAATTTACTTAAGGTAAGTCATGACAATTACCCAAAATAGGGTCGAAATTGCTCAAACCGGTTTCTTTTAAAGAAGATTAAGAATGTCTTCCTAATTTTTGATGACAAAATCCAAGAAATGCAACCAAAAGCGAAAACAAGGCAAAAATAAAAACTTTAAAAGTTTTTCACTCCCTTTTTTCTCCTTTTAAGAACAAATTTTTTTTTAGACTTTTAGACACAAACTACGAAAAACAAAACTAAAAGACTCAAAACTAGATTATCTACTCATGAACAATGAAAGATAACACCCCTACTCCAACACAAAATATCACAATGTTTCCATCATGAGAAGGGTGTCACAAGTAAGGTAGAAAACTAAGAAGAACATTCAAAACACTTATCACATAAAAAGCGGTGGCGACCCGAGCCTACACGGCTCCAACAACAAGATAATCCCAACATTCACACACTAGCGGTTCGCCACCCAAAAAGAAAATCAAGCATGCATCATGGATTAAGAATATATACATTCAAAGAGAGTGGAAAGAAGTTACCTCGAGGTCTTCAATCAAGCATATTCAATCCACGATCTAAGGAACATCACACCCAAGGTTAGAAATAAACAAGAAAATCATACTACGTGTGATGGTTCACATGCAAGATCAAAAGGAAAAACAAACTATACGAGACACTAGGGACTAAGAACTAAGAAAACAAACTAAAATATTTACAAAGCGACTGTCACTTTTTTTTTCTTTTCTTGGACTCAAAAGATCGGAATGCACACTACCCTCCCACTCCCACACAAAAAGGATGTCGTGTCCTCAAATGGAAACAGAACTAGGTAAGCAAGCACCCCAAAATAAAAGAAAAATACACACACAAAAAGAAAATAAAAGAAGAAAAGAAAACTAACTTAATAACTTTATTTACAAGAGAAGGGAACGATATTACCTGGTTGGGTATTTAATATACCCAAACAATGAAATCAACTATCCATGGAGCCTCATCCACTCCATCTCACCTCAAGACATCGGGCACCATGTCAGAACCATTCAACGCCGGAGTAACAAGTCATGCATCCGTGAATGCATCTCAGAATGGTGGTGGTAAGAGCACACTCACAAAATTACATCAACAAACATTAGTGCTCTTAATAGTTTATCGAATGCCTTAGAAAAGTCAAAGAAATGATGAAATACAGGAATGTACACAACTTTTCTAGGCACGGTGAAGTGAGACATGACAAATGGATCCTCCCATTAACTCGTAAATGGAGATTGGGTATACAAATCAACGGAAGGAGGCAATACAACACATTCATGGACATGCTCATGCCAAGACTTGGAAGCAAACAACGACTCATAAAGCACATCACCATAAAAAATATCATTATCACAAACCAAGTTCAAACACTTAGGATCAATCCCCATAAACTCAAGTTCATCATCACAAGATTTCACATCAATGACTTCACAAGAAAGGGTAGCTAATGCCTCACTTATGCAATGATTCTCAATGAAAGTGAATAAATCAGTGTCTAGCACACATTCAATCACAAAGGATCCAACTTCACTTTCAACAAGATCATGTTCAAATTTATCACAAGCATCATGACATTCATCAAACTCAACCTTTTTTTCACATAAAGGCATGGACAATGGTGTGGACAATGATTCCACATCAAGCATGTATTCATCAAGTTCTTCATTATCACACACAGAATCATCATGTTCCTCATACTCACTAGGTGGAGCTAGATCTAAGGAATCAGTAATCCTCTATACAAAACTATGTCCATTACAATAGTCAACATCATAATCATACATAGAAGAATCATCATGCGTTTAAGGACTGAAAGACGATGAATGTCCTACTTCAACATTCGAATCAACCAATTGTGCAAGATAAGTTTCTACCCTAGGTTTAAGCACTTATTCAAATTCTTGCATGCATTCTTTCATCCTATCTTTTAAACCATCTATTTCAGCACCAATTTTATCTAGTCTAATGTCCATACAAGATTCAAAAGCATGAGACGGAGATTCACAATGTACACACAAATGATGAGACTCAACAACATCATATGAAGAAAGATCACAAGAGTTTTTCACATAACATTTCTCATAGTGCAATTGAGCATGAAGAGCACACGGATTACCAAAACAAGAACCCGATGAATAAAAAGTCTCCCCAAATTGGCGAGTATCCGTGTACAACAAATCGAATAATTCCCAAGCCCGATACTCACTTTCAACATTTAAATCAAAGTAATTCAGAAGAGAACGGGTCTCGAAGTTCGTTCCCTCATTAATAACAACTAACACTTCCCAATTAGAATAAATATATCCATTAGGGGCCATAAGCAAGATAATCATTTAATCTATCACGATAATCACAAAATAATTCTTGCTCATTTTGAGAAAAACTAAAACATGCCATTTCTTTTTTTTTCTATTTTTTTTCTCTTTTTTTTCTCGATATTCAAATTTTTGTGCTACATTTTTCTATCATAATCAAGAAAGCAATAAACTATATACACACAAACCAATAACCTAATCTACCAAATATCGCCATCCCTGACAACGACGCCATTGTTCGATTGCGTAATTTGTGGTAAAGTAAGGTTGTCGATCTCAGGGATGGGTGTCTGGTATTCCTAGGTTTTGTGGTTTGTTAAGAGTTTTCCCAATACAAAAAGCAATAAATCAAGTAAAGGTAAGCAATTAAAGCTAATCCTAGGTATGCATCACATCAAGAAAGCAATAAGATGAAAGCAATTAAATAGCAAGAATTAAGAAAGCAATTAAACTACAACTAGAATAAGCAATGAAATTAGGAAGCAAGAAATTATACCTTCGATGCACTAAACTTCACTTGAATCCTTCACCTTGAACTTTCTCCCGAACAAATAAGAAAGTGTGAATTAGATTACTAAGAATCCTCAAATCCTCACTTTGAAGTAGGATTTGTGACTCTTAATCCTCCTCGTCACTAAAAGTTGGATTGGTTGTTTTGTTGCTAATCTAACCCTAATCTGACTTAAAACATCCCTAAAACACAACCCTAAACAACACCTAAAACAAACCCTAAGAAATGTAAAACCCTAATAAAAACTAACAGACCTAATAAAACTGGCCCAAATAGACCCTAACCCTAAACTTAATAAGATACTAAAATAGAACCTAAGAAAACAACAAGTAACCCTAAACCTACTGACTGAGACATAAAGAAAGAAGAAAGAGGAAAAAGAGCAACCAAAATTTACTACCAACAGACCACAAAGAAGACAGAGGAAATAAGAAATAGAAACAGAGGAAGAAAGAACAAAACAGGGCACTAATCCTAACCAAATCAACTCAAATTTACCCAGAACATCAAGAACAATTAATACTCAAAGATTCAAACAGTAGTTTAGAAGAATTAGGGGGAAAGAAGGGGAAAGTGAATTAGGGGGAATTAGGGGGAAAGAAGGGGAAAGTGAATTGGGATGGGAAATTTAGAAAAGGGATTAGATTAGGATGGCTGGGCTGATTAAGGGAGAAAGGAAGAGGGAATTTTGGGTTTTAGAAATAGGATTAGAATAGGTTTCTATTTATTTTCAATATTTATATTATTGATTCATATTAACAATAATAATAACAAAAATAATAAAATGCAATAAAATCTAATAAAAGAGTAAAAACATAATAAAACTACTAAAATAATTATTAAAGACAAGCAAAAATACCCTATAAAAGAGAAGAATTCGGCTCGGAACGAGACCCAACATTCACTCTTAAATGTTCAATTTAAGGTCTCAGGAAATGCACAAATAAAGGAAAAGTGATTTATAAGGTATTATTTATGAAATGTATGATTAATTCCTTAAAGAGGTTTCAAAGGTTAAACCCTAGCACAAACCACCAAATCACACTACTAATCCACATGGACGTTCGGAAGCCCGAATGACGAGGAAAAATGTCCACACTCACCAACAGGGAGGTGGAACGAATTGGTAGTATCCCAAAAGTGCTCCACAATGGCCCGACCAAAAATTCCCCTGCTGTGAATTTTGAGGGTGAGGCTGTGAATGAGATGCATTCAAATTCAACTTGTTCATACTTGGACCGTGGGAGCTTATTTGCAAGCTTTATGCATGTTTTGTGAGGTCTTGAACTTGAGACCTCTTGGAGGCTTTTGCATGTGATCTTTAAGTTATATTTTTCATGGCTTTCATGGCTCCATGTAGCTTAATTGCTTACGTAAAAATTGTGCATGCAATAGGCTAGGAAATTTACATGTAATGATGCATGCGTTTTCATCCGAACTTGTGCATGTAGTGTGCATGCATGCAAGTTTTAGCTTGGAAATCCTTGGATAATAATGCTTGCATGGAGGCTTGATCTTGGGACCTCTTGTAGCTCCTTGCATGTTACTTTTACGTAGCTCATGCTTGGCATGCATGACTTGGATTCAACCATTTTTACATAAAAGTTGTGCATGTAATTTCTATGTAAGTTAACCATGTAAAGTGCATGCATACAAGTCTTTTGGCTTCAGTTTTTGACTTTGGCTTTGGCTCGCCTAATTTCCTAATTTTCTAAGTAAAAAAGGAAATAATAAAATACATTTAAAGTGTATAAAATCTATGCTAAAACCTAGTGTTTGAACTAACTTATCGACCGAGTTCTTTTTCATTATTTCTGCTTTGTTTATATAGATATGATATATATTTATGTGCCAAAATCCGGTGTCTATAGAGAGCCCCCAATTTGATTAAAATACTGGATATGATGAAAATCAAAGTAGAAATGATTTGATGGACACCGGTTGAGGATATGACTTTGGAATGCAAAGCCTGTGGATATGACTTTGGAGTACAAAGCCTAAGGTGATGCTTGGAAGCCGAGTCCTCCATCGCAGTTGTGGGCAGCCTGTGCCTCTATTGGGGTTGATCTCGAGCAAGAATGATGCTCTACTTGACTCGATGAGTTTTTGCGTATCGTGCGCTGATCTCAGGCGAGATAACGCCCTACTTGAAGTGATCTCGGGCGTTCGATGACGTCCTACTCGAAGTGATCTCGGGTGGTGAAGGCATCCCTACTTAAAGTTGTGGGCTGATACTTGGAAGCTGGGTCCTGTGTCGCAATTGGCGAACTTGCGCCGATAGGTGATCTCAGGCAAGAATGACGCCTTACTTGTTGGCGACACTTCACCAGATGTGATGCTGATGGCTCCAGGGGCGGATCTACAGCCAAGGGTATGGTGTCAACTGACACCACTACAATTTCAAAAAAATGATCTGCTTTGAAAAAAAAAACCCCTCAAATAATATATATAGTTTCACATCACAGTAAATCATCAAATATTATGTAGTCTGATGGTGGAGGCGGTAAATTCATGTGGTGTATTTATTTGTGTGGGTCTCTGGTTCGAATCCCTATCTAGGATTCCCTTCAAGCCCTTATGTTTTTTTGTTAAATTTTATATTCGATTGCACTGCATGAATTATATTTATGTAAATAAGGCAATGTGCTTAAACTAAGGTTTATTAATTACTTGTTGTGTAAATGGGTAAATTTGGCTAAATTATTATTTGTAAACTTATAAATTGCTTTATGTATGTATTAATTATTTAATATCATTTTTATGATTAATATTGATTTCTCGATTGACTTTTATGTTATCATTCTTTTACTGTTTATTTTTTAATTTTTTTTAAAGAAAATTATGATTGACACCACTGACCCAAAATCTTGGATCCGCCACTGGATGGCTCTGGAGATTGATGTTGATGGCATTTTCGATGCCGAGGAACTTAACTGGGCGCAATGCCCATGGCCCTGTGGGTCGAGACTTCACTGGGCGCGATGCTAGTGGCTCAGATATTGAGACTTCGTCGGGCGCGATGCCGATGGCTCGAGGGACTGCATTGATCACGATGTAGATGGCCCTGGTGGTTTGAGACTTCATCAGGCGCGATGCCGATGGCTCGAGATTGGGGACTTACGTCGATTGGCTACCCTGTTTTTTGGTCTTTTTGATGATGGTGGCAGTTTTGATGCCGATGAGACTTCACTGGACGCGATGCCGGTGGCTCTTA
This sequence comes from Portulaca oleracea, assembly GCA_029582165.1. Classification (NCBI taxonomy): domain Eukaryota; kingdom Viridiplantae; phylum Streptophyta; class Magnoliopsida; order Caryophyllales; family Portulacaceae; genus Portulaca; species Portulaca oleracea. Next base: position 5,809,137 of record CM055878.1, on the reverse strand, counting down.
TTCCTGAGATCTCGTCGAACCCGTTGCCAACGACTCTTATTGCTAAGACTACATCGAACTCTGTCGGTGGCTCTGATTTTGATTTTCGGTGGCAATTCAATGTCTGAAGACTTCATCGAACACAATGTCGATGGCTGTTTTTTTTCCTCAGATTATATTAGCATGATAATTAGGAAAATGCTCTTATTTGGGAACTTGATGCTCCATTCTTGAGAAGACCACCCCTCCTTATTGGGCACACTTAGCCATGCTCCTCCTTGAAAATGTACAAGCTTGAGCCCATGGAAACACGCATGGAGAAAAGACAAAGGCTCCTTCTTTCCCTAGGTCGGCCAGACACTAAAGATTAGAGAGGAATCTTTGCATTTACTCCAGCTTTTGCAGGCCATGCAGGAGACAAATTTGATCACAACTATTGTAGATAGCCCCAAGGTCGATCAGACTTGAACCTAGGAAAATGAGGGCATGACACATGGCTGTGTGACCCGAACTCTTGTGATTACAAATTGGAGCTTTTAGCTGCAACATTTTTCACCATTTCTCATTTAGACTTCACTTGTTTCCCTTTCTCTCTCTAGAAGGTCTTTTGAGTATTTTCATTTTCATCGCAAAAAGATAAAATTTCCGAGAAGAGGACGTTGACGTGCTTCAGCAGTGCAGGAAGACGATACAGAGGAAACATCCCAGTAGGGAATTCACGCCGGTACAATTGATTTTCCGACAAGATGGGCATGCGTCGCCCTTTCGTTCCTGCATCCCGGTATGTTTTACTTCTTCTACAAGCTTATTTTTATAGCATGTTGTTGTTGAGATGACTTGCATGCTACTGCTTGTTTAAACGCTTTAAGTTGAATTTAAAGTAAATGATACTTCAAATTTTGCTTCAAGCGCATGGGTGCCAAAATTTCACTGGGGGAAGGGATTCTTGAATTTCGCCCGGTCGTTGATCTGCGTCAGTCATTTGATGAAGATCCCGTCGTGTCGGACAAATGATATTTGTGTCTGGTTCATGATGATTCTGTCCTTCGTGTCGGACAGATGCCATTCGTGTCTTGCTGATGATCTTGTCATTCGTGTCTGACAGGCGCCATTTGTGTCTGGCGGACGAAGATTCTATCCTTCGTGTTGGACAGTCGCCATTCGTGACTTGAGGAAAAAGATTCATGACTTGACTGGATGCTAACTTGACCTGCTAGAGTTGGATTAGAGGATACTCTAATCTTGCTCTTTAGTGATTGGAAACCATGTCGACCGTTCTGAATTAGGTGGCATACGGGCTTAACCAGCCCCCAGTGTTGCATTCTGGTGCTTCTTTGTTGTTTCTTTTTTTTTCTTTTCAATATGCAAGTATGCGTGCAAGTGATCTACTAGTCTCTTACACAAACAATGCATTTTTATTTTTTGACACAAATATTCATGCAATTATGCATTTATGCATGATTTTGGACTTTATGCATGATAAACTAACTTAATGTGACTTTGACATGACTGATGGATGTAATGCAAACCTATGATGCTTAGATAGGACGCACACATGATGCTTTATTCTCCTATACCTGCAATTCTATGTGTAGGTAACCCCCCGACTCTTTATTTAGACAGTGATTGTCTAGACAATGCTTTCCTAAGACAATTACTTCCTAAGGATCAAGGCTACTTGTGGGAAATTTCAGGAAAATTCAAGATGAGGAACATTTGGTCCATGGGACAGGGAATGATGATGGAGGCGCTAGGCCTGACGGACGTGCTTCTTGAATGCTTATGCAGATGACCTTGATTGCTTGCGAATCTATGTTGACGTATGACAAGCCCCTGGTTTGGCGTAGACTCTTGATTGCTTTGAAGCGCACCTTCGAGATTTCCAAGCCCCTAGTTTCGTAAGGATTGATAATGCAATGTATAGAGACCATGGAATAGAAGGAGGCATTGCTTCCTATGCTGCACCGATGGAGGTATGTCCTTAGGTGTGAGTCTCGATCTCTCCATTTGCCTAACTTGCCCAAAGGGTTTTCAAGTTAGACTCTCTTTTTTCTTTTTTTTCTTTTCTTTTCTTTTCTTTTCTTTTCTTTTCTTTTTTTTTTCCCTTCTTTCCTTTTCTTTCGAGACTACTATTAGGACACCGATAAGAATGAAGATCCAGAATCTTTTAGGATAGGGGGTAGGTGTCCCTCTTAGAAGCTTTCTCCGATAAATGTCTTGAACGATGGTCACAAAGGTAGCGTGAGCCCTAAGTTTAGAATAGCTTATCTCTAAGTCTGTTCATGATTGCGTATGTCGCCAGTTAGATGCTGATTTGATGTGGACGACTTTTGCTCTTGTTGAGAAGTGAGACACACTCATGTATGCTGAGAGTAGGCATTAAAAACAGAGCCTCATACTTGCATTAATGATCGAGCTGAAAAAGTCCTCAAAATGTTGAGATGAGATGAAAAGGCTAAAAAGGTTGGTTAGAAAGTGTTTGGTGAAAGAGATGACGGGAGAGGTATTATTAATGAATGGGATATGGAGACACTTAAGAATGAACGTGCTTTAAAAAGGAAGGAGAGATGGTCAAATGGGATAAACATCATCTCTTGGGAAAAGGTTAGAACATGGGTGACGGAATGATGTTCAAGTCTGACGAAAAAAAGAAAATGGAGGGTTGATGATGGTGGTAGAAATCCAGGGTTTCCTCTCCTTTTGTCTAGCCCGCCCAAGTGGGTTTTCGGACTAGCTTTTTATTTTGTTTTTTTTAATTCTCTCAAAAACCAGTTTATTAAACGACGAAACTCTCTAAAGTGAAAAATATTGGTTGGGCCTTGAAGAGGTTTTCCTACGTATCTGAGGTGGAATTAGGCCAGTCGTAGTTCTTTAAGCGTAACTTTAATGTGGTAGTGCCTCGAGGAAGGCTTAATGGTTTGTAAAGATGGTTGAGGGTTCATATATGGGTTATGGTTGGTTATGAAGGCTTGTGAAAGTTATGGAACGTTGAAAGGTATGATGAGGTGAAGGTTCTTGGGATCAATGGGATTTTTCTGGTGTGCATGACTCTTATTTCTATCTTCTATTTTCTTATTGTTCCTCTTTTATCTTCTTTCTTTTTTTTTCTTTTTTTCTTTTTTTTTTACTTTCCTCTCCTTCCTTCTTTTTCTGCTATCACTATCTTTCTTACTTCTTCTTCATGGATTGCCACATATTCTCCTTGGTCATAACACACCTTTTGTGATTGGATTAATGAATGAAAGGGTTTTGAAAAGGTTGAGGTTTGATGGAAAAGGATAGAAATGTAAATGATAGGTAGTATGTGGTAGGTCGGGATTGGATGAAAAGACGATGGTAATGTGGTTGGTGAAATGAAGGTTGGGCAGAAGCCCCCTGTCCTTAGCACATTTGGTTAAGTTGCGACACTTCTAATGAGGAGTGTTTACTTTAGACAAGTTATTGGACTTGGTCTTTCCTGACAACACTCTCTCCTTTTGCTCAGCTTGCTGGATGAGAGGTGCAGGCTAACTTCTCTCTACAACTTTATTCTCTCCTTTTGCCCAGTTTGCCTCCACGAGGTTTTCAAACTAGCCACTTTATAGTCTTTCACTCTTTTTTTTCGAATTCCTTTTTTTTTCTGAATTTCTCTCTTTATCTCTCTAACCCTTAATTCAAGAAATGAAGGGATGGGAATGAGGTATATGACAAAAATAGAAGGATAAGAGAGAGTGAATTTGTCTAACTTTGTTTATGAAGATGACAGATGGATAAGAGAATTTTTTTAACTCAAGTCAGAAGCATGAGCACGAAATTCTATTTGAACAAATAACAACAAGAGCAATTGAATTCAAGAAATGAATTAAGAACTAACTCTCAACTCTAACAGACTCCGGAAGCAAAATGCTTAACAATCAGGAATGTAGCTAACTCTAAAGCTCCTCTAATGATGCCCCCTCCCTGTCTTCGTATGGGGAACCCATGGTCTATCTGACCCTGTGTGCTGCTTTTGGTAGGGGCAGTTCCCTAACTGGATCATGTCTCCAATCTTATTCTTCAAAGTCCAATAATTCTCTGTGTCAAGTCCCCGGATCTATTGTAGTTGCAGAATTTCCTTTCGCCCTAATACTCCCTTTATTGTTAGCTCAGGCCTTGACCTTGACACTAGACAAAAGAAGAAAAAACCATCCCAATGCATGCATGTCCTAAATGACCTATATGAGACTTCCTAAAGAATGCAAAACACCCACATGCTAACTTATGAGGCTCCCCCAAGACATGGGTTTGAACGTGCTAATTGACCTATATGAGACTTCCCAGGATGCAACACTTCTATATGAGAGACTTCTATATGCCGACTCAAGAAAAAGACTTAGCACGACATGGGTCTACATGTCCTAAAATCTATATGAGACTTCTTAAAGTGCAAATGCCTATATGTTGACCCATAAAGACTAACCTATGGCATGGTTTACCCTAGACTCCCTAAAGAAAGGCACTTACATGATATGCCAACACGAAAATAGACACACCCATGACACAGGTTTATGCTGGACTTATAAAAAAACAGGTATTTACATGATGACTCTAGACACAAACTTTCCTATGACTTGGACCTTATACGAGAACTCCTAACAAATGAAAAACACTTGCATGCCAATTCGAAAAATGACTCAACGACTCACCCATAGCATGGGTTTGCATGACCTAGACCCTATATGAGACTACTATAATGCAAGGCATTCATATATTGACATAGGAAGAGGACTCGCCCATGACATGGGCTTACATTGGACTTTCTAAAAATAAAAGACACATGCTTACTGACTCTAAAACGAAGACTAAAGTAAATACACTTACATGCTGACTCTGAAATAAAGACACTTATATGCAGACTCTAAAACAAAGACTCACCCATGACTTGGGTTTAAAAGGGACTTTCTAAAAATGGAAGACACATGCATGTAGACACTAACATAAAGACTCATCTTAGACCTTTATATGAAACTTTCTAAAGAATGCAAAACACATGCATGTAGACACTAACAAAAAGACTTGTCCTAGACCTAGGTTTACATTTGACTAACTAAAAATGCAAGACACATATTGATTCTAAAACAAAGACTCGTCCATGACATGGGTTTACACGGACACATGTTGACTCAAACAAAGAATCACCCATGCCATGGGTTTACATTAGACTCTAAAAAAAAACACACATGTTGACTCAAGAAAAGACTCACATATGACACGACCTTGCATGAAACATCTTAAAGACTGAAAGACATTACACACTGACTCTAAAACAAAGACTTACCCATGACATGGGTTAGTATACCATATATGATACCTCCTAACGTGTAAGACGCCTATACACTGACTCAGGAAACGACTCAACTATGACCTAGGTTTACGGGTCCTAACCTCTATACGACAACAAAAACACTTGTTACAACAAGAACATTATAAAGGGCCAGATAAAGCCAAACATAGCGAGTCGACATAAGTTGGAAAGTGCAAGTGAGTGTTTCTCAATTCGGATAGGCCACAAGCCAACCGTTGTAAGGAGAATCCGTCTTGAACTAACAAACTTTCTGTTAACTCAAGCTAACGTGGCTATTATATGGACTAGAATAATGCTCGACACACTAACACTTTGACTCCTATTTAGACATTCTTTTTTCTTTACGACCCAATACATTTATTTATTTAAACTCATGGAAAGTACATGTCGTAAAGGACCGAATAAAGCCATCAAAAGGTGAGTTAAAATAGACTTATAAATTCAATTATTAATTCCACCATGGATGGGCTTACCAACGGGACGACCATGGACTTTTTTTAGACTTAATAATCAAATTTATAAATTTATTTTCTCTAACCTTGAGACTATTACACGGGCTAGAACAACACACACTGACTTTGTTTTATTATTAATCATTTTCTTTGGACCCAAAATAAGAGAATACTAAGAAGCGCCGAATAAAACCATCAAAGGTGAGTTAAAATGAATCGATAAATAAGGCCAATTAACCTTTAAAACGGATTGGCCTCACCACCAAGCCGATCATAAAATTTAAGGTTAATTGATCGAGTTTATAAACTCATTTTTTCTCAAACCCAATGATTATTAAGCGGACAAAAACAATATCTCAAAATTAAGACCCGACTCTAATGAAGACTCAACACACAAACACATATTTACACCTAAAAATGACTCAACAAACTTAAACACGTGGCAAAGACTCGACAAACTCAAACATGTGGCAAAGACTCGGCAAACTCAAACACGTAACAAAGACTCAACAAACTCAAGCACCTAACAAGGACTCGACAAACTCAAACACATATTTACACAAACACATATTTACACCTAACAAAGACTCAACACGTGGTACAACAAAGTTTTATTTATGTACTCAGGGAAAGCAGATAATGTAGAGAACTAAATAAAGTCAACGATAAGCGAGTTATAACAAATTTATGGACTTAATTTCAAAATCCAATATGGTTGGGCCTGACCACGGGCCGACCATAAGTATGATAGATTCAATTATTATATCGATAAATCAATTTACACAAGCATAGTGACTATTACGCAGTTTAAGAAATTATCCTCTAACTTTGTTTGATTTATTAGTTAGATTTTTTGGACCTAAGGGCAATTACTCATTACAAGAGGCCGAATAAAGTCAAGCATGACGAATCAAGCCTAAGTCAAGGAGCACAAATAAGTGTTTCTCAATTCGGATGGGTCCCATCCACAAGTCGACCGTTTTAAGGAAAATCTGTAATTTGGGCTACCGACTTAAACTTAATTCGAACCATGTTGACTGCCATGCGGACTAAAATAATGATTGACAGGACCGACGATCCTTCTTTCTACTTCATTTTTTTTATTTAGTTACAGAAAGCAGGTATCATAAATGACTTAATCAAACCAACAACAGACAAATTATAATTGATTTATGGACTTAATTGCCAAATCTGATATGGTTGGCCTAACCATGGGTCGACCAAAAGAGTGACAGATTCGATAATTAACTCGATAAATTAATTTACTCTAGCCTAGTGGTTATTATGCAGTCTAAGATTTTACCCACTAACTTTGTTTTGACTTTAATCAGGTTTATTGGACCTTCGTTAAGAAGATGTCATAAAAGGCCACATGGAACCATTAGAGGCGAGTTGACTTTACTTTATGAACCAAGAGAATCAACCTCTATAGATAAATGGGCCAAACCACTGGGTTAACCATAATATTTTGAGGTTAATTAACTTAGTTGGTAAACATGACTCTTCTTAACCCAATGACTACTATATGGACTAGAACAACACTCCTAAACTTGGGCCGGCTGTTTACAACGAATTTAAACACATAGTACATAGCTTACATATGAACAAAGGGTATCATAAACCAAGGCTCTATGTACAAACGAGTTTATTGGTTGGATAAGGCTTAGTGGCTCATGTACTTGCCCCGGTGCATTCTTGTTGTAAAGACAACTTGAATGTGTGGGGTGTTGCTCTTGGAGGCTCGTGTGGAGACCTCGTAGAGTGATGCATGAGTGGATGTGGTGACTAATGCTCTCTCAGTGTAAAACCACAAATTGAGTATAATCGGTCTAGCATCCCATGGGTTATTTTTTGTTGTTAGAAAGAAAAAAACCTAAACCATCGATTTACATGCTCCTATGACGTATTACATGTCAAAGGAGTGCCCAGGTATATGCAATGCATTATGCCTAAAAAGAATGACTTAATAATAAAAAAAATTTCTCTGAGGTACCCTAACTTTTGGTGAAATTTTTTTTTCTGGTACCCCAACTTTTCAAAACTAATTTTGAGGTACCCTTACTTTTTGGGTTTGTAATTATTTGGTGCTTTTCCGACCATTAATTTTATTAAGTGACCAAAATGCCCTTGTTCTTCCCTTCTTGAAGAAATACCCTTGAAGAAGAAGAACAAGGGTATTTCGGTCACTTAATAAAATTAATGGCCGGAAAAGCACCAAATAGTTACTAACCCAAAAAGTAAGGGTACCTCAAAATTAGTTTTGAAAAGTTGGAGTACCGAAAAATAGTTTCCCCAAATATTGGAGTACCCTCGAGTAATTTTTTGTAATAATATAAAGTAAAAATTTATTTTCCTTCCAAAAATTTTTATAGCACACTAAACTTTTTTTTAAGTGTTACTCACTTTAAGAAAAACTCCCCAATGGAGTCGCCAAAAATCTTGTGGACATTTTTCCTCACCGTTCGGGCTTCCGAACGTCCACGTAGATTGGGGTGTGATTTGGTGGTTTGTGCTCGAGTTTAACCTTTGAAAACGTTTTAAGGAATTAATCGTACATTTCATGAATAATATCTTGTAAAATCATTTTCCCTTATGTATTTTATGAGTCCTTAAATTAAACCTTTAAGAGTGAACATCCACTTGTTCCAAACTCTTCAACATTTAACCCAATTCGCTCATTGAAATGTTAGGGTCGGAAGAAAAAGATTTATGCAAATATTATTTAGAAATAAACAAAGAACACCTTAAAGTTGCATCAGTACATTGTAAAACCATGTTAACCATAGTTTATGCAATCTCCGATGTGTTTTGGTTCGAAATGGGAGTCGCCACCCGACTTTTTCAGGGAAAAGCCAAGACAAAACCAAAAAGAAAATAAAGAAAGACTCTGCCTGCGAAACTCGAGAATGGATCCGGGCGTAAAGCTACGAACTCGAACGGTAGGAACCTTTTGAGTTCGCCTCTCACAAAAGGAAAGACTCTACTAAAAGTTTTAAGTGTGCTTTTGATAAAGTTTGGAAGAGAGATAAATGAGAACTTTATGGAATTACTTCATTAAACATGCAAAAGAATGAAAGAAAGAAAGATACATCATATACAACACTTTATTTACATAAGGAAGAACACATAAAATTTTACATTGTGACTTTTTAGGGGAAGCCTTGCCTAGCCTTTGTTGTAGTGCTTGAACCTCACTTGGATTAGCCTTTTGAAAGCCTTGAATACTCCTCTTGAATATGCCAAAATGGTGCCAAAAGTGGGTGGAGAAAAGTATGGGAAAGGAGAAAAAAAGGTAGAAAAAGGGTTTTTTGGTGAGGTTTTTGAGTTATATGAGGTTAGGCTTTTTGTGGAGCTTTTAGGGATTTATGGGGGGGTAATGGAAGGTAAGATGGGAATGGAGATAAAGGGGCTTAAAGGAATGGAGAAATGGAGATAACGATGGTGGGAAAGTGGTGGAGAAGGATAGGAAAAAAAGTAGGAAAAAGGAACTATTTTTATGGCTTTTTAGGATAGTTTTGTGATATTTTTGGTTGATTTTATGGGGGATTTATGTAGGGATAAGGAGTAATAGGATAAGAATATAGATAAAAGGATTGAATAAGATAGAAGAATGGATATTATGATGGTAAGAATGTGGTGGAAAAGATGATAGAAAAGGTATAGGAAAATGGACTTTTTTATGGTATTTTTGGGATGTTTTAGGTGGTGTAAGGCTAGGCTGTTGTGGTGTTTATGTAAGTATGGATAGGATGAGGGTTTAGAGGTTTAAGGTAGGATAGGATAGGAGATTATGGAGGTAAGGAAGTGGTGGAAAGATGATAGGAGTGGTGGTAGAATGATGACACTAGAGTAGTGATTAGAGAGATGATGAGAGAATGAGAGGATGGATGAATGAGAGTGTAGGGGGAAGAATGAGTGAATGATTGAGTGAGTTTAGCTTTATCAAGAGGGGGTATTTATAGATGTAGGATGGCCTCAAGATACATGCTCATACATGCACATTCATGCTCCGGATTTGCGCAGTTGACTGACATAGACAACCAGGTGGCAAGGGGAGTGTTTTCGGTGGTCGGTGGAGCCAGGAGGCTGAATTTGGGTGTGGACGAAGCTAAAAGCTGACCGACCTTAGGAAAGGGGAGGATGTGAATGAGATGCATTAGAAGTCAGCTTGTTCACACTTGGACGGTGGGTGCTTATTTGCAAGCTTTATGCATGTTTTTGTGAGGTCTTAAACTTGAGACCTCTTGGAGGCTTTTGCATGTGATGTTTTACTTAGCTTTTTCATGGCTTTCATGGCTCCATGAAGCTTAATTACTTACGGAAAGATTGTGCATGCAGTAAGTTAGGAAATTCACATGTAATGATGCATGTGTTTTCATCCGAACTTGTGCATGTAGAGTGCATGCATGTAAGTCTTCGCTTGGAAATCCTTAGATAATAATGCTTGCATGGAGGCTTGATCTTGGGACCTCTTGTTTCTCCTTGCATGATACTTTTACGTAGCTTATGCATGGCATGCATGGCTTGGATTCAACCATTTTTACGTAAAAGTTGTGCATGCAATTTTCATGTAACTTGAGCATGTAAAGTGTATCCATGCAAGTCCTTTGGCTTCAATTTTGACTTTGGCTTTGGCTCCCCTAATTTACTTATTTTCTAATTAAAGTACGTAAAATTATATAAAATCTATGCTAAAACCCGATGTCTGAACTAGCTTTGCGACCGACTTCTTTTTCTTTATTTCTGCTTTGTTTATATAGATATGCTATGTATTTATGTGCCAAAATCTGGTGTCTACAGTGAGATGATTCTACCCTTTTCGACTTTGTGATGATTACTGGCCTTAACTGGGGTGGCCAGTTGTTAGACATCCGGGGGGATGTTGATCCTCGCGTTTACGCGCTTTTGCAACCTGCCACTGCGTTGGCGGGGCGAAATGGTACCCTGCGGTACACACATCTGGTAGCAGTCATAAAAAGTAAAGGATTTTAGAGCCTTCCCCTTCCTCAGCGTCTGTTTCTTGTGTTGGTGCATTTCATCAACGCGACTATCTTTGCGAATCGTGGGGACACGATCACCTTCTCTTGGGCGCATCACCTCCTGGATTATGGTGGGGTGAGGGCTTTCAACCGGGCAGCTGCTGGTTATGCTCACTTGGTCAGGGGAATGTGGGTCGCCTGTTGGCTTACCGATTGTGACACAGTGAGGCGCCTGAGAGCAATAGAATCCAAGATGCTCAACCTGGGGAGCAGTCTTTGGCGAGTCTTGGAGGTATGCTCTGAGATCCTTTCTTTTTCAAAATTTGTGATGTGCAAATTCCTTCCTTGACTTTACTAAAAACCTTCCCTGACATACAGGTATGTGTAGGACTCGGGAAAATTCCCAAAGGAAAATTTTCCAAGTGTCCCATGGTGTGACGAGTCGAAAGAGGTTGCTTATTCTTTAAGGGGTTTAATGAAATTACTTTATTGTGTATTTTTTTAATTTTGTTAACTGTTTGGATATTCACGATTGAAATTTCAACTCGAGACTAAAAAGAAATAAGGTAAATCGAGGAGAAAAGTTGAAGCAAACCAGAGTAGTCTCGCGATTGACCCGGAAGCATTTGGCGCAAGCGTGCCGCGTGGTCCGCTTCCCGTAACCTCTGTCGTGCCAAAGACTGCCCCGGCAAGGCATGACTGGCGGTGCAGCGAAAGGCATGCGCCGGCAGATGCATTTTCTCATCCGCTTCTTCATAATTTTCACTTCAAAATTTAGGTTTCAATGCCGAAAAAAAAAAAAAAGAGACAGACAAATCAGATTAACAAAAGGGAGTCGCCAATTAATTTTTAAGAGAAAATTAATTAACTCTAAAAATACAAAACTCCAAAATCGCGAACAATAAAATTCGGATTCGGGGGTAAGGTTACGAATTCGAAAGTAAAAACCTTCAAATCCGCCTGTTCGAAGAACGGACTACTAGATTGGTTTTTAAAAGAGAAGAAAGAAAGAAAAGAAGAGAGAATTATCATTATTTCATTTCAAATTTTATCATTTAGGCTATACAAAATGAAATGAAATACGAGCTTAAGAAATGCGAAGAGAAATGAAATATGAACACAATGACATTCATATGCACATAAATCACTTACAAATCATGCATGAATTCAATAAAATGAAAGAACAAAATTTACATTCTAACCTTAATAATCAAGCACTTCAAAAGGCTGTGGATGCAAGGGTAAAGAGTGTGTGGGGAGAAAAGAAATGAGTTGACGTAGTGTCAATACTCCTAGGTCAACTTGGGGTGAAGAAAATGAATGGAATAAGTGGAGTATTTATAGTGAGAGTGAGAGTGAGAAGTAGGGTAAAATGGGAGAAATGGGCTTCAGAGCAAGCCACGTGGCTTGGGGTGCCCAGCTGCACGTTTTCTAGGTCAATAGTTGACCCGAATAAAGGAAAACGGATCCGGACCCTCCCAGCGGGTAACCTGCATACTATCCGGATAGTTTTTTCCACATTTAGGGCTTAATTTTGTGGGTTTTTTGGGCTGAATTTTTGTGGGTTTCGGATCAAATTTTAGCTTGAAGGCTTGGTTTGTATCCACATTTCTTTTGGCGCTTTAAAAATTACAAACTCCTAGAAATAAAAAACATATAAAAATTACAATAAATTTACATTTTTTGACGCTAAATTATTGACGAAATTCAACGTCTACAGATAGCCCCCACTTTGATCGAGTCCGGGTAAGACGATGATCAAAGTAGTTCTTGCTGGTGCATGATTTTCTAACAATGACATGGGACACAGTGTCCCAAGTGCAGATGCGATATCTTGATGTCTTGATCTGAGTAGGATGAGACCCGATGTCTCGAAGATGGATACGATATCCTAATGACTTGAGAAAGACGAAACTCGATGTCTCGAAAGTGGATGCGATATCTTGATGATGTGTGTAGGATGAGTCCCGTTGTCTCGAAGGCGTATGCGATAACCTAATGACTTGAGAATAACGAAACTCAATGTCTCGAAAGTGGATGTGAAATCTTGATGATGTAGATGCGATATCTATTGCCGGGGCGGATGCGATATCCTTTCTTGCGGATGACGTAGATGCGATTATCTGTTGTAGGGGCTGATGCGATATCATTTGTTTCGGACGACGTAGATGCGATTATCTGTTGTCGGTCTGGATGCGATATCCTTTGCTGGAGACAACATAAATGCGATATCTGCTGTCGTTTTTTATGACCGAATAATTTATTCTGAGCTGGATGCTAAATCCAAATATGGAATAATTTATTTTGAGCTTGATGCGATATCCAAATGTTGAATTATTTATTCTGAACTGGATGCGGTATCCGAATGTTGAATAATTTATTTTGAGATGGAAGATAATTCTTGAATAATTCTCTGGCCTTTGCGACGACGGCCAAATGACAATGCTTCAATGAATTTCCTGAACCGAGAATTATGTCTTGATGATCTTCAGAGCTGTGAATCGTACCCAAACAAATTTTCTGAGTTGTGAATTGCACCTAAATGGATTTTTGGAAATGTAAATCATACCCAAATAAATTTTTGGAGATGTAAATCATATCCGAATAATTTTCCAAGATGTAAATCATACCCGAATAAATTTTGGGATGTAAATCATACTCAAATACATTTTCCGGGATATAAATCATACCCGGATAAATTTTTGGGGATAAAAAATTGGACTAACTATAATTATTTTGGGCCAATTGTTTGTCTAGAAATTCAGTGTTTGAAGTTATTATAATGTCTTTGAAAGCAACAAGACAGGAGTGACCAATGCATACTTCTTTCACCAGTACACCGCGTGGCTTGCCCTTTGGCTGTTTGCATTTTCATTCCAGCGGTCCGAGTGCCCGTTCTTGCTGAACTTTGTGGCCTGAGTGCCAGTTCTTGTTGGACTTCATGGCCTGAGTGCCAGTTCTTGTTGAACTTCGTGGCCTGAGTGCCCTTTCTTCATTGAATTTCAATGCATCAGCGTAATAGAACTCGACCCTATATTGCTCCACACTCTCAAGGGTGGCCATAGTTTTAGTTTTTTTTATTATTTATTTATAAGAAAGTGATACCCCAAAGGCCATTTTGTCCCGGATCGGCTTACTCAAGGAGCAAAACATCATGTGTGGTCTCGGATATCGTCAATGCGGGTGAGTTCTTCTTCAAATACTTGAAATTTTAAGCTTCCATTTGATGTTTCTTAGCTAGTATTCATGCTTGGAATGTTAACATTTAACTTAAAAATTGTCAAATTTGAGAATATGACATGTGATCATGGTTTTTTTACTCCCAAACATGTATATTTTTAGCCGTTATAATGACAAAATTTGTGCTTGAAACTTGTTTAGTTGCGTAGAGCATTTTTGAATCTGGGGTAAGGTGCAAAACCATTGTCAAAACCGGGCCAAAGTCAAGTAAAAAACTGGACCCGAACAGACCTTGTGAGTAGGTCTTGCTAGAGAAGAGCAGGCCGCGTGGCCTGCAAGGTGGTGTCGCTGCATCAATTTCTTGACTCGCCTTTTTTATGTCGTTGGTTTTTTTTTTTTGTTTCGTAGAGTATAATTAAAAGTCTCAAATATTAAGAGACTTGTAAATTTTCTCATTTGATATTTATGATGTTTTTTGGGTATAAATCGAATAGAGTAGAATCCAAAATTGGAACATTGAAAATTTTTCATTATTCGCAAATCGGATTTTTCTCTCATAAGAGGGAATTTTTATGTTCGAACATCATACTCGTAAATTTTAATTTTAAGACCAAAAAGGATGAATAAATAAATTCACCGTTTCTTAAATCGAAAAAATTTGCTTACAATTTTGACGACCCCTTTTTTTTTATAAGGTGGACATAAATTTTCAGAGTGGAATTTAGAATTCAAGACACCGATTTTGGCATGCTTGGTATCCAAAATTTTGCTCATAAAATTTGCATATAGTCTTTAAAGTGGAATCTAAAATTTCGAGCATCAAATACGTATTCTTATTTTAAATTTTTCTTTAAAAGGACTAACCTTATTGATAATAATTTTTGTTTATGCTTAACCTTATTCTTGAAAATCAATTTTTTGATACAAATCTTTGAAGTGGAATTTAAAATTTGAGCGTCATGACACTCTTATTTTAAATCTTTCTTGCAAAGATTTCTAAAAAAAAAAGTAGCCCCCCAGTTTCGGCTCTTTTTTGACCAATGTTTGTCTTCTAGTTGTAGGACAATAATCTTTCTCTACTTCCACGATGCGATGATCCTTAATTTACTGCACCGACTGGTAACTTTATCGTTGATAGTATCTTTGGAGGCTTTAGCGGTTAATCTTGGGGCGATCAACAACCAGGCCGAGGAGGCCAAAACCTAGGCCAAGGTGGCCCGAGCTCTAGTTATTCCGGCTTTGATTCTTCTCATTATTCTCGTAGCTAGGAGGGAGGGGATATGCTTGCAGTCTCATGTATGCAATGTTTATGCAACAATGTTTTCTTTTTTTTTGTTTTTTTATGCAATAATGTATGAGATTCGATGTGACTTATGTAGTGCTGACTCTATGTAATGCCTAATGCAATGCTCATGTTTTTTTTCGTAAATTATGCAATGCATGTGGTGCGATCAGCCCCCACTCCCAAAAAAAACAAATAAATTAGAAAAAATGAAATCCTAAGTGTCAAAGCGATTTTTTATTTAAATTTCATGACAGGTTAAAAATAGCCTGTACAATGATTAGACTGGGCCGTGCATAAATTATTTGTAACACCACGTGGCATGGATCATCACAACCAGGCTTTTGAAAGGAATTAAAACATCAAAAATTCGGATTCGGGCTAGGCCATGCCACGTGGCCTGCTCTAGCTCGGAAAATTTTGTTTTAGGGTTTCGTGTAGCCTATGCTTTTTAGAGTCAAGTCGCGTGGCCTGCAACTAATCGTGCACTCCTTTCTTTCGGGAACCCTTAGTACCTTCTTCGCGTTGCTTTTGTTTTCAACCCCCAAGTATGATGTTCGAGAAAAAACTGAGCGCTTGGATGGGTGCTATGTCAAAAGCAGAAAAAAGAGAACTCGAAAGGTATAATCTTTCCATTCTTCTTAGCTTGAAACAAGTGCGCATGTACTGGGATTTTCTGCATGCGGGTGCATATTTATGGGACCCAAAGTTTCATGTTCTCCGCTTCGGGGAGGTTGAACTATGCCCTTTAGTAGAAGAATGGAGTGCTATCTTAGGTATAGATCAATTAGCACCCCCTGCATTACCGACACCTTTTGAGAATTTGCCTCAAAAATTTGCTAGAGTGCTGAAATTGTCTGAAAAGGCTCTTGGTAGCATTTTAATCGGTAATAGGGTTCACTTGTTAGCTTTAGTTGAACACTTCCAAGCCCCAGGACTAGGGCAATTGCCTTTTGTATGCTTGGCCAATTTCTGTTCTATCATGGAGGATCCGGCACTGCTCCACTTTTCTTGGTTAATGTGTTGGAGGGCATGAGGAGTGGTAGAAATCCCACCCCCATGGTTATTAGCGAAACGTTTATGGGATTAGATGTTGAAGACCCGGAGGCAAATTGGCGCAGCAGTCCCCTATTACTGCAGGTATGACTTCAAAATTACTCGCTGGATACGGAGCATGCCGCGTGGCGTGGCTGTTAATTCAGCCAGTGACTAAAGTTGTTCTGTGCATAATCTGATTTCTTCCTGACAGTGCATGCTGCGTGGCCTGCATCTGTTCTGCGCAATCTTTGTCTCTCTCTCTTTTTTTTTTCTTAATATTATTTATATATATATATATTTTTTTGCACCTGTTTTGTAAAAGTCCGACTTTTCCTATCAGGTCACGTTTTTTTTTTTCTCACAAAGCTCTTTTTTTTTTTGGTAGGTCTGGCTAATGGAGCATTTAAGACAAATTGTTGAGCCTGAGTCTGAAATTGACAAGCAAGCCCATCGCTTTTGCCAACGAAAAAGGTATTATGATGAGAAGGAATCAGTGAGTTCGTGGGTAAAGCGTCTAAAAAAAGGGCCCCCAATGGAGTGGTGGGTGCATTGGTGGAAAGTGTCCCACTATGTTTGCCCCAAGCGTGGAGTGACTCGTGTGCGCTTGCCTAGCTTAACCTATGTGACCTATTACCATCTAGATAGGGTAATGAGGCAGATGGGTCACAAGAAAGCTATTCCCGATGTCGATTGCAAAAACCTTGATGTTCCCCCGATTAGCGAAAATTTAATTAGCAGCTGGATTCGTTACGGGGGGGGGGGGGGGGAGGAGTCTTCCTGTTGTAAAGGCTCTTTTGAGCAAAGAAGAGGTCTCCTCTACCTATGTGACTCCGTTTTATAAGCAATGGATAACAGAGAGGAACCCAGAAGAGAGAAAAAGGTTAAAGGAGGAAGACCAAAATAGTCAACTTTTGTATTCGACATATTAGGATTTGAACATCCCGGACATGAGGAAATCGAGAAATCGGGACGAGTTAAAGCTTCGACCAAAACTTCTACTAGAGGTCCTGCTTTGCCTCCTTTGACTATTAGGGAGTCTCGCCATACACCTAGAAGAGTTGTACCTCAATCTTCTAAAAAGGGTAAAGGTAAACAACCCATGGTCTACCAGGACAAGACAAAGAAGAAAACTCGCCCTCCCCCTCAAGATAAGAATGCTGGTGTTAATGGGACAAAGAAAGATTCTGATAGTGGTGGGAAAGCCATGGAAAACATTGATCCGAATAAGAAACAAAAATAAGATTGAATCTGTTGGCCAATGTTTTTAGTATTTTAGTTAATGTTGAGAATAAAGAGTTGCAAGTTAGTGCTTGCTTGCTCATTAGGACTTTGTTTTTTTTTTTTTAGATGTGCTCATTATTTCTTTTGCATCTTGTTATTTGGAGGAAACTAAAGCATATGTTAAACTTTCCTTCTTTATTAATGAAATATTTAGAGTATTTAGTACATTCAAAGCGTAAAAAATTTCTCTTAAATACTTATGTCTCGAGTATGCCTGCTAATAACCTACATCACGAAACTATGTTGATTCCACTTTCCTTTGCGCACGACTTGCATGCCGCGTGGTATGCTAGGCTGTATGGTCGATTTTCTGTTAGGGAAATTTGTCTGGGCCTCAATGTGTACGATTGGCATGCCACGTGACTTGCAGGTCCGACTGTTTGGATCTTCGCCTGTATTATTATCATGCCAAATAAACCCCGAATGATAACATCCCATCTAAAGTTTGAATCAGAGTTTGGGCCGGACCCATGGTAGATTTCCTACGTATCTGCCTAAGCAGAATCAGGCCGTCGTAGTTCATCTCTCCTTTTTTAGCACAAACTAAGTTTCTGGGCCGAATCCAGTTGCTTAGTTGTGTCACTCAAATCTTAAGCATGGAACTTCTTTAATTGGTCCATATTAGTAGGTTGGGTTAATTCTTCACCCTCGGGAGTGACTAAAATTGCAGCACCTGTAGGGAGGATGGTTTTAAGAACATATGGACCTTTCCAATTTGGTTTGAACTTCCCTCTGGGGTCTTGAACTGGTGCTCTCATCTCCTTTAAAACCAAATCTCCTTTTTTAAGGTTTCTAGGCTTGACTTTATTATTGAAAGCCCTTGAAATCCTATTTTGGTATATCTGAACGTTATGCATGGCCCTTAACCTTCGTTCGTCAACTAAGATTAATTACTCATAACGGGCCCTGGCTCATTTCGCTTCTGGAATCTGACTTTCAGCGACCATCCTTAGTGAAGGAATTGCTATTTCAACGGGTAAGACCGCCTCCATCCCGTAAACCAAGGAGTATGGTGTAGCCCCAGTTGCGTTGTGAATTAATGTTCGGTATCCCCATAAGGCGAAGGGGAGCTTATCCTACCAATCTGTATAAGTTACTGCCATTTTCTCAATGATTCTGGTCAGCGACTTGTTGGCTGCTTCAACGGCCCCATTGGCCTGAGGTCGATATATTGATGAGTGTTGATGTCTTATTTTGTATTTTTCTAGTAATTCAGTGACATCTTTCATAAAACGTCTCCCGTTATCGCTTATTATTTCATGTGGCACCCCATACCTACAAATGATATTCTGCTGAATGAATTTTGCCACATGTTTGGAAGTGATCTTGGCGTAAGATGCTGCTTCTACCCTTTTTGTGAAATAATCCACAGCTACCAACATGAATTCATGTCCTCTGGTGCCAGTAAGTGAAATTTTCTCGATGATATCTATTCCCCATATAGAGAATGGCTATGAAGAAGCTAAGGTCGTGAGATAAGTGGGTGGTTAATGCTGCAGGTTTGCGTATATCTGACATTTGAGACACTTTCTCACAAAGGCATGACAATCGGCTTCCATGGTGGTCCAGTAATAGCCAGCTCTTTGGATCCTTTTATTCAGCACCCTCGTATTCATATGTGGGCCACACTCTCCACTATGTATAGACTCCATGAGTTTTTTAGCTTCTTCTTTGTCAACACAAAGCAAATTTAACCTCATACTTGTTTTCTTGTAGAGTTTATCTTGAATTATGCAATACTGCGCTACCATAAGTCGGATAGCTCTTTGGACTCTAGGCTCGAGCCCTTCGGGATATTCTCCTTTTGTCAAATATGTGTAAATATCATAATACCAACAATCAAGGTTAACTTCACATACTTCTAGGGAGTGCACATATGTCGGTTCAGATCTCCGGTGTATTTCTATTTGCATAGATTTTATCCTAACAAGGATGGCTACCAGCGAAGAGAGTTTAGCCAAGGAATCAACCAACTCATTATCATCCCTCTTATGATGTGTGAAGGTGATGTGGTCAAACTTCTCGGTGCGTTTAGTGAGATATGCTTGGTAAGTAGCCATGTCCTCATCCCGCACTTTCCAATTATGGTGGGCATGATTAATGACAAGATTGGAGTCTCCCGAGACCCTTAATCTTTTGATATTCATCTCTAATGTAGCTTGTAATCCGATGATACATGCCTCGTATTCAGCGGCGTTGTTGGTGACCCCAAAGTCTAGCTTAACCGATATTGGTGTGTGTGCCCCTTCTGGTGAAACTAGGATGACTCCTGCTCCACAACCCTTTTGGTTGGATGCGCCGTCAAAGTACATTTCCCATGTTTTTTCATCTGTGTTGAAGAGTCGTTCATCGGGAAATTCCAGTTCGGTTGTAGGAGGTTCATTGGAAGGCAAATCAGCTAAGAAGTCTGACACCGCTCTTCCTTTGATTGATTTTTGTGAGACGTATTTGAGGTTAAATTCAGAAAACATCACCATCCATTGAGCGAGCCTACTATTGACTATAGGTTACTCTAGAATATACTTGACTAGATTTTTCTCGGCAATGACATGGACGGTGTGCGAGAGCATGTAATGATGAAGCTTCGTAGTCGCCCGTACGAGGGCAAGTGCCATTTTTTCTATTTCTGCATAGCGGATCTCATATTCTAAAAACTTCTTACTTAAGTAGTAAATTGCTCTCTCTTGGTCTCCAACCTTTTGGGCTAGCATAGCCCCCATGGCGGAGTCGGTGATGGTAAGCTAGAGGAGCAATGGTTCATTTAGTACTGGAGGCATCAACACTGGTGGATCTGTCAAGTACTCTTTGATTTTTTCAAAGGCTTCTTGGAATTTTTTGTCCTATTATGGCTGTGTCCCTTTCTTCAACTTCTTAAATAAGGGCTCGCAGATCATAGTTAATTTCGATATGAACTGACTTATGTACTGAATCCTTCCTAACAAACCCCTCATCTCTTTTTCAGTCTTAGGAGGTTGCAGGTCCTAGATGGCCTTGATTTTGGTTGGATCTACCTCTATGCCTCGTGAGCTAGCCACAAAACTGAGCAGTTTGCCAGAAGTGACACCAAAGGCACACTTTTGGGGGTTCAGTCTCATGTTATACTTCCTAAGTCAAAGGAAGAATTTCCTTAAACTAGCAGTGTGTTCTGCTCGTTTTTTAGATTTGATTATCATATCATCAACGTATACTTCTCCTTCTTTGTGCATCATGTCTTGAAGCAATGTTGTGGCCATTCGTTGGTAAGTCGCCCCAACATTCTTTAACCCAAACGACATTACTACATAACAAAAAGTCCCCCATGGTGTGGTGAATGAGGTTTTCTCCATATCTTCCTTTGCCATTTTTATTTAATTACACTCAGAGTATCCATCCATAAAGGATAACAATTCATGATCGCATGTGTTGTCATCTAAAATATCGATGTGAGCTAGAGGAAAATCGTCTTTAGGACTTGCTTTGTTTAAGTCTCTAAAGTCAACACACATTCTTACTCTCCCGTCCTTCTTAGGTACCGGGACGACGTTGGCTAACCACTTTGGGTATTCAACCACCTTAATGAAACCTGTTTTCTCCTGTTTTATTACTTCATTTCTTATCTTGAGAGACCAATATAGCCTCATCTTCCTAAGCTTCTGTTATACTGGCTTCGCATCAAGGTAAAGGGGAATAGAATGTTTGGCAATTTCTTGGTCTATCCCTGGCTGCGGACATTTTTCCTCGCCGTTCGGGCTTCCGAACGTCCACGTTGGATTGGGGTGTGCTTCGATGATTTGTGCTGGGGTTTAACCTTTGAAAACTCTTTGAGGAAGTCTATCATATATTTCATGAATAATGCTTTGTAAAATCACTTTCCCATTACTTATGCATTTTATGAATCATCAAATTAAACCTTTAAGAGTGAACATCCACTTGTTCCAAACTCTTCTAAATCTAATCCAATTTTCTCATTTAAATGTTAGGCTCGAAAGAGAGTGATTTATGCAAGTATTATTTAGAAATATAAGAAAGAAACCCTAAAGTTGCATCGATACATTGTAAATTCATATTAACCATAGTTTATGCAATCCTTGATGTGTTTTGGTTAGAAATGGGAATCGCCACCTGACATTTTAAGGGAAAAGCCAAGACAAAACCAAAAGGAAAAGAAAGAAAGACTCTGCCTGCGAAACCCAAGATTGGATCCGGGGGTAAGGCTACGAGCTCAAAAAGTAAACTTTAAGAGTTCGTCTCTCACAAAAGGAAAGACTCTACTAAAAGTTTAAGATGTACTTTTGATAAAGTTTGGAATGGAAATAAACAAGAACTTTATAGAATTACTTCATTGAATCATGCAACAAGAATATAAAAGATAAAAAGTACAAATATACACTTATTTACGAGGAAAGAAAGCACTTAAGAGCTTACATTGTGACCTTTCTTTAGGGAAGTCTTGCCTAGCCTTTGTAGAAGCCTCTTTGGGTGCCTTTGAAAGCCTTGAATACTCCTCTTGAAGATGCCAAAATGGTGCTAAAAGTGGATGGAGAAAGGTATGGAGAACGGGTGAGAAGAGGGTAGGAAAAGGCTCTTTTTGTGGTGTTTTAAGTAGTGGAAAGGTTAGGCTTTTTGTGGAGTTTTAAGGTTTTGTGGAAAGATAATGGTAGAAGCTGAATTTTGTCGTAGTTCGGCTTTGTAATTATGTAGTTTATTTTGAGCATTTTTATTTTTATTTAGGATTAAATGCCAAGTATTCTTGAAATGCATAAATGATGAAAAAACCCACATAAAAACCTAAATAAATTTTCCTCTACAAAAAAAGCCTTTCACATTAGCCCATTTCCATTTCTGGCCTATACGCGTTCAAATATTCCAAAAACTCGATCAACCCTTTATTCAAGTACCTGAGCCTTTTCTTTAAATTATCGACTTTCCACTTACCTCTATGAGTTTTGTAATTTGGGAGCTAAAAGTACTCATTATAAGCTTTCCAACGACACTTGAATCAAGTTAATCGGAGGTCGGATGAGAAAGTTATGGTCGTTTGAAGTTAGACAGCTCAAAATAACCCAAGACGCTGATCCGGATTGGCCCACCTCATTTCATTCCAACATACTGGGCCTCCTGCTGATCAGAATGGCCTAACTACCCCTCTTTATTTCATAACGCTAGTTTCCTCACCCCATTTCCCCTATAAATACAACCTCACACCCATCATATTTCTCTACATCGAATCACCTAGGAGTATTGACACTAGGTGATTTCTTCTTCTTCTTCTCCCTCTATTCTCCTCCTCCTCCTTTCTTTATCATTTGCATACATTAATTCTTGGCATATTTACTTTGTGTTTTTTCATTTTTATTTTCTTGTAATCACTTATACTGTTGTAATCCTGATGTTAATATCAATTATGACTAATTTAAACCGGATTACTTGAGAAGATAACTATAATTTCGTTATTTATTTATTTGTGTTTTGTTTATTGCTTTTATTTATTCACCGCATTTATTTATTTTCGCACTTTAATTTTTTGCATGCATCTAAACAATTTAAATTAACCTAATTAATTCTCCTCGTCTACTCTCTTCTTTAACGAACCGATTTAGTAGAGTCCGTTGTTTGAATGGGAAAATTTGAAGGTTTTTAGTTTTGAATTCGTAACCTTACCCCCGGATCCGAATCTAATAGTTCGCGGTTTGCGGAGTCTAATTTGAGTTTATTAATTCTCACCAAAAATTAATTAGCGACTCTATAATTTATTCAATTTGATTCATTCGCTTTCTTTTCGAATTTTACCTTTTTATTCAAGATTGCATTTGAACATTTTGATTAATAAAAATTGAATTCAAATCCTTTAAAGACTAGACACCTCTTTTGATTCGCCTAACTTCGCGTAGGACACCAATGGAAGTTTTTTCCCGGGTCCTACAAATGGCGACTCCACTGGGGACATACTTTAAGATGGTAAAACTTGAAAAATTGGTTTTCTTAAATATTTGAGTAGAAAGGAGAAATTAATTTTTTTAATTTTTATTATTTAGTAGGAATTTTTGCATACGAGCCTACTTTTCGATTTTTCTAAATCGGAAAGAACCAAAAGGTACCATTTAGGTTTCTAACCCTAAATTTCCCTTTCAGGTAAAGTGCGTTTATGACTTCGAGGAAATGAATTCGACATTTCAGGAAGATCATAACCCTTTCCCACTCATGAATTACTCCAAAATTTTAGGGATTATGAATATACATTTTCCCTTAAATTTTGTGAGAAACACACGACCCGTATTACTATGAACTCCATAGAATTTACGGCCCGTGCGAGACATGAGCATAGAAGCCTTTAGGAAACTTACCCTAAACGTCGAACCTAGAACCATGGTTAGGATGGTAGCACTCATTTGTATGCTATGTGCATTTCTTTCTTTTTTTGCTATCTTCAAAAAAAAAACGTGCTAATTATGTGCTAATTATACATTTCATTGTAAAGTGAGTCGGTCCAACACTTGCATTTCCCTCAACATTATTTTAGTTTGGGTAATACTAAAAAAAGATTAAAGTAGGCCCAAAAGTCTCTCTTAGGCTCAAGTCAAAGAGGTTTGACTAAGCTTGAGATTCAAGTTTGACTTCACTCAACCCTAAGTAATATTTGACCCCTAAGGCATACCTCCGGTCGTTAACTAAATCTGAGTCCATTAGAATTTTAATGTTGATTCGATTTTATTATAACTTGATGGATATCTCCCCTGATCATGTACATAGGATCATTCTAGGTTAGGAGTCCTCATGCAAGCCCAATAGTGGGCGAGTCCATAAAAAAAGAAAAAATCATTCATCATATATGCATTGTTTGCAGTAGGTTGTCTCATATAGGTCGCTAGGCGTTTGGGTAGTTAAATGTCAAGGTTGAGGTTTATGGTTTCCATACAGGCGAAATAGGACATAAAATGTTAAGAGTCAAATCTTGGGCTAGAATCAGATCATGGAGACTTCATGCTTTTCACCAGCTCTAACAGCTCTTCTCGATACTCACTGATTGAATGTGATACTATGTCCATCATATTCTTACTCTTCACCTTTTGTTAGATCCAAGGTTAACAAAGAGAAGAGGGGTTAACTCCAAGAACTCAGTTAGGGTTATGCAAACGGAGAGGCCAATCAAATCAAACCAAGGTTAACAAAGAGAAGAGGGGTTAACTCCAAGAACTCACTTGGGGTTAGGCAAAAGGAGAGGCCAATCAAATCAAATAAACAAAATGAATAAGGGATTGCAAACTTCAAAACCCACAAGTTGGGCAAAAGCAGAGGTAAATGAAGAAGGGATCGCAAACTACGCTTGAGGTGAAGATGTCATGACTCGTATACGGAACTCCTAATGTTGTATATTTTCAAATTTTAGGTGTGCGGCCCATTGTATTTTCAGTGTCAGTTGGGATATATCCCAAGTAGTTTTTAATGTATTCATCTTAGCTGCATTCAATAAAGATGAAACGTTTCATGATTATGACTTTTGTCTTCCTCGACCTTTCATTTGCTTCTAAACTGCTAAGGAAAAACTCTTGTGCTTGCATTCCTGATTTAAATTGAAGAGCTCACTCACCCGTGTGACCATCCAAGTTTTGACATATCCATTTGCTCATATCTTCCATCTCACATCCCGATCACACCTTCACTCTACGTTTTTTCTTTTGTGTCCTACCCCGAATCCAAGGTTAATGGAGAGAAGAGAGGCTACCTTCACCACTAAAGCGAAGTTAGGCAAAAGGAGAGACAAATTTCATTAAAAAACAAAATACGAGGCCAACATGAACACCTACATATTGGGCAAATGGAGAGGTAAATGAGTAAAAACTAAGAGGAGAGAAGCTAACCTGAACACTCACATCAACAGGTTAGGCAAAAGGAGAGAATTCAGATGAACAAGACCAATCATCTCTAAAAGTGAATCTCACTATCAAATAAATCATGCAGCTCAGAAAGACATGCCTAAGATAGGAGGCTTCCACCCCTTACCATTGACATCATCACCACCTTCATTTTCGCCTAGTCGTTTTACCTACATTATTACCTTCTCACACCATCTTCTTAGTCGCCACCACGAACCCGATCATTCATTTTATGACCATCTCATCCCTAAACCCACCTAAGCCAAATAATGTGTTGCGGGTAACATTCATTGATAGGAGAAGTATAAGCTGAAGGTCCATAGTTTAAAAAAAAATCCAAAAAAAAAAGAAAAAAGGAAAAAGAGAAGAAAAAAAAATCCAAAAACAAAGAAAAAAAAAAGAAACCAGAAGAAGAGGCGTAAGAGACAATTAGTAGTCTACATTAGTCACCCGCACACAACCCTAAATCTTCCCCTCAAACCTTCACACCTACCCTTCCCATTCAACCTTCCCACGTATCTAAAAGTCCTTCTTGAGGCATCAACCCTTTAAAGCTGCACCAATTGAACTACGACTGGCCTGATTCCACACTGGATACGTAGGAGAACCTCTTCGAGGCAAAAGGAGAGAATTCACTTTAGAGAAAATCTGTCATTAAATCATTTGGTCTTTGAGAGAGAGAATAAAGAATGGCTAGCCCGAAAACCTCATCAAGTGGGCTAGGCAAAAGGAGAGAGAACCTTGGTCTCTGAGGACAATGAAAAACTCTTAAATTTCCTTTCACCATACATACTCACTTTTCTCCATCAGACTTGGATCATCCTTCATACCCAAATCTAGCCATTTGACCATCTTTTCCCTTATGAGATAAACCCATGAAACATGGTCTTCCATCCATAGACCATCTCGTCTACCTCCATCAGTTCGAACCTCTATCCATCGAACTACTCATCCTTTCATCTTATCACAACTCTCGCCTAACCATCCATAGCCTCGTATTGCCCACCGTTGGGGCCTAACTACTCACATAACATATTTTCTATACCACCATTCTTATCTTTTCCATAATCCATCCTCCATTGTTCCTCACCCTGTGAGCTCTTCTTATTTGGTCATTAGTGCATGTATGAGATTCATCAGTTAATCCTTGCTTTCAGAAAACTTGAGCGAGGGATAACTCCTTTAGCAGAACAAGAAGCCACCTGCATCAAAATAAGGGTTACTTGAAGACAGCACCCACCTAGGTCCATCCTTCTGACTTGCCTGAAGATACTTATTTGTTCACTTGTACTGGGAGCTTGGTATGCTTACATGTTCTTACCCAAATAAAAGAACCAAGAAAGATATAATAAAGGAAAAGGAAATCAAGACGGCTTGCCGCTTGATCCTTCTTAGTGCTTGGGGTTCCTAACCATGACATTGAGGTTGAGCATCCTACCCATCCCATCGTGCAACTTAAGCAAGTCGAGTCTTCCATTGATATCCTTTTTTTGCGGGATTACAACTGGGGGGCTCACTCATCACTCAATATCTGCATCATGGTAACTTACGAAGCAGTTCGACAAGATAACTCATCATTTTCACTAATTTTGCCTTGTCCTTAAGCACACTTCAAAATCACCCTTGACATTTAGAGTCTTTATTTATTTTTACTTATTCCTTTTTTTTTCTCGGGAAAGCGGGGGTTGTTCATATTGCATGCATGCACAAATTCAATGTCCATTTTTTCTTAGTTCATGTGCATTCTTTTTAAGGTCCTAGGAGCTTATATTTTTCATTTAAGTCTCGTTAGTTTTCATTTCGAGTCACATTTTTTTTTCTTTTTTCACTCCGAGTCATTTTTTTCCTTCTTGAGTAACAAAAAAGAAAAAAAACGTCAAATGCATCGCATAAACAAAAAAATTAAATAATAATAAAAGAGTCACATCATGCATTATAATGTGAATATGTGTATATAACATTTTCTCATCAGGGTCACCAAGAGGTATGCATTAGGCTGCATTAGGAAGTCAAGCATATGAAACTCAAAGTCGTGCATGAGTACATAATTGGATCATAAGTCTCGAGTCTATGCATTACATGTAGAATAGCATACCAACTACATGCATATCATCATCGTAATCGTCGTTGGGGGGCTGACAATTATCCACTCAGCAACCTACATTGGCATGAAGAATTAGCTTATAAGAAGGTTTGGAAGACCCGACAACAACAAAGTCATCGCCCGCAGATAAACACTGGGGGCTATGTGAGATGAAGCCCAAATATTATCAAAGGATTAAGCTTGAAATCCCGACGAGAAAAATTAGAATGATGAGCACCAAAAAGCACTTTGGGTCTCTGAAATTTTGATAACACTCTTAAGGATTAGAAATCACTAGAAGGTCATCATCAAGAGCCACCACAGATATCGCATTTATGTCGTCTCCAGACAATGGATATCGCATCCGCTCGGACAACAGATATCGCATCTACGTCGCCTCCAACAAAGGATATCGCATTCGCCCCGACAATAGATATCGCATCTACGTCGTCTTTAGCAAAGTATATCGCATCTACCTCGACAACAGATATCGCATCTAGGTTGTCTCCACAAAGGATATCACATCAAACCCAACAACAGATATCGCATCTACTTCATCTCCAGCAAAGGATATCACATCCGCCCCGGCAACAGATATCGCATCTATGTCGTCTCCAACAAAGGATATCGCATCCGTTACGACAATAGATATCGCATCTATGTCGTCTTTTATCACATCCATCCCGACTATAGATATCGCATCTATGTCGTCTTCTATCACATCCACCCCGATAATAGATATCGCATCCACGTTGTCTTTAGCAAAGGATATCGCATCTACCCCGACAACAGATATCGCATCTAGGTTGTCTCCAACAATGGATATCACATCCAACCCAACAACAGATATCGCATCTAAGTCATCTCCAGCAAAGGAACATCATCATCAACATCGGGAAAGACTAAAAAATCATCATCGACACCGGGAAAGATTGAAAGATCATCATGGACACCGGGAAAAACTGGAAATAATAATCGACTAGGAGCAGGACAGTTGCTTCCAAGCGTCTGCAATCAACAAAGACATTGGATATTGTTTCTGAATGTCAATCAGCTAGAAGTCATACATGCGGCACAAGACATTTGCTTCCAAGTGCCATCCAGTCTCGAGACTTCGCTCCCAAGGCATATCATTTTTAGCGTCATCAATCTACTTTGATCAGTGTCCTTCTCGGACTCGATCAAAGTGGGGGCTAACTGTAGACGCTGAATTTTGTCGTAGTTCGGCTTTGTAATTATGTAGTTTATTTTGAGCATTTTTATTTTTATTTAGGATTAAATGCCAAGTATTCTTGAAATGCAAAAATGATGAAAAAACCCAAATAAAAACCCAAATAAATTTTCCTCTACAAAAAAGCCTTTCACATTAGCCCATTTCCATTTCTGGCCTATACGCGTTCAAATATTCCAAAAACTCGATCAACCCCTTATTCATGTACCTGAGCCTTTTCTTTAAATTATCAACTTTCCACTGACCTCTATGAGTTTTCTAACTTTGGGAGCTAAAAGTACTCATTACAAGCTTTCCAACGATACTTGAATCAAGTTAATCGGAGGTCGGATGAGAAAGTTATGGTCGTTTAAAGTTAGACAGCTCAAAATAACCAACACGCTGGTCCGCAGTGGCCCACTTCATTTCATTCCAACATACTGGGCCTCCTGCTGATCAGAATGGCCCAGCTACCCCTCTTTATTTCATAACCCTAGTTTCCTCACTCCATTTCCCCTATAAATACAACCTCACTCCCATCATATTTCTTTACACTGAATCACCTACAAGTATTGACACTAGGCGATTTCTTCTTCTTCTTCCTCTCTTCTCCTTCCCCTCCTTTCTTCATCATTTGCATACATTAATTCTTGGCATATTTACTTTGTGTTTTTTCATTTTTATTTTCTTGTAATCACTTATACTGTTGTAATCCTGATGTTAATATCAATTATAACTAATTTAAACTGGATTATTTGAGAAGATAACTATAATTTTGTTATTTCTTTATTTGTGTTTTGTTTATTGCGTTTATTTATTCATCGCATTTATTTATTTTCGCACTGTAATTTTTTGCATGCATCTAAACAATTTAAATTAACCTAATTAATTCTCATCGTCTACTCTCTTCGTTAACGAAACGATTTAGTAGAGTCCGTTGTTTGAATGGGAAAATTCGAAGGTTTTTAGTTTCGAATTTGTAACCTTACCCCCGGATCCGAATCTAATGGTTCGCGGTTTGCGGAGTCTACTTTGAGTTTATTAATGCTCACTAAAAATTAATTGGCGACTCTATAATTTATTCAATCTGATTTATTCGCTTTCTTTTCGAATTTTACCTTTTTATTCAAGATTGTATTTGAACATTTCGATTAATGAAATTTGAATTCAAATCCCTTAAAGACTAACACCTCTTTCGATTCACCTAACATCGCGTAGGACACCAATGGAAGTTTTTTCCCGGGTCCTGCAATAATGGAGAGAAGATGAGAATGGAGATAAGAGGACTTAAACAAGTGGAGAAAAGGAGATAATAATGGTAGGAAAGTGATGAAGAATGATAGGAAAAAGGTAGGGAAAAGGATAGGAAGAAAGGGCTTTTGTGTGGGTTTTTTGTGGTGTTTTAGGATGCTTTTGTGAAGGTTTTATGTAAGAATGGTGGGGATAGTATGAGAGTAGGGATGAGAGGTATAAGAGGATGAAGACATGGAGATTAGGATGATAAGAAAATGGTGAAGAAGTGATAGAGAAATGGTGGTAGAATAATAACTACTAGAATGGAGAGATTAGAGAGATGAGAGAATAGAAGTGTAGGAGGAAGAATGAATGAATGGTTGAGTGAGTTTAGCTTTGGCATAAGGGGGTATTTATCGGAGTAAAGGTGTGTAGGTAGAGGACATACATTCATGCACATACATGTACATGCATTCACGTAGTTAAGCTGGCACAGAAGGCAAGGCAACTAGGGGGGATGAGCTACTGTGGACGGTGGCACGTGGTTAATTAACCACGTGTGGTCATCGTGTAGGCCTGTTGGCCACTACGCCAGGGGGGAGGCACCAGCTTTGTCCATGCATGCATGGACGGTGGAGTGTGAAGTCAGCCAACCTAGGGAAGCTGCCATTCACACTGGACGAAATGAGCACATGTTCATTTAGCTTTTGACAGTTGTTTTTGGGTGTTTTTGTGAGGATTCGATCTCGCGACCTCTGGCACTTGATCTTATGGCTTGCATGGCTTGGCTGCCTTTATTTTCTAATTTCCTAATTTTCTAGCTAAAAAATATACAAATAGGAAATAATAAAAATTACATTAAAAGTACATAAAATCTATGCTAAAATCTAGCTTATTGATCGACTTCTTCTTCTTCTTCTTCATTTTTGCCTTGTTTTATAGATATGTTATATATTCATGTTCCAAAATCCGGTGTCTATAGAGAGCCCGCACTTTGATTGAGCTCGAGGATAGGACGAAGATCAAAGTAGACTTGATTTGTAGAACACCGGTTGAGATATGACTTTGGAATGTAAAGCCTGAGATATGACTTTGGAGTGCAAAGCCTGGGGTGATGCTTGGAAGCTGAGTCCTATATCGCAGTGGTGGGTGGCATGCGCCTTTGTCGGGGATGATCTCGAGCAAGTATGATGCTTTACTTGACTGTTGATGAGTTTTGCGTATCGTGCGTTGATCTCAGCCGAGAATGACGCCCTACTTGAAGTGATCTTGGACATCTGATGACATCGTACTCGGAATGATCTCGGCCGCTGAAGGCGTCCTACTTGAAGGTGTTGGCTGACACTTGGAAGCTATGTCCTGTGTCGCGGTTGGCGAACTTGCGCCGATAGGTGATCTCAGGCGAGAATGGCCTTACTTGTTGGAGAGATTTCATCGGGCACGATGCCGATGGCTCTTTGATGTTAATGCTGATTTTTTAGTCTTTTCCAGTATCGTTTCCAGTCTTTCCCGGTGTCGTTTCAGTCTTTCCCGGTGTCGATATTGATGATTGTTGGCATTTTCAATGCCGAGGGACTTCATCGATCGTAATGTCGACGGCCCAGGGGGTTGAGACTTCACCGAAACTCTGTCGGCGGCTCAGGATTGGGACTGCATCGAAACTCTGCGGATGGCTTTGGCTATTGAGACTTCACCGAAACTCTGCCGGTGGCTCTGATGCTGATGGGGACTTACGCCGATGAGCTACCTTGTTTTTGGGTTTTCTGACGATGATGATTGTTTAGATCCAATTTTGTGTCTAAATAGCGCATTAATTCTTAGGCTTTTGACTCGTTCGTGTTTTAATTTCATAACTTTTAATACGTTTTTGGTTATTTAGTAGATTTTGGAGTTTTTAATCAAAACGTGGCAAAAAGGGCCATTTTGCAGCTATTTAGGGAATCCCGAGATTCCCCAAGTTTTGATCGAGTCAAAGGCGAAGATAAGA
This sequence comes from Portulaca oleracea, assembly GCA_029582165.1. NCBI lineage: Eukaryota > Viridiplantae > Streptophyta > Magnoliopsida > Caryophyllales > Portulacaceae > Portulaca > Portulaca oleracea. The sequence continues at coordinate 5,777,257 of CM055878.1, read as the reverse complement.
AGGAAATTCCAGCCAGCCGAGGAGGACCGCAACTGGGTCCTGAAGACCGTACCTACGGTGGCCACCATGACTTGAGCAGGAAGCAGGTTCCCAAAGGAGGACCGCACCTGTGGTACACCCGACCGCACATGCTGTCATGCGAAGGAGAGAACTGAGAATCGCCATGTGCCTCGCAAGACCGCACCTGCGGTCTCCAGCGAATTCAGAAAAACAATTTTATGGAGTGCTGCATTTTGAGTAACTACCTTGGCTTGTATAAATACCCCTCTTGGACGATTAGAAAAAGGAGAGGCAGTTATCTTGTAATATAAACACTTTAGCTATCAATTAGAGATTAGTGTGTTTTCTTAGTAATTAGTGGGTGATTAGACTTGGTTTATTGCATTTGCACTAGATTTTATTGGAATCTATTGAAATTCTGAAGATTTCTACTTATTTTGGAGCTTGGATTCTTATTACTCTTGATCATCCTTCCATTGGCATCGTCTAATGAGCATTTCTTAATACCTACTCTCTTTAATTTATTTATTTACATTTCAATCTCTGTTTTTATTATTGGATTGCTTAGTGTTTGTTGTTATTTGATTGTAGTTTTGATTCTTAATTTCTCTGCTTTAATCATGAATGATGGAGTTATTATTATTGTTAGATGTTAATTGAGATGATTAGAGGTTAGAACCCTTATGGGTTAGGGAGAAATTAAGGATGTGAATGGTTGATTTGGATTGGGTTAGCAAGTTTAGGAGGTAATTCATAGTGGAATTAATTTCCCACTCCTATTCTTCCCTAAAGTTGAATGTATTTGAGATCGAAAGCTCTTGAATACATCAAACACTTGAGTTGGAAGATAGGAAATGGGATGGTTAATACTCACCTACGAAAGTGGAAAGAGGTTAACTAGAAAGTCCCGTTTCTTTAACCCTCCGGGTCCGTGGTGGGCTTGTAGGAAGTTAATCCGGATTATCCTTGAAAAAGGAAATCCAGTGGGTTTATTCTAACGGGATTGTCACTTAATTCTACTAGCTTGCTGCTTCCTAATTGCAAAACCCTCTTCCTTATTACCTTTTGCGTCCCGAAACCTCCCGACACCCATTGTTCCCATTGATGAGGGCATATAGTGACTATATATTGGAAGCATTTTGATAGTGAAATTTGGGGATTAATGTGCTTAATTGATCTTTTATGATCTTATTTCGCTATCTTAACTAAGTTTTGTGTGTGTTGTTCAATTTATGCAGATTAGTGATATGAACTCCAAAGGTCACATCCATTGCTTGATTCATCACTAAAAGAGCTTCCCGACGATATATTATAAGGTCAATTCCGAGTTGAGATGATGGAGTTATGAGTAAAATAGCAGAAAGTGTGCGAAAAGTGATATATGTCTACTCTTTTGGTCACCATCGTTTCCACAAGTATGCTATGACATTGAGACTTATGCCAATGAAAATTAGACTCCTAGAGCTTTCTGAAAAGTCATGAACCAAGTCAATCGGACGTCGGGCGAAGGAGATATGGCCAAAACAAGACGACCCAAAAAACTCGAGAACCAACACGACCCGTGTTGACATCAACACGGTCTGTGTTAGCCTCCAGAGAGCTCAATTTCCCCAGAAACCATCAACACGACCCGTGTTGACACCAACACGGTCCGTGTTGACCCTGTTTATGACGATTTGGCTGTTTCAACTTCTCTTAATGGCTATATAATTGTAGATTCGGCTGATTCATCAATCACCATCCATCTTCATTCATTCACTCCCATTCACCATCCACCTCCATCTCTACCACCATCCCTTCCTCCACAAATCCATCCACATTCATCCTTAGTTGAAGATTGAGAGTTTATTAGAGTTCGAAGATCGATTCTCAAGAAATCCATTGAAGTGGAGCAAAAGTCCCCAACGACGACCATTTAAGCGAGGAATGATTTCCATCTCGGTTTACTTCTCTTTCTTTTAGAATTCATGCTTTCTAGAATAGATTTTGATATGTTTTGTGTTTTGAACATGAGTAGTGAGTAGTTTCTTTCAGTTTGGGGGATAATCCCTTTCAAGTTTCTCTTATGGATTGAGTATTGTTGGATTGAACAAGTTTGTTTATCTTGTTTGAATGCATTTTATTTATCCTTTGATTTTGTATGTCATTGCTTTTGCTTGATCACCATTAGCATGGTTATAGATTGTTGAGTGAAGTACCAAACAGAGAAATTCGATAATCGGAACCCTTAGGATTAAACTAGTATATGAAGTGAACTAGAGATAGAAGACTTTGTAACTAGGGGTCATTGGATAATTTGATATTTATCTTAGATAAAATTGACACAATAAAGAGTCCAATAGATCAATTTTACTAAGCAATCCGTTTCATTGCCAAAAGCTCGCTACGGAGTACATTATGCGATTATCGACCCTAAAATGTACAACATTAGTGACATACATGTTCAATCCACTTGTTTGATTCATAGAGTTGCTTAGGTTTTATCCCCTGAACGTGTTTCTCATATTGATTTCATCTTATGAATTGTGTGAATATTTGATTTATTTGAACTTTTTTAGTGACTAGAACTAGAATTAGTTATTCTCAATCTAAAGCCCGACCGATTTAGCAATCACCTAGGAGGCTAGTTTGGTGTGTAGTTAACAAAGTCCCTGTGGGATCGACCTTGATACTTGCTACACGAGCACCCGTGCACTTGCAGCTTATCATGTTTTTGGCGCCGTTGCCATGGGTTTGATGAGTGAATCCCATGGGTTTAAGATGAGTGAATCCCATGGGTTTGATGCTAGGTATGTTGATGATTTTTCTCATGGGTCAATTGATACTATTGATGAGGAGGCTTGTGAGGGGGTTGTGGGTGGATTAGATCCTTCAAGCAAAGAATTTCATGATGTTGTACTCCCTACTTCCAATGTCTTATTCCATGCTTCTACTCCTTGTTCACCACTTTACTATTCCCCTAAATGCCTAGATGAGCCACCTTTTGTTGAAGAGACCATATGTGTTCACGTTGATGTGGGCTTTGTGGTTAATTCTTGTGATATGCTTGAGGGGAACAACAATATTCTTTATATGTCCATAGGTACATTAAGAGGGTACCATTCCTCTCTTGATCCATATTGTATTTACCTAGAGGACTTGCCTAGAAAACTCATGTGGACAACTTATTTTGATTCTTTTGATTTTTCTAAGGCCTTTGATCTATTTAAGAAAGCGATACTTACATTTTCTGCTATAATTCTTTTGTTGCTTTCTTATTTGCAAGCTTGTAAATCGCATGCTGAAGAGTTTGACAAGCTTCTAAGGGCATTGACAGTATCTGAAGTAATGGCCCCAGTCTTGAGTTCTTGATGGAGCGGCTGATGCTCCATTCGCCCCATTCTTGAAGAGGCGATAGTTTAGGTGCATCCAGCACCTAACCTGGTGAGATCTTTCCTTATTTCCCCTTTTTCAATTTATTTGAATGTGCTTGCATTGAGGGCAATGCTTTGTCCAAGCATGGGGGGAATGTTATAAATGTGTAGTAGTGCCTTGAGTTTGTTTTTGTTTGTTTTTCTTAGTTTTTTTGGTTTTGTTTATTTATAAATAATTGCATCCACCTAGTTGCGTTAGTTAGATTCATCCTTGGTTTTTATTTTTTTTATCTTAGTTTTTAGTTTGTTTTATTTTCTAGGTTTGCATTTAGTTTAGTTTTAGTTTTTATTTTGAGAAAAAAATTCCAAAAAATCAGAAAATTAGAAAAATTAAAAAATTGAGGGAAAAAGTCTAGGTTTTCTTTTAACTAGATTAAATCTTGAGTAGCCCATTTGTGAATAACAGTCATGAAAAGAGTTTGTGAAAGTTTAGTGAGTTAAGCACTGCATTTTGAAAGTGATATTTGATTACCCCTTGTGATCTATTGGAATGATTTGGCATATACATCTATTTGAGCTAGGTTTATTTGAGAGCTTTTACCCGTGAGACCACAAAGCCTTAAAATGACTAATCATTTTTATTAGTCTCATATTTTCCATGTGTAACTCATCCTTAGTTTCATTCTCTAGAACTTGCAATGTATATCTTTGAAATTGCATTTTTGCTTGTGCACTGATAATATGATAGAGGCATTCTTTTGTATATATTTTAGCTACAAAGCCAAATAGCCACCCTTTGCATGTTAAAATCCGCCTTTAACCCTCTTTTAGCCTTGTATCACTCTTTCTTTTGATTACCTATATTGAAAGTCATGGCTGAATATTGAATTTACTACCCTTAAGCCTATGCTTGGATTGTTAGAGTGTGAAGAGTTGGGTTTATTATGGTGTTTTTGTCGTTTGGTTTTGTTGGGGAGGTTGTGAAGTTGATTATCATGAGATTGCTCCCAATTGTAGCTTGATATGGATTGAGGTGGAAATTTGCCTTATAATTGTATATTTATTTGTTTTGAGTTGTAGTTCATTTTGAAGAAAAAAAAGAAAAAACAAATAAAAAGCAAAAAGATAAAAAAAGGGAAAAAATAGAATGAAAAAAAGGTAGAAATAAAGTGTTTAGTATTTTGTTAGTTTATTTTCTTTGATTTGAGGCGATTTCCACATGATTATGGGACGCGTTGTAGTGAATATAAGTGGTGAATGTTCTTATTTGAATAATTTGGTGAGGTTTATGCTCCAAGTCTTGGGTTTTTAGCTCCACTTCCGCAAATATATTTCAGCTTCTTACCCTTAACCTTAGCCTCATTACAACCCTTTTGAAAGTCCTCTTGATTGTCATTGTGCATTGCATATTAGCAGTAGAGAATTGAGATGTGTTGCAAGCTTATGGTAGGATGTTGCTTTGGTTTGAGTATTGAGCGAACCTTCAATAATTTATTCACATTTAAACACATGAGAGGAGTGTTTCCACATTCGCAAAAGTGAGGTTGCTCTCAATTCACCTAGTTTCTTATTTAACATGTGCCTACTTGTTTCATTTCTGATTAGGGGGTCATTGATTTGAACTTGAGAAGTGTAGTGCTTATAAATCTTTCCAATGCTTCTCCTTCTCTTGTATATGGACTTTGATTCACTTTTGGGGTGTTCTAGATTAGATTTAGTTGATTGAAAGATCATGTTGATGCTTTTCTAAGGAGATTATAAATAAAATCCTTGTTTTCATTTTGAGTCTTTTGTTTTGTTTTGTTTTTGAGTCTTTTGTCCCCGTGTTTTTATTTCTTTTCTTTTCTTTTCTTTTGTGAGTCTGGACTTGCTTGGGGACAAGCAAGAACTAAGCATGGGGGAATTTGATGAGGGCATATAGTGACTATATATTGGAAGCATTTTGATAGTGAAATTTGGGGATTAATGTTCTTAATTGATCTTTTATGATCTTATTTCACAATCTTAACTAAGTTTTGTGTGTTTTGTTCAATTTGTGCAGATTAGTGATATGAACTCCAAAGATCACATCCATTGCTTGATTCATCACTAAAAGAGCTTTCCGACGTTATATTATAAGGTCAATTCCAAGTTGAGATGATGGAGTTATGAGTAAAATAGCAAAAAGTGTGCGAAAACTGATATATGTCTACTCTTTTGGTCACCATCATTTCCACAAGTATGCTATGACATTGAGACTTATGCCAATGAAAATTAGACTCCTAGAGCTTTCCGAAAAGTCAAGAACCAAGTCAATCGGACGTCGGACGAAGGAGATATGGCCGAAACAAGACGACCCAAAAAACTCCAGAACCAACACGACCCGTGTTGACATCAACACGGTCTGTGTTGGCCTCCAGAGAGCTCAATTTCCCCAGAAACCATCAACACGACCCGTGTTGACACCAACACGGTCCGTGTTGACCCTGTTTATGACGATTTGGCCATTTCAACTTCTCTTAATGGCTATATAATTGTAGATTCGGCTGATTCATCAATCACCATCCACCTTCATTCATTCACTCCCATTCACCATCCATCTCCATCTCTACCACCATCCCTTCCTCCACAAATCCATCCACATTCATCCTTAGTTGAAGATTGAGAGTTTATTAGAGTTCGAAGATCGATTCTCAAGAAATCCATTGAAGTGGAGGAGCAAAAGTCCCCACCGACTACCATTCAAGCGAGGAATGATTTCCATCTCGGTTTACTTGTCTTTCTTTTAGAATTCATGCTTTCTAGAATAGATTTTGATATGTTTTGTGTTTTGAACATGAGTAGTGAGTAGTTTCTTTCAGTTTGGGGGATAATCCCTTTCAAGTTTCTCTTGTGGATTGAGTATTGTTGGATTGAACAAGTTTGTTTATCTTGTTTGAATGCATTTTATTTATCCTTTGATTTTGTATGTCATTGCTTTTGCTTGATCACCATTAGCATGGTTATAGATTGTTGAGTGAAGTACCAAACGGAGAAATTCGATAATCGGAACCCTTAGGATTAAACTAGTATATGAAGTAAACTAGAGATAGAAGACTTTGTAACTAGGGGTCATTGGATAATTTGATATTTAACTTAGATAAAATTGACACAATAAAGAGTTCAATAGATCAATTTTACTAAGCAATCCGTTTCATTGCCAAAAGCTCGCTACGGAGTACATTATGCGATTATCGACCCTAAAATGTACAACATTAGTGACATACATGTTCAATCCACTTTTTTGATTCATAGAGTTGCTTAGGTTTTATCCCCTGAACGTGTTTCTCATATTGATTTCATCTTATGAATTGTGTGAATATTTGATTTATTTGAACTTTTTTAGTGACTAGAACTAGAATTAGTTATTCTCAATCTAAAACCCGACCGATTTAGCAATCACCTAGGAGGCTAGTTTGGTGCGTAGTTAACAAAGTCCCTGTGGGATCGACCTTGATACTTGCTACACGAGCACCCGTGCACTTGCGGCTTATCACCCATATTGGCCGAACCTTAGTTGTGTTTGTGTTCCGTTTGCATTGTCCTTCACCTAAAAACCCTCTTGTTATCTTGTTATCCTAAACCTCAACTAGAGTCAAGTTGTCCTAGCCAAGGCCGCTAGCTCCTCGAGAAGAACGATACAAAAACCGGGGTACAAAAACCACGTTACACAAAATGGCGCCGTTGCCGGGGAGCAAGCGCACCTAGCTTAGCTCTTTGTCTTTAGGTTGTTTAAGATCATTTCCTTTGCTAGAGATTTGGTATCCTTAGTTGTTAAGAATTTGATTCTTCTATTTGTTCTTTTTGTGTATGCAGACTCGATCTCGACGACGCCGAGCGCCTAAAACTCTACTGATTTCGAATCCGAAAAGTATTATTCGCAAGGCAAACGCTAGCTCGAGACGAGAAAGGCAGCAAAGGGAGCAAGGGAAGGGTGAAATTCCAATGGCTGACAGAGATCAAAATCCACCCCGTACCTTGGGTTCATATTCATTACCATCATCGGGTACGGGAGGCGACCCCATAGTATTACCTACATTACCACCAAACGCATCATTCGAATTTAAACCATATTTGCTTGAGATATTCGAGAATACTCCATACCATGGAGGTGAACATGAGAATCCCATTGACCACATCAATAGGTTCGAGCAACGTATCGGTTTCGTGCAAATGAATGGAGTTTCCGCTAAATATATGAAGTTGAAGTTTTTTCCTCTCACCTTGAAAGGGAAGGCACTATTGTGGCTCAACACTTGTCCGCCGGGTACTTATTCTTCATGGGACGCCCTCAGTCAGGATTTTCTTCAAAAATTTTTTCCCAATGATGAGATGTGTCGTTTGAGGCAAGCCATTATGAGTTTTCAACAAGAGTCCGGTGAGACTTTATTCGAAGCATGGGGAAGGTTCAAAGGTCTGCAACGGAGATGTCCTCACTACAATCTGGAAGATTGGCTACTTTTACACCATTTTTACTCAGGATTATGTAGTTCTTTGCGAGAATCTATCGATCATGCCTCCGGTGGCATGTTTCTCAAGAAGACGGCGGATGAGGCAAACGTGTTTCTTCATGAGTTATCTGAAAACTCTCCACATTGGGGAGGCGGCCGTGGTCCAAGGGATGGAGGCGTTTCTTTAGAGAGTAACCCGATAATTAAATTTCTTATGAATGCTGTATTGGAGATGCAACAGAAGAAGGCCTTAGAAGAGACTACAAGGCAAGTAAAAACAGCTCAAGAGGTACCGATGCTTATTCCGGATGTCAGAGTTGTTGTGTGTGATTTTTGTGGAAGACCACACCCTTTGCAATAATGTGGTGAATGCCAATCCGAGCAAGTTCAAGCAATTAATCCCAATAATAACCTTTCCTATTCTACTCAAAATCCAATTCGTCCTCGTGGAAATTATGCCTATAACCAACAAGTCCCACAAAACCGAAACCCACCCCCCGGATTCCAAAATCAAAACTGTCATCCATATCAACAAAACCCTCACCATGGTCAATCTTCCCAAGTATCCAAACCACCACAACAAGAATTTTCCATTGAGCAAATATTACAAAATCTCATTGACTCAAGATAGAGACCAAGCACACATTAAGAATCTTGAGTTACAATTTGCTCAAATGGCGCAACAAGTCAAGCCTATCCAATCCCTTCCTAGCCAACCTCAACCCAACCCTAAGGGGCAACTTAATGCAATCATATTGCGGAGTGGTAGGGAGATTGAAGGTCCTAAAATGGTGGCTGAGGGTGTTTTGGGAGAAAAAAAAGGTGATGTAGTGGATGTCACGGATGAGGAGGATTTGATAGAGAAAAGGGAGAGCGAGTTTGTTTTTGTGAAGGGAAATGAGGGAGTTCATGAGGAAGATTTAGAAGAATCTAGTATTGAGAGAGAATTGATTGAGAAAGAAAGAGAAGAGATGGAGAAAGTAAGAAAAGGTAAAGGAGTGACCCAATTCAAGTTATTGAGAAGCCGAAGTTGCCGCCGGTTCCTTTTCCCGAGAGGTTAGCCAAGCCCAAGTCGGAGTCTAAATTTTTAAAGTTCATAGAAATGCTCAAGAAACATCAAGTGAATATCCCATTCCTAGATGCTATTTCCGAGGTTCCATCCATTAAGAAGCACTTGAAGGAACGTCTTACTAGCAAGAGGAGAATTCAAGAGAAGACTATTATCCACTTGACGGCCAATGGTAGTGCTATTATTGACAACAAAACGCCGGAGAAGCTCGCTGACCCCTGGAGTTTTTCCATTCCTTGCACTATTGGTGACATGAGGATTAGTCGTGCTCTTTGTGATTTAGGGGCTAGCATGAGCGTTATGCCTCATTCTATAGGCAAGAAGTTGAACCTTGACGATTTAACTCCCACAACCATTAATCTTCAATTGGCCGATCATTCCGTGCGAACACCCTTGGGTATATTGGAGGATATTCTGGTCCAAGTGGGTAGATTTTTGATACCATGTGATTTCGTGATTCTAGAGATGGATAAAGATTCCAACATTCCTATTATTTTGGGAAGGCCATTTCTTGCTACGGACGGAGCAATAATAGATGTGAAGCATGGTAGTATGTCATTGAATGTCGGTAATGAGAGCATTATTTTCAACCTCGAGGGGTCCTTGAAAAATCCTTCTTATGGTGATTCATGTTATGCTATCGATATGATGGAAGTGCTAGTCGACGAATATATTGAAGAATCTCATCTACTTGAATCTACTTGCGATGATCCTTTGGGAGCATGTCTTGCGGAGTCTTTCCAATTCAGGTCTGACGGCACCGACATCACATTTCTCACCAACCTTCATTATTCGTCACCAACCCATAAGGAGATTACTATTGATGAGCCTCATATTGAGTGTATGGAAATTCAAGAAGTTATCTACAAGGGTATGTCTTCTTCCCAAACTAAATCCTCTACTTCTTCTTTAGAGCTTAAACCTTTACCCCCTTACTTACAATTTACTTTATTGGATGATGAAAAGTCTTGTCCTGTTATTCTGAATGCTAAATTGCATGACTCTGACTTGTTTAAGTTGCTTGATTTGTTGAGAAAACATAGGGTGCATTAGGTTATAGAATTGAGGATTTGAAAGGTTTGTCCCAAACCATATGCATGCATTCCATTGATTTATTAGAAGATGCAAAGCCAACTAGGCAACCACAACGTAGGTTGAACCCTAATATGCAAGAAGTGGTAAAGAAAGAACTAGTCAAGCTTTTAGCCGGTGGGATCATCTTCCCCATCGCAAATAGCGAATGGGTAAGCCCGGTTCAATGTGAACCTAAGAAGGGTGGGATGACAGTTATTGAGAATGAAAAGAATGAGCTAGTTAGTACTGAAACCGTCACGGGGTGGCGGATATGCATTGACTATCAACAATTGAACAAAGTGACCAAGAAGGACCATTTCCCTCTCCCCTTCATTGACCAAATGTGAGAGAGGTTGGCGGGTCACACATATTTCTGAATTTTAGATGGGTACTCAAGGTTTTTTCCAAATTCCAATTCATCTCGCGCATCAAGAAAAGACTACTTTTACTTGTCCATATGTTACATTTGCTTATAGACATATGCCATTTGGTTTGTGCAATGCACTTGGAACATTTCAATGATGCATGATGGCCATTTTTAGTGACTTCATTGAACAATGTATGGAAGTTTTCATGGATGACTTTTCTGTTTATGGTAATACCTTTGATGATTGTTTGGATAACTTAGAGAAAGTTCTAATTCGTTGTGAGGAAGTCGACTTAGTTTTAAACTGGGAAAAATGCAATTTCATGGTAGAAGAAGGTATTGTTTTGGGGCATTTAATTTCTTCGAGGGGCATCGAGGTTGACAATGCAAAAGTTGAAGTGATAGAGCACCTACGACGCCCGGTTTCTGTTAAAGGGGTGCGTAGTTTCCTTGGCCATGCCGGCTTTTACCGTCGGTTCGTCAAGGATTTTTCTAAAATCGCTTGTTCTTTTAACTGATCTCTTGTGCAAAGATGCCCCATTATCTTTTACTGATGAATGTCTCGAGTCCTTTTACAGGTTAAAGCAAGCCTTGGTATCCGCGCGGGTTGTCCAACCTCCGGATTGGACTTACCTTTCGAGATCATGGTCGATGCGAGCGATTTCGCAATTGGAGCATGTTTCGCTCAAACCAAAGAGAGGAAGCTGCGGGTCTTTTACTATGCAAGTCATGTACTTGATAGTGCACAGAAAAATTATACAACCACGGAAAAGGAGCTCTTGCCTATCATCTTTGCTCTAAACAAATTTTGGCAATACCTCTTGTTTTCCAAGGTTGTTGTATAGCCAGATCATGCCGCAATCAAGTTCTTAATGGGGAAGAAAGAAACGATACTAAGACTCATTCGTTGGGTTTTGCTTATGCAAGAGTTTGACTTGGAGATTCGCGACAAGGCCGGGACTAAGAATGTAGTAGCCGACCACTTGTCGAGGATCCTTGTTGATTTAGATGATACTCAACCCATCATGGACTCTTTCCTAGATGAACGTCTTATGCCCGTCAAGCATTCTCACCCATGGTACGCCGATATAATCAACTACTTGTCTAGTTAGGTGATTCCTAAAAATTTGACCCCTCATCAAAATAAAAAGTTCTTTCATGACGTAAAACATTTCTTTTGGGATGATCCATTCTTGTTACGTTTATGCAATGACAGAATGTATAGAAGATACTTACCTGAGAGTGAAGTGAAGTCCGTATTGACGCATTGCCGGTACAAGCCGGTTATTGGTGGTCGACCCTCTTTCGAAATGCTTATCTTCATGTCAAGTCGTGCAATAAAATGCCAAAGGTCCGAGAACATTTCCCGGAAAATTGAGACACCACTGAATTTCATTCTCGTGGTGGAGGTTTTCGATGTGTGGGGGTTGGATTTTATGGGTCCATTTCCGTCCTCAAGAGAGCATCAATATATTTTAGTGGCGGTTGACTACGTGTCGAAGTGGGTTAAAGCTATTTCATGTGTGAGAAGTGATGGAAAATCAGTGTCAAGATTTTTGAAGAAGGTCATTTTTCCAAGATTTGGTATTCCGAGGGTCATTATTAGTGACAATGGATCTCATTTCGTTGAGAAAAGGTTTGAGTCTCTTTTAGCCAAATATGGTATCACTCAAAAAAGAGGACTCCCTTATCACCCTCAAACACAAGGCCAAGTAGAGATTTCGAATCGTGCAATTAAGGAGATTTTGGAGAAGACGATCAGTTCCTCACGAAGAGATTGGGTGGATAAACTAGATGACGTCTTATGGACTTATCGCACCTCCTTCAAAACGCCAATAGGAACTACTCCATACCGCCTTGTCTACGGGAAAGCATGCCATTTTCCCGTGGAACTTGAACACAAGACATTGTGGGCGATCAAAAAGATGAATTATGATCTCAAGGCGGCCGGGGCGAGTCGTTTGCTCCAATTGGAGGAGCTTGAGGAATTGAGACGACACTCTTATGAAAACAATAGGATTTACAAGGAGCGAACCAAAGCATGGCACGACAAGAGATTGAACCATCGTGATTATGTAGTCGGTGATAAAGTTCTCATCTTCAATTAGAGACTTAAACTCTTTTCCGGAAAGCTGAGATCGAGATGGTCGGGGCCCTTCGAAATTGTAAACATTATTTCCACTAGGGTTGTTGAACTTAAGAATGCCAAGGGAGAGTGTTTCAAAGTTAATTCATCAAAGATCAAGCCATGCATTATGGGAAAGGAATATGCGGGGACGGTTGTGGTGTTGCTCGCTAATTTCGAGAGTTGAAAGTATGGATTAGGTCAAGCTAGGACCTAAAACAAGCAACCAGGAGGAGGTTCGAGCTACGCTCCTCTTCCTTAGTGTTTTTGTTTTATTTCTTGTATTCTTATTTCTTTAATCCTAAAGTTTTTGTTTTGTTTTTGTTGAAGTTTGAGAAAAAGAAAAAAAAAATTGAGAAAATAGAAAAAATTCAAGAGTGAAAAGAAAATGTTGTGAAGAGAGTGATTCATTGTGGTTTTTGATTGTAAAAAGATGTTCTTGGAAGTTTTTTGAGTGTGAAGAAAAGAGGGTTTGATAATGAGAAGAGTAGAAATCTTAGGACTTAACTTTATTTTCAAAGAGTTTTGAGTCTTGTAGGTGTCGAGCATGAGCAGAGGGAGACCGCACCTGCGGTGCAACAGATCGCAGGTACGGTCCTGTTATTGCTCCTCGTTCAACTTTTGGCTCCAGGCGAAGACCGTAGCTACTGTCCTCACCACCGCACCTCCGGTTTCAGAAGGACGATTTTCCTCCCAGGATGGCTCCAATGGGAGACCGCACCTGTGGTACGTCGAATGTCAGCGAAAATTGTTGGGACTAATAACCTTTCTCCCTCTCATTTTCTTTCATTTCTTTCCCCTCTCACTCACTCAAATACTTTCTTCTCCCTCTAAACTGTAAAACCCTTGCCCCAAATCACTCCAATCCTTCACAAATGTCCCTTCCCCACTCTCCATTTTCGTGATTTCGTGCCCTAGCCGCGCCACATCTGCATTTTCTCACCATTTATGGAGCTCTTCAAGTGCAACTTATGGGTAGAAACCTTTTTGGGGTTCGAAAATGGAAAGGGAGTGCTCCTAAGTCCTCAAATCAGGTTTTTCTTGCTTCTTGGTGGGTCAAAATTACGTTATTTGCTAAATTTAGGTGTTGTGTGCAAGATTTTGTTGTTGCTTTTTGAAGATTTGTTGGTGAAAGTTCTTGGTTGACAATAGTAGTTTAGAAATTGTGTGAATCCTATATTGTCTTTGCTGTTTGCTTATTCTAATGGGTCGAGCTAAGCGTGCCCGGACCGAGAAAGAACCAACCCCTCCTCTATCTACGTCGGCTGAGCCCAACAAGAACCGCTACAAAGCACAACCCGCCTCCTTGATTCAATGTGACCCGAAAGTGAAGGTTACCTTTAGGGATGAGATGCATAAACGGAGGTTTGCAAGTTTCACACAAAGGAAAATTTGTGCTCCCGATATTTACGATGAGCAAATGGCAAAAGACATCTATTGCAAGCCAAGCATGGATTTCTTCATCAAAACCTTAGGTTGGGAAATCTTCATTACCATCATTGAACCGATCGTCGATCAACCGGTGCTCAAATTCTTGAGTTCTTTAGTTGTGAAAGAAAATGGCACGTCCAATGCCACAATTACCTATCGGGTTGCCAAGAAGGAAGTTGAGTGTTCGGTTCAAGATCTTTACAATGCTTTAGGTCTCCCTGTGGACGGGTTGCACTATGGAGAATGCGCCAATTTCAACGAGCAAGAAGCAATGAAGGCTCTCACCTGTTGGCGGAGACGACATCTAAAATCTTGGGCCCGTCAATCAAAGATTCATTACCCGAATAATTCAAAAGCTTTGGGTTTTTGCAACCTAAGTGTTCGACTCTTCCATCGGATCATTTCAAGTTTTGTCTTCGGCTGAGACATTGGACGGCCAAACATCCGTAAAGACGATCTCTTCGTCATTTTCAACGCAATCAATGGTCATCGTGTCAACACCGGCTCTTGTATTATCCATTGCCTTCGGGAAATCACCCTTGAAGTTCATAACATGACCATTGGCATGGGACAAATAATCTGTCACTTTCTCAAGAGGCAAGGCTTCGAGTCCTACCTTGCCAAATGGACTCCACGGTATTTCCCCAACCCTATCGATGGTGTTAGATTACGGAAGATGAAATTCTTGGCAAAGCATAAGACGCAAATGTTATACCGCCACGGTTATGACTCCCACAATATCGGAATTCGATTGGATCATGATCATGCTGAAGAATGGTTGGATGTCATCGACCAATGAAACTGGTCGTGTGGACAAAGGCACGGAGTTCGCCGAATAGTGGGTGGTCCTTTTGAACCCGTGGAGGAGAATGAAGAGGAAACCGAGGAAGAGGAGGAAGAAGAGCAAGAGCAAGGAGGGGATGCAAGTGCAAGTCAAGCCGAAGATACTACATTGGAGAGCATCAATGATCAACTAGAGGAACTACATAATGAGTTCCAAGAGCAGCGAGAATTAATCCAAAACCAACATAGTTTGCTTGAAAATTTGCAAGAGCTTCTTGAAGTGCAGCAAGAGATCCTTGTTGGCATTCAATCGCAGCTCCAACCCCATCCTCCTCCGGGAGGATCCGCCTGATGATCAGTTTGTAAGCATCCCCGCCCCCACTCGATCTTTTTCATTGTTTTTATATGTTTTACTATGTAAAATGTAAGTGTGTGGGGGGGGTGCCTCATCGGGGAGTTTTTGCATGTTTAGTATCTCATTTTTTTTTCGCTTGTTTTGATGTCAGTTCCAAGGATGGTTGGGCATGTTTTGTGGTGGTTGTCTTTTGGGAGTAAGTTGGTTTGGTTTGTCTTGTGACGGTTGTAGTTTGGTTTGGTCAGTTTGGTAATGAGGAGTGTTTCACCATTATTTCTCGCCTCAATGAGTGAGATTCGGGGATAAGATATATCATTGGCAATGTATATATTGTTCATAGTTTTCTTTTCTTCTTTTTAGTTCTTTATTGTTTAGATAGTTAGTTTTCCTTTGATTCCTATCAATCTAGTATGCGATTTTGTCCCATATAAGTCGTCCTTTTGCTCTAATATCGTGTTTCTATTAAATGACGACTTCGATCACGGCTTGAACATTTATGAAGAGCCCGAGGTAATATCTTTCTACCTTGCTCTTCCCTATGTGAATTATTTTGATCCGTAGATTTTCTTTTGGGTGGCGAACCCCTTTGAATGTCTGTGTTGGGCTTATCTTGTTGTTTGAGCCGTGTGGGCTCGGGTCGCCACCATTTGTTGGATAGTTGTTTTTTTTGTTTGTTTTTGTAGGTGCTCTACCCCTTTTTCATGTGACACCTTCCCACAATGACATTGTGGCGTTTTAAGTGTGTGGGGGAGGGGGAGTTTTTGCTCTGAGGGTAGATCACCTAGTCTCGGGCAATTGTTATGACTTATCTCTTTAGATTTCCTTCATTGAGTGTCTAAGTGAGACCCCCGATCCCTATCACGTTCTGGTTGAAACCGGGACATTCTAGGGGTTTGTGTCCGAGCTTGTTCTTTTTCCTGTTTAGCAAAAGCAAAAGCAAAGTCAAAAGAAAAAGCAAAAATAAAGAAAAAGAGCAAAGCTTAATAACCGGATTAAGTGGGGAGGGTCGGCTGAACGACATGAAACCACCATAAAGCTAGACGACCTACACTGTTGATACCCCTTAAGCTCCTCCCATATTGAATTTTGACGGAGGTGGGTATGGAAAAAGCTGTGTTGGGAGGGTAGACCCTAAATTTTGGGCCGTGCAATTCCCGCAAAACTAGCCTCGACCTTTAAAAAATTTCGTTGGGAAAACCCAACCTGAAAAGAAAAGTTTAAGCGTTAATAAAGTGTGGGGCCTCTCCTTGCATCACTTACGGCCCTCACAAAGCCAAGGGCGACCAAATGCGGGGAAGGGCAACTCTTTTCTTTCCTTGTTCGTTTTGTTTGTTTTTGAGCTCGGGCATGAGTCTCTGGAGTCTTTTGGAATCGGTTAGAACCCACTAGCACTTATGCACATGGGGTTTTGCTTTTCATTAGGTGTAGGAAATCTAAAATCTCAAAGACTGACTTTTGCTTGGGATAAGTGATTGTGAGATGCTCATAACGGTTCCTTTTGGAGGTTTAATAACGTTTTCCTAATCGAGATTTCAACATCATTTGAAGCGAAGCTTTTATTTTTCTTTTCCTCTGTTTTCTTCGGTTTTGTTTTCACTTTCCAACTCTCCTTTATCTTTGGCTTTTCAGGGTATAGCCGCTACAAACCCTCACAATTCCATCTCGTCCACCCGGGCTGCCGGGGGGTTCAAAGGGCTTGGTGCATACGCTAAATGCACCCGTTTCTCTCCCACGACAGAGGAGTTTGTTAGTTAGGTAGTTTTTGTTTTGTTTTGCTCGGGACGAGCAAAAGTTTAAGTGTGGGGGGTGTTTAGACCCAATTTTGTGTCTAAATAGCGCCTTAATTCTTAGGCTTTTGACTCGTTTCGTGTTTTAATTTCATAACTTTTAATACTTTTTTGTTATTTTGTAGATTTTGGAGTTTTTACTCAAAACGTGGCAAAAAGGGCCATTTTGCAGCTATTTTGGGAATCCCGATATTCCCCGAGTCTTGATCGAGTCAAAGGCGAAGCAAAGAAGGAAATTCCAGCCAACCGAGGAGGACCGTACCTACGGTGGCCACCATGACTTGAGTAGGGAGCAGGTTCCCAGAGGAGGACCACACCTGCGGTGCACCCGACCGCACCTGCTGTGATACGAAGGAGAGAATTGAGAATCGCCATGTGCCTCGCAAGACCGCACCTGTGGTCCCATAGGCCGCACATGCAGTCTCTTGCGGATTCAGTAAAACAGTTTTATGAAGTGCTGCGTTTTGAGTAACTACCTTAGCTTGTATAAATACCCCTCTTAGACGATTAGAAAAGGGAGAGGCAGTTATCTTGTAATATCAACACTTTAGCTATCAATTAGAGAGAGATTAGTGTGTTTTCTTAGTAATTAATGGGTGATTAGACTTGGTTTATTGCATTTGCACTGGATTTTATTGGAGTTCTATTGAAGTTCTGAAGATTTCTACTTATTTTGGAGCTTGGATTCTTATTACTCTTGATCATCCTTCCATTGGCATCATCTAATGAACATTTCTTAATCCCTACTCTCTTTAATTTGTTTATTTACATTTCAATCTCTGTTTTTATTATTGGATTGCTTATTGTTTGTTGTTATTTGATTGTTGTTTTGATTCTGAGTTTCTCTGCTTTAATCATGAATGATGGAGTTATTATTGTTGTTAGAATGTTAATTGAGATGATTAGAGGTTAGAACCCTCATGGGTTAGGGAGAAATTAAGGATATGAATGGTTGATATGGATTGGGTTAGCGAGTTTAGGAGGTAATTCATAATGGAATCAATTTCCCGCTCCTATTATTCCCTAAAGTGGGATATATTCGAGATCGAAAGCTCTTGAATACATCCAACACTTGAGTTGGAAGATAGGAAATAGGATAGTTAATGCTCCCCCACGAAAGTGGAAAGAGGTTAACTAGAAAGTCCCGTTTCTTTAACCCTCCGGGTCCGTGGTGGGCTTATAGGAAGTTATTCCTGATTATCCTTGAAAAAGGAAATCCGGTGGCTTTATTCTAACGGGATTGTCACTTGATTCTACTAGCTTGTTGCTTCCTAATTGCAAAACCCTCGTCCTTATTACCGTTTCGTCCCGAAATCTCTCGACACCCATTGTTCCCATATTGACCGAACCTTAGTTGTGTTTGTGTTCCATTTGCGCTGTCCTTCACCTAAAAACCCTCTTGTTATCTTGTGATCCTAAACATCACCTAGAGTCAAGTTGTCCTAGCCAAGGCCCCTATCTCCTCGAGAAGAACGATACAAAAACTGGGATACAAAAACCACGTTACAATAATGACAAACTGGACCTAGGCCAGATGCCAGACTAACCAGACGTGAGGCTGGACGCCGACGAACCAGACGCAAAGCTGGAGGCCAAGGGACTGCATCGAAACTCTGCCGATGGCCCTGATGTTGAGACTTCACTAAAACTCTACCAATGGCTCTGATGTTGATGGGGACTTACGCCAATGGGCTATCCTATTTTTTGTTATTTAATGATGATGGCAATGATGATGATAGAAATTCAATGTCGAGACTAACCATACGCGAGGCTGGAAGCCATTGATGATGATGATGGCAATTCAATACCGAGACTAACCAGACGCGAGGGTAGAAACCGTTGATGATGATGATGGCAATTCAATGCCGATGAGACTTCTCTGGACACCATGCCAGTGGCTCTTATTCCTGAGATTTTCGTCGAACTTAATGTCGATGACTCTTATCGCTGAGACTACACCGATCTATGTCGGTGGCTTTGATTTTGATTTTCGGTGGCAATTTAATGCCTGGAGACTTCATCGACCGCGATGTCGATGGCTCTTATGTCAGCATGATCATTGGGAGAATGCTCTTATTTTAGAACTTGATGCTCTATTCTTGAAAAGACCACCGTTCCTTATTGGGCACACTTTGCCAAGCTCCTCCTTGAACATGTGTAAGCTTGAACTCTTGGAAACAAACATGGAGAAAAGACAAAGGCTCCTTCTTTCCCTAGGCCGGTCGGACGCTACAGAGAAGAGAGGAATCTTTGCATTCACTCGGGCCCTTAGCAACAAGCATGGAGAAAAGACAAAGGCTCCTTGTTTCCCTAGGCGGGTCGGACACTAGAGAGAAGAGAGGAATCCTTGCACTCACTCGGACCCTTAGCAACAAGCATGGAGAAAAGATAAAGATTCCTTTCCCTAGGCCGGCCAGACGCTAGAGAGAAGAGAGGAATCTTTGCATTCACTCTAGCTTTTGCAGGCCATGCAGGAGACCTACTTGCTTGCAATTATTGTAGATAGCCCCAACGCTGATCAGACTTGAGCCTAGGAAAATGAGGGCTGACTCGTCGCTACGTGAAGCGAACTCTTGTGACCACAAATTGGAGCTTCTAGCTACGACATTGTTCTTGTTTTCTGGATTTTCTTCTTTTCTCTGTATTTTCGGCTTTTATAGAAAAGTGATGGCTTCTTCCGCTCTCATTACTCGATTTGCTTTAATTCTTCTAAAAGCTTATTTTTATAACATGTTATCGTTGAAATGACTTGCATGCCACTGCTTGTTTAAGCAATTTAAGTTGAATTTAAAGTAGGTGATACTTCGAATTTTGCTTCAAGCGTATAGATGCCAACATCTTCTTTGCTCATGGTTGCATGAGTCTGGAATTCCACTGGGGTAACATGGATTCTTGAATTTCGCCCAGTCGTGGATTCGTATCTGTCATGTGATGAATCTGTCCTTCGTGTTGGACAAGTGCCATTCTTGTTTGGCTGAAAAGGATGTTGTCCTTCGTGTCAGACAATTGCCATTCATGTCTGGCTGACAAAGATTTTCTTTTCGTGTTGGACAATCGCTATTCGTGTCTGGCGGATGATTAAGATTTTGTCCTTCGTGTCGGACAATCGCCATTCCTGTCTGGCGGATGATGAAGATTCTGTCCTTCGTGTTAGACAATCGTCATTCCTATCTGGCGGATGATGAAGATTCTGTCCTTCGTGTCAGACAATCGTCATTCGTGTCTAGCGGATGATGAAGATTTTGTCCTTCGTGTCGGACAATCGATTTATGACTTGATTGGATGCTAGCTTAACTTTCTAGAGTTGGATTAGAGTTGCTCCAATCTTTCTCTTAGTGATAAGAAATCATGTTGACCGGTCTGAATGAGATGGCCTACAAGTTTAACCAGCCCCCAGTGTTGCGTTTTGGAGTAGCGATGTGGCACTTCTTTGCTTTATCTTTTTCTTTTTTTTCTTTTTTTTTGATATGCAGGTATGCATGCAACTAGTCTACTAGACTCTTACACAAACAATGCATTTTTTTTGACACAAGTATTTATGCACTTATGCACTTATGCATGACTATGGACTTTATCCATGACAGACTGACTCTGACACAACTGATGGATGTAATGCAAATCTATTATGCTTCAAAAAATTACTTAGAGATACCCTAACTTTTGAAGAAACAA
The DNA here is from genome assembly GCA_029582165.1 of Portulaca oleracea. Lineage (NCBI taxonomy): Eukaryota > Viridiplantae > Streptophyta > Magnoliopsida > Caryophyllales > Portulacaceae > Portulaca > Portulaca oleracea. The sequence goes on along the minus strand of CM055878.1, from coordinate 5,756,772 downwards.
TTTTTTGGTACCCTAACTTTTCAAAACTAATTTTAGGGTACCCTTACTTTTAGGATAAGAAATTACTAGGTGAATTTCTAGTGAAACTCCGATTGATTCAAATCATTTTCGTCTACAAAAACAAACGACATTTTCGTCCACAAATACACTTAATCAATTTCCCGCCTAAAGCTCACCGGTGAATTCAAATCATTGGCCGGAAATTCACCTAATTATTTCCAATTCTAAAAGTTAGGGTACCCCAAAATTAGTTTTTAAAAGTTGGGGTATCGGAAAAACATTTCACCAAAAGTTAGGGTACCCCTAAGTAATTTTTTGATTATGCTTAGATACAACACACATGACGCTTTATGCTTCTATAAATGCAACTCTTTATGCAGCTAACCCCCCGACTCTTTATTTATACGATGACTTTCTAGGGCAATGCATTTCCAAAACAACATTTTTCTAGGACAATGAGTCCTAATGTAATGACTCTTTTTTTTTTGGACAATGCTTTCCTAAGATAATGACTTCCTAAGGATCAAAGCCACTTGAGGGGAATTTCAGGAAAATTCAAGGTGGGTCACATTTTGGTCCAGGGGACAAATAATAATGGCGGGCTTGAAGGATGTGGTTCTTGAATACTCATGCTGATGACCTTGATTGCTTGCAAATCTATGATGATGTACGGAAAGCCCCAGTTTGTTGTAGGCTCTTGATGACATTATCGTGCTTTGGAGGACACGTTAGGGGTTTGCAAGCCCCCAGTTTAATGCAGACTATGGATGATGTTGTCCTGGTTTGGAGGTACTTTGGAGATTTGCAAACCCCCAGCTTGATGTGGATTCACGACATGATGCATGGAGATCTTGGAATAGAAGGAGGCATTGCTTCCTATGTTGCCGTGATGGAAGTATGTCCTTAGTCGTGCGTCTCAATCTCTCCTTTTGCCTAACTTGCCCCAAAAGGTTTTCAAGTTAGCCTCTCTTTTTTCTTTTTCTTTTTATTTATTTTTCTTTTCTTTTCTTTTCTTTTCTTTTCTTTTCTTTTTCTTTTTCTTTTCCTTTCTTTTTTCTTCTTTTCTTTTTCTTTCTCTCCTTTTTTATTTTCTCAAGAGACTACTAGGACGTCAATGAAAATAAAGATCCAGGACCTTGTAGAATAGGGAATAGGTATCCCTTTTTGAAGCTATCTCCGAAAAATGTCTTGAACGATGTTACCAAGGTAGCGCGAGCTCCCAGTTTAGAGTAGTTTATCTCCGAGTCTGTTCGTTGCGAGTTAGCCGTTGATATGATATGGACGGCTTTTGCTCTTGTTGAGAAGTTAACCACACTCAAGTATGCTGAGAGTGGGCATTAAGAACAGAACCTCATACTTGCAATAATGACCGAGCTGAAAAGTTCTCAACGGGTGAGATGAGATGAAAAGGCTAAAAAGGTTCGTTAGAAAGTGTTAGGTGAAAGAGATGATGGGAGAGGTATTATTAATGAATGAGATGTGGAGACACTTAAGAATGAACATGCCTTAAAAAGAAAGAAGAGATGGTCAAATGGGATAAGCATCATCTCTTGGGAAAAGGTTAGAACATAGGAATAAAGAGATACTTAAGGATGATGGTGTCTTGAAAGGGTGAAGAGAGGGTCAAATGGGGTAGACATCATCTCTTGGGAAAAAGATTGGAACATGGGGATAAAATGATGTCCAAGTCTGACGAAAGAAAAGAAAAAAGTGATAGAATCCAGGGTTTCCTCTCCTTTTGTCTAGCCCGCCCAAGAGGTTTTCGGACTAGCTTTTTATTCTCTCAAGGACCAGTTTATTCAACGACAACACTCTCTAAAGTGAAAAGGTATTGGGTCGGGCCTCGAAGAGGTTTTCCTATGTATCCAAGGTGGAATCAGGCCAATCGTAGTTCTTTAAGTGCAACTTTGATGGGTAGTGCCTCGAGGAAGGCAGAATGGCTCAAAAGATGGTTTTGAAGGGTTGTAGGTTCATATATGGGTTATGGATGGTCATTGAAAGAGGGGGAAGGTTATAGAAGGATAGAAGGTTTGATGAGGTGTATGGATGATGAGGTGAAGGTTTGAGATAGGAAAGGTTTGAGACGGGAAAGGCTCATGAGATGTTTCTGGTGTGCATGACCCTTATTTCTGCCTTCTAACTTCTTATTCTCCCCCCCCCCCTTTTTTCTTCTTCTTCTCTTTTGTTTCCTTTTTTTGCTTTCCCCCAATTCCTTCTCTTTTTTCCTTTTGCTTTCTCCCATTTTTTCTTTTTTCTTTTCTCTCTCTTTTTTCTTGCTTTCACCCTTTTTTTTCACTTTTTCGAACTTCTTCTTCATGGATTGCCTCCTATTCTCCTTGGTCATAGCACATCTTTTGGGATTGGTTTAATGAATGAAAGGGTTTTGAAGAGGGTTAAGGTTTGATGGAAAAAGCTAGAAATGTAAATGATAGGTAGTAAGTGGTAGGTCGAGATTAGATGAAAAGACGAGGGTAATGTGGTTGGTGAAATGAAGGTTGGGTGGAAGCCCCCCTATCCTCGGCACGTTTGGTTAAGCTGCGACATTTCTAAAAATGAGGAGTGTTCACTTTAGAGAGGTTATTGGACTTGGTTTTTTTCTCTAACAACACTTTCTCCTTTGCTCAGCCCGCTGGATGGGAGGTGTAGGCTGACTTCTCTCATTAATCTTATTCTCTGCTTTTGCCCGATTTGCCTCAATGAGTTTCCAAACTGGCCACTCTATAGTTTTTCACTCTTTTTTTTTATCACTCTCTTTTTTGTTTTTTTGAATTTTTCTTTTCCTCTCTAACCCTGGATTTAAGAAAATGAAAGGATGGGAGCGAAGTGTAAGAAAAAATGGAAGGATAAGAGAAGCTGAGTTTGCTAGACTTGGATGTAAGGATGGTGAATGGACGAAAGAACTTTTCAACTCAAATTAGAAGTATAAGCACGAAATTCTATTTGAACAAATAGCAACAAGATCAACCAAATAGAAGAAATGTATTAAGAACTGACTCTTAACTCTGATAGACTCCAAAAATGAAATGCTTGACTGCCAAGAATGTAGCTAACTCTAATGCTCCCTTGATGATGTGCCCTCCCTATCTTCGTCTCGGGAATCCATGTTTCTATCTGGCCCTTTGTGCTGCTTTTGGCAGAAGCAGTTTCTCCCTGAATGGATCATGTCCTCAATCATGTTCTTCAAAGTCTAACGATTCTCCGTATGGTATCCCCGGGACCTATTGTAGTTGCAGAATTTCTTGTCGCCCCAATACTCCCTTTATTGTTGGCTCAAGCCTTGACCTTGACACTAGACAAAAGAAGAAAAACCCACCCAATACATGCATGTCCTAAATGACCTATATGGACTTCTTTAAAATGAAATATGCTTACATGCTGACCAGAAAGAGACTCACGCAGAACATGGATTTGAATATGCTGATTGACCTACATGGGACTTCTTAGGATGCAAGACTTCTATATGCTGACTTAAGGGAAAGACTTACCCACGACATGGGTCTATATGTCCTAAAATCTGTATGAGAATTCCTAAAATGCAAATGCATATGTGTTGACCCTTAAAGATTGACCTATGAGACGGGTTGACACTAGACTTCCTAATAAATGAAAGACACTCACATGATATGCTAACATGAGAAAAGACTCACCAGGGCATGGGTTTAAACTAGACTTCTTAAAAAAGATAGATATTTACATGATGACTCTAGACAAAAACTTACCTATGACTTAGACCTTACACGAGAATTCCTAACAAATGAAAAATACTTACATGCTAACTCGAAAAACGACTTAACGACTCACCAATGACATGGGCTTTCATGACCTAGACCTTATATAAGACTACTTATAATGCAAGGCATTCATATATTGACACAGGAAAAGGACTCGCCCATGGCAAGGGCTTACATTGGACCTTCTAAAGACACATGCATGTTGACTCTAAAACAAAGACTCAAGAATAAAGACACTTAAATGCAGACTCTACAACAAAGACTCACCCATGACTTGGGTTTAATAGGGACTTTCTAAAAATGAAAGACCCATGCATGCAGACATTAACACAAAGACTCATCCTAAACCTAGGTTTACATGGACACATGTTGACTCAAAAAGAATCACCCATGACATGGGTTTAGACTGGACTTCTTAAAAAAGCTAACCACATATCGACCCAAGAAAAGACACACCTATGATCTAGACCTTATATAGGACTTCCTAAAGAATGAAAGATACCCATACATTGACACAAAGACTTACCCATGACCTTGGTATACATAACCTCCTAAAAAATTAAGATACACATGCATGCAAACTTTAGAACGAAGACTTCGAAATAAAGACACTTATTTACTCATTTTGAATACAAGAAACTTTCATGCAGACTCTAAAACAAATACTTATCCTAGCCCTTTATATGAAACTTTCTAAAGAATAAGACACTCTTATCCTGACTCATAAAACAAAAACTCACCCATGACCTGGATCTATTAGGCCATATATGACCTCCTAACGTGTAAGACACCAATACACTGACTTAGGAAACGACTCAACTATGATACAGGTTTACGTGTTCTAACCTCCATGAGACGTCCTAAAGAATGTGAGACATTTATTTACTGACTCAGGAACGCCTAAGCTCTACACGACTCTAAGACAAACAACGACACGTTTTACAACAAGAGCATTATAAAGGGTTGAATAAAGTCAAACACAGTAAGTTGACATAAGTTGGAAAGCGCAAGTGAGTGTTTCTCGGTTCGAATGGGCTCAAACCATAAGCCGACCATTTTAAGGAGGATCTGCCACTTGAACTAACAAACTTGTGTTAACTCAAGCTAAGTTGGATATTATGCGGACTAGGATAATGCTTGACGGACTTACTTCTAGGCTTCTATTTACATACTTTCTTTTACTTAAGACTCGACGTATTTATTTTTTACACTCATGGAAAGTGGATGTTGAAAAGGACCGAATAAATCCATCAAAAGGTGAGTTAAAACAGACTTATAAACTCAATTATTAAATGCAACGTGGATGGACTTACCAACAAGCCGACCATGGATTTTGTTTTAGACTTAATAATCGAATCTATAAATTTATTTCCTCTAACCTTGAGACTATTACACGGGCTAGAACAACACACACTGACTTTGTTTTATTATTAATCAGTTTCATTGGACCCAAAATAAGAGAATACTGAGAAGGGCCGAATAAAACCATCAAAGGTGAGTTAAAATGTATCGATAATCAAGGCCAATTAACCTTTAAATCGAATGGGCCTCACAGCCAGGCCGAATATAAAATTTAAGGTTAATTAATCGAGTTTATAAATTCATTTCTTTTCAAACCCAATGATTATCACGCGGACTAAAATAGTATCTCAAAATTAGTTCCGACTCTAATGAAGACACAACAAATACAAACACAAACACATTTTTACACTTAACAAAGACTGAAAGCGCATGTTAACAAAAACCTAAGAAAGACTCAAACTCGTCTTTACACCTAATAACAACTCTAAACACGTGTTAACAAAAATCTAAGAAAGACTCAAACACGTCTTTACACCTAATAACCACTCAGATTACGTGTTAACAAAACCCTAACAAAGACTTAAACACATGGCAAAGACTCAACAAACTCAAACACGTGGCAAAAACTCAAAAAACTCAAACACGTGGTTATACAAACGCATACACATATACACATGCACAAACACATACACATGCGCAAACACTTACACAGACACATACACATGCACATGCACATACACATACACATACACATGTACATGCACAAACACATGCATAGACTCATACACATGCACAAACACATGCGCATGCACAAACACAAACACATGCACAAACACATGTACATGCGCAAACACATGTACATGCGCAAACACATAGTCTATTTTACGGACCTAACTCTATATGGATCTTAAGGACTGAATAAGGAATTGCGAGTCAGTGTTTCTCAATTCGGATGGGCCCCATCCACAGGCCGACCGTTTTAAGGAGAATTCGTAACTCGGAAAATTTATTAGTCCAACTCAAGCCATACTGACTATTACGCGGGCTAGAATAATGATCAATAAGACTGACAGTCTACTCTTTCTATATATTTTTTTATCCTATTTGTTTAGAAAAGTGGATATCGTAAAGAACTCGATAAAACCAACAAAAGGCGAGTTGTAATTAGTTTGTGGACTTAATTGTCAAATCCAATATGGTTGGACCTAACCACGGGTCGGCCATAAATATGATGGATTCAATAATTAATTCGAAAAATTAATTTACTCGAGGCCGGTAATTGTTATGCAGTCTAAAACTTTATCCACTAACTTTGTTTGATTTATTAGTCACATTTATTATAGACCTAAGGACCACCAATCATTACAATAGGCTGAATAAAGTCAAGCATGGCGAATCAAGCCTAAGTCAAGGAGCACAAATCAGTGTTTCTCAATTCGGATGGGCCCCATCCACAGGCCGACCTTTTTAAGGAGAATCCGTATGTTGGGCTACCGACTCAGACTTAATTTGAGGCATGTTGACTGCTATGCGGACTAAAATAATGATTAACAGAACCGACGGCGCTTCTTTCTATTTTGTTTTTTTTATTTAATTATCGAAAAGGAGGTATCATAAAGGACTTAATAAAACCAACAATGAGCGAGTTATAATTGATTTATGGACTTAATTACCAAATTCGATATGGTTGGGCCTAACCATGAGCCCGGTGATTATTATATAGTCTAAGACTTTACCCACTAGCTTTGTTTTAACTTTAATCAGGTTTATTGGACCTTTGTTAAGAAAATGTGGTAAAGGGCCATATAGAATCATCAAAGGCGAGTTGAGTTTACTTTATGAACCAAGAGAATCAACCTTTATAGATAAATGGGCCCGACCACTAGGTTAACCATAACTTTTAAGGTTGAACTTCTTAGTTGGTAAACATGACTCTTCTCAGCCCAATGACTACTATATGGACTAGAACAACATCCCTAAACTTGGGTCAACTCTTTTACAACGAATTTAAACACGTAGCACATGGCATGCATATGAACAAAGGGGTATCATAAACCAAGGCTTTATGTACCAAAAGGGTTTATTGGCTGGATAAGGCTTAACAGCTCATGTACTCGTCCCGGTGCATTCATGTTGTAAAGGCAACTTCAATGTGTGGGGTGTTGCTCTTGGAGGCTCGAGTGGAGACCTCATAGAGTGATGCATGAGTGGATGTGGTGACTAATGCTCTCTCGGTGTAAAGGCACCAATTGAGTATAGTTGGTCCGGCATCCCATGGGTTATTTTTTTGTGGTTAAAAAGAAAAACCTAATACCGCCGATTTACGTGCTCCTACGATATATTCCATGTAAAGGGAGTGCGCCGGTATATGCCCCAGTGTAAAGGCACCAATTGAGTATAGCCGGTCCGGCATCCCATGGGTTATTTTTTGTGGTTAAAATTCATTTTCCTTCCAAAAGATTTAAAGCACACAAACTTTTTTCAAGTTTTACCCACTTTAGAAAAACTCCCCAGTGGAGTCGCCATAATCCTGTGGACATTTTTCCTTGCCGTTCGGGGTTCCGAACGTCCACGTTGGATTGGGGTATGATTCGGTGATTCGTGCTGGGGTTTAACCTTTGAAAACTCTTTGAGGAAGTCTATCATATATTTCATGAATAATGCTTTGTAAAATCGCTTTCCCTTTACTTATACATTTTATGAGTCATTGAATTAAACCATTAAGAGTGAACATCTACTTGTTCCAAACTCTTCTAAATCTAATCCAATTTGCTCATTTAAATGTTATGCTTGGAAGAGAGTGATTTATGCAAGTATTATTTAGAAATATAAGAAAGAAACCTTAAACTTGCATCGATACATTGTAAAACCATATTAACCATAGTTTATGCAGTCCTCGATGTGTTTTGGTTCGAAATGGGAGTCGCCCCCTGACTTTTTAAGGGAAAAGCCATGACAAAACCAAAAGGAAAAGAAAAAAAGACTCCGCCTGCGAAACCCAAGAATGGATCCGGGGGTAAGGCTACGAGCTCAAAAAGTAAATTTTAAGAGTTCGCCTCTCACAAAAGGAAAGACTCTACTAAAAGTTTAAGATGTGCTTTTGATAAAGTTTGGAAGGGAAACAAACCAGAACTTTATAGAATTACTTCATTGAATCATGCAACAAGAATATAAAAGATAAAAAGTACAAATATACACTTATTTACGAGGAAAGAAAGCACTTAAAAGCTTACATTGTGACCTTTCTTTAGGGAAGCCTTGCCTAGCCTTTGTAGAAGCCTCTTTGGATGCCTTTGAAAGCCTTGGATACTCCTCTTGAAGATGCCAAAATGAAGCTAATAGTGGATGGAGAAAGGTATGGAGAAGGGGTGAGAAAAGGGTAGGAAAACACCCTTTTTGTGGTGTTTGAAGTAGTAGAAAGGTTAGGCTTTTTGTGGAGTTTTAGGGTTTTGTGGAAAGACAATGGAAGGAAGATGAGAACGGAGATAAGAGGACTTAAACAAGTGGAGAAAAGGAGATAATAATGGTAGGAAAGTGATGAAGAAGGATAGGAAAAAGGTAGGGAAAAGGATAGGAAGAAAGGGCTTTTTTGTGGGTTTTTAGTGGTGGTTTAGGATGCTTTTGTAAGGGTTTTATGTAAGAATGGTTGGGATAGTATGAGAGTAGGGATGAGAGGTTTAAGATGATGAAGATATGGAGATTAGGATGATAAGAAAATGGTGGATAAGTGATAGAGAAATGGTGGTAAAATAATAACTACTAAAATGGAGAGACTACAGAGATGAGAGAGTAGAAGTGTAGGGGGAAGAATGAATGAATGATTGAGTGAGTGAGTTTAGCTTTGGCATGAGGGGGCATTTATAGGAGTAAAGGTGAGTAGGTGGAGGACATACATTCATGCACATACATGTACATGCATTACGTAGTTAAGCTGGCACAGAAGGCAAGGCAGCTAGGGGGGATGAGCTACTGTGGACGGTGGCATGTGGTTAATTAACCATGTGTGGTCATCATGTAGGCCTGTCGGCCACTACGCCAGGGGTGAGGCACCAGCTTCGTCCATGCATGCATGGACGGTGGAGTGTGAAGTCAACCAACCTAGGGAAGCTGTCATTCACATTGGACGGAATGAGCACATGTTCATTTAGCTTTTGAGAGTTGTTTTTGGGTGTTTTTGTGAGGATTCGATCTCACGACCTCTGGCACTTGATCTTATAGCTTACATATCTTGGTTTCCCTTATTTTTTAATTTCCTAATTTTCTAGCTAAAAAATATACAAAGAGGAAATAGTAAAAATTACATTAAAAGTACATAAAATCTATGCTAAAATCTAGCTTATCGACCGACTTCTTCTTCTTCTTCATTTTTGCCTAGATATATAGATATGTTATATATTCATGTGCCAAAATCCGGTATCTACACTGGCATGTATTCGTAAAACCAAGCGAAAACATCAGTGAATTCTCTAAGAAGCTTGGCATATTCAGACTGTTCTTATAGGCTCAAGGATTTCCCAATTTTCAACTCTCGAGGTTCTTCACAAGTTGCTATTTTAATGCTTATTGTTTCCTCTATTATTGGCGTGTGATTTTCATGTTCTTCAACAGCTTTTATTAATTCTTTCGAGTCCTTTAACTCAACATCATCATTGGCACAATAGTTCAGGGGTTGGGGATAAAAAGAGGAGTAAGCAAACTTGCTCATCTTATTGAATTCAGAAGGAAGTACATCAAAAGCAGACTCGGGAACAACCCCAACAGACTTTGATAGAAACCTAGGACCAGGCTTAGCAAAAGGGAAACTAGGACCAGACTCAGTAAAAGGGAAACTAGGACCAGACTTAACAAACTTGACAGGTTCTCCTAAGGCTACATTGAACTCCTTTCCAGCTTCGCTGTCGACCCAAGAGACTTCACGGCAACTCCCGTCATCAGTGATCAGCTTGCTTGGGTCAAAACCCGGGTTAGAGAGCGTAGCGACTAGGACATTAGCAGGATCCTCCTTGTTTTCAGCTTCCCGAACAAACAACATTCCAAAGATGTTGCTGCCGGTAAGATGTGTCCATTCAAGACGACGTTTCTTCTCCCTACTTCGGATGAAGTGTCCATCCTCTAGGACCATGCAGTCGTTGAAAATTTCCAGGCCAGCTACTTGAATGTCTTCGTCCTTAAGTAGTACGGTTCAGGGAATCCATAGTAGGGAAAGTCATCCCCCTCTCTCACTCATTGTCCGTTGAGGGTCAAAAGGTAAGGTTTAGTTTCGAAGATTGACGTTAGGTCATCCACCTTTTTTCTTTCTAGCAACTGACCATTTAGTGAATCTAAGCTCCTCTTCAGTTGGGGTGTATCCAAGGCCAAATGAGTAATAGCTCCTCGGTATCAGTGGTGGGAAATTTGGCTTTTTGCTTGGGTCCCCCAAGGACTGCCCTAGAAAATATCCCGTATTTCTCAAGATCGCGCTGATCTTAAGGTTGGAGTAGGGATCAAAATTAAAGTGAGCTTCGTCCATACTCAGCAAGGCTACATATTCGAAGCTGTGAAACCTTTCATCCCTTGAGTTATTATGTTCAACTTCCAATTCGGGTGTTGTTGCGGTGACGATCGTAGAGATTTCTTCGCCATGGATGGTGACAACTTGCCCCCTGACAATCATTTTCACCTTTTGGTTTAGGATCGAGGCAACCCCTTTATTCTCAAGCAGCCAAGGTTGGCCTAACTACATGTTGAATGAGGACAGAATGTCAATAACCAAGAATTCGATATTGCGCGTCACATAATCCATGGTTATTGGTAATATCACAGATCCCAAGGTCTTCCTAGGAGAGTTGTCATACGCCCTAAGTTGAATAGTTTGTTGGGTCAAGTGGTGGTGTTGGATACTATTTGTGTGGTCCTCCATGGGCATATATTGACAGCGGGCCCATTGTCCACTAGCATCAGAGGGACAACTTTGTTTGAGCACATGACTGTTAAATATAAAGCTTTATTGTTGCTCGGCCCTTCCTTAGGCAAATCTTCATCTCCGAAAGTGATAACATGCCTTGGTGTGGTTACAAAAGCAACAATGTCTTCAAGTGGTGTGTCTGAGGAAACTTGGATCCGGTTGAAAGCATTCAAGAGTGCTTGTCGGTGAGATTGGGAGGTGTTTAGCCACTGCCAAATTGTGAGGTCAACCTTAGTTTTCTTGAACTGTCTGAGAAGTGCGTCCTCTACAAGATTTTCCTCTGTTGCTGGTGTGTTCTGAGATGTAGGGACAACAGTAACAAGTGGTGGGGGAGTAGGACTTCTTTGGTTGGTTCTCCCCGACCTAGTAAGAAAGGCAGTATCAGCTTGCTTAACCTTGGGAGTGACATCGGGTTGATGCTTCTCCTGACTAGGAGCAATCTTGAGTTGATTGCTTTCTTAGGTAAGGGTCCTTCTTGGCCGCTTGGCTTCACGGGTAAGATCTTTTTCTTGGTTTATTTTGAGGGACGCAACTTTAGGGATGACCTTCTCGACGTCAACTTTGGGATCAGAATCTCAAAAGTCAGCCTGGTATACATCTTCCTCGTCAATTTGGTACACATCCTCCTCTTCACTGCCCCAAATTCCGTTGACGTTTAACCAAGTTAGTATATAAGCCTTGGCTTTTGGAGTCCCTACATTATTGATGAAGTCAGTAGGGTCCCAATCGACCTTGTCAGCAACGATCATGGCAACCCCGAATGGGTTGTTCTTGTTATTGGGCTTTTGTTGGGTCGCCTTGGGTAAGGGCAATGTCCGATTTGGGATCATTTCCTCTATGACATTCTTAAGGGCATAACACTCTCAGTGTCGTGGCCACACATGCGATGATAGTTACAGAATTTTCTAGCATCCCAACTTTTTGTCTTTATCTCGGGTTCGACCCGGATAGGGGGAATTTCAATCTTCCCTTTCTTCAAGAGACGCTCTAAAGCTTCAGTATTGGTGGTGTCGATAGGTGTGTATGAAGTGAACTTTTGGACGACATGAGTTTCAACAGCCTTCGGTGGGTTACTTGATGTTCCACCAATCCTTTTTGTGGAAGTGGAATTTTTCCAGCCGGACGGAGCTGGGGTCTTCTCAATTTTGGCCTCCAACATTAGTCCTAGCTTCCACCACCATTTGAGATGAAAAGCTTGGAATTAATTGACAGTCCATCCAATGAGCATAATTGGGCCTCAGTCCTTGTAAAAATACTTGGATCTGATAGTTCATGGTTACCTTGTCAGTCATTAAGGCCTTTAGTTCACTCCAGCGGTTATAATAACTCATGAATGATTCTCCTTCTTCTTGCTTAATGGCCGCCATATCAGTCACGGTTATATCAGCTTCTTGGCTAGTGGTATACTGTTGGATAAAAGCCTTGTAAATGGCCTCCTAGTTTTCTTGAGTGTCCAATGGCAATGTGTAGCACCATTTCAAAACTTTATCACTTAATGTCCAAGGAAAGATATGAGCATTCAAGCTAGGATCAACCTCCTGTAAGGCCATCATGCGAGCGTAACTACACACATGATGAGTAGGGTTCTCTATGGCCTTAAACTTATTTTCGGGTAGCGAAAATTTGTCTGGAAGCCTTGCCCGAGGTGCATTGGGCAAACCAATGTCCAGAAAGTGATCTCGTAACATAGGGATTGCCCTCAACATACTTTGGAGATTGTCTACCCTGCTGTCTCGGAATGGCATGAACTGCTCACCCCGATTTTCAGGTTTCTCAGAATTGATACTTCTATCATCGTCTCCATCACCATCTGCTCCTATTCCCAATCTTTCATTGATATTTTCAATGTCCTAAACGAGGCCTTCAGTTCTTCGGTCCTGTTGGCTAGCCCGAGTGTCTATTAGTCCATGGACCTATTGCAGCAGGTCAGAAAGATGTCGAGCGATAATGGGCCCGTTGTTAACCTCCTGATCATTGTTGATGTTGTTTTCAGTCATGAAGTTGGGTGGGATGGAAATGATATCACTTTCAGTTAGCGTGGTCTGAGAATAGGTCTGAACTAGTATCGGTCACAGCGAGAAGAGTTCCACGTGGCGGTGTCGACGTGACTAGTGAAAAGCTCGATAACCTCCGAGATCCCACTCTAGTGCAGGATTTTACTCTGGGTTCTTTGGCTCCTATCTTGCCTGTATGAAAATTGAGAGTTCAAAAAATTGGCTTTGATACTTACTAACCCAATGCATGCCATGAACTTAAGGACCTACATGAACCGTCCTATATGCAAACTCGGATGCCTATATGTTGACTCAAGACTAACTCACCCTCCTATTGGGCTTGCATGCAGACCTCTAACTTATGATGATGAAATGATGCACATTTGGGCCAAAATATTTATCCAAACTTCGCCGCATCGAGTCACATTAAGCCTTTGACAGCTCGCTGGGCTCAGATCTCATGAAGGATGGATAAACACTTCATGGGCCGAGTATTATTCTGGGCTGAAAAAAAAGTCAAACCTTGGATCTTGGGCCAACCCTTGTCACCTCGGATTGTCCACCAAGAGAGGCTTTCTTGATTTAAGTCAAGCTAGCCCACTTCGACTCCTTTTGACTATTATCCATGCTAGAATAATATTGGGGGAACATATACACCTTTAGACCGACCTTTACATGAAGAAAAAAAAAAAAAGGTAGCATGCCAAAAGAAATAAAACACGTAGCACACAAATGGGTGTTACAAACCTAACCATGGTTCTAAGTTCTATGTTTAGGATAAGTTTCCTAAAGGCTTCTATACTCATGTCTTGCATGGGCCGTAAATTCTATGGAGTTCATAGTAATACGGGTCGTGTGTTTCTCGCAAAATTTAAGGGAAAATGTAAATTCATGATCCCTAAAATTTTGGATTAATTCATGAGTGGGAAAGGGTTATGATCTTCCTGAAATGTGGAATTCATTTCCTCGATGTCATAAACGGACTTTACCCGAAAGGGAAATTTAAGGTTTGAAACCTAAACGGTACCTTTTGGTTCTTTCCGATTTAAAAAAATCGAAAAGTAGGCCCGTATGCAAGATGCCTACTAAATAATAAAAATCGAAAAGAAAACAAATAATTCTCTATTCCTTTCAAACCCTTTTTCTTTTGAAAACTGAACTTTCAAGTTTTACCCTCTTCTAAAGTAAAGTCCCCAGTGGAGTCGCCATTTGTAGGACCCAAGAAAATTCCCAAAGGAAAATTTTCCAAGTGTCCCACAGTGTGACGAGTCGAAAGAGGTTGCTTATCCTTTAAGGGGTTTAATGAAATTCATTTATTGTGTATTTTTTTAATTTTGTTAACTGTTTGGATATTCACGATTGACATTTCAACTCGAGACTAAAAAGAACTGAGGAAAATCGAGGAGAAGAGTTGAAGCAAACCAGAGTAGTCTCACGACTGACCCGAGCTACTGAATGGCAAGCAGGCCGCATGGTCTGCTGCCATCGTAACCTCTTGTCGCCAAAGATCGCCCTGGCGCCATGACACCGTAGGCCGCGTGGCATGCCAGTGCAGGATGCATTTTCTCATCCGCTTCTTCACAATTTTCACTTCAAAATTTAGGTTTCAAAGCTGAAAAAAATGAGACAGAAAAAATCATATAAACAAAAGGGAGTCGCCAATTAATTTTTAAGAGAAAATTAATAAACTCTAAAAATACGAAACTCCAAAATCGCGAACCATGAAATTCGGATTCGGGGGTAAGGTTACGAATTCGAAAGTAAAACCTTCAAATCCGCTCGTTCGAAGAACGGACTCTACTAGATCGGTTTTTAAAAGAGACGAAAGAAAGAAAAGAAGAGAGAATTGTCATTATTTCATTTCAAATTTTATCATTTAGGCCATACAAAATGAAATGAAATACGAGCGTAAGAAATACGAAGAGAAATGAAATATGAACACAATGACATTCATATACACATAAATCACTTGCAAATCAGGCATGAATTAAATAAAATGAAAGAATAAAATTTACATTCTAACCTTCATAATCAAGCACTTCAAAAGGCTGTGGATGCAAGGGTAGAGAGTGTTGGGGGAGAAAAGAAATGAGTTGACGTAGTGTCAATACTTCTAGGTCAACTCGGGGTCAATACTTATAGTGAGAGTGAGAGTGAGAAGTAGGGTAAAATGGGAGAAATGGGCTTCAGAGCAAGCCGCATGGCTTGGGGTGCCCAGCTGAACATTTTCTAGGTCAACAGTTGACCCAAATAAAGGAAAATGGATCCAGACCCTCCCAGCGGGTAGGCTGCGTGAGCTGCATACTGTCTTGATAGTTTTTTCCACGGGCTTAATTTTGTTGGTTTTTTGGGATGAATTTTTGTGGGTTTTTTAGGCTGAATTTTTGTGGGTTTTGGATCAAATTTTGGCTTGAAGGATTGGTTTGCATCCTCATTTCTATTAGCGCTTTAAAAATTACAAAACTCCTAGAAATTAAAAACATATAAAAATTACAATAAGTTACATTTTCTGACGCTAAATTACTTACGAAATTCAACGTCTACAGTATGGGTTTTAGCATACTTTTTTCCCGTAGTTAGCGGAACCAATAATGGTGATTTACGTGTCCTAGCCGCTTGACGATGGGCAGGGTCATCGAGTTACCATTGGCCGAAATATCATTTCAAGGACCTGAATGGCCTTAGGAGAATTACCGACAACCTCTTACTGGTATGTCTTGCTTTTCCTCTCACCTTTTCCTTTCTTACTCTCTGGCTACTCCTGACAACAACCCTTACAGGAGGGCATTGTCCGGTTTCCATGGAATGGGCATAGTTCGGAGGATCTCCATTTTGACATTCGCTTTGCGACGGAAGCGAGCGAGCGTCGCTTGCTACTGGAGGGTCCTTCTGGCCTCGCCTTTTATTTGGGGAACGCTTCTTTTTCCAGACACTTGAGAATGGCCTCTAAGGGTCCCTGTTTAGGCCTGATTTTAGGCCTAAATGTCGCCTTTTGGCTTGTTGTTTTTACTCGATTCCAAGTCTTTTTCATCGTTTTAATTAGCTTTTTAATTGTTTTACGGGTTTTCGCACTTTTGGAGCAAAAGCAACGAAAATGTACTAAAATGAGGTTTTTTAGGGAATCCTGAGTGATTTCTCGAGCCAAGCCAAGCCGAGAGCCGAAGCGGAGTCGACCCCAACCTTTTCCTCATCTTTGGTGCAAAACAGTAGCGTAACACCCGCTACAATCCTTGTAGCGGGCGTTACGGCTATGGCTAGATGCAGGGGAAAGAAGCAGCAAGGGGACGCACCTTCTACGCCAGAGGTGACACCCGCTACAAGCTTTTCGCGCCCGCTACACAGCGCCAGTTACCGTTCGCTCCAATTGGAACACAACAAGGCTTCGCGCCCGCGACAAGAGAGCTCGCACCCGCGACCAAGCGTAGTTCTAGAATTGCCTGGGCATATTTCTCACCGTCGCCCCCATCACCATGGAGGTCGCGCCCGCGACCTACTGGAATTCTGAGCGACTTTCTCGACCAAAAAGGTTGTGTTTTGGGCAACAACCTTGCTTTGTATAAATACTCCTTTGGACGGTTTTAGAGAGAGGAGAGGGCTAGAGATCTAGACTTTACCATTCAGCTTTAATCTTAGTTTTTAGAGAGAGATTAGGAGGTTTTAGAGAGAGATTAGCTTGATTTAATATATGGTTTTAGTGGTTTTTGGGTTGTATTCAAGATTTGAAGATTCAATAAATTGAGAGATTGTTGTATCATCATTTCCATTGCTTCTCTTTGTTCATTTCCAGCTTTTGATAAGTATTCTCTTCCCTAAACTCTTTTAATCGGTTTCCCTTAACTACTTCCTTGTTGATTAATTGTTTTGCCTGCTATTTCAATTGCTTTTCTTGGATTTCGGTTGTTTGATGCTAGGTATCATGTTTAAAGTCGGTTTTGATGTTGTTAGCTTAATTTGGTAATGATTAGTGGCTAGAAACCCTATGGGTTAGGGAGTAATTAAGGGTGTTAGTGGGTGATTAGGTTTGGGTTAGTAATTTTAGTTAGTAAATAGGTAGGAGATCACTTTCCCACTCCTTTTCTTCCCTCAAGTGGTGTGTCTTTGGGTCCGAGAGCTCCTGAATACATCCAACACTTGTGATGGAAGGTTGGAGTTGGGATAGTTAATGCTCACCCACGAAAGTGGAAGGAGGTTAACTAGGGAACTCCGTTTCATTAACCCTTCGGGCCCGTGGTGGACTTTGAGGAAGCCAATCCGGACTATCCACGAAAGTGGAAGGCCGGTGGGTATTTTCTAACGGAATTGCCTCTTCATTCTCCCTTCTTGTTGCAAAACCCATCTCCTTATCCCTGTTTGCATCCAGAAAAGCCTCCGAAGCCCATTTTCTTATATTGACTGACCTTAGTTTCTTTCGTTGCTGTGTGATCCCCTTTTGACCCGTTTCCGTACCTTAGCGATCTTAACATGACCTCGACCTAGATTCTATGACCAAGGCCCCTCGGTCCCTGAGAAGAACGATAAAAATTGGGTTATAGAAACCACTTATACACAAAATGGCGCCGTTGCCAGGGAGCCAGCGCCCCTAGTTTTAGTTTCTTGGTTATTAGTTGTTTTGAGAATGCTTTTGTAGCTAAAAATCAGATTGAATACTCTTTGGTGCATGCAAGCTCGTCCTAGTACCTATCGAGCTTTATCAGAGATCTCAATCCTTATGGCTGAAAGACAAGATGATTCACCTCGGACCCTTCTTTCATATGTCGTTCCATCATTAGGTACGGGAGGCAACCCGATCACTTTACCCCTATTACCACCTGATGCTGTGTTCGAGTTTAGACCTCACTTACTTGAAGTCTTCGAAAGAAACCCATTTCATGGGGACGATGCTGCTGAAAGTCCCATTTCCCATATTGATAAATTCGAAGACCGGATTATCTTTATGTACATTCCAAGGGTATCATCAGAGTTTATGAGGTTGAAATTCTTTCCTCTCACTTTGACAGGGAAAGCTAAGACATGGCTCCAAACTTGTCCCCCTGATTTTTATTCTTCATGGGAGGCACTAAAAAGAGATTTCCTTCATCGTTTCTTTCCGGCGGAGGAGACACACCGACTTGGAGCAGAAATTTTGGGTTTCAAGCAAGAGTTGGGAGAAATTCTTTTTGAAGCTTGGGGGAGATTTAAGGGTCTTCAACGACAGTGCCCTCATCACAATCTACCGGTTTGGATGTTACTCCAACATTTCTATCATGGGCTTCGTAGTCCTCTTAGGGAATCTATTGATAACGCATCCATAGGGATGTTTTTAAAGAAGATTGTGGAGGATGCTAATATTTTCTTACATGAGATCTCACAACATGCTCCTCATTGGGGAGGTGGTCGAAATTCGGGAGATGGGGATTATTCTTTGGAAAACAACACTACTATGAAGCTTCTAATGGCTACTGTCCTTGATTTGCAAAAAAAGATGATGATTAATGAAACTCCTAAGCAGTCAGAAGTAGCCCAAGGTATACAAATCTTTGCATCCACTCCTGTCCCTAATATGCACACTTGCAAGTTGTGTTTTGGTCCACATCTCGAGCACCAATGTGCGGAGTATTGTCGAGCAAAGCACGAGAATGCTATCTATTCATCATGTTCCAACCAGCTTTTCTCCCATTCTTATGAAGATCACGATCATAGTTATACCATATTAATCAATCCTGTATTCAACCCAATTTCCCAACCCTGTGACCATCATTCCTATATTCAAGAAGAGTTCCAACAACCCCACACATCCACCTTAAGAATTTGCTACTGAGGTTAAGTTGAGACAGATTATGTAAGCTCAAGAGCAGGATCGAGCTTACATCTAGAGCCTTAAACTCAAATTAGCTCAAACCAACCAACCTCAACCTGTATCAATCGAACCGCAACCCGTCCGAGAGGTAGAGACGAATGCTATTACTTTGCGGAGTGTAAGAGAAGTTGAGGACCCAAGTTGATAGATGAGATGCCCTCTAGTGAGAATGAGGGAGATGTTGAGAATATAATTGAAGGTGAGGATATGGAGGTTGACCAGGTTGTTGATAAGGAGAAAGAAGATTTTAGTGGAACCCAAGGAGATTGTGAAGGTGAGTGGCCATGATCAACTCACGAGGCAGTTGTGTTGACATTTTTCCTCGCCGTTCGGGCTTCCGAACGTCCACGTTTGATTGGGGTGTGATTCAGTGATTTGTGCTGGGGTTTGAACCTTTGAAAAAGACCCTTTAAGGAATTTTAATTACACATTTCAGGAATAATATTTGAAAAAACACTTCCCCTTTACTTGTGCATCCACTTGTTCCAAACTCTTCCAAATTTAATTCAATTTGCTTATTTAAATGTTAGGCTCGGAAGAAAGTAATTTATGTAAGTATTATTTAGAAATATATAAAGAAAAGCCTTAAAGTTGGATTGGGGCATTGTAAAACCATGCTTCACCACAGTTTATGCAACTCGATATACTTTTAGTTCGAAATGGGAGTCGCCACCCAACTTTTTAAGGGAAAAGCCAAGACAAACCGAAGAGAAAAGAAAGAAAGACTCCGCCTACGAAGCCTAAGAGTGGGTTCGGGGGTAAGGTTACGAACTCAAAGTAGGAACTTTAAGGGTTCGCCTCTCACAAAAGGAAAGACTCTACTAAAAGATTCAAATGTGCTTTTATAAGATTTGGGAAAGAGAATAACTAGGAATTTTATAGAATTATTTCATAAGAACATGCAACATGAATTATAAAAGTACAACATTTACACATTATTTACAAGAAAACGAAATAAACCTTTAAAGCTTACATTGCGCTAAATTGAAGAAGAAGCCTTGCTTTACCTTTTAGCTTGAAGATGCTCCTCTTAATACCTCTTGATGCTACTCCTCTCAAATGTCACAAATGAACCAAAAGAGATGGGAAAAGTGGTGAAGAATAAGATGGAAACAGGGTTCTTTTGTGGCCTTTGTGGGTTTAGAATAGGGTTTTTTGTAGGGTTTTGGATAGGATAAGCTTAGGGATTAGGAAATGACTTAGAATAGGGGATTAAGAAGATATGAAAGTGATGATAAGATAAGAAGAAAGATGAGTATAATAGTGATATGAATATGGAGATAAGAGTAGAGATTAGAATAACACTAGAGAGAATAAGAGAATTGGTGAGTGAATGAGAGAAAGGGAATGAGAGGGTGAATGAAGATTGACTGAATGAGTGAGTGAGAGAGAGGATAATTTGATGAGTGAGTCAATGAATTGGTGAATGAAAATTGAGTGAATAAGTGAGAGAGAGAGGATGATTTGATGAGTGAGTTCAGATTTGAGAGGAGTAGTATTTATAGTAGAATTAGGGAGAGGAGATACATGCAAACACATGCATACACATAGTAATCTCCGGCCTGGCACAAAACACCAAGGCAGTAGGGGGTGAACATGGAGTGGAAGGCAGCTCATGGTCAATTGACCACGTGTAGTCGGTGGTCAAGGCCGACCGGCCACCAACGGGGGGGGGGGACGTATTTGATCTCGTCTATGCATCCCCTTGGACGGTGAGGTGTGAAAGAGTTTGCATTGGGAAGTGTTGATTCACACTGGACGGTATTAACAATCTTATGAGCTTTGTGAAGTGTTTTTTGAATGCTTTTGTGAAGGTTTGATCTCGTGACCTCTGACACTTGCTCTTAGGGTTTGCATGGCTCCACCTTTTTAATAAAAAAAAAGGTACATGTAGCTAGGAAGAATCACATGTGATCATGCATGTGATTTGAGATGAGCAAAATACATGTAAATGCATGTATTTATCGAGCTTCTTTTTATTTCTTCCGCCTTCATTTTTATATTAGTTATGCGTCAAAATCCCGATGTCTACAGAGAACCCCCACTTTTATTGAGTCCGAAGACAAGACGAAAATCAAAGTAGTCTTGATTTGATGGACACCGGTCGGGATATAACTTTGGAGTGCAAAGCATGAGGATATGACTTTGGAGTGCAAATCCTGAGGTAATGCCTGGAAGCAGGGTCCTACATCGCAGCTATGGGCGGTGTGCACCTTTTCCGGGGTTGATCTTGAGCGAGAATGATGCTCTACTGGTTTGCTGATGGGCTGTTGCGGGTCGTGCGCTGATCTCAGGCGAGAATGACGCCTTACTTGCAGTGGTCTCGGCCGTCTGGGGACGTCCTACTTGAAATGATCTCGGTTGCTGAATGCATCCTACTTGAAGGTATGGGCTGACACTTGGAAGCTGAGTCTTGTGTCGCAGTTGGCGAACTTGCGCCAATAGGTGTTCTCAGGTGAGAATGGCGCTTTACTTGTTGGGGAGACTTCATCTGGCGTGATGCCAATGGCTCAAGGAGTTTGATGATTGCCGGTGGAATTTTCGATGCCGAAGGACTTCACCAGGCACGATGCTGATGGCCTTGGGGGTTGAGACTTCACCAGGCGTGATGCCAGTGGCTCGGATGTTGAGACTTCATCGGGCGTGGTGCCGATGGCTTGGGATTTTATGAAGGAAATTTTGATGCCGATGTTTGTGGCTCTTATTTCTGAGATTTCATCGATCCTGATGCCTACGACTCTTATTTCCCTGCAATGGATGCAACATTTTTTGTCAGTTTTAACGAACTTTAATTTTTTTGGATGAGATAACTTACCTTGGTTTTTGTTAGCATCTCGTTGGAAAATGCTATCATTTTGGGAAATCGGTACTTCAACCTCGTGAAGACCAGCGTTCTTGATTGGGCACTCTGATTCGTGCAACTCCTTTTAAAACATGCAAGTTAGTTCTTGAAAATAAGCATGGATAATAAGACAATCTTCCCTTCTTCCCAAGGCCGGCCAGACCATGGGGAAAAACAGGGAATCTTTTCGTACACCCATGTATTTCAGGCCATGTAGGAGACCAACTTTCTTGCAATTATTGTAGTCATCACGGAGGCCGATCGACCTTTAGTCCTGGCCAATGAAGGATTGCCACGTGGCAGTGTGGACCGAGCTATTTTAGCTATATAAGAGTGCTTGGGACATGACAATCTTCATTAATCTTTTTCAGATCTTTACTTGCCTCTTCTTTCTTTGCTCTCTCTCTAGAAATCCTTTTTGGCATTTTGGTTTTTATCACAAACAGATGAATCTCTTTAGAAGGGGACGCAAACATGCTACTCAGCCAGCAGTCCAGGAGCGTCCTTATGTGAGGACGATGCAAAGGGTATATCCGAATAAAGAGTTCACTCTAGCACAACTCGTATTTTGCAAGGATGAACATGCATGGTTCTTCCATTCCCATGTCTCGGTACGCACTTTCATAACATGTTTTTATCTTTCAAGATATTGTGCATGTCATTGCTAGTGTTTAGCACTTTAAGTTGGATTTAAAGTATACGGGTACTCTAAATTTTGCTTAAAAGTACATAGTGCTTTAGAAGAACACTTAAACCTTTACTTTGATCTCTTGCTATAGGAGGATAGCTTTAAATCTTGTGGAAGCATGCAAAGTGTAGTGTCTTTGTCTAGCCATGCAAGAGTAGGAAGGTTCTACTCGACCACTCTCGAGGGTGCAGGTTTCGTTCCATTACTCGCCTGCTTGAGAACCTGGAAACCACGTACCAGAAGAATATTCGGACGGACCATAGTGGAGCATTTTTGGGATTCCACAAACTCGTTTCACCTCCCTCTGGGTGAAATGATTCTCACTCCTGTTGACTTTGTAATGATCACTGGCCTTGGCTGGGGTGGCCAGTTGTTGGTATTTCAAAAGGATCCTGGTCCTCGTGTCTTTGAGTTCTTGCGGCCTGCTCTCGACTTGGCAGGGCAGAATGGTGTTCTGCGGTATTCCCACCTGGCGGCCATTTTGAAAAGTGAGGGTTTTGAGAGTTTGCCCCTTCCTTTTTGTCAATTTCTAGTTATTGCGCATTTTATCAATGCAACTATCTTTGCCAACCGTGGGGACACGACCACTCTTTCTTGGATGCATCATCTCTTGGATTATGGTGCAGTGAGGAATTTCAATTTGTTTGTTGCGGCTTATGCGCACTTAGTGAGAGGGAAGTGGGTCGCCTATCGTCCCACTGGTTGTTACACGGTAGGGCGCACGAGAGATATAGAGTCGAAGAAGCTCAATCTGGGTAGCAGCCTCTGGCGAGTCTTGGAGGTATGCTCCAAGATATTTTCTTTCGGAAATTTTGTGATGTGCAAAATTCCTTCGTTTGATTTGACTAAGATCTTTCCTGGCGTGCACGTGTGGCCCTTAGCATATTTTCTCCCGGTAGTTAGGGGGATAAACAATGTCGACTTGAGAATCCCCGCCGTCGTTTGATGGGTGGAACCATCACACTATCGTCGCCCGAAGTACCACTTTAAGGATTTGAAAGGCCTAAGGCGAATCATCGACACTCTCCAACCGGTATGGCTCATCATTTTTCTTGGTTTCATATTTCTGTTCTTGACTCATAATGTTCTTTTCAGGAGGATATCGTCCGGTCTCCATGGAATGGCTATCGTTTGGAAGGCCTCCATTACGATATTCGCTTGGCGCATGAGGCAAGCGAGCACCGCTTGTTGTTGGAAGGTCCCTCAGGCCTTGTCTTCTATCTAGGAGAGTGCTTCTTCTTTCAACATATAGGGGAATGGCCTTCCAGGGGGTACTTGTTGACCCTCCCGGGCTTATCTACGACAGGCAGGCCTTGACGCAGGATGAGATGGCTCGACTAATGATCGGGGAGCCTGCCATTAATTTCATAGTCCCAGTGGATGATTTGGAGGAAGCGGCTGCACAGTATAGAGGGCGCTTGGCTTTTGCCCGAGTAAAGAATTTCTTCGTCCTATGAAATAATGCATCTTTGCTTTTTTGCTGACGAATGGTCTTTCTGCAGTTGGGAGAATACTACGATCCTCTCTTGGATCAACAAGTGGAAGAACCTGAGCAAACGGAGGACGAGACATGTTGTTTGGGATCAACCCACTCGTGTTGAATGAAAACGAAGTGTTGGAGTATTTCGATGCCAACCCTATAGGTCACTTGTTTTTGCCAATCTTTCTTTATGTTGTACAGATCCTCATTGGTTCTTTTTGATGTAGCAAGCAAACGCCCGTATTCGAATTCTTTTGAGGGAAGGAATCACCGCTTGGGAATTCATCGATCAGAACTTTCTGGATGGCCAATATCAGGGCCCCATGCCAGCCGCTGATGAAGAAAATCATGAAGTTCATTCTCATGAGAGCCTACCGCATTCTGAGAGCTCGTCACGACGTCCTCCTCGCCATTCTTCAGCAAGAGAAACTAGTAGGAGAGCTTATCGTGGAGATCCAAGTGCAGGATCGTCCAACCGTAGGGATCAAGATCTGTTGGGCGCACATCGAGCTTCCCATGCTAGTTCTACGGGAGGTAGAAAGTGGTCTCCCGGCAATCCTGAATTTATGGTGGAATATTACTCGAAATCGAGTGAATTCCATGGTTCAATGGAGAGATTTCCCAGTCCATGGGCTCCTCAATATCATGATTAGTCCATTGTTCCTTATAGCCACCCCCCTGTTATAATAAAGGATGTGATATGCCTTCCAGCCAGTTCTTGCCCGGACCTTCTAGCACTCAAGATGATTCTCAGCTCAATTCTTTTGCAGATGCGGCCTTTTGAAGCTTATTTGGCGGCCCTCCTCTGTAGTCTTCTTTGGCATTCTCAGCTCAATTCTATGCTCTTGTTTTTGTACGAGAAATAAACAAACGTATGAGAAATAAAGAAAATGCAAGCAGACTCTTTTTACGTACATGATTTTGGACTCAATTTAATGCAATGCATGCAAGCCCCCAGTTTTTATTTATCAGTTAATCTCAGGCAGTTTACAAGAATTAAATGAAGAAAATAAATTTACTAGACTACTAATATAATTACAACAAAGATTACAAAATACAATTAAAGAAAATAATATAATTACATGTACATTTCTTTTAACATCAACACGCCTAATGGACCCTAAAACCAAGTCTCTTCCCATGCATACACGTACTCGGTGTCGATGTTAAAAGGATTCACCCCCCCTGCTGGAGGCCGACCGGCCATGACACGGTGGAAGACACCGTGTCCTCGCCTATTCACACATTACTGGCTGTCATCCTTCCCCTTTGATTCATCCAGACTTGAGGCAGAAACAGTGCACCCGTAGCATGATATTTCCCCTTGGAGAACTATTTAAGCAAGACTTGTTGTTATTTCTTTTTCACCACATCTTGTCATTTTGCTCTCATCTCCTATATCCCTTCAATCATGGCCTTTTAAAAGAAACTTAGCCTCTGGATGTATTCCTTATCGAAACCCGAAAAACGCTCCTCACTTTTTACAATTTATCCCTCATTTTGAGCCTGAAGCAAGTGAAGATCAATTGGGATTTTCTTATGGTGACCTTTACATTCTAGGACTCAAGGCTTTATCTATTCCGATTCTCTTGGAACGAGTTATGTCCTCTTCCCGAAGAAATGGCATGCATTTTCGGCTTCGATTTTTATGCTCTGCCGACGACTCCTCCCCTTGCTTCAAACTATCACGAAAGGTTCGAAGAACTGACTAACTTCAATCATCGCGCGCTCGGGCACATTTTGGTGAACAACGTGGTGAATCTCCAAGCCATGGCAGAATTCTTTCAGTATAGCCAAACCAATGTCACGAGTACGAGGTTTAGTCTTTTGTATCTTGGCTGAATTCTAGTTTTATCATGGCGGTTCAGCTTTTGCTCCCATCTCCCTTATCCGTATTGTCGATGAGATGGCCCGAGGCTACAACCCGGCTCCCATGATGGTGGCGGAAACTCTATTGGGCCTTCATTCCTGGAATTCAAAGTAAATGTTTCGAGGAAGCCCCCTTGTGCTTCAAGTATGTATCGACGTCTTTTTCTTTACATATTTTTTTTGTACTTTTCTTTTTTTTCTTTCTCTTTTTTTTTGATATTGCATGAACTATTTAAATAAACCATGTGGAAACAATTTGTCGATTTTTCCTTGGTTGTATTCTTTTTTTTTTTTTAACAACCAAGAGACTTACTATCTCCTTTCTTCTCAGATATGGCATATGGAACACCTCAACATGGTGTTCTCCCCTATAACCCCATCAGAATTGGCTCACTTTGCCAGCAGAAAAGGAAGTTTGATGCGCATCGTAGCTTTGAGGAATGAGTGATCTTCTTGAAGGATCACAAAGAAATTCAATGGTGGATTCAATGGTGGAGGGTCCAATGCTTCTCCAACCATTCGAGCAAAGCGGCTCATATCACTCTGTTGGGTCTGGGGGAACTCATTTACTACTTCCCCGACCGGGTCATGCGCCAAATGGGACCCCTTCAAGACATACCTTTGCTACCATGCGAGATTCCCGATCTCATCCATCTCCAAGGCTCGGTGGTCGAATCATGGACAAAATACTGGAAGAAACGAGCAGGAGTTGAAGTTCCATCACCTCATCGCATTTCCTCTTCATCGACCGACGGATATCGAAGTTGGTTTATTACTACTATTGGTACGACACAATGGCGTGAGAAACGCACTCGTTCACCTCCTCGGGAGGTTCTAAAATTGAAGAGCATCATCAATTCCGGGGAATCAGGATCGGATTCTAGCCAAAAAGGATCTCACCCTAATGCAGAAAAATCAAGCAAGACTTGTCAAGCAAGCACTAACGGGTCTAAGGACTCTGACTCGAACTAAGACTTCACGAACATCTGGAAAGAAGGATGGAGAGAAAAGAAATGAAATAAAATGTAGGGAAGCATGCGTACGCTATGTATTTATTTAATTTGATGCTTTTCCTGTATTAAAATTAATAAAACAAATGTATTGAATCAAGGGTGTTCTTCTTTTATTGATATGAGAAGTAATACACTTTATTTTGTTTTACTAGAATTAACCCGAGCTATGATCTTCTTCTTCGTCAATCCTTGCGTCTTTTGGTAGCAAAACTTGCAATCTCTCCTTTTACCTAACTTGTCCCGAAGGATTTTCAAGTTAGTCCCTCACTTTTTCTTTTTCCTTTTTTTCCTTTTCTTTTTTCTTTCCTTTAGCCTGACCTGTCCGGAAGGATTTTTTCAAATCAGCCTCTCTATAGTTTTTCACTCTTTTTTTATTTCTCTCATAAGCAAGTGGCCTATTGGCAGTTCGATTGCTTGCCTTTATAAGGTAATACATGTTTAAGTAGCTAGGGATACCAACCCTTAGTGGCTTAGACATAATACCTCTTTAACTGATCCAGGTTCATAGGTTGGATAAGTTCTTCTCCTTCAGGTGTCATCAAACGAGCAGCACCTCCAGGTGTAATGGAGATAACGACATAAGGTCCCTTCCAATTCGGGGCAAACTTACCGCGAGGATCCTCATTTCTTGTAATCCTGAGTCACCTTCCATTAAGTCTCGATCTTTAACCTTCTTATTGAATGCTCGGGTAATCCGACTTTTATAGAGTTGAATGTTATGTAAAGGACGGAATCGTCGTTCATCCAACAAGGTTAACTCCTCATACTTGGCTCGAGCCCATTCAGCTTCAAGAATTTGGCTCTCAGCAATGATTCTCAGGGAAGGAACAACAATCTCCACAGGCAAAACAGCCTCCATCCCATATACCAAAGAGTAGGGTGTACCCCAGTTGCAGTCCAAATTGAAGTTCGATACCACCATAATGCGACTGGGAGTTTGTAAGGCCAATCTTTATAAGTGTCCGCCATCTTCTTAATGATTTCACCAAAGTTTTGTTCACAGCCTCGACCTCCATTTGTTTGTGGCCGATAAGGAGAAGCATGATGATGTTGAATCATATATTTTATCAAAAGAGCGGCAAATTCTCCCATGAAATGACTCCCATTATCGCTGATCACCTCATGCAGTACCCTGTATCTGCAGATAATGTTTTTCAACATGAATTTGGCCACATGCTTCGAGGTAATCTTTGCATAAGAAGCAGCTTCCACCCACTTGGTAAAATATTCCATAGCTACCAGCACATGCTTATCACCTCCTGTACCCTGAGCTGAGCCCTTTCCAACAATGTCAATACCGCCACACCGAAAATGGCCATGGTGAGGCTAAAGTAGTCAAGCAAGATGATGGATGATGCTTAAGGTCAACATACTATTGACACTTTGAGCACTTTCTCACAAATTGATGACAATCTGACTCCATCGTAGACCAGAAGTAACCTGCTCGTTGAATTTTGTTCACTAACATTTTCACATTCATGTGGGGTCCACACTCCCCTCCGTGAGTGGACTTCATCAGTTCTCTGGCTTCTTTTCATCGACGCACAATAGATTGATACCAATTGCAGCCTTCTTGAATAAATGGTCCTGATATTGCAATATTAAGCGAGCATCAATCGGATAGCCCTCCAAGCTCGATGCCCAGCATCTGGTGGGTATATACCATCCTTCAGATAAGTGTAGATGTCAAAGAACCATGCCTCAGGGTTAATAGTATTGACTATCAAGGATTGATGAGCCGGATGAACCTTCCTTTTGACTACAACTATCAAAGTCTTATCTGCTTCTAGCATTGCCATCATAGATGACAACTTGGCTAAGGCGTCTGCCAATTCATCAGTGACTTCTTGCGTACTTAAACTCAATGTACTTGAATCTCTTGGCCAAATCGGATAAGTGTTGTTGATATAAAGCCAAAGACTCACTCTTCCCTTTCCACACACTAGTAGCTTGATTGACGATCAAACTGGAGTCTCCAAACACTCGTAATCTCTCAATACCCATTTTCAGAGTCGTATGTATACCTAAGATACAAGCTTCATATTCAGCAGCATTGTTGGTGGCATCAAAATCCAGCTTAACCGCCAATGGAAAATGCAAGTCTTCAGGAGATATCACCAAAGCTTTGGCTCCACACCCCATTTGATTTGCAGCACCATCAAAGTACAACTTCCAAGTCTCCTCTTCCACCTGGAACACTTGCTTGTCACTAAACTCCAAGCCCCCAGTGTAGGAGTCTTCTAGTGGGAGTTCAGCCAGAAAATCAGAAACTGCTCGACCTTTTATAGACTTTTAATGTTGAAAGTGAATGTCAAATTCAGATAGCATGACTACCGATCAGGCAATTCGGTTGTTCACAGTAGGTTGCTCCATGATGTACTTGACTGGATTACAGGCCACAATCACATAAATAGTGTGTGCCAACAGATAATGGCGGAGCTTCTTCATAGACCAAACCAAGGCTAGAGCCATCTTTTCAATCTTAGAATAGCGAGATTCACACCCTGAGAACTACTTGCTGATGTAGTATATAACCTTCTCCAGATTCTCATCCTTTTAAGCCAACATAGCACCCATCGCACCCTGATTGATGGTGAGATAAAGTAATAACGAATTTTCGGGTACGGGTGGAAGCAATAATGGTGGACTAGTCAAATCTACTTTGATCTTAACGAACGCTGCTTGACACTGGTCATCCCACTCAACCTTTGCACCCTTCTTCAACTTCTGAAACAACGGCTAACACGTCATGGTGAGCTTGGAAATGAACCTACTCAGATATTGAACTCGCCCTAGGAAACCACGAATTTCCTTCTCCTTTCAAGTCGGCGGCATATCCTGGATAGCCTTGATCTTAGATAGATCGACTTCAATTCCTCGCTGACTGACGATGTACCCCAACAACTTCCCCGAGATTACTCCAAATGCACACTTCTGCGGATTCAATCTCATGTTGTACTTGCGAAGTCTAAGGAAGAAGTTGCGCAAGTTAGGGATGTGGTCTTCACGCCTTTCAGATTTAACAATCATGTCATCCATGTATGCTTCAACCTCCTTGTGTATCATGTCATGGAGTAAGGTAGTAATGGTGCGTCGGTAAGTGGCACCGGCATTTTTCCGCCCGAATGGCATGACAACATAGCAAAAGGTTCCCCATGGAGTGATAAAAGATGTTTTCTCCATGTCTTCTTAAGCCATTTTGATCTGGTTGTAACCAGTATACCCGTCCATAAATGACAGGAGTTCATGACCACAATTATGATCAACCAGGACATCAATGTGTGGCAAAGGAAAGTAATCCTTTGGGCTGGCCGTGTTCAGATCTCTAAAATAAACACACGTCCGCACCTTCCCATCCTTTTTAGGTATAGGGACAATATTGGCTACCCATTGTGGAAACTCAACAATTCTGATGAACCCAGCTTCTAACTGTTTCCGAACTTCATCATGGATGTTATCGGATCTTTCATTCTTAATTCTGTGTTGACGCTGTTGAATAGGTTTAGCATCCGGAGAAAGAGGTATGGCATGCTCAGCGATCTCTCGGTCGATCCCAGGCATGTCCTTATAGGACCAAGCAAAGACGTCGATAAACTCTCTCAGGAGAGTGGAGAACTCCCGCTTCCTCAAGTTAATGATTTGCCAATTTTCAATTCCCGGGGAGTTTCAGGCATCGCCACGTTGATAGTGATGGTTTCTTCAACTGTTGACATGCGATTTTCACGCTCATTCATAGCTCGAATTAATTCTTTAAAATCTTTTAAAGGTTCAGCATCAAATTCGATATTATTAACACTCAGAAACAAGAAGAACAAGAATACTCATAAAAAGTTCACTTCATTGAAACCAGAAATGGATACAGACTTATCAGATGTGGGGCTAATCCTAGCTGACTTATACTCGACTATAGACCCACTAGTGCTTAACTCAGACAAGACCTTACAAGGTTCTCCTAACACTAGGATACATTTATTGCTAGCAGAACCGACCTAGGACAACTCGCGGTGGCCTTCATCAGCAGAAATCATGGAGTTGGATCAAATTCAGGACTGGACAACATAGCAACCATCGGGTCCACTTCCTTTCCTTCTTTTGCAGTGGACCTTGCTCTTCAACGCAGTCCTTAAAGTGTTGAAACTCTCTTAGCGCTTTATTCATGAGCTTCTCGTTGTTGTTCTATTTGTAAATGTTAACGCTGAAGGTGTTCCAGAACCTTCTTGTCTTGTTGGGTAGCTGTGTGCAAGACCAAGTCTTGCATGCTGTTTTTCAGATCTTCCAAGCGCTATTGATTTCCGAGATCCTCAATGGTCTCATCATCACTTGCCAATATGCCATTGATAGTAAATGTTGTTAGATCTTCAGGAGGGAGTAAAGTTGCTTCCTCATCCGTGATACACTTGGAAGGATCAAAAGTACCCTCTCCTACGAAAATAGCATGATTCAGGAGAGGAATCCTTTTGTTGATGGGTTTCTTAGCAGACTTGGGTGTTCGTAATTCACCTGAGAGAATCATCTTCTCAATGAGGTTCTTAAGCATATAGCACCGCTCGGTGTCATGTCCTCTGGTACGATGGTACTTGCAGTAGGCATCGTTGTTCCATCCAAGTCCTTTGTTCCCAGGTTCCTGTAACGTGGTTTTTAAGACCTCGGTTTTTATCGTTCTTCCACAGGGAGCTAGGGGCCTTAGCTGCAACTACTTGACTCTAGGTAAGGTTTACGATCATGAAAGGATGATAGAATTCAGGATAAAAATAGCACAAACACACTAGGTTCAGTCAAAAAGGTGAGACAATGGGTATTGGGAGACTTTCGGGATGCAAACGGGAATAAGGAAATGGGTTTCGCAACAAGAGAGAAACGAGAAGGGGAAATCAAATGGTAACTCCGTTAGAAAATACCCACCGGGCTTCCTCTTTCAAGGATTGTCCGGATTAACTTCAACAAAGTCCATCGACAGACCCGGGGGAGTTAATAGAACGGAATTTCCTAGTTAGTTTATATTCATTTTCGCGAACTAGAATACTAACTATCCTAATTCCTACCTTCCAACAAGCGTTGGATGTATTCCGGATGCTTTCGCACCCAAATACATCCCACTTGAGGGAAGGATAGGATTCGGAAACTGATTTTCTAACTAGTTACTCACTAATATTGCTAACCCAAACCTAATCACCCATTCACACCCTTAATATCTCCCTAACCCATTAGGATTCTAGCCATTAAACATCCTAACTAACATGATAATAACATCAACAACTTCATTCATGCTTAAAAGAGTAAACAAGATGATAATAAACATTAACCAATACCAACAATACCAATAATAACAAAAACAGAGATTAATAAATAAACAGTAAATTAGAGAGAGAAAGGTGAAGAAATGCTCATTGATTATGATGACAAAGAAGAAAACTCTAGAATAATAAAGCTCCAATGCTCCAAAGTTGAGAATAATCTTCAAAACTTCCAATAAAACTCAAGAGAATCCAATACAAGAACCAATAATCTCAGCAAAGATCTCCACTAATCACTCTAATCCAAAGCTTAAAATGTGATAAAGTATATGCTAAAGTATGATAAAAGATAAACAAAAGCTACTTTTCAAAATCTCCCAACTAAAATGACCTAAATACATTAAATAGTAACTAAAGTTGTTACTCAAAACTCATCATTTTACACTACAGACAAAAGTGTCCCGTAGGGGACCGTGGCCACGGTCCTGCGTAAGGCAGGCAAAACTTCTCTTTGCTTCGCAGCACCAAGGGCACGGTACCCATGCACCGTAGGCACGGTCTCGGCGATTAGGGCTGACAACTTTTCGCTCCTTCGCACCGCCGTGGCTACGGTCATGGGAGACCGTGGCCACGGTCTTGTTTGGCCAACTTCTTCCTTGGGCAGGGTAGTGATCTCACCGTAGCTACGGTCAGACTGACCGTGACCATGGCCCATCTCGGGTGGCAATGTCTCCTTCTTTAGGCATTGGCTCAATCACACCATGGCTACGGTCAACATGATCGTGGCCACGGTCTATCTCGGCCACAGGTATTCTTCAGGGTGCTCTTCAACAGTTGCTTCCACTTCCGCTGCCTTTCGACATGATCGGCCCTTCTAATCACGCTGCCTTCGGCACGACCAAGGCTCGGGGAATCTTAGGGAATCTCGGGATTCCCAAGATTGGTGCAAAATTGGCCTATTTAGTATCGTTTTGAGTAAAAACTTCGGAAACTAAAAAATAACCAAAACGCATTAAAAGTTATTAAAACAAGCTACGAAACAAGTCAAAAGCCTAAGGATTTAGGCGGTATTGAGACACGAAATCGGGTCTAAACAGTTCCGGCCTAGGAGAAGGCAACCTGATCTTGTCAGACTTCAATAATCAATCCAGGACTTCAGCATAAGTCAAATCCAGCGGGGTATAAGAATCATATTGGAAGAATGTTGGTTTTTGAGATGACCCACGATTCACATTCTGGATGACATTAGCTTCTACTACTCTCGGAGCGCTAATGGTTTTTCATGCGGTACTACTCCCCTTCTAACTCTAAGATGTTGCATTTCTTTCCTTTCGTGCCTCCAGTTTTGGGCACAACTTCTTCAGGTATTCAAGATTCTCCACAACATGAAAGTCTAACTGCTGAGCCAAACTTGTCTTCAAACTTCGAATGAAGGTATCCAACTACACTTCTGTTTGAATGACATTGGTTACTTGGGACATCATAGAATGCCATCTTTCATAGTAAGCCAAGAACAACTCCTCTTCCCTTTGGCGAATGGCCATGACATCAGTCAAGGTCACCTTATCCTTTTGAATCTTGCTGTAATGTTCAATGAATGGTCGACGTAAAGCAGTCCAATCTCCCCGAGTTTTCAAAGGAAGATTATAGTACCAATCTAATGCTTCATCATTCAGCGATAATGGAAAAAGCTGTTTGTAGTGCTCAGTGTCGATGCTTCAGAGTGGCATCACTCTGTTAAACTCCCAAATATGATGTGTTGGGGTTGCTGAGGGACTGGACTTGTTCAGAGGTATATCCATTTTACTAGATATCTTGTCATTAATCTCAGCAGGTGGTTCGAATTCAACAAACTAATTGGCGAAGGCAGGTAACTGGCTTATAGCATTCTTGACCACACTCAACTGTGCTTTTACTTCGCGGATAGCAGGGGTGTCTTGGACTCCAATCTCAGCCTTGACCGATGCAACCTGAGGGGTAGCCACTGGAGGTGGTGGCTTAAGTGTGGAGTCATCAGGAATGTGGATGACTCCTCCTGTACTGGATCTTTCCCTTAGTTTACCTTTGTCAACAATAGTCACAGAATTAGGGACAATTTCCATGGCATCCTCATCGTCATTTTTCATCCCTAAATATGCGTGTAGACGCCGGATTATGGCACATAAATATATAGCATATCTATATACAACAAATCAAAAATAAAGAAGGAGAAGTCAGCCGATAAGCTAGATTTTAGCATAGATTTTATATGCTTTTTAATGTAATTTTTATTACTTCCTTTTTATGTATTTTTAGTTAGAAAATTAGGAAATTAGAAAATAAGGGAAGCTATGCGATGCAAGCCACGGGCCAAGAGGTCTCAAGTTCAAATCCTAACAAAAGCACCCCAAAACACATGCCAAATGCATCAAATAAAGCTCCTACCGTCCAAGTGTGAATAAGGGATTTAGCATGTCTTTCCTTTTGTGAGAAGTGAACTCTTAAGGTCTTTACTTTTTGAGTTCGTAGCCTTAACCCCAGATTCATTCTTGGGTTTCACAGGCGGGATCTTTCTTGTTTTCTTTTTGGTTTTGTCTCTTTTCTCTTAAAAAGTCGGGTGACGACTCTCATTTCGAACTAAAACACATCCGGGATTGCATAAACTATGGTAAATCATGGTTTTACAAGGTACAGATGCAACTTTAGGGCGTTCTTCTTATATTTCTAAATAATATTTGTATAAATCGCTTTCTTCCGAGCCTAACATTTTACTGAGCAAGTTAGGTTAAATTTAGAAGAGTTTGGAACAAGTGGATGTCCACTCTTAAAGGTTTAATTCAATGACTCATAAAATGCATAAGTAAAGGGAAAGTGATTTTACAAAGTATTATTTATGAAATGTACGATTAATTCCTTAAAGGGTTTTCAAAGGTTAAACCCCAGCACAAATCATCAAATCATACCCCAATCCGCGAGGACGTTAGGATACCCGAACGGCGAGGAAAAATGTCCATAGGATTTTTGGCGACTCCACTGGGGAGTTTTCTTAAAGTGGGTAAAACTTGAAAAAGGATTAGTGTGCTTTAACATTTTTGGAAGGGAAATAACTTTTTACTTTATATTGTTAAGTCATTCGTTCTAGGCATAAATGCATTATTTCATATATCGGGGTACTCCCTTGACATGTAATATGTCATAGGAGCACGTAAATCGACGGTTTAGGTTTTTTCTTTTTAACCACAAAAAATAACCCATGGGATGCCGGACCGGCTATACTCAATTGGTGCCCTTACACTGAGAGAGCATTAGTAAGCACATCCACTCATGCATCACTCTACGAGGTCTCCACTCGAGCCTCCAAGAGCAACACCCAACACATTCAAGTTGCCTTAACAACTAGAATGCACTGGGGCGAGTACATGAGCCGCTAAGCCTTATCCAGCCAATAGACCCTATTGTACATAGAGCCTTGGTTTAGGATACCCCTTTTCCATATGTATGCTATGTGTTATGTGTTAAAATTCGTTTTAAAGAGTCGACCCAAGTTTAGAAGTGTTGTTTTAGTCCGTATAGTAGTCACTGGGATGAGAAGAGTCATGTTTACCTACACAACTGTGAACGAAAACATCTTCAAAAAGAAAAAGAACACTTTTGGGGGGTTTTCACAACCTTTCTCCCTTTTTTCTTCCACACAAAGTTATTCAAATTTTTAGACAAAAACTACGAAAAACAAACAAAATACTAGGTTGTCTACCCATGAACATGAAAATATCTCCCCCACTCCCACAAAAAACATCACAATGTCCCCATTGTGAGAAAGGTGTCACAAGTAAGGTAGAGAACCTAAGAAAATCATATATACAAAACACATATCACATAAAAAGCGGTGGGGACCTGAGCCCACACGGCTCCAACAACGAGATAATCCCAACATTCACACTCAAGGGGTTCACCATCCAAAAGGAAAAATCAAGCATGCAACATGGATCAAGAATATATACACTCAAAGAGAGGGCGGAAGGAGGTTACCTCAAAATCTTCAATTAAAGATAACTCGATTCACGATCCAAAAGCACCAAGCATAAGGTTAGGATATACAATTTAAACTCACATAAATGCTTAAAACTTGGCATGCAAGATAAAAATAAAAATAAGAACATATACAAGAACTAAAGAAAAACCAAAATAATTACAAAATAAATCTCACTTTGTTTTTTCTTAGACTAAAAAACCAGAATGCATACTACCTCCCCACTCCCACACAAAGAGGTTGCAATCTCCTCAATGGAAACAGAAAAAGGTGAGCAAACACTCCAAAAGGGAAGAAAAAGAAGCACACAAAAAGAAAACAAAAGAAGAAAAGAAAGCCAACTTACTAAATGTACAAGAAAGGTGAGGAAGGATATTACCTGGAAGGCGTCTTATCAATAGACTCACTCCTCTCACCTTAAGATATCGGGCACCATGTTAGAACCATTCAATGCCCGGAGTAACAAGTCATGCATCCGTGAATGCATCTCAGAATGGTGAAAGTAAGAGCACACTCTTAATAGAACATCAACAAACATTAGTGCTCTTGACAATTTATCAAAAGCCTTAGAAAAATCATATAAAGGACGTACTACAGGAATGTACAAGACTTTCCTAACCACGGTTAAGTGAGACATGACAAATGGATCCTCCTATTGACTTATAGATGGAGATTGGGTATGCAAATCAACGGGAGGGAGAAATAGAACACATTCTTGAACATGCTCATGCACAGACTTGGATGCAAACAATGATTCAAACTCAATCTCCATGCAATTTTCATCAAACATCAATTCCAAATCACAACTTTCATCAAAATAAACAATGTAATCATCAATGGGTGATAAGGAAAACATAGGGTTAGACCACATCATAACACTCCCAACTGATGTATTACGGGATCAAAAGAATGAATCTTGATCCAGTAATAATCAATACACGTGGAACAAACAAGAGAGTGGGATGCTTGACGTGATAATGGAGGAAAGAAAGGAGGACTTCACGTGAATACTAGGATGTATGGAAAGTTATTTTGTCGTGAGGACTTTTGTGGATTCAAGAAACAAGAAAGATTGTTTCTTAAATAGGGAAAAGGGGAATTGACATGAAGGAGAAAGGGGGATGGGAGTTTGCGTGAGGCCTTTATAAGAGAGGGAGGTTGATTAGAGAAAGTTTGTTGGGAGTTTGTTAGGGAAAGAGGGGAGGGAGACGAATGAGAGAGAGGGATGAGGGGATGTTTGTTTCGAGGGATTTGAGGGAGAGGTTGATAGTCTAGGGATTATCTTAACTATATTGTTAGAAAGATATAGGGGTAACAAGATAGTTCAAGGGATCTATCTTGATACAGAAAAACCACAAGAAAGAAACCCTAGGGCTAACTTGACCTGTAACCTAGTTACAGAAACACCTTCTAAGTTTAGGATCAAGCTCTTCCTAACCACTTGGTTGCCAAACCAAGATACAAAAGAAGAGATTAAACAAGGTTCTTCACGAAACACTCAAGAGGTAAGCTAAAAGCTTGATTTTATTCATGGTTGATATACTTATGTGCCTTTGAAAGGCTACAAGCCTAGCTATTTATACTACTACGGTCCTATATGGACTGAGACTCCCTACTTGGCGTGCAAGCCAAGGAATACTGATATGACACGCCTAAATAACTATCTCCTCCTTGGATTAGGACTCCTTATCTTTAGGGGAGTTAGTTACAACAACCTTATCCTAATAGGACTTGGCTTTCCTAATCCAATATGGATTGGTTACAAAATAAGCCAACCTTATCTAGGATAATAACAACCTAATCTTGGTGCCTATTCATCCTTCCACCAGCCTAAAGCACACACACAAACCTTCTAGAACATTCTAGGAAACCTTAGAACATTCTAAACTATTCTAGACTCCTATAAGACTCCTATCACTTGATGCTCAAGTTTATAACTTACTTGGCATCGTACATGACTCTAAATACTATGAAGATAATATAAATCACACTTAAAGCAATTAAAAAGCTAAAATGTAAAAGATACATCCAAAAGATTAAAATTGTGAAATTCAATTTGAATTTTGCTTCTGCAGCTTTTTCGACGTGGCCGCTTGCTCTCTTGAATGGTCTTGCTTGGGCTTGGACCCTCTAGGATGTTCGGACATCCTCTTGGAATAAGGAGCATGTAATATGGATCGGCCTTTGGGCCTCTACTTGTAATAGAATCTCCTTTATTGGGTGCGGGTGAGCTGGGCTTCTTCCTTGAAGGACTTTATCTTTATACTTGTACTTTAATTGGGCCTTCTTGATTGGGCTTAGAGGAATAGGCGTGGGCTGATTTCCATCATTCTCTCATTGTTGAAAGAAGTTCGTCCTCACACTTAGAGGTTCAAGTTCAAACACTGTAGTTGACCTAAATGTAATCTCCACGTGAATCAGGACCTTCACGTGAACCATGGTTGCTCCAGTAATCTCCACATGAATCAATGCTTTCATGTGAACTGTGATGATGTGAAAGATTCGATCTTTCTCACTCTTGCTATGCATGAATGTGTCACTGACACACTTGCTGATGAAGGACTTCATAACTTGATTCATAAGTCTCACAATAGAAAAAAGAACATTGATTAGGTCACAAGGTGTGACTAATCATACAAGGAGACTTCTTGGACTTTGAATAGTAGTAGTCCCGAACAGAATATGAACCATGGTTGTTCCTTTCTTCTTTATAATCACTAGGGCAATTGGATCGTTAGTTTCCTTCTTGATTGTGCCCTTGGCGTGACAATCAGCTAGGTTTCAACCCTTAGAGCAAGATAGGGTTCACATGATCCCACGCAAAGATAGGGCTCACGTTGTTGGACTCGATGAAGCCTCTACCACCGAGTTCACGTGAGGACGCACGAACCGGGCTCTCTGCGTAAATTTCGTGGCTAGGGCTTGATGGGATGACTTCTTGTTTTCACTAAACACAGTATGCTCAAAGGATCATGAAAGATATGAGTTTTAAATCATTCCTAATTGTTGGTGGTGCCTTTAGAGGAGCTAAAGTAACCCTTTTGTTCTTCACCATCAGTGTGTAGGTATTAGTTCTTCCATCATGAGTAACACTCTTGTCAAATAACCATGGTCTTCCAAGCAGAATATGACAGGCATCCATAGGTAGTACATCATACCAGATTAAATCTTGATAAGACTTTCCAATAGAAAAGCTTACCAAACAGCATAGATTCACCTTTAAGCCTTTACCCTGATTGAGCCACTAGACAGTGTATGGTGTTCGGTGTGGGCTTGTGGGGAGTTGCAGCTTGTGCACCGTAGTAGTTGAAACTATTTTGGTACAGCTTCAACCATCAGCAATCAAAGAACAAACTTTCCCTTGCACAGTGCAACGGGAGTGGAAGATGGCTTCCCGTTGTTGCAGATCTTCAGGAACTAGAGAGCTATTCAGAACTCTCCTCATTACCAACATCTCACCTTGATCTGGTTCTTCAACGACCTCTTCTTCAGATTTGTTATAAGTGGCATGGGTTTCTCCATCTACGTCCTCTAGTTCAGGTTCAAAGAGAGTGTTTTGGAATTCTATAAGTGTGATGACTCTCTTGTTAGGGCATTCAGAAGCACAGTGACCGAGCCCTTGACACATAAAGCACCTTCTTTTATCCGTGGGTGGAACTGGGACGGATTTTTGGACTGTTTGAGGAGTAGGGTTAGGCGTTTTTATGGCGGACGGGTCGGATTGAGTTTGGCTCTTTTGTGGAGTGTATGTTTGAAGCGAGGAGGGAGTTCTTTGGGAACTAGGGTTCCTGTTTGGCGTCTCCTTGCCTCTTCTTTTCTTTTGTTGTTCTACTTTGTTAGCCAAAGTACTTAATTCATCAAGGGTTTCATAAGGTTGACGTTCCACCACATACCTTATGTTGTCGTTTAAACCAGAAAGATACCTCACAAGAGTTTGAGTTCATCTTCTTTCAAATCACACCTCCAGAGTAGGTGTTTGAATTCTTTTATATACTCTTCAACAATTTTGGACCCTTCGGATAGTTGCTCCAGCGGAAAGTAATTATCTTTGAAGTAGCTTGCAGGAAGAAACTTCGAATAAATTTTCTTTTTCATCTTTTCCCAAGAACGGATCTTTTCTTTCCCGGCATGTTGTCTCTTCTTCTGTAAGTTAGTTCACCAAATACTAGCATGCTTCGGCAGTTTAAGAGCAATGTATTTCACTTTCTTGTCTTCAGCAATGTCTTTCAAATCAAAGAATCGTCAACAGTTTGCATCCAATCAAGAAAGATTTAAGGATCAAGATTACCGTCGAATTCAGGAATGTCAACTTTGAAGTCGAGTCTTTCTTCCCAAGGTGCATGTCTACGGCGACGTGAGCTTCTAGACGAGTGTGTTAATTGTTCAGCCTCACTAGGACTGTTGTGGGAGTCCTCCTTCGATGATTCTGTGAGTTCATATAGCTGCAGATGCATGTATCGTTTGAGTTGTTCAGAGAGATAAGTGACTCTTGCTTCCAATTCAGCCTTCTCTTGCTTCAGTTGCTCATTAGGATCATCACCTTCATTGCTTTTGCTTCCAGACGCCATAGGGTGGAGTTTGGAATGTCAGGTTGACACTGTGGATTTGAAGGTTCTGTACTTGGACTTGCAGGTTATGTGTTTGGGTTAACTCTATGGAGTTTAAGGTTGCACTCAACAATAACCTAGAGCTCTGATAACACTTTTGATGTATTACGGGATCAAAAGAATGAATCTTGATCCAGTAATAATCAATACACGTGCAACCAAACTAGAGAGTTGGATGCTTCACGTGATAATGGAGGAAAGAAAGGGGGAATTCACGTGAATACCAGGATCCATGGAAAGTTATTTTGTTGTGAGGACTTTTGTGGATTCAAGAAACAAGAAAGATTGTTTCTTGAATAGGGAAAAGGGGAATTGACGTGAAGGAGAAAGGGGGATGGGAGTTGGCGTGAGGCCTTTGTGAGAGAGGGAGGTTGATTAGAGAAGTTTGTTGGAGGAGAGAGAAAGTTTGTTGGGAGTTTGTTATGGAAAGAGGGGAGGGAGACGATTGAGAGAGAGGGAGGAGGGGGACGTTTGTTTGGAGGGATTTGAGGGAGAGGGTTGATAGTCAAGGGATTATCTTAACTATATTGATCTCCACTAATCACTTTAATCTAAAGCTTAAAATGTGATAAAGTATATGCTAATGTATGATCAAAGATAAACAAAAGTTGCTTTCCAAAATCTCCCAGCTAAAATGACCTAAATACATTAAATAGTAACTAAAGTTGTTACTCAAAACTCATCATTTTACACTACAGACAAAAGTGTCCCGCAGGGGACCGTGGCCACGGTCCTGCGTAAGGCAGACAAAACTTCTCTTTGCTTCGCAGCACCATGGGCACGGTACCCATGCACCGTAGGCACGGTCTGGGCGATTAGGGGTGACAACTTTTCGCTCCTTCACACCGCCGTGGCTACGGTCAGACTGACCGTGACCATGGCCCATCTCGCGTGGCAATGTCTCCTTCCTTAGGCATTTGCTCAATCACACCATGGCTACGGTCAACATGACCGTGGCCACGGTCTATCTCGGCCACAGGTATTCTTCAGGGTGCTCTTGAACAGTTGCTTCCGCTTCCGCTGCCTTTCGACATGATCGGCCCTTCTAATCCCGCTGCCTTCGACACGACCAGGGCTCGGGGAATCTTAGGGAATCTCGGGATTCCCAAGATTGGTGCAAAATTGGCCTATTTAGCATCGTTTTGAGTAAAAACTTCGGAAACTACAAAAATAACCAAAACGCATTAAAAGTTATTAAAACAAGCTACGAAACAAGTCAAAAGCCTAAGGATTTAAGCGTTATTGAGACACAAAATCGGGTCTAAACAGTTCCGGCCTAGGAGAAGGCAACCTGATCTTGTCAGACTTCAATAATAAATCAAGGGCCTTAGCATAAGTCAAATCCAGCAGGGTATAAGAATCATATTGGAAGAAAGTTGGTTTTTGAGACGACCCACAATTCACATTCTCGATGGCGTTAGCTTCTACCACTCTCGGAGCGATAATGGTTTTTCATGCGGTACTACTCCCCTTCTAACTCTGAGATGTTGCATTTCTTTCCTTTCGTGCCTCCAGTTTTGGGCACAACTTCTTCAGGTATTCAAGATTCTCCACAACATGAAAGTCTAACTGCTGTGCCAAACTTGTCTTCTGACATCGAATGAAGGTATCCAACTACACTTCTGTTCGAATGACACTGGTTACTTGGGACATCATAGAATGCCATCTTTCATAGTAAGCCAAGAACAACTCCTCTTTAATTTGGCGAATGGCCATGACATCAGTCAAGGTCACCTTATCCTTTTGAATCGTGCTGTAATGTTCAATGAATGCTCGACGTAAAGCAGTCCAATCTCCCCGAGTTTTCAAAGGAATATTATAGTACCAATCTAATGCTTCATCATTCAGCGATAACGGAAAAAGTTGTTTGTAGTGCTCAGTGTCGATGCTTCAGAGTGGCATCACTCTGTTAAACTCCCAGATATGATGTGCCGGGTTTGCTGAGGGACTGGACTTGTTCAGAGGTATATCCATTTTACTAGCTATCTTGTCATTAATCTCAGTAGGTGGTTCGAATTCAACAAACTAATTGGCGAAGGCAGGTAACTGGCTCATAGCATTCTTGACCACACTCAACTGTGCTTTTACTTCGCGGATAGCAGGGGTGTCTTGGACTCCAATCTCAGCCTTGACCGATGCAACCTGAGGGGTAGCCACTGGAGGTGGTGGTGGCGTGGAGTCATCAGGAATGTGGATGACTCCTCATGTACTAGATCTTTCCCTTAGTTTACCTTTGTCAACAATAGTCACAGAATTAGGGACAATTTCCATGGCATTCTCATCGTCATTTTTCATCCCTACATATGCGTGTAGACGCCGGATTATGGCACATAAATATATAGCATATCTATATACAACAAATCAAAAATAAAGAAGGAGAAGTCAGCCGATAAGCTAGATTTTAGCATAGATTTTATATGCTTTTTAATGTAATTTTTATTACTTCCTTTTTATGTATTTTTAGTTAGAAAATTAGGAAATTAGAAAATAAGGGAAGCTAAGCGATGCAAGCCACGGGCCAAGAGGTCTCAAGTTCAAATCCTACCAAAAGCACCCCAAAACACATGCCAAATGCATCAAATAAAGCTCCTACCGTCCAAGTGTGAATAAGGGATTTAGCATGTCTTTCCTTTTGTGAGAGGTGAACTCTTAAGGTCTTTACTTTTTGAGTTCGTAGCCTTACCCCCGGATTCATTCTTGGGTTTCGCAGGCGGGATCTTTCTTGTTTTCTTTTTGGTTTTGTCTCTTTTCCCTTAAAAAGTCGGGTGACGACTCCCATTTCGAACTAAAACACATTCGGGATTGCATAAACTATGGTAAATCATGGTTTTACAATGTACAGA
Organism: Portulaca oleracea; assembly: GCA_029582165.1. NCBI lineage: Eukaryota > Viridiplantae > Streptophyta > Magnoliopsida > Caryophyllales > Portulacaceae > Portulaca > Portulaca oleracea. Next base: position 5,713,380 of record CM055878.1, on the reverse strand, counting down.
TGCAACTTTAGGGCGTTCTACTTTTATTTCTAAATAATATTTGCATAAATCGCTTTTTTCCGAGCCTAACATTTTACTGAGCAAGTTAGGTTAAATTTAGAAGAGTTTGGAACAAGTGGATGTCCATTCTTAAAGGTTTAATTCAATGACTCATAAAATGCATAAGTAAAGGGAAAGTGATTTTACAAAGTATTATTTATGAAATGTACGATTAATTCCTTAAAGGGTTTTGAAAGGTTAAACCCTAGCACAAATCATCAAATCATACCCCAATCCACGTGGACGTTAGGATACCCGAACGGCGAGGAAATATGTCCATAGGAGTTTTGGCGACTCCACTGGGGAGTTTTCTTAAAGTGAATAAAACTTGAAAAAGGATTAGTGTGCTTTAAAATTTTTGGAAGAGAAATAAATTTTTACTTTATATTGTTAAGTCATTATTTTTAGGCATAAATGCATTATTGCATATATCGGGGTACTCCCTTGATATGTAATATGTCATAGGAGCACGTAAATCGACGGTTTAGGTTTTTTCTTTTTAACCACAAAAAATAACCCATGGGATGCCGGACCGGCTATACTCAATTGGTGCCCTTACACTGAGAGAGCATTAGTCAGCACATCCACTCATGCATCACTCTACGAGGTCTCCACTCGAGCCTCCAAGAGCAACACCCAACACATTCAAGTTGCCTAACAACTAGAATGCACCGGGGCAAGTACATGAGCCGCTAAGCCTTGGTTTAGGATACCCCTTGTCCAAATGTATGCTATGTGCTATGTGTTAAAATTCGTTGTAAAGAGTCGACCCAAGTTTAGAAGTGTTGTTTTAGTCCGTATAGTAGTCACTGGGCTGAGAAGAGTCATATTTACCTACACAACTGTGAACAAAAACATCTTCAAAAAGAAAAAGAACACTTTTGGGGGGTTTTCACAAACTTTTTCCCTTTTTTCTTCCACACAAAATTTTTCAACTTTTTAGACAAAAACTACGAAAACCAAACAAAATACTAGGTTGTCTACCCATGAACATGACAATATCTCCCCCACTCCCACACAAAACATCACAATGTCCCCATTGTGAGAAGGGTGTCACAAGTAAGGTAGAGAACCTAAGAAAATCATATATACAAAACACTTATCACATAAAAAGCGGTGGGGACCAGAGCCCACACGGCTCCAACAACGAGATAGTCCCATCATTCACACTCAAGGGGTTCGCCATCCAAAAGGAAAAATCAAGCCTACAACATGAATCAAGAATATATACACTCAAAGAGAGGGCGGAAGGAGGTTACCTCAAAATCTTCAATTAAAGATAACTCGATCCACGATCCAAAAGCACCAAGCATATGGTTAGGATATACAATTTAAACTCACATAAATGCTTAAAACTTGGCATGCAAGATAAAAAAAAAATAAGAACATATACAAGAACTAAAGAAAAACCAAAATAATTACAAAATAAATCTCACTTTTTTTTTCTTAGACTAAAAAAGCAGAATGCATACTACCTCCCTCCCCCCCCCCCCACTCCCACACAAAGAGGTTGCAATGTCCTCAATGGAAACAGAAAAAGGTGAGCAAGCACTCCAAAAGGGAAGAAAAAGAAGCACACAAAAAGAAAACAAAAGAAGAAAAGAAAGCCAACTTACTAAATATACAAGAAAGGTGAGGAAGGATATTACCTGGAAGGCGTCTTATCAATAGACTCACTCCTTCTCACCTTAAGATATCGGGCACCATGTTAGAACCATTCAATGCCTGAAGTAACAAGTCATGCATCCGTGAATGCATCTCAGAATGGTGTAAGTAAGAGCACACTCTTAATAGAACATCAACAAACATTAGTGCTCTTGACAATTTATCAAAAGCTTTAGAAAAATAATATATATAAAGGACGGACTACAAGAATGTACAAGACTTTCCTAGCCACGGTTAAGTGACACATGACAAATGGATCCTCCTATTGACTTATAAGTGGAGATTTGGTATGCAAATCAACGGGAGGGAGCAATACAACACATTCTTGAACATGCTCATGCACAGACTAGGATGGAAACAATGATTCAAACTCAATCTCCATGCAACTTTCATCAAACATCGATTCCAAATCACAACTTTCATCAAAATAATCATTGTAATCATCAATGGGTGATAAGGAAAACATAGGGTTAGAGCACATCATAACACTCCCAACTGATGTATTACGGGATCAAAAGAATGAATCTTGATCGAGTAATAATCAATACACGACGAACCAAACTAGAGAGTGGGATGCTTGACGTGATAATGGAGGAAAGAGAGGGGGACTTCACGTGAATACCAGGATGTATGGAAAGTTATTTTGTCGTGAGGACTTTTGTGGATTCAAGAAACAAGAAAGATTGTTTCTTGAATAGGGAAAAGGGGAATTGACGTGAAGGAGAAAGGGGGATGGGAGCTGGCGTGAGGCCTTTGTAAGTGAGGGAGGTTGATTAGAGAAAGTTTGTTGGGAGTTTGTTATGGAAAGAGGGGAGGGAGACGAATGAGAGAGAGGGATGAGGGGGACGTTTGTTTCGAGGGATTTGAGGGAGAGGTTGATAGTCTAGGGATTATCTTAACTATATTGATAGAAAGATAAAGGGGTTACAAGAAAGTTCAAGGGATCTATCTTGATACAAAAAAACCACAAGAAAGAAACCCTAGGGCTAACTTGACCTATAACCTAGTTACAGAAACACCTTCTAAGTTTAGTATCAAGCTCTTCCTAACCACTTGGTTGCCAAACCAAGATACAATAGAAGAGATTAAACAAGGTTCTTCACGAAACACTCAAGGGGTAAGCTAAAAGTATGATTTTATTCATGGTTGATATACTTATGTGCCTTTGAAAGGCTACAAGCCTAGCTATTTATACTACTACAGTCCTATATGGACTGAGACTCCCTACTTGGCGTGCAAGCGAAGGAATACTGATATCACACGCCTAAATAACTATCTCCTCCTTGGATTAGGACTCCTTATCCTTAGGGGAGTTAGTTACAACAACCTTATCCTAATAGGACTTGGCTTTCCTAACCCAATATGGATTGGTTACAAAATAAGCCAACCTTATCTAGGATAATAACAACCTAATCTTGGCGCCTATTCTTCCTTCCACCCGCCTAAAGCACACACACAAACCTTCTAGAACATTCTAGGAAACCTTAGAACTTTCTAAACTATTCTAGACTCCTATAAGACTCCTATCACTTGATGCTCAAGTTTATAACTTACTTGGCATCTTACATGACTCTAAATACTATGAAGATAATATAAATCACACTTAAAGCAATTAAAAAGCTAAAATATAAAAGATACATCCAAAAGATTAAAATTGTGAAATTCAATTTGAATTTTGCTTCTGCAATTTTGGCCTTGGACGTGTGCTTGCTCTCTTGAATGATCTTGCTTGGGCTTGGACCCTCTAGGATGTTCGGACATCCTCTTAGAATAAGGAGCATGTAATATGGATCGGCCTTTGGGCCTCTACTTTGAACAGAATCTCCTTTATCAAAGTGCAAGTGGGCTTCTTCCTTGAAGGACTTTATCTTTATACTTGTACTTTAATTGGGCCTTCTTGATTGGGCTTAGAGGAATAGGCGTGGGCTGATTTCCATCATTCTCTCATTGTTGAAAGAAGTTTGTCCTCAAACTTAGAGGTTCAAGTTCAAACACTGTAGTTGACCTAAATGTAATCTCCACGTGAATCAATGCTTTCATGTGAACTGTGATGATGTGAAAGATTCGATCTTTCTCACTCTTACTATACATGAATGTGTCACTGACACACTTGCTGATGAAGGACTTCATAACTTGATTCATAAGTCTCATAATAGAAAAAAGAACATTGTTTAGGTCACAAGGTGTGACTAACCATACAAGGAGACTTCTTGGACTTTGAATAGTAGTAGTCCCGAAGAGAATATGAACCATGTTGGTTCCCTTCTTCTTTATAATCACTAGGGCAATTGAATCGTTAGTTTCCTTCTTGATTGTGCCCTTGGCGTGACAATCAGCTAGGTTTCGAACCCTTAGAGCAGTATCAGGGTTCACGAGATCCCATGCAGCATAGGGCTCACGTTGCTTGGACTCTGATGAAGCCTCTACCACTGAGCTCACGTAAGGGATGACGAGTTGGGGCTCTCTTGCAGAAATTTCGTGGCTAGGGCTTGATGGGATGACTTCCTTGTGTTCACTAAACTCGTATGCTCGGTGATCATGAAAGATATGAGTTTTGAATCATTCCTAATTGTTGGTGGTGCCTTTAGAGGAGCTAAAGTAACCCTTTTGTTCTTCACCATCAGTGTGTAGGTATTAGTTCTTCCATTGAGTAACACTCTTGTCAAATAACCATGGTCTTCCAAGCAGAATATGACAGGCATCCATAGGTAGTACATCACACCAGATTGAATCTTGATAAGACTTTCCAATAGAAAAGCTTACCAAACAACATAGATTCACCTTTAAGCCTTTATCCTGATTGAGCCACTGGACAGTGTATGGTGTTCGGTGTGGGCTTGTGGGGAGTTGCAGCTTGTTCACCGTAGTGGTTGAAACTGTGTTGGTACAGCTTCCACCATCAACAATAAAAGAACAAACTTTCCCTTGCACAATGCAACGGGAGTGGAAGATGGCTTCCCGTTGCTGCAGATCTTCAGGAACTGGAGAGCTATTCAGAACTCTCCTCATTACCAGCATCTCACCTTAATCTGGTTCTTCTACGACCTCTTCTTCAGATTTGTTATGAGTGGCGTGGGTTTCTCCATCTAAGTCCTCTAGTTCAGGCTCAAAGAGAGTGTTTTGGAATTCCATAAGTGTGATGACTCTCTTGTTAGGGCATTCAGAAGCATAGTGACTGAGCCCTTGACACATAAAGCACCTTCTTTTATCCGTGGGTGGAACTGGGACGGATTTTTGGACTGTTTGAGGAGTAGGGTTAGGCGTTTTTATGGCGGATGGGTGGGATTGGGTTTGGCTCTTTTGTGGAGTGTATGTTTGAAGCGAGTACGGAGTTCTTTGGGAACTAGGGTTCCTGTTTGGCATCTCCTTGCCTCTTCTTTTCTTTTGTTGTTCTACTTTGTTAGCCAAAGTACTTAATTCATCAAGGGTTTCATAAGGTTCAAGTTCCACCACATACCTTATGTTGTCGTTTAAACCAGCAAGATACCTCACAAAAGTTTGAGTTCATCTTCTTTCAAATCACACCTCTAGAGTAGGTGTTCGAATTCTTTTATATACTCTTCAACAATTTTGGACCCTTCGGATAGTTGCTCCAGCCGAAAGTAATTATCTTTGAAGTAGCTTGCAGGAAGAAACTTCGAATAAAGTTTCTTTTTCATCTTTTCCCAAGAACGGATCTTTTCTTTCCCGACATACTGTCTCTTCTTCTGTAAGTTAGTCCACCAAATACTAGCTTGCTTCGGCAGTTTAAAAGCAATGTATTTCACTTTCTTGTCTTCAGCAATGTCTTTCAAATCAAAGAATCGTTCAACAGTTTGCATCCAATCAAGAAAGATTTAAGGATCAAGATTACCGTCGAATTCAGGAATGTCAACTTTGAAGTCGAGTCTTTCTTCCCAACGTGCATGTCTACGGCGACGTGAGCTTCTAGACGAGTGTGTTGATTGTTCAGCCTCACTAGGACTGTTGTGGGAGTCCTCCTTCGATGATTCCGTGAGTTCATATAGCTGCAGATGCATGTATCGTTTGAGTTGTTCAGAGAGATAAGTGACTCTTGCTTCCAATTCAGCCTTCTCTTGCTTCAGTTGTTCATTAGGATCATCATCTTCATTGCTTTTGCTTCCAGACGCCATAGGGTGGAGTTTGGAATGTCAGGTTGACACTGTGGATTTGAAGGTTATGTGCTTGGACTTGCAGGTTATGTGTTTGGGTTAAATCTGTGGAGTTCAAGGTTGCACTCAACAATAACCTAGAACTCTGATACCACTTTTGATGTATTACGGGATCAAAAGAATGAATCTTGATCCAGTAATAATCAATACACGTGCAACCAAACTAGAGAGTTGGATGCTTCACGTGATAATGGAGGAAGGAAAATGGGAATTCACGTGAATACCAGGATCCATGGAAAGTTATTTTGTTGTGAGGACTTTTGTGGATTCAAGAAACAAGAAAGATTGTTTCTTGAATAGGGAAAAGGGGAATTGACGTGAAGGAGAAAGGGGGATGGGAGTTGGCGTGATGCCTTTGTGAGAGAGGGAGGTTGATTGGAGAAGTTTGTTGGAGGAGAGAGAAAGTTTGTTGGGAGTTTGTTATGGAAAGAGGGGAGGGAGACGATTGAGAGAGAGGGAGGAGGGGGACGTTTGTTTGGAGGGATTTGAGGGAGTGGGTTGATAGTCTAGGGATTATCTTATCTATATTGATAGAAAGATAAAGGGGTAAAAAGATAGTTCAAGGTATCTATCTTGATACAGAAACACAACAAGAAATAAACCCTAGGGCTAACTTGACCATCAACCTAGTTACAGAAGCACGTTCTAGGTTTAGGATCAAGCTCTTCCTAACCACTTGGTTGCCAAACCAAGATACAATAGAAGAGATTAAACAAGGTTCTTCACGAAACACTCAAGAGGTAAGCTAAAAGCTTAATTCTATTCATGGTAGATAAACTGATGTGCCTTTGGAAGGCTACAAGCCTAGCTATTTGTACTACTACAGTCCTATATGGACTGAGACTCCCTACTTGGCGTGCAAGCAAAGGAATACTAATATCACACGCCTATATAACTATCTCCTCCTTGGAATAGGACTCCTTATCCTAAGGGGAGTTAGTTATGACAACCTTATCCTAATAGGACTTGGCTTTCCTAATCCAATATGGATTGGTTACAAAATAAGCCAACCTTATCTAGGATAATAACAACCTAATCTTGGCGCCTATTCTTCCTTCCACACGCCTAAAGCACACACACACACACCTTCTAGAACATTCTAGAACACCTTAGAACATTCTAGATTATTCTAGACTCCTATGAGACTCCTTTGACTTCATGCTCAATGAACATAATTTACTTGGCATCTTACATGACTCTAAATACAATGGAAATAATATAAACCACACTAAAAGCAATTAAAAAGCTAAAATGTAAAAGATACATCCAAAAGTTTAAAACTGTGAAATTCAATTTGAATTTTGCTTCTGTAGTTTTGGCCTTGGACGTGTGCTTGCTCTCTTGAACGGTCTTGCTTGGGCTTGGACCCTCTAGGATGTTTGGACATCCTCTTAGAATAAGGAGCATGTAATATGGATCGGCCTTTAGGCCTCTACTTTGAACAGAATCTCCTTTATTGGGCCCGGGTGAGTTGGGCTTCTTTCTTGAAGGACCCTATCTTTATACTTGTACTTTAATTTGAGCTTCTTGATTGGGCTTAGGGGAATAGGCGTGGGCTTATTTCTATCACCAACTTCACAAACAGGCACATCTTCATCTTCATCAATATCAGATTCATCAGAAGAACTATCAACATAAGAAGACAGAGGTGCATCATTCAAATCAACATCAAAAGTGAAAGTGGAAGGCTCAGGTCATAACTCATCGGGCATGAATGACTCATAAAGCATATCCTCATCAAAATCATCATTGTTATAATCCAAGTTCAAACAATTAGGATCATTCCCCAAAGAATTAAGCTCATCATCACAAGATTCTACATCCATGGACTTGCAAGAAAGGGTAGCTAATGCCTCACTAATGCAATGATTCTCAATGAAAGTAAATAATTCAGTATCAAGCACACATTCAATCACAAAAGAATCATGCTCAATTGCATCACAAGCATCTTGGCATTCAATAAACTCAACCTTTTCTTCATATAAAAGCATGGATAACGGTGTTGTTTAATGGTTCATCATCAAACATGTTTGCATCAAGTTTTATATCATCACACACAAAATCATCATGTTCCTCATGCTCTCTAAATGCAGCTAAAGCTAAAGCTTTCCTAAATTCGATGCATGCAGACTGACATCCATTATAGTAGTCATCATCCTCATCATAATCATACACAAAAGAATCAACACACATTTCAAGACTCAAAGATGAATGATCTACTTCAACTACCGAATCAACCATTTGTGAAGAAAAAGCTTCTACCCCAGTTTTAAGCACATGTTCAAATTCTTGCATGCATTCATTCATTTTCACACACATCTCAACTTGAAATCATATATTTCAGCACGAATGTTGTCTAATTCAACTTGCACACAAGAATCAGAATCATGATATGGAGATTCGCAATGCAAGCACAAAGGAATAATATCACATTGGGGAGGACCATAAGAGTTCTACATAATCCCTACCATAAGATTGATGATCAAAATACACGGGATAATCACATGACTATTCAGCTTCGGTCCTAGAGGGTGGTGCATAATAAGGTTGGTCGCTAGGAATAAAATTTTGTTGCTCAAATTCATAAGAATCCCTAGACAACCACTCAAGTAACTCCCATGCTTTTTCTTCCCCTAAAGCAGAAAACCCATAATAATCTAAGAGGTTTCGGGTCTCATAATTCACACCCTAGGCATTTTAGGGAATCCCGAGTGATTTCCCGAGCCAAGCCAATCCGAGCGCTGAAGCGGAGTCGATCCGAGAACTTCTTCCCTCATATTTAAAGCAAAACAGCAGCATAACACCCGCTACAATCCTTGTAGCGGGCGTTACAACCTTTGGAAGAAAGACAAGGGAAGGGAGCCAGGAGGGTGTCGCGAGTGCTACCTCAGCTGTCGCACCCGCGACCAACGCTTGTCGCGCCCGCTACATCATTTGTGCCGCCCACTACGTAGCGCCAGACTCTGATCACTCAGCTTGGGACAGTAAGCATTCCCGCTCACGAAGGGGGAGGTCGCACCCGCGACCCTACGTACGATGGAATCGCCTCGCCAGTTTTCTTACGGTCGCCCCCGCCACCATTGAGGTCGCGCCCGTGACCTACTGTTTTCTAGCACGTAATTCTCGGTCAAAACGGCTGTGTTTTGGGCAACAACCTTGCCTTGTATATAAGCTCCTTTGGACGATTTTATTGGGGACTTTTTACCATTCAACATTTATCTAGTTTTAGGAGAGAAATTATGGTTTGATTTGAGAGATTAGCTTGGATTAATCTAGGGTTTTAATGAACTTTGGTGTTGTATTGAAGATTTGAAGATTCAATCAATTGAGAGATTGTTGGATCATCGTCTCCTTCGTTTTCCTTTGTTTATTTACAGCATTTGATAAGTTTTGGTTATTTGTTGTTAGAAATCATGCTTAGAGCTGGTTTGGATGTTGTTAGCTTAGTTTTGATAATGATTAGTGGCTAGAGACCCCATGGGTTAGGGGATAATTTAGGGTGTGAATGGGTGATTAGGTTTGGGTTAGCAAATTTAGTGAGTAATTAGTTGGGAAATCAATTTCCCACTCCTTTCCGTCCTACAAGTGGGTTGTAGTTGGGATTGAGAGCTCCCGAATACATCTAACACTTGCTATGGAATGTCGAAGTTGGGATAGTTAATGCTCACCCACGAAAGTGGAAGGAGGTTAACTAGGGAATTCCATTTTATTAACCCTCCGGGTCCTTGGTGGACTTTTGGGAAGTTAATCCTGACTAATATCGAGAGAGGAAGCCCGATGGGTCTTCTCTAATGGAATCGCCACTTGATTTTCTTCTCTTGTTGCTCTCTTGTTACAAAACCCATTTCCTCATCCCCGTCTGCATCCTGAAAAGCCTCCGAAGCCTATTTTCTTACCTTGACCGACCTTAGTTTATTTTGTTGCGTTGTGACCCTTTCCAACTTATTTCCATACCGTAGCAATCTTAGCTTGACCTCAACCTAGACTCTATGACCATGGCCCCTCGCTCCCTGAGAAGAACGATAAAAACCGGCTGATAAAAAAACTACATGTACAAAAAATGGCGCCGTTGCCAGGAGCTAGCGCCCCTAGTTTTAGTTTTTTGTTTATTGGTTGTTTTGAGATTGCTTTCATTGCTAGAAATCATATTGTATGATGTCTAAAAGAAATTTGATGCTTCTCTTGTACTCTTTGGTGCATGCAGGCTCGTCCTTGTACCTATCAAGCTTCATAGAAGGTCTCAATTCTTATGACTTTGCCAGAATGAGGTAGCGGCTGCGAAGGAGAAGGTAGCGGCCGCGGCGAGGTCTGCCCAGCATTTCCAAATTTCCAGGTGGTCGTGCCCGCGACCAAGCACTGTTTCGCGATTAATTCTGCCCTAAAACCCCGACTCCCTCCCATTTTTTTTCTCACTTTCTTTCTCACAAACTCGACTCTCCCTCTCTCTATATGCCCTAGCGGCTGCGACCCACTCATTCTCACACCCACTCATCCCTATTCAACATTGATTCGACTCTTCTCCTCCCTCTATTTTTGATTTTCAGCCCTAATTCTTCTAAATTGCTACTCCAATTTGCTATTGGGAACGCTAATTTTTCCCAGAATCGGCCCAAACGTGTGATATTGCGCAAGCACTCGTCCTTCACAGCCATGTGAGGTACTCTCTTGTGATATTGCGTGAAATACATTCCTTTCTTACTTGCATTGTGGTTGTTCATCATTCTTTGCTAAGTTAGGGAGGATTTTTGCCAATTTACACGCATATTTGCTCCATTGTGCATTGCGTTTGTGTGTTGTTTTCTTGCATAGTGTTTTGTGTGTTTGGGTGTTGCTTATTATCTGTCAAAACACACACACATTGCCGTTGTTGTTCATTGTGATACACAAGAATCGATCCTCTTGGCCGAGTTTCATTGTTCAAGTGCTCCATTCTGAGGTATCTTCAAGTGAATTTGGGCATAAGTTTTTCAAACTTACCTGTAGGTTGCTTATGCCAAATTTTTGGTTTACTTTTGAGGTAGGTGCTATTATGGTCAAGTTTCTTGTTTCTACATCATTTTGGCTCGAAGATGGGAAGGAACAAACTTTCACGTGTTGAAGTGAATCCTTCACCACCACCGGGACCATCCTCATTCGGAAAAGAGCGTTACCGTGTGCAACCCGCCACTCTAATTCAGTGTGATCCAAGAGCAAAAGTAACTTTCCGGAGTGACACGTACAAAGAACGCTACGAGATGTTCCAAGCACATAAGATATGTGCACCGGACGTTTACGATTCGGCGACGATGGAAACCGTTTACTGTAAACCAAGCTTCATGTACTTCATTCAAACCCTTGAGTGGAAGGTAATCCTCACGATCGATGAGTCGATTGTGGACCAACCTCTCCTTGAGTTCTTGAGCTCGTTGATGGTTTACCAGGATGGCAAAGAGGATGCATACTTCGAGTACCGAGTCGCTAACAAGGATAAGCAATACACTATAAAGCATTTTTGCCAAACACTAGGTTTTCCCGAGGATGGAAGGTTTTATGGACGGTGCGAGAACATTGATGAACAAGAGGCAATGAAGGCCTTGACATGTTAGAGAAGAATGAACCTTGGTTCGAGAGGTAGAGAGCCACGTTGTCACTGCCCCCATAACTCTAAGGGGCGTGATTTCTGCAATTTAGCCGCCCGAATCCTTCTTAGCATCGTGACGAGTTCGGTGTTTGGGAAAGATGACGGACGCCCTAAGGTTCGGAAAGACGATCTTTTCGTGATCTACAATGCTGTGAGGGGAGTCCGGGTTAAAAGTGGCTCATGCATTATGCACTGTCTTCGAGAGATAAGCACGGAGATCCAACCCACTACCATCGGGATGGGGCATATCATCTGCCATTTCCTCATCCAAGAGGGTTTTGGGAGGTATTCTAAGAAGTGGGATCCACGTTACTTTCCGGATCCCATCGATAGGGTACGATTGCAGAAGATGGGTATCCTCTTGAAGCACCCAACTCACACGATTTACCTCCACGGACACAATGACAATAGAGCGCAAGTTCTTTTAGATCCGGAATACGCCGAGCAGTGGTTAGATATAACCAACGAGCATAACTGGTCTTGTGGCCAAGATTACGGTACCCGTCGCAAGGTAGGAGGCCCGGATGAGCCCGATGATGAGGAAGCAGAGGAAGAAGAAGAAGATGAGGAGGAGGAAGAGGAAGAGGAGGAGCATACAGGCCAAGGTGAAGCGAGTGGAAGTGAAAGTCATCCATAGGAGGCTTCATTAGGGCACCTCAGCTCTCAATTCGAGCAGATGAGAATAGATCTTCGAGAGCAACGAACTCTACTCTGTAGCCAACACAATTTGTTGGAGAGCCAACAAGATTTGTTACGTGCCCAGCAATCCACGCTTATCGACATGCATACACATCTTCAAAGGCACGAGGAGTACTTCCAACAACAAAACCAGTACTAGCGCGATTTGGGTTATCATCATTACTATGTAGCGGGTCACATCTCAAGACGGACAATTACGTGAACCCCACTACCCCACCTATTTTCCTTATTATCCATACCTCCTCAGAGGAGATGAGCAATGAATCAGAAGTATCCCCGCCCCACTTTACTCTCTTAATTGTTTTCATATGCATTGATAGTGTTAGATAAGTGAGGGGTGCTTTATAGGAAGTTTGGGAAGTCCGTCGCTTGGTTTGGTTTTGTTGGGTTCTGCTTTCCCATGATTTGGCCGCCTCGCATTTACTATTTCATTCGCTGGCATGTTCTTGGTCATTTTCCTATTTATTTGGTGGAGGTGGTTAGTTTCATACCGATTTTATCATTCGTAGGACCAGATAGGTGAGTTGTTCCACCTCAATTCCCGCCAAAGAGTGAGATCTGTGGTTGAGGTTAGTCCTCACAATGAATATGTTGTAAATATTTTATTTAAAAATTTTTCTTTAGTTCTTTAGTTAGCTAGTGTCTTGTATATATTTTATTTTTCTTCTAATCTTGCATGCGAGCATTCATATTTAGGATAGTTTTCTTGCTTATTTCTAACATAAGTGTGATGTTCTTTCGATCATGGATTGACTATGTTTTAAATGAAGACCTTGAGGTAACCTCTATCCGCTCTCTTTGATGTGTTTATATTTTTGATCCATGTTGCATGCTTGATTTTCTTTTGGTCATGAGCTCCTTTGAGTGTTCGTGTTGTGTTGGAGCCGTGTGGGCTCGGGTCGCCACCACTTTTACTTGCTAGTTGTTTTTGTTTATGTGTTTTTCCTAGTTCTCTACCCTTTCTTGTGACACCATTCCCACAATAAGGACATTGTGGCGTTTTAAGTGTGGGGGGGAGATATTTATGTTTAAGGATAGATCACCTAGCATTTTTATTTTGTTTTCCTTAGTTTTTGCTAAAATTTAAAAAAATATTCGTGAAAATGAAAGAAAAAAGGGAAAAAGGTTGTGAAAAACCCCAAAATTGTTTCTTTTTCTTTTTCTTTTTGAAGATGCTTTCATTCACAATTGTGTAGGTAATTGTCTAATCGGCCGATTTAATCTTTTAGAAGTGGTCGATATATATGAACGATGATAGGCCTTCGGAAGGACTTCTGCCATGATTTACCTTTATTAGACCTAGATATGGAATGTGAAAGCGGAATCTTCACCCTTACATGCCCAGATTGTGATTTTCTTCCTTGCACTTAGTCGGTTTCAGTTGTTCAGTGCTCTTGCTCGTCCTAATTAATTAATTAATTACTTTCGGTTCCACCAATGAGGGTTGGTGTGGGTGGACGGCGCCCATGCCCCTTAAGTACAATGTTTATATGAGCAACCCGAAGTGGTAGGGTAACCCTTTGCGAAGGTCGGTCCTATTCCCGAAACAAACCGACACCGACACCCCTAAAATCTTACAAAAAGGAATAAGAATAAGGCATAAGAAAGAAAAAGAGTGAAATGAAGAAAAGAAAAATAAAGAGAAAAAGAAAGCAAAGAAAAAGAACAAAAAAAAGTTGAGAAAGAACAAAAAAAAAAAGAAAAGAAAATAGAAGTTGAAAGAAAGAAAAATAAAGAGTGAAGTTAGGTTAGTTAATAATCCCGAGCTTGAGCATGAAAATGACTTTGATCGACTGGCTTAAGTTAGAAAGGATCGATTAGGGCCCACTTGCACATGTGAACGAGGATTCTTGCTCAACATGAAGTGTTGGGGTTGAAAAACCTCCAGGATTGACAATTTTCTAACCTTTGCATCCTTGTTTATTCATATTTGCTTCTTCCATTTGATTGTTGAGGCGGGTTGGGGAACTAAGTGCATGATTAGGGAGGGGACTATCTTCTTCTCTTTGTTTTGTTTTTGTTTTTGGTTTTTCACCTTTTCTTTCTTTCCCTTTTTCTTTCATGGCTTTTGTGGGTATAGTCGCTACAAACCCTCAGGAGACGACCCACCTCGTCTACTTGGGTTGCCAAGGGGTTTATCTCATTCATCAATAAACTCTCATCTACCTTTTCTCAAGAGATGATGTCTATCCCATTTGACCATCTCTTCTCCCTTTCAAGACACGATCATTCTCAAGTGTCTCCACATCCCATCTCTTTCCCCAAACACTTCCTAACCAACCCTTTCATCCCATCTCACCATCCGAGGACTTTTCAGCTCAGTCATTAATGCAAGTATGAGGCTCTGTTCTTAATGCCCACTCTTAGCACACCTAAGTGTGGCTTACTTCTCAGTAAGAGTGAAAGCCGTCCACATCAGATCAATGGCTAACTGGCAACCACATGATCATAAATAGACTCAGAAGTAAGCTACTCTAAACTGGGGGCTCGCGCTACCTTTGTGACATCAGTCAAGACATTTATTGGAGAAAGCTTCAAAGAGGGACACTTACTCCTTATTCTACAACGTCCTGCATCTTCATACTCATAGATGTTCTAATAGTGGTCTCATAAAAAAAAAAAGGAGAGAAAAAAAAAAGAAAAAAAAGAAGAAGAGAAAAAAAGAAAAAAAAAAGAGAAAAAAAAAGAGGAAAAAGGGGCTAACTTGAAAACCCTTTGGGCAAGTTAGGCAAAAGGAGAGTTTGAGACTCACTACTAAGGACTATGCCTCCCATACATCATCTCGTCAATCCATATCGAAATTGGGGGCTTGTAAATCTCCAAGGTGCTCTCCAAAGCAAGACAGTGTCATTAAGAGTCTACGCCAAATCGGGGGCTTGTCATACATCAGCATACATTAGCAAGCAATCAAGGTCATCTACACGATCATTCAAGAAACGCATCCTTCAGCCCTGTTGCCTCCATCATTGTTCCCAGGATTGAAACATTACTCATCCTAAATTTTCCTGAAATTCCTCACGAGTGGCCTTGATCCTTAGAAAGCATTGTCTTAGGGAGTCATGGTTTTAGGAAAGCATTGACTTAGGAAAGCATTGTCTTAGAAAATAATTGTCCAAGAAAATCTTTGTCTAAATATAGAGTCGGGGGGTTGCCTGCATAGCACAAAGCATCATACGTGTGTCTTGTCTAAGCATTAATAGGTTTGCATTGCATCCATATGTCATGTACGAGTCACATAGAGCAAGTTTGTCTTGCATAGAATCGGACTGTCGTGCATAAAGTCAATAGTCATGCATTGTATGTATAGAGGTATGAAGCATCATGTGTATATCCTGTCTAATCATAATAGGTTTGAATTGCTTCTATAAGTCGTGTCAAGGCCTCATAGAGCCAGTCTATCATGCGTTGAGATAGTCTTTCGAGCATTGAGTCAGTTTGTCATGCATTGAGTCACCACATGCATTGAGTCACCATGCATTGAGTCAGTATGTTGTGTGTTGAGTCAGTCTGTCATGCATTGAGTCAGTCTGTTGTGTATCGAGTCAGTTTATCATACATAATGTCGATAGTCGTGCATGAATACATGAGTGCATGAATGCTTGTGTCAAAAACAAAACAAAAAAGTTGCATTGTTTGTGCAAGAGTTTAGTAGACTAGTTGCATGCATACCCTCATATCTGAAAATGGAAAGAAAACAGAAGAAGGAAGTGCCATATCATTGCTCCAAAACGCAATAAAGGAGGGCTATTCAAGCCCAATCAGACTGATCGATATGGCTTCCAGTCATTGAGAGCAAGATTAGAGTAATCTCTAATCCAACTCTTGCTGGACAAGTTAGCATCCAGTCAAGTCATGCATCATCAGCCACACACGAATGGCGCAAGCTCGACACGAAGGACAAAATCTTCACGGATCAACGACCAGAGTTTCGATGAAGTTCCTCAGCATCAAATTGCCATTATCCGTATGGCGTGAGCTCGGCGAAATCGCAACAGTAAGAGTCATCAACATCGGGAAAATCCGTTAGGCATCATCATCAATCTGCCAGACATGTAATTCTCTATATCTCTAACCATTGTTCACAATGATCTGACATTCTACTTCGGTTTCTGTGCAGGGAGTCATCACAGACAGCAGGTCGCCGCTAAAAGGCGTCATCATCATCCACCTTCCGATCACCACATAAAAGAGCACCGACAACATCAACCCACCCAGTCCAAAGTTGACGGCCCAAAGACTGTGGCCCAAGGGTTTCCAACGCTCAAGTAAAAATCTGAACCCTCCTCACATTTCCGAAAAAACTAATACTTGGTTTTCTGTGATTTTTAGGTTGCCACATAAAAGAGCACCATCATCCCGCTGTCGCATAAAAGAGCACCATCTTCCGGTTGCCACATAAAAGGGCATCGACCTCATCCATCATCCGACCGCCATATACAAGACCGCTGACAACATCCACCCACACAACCCAGACCAACGGCCCAAAGACTGCGGCCCGAGGGTTCCCAAAATTCAGCTAAAAATCTTAACCCATTTGCATTTCCGAAAACTAATACTTAATTTTCTTGTGATTTTCAGGTTGCCACATAAAAGAGCATCGTCATCAGGTTGCCACATAAAAGAGCACCAACATCCGGTAGCCACATAAAAGAGCACCATCGATACTGCTCAATGTTGCCACCTAAAGGCCTCCAATGATGTCGTCAGCGACACTCGTCCAACGGTTGCCACCTAAAGGCCTCCAACGATGTTGTCAGCAACAGTCGTCCAACGGATTCCACATAAGGGTCTCTAACGATGTTAGCAACAACAGTCGTTCAACGGATGCCAATTAAAGGTCTCCAACGACATCCTCAACATCAGTCGTCCAACGGTTGCCACGTAAAGGTTACCGACGACCTCATCATCAGCATCTCCAGTCGTCCAACGGTTGCCACCTAAAGGTTTCCGACGACATCATCATCATCAACATCTTCAGTCGTCCAACGGTTGCCACCTAAAGGTTACCTATGACCTCTTCATCAGCATCAGCCGTCTAACGGTTGCCACCTAAAGGTTACTGACGACCTCTTCATCAGCATCAGTCATCTAACGGTTGCCACCTAAAGGTTTCCAACGACATCATCGACATCTCCAATCATCTAACGGTTGCCCCCTAAAGGCCTCCGACCACATGAAAACAACCATCTTCATTCAGGACGCCGTTGAAGGGCATCATCTTCGCAGAAGACCACCGACATCATCCATCTCCGTCACGCATACCAAGCGACAATGCTCAGTTACTTTGACCTTCGTCCTATTCGGACTCGATCAAAGTGGGGGCTCTCTGTCGACACCAGATTTTGTACCGGGACAAGTGTACAAATCAGGAGCAACAAGAAAAGAGGCTAGAAGGAAAGCCAAGCCACCGAGCCTCCATCAATCAAGAGTTACCGAGCCAACCCACCACAAAAAGCCTTCATTTTCCACCCTTTCCATATACATATGCACACCATTTCAAATCCCATTTTTTCCACAAGTCTCGTTGGCACTATTTCTTTTGATGAGAGTAAAATACACATCATAAGCTTTCCAACGCCTTTTGAATTGCCTCAATCGAAGTCCGGATGAAAGAGTTACGGCGGTTTGAAGTTACACTTAACCAGTTGAAAACCCACGCGGGTTTTAACAAATCACGGGCCCAGTAAGCAAATCCGGCCCACTAGCCGCCTAAAACTCGCGCGGTTTTCTATTACCGATGCGCTGCTTTGCTCCGTCCACGCCGATCCGCGTTCGATATTACAAAACCCGCTGGTTTTAAATTCCGTGTCAGCGCCAAAATCTTTGATCATCCTTGATTTTAGCCCCATGCATTGACTTCTGCCTTTGACTTGGATAACCCGCACGGGTTTTATGCTTGCATGATTGCATGGCATGATCATGGGGATGTGTCCCCCATGATTTTCCCTCCATTTCCCTCCTAAACACCACCTCACTCACCTATAAATACCCCCTCCATTCCATTCATTTTCATCAACTAATACCATCATTCTACCCAAACTCTCACCAACTAACACCATTATTCTACCTAAACTCTCATCAACCATCCTCTCTTATTCTCATTATTCTTCCCCTTATTCTACCAAAATCATCACTCACATACTATCCTACTACCATTCTCATACTCATCTTTCATCCACCAAGTCAAGGGAAGTCAAGGTGTTTCGATCAGCGCATTCGGGTTCCTAAATCAAAGAGGTTTGCTTTTATGTTTCTTTTCGTTATTATCATTTAATCATGTAATTCGTACTTTATTTTACATTATATGTGCATATTTTGTAAACCAAAAATCTCAATCTTTTTATTGCATGATGAGAATATAAACTGGCGAAATTAATTAAACTTCTCCCCGCTCTATTTCTTTTTAATGTCGTTTTTAGTAGAGTCTGTTTTCTAACAGGCGAATTCAAGAATTTTTATAATTCTCGACCAGAACCTTACCCCCGGACTTAGAATCGGGTTTCGTAGACCGGAGTTATTTTATCATTTTTATGGTTTGTCGGTTTCCTTAAATCGGCTGGCGACTCTTTGTCACTTTTACAAATCCTTTGGATTATTTAAAATAAACGATAATTGCACGAAAATAATTATAAATAATTAGTACCACTTTTTATTAATCTAAGGCCACCCAAGAGAAATCGGGCCAGAAGATTAATAAAACCCGCACGGGTTTTATTAATTTTCACCCTCTTTTCTCTGGGTCGAAGCTGCACTGGGCCTGACCCATGGCACCATAAAACCCGTGCGGGTTTTAGGGTCCCATGGCGGTCCCTTTGCTACTTCTTGTGCCTGGAAGTAATAATGGGGCGGTACTAAATTTATTAGTAAATTATTTTAGTGTAATTTCGGGTATTTTAATAATATAAAAGAGTTTGTAAAATAAATAAAGTTTCATCACCCCGAAAATGAATTTCGAAAATAAAAATATCCTTATTTAAGGATTAAGCAACCTTAGTCGGCTCCCGATCACTCAAGTAGCGCATCCGAAACAATTTCCCCGAACGGGAATTTTCTGGGTCCTACAAAAACCAAAAAGAAAGAAAGAAAGAAATAAAGAAAGAAAGACTCCGCCTCGAAACCCAAGAATGGATCCGGGGGTAAGGCTACGAACTCGAAGAGTAAACTTTAAGAGTTCGCCTCTCACAAAAGGAAAGACTCTACTAAAAGTTTAAAATGCGCTTTTGATAAAGTTTGGAAGGGAAATGAATGTATACTTTATTATCTCATTGAATCATGCAACAAGAATTTAATATAAAAGACAAAAAAGAACAAATGTACACTTATTTACAAGAAAATAAACCACTTAAAAGCTTACATTGCTACTTTGTTGGGAAAAAACCTTGCCTAGCCTTTGGATGCTTGTTGAATCCTCCTTGATGCCTTTAGAAAACTCCTCTCCGAGTGCTAAGATAATAATAGAAAGGTGGTAAAAGATGATAAGAAAGAGGGATGAGGAAAGGGTATAAAAAGGCTCTTTTTGTGGGGTTTTTGGGTAGTAGAAAGGTAGGCTTTTTGTGGAGTTTTGTGAGGTTTATGGAGGGATGATGGAAGGTAAGATGAGAATGGAGATAAGAGGTTTAAAGGAGTAGCGAAGTGGAGATAATAATGGTAGAAAAAGTGATGAAGAAGGATAGGAAAAAAAGTAGGGAATAGGATAGAAAGAAAGGCTCTTTTTGTGATGTTTTAGGATAGTTTTGTGGGAGATTTATGTGGAGATGAGGGAGGATAGGATGAGAGTATGGATTAGGGGATTGAAGAAGATAGAAGAATGGATATTATGATGGTAAGAATGTGGTGTAAAAGATGATAGCAAAGGTGTAGGAAGAAAGGGCTTTTTTGTGGGTTTTGTGTGTTGTTTTAGGATGTTTTTGTGAGGGTTTTATGTAAGAATGGTGGGGATATTATAAGAGTATGGATTAAGGGGTTTAAGAGGATGAAGATAAGGAGATTATGATAATAAGAGAATGGTGGAAATGTGATAGGAAAATAGTGGTAGAATGATGATACTAGAATAGAGATTAGAGAGATGATGAAAGAATGAGAGAGTGGATGAATGAGAGTGTAGGAGGGGAACAATGAGTGAATGATTGAGTGAGTTTAGCTTTGGCATGAGGGGTATTTATAGGAGGAGTAGAGGGTGGATGATACATGCATATACACACACATGCATTCACCTCGACTGTGGCAGTCAACAATGCAAGTTTCTAGGCAGTAGGAGGGGAGTATATGGAGATGGACGGTGGCACGTGGTCAATTGACCACGTGTGGGCAGAGCTGTGGAGGCCGACCGACCTACAGGCTAGGGGGGAGGTTCCTGCTATCGTCCACGCACCTATGGACGGTGTTGTGTGATCTCACCCACCTCGGGAAGTGGTGGTTTACACTTGACGGAGATAGCCTTTGTTGTGAGCTAATATGAGGTATTTTTGGAGTGTTTTTGTGAGGTTTTGATCCTGCGACCTCTTGCACTTGCTCTTATGGCTTGCATGGCTTGGCTTCCCTTATCTTCTAATTTCCTAATTTTCTAACAAAAAATACATACAAAAGGAAGTGATAAAAGTTACATTAAAAAGTATATAAAATTTATACTAAAATCTAGCTTATCGAATGACTTCTCCTTCTTTATTTTTGCTTCATTATATATAGTTATGCTATTTATTTATGTGCCAAAATTCGGTGTCTACACCCTCCTTTTTAAGTGGTGGTGGAAATATATCTCAGAAGAAGGTAAGCTCTGGAAAACAGTTGTTCAATCAATTCATTCTGAGGATTACGCTATTCTTCTGTTGATACACAACAAGTGCATGACAACTCATGTAGCAAGTATCAAAGTCGATCCCACATGGACTTTGCTAACTACACACCAAACTAGCCTCCTAGGTGATTGCTAAACCGGTCGGGTTTTAAATGGGATCAATCTATGGCTATTTCTATTCACTAACAAATAGCAAATCTAACCAATATTCACACAATTTTCTGGATTAATGAATATGAAAAAGACGTTTAGGGGATAAACCCTAAGTAACTATGAATCAAACAAGTGGATTGAACATGTATGTCACTAATTTGGAACATTTTAGGGTCAATAATGGCATAAAGTATTTCGTAGCGAGCCTTTGGCAATGAAACGAATTGCTTAGTAATATCAATCACCTACTTTTGTGGTTATTTCAATTTTATCTAAGTTAAAGATCAAATTATCAAAAGACCTCTAATTACAAAGTCCTCTATGTCTAGTTCACTTCATAATCAGTTTAATCCTAAGGATTCCGATTATCAAATTTCTCCATTCGATACTTCATTCAACAATCTAATTCCATGCTAATGGTGCGCAAACAAAAGCAATGACATACAATATCAAAGGATAAAGAAAATGCATTCAAACTAGATAAACAAACTGTTGAATCCAACAATATTCAATCCATAAGAGAGACTAAAAAGGGTTTATCCCCTAAACTTATCAAAGCTACTCACTACTCATGTTTAAATCACAAAACATATGAAAACCTAAGCTATACTAAAAAGCATGAAAACTATAAGAAAGAGAAGTAAACCAAGTATCGAATCGATCCTTACTTGATTGGTAATCGGTTGAGACTTTTGCTCCTCCACTTCCATGGATTCTTGCAAGTTGATCTTCAAACTCCAAAAACTCTCAATCTTCAATTGAGGATGAATGTGGATGGATTTGTGGAGGACGGGATGAATGAATATGCTGATGAAGATGGTGATGGGAGGAATGAATTATGAATGAAACAGCGGCAACACAATTATAAAGCATTAAAACGGTTGAAACGCCATTTCCGCAATAACAGGCCAACACGATCGGCCATGTCAACACGGACCGTGAAATACCGGCCGGGTCAAGATTGCACCCGTGTTGGGTTCTTCGATATCCAATGATGTCTTGGGCCTGAGTTTGGGCCTTGAGGTAGATTTTCCTCTTATTTTATGATCTACCTGGACTTCTACAACTTGGTTTTGCGCTTGATTTGATCCAAATTACTCCAATTTCCTACAAAACTATACCAGACTCCAACCAAGCATAATATACAGAATTCGAGTATAAAAATAATACATTCATATTGATGATAATCACCCAAATTAGCTCTAAATAGTCCAAGATTATATATATATAAAATACACTTACCATCCATCTAGAAGTAAACCATGGCTAGCAAGCCCGTGGAATGAGATCAAAAAAGTCACTCAAGAAGATTCAAACATCTAGCAAGTGTTGCAGCAAAATTTTAGAGTAAATGTTGGTGATGGAGCTCGAATTCGATTTTGGGAGGACCCTTGGCTGGACAACCAACCCCTCAAACTTACATTTCCCTTGTTGTTTCACCTCGCTGTTAATAAAAAAGAAGTTGTGAGTGATCATGGCTGGTTCGAGGGGAACACATGGAGGTGGATTCTACCCTGGAGTAGAGAGTTAACAATTGAAGAGCTAGCTGGTGAATTATTGCTTAAATCATACCTACAGATCATTCAACCGATCAGAAATGTTAGGGATGCAATAGTTTGGTTGGGTGCTGCCAGCTTCTCAATAAAATCAATGACTAACTACGTCGAGCTTTGTGTATGGCAATGCCCACTATGATTCTGTCATGTGCTCGATCTGGCTAAAACTTGCACCTCACAAAATTGAGATAATGGTCTGGATTGCATTGTTGGGTCGTCTGAACACTAGAGATTTGTTGCAACGCATAAGGATCATTCAGGTTGTCTCCAACATTTGCCCGTTATGTGATCTGGGGCCTGAGAGTGACAACCACCTCATTCTCTTCTGCTCATTCACTTGGTTCATCTATATTGAAATCGTGCAGAAGCTTGGGCACATTGTACAACAACAGTCTTCAATAAAGAGTATGTTTGAGAATTGGATTCATGACAAGTTCCACAGATAACTTAGAACAAGTTTCGGGTTAGCTTCATTTTTCGCTGTGGTGTGGTCAGTTTGGAACCATTGCAATTCAATTGAGTTTGATCCGCAAGTCAGAAGCAAAGAGTTGGTACTGTAAAATGTCAAATGGAGGGCCTGCCTATGGTCTTCTGAGTGGAAGGAATCGCACAAATACACTATTGATCAGTTTGCCATGAACTTCCATCAAATCCCATTTATCTTTCAATGAAGTGCTGATATTGTCATTGAGTAGTACTGCTGCTATCTCTTCTGATTGTCTTTTGTCTGTTAGGAAATTTTTTTGTGCTTTATGGTTGGGTGGTTTCAGAAACTGTATTGCTGGAGTTTCATGCTCCTTGGATGTCATTTAGCACACCTTTATTGAATTTAGGAATATCTTGGCCGCTAATTATATATAAAAAAAATTGTTTGGGAGAGGATTATTTTATATATGCTAAGCTAGGGAGCGTGTGTCCCATACTCGTCTGAAATTAGGAGCAGAAAACTATATATGGTGACATAGGAATGGTAGTTGAGGCTAGAGCTCTTAGTGATGGTCTTAGTGTGGATGTTAAGGTAACATGTACTAACATCTTCATTGATAGGGATAATCTGGTAGTAATGTAAGCAATTAAAGCCAACTATGCGGTTCCATGGCAACTCAGAGATTTAGTATATGACATTAGAGTTCTTCTTACTAGGCATCGTTCTTTTATGCGTTAACGCAGCTAAACGCAACGTAACATAACGCAAATTATCATCACATTTTAACCATTTCCAACACAACTAAACGTAACGCAACGCATAAAAGAACGATGCCTTATTCTAAGGAGGTCAAAATGACTTGATTTTTGAGAGACCAATGTCGTAGCTAACGGGCATTCAAAGCTTGGATACAACTTGTCGGCAAATATTCGCAGGTGGATCATCATAGACTAATGCTAATTCTTTTTTTTTTTCACTTATCATCTTTAAAAGAAAAATAACCTGATTGAGTTATATTTGTGTATTAAGGTGTCTATTAAGTAATTTTACCACTTTTCCAAGCACGTTGGTTTTTGAGTATTAAGATTAAATATGTTATGATAAGTCTCAACAAGAAAAATCATTTTGGGTAATAAAAAAATTGTTGCCCTATACTATTTTTTTAGCCCTTACTTTAACTTTGGGTCACAAAAAGTTTTTGTCGAAATTTTGTTGCATTATCTCTAAGCCAAAGTTTAATGGGATTGGTAGCTCAAAGTACCTTTAATAGGCAACAAAAAGTTTTAGTATGAAATTCAGATATTGGACATTTAAACCATCTAGCATAGACATCGGTCATCAAGGTTCAATGTTCAATGTTCAATGTTCAAAAATCAAAATTATCATTCTTGCAACGTTATGCGATTTGAACATCAGTGATCGTGGTTCAATTCTAAAGTATTATACTTGTTATATTAAACAATTCTGTCACCAAACATTAGAGAACCGGATCTGGATTCAAAATAGCCAAGCTTATTCACATTGAAAATCAAATAAGGTCTGGATATTTAATTTTTGATTGAATAACCGATTTAGGCACTGTTTTTTTGTCAGGTTAGGTTCAGGTTACGTTAGTCAAGTTAGGATAAGTTACGATAGGATATAATAGGAAAGGATAGTATAACTCTGAATTAAGTTAGTTGTTGGTGAAAATATTTTATTAATAAAATTTGAATATTTTGGAGAAATAAATAAAAAAGTTATAGGTATTGAAAAAAATGGATTGATTTGATATTAAAATAATATTATTTAAATTTGATTTTTATTTAAAAAGTTGTTTTTTGTTTGGGTTAGGTTAGATTAGGTAAGGATAAATTAAGTTAATTTAGGTTAATTTTTTTTAAACAAATTAGATTCGTTAGGATTAACCCAAAAAACATGACCTTATCAAACCCAAAATTATTTGACTTGAATTTCCGTCAAGACACTTCGAGCATGAGCCTTTTAAAAGGCCACGTACAACCACCTCACCACTACTTATTACTTACAACTTTTTGTAGCTTCATATAACATAGCATGACAAGTGAGCACAGGTTCGTTCTTGTTGATCAAAAATTTTAGGAAAATTGGATTCAAATAATTCATACTTTCATCTTTTGTATGTCAACTATTTATATTTTGTTTTTATATTCTAGTGGTCAAAAAAATAAAAATTGTACTATGATGGGATATTACCGGTGTATATACCCTAAATATCATAGATTTTGACTTGTATTTGATTCAAAATATAGCATGACATTTCCCCATGATTTTTAATGAATTTACAATGTTTGTCCAAAAAAATTTCAGATTTTTTCAATTTGTTTATGATTTTTTCACTTTTATTCCTTAAAAAATCATAGTAACTGCTCGGATTTTTAAAAAAAAACTACACTTCATAACCTTTTCTGGATAGGAATGAAATAAATAAAACAATTTGGCGAAGGAATAAAATTAAATAAATAAATAAATAAAATATGAAGGAAAATTTAGTATCACTAGAATATAATTTTTCTTTTTTTGGATCATAAGAATACAAAAAAGGTAGAGATCATTAGTAAAAAAAATTGGAAGTAAATATTATTAAAATCAAATTTTCTAATAATTTATTCATTTTTTTAAGAAGGGAAAAGGGAGGGGACTGGCTCTATAATGAAGATATTGGCATCCAGAATCCACATTTAAAAGCCTGGCAAAATTTCTGTGGTCTCATAGTTAAAAGCTGGAGCCAAAGGCATCATTTCTGATTTGTGAGAAGCTGGATGCATATATTCAAATTCCTCCATCATCTGATGACCAAATAAAATCCCCCTAAAATTCAAAAAGCTCAATGGTGGGAAAATATAAATAAAGATATAGATATTGGTTGTACTACAATTTACTTATTATATGACGGGTTTACATCTTTAAAGCTTGATGATAGTCGATAGAGAATTTATTTCCCCAATTCCAGTACTTGGTACAAAAAAAAGTTTGAAAAAACATTTTCAAAGAAATCATTAAAGGAAGGAAATTGACTTCCTTTGTTCAACCTAGAAAAAATATTTTCCACCCATGATTGCTGGATCGATTTTCACTACTAACTCTAACTAAATTTTGAGGGCGAAATTCAATTTCAACGGTTTTGCTCGAAATTTTGTAATACGATATAATAGATTAAAAAAAAGCTCAAATATAAATGTTTAGCTCAAAATATTTTTATTTGATAACATTATTTAACGTGACATATACAAAATGTTTTGCCGTTAAAACTAACTGAAACTTTCAGAAATTCAACCTTAACTGTTTGAATCGAAATTTTATGATTTGATAGTATTGACTAAAAAAAGTTCAAATATGAATTTTGAGCTCCAAATATTTTTATTTGTATATCATCACTTTTGTTGACATGTTTTTGCAGTTAAATATGACTGAAATTTCAGAGTAAAATTCAATTTCATCGGTTTGTATTGAAACTTTACAATACGATGGAAATGATTAAATAAAACTTAAAATATGAAAGTTGAGCTCCAAATATTATATATCGACATTTTTTGCCATTAAATTTAGCTAAAACTTAAGAGCAAAAATCAATTTCATCAGTTTGGCTCGAAATTTTACAATATGATAGAATTGATTAAGAAAACTCAAATATGAATTATGAGCTCAAAATATTTTTATCTGATAATATTTACACCACACATACCAACATTAATTTTTTGCTGCTAAAACTATCTCAAGCTGTAAAGCAAAATTCAAATTTAGTTGTTTGAATCGAAAATTTTTGATATGATAGATTGGAGTGAACAAAAACTCAAATACGAATTTTGAATTCCAAATATTTTCATTTGTAACATATATCACTACTTATGTCGGTATATACGGTCATTTTCCAAAAAACGATTTGTCCCCGACCAAACAAGGAAAATTTAACATGAAAAACTATTTTTCTTGGAAATCATTTCTCCTGGAAAATGAATATCTTCCAACCAAAAGCACCTTATGTATATTTGATGGAAAAAATTATTTGTTATGAATGACGGACCGACTTATTCCTTTTTTGATATTAATTAGTTGGATCAATACTTTGGCCTTGTTCTTTTGGGTGGTGTGATCATTTTTCGGTATCTCACTAATTTTATCCATTTTGATTTCACTTATTTCACCCATGACCCACCAACTATTCTACCAACTTACTAACTATCATGCCAATTTATACTATTAAATTGTTTTATTAAAAAAAAAGCATGTGTACACTGTTTGTTCTATTGGACATGTGTACACAATCTATATGCCTATTACTCCCACCAACTTAGGCCATGTTGTTTTGTGTGGTTGGTGAGATGTGGAAATGATGTGATGTGGTGTAATAAAATTGTGAAAGTGCGGTGAAATGTGGAATGATATGGTAAAATTTATGGAAATTGTGGTTGATATATTAGGTGAGCAGATAGAATGTGAAAAGTAAAGGAAAATTAAAAAAGTCAAGAGAGAGAAAAGTAAGAAAATATATTGATTTGTGATAAAGTGTCGAAGGATGTTGTATGGCATGATGAGTTGTGGTGTCGTACAGTACCGCACAAAAGAACAGGGCTTTATACAATCGAAAAGTTACTCGGAGGTACCATAATATTTGGGGAAACTAATTTCTGGTACCCCAACTTTTGAAAACTCATCTTGAGGTACCCTTAGTTTTTGGATTAGTAATTATTAGGTATTTTTCTGACCATCAATTTTGTTAAACGACCGAAATACCCTTATCTTTCATTCTTCCCCTTCTCCATTATAGAGCTCAAAAACAAAAATTTTTCTGAACTCTTATTTTTTTTTCCACTCCAAAACTAGAACTTCCCCATTACTATTATGAACATTGTTGATGAGCAGTGTTCTAGGTTGCAAATTTAGCCTTAGCCTTGCAATTGCATCAAGTGATCTATCTACTCTATTCACAATCCGCCAATTCATACTTCAATTACTAACAATCACCAAGAACGGTACAACTATGACGACATCCGCTGCGAAAATCCAATTCCCTGCCAATAACATTCCCACTGCCACAAAGTTAGGCTTCACCGGCTCTCAACCTTCCTCAACTCCAAGCGGGCAACGGATTCCAATAGGTTCTCGAAGGGTCCCCATTTACTACAGCCTGCGGGTGGTGGGGATCAACCTTGGAGCAGCGGACCACACCATCTGTGGTTCGGACACCAAGAATGACGACCCTCCGGTCCACCAGATCACCAAGATGCAGGTGGTGGTCAATGAGAGAATTGGTGCAGAAAGAAGGAGGAAATTAGCAAACACCAATGGTAATGGGGTTGTTGCAAGTGCAAGGCCAAGGCTAAATTTGCGGCCTATAAAACTGCCCATCTACAATGATCAGAGTAGTAATGAGGAAGTTTTTAGTTTTGAAAAGGAAAAAAAAGAGAGTTAAGAAAATTTTTTGCTTTTGAACTCCATTAATGGAGACGGAGATGGAGGAGAAGAAGAAGAAGAAGAAGAAGATGGGTATTTCGTTGACTTAGCAAAATTGATAATCGGAAAAAACACCTAGTTATTACTAAGCCAAAAATTAAGGGTACCTTGAAATGAGTTTTGAAATGTTGGGGTACCGAAAAGTAGTTTCCTCAAATATTGGGGTACCTGCGAGAAATTTTTTGTTATACAATTATCCACTAAATTATCGAAATTGATATCTTTATCCCACCTTACGACCTATCCAATGTATCAAGTATTGAAATTGATAGGGGCAGGGATTATGAGTTGTACGGGTATACAGTTACCTCAAAGTGGGTCATTCAAAGAGATGTACGAAACTTGGATAGGAGTGAACATCAACAACAAAGTGAGAAGGAAACTTTGGGTAGTCTCCTGCTTTTGTAATCATTTACACTTTGTGGAATCACAGGAATAGAGTCATTTTTGACAATGAGCAGGTTAATGGGGATGAAGTGTAGACGCCAAATTTGTACCGGGATGAGTGTATAAACCAGGTACAATAAGAAAAGAGGCTAGAATGAAAGCAAAGTCAATGGGTCTTCCTCAATCAAAAGCTACCAGGCCAACCCACCACAAAAGTCTTCATTTCTCTCCCTTTCCACATACATGTGCTCACCCTTTTGAATTCCATTTTTTCCACAAGTCTCATTAGCCTTATTTCTTTTTATGAGAGTAAATTACACATCATAAGTTATCCAACACCCTTTGAATTGCCTCAATCGGAGTCCCGCTGAAAGAGTTATGACCGTTCGAAATTGCGCTTAGCCAGATAGCAAGGCCTAGCAGCCTTGCTCAGCTTCCAGACCCAGAAACCAGGCCTAGTATGCAATCTGGCACAGAAATATTGAGCAAGGCTGCATGGCTTTGCTCGGGGCATAGATTTATTTCGTACCTGCCATGTCAGCAATCCGAGTGATGGAGTATGATAGGGCGCGGGGCCTTGCTCCGCAATTCAAACTGCCCGCCAATCTTTTCCCTCCCATGCAATGCAATCACATGATCTCAGCCCCTTGACTATTGACTTTTGACTTTTGCCCTAAGGAAGGGCATACAGCCTTGCTATTTGCTCTGGAGCAAAGATCATGCCTCCCCCTCCTTCCATTTTCCTACACGTCACCCCACCTATAAATACCTCGTCATCCCTCCACTCATTTCATCAATTCTCACCAACAAATAATACCATCAACTCTCATCCACTATTACCAACCATCATCCATACACATCCATAATCTTCATTCTCAAAATTCTCCCATAAAATTCCCTACATTATCATCCATACAACCTTTAAATAACCCTCACTCTATCCAAGATTCTCAGCCAACGCCGCATCCAAGTGTTTACTATCAGGCGTCCGATCTTCCTTCCATCACATCGATACTTAAAGTGAGGTTTGTTCATCTTTTTTGTGTTTTAATGATGTAATTTATTCGAATCGTCTTACTTGTACATTATTTTGTAAAAGAAATCATGTTTTACTCTTTCATGTTCGGAAGATAACATTGTCAAATTTATAGAACTTCTCCCCGCTCATTTCATATTAAGTACGATTTTAGTAGATTCTGTTTTTTAAATAGGCGGATTCGAGAGTTCTTTAATTTTCGAATTCGTAGCCTTACCCTCGAGCCCGGAATCTGAGTTCGTAGACCGAAGTATTCTTCCTTTTTTTGTTTGTTTCGTTGATTTCCTTAAATCAACTGGGGACTCCTTTTCCTTCTAAACTCATTTATTTTCATACGGCATCGTGGCAGAATAATCCAACATGTGTCGGTAACGCTCAATGTTCGCATTCAAGAGCCGATCCGTGAAGAAATGCATAGAATCTGAGCAAGGCCCAGTGGCCTTACTCAAACCCAATAGCCATTTCTCCACGGGCCAGGGGTAATGGGCTTGTGTGGGCACCTAGCAAGGTCGAAGGGCCTTGCTGCCTGGTAGATCACATTTCCCCCTCTTCGACCCGAATCTAGAATGGTTAGTTACCGGGGCATTGATAATTTGACACGATTCCTCTTCTTTCAAAAATAAAAATATCCTTATTTAAGGATTAAGCAACCTTAGTCGGCTCCTGATCACTAAGTAGCGCACTCGAGGAAAAGTTGAACCTTTTTCCGGGGTCCTATAGATTGGCGACTCCACTGGGGACTTGAACTTAAAAATAGGTTAAAACTTGAAAAAAATCGAGTTGATTTGAAATTGTAAAAGGGAGAAAGTTGATTTATTTCACGATTTTATTATTCTTTTAGGCATTTTCCATACCAGGCTACTCTCCGGGTCTTTTGACACGGGAGCACAAAAGCGATGGTTCAAGGGTAACCTAGGATTATATCCAAGAGCGGGCAGCCACTACTTGTATGATGCACTCTATATCACCAAGCATTTGATCTCTCCTCTCACCCATGTTATACTCCAAGGCTTCCTTGAAGTCCGACGACCAACACCTCACACACTTTACCTATAAACTTTATATGGGTGTGTAGACACCAAATTTTTACCGAATATTTTAGATAAATTATACATATGCAATAAATTAGCATGCAAAAGTCAAAAGCCAAAGATACAAAAAAAAACTCGAAAAATTCAAAAACAAAAAAACAAAAAAACCTTGCCATGTCATCAATTCCTGTGAGATAGCATTCAAACAAATCCCCTAATCCATGTATCCATGCCATGTCATCAATCCATGTGAGATAACATTGTTCGGTTGCGTATTTTTGGGTATTTTGAAGTAAGGATTGTCGGTCCACAGGGATGGGTGATAGGCTTGACAAGGGGATCGATTTGCGTTGGGGTTTTCAAGTGCGGAAAGCGGTCAATTATGTAAGGGAAAACAGATTAAATTATACTAGCATGGATTAGGAATAACAATAATCAAGAAAGCATGAAAGATAAAAGCAATTAGAAAGCCATAAATGAGGAAACTAGAATGAACAATGAAATTGGGAACAAGGAATTATACCTCCAAAGCACTAAATCTTCACTTGAATCTTCAACTTCCAATTGGATTTTCCCCCGAACAAACAAGAAAAATGTGAACTGGATTACTAAGAATCCCCAAATCCTCAGTTGAGAGTAGAATTTGTTGCCCATAGCCCTCCTCCTCACTAAAAGTTGGATTTGTGGTGGCTAGCACTAGAGAGCTTGAAATCAAAGCATCAATGGACATTAGAGAGAAAGAGAGAGAGAGAGAGAGAGAGAGAGAGAGAGAGAGAGAGAGCAAAAGCTTTGTAAAACACTTCAATGGAGATTGCTTAAAAGAGACTGAATATAAATTGCAAGAGAAATGAAGAAAACTTGAAGAACAATGAAGAAGACTTGAAGAACAATTAAAGGATTAAAGCAAGATAAAAGAAAGGATAGGGCA
Source organism: Portulaca oleracea (assembly GCA_029582165.1). NCBI lineage: Eukaryota > Viridiplantae > Streptophyta > Magnoliopsida > Caryophyllales > Portulacaceae > Portulaca > Portulaca oleracea. The sequence continues at coordinate 5,681,401 of CM055878.1, read as the reverse complement.
TTTATAATCCTACTCCTAAACTACTTCTTAAAGTTGATAATAGTGCTGAATTACATGGGGCATTTATACAAGGAAGAAAAACAAAACCAAAACCCTAGAATTAATCTCAGCACGCGCGCAGTTTTCCGCAAAACAGGACAGATCGCGGGCGCGACACCGCCCTGCCACTATTCATCAGTCGATCATTCGTCATTAGTCGCGGCGCCGCTAACAGTGTCGCAGCGTTACACTCGCTCGCCGCGGCGCGATGCATCCGCAACGCGTCTGCAGAAGCTTCTTCTCTCCTTGCTATGTCGTGGGCACGACATCTGGCGTCGCGAATGTGACAGTCTGCCTGGTTCGCTGCTTGGCTTGCTGTATTGATGCGGCAAACCTTCGTCACGGGCGCAAACATTGGTGACTCGGGTGCGACGCCCAACTGACTCTTTTGCCTTAGCTGATGGAGATGGAGTTCCCGGGTTGGTCTCGCCTCGGGTCGGCTCGGGTTATCTCTGGTCGACTCGGGAAATCACTCAGGATTCCCTAAAAAGCCTCAATTAAGCCCAAATTCCTTCTAACTCTTTATTTTCCTACAAAACACAAAATCATTATAACTAATATATATTTAAGGGGCTAGAACAAGCAAAAATACCCTATAAAAGATAAGAATTCGGCTCGGAACGAGATCGAACAACACTCCCCCACAAGGGTTTGCTCGTCCCGAGCAAACTAAAAACAAAGATAAAGACAGAGAAAAAGAAAGTAAAAACCCTAACTCACTTTCGCAGGAATCGCGGATGTATTTAGCACATGCATCAAGCCCTTTAAACCTCTTGGCAGCCCCAGTGGACGAGGAAGGTCTCGTGAGGGTTTATTGAAGCTATACCTAGAAAAGCCAAGAGAAAAGAAAAAGGGGAAAGAAGAAAAGGTGAAAAACCAAAAACAAAAACAAAACAAAGGCGAAGAAGATATTCCCATCCCCAACCATGCACTTAGTTCCCCAACCTGCCTCAACAATCAAATGGAAGAAGCAAATACAAACAAACAAGGACACAAAGGTTGGAAAACTGCCAATCCTTGAGGTTTTCAACCCCGGCACATCATGATGAGCCAAATTCCTCGTGCACAAGTGCTAGTGGGCCCTAATTGATCCTTCCTAACCTAAGCCAGACAATCATAGTCATTTTCGTGCTCAAGCTCGGGATTATTAGCTACCTAACTTCACTCTTTATTTTTCTTTCAACTTCTCTTTTCTTTTCTTTTTCTTTTTCACTTTCTCAACTTTTTTTTTCTTTTGCTTTTTCTTTCTTTCTTTTTTTCTTTATTCTGCTTTCTTTTTCTTCTTTTTCTTCACTCTTTTCTTTCTTTATTAAGCCTCACTCTCAATCCGTTTGGTAAGATTTTAGGGCGTCGACGTCTGGTTTTTCGGGAATCAGATTAGCCTTCGCAAAGGGTTTACCCTACCTGATTTAGGTTGCGCCATTCGTAAACATTGTACTTAAGGGGCCTGGGCGCCGTCCACCCATACCACCCCTCATCGGTGGAACCGACTGTAATTAATTAATTCATTAATTAAGGCGAGCTAGAGCATTGAACAACTAAGAGTGTCTAACTTTGGGCAAGAAATTCACAATCGGGGCATGTAAGAGGTGAAGACTCTGTTTTCACATTCCATGTTAAGGTCTAATAGAGATAAATCATCGCAAAAATCCTTCCTAAGGCCTATCATTATTCCTATCAGCTACTTCTAATGATTGAATCGGCCAATTAGACAACTATCTACACAATTATGAAAGAACTGATTATAACCGACCCTAGGCAAGAATCATTATTTCTAACTATTTTCTACGCCTATTCAATCTACGTCTTTCCAATTCAAGACTCAAACTTTCGCTCTGTTGTCAAGATTCTAATACCAAGTAAAAGGCGGTTAGCCAGATTTTACTATGACAGACAAATTAAAAAGATCAAACAAATAAAGGAATAACTTCACACCAAGACTGTATTCATAATAAATCAAAAGACATCGAGTTTATCCCCCAAACAAAGGATTTAGCTACTCATGATAATAAAAACTAGGAAAACAATAATAAAAACTGAATAATAGAACATAAGAAAAATAGAAATTAAACCGAACATTCGAGTGGTCGAATTCGATCTCTTCGTGTCACCCGATTTGATCTCCTTCTCCTCCTCTTTTGTTCCTAATCTACTAGAACGACTCCCCAAAGTGAGGAAAATATAAAAAAAACCCTATTCTAAAATTTGGTGGAATAAAACTAATAAATTGTTTGATAGATGAATATTGGATGCAGAGGGTTTTTATTCTCCCCGAAGGAAGAGAATTTCTAGTGGAACCCTAAACTAAGCTCCCCCTAATAATGTGTGGCTGGATGACTTTTCTAAACGAGACGGACAAGGAGATGCGGCCAATGCTGAGCACACGCTGCCAGCGTTACTCATGGACTCACGGCTGCCCCGGGCACTGCCAGCGGGGCAGTCAACGCTACCAACATTTTCTTTCGGCGATCGGCGCTACCAGCATGAATTGCGTCCAGGCGCTACTGAAGGCTGTGATGCAGTTGCTTGTTGTGTACTCGGGCATGGAGGCTGCTGGGCGCTGATGCTCGGCTGTGATATTGTTGCTTCGTGCATGTGGGCCTGACGTGAAGTTGCTTGGAATTGTGCTGCTGTTGTTCGAGCAACAAGTTGCCAACGTCCAGCTGCTGGGCGTGAGATGCATGCTGCTGAGTGCTGATGACATGCTGGGCACTGGGTGATGCGATCAAACGTTGCCATCGTGACCTGCTTGGAGTTGGAGCTGATGATGCATGGTATTATTCGTGACTTCAATTCTCATATTTTCATCTTCTTTTCTTCTTCTTTTTTTAAATTCTTTAATTCTTTAATTCTCTTATTATTTTCTTCTCATTTATTCTTTAATTCTTCTCTTTGATATCTCTACTCACATTTCATTCTTCAATTTCTTCTCCTTTTTCCTCATTTTTCTTGGTTTTTAGGGGAATTTCATTAAAATCTGCAAAACAAACCAATTCCCGACCAAGTGAAGAATATTATAGAATTTAATATAAAAACACTAAATTATATTAGAAAATCCACTAAAATATACAAGTTAAATACCTAAAAATATCTATATAAAATTCACTTATCAAATCACCCCATGCTTAGCACTTGCTTGTCTCCAAACAAGTCTGACTTAAGAACAGTAGGGAGAGAAGAAAGACTCAACGTAAAAAGGTAAAGACTCAAGAAAGAAAAAAGAAAAAGAAGAAATAAGGGAAAAATAAAAAGGGTTAGCGTTAGGGTTATAAATACAAATAAACACCCCCTCAGGCTAACCAATCAGACGCATCAGTTCAACAAGCAAACATCAAGATCAATCTGGAAGAGAACCAAATCAGTGAGAAATAGAAAGAATGAAGTTTTCGAAACCAAAGGAAGAGAACAAGTTCTTCAGATGCAAAAAAACCGCCAACAGTCTTAAGATAAATTCAAATATGCGCGGTTAGTTATGGACGTAGATCATTCAAAAGAGCAAACCTCAGTTTATGATAAAAATTGAATGCTCAAACACTCAAATTTGAATGTGTAAGTGGGTTTTTCCCATATTCAGACCAAAAGAAGCGACCTACCATAGGCTCGGTAAGAATCTCACACTCCACTGCTAGAATGCAAATACACAAGTGACAATCAAGAGGACTTTTTAGGGTTTTAATGAGGCTTAGGTCAAGGGAAAAGAGTGGTAATATTTAGGTATGAGGAGTTAAAGAGCCATGCTTGGATTAATTTTCAACAAATATAACACTCTCAACTCACCTTCTTGCTTAATGTATGCAAGGAACTCAATTCTCCCTCGTTAAGAACAAAAAACCTCATCAAACTTTACAACCGGGTCAAAGGCTTTCACAAATTTCAAATAAATCTCCTCAACCACCCTTTTCTTTTGAATTCTTTACTCATTTTTTTCCCTTTTGTTCTATTTTTGTACTTCTCTTTTTGGTGGGTGATCAAGGGAGAAGAAACACGAATGTATAAACTTAGCTTTGACCTCAATATATGTCAAAAGAACATCATAATCAATTGGCTAACTCAAAATAATTAGGAAATATAATTTGTCCCAATTCAATTAAAATTAAAATTCACACCTCAATATCTCAATACCATTCACAGCAACACCGAACCAATTTTCGCTCCTGAAATAATGAACTCTCACAACATCCAAGCAAGGCAAAGGGTAGGATTTAATAAAGGCCAAGGCTTGTATTGTCAGGGTTTCATCACAAAAAGAAAGGTAATGAAATGTTAGGCGGGGCTAAAGAATGGTAATAATATTGTTAGGAAGACTATTTGGCTATGTACTTTAATTAATAAAGAAATGAATGCCTCAATCACTTTGTCATAATATGGCATGCAAAGATGCAATTTCAAACAAGATGCAAAACAAGTTCTAGATGTGCAACTAGTGGGTGAGTCACTCATGAAATAAAAGAATAGATAAAAATGATCAATCCATAATTTAGGCTACGTGGACTCACGGGATAGGGCTCAATCAACTAAACCTATCCAAAAGATTTGCGGCAAACATATTTACAATTACTAAGATAGTCAAATCAGTTAAGCGCACTATTCATAACTTAACTCCAAATCAGAAGATTTGAAGAAAGCAGTCTCAAAAACTCTAAAGTTCTCAACAAAACTTTTCTAGGTAAAGCAAGACAAACTGAAAGTCTAATCGGTTTACAAATCATCACCGAAGGTGTTCCGGACAGGCTAATCCTATTCCTATAATTTTTGGTTTTTTCTTATCTTTCTGATTTTTTTTATTTTGGTGGATACAAAACTAAGAAAAGAAAGATTAAAAAGAAAAGAAAGAAAGGAAAAGATAATCTAATATGATCTAACTAATGCAACCTAGGTGAATGCAGGTTTACCTAATAAAAAAAACTAAAAAGAAAAATTCAAACAAAACACTTTAAAAGCATAAAGACTCAAAATAAAGAAAAAAAAGAAAAAGAAATCAACTAAAGTTCATAAAAGAAAACAAAATAAAAAAACGAATATACAAAGTATATACACCTCCCCCACCCCCCCCCTGCTTAAACCTAGCATTGTCCTCAATGCATAGGACACAGGTAAGAGGGGAAAAATTTGTTAACAATGTATAACTAATTCATAACAACCTCATAACAAAATTAGGACTCCCCCATGCTTGCTCATTAATTAACTAACATGCAAGATTCAAGATTTCAACCTTAACCACTCAACTATACTAATCAGAAACAGGGTATAACATATTCCAGACGTTTCCAAAATAGGGACTCGACAATTTCAATTCTAAATCATGTGTGATGACAACAAAGGTACCAACTTTTCAAATTAAACAACCTAAATATACTAGCTAGTATCAAAACTACTCAAGCAAGGTGCACCAAACTATGAGCTTGAACATGGTGAATTTGAGAAACAAATTCAAGTATGAAATATGCAAAAAAAAAAAAAAAAACCAAAAATACTAGCAGGTAATAATGAAGTTGAAGAATAAGTAAATAAGAATCATACCTTGAAGTTGCTTGAACAAAGGTAGAAGTAGAGATTGCAAGTAATTTGGAAATCTTCAGATATGGAAATTATTATAGGTTGGAGTATGGGAGAAAGATAGTTAGTAAAGGGTCGGGGAAGATAGAAGAATAAATAAAAGGATTAAAAGAAAAAGAAAGAAGAAGAATTTGAAAAATTTAGGTACTTCAGAATTTTTACTGAGAAGAGAAATGAATCAGAGCATATAAGTTGTGAAACTAGGAGGCGCTGGGAGCGGTTTCAGGCGTGGGCAACGTCTATGGAAGTAGTCGAATTTTCTCCTTTCTCGGTTTGACGCTGTTAGCGCTCCACGAGGCGCTCCCAGCGTTTCTGGACCTGGGACGACATTTTTTTTCTTCAGCATAATTATTTTCTCCTACGTCTCTTCATTCAAGAATTAAATCCGCCTACACAAAATAATAGAAATTTAATTATTAAAGAGATAATAAAGCTTAAAAAAATCAAAGAGAAATTAAGAACTCAAAAATTAAAATAAACTCAGTAAAAAGTTAGGATCCGAGTCAATGCCCTTAGAAGCTTGTCAAATTCTTTTTCATGCGGTTTGCAAGCTAGAAAATACTAGAGTAACTGAAAACTCATAAAATAAAACTTTAGTGAAGTGCTCAACAATAAATCAAATTCACTAAAAAAATCAAAAGATTCAAAATATGTGGTCCACAAGAATTTTCTAGGAATGTCCTCTAGGTATACCCGATAAGGATCGAGGGAGGTTCTTAACCTCTAAAATTACCTAAGGATAATTCATAACTGATATTGTTATTTTAATTACAAGAATTAACCTCTCATACCCTAAATTAATTTGAACATCAAAGGTCTTTTCATCAGGTATGGGTTCCTGAAAGGTTTTTGGTAAAACTGAAGACAGTGAAAAAGGAATAGAAGCATGAAATAAATAACTAAAATTAGAGAGTACAACATTATCAGGGTCCTTGTTTGAAAAATTCAATTCACTATTATCCTTCTCGCTCGGTTCCTCATTATTAATATCAAGAGAATCATGATGAATACTATCTTCATACCTAGTATCTACCCCATAGGTCTCACTCACCTCTAACCCCTTCGACTGAGAAAAAGGTAAGGGAGTATCATACAAATCAGAAATACCATCAGTAGTACTTTCAGTTAAACTAGGACAAGAAACATCTTCTAAACTAACTTCTAAAGGGGAGGGGGACTTGATATCATCACATGTTACATCGTTAAAATAGGAAGAATTAGAACTATGGTCAATGTCAAGCAATAAGGCAAACTTTTCCTGCAACTCAATTATCTCGATTTGTTTTTCTAATCCTGCCTTCAATAAAGATATAAATAAGGCAATATTAGGGCAAGTAGAATCATCCTGTTCAGAAGAACGACATGAAACATTAGTAACTAAATCACGAGATCGAATGTAGGATCTGGCATGAAATGCACAAGGATTAAAGTACTCAGTTATATCATTAGAAGTCTCAAAATCATATGTATCACGTTCGAGCAATTTAAGTAAATTCCAAGCTTCATCAACGGATTTTTCCCGAAAACAAAAAAAAATTCAAATATTACGGGTCTCTGTATTCACACCTTCAAAAATAACATCAAGAATTCCATGTTTTCCAATCATACTCTCACTTTCAACAAGAAAAGCAAATAAACGCTCATAATAGCTCCAATATATTTCACGTTCAAACTGAGGAAAATAAAAAGGTGCCATTTTTTGTATTTTAGAAAATTTTAATTTTAATTTGATTATATGGTTTAAATAAAAGCAATAAAAACCTAGTCAACCAGAGTGCGTTCGTCTAATGGCAGTTGGGGAAACAAGTCCCCGGCAACGGCGCCAAAAACTTGACAGACCCTAAACGTATCAGGTCTGTGTATCGCAAGTGTACGGGTCTGTGTAGTAATAAAATATCGTTCTCTCTAAGGGAGTTGTGTTCAACTACGCACTAAACTAGTTCACTACAAAGGATGCTAGGTCGATCAATGGTTTGTGGTAATGAATTATGAAACTAAACTAAGAAAGAAAGAAATTAAAGGATTCTTTCTAATAATTAGAAGTGTTTAGGGGAGTCCACTCTAGTCAATTAATTAACTAATCAACAATCTCGGCGTAAAGTAATAAGATAATTTGGAGTCTATAATCTTTCCAGGCCCTTTGACAGCAATCATTCAATTCGAAGTGAGTTTCTAACTATTTAATCTAATCAAAGATAAGAACTGATTATAACCGACCCTAGGCAAGAATAATTATTTCTAACTATTTTCTACGCCTATTCAATCTACGTCTTTTCAATTCAAGACTCAAACTTTCACTCTGTTGTCAAGAATCTAATACCAAGTAAAAGACAGTTAACCAAACCGACTTCCTTCCAAATCTTCTCATTTCCGGAATCAAATTTTCTGGGTAGATAAAACATATAAAAATGAAAACGAAATGCAATAAAAACAAATAAATCAAAGTTTTAAAATTATTGGGAGTCGCCAATTAATTTCTAGGAGAATTAATAAACTCATATTTTTGACTCCACGTAACCGCGAACCATGAGATTCAGATCCGAGGGTGAAGTTACGGATTCGAGAATATAAACCCTCGAATCCGTCCGTTAAAAGAACGGACTCTACTAAATCGATTTATTAAAGAAGAGAGTAGAAGAAGAGAATTAATTAGATTAATTGATATTTAAATGCATGCGGAAATTAAGTGCGATAATAATGAAAATGCGATAAATAAATAAAAATAATAAAGAATAAATTAAAGTTATCTTCTTAAGTAATCCGATTTATATTAGTCATAATCGATATTGATATCAAGATTACGATGATGTTGGTCATTACAAGAAAATAACAACGGAAATTAAATGCGAGAAATAAAAATGCCAAAATGCATGTATGCAAAAAGAGAGGGAGAGAAGAAGAGCAATCCATCTAGTGTCAATACTCCCAGGTGGTTTCGGTGTGTCGAATAAAGTGAGAAATGGGGGTATTTATAGGGTAGGTGATTGAGGGGATTAGGTTTAGAAAATTTAAAAATATGCTAAATATAGCCAGGAGGTCAAAAATAGCGAATGTGCTGAAAATAGCAATTGGGCAGGTCTACCTGGCGTGACTTCCAAGGCTCGGCTTGCGCAACACGCGACCAATAATAGGGATCCTGGTAAACGCGTCTTGGGTAGATCCGCATGTGCCCGGATCTGGGTAAATGGGCAACAGATCTGGACCGCCAAAGGCCCGGGTCTAACACGTGTCATTTTGCCGTATCGGGCCGTGTGCCAGCCTTCCTCTTTTGGGCCTGTTGTTGCTATTTTTCTTTTGGGCTGTTTTGTGAGCTATTTTTGTGGTGTTTTGTGGTGGTTTTCTCTCAATTTTGCATTTCTAACATAATTGACATTTTACTTAAAGTAAAAGTAAAAAAAATCTCAAATTAAATTTAATAATTACAAAGCTGAACTACGACAAAATTCAGCGTCCACATGGTGGAATGCTAGGTCTTTGGTGGTGGATTTTTTTGTTTATTTTCACTATTGATGTTCAATTGTTCAAGAGTATTGCTATTATTCAAGCAAGGATTGCAGAAATTTCATCATCAACCATCTCCAATGTCAAGGTTAAGCAAGGGGTTATCTCCATTCTTCTCCTTCTAGAAGTTTCCCAACTCAAGCTCATTATTCGACCATGCCGATACGTTCTAGAAGCGGAGTAAGAAGGGGAGGAGGAGAAAGGAAGAGAAGAAGAACATAGAGGCGAAGAGGATGATGGAGAAGAGAAGTATGGGAAAGGCGAATTTAGGGAGGAGCCTTGGGATTACCAAGAGTTTCACCAAAAACTCAATGATGTTCACTATAACCTCGATCACCTCTCATTGGAGGTTAACTAGAACCGATCAATGATCTCGGGAATCCAATCCACCTTGGAGACTCAAGGTTCTATTCTTGCGGACATGCAATGCTCCCTCCAATGGCAACCCGATCATTGCTATTATAAGAGCCAGCTTCTTACAAATATGGCCTACCACAGCTACTCACAGAGAGATCGTCAACCGACACCACCGGGGTGGCACCATCCGGCCTATCTTCCACCACCACACCCTTACGGGAGCACCGACCATTGACTGTGAGATCACCTGCCCCCTCCATAGGTTGATTGGATGATTTTTTCATTTATTTGCACTACATATTCGGAGGGTGCTCATCGTAGATGGGTTGTGTTTGTTAGTCCGTTTGATTCCCCGAGGGTGTTTTCGATCACTCACTATTCATCATTTCATTGTTTTAGTCGGTTTTGGTTACATGTTTTGTGCATTTTGGTGGCATTCCACCCCCGATTCCCTCCTCAACACCGTCGAGAGAGTGATCGAGGTTTATAATAGATAATGTACATTTGCAAATAGCATTTATTCCCTTAATTTCGTAGTTTATTTTCCTTTTTAAGTTGGCCTTCAATAGTTAGATTAGTGTCATCCATCATACATTTTAATATTTTTCATTTGAATGCACTTTCAATTCGTGAAGCGCACATAGGCGAATGTAGTTTAGGTTGCATTGTTTTTCCTGACCCTTTTGTGTTTTCCATTGCTTTCATGGATGGAGCTTTGCGTATATGCACATGGAAGACTCTATTGGTGAGCTCGTTCCGCTTCTTCCTTTTTCTTTTCCTTTGATTAGTATATATTCTGTTGCACACTTGCCTTTTCTTATGGTGGTGCGCCCCATTGAGTATACGTGTTGGATATTTCGATATTGGAGCCCCATGGGCTTGAGTCACCACCACTTTTGTGTTTTTACTTGTCCTTTTATGTTTGCTTTTGACCTTTTATTTGTATTCTTTTTGAGACTCTTCCCTCACAATGAGGACATTGTGAAGTTTAAGTGTGGCGGGGAGTATTCTCTTATGGGTAGTCTAGTTACCTTTGGTTTTTTGTGCCTTAAAAAATTCTTAAAATTCTGAAAAAGAAAAAAGAGAAAAATCATGTGAAAATCCTAAGAAGTTTTTGTTTTTCTTCTTTAGGAGTAGCTTATAGTTGTATATATGCTGAGTTGTTTGGTCAAAATCAGTCATTTTATGCGTGCCAAACTTTTCCTATGGTTGTGACCGTGAGTTATCCGATGGAATTTTCGCCTTTGCAAAGCAATGTCCTTACCCTTAAATCACCTCTAGTTTGTTTTCGTGACTTTCTTGCTTTAGAAGGTTTTTGATTTGGTTTTTCATACTTTTCATGCTCTTAATAAGCCGGCAAAACTAACAAGGATTAGTGTGAGTGGGTGGCACTCACACCCCTGAAGTATTTTGTATACATATGGAACAACCTTAGTTGGGAGGGTAACCCCTTTTCGGAAGACCGTCCAAATTCCTGAATAACCCGACATGAAATAAAAACAAAAGAAAAAGAAAAAGGAAAAAGAAAAAAATTATATATGATTGAAAGTTGGTTAACCAACGTGGTTTGGTGACAGACCTAAAACTAATAGGTGTCTGTGTACCGCAAGTGTACGGGTCTATGTAGTAATAAAAATATCGTTCTCTCTCAGGGACCTGTGTTCAACTACGCACTAAACTAGTTCACTACAAAGGATGCTAGGTCGATCAAAAGGTTGTTGTAACAGTTCAGATAATTAACTAAGGAAGCAGGACATTGAAGGATTTAACCTAGTGATTAAAGGTGTTCAGGGGAGTCCACTCTAGTAACTTAATCAATTATGCGGTGATTCTAGTTCTAGGTAATTTTAGTAGTGTCGGGGTCTATAATCTTTCTAAGCCTTATCACTTCGATCTTTCGATCCTCGGTGAGTTACAGTAATTAAGCTATCATTATTTCTAACTGTTTAATCTAATCAAAGATAAAGAACTGATTATAACACGACCCTAGGCAAGAATCATTATGTCTATCTATTTTCTAAACCTATTCAATCTACGCAATCCAATTCAAGATTCAAACTGTCGTTCGGTTGTCGAGAATCTAAAACCAAGTACAGGCTCAAACTATCGTTCTGTTGCCAAATTACTATGACATACAATACACGCAGATTAAACGACTGTATTAAAACCTAAAACTGAAATTACACACTATAAATTAATTGAAGAACATCGAGTTTATCCCCTAAACAAGGAATCTAAGCACTCATAATAATAAAAACTAGGAAAACAATAATAAAATCTGCATAACGAAGCATAAAGTAAATAGAAATTAAACCGAACGTTCGAGTCGTCGAATTTGATCTCTTCGTGTCACTCGATTCGATCTTCTTCTCCTCCTCTTTCGTTCCTAATCTACTAGAACGGCTCCCCGAAGGGAGGAATTACACAGAAAACCCTAAGGTTAAACGGTGGAAATAAAACTCTCCATCGTTGATCGTCCTCCAAAACGACCGCACGAATCCCCTTTTATAGGGCGGAATGAGGGCATAAAACGCGGCCTGCATTTTAAAAATGCTGTCTGCGTTTTAAAAACGCTGGCTGCGTTTTAAAAACGCTGGTTTTGCCCAAGAAGTGAAGCGTTCCGTGAGAGGGCGCTGGATGCGCCCCAAAAACACGGGTTGCGTTTTGTTCTTTCTCGCCTTCTGAAGCTTCTGGACAAGGCGCTGGCTACGTTTTAGAAACGCTGGCTGCGTTTTGGAAACGCTGGCTGCGTTTTGTCCAAAAAGTGAGAATCTTTCGCGAATGGGCTTGGGCCATGTTATTTGGGCCATTCTTTCTTCTTTCCTTTCCTCTTCTTCAGCTTCCCTTTTTTATTTACTTTGATTTTTGCTATTTTTCTTCCAATTTTTCACGCTTTTTGATATAATTCCACTGATTCTTGCAAAACACACCAAACTCGTGAACAAGTGTATAAATCACAGAAATTGACATAAAACTACGGGATTTCAGATATAAAAAGCATGAAACTGACATGTTTTGAGCCCTAAAAACTCTATATAAAAACGACTTATCAAATCCCCCCATGCTTAGGTCTTGCTTGTCTCCAAGCACGTCAGAATTGGAAACAGGAGGATTAGGGCTCAAACAGGAAAAACAGAACCTAAGAAGAAAAAGAATCGGAAAGAGTTTGTGATAGGATTACAAAAACAAAATCTTAACACCCCCTCAGGCTAACCATTCTAACACATCAATTCAACAAACAAGCACAATGATCAGTCTGGACAAGATCAAAACTCAGTTCAAAAGAGAAAGGAAGAAATTTTCGAAACCAAAGAGGAGAGAACAAGTACTTCAGTAGCATAAATCTGCCAACAATCTCAAGAATAATGCAAATATGCACGGTTGGTTATGGACGTAAGTCAGTCAAAAAGAGAAAACCTCACATAGGAAAGAATTAAAACACTCAATCACTCAAATTTTAATATATATGTGGGGTTTTCTCATACTCAGACCAATAGAAACAAACTACCATAAGCTTGGTAAGAACCTCGCTCTCCACTACTGGAATGCAATACACAAGTGACAATCAAAAGGACTTTTTCGGGTTGTAATGGGGCTTAGGTTAAGGGTAAGGCACGGTAAAATTTGGGAATGAGGAGTTAAGAGCTATGCTTGGATTGATTTTCAGTGAGTATGACACTCTAAACTCCCCTTCTTGCTTAATGTATGCAAGGAATTTCACCTTTCTCCCTCAACAATATCAAAATCTCCACTGAATACAAGCAGGTCAAAGTTTTCAGAATTTTAAAGAGAATCTCCCTAATCACCCTTTTCTTTTTGGAACTCTTTTTCTCTTTTTTTTTTATTTTTTTACTTTTTTTTTCTTTTTGGTAGGTGATCGGGGAGAAGAAAACTATGGAATTATAACTTCGACCTCGATATAATATATGAACAACATAACCGAACACCAATTGTTCAAAAGGCGGGACGTTTAATTTCTCCCAATTTGAAGCAATAAGCACAATCTCTCCTAAACTTCATATTTTTGTTCACAAATACACCAAACCAACTGTTCCTTCCAAAAAACGACAAACTCTCATTTAACCAAGCAAGGCAGAGGGATATTGAATATCAAAGGCCAAGGCTTGTATTGTCAGGGTTCAATCATGAAAGAAGGATAAACAAAGGCTAGGTGGGGCAAAAAGAACAGTAAATACAATGTAGGGTAGGGTATTTGGCAATGTAGCTTTACAAAATAAAATGAATGCCTTAATCACTTTGTCACAGCGTGCAATGCAAATATGTAGTCTCAAGCAAGATGCAAAACAAGTTCTAGAGATGCAACTAATGGTGGAGTCACTCAGGGAATCATGAATTGATAAAAGTGATCAATTCGTAAATTTGGTAATGTGGACTCACGGGATGGGGCTCAATCAACTAAACTTAGCCCAAAGATTTGCGACACGCACATTTATATTTTCTAAGATAGTCAAAGCAGTCAAATGCAACTTTCATAACTTGTCTCAAAATCAGAAGATTTGAAGGAAAAGGTTTCAAAATCTTTTTAGATTTCATTCAGACTTTTCTAAGCGAAGCAAGCTAAACTGAAAGTAAGAAAGGTTTACAAATCATCACCGAAGGTATTTCCGGTTTTAGTCCTAGTCCTATCCTATATATTTTTGTTTTTTTTTTTGTCTTTTCTAATTTTTTTGGTCTTTTTCTATTTTCTGATTTTTTTGGGTTTTTGAGTAAAGTGAATGCAAAAGAAAGAAAAATAAACAAACTAAGAAAAGAAAGAAAAGAAAAATCTACATGCTACTAACTAATGCAATCTAGGTGAATGCAATCCTAAAACTACAAAGAAACTAGGAAAAGAAAACTAAAAACAATTAAAGAAACACACAAACTAAAAACTCAACAAAAGAAAACACACTAAAAGTAAGAAAAATCAAACTAGAAACAAACTAAAGACAAGAAAATCACTCTAAAAACTGAAAAATAAGCATGAAACAAGAAAAAGAAAAACGAAAATAAAAGAAAAATAAACGAAAAACAGAGAAACAAGAAAAATATTCACAGAATATTCAACCCCCCCCCCCATGCTTAAACGTTGCATTGTCCTCAATGCAGAAGACAACGGTGAAGGGTAAGGGCAAGCAAAGGATCAAGGATCCTCGGTCGGTGGGGAAGGGTTGCGGCGAGAGTGGTGGTGGTGGTGGCGCGGGTAGCGTTTGGGGGAGAAGGGTCGTCGGGAGTGTTAGGGAAAAATAAGGTGGGAGTGTTGTGTTTTGAAAGAAAAAAAGGGGGAAGGCCGATTAAACTGGGAGGCGGCAAAAATTTCTGGAAAAAGGGGAAAACGTGGCCTGCATTTTCAAAACGCAGCCTGCGTTTTGTGAAAAAACGTTTATCTGACCTTCTGTTTGAGACACAGCCAGCGCCTGGAAAATGCTGGCTGCGTTTCCTACCTGATGCTGCGATTCCTATTTTTGCAACCTTTTGACTTGTTTTCTCCTTTTTTCTTTGTTTTGTCCTTATTTTCCCTACAATTTGACATACCAAAAATTCCTACAAACATCTACCAACTCAAAAATTATTAGGTTAGAGACAATAATTTCAATAAATAACCAAAAGCTTGACTCAAAATTTAAGGAATTTAATTATCAAAGAGAAATTCAGAAACGAAAACGAAATTTAGCAAAATCGAACGGGAATCAAAAACTCTAGAAAATTAAAATAGTCTCAGTTAGAAGGTTAAGATCATTGATAACTGCGTTTCATGACTATGTTTTTGGGGGTTTTAAATAATGAATTAGGGATAATTTTATGTGTGAATCTTGATTTTTATTGCAATTTCCCTACTACACTTGGTGTTTTTATTTTTCATGTGACGGTTTTTCAGGGGAGTCATTATCTATCAGTTTTCCTTCATTCTTTGGCCGTGAAGGGGAGAAAAGAGAGCCCTGATACTTCCATTCTACTCCTCTTCCCCACCATCAAGATTCAAGACCGAATCGATTCAATAGAAACCAAGATCAAGATTCGCAAAGGAAAGGAGCGACGTTTGCGGAGAAGGTTTCTACCCCGGGATCGAAAGACTCGACGGGTTGTATTCTTCGCAATTCTATTCTTTCTTTTCGATTTCCTTCTTAGTTTTGAGATTCGATTATGATGTTTGGAACTTGTTTTGTGTTTTCATTAAATATGAGTGAGTAGATTTCTTGAATTCTAGGGTTTTGCAACCCGAAGCAATGTAGTTTGTTTTAATATTATTAGTTTGTGCATGAATTCTTGATTAGAATCAATAGAAGGTTGTGTTTTCCATGTTTATGAGTTTTCTTAAGGCCTTGAATATTTGTAAGTTTGAGATTAACCTGAAAAGTACTAAAAGGTGAATTAGTGTAATCTGACTACCAATCTATCTACCTAGGCTTATGAAAGTTGAAAAAGAAGTAGTAAACTAGGGAATTATTAGATAACCTGACTTTTAAAACCTTCAATTCTGTTTAACCTAAAAGGCACACGAAAGTTGTTGATTAGGTTGTTTAGAATAATTCTATTTAGCATCGAAAGGGCGATAGAATTCAGAGGTTGTCGATTCTTGATTCATTCTTGAATGTATGATTGTGCATGCTAGGTTTTAGTAATCGAACTCGTTGTTAGGTTAGCATCTCCCTAGAAGTCTTTCTCTCTTGATAGAACCTTTGATTTATTTTTTTCCTGCTTTGTTAGTTTAATTAGTTTCCTAAACCTTTTTCCAAAACCAAAAACCTGATTAGCTTAGCAATCGTGATAGAGACTAGTTTATTGAGCTGCTAATTGAGTCCCTGTGGGATCGACCTTGACGTGCTACTATGTACACCGTGCGCTTGTGGCCTTGTCAAGTTTTTTGCGCCGTTGCCAGGGACTCTGTCCCTAGCAGTCGGTAAACGATCCTCTTAGGTTGACTAAGCTGTTTTTCTGTTTTTTTTCTTTTTTCTTTGATTTTCTTAATTTTCTTGTTTCACTGCGTTGGTGTTCTTGTTTTTGTTTTGCTTGGATCTTTTGGTGTATGCGGCTGATTCCAGGGTTCGAGTTCGATCGAGAAATAGAGAATGACTTTCCACCGGAGGAAGAGGCAAAGGCTAGAAGAAGCTAGAAAAGAGACACCCTCGCAACAATCCAAGATGTCCGGAGAAGAACGACCGAAGTCACTGGCCCAATATGTGACTCTGAACGTCATAAACCCACCCACGACCATCAAATTACCTAAAGTGGGGAACGATTTTGAGCTGAAGAATTCTCTCATCAGCCTAGTACGTGCTACGCCCTTCCACGGTCTCCCAAGCGAGGATTCTAACTGACATTTGCGTGTTTTCCGCCAAATATGTGATACCTTCAAAGCCAGTGGAGCCTCGTCGGACGCGATCAAGCTGAGACTATTCCCATTTTCCTTCGAGGATCGAGCATGGGAGTGGTTGGATTCCCCCGCGAACTCCATAACTACTTTCGATAGTTGGTGAGCGCATTTCTTACTAAGTACTTCCCGCCGAGCAAGCTGAAGAGTCTTCGGAATCAGATTTCCACTTTCTCCCAAGAGCCGGATGAGACATTATATGATGCATGGGAGAGATTCAAGGAGTTGCTTCGCCAATGCCCCCAGCATGGATTCGAGCCATGGGTTCCCATCGAAGCCTTCTACAATGGGGTAGATGACCAGTTGAGAGCGACAATCCTTGCAGCAGCTGGAGGAAACACTATGAACAAGACGGTGGAGGAGCTTCATGAGCTGATTGAGCAAATGGCGTCAAACAATCACCAATGGTCACGACCCCGTTCTACGAGGACGGGAGGTAAGTATTCTGTTGATGCTATCACATTGCTTTCTGCGAAACTTGATGCTATAAATGAAAAGATGGAAAGAATGCATGTGAATGCTTCCCCTCCTCCTAATGTGCTTCATGTTACTCTTTTGACCCCGCTACCCTTTATTGTCCTAATGGGGTGGGTAGTAGTAGTAGCCAACCTGACCAAGCCAACTTTGTTGGTAACCCTACCCATAGATCCCTATTCGACCCCTACTCCAACACATATAACTCCGGTTTGAGACCCCATTCTAATCCTTCTTACTGGAACCAATTGGGTCACCCACAAGGACAAAGACCATCCACTCAACCTTACCAAGCCTCTCAAAATCCTGACTTAGAGGTCATGATGAAAGCCATGCTCTTGTCCCAACAAAAGCAATTCAAGCATCACCAAAAACAAGATGAGGTGATTAAGGCTTTAGCCACTAAGGTTGACCTTTTATCCACCTACAACCAAATACTTGAGAACCAGATAGCTATTCATTCTGGTACTTCCACCACCCCTCCTGGACCACCCATACCTAACCCTAAAGAGCATTGCAATGCTATAGTTTTGAGGAGTGGGATACAGATTGAGGGACCCGAGATGTCAAATGCCAAGCATGGGGCGGGGGGGGGGGGATTTGAGTGAGAGGAGTGCTGAGAAAGAGAGTGAGGACGAGAAAGACCACGAGAAAGAGACCATCACTGAGGGTAGTGCGAAATCCCTCAACCATCACCACCATCTAGAGTTTATGTGCCCCCCATTCCATTCCATTCCAGGCTTGCTAAGTTTAAGACCGATGTTCAATTTGGGAAATTCCTTGGTGTGCTTAAAAAGTTGAATGTGAATGTTCCTTTTCTTGATGCTTTGTCCCAAATGCCTTTGTATACTAAATGCTTGAAGGAGATTCTCTCCAAGAAAAGAAAAATAGATGATTGTGAGGCAATTACATTGAATGAGGAGTGTAGCTCTGTTGTCTTGAATAAGTTAACTCCAAAACTTAAGGACCCTGGGAGCTTCACTATTTCTTGTGGCTTAGGAACCATGAACATCGATCGAGCTTTATGTGATGTGGGCTCAAGTGTAAGCTTGATGCCTTATTCCCTTTATAAGAGACTGAACTTAGGTGAGCTAAGACCTACCGCAATGTCACTGCAAATGGCTGATCGTTCTGTTAAGTACCGAATGGGTATTTTAGAGGACTTTCCTCTTAAGGTAGAAGACTATTATGTGGCTGTAGATTTTGTGATTCTTGATATGGCTGAGGACACCCGCACCCAAATTATTTTGGGAAGACCTTTCCTTGCCACTGTTGGGTGCGTAATAGGTGTGAAAAAAGGGAAGATGAGTTTTAAGTTTGGGGAACATGAGGTTGAATTCGATCTATTTCGTGAACATATGCCTCTTAATGTTTCTTCTTGCTGTGGTGTTGATGTGATTGGAATGATGAGTCTGATAATGTATTTGCTGAGAGCCATGTACTTGGTGACGCGTCAGATTAGGTACAAATTATTGAACCTGAACCTAACATCACCAAGGACAGGGCATATGCTACTAATGAGGATTGGTTGAGAAAGTTTTGCAGGTTTGACTCCAGGATGCCTTCCAACGCTGAGGAAGGAAATCAGTTCGACCCTTGCGGGTGGGTTCGACTTGAGATCTTTGAGGAACACATGCGATGGTGTTCCAAAGAGTTTGATTATGATGTGGAGCATTCTCGGTGAGGTGAGTTTCGTCTAGCTAAAGGCGTTAAACTAACGCTTCTTGGGAGGCAACCCAAGCATTTATTCACTTTCTTTTGTTTTGTTTGATTTTGTCTTGATTCAAAACCCTCCTTTGTTGAGTTCTTTATGAGGGTGTGTTTGGATTGTCATTGCAAGTGTTTACTCATGTGATTTACGGCAGTCACGGATAATGAAAGAAACTTGGTTGCTTGTTTGACTTAGGTTGCTTGTCTTGTTTGTGATTAGTATGGTCTTGACCGATTCAAGTGTATGATAGTGAAGTTCCAATGTTTGGTACATCAAAGGAACTAGTTGTAGTGATTGTGATAGGTTAACCCGTGAGACTTCTTGAGCATAAAAGACTATTATTTTTATAGTCTCATTTTCTTTTGAGTGTGACCTTACCATGTTTGCATCTCTAGAACTTGACTTGACTCTCTTTGAAACTACATTTGACTTGTGCATTGTGTTATATGATTGAGGCCCATCTTGAAGCCACATAGCCAAAAAGCCACCCAACATCATGACTTCTTTTTGTTAGCCCTTTACTAACCATTTTTCTTGTCTTGTTGTTTACCCTATATTGCACGCCCTTGGCTTGTTTTTAATTCCTCACCTTTTAGCCAAGATAGTGGAGCAACAATTCAATTGGGGGCAGTTTTGTAGTCTAATTGTTGGTGACTTTGTTGGTTAGTTTGCTTGATGAGGGAAGCATTGTTCATAATCCTTATTTATCCCTTTTTTTCATTCGAGGTTGAAATTGGGTTGAAAGGATATAAATCCATCTTTATGTATTTATGCTATTCACCGAGAAAAAAGAGAAAAATATTGGAAAAAAAAGAAAAACAAAAGAGAAAAAAAAGAGAAAAGTTTTGAGGAATAAAATGAATGGCATGGTGATTTTCTTGATATATTGACTCTTCCTTGCTTTTTTTGCGGGATGTATATTTGAGCCTAATAGCGGTGTGAAGTAAGAGGTGTTGTGTTTTATGTTATGGGAATGTTGCTCTTTAGGTCCTTGGCTCTTAGGTCCACATTACCCAAATGAATTCCCTCCTTACCCTACACCTAAGCTCCGTTACAACCCTTAAAAATTCCTCATAATTAACATTTGTGCATATTGTCTATAACGGTAGAGAATTGAGAGTCTTGTCAAGCTTATGGTAGGTTGTTTACATTGGTTGAAGGTTTTGAGTGAACCGTCATACCTTTTTCAAACACATGAGGGGAGTGATCCTCATACTCTAAAGTGAGGTCCTACCGATCCCAACTTGTTCGCAAAGCATGTGAATGGATTTTGATTGCATTTGAGTTGTGATGGATTAGCTGTGTTGCTTCCTGACCTGTGATTCTATTTCGAACAACAATTTTTGTTTCAATTTGATTCTTAATCTCGCTAGGGAGTCTCTTTGTGTATGCTTGTTTTGGTTTTCATAGATGCCCTTTTTATTAGAGGAGGTGTGAGTAGATTTCTTTTCCTTTTCAAGTCTTTTCATCCTTTTTTGAGTCTTGTACTTGCTTGGGGACAAGCAAGGAGTAAGCATGGGGGGATTTGATAACTGCGTTTCATGACTATGTTTTTGGGGGTATTAAATAATGAATTAGGGATAATTTTATGTGTGAACCTTGATTTTTATTGCAATTTCCCTACTACACTTGGTGTTTTTGTTTTTGATGTGAATATGTAGGTTTTGAGGCAAAATTACCAACTTTCTCTCAACTTCAGGCAAGATTGAATATACCACGGACCTCTACATGTCAAACCCAGACCGTGGTACAATTTTGGGACGGAAAGGAGGAAGGAATAGCCGGCGGCGACCACCGGGCGGCCGTGGTGGTGGCCACGATGCATGGCGTTCGCTCCTTGTGCCCAGCTCAGATTCGCGAAGGAAAGAAGAAAGAAGAAAGAAGTGGGACAGTGGCAACTACGGGCAACCCGTGGTGATCAGCACGGTCCGTACGGACCGAGGTGGACTGCCTATGTTGATCGGTTGTTTTTGCGAGTAGAAAAGAGGGGATGCGACGGTTTTTCAGGGGAGTCATTATCTATCAGTTTTCCTTCATTCTTTGGCCGTCAAGACCGAATCGACTTAAGAGAAACTGATAGGCCACAAGTGCATGGGTTAAATTGTAGCATAAATCAAGGTCGTTCCCACAGGGACTTTTCCTTTCAACGCACTGAACTAGCCTCCTAGTTGATCGCTAAGTCGATCCGGTTTTTGTTTTAAATCAACTAAATCTAACTCTAATCACAATCAGAGTCTAAACAAACGAATATTCACACAAACGTTTCTGATTTAATCAAGGGAAAAAGGCGTTCAGGGGATGAAACCTAAGTCAAATAACGAATCAACGATGTAGAAAAGAGGGGAAGCGACGGTTTTCGAAGTCATTATCTATCGCTTTCCTTCATTCTTTGGCCGTGAAGGGGAGAAAAGAGAGCCCTGATACTTCCATTCTACTCCTCTTCCCCACCATCAAGATTCAAGACCGAATCGATTCAATAGAAACCAAGATCAAGATTCGCAAAGGAAAGGAGCGACGTTTGCGGAGAAGGTTTCTACCCCGGGATCGAAAGACTCGACGGGTTGTATTCTTCGCAATTCTATTCTTTCTTTTCGATTTCCTTCTTAGTTTTGAGATTCGATTATGATGTTTGGAACTTGTTTTGTGTTTTCATTAAATATGAGTGAGTAGATTTCTTGAATTCTAGGGTTTTGCAACCCGAAGCAATGTAGTTTGTTTTAATATTATTAGTTTGTGCATGAATTCTTGATTAGAATCAATAGAAGGTTGTGTTTTCCATGTTTATGAGTTTTCTTAAGGCCTTGAATATTTGTAAGTTTGAGATTAACCTGAAAAGTACTAAAAGGTGAATTAGTGTAATCTGACTACCAATCTATCTACCTAGGCTTATGAAAGTTGAAAAAGAAGTAGTAAACTAGGGAATTATTAGATAACCTGACTTTTAAAACCTTCAATTCTGTTTAACCTAAAAGGCACACGAAAGTTGTTGATTAGGTTGTTTAGAATAATTCTATTTAGCATCGAAAGGGCGATAGAATTCAGAGGTTGTCGATTCTTGATTCATTCTTGAATGTATGATTGTGCATGCTAGGTTTTAGTAATCGAACTCGTTGTTAGGTTAGCATCTCCCTAGAAGTCTTTCTCTCTTGATAGAACCTTTGATTTATTTTTTTCCTGCTTTGTTAGTTTAATTAGTTTCCTAAACCTTTTTCCAAAACCAAAAACCTGATTAGCTTAGCAATTGTGATAGAGACTAGTTTATTGAGCTGCTAATTGAGTCCATGTGGGATCGACCTTGACGTGCTACTATGTACACCGTGCGCTTGTGGCCTTGTCAAGTTTTTTGCGCCGTTGCCAGGGACTCTGTCCCTAGCAGTCGGTAAACGATCCTCTTAGGTTGACTAAGCTGTTTTTCTGTTTTTTTTCTTTTTTCTTTGATTTTCTTAATTTTCTTGTTTCACTGCGTTGGTGTTCTTGTTTTTGTTTTGCTTGGATCTTTTGGTGTATGCGGCTGATTCCAGGGTTCGAGTTCGATCGAGAAATAGAGAATGACTTTCCACCGGAGGAAGAGGCAAAGGCTAGAAGAAGCTAGAAAAGAGACACCCTCGCAACAATCCAAGATGTCCGGAGAAGAACGACCGAAGTCACTGGCCCAATATGTGACTCTGAACGTCATAAACCCACCCACGACCATCAAATTACCTAAAGTGGGGAACGATTTTGAGCTGAAGAATTCTCTCATCAGCCTAGTACGTGCTACGCCCTTCCACGGTCTCCCAAGCGAGGATTCTAACTGACATTTGCGTGTTTTCCGCCAAATATGTGATACCTTCAAAGCCAGTGGAGCCTCGTCGGACGCGATCAAGCTGAGACTATTCCCATTTTCCTTCGAGGATCGAGCATGGGAGTGGTTGGATTCCCTTCCGGCGAACTCCATAACTACTTTCGATCAGTTGGTGAGCGCATTTCTTACTAAGTACTTCCCGCCGAGCAAGCTGAAGAGTCTTCGGAATCAGATTTCCACTTTCTCCCAAGAGCCGGATGAGACATTATATGATGCATGGGAGAGATTCAAGGAGTTGCTTCGCCAATGCCCCCAGCATGGATTCGAGCCATGGGTTCCCATCGAAGCCTTCTACAATGGGGTAGATGACCAGTTGAGAGCGACAATCCTTGCAGCAGCTGGAGGGAACACTATGAACAAGACGGTGGAGGAGCTTCATGAGCTGATTGAGCAAATGGCGTCAAACAATCACCAATGGTCACGACCCCGTTCTACGAGGACGGGAGGTAAGTATTCTGTTGATGCTATCACATTGCCAAGCATCCACTCAACCTTACCAAGCCTCTCAAAATCCTGACTTAGAGGTCATGATGAAAGCCATGCTCTTGTCCCAACAAAAGCAATTCAAGCATCACCAAAAACAAGATGAGGTGATTAAGGCTTTAGCCACTAAGGTTGACCTTTTATCCACCTACAACCAAATACTTGAGAACCAGATAGCTATTCATTCTGGTACTTCCACCACCCCTCCTGGACCACCCATACCTAACCCTAAAGAGCATTGCAATGCTATAGTTTTGAGGAGTGGGATACAGATTGAGGGACCCGAGATGTCAAATGCCAAGCATGGGGCGGGGATTTGAGTGAGGAGTCTTGAGAAAGAGAGTGAGGACGAGAAAGACCACGAGAAAGAGACCATCACTGAGGGTAGTGCGAAATCCCTCAACCATCACCACCATCTAGAGTTTATGTGCCCCCCATTCCATTCCATTCCAGGCTTGCTAAGTTTAAGACCGATGTTCAATTTGGGAAATTCCTTGGTGTGCTTAAAAAGTTGAATGTGAATGTTCCTTTTCTTGATGCTTTGTCCCAAATGCCTTTGTATACTAAATGCTTGAAGGAGATTCTCTCCAAGAAAAGAAAAATAGATGATTGTGAGGCAATTACATTGAATGAGGAGTGTAGCTCTGTTGTCTTGAATAAGTTAACTCCAAAACTTAAGGACCCTGGGAGCTTCACTATTTCTTGTGGCTTAGGAACCATGAACATCGATCGAGCTTTATGTGATGTGGGCTCAAGTGTAAGCTTGATGCCTTATTCCCTTTATAAGAGACTGAACTTAGGTGAGCTAAGACCTACCGCAATGTCACTGCAAATGGCTGATCGTTCTGTTAAGTACCGAATGGGTATTTTAGAGGACTTTCCTCTTAAGGTAGAAGACTATTATGTGGCTGTAGATTTTGTGATTCTTGATATGGCTGAGGACACCCGCACCCAAATTATTTTGGGAAGACCTTTCCTTGCCACTGTTGGGTGCGTAATAGGTGTGAAAAAAGGGAAGATGAGTTTTAAGTTTGGGGAACATGAGGTTGAATTCGATCTATTTCGTGAACATATGCCTCTTAATGTTTCTTCTTGCTGTGGTGTTGATGTGATTGGAATGATGAGTCTGATAATGTATTTGCTGAGAGCCATGTACTTGGTGACGCGTCAGATTAGGTACAAATTATTGAACCTGAACCTAACATCACCAAGGACAGGGCATATGCTACTAATGAGGATTGGTTGAGAAAGTTTTGCAGGTTTGACTCCAGGATGCCTTCCAACGCTGAGGAAGGAAATCAGTTCGACCCTTGCGGGTGGGTTCGACTTCGAGATGCTGAGGGAACACATGCTGATGGTGTTCCAAAAGAGTTTGATTATGATGTGGAGCATTCTCCGGACTGAGGTGAGTTTCGTCTAGCTAAAGACGTTAAACTAACGCTTCTTGGGAGGCAACCCAAGCATTTATTCACTTTCTTTTGTTTTTGTTTGATTTTGTCTTGATTCCGAAAACCCTCCTTTGTTGAGTTCTTTATGAGGGGTGTGTTTGGATTGTCATTGCAAGTGTTTACTCATGTGATTTCTGGCTTGATGCGGATAATGAAAGAAACTTGGTTGCTTGTTTGACTTAGGTTGCTTGTCTTGTTTGTGATTAGTATGGTCTTGACCGATTCAAGTGTATGATAGTGAAGTTCCAATGTTTGGTACATCAAAGGAACTAGTTGTAGTGATTGTGATAGGTTAACCCGTGAGACTTCTTGAGCATAAAAGACTATTATTTTTATAGTCTCATTTTCTTTTGAGTGTGACCTTACCATGTTTGCATCTCTAGAACTTGACTTGACTCTCTTTGAAACTACATTTGACTTGTGCATTGTGTTATATGATTGAGGCCCATCTTGAAGCCACATAGCCAAAAAGCCACCCAACATCATGACTTCTTTTTGTTAGCCCTTTACTAACCATTTTTCTTGTCTTGTTGTTTACCCTATATTGCACGCCCTTGGCCTGTTTTTAATTCCTCACCTTTTAGCCAAGATAGTGGAGCAACAATTCAATTGGGGGCAGTTTTGTAGTCTAATTGTTGGTGACTTTGTTGGTTAGTTTGCTTGATGAGGGAAGCATTGTTCATAATCCTTATTTATCCCTTTTTTTCATTCGAGGTTGAAATTGGGTTGAAAGGATATAAATCCATCTTTATGTATTTATGCTATTCACCGAGAAAAAAGAGAAAAATATTGGAAAAAAAAGAAAAACAAAAGAGAAAAAAAAGAGAAAAGTTTTGAGGAATAAAATGAATGGCATGGTGATTTTCTTGATATATTGACTCTTCCCTTGCTTTTTCAATGCGGGATGTATATTTGAGCCTAATAGCGGTGTGAAGTAAGAGGTGTTGTGTTTTATGTTATGGGAATGTTGCTCTTTAGGTCCTTGGCTCTTAGGTCCACATTACCCAAATGAATTCCCTCCTTACCCTACACCTAAGCTCCGTTACAACCCTTAAAAAGTCCTCATAATTAACATTTGTGCATATTGTCTATAACGGTAGAGAATTAAGAGTCTTGTCAAGCTTATGGTAGGTTGTTTACATTGGTTGAAGGTTTTGAGTGAACCGTCATACCTTTTTCAAACACATGAGGGGAGTGATCCTCATACTCTAAAGTGAGGTCCTACCGATCCCAACTTGTTCGCAAAGCATGTGAATGGATTTTGATTGCATTTGAGTTGTGATGGATTAGCTGTGTTGCTTCCTGACCTGTGATTCTATTTCGAACAACAAATTTTGTTTCAATTTGATTCTTAATCTAGGAGTCTCTTTGTGTATGCTTGTTTTGGTTTTCTTAGATGCCCTTTTTATTAGAGGAGGTGTGAGTAGATTTCTTTTCCTTTTCAAGTCTTTTCATCCTTTTTTGAGTCTTGTACTTGCTTGGGGACAAGCAAGGAGTAAGCATGGGGGGATTTGATAACTACGTTTCATGACTATGTTTTTGGGGGTATTAAATAATGAATTAGGGATAATTTTATGTGTGAACCTTGATTTTTATTGCAATTTCCCTACTACACTTGGTGTTTTTGTTTTTGATGTGAATCTATAGGTTTTGAGGCAAAAACACCAACTTTCTCTCAACTTCAGGCAAGATTGAATATACCACGGACCTCTACATGTCAAACCCAGACCGTGGTACAATTTTGGGACGGAAAGGAGGAAGGAATAGCCGGGCAGCAGCCACCACGGGCAGCCCGTGGTGGTGGCCACGGTCTGTGGCGGTTCAGCTCCTTGTGCCCAGCTCAGATTCGCGAAGGAAAGAAGAAAGAAGTGGGACAGTGGCAACTACGGGCAACCCGTGGTGATCAGCACGGTCCGTACGGACCGAGGTGGACTGCCTATGTTGATCGGTTGTTTTTGCGAGTAGAAAAGAGGGGATGCGACGGTTTTTCAGGGGAGTCATTATCTATCAGTTTTCCTTCATTCTTTGGCCGTCAAGACCGAATCGACTTAAGAGAAACTGATAGGCCACAAGTGCATGGGTTAAATTGTAGCATAAATCAAGGTCGTTCCCACAGGGACTTTTCCTTTCAACGCACTGAACTAGCCTCCTAGTTGATCGCTAAGTCGATCCGGTTTTTGTTTTGAATCAACTAAATCTAACTCTAATCACAATCAGAGTCTAAACAAACGAATATTCACAAACGCGTTTCGATTTAATCAAGGGAAAAAGGCGTTGGGGATGAAACCTAAGTCAAATAACGAATCAACGATGTAGAAAAGAGGAAGCGGCGGTTTTTGAAGTCATTATCTATCAGTTTTCCTTCATTCTTTGGCCGTGAAGGGGAGAAAAGAGAGCCCTGATACTTCCATTCTACTCCTCTTCCCCACCATCAAGATTCAAGACCGAATCGATTCAATAGAAACCAAGATCAAGATTCGCAAAGGAAAGGAGCGACGTTTGCGGAGAAGGTTTCTACCCCGGGATCGAAAGACTCGACGGGTTGTATTCTTCGCAATTCTATTCTTTCTTTTCGATTTCCTTCTTAGTTTTGAGATTCGATTATGATGTTTGGAACTTGTTTTGTGTTTTCATTAAATATGAGTGAGTAGATTTCTTGAATTCTAGGGTTTTGCAACCCGAAGCAATGTAGTTTGTTTTAATATTATTAGTTTGTGCATGAATTCTTGATTAGAATCAATAGAAGGTTGTGTTTTCCATGTTTATGAGTTTTCTTAAGGCCTTGAATATTTGTAAGTTTGAGATTAACCTGAAAAGTACTAAAAGGTGAATTAGTGTAATCTGACTACCAATCTATCTACCTAGGCTTATGAAAGTTGAAAAAGAAGTAGTAAACTAGGGAATTATTAGATAACCTGACTTTTAAAACCTTCAATTCTGTTTAACCTAAAAGGCACACGAAAGTTGTTGATTAGGTTGTTTAGAATAATTCTATTTAGCATCGAAAGGGCGATAGAATTCAGAGGTTGTCGATTCTTGATTCATTCTTGAATGTATGATTGTGCATGCTAGGTTTTAGTAATCGAACTCGTTGTTAGGTTAGCATCTCCCTAGAAGTCTTTCTCTCTTGATAGAACCTTTGATTTATTTTTTTCCTGCTTTGTTAGTTTAATTAGTTTCCTAAACCTTTTTCCAAAACCAAAAACCTGATTAGCTTAGCAATCGTGATAGAGATTAGTTTATTGAGCTGCTAATTGAGTCCCTGTGGGATCGACCTTGACGTGCTACTACGTACACCGTGCGCTTGCGGCCCTGTCAAGTTTTTGGCGCCGTTGCCGGGGACTCTGTCCCTAGCAGTCGGTAAACGAACCTCTTAGGTTGACTAAGCTGTTTTTCTGTTTTTTTTCTTTTTTCTTTGATTTTCTTAATTTTCTTGTTTCACTGCGTTGGTGTTCTTGTTTTTGTTTTGCTTGGATCTTTTGGTGTATGCGGCTGATTCCAGGGTTCGAGTTCGATCCAGAAATAGAGAATGACTTTCCACCAGAGGAAGAGGCAAAGGCTAGAAGAAGCTAGAAAAGAGACACCCTCGCAACAATCCAAGATGTCCGGAGAAGAACGACCGAAGTCACTGGCCCAATATGTGACTCTGAACGTCATAAACCCACCCACGACCATCAAATTACCTAAAGTGGGGAACGATTTTGAGCTGAAGAATTCTCTCATCAGCCTAGTATGTGCTACGCCCTTCCACGGTCTCCCAAGCGAGGATTCTAACTGACATTTGCGTGTTTTCCGCCAAATATGTGATACCTTCAAAGCCAGTGGAGCCTCGTCGGACGCGATCAAGCTGAGACTATTCCCATTTTCCTTCGAGGATCGAGCATGGGAGTGGTTGGATTCCCTTCCGGCGAACTCCATAACTACTTTCGATCAGTTGGTGAGCGCATTTCTTACTAAGTACTTCCCGCCGAGCAAGCTGAAGAGTCTTCGGAATCAGATTTCCACTTTCTCCCAAGAGCCGGATGAGACATTATATGATGCATGGGAGAGATTCAAGGAGTTGCTTCGCCAATGATACCCCGAGCCATGGGTTCCCATCGAAGCCTTCTACAATGGGGTAGATGACCAGTTGAGAGCGACAATCCTTGCAGCAGCTGGAGGGAACACTATGAACAAGACGGTGGAGGAGCTTCATGAGCTGATTGAGCAAATGGCGTCAAACAATCACCAATGGTCACGACCCCGTTCTACGAGGACGGGAGGTAAGTATTCTGTTGATGCTATCACATTGCTTTCTGCGAAACTTGATGCTATAAATGAAAAGATGGAAAGAATGCATGAATGCTTCCTCCTCCTAATGTGCTTCATGTTACTCTTTTGACCCCGCTACCCTTTATTGTCCTAATGGGGTGGGTAGTAGTAGTAGCCAACCTGACCAAGCCAACTTTGTTGGTAACCCTACCCATAGATCCCTATTCGACCCCTACTCCAACACATATAACTCCGGTTTGAGACCCCATTCTAATCCTTCTTACTGGAACCAATTGGGTCACCCACAAGGACAAAGACCATCCACTCAACCTTACCAAGCCTCTCAAAATCCTGACTTAGAGGTCATGATGAAAGCCATGCTCTTGTCCCAACAAAAGCAATTCAAGCATCACCAAAAACAAGATGAGGTGATTAAGGCTTTAGCCACTAAGGTTGACCTTTTATCCACCTACAACCAAATACTTGAGAACCAGATAGCTATTCATTCTGGTACTTCCACCACCCCTCCTGGACCACCCATACCTAACCCTAAAGAGCATTGCAATGCTATAGTTTTGAGGAGTGGGATACAGATTGAGGGACCCGAGATGTCAAATGCCAAGCATGGGGCGGGGGGGGGGGGAGTTGAGTGAGAGGAGTTCTGAGAAAGAGAGTTAGGACGATAAAGACCACGAGAAAGAGACCATCACGAGGGTAGTCGAAATCCTCAACCATCACCACCATCTAGAGTTTATGTGCCCCATTCCATTCCAGGCTTGCTAAGTTTAAGACCGATGTTCAATTTGGGAAATTCCTTGGTGTGCTTAAAAAGTTGAATGTGAATGTTCCTTTTCTTGATGCTTTGTCCCAAATGCCTTTGTATACTAAATGCTTGAAGGAGATTCTCTCCAAGAAAAGAAAAATAGATGATTGTGAGGCAATTACATTGAATGAGGAGTGTAGCTCTGTTGTCTTGAATAAGTTAACTCCAAAACTTAAGGACCCTGGGAGCTTCACTATTTCTTGTGGCTTAGGAACCATGAACATCGATCGAGCTTTATGTGATGTGGGCTCAAGTGTAAGCTTGATGCCTTATTCCCTTTATAAGAGACTGAACTTAGGTGAGCTAAGACCTACCGCAATGTCACTGCAAATGGCTGATCGTTCTGTTAAGTACCGAATGGGTATTTTAGAGGACTTTCCTCTTAAGGTAGAAGACTATTATGTGGTGTAGATTTTGTGATTCTTGATATGGTGAGGACACCCGCACTCCAAATTATTTTGGGAAGACCTTTCCTTGCCACTGTTGGGTGCGTAATAGGTGTGAAAAAAGGGAAGATGAGTTTTAAGTTTGGGGAACATGAGGTTGAATTCGATCTATTTCGTGAACATATGCCTCTTAATGTTTCTTCTTGCTGTGGTGTTGATGTGATTGGAATGATGAGTCTGATAATGTATTTGCTGAGAGCCATGTACTTGGTGACGCGTCAGATTAGGTACAAATT
The DNA here is from genome assembly GCA_029582165.1 of Portulaca oleracea. Classification (NCBI taxonomy): domain Eukaryota; kingdom Viridiplantae; phylum Streptophyta; class Magnoliopsida; order Caryophyllales; family Portulacaceae; genus Portulaca; species Portulaca oleracea. Next base: position 5,650,860 of record CM055878.1, on the reverse strand, counting down.
ATTGAACCTGAACCTAACATCACCAAGGACAGGGCATATGCTACTAATGAGGATTGGTTGAGAAAGTTTTGCAGGTTTGACTCCAGGATGCCTTCCAACGCTGAGGAAGGAAATCAGTTCGACCCTTGCGGGTGGGTTCGACTTCGAGATGCTGAGGGAACACATGCTGATGGTGTTCCAAAAGAGTTTGATTATGATGTGGAGCATTCTCCGGACTGAGGTGAGTTTCGTCTAGCTAAAGACGTTAAACTAACGCTTCTTGGGAGGCAACCCAAGCATTTATTCACTTTCTTTTGTTTTTGTTTGATTTTGTCTTGATTCCGAAAACCCTCCTTTGTTGAGTTCTTTATGAGGGGTGTGTTTGGATTGTCATTGCAAGTGTTTACTCATGTGATTTCTGGCTTGATGCGGATAATGAAAGAAACTTGGTTGCTTGTTTGACTTAGGTTGCTTGTCTTGTTTGTGATTAGTATGGTCTTGACCGATTCAAGTGTATGATAGTGAAGTTCCAATGTTTGGTACATCAAAGGAACTAGTTGTAGTGATTGTGATAGGTTAACCCGTGAGACTTCTTGAGCATAAAAGACTATTATTTTTATAGTCTCATTTTCTTTTGAGTGTGACCTTACCATGTTTGCATCTCTAGAACTTGACTTGACTCTCTTTGAAACTACATTTTACTTGTGCATTGTGTTATATGATTGAGGCCCATCTTGAAGCCACATAGCCAAAAAGCCACCCAACATCATGACTTCTTTTTGTTAGCCCTTTACTAACCATTTTTCTTGTCTTGTTGTTTACCCTATATTGCACGCCCTTGGCCTGTTTTTAATTCCTCACCTTTTAGCCAAGATAGTGGAGCAACAATTCAATTGGGGGCAGTTTTGTAGTCTAATTGTTGGTGACTTTGTTGGTTAGTTTGCTTGATGAGGGAAGCATTGTTCATAATCCTTATTTATCCCTTTTTTTCATTCGAGGTTGAAATTGGGTTGAAAGGATATAAATCCATCTTTATGTATTTATGCTATTCACCGAGAAAAAAGAGAAAAATATTGGAAAAAAAAGAAAAACAAAAGAGAAAAAAAAGAGAAAAGTTTTGAGGAATAAAATGAATGGCATGGTGATTTTCTTGATATATTGACTCTTCCCTTGCTTTTTCAATGCGGGATGTATATTTGAGCCTAATAGCGGTGTGAAGTAAGAGGTGTTGTGTTTTATGTTATGGGAATGTTGCTCTTTAGGTCCTTGGCTCTTAGGTCCACATTACCCAAATGAATTCCCTCCTTACCCTACACCTAAGCTCCGTTACAACCCTTAAAAAGTCCTCATAATTAACATTTGTGCATATTGTCTATAACGGTAGAGAATTGAGAGTCTTGTCAAGCTTATGGTAGGTTGTTTACATTGGTTGAAGGTTTTGAGTGAACCGTCATACCTTTTTCAAACACATGAGGGGAGTGATCCTCATACTCTAAAGTGAGGTCCTACCGATCCCAACTTGTTCGCAAAGCATGTGAATGGATTTTGATTGCATTTGAGTTGTGATGGATTAGCTGTGTTGCTTCCTGACCTGTGATTCTATTTCGAACAACAAATTTTGTTTCAATTTGATTCTTAATCTCGCTAGGGAGTCTCTTTGTGTATGCTTGTTTTGGTTTTCTTAGATGCCCTTTTTATTAGAGGAGGTGTGAGTAGATTTCTTTTCCTTTTCAAGTCTTTTCATCCTTTTTTGAGTCTTGTACTTGCTTGGGGACAAGCAAGGAGTAAGCATGGGGGGATTTGATAACTGCGTTTCATGACTATGTTTTTGGGGGTATTAAATAATGAATTAGGGATAATTTTATGTGTGAACCTTGATTTTTATTGCAATTTCCCTACTACACTTGGTGTTTTTGTTTTTGATGTGAATCTGTAGGTTTTGAGGCAAAAACACCAACTTTCTCTCAACTTCAGGCAAGATTGAATATACCACGGACCTCTACATGTCAAACCCAGACCGTGGTACAATTTTGGGACGGAAAGGAGGAAGGAATAGCGGGCGGCAAAGCCACCAGGCGGCCGTGGTGGTGCCCGTGCATGGCGGTTCAGCTCCTTGTGCCCAGCTCAGATTCGCGAAGGAAAGAAGAAAGAAGTGGGACAGTGGCAACTACGGGCAACCCGTGGTGATCAGCACGGTCCGTACGGACCGAGGTGGACTGCCTATGTTGATCGGTTGTTTTTGCGAGTAGAAAAGAGGGGATGCGACGGTTTTTCAGGGGAGTCATTATCTATCAGTTTTCCTTCATTCTTTGGCCGTCAAGACCGAATCGACTTAAGAGAAACTGATAGGCCACAAGTGCATGGGTTAAATTGTAGCATAAATCAAGGTCGTTCCCACAGGGACTTTTCCTTTCAACGCACTGAACTAGCCTCCTAGTTGATCGCTAAGTCGATCCGGTTTTTGTTTTGAATCAACTAAATCTAACTCTAATCACAATCAGAGTCTAAACAAACGAATATTCACACAAACGTTTCTGATTTAATCAAGGGAAAAAGGCGTTCAGGGGATGAAACCTAAGTCAAATAACGAATCAACGATGTAGAAAAGAGGGGAAGCGACGGTTTTTCAGGGGAGTCATTATCTATCAGTTTTCCTTCATTCTTTGGCCGTGAAGGGGAGAAAAGAGAGCCCTGATACTTCCATTCTACTCCTCTTCCCCACCATCAAGATTCAAGACCGAATCGATTCAATAGAAACCAAGATCAAGATTCGCAAAGGAAAGGAGCGACGTTTGCGGAGAAGGTTTCTACCCCGGGATCGAAAGACTCGACGGGTTGTATTCTTCGCAATTCTATTCTTTCTTTTCGATTTCCTTCTTAGTTTTGAGATTCGATTATGATGTTTGGAACTTGTTTTGTGTTTTCATTAAATATGAGTGAGTAGATTTCTTGAATTCTAGGGTTTTGCAACCCGAAGCAATGTAGTTTGTTTTAATATTATTAGTTTGTGCATGAATTCTTGATTAGAATCAATAGAAGGTTGTGTTTTCCATGTTTATGAGTTTTCTTAAGGCCTTGAATATTTGTAAGTTTGAGATTAACCTGAAAAGTACTAAAAGGTGAATTAGTGTAATCTGACTACCAATCTATCTACCTAGGCTTATGAAAGTTGAAAAAGAAGTAGTAAACTAGGGAATTATTAGATAACCTGACTTTTAAAACCTTCAATTCTGTTTAACCTAAAAGGCACACGAAAGTTGTTGATTAGGTTGTTTAGAATAATTCTATTTAGCATCGAAAGGGCGATAGAATTCAGAGGTTGTCGATTCTTGATTCATTCTTGAATGTATGATTGTGCATGCTAGGTTTTAGTAATCGAACTCGTTGTTAGGTTAGCATCTCCCTAGAAGTCTTTCTCTCTTGATAGAACCTTTGATTTATTTTTTTCCTACTTTGTTAGTTTAATTAGTTTCCTAAACCTTTTTCCAAAACCAAAAACCTGATTAGCTTAGCAATCGTGATAGAGACTAGTTTATTGAGCTGCTAATTGAGTCCCTGTGGGATCGACCTTGACGTGCTACTATGTACACCGTGCGCTTGCGGCCTTGTCAATCATGGTCTCCATTCCGGATGACATCAAAGCCCTTAGTAGCTTGTCAAACTCCTCTTCATGTGGTTTGTAAGCTAGCAGGTTAGGGATCAACTTAAAACTTATAAAATAAAACATTAGTAAAATTCTTAGTAATAAATCAAATTTTCTAGAAAAATCAAAAGATTCAAAGTATTTGGTCCACGGAATTTTTCTAGGATAGTCCTCTAGGTATATATGATATAGATCAAGGGAAGGGTAATTACCTAAGGACAATTCATCAATAATACTATTAGTTTCACCAATTGAAACACAAGAATTAGCCTCATCAAATATATTAATTTGAACATCAAAGGTCTTTTCATTAGGCATAGGTTCCTCAAAGGTTTTTGGTAAACTGAAGGTAGTGGAATAGGAATTGAAGCATGAAATACATTACTGGAATCAAGGAGTATAATATTATCAGGATCCTTGTTTGAACAATTCAAATCAATATTAATTTTCTCGCTAATTAATATCAACAGAATCATGATTAAAATCTTCTTCATACCTAGTGTCTAACCCAGAAGGTTCACTTACCTCAAACCCTGTCGATTGAGAAAAAGGTAAGGGATTATCATGCAAATCAGAAACACCATCAGTAGTGTTTTAAGGTAAACTAGGATAAGAAGAATAATCCAAACTGACTTCTAAAGAAGACGGGGACTTGCTATCATCAAATATTGCATCATTAAAATTAGAAGAATTAGAACTAGGGTTATTGGCCTGCAACAAGTCCGTCAAGTCAGAAAATTGAGTAGCCCTAGGGCAAGCAAAATCATCATGCTCAGATGAATGACATAAAGTACAACCGATTGAATTACGAAATTGCACGTAGGAATTAGCATGAAAAGCACAAGGACCAGGGTATTCAGATAGACAATTATAAGTTTCAAATTTATAGGTATCATCTGAAAGCAATCCAAGTAATTTCATAACTTCATTAAAAAGTTTATCACGAAAACCAAAATAGTTCAGAAGATTGCGTGTTTCCGCATTCACACCTTCAAAGATAATAGCAAGAATTTCAGATCCTCCTAACGTGATATGGTCTGGAATAGGAGCAGCAATTAGTCGCTCATAAAATCGCCAAAATAATTCACGTTTGTCTTGAGGAAAACAAAGCATTGCCATATTTTTTTTATTTTAAAATTTTTTAATTTTTATTTGATTTTATGGTTTAAAGAAAAGCAATAAAAACCTAGTCAACCAGAGTGCGTTCGTCTAATGGCAGTTGGGGAAACAAGTCCCCGGCAACGGCGCCAAAAACTTGATAGACCTAAATCTAAAAGGTGTCTGTTTACCGCAAGTGTACTGGTCTGTGTAGTAATAAAAATATCGTTCTCTCTCAGGGACTTGTGTTCAACTACGCACTAAACTAGTTCACTACAAAGGATGCTAGGTCGATCAAAAGGTTGTGGTAACGGTTCAGATAATTAATTAAGGAAGCAGGACATTGAAGGATTTAACCAAGTGATTAAAGGTGTTCAGGGGAGTCCACTCTAGTAACATAATCAATTATGCTGTGATTCTAGTTCTAGGTAATTTTAGTAGTGTCAGGGTCTATAATCTTTCTAAGCCTTAGCACTTCGATCTTTGGATCCTAGGTGAGTTACAGTGATTAAACTATCATTATTTCTAACTATTTAATCTAATCAAAGATAAAGAACTGATTATAACACGACCCTAGGCAAGAATCATTATGTCTAACTATTTTCTAAACCTATTCAATCTACGCAATCCAATTCAAGACTCAAACGTTGCTCGTACACCGCTTGTAAGACCTCGTATTGTCGTTTCTCTCGTGAGCCGCGGCCTTGGTCATAGAAACTAAGTCAATGGTCGGGATGAGATTGCTAAGGTAAGGATATCGGTTTGAAGGGATCAAAACGCAAGAAACAAAGCTAAGGTCGGCCAAGGAATGGAAAATGGGCTTCAGAGGCTTTTCGGGATGCAAACGGGGATGAGGAAATGGGTTTTGCAACAAGAGAGTAACGAGAAGGGGAAATCAAATGGTAACTCCGTTAGAAAATACCCACCGGGACTCCTCTTTCAAGGATAGTCCGGATTAACTTCCCCAAAGTCCATTGACAGACCCGGGGGTGTTCAAGGAGACGCCCCACACTTTATTAACGCTTAAACTTTTCTTTTTGGGGTTGGGTAATCCCAACAAAATTGCTTTTTCTTTTTCTCTCTTTTTAATTCTTTTTATAGGTTGGTATTACCCCTACTTTCGGGAATTGGACGGCCCAATTATGGGGTTTACCCTCCCAACACAGTCTTTTCCATACACACCTCCACCGAGAATTCAATATGGGAGGAGCTTAAGGGGTAATAACGTCGTACCGCTAATACCGGGCCCGTGTAGGTTGGCTAAGTGTATTGTGGTTGATGTCATTCAGCGACACGCTCCACTTAATCCGGTTATTGTAGCTTTTCTTTCTTTTTCTTTCTTTTTGACTTTGCAATTGCTAAAAAAGGAAACAAAACAAGCTCGGACACAAACCCGTAGAATCTCCCGACTTCAACCAGAACGTGAAAGGAATCGGGGGTTTAACTAGACACTTGATGAAGGACATATAAAGAGATAAGTCATGACTAGTACCCGAGACAGCGTCGAAAATGCTCAAACCGGTTTCTTTTAAAGATGTTTAAGAACGGCTTCTCAATTTCGACAACAAGACCCAAGAAATAAAGCAAAAACGAAAACGAAAGAAAACTTTTAAGGTTTTCACTCCCTTTTTTCTCCTTTTTCACACAAAAATTTTTAAATTTTAAGCAAAAACTAAGGAAACAAAGAATAAAACGACTAGGTGATCTACCATTGAAACAGAATATCTCCCCCCCACACTTAAAACGCCACAATGTCCTCATTGTGGGTAGGTGTCACATGAAAATGGTAGAGGACCTATAAAACACAAACAAACAAAAACGACTAGCATGTAGAAATGGTGGCGACTCGAGCCCACACGGCTCCAACAACAATATATCCCAACATAAATACTCAAAGGGGTTCGCCACCCAAAAGAAAATCAAGCATGCAGCATGGATCATAGGATATTCAACTAAAAAAGAGAAGAGCGGAGAGATATTACCTCGACTTCTTCAAAATAAATGATTACTCAATCCGCGATCCGTGATAATTGAGCAAAGGGGTAGGATATTCAAGTAAAAACAAGCAAGGCTCGTAAGATCCGCATGCAAGATTAGAAACAAGAAAAAGAAACTAATAAAGAAAGGAAAAGAAATTAATCAAAAAGGAAGTATGGGTTACCTCCCATGTAGTGCTTGTTTAAGGTCCCTAGCTTGACCTAATTACCCATTTAATTCTGGAGAGACGTGGTGCACATGAGAGGTACATAATCAGCTTCTTCCACCATGATCGCTTCTTCTTCCTTCCTCTCCAACTCCTACCATTTTTGGACAACCTCAAGTTGAGTCGTCCCTCCGGCCGTTTGGTTGACCATGAGCGGGGAAGAGGTGATGATGTCTTTGATTTCTTCCAATGTCGCTTCCTCCTCCTTCTCCAACACCTTCTCATCACCTCCGCAAATAGAACAAGGGTCTCCTCCAGCGGTTTGATTGGGTGATGGGGATGAAGAAGTAACTTAGGCCTTTCCTCAAGTGGTTCTCCAAGTTTCAGACACTTGGGAACAATCTTCTCAAACTCTATGTCCTCAATATAAACTTCATCCAATAAGATATCCCTCCTCAATGGAACAATCTTGAGGGAATCATCACGGGATGCATCTTCAATTACCTCGGGTCCAGAACATAAGGTTTCGGGATGATTGTTGTCCTTCTCATTGTTGGGTTCCACTTCAAGAATATAAACTTCTTCTTTATGCTCCTGAACAATCGTGGTCACTAAATTGACTTCAACGCAAGGTGGCATGGAAAGGGGCGTCTCAGTAGGGAGATTAAACTTTGATTCAATATGTCCTTCATCAATCAAGTGTTGAATCAACCAGTTTGGGAGAGGAATTTGCATTTGGTGGGAATCAAATTGCTCTTCAGGGCATTCACTAGCACTTTCATTCAAAACTATAACTTGTTCTTCCTCCACCTTCTCTTCTACACAATTGACTTCCTCGCCAATCAATTTCTCCTTCTCATCATCTACCACTTGCTCAACCTCCATACCCTCTCCTTCGATTTTATCCTCAATATCTCCCTCATTTTCTTCAAGAACTCCCTCCTCCACCAACTCAGGTTGCTCAACTTCTCCTCCACCACACATGGTAACAACATTCACCTCCACCCCTTGGATAGGAGTAGTTTGGATAGGTGCAAATTGAAATTGGTTGGATAGAGCCAATTCGAGCTCGAAACTTTCGATATAAGTGTAATCCTCCTCTCGGTCTTCCATGATTCGCTCCAACATCAACTTAAATGAGGATCCTTGAAGTGGTTGAGAAATTTGAGGTTGTGGAAAATCTTGTTGGGTTGGATGGAAGGTTTCTTCTTGAATGAATGGGTGATGGTCAATGGGTTGAAAAGTAGAAGGGTGTTGGTTAGTGGTAAAATCATAAGAAATGGGATCTGGTTCAACATGGGAAGAAATAATAGCACTCACTTGCTCTAATTGTTGAAAATTGAACACTTGCGCTTCTTGAGCCATTCTCAAATGCTTGAAAGTCTCCTCATTCACTTTTTCTTTTTGCAGTTCATATATAGAAGCCAAAAGGAGTGCAATAATTGGATGATGCTCCAAAGATAAATCTCCTCCACTAGATTTGCAACCTCCAAAATCAGGAGCATATTGAACAAGCTCATGAAGGAATTGTTCGGCCTCCCCCTCAGTCTTCTTCAAAAATGTCCCTCCGGATGCTATATCGATTGATTCTTTGAGAGAAGCAAAGAGTCCACAATAAAAGTGCTGAAGAAGCATCTAGTTGGGTAGATTGTGGTGCGGACACTGACCTTGGAGACTTTTCAATCTTCCCCATGCTTCAAAAAGAGTCTCTCCGGGTTCTTGCTTGAAGCTCATAATATCTTGCCGGAGTTTACATGTTTTATCAGTCGGGAAGAATCTTTGAAGAAAATCTCTCTTGAGAGCCTCCCATGAAGAATAAAATCCAGGTGGGCATATATCAAGCCACATCTCAGCTTTCCCTTTCAAAGTCAGAGGAAAGAACTTGAACTTTTGATACTCCGAAGATATCCTAGGTATATGCATGAAACTAATGCGCTTCTCAAATCTCTCCATATGAGCAATAGGACTCTCGGAAATATCTCCATGAAACGAGTTACTTTCAAAAACTTCAAGAAGACACGGCTTGAACTCAAATACCGCATAGGGTAGTAATGATGGTAAGATGATTGGGTTGCCTCCCGTACCCGAAGATGGAACGACATATGATAGAAGGGTACGGGGTGAATCAGCTTGGACTTCACCCATTGGACTCGAGGCCTCCTACGACGCTCGATAGAACATTAGGGCGTACCTACATGAACCAACAAGAACCAATAGAAGCATCAAATTCATCGGGATAAGCACAAACTAATTTCTAGCGTGAAAGCAATCTCAAATAACCAAAAACCAAGAAACTAAAACTAGGGGCGCTGGCTCCCTGGCAACGGCGCCATTTTGTGTACAGCGGTTTGTAAGACCTCGGTATTGTCGTTCTCTCTCAGGGAGCTGGCGGCCTTGGTCATAGAAACTAAGTCAATGGTCGGGATGAGATTGCTAAGGTAAGGATATCGGTTTGAAGGGATCAAAACGCAAGAAACAAAGCTAAGGTCGCCCAAGGAATGGAAAATGGGCTTCGGAGGCATTTCGGGATAAAAACGGGGATGAGGAAATGGGTTTTGCAACAAGAGAGTAACGAGAAGGGGAAATCAAATGGTAACTCCGTTAGAAAATACCCACCGGGCTTCCTCTTTCAAGGATAGTCCGGATTAACTTCCCCAAAGTCCATTGACAGTCCCGGGGGAGTTCAAGGAACGAAATTTCCTAGTTAATTTCTATTCGCTTTCGCGAACTAGAATACTAACTATCCTAATTCCTACCTTCCAACAAGTGTTGGATGTATTCGGGATGCTTTCGCACCCAAATACATCCCACTTGATGGAAGGATAGGATTGGGAAATTGATTTCCTAACTAATTACTCACTAATATTGCTAACCCAAACCTAATCACCCATTCACACCCTTAATTACCCCCTAACCCATAGGGTTTCTAGCCACTAATCATGACAATAACTATGCTAACAACATCCAAGCCAAACCTAAACATGATTTCTAACATCAAACAACCATAAACAAGTAAGATAATCAAATAACAAGCAAGAACAATTAAAGAACAAGCAAAGTAATTAGCAAAGTAATTAATAAAGGAGTTAAGGGAAGAGAAAACTTATCAAAGTGCTGTAGATGAACAAAGGAAAGCAATAAAAAGATGATCCAACAATCTTTCAATTGATTGGATACCCAAATCTTCAATAATAAACACAAATCTCCAAAACCCTAGATTAATCTCTCACTAATCTCCCTCTAAAAACCACTAATTACAAGCTGAAAATAATGTCCAAGTCTCCCCCTAGATTCTCCGTAAGAAATCGTCAACAAGGAGTATATATATAAGGCAAAACTGTTGGCCAAAACGCAGCACTTCAAGCCGAAAACACGCGCAGGACATAGGGAGACCGTGGCCACGGTCATCTTCTATCCAGCGAATTCTGCATGGCGATTTTTTCCTTCGAGAGACCGTGGGTACGGTCAGGGAGACTGTGGCCACGGTCTATGGGACCGTGGCTACGGTCTTGCGTAGCGAACTGTAGATTTCGCTTCTCTTCGCAACGTCGTGGCTACGGTCTCCCAAGACCGTGGCCACGGTCTTGCTCGGCCTAGCCTCTTCTTTCCTTGGAGAAGTCTTGAACCCACCGTGGCTACGGTCAACTTTACCGCGGCTGGCCTCGACTTCGCTTTCCCTTTGTTCTTCCTTATTTCCGAAGCATGTAACGCTCGATCCGAAGGTCGTAGCATGCGTTAGCACCAAAGGTCGGGAGTGTGGTCCCGGGTCGATTCCATCTCGGTTTCCGGTCCGGCTCAGCTCGGGAAATCGCCAAGAATGCTATAAAAAGGCTCGTTTTGCTACGTTTTTGGTGAAAACTCCAAAATCTACAAAATAATAAAAAACATATTAAAAGCTATGAAATTAAACAACGAAACGAGTTAAAAGCCTAAGGATTTAGGCGGTAATTTGACACAGAATTGGGTCTAAACATTCTGTTGTCGAGAATCTAAAACCAAGTACAGGCTCAAATTGTCGTACTGTTGCCAAATTACCATGACACACAATTCACGCTGATTAAACGACTGTATTAAAACCTAAAACTTTAATTATACACTATAAATAATTGAAAAACATCGAGTTTATCCCTTAAACAAGGAATCTAAGCACTCATAATAATAAAACTAGGAAAACAATAGTAAAATCTGAATAACGAAGCATAAAGTAAATAGAAATTAAACCGAACGTTCGAGTCGTCGAATTTGATCTCTTCGTGTCACTCGATTCGATCTCCTTCTCCTCCTCTTTCATTCCTAATCTACTAGAACAGCTCCCCGAAGGGAGGAATTACAGAGAAAACGCTAAGGCTAAACGACGGAAATAAAACTCTCCATCGTTGATCGTCCTCCAAAACGATCGCACGAATCCCCTTTTATAGGGCTGAATTAGGGCATAAAACGCGGCCTGCGTTTTAAAAACGCTGGCTGCGTTTTGCCCAAGAAGTAAAGCGTTCCGTGAGAGGGCGCTGGCTGCGCCCCAAAAACACGGGCTGCGTTTTGTCCAAAAAGTGAGAATCTTCCGCGAATGGGCTTGGGCCATGTTATTTGGGCCATTCTTTCTTCTTTCCTTTCTTCTTCTTTAGCTTCCCTTTTTTATTTACTTTGACTTTTGCTATTTTTCTTCCAATTTTTCATGCTTTTTGATATAATTCCACTGATTCCTGCAAAACACACCAAACTCGCGAACAAGTGTATAAATCACAGAAATTGACATAAAACTACGGGATTTCGGATATAAAAAGCATGAAACTGACATCTTTTGAGCCCTAAAAACTCTATGTAAAAACGACTTATCATTTGGCATGGATGGTTTGCGGCCCCTTGCCCCTTTAAGTACATTGTTTACCACTGAGAAAAAACTACACTGGGAGAGTAAACCCCTCATGGCCGCTTGATATCTCGAAATATACCAACGGGAAAAAAAATGAATGAATAGTGTGAAACCTAAGGCCCTCACCAAGCCAAGGGCAACACTGAATAAGGAGGAGGTGACGTATGCCAAGTTGTTAATTAATAAAAATTAGCATGGATGCATGGATAGCTTAGACTTGACCGAATGACCGCCTTGCTTTGTTTTGACCGAGAATAGACAAGAGACACTTGCACTTGCGTACAAGGAAACCGTTGGGCGAGGTTGAAGTGGAAAATCTAAAAGATTGGTCTCACCTGAGTCTAGTGTCTTGGCATGTACTTATTAACTGCTTTTAGTTAATCAACAACATTGCTTGAGTAGGTTTGCATAACTGCGATCATGAGTTTTTCCTTCCTTTTGCAAAATGTTTTGATTTTCACTTCCCTTTCTTCTTTTCTTTCCTTTCCATTGGTTTTTGTGGGTATAGCTTCTACAAACAATCACGCTAAATGTATTCGTGATTCATGCGAAAGTGAGTTAGGTGTTTCATGTGTTTTGTTTTCCCTTTGTTTGTTTTACTCAAGACGAGCAAAATTTCAAGTGTGGGGGGGGGGGTAGGCTCGGCTCTGAACCTAAATATCGCTCCATTACTAAAGTTTTTGTGTTCGTCCCTTCAATGAAAGTGTTTATCTCATGCATTTCTAACTACTTTTGTAGGTTTTGTCCCGAGAACTTTGGATTTGTGCTGAATTCAGCAAAACCGGTCAAAAAGAGACCGGGTTTTTGGACGTTCATGCAAAAACTAACAAAAAGAATGAGAAAAGAACCCAAAGTAGGCTCACAAGCAGCGTCACGGTTGTGACACATATTGTCATGCCCGTCATGCCCTCATGGCTGACAGGAAAATCCCCAGCAGAAGTGTCACGGTCATGATGGCCAATGTCACGCATGTGACCCCTCCGAAAAGCCCTATGGCATTCAGGACTGAAGGTTGTGAAGGTCGTTATATCCGAATCGTGATCGTGACACTTGAGAGACCGATCTTCCCTAGCAAAAGAGTCACAGCCGCGACAATAAGTGCCACTATCGTGACACCACGAGCAAGAGAACTCTGCAATCGCTTGGTCATGGCCATGACACACTCAGTCGCGATCGTGACACCTGAAGGGTCGAGACATCGCGATCGCGACATGAGACGTCACACCTGCGACACATTGCTCCGGAGAAAATTGATAATCGTCCAGACATTGTCCTCCATTGATTCCTTTCACTTCTTAGTTGAAATTATTGATATTGGTAATCTCTTTTCTCTTCTTTTCAATACTTTTGATTTGTGTTTAAGATATAATTAGGGTTTGGTATTAGAGTAATTATTTTGTTTTGCTTTGCTTTCCTTCATTTTTGCATCTATGTTTTGGATTAATTTGGATTTCGTGATTGTTGAATTAGAAAATATGAGTAGTTAAGTTCCCTCAGGATTAGGAGGTAACTAGGGCCCTAAATGAGGGGTTAGGCTTGGGTTAGTGGGATTAGGGTGATTAATGAGGTAATTGAGCATTCCTCCCTCTACTTATACTCAATGTTAAGGATTTTGGTGCCGACAGGTTTCAAATCCTTCCGCAAACATTCAGTTAGAGACAAAGGTAGGAGTAATTAGTTCCTACTCCGCACTAGCGTGAGATTTTGGAACCAATTAGATCGGATTGCATGCGGATACTATTAAAGCTTGTCATATGCGGGTGTGATGATGGACTTTTGGGAAGTAAGCTTCGATTTACCACTTGAGATAAGGAAATCTATGCTAGTTTACCCATGCAATCCTCACACTCGAGAACCGAATGTCGATCACTTCTAAAACCATGAAATCCTTGCTTAGTTTAACTAGGTTGCCCAATAAGACCCCCGAACCCCATTTTTCCTATTTGATTAGTATTTTAGTTTGAAAATCCTCACCAATTCTTGTTACCTAAAACCGTCCTTGAAACCAAATACTGAACTTGAACATTAGGGCCCCAACTTATAGAGTCATAACGACCGTTGTCTTAGTTCGCTAGGAAAACGTTAAACAGTTTTGTCCTTTTAGGATTAAATATCCGAGCAAAGGCATAAGAACAACTTGTTGGAATTGCATGAGATACTAGTTCTATTGAGAGGGACATAAAGGAAGCTTCTAAGGGTACTAGGGATGTTCCCTAGGTCAGAAAGGGAAAATAGTTTATGAAACTTGCTGAATCAAGAAGGGCCTGAATGATTCGGAAGATAAAGGAAAACTTTATTGTTTAAGCCTAAGATTGTCTAGAAAAGGCTTGCTTGCAGTACCCGATAGACTTGGAGTCTGAGGTATGATCTCTGGTTCAAGTATAGATGTGATTGAAGACAACCTTACTGTCACTACTTTTGGGTACTGTATACCAGTTGTAAACCAAACATTTGTAGAAATGCACCTGATTTACGTTGAAAGGTAGATGGGTCAGTAAGGCAGAAATCTATCTGAGCATGGGAATCTGGCAAGTTGGTTGTTGATTAATTCTTAGGGACTTGGAGTTTATCTTAACCTTCAATTCCAAACATGTACTTGAACTCAATAATTAGTTATTTTGTTTATGTATAAAGTCACAAATTGGATTCTTGTACCCTGTTGCTAATGAATAACTTTATTTTGAAAATACAAACACTACAAGTTCAAAATTCTCGTGCAATGTTGTATTGCCATGTGTTTTCTTCAAAATAATCCCATGACACAACTGAGTATGACATGGACATAGGCACCGGAAATTGGGTACCGTGGTTATATGGAATGTTATAGTCGCGGAGCACTCATGGCAAGGACTTTCCTTTGTCACAGGAAATCCTTTGACAATCATTTTTCTTGACACATTAAGACTCGTGGCAAGTGCCCTTCTAGCCACTAACACTTCCGTGGTAATATGTTTTTTTCTAATGGAATCAATGTTCATGGCAAGCTTATTTCTAGCCATGACCATACCGTGGGAAAGTAATCATTCTACTGTAAGAATACCCGTTGGCAAGTCAGTTAAATATTATAAAAGAACCCGTAGCAATTAGCCTTCAACTACAATATAGCTTGTCACAATCATGATATTTTGAATATTAGCATATAAGATAGGATAGATAGGTTATTTTAACATTACAATTTTATCAAAAAAAAAAAAACTTGACAATTAGCACAAATGATACAATAAATTAAAATTATTAACTTTAAATATTAATTGGTTTTACAATAATATAATATAACGAAGAAATGCAATAATTATAGATTTGATAGCAACCAAAGATATCAAACAATATGCTTAATTTTTTTATTAAAAAAAAAGTAGTCATATCAATGCCTAATTAAAAGAAAACAATTAGCTAATTAAAGTTCATTAAATGAATCTACATAATTAGAAATCCAAAAACAAACATGCCTTGAATTATTTGTAAAAATAGACTTGACTTTAATTTTGCTCGATCAACAAGATAGTGCATTGTTTCCGTGAAAAAAAAAGGATAAGAAAACTAATATAATTAGAATTATTCAACAACATAAATGACATTTTGATAGTTGTTCAGTTAACTTATTATAAATATACATATAATTTGTTGTTTATTACATCAACTTGTATAATGCGAGAATAGTAAACTCAACAGGGAATGAGGAAAGCTAAAATGTTAATGTAGTGCTTAGTTCCTGCCTGATGCTTTTCTTTGTTGGAGGAAAGGGAGTGAAAGGTATAGAAAACAATGGAAACTTGTTTGGATATCGCTAAGAGTCGTGGCTTCGTACTCAGTTTCCTTAAGAACTATTTATTACGAATGTTCAAAGGAATAAAACTTAGCTCTTGTAACACTCAAGAAAACGGTTTCTCACTTGAATCACTCAAGTATAGCAGCAGTCTAGACAAGAATGAGAGATGTGATTATAGAAGAAGCTTGTGAATTGTGATGCCTTCAAATGGCTTGGAATGTCTCCTATTTATAGGAGAATTTCAACCCTTAATCATATCCTTTAGTCAAAGAATGATTAAGGACCTTAATGATGAATTATGACCTTAAACTAGTGAATGAATATAGCTGTTGGAAGTATATAATAATGGACATAAAGTTGATATCAAAACTTAATACACAAGATTATATAGCCGTTAGCATTAAACACTGATTCTGGCACTCAACACGGTCCGTGTTGACCGTACCACGGTCCGTGTTGAAACAATACGGACCGTGTTGCCTCAACACGACCCGTGTTGAGCCTAGTCTTGGATTTCATGCTCTCTGGAGACCTACACGATCCGTGTTGGTCTCAAACTCATCCGTGTTGATCATATTCTTGATGTTTATCTTATATATGATCCTTATACTTGTTCCACACGATTCCTTATGCTATATATACTTCTTATACTCTTGAAATAATTCCAACAATCCCCCGCTATTTCAAGAGTATGAAAAACCCTTGAAATGATCCTACTTAAGGAGCTAATACCCCCGCCATTTAAAATATACTTTAACTTGTAATCACCCGAGAAATCCACAAAACATATGCCTATTGAAAAGTAGATTAGTCCTTGAACCTTTCACTTAGTATATATAAGCCAAAATTGAATCCAAATCACAAAGTATACATGTCTTTGAACTTGGATTTATATTGACCAACTATACTCATAGTACACATACATTTTTAATATGAAGTGTTGATACTTTGACACTTTATCCGGCGTTGTTTCCTTATCCTTCATAAGTGTTTCGGAACTCTAGCTCATAGTTCCTTTATACGGCCACACATAACACTTACATAGGTAAAATTTGTAGTATACCACCCCTGTAATTAGGCTTTCCACAAAGTCTATTAAGAGTATTACTACTCAACCTCTTGTCATTACAAATTTCTAAGCATCACTTGACCTTGGGATAAGAATTGATGCTTTCCTACTAATTAGACAACTCCGTAATCATTTGAACTTTAGAAATTGGTGGTATTCCAATTCGTAAAGTTGAGTCTTTATTATGATTAGTAGAAATTTGAGCTACACTTAAACCCATCCTCTTTGATGTACTTTTTATCAAATCTCTAGTCAATCCTTTGGTTAGAGGATCGGCTAAGTTTTCTTTTGATTTGATAAACCTTAAAGTCACTACTCCATCCCTTATTAGTTGATGTACATAGGCATGTCTTAAACTAATGTGCCTTGACTTGCCATTGTAAACTTGACTATATACAACATCAAGAGTAGCCTTGCTATCATAGTGAATCATGATAGGCGCCATTGGCTTATACCAAATAGGTATTCCAATAATAAGTTCCTTAACCATTCCGCTTCCTTACAAGCAGCATATAATGCTACTAACTCCGAAGATATAGTGGAGTCTGCTATATTAGATTGTTTTTTAGATCCCCAAGAAACCGCTCCACCTCCTAATAGGAACAACCATCTAGTGGTAGAAGAGAAATCTCCTATATTTATCCAACTCGCATATGAATAACCTTCTAATACCGAAGGCTCTCCTTTATAATTGAGTTGATCACTTTTAGTACCAGCTAAATATCTTAATACCCACCGAATAGCAAACCAATGTATATGACTTGGATTACTTGTAAACCTACATAACATGCCAATTGCATAAGCAATATTTGGTCTTGTACATGTCAGAGAATATATTAGACTTCCTATAACTTAGCATATTCAAGTTGATAAACTGGAGAACCTAGGTTCTTCTCTAGTTTCTTTCTTGAATCATAAGGTATACTTATCGGATATACATTCTCACCTCCGAACTTGTTCAAAATTTTCTCAATGTAATGCTCTTGAGATACACTTATTCCATCATTATTTGTAATGATCTTAATACCAAGAATTATATCCGCTTCACCCATGTCCTTCATAGAGAACTTTGAGGATAGAAATTCTTTGATCTTATCAACTTGTTCCATGTCAGTCACAAAGATCAACATGTCATCAACGTATAAGCATATAATCACTCATTTACCATTCTCAAACTTATAATATATACAATTATCAGATTCATTGATCTTATATCTACTTGAAAGCACTACGTCATCAAACTTTTGATGCCATTGCTTAGGTGCTTTCTTAAGTCCATATAAGGACCTTATAAGTTTACAAACTTTCTTCTCTTGACCTTCAACAACAAACCCTTCGGTTGCTTCATATACACCTCCTCTTCTAGCTCCCCATTTAAGAATGTTGTTTTGACATCCATTTGATGGATTACTAGCTTATGGATGGTAGCTAAAGCCAACTATACTCGTATTGAGGCTATCCTAGCTACCGGTGCATATGTTATCAAAGTAGTTAATACCATACTTTTGAGTAAAACTCTTTATAACAAACCGGGCTTTATACCTCTCAATAGTACCATGTACTCTTCTTTTCCTTTTAAAGATCCATTTAGAGCTAATTGGTTTACTTCCCGGAGGAAGGTCGATCAATATTCAAACATTATTTTCCCTTATAGAATCAATCTCATCTTGCACTACTTCTTTGCACAAAGAAGCATCATGAGATTGCAAAGCTTCTTTAAAAGTTTTTGGACCTTTATCTATGTTGTACATACATAGGATCTCACTTTCAACTCAGTCCCTTGAACCTTCTACCAAATAAACATAGAAGTCCGAACCAAAATCATTTGGTTTCCTTAATCTTTTACTCTTTCTTAATTCAATACTTTCATCCTCATCATCATGAATAACATCACGAATTTGAAGATCATCTTCTATGGATGTATCCTCATGTTTCTCAACACAAGGCTCAATAAGTGGAAGAATATCTTCAGATATATCTTTAGGTCTGGGAATTGAAGAGAACCAAGTCTCATAAAAAATAGCATCTATTGATTCCAAAAAACGGTATTCACCAATATATACTCATTTGGCTCAACCACAAAAAACCTATATGTTTTGCTATCTTGAGCATAGCTGTAATAGCCCGCTCCCTAATAGGGGCTGTTAAAGTTAATCTCAACCTAATTAAAGTTAAGAAAGGTAAAAAGAAAACTTAGAAATTAACTTCCAAAATTTCCTAGGGAAAATCCGGTAGAATTCCCTTTGTAATATGGATGTTTCCCAGGCTTAAAGCCATAGATCCCTGTAAATAAACAAAATAAACCAAAAACAACTCAACCGCCACACGCCGGAGTAATTCATGAGCCACACGCTCGAAGAACATTCTAAATGCATCAAACAACCCAGGCATTCCAAATATATTTACAAAATAATTCAATTACAAAACAATTACTTCCTATCTACATATACATATGCAAAGCTAGAAATACTTCAGTCTCTAGATACGCAGTTGACTCCTCAGCTTCTAACCACGACAACCTTCAACCTCTCGTCACCATCCCAAAATTACCCCTCAACGTGAACTCTAGTGATCCTCCAAAGGATCAAAGGCAAGATAACCATCAAGCAAGGGGTATGAGGGGATCAAAGGCAAAGGCTCGAATTCAAGAAGGGACTACTACTATCAAAACAAAAAGAAGTCTCCATGTATGGTTAGTCACACGTAATTAGCCAAACTAATGTTCTCTTTACTGTTATGAGACTTATGAATCAGGTTTTTAAGTCCCTTGTCAGCAAGTGTGTCGATGACACATTCATACATAGCAAGAGTGAGAAAGATCGAACCTTTCAATCTATTGAAGAATTCATAGTTCACGCGAAGGCCCTGGTTCAAGTGCAGAAGAATGATGGGCCAGTTGAAATTATTGAAATGGGTGATCCTCCAAGTTTTAGGACAAACTTCTTTCAACAAGGGGGGAATGATGTAAATCAGCCCATGCTAAGTCCCCTCAACCCAATCAAGAAGGCTCAATGGAAACACAAGGATATATATAGGGTCCTTCATGAAGGAATCCATCTAGCTCAGGCCCAACAAAGGAGATTCAGCTCAATTCCATGGAGATAAAGAGGGCCAAGGAAGAAGGATTCAAGGCGGAGGCCCCTAAGGCCGACCCATATGGAATGTTCTTTGTTCCAAGAGGATGTCCAAACATCCCAAAGGGTCATAGCCCACACAAATCTCGTCCAAAGGGAGCTCAAAGATCACGCCCAAGGCCAACTACTAAGCTCAAAGTGAATTTCACAGTTTTGACCAATTCAGTTTGAATTTCACAATTTTGGCCTTTTGGATGTAAACTTCACATTTTTACTATTTAGTTATTATTTGTGAGTTTTATATTGTATTTTTAATTATTTCTAGTCATGTAAGATGCCAAGTAATATCTATAAACTTGGGCATCAAGTCATACGAGTCTAGATTAGTTTAGAATGTTCTAGAATGTTCTAGAATGTTCCAAAAGGCTTGTAATAGGCGTGCGGCTAGCTTTGGCGCCAAGTTATATATCCTAGATGAGGATGACTTATTTTGTAACTAATTCATCTTCGATTAGGAAAGCCAATTCCTGATAGGATTATTATTGTTATAACAAACTCCCCTTAGGATAAGGAATCCTAAACTAAGGAGGATAAGGTTAGTTACGCGTCTAGTATTAGGAATCCTTGGATTGCACGCCAAGCTAAGATTCCCAGTGTTATTAGGACTAGTCTAGTATAAATAGCTCATGCTTGAAATCATTCAAACAATCCGCTTTAGCCATGAATACAAACAAGCTTGTAGCTTACCCCTTGAGTGTTTCTTGAAACCTCGTTTTGATCTCTTGTATTGTATCTTGATTTTGGCAAATCAAGTGGTGAGGAAGAGCTTGATCCCTAAACCTAGAAGGTGTTTCTGTAACTATCTTATAGGTCAAGTAACCCAAGGGTTTCTTCTTCTGGTGTTTCTGTATCAAGATAGATCCCTTGGACTATCCTGGTTACTTTTTGTCTTTCTATCTTAGTTAGTTAGATAACCTTAAGGCATTCAAAACCACAAGATTCTCTCCCATTTCCTCTCCTCCCCACCAACGTCAATCTCCCTCTCTCACAAATATTCTCAAACGTTCTCCCTCTCTCTCCCATTCCATCGTTCACTCTCTTTCTATCTTCTCTTTCAAAGATTCAACCTTTCTCATCCTCTCTCCACAGAAGACCTCACGTCACGAATAGCCTTCCCAGATCCTGTCTTTTCACGTGATTCCCTCTCCCATATCCCTAATTCACGTGAAGCATCCCATATTCAGATTGGTTGCACGTCTCTCATTGATGTGTAATTGATCAAGATTCAATCTTTGATCCCGTTATACATCAAAAGTGGTATCAAAGCTTAGGTTTCTTGTGTGCAACCCTAAACCCCACAAAACAGCCCAAACACATTCTCTCCATTCCCAAGTTCACGAAACCTTCAACCGACCATACCTATGGCATCTAGCAGCAAAAGCAATGATGCCAGCGATACTGCAGGAGAAAGTTGAACTGGAAGCAAGAGCGGCTTATCTCACCGATCAGCTGAAGCGGTACATCAACATTCAATTCAGGACACCTAGAGATCCTGAAGAGGAAGACTCTCACAAGAGTCCTAGCGAAGCTGAAAAATCCATGAGTTGATCACGTCGTCCTAGGCGTGAGCATAGAGATGAAAGACTCGACTTCAAAGTTGATATTTATGAATTTGACGGTAATCTTGATCCTGAAGTCTTTCTTGATTGGATTCAACCTGTTGAAAGAGGTTTTGACCTAAAAGATGTTCCTGATGAGAATAAGGTCTAATATATTGCTCTTAAATTGCGAAAGCATGGTAGCATATGGTGTACTAACTAATAGAAGAAGAGACAGCATGCCGGGAAAGAAAAGATCCGCGTAGTTGGGAAAAGATGAAGAAGAAACTTCACTCTAAGTTTCATCCTGTGAGCTATTTCAAATACTACTTCAAAATGTAACAACTCGCCCAAGGAAGCAAAAGTGTGGAGGAATACACTAAAGAATTCGAACACCTGCTCTAGAGGTATAATCTGAAGGAAGATGAACCTCAAACTCTTATGTGGTATCTAGCGGGCTTGAAAGAAAGCATAAGGTATGTGGTGGAACTTCAACCTTATAAAATTGTTGATGAATTAAGTACTTTGGCTTATAAAGTGAAACAGTGAAGAAGGAGATGGGGAAAGGAGGTGACAAATAGAAACACTAGCCTACAAAGAGCCAACTCATCTCCTAAACGTCCGCTACAAAAACGCCCCAACAGCCACCTCAAACCGTCCCCAAACCCATCCAGGGCACGCCAAATGATAGGAGGAGGTGCTTCAGGTGCCAAGTGCTCGGTCACATAGCCTCTGAATGCTCTAACAAGAGAGCCATCACACTTATGGAGTTTCAAAACGCTCTCTTTGAACCTGAACCTGAAGATGTGGAAGAAGAAGTTTGCGTTGATCATGGAGAATCTGCTGGAGAAGTGGTGGAAGAACCAGATGAAGGAGAGATGCTGGTTATGAGGAGAGTTCTCAATAGCTCTCCAGTTCCTGAAGATCAACAACAACAGGAAGCCATCTTCCATTCTCGTTGTTCTGTGCAAGGGAAAGTCTGTTCTTTGATTATTGATGGTGGAAGTTGTACTAACGCAGCCTCTCCAACTATGGTGAATAAGCTACAACTCCCTAAAAGTCCTCACCCATCGCCATACACTATTCAATGGCTCAACCAGGGTAAAGGCTTAAAGGTGAATCAACGCTGTTTGGTAAGCTTTTCAATTGGAAAGTCTTATCAAGATTCAATATGGTGTGATGTAATGCCTATGGATGCCTGTCATATTTTGCTTGGAAGACCAGGGTTATTTGACAGGAGTGTTACACATGATGGAAGAGCTAATACCTACTATCTGATGGTGCAAAACTAGAAGGTAACCCTAGCTCCTCTAAAAGCATCCAATTCGTCCAAGCCTAAGGGAAGTAACTCAAAACTCATCACTTTCATGATCACTGAACGCCCTGAGTTTAGTGAGCATAAGGAGATCATTCCCTCGAGCCGAAACACAAACCCTAGCTACAAGAGGCCTACTGACGAGAGCCCTAAGCACGGCAACCCTCGACCTCTCGTCACCATCCCAAAATCACCCCTCAACGTGAACCCTAGTGATCCTCTAAAGGATCAAAGGACAAAAACCATTAAATAAGGGGTATGAGGGGATCAAAGGCAAAGGCTCGAATTCAAGAAGGGACTACTGCTATCAAAACAAAAGGAAGTCTCCATGTATGGTTAGTCACACCTTGTGGCCTAACTAATGTTCCCTTTACTGTTTTGAGACTTATGAATCAGGTTTTTAAGTCCCTCGTTAGCAAGTGTGTCAATGACACAATCATACATAGCAAGAGTGAGAAAGATCGAACTTTCAATCTACTAAACAATTTATAGTTCCCGTGAAGGCCCTGGTTCACGTGCAGAAGAATGATGGGCCAGTTGAAGTTATTGAAATGGGTGATCCTCCAAGTTTGAGGACGAACTTCTTTCAACAAGGGGGGAATGATGTAAATCAGCCCATGCTAAGTCCCCTCAACCCAATCAAGAAGGCTCAATGGAAAGACAAGTATACATATAGGGTCCTTCATGAAAGGAATCCATCTAGCTCAGGCCCAACAAAGGATATTAAGCTCAATTTCATGGCGATAAAGAGGGCCCAGGAAGAAGGATTCAAGGCGGAGGCCCCTAAGCCGACCCATATGGAATGTTGTTTGTTCCAAGAGGATGTCCAAACATCCTAGAGGGTCCTAGCCCACACAAATCTTGTCCAAAGGGAGCTCAAAGATCACGTCCAAGGCCAAGTACCAAGCTCAAAGTGAATTTCATAGGTTTGACTAATTCAGTTTGAATTTCAAAGTTTTGGCCTTTTGGATGTAAACTTCACATTTTTAGCATTTAGTTATTATTCGTGAGTTTTGTATTGTATTTTTTATTATTTCTAGTTATGTAAGATGCCAAGTAATATCTATAAACATGGGCATCAACTCAGGCTTGCCCATGTTTAGATTAGTTTAGAAGGTTCTAGAATGTTGTAGAAGGCTTGTAATAGGCGTGTGGTGTTCTAGCTTTGGCGCCAAGTTATGTATCCTAGATGAGGTTGACTTATTTTGTAACTAATCCATATTGAATATTAGGACAACCAATTCCTGATAGAATTATTATTGTTATAATAAACTCCCTTTATACATCAAAAGTGGCAGCAAAAGCAATGATGTTAGTACTACTGCAGGAGAAAGTTGAAATGGAAGCAAGAGTGGCTTATCTCACGGATCAGGTGAAGCGGTACATGAAAATTCAATTCAGGACACCTAGATATCCTGAAGAGGAGGACTCTCACAAGAGTCCTAGCGAGGCTGAGCAATCCACAAGCTCATCAAGGAGGTCACGTCATCCTAGGCGTGAGCATAGAGATGAAAGACTCGACTTCAAAGATGATATTCCTGAATTTGACGGTAATCTTGATCCTGAAGTCTTTCTTGATTGGATTCAAACCGTTGAAAGAGTTTTTGACCTAAAAGATGTTCCTGATGAGAAGAAGGTCAAATATACTGCTCTTAAACCGCGAAAGCATGGTAGCATATAGTTGACTACCTTATAGAAGAAGAGGTGTTTAGACCCGATTTCGTGTCTAAATACCACCTCAATCCTTAGGCTTTTGACTTGTTTCGTATTTGTTTTAATAACTTTTAATGCGTTTTAGTTACTTTTGTAGTTTCCGAAGAGTTTTCACTCAAAACGAATCTAAATGGGCCAATTTTGTACCAATCTTGGGAATCCCGAGATTTCCTAAGTTTCCCCGAGCCCTGGTCGTGTCAAAGGAAGAGGATTAGAAGGGCCGGCCATGTCGAAAGGTAGCGGAAGCGGAGGCAACGACTGAAGAGTACCCTGGAAGGAACTGTGGCCGAGAGAGACCGTGGCCACGGTCACATGGACCGTAGCCACGGTATGATGGAGCCAAGACCAAAGTGAAGAGGCCTTGCACCCGAACTAGACCGTGGTCACGCGCACTTTGACCGTGGTCACGGTAGGATCTTCACCATGCCTAAAGAAGAAGGTGACCGAACTAGACCGTGGCCAAGGTCTCCCAAGACCGTAGCCACGGCGGTGCGAAGGAGCGAAAAGTTGTCAGCCCCAATCGCCTATACCGTGACCACGGTGCATGGGGACCGTGCCCACGGCGGTGCGAAGCGAAGAGACGAAATCGCCTGCCTTACGCAGGACTGTGGCCACGGTCACCCTGACCGTGCCCACGGTCGCCTGCGGGCCAGTTTTGTATGTGGTGTAAAATGATGAGTTTTGAGTAACAACCTTGATTACTATTTAATGTATTTAGGTCATTTTAGCAAAGGGGGAGATTAGACAGCAGCTTTACCTATCTTTTATGATACTTTTAGCACTCTTTATCACATTTTGGGAAGTCTTAGATTAGAGGGATTAAGGAACATCTTTGCTGAAACTATTAGTTCTTGTATTGGATTCTCTTGATTATTATTGGAAGTTTGAAGATTATTCTCGACTTTGGAGCATTGGAGCTTTATTATTCTGAAGTTTTCTCCCTTGTCATCACAATCAATGAGCATTTCTTAACCTTTCTCTCTCTAATTTATTGCTTATTTTCTAATCTCTGTTTTGTTATTATTGATATTGTTGGTGTCATTGAATGTTTATTGTCATCTCGTTTACTCTTTTAAGCATGAATAAAGTTGTTGATGTTATTAACATGATAGTTAGGATGTTTAGTGGCTAGAACCTTAATGGGTTAGGGAGATATTAAGGGTGTGAACGGGTAACAAGGTTTGGGTTAGCAATTTTAGTGAGTAACTAGTTAGGAAATCAACTTCCTAATCCTATCCTTCCCTCAAGTGGGATGTATTTAGATGCGAAAGCATCCCGAATACATCCAATTCTTGTTGGAAGGTAGGAATTAGGATAGTTAGTATTCTAGTTCGCGAAAGCGAATAGAAACTAACTAGGAAATTCCGTTCTATTGACCTTCCCGGGTCTGTCTATGGATTTCGGGGAAGTTAATCTGGACTATCCATGAAAGAGGAAGTCCGGTGGGTATTTTTTCTAACGGAATTACCATTTGATTTCCCTTTCTCGTTGCTCTCTTGTTGCGAAACCCATTTCCTCATTCCTGTTTGCGTCCCGAAAATCTCCCGACACCCATTGTTTTACCAATTTGACTGAACATAGCGTGTTTGTGTTGTTTTCACCCTAAAGTCTTTCATCCTTTCATGATCATAAACCATACCTAGAGTCAACTAGTTGCAACTAAGGCCCCTAGCTCCCTGTGGAAGAACGATAAAACCGTGGTCTTACAAACCACTCGACTAACAAAATGGCGCCGTTGCCGGGGAGCAAGCGCACCTAGCTTAGCTCTTTGTCTTTAGGTTGTTTAAGATCATTTCACGGCTAGAGTGTTTGTTATCCTTAGTTACTGGAAATTTGATTCTTCTGTTTGTTCCTTTTGTGCATCCATACTCGCTCTCGACGATGCCAAACTCCTGTAACTCCACCGAACCTGAATCTGGAGAGTATTATTCGACAAGCTAACGCCGGTTCGAGACGAGTTAGACAACAAAGGGAGCGAGAGACGATCGAAATTCCAATGGCTGAAGGAGAGCAAATTCCACCCCGTACCTTAGCATCATATTCCTTACCATCGTCGGGTACGGGAGGCGATCCCATCACATTACCAGAATTACCACCGAATGCATCGTTCGAGTTCAAGCCATATTTATTGGAAATATTTGAGAACACCCCGTACCATGGAGGAGAGCATGAAAATCCTATTGACCACATCAACAGATTTGAGCAACGCATCGGCTTCGTACAAATGAATGGAGTTTCCACCGAATACAAGAAGCTGAAGTTTTTCCCTCTTACCTTGAAGGGGAAAGCATTATTATGGCTCAACACGTGTCCGCCCGGAACTTATTCAACATGGGATGCCCTTAGCCGCGACTTTCTTCAAAGGTTTTTCCCCAATGATGAGACGTGTCGGTTGAGGCAAGCCATCATGAGCTTCAAGCAAGAGCCCGATGAGTCGTTATTCGAAGCATGGGGGAGATTCAAAGGTCTCCAACGGAGGTGTCCACATTATAATTTTGAGGATTGGTTATTATTGCATCACTTCTATTTCGGATTGAGTAGCTCTTTGCGAGAATCCATCGATCATGCCTCGGGGGGCATGTTCCTCAAGAAGACGGCGGAGGAAGCAAACGTATTTCTTCACGAGCTATCTCAAAACTCTCCTCTTTGGGGAGGGGCCGTGGTCCAAGAGATGGTCCTCCTCTAGAAAGCAACCCTACCATTGAATTTCTCATGAATGTCGTTCTTGAGATGCAATAAAAGGCAGCTTTGGAGGAAACCACGAGGCAAGTAAAGGCGGCCCAAGAAGTACCTATGCTTATTCCGGATGCCCGAGTCTTGGTATGTGATTTTTGTGGAGGGCCACATTCTTCCAAGCGATGTGAAGAGTATCAAACCGAGCAAGTCCAAGCCATCTATCCCAATAAGAACCTCTCCTATACCAATCAAACCCCCATTCTTCCCCGTGGGAATTACGCCTACAACCAACAAGCTCCCCTAAACCAAAACCCACCCCCCGGTTTCCCAAATCAAAATCGCTGCCAATACCACCAAAATCCTCACCAAGGTCAATCTTCCCAAGCACCAAAACCATCACAACAAGAAACCTTTGACCAAACCCTCCAAAAGTTGGCCCTAACTCAAGAGAAGATAGCCTTATCTCAAGAAAAGATGGCCTTAGACCGAGAAAAAGACCAAACTCGCATTAAGAACCTCGAGTTACTATTGGCCCAATTGGCACAACAATCTCAACCTAACCAATCTTTGCCTAGCCAATCCCAACCT
This sequence comes from Portulaca oleracea, assembly GCA_029582165.1. Classification (NCBI taxonomy): domain Eukaryota; kingdom Viridiplantae; phylum Streptophyta; class Magnoliopsida; order Caryophyllales; family Portulacaceae; genus Portulaca; species Portulaca oleracea. The sequence goes on along the minus strand of CM055878.1, from coordinate 5,623,325 downwards.
AACCCAAAGGGGCAACTTAATGCGATTACTTTGAGGAGTGGCAAGGAGATTGATGGACCTAGAATGGTGGGAGAGGAGGTCTTGGGTGACAAGGAAGGTGACGTGGTGGATATCTCGGATGAGGAAGATTTGTTGGAGAAGCGGGAAAGTGAGTTAGTATTGGGTGAGGAAGTTGAGAGAGCACATGAGGATGAATTGGGAAAGTCTAGTAAAGAACAAGAGGAGATGAAGAAGTTAAGGAAAGGGAAAGGAAAAATGGTGGAAGAAGAACCAATCCAGACTATTGAGAAGCCAAAGCTACCACCGGTCCCTTTTCCCGATCGGTTAGCAAAGCCAAAATCCGATGCAATGTTTTCAAAATTCATTGAGATGCTCAAGAAGCTTCAAGTGAACATTCCATTTCTTGATGCCATTTCTGAAGTTCCGTCCTTCAAGAAGCATTTGAAGGAGCTTCTCACGAGCAAGAGAAGAATTCAAGAGAAATCTACGATCCATTTGACGGCGGATTGTAGTGCAATTATCGATAACAAATCACCTGAGAAATTAGCCAACCCCGGAAGATTTTCTATTCCATGCACCATTGGCGATATGGAGATTGGCCGTGCCCTTTGTGATCTAGGAGCAAGTGTAAGCGTCATGCCTTATTCGATTTGCAAGAAGTTAAATCTCGACGATCTTGCTCCTACAACAATTAATCTTCAATTGGCCGACCGTTCCGTGCGAAGACCGTTGGGAATATTGGAAGACATCCTGGTCCAAGTGGGGCGGTTTTTGATTTCTTGTGATTTTGTGATCTTGGAGATAGAGGAAGACAATAACATCCCTATTATTTTGGGAAGTCCATTCCTTGCTACGGAGGGAGCCATTATCGATGTGAAGAATGGAAGCATGTCGTTGAATGTCGGGAATGAAAGCATAATTTTTCAACTTGAGGGGTAATTGAAGGGTCCTTCGTATGGGGATTCATGCTATGCCATTGATATGATGGAGTTCCTTGTTGATGAGTATATTGAGGACTCCCATCTTCTTGAATCTATTTGCGATGATCCCTTGGGAGCTTGCTTATTGGAGTCTTTCTAATTTGAGACCGACGGCACCGATATTACTTTCTTCACCAACCTTCTTGACTCTTCACCCATGCATAAGGAGATTATTATTGATGAGCCTTATATGGAGTGTATGGAGATTCAAGATGCGATCTTCAAAGGTATGTCTTCTTCTCAAATTCAATCTTCTACCCCTTTAAAGCTTAAAGCTTTACCCCCTTCCCTCCAATATGCTTTCTTGGATGATGAGAAATCTTATCCTGTCATTGTGAATGCGAATTTGAATGATTTTGAATTGTCCAAGTTGCTTGATTTGCTTAGGAAACATAGGGGTGCATTGGGTTATAGGATAAAAGACTTGAAAGGTTTATCCCCTTCCATATGCATGCATTTAATTGACTTGCTAGAAGATGCCAAGCCTACTAGGCAACCCCAACGTTGTTTAAATCCCAACATGCAAGAAGTGGTTAAAAAGGAAGTAGTAAAGTTGCTAGCTGCTGGGATCATCTTCCCCATCGCAAATAGCGAATGGGTAAGCCCGGTTCAGTGTGTGCCCAAGAAGGGTGGATTGACCGTAATTGAAAATGACAAGAAAGAACTAGTTAGTACCCGGACCGTCACCGATTGGCGGATGTGTATCGATTACCGCCAATTAAACAAAGTAACAAAGAAGGACCATTTCCCCCTTCCCTTTATTGACCAGATGTTAGAACGGTTGGCGGGTCATTCGTATTTTTGCTTTTTGGATGGGTACTCGGGTTTCTTTCAAATTCCAATCCACCCCTCACATCAAGAAAAAACCACCTTCACTTACCGATATGGGACATTTGCTTATCGTCGCATGCCATTTGGTTTATGTAGTGCCCCTGGGACTTTTCAACGTTGTATGATGGCTATTTTTAGCGATTTCATTGAAAAATGCATGGAAGTCTTTATGGATGATTTTTTTTGTGTACGGTAATTCTTTCGATGACTGTTTGCTAAATTTGGAGAAAGTGTTAACTCGTTGTGAGGAAGTGGATCTAGTTCTGAATTGGGAGAAATGCCACTTCATGGTGGAACAAGGTATCGTTCTGGGTCACTTAATCTCTTCTAAGGGCATCGAAGTAGATAAGGCCAAAGTTGAGGTTATAGAGCGCCTACTGTACAGCGGTTTGTTAGACCTCGGTATTGTCATTCTCTCTCAGGGAGCTGGCGGCCTTGGTTAAAGAATCTAAGTCAACGGTCGGGATGAGATTGCTAAGGTAAGGATATCGGTTTGAAGGGATCACAACGCAAGAAACTAAGGTCGGTCAAGGAATGGAAAATGGGTTTCAGAGGCTTTTCGGGATCCAAACGGGGATGAGGAAATGGGTTTTGCAACAAGAAAGTAACGAGAAGGGGAAATCAAATGGTAACTCCGTTAGAAAAATACCCATCGGGCTTCCTCTTTCAAGGATAGTCCGGATTAACTTCCCCAAAATCCATCAACAGACCCGGGGGAAGTTCAAGGAACGGAATTTCCTAGTTAGTTTTATTCGCTTTCGCGTACTAGAATACTAACTATCCTAATTCCTACCTTCCAACAAGTGTTGGATGTATTCGGGATGCTTTCGCACCTAAATACATCCCAGTTGAGGGAAGGATAGGATTAGGAAGTTGATTTCTCAACTAATTACTCACTAAAATTGCTAACCTAAACCTAATCACCCATTCACACACTTAATTACCCCCTAACCCATAGGGTTTCTAGCCACTAATTATAACACTAACTATGCTAACAACATCCAATCCAACCCTAAACATGATTTCTAACATCAAACAACCATTAATAAGCAAGAACAATGAAATAGCAAGCAAAGAAATTAAGAATAAGCAAAGTAATTACAAAGGTAATTAATAAAAGAGTTAAGGGAAGAGAATACTTATCAAAATGTTGTAGATGAACAAAGGAAAGCAATAAAAAGATGATCCAACAATATTTCAATAGTTTGGATACCCAAATCTTCAATAGCAAACACAAATCTCCAAAACCCTAGATTAATCTCTAACTAATCTCCCTCTACAAACCACTAATTACAAGCTGAAAATAATGTCTAAGTCTAACCCTAGATAGATACCAAGAAATCGTTCACAAGGAATATATATACAAGTGAAAATCATTGGCCAAAACGCAAAGACTTCGCCAAAACACGCGACAGACATAGGAGACCGTGGTCGGTCAGAGACCGCCACGCGGTCATGTTCGGCAAATAAAATTGTCGGGCGATTTCGAGCTTCGAGAGACCGTGGGTACGGTCTGGGAGACCCTGGGCACGGTCTCACTCAGGATTAGGAGGTCGCGGGCGCGATCCATGCGGTTGCGGGCGCTACCTTCCTCAGATGACGATCCATGGCTGACTTTGAGCACAGGTAGCGGGTGCTACCTCTCTGGTGGCGGGTGCTACCCCCTATGGTAGCGGGTGCTACGCTCAGGGTGGCGGGGGCTACCCTACTCTTTTCGTCCCTTTGTTTCTTCCTTCTTTCTGAAGCATGTAACGCTCGATCCGAGGGTCGTAGCATGCGTTACTTCACTAATTGGCACCAAAGGTTGGGAGTGTGGTCCCGAGTCGACTCCGCCTCGGTTTCCGGTCCGGCTCGGCTCGTGAAATCACCAAAAATGCTATAAAAAGGCCCATTTTGCTACGTTTCGGCGAAAGCTCCAAAATCTACAAAAATAACCAAAACGCATTAAAAACTTATGAAATTAAACCACGAAACGAGTTAATGCCTAAGGATTTAGGCGGTATTTAGACACAGAATTGGGTCTAAACACCCCCCCACTCTTAAACCTTTGCTCGTCCCGAGCAAAACAAAACAAAACAAACTAACTAAACACCAACTCCTCTGTCGTGGGAGGAAACGAGTGCATTTAGCGTATGCACCAAGCCCTTTGAACCTCCCGGCAGCCCGGGTGGACAAGATGGACTCGTGAGGGTTTGTAGCGGCTATACCCACAAAAGCCAAAGAAAAAGGAGAGAGGGAAAGTGAAAACAAAACCGAAGAAAACATAAAGAAAAGAAAAACGAAAGCTTTGCTTGAAAAGATCTCGAAATCTAAATCAGGAAAATGTTATTAAACCTCCAAAACGAACCGTTATGAGCGTCTCACAAACACCTACCTTAAGCAAAAGTCAATCTTTGAGATTTTCGATGTCCAACACCTAATGTCAAGCAAAACCCCATGTGCGTATGTGCTAGTGGGTTCTAATCGAATCCAAAAGACTCCAAGGACTCATGCCCGAGCTCAAAAACAACGAAACGAACAAGGAACGAGTTGCCCTTCCTCGCATTTGGTCGCCCTTGGCTTGGTGAGGGCCGTAGATGATGCAAGGAGAGGCCCCACACTTTATTAACGCTCAAACTTTTCTTTTCGGGTTGGGTAATCCCAACAAAATTGCTTTTTCTTTTCCTTTTTTTTTCTTTTTATAGGTCGGTATTAGCCTTACTTTCGGGAATTGGACGATCCAAATATGGGGTTTACCCTCCCAACACAGTCTTTTCCATACACACCTCCGCCGAGAATTCAATATGGGAGGAGCTTAAGGGGTAATAGCGTCGTACAGCTAATACCGGGCCCGTGTAGGTTGGCTAAGTGTATTGTGGTTGATGTCATTCAGCGACACGCTCTACTTAATCCGGTTATTGTAGCTTTTCTTTCCTTTTCTTTTTATTTTTGACTTTGCTTTTGCTTTTATTAAACAGGAAAAAGAAACAAGCTCGGACACAAACCCCTAGAATCTCCCGACTTCAACCAGAACGTGAAAGGAATCGGGGGTTTCGCTAGAATCTCAATGAAGGACATCTAAAGAGATAAGTCATGACTCGTACCCGAGACAGGGTCGAAAACGCTCAGACCGGTTTCTTTTAAAGAAGTTTAAGAACGACTTCTCAATTTCGACAACAAGATCCAAGAAACAAAGCAAAAACAAAGCGAAAACAAAACTGAAAGAAAAACTTTCAAGGTTTTTCACTCCCTTTTTCCTCATTTTTCACACAAAAATTTTTCAAATTTTAAGCAAAAACTAAGAAAACAAAGATCAAAACTACTAGGTGATCTACCCTTGAAATAGAATATCTCCCCTCCACACTTAAAACGCCACAATGTCTTCATTGTGGGAAGGTGTCACAAGAAAAGGGTAGAGAGCCTACAAAGACAAACAACCAAAAACAACTAGCAAGCAAATGGTGGCGACCCGAGCCCACACGGCTCCAACAACAATATAATCCCAACACAAACACTCAAAGGGGCTCGCCACCCAAAAGAATGATCAAGCATGCAACAAGGATCAATATATACATTCAAAGAGTGCGGAAAGAGGTTACCTCGGGGTCTTCAAATAAATAGCGAACCAATCCGCGTTCCAGGAAAACATCACACTCGGGTTAGGAATAAACAAGAAAAACATAATAAGTGTGAGCGTTCGCATGCATAAAGAAAAAAAGAACAAAAACAAAAACAAGACACTAGCTAAAGAACAAAAGAAAAGACAAACTATTCACAGTATTTACATTGACACTAGCTAGCCTCAACCCTGAATCTCACTAGTTTGAGGCGGGAATTGAGGGTGAATCAACTCTCATAACCGGCCTAACCAATGATGAAGCAATGAAAACAAAACAACTCAAACCATGGGGGCAACGAACTCAACAAAACCAATTAACCGACACACCTCCCAACTTTTCCATAAAGCACCCCCCCCCCCACACTTATCTAACACTAATAGTGTAAATAAAATCAATGAAGATAGTAAAGTGGGAGTGGGGGCACATACAAATTATTGCTCGGATCCTCCCGGGGGAGGATATGGACAATATGGAAAGTAGGTGGGGTAGTGGTGGTTTATGTACTCTGGTGGTGCCGGGGGATGGTTTGCAATGGAGTAGTGATAATATCCCCAGTCACGCCAATACTGGTTTTGTTGCTGAAAGTACTCCTCGTGTCTTTGAAGATGTGCATGCATATTGTTGAGCGTAGACTACTGGGCACGTAGCAACTCTTGTTGGGTTTCTAACAGATTATGTTGACCTTGGAGTAGCGTTCGTTGTTCTCGAATGTCAACCCTCATTTGATCAAATTGAGAGTTGAGATGCTCAAGCAAAGCGTCCCATGGATAATTTCTACTTCCACTAGCCATGGCTGGGATCCTCCTCTTCTTCTTCCTCATTTACTTCTTCTTCCCCTTCTTCCTCTTCATTGTCATCCTCTTCACCACTAGACACATCTCGACCACCCACCTTGCGATCACTAGGAACCTGACCACAAGACCAGTTGCGTTGCTTAGTGATATCCAACCATTGTTCAGCATAGTCCCAGTCCAAGAGAATCTCTGTTTTGTTGTCATCCCCATGGCAATAGATCGTGGAAGTTGGGTGATTGGCGAGGATATTCATTTTCTGCAACCGGACTTTGTCGATAGGATCCGGATGATAGCGTGGAGTCCACTTCTTCAAATATTTCCCGAAACCCTCTTGAACTAGGAAGTGGCAGATGATATGCCCCATCCCAATAGTAGTAGGTCGGGGTTCCATGCTAATTTCCCGAAGGCATTGTAGAATGCAAGATCCGGTATTTACCTTTTTACCCCTCACTGCATTGTAGATCACAAAGAGATCATCTTTCCGAACCTTGGGGCGTCCACCATCTCTCCCAAACACTGAACTAATCACGATTCTATGGAAGATTCGAACAACTAGATTGCAAAAATCACGCCCCTTAGAGTTGCGGGAGCAATGATAGCGTGGTTGTCCATTTCTCGTGCCATGATTCATCCTCCTCCAACAGGTCAAGTCCTTCATTGCCTGCTGCTCATCAAAATTCGCACATCGCTCATAAAATCTCCCATCCTCGGGCAACCCCAACTTTCGGTAAAAACGCTTCAAGGTGCACTTCTTATCTTTGTTGGCGACCCGGTATTCAAAATGCGCATCTTTCTTGCCATCATCATAAACCTTCAAGGAGCTTAAAAACTCGAGGATGGGCTGGTCCACAATCGATTCATCGATCATGATGAATACCTCCCAACCAAGAACACGAATTAAGATAATTGAAGCTTGGCTTGCAATGGACGGCTTCGATCATTGTCGCATCATAAATATCCGGTGCACAAATTTTCCGTGCGTGGAGCGCTTCGTACCGTTGTCGATGCTCTTCATCTCGGAAAGTCACATCCGCATCAGGTTCACACCGAATTATTGTGGCCGGTTGCGCTTTGTAATGGTCCTTTGCAGAATAGGATGGTTCTGGTTGCGATGAAGAAGCTTCCTCGACTCGTGGACGCTTGCTCTTTCCACTCATGATGAGCTAAAAGCAAGACGTGGCAAGAACCTCGCAAATATAGTGCCTAAACTCCAAGGTAAGCCAAAAACAATCGACACAGCAACAAACTCGTGAGTTTGAAAATATTATGCACAAGTTACACAAGGGATTACCTCAGATCGTAGCACTTTGAACTTGTATTCACCAAGGAGAAACAATTCTTGCTTGACAAAATAAGCAATACACACAACACACAAATAGAATGCAAGAATGGCACAAAGACAACTTACTAACTCAGCTCACAATGCAAGTGTGTTTGAAAATCGACAAACTTTTGGTGCAACTAGCATACTTGTGCTTTGAAAAACGAATTGCAACAATTAATCGCGCTAACACCACACAAGAACCTAGCATTCGAATTCAACACAAGGCATCCAACACACTGAAATAGGTCACTGTGTGTGTGTGTGTTTCAACAGGTGAAAAACAGCAACCTCACACACGCAACACTGAGCAAGAACACAACAAATCGAATTCAGCAACACAGTGAGGCAGAATTTATGGGTAAAAATTCATAAATTCTAACCCAAATTCAGCAACAATGACGAATGAGCCAAAATAAGGTGAGAGGGGAGGGGTTTCGCACATTCAGACTCACAGGGCATCAATACAAAGTCATGGCATCCCACTCAACAACACAGTGAAGTGAACTTGTGTAAAAAATGACAAATTCGAACCCTAACCCAGTAGAGCATGACGAATGGACCAAATGCAAGAGTAAGGGAGAGGGTTTCGCACAATTGATACAAGGAATACCTCACATAGATGTGTGGAACCAGAGCTTGAACAATGGCGCACGAATTGGACTGGATCTGGGCAGAATTTCGAACCCTAGCAGCAGATTTTCGCAGCAAGAAGAAGAAATTAGGGCTTGGGTTCGAAAATGAGGAGAGATGTGATCGAATTGATGAATGAGAGGGATAAAATGGGTGTGAGTGAGAGTATTTCGTAGGTTCAGGGCTTGAAGAGAGAAAGGGGGTCGAGTGAATGAGAAAAGAAATGAGGGAAGTGAGAAGAGTCGGGATTTTAGGGCCGAAATTAATTATTAATTATTGTGATGCGGATCGCACTGCCGCGGCGTGGCCGAGTGTTGGGCGATGCTGGCGTGCTGCTCGCGGGCGCTGGGAAACGATCGCGTACAGTATTATGTCGCGGGCGCGACATCCTGGCGCAGGCCGCGGCGTCGCATTGCGGTCTTCCTTCACCGTAGCCGCGTGGCGTCATGCCGCCGCTTCTTTGCACGCCAGACGCGTGGCGTGCTACCTCTTGGGTAGCGCCTGCTACCTGTTCTGGGCATTCATACAACATCAAAATTATTCTAACTCCTAAAAACTTCTCTCTTCTACACTCAATTTTTCTACTCTTCCCCACATTCAATCCAAAATTTCCTAACTCTCAAACTCTCTCAACATCATATTCTTTTTTTCAAAAACCAAAATCACTCACACTACTTCCTCACTCCAAACTTCAATTTTCTTATTTTTCAACTCCAATTTTTTTGTTGTTCACATCTTTTTTTCCTCTCTTTTTTTCAAACTTTTTCTTTTGAACTTAAAACTAATACCTCAAATTACAAAGAAAGAAATAAAGAAAAATTAAAAAGACAAGAAAAATAGAAAAACCTAAAGAAGACTAAACGGAAAAATTAAAGAGAAGAAAAAGAATAAAATTAGAAAAATTGCAAAAAACTAAAAAGAATGAGAAAGGAAATTCGAAAATTATGGGGTGCCTCCCATAGAGCGCTTGTTTTAGGTCCCTAGCTCGACCTAAATACCCATTTTATCCTAGAGAGACGTGGTGCACATGAGAGGTACAAATTCAACTTCTCCCACCATGATCCCTTCTTCTTCCTTCCTTTCCAACTCCTACCATCTTTGGACAACCTCAAGTCAAATCATCCTTCCGATCGTTTGGTTAACCATGAGCGGGGAGGAGGTGATGATGTCTTCGATTTCTTCCAATGTCGCTTCCTCCTCCTTTTCCAACACCTCCTCATCACCTCCGCAAATAGAACAAGGGTCTCCTCCGGTGGTTTGATTTGGTGATGGGGATGAAGAAGTAACTCAGGTTCTTCTTCAAGTGGTTCTCTAAATTTCAGACACATGGAAACAATCTTCTCAATCTCTATGTCCTCAATATAAACTTCATCTAATGAGATCTCCCTCCTTAATGGAACAATATTGAGAGAATCATCACGAGATGTATCTTCAATAACCTCGGATTCGGGACATGAGGTCTTGGAATGATCGCTTTCATTCCCATTGTCGGGTTGCACCTCAAGAATATAAACTTCCTCTTTATGCTCATGAACAACTGTGGTTATTGAATTGACTTCAATACAAAGTGGCATGAGAGAAGGTTTCTCAGTCGGAACATCATGCCTTAGATCTATATGCTCCACATCCTTCAAGTGTTGTATCAACCATTCGGGGAGTGGAATTTGCATTTGGTGGGAGTCAAATCGCTCTTTGGAGCATTCACGGATATTTCCTCCCAAAATATCTTCTCTTGGTTGTTCTTCCTTCTTTTCCTCATCTAACACCATCTCTTCCTCAACCATAACGACTCCCTCTTCAACATTCGTCTCTACCTCATTCTCTACTATTCTCTACCCAAGAACACTCATCAACCTCTTTCCCACTCCCTAGATCGACAAAATTTACTTGTACCATTGGAGTCGGTGAAGGTTGAGTGGCTTGAGAAATCTGGGGTGGTACAATGTCCTGTTGAGTTGAATGGGAGGATTCTTCTTGGACAAATGAGTGGTGGTCATAAGGTTGAGAAATGGGGTTGAATGTAGGATTGATAAAGGTGGTATAATCATAAGCATGCTCTCCAAAAGAATGGGAGAAATGTGGGATGAAATATGATGGATAGATAGCGTTCACAAGCTCTACTTGGTTAAACTCCCCACATTGATGCTCGGGATGTGGACCCAAACACAACTTACGAGAATGCATATTAGGAACAGAAGTAGATGTAAGGGTTTGTATACCTTGGGCCACTCTCAAATGCTTAGAGGTCTCCTCATTTTCCTTCTCTTTTTGCAATTCGTAAACTGAAGCCAAAAGGAGTGTAATAATAGGATCATGCTCTAAAGATAAATCTCCTCTACTAGATTTGCAACCTCCAAAATCAGGAGCATATTGAACGAGCTCATGAAGGAATTCATCGGCCTCCTCCGCATTTTTCTTCAAAAACATCCCTCCGGATGCAATATCGATCGATTCTTTAAGAGAATCAAAGAGTCCACAATAAAAGTGCTGAAGTAGCATCCAGTTGGGTAGGTTGTGGTGCGGGCACTGACGTTGGAGACTTTTGAATCTTCCCCATGCTTCAAAAAGAGTCTCTTCGGGTTCTTGCTTGAAGCTCATAATAACTTGCCGGAGTTTACATGTTTTATCTGTCGGGAAGAATCTTTGAAGAAAATCTCTCTTGAGAGCCTCCCATGAAGAATAAAATCTAGGTGGGCATATATCAAGCCACATCTCAGCTTTCCCTTTCAAAGATAGAGGAAAGAACATCAACTTTAGATACTCCAAAGATATCCCAGGTATATGTATGAAACTAATGCGCTTCTCGAATCTCTCCATATGAGTAATAGGACTCTCGGAAATATCTCCATGGAACGGGTTGCTTTCAAAAGCTTCAAGAAGACACGGCTTGAACTCAAATACCGCGTCGGGTGGTAATGGTGGTAAGATGACCGGGTTGCCTCCCGTACCCGAAGATGGAACGACATATGATAGAAGGGTACGGGGTGAATCAGCTTGGACTTCACCCATTGGACTCGAGGCCTCCTACGATGCTCGATAGAACATTAGGGCGTACCTACATGAACCAACAAGAACCAATAGAAGCGTCAAATTCATCGGGATTAGCATAAACTAATTTCTAGCGTGAAAGCAATCTCAAATAACCAAAAACCAAGAAACTAAAACTAGGGGCGCTGGCTCCCCGGCAATGGCGCCATTTTGTGTACAATGGTTTGTTAGACCTCGGTATTGTCGTTCTCTCTCAGGGAGCTGGCGGCCTTGGTTGAAGAATCTAAGTCAACGGTCGGGATGAGATTGCTAAGGTAAGGATATTGGTTTGAAGGGATCACAACACAAGAAACAAAGCTAAGGTCGGTCAAGGAATGGAAAATGGGTTTCGGAGGCTTTTCGGGATCTAAACGGGGATGAGGAAAAGGTTTTTGCAACAAGAAAGTAACGAGAAGGGGAAATCAAATCGTAACTCCGTTAGAAAAATACCCACCAGGCTTAATCTTTCAAGGATAGTTCGGATTAACTTCCCCAAAATCCATCGACAGACCCGGGGGAAGTTCAAGGAACGGAATTTCCTAGTTAGTTTCTATTCGCATTCGCGAACTAGAATACTAACTATCCTAATTCCTACCTTCCAACAAGCGTTGGATGTATTCGGGATGCTTTCGCACCCAAATACATCCAACTTGAGGGAAGGATAGGATTAGGAAGTTGATTTCTCAACTAATTACTCACTAAAATTACTAACCCAAACCTAATCATCCATTCACACCCTTAAATACCCCCTAACCCATAGGGTTTCTAGCCACTAATCATAACACTAACTATGCTAACAACATCCAATCCAACCCTAAACATGATTTCTAACATCAAACAACCATTAACAAGCAACAACAATGAAATAGCAAGCAAAGCAATTAAGAACAAGCAAAGTAATTAGCAAGGTAATTAATAAAAGAGTTAAGGGAAGAGAATACTTATCAAAATGCTGTAGATGAACAAAGGAAAGCAATAAAAAGATGATCCAATAATCTTTCAATTGTTTGGATACCCAAATCTTCAATAGCAAACACAAATCTCCAAAACCCTAGATGAATCTCTCACTAATCTTCCTCTAAAAACCACTAATTACAAGCTGAAAATAATGTCCAAGTCTAACCCTAGATAGATACCAAGAAATCGTTCACAAGGGATATATATACAAATGAAAATCATTGGCTAAAACGCAGCACTTCAAGCCGAAACACGCGGGACATAGGAGACCGTCACGGCGTCAGCGTGGCCACGGCCATGTTCTCATTCAAATAAAAGGTCGGGCGATTTCGAGCTTCGAGGGACCGTGGGTACGGTCTGGGAGACCGTGGGCACGGTCTCACTCGGGTTCAGGAGGTCCCGGGCGCGACCCATACGGTAGCGGGCGCTACCTTCCTCAGATGACAATCCATGGCTGACTTTGAGCACAGGTAGCGGGTGCTACCTCTCTGGTGGCGGGCGCTACCCCCTATGGTAGCGGGTGCTACGCTCAGGGTGGCGGGGGCTACCCTACTCTTTTCGTCCCTTTGTTTCTTCCTTCTTTCCGAAGCATGTAACGCTCGATCCGAGGGTCGTAGCATGAGTTAGTTCACTAATTGGCACCAAAGGTGGGATTGTGGTCCCGGGTCGACTCCGCCTCGGTTTCCGGTCCGGCTCGGCTCGTGAAATCACCAAAAATGCTATTAAAAGGCCCGTTTTGCTACGTTTTCGGCGAAAGCTCCAAAATCTACAAAAATAACCAAAACGCATTAAAAACTTATGAAATTAAACCACGAAACGAGTTAATGCCTAAGGATTTAGGCGGTATTTAGACACAGAATTGGGTCTAAACACCTACCACCCCCAGTTTCCGTTAAGGGGGTGCGTAGTTTCCTTGGCCATGCCGACTTTTATCGCCGGTTCGTCAAGGATTTTTCAAAAATTGCTCGACCTCTAACTGACCTCTTGTGCAAAGATGCCCATTTCATTTTCACTGATGAGTGCCTGTAGTCGTTTTATAGGTTGAAGCAGGCTTTGATTTCCGCTCCGGTAGTTCAACCTCAGGATTGGACGCTACCCTTTGAGATTATGGCCGACGCGAGCGACTTCGCCATACGAGCGTGTTTGACCCAAACAGTAGACAAGAAGCCAAGGGTCATTTATTACGCAAGCCATGCGCTTGATAGCGCCCAAAGGAACTACACTACCACGGAAAAGGAGCTTTTAGCGATCGTTTTTACGCTCAACAAATTTCGGCAATACCTCATGTTCTCTAAGTTGGTAGTCTACACGGATCATGCCGCTATCAGATAGTTGATGGGAAAGAAGGAGACAAAACCAAGACTTATACGGTGGGTCTTGCTTATGCAAGAATTTGATTTGGAAATCCGCGATTAGGCGGGCACGAAGAATGTCGTAGCCGATCACCTTTCGAGGATTCTTGTCGACTTGGAAGACACCCAACCGATTGTAGACGCCTTCCCGGACGAGCGACTTTTGGCTATCAACTCGCATCCTTGGTATGCGGATATTGTGAATTATTTGGCGAGCGAAGTGATCCCTCAACACTTGAACCATCATCAAAAGAAGAAATTCCTCCACGACGTGAAGCATTACTTTTGGGATAATCCTTTCCTCTTCCGTCTTGGAAATGACGGGATGTACCGGCGATGTATTCCCGAGAGTGAAGTGCAATCTATTTTGACCCATTGTCATGAATTTCCGGTGGGAGGTCATGGTGGCCCCCAAAAGATGGCGGCAAGGGTTTTGCAAACCGATTATTGGTGGCCGACTCTTTTTCGTGACGCCCATTTGCATGTCAAGCAATGTGACAGGTGTCAAAGGTCCAGTAACATCTCCCGGAAGAATGAAGTGCCATTGAACTATATTCTTGAGGTGGAAGCTTTCGATGTATGGGGATTGGATTTCATGGGTCCTTTCCCGTCGTCAAGGGGTTTCCAGTACATCCTAGTGGCGGTAGAATATGTCACAAAGTGGGTCGAGGCCATACCATGTGTAAGATGCGATGGGAAATCCGTTTCGAAATTCTTGAAAAAGACCCTATTCCCAAGATTTGGCATTCCACGGGTCATCATTAGTGACAACGGTTCCCATTTCATCGAAAAGAGATTCGAGTCTCTCTTGGAGAAGTACGGCATCAAGCATAAGAAGGGACTTCCTTACCATCCAGAAACACAAGGTCAAGTGGAAATCTCCAACCGTGTCATCAAGGAGATCTTAGAGAAAACGGTTAACTCTTCAAGGAAATATTGGGCAGAAAAATTGGATGAAGTTTTGTGGGCATACCGCACCGCTTTCAAGACACCGATAGGCACTACTCCATACCGTCTTGTCTACGGGAAGGCGTGTCACTTCCCCGTCGAACTTGAGCACAAAACCATGTGGGCAATCAAGAAGTTGAACTTCGATCTCAAGGCGGCCGGAGGTAGTCGGTTATTTCAATTAGAAGAGCTTGAGGAGTTGAGGCGTCATGCATATGAGAACAACAAAATCTACAAGGAGTGAACGAAAGCATGGCATGACAAGAGGTTGAACCGACGTGAGTTTGTGGCAGGCGATAGGGTTCTCATTTTCAATTCAAGGCTAAAGTTGTTCTCTGGGAAATTGAGATCACGGTGGTCCGGACCATTCGAAGTAGTGAGAATTCTTTCCGCCGGAGTAGTTGAGTTGAAAGATGCCCAAGGAAAGTGTTTCAAAGCAAACTCATCGAAACTCAAACCATACATCATGGGTGAGGAATATATCGGGACAGTTGTGACATACCTCGCGGATTTTGGAAATTGAAAAAGCATTCGAAAAGGTCGAGCTAGGACCTACAAAACAAGCACCCGGGAGAGGTATGAACTACTTCCCCCTAATTTAGTGTTTTCTTTAAATTTTTAGTTCTTTCATTTTTTTCCCCTAATTTTTGTGCCTTTCTTCTTCCTTTGTTTTATTTTATTAGAAAAGTTTTTTTTTGAGTTAAAAAATGAAAAAAAAAGAAAAAAAAAATCAAGAGTAGTTCTATGAGAGTCGGGGTTTGAAAGTGTTTTTGAGCGATTGGAGAGTGTCCTTGAATGAAAATTAAGCGAGAAAGAAAAGGGAGTGGATGACAAGAGGGTAGATTTTAGGACTTAACAATTTTTCTCCAAGTTTTGAGCCTTGTAGATGCTGGAGATGAACCGAAAGGGACCGTGCCCACGGTTGGAGTCACCGCAGCCACGATCAGCATACTCAAAATTACTCCCAGTTTAGCTAAGCCGAAGCTCACCGTGACCACGGTGCAAGTCACCGCAGCCACGGTCTCATCGCAGCATGATTCTTGGAAATTTTGGTCCCGAACATCACCGTGACCACGGTGAGGTTTACCGCAGCCACGGTCTCCGCCCAATTTTTTCCCCTTCTTTTTCCCTCGCCCGAATCACACCGTGCCCACGGTCAAATGGACCGTGGCCACGGTTTGTCGAAAACCTGCGATATGTCGGGGGTTCAATATTATTTCCCCCTCATTTCTCTTTCACTTTCTTCCTCACTCTCACCTTCGAAAACCCTCACCAAACCCTAAACCTCTAGCTCTCTTCCAAAATTCGACAACACCACCACCAATTCCTCCATTTCTCCCAAACTTTCTCCTAAAACCGTGCCCTAGCTACTATGTTTGCCATTTTCGGACCATCTTCAAGCAAATTTCAGTTCTCTTATTGCTTGTGGGGTCGAAATTAGCAAGAGGAGTTCCCCATCACTTCAATCCAGGTATTCCTTGACTTATTGATGATTAAACACTAGATTTCTTGTTTATTTGGGTTGAATATGGTGAAATTACTTGTTGGGTCTTGGTTGGGTGAGTAAGTGGAGTTTGGGGTTGAAATTTTGGATTAAAATTGATTGCTGGGAGTATCTTTTGTGAACTTTTGGTTGAATCTCATGTAAATTGCTTGTGGGTTTGGTTGGATAGATTGATTGAGTTTGGAGTTTGAGTTTTTGGTTGATTTTGCCGAGATTAGGAGTATATTGCTTGTTTTTGGGATTGAATCTTGTGGTTGATTGTGTTTTGTGTTGCTCGGGATTTTTGGGGTATTGGTTGTTGTGTGTTTCGGTGTTTGGTGTTTGATTTTGTTACAGAGTATCCGATGGATCGAGCGAAACGTTCCCGGACCGAGCCGGAATCAACCCCCGCCCTATCAACCTCGGCTGAGCCCGATAAAACTCGGTACAAGGGTCAACCGGCCTCGGTTATTCAATGCGACCCGAAAATTAAGGTCAATTTTCGGGACGATATGCACAAGGCCCGGTATGAGCGGCTAAAGAAGCGGAAAATTTGTGCTCCGAATCTCTATCATGAGGAGACGGCAAGGGATGTTTTCTGTAAACCGAGCATGGATTTCTTCATTAAAGTCATGGGATGGGAAATCTTTGCCACAAACAATGAACCGATCATGGAATTCCTTAGCTCTTTGGTGGTAAAAGAAGACGGTACATCCAACGCCTCCTTTTCATACATCGTGAACAAAAAGGAGGTTGAATGTACGCTCAACGACTTATGCAATGCTCTAGGCCTTCCCGAGGACGGCATACCCTACGGTGAGTGCGTCAAATTCGATGAACAAGAAGCTATGAAAGAGCTCACTTGCTGGAGGAGACGTTACCCGAGGGTTCGATCGCAACGAACAAGCAACGGGCGTTCAAGCATCCGGAAAGACGACCTCTTCGTCCTCTATAATCCGATCAACGGTCGCCGGGTCAACACCTGCTCATGTATCCTCCATTGCCTCCGGGAAATAAGCCTCGAAACCCGGAACATGACTATTGGTATGGGTCACATCATCACCCATTTTCTAAGGAAGTAAGGGTTCGAGTCCTATCTTAGCAAGTGGACTCCCCGCTATTTCCCCGATCCTATCGACGGTGTTCGCTTACGAAAGATTGAATTCTTGGAGAAACACAAGACGCGAACATTGTACCGTCACGGGAACGAACCCCACAACGTCGTAATTCATTTGGGCGACGACAATGCCGAACAACGTCTAGATGTCTCCGACCAACGCAATTGGTCGTGTGGCCAAACCTTTGGGGATCGATTTGTGGTGGGTGGTCCCGGGGATCGAGCGGAGCAAGGTGAAAACGAAGACGAAGAAGAGGAGGAAGAAGAAGAAGAAGAAGAAGAAGAAGAAGAACACGCACAAGGGGATGAAGCCGAGCCGATTCAACAACGGGACGCCGCTCTTGAGCGTATCAGCGATCAACTCCAGGAGCTTCATGATGAGTTTCAAGTCCAACGCGAGCTCATCCAAAACCAGCAACTATTGATCGAAAACTTATAAGGATTGCTTGAGATCCAACAGGAGACGCTGGCTAACATCCAGTCGCAGCTCCAACCCCGTCCTCCGCCGGGAGGGTCCGTTTGAGGACCGTTTGTAAGCACCCCACCCCCACCCGACCTTTATCATTGTCTATTTACTTTATTTTGTGAAGTATAAGTGTGGGGGAGTGCTTCTTCGGGGTTTTGGAGTTGCGATGTCTGGTGGTTTTGGATTGTTGGTCTCTCGATTTCTTTTTGCATGAGCTCGCATATTTTGGGGATTGTTCGGCTAGGTTGCTCGGGTTTTTCCTTGCCTTGTTTATCATTCATGTTTGTCGGGTTGTTGAATGGTTGTCTTAGGGTTGTTTGTTTGTTGTTTTTGGTGGGTTGGACTGTTGTTTAACCATCTCTCGTTTGTATTTTGGGTCATGGATGGATGTAACCGACTGTTATTTGGGATGAATGCAATGAATTAGTTGTTTTGGTTAGTATACATCGGGTTTCACCCTTATTTCCCGCCTCAATGAGTGAGATTCGGGGATAAGGTAATTCACTGGCAATGTATATATTGTTCATATTTTCAGTTTTTCATCTTTTCAATTTCTTTTCATAATCTCTTAAGTTGGATTTTCCTTCCTTTTGCTTTTGGTTTCGCATGTGAATTCTATAATTGAAAAGTCGTCTTTTACTCTAACGTTGATCTGACTCTCTTGAACGACGACTTCGGATCGCTATTTTCAACGCTTATGAAGAGATTGAGGTAATATCTTTCCACCTTACTCTTTTTATGTGAATCCTTATCATCATCTGTCGCATGCTTGGTTTTCTTTTGGGTGGCGAACCCCTATGAGTGTCTGTATTGGGATTTCGTTTGCTGTTGGAGCCGTGTGGGCTCGGGTCGCCACCATTTTCTACCTGCTAGTTGTTTTCGTTTGTTTGTGTCTTGTAGGTTCTCTACCTTTTTCATGTGACACCTTCCCACAATGAGGACATTGTGGAGTTTTAAGTGTGGGCGGGGGGGGGGGAGATATTCTGTTACAAGGGTAGATCACCTAGTCGCTTTATTCTCTGTTTCCTAGTTTTTGCTTAAAATTTAAAATTTTTGTGTGAAAATGGAGAAAAAAGGGAGTGAAAACCTTTTCATTTTTCTTTTCGTTTTGTTTTTTGTTTTGCTTTGTTTCCTGGATCTCGTTATCGAAGTTGAGAAGCCGTTCTTAAACTTCTTTCTAAAAGTAATCGGTTGGAGCATTTTCGACCCTAACTCGGGTTCTAGTCGAGACTTACCCTTAATAGACTCCCTTCACTAAGTGTCTTGTGATACTCCCGTTCCTTTCTCGTTTTGTTGGGAACCCGGAGATTCTAAGGGCTTGTGTCTGAGTTTGTTTTTGTTTCTCGTTTAGCAAAAGAAAAAAGTGCAAAAAGAAAGGAAAAGAAAGGAAAAAGAAAATAATGAAAGAAGAAAGCTTTCATAAGACATAATAACCTGAATAAGTGGAGCGTGTCGCTGAAGGCATTAACCACCATACACTTAGCCAACCTACACGGGCTCGGTATTCGTGGTACGACACTGGATACCCCTTAACCCTCCTCCTATATCACTTTGCGACGAAGATGCGTATGGAAAAGACCGTGTTGGGAGGGTATACCCCTTATATGGGTCGTCCAATTCCCAAAAGTAAGGCTAATACCGACTTTTAAAAACCAAAAAGAAAGAAAAAAGGAGAAAAAGAAGAAAGAAAAGAAAAGTTTTGCTTCTAAAAAGAGAGCGAGGCCTCCCCTTGCATCACCTACAACCCTCACCAAGCCAAGGGCGACCTAATGCGAGGGAGGGTAACACTCCTCTCGGTTGTTTCGTTGTTTTCAAATTCGGACGCGAGTTTTTAAAGTCTTTTGGTTCCCGTTAAACCCTTGTTGTGCTTTTGTAGTGGAGTTTCACTTGTTACAAGGTGTAGGGTGTCAAAAATCTTCAAGATCGACCTTTTTCTGAGTTTGGTGTTTATGAGATGCTCCTAACGGTTACTTTGGGAGGTTTAATCGCGTTTTCTTAGTTTGGATTGCGAGATCTTGTGAATCAAAGCCCTTATTTTTCATTCTTTTTATCTTCTTCGGTTTTGTTTTCACTTTCCTTCTCTCCTTCCTCTTTGCTCGTGCATACGCTAAATGCACTCGTTTCTCTCCCACGACAGAGGAGTTTGTGTTAATTAGTTTTGTTTTGTTTCGTTTTGCTCGTGACGAGCAAAGGTTTAAGTGTGGGGGGGTATTTGTTTTAATAACTTTTAATGCGTTTTAGTTACTTTTGTAGTTTCCGAAGGGTTTTCACTCAAAACGAATCTAAATGGGCCAATTTTGTACCAATCTTGGGAATCCCGAGATTTCCTAAGATTCCCCGAGCCCTGGTCGTGTCAAAGGCAGAGGATTAGAAGGGTCGGCCATGTCGAAAGGCAGCGGAAGCGGAGGCAACGGCTGATGAGTACCCTGGAAGGAACTGTGGCCGAGAGAGACCGTGGCCACAGTCACATGGACCGTAGCCACGGTATGATGGAGCCAAGACCAAAGTGAAGAGGCCTTGCACCCGAACTAGACCGTGGTCACGCTCACTTTGACCGTGGTCACGGTAGGATCTTCACCAAGCCTAAAGAAGAAGCTGACCGAACTAGACCGTGGCCACGGTCTCCCAAGACCGTAGCCACGTCGGTACGAAGGAGCGAAAAGTTGTCAGCCCTAATCGCCTATACCGTGACAACGGTGCATGGGGACCGTGCCCACTGCGGTGCGAAGCGAAGAGAAGAAATCGCATGCCTTACGCAGGACCGTGGCCACGATCACCGCGCCAGCCACGGTCCCGCTGAGCCGATTTTGTCTGTTTTGTAAAATGATGAGTTTTGAGTAACAGCCTTGATTACTATTTAATGTATTTAGGTCATTTTAGCAAAGGGGGAGATTAGACAGCAGCTTTACCTATCTTTTATGATACTTTTAGCACTCTTTATCACATTTTGGGAAGTCTTAGATTAGAGGGATTAAGGAAGATCTTTGCTGAGACTATTAGTTCTTGTATTGGATTCTCTTGATTATTATTGGAAGTTTGAAGATTATTCTCGACTTTGGAGCATTGGAGCTTTATTATTCTGAAGTTTTCTCCCTTGTCATCACAATCAATGAGCATTTCTTAACCTTTCTCTCTCTAATTTATTGCTTATTTACTAATCTTTGTTTTGTTATTATTGATATTGTTGGTGTTATTGAATGTTTATTGTCATCTTGTTTACTCTTTTAAGCATGAATGAAGTTGTTGATGTTATTAACATGATAGTTAGGATGTTTAGTGGCTAGAACCTTAATGGGTTAGGGAGATATTAAGGTTGTGAATGGGTAATTAGGTTTGGGTTAGCAATTTTAGTGAGTAACTAGTTAGGAAATCAACTTCCTAATCCTTTCCTTCCCTCAAGTGGGATGTATTTAGATGCGAAAGCATCCCGAATACATCCAATGCTTGTTGGAAGGTAGGAATTAGGATAGTTAGTATCCTAGTTCGCGAAACTAACTAGGAAATTTCATTCTATTGACCTTCCCGGGTCTGTCTATGGATTTCGGGGAAGTTAATACGGACTATCCTTGAAAGAGGAAGTCCGGTGGGTATTTTTTCTAACGGAATTACCATTTGATTTCCCTCTCTCGTTACTCTCTTGTTGCGAAACCCATTTCCTCATTCCCGTTTGCATCCCGAAAGTCTCCCGACACCCATTGTTTTACCAATTTGACTGAACATAGCGTGTTTGTGTTGTTTTCACCCTAAAGTCTTTCATCCTTTCATGATCATAAACCATACCTAGAGTCAACTAGTTGCAGCTAAGGCCCCTAGCTCCTTGTAGAAGAACGATAAAACCGTGGTCTTACAAACCACTCAACTAACAAGAGGCAGCATGCCGGGAAAAAAAGATCCGCACACTTTTGAAAAAGATGAAGAAGAAACTTCACTCTAAGTTTCTTCTTGTGAGCTATTTCAAAGACAACTACTTCAAACTGTAACAACTCGCTTAAGGTAGCAAAAGTGTAGAGGAATACATTAAATAATTTGAACACCTGCTCTATAGATGTAATATGAGGGAAGATGAACCTCAAACTCTTATTAGGTATCTAGCGGGCTTGAAAGAAAGCATCAGGTATATGGTGGAATTTCAACCTTATGAAACTGTTGATGAATTAAGTACTTTGGCTAACAAAGTGGAACAACAAAGAAAGAGAAGGGGAAAGGAGGTGACAAACAGAAACTCTAGCTCACAAAGAACCCCCTACTCATCCTAAACTTACACTCCATAAAAGAGTCAACCCACCTCCTAAACGTCCGCCAAAAAAACGCCCCAACATCCACCTCAAACCGTCCCCAGACCCATCCAGGCCACGCCAAATGATAGGAAGAGGTGCTTCAGGTGCCAAGGGCTCGGTCACATAGCCTCTGAATCCTCTAACAAGAGAGCCATCACACTTATGGAGTTTCAATACACTCTCTTTGAACCTGAATCTAAAGATGTGGAAGAAGAAGTATGCGTTGATCATGGAGAATCTGCTAAAGAAATGGTGGAAGAACCAGATGAAGGAGAAATGTTGGTTATGAGGAGAGTTCTCCATCGCTCTCCAGTTCCTGAAGATCAACAACAATGGGAAGCCATCTTCCATTCTCATTGTATTGTGTAAGGGAAAGTTTGTTCTTTGATTATTGATGGTGGAGGTTGTACTAACCCAACCTCTCTCACTATGTTGAACAAGCTACAACTCTATACAAGTCCTCACCCATCGCCATACACTATTCAATGGCTCAACTAGAAAAAAAAGCCTTAAAGGTGAATCAACGCTGTTCGGTAAGCTTTTCAATTGAAAGTCTTATCAAGATTCAATATGGTGTGATGTAATACCTATGGATGCCTGTCATATTTTGCTTGGAAGACCGTGGTTATTTGACAGGAGTGTTACACATGATGGAAGAGCTAATTCCTACATTCTGATGGTGCAAAACAAGAAGGTAACCCTAGCTCCTCTAAAAGTGTCCAATTCGTCAGAGCCTAACGGAAGTAACTCAAAACTCATCACTTTCATGATCACTGAACGCCCGAGTTTAGTGAGTATAAGGAGATCATTCCCTCGAGCCTAAACACAAACCCTAGCTACAAGACGCTTACTGACGAGAACCCTAACCATGGCAACACTCAACCTCTCGTCACTATCCTAAAATCACCCCTCAACGTTAACCCTAGTGATCCTCCAAAGAATCAAAGGCAAGATAACCATCAAGCAAGGGGTATGAGGGGATCAAAGGCAAAGGCTCGAATTCAGGAAGGCCCTATTTCTATCAAAACAAAAGTAAGTCTCCATGTATGGTTAGTCACACCTTGTGGCCTAATTAATGTTCCCTTTACTATGATGAGACTTATGAATCACGTTTTTAAGTCCCTTGTCAGCAAGTGTGTCGATGACACATTCATATATAGCAAGAGTGAGAAAGATAGAACCTTTCAATCTACTGAAGAATTCAAAGTTCACGTGAAGGCCCTGGTTCACCTGCAGAAGAATGATGAGCCAGTTGAAGTTATTGAAATGGGTGGTCCTCCAAGTTTGAGGACAAATTTCTTTCAACAAGGAGGGAATGATGTAAATCAGCCCACGCCAAGTCCCCTCAACCCAATCAAGAAGGCTCATTGGAAACACAAGGATACATATAGGGTCCTTCATGAAAGGAATCCATCTAGCTCAGGCCCAACAAAGGAGATTCAGCTCAATTCCATAAAGATAAAGAGGGCCAAGGAAGAAGGATTCAAGGCGGAGGCCCCTAAGGCCAACCCATATGGAATGCTCTTTGTTCCAAGAGGATGTTAAAAACATCCTAGGGGGACCTAGCCCACACAAATCTCGTCCAAAGGGAGCTCAAAGATCACGTAAACTTCACAGGTTTGACTAATCCAGTTTGAATTTCAAAGTTTTGGCCTTTTGGATGTAAACTTCATATTTTAAGCATTTAGTTATTATTTGTGAGTTTTGTGTTGTATTTTTTATTATTTCTAGTCATGTAAGATGCAAAGTAATATCTATAAACTTGGGCATCATGTCATACGAGTCTAGATTATTTTAGAAGGTTCTAGAATGTTCTAGAAGGCTTGTAATAGACGTGTGGTGTTCTAGCTTTGGTGCCAAGTTATGTATCCTCCTAGATAAGGATGGCTTTATTTTAACCAATTCCTGATAGGATTATTATTGTTACAACAAACTTACCTTAAGACAAGGAATCCTAATCCAAGGAGGATAAGGTTAGTTAGGCCTCTAGTATTAGGAATCCTTGGCTTGCACGCCAAGCTAAGATTCCCAGTGTGATTAGACTAGTCTAGTATAAATAGTTCAGGCTTATAATCATTCAAACAATCCGTTTTAGCCATGAATACAAACAAGCTTTAACTTACCCCTTGAGTGTTTCTTGAAACCTCGTTTTGATCTCTTCTATTATATCTTGATTTTGACAAATCAAGTGGTGAGGAAGAGCTTGATCCCTAAACCTAGATGGTGTTTCTGTGACTAGGTTGAAGGTCAAGTAGCCCTAGGGTTTCTTCTTGTGGTGTTTCTGTATCAAGATAGATCCCTTGAACTATCCCGGTTACTTTTTGTCTTTCTATATTAGTTAGTTAGATAAACCCTAAGGCAATCAAAACCACAAGATTCTCTCCCATTCTCTCTCCTCCCCACCAATGTCCATCTCCCTCTCTCTCAAATCCTCTCAAACGTCCTCCTTCTCTCTCCCATTCTATCGTTCACTGTCTTTCTCTATTCTCTTTCAACGATTCAACCTTTCTCATCCTCTCTCGACAAAAGACCTCACGTCACAAATAGCCTTCCAAGATCCTGTCATTTCACGTGATTCCCTCTCCTATAACCCTCATTCACGTGAAGCATCCCATATTCAGATTGGTTGCACGTCTCTCACTGATGTGTAATTGATCAAGATCTAATCTTTGACCCCGTTATACATCAAAAGTGGTATCAGAGCTTAGGTGTCTTGTGTGCATTCCTAAACCCCATAAAACAGCCCAAACACATTCCCCTCCATTCTCAAGTTCACAAAACCTTCAACCGGCCATACCTATGGAATTTGGCAGCAAAAGTAATGATGTTAGTGCTACTATAGTGAGCAACTTCTGCAGGAAAAAGTTGAACTGGACGCAAGAGTGGCTTATCTCACCGATCAGCTGAAGCGGTACATGAACATTCAATTTAGGACACCTAGAGATCCTAAAGAGGAAGACTCTCACAAGAGTCCTAGCGAAGCTGAGAAATCCATGATTTGATTATGGAGGTCACATCATCCTAGGCGTGAGCATAGAGATTAAAGACTCGACTTCAAAGTTGATATTCATGAATTTGACGGTCATCTGGATCCTGAAGTCTTTCTTGATTGGATTCAAACCGTTGAAAGAGTTTTTGACCTAAAAGATGTTCCTAATGAGAAGAAGGTCAAATATATTTCTCTTAAACTATGAAAGCATGGCAGCATACGGTGGACTAACTTATAGAAGAAGAGACAGCTTGCCAGGAAAATAAGATCCGCGCACTTGGGAAAAGATGAAGAAGAAACTTCATTCTATGTTTCTTCATGAGAGCTACGACAAAGACAACTGCTTCAAAATGTAACAAATCGCCTAAGGAAGAAAAAGTGTGGAGGAATAAACTAAAGAATTTGAACACCTGCTCTAGAGGTGTAATCCGAAGGAAGATGAACCTCAAACTCTTATGAGGTATCTAGCGGGCTTGAAAGAAAGCATAAGGTATGTGGTGGAACTTCAACCTTGTGAAACTATTGATGAACTAAGTTCTTTGGCTAAAAAAGTGGAACAACAAAGAAAGAGAAGGAGAAAGGAGGTGACAAATAGAAACCCTAGCTCACAAAGAACCCCCTATGGTGAATAAGCTAAAACTCCCTACAAGTCCTCACCAATCACCATACACTATTCAATGGCTCAACCATAACAAAGCCTTAAAGGTGAATCAACGCTGTTTCGTAATCTTTTCAATTGAAAGTCTTATCAAGATTGAATATGGTGTGATGTAATACCTATGGATGCCTGTCATATTTTTCTTGGAAGAGCGTGGTTATTTGAAAGGAGTGTTACATATGATGGAAGGGCTAATACCTACACTCTGATGGTGCAAAACAAGAAGGTAACCCTAGCTCCTCTAAAAGTATCCAATTCGTCCATGCCTAAGGGAAGTAACTCAAAACTCATCACTTTCATGATCATTGAACGCCTTGAGTTTAGTGAGCATAAGGAGATCATTCCCTCGAGCCTAAACACAAACCCTAGCTACAAGACGCCTACTTACGAGAGCCCTAACCACGACAAACCTCAACCTCTCGTCACCATCCCAAAATCACCCCTCAACGTGAACCCTAGTGATCCTCCAAAGGATCAAACGCAAGATAACCATCAAGCAAGGGGTATGAGGGGATCAAAGGCAAAGGGTCGAATTCAGGAAGGCCCTACTTCTATCAAAACAAAAGGAAGTCTCCATGTAAGGTTAATCACACCTTGTGGCATAACTAATGTTCCCTTTACTGTTATGAGACTTATGAATTAGGTTTTTAAGTCCCTTGTCATCAAGTGTGACGATGACACATTCATACATAGTAAGAGTGAGAAAGATCGAACCTTTCAATCTACTGAAGAATTCATAGTTCATGTGAACGCCCTGGTTCACGTGCAAAAGAATGATGGGCCAGTTGAAGTTATTCAAATGGGTGATCCTCCAAGTTTGAGGACAAACTTCTATCAACAAGGGGGGAATGATGTAAATCAGCCCACGCCAAGTCCCCTCAACCCAATCAAGAAGGCTCATTGGAAACACAAGGATACATATAGGCTCCTTCATGAAAGGAATCCATCTAGCTCAGGCCCAACAAAGGAGATTCAGCTCAATTCCATAGAGATAAAGAGGGCCAAGGAAGAAGGATTCAAGGCGGAGGCCCCTAAGGCCAACCCATATGGAACGTTCTTTGTTCCAAGAGGATGTTAAAAACATCCTAGGGGGTCCTAGCCCACATAAATCTCGTCCAAAGGGAGCTCAAAGATCACGTAAACTTCACAGGTTTGATTAATTCAGTTTAAATTTCAAAGTTTTGGCCTTTTGGATGTATACTTCACAATTTAGCATATAGTTATTATTTGTGAGTTTTGTATTGTATTTTTTTATTATTTCTAGTCATGTAAGATGCCAAATAATATCTATAGACTTGGGCATCAAGTCATATAACTCTAGATTAGTTTAGAAGGTTCTAGAAAGTTCTAGAATGTTCTAGAAGGCTTGTAATAGGCGTGTGGTGTTCTAGCTTTGGTGCCAAGTTATGTATCCTAGATAAGGATGGCTTTATTTGTAACTAATACATCTTGGATTAGGACAACCAAATTCCTGATAGGATTATTATTGTTACAACAAACTCCCCTTAAGACAAGGAATCCTAATCCAAGGAGGATAAGGTTAGTTAGGCGTCTAGTATTAGGAATCCTTGGCTTGCACGGAAAGCTAAGATTCCCAGTGTGATTAGACTTGTCTAGTATAAATAGTTCAGGCTTGTAATCATTCAAACAATCCATTTTAGCCATGAATACAAACAAGCTTTTAGCTTACCCCTTGAGTGTTTCTTGAAACCTCGTTTCATTCACTTCTGTTGCATCTTAATTTTTGTAAATCAAGTGGTGAGGAAGAGCTTGATCCCTAAACTTAGAAGATGTTTCTCTAACTAGGTTGAAGGTCAAGTAGCCCGAGGGTTTCTTCTTGTGGTGTTTCTGTATCAAGATAGATCCCTTGAACTATCCCGGTTACTTTTTAACTTTCTATCTTAGTTAGTTAGATAAACCATAAGGCAATCAAAACCACAAGATTCTCTCCCATTCTCTCTCCTCCCCACCAACGTCAATCCTCTCAAATGTCCTCTCTCTCTCAAATCCTCTCAAACGTCCTCCTTCTCTCTCCCATTTTATCGTTCACTCTCTTTCTCTCTTCTCTTTCAACGATTCAACCTTTCCAATCCTTTCTCGACAAAAGACCTCACGTCAAAAATAGCCTTCCAAGATCCTGTCATTTCACGTGATTCCGTCTCCCATAACCCTCATTCACGTGAAGCATCCCATATTGAGATTGGTTGCACGTCTCTCATTGATGTGTAATTGATCAAGATCTAATCTTTGACCCCGTTATACATCAAAAGTGGTATCAGAGCTTAGGTGTCTTGTGTGCATTCCTAAACCCCATAAAACAGCCCAAACACATTCCCCTCCATTCTCAAGTTCACAAAACCTTCAACCGGCCATACCTATGGAATTTGGCAGCAAAAGTAATGATGTTAGTGCTACTATAGTGAGCAACTTCTGCAGGAAAAAGTTGAACTGGACGCAAGAGTGGCTTATCTCACCGATCAGCTGAAGCGGTACATGAACATTCAATTTAGGACACCTAGAGATCCTAAAGAGGAAGACTCTCACAAGAGTCCTAGCGAAGCTGAGAAATCCATGATTTGATTATGGAGGTCACATCATCCTAGGCGTGAGCATAGAGATTAAAGACTCGACTTCAAAGTTGATATTCATGAAGTCTTTCTGGATCCTGAAGTCTTTCTTGATTGGATTCAAACCGTTGAAAGAGTTTTTGACCTAAAAGATGTTCCTAATGAGAAGAAGGTCAAACATATTTCTCTTAAACTATGAAAGCATGGCAGCATACGGTGGACTAACTTATAGAAGAAGAGACAGCATGCCAGGAAAATAAGATCCGCGCACTTGGGAAAAGATGAAGAAGAAACTTCATTCTATGTTTCTTCATGAGAGCTACGACAAAGACAACTGCTTCAAAATGTAACAAATCGCCTAAGGAAGAAAAAGTGTGGAGGAATAAACTAAAGAATTTGAACACCTGCTCTAGAGGTGTAATCCGAAGGAAGATGAACCTCAAACTCTTATGAGGTATCTAGCGGGCTTGAAAGAAAGCATAAGGTATGTGGTGGAACTTCAACCTTGTGAAACTATTGATGAACTAAGTTCTTTGGCTAAAAAAGTGGAACAACAAAGAAAGAGAAGGAGAAAGGAGGTGACAAATAGAAACCCTAGCTCACAAAGAACCGCCTACTCATCCCAAACTTACACTCAACAAAAGAGGCAACCCACCTCCTAAACGTCCGCCACAAAAACGCCCCAACAGCCACCTCAAACCGTCCCCGGACCCATCCAGGCCACGCCAAATGATACAAACAAGCTTTTAGCTTACCCTTTGAGTGTTTCTTGAAACCTCGTTTCAATCACTTATGTTGCATCTTAATTTTGGCAATTCAAGTGGTGAGGAAGAGCTTGATCCCTAAACCTAGAAGGTGTTTCTGTAACTAGGTTGAAGGTCAAGTAGCCCTAGGGTTTCTTCTTGTGGTGTTTCTGTATCAAGATAGATCCCTTGAACTATCCCAGTTACTTTTTGTCTTTCTACCTTAGTTAGTTAGATAAACCCTAAGGCAATCAAAACCACAAGATTCTCTCCCATTCTCTCTCCTCCCCACCAACGTCCATCTCCCTCTCTTACAAATCCTCTCAAATGTCCTCCTTCTCTCTCCCATTCTATCGTTCACTCTCTTTCTTTCTTCTCTTTCAACGATTCAACCTTTCTCATCCTCTCTCCACAAAAGACCTCACGTTACAAATAGCCTTCCAAGATCCTGTCATTTCAAGTGATTCACTCTCCCATAACCCTAATTCACATGAAGCATCCCATATTCAGATTGGTTTCACGTCTCTCATTGACGTGTAATTGATCAAGAATTAATCTTTTATCCCTTTATACATCAAAAGTGGTATCAGAGCTTAGGTTTCTTGTGTGCAACCCTAAACCCCATAAAACAGCCCAAACACATTCCCCTCCATTCTCAAGTTTACAAAACCTTCAACCGGCCATACCTATTGCATTTGGCAGCAAAAGCAATGATGTCAGTGCTACTATAGTGGGCAACTACTGTAGGAGAAAGTTGACCTGGACGCAAGAGTGGCTAATCTCCCCGATCAGCTGAAGTGGTACATGAACATTCAATTCAGGACACTTGGAGATCCTGAAGAGGAAGACTCTCACAAGAGTCCTAGCGAAGCTGAGCAATCCAGGAATTAATCAAGGAGGTCACGTCGTCCTAGGCGTTAGCATAGAGATGAAAGACTCGACTTCAAAGTTGATATTCCTGAATTTGAGAGTAATCTTGATCTTGAAGTCTTTCTTGATTTGATTCAAACCGTTGAAAGAGTTTTTGACCTAAAAGATGTTCTTGATGAGAAGAAGGTCAAATATATTTCTCTTAAACTGCGAAAGCAAGGTTGTATACGGTGGACTAACTTATAGAAGAAGAGACAGCATGTCGGCAAAAAAAGTTCCGCGCACTTGGGAAAAGATGAAGAAGAAACTTCATTCTATGTATCTTTATGAGAGCTACTTCTAAGACAACTACTTCAAACTGTAACAAATCTCCTTTCGAAGCAAAAGTGTTGAGGAATAAACTAAAGAATTCGAACACCTTCTCTAGAGTTGTAATCTAAAGAAAGATGAACCTCAAACACTTATGAGGTATCTAGCGGTCTTGAAAGAAAGGATAAGGTATGTGGTGGAACTTCAACCTTATGAAACTGTTGATGAATTAAGTACTTTGGCTAACAAAGTTGAACAACAAAGAAAGAAAAAGGGAAAGGAGGTGACAAACAGAAACCCTAGCTCACAAAGAACCCCCTACTCATCGAAAACTTACACTCCACAAAAAAGCGAACACACTTCCTAAACGTCCGCCACAAAAACGCCCCAGCAGCCACCTCCAACCGTCCCCAAACCCATCCAGGCCAGGTCAAATGATAGGAGGAGGTGCTTCAGGTGCCAAGGGCTCGGTCACGTAGCCTCAGAATGCTCTATCAAGAGAGCCATCACACTTAAGGAGTTTCAAAATGCTCTCTTTGAACCTGAACCTGAAGATGTGGAAGAAGAAGTATGCGCTGATCATAGAGAATCTGCTGAAGAAGTGGTGGAAGAACCAGATGAAGGAGAAATGCTGGTTATAAGGAGAGTTCTCAATAGCTCTCCAGTTCCTGAAGATTAACAACAACAGGAAGCCATCTTCCATTCTCGTTGTTCTGTGCAAGGGAAAGTCTGTTCTTTGATTATTGATGGTGGAAGTTGTACTAACGCAGCCACTCTAACTATGGTGAATAAGCTACAACTCCCTACAAGTCCTCACCAATCGCCATACACCATTCAATGGCTCAACCAGAACAAACCCTTAAAGGTGAATCAACGCTATTTGGTAAGCTTTTCAATTGAAAGTCTTATCAAGATTCAATATGGTGTGATGTAATACCTATGGATGCCTGTCATATTTTTCTTGGAAGACCGTGGTTATTTGACAGAACTGTAACAAATCGCCTAAGGAGGCAAAAGTGTTGAGGAATAAACTGAAGAATTCGAACACCTGCTCTAGAGGCGTAATCTGAAGGAAGATGAACCTCAAACTCTTATGAGGTACTTAGCGGGCTTAAAAGAAAAGATAAGGTATGTGGTGGAACTTCAACCTTATGAAACTGTTGATGAATTATGTACTTTGGCTAACAAAGTGGAACAACAAAGAAAGAGAAGGGGAAAGGAGGTGACAAAAAGAAACCCTAGCTCACAAAGAACCCCATACTCATCCAAAACTTACACTCCACAAAATAGCCAACCCACCTCCTAAACGTCCGCCACAAAAACGCCCTAACAGCGACCTCAAACCGTCCCCTAACCCATCCAGGCCACGCCAAATAAGAAGATAACCCTAGCTCCTCTAAAAGCATTCAATTGAAAGTCTTATCAAGATTCAATATGGTGTCATGTAATACCTATGGATGCCTGGCATATTTTAGTTGGAAGACCATTGTTATTTGAAAGTAGTGTTACACATGATGTAATAGCTAATACCTACACTCTGATGGTGCAAAATAAGAAGGTAACCCTAGCTCCTCTAAAAGCATCCAATTCGTCCAAGCCTAAGGGAAGTAACTCAAAACTCATCACTTTCATGATCACTGAACGCCCCTAGCTACAAGACGGCTACTGATGAGAACCCTAACCACGGCAACCCTCAACCTCTCGTCACCATCCCAAAATCACCCCTCTACGTGAACCCTACTGATACTCCAAAGGATCAAAGGCAAGATAACCATCAAGCAACGGGTATGAAGGGATCAAAGGCAAAGGATCAAAATAAAAGGAAGTCTCCATGTATGGTTAGTCACACCTTGTGGCCTAACTAATGTTTCCTTTACTGTTATGAGACTTATGAATCAGGTTTTTAAGTCCCTTGTCAGCAAGTGTGTCGATGACATATTCATACATAGCAAGAGTGAGAAAGATCGAACCTTTCAATCTACTTAAGAATTCATAGTTCATGTGAAGGCCCTAGTTCACGTGTAGAAGAATGCTGGGCCAGTTAAAGTTATTAAAAAATGGGTGATCCTCCAAGTTTTAGGACAAACTTCTTTCAACTAGGGGGGAATGATGTAAATCAGCCCACGCTAAGTCCCTTCAACCCAAATAAGAAGGCTCATTGGAAACACAAGGATACATATAGGGTCCTTCATGAAAGGAATCCATCTAGCTCAGGCCCAACAAAGGAGATTCAGCTCAATTCCGTAGAGATAAAAAGGCCAAGGAAGAAGGATTCAAAGCGGAGGCACCTAAGGCCAACCTATATGGAACATTCTTTGTTCCAAGAGGATGTTAAAAACATCCTAGGGGGTCCTAGCCCACACAAATCTCGTCCAAAGAGAGCTCAAAGATCACGTAAACTTCACAGGTTTCACTAATTCAGTTTGAATTTCAAACTTTTGGCCTTTTGGATGTAAACATCAAATTTTTAGCATTTAGTGATTGTTTATGAGTTTTGTATTGTATTTTTTATTATTTCTAGTCATGTAAGATGACAAGTAATATCTATAAACTTAGGCATCAAGTCATACAAGTCTAGATTAGTTTAGAAGGTTCTAGAATGTTCTAGAATGTTCTAGAAGGCTTGTAATAGGCGTGTGGTTTTCTAGATTTGGCGCCAAGTTATGTATCCTAGATGAGGATTGCTTATTTTGTAACTAATATATCTGTGATTAGGACAACCAATTCCTGATAGGATTATTATTGTTATAACAAACTCCCCTTAAGACAAGGAATCCTAATCCAAGGAGGGGCGTCTAGTATTAGGAATCCTTGGCTTGCACGCCAAGCTAAGATTCCCAGTGTGATTAGGACTAGTCTAGTATAAATAGCTCAGGGTTGTAATCATTCAAACAATCCATTTTAGCCATGAATACAAACAAGCTTTTCGCTTACCCTTTGAGTGTTTCTTGAAATCTCGTTTTGATCTCTTCTATTGTATCTTGATTTTGGCAAATCAAGTAGTGAGGAAGAGCTTGATCCCTAATCCTAGAAGGTATTTCTGTAACTAGGTTGAAGGTCAAGTAGCCCTAGGGTTTCTTCTTGTGGTGTTTCTGTATCAAGATAGATCCCTTGAAATATCTTGGTTACTTTTTCTCTTTCTATCTTAGTTAGTTCGATAAACCCTAAGGCAATCAAAACCAGAACATTCTCTGCCATTCTTTCTCCTCGCCACCAACGTCAATCTCCCTCACTCACAAATCCTGTCAAATATCCTCCTTCTCTCTCCCATTCTATCGTTCACTCTCTTTCTCTCTTCTCTTTCAAAGATTCAACCTTTCTCATCCTCTCTCCACAAAAGACCTCACGTCACAAATAGCCTTCCCAGATCCTGTCATTTCACGTCACAAATAGTCTTTGATTGGATTCAAACTGTTGAAAGAGTTTTTGACCTAAAAGATGTTCCTGATGAGAAGAAGGTCAAATATATTTCTCTTAAAATGCGAAAGCATGGTATCATACAGTGGACTAACTTATAGAAGAAGAGACAACATGCCGGGGAAAAAAAAAGGCCCACTTGGGAAAAGATGAAGAAGAAACTTCATTCTATGTATCTTTGTGAGAGCTACTTCAAAGACAACTACTTCAAACTGTAACAAATCGCCTAAGGAAGCAAAAATGTTGAGGAATAAACTGCAGAATTCGAACACCTGCTCTAGAGGCGTAATCTGAAGGAAGATCAACCTCAAACTCTTATGAGGTATCTAGCGGGCTTGAAAGAAAAGATAAGGTATGTGGTGGAACTTCAACCTTATAAAACTGTTTATGAATTAAGTACTTTGGTTAACAAAGTGGAACAACAAAGAAAGAGAAGGGGAAAGGAGGTGACAAACTGAAACCCTAGCTCACAAAGAACCCCCTACTCATCCAAAACTTACACTCCACAAAAAGCCATCCCACCTACTAAACGTACCCCACAAAAACGCCCCAACAGTGACCTCAAACCGTCCCCAAACCCATTCAGGCCACGCCAAATGATAGGAGGAGGTGCTTCAGGTGCCAAGGGCTCAGTCACATAGCCTCTGAATGCTCTAACAAGAGAGCCATCACACTGATGGAGTTTCAAAACGCTCTCTTTGAACCTGACCCTGAAGATGTGGAAGAAGAAGTATGCGCTAATCTTGGAGAATTTGCTGAAGAAGTGGTGGAAGAAACAGATGAAGGAGAAATGCTGGTTATGAGGAGAGTTCTCAATAGCTCTCTAGTTCCTGAAGATCAACAATAACGGGAAGCCATCTTCCATTCTCGTTGTACTGTGCAAGGGAAAGTTTGTTCTTTTATTATTGATGGTAGAAGTTGTACTAACGCAGCCTCTCTCACTATGTTGAACAAGCTATAACTCTATACAAGTCCTCACCCATCGCCATACACTATTCAATGGCTCAACCAGAACAAAGCCTTAAAGGTGAATAAACGCTGTTTGGTAAGCTTTTCAATTGAAAGTCTTATCAAGATTCAATATGGTTTGATGTAATACTATGGATGCATGTCATATTTTGCTTGGAAGACCGTAGCTATTTGACAGGAGTGTTACACATGATGGAATAGCTAATACCTACACTCTGATGGTGCAAAATAAGAAGGTAACCCTAGCTCCTCTAAAAGCATCCAATTCGTCCAAGCGTAAGGGAAATAACACAAAACTCATCACTTTCATCATCATTGAACGCCCTGAGTGTAGTGAGCATAAGAAGATCATTCCCTCGAGCCTAAACACAAACCCTAGCTACAAGACGCCTACTGACGAAAGCCCTAACCATGGCAACCCTCTACCTCTCGTCACCATCCCAAAATCACCCTTCAATGTGAACCTTAGTGATCCTCCGAAGGATCAAAGGCAAGATAACCATCAAGCAAGGGGTATGAGGGGATCAAAGGCAAAGGCCCTACTTCTGAATAAGGTTTTTAAGTCCATTGTCAGCAAGTGTCCATTGGCTCGAATTCACAAAGGCCCTACTTCTATCAAAACAAAAGGAAGTCTCCATGTATGGTTAGTCACACCTTGTTGCCTAACTAATGTTCCCTTTACTGTTATGAGACTTATGAATCAGGTTTTTAAGTCCATTGTCAGCAAGTGTGTCGATGACACATTCATACATAGCAAGAGTGAGAAAGATCGAACCTTTGAATCTACTGAAGGATACATAGTTCACGTGAAGGCTCTGGTTCACGTGCAGAAGAATGATGGGCCAATTAAAGTTATTGAAATGGGTGATCCTCCAAGTTTTAGGACAAACTTCTTTCAACAAGGGGGGAATGATGTAAATCAGCCCACGCTAAGTCCCCTCAACCCAATCAAGAAGGCTCATTGGAAACACAAGGATACATATACGGTCCTTCATGAAAGGAATCCATCTAGCTCAGGCCCAACAAAGGAGATTCAGCTCAATTCCATAGAGATAAAAAGGCCAAGGAAGAAGGATTCAAAGCGAAGGCCCCTAAGGCCAACCCATATGGAACGTTCTTTGTTCCAAGAACATATTAAAAACATCCTAGGGGGTCCTAGCCCACACAAATCTCGTCCAAATGGAGCTCAAAGATCACGTAAACTTCACAGGTTTGACTAATTTAGTTTGAATTTCTAAGTTTTGGACTTTTGGATGTAAACTTCACATTTTTAGCATTTAGTTATTATTTATGAGTTTTATATTGTAGTTTTTATTATTTCTAGTCATGTAAGATGCCAAGTAATATCTATAAACTTGGGCATCAACTTATACGAGTCTAGATTAGTTTAGAAGGTTCTAGAATATTCTAGAATGTTCTAGAAGGCTTGTAATAGGCGTGTGGTATTCTAGTTTTGGCTCCAAGTTATGTATCCTTGATGAGGATTGCTTATTTTGTAACTAATACATCTTGGATTAGGACAACCAATTCCGGATAGGATTATTATTGTTATAACAAACTCCCCTTAAGACAAGGAATCCTAATCCAAGGAGGATAAGGTTAGTTAGGCGTCTAGTATTAGGAATCTTTGGCTTGCACACCAAGCTAAGATTTCCAGTGTGATTAGGACTAGTCTAGTATAAATAGCTCACGCTTGTAATCATTCAAAAAATCCGTTTTAGCCATGAATACAAACAAACTTTTAGCTTACCCCTTGAGTGTTTCTTGAAAACTCGTTTTGATCTATTCTATTGTATGTTGCTTTTGGCAAATCAAGTGGTGAGGAAGAGCCTGATCCCTAAACCTAGAAGGTAATTCTGTAACTAGGTTGAAGGTCAAGTAGCCCTAGGGTTTCTTCTTGTTGTATTTCTGTATCAAGATAGATTCCTTGAACTATCCGGGTTACTTTTCGTCTTTCTATCTTAGTTAGTTAGATAAACCCTAAGGCAATCAAAACCACAAGATTCTCTCCCATTCTCTCTCCTCCCCACCAAGTCAATCTCCCACTCTCGCAAATCCTCTCAAACGTCGTCCTTCTATCTCCCATTCTATCGTTCACTCTCTTTCTCTCTTCTCTTTCAAAGATTCAACCTTTCTCATCCACTCTCCACAAAAGTCCTCAAGTCACAAATAGCTTTCCAAGATCCTGTCATTTCACGTGATTCCCTTTCCCATAACCCTAATTCGATCACGTGAAGCATCCCATATTCAGATTGGTTGCACGTCTCTCATTGATGTGTAATTGATCAAGATCTAAACTTTGATCCCGTTATACATCAAAAGTGGTATCAGAGCTTAGGTTTCTTGTGTGCAACCCTAAACCCCATAAAACAGCCCAAACACATTTCCCTCCATTCTCAAGTTCACAAAACCTTCAACCGGCCATACCTATGGTAGCAAAACCAATGATGTTAGTGCTACTATAGTGAGCAACTACTGCAGGAGAAAGTTGAACTGGACGCAAGAGTGGCTTATCTCACCGATCAGCTGAAGCGGTACATGAACATTCAATTCAGGATACCTAGAGAACCTGAAGAGGAAGACTCTCACAAGAGTCCTAGCGAATCTGAGCAGTCCATGAGCTTATCAAGGAGGTCACGTCGTCCTAGGCGTGAGCATAGAGATGAAAGACTCGACTTCAAAGTTGATATTCTTGAATTTGACGGTAATTTTGATCTTGAAGTCTTTCTTGATTGGATTCAAACCGTTTAAAGAGTTTTTGACCTAATAGATGTTCCTGATGAGAAGAAGGTCAAATATAATTCTCTTAAATTGTCAAAGCATGGTAGCATACGGTGGACTAACTTATAGAAGAAGAGACAACATGACAGGAAAAAAAAAGATCCGCGCACTTGGGAAAAGATGAAGAAGAAACTTCATTCTATGTTTTTTCATGAGAGCTACTTCAATGACAACTACTTCAAACTTTAACAAATCGCCTAAGGAAGCAAAAGTGTGGAGGAATAAACTAAAGAATTCGAACACCTGCTCTAGAGGTGTAATATGAAGGAAGATGAACCTCAAACTCTTATGAGGTATCTTGCGGGCTTGAAAGAAAGGATAAGGTATGTGGTGGAACTTCAACCTTATGAAACTGTTGATGAGTTAAGTACTTTGGCTAACAAAGTGGAACAATAAAGAAAGAGAAGGGGAAAGGAGGTGACAAACAGAAACCCTAGCTGACAAAGAACCCCCTACTCATCCAAAACTTACACTCCACAAAAAAGCCAACCCACCTCTTAAACATCCGCCACAAAAACGCCCCAACAGCCACCTCAAACCGTCCCCAAACCCATCCAGGCCACGCCAAATGATAGGAAGAGGTGCTTCAGGTGCCAAGGGCTCGGTAACATAGCCTCAGAATGCTCTAACAAGAGAGCCATCACACTTATGGAGTTTCAAAATGCTCTCTTTGAACCTGAACCTGAAGATGTGGAACAAGAACTATGCGCTCATCATGGAGAATCTGCTGAAGAAGTGGTGGAAGAACTAGATGAAGGAGAGATGCTGGTTATGAGGAGAGATCTCAATAGCTCTCCAGTTCCTGTAGATCAATAACAACGGGAAGCCATTTGCCACTCTCGTTGTACTGTGTAAGGGAAAGTCTGTTCTTTGATTATTGATGGTGAAAGTTGTACTAACGCAGCCTCTCACAGTATGTTGAACAAGCTACAACTCGCTTCAAGTCCCCACCCATCGCCATACACTATTGAATGGCTCAACCAGGGCAAAGGCTTAAAGGTGAATCAACGCTTTTTGGTAAGCTTTTCAATTGGAAAGTCTTATCAAGATTCAATATGGTATAATGTAATACCTAGTATGCCTGTCATATTTTGCTTAGAAGACCGTGGTTGTATGACAGGAGTGTTACACATGATGGAAGAGCTATCACCTACACTCTGATCGTGCAAAACAAGAAGGTAACCCTAGCTCCTCTAAAATTCGTCCAAGCCTAAGGGAAGTAACTCAAAACTCATCACTTTCATGATCACTGAACGCCCTGAGTTTAGTGAGCAAAGGAGATTATTCCCTCGAGCCTAAACACAAACCCTAGCTACAAGACGCCTACTGACGAGAGCTCAAACCACGACAATCCTCAACCTCTTGTCACCATCCCAAAATCACCCCTCAACGTGAACCCTAGAGATCCTCCAAAGGATCAAAGGCAAGATAACCATCAAGCAAGGGGTATGAGGGGATCAAAAGCAAAGGCTCGAATTCAGGAAGGCCTACTTCTATCAAAACAAAAGGAAGTCTCCATGTATAGTTAGTCACACCTTGTGGCCTAACTAATGTTCCCTTTACTGTTATGAGACTTATGAATCAGGTTTTTAAGTCCATTGTCAGCAAGTGTGTCGATGACACATTCATACATAGCAAGAGTGAGAAAGATCGAACCTTTCAATCTACTGAAGAATTCATAGTTCACGTGAAGGCCCTGGTTCACGTGTAGAAGAATGATTGGCCATTTGAAGTATTTGAAATGGGTGATCCTCCAAGTTTGACGACAAACTTTTTTCAACAAGGGGCGAATGATGTAAATCAGCCCACGCCAAGTCCCCTCAACTCAATCAAGAAGGCTCAATGGAAACAGAAGGATACATATAGGGTCCTTCATGAAAGGAATCCATCTAACTCAGGCCCAACAAAGGAGATTCAGATCAATTTTATGGAGATAAAGAGGGCCAAGGAAGAAGGATTCAAGGCGGAGGCCCCTAAGGCCGACCCATAAGGAATGTTCTTTATTCCAAGAGGATGTCCAAACATCCCAGAGGGTCCTAGCCCACACAAATCTCGTCTAAAGGGAGCTCAAAGATCACGTCCAAGACCAAGTACCACGCTCAAAGTGAATTTCACAGTTTTGACTTATTCAGTTTGAATATCACAGTTTTAACCTTTTGGATTTAAACATCACATTTTAAGCATTTATTTATTATTTGTGAGTTTTGTATTGTATTTTTTATTATTTCTAGTCATGTAAGATGCCAAGTAATGTCTATAAAGTTGGGCATCAAGTCTAACTAGTCTAGATTAGGTTAGAAGGTTCTAGAATGTTCTAGAAGGCTTGTAATAGGCTTGTGGTGTTCTAGCTTTGGCGCCAAATTATGTATCCTAGATGAGGTAGACTTATTTTGTAACTAATCCATCTTGGGTTAGGACAACCAATTCCTGATAGAATTATTATTGTTGTAACAAACTCCTCTTAGGATAAGGAATCCTAATCCAAGGAGGATAAGGTTAGTTAGGCGTCTAGTATTAGGAATCATTGGCTTGCACATCAAGCAAAGATTCCCATGCAGTGTGATTAGGACTAGTCTAGTATAAATAGCTCAGGCTTGTAATCATTCAAACAATCCGTTTTAGCCATGAATACAAACAAGTTTTTAGCTTACCCCTCGAGTGTTTCTTGAAACCTCGTTTTGATCTCTTCTATTGTATCTTGATTTTGGCAAATCAAGTGGTGAGGAAGATCTTGATCCCTAAACCTAGAAGATGTTTTGTAACTAGGTTGAAGGTCAAGTAGCCCTAGGGTTTCTTCTAGTGGTGTTTCTGTATCAAGATAGATCCCTTGAACTATCTCGGTTACTTTTTGCCTTTCTATCTTAGTTAGTTACATAAACCCTAAGGCAATTAAAACCACAAGATTCTCTCCGATTCTCTCTCCTCGCCACCAACGTCAATCTCCCTCTCTCAGAAATCCTCTCAAACGTTCTCCCTCTCTCTCCCATTCAATCATTCACTCTCTTTCTCTCTCCTCTTTCAAAGATTCAACCTTTCTCATCCTCTCTTCACAAAAGACCTCACGTCACAAATAGCCTTCCAAGATCCTGCCTTTTCACGTGATTCCTTTTCCCATAACCCTAATTCACGTGAAGCATCCCATATTCTGATTGGTTGCTGTTCGGTTGCAATTTTGTGGTTTTATGTTAGGGTTGTCGGTCTCAGGGATGGGTGTCTAGCATTCTTAGGGTTATGCAATGTGAAGAGTTTCCCAATGCAATAAGCAATAAATCAAGTAAAATAAGCAATTAAAACTAACCCTAGATATGCATCAAACCAATCAACTACCAAAAAGCAATTAAAGCAAGTAATATAAAGCTTAAACACACTAAGCAAAGCAAGTAGCACTAAAACAATCAAGTAAGCTATAATAACCAAGCAAATGAAAACAAGAAATTATACCTTTGATGATCTAAAACTTTTCTTGAATCCTTGAACTTGAGCTTCCTCCTGAACAAATAAGAAAGCGTGAATTGGATTACTAAGAATCCTCAAATTCCCACTTGAGAGTGGAATTTGTGATCCTTAATCCTCCTCCTCACTAAAAGTTGGATTGGATGTTTTTGTGGCTAAACTAGAATAATCAAAACAAGTAATACTAAAAATGAAAGCATAAAATGAAAAGAGACAATGAAGAAAACTCTGAAAATGGATTGATTGAAAGTTGATTACAAAGTAGTTTGAAGAACAAGACAATGAAAACCTAAGAGAGAGAGAGAGATTACAACTTGAAATGCATTCAAAGCTAATTAATCAACAACTAAAACTAGGTTAAAAGACTACCACTGCTAAAATCGCAGTTGAGAGTATATATAATAAGCCCAATTTGTTATACAAAACGCATAATTTCAATCCCCAATTAAACGCGGAAAAGCTGGGTGACTCGGGCGAGTCACCCCCTGACTCGGGCGAGTGAGGCTTCTAGCCCACTGGGTGATGTCTTCTTGGCTGGTGTTCTTCAGCTGTACAGGAAGTCGACTCGATCGAGTCATGCAGATGGCTTGGTTGAGTCATCGTTCTGGTCACACCTTGACTTAGCCAAATTTCCTGAGTTTCATGGTGGCCCGCAGAAGCTTGACTCGCCCGAGCCAGAAGGTGACTCGGGCGAGTCAGCCTTCTGACTCTCACTTCTCCTTGGCTCAACTGAATTTTGCAAGTTACATGCCTTAATGCTTCTAGATGGTAGACTCGGCCGAACAAGGATATGACTCGAGCGAGTCATCCTGTTGCTGCTTCCTCTGTTTGATGAGTTCAGCTCCATTTTGGCTCCATATTGGCTCAATATTGGCTCAATCTCTCATTTTTCCTATAAAATTAGAAAAACCTCATAATAACATGATATACGGGGTTGGAACATGTAAAAATACCCTAATAAAAAGAAGAATTCGGCTCGAAACGAGACCGAACACCACTCCCGCACAAGGGTTTGCTCACCCCGAGCAAACTAAAAACAAAGAAAAAAACTAGAAAAAGAAAACTAAAACCCTAACTCACTTTCGCAGGAATCGCGGATGTATTTAGCGTATGCATCAAGCCCTTTAAAACCCCCGGTAGCCTGGGTGGACGAGGTAGGTCTCGTGAGGGTTTATAGCAACTATACCCACAAAAGCCACAGAAAAAGGAAAGAGGGAAAGTGAAAAACAAAACAAGTTTGAAAAGAAAGAAAAGAAACTGCTCATCTCAGGAATCGAGTTTTTGATCCCTTACATACACCTAACTCAAACATATGCCAATCTTAGGAACCGTTATGAGCATCTCACATACACCTAACTCAAACAACTTCCAATCTTAGGAGTTTTTGATCCCTTACATCTCATGTAAAGCTAAATCCCACTTGTATAAAAGTTTAGAAAGTTCTAACTGATTCCGATAGACTCCAAAGACTCATGCCCGAGCTTAAAACAAGCGAACAACAGAAAATACACAAGGAGTTGCCTGTTAGTCGAGTGGTTTGTAAGACCACGGTTTTATCGTTCTTCCACAGGGAGTTAGAGGCCTTAGCTGCAACTAGTTGACTCTAGGTATGGTTTATGATCATGAAAGGATGAAAGACTTTAGGGTGAAAACAACACAAACAGGATATGTTCATTC
The DNA here is from genome assembly GCA_029582165.1 of Portulaca oleracea. Lineage (NCBI taxonomy): Eukaryota > Viridiplantae > Streptophyta > Magnoliopsida > Caryophyllales > Portulacaceae > Portulaca > Portulaca oleracea. The sequence continues at coordinate 5,581,107 of CM055878.1, read as the reverse complement.
AAAAAGGTAAAACAATGGGTGTCGGGAGACTTTCGGGATGCAAGCGGGAATGAGGAAATGGGTTTCGCAACAAGAGAGTAACGAGAAAGGGAAATCAAATGGTAATTCCGTTAGAAAATACCCACCGGGCTTCCTCTTTCAAGGATAGTCCGGATTAACTTCCCCAAAATCCATCGACAGACCTGGGAAAGTTAATGGAACGAAATTTCCTAGTTAGTTTCTATTCGCTTTCGCGAACTAGAATACTAACTATCCTAATTCCTACCGTCCAACAAGCGTTGGATGTATTCGGGATGCTTTCGCACCCAAATACATCCCATTCGAGGGAACGAAATCTCCTAGTTAGTTACTCACTAATATTGCTAACCCAAACCTAATCACCCATTCACACCCTTAATATCTCCCTTACCCATTAAGGTTCTAGCCACTAAACATCCTAAATATCATGATAATAACATCAACAACTTCATTCATGCTTAATCGAGTAAACAAGATGATAATAAACATTCAACAACACCAACAATATCAAAAACAGAGATTAATAAATAGGCAATAAATTAGAGAGAGAGAGATTAAGAAATGCTCATGGATTGTGATGACAAGGGAGAAAACTTCAGAATAATAAAGCTCCAATGCTCCAAAGTTGAGAATAATCTTCAAACTTCCAATAATAATCAAGAGAATCCAATACAAGAACCAATAATCTCAGCAAAGATCTTCCTTAATCCCCCCAATTTAAGACTTAAAAATGTGATAAAAAGTGCTAAAGTATCATAAAAGATAGATAAAAATTGCTGTCTAATCCCCCCTTGCTAAAATGACCTAAATACATTAAATAGTAATCAAGGTTGTTACTCAAAACTCATCATTTTACACAACAGACAAAACTGGCCCGCAGGGGACCCTGGGCACGGTTAGGGTGACCGTGGCCACGGTCCTGCGTAAGGCAGGCGATTTCTTCTCTTCGCCGACCGTGCCGGTACGGTCCCCAAGCACCGTGGTCACGGTATAGGCGATTAGGGCTGACAACTTTTCGCTCCTTCGCACCGCCGTAGCTACGGTCTTGGGAGACTGTGGCCACGGTCTAGTTCGGTCAGCTTCTTCTTTAGGCATGGTGAAGATCCTACCGTGACCACGGTCAAAGTTACCGTGACCACGGTCTCGCTCGGGTGCAAGGACTCTTCACTTTGGTCTTGGCTCCATCATACCGTGGCTACGGTCAATATGACCGTGGCCACGGTCTCTCTCGGCCACAATTTCCTTTAGAGTACTCTTCAGCCGTTGCCTCCGCTTCCGCTGCCTTTGACATGGCCGGCCCTTCTAATCCTTTGCCTTTGACACGACCAGGGCTCGGGGAATCTTCGGAAATCTCGGGATTCCCAAGATTGGTACAAAATTGGCCCATTTAGATTCGGTTTGAGTAAAACCCTTCGAAAACTACAAAAGCAACTAAAACGCATTAAAAGTTATTAAAACAACTACGAAACAAGTCAAAAGCCTAAGGATTTAGGCGGTATTTAGACATGAAATTGGGTCTAAACATTGCCCTCCCCCGCATTTGGTCGCCCTTGGCTTGGTGAGGGCCGTTGGTGATGCAAGGACCCCTTGACAAGGCCGCAAGCGCACGGTGTACGTAGTAGTACATCAAGGTCGATCCCACAAGGACTCAATTAGCAGCAAAGAAAACTAATCTCTAATGCGATTACTAAGCTAATAAGGTTTTAGGTTTTGGAAAAGGTTTAACAACTAATCAAACTAATAAAGCAGGAAAAATCAATCACAGAATCTATCAAGAGAGAAAGACTTCTAGGGTTACTAAAACCTAACAACGAGTTTGATTACTAAAACCTAGCCTGCACAATCATACATTCAAGAATGAATCAAGAATCGATAACCTCTGAATTCTATCGCCCTTTCGATGCTAAATAGAATTGTTCTAAAAAACCTAATCAACAACTTTTGTCTGCCTTTTAGGTTAAACAGAATTGAAGGTCTTAAAAGTTAGGTTATCTAATGATTCCCTAGTTTACTACTCCTTTTTCAACTTTCATAAGCCTAGGTAGACATGTTGGTAGTCAAATTACCCTAATTCACCTTTCAGTACTTCTCAGGTTAATCTCAAACTCATGAGTATTCGAGCGCTCAAAGAACACACATGAACATGGAAAACACAACCTTCTATTGATTCTAATCAAGAATTCATGCACAGACTAATAGTAATCAATCAAACTACATTGTTTCGGGTTGCAAAACCCTAGAATTCAAAGGAACTACTCACTCATATTCAATGAAAACATGAAACAAGTTCCAAACATCATAATCGAATCTCAAAACTAAGAAAGAAATCAAAAAGAAAGAATAGAAGTGCGAAGAATACAACCCGCCGAGCCTTTCGATCCCGGTGTGGAACCTTCTCCGCGAACGTCGCACCTTTCCTTTGCTAATCTTGATCTTGGTTTCTCTTGAATCGATCCGGTCTTGAATCTTGATGGTGGGGAAGAGGAGTAGAATGGAAGTATTAGGGCTCTCTTTTCTCTCCTTCCCGGAAAAAGAACGAAGGAAAAACGGTAGATAATGACCTCCCCTAGAAAAACCGTCGCTTCCCCTTTTTTCTACTCGTAAAAACAACTGATCTACATAGGCAGTCCGACTGGGTCCGTACAGTCCGTAGAAGTCTGTACGGACCATGGTGATCACCACGGCTGCCCGTGGTTGCCACTGTCCCGCTTCTTTTTTCTTTCCTTCGTGAATCTGAGCTGGGCACAAGGAGCTGAAACGCCACGGACAGTGGCCACCACCACGGGCTGCCTGTGGTGGCTGCTGCCCGGCCATTCCTTGCTCCTTTCCATCCCAAATTTGTAACACGGTTTGGGTTTGACATGTAGAGGTCCGTGGTATATTCACTCTTGCCTAAAGTTGAGAGAAAGGTTGTGTTTTGGCCTCAAAACATATAGATTCACATCAAAAACAAAAACACCAAGTGTAGTAGGGAAATTTCAATAAAAATCAAGGTTCACACATAAAATTATCCTTAATTCATTATTTAAAACCCCCAAAAACATAGTCATGAAACGCAGTTATCAAATCCCCCCATGCTTGCTCCTTGCTTGTCCCCAAGCAAGTACAAGACTCAAAACAAGATGAAAAGACTTGAAAAGGAAAAGAAATCTACTCACACCTCCTCTAATAAAAAGGGCATATGAGAAAGCCAAAACAAGCATACACAAAGAGACTCCCTAGAGAGATTAAGAATCAAATTGAAACAAAAATTGTTGTTCGAAATAGAATCACAGGTCAGGAAGCAACACAACTAATCCATCACAACTCAAATGCAATCAATATCCATTCACATGCCTGGCAAACAAGTTGGGATCGGTAGGACCTCACTTTAGGGTATGTGGATCACTCCCCTCATGTGTTTGAAAAAGGTATGACGGTTCACTCAAAACCTTCAACCAATGTAAACAACCTACCATAAGCTTGACAAGACTCTCAATTCTCTATCGTTATAGACAATATGCACAAATGTTAATCATGAGGACTTTTTAAGGGTTGTAACGGGGCTTAGGTGTAGGGTAAGGAGGGAATTCATTTGGGTAATGTGGAGCTAAGAGCCAAGGACCTAAAGAGCAACATTCCCATAACATAAAACACAACACCTCTTACTTCACACCGCTATTAGGCTCAAATATACATCACGCATTGAAAAAGCAAGGGAAGAGTCAATATATTAAGAAAATCACCATGCCATTCATTTTATTCCTCAAAACTTTTCTCTTTTTTTTCTCTTTTTTTTCTTCTTTTTTCAATAATTTTCTCTTTTTTCTCGGTGAATAGCATAAATACATAAAGATGGACTCATTTCCTTTCAACCATATTTCAACCTCGAATGAAAAAAGGGGATAAATAATGATTATGAGCTATGCTTCCCTCATCAAGCAAACTAACCAACAAAGTCACCAACAATTAGACTATAAAACTGCCCCCCAACTGAATTGTTGCTCCACTAACTTGGCTAAAAGGTGAGGAATCAAAAACAGGCCAAGAGCACGTAATATAGGGTAAACAACAAGACAGGAAAAATGGTTAGTAAAGGGCTAGCAAAAAGAAGTCATGATGTTGGGTGGCTTTTTGGCTATGTGGCTTCAAGATGGGCCTCAATCATATAACACAATGCACAAGTTAAATGAAGTTTCAAAGAGAGTCAAGTCAAGTTCTAGAGATGCAAACATGGTAAGGTCACACTCAAAAGAAAATGAGACTATAAAAATAATAGTCTTTTAGGCTCAAGAAGTTATGGCAATCGCTCAAGAAAGGGTCGAAAATGCTCAAACCGGTTTCTTTTAAAGAAGATTAAGAACGATTTCCCAATTTTGACAACGAAATCCAAGAAACGAAGCAAAAACAAAAGAAAACGGAAAAACAAAAATAACTTTTAAGGTTTTTCACTCCCTTTTTTTCTCCTGTTTCACACATAAATTTTCAAATGTTTCGACAAAAACTACAAAAAAAAACGAAAACAAAGAATCAAAAGCTAGGTGATCTACCCATGATAAATGGAAGAATCACTCCCCACTCCCGCACAAAACTTCACAATGTCCCTATTGTGAGAAGAAGGGTGTCACAAGTAAGGTAGAAGACCTAAAAACACACAAACGAACACATGACAAACAAAATGGTGCCGATCCGAGCCCACACAGCTCCAACAACAATATATATCCAACAATCACACTCAAGGGGTTCGCCACCCAAAAAGAAAAGCAAGCATGCAACATGGATCAATGATATATTCACATAAATAGAAGGTGGAATGAAGTTACTTGAAGATCTTCAAATAACGCATGTCCAGATCGCGATCCACGAACATGAAACCATATAGTCGAGATAGACAACGGAGCATACTATGATCGAGATGTTTATATTCTAGATCAAAGAGGAAAATTCAAATTCTATACAAGGCAAGAAATAAAGACTAACTAATCAAAGAATACTCAACATATTTACAATATGTACATGATCAATGCCTAACCACAACCCCGAATCTCATTATATGAGGCGGGAATTGAGGGTGAAATATCTCGCCGCTATCACGGTCCTACGAATGAGATAACCCCAAACGTAAACTATACATCCTCCACCATACAACCCAAGTTCATGATGCTCAAGCTTACAAAGACAATCATCCCAACCAACGAACCATGACAAAATCAATGAAGCGACACTCAACATCTAACAAGTCCCAAGAATGCAAAATCATATTGGAGGACCTTCCACCATACCCCATCAGACAAACAGCCCGCCCCCCACCACATACGTACCACAAGATATCAGTCAAATAATCCAATGTAAGAGATAAGAGGGGGGGCGGGATGCTCACAATCATTGCTCATCGCCTCCCGGAGGAGGGTAAGGGTAATGTGGGAAGTACGTGGGATAGTACTGGTTGACATAGTCGGGCGGTGCCGGCGGACGATCAGCCATGGCATAGTGATAGTACCCCCAATCTATCCAGTATTGATTTTGTTGATGGAAGTATTCATTGTAACGTTGAAGATGCTCCTCGTGCCTTTGAAAATACTCCTCGTGCCTTTGAAGCGTAGCTTGCTGGTTACGAAGAAGCTCTTGCTGGCTCTCTAGAAGGTTATGTTGGCTTTGAAGCAAAGTTCGCTGCTCCCGAAAGCCCACATTGAGCTGCTCTAATTGGCAGCGTAGGTATCCCATTTGTACGTCACGTGAGCCACTACCACTCGCTTCACCCTGATTTTCCGGTTCCCCTTCCTCTTCCTCTTCTTCTTCCTCTCCTTCCTCTTCTTCCTCTTCCTCCTCTTCATTCGCAAACGGGTCATCGGCTCCCCCGACCCGTCGCATACTCCTTGGGTTCTCCCTACACGACCAATTATGTTGGTTAGTCACGTCCAAGAAACGTGTGGCCCGTTCATGATGCAAATGAATCGAAGTTGCCGCTTTATCGGACCCATGCTTATAGATAGTCTTTGTGGGGTGCCTCTCAAGAATTCCCATCCGTTCCAAGTGCACGCCATCGATCGGATTAGGGAAATAACGAGGTTTGAACTTCGTGAGATAAGCCCTAAACCTTTGTTTCTTCAAAAAGTGGCATATGATATGCCCCATACCAATCGTTGTCAACAAATTCTTCGAGGTGATCTCCTTCCAACAATGTAGAATACACGACCCCATATTAACCCTTCTCCCATGGAGAGTGTTCAACATTACAAAAAGATCATCCCTCCTAACATTAGCTCGTCCATCATCCCTCCCAAAAACAGAACTCGAGACTATCCTATGGAAAATTCTCACTGCCAATTTGCATAAGTCCCGACTCTTGGAATTTTTAGTCAAAAAGGATGCGTCTTCGGCGTGCAACCGTTGGTGCTTCCTTCGCCAACATGTAAGGCTCTTCATAGCGGCTTGCTCATCAAAATGAACGTTCTCCTCATAGTAGATTCCATCTTCCGGTAAACCAAGCGCGCGGCTTAGTTCTTGCACGATGCAAGTTTTCTCTTTGTTGTCCACCCTATATCGAAACTTCGCGCTAGGTTTGCCATCATCCTCCACTTGTAATGAGCTTAGGAACTCGAGGATGGGTTGGACGTAGATAGACTCGTTAACTTTTATGAACGTGCGCCACCCCAAGACTTGAATGATGTATTCGAAACTAGGCCCACAATAGACTTTGTTTACGGTCGCCTCATCATAGATGTCGGGAGCAAAGATCTTCCGACGTTGATATAGCTCATATTTTTCTTTATGATGGGCATCCCTAAATGTGACTCTCACCGTTGCAGCTTGAAGTAGTGTGGGTGATTGTTCTTTATAACGATCCTTATCCACGGCCGAAGAGGATTCGGGTGGAGGTGAAGGAGATCGTTCCTCATCATTGCGCGCACGCTTAGATCGAACCATTTTCGTGGCTTGGTGTAATATAAGTGAACTTTAGAGCACCCAAACAGCAACAAATGAACACAAGCACTCAAGTCCTAATTCCCAAGAACAATTCACAAGCAACACCCAACTTAACTTTGAAATTTGAACTTAAAGCACCAAAATTGGATGTTACCTTCCAAACAAGCACAAAAGGAGAGAGTTGCTGAAATCTTGAGCCCCAATTTGAGCACCAATGACTCCAAATCAACTAGGCACAATCGAACACCCAAAAACTTGAAGCACCAAGGGAGGATTCGCACTACCCCTTCCTGAGTTGAAGGTCGCACCCCACAAGAACAATGGTAAGGCCACACTATTAAGGCACACACGACTGCGAAGAACTCTTGTGCATAAGGCACAGACAAGAAATCGCACTATTAGGGCACAAAACTTTGAAAATCTGAGAAGAAAGAGAAGAGATTAGTGAAGATTGAGAGATAGGGTTAAGTTCTGGGTTTGGGGGAAGTAAGAGAGTGAGATGAGAGAGAAAACAAGTGAGAAATTATGAAAGAAGTGAGAGAAATATGAAATTTGAGCCCCGATAAATCTCAGATCTGGAGATGACTCAACTGAGTCGTCCAAACGGCTCGCCCGAGTCGTGCTTCTGTGCGCCTTGGAAAATCCTGGCAGAACGATGGCTCGACCGAGTCGTCTAAATAGCTCGCCCTCGCCTCTCTTCTGAGTTTAAACTTGCCTTAGCGACAATCTCAATTTCCTTTAAGCTCAGTGAACTGACTCGGTCGCGCCAACTACTGACTTGGTCGAGTCATGCTTCTGGAACTTCTGACCCTTCTTTTCTTTTTGAGTTTCAGAGTTATCTCTGTGGATTGACTCGGGCGCGCCTAATTGTGACTCGCCCGAGTTAGGCTCCTGCCCAAAAATTGAAAAAAAGTTAGTTTATTTTCTCAAAATAAAGTAAGTATGTAACTCTCACTTCCACTAAAATTTTTTTAAACTCTCAACACTCTAAAACCTCCCCGGGCACCTTAAAACCCGAAACACTTACCTAATAATTAAAAATTCTAACTAAGAACTGTCTCAACTAAAGACTGAAACAAAATGAAACCAAAAAAAAAACATACGAAACCTAAGAAAATAACTACCCCAAAACTTTTTACAAGGAAGAGAGAAAAAACCCGGCATGCATGCCTCCCCACTCCCACACAAAAAGGTCACACTATGTCCTCATTGTGACTAAAAAGAGAGGAAAACAAGCACCCTAAAAGAAGAAACAACAAAAATCTCACCAAAGCAATGAAAAAGAACTTCTCACTAACTAAATTCAAACAATAAGGAAAGATGATACCTGATTGGATTATAATTGAATCTTTGCATGACTTGTAAATGGAGATTGATTATACAAGCGACGAATGATGCACATACGCACAATAAATTTATCCTTTCATCTTGTTAGTGCATAATTAGGAGAAGTAAACAAGAAAATAAACTAAGAAAAGAAACTAATTTACAATATGTATAAGAATGTTAACATACCTTCCTTCAACCAACAAACAGATCATGGAATGTCACACATTCCACATCCACCTTCTTCGGAAGCTCCAAGAAGGGTTCCAACTTGTGACGGTTAACTTTCCACACAGACTCATTAGTGGGGTTCTTAATCTCAACAACTCCTGATGGAAACACGGTGGTCACAATAAAAGGTCCCATCCACCTAGATTTCAGTTTACCCGCAAACAAATGTAATCGTGAGTCGTAAAGAAGGACTTTCTACCCCGGAACAAAGGTTTTCCGAAGAATAACTCTATCATGCAAAACCTTAGATCTATCGTTGCTCAATCTCCCATTCTCATATGCTTCCCTCCTTAATTCTTCTTGTTCGCACAAGGTAAACTTCCTAACATCCCCAGCCTCCGAAAGGTCAAGATTCAAGGCTTTCAAAGCCCACCACGCTCTATGTTCAAGTTCAACTGGTAAATGGCATGGTTTTCCAAAATCTGCTCTGTACGGAGACATTCCTATAGGTGTCTTGTAGGCCGTCCTATAAGCCCATAAAGCATCGGTTAATTTGACAGACCAGTCTTTTCTATTCTTAGACATTGTCTTCTCAAGAATTTGCTTAATCTGCTTATTGGACACCTCAGCCTGACCATTTGATTGGGGATGATACGCGGTGGTCAATCTATGCTCCACAGAATACTTCCTAAGCAAAGCCGCAAAAGATAGGTTGTTGAAATGGGTACCTTGGTCGCTAATTATCGCTCGAGGCACTCCAAACCTAGAGAAGATATTTTCCTGAAGGAATTTAGTCACTACTTCTGCATCATTTCTCTTTGACGGAATGGCCTCTACCCATTTAGACACATTGTCTACTACTAGAAGGATATACTCATTCCCAAAGGAGGTCGGGAATGGACCCATAAAATATATATCCCACACATCGAAGACATCTACAAAGATTTTGGGTTGTAGAGGCATCATATCCCTCCTAGATATCCTTCCTAGGCTTTGACATCTAGCACCGCCTAGCGTAGTCATGGGCATCCCTAAAGATGGTCGGCCAATAGAAACCACATTGTAAGACTTTGTATGTCGTTTTCTTCCCAGAAAAATGCCCCCCACATGGTTGGTCATGACAAAATGATAAAACATCTAAGATAGACTCATCGCGTATGCATCTTCTAAGGATTTGGTCGGGATAATAATTAAACAGATAAGGGTCATCCCACACGAAGTTTTTCACAATATATAGGAACCTATCTCTATCGTGTTTATTTCAGTCCCCGACATTTCCCCATTCACCTTAAAGTTAACTATGTCAGCAAACCATGGCTCTACTCCTATGCTAAGAATACATTCATAAGGAAAACTAGCATCAATAGGAGTTTCTTTCTTATTTTTAAGTACTATTCTAGAGAGATGGTCTGCTACTGGATTTTCAGCCCCTTTTCTATCCCTAATTTCACAACCGAACTCCTGGAGCAATAACACCCACCTAACAAATCTCGGTGTTGATTCTTTCTTTTCCATAAGGTATCGAATAGATGAGTGATCTGTTGTTTAGACCCGATTTCGTGTCTAAATACTGCCTACATCCTTAGGCTTTTGACTTGTTTCGTAGCTTGTTTTATAAACTTTTAATGCGTTTTGGTTACTTTTGTAGTTTCCGAAGTGTTTTACTCAAAATGATTCTAAGTGGGCCAATTTTGCACTAATCCTGGGAATCCCGAGATTCCCTAAGATTCCCCGAGCCCTGGTCGTGTCAAAGCAAAATTAGAAGGGTCATGTCGAAGGCGTGAGCGGAAGCAACGGTTGAAGAGCACCCTGAAGAAAATTGTGGCCGAAAGAGACCGTGGCCACGGTCATATTGACCGTAGCCACGGTGTGATTGAGCCATAACCTAAGGAAGATACCTTGCCACCCGAGATAGATCGTGGTCACGGTCACTCTAACCGTAGGCACGGTGAGATCTCTACCCTGCCTAAGGAAGAAGCTGCCCGAACTAGACCGTGGCCACGGTCGCCCATGACCGTAGGCACGGCGGTGCGAAGGAGTGAAAAGTTCTCAGCCCTAATCGCCTAGACCGTGACCACGGTGCATGGGGACCGTGCCCACGGTGATTCGAAGCGAAGAAAAGAAATCGCCGCCTTACGCAGGATCGTTGCGACGGTCACCTTCACCGCGCCCACGGTCACCTGCGGGACAGTTTTGTCTGTTGTGTAAAATGATGAGTTTTGAGTAATCAACCTTGATTACTATATAATGTATTTAGGTCATCTAGACAGCAGCTTTTGTCTATCTTTTATGATACTTTAGCACTTTTTATCACATTTTAAGCCTTAGATTAGAGGGATTAAGGAAGATCTTTGCTGAGATTATTGGTTTTTGTATTGGATTCTCTTGATTATTATTGGAAGTTTGAAGATTATTCTCAACTTTGGAGCATTGGAGCTTTATTATTCTGAAGTTTCTCCCTTGTCATCACAATCAATGAGCATTTCTTAACATCTCTCTCTAATTTATTGCTTGTTTACTAATCACTGTCTTTGTTATCATTGATATTGTTGGTATTGTTGAATGTTTATTGTTATCTTGTCTACTCTTTTAAGCATGAATGAAGTTGTTGATGTTATTATCATGATAGTTAGGATGTTTAGTGGCTAGAACGTTAATGGGTTAGCGAGATATTAAGGGTGTGAATGGGTGATTCGGTTTTGGTTAGCAATATTAGTGAGTAACTAGTTAGGAAATCAACTTCCTAATCCTATCCTTCCCTCATTTTTCCAACGAAATTACCATTTGAATTCCCTTTCTCGTTACTTTCTTGTTTCGAAACCCATTTCCTTATTCCCGTTTGCATCCCGAAAATCTCCTGACACCCATTGTTTCACCTTTTTTACTGAACATTGTGTGTTTGTGCTGTTTTTACCCAAAATTCTATCATCCTTTCATGATCATTAAACCATACCTAGAGTCAACTAGTTGCAGCTAAGGCCCCTAGCTCCCTGTGGAAGAACGATAAAACCGTGGTCTTACAAACCACTCCACTAACAAAATAGCGCCGTTGCCGGGGAGCAAGCGCACCTAGCTTAGCTCTTTGTCTTTAGGTTGTTTAAGATCATTTCACTGCTAGAGAGTTTGTTATCCTTAGTTACTGGAAATTTGATTCTTCTGTTTGTTCCTTTTGTGCATCCAGACTCACTCTCGACGAGGCCAAACTCCTGTAACTCCACCGAACCCAAATCCGGAGAGTATTATTCGACAAGCTAACGCCGGTTCGAGACGAGCTAGACAACAAAGGGAGCGAGAGACGATCGAAATTCTAATGGCTGAAGGAGAGCAAATTCCACCCCGTACCTTAGCATCATATTCCTTACCATCGTCAGGTACGGGAGGCGATCCCATCACATTACCAGAATTACCACCGAATGCATCATTCGAGTTCAAGCCATATTTATTGGAGATATTTGAGAACACCCCGTACCATGGAGGAGAGCATGAAAATCCTATTGACCACATCAACAGATTCGAGCAGCGCATCGGCTTCGTACAAATGAATGGAGTTTCCGCCGAATACATGAAGCTGAAGTTTTTCCCTCTTACTTTGAATGGGAAAGCATTATTATGGCTCAACACATGTCCGCCCGGAACTTATTCAACATGCGATGCCCTTAGCCGCGACTTTCTTCAAAGGTTTTTCCCCAATGATGGGACGTGTCGGTTGAGGCAAGCCATCATGTGCTTCAAGCAAGAGCCCGATGAGTCGTCATTCGAAGTATGGGGGAGATTCAAAGGTCTCCAATGGAGGTGTCCACACCATAATCTTGAGGATTGGTTATTATTGCATCACTTCTATTCCGGATTGAGTAGCTCTTTGCGAGAATCCATCGATCATGCCTCGGGGGGCATGTTCCTCAAGAAGATGGCGGAGGAAGCAAAAATATTTCTTCACGAGCTATCTCAAAACTCTCCTCATTCGGGAGGCGGCCGTGGTCCAAGAGATGGTCCTCCTCTAGAAAGCAATCCTACTATTAAATTTCTCATGAATGTCGTTCTTGGGATGCAACAAAAGGCAGCTTTGGAGGAAACCACGAGGCAAGTAAAGGCGGCTCAAGAAGTACCTATGCTTATTTCGGATGCCCGAGTCTTGGTATGTGATTTTTGTGGAGGGCCACATTCTTCTAAGCGATGTGAAGAGTATCAAACCGAGCAAGTCCAAGCCATCTATCCCAACAATAACCTCTCCTATACCAATCAAACCCCCATTCGTCCTCGTGGGAATTGTGCCTACAACCAACAAGCTCCGCTAAACCAAAACCCACCCCCCGGTTTCCCAAATCAAAATCGCCGCCAATACCACCAAAACCACCACCAAAATCCTCACCAAAGTCAATCTTCCCAAGCACCAAAACCACCACAATAAGAAACCCTTGACCAAACCCTTCAAAAGTTGGCCCTATCTCAAGAAAAGATAGCCTTATCTCAAGAAAAGATGGCCTTAGATCGAGAAAAAGACCAAACTCGCATTAAGAAGCTCGAGTTATTATTGGCTCAATTGGCACAACAATCTCAACCTATCCAATCTTTGCATAGCCAACCCCAACCTAACCCGAAGGGACAACTTAATGCTATTACATTGAGGAGTGGCAAGGAGATTGATGGACCTAGGATGGTGGGAGAGGAAGTCTTGGGTGACAAAAAAGGTGATGTGGTGGATATCTCGGAGGAGGAAGATTTCTTGGAGAAGCGGGAAAGTGAGTTAGTCTTAGGTGAGGAAGTTGAGGGAGCACATGAAGATGAATTGGGAGAATCTAGTAAAGAAAGAGAGGAGATGGAGAAGTTAAGGAAAGGGAAAGGAAAGATCGTGGAAGAAGAACCAATCCAAACTATTGAAAAGCCAAAGCTACCGTCGGTCCCTTTTCCCGATCGGTTAGCAAAGCCAAAATCCGATGCAAAGTTTTCAAAATTCATTGAGATGCTAAAGAAGCTTTAAGTGAACATTCCATTTCTTGATGCCATTTCTGAAGTCCCGTCCTTCAAGAAGCATTTGAAAGAGCTTCTCACGAGCAAGAGGAGGATTCAAGAGAAATCTACGATCCATTTGAGAACGGATTGTAGTGCAATTATCGATAACAAATCACCGGAGAAGTTAGCAGACCCCGGAAGTTTTTCTATTCCATGCACCATTGGTGATATGCGGATTGGCCGTGCCCTTTGCGATCTAGGAGCAAGTGTAAGCGTCATGCCTTATTCGATTTGCAAGAAGTTAAATCTCGACGATCTAGCTCCTACAACAATTAACCTTCAATTGGCCAACCGTTCCGTGCGAAGACCTTTGGGAATATTGGAAGACATCCTTGTCCAAGTGGGGCGGTTTTTGATTCCTTGTGATTTTGTGATCTTGGAGATAGAGGAAGACAACAACATCACTATTATTTTCGGATGGCCGTTCCTTGCTACAGTAGGAGCAATTATCGATGTGAAGAATGGAAGCATGTTGTTGAATGTCGGGAATGAAAGCATAATTTTTCAACTCGAGGGGTCATTGAAAGGTCCTTCGTATGGGGACTCATGCTATGCTATTGATATGATGGAGTTTCTTGTTGATGAGTATATTGAGGACTCCCATTTCCTTGAATATATTTGCGACGATCCCTTGGGAGCTTGCTTATTGGAGTCTTTCCAATTTGAGACCGACGGCACCGATATTACTTTCTTCACCAACCTTCTTGGCTCTTCACCCATGCATGAGGATATTATTATTGATGAGCCTTATATGGAGTGCATGGAGATTCAAGATGCGATCTACAAAGGTATGTCTTCCTCTCAAATTCAATCTTCTACTCCTTTAGAGCTTAAAGCTTTACCCCCTTCCCTACAATATGCTTTCTTGGATGATGAGAAATCTTATCCTGTCATTGTGAATGCGAATTTGAATTATTTTGAATTGTCCAAGTTGCTTGATTTGCTTGGAAAACATAGGGGTGCATTAGGTTATAAAATAGAAGATTTGAAAGGTTTGTCCCCTTCCATATGCATGCATTCGATTGACTTGCTAGAAGATGCCAAGCCTACTAGGCAACCCCAACGTCCTTTAAATCCCAACATGCAAGAAGTGGTTAAAGAGGAAGTAGTAAAATTGTTAGCTGCTGGGATCATCTTCCCCATCGCAAATAGCGAATGGGTAAGCCCGTTTCAGTGTGTACCCCAGAAGGGTGGATTGACCGTAATTGAAAATGACAAGAAAGAACTAGTTAGTACCCGGACCGTCACCGGTTGGCGGATGTGTATCGATTACCGACAATTAAACAAAGTAACAAAGAAGGACCATTTCCCCCTTCCCTTTATTGACCAGATGTTAGAACGGTTGGCGGGTCATTCGCATTTTTGCTTTTTGGATGGGTACTCGGGTTCTTTCAAATTCCAATCCACCCCTCACATCAAGAAAAAACCACCTTCACTTGCCCATATGGGACATTTGCTTATCGTCGCATGCCATTTGGTTTATGTAATGCCCCTGGGACTTTTCAACGTTGTATGATGGCTAGTTTTAGCGATTTCATTGAAAAATGCATGGAAGTCTTTATGGATGATTTTTCTGTGTACGGTAATTCTTTCGATGAATGTTTGCTAAATCTCGAGAAAGTGTTAACTCGTTGTGAGGAAGTGGATCTAGTTCTGAATTGGGAGAAATGCCACTTCATTGTGGAACAAGGTATCGTTCTGGGTCACTTAATCTCTTCTAAGGGCATCGAAGTGGACAGGGCTAAAGTTGAGGTTATAGAGGGCCTACCACCCCCAGTTTCTGTTAAGGAGGTGCGTAGTTTCCTTGGCCATGCCGACTTTTATCGCCGGTTCGTCAAGGATTTTTCAAAAATTGCTCGACCTCTAACTGACCTCTTGTGCAAAGATGCCCCTTTCATTTTCATTGATGAGTGTCTTGAGTCATTTCATAGGTTGAAGCAGGCTTTGATTTCCGCTCCGGTAGTTCAACCTCCGGATTGGACGCTACCCTTCGAGATTATGGCCAACGCGAGCGACTTCGCTGTGGGAGCGTGTTTGGCCCAAACAGTAGACAAGAAGCCAAGGGTCATCTATTACGCAAGCCATGCGCTTGATAGCACCCAAAGGAACTACACTACCATAGAAAAGGAGCTTTTAGCGATCGTTTTTGCGCTCAACAAATTCCGGCAATACCCATGTTCTCTAAGGTGGTAGTCTACACGGATCATGCCGCTATCAAATACTTTATGGGAAAGAAGGAGACAAAACTGAGACTTATACGGTGGGTCTTGCTTATGCAAGAATTTGATTTGGAAATCCGCGATAAGGCGGGCACGAAGAATGTCGTAGCCGATCACCTCTCGACGATTCTTGTCGACTTGGAAGACACCCAACCGATTGTAGATGCTTTCTCGGACGAGCGACTCTTGGCTATCAACTCACATCCTTGGTATGCGGATATTGTGAATCATTTGGCGAGCGAAGTGATCCCTTAACACTTGAACCATCATCGAAAGAAGAAATTCCTCCACGACATGAAGCATTACTTTTGGGATGACCCTTTCCTTTTCCGTCTTTGCAATGACGGGATGTACCGGCGATGTATTCCCGAGAGTAAAGTGCAATCTATCTTGACCCATTGTCACGAATTTCCGGTGGGAGGTCACGATGGCCCCTAAAAGACGGCAGCGAGGGTTTTGCAAACCGGCTATTGGTGGCCGACTCTCTTTCGTGACGCCCACTTGCATGTCAAGCAATGTGATAGGTGTCAAAGATCCGGTAACATCTCCCGGAAGAATGAAGCGCCATTGAACTATATTCTTGAGGTGGAAGCTTTCGATGTGTGGGGATTGGACTTCATGGGACCTTTCCCGTCGTCAAGGGGTTTCCAATACATCCTAGAGGCCGTGGACTATGCCACAAAGGGGGTCGAAGCCATACCATGTGTAAGGTGCGATGGGGAGTCCGTTTCGAAATTCTTGAAAAAGACCCTATTCCCAAGATTTGGCATTCCACGGGTCATCATTAGTGACAACGGCTCCCATTTCATCGAAAAGAGATTCGAGTCTCTCTTGGAGAAGTACGGCATCAAGCATAAGAAGGGACTCCCTTACCATCCATAAACACAAGGTCAAGTGGAAATCTAAAACCGTGCCATCAAAGAGATCTTAGAGAAGACGGTTAGCTCTTCAAGGAAAGATTGGGAAGAAATATTAGATGAAGTCTTGTGGGCATACCGCACCGCTTTCAAGACACCGATCGGTACTACCCCTTAACGTCTTTTCTATGGGAAGGCGTGTCACTTCCCCGTAGAACTTCAGCACAAAACCATGTGGGCAATCAAGAAGTTGAATTTCAATCTCAAGGCAGCCGGAGGTAGTGGCTATTTCAATTAGAAGAACTTGAGGACTTAAGGCGTCATGCGTATGAGAACAACAAGATCTACAAGGAGAGAACGAAAGCATTGCATGACAAGAGGTTGAACCGACGTGAGTTTGTGGTAGGCGATAGGGTTCTCATCTTCAACTCAAGGCTGAAGTTATTCTCTGGGAAATTGAGATCAAGGTGGTCCGGACCATTTGAAATTGTGAGAATTCTTCCCGCCGGAGTGGTTGAATTGAAAGATGCACAAGGAAAGTGTTTCAAAGAAAACTCATCGAATTCTTCCCGCCGGAGTGGTTGAATATGTCGGGACAGTTGTGGCATACCTCACGGATTTTGAAGATTGAAAAGCATCGGGATAGGTCGAGCTATGACCTACAAAACAAGCACCTGGGAGAGGTATGAACTACTTCCCCCTCTTTTAGAGTTTTCTTTCAATTTTTAGTTCTTTCATTTTTTTTTTTATTTCCCTTCTTTTAGTACTTTTCATCTTCCTTTGTTTTATATTAGAGAAAAAAAAATTTTGAGAAAAAAATTAGCAAAAATAGAAAAGTTTGAAAAGAAGAAAAAAAAATCGAGAGTGGTTCTATGAGGGTCGGGGTTCGAAAGTGTTTTTGAGTGTTGGGAGAGTGTCCTTGAATGATAATTGAGCGAGAAAGAAAAGGGAGTGGATGACAAGAGGGTAGATTTTAGGACTTAACATTTTTTTCTCCAAGTTTTGAGCCTTGTAGGTGTTGTGGATGGACCGGAAGGGACCGTGCCCACGGTGGCCAGGACCGTGGCCACGGTCAGCATACGCAAGTTGCTCCCAGTTTTGTCAAGCCGAAGATCACCGTGACCACGGAGGAATTCACCGCAGCCGCGGTCTCATCACTGCTGATTCCTGAAAAATTTTGGTCCCGAATATCACCATGACCACGGTTTATTTACCGTAGCCACGGTCTCCGCCCTGCTTTTTCCCTTCTTTTTCCCTTGCCCGAACCACACCGTGCCCACGGTCGAAAAACTGCGATTGTATCGGGGCTCAACTCTCATTTCCCTCATTTCTCTTTCACTTTCTTCCTCACCGTCACACTCGAAAATCTCCCTAAACCCTAAAATCGCAAACTCCTTCCAAAATTTGACAAACCCATCACCAAATTCCTCCTTTTCTCCCAAGTTTCTTCTGCGAATTGTGCCCTAGCTGCTCTGCACTGCTGAAGCTCGCCATTTCCGATTCAATTCAATCAAAGTTCTGGACGTCTTGTTCCTTGTGAGGCTCGAATCTTTTAAGAAAAGTCTCCAAAGTCTTCATCTCAGGTATTCCTTGTTTGTTGATGCATCCAAGTTTGATTTCCTAGTTGATTTTGATTGTTGTGTGCACATTTCTCTGCCTAGATCTAGGGTTCTTGAGTGTTGAACATTAGAATGATGAAACCAAAAAGGGGTCGACCTAGGAAGCTTCCTCCATCACCACCACAGCTGCCATCTTCTCTCGAATTGAGAAGGACTCAACCAGCTACGTTCATCAAAAGTTGTCCCCGTGCCAAGGTTACTTTTCGCGGTGAACCGCATAAGACTCGCTATGATGAGCTCCAAGAGTGACACATCTACGCTCTAGAGATTTGTAGTGATGAGACAATCAACACTCTTTACTGTCGGTCCAGTTTCGACATTCTCACTCAGGTACTTGGCTGGAAAACACTTCTCAACATCAAGGAACCAATCGTAGACCAGCCCGTACTTAAGTTCATGAGTTCAATTCAAGTCTTTAGTGATTGGTACCCTGAGGCCATTTTCAACTATAGAGTGGGTGATAGGGAGCTAGAATGTTCTGTTCAAGAGTTTTGCCAAGCTTTGGAATTACCAGAGGATGGGGTATACTTCTGGGAGTGTGAGGATTTCGACGAACAAGAAACATGGAAGCGGTTAATTTGTTGGAGAAGAGCACCTGTTGACTCCGAAGAAGGTCAGGCGAAATTCTATTGCCCTAAGGAATCTCGAGCACAAGATTTTTGTAATCCTGTTGTCCAGTTATTCCATTTGGTAATTGCTAATTCAGTGTTTAGGCGAGATGAGAAACGATCACATGTTCGTACGGAAGATCTCTTCATAATTTACAATACTTTGAAGGGGCACCGAGTGAACTTAGGCTCGTGCATTCTACATTGGTTAGGGGAGATGAGTAAAACTGATAATATCACCAACTTGGGAATGGGCCATATAATATGTCACTTCCTCCGGAAGCAAGGGTTTGATGATTACCTGGGGTTATGGAACACGCTATGTCCCTATTCCCATTGATAAGGGGTTGTTGATTGAAATGGAGATAATTTGTGAGTGCCATTCACGCACCGTCTACCATCATGGTTATGGCGATAGGAAAATCTGCATTCCTGTCGACCCCACTCATGCCGAAGAATGGCTCGATATTGCAAATAATGAAAATTGGTCGTGCGGACAATTTTATTGTTGGCCGAGGATAATTGGCGGTGCACCTATACCCATTTCTAGTTTATTGGAAGAGTTTGAGGAGAATAACCATGAAGAGATGCCAGAGAGCTCAGCACAGCATGGCGATCTGAACCGAATTACTTCTGAAATCAAAGGCTTGAGTATTCAGATGCGTGAGCAGAACAAACTCCTCCGTTCCTAGGTAAAGTTGCACGAGGATCAACAAAAGGAGCTTGTGAACATCCAACGACACCTGCAACACCACGACGAGTACCTCCGCCAACAAAACCGCTTCATGCGCGATTGGAGTTTTCATCATTACACTGTTGAGGGCCGTATCTCAGCACCTCCAGACTATGAAAATCCCTATTACCCATCCTTCCCTCCACTCCAACCTCGTTCTCCGTCGGGAGGGTCCGCTTGAGGACCGTTTGTAAGCACCCCACCCCCACCCGACCTTTATCATTGTTCTATTTACTTTATTTTGTGAAGTATAAGTGTGGGGGAGTGCTTCTTCGGGGTTTTGGATGCGACGTCTGGTGGTTTTGGATTGTTGGTCTCTCGGTTTCATTTGGTATGTGTTAGCATATTTTGGGAATTGTTCGGTTAGGTTGCTCGGGTTTTTCCTTGTCTTGTCTGTTTTTCATGAATGGTCGAGTTGTTGGATGGTTGTCTGATGGTTGTTTGATGGCTGTTTGTTGGTTGTTTTTTGTGGGTTGGACTGTTGTTTAAGCATTTCTCGCTTGTATTTTGGGCATTGATGGAATGTAACCGAATGTTATTTGTGATGTATGCAATGAATTAGTTGTTTCGGTTAGTGTGTATCGAGTTTCACCCTTATTTCCCACCTCAATGAGTGAGACTCGGGGATAAGGTAAGTCATTGGCAATGTATATATTGTTAATATTTTAGTTTTCACTTTTTCAATCTCTTTTCATAATCTTTTAAGTTAGATTTTCCTTTCTTTTGCTTTTGTTATCGCATGCGAATTCTATAGTTATAAAGTCGTCTTTTACTCTAATATTGTTCCGACTCTCTTGAACGACGACTTCGGATCGCTATTTTCAACGCTTATGAAGAGCTTGAGGTAATATCTTTCCACCTTACTCTTTTTATGTGAATTCTTATCATGATCCGTCGCATGCTTGGTTTTCTTTTGGGTGGCGAACCCCTATGAGTGTCTGTGTTGGGATATCTATTGCTGTTAGAGCCGTGTGGGCTCGGGTCGCCACCACTTCTACCTGCTAGTTGTTTTGTTTCTTTGTGTTTTTGTAGGTTCTCTACCCTTTTCATGCGACACCTTCCCACAATGAGGACATTGTGGAGTTTTAAGTGTGTGGGGGGGGGGGGGAGGGATATTCTGCTTCAAGGGTAGATCACTTAGTCGTTTTGTTCTTTGTTTCCCTAGTTTTTGCTTAAAATTTAAAAATTTTTATGTGAAAAAGGAGAAAAAAAGGGAGTGAAAACCTTTTCGTTTTTTTCTTTTCGTTTTGTTTTTGTTTTGCTTTGTTTCCTGGATCTCGTTTTCGAAGTTGAGAAGCCGTTCTTAAACTTTTTTCTAAAAGTAATCGGTTGGAGCATTTTCAACCCTAACTCGGGTCCTAGTCGAGACTTATCCTTAATAGACTCCCTTCATTAAGTGTCTTGTGAGACTCCCGTTCCTTTCTCGTTTTGTTGGGAACCCGGAGATTCTAAGGGCTTGTGTCTGAGTTTGTTTTGTTTCTCATTTAGCAAAAGCAAAAAGCGCAAAAAGAAAAGAAAAGAAAGAAAAAGGAAAAAGAAAGAAGAAAGCTTTCATAAGATATAATAACCTGAATAAGTGGAGTGTGTCGCTGAAGACATTAACCACCATACACTTAGCCAACCTACACGGGCCCGGTATTCGTGGTACGACATTGGATACCCCTTAACCCTCCTCCTATATCGCCACTGCGAGAGGCGTATGGAAAAGACCGTGTTGGGAGGGTATACCCCTTATATGGGTCGTCCAATTCCCGAAAGTAAGGCTAATACCGACTTTTAAAAACCAAAAAGAAAAAAATAAGAAAAAGAAGAAAGAAAAGAAAAGTTTTGCTTCTAAAAAGAGCGGGGCCTCCCCTTGCATCACCTAGGCCCTCACCAAGCCAAAGGCGACCAAATGCGAGGGAGGGCAACACTCCTCTCGGTTGTTTCGTTGTTTTCAAATTCGGACGCGAGTTTTTAGAGTCTTTTGGTTCCCATTAAACCCTTGTTGTGCTTTTGCTGTGGGGTTTCGCTTGTTACAAGGTGTAGGGAGTTGAAAATCTTTAAGATCGACCTTTTTCTGAGTCTGGTGTTTGTGTGTTGCTCCTAACGGTTACTTTGGGAGGTTTAATCGCGTTTTCTTAGTTTGGATTGTGAGATCTTGTGAATCAAAGCCCTTGTTTTTCGTTCCTTTTTATTTTCTTCGGTTTTGGTTTCACTTTCCCTCTCTTTTTTTTCTTTGGCTTTTGTGGGTACAGCCGCTACAAACCCTCACGAGTCTGTCTCGTCCATCCGGGCTGCCAGGGGGTTCAAAGGGCTTGGTGCATACGCTAAATGCACCCGTTTCTCTCCTACGATAGAGGAGTTTGTGTTAGTTAGTTTGTTTCGTTTTGTTTTGCTTGGGACGAGCAAAGGTTTAAGTGTGTGGGGGTGTTTAGACCCGATTTCGTGTCTAAATACCGCCTAAATCCTTAGGCTTTTGACTTGTTTCATAGCTTGTTTTAATAACTTTAATGCGTTTTGGTTACTTTTGTAGTTTCCGAAGTGTTTTACTCAAAACGATTCTAAATGGGCCAATTTTGCACCAATCCTGGGAATCCCGAGATTCCCTAAGATTCCCCGAGCCCTGGTCGTGTCAAAGGCAGCGGATTAGAATGTCGAAAGGCAGCGGAAGCGGAAGCAACGGTTGAAGAGCACCCTGAAGAAAACTGTGGCCGAAAGAGACCGTGGCCACTGTCATATTGACCGTAGCCACGGTGTGATTGAGCCATGACCTAAGGAAGAGACCTTGCCACCCGAGATAGACCGTGGTCATGGTCACTCTGACCGTAGCCACGTTGAGATCTCTACCCTGCCTAAGGAAGAAGCTGGCCGAACTAGAGCGTGGCCACGGTCGCCCATGACCGTAGCCACGGCGGTGCGAAGGAGCGAAAAGTTGTCAGCCCTAATCGCCTAGACCGTGACCACGGTGCGTGGGGACCGTGCCCACGGTGATTCGAAGCGAAGAGAAGAAATCGCCTGCCTTACATAGGACCTTGGCCACGGTCACCTTCACTGTGCCCACGGTCCCCTGCGGGATAGTTTTATCTGTTGTGTAAAATGATGAGTCTTGAGTAACAACCTTGATTACTATTTAATGTATTTAGGTCATTTTAGCTAAACATCATCTAGACAACAACTTTTATCTATCTTTTATGATACTTTAGCATTTCTTATCACATTTTAAGCCTTAGATTAGAGGGATTAAGGAAGATCTTTGCTGAGATTATTGGTTCTTGTATTGGATTCTCTTGATTATTATTGGAAGTTTGAAGATTATACTCAACTTTAAAGCATTGGAGCTTTATTATTCTGAAGTTTTCTCCCTTGTCATCACAATCAATGATCATTTCTTAACCTCTCTCTCTCTAATTTATTACTTATTTACTAATCTCTGTTTTTGTTATCATTGATATTATTGGTATTGTTGAATGTTTATTGTTATCTTGTCTACTCTTTTAAGCATGAATGAAGTTGTTGATGTTATTATCATGATAGTTAGGATGTTTAGTGGCTAGAACCTTAATGGGTTAGGGAGATATTAAGGGTGTGAATGGGTGCTAAGGTTTGGGTTAGCAATATAAGTGAGTAACTACTTAGGAAATCAACTTCTTTATCCTATCCTACCCTCAAGTGGGATGTATTTGGGTGCGAAAGCATCCCGAATACATCCAATGCCTGTTGGAAGGTAGGAATTAGGATAGATAGTATTCTAGTTCGCGAAAGCGAATAGAAACTAACTAGGAAATTCCGTTCCATTAACTTTCTCGGGTCTGTCGATGGATTTTGGGGAAGTTAATCTGGACTATCCTTGAAAGAGGAAGCCCGGTGGGTATTTTCTAACGGAATTACCATTTGATTTCCCTTTCTCGTTACTTTCTCGTTGCGAAACCCATTTCCTTATTCCCGTTTGCATCCCGAAAGTCTCCCGACACCCATTGTTTTACCTTTTTGACTGAACATAGTGTGTTTGTTCTGTTTTTACCCTAAATTCTATCATCCTTTCATGATCATTAAACCATACCTAGAGTCAACTAGTTGCAGCTAAGGCCCCTAGCTCCCTGTGGAAGAATGATAAAACCGTGGTCTTACAAACCACTCGACTAACATATGTATAAACAATGACCTTAGCACCAAGCAAGTAGGATCGAAACTTTTCAAACGCATACACTACAGTTAAGAACTCCTTTTCAGTCACAGTGTAATTAAGTTGGGCCTCATTGAGTGTGTGACTAGTATAGTGAATCACTACCGACTTCTTATCAATGCGTTGACCAAGCACAACACCAATCACAAAATATGATGCGTCACACATCAACTCAGACGGCTCTCCCCAAGTGGGAGGCTTGAGAATAGGAGGTGATATTAAGGCATCTTTAAGTGTATTAAAGGCCTTCAAGCATTCATTAGAAAAGTCAAAAGTCACCTGCTTGGCCAATAAAGCAGATAGAGGTTTGGCAATCTTGCTAAAGTCTCTAATAAATCGACGATAGAATCCAGCATGTCCGAGGAAAGACCTAACCTCCTTCACACAAGTTGGGGGGTCAAGTTTCTAACTAGGTCAATTTTAGCTTTATCCACCTCGATTCCATCACTCGAAATCACGTGGCCCAAGACTATCCCCCTTTGTACCATGAAGTGGCACTTTTCCCAGTTTAGAGTCAGATTTTTATCCTTGTAACGACTCAAGACTCGACTCAAGTTGTTCAAGCAAACATCAAACGTAGTGCCAAATACAGAAAAATCATCCATGAAGATCTCGACACAATCATCAACAAGGTTAGAGAAAATAGACACCATGCACCGTTGAAAAGTTGCGGGGGCGTACAAAGTCCGAAGGGCATCCTACGGAAAGTGAACGTTCCAAATGGACAGGTAAACGTAGTCTTCTCTTGATCACATGGAGCTATCGAAATCTGAGTATACCCCGAATACCCATCTAAGAAACAGTAATAATCATGTCCCGCCAACTTCTCTAACATCTGATCCATGAAGGGTAATGGAAAATGGTCTTTTCTCATGGCCTTATTGAGCTTCCTATGATCAATGCATACTCTCCATCCTAAAGGAATCCGGGTTGACACTAACTCACCTCTCTCATTCTCCACAACCGTCAAACCCGTCTTTTTGGGGACCACATGTATGGGACTAACCCACTTACTATCAGAAATAGGGTATATGATATCATTATCTAGCCTCTTCAAAATTTCATTCTTAACCACCTTTTTCATTTGGGGATTGAGTCTCCTTAAAGGATCCCAATTGGCCACGGTATCATCTTCCAAGAATATCTTATGCTGCACGATAGATGGACTAATTCCCCTAATGTCTCCAAGTGTCCATCCCAAAGTTCCGTTATTTACCCTAAGAACCTCAATCAGTTTGGTCTCTTGATCCTCACCTAGGTTAGAGGCAATGATAACCGGATAGGTTTCACTAGGGCCAAGGAACACATACTTCACTTCAGATGGAAGGGGCTTAAGTTCAAGAGTTTTGGAAGATGGTTGCTCAGGCTCTACTGTTTCAGGCACATTTTGAGAGGCAAACAATGATTCATACAACAATTCACCATCGAAAACATCAGAATCACATAATAAAGTCACACAATCTAGGTCAAATCCTAACTCAACAAGCTCATCCACACTAGAAACATCAGCAAGATCAGAATGATCACTATCCTCAAAATCATTCACCCGATTTAAAGCATTACACTCTCGCTCATCAAAGCATAAGGGAGACTTCTGCAAATCAAATATGTTCAGTTCCATGGTCAAGTTCCCAAAGGTTAATTTCATCCTCCCGTCTTTACAATTTATCCAAGCATTGGATGTGGCAAGGAAAGGTCTTCCTAAGATTACGGGTATCTTATCACGAGTGCTATGAACTCTCGCAGTCTCTAATGCAACGAAATCTACCGGAAACGCAAAGGTGCCTACTTGAATAAAAACATCCTCAACTATCCCCTTAGGTGCCCTCGTAGACCGGTCAGCTAATTCAAGAACCGTCCTCGTAGGTTTTAACTCACCCAAGCCTAAAGTCTCATAAACATGTAAGGGTAACAGGTTGACACTCGCCCCTTAGTCAAGCAAAGCTCTATCGATTTGGCTATCCCCAATGGTGATAGAAATGGTCGGGCATCCTGGGTCCTTATACTTCACTGGAACTTGACTAGACAAGATTGAACTCACATTAGAAGCTAAGAAGGCTTTTTTAGGGACTTGGGTTGCTCTCTTGGTAGTGCACAACTCCTTAAGAAACCTAGCATAGGACGAGCACTGTTTGATGGCATCTAACAAAGGGATATTGACCTTATCCTGAGAGAATGTTTCTCTAATCTTTTCTAGGTACTTCTGATCCTTATTCCCCCTTAACCTTCGAGGAAAAGGTGGGGGAGGCTTGTATGCCACAAGTGGTAAAGGACTAGACACGGGAAGTACTCTATGTAAAGTCTTGGCGCTCGGAGGCTCAACTATGTTAGTTGGCCTCTCCTCCTCGTATGGCTCATCATCAACTGACACTAACTCATCATTAGGTTCAACACTCACAGGCTGTTTACGATGCACATCAAAGGTTGGTTTCTGAACCTTATTATCTACATGTTTTCCGGACCTAAGAGCGATCACAGCGTTAAGGCCTCTAATCTGGTTCGGGTCACAAGAGGACGCACCGGAGGCTTGCCCATTGGGGTTTGCCTCGGGTTGTCCAGGGAATGTACCCGTATCCCTATTCGACATCATTAACTGCGCTACACTCTCATTCAACTGTTTCATCATTTTTGCCATACTACTCATGGAATCTTGAACTTCTTTTAAACAAGATTCTAACTCCTTATACTTTTTATCCCCCTTGTCCTCACTTGGATACCCGGGTGGGGGTCGGGTATGTGCAACTTGAGGTTGAATAGTCTGCCCTCGGGGTGCTTGATAAGCAACCTGAGGGGGTGGTCTAACCGGGGCTTGAGGTTAATGAAGAGGAGGTGGGATTCCTTGGAAACCTCCTCCTTAGTGCATTGGAGGCCTCAAGACATTCTGATTGTCCGGTCCATAAGATAAGAAAGGATGTTTTTGCACCCCAAGATGTTGGTAGGGCTCGTAATGGTTAAACATCGCATTCACGTTTTCTACACTTGAAGACACATGTTGCATAAACAAAGGACAGTTCGCATAAACATAGTCTGGTCCTTGACACCACGCACAAATCAATTGAGATTGAGGGGTTGGGGAAACTGGTCGTTCTAAGGCATTCACTTGTGCACAAGGTTGGGATTTAGACGCAAGTTGCTGCTGAGCTAAGGTTTTTATCATGTTTTCTAAGGAAGCAAACCTAGCCTCGTACCTCGTACTCTCACTCACGACGTGAACTCCACCTTTTGCATTGGACAATTGTGCTCCTATCGACTCATCCCTAGTATTTCCCCACTGCATAACCCTTTCGGACATACTCTCCAAAAAATCCCACGCTTCTTCCACCGTCTTATCCATAAACCCTCCTAAGCACATAGACTCTAAGGTCACCCGGGTTTCCTAATCTACCCCCTCATACACTATTTGCTTAAATGCTTTCCAATAGGGCTCCCCATTATCCTGTCTAAACTTCAAGATGGAATTTCTCAACTGAACTGCCAAAGAGTTGGGGAAGTACTTTTTTCATAAACACTTTCAAGAAGCTATCCCAAGAGTTTATCGACCCAGGGCTTAATACTATACATCCATCGTTTGGCGGAATCACGCAAGGTGAAGGGCAAGTACTTCAGCAAGACATAATCTAATGGCACTCCTGTGGGTGTGACCATACTAAGGCATTCCTTGTACTCCGCTGTCTATATCAATGCTAACCCCGTCCCAGTGAAAAGAGGTAAAGTTTGAGTATGGTATTGTCGGGGATCGAAGATAACCCCTGGAGGTAAGGATGGTAATACGAAACAGGATGGAGGCGGGTCGTATGAAGGGTAAAGCTGGTCGCTCAAAGTCACCCTTGGTTCTTCCTCACCCATGCTAGGCAAGTCAACTAAAGGTGTCTCTAATCTAACCAATCGATTGGTTTTCGGAATACGAACCCATCCTAAAGGTCGACACACCTTCTCTCTTTTTGGTTTTTCTATTTTTCAATTTTTATAGGTTTTAATGTAACTCTAATCGATCAAACCAAATAACTATTCACACTATACACAAACAAACCAATAACCTAATATCCCAAATAACGCAATCCCCGGTAACATCACCATTGTTCGGTTGCAATTTTTGTCGTTTTAAGTTAGGGTTGTCGGTCTCAGGGATGGATGTCTGGTATTCTTAGGGTTATGTGATATGCCGCAAGTGGACGGGTGAAATTGTAGCATGAATCAAGGTCATTGCGACATGGACTTTTCCTTTCAACGCACTGAACTAGCCTCCTAGTTGATTGCTACGTCGATCGGGTTTTTGTTTGAAACAACTAATTCTAATTCTAATCACAATCAAGGACTAAACAAACTATTATTCACACAAACTTTTCTGAATTAATCAAGATAAAAAGACGTTCAGGGGACGAAACCTAAGTCAAGTAACGAATAAACGATGTGGATTGAATAATCATTTCATTAGTTTGCGCAATCAAGGTTCGATAATAGTAGAGAATGCTTCGCAATGAGGTATTGTCACTACAGCGAATTGCCAAGACTAAACAAGCACCTACTTTCGTGGTTATTTTGATTTAATCAAGGTTAAATATCTAATTATCACAGGAACCCTAATTAAAACTTCTATGTCTAGACAATTTTAATTAGTTAAGCCTAGGTTTTCGGGTAGTCAAACTTCACCTTTCGGTACTTCATTCAATGACCTATTTACATGCAATTGGTGATCAAGCAAAAGCAATAATAATTCAATTCAAAGGCCAAATAGATTGAAACAAACTAAATTCATGTCTATAAACAACTTCAAAGGTTCATCCCCCAAACTAAAAAGAATTACTCACTATTCATGTTTGAAACTACAAAGCAATTGAAATCTACTCTAGAAAGCATATTTAAATCTATGAGAGAATGTGAAATAAACCAAAGGGAAGAACAATCTTGCTTGAAATCAACCATGGAGGACTTTTGCTCCTCCACTTCAAAGTGTGTTCAAATTGCTCTTCGATCTTCAATCTTCTCTCAATCTTCTCTCAATCTTCAATGGTGGATGAATTATGGATGATGAAGTATATGGATTAGGGTTAGGATATGCAATGGAAGATGGTAGAATGATGACTGCCCCCAAAAACAGCTGAAAACAACATAATATAGGCAAATTGCAACTCAAATCCACCGGAAATGAAGAGACGCAGGCGACACGAACCACGCCAAGTGTAGATCAAAGTTATATGCATAAAGGATCAAGAAGTGAGAAGTTGGATCTCCCAAGGCCCAAACAATGGCCCTAAGAACTCCTAGGCCCAAGATAGCAGTGACACGGGTGCCCAAAGAAAGGGCACGGGTCGTGTCTTCGTCCAGAAAGTGTGGAATTTGATGCAGTGAAGCGACACGGGTAGTGCGTGGGTGGCACGTCCGTGTCAGTAGGGCAACGGTCCAAATCAACCCAACAATCAATTGGAAACTTTCCTCAAAACAAAACAAAAGAACCACAATGTCAAATACTTTATTCTCTTTTTTTTTCATTTTTCCTAAATTCTCCGATTTTTTTTTTCCTTTTTTCTTTTTGTTCAGTCTTTTCTTTTCTTTTTTTTTTTGTTTTTTTTTTCTTTTTTTTGTTTCTCTATACAAACACTCACTTACAAACAACACACTTATATACAACTCACTAGGCAAGTTTCCAATTCCAACCAACAACCTCAATGTACATAATTGGGGAATCCAACCAATATTTACAACTCAAACCAATCCCCATCACAAACCAAACCACAAAAGTACCACAATCAACCCAACTTCACACTCAAAACATTTCAAGCAATGGCTTAAGGATAGGAATTATATAATTGGCCAGGGCTTATAATGCGGGTTCAAGAAAAGAAATGGTCAAAGACAAGAAGGGGCTAACTACAGATATTCATATAATAACGGGTGGCCAAGGCTTGCGGGGTCAATTCCTAATACCTCTATCATCTTGCCAATGCACAATGCATAGCAATTTTAAGGAGATGCAAAGCAAATGAAGGAGGATGCCATAATGATGAGCCACTCATGGGAATAAGACTAATAAAAATGACTAGTCTTTTCTTTTAGGCATATGTGGACTCACGGGTAGCGCTCAACAATCATTACCCAGTTTAAAAAGATATGCACATGCACAACTCACTCTTAAAATAATGTCAAAGGCAATCAGTCTCATTTTCCTAGCACAATTCTCACAACATTTAGCTTCACAACTCGTATCAATTCACAGTCCTTCACAAACGGGCTATACAAGATCAAATCAAGTCAAAAGAAAACTATCTCGCCTAATCCTATATCAATTGTTTTTCTATTTTTTTTTCAGATTTTCTAATTTTTTTCAGATTTTTTTTTCATTTTTCAATTTTTTTACAAGACTCAAAATGAAAATAAGAAAATATGAGACTAAAATAAACTACGAAGAGAAGAAATTAAAACTACATGCAAATCTAACTAATGTAACTAGGTGGATCCAGTTTTTACAAGTGAAACTAAACTAGAAAAACAAAGAAAAGCAAATCAAAACAAAAGAAAAAGACCCAAAACAAGTTAACATCAAAATAAAAACAACTCAAAACGCACATATCCACAAAGTTTTACACAAATCCCCCATGCTTGAACCGAGCATTGTCCGTAATGCAAAACATCACCCGAGAAGCAAAGGAAGGAAACACAAAGACGTCACAGAGAGGTATCATGGAGGGGGAGGTGGGGATGGGTTGCAGGTATGGCTAAGCTGCCAATCATGAACGGAACGCACTAAGGCAAGAATCTCATCTTGGCTACACTCAATTCTACCTTGGGAGTCCCGAAGGGCTTGAAACTCAAGCTCACAATAGATTTGAGGGTCGTTAAGCCTCTCTTCAAGGGTAGGCTCACCATCACTCTCATCATTTTGCTCATCATCGCTATTTTCTTCTCTCCATCCTCTCGGATGGCAAGTGGAGCCTCAAGAGCGGGCATATTCGGGTCCAAAGGTGGTAGAAAGAGTATGTTAGGGACATGTTGGATGGACACATGATCGTGGGGAAACCGCATCAACTCATTCTTAGGGTACTGCCACTAAACAGGAGCCCCGTCCAATCCACACATTTTCATAGAACAAAAGGTCTTAGCATCCAAAGGCAAAGGTCCACCAACTAAATCTCGCTGATGGCGAACAGGGTCCCAACCAAAATGTTTCGCTAATACAGTGAGCAATCCCCCCTGACAATATCCCCTTTCCCGAGGTTAGCATGTCTCTCTAAATGAAGCGCAAAAAGGGCAGCGAGGTTAACATTAGGCCAAGCGTAATACATCCCCCACAACACATAAAATTCAGCTTTAGAAGCCACATTCATAGTATCACCTCTTCCAAACATACCACAGGATAAAATCCGCTGAGTAACCCGAAAAGTCGGTTAAGGATGGCGGTGGACTTAGATTTGCGGGGACTATAATCAGTCCTTGTGGTAAGGAACTGCCAAATGGCTTTGGGGTTCCATTCATCATCATAAGGCACCTCTCTCTTCCCTCTATCAGTAATAGCAGGCAGGTTATAAATCTCAGCAAACTCCTCTAAAGTCAAGGAATGGGTCTCCTCATCAATATGAAAGCTAATCAATCCATCCCTAGGTCAGGTTTTTATATGTCGGTTCTCTCATTAGAGCAAAGCGCAACATGCCACATCTATTAAACAACCATTCCACATCAGCTAACATACCAGTCGATTCCAAAAACGGTTCATGCATGTATATAGTGGCCACAACTTTACGTTTGCTCAAAGCAAGATAACGATCATACATGTCACCCTCAAGATTGAAGGGATTATTACCTCGGTTTTGCCGTGAAGAACGCGCACTTTTATCCTTGCCCTTGCCTCCAACAGCTTTCCTCTTCTTCGAAGGCGGTTCCTCTTGAACTTGACCTCGACCCCTAGCCATCTTTCATCAACAAAGGGTTACAACAACGTTAGTTATATACAAAAGTGCAAAACACCCAAAATTGATGGGGGAGTTGGTTTTTTTCAAACCATCATTGACTCAAAAACAAAGCAAGAGAACACGAACTTAGACTCCTAAGACAAAATCTAACAAATAGGTAGGCTAAAACAATATTTACATCCCACCAAACCAAACAACTTAGACTCAAGAGCAACACTCTGAAAAACACTGCAATGGTGAATGACAAAGTATATACAAATCACCACAAACTCTTACCTAAGACTAAAGTAAACTAAAGCAAGAAGCAAGTTAGCTATACACAAGGACTAAGTTACTACCACCAAAAACTCAATGTATATGCAAACAACCAAGTAAACACACTAATTTTTGAGACAAACCACACAAAATAGACAACCAAACCCAAAGCATAAGAATTGTTCTCCAAACAATTCAACCAAGATAAGAGAAATCAAAGTTGAACAATTCAAACAAAATTGAGCAATAGGGTTCGAATTAACCTCAGTAATCGAATTGGGCATTATCCAAACCAAACCAATTAAGCACAAAGAAACTCTAAATTCAAAAACTAAGACAATGTATCTCAAAAATTAGCAAATCAAGCAAAGAAAACTAAAAATAAACAAGAATCAAACCTTTTTAAAAGAGAAAAGAGAAGAAAGGATGAGAGCTTAGAGTGGGTAACAATGGTGGTTAAGGTTTAGGAATGGAGTGTGGGTGCTAGGGTGCTGTGGCGACGAAGGGAAGAGGCGGAGCGGTCGCGGGGTGTGGCTGGGCGAAGCGAAGAAAGAAGAGTGGAGAAGAAGAGTTGTTGTGTGAAGGAGGAAAAAGAAGCGAAGGGGAGAACTGTGGTGAGTGACGCTAGGGGCATGGGTCGAAGGAGAATGGAGAAGAGGGAGTAGGGCTGTTCGAATGGAGGAAAGAAAGCAGAGGGAGGAGGGCTGTGAGAAAGGCACGGACCGAAATATGGGAGAAAGGATGGAGAAAGCTGAGTTTTTATTTTTTTAGGGTTTCGATGAGGACACGGGTCGTGCCAGATGGGCACGGACCGTGCCTCACTCACTTGCCAAACGTCTGGGGTTCTGGATAGGTGCACGGACCGTGCAGCCTCAGACACCAACCGTGCCTCCTGCAGGCGTCAAGTAGGCCACGACTTCGAATCCCCACAACTCCCTCAACTCTCAATTATACATTTTTTCTTGGATTTCACTCATTGTTTTTAATTCAACCCTTGTCCACTCAAAATCTTTTCACTCATTTTTTTTTCAACTCTTTTTTTCGCTCTTTTTTCTTTTTTTCTATTTTTTTCACTCTTTTTTTTTCAAAATTTTCTTCGATACAAAAACAAAAGAAAAGAAACCTCTAAAAATCCTAAAAAGTTGAAAAATAAAAATACGAAAAATATAAAATCCTAAAAATAAAATAATACAAATGTAAAATATAAATAAAAATAAAAATAAAACATTAAAACTTGGGTTGCCTCCCAAGAAGCGCTTGTTTAACGTCCTAAGCTTGACGAAGTACCTCTCAAACCGTACAGGGATCGGTAAGGTTGAAGTTTTGGCGATCTTCAAGAGGTTGACCAACCAAATAGGGCTAAAGTCTATGCCCATTGACCGTGAATGGCTCGGAATCGTCCCCCCAAATCTCAATCGCACCATAAGGGAAGACCTTCAAAACCCGGAAAGGACCCAACCATCGGGACTTAAGCTTGCCCGAAAAGAATTTCAACCTTGAATTGAATAACAACACTTGGTCTCCTTCTTCAAATCTCTTCTTGAAAATGTGCTTGTCATGCCATCTCTTAGTCTTTTCCTTTTATAACTTGGCACTGTCATAGGCCTCCAACCTCAATTCATCATGTTCTTGAAGTTGCAACGTCCTCTTTTCTCTAACCTTTGCAAGATCGAAGTTGAGAGTTTGAACAGCCCAAAAAGCCTCGCGTTCCAACTCAACCGGCAAATGACATGCTTTTCCATAAACTAACCGGTATGGAGTGGTTCCCAATGGAGTCTTGTATGCGGTGCGGTAGGCCCACAATGCATCATCTAGCTTAAGAGACCAATCTTTCCTCGAATGGTTGATCTTCTTCTCCAATATGCTCTTGATTTCCCGATTAGAAAGCTCCACTTGGCCACTAGTTTGGGGATAATATGGTGTAGCAACTCGGTGTGTCACCCCATACTTGGCTAGAAGAGCATCAAGAGGCCGATTGCAAAAATGAGTGCCATTGTCACTCAATAAGGCCCTTGGAGTTCCAAATCTTGCAAAAAGCTTCTTGAGGAACTTAATCACCACCTTGGAATCATTGGTGGGTGTTGCAATTGCTTCAACCCACTTTGAAACGTAATCTACTGCCACCAAGATGTAGTGGTTGTTGTGAGAAGGAGTGAAGGGACCCATGAAGTCTATCCCCCACACATTAAAGAGTTCCACCTCTAAAACGTAATATTGTGGCATCTCATTCCTCTTGGAAATGCTTCCGGATCTCTGGCACTTGTCACATGAAAGCACAAATTTCTCACATCCTTGGAGAGTGTAGGCCAATAGAACCCGGCTTGGAGCACCTTTGCAACGGTCTTGTCGGTGCTAAATGACCACCACAAGTAGTGGCATGACAATGATGAAGCACACTTTGAACGTCATCTTCCGGCAAACATCTTCTATACACTCCATCCCCACAAAGCATGTAAAGTAGAGGCTCCTCCCAAACATATCTCCTCAACTCGGAAAGAAACCTCTTCTTTTGTTGCTACGACATCTCCGGGGGAAGTACACCACTAACAATGAAGTTCACTATATCCGCCGGTAAAAATCTTTTGTAATTTTTGAGTGGTTTTGTAATTTTTGAAAAATCTTTTATGAACCGCCGGTAAAAACCAACATGACCAAGAAAACTCCTCACTCCCTTTACAGAATTTGGTGGCGGAAATTTTTCAATCACCTCCACCTTTGCTCTATCAACTTCAATGCCCTTAGATGAAACAACATGACCAAGAACTACCCCTTCTTGCACCATAAAATGGCACTTTTCCAAATTCAAGACCAAGTTAACTTCTTCACATCGATTTAGCACCTTTTTTAAATTATTTAAACAATGTTCAAATGAGGTGCCATAAACAGAAAAATCATCCATAAAAACCTCCATTATGTCCTCAATAAATTGGGAGAATATAGCCATCATACATCTTTGAAAAGTAGCGGGTGCATTACACAACCCGAAAGGCATTCTCCGATATGCGAAGGTTCCATAAGGACAAGTACAAGTGGTTTTCTCTTGGTCTTTTGGATGATTCAGGATTTGGAAAAATCTGGAATAGCCATCTAGGTAGCAAAAATGGGAATTGTTTGCAAGTCTTTCTAGCATTTAGTCTACAAAAGGGAGGGGAAAGTGGTCTTTCCCGGTGGCTTTGTGCAATTTTCTATAGTCAATACACATACGCCAACCCGTGATCGTTCTAGTGGGGATCAATTCATTCCTATTATTTTTCACAACAGTTATTGCCCCCATTTTAGGCACAACATGGACCGGGCTTACCCACTCACTATCGGAGATAGGGTAGATAATACCGGCCTTAACCAATTTCAAAACCTCTTTTTTCACAATATCTTCCATGGTAGGATTAAGCCTCGTTTGATGCTCAATGGATGGCTTATGGTTTTCCTCCATGAGGATGCGATGCATGCAAAACGAAGGATGAATACTCTTTAGGCCATCAAGAGTGTATCCTATGGCATTGCGATACAATCTTAAAACTTCCAACAAAGCAGAAATTTCAGATTTTTGTTTAAGTTTGCATTCACAATGACAGGATATATGGAATTAGGACCTAGAAACTCATACCTCAAAGATTATGGGAGAGGCTTCAATTCTACCTCCGGAGCCTTTTTCGCAGCATGTGTAGGCTCTTGCTCCACCTCCAGCTTCTCAATCTTGGCAAACCCCGGTGGGAATGGTGGGGATGCTTCCAACAACTTAGCACAAATTGCAACCTTGGGGTTGTCATCCTACAATTAGTCACAAAACAACAAACATAGCTCAAGTGGATCATCACTTGGCCACAGGTTAGATTCATGCTCCCTAACTATTCCCTCAATCGAATCAACGAAGTTACAATCATCGGAAATAGAAGGAAATTTGGAAGACTTATTCACATTGAACTCAATCTTATCACTTCCCACATCAAAAGTCATCTTGCCATTTTTCACATCAACACAACACCCCGAAGTGGCCAAGAAAGGCCTTCCAAGAATGATTGGGGTGCGCAAGTCCTCATTCATATCAAGTATCAGAAAGTCAACAGGCACAAAGATGTCACCCACCTTGATAGGGACATCCTCAAGTATACCCAAGGGGTATTTCACAGAATGATCAGCTAGTTGTAGGGACATGGTAGTGGGTTTCAGCTCACCCATACCAAGTTTTTGAGACAAAGAAAGGCGCATCAAGTTCACACTTGACCCCAAATCACACAAAGCACGATCAATGAAAATGTTCCCTACAACACATGGGATGGTGAAGCTACCGGGATCCTTAAGCTTAGGAGGAAGCTTATTTTGGATCGCGGCGCTACAATGGTCAGTCAAAGCCATTGTCTCATGCTCTTTTTTAGCCTTCTCTTGTTGCTTAAAATCTCTTTCAAAAATTTGGCATAGGCGGGCATTTGAGACAAGGGCTCGGTGAATGGTATGCTAATCTCGAGCTTCTTGATGACCTCCAAGAACTTCCCAAAATTTTTGTCAAGTTTTGCGCTAGCCAATCTTTGAGGGAAAGGCACGGGCGGAGTATAAATTCTTTGGGGAGTTTTCGGTGGGTCATTAAGAACCTCTTTCTCCTTTTGCACATCAACATCAATCACAGAATCTTTGGAGGGCGGAGACACCTCCTCACCAACCACAACATTCTCAGCATCAATCACAACATGTTCAACGTCTTTAGGCACATTAATCACCACATGCTCAATCCTAGGATCTTTAGGCCCCTCCAATTGTGTCCCACTCCTTAAGGCTATGGCTTGACATTGTTCCTTAGGGTTAGGTATGGGCTTTCCGGGAAGCATTCCCGGAGGGGTAGTGGAGGTACTAGCTTGAATAGCAATTTGATTCTCAAGCATTTGAGTGTGGGTGCTCATAAGGTCAACTTTCGTAGTTAACGCCTTAATCACCTCATCTTGTCTTTGTTGATGCTCAAGTTGCCGTTGTTGGTGTTGTTGTTGAGACAACATTAAAGCTTGTATCATGGCCTCTAGGTTAGGCTTTTGGGGAGCTTGTGGTGGAGGTGCTTGGGGTTGTCTTTGCCCATGGGGTTGACCCATTTGGTTATTGTTCCGGTAAGAAAAGTTCGGGTGGAACCTAAAACCGGGATTGTAGGTATTGGAGAAAGGGTCAAAGTTTTGCCTATTAGAAGGGTTACATACATAGTTAACCACTTCGGTCGTTTCATCGCTAACCGACCCAGTAGGACAATTCAAGGACTCATGCTTATATGATTGACACGACGCACATGGTTGGGGGGGGGGGGAGTATTTACATTCAACAAATCCATCTTCCTAGTCATGGCATCCAACTTAGCATTCAACATGGTTATAGCATCAACATCATACTTACCTCTCGTCCTCTTGGAACGGGGCTTTGACCACTGGTAGCTATTGATCGCCATCTCCTCAATCAAAGTTTGAAGTTCCGCCACTGTTTTGGACATGATGTTGCCTCCCGCCACCGCCAAGATGTTGGCCCTCAAGTTATCATCCACCCCGTTGTAGAAGGCTTGTATCGGGACCCATGGTTCGAATCCATGGTGGGGGCATTGACGTAAGAGGTCCTTGAACTTCTTCCATGCTTCATAGAGGGACTCATCTGGCTCTTGGACAAATGTTGAAATTTGATTCCGGAGGCTTGTCAACTTGCTAGGAGGAAAGTACTTCGCCAAGAACACGCTAGCAAGTTGGTCAAAAGTGCTAATGGCGGAGCTTGATGGAAGAGAGTCCAACCACTCCCAAGCCTTTCCTTCAAGTGAGAAGGGAAACAATCGCAACTTGATTGCATCGGGTGTTGCACCATTTGCCTTAAAGGTCTCACATGCTTGGTTGAATAGGCGAAGGTTCCGGTTGGGATCTTCATTGGGAAGGCCATAGAATGGGTTGGCCTTCACCAAATTGATGAGTGAACTCCTTAGCTCGAAATCATTCGAGGCCACATTTACAGGATTTATGGCGGAAGGTTGATTTGTGACATTGGGCATCACATAAGAGCCAAGCGTGACTCTAGGCTCGCCGCCACCGCCACCGCCACCGCCACCAGACATGGCGTTCTTTCGATTGGAGTTCTCTTCTTGTCTTCTCCGGGCGTGCTCTAACTTTTGCTTCTTCCGCCGTGAGCGAAAGGTTCTTTCGATTTCAGGATCAAGCTCAAAGAGTTGAGCTTTTTGCATGCACGTAGAGTAAACCTGGCAAGACAAAACCTAAACACCAAGGAAAAATCAAAACAGAAAATAAATGACTTAGGCAACCTTAGGGTATTCGTTCAGTGGCTGGTTAGGGACAAAGTCCCCGGCAACGGCAGCAAAAACTTGATATGCCGCAAGTGCACGGGTGAAATTGTAGAATGAATCAAGGTCGTTCCCACAGGGAATTTTCCTTTCAACGCACTGAACTAGCCTCCTAGTTGATTGCTAAGTCGATCGGGTTTTTGTTTGAAACAACTAATTCTAATTCTAATCACAATCAAGGACTAAACAAACTATTATTCACACAAACTTTTCTGAATTAATCAACATAAAAAGACGTTGAGGGGACGAAACCTAAGTCAAGTAACGAATCAACGATGTGGATTGAAGAATCATTTCATTAGTTTGCGCAATCAAGGTTCGATAATAGCATAGAATGCTTTGCAATGTGGTTTTGTCACTAGAGCGAATTGCCAAGACTAAACAAGCACCTACTTTCGTGGTTATTTTGATTTAATCAAGGTTAAAGATCTAATTATCGCAGGAACCGTAATTAAAACTTCTATGTCTAGACAATTTTAATTAGTTAAGCCTAGGTTTTCGGGTAATCACACTTCTCCTTTCGGTAATTCATTCAATGACCTATTTACATGCAATTGGTGATCAAGCAAATGCAATAACAATTCAATTCAAAGGCCAAATAGATTGAAAAAACTAAATTCATGTCTATTCAATCCAACAAATTCAATTCATCAAACAACTTCAAAGGTTTATCCCCCAAACTAAAAAGAACTACTCACTATTCATGTTTGAAACTACAAAGCAATTAAAATCTACTCTAGAAAGCATATTTAAATCTATGAGATAATGAGATATAAACCAAAGGGAAGAATAATCTTGCTAGAAATCAACAATGGAGGACTTTTGCTCCTCCACTTCAAAGTGTATTCAAATTTCTCTTCGATCTTCAATCTTCGCTGAATCTTCAATGGTGGATGAATTATGGATGATGAAGGATATGGATTAGGGTAAGGATATAGAATGGAAGATGGTAGAATGATGATTGCCCCCAAAAATAGCCGAAAACAGCATAATATAGGCAAATTGCAACTCAAAACCGCCGGAAATGAAGAGATGCAGGCGACAAGGACCACGCCAGGGGTGACACGGACTGTGCCCCTACTGTCATGGACCGTGCCACCCTAGGCACTACCCGTGTCGCTTCACTTCATCAAATTCCACACTTTCTGGACGATGACACGACCCGTGCCCTTCTTTGGGCACCCGTGTCACTGCTATCTTGGGCCTAGGAGTTCTTTGGGCCTTTATTTGGGCGTTGGGAGATCCAACTTCTCACTTCTTTATCCTTTACGCATATAACTTGGATCTACACTTGATTTTTGGCTCGGTTTACATTGATTCTTCACAAATTACCTACAAAACTCCCCAAACTCCAAACCAAGCGTAATATGGGAAATTCGGGCATAAAATAATATAATAATATCAAATATTCCCCAAATTCTCATCAAAACAACCAAGTTTTCATATATATAAGAAGCACTTATCATTATGGTATGTCAAGAGTTTCCCAATGCAATAAGCAATAAATCAAGTAAAATAAGCAATTAAAACTAATCCTAGATATGCATCAAACCAATCAACTACCAAAAAGCAATTAAAGCAAGTAATATAAAGCTTAAAAGCACTAAGCAAAGCAAGTAGCACTAAAACAATCAAGTAAGCTATAATAACCAAGCAAATGAAAACAAGAAATTATACCTTTGATGATCTAAAACTTCTCTTGAATCCTTGAACTTGAGCTTCCTCCCGAACAAATAAGAAAGCGTGAATTGGATTACTAAGAATCCTCAAATTCCCACTTGAGAGTGGAATTTGTGATCCTTAATA
Organism: Portulaca oleracea; assembly: GCA_029582165.1. Classification (NCBI taxonomy): domain Eukaryota; kingdom Viridiplantae; phylum Streptophyta; class Magnoliopsida; order Caryophyllales; family Portulacaceae; genus Portulaca; species Portulaca oleracea. The sequence continues at coordinate 5,541,200 of CM055878.1, read as the reverse complement.
CTCCTCCTCACTAAAAGTTGGATTGGATGTTTTTGTGGCTAAACTAGAATAATCAAAACGAGTAATACTAAAAATGAAAGCATAAAATGAAAAGGGATAATGAAGAAAACTCTTACAATGGATTGATTGATTGAAAGTTGATTACAAAGTAGCTTCTAGAACAAGACAATGAAAACCTAAGAGAGAGAGAGAGAGAGATTACAACTTGAAAAGCATTCAAAGCTAATTAATCAACAACTAAAACTAGGTTAAAAGACTACCACTGCTAAAACCGCAGCTGAGAGTATATATAATAAGCCCAATTTGTTATACAAAACGCATCATTTCAATCCCCAATTAAACGCAGAAAAGCTGGGTGACTCGGGCGAGTAACCCCCTTGACTCGGGCGAGTCAAGCTTCTGGCCCACTGGGTGATGTCTTCTTCGACTGTACAAGCAGTCGACTCGGTCGAGTCGTGCAGATGGCTCGGTCGAGTCATCGTTCTGGTCACACCTTGACTTAGCCAAATTTCTTGAGTTTCATGGCTGCCCGCAGAAGCTTGACTCGCCCGAGCCAGAAAGTGACTGGGGCGAGTCAGCCTTCTGACTCTCACTTCTCCTTGGCTCAACTGAATTTTGCAAGTTACATGCCTCAAGGCTTCCAGATGGTGGACTCGGGCGTGCCAGGATATGACTCGAGCGAGTTATCTTGTTGCCCCTGATGTTGTTGCTTCCTCTATTTGATGAGTTCAGCTCCATTTTAGCTCCATATTGGCTCAATATTGGCTCAATCTCTCATTTTTCCTATAAAACTATAAAAACCTCATAACTAACATGATATACGGGGTTAGAACATGTAAAAATACCCTAACAAAGAGAAGAATTCGACACGGAAAGAGACCGAACAGTTGCACGTCTCTCATTAATGTGTAATTGATCAAGATCCAATCTTTGATCCTGTTATACATCAAAAGTGGTATCAGAGCTTATGTTTCTTGTGTGCAACCCTAAACCCCATAAAACAGCCCAAACACATTCCCCTCCATTCCAAAGTTCACAAAACCTTCAACCGGCCATACGTATGGTATCTGGCAACAAAAGCAGTGATGTTAGTGCTACTATAATGCGCAACTACTGCAGGAGAAAGTTGAACGGGAAGCAAGAGTGGCTTATCTTTAGGATCAGCTGAAGCGGTACATGAACATTCAATTCAGGACACCTCAAACTGTAACAACTCGCCTAAAGAAGCAAAAGTGTAGAGGAATACACTAAAGAATTCGAACACCTGCTCTAGAGGTGTAACCTGAAGGAAGATGAACCTCAAACTCTTATGAGGTATCTAGCGGGCTTTAAAGAAAACATAAGGTATGTGGTGGAACTTCAACCTTATGAAACTATTGATGAATTAAGTACTTTGGCTAACAAAATGGAACCGCAAAGAAAGAGAAGGGGAAGGAGGTGACAAACAGAAACCCTAGCTCACAAAGAACCCCCTACTCATCCCAAACTTACACTCCACAAAAAAGTCAACCCACCTCCTAAACGTCGGCCACAAAAACGCCCCAACAGCCACCTCAAACCGTCCCTAACCCATCCAGGCCATGCCAAATGATAGGAGGAGGCGCTTCAGGTGCCAAGGGCTGGGTCACATAAGCTCTGAATGCTCTAACAAGAGAGCCATTGCACCTATGGAGATTCAAAACGCTCTCTTTAAATCTGAACCTGAAGATGTGAAAGAAGAAGTATGCGCTGATCATGGAGAATCTGTTGAAGAAGTGGTGGAAGAACCAGATAAAGGAGAGATGCTGGTTATGAGGAGAGTTCTCAATAGCTCTCCAGTTCCTAAATTTCAACAACAATGGGAAGCCATCTTCCATTGTCGTTGTACTGTGCAAGGGAAAGTTTGTTCTTTGATTACTGATGGTGGAAGTTATACTAATGCAGCCTCTCTCACTATGTTGAACAAGCTACAACTCCATACAAGTCCTCGCCCATCGCCATATACTATTCAATGGCTCAACCAGGGCAAAAGCTTAAAGGTGATTCAACACTGTTTGGTAAGCTTTTCAATTGGAAAGTCTTATCAAGATTCAATATGGTGTGATGTAATACCTATGGATGCATGTCATATTTTGCTTGGAAGACCGTGATTATTTGACAAGAGTAGTACACATGATGGAAGAGCTAATACCTACACTCTGATGGTGCAAAACAAGAAGGTAACCCTAGCTCCTCTAAAAGCATCTAATTCGTCCAAGCCTAAGGGAAGTAACTCAATACTCATCACTTTCATGATCACTGAACGCCTTGAGTTTAGTGAGCATAAGAAGATCATTCCCTCGAGCCTAAACACAAACCCTAGCTACAAGACGCCTACTGACGAGAGCCCTAACCACGACAACCCTCAACCTCTCGTCACCATCCCAAAATCACCCCTCAACGTGAACCCTAGTGATCCTCCAAAGGATCAAAGGCAACATAACCATCAAGCAAGGGGTATGAGGGGATCAAAGGAAAACGCTCGAATTTAGGAAGGCCCTACTTCTATCAAAACAAAAGGAAGTCTCCATGTATGGTTAGTTACACCTTGTGGCCTAACTAATGTTCCCTTTACTATTATGAGACTTATGAATCGGGTTTTTAAGTCCCTTGTCAGCAAGTGTGTTGATGACACATTCATACATAGCAAGAGTGAGAAAGATCGAACCTTTCAACCTACTGAAGAATTTTATCTCCTTTATAGGGTGTTTGTGTTTATTTTAGCCTTTTGTATATATTAGATATAGTGGTTTGATGTTTTGTAGGAAAATAAGGAGTTAGAAGAAGTTTGGGCTTAATTGAAGGTTTTTAGGGAATCTAGAACGATTTCCCGAGTCAAACCAAGTCAACCCAAGCCGAGAACTAAGTCAACCTGAGCCGAGAGCCAAGGCGAAACCGAAGCCGGAAATTCCATGTCAAGATTGGCGCAAAACAGGGGAACGGTACAGACTCAAAGGATTGAAATACGTGTGCCTTCACTCTTTGGGTCATAACTCCTTGGTTACAACTTCGATTGGTCTGAAATTTTGGGAGCTTAAATTACACATTGAAAGCTTTCCATCGATATCTTACGGGTCTAAAATCGAGTTCGGATGAAGAAGTTATGCGCGTTTGAAGTCGGCAGGAAAAAGCAGCCCAGAACAGTGACTCCCCCGAGTCATCTGCTAACTCGCCCGAGTCAGAATTCTGGGGCAACAAAGACATAGGCCAAGGGAACGGGACAGAACACTAACTCGCCCGAGTCACTTATTGACTCGCCCGAGGCACCCGAAGTTCTGAGGAAATCTGCGAAGCTGATGCGCGTTTTGCTTAGTTAGTTTTAGGGTTTTGGGTTTCGTTCTCCTTCTTCTATAAATACCCAATGTAATTCAGACCTAAAAAGAATAATTAGCCTAGGTAGTTTAGGAGTAGAATTAGATTAGATTAGATTTATTGCTTTCCTTTATTTGCTTTAATCTCTCTTTAATTGTTCTTCAAAGTTTTCAATTGTTCTTCATTGTTCTTCAAGGTTTTCTTGCAATTTTAATTCTCAAGTAGTCTCCATTGAAGTGTTTTACAAGCTTTCACTCTCTCTCTCTCTCTCTCTCTCTCTCTCTCTCTCTCCTTTCAAATGCCATTGTTGATTTCAAAAGCTTTCTAGGGTTAACCAAATCAAATCCATCTTTTAGTGGGAAGGAGGGTCAAGGAATTCCAATTCTACTTCCTAGTGAGAATTTGGGGGAAGCTTGGTAATCCAATCCTTAATTTCTTGTTGTTCGGGGGAAATTGCAAAGGTAGATTGAAGATTTGAAGTTTAGATCATCAAAGGTATAATCTCTTGTGCCTAATTTCATGATTAGTTTTATTGCTTTCTATTACATTGCTTTTTATTGCTTTCTTATTTCTTGTTCTTAATTGCTTTTATCTTTTATTGTTTCCTTGATTATTATCATGTCTAGGTTAGTTTATTGCTTAATTTACATAATTTATAGCTTTCCGCACTTGGGAGAAACCCAAACACAAACCGATTACCTCAATCAAGCGTAACACACATCCCTGTGGACCGACAACCATAACTCATAAAACCACAAAAATTACAACCGAACAATGCGGCCGTTGCCGGGGATGGAGTTATTTGGTAGATTAGGTGATTGGTTTGTATGTAATTAGTTTAATTGCTTTTTTGATTATGCTAGAAAAATGTAGTAAAAAAAATTGAATATCGAAAAAAAGAGAAGAAAAACATATAAAAAAATAGAAAAAGGAAAGAAAAAAAGAGATGGCATGTTTTAGCTTCTCTCAAAATGAGCAAGAATTATTTTGTGATTATCGTGATAGATTAAATGATTATCTTGCTTATTGGGCCCTCCTGGTTATATTTATTCTAATTGGGAAGTGTTAGTTGTTATTAATGAGGGATTGAACTTCGGGACCCGTTCTCTTCTGAATTATCTTGATTTCAATGTTGACAAAGAGTATCGGGCTTGGGAATTACTCGATTGGTTGTACAAGGCTCGCCAATTTGGGGAGACTTTTTATTCATCGGGTTCTTGTTTTGGTAATCCATGTGCTCTTCATGCTCAATTGCACTATGAGAAACGTTATGTGAAAAACTCTTATGATCTTTCTCCATGTGATGTTGTTCAGTCTCGTCATTTGTGTGTGCATTGTGAATCTCCATCTCATGATTCCGAATCTTGTATGGACATTAGACTAGATAAACTTGGTGCTGAATTAAATGGTTTACAAGATAGGATGAATGAATACATGCAAGAATTTGAACACGTGCTTAAACCTAGGGTAGAAACTTATCTTGCACAATTGGTTGATTCAAATGTTGAAGTAGGTCATTCATCGTCTTTGAGTCCTGAAATGCATGATGATTCTTCTGTGTATGATTATGATTATGATGATGACTACCGTAATGGACATAGTTTTGTATGGAGGATTAGTGAGTCCTTAGCTCTAGCTCCACCTAGTGAGCATGAGAACATTGTTGATTCTGTGTGTGATGATGTAGAACTTAGTGAATACATGCTTGATGATGAACCATTTTCCACACCATTGTCCATGCCTTTATGTGAAGAAAAGGTTGAGTTTGATGAATGTCATGATGCTTGTGATGAATTTGAGCATGATCTTGTTGAGAGTGAAATTGAATCTCTTGTGATTGAATGTGTGCTTGATACTGATTTGTTCACTTTCATTGAGGGTCATTGCATTAGTGAGGCATTAGCTACCCTTTCATGTGCATCCATTGATGTTGAATCTTGTGATGATGAGCTTGAGTATATGGGGATTGATCCTAAGTGTTTGAACTTGGTTTGTGACAATGATATTTTTGATGGTGATATGCTTTATGAGTCGTTGTTTGCATCCAAGTCGTTACATGAAGAGGTTAAGGAATGTGTTGTATTGCCTCCTTCCGTTGATTTGTATATCCAATCTCCATTTACGAGTCAATGGGAGGATCCATTTGTCATGTCTCATTTCACCGTGCCTAGAAAAGTTGTGTGCATTCCTGTATTTCATCATTTCTTTGACTTTTCTAAGGCATTTGATAAATTGTTAAGGGCACTAAAGTGTGCTCTTACTTACACCATTCTGAGATGCACGAGAAGATGCATGATTTGTTACTCCGGGCGTTGAATGGTTCTGCCTTGATGCCCGATATCTTCAGGTGAGAAAGAGTGAATTTCTTGATAAGAAGCCTTCCAGGTAATATCCTTCCTCACCCTTCTTGTATAATTAGTGAGTTGGTCTTTCTTTTATTCTTTTATTTTCTTTTTCTTTGTTTTTTTTTCCTTTTATTTTGGGGTGCTTGCTTATCTACTTCTGTTTCCTTTGAGGACATGGCAACCTCTTTGTGTTGGAGTGGGAGGGTAGTTTGTATTCCAGTTTTTTAGTTTAAGAAAAGAAAAAAAAAAGAGAGTGAGTTGTTTTGTAATTATTTTAGTTTCTTTAGTTCTTTAGTCCTTAGATTCTTGTATAGTTTGTTTTTATTTTTGATCTTACATGTGAACCATCACAAATAGTATGCTTTTCTTGTTTATTTCTAACCTATTGTGTGATGTTCTTTGGATCGTGGATTGATTATGCTTGTATTGAAGATCTTGAGGTAACCTCTTTCCGCTTTCTCCTTGATTGTATATATTATTGATCTTTGATTGCATGCCTGATTTTTCCTTTTGGGTGGCGAACCCTTTAGAGTGTGAATGTTGGGATTATTTTATTGTTGGAGCCTTGTGGGCTCGGGTCGCCACCGTTTTTGTTTGTTATGTGTTTGTTTGTGTGTTTTTAGGTTTTCTACCTTATTTGGGACACCCTTCTCATTATTGAAACATTGTAATGTCTTGTGTTGGAGTGGGGGGGGGGGTTGTATCTTTCATTGTTCATGGGTAGATCACCTAGTTTGGAGTCTTTTGTTTTTGTTTTTTTTTTCGTAGTTTATGTCTAAAAATTTGAAAATGTTTGTGTGCAAAAGGAGAAAAAAGGGAGTGAAAAACCTTAAAAGTTTTTGTTTTTTTTTGTTTTCGCTTTTGATTTTGTTTTTTGGATTTTGTTGTCAAAAATTAGGAAGAACGTTCTTAATCTTCTTTAAAAGAAACCGGTTTGAGCATTTTCGACCCTTTCTTGAGCGATTGCCATGACTTACCTTAACTAGATTCCCTTCATTCAGTGTCTAGAGAGATCCCATTTCTTTCTTTTTATGTTCTTGTTGAAACTGGGAGATTCTAGGGATTCGTGTCTGAGCTTGTTTTCCAAAAAGTAGGAAAAAAAGAGAAAAAGCAAAAACAAAAGAAAGAAAAATGGAAGCAAAGATAAATAAAATGATTAAGTGGGGCGTGTCGACTTTACGACATCAACCACCATATATTTAGCCAACCTACACGGGCCTGGTATTAGCGATACGACGCAATTACCCCTTAAACCTCCTTCTATATCGTTCGCAACGAAGAGGTGAATGGAAAAGACTGTGTTGGGAGGGTAAACCCCATTTTGGGCCATCCAATTCCCGAAAATAAGGATAATATCGACCATTAAAAAGTAAAAAAAAAAGAAAGAAAATTTTGTTGAGAATATCCAACCCAAAAAGAAAGTTTGAAGTGTTAATAAAGTGAGGGGTCTTTCCTTGCCTCACCTGCGGCCCTCACCAAGCCAAGGGCGACCAAATGCGGGGAAGGGCAACTCCTTGTTTATTTTCTATTGTTCGTTTGTTTTAAGCTCGGGCGTGAGTCTTTGGGGTCGATCGAGATCAGTTAGAACTTTCTAAACTCTTACGCAAGTGGGATTTAACTTTACATGAGGTGTAAAGGATCGAAAACTCCAAAGATTGGCAGTTGTTTAGGTTAGGTATATGTGACATGCTCATAACGGCTTCTTTTGGAGGATTAATATCGTTTTCTTGATTGAAACATCTTGATTCTTGAAACGAGCAGATTTTCCTTTCTTTCTTTTCAAACTTATTTTGTTTTTCACTTTCCCTCTCTAGTCTTGATGCATGTGCCAAATGCATCCGCGATTCCTGCGAAAGTGAGTTAGGGTTTTAGTTTTCTTTTTCTAGTCTTTTTCTTTGTTTTTAGTTTGCTCGGGGCGAGCAAACCCTTGTGTTGGAGTGGTGTTCGGTCTAGTTCTGAGGCGAATTTTATCTCCTTTATAGGGTGTTTGTGTTTATTTTAGCCTTTTGTATATATTAGATATAGTGATTTGGTGTTTTGTAGGAAAATAAGGAGTTAGAAGAAGTTTGGGCTTAATTGAAGGCTTTTAGGGAATCCCGAGCGATTTCCCGAGTAAAACCAAGTCAACCCGAGACGAGAACTAAGTCAACCCGAGCCGAGAGCCAAGGCGAAACCAAAGCTGGAAATTCCATGTCAAGATTGGCGCAAAACAGGGGAACAGTACACACTCAAAGGATTGAAATACGTGTGCCTTCACTCTTTGGGTCATAACTCCTTGGTTACAACTCCGATTGGTCTGAAATTTTGGGAGCTTAAATTACACACCGAGAGCTTTCCATCGATATCTTACGGGTCTAAAATCGAGTTTGGATGAAGAAGTTATGCGCGTTTGAAGTCGGCAGGGAAAAGCAGCCCAGAACAGTGACTCCCCCGAGTCATCTGCTGACTCGCCCGAGTCAGAATTTTGGGGCAACAAAGACATAGGCCAAGGGAACGGGACAGAACACTGACTCGCCCGAGGCACCCGAAGTTCTGCGGAAATCTGCGAAGCTGATACGCGTTTTGCTTAGTTAGTTTTAGGGTTTTGGGTTTCGTTCTCCTTCTTCTATAAATACCCAATGTAATTCAGATCTAAAAAGAATAATTAGCCTAGGTAGTTTAGGAGTAGAATTAGATTAGATTAGATTTATTGCTTTCCTTTATTTGCTTTAGTTTCTCTTTAATTGTTCTTCAAAGTTTTCAATTGTTCTTCATTGTTCTTCAAGGTTTTCTTGCAATTTCAATTCTCAAGTAGTCTCCATTGAATTGTTTGACAAGCTTTCTCTCTCTCTCTCTCTCTCTCTCTCTCTCTCTCTCTCTCTCTCTCTCTCTCTCTCTCTCTCTCTCTCTCTCCTTTCAAATGTCATTGTTGATTTCAAAAGCTTTCTAGGGTTAGCCAAATAAAATCCATCTTTTAGTGGGGAGGAGGGTCAAGGAATTCCAATTCTACTTCCTAGTGAGAATTTGGGGGATTCTTGGTAATCCAATCGACAATTTCTTGTTTGTTCGGGGGAAATTGCAAAGGTAGATTGAAGATTTGAAGTTAAGATCATCAAAGGTATAATCTCTTGTGCCTAATTTCATTATTACTTTTATTGCTTTCTATTACATTGCTTTTTATTGCTTTCTTATTTCTTGTTCTTAATTGCTTTCATCTTTTATTGCTTTTTTGATTATTATCATGTCTAGGTTAGTTTATTGCTTAATTTACATAATTTATAGCTTTCTGCACTTGTGAGAAACCCAAAAACAAACCGATTACCTCAATCAAGCTTAACACCCATCCCTGTGGACCGACAACCCTAACTTATAAAACTACAAAAATTACAACCGAACAGTAAACTGCACATTTTCAGCATTTAGATATTATTTGTGAGTTTTATATTGTATTTTTTATTATTTCTAGTCATGTAAGATGCTAAGTAATATCTATAAACTTGGGCATCAAGACATCATGTCTAGATTAGTTTAGAAGGTTCTAGAATGTTCTAGAAGGCTTGTAATAGGCGTGTGGTGTTGTAGCTTTGGCACCAAGTTCTGTATCCTAGATGAGGATGGCTTATTTTGTAACTAATCCATCTTGGATTAGGAAAGCCAATTGCTGATAGGATAAGGTTAGTTAGGCGTCTCGTATTAGGAATCCTTGGCTTTCTCGCCAAGCTAAGATTCCCAGTGTGATTAGGACTAGTCTAGTATAAATAGCTCAGGCTTGTAATTATTCAAACAATCCATTTTAGCCATGAATACAAACAAGCTTTTAGCTTAACCCTTGAGTGTTTCTTGAAACCTCGTTTTGATCTATTTTATTGTATCTTGATTTGTGTAAATCAAGTGGTGAGGAAGAGCTTGATCCCTAAACCTAGAAGGTGTATCAGTAACTATGTTGAAGGTCAAGTAGCCCTAGGGTTTCTTCTTGTGGTGTTTCTGTATCAAGATAGATCCCTTGAACTATCCTAGTTGCTTTTTGTCTTTCTATCTTAGTTAGTTAGATTAACCCTAAGGCAATCAAAACCACAAGATTCTCTCCCATTCTCTCTCCTCCCCACCAACGTCAATCTCCCTCTCTCACAAATCCTCTCAAACGTCCTCCCTCTCTCTCCCATTCAATCATTCACTCTCTTTCTCTTTTCTCTTTCAAAGATTCAACCTTTCTCATCCTCTCACCACAAAAGACCTCACGTCACAAATAGCCTTCCAAGATCCTGTCTTTTCATCTGATTCCCTCTTCCATAACCCTAATTCACGTGAAGCATCCCATATTTAGATTGGTTGCACGTCTCTCATTGTTGTGTAATTGATCAAGATCCAATCTTTGATCCCGTTATACATCAAAAGTGGTATCAGAGCTTAGGTTTCTTGTGTGCAACCCTTAACTCCACAAAATAGCCCAAACACATTCCCCTCCGTTGCCAAATGCACGAAACCTTCACCTATGGCATCTGGAAGCAAAAGCAATGATGTCAGTGCTACTATAATGAGCAACTACTACAGGAGAAAGTTAAACTGGAAGCAAGAGTGGCTTATCTCACCGATCAGCTGAAGCGGTACATGAACATTCAATTCAGGGCACCTAGAGATCCTGAAGAGGAGGACTTCCACAAGAGTCCTAGCGAAGCTGAGCAATCCACAAGCTCATCAAGGAGGTCACGTCGTCCTAGGCGTGAGAACAGAGAAGAAAGACTCGACTTCAAAGTTGATATTCCTTAATTTGACGGTAATCTTGATCCTGAAGTCTTTCTAGATTGGATTCAAACTGTTGAAAGAGTTTTTGACCTAAAAGCTATGTTCCTGATGAGAAGATGGTCAAATATATTGCTCTTAAACTGCGAAAGCATGGTAGCATATGGTGGACTAACTTATAGAAGAACAGACAACATGCCGGGAAAAAAAAGATCTGCGCACTTGGGAAAAGATGAAGAAGAAACTTCACTCTAAGTTTCTTCCTGTGAGCTATTTCAAAGACAACTACTTCAAACTGTAACAACTCGCCCAAGGAAGCAAAAGTGTGGAGGAATACACTAAAGAATTCGAACACCTGCTCTAGAGGTGTAATCTGAAGGAAGATGAACCTCAAACTCTTATGAGGTATCTAGCCGGCTTGAAAAAAAGCATAAGGTATGTGGTGGAACTTCAACCTTATGAAACTGTTGATGAATTAAGTACTTTGGCTAACAAAGTGGAATAGCAAAGAAAGAGAAGGGGAAAGGAGGTGACAAACAGGAACCCTAGCTCACAAAAAACCCCCTAGTTATCCCAAACTTACACACCACAAAAGAGTCAACCCACCTGCTAAACGTCCGTCACAAAAACGTCCCAACTACCACCTCAAACTGTCCCCAAACCCATCCAGGCCACGCCAAATGATAGGAGGAGATGCTTCAGGTGCCAAGAGAGCCATCACACTTATGGAGTCACAAAACGCTCTCTTTAAACCTGAACCTGAAGATGTAGAAGAAGAAGTATTCGCTAATCATGGAGAATCTGCTGAAGAAGTGGCGGAAGAACCAGATGAAGGAGAGATGGTGGTTATGAGGAGAGTTCTCAATAGCTCTCCAGTTCCTCAAGATCAATAACAACGGGAGGCCATCTTCCACTTTCGTTGTACAGTGCAAGGGAAAGTCTATTCTTTGATTATTGATGGTGGAAGTTGTACTAACGCAGCCTCTCTCACTATGTTGAACAAGCTACAACTCCTCACCTATCGCCATACACTATTCAATGGCTCAACCAGGGCAAAGGCTTAAAGGTGAATCAACGCTGTTTGGTAAGCTTTTCAATTGGAAAGTCTTATCAAGATTCAATATGGTGTGATGTAATACCTATGGATGCCTGTCATATATTGCTTGGAAGACCGTGGTTATTTTACATGAGTGTTACACATGATGGAAGAGCTAATACCTACAATCTGATGGTGCAAAACATGAAGGTAACCTTAGCTCCTCTAAAAGTATCCAATTCGTCCAAGCCTCAGGGAAGTAACTCAAAACTCACCACTTTCATGATCACTGAACGACCTGAGTTTATGAGCATTAGGAGATCATTCCCTCGAGCCTAAACACAAACCCTAGGTACAAGACACCTACAGACGACAGCCCTAACCACGGCCACCCTCAACCTCTTGTCACCATCCCAAAATAACCTCTCAATGTGAACCCTAGTGATCCTCCAAAGGATCGAAGGCAAGATAACCATCAAGTAAGGGGTATGAGGGGATCAAAGGCAAAGGTTCGAATTCAAGAAGGGACTACTGCTATCGAAACAAAAGGCCATATATGGTTAGTCACACCTTGTGGCCTAACTAATGTTCTCTTTACTTTTATGAGACTTATGAATAAGGTTTTTAAGTCCCTCGTCAGTAAGTGTGTTGAAGACACATTCATACATAGCAAGAGTGAGAAAGATCAAACCTTTCAATCTACTGAAGAATTCATGGTTCATGTGAAGGCCCTGGTTCACGTGCAGAAGTATGATGGGTCAGTTGAAGTTATTGAAATGGGTGATCCTCCATGTTTGAGGACAAACTTCTTTCAACAAGTGGGGATTGATGTAAATCAGCCCACGCCAAGTCTCCTCAATCCAACCAAGAAGGCTCAATGGAAACACATGGATACATATCGGGTACTTCATGAAAGGAATCCATCTAGCTCAGGCCCAATAAATGAGATTCAGCTCAATTCCATGGAGATAAAGAGGGCCAAGGAAGGAGGATTCAAGGCAGAGGCCCCTAAGGTCGATCCATATGGAATGTTCTTTGTTCCAAGAGGACGTCCAAACTTCCCAGAGGGTCCTAGCCCACACAAATCGTGTCCAAAGAGAGCTCAAAGATCACGTCCAAGGCCCAGTACCAAGCTCAAAGTGAATTTCATAGTTTTGACCAATTCAGTTTGAATTTCATAGTTTTGGCCTTTTGAATGTAAACTTCACATTTTTAGCATTTAGTTATGATTTGTGAGTTTTATATTGTATTTTTTATTATTTCTAGTCATGTAAGATGCCAAGTAATATCTATAAACTTCGGCATCAAGTTATACGAGACTAGATTAGTTTAGGAGGTTCTAGAATGTTCTAGAATGTTTTAGAAGGCTTGTAATAGGCGTGTGGTGTTCTAGCTTTGGCGCCAATTTATGTATCCTAGATGAGCATGGCTTATTTTTTAACTAATCCATCTTGGATTAGGAAAGCCAATTCCTAAAAGGATTATTATTGTTATAACAAACTCCCCTAAGGATAAGGAATCCTAATCCAAGGAGGATAAGGTTAGTTAGGCGTCTAGTATTAGGAATCCTTGGCTTCCCGCCAAGCTTAGATTCCCAGTGTGATTAGGACTAGTCTAGTATAAATAGCTCAGGCTTGTAATCATTCAAACAATCCAATTTAGCCATGAATACAAACAAGCTTTTAGCTTACCCCTTGAGTGTTTCTTGAAACCTCGTTTTGATCTTTTCTATTGTATCTTGATTTTGGAAAATCAAGTGGTGAGGAAGAGCTTGATCCCTAAACCTAGAAGGTGTATCTGTAACCAGGTTGAAGGTCAAGTAGCCCTAGGGTTTCTTCTTGTGGTGTTTCTGCATCAAGATAGTTCCCTTGAACTATCCCGGTTACTTTCTATCTTAGTTAGTTAGATAAACCCTAAGGCAATCAAAACCACAAGATTCTCTCCCATTCTCTCTCCTCCCCACCAACGTCAATCTCCCTCTCTCACAAATCCTCTCTAACGTCGTCCCTCTCTCTCCCATTCAATCGTTCACTCTCTTTATCTCTTCTCTTTCAAAGATTCAACCTTTCTCATCATCTCTACACAAAAGACCTCACGTCACAACTAGCCTTCAAATATTCGGTCTTTTCACGTGATTCCCTCTCTTATATCCCTAATTCACGTGAAGCATCCCATATTTAGATTAGTTGCACGTCTCTCATTAATGTGTAATTGATCAAGATCCAATCTTTGATCTCGTTATACATCAAAAGTGGTATCAGAGCTTAGGTTTCTTGTGTGCAACCCTAAACCCCACAAAACTGCCCGAACACATTCCCCTCCATTCCAAAATTCAAGAAACCTTCAACCGGCCATACCTATGGCATATGGCAGCAAAAGCAATGATGCTAGTGCTACTATAATGAGCAACTACTACAGGAGAAAGTTGAACTGGAAGCAAGAGTGGCTTATCTCCCCGATCAGCTGAAGCGGTACATGAACATTTAGAGATCCTGAAGAGGAGGACTCCAACAAGAGTCCTAGCGAAGCTGAGCAATTCACAAGCTCATCAAGGAGGTAACGTCGTCCTAGGCGTGAGAACAGAGAAGAAAGACTCGACTTCAAAGTTGATATTCCTTAATTTGACGGTAATCTTGATCCTGAAGTCTTGCTGGATTGGATTCAAACTGTTGAAAGAGTTTTTGACCTAAAAGATGTTCTTGACGAGAAGATGGTCAAATATATGGCTCTTAAACTACGAAAGCATGGTACCATATAGTGGACTAACTTATAGAAGAAGAGACAACATACCGGGAAAAAAAAGATCTACGCACTTGGGAAAAGATGAAGAAGAAACTTCACTCTAAGTTTCTTCCTGTGAGCTATTTCAAAGACAACTACTTCAAACTGTAACAACTCGCCCAAGGAAGCAAAAGTGTGGAGGAATACACTAAAGAATTCGAACACCTGCTCTAGAGGTGTAATCTTTGAGGTATCTAGCCGGCATGAAAGAAAGGATAAGGTATGTGGTGGAACTTCAACCTTATGAAACTGTTGATGAATTAAGTACTTTGGCTAACAAAGTGGAGCAGCAAAGAAAGAGATGGGGAAAGGAGGTGACAAACAGAAACCCTAGCTCACAAAAAACCCCCTACTTATCCCAAACTTACACTCCACAAAAGAGTCAACCCACCTGCTAAACGTTCGCCACAAAAACGCCGCAACAGCCTACTCAAACCGTCCCCAAACCCATCCAGGCCACGCCAAATGATAAGAGGAGATGCTTCAGGTGCCAAGGGCTCGGTCACATAGCTTCTTATTGCTCTAATAAGAGAGCCATCACACTTGTGTAGTTTCAAAATGCTCTCTTTGAACCTGAACCTTAAGATGTGGAAGAAGAAGTATGCGCTGATCATGGAGAATCTGCTGAAGAAGTGGCGGAAGAACCAGATGAAGGAGAGATGCTGGTTATGAGGAGAGTTCTCAATAGCTCTCCAGTTCCTGAAGATCAACAACAACGGGAAGCCATCTTCCATTCTCGTTGTACAGTGCAAGGGAAAGTCTATTCTTTGATTATTGATGGTGGAAGTTTGTACTAACGCAACCTCTCTCATTATGTTGAACAAGCTACAACTCCTCACCCATCGCCATACACTATTCAATGGCTCAACTAGGGAAACGCTTAAAGGTGAATTAACGCTGTTTGGTAAGCTTTTTCAATTGGAAAGTCTTATCAAGATTCAATATGGTGTGATGTAATACTTATGGATGCCTGTCATATTTTGCTTGGAAGACCGTGGTTATTTGACAGGGGTGTTACACATGATGGAAGAGCTAATACCTACACTCTGATGGTGCAAAACATGAAGGTAACCCTAGCTCCTCTAAAAGTATCCAATTCATCCAAGCCTAAGGGAATTAACTCAAAACTCATCACTTTAATGATCACTGAACGACCTGAGTTTATGAGCATACAAAGTAAGAGTGAGAAAGATAGAACCTTTCAATCTACTGAAGAATTCAAAGTTCACGTGAAGGCCCTGGTTCACGTGCAGAAGAATGATGGGCCAGTTGAAGTTATTGAAATGGGTGATCCTCTAAGTTTGAGGACATACTTCTTTCAACAAGGGGGGAATGATGTAAATCAGCCCACGCCAAGTCCCCTCAACCCAATCAAGAAGGCTCAATGGAAACACAAGGATACATATAGGGTCCTTCACGAAAGGAATCCATCTAGCTCAGGCCTAATAAAGGAGATTCAGCTCAATTCCATGGAGATAAAGAGGGCCAAGGAAGAAGAATTCAACGGGGAGGCCCTAAGGCCGACCCATATGGAATGATCTTTGTTCCAAGAGTATGTCCAAACTTCCCAGAGGATCCTAGCCCACACAAATCTCGTCCAAAAAGAGCTCAAAGATCATGTCCAATGCCTAGTACTAAGCTCAAAGTGAATTTCACAGTTTTGACCAATTCTATTTGAATTTCACAGTTTTGGCCTTTTGGATGTAAACATATTACTTAGAGGTACCCTAACTTTTGAAGAAATAATTTTTTGGTACCCTAACTTTTTAAAACTAATTTCGGGGTACCCTTACTTTTAGGATTAGAAATTACTAGGTGAATTTCTGGTGAAACTCCGATTGATTCAAACATTTTCGTCAACAAAAACAAACGACATTTTCGTCCACAAATACACTTAATCAATTTCCCGCCTAAAATTCACCGGTGAATTCAAATCATTGGCCGAAAATTCACCTAATTATTTCTAATTCTAAAAGTTAGGGTACCCCAAAATTAGTTTTTAAAAGTTGGGGTACTGGAAAAACATTTCACCAAAAGTTAGGGTACCCTTAAGTAATTTTTTGTTTAGTTATTATTTGTGAGTTTTATATTGTATTTTTTATTATTTCTAGTCATGTAAGATGCCAAGTAATATTTATAAACTTGGGCATCAATTTATACGAGTCTAGATTAGTTTAGGAGGTTCTAGAATGTTTTAGAAGGCTTGTAATAGGCGTGTGGTGTTCTAGGTTTGGTGCCAATTTATGTATCCTAGATGAGGATGGCTTATTTTGTATTTAATCCATCTTGGATTAGGAAAGCCAATTGCTGATAGGATTATTATTGTTATAACAAACTCCCCTAAGGATAAGGAATCCTAATCCAAGGAGGATAAGGTTAGTTAAGCGTCTAGTATTAGGAATCCTTGGCTTCCCGCCAAGCTTAGATTCACAGTGTGATTAGGACTAGTCTAGTATAAATAGCTCAGGCATGTAATCATTCAAACAATCCGTTTTAGCCATGAATAAAAACAAGCTTTTAGCTTACCCCTTGAGTGTTTCTTGAAACCTCATTTTGATCTTTTCTATTGTATCTTGATTTTGGCAAATCAAGTGGTGAGGAAGAGCTTGATCCCTAAACCTAGAAGGTGTATCTGTAACTAGGTTGAAGGTCAAGTAGCCTTGGGGTTTCTTCTTGTGGTGTTTCTCTATCAAAATAGATCCCTTGAACTACCCCGGTTACTTTTTGTCTTTCTATCTTAGTTAGTTAGATAAACTAGGGGTGAGCAAAAATTCTGGGAATCCCGGTCCCGTCCCGGTCCCGGTCAAGTCTCGATCCCAAAATCCCGTTCCCGGTGGGAGCGAGACCGGAAGCGGGACTAAAATTAAAGTCCCGGTCAACAACGGGACCGGGAGTGGGACTTAACCTCATTTACTGGTCCCGGTCCCGATTCCGATTCCCGGTTTATAAATGTATATATATATATATACATATATATATATATATAATCAAGTGACTTCATGATGATTGATAAATTTGTCTCATTTAATTTGTGCTCGCTCGAACTTAGCATATTTTTCCGGAAAAAATGTTATGTATTAGATATTGCGCAATTTTAATCTCGGAAAAAGTGGCTATATAAATAAATCGACACTCACATTTGTGAAATTAAAGAAAATTATATAACCTATGTTGATTTTTAATGGAAATAAATTCAAATAATTAGTGAAAAACTGGAAAATCGACTAAAATTTCCTGGCCGATTTCCTGGGGCCAGGACACTGAGTAAATCTTTGCCTTGGCCACAACCGAGCGAGTGGGAGCAAAACTTTGCTCCCGATTACAACCGGGACCGGGACCGGGACCTCCGAAAATTACCGGGATCCCGGTCCCGCTCACCCCTAAGATAAACCTTAAGGCAATCAAAACCACAAGATTCTCTCCCATTCTCTCTCCTCCCCACCAATGTCAATCTCCCTCTCTCACAAATCCTCTCAAACGTCGTCCCTCTCTCTCCCATTCAATCATTCAGTCTCTTTATCTCTTCTCTTTCAAAGATTCAACCTTTCTCATCCTCTCTCCACAAAAGACCTCACGTCACAAATAGCCTTCAAAGATTCTATCTTTTCACGTGATTCCCTCTCCCATATCCCTAGTTCACGTGAAGCATCCTATATTTAGATTGGTTGCACGTCTCTCATTAATGTGTAATTGATTAAGATCCAATATTTGATCCCGTTATACATCAAAAGTGGTATCAGAGCTTAGGTTTCTTGTGTGCAACCCTAAACCCCACAAAACAGCCCGAACACATTCCCCTCCATTCCCAAATTCACAAAACCTTCAACCGGCAGTCTTGTGCTCAAGAATGGACACTGATCGAGGAGTGCAGATGTCTGCTATCTCTGGACATTTTCTACAGCATGTTTAGTTCAGAGAATGCAAGCTACATCATGCAGCTGGACAGTTTTGGCATTTCCAGCAAAGACAAGGTCATTTGATCATTTCCCCCTTTAATGATCGAATGCCTTTGTTAGTTAATATATTCAGCTATTCTTAGCAGCCAAAGGGAGATAATTAGCTTAGTGGAATTGTGACTAATGCTGGTCAGAAGCAGCTGCTGGTAGCCCAGGATTCAGCGAACCTTTTTTTTTTAATTTCTTTTTGCTGTTTTCTTAATACAAACTGATGTAATTATTTATTGTATTAGCTTAAGCAGCTTACTTATGTATCTTGAGTTAGCTTAGACATAGATTAGAGGTTTCCTAATGCTAAGGAAAGCCTTAATCTCTCGGCCACAGCCAGCTACTTGCTCAAAGTAGCAATATAAGCAAGCTCATGTTGTAATTGAATTCAATTATGAGTGAATGAATGAGAAACCAGTCGAGCTTGCTCCTGTGCGTTTGTGATTGTCTCTAAAAACTCTCCATTATTCTACTTGTCTGTAACTAAGCTTTGGCAAGCTTAGAAGGTGCTAAGTAGGGCTTAGTTTGTGCTCTGGTGGTGTGGACTGTATCCAGAACATTGGCTGAATTTTGCACCTGTGTTTTCTGCTGAGGTGTGGTATGTATCAGTTGGACACACAGGTTTTCTATCTTTCCTTATTTGTTTTTCGTTCCTTGATGCTTTTCCATCTCTAGGAAAAGCTTTAGTTTGAACAACCAAGGTCAGGCAGGGCCTTTGGTGTTGTCCAGGCAAGTGCACTCTGATTAGAATTGCGTGCACATACATCACCACGGCTTGGCCTCTTTTTATAGGAGGTTTGTGAAGAATTTCAGTGCTATTCTAGCGCCTATGTCCAAGCTATTGATCGAAGTCTAAAGAGTTCTCATGGACACAAGCAGCCTAACAAGCCTTCGAAAACATCAATGAAAGGTTGTGCACCGCATCTGTGTTAGCCCTACCAAGCTTTGATCAGAAGTTTGAAGTTGAGTGTATGATGCCTTTGGAGTAGGTATTGGAGCTGTACTATCTCAAGAAGGTCGGCTCTTGGCCTATTACAGTGAGAAACTCAGTGAAGCAAGGAAGAAGTATAGTACTTACGACAAAGAGTTCTATGCTATTATTCGAGCCCTGGAGCATTGGAGACACTATCTTATGGGCAATGAATTTATTCTACATAGTGACCATGAAGCATTCAAGTATATCCAAGGGCAACACAAGTTCAACCCACGCCATGCTAAGTGGGTCGAGTACATGCAAGTCTATCACTTTGTTATTCAACACAAAGCTAGACACTTGAACAAGGGAGCTGAGGCCTTATCTAGAAGGTACCTACTACTCCACATCCTTGATTCAAGAGTATTAGGGCTTGAATATATTAAAGAGTTACATACTAGAGATGAGGATTTCAAGGAGGTCTATGAAGCATGCAAGAAACATCTTCGGAATCATTATTATATGGAGAAGTGTTTCCTATTTCATGGGAATCAACTGTGTATTCCCAAAAGCAGTCTTAGAGAGCTTCTTATCTTAGAAGTTCATGGAGGTAGCCTACTAGGACACTATGGTATTGAGAAGACCTATCTCATGCTGAAGGAACAATATTATTGGCAGCATATGATTAGAGATGTTGAGCATATGGTGAAGCGTTGTTCTATTTGCGACCTAGCCAAGAGCCATATATTACCTCAAGGATTGTATACATCATTGCCTATACCAAAAGGTCCTTGGGAAGATGTTAGTCTCGATTTCATCGTGGGACTACCAAGAACGCAACGGAGAAAAGACTCTATCATGGTGGTAGTTGATCGCTTTTCAAAGATGGCTCACTTTGTTCCTTATGACACCACTTGTGATGTTGTAAGAGTTGTTGAATTATACTTCCAAGAGATTGTGAAACTACATGGGATACCAAAGACTATGGTTTCGGACAAGGATGCTAAGTTCCTTAGTTACTTTTGAGTTACTCTATGGAAGAAGATGGGTACCAAGCTCAATTTTAGCATGACATGTCACCCCCAAACAGATGGGCAAACTGAAGTCACCAACCGAACCCTTGGTACCTTACTAAGGTCTTTGGTGAGTAAAGATAAGAAGGGTTGGGATACATTACTCCCACATGCTGAATTTGCTTTCAACCGTGCCCCTAGCAAAGCAACAGGACGATCACCTTTCCAAGTAGTATATGGAGGAAACCCTATCACACCTATGGACCTCACACCCATCAATAGATCTATGAGGTTCAGTCAAGAAGCAAGTAAGAGAGCTCAAGATATCCAAAAGCTACATGAAGAAGTAAGGGTGAGAATAGCTAACTATACCCTGCAAACTTCAAGCTTAGCTAACAAGAAGAGGAAGACAGTCATATTCCAACCAGGAGATCTAGTATGGGCACACTTGAAGAAGGAAAGGTTTCCCTCTAAGAGGAAAGGAAAGCTGGTTCCTAGAGTTGATGGACTGTTTGAAATCATGGAAAGAGTAGGGGATAGTGCTTACAAGCTTCCAATTAGTGATGATTATGGTGGAGGTGCAACTTTCAATGTAGCTGGTCTTAAACCCTACTATGATGAAGAAGATGATCTTCCTAGTTTAAGGACAAACTTTTCTCAACAAGGGAGGAATGATGGAGATCCTTCCAACTCACCAAGTCCAAAGGAGGTCCAATTTGTTCACATGGGAGTAGAGAAGACCCTAAAAGAAGGATCTATTAAGAAGGCCCAACGACCAAGTCATGTGGTGTGTTCTATATTCCAAGAAGACGTCCAAACTAGCAAAAAGGAAGGAAAGTGACGTATAAGGGACGCCTAGAAGTGAAATTAGGAGTATTTGTATTTTCCTTATTAGTAGTTAAGTTAGTTATATATATTTTCCTTATTATTAGCTATGTTTGTTATAAGGCATAATCCGAAGTATTATTTAGTAGCCTATGCGTCAAGTAGCGGTGTTTAGAAAAGTCTTGAAGGAGATAATCTTAGTCCTAGTCGTTTGTCTGTAACTAATCCAATTTGGATTAGGAAAAGCCAAAGGGAATCCTAGAAGGATTCATCCTAGGCTGCTTAGGCGTCAGTTAGTAGTCCTAGTAGGATTAGGACTTAGTCTAGTATATAAGGAGGTTTGTAACATCCAAAAAGGACACTGCTTTTGATTATGAATACAAACAAGCTTTTGCTTACCTTGAGAGTTTCCCTCTTTCCTTTTCTACTATTGTATCTTGAATTGGCTATTCAAGTGGTAGGTAGAGCTTGTTCCTATACTTGGAAGGTCTTTCTGTAACTAAGTAGAAGAACAAGAAGCCCTAGGGATTCAACTTGTGGTGTTTCTGTATCAAGTTTAATTCCCTTGAACTATCCAAGTTATCTGTCTTCATTGAGATACCCTACAGAACCCTAAGACTTACCTCGTCCTTACCCTTACCCTAGGATTGGTTGCACGTCTCCTTGATGTGTAATTGATCTCAAGCCCTAGCTTTGTATCAGTTATACATCATTGGGACTATCTTAACTATTCTAACTGCTTAATCTCATAGAATTAGTTTAATCTAACAATAGAAATAACAGCCTTAGACCTAGTTGGAATTCAACATACTTTTGTCAATATCCTAACTATTTTCTCAGCCACACTAGGAAGTTGACCTCACGTCTCTACATAAATCAATTGCCTAAAAGAGTATAAATGAATACTCTCTCGAGCATTTCATCAAATTATAAGCATGAATTTGGTATATTAAGCCTAAACAAATTAGTTAATCATCAAATTACCTCAATTACAACCCAAACTACACAAAACTAGCAACTAATTAACTAAATTAATTAAAATGGAACGAAAGCAATCTAACGAGAAAGTAAATAAACATATATCTAAAGAGGGAGAGAAAGCAAACTTAGTCTTGAATTAGATGCGAAATCTAAAGTGCAATCATGAACAAGAGCAAATTAATCCTAAAAACTATCCTAAAAGCCTCAAGAGAAGCTAGAGAGAAAGCTCTCAAAACCTAGAATGAAAACAAGAACTATGTAATCATAAAATGTGTAACTTTTATCTAATTAAAATGATTAAAATGTTGTAAACTACCAACTGGCACACGCAGTGCCAAGTTTGGCATGGCCTTTTCAAGGCTTTAGGGTTTTAGGACGGCTTGTGCACACATAGCTTGACCGTCTTTATTCACTCTCCAACCTTCTCTTACTTCTCAATTGTGCTCTTGGCATCCCAAAGGCATGTATTCTTCATCATTAAGGGCAAACTAATAATATATAAATTCACACACTTTAATCACTAATGAGAGGGTCTTAGAATGTAAAAAAGAACAAAGGAAGCACTATAACATATTAGGTTTTTAGTAGCACTTATCTAGTGACATTTATCATAAATTTTGTTAAATGTATCAAATAAGTTATTTGTAGATACCCTTTTAGCAACAGTTATCAACAATTGCCACCACAGGTACAGTTACACTTGTGAAAAATTGAAGAGTTGCAAGACAAATAAAAATACACATGCGCACGTACTGTCATTCATTTCTCACTCCCCATTTCTCTTTTCATTCCCTCACTCTCCCTGATGAACAAACCCTAAATCTGTTGTCGTCGTTCGCCACCGTCTCCGCCACCGTTCGCCATCGTTGCCACTGCCCCCTCAACCTCACCATTATTGGCTTCTCTTCTCTCTCATTTTGGTTGGTTCAAATTTGATCTGTAAACACTAGTTTTCTTCTTCCTAGATTCATAGTAAGAAATGAATGATTACGAAATTGATCTCATGATGAGAGGCAACTTGTTTGATCATTTGATGTTTGATTCTGAATTTAGGTGATTTGACTATAATTGTTGCCATCGATCTTTTCTCATGGTGTTCAAATTCTAATATTGTGCATTGAAGTTTGAGTTAAGGTTTATGTGATGGTATCTTTATTGTGCAAATTAAATTGTATCTTGTTGAGGATACATACCATTCAATGTTACATAGTTTTCCGCTATTTGAGATATTTAATTAGGAGTTGAGCACAATGAGAAGGCATGTTCCATTGAAGTTCATTCATGCATTAACAAGATGACCAGGTTTTGATATGAACAATATCAGAATTCGAGCTCAATACGAAGCAGTTGTTTGAAATTGATTTGGGAGTCATGATAAATTTGTCTCGTAGAATGAAGAACCATATCCAATTGTGGAGATCGATGATCATGATTGTTGAAATTAAGGAAAGAGGTTACATGCAGAAAAATTGAACAGGAATGAATAAGAAGCTGATTGTAATGAGATAATGCATAGGTCACTATGATGGTTATTTGCTGGATGCTTAATCAGTAATCAAGCTTTTTTTTCCTGTGTCACTTGTCATTTGACCGAATGGCATTGGCATTTTCTTCTTTATTTTTCTCATCCCATCTCATATATCATTGGACCAAATATCGAGAAAAAAAGTTTAAATTTTGATATGAGTTTTTTCCCTCTATACTTTTGTTTTCCTTGCTATTTCTTTCATATGGATATTCTTAGTTCTGGTCTTCCAGAAAAAGCCTTAGAGTTTTCCCTATGAAATTGTCTGTTGCAACTGTCCTTGAAGTTTTCCCAAGTAAAATCACATTGAATGGTATATATCCTCCACAAGTTACAGTTTATGAGTTAAGGGAATTGTCCTTGAAGTTTAAGGGGCACTTGGATTCGGATATAGTTGATTTCTAGTTTTTTTATTTTTATTTTTTACAGTCTAATAGCATTCAGTTCATTTTTCTAAAAAAAAATAGCTAGTTAGCATGGTCATGTTTCAACAACAACTTAAGTTATACAAGTTGAGTGATAAATTCTTCTACTGGTTAGCTTTCTTCACATGAGGTGATTTAATTTTATCTTACTTGTTTGACAGAGTATGTAACAATATGAATGAAGGCTCCATCAAGTGTATGAGGAAAATTTGGTGTGCACGCACAAATACATCTACATTTTCTTTATGTTATTTTGCTTTGCTAATTGATAGTACAAAGCCTTGTGAACACTAAGGTTTTAAAATTTGTCTCTATTTTAGGGTGTTTCTGCTTGATTTCTATGTTAGTTCTTGATAAAAGTAAGTCAGAAAATATAATAATTTTCAGGCATTGTTACTGCTTGATTGCTAACCAATTGCCTTGTAAAAGCTCTTAAAACCCTCTATCCATGTGTAGATGTTGTTATTGATGACAAGATTCGCCATCCAAAGAACTATGACTTCTATGGTTGTGCCTATGCAAGAACGTGTTGGAATGATTGTAAACTCTTAAAACCCTCTATTGCTACTACATGAACTTACTTGTGGCCAATATGTTAGTGATGACATTTCTGTTGATGGGTTCTTCTATTTGGATTTGGTGTGTGTTATGTATCAAAATTAGCTCCTACCACTGAAAATATGATTCTCTACTACTGTAGGTTGCTACCCTAACAAACTTTAAGCTAGAAATCTATTATTGGGTTCCAAAATTGAGGCTTGGCATGTGTATTAATCTAGCATACTATAAAAAGATAGTAAGGGGAGGACAACATATAATGAGGTAAGCCTATGATTTAGATTTCGCACACTATAAAAGGTGAACTGGTGGTTGAATAAATAGAAGCAAGTATGGTACTTGGATCTAATGAACCAATTAATAAACATAATTTGCTTTGCAAGAAAGCATGTATTCGGTTATTGCTTCTAACATTTAAGCATAATCTGTTAATACATTACTTCCGCATGGAACAAAGCCGCTAATCATTTATTTGTTTTTTTCTTTAGGTTCATATGATGCTATAATTGTGCATTACTACCTTGACATGAAAGTTACAAGCACGCAAGTAATAAATGAACTGGAACTAACCTATCATATGATCCATGGCTTGCATTCTGCGTAGCTGTAGGACCCGAAAAATCGTCCCCGTTTAGGGGAAATCGGTTTTCGGATGTGCTACTTAATTGATCGGGATCCGACTAAGATTGCTTAATCCTTAAATATTACAAAAATACTCGACCCACCTAGAAGAGTTAAAGGCTACTTATATTACAAAAATATTTTACTAGGGGTTTTCGGATGTGCTACTTAATCTACACCTATTTATATTACAAAAATACTCGAAATTACACAAAAATATTTTACTAATGATTTACAGTTAATTATTCATAAATCTTGGGCCGGAGAGGAAAGACATGACCCACCTTGAAGAGTTAAAGGCTATGCGGCTTTTAACAATTTTAGGAATGGGCCCGTTTGTCCTCGGCCCAAGAGAAAAATAGGCAGAAAATGATGAAGGTCAGGTGGCCATTATCAATTTCTAATATAATGTAAAACCTTTGGCCTTAATTTATGAAATATAATGTAAAACCATTGGCAAATATTTTTTAATAATAACATGTATTTTAATAATTAAATGGGTATATAAAAAAGAAAGAGTCTCCAGCCGATTTAAGGAAACCGACAAACCATAAAACGATAAAAAAAATAACTCCGGTCTACGAACTTGATTTCTAAGTTCGGGGGTAAGGTTACGAATCCGAGAATTAAAAGAACTCTCGAATTCACCTGTTAGAAAACAGACTCAACTAAAATCGAACTTGAAATGAAAAGAATGAGGAGAAGTTTAATGAATTTCACAACGTTATATTCTTGAACATGCATTATAAAACAAATGCGGTTTTTTTTTTGCAAAACAAGTACGTACAAATGAAGGAATTAAAACATAAATTACATAATTAAATACAATAATAATGAGAAGCAAACCTTGCTTAAATCTAATGGATGAGATGAAAGTTGATCCCTTGATTTGACCTTAGTTTGGACCTTGAATGGAAGGATGTATATGGTTAGAAGGGTAGTGTAAGAATGAGGATATGGATATGATAAGAGCGATTATAAGAGAATTAGAGAGGGAGTACGGATAATGGAATTGAAAGAGTTTAGGTGGAATGATTATAGTAGTTGATGAAGATGAGTGAAAATGGTGGGGTATTTATAGGTTGATGATGAGTTATTTGGATTGAAATGTGAGGGACGCATCCCAAAAATCAAGCCCCTCCATGCAATCACAAAAGACATGCAGCTTTTGACAATTATTTTGGTCAATCCGAGTCAAACCAAGGTGGCTAATATCATGGGATGCATGGAAAATTCTGGCACCAATTTTAAATAAAATCAAAGGCTATGCGGCTTTTGATTTTATTCACATGGATTGGTGACGTGGCTGGCAAGGCGGGCCTCGACTGAACTCAAAGGACAGGCAGCTTATTTTAATTTACACTGGGTCGGATTTGCGTTTGGGCCTGCTTCTAAATTAATATAGGTCATGCGACCTTTATTATTTTCTTGTGGTTTTTCTGATCTTTTTGGCCCACTTTATTGACCCCATGGGCCCAACGACCCATTTTGGTGTTCGGCCCAAATGACTTGCTGAGTTTTGACAAGTCGAAATTTTGTCGGTACAAATTCCGGTGTCTACAGAGAGACCCCACTTTGATCGAGTCCGAATAGGACGAAGGTCAAAGTAGCCTGATATGCTTGGAGATGAATGTCGGTGGTCTTCTGCGAAGTTAATGCCTTTCAACGGTGTCCTGAGTGAAGATGGTCCCTTTTATGTCGTCGGCGGCCTTTAGGTGGCAACCATTGGACGACTGAGGATGTCGGTAATGTCATCTGAGGCCTTTAGGTGGTAACCGTTGGACGACTGAAGATGTCGGTGATGTCGTCGGAGCCTTTAGGTGGCAACCGTTGGACGTTTGAAGATGTCGGTGATGTCGTCGGAGGCCTTTAGGTGGCAATCGTTGGAAGACTGAAGATGTTGGTGCTGTCGTCGGAGGCCTTTAGGTGGCAACCGTTGGAAGACTGAAGATGTTGGTGCTCTTTTATGTAGCGACCGGAAAATCACAAGAAAACAAAGTGTTAATTTTTTCTGAAATGTAAGAGGGATTATTGGTTCAGATTTTTACCTGAGAGGATTATGAGCCTCGGAAACCCTTTGGCCACGAGCTTTGGGCCGGCAAGTTTGGACTATATGGGTTGAATGACTTATTTTGATGGACCATAACGAGCTTGAGCTGCATATTCCGGCCGTAAATATCACAAAAGCTAGGCGACTTTTGTCTTTTATTTAGGCTGCCGCAGGAAACTGGGCCGCGAGACTAGGCCTTGGCATAAACAAAAGCTAGGTGGCTTTTGTTTATTTTTATTCTTTTTTTTCTTTTCTTCCTTCCTCGTGAATGAAATCCAGGTGGGGTCCGGTTTGCATGCGGTTGAGAATGCCCCTCGTTACCCTGTCTCTCTTTTGGGTGGCAAGATGGTGACCTTTGGATTTTCGATCAATGAAACACATTTGGAATCTCTAGGCGGGTCCTACAAACGAACGGTTCACATTCATCCAGCCTTTCTATAAATTTAATGCATTTCATTCCTTTCATTCACTCATTCTTCCTAGCTTCCCCTATAGTTTCTCCTATTCTCTCTCAAAGAATTTTGCTTCTTTTGAAGAGAGAGCTCGGTAAAAGATGCAGCCTCGAAGCCAAACGTATCCTTCTCTTCCTCATGCGGCGGTCTGGCCTCATGAAAAATCTTCCCGGCGCAACTTTGTACCCGGTGTAGAAGCTGCCCCTTCTGATCTCGCTGTTCGTCTCTGGAACCACGCTTGGTATTATCGTTCTCATGGCAAGGTGACCTCTGAACTTTCTTTTACGCTTAGTTTAGTATAAAAATGAGGAAGCACAAATTTGTATTTTCATGTCTTGTCGATTTTTAACTATTTTAAGCATGTTTACATGTTTGTGGCTTAGGATATTGAAAAATCCTTTTATTTACGCAAACCTGACAAAAAACTCGACTTGTATTCGACGAAAATGGGACCATACCATTCATCCTGCGTCTAAACTTTCGCCCAAATCAACGCAGCGGGCCGCCTAAAAAAAGGCTAAAGGCTTGGCAGCCTTTAGCAATTTTTTATTCTGTTTTTTCGGCCCGAATATCAAGCTGCGGCCTTTAGTTATTTTTTGCGGGCTTCTGGCGCATTCTGGGCCGGGAATGACCCATTTAATTTGTAAAGGTTAAACGACCTTTACTAATTTCTGTCGGGGCGTTAATGCTATTTGGGTTGAGGAATTGGGTCGTTGAGTTAATATAGGTCATGCGGCCTTTGTGATTTTCTTGATGGGTTGTGGGTGTCGTTTCGTGGGCCGTGGCAGTGAGCCCAATGTTCAATTGCATGCTGGGTCCTGCTAGGGTTCAACAGACTGCATTCAGGTCTAAAAAGTTGAATGAGCCTCCACTTTAAGTAGCGTCCTGAATTTTTTCTTCGCCATTTCTAGGAGGATAACATGAAAACATGCGGTAACTTGAAAGACCCCCTGAGAGTTGTGGAATCAATCCACGGGGATTTTGTGCGTGATACTTTGACCGCGGCGGGCTTCATGCTTTTTTGGAAATGTCTGGTAGCCTGGAACAGTCGGAACTTCCGCCTCATAGGTCAGGCAATTGCTGAGAGATTTTGGGACACTACCAATAGTCTCCATCTGCCCGTGGGTGAGATGACTGTCACGCCCAAAGATTTTGCATGATTACCGGCGTCCCTTGGGGTGGGCAATATGTGGTATTTGATGTAGATATTCCTCCAGTAGTCTTAAACATTGCTGAGTCCGGTGACAGCACACCTGCGTCAGAGACAGGGCCTGTCCAACCTCTCCTACAGTCATTTTCAAGTGACCATTTATGATGCAAGCTTTCAGAACCTTCCTGAAGAGCATCGTCGCTTCATTTTCTTGGCGTATATCATTTCCGCAACCTTCTTTGTCATCCGTGGGGACAATATTGTCTTGTCGTGGTTATCCAACCTCTTGAATTTCGACAACATTCGGAACTTAAACTGGGGCAAGGCGGCCTATGCTAACTTCATTCACGGGCTTTGCCGTGGGGTGAGAATTTCATAGAAGGAAGAGCCCGTCTATCTTCATGGGGCTCAAACTCGAGACTCTTCTCACTTTTGATGTCGATCCTCTTTTCTTCTTTCCTTGACATTATTTTAATGCAGTCATGAGCCTATAAGTACATCTTGCCCTTGAGTGTCCAATCAAAGTTGGATAGGACGGTACCAACCGTGGAACATTGGACTGTCGATGGTATTCATGGAAAGAAGTACAGGCCAGGGAGCCTCGATCTCCTCCGGTAAGCACTGGACAACCTTACTCCGGTATTTCCTTGTACTCAACATTTTTATTTTTTATTTTCCTCTGCGCTATGACCTTAATTCCTTTTGCTTTTGCAGACTCATGTGAATTGGCGTCCATGGGCCGGCTTCAATGTAGATGGGTTGGCGACCCCCTTACATTTGGTTGAACATGACACTCGTCTTCGCCTCCTGATCGAGGGGCCCTCAGGTTACATGTGGTGCTTGGGAGAAAGGGCCTCAAGGCAGATCATGGGACGTACACCATCCTGGTCTCATCCCCTTAAATCCTACAGAGAACATGTTTGAGCCGTGGCGTATCGACTCAGGTGTGCTGAGGGAGATGGTTCAAGGTCAGGACTTCCAGGGCTTCATCAAGGATGTGCCGCAAGATCAATTCGACGAGGAATTCGATCGCTACCTTAGTCGCTTAGTTTCCAGAGTGGTATGCAGTTTTTATTTTCCTCATCTCTCTTATCATCATTTTTTTTTATTAATATTGATCACCAAGACTAAGTTAGGGCCTTTCACCAGAGGCATTGAAGTAGAGGTTCCACCAGGAGAGGAAAAGATTGGTGGTTTCTTGGACGTGGAGCATAGTAGCGAGTGCTCCGCCTCAAAGGAGTTTGAGTAAAAACCGGTAACCTTCGTTCTGTACCGCTTCCTTGTCATTCTTCATTTTATTTGTGAATAACCCTTATTTTGCCTTCTTTTAGCCATGGTGCCCAACCATTCGACGCATTGTTAAGAAATGGAGCACTATGAAGAAACACATCGATCGGGTGTTCAATGGCTCTGGTAGATATCAGGGCAACACAGCTAAAGGCACAGATATGGAAGCTGATGTAGAGTCTCTCCCTAGAGAATCACCGCGATGCTCAAATGTGGTTCTTCCTTGTTCAGAGCCCCCACGTCGTTCTTCGGTAGGAGAGTATTCTTCTCGAGGCCGATCTCATGAAGAGGTTGGTGGGTCTTCGCGTCCTCCCTTAGGAACTATACTAGAGGGTTGTAGTAAAAGAATTCTGGTTAATGGACAGAGTTCATCTGGATCTCGTCGTAGTAGGTCCGGCAGTAGAGGTCAACGTCCTCCCGACATGGATGAGGACATGGCTGAAATGTCTTTGGAGGAGACTTTCAATCAAGGAGGGTCGTATCATAGTGTCGGATATGGCGGTGACACCCAACCTTCTTCATATTGGGTGGAGGACACTTCGGAGTCTAGCACCACTTATCGGCCTTCGCATTCTCGCCGCACTCCTGCTTCAGTGCGTTCTGCTCGTCGTGGTCGGGAAATAGTGGCGAGGGTCGTGATTCAGTGCATCCGTTGGGTATCCTGGTGCCCAAGCGCTAGCGGATGACGCTGCCTCACATCCTGCACCTTATGTTACTTCCTCCTTTGGTTCCAGTTCTTATTCTGCGGGATGGCCTTCTCCTGCTCCTTCATGGCCCGCGGGAGTGGTTTGTGCCTCAGCGTTCTTGGCTAGGAGGATCTACCTCTTCTGGTTGGCCAACCCCCGATCGTGTGACGGAATCTGCTTGGGTGACTCCGTCCTTTGGTTGGTATGTCCTAGATCACTCCTGGTTGGCGACTTCACAGGAAACTTCAAGATCTTCGCCTTCGACGACATATCCACCTCCTCCAGGAGTGCCATCACCTTCGAGAGAACCTGATCCTACACCCGGTCCTTATTATTACTCTTGGGATACCTATCACGGTGGCCGAAGAACCGGTTCGGTGAATTTAATACAAATTGTGGAAGACATGGCTCGAGGTTACAACCTGGTGTCGTTGATGTTGAGGGAAACCATGTTAGGCTTGGATGATTTTAATCCCGAACATGAGTTTCGTTGATGTCCCTTATTGTTTCAGGTACACCGTTCTTCTATTCTTGTCTCCCTTTATTTTATTTTTTTTGTGAGGAAAATCCCTTCTACTGGCTGTAAAAGCCGCCTATCCTTTGCCATTTTTTTAATTATGTTTTTTCGTTTGTTTGGGGATAATTGTCATGCAATAATAACTAACTTTTGTTGAACAGATATGGCTGATGGAGCATTTGAATCTTGTCGAGGAACCTCCAACACCTTCTGCACTGGTGAACTATTGTCAAAGGAAAAGGATATATACCGATCTCCATTCAGTTACGGAATGAATCGAATTCCAAAAGGAGCCTCGTGACATCAAATGGTTTATCGAGTGGTGGTATATCCCATAGTTCATGACCCGGGATTCTCGCAACGCGTATGTTTGCATCGCCGGTCTAACACACATGAGATACTACTTCCCTGAGCGAGTACGAAGACAGATGCGTTGGAAGCAGACTATCCTGGAATTGTTGTGCGAAGCCCCCGAGCGTTTGAAGCTTCGGCAATTGGTAATAGAGTCATGGTTGAAGTACTAGGAGAAGAGACCAACCATTCGTGCTCCTCTGAAGGCATAAGTGTCTCATTATGCTGATACTGGCTATCATGGATGGCTAATTGCAGCTGTCGAATCCCGCCGTGCCGGGGAGGCGAGAAGGGAACGAGTACATCATCTGTGAAGGAGAGACTTGGTCCTCGTACATCAGCAATGGATCGATTAGGCACTGGGGCTTCAGCAAAAGATCGACTCGGCCCTAGGATGAGACGCGGAAATCAAGCAGGCGGGTCTATAAACCCAAAGACAAAGAGGAATGCCCGAACGAGCCTAGAGACATGGAGACTGACCATGAGACCACTGGCGTAGTAGAAAAAGTGAAGAAAGATTGGAAGGTGGATGAGAAGAAGGAAGGAAATGAAGCTACGTTGCCAAAATAATCTTTTATTCAATGTTGTCTTTTGAATTTTGTTTTTTTACAAGCAGTGTACTTGCATTATCAATAAAATGAAGAAATATTATCCACAATTGCTATGTTCTTGCAAATATTTATTTCTTTCTTTTTGTCAGCACTTATTAAATATAAACCAAGTGTCTGAAAGTTACTTTTCCAATTGCTTGTTTATATTAAGTATAATATCGCTTGAGTTAATCTCCTTTCATCCATCAACATCAACTCCTCGAACCTTTCTTGAGCTCATTCTGCTTCTGGAAATTGACTCTCAGCCACTATTCGTAATGAAGGAATTGCTAACTCAATTGGCAATACTACTTCCGTCCCATACACTAATAAATATGGCGTTGCACCTGTAGCAGTTCGTATAGACGTCCGGTATCCCCATAAGGAAATGGCAATTTGTCAGGCCAATCCTTGTAAGTAACTACCATTTTCCTAACAATTCCCGCTACTATTTTATTGGCTGCTTCTACAGCTCCATTAGTTTGCGGTCTGTAGGGTGAAGAACAGTGATGCTGAATATGATAAATGGCAAGCAATGTCTCCACCTCTTTCCGAAAATGGCTTCCATTGTCACTAATGATGTCATGGGGTACTCCATATTGACATATGATGTTCTGAAGGATAAACTTAGCCACTTGCGTGGATGTGAGTTTAGCGTAGAAGGTTGCCTCTACCCACTTTGTAAAGTAATCAATACGACCAAGATGTATTAATGACCTCCCGTCCATGATGGGTGTATCTTATCGATGATGTCAATTCCCCATACTGAGAATGGCTACGGAGATGTCGAAGTGGTCAGATATGAGGGAGGTTAATGCTGCAGAATGGCGTATTCTTGTCATTTATGACACCTTCAAACGAACTCCAAGCAATCTGCTTCCATGGTTGACCAATAGTAACCAGCCCTCTGAATCTTCTTCACTAACATACACCCATTCATGTAAGGTTCGCACCCTCCTCCATGCAGAGTGGCCATGACCTCTTTTGCACTTTTAGCATCTATACACAGCAAATTGATGCATGTAGCCGACTTCTTGTACAACCGATCTTGAATCAAGCAGTATTGTGCCGCTAAGGACCTGATTGCTCGTTGTCCTCAGGCATCCAACTCAGCCGGATATTCTCCTTTCCGGAGAAAATTGAATATGTCACAGAACTATGCTTCATTATCAACCCCTTGTGACTCCGTAGTGCACACATATGCTGGTTCAGACTGCCGCTCTACTACTACAGGTAGCTGGAGCGTGCCTGTCGGGACTGATAACATTAAGGATAGTTTAGCAAGTGTATCTCCTAACTCATTATGATCCCTAGAAAGGTATTGGAAACTAATTTTCTCAAACTAACCAGCAAGTCTCAAGTGTTTCTGCTGGTATGCCATGAGGCATTCGTGTCGAACCTTCCATGTGTTCTTAGCCTGATTTATGATAAGGCTAGAATCTCCAAATACCTTTATATGGCGTATACCTAAAGTCAAAGCAGCTTGAAGACCCCTTATGCATGCTTCGTATTCTACAACATTGTTAATAGCATCAAAATCCAATTTCACAGATATACGGACATGTGCCCCTTCTAGAGAGATTAGTAGAATTACTACCGCCTAACCCATCTGATTGGAGGCCCCTTCGAAGTACAATTCCCATGTAATCTCATCAGTGAAAAAGATACCTTTGTTTGGGAATTCCAAGTGAGTGCTTGGAGGTTCCTGTGATGGTGAAGCAGCCAGGAAATCTGAAATAACCCGTCCTTTGATGGATTTTTGTGGTAAGAATTGTAGATTAAATTCTGAGAGCATGACCACCCATTGATAGTAGGTTGCTCCATACTGCATTTGATAGGATTATTCTCAGTTATGACATATACAGTATGTGAAAGCATGAAATGTCTGAGCTTCTTGGTGGCCCATACCAATGCAAGAGCCATCTTCTCTATATCAACATACTAAGTTTCGTAGTCTAAAATTTTTTGCTCAAGTAGTAGATGGCGCTCTCCTGCCCTTTTACCTTTTGAGCCAGCATAGCCCCCATTGTGGAGCTAGTCACTATAAGATAAAGGAGTAGAGGCTCGTCTGGTACTAGAGGCATGAGGACCGGTGGATGCTGTAAATACTCCTTGATTTTATCAAAAGCAGCTTTACATTGATCATCCCATTCTATTTTACTTTCCTTCTTCAACTTCTTGAATAAAAGTTCACAAGTCATGGTTAGTTTTGATATGAACCTACTGATGTACTGAACTCGCCCTAGAAAACCCCTTATCTCCTTTTCTGTCCTGGGCGGTTGCAAAGCTTGGATGGCCATTATCTTTGAAGGATCCACTTCAATGCCTTGTTGGCTAACCACATAGCCTAGTAACTTCCCAGAGGTGATACCAAAGGTGCACTTTGCTGGATTAAGTCGCATTTTGTACTTACGAAGTCGTAGGAAGAACTTGGAGAGATTAGGAATATACGCTTCCCTTGTCTTGGACTTGACAATCATGTCATCCACATAAACTTGTACTTCCTTATGCATCAATTCATGAAGTAGAGTGTTGGTAGTCCTTTGATATGTTGCTCCGACATTTTTGAGACCGAAAGCCATGACCACATAACATTATGTTCCCTATGGCGTGGTAAACGAGGTTTTCTCCATATCTTCTTTTGCATCTTGATTTGATTGTAACCGGCATATTCGTCCATGAAGGACAAGAGTACGTACCCGCAAGTGTTATCCACCAACACATCAATGTGAGGTAATGGGAAACTACCCTTGGGACTAGCTTTATTAAGGTCTTGGAAGTCCACACACGTACGTACTTTCCCGTCTTTCTTGGGCACTGGGACGATGTTAGGAATTCATTCGGGGTATTGAACTGTTTTGATAAACTTAGCATCAAGTTGCTTGATCACTTCCTCTTCGATATTCTTAGCCCATTCAGGTTTGATCCTCCTAGCCTTTTGTCAAACCGACTTTGCATTAGGGAGAAAAGGTATGGTATGTTCTGCAATTTCCCTGTCAATCCCTGGCATGTCCTCGTAAGACCATAGGAATACATCCACGGACTCCTTGAGAAGCTCTGTGAATGCTAGTCGTTCCTCCTCTGTCAATGAACTTCTCAACTTCAACTCCCAGGTCGTTCTTCTGTACCCACGTTTATAGTGATGGTCTCTTCTAACACCGCCATTTTGTGCTCATGTTCATTAGAAAATTCTATTAAGGTTTCATTATATTCATTATTATTGTTGGCGCAGCAGTTTAGGGAAGAGGAGAAAGAAGAATCAAAGTAAGCAGAAATGTTCATTTTAATGAATGCATAAAGGAATACATCGCCAGCAGACTCAAGACCAGCCTCGTTAGACTCTAGACCCCTAGGACCTGACTCTATGACTTTAGGAACATACTCTCCTACAGATAAAACAAAGCTATTTTCCTCAGCATCATCCCATAAGACTGCATTAGCTCCTCCATGTTCAGTGATCATAAGGCTTGGGTCAAAGCCTGAGTTGGATAGTGCAACAATAATAGCGTCAGCCTCAGACTTCTCTTGGACGGCTTCTTATCCAAATAGCATGCCAAATATGTTGCTCCCAGCAAGGTGAGTCCACTCTAAGGGTGGCTGCATGTCCCGGGCGGGAAGAAAGACAGTAGCCATGTTAATGGAGCAGTCCTTGAAGATCTCTAATCCAGTAACTTGAACTCCTTTGTTCTTAAGGTAAAATGGTTCAGGGAACCCATAGTAAGGAAAGTCATCGCCTTCCCTAACAAATTGTCCCTTCAAAGTAAGTGGATAAGGCTTTGTTTGGAACAAGGTAAGAGATTGTCCATCCTTTTCTGTTTAGCTATGGCCATTTTTGCAACTCTCACCTCCTTCTCAGTTGGCTTGTACCCCAAGCCGAATCTCCCCTTTTACTTAAATGTCTTGATCTCCAGAGGGATCTTGTTCTTCGGGTTCTTTCCTAATGGCATTCCAGGAAAGTAACCTTGTTTCTTGAGAATAGAATGCACCTTGGGGTTTAAGTAGGGATCGAAGTCAAAAGGAGCTTCGTCCTTGCTCAAAACTGCCACAATCTCAAAGTTGTGAAGTTCTTCGTTCATTGAACTATGCTCCACTTCTAAAGTTGACTGTTTGGAGTAAAGACAACATTGATAGGTTCTCCCGAGATAGTAATTACTTGGCCTCGAACCATTATTTTCACCTTCTGGTGTAAGGTTGATGCTATAGCATTGCATTCATGAAGCTAGGGCCTTCCTAGGAGCAAATTGAAGGAAGCGGGATATCTAGTACCACGAACTCTATATTCTGGGTGATATTGCTAGTAGTGATAGGCAATATTATAGATCCAACTGATTGCCGAGGGGAATTATCATAAGCCCGAAGTTGCACACCATTTTGGATCAGATGTTGTTACTGAACTCCCAACTTTTGTGTCATTCTCCAAGGGCACACATTCACAACTGAACCATTGTCGACCTAGACCAATGGAATAGTCTTATTGGAGCATTGCACTGTGAGGTACAACGCTTTGTTATGGGAAGCCCCTCCTTGAGGTAGATCTTCATCTCCAAAGGCAATTATTCACCGGTTGGTGGTCACATGAGCGACCAAGGATTCAAGGGACATTGTGGGAGATACTGTTAGTGCGGTAAGGGCATCTAACATCTTCTACCTATGAGCTTGCGATGCGCTTATTAGCTGCCAAATGGTGACCTCGGCTTTGGTCCTCTTAAGTTGGGTGAGAAGAGGATCTTCTGGAGGAACCTGACTGTCGTTACCTACCACTGGTGTAGAATTAGGAACAACCAATGGGGTGGTGGTGTTCCTGTTATTGTGGCGGCTAGACCGAGTAAGAAATGCCACACGGTCTGATGTTGGCTCGTCTGTTTCAATCCATTCTTTCTCGGAGTGCTCATACTCGTCATCGTCGTCACTATCCCAAATGCCGTGAATGGATAGTCCATCATGAAATCCAAGTATTTCTAGGATAGGTTGACTCACTTCAATAATCAATGAGGAAGGGTCAAAGCTTGAATCTTCACAAAATATAGCGTTCGTATGCTCAAGCATAGGGTTATCTTTGTTGTTAGGCTTCTTAGCAGCTTTTGGCGTTGGGAGTGTCCCTGCCCTTATCATATCTTCTATTTTGTTTTTAAAAGTCCAACACATTTTAGTATCATG
This sequence comes from Portulaca oleracea, assembly GCA_029582165.1. Lineage (NCBI taxonomy): Eukaryota > Viridiplantae > Streptophyta > Magnoliopsida > Caryophyllales > Portulacaceae > Portulaca > Portulaca oleracea. The sequence continues at coordinate 5,503,944 of CM055878.1, read as the reverse complement.
CCCTCGGCAATGATGATAGCGGCAAAATTGGTTGGCATCCCAATTCCTACCTTTAATTTCTGGCTCCTCTTTTAGTAAAGGCAAACCCAAAATACCCTTCTTGACCAGTTGATCAAGAGCCTCAGAATAAGGAACATCCAGTGGTGTATAGGTTTCGTACTTCGGCACATAAGGGACCTTACGTTGAATGGAGTTAGTCTCTACAATTTTAGGAGAGTGGCAAGCTGCACTAGTAGCCCTCTTGTTGGAGCTAGATCCTTTCCAACCAGATGAAGTTGACTTATCATTGTACATTGCTTCTAGTTGAACAAAATTGTCTTTCAAGTAATCAAAATCCTTGATGACATGATATCCCAAGTGCTTAGACAAGCTGCTTTTGAGCCCTTGCTTGAAGGTAGATAACTGTAGATGGAGAGGAATGGTCTCATTGATGTGAGACAGCTTGGTATGCCACATTTCAAAGGAATCCAAGAAGGATTCATCGTCCCTCTACTTCATGGTGGTTTGGTCGTCCACCGTGGCTTACTTCTTCTAGATTCGACTGTAATGGTTAATGAAAGCTTTGAATAACTCATTCCAGTCGGCTTTGACCTGGGGTGATAGAGTATGATACCACACTTTAGCTTCACCATCTAGGGTGTATGGGAAGAATATGGAGTACAAACTGACATCAATCCGGTTCAGTGGTGCTAATCTTATGAACTCTTCAATATGATGAGTGGAATTCTCAGAGGGTTTGAACTTGATGTTTTGTACCTCAACCTTGTCAGCGATCTCCAGAATTGGCTGAACAGGCAATGGTACCTCCATGTATTTGTCAGCAAAGGCCGGCATAGAGCTCATTGCTTTAGTGATGCTTTCCAACCTTTGTTCAAGGGCCTTAACAGCAGGGTCCCTTGTAAGCTTGGGTACTTCTGACGTATTAACCTTTGTTTTAGATGATTCCCCCCTTCCAGAATCTGCTGGCATCTTGATGAGCTCATGTTCAGACTCATACCCATGAATATCTTCATCATCGTCCTCAGTATTCAGCCCTAGTTTAGCATTGATTTTGGTGATTGCCTGTAGCACACCATCCATCACTTTTTGTTGTTCATTCAACCTCTTTCCCATCTTCTGTTCTTGCTCTAATGTATTAGCAAAGACCAGACCTTGCATCTTGGTATAAAGCTCATCTAAATGCTTCGTGATGTTGGCCTCGGTACTCTGAACCGGGTCCTCTTGAAACTATTCTCCAGACATGATGCAGTCACGAGCTGTAGATGGATCGTAGTGAGGATTTGGAATCGTACGGCCGGTGCGCGGATCTCTAATGCGGGCTCAGAGTCGATCTCCAATGATGCATGCATGGAAATTCAAAGTTAGGAACTCGGTGACATACTCTGACACATACTACCCAATGCATGCATGCTCTAAGGGACCTATATGACCCTAACAGACTCGACATCTAAATGCTGACACAAGAGACTCACCCACTTTTTGGGAGTGCATGACCTAACTCTATATGGACCTAATGATAAGACATTATAAAGGGCCGAATAAAGTCACACATAGCGAGTGGATCATAAATTGAAAGGCACAAGTCAATGTTTCTCAATTCGGATCGGCCCAAACTACAGGTCGACCGTTTTAAGGAGAATCTGTAACTTGGCCCAATAATTCAGACAACTAAAGCTATATTGACTATTATGCGGACTAGAATAATGCTCGACAAAACTGATGACCCGTTTTTTTATTTCTTTTTTTATTTTTTATTTTTTTACTCAAGGAAAACGGATATTGTAAAGGACTAAATAAAGCCAACAATAAGCGAGTTATAACTAATTTATGGACTTAATTGATCAATCCATTATGGTTGGTTCTAACAACAAGCGGACTATAAATGTGACGGATTTATTAATTAAATCGATAAATTAAATTACTCAAACTTAGTGACTATTATGCAATCTAAAATGTTATTGTCATGCCGTGAACCCAGGGAATGACAGACGCCGCACACCTGTAGGACAAGGTCCCACAAGCATGCAAGGCTCAAAAGACGAAAACAAACCCCCAATGTACGAATATAGACTTAACTTGGAAAGGAGTACTTATTTAAACAATCAACTAGGGAGAATACTTAATTATACAGCGGATACTACAACAAAAGATATTGAAATTTTCCAACTCACAAAGCAACTGAAAAAATAACAGAAATCTTATCCCATGCAACCTCTTGGCCCACTACGCTTCACTGCTAAACTCTGATACCACAAAGAACCCGAACACTACCAAAAAGTCAAGAGTCACAACCTGAAAAAAAAAATAGGAAGATGAAAGGATGAACTCGAAAGCCCAACAAGTAGCGTAACACTCCTTTAGTTGGGTTAGGCATGCGGGTAAAACATAGGCTGGGTCAGAGTATAAATAATTTAATAACAAAACATGACTGGGCTTTACAAATAATTTACTCAGCTCAAAAACCTCAAAAATATACAAAAGTATTCACAAGTGATTTACCAATAAAATAACACAATATATCAAAACTTAACGGTCACAAATACATAACACACTTTAGGGCTAAGGCCACTACTAGCCCAATGGCATGGGCAACACAAACCATCACTAGCCCGGTGACATGGGCAACAGAAACCACTATTGACCTAGTGGCAAGGCAACAAAGAATCGGGCCCACGGAACACAGATACGCATATCGGAATACACAATAGCGTGCATACAAGTCGATCGACAGGTCCAGTGCATACCATAACAAGCTAAGGCAGAAGACATAGCCCAAAAACAAAACCAGTAACTTTAGTATCAAATCTTACAAAATAGTACCCAGTCAAGTAATTTCAAATAACAATAAACTAAACCAACAAAATCACTTAGAGACGGAAGGTTCAAATTAATAAATATAAAATCTATTATGCAAAAGAGCCACTTTACATATACAAAAGTCAATTTATTACAAAAATCTCACTTGGTGTATAAATGGAAAAATATAAATCAACTTATAAAATTAACGTCAAAAGGGGTGCTTTATAAACACATAATCAATACCGAGTCAAATCAGATCTTTCAGACATAGATATAACAAAATATAATATAATTAAACAATAGCATGCCAACCCGATTTAATAAAATTAATTTACAAAAAAATGGCTTTACAAAATAATATTTTGGGCACGAAGGAAGACTAAAAGAGTATCACACCACTTACCTGGAACACTACTTGAATAGGGCAAATTCCACCACCGAATAATTCCTATAATCCATAAGAGCTATAAGAATTAGAAGATACTTACACTAATATACTAATTTACTCTAGATAGGATTGTTGCTAATGACGGCAAACATATAATCTATGATGGGGTCAATTCTCCAAGATCTACTGGTAATCTGTATAAGAAATTTTAGAATGAGCAACTTACAAACTCCTAACTCAGGGGATAGCAACATTAGTGGATCGAAATCTTAAAATTTGCAAATCGAAAATTGATTTTGTTGAATTCTAGCGGAAACTATAAAATTCATATATTAACACGAGGAAGAAAAAAAAAACACTATACATAATCTAACGATACTAACCTTTAGGGTTTGCTTCTCCTTCTCTATGATAGACGGCAAGAGGCACTGTATTATTTTCTAAGGAGGCAGGTATATATATAATTAGGAGAATTAGGGTTTAGAGTTAGACTCCACCTAAAATTGAGAAGAGGCTAGAATAAATAAGTAAATAAATAAATCATTTTTTTTAGGATGGGTTTCATAGTTATTCATTAACTTTGTTGGACTTTTAATAAACTTAGACCTTTATTAAGGAAATTTCATAAAGGGCCATCTAATATCATCTATGGTGAGTCAATGTTTATTTATTAATTAAAATAGCTAACCCTTGAACATACATGGGCCCTACTATTGGGCTAGTGGGTTAATTATGTTAATCAATAAATAATCATTTTCTCAACCCAATAAATTTTATATGGACTTGAAGGAAACCTCCAAACTAGGGTCGACTCTTTACAAAAAGGAAAAGGGGAAGGGAAACACATATACACATAGCATACAACATGAAGGGTATCCTAAACCAAGGCTCTACATTCATGGATTTTTTTTTATGGTCGGAATACATGGCCTACCACATGTTCTCGCCTCGGTACGCTCTTCACCCTCATAAATTTTTGGCAAAGTGTGTGAGGTGTGGCTCGTCCGACTTCAAGCAAGCCTTAGAGTATAACATGGGAAAAGGAGCGACCAAATGTTTAACGATGTGGAGTGCATCCCTATAGTAGTGGCCTCCCGCTCTCGGGTATCATCCTAGTTTACCTAATCGTCGCCTTTATGCTCACGTGTCAAAAGACCCGATGAGTGGCCTGATATGCAAAGAATGCCTAAAAAAATAAATAAATAAAAATTGTGAAATAAATCAACTTCTCCCTTTTATAATTTCAAATCAAATCGATTTGTGAAAGTTTAGGGGAAATCGTCCCCGTTTAGGGGAAATCGGTTTTCCGATGTGCTACTTAAATGATCGGGAGCCGACTGAGGTTGCTTAATCCTTAAATGAGGATATTTTTACTTTATGAAATTCGTTTTCGGGTTAATGAAACTTTATTCATTTATACACCTATTTATATTACAAAAATACTCGAAATTACACAAAAATATTTTAATAATCATTTACAGTTAATTATTTCATAAATATTGGGCCGGAGAAGAAAGACAAGACCCACCTAGAAGAGTTAAAGGCTATGCGGCCTTTAACAATTTTAGGAATGGGCCCGTCTGTCCTCCGCCCAAGAGAAAAAATACGCTGAAAATGATAAAGGTCAGGTGGCCTTTATCATTTTCTAGTCCCATTTTCTCTTGGCCCATTCCTTAATTTATGAAATATAATGTAAAACCATTGGCAAATATTTTTTAATAATAATGTGTATTTTAATAATTAAATGGGTTTATAAAAGAGAAAGAGTCGCCAGCCGATTTAAGGAAACCGACAAACCATAAAACGATAAAAAAAATAACTCCGGTCTACAAACCCGATTTCTATGTTCGGGGTAAGGTTACGAATCCGAGAATTATAAAAATTCTCGAATTCGCCTGTTAGAAAACAGAGTCTACTAAAATTGAACTTGAAATGAAAAGAGTGGGGAGAAGTTTAATGAATTTGACAATGTTATATTCTTGAACATGCAATACAAAACAAATACGGTTTTCTTTTACAAAACATGTACAAATGAAGGAATTAAAGCATAAATTACACAATAAAATACAATAATAATGAAAAGCAAACCTTGCTTAAAGGTAATGGATGAGATGAAAGTTGATCCCTTGATTTGACCTTGGTTTGGAGCTTGAATGGAAGGATGTATATGGTTAGAAGGGTAGTGTAAGAATGAGGATATGGATATGATAAGAGTGATTATAAGAGAATTAGAGAGGGAGTATGGATAATGGAATTTTGAGAGAGTTTGGGTGGAATGATGATAGTAGTTGATGAAGATGAATGAAAATGGCTGGGTATTTATAGGTGGATTGGAGCATTACCGTCGCGTGGATGGGTGAAGATTAGCTTGAGTGATGACGGATGATGAATACTCTCATGAACAATGGTCTTGAACACCCAAAGGAAGGATATGACTTTGAGAAAGGAGAGTCCATAACTCTAGCCTTAACACCCCACCATGATTATCCAAGGTAATCCACTAAATAATCATTAAAGGAATGACTTGAATCACCACCAAATTTGATTGGATAGAGATAACAAGGTTTGAGAGAAAACAAGGGAGAAACCCTAACAATGCTTAAGCATTACATTCATATTCAGCAAAAACTAACTTGAAAAATAAGCTAAAGGGGTATTTATATAAATGGGGGGTAAAATAGTAAAATTTCAAAATCTCGGCAGCAAAGCAGGAGGTCGTCGCGGGTGCGACGAGCTAGGTCGCGGGCACCACAGGCGTCTGGGACGGGCGACTGGTGCGTCTTCAGCAACCGAGCAGTGGGGTGTCGCGGGTGCGACGGCGTTCTGTCCAAAACTTGTCTTGGGCGCGACAACCTGGGGCAGCATGGCGTCGCGGGCGTGACAAGCCTGTTGTGGGTGCGACGTCCTTCTAGACAATTTTCTTCTGCCGACTTCAAACACACATAACTTCTTCATCCGAACTTTGTTTGAGGCCCATAATATATTGATAGAAAGCTCTTGGTGTGTACTTTAAGCTCCCTAAATTTGACACCAATCAGAGTTGTAATGAAGGAGTTATGATCTAAAGAGTGAAGGCACGCACATTTCTAGCCTTCGAATGCCTTCCACCTTGCAAGTTATTATCTTGGGTTACTTCCGAGCCTAGATACCACCTTGCCGTTCATTCCCGGAATGACCCAATCTGGTCGCGAGGCCTCCGAGGTCGCTGATAAGTGTTGAGCCTCTCCTTACTCCAACAAGGATGGCTCGTCGAGGCCACGATAGGTGATGCTCACCACCCCGCCTTTTGTGAAGGTGTAACGATTCTTGAAAACGAGTGGGTGAGCTGTTTTTGTCTGGTGATGACAGGTTGGGATTTGATCCATCTTGTCTTTAACCGCAATCTTGGCTGTGAAAGCTTGGCACTGAACCCGACATCGTTCATGGATGATGAGTGATTTGGATGGAAATGTGAGGGACACATCCCAAAAATCAAGCCCCTCCATGTGATTACAAAAGACATGCGGCTTTTGACAATTATTTTGGTCAATCCCAGTCAAATCAAGGTGGCTAATATCATGGGATGCATGGAAAATTTTGGCACCAATTTTAAATAAAATCAAAGGCTATGCGGCTTTTGATTTTATTCACATGGATTGGTGATGTGGCTGACGAAGGCGGGCCTCTACTGAACTCAAAGGACATGCGGCTTATATTAATTTATACTGAGCTAGATTCGCGTTTGGGCCTGCTTGTAAATTAATATAGGTCATGCGACCTTTATTATTTTCTTGTGGTTTCTCTGATCTTTTTGGCCCACTTTATTGACTCCATGGGCCCAATGACCCATTTTGGTGTTCAGCCCAAATGACTTATTGAGTTTTGACGAGTCGGAAATTTGTCGGTGCAAATTTCGGTGTCTACAGTAGCAAATTAGGAAGTTGTGCTCAAATATGTCTCTTCTATTTTAGCTATCAAAATCTTGGGCAAACAAGATTCAGGATAAATGGAAGATTCTGGAGTAGAACCTACCAGGTGAGCCTTTTGTTCCTTTGAATCTTGTGTAATATGTTGTAAACATCTCGTAATCTTTTTGGTTTATTGACAACAAATTTTGGTTTATTGACAACACTGCCATTATCCATTTGTTTATTTTTGTTTTTACCACTTCCAAAGTTTTCAAGACTTTAGCCCAAGTAAGGGTATTTCGGTTAGTTAACAAATTAATATAAGCTGCCTGTCTTAACACTGCCAAAATTGGGTGAGCGTCTTTCTCTATCAACAAGTAAGGGTATTTCGGTTAGTTAACAAATATGATTAGACTTTAGCCGGAAAAACACCTTATAATTACTAAGCAAAAAGTAAGGGTACCCCGAAATGAGTTTTGAAAAGTTGGGGTACCTAACAAACATTTCACCAAATTTTGGGGTACCTCTGAGTAATTTTTTGTTAATGTTAAGTATCTAGAATATTTAGTTACATCTCCGCATTCATAACATACCAGATCATCTCAATGTTGTTGGCTTACTTGATTTTTTTTCCTTTTTGGTTCCACAAATTGATCATTGGTAATGTATGTTATGCCATGCACGTTTATTTTATTTCTATGTTGACATAATTTAATATCCCTTTAAAAAAGGAAAAGAAAAATAACATCTTAGCTGCGAATGGTTGTTGCGATGATCATTGTGAAATGGTTGGAGTCATAAAAAACTAGACACTGGGTGGAGGGCATCTACAGTTACCTAGTTCCGACTGTCCAATTAACATGTTCTAGTTGTTTTCTTAAAAGCGAGTTTATGTGTCTAATTTTCACTTTGTGTAGAGCTTGAAATGTAAAATTCACTCGGGGCCAAAGTTACATGCTTGGGTTATAGTTTGCATTAAAGGAAAATGCCTCAATGAACTACCCTTTGCTTCTATTCTATGGAGAGACCCAATGCATTAGTTCGGGTTGATTCTTTAATAGGAAGAATTCAATCATTTGTGACTGAGCTACTTTACTCTGTGCATGTGTTGTTTCCTTATAAACAATTAACGAAGTTCTTCAATCATGAAGTCTTTGACTTGACACCTACAGGCCTTTTGAATTGTGGAAACATGTATTCCTCTACCATACTATTTCATGTATTAATTTGTACATGTCGTCATCAAAAATCAGAAAGGGGTACAAGATGCAACAAAAAGTCGTAATGTGGACGAATTTGACAACCATTTCTATGAATTAATAAGCTTCATGGACTTGATCTTTTCATGTCTCCTTTTGATGTATTTCAGCCCACACCAACCCCATCAGTCGTAATGTGAAATAATTTTTACCTTACCTCACATAAGCTCTGAGTGTTTTTTATCCTACCTGAGGTCTGTCGTAATAATTATTATACAAACCACCTTTGTGAAATAATTTTTACCCTACCTCACAATAGTTGTAAGTGATTTTTACTTTACTTGTTAAGACAGTAAATGTTACTGAAAATCTAGATCTTCGATTTACACCTTTACTATTGAAGATCTAGAATCCAAAAAAACATTTGAATGTCATCAAATGTCATCCTAGGAGCCAAACATGAAGTAATCTACAATGAAATCTCAGTCTCCATCATCTATGCTCCATTAAACGTTCCCTAACCTCTCAATCCTCCCTTACTACCCTCTGCATTGCCGATCATGTAGACCAATCCTAAACCCTTTTGCAGTTCTCGATTTCCACGAAAATGTGAATCTACCTATACATAGTTAGTTATGGGTTCATACTCATGATTTAAGTTATTTACAGTAAAAAAAAAAAAACTGATAAATAAAGAATACCTCTGCTCCTAGCTAAACACTTCATTATATAAGTTACCAGTCGCACGAAAAAATTCTGCGTCCAATACGATATGGATCGCTCTGTTAAGTCGTGATGTCCTTGTTATGTTGTAGTGTTGCAATAACACTTACAACAAACCTCAAGTAGGGTAAAAATTACTTACAATTTATGTGAGGTAAGGTAAAAATTATTTAACAAAAGTGGGGTGTGTAATAATTATTACGTCAAACTTCAAGTAGGATATAAAACACTTAGAGCTATTGTGAGGTATGGTAAAAATTATTTCACAAATGTGAGGTGTGTAAAAATTATTACCGCAAAACTCAGGTAATGCAAATGTAATTTACTCCCCCAACTCATCTACAAGGAGGTAGAACGGGCCATAGAGGAAAGAATGAGTGTAGAGGCCCAAAGGCCCATCCATATTGTGTGCTCCTTATGGCAAAAGGACGTCCAAACGTGCTAAGGAGGCTCCAAGTTCACGTGAAAGGCCCAAGTACTAAGCTCAAAGTGAATTTCACAATTTTGACCATTTCAGTTTGAAGTTCACAGTTTTGGCCATTTCACTTTAGATTTCACATTTTTAGCATTTACCTATTTTTAGCAAGTTTTATATTGTATTTTTCTCATTTCTAGTTGTGTGAGATTCCAAGTAATATATATAAACTTGGACATCAAGTCATAGGAGTCTAGAAGAGTCTAGAATGTTCTAGAATAGTCTAGAACATGTGTGTGGCGTGTGGTATGATGGATTTGGCGCCAAGTTTGTTACTCCTAGATAACGATGAGTTATTTTGTAACTAATCCATCTTGGATTATGAAAGCCAATTCCTAATATGATTAATATTGTTGTAACCAACTCCCCTTAGGATAAGGAATCCTACTCCTATGAGGATAAGGTTGTTATAAGCGTCTAGTAGTAGGATTCATTGGCTTGCACGCCAAGTTAGAAGCCCTAGGAGGTTTAGGACTGAGTCTATTATAAATAGCTAGGCTTGTAATCGTTTTAAACAACCCCGTTTTGAAATAGGAATACAATCAAGCTTTTAGCTTACCCCTTGAGTGTTTCGTGAGAACCTCGTTGATCTCTTCTATTGTATCTTGGTTTGGCAACCAAGTGGTGAGGAAGAGCTTGTTTCTGAAACCTAAAAGGTGTTTCTGTAACTAGGTTGAAGAACAAGTAGCCCTAGGGTTTCATCTTGTGGTGTTTCTGTATCAAGTTTGATCCCTTGAACTATCCCGGTTACTTTTATCTTTCTATCTTTTAGTTAGATAAACCCTAACGCAATTCAATACTCTCTCAAACAATCTCTCTCTCTCAACGTCACTCTCCCTCCCAATTCTCTCACAAACGTCTCCCTCTCTCTCAAATCCTCATCAAACGTCCCTCTCTCAAACCTCTCACAAACATCCCTCCCTCTCAAATCCCTCTCCCAATTCACGTCAATCTCCCACTCTCTCTCTCAAAGACCTCACGTCAAAACAACCTTCTGGCGCATACCGGGCTGGGTGGTTTCCAAGTCTATCCTCACCACCACCAAAGAACACGGAGAAATCAACTCCAAGGTCGGGTGTGGAGTGCATTTCAAGGTGGACTCGGGCCCCTAGAGGCGTGGTTTAATCGACATTGGGTGTGGCATCCACTTCAAATGGGACCCCAGACCATGAGAGTGGAGCTACGGGTCCTCACCGGGACCTACTTCGGGCCTTCAAAAGGGTTCAGAGTCTTTCGTAAAGAATAAGCGGAAAAGGGTCAACGTGGGTTGTTGGAATGGACGTGCCTTCACTTTTTAATTCATAACTCCTTCAATACAACTTCGATGGGTCTCAACTTTTTCAAGCTTAAAGTACACACCGAGAGTTTTCCATCGGTATCTATGGGCCTAAAACGGAGCCCGGATGAAGAAGTTATGCGCGTTTGAAGTCGGAAGGAAAAACTGCCCCAGAAGGCAGTCGTGCCCGCGAAACATATGGTCGCCCCCGCGACCACCTTCTGCCCAGATGATGCTGCTGCATCCAGAAAGGCATCGCATCTGCGACTTGTGGTGTCCCAGCCGCGACCCTCCCCTGTCCAGTTGCTGCGGCTGCGTCCGTCCGCTGCATAGCGCCCACGACAGGCGCGTGCCGCCCGCGACCTTCTGCCTTGCTGCCGAGATTTTGGAGTTTTACTGTTTTAACCCCCATTAGTATAAATACCCCCCCAGCTTATTTCCTAGGGTGTTTTTTGGCGGAATATTATGGTGATACTTTAGGGTTTTCCTCTTGTTTTTTGTTCGGTCTCGTTTCGAGCCGAATTTATATCATTTTCTAAGGTGTTTTGCTTGTTTTTGCCCCTTAATTATATATTATTAATGATGATTTTGAGTTTTTCTAGGAAAATCGAGAGTTAGAAGGAAAACCGAGCCAAAACATCCCCAAACAACCCAACATCACAGATGTTGCACCCACGACAGAAAGCCCAATTCCGGAAATCACGCGTGACGGCAGCTAGGGTTTTTGAGGGGTTTTTATTATTTTCTTTCCCCCAATTCTTTTCTATATAAACCATGTTATATTTCATTAGAGGGTATCTTATCTTTTCTTAGTTTTGCTTAGTTTACTTGGGTTTTAGAATTAGTCTCCTAGGTTTAATTTTAGATGAAGTTTTCTTAATGTTTTCTTTAGTTTTCGATTGTAATTTAATTCTTCTAAGATCAATGCAATTCTTTTCTTCAAGTTCTTGTTTTCTTTCGGTTCTTGTCTTTCAATTTCATTAGTATTAGTTCCACAAAAATCCAATTTTTTGTGAAGAGGAGGATTAAGGTTCCTCGAATTCTCCCTTTAGGTGAGGATTCGAGCAGTCATAGTAATCTGAATCACGCTTTTTTCTTATTTGTTCGGGAGAAGATTCATAATTAAAGATTAAAGATTTCAAGATTCAAGATTCAAGATTCAAGATTTCAAGATTCAAGATTTCAAGATTCAAGATTAGAACAATGCATCCTAGGTATAATTTCTTTTCCTTAATTTCGGTAATTAATTCAGTTTTTACATTCTTCGTTCTTGAGGTTTTTTTTATGCCTTTCTTGATTATGCTCTTGTTTTCTTGTTTTCTAGTTCAGTTTCTTTAGTTAGGTTTTGATTTCTTGTCTTGTTTTCAATTCTTAATTAGTTTAGTTTAATTATTTACTGCTTCCTACAATTTGAAACCCTTACCAAAACCAATTTCCTGAAAACCTAACACACCATCCCTGCGGATTCGACTACCCTACTTAGGAAACCCTAATTTCTACAACCGAACAATGGCGTCATTGTTGGTGATGGCGTTATTTGGTAGATTAGGTTATTGGTTTGTGTGTAAATAGTTTATTGCTTTCTAGGTTCTTCAAAGAAAAATGTAGTTATAAAAATTGAAAAAAAAAACAAAAATAAAAAAAAAGAGTTATGACTGATGTTAGGGTTGCACAATTGGAGCAAGAAATATTTTGGAGATATTTTGCTAGATTACAGGATTATGTTGCTCAATGTGAATCATATGGTATCTCACATGATACACTAGATATTTTGGGTATTGTGTATGAGGGTGTAAATTATGAAACTCGTAATCTCTTAGAATATTATGGGTTTTCTAATTTAGGAGAAGATGAGGCATTGGAATTTCTTGAATGGTTGTCTAGGGATACATATGAACCTGAACAACAAAATTCTCCCATTGACCCCCATATTTCAAAATTTGCACCACCCTCTGAAACTTTAGCCATACCATATCATGAGTACCCCCAATATCTGAATGGTCAATCCAGTTGTGGGGAGTATGTGGAAAATTTTTGTGAATCTTCTCAAGGTCCCAATAACGAATTTATTCCTCAGTGTTTTGTATGTCAAGCTTGGGGTCATTCATTTGATGCTTGCCCTGAATACCCTGCATTCAAAGCTTTTATGGATGGGTTCGATTCTGCTAAACCAAAATTGAATAATACTCATGTGTGTGAAATATATGATGAGGATGAAGGCCCAATGTTCATATTTACTAAACCCCCTTCCCCTTCACCTGTTGAGAGTATGGAAAAATCATGTGATACCGAGTTTGATTAGGTTAGTGACCACATTAGTGAGGTTATACTTAAGGATGAGAAACCATTGATGGAGAAAGATTCCATAATTAGTGAATCAGTGTGTGAGGATAAAAACATGATTAATGAATCACTAGTCACGTCCGTGTCTAAACATTTATGCGAGGAGAGGATTGAATGTTCTGATGTTAATTCTGGAACATTTTCTGTAGATGAGGAGTCTACTGCGTGTTCATTGCCACATCCTATTGATTTACACGCTCAATCTCCATGTGTTGATCAATCTAAGGATTCATCTATGGTTACTCCATCTCTTTCTTCTAACTCGGGTTCTTGATTTCCACGATACATTTGTGTGAGAGTATGAGTCTTTCACGATGGGTTATGATCCTGAACATTCCAGTTTCACTTTCGATGATGTTTTGAATGATACACATTTGTGTTCTGATACTGATAGTTCTTCTGATGAGTCTGAAATTGATGAAGATGATGATGTACCTTCTAGTAGTGTTGAGAGTGTTGTCATGTGGTATAACCCTACCTTTTCCTTATCACCCACTGATGAATATGATGAATTGGATGAATGTTGTGAATTGGAGTCTGAATTTGATCAAAATTGTATGGAGGTTGAGTGTGAGGATTCTATTGTATGTTCTGATGAAATTGAATTTGTTCCCTATCTTCCCTTTATGTGATTTCTTTTCCTATACTCATTTCCCATGAACCTAAGTTCATAAAGTCCCTAGGTTTTTTAGGAGGGTATAATTTCCTCACTAATCCCTATAGCACCTACCTAGAGGACTTACATAGGAAAATCAATCGTGTGCATTCATTTCATTATTTTGCTGATTATTCCAAAGCATTCGATAAACTGTTAAGAGCATTAATGTTTGATGATGAAATTTTGAGATTGTGCTCTTATGTTCACCATTCTGAGATGCATTCACGAATGCATGACTTGTTCCTACGGGCGTTGAATGGTTCGGACATGGTGCCCAACGTCTTGAGGTGAGATGGAGTGGCTGATGCTCCATGGGTGTTTCATAATATTGTTCTGAGATTTCATTGTTTGGGTATACTCAATACTCAACCAGGTAATATCTTTCCTTGTCTTTTGAATATGGTTAGTGAGTTAGTTTCCTTTCCCTCTTTTGTTTTCCTTTGGTGTGTTTCTTGAATTTCTTTTGTGTGCTTACTTATCTCTATTTCTGATTCCAATGAGGACATTGCTGGCCTTTTTGTGTGTGAGTGGGGTGGCATGCATGCCGGCTTGAGTTTTTCCTTTTCTTTTGTGTACTTTTTCTTTTGTGTGGTGTCGCCTTACCCACAATGAGGACATTGTAGAGTTTTTGTGTGGAAATGGGGTGGCACAAGTGCCTTACTAGTTTTTGGAGAGAAACAACTTCAGTTATCATTGTAATTAGGCGAAACTTTAACATTTTTATCAATTAGGATTAGCCTGTCCGGAACACCTTCGGTGATGATTTGTAAACCGATTAGACTTTCAGTTTGTCTTGCTTCACCTTGAAAAGTTTGGTTGAGAACATAAAAGTTTTTGAAACTGAATTTGCAAATCTTCTGATTTTGAGTCAAGTAATGAATAGTGTGTTTAACTGCTTTGCTACTTAGTGAGTGTGAATATGCGTGCCGCAAATCTTTGGGCTAGGTTTAGTTGAATGAGCCCTATCCCGCGAGTCCACATAGCCTAAAAGTATGAATTGATAACTTTTATCAATTCTTTTATTTCCTTAGTGACTTCGCCACTAGTTGCACCTCTAGAACTTGTTTTGCATCTTGCTTGAGACTGCATCTTTGCATTACATATTGTGACAATATGATTGAGGCATTCTTTTCTTTATTAATTAAACTACATCGCCAAACAGCCTCCCTAACAATATTATTACCGTTCTTAAGCCCCGCCTAACCTTTGATTACCTTTCTTTTTGTGATGAAACCCTAACAATACAAGTCATGGCCTTTATTAATTCCTACCCTTTACCTTGCTTAGATGTGTGAGAATTCATTATTTCGGGAGCGAAAATTGGTTTAGTGTTGCTGTGATTGAGATATTGGGGGTGTAGTTTTGATTTTAATTGAATTGAGACACATTACATATCCCAATTATTATGAGTTAGCCAATTGGTTATAATGTTCTTTTGACATATATTAAGGTCAAGGCTATATTTTATGTTTTTCTTCTCCCTTGATCACTCACCAAAAAAAAAGAGAAGTAGAAAAATAGAACAAAAAAAAAGAAGAGAAAAGGGTGATTAGGGAGATTCAATTGAAAAGTTCTGAAAGTCTTTGACCCATCTGAAGAAATTTGATGAGGTGTTCAACATTAATGAGGGAGAATTGAGTTCCTTGCTCAAATTTAGTAAGAAGGTGAGTTGAGAGTGATATTTTTTTGAATATCAATCCAAGCACGACTCTTTAAACTCCTTATACCCAAATATTACCACTCCTTTCCCCTAACCTTAGCCTGATTACAACCCTAAAAAGTCCTCTTGATTGTCACTTGTGTATTTGCATACTAGTAGTGGAGAGCGAGATTCTTACCAACCCTATGGTAGGTTGTTTCTTTTGGAGTATGAGAAAAACCCACATACACATCAAATTTGAGTGTTTGAGCGTTCAATTTTTTTTATCCTAAAGTGAGGTTTTCTCTTTTGACTGGCCTACGTCCATAACCAACTGCGCATATTTGCATTCATCTTAAGTCTGTTGGCGGTTTTTCGCATCTAAAGTACTTGTTCTCTCTACTTAATTTCAAAAACATCATTCTATCTATTTTACATTGATTTTGTTCTCTTCCATATTAATCTTGGTATTTGCTTGACGGATTGATGTGTTTGATTGGTTAGCCTGAGGGCGTGTTTAATTGTATTTGTAACCCTAACACTAACCCTTTTTATTTCTTTTATTTCTTCTATTTCCTTTTTCTTTCTTGAGTCTTTTCCCTTTTAATCTGAGTCTACTTTTTCCTTTCTTTTTCTTTGGCTTTTGTGGGTATAGTTGCTATAAACCCTCACGAGACCTTCCTCGTCCACTTGGGCTACCAAGGTGTTTAAAGGGCTTGTTGCATACGCTAAATGCAACCGTGATTCCTATGAAAGTGAGTTAGGATAGTTAGTTTATTTTTCTTCTTTGTTTTAATTTGCTCGGGGCGAGCAAACCCTTGAGTGGGAGTGTTGTTCAGTCTCGTTTGGAGCCGAATTTATATCATTTTTTAAGGTGTTTTGCTTGTTTTTACCCCTTAATCTATTAATATATTAAAACAAAATGTGCATGCCTAGCAAGTTGCCATGTGGCACTCTCATAATAAACTTCATTATTGAAGTCCCTTCAACTTCCTAGATTTAATTGATAATAATTTATGTTTTGAAGAGTTTAATCACTATAAATAAATAAATTTATACTTTATTATAACACAATTATGAAAATTACTTTAAACAAATTGAGTATAAACCTTAACAATTATTGAAATACTTTATTTATTTCAACACAATTATGAAATCACTATATATAAAAGCATAAAACTTTACAATCATCAAAATAAAAACACAAGCACCTAAGGGAATTACAAACAAGAAAAAAACAATTTGGGAAATTTTATTATTTCCAAAGCATATCCGAAACCTTAAAATTTAATACATTCATAAATATATTTTAAATAAAAGAAAATCTTAATATTTGATTTAATACAGAACTAAGACATTCCCTCATTTTTCTTTCATCAATTTTATATTATAATATTTCATCACAACATAAGAAATAAAGTATAATTGATATTAAAGTAAAATTTTCATGAAAAGTCTAGACTATTATTTTTGTAATTTCTTTAATCACTATTTTAAAAAAATATAATTTTTATTAACACTACTATATATATTTCTATAGATAAAAAGTTTAAATTATAAAACAGACAAAAAAAAAAGAATTATCATAGTCATTGTAAGTTGTAACTTTCTTTACACTAACATTAATGTTCATACAAGAAAATAAAATAAAATATTTACCGATAATTTAAATTTTAACCTATAGCGCCACTAATTTATATTATACTGAATGTACAGATAAGGATTTTAATAATTATTTAATTTAGTAGATAAATACTTAAACATTAATTTATAACGACCTGAATTTTTGAAATAATTTTTTATATTTTTCTTCAAAATAATTATTATAAAGTATGGTTATTTAATAGTGCTATGGATTTTAATATACTTTCACCACCAAATTATTCAAATGATATTTTTGTTACACATTTTTTCATTATTTCTAATTATCATTCAAGTTAATTTTTTTCAGGAATGAAATGATAGTTATTATAAATTACTCTAAAAAATACAAAAGATTATTGAAAAATTTTCCGTGCATGGCACGGAATATCAAAAGCTAGTTATATATTAGATATGATGATTTTGTGTTTTTCTAGGAAAATCGAGAGTTAGAACGAAAACTGAGCCAAAACATCCCAACATCACAGATGTAGCACCCACGACGGAAGGCCCAGTTCCATAAATCACGCGTGATGGCAGCTAGGGTTTTTGAGTGGTTTTTATTATTTTCTTTCCCCCAATTCCTTTCTATATAAACCATGTTATATTTCATTAGAGGGTATCTTATCTTTTCTTAGTTTTGCTTAGTTTACTTAGGTTTTAGAATTAGTCTCCTAGGTTTAATTTTAGATGAAGTTTTCTTAATGTTTTCTTTAGTTTTCGATTGTAATTTAATTCTTCCAAGATCAATGCAATTATTTTCTTCAAGTTCTTGTTTTCTTTCAGTTCTTGTCTTTCAATTGCATTAGTATTAATTCCACAAAAATCTAATTTTTAGTGAAGAGGAGGATTAAGGTTCCTCGAATTCTCTCTTCAGGTGAGGATTCGAGCAGTCTTAGTAATCTGAATCACGCTTTTTTCTTGTTTGTTCAGGAGAAGATACGTGATACATGTTTGAAGTCGGCAGGAAAAACTGCCCTAGAAGCAGTCGCACCCGCAAGGCATATGGTCGCCTCCGCGACCACCTTCTGCCTAGATGACGCTGTTGCACCAGAAGGGCGTCGCACCCACGACATGTGGTGTTTGTTAGTCGAGTGGTTTGTAAGACCACAGTTTTATCGTTCTTCCACAGGGAGCTAGGGGCCTTAGCTGCAACTAGTTGACTCTAGGTATTGTTTATGATCATGAAAGGATGAAATACTTTAGGGTGAAAACAACACAAACACGCTATGTTCAGTCAACTTGGTAAAACAATGGGTGTCGGGAGACTTTCGAGATGCAAACGGGAATGAGGAAATGGGTTTCGCAACAAGAGAGTAACGAGAAAGGGAAATCAAATGGTAATTCCTTTAGAAAAAATACCCACCGGACTTCCTCTTTCAAGGATAGTCCGGATTAACTCCCCCGAAATCCATAGACAGACCCGGGAAGGTCAACAGAACGGAATTTCCTAGTTAGTTTCTATTCGCTTTCGCGAACTAGAATACTAACTATCCTAATTCCTACCTTCCAACAAGCATTGGATGTATTCGGGATGCTTTCGCTCCTAAATACATCCCACTTGAGGGAAGGATAGGATTGGGAAGTTGATTTCCTAACTAGTTACTCACTAAAATTGCTAACCCTAAACCCTAATTACCCATTCACACCCTTAATATCTCCCTGACCCATTAAGGTTCTAGCCACTAAACATCCTAACTATCATGTTAATAACATCAACAACTTCATTCATGCTTAAAAGAGTAAACAAGATGACAATAAACATTCAATAACACCAACAATATCAATAATAACAAAACAGAGATTAGTAAATAAGAAATAAATTAGAGAGAGAAAGGTTAAGAAATGCTCATTGATTGTGATGACAAGGGAGAAAACTTCAGAATAATAAAGCTCCGATGCTCCAAAGTCGAGAATAATATTCAAACTTCCAATAATAATAAAGAGAATCCAATACAAGAACTAATAGTCTCAGCAAAGATCTTCCTCAATCCCTCTAATCTAAGACTTCCCAAAATGTGATAAAGAGTGCTAAAAGTATCATAAAAGATAGGTAAAGCTGTTGTCTAATCTCCCCTTTGCTAAAATGACATAAATACGTTAAATAGTAATCAAGGTTGTTTACTCAAAACTCATCATTTTACACAACAGACAAAACTGGCCCGCAGGGGACCGTGGCCACGGTCCTGCGTAAGGCAGGCGATTTCTTCTCTTCGCTTCGCACCGCCGTGGGCACGGTCCCCATGCACCGAGGTTACGGTATAGGCGATTAGGGATGACACTTTTTCGCTCCTTCGCACCGCCGTGGCTACGGTCTTAGGAGACCGTGGCCACGGTCTAGTTCGGTCAGCTTCTTCTTTAGGTATGGTGAAGATCCTACCGTGACCACGGTCAAAGCGACCGTGACCACGGTCTAGTTTGGGTGTAAGGCCTCTTCACTTTGGTCTTGGCTCCATCATACCGTAGCTACGGTCCATGTGACCGTGGCCACGGTCTCTCTCGGCCACAAATCCTTCCAGGGTACTCTTCAGCCGTTACCTCCGCTTCCGCTGCCTTTCGACATGGCCGAGCCTTCTAATCCTCTGCCTTTGACACGACCAGGGCTCGGGGAACCTTAGGAAATCTCGGGATTCCCAAGATTGGTACAAAATTGGCCCATTTAGATTCGTTTTGAGTGAAAACCCTTCGGAAACTACAAAAGTAACCAAAACGCATTAAAAGTTATTAAAACAAATACGAAACAAGTGAAAAGCCTAAGGATTTAGGCGGTATTTAGACACGAAAGCGGGTCTAAACACCCGCCCACACTTAAACCTTTGCTCGTCCCGAGCAAAACAAAACAAAACAAAACTAACTAACACAAACTCCTCTGTCGTGGGAGAGAAACGAGTGCATTTAGCGTATGCACCAAGCCCTTTGCACCCCTCGGCAGCCCGGGTGGACGAGATGGACTCGTGAGGGTTTGTAGCGGCTGTACCCACAAAAGCCAAAGAGGAAGGAGAGAGGGAAAGTGAAAACAAAACCGAAGAAGACAAAAAGAACGAAAAACAAGGGCTTTGATTCACAAGATCTCGCAATCCAAACTAAGAAAACGCGATTAAACCTCCCAAAGTAACCGTTAGGAGCATCTCATAATCACCAAACTCAGAAAAAGGTCGATCTTGAAGATTTTTGACTCCCTACACCTTGTAACAAGCGAAACTCCATAGCAAAAGCACAACAAGGGTTTAACAGGAACCAAAAGACTTTAAAAACTCGCGTCCGAATATGAAAACAACGAAACAACCGAGAGGAGTGTTGCCCTCCCTCGCATTTGGTCGCCCTTGGCTTGGTGAGGGCCGTAGGTGATGCAAGGGGAGGCCCCGCTCTCTTTTTAGAAGCAAAACTTTTCTTTTCTTTCTTCTTTTTCTCTTTTTTCTTTCTTTTTGGTTTTTAAAAGTCGGTATTAGCCTTACTTTCGGGAATTGGACGGCCCACATAAGGGGTATACCCTCCCAACACGGTCTTTTCCATACTCCTCCGTCATGGCGATATAGGAGGAGGGTTAAGGGTATCGGTGCGTACCACGAATATCGGGCCCGTGTAGGTTGGCTAAGTGTATGGTGGTTAATGTCTTCAGCGACACGCTCCACTTATTCAGGTTATTATGTCTTATGAAAGCTTTCTTCTTTCATTCTTTTCTTTTTCCTTTTTTTTCTTTTCTTTTTGCACTTTTTGCTTTTGCTAAACGAGAAACAAAAACAAACTCAGACACAAGCCCTTAGAATCTCCGGGTTCCCAACAAAACGAGAAAGGAACGGGAGTCTCACAAGACACTTAGTGAAGGGAGTCTATTAAGGGTAAGTCTCGACTAGAACCCGAGTTAGGGTCGAAAATGCTCCAACCGATTACTTTTAGAAAGAAGTTTAAGAACGGCTTCTCAACTTCGATAACGAGATCCAGGAAACAAAGCAAAACAAAAAACAAAACGAAAAGAAAAACGAAAAGGTTTTCACTCCCTTTTTTCTCCATTTTCACACAAAAATTTTAAATTTTAAGCAAAAACTACGAAACAGAGAATAAAACGACTAGGTGATCTACCCTTGAAACAGAATATCTCCCCCCCCCCCCACACTTAAAACTCCACAATGTCCTCATTGTGGGAAGGTGTCACATGAAAAAGGTAGAGAACCTACAAGACACAAACAAACGAAAACAACTAGCAGGTAGAAAATGGTGGCGACCCGAGCCCACACGGCTCCAACTGCAAACGAAATCCCAACACAGACACTCATAGGGGTTCGCCACCCAAAAGAAAACCAAGCATGCGACGGATCATGAGAAGGATTCACATTAAAGAGTAAGGTGGAAAGATATTACCTCAATCTCTTCATAAGCGTTGAAAATAGTGATCCGAAGTCGTCGTTCAAGAGAGTCAGATCAACGTTAGAGTAAAAGACGACTTTTCAATTATAGAATTCACATGCGAAACCAAAAGCAAAAGGAAGGAAAATTAACTTAAGAGATTATGAAAAGAAATTGAAAAGATGAAAAACTGAAAATATGAACAATATATACATTGCGAGTGACTTACCTTATCCCCGAATCTCACTCATTGAGGCGGGAAATAAGGGTGAAACTCGATGTATACTAACCGAAACAACTAATTCATTGCATTCATCCCAAATAACAGTCGGTTACATCCATCCATGACCCAAAATACAAGCGAGAGATGCTTAAACAACAGTCCAACCCACCAAAAACAACAAACAAACAATCCTAAGACAATCATCCAACAACCCGACAAACATGAATGATAAACAAGGCAAGGAAACACCCGAGCAACCTAGCCGAACAATCCCCAAAATATGTAAACTCATGCCAAAAGAAATCGAGAGACCAACAATCCAAAACCACCAGACATCGCAACTCCAAAACCCCGAAGAAGCACTCCCCCACACTTATACTTCACAAAATAAAGTAAATAGACAATGATAAAGGTCGGGTGGGGGTGGGGTGCTTACAAACGGTCCTCAAGCGGACCCTCCTGGCGGAGGACGGGGTTGGAGCTGCGACTGGATGCTAGCCAGCGTCTCCTGTTGGATCTCAAGCAATCCTTGTAAGTTTTCGATCAATAGTTGCTGGTTTTGGATGAGCTCGCGTTGGACTTGAAACTCATCCTGAAGCTCCTGGAGTTGATCGCTGATACGCTCACGAGCGGCGTGCCGTTGTTGAATCGGCTCGGCTTCATCCCCTTGTGCGTGTTCTTCTTCCTCTTCTTCCTCCTCTTCTTCGTCTTCGTCTTCACCTTGCTCCGCTCGATCCCCGGGACCACCCACCACAAATCGATCCCCAAAGGTTTGGCCACATGACCAATTGCGTTGGTCGGAGACATCTAGACGTTGTTCGGCATTGTCGTCTCCCAAATGAATTACGACGCTGTGGGGTTCGTTCCCGTGACGGTACAATGTTCGCGTCCTGTGTTTCTCCAAGAATTCCATCTTTCATAGGCAAACACCGTCGATAGGATCGGGGAGATAGCGGGGAGTCCACTTGCTCAGATAGGACTCGAACCCTTGCTTCCTTAGAAAATGGGTGATGATGTGACCCATACCAATAGTCATGTTCCGGGTTTCGAGGCTTATTTCCCAGAGGCAAAGGAGGATACATAAGCCGATGTTGACCCGTCGACCGTTGATCGCATTATAGAGGACGAAGAGGTCGTCTTTCCGAATGCTTGAACGCCCGGCGTCACCGCCAAAAACAGAGTTCGAAATGATACGGTGGAAGATGCGGACACTCAGATTACAGAAATCCCTAGCCTTAGAGTTGCTTGGGCAATAGTACTTTGTTCGTTGCGATCGAATTCTCCTCCAGCAGGTGAGCTCTTTCATAGCTTCTTGTTCATCGAATTTGACGCACTCACCGTAGGGTATGCCGTCCTCGGGAAGGCCTAGAGCATTGCATAAGTCGTTGAGCGTACATTCAACCTCCTTTTTGTTCACGATGTATGAAAAGGAGGCGTTGGATGTGCCGTCTTCTTTTACCACCAAAGAGCTAAGGAATTCGAGCACCGGTTGCTCGATGATCGGTTCGTTGATTGTGGCAAAGATTTCCCAACCCATGACTTTAATGAAGAAATCCATGCTCGGTTTACAGAAAACATCCCTTGCCGTCTCCTCATGATAGAGATTCAGAGCACAAATTTTCCGCTTCTTTAGCCGCTCATACCGGGCCTTGTGCATATCGTCCCGAAAATTGACCTTAATTTTCAGGTCGCATTGAATAACCGAGGCCGGTTGACCCTTGTACCGAGTTTTATCGGGCTCAGCCGAGGTTGATGGGGCGGGGGTTGATTCCGGCTCGGTCCGGGAACGTTTCTCTCGACCCATTGGATACTCTACAAGAAAATAAAGCACCAAACACCGAAACACACAACAACCAATACCCCAAAAATCCCGAGCAACACAAAACACAATCAACCACAAGATTCAATCCCAAAAATAAGCAATACACTCTTAATCTCGGAAAAATCAACCAAAAACTCAAACTCCAAACTCAATCAATCCATCCAACCAAACCCACAAGCAATTTACATAAGATTCAACCAAAAGTTCACCAAAGATACTCCCAACAATCAATTTCAATCCAAAATTTCAACCCCAAACTCCACTTACTCACCCAACCAAGACCCAACAAGCAATTTCACCATATTCAACCCAAATAAACAAGAAATCTAGTGTTTAATCATCAATAAGTCAAGGAATACCTGGATTGAAGTGATGGGGAACTCCTCTTGCTAATTTCGACCCCCACAAGCAATAAGAGAACTGAAATTTGCTTGAAGATGGTCCGAAAATGGCGAACACAGTAGCTAGGGCACGGTTGTAGGAGAAAGTTTGGGAGAAATGGAGGAATTGGTGGTGGTGTTGTCGAATTTTGGAAGAGACCTAGAGGTTTAGGGTTTGGTGAGGGTTTTCGAAGGTGAGAGTGAGGAAGAAAGTGAAAGAGAAATGAGGGGGAAATAATATTGAACCCCCGACATATCGCAAGTTTTCGAAAGACCGTGGCCACGGTCCATTTGACCGTGGACACGGTGTGATTCGGGCGAGGGAAAAAAAAACAGGGTGGAGACCGTGGCTGCGGTAAACCTCACCGTGGTCACGGTGATGTTCGGGACCAAAATTTCCAAGAATCATGCTGCGATGAGACCGTGGCTGCGGTGACTTCCACCGTGGTCACGGTAAGCTTCAGCTTGGCTAAACTGGGAGCAACTTTGAGTATGCTGACCGTGGCTGCGGTGACTCCAACCGTGGGCACGGTCCCTTTCGGTTCATCTCCAGCATCTACAAGGCTCAAAACTTGGAGAAAAAATGTTAAGTCCTAAAATCTACCCTCTTGTCATCCACTCCCTTTTCTTTCTCGCTCAATTATCATTCAAGGACACTCTCCAATCGCTCAAAAACACTATCAAACCCCGACTCTCATAGAACCACTCTCGATTTTTTTTTCTTCTTTTTTTTCATTTTTTAACTCAAAAAAAACTTTTCTAATAAAATAAAATAAAGGAAGAAGAAAGGCACAAAAATTAGGGAAATAAAAATGAAAGAACTAAAAATTTAAAGAAAACACTAAATTAGGAGGAAGTAGTTCATACCTCTCCCGGGTGCTTGTTTTGTAGGTCCTAGCTCGACCTTTTCCGATGCTTTTTCAATTTCCAAAATCCGCGAGGTATGTCACAACTGTCCCGACATATTCCTCGCCCATGATGTATGGTTTGAGTTTCGATGCGTTTTCTTTGAAACACATTCCTTGGGCATCATTCAACTCAACTACTCCGGCGGAAAGAATTCTCACTATTTCGAATGGTCCGGACCACCATGATCTCAATTTCCCAGAGAACAACTTTAGCCTTGAATTGAAAATGAGAACCCTATCGCCTACCACAAACTCACATCGGTTCAACCTCTTGTCATGCCATGCTTTCGTTCTCTCCTTGTAGATCTTGTTGTTCTCATATGCATGACGCCTCAACTCCTCAAGCTCTTCTAATTGAAATAACTGACTATCCGTGGAATGCCAAATCTTGGGAATAGGGTCTTTTTCAAGAATTTCGAATCGGATTTCCCATCGCATTTTACATATGGTATGGCCTCGACCCACTTTGTGACATAGTCTACCGCCACTAGGATGTATTGGAAACCCCTTAACGACGGGAAAGGACACATGAAGTCCAATCCCCATACATCGAAAGCTTCCACCTCAAGAATATAGTTCAATGGTGCTTCATTCTTCCGGGAGATGTTACCGGACCTTTGACACCTGTCACATTGCTTGACATGCGAATGGGCGTCACGAAAAAGAGTCGGCCACCAATAGCCGGTTTGCAAAACCCTTGCCGCCGTCTTTTGGGGGCCACCGTGACCTCCCACCGTAAATTCATAAAAATGGGTCAAAATAGATTGCACTTCACTCTCGGGGATACATCGCCGGTACATCCCGTCATTTCCAAGACGGAAGAGGAAAGGATCATCCCAAAAGTAATGCTTCATGTCGTGGAGGAATTTCTTCTTTTAATGATGGTTCAAGTGTTGAGGGATCACTTCGCTCGCCAAATAATTCACAATATCCGCATACCAAGGATGCGAGTTGATAGCCAAGAGTCGCTCGTCCGGGAAGGCGTCTACAATCGATTGGGTGTCTTCCAAGTCGACAAGAATCCTCGAAAGGTGATCGGCTACGACATTCTTCGTGCCCGCCTTATCGCGGATTTCCAAATCAAATTCTTGCATAAGCAAGACCCACCGTATAAGTCTCGGTTTTGTCTCCTTCTTTCCCATCAAGTATTTGATAGCGGCATGATCTGTGTAGACTACCACCTTAGAGAACATGAGGTATTGCCGAAATTTGTTGAGCGCAAAAACGATCGCTGAAAGCTCCTTTTCCGTAGTAGTGTAGTTCCTTTGGGCGCTATCAAGCGCATGGCTTACGTAATAAATGACCCTTGGCTTCTTGTCTACTGTTTGGGTCAAACACGCTCCTATGGCAAAGTCGCTCGCGTCGGCCATAATCTCAAAGGGTAGCGTCCAATCCGGAGGTTGAACTACCGGAGCGGAAATCAAAGCCTGCTTCAACCTATAAAACGACTCAAGGCACTCATCAGTGAAAATGAAAGGGGCATCTTTGCACAAGAGGTCAGTTAGAGGTCGAGCAATTTTTGAAAAATCCTTGACAAACCGGCGATAAAAGCCGGCATGGCCAAGGAAACTACCCACCCCCTTAACGGAAACTGGGGGTGGTAGGCGCTCTATAACCTCAACTTTGGCCTTATCTACTTCGATGCCCTTAGAAGAGATTAAGTGACCCAGAACGATACCTTGTTCCACCATGAAGTGGCATTTCTCCCAATTCAGAACTAGATCCACTTCCTCACAACGAGTTAACACTTTCTCCAAATTTAGCAAACAGTCATCGAAAGAATTACCGTACACAGAAAAATCATCCATAAAGACTTCCATGCATTTTTCAATGAAATTGCTAAAAATAGCCATCATACAACGTTGAAAAGTCCCAGGGGCATTACACAAACCAAATGGCATGCGACGATAAGCAAATGTCCCATATGGGCAAGTGAAGGTGGTTTTTTCTTGATGTGAGGGGTGGATTAGAATTTGAAAGAAACCCGAGTACCCATCCAAAAAGCAAAAATGCGAATGACCCGCCAACCGTTCTAACATCTGGTCAATAAAGGGAAGGGGGAAATGGTCCTTCTTTGTTACTTTGTTTAATTGGCGGTAATCGATACACATCCGCCAACCGGTGACGGTCCGGGTACTAACTAGTTCTTTCTTGTCATTTTCAATTACGGTCAATCCACCCTTCTTAGGCACACACTGAACCGGGCTTACCCATTCACTATTTGCGATGGGGAAGATGATCCCAGCAGCTAGCAACTTTACTACTTCCTTTTTAACCACTTCTTGCATGTTGGGATTTAAACGACGTTGGGGTTGCCTAGTAGGCTTGGCATCTTCTAGCAAGTCAATTGAATGCATGCATATAGAAGGGGATAAACCTTTCAAGTCTTCTATCCTATAACCCAATGTACCCCTATGTTTCCTAAGCAAATCAAGCAACTTGGACAATTCAAAATCATTCAAATTCGCATTCACAATGACAGGATAAGATTTCTCATCATCCAAGAAAGCATATTGGAGGGAAGGGGGCAAAGCTTTATGCTCTAAAGGAGTAGAAGATTAAATTTGAGAAGAAGACATACCTTTGAAGATCGCATCTTGAATCTCCATACACTCCATATAAAGCTCATCAATAATAATCTCCTTATGCATGGGTAAAGAGTCAAGAAGGTTGGTGAAGAAAGTAATATCGGTGTCGTCGGTCTCAAATTGGAAAGACTCCAATAAGCAAGCTCCCAAGGGATCATCGCAAATAGATTCAAGAAGATGGGAGTCCTCAATATACTCATCAACAAGGAACTCCATCATATCAATGGCATAGCATGAATCCCCACACGAAGGACCCTTCAATGACCCCTCAAGTTGAAAAATTATGCTTTCATTCCCGATATTCAACGACATGCTTCCATTCTTCACATCGATAATGGCTCCCGCCATAGCAAGGAATGGCCTTCCCAAAATAATAGGGATGTCGTTATCGTCCTCTATCTCCAAGATCACAAAATCACAAGGAATCAAAAACCGCCCCACTTGGACCGGGATGTCTTCCAATATTCCCAACGGTCTTCGCACGGAACGGTCGGCCAATTGAAGATTAATTGTTGTGGGAGCAAGATCGTCGAGATTTAACTTCTTGCAAATCGAATAAGGCATGACGCTTACACTTGCTCCTAGATCACAAAGGGCACGACCAATCCGCATATCATCAATGGTGCATGGAATAGAAAAACTTCCGGGGTCGGCTAATTTCTCCGGTGATTTGTTATCGATAATTGCACTACAATCCGCCGTCAAATGAATCGTAAATTTCTCTTGAATTCTTCTCTTGCTCGTGAGAAGCTCCTTCAAATGCTTCTTGAAGGACGGAACTTCAGAATTGGCATCAAGAAATGGAATGTTCACTTGAAGCTTCTTGAGCATCTCAATTATTTTTGAAAACTTTGCATCGGATTTTGGCTTTGCTAACCGATCGGGAAAAGGGACCGGTGGTAGCTTTGGCTTCTCAATAGTCTGGATTGGTTCTTCTTCCACCATTTTTCCTTTCTCTTTCCTTAACTTCTCCATCTCCTCTTGCTCTTTACTAGATTCTCCCAATTCATCCTCATGTGCTCTCTCAACTTCTTCACCTAATACTAACTCACTTTCCCGCTTCTGCAACAAATCTTCCTCATCCGAGATATCCACCACATCACCTTCCTTGTCACCCAAGACCTCCTCTCCCACCATTCTAGGTCCATCAATCTCCTTGCCACTCCTCAAAGTAATCGCATTAAGTCGCCCCTTTGGGTTAGGTTGGGATTGGCTAGGCAAAGATTGGTTAGGTTGAGATTGTTGTGCCAATTGGGCCAATAGTAACTCGAGGTTCATAATGCGAGTTTGGTCTTTTTCTCGGTCTAAGGCCATCTTTTCTTGAGATAAGGCTATCTTCTCTTGAGTTAAGGCCAACTTTTGGAGGGTTTGGTCAAGGGTTTCTTGTTGTGATGGTTTGGGTGCTTGGGAAGATTGACCTTGGTGAGGATTTTGGTGGTGGTTTTGGTGGTATTGGCGGCAATTTTGATTTGGGAAACCGGGGGGTGGGTTTTGGTTTAGGGGAGCTTGTTGGTTGTAGGGGTAATTCCCACGGGGACGAATGGGGGGTTTGATTGGTATAGGAGAGGTTATTGTTAGGATAGATGGCTTGGACTTGCTCGGTTTGATACTCTTCACATCGCTTCGAAGAATGTGTCCCTCCACAAAAATCACATACCAAGACTCGGGCATCCGGAATAAGCATAGGTACTTCTTGGGCCGCCTTTACTTGCCTCGTGGTTTCCTCCAAAGCTGCCTTTTATTGCATCTCAAGAACGGCATTCATGAGAAATTTAATGGTAGGGTTGCTTTCTAGAGGAGGACCATCTCTTGGACCACGGCCGCCTCCCCAATGAGGAGAGTTTTGAGATAGCTCGTGAAGAAATACGTTTGCTTCCTCCGCCGTCTTCTTGAGGAACATGCCCCCCGAGGCATGATCGATGGATTCTCGCAAAGAGCTACTCAATCCGGAATAGAAGTGATGCAATAATAACCAATCCTCAAGATTATGATGTGGACACCTCCGTTGGAGACCTTTGAATCTCCCCCATGCTTCGAATAACGACTTATCGGGCTCTTGCTTGAAGCTCATGATGGCTTGCCTCAACCGACACGTCTCATCATTGGGGAAAAACCTTTGAAGAAAGTCGCGGCTAAGGGCATCCCATGTTGAATAAGTTCCGGGTGGACACGTGTTGAGCCATAATAATTTTTTCCCCTTCAAGGTAAGAGGGAAAAAGTTCAGCTTCATGCATTCGGCGGAAACTCCATTCATTTGTACGAAGCCGATGCGTTGCTCGAATCTGTTGATGTTGTCAATAGGATTTTCATGCTCTCATCCATGGTACGGGGTGTTCTCAAATATTTCCAATAAATATGGCTTGAACTCGAACGATGCATTCGGTGACAATTCTGGTAATGTGATGGGATCGCCTCCCATACCCGACGATGGTAAGGAATATGATGCTAAGGTACGGGGTGGAATTTGCTCTCCTTCAGCCATTGGAATTTCGATCGTCTCTCGCTCCCTTTGTTGTCTAGCTCGTCTCGAATCGGCGTTAGCTTGTCGAATAATACTCTCCGGATTCGGGTTCGGTGGAGTTACAGGAGTTTGGCCTCGTCGAGAGCGAGTCTGGATGCACAAAAGGAACAAACAGAAGAATCAAATTTCCAGTAACTAAGGATAACAAACTCTCTAGCAGTGAAATGATCTTAAACAACCTAAAGACAAAGAGCTAAGCTAGGTGCGCTTGCTCCCCGGCAACGGCGCCATTTTGTTAGTCGAGTGGTTTGTAAGACCACGGTTTTATCGTTCTTCCACAGGGAGCTAGGGGCCTTAGCTGCAACTAGTTGACTCTAGGTATGGTTTATGATCATGAAAGGATGAAATACTTTAGGGTGAAAACAACACAAACACGCTATGTTCAGTCAAATTGGTAAAACAATGGGTGTCGGGAGACTTTCGGGATGCAAACGGGAATGAGGAAATGGGTTTCGCAACAAGAGAGTAACGAGAAAGGGAAATCAAATGGTAATTACGTTAGAAAAAATACCCACCAGACTTCCTCTTTCAAGGATAGTCCGGATTAACTTCCCCGAAATCCATAGACAGACCCGGGAAAGTTAATAGAACGAAATTTCCTAGTTAGTTTCTATTCGCTTTCGCGAACTAGAATACTAACTATCCTAATTCCTACCTTCCAACAAGCATTGGATGTATTCGAGATGCTTTCGCACCTAAATACATCCCACTTGAGGGAAGGATAGGATTAGGAAGTTGCTTTCCTAACTAGTTACTCACTAAAATTGTTAACCCAAACCTAATTACCCATTCACACCCTTAATATCTCCCTAACCCATTAAGGTTCTAGCCACTAAACATCCTAACTATCATGTTAATAACATCAACAACTTCATTCATGCTTAAAAGAGTAAACAAGATGACAATAAACATTCAATAACACCAACAATATCAATAATAACAAAACAGAGATTAGTAAATAAGCAATAAATTAGAGAGAGAAAGGTTAAGAAATGCTCATTGATTGTGATGACAAGGGAGAAAACTTCAGAATAATAAAGCTCCAATGCTCCAAAGTCGAGAATAATCTTCAAACTTCCAATAATAATCAAGAGAATCCAATACAAGAACTAATAGTCTCAGCAAAGATCTTCTTCAATCCCTCTAATGTAAGACTTCCCAAAATGTGATAAAGAGTGCTAAAAGTATCATAAAAGATAGGTAAAGTTGCTGTCTAATCTCCCCTTTGCTAAAATGACCTAAATACGTTAAATAGTAATCAAGGTTGTTACTCAAAACTCATCATTTTACACAACAGACAAAACTGGCCTGCAGGGGACCGTGGCCACGGTCCTGCGTAAGGCAGGCGATTTCTTCTCTTCGCTTCGCACCGCCGTGGGCACGGTCCCCATGCACCGTGGTCATGGTATAGGCGATTAGGGTCAACTTTCGCCTCCTTCAGACCGCCGCGTTACGGTCTTGGGAGACCGTGGCCACGGTCTAGTTCGGTCAGCTTCTTCTTTCCACATGGTGAAGATCCTACCGTGACCACGGTCAAAGTGACCGTGACCACAGTCTAGTTCAGGTGCAAGGCCTCTTCACTTTGGTCTTGGCTCCATCATACTGTGGCTACGGTCTCTCTCGGCCACAGTTCCTTCCATGGTACTCTTCAGCCGTTGCCTCCGCTTCCGCTGCCTTTCGACATGGCCGACCCTTCTAATCCTCTGCCTTTGACACGACCAGGGCTCGGGGAATCTTAGGAAATATCGGGATTCCCAAGATTGGTACAAAATTGGCCCATTTAGATTCATTTTGAGTGAAAACCCTTCGGAAACTACAAAAGTAACTAAAACGCATTAAAAGTTATTAAAATAAATACGAAACAAGTCAAAGGCCTAATGATTTACGCGGTATTTAGACACGAAATCGGGTCTAAACAGTGTTGCACCCGCGACCCTCCCCTTGTCCATTTGCTGCGGGCTGCGTCCGTCCACTGTGTAGCGCCCGCGACAGGCTCGAGCCGCCCGCGACCTCCTGCCTTGCTGCCGAGATTTTGGAGTTTTACTGCTTTAACCCCCATTAGCATAAATACCTACCCTTAGCTTATTTCCTATGGACTTTTTAGGCTAAATGTTATGGTGATGCTTAAGCATTGTTAGGGTTTCTCCCTTGTTTTCTCTCAAACCTTGTTGTCTTTATCCAATCAAGTTTGGTGGTGATTCAAGTCATTCCTTTAGTGATTATTTAGTGGACGACAGGGCCGCAAGCGCACGGTGTACGTAGTAGCACGTCAAGGTCGATCCCGCAGGGACTCAATTAGCAACTCAAGAAACTAATCTCTATCTCGATTGCTAAGCTAATCAGGATTTGGGTTTTGGTAGGGTTTAGAAAACAAACTAAAACTAAAGAAAACAAGGAAATTAATCAAGGGTTCTAATCAAAAGAGAAAGATTTCGAGGGAGATGCTAACCTAACAACGAGTTCGATTACTAAAACCTAGCCTGCACAATCATACATTCAAGAATGAATCAAGCATCGACAACCTCTGAATTCTATCGCCCTTTCAATGCTTAATAGAATTATTCTAAACAACCTAATCAACAACTTTCATGTGCCTTTTAGGTTAACAGAATTGAAGGTCTCAAAAGGTCAGGTTATCTAATTGATTCCCTAGTTTACTACTCCTTTCTCAACTTTCGTAAGCCTACGGAGACAGGTTAGTAGTCAGATTACCCTAATTCACCTTTCAGTATTTCTCAGATTAATCTCAAATTACAAGTATTTAAGGCCTAAAGAACACTCATAAACATGGAAAACACAACCTTCTATTAATTCTAATCAAGAATTCATGCACAAACTAATAACATTAAATCAAACTACATTGTTTTGGGTTGCGAAACCCTAGAATTCAAGAATATTACTCACTCATGTTCAAGAAAAGTACGACACGAGTTCCAAACATCGTGATTAATTCTCAAAACAAAGAAAGAATCGAAAAGAAATATAATCACAAAAAATACAACCGTCGAGTCATTCGATCCCGGGGTGGTGTCTTCCTCGCGAGCATTGATGATTTCTTCCCGAATCTTGAACTTCGCTTCTCTTCGAATCAATTTCGATCTTGGTCTTGATTGAAGATGTGAGGAGTAGATGGGAGATTTATGGCTTTTTCTCTCTTGATGGAAAGTTGGATGGATGAATCGTGAATGAATGATGGATGAATGGTTCCTCCGAAAAATATAATCGTCCGCTCCTTTCTTTCCTTGCGAAGCACGCCCAGCACAGCCGCCCAGCCACGGACTGTGGGCAATGCCATGGTCAGGCCGTGATGCACGTTGTCTCAAGCACTCATGCCTCTTCTTTGTGTTGACTGAATGAAGATAAATGTTATTCCATTTCATTTGACCAAATCAAGGGATAAATTCAATGGGCCTCTCCTCCCTTGTTGGTGATTGGACCGAGTGATGGCTGCACCAATCTTCTTAATTTCCTTCATTTCCTTCTCTTCTTATTGGGTCGCATGAAAGGATGAGGGAATTAAATCCCATTCCTCTCCTCTTTTTCTACTGGGCCAAATGGAGGGATGGTCCTCCATTTCTCCATGCTATGATTGGGCTGGGCGAAAGGATGAAGGCAACGAAGGGTCTTAATATATATCCCTCCTCTCACTTTGATTGAACCGAAATGAAAGCTTGGATGAGTGGAATGAATGGGCTGAAATGAATTCATCCTCACTTTTCTCTTCTCATTGATTGGATCGAACCAAATATGGCCCAAGAATCACTTCAATTTCTTCCACTTTTCTCCTTTTGTATTGGGCCACATCAATGGATGGATGAATGAATTGAATAGGCTGAGTGAATGCCATAAATTGCCCCCACATTGCTGAAGCCACAGACTGTGAGGTCTACCACGGTCAAACCGTGGTTGCCTCTGGTTATGGGTTTCGTCGTCCGTTCGATCCCAAATTCACACCATGGTTGGGTATTTAATAGGGGGTCCGTGGTGTACTCAATCTCGCCAAATGTTGAGAGAAAATTGGTGTTTTGGCCTCAAAACCTACAAATTCACTTAAAAACAACAACACCAAGTGTAATAGGGAAATTGGAATAAAAATCATGGTTCACACTCAAAACTATCCCTAATTCACTATTGAAAACCCACAAAAACATAGTCATGAAAAGCAGTGATCAGTGGATTACCTATGATAATCATGGTGGGGTGTTAGGCTTAGAGGTGTGGACTCTCCTTTCTCAAGGTCATATCCTTCCTTTGGGTGTTCAAGGCCCTTGTTCATGAGAATATCGATCATCCATCATCACTCAAGATAATCTTCACCCATCACGCGACGGTAACGCTCCACCTTCTCTCTCTCAAATCCCACAAAGATTCAATCTTTCTTAAACCCTAATCCATGCTCTCTCTCAAATCATCCAAGCTCCACAAAATCTCCCCCTATTCACGTGAAGCCTCCCTACCCTAACCCTAATTCATGTGATATACCCTATACTTAGATTGGTTGCACGTCACCCCTATGATGTTTAATAGATCAATCCTATTCTTTGATCTCATTATACATCATAATTTTGGTATCAGAGGCTTAGGTTTTCAAGAGAGTGCAACCCTAAACTCCTCAAACGGCCAAACACATTCCCATCCATTCCCAAAGTCACGAAATCCCCTCCATGGCTCACGAGATGTTTATTATGAGGAGAGTTCTCAGTAGCTCGATTGTTCCTGAAGATCAACAACAACGAGAGGCCATCTTCCAATCTCGTTGTACAATTAAGGGAAAAGTTTGCTCTTTGATCGTTGATGGAGGAAGCTGCACCAATGTGGCTTCAACTACTATGGTGAACAAACTACAGCTGGAAATGAGTCCATATCCAAATCCATACACCATACAGTGGCTCAATCAGGGTGAAG
The DNA here is from genome assembly GCA_029582165.1 of Portulaca oleracea. Taxonomy (NCBI): domain Eukaryota; kingdom Viridiplantae; phylum Streptophyta; class Magnoliopsida; order Caryophyllales; family Portulacaceae; genus Portulaca; species Portulaca oleracea. Next base: position 5,469,225 of record CM055878.1, on the reverse strand, counting down.
GTTTACAAGTAACTGAACGATGTTTGGTAAGCTTTTCCATTGGAAAATCTTATCAAGATTCTTTATGGTGTCACGTATTGCCTATGGATGCTTGTCATATTCTGCTTAGAAGATTGTGGTTATTTGACAGAAGCGTGATGCATAACGGAAGAGCCAATACCTACACTATTGTGATGAAAAAAAAAGAATGTAACCCTAGCTCCACTTAAAATAACCAATCCGTCCTCACCGAAAAAGGATGGATCCAAACCTCGTCACCCTTATGAACACTGAAAATCATGAGTTTAGTAAACATAAAGAGGTCATTCTTTTAGACCAAAACACAAATTCTAGTCTTGAGAAGCCTATCAACGACGACCAGTAAGGCCACGATATCCATCCTCTCGTCACTCCTCTTTTGGAGAAGTATTCTCATGTGTTTCCAGAAGAGATGAGCATAAGATTGATCTCATTCCCAGATCGGTCTTACCTAACAAGCTGCATACCGTATGCACCCTAGCGACACATAGGAGTTTCAAAGGCAAGTTGATGAGCTCTTAGCCAAGGGTATGATCCGAGAATGTCTCAGTCCATGCGCCATCCATGCACTATTGGTCCCAAAGAAGGATGGAAGTCAACGCATGTGTATCGACTGTAGGGCTATCAACAAAATTACTATCAAGTATAGGTTTCCTATTCCTAGACTTGAAGATCTATTGGAAGAGCTCTATGGTGCCCGAGTCTTTTCGAAGACTGATCTACGAAGCGGGTATTATAAGATCTGAACACAAGAAGGGGACGAATGGAAGACTGCATTCAAAACCAAGGGAGGTCTCTATGAATTGTTAGTCATGCCTTTTGGACTAACTAATGCTCTTTCTACTTTTATGAGATTGATGAACCAGGTTTTGAAGCCCCTTATTGGCAAGTGTGTTGCTGTCTACTTTGATGGCATACTTGTATATAGCAAGAGTGAGGAAGATCACGTTTTCCATCTACAATCAGTTTTGGAGATCTTGGCTCACGAACAACTATTCGGCAATCTAGCTAAGTATCACTTCTTCTCCAACAAATTAGTCTTTCTTGGCTGTATACTCTCGGCTGATGGGATACAGGTTGATGAAGAAAAGATCAAAGCAATCAAGGAGTGGCCTACTCCTACCAGTATTCACGACATTAGGAGCTTCCACGGCTTGGCATCTTTCTATAGGAGATTTGTGAAAAAATTCAGTACTATTTTATTTCCTATGACCGAGTTATTGAAGTCCAAGGAGTTCACATGGACGCCAGCAACACAACAGGCGTTTGAAAATGTGAAGAAGCAACTCTGCACCGCACCGATTCTCGCCCTACCAAGCTTTAATAAGAAGTTTGAAGTTTAGTGTGGTGCTTCTGGAGTTGGAATTGGAGTTGTATTATCTCAAGAGGGCCGCCCTTGGCCAATTATAGTGAAAAACTCAGCGATGCAAGGAAGAAGTACACTGTACAACACCTATGATAAAGAGTTCTATGCTATTATTCGTGCCCTAGAGCATTGGCGACATTATCTTATTAGCCACGAGTTTATCTTGCATGGTGATCATGAAGCATTGAAGTATATTCAAGGGCAGCACAAGCTCAACTCATGTCATGCTAAGTGGGTGGAATTCATGCAAGCCTACCACTTTGTTATTAAGCACAAAGTCGGCCACTTGAACAAAGGAGCAGACGCCCTATCGCGTAGGTACTTATTATTACATGTTCTTGACTCGCATATAATAGGGCTTGAACACATCAAAGATCTCTTTGAGGAAGATGAAGATTTCAAGGAGATATATGAAACCTGCAAGAAGCGCCCCAACGATCAGTACCACGTGGAGAATGACTTATTATTCCATGGGAATCAATTGTGTATTTAATTAGTCCCATTTTTGGGCCTAAATATCGCCTTTTATCTTGATATTTTAGCTCGATTCTGAGTTATTTTCGTGCTTTTTATGGTGTTTTTGGTTATTTTGTAGGTTTTGGCATTTTACAATAAAACGAGGTAAAATGGGTGGTTTTTGAGGCTTTTGGGAGATTCCCGAGCCCAGCCGTGCCGAGAGCCAAAGCGGAGCCAACCCGGGAAACCTTTTCCTAAGTTTTGGTGCTAAACAGTGAGGTAACACCCGCTACAACCCTTGTAGCGGGCGTTATATGCCTTAGAAAGAACGAAGCAAAAGGGGGGAAGAAAATAGGAGGGTAACGCCCGCTACCCTATTGGTGACACCCGCTACCCTTGGCTGGCCAGAACGAGACAGCACCTGCGGTCTCCCAGACAGCACCCGCTGTCTCACGAATGCCCAAATCGCCTGGCTGGGTTTCGCCTGCGCATGTTTCTGGCCTTAAACGACTACGTTTTGCCCGACCTCCTTGCATTGTATATATACTCCAAGTGACGATTTTAATGGGGATCCCATTCTAGTATGAGACTTCTAATTTCCAGCTTTGTATTAGTGATTTTTAGAGAGAGATTAGCCTTAATCATTCTAGGGTTTTGGTGGATTTTTGGTGTGATTCAAGGATTGAAGATTCAAACAATTGAGAGATTGTTGGATTATCATTCCCATTGCCTTTCTTTGTTCATTTCCAACATTTTGATAAGCATTCTCTTCCCTTAACTCTTTTATTAATTGCTTGCTAATTACTTTTCTTGCTTCTTTAATTGCTTTGCTTGCTACTTTGGTTGTTTTGCTTGTTCATGATTGTTTGTTGTTAGAAATCATGTTTAAGGTTGGTTTAGATATTGTTAGCTTAGTTAGTATCATGATTAGTTGCTAGAAACCCTATGGGTTAGGGGGTAATTAAGGGTGTGAATGGATGATTAGGTTTGGGTTAGCAATTTTAGTGAGTAATTAGTTGGGAAATCAATTTCCCACTCCTTTCCTCCCCTCAAGTGGGATGTATTTGGGTCCGAGAGTTCCCGAATACATCCAACACTCATGTCGGAAGGTAGGAGATGGGATAGTTAATGCTCACCCACGAAAGTGGAAGGAGGTTAACTAGGGAATTTCGTTTCATTAACCCTCCGGGTTTGTGGTGGACTTTGGGGTAGTTAATCCGGACTATCCATGAAAGTGGAAGGTCGCTAGGTATTTTCTAACGGAATTGCCACTTGATTCTCCCTCTTTATTATTCTCTTGTTGCAAAACCCATTTCCCCATCCCCGTTTGCATCTCGAAAAGCCTCCGAAGCCCGTTTTACCTTTACCTTGGGGTCACTAGGAACCTGACCGCAAGACAAAACTGAGATTCTCTTGGATCCGGACCAAAGTACATAAACCGCCACTATCCCACCTTCTTTCCTTATCACCCATATCCTCCCCCTGGAGGATCCAAGCAATGATTTGTAAGTGTCCCCGCTCCCACTTTACTCTCTTTATTGCTTTGATTTACACTGTTAGTGTTAGATAAGTGTAGGGGGTGCTTTATGGGGAAAGTTGGGGAAGTGTGTAGGTTAGTCGGTTTTGTTGAGTTCGTTGTCCCCATGGCTTGGTTATTTCATTTCTGTTGCTTTATCATTGGTAAGGCCCATCATGAGAGATGTTTCACCCTCAATTCTCGCCTCAAACTAGTGAGATTCGGGGTTGAGGTTAGCTAGTGTCAATATAAATTTTGTAAATAGTTTGTTTTTCGTTAAGTTCTTTGGCTAGTGTTTCGTTTTTGTTTTTTTTTTCTTTTATGCATGCGAACATTCACACTTATTATGTTTTTCTTGTTTATTCCTAACCCAAGTGTGATGTTTTCCTAGATCACGGATTGTTTCTGTTCTTTGATTGAAGACCTCGAGGTAACCTCTTTCCGCACTCTTTGAATGTGTACATATCTTGATCCTTGTTGCATGCTTGTTTTTCCTTTTGGGTGGCGAACCCCTTTGAGTGTTTGTGTTGGGATTATTTGCTGTTGGAGTCGTGTGGGCTCGGGTCGCCACCACCATTTATGTGCTAGTTGTTCTTTTTTGTTTGCTTTTTGTAGGTTCTCTACCCTTTTTCTTGTGACACCTTCTCACAATGAGGACATTGTGGCGTTTTAAGTGTGGGGTGTGGGGGGGGGGAGGGGGAGATATTATATTTCAAGGATAGGTCACCTAGCTTTTGTTTTTGTTTTTCTTAGTTTTGATTAAAAATTGGGAAGACTTTCTTAATCTTCTTGAAAGAAACCCTTTTGAGCATTTTCGGCCCTATCTCGGGCGATTGTCATGACTCATTTAATTAGATTCCCTTCATTGAGTGTCTAGCGAGATCCCTGATTCTTTTCACGTTCTGGTTGAAACTGGGAGACTCCGGGCACTTACGTTCGAGCTTATTTTCTAAACAGAAAAAAGAAAAGAAAAATAAAGAAGAAAAAAGAAAAAAGAAAAAAGAAGTGAATTCTCAAATAAATGAATTAATTGGTTCGTGTCAGTCGAACGACATTAACCAGCATAAAGTTAGTTGACCCACATGGGACTGGTATTAGCGGTACGGCGCTAATACCCCTTAAACCTCCTTCTACTATCGTTCGCGACGAAGAGGTGTATGGAAAAGCCTGTGTTGGGAGGGTAAGCCCCATTGTTGCGCTGTTGCAATTCCAGAAAAACTAACACCGACCTTTAAACTAAATTGAAAATGTTGGAAAACCCAACCCAAAAAGAAAGTTAAGTGCTAATAAGTGACGGGCCTTTCCTTGCATCACCTGCGGCCCTCACCACGCCAAGGGCGACCAAATGCGGGGGAGGGTAACTCTTTGCTAATCTTGTTTGCTTTGAAATAAGCTTGGGTGTGAGTTTTTGGGGTCGATCAGAATCTGTTAGAACCCACTAAGCACTTGCGCACATGAGATTTAGCTTTACATGAGGTGTCGGGGATCGAAAACTTCTAAGATTGGCAATTGCTTGAGTTAAGTGTTTTCGTGGTGCTCACAACGGTTCCTTTTAGATGATTAGTATCGTTTTCTTGATTGCAATAGTATGATTCCTTGAAGGAAGTTTTTTTTTCTCTTTTCTTTTTCGTTCGTGGTTTTGTTTTTCACTTGCCCTCTCTCCTTTTTCTTTGGCTTTTGTGAGTAGAGCCGCTGCAAACCCTCACGAGACCACCTCGTCCACCTGGGCTGCCAAGAGGTTTAAAGGGCTTGGTGCATACGCTAAATGCACTCGTTTCCTCCCACGATAGAGGAGTTAGTGTTTAGTTTTCCTTATTTGTTTTTTGTTTTGTTTTGCTCGGGACGAGCAAAAGTTCAAGTGTGGGGGGAGTGTTTAGTCCCATTTTTGGGCCTAAATATCGCCTTTTATCTTGCTATTTTAGCTCGATCCTGAGTCATTTTCGTGCTTTTGGTTATTTTTGGTTATTTTGTAGGTTTTGGCGTTTAACAATAAAACGAGGCAAAATGGGTGGTTTTTGAGGCTTTTGGGAGATTCCCGAGCCCAGCAGTGCCGAGAGCCAAAGCGGAGCCGATCCGGGAAATCTTTTCCCAAGTTTTGGTGCTAAACAGTGAGGTAACACCCGCTACAACCCTTGTAGCGGGCGTTACATGCCTTGGAAAGAAGGAAGCAAAAGGGAGGAAGAAAACAGGAGGGTAGCGCCTGCTACCCTATTGGTGGCACCCGCTACCCTTAGCTGGCCAGAATGAGACAGCACCTGTGGTCTCCCAAACAGCACCCGCTGTCTCTCGAACGCCCAAATCGCCTGGCTGGGTTTTGCAGGACCGCACCCGCAGTCTCCAAGACCGCACCTGCGGTCTCCCTATTTTCTACGCATGTTTCTCGCCTTAAACGACTGCGTTTAGCCCGACTTCCTTGCATTGTATATATACTCAAAGTGACGATTTTAATAGGGATCCCATTCTAGTTTGAGACTTCTAATTTCCAGCTTTGTATTAGTGATTTTTAGAGAGAGATTAGCCTTAATCATTCTAGGGTTTTGGTGGATTTTTGGTGTGATTCAAGGATTGAAGATTCAAACAATTGAGAGATTGTTGGATTATCATTCCCATTGCCTTTCTTTATCCATTTCCATCATTTTGATAAGTATTCTCATCCCTTAAGTCTTTTATTAATTGCTTGCTAATTACTTTTCTTGCTTCTTTAATTGCTTTGCTTGCTACTTTGATTGTTTTGCTTGTTCTTGATTGTTTGTTGTTAGAAATCATGTTTAAGGCTGGTTTGGATATTGTTAGCTTAGTTAGTATCATGATTAGTGGTTAGAAACCCTATGGGTTAGGGGGTAATTAAGGGTGTGAATGGGTGATTAGGTTTGGGTTAGCAATTTTAGTGAGTAATTAGTTGGGAAATCAATTTCCCACTCCTTTCCTCCCCTCAAGTGGGATGTATTTGGGTCCGAGAGTTCCCGAATACATCCAACACTCATGTTGGAAGGTAGGAGATGGGATAGTTAATGCTCACCCACGAAAGTGGAAGGAGGTTAACTAGGGAATTTCGTTTCATTAATCCTCCGAGTCCGTGGTGGAATTTGGGGTAGTTAATCCGGACTATCCACGAAAGTCGAAGCTCGCTGGGCATTTTCTAACGGAATTAGCACTTGATTCTCCCTCCTTATTATTCTCTTGTTGCAAAACCCATTTCCTCATCCCCGTTTGCATCCCGAAAATCCTTCGAAGCCCATTTCCTTTCCTTGACCGACCTTAGCTTTATTTGTTGCGTTGTGATCCTTTCAACCAAATCCCTGACCTTAGCAATCTTGACCCGACCTTAGACCTAGTTTCTATGACCAAGGCCCCTCGCTCCTTGAGAAGAACAATAAAAACCGAGGGCTAACAAACCACGTTACAGTATTCCCAAGAGCGGTCTTAGAGAACTTCTTATCTTAGAAGTTCATGGAGGAAGTCTAGCAGGGCACTTCGGTATTGAGAAGACGTATATCATGATGAAAGAACATTACTTTTGGCCTCACATGGCCAAGGATGTCGAGCATATGGTGAAAAGATGTTCTATTTGCAACTTATCTAAGAGTCACGTGCTACCCAGGGATTATATACGCCTTTGCCTATTCCAGAAGGTCCTTGGGAAGACATTAGCCTCGATTTCATCGTGGGGCTACCGAGGACACAACGTGGGAAAGACTCTATTATGGTGGTTGTTGATCGATTCTCGAAGATGGCTCACTTTATTCCATGCCACATCACCTATGATGCAGTTAGAGTTGCAGATCTATAATTTCAAGAAGTTGTTATGCTTCATGGAATACCAAGGACTATGGTCTTTGATAGGGATGCAAAGTTCCTTAGTCACTTTTGGGTTATCTATGGAAGAAGTTGGGAACCAAGCTCAAGTACAGTACTGCGTGTCATCCCCAAACTGATGGGCAAACCGAGGTCACCAACCGGACCCTTGGTTCACTACTAAGGTCCTTGGTGAATAAAGACAAGAAGGGGTAGGATACTCTACTCCCACACGCTGAGTTTGCCTTCAATCGTGCACCAAGCAAGGCTACAGGGCGATCACCGTTCCAAGTAGTGTATGGCAGAAACCCTAATACTCCCATGGATCTGACGCCAATCAATACTACCATGAGCTACAGTCATGAAGCAAGCAAACGAGCCCAAGAGATCCAAAAGCTTCATGAAGAAGTAAGGGGAAGAATAACTAAGTATACTCAACAAGTCTCAAACTTAGCTAACAAGAAGAGGAAGAAGATTATATTTCAGCCAAGAGATCTAGTATGGGTTCACTTGAAGAAGGAGAGGTTCCCCTCCAAGAGGAAAGGAAAGCTAGTTCCTAGGGCTGATGGTCCCTTTAAAGTTCTAGAAAGGGTTGGAGATAATGCCTACAAGCTCTCATTGAATGAAGATTGTGGTGGAAGTGCAACATTCAATGTAGCTGACTTGAAACCCTACTATGATGAAGGAGAAGACCTCCCAAGTTTGAGGACAAACTCTTCTCAACAAGGGGGGAATGATGTATTTCAGCCCACACCAAGCCCATCAAAGGAGGCCCAACTCATCTACAAGGAGGTAGAACGGGCCATAGAGAAAAGAATGAGTGTAGAGGCCCAAAGGCCCATCCATATTGTGTGCTCCTTGTGGCAAGAAGACGTCTAAACTTCCTAAGGAGGCTCCAAGTTCACGTGAAAGGCCCAAGTACTAAGCCCAAAGTGAATTTGACGGTTTTAACCATTTCATTTTGAAGTTCACAGTTTTGGCCATTTCACTTTAGATTTCACATTTTTAGCATTTAGCTATTTTTAACAAGTTTTATATTGTATTTTTCTCATTTCTAGTTGTGTGAGATGTCAAGTAATATATATAAACTTGGATATCAAGTCATAGGAGTCTAGAAGAGTCTAGAATGTTCTAGAATAGTCTAGAACATGTGTGTGGCGTGTGGTATGATGGATTTGGCGCCAAGTTTGTTACTCCTAGATAAGGATGGCTTATTTTGTAACTAATCCATCTTGGATTAGGTAAGCCAATTCCTAATCGAATTAATATTGCTGTAACCAACTCCCCTTAGGATAAGGAATCCTATTCCTAGGAGGATAAGGTTGTTATAGGCGTCTAGTAGTAGGATTCATTGGCTTGCACGCCAAGTTAGAAGTCCTAGGAGGTTTAGGACTGAGTCTATTATAAATAGCTAGGCTTGTAATCATTTCAAACAACCCCGTTTTGAATTATGAATACAATCAAGCTTTTAGCTTACCCCTTGAGTGTTTCGTGAGAACCTCGTTGATCTCTTCTATTGTATCTTGATTTGGTAAGCAAGTGGTAAGGAAGAGCTTGTTTCTGAAACCTAGAAGGTGTTTCTGTAACTAGGTGGAAGAACAAGTAGCCCTAGGGTTTCATCTTGTGGTGTTTCTGTATCAAGTTTGATCCCTTGAACTATCCCAGTTACTTTTATCTTTCTATCTTTTAGTTAGATAAACCCTAAGGCTATTCAATACTCTCTCAAACAATCTCTCTCTCTCTCAACGTCACTCTCCCTTCCAATTCTCTCACAAACGTCTCCCTCTCTCTCAAATCCTCATCAAACGTCCCTCTCTTAAACCTCTCACAAACATCCCTCCCTCTCAAATCCCTCTCCCAATTCACGTCAATCTCCTTCTCTCCCTCTCAAAGACCTCATGTCAAAATAGTCTTCCCTCTCTCAAATCCCACAAAGATTCAATCTTTTTCAAACCCTAATCCATACTCTCTCTCAAATCATCCAAGCTCCATAAAATCTCCCCCTATTCATGTGAACCTTCCCTACCCTAACCCTAATTCACGTGATATACCCTATACTTAGATTGGTTGCACGTCACCCCTATAATGTGTAATTGATCAATCCTATTCTTTGATCCCATTATACATCACCTTTGATATTATCTTATAGCTTTGTTTATGTGACCTGTAAATTGTGCCTTTGAATAGGTCAATTTGCATTGAAAAGGTGATAACAATTATTAGGTTGTTTCTCATCATAATATTTCGTTGGTTATGTGTTGGATTCTGTTCATTCTCTTTGGGACATCGAGTGATAATTGGTATTCTCTTTGCATCTCTAGTACCCCTTTTTCCAACTAATTTTAATTTTCTATGTAATTTATTATGCAGTTGCAATGCAAACATTGTGCTGCAGTGTTTAACCCGCACACAATTGGTGCCTATTGTGTGAACTTGAGCAGCATGTAAGCATTTTTTATTTTGAAGTTCCTCACATATGGTATCTTACTGTTTTAGATTGTTTTGTTGTCATAACTTTATGTTTTAAACTTATGTCTTTCTTATCATGAAGCTAATATTATAAATGAGTGTGGATTTGATGTAGCTTGGCATATGAATGTTGTCTTTTGAAGTACATATATGTATGAATGGAGAGTTGTACAGTAAATCTAAGTGCACTAACCAGCACATTTGCTAGGTTAAAACTTTGTGATTGAAATGTAAGTGTCCAAGTATAGATTTTTCAACAATGTATTGTGACTGCTCATGTTTTGTAGGAGTTAATAAGTAATAATGTTTGTTGTTTCAGGTTCTGAATTTTCAGTATACCTCGGCTAATGCTTGGAAAAATTGTTGCATAGAAAAGGGTTTGCTTTGATAGTGTGGATCTTGATAGTGTCATATTCATGACAAAGTATTACGTTTTCTTAGATCGGATACTAGTTGTTTTTTGTTGTCTTACTGTTCACAGATATGATCTTGATGTGTTGGGTTGTATATTAAACCCTTTAATTTTGGTTGAATGTGAAGTATTTGGAATTATAATTTATGGGAAATTCCTAATTATTTTGGCGAATTTCCACTTTTCTTTTTTTTTTTAGATTATATTTGGTTTTGAATTTATACTATTTATTGAATAAATGCATGATAATTAGTGTTGTTGAACAAATAGCCTCTAGCGGCATTTAATTAGGCCTACACTAGCAAATGTAATAAATGATGTCCAAGGCTACGATAATACTGCCTCTAGCGACATTTATTTATTTGTTGGGATAGACTATTGTATCATTTGTAAATGCTGCTAAAGGCAAAAATAAATGCTGCTAGAGCCCTATTTTGTTGTAGTGAAGAAATCTAAAAACTCGGTTTGTCATCTTCCACCATCAATTTAAACTTTTGGTTGTGATAGTTCCACAAAGTAGTAGAACCACATTGAGTGACGAATCTCAGGTTCGAATTTCGCCAACCCAATATTTATTTGAGCTGTATTACAAGGCCCTTTACAACATCCCACATTTCAAATTCAAAGGAAATTTACGAGGTGAGCCTGTTAGATTATAATAAAATTATTGAATCTTTAAGTAATGATTTAAACTTTTGGTTGAGATAGTTCTACAGCTACATAATTAACTTATTTAGAAGAGCTGTGGAATGACTTGAGCCTAACGTGATTCAATTATTTTCCCTCTAACATTAGAAAATTTGAATTTTGATCATTGCTGGTATACATCATAATTTCTCAAAATACTATTAATATTTTAGATACGCTAAGAAGTTGCGGAATTATCATTCCCCACGACGCTGAAGTTCAATATATTATTCCCTCTCAAATTCTCAATTATGCAAGATGAGTGCGCGTATTATTAAGTATTTCATTCCTTCTAAACCTGCGATGAACATCATCCCGACGTATTCATTTTGAGTTCTAAGTCTATGATCGTGAAAGGTAGGAATAATAGGATATTATACTCTAACTAATATACCCTTTTGAACAACTCTAAAATTTTGGAATTATTCTTATGAAGATGGAATACCGAAACCAAAAATATTGAAGCATAGGCTAGTTGGTTGGTGGGGAATTCGCAGCTGACAGCCCTGCCCAAACGTGGAGACGTTGAACACAAAAATGCCTGTATATGCCAGCTTCTCTACCCCCTTATTCTCTATAATTTAATCTCCTATATTTTCTACGCCTATATTAAATTAAAAAAATAATAATTGTAAAAAATTCGACACCAAAATTGGTGGGCATTTGGTATTCTTTTTTAATTTCTAAAAATTTTGAGATCCTCATTTCCCAGCTACCGCGTCTCCATGTTTTCTCCTCGTCCAAAAAGAATCCTAAAGAAATTGAGCTGGGAAAAAGGAAGAGAACACCCACAGAAGGTGATGAGGTATTAAGGAATAAACTCAAAAAGTAATCTTTTAATAAGAGAGGGGAAAATAATCTTATTTGTTAGCTCAATAATATCTTGAGAATTGGTGGTCAGTTTTAGAGGGTTTGCATATCCTGATCGAGTTGCTGAGCATTTGATCACATTGCTTCTGGGTCTATTTTTCCCCCTGCATGAACATTTGCAAAGTCTGGGTAATGTGCAATGGAGAGAGGTAGAAAGACGTAGGAGAAAGCAAGTGAAAGAATTCCAAGGAAGGTTGTCCATACTTGATATAGACAGCTTTCTTCAACATCAAACATGACTTTTTAGAAGGTTAGTTGCTTATTTTAATTTATCCTTAGAATATGGTTGTTTTGTTTGTGTATATGTTCCTCTTGCAAATGTGTGATGGTGAAATCCCATGAAGAATTGAAGCCATAAATGCATTGTAATGGTGCATATGTCATGCAGTGATCAAACAAGAAAAAGAGAAGAAAGGAAACAACAAAGGGAAGGATGGGGGATGAGGATGGGCTGGAGAAGCAGAAAAGAGGATGTGGGTTGTTCACTGCAGTTTTCAAGTCGAAGAAATTATGGCCGAGGAGATCAACATCGACGGGTTCCCTTCCTAGAATGAATGAACAGAACCACCTCGGCCTTGACAGCAGCAATCCTCCTGAGAAAATTCCGAGTGCAGGTCACAATTCCAAATGTAGGAGGGGAAGTTTTGATGATCTTGATGCCGATGCTCTCTCCTCTCAGGCTTGTCCTAATAATGCATTCCCTATTTCTGGACCTCCCAAGGCCCCCATGCAAAAACCAAAACCCCAACAGATGCAGCCATGTCAGAATCAGAATGCTAGAAAACAGGAACAACAGCAGTATCAGAATCAGAATGCTAGAAAACAGGAGCAACAGCAGTATCAAAATCAGAATGTCCGGAAACAGGCCTCCAATGAAACAAGTGTGGTAGCAGCAGCTTCTAGAAGTATTGCAGCACCTCAGAACCAGAATCACGGCCAACATCAGAGTCAGGGGCAGGGGCACAACACAAGGAAGACGGTCCCCAAGGAATCATTGGGCATATCGGGGGAACTAGAGATGATGTTATCTGAGAACCTGAGGAATGCAGGAGGAGTTAATTTTGTCCGTGTCTCTTCTGGGAACGTCATGGTTCACAGCAGTTTGGGCAATTTGAGGCAAACGCAGCAAGCTGCACCACCTTCATCATATACCAAACCTACTTCCAATGGCAGAGAAGATTACCCTTCGAGATATTCAAATAGTGGGATGGGGAATGTTGTGAATCATAAAATGCAGCAGCAACAAAAGAAGAAGAAGAATCAAGAGACTGAAGTTGTGGGGAACCCACTATGTAGGGCGTTGTCTTGTAGGATGGACCCTGAGGAATTGAAGATCATGGGCAATGAAGATTATAAGAATGGGAGGTTTGCTGAAGCATTAGCTTTGTATGAACGAGCCATCGATTTGGACCCTACTAAGGCTGCATATAGGAGTAATAAGAGTGCTGCTTTGGTTGCTCTTGGGCGTCTTCTTGAGGCTGTTTTTGAATGCAGAGAAGCAATAGAGATTGAACCCCACTACCACAGAGCTCATCACCGTTTGGCTAATCTTTACCTCAGGTAAATACGGTACAGAGAATATGATTTAACCTTGCTCTAAATTCTCGTTTGTGAACATAAATATAACTGCCTTCGTCAGGCTGGGAGAAGCAGAGAAAGCCTTGTATCATTTCAAACAAGCAGGGCCAGAAGCCGACCCAGATGTAATGACTAAAGCGAAGATAGTTCTAGGCCATCTGAGGAAGTGTGATGATGCCAAGAGACTAAAGGATTGGCACACAGTGCTCAAGGAGGCTGGAAGCGCGGTAGCTGCTGGGGCTGATTCTGCACCTATGGTGAGCCTATAGCTTCAATTTTCACTTATCATTCATGATTCTATAGGAATAGCAGATTTCATATTCCAGTTGTCAACGAAACAGAACTGCAATTCTCTCCTTGTTTCCTGCCTAATAGCAGTGTTCTCATTTATTTCAAAAAGGTGCTTGCATTGCAAGCTGAGGCATTCTTGAAACTTCACCAGCACCATGATGCTGATATGACATTGGCAAATGGTCCAGATTTTGATGGAGACCAGTGCACCAAGTTCTTTGGTCCTGTTGCCAATGCTACTCTATTGGTGATCAAGGCGCAGGTTGATTTAGCTGCTGGAAGGTTAGTGCTTTCTTGTTTTCCCCCCTTCAATCCAGATCGATTCTTCAATCAGCTGCTTTCCAACTGAGAGTCTGAGATTGCAACTTGATATCCAGAAATTGACAGAATTTATTCGCTTCTAGAACTCTGAATTTGCGAACCATAGCTTTTAAGACAGGTTGCCCACACTTTAGACTTGTTAATTGTAGAGTTGCTTAGACAATTTGTTTCTGTTAAATAACCCTCTTCATTGCTCTAGTGCGATTTTGAAGGTGTTGGAAAGTTGCCATCAAATTAAGGACAACTCAAAGTGTTGATGAATTTTGAATTTGAATGTGATTGACAGAATTGATGATGCCATGGAAGCAGTTCAGCTAGCTGGCAAATTAGATCCATCCAACAGAGAAGTTGGAGTGGTAACAAGAAGAGTTCGAGTTGCGTCAACAGCTCGCTCTAATGGGAATGATCTTTTCAAAGAGTCCAAGTTCTCAGAAGCATGTGTAGCTTATGGCCAAGGGCTTGAGCATGACCCTTACAACTCCGTCTTGCTATGCAACCGAGCTGCTTGTCGCATCAAACTAGGCCAATTTGAGAAAGCCATCGAGGACTGCACTTCTGCACTCAATGTGCGCCCTTCCTACACAAAAGCCAGACTAAGACGAGCAGAATGTAATGCCAAGGTACAACCATTTCGACTTTTTCATCAAAGAGCCACCTCAATCTTAATCATATGCTTGTGATTCAAACTTTGTTTAATGTCAGTTACAAAGATGGGAAGCTGCTGTAAGAGATTATGAGATCCTATTGCAAGAATCACCAGGAGATGAGAATGTGGGGAAGGGACTCTTCGAGGCCCAGGTCCAACTTAAGAAGCAACGTGGAGAAGATGTGTCAAACATGAAATTTGGGAATGATGGGGTCCTTAAAATCCAAAACAATGAGCACTTCAGAAACTTAACCTCTTGGCCAGGTAAGTGGAATGTTCAGTATCAAGTGTTGGGGCAAACTCAGGTGCAATTTTGCATGAAGCTCATCAAGTTCATTTAACTGCTTGGCAGGGTTATCGGTGGCCTGGTTCTGTAACAAGCCAGGGGACAAATTAACCCTGCAATTCATGGAAGAACTTTGCAAAAGATACCCAACACTAAAATTCCTGAAGGTTGTTTCAGTCAAGAACTGTTGATTCCCAATGATCTTGTTGAAGTTGTTATTAAGCATGGTAACACTTGCAGGTGCAGGTTGAGGACAATCAGAGTTTGGTTAAATCCGAGGGGGCTGGCTCATTACCGGTGTTCAAGATATACAGAAGTGGGTCAAGAGTGAAGGACATTCCAGGAGATGATCATGAAGCCTTAGAGAACACAATCAAGGAACACACAAGTTAGCGCACAAACAAAACAAACTGTCATTCTTTATCCAGTTACTTTGCATACCATAGAATGTCACAAAAACTCGCATTACACAATGAGGAACGCAAAAGCTTTGAGAAAGCAGGTTGGGGGTGTTCTGTTCATTTGTTTGTCTATGTACCATTTGTTCTTAGGAGAGTGTATAGAGCCAAAACAGAAGGGGGCAAAGAAATTAAACATTCTCCCTTTTGAGTTTTGCTTAATCAAAGGGAACAGGGAGGGGGTATTTTGTATGTGTTACTTGTTCTTGGATACTATGTTTCAAGTAAATTTGATTGATTCATTCAACTCATTAGCTTAATGAGCATATACTTGTGTCATTATCATTGCTTGTCTGGCAAATCTAGAGTTGTTCTAGTCCCACTGGATGTGGTTACCCATTTTCTTCCTTTCATACATGCTCATAATTGGTCTTATTACCAAAAAGGAGAGTGACCTTACAATACTTCCAACTACCACAAAGTGATATGACTTGGAATTAATTAATTTTGATAATTTGCGTTTTTTACATTACGAAATGTGCCTTTTATTTTTGATGTTAATTAGATTGTAGTTCTAAATACATCCCACTCCTAGATACTTCTAAGTTCTACCACTATCTTTCCCATATTTCATGATCACGGTACCATCCATCCAGATTCCATACTCGAGCTCATCGACTCTTGAAAATTTATTTTACTAAAATATTTGTAAGTGCACCTGAAAATAAGGATTTTATTTACTTGAATGTCACAGCATTTTATGTCCTGTAGCTCAATATAAATTTAATGAGTACTGATGATACGTGTCTCAGTTCAACATACCTTTTCCTTTTCAAAACTTAATATCAAACTCACCTTTTAGTGAATGTAACGACTCATAAAACAAAAATATTAAAACACACCAAGAAAATCAACAAACATCCACAACAAAATAAGGTTTCAAACCATAAACCACAAACTCACAATCACTAGATAATTAATAATTCAAAATATTCTTCACAGCAGATACATGTCCCTCTTCATCACAATCCCAGAACCACAAAAACTGACGCCAAATTTGATCAACAAACATGATGAATCATGATGCAGGCAGGGTAAACACCTTTCTGAGACATTATTCTTCTTAATCAAGAATGAAACCAAACAGGAATACAGGATTAAGCAAAGCTTAAACGACAGACTTAATGAGGGGAATGAAGTTAGAAGCAAGAGATTGAGAGACATCTACAGGGCAGTAATTCCTAGTAGCAATGAGCTCATACGGCGGAGCATCAAGAGCCAGCCACTGCTCAACATCGAATCTCTGTTGAGCACAACCCTTGTGTGGCCCAGTGGTGGTCACCTCTACGTAGTTCACGTACCAGCCGTGGTGCGGTCCCGATCCATCGGAGATGAGCCTCAATCCACACACGGGTCCACTAAGGCACGGCCCACGCCCACTGAAAATGTCCAAATTACCCCTCTCAAAGTAGTCGTAGTTTTGCCCCATCAAACCTCCCCAATCCTCGATGTCCTTGATACTTACGCCGTCTCCGTCCTTCGTCCATAGCTCCACCGTGATTTTCGAGTCTGTCCCTGCCTTTATTATCGATCCTGTTCTTATGTATACTGTGTACACACATTCGTAGTCATCCTTCTGCAAAATTATACATGCGATTCGTAACCGTCATACCGTTGACTCCAAATACATGAAATGGAATGGAATCCATAATATAGCTATAAAGGTAAGACAATGATTGTTTATTACTATAGTCAAAAGTTTACTCAAGATTTAAGTAATTTCAGAAGTATGCTTCGGCTTACAAAGAATTAATGATTTTAAACCAGTGAATACGGTAACATTATTTGGATGAAATTGAAATTCAAGAGAAAAAAGTTAGAGATCTTACGGCATAGGCGAGACAGGCGAGAGAGAGGATGACTAACGCATTTACCAAACGTCGATTGATCTCCATCGCTGTACCGCTGAATGTGGATGTTTCTCTCTGTGAGTGTTAGGTCTGAAAATACTGGTGCTATACTATTATTATGCTGATATTTATTGATTTATTTATGCACCATTACATGTGGCTGACTAGTAAGGGTCTTGGGATGTGATTCAGTGCGGTAAGCCACAGCAATTTCCTGAGATTTTTCCGAAATGTAAACGCGTAAACAAGATCGGATTGGTGAAATCTTTCAGACCCTCGACTCGGAGCCTAGACAAGCAGGAAATGGAGCCGTGAAGGTTGATAAACTAATTCCCGTGGATGTCTATTTGCCGGGCTGTCCACCTAAAAAGAGCGATTGAGAGTGGATTTCAAGTTCGATAGTGTCGAGAAGGTATTAGTCACCGGTGACCGTACTTTCGTAAAAGCACCATTAGGCGGAGGATTAAGTGATCCTCTGCCGAACTTATTCCAATTCCAAGATCTCGGATGCGGTGCTAACGATTTAATAACTATCTTTGTAGCTCCAGAATGTTTCAGTTTATGCTCCGATTCAATTCAACATTTTGTTCGTTCGGGTCTCTGCTCGTTTTCTCTCATCGGTCGGCTGGACCGCACAGTGCAGAATCCAATATGTCACTTTAGTGGGGGATCATTCTAAACAATTTTATTGGGGTGTCCAATTAATATGAAGTAAGATTAATTAGAGAGTGATATCATTTAATTAATTTCTTCACCATTATTTTGATTTGTTTACAATCAGTTGGCAAACAAAATAAATTTAAGGAAGTGATATTCCTTTTAATACAAATTAGTGGAAGTGACATAGATCGAAGTCGTCATATACACAAATTAAGGGAAAATAAAGGAAGAGAAATGACGCACAAATTTTACATGCAAGCCTAATGTGGGAAAAATCACGGACGGCGACGAGCACAATAAGTCACTATGAATAATAGGGAGAGATACAATGTCGTATCATAGGACCGAAACTAAAAAATATAATTCTCAATTAAAACTCTCAACCTCACAAATATAGCGAATTCAAATGAGTTGCAACCCAAGCAATGAAGATGTCTCTAGGAGGTGAAACACCATTCCATATAAGATAGTAAAAAGGCAATTTATCATGGTCATTAAAAAACCAGATATAACACTCTTTCACACAGTAGAAAGAATCTCGATCTCTTCTCCATTTGCTGTTTTGTTCATCTCCATTCTTAATTTTCTCCTTGACTTTGCAAATTTGCTTCCAACACCACGAACTGGTGACAGGAGGAGTATACTGGCACCAATTATGATTTTTAATATACCTCTCATGAATCCATCTAACCTAGAGATTGTCCTTCTTTTTTGCAACATTCCAGACCAACTTACCAATTGTAGCAATATTCCAGAGTCTAAGATTTCTCAAACCCAGACCACCAAGCTTTTTGGGAGTACAAATAGTATTCCAATCAATTAGAGGGATTCTATGTGCATTCACATCGCCAGACCATATAAAATTGCGGCAAATTTTCATAACTTGCTCAATAACATTTTGCGAGAGCAAGAAAATGTTTGCCCAGTAGCCAAAGATACTCAACAGTACTGAATTGACCAGTTGCACTCCAACAGCATATGACAGATGCCTAGAAGCCCATGTTCGAACATTTGTAGTTATTTTCTTAACAAGCAATAAACAGTCAAATTTACCCAATCTGCCTGTAGTAATAGGAACCCCCAATATTTTAATGGGAAAATGCCTTGGGCAAATCCCAAAATTTTCATACAAATGTTAAGATGATTCACTGTCACAACCAGCAATCACAAGTTGTGATTTGTCTAGGTTAGCAAACAATCTAGTGTAAAGGCAAAGTGATTTAGAATGCTCGAAATAAGGGTAATTGACTTCTTATCAGCTGCACAGAAGATAACCAAATCATCTCCAAACATGAGGTGATTCACTAACAAATTCTTACACCCCGGGTGATAAGTAAAGTCATGGGAATGTTGTAAGTTGTCCAACAATCGGGATAGGTACTCCTTGACCAGAACAAATAAAAGAGGGGATAAAGGATCTCCTTGACGTAGCCGACGCCCTCCTTTAAAATAACCATGGTGCTGTCCATTCAAATTTATGGAATAGGAGGGAGAAGTAACACACATCATTATACACTATATAAATTTGGGGAGGGGGGGAACAAAAAGCAGTTAAAGCCTCATCAATACATTCCTAGTACACAGAGTCATAGGCTTTCCTCAGATCTATCTTCATAATGCATCTAGGGGAAAGATTCTGACGAGAATACCCTCTAGCCACTTCTTGACACATTAAAATATTATGAACAATTTCTCAGCCTGGAACAAATGCACCTTGAATGTGATTAACGAGATGAGGTAACACATCCCTTAATCTATTGCAGAGGAGTTTAGAAAGGCATTTGTATGAAACATTACAACATGAAATAGGTCGGAAGTCAGAAGGATTGCCAGGGATAATCATCTTAGGAATAAGAGAAATCACCGTGTCATTAATACTATTCATAATAGAACCATTATCAAGGCAATCAAAAAGCTTCACAAAACCAATCCCCAATAGTATCCCAATTGTATTGGTAAAAAGAACTACTAAAACCATCAGGCCCAGGAGCCTTAACAATAGGAATGGAGAAAACAATCTCACGCACCTCTGCCTAAGTAAAAGGTTTTAGAAGACCCATTTGCTAATCAATAGATAGAGTAGCTCCTTTACGAATGATTTCAACCTCCATATTCTATCTGTCATAATGTTGTTGACCAAGCAGCTTCTCAAAATAATTCAGAACCTCAGCCGCAACACTGTCGAAACCCGTAATCAATTCATCATTAGTATTAGTTAAGGAAAAAACAAACAATATTTGACGTTTCTTCCTCATCTTGCTGAAGAAAACCCGAGAAGGACAATCACCAAAGTTTAACCAGGTTAACTTTGATTGTTGC
Source organism: Portulaca oleracea (assembly GCA_029582165.1). Taxonomy (NCBI): domain Eukaryota; kingdom Viridiplantae; phylum Streptophyta; class Magnoliopsida; order Caryophyllales; family Portulacaceae; genus Portulaca; species Portulaca oleracea. The sequence continues at coordinate 5,449,227 of CM055878.1, read as the reverse complement.
TGAATAAGTTGTTGTGTAGAAATGAACACCTTTAGATACTCCTCCCTTTTCAGTCTCTCCTGAGAAATAAGAGCCTGATTGAATTTATCATTGAACACAACCCTTTGTAATGCTTCCAAATCATTTTTGCAACACTCAACTTGGCTATGAATATTATGAAATTGATCCTTGTGCAAAAGACTTAAAGGGCCACGCAAGGAATGTAAGAATTTATGGAATTGAAACATCTTATGCCCCCTTGAAACACTTGACATAGCGTTTTGAATAATGTCCAAGTATTTATCAGAGTTTTGCCACATTCTACAATACTTAAAGACATGTTTACCTCTAGGGCATTCAGGAAAAGAAATGAGAGTTGAGGAGTGATATGAGAGGCCAAAAGGAATAAATGTAGTATGTACAAAACCATATTGCAACACCAACTCCTCATTGGAAAAAACTCTATCAATATGAGACCAAACATGTGAATAGTCCAAGTGTAATAATCACCCTGAAAACCTAGCTCCTGGAGATTAGTATGAAGCAAACAGTTTTGGAAATCATCCACTTCAAAGAACTCAATATCTGTGCCACCAATTTTGTCCTCTAGAAATAAGACTGCATTAAAGTCCCCTAAAACAAAACCATCCACCTTGCAGAGAATTATCCCATTGACAAATTCTTTTCCAAATTGCTTTCCTCTCATGAAGATTATTCGAACCATATATAAAAGTAGCATGAAACGAACAACTATCCATCATTCTTGTAAGACAAACATGTATCCATTGAGAATGAATATCCAACACCTCCACCTTATAAATTTGGGGTTTCCAAGCAACAAGAATTCTACACTTTCCATCCACTGGTGCATTATGAATAACAGACCAACCAGAAAGCATTCTAGATTCAATCTCAGCCATTTTTTCATATTTAGACTTTATTTCAAATAAGCCAAGGAGGCTTACTTGATGGAAGTACAGAATAGCCCGACTATGCGCCTGCTTATTGGGGCTACCACAACCCCTTACATTCCAACTCATAATATTAACCATGACCACTAGTTTAAACCCCACTTGCCTTCTGAAAAGCTTTGAGGACCTCACCCGCTTTAATGGTTTGAGGTTTCCTTGATAAAGTACTTGGAGGCAGACTTTTAGACGGTACTGACAGGGTAGCAATAGGTTGCTTTGGAATGCAAGGAGGGGGAGGAGACTTTTTTACCAAATGTTGAGATGTTTGGCCATTATTCTCACTTGTATCTTTACTAGGTATCAAGCTACTTGTCACCTTCTTCTTGCAATCAACTACAGAGTGTCCAAATTGCTTACAGTGAGTGTACCTAGTTGGTTTCCAATCATAAATCACCTTCTCGGTAATAACAACACCATTATCAGGAAAATGTACAAAATCCGGGAACACTCCATCCACATTCATTTCTACCAACAATCGTGTTGTTGTCAGATAAGACTTCTCCCTAGTTCGATTATAGGTCTTAATCCGAATGCCCAAGGTACTACCAATTTTGCTGAATCCATTCGAGTTCCAAAACTTCAGGTGCAATTTGGGCAGGATTATCCAAACAGGTAATAAAGTAATTGAATCCAAATCGATGGAGAAATCCTCATTCGATTCTCGAACCAACTTCAGTTTATTATCAAAATAATAGATCCTTTTTCCCAAAACTATATTCATATGCTGTTCTGATTGGAACTGTACCAGATAAACCCCCCGATTTGCTTTAAACACCTTAACTATATTCAAATCCTTCCAATTCTCTCGAATGAATCTATTCATGTCATCCAAAGAGAGTAATACCAAGTATATGACACAACACTGTATTAACCCAAGTGTCCTACCCATAATCATCTTCTGTCTATTCTGCACATAGAGCACCATCAATGGACTTCGGAGGAATGAATCACAAACTCATATCATCCTCCCCAATCAAAGCATTGAAATGCGAAACAAGATTAGAACAATTGTTATTGTCACCATTCATACTCGAGCACAAATTGAGAAGAAAAGAAAAACAAACAAGTAATCCCCTCTATCACCGTAGTAGAGAAGTGTCTCAAGACAAAGAACCGGTGATCTAGTCAAAGATCTACCGAAAATCTTAGAGAGAGATGCTCTCAATAGAGAGTGAAAACTTATTTTATATATATATATATATATATATATATATATATATATATATATATATATATATATATATATAGAATAAATAGTAGTTTATTTATATTCTTAGAGGTTATGTGTTGATGACTTTTGTAATGTTCTCATGTTGAATTTTGTCCATTGCCTCGTACATTGAACTAGATGTTTTTATTGTGTTGAAAATATGTGTATTTAAATACAATATTTATTATTATACAATTGTGAACGTATAAAATTAATCCAAAAATTGATAAATCAAGTAAAAAAATACATAACAGTGTTGGACCCATTAAGGACCTGCCATGGACCCGACGGGTCTGGGTCCAAGTTTTTGAACTCATCGGGTTGGGTCTAGGTCCAAAAAAAATTGGTGGGTCCGGGTCCAGCTGGATCCAACCCAGACTCGACCCATTGCCATCCCTACTCGGGGGTGTTACCGGGCCTCCTAATGAGAGAAAAAGGGTTGGTAAAGAGGTTTATGAATGATTCATAGATAAGTTGTTGAGCATAGGAATTAGGCGGATAAATTAGCATCAAATCCTTCTCGCCAGAATGGGTATCAATACGATCCTCCAATTGCAAGGAGACAATAATGATAACTCCAACTGCAATAATAAATCTTGTTTCTTCAAAGAGATTAATGTAGATTCCACTAAAGATTAGAGAGAAATAATGGAAGAGTTCTGATGTATTACTGATCAAGCTAGGGTTTTGTAGGGAAAGTTCAAGAAAGATAGAAATTTTGGATAGTTCAAGGGAATCAAACTTGATACAGAGACATCATAAGTTGAATCCCTAGGGCTTCTTGTTCTTCTACTTAGTTACAGAAACACCTTCTAAGTATTGGAACAAGCTCTACCTCATCACTTAAATTTCCAATTCAAGATACAATAGTAGAAAAGAAAGAGAAGACTCTCACGTGAGCAAAGCTCGTTTTGTATATCATCATAATCGAAATCAGTGTCTCTAAAATGATTACAAACCTCCCTATTTATACTAGACTAAGTCCTAATCCTACTAGGACTACTAACTTGACGCCTAAGTAGCCCAAATCCTTCTAGGATTTGGCTTTCCTAATCCTAATTGGATTAGCTACAATATGACGAATCCTTCTAGGATTTGGCTTTCCTAATCCTAATTGGATTAGTTACAAAACTAGTCATCCAAGACTAGGACTCCTAATATTGACGTCTATCCTTCTCCTAATTGACGTCCACACCTACTAAATACTACTTGGCATTATGCCTTACAACTTAATTATATAATATGGAAAATATCTATAACGAACTTTCCTACTAATAAGGAAAATACGAATACTACTATAACAAACTTATCTAATAATAAGGAAATACACAAATACTATTAAAAACTTCTTACGACTTTTTTCACGTGACTTGTAGGACTTCTTTCACATGACTTTGCTCCCCTCTAGCTTGCTTGGACGTCATGTACCCTCCATGAACTTAGGGTCCCCAAAGATAAGACCAAGGTTAGGCGAATCTCCATCATTCTCTATGAACCTTGGGTCCCCAAACGTGAGACCAAGGCTAGGTGAATCTCCATCATTCTCTATGAACCTAGGGTCCCCAAATGTGAGACCAAGGCTAGGAAAATCTCCATCAAGTTCTTCTAATTGGGAGTAAACCCTAAATAAAATCCAACCTAATTAAACTCTAAAACTCCAAGCCCCCTGGAAAAAGTCAAGTCTCCCATACCCCGAAATTAAGTCGGTAAAATATGGCGTCACGGTCGTGGCCTACGAAGTCACGGCTATGAGGCCATTTTCTTGAGGAAGGGGAAAGCTTATTTCAATTCCTCACGGGCGTGACCTATGGAAGCAACAGCCGCGAGGATCCTTCTGTCTTGAGTTGCTCTCTAATGGTCACGACCGTGAGTACTCTGTGTCACGACTGTGAAGTCCTTCATGCCTGAACCCAGAATTTCTCCTTTAATGTGTCATAGCCGTAAGGACACTGAGTCACGGTTGTGACATCTTTTTTGTCTAAGGGGTCATGCCACTTCAATCTCTTGGTCTTGGAGGACTTAGTTATGGTTGTGATAGGGTGACTCGTGGTTGTGAGACCCTTGTTGGCTTGAGTCCTCTTGAGGCCCTTAAAATTAAGAACTTGGCTTTCCTTCTTCTCATGTTGGGTATTCTCGGCATTCAAATTAGGATTTTGGCTCTGATAACTACGTTTCATGACTATGTTTTTAAGGGTCTTTAATAGTGAATTAGGGATAGTTTTGAGTGTGAACTTTGATTTATATTCCAATTTCCCTACTACACTTGGTGTTGTTGATTTTGATGTAAATTTATAGGTTTTGAGGCCAAAACACCAACTTTCTCTTAACTTCTGGCAAGATTGAAGACACCACGGAGCTCTACATATCAAACCCAAACCGTGGTGTAAATTTGGGACGGAATAGAGCACGGAATGACCGGGCAGTGCACACCACGGTATGACTGTGGTGGCTGCCATGGTTCTGTTAATGGGCATTTAATGTGAAGAAAAGAGAGCAATAGCAGCAGTTTTATTGGGCCAGGAAGTTCAATTAATCCATTCAACCATTCACACGGCCAAATCAAGAAGGAAGAGAAGGCTAGGCTGGATCAATTCATTGTATTTTCATCCATCCTTCACTTGGCGCAATTACAAGAGACGTGAGGGAAATTGAATTCATTTGATTTAGCAGCCCATTCAACCAATTCCATCGGCCTAATCAAAAGAGAGAAGTGGGATAAATAAATTGCATTCATTCAGCCCTTCATTCGGTCCAATGACCAAAGGGAGAAGTGAGGCAATTCCTTTCCCTTCATCCTTCATGCGGCCCAATCAAAAGGAGAGAAGGTGGATGCCATTGCACTCATTCGACCAGCCATTTCATACGCCCAGCACAAGAAAGCAAAGGGAATTAGAGGCAGTACGTGCCACGGGCAGGCTGTGGTACATCCCACGGTCCGTGGCGTGCATGTTGTGTGTGTCTTGGCCATGGTTTGCAAGTAAAAGAGAAAGGAAGTGACGGTTGTAAGCGGGGATGGGAATTTCGTTCAGGGGCAGCTATCATTCCACTCATACACCACCGATCATTCTATCATCCTTTAAGGAGAGAAGACAAGGAGAAAAAAAACCTTAATCCATCCCATTACTCATCAATTACTCCATCAAGATTCAAGATTGAGATTGATTCGAAGAGAAGCGGAGTTCAAGATTCGGGAAGAAAACATCAATACTTGCGAGGAAGACTCCACCCCGGGATCGAAAGCCTCGACGGTTGTAATTCCTTGTAATTATTTTTCCTTTCTACTTATTTCTTTGTTTTGAGAATTAATCATGATGTTTGGAACTTATGTTGTACTTTTCTTGAACATGAGTGAGTAGTTTCCTTGAATTCTAGCCTTCTAGGGTTTTGCTACCCGAAACAATGTAGTTTGATTAAATATTATTAGCTTGTGTATGAATTCTTGTTATGAATTAATAGAAGGTTGTGTTTTCCATGTTCATGTGTGTTCTTTGACCGCTCAAATACTCATGTGTTTGATATTAACCTGAGAAATACTGAAAGGTGAATTAGGATAATTTGACTACCAACCTTTCTACCTAGTTTTGTGAAATTTGAGAAAAGAATAGCAAACTAGGGAACCTTTTAATAACCGAAATATTTTAGACCTTCAACTTTGATTAACATGAAAAGCACACGAAAGTTGTAGTTTAGGTTAATCGAGGTTATTCTATTAGCATCGAAAGAGTAGTAGAGTTATTATGGTTGTCGTTCTTGATTCGTTGTTGAATGTATGATTGTGTAAACTAGGTTTTAGTAATCGAACTCGTTGTTATGTTAGCATCTCCCCAGAAGTTTTTCTCTCTTGATAAGATCTTTGATTGTTTATCCCTACTTTATTAGTTCTAATTGGTAGTTAAAAGCTTTTTAAAACCCAAAACCTGATTAGCTTAGCAATCGCGATAGAGATTAGTTTTATGAGCTGCTAATTGAGTCCCTGTGGGATCGACCTTGATGTGCTACTACTTACACCGTGCGCTTGCGGCCCTGTCAAGTTTTTCGCGTCGTTGTCGGGGACTCTGTCCTTAGTAGCCGGTAAACGAACCTCTTAGGTTGATTAAGCTGTTTTTCCTTTTTTCTTTCTTTTTCTTTGATTTTCTTGTTTCACTGCGTTGGTATTCTTGTTTTTGTTTTGATAGGATCTTTTTGTGTATGCAACGGTCTCCGGAGTTTGAGTTCGATCCAGAAATAGAGAGAACCTTCCACCGGAGGAAGCGGCAGAGACTTGAAGAAGCTAGTAGAGAGACACCAACGCAACAATCTAAGATGGCCGGAGAAGAACCGCCAATAACCTTGGGCCAATATATGACTATGAACGTCACAAGCCCACCCATCGCCATCAAACTACCTGAAGTGGGGAACAATTTCGAGCTGAAGAACTCTCTCATCAACTTAGTGAGAGCTACACCTTTCCGTGGTCTCCCGATCGAGGATCCCAACCGGCACTTGTGCGTTTTCCGCCAAGTGTGCGACGCATTCAAAGCCAACGAGACCTCACCGGACGCAATCAAGTTGAGGCTGTTCCCATTTTCTTTGGAGGATCGAGCATGGGAGTGGCTGGATTCCCTACCGGCGAAGTCCATCAACACCTTCGATCAGCTGACGAGCGCATTTCTGCCAAGTACTTCCCGCCAGGCAAGGTGACGAGTCTTCGGAACCAGATTTCGACCTTCTCCCAGGAGCCGGACGAGAACTTGTATGATGCATGGGAAAGATTCAAGGAGTTGCTTCGCCAATGCCCCCAACATGGATTGGAGTCGTGGGTCCCCATTCAATCCTTCTACAATGGGGTGGACGACAATCTGAGAGCTACGATCCTTGCTGGAACTGGATGGAACATTATGAACAAGACAGTGAGGAGCTTTATGAGCCGATTGAGCAAATGGCGTCAAACAACCACCAATGGTCGTGACCCCGTTCCACGAGAACGGGAGGTAAGTATTATGTCGATGCTATCACATTGCTTTCTGCTAAACTTGATGCTATTAACCAAAAGATGGAAAGAATGCATGTGAGTGCTTCCCCTCCTCCCCAATGTACTTTATGCTACTCTTTTGAGCATGCTACTCTTTATTGTCATAATGGGGTGGGTAGTAGTAGCCAACTTGACCAAGCCAATTATATTGGAAACCCTACCCAGAGACTTCCTTTTGACCCCTATTCCAACACTTATAACACCAGTTTGAGACACCACTCTAATCCTTCTTATCGGAACCAAATGGGTCACCCACAAGGACAAATACCTTCCACTCAACACTACCAACCCCTCAAAAGCCCAACCTAGAGGCTATGATGGTAACCATGCTCCAAGCCCAAAAAACTAAGAAAATCAAAAATGAAAAACTAGGTGATCTACCTATGAACATGAAAATATCACCCCCACTCCCACACAAAACATCACAATGTCCCCATTGTGAGAAGGGTGTCACAAGATAAGGTAGAGAACCGAAGAAAAGCATATATACAAAACACTTAGCATATAAAAAGTGGTGGCGACCCGAGCCCACACGGCTCCAACAACAAGATAATCCCAACATTCACACACAAGGGGTTCGCCACCAAAAAGGAAAACAAAATCAAGCATGTATCATGAATCAAGAATATATACACTCAAAAAGAGGGCTGAAGGAGGTTACCTCAAGAACAATCAAGCTTTTGCTTACCCTTGAGTGTTTCTCAAAACCTCGTTTGATCTCTTCTATTATATCTTGATTTGAAAAATCAAGTGGTGAGGAAGAGCTTAGTTCCTACTCTTAGAAGGTGTTTCTGTAACTAAGAGGAAGAACAAGTAGCCCTAGGGATTCAACTTGTGGTGTTTCTGTATCAAGTTTCATTCACTTGAACTATCCAGTTCTCTTATCTATCCTTTTGATTTCCTAAGGCTACTTTCAATTCTCTCCAAACCCTACTCCATATTCTCTCTCAAATCTCCCCAAATCTCACGTCACCCTCTCTCTCAAAATCTCCCTCTCAAACCCTAATCCATACTCTCTCTCATATCTCTCAAATCCCTCAATATTCACGCCATCCCTTCTCAAATCTCTCCCATATTCACGTGAATCCTCTCATTCCCTAGCCTTCACGTGATCTTGCCCTAATCCTAGATTAGTTGTACGTCTCCCCCTTGATGTGTAATTGAAAAAAACCTCTTCTTTGATCCTGTTATACATCAAAATTGGTATCAGAGCTTAGGTTTCCGGTAGTGCAACCCAACGCCCCAAACACAATCCCCAACGCCCCAAACACATTCCCACCCATCCTAAACACAAACCTAACATCCCAAACCCATCCTCATGGCTACTGGCAGCAACAGCAACATCAACAGCAGCGACGATACTACTATTGAGCAACTACTGCAGGAGAAAGCTGAATTGGAAGGAAAGGTGGCTTACCTTTCAAAACAACTCCAAAGATACATGCATCTGCAACAATATGAAACTAAAGATTCAGTTGAAGAGGAAAGTGCAGAAGAGATCCCCCGTGAGCCCTATTAGGATGCCTCGTCCAACACCTAGGCGTGAGCCTAGAGAAGAAAAACTTGACTTCAAAGTTGATATTCCTGAATTTGAAGGTAATCTTGATCCTGAAGTTTTTCTTGATTGGATTCTAACTGTAGAGAGAGTCTTTGATCTAAAAGACGTTCTTGATGAGAAGAAAGTCAAGTACATTGCTCTTAAACTGTGAAAACATGCCAGTATATGGTGGACTAACTTACAGAAGAAGAGACAACATGTTGGGAAAGAAAAGATTCGAACTTGGGAGAAGACGAAGAAGAAACTTCACTCTAAGGTTTTTCCTGTGAGCTACTTCAAAGACAACTACTTTAAGCTCCAACAACTCACCCAAGGAGCTAAAAATGTCAAGGAGTACACCAAGGAGTTCAAACATCTGTTATGGAGGTGTGATCTGAAGGAGGATGAACCTCAAACTCTTGTGAGGTACCTAGTTGGATTGAATAAAAGCATAAGGTATGTTATGGAGCTTCAACCTTATACTACTCTTGATGAATTAAGTACTTTGGCTAACAAAGTGGAATAGCAACGAAAGAGAAGGGGAAAGGAGGTGACGGGTAGAAACCCTAGCTCACAAAGAACCCCATACTCACCCCAACCCTACATTCCACAAAAGAGCCATATTCCCTCCCAAACGCCGCCCACGAAAACACCACAAAATCGGCCCCAAACCGTCCTAAAACCTATTCAAGCCACACCCATGGAGAGGAGGAGGTGTTTCAGGTGTCAAGGGCTCGGTCATATAGCCTCTGAATGCCCCAACAAGAAAGCAATCACCGTCATGGAGTTTCAAAATGCTCTCTTTGAACCTGAATCAGAAGATGTGAAGACGAGGCACACGCAGATCATGGAGACTCAAATGAAGGAGAGATGATGGTTGTAAGGAGAGTTCTTAGTAGCTCTCTTGTTCCTGAAGATCAACAACAACGAGAAGCCATCTTCCATTCTCGTTGTACTGTCAAAGGGAAGGTTTGTTCTTAGATTATTGATGGTGGAAGTTGTACTAACGCAGCTTCTCTTACTATGGTGAACAAGTTTCAACTCCCAACAAGCCCTCACCCCTCTCCATACACCATCCAATGGCTCAACCAGGGTAAAGGGTTGCAAGTGAATCAACGTTGTTTGGTAAGGTTTTCAATTGTAAGTCTTATCAAGATGCACTATAGTGTGATGTACTACCTATGGATGCCTATAATATTTTCCTTGGAAGACCGTGGTTATTTGACAGGAGTGCGATGCATGATGGAAGGAGTAATACCTACACTCTTATGGTCCAAAACAAGAAGGTAACCCTAACTCCTCTAAAAGCATCCAAATCGTCCCCATCCCAAAGGAGTGATCCTAATCTCATCACTTTTATGACCACTGATCGTCTTGAGTTTAGTGAGCATAAGGAGATCATTCCCTCAGGCCTAAAAACAAACCCTAGCCAGGAAAACCCCACAAAAGGCCACTCTATCGCCACCTCTCTCATGGAATCATCCTCTCCTGTGTTCCAAGAAGAGATAACCCCAAGATTGCCCCCCCAGTGTGATCTTATTCTGGGATCTAATCAGCATGACGAGACAGCATGTTACGTGAACCCTAGTGACACTCAAGAGGTACAAAAGCAAGATGATGATCTTCAAGCAAAGGGTATGATCAAGGAAATCTACAGTCCATGTGTCGTCCCTACCCTTTTGGTTACAAAGAAGAATGGAAACCAACGTACGTGCATCAACAAGATTACTATCAAGTACAGGCTTCCTATTTCTAGAATTGAAGATCTAAGAAGTGGGCACTACTATCAAAACTAAAGGAGGTCTCTATGAACGGTTAGCCATGCCTTGTGGTCTAACTAATACTCTTTCTACTTTTAAGAGACTGATGAAACAGGTTTTGAAACCCTTCAGTGGCAAGTGTGTTGTTGTTTACTTTGACAAGAAAAGAAAGAAAGTATGGGCTCATTCCAAGAAGAAAGAAGACCCTCCAAGTTTGAGGACAAACTCTTCTCAATAAGGGGTGGGGGGGAATGATGTAAATCTGTCCACACGAAGCCCCCCAAAGGAGGCCCAATAAATCTACAAGGAGGTAGAACGGGCTATAGAAGAAGGATTTAGTGTGGAGGCCCAAAGGCCCATCCATATGGTGTGCAGTTTGTTCAAAGAGGATGTCCAAACGTCCTAAGATGGTCCCAGCCCACGTCAAAGGCCCAAGTACAAAGCCCAAGTTGAATTTCACAGTTTTGACCATTTCAAGATGAAGTTCACAGTTTTGGCCTTTGTTTAGTCCCTATTTTGCATCATTTTCCCCTCTATTATGACTTTTTGCTTGTTTTTAATTATTAAATTACGCTTTTTATTATGTTTTTACTCATTTTGCATTTTTATTTGATTTTATGTCTTTTTATTAATTTTGTTATTATTGTTGGTAAATTGAATCGAAATTATGAAAATTGATAATACAATAAAAACCTAATTCCTAATTTCTAAATCCAACCCAGCCCAATTCCCTTCTCAGCGCACCTTCCCACAACCACCGAACACACCATTCTCCATCTCAATCTCTCTCCATTTCCTTTTCTCTTCTCGTCTCTTCTCTTTCTTCTCTTCCTTCTTCTCTTATTTTCTCATTATCTCGCGAATTCTCACTCACTCATCTCTATTTCTCTCTTCTCTTAACAGATTCCGTTGAAGATAAGCAAATGCACGAGCCACCATTGACACGTCTTCATCCTCAACAAACAAAACGCATTTGCACTGTCCAAGATTGAAAGGAATTGATGGTTGAGATTGAAGACAAGGGCTCAGTTTCGAGTATAAAAGGAGAAGAGGGGCCATTCGAAGCTTTGATGGTTGGTTTCGGCCTCCATCATTAGAGAGTTAGGATTAGGTTAGATTTAAATGATGTTCATGCTTTTATCCTCTGTTGAATGTTAACGAATTCTGGGTTTGGTTTGTGATGGTTGAGTTTTGATATTGATGTAATGTTCGAATTGATGTTGAAATTTTCTTGGTATTGAATTGTTTTATTTGCTTCGATATTGCTCATCTCACTCTCACTGTTTTTCTCTGTTTCCTTTTTCACCTGTTCGGTCAAGAACCACAGGTAATCCTCTTCTTCTTTCTTCTCCTTTTGATTCCATATGTGATTGGTTGTTTTTGTTTTGGTTTGATCCTGAAGGTTGTGTGTGATTTGGTTTTGTGTTTGTTTTGATTCGCGGTGCTCTGATTTCAGTCGGTCATTTCCCTTGTTTTCTTTCTCTCTTTCCTACTCTGTTTCCCTTTCTTGCTTTCCTTTTCTTTGTCTCAGTGGCAGTAGGTCTTGATTAGGGTTCTGTTTTGTGTTCTTGTTAGGGTTTTATTAGGGTTTAGTCAAGGTCAGTTTGGTGGGGTCTCATTAGGGTATTGGGTAGGCTTTCTTAGAGTTTAGGTGGGGTTATGGTCTATGCTTAGGGTTGTTAGGGTTTGTCTTGTCTTCATTAGGTTTTGTCTTGGTTCTGATTTGGGTTTTTATAGGGTTTAGGTCAGCCCTGTCCAGGGTTGTTAGGGTCAATAGGGTATCTTAGGTTCTCTTAGGGTTTTCGTCAAGGTTTCATTAGGTTCTGTTAGGGTTCTTCCTTAAGGTTGTGGTTAGGGTTTTGTTTAGGGTTTATGTCATGTCATTAGAGTTTAGGGTTTTTAATCTTTTTAGTTTGTTCTTTAATATGATTAGAGGATAGGTTCTTTGGGGTTAAGGGAGTGATTAAGGCTCCATTGGATGATTAGTTATAGGGGTTAATTAGTGGGAAAAATCTAATTCCCATCTTAGTCCTTCCTTCAAGTGAGGTGAATTAGGGATCGAAAGCTCTCCAATTCACTAATCACTTGTCAATGGAAGGTTAGGGAAGGGATAGTTAATACTCGGGATCCATGATGGATTTCAGGGAAGTTAATCTGGACTACCTTCGAAAGAGAGAGTCTCGTGGCCATTTTTCTAACATGATTCTCATATGATTTATCCTATCTTTTTACCTCTTAACCCCAAAACTCATATAACCATGTTTCTTTTGGTTGCTTAAAACTCCCCGAAACCCTTTTTCTTCCTTTCTGTGGTTTGGTTGTGTTTCTTATTTGCATAGATTACCAATCTCTCTTCATGATGAACCTTAAACCTAGTAGGTGAGAATTCGGAATAGGCTTTTAGGTATAGAAGCCCCAACTCCCTGAGAGAGAACGACAAAACCGAGTTGATACAAACCACGTTACAAAAATGGCGCCGTTGCCGGGAAGTTGCGCCTTTTAACCTTTTAGTTCTTTTTCTTGAGTTTTCCCTCTAGGTTATTAAAAATCTAAAAAAAATGAATAACGAAACGACTTGTTTTGACTTCCCTCAAGGTGAGCAAGAATTGTTTTGTGATTATCGTGATAGATTAAATGACTATCTTGCTTATTAGCTTCCTCATGGATATGACTTTTCTTGTCGGGAAGTCTTGGTTGTTATTAATGAGGGTGTGAATTTTCAAACTCGTAATTTGCTTAATCATTTTAATTTTAATATGGATAATGATTATGATGCTTGGGAATTTCTTGATTGGTTGACCAATAATTCTTGTAGATTTAAGGAGAGTTCTCATTCTTCGGGTTATCATTTTAATGATCCATGTTTTTTATATACTCGATTTAGATGTATGGATGATTGCCCCCCTTTCCCTTGTGATGATTTGCATACTCAATCTCCATTTGTTGATCAATCAAGGGAAACAGGCTATGAAGATCCATATGTGAGTAATCCTTCCTCTCCTATTTCTATTCCTATGCATATCCCCTCCCCTCGTGATCAATTTGAATCATCTATTCATGCTTCCGACTCTTTTACTCATGTTGTTGACCCGACCTATAGTGAATATATCATGGATTGTGTGCAACAACTAGATAGAAAGCAAAGTGAGTTCGGTGAAAAGCTTGATTCGATAGTTTCTATAATGTCTGAAACTTGGCCTGAGTATGCTCACATGATAAGACCATCCTCTCCCAAGGAATGTGCTTCAAGTAGAGTTGAGTCTTTTTCCCCATTATCCCCTGATATGCATGTTGATCCCCCTTTGTGTGAAAATTGTGATAATGACTCGCTTTCTCCATCTTTAACTTGTGTGCCACATTCTCTTGATGTAGAAACTATTCCTCATGATGCATATGTGTGTGAGTATGAATCATTTGTTGAGGATTATGAACCTTAATGTGACACTTTCACCTTTGATGTTCAAGATGATGCATCTCTATTATTAGCAATCCCGGTCCCTTCTTTATGTTTAGATTCCTCATGTGATGAGTTTGAGGTTGTTGATGATGATGATGCTACTTTATGTGATGTTGAAAGTGTTTGCATGTGGTATAATCCCATCTTTTCTTTGCACATATGTGATGATATTAATGAATTAGATGATAATCTTGGGTTGGGACTTGTTAGTGATGATATTGTTGAGGAAGTTGACAACTCTTCTATGTGCTTTGAATGTGATCATGTATTCCCTTCTTCCAATAATGTAATCCCCATTCATTCATTGTGTATCACTCCCTCACCCAACCATGCATGCCTTGAGTCTCTAGGTACCCTTAAAGGGTATGATCCTCTCCTAGACCCTTATCATGTTTACCTAGAAGACTCGCTTAGAAAAATCATGTTTATTCATTTATTCCATCATTTTAGTGATTTTTCTAAGGAATTTGACAAGATGTTGAGAACCCTTTCTTATAATGACTTTTTGATTTTTGTGTTCTCATACATCAACCATTCTGAAATACATTCGAGGATGCATGATCTTCTCCTATGGGCATTGAATTCTTCCGATCTTGAAGGCCCGAATCTTGAAGAATAAGGGGCGGCTGATGCCCCATTGTGGTCGAGGTTTACCCAACTACATTTCTTGTTCTTTGAAGACTATGTGGTAACCTCGTTCCACCCTTTCTCTTTTTGTAAATATTTCTCTGCTTTTGTAGTTTATTTTCTTTTTACATGCTTATTTTTTACTTTTTGGTGGCGCACCCCTTAGTATGCTTTATGTTGGGATTTCTGTGTTGTTGGAGCCGTGTGGGTCGATGCGCCACCCCTTTTCTATGTGCGAGGTGTTTGTATATATGGTTTTCATAGTTTTATTACCCTTCATGAGACACCCTTTCCACAATGAGGACATTGTGTCATTTTAAGTGTTGGGGGGGGGGATCTTCATGTTTAGGGTAGCTCACCTAGTCTTTTTAGGTCACCTTTTGTCTTTCTTAGAAAAAGTTCGAAAAAAAAGTGAAAAAAGTGCTAAATTTGGAAAAAAAAGGTGAAAAGTGTTGTGAAAAATGAAAGAGAAAATGGGAAAAAAAGTTGTGAAAAACCCCAAAAGTGTTTCGTTTTTCTTTAGATAATGTTCTTGTCCATAATAGTGTAGATAGTTGTTTAAATGACCTAGTTAATCGTCTGGAAGCGGCCAATATGTACAATAATAGGCCTTAGATTGAATTGTTGTCATGACTTACCTTTATTAAATCCTTTCATTGAGTGTGAAAGTAGAGTCCTGACTTTTTACACGCCCGATTGTGTCTTTTCTTTCTTGAAGTTGGAAATTCTTAGTTGTTTAATGCTCTTACTCGTCTTAATTAATTAATTAATTAACTACTGTCGGTTCCACCAATGAGGGTTGGTATGCGTGGACGGCGCTCATGCCCCTTAAGTACAATGTTTACGTATAGAGCAACCAGAAGTGGTAGGGTAACCCTTTGCGAAGGCCGGTCCTATTCTCGAAACAAACCGATGCCGATGCCCCTAAAATCTTGAGTAAGGCATCAGAAAGAAAAAAAAAAGAGTGAAATGAGAAAAAGAAAGAAAAGGCAAAGAAAAAAAGAGAAAGAAAGGAAAAAAGAGCAAAGAAAAAGAAAAAGAGAAAGTTGAGAAAGAAAAGAAAAGATAGAAAAGAGAAGTTGAAAGAAAAAAATAAAGAGTGAAGTTAAGTTAGCTAATAATCCCGAGCTTGAGCATGAAAATGACTTTGATTGTCCGACTTAGGTTAGAAAACATCAGTTAGGCCCACTTGGACTTGTACGCGAGGAATATGCTTTTCATGAAATGCTTGGGGTTGAAAATCTCTAAGAATGACAACTCTTCGACATAAGTATCCTTGTTTGTTTACATTCGCCCCTTCCTTGTGATTGATAAAGTCGGTTGAGCAATTAGATACATTGTTATGAATGCGAATATCTCCTTCCTTCCGTTTTTAGTTTTGTTTTTCACTCTCCATTCCCTTTTCTCTTCCATTTCTTTTCATGGTTTTTGTGGGTAGAGTCGCTTCAAACCCTCACGAGACCCACCTCATCCACCCGGGCTACCGGGGGGTATAAAGGGCTTGGTGCATACGCTAAATGCATACGTTTCCTCCCACAAAAGTGGAGTAGTTAGGTAGGTTTGTTTTATTTTGCTCAGGACGACCAAAAGTCTAAGTGTGGGGTGTTTAGTCCCTATTTTGCATGATTTTTCCCCTCTATTATTTGACTTTTTGCTTGTTTTTAATAATTAAATTAGGATTTTTATTATGTTTTTACTCATTTTGCATTTTTATTTGATTTTATGACTTTTTATTAATTTTGTTATTATTGTTGCTAAATTGAATCAAAATTATGAAAATTGATAATACAATAAAAACCTAATTCCTAATTTCTAAATCCAACCCTGCCCAATTCCCTTCTCGGCCCACCTTCCCACAACCACCGAACACACCATTCTCCATCTCACTCTCTCCATCTCCTTCTCTCTTATCTTCTCGTCTCTTCTCTTTCATCTCTTCCTTCTTCTCTTATTTTCTCATTATCTCGCGAATTTTCACTCACTCATCTCTATTTCTCTCTTCTCTTAACAAATTCTGTTGAAGATAAGCAAATGCACGAGCCACCATTGACGCGTCTTCATCCTCAACAAACAAAAGGCATCTGCACCGTCCAAGACTGAAAGGAATTGATGAGATTCAAGAGAAGGGCTCAGTTTCAAGTATAAAAGGAGAAGAGGGGCCATTCGAAGCTTTGATGGTTGGTTTCGGCCTCCATCATTAGGGTTAGGATTAGGTTAGATTTAAATGATGTTCATGCTTTTATCCTCTGTTGAATGTTAACGAATTCTAGGTTTTGTTTGTGAATGGTTGAGTTTTGATATTGATGTAATGTTCGAATTGGTGTTGAAAATTTTCTGGGTATTGAATTGTTCTATTTGCTTCGATATTGCTCATCTCACTCTCACTATTTATCTCTGTTTTCCTTTCTCACATGTTCGGTCAAGAACCACAGGTAATCCTCTTCTTCTTTCCTCTCCTTTTGATTCCATATGTGATTGGTTGTTTTTGTTTTGGTTTGATCATGAAGGTTGTGTGTGATTTGGTTTTGTGTTTGTTTTAACTCTCGGTGCTTTGATTTCAGTCGGTCATTTCCCCTGTTTTCTGTCTCTCTTTCCTACTTCGTTTCCCTTTCTTGCTTTCATTTTCTCTGTCTCGGTGGCAGTAGGTCTTGATTAGGGTTCTGTTTTGTGTTCTTGTTAGGGTTTTATTAGGGTTTAGTCAAGGTCAGTTTGGTGGGGTTTCATTAGGGTATTGGATAGGCTTTCTTAGAGTTTAGGTGGGGTTATGGTCTATGCTTAGGGTTGTTAGGGTTTGTCTTGTCTTGATTAGGTTTTGTCTTGGTTCTGATTTGGGTTTTTATAGGGTTTAGGTCAGTCCTGTCCAGGGCTGTTAGGGTCACTAGGGTATCTTAGGTTCTCTTAGGGTTTTCGTCAAGGTTTCATTAGGTTCTGTTAGGGTTCTGCCTTAGGGTTGTGGTTAGGGTTTTGTTTAGGGTTTATGTCATGTCATTAGAGTTTAGGGTTTTTATTGGTTTTAGTTTGTTCTTTAATATGATTAGAGGACAGGGTTCTTTGGGGTTAAGGGAGTGATTAAGACTCCATTGGATGATTAGTTATAGGGGTTAGTGAATTAGGGGGTAATTAGTGGGAAAAATCTAATTCTCACCATACTCCTTCCTTCAAGTGAGGTGAATTAGGGATTGAAAGCTCTCCAATTCACTAATCACTTGTCAATGGAAGGCTAGCTAGGGAAGGGATAGTTAGTCACTCTCTCACGAAAGTGAGATAGAGGCTAATTGGGGAATCTTGTTCGATTAACCCCCGGGATCCATGGTGGATTTCAGGGAAGTTAATCTAGACTACCTTCGAAAGAGGGAGTCCCGTGGCCATTTTTCTAACAAGATTCTCATATGATTTGTTCTATATTTTTACCTCTTAACCACAAAACTCATATAACCATGAATCCTTTGGCTGTCTAAAACTCCCTGAAACCCTTTTTCTTCCTTTGTGTGGTTTGATTGTGTTTCTTATTTGCTTAGATTACCAGTCTCTCTTGATGATGAACCTTAAACCTAGTAGGTGACAATTTAGAATAGACTTTTAGGTTTAGAAGCCCCAACTCCTTGAGAGAGAACGACAAAACCGGGTTGATACAAGCCACGTTACAGCCTTTTCATTTTAAAGTTCACAATTTTTGTGTTTTCTTTATTTCTAGCAAGTTATTTGATGTAATGTTATTATTTTAGTTGTGTGAGATGACAAGTAATATCTATAAACTTGGACATCAAGTTAGAAGAGTCTAGAATAGTCTAGAAGGTTCTAGAAGAACCTAAGAGTCGTTTGGTGTGTGCTTTGGCGCCAAGTTAGAGTAATCCTAGATTAGGATGACTTATTTTGTCAATAATCCATCTTGGATTAGGAAAGCCAAATCCTAGAAGGATTTATATTGTTGTAACTAACTACTTTAGGATTAGGAATCCATATCCTAGGAGGAGAGGGTTGCTTAGGCGCCAAGTACAGAGTCCTAGTAGGATTAGAGCTTAATCTATTATAAATAGCTTAGCTTGTACTCGTTGAAAGACACATCCTTGAATTATGAATACAATCAAGCTTTTGCTTACCCCTGAGTGTTTCTCAAAACCTCGTTTGATCTCTTCTATTGTATCTTGATTTGGCAAATCAAGTGGTGAGGAAGAGCTTGTTTCCTACTCTTAGAAGGTGTTTCTGTAACTAAGAGGAAGAACAAGTAGCCCTAGGGATTCAACTTGTGGTGTTTCTATATCAAGTTTGATTCTCTTGAACAATCTTGTACTCTTATCTATCCTATTGATTTCCTAAGGCCATTTTCAATTCTCTCAAAGCCCCCCCCCCCATATTCACGTCAACCTCCCTCCAAACCCTACTCCAGATTCTCTCTCAAATCTCCCCAAATCTCACGTCACCCTTTCTCTCAAAATCTCCCTCTCAAACCCTAATCCATAATTTCTCTTAAATCTGTCAATATTCACGCCATCCCCTCTCAAATCTCTCCCATATTCCTGTGAATCCTCTCATTCCTTAGCCTTCTCATGAGCTTGCCCTAATCCTAGATTGGTTGCACGTCTCCCACTTGATGTGTAATTAAGCAAACCCTCTTCTTTGATCCAGTTATACATCATAGGTTTTATTATCCTAAGCATGCAATTCTAGGTGAACTCTTTCGAAAAGCATAAAAGGTATAATAAAACGTGCAATGACGAATTTAAAGCATAAATAAAACTCCTAGTATGGCCACCAAGACTTAATCAAACTAATTTAACTAAACCTTGGCAGTCTTCAAGAATTTCTTCTTGGATTTTGCAGCTTCCTCGAATACGTATCCCACTCAGATCAACACCTCCATTGCGGTTGGGCTTCCACTCGATTAGATGTCTCCAAGTATAACAAATTTAGAAAGTGGACCTCTCAAAAGAGGCCTTGCATGAATTAAAATAAATTTAACTGAAATTTAGAATTTAAAATAATTCAATAATAGCACGCTGGCCGAATTTCACCCAACCCCATAGGTGGATCCATGTGTATCTTAGGGATGTCCACGGACACCGTTAGCTAAAGAAAAATTTGTGATTCTCTAATATTATTCGGAAGAAATTTTTTTGATTGGAGCAAGTGGACACCGTAAAAAAAAATCCCAAAAAACATAATAGGGGTGTCCAATATAGCAACAACCCAAAAACCTTAATATAGTTACTTTCTCTGTCTCAAATAAATTGTCCAAGTTTGACTAATTAGGTCAAAAATTTTACCTTAAGACAATATTATTGGTGTTGCTAAGATAAAACGTGAAAAATTAACGGCCAAAGTATTGTATAGAAGACTGTAAAAAAGGAAAGTACTGGACAAATTAATTGGGATGGAAGGAGTACCAAATCATTTTTTTATAAACAAAAACTGTAAGTCAATGAATTCGGTAATTGGGTATCGGTATAAGTTTAAGATATAAATATCTAGTAAATGTGAAATTTCAATTTATTTAGTGGGTATATTTATACGATAATGTGAAATTTTGTTAAGCTTGTGAATATATCTTTTAATATTTATTTTTATATTTATTGTTATTTATTTAAATTTTATTATTTTATTTTTAAAAAACTCTTATTTAATAATAAGTATATCGCACATCCCTAAGTTGAATGTCTAAATCCGCCACTGCCCAACCCGGTACGCATACCGGTAAAAACCGACTATATATGGTCATACTAGAAGCACATGCAAACAGGCAATATTGCATTAATTATATCAAATATAACACATGCTTTAAATAACAAATTATAAAGGCATATTTAATTGCAATATAACACATATAAGGAAATAAATACTAAATAAGGTTTCCTAAACAGTTTCCATGATTAACAGAATATGCAAAATTCCAAATTTTATCTTAGTTACCTAAATAGGTTTAGAAATTTATACCTTTACACACAAGATACTCAATTTTCCTAAAATCAAGAGATCTAAAAGATACTATATCTTTTAAAAAAATATTGCAAATTTCCTAAACTTTACAAAATATTATTAAACTTTATGCCTAACAACTGATTTAGTAATAATAGGATTCGATAATTAATTCCTAAAATTAATTTTAAACCCTAAAAGCACGAATTTCACCAACACGGTTCGTGTTGACTCAACACGATCCGTGTTGCTTCCTAGTGTTGGTTATTTCGTGCATGAAAAACTTAAATAAAATATCAAAACTTACCAAATTAAAAAATTCTCATATCAAAGTGTAATCTAATAACCTACTACGAAATTTTCCATAATTTCATCAATTTTCATAAACTTGAAAATTTTAGGGAATTAAACCTTTATACTTCACCTTTTTATTGGAAAATAAAGGAGAACAGTATGATAAAGTCAAAAATCAAATTTTAAAATTTTCCCATATAGTAGGATCATCCAATATGCTACTGTAAAAATTTCAGATTTTCATCAAATTTCTAAAATTAGAAAAAAAATTAAAATAGTAAACGATTATACTCCGCTGCAGATCTGAAAATTAAAGGAAAATTAGTTAACGATTTTGAAAATTCACGAAACTTTTATCCCTAACAGTATGGTTACCCAATATCCCACTGTAAAATTTTTTGAAGTTTTACATATTTCTATAAATTTATAAAATTTAGAGAAGTAACCGAATTTATTTCTCGTTAGATCTGAAAAACTCAATTAAAAAAATCTTCTTTAATTGGAAAAAATCTACAAAAATTATGGCGAATCCAGAACACTTCCAGACACCTCCATTAGTTTTCTTGGAATTTTTCAAATTCGTTTGATATTTTATATCGATTTTTTATTAAATTTATTGTAAATAATCTAAATCAGAAAATAATTCTACAAATTCTTATTTTGTGAATTAGACTGATTTCATGTATTGCCTATTGTTTAACAACATTAAACATGATTGTTTCTAAGACAATCTAAATTATACTAAGTTCGTGCTAATTATAACAATTAAACAACCATAAACTTATTAATTTGAAGGCAATGAGAAAAATAATATTAAAGCATGAAACTTTTCAATGAAAACTTCCAGATTCATTATTTTGAGCAACAAAGACTAAAACTTTCATAAAGTTATAAAATTTAAGCATTAAACCTACAATAGCAAAATCATCAAATAATTCAACAATTAACAAAATTATTTATGAATTAAGCTATAATACTTTAGCATGTAATGGGTGGCTCTGATACCACTGTTAGGTTTAGGTTATCTATTTCCTTAACAGATACAGATTAATTATGGAATATTCATAACGATTATAAAACAATTAATCACCAAAATGAAACAATCTTAGAGGCTTTAGTTGTTGTACCTGATTGCTAATCCGACTGATGCAGAGGTTGACCTTTGAGATTCCAATGTAGAAATCCTCTACTGAAAGTCCACGTAACACTCTGAGAACTCGATTGTTAGATTGACCCATCGAGACAGATATCAATCTAGGATGTATGTATTTCGGTATAAGAGGTTGTTTGAAGAAACAAGAACTGTAAACTAAGAGAGAGAGGAACTCAGGAAATCACCCTGGTATCTCTCTAAGAGTCTCAGGCAGTTGGTGTTCTTTAATCTCTCATAGAGATCTCTTTTTGTAGTGTTTAGATAACTTAGGGAGAGGGCAATTAAAACCCTAATGGCCGACTTTACGTAACGGCGCATTTTGAGGCGCAACATGGACCGTGTTAATCCAACACCAATCCGTGTTGGCCTCCAGAACGTTCCTTAAGTCGGCTCATAATCACCACGGTCCGTGGTGACACCAACACGGACCATGTTGGATCACCACGGTCCGTGGTGAATCCAATTTGGTCCGTGTTGGGCCGATTCCTCATAGAAATCGACTCCCAATATCCCTAACCATAATACGATATTATTCATGGTACATATATTGTTCCATGGAACTGACTTGTGTGATCCAATAAGACCAAATAATATAGTTGTAATCAAACATATTTAATTGCCAATTATAGAGGTCTCTAGCAAGACATATAATCACTATATTATCTTGGCTTAAACTCCATGTATATCGAACATTGTCGGGATATTCCAAACAATCTCCCACTTATCCCACAAGTGTTCGATTCCTTGAATTCCCTTGTCACTTACTGTCTCAAGTTCCGATAAGGTAAACTGAAGTCATCCTTATGTAAGACCCGAACGTTCCTCGATCTCCGAGTTTCGACTCTGAAAAGCATATGATCATCTATTGATTCATCAGAGCTCGGCCAAGCATTTTCAGTCGAAACTCACCGAGTGGCCATCGAGACAACTGTCCCTAATAGGGAAGACAATACCATCTTGCTCAAATACACATTCTCACATGTTCCAACTGTAACCCAAACACCGCCTTTATAGCCTACTATTACGAAAGGCACTTGACGCGCTCCAAAGTTACAACAGACCATGCAGTCTATGTATAGAACTCAGGATTCAGGAATTTTATTTGAGTAGTGAGAGCTCTTATGACAATTCTCAACTTAAAGAGCTCCCACTACGGGCCAGTTCGGTAGTGTAGGCACCAGATTTTGTTCCAGGACAAGTGTATAAATCAAGTATAAGAAGAAAAGAGGCTAGCATGAAATAAAATCCAATGGGCCTAGCTTCCTCAATCAAAAACTTTCGGGCCAACCCACCACAAAAAAGCCTTCTTTTTCCACCCTTTCAACATACATATGCCCACCGTTTTGAATCTCATTATTTCCTCAAGTCTTGTTGGCCCTATTTCTTTTGATAAGAGTAAAGTGCACATCATAAGCTTTCCGACGCCTTTTGAATTGCCTCCACCGGAGTCCGAATGAAAGAGTTATGGCCGTTCGAAGTTGCACTTAGCCAGTTTCAAAAGCCCAGCGGGTTTATTAATTCCCAGGCCAAGAAATCTGGCCCAGTAAGCTTATTCGGCCCAGGAGAGCAAACAAAACCCGCAGGGGTTTTAAACTCAGGAGCAACGCGTCGTTTTGCCGGCCACGTCAGCAATCCGTGTGAAGAATATCAAAACCCGCGGGGGTTTTAATCTTCATATCTGGCGCCAAAATCATCCCATGCATCTCCCTTGATCATAGCCCCAAATGGTTGACCTTGCCTTGACCTCCCAAAACTAGCATGGGTTTTATCTTTGCATGGTGGAAGGGCATGATCCTAGGGATGTGTCCCCCTCCATTTCCCTCCAAATCTTTCACCTCTTCACCTATAAATAGCCCTTCATTCCACCCTCATTTTCATCAACCATTATCACCATTCTACCCAAACTCTCTCAAAACTTCATTATCCATACTCCCTCTCTAATTCTCTTATAATCATTATTATCGTACCATCATTCTTACACCACCTTTCCCACCATCCTCATAAACATTCTTCCATTCAAGCTCCTAGCCAAGGTCAAATCAAGGGATCAAGTTTCTTCTCATCCATCACCTTTGAACAAGGTTTGTTTTCCATTGTTATTATTATATTTCATCGTGTAATTTATGCTTAGTTCCCTTGTACATATTTTGTAAAGAAAACATCATGTTTTAATATTGCATGTTCGGAATAATAACATTGTGAAATTCATTTAACTTCTCCCCACTCTTTCTCATTTCAAGTTCGATTTTAGTAGAGTCTGTTTTTAAACAGGCGGATTCGAGAGTTCTTATAATTCTCGAATCTGTTGCCTTACCTCCGATCCTAGAAATCGGGTTTCGTAGACCGGAGTCATTTATTTGATTTTATGGTTTGTTGATTTCCTTTAATCGGCTGGCGACTATTTAACCCTTTTTGCAATCTGTTTAATTATTTACAATATTCACATTTGCATGAAAATAATTTTAAAAATGATTTAATACATTTTTCTCACCAATTCAAAGCTAGACCTGAGAGAAATGGGCTGGTTTTATCAATTTCCACCCAGCTTTCTCTGGGTCGAGGAAACAAGAGGCCCAATCTAGAAATTGTCAAAACCCCCGCGAGTTTTGACGAGTTCTGGTGGCCCGCTTGTTCCTTCTTGGGCCTGGACCTGGTATTTGGGTCGATATCAAATCATTATTAAAATATTTGTGCAATTTCGAATATTAAAATAATAAAAACGGGTTTGTAAATAAATAAAGTTTTATCACCCCGAAAACGAATTTCAAAAGTTAAAAATATCATTATTTAAGGATTAAGCAACCTTAGTCGGCTCCCGATCACTAAAGTAGCACATCCGAAAACGATTGCCCCGAACGAGGACGATTTTCCAAGTACCTACAGATTGGCGACTCCACTGGGGACTTAAAACTTAAAAAGAGGGTAAAACTTGAACAAATCGAATTGATTTGAAATTGTAAAAGGGAGAAATTGATTTCTTTTTAGGCATCCTTTGCATACTGGGCCACTAATCGGGTCTTTTAACACGTTAGCACAAAGGCGACAGTTTAAGTAATAACTAGGACTCTTCCCTCGAGAGCGGGTGGCCACTACTTATGTGATGCACCCTACATTGCCAAGTATTTGGTCTATCCTCTCCCCATGTTATACTCAAAGGGCTTCCTTGAAGTCTGATGAGCAACACCTCACACTCCTTACCCACAAATTTTAGGGGTAAGGTGAACCGAGGCGAGAACGTGCGGTAGACCATGTTAACCAACCATAGTAATCCATGAATGTAGAGCCTTGGTTTACCATATCCCGTCATGTTGTATGCTATGTGCTATGTGTTTCCCTTCCCCCTTTTCTTTCATTTGTAAAGAGTCGACTCTAGTTTAGAGGCTTCGTTCTAGTCCATATAAAATTCATTAGGTTGAGAAAAGGATTGTTTATTAATTAGTATGATTAACCCCAAAGGCATCATGGCTAGCCCAAAGGAAGGGCCCATTTATGTCCAAGAGTTGACGGATATTATTATGCCCTTTACGAAATTCTCTAAGGTCCAAAAAAAATTGACTCACCTTTGATGATATTATTATGCCCTTTACGAAATTCTCTAAGGTCCAAAAAAAATTAATTAAAAGTCCAACAAAGTTGATGGATAATGTTTTAGACTGTATAATAGTCACTAGGCTTGAGTAAATTAATTTATCGATTTAATTAATAAATCCATCACATTTATGGTCAACCCGCTGTTAGGCCCAACCATATTGGATTTGTCAATTAAGCCCATAAATTAATTATAACTCGCTTATTTTTGACTTTATTCAGTCCTTTACAATATCCATGTCCCTCGAGCTAATATATATATATATATATATATATATATATATATATATATATATATATACACACACATATATATATAAAAGAAAAACGGGTTGTCAGTCTTGTTGAACATTATTCTAGTCCGCATAATAGCCAATACAGCTTGAGCTGCCTGAGTTGTTGGGTCAAGTTACGGATTCTCCTTAAAACAGTCGGCTTATGGATTGGGCTCATCCAAATTGAGAAACACTGACTTGTATCTTTCAACTTATGATCCACTCGCTATGTCTGACTTTATTCGGCCCTTTATAATGTTCTTTTACTAGGTTCATATAGAGTTAGGTCATGCACTCCCAAATAGAGATGGCAATGGGGATGGGGAATCCCCGAACCTGCTGGGACCACGCCCTGCTCTGGGGAAAAATCCCCACCCCCATTGGGGATGGGGACGGGGACGGGGACGATTTTTCAAAATCCGCTCGGGGACGGGGCGGGGATGGGGACAAAATTTTCCCCATCCCCGAATCCCCGTCCCCGAAAATTTTAAAATTACCAAATAACCTTTATTCTAATTCAATATATATATTAATAGCAAGTATAACGTAGTAATTTTCGAATTTTAAGTCAGAAATCCTAACCATTATTGCTTGAGCAAGTTAAATACGTTGTATTTTCAACAAGTTAAAAACTGGGTTCGATTAAAAATCGGGTCCGATTAAAATTTAGTTAGATTTTGGATAGCTTTAAAAAATCCTAGTTGGATCCCCGATGGGGATGGGGAATCCGCGGAGATGGGGATGGGGCAAGAATCATTCCTCGAAGTGGGGATGGGGACGGGCATGGGGACGAGTTTTGGAAGCGGGGATGGGGACGGGGATATACTCTCCCGTCCCCGATCCGCCCCATTGCCATCCCTACTCCCAAAAAGTGGGTAAGTCTCCTGTGTCAGCATATAGATGTTGAGCCTGTTAGGGTATCATATAGGTCTTTTAGGACATACATGCATCGGGTAGTAAGTGTCAGAGTAATTATCGAGTCACTAACAAATTTCCATACAGGCACGATAGGAGGTCGACTCCGGGCCCGCATCAGAGATCCATATACCGACTGATTGGTTTTAAATCCAAGATGCGACCCATTTTTCATTCAACCCAAAGATCGAATTATGGCTGAAGAATGATTCCAAGGGATCCCTGTCCAAGGCGCCGAAGCCAACATCTCGAAACAACTGGAGGATCTTTTCACTATGATGTAAGGCTTAGTCTTCGCAAATTCCTTCGAACAGGAACAAAAGATCGAGGAGAGGCTCCATGAGTAACAGTAAGTTATGGATGGCATGCTGCTGGCCATCACAAAGATCAATGAGAAGTTGGGTCTTACTGTTGAAGGAGATGATGATGTGGTGGAAGTCCATGAATTTGAGCCCGAACTTGTCAAGACACCTGTAGAGGATAAGTCAGGGGGCTTAAGATCATTCAAAGGGAAGCCCAAAACTACTTCGGAGATTCCCAAGCTCATGGAAGACCCAACTATTAAGGCCTTATAGCAAAAATTGGAGAGCATCACCAAAATAATGAGCACTGTGGCAGCCTTTGTTGACAAGTACACAGATGTGCCTTTGCCTATCCACTCTGTCATAAAAATCGGTGACAAGATTGAGGTGCCTAACATTAAATTCAAGCCATCTGAGAATCCTACTCACCATATTGAGGAGTTCATGAGATTGGCACCCGTAAACCGAATTGATGTCGGTTTATACTCCACAGTCTTCCCATCCACTCTAGATGGAGAAGCCAAAGTATGGTACCATGCCCAGTCACCTCAAGTCAAGGCTGATTGGAATGAGCTGTTTAAGGCCTTTATCAATCACTACAACCGCATCCAGAAAAAGTAGGCCATTGTAGATGACCTAACTACCATGAAGCAAAGGGAAGATGAGTCTTTCCTGGATTATTTTGAAAGGTGGCACACCAAGTTTTCTCACATCAATGACACCATACCTTTGCGCCTGCAACTGACTACATTCAACCAGGGACTCAAGAGTAGCCTGACTCGGCACTTGGGATACCATGTGATCAAAGACTTCAATTACTTGAAGGACCTTTGCATCCAACATGAAACTATGAACAATGAGAAGGTCGTTGCCCAAGGGTAGAGGAATTCCAGTCCTAATAGAAGGGCCACTGGTTCGCCCAGCCACCCTTCTGTGAGCGCTGAGACTAATGTAATTCAGTCAGGAATCCAACCAAAGTACGACCATTACACCCCACTTGACACCACCTACGTCGATGCTTTGGCTCATCTCTTTAGGAAAAACCTGATTGAGTTGCCTTTACCAAGACCAGAGCCAGAAACGAAGTACCCAAGCTAGGACCACAATGCATTCTGCAACTATCACAGGTGTAAGGGACATGACACCGAGAAGTGCTGGACCTTAAAGAATAACATTGAGGGTATGATCCGGTCAGGGAAATTGCCTCTGCAGAAAGCAGCACAGAAAGCCTACAGGAGCAGTCAATAAGGCAAGGCAATACTGCACAAAGAGGACTTTGAAGTTGGCTAGGGTCCCAATTATGTCAGGCGTCCTATTTTCAGAGTCAATTAGGGGTAACATTGAGTCAGTCCTTGATATGCTTGTCTTTTGAATTCAATAAGATACATTTATTTGATTTTGACAATCTTGTGCTTACATTCCTAACTTGAGTTAAAAAGCTCTTTCACCCACTCATTGGCCTTAACATCCAAGTCTGGCATATCCATATATCATCTTCTCATATTCCCTTCCCTTCATCAAGTTTGTCATCCTACGAATCAAGGGTTTAATTAAAGAAAAAAAAAGAGAGAAAAACAAAAAAAAACCGAAAAAAGAGAGAAGCCAGTCTGCATTCATCAAGCAGGCTGCGCAAAAGTAGAGAAGATCAAAACCACCAGTTTCTTGAAAATGGACATCTCTATGCTCCTAGACCAGCGGCTTAAATAAAACGCGCCTAAGACAGGGGGCTACCGCCTCACTACCCACATGAGCATCCATTACCTTCTCATTCGCCCCAACGTCTATCCTTACTTATCATCTACATCTCCATCCCAAGTTCCCATTGACCAAATC
The DNA here is from genome assembly GCA_029582165.1 of Portulaca oleracea. NCBI lineage: Eukaryota > Viridiplantae > Streptophyta > Magnoliopsida > Caryophyllales > Portulacaceae > Portulaca > Portulaca oleracea. The sequence goes on along the minus strand of CM055878.1, from coordinate 5,420,402 downwards.
ATCCCTCTTTGCATCATTCATACCCTTAGCCTTGACCAACCCAGTCATTCTCTTCATGACCACTCCATATCTAACCCAAAGCCAAAAGGTGTGTTGTGACTAATATCATCAAAATGAGAACATGAGTCAATCTTATGGAGAAGAAAGTCGAAAAAAGAGAAGAAAGCAAAAAAAAAAAAGAAAAGAAAAAGAAATGAAAAAAAGAAGAAGAAAAAAAATTAAAAAAATGAGAAAAATGAGAAAAAGAAAAAAAATGAGAGTGAGAAACTGAAGATGGAGCTAATAGTCACGCACATCGAAAAGCCATTCATAAACTTTCCAAATTGTTCTCAAGCCTAGTGCCCAAGCCTTCACATCGTCATCACACCTTTAAACCTCTGAGCCTTCATAAACCTTCAAAATTGTTCTCAAACCTTGCGCCCCAAGCCTTCACATCGTCATCACACCTCTAAACCTTTGAGCCTTCATAAAATTTCCGAGTTGCGCTCAAGTCGTGCGCCCCAAGCCTTCACCTCGTCAGCACACCTTTGCATCCATAATCATCCTCAAGCCTTCCTCACCAAGCCCTCCTCGAGGCACCAATCTGTTGAAGCTGCACCTTATGAACTACGATTGGCCTGATTCCACATCGGATACGTAGGAGAACCTCTTTAAGGCCCGGCCGCTACAAGGAGCATCCTTTGTCCTTAAAATGTTAGTCTTTGAGAGAAGAAAAAAAATTAGAGAGGCTAGCTCAGAACCCCGAGCTAGGCAAAAGGAGTGAGAGAGAACAAGAGGCTAGCTTAGAATCCCAAGTTAGGCAAAATGAGAGTGAGAGAATAAGAGAGGCTAGCCTGAAAACCCGTCAGGACAGGTTAGGCAAAAGGAGAGTAAGAGAATAAGAGAGGCTAACCTGAAAACCCGTCAGGGCAAGTTAGGCAAAAGGAGAGTAAACCCTGGATTTTGAAGTGCTTTCACATCTCTACCATCATAATTTCCTAACCTTCTTTCCGTTAGGCCTGGATCACCTTCACATAGCCAACCACCTCTCTCCCTATGACCCGAATCTATCTCGACCATTCCCTCACCTCTTCTCCTATGAGGTGACTTAACCCTTGCTAACCATCAAGCCTTTGCTAAAACATAGTCATCTGTCAATCATAACAGACCCAGATTCGACCATCGACCCACCATCATCTCACTTTTCACCAAGTGCCTCATGAACCTATCTGGCCATCATCAGACTTACCCTTTCTTTTGCCAACCTCTTCATCCTCTCATACCACCAGAGCTTTTTGGACTCAGTCATTAGTGCAAGTGCGAGGTTCGATATTTCGAGACCCGTTCTCAACAGACCTAAGCGAGGCCCATCCATCAAGGACAAGAAATCAGCCACATCATTGGCTAATTGCAAACAACATCCGACTCAAGAGAAGAGTTCCTTTGAACTGGGGGCTCCCCTAACCCTGACATAACCTGCCACAGGGGACTTTGCCCATATCCGTAGTGATCTGCGGAAGTAAGAGGACAAGACAAGTCATCCAAGGCAATACCTTCATCAGCAGACCTCGTCATATGCTTCATCTATCCTGCCCTGTCCTGAAATTGTATGTCGAGTTGCTCTGACACTTAGGGAATCATCGTTCTAGTCATAGTATTGGGGGTTGTCTGCTTATTGAGTCATATGCATTGTAAAATACCATTCATGTACATATTCTCCTAGTCATTACATTCCATCAAGAGGTCATGCATAAAGTCAACAGTCATGCATAAGTGCATCATCCATAAGAGTCTAGAGTTTAGAAGACCAAGTGCATGCATACTCATCAAGAAAAGAAGGACAATCAAATAATGTCATCTCACACAGAGGCTCAGACTCGACTACTAATCATTAAGAGCAAGATTAGAGAAATCTCTAATCACACTCTAGATGACTTCTATCTATCATCCGAAACTTATCCTCAAGACGATCTTCTATTCTCCCATAGACGCCACTGACAAAGTCATCCGCATCGAGAAAATCTGATCTGCCTTGGGAAAATCCGTTGGGCACCATCATCAACATCGAGAAAATCCGATCCGCCTCGGGAAAATCCGTTGGGCACCACCATCAACGTCGGTAAAATTCGATCAGCCTCAGGAAAATCCGTTGGATGCCATTGATGTATTTTGGCCCACGCCAAAAACATCAAAAGAGGCCCATGATGGAGAACTGCTTGACCTAGGTCTCACCTTTGGGGATCATAGGTTCATAGAAGGAGACAAAGGCTCACATAGTCCTAGGCTTGCCTTTGGAGACTCAAGATTCATTGAGGACGATGGAAACCTATCCATGCCAAGTCCAATAACTCAGGAGGCCCAATTTGATCATATAGAAGTGGAGAAGGCATTAGAGGAAGGATGCAACATTCCAGGCCCAACAAAGGAGATCCAATTCAATCTTAAGGAGGTAAAAGAGGCCCGGAAGGAAAGGATGAGCATAGAGGCCCAAAGGCCCATCCATATTGTGTGCTCATTATGGCTAGAGGACGTCCAAACGTCCTAGGAAGATCCAGTCCACGTCAAAAGGGCCCAAGTGCAAGTCCAAGAAGTACTTTCCATCTTTAGCAGCTTGTACTTTCCCTTTTAAAATTTCACAGTTTTGGTCTTTTGGATGTAAACTGCACATTTCTAGCTTTTAGTTGTTTTTAGTGTGTTTTATTTTATCGTCATAGTTTTTTGAGTCATGTAAGATGCCAAGATATATAAACTTGAGCATCATGTCATAGGAGTCTAGAATAATCTAGAAGGTTCTAGAAGCCTCTAGAAGTCATGTGCTAGGCATGTGATGTGAGTCTTAGCCGCCACGTCAGAAATCCTAGGAGAGAAGGTCAAATTTGGCGCCAACTTGGTGCCTTGGTCGTCACTCTAGGTACCTTTGGCGCCAAAAGAGCCCTAAGGAGGCTTAGGAGTAGTCACTATAAATAGCTTAGGCTTGTAATCGTTTCAATCATCCAACTTTGAATTATGAATACAATCAAGCTTTTAGCTTACCCCTTGAGTGTTTCATGAGAACCTCGTTGATCACTTCTAATGTATCTTGGTTTGGCAACCAAGTGGTGAGGAGGAGCTTATCTCTGAAACCTAGAAGGTGTTTCTGTAACTAGGTGGAGGAACAAGTAGCCCTAAGGTTTCTTCTTGTTGTGTTTCTATATCTAGATAGATCCCTTGAACTATCTTGGTTACCCTTATCTTTCTATCTTAGTTAGATAAACCCTAAGGCTATCAACTCTCTCAAAAATCTCCCCTCAAACGTCCCAACTCTCCCCCTCAAACCCTAGATCACGTCAACTCTCTTCTCTCCCCCACAACCAACGTCTCTCCTCTTTTCTCTCAATTCTCTCTCAAATCAAACCTTCTCTCCACAAAGGCCTCACGCCTATTCCCAAATAGCCTCCCTAACCTCGCCCATCTCCCTCTCTCAAACTCCACAAAGATTCCATCTTTCTCAAACCCTAATCCATACCCTCACACAAATCATCCAAACTCCACAAAATCTCTCGATATTTAAGTGAAACATCCATACCCTAACCCTAATTCACGTGAAGCACCCTATACTTAGATTGGTTCCACGTCTCTCCTATGATGTGTAATTGATCAATCCCTAGTTTTGATCCCATTATACATCAGCCATCAACATCAAGAGAATCTGTAGGACACCATCAACATGGGGAAAATTTGGTCCGCCTTGGGAAAATCCGTTGGACACCATCAACCTCGGGAGAATTCATCGATCCGCCTCGAGAAAATCCGTTGGGAACATGATCAACATCGGGAAAATCCGATCCGCCTCGGGAAAATCCGTTGGGCACCACCATCAACATCGGGAAAATTCGATCTGCCTCGGGAAAATCTGTTGGGCACCATCAACCTCGGGAGAATCCGTTGGGCACCATCAACATCGATCTACCTCGGGAAAATCCGTTGGGCATCATCAACATCAGGAAAATCTGATCCGCCTCGGGAAAACCCATTGGCAACATCAGGAAAATCCGATGGGCATCATGGACACTGGGAAAGACCGGGAGATTAGCTGCGATCAATTTGCCAAACAGGGAGCCATCACTAACACCAGGTCACTGCTAAAAGGTGCCATCATCATCCATCTTCGGGTTGCCACATAAAAGAGCACTGACATCATCCACCTTCCAATCGCCACAGAAAAGAGCATCGACAGCGTCAACCCACACAGAGTCCAAAGTTACTGGTCCAAAGCTTGTGGCCCAAGGGTTTCCGAGACTCATAATCCTCTCACGTGAAAAGCTGAACCAATAATCCATCTTACATTTCAGAAAAAACTAATATTTCGTTTTCTTGTGATTTTCAGGTTGCCGCTAAAAGGGACCATCCACCATCCAGTTGCCACACAAAAGGGGATCAGCAGCAGTCGTCCAACAGTTTCCACCTAAAGGCATCCGACGACATCGTTAACATCTTCAGTCGTCCAACAGTTGCCACATAAAAGGCCTCCGACGACATCACCGACATCTTCAGTCGTCCAACGGTTGCCACCTAAAGGTCTCCGACGACCTCATCAGCATCAGTCGTCCAGCGGTTGCCACCTAAAGGCTTCCAACAAAATCAACAGCATCAATCTTCCAGCACAACAAGAAAAGAGGACATACATATGCCCACCACAAAAGCCTTCATTTTTCACCCTTTCAACATACATATGCCCACCTTTTCGAATCTCATTTTTTCCACAAGTTTTTTTGGCCCTACTTCTTTTGATAAGAGTAAAGTGCACATCAGAAGCTTTCCGACGCCTTTTGAATTGCCTTAATCGGAGTCCGGATGAAAGAGTTATGGTCGTTCTAAGTTGCACTTAGCCAGTTTCAAAAGCCCAGTGAGTTTTATTAATTCCCAGGCCCAGAAATCTGGCCCAGTAAGCAAATCCGGCCCAGGAGAGCAAAAAAAACCCGTAAAGGTTTTAAACTTAGGAGCAACGCGTCATTTTGTCGGCCACGTCAGCGATCCATGTGAAGGATATCAAAACCCGCGGGGCTTTTAGTCTTCAAATCTAGCGCCAAAATCATCCCATGCATATCCCTTGATCATAGCCCCACGTGGCTGACCTTGCCTTGACCTCCCGAAACCCACATGGGTTTAATCTTTGCATGGTGGAAGGGCATGATCCTAGGGACGTGTCCTCCTCCATTTCCCTCCAAATCCTTCACCTCTTCACCTATAAATACCCCTTCATTCCACCCTCATTTCCATAAACCATTATCACCATTCTACCCAAACTCTCTCAAACCTTTATTATCCACACTCCCTCTCTAATTCTCTTATAATCCTTCTTATCATACCATCATTCTTACACCACCTTCCCACCATCCTCATAAACATTCTTCCATTCAAGCTCCAAGCCAAAGTCAATTCGAGGGATCAACTTTCATCTCGTCCATCACCTTTAAACAAGGTTTGTTCTCTATTGTTATTATTATATTTCATCATGTAATTTATGCTTTAATTACCTTACTTGTACATATTTTGTAAAGAAAACATCATGTTTTAATCTTGCATGTTCGGAATAATAACATCGTGAAATTCATTTAACTTCTCCCCGCTCTTTCTCATTTCAAGTTAGATTTTAGTAGAGTCAGTTTTTAAACAGACCGATTCGAGAGTTCTTATAATTATCGAATTCGTAGCCTTACCCCGAACTTAGAAATCGGGTTTCGTAGATCGGAGTCATTTATTTGATTTTATGGTTTGTCGGTTTCCTTAAATCAGTTGGCGAATCTTTAACCCTTTTTGCAATCTGTTTAATTATTTACAATATTCGCATTTGCATGAAAATAATTTAAAAAATAATTTATTACATTCCTTTCACCAATTCAAGGCTAGACCCGGGAGAAATGGGCTAGAAACTGATAAAACCCCTAAGGGTTTTATCAATTTCCACCCAGCTTTCTTTTGGCCGAGGAAATAAGAGGCCCAATCCAGAAATTGTCAAAACCCCCACGGGTTTTGACGAGTTCTGGTGGCCCGCTTGTTTCTTCTTGGGCCTAGATATGGTGTTTGGGTCGCTATCAAATCATTATTAAAAAATTTTGTGCAATTTCGAATATTAAAATAATAAAAACGGGTTTGTAAATAAATAAAGTTTCATCCGAAAACGATTAAGCAACCTTAGTCGGCTCCTGATCACTTAAGTAATGCATCCGAAAACGATTCCCCCGAACGGGGACAATTTTCCAGGTACCTATAGGTAGTTGTTCTCAGCAATATCCATGTGATTGATTTATGATGTCATCACATCACCATGATCAAGAAACTTGATCATCACCTCAATCCCACATGTTAATGTGTTGATATCATCACTGTCCCTACATGATAATACAATTAGGAACCAGGTCGACTGTCGACTAAGATTAGCGTTATCAAGTTCACTAATGGGGTTTGAGAAATCAGACCTCATCCAATTACCCATTTTGAATTTGTTAACCCTTTTGGACATTTACATAATTCTAAACCGCAATTTATGTAAAGTTTGAATTTATTTATAAAATGATGAATAATTTACTATTACAATCCATGAACCATCAAATGTTCAAACTGTAACTTAAGAACACTCACCAATGTGTCTAATTCCTATTGCATGAGTAAGACCCTCATAATTCGCTTGCGACAGGGGTTTAGTAAGCGGATCAGCGACGTTCTCATCAGTATGAACCTTGCACACATTAATATCACCTTCCTCGATGATCTTTCGAATGAAGTGATACTTTCTATACACATGTTTAGCTTTGCTGTGCGCTCTAGGTTCCTTTGCCTGAGCAATGGCCCCACTGTTGTCACAATATAGGTCCGCGCCTTCCGCAATACTAGGCACAACTTCAAGGTCCTCGATGAACTTCTTCTCCCACATTGCCTCCTTCGCAGCTTCAGATGCTGCGATGTATTCTGCTTCTATTGTAGAATCAGCGACAGTGTCTTGCTTGGAACTCTTGCAGCTCACCGCTCCACCATTTAGACAAAAGACGTATCCAGATTCGCTACTGTAGTCATCCTTATTCGTCATAAAACATGAATTAGTGTAACCTTTTACACTTAGTTTTTTGTCACCTTCATAGACCAAAGACAACTCCTTAGTTCAACTTAGATACTTAAATATGTTTTTCACAGCAATCCAGTGTTTCTCACCACGGTTAGATTGAAACCTAATGTACATAGGGATAGCAATGGGGCGGGTCTAGCTACACCCGGACCCGGACTCGCCCGGACGCTCCCCAAGACCCGATGGGTCCCAAAAATTCAGACCCGGACCCGGACTCGACGGGTCCACAGGTCCTTAAGGGGTCGTTAATGGGTCCGACTATATTATTCATTTTTTACTAGATTTATTAACTTTTTGGATTAATTTTATACTTGTATATATGTATAATAGTAACTATTTTGTTTAAAACACATATCTTAACACAATAAAAAAATCAAAACATTAATATACAATAAGACGAACGAATTCTAAGTTTTCAACGTCAAAACATCACAAAAGTGATCAAGACATCAACAAAATATTTCAAGTCTCTCAAAATACAACACAACTTAAACTGTAATGGAGATGTGGAGATTGGAGAAGAACGGAGATGTGGAGGAGAATGGAGGAAGGAGATGTCAAATGTCAGATGTGGAGGAGAATGGAGATGTGGAGATGGAGAATTGGAGTGATGGAGTCTGGACTCTAGAGATGGAGAATTGGAGTGCGGCATGAGTCAGTGCAGGCAGGAGATTAGGAGAATGGAAATTCAGAGGAAGATTAGGGTTTTAGTTAGTGTAGACTTTGTAATTATTATTTTTTCTGGAAAATATAAATGTTTATCTTATGACGGGTCCACGGGTCGGGTCTATGGGTCTGTGATTGGACTCGGACCCGGCCCCACTAATTTTTTTTCAGACTCGGACCTGCCCTAAGACCCGCCGGGTCCAAAATCTTTGGACCAGACCTGCCCCATTAGGGCGGGTCCGACCGGGCCCAGAGCGGATCCAAGACCTATTGCCATCCCTAGCTGGACATACTTAGAGAAAAATTTATATCCGGCCTTGTACATCTCATAGCATACATAATAGACCGTACAGCCGAGGCATAAGGTATAATTTCTCATCTTTTCTTGGTTTTCAGATGTTTGAGGACAGTCTGTTTTACCAAGTGATGTGCCATGAGCCATGGGAATGAATCCCTTCTTGGAGTTTTGCAATTAAACGCCTTGATATGTTTCTGTAGATCTTTACTCCTAGAATGTACTGGGCCTCACCGAGATCTTTCATTTGGAAATTCTTCCTAAGTCAAGTCTTACAAGAAAGACAATCTTGCTCGCACTGAGTTTTCTATAAACGCAAGGCTCTTCTTCGTTTCTCAGGAAACTAAACTCTTTGATTACTTGATTAAACTTTTGATTCCAACTCCTTGAAGCTTGGTTAAGGCCATAAATTGCTCTCTGCAACTTACAGACCTTCAGGTTGTGTCATTTACACTTCCTCTTCTAGAATCCCATTCAAGAATGTGGTCTTGACGTCCAATTGCCATATTTCATAGTCATACCATGCAGCTATGGAAAGGAGTATCCTAATAGATTCAAAAGCGCTACTGGGGAGAAGGTCTCTACATAGTCAATACCATGAATTTGAGTAAAACCTTTTGCCACCAGCCATGCTTTGTAAACACTAGGTTTACCATCCATGTCCTTCTTCACTTTGAAAACCCACTTGTTTCTGATGGCTCTAGCGCCTTCAGGCAAGTCAACCTAGGTCCAAACCTTGTTTTCGTACATGGAGTCTATCTCAGGTTTCATGGCCTTGAGCAATTTCTTGGAATCTGGGCTTGCTAAAGCTTGTTTTTTTTGGTCTCAGACTCATCATACTCTATGACGAATATGTTGATTTTCGATGTCATAAGATAATCGTATCTCTCAGGAGGGCGAATGTCCCTAATGGACCTACAAAGGGGTATGTCCACATTCCCTACTTCTTCATCTGCCTGTCCCCCGACTACTTGTATATCATCCCTTTCCTGCTGAGGATCAACAGAGATTGGAATGCAAGTAGTGGTGATGGGGTATGGGATAAGATTCGAAGTGGTTTATGTCTCTTGAACTTCACCTAGTTCAATTTCTCTCCCACTCTTTCTCTTAGAGACAAACTCGTTCTCTAAGAAGAAAGCATGTCGAGACACAAACACTTTGTTCTCACAACGGTTGTAGAAGTAGTACCCTTTGGTTTTCTTAGGATAGCCCATAAAGAAAACCTTTTCAGATCTGGGGGCAAGCTTGTTGTCAGGTAAAACCTTAAGATAAGCTTCACAGCCCCAAATCTTTAGAAAAGACAAACTAGGAACCTTTCCTCTCTATATCTCATATGGTGTCTTTTCAGTAGCTTTAGACGGAGTCCTATTTAGAATGAGCGATGTTGTTTCAAGAGCATGCCTCCAAAAGCTAGTGGTGATTGTGACTCTACCATCATTGATCACAACATATCTAATAGGGTGCGATTTCTCCTTTCGGATACACCATTGTGTTGTGGGGTTCCCAGAGGAGATAGTTGTGAGACAATCCCACACGCTTTCATATGGTTAATGAATTTCTGGCTCAAATATTCTCCACCTCGATCTGATCGAAGAGTTTATATTGTTTTGCCAAGTTGGTTCTGTACTTCATTTTGGAATTCTTTGAACTTATCAAAAGATTCAGATGTATGACGCATTAAGTAGATATACCCATATCTACTAAAATCGTCAGTGAAGGTAATGAAGTAGTAAAATCCTCCTCTAGCATTAGTGCTCATAGCTAGGTCGGCATACATCGGTATGTATAAGCCCTAATAAGTCATTAGCTCATTCACCAGTTCCATTAAAAGGTGATTTAGTCATTTTTCCCATCAGACACGCCTTATAGACTTTAAAATTTTCGAAGTTTAGATTCTCCAGAATTCCTGTACTTTGCAATTTCTGAATGTGTTTCTGATTAATATGACCCAGCCTACAATGCCAAAGGTATGTTTCGTTTGAGTTTTTAGTTTTAGCCTTTTCCGATTCGATGACAAATTTGTTTATCTAAATCCAATATGTAGAGATCATTCATATGAATGCTTGTACCATAAAAGATTTCATTCTTAGTAAAGGAAAAATGACCATTCGTTATATTAAAAGAATAACCTTCAATCTCAAGTACAGCTACTGAAATTAAATTCTGACTAATATCCGGAACAAAATAACAATTATTTATTTCTAACATAAGTCTTGACGTTAAAGATAAACTATAAGTTCCTACGTAGACAGTCGCAACTCTTTGCCCATTTCCTGTGCGTAGGTTTACTTCATTCTTGCTGACTCGTCTACTTCTACTTAGGCCCTGTACATTTCCACAAATGTGAGCTTCACAACCGTTATCTAATACCCATAAAGTAGAAACAGTAAGATTTATATCGATCACATCTGTACCTGACTTGACAACCTTTCTAGTCTTCAGATCATCCAAGTAGGTGGGGCAGTTTCTTTTCCAGTGTCCTTTGCCTTTACAATAAAAGCACTCTTTATCTGGCTTAGATCCTGCTTTAGGTTTGGTTGGGACAACAGTTTAGTTTTTTGCCTTTCTTATTTGTAGGTCCCTTCTTGCTCTTGTTAGCCTTCTTGAACTTGCCTTTCGCCTTACTGACCACGAGGATATTCGAGTTAGCCTTATAGGCTATCTTGATGTCCCTCTCCGCTGTGACCAACATCGCATGAAGGTCCATTAGAGACTTCTTACGCCCCTACATGTTGTAGTTCAGCTTGAAGGTGTTGAACCCTTCATGCAGTGAGCTTAAAAGAATGTCAGTAGCTGATTCTGGAGTGTATGGGAACCCTAGCCTCTCCATGGACTCAAAAAGAACAATCATCTTGACCACATGGGGCCCAACGGGCTTGCCAATCTCAAGACGAGTGTGAATAATTTGCTCATTGATCTCACATCTCTCGATTCGTGCATGTTCTTGAAACATGTTTTTCAGATGAGTGATTGTTTCATGTTCCTTCTTAATCTCAATTTGCTTTGGAGCTCAGGAGTCATAGTGTCCAACATGATACAGCTCACTTGGACATCATCATCAGAATGACGGTGCCATTTGTCTTTTTCAGCTTGAGTCGCATTTTGTTTGGGCTTGTTCTTCAAGGCTCTCTCTAGAACATATTCTTTCTGCTCTACCCTGAGGACAATCCTCAGGTTTCGGTGCCAATCAAGGAAATTGGCCCCGATGAGTTTCTCTTTGTCCAAAAGAGAACGGAGGTTAACGGTGTTGTTGTTGGTGTGTGTGTTAGACATCTTTGATTATGACAAGACATAAAGTTTCAATTTTACTTATTATTCATCAAAGAAATTAAACTAATTTTAACTTCAAATCAAAGCACTTTATCAACTCTCACTTAGTGTAGTAATTAACCAAGACCCACAAGACTCATGGGCTCAAGTGGACTTTGTCCGAACAAAACTCGAGCCCATGTCACCTTTGGTGGATCATCTTATCGATCATTCAAAATGACTATTGGCAAGAAATTTTTATCAAATACAATATTTCTCTTCCTCTACTCTTGGCCCAAAACTGTTTTGATAGCAAATTTGAATTGACCTAACTCCCACCATACTTATTAATGATGGATAAATAATTCGCTTCGATTATCATTATTTTTCCATCTAAGTGGTGTTTCAATAGGTTGAGCAATAATTCAATTCTGAGAGTAGGTTTTATTATCCTAAGCATGCAATTCTAGGTGAACTCTTTCGAAAAGCATAAAAGTCAAAATAAAACATTCAATAACGAATTTAAAGCATAAATAAAACCCCTAGTATGACCACCTAGACTTAATCAAACAAATTTAACTAAGCCATGACAGTCTTCAAGAATTCCTTCTTCGATTTTGCAACTTCCTCGGATACAGCTTCCACTAAGATCAAAACCTCCATTGCGGTTGGGCTCCTGTAACAGTGGGTTTCGTATTAACCGGCATTTGTCGTTCTCTCTCAGGGAGTAAAGAGCCTAAAACTAAGAAACTCGGTCTAGGTACGGTCAAAATTGCTAAGGTAAGGCAACGGGTTCAAGGAGGTCACAAAGCAAGAAAACAAACTAAGGTCAGTCAAGGTGAAACAATGGGCTTCAAGGGCTTTCCGGGATGCAAACGGGAACAAGGAGACGGGTTTCACAACAAGAGAGCAACAAGGAAGGAAACCAAGTGGCAATTCCGTTAGAAAATACCCACCGGGCTTCCACTCTCGTGGATAGTCCGGATTAACTTCCTCAATGTCCACCACGGACCCGAAGGGTTAATGAAATGGAATTCCCTAGTTAACCTCCTTCCACTTTCGTGGGTGAGCATTAACACTACAAGAAATATGCTTATTTGTGGCATCAAGTTTTGCCACAAAATATAAAAAATATTGCTACTATAGGCTTTTATAACATTTTTGGGAAATGCCACAAAGATGCCACAAATGCCTTGTTACAAAAGGCTTTTGTGGTATTTTTAAAATTGCCACAAATTGTAAGGCTTTTATGGCATATTTTGAATTGCTACAAATGTTAAAATGCTACAATATTCTACAATTTGTAGCAATTTTACTTTGCCACAAAATTAACTTTGCTACAATTATACAATATTTGTGGCATATGTGATTTGCTAAAAATAATATTTTAATTCTAAAAGATCATTTGTAGCAACTTATATTTGCCACAATATTTATCTTCGATTATCGAATAATTATAATATAATTCATAACATTGCTTGTAATGATGCTTGTAATGACGCAATTCTAGGTGAACTCTTTCGAAAAGCATAAAAGGCATAATAAAACATTCAATAACGAATTTAAAGCATAAATAAAACCCCTAGTATGACCACCAAGACTTAATCAAACAAATTTAACTAAGCCATGACAGTTTTCAAGAATTCCTTCTTGGATTTGGCAACATCCTCGGATACAGCTTCCACTAAGATCAACACCTCCATTGTGGTTGGGCTCCTGTAACAGTGGGTTTCGTATTAACCGGCATTTGTCATTCTCTCTCAGGGAGCAAGGAGCCTAAAACTAAGAAATTCGGTCTAGGTATGGTCAAAATTGCTAAGGTAAGGCAACGGGTTGAAGGAGGTAACAAAGCAAGAAAACAAACTAAGGTCAGTGTAGCGTGTGGTTTTGTGGACCTCAGTTTTGTCGTTCTTTCTCAGGGAGCTGGCGGTCTTGGTCATAGAAACTAGGTCAATGGTCGGGTCAAGATTGCTAAGGTAAGGATAGCGGTTTGAAAGGGGCGGTCACGAAGCAACAAATAAAACTAAGGTCGGTAAAGGAATGGAAATGGGCTTCGGAGGCTTTTCGGGATACAAACGGGGATGAGGAAATGGGTTTTGCAATAAGGGAATAACAAGGAGGTGAATCAAGTGGCAATTTCGTTAGAAGATACCCACCGAGCTTCCTCTTCCGAGGATAGTCCGGATGAACTTCCCTAAAGTCCATCGACAGACCCGGAGGGTTAATGAAACGGAATTTCCTAGTTAGCTTCTATTCGCTTTCGTGAATAGAATACTAAATATCCCAATAGCCACCTTCCAACACAAGTGTTGGATGTATTCGGGAGCTTTCGAACCCAAATACATCCTACTTGAGGGAAGGATAGGAGTGGGAAATTGATTTCCCAACTAATTACTCACTAACATTGCTATCCCAAACCTAATCACCCATTTACACCCTTAACTACCCCCTAATCCATAGGGTTTCTAGCCACTAATCATGATAAAACCTAAGCTAACAACATCCAAACCAAACCTAAACATGATTTCTAGCATCAAACAACCATAAACAAGCAAGAACAATGAATTAGCAAGTAAAGAGATCAAGAACAAGCAAAGTAATTAATAAAAGAGTTAAGGGAAGAGAATACATATCAAAATGCTGTAGATGAACAAAGGAAAGCAATAAAAAGATGATCCAACAATCTTTCAATTGTTTGAATACCCAAATCTTAAATATCCACAAACCCTAGAATAAATCTCTCTCTAATCTCCCTCTAATCTCTCTCTAAAATCCCTAATTACAAGCTGGAAAAAATTGTCCAAGTCTATCCCTCGATGCCCCCTTAGAAATCGTCCACAAGGAGTATATATACAAGTGGAGATTTGTTGGCAAAACGCAGCGCACAGCCGAAAACGTCGCGCAGAACATAAAGAGACCGTGGGTACGGTCTACGGGACCGTGGCTACGGTCTATGGGACCGTGGCTATGATCTTGCGTAGCGAACTGCAGATTTCGCTTCTCTTCGCACCGTCGAGGCTACGGTCTCCCAAGACCGTGTCCACGGTCTTGCTCGGCCTAGCCTCTTCTTTCCTTGGACAAGTCTTGAACCCACTGTGGCTGGGGTCATCATGACCGTGGCCACGGTCTAGCTCGGCTTCAACTTCTTCCGCTCCTGACTTGACTGTACCGTGACTGCGGTCATCATGACCGTGGCCACGGTCCAGCTCGGCTTCAAAAGATCTTCTGAGCGTCTTGACATGTCCGGCCTTTCCGCATTCCTTCGCCTTCGACTCGACCAAGATTCGGGAAATCTCAGGATTCCCAAAATAGTTGCAAAATGGCCCTTTTTACCACGTTTTGCGTAAAAACTCCGAAATCTACAAAATTACCAAAAACGCATTAAAAGTTATTGAATTAAACTACGAAACAAGTCAAAAGCCTAAGGATTTAGGTTGTATTTAGACAAAAAATTGGGTCTAAACACCCCCCCACACTTAAACTTTTGCTCGCCCCGAGCAAAACAAGACAAGAACTAACTAAACTAACACTAACTCCTCTGTCGTGGGAGAGAAACGAGTGCATTTAGCGTATGCACCAAGCCCTTTGAACCCCCCGACAGCCCGGGTGGACGAGATGGACTCGTGAGGGTTTGTAGCGGCTATGCCCACAAAAGCCAAAGAAAAAGGAGAGAGGGAAAGTGAAAACAAAACCGAAGAAAACAAAAGGAAAGAAAAACGAAGGCTTTGATTCAAAAGATCTCGCAACCTAAACTGAGAAAACGTTATTAAGCCTCCAAAAGCAACCGTTAGGAGCATCTCACAGACACCTATCTCAGATAGAGGTCAATCTTGAAGATTTTTGATTTCCTACACCTAATACCAAGCGAAACCCCATGTGCGTTAGTGCTAGTGGGTTCTAATCAAAACCAAAAAAACTCTAAGGACTCGTGTCCGAACTAAAAACAACGAACAAACAAGGCATGAGTTGCCCTTCCCCGCATTTGGTCGCCCTTGGCTTGGTGAGGGCCATAGGTGATGCAAGGATAGGCCCCACACTTTATTAACGCTTAAATTTTTCTTTACTTTTTGGTTGGTTTTACCAACGAAATTGCTTTTTTTTCTTTTTTTTTTCTCTTTTGTTTTTCTTTTTAAGTCAGTATTAGCCTTACTTTCGGGAATCGGACGACCCAAATATGGGGTTTACCCTCCCAACACAGTCTTTTTCGTACACACCTCCGCCGAGAATTCGATATGGGAGGAGCTTAAGGGGTAATAGCGCCGTACCGCTAATACTGGGCCCGTGTAGGTTGGCTAAGTGTATGGTGGTTGATGTCATTCAGCGACACGCTCCACTTAATCCGGTTATTGTAGCTTTTGCTTTTTTTTTTCTTTTTTTTTTGTTTTTAACTTTGCTTTTGCTTTTGCTAAACGGGAAAAAGGAAACAGGATCGGACACGAACCCCTAGAATCTCCCGACTTCAACCAGAACGTGAAAGGAATCGGGGGTTTCACTAGGCACTTGATGAAGGACATCTAAAGAGATAAGTCATGACTCGTACCCAAGACAGGGTCGAAATGCTCAGACCGGTTTCTTTTAAAGAAGATTAAGAACGACTTCTCAATTTCGACAACAAGATCCAAGAAACAAAGCAAAACAAAGCGAAAACAAAACTGAAAGAAAAACTTTTAAGGTTTTCACTCCCTTTTTTCTCCTTTTTCACACGAAAATTTTCAAATTTTAGGCAAAAACTAAGAAAACAAAGATCAAAACTACTAGGTGATCTACCCTTGAAACAGAATATCTCCCCCCCCCCCCCACACTTAAAACGCCACAATGTCCTCATTGTGGGAAGGTGTCACATGGAAAGGGTAGAGAACCTACAAAAATAAACAAACACAAACATCTAGAAAATAAAAATGGTGGCGACCCGAGCCCACACGGCTCCAACAACAATATATCCCAACACAAACACTCAAAGGGGTTCGCCACCCAAAAGAAAATCAAGCATGCGACGGATCATGATGAGAATTCACATAAGAAAGAGCAAGGGGGAAAGATATTACATCAAACTCTTCATAAGCGTTGAAACTTTGATCTGAGGTCGTCGTTCAAGTGAATCACAACGATATTAGAGCAAAAGACGACTTTACATATGACAAAAACCCGCATGCGAGATCAAAAATAAAATCAAGGAAGACTAACTAACTAAACTCCTAACGAAGGAACTAAAAAAAAGGAAGAAAAAAGAAAATTATAGACAAAATATACATTGCCAATGACATACCTTATCCCCGAATCTCACTCATTGAGGCGGGAAATAAGGGTGAAAGTCAACACAAACTAACCAAACAGACATGATTCATTTCATTTCATTAAAAATAACCGTTCATTACATCCAAACCATCCACACCCAAAATACAACCAAACAACAAACAAAATAAGCTATCACTGGCCAAAACACGACCAACGACCAACTAAAAACATCCCAACTACAACCGACCAACAACCAAACTACCAACAAAATACAACCAAAAGACCACCACAGCCAAATGCAACCGACCTTGAGAGCAACACCAAAACAAGCCAAAAGGACCCGAGACACCTTCCGCCAAAACCACAAAGCTATCGCATCCAAACCCCGATGAAGCATCCCCCCACACTTATATGTCATACAATAAAGTATGTAAAAACTAATGACAAAGATCGGGTGGGTGCGGGAATGCTTACAAACAGTCCTCAAGCGAATCCTCCCGTAGGAGGACGGGGTTAGAGTGGAAAGAAGGATGGGTAATAGGGATTTTCATAGTCTGGAGGTGCTGGGATACGACCCTCAACAGTGTAGTGGTGAAAACTCCAATCGCGCATGAAGCGGTTTTGTTGGCGGAGGTACTCTTCGTGGTGTTGCAGGTGTCGTTGGATGTTTACAATCTCCTTTTGTTGATCCTCGAGCAACTTTACTTGGGAACGGAGGAGTTTGTTCTGCTCCCGCATCTCAACACCCAAGCTTTTGATTTCAGAAGTAACTCGGTTCTGGTTGCCATTCTGTGTTAAGCTCTCTGGCATCTCTTCATGATCATTCTCCTCAAACTCTTCCAACACACTAGAAATGGATATAGGTGCACCGTTAATTATCCTCAGCCAACAATAAAATTGTCTGCACGACCAATTTTTAGTATTTGCAATATCGAGCCATTCTTCAGCATGAGTGGGGTCGAGAGGAATGCGGATTTTCCTATCACCATAACCATGATGGTAAACGGTGCGTGAATGGCGCTCAGAAATTATCTCCATTTCGATTAACAGTCCCTTATCAATGGGGATAGGGACATAGCGCAGCTTCCATATCCCAAGGTAAGCACCAAACCCTTACTTCCGGAGGAAATGACATATTATATTGCCCATTCCCACGATGATAGGAATGTTGTTGTCTTCCTCCATCTCCAAGATCACGAAATCACACGGAATCAAAAACCGCCCTACTTGGACCGGGATATCCTCCAATATTCCCAAAGGTCTTCGCACAGAACGGTTGGCCAATTGGAGGTTAATTGTTGTAGGAGCTAGATCGTCGAGATTCAACTTCTTGCAAATCGAATAAGACATGACGCTTACACTCGCTCCTAGATCGCAAAGGGCACGGCCTATCCGCATGTCACCAATGGTGCATGGAATAGAAAAGCTTCCGGGGTCGGCTAACTTCTCCGGTGATTTGTTATCAATAATGGCACTACAATCCGCTGTCAAATGGATCGTAGATTTCACTTGAATCCACCTTTTGCTTGTGAGGAGCTCCTTCAAATGCTTCTTGAAAGATGGGATCTCGGAAATAGCATCAAGAAACGAAATGTTTACTTGAAGCTTTTTGAGCATCTCAATGAACTTTGAAAACTTCGCATCGGACTTGGGCTTTGCTAACCGCTCGGGAAAAGGGACCGGCGGTAGCTTTGGTTTCTCAATGGTTTGGATCGACTCTTCTTCCACCATCTTTCCTTTCCCTTTCCTTACCTTCTCCATCTCCTCTCTTTCCTTACTAAATTCTTCCAACTCCTCCTCATGTACTCCATCAACTCCCTCACCCAAGACTAACTCACTCTCCCGCTTCTCCATCAAATCTTCCTCCTCCGAGACATCTACCACCTCACCCTCTTTGTCACCCAAAACATCCTCTCTCACCATCCTAAAGCCATCAATCTCCCTAGCAACGGCGCCATTTTGTGTAGCATGTGGTTTTGTGGACCTCGGTTTTGTCGTTCTTTCTCAGGGAGCTGGCGGCCTTGGTCATAGAAACTAGGTCAATGTTCTGGTCGAGATTGCTAAGGTAAGGATAGCGCTTTGAAAGGGGCGGTCACGAAGTAACAAATAAAACTAAGGTCGGTAAAGGAATGGAAAATGGGCTTCGGAGGCTTTTCGGGATGCAAACAGGGATGAGGAAATGGGTTTTGCCACAAGGGAATAACAAGGAGGAGAATCAAGTGGCAAATCCGTTAGAAGATACCAACCGAGCTTCCTCTTCCGAGAATAAAACCTACTTGAGGGAAGGATAGGAGTGGGAAATTGATTTCCCAACTAATTACTCACTAATATTGCTAACCCAAACCTAATCACCCGTTTACACCCTTAACTACCCCCTAACCCATAGGGTTTCTAGCCATATTGAATTAAACTACATAACAAGTCAAAAGCCTAAGGATTTAGGCGGTATTTAGACACAAAATTGGGTCTAAACAGTCAGTCAAGGTGAAACAATGGGCTTCGAGGGCTTTCCGGGATGCAAACGGGAACAAGGAGACGGGTTTCACAACAAGAGAGCAACAAGGAAGGAAACCAAGTGGCAATTCCGTTAGAAAATACCCACCGGGCTTCCACTCTCGTGGATAGTCCGGATTAACTTCCTCAATGTCCACCACGGACCCGAAGGGTTAATGAAATGGAATTCCCTAGTTAACCTCCTTCCACTTTTGTGGGTGAGCATTAATTAACTATCCCAATTCCTACCTTCCAACACAAGTGTTGGGTGTATTCGGGAGATTTCAGACCCAAATACACCTCACTTGAGGGAAGGATTGGAGTGGGAAAGTGATTTCCCACCTAATTACTCACTAAAATTGCTAACCCATTCCTAATTACCCATTCACACCCTTAATTACCCCCTAACCCATTAGGGTTCTAGCAACTACTCATCACAACTATGCTAACAACATCAACAAAACCAACCCTAAACATGATCTCTATCATCAAACAACAATCAAAAACCAAACAACATAAATAAATGGCAATCAAAACAATTAAAGAGCAAGGAAAGCAATTAACAAGTAATTGAAGTAATTAGCAAAGTAAAGTAAAGTTTAGGGAAGAAGATACTTATCAAATGTTGTAAAAGAGCAAGGAAGAACAAGGGAAAGGATGATCCAAAGCAATCTCTCAATTGTTGAATCTTCCAATCTTGATTACAAACCAGAATACACCAAAACCATAAATTAATCTAGGCTAATCTCTCTCTAATCTCTCTCTAAAATTTCCTAATACAAGGCTGAATGCAAAGTCCAAAAGCTAGAAGCGAATCCCCCTTCAAAATCACAGCATTGGAGAATATATACAAGGCAGTACCGTTGCCCAAAACACAACGTACAGCCGAGCAGAATACGCGCAGAAATAGGGAGGTCGCGGGCGCTACGTACCAGCCCGTCACGGGCGCGACCCAGCGAAAAGGGCACAGGCGATTTCAGTGTTCGAGAGGTAGCGACCGACACCCTCTAGATCGCGGGCGCGATCTCCATCTGGCTGAGCAGGTCACGGGGGCGACTCAAAAGGTAGTGGGTGCTATCTTGTTCTGGCAAGCAGCGTTTATCGATGTTGAAGCTGTGTAGCGGCCGCTACACTCCCCGTAGCGGGTGCTACGTCTGCTGCAAAGCCTTCCTCCCTCCATTCCAAGTTGTAACGCCCGTTGCCCATTCTGTAGCGGGTGTTACAAACTTGATTCTATTCAAACTTGGGGGAAATGATCCCGGTTCGACTCCGCCTTGGTTCTCGGTTCATCTTAGGCTAGGGAAATCGCTCGGGATTCCCTAAAAAGCCTCATTTTAGCCCATATTCCTTGCATTTGCTCCAAAAGTGTGAAAACCTACAAAACAACTAAAACACAAGTAAAAACGACGAAAAAGACTTGGAAACGAGTCAAAAGAGCCAGCCAAAAGGCGTTATTTAGGCCCAAAATCGGGACTAAACATCCCCCACACTTGAACTTTTGCTCGTGTCGAGCATATGCACCAAGCCCTTTAAACACCCTGGTAGCCCAGGTGGACGAGGTGGTCTCGTGAGGGTTTGTAGCGGCTATACCCACAAAAGCTAAAGAGAAAGGAAAAAGGGGAGAGAAGAGGTGAAAAACAAAACAAAACAAAACTCAAAAAAGAAAGAAAGAAAGAACTTGATTGTTAAAAGAATCATGCAATCAACTACAAGAAAGCTAATCAACAAAAAGGAGCGGATACGAGCATATCAAGGAAATCTAATCCAAAGCACCGCCAATCTTAAAGATTTTCGACTCCCAAACACTTCCAACAAGACAAGGTCCTTTGTGCACAAGTGCTAGTGTATCCTAGTTGATTCTGATTGATCCGAAGCAAAAATCACCACCCGAGCTCATTTTAAAGCGAAAAGGATTAGCAAAGAGTCGCCCTCCCCGCTTGTGTCGCCCTTGGCTTGGTGAGGGCCACAAGAGACGCAAGGAAAGGCTCCTCACTTCATTACAATTAACTTTCACTGGTGCTGGGTTTTAGAATTTATGGCCCAACATTTCAACTTAGCGCAACAAGATTAAGCGTTAGTTTTTTCGGGATTTAAACGCCCGTAACGGGGTTTACCCTCCCAACACGGGCTACTCCATACACAAACAAGGTGCTTAAGGGGTAAAAGTGTCACTCATACCGGTCTCGTGTAGGTAGATTAACTTAAACATAGTTAATGTCGGGTTTTTCAGGATTGGGGACGGCGCATTACGGGGTTTACCCTCCCAACACTAGCTGCTCCATACCTAAACATTGTACTTAAGGGACATGAGTGCCGCCCACTCACATCGCACTCGTGTAGCTTTAGCCAACAAAAACCAATTAATTCAAATCAATTAGATTTCACTTTTTTCAACAAGCTCGAGGCTGAAAAACTAAGGTATCACGGTTTCAAAGAGGAAGTGAAAAAACAAGAACCTCATTTTATAATCAACGAAGGGAATCTAATTAGATGAGTCATGGTAACACCCGGACTAGGGCCTACAACTATCGTACCAGCTTCTTTTAAGAAGATTAACAAAGACTTCGAGCTATTGACTACGCGATTCTAAAAACAAGGCAAAAACTAAAGCAAAACAGAAAACTTTAGGGATTTTTCACAACTTTTCGCCCTTTTTCTTTTCTCTTTTCACAAAAATTTTCAAATTTTAGCCTAAAAAGAACAAAAAAAAATGGCTAGGTGATCTACCCTTGAAACAAAAATAACTCTCCCCCCCCCCCCCCACACACACACACTTAAAACGCCACAATGCCCTCATTGTGGGAAAGATGTTACATGAAAAGGGTAGAGAACCTACAAAAAGCAAACAAATAAAAACAACTAGCAAGCAAGTGGTGGCGACCCGAGCCCACACGGCTCCAACAACAAAATAAACCCAACAAAGACATACTAGGGGCTCGCCACCAAAAGGAAAATCAAGCATGCAACATGGATAAAAAAATATAACACATTCAAAGGGAGTGGAAAGAGGTTACCTCGAGATCTTCAAGTAGAAAGTCTCCCAATCAACGATCCAAGAGAATTAAGCATAGGGTTAGGATTTTGAAGTAAAAACAACCTAAGGTGGTAAGATCCGCATGCAAGATTAGAATTATGAAAAAGAAATTAACTAAGAAAAACTATAAATTAACTCAAAAGGAATAAATAAAAGTATGGGTTGCCTCCCATAAAGCGCTTGTTTAAGGTCCCGAGCTTGACCTAAATACTTACTTGATTCTCGAAAGACGTGGTGTGCATGAAAGAAGCATGGTTAGCTTTTTCCACAAACTCTTCTTCCTTCTCCTCCCGTACACCCCAATAGAACTCATGAATAATCCAGGATGATCCTCCAGTGGTCTAGTCAACTCCGAAGGGATTAGAGGTAATGGCCTCCTCATCTTACTCCACCAATATTTCTTCCTCCTTTTCCATCGCTTCCTCTTCTTACGCAAATATTGAGCATGCCTCCTTGGAGACTTAATAGGCCGGATAGAATGAGAAGATAACCCCGGCATGATATTTTGTGGTGTGTCGGGTTTCGGGCCCTAGACAACCATCTCTCTCACTTCTATGTTCTCAATATATGTTTCACCCAAAGCAATCTCCTTCCTCAAAGGCACGGCGTTGAGGAAAACGCCATGGAAGGTGAAACCATCTCCATGTAGCTCAAAATGAATAGACTTAGGGTGATTTTCTCCACCCCAATCATCTGGTTCTATAATAAGTAAGCACGACTCCTCTTGATGCTCATCCATAATCCTTACCACTGCATTGACCTTAAAGCGTGACTCCTTGTCGGGGTTCCTTCTCGAAGGATCAAAATCGAAATTAATACGTTCTCTCCCAACATGAAGAGACAAACGACCTCTTTTTACATCAATCATTGCTCCTGCAGTGGCCAAGAAAGGTCAACCAAGTATAATAGGATTTTTCCAATCTTCATCCATCTCCAAAATAACAAAGTCACAAGGAATAAGGAAGCTTCCCACTTGAACCGGGACGTCTTATAATATTCCCAAGGGCTTTCTAATAGTTGAGTGTGGCATGACACTCACACTTGCCCCCAAGTCACATAATGCATTATCGATCCTCATATCACCAATTAAGCACGGTATGGAGAAACTACCGGGATCGGCAAGTTTCTCGGGAGTTTTGCTCCCCATACTGGCATTGCAACTAATTGTGAGATGAACGATCGACGACTCTTTGATTCTCCTTTTGTTTGTCAAGAGGTACTTGAGATGTTTCTTGAAAGAAGGGACCTCCATCATGGCATCCAGAAAAGGAATATTGACTTGGAGCTTCTTCAACATATTAATAAATCGCACAAACTTTGCCTCGGCCTTATGTTGAATCAATCTCCGAGGAAAAGGTATTGGTGGTCTATATGGAACGGGTTTCTCCAATGGGTTTTCATGATCATCTTCCCTCAAGATTTTTTTCCCTTTCTCTCATCTTCTCTCAAGCTCTACCCTCTCTTCTAACTTCTCCATTTCCTCATTCTCAGCCTCATTCATCACAACATCATTCTCCTTCTCCTCAACTATGGCTTGCTCAACTTCTAAGTCTTCCTCTTCAGTACTATCTGCCACAAGTCTCTCATTCTCTCCCAAAGATCCCTCCTCTTCCACATTCTCCTCCACTACATTAGGTTCTTCGATTTTTCTTCAACTCCTTAGGGTGATAGCATCGATTTGCTCCCCTTGGATAGGTTGAGGTTGAATGGGTTGAGAAAGGTATATTTGTTGAGCAACTTAGGTCATTTGGGTTTCAAGGTCTCTAAGATGAGCCTCCTCACTTTCTTGATTAGCCACAATTTGTTGCAGTAACTTTTTTATCATAGAATCTTGGGATGGTTGAGAAAATTGAGGTTGTGGGATGGGTTGATGTGAGAACTCTTCTTGAAAATATGCATGATGGTCATAAAATTGAGAAACTGGATCGAACACAGGATTGGCAAATGTGGTATAGTTAGGATCATGATCCTCATAGGAATGAGAATAAAGTTGGTTGGAATAGATGGCATTCACATGCTCTAATTAACGAAACTCCATACATTGATGCTCAAGATGTGGACCAAAACACAACTTACAAGTATACATATTAGGAACAGGAGTAGATGCAAAGGTTTGCATACTTTGGGCTACTTTCGACTGGTTGGAAATTTTAGTATTGACCATCTTCTTTTGCAAATCAAGGACGGTGGCCATTAGAAGTTTAATAGTGGGGTTGTATTCCAAAGAATGATCCCCATTTCCTGAATTTTGGTCGCCTTCCCATTTCCTGAATTTTGATCCCCATTAGAAGTTTAATAGTGGGGTTGTATTCCAAAAATGTTGGCTTCCTCCACAGTCTTCTTTAGGAACATCCCTCCGGATGCACAATCAATATATTCTTTGTATGAACCACAAAGCCCATAATAAAAGTGTTGAGGTAGCATTTTAACGTGGTTTGTAAGACCTCGGCTTTATCGTTCTTCCACAGGGAGCTAGGGGTCTTAGCTGCAACTAATTGACTCTAGGTAGGGTTTACGATCATGAAAGGATGATAGAATTCAGGGTAAAAACAGCACAAACACACTAGGTTGAGTCAAAAAGGTGAAACAATGGGTGTTAGGAGACTTTCGGGATGCAAACGGGAATGAGGAAATGGGTTTCGCAACAAGAGAGTAACGAGAAGGGGAAATCAAATGGTAACTCCGTTAGAAAATACCCACCGGGCTTCCTCTTTCAAGGATAGTCCGGATTAACTTCCCCAAAGTCCATCGACAGACCCGGGAGAGTTAATGGAACGAAATTTCCTAATTAGTTTCTATTGGCTTTCGCGAACTAGAATACTAACTATCCTAATTCCTACCTTCCAACAAGCGTTGGATGTATTCGGGATGCTTTCGCACCCAAATACATCCCACTTGAGGGAAGGATAGGATTAGGAAGTTGATTTCCTAACTAATTACTCACTAATATTGCTAACCCAAACCTAATCACCCATTCACACCCTTAATATCTCCCTAACCCATTAAGGTTCTAGCCACTAAACATCCTAACTATCATGATAATAACATCAACAACTTCATTCATGCTTAAAATAGTAGACAAGATCCTAACTATCATGATAATAACAATAGCAAAAACAAAGATTAGTAAATAAGCAATAAATTAGAGAAAGGTTAAGAGATGCTCATTGATTGTGATGACAAGGAAGAAAACTTCAGAATAATAAAGCTCCAATGCTCCAAAGTTGAGAATAATCTTCAAACTTCCAATAAAACTCGAGAGAACCCAATACAAGAACCAATAATCTCAGCAAAGGTCTTCACTAATCACTCTAATCTAAAGCTTAAAATGTGATAAAGTGTGCTAAAGTATCATAAAAGATAGATAAAAGCTGCTTCTCAGATGATGTTTAGCTAAAATGACCTAAATACATTAAATAGTAATCAAGGTTGTTACTCAAAACTCATCATTTTACACAACAGACAAAAGTGTCCTGCAGGGGACCGTGCGCACCGTCAAGGTGACCGTGGCCACGGTCCTGCATAAGGCAGGCGATTCTTCTCTTCGCTTCGCATCACCGTGGGCACGGTTCCCATGCACCGTGGGCACGGTCTAGGCGATTAGGGCTGACAACTTTTCGCTCCTTCGCACCTCCGTGGCTACGGTCATGGGAGACCGTGGCCACGGTCTTGTTCGGCCAGATTCTTCCTTGGGCAGGGTAGTGATCTCACCGTGGCTACGATCAGAGTGACCGTGACCACGGTCTATCTCGGGTGGCAATGTCCCTTCCCCAGGCCTTGGCTCAATCACACCGTGGCTACGGTCAATATGACCGTGGCAACGGTCTCTCTCGGCCACAAGATTCTTCAGGGTGCTTTGCAACCATTGCTTCCGCTTCCGCTGCCTTTCGACATGACCGGCCCTTCTAATCCGCTGCCTTTGACACGACCAAGGCTCGGGGAATCTTAGGGAATCTCGGGATTCCCTAGATTGGTGCAAAATTGGCCTATTTAGAATCGTTTTTGAGTAAAAACTTCGGAAACTACAAGAATAACCAAAACGCATTAAAAGTTATTAAAACAAGCTACAAAACAAGTCAAAAGCCTAAGGATTTAGACGGTATTTAGACACGAAATCGGGTCTAAACACCCCTCCCCCACACTTAAACCTTTGCTCGTCCCGAGCAAAACAAAACAAAAACTAACTAACTAAGAAAAACTCCTCTGTCGTGGGAGAGAAACGGGTGCATTTAGCGTATGCACCAAGCCCTTTGAACCCCCCGGCAGCCCTGGTGGACGAGATGGACTCGTGAGGGTTTGTAGCGGCTATACCCACAAAAGCCAAAGAAAAAGGAGAGAGGGAAAGTGAAAACAAAACCGAAGAAAACAAAAAGGAACGAAAAGCAAAGGCTTTGATTCATAAGATCTCGCAATCGAAACTAAGAAAACGCGATTAAACCTCCCAAAGTAACCGTTAGGAGCATCACACAAACACCAAACTCAGAAAAAGGTCGATCTTGAAGATTTTCAACTCCCTACACCTTGTAACAAGCGAAACTCCACAGCAAAAGCACAACAAGGGTTTAACGGGAACCAAAAGACTCTAAAAACTCGCGTCCGAATTTGAAAACAACGAAACAACCGAGAGGAGTGTTGCCCTCCCTCGCATTTGGTCGCCCTTGGCTTGGTGAGGGTCGTAGGTGATGCAAGGGGAGGCCGCACTCTTTTTAGAAGCAAAACTTTTCTTTTCTTTTCTTTCTTCTCTTTCTCTTTTTTTTTCTTTTTGGTTTTTTAAAAGTTGGTATTAGCCTTACTTTCGGGAATTGGACGACCCATATAAGGGGTATACCCTCCCAACACGGTCTTTTCCATATGCCTCTCCGTCGCAAAGCGATAGAGGAGGAGGGTTAAGGGGTATCCAGTGCCATACCACAAATACCGGGCCCGTGTGGGTTGGCTAAATGTATGGTGGTTAATGTCTTCAGCGACACACTCCACTTATTCAGGTTATTATATCTTATGAAAGCTTTCTTCTTTCTTTTTCCTTTTTCTTTCTTTTCTTTTCTTTTCTTTTTGCACTTTTTGCTTTTGCTGAACGAGAAACACAACAAACTCAGACACAAGCCTTGAATCTCCAGGTTCCCAACAAAACGAGAAAGGAATGGGAGTCTCACAAGACATTTAATGAAGGGAGTCTATTAAGGGTAAGTCTCTACTAGAACCCGAGTTAGGGTCGAAAATGCTCCAACCGATTACTTTTAGAAAGAAGTTTAAGAACGGCTTCTCAACTTCGATAACGAGATCCAGGAAACAAAGCAAAACAAAAACAAAACGAAAAGAAAAATCGAAAAGGTTTTCAAACCCTTTTTTCTCCTTTTTCACACAAAAAATTTTTAAATTTTAAGCAAAAACTAGGGGAACAAAGAACAAAACGACTAGGTGATCTACCCTTGAAACCGAATATCTCCCCCCCCCCCCCACACTTAAAACTCCGCAATGTCCTCATTGTGGGAATGTGTCACATGAAAAGGGTAGAGAACCTACAAAACACAAACAAACAAAAATGACTAGCAGATAGAAATGGTGGCGACCCGAGCCCACACGGCTCCAACAGCAATAGAGATCCCAACATAGACACTCAAAGGGGTTCGCCACCCAAAAGAAAACCAAGCATGCAACGGATCATGATAAGAATTCACATAAAAAGAGTAAGGTGGAAAGATATTACCTCAAGCTCTTCATAAGTGTTAAAAACAGCGATCCGAAGTCGTCGTTCAAGAGAGTCAGAACAATGTTAGAGTAAAAGACGACTTTATAACTATGGAATTCGCATGCGAGACCAAAAGCAAAAGAAAGGAAAAACTAACTTAAAATATTATGAAAAGAAATTGAAAAGGTGAAAAACGAAAATATTAACAATATATACATTGCCAATGACTTAACTCATCCCCGAATCTCACTCATCGAGGCGGGAAATAAGGGTGAAACTCGATACACACTAACCGAAACAACTAATTCATTACATTCATCACAAATAACTTTCGGTTACAATCCATCCATGACCAAAATACAAACGAGACATGCTTAAACAAACAGTCAAGCCCACAAAAATAACCATCAAACAACCATAAGACAACCCGACAATACATGAAAGACAAACAAGACAAGGCAAATCCGAGCATCCTAACCGAACAACCCCCAAAATATGCTAACTCGTGCCAAATGAAATCGTGAGATCAACAACCCAAAACCACCAGACATCGCATCCAAAACCCCGAAGAAGCATTCCCCCACACTTATACTTCACAAAATAAAGTAAATAGAAACAATGATAAAGGTCGGGTGGGGGGTAGAATGCTTACAAACGGTCCTCAAGCGGACCCTCCCGGCGGAGAACGGGGTTGGAGTTACGATTGGATGCTAGCCAGCGTCTCCTGTTGGATCTCGATCAATCCTTGCAAGTTTTTGATCAAGAGCTGTTGGTTTTTGGATAAGCTCCCGTTGTACTTGAAACTCATCATGAAGCTCCTGGAGTTGCTCGCTGATACGCTCAAGAGCGGCGTCCCGTAGTTGACTCGGCTCGGCTTCGTCTCCTTGTGCTTGTTCACCCCCTTCTTCTTCTTCCTTATCTTCTTCTTATCCTTCACCCTCCTCCGCTCGATCCCCGGGACAACCCACCACAAAACGATCCCCAAAAGTTTGGCTACACGACCAATTGCGTTGGTCGGTGACTTCTAGACGTTGTTCGGCATTGTCGTCGCTCAAATGAATCACGACGCTATGGGGGTCGTTCCCGTGACAGTATAATGTTCGCGTCTTGTGTTTCTCCAAGAATTCCATCTTTCGTAGGCGAACACCGTCGATAGGATCGGGGAAATAGCAGGGAGTCCACTTGCTTAGATAGGACTCAAACCCTTGCTTCCTTAGGAAATGGGTGATGATGTGACCCATACCAATAGTCATGTTCCGCATTTCGAGGCTTATTTCCCGAAGGCAATGGAGGATGCACGAGCCAGTGTTGACCCGGCGACCGTTGATTGCATTGTAGAGGACGAAGAGGTCGTCTTTCCGGATGCTTGAACGCCCGGCGTCATGGCCAAAAACGGAGTTCGAAATGATACGGTGGAAGATGCGGACGCTCAGATTATAGAAATCTCTGGCCTTAGAGTTGCTTGGGCAATAGTATTTCGCTTGTTCTGATCGAATCTTCGGGTAACGTCTCCTCCAACAAGTGAGTTCTTGCATAGCTTCTTGTTCATTGAATTTGACGCACTCGCCGTAGAGGATGCCGTGCTCGGGAAGGCCTAGATCGTTGCATAGATCTTTGAGCGTACATTCGACCTCCTTTTTGTTCACGATGTATGAGAAAGAGGCATTGGATGTGCTATCTTCCTTTACCACCAAAGAGTTAAGGAATTCGAGCACCGGTTGCTCGATGATTGGTTCGTTGATTGTGGCGAAGACCTCCCATCCCATGACTTTGATGAAAAAGTCCATGCTCGGCTTACAAAACACATCCTTTGCCGTCTCCTCATGATAGAGATCCGGAGCACAGATTTTCCGCTTCTTGAGCCGCTCATACCGTGCCTTGTGTATATCGTCCCGGAAATTAACCTTAATCTTCGGGTCGCATTGAATATTCGAGGCCGGTTGACCCTTGTACCGGGTTTTGTCAGGCTCAGCAGAGGTTGATGAGGCGGGGGTCGATTTCGGCTCGGTCCGGGCACGTTTTGCTCGACCCATTGAAGTCACTACAACATAAGCAACCACCATACACCGAAACACAACACAAACAATACCCAAAAATCCCGTGCAACCACAGATTCACAACCAACTAAAAAATTCGACCAAGAGTTCACCAATAACACTCCCAACACAAAAATATCCACGAAAGTTTCAACCCCAAGTTCAACCACACTCGTTCACCCAAAACGCATGAAATTCGCACCAAATTTAACCCAAAAAAGCAAGGAAAACAAAAAATTTAAGCACCAACAATCAAGGAATACCTGGGTTGAAGACTTTGGAGACTTATCTTGCTAATTTCGAGCCCCACAAGGAACAAGGAGCCCAGAATCTTGCTTGAATAGAACCGGAAATGGCGAACTTCAGCAGTGTGCGCAGCTAGGGTTAGATTCGCAGGAGAGAATGGAGAGAAATGGATGAAATTGGTGATGGATTTGTCAAAAATGGCAAGGGATTTAGGGTTTTAGGGTTGGGGAAGGGTTTTCGAGTGTGAGGGTAGAAGAAAATGAAAGAGAAATGAGGGGGAAATGGGAGTTTAGTCCCCGACACATTCACAGTTTTTCGATAGACCGTGGGCACGGTGCGGTTCGGGCAGGGGAAAAAGAAGGGAATAAGCAGGGCGGAGACCGTGGCCACGGTAAACATACCGTGGTCACGGTGATCTTCGGGGCAGAAATTTTTCAAGAATGAGCAGTGACGAGACCGTGGCTGCGGTGAAACCTATGATGTATGGTTTGAGTTTCAACGAGTTTGCTTTGAAACACTTTCCTTGTGCATCTTTCAATTCAACCACTCCGGCGGGGAGAATTCTCACAATTTCAAATGGCCCGGACCATCTTGATCTCAACTTCCCAGAGAATAACTTCAGCCTTGAGTTGAAGATGAGAACCCTATCGCTACCACAAACTCACGTCGGTTCAACCTCTTGTCATGCCATGCTTTCGTTCTCTCCTTGTAGATCTTGTTGTTCTCATATGCATGACGTCTCAACTCCTCAAGTTCTTCTAATTGAAATCACCGACTACCTCCGGCCGCCTTGAGATCGAAATTCAACTTCTTGATTGCCCACATGGTTTTGTGCTCAAGTTCTACGAGGAAGTGACATGCCTTCCCATAGACAAGACGGTAAGGGGAAGTACCGATCGGTGTCTTAAAGTAGTGCGGTATGCCCACAAGACTTCATCTAATTTTTCTGCCCAATCTTTTCTTGAAGAGCTAACCGTTTTCTCTAAGATCTCCTTGATGGCACGGTTGGAGATTTCCACTTGACCTTGTGTTTGTGGATGGTAAGGGAGTCCCTTCTTATGCTTGATGTCGTACTTCGCCAAGAGAGACTCAAATTTCTTTTCAATGAAATGGGAACCGTTGTCACTAATGATGACCCGTGGAATGCCAAATCTTGGGAATAGGGTCTTTTTCAAGAATTTCGAAACGGACTTCCCATTGCACCTTACGCATGGTATGGCTTCAACCCACTTTGTGACATAGTCCACCGCCACTAGGATGTATTGGAAACCCCTTGGCGACGGGAAAGGACCCATGAAGTCCAATCCCCACACATCAAAGGCTTCCACCTCAAGAATATAGTTCAATGGCGCTTCATTCTTCCGGGAGATGTTACCCGATCTTTGACACCTATCACATTGCTTGATATGCTAGTGGGCGTCACGAAAAAGAGTCGGCCACCAATAGCCGGTTTGCAAAACCCTCGCTGCCGTCTTTTGGGGGCCACCGTGACCTCCCACCGGAAATTCGTGACAATGGGTCAAGACAGATTGCACTTCACTCTCTGGAATACATCGCCGGTACATCCCGTCGTAGCAAAGACGGAAAAGGAAAGGGTAATCCCAAAAGTAATGCTTCATGTCGTGGAGGAATTTCTTTTTTTGATGATGGTTCAAGTGTTGAGGAATCACTTCACTCGCCAAATAATTCAAAATATCCGCATACCAAGGATGAGAGTAGATAGCCAAGAGTCGCTCTTCCGGGAAAGCATTTCGATTGGGTGTCTTCCAAGTCGACAAGAATCCTCGAGAGGTGATCGGCTACGACATTCTTCGTGCCCGCCTTGTCGTGGATTTCCAAATCAAATTCTTGCATAAGTAAGACCCACCGTATAAGTCTCGGTTTTGTCTCCTTATTTCTCATCAAGTATTTGATAGCGGCATGATCTGTGTAGACTACCACCTTAGAGAACATGAGGTATTGCCGGAATTTGTTGAGCGCAAAAACGATCGCTAAAAGCTCCTTTTCCGTGGTAGTGTAGTTCCTTTGGGCGCTATCAAGCGCATGGATCGCGTAATATATCACCCTTGGCTTCTTGTCTACTGTTTGGGTCAAACACGCTCCCACGGCGAAGTCGCTCGCGTCGGCCATGGTCTCAAAGGGTAGCGTCCAATCTGGAGGTTGAACTACCGGAGCGGAAATCAAAGCCTGCTTCAACCTATAAAATGACTCAAGGCACTCATCAGTGAAAATGAAAGGGGCATCTTTGCACAAGAGATCAGTTAGAGGTCGAGCAATTTTTGAAAAATCCTTGACGAACCGGCGATAAAAGCCGGCATGGCCAAGGAAACTACGCACCCCCTTAACAGAAACTGGGGGTGGTAGGCGCTCTATAAACTCAACTTGAGCCCTGTCCACTTCGATGCCCTTAGAAGAGATTAGGTGACCCAAAACGATACCTTGTTCCACCATGGAGTGGCATTTCTCTCAATTCAAAACTAGATCCACTTCCTCACAACGAGTTAACACTTTCTCCAGATTTAGCAAATAGTCATCGAAAGAGTTACCGTACACAGAAAAATCATCCATAAAGACTTCCATGCATTTTTTAATGAAATCGCTAAAAATAGCCATCATACAACGTTGAAAAGTCCCAGGGGCATTACATAAACCAAATGGCATGCGACAAGCAAATGTCCCGTATGGGCAAGTGAAGGTGGTTTTTTCTTGGTGTGAGGGGTGGATTGGAATTTGAAAGAACCCCGAGTACCCATCCAAAAAGCAAAAATACGAGTGACCCGCCAATCGTTCTAACATCTGGTCAATAAAGGGAAGGGGGAAATGGTCCTTCTTTGTTACTTTGTTTAGTTGGCGGTAATTGATACACATCCGCCAACCGGTGACGGTCCGGGTACTAACTAGTTCTTTCTTGTCATTTTCAATTACGGTCATTCCACCCTTCTTGGGTACACACTGAACCGGGCTTACCCATTCACTATTTGCGATGGGGAAGATGATCCCAGCAGCTAGCAACTTTACTACTTTCTTTTTAACCACTTCTTGCATGTTGGGATTTAAACGACGTTGGGGTTGCCTAGTAGGCTTGGCATCTTCTAGCAAGTCAATCGAATGCATGCATATGGAAGGGGACAAACCTTTCAAATCTTCTATTTTATAACCTAATGCACCCCTATGTTTTCTAAGCAAATCAAGCAACTTGGACAATTCAAAATCATTCAAATTCGCATTCACAATGACAGGATAAGATTTCTCATCATCCAAGAAAGCATATTGGAGGGAAGGGGGTAAAGCTTTAAGCTCTAAAGGAGTAGAAGATTGAATTTGAGAGGAAGACATACCTTTGTAGATCGCATCTTGAATCTCCATGCACTCCATATAAGGCTCATCAATAATAATCTCCTCATGCACGGGTGAAGAGTCAAGAAGGTTGGTGAAGAAAGTGATATCGGTGTCGTCGGTCTCAAATTGGAAGGACTCCAATAAGCAAGCTCCCAAGGGATCATCGCAAATAGATTCAAGAAAATGGGAGTCCTCAATATACTCATCAACGAGAAACTCCATCATATTAATAGCATAGCATGAGTCCCCATACGAAGGACCTTTCAATGACCCCTCAAGTTGAAAAATGATGCTTTCATTCCCGACATTCAACGACATGCTTCCATTCTTCACATCGATAATTGCTCCCGCCGTAGCAAGGAACGACCTTCCCAAAATAATAGGGATGTTGTTGTCTTCCTCTATCTCCAAGATCACAAAATCACAAGGAATCAAAAATCGCCCCACTTGGACCGGGATGTCTTCCAATATTCCCAAAGGTCTTCGCACAGAACGGTCGGCCAATTGGAGGTTAATTGTTGTAGGAGCTAGATCGTCGAGATTCAACTTCTTGCAAATCGAATAAGGCATGACGCTTACACTTGCTCCTATATCGCAAAGGGCACGGCCAATCCGCATATCACCAACGGTGCATTAAAAGAAAAACTTCCGGGGTCGGCTAACTTCTCCGGTGATTTGTTATCGATAATTGCACTACAATCCGCTGTCAAATGGATCGTAGATTTCTCTTGAATCCTCCTCTTGCTCGTGAGAAGCTCCTTCAAATGCTTCTTGAAGGACGGGACTTCAGAAATGGCATCAAGAAATGGAATGTTCACTTGAACCTTCTTGAGCATCTCTATGAATTTTGAAAACTTTGCATCGGATTTTGGCTTTGCTAACCGCTCGGGAAAAGGGACCGGCGGTAGCTTTGGCCTCTCAATAGTTCGGATTGGCTCTTCTTCCACCATTTTTCCTTTCCCATTCCTTAACTTCTCCATCTCCTCTCTTTCTTTGCTAGATTCTCCCAATTCATCCTCATGTACTCCCTCAACTTCCTCACCCAAGACTAACTCACTTTCCTCTCTTGCTTGAAGCTCATGATGGCTTGCCTCAACCGACACATCTCATCATTAGGGAAAAACCTTTGAAGAAAGTCGCGGCTAAGGGCATCCCATGTAGAATAGGTTCCGGGCGGACACGTGTTGAGCCATAATAGTGCTTTCCCTTTCAAAGTAAGAGGGAAAAATTTCAGCTTCATGTATTCGGTGGAAACTCCATTCATTTGTACGAAGCCGATGCGTTGTTCGAACCTGTTGATATGCTCAATAGGATTTTAATGCTCTCCTCCATGGTACGGGGTGTTCTCAAATATCTCCAACAAATATGGCTTGAACTCGAACGATGCATTCGGTGGTAATTCTGGTAATATGATGGGATCGCCTCCCGTACCCGACGATGGTAAGGAATATGATGCTAAGGTACGGGGTGGAACTTGCTCTCCTTCAGCCCTTGGAATTTCGATCCTCTCTCGCTCCCTTTTTTGTCTTCTTTGTCTCGAGCCGGCGTTAGCTTGGCGAATAATGCTCTCCGGATTCGGGTTCGGTGGAGTTATAGGAGTTTGGTCTCGTCGAGAGCGAGTCTGCATGCACAAAAGGAACAAACAGAAGAATAAAATTTCCAGTAACCAAGGATAACAAAATCTCTAGCAGTGAAATGATCTTAAACAACCTAAAGACAAAGAGCTAAGCTAAGTGCGCTTGCTCCCCGGTAACGACGCCATTTTGTTATAACGTGGTTTGTAAGACCTCGGTTTTATCGTTCCTCCACAGGAAGCTAGGGGCCTTAGCTGCAACTAATTGACTCTAGGTAGGGTTTACGATCATGAAAGGATGATAGAATTCAAGGTAAAAAAAGCACAAACACACTAGGTTCAGTCAAAAAGGTGAAACAATGGGTATTGAGAGACTTTCGGGATGCAAACGGGAATGAGGAAATGAGTTTCGCAACAAGAGAATAACGAGAAGGGGAAATCAAATGGTAACTCCGTTGAAAATACCCATCGGGCTTCCTCTTTCAAGGATAGTCCGGAATAACTTCCCCAAAGTCCATCGACAGACCCGGAAGAGTTAATGGAACAGAATTTCCTAGTTAGTTTCTATTCGCTTTCGCGAACTAGAATACTAGCTATCCTAATTCCTACCTTCCAACAAGCGTTGGATGTATTCGGGATGCTTTCGCACCCAAATACATCCCAGTTGAGGGAAGGATAGGATTAGGAAGTTGATTTCCTAACTAGTTACTCACTAACATTGCTAACCCAAACCTAATCACCCATTCACACCCTTAATATCTCCCTAACCCATTAAGGTTCTAGCCACTAAACATCCTAACTATCATGATAATAACATCAACAACTTCATTCATGCTTAAAAGAGTAGACAAGATGACAATAAACATTCAACAATACCAACAATAGCAAAAACAGAGATTAGTAAATAAACAATAAGTTAGAGAGAGAAAGGTTAAGAGATGCTCATTGATTGTGATGACAAGGAAGAAAACTTCAGAATAATAAAGCTCCAATACTCCAAAGTTGAGAATAATCTTCAAACTTCCAATAAAACTCAAGAGAATCCAATACAAGAACCAATAATCTCGGCAAAGGTCTTCACTAATCACTCTAATCTAAAGCTTAAAATGTGATAAAGTATGCTAAAGTATCATAAAAGATAGATAAAATCTTCTTCTCAGATGATGTTTACTAAAATGACCTAAATACATTAAATAGTAATCAAGGTTGTTACTCAAAACTCATCATTCTACACAACAGACAAAAGTGTCCCGCAGGGGATCGTGGGCATGGTCAAGGTGACCGTGGCCACGGTCCTGCGTAAGGCAGGCGATTCTTCTCTTCGCTTCGCATCACCGTGGGCACGGTTCCCATGCACCGTGGGCACAGTCTAGGCAATTAGGGCTGACAACTTTTCGCTCCTTCGCACCGCCGTGGCTACGGTCATGGGAGACCGTGGCCACGGTCTTGTTCAGCCAGATTCTTCCTTGGGCAGGGTAGTGATATCACCGTGGCTACGGTCAGAGTGACCGTGACCACGATCTATCTCGGGTGGCAATGTCCCTTCCCCAGGCCTTGGCTCAATCACACTGTGGCTACGGTCAATATGACTGCGGCCACGGTCTCTCTCGGCCACAAGATTCTTCAGGGTGCTCTTCAACCGTTGCTTCTGCTTCCGCTGCCTTTTGACATGATCGGCCCTTCTAATCCGCTGCCTTTGACATGACAAGGGCTCGGGGAATCTTAGGGAATCTCGGGATTCCTAAGATTGGTGCAAAATTGGCCCATTTAGAAACGTTTTTGAGTAAAAACTTCGGAAACTACAAGAATAACCAAAATGCATTAAAAGTTATTAAAACAAGCTACGAAACAAGTCAAAAGCCTAAGGATTTAGACGGTATTTAGACACGAAATCGGGTCTAAACATTACTCAAAGAAATGAATTTGGAAATTTTTATTGAAAAGTTCCATGCTATATTATTATTATTTCTCAAATTAATCAGTTTATGGTTGTTTAATTGTTAAAATTAGCACGAACTTAGTATAATTTAAATTGTCTTAGAAACAATCATGTTTAATGTTGTTAAGCAATAGACAATACATGAAATAAGTCTAATTCACAAAATAAGATTTTGTAGAATTATTTTCTGATTTAGATTATTTACAGTAAATTTAATGAAAATTTGAAATAAAATAGCAAACGAATTCAGAAAATTCCAAGAAACTACTGGACGTGTCTGGAAGTATTTTGGATTCACCATAATTTTTGTAGATTTTTTCCAATTAAAATAGATTTTTTTAGTTGAGTTTTTCAGATCTAACGAGAAATAAATTCGGTTACTTCTCTGATTTTTAGAAATTTTTTAAATTTCTGAATATTTTACAGTGGATTACTGGGTAACCATACTGTTAGGGATAAAATTTTCGTGAATTTTTGAAATTGTTAACTAATTTTCCTTTAATTTTCAGATTTGCAGCGGAGTATAATCGTTTACTATTCTGATTTTTTTTCTAATTTTAGAAATTTGATAAAAATATGAAATTTTTACAGTAGCATATAGGATGAACCTACTGTATGGGAAGATTGTAAAATTTGATTTTTGAACTTATCGGAGTGTTCTTCTTTATTTTCCAAAAAAAGGCGAATTAAAAAGGTGTAATTCCCTAAATATTTCAAGTTTATTAAAATTGGTAAAATTCTGGAAAATTTCATAGTAGGTTATTAGCACTATGATATGAGAATTTTTAAATTTGGTAAGTTTTGATATTTTATTTAAGTTTTTCATGCATGAAATAACCGACATTGGAAAGCAACACGGACTGTGTTGCCAGCAGTGTTGGTGAAATTCGTGCTTTTAGTGTTTAAAATTAATTTTAGAAATTAATTGTCAAATCCTATTATTACTAAATCAGTTGTTAGCATAAAGTCTAATAATATTTTGTAAAGTTTAGGAAACTTGCAATATTTTTT
This sequence comes from Portulaca oleracea, assembly GCA_029582165.1. Classification (NCBI taxonomy): domain Eukaryota; kingdom Viridiplantae; phylum Streptophyta; class Magnoliopsida; order Caryophyllales; family Portulacaceae; genus Portulaca; species Portulaca oleracea. Next base: position 5,382,516 of record CM055878.1, on the reverse strand, counting down.
TTAAAAGATTAGTATCTTTTAGATCTCTTGATTTTAGGAAAATTGAGTATCTTGTGTGTAAAGGTATAAAATCCTAAACCTGTTTAGGTAACTAAGATAAGATTTGGAATTTTGTTTATTCTGTCAATCATGCAAACTTTTTAGGAAACCTTATTTAGTATTTGCTTCCTTATATGTGTTATTTTGCAATTAATTATGCCTTTATAATTTTTTATTTAAAGCATGTGTTATATTTGATATAATTATTGCAATATGGCCTGTTTGCATGTGCTTCTAGTATGACCATAGATAGTCGGTTTTTACAATATGGACTGCGTGCTGTCATTGCATTATTTTAAATTATAAATTTCTGTTAAATTTATTTTAATTCATGTAAGGCCTTTTTTGAGAGGTCGACTTTGTAAATCTGTTGTACTTGAAGAGATCAAATCGAGTGGGAGTTGTTCAGTCCCGATTTTGGGCCTAAATAACGCGTTTTGGCTTGCTCTTTTGACTCGTTTCCAAGTCTTTTTCGTCGTTTTTACTTGTGTTTTAGTTGTTTTGTAGGTTTTCGTACTTTTGGAGCAAATGCAAGGAATATGGGCTAAAATGAGGCTTTTTATGGAATCTCGAGCAATTTCCCAAACCTAAGTCGGACCGAGAACCAAGGCGGAGTCGACCCGGGATCATTTTCCCCACTTTTGAATAGAATCAGGTTCGTAACACCCGCTACAGAATGGGTAACGGGTGTTACAACTTAGAATGGAGGGAGGAAGGCTTTGCAGCAGACGTAGCACCCGCTACGGGAAGTGTAGCGGCCGCTACACAGCTTCAACATCAATCAACCCTACTTGCCAGAACAAGATTGCACCCGCTACCTTTTGAGTCGCCCCCGCGACCTGCTCGGCCAGATGGAGATCGCGCCCGCGATGTAGAGGGTGCCGGCCACTACCTCTCAAACTTTACTTTACTTTGCTAATTACTTCAATTGCTTGTTAATTGCTTTCCTTGCTCTTTAATTGTTTTGATTGCCTCTTATTTGTGTTGTTTGGTTTTTTATTGTTGTTTGATGATAGAGATCAGGCTTAGGGTTGGTTTTGTTAATGTTGTTAGCATAGTTGTGATGAGTAGTGGCTAGAACCCTAATGGGTTAGGGGGTAATTAAGGGTGTGAATGGGTAATTAGGAACGGGTTAGCAATTTTAGTGAGTAATTAGGTGGGAAATCACTTTCCCTCTCCAATCCTTCCCTCAAGTGAAGTGTATTTGGCTCCGAAAGCTCCCGAATACACCCAACACTTGTGTTGAAGGTTGGAATTGGGATAGTTAATGCTCACCCATGAAAGTGGAAGGAGGTTAACTAGGGAATTTCATTTCGTTAATCCTTCGGGTCCGTGGTGGACTTTGAGGAAGTTAATCCGGACTATCCACGAGAGTGGAAACCCGGTGGGTATTTTCTAACGGAATTGCCACTTGATTTCCTTCCTTGTTGTTCTCTTTTTGTGAAACCCATCTCCTTGTTCCCGTTTGCATCCCGGAAAGCCCCCGAAGCCCATTGTATCACCTTGACTGACCTTAGTTTGTTTTCTTGCTTTTTTACCTCCTTCAACCTGATGCCTTACCTTAGAAATCTTGACCGTACCTAGACTGAGTTCCTTAGTTTTAGGCCCCTTGCTCCCTGAGAGAGAACGACAAATATCGGTTAATACGAAACCCACTGTTACAAAAAATAGCGTCGTTGCCGGGGAGCAAGCGCCCTTAGCTTAGTTTCTTGGTCTTGAGTTGTTTAAGATTGCTTTCATACTTGAAATTAGTTTTTCCCAATCCCAATGAAATTTATACTTCTTCATTTCTTATAGGAGGTTTCGAGTTTTGATGGTTGAGGGCCAAGCTGGTTCACCCCGTACCCTTCTATCATATGTCGTTCCATCAGTGGGTACGGGAGGCAACCCGATCACACTACCACTACCACCCGATGTCATGTTCGAGTTCAAACCATACTTACTTGAAGTCTTCTTAAGCAATCAGTTTCATGGTGACAAATCCGAGAGTCCTATTACGCATATTGAGAAATTTGAAGATCGGATTAGTTTCGTGCAAGCTCCTGGTTTATCTTCAGAATTCATGAAATTGAAGTTCTTTCCTCTAACTCTTACGGGGAAAGCGAAGACATGGCTTCAAACGTGCCCTCCTGGCTCTTATTCTTCATGGGAGGTACTTAAAAGAGATTTCCTGCAAAAATTCTTCCCAGCTGATGAAACATATAGATTCCGACAAGTTATTATGTCTTTTAAGCAAGAATCCGGAGAGGATCTTTTTGAGGCTTGGGGAGATTCAAAAGCCTTCAACGCCAATGTCTACATCACAATTTACCTGATTGGATGCTTGTTTAGACCCGATTTCGTGTCTAAATACCGTCTAAATCTTTAGGCTTTTGACTTGTTTCGTAGCTTGTTTTAATAACTTTTAATGCGTTTTGGTTATTCTTGTAGTTTCCGAAGTTTTTACTCAAAAACGATTCTAAATGGACCAATTTTGCACCAATCTTGGGAATCCCGAGATTCCCTAAGATTCCCCGAGCCCTGGTCGTGTCAAAAGCAGCGGATTAGAAGGTTCGGTCATATCGAAAGGCAGCGGAAGCAGAAGCAACGGTTGAAGAGCACCCTGAAGAATCTTGTGGCCGAGAGAGACCGTGGCCACGGTCATATTGACCGTAGCCACGGTGTGATTGAGCCAAGGCCTGGGGAAGGGACATTGCCACCTGAGATAGATCGTGGTCACGGTCACTCTGACCGTAGCCACAGTGAGATCAATACCTTGCCCAAGGAAGAATCTGGCCGAACAAAACCGTGGCCACGGTCTCCCATGACCGTAGCCACGGCGGTGCGAAGGAGCGAAAAGTTGTCAGCGCTGTCGCCTGGACCGCGCCACTGCACGGGAACCCCGCCACACGGTGCGAGAAGAGAAGAATCGCCGCTTACGCAGACCCGTGGCCACGGCCACCTTGGCCGTGCCACCTCCTGCGAAACTTTGTCTCAGGTAAAATGATGAGTTTTGAGTAACAACCTTGATTACTATTTAATGTATTTAGGTCATTTTAGCTAAACATCATATGAGAAGCAGCTTTTATCTATCTTTTATGATACTTTAGCACATTTTATCACATTTTAAGCTTTAGATTAGAGTGATTAGTGAAGACCTTTGCTGAGATTACTGGTTCTTGTATTGGATTCTTTTGAGTTTTATTGGAAGTTTGAAGATTATTCTCAACTTTGGAGCATTGGGGCTTTATTATTCTGAAGTTTTCTTCCTTGTCATCACAATCACTGAGCATCTCTTAACCTTTCTCTCTCTGATTTATTGCTTATTTACTAATCTCTGGTTTTGCTATTGTTGGTATTGTTGAATGTTTATTGTCATCTTGTCTACTCTTTTAAGCATGAATGAAGTTGTTGATGTTATTATCATGATAGTTAGGATGTTTAGTGGCTAGAACCTTAATGGGTTAGGGAGATATTAAGGGTGTGAATGGGTGATTAGGTTTGGGTTAGCACTATTAGTGAGTAACTAGTTAGGAAATCAACTTACTAATCCTATCCTTCCCTCAAGTGGGATGTACTTGGGTGCGAAAGCATCCCGAATACATCCAATGCTTGTTGGAAGGTAGGAATTAGGATAGTTAGTATTCTAGTTCCCGAAAGCAAATAGAAACTAACTAGGAAATTCCGTTCCATTAACACTCCTGGGTCTGTCGATGGACTTTGGGGAAGTTAACCCGGACTATCCTTGAAAGAGGAAGCACGGTGGGTATTTTCTAACGGAGTTACCATTTGATTTCCCCTTCTCGTTACTCTCTTGTTGCGAAACCCATTTCCTCATTCCCGTTTGCATCACGAAAGTCTCCCAACACCCATTGTTTCACCTTTTTGACTGAACCTAGTGTATTTGTGCTGTTTTTACCCTGAATTCTATCATCCTTTCATGATCGTAAACCCTACCTAGAGTCAATTAGTTGCAGCTAAGGCCCCTAGCTCCCTGTGGAAGAACGATAAAACCGAGGTCTTAGAAACCACGTTACAAGCAATAAAGACTAAAACTTTCATAAAGTTATAAAATTTTTGCATTAAATCTACTCTGGCGAAATCATAAAATAATTCAATAATATGAACTTTGACCCCCTGTTGGCCCCAGTAACACGCCACCGAGTTAAGATTAACTTAACTCGGTGGCGATCCTAGCTGGCAGCGGAGGGATGAATTTAGTCAATTTTTACTTGCCACGTCAGCCCCCCTCTCTCTTTCTCTCTCCTCTCTCTTTCTCTCTCTCTCTCTCTTCGTTGCAGATCTCCTTCTTCCTCCCTCTTTCTCCTTCCTCTGTCTCTCTCTTTTACTCTGCAACTTCACCATCTTCTTCCTTCTTCCATCATCACCCTAGAGCCTGTCGATGACCCTGTTAGGGCGAGCCAATTGGGCATGGCGGGTCGGGTCGGCGGTGAATCCAGATCCCCGGCCATGACTACTTTTCCAGATCCCCCGCCATGGTAAAGTGGTGGAGTTCGGGAACATGCAGACCAGCGGAGCATCAATCCTTGTCCACACCATCATCTACTTTGGCCTCATCACCATCCTCCTCCTCGCCGGCGGTGTCCACATCTACACTGGTTAGCTCAACCCTAATCTATCCAATTTAATTCATCTTTAGTATATTCATTCAATTTTGTCGAATTAGATCTCTGTAAATCGATTAGTATTTCCAGCTTTTTTGAACGATTGATTGATTACTTTTGGATCTGGAAATCAGATTAAAGTTGGCTGCCTTCAGTTTTGGATTTGCCTTTCATCTCGCTTTTTTCTTTGCTTGTTATTATGATTTGTCGAAATTCGGTTTGAGAATCTTGCGCAAAGCATGGTGAAATCTTCACAGCTCCGAGGAGAATCATAGATATTATCTATGTATTGGAGTGAAAATTTTATCGAAATGATCCAAAATTTGATGCTAAATTAGTATATGCAGCTTCTTTTACTTTTCGAACGATTTGATTACTTTTGGATCTGGAAATCAGATTAAAGTTGGTTGCCTTCACTTTCGGATTTGCCTTTTAGCTCGCCTTTTCTTTGCTTGTTTTTATGATTTCTCGAAAGTCAGTTTGAGAATCTTGCTCAAAGCATGGTGAAAAAGAGAGAGACAGAGGAGAGAGAAAGAGGGACGGAGGAAGAAGAAGGGGTTGGAATTTTGGAAACTACAACGGGGAGAGAGAGAGAGAGGGGGGGCTGACGTGGCAAGTCAAAATTGACTAAATTCATCCCTCCGCCGCCAGCTAGGATCGCCACCGAGTTAAGTTAATCTTAACTCGGTGGCATGTCACTGGGGGCAACAGGGGGTGAAAGTTCATATTGTTCATCACTAAATCGAAAGTTCATATTATTAAGTCTTATATGGCCAAAAGTTCGTATTATTAGAATCCAATGTCCTAATTATTTATGAATTAAGGTATAATACTTTAGCATGCAATTGGCGGCTCTGATACCACCGTTAGGTTTTAGGTTATCTATTTCCTAATCAGATATAGATTAATTGGCGGAATATTTATAACGATTATAAAACAATTAATCACCAAAAGGAAACAATGGCAGAGGCTTTAGTAGTTATACCTGATTGCTAATCCGACTGATGCAAAGGTTGACCTTTGAGATTACAATGTAGAAATCCTTTACTGAAAGTCCATGCAGCACTCCGAGAACTCGATTGCTAGATCGACCCGATCGAGACAGATCTCAATCTAAGATGTATGTATTTCGGTATAAAAGGTTGTTTTAGGAAACAAGAACTACAAACTATGAGAGAGAGGAACTCAGGAAATCACCCTGGTATCTCTCTAAGAGTCTCAGGCAGTTGGTGTTCTTTAATCTCTCATAGAGACCCCTTTTTATAGTGTTTAGATAAATTGGGGAGAGGGCAATTAAAAGCCTAATGGCTGATTTTACGCAACCGCGCATTCTGAGGCGCAAGACGGACCGTGTTGATCCAACACTATCCATGTGGCCTTCAGAACTTTCCTTAAGTCAGCCTATAATCACCACGGTCCATGGTGAGTCCAATTTGGTTTGTGTTGGGCTGATTCCTCATAGAAATTGACTCACAATATCTCTAACAATAATACGATGTTATTTAGGTTACATACATTGTTCCAGGACACTGACTTGTGTGACCTAGTAGGATTAAATAATGTAGTTGTAATTAAACATATTTAATTACCAATTATAGAGGTCTCTAGCAAGACATATAATCACTATATTATTTTGGTTTAAACTCTATGTATATCAAACATTTTCGGGACATTCCCAACAAGTATACCAATAAAATAAAAAAAATAAAAAATAAAAACTGCCCCTTTTTTACTATAGTTACTAATGAGAAGGCATGTCCAATGGACGGGGCTATTTTTGATATTTCCTTTATCTCAAATAAATTTGTTAAATTTTTAAATTTTTGACCATTAATTTTCAAATTGTATATTGAGTTATTGTGTATGATTATTATTATCATATTTTTAATGAAAAATATTTTTACTCAAATATAATATTACAAGTTTTGTTAAGATAAAATGTGAAAAATTAATAGTCCAAAGTCTTACCTCGAAGACTATAATAAAATAAAATGGTCAAATTATTTAGGTCGAAGCATGTACTTTATAATCTTGTGGCTCTTGGTTACTAAGGAAAAAAAATATTCACAAATACATCCTCAAGTTTACTTATGTTGGTCATTATAGAGTAAAAGTAAACATAATATAAATTTACAATGACTTTTGAAACAATGAAACATCGGTTCTACATTTCCCAAACGTCTATTTAATTGGAAGGTTGGTTGTTCTTTTGCAAGTGGCAATGAATCACTTATCCTGTACTTATCTAAATTTGAAATACACCCGATCGTATTCACCTAAATCCGAAATACACCCAAGTCATATTTTTAGAGTGAAATTTACCTGAAACCAAAGTACGCCTAACCTGTATTTACCCTGAAAAGAAATTTCTACTATCAAAAAACATATGACCGTATTTACCTGAATTTGAAATACACTCGAGTCATGTTTTTAGAGTGAAATTTACCCAAAATGGAAATACATCTAATTCGTGTTTACCATAATCCGATATACAGTCGACCTATATTACCTATTGTAGTCGAGAGTAAAATAGTAAATTCATGTGTGAACACAAGCTAAAGACAAACTTCGAATTAATTATTATATCTAATAGCGAAATAGTAAATTTGAATGTGAACACAAGGAAGCAAGCAAACAGGCAGAGCTACAAAACATAAAATTGAATCTTTCTAATATTCCCTCCGTTCCAAATAAGGCGCCGTTCTTTTATGTGGTAAGTTGCGGTGCGGTGCGGTGTGGTGCGGTACCGCACTGCACCGCACTCTTTGATTTTCCACCACACTTCATCACACCACACCGCGATCATTAAAAATATATCTTTTCATTTTTTTCACTCTCACTTTTCTCCTCTACTTTTCACATTCTCTCTCTTAACTTAACCCACCTACCACAACTCACTACCCTTAGTCAAATTTCACCGCACCGCACCATTACCACACCACAACCAACCGGATAAAAGAAAAGAGCCTAAATTGGTCAATTTTTTTAAATTTTGAACATTAATTTTTCATATTGTATCTTGAGTTATTGTACATGATTATTATTATCAAATTTGTAATGACAAATACTTTTACTCAGTTATAATATTACAAGTTTTATTAAGATAAAATCTGAAATTTAATAGTCAAAGTCTTGTTTCGAAGACCATAAAAAAATAAAAGGGACAAATTATTTAGGTCGAAGGAAGTACTTTATAATCTTGTGGCTCTTGGTTCAATAAGGAAAAAAAATATTCACAAATACATACTGAAGTTTACTTATGCTGGTTGTTATGAGTAAAGGTAAACATAATATAAATTTATAATGACTTGAAACAATGGAGCATCTGTTCTATAATGTCAAACGTTTGTTTAATTGGAAGTCTGCTAATCTTTGCAAGTGAGAACGAATCACTTATCCCGTACTTACCTAAACTTGAAATTAGAAATACACGTGATCGTATTCACCTAAACCTGAAATACACCCGGGTCATATTTTTAGAGTGGAATTTACCTAAAACCAAAGTACACCTGACCCGTATTTACCCTAAAAAAAATTTTACTATCAAAGAACATCTGACTCGAATTTACCTAAATTTGAAATACGTTCGAGTCATGTTTTTGGAGTGAAATTTAACCAAAATCAAAATATACATGACCCGTGTTTACCCTAACTAGATATATAATCAACCTATATTACCTAGTTATTTTACTCGAGAGTAAAAGAGTCAATTTGTGTGTGAACACAAGCTAAAGGCAAGTCGTTAATCTATTATCTATTAAATATATTAAAACAAAACAAAAGTAATGAGGGATTGACACATGGCATGCATATGAAAAAACTCATATTATTTTAAAATTTTAACTCATTATTCTTCAATCATAATTACATCTTTTATTAACATATATACTTCATTATTCTTTAATTAGTATAATTAAAGAATCAGTCACCAAAAAATGAAAATACACACTTTCAATATTCTATAGGTTTTAGTTGCTATTCATCCATAATAATACATTTACTAATTGACTGATACATCTTTCAGTATTCTTTTATATAAGCCATCACTTTTAACCACACATAATTTTCCCACAATTTACAAAGCAAATTTTGAAGGGTAACGTTCTATTGTTCTTACTATTTTTATTTCCATTTAAAAAAATATTGCATTTCAAATTTATACCTAATTTGGATGTTGATTTTTGCAGCTAACATTCCCAATTACAACTACATATAGATTGTCAATTGTTCCCCCCTCAAATAGTGAGGTAAAATATTCTTCCTTTATTTAATACTTAATTTCAATTTTATCTTCCAACTCTTTTAAAATTAGCTTCCTATCCAAGTTACTAGGTAATATATTCTTAACATTGAAAGTTCAATAGACTTTAAAGGTGCACCATTATTTGTTATATACAATTTTCTATTTGTAAAATATGTACTAGATATTCTGCTTGATGCTACCAAATTTACAACTCACAAATGGGAATGGGCCACTGAGGCATACAAATCATTAACATAAAGGTGAACACAAACTTTAAATGTCTTCAATTCTACAAATAATAGCCATAGTATTTTTTTTTTCCATGCTAAACCAACATTGTTTTAAACTGATTGGGTTCAATTATAGAGTCAGTATAAGAGGAATAAGGACATATAAAAACTAACTTTAAATGTCTTCAATTCTACAAACAATTGTCATAGTCTTTTTTTCCATACTAAACCAATATTCTTTTAAATTTGATTGGGTTCAATTATAGAGCCAGCAAAAGATGAATAAGGGACATATAAGAATAAGAAAGGACGAGTGAGCACTACAACAAAACATACCTATAGTAACACTAATTTAAGTAACGTTTTTCATAAGTGTTACAATAGATACCCTATAGTAACGCTTAAAGAATTGTTACCTAAACCAATATCTATTGTAACATTTAATTATTAAGTGTTACAATAGGACTCAATTTACATTAGGTGAAATGTTACCATAGACTATATAAGACTTCTCCTTTCTTTTTTTACCTTAAAAAAAATATTTCACAACCTTTTGTCTTTTTTTTTATTTTTTTTATGTAGGCGGGAAATTTGCTATGAAAATTTCATCTCCCGGGCAAAAGTAAATGAAAAAAAATTGAAGTAAAAACCCTAAGTTATGCTCTCATATCATTGACATTCACAAAACCAAACTCAAAAAATGGAGGCTTCCTAGGTTGCTCCTTCCAGATTGGTTGCTGCTTCTTCTTCCAGATTGGTTGCTCCTTCAATTCTTCCAGGTTTTCATCGACATTCACAAAGCAAAAGCCCTAAGTTAGGTTTTCACTGCTGCGTGCGGTTGTCCGGCCTTCTTCCAGATCGATTTATGCAGTCGATTTCAATTCCCATTTCAAATCTTTACCTTCTTTCATTCGAATCTTGCAATTCCGTTTCTCCTTCGTCGATTTGCAATTCCTATCTTTTGGTTGCGTCAAGTGTAGAGGATTGATTTCATTTCAGAGGTTCACTTCATCGACAAGCACGAAACGCACAAATGCAATTCCCGTTTCTCCTAGCGTCGATTTGCTAGTCCCGTTTGCCGCGGCGTTGTCGCTTATTCCAATCGCAATTTTTCTAATTGAAAGTGCTTGTTTGAAGTTCTTTCATTCTAATATTTGAAGTCCGGTTTCTTGTTTTGAAGGTTAGTGTTGCTGCTTATTCCAGTTCTTTCATTCTAATACATCGAGGATCATCGGGCTTGTTTTGAAGGTTAGTGTTGTGTGTTTTGTCAGTCTTAAAGTATGTAAGGCTGGAGTGTTGTGTTGTTCTTTCAGTTTCGCTTAGATTGGTAAGATGTGATTGAGGGTTTGTTTTACATGTGAGGACGGGAGTGTTTTTGATAATGTCTGTGGTGGTTTATGTTGTGTACAAAGTGTGCTTTGATTTTGAGATAGACTTCCTGAGACAGTGCCTAGCTCTTTCATTACCCATTCTTTTCCTTGTGAAGCATTTCTTAGGCACTATCTTCGAGTTGCATTTCAACATGCCTTGCTAACCTTTGTCATCGAATCTCCTTCGGAAAAGTGAAGTGTCAAATTCATATTGCAAGTGACGTCGCTCTTTTTCACCTTTTCCGTGTCCCTTTCATGGCGATGGAGTATTTTCCGTGTTGTCTCTGTCATTGCTGTCAGAACTTATGATTTCGTTTCGTGTAGAATAGGAGCCTGTAGCTAGTTTAGATGGTGCTATATGTTTGCTCCTGTCTTCGCTTTGGGCATTGCTTCACTACTGTGTATCTCAGTGGTGTTGTGGTCCATTAATAAAAGGGCCTTTGTGCATGACTTATCAAAAACAAAAATTATCCTTGAAATTTCCTAAGCATAATTTTTGTTGCAATTTGATCTCGCAAAATTGAGCATGAAAAGTGGTGCTATATGTTCAAATTAGATGCAACAGAACATTTTCTAGGGCTACAATGGGGGGAGTTGTAAGAACTACTACTAACTAAATGAGGCCAGGTGGCAGAATTTTGACATGAATTAAAATGTTTGCACATTGTCTGCAGTAGTAGAGCTGATCCAAGTATTTGATTCTTGATCTTGAGTAACTGACGTAGCTACTCTTTTTCCTTTGGGTTTGTAGTTTGGTGATCTTGTAATCTATGTTACTCTGACTCGGGTACGGGTGTTGGACACTGACACATATCCGAGGATCGGACACAATTTTTTTGCTTTTGTAGGACACGTGGACATGGTCTTGTATTTGGACACGGGTAAGCGTACACGGATATGGGTTCACACACAACTATTATGATAAGCTAAATACTTAAAAAGTTCATAATCATTGTTCATAAAACAATAATAACAATTTAGGTAATGTCTAACACAAAAATAAACAGTAAACTTAGGGAGTTAATCCATAAAACAATCAAAATTTCCCTAGTAAGCATGAGGGTATTCCCTCTACACCATCCTCCAAAATAATCACTTCAAGTTATGGATCATCTAAGGACAACTCAGAAGTGTCCAATTGCCAAAGTGGGTGTCGGACACATCATTAAGCCCGACTAGTTATTGAATTAATTTTTCTTTGGCAAGCATTTCATGAACATATTTGTAGGCATCCCACTGAATACCATGTGAACATGTGGGAATAGACACCATAGAATCTTGCTCATCCTAGTGATTGCTTTGGAATGTTTATGCATCTAGATTGGGTACCGAGCGTGTGGTGTGTTCAGTGTTGTTGTTTAGTGTGTTTTAGGCCTGTAACAATTTGTGTGGTACTTGTACTCGTTTTCTCTTCCCCCCCCCCTGGGTGAGCTTACTTCTTATATAAATTATTGTTTGTGTTGGTGGGATATTTGATGTTGACTGGGAGAAGGGTGGGATATTGGATATTGGATTTTAACCCTTTAACGTGTACTTTTTGATATTTTAATTGGGTTCGATTTTTTTTTTTTTTTACAACTAGATGCAAGTTGATTAACATGTTATTACGTTTATTTGATTTAATGATTGAGATATACTACATTAAACTTATTTAAAAAGCTTTGAATTGGTAAAGAATAAGACAATGACTTCCTTGAGCATGGTAATTGGTTCTCATTAAATTATTTTTTTGTCCTTATATTGATTGAGATCCTCATTATATTAATTTTTCCAGTGAAGGTAAGCAATGGATTATAGTTGGATGAGCCTGCCTAGAAGTTCTGATGGTTATAAGATAGCACTCAATGCATTTCTTGATGATTATTTTTCAAAAAATGCTATTGGAAACCAGATTTTTTGCCCTTGCAAAAACTGTATTAGGCGTTTTTCCCATAATCGAGATGTTGTACGTGATCATTTGATAGTGGATGGTTTTGTGAAAGGGTTTAAGGAGTGGGTTATCCAAATAGAACGATCCTTGCCTTTTTCATATACAAGTAATGTACCTGAGGGTACGAATATGAGTGATGGACTTAACACTTTTGATGACGTTGATGGATTATTACATGATGCATTTAGAGATGTTGCCGAGGGTTTAAATGAGGATCGAGGGGCTAGGAATAGTCTAAATGATGAGGCTAAAAAGTTTTACAAGTTGGTAGAGGATGGTAAAGAAGAGCTCTATCCAGGTTGTAAAAGCTTTTCAAAACTTTCCTTTTTGATTAGGCTGTATTTGTTCAAGTGTCTCAATGGGCTTAGCAACGTTGCATTTAATGATCTTTTGGAGCTACTGAAAGATGCTTTTCCTGATGCCAAGTTTCCCAAAAATTTTAATGAAGCTAAGAACGTTGTGAGAGACTTGGGGCTTGATTATAAGAAGATAGATGCATGTCCGAATGATTGCATGTTATATTGGAAGGAACATGAGGGGTCAGAGTTTTATTATAAATGCAAAACATCTAGGTGGAAATCTGAAAAAGTCCCAGCTAAGGTCCTGCGATACTTTCCTTTGAAACCTAGGCTTCAAAGGTTGTTTATGTGTGCACAAACCGCAGAATTAATGGTTTGGCATGATAAGGAAAGATCAAAAGATGGGAAAATTAGGCATCCTGCTGATGGCCAAGCATGGAAGGACTTTGACACCATGTTCTCAAATTTTTCAAAAGAGCCTAGGAATGTCAGGTTGGGGCTTGCTAGTGATGGATTCAATCCATTTCGAACAATGAGTGTCGCACATAGCACTTGGCCAGTTGTGTTAATTAACTATAATCTTCCACCATGGATGTCCATGAAGCCGGAATACTTGATGTTGTCTATGTTAATTCCTGGCCCTAGTTCCCCAGGCAATGACATTGATGTTTATCTGCAACCATTAATTGATGAGTTGAATGACTTATGGCTTGTTGGGTTGGATACATATGATGCATTTACTAGACATTCATTTCAAATGCATGCAGCATTACAAATGACTATCAGTGATTTCCCGGGGTATTCTATGTTGTCTGGATGGAAAACCAAAGGGAGATGGGCATGTCCTTGTTGTAATTATGACACTTGCTCTCAATATTTGAAGTATAGCAAAAAAACATGCTACATGGGTCATCGGAGATTCTTAGATAAGACTCACCCTTGGAGACATGATGAAAAATCATTCAATGGTGGTAGGGAGGATAGGGATCCACCTAATTTGATGTCTGCGAGGGAAGCTTCACAACAAGTCTCTGAGTTACAAAATGATTTTGGGAAGCCGTGTAAGAGAAAAAGAGGAGACAATGATCAGGCATGGAAAAAGAGATCAATCTTTTTTGACTTGCCCTATTGGGAGTACAATAAGTGTCGTCATAACCTTGATGTCATGCATATTGAGAAAAATGTTGTTGACAACATAGTTGGGACATTATTGGATATCCGTGGGAAAACAAAGGACCATGATAATGCTCGTCTTGACCTGATAGATTTGGGTGTTAAAGAGCACCTTCAACCTTTTATAGCAGAAGATGGTCAGCATATCAAGATTCCCCTTGCATCATACTCCATGGGCCCCACTGAAAAAGATTTATTTCTAAAAGTACTCAAGGATGCGCAACTTCCATATGGTTGTGTGTCCAACATTTCTAGGTGTGTGAACGATAAAGAAAGAAAGCTAGTTGGCTACAAAAGCCATGATGCCCATATCTTATTGCATTACTTACTGCAGGTGGCGGTAAGGAATTCTTTGCCTAAGAAGGATGCTCTAACGTTGATTAGATTGGGGAATTTCTTTCGTTTTATATGTAGTAAAGTGATCAGTGTTGAAGAGCTGAAGAAGTTAGAATATGAAATTGTGGAGATATTGTGTGAGCTTGAAAGCATCTTCCCCCCGGCCTTTTTTGACATCATGGTGCACTTGCCTCTTCATTTAGTGAAAGAAGTTGAGTATGGTGGACCTGTACAATACCGGTGGATGTTCTTTGTTGAGAGGTATTTATGTAAATTGAAAGAGTATGTCCGAAATAGGTGCCATCCTGAGGCTTGTATGGCGGAAGGTTATTTGGCCGAAGAATGTCTTACTTTCTGTTCTAGGTACCTTCAAGATGGTGTTAAGACTAGGTTGGACAGAAGATCTGCTTGCTTTGATGAAACAAGTCCCATAGAAGACGAATCTTCTCTATTCCCAAAAGTCGGGCATCCTATTGGAGTGAAAAGAAATCAAAAACCAATGGGCAAGGGCTTTTCTTTAGATTTGCAGAGTTTGACTCAAGCTCACAGATACATAATTTTCAACTGTGACTCCCCGGAAGTAGAGAGCTATATTGAGTAAGTTGCAAGCTTTCCACTTTTAATTTTTTTAAATCCCGCTTTTAATGTTTTAATTCTTTTTTGCTATTATGTATAATTGTATACGAACTAATATTTCCTAAATTATAATATTGACTGTAGAGAACACCATGATTTGCTTAATAACCACGCTAGAAGAAGCAGATGGGAGAGAGAAAAAAGTCACAGTCTTGAATTTATCTCTTGGTTCCAAGATAAAGTGAAGAACCAACAAGTCCCTAGTCATACTTTTTGGCTAGCGAAGGGTCCTAATCCTAAGGCAAGAAGGTACACTGGTTATTTTGTCAATGGCTATAGGTTTTACACAAAAAAACGTGACTCTCGGTTGAAGACCCAGAATAGTGGAGTCACTCTTGTAGCCTTGACATCCAGTTTTTCTAGTGCAAGAGATCAAAATCCCGTAATTGGAGATGTTTCATATTATGGGTCAATAGAAGACATCATCGAGGTGGATTTTTATTCACAATTTAAAGTGGTACTTTTCCGGTGTGATTGGTTTCATGCAAGTGTGGATGAGTTTGGGCTTACCCGAGTCAATTTTAAGAAGTTATGCTCCAAGGATGACCCTTTTATACTAGCATCTCAAGCTCATCAAGTTTTTTACGTGCAAGATCCAGTGGAACATGATATCCACTATGCAATGAAAAGGATTCCAAGAGACTTGTATGACTTTCAAGGGTCAACTACAGATTCATATTGGAAAGAGCCCACTGAAACTGTGCATGCTGCTGGAACTTCAGTTGATCTGGATGTAAACCTTGTTAGAAGTGATTTAGATGCACGAATGGTAGATATAAGTGACATCCTAGAAGTTGACCACCAATTGGAAGATGATGATGATTCTGACATTGATGATACAGATTGGGACTGGATGTATGCTAATGACGATGGCTTGGCAGGAGATTCATGATCATCCTTTCTCATATTTCCTGTTTCCTTTGTTATAATTGCTTTTGTAGCTGTATTCGTTTAAACTATGAATGTTTTGTTATGTAGTGGTTTATAACTTTTGTTAATGTGTTTTGCATGTGCCATCTTAGAGTCTGAAGGACAATCCTCAAGTGGTTCTCATGCTCCTCTTGACTTTTCGAATAGACTAGAATATCATCTATAAATATTACTACAAACTTATCCAAATAGGGTTTGAATACCCTGTTCATCAGATCCATAAATACTGTCGGTGCATTGGTAAGCCCAAACGGCATCACTGTAAACTCATAATGCCCGTATCTTGTCCTGAAAGCGATCTTAGGTATATCCTCAGCTCTAACTCTGAGCTGGTGGTATCCTGATCTCAAATCTATCTTAGAAAACATCCCAGCTCCTTGAAGCTGGTCAAACAGGTCATCAATCCTTGGTAGAGGATACTTGTTCTTGATGGTAACTTTCTTCAGCTCGCGGTAATCAATACATAGCCTTAAGCTACCGTCCTTCTTCCTTACAAACAACACTGGAGCTCCCTAGGGTGATGTGCTAGGTCTGATGAATCCTTTAAGCAATAGATCCTCCAATTGCTCTTTTAACTCCTTAAGCTCCGCAGGTGCCATTCTATACGGTGCCTTAGATATAGGTCTTGTTCCCGGAATTAGCTCAATCTCAAAATCAATTTCCCTCCTCGGGGGTAACTCCATAATTTCTTCTGGGAAGACATCTAGAAAATTACATACTACGGGGATTTCCTCTATCTTGGGCGGAGTCTTCAAATCTTCACTTACCAAACATAGATAACCCTCGCACCCATGATTAAGCATCCTTCGAGCCTTTACATAAGTTATGATGGGGCACGGGTTAGTTCCTAAGTCCCCAAGGAAGTGGACTTCTGTGCCTGAGGCGTTCTTAAGAATGACTATCCCCTTATCACACTTGATTTGGGCTTGCGTCGAAATCAACCAATCCATACCCAGAACGATATCAAACTCTTTTAGGTCTAACTGGATAAGGTTAGCGGGAAATATCTCTGATTTTAACATGAGTGGGACACCCACAAAACTAGTCGTGCAAGGTATGGTTTGACCATTAGGTAAACTGATAGAATAATTTACTTTTCTGGCTAAATTTTGGAACTTTAACTTTGAGGCAACTTTGGTTGAAATAAAAGAGTGCGTCGCTCCAGAATCAAATAATGCAGTCAAAGGTTGCATATATATATAAACTGTGCCAGTAACAACTATACCAGATTTTACTGCCTCCTGCCTGCTCATGACGTATGCTTGACCCACTGAGCCTTGTTGCGGTGCCTTCGTTGGCGGTGCTGGACGTGTGGTGCCTGGTTCTGATCTTCGGGCTCTCCTTGGGCATTCTGCAGCTTTATGATCCGGGGCTCCACACCATAAACAATTCCCCGTACCTACCCGACATTGGGAGGTAGTGTGGTTGGTCCTGCCACATTTCCTGCAGGGTTCCTTGACATTGACAGGAGTTGCTTGATTCCTTGGGGCTGAAGGTACTGGCCTCTTGACTGGACTATTCCCCACATTTGGGGTACTTGTCATCCCTTTGTCGTTCCACTTCCTCTTGGTAGTTCCCTGGTTTCCGGGGTTTAGAGCTTTTAGCTCCTTCTTTACTCGCTCTACCTCTGCAGCCCTCTCATACATTTCTTGCATTGTTCGGAAGTCATGGGATGATAACTGACTACGGATATACGGCGCTAGGCCTCCCTCATATCGGGTTAACTTCAGCCTCTCCGATGCAACATACTCTGGGGCGAAACGAGACAGTTCATTAAACTTGGCGGTGTATTGTACAACTGAAATATCTTTGTTGAGCATACTCCACTCTAAAAACTCTTTCTCTTTCTGG
Source organism: Portulaca oleracea (assembly GCA_029582165.1). Classification (NCBI taxonomy): domain Eukaryota; kingdom Viridiplantae; phylum Streptophyta; class Magnoliopsida; order Caryophyllales; family Portulacaceae; genus Portulaca; species Portulaca oleracea. Next base: position 5,364,875 of record CM055878.1, on the reverse strand, counting down.
CGCCGAAGGGAGGTAGGGTAAAACTGAGCTCGTAAATCACCTAGGAAGTCATTCCAAGACTTCGCGGTCCCTTGATATTTGTCCTTGATGGTCCTCCACCAGATATCCGCTTCTCCCTTCAAATAGTAGGTGCCTATGGCAAATTTCTTATCTTCTGGTACCTCGACCACTTCAAATATTTTCTCTATTTCACGAATCCAATCCTCTAGCACTACGGGGTCGTAGCCCCCTTTGTAAAAGGTTGGGTTCCTTGAACACTCTATCTGCGAAATTTCCCTCTTTTGGTGACTTACTTGACCGTAGATGGAAGGGTATACGCCTAAACAATTCTTGCACTAGCATCCCAAAGGTCAGGTATTGAGGTGGATCAAAAGGAACAGATCCTAAAGAAGACTCGAAGGATTAACCATCCCGGGTTAAGCCGAGGTCCTTGTAATTCTAGTAGATTTCTCGGATGTCCCATTTCGAGTTCTTCTTGTGATGGCGTGCTTCTTGAATTTTGCGACATACTACAATATTACAACAAAATATATTATTACCCATAACTTAACATTATTCCCTCATTTTATAGCCCTTTTAGAAACTCAGATTTTAGTCAAATGCTCCCGCATAGAACCTTGATTCCTTGGTCAAGTCTTAGGTATCATTCACATACATATATTTATACATAATTAAAATCTCAAAAGAATTTTCACAATCCCAATATATTGTAATTTGCAGAATCCACAATACATATAATTATAAATCCACAATTTTCATAACATCCATCCATTTTTAATCCCAATGCATGAGAAAAACCAAAACATCATGTTCTCCAAATTACAAACCCACACTCCCTTCCACAAAATAATCATAAGGGAGGTTACAAAAATAAGCATAGTCTGGCTAATTACATTGGTGACCCAAAAGCAAAAACCTAGTCACCCGAGATGTACTTGTAGTCATCTAGCCTACACTTATGGTCAACCCCTTGCTAAACCTGCACAAAAGTCAAATACCGACGACTACTGCTAAACATGAGAGTTAGACCCTTCTTGTTCTTGATCCCTATCCTCTTCCACGCGTCGAAGTCGTAGAGGACCAATGCTCTTGCGTTTGGTGTACCGAATCCTGGGCCCCAAAGCGGTCCAGTCAAAGTCGTTCTCCACCGGGGCGACAGGTGTAGACGTCCCTGCCTCGCATTCGTTGATTTGTTTTGGCTCGGGGCGCACCTCGTCTTGGTCTAGATCCATGCTAGGATCTTCTTCTTCTTTTCCAGCTATTCGGGCGGTAGGCGTAGTCTCCCCATGAGTCGATAGGTTCGGAACAATTGGACGTCCTGTGAGGTACGGTGAGAAGTGTAGACGGATTTCCTCTGCCGGGGGTGCGAACACGTGAGCCGGTGCTTTTCCCGCGTTGGCAGGCGCCGGTAATCCTAGCACCTCATGAAGATAGGGTCCTAACTTACTGACGTGAAGACCTAAAGATTGTGCAGCTTGAGTGATCATTACCTCCATCGTGATCTGATTCCAAGCCCCCACATAGTTGAGGCACCATGCGTGGCGTCCGGGTTCTCCACGTATAAGCGATTGGCGGTACATCCCGGATATCATCCCACGGACTCTCGTGGGGAAGAGTCGCTAGAAGGCATCGGGCTCGGCAAATGTCGTCATGATATTCGGATTTGGGATTTGCGGCGCAATGTGCGTCGAGGACATCTTGTAAAGCCTTAAGATGGGCTTGAACGTTGGTGGAGGGATCCATGAACATCGCGAACGGATTTGGGAGGGGGTTACCGTCGTTGTCCATCTATACCATACACAAAGTACAATGCAAGATTTTAAAAACTTATCATGGCCAAAATGAACGAGCTATTTGCAATAAAAGAAACAAATTTGTGACGAGGTTCGAGACTCAACCAAGCTAATCTCTTATGAGCGATTTAACAATTCTAGACCTCATAATGTATTCCCTTTTTCGGGCTTCCTTAAAAACTTTTAATCCATACTACCGTTTAAAACCCATTTCATCAATATACCAATCCCGCTTGGGACTCGCTTTATAATCTTTTCATTAACTTTCAAAGACTTTTGATGAGGTGCTTTGGCAAACTTCATAATTTTCCGTTATATTTATTAACTTCACTTGCATAAATTACTAGACTTAACTCAATTCACCTAGATCCTCTCCTTAAAGATTTTGACTAAACCTTCTTATAACCCTGGAAGAAATTCGGCAACACTTCCCCTATAATTAGAGCTATTCCCAAATTTACATAATCTTGGAAACCTGCAAAGAAGAACAATTTACATACTAAACCAATATTTAGAGCTTCATGCTCATCAACAATTCCCAACATACCACTTGTCATACTTATACCCATCATAAAGAGGCTTGTACTCACATGCCTATCTTTCTCCCTAAATTAGGATCCATGACTTAAAAACAATTCTATAATCTCCAAATACTTAATCAAACCAACCTGCTCTGATACCACAACTATAACACCCCAACCTTAATCACAAGATTAAGACTACACTTAGAAACCCAAACCTGTGATTAGCGCAGCGGAACACCATTGGTCGAGGCATTACCGCCGTCTCCCAAAAGAGGCAAGGCAACAACACAAAAGATACTTCCAAAACCACAAAATAACTTACTAACTTGAGAACCTTCACAAAAGAAAACTTATACAACCCCTGGATAAAGTATATAAACTTAAACATAGCTTAAAAACTAGAACAACTTCCAAAAACCAGCTCGCTCTTGCTGACCGATGAATTCCTTAGAAAACTACCTCAAGAACCTTGAATTACTTTGCAACCGACTTGTCCTTGCCCTGGGAGCTCGAACCTCCTAAAACAAAACATTAAAACATTGCAAAAAGGGTGAGTGGGGAAACACTCAGTACGCAAACCTCCATCACGTAAACCGTTCGAAAACGGTTTTGGTGTCGGCAATTAAAATTCATTTTGAAAACAAGGGAATGGTAGTAAAATAGGACTTGCATGACATGAACATAAACATATGCATAACATAAATCAATGAAGATAGAAATTAGGTGGAACCCTTACGATCGGTGCAAGCACCTCACACACGCGTATGCCCAAGTTGATCTAAACTTGGAATAAGTGATCAGCGATGCGACCTTTGGCGAGTCAAGGCACTCTGATCAGGAGTGCTAAAACATGAATGTAAGAATAAGCATAGAATGCGGGTCCACTGTTAAATATAAAGTCATTGTAAACCATAAAACTTGACATGGCATAAATTGAATGAATTACGACTATAATTTAGATCGTAAAAGCTGGACAATTCACGTACCTTGAGACGCTAGAGACCTTGGCGGCGCGCTAAACGGAGATGGCTTTTGAAACTTGTCAACTAAGATAAGAATAAGTAGAAATGAAGAACCGAATAAGGTTCTAAATTAGATTAACAAGTTTAGAAAATTAGTAAAATATAAATGAAATAACTTAGGAAGAAAATTTCAGGTTATATAAAAATAAAGTTTATAGCATAACTTGAGTTAGGAAAAACGGAATGAGGCAAACGAGTACATCCCGGAATAGGGAAAATCATAATCTACAACTTTGTCAACAGAACCAGAGGCTAAAAACGAGTAGAAGGGCTCCAAAATGGGCCCGGACAGAAGCTAGAGTAGAATAAGTTAGGAATTCCGGAATGAAATTACATAGAGAAATTGATGTAGAAAGGTGAAATCAAAGAAGGGCACTTGGACCTTGGAAAGATAGCTTAAATTAATGAAGTATAAGAACCAAAGATTGAAGGTGAATATGAGATTAAAAGGGTTCCTCTAGACTTATTTAGAGAAAAACGATGTCGATGATACGATTGATGAAAGGAGAATGAATAATGGAGTTTGAAGAATAAACTTTGAGTTGAGAACTTAGAGGGACTTAACTTGAGAGTTATTTAGAACTTGGAAGTCACTAGCTAGATAAAACCTTGACCAACTCAAAGATATTGAATTCTTAAGCTAACACTCATTGGGAGATATATATATAACTTGTGTTTAAATCACCACTCTTGGCTAAAAGACCTTAGGACATACTTAGGCTTCCAAAACCACACTTTCCCTCCTTAAGACTTAATATGCTCCTTTTCGTTTTCTTTTCTATGGTCACAATGAGGTTGGTTGCACTAGGTTAACGCAACTTTTTTGAACATGTTACTCGCATTTTTTTTAGTAAGATCTTGTTTTAATTGTTGGCTTAATGCGCCGGTCATTTTGAAATGCTTAATTGCCCATTGTAACTTATTGTTAATTGTCCATTCTCTTGTTTCTTATCAATTCGCTTTGGCTGTTATCCCCTCTCTCTTTCTACCCTATGCAATGTATATTCTGATTTTGATTTTTTAGTTGTCTGATAAGTGAAATTAAACTAGGGCTTCAGTACATGACACATTTTGAATTTGATTTTTCAGTTCTTAGGTTCTTCATCCTTCTCTTTCTCGGTAATATTTGAGTTGAATTTTGCCTTTTTCATTTTTTATGGGTCATAAATGTTAACGCTTGGGTATAGTGTGGGATCAGAGCCTCTGTTCAATCTCGTCCGAACTCTGCTTGTAGGAGGATGTGCAAAAAGAATGGAAAACTGATCCATATCGAGCATTTTTCTGTGGTGAAATGAGAACTGTGAGTGTGATTTGTTTCTACTGTTATTATTACATCTTTGTTATGTCAATCTTGTCGTTCCTACTTAAGTCATTAGAGTCATTAGATTCTTTTCATATTTTTCCTTGGCATGATTTGCGAATTTCTAACACCTAAAATAAGCATATGTTGGAATTAGTTCTGGCCATTTGGGCAATGTTAATATAGCATGAATAAGGAAATGTTGGGAAGATATTTCCGCAATATTAGATAAGAAAACAATTTAATAGCTAATAAAACTTTTCCTTGATTCTGGGAGATGAATTTGGAACTATAATTTCCTCTGACACCTTCTAAATTTATAGTAATATAATCGCAACTACATTCATCCGGATTTAGACAAGTATTGTGATTTGCACTTTGGTTTTCACTTCAAATTATTTCAGTTACGAAGGTCATAGAACTTGAATCTGCTGAAGATATTAACCGGTTTTACGAGTAACAAAATTACATAGGAGGTACGAGCAATATATTTGGATGAAGTCAAAACATAATATCTATGATGGTATCGACGTGGCAAATTACAAGTGGAGCAAAGTCTAAAATATGAGTATAACAGCAACGCGTGATGGAAAATCTAAAACGCATGTAAGTCTAGACCGTTCTAATTAAGATAGGCAAGGTATGGAGCCGAAGTTGAGCAGCATCCTCTTCCTGTGCTTTGCCACTGTCGCTCTCTCTACAACTCATCATTCTGCAACTGTAAGTAATTAATATTCCTTAATCATCATGCTAATTAATTTTTTTAATGCGATCCAATTAATCAAACGTAATGGAACAGGTGCAGCAAGAGGACTACAGGTGTGTGTACACAGTGTATGTTCGAACCAGCAAGACCTTATTTGCAGGGACAGATTCCAAAATCAGCGTAGCTTTATACGATGAGAGCGGTTCAGGCATCCTGATAACGGACCTGGAGGGATGGGGAGGAGCCATGGGGGAGAGTCACGACTACTTCGAGCGGGGAAACTTGGACATCTTCACAGGTAGAGGACCCTGTCTCAGCTACCCAATCTGTGCAATGGAGCTCACTTCCGATGGTTCAGGTCCTCACCCTGATTGGTACTGCAACTACGTTGAGGTCACAACCACCGGCCCCCAGACCCCTTGCGCCCAGGTCAAATTCACTGTCGAGCAGTGGCTCAAGCCCTCCGGCCAGCTCTCTACTCGAATCGATAACTGCTCTTACGGTTCTCTTGGACGTCTACCGCAGAATATCCTGGATCCTGTTCAACCCCTTTTGGCTTTGGAATTATCTTAAGATTTATTCATTTTTGCCAATTCTTATTGTTGGTTCTTCGTTTAGCACGTATTGTGATTGACATACCATAGCGTTGTTTTGAGATTTTTTGTCAAGGTCATGTTCTGGTTTAAGGAAATGAGAAAATATTATTCTATACTTTCGTTAATAATGAATAAAGTTATAATTTCTCTTTTTTGTGATTATACTTAGTTCCTTGGCATGGAACAACTTTGCCACGCTTCTTAAGTGTGCACGGACGAGCAGCACTCCTCCCTACTATAATTTTTTTTTGAATGTAGATTTGAACCTCCGACCATAGCACATAAGAATGAGTGACTAACCAAACGCTTACCACTTGTGTATTAAAGATTATTTGATTCTATCAATTAATTTAATACTATATATATACAAATACCACTTGACTTCTTTTATCTTCTATTTTAGTTTTAACTAATAGACAGGTATATTAAAATAATTATAATTATAGTTTTTTAAAGATTCATATAATTAATATAATGCTATATAATACACAAATACCTCTTGACTTCTAATATCAACGCGCCCAAAATTCAATATTCCATAATGTTTCTTTTATTTATTTTTTTTTTGAAATTATTTTTAAGACTAAATTAATTCCTTAATTAAACTTGACACCTAATTAAAAGATTATACTATTTTGCAAAAGCAAATTATAATGTAAAATTGTCGTTTGCCACGCATATTATATGTGGAAATATAGATTTGTTTGGGAGCATGTTATAACCTCATTTAATAAGCATGACCAAACTCTTACAACGCGCTAGCACGCTTATATGCGTGCTTACTATTTAACCACTCTTAGTAAGCGTTGCGATTGCTTATAGTAGGAATTTGCACGATTTCTTTCTCCTCATTTAAATAAGCGTGGGCAAATATGCGTGGAAGCATGCATATTTTCTTGTAGTAAACGTTAGTGGGTCCCTGGAAATGGAGACACCAGATTAAATATCGAAATCTTGACCAATGGGTTAAAGATAAGTTCATTTTTCCAAAATTTTATTTAACTAAAATATATGGGTTTTCTTTTTGTATGTGTGACATTAACAAACCTCAGTGAGGATTACCAAGAATCTCAGATACATGTGTCAATTCAACGCCCCCACATTTCCTACTCTCTCTCTCTCTCTCTCTCTCTCTCTCTCTGTAATTGACTCTTCATCTTCACTGCATTTCTACCCTCCATTTCAATAGCACGAAGCTCTAACCAAAACCTCACCCTCTTCTGTTGTCCTCAATGTTATTAATTTTGTTGATGGGCATCCACTACTTTCGCTGGACTTCCCTCTTCTCTCGGCACACGGCCGCGACCCCGGCCGCAAGGAGACACAGAGGGGCAGGGTGGGCCTTGAACAACAGCTCTCGGAAGTACGAGAAACCCCTAGAACCTTAGATAGATACGACCGAAGGTTCAAGCCATAACAGTGAGCAGAAATCTTGGTATGGTGGAAAAGCAAGTCTAGATTCCATTTCAGATCATGGAAGGCATCACCAACCAAGGCGTTGCAAAAAGATGGTCACTTTGGGTTGCTTGATGACTTCCAGTAGTGGGTGATTCAAATGTCGCCCTTCACTGAGAGAGTTTTGTGGGTAGGAGGAGGCTTGGTGCTCGCGTCGGACTCTTTTTTATCAGGTAGGTCAATTACCTTTGTACTATTAGTAGCTTCATGCTTGGTTAACCTCCATAGAAGAGAAACTCCCTCAGGGTGTTGGTAGAGGTTGCCGTTAGATTCTGATTCTGTACGTAGTTTCTTTTGATCATAATCAGCGTCCACTTTTCCACTTACACCTCACACGCATTGACATTAGAGGGTGTATGATAAGGAAAGAAATTGGTGAGAAGGTTGTGTTAGTCTTCAATTATTATGTTTGATTGCATTGATTACAGAGTATGAATGAAGTCCTTCCTTATACTATAGCTATACTTTTGTTGTGCTATTGTTCTGCCCTTGAGAGTCTTTGCAACATACTTAAGTCTAGCTAAGCTACAACCTCTGTTTCACTACAATATCTTCGTTGTTTTCATGCAATGCCTTCTATAATTAAGGGTTTTTGGAAAGGGCAAGGAAGACGGTGGAGGAGCTGTTAGAGGTGGTCGATCAGAAATGGGCATCTGCATCAGGTTTGGGTTCACTCGCTCTCACTGCCTACCAGCAACTCCAAGCCTTGCTTCTCAAGATTACAGGTGCCTACTAAATTACCTACTCCTTGAACTACTATCCAATACAATTTTGTGCTTTGTATGTGTGGCTATGACAGCTGAGACTATCACCATTGATTCATTCAATTAATTAATTTTTTGCGCTAATTTTGTTGATTGTCAGTTGTCTCTTCGATTTGCATGTTCGCAGAGCGCGATAGGGCCAACCCAAAGATGGTAGACAACAAACATATGTATTGTGCAGCGACAGTAGGGGGGTTGAGCACAATACAAGGTCGACGTTGGAAATTTTCAGATTTTTTGGATTTTTTTTAATTAATCTGATTTGAAATTATTATTTGGGAACAAAATCTTTTTCAATGTCTTTTTATTTTGAGCTGGTCAGATTGGAGTATCGAATTTCTTTTATGATGTATAACACATGTTTCGTGTCAGAATTATATGCTAGATTGTATTTGACAAGAGCTTATTTATTTCAGTTTAGTCCCATTTTTGGGCCTAAATAACACCTTTCGGCTTGCACTTTTGGCTCGATTCCGAGTCTTTTTCATCGTTTTTATTAGCTTTTTAGTTGTTTTGTAGGTTTTCGCACTTTTGGAGCAAAAGCAAGGAAAACGAGCTAAAATGAGGCATTTTAGGGAATCCCGAGCGATTCCCCGAGCCTAGCTGAGCCGAGAACCGAGGCGGAGTCGAACCCGGGATCCTTTTCCTCAAGTTTGAATAGAATCAGGTTCGTAACACCCGCAACAGTCAATGTATCGGGCGCCACAATATGGAATGGAGGGAGGAAGGCTTGGCAGGAGAAGGTCGCCCCCGCTACAGGGGTGGTCGCATCTGCGACCTGCGCCTGAAGACAACCAAAGAAGTGTTGGCTGGGTACTTCGCGCCCTCTACACTTGATGTCGCGTCGGCTAATCACTTATAGTGCCCGCCACAGATCCTGTGGAACCCGCTAACCGCAGCAGACGCTGATCACTCCAGCCCATCCAGACTAAGGTCGCGGCCGCGACCTATGAGGTGCCACCCGCAACCCTGCGTAAACCCAAATCACCGGGCCAGGCTTCGCTGCTTCGCGCCCGCTACCCTTTTTGTCGCACCCGCGACATGCTCGGCCAGATGGTGATCGCGCCCGCGACCTGTCTGTTTCTGCGCGCAATTCTGGCTCTGAAAGTTGCGTTTTGCTCAACAGTTTTGCTTTGTTTATATACTCCAAGCTGCGATTTTAGGAGGGGGTCCCAGATTTTCAGTTTTTATCTTAGTTTTTAGAGAGAGATTAGGGATTTTAGAGAGAGATTAGCTTGATTAATCTAGGGTTTAGGTGTATTTTGGAAATGTATTGAAGGATTGAAGATTCAACAATTGAGAGATTGCTTTGGATCATCATTCCCACTGCCTTCCTTGTCCATTTCTACTGTTTTGGGTGACTTCTCTCCTTATCTTAATCTTTGTCAATTACGTTGATTGCTTGTTAATTACTTTACTTGCTTTTTAATTGCTTTAATTGTCTTCTAATTGTGTTGTTTGGTTTTTGATTGTTGTTTGATAATAGAAATCATGCTTAGGGTTGGTTTGGAGGTTGTTAGTTTAGTGATTAGATTTAGTAGCTAGAACCCTATGGGTTAGGGGGTAATTAAGGGTGTGAATGGGTGATTAGGTTTGAGTTAGTAATTTTAGTGAGTAAATAGTTGGGAAATCAATTTCCAACTCCTATCCTTCCCTCAAGTGGGATGTATTTGGGTCCGAAAGTTCCTGAATACATCAAACACTTGCGTTAGAAGGTTGGAGTTGGGATAGTTAATCCTCACCCACCAAAGTCGAAGGAGGTTAACTATGGAATTCCATTTCATTAACCTTCGGGTCCGTGGTGCACTTTGGGGAAGCTAATCCGGACTATCCTCAAGAGAGGAAGCTCGGTGGGTATTTTCTAACGGAATTGCCACTTGACTCTCCCTCCTTATTATTATCTTGTTGCAAAACCCATTTCCTTATCCCCGTTTGCATCCCGAAAAACTCCCGAAGCCCATTGTCCTACCTTGACCTGTCCTTAGTTTTATTTGTTGCTTTGTGACCCCTTTTTCAACCCGTTGCCTTACCTTAGCGATCTTATACCCGACCTAGATCGAGTTTCTTAGACTTAGGCCCCTTGCTCCCTGAGAGAGAACGAAAAACACTGGTTAATACAAACCACGTTTACACAAAATGGCGCCTTTGCCGGGGAGCAAGTGCCCCTAGCTTAGTTTCTTTGTCTTGAATTGTTTAAGGTTGCTTTCATGCTTGAAATTATTTTGTCCCAATCCCGATGAATTTGATGGTTCTTCATTTCTTGTGGGAGGTTTCGAGTTCTAATGGCTGAGGGCCAAGCTGGTTCACCCCGTACCCTCTTATCATATGTGTAATACCCCAACTTTTAACCACAAGATTAAACCACTAATTATGAACCCAAACCTGTGATTAGCGCAGCGGTACACTTAAGCTTGAGTATTACCGCCGTCCCCACTCGGGACAAGGCAACACAACCACCAAAAAGACTTCAAAACCACAAGGAAAAGATAAGCTTAACTCCAACATAAGCCAACTCATAATACTACTTTTACAACACTTGAACTAGGTACATAGTCATTTAAATAGAAAGGTTCCACAACTTCTTCCATTTCCTGAACGCCCTTGCTTATTTGCGAAAGACCTCGGAGTCTACCTTGCTTGGGTCGGATTACTTCTGACTGGATTTACCCTTGCCTTGGGAGCTCGAACCTCCTAAAACAAAACATTTAAAACAGGCGCAAACGTGAGTGGGGAAATACTCAGTACACAAACCTCCAACACGTCAAACCGTTCGAAAGCGGTTTTCGGTGTCGGCATTTAAATTCATTTTGAAAACGGGAACGGGGCTAAAATCATACTCTAAATTCTCTGTAAAAATCAGATTCCCAAACAGAACCTTAATGCTCCTTAATCTCATTTCTAATGTTTGTTTAAGCTCCTCAATCATACCAATTCACAACCAAACCTCAAATTACCTAATTTTCACCATATTTCCAGAAATAAACACTCAAAACTTATTCAAATACAGCCATAAACTTCACATGCAACCATAGATTACAACATGCTATTTGAGACAACATTTAAACTAGTACCTTCTTCATGAAAACTCTCCAATTTATAACACTAGAGCATAAAAACACTTATTTAACCTAATCAATACTCATAATCAGTCCCTAAACTCACTGTTTCTTGCATAAACCCACATGCATAAAGAGGAAAATCATTATTCAACATAATTTCAACCAAAACACCTCAAGAACAACTCAAAAAACTCACATGCATTCAACCCAACTCAAACCCTAACTTAGTAATTACAATCACAACTTTGAATTCATGCTAAAGGAGTATAAAAGTGATAGAATTTGCAAGAATAACATAAAAAGAACATGAATTTCAGATTAAGGTTTAATTGGATTTGAATTGGGGGTTTGAGAGATTAGCTTCGAGGAAGAAAATTGATGAAAACACAAGAGAGAGGGAGGAGTGGGCGACGGCCACCCTTGGACGGCGGCGGGAGGCGGCGCCGGTCGCCGGAAACCGCAGCAGGGGGGGTGCTCGGCAGTGAAGGAGTAGAGGGAAGAGAGAGGAGTGAGTGTGTGTGTGAAAATAAAATGATGAAAATGAACCCCTAACCCCCCCTAATACTAATATATACCACCCTACTTAACTTAGGACAACAATTAAGAGCTTAATAAAATCAGAAACATCAAGCTAAATAAAATAATTATAAGTATACTAGATTGAAATAAATGGTTTGTATAAAATAAAATTAATCGATAACAAATCGGTACAATAGATTGGAACCTAAAATTAAATAGGTAAAATATAAGTATTACTTGTAAATACCTAAAAAAGAGTACAACCTAAATAAATTAAGGTTTGGATAATAAAATACAAATGTTAAGGAGTAAAATAATTAAACCCCTTGTTGGTTAAAGAAATAATGTAACCGATAAAATCCGAAGTAGTTTAACTTAACGGGTGAATTAAGAAACTCAATGATTTTTAAAACGATAACTCGACACCCTTTTGCCATCTCCTGCTCGAGACTTGTCACCGCTACATAATTAAATTAAATAAAATCGAAAAAAAATTAGAACGTAATTTAGATAATTACGACAATTAGTTCATTAATTAATACAGTTTTAGGGCGGGTTGTTACACCCTCCCCCCCTAAAAGAAAGTTTCGTCCCCGAAACTTGCTGTTGGTAGCGATTGCGGTTGATTTACCTCCAAAGAGATGAGGGTATTGTTTCTTCATGCTTTCCTCGGTTTCCCATGTGGCTTCTGAGGTGTCTTGATTTGCCCAAAGCACCTTGACCAAGGAAACTTCCTTTGAACGTAGTCGTTTAGTTCTTTGATGTAAAATCTGAATCGGCTGCTGCTCGAAAGTTAGATCTTCAGCTAATAACGGGGGTTCTTCATCAAGAATATGCGTCGGGTCCCGCACGTATTTTCGGAGTTTGGAAACGTGAAAAACATCATGAGTCTTCCCTAAGCTAGAGGGTAATTCTATCCGATATGCCACTGGATTGATCTTTTCCACAACGGGGTATGGCCCGATATGGCGAGGGCTTAATTTCCCTCTAATGTTAAATCTTCGGACCCCTTTAGTTGGAGAAATCTTAAGAAAAACTTGGTCTCCAACTTGAAATTCGAGCGGCCTTCGCCTGTTATCCGCATAGCTCTTTTGCCTGCTTTGGGCGGTCTTGATGTGTTGCTGAATGACTCTGATCCTATCCGTGGTGTCCTGGATTAACTCTGGACCTATGACTAATGCTTCGTCTAAATCTCCCCAACACAATGGGGTACAACATCTTCGGCCATAAAGAGCTTCAAAAGGAGTCATTCTAACGGTGGACTGATAGGTATTGTTATACGAAAACTCTACCAGCGGGAGATATCTGTCCCAATTCCCTTGAAAATCTAAAACGCACGTACGTAGCATATCTTTTACGATTTGGTTCACTCTCTCGGTTTAACCGTCACTCTCCGGATGGTAGGAGCTACTAAAGTTGAGTTTAGTACCAAAAGCCTTCTGCAGCGCGCTCCAAAATCTCGATTGAAATCTTGTGTCTCGATCAGATACTATATCTTTTGGGATTCCGTGCAGCCGGACAACCTCTTGAATGTATATATCTGCCAACTTATCTACCTTCCACCCTTCATGGATAGGAATAAAATGTGCCGACTTTGTAAGGCGATCCACAATCACCCAGATGGCATTCCTTCTGGATACAGTGAGGGGCAATCCCATAATGAAATCCATAGAAATCGAATCCCATTTCCATGTGGGAACTTCCAAGGGTCTAAGTTCACCTGCTGGTCGTTGATGCTCTGCCTTGACCCTTTGGCATGTTAAGCATTTATCCACATAGTTGGCTATGTCCCTCTTCATATTCGGCAACCAAAAGTTTTCTCTAAATCTCTATACATTTTTGTACCTCCAGGATGTACGGAATAGGATGAATTGTGGCCTTCTTCCAACAGCTTAAGCCTTAACTCTCCCCTGTTGGGTACACATAACCTATTCTGAAACCTTAAAGTCCCGTCCTCTTGAATCAAAAATCCTGGCATCCCCTTCACTACTAGATTATCCATGATCCTCTTAAGCTCGGGATCGTTTAACTGTTCTGTCTTAATTTCTTCAATAATGGACGGTTGTAAGGACAATGCAGCCAATCTCTTAATCACCTCCCCTTGCCTAACTAGCTCAACGCTCTCTTTACTCAACTCTTGCTGTAATTTCGGATGGATTTTGAGGCAGGTCAATCTCCCATGCTGAGTCTTTCTACTCAGAGTGTCAGCCACAGTATTTGCTTTACCAGGATGGTATTGGATATTCAGATCATAATCCTGAATGAGTTCTAACCACCTTCGTTGCCTTAAATTCAACTCCCTTTGAGTGAATATGTATTTGAGACTTTTGTGGTCCGTAAAGATAGTCGTAGGAACTCCATAAAGATAATGCCTCCAAATTTTCAGGGCAAACACCACTGCTGCGAGTTCTAGATCATGCGTTGGATAATTCTTTTCGTAAGGCTTCAGTTGCCGTGACACATAGGCTATTACCTTATTGTCCTGCATCAGCACACATCCCAACCCTTGATGGGATGCATCACTATATACCACATACTCCTTTCCTTCCTCGGGAAGGGATAACACCGGTGCGGTCGTTAATCTTTCTTTTAGCGCCTGAAACGCTTCCTCGAATTTACCGGTCCATTCAAAATGGGTTGACTTTTTGAGAAGGTTAGTCAGCGGAAGAGCTATCTTCGAGAAATTCGGAACGAATCTCCTATAATATCCTGCCATACCTAAGAAGCTTCGAACTTCGCTAACCGTAGTGGGTCTTGCCCAATCCTGAACAGCAGAAACTTTGCTAGGGTCCACCTTGATTCTTCACTAGTAACTATATGCCCTAGAAATGGCACTTGCTTAAGCCAAAACTCGCACTTTGAGAACTTAGCATACAGCTGTTGTTCCCTTAGGTTTTGAAGGACAATCCTTAGATGACTCTCGTGCTCTTCCTGCTTCTTTGAGTACACTAGAATATCATCTATAAATACTACCACAAACTTATCCAGATAAGGTTTGAACACTCGGTTCATCAGATCCATAAAGACTGCTGGTGCATTTGTAAGCCCAAACGACATCACTGTAAATTCATAATGCCCGTATCTTGTCCTGAAAGCAGTCTTGGGAATGTCCTTGGCCCTAACTCTGAGCTGGGGGTAACCTGACCTTAGATCAATCTTGGAGAACACTCCGGCCCCTTGGAGTTGATCGAATAGGTCGTCGATCCTCGGGAGAGGGTACTTGTTCTTGATGGTAACCTTGTTCAACTCTCGGTAGTCAATACATAGCCTTAAGCTACCATCCTTTTTCCTCACGAATAACACTGGCGGTCCCCAGGGTGATGTACTAGGTTTGATGAATCCTTTACTCAACAAATCATCCAATTGTACCCTTAACTATTTAAGTTCTGCAGGTGCCATTCTGTAAGGTGCCTTAGATATAGGTCTAGTTCCCGGAATTAGCTCAATCTCAAAATCGATCTCCCTCCTCGGGGGTAACTCCGCAACTTCTTCGGGAAAAACATCCAGAAAGTCGCGCACCACGGGGATCTCTTCTATCTTGGGTGGACTCTTCGGACTTTCGCTTACCGAACACAGGTAACCCTCGCACCCGTGATTTAGCAGCTGTCGAGCCTTCACATAAGTTATGATGGGACACGGTTTAACTCCTAAGTCCCCAATGAAACGAACTTCTCTACCCGAAGCGTTCTTAAGGATAACTATACCTTCCCCGCACCTAATCTGCGCTTGAGTGAAGCGTTCTTAAGGATATGGTGGTGGATTAAGAGGGGCGGAACCTAAAGATGACTCCGGATGGGTAACTAATCCTGGGTTAATTTGAGGCCCTTGTATCTCAAGTTGGTTTCTTCTCGAAGCTTCACTCTCGGACCCTCCTAGTGGTGGTGAATTCCCCGAATTTTGCGACATGCTACAATATAACAACAAAGCATGTTATTATTCCACATAATTTAACACTGTTCCCCCTTTATATAACTGAGCCATAAAAGTTTTAAGTTTTTACCAAGCGTCTCCTTATAGGATCCTTGTTACTTCGCTAGGTTATAACCCCCACATATATGCATGTAATATTAGAAACCCCAACTAAAATCCTCACAATCCCATAATATCATAAGATACATCGACCTATGCAGTAAAAAAAAACATGTGTAATACTACTGCACCCAATCAACCAATTGCGGGAATGGAAACCCTGTTTAATTGTCCTACGGCAGGCTTTTCCGCCCTTCATTCATAAAACAGCGCGATAGCAAATAAACAGTTCTGAGGTTTTCCCGAGTTACAATCAATGCTCCCCTTTTGCAAAATAATCAAAGGGAGATCACAAAATTAGCATAGTTTGACTAATTACAACGGTGACCCAAGGCAAAATATTTAGTCACCCGCAATGTGTATGCAGTCATCTAGCTTAATCTAAGGTTAGCTTCCTAGCTATCCCTGCACAAAAGTTAGTTATATTCTGAATTCTTCAAACTTGTGAGTTGCACCCTTCCTGCTCCCTAGCTTCCTCCACGTGTCGTAGTCGCAAGGGATGAACACTCTTGCGCTTGGTGCGACGGATCTTGGGCCCCAAGTCGGTCCAGTCAAAGCGCTTCGCTACCGGCACTACATGAGTAGATGTTCCCTCGTCGCGATTCTTAGCGTGCCTAGGCTCTGGGCATTCCACTTGTTGGTCCTGATCCATGCTAGGATCATCTTCTTCCCCCCCGGCCCCTCGGGCTGTGGGCGTAGTCTCCCCATGAGTAGGCGATCTCGGAACGATCGGGCGTCCCGTGATGAGAGGGGTAAAGTGCAACCGTACCTCATCCGCCGGTGGAGAAAACACATGCGGTGGAGTCACTCCTGCATTAGGAGGAGCGGGCAACGCTAGCATCTCGTGTAGGTAGGGTCCTAGCTTGCTGACATGGAGGCCTAATGATTACGCAGTTTGTGTGATAACTGCCTCCATAGCTATTTGGTTCCAAGCTCCAACGTAATTAAGGCACCACGCATGACGTCCTGGTTCTCCTCGAAGGAGCAGTTGGCGATACCTGTCTCTAATATCATCCCACGGGCTCTCGTGGGGAAGAGTGGCGAGTAAGCATCGGGCTCGACAATCATCGTCATGGTACTCCGATTTTGGATTTGCGACGCAATGAACTTTGAAAGCATCTTGCAAGACTTTGAGATGGGCTTGAACGTTCGTAGAAGGTTCCATGAACATCGCGAAAGGATTTGGGAGAGGGTTTCCGTTGGCGTCCATCTACATCATACATAAAGTGCAAACGCAAGGTCTTAAAAGTCTTACAAATTAAAGAAAACTTGATGGCGTAAATAAAAGAAACAAAAACACATGGCAAGGTTCGAGTCTCAACCAAGTTATTCCCTTATGAGAAATCAAAGAAGCTCTTGTTCAATTTCTTTTTAACAATTTCTTGTACCCCTTAACTCGCGTCATTTTGAACGTCCTAACAAATTACTCCCATACTAAGCTCAAATACTCATTTCACCCTACACCAATCCCACTTGGGACTTGTATTATAACCGTTACATTAACAATTACGAATCATTACAAAGTACTTTAACAGGCTTCATTATTCCCCAATATACTTATCAAGCTTTACTTGCGTAAACCCTTAGATTCAACTCAAATTTCACTTAAATTCTCCTTAAGATTTGACTAGAGTTCTCTAAAATCCTGGGAAAATTTCGTGACACTCCAGAAATAGAGCTATCCCCAAATTTACATAATCTTGTATACCTGCAAGGAAAACAATTCATACTCTATACAACACCTAGAGCTTCATGCTCTTCAACAAATCCCACATAATCACAAATTTTTCCCAAACTGACCATAAGCGATACACATCCCACACATACTTAACTTTCCCTCTCAAGTCTAAAGCATAATACTCACTATCTTAGGGAATTCTACAACCCCAAATTCCACTTATAACACCGCTCTGATACCAAAACTGTAACACCCCAACTTTTAACCACAAGATTAAACCACTAATTATGAACCCAAACCTGTGGTTAGCGCAGCGGTACACTTAAGCTGGAGTATTACCGCCGTCCCCACTCGGGACAAGGCAACACAACCACCAAAAAGACTTCAAAACCACAAGGAAAAGATAAGCTTAACTCCAACATAAGCCAACTCATAATACTACTTTTACAACACTTGAACTAGGTACATAGTCATTTAAATAGAAACGTTCCACAACTTCATCCATTTCCTGAACGCCCTTGCTTATTTGCGAAAGACCTCGGAGTCTACCTTGCTTGGGTCGGATTACTTCTGACTGGATTTACCCTTGCCTTGGGAGCTCGAACCTCCTAAAACAAAACATTTAAAACAGGCGCAAAAGTGAGTGGCGAAACACTCAGTACACAAACCTCCAACACGTTAAACCGTTCGAAAGCGGTTTTCGGTGCCCCGGCATTTAAATTTATTTTGAAAACGGGAACGGGGCTAAAATCATACTCTAAATTCTCTGTAAAAATCAGATTCCCAAACAGAACCTTAATGCTCCTTAATCTCATTTCTAATGTTTGTTTAAGCTCCTCAATCATACCAATTCACAACCAAACCTCAAATTACCTAACTTTCACCATATTTCCAGAAATAAACACTCAAAACTTATTCAAATACAGCCATAAACGTCACATGCAACCATAGATTACAACATGCTATTTGAGACAACATTTAAACTAGTACCTTCTTCATGAAAACTCTCCATTTTATAACACTAGCGCATAAAAACACTTATTTAACCTAATCAATACTCATAATCAGTCCCTAAACTCACTGTTTCTTTCATAAACCCACATGCATAAAGAGGAAAATCATTATTCAACATAATTTCAACCAAAACACCTCAAGAACAACTCAAAAAACTCACATGCATTCAACCCAACTCAAACCCTAACTTAGCAATTACAATCACAACTTTGAATTCATGCTAAAGGAGTATAAAAGAGATAGAATTTGCAAGAACAACATAAAAAGAACATGAATTTCAGATTAGGGTTTAATTGGATTTGAATTGGGGGTTTGAGTGATTAGCTTCGAGGAAGAAAATTGATGAAAACACAAGAGAGAGGGAGGAGTGGCCGACGGCCACCCTTGGACGGTGGCGGGAGGCGGCGCCGGTCGCCGAAAACCGCAGCAGGGGGTGCTCGGCAGTGAAGGAGGAGAGGGAAGAGGGAGGAGTGAGTGTGTGTGTGAAAATAAAATGATGAAAATGAACCCCTAACCCCCCTCTAATACTAATATATACCACCCTACTTAACTTAGGACAACAATTAGGAGTTTAATAAAATCAGAAACATCAAGCTAAATAAAATAATTGTAAGTATACTAGATTGAAATAAATGGTTTGTATAAAATAAAATTAATCGATAACAAATCGGTACAATAGATTAGAACATAAATTAAAGAGAAATTAAATAGGTAAAATATAAGTATTACTTGTAAATACCTAAAAAGAGTACAACCTAAATAAATTAAAGTTTGGATAATAAAATACAAATGTTAAGGAGTAAAATAATTAAACCCCTTGTTGGTTAAAGAAATAACGTAACCGATAAAAACCCGACGTAGTTTAACTTAACGGGTGAATTAAGAAACTCAAAGATTTTTACAACGATAACTCGACACCCTTTCGCTATCTCCTGCTCGAGACTTGTCACCGCTACATAATTAAATTAAATAAAATCGAAAAAAAAATTAGAACGTAATTTAGATAATTACGACAATTAGTACATTAATTAATACAGTTTTAGGGCGGGTTGTTACAATATGTCGTTCCATCATTGGGTACGGGAGGCAACCCGATGACTTTACCTCCATTACCACCCGATGTCGTGTTCGAGTTTAAACCGTACTTACTTAAAGTCTTCTTAAGCAATCAATTTCATGGAGACAAATCCGAGAGTCCTATTGCGTATATCGAGAAATTCGAAGATCGGATTAGTTTCATGCAAGTTCCTGGTTTATCTTCAGAATTCATGAAATTGATGTTCTTTCCTCTAACTCTGACGGGGATAGTAAAGACATGGCTTCAAACGTGCCTTCCTGACACTTATTCTTCATGGGAGGTACTTAAAAGAGATTTCCTACACAGATTCTTCCCAGCGGATGAAACATATAGACGCCAGCATGTTATTATGTCTTTCAAGCAAGAACCCAAAGAAGATCTTTTCGAGGCTTGGGGGAGATTCAAAGGTCTCCAACGCCAATGTCCACATCACAATTTACCGGGTTGGATGCTACTTCAACACTTTTATTATGGACTTTATGGCTCATACAAAGAATCTATTGATCGAGCATCCGGAGGGATATTCTTAAAGAAAACTGCGGAGGAAGCCAACATTTTTCTACATGAGGTATCTCAAAATGTGCCCAATTGGGGAAGCGACCAAAATTCAGGAAATGGGGATTATTCATTGGAACACAACCCCACTATTAAGCTTCTAATGGCCACTGTCCTTGATTTGCAAAAGAAGATGGTGAATGATTAAATTTCCAACCAATTGAAAGTAGCTCAAGGTATGCAAACCTTTGCATCCACTTCCATTCCTAATATGCATACTTGTAAGTTGTGTTTTGGCCTACATTCTGAGCATCAATGTATGGAGTATCGTCAAGTAGAGCACGTGAATGCCATCTATTCCAACCAACTTTACTCCCATTCTTATGAAGATCATGATCGTAGCTATATAACATTTGCCAATCCTGTGTTCGATCCTGTTTCTCAACCCTATGACTATCATGCATATTCTCAAGGAGAGTTCTCACATCAACCCATCCCACAACCCCAATTTTCTCAACCATCCCAAGATTCTATGGTGGAAAAATTATTGCA
This sequence comes from Portulaca oleracea, assembly GCA_029582165.1. Taxonomy (NCBI): domain Eukaryota; kingdom Viridiplantae; phylum Streptophyta; class Magnoliopsida; order Caryophyllales; family Portulacaceae; genus Portulaca; species Portulaca oleracea. The sequence continues at coordinate 5,344,291 of CM055878.1, read as the reverse complement.
ACAAATTGTGGCTAATCAAGAAAGTGAGGAGGCTCGTCTTAGAGACCTTGAAACCCAAATGACCCAAGTTGATCAACAAATATACCTTTCTCAACCCATTCAACATCAACCTATCCATGGGGAGCAAGTTAATGCTATTACCCTAAGGAGTGGAAGAAAAATTGAAGAACCTAAGGTAGTGGAGGAGAATGTGGAAGAGGAGAGATCTTTGGGAGAGAATGAGGGAGTTGTGGCGGATAGTACTGAAGAAGAGGACTTAGAAGTTGAGCAAGCCATAGTTGAGGAGAAGGAGAATGATGTCATGGTTAATGAGGCCGAGGATGAGGAAAGGGAAAAGTTGGAAGAAAGGGTAGAGATTGAGAAAAGACGAGAGAAAGGGAAGGAAGTCTTGAGGGAAGATAATCATGAAAACCCATTGGAGAAACCCGTTTCATATAGACCACTAGTACCTTTTCCTAGGAGATTGATTCAACATAAAGACAAGGTGAAGTTTTTACTATTTATTGATATGTGGAAAAAGCTCCAAGTCAATATTCCTTTTCTGGATGCCATGACAGAGGTTCCTTTTTTCAAGAATCATCTCAAGGACCTCTTGACAAACAAAAGGAGAGTCAAAGAGTCGTCGGCTGTTCATCTCACCGTTAGTTACAATGCTATTATGGGGAGTAAAACCCCCGAGAAACTTGCCGATCCCAGTAGTTTCTCCATACCGTGCTTAATTGGTGATATGAGAATTGATAACGCATTATGTGACTTAGGGGCAAGTGTGAATGTCATGCCACACTCAATATGTAAGAAGTTGAATCTTGATGACTTGACCCCTACAGCTATTAGCTTGCAACTTGCTGATCGAACTATTAGGAAGCCCTTGGGAATATTGGAAGACGTCCCGGTTCAAGTGGGAAGCTTCCTTATCCCTTGTAACTTCGTTATTTTGGAGATGGATGAAGATTGGAAAAATCCTATTATTCTTGGTTCGACTCTTCTTGGCCACTACAGGAGAAATGATAGATGTAAAAAGAGGTCGATTGTCTGTTTATGTGGGGAGAGAACATATTGATTTTGATCTTGATCCTTCGAGAAGAAACCCATACAAGGAGTCACGTTTTAAGGTCAATGCGGTGGTTGGGATAATGGATGAGCATCAAGAAGAGCCATGTTTACTTGTTGAGGAACCGGATGATTAGCGTGGAGAAAATCAATTCTTGTGAAGATGGATTATGGATGAGCATCAAGAGGAGCCATCTTTTTATTTCAAGCTTTGTGAAGATGGATTCAATTCTTGTGATGACTTCCTCAACACCGTGCCTTTGAGGAAGGAGATTGCTTTGAATGAAATTTACATTGAGCATATGGAAGTGAGAGGGATGGTTTTAAAAGGCCCGAGACCCGACAAACCACCAAATATCAAGTCGGGGTTATTTCCATATTCTATCCATCCTATTAAGTCTCTAAGAAGGTGTGCTCCCTAATTGCGAAAGAAGAGGAAGCGATGGAAAAGGAAGACGAAACATTGGTGGAGCAAGATTAGGAAGTCACCACCTTTATTTCCTTCGTGGCTGACTAGACCACCAGAGAATCATCCCGGTTCATTGATGAGTTTCATTGAGGTGCGCGGTAGGAAAAGGAGGAAGAGTTGGTGGAAAAAGCTAATCGTGCTTCTCTCATGCACACCACACCTTTCGAGAATCAAGTAAGTATAAAGGTCAAACTCGGGACCTTAAACAAGCGCTTTTTGTGAGGCAACCCATATTTTTACTTATTATTCATTCTTTTTACTCTACTTTCTTGTTTTTCTAAGTTTTTCTTTTTTTTCATTGTATTTTTCCTTCTTTCCTGGGTCTTTTTAGTTTCCTTAGGTTTATTTTTGCTTTTCTTTTCTCTTCTTTGTTTTTCTTTGTTTTATTTTGAGGTATTAGCTCTAGGAGTTTGAAGAGAAAAGAGTAAAAGGAGAAAAGAAAGAGGAAAATGATGTGGAAAAAAAAGAAAAAAAAAAGCAGTTGAAAAATAAGAAAAATAAAAGAATTAAAGTTGGGTGAAGGAAAGAAAATTTTAAGTGTGGGGGAGTGAGAGTGAAGTTTGAAGTGATTTTGGGAGTTTTAGTGAAGTCTAAGAAGAATGAGTTCAAAAGAGAATGAATTGTGGAGTTTTAGGACTTGGAACATTTTTTTGAAGCTGAAATTCGAGGTTTGGAGGCAGCATGGCGTAGCACCCGCTACGGCAGTCGTAGCACCCACTACGTTGTTCTGCCGGCATATTCCAGGTCCGTAGCACCCGCTACGGCAGGCGTAGCACCCGCTACGTTGCTGGCTGTAAGTTCTAACTCCTTACTTTCTATCCTTCTTCCTCTTTTCCTTCCTTTCTCTCTTCCCATCTTATCTCCCCATCCCATTCCTTTCACCAAGTTCCACTCTCAATTCTCGCCTCAATAAGTGAGATTCGGGGTTGACGTATGTCCCGGTCAATGTTTATATTGTATATATGTTTTAGTCTTTGTTTTAGTTCGTTTATTTCTTTTTCTAATCTTGCATGCGAGATTTACAAGCTTAGATTGTTTTTGCTTGAAAATCCTAACCCTATGCTTGGTCGTTTTGGATCGCGGATTGAGAGTCATTTTTAAATGAAGACCTCGAGGTAACCTTCTTTCGCCCTCTCTTTGAGTGAATATACTTCTGATCCATGTTGCATGCTTGATTTTATTTTAGGTGGCACGCCCCTTGGTGTGAACGTGTTGGGATTATTTGTTGATGGAGCCGTGTAGGCTCCGGTCGTCACCGCTTTTACTTGCTAGTTGTTTTTGTTTGTTTGCTTTTTGTAGGCGTTCTACCTTTCATGTGACACCTTTCCTGCAATGAGGACATTGTGGCATTTTAAGTGTGGGGAGAAGATATTTATGTTCAAGGGTAGATCACCTGACATTTTATTTTTATTGTTTCTTAGTTTTTGCTAAAATTTTGAAAATTTTGTGTGAAAAAGTACAAAAAAGGAGTGAAAACCCCTAACGTTTTCGTTTTTCTTTAGTTTTTGCTTTGTTTCCAGGACTGTGTAGTCAATGTATCGAAAACTTTGTTAATCTTCCTGAAAGAAACCGTTACGAGCATTGTCGTCCCTAGTCCGGGTGTTGCCATGACTCATCTAATTAGATTCACTTTGTTGATTGCAAAGTGAAGTCCTTGTCTCTTTCACTTCCTTTTTGAAACTATGAGACCTCGTTGAAAAAAAGAAAGTTAATTAAATCTGAATAATTTGTTATTTTTCGGCGAAACCAACAAGGGCCGGTGTGAGTGGGCAGCACTCACACCCCTTAAGCACTTCATTTGCGTATGGAGTAGCCTGAGTTGGGAGGGTGACCACTTTTCGGAGGGCCGTGTCAATTCCCGAAAAAACCGACTTAATTTGTTGGTTCACCAACGTGGTTTGATGTGGGTGGTTGTGGCGCCCTCGTCCCTTAATTACCTTGTTTATGTATGGAGCGAAACCATGCTGGGAGAGTAAACCCCTTCCCGGGCCGCATCAATATCGAAACATGCCAACTAGAAAAAAAAAAAAAAAAACTAAGTGCTAACTGAAAGAAAAGAATAGAAAGTAGCTTGTAAGCAAATAAAGTGAGGAACATTTCCTTGCGTTTCCTGCGGCCCTCACCAAGCCAAGGGCGACACAAGCGGGGGAGGGTAACTCTTTGCTAACCCTTTTGCTTTGAAATGAGCTCGGGTGGTGATTTTTGATTTGGATCAATCGGAATCAACAAGGATACACTAGCACATGTCCACATAGGGCTTTGTTTTGTAGGAGACATATGGGAAACGAAAACCTGAAAGATTGGCGATACCTTGGACTAGGTGTAACGCCCCCAGGTTACTAACCTTAGGATTAAGCTAACAAACCGCTTAACCTAAAGATTAGTAGCGGATAATCACCTGAGAGTATTACCATCACCCATGAAAATGGACTTGGCTAAACTAATACCCAACAAAACAATAAACACAAACAAATCATCACACCAATCCCGTACTCGGACATATCTTAACTTAACACCACAAGCGGCAAGTAAGACCCTTAATTTATTACACAACCCTCCAAGACGAAGGACTTTAACATACTTGAAATTCACATTAATCAACCGCAAACATAAAAAACAAAAGTCATTCACTGAGCTCGGCACGCACACCCAATAATCGATATTAAGTATCTTCCAAAAGCCTCCACATTCGACGGAAGTACATTTTCGTTGCTTTCGGGTTCCGCCCTTCTGGAATATTGCTCTTGCCCTTGCCCTTTTCTGGAGGTCCTAAAAGTAACATTTTTAGAACTTAAAAGTGAGATTAACTCAGTACGTACACTACCGAACTAGGGAAATAAAATAATAAGTAAAGCTTATAGTTTGAAACTTTTAAGCGCGGTTCCACTAAGTAAATAATTAAAAGTAAAACCATAAAAAGGAAGACATGAGAAAGGCATACTTACAGGATAGCCAAACTTGAACCAATTATGAAATTCATGTAACAACACCTTAAATTGATCACTCTTAACAATCCACAAGGTAATAAAATAGTAAATCATATGCTAAGGGAGTAAGTAACCTCATAGAAGGGAATACATGTTCATGGTTTGCAATTGAAAGACACAACTTGGATGGGCCAAATTGACAGATTCAAAACTTAACCTCGAAATCATTTTCTTGGCCTTATGAAGAGAGTAAGTAAAGGATTACAATCCTTGATTAAAAAACTTCATGACTAAAATAAAAGAGTCAAAAATAGAGGAAATCAGGACATGATGAATCTTAATATATATATGCCCTTACTTGCGATCATCGGCTAGATAGGCCTCCGTATGCGCATACCCGGACCGATCGAGAGATCTGGATTGTGGATATCTATTCTACTGGCCAGATTATCATGGTGTGCATCTAAGGCACTAAATATAACTCCTTGGGTGCACTAAGGCACATACATAATTTACATGAGGTGCACAAAGCACGTGAACATGGGGTGTACTATGACGTTAGTTTCTTGGTGTGCTTCTTAGCACAAAAACCATGGGCGGGGCTTTAATATCTTTAAGAAATTTTGGAAGTTTTACCCATAAAGTTAACTTTTCATAACAAACTTAAACAAAAATACATTAAAAGAACCTTTCTTGAATGGTACTTGAATTTCTTAAAGGCTTCTCAGAAGGTAACTCCTACGCTTTTCAAAACTAAGACTTAAACTTGGTTTTTTACAACATGAATTGGTATAACATAAATTATATAAAAAAAAAACCACTACATGGTTATAATAATCAAAGAAGTTCACTCCAAATACATAAGGAAAATTTACCCATAAAAGGAGTATTGTTAGTGTATGAAACTTACATATATATATATATATATATATATATATATATATATATATATATATATATATATATATATATACATTTATATCCTTGGTATGAAAGTATACATGAGAACCATTTTACCACATGTTCAAAATATAACGAGAATAATTAATTATGTACAAGAATTTCATAAAACCAATTAGTACACGTACCTTGAAACTCTAGAGACTCCGTGGCACAAGTAGGGACTTGAACAGCGGAAGGCAACGACTTCTTGGAGGGACTTAGAAAAGAGAAGAAAGTTAGAATTAGACCCCTATCTAGGTAGGAGAAAGGATGGATAACTTGAATAAATCAACCGGCTTGAATTATGAATTTCATTCTCCATCTTGCAATGAAAGGATCATAACTAACTCTATAAACCTCGTATCATCACATAAGAGGACTTTTCAGAAAGCTTAAAACACGCCTTACAACTTTGTTGTTAACCCCGAAGACCAAAAACATGTTTAAAAAGGCCAAAACTCTGATTTCCTAATCTTCCTAGAAAATAGAAGTGTCGGTAAAGCTTTTTCGAAAGAGCATAACTTGAGTTATCCTAATCAGTTTTGGGCCAGTAAGCTGTCTATGGAAAGCTCATGACTCATACTCCATTTTACATCTCATCACCAATTGATTTAAGCTTGGGAAGTGGTGAAAATTTAGCCCAGAATAGAAGCAACCATGTCAACCTAAATTCTTGAAATTCCAGAATTCTTGTCCTCCAAATAGAAGCCCATAACTCTCTCTCCCGATGTCCTATAGACGTTTACCATACCATTCTGGAAAGCTCAGAATGTCCTTTAAAACTTTCATGTATTACACCATAGCAACATCTAACTAGTCGAACATCACCCAACTTTATACTGTCGTCAGAAAATCTCAGATTCGCGCAAGATTAAGATTTTGGCCATAAATCCTAATATACTTATCGAAACGACGAACCGTAAAAACCGGGTGTTAGCTATCACTTTTATCTATCTAACCATGCTATAAAATTACCCAGAATCACGTCCCTTATTTTCTGGAAACAAAAATACCAACCAGATTGTGTGCTTCCTTGAAATCCATCAACATACACACTTAAACCTTTGTGTTTTGGCCTAAATTATTCTCAATACATAATTTGATTCCTACCAGCGCAATATTCAGATTTGAATTGCCAAGAAAAACACCATTTAAGTCCATTTTATTCTCATGCAACACCATTACATCAACTACTTTCACAATCCAACACCAAATACCACATGCATCACTTCAAAACTTCCTTTCTTCTTATTCTCAATCTAATCTATGAACATGTTCTTTGAAATTTAAAAAATGTCCATACTTTCATAGAGAATTACTCTATCAAAAATCACATGCATGCTCATTTCTTCTATACTTTTCAAGTAATTAAACACAAGAATATTTAGACACTTCTCAACTTACCCCAAGGCCACTTGAATCTCTAGTATTCTTTGGAATTCCTTCTTGAACCCTTAGAATCTTGAACAATCTTCTGAAAAAGACCTAAAATTATAAGGGAAGAACTTAAAATACACTCTTGATTATACTTAAAACACCAAAGAGGAGAGAGATGGAATGATTTACCACTTAAGAGGAATAAGGAAGGGAAAGAGATGGTGGTCCGGTGGTGGCTGTACGGTGGCCGACGGCAGCTGGTGACGGCGCTCGCTAGGCACGGCGGCGAGCAGGCAGGGGAGGTCGGGAGGAAGTCAGGTGGACAAGAGAAAGGGAGTCAAAGTGAGAGGGAGAGTTAGGAGGAATTATGTTCAAAAGCTCCCAATTATCTAATAACCTTCTTATTTATAATCAAAGGCCTAAACCAAAGGCCCCTCTCTTCTACTTGGCCGATTGAAATGGCCCAACTAATATAATTTTAATCAATTTAAAACTCTCCTTATACTTATATCTCCCCTAATTTCCCAAATTACTGAAATTTATTAATCCATAAAAAACGTTATTGATAGCCCAAATAAATATATCCATATAACTCCATAAAATTCCTCATAATTATATCCTTAAATTAAATTGGATAAAGAAGGCCCCGGTACATCGGTCTCGGTAAAAGAATTCATGAATGATCAGAACCACTGTAAAAATTATCGTTAGCATTTTTCCAAGAAAAGAAAATTAAATTGAATCGTTGATGATCGTTGCACTGTTCAACTCCTGCAAAACATATACTGGGTTAGAAAAAGGAACACGTGGTTTAATTAATCATGATTTAAATTTAACCTTAATTATTTAAACTAATGAATACATATTAGGGGGTGATCTTCGGGTTACTACACTAGGTGTCCGCGATGTGCTCATAATGGTTCCTTTTGGTTGAATAGTATCGTTTTCTTTGCGTTTGATTGCATGTCTCCTTGAGCAAGCGGTTCCTTCTTCCCTTTCTTTTTCAAACCTTGTTTTGTTTTTCACTTCCCTCTCTCCTTGTTTTGTTTTTCACTTCCCTCTCTCCTTGAGCAAGCGGTTCCTTCTTCCCTTTCTTTTTCAAACCTCGTCCACCTGGGCTGCCAGAGGGTTTAAAGGGCTTCGTGCATACACTAAATGCACTCATTTCCTCTCATGACAGAGGAGTTTGTGTTTAGTTTTTAATTTAGTTTGTTTTTTTTGTTTTGTTTTACTCGGGACGAGAAAAAGTTCAAGTGTGGGGGGTGTTTAGTCCCATTTTTGGGCCTAAATAACGCCTTTCGGCTAGCACTTTTGGCTCGATTCCGAGTCTTTTTCATTGTTTTTATTAGCTTTTTAGTTGCTTTGTAGGTTTTCGCACTTTTGGAGCAAAAGCAAGGAAAACCGGCTAAAATGAGGCTTTTTAGGGAATCCCGAGCGATTCCTCGAGCCTAGTTGAGCCGAGAACCGAGGCGGAGTCGACCCGGGATCCTTTTCCTCAAGTTTGAAAAGAATCAGGTTCGTAACACCCGCTACAGTCATTGTAGCGGGCGCTACAACTTGGAAAGGAGGGAGGAAGGCTGGGCAGGAGAAGGTCGCCCCCGCTAAAGAGGTGGTCGCACCCGCGACCTGCGCCTGAAGACAACCAAAGAGGTGTTGGCTGGGTACTTCGCGCTCGCTACACTTGAGGTCACGCCCGCTAATCACTTGCAGCGCGCGCCACAAATCCTGTGCCACCGGCTACGCCGCAGCAGACGATGATCACTCCAGCCCATCCAGACGAAGTTCGCGGCCGCGACCAATGAGGTGCCGCCCGCGATCATGCGTAAACCCAAATCTCCTGACCAGGCTTCGCTTCTTCGCGCCCGCTTCCCTTTTTTGATTTGGATCAGCGACATGCTCGGCCAGATGGTGATCGCGCCCGCGACCTAGACTGTCGCGCCCGCGACCTGTCTGTTTCTCCGCGCAATTCTGGCTCTGAACGCTGCGTTTTGCTCAACAGTTTTTCTTTGTTTATATACTCCAAGCTGCGATTTTAGGAGGCGATTCAAGATTTTCAGTTTTTATCTTTGTTTTTGGAGAGAGATTAGGGGATTTTAGAGAGAGATTAGCTTGATTAATCTAGGGTTTTGGTGTATTTTGGAATTGTATTGAAGGATTGAAGATTCAACAATTGAGAGATTGCTTTGGATCATCATTCCCACTGTCTTCCTTGTCCAGTTCTACTGTTTTGGGTGACTTCACTCTTTATCTTAATCTTTGTCAATTACGTTAATTGCTTGTTAATTACTTTACTTGCTTTTTAATTGCTTTGATTGTCTTTTAATTGTGTTTTTGATTGTTGTTTGATGTTAGAAATCATGCTTAGGGTTGGTTTGGAGGTTGTTAGTTTAGTAATTATGTTTATTGGCTAGAATCCTATGGGTTATGGGGCAATGAAGGGTGTGAATGGGTGATTAGGTTTGGGTTAGCAATTTTATTGAGTAATTACTTGGGAAATCAATTTCCGACTCCTATCCTTCCCTCAAGTGGGATGTATTTGGGTCCAAAGTTCCCGAATACATCAAACACTTACGTTGAGAGGTTGGAGTTGGAATAGTTAATGCTCACCCATGAAAGTGGAAGGAGGTTAACTAAGGAATTCTATTTCATTAACCCTCCGGGTTCGTGGTGGACTATCCTCGAGAGAGAAGCTCGGTGGGTATTTTCTAACGGAATTGTCACTTGACTCTCCCTCCTTATTATTCTCTTCTTGCAAAACCCATTTCCTTATCCTTGTTTACATCGCGAAAAACTCCCGAAGCCCATTGTCCTACCTTGACCCGACCTTAGTTTTATTTGTTGCTTTGTGACCCCTTTTCAGCCCGTTGCCTTACCTTAGCGCTCTTAAACCCGACCTAGACCAAGTTTCTTAGACTTAGGCCCCTTGGTCCCTGAGAGAGAATGACAAATACCGGTTAATACAAACCACGTTTACAATTTCCCAACTTTGCAATTATTCATTCGTATAGATGTTTGTTTTCGTAGTTGCAATTGCAATTTCTATCTTATTTATCGATTTTGGACACTGTTGTTGTCTTCCTTGAATTTAAATTGGTATACGACTGTTTATGGTTTGAATCTCTTTAGATTTAGAAGAGGTCGCAGAGTGTTATAAATGTGATTTGAATTTGGTTATAGTCACTTAAGGTTTCCATGGTATCTAACTCTGTTTATTAGCACTGGTTGTAAAAGAATCTTAGAATTAGCATATGCCTTGGTATACTACAAGTTGTTTGATAGATGCTATTATGTCATTCTTGAAATAGTAGTTCTCAATTTATATAATCACTTAAATTTAGTCATTTTCTTAGTCATTTTCTAATGTATCCTATACTTATGGTGAATGTATCTAGACTTCTAATGTTTATTGTCAAATGCTGTTTCTTTTCCTATGTTATTTTTGGCACTCCTATTGTTGTTTGATTGCTAATATTTTACACCTTCACCATTTATAGTATATTGGCAGTTTAGCCCGGTGTAATTGCAACCACAAAAGCGAGTTTGAAGCTTATTTTATGTCTGAATAAGTCTCTCTCTTCTTATCATCAATTGACATACTTAGATAATATTCTCCTATGTTGAAAAGAAAGGGCATTCACATCTGTGACAAAGTAGGTTGTATGTATGCATCCCGATCCATTTAAGGGTCATTATGTTCATCATTGGGGTTGCAATTTTGCACGACCATCTTCCCTTGCAGCATCATCCTTTATCTTTGCTGCCTCCTCCTAACAAAGTCAAAGTATAGCTTTACTCTTTCCGGAGAGCACAATGGCACTGCAGAAGATGGAACAAGTTATTTTCCAAGTATAATTGTATATTTTTTTTCCAATTGAATTATTAGCTCAAATGTATTTTTCAATTTTATATATTCTCATTTGAACAAATTATTAAGACATCATTCTACTTGATACTATCATTTACCCCATCTTTTTATTTGATGGAATTATTTATGTTATAATTATAAGTACAATTATAATTTGGTTGTCTTTGTAATTATCAAGTATCTAATTCATACTCTATACATTGCATGCACGGGTTTAAGACTAGTTGAGCATTAAAACTAATCAAATTAATCATATGAAACTCTTAGATGTGTGTTGAGTTAAAATTGTTATTAATATCACGTTAAATTTTACTTAGCTGACTTTAACCTTTATATTTATCTATATTTAAATCATTACTAATGTATCTTTCATTACTTTGAAAAACGATACCACTCATGAACTATATAAAAAGTTTTATATTTATAATTTTTTGTAAATATAGAATTATGTATAGAAAAAGCATTCTTTATTATAATTGATACAATTACACTGTCATTTATATTTGTATGCATAACAAACAAATATTACACTCTTATTGTTGATAAATATATATAATCATTAAAGAAAATATTATTCAAAATCATTAAAACCTAAATTATTATAAATCACTAATCTTAATTCAAAATAACTATTATACCTAATATACATAGCCATTACGTAGCTAATCAATATCAATAGTATAATTACTGACTAACTATAATCAAGTATCCTAGTGTCCTTACTCCGCTCTTATGGTCGGGTGAAGAAGATTGCCCCACGGAAGACTTCGGTGATCCAGTTTGCTTTGACCCAGGCTCGGGAAGGACGGTCACGACCATCCAATTAATGGATGTGCCGAGACGCCTTCTAAATAGGCATCATTTTCTCTTAGCATGAATAACGGAGGAGGACTAAAGTGGTGGTGCTGGGGTGAAGATGCTCAAGAGTTGAAGGTCAGCCACCTTGTCATGGTCGTGACCTCCCTGGTCACGACCGTGACACTCTAGTTGGGGGAAGTTTGATTGGAGCTGAGGTCAAGGCGTCGCGAGTGTAACCTCCCTGGTCGCGACCCCTTTCTCTCATTCTCGATGCCTTAATTAGGCAAATTTTTGGAGTAGTTTCGGTCAGACGCTTGTCATGAGCGTGGCATATTTGTCACGACTGTGACATTTTTAAAATCCTCTGTCGTCGCGACCGTGACTTCCCTGCGTATGATCGTGACTTCACCGTTACGCCCGCAACAGAGTTCGATGGTAGTTAGCCCCTTGCCCAAGACACCAGGTAGCGGTCGCGACTCCCCTGGTCGCACCCGCAATGCACCTGCTGTTGGGAAAATGATGTTTGACCGGCTTGAAACTTCTTCATCTTCTCTTGGCTTTTTGATCTTCTTGCGGTAAATATGACAAGACGGAGATTGAACTCAATAACCATACGATTATCTTATTTGGGTATTCCTAAGAATCATGGACGAACACATTTTCCTTCGGAACTATTTACTACACCGTAAATGTTCAAAGGGATTAAACTTAGCTCTTGTTGCACTCAAGACATAGGTTTCTCACCTGATTCTCTCAAGTATAGCTGCATTCTATACTTGAGAGGATGTGATTATAGAATGAAAGATTTGATGCTTGTCATACTCACAAATGGCTGGGGAATATCTTCTATTAATAGAAGAATTCCACCTCTAATCCAACCCTAATCACACCACTTAGTCAAAGGTATAATTAAGGTCCTTAATGAGGGATTATGACAGTGACCCACTAATATAGTTGTTGGAATACATATAATATCGGACTTAAAACGATATTATACACTTAATACATAAGATTATATAGCCGTTAGCATTAAAAACACATTCTCGCATTCAACACGGTCCGTGTTGAAGCAACACGTTCCGTGCTACCTCAACACGACCCGGGCTGAGCCCAAATTTGTTTTTTATGCCTTCTGGAGACCAACACGATCCGCGTTGGTCTCAAGAACACCCGTGTTGATCATATTTCTTATTGTTTATCTTATATAGGATCCTTAAACTTGTTCCACATGATTCCTCATGCTATATAATATTCTTATACTCTTGAAATAATTCCAACACCTGCTTGATCCGAGTTTCCTTTGTCTTAATTAGGGGTCGCTTTTTCTTTCCCATGCAATCTTTTTTGTTATGTTTTAAGTCAATTTTAATTTACTCACCTTTTGTCTGAGTCAGTTTGGGCTCTAAGTTGCAATTAACTTCGATTAAGTTGCTCTTTTAATGTTAGTATATGTTGGGGTTTTAATCCCTTTCCTTACCTATAAATGGGTTATTGGAAAAGAGAGGGAATTAAGTTACTTGATGAATGAATGTTATTTTGAGACCAACTCAAAAACTCTCTCTGATGAATGAATGGTACTTTGAGACCAACTCAAAAACTCTCTCTCAAAGTCTTTCTTCTTTATCCAAATTAACAATTTGGTGGTGGATTAAGTCATTCCTTTATTGGCTTGTGGTGGTTCAACCTTTATTAAGCCATGGTGGGATGATCAAGGTCTAGGTGGTCATTCTTTTTTACACTAGATCATATTGTTCAGGTATTCTATTGGGTTTATTCAAGGCAAGCTGGATTATATTATCTTTATCAAGATTATTATCTTCATTTACTCCTTACTCAAGCATTTTTTATTATTACTCAAGCGTTGTTGTTCTTGATTGATTTTGGTGTTTGTTGGTGCTCATGAACATGTTGAAATCATTGAAATTATTGGATGATGAAATTTGTTGGGTTTGAATCTTCTTGGGAGTCTTGATTCTTATTAGTGGAGTTTGATCATAATCAGTGTTTTGCCATCTTTGGAGTGTTATTTGGTTGTTGAATATTGTTGTGATCATATAGGTGACCCATATTCCTGGTGTGAATTATTTTCTTTGGATTGAGTATTGGTGGATCAAGTGTGGAATTAGAGATTGTTGGATTGTGATCGCATTGTGTTGACTGTATTGTGGTGATAGGTTATGATGATCGTGTGGGGATTGGAATTTGGTGTGGTTTTTTTTCCCCTCTACTTGGATTCTCCCTATTGTCTCTCTTACGCAAAAACTACAAAGAACCCTAAGCTAGACACAAGCCAACTACAAAAGAACCTAAACTACATAAAATAATCCTAAACACAATCTGTTCCTCACCTTTCTTCTTCATATGGATAACGTTAATGATCCTAAACAAGAAGAATCAAGTCGGTATCAAAGAACACCCAAGAGTTCTTCGCTTAAAGAGGCCCCTAACCTATGCTACGACAACTGACTTTCAAACATCAAAAATATTTTTGATGCCATTACTATAAGTCTTGCTCAAATTGGTGCACACCTCGAAGTTTGACCTCAACCTATAAGAAGAGATATACCCTCCCCTAGTCCTATATGTCCTCCTCCTAAATTTGAGTCGAGTGATGTTGATAGGGACTCTGTTCACATATTCCGTCGAAGGGGAAGAGGTGAGCAACCACCAAGGGATCACCTACATGATGTCAAGGTCGAGCTTCCGGAGTTCAATGGCTTCCTTGTGCCAGATAAGTATTTGGAGTGGGTACCATTGGTGGAATGCATCTTTGAAGCAAAGGGTTATAGTGATAAGAGGGCATTCAAGGTGGCGAGTTTAAAATTGACAAAGGTGGCTTCTTTGTGGTTTGAGAGTGTAAAGGGACGACGAGCATAGGATGGTCGGAGGAAATTGCATCATGGGAAAAGCTTAAGATGCTAATGAACAAGAGGTTTCTACGGAACACTTATAAGTAGGATATTCTTTGAAAACTCATCACCCTTAAACAAGAAAAGACAAGCATTATTGAGTATATTCAGGAGTTTGAGCAATTTTTAATCAAGAGTGAGCTTCAATAACCTCCCCAACAAACTATGATGAGGTTTTTGAACGGTTTGTCTGCCTTGTTTGCCAAGAAGGTTGAGATGGAACTGTACCACTCTTTGGACGAGTTGTGTAATGTCTCTATTAAAACTGAAAGAAGGAAAAAAGAACAAGGCTAATGCTAGGCCTTTCAACCGTCCATTTGCTCTTCCTCCAAAGCCAAACCCAATGGTTACACGTAGGCTGCAAGACACTCCTGGGTGTACCCCACCGCTGCCTAGAGTTAATAAGGGTAAAAGGATTTCTTATCCTTCACACACGACCTTACCAAAGAAGATGGAAGTGAAGAAGTATTTTAAATGCTAAGGCTATGGACATTTCCAAGCCGATTGCCCTACAAGGAGAACTTTGACCGTTCAAGAGGTCCAAGAAATTGTGTAACACCCTGAAAATTCAATTCTAAACTTACTCAAATTTAAACGTTGACTAACGGTAACAGTGGAGGACTTATTTTTTTTAATTGGGCGTTACTGCCGTATCCCCGAAGGGATACAAGGCAAGAAAGGGAAAAACTAACTAATCATTAATTACTTCAATTTAATAGACAACAGACTTTCAAGTACTAGAACAACACAAACTAAGCATTTAAAACATGAGGAGGACTCAATAATGTCGACCCCTAACAGTCAAAACAATTTGAAATTCATTTCAATTCAATTTTGGGGGAGGAGTGAACAAGTCAAATCTTTTGAAAAACACTTTCTTTGCCAACCAACCATAACCATCTTTCCAATTTATTAAGCGGGCGGATCTTACTTATTTGGCCCTTGAAGTCAAATGACCTCGCTATAATCATTCCAATCAATCACACATGCATAAAACTAACCCCGGGGAAGTAGCACTTATCAGGCATCCCTGATCTCTTGACAACCCCCCTAGAAGGATGCCGAGAACCTGGTCATTGGGGGTGTTGCCCGAAACCTCATTTACGTAACGTTTGAATTATTAATCAGGTTTAATACCACACCATTCAGAACTCAAACAATCCAATCCAATCCAAACCAAATCCCAAATTTCCAAAACCATTTCCAGATCACACATAAAAGACTGTTCACATTTTACCAACTCAAAAAAACATAAACAACATCCAAAATAGACAACCAATTTCACAATAAAATCACCTTTCGGGATGCAATTTCCAAAATGCATTTAAAATTATAAAACACATAAAGCGCATCCACATGAGAATTAGGACATAGACATTACCTGGAAATCTCCACTTCACTTCCATACACACACTTGAGCTTACTAAATGAGTCGAATTGACCCAAACCTATAAAGAATAAGTTCTAGAATTAATAGCGGCCTAACGAAGTTAGCGTATGGACCCTCTACCTTACCCAACCCCAATTACAGCACGGTAACATACAAGTATGAAATACTAAAACATAAAATGAAATAATTATTAGTAAAAGTAATAGGTTTTCATAAAATAGCTAACCTCACAATTTAAGGTCGCAACTTTAACTACAATCGTAATAAATTTCAAATTTCACAAACTTTTATAACAATAATAAATTTCAAAGATCTCAAATTTATTAGTCTAATAACTAACATAATCCTATGTCTCAAAATATAAGGTTTAAACTTAGTAAAAAGCATAATAATTACAAAATAGTTAAGCTTTTACATCAAACTAATTTTAGAACATAATAAGTCCTTATGAGACTTGTTTAAACCCAACCTTTAAACTTTCACTCATAAAATTAATAATGATAATAAAAGTACGAAAGTAATTCATAAATTTTTCTATAAATTAATTTACAAACTCAAGTAGGGTTTTATAAACTTGTTTAAATGCAACAATACAACTTTAATATCAAAACAAATAATTTTAAAAAAAAGAACTTTTGACAGATTAAGTAACTACATTATAGTTTATACAACTACAAAACTTTAACTTGTAGTATCTATGAATTAATTAAAAGAACTCAACTCTTACTATAAAAATAATTGTAATATCGGTAATAATCACAATAAGTGATACAAACTAAGATAATAAGAATTAATAACATCCAAGTTTAACCTTTCAACTTAAACAATATGACTATAATAAATCATATGGAACCTAAGAAAACACTTTTCTTTTAACATAATAATAATGATAAATTTAAACATCAAAACCATAAGTATTTTGTTCAAAACCACTAGCGTAGGAGTCAAGTAAAAGAAATAGGAATAATAATAGTAATAATACAACAATCACCAATATTATCAAACACTAGGATTGAGGTTTTACTTTCAAAAAGGGGACACGGTGGTGGCTAGCCGGAGCTACGGTGGCAGGCGACGATCAGAGGTGGTGGAGGGCAACGTTTGGTGGTGGACTCTAGCCGAAGGCTGCGACAGTAGGCGACAGCGGCAACCCATAACAGTTACAACAACACAGCATAGCACAGTGGTTCTCAATGCGGCAAGCCTACTTCGACTGCTCCTAGCCGCTGCTCCGCTGGTCGGAGGTGGAGGCCGGCGGCTAGAGGTCGACGAGTGTAGTGCGTAGAGGCGTCCGGTGGTGTCAGCGGCCACTGGGAAGCGACGTTCGAAGGTTGGGAAGAGGGAAAAGAGGGGGTGGAGGAGAGGAGAGAGGAGAAAAGGGCCAGGGGTTCTGGTGTCAAGGAGGCTGCGCGGCGATGCTCGAGCGGCACGACGGTACTGGGCGATGGTGCTCGGTGGTTGTGTAGAAACAGAGAGAGAAAGAAGGAGAGGAGGGAGCGGTTACCAGTGGTTTGCGGTGGTAGCGATGAGCATGGACGTGGCGGTATCTGCACAGGTGGTTGGAGATGGCTATGGGAAGGTGGTTGGTGGTGATGGTTGGAGCAACTGGGGTTGTTGGTGCAACAAGGTGGTGGTGTTGATTGGTGCTCAGGGTTGGAGGTGGGGCATAGATAATGCAGAAAGAAAGGGGGGCATGGGGTGAGAGATTGGAAAGGAAGAGAGAGACTTTTAGGGATTAAACAAATTAGGGTTTTAGTTAAAACAAGGGGTATTATACCCATAAAATTATTTTTCAGAGGAAAATAAAAATAATTAAAACTTGGCTAAAAAAAGAGAAAGTAATTTAGTTGTAGATTCAAGTTATCATATACAAAAAATATTTACACTATAGCTCATAAAAACCCACATAAATTATCTAGGAAGATATTAATTAGTCACATAAAATTACCAGAATACCCTTGTTAGCCACTTAACGGTCCTATGAGCTCAAGTGTTAACAGATAAAATTCTCTAAAATTTCAGGAATAAAAAAAGAAAGTTAATGATGTAACGGTAAACAAAATCAGAATTTTCGGGATTTTACATCATTATCCCCTTAAGAGAAGTTTCGTCCTCGAAACTTAAACTCAGACCTAACGAATATGCTAATTAAACTAATGGTGTAGCTATCCAAACTCAGACCTAACGAAGAAGTTTCGTCCTCGAATCTTAAACAAAACTACCCTAACCAATGAGGCTTATCTTTCCGGAATTCTCACCCGCCCAAGGCTGAGAGTCTCATGCATACCTCATAACACCGGATCATCATTTCCACTCTCCATGATAAGTAGAAACACTCCATATATTGTATGCTCACAAATTGTATAAGATCACAATAGCTAAATCCAAGGACAATCCTCTCGTTCCTAATCCCAGTATAATGTCTAATCATTCCCTGAAAGTATGACTTAAAGTCATTCTCACCTAGGACGTCCCCAATTATAATCAACCACTTATATCCACATTTAAACTTGACTTATCATAGCTCTCTCTATTATTGATCTTCGAAAACCGTGAAATAAATAGATTAGGGTTGTGCACCATAGATAATTACCAACCCCCAGGATTTTATAAGCTCTCAATATCTCCCACCAAGAACAACCTTTAATTTTCTTTCTCAAGATAACCTTATTACCCATATGGGAATGACAAACTTCCATGAATACTCTTCCCTCGTCAGAGCACTACCTTGTGCCTTGAACGACATTTAGCCCCTATTAACCATATGAGAAGGGGGAATTCTCACAGATAGCCCCACACGTCAAAGTACTAACTCGATGCCTCAAAATTCCAATGAACCTTCGGTTTTTCTCTAATAAAAGACCAAAACTAAGCTTGATTACCTAGGCTAAGCTCGATTACCTAATACATGATCAATGCTGCCTTTGATTTGCCAGAACCTAACTCTAAGATATTTAACCACGATGAAAGACACCTCGCTTAACTTACAGCTACTTAACAAGAGTTTTCATTAACCTATAATTACCTTCTCAACCCACTTAAAATGAGTTTCGTCCTCGAAACTCGAATAATAACACACCAACCAAAGCATCCAATAGGAAACCAGCTTAAACCCATTTTTTTTCTTAAGATTATTCCTTTAACTTCCATATTTCCCAAAGTCAGACTGCACCCAACTGCAACTTAAGATTTTTCGTGTACTTTAAACCATCAGTATTACTCTTAATCACAAAAATCATCAAGGAGACACTAATTGTGGTAATGACCACCTCTACCACTTGTTGAAGCACAAAAAGTATAGGGACAAGCATCAGAAAATACCCTTGCTTCGTGGTTAGACCCGATTTCGTGTCTAAATACCGTCTAAATCCTTAGGCTTTTAACTTGTTTCGTAGCTTGTTTTAATAACTTTTAATGCGTTTTGGTTATCTTTGTAGTTTCCGAAGTTGTTACTCAAAACGATGCTAAATGGGCCAATTCTGCACTAATCTTGGGAATCCCGAGGTACCCTAAGGTCCCCCGAGCCCTGGTCGTGTCGAAGGCAGCGGATTAGAAGGGTCGGTCATGTCGAAAGGCAGCGGAAGCGGAAGAAACTGTTGAAGAGCACCCTGAAGAATCCTGTGGGCGAGAGAGACCGTGGCCACGGTCAAATTGACCGTAGCCACGGTGTGAATGAGCCAATGCCTAAGGAAGGGACATTGCCACCCGAGATGGGTCGTGGTCACGGTCACTCTGTCTGAAGCCACGGTGAGATCCTACCCTGCCCAAGGAAGAATTTGGCCGAACAGGACCGTGGCCACGGTCTCCCATGACTGTAGCCACGGTGGTGCGAATGAGCGAAAAGTTGCCAAGCTAATCGCCTAGACCGTGCCCACGGTGCATGGGAACCGTGCCCACGGTGCATGGAAACCGTGCCCACGGTGATGCGAAGCGAAGAGAAGAATCACCTTCCTTACGCAGGACCGTGGCACGATCACCTAGACCGTGCCCACGGTCCCCTGCGGGACACTTTTGTCTGTTGTGTAAAATGATGAGTTTTGAGTAACAACCTTGATTACTATTTAATGTATTTAGGTCATTTTAGCTGAAAGACATCTATCAAGCAGCTTTTATCTATCTTTTATGATACTTTAGCTTACACTTTATCACATTTTAAGCTTTGGATTAGAGTGATTAGAAAAGATCTTTGCTGAGATTATTGGTTCTTGTATTGGATTCTCTTGAGTTTTATTTGAAGTTTGAAGATTATTCTCAACTTTGGAGCATTGGAGCTTTATTATTCTGAAGTTGTCTTCTTTGTCATCACAATCAATGAGCATTTCTTAACCTTTCTCTCTCTAATTTATTGCTTATTTATTAATCTCTGTTTTTGTTATTATTGGTATTGTTGGTATTGTGGAATGTTTATTGTCATCTTGTCTATTCTACTCTTTTAAGCATGAATGAAGTTATTGATGTTATTATCATGATAGTTAGGATGTTTAGTGGCTAGAACCTTAATGGGTTAGGGAGATATTAAGGGTGTGAATGGGTGATTAAGTTTGGGTTAGCAATATTAGTGAGTAACTAGATAGGAAATCAACTTCCTAATCCTATCCTTCCCACAAGTGGGATGTATTTGGGTGCGAAAGCATCCCGAATACATCCAACGCTTGTTGGAAGGTAGGAATTAGGATAGTTAGTATTCTAGTTCGCGAAAGCGAATAGAAACTAACTAGGAAATTCCGTTCCATTAACTCCCCCAGGTCTGTCGATGGACTTTGGGGAAGTTAATCCGGACTATCCTTGAAAGAGGAATCCCGGTGGGTATTTTCTAACGGAGTTACTATTTGATTTCCCTTTCTCGTTACTCTCTTGTTGCGAAACCCATTTCCTCATTCCCGTTTGCATCCTGAAAGTCTCCCAACACCCATTGTCTCACGTTTTTTACTGAACCTAGTGTGTTTGTGCTGTTTTTACCCTTAAATTCTATCATCTTTTCATGATCGTAAACCCTACCTAGAGTCAATTAGTTGCAAACCATGTTACACAAAATGGCGCCGTTGCCGGGGAGCAAGCGCACCTAGCTTAGCTCTTTGTCTTTAGGTTGTTTAGGATCATTTCACTGCTAGAGATTTTGTTATCCTTGGTTACTGGAAATTTGATTCTTCAGATTGAACGTTTTGTGCATGCGGACTCGATCTCGACGAGGCCAAACTCCTATAACTCCACCGAACACGAAGAAGACAACAAAGGGAGCGAGAGACGATCGAAATTCCAATGGCTGAAGTAGAGCAAGTTCCACCCTGTACCTTAGCATCATATTCCTTACCATCGTTGGGTATGGGAGGCAATCACATCATATTACCAGAATTACCACCGAATGCATCGTTCGAGTTCAAGCCATATTTGTTGGAGATATTTGAGAACACTCCGTACCATGGAGGAGAGCATGAAAATCCTATTGACCACATCAACAAGTTCGCGCAACGCATCGGCTTCGTACAAATGAATGGAGTTTCCGCCGAATACATGAAGCTGAAGTTTTTCCCTCTTACTTTGAAAGGGAAAGCACTATTATGGCTCAACACGTGTCCGCTTGGAACCTATTCAACATGGGATGCCCTTAGCCGCGACTTTCTTCAAAGGTTTTTCCCCAATGATGAGACATGTCGGTTGAGGCAAGCCATCATGAGCTTCAAGCAAGAGTCCGATGAGTCGTTATTCGAAGCATGGGGGAAATTCAAGGGTCTCCAACGGAGGTGTCCACACCACAATCTGGAGGATTGGTTATTATTGCATCATTTTTATTCCGGACTGAGTAGCTCTTTGCGAGAATCCATCGATCATGCCTCGGGGGGCATGTTCCTCAAGAAAACGGCGGAGGAAGAAAACGTATTTCTTCACGAGCTATCTCAAAACTCTCCTCATTGGGGAGGCGGCCGTGGTCCAAGAGATGGTCCTCCTCTAGAAAGCAATCCTACTATTAAATTTCTCATGAATGCCGTTCTTGAGATGCAACAAAAGGCAGCTTTGGAGGAAACCACGAGGCAAGTAAAGGCAGCTCAAGAAGTACCTATACTTATTCCAGATGCCCGAGTTCTTGTATGTGATTTTCGTGGAGGGCCACATTCTTTGAAGCGATGTGAAGAGTATCAAACCGAGCAAGTCCAAGCCACTTATCCCAACAATAACCTCTCCTATACCAATCAAACCCCCATTCATCCTTGTGGGAATTACGCCTACAACCAACAAGTTCCACTAAACCAAAACCCACCCCCCGGTTTCCCAAATCAAAATCGCTGCCAATACCACCAAAATCACCACCAAAATCCTCACCAAGGTCAATCTTCCCAAGCACCCAAACCACCACAAAAAGAAACCCCTGACCAAACTCTTCAAAAGTTGGTCTTATCTTAAGAAAAGATAGCCTTATCTCAAGAAAAGATGGCCTTAGATCGAGAAAAAGACCAAACTCGCATCAAGAACCTCGAGTTACTGTTGGCTCAATTGGCACAACAATCTCAACCTATCCAATCTTTGCCTAGCCAACCCCAACCAAAACCCGAAGGGACAACTTAATGCTATTAGATTGAGGAGTGGCAAGGAGATTGATGGCCCTAGGATGGTGGGAGAGGAAGTCTTGGGTGACAAAGAAGGTGATGTGGTGGATGTCTCGGAGGAGGAAGATTTGATGGAGAGGTAGGAAAGTGAGTTAGCCTTGAGTACATGAGGATGAATTGGGAGAGTCTAACAAGAAAAGAGAGGAGATGGACAAGTTAAGGAAAGGGAAAGGAAAGATGGTGGAAGAAGAGCCAATCCAAACTATTGAGAAATCAAAGCTACCGCCGGTCCCTTTTCCCGAGCGGTTAGCAAAGCCAAAATCCGATGCAAAGTTTTTAAAATTCATTGAGATGCTCAAGAAGCTTCAAGTGAACGTTCCATTTCTTGATGCCATTTCTGAAGTCCCGTCCTTCAAGAAGCATTTGAAGGAGCTTCTCACGAGCAAGAGGAGGATTCAAGAGAAATCTACGATCCATTTGACAGCGGATTGTAGTGCAATTATCGATAACAAATCACCGGAGAAGCTAGCCGACCCCGGAAGATTTTCTATTCCATGCACCATTGGTGATATGCGGATTGGCCGTGCCCTTTGCGATCTAGGAGCAAGTGTAAGCGTCATGCCTTATTCGATTTGCAAGAAGTTTAATCTCAACGATCTAGCTTCTACAACAATTAACCTCCAATTGGCCGACCGTTCTGTGCGAAGACCTTTGGGAATATTGGAAGACATCCCGGTCCAAGTGGGGCGGTTTTTGATTCCTTGTGATTTTGTGATCTTGGAGATAGAGGAAGACAACAACATCCCTATTATTTTGGGAAGGCCGTTCCTTGCTACGGCGGGAGCAATTATCGATGTGAAGAATGGAAGCATGTCGTTGAATGTCGGGAATGAAAGCATCATTTTTCAACTTGAGGGGTCATTGAAAGGTCCTTCGTATGGGGACTCATGCTATGCTATTAATATGATGGAGTTTCTCGTTGATGAGTATATTGAGGACTCCCATTTTCTTGAATCTATTTGCGATGATCCCTTGGGAGCTTGCTTATTGGAGTCCTTCCAATTTGAGACCGACGACACCGATATCACTTTCTTCACCAACCTTCTTGACTCTTCACCCGTGCATGAGGAGATTATTATTGATGAGCCTTATATGGAGTGCATGGAGATTCAAGATGCGATCTACAAAGGTATGTCTTCCTCTCAAATTCAATCTTCTACTCCTTTAGAGCTTAAAGCTTTACCCCCTTCCCTCCAATATGCTTTCTTGGATGATGAGAAATCTTATCCTGTCATTGTGAATGCGAATTTGAATGATTTTGAATTGTCCAAGTTGCTTGATTTGCTTAGAAAACATAGGGGTGCATTAGGTTATAAAATAGAAGATTTGAAAGGTTTGTCCCTTTCCATATGCATGCATTCGATTGACTTGCTAGAAGATGCCAAGCCTACTAGGCAACCCCAACGTCGTTTAAATCCCAACATGCAAGAAGTGGTTAAAAAGAAAGTAGTAAAGTTGCTCGCTGCTGGGATCATCTTCCCCATCGCAAATAGCGAATAGGTAAGCCCGGTTCAGTGTGTACCCAAGAAGGGTGGAATGACCGTAATTGAAAATGACAAGAAAGAACTAGTTAGTACCTGGACCGTCACCGGTTGGCGGATGTGTATCAATTACCGCCAACTAAACAAAGTAACAAAGAAGGACCATTTCCCCCTTCCCTTTATTGACCAGATGTTAGAACGATTGGCGGGTCACTCGTATTTTTGCTTTTTGGATGGGTACTCGGGGTTCTTTCAAATTCCAATCCACCCCTCACACCAAAAAAAAAAACCACCTTCACTTGCCCATACGGGACATTTGCTTATTGTCGCATGCCTTTTGGTTTATGTAATGCCCCTGGGACTTTTCAACGTTGTATGATGGCTATTTTTAGCGATTTCATTGAAAAATGCATGAAAGTCTTTATAGATGATTTTTCTATGTACGGTTATTCTTTTGATGACTGTTTGCTAAATCTGGAGAAAGTGTTAACTCGTTGTGAGGAAGTGGATCTAGTTTTGAATTGGGAGAAATGCCACTTCATGGTGGAACAAGGTATCGTTTTGGGTCACTTAATCTCTTCTAAGGGCATCGAAGTGGACAGGGCTAAAGTTGAGGTTATAGAGCGCCTACCACCTCGTTTACATTGAAGTGCGTAGTTTCCTTGGCCATGCCGGCTTTTATGGCCGGTTCGTCAAGGATTTTTCCAAAATTACTCGACCTCTAACTGATCTCTTGTGTAAAGATGCCCCTTTCATTTTCACTGATGAGTGTCTTGAGTCGTTTTACAGATTGAAGCAAGCTTTGATTTCCGCTCCGGTAGTTGAACCTCCGGATTGGAATTTACCCTTTGAGATTATGGTCGACGCGAGTGACTTCGCCGTGGGAGCGGTTTGACCCAAACAGTAGACAAGAAGCCAAGGGTCATCTATTACGCGAGCCATGCGCTTGATAGCGCCCAAAGGAACTACACTACCACGGAAAAGGAGCTTTTGGCGATCGTTTTTACGCTCAACAAATTCCGGCAACACCTTATGTTCTCTAAGGTGGTAGTCTAAACGGATCATGCCGCTATCAAATACTTGATGGTAAAGAAGGAGACAAAACCGAGACTTATACGGTGGGTCTTTCTTATGCAAGAATTTGATTTGGAAATCCGCGACAAGGCGGGCACGAAGAATGTCGTAGCCGATCACCTCTCGAGGATTCTTGTCGACTTGGAAGACACCCAACCGATTGTAGATGCTTTCCCGGACGAGCGACTCTTGGCTATCAACTCTCATCCTTGGTATGCGGATATTGTGAATTATTTGGCGAGCGAAGTGATTCCTCAACACTTGAACCATCATCAAAAGAAGAAATTTCTCCACGACATGAAGCATTACTTTTGGGATGACCCTTTCCTTTTCCGTCTTTGCAATGACGGGGTGTACCGGCGATGTATTCCCGAGAGTTAAGTGTAATCAGTCTTGACCCATTGGCACGAATTTCCAGTGGGGGTTTTGCAAAAGACGGCAGCCCCCAAAAGACGGCAGCGAGGGTTTTGCAAACCGGCTATTGGTGGCCGACTCTTTTTCATGACGCCCACTTGCATGTCAAGCAATGTGACAGCTGTCAAAGATCCGGTAACATCTCCCGGAAGAATGAAGCACCATTGAACTATATTCTTGAGGTGGAAGCCTTCGATGTGTGGGGATTGAACTTCATGGGTCCTTTCCCGTCATCAAGGGGTTTCCAATAGGGGTGAGCGGGACCAGGATCCCGGTAATTTTCGGAGGTCCGTCCGGTCCGGTTATGCAGGAGTAAAGTTTGCTCCGCTCCGGTTGTGTCGGAGCAAATATTTGTCCGCTCGGCCCGGTGGATCAGGCAATTGACCGGGAAATTTTTAGTCCCGGTTTCCTAATTTTTTTCACAAATTATTTTAATTTATTTCCATTAAAAATCAACATAGATTATATAAATTATCTTTAATTTCACAAATGTGAGTGCCGATTTGTTTACATAGCCACTTTTTTCCAGATTAAAATTACGCAATATCTAATGCATAACATTATTTTTCCGAAAAAATATGCTAAGTTCGAAATAGTGATAAATAAATAAATCTAAAGAGCGAGCACAAATTAAATTAAACAAATTTATCAATCATCATGAAGTCATTTGATTTATTATTATTATTATTATTATTATTATTATTATATATATATATATATTTATTTATTTATAAACCGGGAATCGGAACCGGGACCGGGACCAGGAAATGTGGTTAAGTCCCACTCCCGGTCCCATTGTTGACCGGGACTTTAATTTTAGTCCCGGACCCGGTCCCGTTCCCACCGACAACGGGATTTTGGGACCGGGACTTGACCGGGACGGGACCAGGATTCCCGGAATTTTTGCTCACCCCTAGTTTCCAATACATCTTAGAGGCGGTGGACCATGTCACAAAGTGGGTCGAAGCCATACCATGTGTAAGGTGCGATGGGAAGTCCGTTTCGAAATTCTTGAAGAAGACCCTATTCCCAAGATTTGGCATTCCACGGGTCATCATTAGTGACAACGGTTCCCATTTCATTGAAAAAAAGTTCGAGTCTCTCATGGAGAAGTACGACATCAAGCATAAGAAGGCACTCCCTTACCATCCATAAACACAAGGTCAAGTGGAAATCTCAAACCGTGCCATCAAGGAAATCTTAGAGAAGACGGTTAGCTCTTCAAGGAAAGATTGGGCAGAAAAATTAGATGAAGTCTTGTGGGCATACCGCACCGCTTTCAAGACACCGATTGGTACCACCCCTTACCGTCTTGTCTCTGGGAAGGCATGTCACTTCCCTGTAGAGCTTGAGCACAAAACCGTGTGGGCAATCAAGAACTTGAATTTCGATCTCAAGGCGGCCGGAGGTAGTCGGTTGTTTCAAATAGAAGAACTTGAGGGGTTGAGGCGTCCTGCATATGAGAACAACAAGATCTACAAGGAGAGAACGAAAGCATGGCATGACAAGAGGTTGAACCGACGTGAGTTTGTGGTAGACGATAGGGTTCTCATCTTCAACTCAAGGCTGAAGTTATTCTCTGGGAAATTGAGATCAAGATGGTCCAGGCCATTTGAAATTGTGAGAATTTTCCCCGCCGGAGTGGTTGAATTGAAAGATGTACAAGGAAAGTGATTCAAAGCAAACTCATCGAAGCTCAAACCATACATCATGGGCGAGGAATATGTCGGGACAGTTGTGGCATACCTTGCGGATTTTGAAGATTGAAAAGCATCGGGATAGGTCGAGCTAGGACCTACAAAACAAGCACCTGGGAGAGGTATGAACTACTTCCCCCTCTTTTAGTGTTTTCTTTCAATTTTTGTTTCTTTCAATTTATTTCCCTTGTTTTAGCATTTTTCATCTTCCTTTGTTTTATTAAAAAAAAATTGAGAAAAAAATTAGAAAAATCAGAAAAGTTTGAAAAGAAGAAAAAAGATCGAGAGCGGTTCTATGAGGTCGGGGTTTCAATGTGTTTTTGAGTGTTGGGAGAGTGTCCTTGAATGATAATTGAGCGAGAAAGAAAAGGGAGTGGATGACAAGAGGGTAGATTTTAGGACTTAACAATTTTTCTCCAAGTTTTGAGCCTTGTAGGTACTGTGGATGGGCCGAAAGGGACCGTGCCCACGGTCGCCTGGACCGTGACCACGGTCAGAGTATGCAAGTAACTCCCAGTTCTATCAAGCAGAAGTGGACCGTGACCACGGTGAGTTTCACCGCAGCCACGGTCTCATCGCTGCTGATTCTTGAAAAAATCCTGTCCCGAAGCACACCGTGACCACGGTGTTTTTACCGTAGCCACGGTCTACTCCCAGCATTTTTCCCCTCTTTTTCCCCAGTCCGAGCTACACCGTGCCAATGGTTAGATGGACCATGGCCACGGTCTGTCGAAAACTGCGAAATGTCGGGGTTTCACTCTCATTCCCCTTCATTTCTCTTTCATTTTCTTCCATGCCCTCACTCTCGAAAACCCTTCCCCAACCCTAAAACCCTAAATCCCTTGCCATTTTTGACAAATCCATCACCAATTTCCTCCATTTCTCTCAAATCTCTCCTGCGAATCTAACCCTAGCTGCGCACATTGCTGTTTTCACCACTTTCGGTTCTCTTCAAGCAAGATTCTAGGCTCCTTGTTTCTTGTGGGGCTCGAAAATAGCAAGAGAAGTTCTCAAAGTCTTCAACCCAGGTATTCCTTGATTGTTGGTGCATAAATATTTGTTTTCCTTGCTTATTTGGGTTGAATTTGGTGCGAATTTCTTGAGATTTGGTTGAATGAGTGTGGTTGAACTTGAGGTTGAAACTTTCGTGGATATTTTCGTGTTGGGAGTGTTATTGGTGAACTCTTGGTTGGATTTTGTAGTTGGTTGTGAATTTGTGGTTGCTTGGGATTTTTGGGTATCGTTTGTGTTGTGTTTCGGTGTGTGGTGGTTGCTTGTGTTGCAGTGACTTCAATGGGTCGAGCAAAACGTGCCCGGACTGAGCCGGAATCGACCCCCGCTCCATCAACCTCTGCTGAGCCTGGCAAAACCTAGTACAAGGGTCAGCCAGCCTCGATTATTCAATGCGACCTGAAGATTAAGGTTAATTTTCGGGACGATATACACAAGGCACGGTATGAGCGGCTCAAGAAGTGGAAAATCTGTGCTCCGGATCTCTATCATGAGGAGACGGCAAAGGATGTCTTTTGTATGCCGAGCATGGACTTTTTCATCAAAGTCATCGGATGGGAGGTCTTCGCCACAATCAACGAACCAATCATCGAGCAACCGGTGCTCGAATTCCTTAGCTCTTTGGTGGTAAAGGAAGATGGCACATCCAACGCCTCTTTCTCATACATTGTGAACAAAAAGGAGGTCGAATGTACGCTCAAAGATCTATGCAACGCTCTAGGCCTTCCGAGGACGGCATCCTCTACGGCGAGTGCGTCAAATTCAATGAACAAGAAGCTATGCAAGCACTCACTTGCTGGAGGAGACGTTACCCGAAGATTCGATCACAATGAGCGAAATACTATTGCCCAAGCAACTCTAAGGCCAGAGACTTCTGTAATCTGAGCGTCCGCATCTTCCACCGTATCATATCAAACTCCGTTGTTGGCCGTGACGCCGGGCGTTCAAGCATCCGGAAAGACGACCTCTTTGTCCTCTACAATGCAATCAACAATCGCCGGGTCAACACTGGCTCGTGCATCCTCCATTGCCTTCGGGAAATGAGCCTCGAAACCCAGAACATGACTATTGGTATGGGTCACATCATCACCCATTTTCTAAGGAAGCAAGGGTTCGAGTCCTATCTAAGCAAGTGGACTCTCCGCTATTTCCCCGATCCTATCGACGGTGTTCGCTTACGAAAGATGGAATTCTTGGAGAAACACAAGACGCGAACATTATACCGTCACGGAAACGACCCCCATAGCGTCTTGATTCATTTGGGCGACGACAATGCCGAACAACGTCTAGATGTCACCGACCAACGCAATTGGTCATGTGGCCAAACTTTTGGGGATCGTTTTGTGCTGGGTGGTCCCGGGGATCGCGAGGAGGAGGGTGAAGGAGAAGAAGAAGATGAGGAAGAAGAAGATGAGGAATAGGAAGAAGGGGTTGAACAAGCACAAGCAGACGAAACCGAGCCGAGTCAACTACGGGACGCCGCTCTTGAGCGTATCAGCGAGCAACTCCAGGAGCTTCATGATGAGTTTCAAGTACAACGGAAGCTCATCCAAAACCAGCAGCTCTTGATCGAAAACTTGCAAGGATTGATCGAGATCCAATAGGAGACGCTAGCTAGCATCCAATCGCAACTCCAACCCCATTCTCCGCCGGGAGGGTCCGCTTGAGGACCGTTTGTAAGCACTCCACTCCCCACCCGACCTTTATCACTGTTTCTATTTACTTTATTTGGTGAAGTATAAGTGTGGGGGAGTGCTTCTTCGGGGTTTCGGATGCGATGCTTGGTGGTTTTGGGTTGTTGATCTCTTGGTTTCATTTAGCATGAGTTAGCATATTTTGGGGTTGTTCGGTTAGGATTCTCGGATTTGCTTTGTCGGTTTTTTTTGTGGGCTGGGTTGTTTGTTTTAAGCATGTCTCGTTTGTATTTTGTCATGAATGGAATGTAACCGAATGTTATTTGTGTTGAATGTAATGAAATAGTTGTTTCGGTTAGTGTGTATTGAGTTTCACCCTTATTTCCCACCTCAATGAGTGAGATTCGGGGATAAGGAAAATCATTGGCAATGTATATATTGTTAATATTTTCGTTTTTCATCTTTTCAGTTTCTTTTCATAATCTTTGAAGATAGTTTTTCCTTTCTTTTGCTTTTGGTCTCGCATGCAAATTCCATAGTTATAAAGTCGTCTTTTACTCTAACATTGTTCTGACTCTCTTGAACGACGACTTCGGATCGCTGTTTTTAACGCTTAAGAAGAGCTTGAGGTAATATCTTTCCACCTTACTCTTTTTATGTGAATTCTTAT
This sequence comes from Portulaca oleracea, assembly GCA_029582165.1. Lineage (NCBI taxonomy): Eukaryota > Viridiplantae > Streptophyta > Magnoliopsida > Caryophyllales > Portulacaceae > Portulaca > Portulaca oleracea. The sequence continues at coordinate 5,313,981 of CM055878.1, read as the reverse complement.
CATGATCCGTCGCATGCTTGGTTTTCTTTTGGGTGGCAAACCCCTTTGAGTATCTGTGTTGGGATATCTATTGTGTTGGAGCCGTGTGGGCTCGGCTCGCCACCATTTCTACCTGCTAATCATTTTTGTTTGTTTGCATTTTGTAGGTTCTCTACCCTTTTTCATGTGACACCTTCCCACAATGAGGACATCGTGGAGTTTTAAGTGTGGGGGGGGGGGAGATATTCTGTTTCAAGGGTAGATCACCTAGTCGTTTTGTTCTTTGTTTCTCTAGTTTTTGCTTAAAATTTAAAAAACTTTTGTGTGAAAAAGGAGAAAAAAAGGGAGTGAAAACCTTTTCGGTTTTTCTTTTCGTTTTGTTTTGCTTTGTTTCCTGGAAATCGTTATCGAAGTTGAGAAGCCGTTCTTAAACTTCTTTTTAAAAGTAATCGGTTGGAGCATTTTCGACCCTAACTCGGGTTCTAGTCGAGACTTATCCTTAATAAACTCCCTTCATTAAGTGTCTTGTGAGACCCCCGTTCCTTTCTCGTTTTGTTGGGAACCCGGAGATTCTAGGGGCTTGTGTCTGAGTTTGTTTGTTTTCTCGTTTAGCGAAAGCAAAAAGTGCAAAAAGAAAAGAAAAGAAAGAAAAAGGAAAAAGAAAGAAGAAAGCTTTCATAAGATATAATCACCTGAATAAGTGGAGCATGTCGCTGAAGACATTAACCACCATACACTTAGCCAACCTACACGGGCCCGGTATTCGTGGTACGGCACTGGATACCCCTTAACCCTCCTCCTATATCGCTTTGCGATGGAGAGGCGTATGGAAAAGACCGTGTTGGGAGGGTATACCCCTTATATGGGCCGTCCAATTCCCGAAAGTAAGGCTAATACCGACTTTTAAAAACCAAAAAAAAAAAAGAGAGAAGAAAGAAAAGAAAAGTTTTGCATCTAAAAAGAGTTGGGACTCCCCTTGCATCACCTATGGCCCTCACCAAGCCAAGGGCGACCAAATGCGAGGGAGGGCAACACTCCTCTCGGTTGTTTCGTTGTTTTCAAATTCGGACGCGAGTTTTTAGAGTCTTTTGGTTCCCGTTAAAACCCTTGTTATGCTTTTGCTGTGGGGTTTCGCTTGTTACAAGGTGTAGGGAGTTGAAAATCTTCAAGATCGACCTTTTTCTGAGATTGGTATTTGTGAGATGCTCCTAACGGTTACTTTGGGAGGTTTAATCATGTTTTCTTAGTTTGGATTACGAGATCTTGTGAATCAAAGCCTTTGCTTTCCGTTCCTTTTTGTTTTCTTCGGTTTTGTTTTCACTTTCCCTCTCTCCTTTTTCTTTGGCTTTTGTGGGTACAGCCGCTACAAACCCTCACGAGTCCATCTCGTCCACCCGGGCTGCCGGGGGGTTCGAAGGGCTTGGTGCATACGCTAAATGCACCCGTTTCTCTCCCACGACAGAGGAGTTAGTGTTAGTTACTTGGTTTTTGTTTTGTTTTGCTCGGCACGAGCAAACGTTTAAGTGTGGGGGGGGGGGGGTTTAGACCCGATTTCGTGTCTAAATACCGTCTAAATCCTTAGGCTTTTGACTTGTTTAGTAGCTTGTTTTAATAACTTTTAATGTGCTTTGGTTATCTTTGTAGTTTCCGAAGTTGTTACTCAAAACAATGCTAAATGGGCCAATTTTGCACCAATCTTGGGAATCCCGAGCTACCCTAAGGTCCCCAGAGCCCTGGTCGTGTCGAAGGCAGCGGATTAGAAGGGTCGTTCATGTCGAAAGGCAGCGGAAGCGGAAGAAACTGTTGAAGAGCACCTTGAAGAATCCTGTGGCCGAGAGAGACCGTGGCGACGGTCATATTGACCGTAGCCATGGTGTGAATGAGCCAATGCCTATGGAAGGGACATTGCCACCCGAGATGGACCGTGGTCACGGTCACTCTGACCGTAGCCACGGTGAGATCCTACCCTGCCTAAGGAAGAATTTGGCCGAACAGGACCGTGGCCATGGTCTCCCATGACCGTAGCCACGGCGGTGCGAAGGAGCGAAAAGTCGTCAACCCTAATTGCCTAGACCGTGCCCACGGTGCATGGGAACCGTGCCCACGACGATGTGAAGCGAAGAGAAGAATCGCCTGCCTTATGCAGGACCGTGGCCACGGTCACCTAGACCTTGCCCACGGTCCCATGCGGGACACTTTTGTCTATTGTGTAAAATGATGAGTTTTGAGTAACAACCTTGATTACTATTTAATATATTTAGGTCATTTTAGCTGAAAGACATCTATCAAGCAGCTTTGATCTATATTTTATGATACTTAAGCTTACACTTTATCACATTTTAAGCTTTGGATTAGAGTGATTAGAAAAGATCTTTGCTGAGATTATTGGTTTTTGTATTGGATTCTCTTGAGTTTTATTGGAAGTTTGAAGATTATTCTCAACTTTGGAGCATTGGAGCTTTATTATTCTGAAGTTTTCTTCTTTGTCATCACAATCAATAAGCATTTCTTAACCTTTCTCTCTCTAATTTATTGCTTATTTATTAATCTCTGTTTTTGTTATTATTGGTATTGTTGAATGTTTATTGTCATCTTGTCTACTCTTTTAAGCATGAATGAAGTTGTTGATGTTATTATCATGATAGTTAGGATGGTTAGTGGCTAGAACCTTAATGGGTTAGGGAGATATTAAGGGTGTAAATGGGTGATTAGGTTTGGGTTAGCAATATTAGTGAGTAACTAGATAGGAAATCAACTTCCTAATTCTATCCTTCCCTCAAGTGGGATGTATTTGGGTGCGAAAGCATCCCGAATACATCCAACGCTTGTTGGATGGTAGGAATTAGGATAGTTAGTATTCTAGTTCGTGAAAGTGAATAGAAACTAACTAGGAAATTCCGTTCCATTAACTCCCCCGGGTCTGTCGATGGACTTTGGGGAAGTTAATCCAGACTATCCTTGAAAGAGGAAGCCCGGTGGGTATTTTCTAACGGAGTTACCATTTGATTTCCCCTTCTCGTTACTCTCTTGTTAAAAAACCCATTTCCTCATTCCCGTTTGCATCCCGAAAGTCTCCCAACACTCATTGTCTCACCTTTATTACTGAACCTAATGTGTTTGTGCTGTTTTTACCCTTAAATTCTATCATCCTTTCATGATCGTAAACCCTACCTAGAGTCAATTAGTTGCAGCTAAGGCCCCTAGCTCCCTATGGAAGAACGATAAAATCGAGGTCTTACAAACCACGTTACACTTCGCACATCTCGTCATTGATTTTCCTTAGCGGTTCGCCGTAATTTACATATAAGTATCCAAGACATGATTAGACACTTCGCGTAGCTCAACGAACATCCTAGGCATCTAATATCCATGAAGTATAATTTCTCCTCTAATAGTTTTAGATAACAAGAGTTACCGACAATAGAGATTTATTGACCACATAAAAGAAATTTCAATAATAAACATGCGATATTCAAACAAACTCAACGAAAAGATACCCCATGAAAATTAATTAGCTACAACTCCCGTATATTACTCGGATGCAAATTGATTTTCTCAAGTAACATTCATATAGCCCATTCAGATGATACCCATACAGAACTTGGTTAGGAGAGACTCATATAGAGTTGTGTGCATCAAACATTTGCAAATTTGCTCATGGGTTATACCCACTTGTCACATGATCAGCTTAGTTCATTTGTACGCTCATAATAAAATGTATGCGATAGAGAATAGACAGTTAAGTGCACAGATTCATATGCATATGAATATATCAATATGAAAGTAACCCCAGATGAGACCCCAAATCGTAAAGTGCAGAAAAACTCACTTGAACCCTTAAGGAATAAAGGAAAAAAGAATCAATATCAAGCAGTTATAAGTCAAGTACCTGCCCATCCCATCCCAAAGTGATTAAAATTCCTCCAATGTACCACCTTATCACTCTAGCAAGCATTCATTAATTGCAGCATGATGCAGATCCTTAACTTTCCTACTTAGGAATCCCAAGTCCCAGTGTCCAACTGTCCCAACTAGGATACCAAGTCCTTACAACCATATTCCTTCTACCGGATTACAAATCCCTACCACCAACTAATTCAACCGGGGTATCAGTTTTTGATAAGTGCTTTTAATGACTATGTTTTTAGGGGATTTCGATAGTGAATTAGGGAGAGTTTTATGTGTGAACCTTGAATTTTATTCTGATTTCCCTACTACACTTGGTGTTTTGTTTGTGATGTAAATTTGTAGGTTTTGAGTCCAAAACACCAATTTTCTCTCAATTTCCTGCAAGAGTGAAGACACCACGGACATCCACATGATATATCCAGACCGTGGTGTAAATTTGGGACGGAAAGGAGCAAGGAACGACCCGGTAGTGCACACCACGGTTTGACCGTGGTGGCTGCCACGGTCATGTCTATTTTGGCGAGTAAAAGCAGCATCAACATTTTGATTGTGGGCTATGTTTTTCCTTGATTGGGCCCAATCACAAAGAGGGGGAACGAGAGCAATTGACCCCATTCATTCATGCTTCCATTCGATCCAATAAAGAAGTGAGAGCCAACAATTAATATCATTTGGGTCAACAAACTCAACCGCCCAATCACATGAGAGAAGTGAGGGAAATTGATACAAATTGGGTGACTAATTCATCGGCCCAATCACTAAGTAGAGGAAGAAAGCAATTAATTCAATTGGCTTAACTATCATTCCATTCGTGCAGCCGAATTATGAAATTGTGAAGATGGGCTATGCTTCTTTCGGTCCAATGAGCAAAGAATGAAGTGGGGGGCAATTGCTATCACTCTCATTCAGCCCATGCATTCAAGCTTTCACCCGGTCTAATCAGAAAGAAGAGGGAAGAAGGATATCAATTCAGACCCATTGATTTCGCCCAACACAAGAAGCGAATGAAAGAAGAGAAAACCGAGGCAGCGTGTACCAGGACCTGGCCGTGGTAAAGGCCATGGTCCGTGGTTGCCACCGGCTAGGTCGTAGCTGGGCGTGCTTTGCAAGTTAAGGAGGAAAAGAAGTGACGGTTATATTGTTGCTGGGCATTTTCATTCAAGGGGGGCTATCATTCCATCATTATTCATCAATCATTCTATAACCCATCCATCCTTTTTTAAGAGAGAGAAAAACCCTAATAAATCCATCTTCTCATCAATTACTCTATCAAGATTCAAGGTTATGATTTATTCGAAGAGAAGCGGCGTTCAAGATTCGGGAGGAAAATATCAAAACTTGCCAAGAAGACATCACCCCGGGATCGAAAGACTCGACAGTTGTCATTCTTTGTAATTATTTTTCTTTCCGATTTCTTTCTTTGTTTTGAGAATTAATCATAACGTTTGGAACTTGTATCGTGCTTTTCTTGAACATGAGTGAGTAGTTCTTTTGAATTCTAGGGTTTTCCATCCCGAAGCAATGTAGTTTGATTTAATATTATTAGTTTGTGCATGAATTCTTGATTAGAATCAATAGAAGGTTGTGTTTTACATGTTCATGTGTGTTCTTTGAACGCTCGAATACTCATGAGTCTGAGATTAACCTAAGAAGTATTGAAAGGTGAATTAGGGGTAATTTACTACTAACCTGTCTACCTAAGCTTACGAAAGTTGAAAAAGGAATAGTAAACTAGGAAGTCAATTAGATAACTTGACTTTTGAGACCTTCAATTCTATTTAACCTAAAAGGCACACGAAAGTTGTTGACTAGGTTGTTTAGAATAATTCTATTTAACACCGAAAGGGCGATAGCATTCAGAGGTTGTCGATTCTTAATTCATTCTTGAATGTATGATTATGTAGGCTAGGTTTTAGTAATCGAACTCGTTGCTAGGTTAGCATCTCCCTAGAACTCTTTCTCTCTTGATAGAATCTGTGATTGAACTTTTCCTTGCTTTATTAGTTTTATTTAATTGTTAGACCTTTTTAAACCCTACTGAATCAAACCTGGTAAGCTTAGCAATCGAGATAGAGATTAGTTTATTGAGCTGTGAAGTGAGTCCCTGTGGGATCGACCTTGACGTGCTACTATGTACACTGTGCGTTTGCGTCCCTGTCAGTTTCCCATGCCCAAAATATTTCAACCAAGGTACCAAATCTCCATACTCTAGTAGTTCCAATAATGGGATTCAAATTTGCGTAATCAACCTCGCAACATGCAACTAATATAAGAACTACACTATTCCAACAAAAAAACGAATGCCATCTACCATTGCATGACCAATAGTTTGAAATTAATCACACCCCTCTTCACGTTTATTGCTTCAATGACCTGATTAATATCGTTCTGAGATCCTAATAAATATCGTAACCCAAAATCTTGCTCAACTTCACCTTAAAAGTAGTTAGTTAACCTTAGTACTCCCAAGAAAAGAACGTTGATGTTTCCTTGCTTTATCGAAAACCTTCAACTTGGCATCTCTTTCAAAACCAATTTCAACTTAAACTTTCGCACAAAACGTTTATTCTTAACTACACAACTCCACTCAAGTCCTAACCTACACTTTCCTCATAAGGGTCCCCTTAACTCAAGGCCTTGACACAAAAGAATAAAATATAATCCTAAGCCTCCGTTTCACCCCAACAATAATAAATTCGGTCAAAAACCCGACCCCACTTAAGAACTTCCACATAATCTCTTAGTCCACTAGTCCAGACAATCCCAAAATTCTCCTAGTATCCAAAAAGTGTAGTAGCGATGAATTACCCCGTGTACGTCACACCCGAAATACTTAAAGGTAGGCAAGCTAGGATAATCGTATTCCTCGATATTCATTATCTCTAGCTAATCCCAAACATCATAGTTCACACACCAACACAGAAAAATAATTAGAAATCGTACCAAATTGCAATTAAACTTGTTTAAACGTAATGAATGGTCTGCTCAACATACTAATGATAACCAGCCATAAACTGTTCAATCTAAAACAACATAACCCCAACCTCATCCTACAACTCAAACCTCAATAATTTAACACCAAAATTATATTCAACCCTTAGCTTGAAGTCTCGTACCCGCTCTTCAAAGTTAAATGTAGCTGTATGATAGTCCACAAAATCTGAATTCATCTCCACATCCTTATCCCATAATTAAGTTTTTTTTTCCCTCAAAAGTGACCAAGGACCTCGTCCAAAACTGAGTGTAACCCAAATACTACTCCTATGTCTTTCATACGACCTCAATGCCTAAATGACTAAAGCCAAACCCAATTTTACCTTAGCACTTTTCTTTATCATGTACTATTTAGACCCACAAATCAAGAACTTACCCAAATGCATATTAAAACCAACAAAATGTTATGACCATTAGTTACACCATCATGCTAAAAATTTTATAAGCAAAGATGCTATAGTACATTCCTATATTCTTCAACCTCCATCATTTTTAGTTAATCCCAATCGACATATTTCATACAACAAATGCCCAACAATCCAATCAAAAGCTTTACTTAATCGAATCCAAATAGTTAATTAGAGCCTCCTAAGAGAGTAATCCCAAACACAATATTTCTAGCTTCAAAACTCCATACTTAGCATTAACCTCATGCAGAACACCTTTGGTACGGGAGAAATAAATCAAATCACATTAAAAAGGAAACACAGTAATAGGAACATAAAGGAAATATCAAATGAATGCGACCCAACCCACACCTACACTCACACTCTGTTCGGTTGTAATTTTTGTGACTTTTAGTAGGTTGGGGTTGTCGGTCCACGAGGATGAGTGTCTAGGCTTAAATGAGGGAATCGGTTTGTGTTGGAATTTTTCTCAATTGTGAAAAGCAGTAAATTATGTAAATAAAGCAATAAACCAACCTAGACATGATAATAATCAAGAAAGCAATAAAGATGAAAGCAATTAAAAAGTAAGAAATAAGGAAGCAATAAATGAAAGCTAGAATGAACAATGAAATTAGGAGCAAGAAATTATACCTTTGATGACCAAAATCTTCAATAATCTTCAAACTACTCTTGGATTTCCCCCGAACTAACAACAAATTGTGGATTGGATTACTAAGAATCCCCTATCCCCATTTGAGATTGGAATTTGTGACCCTTAGCCCTCCTCCTCACTAAAAGTGGATTGGGTGATATTTTCACTAGAAAGCTTTGAAATCAAGTCAACAATGGAGATTAGAGAGAGAGAGAGAGAGAGAGAGAGAGAGAGAGAGAGAAAGAGAGAGAAAGAGAGAGAACTTCAATGGAGATTTGCTTGAATTAAGAAAGCTTGAAGAAAGTTGAATACAATTGCAAGAAATCAATTAAAGCTTGAAGAACAAGTAAAGAAGATTTGAAGAACAATAAAAGAGAGATTAAAGCAAATAAAGGAAAGCAATAAACCTAATCTAACCTAATTCTAAGCAAATACTACCTAGACTACTTTATTATAATGCTGAATACATGTTGGTATTTATAGGAGGCGGAAAATTCCCTAAAAGCCTAGAAATAAACACAGTAGAGGCGCGTCAGGTTTCCGCAGATTATCGTAGAATTTGGCTATTACTCGGGCGAGTCACATTCTGACTCGGGTGAGTCAGCCTTCTGGCCCTCGGCATTGCTGCCCCAGAAGCGTGACTCGGGTGAGTCAGCCTTCTGGCCAGCTGTCTCCTCTCATTGCCTTGGCGATATGTTGGCGACTAGAACATGGTCACAGGCGAGTCACTTCTGACCCGGGTGAGTCAACCTTCTGTCCTACTGTCTCCTCTGTTTTGCTTCGGTTCTCGACTCGGGTCTCGGGTTGGCGCGGGAAATCGCTCGGGATTCCCTAACAAGCCTCAATTAAGACCAAATTCCTTCTAACTCCTTATTTTCCTACAAAACACAAAATTATTATATCTAATATCTAAATCGGGGTTAAAACAAGCAAATATCCCTATGAAAGACCTATAATTCGGCTCGTAATGAGACCGAACAACACTCCCATACAAGGGTTTGCTCGCCCCGAGCAAACTAAAAACAAAGATAAGGACTAGAAAAAAACTAAAAACTCTAACTCACTTTCGCAGGAATCGCGGATGCATTTAGCACATACATCAAGCCCTTTAAACCCCCTGGTAGCCCGGGTGGACGAGGTAGGTCTCATGAGGGTTTATAGCAACTATACCCACAAAAGCCAAAGAAAAAGAGAGAGAGAAAGTGAAAAACAAAACATGTTTGAAAGAAAGAAAAGAAGCTTGTTTTAAGAATCATGTTATCGCAATCAAGAAAACGATACTAATCAACCAAAAGGAACCGTTGTGAGCACCACGAAAGAAACCTAACTCAAGCAATTGCCAATCTTAGAGATTTTCGATTCTCGACACCTCAAGCAAAGCTAAATCCCATGTGCGTATGTGCTTAGTGGGTTCTGAATGATTCCGACGGATCCCCAAGAAAAACTCACATCCGAGCTCGAATCAAAGCGAAAAGGATTAATTTGGCGATGTCTTTCCCTTATTTATGTTGCCCTTGGCTTGGTGAGGGCCGCCGGAAACACAAGGTGAGACTTTTATTCGCAATTAACTTCATTTAGTGTTGGGTTTCCAACATTTTCGATTTAACTTAATTATAGTCGGGTTAGCTTTTCGGGAGTTGAATGGCCCATAACGGGGTGCCAACACAGGCTTTTCCGTACGCCTCATCATCACGAACGATGGACGTTTAAGGGGTAATAGCGTCGCACCGCTAATACCAGTCCCATGTAGGTCGACTAACATTATGGTTGTTTATGCCGGATTCGACCGACACAAAACCAATTAATTCATTTTAATTAGGTTTCACTTTTTCAGCAAGCTCGGATGTGGCCAACTAGAGTCTCCCAGTTTCAACCAGAACGTGAAATAAAAACAGGGATCTCGCTAGACAATAAATGAAGGGAGTCTAATTAAATGAGTCATGACAACGCCCATGTTAGGGTCGAAAATGCTTAAACCGGTTTCTTTAAAGAAGATTAAGAAATTCTTCCCAACATTGACAACATTATCCAAGAAGCGAAGCTACAACAAAAGAAAAACAAAAATCTTTGGAGGTTTTTCACTCCCTTTTTTTTCTTATTTTCACACAAAATTTTTCAAATTTTAGACACAAACTACGAAAACTGAGAAAAATAAAAGAGTCCAAACTAAGTGATCTACCCGTGACAAATGGAAGAATCACCCCCCACTCCCACACAAAACTTCACAATGTCCCCATTGTGAGAAGAAGGGTGTCACAAATAAGGTAAAAAACCTACAAAAGACTCACAGAACAAGCAACAAATCAAGCAAAATGGTGGCGACCCGAGCCCACACGGCTCCAACAACAATATATACCCAACACTCACACTCAAGGGGCTCACCACCCAAAAAGAAACCCAAGCATGCAACATGGATCATCGATATATTCACAATTAAAGAGAGGGTAAAAAGAAGTTACCTCCAGGTCTTCAATTAACGCATACCCAATTCGCGATCCAACGAACATCTCACCATAGGTTAGAAATAAACAAGAAAGGTATACTATGTGTGGTGGTTCACATGCAAGATCAAAAAGAAAAACAAACTACACAAGACACTAAGGACTAAAGAACTAAGAAAACAAACTAAAATATTTACAAAACGACTCACTCTTTTTTTTCTTTTCTTAAACTCAAAAACTGGAATGCATACTACCCTCCCACTCCCACACAAAGAGGTTGCCATATCCTCAAAGTAAAGAGAAGTAGGTAAGCAAGCACCCCAAAAGAAAAAGACACACACAAAAAGAAAACAAAAGAAGAAAAGGACTACTCACTAACTGTACAAGAAGGTTGAGGAAGGATATTACCTGGAAGGTGTTCTATCAAGAAATTCACTCCTTCTCACCTCAAGATATCGGGCACCATGTCAGAACCATTCAACGCCCGGAGTAACAAGTCATGCATTCTTTCATGCATCTCAGAATGGTGTAAGTAAGAGCACACTCTAAATAGCACATAAACAAACATTAATACTCTTAACAGTTTATCAAATGCCCTAGAAAAGTCATAGAAAGGACGAACTACAGGAAAGCACAAGACTTTCCTAGGCACATGAAAATGAGACATAACAAATGGATCCTCCCATTGACAAGTAAATGGAGATTGGGTATACAAAACTACGAAAGGAGGAAATACAACACATTCCTTAACATGCTCATGCAAAGACTTGGATACCAACAATGATTCAAACTCACTATCCATGCAATTTTCATCAAACACATATTCCAAATCACAACTTTCATCCAATTCATCATCATAATTATCAATTGGTGATAAGGAAAAAGCATGGTTAGACAACATCATAACATTCTCAACATCACAAACAGGCAGATCTTCATCAATATTAGACTCACTAGAAGAACTATCAACATCAAAAGACAAAGGTGCATCATTCAAAACAACGTCAAAGGTGAAAATGGAAGGCTCCGGGTCATAACCCATCGTGAATGACTCATAAAGCATGTCATCATCAAAAGCATCATTGTCAACAACCAAGTTTGAACACATAAGCTCAATCCCTATATACTCAAGCTCATCATCAAAAGAATGCACTCCAATGGACTCACATACAAGGGTAGCTAATGCCTCACTAATGCAATTATCCTCAATGAAAGTGAATAGTTCAGTATCTAGCACACATTCAATCACAAAAGATTCAATTTCAATCTCAACAAGATCATGCTCAATTGCAGCACAAGCATCATGGCATTCATCAAACTCAACTTTTTCTTCACACAAAAGCATGGATAATGGTGTGGACAATAGTTCATCATTTAGTATGTTTTCATCAAGTTCTTCATCATCACACACAGAATCATCATGTTCCTCATGCTCACTAGGTGCAGTTAGAGCTAAAGAATCGCTAAGTAGTCCAAGGCATGGTCTGTTATAGTAGTCATCATCCTCACCATACACAGAAGAATCAACTTGCATTTCAGGACTCAAAGATGACGAATGATCTACTTCAACATTCGAATCAACCATTTGTGAAGAAGGAGTTTCTACCCTATGATTAATCTCATGGAAAAATTCACGCATGCACTCAGTCATTTTCGCACATAATTCATCTGCTCCCGTACTCAAGGTAGCTTCAATTTTAGCTTTCAAACAAGAAGCAGAACTATGGCACGTGAATCACAAAATAAACACAATGGATGACACTTAACATCAGCACATTGGGAAAGATCATAACAGTTTTCCACATAATCCCCACCAAAAGATTGATCGTCAACATACACGGGGTATTCACAAGACTGTTCAGGTTCGGTTCCAGAGGGTGGTACATAAGGAGGTTGGAAGCTAGGACTAACACTTTGTTGCTCAAATTCATAGGAATACCTAGACAACCATTCAAGTAGCTCCCATGCTTTTTCTTCATCTAAACTAGAAAACCCGTAATAATCTAAGAGATTTCGGGTCTCCTAATTCACACCCTCATTCACAATTCCCAAAAGAGATAATGTATCATAAAAGATACAATACAATTCACATTGAGCACGGTAATCATGTAATCTAGCAAAAAATCTCCAAAATATTTCATGCTCAAATTGGGGGAATTAGGGACTATTTATAACTCTCGTTTTCTATCTTTTTTTCTGTTTCTGTTTTTGTTTTTTTTCTCTTTTTTTTCGTATTCAAATTTTTATGCTACATTTTTCTTGAAAGATCCTAGAAAGCAATAAACTATTTACACACAAACCAATGACCTAATCTACCAAATAACGCAATCCCCGGAAACGGCGCCATTGTTCGGTTGTAATTTTTGTGGTTTTTAGTAGGGTTGCGGTCCAAGAGGATGGGTGTTTAGGCTTGACAAGGCAATATGTTTGTGTTTGGCATTTTCTCAGTGCGGAATGCAGTAAATATTTAAGAAAGCAATTAAACTAACCTAGACATGGATAATAATAATTAACACTAAATAAGGCATTTAAGAACAAGAAATAAGAAAGCAATAAAACTACAACTAATAATGAAATCAGGAGCACGAAATTATACCTTCGATGAACTAATCTTCACTTGAATCCTTCACTCAAACTTTCCCTTGAACAATCAAGAAAGCACGAATTGGATTACCAAGGATTCCCAAATTCTCACTAGAAGTAGAATTGGTAATCCTTGACCCTCCTCCTCACTAAAAGTTGGATTGGGTGAGATTTTCAATAGAAAGCTTTGAAATCAAGTCAACAATAGAGATTAGAGAGAGAGAGAGAGAGAGAGAGAGAAAGAGAGAGAGAAAGAGAGAGAAAGCTTGAAAACTTCAACGGAGATTTGCTTGAATTAAGAAAGCTTAAAGAAAGTTTAAATACAATTGCAAGAAATCAATTAAAGCTTGAAGAACAAGAAAGAAGATTTGAAGACAATAAAAGAGAGATCAAAGCAAATAAAGGAAAGCAATAAACCTAATCTAACCTGATTCTAAGCTAATACTACCTAGACTACTTGATTATAGTGTTGAATACATGTTGGTATTTATAGGAGGAAGAAAACTCCCGAAAACCCTAGAAATAAACAAAGTAGAGGCGCGTCAGATTTCCGCAGATTATCGCAGAATTTAGCTATGACTCAGGCGAGTCACTTTCTGACTCGGGTGAGTCAGCCTTCTGGCCCTCGGTATTGCTGCCCCAGAAGCTTGACTCGGGTGAGTCACTTCCTGACTCGGGTGAGTCAGCCTTCTGGCCAGCAGTCTTGTCCCATTGCCTTGGCGATGTGTTGGTGACCAGAACATGGTCACGGGCGAGTCACTTCCTGACTCGGGTGAGTCAGCCTTCTGTACGACTGTCTCCTCTATTTTGCTTCGGTTCTCGACTTGGGTCTCGAGTTGGCGCGGGAAATCGCTCGGGATTCCCTAAAAAGCCTCAATTAAGCCCAAATTCCTTCTAACTCATTATTTTCCTACAAAACAAAAAATCATTATATCTAATATATAAATCGGGGTTAAAACAAGCAAATATCCCTATGAAAGACCTATAATTCGGCTCGGAACGAGACCGAACACACTCCGAATTTAGTGCCCTAAGTCTGAAGCTAGACTCCTAATTGACACTTAGGAGCTACTAGGTCGAAACCTAGAGCTCTGATACCATTCTGTAACGCCTTGGAAATTCAATTCTAAACTTAACGGTCAAATTCAAACATTGATCAACGGTAACAGCGGAGGACTTATTTATTTTTTTTAATTGGGTGTTACTGCCGTATCCCCGAAGGGATACAAGGCAAGAAAGGGAAAAACTAACTAATCATTAATTACTTCAATTTAATAAACAACATACTTTCAAATTCTAGAACAACACAAAATAAGTATTACTAACTTCAATTCTAAAACATAAACTAAACTTGTTCTCAAACTAACTTTGTCGTCCTCACTGATAGTTCTCATCCCCATCATAGAATGCATCACCTGAAAACAAAACATTTAAAACATGAGGACTCAATAATGTCTACCCCTAACCGTAAAAACAATTTGAAATCCATTTCAATTCATTTTCGGAGGAGTGAACAAGTCAAATCTTTTCAAAAACACTTTCTTTCCCAACAAACCATAACCATCTTTCCAATTTATTAAGCGGGCGGACCTTGCTTATTTGACCCTCGAAGTCAAATGACCTCGCTATAATCATATCTCAGTCACAATCTCAATCTCAGTCTCATTCCAATCAATCACTATATCATACATACGGATGACCATCCATTTCACACACATGCATAAAACTAACCTCGGGGAAGTAGCACTTATCAGCCATCCCTGATCTCTTGACAACCCCCCTATAGGATGCCGAGAACTTGGTCTTTGAAGGTGCTGCCCGAAGCCGCATTTATGTCACGTTTGAATTATTAATCAGGTTTAATACCACACTATTTCGAACTCAAACAATTCATTCCAATCCAAATCCTAAATTTCCAAAACCATTTCCAAATCACACATAAACGACTGTCCACATTTTACCAACTCAAAAGAACATAAACAACATCCAAAATAGACGACCAATTTCACAATGAAATCCCCTTTCGGGTTCCAAAATGCATTTAAAATTATAAAACACATAAAGCGCATCCACATGGGGATTAGGACATAGTTATTACCTGGAAATTTTCACTTCACTTCCATACACGCACTTGAGCTCACTAAATTTGTCGAATTGACCCAAACCTATAAAGAATAAGTTCTAGAATTAGTAGCGACCTAACAAAGTTAGCGTATGCACCCTCTACCTTACCCAACCCCAATTACAGTACAGTGACATACAAGTATGAAATACTAAAACATAAAATAAAATAATTATTAGTAATAGTAATAGGTTTTCATAAAATAGCTAATCTCACAATTTAAGGTCGTAACTTTAACTACAATCATAATAAAATCATAACCTCATATAAATCTCAAATTTCACAAACTTTATAACAATAATAAATTTCAAAGATCTCAAATTTATTAGTCTAATAACTAACATAATCATAAATCTCAAAATATAAGATTTAAACTTAGTAAAAAGCATAATAATTACAAAATAGTTAACCTTTTACACCAAACTAATTTTAGAACATAATAAGTCCTTATGAGACTTGTTTAAACCCAACCTTTCAACTTTCACTCATAAAATTAATAATGATAATAAAAGTACCAAAGTAATTCATAATTTTTTCTATGAATTAATTTACACACTCAAGAAGGGTTTTATAAACTTGTTTAAACGCAACAATACAACTTTAACATCAAAACTAATAATTTTTTTTTAAAAAAAAAAGAACTTTTGACAAATTAAGTAACTACATTATAGTTTATACAACTACAAAACTTTAACTTATTGTATCTATGAAATACTTAAAAGAACTCAACTCTAACTATAAAAATAATTGTTATATTGGTAATAATCACAATAAGTGATATAAACTAAGATAATATGAATTAATAACATCCAAGTTTAACCTTTTTCTATAACCTTTCAACTTAAACAATATGACTATAATAAATCATATGGAACCTAGGAAAATACTTTTCTTTTAACATAATAATAATGATAAATTTGTAAACATCAAAACCATAAGTATGTTGTTCAAAACCACTAGTGTAGGAGTCAAGTAAAAGAAATAACAATAATAATAGTAATAATACAACAATCACCAATATTATCAAACACTAGGATTGAGGTTTTACTTTCAAAAAGAGGACACGATGGTGGCTAGCCGGAGTTGCGGTGGCCGGCGACGATCAGAGGTGGTGGACTCTAGCAGAAGGCGGCAGCGGCAACCCATAACAGTTACAACAACAAAGCATAGCACAGTGGTTCTCAATGCGGCAGGCCTACTTCGACTGCTCCTAGCCGCTGCTCCGCTGGTCGGAGGTGGAGGCCGGCGGCTAGACGTCGATGAGTGTAGTGCGTAGAGGCGTCCGGTGGTGTCATCGGCCACTGGGAAGCAACGTTAGAAGATTGGGAAGAGGGGGTGGAGGACAGGTTAAAGAGAGAGGAGAAAAGGGCCTGAGGTTGTCCTTAGCTGCGATGGTGGCGGTCCTTGGCGACGACGGGGGTTCTGGTGACAAGGGGGCGGCGCGGCGATGGTGCTTGGTGGTTGTGTTGAAATAGAGAGAGAACGAAGGATGGGGGGAGCGGTTACCGGTAGTTTGCGGTGGCAACGATGAACATGGACGATGGCGGTGTATTATACCCATAATATTATTTAAAGAGGAGAACAAAACTAATTAAAACTTAGCTAAAAAAAGAGAAAGTAATTTAGTTGTAAATTCAAGTTATCAAATAAACAAAATATTTACACTATAGCTCATAAAAACCTACATAAATAATCTAGGAAGATATTAAATAGTCACATAAAATTACTAGAATACCCTTGTTAGCCACTTAACGGTCCTATGAACTCAAGTGTTAACAGATAAAATTGACTAAAATTTCAAGAATCAAAATAGAAAGTTAATTAACAACGTAACGGTAAACAAAATTAGAATTTTCGGGATTTTACGAATTGAGAATGAGTTGTTGGACGCATAAAAAGATCCGGAGTTTGTAGTAAAGGATTGTAGTGAGTCCGAAAATGATGATATTCCCGATACTCTTGTCCTCAATCGTGGTGAGGTACTTGTGTTGAGATGAGTTCTACACATGAATGAGACACTGGTGGATAAGGCACAATGAGAAAAGATATTTCATTCCTGATGTACCGTAAGTGGTAAGGTTCGCAACTTGATTATTGTATATTTGACCAAATTTCATATATTATTTAATATTTCTAATTTTTTAATATTTAAAATGTTTTAATATCATTTTAATTTTTCCAATTATTAACTTTGATAATATCTTTTGAACTCATCTTTTTCGTAAAATTTAAAGTTTAAAATTAAGAACAAAAAATTAATATTAAAAAACCAAAATAAAAATTTTAAAAAAGATTAAAAATCAAAATCAAAATAAATAAATTTAATTTGAAAAATTTAAAAATGTAAAATTAAAAGAAAATATTTTAAAATAAAAATGATTATAAAATAAAAATTATAAAAGTATAGGTAAATAGTTTAAAAGAAAAGTTAAAAAATCCTAAAAACTTAATAAATTTAAAAATTAAAAATTAAAAATTAAAACTAAAAATTGAATATTGAAAATTTAAAAAATATTGTTCTCTAGTGTTGGTTTTTGTGAATCATATGCAAATATTGGTGTTCCCCATCCCTTGTGCTATCAAAGTGTGTTGGAATATATTGTATTGTGTTTGTATTTGTAAGATTTGAAGTCATTTAGAGCTTTGAGGAGAAGTTGGAAAATAGTGCACACAAGGTGTTCGATGAAATGTCCATGTGAGAAAAACACAAAGAACCCTTAGTCAAAACTAGCCAACTACTAAAGAATCCATAAACTCCTAAAAATTATCCCAAAAACAATCTATCCTCACCCTTCCTTCGATATGAATGATGAACATAGTTCTGATCTAAAGGAATCAAGCCAACACCATAGTTCTCAATTTCAAGCTCTTGGGGACCGACTCACCACCGCTCTTGACAATCGGTTCTCCATCGTCGAGCGCACCCTCGAAGCCATGGTGGCGCGGATGGACGATCTCATCCAAGAACGTTAAGGTCCACACCGAGACGAATGAAGGAGGTCCACTCGTATCCCTATCCGTCCTCCTCCCTCCTACGAGTCGAGTGACGATGATGGATGTTCGCCTCGACACCATCGTCGATGGAAAACGATTGAGAAGTCATTCTACTATTCCCCGCTAACGACCGTCACGTCCCGAAAGTGTATCAAATGTCGGCGTATGGGACACGATTCTTTGTTATGCCAAAAAATGGCTATGGTTGAAGTTTGGATTGAAGAATCTTTTGGTGTGGAAGAGAAAACAAGTGACATTGTAGAAGAGGTTGTCGAGCAAAACCTCCCTTCCACACTTGAAAAATTTGAAAAGGTTAAGGAAAAGAAAGGTTCAATGAACGGGGTTAATATCCTTGAGACCCATTAAATTGAGGATGAGCTTTGAAAGGCTCAAGAGGAGACCGAGGTGATTGTCAACGAGGAAGATGTGAGTGACGAAGAGGATGTCGCTCCTGTACCGCCCGTTCATGGAGGTGCCCTTGTTTTGAGGAGAGCCTTACATACACATGAAACTCCTCTCGACAAGGCCCAGAGGGAAGTGTTATTCCAAACACGGTGCTTCATGGGTGGAAAGGTGTGCACTCTTGTTATTAATGGACGGAGTTGCGCTAATGTCGCGTCTTCTTATATGGTCGAGAAGCCTGGCTTGCCATTACTACCTCACCCTTGACCTTACTCACTCCATTGGCTCAACGATCACAATGGCGTCAAGGTAACTAAGCAAGTCTTAGTTGATTTTACTTTTGGTACTAACTATGATGATTTCCTTGTTTGTAATGTTGTCCCTATGAGTGCTTGTCACATTTTGCTGGGGCGTCCATGGCAATACGACAAGCAAACAGTGCACAACGTGTTGAAAAACACTTATACTTTCACCCATCAAGGCAAAAAGATCAGGCTACTTCCCATTTCTCCCCGAGAAACTGAAACTTCAAAAGCCGGGATGGGTAGTGAGTTGAGGAACCTTCTCATGATGAGCGAAACACGGGTTGAGCGTGCTCTTGGTGAGGACGAGCTACCTCTTGCTTTGTCTTTACCTTGCGACGAGCCTAGTGAGATTGAGAGTTCCCGAACACCACAAAATTGCCCTTTCCCTTCCTATAACCCCTCACCTCCACAAAACAAGCCTCCAACCTCCTTCTTTCATTTGGATGATAGGTACATTGTGGGGTTCGAAGTTTGTTGGAAGTCTAGCGTGGCGGCTCGTGACGATCGGGAAGTTCGGAGCTTCATGGGGCCAATTGATGAAGATTGCTTCGGTTTTAACCCCCAAGAGTTGAGGGAAGCTCTTTTTCAAGAAGGGGAGTATGAACTGTGTCAGGTTCGGGTTCGAACTCCCTTAGCTGGGCTAGAAATCCCGACCTGGTATTCCCAAGTTAAACCCGGTCACCCGTGCACTTTCGGGAACCAGCACATTTTCTCCAAGGGCGGAATGATAAGTATCACACTATCGTGGCCTCGGCGAGCCATCCTTGTTGGAGTAAGGAGAGGCTCAGGATTTGTCAACGACCTCGAAGGACTCGGGACCGGGCTAGGTCGTCCCGGGAATGTGAAGTGTCAAGGCTTGGAAGTACCCTGGTGCGATAAACTCAAGGCAGAAGCCACATCAAGAACAGCGCGGTCGCGCAAGTCGCAATCGCTCACACCGCGATCGCAAACTAGGCGGCGTCGCGCCCGACACGCCAAGTGGCCCGATTAGAGCGAGGCGAGAACAAGCTCATGGCTGTGCCAGCAATGTCACGCCCGTGACAGACGGTTGTCACGCCCGCGGCAGACCTTGTCGCGCCCACTACCCCAAGCCGGACGACGATGGTTGTGGCGGACAGTAGCGCATCGCGTCCGCGACATTCCGTGTCGTGCCCACGACGTCCCGATTCTGTGCGTGATTTCCGGCCCATAACGCTACGTTTTGTTTATTTTTTTTTCCAAATACTATATATACCCCCTCTCTTGGCATTGTTTGTACTTTTTGCTGAATTGAATTGTGATGCTTATGCATTGGAGGGTTTTTTCCCAAACTTCCTCAAAAATCTCATGTACTTTATCCAAGTGATTTGGTGTTGTTCAAGTCATTCCTTTAGTGATTATTTAGTGGATTACCTTGGATAATCATGGTGGGGTGTTAGGCCTAGAGTTGTGGAATACCTTGCTTCGGGTCATATCCTTCCTTCGGGTGTTCAAGACCCTTGTTCTTGGTGATTATCGATTCCTTTCATTCATTCAAGCTAATCATCACCTATCCATGCGTACCATAATGCTTCAGTGTCCTAAGCCAACAGTGTATACATACTATTGTTTGAAATTATTTGGAATTGTACATTTGATTTTAGGAAACATGTATAGCGATTTCCAACTTTTGGAAATTATGGTAATTATGGTAATTCCCACAATATCGGTCGTACACGTGGCATGATCAAATTTTGTATGTTGATTTTATTTATTTTTAAAAATAATAAATTTTATTTTTTAAATTGGAAAATTTGTATATAATTAATTAAAAACCATTTTATTTTAGGTTATGTTTGGCTATAATCTATGTAAACCGTGAAGCAAATTTTCCCAACCAAAGGCACTAACTGGCTTCCATGGTTTCCGATAGAAGATCACCGAAGTTACAACCACCATCAAAATGGAACCGTCAACGCCACCCCCATCACTAATTGGTCAGTCCCTCTACTTCGCCGCTCCGAGATAGAACCGATTGTGGAAAAAATTAAATGAATAGATCATTGTTCGGCGTTTGAGAAAGGTGCAATTCTCCGGCGTTCGATGCTCTGTGGTGACTGCTCTTGTGCGTGGCAGTTGCGTGCAACATGGTTTTCGTGATCCAGTATTTGTCGTTCTCTCTCATGGAGCAAAGGGCCTAGGACTTGAATTACTAGGTCAAGGTCGATCTAAGATTACTAACGAAACAAGAATTTTATGTGATAAACAACGAAAACAAAACACAAACACAGGCTAAGGTTCGGTCGAGATAAGAAATGGGTTTTGGGAGATTTCGGGGTGTAAACGGCAATAAGAACATGGGTTTTGCAATTAGGGAGTAACAAAGAGGGGGAATCAAGTGGCAATCCCGTTAGAGAAAACCCACCGGATTTCCTCTTTCGAGGATAATCCGGATTAACTTCCTCAAAATCCACCACGGACTCGGAGGGTTAATGAAACGAGATTCCCTAGTTAACCTCCTTCCACTTTCGTGGGTCAGCATTAACTATCCCATCTCCTACCTTCCAACACAAGTGTTGGATGTATTCGAGAGCTTTAGGACCCGAATACGTTCCACTTGAGGGAAGAATAGGAGTGGGAAATTGATTCTCCCACTAATTACCTCCTAAACTTGCTAACCCAAGCCCAATTAGCCATTCACACCCTTAATTCCCCCTAACTCATTGGGTTTCTAGCCACTAAACATCCTAATTAACATGCTAACAACATCAACAACTCCAACAATCATGATCAAAACAGTAAAAACAACACTAGCAAAAGCAATAATCCAAATATCTCAATAACAAAGCAATTCAATCCAAAACAGAGATTAAACTAATATTAAAGCTAATTAAAAGAGAGTAAGGGTAAGAGAATGCTTAACCAAGTAGTAGGGATGAAGGATGAACAAGAACAATGAAGAACTTCCAAGAACAATGTAGAAAATAGCTTCAATCTTCAATAAAATTTCAATCCAAGCAAGAATTCCAACACAATTGCATTAATCAAGCACTAATCACTCACTAATTACTTATGGAAAACCCTAATTCTCTCTCTAAAACTACTGTCTAAAGGTCCTAAAAGAAGTCCTTTCAATAATCGTTCATTGGGGTTTTTATACATAGCAAAAGTGGTTAGACAAAACACAACACTTCAAGCACAATTCCGCGTGAAACCCAGGAGGCCGCATGTAACGCCCCGGAAGGATAATAATATAAGTCAAAGGTTGACTTTTACTCAACAGCGGAAGTAACAATTTTTATTGAACGTTACTGTCGTATCTCAAGGGAGACCCAAGGCCAGAACATAAAAGTACTAAGACAGAACTTACCAACATCAGTAACGAAGATTTTTAATAAGTCTCAAAAAAACTTAAACCAAGGTAACAACTTAAAAGGTCCCAACTTAATAGGTTTGACACTACAACTCATTATTTAAAAGCAACTTCTATGATCGCGTCCTCACACTATATTCCCATTCCCGTCATCGTATTCAGTACCTGAAAAACAAAACATTTTACAAACGTAAGAGAAACTCAATAATGTTTACCCCTAATGGTAAAAACACATTTGATAATTCATTTCAATCATTTAAAGGGAGGGGGGAAAGTCAAACGGTTTCGCAAAAACAATTGCTTCCAAATGAGAAACATAAAGTTAAAAGAATAACACCACAGAAAGCCTGAAATTTTGATTTAGAGGAGTACTTAATAAATACCAAGCGGGGGGGGGGACACTAGATCCCTCAGAATAGCAAAAAGACAGAATAGGATACTTGATCCTTGAGAAGAGTCAGAAACAGAGTGGGACATCAGATCCCTTGTCTACCAGAGACTATGTGAACAACTTACCCCGGGGAAGTGAATAGATGGAATATATCAGGGCATCCCCTGATCTCTTGATAACACTCTGCAGGATACCAGATCCTGGTCTATGGGGATTACCCGAAACCCGCTTAAAGTTTACAACAAGAAAACTTCAAAATAATAATAAAAAAAACAATTTAGGACAAAAAAATTTCCCAAGAACCTCTGGCGGGATGCAAGTTTAATAAGGCAGATTTAAAAGAAAAATAAAAAAAGACATATAAAAGGGCACCCCCCGTGGGGTATTAAGGCATAAACATTACCTGCAGATCTTCACTCCAACGTTCACTTGAACTTACTAGAACGTTTGCGACCTAACCCGAACCTAAAATTAACATAGGTCTTAAAAGTTATTTTTGGTCTATCGAAAGTTAGTACTTACAACTTCTAATCTTACCTTAAATAAAACATTTCAAGTTTCTATTAATTATGAAAGTAAGTAAGATTCACATAGATCAACACCAACTTACTTATAACATCAAAAACAACTAACAATTATAATAATAATAATAATAATAATAATAATAACCTTAATTATAACTTATACGAACTCATACTTACTTTCATGTTAACAAAAATAATAACCACGACTGATAATCATAACAACAAGATAAAATCTGATTTTTTCTTAATGAGAATATACTTTATATACTAGTACTAACCGAGCAAGAAAATTATAATTTCATATAATAACATCAAATGTACCCAAACAATTGACACATAAATCATGACTTATCACAAAGAAATAGTAACCATGATAATAATAATACGAAAACTAATAATAATAATAATAATAATAATATTAATAATAATATTAAAGGAGGCAAATAGAAACATGCAACAGCAGTACACATGCACGTACAACACCATATTAGTGAAAACAGAGAGCTTGGTTGAGGAAAAAAATTTACGTGCGTATAATAATAATAATAATAATAATAATAATAATAATAATAATAATAATAATAATAATAATAATAAAATAGTGATAGTAATAGTAATAATAAGGAGATTAGTATTAATTGTTTCAAAAAAAAAAAGGAGATTAGTATTAAGGAACACACAATAGCATGCATGCACAGTACACATTCGGAAAAACAGAGTGTTCGGTTTTTAGAAAATTTACGTGAGTGACGAATGACTTAGGTGGCAGTGGGTGTTGCGGCGGCGGGTGTGATTGCGGCGGCGGGGGTTTCCGGCGTCGTAGGTGGTCGGTATTGGGCGGCAGTAGGGCGGTTGGTGGTGGTGGTGGGTGTTGCGTACTAGGTTCGGGAAATAAAGGAAAGACGGCGAGAGCGGCGGCGGCAACTGCCGTCTCCGGCGGGGATGCGGCGACGCTCTGGGGTCTCCGACGTCGATAGCAGCCGGAGTAGGGTGGTTGCTGGTGGTGGTGGTGTTATGAAGTGTGAGTTTATGAATGGAAACAGAGGGGGACGGTTGAGGCTGCGGTGGATATGGTGGCGGCCGGCCTAGGGTGCCATTGGCGACTCTGGCCAGCCTAAAGAGGGTGGCAGTTGGGTGGTCGGAGGTGGTGAGTTTCAAGAGAGAGAGTGTGATGGAGTGAGAAGAGTGAGTCCCCTTTTACGTGAGAGGTGTTGGGTATTTATACTGCTCATTCAAACCAAGTACATCCCCTCACTCCATATCTCAGATTAACTCAAAAGTGATTCTTGCTTTTCCCCACATGGATTTACATATACATCCCCTCCCTTAATTGTAAAGTCAAGTTAGTAATTAGCACATGCCACAACCCTTCTTATCTATGCATAAAGAGACCATTTTGCCCCTGTTAGTAAAAGACTAAATTACCCTTGATATACCCCCGGACCTACAAGCTCGAGTGTTTAAATAAAATATATAAAAAAAAATTTATTAACACATAAAGAAATAAAAACAAATAGATAAAATAAATAAATATAACTGTATAAAATCCTACGGATTTTACACCGCAGGTGCAGTCCCCAGGACAACAGGTGCAATCTAGCGAAGCTTCCTTGGCGAAACTTTTCTCCTACGCTGGACAGCAACTGCTGTCTTCCAAGACCGCCGGTGCGGTCTTCTCCTGGCCAGGGCTTGCTGTGCATGCGCGGAGACCATTGCGGGTGCTGTCATCTATACCGCGGGTGCGGTCTTCTTCGGGGCAGCATGATTTCTGGGCGTAGTGCCAGCTACATGGAGGGTAGCGGGTGCTACCATCTTGATGCGTGCAAGTGAGACAGGTAGCGCCCGCTACCCTGAACGTAGTGGGTGCTACCACGCAAAACTTCATCTTCGGGATGCTTTGACATGTCCGACCTTGCTTCTCACTTAGCCCTCGACTCGGCTTCGACCCAGGGAATCTCGGGATTCCAAAAAATGTTCCAAAATAGCCCCTTTTTGCTACGTTTTGAGTAAAAACACCAAATCCTACAAAATAATAAAAAACGTAGTAAAAGACACGAAAATAAACAAGAAACAAGTCAAAAGCCTAAGAATTAAGGCGTTATTTAGGCCCAAAAATGGGTCTAAACACCCCCCCCAACACTTAAATTTTTTCTCGTCCCAAGCAAAACAAAACGAAAACTACCTAAACTTACACAAACTCCTCTGTCATGGGAGGAAACGAGTGCATTTAGCGTATGCACCAACCCCTTTGAACCCCCTGGCAGCCCGGGTGGACAAGATGGTCTCGTTAGGGTTTGTAGCGGCTCTACCCACAAAAGCCAAAGAAAAAGGAGAGAGGGAAAGCGAAAAATAAAACAAAACAGAGGAATGAAAAAGAAAGGAGAAACAGCTTGCTTAAAGGAATCATATCATCGCAATCAAGAAAACGATATTAATCATCCAAAAGGAACCGTTGTGAGCACCATGAAAACACCTAACTCAAGCAATTGCCAATCTTAGAGGTTTCCGACTCTGGACACCTCATGCAAAGCTAAATCCCATGTGCACAAGTGCTTAGTGGGTTCTAGGTGAGATCGATCCCTAAGAAAAACTCACACCCGAGCTCAAATCAAAGCGAAGAGGAACAAAAAGAAAAAGCGATGCCTTTTCCTTGTTAATGTCGCCCTTGGCTTGGTGAGGGTTGCAGGAAACTCAAGTGAGACTTTTGTTAGCAACTCAATGTTTAGCATTGGTTAGCATTGGCTTGAGAAAGCTCAACAAGATTGTCATTAGCTTTTTCGAGAATTGAACGGCCCTAACGAGTTTACCCTCCCAATACGGTCTTTTTCATACGCTCAACGTTATTAGAACGAAGTGCTTAAGGGGTAATAGCGCCGCACCGGTAAAATCGGTCCCGTGTAGGTAGACTAACTCTCTACAGGTCATATTTAATTAAATTAGTTAGCTTTCACTTTTTCAACAAGCTCGGAAATGGCCCACCAGAGACTCACGGTTTCAACCAGAATGTGAAAGAAAACTGGGATCTCGCTAGACACTCGATGAGGGGAATCTAGATATATGAGTGATGACAACGTCTAAACTAGGGTCGAAAAATGCTCAAACCGGTTGCTTTCAAGAAGATTAAGAAAGTCTTCCTAAAATTGACAACACTATCCAAGAAACGAAGCAAAAAACAGAAGCAAAACGAAAACTTTTAAGGTTTTTTTACTCCCTTTTTCCTCCTTTTTCACACAAAAAATTTTCAAATTTTAGGCAAAACTAAGAAAAATGAAATAAAAGATCTAGGTTGTCTACCCTTGAGCATGAAATGTCTCCCCCCCCCCCCCCAACACTTATAGCTTCACAATGTCCTCATTGTGAGAGGGTGTCACAAGAAAAGGCTAGAAAAACTAGATAAAAACACACAAAACAACTAGGATGTAAGTGGTGGCGACCCGAGCCCACACAGCTCCATCAACAAAATATGCCCAACACATTCACACTAGGGGCATGCCTCCAACAATATAGATCAAGCATGCAACGGATCTTGATATTCATCAAGAAGATAGAAGGTTTAGAAAGATATTACCTCAAGCTCTTCAAACATATACAAGAAACCACGATCCGAAGTCGTCAAGCATAAGGGGTAAGCCTATCAAATAGAAAAACAACCAAAGCTTGATAAAATCGCATGCAAGATGTAAAAACAAGAAAATAAGATAACTAAGAACTTGAACAAAATGAACAAAATATACATAATCGATGATAAACCTCAACCCTGAATTTCATTAATTGAGGTGGGAATTGAGGGTGGAACATAGGGAAAGGAATAGTGGGATGGGGAGATGTGATGAGAGGACAGGAAGGAAGAAAATGATAAAGAAATAAAGGAAAGAGTTAGAACTTACAAACTGTGGCGTAGCGGATGCTACGCCTGCCGTAGCGGGTGCTACGGCCCTGGAATGCGTCCGAGAGAACAACGTAGCGGGTGCTACGCCTAGGATAGCGTGTGCTACGCCCTGCTGCCTCCAGTCCACAAATTTCAACATTAAAAAAATATTTTAAGTCCTAAAACTCTAAAATTCATTCTCTTTTGTAATCATTCTTCCTAAACCTCACTAATACTTCTAGAATTACTTTGAACTTCACTCACTCTCCCCCACATTTATTCTCTTTCACCCTTTTCCTTTTTTTTCATTTCGAAAATTTTTTCTTTTTCTTTTTCTGTTCTCTTTTTTTTCCTTCTTTTTTTTTCTAGATCTAATACCTCAAAAAGGATAACATAAAAGAAAGTAAAGAAAGAAAGAATAATTGAAAAGAAGCAAAATATGGGGTGCCTCCCATAAAACGCTTGTTTTAGGTTCCTAGCTCGACCTAATATTTACTCACTTGATCCTTGAAAGGCGGGGTTTACATAAGAGAAGGGTTGTAATCATCATCATAGAAGGATTCAAATAACCTTCCGGTGGTCTAGTTAGTAGCAAAGGACATAAAGATAACCCTTTTCTCGGTCTCTTCCACTCACGATTCCTTTTTCTTTTCCATTGCCTCCCAACTTTATGTAAATAAGAAATATGCCTCTTCGGAAATTTGGGGGACCGGAAAGAAATAGAAGTCAACTTTTGCTTGATGTTAGGCGGTTTCCCGAGTCTTGGACGTTTGAAAATCACCCTTTACACTTCCATGCTCTCAATGTATGTTTCACCTAATGAAATCTCTTTCCTCGTAGGAGCAATGTCAAGGAAGTTGTCACAAAGAGTGTCTCCACCCTCATCAAATAAAGATTGCCAAGCCCTAGAGTGGTTATTGTCACCCTAATCACTAGGTTCTATCTCAAGTTAATAGCCTCTTTGAAGGTGCTCATAGTCATGATCTTCTAAAGTCTTTCCCTCTATCTCCACTCCTCCTTTGAATTTCTCTCCCTTCAAACTACTAATCATGGGAAGTATAGGTTTAGGATGATTATCTCCACCCCAAACATCCGGTTCTACTTCAAAGAAAAAGCCCTCATAATCAACATCTTCTAAAGTTTTTCTCCTCTGCTCAATTTCATATATAGATTCAAGCTCCACTTGAGGAAAAAAGAATGTTGAAAATGCCATACCTTCACACATCATCTCTAGAACTTCCATGCGTTCAAGAAGGGGCTCCACTAAAGGGATTTCATCACAAGTTGACTTTCAACCAAGAAGATTGAGGAAGAATGTAGTATCGCTAACTTCGGGATCAAATTGGAATACCTCCATTTGGCACTCCTCCAAAGGACTACCATAGGCCGACTTCGATATGTGTAACTCCTTAGAATAATCATCTACCTCCTCGAAGAAAGGCTCCAAGAGTGGCTCCTCTAATGGAATCTCGTCTCGTGTTGGTGTAGTATCGAGGAAGTTTGTGAATAATGTTACCTCGCCACCATCCGACTCGAACTGAAAAGTTTCAAAAGAACTCTCCTCTAAAGAATAATCATAGGTGTGCTCAAGTAAATAGGATTCGTCCGAGTATTCATCGATCACCTGCCCAAATACATCTACGGCATAGCACGGGTCCCCCACCGAGGGGTACTTCATGGATCCCTCAATATTAAACATTACGCTTGCATTGCCTACAGGAAGGGACATTCGACCGTTTTTCTTATCTATCATAGCACCAGCCGTAGCAAGGAATGGACGTCCCAAAATTATGGGGATGTTGGCATCTTCATCCATCTCTAAAATGACGAAGTCACATGGTATTAGAAAACTTCCAACTTGAACCGATATATCTTCCAAGATACCCAATGGTCGCCATATAAAATGATCGGCAACATGAAGATTGATTGAAGTGGGGATCAAATCTTCAAGATTTAGCTTCCGGCATATAGAATATGGCATGACACTCACACTAGCCCCCAAATCACATAAGGCTCGCCCAATCTTCGTATCTCCAATGACGCACGAGATGGAAAAACTCCCGGGATCATCAAGTTTCTCCGGAGTTTTGTTTTCGATAATAACACTACAATCGGTTGTCAAGTGTATAGTAGATGCCTCCTTGATCTTTGTTTTGTTTGTAAGAAGTTCCTTCAAATGCTTCTTAAAGGAGGGAACCTCAGAAATAGCATCTAAAAATGGAATATTCACTTGAAGTTTCTTGAGCATCTCTATAAACTTTGAGAACTTCGCCTCTACTTTTTGTTTGGCCAACCGGTCGGGAAAAGGGACCAGTTGAAGTTGGGTCTTGGGTTTCTCTATGGTATGACTTGAATCATCATCTCTCACAATGCCTTTTCCTTTTCTTACTCTCTCCCTTTTGAATTTTTCCTTTTTATCTAACTCATCCTCAAAACTGAATTTTTCTCCATGTCCTTCCTCACACATACCTCCACTTCCCTCTACTACCTCCAACTCCTCCTCCTCGGTAACATCAACCACATCTCCTTCTTTCTCTCCCAAAGAACTCTCCTCCACCCTCATAGGAACCTCAATATCTCTCCCACTCCTCAATGTGATTGCATTTAGTTGACCCTTAGGGTTCGGTTGGGGTTGGCTAGGAAGAGATTGGATGGGGCTAATTTGTTGTGCAACTTGAGCTAATTGCAATTCAAGATTCTTAATACGGGCTTGATCTCTATCTTGGGTCAATGAGATCTTTTGCCATATCTGCTCGATGGAAAACTCTTGTGGTGGTTGAGAGGTTTGGGATGATTGGCCATGATGGGTGTTTTGTGGAGATTGTTGGTTTTGATGGTATGGGCGGCGGTTTTGATTTTGTGACGGTTGTTGGTTATATGCATAGTTCCCACGAGGCTGAACGGGATGTTGAGTTGAGTAGGAAAGGTTATTATTAGGATACACAACTTGTACTTGCTCAAGTTGACATCGTCCCGAAAGGTTTTATGATCCACAATAAGCACAAACATTCATCTTAGCATCTGGAATGGGTATAAGCTTTTGAATCTCCTGGGCAATTTTCACTTGCCTCGTAGTCTCCTCAAGGGCTTCCTTTTGTTGCATCTCCAACATGGCATTCATGAGTAACTTAATAGTTGGGTTGCTCTCCAAAGGAACACTTCCATCTCCGAAACCACGACTTCCTTCCCAGTGTGGAGAGTTTTGAGATAACTCATGTAGGAACACATTTGCCTCTTCCGCTGTCTTCTTAATAAACATGCCTCCCGAGGCATGATCAATAGATTCTCGTAAAGAGCCGCACAATCCGGAATAAAAATGATGTAGAAGGAGCAAATCATCTAGATTATGGTGTAAACACCTTCGTTGGAGGGCCTTGAACCTCCCCCAAGCTTCAAATAACGTCTCACCAGGTTCTTGTTAAAAACTCATGATAGCTTGCCTCAATCTACACATCTCATCATTAGGGAAGAACCTTCGAAGAAAATCTCGGCTTAGAGCATCCCACGAAGAATAGGTACCCGGTGGATAGGTATTGAGCCATAATAGTGCCTTCCCCTTCAAGGTGAGAGGGAAGAACTTCAACTTCATGTATTCGGATGAAACACCATGCATATGAACGAACCCAATGCATTGCTCAAATCAGTTGATATGATCGAAGGGGTTCTCATGTTCACCTTCATGGTATGGGGTGTTCTCAAATATCTCAAGTAGATAATGTTTGAACTCGAACGACGCATTCGCTGGTAGGTTAGATAATACGATGGGGTCGCCTCCTATACCCGAGGATGGCAATGAATACGAAGCAAGGGTACGGGGTGGATCGGGTTGTCCTTCGGCCATTGGGAATTCAACTCTTCTTAGCTCCCTTTGTTGGTACGAGTCTACATACACAAGAAAAAATAGGAGAATCAACTCTTTATGACTTAGGACACCAAATCTCTAGCACGGAAAGTAATCTTAAACAACCTAAAACCAAGAAACTAAGTGGGTAACGTGGTTTTCGTGATCCGGTATTTGTCGTTCTCTCTCATGGAGCAAAGGGCCTAGGACTTGAATTACTAGGTCAAGGTCGATCTAAGATTACTAAGGAAACAAGATTTTTAGGTAATAAACAGCGAAAACAAAACACAAACAGAGACTAAGTTCGGTCGAGATAAGAAAATGGGTTACGGGAGATTCCGGTGTAAACGGCAATAAGAACATGGGTTTTGCAATTATGGAGTAACAAAGAGGGCGAATCAACTGGCAATCCTGTTAGAGAAAACCGACCGGATTTCCTCTTTCGAGGATAATCCGGATTAACTTCCTCAAAGTCCACCACGGTCCCGGAAGGTTAATGAAACGGGATTCCCTAGTTAACCTCCTTCCACTTTCGTGGATAAGCATTAATTATCCCATCTCCTATCTTCCAACACAAGTGTTGGATGTATTCGGGAGCTTTTAGACCTGAATACATCCCACTTGAGGGAAGAATAGGAGTGGGAAATTGATTCTCCCACTAATTACCTCCTAAACTTGCTAACCCAAGCCCAATTAGCCATTCACACCCTTAATTCCCCCTAACCCATTGGGTTTCTAGCCGCTAAACATCCTAATTAACATGCTAACAACATCAACAACTCCAGCAATCATGATCAAAACAGTAAAAACAACACTAGCAAAAGCAATAATCCAAATATCTCAATAACAAAGCAATTCAATCCAAAACAGAGATTAAACTAATATTAAAGCTAATTAAAAGATAGTAAGGGTAAGAGAACGCTTAGCCAAGTAGTAGGGATGAAGGATGAACAAGAACAATGAAGAACTTCCAAGAACAATGTAGAAAATAGCTTCAATCTTCAATAAAACTTCAATCTAAGCAAGAATTCCAACACAATTGCACTAATCAAGCACTAATTACTCACTAATTACTTATGGAAAACCCTAATTCTGTCTCTAAAACTATTGTTTAAAGGTCCTAAAAGAAGTCCTCTCAATAATCGTTCGTAGGGGTTTTTATACATAGCAAAAGTGGTTAGACAAAACGCAACACTTCAAGCACAATTTCGCGTGAAACCCAAGAGACCGCAGGTGTCGTCCTACGTAGCTCCCTTGGCGAAACTTCTCTCCTACGCTGGACAACAGCTGCTGTCTTCCAAGACCGTAGGTGCGGTCTTCTCTTGGCCAAGGCTTCTTCTGCATGCGCTGAGACCACCGCGGGTGCTGACATCTAGACCGTGGGTGTGATCTTCTTTGGGGCAGCATGATTTCTTGGCGTAGCGCCCGCTACATGGAGGGTAGCGGGTGCTACCGTCTTGATGCGTGCAAGTGAGACAGGTAGCACCCGCTACCTTGAACGTAGCGTGCTACCCAGCAAAACTTCATCTTCGGGATGCTTTGACATGTCTGGCCTTGCTTCTCACTTAGCCCTCGACTTGGCTTCGACCCAGGGAATCTCGAGATTCCAAAAAATGTTGCAAAATAGCCCCTTTTTGCTACGTTTTGTGTAAAAACACCAAATCCTACAAAATAACCAAAAACATAGTAAAAGACACGAAAATAAACAAGAAACGAGTCAAAAGCCTAAGAATTAAGGCGTTATTTATACCCAAAAATGGGTCTAAACATCCCCCACACTTAAACCTTTGCTCGTCCCGAGCAAAACAAAACGAAAATTACCTAAACTAACATAAACTCCTCTGTCGTGGGAGGAAACGAGTGCATTTAGCGTATGCACCAAGCCCTTTGAACCCCCCGGCAGCCCGGGTGGATGAGATGGTCTCGTGAGGGTTTTTAGCGGCTCTACCCACAAAAGCCAAAGAAAAAGGAGAGAGGGAAAGCGAAAAAAAATAAATAAAAGAATGAAAAAGAAACGAAAACAACTTTCTTCAAGGAACCATCTCATCGCAATCAAGAAAACGATATTAATCATCCTAAAGAAACCGTTGTGAGCACCACGAAAACACCAAACTCAAGCAATTGCCAATCTTAGAGGTTTTCGGCTCCCGACACCTCATGCAAAGCTAAATCCCATGTGCACAAGTGCTTAGTGGGTTCTAGATGAGATCGATCCCTAAGAAAATCTCACACCCGAGCTCGAATGAAAGCGAAGAGGAAGAAAAAGAAAAAGCGATGTCTTTTCCTTGTTAACGTCGCCCTTGGCTTGGTGAGGTTCGCAGCAAACTCAAGGTGAGACTTTTGTTAGCAACTCAATGTTTAGCATTGGTTAGCATTGGCTTGAGAAAGCTCAACAAGATTGTCGTTAGCTTTTTCGGGAATTGAACGGCCCTAACGAGGTTTAACCTCCCAATACGGTCTTTTTCATACGCTCAACGTTATTAGAATGAAGTGCTTAAGGTGTAATAGCGCCGCACCGCTAAAATCGGTCCCGTGTAGGTAGACTAACTCTCTACAGGTCAAATTTAATTAAATTAGTTAGCTTTCACTTTTTCAACAAGCTCGGAAATGGCCCACCAGAGACTCACGGTTTCAACCAGAACGTGAAAGAAAACTGGGATCTCGCCAGACACTTGATGAGGGGAATCTAGATATATGAGTCATGACAACGTCCAAACTAGGATCGAAAAATGCTCAAACCGGTTGCTTTCAAGAATTTTATGAAACTCTTACTAAAATTGACAACACTATCCAAGAAACGAAGCAAAAACAGAAGCAAAACGAAAACTTTTAAGGTTTTTCACTCCCTTTTTTCTCCTTTTTCACACAAAAATTTTTCAAATTTTAGGCAAAACTAAGAAAAATGAAATAAAATATCTAGGTTGTCTACCCTTGAGCATGAAATGTCTCCCCCCCCCCCCCCCACACTTAAAGCTTCACAATGTCCTCATTGTGAGAGGGTGTCACAAGAAAAGGGTAGAAAAACTAGTTAAAAACACACAAAACAACTAGCATGTAAGTGGTTGCGACCCGAGCCCACACGGCTCCATCAACAAAATATGCCCAACACATTCACACTAGGGGCACGCCACCAAAAATAAAGATCAAGCAGGCAACGGATCATGATATTCATCAAGAAGAGAGAAGGTTTAGAAAGATATTACCTCAAGCTCTTCAAATATATACTCAAACCACGATCCGAAGTCGTCAAGAATAAGGGGTAAGATTTTCAAATAGAAAAACAACCAAAGCTTGATAAAATCGCATGCAAGATGTAAAAATAAGAAAATAAGCTAACTAAGTACTTGAACAAAATGAACAAAATATACATGATCGATGATAAACCTCAACCCTGAATCTCATTTATTGAGGTGGGAATTGAGGGTGGAACATAGGTAAAGGAATAGTGGGATGGGGAGATGTGATGAGAAGAGAGGAAGGAAGAAAATGAGAAAGAAATAAAGGAAAGAGTTAGAACTTACAAACAGTGGCGTAGCGGGTGCTACACCTGTCGTAGCGGGTGCTACGTCCCTGGAATGGGTCCGGCAGAACAACGTAGCGGGTGCTACGCCTGGGATAGCGGGTGCTACGCCCTGCTGCCTCCAGTCCACAAATTTCAGCATTAAAAAAAAATATTCCAAGTCCTAAAATTCTAAAATTCATTATCTTTTGTACTCATTCTTCCTAAACCTCACTAATACTTCTAGAATTACTTTGAACTTCACTCACTCTCCCCCATACTTATTCTCTTTCACTCTTTTCTCTTTTTTTTTTCATTTTTAAAATTTTTTCTTTTTCTCTTCTCTTTTTTTTCCTTCTTTTTTTTCTAGAACTAATACCTCAAAAATAACATAAAAGAAAGCAAAGAAAGAAAGAACAATTGAAGAGAAGCAAAATATGGGGTGCCTCCCATAATGCGCTTGTTTTAGGTCCCTAGCTCGACTCAATATTCACTCACTTGATACTTGAAAGGCGGGGTGTCACGCCCCGAACCCAGGGTATGACAAACGCCGCACACCTGTAGGATAAGGTCTGACAAGTATGCAAGGCTCTAAAGACAGAAACAAACCCAAGATACAAAAAAAATAGACTTAATTACACAACGGATACTACAATAGAAATAAATGAAATGATCCTCCAAACTCACAAACAACCAAATCAATAACACAAGCTTTTTTCCTCAATATTGCCTGGCCCACTACGCTTCACTACATAACTCTGATACCACAAAAAACCCGAACACTACCAAAAAGTCAAGGGTCACAACCTGAAAAAAAAATACGAAGATGAAAGGATGAGCTCGAAAGCCTAGCAAGTAGCGTAACACCCCCTTAGCTGGGTTAGGCATGCGGGTAAAATAAAGGCTGGGTCAGAGTTTATAAGTAATTTAGTGACAAAATATGACTGGGTTTCCAAACACTTTTAGTTGGCTCAAAACTCCAAAACATACAATAATATTCATCAAATAAATTAATAGAATGACACAATATATCAAAACTTAGCAATCAAAATCACAAAACACAATTTGGGGCTAAGGCCACTATTAGCCCAGTGGCATGGGCAACATAAACCACTATTGACCCAATGACGGGGCAACGAAAACCACTATTGACCTAGTGGCGAGGCAACAAAGAATTGGGCCCAACGGAACACATACACATATCAGAATACACAGTAGCGCGCATACAAGTCGATCGACAGGTCCAGTGCATACCTTAACTGGCTAAGGCAGAAGACATAGCCCAAAAACAAAACCAGTAACTTCAATATCACAACATACAAAAGGTACCCAGTCAAACAATTCCAATAACAATAAACTAAACCAATCAACATCACTTAGAGACAGAAAGTTTAAAAATATTTTAATTACCAAAACTATTATTCGGAACAGCTACTTTACAAATACGGTATCAAAATGTCACAAAACCTCACTTGGTGTATAAAAGACAAAAGTAACTACAATTTATAAAATTAACGTCAAAAGATTACTTTGTAAACACACGTATTGATACAGAAACAAGTTAGTAACAATATACTTACAAAATTAATTAAAACTATTATCAAAAGTTCCAATATTAAATGTATGTTAAGAATACAAGTGTACTTACAAAACCGACATAAAAAAAGCTCACTTCATTAAATATATAAATCAATATATACGGAGTCGATCAAATCTTTCAGACATAAATATAACCAGAAAATAATATATTTAAACAATAGTATGCCAACCCGATTTAATAAAATTTACTTACAGAAAAAGACTTACAGAATAATATTTTGGGCACGAAGGAAGACTAAAAGAGTATCACACCACATACTTGGAACAACAAAAATTGGATGATCTACTCCAATGAAACATGTTCACCTATGGTCCATCCGAACCTAAATAATTAATATAAACATACTCATATTGATAAACTTATTCAGGCTGCTCTCAAATTATCGCAATGTATAAATATACAATTATTAATAATATCTAAATACTAAAATTGTGAACCTCACTCTTAAGGAGCGACAACATTATAGTGTCAACGACTTCTAAGGTAGTGTAATATACTAATTGGAATATAAATCCAACTCCCAACACAATTATCTCACGTTTCCTGTTTCCGTTCATTAATCTCCATTACTAATTTGACCCTCACTTTAATTATGGATAACATTAATCCCTTAGCTCCTTTGTATGACCTTTAAAAACGTCAAGCTACGTGATGGTTCCGCCACGTTTCACCGTCATCGATCATCATAATCATTATTAATCATTATTAGTTTGCCGCTAAACAAATCTTTCAATCCTCTTCATTGGATTTCAATCTCCAACTGTATAGACTAATAAACCCACTACCACACCACTTTAGAAAATTCCTTTATCAATATCATCATCCTCATATGTCTAACAACATCTAATTAAGGGGCTTATAATTGAACTCCTATCAAGAGTGTGAATTTCAGACTGTAATTCCAAGAAGAAAATAATAGAACGAATAATCTAACAATACTAACATTTAAGTTTCTTCTCAGATGAAATCACTCTTCCTTCCTCAACCCTCTATTTCTCCTTGACGAACGGTCGGGGACACTGTATTATTTTCTGAGTAGGTAGATATATATATATATAATTGGGAGAAATAGGATTTAGGGCTAGACTAATTAAAATTATAAAGGGGCTAAATAAAAACTACTAGAAAGGGGCCTTTTTATTTTTGGGCCGAGTTTTACACGGGGTGTACATGAGAGAAGGGTTGTAAGCTTCTTCCACCACTTCTTCCTTCTCTTCTTTCCACACTTCTCAATCATCATCATAAAAGGGTTCAAATAACCTTCTGGTGGTCTAGTTAGTAGCAAAGGACATAAAGATAACCCTTTTCTCGGTCTCTTCCACTCACGCTTCCTTTTTCTTTTCCATTGCCTCCCAACTTTATGTAAATAAGAAATATGCCTCTTCGGAAATTTGGGGGACCAGAAAGAAATAGAAGTCAACTTTTACTTGATGTTAGGCGGTTTCCCGGGTCTTGGACCTTTGAAAATCTCCCTTTTCACTTCCGTGCTCTCAATGTAAGTTTCCCCCAATGAAATCTTTTTCCTCGTAGGAGCAATGTCGAGGAAGTTGTCACAAAGAGTGTCTCCACCCTCATCAAATATAAGTTGCCAAGCCTTAGAGTGGTTATTGTCACCCCAATCACTAGGTTCTATCTCAAGTAAATAGCCTCTTTGAAGGTGCTCATAATCATGATCTTCTAAAGTCTTTCCCTCTATCTCCACTCCTCCTTTGAATTTCTCCTCCTTCAATCTACTCATCATGGGAAGTATGGGTTTAGGATGATTACCTCCACCCCAAACATCCGGTTCTACTTCAAAGAAAAAGCCCTCATAATCAACATCTTCTAAAGTTTTTCTCCCCTCCTCAATTTCATATATAGATTCAAGCTCCACTTGCGGAAAAGATAATGTTGAAAATGTCATACCTTCACTCATCATCTCTTGAACTTCCATGCGTTCAAGAAGGGGCTCCACTAAAGGGATTTCATCATAAGTTGACTTTGAACCAAGAAGATTGGAGAAGAATGTAATATCGCTATCTTCGGGATCAAATTGGAATACCTCCATTTGGCTCTCCTCCAAAGGACTATCATAGGCCGACTTTCATATGTGTAACTCCTTAGAATAATCATCTACCTCCCCGAAGAAAGGCTCCAAGAATGGCTCCTCTAACGGAATCTCGTCTCGTGTTGGTGTAGTATCGAGGAAGTTTGTGAATAATGCTACCTCGCCACCATCCGGTTCGAATTGAAAAGTTTCAAAAGAACTCTCCTCTAAAGAATAATCATAGGTGTGCTCAAGTAAATAGGATTCGTCCGAGTATTCATCGATCACCTCCTCCAATACATCTACGGCATAGCACGGGTCCCCAACCGAGGGGTTCTTCATGGATCCCTCAATATTAAACACTATGCTTGCATTGCCTACATGAAGGGACATACGACCGTTTTTCTTATCTATCATAGCACTGGCCATAGCAAGGAATGGACGTCCCAAAATTATGGGGATGTTGGCATCTTCATCCATCTCTAAAATGACGAAGTCACATGGTATTAGAAAACTTCCAACTTGAACCGGTATATCTTCCAAGATTCCCAATGTCGCCGTATAGAACGATCGACAAGCTGAAGATTGATTGAAGTGGGGATCAAATCATTAAGATTTAGCTTCCGATATATAGAATATGGCATAACACTCACACTAGCCCCCAAATCAACATAAGGCTCGCCCAATCTTTGTATCTCCAATGGCGCACGGGATGGAAAAATGCACGGGATCATGAAGTTTCTCCGGAGTTTTGTTTTCGATAATAGCACTACAATCGGCTGTCTAGTGTATAGTAGATGCCTCCTTGATCTTTCTTTTGTTTGTAAGAAGTTCCTTCAAATGCTTCTTAAAGGAGGGAACCTCAGAAAAAGCATCTAAAAATAAAATATTCACTTGAAGTTTCTTGAGCATCTCTATAAACTGTGAAAACTTCGCCACTACTTTTGCTTTTGCCAACCGGTCGGGAAAAGGGTCCGGTGGAAGTTTGGTCTTGGGTTTCTCCATGGTATGACTTGAATCATCATCTCTCACAATGCCTTTTCCCTTCTTACTCTCTCCCTTTCGACTTTTTCCTTTTTATCTAACTCATCCTCAAAATTGAATTTTTCTCCATGTACTTCCTCGCACATACCTCCACTTCCCTCTACTACCTCCAACTCCTCCTCCTCGATAACATCAACCACATCTCCTTCTTTCTCTCCCAAAGCACTCTCCTCCACCCTCATAGGACCCTCAATCTCTCTCCCACTCCTCAATGTGATTGCATTTAGTTGACCCTTAGGGTTCAGTTGGGGTTGGCTAGGAAGAGATTGGATGTGGCTAGTTTGTTGTACAACTTAAGCTAATCGCAATTCAAGATTCTTAATACGGGCTTGATCTCTATCTTGGGTCAATGAGATCTTTTACAATATCTGCTCGATGGAAAACTCTTGTGGTGGTTGAGAGGTTTGGGATGATTGGCCATGATGGGTGTTTTGTGGAGATTGTTGGTTTTGATGGTATGGACGACGGTTTTGATTTTGTGAGGGTTGTTGGTTATATGCATAGTTCCCACGATATTGAACGGGATGTTGAGTGGAGTAGGAAAGGTTATTATTAGGATACACAGCTTGTACTTGCTCAAGTTGACATTGTCCCGAAAGGTGTTGTCCTCTACAATAAGCACAAACATTCATCGCAACATCTAGAATGGGTATAAGCTTTTGAATCTCCTGGGCAATTTTCACTTGCCTCGTAGTCTCCTCAAGGGCTTGCTTTTGTTGCATCTCCAACATGGCATTCATAAGGAACTTAATAGTTGGGTTGCTCTCCAAAGGAGCACTTCCATCTCTGAAACTACTACTTCCTCCCTAGTGTGGAGAGTTTTGGGATACTCATGTAGGAACACATTTGCCTCTTCCGGTGTCTTCTTAAGAAACATGCCTCCCGAGACATGATCAATAGATTCTCGTAAAGAGCCGCACAATTCGGAATAAAAATGATGTACAAGGAGCCAATCATTTGGATTATGGTGTGGACACCTTCGTTGGAGGCCCTTGAATCTCCTCCAAGCTTCAAATAAGGTCTCACCAGGTTCTTGTTTAAAACTCATAATAGCTTGCCTCAATCAACACGTCTCATCATTGGGAAAGAACCTTCGAAGAAAATCTCGGCTTAGACCATCCCACGAAGAATAGATACCCAGTGGACGGGTATTGAGCCATAATAGTGCCTTCCCCTTCAAGGTGAGAGGGAAGAACTTCAACTTCATGTATTCGGATGAAACTCCATGCATATGAACGAACCCAATGCGTTGCTCACATCTGTTGATATGATCGATGGGGTTCTCATGTTCGCGTCCATGGTTTGGGGTGTTCTCAAATATCTCAAGTAGATAAGGTTTGAACTCGAATGACGCATTCGCTGGTAGGTTAGGTAATACGATGGGGTCGCCTCCCGTACCCGAGGATTTGTCGTTCGTGATCCGGTATTTGTCGTTCTCTCTCAGGGAGCAAAGGGCCTAGGACTTGAATTACTAGGTCAAGGTCGATCTAAGATTACTAACGAAACAAAATTTTTAGGTGATACACAGCGAAAACAAAACACAAACACAGACTAAGGTTCCTTTGAGATAAGAAAATGGGTTTCGGGAGATTTTGGGGTGTAAACGGCAATAAGAACATGGGTTTTGCAATTAGGGAGTAACAAAGAGGGAGAATCAAGTGGCAATTCCGTTAGAGAAAACTCATCGGATTTCCTCTTTCGAGAATAATCTGGATTAACTTCCTCAAAGTCCACCACGGACCCGGAGGGTTAATGAAACGAGATTCCCTAGTTAACCTCCTTCCACTTTCGTGGGTAAGAATTAATTATCCCATCTCCTATCTTCCAACACGAGTGTTAGATGTATTCAGGAGCTTTCGGACCCGAATACATCCCACTTGAGGGAAGAATAGGAGTGGGAAATTGATTCTGCCACTAATTACCTCCTAAACTTGCTAACCCAAGCCCAATTAGCCATTCACACCCTTAATTCCCCCTAACCCATTGGGTTTCTAGCCGCTAAACATCCTAATTAACATGCTAACAACATCAACAACTCCAGCAATCATGATCAAAATAGTAAAAACAACACTAGCAAAAGCA
Organism: Portulaca oleracea; assembly: GCA_029582165.1. Classification (NCBI taxonomy): domain Eukaryota; kingdom Viridiplantae; phylum Streptophyta; class Magnoliopsida; order Caryophyllales; family Portulacaceae; genus Portulaca; species Portulaca oleracea. The sequence continues at coordinate 5,273,005 of CM055878.1, read as the reverse complement.
ATAATCCAAATATGTCAATAATAAAGCAATTCAATCCAAAACAGAGATTAAACTAATATTAAAGCTAATTAAAAGAGAGTAAGGGTAAGAGAATGCTTAGCCAAGTAGTAGGGATGAAGGATGAACAAGAACAATCAAGAACTCCCAAGAAAAATGTAGAAAATAGCATAAATCTTCAATAAACTTCAATCCAAGCAAGAATTCCAACACAATTACACTAATCAAGCACTAATCCCTCACTAATTACTTATAGAAAACCCTAATTCTCTCTCTAAAACTACTGTCTAAAGGTCCTCAAAGAAGTCTTCTCAATAATCGTTAATTGGGGTTTTTATACATAGCAAAAGTGGTTAGACAAAACGTAGCACTTCAAGCACAATTCCGCGTGAAACCCAGGAGACCGTAGGTGCGGTCCTGCGAAGCTCCCTTGGTGAAACTTCTCTCCTACGCTAGACAACAGTTGTTGTCTTCCAAGACCGTAGGTGCGGTCTTCTCCTGGCCAGGGCTTCCTGTGCATGCGCTGAGACTATCGCGGGTGCTGTCATCTAGACCGCGGGTGCGGTCTTCTTTGGGGCAGCATGATTTCAAGGCGTAGCGCTCGCTACATGGAGGGTAGCGGGTGCTACCGTCTTGATGCGTGCAAGTGAGACAGGTACCGCCCGCTACCTTGATCGTAGCGGGTGCTACCCAGCAAAACTTCATCTTCCGGATGTTTTGACATGTCTAACCTTGCTTCTCACTTAGCCCTCGACTCGGCTTCGACCCGGGGAATCTCGGGATTCTAAAAAATGTTGCAAAATAGCCACTTTTTGCTACGTTTTGAGTAAAAACACCAAATCCTTCAAAATAACCAAAAACATAGTAAAAGACACGAAAATAAACAAGAAACGAGTTAAAAGCCCAAGAATTAAGGCGTTATTTAGGCCCAAATATGGGTCTAAACATTGCGGCTGCAAATTGTGGGCAGCGATGAGCCTAGAACTCGGAACGTCGTTTGGATAACTCCTAGTTTTATACAAGATTTATAATAATTATTGCAGCGACCTAGGTGAACCTGGATATTCAATCTCCAACGAGACCTTACGCCTTCCAGGATGTAAATGATATAGATAACTGTCATCCATCTTTCACCGGTCACCACCGACTGCCGGCCAGCGATCGTCAACCACCGACTAAGGTTACGAGAGACAAACTACACCGCCGGAGAATGGCGCCATTCACAAGTGTCGTCCTCCAACATGAATTTGTTTCATGTTTTGCAAGATCTAATCTGGACAGTGTCGGCAAGGCGGTATCAGCGAACGCGCCGGAGAAAGAGTGGACAGTGGTGATTAGCAAAGTTTTGCCGGAAAAATATCGCGGTGGCTGTAACTCCGGTGACGTTTTGCTGGAAACCATGGAGGACGGTAGACTTGGTTCACTTTCTATCATCGTTTTTTTAATGGAACACTTTCTATCATAGTTAAAAAATTGGAGCGTTACTGTCGTGATGGGATGAAGGATGCTTGAGTTTTCGAAAGAAAATCAAAGGGGACAAAGCTTAGGCACAATAGGGTTTACATATGACCTTGGCAAGGAGAGTCCACAACCTAGGCCTAACATTCCTCCATGATTAAGTAGGATAAACCACCATTAATCACTAAAGAAATGACTTGAAAACCGCCAAAGAGTTATTGGATAAAGTAACAAGATTTTTGAGGGAGAGGCTTGGAGAGCACTTTAGCAATGGCATTCAAATTCATCCAAAAACTGCCCAGAAAATAAAGACAACAAGTATTTATACAACATTGTCAAAGCCAAAACGCAGTCGTTTTGTTCACAAAAATTCGCAGAAAGCGTCGTGGGCGTGTGACAAGGCGTGCAGAAGGTGTCGTGGGCGGACAGGTTGTCACGGTGCGCGCGATCGTGCTCATCAAAATCAATTGGGGCAGCATGATGAGGTGTCGCGGGCGCAACACGACTGGTCATAGGCGCGACCATCTGGGGCAGTGAGACGCCTCGGGCGCGAGAGGAGAGGTCTCGGGTGCCGCCATGATCTGTCCAAAATCAGCCCGTGCATGCCTTTTGGTTTCCAAATTCTTCCTTCTTGTAAGTCAATGTACCGGGGCTTAACCCGAACCCCGTCACAACATGGTTCAACAACTCGGGATGGCCCGGCACGGTCCCGAGGCCTCCAGGGGTTAGGGCACAAGCAGACCTCCTTAGAAGACCTCGGTTCCCATCCAATGGATGGCCGAGATTACCCTTGAGTTTCCGGGTTTCACCGGGAATTGTACTTCGAGATTCATCGTGATTGAGGTGGCTCGCTTGGCAAAGGTCATGAGAGTCGAGAAAGGAACCCGGGACACTTCGTCCTCCCTTCTTAAAGAGGATTTGCCCTCAAATCTGCATCGAGTTCGTCGTCTTCAATGTAGGGTGACAAATCGCTGACGTTGAACGTGGATGAGATCCCTATATCTCCCGGAAGATTGAGCTTGTATGCGTTATCATTTATCTTCTCCAACACCTTGAACGGTCCTTCACTTCTCGGCATAAGGTTGCTCTTCCTCCATGAAGGAACCGTTCCTTCCTTAGATGGAGCCACACCAAGTCCCCGGGTTTGAAGGTGATGTTCTGGCGGTACTTGTTGACTCAGGACTTGTAGAGCTCATTAGTCCTCTCGATCTTCTCCCGGATCTGTCGATGAAGCTTTTGAATCTCGGCGGCGTTGTCAGTTGCCTCAAAACTCGCCCTTGCCTCCAAAGGTAGAGGAAGGAGATCGATGGGAGTGATAGGATTCACCCCGTAGCGAATTTCGAAAGGCGAACGACCTATGGCGAATGAAGGAGCCCGGTTGTACGTGAACTCGGCATGACAAAGCTTAGCATCCCAATCCCGTAGACTCTTGCTAAATCGTATGTGGATCGGTTCACTTTTAGTTCGTCTCTATGGGACCATTCCCGAGCCTTCTAAGGGGTTTCGGAACCATCGATAAGAATAAACACAAGGTGGTGACGACATTCCAAGGCTAGAAAAGGACGTACCTTCCCTCATTGGGTCATAACTCCTTTAGTACAACTCTGATGGGTCTCAAATTCTAGGAGCTTAAACTATACATCGAGAGCTTTCCATCGATATTTTATTGGCGTAAAACGGAACCTGGATGAAGACGTTATGCGTATTTGAAGTCGGCAGGGAAAAACTGCCCAGAAGGACGTCGCATCCACGACGCCCGTCGCGCCCGCGACCTAGTCCAAAAAAACAACTTCAAAAGAACCCAACACTCCACAAAAATTCCCCAAACACAATCTGTCTTTCATTGTTCTTCTTGATATGGCCCCTAATTCAAATTTTAAGAGACGATTCTCGAACATTGAAAATACTCTTGATGCCATTACGAATCAACTTAAGAGAATATCCGCACGTCTCCAAGGCCAACCTCAGCATGAAGGAAGAAGAACAAATGATTCTTCCCTTAAGAAACCATTCCACTATTCCCCAGTAAGCGCCTTTTCGTTCCAAAAGTGTATCAATTGTTGGCGTGTGGGACATGATTCTTTCCAACGCCCACAAATGGCCTTGGTTAAAGTTTGGATTGAGGAATCTTTTGGTGTGCAAAAACCTATAGGTGACGTGATAGAAGAAGTTGATGAGCAAAACCTCACTTCCACACTTGGAGGATTTGAGGAGGTTGAGAAGGAAGAAGGTTCAAGAGATGAGGTCATTGTCATCGTGGCCAATGAAGGTCAACCTATTCAACTTTATGAGAGCACTGAAGAAATTGTTGGAGTACCTAGCCAAGATAAGGATGATGAGATTGACTTTGTTCTTCCTCCAATCCATATTGAAGAGTCTCAACATGGAGCCAACCAACAATGGAGTTGGCACCATCACGTCTCACAACTTGGCCACTTTTGATTTTCTCAATGAGAAGGATGAGGTAATCCAAGACTCTTTGACTAAAATCAATGGTGGGTGTACTTTGGAGTCTTCGATTAAATCGCATATGTTATTTGGAAGATATTGGTTGTTTAAGAGTGTTTGTTGGCATGATAATTAAGTGGTATAATGAGCTTGTGATGTCCACGATTGAGAATTCTTTATATTTTGAGTGGTGCGCTAAGACTCTTGGTATTTTCTTGGTGCTTGGTGAGAAGTATGAGTTTGTTGAAACCTTTATTCTATTTAGCAAGTTGGACTCATCATGTTTATTGATCCTCCAAAAGTATTATATGAATGATGGTTGTAGTGTCATGAACTCATTGGACATGTTATACATGCTCTTTAGTATTGGTTGTTCGAGGAGTAAATTGGGATGATGATTGGGTCATTGTCCATCGCACCCTTGCTACTTTCACTACCCTAAGTCTATATTGATGTCCTCATGCCCTTCATGTGGTGTTTTCTACATGCTATTCTCCTTGTGCCTTTGAAACCACCATTAAACCACAAAAACAAAACCTGGGTGGGAAGTGAGTTGAGGAACCTCCTATCGTGAGAAATACGGGATGAGTGTACTCTTTGTGAGGATAAGCAATCGTTAGCTTTGTCTTTGCCTCGTAGCCATCTTAGTAAGGTTAAGCGTTCCCAAACTCTACAAAATTTTCTACTTCTGTCCTTTGTCCTTCACTCCCAAATCTCTTCAAGAATTTCTATTCAAAAAGTGTGGAGTTCGTACCGTGATCATGATCGGGTTATTGGAGGGTTCATGTAATGCGTGGCCTAGCTATGGAATGTGCCTTTATTTTAACTCTTAAGAGTTGAGGGCAACTCTTTTTTAAGAAGGAGAGCATGAACCGTATTAGGCTATGGTCTGAACTTTACAATTCGTGGTCACCAAGATTTCCACTACCCCCTTTGTAAAACACAAGCAAAACCACTTCAAGATCGGGCGTGCAGTCCATTTTTAGGTTGACCCAGGACCTTGGAGGCATATTTGGGTCTTTGATGGGTGTGGCATTCACCAAAAATGGAATCCCGACCAATAGGGGTGGAGCTACAAGTCTCATAGGGACCAACTTCGGGCCTCTGAAGGGGCTCGGAATCTTTCGGCAAGAATAAGCGAGAAAGGTCAACCAGGAAAGCTGAGATGCACATGCCTTCACTCTTTCGATCTTAACTCCTTCAATATAACTTCGATAGACTTAAAATTTTTGGAACTTAATGTTGACCCTAAGAGGTTTTCATTAATATATTATGGTCCCAAGATGGAGTCCGGACAAAGAAGTTAGGCAAGTTGGAAATTCGGCAAAAAATCTACCCAGAAGGCTGTCACGACCGTGACGTCCTGGGTCAGGCCCGTGACATTAGCCCCGACCCAGTTTTTGACAGATGCCTATGTCATGCCCATGACATCCCTGATCACGTCTGTGGCACCCTTCGGGTCTAGTTGCCCTTTACGCAAGAAATGAACGTTGCAGTCACGAAACCCCTTTCCGGGCTTTATTTTTGTTCTAAAACCCCCTTTCCTGTAAACAGCTCTCGCTAATATTTTGCAAGTGACTTTAATGACTTTTGATAAACTTGCTTATGAATAGAATGGTGAAGCTAATGACTTTCATTCTCCTTTAATCTTGCTTATTTTATCAATAATTGTTATGTTATGGTGGTGTTGCAAGTCATTCCTTTATTGATTATTGCTGGATATTCTTTTATCTAATCATGGTAGGATGTTAGGTTTTGGTGATGGAGTTTTCCTTTATCTAAGATCATATCTAGTTCTTTTGGTGTTCAAGTTCTTTGTTGATTTGTTCTTTGGGTTTTGTTATATTATATCTCAAGATTATTATCTCCAATCAAAAACATTATTATCATCCATCATAATTACCATCCCCCCTCTGAAACAAGGATTATCTGGGTTTCAGGAGCAGAGTGAATGGTAAAGTCAGAAAAGTCAACCCAAAATAGCTTTAGAAGTAGAGTGAATGGTAAATTTTTGGACTACCCTAACAAAATTGGTTGAGACTAAAGAGTTTAATTTTGATGTGTTTTCTAGTTGAATTCATATTGTAGATAATGAAAGATATAGTCAATCTGAGCTGGGCTCATTAATTTTAGGTTTGGGTAAGTGAAATTCAGATGAAAAATAAATGTTGGACGCACAATTTATAAGTTCTCCTCTAGTCGAACAGCTGAAACAACCCTAAATGCAAGTGAAATAGGGTTGAGACAGTTGAAACTTTAAAAATATTATGTCTATATTGTCTGTTATACTAATCATTTTTTAACAAAAAATTACTTAGAGGTACCCTAACTTTTGAAGAAATAAATTTTTGGTACCCTAACTTTTCAAAACTAATTTTGGGGTACCCTAACTTTTAGGATTAGAAATTACTAGGTGAATTTCCAAAGAAACTCTGATTGTTTCAAATCATTTTCGTCCACGAAAACAAAGGGCATTTTCATCCACAAAAACACTTAATCAATTTCCCGCCTAAAACTCATCGTTGAATTCAAATAATTGGCCGAAAACTCACCTAATTATTTCTAATTCTAAAAGTTAGGGTACCCCAAAATTAGTTTTTAAAAGTTGAGGTACCAAAAAAACATTTCACCAAAAATTAGGGTACCCCTAAGTAATTTTTGATTTTTTAAATTTAAATGAAATATATATCATGCATGACCATATCCCATATTCCTTGTTTCAAATTGAGCGTTTCTACTTTGGACAAGTGTAGGTATAGCATATATATGTGTCGTTAAAGTAAAGTCGAAGCTACCAACAACGTAGTCAACCTGGCTTATATATAGTCGCTAGTGATTGACCATTGTAGGAAAAAGAAGAATGATTAATGGATATGTTAAAATTGATAGCATCAACATCTAATGAAAGCATAGGAGATAATGTTAAGCGGCATTACAAAATTACCTGTCTTATAGAAAACAAAAAAATAAATAAATAAATTAATTAATTAATTAAATTAAATTCTAAGCGCCATTCCAATGCAGTCTGTTTCCCCTGAATCTCTCTCTTCCTTCCCACCTGATTGCAACCCTAATTTCCTGGTTCCTTTGCTCTCATCTTATCATTCCAACACAATTACCTTGGTGTTCTACCCCCTTTTCGGTGGAGCAGGAGGAGAAAGGAGGTGGATTAATCTACTTCTTATTTATTATCCACCCCCCCCCCCCCTCTTAATCAATTTCAACCCCAGCTAACTCCCTCCTTTTTCCTCAAACAATCAAAGAGTGATTACGGAAATCAAATCAAATTAAAGTTAGTAATTAATAATCATAGGTAATTAATTACTGATATAATCCCATATTACCGCTCCCCCGCGGTAGCGTTGTCAATGGAGGAGGAGCGGGATACACCTGCTACCACCACCGCTGCCAATGATGAAAGCAACGACAAAGGTTCTCCCTGTAAAGAAACCTACATTGTACGGATACCAAAAGACCAAGTCTACCGGATACCGCCCCCGGAAAATGCCGAGCTTGTTAACCGCAATAGGAAGAACGCCCAGACGGCAACTGCCAGCACCGGTCGTCGCAGCCGATGTTTCTGTTGGTTCTTTACAATTCTTACAGTTCTCGCCTTCCTTGCCACCGTCGCCTTTTGCGTCTGGCGGTTCACGCTTGACCCACTTCCCCCGTTCTTGGCTGCCACCCATGTCGATGTCAAGCACCCCGCTGCCTCCAACAAGGTTGGACTCCTTCCTGGCTTCCAGGTATCATATCGTACCTTCCAAATTATTTTTTGTGGTAATTATTTTTTGTTGGTACTAATAGGATAGTGAATTTTTCAGATTACATTAAGGAGCTTGAATCCAAATGGAGTGAACGACATTAGAATAGAGGAGGGGAATGCGAAACTCATGTACAAAAACAAGGAGATATCAAGGGGAAGGTTTCCCGCCATGGATCACCAGGCGGGTAAGACCCGAAACATTGAGCTGGTCCTAATTGGGTCCGCCAGAGGTGGGTTGCCTAAGGAGCTCCAAGAAGCCAGCAACCCCAGACGGAAGAGTAAAAAGGCAATCTTCGTCAAGCTGGAAATGGAATTGCCCATGATTATGAAGACATGGATTTTTACCAAGGTCGGGGTGGTCGAATATGTCTGCGATTTGGAGTTGAGTTCCTTGGGAGATGATGCTACGCTTTTATATGATAAATGTCGTCCTCAGTGACATAAACAACAAAATAAAAAATGTATGTCAAGATGATGATTTCATGCTAAAATTTTCCTCTGCCGCATTCATCTTCCTAATTATACTAGCTAGCTAGCTCATCGGGTATTCAATTCTTTTTTTTTTTAATATCTTTATTATCCTATACCTTTTGCAGTTGAGGATTATTCTCTTGGGTTTCTGATTTAGAGTTGAGATAAAATTCATGCACACTTTGTTTTCATTCATTAAATAAGTGGAAAATTAGAACAGAATAGTTCATATTTTGGGTATTGAAAAAAAATAATCTAAACTTCCAACTTTATTATGAATAAGTTGAACTCTAATCCCTATTATTTTTAATATCCACCACCCAATTAAAATCATTTGAAAAGTGACATAGTGGTAGCGATATCACACGTGGAGCATACTTTTAACATTTTTTTTATCTGCAAAAAGTTCCACGTACAATGTGATCGTCATGTCTTTTTTTGGACGAGTTTAACTAGATAGTGGATGCTAAAATATAATAAAGGTTAAAATTTAGCTCATCCGTAACAATGTTTTAAGTTTGAATTATTTTTTTTCAATACCACAAATATGAACTATTTTTTCCAATTTCCCTGATTAATTGTAGTTAATGTGTCTTTCAAATAATTCAAACAATGGCGTCGCACCATGATAAAAGTCTTGTGCAAGACACATATTTTGTGTCTTGTCATTATAGAAAACCTATATATTTGTGAATTAAATTGGAAAAAAGTTACATGATTGACTTCTATAACTATAATAATATATATAAATTGTATAAAATCACTTTTATCTATATTTTTAAAAATTTACAAAAAAGCGTCTAAAATATGCCCAACGGATGGGGTTCATTCGTTAGGGTGTTAATTTTAATTGTTGGCGTAGCCAACACATTCCAAGCTTCTTATAATTGATAATTAATAGTATCTGTAAAAAAAATTGGGGTTGAAAACGATAATAAGTATTGATTTTATAAGGGAGAAGACATTTAAGGAGTGTCTTGGGCAAGACACTTATCATCACCCTTTACAAAATATACCCCCTTTCATCAATAACACTAGCTAAATTGCCCGTCCAATGGACGGGGCATTTATTTTGTGTTTTTAAAATTATATTTATCAATTACTTTCTCAGTATTTTTTTATTTATCATTTTGAAAAAAATTAAAGAAATCGATGTAAAAAATTAAGTAGGAATAAATTAAATAACATAGTATCATTGATGATTAAAAACGTAAATGTGACAAATAATAAGGACTAAAAAAAGTTAGTTAAGTGAACAGATAAAAAATGACGGGGGGGAGTATGAAAATTAATAAATTGCAATACTTTTTCCATTATATAAATAGTAAGCTTGTAAAAGTAATGCTATTTTAATTTATTTTTATTTTTTGTTTTGTAGACTCGTGATAAAACTAAGCATGTGAAAGAAAATGGTAACTAATAGAGAAATCATTGTAAAACCACAAATAATATAAAATAAAAAATTAGTTAAAAAATCATCAGTAAACAAAGAGAGTATTATATTTGCATGACAGTGCACTTTTTATTGATGAATCTAATATTATTTTTATATATATATTGAAAAATTGATTGTTAAAGTTTTTAAACATTGACTACTTATACATTACTATAACAAGAAATATATAATTGTTATATGATACCCATTAAAATATCTACCTACTTAGGTCCTTTAAAGTTAAATTCTAAAAGGAATCTTTAATATTTATTTCACAATTTATAGTAAATTTATAAATGTTATTGTGAAGTTCATTGATTCGTTTAAATTTATCAATTTATTACAAAATTGATGGCATGTAAATTAAGATTTATATATTACAATGTATGATATAATTTATGGATGACTTAAAATGAAAGTGCTATTAAATTTTAATTTAAATCCAACTCAAATAATCTTTTCTAAGTATAAAAAAATAAATATAAAATATACTAAAAAATTAAAAATTATTTTAACATTAAAACCCAAATGACAACACAACACAATACTCAACACAAAAGTTGAGGCAAATTGCCTCTTCTACTTTACTAAGGATTCAGTCAATATTTACTTTAATCAAATATACATTCTATACTTATGTGAATCAGAAATACACTTGGTCAGTATTTTCCCTAACTAAATATATCATCCACATATATTATAATAGGTATTTACCTAAATTTAAAATACACCTAACTCGTGTTTTTAATGTCAAATTTTCTTGAGTTCAAAATATATTTAAACTATATTTACCCTAACCAAATATACATATGACTTGTATTTAACCCGTCTGATCGAAATGATAGGTTTAGTAACTAAATGTTCATTTAATGCTAGAAACTATTATATTCGAGGATAAAAGAATAAATTTACATGTAAAAACAAGCTACAAAGTTTTACTGATATTTTTATAATAATAATAATAATAATAATAATAATAATAATAATAATAACAATAATAATAATAATAATAATAAAATTAATTAAGGGATATAGTCAAGGATGATTTTATAAATTCTAATTTGGACATTCATGCTCCTTATTTACTTTTAATATAAGGCGTTGTTCTTTTGTGTGATACTGTATAACACCTACTACAATGTATGACACTAACCACAAACCATAACATATTACCATACCATACCACACTTTATCACAACATATAAAACTTTATCTCTCTTCACTTTTCTCACTACTTTTCACTTTTTCCCCCTCTTTATTTAACCAACCAACCATTTTTAACTTACCATATCATACAACATCATATCACACTATCCACATTTTCCATATCATATCATTACCACACTTTACCCACCGTAGAAAAAACAGAATCGAAATATAGATAAATACTCCCTTTGCCCCTTTTTATTTATCACTTTGGGAAAAATACGGAAGTCAATATAACAAAAAAGTTTAGGTACGGGTAATTAAAATAATAAATTTCATATTACTTTTAAATTTATAATAAAAAAGAATGTCTTCAAATTACTATTAATAATATTTAAAATTGTTAATGGAAAAGCAAGTTAAATGCTATAAAGATATAAATTGATAAGAAAATAATATTGAACAAAAAGAGTATCACGCACTATTTGGATATGAAATGGTCTCTCTCACACTCAAAATAGGCAGAAAAATTTTATTTGAATTTAATTGGGAATAAACGAAAAAAGGGAAAAGAGGGAGGGGGCAAAGATGGTTGACACGTGGCTTGCGGTCATTGCTTGTAATATTTCCATCACAACACAACACCAATAGTATATAAGCGAAACTTTCCTTTCTACTTGTGTAAAGATGGTCATATACAAAAGACAGGTTAATTTTTTAAATTTTATTTGACACTAATTTTTATTCCCTTTTGTCTTTTGTTTGTTGTATTAATGTACATTTGAAAAATTCTAATCGTTAATTTATTATTTCCTCCGTTTCATATTAATTATCATAATTTTGCTTTTCACAGTTTTTAATGTCACTCTTTGATAAATAATTCCTTACATAATATGTTATTAACAATAGCAATATTATACTTTTATAATAATATTTCTCGTTATGAATCTAATGATAGTAATTTTATATAGCAACTCATTGTATATGTTGAGAAATTTATGGTCAAAATTTTTGAAATTTGACTGCTCGATTCCAAAGACGACAATTAATATGGAACAAATGCAGTAATATGTATACTGATTCAATATATACTACGAGGCTCCGTTCTTTTATATGGTGGGGTCGTTTGTGTTTCTACACCGCACCACAAATTTTCATTTTCAACCACAACTCATTATAACTTTCCATTCCCCTATTCCCCTTTTTATTAAAAGTGAAAGCTTTTTATATTAAAAAAAATTAAAACTTTCACTTTACACCCACCTACATTCCATTATTTTCACAATTTTCTCCATTCCACCACAACTTCCACATTCTACCGCACATCAACCAACGACACTGTAAAAAAGAACGGGGCTTGTCATTAGACTTGTAATAAAAAAAAATCGAAAAATTAAAATTGTCTTTTTAAATTAAATATTATACGCATAAAATCTTGATTGATATGTTTCAAAAAACGTCAAAGACCATTATTTTGAAACAGATGGAGTAGTACTTAAGCAACTAGAAAAGCTAGAGTTGGAATGTGCATAAACATAGAAAAATTATTCAAGCCTTCTTCTTTAAGGATGTAGGGTTAAATTAGGTAGGGTAAAATAAGGTAAAATAATGAAAGTAGTGGAAGTAAGTAAATATCACATCACTTATTTAGTTTTATTTTTACATATAAATTGTTTAAAAGTATAGTAATGTTTTTTTTTTCAATGTTAATTTAAAGTAAGATAAGATAAAGTAAAATATATTTAAACATAACCTACCAATAGAACAACGCCTAACAATGAAATATTAGAATTAAATAGTCATCTAACATAATTGACATTTTAAAATATAATAGTATGATTTATAGATACAAGTAACATTGTGTAGACTATTAGTTGAGGTCTTTAAACTCTCTACCTAAATTATTGTTCAATCTATAAATAAACTATAAAATTTTAAATCCTACCATTATAATTTATTTTATTTTAACAATTAATTTAATTATGTTATTTACGTTTTATTTATTTTACATAAAAATTATAAAACTACAAAAATGGTTTTTAGAAACAGAAATATCTTAAAAATAGAAAATAAGTAGAATTTTAAGGTTGTAGACTCATATAATATACTAGCCTAATTGCATTTTTAACCTAAACGCAAAATAAAATAAATATATAATATAATTAAAAGTTTTAAAACGTCATTTACCCACCTAAAAGCCTTACCCACCCAATTCCCCTTCTTTTCTTTCTTCTCTCTCTCTCACTCTTTTACTTATTATATATAAAATCCCACACAAAGCAGAGAGCATCAGAGCACGGTGGCACACAAGCAGTCAGCATCAAAACACAACAATTGCAGGAAACCAAAGCAAAGTGCCCTTTCTACTTTGTTAATGAAAGATGGTCATGTACAAAAGACATTTTTCTGTTTTTTCAATTATCCAAAATCATAAAGGGTTTAGGGTTCACAATACATAGGAAAACTAAAAATACACACAAAATCTGAAAAGGGTACCTATCACTAGAATTTATATCATTTAACGTTAGGAAAAAGCGAGTAGATTGGGTCTAAACTGACACCTTTTATCAATTAGTGTGAGATTTCAACTGACGTCAATACCTTTAACGCTTTTTTGAGAAAAGCGTAGGATATTGGTGTCAGTTTATATCTCACGCCAAAACAGTTGGCGTGAGATTTAAATTGACGCCAATATTTGGCACTTTATTCACAAATCCCACAGCACATAGTCTGAGCAATGTGGCGTCAGTTAAGGCTACTAACTGACGCCAATTGACGTCAGTTTGTAGCATTAACTTACGCCACATTCCTGTAAAATTAAAAACAAAAAAAGAAATCTCGCCGCTCCAATTTAATTAAATCACACAATATATTTTGTGGGTGGTTTAATTATAATGGACCAAATGCATTTTTTTTAGTTGTAAGAAAGTTGTTAAAAGAATTTGTGGAGCCATAAATATTGAAAAAAGTATATTTAATGCTATTATATATAATAAGAAATTATATATATCTACCATGTACAATTTCACATATATATATATATATGTATTATAGTATACAATTAGTGAAATTAATCACTAAACTAACAAATAAAAAAAATTGAAACACAAACTAATTAAACATATTCACCCTAAACATTAAACAATCAAAAAAATATATAATACAACTTTAATAATGTTGATTTTTCTAATTAATAGGATCCAAAAAAAAAAACATATGGGTTAGAAACTAAAATTTTTATGTTACATATTGACACTTCAATCTTCAATCTTCATTCTTCAATCTTCAAACTTCAATTTTCATTCTTCAATCTTCAATCTTCGATTTTCAATCTTCAAACATCATCATCTTCATCAAAAATTGAAGTCTAAATTATAATGAATGGATTTGGGGAGTAGAGGTTGGGAGAAAATGGAGGGGAGAAAGTGATGAATGAAGTGGGAAAAATTTTCGGATGGAAAGAAATCAGATTGTTGAGTTTATATTGGTAGTGAAAGATGGTATGAGTTTTTGTGAAAAACTTACACCTTTTAGTAAAATTTCAATTGGAGTCAGTTTATGGGCCCTAACTAACGCCAATTGGCGTAGGATATGACATCTGACGCCAATAAGCGTTAATTAAAGCCCCAAACTGACGCCAAATTAAGGTACATTGCAAAATAAAAAAGGAACTTAGTAACCTGAAATATATATATATATATATATATATATATATATAAACATGTTTATTATTATTATTATTATTATTATTATTATTATTATTATTAATTACATATTATTATAGTATGTTTAATAATATTTTTATTATTAATTGTTAATGTTATTGTAATTATATTTTGTACATTAATATAATTAATAGTTATTGTTGTTAATTGTAAATAAATCGACAAAATAATGAACTCCGTCCCATATTAATTAATTGCATGATCGATAAATATATATAATATTGTTGTTAATGTGCTTGTGTTTTAGTTATAATAATGTTGTTGTTAATAATAATTAATGTTTATTAATGCTATTAACTATCATTATATATATTGTCATATATGTGTACGTGTAATTTTATATATATGTTAATTAATACGTTCGTACATAATTAGCATATATATATATATATATATTATCGAATGAGTTTAAACGTTACTTGATAATATTGTTGTTGTTAATAATAATTAATATTTATTAATGCTATTAACTATCATTATATATATTGTCATATATGTGTACGTGTAATTTTATATATATGTTAATTAGTATGTTCATACATAATTAGTATATATATATATATATGTATATTTATTATCAAATGAGTTTAAATGTTACTTGATGATGAATGTACGAGTCTTAATAATTAAGCAAGTGTTAAAACTTTCTAATATTGTAAATTATAATCAAAATAATTACATATATGAACTCTGTTCATTCATTGCGTGTCGTTGTCAGTTTTTGCTCCCCAGCATTGTTGTCATCATCCTAATCATCACCTTGTTGATAATCGTCGCCCTCTGAAATAAAAAGTTATCTGGGATCCAACAGTTTAAGCGTTAACAAAATGTATAATATTATCTTCGAGATGTTGATCACTATCACCATCATGCTTAATTATTGGAACATGTAAATAATTTAATTTTTTATATGAAAATGATTACCTGGGTAAGCGAATTATGAGTCATGACGAGGCGTGGTGCCCTGAGGTTGGGTGGGTTGAAACGGGGCGGTCCATTGAGGAGTGCGGCAGTGGGGCGTCGATGTATAAGGCTATGGTGGAGGAGGGTACTGACTAGTGTATGGTGGGGGAGTTTAACCGGTGTATGGTGGAGGAGGGTATCTAGTGTACGGTGGAGGTGGTGGATGGCCTTCTTGTCTAAAGCCAGGATAGGGCATATAGCCTCCTCCCCCGTATGGTGGCGGCGGTGGCAGATGTTCAGGCGCGCGTTATCCCCCATACCCGCCAGAGGAAGATCCAGGGATATAAGGTTGTTGCCAATAAGGGGGTGGCTGCTGGTGCTGGTGTTGCATCATCCGTCGCATCGTCGCCTCTATTTCTTCCTTTAAAACGTGCGTTTTTCTGTCCATTTCCTCCCTTAATTTGCGCTTTTCTTCCTCGAGTTGGGCTTGCATCTGTCGTTGAAGCTCTCTGTTCATCTCCGTAACAGAGGCTCGGACGTCGAACTGACCGGAATCATCACGACGTCGTGGGCATGTCCTACATGCGATGTGGGGGAACTTCTTCTACATAGCTTCCCCCACATCCCCCATGCCAACCACTCTTCCCCGACTGGTCAACTGTTTGTCAAACCAATACTCATCCTCAGATATGATAGCAGTGATTGGTTGTACGTCCTCCCCCCGCTTGGCCTGAATCTCCTGTACGTATGCTTTGTAATTGCTCTACATGTTCTCCTGTCAGAAACAAAGAATGAGTAATTGGAATTAGCGAATTAAAGTTAATGTTCGTACGTAAATCATATATAATTACTCAAATCTTGAATGATGAAGATACTTACGCCAAGCTCCTTGAACGTGTTGTCCACCGACCGCGTGGTGCCCTTCTTCATATGAGTAGCTTCGTATTGTTCGAAGATCGTAGGGTCACGCTCCAATGTTTTTTTTCTGGAAGTTCATATGCAAACTTTAAATTGTTTGGGTATATACACTAGTAAGAACATATATATATGTGACGTTGTGTAAAAAGTCATTGATAGGCCGCAAGTGCACGGGTGAAATTGTAGCATAAATCAAGGTCGTTCCCACAGGGACTTTTCCTTTCAACGCACTGAACTAGCCTCCTAGTTGATCGCTAAGTCGATCCGGCTTTTGTTTTGAATCAACTAAATCTAACTCTAATCACAATCAAAGTCTAAACAAACGAATATTCACACAAACTTTTCTGATTTAATCAAGGGAAAAAGGCGTTCAGGGGATGAAACCTAAGTCAAATAACGAATCAACGATGTGGATTGAACTCTCATTTCATTAATTTGCACAATCAAGGTTCGATAATCGCATAGAATACTTCGCAATGAGATTTTGCCACTAGAGCGAATTGCCAAGACTAACCAAGCACCTACTTTCGTGGTTATTTCGATTTAGTCAAGGTTAAAGATCTAATTATCTCAAGAACCCTAGTTAAAACTTCTATGTCTAGATAATTTTAACTAGTTCAATCTAGGTTTTCGGGTAATCAAACTTCTCCTTTCGGTACTTCATTCAACAACCTATTGACTTGCAATTGGTGATCAAGCAAAAGCAATAACGATTCAATTCAAAGACAAAATAGATTGAAAGAAACTAAATTCATGATAATTCAATCCAACAAAGTCAATTCATCAAGCAACTTCAAAGGTTCATCCCCTAAACTAAAAGAACTACTCACAATTCATGTTTAAAACTAAAAAGCAATTGAAATCTATTCTAGAAAGCATATCGAAATCTATGAAAGATTGAGAAATAAACCCAAGTGAAGAACAAACTTGCTAGGAATCAACAATGGAGGACTTTTGCTCCTCCAATTCAAAGTATGTTCAAATTGCTCTTCGATCTTCAATCTTCTCTCAAACTTCAATCATGGAATGGAATATGGATGATGAATGATATGATTAGGGCATGAAATGGATGGTGGTGGATGATTCTCCCTAAACTCCGCCGGAAATAAGCATAATATAGGCCAATATCAACTCAAAACCGCCGAAAATGAAAAGACAGGAGAGGCACGGACCGTGCCAGGGGTGACACGGACCGTGCTCATAGTGACACGGACCGTGCCCCCCTAGGCACTACCCATGTCGCTTGACTGCACACAATTCTTCACGTTCTGGTCATAGGCACTACCCGTGCCACTGCAGACACCACCCGTGCCACTGTCTTTTTCAGGCCTAGGAGTACTTTGGGCCATTGTTTGGGCCTTGGGTGATCCAACATCTCACTTCTTGGTCCTTTAAGCTCATAACTTGGATCTACACTTGCTTTTTGGGCTCGGTTTACATCGATTCTTCACAAATTCCCTACAAAACTCACCAAACTCCAAACCAAGCGTAATATGAGAAATTCGGGTATAAAATAACATAATCAAATCAAATATTCCCCAAATTTCTCATCATAACAACCAAGTATTCATATATACAAGAAGCACTTATCAGTCATAATTATTACCAGCTTTTTCTTTGACGACACCAAATGGAACTGGACCCATTGTGTGTGATGGTGGGCCTATCTCGTTGTCTTGCGTCCTTGCCCTGCTCATATTCTTGCACTTTTTAGCATAAGTGGGTTCCTCCCATCGATCGGTGAATTTTTTCCAAATTTCATCATCGATGATCCAATATGGTTTGTCTTTCCCCGACTTCCAACGCTTTTTCGTTTCGCCGATAGCGTTGTGGAATTGTTTTCGAGTGCGGCGAGCCTACCATTTACATATTTCATCCTCATATTGGTCCTCTCACTAGTACTTTTTCTACATTGAAACCATACAAACAAGTGAAATTAGGCAGTCAAATTGAAACCATGCATAGAAGGGGGATGCAATTGGTTAAACCCTAAACCCTAAACCCTAAACTCTAAATCCTATAAACCCTATACCCTAAACCCTAAGCCCTAAACCCTAATTACACCCTAAACCCTAAACCCTAAAGCCTAGTTATACCCTAAACCCTAAACCCTAAACATTCCTTGTTGCATTGTTTTTTAAAAGTTTTGAATTAGCACACCCTTAAATTATTGTACGAATTGGACGTACGTAGTTAGCGAGATAATTGGTTAACATTATTAAAAAATGTGTGTAGATGGAACTTAAGTTGTGTCATTGAGAATAAGGTGCAACGGTTTCATTTTTTTTCAAGAGGTTGCCGAGAACACAAGATGGCACGTGAGTGGAAGACCAATGAAACTCCGTGGTTGAAGTTTACTTTTCTTGGTCCAAAGAACCACGTACAGGTGTGCTTTGGAATATGGAAATACTAACCAGCCGTTAGATGCTTGAGGTGGATTGGTATTTCCAGACTCCAAATTAAAACACGCCCGTACATGGTTCTTTAGACCGAGATAAATAAATTGCAACCACGGAATTTCTTTGGTGTACGACCCACGTGCAATCTTGTTTCTCGGCGTCCTGGTGTGCTAAAACATAGAATTGTTGCACTTTATTCTCAATGACATAGCTTAATTTGAATCTACACACATTGTTTTAATAATGTTAACCAATTATCTCGCTAACTACGTACGTACAATTCATACGCTAACTTAAGTCTACGCTAACTCAAAATTTGTAAAATAGCACTGCATCAAGGAACCCTAACCCAACCCAAAAAGTCAAAAACCGTAAACCGTAAACCGTAAGTCACATTATTTCAAACACAAATATATATTTGCTTGCTTTCCTCAAAAGTTAACCCTAAAGTTTTCTGTATAGGGTTTCATGTGATGTTAATAGAAACGTTAGGGTTAACCTATGAAGAAAGCATGCAAATTTATTTTTGTATTTCTATACCCTAATGAATCCTAACAACCCTAAACCCTAAAACTATAGACCAATAAAATGTATTTGCTTGCTTTTCTCACAATTTAACCCTATACTTTTCTGTAATATTCACTCGATGTTAATCGAATAGTTAGGGTTATACTATGAAAAAACATGCAAATATATAAACAAAGTTTCTAAAACCTAATGAATTCTTAAAACACTAAATCGTAAATCATAAACCCTAAAAATTTTGGCATAGTTTCCCCTGTAAGTGGACAATTTTCCCTTAACTTACATACAACAATTCATATTAAAATATCTCAACGGTCACACGCAGGATAATCATAAACAAACATACACTTAGAAATTCATTTTAATAAATATCATTGGCCACACGCCGGAGAACTATATATAAAAGTAGTCAACATAATAAGAATTTATAGAGGAAACCATGTTAGGGGTTTACCTTGAACTCATTATAGGACATCTCACGCGTAGCCAGAGGCACTTTATTACATTTGGGGCAAAAGTCTTTGAAGTTTTGCTTGACTATTTCCATTATGCCCCTGACTGCGTATGACTCATAAAGCAACACACTTAAACAATAATCATTAAAAGACTTGTTATAGGACATACACATACAAAATTAATGATAAGCACAAAGTAACAAATATATAATCAACGTTTAGGTTGATACTTACATCCCCTCACAAGGTTTGATGATCAACTTTCCATCTAACGTCCTTGGAGCATCTTCCGGGGGGGCAATCTGAATTCGATAACGCTCACTATCATCCCGCCCCGTTTGGGTGCCCCCCTTCAGTTTGGGGACCCCCTGATCGGTTTCCTGATCGGTTTGGGCGCCCTCATGCTCAGTTTGGGTGCCCTCCTCTTCAGTTTGTCCACCCTACGTTCCATTTGCGCACCCCCCTCATCCGTCTAGGCACCCCCCTTATTCCCCTGATAATAGTAATCACCCATGTTCTAGTCCAGGTTCGGCCCTGGTTAACCGGCCCCAAAGTAATGCATGAATTCCATGGTGGAGGGGTCTAGACCCTGTGAAAGAAGGTTGAAGTTGCTCCCATATTTGTACGGAACAGGAACAGGAACAGGGTCAAACTGAGGGACGTACGAAGATGATGGTTGCTGGTTGGAAGAAGAATCACCTCCGTCATTAGGTCTTGCCCCCCCCACGGGTCCGACCTCTGCGAGATTGCTCTCTTCCTATCATCTACACTATAAAATAAAATAGCAAAATAATATTCATTAGTTTCAAATCATCAAATACTGTTTATTAATGACTTGGTAACAAAAAGAAAGAATAATAACGATACAACACACACCAGTAACATCATATAATATTCATTAAGCTCGAAAATATTGAGTTACAGACACTTGTGACATAATCAAATAATAGTCATTGTCTTATTATTTACAAATCATCATTATCTTCATCGTCCTCATCTACGTCATCATCGTTACCTGATAACTGCTTTTCATGACTAAGTTTTTGTGGGTTTTCGATAGTGAATTAGGGATAACTTTGAATGTAAATCTTGATATACCCCCTATTTCTCTATTATGCCCGGTGTTGTTGTTTTTGATGAAAACTTGCAGATTCGGGAGCAGAACACCGGTTTTTAGAACATTTCAGACTGATCCTAGACCACCACGGACCTTCCCCACGGGTGTACGGACCGTGGGATGAATTTCATGACAAACGGAACCAAAACCAAGCAACCAGTGGGTGTATGGACCGAGGTAGGCTACGTATGTAGGTCGGTTGTTTTCGCGAGTATAAAAGCAAGGAAGCGACGGTTTTTCAAGATTTATTCATTATCTATCATTTTTCCTTGGTTCTTTGGCCGTAAAACAGAGAAAAAACCCTAATAACCCCATCTACTCCTCAATTATTCCATCAAGATTCAAGATTGAGATCGATTCGCGAAGAAGCGCAGTTCGAGATTTGGGAAGAAGTTATCTACGCTCGCGAGGAAGACTCCACCCCAGGATCGAAAGGCTCGACGGTTGTAATTCTTCGTAGTTATCTTTCTTTTCGATTTCTTTCTTTGTTTTGAGAATTAATCATAATGTTTGGAACTTGTTTCGTGTTTTCATTGAATATGAGTGAGTAGTTTCTTTGAATTCTAGGGTTTTGCAACCCGAATCAATGTAGTTTGATTGAATGTTATTAGTTTGTGCATGAATTCTTGATTAGAATCAATAGAAGGTTGTGTTTTTCATGTTTATGAATACTCTTAAGCCCTTAAATATTTGTAAGTTTGAGATTAACCTAAGAAGTACTGAAAGGTGAATTAGGGTAATCTAACTACCAACCGGTCTACCTAGGTTTGCGAAAGTTAAGAAAGGAGTAGCGAACTAGGGAATCATTAGATAACCTGACTTTTTGAGACCTTCAATTCTGTTTAACCTAAAAGGCATACGAAAGTTGTTGCTTAGGTTGTTTAGAATAGTTCTATTTAGCATCGAAAGGGCGATAGGATTCAGAGGTTGTCGATTCTTGATTCATTCTTGATTGTATGATTATGCAGGCTAGGTTTTAGTGATCGAACTCGTTGTTAGGTTAGCATCTCCCTAGATATCTTTCTCTCTTGATTGGAACCCTTGATTAATTTCCTTGCTTTCTTTAGTTTTAGTTTGTTTCCTAAACCTTAAAAAAATCCAAATCCTGATTAGCTTAGCAATCGCATTAGAGAACTAGTTTTCTGTGTTGCTAATTGAGTCCTTGTGCGATCGACCTTGACGTGCTACTACGTACACCGTGCGCTTGCGGCCCTGTCAAGTTCTTGGCGCCGTTGTCGGGGACTCTGTCCCTAGCAGTCGGTAAACGAACCTCTTAGGTTGACTAAGCTGTTGTCTTTTTCTTTCTTTTTCTTTTCTTTTTATCTTTTATTAAAATAACTAAAAAAAAGGCAATTCTTGATTTCCCCAATTTTAGCAGGAATTATTTTGGCGCTATTTTGAACGATTACTTGCATGTCCTGTTCCATGTGGTATTGTGCCTGGGAAATAAGATGTTCTTAACATTGTTGCTTTGGGGGTGAATAGTGAAACCCGTACTCTGTTAGAGTATTTTGGTTTCTATTATGCTCAAACTGTTGATGAAGCTTGGAGTTTGCTTGAGTGGCTTGCACATGATACCCGTGATTTTAAAAATTCTTATTGTGCATCTAGTTACTCTTTACCCAATCCTTGTGCATCTCATGCTAGATTATATATCCGACCCCATTGTTTGCCTCTTTGTCGTTTGTGTAATTCTCTTGACCATGATGAGCCTACATGCCCTCGTTTAGCCAGACTTGATATTTTGATGAGGGAAATTCTAGAGTAACAAGATAGGACCATTGACATGATGCGAAGGTTCGGCCTATTACCTAATTTTGACCATAGTTCTAGTTCTTTCAATTTGAATGTTGGATTATGTGATGAGGCTGAGTCTACCGTCCCTTTAGAGGCTAGTCTAGAGGAAACATTTGAGCCTTCTAAGTCATCTTTGCCAACTGTTGCTCTATCTCATCCTAGCTTACCTAGAGACACTACTGATGGTGTCTTGACTTTTCCTAATGCATCCTTACCTTTTTCTCAGTCGACGGGGTTTGAGGTGAGTGATTCCCATAGCTTTAATGCTAGGTATGATGATGATGTTTGTCATGAGTCAATTGATGCTATTGATGAGGAGTTTTGTGAGGGGTTTGTGGGTGGATTAGATCCTTCAAGCAAAGAATTTGATGATGTACCCCATGCTTATATGTTTTGTTCACCACCTTCTGTTGCCCTTAAGAACCTTGAGGAGACCATTCCCTGTGAAAAGACCACTGATGTTCATGTTGATGTGGAATGTGTGGTTAACTCTAGTGATGTGACTGTGATTGAGGGGACTAACAATACTCATGATTTGTCCCTAGGCACTTCAGGAGGGTTTCATCCTTATCTTGATCCATATAGTAAATGCCTAGAAAACTCAGCTAGAAAAATCATGTGGATAATGTATCTTGATTCTTTTGATTTTTATAATACTTTTGACTTATTTGAGAGGGTGCAACTAACATTCTTTGCCATGAGTATTTTGTTCTTCTGCTATCTACAGGCTTCTGAATCGCATGCTGCGGAGTTTGACAAGCTTCTAAGGGCTTCGACTGCGTCTGAGGTGATTGCTTAATCACAAGGTCGTGATGGAGTGGCTGATGCTCCTCATGACCTTTGCTTGAAGAAACGATAGTTTAGCTACATCCTGCACCTAACCTGATGAGTTCTTCCTATTTCGCTTCTTTATTCTTCTTCGTTTTTTTAGAGTGTGATGCATTATGTCGTTTCCTTCTTGTGCATGTTACCCTTACTTGAAATCCATTACGGATACTGCTTTGTCCAAGCATAGGGGGGGTTGGGTTGATAATCTTAAAATCATGTGCTTGAGTGAGACTTACATTTATAGTTGCATATTTCTTAGTTTCTTTTTGTGTTTGTTAGGCATTGAATTTGCATCTAGGTTGCATATAGGTGTAGTTTTCTTGCTTTCTTGTTAAAAGTTAAAAAATATTAGGATAGTCTTTCGCCTTTATGAGGTGTGTTTGAATTGTCATTGCAAACGTATAGTTGGGAATTTTGGCTTCATGTGGATAATAGGAGAGACTTGGTTGTTTGATTGATTTAGGTTATCGATCATGTTTGTGATCCAACTAGTCTTGAATGATTCTCGTGCATGATAGTGAAGTTCCTATGTTTGGTACATCAAATGAACTAGTTGCAATGATTGTCGTAGGTTAACCCGTGAGGCTTTTTGAGCCTAAAAGACTATCACTTTTATAGTCTAATATTCTTTTGAGTGTGACCTTACCATGTTTGCATCTCTAGAACTTGATTTGACTCTCTTTGAAACTACATTTGACTTGTGCATTGTGTTAATATGATTGAGGCCCATTTTGAAGCCACATAGCCAAAAGCCACCTGACATCTTGTCTTCTTTTTGCTAGCCCTTGCGCAGTTTTCCTGTCTAGATTTGCTTCACCTATATCGTGCACCTTTGGCTTGTTCTTAATTCCATACCCTTTTAGCCAAGTTAGTGGAGCAACAATTCAGTTGGGGGACAATTTTGTAGTCTATTTGTTGGTGACTTCGTTGGTTGGTTTACTTGATGAGGGAAGCATTGCTCACAATCATTATTTATCCTCTCTTTTCATTTGAGGTTGAAATTGGGTTGAAAGGAAATGAGCCCATCTTTATGTATCTATGTTATTCACCACCTAACCAAAAAAAAAGAGAAAAAAAAAGGAGAAGTTTTGAGGAATAAGGTGAATAGCATGGTGGTTTTCTTGCTTATATTGACTCTTCCGTTATTTTGCTTCGATGGGGAAGGTATTTATGCTTCATTGCGGTGTGATGTAAGAGGTGTTGTGCGTTATGTATTGGGAATGTCGCTCTTTAGGTCCTTGGCTTTTAGCTCCACATTTCCTAAATGATTTCCCTCTTTACCCTACACCTAAGTCCCGTTACAACCCTTGAAAAGTCCTCATAATTAACATTTGTGCATGGTGTCTATAGCGGTAGAGAATTGAGAGTCTTGTCAAGCTTATGGTAGGTTGTTTACATTGGTTGAAGGTTTTGATTGAACCGTCATATCTTTTGCAAACACACGAGGGGAGTGATTCACATACCCTAGAGTGAGGTCCTACCGATCCCAACTAGTTTGCCAAGCATGTAAATGAAATTTGATTGTGCTTGAATTGTGATGGATTGGTTATGTTGCTTCTTGACCGGTGATTCTTTTTCGAACAACAGTTTTTGTTTCAATTTAAATCTTATTCTCGCTAGAGAGTCCTTGAGTGTATTCTTGCTTTGGTTATTCTAATATGCCCTTTTTGTTAGAGGAGGTGTGAGTAGGTTTCTTCTTCTTTTTGAGTCCTTTCATTACCATTATCGTCTTCGTCGTCTTCATCGTTCTCATTGGAGGGATCGAACGTATTATAGCCCATTATTACTTGAGCGTTGTCCATGTCAGCAACCTCATCGTACACCCCTTCAACTGCGAGTACTTGAGAAATGGTGTCGTTGTTAGGGTTGACCGGGACAACAATTCTTGGTTTATCATCTTGAGTCCTTTCATTACCATTATCGTCTTTGTCGTCTTCATCGTTCTCATTGGAGGGATCGAACGTATTATATCCCATTATTACTTTAGCGTTGTCCATGTCAGCAACCTCATCTTACACCCCTTCAACTCCGAGTACTTGAGAAACGGTGTCGTCGTTAGGGTTGACCGGGACAACAGTTCTTGGTTTATCATCTTGGAGGGCCAACGGAAGGGTGTACTGCCTGTACTGTGCATATGATGGTTTGTTTGGAACCACAACCCACCAGTTAGCTTTATCACGGATGCCTGCTAGGTAATTCATGAACAACACTTGGGTTGCGCAGCCCGCCAAGATGAATGGGTCATACTTTCAGTACCGTCTGTCCTTGTGTAATTCAACAAACGGGGATAACCTTGGTGAACGCACATCTTGTACAGAGGTGTTGTCAAACCAATCACGTCTGAACAATATGCACTTCTTGTTAACAGGCCCAACATATTCTAGTGTGATGACTTCTTGGAGAATACCGAAGAAGTCATCAACAAATCCACCGCCTTTGACACACACCCGAGCACTATATGAAGTCACTAAGTTACTCCTTGCTTGGTTGTGAAATAAGAACCCGTTGACTCGATAAACACTTCAGGTGGTCACTTTAGGGGAAGGCATACGGGCTAACTGGTAAAGTTGTTCATGACGCTCATCTTCATATAACCGAATAGCTTCCCAATTTGTCTACATATGGAGTAACATACATCAAATTAAGTTAAGTGTTTATAGTTTAAGTTTCGTTTAAATAGGAAAGATCGAAATGGTTGAAATGATTTCGAATCTCACAGTTAGCTGGTAAAACCATTGACCGAACTCTACTTCAACAGCCGGAAATAATTTCCTTGCTCTTATTGCACAATTTTGAGAAGAGTTGATCAATTTTAAATTACAAAGGAGTGGGTGAGTGAGTACAGAATTATTTAGTGAGATATTTTGTTTATTTTTCTATTAAGTATGACCCCGTATGAAAACTCACCAATTCTTCATTTGAACTCAACAGTGGAAAATTCAAAGTATATCATTGTTGGAGGTTGAGTCTGGGTATTCATTTGGATTCTGTTCATTTTGTATGATGTTAGGAAATTGAAACGATTTCCCTGTTTTTAGCTACTAATACAATAAATATTTGTTATTTTTCTTTGTTAGTTTCTAATTGTTCCCTTAAGCTTGATTGTGATGATTTGCTATAGTTAACAAGATGATTTGTTATAATCTACTTTTCAGATGTTTATTTTTGTTCTATTAATCTATTTATATTTTCTTCGTGTTTAGATGAGTTTTATGGTAAATGGGTTAAGGCCCGTTCGTTTATAAGGTTCGTTGCGGTATGATAATAGTGCGGTACGGTGAATTTTGAAAAAATGTTGTAAATTGTGGTGAGAATTATGGTAATTGAAGTAGGTGAGGAAAGAAGATGTGAAAAGTTGAGAAGAAAAGTGAGTAAAGAGAAAAGTAAAGAGATATATTGGTAATGATTGTGGTGTGGCGTGGTGTGGTGAAGTGTGGTAGAAATTAAGGAGTTGCGGTATGGTGTGGTACCGAACCGCAATCTATCGCATAAAAGAACGGGGCTTAAGTTGAATTTTAATTTTGGAGTGAAATCCACAATATGTTACAAATGCAACTATTGTGTGAAGTCAGTCACACTCTTGAAATTTGTTGTTAGATTGTAACTGCAGGGATGATCAGATTGTGTGAAGTCAATCACACTCTTGAAATTTGTTGTTGGATTATAATTGCATGGATGATCAAATGGTTTGTTGAGTCACTTTTGAATCTTTGCTGGGATCAATTTAAAATGGTTAGAATGAATGTTGGATGGTACTCTATTATGTAATTTGCTTTCACATGTGAATGTAACAATTGGTGCCGCTCAACATGAGTCATAAGGGTTAGAATTGTAGATTTTGGGATAATAGACTTGGGAACAATGAGGTTATGAAAATTTAGTCATAATCTTGCTACGACGAAAGGAAAATGCCTCATTCTTTGGAAGGGTAGGTTGCACACTAATTGATCCCATGGGCAAGGATTGTGGAGAAAAATGTTTAACTAAATTTAACCATTTTAGTTTGCTTATCAAAACAACATAAATAAAAGATTTTATTTGTTACTAAGCAAAGAGGAAGATAGGCTTGACATATGAGAAAATAAATCTTCATGCTTAGTTTCAAAATATATGTTCTATTATTGATCATTGATTTTTTGTTAAGGAGTTGAGAAGTTACTCCCCTATTTATGATGGTATACGTGAGTATTTATTTATCGTTCGGGGAATGTTGATATTTAATAATTTAATTCTAATATATTTTTTCTGGAGTGATTTAGGCTGTTTCTATGGTGAATTTAATATTATAATTTTCCTTAATTTAATTGACCATGTTTATGTTTGAAATAATTAACATCCCTACCTTTCATCCCATATTGCGATAAGCACTATATATATGTACGTTATGTGTCATATGTACTTACAAGAATCATGAGTTATTATGCGTAAATCTCATTTTAATGATCAATATAACCCTTGACTGAGTTAATCACATCAGATAATTGGGAAGAACAAGTTATGTGTTGAAGCGTCAAAATTGTCATGAGTGTTATAGGTAAATTCTATAACGTACGACATCCACTTAATTTCGCATGTTCATAAATCTTATTATGATTTTCCACTATTTTTACCACATATAATTATCTTCCACTCATTTGGCATCTTATTTATCTTAATGATTTTTTTTATCTTAATGATTGTTTTACTTGATCAAATAATTGCTTCTTCCTGGTTAAGTCTTTTGAATTACATCTTAAGGCATCATCAAATTTGTACCAAGCAACGCTCCAATATTTTAAAAATTGAAGGCGTGTGCATCTATATATGAACGCTTTGGTATTTATTTTTTTGTTCGGGGCAACGCCCGAGTATTTGCTAGTTTTAATAATTAACCAATCTTAATCAATTTAGCATGATTAAACACAACATTAAACATGATATAACACATCAAAGAACCAAAGGAAACCTGTCAATACTTAATTAATCAAACAAGAATTAATCTTGATAATCAAACACCCTAACATGCTTTACATACAAGACCCCATCTAAATCTCACATTAGCAACTGAATGAACAACAAGAAACATATAAACACTTGAACTAACAATCAAGAATCAAAGTTTGGTAATTACACCCATTAAATCAGTTTACAAGAGTTAATAACTATAATCATGATAGATAATAAAATAGTAAAATAAGATAACAAAATCAAAAGACTTGAAACTGGAATAAGGTTTACGCAAGGGTGGTGCTAGGCTGTGGGGCGGCACCTGGATGGCGTTGGGGCAAAGGTGGGAGTTGTCGGCGCTGGCACAACAATGTCAAGCTGGTCGACTGGGCGGAGGTGGGCGCACATCGAGGCTGGGTGGTGGTTTGGCTCGACATCAGCAACGACCAAAAAGCCTTGGGTCTTCCTAATCAGGGTGGCAACAACGCAAGGGAGCGATGGCGATTATGGCGCGACGGTCGACCTGGGCAGTGGTGCACGAAGGCGCGGACAACGGTGGCTCAGCGGTGGCGCGTTGAAGCAGAACAATCGGAGGGAAAGATTAAAACAAAAGGGAGAGAGGGAGAGAGAAATCGAGAGAGAAGAGAGAGGGAAGACAATGGAGATGGTGGTTGCTTGGGGTTATGGTGGTTCTTCGGTGCCGAGGCGGCGGCGGTCTGGCGGCAGTAGGGTTGGGCGTCGGTTGCAGCAAGGTAAATAGAGGGAGTGAGGTAGGGTTAGGGTTTTAAGAAGCTAGGGTTTTCTATTGTAACTTTACTATTTATACTAAACCTAATAAAATGGAAAATAATTTTATAAAATAAAATAATTACCTTAACTGGTAATAATAATAATAATAATAATAATAATAATAATAATAATAAAAGGAAAACTAAATAAAACTTTTAATTTTCTAAAATAATAATAACTATATAATTAATTAAAAGGATTTACACAATTTCATAATTAAATAATAGAACACATAATATCATATAGTTTAAACACGTAAGATTACCATACTACTCGTGCTTCCAAGCACATAGAAAATTACTAAAATACCATTGTTACTCTCTCAACGGTCCTACGACCTCAAGTGTCAGCATAATTAATCACAAACGAATTCTCAATAATTAATGGAGTCAACCTAAATTATTAACGACATCACGGTCAACGCATTTGAATTTTTTGTTGTTTTATATCATTACTCCCTTAAAAGAAGTTTCGTCCTCGAAACTTAAACTCAACACCAACAGTCTGCCAGATGGGACTAACGGTGACTCTGACCAAAACTTGGGGTTTTACATCATTACGCACTTTAAAAGAGTTTCATTCTCGAAACTCAGCGCACCTTATGTGTCGAATATGTGTGGATGCCTCGATTCTATATCCTCCATGGCCTCCTCGATGGCTTCAGTTGTGCCATATACCATTGTACTAGAAGGACGGTCTTTCAGCGAAGCGGCTTCTCTCAGCAATCTAGATTCTCTTGCGGCTACTCCTCGTAGGTTAGGTCCTCTTTCAGCCTCAGAATTCTCATCGGAGGTCTTCTTCTGGTTCCATGCCCTTCTTGGGGCAGTATTCCATATCCTTCTCGGGATTCAAGTCTTTAAGAGAATGTAGAGTCTCATGCTCATAGAAAAGACGGTGGCATTCCATCCGATTGATATCAAAAACAAACAGGCATGCACTTACAACATACAAGGAAACAAATAAAAAGACACACATTCCATCCCCCCATCCTACACTCATCACTCCGACCGTAGCATCCTATGGTCTAACTAAATCTAAGGGACACTTAGGAGCTACTAGGTCATAACCCAGAGCTCTAATACCATTATGTAACAACCCGGAATTTCAATTATGAAAAATTCAAAGTCAAACTAAATTACTAACGATGTCGCGGTCAACGCATTTGAATTTTTTTGGGTTTTACATCATTACCCCCTTAAAAGAAGTTTCGTCCTCGAAACTTAACCTCAACACCAATATTCTGCCAGATGGGATTAACGGTGACTCTAACCAAAACTTGGAGTTTTACAGGTGTAATATAATGGGTTGCAATGCAATCACTAATGTAATGTAATGAACTAAAAGTAATTGCATTATAATGTTTGGTATATGAAATAGAAAATGTGTATGAAATCAAAAATGTAATCAATTAATCATATTTATGTTTGTAAGTTTGTGAGTGTGTAGTGTGAATGTAAAAGAGTATGTGAGAGAAAAGAATGATTGTGTTCAAGAGTGCGAGAGAGAAATGTGTGTCATTATTAGAGAGATAAAGAGAGAAATGAGTGTACATGCATGTGAAAGAGAAAAATGAATAGATTTTTTTGAGAGAGAAGAATGGAGACAAACGAGTGCAATTGTGAAATGGAGAAATAAGTGCGTATAAGAAAAAAAGAATTGGAAACAGAGACCAAAAGAGATTGAAAATGGGTGCAAAAAGGATATTAAAATTACACAAAAGTGAGAAAGATACTTCAATATGGTAATTATTCATTCTCAATAGCATAATTGTTCACTCATATTTATCGGATGTTCACTCTCAATAGCATAATTAAGGAGAGAGATTCAAATAGGTGCACTAGAGAGAAGAGAGAAAATGAGTGCATAAAAGAAGAGATAGTGAGAAAATAAAAAGTTAATTAAATAGTGAAGTATTATATCAATATGTAAGTTATATATGATGATATTTTGACATTGTAATCAAAATAACATAAGTGAGTGAGATCACAATTACATTACTATATATATATATATATATATATATATATATATATATATATATATATATATATATATATATATATATTAAAGCAAGTCCTCCAAAGGAGAACCCAAACCTAAGAGAAATGCTTTACGAGGTTTGGGCCAAACTCCAAACCTATGAATAAATGTTATTAAAAATATTTTGCGTCTACCAAGATTTGAACCTTAGTTGAAAAAGTAAAATTTGAGGAGAATTACCATTTATCTACTACTTCTTTAGTGTCATGAATGCCAACTTAAAAAATAACAAACCCATATTCATAGATACGTAACAAATATTAGTACACAATTAAAATAATATTCATTCGCTTTTTATAAAAAAATTATTTATTATGTAGTCTTTCATACACCAAATTTACTATTATAATTGATAAGTGTATTTTTTATATATGTGATATTGGATTGTTTAGAGTTAATTTGTGTGATTTTGGATATGAATGTATTATTTTTATCCTCAAATTCTCTATATTATGCTTGGTTGGAATTTGGTATAGTTTTGTAGGAATTTGGAGTAATTTGGATCCAATCAAGCTCAAAGCCAAGTCAAAGAAGTCCAAGTAGATCACAAAAGATGATAGAGATCCACCCCAAGGCCCAAACTTGAGCCAAAAATATCATTGGATACCGTTAGGCACCAACACGGGTCCAATCTTGCCCAACATGACCTGTGCCAGGGTCCAGAGAGCAGAAAAATTGGAAGAAACATTCACCACGACCTGTGTCAAGACACCACGGATCGTGGTGGTGTCAACATGGATCGTGGCGTTGCAACACGGTCCGTGCTGAGGCTGTTTATTGCGTTTTGGTGTTTCAATTGCTCATTATTGTTATATAATTGTTGGGTCGGCTGTGTTGATTATCATTCACTTCTTCCATCATCATCTTCATCAGCACATTCATCCATCCCTTCCTCTACAAATCCATCAACATTCATCCTTAGTTGAAGATTGAGAGTTTGTTGATTTTGAAGTTCGGTTTGCAAGAATTTGATAGAAGTGGAGGAAAAAAGTCCCCACCGAATACCATTCAAGCGGAGATCGATTTCCATCTCGGTTTACTTCTCTTTCTTTTAGATTTCATGCTTTCTAGAGTAGATTTTGATATGTTTTGTGTATCAAATATGAGTAGTGAGTAGTTTACTTTAGTTTGGGGGATAACCCTTTCTAGTTGCTTTTATGGATTGAATATTGTTGGATTGAACAAGTTTGTTAATCTAGTTTGAATGCATTTTATTTATCCTTTGATATTGTTTGTCATTGCTTTTGCTTGATCACCATTAGCATGGAACTAGTCCTAAACCCATGCGATGCACGACATATAATAAAATAGTTGTTTTAAAGGGGAAAAGTCATGAATAACTAATCGTGGATACATAGTAAACAGTACGAAACATTGATGAAATTATTAAATGAAAAACATCACATAAATTGTTCAAACAAAACATGCATTGGTGTCTGGTGAAATAAAAAGTTTCCTAAAATGCTAACTAAAGTTGGCCCAGACGAATTCCATGATGCACCTAAACTTTCTATATGCTCAATATTTTAAAATATTTAGCTTTAGTATATTAATAGATATAGATTATTATTATTATTATTATTATTATTCCAAAATAATTATAATTACTGATAATTGCACCAAAATAATTTAATTCAACAATTATTTACTTTTTGATTGGTCGAAATCCCTACAATTAATCTCCTTTCTCCATTCAACGGGACCCATAAACTTTACTATTAATATTAAAGGGGGAAAATCATGAATAACTAATTGTTGGGGCCCTTGGGGGGGGGGGAATATATTTATTACAGAGTTCTTCACATATAAACATAAAGACGTTAATAGCACTTGAATGAACTGAATAATACATCCTTATTAGATAAATGTTGAGGTACAATAGAAATAGAGGAGGTTAGGGAACTTAGCAGGTTCAAGACAGTGAGGTCCTTGATGATGTAGACACCGGATCAGAATTTGCACCGATATAATCCCGACTTGTCAAAAGTTTAAATAAAACATCTGGGCCAGATACATCATTAGGCCAATGCAACAAGCAAAGTAAACAAGAGAAACTCTAGGCAGCCCACTACCAAAGACAAAACCCGCACGAGTTTTAATCAAAGGAGACGGCCCAGAAACAGGACCAGCCCAAGGCACGCCCCGACCCAGTCACTTCAAAACCCGCGCGGGTTTTATACCATCTGAAGCGCGTCGTTTTGCCTCATCCACGTCAGCGATCCATGTGTGGGTTTGATAAAACCCGCGCGGGTTTTATCCTCAAGAAGTTGGCGCCAACATCTTTGATCACCCCCTGATTTTAGCCCATGTACATTTTTGACTCTCCCCTTGACTTCCTATAACCCGCACGGGTTTTGTGATTGCATGGAGATGGAGGGCATGATCCATGGGATGTGTCCCCTCCATTTCCCTCCTAAACCTCACCTCCTTCACCTATAAACACCCCCCATTTTCACCCTCACTAATCATCAACTATCACCCTCTACTACCCTTACTCTCCTAAACTCTCATCATACTATCATCATTCTCACTATTCTCATATCCCCATTCCCCTTACTCTACCGAAATCATCACTCATATACTATCCTACTACCATCCTCATATTCATCCACCAAGTCAAAGGAAGTCAAGGTGTTTTGATCGGCGCATTAGGGCTCCTAAACTAACGAGGTTCACCTTTTCGTTTCTTTTCGTTATTGTTATTTTAATCATGTAATTTGTACTTTATTTTACATTATATGTGCATATTTTGTAAGCCAAAAAACCTCATTCTTTATATTGCCTGATTAAGATTATAATCTTGCGAAATTAATTAAACTTCTCCCCACTCTATTTCATTTTATTGTCGATTTTAGTAAAGTCTGTTTTATAACAGGCGAATTCGAGAATTCTTATAATTCTCGAATTCGTAACCTTACCCCCGGACTTAGAATGGGGTTTCGTAGACCGGAGTTTTATTATTTTAAAGATTTGTCGGTTTCCTTAAAGTGACTGGCGACTCTTAATTTTTTTTATAACCCGTTTAATTATTTTAAACGTACGGATTTACACCAAAATATTTAAAAAATGATTTAGTATTTTCCATATACTAATCCAAGGCTAAAACCGAGAGAAAATGGGTCAGAAATTGATAAAACCCTCACGAGTTTTATCAGTTCCAGCCCATATTATCTGGCCCAGGGAAAGGCACGGTCCAACCCATGGACACTTAAAACCCGCGCGGGTTTTAGAAATCCATGGCGGTCCGTTTGCCTTCTGATGGGCCTGGATCTGGTATTTAGGCCAAAGCTGAATTATTTTAAAATTATTTCGGTGTAATTTCGAATCCTTAAATAATTAAAAAATGGAATTATAAAATAAATAAAGTTTCATCACCCCGAAAATGAATTTCACAAAGAAAAATATCCTTATTTAAGGATTAAGCAACCTTAGTCAGCTCCCGATCACTTAAGTAATGCATCACGGAAAAAGGGTCACTTTTTCCGAGGTCCTACAGATTGGCGACTCCACTGGGGACTTAAACTTAAAAAGAGGGTGAAACTTGAAAAAATCGAATTAAATTGAAATTGTAAAAGGGAGAAGTTGATTTATTTCGCGATTTTATAATTCTTTTTCGGCATCCCTTGCATACTGGGCCACTAATCGCGTCTTTTGACACGTTAGCGCAAAGGCGACGGTTTAGGTATACCTAGGTGATTCCCTCGAGAGTGGGTAGGTCACTACTTGTGTGATGCACTCTACATGCCAAGCATTTGGCTTCTCCTCTCCCCGCGTTACACTCAAAGGGTTTCCTTGAAGTTCTTTGAGCAATACCTCACATTCCTTACCTAAGGGTATGGAGCACCGAGATGAAAACGTGCGGTAGGCCATGTAATCCAACCATAGAGAATCCGTGAACATAGAACCTTGGTTTAGGGTATCCCTTCATTTTGTATTTTATGTGCTATGTGCTACCCCTTCCCTTTTTCTTTTGTTTTAGAGTCGACCCTAGTCTAGAGGTTTTGTTCTAGTCCATATAAAATTCATTGGGTTGAGAAAATGATTATTTATTAATTAGAATAATTAATTCAAAAGGCATCATGGTTAGCCCAAGTGGAAGGGCCCATTTATACTTGAAGGGTAATTACTTTAATTAATAAATGAAAATCGACTCACCTTTGATGATATTATATGGCCCTTTACAAAATTCTCCTAACGAAGGTCCCAAAAAATTAATTAAAAGTGCTAACAAAGTTAATGGATAACGTTTTAGATTGCATAATAGTCACTAAGCTTGAAGAAATTAATTTGTCGATTTAACTAATAAATTCACCGCATTTATGGTCGGCCCGTTATTAGGCCCACCATATTGGATTTGTTGATTAAACCTATAAATTAATTATGACTCGCTTATTGTTGGTTTTATTTAATCCTTTAAAATATCCATTTCCCTCGACTAAAAATAATAAAATAAGTAAATAATAAAAAAGGGGGTAAAAAGAAAGGTCATAAAAAAATGGGTCGTCAGTCTTGTTAAACATTATTCTAGTTCGCGTAATAGTCATTATGGCTTGAGCTGTCTGAATTATTGAGCAAAGTTACGGATTCTCCTTAAAACGGCCGGTTTGTGGTTTGGGCCCATCCGAATTGAGAAATACTGACTTGAACCTATCAATTTATGACCCGCTTGCTATGTTTGTCTTTGTGCGGCCCTTTATAATGTTTTGTCCATAGGTCTATATAGAGTTAGGATGTGCACTCCCAAAAAGTGGGTGAGTCCTTTGTGTCAGCATATATGCGTCGAGTCAGTTAGGATCATATAGGTCTCTTAGGACATGCATGCATCGGGTAGTACGTGTCAGAGTATGTCATCGAGTATTCTAAATTTCCATGCAGTCATCATTAGTGATCGACTCCGAGCCCGCATTCGAGATCCACGAACTGGTCGTTTGATTCCGAACCTGCATTACGATCCATCTGCAACTAGTGATTGCATCATGTCTGGAGAGCAATTCCAAGAGATCCCGGTTCAAAGCACCGAAGCCAACATCACAAAGCATTTGGACGAGCTCTACACCAAAATGCAAGGGCTTGTGTTTGCTAATACCTTCGAGCAAGAGCAGAAGATAAGCGAAAGGCTAAATGAACAACAACAAGTGATGGATGGAATGCTGCAGGCCATCACTAAGAACAACACCAAGTTAGGGCTGAATGTTGAGGAGGATGACTGTTTAGACCCAATTCTGTGTCTAAATACCGCCTAAATCCTTAGGCTTTTAACTCGTTTCGTTGTTTAATTTCATAGCTTTTAATGTGTTTTTTATTATTTTGTAGATTTTGGAGTTTTCACCAAAAACGTAGCAAAACAAGCCTTTTTATAGCATTCTTGGCGATTTCCTGAGCCGAGCCGGACCAGAAACTGAGACGGAATCGACCCGGGACCATACTCCCGACCTTTGGTGCCAATTAGTGAAGTAACGCATGCTACGACCTTCGGATCGAGCGTTACATGCTTCGGAAAGAAGGAAGAACAAAGGGAAGGAAAGCCGAGCTAGACCGTGGCCACGGTCAACTTGACCGTAGCCACGGTGGGTTCAAGACTTGTCCAAGGAAAGAAAAGGCTAGGCCGAGCAAGACCGTGGCCACGGTCTTGGGAGACCGTAGCCACGACGGTGCGAAGAGAAGCGAAATCTGCAGTTCGCTACGCAAGACCGTAGCCACGATCCCATAGACCGCGCCACGACCGCACTGCCCACATTCTCTCGAAGGAAAAAATCGCCATGCAGATTTCGCTGGACAGAACATGACCGTGACCACGGTCTCCCTATGTTCTGCGCGTGTTTTCGGCTTGAAGTGCTGCGTTTTGGCCCATGATTTTAACTTGTATATATATATATATCTCTTTCACGATTTCTTAGGGGAATCTATCTAGGGATATACTTAGACATGCTTTGTAATTAAGGGTTTTAGAGAGAGATTAGTGAGAGATTAATCTAGGGTTTTGGAGATTTGTGTTTGTTATTGAAGATTTGGAGATTCAAACAATTGAAAGATTGTTGGGTC
This sequence comes from Portulaca oleracea, assembly GCA_029582165.1. Classification (NCBI taxonomy): domain Eukaryota; kingdom Viridiplantae; phylum Streptophyta; class Magnoliopsida; order Caryophyllales; family Portulacaceae; genus Portulaca; species Portulaca oleracea. The sequence continues at coordinate 5,235,820 of CM055878.1, read as the reverse complement.
ATCTTTTTATTGCTTTCCTTTGTTTATCTACAACATTTTGATAAGTATTCTCTTCCCTTAACTCTTTTATTAATTACTTTGCTAATTACTTTACTTGTTCTTTAATTGTTCTTGCTTGTTATTTGATTATCTTGCTTGTTTATGGTTGTTTGATGTTAGAAATCATGTTTAGGTTTGGTTTGGATGTTGTTAGCTTAGTTTTTATCATGATTAGTGGCTAGAAACCCTATGAGTTAGGGGGTAATTAAGGGTGTGAATGGGTGATTAGGTTTGGGTTAGCAATATTAGTGAGTAACTAGTTAGGAAATCAATTTCCCAATCCCATCCTTCCCTCAAGTGGGATGTATTTGGGTGCGAAAGCATCCTGAATACATCCTACGCTTGTTGGAAGGTAGGAATTAGGATAGTTAGTATTCTAGTTCGCGAAAGCGAATAGAAACTAACTAGGAAATTTCGTTCCATTAACTCCCCCGGGTCTGTCGATGGACTTTGGGGAAGTTAATCCGGACTATCCTTGAAAGAGGAAGCCCGGTGGGTATTCTCTAACGGAGTTACCATTTGATTTCCCCTTCTCGTTACTCTCTTGTTGCAAAACCTATTTCCTCATCCCGGTTTGCATCCCAAAAAGCCTCCGAAGCCCATTTTCCATTCCTTGACCGACCTTAGCTTTGTTTCTTGCGTTGTGATCCCTTCAAACCGATATCCTTACCTTAGCAATCTCATCCCGACCATTGACTTAGTTTCTATGACCAAGGCCGCTAGCTCCCTGAGAGAGAACGACAATACTGAGGACTTACAAACCGCTGTACACAAAATGGCGCCGTTGCCGGGGAGCTAGCGCCCCTAGTTTTAGTTTCTTGGTTTTTGGTTATTTGAGTTTGCTTTCACGCTAGAAACCAGTTTGTGTCAATCCAAATGAATTTGATGCTTCTTCATTTTTTGTAGGAATCTTCGCGTTCTAATGGGTGAAGTCAAGCTGGTCCACCTCGTAACCTTCTATCATATGTCGTTCCATCATTGGGTACGAGAGGCAGTCCTATCATTTTACCACCATTACCACCCGGGCTGTGTTCGAGTTTAAACCGCATTTACTTGAAGTCTTCGAAAGAAACCCGTTTCATGGGGACGATGCTGCTGGAAGTCCCATTGCTCATATTGATAAATTCGAAGATCGGATTAGCTTTATACACATTCCAAAGATATCACCAGAATTTTTGAAGTTGAAATTCTTTCCTCTCACTCTTGCGGGGAAAGCGAAGATATGGCTATAAACATGTCCAACTGGGTTTTATTCTTCGTGGGAGGCTCTCAAAGGAGATTTTCTTCACCGTTTCTTTCCGGCGGAGGAGACACACGACTTCAAGCAGAAATTTTAAGTTTCAAGCAAGGGCCGGAAGAGAGTCTTTTCGACGCTTGGGGGAGATTTAAGAGTCTTCAACGACAATGCCCTCATCATAATTTACCGGATTGGATGTTGCTTCAACATTTCTATCATGGGCTCCGTGGTCCTCTTAGAGAATCTGTTGATCATGCGTCCGGAGGGATGTTTCTAAAGAAGATCATGCGGAGAAGCCAACATTTTTCTTCACGAGCTATCTCGGAATGTTCCTAGTTGGGACGGCCAAAATTCAGGAAATGGGGACTATTCTTTGGAACACAACCCCATTATCAAATTCCTAATGGCCACCGTTCTCGATTTGCAGAAGAAGATGGTGGACGATGAGGTTTCCAACCAGTTGAACTTAGCCCGAGGTATGCAAACCATTGCATCCACATCTATTCCCATTGTGCATGTTTGTAAGTTGTGTTCTGGTCCACATCTCGAGCATCAATGTGTAGAGTATCGTCAAGTAGAACATGTGAATGCCGTTTATTCCAACCAACTTTATTCCCATTCTTATGAAGATGATGATCCCGGTTACACTACATTTGTCAATCCTATATTTGATCCTGTTTCTCAATTTTATGACCATCATGCACATTTTCAAGAGGAGTTCTCACATCAAACCACCCCACAACCCCAAGTTTCTCAACCATCCCAAGATTCTATGATTGAAAAGTTGTTGCAACAAATTGGGACTAATCGAGAAAGTGATGGTGCTCGCCTTAGAGATCTTGAAACCCAAATGACCCAAGTATACTTTTCTTAACCCATTCAACCTCAACCCATCCAAGGGGAGCAAGTTGAAGCCATTACCCTAAGGAGTGGAAGAAAAATTGAAGAACCTATGGTAGTGGAGGAGAATGTGGAGAAGGAGAGACCTTTGGGTGACAAAGAGGGTGATGGGGTAGATGTCTCGGAGGAGGAAGATTTAATGGAAAAGTAGGAGATTGAGTTAGGCTTGGGTGAGGGAGTCGTGGAGGATAGTACTGAAGAAGAGGATTTAGAAGTTGAGCAAAACATAGTTGAGGAAAAGGAGGATGATGTTGTGGTTAATGAGACCGAGGATGAAGAAAAAAAAGAAGTTGGAAGAGAGGGTAGAGATCGAGAAAAGACGAGAGAAAGGGAAGGAAGTTTTGAGGGAGGATATTCATGAAAACCTTTTGGAGAAACCCGTTCCATATAGACCACCAGTTCCATTTTCCGGGAGATTGGTTCAACACAAGAATGATGAGAAATTTTCCAGATTTATCGATATGATGAAGAAGCTCCAAGTTAATATACCATTTCTAGATGCTATGGCGGAGGTCCCTTCTTTCAAGAAACATTTGAAGGACCTTTTGACAAACAAGAAAAGAATCAAGGAGTCATCGACCGTTCATCTCACAGTTAATTGCAACGCCATTATGGGAAGCAAGTGTCCCGAGAAACTAGCCGATTCGGGTAGTTTCTCTATTCCATGCTTAATTGGCGATATGAGGATTGATAATGCATTATGTGACTTGGGGGCAAGTGTGAGTGTCATGCCACACTCTATATGTAAGAAGTTGAACATTGATGACTTGACCCCTACAACTATCAATTTGCAACTTGCGGACCGGAGTGTTAGGAGGCCCTTGGGAATATTAGAAGACATCCCGGTTCAAGTGGGAAGTTTCCTTATCCCTTGTGACTTTGTTAATTTGGAGATGGATGAAGATTGGAGAAATCCTATTATTCTTGGTCGACCCTTCTTGGCTACCGCAGGAGCTACTATAGATGTGAAAAAAGGTCGTTTGTCTCTTCATATGGGTAGAGATCGTATTGATTTTGACATTGACCCTTCAAGAATGAAATCCCACAAAGAATCTCATTTTAAGGCCAATGCGGTGGTAGGCATCTTGGATGAACCCCAAAAGGAGTCCTATTTCCTCGGAGTTGAGCCCGATGATTGGGGAGAAATCAAATATCTAAGGGTTTCGCATCCAAATTTAAGTGAATTTGAGGATATTTACCATGATCATCCTCTCAAGATCATTCCATGGCGGAAGGAAATTTCTTTGAGTGAAACCTATGTTGAGTGCAACAAAGTCAATAAGCTGATTTTCAAAGGTCCTAGGCCCGGTAGGAAGCGTTGGAAGAGAAGAAGGAAACATTGGTGGAGGAAGCCAAAGAAAATGCTATCCGGATATCCTAGGCAGATGACTAGACCACCGGAAGAGTGTCCCGTGACACTCATGAACCTCTTTGAGAATCATGGGAAAAAGAGGAAGAAGAATTGGTGGAAAAGGTTGATGATGTTTTTGGTTTGTGTCCCGAGGATTCCAAGAATCAAGTAAGTCTTTAGGTCGAGCTAGGGACCTAAAACAAGCGCTCTATGAGAGGCACCCCATAATTTTTTGAGTTTCCTATTTCAATTTTGCTAGTTTTTGCATTTTTCTAATTTTTTTCTTTTTCTTTGTTTTTTAATTTTTCTTTTTAGCTTTTCTTTAGGTTTTTCTATTTTTCTTGTCTTTTTAATTTTTCTTTATTTCCTTCTTTCGTAATTTGAGGTATTAGTTCTAGGTTCAAAAGAAAAAGTTCGAAAAAAAAATGATGTGAAAAGTAGAAAAAGTTGGAGTGAAAGAAGTAGTGTCTTATTTTTATTTTTGTTTTGTTCTTTCTCTTTTATGCATGCGAACACTCACACTTATTATGTTTTTTTTGTTTAATTCCTAACAAAAGTGTGACATTTTCTTGGATCGTGGATTGGGTTCATTATTTATTTGAAGACCCCGAGGTAACCTCTTTCCGCACTCTTTGATATGTTGATCCTTGTTGCATGCTTGATTTTTCTTTTGGGTGGCGAACCCCTTTGAGTGTTTGTGTTGGGATTATATTGCTGTTGGAGCCGTGTGGGCTCGGGTGGCCACCACTTTTATGTGCTAGTTGTTCTTGTTTGTTTGTTTTTGTAGGTTATCTACCCTTTTCATGTGACACCTTCCCACAATGAGGACATTGTGACGTTTTAAGTGTGGGGGGGGGGGGATATCCTGTTTCAAGGGTAGATCACCTAGCAGTTTTGATCTTTGTTTTCTTAGTTTTTGCTTAAAATTTGAAAAATTTTCGTGTGAAAAAGGAGAAAAAAGGGAGTGAAAGCCTTAAAAGTTTTTCTTTCAATTTTGTTTTCGCTTTGATTTTGCTTTGTTTCTTGGATCTTGTTGTCGAAATTGAGAAGTCGTTCTTAATCTTCTGTAAAAGAAACCGGTATGAGCGTTTTCGACCCTGTCTCGGGTACTAGTCATGACTTATTACTTTAGATGTCCTTCATTGAGTGTCTAGTGAAACCCCCGTTTCCTTTCACGTTCTGGTTGAAGTCGGGAAATTCTTGGGGTTTGTGTCCGAGCTTGTTTTGTTTCCCTTTTTAGCAATTGCAAAGTCAAAAAGAACGAAAAAGAAAGAAAAGCTACAATAACCGGATTAAGTGGAGCGTGTCGCTGAATGACATCAACTACAATACACTTAGCCAACCTACATGGGCCCGGTATTAGCGGTACGACGCTATTACCCCTTAAGCTCCTCCCATATTGAATTCTCGGCGGAGGTGTGTATAGAAAAGACTGTGTTGGGAGGGTAAACCCCATATTTAGGCCGTCCAATTCCCGAAAGTAAGGGTAATACCGACCTATAAAAAGAAAAAAAAAAGAGAAAAAGAAAAAGCAATTTTGTTGGGATTACCCAACCCGAAAAGAAAAGTTTAAGCGTTAATAAAGTGTGGGGCCTCTCCTTGCATCACCTACGGCCCTCACCAAGCCAAGGGCGACCAAATGCGAGGAAGGGCAACACTTTTCTTGTTCGTTTCGTTGTTTTTGAGCTCAGGCATGAGTCCTTGGAGTCTTTTGGATTCGGTTGGAACCCACTAGGACTTACGCACATGGGGTTTTGCTTGACACTAGATGTAGGAAATCGAAAATCTCAAAGACTGACTTTTGCTTAGGATAGGTGTTTGTGAGATGCTCATAACGATTCCTTTTGGAGGTTTAATAACGTTTTCCTAATTTAGATCTCGAGATCTTTTGAAGCGAAGCTGTTGTTTTTCTTTTCCTTTGTTTTTCTTCGGTTTTGTTTTCACTTTCCCTCTCTCCTACTTCTTTGGCTTTTGTGGGTATAGCCGCTACAAACCCTCACGAGTCCATCTCGTCCACCCGAGCAACCGGGGGGTTAAAAGGGCTTGGTGCATACGCTAAATGCACTCGTTTCCTCTCATGACAGAGGAGTTGGTGTTTAGTTTTCTTATTTGTCTTGTTTTGTTTTGCTCGGGACGAGCAAAAGTTTAAGTGTGGGGGGGTGTTTAGACCCAATTCTGTGACTAAATACCGCCTAAATCCTTAGGCTTTTAACTCGTTTCGTTGTTTAATTTCATAGCTTTTAATGTGTTTTTGATTATTTTGTAGATTTTGGAGTTTTCACAAAAAACATAGCAAAATGAACCTTTTTATAGCATTCTTGGCGATTTCCCAAGCCGAGCCGGACCGGAAACCGAGAAGGAATCGACCTTTGGTGCCAATTAGTGAAGTAACGCATGCTACGACCTTCAGATCGAGCGTTACATGCTTCGGAAAGAAGGAAGAACAAAGGGAAGGAAAGCCGAGCTAGACCGTGGCCACGGTCAAGTTGACCGTAGCCACGGTGGGTTCAAGACTTGTCCAAGGAAAGAAAAGGCTAGGCCGAGCAAGACCGTGGCCACGGTCTTGGGAGACCGTAGCCACGACGGTGCGAAGAGAAGCGAAATCTGCAGTTCGCTACGCAAGACCGTAGCCACGATCCCATAGACCGTGGCCACGGTCTCCCTGACCGTACCCATAGTCTCTCGAAGGAAAAAATTGCCATGCAGATTTCGCTGGACAGAACATGACCGTGGCCACGGTCTCCTTGACCGTGACCACGGTCTCCCTATGTTCTACGCGTGTTTTCGGCTTGAAGTGCTGCGTTTTGGCCAATGATTTTAACTTGTATATATATATCTCTTTCACTATTTCTTAGGGGAATCTATCTAGGGATAGACTTAGACATGCTTTGTAACTAAGGGTTTTAGAGAGAGATTAGTGTGAGATTAATCTAGGGTTTTGGAGATTTGTGTTTGTTATTGAAGATTTGGAGATTCAAACAATTGAAAGATTGTTGGGTCATCTTTTTATTGCTTTCCTTTGTTCATCTACAGCATTTTGATAAGTATTCTCTTCCTTTAACTCTTTTATTAATTACTTTGCTAATTACTTTGCTTGTTCTTTAATTGTTCTTGCTTGTTATTTGATTATCTTGCTTGTTTATGGTTGTTTGATGTTAGAAATCATGTTTAGGGTTGGTTTGGATGTTGTTAGCTTAGTTTTTATCATGATTAGTGGCTTGAAACCCTATGGGTTAGGGGGTAATTAAGGGTGTGAAAGGGTGATTATGTTTGGGTTAGCTATATTAGTAAGTAACTAGTTAGGAAATCAATTTCCCAATCCCATCCTTCCCTCAAGTGGGATGTATTTGGGTGCGAAAGCATCCCGAATACATCCAACGCTTGTTGGAAGGTAGGAATTAGGATAATTAGTATTCTAGTTCGCGAAAGCGAATAAAAACTAACTAGGAAATTCCGTTCCATTAACTCCCCCGGGTCTGTCGATGGACTTTTGGGAAGTTAAACCGGACTATCCTTGAAAGAGGAAGCCCGGTGGGTATTCTCTAACAGAGTTACCATTTTATTTCCCCTTCTCGTTACTCTCTTGTTGCAAAACCTATTTCCTCATCCCCGTTTGCATCCCGAAAAGCCTTCGAAGCCCATTTTCCATTCCTTGACCGACCTTAGCTTTGTTTCTTGCGTTGTGATCCCTTCAAACCGATATCCTTACCTTAGCAATCTCATCCCGACCATTGACTTAGTTTCTATGACCAAGGCCGCCAGCTCCCTGAGAGAGAACGACAATACCGAGGTCTTACAAACCGCTGTACAATGACAAAGAAATGCAAGGATATGAGTCTGAACTTGAAATCATCAAGACATCCTCGGATTCTGGAGAAATAGGGATATCCAAGGCAAAGGTTAATACTCCTAAAGTGTCAAAACCTACAAGGGACCCCGCGGTTAAGGCCCTTAAGCAGAAGTTAGAGAGCCTCACCAAAGCAATGAGCTCTGTGCCAGCCTTTGCTAACAAGTACTTCGAGGTTTCATTGTCTGTTCAACCAACTTTAAAGATAGCCGACAAAGTTGAAGTGCCAAATATCAGGTTCAAACCTTCTGAGAACCCTATTCATCATGTTGAGGAGTTCGTGAGGCTGGCACCTTTAAACCGGATTGATGCCGACTTATACTCTACCGTCTTCTCATCCACCCTAGATGGCGAAGCAAAGGTATGGTATCATGCGCTGTCACCTCAAATCATAGCTAACTGGAGTGAGTTGTTCAAAGCTTTCATCCACCATTACACCCGCATCCAGAAGAAACAAGCTATGGTGGATGACCTAACCGCCATGAAGCAACGGGATGATGAGTCCTTTATGGATTACTTTGAGAGATGACATACAAAGTTGTCCCACATCAATGAGACAATCCCTCTCCGCCTGCAGTTATCTACCTTTAAGCAAGGACTCAAGAGCAGTCTATCCAAGCACTTGGGGTACCATGTTGTTAAAGACTTTGATTACCTAAAGGATATTTGTGTCCAACTAGAGGCAATGCACAATGATAAGACCACTTCGCCTGGATGGAAGGGGTCCACCTCCAACAGGAGGGCCACTAGTGCGGCTAGCCACCCTCCTAAGATTATGAAGACTAACTCTATCCAGCGCAAGGGGCCTTGTGTATCGAAGTACGAGAGCTATACGCCATTGGATGTCCCTTACTCTCAGGCTCTCGACCGTCTAGTCAAGAAGGGTATCTTGGTTTTGCCCTTACCGAAAGAAGAGCCAGAAATCAAAGGCAGAAACTGGGATCCCAACCAATTTTACCCCTATCACCGTTGCCGGGGGCATGACACTGAGAAATGTTGGACTTTAAGGAACAAGATAGAAGATATGATAAGGGCAGGGACACTAGCAATGCCAAAAGCTGCCAAGAAACCAAACAATCAAAGTAATCCTATGCCCGAGCATACAAATGCTATTTTCTGTGGGGATTTCAGCTTCGACCCCTCCGCTTTGATTGTAGAAACAGGTCAACTTGTCCCCGAAATAGTTGGTTTCCCTGAAGGTTTATTCATCCATGGTATTTGGGACAATGATGAGGATGACGAGCACGAGCACTCCGAGACAGAATGGGTGGAGACAGATGAACCAGGCAACGTGGCATTTCTTACTCGGTCCGGCCGCCACAACCATAGGAATACCACCACCCCAGTGGTTGTCCCTAACCATACACCAACGGTCGACAATGACAACCAGGTCTTCCCCTAAGATCCCCTTCTTTCTCAACTCAAAAAGACCAGACTGGAGGTTACCATATGGCAATTCATATGCACATCGCATGCTCATAGACAGAAGATGTTGGATGCCCTTACGGCACTCACAGTACCGCCTACAACGACTCCTGAATCCTCGGTAGCTCATGTTACCACCCAACAGGAGATGATTACTTTTGGGATCGAAGATCTGCCTCAAGGAGGAGCATCTCACAACAAGACCCTGTACCTTACGGTGCAATGCTCCAACAAAACTATCCCACTAGTTCTGGTCGACAATGGTTCAACTGTAAATATGTTTCCTTGGAGGACGGCGCAAAAGTTGGGGGTTCAACAACACTTGGCTCAAAACGGGGTACAACTTCGAGCCTATGACAATTTACCTTGGAGATCAGTTGGATCCATAATATTGCCCATTACTACTGACAGTGTTACTCGGAATGTGGAATTTGTGGTGTTAGACATTACAGCCTCTTTCAATTTGCTACTAGGGAGGCTGTGGCTTCACGAGTGTAACGCTATAGCATCCACTTTACATCAAAAGGTGAAAATGTTGGTTCAAGGTCAAGTGATCACTATCTCGGGAGAGCCTATCAATGTTATTTTCACTCCTAAACAGTCAACTCTCGAAGCGGAGCACAGTTCAATGGATGAAGAACTCCACAACTTTGAGGTTGTGGCGATGATGAGCCCGGATGAAGCACCTTTTGACTTCGATCCCTACTCAAATCCGAAGGTATATGCTATGCTCAAAAGACAAGGATATTTCCCTGGGATGCCGTTGGGAAAGAATCCGAAGAACAAAATCCCTCCTGTTTCAAAACCATCAAGCAGCAGGGAAGGTTTGGCTTAGGCTACAAGCCAACTAAGAAGGAGGTCAGGCTCGCAAAGGTGGCAATAGCTGAACAGAAGAGGATGGACAATCCTCCCACTTAATTCCAGATGAAGCCCTATCCACTTACTTTGAATGGGAAGGGAAGGCGATGACTTCCCCTACTATGGGTTCCCTAAGCCATATCTGAAGGACAAAAGAATTCAAGTCGCTGGACTAGAAGTCCTTGATGGTTACTCCATTAATATGGCTATTGTCTTTGTTCCCGCTCAGGACAAACAACCTCCATTAGAATGGACTCACCTTGCTGGGATCAACATTTTTGGCATGCTGTTTGGACAGGAGGCTGTCTAAGAGAAGTCTAAAGCTGATGCTGTTATTGCTGTTTTGTCCAACCCAAGCTTCAACCCGAGTCTCATGATTTCTGAAGACGGAGAAGTTAAGGTGGTCTCGTGGGTCGATGCTGAGCAGAATAATTTTGCTTTATCTGTAGGAGAGTCTGTTTCTAAGGACATAGGGTCAAGTCTTAAGGGTCTAAAGTCAAGTGAGTCTGGTATCAAGTCTGCTGGCGATGTATTCCTTTCTGCATTCAATAAGATAAACCTTTCTACTTACTCTAATTCTTCTTTCCCCTCTTCCCTAAACTGCTGCGCCAATAAAAATCTTGAATTTAATGAACCCTTAAAAGAATTTTCTAATGAACATGAGCATAAAATGGCGGTGTTGGAAGACACTATCACCACAAAACGTGGGCACTGAAGAACAACCTCGGGAGTTGAAGTTAGGTAGCTCACTCGCAGCAGAAGAACGGGTAGCATTCACGGAGCTTCTCAAGGAGATTGTGGACGTATTCGCATGGTCCTATGAGGACATGCCTGGGATTGACAAGGAAATTGCAGAACGCACCATACCTTTAATTCCTAATGCAAAGCTAGTTCGACAAAAGACTAGGAGGATCAAACCTGAATGGGCCAAGAAAATTGAAGAAGAAGTGATCAAGCAGCTTAACGCTAAATTCATCAAAGCAGTCCAATATCCAGAATTGATTGCTAGCATTGTTCCGGTACCCAAGAAAGATGGAAAAGTACGCATGTGTGTTGACTTTCGAGACCTCAATAAAGCCAGTCCCAAGGATAGTATCCCGTTACCTCATATCGATGTATTAGTGGACAACACTTACGGGCATGAGCTCTTATCCTTTATGGATGGATATGGCGGTTATAATCAAATCAAGATGGCAGAAGAAGACATGGAGAGAACCTCATTCACTACACCTTGGGGAACATACTGTTATGTGGTTATGCCTTTTGGTCTCAAGAATGCCGGAGCGACATATCAAAGAACTGCCAACACCCTACTTCATGATATGATTCACATAGAGGTAGAGGTTTATGTGGATGACATGATTGTTAAGTCCAAAACAAGGGAGGAGCACATTCCTAACCTTCGCAAGTTCTTTCTGCAACTTTGCAAATACAAGATGCAGCTTAATCCAGCAAAGTACACCTTTGGTGTTACCTCTAGGAAGCTGCTAGGTTATGTGGTTAGCCAACAGGGCATTGAAGTTGATCCTTCAAAGATAAAGGCTATCCAAGAATTGCAACCACCCAGGACAAAAAAAAAAGAGATAAAAGACTTCCTAGGAAGAGTTCAATACATCAGCAGGTTCATCTCAAAGCTCACCATGACTTGTGAACCTTTATTCAAGAAACTACATAAAAGAAGCAAAATAGAATGGGATGATCAATGTCAACCAACCTTTGACAAAATCAAGGAGTATTTGCAACACCCTCTAGTCCTCATGCCTCCAATACCGGATGAGCCTCTACTCCTTTACCTTACCGTGACTAGCTCTACACTGGGGGCTATGCTAGCTCAGAAGGTTAAAGGTCAAGAGAGTGCCATCTACTACTTGAGTAAGAAGTTCCTGGAATATGAAAGTCGATACGTAGACATAGAGAAAATGGCTCTCGCATTAGTATGGGCCACCAAGACGTTGAGGCATTACATGCTTTCACATACAATATATGTATAGCTGAGAATAATCCCATCAAGTTCATCCTGGAACAACCTACCATCAACAGCCGCATCGCTCGATGGGTGGTCATGCTTTCAGAGTTCAATCTTCAGTACCTGCCTCAGAAATCCATCAAAGGACGGGTTGTGTCAGATTTCCTAGTTGCTTCACCATCATAGGAACCTCCAAGCATTCACTTAGAATTCCCATATGAGGATATATTCTTCACTGACGAAATAACATGGGAGATGTATTTCGACGGAGCTTCTAACCAAATGGGTTGCGGAGTAGGAGTACTACTGATCTCTCCAGAAGGGGCACATGTCCCTGTATCTGTGAAGTTGGACTTTGATGCTACTAACAACACTGCCGAATATGAAGCATGTATCAAGGGCTTACAAGCTGCATTGACCTTGGGTATACGCCATATAAAAGTCTTCGGAGATTCTAGCCTCATCATTAATCAGGCTAAAAATACATGGAAGGTCCGGAGTGAATGTCTTATGGCATACCAACAGAAGCTTTTGGGACGTGCTAACCAATTTGAGCAAATCAGCTTCCAGTACCTCTCAAGGGATCACAATGAGTTAGCTGACGCTCTAGCCAAGTTATCTTCGATGATATGAATTCCATCAAGCACACTCCAACTACCAGTAATAGTAGAACGGCAGTCTGAACCAACATATGTTTGCAGCATGGAGGCACAAGAAGAAGAGACTGAGGAATGGTTCCATGACATACACACTTTTCTTCGGAAATGAGAATATCCAGCCGAGTTAGATGCTCGAGGACAACGGGCGATCATGTCTCTAGTAGCACAATACTGCTTAATCTAAGATTGTCTTTACAAGAAATCACCTACGGGCATTAATTTATTATGCATCAATGGTAAGAGCGCCAAGGAGGTCATGGCTACTATACATGGAGGAGAGTGTGGTCCCCACATGAATGGACGTATGCTGGCGAAGAAGATTCAAAGGTCTGGTTACTATTGGTCTACTATGGAAGCAGACTGCTCAGAGTTCGTTCAGAAGTGTCACAAATGCCAAGAGTATGCCAACCTACAGCATCAACCCCCATCATATCTAACTACTTTGACATCTCCACGGCCGTTCTCGGTATGGGGTATCGACATCATTGGCAAGATACACCCAACTGGAACAGGAGGACATGAATACATCTTGGTTGCCATCGATTACTTCACTAAGTGGGTAGAGCAACCACTTTTGCCAAACTCACATCCAAGCAAGTGGCCAAATTCATTCTCTAAAACATCATATGTCGATATGGAGTGCCTCATGAGATCATTAGCGACAATCGAAGTCATTTTCGGAAGGAAGTAGAAACTTTGCTCGCCACTTACAAAATTCAGCATCACCGATCTTCGCCATACCGGCCTCAAGCTAATGGAGCTGTGGAAGCGGCCAACAAGACAGTAGCTGGAATCATCAAGAAAATGGTTGTCAAATACAAAGATTGGCCTGATAAATTTGCATTTGCCCTGTGGGGATACCGAACATCTATACGAGCTACTCCAAGTGCAACGCCATATTCTCTGGTATATGGGATGGAAGCAGTCCTACCGATTGAAGTAGCAACCCCTTCGCTACGGATAGTGGCCGAAAGTCAATTGCCAGAAGCAGAATGGGCTTGGGCAAGGTTTGAGGAGTTAATGTTGATGGATGAAAGGCGATTGAGAGCGTTAGATAATGTGCAAGTATACCAAAGTAGGATCACTCGTGCTTTTAATAAGAGGGTGAAAAGTCGTTCACTTCAAGTAGGTGATTTGGTGCTTAAGGAGATGAGAGCACCTATACAAGATCTAAGGGGAAAATCTGCACCTAATTGGAAAGGTCCTTACATGATTACGGACATTTTGCCAGAAGGAGCAGCTTGGCTTGCTACTATGGATGGAGAAGATGTAATTCAACCTAGGAATTTGGATCAATTCAAGCGATATTATGCTTAATATAACCAAGCAACTGGAAAACCAATTTTCAGACACTTGGGATATATCTAATAAATGCTCATGTACATAAGGAAAATAAAGTTTGCAAGAACACAATAATTGTGAACAATATTTCTTCTTTATTAATCGATAATGCAAGTACACTACTTGTAATATAAGAAAATTCAAAAGGGATAATTAAAAAAAAGACTATTATGGCAAAGCAGTTTCAGTTCCTTCATTTCAGTCCATCTTCTAATCTTGCTTCACTTTCTCTACTTCGTCAGTTGTCTCATGGTCAGTCTCTGAGTCTCTAGGTCCGTTAAGGGCTTTCTCTTTGTCTTTGGGCTTATAGACCTGCTTGCTTAGTTTTCGTGCCTCTACTCTCGGACCAAGTCTATCTTTTACCGAGTCTCTTGAGCCAAGACGGTCCTTTACCGATGTACGGGGACCCAATCTCTTCTTTACAGATGCTTGCCTTCGCCTCGCTTCCCTAGCACGGCGAGATTCAATAGCAGCAATTAGCCATCCATGGTAACCAGCTTCGGCAATATGAGACACGTGTATCTTTGGAGGGGCTTTAAGAGTTGGTCTTCTTTCCCAGTATTTTAGCCACGACTCTATCACCGAGCTTCGAAGCTTCAATTGTTCGGGAATATCCTGCCTGCGACCCATCTGTCGTTTCACTCGCGCCGGAAAATAAAAGGTCATGTGCATCAAGCCGGCGATAGATACATAGGCATTGTGGAAATCATGGGTCACATATTCGGAAATGTGCAACCATTCGATCCACCATGTGATCTCCCGAGGCTCCTTTAAGAATGCGATCCATTCCGTTACCAAATAAAGGTCGGTGTACTTCCTCTTTCTTTGACAATAGTTCGCCATCGCCGAGGAAGTCCGGGGTTCTTCGATAAGACCCAAGTGCTCCATTAACCAGATTAATCCAAAAGTTAGCCAAGGTTAGATTGCATGCCAATTATCCCAAACTAACGAAAAAAAAAGCCAAAACCCGCACGGGTTTTACAGGCAGTAGAGGCAACAATCAGGCAGGAATGAAAAGGAGGAGTGAAATACCTGAAGTAGCAAGGAGCTTCCTCGAAAATCATGTTCTGGATTCGGATCATCCAAGCCCATCATGGTTTCTGCTAACATTAGAGGTATAGGATTGTAGCCTCGGGACATGTCTTCGACGATTTGGATCAAATTCGACGGTCCGGTTCTTTTGTCGTCATGGTAGAAGCAAAACTCGCCGAGGAGACATAATATGAGCGCTCGCACTCGTATCACGGGACCGTATTCCAATGTATCGGGAGATTGAAAATATTCAACTATGGTTTGGAAGTGTACCTTTTCGCCAAATATTGCACTTCCGATGACTCGAGAAGGAAGACATAAGGGTTCCTTGTATTGCTTGGGGATGTCAGTTGGCGTTGAAGGCGACGACGGCCGAGCAAAGTGATTGGTCCCTAAGATTGAGGACCATTCCTCCGAAAGCGAACATAACTCTTTCCAAGCAAAGCGGAAGACATGCATCTTCGGATCCCAAAAAGTCTCTACCGCACGGAGAAAGTCGTGATTGACTCTCACTTGTCGAAGACTCATCAAGCTTGTTAACTTGCACCTTCCGAGCTCTTTCTTCTCTTCCTTGGACAAGGTGCTCATCCAAGTTGCAAGCTTCTTCTCGAATGCCATGAGAATCGGGAGGTTTCTTCTTTGTGTTTTAGGAGAATATGTCAAGAAGGCTTTGAAGTAATGATGAGGAGTAACGATCATATGCATAACATGAGGTATTAATACACCTCCATTCATGATCAAAATGGAGAAAAGCAACCAGCAAGTGATCATGTAGCCGTTGCACTCAAATCCCATGATTTATTTCATCTACAACGACTAGCAAAAAAAAAGGGAAAAGAAATCAAAACCCGCGCGGGTTTTGACGTTATTAGACCCATCGCGCGCCTTTCCAAGCCCAGGCCCATGGCCTGCTGAAGAGGAAACCCGAGCGGGTTTTCTGGTGAAATGGGCCGGCCTTTAGCAACTCAGCCCGCCTGTTTTCTGATTTGGGCCTTGTGAATTGAATTGGCCCGTTCATGTATTTTTTAATGATTTGGATCTTGACCTAGTGATGCTCGGTCCTGAAATTTTTACTCGAGTTTATTCTGACACTTAAGTTTTTGTTTTCTTTTATTTTCTTTTCTTTTTGGGGAAGCGGGATTAATTTGGGCTTAATCCCGTCATGTAGAAAATCATTCAGATATGCATTAATAAAATAAAATCGGGCATTCACCGAGTCTTGCATATAAAATAAAAATAAAATTCATAAGGTGTCTTGCATTAAAATAAAAAAAAAAAAAGAGAAAGAAAAAAAGTCTAAAAATTAGTCTTGCATACAAAAAGTCTAAAAATGCATAGAGTCTTGCTTGGCATCAGTCTGATCACCACAAGGAGCCTGAATCGCCGCTATCTTCAACCGGGTTGTTACCAGTATAAGAAGTCCCAGTATTGGAGGCACCAGCCATGCCGAAATAAGTGTCCCAGGAATAGTAGTCATGACCAGGAGCCGTCTGCGGTGGCCCAGACAAGGGAACTTCAGAAGGATGCACGCTCGACGATGATGATTTGGAATGCTCCTGCGAACTGGCTAGCCATGAATGGTCAGGAACGTGCCACTCAACAGAAGGGGTAGGGCATACAGGACTAGTTTCGTAACCGGGGGCGGGCCAACCAGAAGAAGTAGATCCTCCTAGCCAACAATGTTGAGATGCAGACCACTCTTGCGTACTCGTAGGCCATGAAGGACCCATCCCAGGGGTCGGAACTGGTCATCGAACAGAATAATAGCCAGAGCCAAAGGAGGAGATGTCGTATGGTACAGGACATGAAGTAGCATCATCCGCTAGGGCTTGACCGCTAGGATACCCTACGGATGCACCTGAATCATGGTCCCTCACCACTATCTCCCGACCATGGCGAGCAGAACGCACTAAAGCTGGAGTGCGGCGAGAATTAGAAGGCCGGTTGGTAGCACTTGACTCCGAAGCATCTTCCACCCAATAGGAATGGGGCTTGGTATCACCACCATACCCAACATTGTGATGTGACCCACCTTGGCCAAGTTGTTCCTCCAAGGACATTTGAGCCATGTCCTCTTCCATAGGGCAACGATCTCTGCTACTGGATCTACTACGATGAGACCCAGTTGAATGGTGACCCTCAATCATGATGCATTTACCACAACCCTCTAGCACAACCGCTAGGGGAGGAGGAGAGGACCAACCAACCTCCTCCCGAGATCGGCCCCGGGAAGAATACTCCCCTGCCGAAGAACGACGTGGGGGCTTGGTGCGAGGGACCCCTACAGTAGAACGCCGAGGTGGATCCCGAGGAACAGACTCTGCAACGACCTCCATATCAACCCCTCCGATGGTATTCCCGTGATACTTGCCTGAGCCGGTAAATGCCTGGTCAATGTGCTTCAACATAGTACTCCACTCTTTGGTCATTTGTCGGAAGAAAGCCCATCTTGGCTGAAAGATAATGAGACTAGGGTTAGACATGCATAAATGGCATATGGAATGAAAGGAAGCAACTTGAAGATTTACTGGTTTCTGATCAAATTCCCGGAGTGCAGAACATTGACTGCTGGTCTCCACATCCAAGAAACCACCGATCCTTCTTCTCGCCGGTGGGACCTCTACCTCAGCGGCTCTAACATGACAGAAATAAAGGAAGACGATACGCACCACCCGGGGCGCTAGACGGCTCAAGTAGCGCTGAAATTCCTCACCAAATTGCTACTGCGGGACGTCATGCACGAAGTTGTCGAAATCTTTGCCTCGTAGCTCTCTCTCCCAAATACCATATGAAGCCCGAGGGTCCCTCCAACATATGCTCTGGATGATCCTAGGGTATAAGACCGGGATATCCCCCCAGGATTTGCCTCGTAGCTCTCTCTCCCAAATACCATATGAAGCCCGAGGGTCCCTCCATTAGGATGCGGAGGTGAGTATCATGCTCCACCATTTGCAAAGGGGTGGGCAATCAGCCCAAGTTGAACTCCGCCCATGGACGCCAATCCACTTGATCTTGTGAAAGAAAGAGAGTCACTTCGAGAATAGAAGCAAAATAAATAAAGGCGTTAGGCATGAAGAAATACCAGGGTGAGGTCATCCAGCACACGACGAATATGATCGAGACTGCCTTATTGGAATTTCTTCCCACGAACGACCTCAGTAATCCAGCGTTCAGCAGCTGGGATTGTCTTATTCTTCTTGGAGCGAATACCCAAAGGTAGAATGTACTCGTACGCCCATGACTGCATGAATATAAAGTCAAAGAAGGAGCAAAAAGAGTAGCAAACCTACAAAGAGAAGAGTCTCGGGGACATACCTCGAGCACCTTACACAGAGAAGGGCCATACTGATAGCGGGTGTGAGACTCATGAAGGTATACTGGATCATCATCCAATGACAGTCTGACACCGCGGCGAAGCCAGAGGATGAAGTTTGCATAAGTCGCTTTGCCCCAATTCAAGTTCCAGACGTTGTTCAGGTCCAGAAGATTCCGAAACCAGGTCAAAGTGTTGTTATCCCCACGATTGGCGAAAAGAGTGGCAGAGATAATATACGCCAAGAAGATAAAGCGGCGTTGATCCCCTGGTAAATTCTGGAAGCTGGCATCGCGAATGGCCGCCTCGAAGTGCGCATAAGAGAGGTTGGAAAGGCCCTGTCCTTGGCCTAAGTGCGCTGACACTGGACCCAGTAGATCCAAGACCATTGGAGGAATCTCGGCATCGAAAACTACGTCACGCCCGCCCCAAGGGAGACCAGTGATCATAACAAAATCCATGGGGATAACCATCATTTCACCCATAGGAAAATGAAAGGAGTTGGTAGTGTCCCAAAACCTTTCAGCTATAGCACGACCTATAACACAGAATGTACGACCTTTCCAGGCCACCAAGCATTTCCAGGACGGCATGAGTCCCGCCGTGGTCAAGGTGTTGCTAATAAAGTCCCTGGGAATCGAGTCGGCTACCTTAAGGGGATCTTTTAGGACGCCGGGTGTTTTCAAGTTATCCTCCTAGAGGCAAACAGAAAGGGCTAATTAAAGTCGGGGGCTCATCTAAAGCTTTAGACCAAGGCATATTTTTTCTGGGCCCTAGCTGGACCCAGCACCAACACTGGGCTCACAGCCATGGCCTACAAGATAAACAAGTTGGAAAACGAAAGACAAAAAAAAATTAAAAAAAAACGAAACACGACCCAAATGTACCGGTCCAGCAGAACTAAAACCAGCACGGGTTTTAATTCTTTGATGGGCCGCACATCCATGCCCAATGTTTTGTTAGGCGATCCATGGACCAGAAAACCCGCGCCGGTTTTCAATACGTTAGTGGGCCATTTTTCTTGTCAATTGGGCCGAGCATGCAAAGGCCCAATGACTGTAAAACCCACGCACATGCAAAGAATAGTTTTCAATACGTTAGTGGGCCATCTTTAACTTTGGGTTTGGTTTTGGTCCGTCTTCAGATTGGATTATCGTTCGCGATGCATAAATAAATAAAATTAAAAAAAAGGCCATCATGAAGACATGCATATGCATCAATTTAAAGCATGCTTAAAATAATGAAAAATTGACAAGACATGAAAATAAATTCGTGCTTGCTCATTTTTTATTAAACTAAGCATAAAAAGAGAGGTTTCGGAAATTACCTTGCCATGGGAACGGTAGAACCAAGCATGGTTCCAAGACTGAATAGTAAGGTCCGAAGGGTCGGCGTTCGCACCCGATCATACCAGCACTAATGCACCGGATCCCATCAGAACTCCGCAGTTAAGCGTGCTTGGGCGAGAGTAGTACTAGGATGGGTGACCTCCTGGGAAGTCCTCGTGTTGCACCCCTTTTTTATTTTTCTACTTTGTAATCGAGCATTTCCATTCATTCCTCCTTTTGCCTTCCTTTCATAACCGAAGACCCGCGCCCCGAACCCCCCCCCCCCCCCCCCCGCTCCTCCGGCCTGGCCTGAAGCGGGCCCCACCTTTCCGAACGTGGGCGCTCGAGGATAGAGATTATTTGGAAACTTCCCTTGTTTGTTCTTTCAAACAAAACACTTTGTCGTCGCTTGGAGGTCCTCAGTAGCGTGGAGGATGTCAAAACGCTGTCACAGTTGCTTCACTAATCGTCGATACATAGTAAACAGCATGTAACATTGATGAAATTATTAAAAGGAAAACATCACAATAAATTGTTCAAACAAAGATTTCTATTATAATATATAGATTATTAATTATCATTATTATTATTAATTAATTATTATTATTATTCTTACTATTATTATTATTATTATTATTATTATTATTATTATTATTATTATTATTATTATATATTATAGATAAACCAAAATAATTACTTATCAAAATAATTAATTTAATATTTATCTGCTTTCTGATTGGTCATAATCCTTACAATCAATCTCCTTTCATTATTCAGTGGGCCCACAAAGATTTCTATTATAATAAATAGATATAGATTAGATTGTTGAATGAAGTACTGAACGGAGAAATTCGATAATCGGAACCCTTAGGATTAAACTGATTATAAAATGAACTAGACATAGAGGATTTTGAAATTAGGGGTCATTAGATAATTCGATCTTTAACTTAGATAAAATTAAAATAACCACAAAAGTAGGTGATTCATTTTACTAAGCAATTCGTTTCATTGCCAAAAGCTCACTTCAAAATACTTTATGTGATTATCGACCTTAAAATTTACCAATTTAGTGACATACATGTTCAATCCACTTGTTTGATTCATAGAGTGACTTAGGTTTTATCCCCTAAGCGTCTTTTTCCTATTGGTTAAACTTGAGATTTGTGTGAATAGCTCTTTGATTTGCTCTTTGATAGTGAATAACAATAGAATTAGTTTGCTCCAAAAACAAAATCCGATCGACTTAGCAATCAATTAGAGAGCTAGTTTCGTGTGTTGTTGAACAAGTCCCTGTGGGAACGACTTTGATGCATGTTACATTTACACCCGTGCACTTGCGGCGTATCAATAATATATCAATATCAATATAAAAATAAACTAAACTAAATTTGAAGAGATATTAATCTGTCAAACTCCCATAAAAAACATATATTATTCTTCTATGTTTTTTTAGTAATTGTAAAAGGAAAATAAAATTGTAATCAACATTATGATAAATAATTTAACTTAATAATTAAATAAGTGATATAAGCATTATATGAAACTAAAATGAACATAAAATACAAAGTATCGATATTTGTCTCGATGTATAAGTTAAAAAATTGAGAATATGAGACCATTATGGTCATTTACAACAAGTATTCTTTCTTATTAGAAAGGTTTTTGGATGCTAATATACTGAACTTTTGGGTTGTTGGACAATAATACACTAAACTTTGACGTTGGACAATAATACACTGTAATTTGGGGGTGTTGAACAATAATGCACTCAGAACGATTTCAGCAGTGATTGACTTCGTAGCAATCTAATGTAGCTGGTGGAGGAAATGAATTGGTGCAAAAATATTTAAATTTCTGACATCTCAGCTAATCCGGACATAAATAAAGAGAATCAACTTTGAAAATAATAAAAAAAAAACATAAAATCACATTTGTTCAAACATGTTTCCGCTGAGAGATTATTGTTGTAGTTGTATAAAATCACCTTTGCTTGTGTAAATTAGCTGACATGTCATAAATTTAAATATTATTTAACATATTCATCTTCTCAGTCTGCTATGTAAGATCACCATTAAGTCAGTCACCGTCGAAATTGTTTCGGATGCATTATTGTCCAATACCCCTCAAAGTTCAGTGCATTATTGTCCAAGGTCAAAGTTCAGTGTATTATT
Source organism: Portulaca oleracea (assembly GCA_029582165.1). Lineage (NCBI taxonomy): Eukaryota > Viridiplantae > Streptophyta > Magnoliopsida > Caryophyllales > Portulacaceae > Portulaca > Portulaca oleracea. Next base: position 5,214,353 of record CM055878.1, on the reverse strand, counting down.
GTCCAATACCCCAAAAGTTCAATATATTAGCGTCCAAAACTCCTATTAGAAAAAAAAAATAGTGAATGAATTACGAATATGATCACCACCAAATATATAAATTGTATGTTCAAAAAATAATTGACCCTAAGATTCTTGATTATTCTCCCTAAGTTAATTATAGAAATCCAATAATACAAAAAAATAAATATATAATTGATACAAAATTAAAATAATATCATAAGCTTTGTTTATAGAAAAATTATTAGTCAACCTTTCTTCCACCAAATTTATTATTATAATATATCAATCCCAATATAAAAAATAGGTTAAAGTATATCTAAGACATATTAAAGTGTAAGTTAAATTCCCATTAAAAAAATCTATATTATTGTTATGCACTTTCTTTGATAATTGAAATGAGAAAATAATTAACATTATGATAAAAAAATGTAAATTAATCCCTCTTTGTTATAAAAAAAAAAATCAATTTTGTTTAGATTGATGTTGTGATTATTGATTATGTTTGAAATTTAGAATTAATAATCACTTTAAAATTTATAAATTATTAGTTATTTACTACTAAAAAGTAATGATTTATGATTTATGTAACCTTTTTTATTTTAATTATTTTTATAAGAAAAATTTTATGTTTATTTAATGAAAATATGTTTCCAACAACATTATGTTTATAATGTATATGTAATACCTTGGATATATATGTGGTTAAATTGTGGCTTAAGTAGATTGAAATGACTACTTATATTACCAATGTGCACATTCTTTTATGGTAGTTTATTTTTTGGAAACTTCTCAGTTAAGCGTACTTGGTTGGGAGTAGTATCAGGATGGGTGACCTCTTGGGAAGTTTTCCCATGCAGTGTGTGAGAAAGGACGAAATAAGCTGGAAAGACTCGTGGTGATTTGTGGTGCCAGTCAGCGATCCTTAAAGCAGTTATCGGCAATGTCTCTGGCCTGGGAGGAGTCGAGGCCAAGGCGTTACAGTATACATATAGTTTCTATATCTTCATCATTTCTTTTGATATTTAAGATTTTTTTTTTTGCATTTTACTGAGAAATATTCAAAGAGAATTATGGAGTTGTTGGCATTCAAATTAACTAATAAAAAATCATTACTATTGTTTATTATATATAATTAAGAAAATATTAAAAATAAATAAAGATTTTAGTATCCTTCAATGCAATATTATCTAAATTAATTTTGAAAACAATTTGTACGAAACAAATACCAACAATACGATTGTAGTATAGTTTTTTTAATATTAATTTCTAATTATTATTTGATTTAATAATTGTTATAAAATTAGTCCAAAAAACAAATTACATATAAATATTGAATAATTTTTCGTGCCTCGTACGGAAAATACAATGCTAGCTTTGTTTAAAATGTAATTTTGATTACAATACTCAAAGTGCAACCAAACAATATAATGCAATAACAATACTATTGCGAATAACTTACATAGTTGACTACATCCAACCAAATAAGCCATAAAAGTTATAGTCATGACACTTTTGTTTTGTAATAATAATTTTTTGCATTAGTAATTTTTTAATTTTTTTTACAAAGGTAAGCGAGATAAAAAGCAGGCTAACGACGTCTTCTCACAAGAAATCGGCTCGCCCTATCAAGATCAAATAAATTACAGAGGTTGGGATTATTTAGGATTGTCACACTATCCTCAACCCCTCTATCGTGCCCTTGATGAGCTAACCAATCGGCGACCGCGTTGGCTTCGCGGAAGATATAAGAAATTTTACCCTCTTGGAAACGCCGAAGAAGAATTTGTGCATCATGGATGAGTCCTTTGATTTGCCAAGGAATAGAATAAATACCCTTTAAAGCCTGAATGACCACCATATTATCTCCTTCAATGTGAATATGCTGGAATCCTGCTGACGTCGCTGCAACAAAACCATCTCTAAGACCCCTCGCCTCCGCTACCAAAACCGGAGCGTCTCCATAATAATTTGTTCCTCCTCCAAGAACCGCTCCCCGCCAATCTCGAATGATAAACCCACCCATGCAGAGTTGGTGATGTGAGAGCCGTCGAACTTTAATTTGACGAAGCCCACAGGGGGGTATACCACCGCACCAGAGAAAAAGAATTGGTATACCCATCCCCATAACTGCTACCCTGTTTATCTACCTCGTTAGTGTTTCGGATTTGCCACTCTGCCGTTCTTTTAGCCTGAATAAGGCTTTGTAACGGCCGAAATATTTTATTCTGAAAAATAGCCTCATTCATGTTTTTCCAATTAGCCTATAATAGAAAAATTCCCCTAATTAAATCTCGATTGTGATCCCCTGAATTGTGTGAGACCAGAAACTGTTGAATGGAGTTATAACCATGATTAGTCATAGAATCCGCAATCCAACCATGTTGAACCGCCAGAGCCAAGACTCTTCTGGTCATTAAGCAATCCCAAAATAAGTGATTATCACTCTCAAGCTCCTCAAGGCAAAGAGGGCAGATTGAATCCAGATTAATACCTCTTCGCATCAGGTTGCCATGAGTTGGTAAGGCTTGGTGTAGCATAAGCCACAGGAAAATACCAAGCTTGGGGGTATATCAATTTTCCAAATCCAGCAAAACTCCCATTTTTCTTTCTGCTCGATACACTCTTGAATAATTCTAGTACCTGATTTCGTGGAAAACAACCCATCACCAGTAATACTCCGACAAACTTCATCGTGTATATTTGCCATCGTAATCGGAATTCCTATAATTTTCCTAATAATAATTGGGTCATGGATAAGTATGTTTAATTTATCTATATCCAAGTTTTATCTTGAGTAATAAAATTATCAACTGTTAGGGAGTCGTCATCAACATCACTGATCCCGCATAATTCTTTTAAAGGTTTGTCGTTAATCCAGTTATCCGTCCAAAATTTTATAGACTTACCATCCCTAAGACCACCGTACTCTTTTGGAAGACATATTGTATCCCATGCAACCATGGCCATCTCGATGTTTTCATTATTTCTTTTCCAGAAGAAATTCCTATTAATTCGATCCAGGCCTAGACAAGCCGCTTTACGGAGCAGAAAACACTGCATTGTGTGCGCAGGGAGAAATTCTAAATTGGATTGTATGAGGACCACTCTACCAGCTTTTGATAAAGAATTCGCTTTCCAAGAAGCCATCCTATTCGTATCTTTCCCTAGAATATCATCAAAGTCGCTAATGACTTGTCTTCCTGAGGTAATCTTACACCCCAAGTATTTCCCTAGAGATTCTGAAACAGGGATGTTAAAAATCCCTTGCAGTAAATCTTTAGAATGTCTCAACGTATTTTTCGAGAAAATTAATTTAGATTTATGAAAGTTAATTGATTGTCCCAACATATTACAGAACTTTAAAGTGAGTTCCTTTACTTGGACGCTGCGTGGAGAGAAGCCTTACATAATAGTAAGCAGTCATCAGCAAAAACTAAGCCAGGAATTTTCATAGATTGGGGGGCTAACTGAATTCCCAATCCAGATTTAGAGTCGTTTGTTGTACGTTCAAGCATAGTGCTAAACACATTCATACAAATAAAAAAGAGATAATGTGAGAGGGGATCCCCTTGCCGTAACCCTCTTGTAGGTTTGATAAAACCATTTGGAGAGCCATTTATCAAGATTGAATATGAGACAGTACTGACACATTGGTCTATAGATTAATCCATTTTGCACTAAATCCCAATTTGTTCAAGGCATCTCGCAAGAATGACCACTCAATACGATCATACACTTTTTCCATATCTAGTTTTATCGCAACCACCCTTTTTATGCTTTAGAGGTTTTGAACTTATGCATTATTTCATGAGTGATCAGGATATTGTCGTGAATTGATCTACCAGGGATGAAGGCACTTTGCATTGGTGAAATAATTTTTTCAAGTAAAGGTCTCAGACGATTGACCAGAACTTTGGCAATAATTTTATAAACAGTATTGTAAAGACTGATAGGTCGATACTGACTAGTCTGAATGGGGTTATTAATTTTCGGGATAAGGGTTGTGAAAGTGTGATTGATTTCCTTAAGCAAGTGTCCTTTAGCAAAGAAGTCTTGAACTGCAAGAACAATGTCGCTTTCAACGAGTGGCCAGGAGTCTTGAAAAAATCCAGCTCCAAACCCATCTGGACCCGGAGTCTTACTAGGGTCGATTTCAAAAACCGCATTTTTTATTTCTTCCTTTGTTGGAATTGCTAGTAGTAAGTCATTGTCTGTGTCTGTTATGACTCTATTAATTCCTGTTTAGAGTTAATTGAAGCTGATGTCCCCTGGGATGTGAATCGATTCCTATAGTCTTCCATGAATTTCTCCCCAATATCCTCTTCATTATCCAGCCACTCACCGGATTCTTTTTTAATTTTTGAATTATCCTGGTGTTTTGTTTCGCTTTTGCTAATCTTTGGAAGTAAGAAGAGTTTCTATCCCCCTTTACCAACCAATCTTTTCGGGCTAACTTACCCCAATATTTTTGTTGGTATAAATGCAGTTTTTCTCGTTGTTTATCATGTGATTCAACCAAGAGTTTAAACGGAAACTCTGAGGATTCTCCAATAGTTTCTCTTCAATGTAGTCAATTTTATCCAAATTCTCTTCCAGTTTGGATTTAACATTTCCAAATTGTTTCTTAGCCCACTCTCTCAACCCACTCTTAACCAGTTTTAATTTCTGTGTAACACGAAAAATCCGTTTAACTTTTTGTGGTATATTCCATAGCTTTTTGGTAATCTGTTTCATTTGATCATATTGACTCCAAAACCGTTGATATCGGAAAGGAAAAACTTTTTGTGGGGCAGAAACTCTACTTGTTTCCATGACCACCAGACAGTGGTCGGAGAACGTGAATGAACCATGATAAGTTAATGCTTCGGGATATCTATCTATAAAGTCCTTTCGAAATATTGCTCTATCTAGCCGTTCATAGATCCATTGGCCATTTATTCTTTTTTTCCACAAAAATTTGTGGCCTCGAACTATGGCAGATTCCCCATTTATATGTGATAGGAATCGCGAGAGTCTTTCCATTCTAAATGCGGAGAGTGGATTACCACCCCTTTTCTCCGTCCTAGATTCAAGTTCATTAAAATCACCCATAATACACCAAGGTAGATCAAAAATTGTATGTAGATTCATTAAGTTGTTCCAAAAGGCCTCCTTTTCGCTACTTTGAGTCGGCCCATAAATTCCTGATATGATACAATTTTTTGTTTATCAACATCATGCACTAATAAGTGAATAACCCTACTATCTTTACTGAGAGTTGCTATGCGTACATGATTATTATTGTCCCAGAGGGCCCAAATCCCTCCAGAGTGGTTTGAGGGGTTGACAATTTCTGCGTGTTCATATCCTAACTGACATATAATTTTTTCCGAGTTAGCTAAATTTGTCATTGTCTCAATGAGAAACAAGATATCTGCCTTATGCTTTCTTTTGAGAGCTTTTGTTTTAGCGATAATTTGTTGTCTCTTCGCGCCACAAACATTCCACGCTATGACTTTCATTTAATCATTTGGAAATGCCAGACTGTTGGAGCTTGGTGATTGTTATCTAGTACTAGTAGTTGATTTCTAGTTGTGACTAAAAAAAATTTCCTGTCCCTGTTTATTGTCAACCTGAACATATTCCAGAGTGCATACCAATTGAACCACCTAAGTGGCGCCTTGCCATGCATGGTTAAGCATGGATTGTCTGAATACGGCCTTGGTGGAATACTGAAAGGTATTACCACTCTCACCAGTAGCTTGTCTACAATTCATTATTGTCGGGTATAACTTACATAACCATAAGAACACATACAACCGGAACCAAAATAAAAAGAAAAGAGTTCTGGTACAATGAATTAGACTTGAATCCCAACGAGGCCCAAAAGTTGTACCAGGTACGAGTTCTCCAGTCACAGCAAGTACCAATCGCTTTGTCTCTATCGTCATTCCTGCACGCCAGTCCAAAACCGTGAAAGGAAGAGGAACAAAATAAAATTGAAGACCTATAATACTTGTAAAGAGTTCGATCATAAAACATACAAGGTATGGATTAATAAACTAGTCCCATAAGGCGTGTAAACTATACGTATAGAACCAAGAGAGATGAATATCAATAGTTGGAGCCATAACAAATGTAAAATGGGAAATACCATTTTTTGTCTCAGGGAGCACCCTTAAATATCGTAGTGGCCTAGCATCATTAACTTTCGTAGAAGGCTTCATTAGAATCATTAGCCAGTCCACAAAAAAAGACTAGACTTGGCCAACCTTCACCCTAGTTTAAAGCCTCCAACCTTTTGTAACATGGTAGAAATACCAGCTCCAATAAAAGGGGCGGCAATTCAAAACGAAAGGTGAAGGTGGATCCACAAAGATTCCATAAAACCAGTGTCATACCCAATTCCCACTTAAAAGAATAATTAATAACATAAAATTCAGAGCACCCCACTGTCTTAGACAACTCATCATGTGATTGAACCATATTATCCAACCTTACATACTGAAGGCCCCAAAATTCATCACTGAATCACAAGTTTCATTGCCACATTTAATATATTTTGGGGTAACCCCCAAAACTTGATTCATACAATACAGTAGAACACAACATAGATTGAGAACAATACAAGGAAGAAGAAATAACACGCTACCCCAATTATATGCTTGGGGACTAGCTTGAAGGGTGGGTGGACCCTGCCACGAAAGTTTAGTGTTGCCATATACACCCAGTAAGGTCATATGACACACACAGCTAGCCTTATTGAAACACATAACCAAGCACATCACACAACTGCATAGAGCAAACCACTAAGGACTGGATTAGGCAGTGCCTTCTCCATCCTCCCCCCTCTTACGATTAGCTGAGTCCGAAGACATCTCCACATCCTGGATCTTAGGAAGGTCCAAAAAAGCATCGTCATAGTCCTCCTGATTGCTAATCGCTTGACTATCGCCTTCTATGAAATGCCATTAATCTTCCCCCAGTGGGTCTATAGCATAAGTTTGGCTCACAACATTCTTGGGGACCACCTGATCCCTATGGGCCAAGATAACAGTATCGAGGACTGGTTTGATGATCAGGTTAGATGGCCCACTTTTAGGAACCTCCGAGCGAATATGAGACAGTTGGGCCACATTTTCCTGGTTTGCAGGTTCCTTACTAGACTCAATAGCAATCTCTTTTCCCTTAGTCGAGGAGGGAGGGACAGGAGGCCTTAAATTGGTTGCGGTAGGCCTTTGGCGATTGAGATTAACATCACATTGATGTTTTTTCGGAGAGACCCTAATCTAGTTCTCAGAGATGGACATAGAATAGGTTGTCTTTTGTGGTTCACCCCAAGCAATAGGGGGGTAATTGAACCTTTCAACCACAATTTCTACTTTGGAGTGGTCAGGAACATTAGGACAGCCTTCGATTTGTGGTCTTCTGCACCACAAAATGCACATACTTCATGGAGATTCTCATCTTAGATTGATGACCAGCCGACACAACTAAAGACCCAGGTAGCGGTTTAGTGACATCGATGTTAATCCCGGGAAAATTTCCCTTTTAGACGGAGTAAAGTGTTTTGATCTACCTTAATCACCCTACCCACAGGCTTGAGTAGGTGCACCAGGATATCAAAATCCCAGAATTCCCAGGGTAGTCAATGAATGCAAACCCATTGATCAACATGGGTTATTTCAACCGCAAACGGGTTAAAGAACGTGACAAATTCTAGCATAACTATGTTCAGCCTCCCCAGAGTGTATGGTTTACCCATCCAAACACGATCCCTATCATCAGTATTGGTAAAGTAGACTGCAACCCAGCCATTACCCATAGCCACAAAAGACATTTCACCTCTAACAAAACTCCATTCAGATCTAGCCCGATTACTTAAATAAGATAGAGGCATAAATTCCCCCCAGGGCTTAATGAGCAAAGCAAGAGCTTTTAATTCCCCAATGTGTTGAGACACTTTGGGAGAATGGGGATGGGGGACTTGACTCGAGTTATCAGGTTCTATTGGGTTATCAAGAGATGAACCTAGAGGTGGTGTCTGGTGACGAACAGTCGACGGGTCTGCATGACTAACTCCCTGCGAAGAAATGGCACCCGACAAAATATGACTACATCCCAAACCGAACTTTGTAGCCTGGGCGTATGAACGATGGGGTTCCTCAGTTGGATTGAGTGCATTATTATCTCTGCTTCCACTTCCAACATGAGTACCTCTAGGTTGGGCAGAATGACAAAGATAAGGATTTTGATTTTTTAGGACAGAAGAACCATCATCAAGTAGGGGGTCAGAGAAGGGGGAAGTAGTGGAGTTTTCAGACATGAGCGCAGAAGGCACAAGGAGATGAGAGCATAACAGGAAGGGGTGGCGCTATGGAACCCCGCCAAGGCTCTTTAAATAGAGAACTCCCAACTAGATTGGTTGAAATCAAACGAGACACAAGAGACTCTCTCAAAACCAAATCTGAACAGAAGCCAAATTGAACAGGCACACAAATTAGAGGACAGATATTCACACCATCATGGAAAATAGTCCCAACAATGCACAAATTGCATAAGCGAGAACAACCAAAAGGAAGAAGACAAAGAAGAAAAGCAAAGAAAAGGAAGGAACACACCTGGGAAACGCGCGATCGAAGTACCTTCTGCCACCACACTAACCTCTTCGAAGATCTCCTCTAGGAACACAGGCAAATCGGAGTTAGGAATTTACTGTATACCCACACAGTCACCCCTCTTTTTGAACTTTGACCACTTGAACGCACTAAGCTTTTCCTGTAGCAATCACTAAAAGATAGCAGCTTGGCCCAAATCGATTTTAATTTCAGCCAAATCCATCGTTTATCTTCTATAATACGCCTTCGGATCGACATCATGAATCTCGACTTTAGAGGTCTCAATTGGATTTCGTACAGCTTGATTCTTCAAAACCCCTAAATCGCCTTCTACAAACCCTAGCAAGCCTATCGCCTTTTTTTGGACTAATCTGGATGGAATTTTGTGAAGGAAATCATGGCTAGATTCGTGGGTTAAGCTGATTGTGAACCCCCTAAAACGGCTAAAGTTTGAGATTTAAGAGTTAATTCTCCATTTAGACTAGAACGAAAACGAAGGAACTAGGGTCCTGAAAAGTCAGGAGCACCGCTTCTAGAGAGAAGGAGGACTCTCTCTCTCTATAACAATCGCCTTTTTTTTTTGCATTTGTGTAACGCCCCGACCCCTCCCGGGCAGCGGGCATTATCGATAACCGCTTCAAGTATCGCTGACTGGCCCAACAAATCACCACGAGTCTTTCCAGCGTGCTTCGTCCTCGCTCACACACTACCTGGTAAAACTTCCCAAGAGGTCACCCATCCTAAGACTATTGCCAGCCAAGCACGCTTAACTGAGAAGTTCCCAACGGATGAGCTACCATAAAAGAAGGTGCACCTTGGTGATATAAGTAGTCATTTCAATCCTCTTAAGCCACACTTAACTATATACTCGGGGTGTTACAGTCACCCCCACTTAAGTGCACAACATCCTCGTTGTGCCACAATTCACTCCAGAATCTTTCCCCCGCTAGGTGACTGCCCATGGATCTCCTGTCATTGACTCACGCTCATGGTAGCTCGATACCATCTCAGAACGCCCAATTAAAAAAAAAGAGGACTTTCATTAATTCTGGTTAGTCATTTTGTGACTTTGAAAAGTTTAGAGTTAAATTTTCAGGGCATTACAATTAGTAATTAGGGGTATAGGACTCCACAAACTTATATATATATATATAGAAAAAGCTTCTAACAGCAAAAGGATCTTAACCAAAAAAAGGGCAAATTTAAAAGAAAAAACCAAAAAAAATATCATTATATAAATTAAGAAAATGAAAATAATATCAAGCTTGGGGAAGACACATCTTAAAAGTCTCATCTTAATATACTATTTGAGTGATGATACGTATATGATCCTAAGACATAGTTTAAGTATTTTACTTTTCATAAGCTTAATACTCCCTCCATTCCTTGATAATTGTCACCTTAACAAACTTTTTATTTTTTATAATATCTGTCACTTTACAATTCTAATACAACATTAACAATTCTTCTTCTGAATTTATCTTTTATTTTTGTAATTACCAATACAAGTACATAACCAAAAATGAAAATTTACCTCTTACTTTAGCCATTCTATACAATTATCATTTCTGGTACTATTTTCTTAAAATCTATCAAAAACTCAAATGTGACAAATATTAAAGAATGGAGGGAGTATTGGTTATGATTTTGACACTAACTTTTTGATCTATTAGTTATCAATTATAAGAAGCTTGAAATATGTTTTTTTTTTTTAAGAAGAAGCTTGAAATATGTTGATTATGTCAACAATTATAAATAAAATCGCAATCAAATGAACTCCAACTGCTAGGCATATTTCAAGCACTTTTTTTGTAAATTTAAAAACTTATAGATAAAAGTGTAATTTTTTATAATACATGTGCAACATTAAAGTCGTAGAAATCAATCATAATTTTTTTTTGTTGATTTGAAATACAAACATATAAATTTTATATCAAGTATAAGACATTCATGTTGCCTCATTACTCATAGTTATCATATATATTTATATATGAAATTGACAGAATGTTCCATCAAAAAAAAAAAAAGAAGAAGAAATTGAGAGAATGATATGGTTGATTTTTATAACTATAATACCACATCTAAGTTGTATGGAATTATATTTCCAGCCATGATGTTTAGAATTTACAAAATAGCTTCTAAAATATGTATAACAGAACAAGCTTATTATGAATTTGAAAATAATTAAATTTCAAAAAGTAATACTTAATATGAACCTTTTTGTAGATAACATTAAAAATAATTCTTAAATTTAAAAAACTAATAATTTAACAATATCACTTGTAACTTTTTTTAAATTTTATAAAGAAAAAAACTTTCCTCTTTCGATGTATTTGCTAGAATTTTGGGAAAGTTTCTCCCATCAAAAAGCTTCCGTTATATCCCTTCTAAACATTTTCGTAAACTTGAATATAAATTACCAACCTCAAATCAAAAATTCATAGCACTTATATAACCAAACTTTTCGTTGGTAAACCAAATGGGGCATTAAATTTGGAAGGAAACTTTCAAATGCCCTACGAAGTTATACTAAATTCCCCAAGTTGACTGAAATATTGCCTGCAATTGGAAGCAACAAGCAGATAAATTGAGCAATTTATTTGTGCCAAGTTCTCGAGTCCTAGACAAAGAAGTTGAACAATTCAAGTGATAAACCATCACGCTTATCCATATTGATTTCAATACCTATGGGTGGTTACCTTTAACTAATTTCCCCTTTCCTCCAGAAAGAGATGAAAAACAACAAAGGTGTACCACAAACCAAAAGTATACTCTTGGAAAAGTGTTCCAGATTTCACAAGATTATACTTCCTCCAACAATCACCACGCGAAGCTCATATTTACCCAAATTGTGCGCCGGCCCACACATTTTACAAGTATGTTCGTATGTAGCTCAGCTCGTATTTTGTGTTCTAGAAACCGATTTGTTGAGTTTACTGAGAATATGCTTCTGATTGCATTGCTATAGGGGCACGAGTGACATGATCTGGAAGGTCAAAAGCGTCAACCAATTCCTTGGCAATGTTCCTCACTTGAAAACTCAAGTAGTCTACCAGCTTGTGGATTGCCTGCAATACCAACACCAAACTTTTAGTCACAGTTCCAAGCTCAATGATCCTTGAAATCCCACTTTAAAAGCCAAAATTCTAGGATGACAGTCTAACATTAATACTCAAATAATATTAATACTTTTAATCTCTCAAGAGCAATTATGGACACCAAATCAAGGCTTGGTGGCTCGAGTTCCTGGTTCAAAACTTATTATTCGGGGCAATATGGGTTACTGGTAGCTCAAAGTCGCAGGTACCGTCATGTTTGGTAGCAAATATAAAGGTGGGTTTGATCAGCTATTGCTCATCTGTTATTTCCGTAGAGTCTAGAACAAACATGATTGTTGCAAAAATATTATCATTGCTTTAACTAGAGGATGGGTCATTCGTCAATTCAATGTGAAGAATGCCTTCCATCATGATGATCTCACGAAAGAGGTATATATGACCTAACCCACTAGCTTTATTAATCCTGATTATCCTTCCTATGTCTGCAAGCTCAACAAATCCCTTTACGGACTTAAATAAGCCCCTTTATGCCTAGTTCCATAAGTTCAGAAACTTAATTCTTTCCCTAGGATTCACCTATAACCAGACTGATTCTTCCATGTTTATGTATAACTTTAATCTTACTTCTCTATGTCGATGGCATCATTTTCACTAGTAGCTCCTCTACACTGTTTTTTCACATCATTTTTTTACTTGCTACTCAATTTCCTATAAAGGACTTTGGTGATCTTCTTAATTCCTCGTGATTCTGGACCTTCAGACCCCTGACACCCTCTTTTTGACCCAAAACCAAACACACCCATGAACTTCTTCATGAGCGTGTTAACCTTAAATCCTCCAAACCTATTAGCACCCGTTTACCAACTTGTTCATCATTATCACTAATGGATAGAGAATTACTTCATGGTCCTTCCCTCTATATGACCCTAGTTGACGCATTGCAATATTTGACATTACTAAACAAGACATAGTCTGTATTGTTAAGATTTTCTCCCAGTTTAAGCATGTGCCTCATACTACTCACCATGTGGCTTTACCATTATTTATAAGGCGTTGTCAACCATGGATTATTGTTTAAGTGGGCCCCCTCTCTTGATGTTCTTGCATATTTTGGTGTTGGTTGAGTCGGTTGTCTAGATACTTTCTGATCAATAAGCGGTCACGTCATTTTCCTGGGTCCCCATCTTATGACTTGTCGTTGCAAGAAATGACCTGTGGTATCCAAATCTTCCACAGAAGTTGAATATCGTGTTGTTGCAAATACTATCACAGAAACCTTGTGGGTACACTATCTCTCGCACAAAATTGGGCATCCTTCTCTCTAAAGTCTAAACCTATTATGGTTCTATGCAACTATATCTCTGCTACTTACATTACCCCTACCTCACTCTTCACAATAGCAACAAACATATTAGGATTGACTATCACATTGTTGGCGAACAGGTTTTACCATGGAGAATTAGTCATTCACTACATTCCAAGTAAGCTTCAATTACCTAATACCTTTACTAAATTTGTTTCCGTTACACAATTCTTATTCTTGAAATCCAATTTGTTTGTGCATCCGCCACTTGCAAGAGCAAAAAGGACCACATGTATGTTCACCTTAGGATATAAGACAATACCTTAGCTTTATTTGGGGCCACATAATCCACATTACGGTATGTTCCAATGTCATTCCAAATGCGATCTAATGCATATAGGTCACACACAAGCTTTAATGCAGCACGACTCTGCTCATCCGGACAGCTGGATAAAAATAAAAAAAGAAAACAAGAAAAAAGAGGCAAACATTAGCAACACAGGATATAGAGAGAAGATTCATAAACTGTAGCGGGAAATATTCAGAAGGGGCAAGACATATGAAGTGATGATGAACAAACCTTTTAACAGCATCAATGAATTTAGCAAGTATGACAGATTCAATATGGGATTCGGCAAGAGTTAAAAGGTGATTTAAGCATCTGTTCCAAGCACCAAAACTCCCTAGCGTCTGAGAGTGTTTCCTCAATCGTGTCGCTGCACTCTGAAGAAGCCTAGAAGTTCGATACTGCAAAGCATAAAAGATATTAGTACAAGACTTCCTATTTGGTAATGAATAAAATTAGATGGAGACCAGGAAGTCATGCATACATACCCTGAAAGCGTCAAGCTGAAATTGTGGATCTCTGAGATGATCAGCACTTTCCCACCGGGCAATCACAGGATTTGGCTGAGAAAGATACGAGTTCATTGACTCTCTCAAGTAGCTCCATGTTACTGCAAAAGTGCCCCCTCGGAACTTCTCCTGATACTGTTTCAAAAGGTCAGCTGCAACCTGTATCACTGATGATAATCAGTTGTGTACTAATCAATCGTTGGGGAAAAAAACCCATAAAAATTGTCAGTAGACTAGGCATTCCGCAAGAAATGAGGGGATCTTGAACTTGGTGCACAGAGCCATAACGAAATAAGGAGCTATAGAAAACACGGTCAGAGAAGGAAAGATCATGTGAGGATAAAAATAAAGGCATACATAGCATCATCTACCTCTATGTAGCAGACTAACATTACTAGTATTTTTAAATTATAACCAGCATAGTAATTTGATATTCTGAAACAAAAGATATAGTAAGAGTTAGATTAAACCTGTTGTAGAAGCACTGTGTTATCCCCTTCAAAGGTCTGAAATATATCATGATCATTCCTCAAGCTACCAAATCTGTTCACAGCAGCATAACCATGACCTCCACAGGATTCCCTACATATGCTTATCGACTTTGCTGTGTAGGAAGTAATGTAGGCCTTCAGGCCAGCTGAAAGGGCATGGACATCACTCACGAGCTCATCATCATGAGATTTCTTCATTTCAGAATATATCTCAACCAAATGCAATGTTGCAAAGTGGAAGGCATAGGTTGATGCCAACATGGGCATTAACTTGTGCTGCTGAGATTGATAATCAAGAATACTGATTTCTGGTTGTTTTGGGGGTCCAAATTGTTGCCTCAGCAGGGAGTAGCGGATGGCAATCGTAGAAGCTATCTTAAGCACCCCAACGGATGAATAAGCAAGACCAACTCTTCCTCCTACAAGCTCCCCCAAGGTTGCTCCAAATCGCTTGTTGATGGTTGGAAGACTGCTTGTGTATTTCCCATCACGTGAAACATCTCCAAATCGATTTAGGAGATTATCCCGAGGGATCCTAACTGAGCGAAATCTAAGAGCCCCATTGTCCACACCGTTAAGGCCAATCTTGTGCCCACAGTCATGTATCTCAACTCCTGGGAGAACCTGGTTTGTCTTTAGGTCCCTTATCGGGACAATGAAAGCATGGACCCCCATATCGGTGGACCCTTTTGCATCATGAGTCAGCAAAACCAACCTCGCAAAAACAGTAGCAAACTTGCCATGAACAGCAGCATTTCCAATCCACCACTTGATTGCCCCATCATTGGGTGTGTCAATGACAAACTCATCCGTCACAGGATCAAATTTGGCTATCGTTTGAAGTCCTTGGACATTTGAACCTTTCAGACAGAAATATTCATCAAACTCCAGCTATTAAGAGATACACTACCCATTTGCACACACAGTCACACATGGAATCTATACATAAAGAAAGGCCAAGTGGGATAAACCAAAGTCTTTTAACCATTAAAATTGCAGCCAAGAACAATAAAAATAGCATAGGACTCTTACGGTGTGTTTGGTGCAAGGTAGAAGAACTAATTCCCAGCAAAATGGTTTTCCTGGTAAAAGGCTTTTCCAGAAAATTAATTTCTAATTGGTATTTTCACATATTTGGTAAAAGGAAAAATGGTTTTCTTGCAAAATAATTTTCACATATTTGGTACTAACTGATTTTCCAAGAAAATGAAATTCAATCTATTACAATCACAGTAACCTCTAATGAAAGATATTTTATAGGTAGTTAGGCATTACAGAATTGTCCATAACACTTGAGTCAAACTATGAACAAATATGCCCCCCGCCACCCCCCCCCCCCCACCCCCCCGTTGGGACTCAGTTGCCATCCATAAATTAATTCAGAATATACCCATCCATATATTAAAAAAGACTCATCAGATAATCTTGAGCTATCACTAATTTTTAATATACATCATCAACTCCTTAAAATTTGAAGGAATCCTAGAAGCTAGATCATGTACAAAGCCTACTGGGCCTCCACTTTTAAGAAACAGACTTTATTTTTCCCGTCTACCATGGGGAGTGTGTTAAATCTACAGTTCTTGAATTACAGTACCATGCAAGCAAAAAGGAGAACCCAAAATTGATCACTCCGTCCCACAGGCCACAGCATGGCTGAACAGGAAGGGTAGTATGTACGTTGGGCCGGGATAGCAGAAAAATGAGTTTTGTTAAAGTTAGACTCAAAGAAAATAATTTATAAAGGGCTGGGAGAAAATGATTTTCACTTAAAATAGTTTTCCCCACTTTTTTGTCACCAAACACCCGAAAAAGGGGGCAAAAAAAAAAGCTTTTCCTTTTGATCAAACACACCATTACTGAAAATTGGAAATTAGCATAAAACAATTTGGGCAGACATCAGTTAAACCACAATTAATTAGATAACGAGCACCATGAAATCTATTTTTATACACAACACACCAAAGAAACAGAACCAGACCAAATGATCAACACTGGAATTAAGGACGAGAAAGTCGAAACCACATGACATGACAAGGACAAATTAATGTAAGAGAAAAAGCTAAATTCAATTGCAAGCTAGAAATCTGTGGAGACAAAATCAAAAGGGAAAGCAAATTACCATGATGGAGTTCCGTCATAGCAAAACAACCCAGATAATCAAGGTTGTCAATTCCATCAAAGAACTTATCTTTGTGCTTTTTAGTTCCAAGATTCAACACAGAGCCTCCCCATAGACTGCACAGCAGAAAATTAACAAAGTAAGGACACCAGGAAGTAAAACACAAATCCAATTTGCCAGTATCGTGTGGGACCATATTATGAGCTACCCAACTCACTTATTCCGGGCTTTAAGTCGAAGAAGAAAGTAGGTAGCAGGAAATTAGACGGACACCTGAATTGAACACCCATTTTGATGCCCAAAGACATGTCAACACTGCCAACGGCTTCAAGAATAGCAAAATACTTAGCCGGATGTTCAACAACATATCGGAAAGGGCGAATATGAGCTTCTCGGACCAACCCCATGAGCTGCTTAAGACAGAGTTGGCGGTGGTCATGTTTCAATATCTCAATGGGCGTCTGAAGATGTGGCCGGGCGTTGAAGTAAGCGTACACCTGTTCCTGTACGTCCCTGTATTTCCCACGCATGTTATCAGACAAGGCTGCTGTGTTGACATCCATAGCCTTCCCTCCTCCGCCGCATCCTTCTAGCTCCACGCCCATCAACTGCTCCTTGCTGGTTCCTACAGCTGGGGTTACGTGAAACCTCAGCCGTTGGATTCGCCGGCTCACCGTGGATAAGACTGACCATGATTCATCCTCCGCCATCTCATTCAACCATTCTGATCTTGACTGCATCTCGACCAAAATATAAACAAAAAAAAAAAACCCGACTCCAACGGTGGCAAATTGTTCAGTCTAGTTCGTATATATATATATATATATATATATATATATATATTAGGAATGGCAATGGGGCGGGGAATCCTGAACCCGTCAGCGCCCGCCTTAAAAATCCCACCCCATCGTGGGGATGAGACGATTTTTCAAAATCCGCTCGGGGATGGGGACAAAATTTTCCCCATCCCCATCCCCATTTTCCCCGTCGGGATAATTCTCCGTCCCCATCCTCGAATCCCCATCCCCAAAAATGTTAAAATTACCAAATAACCTTTATTATAATTTAATATATATATTAATGGGAATGACAAAGTAGTAATTTTTCAATTTATTCTCACTTGATGTATTATTGTTTGATTTTGATGTATTATTACTTGAACAAGTTAAATACGGTGTATTTTGAACATGTTAAAAACCGGGTTCAATTAAAAATCGGATCCGTTTAAAATTTAGTTAAATTAGGATAGTTTTAAAAAATCCCCGTTGGAGATGGGGAATCCGCAGGGATGGGGATGGGGCAAGAATCATTCCCCGAAGCGGGTATGGGGACGGGGATGGGGATGAGTTTTGGGAGCGGGGATGGGGACGGGGGTATCCTCCTCCATCCCCGATCCGCCACGTTGTCATCCCTAATATATATTCCAAAATAATATGACGTGTTGATTTGGAAATTTGGTAACGTGGCGTTCATTAATTCGGTAGCATTACGGCGGGTGATTGCTTTTTCTTTTGTTCTTTCCAAAAAAAAAAATTGAGATTGAGGTCTCTTTTATTTTGTCGTATCTATGAGGTCCATGCATTTATTTAATATCTAATTTTTTGAACTAATTTCGGTGAGGGCATGAATTTTCAAATGAGTATTTTGGCGGGAAATATTAAAGATTAAATTCATTTCAAATTTGCCCTTTGCTTATTTATTTTCATCTTCATTTTTTTATACGGTTGGTACAATGTCGTAATATTGCGGTGCGGTGAAATTTGAAAAAATGTAGTGAGTTGTAGTAAAAGTTGAGGTAAGTGGTGTAAGTGAGAAGAGAACATGAAAAGTAAAGGAGAAATTAAAAGTGACGATATATATATTGATAAATGATTAGGGCGTGGTGTAGTGTAGTGTAGTGCAGTAGAAATTAAATAGTGCGGTGCGATGTAGTATCGCAGCGTAACCTCACATACGGAGCCTTAATTATTTTAACTTTAATAATTATTGTAAAAGAAATTAAAGAGTCTCATTCTACTTCTTTTTCCATTCTCTTTCCTCACAATCCCTCCTCTTCACTACTCTAGTTTGCTAATGGACGTACAACCAGTTACTGTGCTGTGAAAGATGAGTTTTCAAAAATATATAATCATCAATCCCCGAAATTGTCAAAGTAAAGTCAAATTAGAAAAAAAAGGAGTCAACGCCGAAACTTATAAGGGCATTTTTGTCATTTAATTACTCCGGTGACGGAAGTCAGCTAAATTCGACAAAGAAATTAGATACCAAGTAAATATACGGACCTCATAATTAGTTTTAAAATTATAGGGCCCTAATAATAGATACCACAAAATAAAAGGGTCCTCATAGTCATTTTTTGTGTTCTTTCTGACGATTTTTTTGTTTTTTGTTTTTTAATACTCCGGCCTATATATATATATATATATATATATATATATATATATATATATATATATATATATATATATATATATATATATATATATATATATATATTATATTATAGTTAGAAGCCAAGAAGGCTATAAAGCATAAAAAAAATGCTACAAAAAATCCACAAAACAGCAAAAATAGCAAAAATAAAACCAAAAATAAAATACAACAGCTGGAAGAAACAGACAAGAAAACAAGAAACAACATCTATAAACAGCAATGAAACCACCCAAAAAGCAAATCACTTATTTTTGGATGGTAAAACCTTAAACCCACATACCTCTCTCATCAAAAGCGTCTTTCGAGCAAGAACTGCTTCAAGAATCTTTGGATCCATCATCTTCCTCGGCGCTTCAATAACAGAAGACTTATTCTTCCAAGAAGCCTCCAAAACCAACCTCCATTTCGATTTCAACACGGCCTTATCTCTCCTTTTACTCCTAGCACCGATCTTTGAAAGCACCATAATAGAATCCTCAAAATCAGGAGAAACATCAGACACAAATTGAATCGACACTGTGTCCTCACTATCACTAGTAGCATGATCACAATTTGTTAAAGAGAATTATGGATTAACCAATTGAATCAAATCGACTTGGGTTATTAACCATGAAGGATGACCCAAAATACAAATTGACCATGAAGGACATGAGGACTACGAGGTCCTAATTTATGAGAAAGAAGGGGATCCACCATTGCTAACGTAGATTGTCAGTTTTTTTTTTTTTTGTTGGTTTCAATAGTTCTACCCCCTCTCTTTTTGATTTACACAGAGGACAACCACAAAGTAAATCATGGTTTACCTTTGAAGACATCCATGAATATCTACAAAGGTGAACCATGGTTCGCTTTATGAGACATCCAAAAAAGACATCCACTACTCATACTTTCTCTCTCTTCGAACTCCCAACTCTCGCCCTCTGTAACGCCCCAACCTTAATCACAAGATTAAGACTATACTTTAAAATCTCAAACCCGTGATTAGCGCAGCGGAACACCCTAGGTCGAGGCATTACCGCCGTCCCCACTCAGGACAAGGCAAAAACACAAACCACAATAAAACCGTACTTAACTCCTTACAACACAACTGCTAAACTTGAAGTACCACTACATTATACAACCTTTAATTAAACATATCATATAGACTTTCCACAATCAAGTGGCCTTTAGTGCCCTTGAGTAACCTTGATTACCGACCATCGATCGCCCTTAGGGAACTACCATGTACCGACGACTCACTCCTGCTTAACCTCGCCTTTATCCTGGGAGCTCGGACCGCCTAAAAACAAAACATTAAAACATCGCAAAAGTGAGTGGGGAAACACTCAAGATCGTAAACCTCCAAAGACGTAAACCGTTCAAAACGGTTTGGTGCCGATTTAAATTCATTTTGAAAACGGGAAGGGGTCAAAATAGTACTTGCATGACATGAACATAAACATAAATCAATGAAGATATAAAGTAGGTGGAACCCTTACGATCGGCAAGCACCTCACACACGCGTATGCCCAAGTTGATCTAAACTTGGAATGATTGATCGCTAAGCGACATCAACGTGTCAAGGCACTCGATCGAGTGCTAAAACATGAATGTTAATATATGCATAAAATGCGGGTCCACTATTAATCAGAAAGACATTGTAAACCATAAAACTTGACATGGCATAAATTGAATGAACCATGAACATAACTTAGATAGCAAAAGTTGGACAATTCATGCACCTTAAAACGCTAAAGACCTTGGCGGCTCGGCTCGGCTTGGAGATGGCCTTTGAAACTTTGTCAACCAATAGAAGCATACATAAAAGTGAAGAACCGAATAAGTTCCAAATTAGTTTTACGAGTTTGGAAATTTAGTAATATAAATGAAACAACTTTAGGAGCAAAATTTCAGGTTGTATCAAAATAGAGTTTGTAGCATAACTTGAGTTAGGAAAATCGAAACGAAGTAAAAGAGTACATCCCGGAATAGGGAAAATCATAATCTATAACTTTGTCAACAGAACCAGAGGCTAAAAATGAGTGGAAGGACCCCAAAATGGGCTCGGACAGAAGCTGTTCACAAGAACTTTGGAGTTTTCGGGTTGGGAAAAACATGAGAAATATGACGTAGAAGGTGATTCAAATAAAAGGGCTTGAACTTAGGACCATTAGCTTGAATTGATGATGAATAGGGTAATTATAAATTGGTAGCTAGGATGCGAGATAACGAGTTCAATTATGATTTGATAATACGATATCGAATGAGATGGCGTAATGGAGCAAGATATACATATCCAAATGAGAATAAAAGCAAGCTTGGATTAACGAATTATGAAATGAGGAATGAAATGAATTAGACATTGGAGGTTATCAAGCTAGAAGGAACTTTTAGCTAGAGCAAAGATATTGAACATGATACTTAAAAAAATATGAGAGACAGGATACATTACTTAAACATACTAGCTCTTGAAAGGTATCCTTAAGAGTTACTTAGGACTCCAAAATGGTACTCTTAGCCTTAAACACATAACTCTATAATTACAATATATAACCATGACTCATTTATACCTAAAACCCCTTATTGGGTTGATTTGAGGCCCAAAAGCTATTACTTTACAAAGGTTATTTTGAGCAGAAAACCATTCTGGACAGCCCGGTTTCCCGGGATCGTAACTCACACTCCCGATATCGGATGACTATGAACCACACCTTTCCGGAAAGCTTGCAACGTGGCCTAAAACTCTTATGTTTATCACTAAAACCAATAAAGTCTCCAGATTGACGAAAAATGGCCAACAAATCAGACGTGCACTTAAGAATTCTGGGCAGAGGTCAGACTGTAACTCTTCATTAGAAACCCCATAACTTTTAATCCCGACATCGTATGAATGCATATGATATATTTCCGGAAAGCTCAGAATGTTAGCTAAAACTTTCATGTTTACCACAAAGACTAAATAAGTCTTTAAAGGTCCGAAAATCAGCCTTCAAAACACTGACTCAGAAATCGTATAAAAAAACGTGAGGTTACGGTTTTGGTCGTAACTCAGGCTATACATGTCGAAATTTAGAAATTCCAAAGCCTATGGTTCGCTAACACTTTGAGCTACCTTATGGAGTAGAAATCTGGGCAAAAATCTCACTTTTCTAATTCCAAAAATTTCCAGAACCGAACTGAGGCTTAAACACCCAAAATTTCAGTTTTTGACTTGAGTTTTTCCACTCTTAATCCCATTAAAACATAACCAAACCTTATCTAACTTTAATCCACCATATTTCCAGAATATAAACCATGATAATCACTTCATCAAAGGCCTTAAAAGCCACATGCAACCATGGATTCAACAAGAAAAACTCAAGAACTCATCCAAACACACATGCACATACTTGAAACTCAAACCCTAACTTAACCAATACAATTATATACTTGAATTCAAGGTAAAAGAGAGTACAAGGAGTAGAAATTACAAAGAAAACCTATATAAAACATAGATTTTCATATTAGGGTTCATAGAAATTGAAATTGGGGTTTTGGAGAGGTTACCTTTGAGTTAAAAATTGGAGAAAACACAAGAGGAGGAAGGGTGGTGGCGGCCACCTTGGCGGCAGTGGGCACCTCGCGGCGCTGAAACAACCAGCGGGCAGTGTGGCTGGGTCTCAGCCAGAGCAAGGGAGATAGGGAAAGTAGAGAGAGAAAGGGGCTTGAGTTGTTGAAATAAAATGATGTGAAAATAAACCCCAACCCCCTTGTTACTAATACTAATATACTCCCTCCAACAACTTAAAATAATTATGAAATTGTCCACCAAATTCAATAAGTGTAAATGTAATAATCTCAAATAATTAGTTTATACTAAATAAAATCAATTGGTAATAACTTGGGTTAAAATAAAATAACGCTTGGATGTAGAAAATCCAAATAAATGAAACATAAATATTACTTGTACTTAAATGAAATAAATATAACCCAAATAAATTAAGGTCTTGGGTTAGAAAATATAAATGTTACGAGGTCGAATAATTAGACCCCTTTTGGTTAAGAAATTACGTAAATGAGTATAAATTAACTTAACGTGTAAATAACTTTATAACATAAATCGTATAACCTGAATTACTTTAACTCAATAAATAAACATGTAAAGTAAAATTTTTAAGCCGATAACTCGGCACCTTAGCCATCTCCTGCACGAGACACGACACCGATAACAAAAAAAAATAAATAAATAATTCAATAAATAAAGGTAAACGCGAAAAATTTATAACGCGATTTGGGTAATTACTGTGATTTATAGATAATTAAACGTGATTTTGGGGTGGGTTGTCACATCCTCCCCCACTTAAAAGAAGTTTCGTCCCCGAAACTTGCTGTTGGTTCACTTGCATTTGATATTCCTTATAAGACGTGTGGGTAACTTTCCTTCGTGTCTTCCTGCAGGTTTCCGATGTGTCTTGGTTTGCCCAAAGTACTTCGACTAAGGGACTTTCCTGTGAGTGAAGTCATTTGATTCTGTGTTCCATTTTCAGTAGAGGTTCTTCTTCAAGATTGCGGGTCGAGCCCGATACATATCTCCGGAGTTGGAGAGACGTGAAACGTTACGTAATTGCCTTAGATTAAAAGGTACCTCTAATCGATATGTCATTGGATTGATCTCCTCCACAACGGAGTAAGACCCTACTATGGCAAGGGCTTAACTTCCCCTAGATATTGAAACTTCGAATCTCCTTGAGTTGAATCACTTTAAAGAAAACACGGTTTCCAATTTGAAGATCAGCGGTCTCGCCTTCTTTGGTCGATCTTGACATGTGGTCGGATGACTCGATCTTATGTGATCGTCTAGATTAACTCCGACTGTGACTCATCGCTTTAACTATTCCACCCTAACATCGCGTGTGACATTTCCTGTTATAAGACGCTTTAAAAGGAGCCATTCGAATGGTAGACTAATATCTACTACTTACTACTATAAGAAACCTCTATGAACGAGGGAATTTCATCCTGATTTCCTTGGAAACCTAAAATGCATGCGCGTAACATATCTTTACAATTTGTTTTACTCTGTCCGTCTGGCTGTCGCTTTCTAGATGGTAGAAGCTATTACCATTAGTCTTAGCACCAAAATCGTGATTGAAATCGCGTATCACATTCGGATACTATGTCCTTTTGGAATCCTATGCAACCTTACGACTTCTTACGCAATTATCGCCAATCTCTACCTTTCCTCCTTCATAGATAGGAGCGAACTGTGCCAACTTGGTAAGGCGATCCGTAATTACTCAAATATTTTTTTTTCCCTTCTAGAAGCTGTGAGGGGTACTCCCCTGATAGCATCCATAGAAATTGATTCCCATTCCCACGTGGGACTTTCTAAGGGTCTAGAGTTACCTGATGCTCTTTAACGTTCTGCTTCGACCCTTTTTGTCATGGCAAACATTGATCCCCATAGTTGGCTATACCTCCCTTTAAGTTAGGTCACCAAAGGTGCTCTTTTAGACCATTATACATTTTTGTACCTCCAGGATACACAGAGTACAACGATTTGTGGCCTCCTTTCAAAAGCTTAAGCCTTAAGCTTCCCTTATCAGTATACATAGTTTATTTTGAAACCTTAGGGTTTTGCTTTCATGGCCTAAAAATCCAGATATTCCTTTCGTGGCTAGATTATCATAATCCTCTTGGGTCCTGGGGCATTTATTCATTCTATCTTGGTCCCCTCCGAGACGGACGGTTGTAGGGACAATGCTCTCTCTATTGAATTCTTGCCGCATTTATGGACGTATTACAAGACGAGTCAACACCTTACGCTAAGCCTTTCTACTCGAAGCATTAGCTATCGAAATTGCTTTATTGGAGTGACGTTGGAATCCAAGTCATGATCCTTAATGAGTTCAATCGCTTTCGTTGCCTTATATTCAACTCTCTCTGAGTGTACATACCTTTGTGACTCCTGTGATCCGTAACGATGGCATTAGAGACCCCATAAATGTAAAGCCTTCAAATTTCAGCGCAACACCATTGTTGCGAGCTTTAGGTCGTGTATGGGGTAATCCTCGTGGTGACTTTAATTTACGTGACGTATAGGTGCTACCTTGTCGTTCCCTATTAACACATGTCTCACCCTTAATGAATCGCGTTGCTATATACCACATACTCCTTTCCTTCCTCGGGAAGGGGTAACATTAGGCGGTTGTTAGTTTTTCTTTGAACACTTAAAAGGTTTCTTTACACTTGC
Organism: Portulaca oleracea; assembly: GCA_029582165.1. Lineage (NCBI taxonomy): Eukaryota > Viridiplantae > Streptophyta > Magnoliopsida > Caryophyllales > Portulacaceae > Portulaca > Portulaca oleracea. Next base: position 5,189,279 of record CM055878.1, on the reverse strand, counting down.
GGTCCATTCAACCGTGTTGACCTCTTGAGGAGGTTGGTCTTTGGAAGAACTATTTTAGAAAGATTCGAACAATCTCCTATAGCATTCGGCCATAACTAAGAAACTTGAACTTTGGTAACTATGGGTTTGCCAAACTTTTAATGGTGCATACTTTGTCGAGTCCAATCGGATCTCTTGAGGTCACTATATGTTCTTAAAATCCTATTTTTCTGGACCAGAATTCACATTTTGAAAAAAATTTTCACATACAATCTTTGCTCCCTTAATGATTGAAACGCCACCTTCAATTGATTCACATATTCTTATCGGCCTTTCGAGTATATCAAGACATCATCGTTAGACACCATTACAACTTAACCACATAAGGTTTGAACATTCGGTTCATCCGATCCCTAAATACTGTTGGTCATTCGGAAATCCAAAAGGCATTTTTGTAACTCATAGCGCCCACATTTTGTTCTAAAGGTAGTTTTAGGAGTATTCTCAACCCTAACTCTGAGTGGTTGGTATTTTATCCTTACCCAATTTCAGGTGACACTCTTGCCCCTTGGGGCTAGTCGAACAGTCCATTGATTCTTGGGAGAGGTACTTGTCCTCGTTCGTTCTCAACTTTCGGTAGTCAATGCAAAATCTTCTTTATCATGCTCGTATAAGACTTTGTCATTGTATTCGTCTGACATAGGTATGCTGTCTGTTCATTCCCATTGATTAACGAAATTACGCTGTTCAAAATTTTCTTTCTTTTACGTTAATATGGTTATTACTGTTATTATTATTATTATTTATTTTTATGCGCGACAGGTCTCGAGCAAGGCGAGTTAAACGGGTTGATTTTATGTTATCTCGAATTTAAAGTTATAAATATTATTACGAGTTTATGAATACTTTTACGATAAGTTATATAATTTATTTTATCATTCTCAATTTTACGCTTGTAACCGAAGAAGGTTATATTAATTTTAATTTCCGTTTCAATTATGATTTATGTTATCCAACCTTCCTAAGTGTATTTTATCGCCCAATTTATTTTATTAGTGTTATCCTACCAAATTATTTTATGTAGTTTAATACTAGTTAATTTTACCCAATTTATTTCCAAGTAATCTTATTTAATCATATACTAAATTATTTTACCAAGTTTATGTTCATTAATTTCATTTAGTCAACACCAATTATTTTACCTAGCTAGTTTATATTACTAAATTGTTTAAGTTAATTTCCAATCTAGAAAGTTAATTATTTAAGGGGAGTATTCTCCATATATCTATTTACATTAGGGGGTATTCTTCCTTTTCATTTTCATATTTTTATCACAATACCATCACACTCTTCACTCTTCGCCTCTCTTCCTCCCTCTTCTCCAGCCAGCCATGCCCCCCCTCTGCTCCGGCCAATTTCCGGCGGCCGGCGGCCACGCCGGCGACCACCAGGCGGTGGCCGTGCTCCCTTCCATCTCCCCTCTTGTTTTTCTTCTTCAATTTCTTCTCCAAGTGGTACAATTCTCAAACCCTAACTCTAATCTTTATGTTCTAATCTGAAATTTCATTTCTAATTTGTGTTTTCTTGATGTTTTTCATCTCCTTTATGATTTCTAAGCATGAACTTATGTTGTGGTTAAGTTAGGTTAATTAGGGTTTAAGTTTTGGGTTGAATGCATGTAAATTTTGAGTGTTCTTGAAGAGTTCTTGATAGATTTATGGTGGATGATGATTCTATCTTTGTGCATGTGAGTTTGTTGAAGGAATATTGAATTTTGGGATTGATTATAAGTATTGGTTATGTTAATTATGTGATTTTGTGCTTAAATGATATGAATTGGTGAGAATTTGGGGAAGGAATGCTAGTACAAGCATAGTTTCAAGTAGCATGATTTAATCCATGGTTGCATGTAAGATTTATGATGTTATTTGAGTAAGTTTTAAATGTTCATTTCTGGAAATATGATGAATGTTAGCTAATTTGAAGTTTGGTGGTGAATTGGTATGATTTAGAAGCTTAAACAAACGTTAGAAGTGGGATTAAAGGCATTAAAGTTTCTGTTTGGGAATTTGATTTTTACAGAGGATGGAAAATGTGAATTTTGCCCGGATTTTTTTTACTGGAAATGATAGCCCAAGTGATTATCTAATTCTAGGCTTTGGAATTTCGAGAACCCGATATGTATAGCCCGAGATACGAGCAAAACCGTGAAAGAGTGCAATTATATACGTTTTCTGAGTCAGTAACTTCTTGCTAAGTTTTCGTCCATTTGGAGACTTTATTGGCTTTGGTGATAAACATAAAAGTTTTAGGTTGTTCTTCAAGCTTTCCGGAAACATAAAGTTTGCATTCATACGATACCGGGTGAGTGAGATATGAGGCTAAGAAGGAGGGCCGTCAGCAAAGTCGCTGCCCAGAATTTTAATGGTTAATTCTAACTTTAAGGTTGCATTTTGATCTCCTAGGAGGCTTTAATGAGATGTAGACCTTTGTGTCATTGTTAAGATGGATTGAGTAGGTTTTCAAAGTTGATTTAAGCTATTTTAGTGTTTGGGATTACCTCCTAAAGGTTTATGGAAATACTAGCAAACCATGAGGTAAAGTGATGAGGTTTTAAGTTCGTTTAAGTGGTGTTGATGGCTAAGTGGTACCTTGGCTTCCTAACAAGTTTATGGGTTTCCTCGATGTCTAAATAGTCCAAGGACCATTCCTTCTATGTTTTCAAATCACCGGTCATCGGTTCGTAAACATTCCAAAATTCATACTCATGTCCTTATCTAATTTCCGTCGCTTGACAACGTTTCTTTCATGTCTTCGATGACCGAACATCTTCTCTTCTTAAGCCTTCAAGGACTCCAATCTATGCTCTTTTAAGCTGGTTGTTAAGGATACTTTTTACATCATAAGCCTCTTTGATCCTATTCAAGTTTCACCATAAGTTTCGCTTTAAATTTCCAAGCCGCATGATTAATTCCAAGTGCTCTGCTTCTGTCCGGGCCTTTTTCCGAGCCCTTCCTTTCATTTTTAGCCTTCAGGCCAGTTGACAAAGTTGTAGGGCGTGATTTTCCCTTTCAAAAAAGTACTCGTTTGCAAAAATCCGAGTTTCCTAGTTCAAGTTATCACCAAATCTTTGATTGATCAAAAACTGAAATTTCTATTTTCTCATCCCTTTTAAGTTATCAAGTTTTAATTACTTTCATCCTAGCTTGTAAATGCAAGGACTTTATTTAAACTCTCAATTTTCTTATGCTCTTATTATAGTTTCCAAGTCGCCCAAACCGTCCCAAGCTCGAGGCACGTCGCTAGATCTTTCTACTACCCAAGGTACGCGAATTGTCCAACTTTTCGCTCCTTATTATCATTTAATGTTTTCATGGTTATTTTAAGTTGTGCTTTAATGTTTATGTTACGGTTTTAAAAAGTTCGATTTTATGTTTTCTTTGTGCTAGTTACTTATAGGTGCTAGCTCTTTTTATGTATGATACTCCTGATCAGTGTCGGACACGGCGATGTCATTGCTCGCGATCACCCAATCCAACCGATCAGTTTGGGCATGCGCGTGTGTGAGATGCATTGCATCGATCGTAAGGGACCAAATACTTATGTTTTAGTACCTATCTTACCTTTCATGTACTTTACCTTTTACGTTGATGAATCAAGTTATTTTATTCTTGTTTATCCCTTCCCCCGTTTTTAAAATGAATTTAAATGCCGGCACTAAAAACCGTTTTCGAACGGTTTGACGTGTTGGAGGTTTACGTACTGAGTGTTTCCCCACTCATTTTTGTGTATGTTTTAATGTTTTGTTTTAGGCGGTCCGAGCTCTCCGGTTAAAGGCAAGGATAAGCAAAAGTAGAAGTTTTCCCGACCAAGGTAGTCATGAACGTCGTTGTTGGCCGACTCCGGTGGTCTTTATGGTTTCGAAGGCCATTTTATTTATGGAAAAGGGTGGTTATATATATATAGTTATATCTGTGATGGTTGTATAAATTCCAATTCTCATGTTTTGGTGATTCATGTATACTTTGGTGGTTTGTGTGCCTTGTCCCGAGTGGGAACAGCGGTAATGCCTCAATACTTGTCTTTTCCGCTGCGCTAATCACAGGTTTATGGAATGTTTAATGATAATCTTGTGGTTAAGGGTGTTGGGGTGTTACAGTTGTGGTATCAGAGCGGAGTTATAAGAAGAACTTGAGGATTTAGAGTTTCATTAGAATTTGTGATACGGATTTGAGCAATATGTATGTTATGTGTGATATATGCACCTTTATGGATTGAGATTTGGAAATTGTGAATATGTTGGGGATGAATGTTGAGCTTGAAGCTCTAGATGTGTTTATGAAGTGTAAGTTGTTTTCTTGCAGGAATACAAGTTATGTAAAAGTTTGGGATAACTCAATTTATAGGGGAAGTGCTGTCGAAATTTCTCCAGAATTTAGAGAGCTTTAGTATAAAAATCTAAGGAAGTTTAAGTACAAATTGCAAGTAATCTAATAGTTTGATGCAAGTGAAGCGTGTTAAGCGCTTTTGAGAATGCGAGGCATGTTGAATTAGTCTCGAAAGGAGAATTTATTCATTCAAAGAAAAGCAAACAAATCCAATTCCAAGTGGGATTGATGTAGACCGCAAAGGAAGTGTTAAGTGCCTTACCATGGTGCGTTGTGAAATGTTTAGAAGCGTTTAAATGATATGAGTGACTAGTACGCTCCAAGTACAGTAAGTGAAGTCACCGGGATCTTAAGAAGGAATAAGAGTTCCTTTAGTATCAAATGAGGTTCAAGTTGGTTAAGTCTTGGATCTTGCCTTGATTTTTCTTTTATTAATTTTAACGAGCTCTTATTTGCTAAGTTTATTAAAACCTCGCGTTCATGTTATATATATATAATATAGATGGATCACAATGGTGACCTTGACTACTTTGGGTTTTAATTCAAAAAGTTATTCAGGCGCATACCTTTTCCGCCCGTGAGACAGGCAAGCCAGCCTAGGGAAGAGAACTACGCTAATAAGGTAGCCAAGAGAAACCCGACCTCTTATGCGGGAAGTTCTGACCCCGCGATACTAGGAGAATGATTTAGAGATTTGGGAAAGATATTTGAAGTAGTTGAGGTACATAAGATAAGAAGCTGACAATAGGGACCTCTTATTTGAAAGGAGAAGCTAATTTTTGGGGGAAAACTATTAAGGGAGAGTACCAAGGGATAAGCAAAGCTTGGCGGGGAGCTATTAAGGAACAACCATTGTGAGGACCAAACCTCTTCTGCTTGGCCTTTATATTTCAAGTTCATTGCTCGAATTCAACCTTTATTCCATGCTCTCATTGTACATCCTCATGGTAAAGTTCACCCCCTCATCGCAATATCAAATCCAAGCTTCTCGTTTCCTATCATTGTTTATTCTCAAGAATCTTTATCAAATCCTGTCATTGTTATCAATCCAGTACGTTAAGGCATTCAATAACCTGCCTTTATCGACTTGTTACCAATTCGTGATCAATTCCTTCATGACCATTACCTACTCTTAACTGCTATTAACTCGTTATTTCTTCAGAGATAGACTTCGTTAGATTCATATGACCCTTTTTACTCGCTAAGATTTATCTTTTTCAAGTGGTTGTTATGTTCCACCATGAATCTGCATACTATTTCCAAAACTCAGCTTCAATAAAAGCCATACTCGGTTTAAGATCAATAACTTCTACTCTATCACTCCAAGAAGTTACTGCAAAATATTCATGCATTCCAAACATTAATTCCCTTAATTTAGAAATCGGAAGACTGATCCTAATATCTTTCCTTTTCAAATCAAGCTCATTTCGATGTACTTACGAATTTCCTTGTTCATGAAATCATTGTAATCATCATCTTTATCAAATGTGCTATATTTTGTTGATCCTCGTTTTCTTAATGTATATACATGTGTCGTTGGACTAGAGAATATCTATATTCCTCCATGAAGCTTTAAATCCATCAGTGTGAACCTTTGCTTCGTCGTTGCCTTCAGAATTCATGTTTCTACCTCTTATCGATGGCATCTTCCTATTATCATGTTTTTCCTCCACGCCTGTTAGTACCTTTTATAAGAAATAGATGTCAGGAGGGAAGTCTAATAAAGTAAGGAAAAGCGAGGTACAAAGGTATTAGTTTGTATGGAAATTTCGAGATACCTGAGGTAAAGTGGGAAATGTAGAGAAACAGTTGTTCAAGGAGATACTAGGGACCTTCGAGTCAAGACTTTTTACGATTAAGTTGTTCATAAAGTCAAGAATATAGAACGCTTGGAGAAAGATTAACTCTTCTTCCAGAGGAATAAAAGTCATATGGATATATCTGAGAAAGAAAACATTCTTACCATATAAATTATGAAAGGAAGAGAGTGTTCAGATAATTAATAGACGTAAAACCCAGTGTTTTGGGGTTTTGAGAGATGATAATGCCCCCTGACAATGACTTGTCTTAGAAAGCGATGCAAAGAGAAATGAATTCAAGGTTTTATGAATAACCAACGTAAGGTGTTCGTCACGATGAGGACCGTAACCTCAGGATGACATACGATATCATGAAGACACCTCGGAAGCCACTTGGGAAGCCCAGGAAGACATGAAGAAAAGCTACCCGCACCTCTTTTAAGTTTTTTTCGAACGCGAGTAATCCAACGGCAAGTTTCGGGGACGAAACATCTTTTTAGGGGGGGGAGGGTGTAACGACCTGCCCTAAACCCGTATTAATTAAGGCCTTAATCCCATTGATTAACGAAATTACGCTGTTCAAAATTTTCTTTCTTTTACGTTAATATGGTTATTACTGTTATTATTATTATTATTTATTTTTATGCGCGACAGGTCTCGAGCAAGGCGAGTTAAACGGGTTGATTTTATGTTATCTCGAATTTAAAGTTATAAATATTATTACGAGTTTATGAATACTTTTACGATAAGTTATATAATTTATTTTATCATTCTCAATTTTACGCTTGTAACCGAAGAAGATTATATTAATTTTAATTTCCGTTTCAATTATGATTTATGTTATCCAACCTTCCTAAGTGTATTTTATCGCCCAATTTATTTTATTAGTGTTATCCTACCAAATTATTTTATGTGGTGTAATACTAGTTAATTTTACCCAATTTATTTCCAAATAATCTTATTTAATCATATACTAAATTATTTTACCAAGTTTATGTTCATTAATTTCATTTAGTCAACACCAATTATTTTACCTAGCTAGTTTATATTACTAAATTGTTTAAGTTAATTTCCAATCTAGAAAGTTAATTATTTAAGGGGAGTATTCTCCATATATCTATTTACATTAGGGGGTATTCTTCCTTTTCATTTTCATATTTTTATCACAATACCATCACACTCTTCACTCTTCGCCTCTCTTCCTCCCTCTTCTCCAGCCATGCCCCCCCTGCTCCGGCCAATTTCAAGTGGCGTAATGCGACCACGGTGTGGCCGTGCTCCTTCCATCTCCTCTTGTTTTTCTCCTTCAATTTCTTCTCCAAGTGGTACAATTCTCAAACCCTAACTCTAATCTTTATGTTCTAATCTGAAATTTCATTTCTAATTTGTGTTTTCTTGATGTTTTTCATCTCCTTTATGATTTCTAAGCATGAATTTATGTTGTGGTTAAGTTAGGTTAATTAGGGTTTAAGTTTTGGGTTGAATGCATGTAAATTTTGGGTGTTCTTGAAGAGTTCTTGATAGATTTATGGTGGATGATGATTCTATCTTTGTGCATGTGAGTTTGTTGAAGTAATATTGAATTTTGGGATTGATTATAAGTATTGGTTATGTTAATTATGTGATTTTGTGCTTAAATGATATGAATTGGTGAGAATTTGGAGAAGGAATGCTAGTACAAGCATAGTTTCAAGTAGCATGATTTAATCCATGGTTGCATGTAAGATTTATGATGTTATTTGAGTAAGTTTTAAATGTTCATTTCTGGAAATATGATGAATGTTAGCTAATTTGAAGTTTGGTGGTGAATTGGTATGATTTAGAAGCTTAAACAAACGTTAGAAGTGGGATTAAAGGCATTAAAGTTTCTATTTGAGAATTTGATTTTTACAGAGGATGAAAAATGTGAATTTTGCCCGGATTTTTTTACTGGAAATGATAGCCCAAGTGATTATCTAACTCTAGGCTTTGGAATTTCGATAACCCGATATGTATAGCCCGAGATACGAGCAAAACCGTGAAAGGGTGCAATTATATACGTTTTCTGAGTCAGTAACTTCTTGCTAAGTTTTCGTCCATTTGGAGACTTTATTAGCTTTAGTGATAAACATAAAAGTTTTAGGTCGTTCTTCAAGCTTTCCGGAAACATAAATTTTGCATTCATACGATACCGGGTGAGTGAGATATGAGGCTAAGAAGGAGGGCCGTCAGCAAAGTCGCTGCCCAGAATTTTAATGGTTAATTCTAACTTTAAGGTTGCATTTTGATCTCCTAGGAGGCTTTAATGAGATGTAGATCTTTGTGTCATTGTTAAGATGGATTGAGTAGGTTTTCAAAGTTGATTTAAGCTATTTTAGTGTTTGGGATTACCTCCTAAAGGTTTATGGAAATACTAGCAAACCATGAGGTAAAGTGATGAGGTTTTAAGTTCGTTTAAGTGGTGTTGATGGCTAAGTGGTACCTTGGCTTCCTAACAAGTTTATGGGTTTCCTCGATGTCTAAATAGTCCAAGGACCATTCCTTCTATGTTTTCAAATCACCGGTCATCGGTTCGTAAACATTCCAAAATTCATACTCATGTCCTTATTTAATTTCCGTCGCTTGACAACGTTTCTTTCATGTCTTCGATGACCGAACATCTTCTCTTCTTAAGCCTTCAAGGACTCCAATTCTATGCTCTTTTAAGCTGGTTGTTAAGGATACTTTTTACATCATAAGCCTCTTTGATCCTATTCAAGTTTCACCATAAGTTTCGCTTTAAATTTCCAAGCCGCATGATTAATTCCAAGTGCTCTGCTTCTGTCCGGGCCTTTTTCCGAGCCCTTCCTTTCATTTTTAGCCTTCGGGCCAGTTGACAAAGTTGTAGGGCGTGATTTTCCCTTTCAAAAAAGTACTCGTTTGCAAAAATCCGAGTTTCCTAGTTCAAGTTATCACCAAATCTTTGATTGATCAAAAACTGAAATTTCTATTTTCTCATCCCTTTTAAGTTATCAAGTTTTAATTACTCTCATCCTAGCTTGTAAATGCAAGGACTTTATTTAAACTCTCAATTTTCTTATGCTCTTATTATAGTTTCCAAGTCGCCCAAACCGTCCCAAGCTCGAGGCACGTCGCTAGATCTTTCTACTACCCAAGGTACGCGAATTGTCCAACTTTTCGCTCCTTATTATCATTTAATGTTTTCATGGTTATTTTTAGTTGTGCTTTAATGTTTATGTTACGGTTTTAAAAAGTTCCATTTTATGTTTTCTTTGTGCTAGTTACTTATAGGTGCTAGCTCTTTTTATGTATGATACTCCTGATCAGAGTGTCGGACACTGCGATGTCGATCGCTCGGCAGTCACCCAATCCAAACTTCGATCAGTTTGGGCATGCGCGTGTGTGAGATGCATTGCATCGATCGTAAGGGACCAAATACTTATGTTTTAGTACCTATCTTACCTTTCATGTACTTTACCTTTTACGTTGATGAATCAAGTTATTTTATTCTTGTTTATCCCTTCCCCCGTTTTTAAAATGAATTTAAATGCCGGCACTAAAACCGTTTTCGAACGGTTTGACGTGTTGGAGGTTTACGTACTGAGTGTTTCCCCACTCATTTTTGCGTATGTTTTAATGTTTTGTTTTAGGCGATCCGAGCTCTCCGGTTAAAGGCAAGGATAAGCAAAAGTAGGAGTTTTCCCGACCAAGGTAGTCATGAACGTCGTTGTTGGCCGACTCCGGTGGTCTTTATGGTTTCGAAGGCCATTTTATTTATGGAAAAGGGTGGTTATATATATATAGTTATACTTGTGATGGTTGTATAAATTCCAATTCTCATGTTTTGGTGATTCATGTATAGTTTGGTGGTTTGTGTGCCTTGTCCCGAGTGGGGACGGCGGTAATGCCTTAATACTTGTCTTTTCCGCTGCGCTAATCACAGGTTTATGGCATGTTTAATGATAATCTTGTGGTTAAGGGTGTTGGGGTGTTACACATGTGCAACAAAACACCATGGATGAGAATTGAAATGGAAGCTAAAATGAATCATATTCTAAGCAAACTCCATGAAAAGTTCAATTTTTTCCACCAAACTTCAGGGAAAATTTTGAGCAAACATCATTACTTTTCCCCCAAATTCCATTGATGAAAAATTTCTACAGGAAAGGATAGAGATGAAGGCCACAAAATTGGAACTCACTAAAATCGCTAAAAGGAAATAGCCAAGAAATGCAACTACACAGCAAGCGCTCGTCCATCAATATTCATGAAACTTTGTCCTTTTAGCGATTTTAGTGAAAAACAAAGTGTGTGTGTGTGTGTGTGCTAACAGCAACAATGCAACTTCACAGCCACACAACTAACAAGCACAAGACAAGTGAGTGGAAATTGAAATTCACACAAGACATAAAGGAATTACCTCACTTGATTGAGATGGACGAGCACTTGCTGTGTGTGAACACACTTTAACTGGTTCTGGGCAAGTTAGGGTTTCCAGCAGCCGATTAGAGAAGAATGTGAGAAGAATTAGGTCTGGGACTCGAGAGTGGAGGGAGGAGGGAGGTTCGAATTGATGATTGAGAGGGATGGAAGGGTGTGTGAGGGTGTTCGTCGCGGTCGCTAGGGATGTAGAGAGAAAGGGAGTCGAGTTTTGTGAGAAAAAGAAACGAGAAAAGTGCAATAAAATCGGGTTTTTAGGGCTGAGAAATTCGCAGAAAGTAATGGGTCGCGGGCGCGACCAACTGGAGAAACTGGAAGTGCTCGGTTGCTTGTTGCGTGCGTTAACCTCCTTTTCGCGATCGTACCCGCTCGATAGAAAGCAGTCGCTGCAGCGGCGCGACAGAGTGGTCGCGGTGCGAAGCCTGCCGAGATCGCTTCTTCTTTGTTTTGCTGCTATGTAGCGGGTGCTACACCTTGTGTGGCGCCTGCTACCAGCCTCTAGGAATCTCCTTAATAATCCCTACACTCCAAGTTATTCTAACTCCTAAAAACTTCCTCCTCCTTACTCATTTTACTTTACTTCTTCACACTTAACTCCAAAATTTCTAATTCTCAAACTCTCCTTCAACACTCATATTCTTTTCAAAGACTCACTCACTCACCCACACTTCTCTTCTTCTCTCCCAACTTCAGTTCTCTTTATTTTTCAGCTCCATCTCTGTTTTTCTTTTTTTTTTCATATCATTATTCTCTCTCATTTTTTTTTCAAACTTTTTCTTTTGAACCTAGAATTAATACCTCAAAAATACAAAAGAAATAAAATAAAGAAAATCCAAAAGGTAAGAAAAAGAGAAAACCAAAAGAAAACTAATAAGAAAATTAAAAAGAAGAAAAAGGAACAAAGAAGAAAAATGAAAAACTTGAAATTTGAAAGAAGAACCACAAAAATTATGGGGTGCCTCCCATAAAGCGCTTGTTTTAGGTCCCTTCACCTGATTACTTACTTGATTCTTGGAAGCCTTGGGACACAAACCAAAAGTATCATCAATCTTTTCCACCAATTTTTCTTCCTCTTTTTCCCACGATTCTCAAAGAGATTCGTTGATGACTTGGGACACTCTTCCGGTGGTCTAGTCATCCACTTAGGAAATCCGGGTAGCATTTTCCTTGGTTTCCTACACCAATGCTTCCTTCTTCTTTTCCAACACCTCCTAACCTTAGGCAAAAATGAAGCTCGCTCCCTCAAAAAATTAGTAGGCCATGAGGAGATAGAAGTAGAAAGTAACTCCAACTTGATGTTTGGTGGTTTTCCGAGCCTGGGACCTTTGAGAATCATCCCATTGACTTTTGCACTCAACATAGGTTTCACTTAAAGAAATTTCTTTTCTCCATAGGACAATCTTGAGAGGGTGACCATGGTAGATGTCCTCAAATTCACTTGGATTTGGATGTGAAGCCCTTATGTATTTAATTTCTCCCCAATCATCGGGCTCAACTTCAAGGAAGTAGAACTCCTTTTGGGCCTCATCCAAGATGTCGGCCACTGCGTTGACCTTAAAAGGGGATTCTTTTTGTGATTTCATCCTTGAAGGATCGATGTCGAAAACAATATGATCTCTACTTACATGAAGAGACAAGCGGCCTCTTTTCACATCTATTATAGCACCTGCAGTGGCCAAGAAGGGTCGACCATGAATAATGGGAATATTCCAATCTTCCTCCATCTCCAAAATAACGAAATCACAAGGGATAAGAAAGCTTCCCTCTTGAGTTAGGACATCTTCTAGAATCCCCAGTGGCCTTCTAATACTTCCATCAGCAAGTTGCAAACTGATTGTCGTGGGGGTCAAGTCATTGAGATTGAGCCTCTTGCATATGGAGTGTGGCATGATACTCACACTCGCTCCCAAATCACAATGTGCTTTATCGATCTTCATTTCCCCAATTGAGCACAGAATAGAAAAATTTTCGAGAACGGCTAGCTTCTCGGGGGTTTTGCTTCCCGTAATAGTGTTGCAACTAACCGTGAGATGAATGATCGATGACTCCTTGATTCTTCTTTTGTTTGTCAAGAGGTCCTTGAGATGTTTCTTCAATGATGGAACCTCCGACATGGCATCTAGGAAATGTATATTAACTTGAAGCTTCTTCAACATCATAATAAACTTGGAGAATTTCTCATCGCTATTGTGTTGAACCAATCTTCTGGGAAATGGAATTGGTGTTCGGTATGGTTTAAACTGCCCCGTGGGTTGATCAAGATCACTCTCCTTCACAATCTCCTTGGGTTTCACCAAATCTTCTTACTCCTCATCATTAGGCATCCTAATCACAACATCATCCTCTTTCTCTTCATCAACTGATTGCTCAACCTCCATATCCCCTCTTTCAATTATATTGTCAACCTCTCCCTCATTCTCTCTAGAAGGTCTCTCATCCACCAACTTCGGTCCCCCAACTTCTTTTCCACTCCGCAAAGTAATAGCATTCACCTCCACCTCTTGAACGGGTTGAGGTTGGATGGGTATAGATTGAGGTTGGTTGACTTGAGCCAATTTAAGTTCGAGACTTCGGATGTAAGCTCGATCCTGCTCTTTATTCTCCATGATTTGCTTTAGCATCAACTCAATCGAGGATTCTTAGGGTTGTAGAGAAATTTGAGGTTGTGGAATATCTTGTTGGGTTTGATGGAAGGATTCTTCTTGAATAAATGAGCGATGTTCATGGGGTTGAGAGGTAGAAGGGTTGTGGTCGGCGGTGTAATACAGATCTTAGTTGATGTGGGAAGAATGGATGTCATTCGCTTGCTCCAATTGTTGAATTTATGCACATTGTTGAGTAGGGTGTCGACCATAGCAAAACTCACAAGTATGAACATTTCAAACGGAAGTGGATGTAAAGGATTGCATTGCTTGAGCAATTCTCAACTGATTGGAAGCCTCCGCATTCAACTTCTCTTGTTGTATCTTATAGACGGTGGCCAAAAGGAACTTTATGGTGGGGTTGTCCTCTAAGGAATAGTCTCCATCTCCTGAAGTTCGACCACCTCCCCAGTGAGGAGCGTGTTGTGATAGCTCATGTAAGAAAATATTGGCCTCCTCCACGGTCTTCTTCAAAAACATCCCTCCGGATGCATGCATTATCAATAGATTCTCTGAGAGGACCACGGAGCCCATGATAGAAATGTTGAAGCAACATCCAATCCAATAAATTGTGATGAGGGCATTGTCGTTGAAGACTCTTAAATCTCCCCCAAGCGTCGAAAAGACTTTCTCCCGACCCTTACTTGAAACTCAAAATTTCTGCTCTAAGTCAGTGTGTCTCCTCCGCCGGAAAGAAACGATGAAGGAAATCTCCTTTAAGTGCCTCCCATGAAGAATAAAAACCAGGTGGACAAGTCTGAAGCCATATCTTCTCTTTCCCCGTAAGACTGAGAGGAAAGAATTTCAACCTCATAAATTCTGATGATATCCTTAGAATGTCCGTAAAGCTAATACGGTCTTCAAATTTATCAATATGAGCAATGGGACTTTCACCACCATTGTCCCATGAAACGGATTTCTTTCGAAGACTTCAAGTAAGTGAAGTTTAAACTCGAACACGGCATCGGGTGGTAATGGTTGTAATGTGATAGGACTTCCTCCCATACCCAATGATGGAACGACATATGATAGAAGGGTACGAGGTGAACCAGCTTGGCCCTCAGCCATTAGAACTCGAAAACCTCCTACAAGAAATGAAGAAGCATCAAATTCATTGGGATTGGGACAAACTGATTTCAAGCGTGAAAGCAATCTCAATTAACCAAAAACCAAGAAACTAAAACTAGGGGCGCTAGCTCCCCAGCAACGACACCATTTTGTGTACAGTGGTTTGTTAGACCTGTTTTTATCGTTCTTCTCAGGGAGCGAGCGGCCTTGGTCATAGAATTTTAGGTCAAGGTCGGATTAAGATCACTAGGGTAAGGAAATTGGTTGAAAAGGGTTCACAAAGCAACAAATAAGACTAAGGTCGGTCAAGGTAAGAAAATGGGCTTCGGAGGCTTTTCGGGATGCAAACGGGGATAAGAAAATGAGTTTTGTAACAAAAGAATAATAAGGAGGGAGAATCAAGTGGGAATTCTGTTAGAAAATACCCACCGATCTTCCTCTCTCGAGGATAGTCCGGATTAACTTCCCCAAAGTCCACCACGGACCCGGAGGGTTAATGAAATGGAATTCCCTAGTTAACCTCCTTCCACTTTCGTGGGTGAGCATTAACTATCCCATCTCCTATCTTCCAACACAAGTGTTGGATGTTTTCGAGAGCTTTCGATCCCAAATACATCTCACTTGGGAGAAGAATAGGAGTGGGAAATTGATTTCCCAACTAAGTACTCACTAAAATTGCTAACCCAAGCCTAATCACCCATTCACACCCTTAATTACCCCTAACCCATAGGGTTTCTAGCTACTAATCATGATATGCTAACAACATAAAAACCAACCCTAAACATGATATCTAACAACCAACAATCACAAACCAAGCAAAACAATTAAAATAGCAAGCAAGAACAATTAAACAAGTAAGTAATTAAGCAAAGCAATTAATAAAAGAGTTTAAGGGAAGAGAAAACTTATCAAAAGCTGGAAACGAGCAAAGGAAAGCAAAGGAAATGATGATCCAACAATCTTTCAATTGATTGAATCTTCAAATCTTGAACAACACCAAAAATCAACCAAAACCCTAGATTAATCCAAGCTAATCTCTCACTAATCTCTCTCTGAAACACACTAATACAGAATGAAAACCTAGTTTCATACTTGATAATCTTCTCACTTACAAAATCGTCACATGGAGTTTATATAAAAAGCAAGGAAGTTGAGTAAAACGCTACCGTTCAAGCCCAGAAAACGCGCTGAAAACCAGCAGGTCGCGGGCGCGACCTAAGAGGTAGTGGGAGCGACCCGTGAGAAAACTGCCAAGCGATTCCAGACTACGCAGGGTCACAGGCGTGAACCGGCATCGCCGCGGGTGCGACGTGCCTCTGTCCTGGCTGGGCGATCAGCGTCTGGTGCTGTGTAGAGGGTGGCACGGGACATGTAACGAGCGCGAAAGCTGTGTAGCGGGTGGCACGGGACATGTAGCGACCGCGACAGCTTGCTGCTCTTCCTCTTTGCTTCTGATCAAGGATGTAACGCCTGCTACACAGATTGTAGCGGGTGTTACGCTGCTGATTGGCACCGAAGAAGGGAAAAAAGGCTGTCGGGTTAACTCCGCTTCGGCTCTCGGTCCGGCTTGGCTCGGGAAATCGCTCGGGATTCCCTAAAAAGCCTCAAATTAGCCCATATTCCTTGCTTTTGCTCCAAAAGTGTGAAAACCTGCAAAACAACTAAAAAGCTAATAAAAATGATGAAAAAGACTCAAAATCGAGCAAAAATGACAAGCCAAAAGGCAATATTTAGGCCTAAAATCAGGCCAAGACAGGCTCCAACAACAATAATAACTAGACCTGGGCATTGAACGGACCGGGCTAGGCGGGCCAGAAATTTGCGACCTGCCGACTCAAGACCGGCCCGTGTAATAACTCGCCCTAATCCATGATGAATAATTTTACTAATCAAACGTAATTAAATTAATTCGCGCTTTTTAAATTCCTTAATTGCTGTCACTGTTTCTTTTTTTTTTGCCGCAGGTCTCGAATAGTGCAATGACTATCGATTCTCCAGTATAGTACATTCGTTAGACACTCCTCAAGTAGTATTCCTGATCCTTCCTAGTAAACCATAACATTCAAATCTTTTGTCTGACAATTTCTCATTCGGGTTTATCCGGATTCATTATTATTAGAAACATTAGTACTCATGAAATTTTGATTATTGAGGTTCCTCATAGTTTAATCTCGTAAAGGTTTACCCAGGTTCTCAAATTAATAGTTTGGGTTAAGAGAAAAATAATTGCAAGGGAAGAGACAAATGGAGGGTTCAATAGGTATTTGGGCCTGATTTATTATTATTTTTTATTTTTATGGTAGCCCAATGCTTTTGAGGAATTAGGCCCCTTTTCTTTTAATTAGGAGAGTTTATATTCCTTCATTGTCATTTCACACTCTCAGATTCAATTTACTTCCATTTTTTCTCACATGGCCCTACCTTCTTCTTCCCCCTCGTGGAACACTGCTGCTTCTGCGGCCCATGACTCGTTGGCCGTCGACTGGTGGTCCGTTGGCCACCATCTCCTCCCTTTGAAACTTGGTTCTTCTCTTCTCTCTTGAGGTATACTCTAAATCCTAACCTCTCAATTCCAATTTCCTTGAGTGAAATAGTGAAAGGTTGTTAATTGGTAAGTAATTACTTGTTTCTAATCAGTAATAAGAGTAAATGTTGCAATCTTGGGTTTTTAGTGGTGAATTAGAGATGGATTTTTAGTGTATTATGATGCACATAAAGTGTTTAATGAAATACCTCATAAAAGAATGGATTATTGTTGAATGTTGTTAAAAACCTCTTGCATGTGATTTTTATGATGAAATAAAGAAAATATAAGGGCAGGAAATTGATGATGTTGTTGATCTTGAATCCATGATGTTTAAGTGGTGAATTAATGAGGAAATGTTTAGTATTTGGTGGTGCATGTTGGAATTATGTTGTGGATATGAAAAACCTTGTTGCATTTGTGGCTGGAGACCATATTAAAGCCACTTTAAATCTGGAAATTGGGAGTTTCTAGCTTGGTTCGTTGTTTATGAAGAGTGGGGGATGAATTAGAATTGAAAAAATCAAGTATATGGAGAAGTGGTGTTGAAAGTGGTACTTTGTGTGAGGTTTTGATCACTTTAGTGGTTACTCTTATGGTTTATGTAAAAGAGGAGAACACTCACTGATTTGGGTATACAATTGAGGTAGTACATGTCAAAATGTGTCTAGGTTGACCACAAGTTTACTAACTTAAGTTGTAAACAAGTGCGTTGAGCAAGGATGTATGAAGGCTATCTTTGATGATGTCTTAAGTGTCTCTGGTTATTTAGCTACAACAAGTGCCAGTGAATGCCTCAATCATATTGTCAATGCATGATGCAAAATGCAATTTCGAAGAGATGATAAGCAAGTTCTAGAGATTGCGACCAAGGTTGAGCCACACATGGGAATTAGAGACTAATAAAAATGATTAGTCATTTTGGCTTAGTGGTCTCATGGGTTTGTGCTCAACAACCATTCAGAGAACATAATCGTTCATATTCAAAGCTCACATCAAAGGGTCAAGAAGGGCAATCGACCTTCACTATCAAAATGCAACTCCAAATCAAGAAGTTTTCGAAAACTTTTTTCAAAAGAATTTGAACCGTAGTCGGGCTATGGAAAAGCTAAACAAAGCTACAAGAAAAACTACTTAGCTTACAATTATCACAAGAGAATTACCTAACCTAACCTAATGCTATTCTATTTTTTTTCTTTTTTCATGATTTTTTTTCGATTTTTTGGCTTTTCCTTCTTTTTTTTCTCTTTTTTTTTTTGTTTTTCGACTAAAGAAACTAAATGCAAACTAAACTAAATGCAGCCTATATGCTCATGTAACTACCTATGAAGAGGAAAGAAAAACAAAGGAAAGAAAGGACACTTCTAGATTCTGAAATAAAACTATATGTCGTGCAACTATATGCATGATGCAAAATATATACAAATGCAAACTAAACTAATCAAGTCACTCTCCTAAGCTTATCACCAAACATCAAACATGGCAACCAAATCAATCAAACAAGATAATCAAATCACTCAAAACCACCAACCACGCATCGCAGATAGGCACTCGCTCATGTTGGTCAAGTGTTGGTTTTGCGACACAATCATGTCCCGGAGCTCAGCATGCTCCGATTGGACATACTCCCTAAGGGAGGTTTGCTCGTCGCGGATCTCGCGGCACTAAAGAAATTTCCCATATCAAAGCTGTGAGACGATGAAGGGCCAGATGATGATGGGGGAAGTTGGGGTTGGTCATGGTCGGGTCCAGGCTCGTCCTCGTGAGGGTCATAGGGGCAGGGTCGGCTTCTTGGTTGGGTTCGAAGAAAAAGTTAGCCCTGTCTAGGATTGTGGTTTGGGCTACATTGGGCAACCGCATGAGTCGGCGATTGGGGTACCTCTTGTAGAGACTACCCCCTCGAGAGACAACGAAAAGCATGGCAGTCAAAGCACTAAGGTCCAATCTCTCGGAGCCTGGGATCCTACAGTTCTCATCCGGGACGACCCTAAGGACTTTGCAATCCTAGTGATGATACCCCCACATACAATTTTTCCCTTATTCCTATTGGCAATTTCTTGGAGCTGGGTGATCAGGAAGGAGCCGGGGTTCATGGCCTCACCTTGATACATCTTTTTCAGGAAAAACAACTCACTACCAAAAAAGGGTCATCCTTCCACGCTTAAAACGGCTGCTAGCCACTCCTATAAGCAAGGCCGAGAATCTTCGCCACAGATAAATAACCGTGAAAAGGGAATGTGTGGGGAAAATTTTGCCACGCTTAATAAGCGTGGCAAGAAGAAATTCACCACACATAATAAGCGTGCATGGAGCAACTTTGCCACGCTTATTAAGCGCGCACGTACGAGTAGCTCTCCATCTACTAACCAAACCCTTACCGCTTGAGTATTAAAGATTATTTGATTCTAATAACTAATTTAATACTATATATACACAAATACCACTTAACTTTTTTTATCTTCTATTTTAGCTTTAACTAATAGATGGATATATTAAAAAATTATAATCATAATTTTTTAAATATTCTTGAAATTAATATAATATTATATGTACACAAATACCGGTCACTTGGCTTCTGATATCAACGCGCCCAAAATTCAATATTCCACAATGTTTCTTTTAATTTTTTGAAATTATTTTTAAGACTAAATTAATTCCTTAATTAAACTGGTGCCTAATTAAAAGATTATACTTTTGTACAAAAAAAAAATTATAATGTAAAATTGTTGTCTGTCACACATATTATATGTGTAAATATAGGTTTGTTTCGGAGAATGTTATAACCTCACTAAGCGTGGCCAAACTCTTACAACACGCTAGCACGCTTATATGCGTGCTTACCGTTTAACCACTCTTAGTAAGCGTGGCTATTGCATAAAGTAGGAATTTGGACAATTTTTTTCCCCTCATTCAAATAAGCGTGGGAAAATATGCGTGGAAGCATGCATATTTTCTTGTAGTGACTCCGTCGTCCTAGGCATGTTAAGGCTGTCATCCCTAATGAAAAAGCTCGTTGCAAGAATGCGTTGAGCTACCCGTATCACAGGGTTTCTAATTTCAATCCCCTCTGATCTGCTAGGTCAAAATGAGGTTGCCCGGTAAGCATCTCCCAGAAGGGGTCCAGGTTATACCTAGGGGGTAGACGACGCTCATTAGTATCCATAGGAGGCGGGAAATTGAAGATGTTGTGGATAGAACGCAGGTTAAGCTGATAGTCACGGCCACGTAAACGGAACCTAATTACCCCCTCTTGACAGTGTCGACCGTTTTGGACTTCGGTATACAAAGTGCTCAAGAATTCTAGGGTCAAGTCCGAGTAAGAGGGTTCTTTGAAGTGTAATTAATCACTCATCCCCCCTCTAGCAAACAACGAATAGACATCGTCATAAACTCCCATAGATTGTAACAACACATCATCCATATAACGAGATGTAACAAAACCACTAGATTTCAAACGTAAATAGTTGGCAGTGTGCATAGGATTAGTAAATTGAAAGGGGATTGGTTAGTTACCTAGCTCCATTGCGGCACGATCCGCAACTCGTTGGGCTTGCAACTCCCTCAGATTTGGTTGGTTTGAGGGCCCTGCAGCATCAGTCCTCCTCTTCTTGGGTGCCATTGCAACTTGAAGCTCCAACAATGGTGACTTGGAAAAGTGACAATGAAGGGGCTGGGGGAGGGGGGGCTCGAATGGTGGGTGGCTAGGGTTAGGGTTTGCGAATTGGTGGGGCTCGAGTAAGGTTAGGGTTGGTGGCTAGGTGCGAGTGGTGGTGAGGTTTAGAGTTTTCGAAAGGGTTGGTGGTTTGAATGGTGAGCTAGGTTTTGGGTGGTGTTCGAATGGTAAGGGACGAGTGAGGTTAGGGTTTGGTGAAAGTGAATAGGCGAGTGGTGAGAGAAGAAAAAATTTAGATGTGGTTAGGGTTTGAATGGTGGATGAAGAAGGAGAATTGAAGGGGGAGTGTGGATTCGAAGGGAGGAAGAAGGAAGGAAGAAGAGTGGAGATTTGTGAGGGTCTAGGGTTTGCGTAAGGTATAAGAAGAAGTGAAGAGGAAATCAGGCGAAAAAGGGAAAAAAGAAGGTTGTATCGCGCGATTTCCAGCTGCCACGGTCCGTGGCAGGCGCCACGGGCAGACCGTGGTTAGCGCTGGAAATCGGGTTTTCTGAGAGAATTGTAAGGGGAAGGAGGAGAGAAGCCACGGTCTGTGGCCTTGACCACGGGTGGACCGTGGTCAGTGCTGTCCGTGAGATTTTTGTCTGGGAAAAATGTGAGGAGGGGAGAGACTGGCCACGGTCCGTGGGAAATGCCACGGGTCGACCGTGGTTGGCGCTGTGAGACTGCTTTTCTGGGGAAGTAAAGCCCAGATGATGTATATAAGCTCACTAATGTACTGAATCAAGCAAGCTTATAACATCACAAGGACACCAATATCTCGGGATAGTAAATAACCACAACAATATGATGCAATAAGCATCAAGGAGCGAAAAAGAAATGAATGAAAAGATAGAGACAAGTATTTTCTCACTTGTTACAGTAATTAAACACCTTCAAGTGAAAAGAATACCCGGGCAAGCTTGAAGGACCTCGTTTGGTTACAGAATCTAATCACCTTCCAAATGAGATCACAACAAGTCCACACAACACCACTAGATTGCCAAATCTAGCTACTGGAGTGGAAATGAGAGTTTGAGAAACTCGCAAACAATGAAGCTCAAAGCTTTCTTTGGGTTTTGTATTTCGTAAGATGTGAAGTGAAGTTGCCAATACAATGATACATATACTTGGCTGAAACAAGGGGAAAAGGCAGCCAAGCAAGCAAGCAAGGAGCTCAAACTAACTAGAGTGAGGTTTCCTAATGACGAAGAAACCTCCTAAACGTGGTTAATTAAGCTAGTTACAAATGATTAAAGCTAATACATGTCTTCACTATGAAGTACTCGACCATCATTGGACCAACCATAGACGATCACAACCCTCCACTTGGCACTTCCTCATTGGACGATCTTCATTCACTTAGACTCCAATCCATGCAAGACAAGCAAAAAATTACTTAGAGGTACTCTAACTTTTGAAGAAACAATTTTTTGGTACCCTAACTTTTCAAAACTAATTTTGGGGTACCCTAAATTTTAGGATTAAAAATTACTAGGTGAATTTCCGGCGAAACTCCGATTGATTCAAATCATTTTCGTCCACGAAAACAAAGGGCATTTTCATCCACAAAAACACTTAATTAATTTCCCGCCTAAAACTCACCATTGAATTCAAATAATTGGCCGAAAATTCACCTAATTATTTCTAATTCTAAAAGTTAGGGTACCCCAAAATTGGTTTTTAAAAGTTGGGGTACCAGAAAAACATTTCACCAAAAGTTAGGGTACCCCTAAGTAATTTTTTGCAAGACAAGTGAAGAAACACAAGTGGTTTTGTTCCAAAATGGCGGGAACTTAGCAAGGATCTCCAATACTAATAGGGAAAACTGGACCTCCTGAGAAAAGACCAAAATGCCTTGGAAAGATTGCCAAAATATCAAGGCTGTTCAAGATAAAGGACCTTTATCACTGTCCGAATAAATGACCTTATCGCACGTCAAAAGTAGAACAGTTGTGCAGGAGCCCGAATGACATTCACTGTTGAGATATGGAGACAAGCAGTGAGGACATCACATGAGGTGAATGTCCTTGGCCTCCCTCGACACTAATGCCCTTCTTAATTATGCCCACCAAGTGATAATACTCTTGAATCAATTGGATTTGTGGAGGCGGATTCCCATCATCCCCCCCAAGTTGGAAAGAGTTTGCCCTCAAACTTGGTAGCCCTTCTCCTTCAGCATAATAAGGCTTCAAATCAGAAACATTGAACGTAGCACTTCCTCCATAGTCATCTGAAAGTGCCAGCTTGTAGGCATTGTCTCCCACCTTCTCTAACACTTCAAAAGGACCATCTGCCCTGGGAACCAACTTGCCCTTCCTCCTAGATGGAAAATGATCCTTCCTTAGATGGAACCCAGGTTGGAAAACCACCTTTCTCCTACTCTTGTTAGCCAGATTGGAAGCTTTCTCATTGAACTTGGCTATCTTTTCTCGGACATGTTGGTGTAGCTCCTGAATCTCCTTGGCTCTCACACTAGCATCATGGCTGAACCTGGTTGAGGTAATTATGGGAGCCAAATCCATAGGGGTGATTGGATTCCTCCCATACACTACTTGAAATGGTGACAAACCAGTAGCCTTACTAGGAGCTCTGTTGAAAGCAAACTCGGCATGAGGAAGCAAAGTATCCCATCCTTTCTTGTCTTTGTTCACCAAGGACCTTAGCAGTGTACTAAGCGTCCTATTGGTGACCTCAGTTTGGCCATCGATGCAGGGATGACATCTTTGTCTTTGAACTTGAGTTTGGTACCAAGCTTCTTCCATAAGGTCACCCAAAAGTGACTCAAGAACTTTGCATCTCGATCAGAAACTATGGATTTAGGAACTCCATGTAGCCTTACAACTTCCTGGAAGTACAACTCAGCAACTCTCACAGCATCATAAGTAGTATGGCATGGAATAAAGTGAGCCATCTTTGAAAAACGATCAACAACCACCAAAATAGAATCTTTACCTCTTTGGGTTCTTGGCAATCCGACAATGAAGTCCAGACTGATATCTTCCCAAGGACCTTGGGGTATAGGCAGTGGGGTGTGACGACCTTGTGGTAGGCTGTTACTCTTTGAGAGTTGACATAATGAACACCTTTTGACCAAGTGCTCAACGCCCTTCTGCATTCTCGGCCAGTAGTAATGCTCCTTCATCATTATCGTAGTCTTCTCGATCCCAAATTGACCTGCCAAACTACCTCCATGAACCTCTAAGATGAGAAGCTCACGTAGGCTAGTCTTTGGGATGCACAGCTTGTTTCCCTTAAAGAGAAACCCATGCTCAATGTGGAATAAATCTCCTTGGGGCCGCTGCTGACATGCTTCATAAATTTCCTTGAAATCTTCATCTTCCGGATACAAGGCCTTGAGGTGCTCAAAACCAAGCACTCTCGAATCAAGGACATGTAACAAAAGGAACTTCCTTGAGAGGGCATCAACTCCTTTGTTCAAATGACCGGCCTTGTGGTGGATCATGAAATGACAGGCTTACATATACTCAACTCATTTGGCATGGCGAGGGTTTAGTTTATGCTGGCCTTGAATGATCTTGAGGGCCTCATGATCACTATGCAAAATGAATTCATTACCAATAAGATAATGCCTCCAATGCTCTAATGCTCGAATGATTGCATAAAACTCCTTATCATACACATTGTACTTCTTCTTGGCATCATTCAGCTTCTCGCTAAAATAAGCAATAGACCTACCTTCTTGGGATAAGACAGCTCTTATGCCCAAACCAGATGCATCACACTCAACTTCAAATACCTTTGAGAAACTAGGCAAGGCTAACACAGGGGCAGTAGTTAACCTTTCCTTGATAGTTTCAAAGGCCTTCTGTGCTGATGGAGTCTAAGAGAAACCTTTAGCCTTCACTAACTCAGTCATGGGAGCTAGGATGGTGCTAAAGTTCCTCACAAACCTCCTATAAAAGGAAGCCAAACCATGGAAACTCCTCACTTCTTTGGATCTTTGGTGGGACCGCCAATCTCTTATAGCTTGAATCTTCTCTTCATCCACCTGAATGCCCTCGGCAGAGATCACATAGCCAAGGAACATAACCTTGTTGGTGAAGAATTGGCATTTCCCTAAATTTCCATAAAGCTTTTCCTTGGACAGTATCTCCATCACAGCTTACAAATGCTTGACATGATCCTCCTTATTGTGGCTATAAACAAGTATGTCATCAGAGTAGACAACAACACACTTGCCTATAAGGGCCTTCAAAACCTGGTTCATCAATCTTATAAAGGTAGACGGGGCGTTAGTTAAACCAAAAGGCATGACCAACCATTCATACAGACCTCCTTTAGTCTTGAATGCCGTTTTCCACTCATCCCCTTCAAAGATTCTGATTTGGTAGTAGCCACTCCTCAAATCAATCTTTGAAAACGCTTGAGCCCCATGAAGCTCATCCAGAAGGTCCTCAAGCCTAGGTATAGGATACCTATACTTGATGGTAATCTGGTTGATAGCACGGCAATCAATGCACATTCTTTGACTCCCATCTTTCTTTGGCACTAAGAGAGCTGGTACAACACAAGGACTTAAGCTCTCCCTGATCATCCCTTTGGCGAGAAGGTCATCTACCTGCCTTTGAATCTCCTGAGTATCACTGGGGTTCATTCGGTAAGCTGGTTTATTAGGGAGTATTGACCAAGGAACGAGGTCAATTTTGTGTTGAATGTCCCTCTTGGGAGGTAAACCAGGGGGCATCTCCTCAGGAAACACAAAGGAATAGTGTTCCAGAAGAGGGGCCAGAAGGGGGTGGTCGTTTGTGGAGCTAGGCTGTGTGTTTAGGTCTAGGAGAATAAGGTCCTTATGATCATGAAACTCATGGTGTTCAACAACCAAATTCTCCTTAGGTTTTGGGAGTAGGGTAGGCTTAAGGGGTACAAGGGTGATCTTTTTGCGGTTAAAGAGAAGGGTGTAAGTGTTTGCCCTCCCATCATGGCTCACGGATCTATCAAAAAGCCAAGGCCTTCCAAGTAACACATGACAAGCATCCATAGGTAAAATATCACACCAAAGAGAGTCTTCGTACGCTTTACCTATTGAGAAGTTCAACAAACATCTCTGATCCACGTGAATGCCCTTGCCTTGATTAAGCCACTGGATGGTATAAGGAGCCGGATGAGGACTGGTTTGCAACTTGAGCTTGCTTACCATAGACTGTGAGGCAACATTGGTACAACTTCCTCCATCGATAATCAAAGAGCACACCTTGCCATTGATAGTGCACTGAGAATGAAAAATATTCTCCCGTTGCTCCTGTCCTTCCTTCACAGAAGAGCTACTAAGAACTCTCCTTACCACCAACATCTCCCCTTCGTCTGGTTCCTCAACCACCTCATCATAAACTGGATCACCCAAAGGTTCATTTTCAAGCTCCTCCTCCTCTCCTAGTTCTGGTGCAACAAACAAGGCTGCTTGGTACTCAGCGAGAGACACCACGCGTTTGTTAGGACATTCGGACGCAATGTGTCCAAGTCCTTGGCACCGAAAACATCTCCTTTTATCAATGGGTTTGGGTTCAGTAAAGGTAGGACTTTGTGGGATATATGGCTGAGGGTTTGAAGTAGGTTTAGTGAGGGTGTATTTGGGCTGGAAAGGTTGTTTTTGTGGGGTAAAGGATGGTTTAGGGAATGTGTTTGGACGTGTTTGGGGTTGATTTCTGCTATGAACCTCCTTCCCTCTACTCCTCCATTGTAACTCCACCTTGTGAGCCAAAGAACTCAACTCATCAAGGGAAGTGTAAGGGTGCAACTCCACAACATTCCTCACTCGTTCATCCAAACCAAGAAGATACCTCACAAGTATTTGAGGTTCATTCTCCTTAAGATCACACCTCCAAAGTAAGTGCTCGAACTCCTTGGTATACTCCTCTACTGTTTTGCCTCCTTGAACCAACTGTTGAAGCTTCAAATAGTTATCCTTAAGATAACTGGCTAGAAGGAACTTGGCTTGTAACTTCTCCTTCATTTTCTGCCATGAACGCACTTATCCTTCCCAACAGAAACTCTCTTCTTCTGCAAATTAGTCCACCATATAGATGCATGCTTTCTCAATTTCAAAGCTACAAATTTTACCTTCTTGTCATCGGGAACGTCCTTTAGATCAAAGACCCGTTCTATCGTTTGCATCCAATCCAAGAAAACCTCTGGATCAAGGTTTCCCTCGAATTCTGGTATATCCACCTTGAAATCAAGCCTTTCCTCCTTAGGTGAACGTCTCCTTCTTTGTTCGCTGAGAATCTCCATTTCATCATCTCCAAACGGATTCCCCAAATCAGAAGCACCTCCATCCAAACCTTTAAGCTCTTGGCTCCTCAAGTACATATAGTGCTTGAGTTGAGCTGTAAGGAATTCAACTCGTTTCTCCAACTCTTCTTTCTCCCTTAGAACATCTTCTGGGTTTTGAGGTTGAACTTGACCGGAAGACATAGCTTCGGTTTCTTCTTACTTCACACCAAATGAATCAAAAAAAACTCACCAAGATGGTAAGCTAGTTCTGATACCAATTATGATGTATATAAGCTCACCAATGTACTGAATCAAGCAAGCTTATAACATCACAAGGACACCAATATCTCGGGATAGTAAATAACCACAACAATATGATGCAATAAGCATCAAGGAGTGAAAAACAAATGAATGAAAAGATAGAGACAAGTATTTTCTCACTTGTTACAGTAATTAAACACCTTCAAGTGAAAAGAATACCCGGGCAAGCTTGAAGGACCTCGTTTGGTTACAGAATCTAATCTCCTTCCAAATGAGATCACAACAAGTCCACACAACACCACTAGATTGCCAAATCTAGCTACTGGAGTGGAAATGAGAGTTTGAGAAACTCACAAACAATGAAGCTCAAAGCTTTCTTTGGGTTTTGTATTTCGTAAGATGTGAAGTGAAGTTGCCAATACAATGATACATATACTCGGCTGAAATAAGGGGAAAAGGCAGCCAAGCAAGCAAGCAAGGAGCTCAAACTAACTAGAGTGAGGTTTCCTAATGACGAAGAAACCTCCTAAACGTGGTTAATTAAGCTAATTATAAATGATTAAAGCTAATACATGTCTTCACTATGAAGTACTCGACCATCATTGGACCAACCATGGACGATCACAGCTCTCCACTTGGCACTTCCTCATTGGAGGATCTTCATTCACTTAGACTCCAATCGATGCAAGACAAGTGAAGAAACACAAGTGGTTTTGTTCCAAAATGGCGGGAACTCAGCAAGGACCTCCAATACTAATAGGGAAAACCAAACCTCCTGAGAAAAGACCAAAATGCCCTGGAAAGATTGCCAAAATATCAAGGTTGTTCAAGATAAAGGACCTTTATCGTTGTCCGGATAAATAACCTGATCGCACGTCAAAAGTAGAACAGTTGTGCTGGAGCCCGAATGACCTTCACTGTTGAGATATGGAGATAAGCAGTGAGGACATCACATGGGGTGAATGTCCTTGGCCTCCCTCGACACTAATGCCCTTCTTAATTATGCCCACCAAGTGATAATACTCTTGAATCAATTGGATTTGTGGAGGCGGATTCCCATCACCAGATGGCCACGGTCCAAGGTGAGGGCCTTGGGCAGGCCGTGGGCGCTGCTGGGGCTTCAGGCTGAGCCTCATCTTTGTCATTTCTTTTTTCACTCAACCCCTCAATCACTCTCTCAATTTCTAACTCTCCTAACTCCCTCAAAACTCACCTTCAATCATATTCACACATTTTCACTCTCTTGTTTTACCACAATACCTTACCCAAAAGCTTTTCTTCACTCTCAAACTCGCAAAACTCCCTCAAATCCACCCCTCCATGCTAGTTCTGTTGCTCTAATTCAGCTCTTTCGCTCCCTCTCACTCTCTTTTTTTTTCTTTTTTAATAATCACACACTATACAAAAGAAAGACAATGTTAAGCAACAAAAGGAAAAAAAAGGAACAAAAAAGAAGGAAAAGACTAGAGAAACAAAAGAACTAGGAAAGGGAAAAAGATTGAAAAACAAGAAGAATTAAACTCCTAAGAAAAGGAAAAGGAAAAGGGAAGAAAAGAAAAAGGAAAGTAACACTAAAAAGGCTTGGGTTGCCTTCCAAGAAGCGCTAGTTTAACGTCTTAAGCTAGACGATACTTACCTCAAGTCATACGGGGTCGGCGAGGGCATAACATGCGGCTTTCTCCTCAATTTGGCCCATGATGTAGGGCTTTAGTCGCTACCTGTTGACTTTAAATGTGCCGATAGACTCACTCCATACTTCCACAGGTCCATGGGGATATGCTTGCATAACTTGGAATGGCCTGGACCACCGGGATTTCAGCTTTCCCGGAAACAATCTCAACCTCGAGTTGAACAAAAGGACCATGTCTCCTTCCTTGAACCTCTTTGTCAAGATGAACTTGTCATGCCACTTCTTGGTCCTCTCTTTGTAGATCCTTAAACTCTTTTGCAACCATAGCTCCTCCAGTTCTTGCAATTGAAGCATTCGCTTCTCACCGGTTGCCTTGGAATCGAAGTTTAGAGTTCGGACTGCCCAAAATGCTCGATGTTCCATCTCTACGGGAAAATGACACGACTTCCCAAACACCAACCAGAATAGAGTGGTGCCAAGGGGAGTCTTGAACGGCGTGCGGTACGCCAACAAAGTGTCATCAAGCTTCAATGACCAATCCTTCCGGGATCGGTCAACCGTCTTCTCGAGGATGCTCTTCACCTCCCTATTCGATAGCTCCACTTGACCGCTTGTTTGAGGATGGTAAAGTGTTGCCACCTTATGGAACACCCCATACTTCTTCAAGAGCGTTTCAAGCGGTTGGTTGCAAAAATGGGTGCCATTGTCACTCAATAAGGCTCTAGGAGTGCCAAATCGAGTTAAAATGTTCTTCTTGAGGAATTTGATAACAACCCTTGAATCATTGGTCGGAGATGCAATTGCTTCCACCCACTTGGATACGTAATCCACAGCAAAAAGGATGTAGAGGTTCTTGTGAGATGGAGGGAAAGGACCCATAAAGTCTATCCCCCACACGTCGAAGAGCTCAACCTCTAGGATTCCGCTTTGGGGCATCTCGTGCCTCTTAGAAATGTTGCATGTCCTTTGACACCGATCACATGCGAGCACATGCTCCCTTGCATCCTTGGTGAGGGT
This sequence comes from Portulaca oleracea, assembly GCA_029582165.1. NCBI lineage: Eukaryota > Viridiplantae > Streptophyta > Magnoliopsida > Caryophyllales > Portulacaceae > Portulaca > Portulaca oleracea. Next base: position 5,159,669 of record CM055878.1, on the reverse strand, counting down.
CGGCCAGTAGAAGTCGGCTTGCAAAACCTTGGAAACAGTTTTTTTCGGGGCCAAAATGTCCACCATAAGTAGTGGAATGACAATGATGCAACACTCCTTGAACCTCCTCCTCTGGAATACACCTTCGATACACCCCATCGGCACACAACTTGAAAAGAAGTGGTTTTTCCCATACATAGCTCTTCACCTCGAATAAGAACCGCTTCTTTTGTTGATACGATAGGTCCGGTGGTAGCACTCCACATACAAGGTAGTTGACGTAGTCGGCATACCATGGAATGAATGGGGTACACACAACCATGAGTTTCTCTTCCAGAAAAGAATCATCAATAGGGAGCTTCTCCTTCGGAACATTCTCCAATCGAGAGAGATGATCGGCCACCACGTTTTGCAATTCGGGCTTGTCTCGAATCTCTAAATCGAATACTTGGAGCAATAACACCCAGCGAATGAGCCGAGGTTTAGAGTCCGAATTCTTCATAAGGTGTCGAACGGCGGCATGATCGGTGAACACAATCACCTTGGAGTTGATCAAGTATGGTCGAAACTTCTCCAAGGCGAAAACAACCGCCAAGAACTGCTTCTCCGTGGTGGCATAGTTAACTTGAGCCTCAACCAGAGTTCGACTCGCATAGTCCGGGGCTTGCACAATGGGCGCAGTGATCAAAGCTTCTTTCAACCTGTTAAAAGCACTCAAGAAAACATCATCAAATACAAAAGGCACATCTTTGACAAGCAATCGGGTGAGAGGCCTAGCAATTTTAGAAAAATTCTTTATGAACCGTCGGTAAAAACCAACGTGTCCAAGAAAACTCCTAACACCCTTAACAGAAGTTGGAGATGGTAGTCTTTCAACCACCTCAACTTTTGCTTTGTCAACTTCAATGCCTTTGCTTGACACAACATAACCAAGGACTACACCCTCTTGTACCATAAAATGGCACTTCTCCCAATTCAAAACCAAATTAACTTCTTCACATCGAGACAATACTTTAGCAAGATTTCTCAAACAATGATCAAAAGTATTGCCATAGACTGAAAAATCATCCATAAAAACCTCCATAATATCCTCAATAAAATCAGAGAAAATAGCCATCATACATCGTTGAAAAGTAGCAGGTGCATTGCACAACCCAAATGGCATTCTCCTATAGGCAAAGGTACCATAAGGACATGTAAAGGTAGTCTTTTTCTGATCACTAGGGTGGATAGGGATTTGGAAAAACCCGGAATACCCATCTAGATAGCAAAAGTATGATTTATTCGCTAGTCTTTCAAGCATTTGGTCAATAAAGAGGAGAGGGAAATGGTCTTTCGGGTGACATCATTCAGTTTGTGATAATCAATATACATCCTCCACCCCGTAACAGTCCTAGTAGGAATCAACTCATTGTTCTCATTGTTCACCACAGTCATCCCCCCCTTCTTAGGCACAACATGCACCGGATTCACCCACTCACTATCAGAAATAGGGTAGATAATCCCAGCATCAAGCAATTTCAAGACCTCCTTTTTCACCACCTCTTTCATGTTAGGGTTCAACCTTCTTTGATTTTCTACGGTGGGTTTATAGTCATCTTCCATTAAAATCCTATGCATGCAAACCGAGGGACTAATGCCCTTAAGGTCATCTATGGTATAGTCATTGGCCATATGATACGACCTAAGGACTCTCAACAATGAATCAATTTCAGCAGCATTCAAATTTGCATTCACAATCACAGGATAAGAGGAATTAGGGCCAAGAAATTCATACCTTAGAGAAGAAGGGAGAGGTTTCAGTTCTACCTTTGGAGCTTCTTTCTCACTCGAAGCTTGCTTGCTTTCATTTTCAGTCTCTAGTGCTTCCACCGTTTTCAGCGTCAATGGAACTTCTGGGATGCCTCCAAGAGCTTCACACAATGGGCAACCTCGGGATCGTGATCCTGAGTTTTAGTGTTAAACAACAAACAAAGCTCAAGAGGATCATGAGAACAAGTGTTAGTGTTATCTTCCCTAAGAATGGAATCAAATACATCCACTCTAAGGAAATCATCAGCAAATGCAAGGAATTTAGCAACTTCAAACAGATTAAACTCAGCTTTCTCACCTCCTACACTAAAAGACATCCAACCATTCTTTACATCAATGCAACACCCAGTTGTAGCCATGAAAGGTCTACCAAGAATAATAGGGGTACGGGTGTCTTCCTCCATCTCAAGGATAACAAAGTCAACAGGAACAAAGAAACTACCTAACTTAATGGGAGCATCCTCTAAGATTCCTATGGGAAACTTGACTGATCGGTCGGTCAACTGGAGGGAAATGGTAGTGGGCTTTAGTTCATCCATACCAAGCTTTTGGGACAAAGAGAGAGGTATAAGACTGACACTAGAACCAAGATCACATAATGCACGGTCAATGGAAATCTTTCCAACTTCATAAGGAATGGTGAAGCTACCAGGATCCTTAAGCTTCAGGGGAAGCTTATTTTGAAGCACGACGCTACATTGTTCCGTCAATGCCACTGTCTCATGCTCTTCAAACTTCCTTTTGTTTGTCAAAATTTCCTTCAAAAATTTAGCGTAGGAAGGCATTTGAGACAGAGCATCGTTGAAGGGAATATTAATGTAGAGTTTCTTGAGGACCTCCAAGAACTTCCCGAATTGATTATCACTCTTAGCCTTAACCAATCTTTGAGGTAAGGGCAAAGGTGGAGTGTAAACTCTTAGGGAAACTCTTGTTAAATCCTTACAAACTTCTTTCTCACCTTGCACATCAACATCAGTCACAAGTTCTTTAAGAGGCACATTTACCTCTCCATGCACACTATCATTCACATTCACATCAAAATTCACATCATTAACAACATTCTCAACATCAATCACATTCTCAGCAACATCATCATGCACATCAACAACAACATGCTCATCATACATATCCCTAGGCCCCGGCAATTGCGTCCCACTTCTTAAGGTTATGGCATTGCATTGGTCTTTTGGGTTCGCTACAGGTTGGCTCGAAAGCTTTCCTGGAGGAGTGGAGGAAGTACTAGCCTGGCTAGCAATCTGAGACTCAAGCATTTTGTTGTGAGTTGCCAATTGGTCAACCCTATCAACTAAAAGATTGATGGTCTCTTCATGCTGAGTTTGAGCCGTCAATATGCGTTCCACCACTGCACTCCAGTCAGGCTCTTGGGTTTGTTGAGGTTGGGGTTGGGCTTGTTGTCTTTGGAAACCAGGTGGTCTTTGGGCCTGTTATTATTGGTGCGGTCCCGTGGGATTGTTATTCCGATAGGAAAAATTAGGATGATATCTCAATCCCGGGTTGTAAACATTAGAGTACGGGTCAAAGTTCTGTTTTGGGTTTCCAATGTAATTGGCCTGGTCCTAGATCTCGGGACTAGCTAACCCAACAGGACAAAACATGGTCTCATGCTCAAATGAATTACAAGAAGCACTCGGTTGGGGAGGGTTGGTATTCACATGCAAGCAGTCTATCTTTTGAGTCACAACATCTATTTTAGCAGTTAAAACAGAAATGACATCTACGTCATACTTACCATCTACGTCATACTTACCTCCCGTTCTCGAGGAACGGGGCTTGGACCACTGATCACTGTTAGATGTCATTTGCACGATCAGAGTGTAGAGCTCATCGACCCCTTGCTCATTATGTTCCCTCCAGCTGCTGCGAGGATCATCGCACTCAATTGATCATCCACTCCATTGTAGAAAGCCTGGATGGGCACCCATGGCTCAAAACCATGTTGTGGACACAGGCGAAGAAGATCTTTGAACCGTTCCCAAGTGATAAGTGCTTCTTGTATATATGAAAACTTGGTTGTTTTGATAAGAATTTGGGGAATATTTGATATGATTATATTATTTTATGCCCGAATTTCCCATATTACGCTTGGTTTGGAGTTTGGTGAGTTTTGTAGGTAATTTGTGAAGAATCCATGTAAACCGAGCCAAAAATCAAGTGTAGATCCAAGTTATGTACATAAAGGACCAAGAAGTGAGAAGTTGGATCACCCAAGGCCCAAATAGTGGCCCAAAGAGCTCCTAGGCCCGAGATAGCAGTGACACGGGTGCCCAAAGTAGGGGCACGGGTCGTGTCTATGACCAGGAAGTGTGGAAATTGATGCAGTGAAGCGACACGGGTAGGGGCACGGTCCGTGTCAGTAGGGGCACGGTCCGTGTCACCCCTGGCATGGTCCGTGTCGCCTGCGTCTCTTCATTCCAGCGGTTTTGAGTTGCAATTTGCCTATATTATGCTATTTTCGGCTGATTTTGGGGGTAATCATCATTCTAGCATCCTCCACTCCATAACCTAACCTTAATCCATATCCTTCATCATCCATAATCCATCCACCATTGAAGATTGAGAGAAGATTGAAGATCGAAGAGCAACTTGAACACACCTTGAAGTGGAGGAGCAAAAATCCTCCATTGTTAATTCCTAGCAAGATTGTTCTTCCCTTTAGTTTATTTCTCATTCTCCCATAGACTTTTATATGCTTTCTAGAGTAGATTTCAATTGCTTTGTAGTTTCAAACATGAGTAGTGAGTAGTTCTTTTTAGTTTGGGGGGATGAACCTTTGAAGTTATTTGATGAATTGACTTTGTTGGATTGAATTATCATGAATTTAGTTTATTTCAATCTATTTGGCCTTTGAATTGAACTAATATTGCTTTTGCTTGATCACCAATTGCATGTAACTAGGATGTTGAATGAAGTAGCGAAAGGAGAAGTTTGATTTACCGAAACCTAGGCTAAACTAATAAAAAATTGTCTAGACATAGAAGTTTTTAATTAGGGTTCGATAATTAGATCTTTAACCTTGATTAAATCAAAATAACCATGAAAGTAGGTGATTGATTTGTCTTGGCAATTCGCTTTAGTGACAAAATCTCATTGCGGAGTATTTTATGCAATTATCGAACCTTGATTGTGCAAACTAATGAAATGAGTGTTTAATCCACATCGTTGATTCGTCACTTGACTTAGGTATTGTCCCTCGAACGTCTTTTTATCTTTGATTAATTCAGAAAAGTTTGTGTGAATATTAGTTTGTTTAGACCTTGATTGTGGTTAGAATTAGGATTAGTTGCTTCAAACAAAAACCTGATCGACTTAGCAATCAACTAGGAGGCTAGTTCAGTGAATTGAAAGAAAAAGTACCTGTGGGAACGACCTTGATTCATGCTACAATTTCACCCCTGCGCTTGCGGCTTACCAAGTTTTTGGCGCCGTTGCCGGGGACTTTGTCCCTAGCCAGCCATTGAGCGAATACCCTAAGGTTGCCTAAGTCATTTAATTTCTGTTTTGAATTTTATTGGTGTTTTGGTTTTGTCTTGCCAGGTTTACTCTATGTGCATGCAAAAAGCTCCACTCTTTGAGTTTGATCCTGAAATCGAAAGAACCTTTCGCTCACGGCGGAAGAAGCAGAAGAAGACAAGAAGAGAACTCCAAGAGAAAGAACGCCATGTCCGGTGGCGGCGGCGGCGGCGGCGAGCCTAGAGTCACGCTTGGCTCTTATGTGATGCCCAATGTCACAAATCAACCTTCCGCCATAAATCCTCCAAATGTGGCCTCGAATGATTTCGAGCTAAGCAGTTCACTCATCAATTTGGTGAAGACCAACCCATTCTATGGCCTTCCCAATGAAGATCCCAACCGGCACCTTCGCCTATTCAACCAAGCATGTGAGACCTTTAAGGCAAATGGTGCAACGCCTGATGCAATCAAGCTGCGATTGTTTCCCTTCTCACTTGAAGGGAAGGCTTGGGAGTGGTTGGACTCTCTTCCATCAAGCTCCGCCATCAGCACTTTTCACCAACTTGCTAGCGTATTCTTAGCGAAGTACTTTCCTCCTAGCAAGTTGACGAGCCTCTGGAATCAAATCTCAACATTTGTCCAAGAGCCGGATGAGTCCCTCTATGAAGCGTAGGAGAGGTTCAAGGACCTCTTACATCAATGCCTCCACCATGGATTCGAACCATGGGTCCCGATACAAGATTTCTACAACGGGGTGGATGACAACTTGAGGGCCAACATCTTGGCGACGGTGGGAGGCAATATCATGTCCAAAACAGTGGTAGAACTTCAAACTTTGATTGAGGAGATGGCGATCAATAGCTACCAGTGGTCAAAGCCCCGTTCCAAGAGGATGAGAGGTAAGTATGATGTTGATGTTATTTCTATGTTGAATGCTAAGTTGGTTGCCATGACTAAGAAGATGGATTTGTTGAATGTAAATGCTCCCTCTCCCCAACCATGTGCGTCGTGTCAATCAAATGAGCATGAGACCTTGAATTGTCCTAGTGGGTTGGTTAGCGATGAATTGACCGAAGTGGTAAACTATGTTGGTAACCCTTCTAATAGGCAAAATTTGACCCTTTCTCCAATACCTACAATCCCGGTTTTAGGTTCCACCCGAACTTTTCTTACCGGAACAATAACCAAATGGGTCAACCCCAAGGGCAAAGACAAACCCAAGCACCTCCACTACAAGCTCCCCAAAAGCCTAGCCTTGAGGCCATGATACAAGCTTTAATGTTGTCTCAACAACAACATCAACAACGACAACTTGAGCATCAACAAAGACAAGATGAGGTGATTAAGGCCTTAGCTACGAAAGTTGACCTTATAAGCACCCACACTCAAATGCTTGAGAATCAAATTGCTATTCAAGCTAGTACCTCCACTACCCCTCCAGGAATGCTTCCCGGAAAGCCCGTACCTAACCCTAAGGAACAATGTCAAGCCATAACCTTAAGGAGTGGCACACAATTTGAGGGGCCTAAAAATCCTAGGATTGAGCATGTGGTGATTGATGTGCCTAAAGATGTTGAAAATGTTGTGATTGATGCTGAGAATGTTGTGGTTGATGAGGAGGTGTCACCGCCCTCCAAAGATTCTATGATTGATGTTGATGTGCAAAATGAGAAAGAGGTTCTTAATGACCCACCGAAAACTGCCCAAAGGATTTATACTCCACCCGTGCCTTTCCCTCAAAGATTGGCTAGGGCAAAACTTGACAAACAATTTGGGAAGTTCTTGGAGGTCATCAAGAAGCTCGAGATTAGCATACCATTCACCGAGGCCTTGTCTCAAATGCCCGCCTATGCCAAATTTTTGAAAGAGATTTTAAGCAACAAAAGAAGGCTAGAAGAGCATGAGACAATGGCTTTGACTGACCATTGTAGTGCCGCGATCCAAAACAAGCTTCCTTCTAAGCTTAAGGATCCCGATAGCTTCACCATTCCATGTGTTGTAGGGAACATTTTCATTGATCGTGCTTTGTGTGATTTGGGGTCAAGTGTGAACTTGATGCCCCTTTCTTTGTCTCAAAAACTTGGTATGGGTGAGCTGAAACCCACTACCATGTCCCTACAACTTGCTGACCATTCTGTGAAATACCCCTTGGGTATACTTGAGGATGTCCCTATCAAGGTGGGTGACATCTTTGTGCCTGTTGACTTTGTGATACTTGATATGAATGAGGACTTGCGCACCCCAATCATTCTTGGAAGGCCTTTCTTGGCCACTTCGGGGTGTTGTGTTGATGTGAAAAATGGCAAGATGACTTTTGATGTGGGAAGTGATAAGATTGAGTTCAATGTGAATAAAGCTTCTAAATTTCCTTCTATTTCTGATGATTGTAACTTCGTTGATTCGATTGAGGGAATAGTTAGGGAACATGAGTCTAACCATTGGCCAAGTGATGATCCACTTGAGCTATGTTTGCTGTTTTGTGACTATTTGCAGGATGACAACCCCGAGGTTGCAATTTGTGCTGAGTTGTTGGAAGCATCCCCACCATTCCCACCGGGGTTTGCCAAGATTGAGAAGTTGGAGGTGGAAGAATAGCCTACACATGCTGCGAAAAAGGCTCCAGAGGTAGAATTGAAGCCTCTTCCATCTTCTTTGAGGTATGACTTTCTAGGTCCCAATTCCACATATCCTGTCATTGTAAATGCAAACTTAAACAAATCTGAAAAATCTGCTTTGTTGGAAGTTTTAAGATTGCATCGCAATGCCATAGGATACACTTTTGATGACCTAAAGGGTATTCACCCTTCGTTTTGCATGCATCGCATCCTCATGGAGGAAAACCATAAGCCTTCCATTGAGCATCAAAGGAGGCTTAATCCTACCATGAAAGATGTTGTGAAAAAAGAGGTTTTGAAATTGTTGAAGGTCGGTATTATCTACCCTATCTCTGATAGTGAGTGGGTAAGCCCGGTCCATGTTGTGCCTAAAAAGGGAGGAATGATTGTTGCGAAAAATGATAAAAATGAATTGATCCCCACTAGAACGGTAACGGGTTGGTGAATGTGTATTGACAATAGGAAATTAAACAAAGCCACCCGGAAAGACCACTTTCCCCTCCCTTTTGTAGACCAAATGCTAGAAAGACTTGCAAAGAATTCCCATTTTTGCTACCTAGATGGCTATTCCAGATTTTTCCATATCCCGATTCACCCAAAAGACCAAGAGAAAACCACTTTTACATGTCCTTATGGAACTTTTGCATATCGGAGAATGCCTTTCGGGTTATGTAATGCACCCGCTACTTTTCAAAGATGTATGATGGCTATATTCTCCCAATTTATTGAGGACATAATGGAGGTTTTTACGGATGATTTTTCTGTTTATGGCTCCCCATTTGAACATTGTTTAAATAATTTGAAAAAGGTGCTAAATCGATGTGAAGAAGTTAACTTGGTCTTGAATTGGGAAAAGTGCCATTTTATGGTGCAAGAGGGGGTAGTTCTTGGTCATGTTGTTTCATCTAAGGGCATTGAAGTTGATAGAGCAAAGGTGGAGGTGATTGAAAAATTGCCGCCACCAAATTCTGTAAAAGGAGTGAGGAGTTTTCTTGGACATATTGGTTTTTACCGGCGGTTCATAAAAGATTTTTCAAAAATTGCAAAACCACTCACCCAATTTCTCATCAAAGATGTGCCCTTTGACTTTAATGAAGAGTTCTTGAGTGCTTTTCTCAGGTTGAAGGAAGCTTTGGTCACCGCTCCCATCGTACAAGCACCAGATTGGGATTTTCCCTTTGAAGTGATGTGCGACGCAAGCGATCATGCGGTGGGGGCTGTTTTGGGGCAAAGGAAGGACAACAAGCCCTATGTGATTTACTATGCAAACAAGACGTTGGATGGAGCTCAAGTTAATTATGCCACCACCGAGAAGAAGTTCTTAGAGGTTATCTTCGCTTTGGACAAATTCCGCTCTTATTTGATCAATTCCAAGGTGATTGTTTTCACGGATCATACTGCTCTACGGCACCTCTTGACTAAGGCAGATTCTAAGCCTCGCCTCATTCGTTGGGTCCTTTTACTCCAAGAGTTGGACCTCGAAATCCGAGACAAACCCGGATTGCAAAATGTGGTGGCCGATCATCTTTCAAGATTGCAACTTGAGGCTCAAAGTGATGATGATATTCCCATTGATGATTCCTTCCCACATGAGCAACTTTTTGTTCTTGCTCATCAAGTCGCCCCTTGGTGTGCGGACATAGTGAACTTCATTGTTAGTGGTGTACTTCCCCCAGAGATGTCATGGCAACAAAAGAAGAGGTTTCTTTCCGAGTTGAGGAGATATGTTTGGGAAGAGCCTCTACTTTACAAGCTTTGTGGGGATGGAGTGTATAGAAGATGTTTGCCGGAAGATGAAGTTCAAAGTGTGCTCCATCATTGTCATGCCACTACTTGTGGTAGTCATTTTAGCACCGACAAGACCGTTGCAAAGGTGCTCCAAGTCAGGTTCTATTGGCCTACACTCTCCAAGGATGTGAGAAATTTTGTGCTTTCATGTGACAAGTGCCAGAGATCCGGAAGTATTTCCAAGAGGAATGAGATGCCACAACATTACATTTTAGAGGTGGAACTTTTTGATGTGTGGGGGATAGACTTCATGGGTCCCTTCCCTCCTTCTCACAACAACCTCTACATTTTGGTGGCAGTAGATTACGTTTCAAAGTGGGTTGAAGCAATTGCAACACCCACCAATGATTCCAAGGTGGTGATTAAGTTCCTCAAGAAGATTTTTGCAAGATTTGGAACTCCAAGGGCCTTATTGAGTGACAATGGCACTCATTTTTGCAATCGGCCTCTTGATGCTCTTCTAGCCAAGTATGGGGTGACACACCGAGTTGCTACACCATATCATCCCCAAACTAGTGGCCAAGTGGAGCTTTCTAATCGGGAAATCAAGAGCATGTTGGAGAAGACAGTCAACCGTTCGAGGAAAGATTGGTCTCTTAAGTTAGATGATGCATTGTGGGCCTATCGGACCGCATACAAGACTCTATTGGGAACCACTCCGTACCGGTTAGTATATGGCAAAGCATGTCATTTGCCGATTGAGTTGGAACACAAGGCTTTTTGGGCTGTTCAAACTCTCAACTTCGACCTTGCAAAGGTTGGAGAAAAGAGGATGTTGCAACTTCAAGAACTTGATGAATTGAGGTTGGAGGCCTATGATAGTGCCAAGTTATACAAGGAAAGGACTAAGAAATGGCATGACAAGCACATTTTCAAGAAGAGATTTGAAGAAGGAGACCAAGTGTTGTTGTTCAATTCAAGGTTGAAATTCTTTCCGGGCAAGCTTAAGTCCCGATGGTCGGGCCCTTTTCGGGTTTTGAAGGTTTTTCCCCATGGTGCGGTTGAGATTTGTGGGGATAATTCCGAGCCATTCACGGTCAATGGGCATAGACTTAAGCCCTATTTGGTTGGTCAACCTCTTGAAGATCGCCAAAACTTCAACCTCACCGCTCTCGATACGGTTTGAGAGGTACTTGGTCAAGCTTTGGACGTTAAATAAGCGCTTCTTGGGAGGCAACCCAAGTTTTAATGCTTTATTTTTATTTTTTATTTTTTATCTTTTATTTTACATTTTGATTATTTTATTTTTAGGATTTTTAGATTTTTCGTATTTTATTTTTCAATTTTTTTTAGGATTTTTAGAGGTTTCTTTTCTTTTGTTTTGTTTTTTTTTTTTTTGTATAGAAGAAAATCTTGAAAAAGAAAAAAAAAGTGAAAAAAACAAAACAAAATAAAACAAAAAAGAGAGAGAGAGAGAGTTGAAAAAATGAGTGAAAAGAGTTTAAGTGGAAAAGGGTGGAATGTAAGAAAATGAGTGAAATCTAAGAAAAAAATGTATAATTGAGAGTTGAGGCAGTTGTGGGGTTTGAACTCAAGACCATACAAGGTGAAAGCAAAGGAGCACGGGTAGTGCCTACTTGGGCACGGTCCGTGCGCCCCTCCAGAACCTCAGCACCTTGGCATGTAAGTGACGCACGGTCCGTGCCCATCTGGCACGACTCGTGTCCTCATCGAAACCCTAAAAAAATAAAAACTCAGCTTTCTCCCTCTTTTCTTTGATGTCTCGGTCCGTACCTTTCTCTCCATCCTCGACCAACCACACCCTCCATCCTTTCCTACGCCCCACCATCAACCACAACCCGCGACCACCCCATCTCCCTTTCTTCTCTTTCGCGTCACCGACGTCTCTGCGCCCGCCACACTTCTCCCCACCACTCCATCGCACGCTTCTTCTCCTCCTTCTTCTGTTCGACCGCGCGCGCTACACAGCACACCACGCTCGCCACACTTCTCCCCACAACTCCACAGCCCCCTTTTCTCCCTAAACCCTACCAATCCAAGTTCTCCTCTTTTCTCCTTTTCTCTTGAACGCAGGTTTGATTCTTGTATATATTTAGTTTCCTTTGCTTAATTTGCTAATTTTTGAGATACATTGTCTTTGTATTTGAATTTAGGGTTTCTTTGTGCTTAATTGGTTTAGTTTGGTAGGTGCCCAATTCAATTACTGAGGTTAATTCGAACCCTATTGCTCAATCTTGTTTGAATTGTTCAACTTTGATTTCTCTTATCTTGGTTGAATTGTTTGGAGAGCAATTGTTATGCTTTGGGTTTGGTTGTGTATTTGGTGTGGTTTGTCTAAAAAATTAGTGTGTTTACTTGGTTAATTGTATATACATTGAGTTTTTGTTGGTAGTAACTTAGTCCTTGTGTATAGCTAACTTGCTTCTTGCGTTAGTTTTAGTTTAATTTAGTCTTAGGTAAGAGTTTGTGGTTATTTGTATATACTTTGTATTCACCATTGTAGTGTTTTTCGTAGTGTTGCTCTTGCGTATGGTTTGTTTGGTTTGGAATGTCAATATGGTTTTAGCTTATCTATTGGTTGGATTTTATCTTAGGAGTCTAGGTTAGTGTTCTCTTGCTTTGGTTTTGAGTAAATGATGGTATGAAAAAACTAACTTCACCATCGATTTTGAGTCTTTTGTACTTTTGTATATAACTAATGTTGTTGTAAAACCTTTTTGTCGAAAGGTGGTTAGGGGTCGAGGTCAAGTTCAAGAGGAACCTCTTTCAAAGAAGAGGAAAGGTGATGGAGGCAAGGGCAAGGATAAAGGTGCGCGTTCTTCACGGCACAACCGAGGTAATAATCCCTTCAATCTTGAGGGTGATATGTATGATCGTTATCTTGCTTTGAGCAAACGTAAAGTTGTGGCCACTAGATACATGCATGAACCATTTTTGGATTCGACTGGTATGTTAGCTGATGTGGAATGGTTGTTAAATAGATGTGGCATGTTGCGCTTTGCTCGAATGAGAGAACCGACATATAGAAACCTGACCTTGGAAGTGCTTAGCACCATCGAAGTTGACTTGACCACTAGGGATGGTTTGATTAGCTTTAACATTGATGAGGAGACCCATTCCCTGACTTTAGAGGAGTTCGCTGAGATTTATAACCTGCTTGTTATTACTGATAGAGGGAAGAGGGAGGTGCCTGTTGATGATGAATGGAACCTCAAATCCTTTTGGTAGTTCCTTACCACAAGGACTGACTATAACCCCCGCAAATCTAAGTGCACCGCCATCCGCAATCCGACTTTTCGGGTTACTCAGCGGATTTTATCATGTGGTATGTTTGGACGAGGTGATAGTATGAATGTGGCTTCTAAAGCTGAATTTTATGTACTGTGGGGGATGTATTATGCTCGACCTGATATTAACCCTGCTGCACTCTTCGCTCTTCATTTAGAGAGACATGCTAGCCTCGGGAAAGGGGATATTGTTATGGGGGGGTTTACTCATTGTATTAGCGAAACATTTTGGTTGGGACCCTGTTCGCCATCAGCGGGATTTAGTTGGTGGACCTTTGCCTTTGGATGCTAAGACCTTTTGTTCTATGAAAATGTGTGCATTGGACGGGCTGCTGTTTTGTGGCGGTACCCTAACAATGAGTTTATGCGACTTCCCCATGATAATGTGTCCATCCAACATGTCCCTAACATACTCTTTCTACCACCCATGGACCCGAACCAGCCCGCTCTTGAGGCTCCACTTGCCATCCGATAGGATGGAGAGAGTGGTGAAAGTAGCGACGATGAGCCACATGATGAGAGTGATGGTGAGCCTACCCTTGAAGAGAGGCTTAACGACCTCCAAATCTATTGTAAGCTTGAGTTTCAAGCTCTTCGGGACTCCCAGGGTAGAATTGAGCGTAGCCAAGATGAGATGCTTGCCTTAATGCGTTCCGTTCGTGATTGGCAGCTTAACCATACCTGCAACCCACCCCCACCTCCCCCTCCATGATACTTCTCTGTGATCTTTTTGTAAATCCTCCTTTGTTTCTCGGGTAATGTTTTGCATTGCGGACAATGCTCGGTTCAAGCATGGGGGGATTTGTGTAAAACTATGTGGATATGTGTGGTTTGAGTCGTTTTTATTTTGATTTTACTTGTTTTGAGTCTTTTTCTTTTGTTTTTATTTGTTTTTCTTTGTTTTTCTAGTTTACTTTTACTTGTTTTGAGTCTTTTTCTTTTGTTTTTATTTGTTTTTCTTTGTTTTTCTAGTTTAGTTTTACTTGTTTTGAGTCTTTTTCTTTTGTTTTTATTTGTTTTTCTTTGTTTTTACTTGTTTTGCATCCATATTGTCTTTTCTTCTTTTCGTAGTTTGTTTTAGTTTTCATATTTTCTTATTTTCATTTTGAGTCTAGTAAAAAAAAAATTTTGCAAAAAAATTGAAAAATGAAAAAATCATAAAAAAATTAGAAAATTAGAAAAATTAGAAAAAAAACAGTTTGATATAGGATTAGGCGAGATAGTTTTGAGTCGACTTGATTTGATCTTGTATAGCCCGTTTGTGAAGGACTGTGAATTGACACGAGTTGTGAAGCTAAATGTTGTGAGAATTATGCTAGGAAAATGAGATTGATTACCTTTGTCTCTATTTTAAGAGTGAGTTGTGCATGTGCATATCTTTTTAAACTGGGTAATGATTGTTGAATGCTACCCGTGAGTCCACATAAGCCTAAAAGACAATACTAACCATTTTTATTGGTCTTATTTCCATGAGTGGCTTACCATTGTGGCATCCTCCTTCATTTGCTTTGCATCTCCTTGAAATTGCTATGCATTGTGCTTTGACAAGATGACAGAGGCATTAGGAATTGAACCCACAAGCCTTGGCCACCCGTTTATATCAGAATATCCATAGTTAGCCCCTTCTTGCCTTGACCATTTCTTTTCTTGAACCCGCATTATAAGCCCTGGCCAATTATATAATTTCTACCCTTAAGTCATTACTTGAAATGTTTTGAGTGTGAAGTTGGGTTGATTGTGGTACTTTTGTGGTTTGGTTTGAGGTGGGGATTGGTTTGAATTGTACATATTGGTTTGATTCCCCAATTATGTACATAAAGGTTGTTGATTGGACTTGGAAACTTGCCTAGTGTGTTGTTTATATGTGTGTGTGTGTGTGTTTCAATCTTTAAAAAAAACAGAAAAAAATAGAAAAAAAGTCAAAAAAGAAAAAAAATCAGAAAATTCCGGAAAAATGAAAAAAAAGAGAATAAAGTGTTTGGCATTGTGTTTCTTTTATTTCGAGGCAAGTTTCCAATTGATTGTGGGGATGATTTGGATTGATTATAAGTGGTGAGAGTGAATGTATGTTGAATTGGTGCGAAATAGTTTCAAGCTTTGGCTTTTAGCTCCACATTTCCCAAATGTTGTCCACTTCTTACCCTTAACCCTAGCCCCGTTACAACCCTTGAAAGTCCTCTTGATTGTCATTGTTGCTTTGCAAATTGCGGTAGAGAGTTGAGATTCTTAGCAAGTACGCGGTTGGTTGTAGCTTTGGTTTGAGTATTGAGCGAGCCTTTAATGATTTATTCACATTTAAACACATGAGATGAGTGTTTCCACATTCCCAAAAAAGTGAGTTTGCTCTCAATCTTACCTAGTTTCATGCTTAACATGTCACTTCTTATCTCATCGGTGAATAAGGGTGATTGTTGATCTTGATATGATGAATGTCATTCTTGTATAGTTTGTCTTCATTTACTCGTGTAACTTGGCTATTTCTTCATTCTTGGGTTGTACTTTATATTAGATTAGGTTGATTGAATGTCCTATCAATGCCTATCAATGCCATCCTGAGGAGTTGTAATTAAATAAATATTTTCATTTTTATTATTTTTACTTTTGAGTCTTTTTATTCTTTCTTTGAGTTCTTTGAGTCCTTTTTGGCCCGGTTTCTTTCTTTTTCTTTTATTTTCTTTCTTTGCTTTTTCTTTTGAGTTTGGACTTGCTTAGGGACAAGCAAGGACTAAGCATGGGGGATTTTGATAAGTGCTTCTTATATGAAAACTTGGTTGTTTTGATAAGAATTTGGGGAATATTTGATATGATTATATTATTTTATGTCCGAATTTCCCATATTACGCTTGGTTTGGAGTTTGGTGAGTTTTGTAGGTAATTTGTGAAGAATCCATGTAAACCGAGCCAAAAATCAAGTGTAGATCCAAGTTATGTGCATAAAGGACCAAGAAGTGAGAAGTTGGATCACCCAAGGCCCAAATAGTGGCCCAAAGAGCTCCTAGGCCCGAGATAGCAGTGACACGGGTGCCCAAAACAGGGGCACGGGTCGTGTCTATGACCAGGAAGTGTGGAAATTGATGCAGTGAAGCGACACGGGTAGGGGCACGGTCCGTGTCAGTAGGGGCACGGTCCGTGTCACCCCTGGCACGGTCCGTGTCGCCTGCGTCTCTTCATTTCCGGCGGTTTTGAGTTGCAATTTGCCTATATTATGCTGTTTTCGGCTGATTTTGGGGGTAATCATCATTCTACCATCCTCCACTCCATAACTTAACCCTAATCCATATCCTTCATCATCCATAATCCATCCACCATTGAAGATTGAGAGAAGATTGAAGATCGAAGAGCAACTTGAACACACCTTGAAGTGGAGGAGCAAAAGTCCTCCATTGTTGATTCCTAGCAAGATTGTTCTTCCCTTTGGTTTATTTCTCATTCTCCCATAGACTTTTATATGCTTTCTAGAGTAGATTTCAATTGCTTTGTAGTTTCAAACATGAGTAGTGAGTAGTTCTTTTTAGTTTGGGGGGATGAACCTTTGAAGTTATTTGATGAATTGACTTTGTTGGATTGAATTATCATGAATTTAGTTTATTTCAATCTATTTGGCCTTTGAATTGAATTGATATTGCTTTTACTTGATCACCAATGTCATGTAATTAGGATGTTGAATGAAGTACCGAAAGGAGAAGTTTGATTTACCGAAACCTAGGCTAAACTAATTAAAAATTGTCTAGACATAGAAGTTTTTAATTAGGGTTCGATAATTAGATCTTTAACCTTGATTAATCAAAATAACCACGAAAGTAGGTGATTGATTTGTCTTGGCAATTCGTTTTAGTGACAAAATCTCATTGCGGAGTATTCTATGCAATTATCGAACCTTGATTGTGCAAACTAATGAAATGAGTGTTTAATCCACATCGTTGATTCGTCACTTGACTTAGGTATTGTCCCCCGAACGTCTTTTTATCTTGATTAATTCAGAAAAGTTTGTGTGAATATTAGTTTGTTTAGACTTTGATTGTGGTTAGAATTAGGATTAGTTGCTGCAAACAAAAACCTGATCGACTTAGCAATCAACTAGGAGGCTAGTTCAGTGCGTTAAAAGAAAAAGTCCCTGTGGGAACGACCTTGATTCATGCTACAATTTAACCCGTGCACTTGTGGCTTATCACCAAGCCTCGTACAGGTTCTCATCCGGCTCTTGGACAAAGGTGGATATCTGGTTGCGCAGCCTCGTCAGCTTACTTGGCGGAAAATATTTGGCAAGGAATGCACTCGCCATCTGATCGAAAGTGGTTATGGAGTTCGCCGGAAGGGAGTCTAGCCACTCCCATGCTCGATCCTCCAAGGAAAAAGGAAACAACTGCTGCTTGATTGCATCCGGTGAGGTTTCGTTCGCCTTGAACGTATCGCACGCCTGACGGAAGATACGGAGGTGTCGGTTGGTGTCCTCACTAGGGTGACCACGGAATGGCGCAGCTTTGACCAGACTGATCAAGGAGTTCTTCAGCTCAAAATCATTGTTCGTGATGTTGGGAGCGTTGATGGCAGTAGGAGGATTTGTGACATTCGGGGTCATGTATTAGGCCAGCGTCTTCGGTCGTTCTTCTCCACCGGCCATTTTTTATTGCGGTGCAGATTTCTCTTCTTGCCTCTTGCTAGCTTCCTCTATTCGCAACCTCTTCCTCCGAGAACGGAAAGTGCGTTCAATCTCGGGATCAAACTCAAATTTCGGAGCTTTTTGCATACACCAAGAGTACCTAGCAAAAACAAGAAATGAAACACAATCAAGATCAAGAAAGGTTCACAAGAAAGGGAAAGAAAAAGAAAGAAAATAAAAAAAAACAACTTGGCCAATTTGAGAGTCTTCGCTTAATGGCTACTAGGGACAAAGTCCCCGGCAACGGCACCAAAAACTTGACAGGGCCGCAAGCTCACGGGTACTATTGTAGCAATGTCAAGGTCGATCCCACAGGGACTTAGTCTAGTAACGCAGTGAACTATCCCTCTACTTAATTGCTAAGCTAATCGGGTTTGATGATTTTGTTGATTTCTAATGAACTAATTAAAACTAAGGTCGACATGAAAAGTTGAGTCTGAGGTAATTCAATGGATGAAGACTTCCAAGGTTTTACTCACCTAACAACAGGGTCTGAAAGACAAGTTAAAGCATGCGCAAGAAAATAACTAAAACGAATCAAGAATTGACAACCTCTGAATTCTATCGCCCTTTCGATGCTAAATAGAATTATTGTAAACAACTTAATCAACTAGTTTCGTCTGCCTTTCAGGTTAAAGAGAATTGAAGGTGTCAAAAAGTCTAGTTCTCTAATGATCCCCTAGTTTACTACTCTTTTTTCAACTTTCGTAAGCCTAGGTAGACAGGTTGGTAGTCAAATTCCCCTAATTCACCTTTCGGTACTTCTCAGGTTAATCTCAGAATTACAAACATCCAAGGCCTTAAGAACACTCGTAAGCATGAAAAATGCAACCTTCTATTGATTCAATCAAGAATTCAAACACAAACTACAACATTCTAATCAAACACCATAATGTTGGCTCATAAAACCCTAGAAAGAACGAAATCTACTCACAAATAGTCATTGGAAACAAGAAATACGTTCTAAACATGACAATCAATTCTAGAAACTACGAAAGAAACGCGAAAAGAATAAAGCAAACTCTAAGAAGAATTTCGTCGAGTCTCTCAATCTCCAAGACGAAAATTTCTTCACGAGTGTTGCACGCTTCCTCTCGAATCTCAATTCTCGGGAATCTTCAAACCAATTATCCATTGATGGAGGTGTTTTTGTGATGAATTACTCCAGAAGCTCTCTTTTTCTGCCTAGAATAACTGATGAACGACGCTTTCTTTCTCTTCCCTTTTTATCTCCGCAAAAATAACCGCCAAAGCGAGGAACCAACGGCCACCACGGTCCATGGCGGTCACCACGGGCAGCTCGTGGTGGGCGCTTCCTGGCTGTTCCTTGCTCGTTTCTTGCTGAAATTTGTACCATGATTTGATCAACAGTGGTTGATGCCCGTGGTACCTTTGGTCCTATCAAATTTGCTTCTAAAATCGACTTTTTGCTCCTGAATCTTCAAATTATTACCAAAAACACAAAGACCAAGCGTAAATAGAGAAATGGGGGAGATTAAACACATTTTTGGCCTAAATCTACCATGATTATGCTTCTAAAACACCTAGAAATAAGTGCAAATAATGCACTTATCATCTGGCCTATTGTTGAAGCTGACTTCACTAGGTGCATTCTGGATTTTTTTTTGAGAGAGGATGTCTTCCTGGAGAAATAAATATAACTTGGGTTACATTAATTCCCAAAAAATTGGGTGTTGAAGACATAAAGGATTTTCGTCCGATCAGCATGATTGGTAGTCTGTACAAGGTGATTGCCAAAATTCTTAGTAAACGCCTGAAATGTGTTATTCATTGTCTTGTTGGAGAGGCTCAAACTGCTTACATTCCTGGAAGACAAATCCTTGATGGTGTTCTAATTGCTTCTGAGGTGGTATGCTGGTTAAAGAGGAAAAAGAAAGAAGGGGCACTGTTAAAGCTGGATTTTCAAAAAGCTTACGACTCCGTAGACTAGGATGCTCTTGAAGAAGTGATGATTCACATGGGTTTTGGTCAGAAATGGATTGCTTCGATCATGAAATTTGTAACCTCAGCTAGAATATCGATTATAGTTGATGGTGCTCCTACGAAGCCGTTCTAGATTGGACGGGGGTTGCGACAAGGTGATCTCCTATCGTCGTTACTCTTTGTCCTACTCGCTGAAGTTCTAAACTGCTTACTTCTACTGGGTATTCAAAAGGGTGAATTTAGCGGCTTAGAGATTGGAGCTAAAAAGGTGAATGTCACTCACCTTCAATTTGCGGACGACACGATTATTTTCTCAAACGCTAATGAATTTGAGCTGCTGAATTTGAAAGCAATCCTTCGGTCTTTTGAGGAATTCTGTGGTTTGGGTATCAACTTCTCAAAATCCTCGCTGATTGCGATTGGAAAAGATGAGTTGTGGGGGAAAATAATGGCAAAAAAGCTGGGCTGCTCATTCACAAAAGTACCGATCACTTATCTCGGTATTATGTTGGGTGCGAATATGAAGAGAAAAAAGTCTAGGGACCCCATTTTAAGCAAGTTGCAAGCTCAAATCCTGGAAAGCTTACTATCTTTCAAGAGTTGGGCGCCTTGTGATCATAAAGGCGGTGCTAAACAGCCTTCCCCTTTACTATCTTTCTCTATTCAAATTACCCAAAACTATCGCTAAGTCCATTAACAGGATTCAAGCAAGGTTCTTTTGGTCGAAAAACTCAGATTCCAGCAAGTACAACGCTCTGGTCAGATGGGAAATTAGTCAGCGCCCTAAAGATCGTGGTGGACTGGGATTTGGTGATCTTCAGCTCAAGAATATAACGCTTCTTTCAAATGGTGGTGGAGATATGTTTCTGAAGAAGGCATGTTGTAGAAAAGAGTTGTAAAATCGATACATTATGAGGATTTGCTCTCTTACCTTCTAAAAGCAAGCCATGGTGTGCAAGCCCTTTGAATGACATCAAAAAAACCATCCAAAATGATGGTGAAATCCAATTGGTGTTGAGACAGAATCTTCAAGTGAAATTGGGTGATGGAGCCAATATTCAGTTTTGGGATGATCGATGGCTAAACAATCAACCACTCAAAGAAGCTTATCCTGACCTTTATCATATTGCTTCAATCAAAAAGGGTGCAATCATTGATCATGGGTGGTTTGAAGGTGAATTGTGGAGATGGGTTTTGGTTTGGAAGAGGGAACTAAATGCAACTGAGCTTGCACTTGAAGAGCATCTTCGTTCCTGTCTGCTAGTAGTTCAATCGAAGAAAAACGTCAGAGATAGCATTTTGTGGCTTGGCAGTTCGATATTTACTGTCAATTCCACGATTAGGATGTTTGAAGAGATTATTTATGGTAATGATAAATCTGACTCGATTATGAATTCAATCTCGCAGCATCTTGCACCTCCGAAGGTTGAAATTTTACTCTGGCTTGCTCTGCTAAATCGTCTCAATACCAGAGAAAGATTGCAAATGAAGGGTATTATTGAGCAGTCTGAAAATATTTGTCCTCTGTGTGAGGTTGATGCTGAAAGTAACTCCCATCTTTTCATCTCATGCCCTTTTACTTGGTTTATATGGACCGAAATTATGACCTGTCTGGGCAATTCAGTGCAACAACTAGCTTCTTTGAAAGCAATGTTTGATATGTGGCTTCAATGCAGATTTTAGAATAAGCTCATAACATCTTACTGGGTTGCGGCTTTTTTTGCAATCGTCTTGTCTATTTGGCAGCATCGCAACTCTATCTTGTTTGATCAATAAGAGAAATGCAAAATCTTGGTTATGCAATATGTCAAGAGGCGAATCTGCATGTGGTCTCTGGACTGGAAAGAGAAGCATTCATATTCTGCTGAGCAATTAGTCATGAATTTCCATCATTTACCTTTCATATTTCAGTAGATTTTGGTTTGGTTTTGATGTTGCTGCTGCATATGTATTTGCTGTGTTGGGATGTACAGATCTTCGGATCTTCTGTTCTCTTGGTGGAGGCTTTTTGGTTTTCATCTGTTAGTTGTTGATGGTGGTTTAGCCTGGCTGTATCCTTTGGATCAGTGTAGGGCTTTAATAAATGGGTCTAATGACTGCCAATTATAAAAGAAAAAAAGAACTTTCCTTGATATTATATTCTTTAAGAGTATTTAATATGAAAATTATTTATATCATTTTTTGCTAGGAAAATTGGATCATAATACACTATATTTTAAGAGTTTGGATTGTATCACATTGCACCAAAATGTAAAAGTGCATGATTTCAATGTACCCATATCGAGTTGGGTGAAACCAACTTGGTGGTTTGTCCTAGGGGTGAGCGGGACCGGGATCCCGGTAATTTTCGGAGGTCCCGGTCCCGGTTGTGAACGGAAGCAAAACTTTACTCCCGGTCCCGTTTGTGACCGGGAGCAAATATTTGCTCCCGCTCCCGGTCCCACCGGGGTCGGGCCGAAATCAACCGGGAAATTTTAAGTCCCGGTTTCGTAAATTTTTTCACCCATTATTTGATTTATTTCTATTAAAAACTAATATAAATTATACAAGTTTTCTCTAATTTCACAAATTTGGTCACCGGTTTGTTTATATAGCCACTTTTTACCATATTAAGATTACGCAATATATAATGCATAACGTTTTTCTTCTGGAAAAAAATATACTAAGTTCGAAATAGTAATAAATAAAATAAATATAAAGAGCCAACACAAATTAAATTAAACAAGTTTATCAATCATTATGAAGTACTCACTTGATTTGTTATATATATAGTAACAAATAAAATAAATATAAAGAACCAACACAAATTAAATTAAACAAGTTTATCAATCATTACGAAGTACTCACTTGATTTGTTATATATATATATATATATATATATATATATATATATATATATATATATATATATATATCGGGAATTGGGACTGGGACCGGGAAATGAGGTTAAGTCCACTCCGTCCCGTTATTGATGACGACTTCATTTTAGTCCCACTCCCTGCCCACCCCACCGTGAGATTTTTGATCGAGACTTGGCGGGAGCGGGATGGGACCAGATTCCCAAGTGCTCACCCCTAGTTTGTCCACCTAGAATGTTTGTGTTCATTATTAGATTTCGGTACTCCAAACTTTATAATAGTACGTTGGACTACAATAAGCCCAACAATTGTTATTGGATTTCAATACATTGAAATTTGCCATAATTATATTACATTAACTCGGTGGTGGTGCCATATAAACAATTCATTGAGTTGGTTTCACCCAACTCAGTAGCATTATACTAAAATTCTACACTTTTACGTTTGGTGCACTGTATTATAAATTTAAAGTACAACTTCTCATCATTTAAATCTGTAAACAACATTGTGTGTGGCCTTATCAAATGTTAGTGGGTTACTAATCCAAAATTTCGAAACAAATATAGCTTTTTTTCCCGCCTAATATGCTTGAATTTGGTCTCTCATCTTTTCCCACCCCCCCTCTCTCTCTCCAATCTCCTTCGCAGTACACCTAATCCAACATCATTCTTAAACCTCAGTTTCCTTCCTCAGTTTCAGCCTCAACCCTAATCAGTACCAGAGGGATCGTCTTTGTTTCCTTGCAAAGGTCAGTACTTTAGTCTATACTAACTCCCTTACTCATTAATTTTGTGCTCGAATACATTTTTACTGCTCATTCATTCTAGGGTTTGTGTTTCCGGCCTTTGTTAAACTACTTTCAACTCAATTTCTTTTCTGTTTTGTTGTTTTAAGATCTGTAAACATCCATTCCGATTAATCGTTTACGTTCTTTGGCTCTAATTTCAACTTGGATATCCCTAATTTGCAGTTTCATTTTCTGGGTGATTGATTTGTAGTACTGCACTAATGGGGGAGGATAAATCTGGAAAGAAAGAGTCTCGCCCTGTACTGGGTGAGATAACAAATCAGGTTGGTAAAAGGGGGTTGAATTTGGTTTCATGTAGTCCTAATAAGTCATCCTCTAAATGTGTAATTGGGAGTAAAAGAAGTGGTGGAGATCCTAGTAACTCAGATGATGATGATTCTCGGTTCTGGAAGCAGGTTTCTAAGGTTGTTGAGAATCTAGAAAAGGAAAGATATGTGTCCCCTAAACGCCCAAAGATTGTTAGTGAGTCTGGGTTGTCACCTTTGTCGGGCGGCAAGACTTATCGATTGAGAACATCTTCTAGTCGTAGTAGTCCTGTCCAGGGGAAGCCCCAATCGGTTGTTTTCATTCCTGACCATGTGGCTAAGGTGCCTTCTTCAGGATCTGTAGTGGGCAGGTTAGATCTGGGTCGAGGCCGGACAATATCAAGTGTTGCTGCTGCTTTGGATCATGGAGTAAAAGAAAGTGTACCAAGTGTGACAGTGGCTGAACCCTCTAGTGTTTCACCCAGGAACGATATCGAGGGTGTGAAGGATTCTCAAGGTGAGGAGACTGTGGTTGTGTCAGATTCGGGGGAGAATTATTGCACACAGGAGTCCTTAGCTACAAAAGCTGTGGTGGATGAAACTAAGGCTCTTGATGTTGATTACCTGCCGTCTAGCCAGTCTGAATCAGTTGTAAATTCGAGGTTTGTGGACATAAAGGATAAGGGATTATATGGATTAGAGAGATGTGCGCTGCTAAAAGGTGATGTTAGCTCTACTTCAGGAGTTGGTCTAGACTTGCTAAAATCGTGTTCTTGCTCGTTTTGCACAAAGGGTATGTGAATGCTTCAAACTTTTTTAATCAATTATGTTCTCTTGTTGTTGTGACATTCATATGTGAAAGTGTTGGAGATGGACAGCGGATTTCATGTTATTGTTCTGGTCTTGACTTTATTGGTTTCGAATTCTGAGCAGCTGCTTATATATGGTCTGACCTGCATTATCAGGATGTCAAAGGTCGGATATCAGGTAAGATTGGTTCTATCGAATGGCTTGGTTGATTGTCAATCCTGTAGAACAAATGAAATTGTGTTCTATACTCATGTTATTCATTTGTCCTCTCACAGTAGTGAGCAAGAGTCAGAAAGAAGCAAACAATTTGTCTCAAAGGTATGCAGGGGAAAACCAAAGGGTGAGTTATGGCCAGCTACACTCAAAGAGGGATGCAAGCCTGGAGAACGATCTTACGGGTCAATGGAAGTCACTTTTTCATCAAATGGAGGATATGTTTGCTGGTGAACGCAGCCAACTAGTATGTCCCAGCTCATTTCTTATATCCCCAATGTATATGCAGTCCAAATGATTAACTTGGGTATCTCCATTAATGAAAGTTTGGATCAATTTGCTCTCAACTTTTTCTTTAATTGTTCTATGCTAAGCAAAGTGACACCACAATGCTGCTTTATAGATGCTTCAACCCTTTTAATGAGTGTATAGGCCTTTGGCATCTTTTCATTGCTTGGTAAGTAGTATTTACTTTCATATCATTTGCCCATGAATTTAACAGCCACTGTTGATTCTGATGTGCAGCAAACTTATCTCAACAGTCTAAAGGACTTGCGAGAAGCCTTCAAGAACTCGGGATCAGTCAGTGGAAGCTCAGATGCACAACAATGTTCTTCTGATGCTTCTGATCGTTGATTAGACGCGCATCTGGAGACACGCAAATTTACACAGCTAAGTTGTTCGGCTCCTCATCTACATGCTGCTGTTTAAGGCAGCTCGATGAGCATGCTGATAGTATGCTCAGGGCACTACCATGGTATTTGTATCTTTGTATTCTTACCCATGTCACATCTTCAAACGAATATAATTGAGCTTTTGCACTTGTCTGTTCCAATAATAATATCTGGGTCTCACCGTACCTTACTTTCATTTGTACTAATTGCTGAATATTTCTGTGAATGTGTCAATCAAAATTTGGGATGGGACGAACACATTGAATAGTGAACAGCCTCATGTACGATATCCATTGAGTTTTTTTTTTTTTTTCCTTTTCAAGGTTGGTCTGTTCTTTTTGGGGTTTGTTTGGGGGGGGGGGGGGTTGGGTAAGTAGGATTTTTTGATGATAAATTTATGAAATTTGTATGTTCCAAATAGTTTTCAACATTTTTCTAAGGTTTTGAACTTTATAATGTTTGTATGACTGAAATTTGTAAGCTATAATTTTTTGGTGATTTTTTTAATTACATATTTTATAATTTTAAAAATTACATTGAAAATGATGACCTCTATGAAAGTTGAATCATGCCTTTTGTATTTTTTTTTATATATTTAGTATTTTAGGTGGTTATCCTCTTCATGCATTTGAGTATATGAGGAAAAAATTGTCTATATTTGAATCCCTCTATACATCGTGTCAGTTGGGCCATACTGAAGATTGTTGTAGTATTTTAGGTGGTTATGTATCTTAACTTGTTTAATTTATTTTAATTTAATTATTTTAGAATGGAGAGAAATATGTAGTGCAATTGAGTTTCTCCTATATTTGTTGAAAGTTGATGGGTGCAAGAATAAATCTAGAAAGAAACAATATAAAATAGGGGTGTTCACGGGTCGGGTATTCGACCCATGGTAATTCGGGTCGAGCATACCTCTAACCGTAATCATATTCAAAGCTTTCGAGTATCCGAAATTTCTTTTTGAGTTACGGTTAACCAAAAAACCCTTTTTTTTTTTATTTGAATTGAGTCTTAGGGTGTGTTTAGTAGATCCCAGTTTTTTATTGTTTGGTACAGAAAATGTATGAGGGAAAATAATTTCTAAAGAAAATTATTTTTTTCTTCCTTAGTTCAACATTGAAAAAATATTTTCCACCTTAGATTGTTCAATCAATTTTACAAGGAAACTTTATAATACCATAGATTTTATCATACAAGGGTAAATAATAATTTTCAACTCTTTTGGTCAAAAAAAGAAAGCAAATTTAAGTTCTTTTTTAATTTTCAACATATATGGTTACTCTTTTGGTCAAAGTCTAACAGAAATTTAGGAGTGAAATTTAACTTCAACTGTTTGACTTGAAATTTCGTAATATGATAGAATTGATTAATAAAAAAAACTGAAATATGGAGTTTTTCAAAATTTGCTCGGAGGTACCCCGATATTTGGGGAAACTTTTTTTCGGTATCCCAACTTTTCAAAACTCAGATTTTTGGTATTAGGTGTTTTTCCGGTCGTCAATTTTATTAAGTGACCGAAATACCCTTGTTCTTTCATTCTTGAAGAAATACCTTTGAAAAAGAAGAATAAGGGTATTTTGGTCAATTAATAAATTTGATGGCCGGAAAAGCACCAAATAATTACTAACTCAAAAATTAAGGGTACCTCAAAATGAGTTTTGCGAAGTTGGGGTACCGAAAAATAATTTCCCCAAATATCGGGGTACCACCAAGTAATTTTTTTGGAAGTTTTTGTTCAAAATATTTTTATCGAATAACATATATCGCCATATATATCAATAGTTTTTACCAACTGAAACTTTAAATCAAACTTCTACTTTAACTGTTTGAATTAAAACTGTATGATATGATAGAATGGAATTAAAAAAGCTTAAATATCAATTTTGGGCTCCAAATATCTTCATTTGTAACATATATCGTCACTTATGTTGACATTTTTTTTTGTTGTTAAATCTGAATGAAACTTACGAGCATAGCTCAATTTTAGCGGTTTGGCTCAAAGCTTTATGATACGATGTGATTGATTAAAAAAGCTCACTATGAATTTTTAAACATTTTTCTCAAATAACATTTATCGCCACATATACCAATATTTTTTGCTACTAAAACTAATTGAAGCATTAAAGGAAAATTCAACTTTGGCTATTTGAATTAAAACTTTATGATATAATAGGATGGAATGCAAAAAGCTCAAATATGAATTTTGCGTACAAAATATTTTCATTTGTAACATATATCGCCAGTTATGTCGACATTTTTTGTTGTTAAATCTGACTGAAACTTAAGAGCAAAATTCAATTTCAACGGTTTGGCTCAAAATTTTATAATACGATAGAATTAAAAAAAAAGCTCAAATATAAAATTTTAGCCCAAAAAATTTTATTTGATAACATTTATCGCCTCATATACCAACATTTTTTTTCTGCTAAAACTAACTGAAACTGAACAAAAATCAAATTTATGTGTATGAATAGAAACTTTATATATAATAGGATGGAGTGAAAAAACTCAAATACGAATTAGCTCAAAATATTTTCATTTGTATATATCACAATTTATGTCGACACATATCAACATTTTACAAAAAACGATTTATCTTCCTACCAAACAAAATTTGATAAGGATAGCTATTTTCCTTGGAAAACCATTTCTCATAGAAAACCATTTCCTTTGAAATTATTTTCTATCCGACCAAACACACCCTTATTTTCTTTTTGGCTTGATTACGAAATTTTACATTTTCCGTTGGCGGACAAGCTGGATTTTGACGCCACCAACAATGCTGCTGAATATGAAGCTTGGATCTTGGGTATACATACGTGTAGACCCCGAAAAAATCCCGAAGGGATGTTCCCGTGGCGCTACTCGAAAGAGTGGATTTTTCCCTCTTTCTTTGAATTGGGAGCCGACGTGGGATTGCTTATCCTTAATCAAAGGCTCGACTTTTAGGACACTTTTTATTAAGTGATAAATTTAATTAATTAACCCGAAAACCTGATTTTGAAAAGAAAAAGAAAGAAAGAAGACGAAAAAAAAAGAAAGAAAAAGGAAAAAAGAAAAGAGAGAACCCGTCTGGGTTCCCGAAAGAAAACAGAAAAAATAAAAAAAAGATCCAAACCTGATTACGCTCTGGAGAGCGAATTGGGGGTCGGTTCGGCTAGAGGAACCCGTCTGGGTTCTCTAGACTGAACCGATCCAGAAAGAAAAGAGAGGCGAACAGAAAAGAAGAGAAAAAGAAAAAAGAAAAGAAATACAAGGGAACCCGTCTGGGTTCCCAAATCAAAGAAAAAGAACACCAAAGAAGGGGTGAAAACCGGAGAGGAAACCCGGCCGGGTTCTCTCGAAGACAACCAAAAAAAAGAGAAAAGAGGGACGGAGGCCGGCTGAGTTCGCGAACGAGGTCGGGAACCGAAAAGCGACAGAGAACCCGTCTGGGTTCCTGTCTTCGAGCCGAAGAAAGCGAAAGAAGTTTTCGAAAGAAAAAAGGTTTTCGGGAAAGGAAAACTGTTAGAGTCGCCAGTTGAATTTAGGTTAAAACAACAAACCATAAAATAATGACTCCGGCCTACGAACCCAAAGGTGGATTCGGGGGTAAGGTTACGAATTTGACGATAAAAACCGTCAAACTCGCCCGCCCAACTGAACGGACTCTACTAGGATCAAATTAAAGTAAAAGAAGGAGAAAAGAGAAGAGAGGGGAGGAATTAGAAGAAGTTCACAATATTATTATTAATGTCATGCAATTACAAATAAATAGGAAAACACATAAATTACATTATGTACAAGAATGAAGACTACGATAGCGATAAAGTAAACACGCAATTTGAGGGGGAGAAGAGAAGAGAAATATACCAGTGTCAATACTCCCGGTATATTTCGGTGTGTCTTTTTAGGTGATGGATGGGGGGTATTTATAGTGGAATTTAGGTGTAGGGTTAGGGTTTTTGGAGCGTTTTGGCGTCGGGGTGCCGCGGTGATGGGAAGATGAACCCAGACGGGTTCCTGGGTGGAGGCCGGGCCTCTGGCCCAAGAACCCAGACGGGTTCCATGGGCAGAGGCTGGGCCTCTGGCCCAGGAACCCAGACGGGTTCTTTGGGGCAGAGATCAAGCCTCTGGCCCATCGAACCCAAGTGGTTTCCGGCTTATTTGGGCTTGGTATTTTGGGTTTTGACGGAAAAGGGGCTTTGCGTGTTACTTATCGGTTAACCTATTTTCTAAAACTAACACTAAAAAAGAAAATAAAATAGATACAAAATTCAGCGTCTACAATACGGCTCTGGAAATGGGAATTGAGAGGTTGTGAGTATTTGGAGACTCCGGTCTGATCGTCAATCAACCTACCAGTGTTAGGAAAGTGAAGAGTGAGTCTTTGGCTTTCCTTCTGTTCCAACATTGCTACTAGTTTCGATAAAGAGAGTGATATGCTGCTTAGGATTACCCTTCCCATCAAATTGATTAAACTTTAAGGGTTGATATCCTTGCGGCATTCGAAAGGCGTCAATCCTCTTTGTGTATGGCTTTGGGTAAAAGTGGGTCTTGTTTGATCCCTCTCCAAGTTGAGCTCGCACTGCATTTGCTACCAAGTTTTGAATATGCTCCACAGTCAGTGAATCTAAAGATGAGTTATTCTTCTTGTCTTCCCTATCGCCATCACCGTTGGAAGACTCTTTGTCAGATTCCTCTTTTGTCTGAAACTTCGTCGGAGTCTTGATACGACCACTTCTCTATCTGCTTCATCAGTTTCACGATCTGCTCACTTTGTTCGCTGATCTTCTTGTCTTTCTCTTTACTTTCTTTGACGAGCCTATTTAGCATACCCTCAAGTTTAGCTATCGTTTCTTCCATGATGACAACCATCACGTCGCTTGAATCGAAGGTCGAATTCGACTTCTTGGAGAAAGAGATGAGAGGCAGAGAGGTCTCACCAAGCGTGCCAAATTTGTAAACACAAATTTCGAGTCTAAAAATTAATAAGACAGGAAATTGAGTGACAAATTAATTTGTATTAATATTTGAATGTGTGCGGGCATAATCTTTGTATTAAATATAATAAAGAGTCCTCTGACTCGATCTCCTGAAACTTGGATTAGCCGAGGGCGTGGACGCTAGATCTCGTTCTTGAATGTAGGTCTAGCTGAAGGATTCTTATAGTAGTTCTTGAGCTTAAAGTCTTTAGCGTTGATCCCCTTAATGATTGGAAGCTGGAGGTTGCTCGAAGATTAACTATCTGCAGGTTGATTGTCAGTTACAATTCTTCATGTTCTTGGATACGAGGGCTTGAGTGCTTGGTCTCGATTGATGAGCTAGACGAGGAAGACGACTATAGTCTTTGATGCGAAGAACAAAAGTTGTTGAACTAGCCGACGTTAGTCCTTATCGCTTGTAGCTGGAGAGCGTCTATTGTTCGATCTTCTGAAGGCTTTGCAGGTCTCGCTAAAGAACTCTACAGCAGTTCTTGATCTTGATGCAGTAGAGGCTTCGAGCTTTTGCAGACCTTAATCCTTGGCGCTTGGTAGTTGGAGGTCACTGGCAGCTCGATCTTCTGAAGCCCCTAGGGGTTGAGTTGGGCTTTGGGCTTGTGCCTAAATTAATTAATTATTCCTTTAACTTTAAATAATGAAATAATTAATATTTTTTGCATCATATTTGACATGTGTCATGATATTATAGGTCAGGATGCATTTCCATTTAAAATTCAATTAAATGGACCGACGTAATTAGTTTAACATATGGCGGATAATTTGGCCGAATAAATTAAATTTATTTTCCATGTGTCATTTTTTAATTGGTCGATAATTTTTTGCCTCCTACATCATCAACTGCTTCAGTTTTTCCCACGAGGAAACCTTTTGCCGTCTTTCCCTTGCTCGTTGTGCCTTCACATTTTCAAACCACAATGATGCTACCCTAGTTACCTTCAAGCATGCCACTTAAAAGACATTTTCATCATTATAACCTTTAGCTTCGAATATTCGCTCAACCAGTTGAACCCATTCCAAATACTCATCCGGATCCAAGGAACCCTTGAACACCGGAAGCTCAACTTTGACGTTGTGAAGATCATCCCTAGGCAGGTGTTCGCCTCTTCCCCTAGGTCGGAACATACGTATGGAATCCATATCGTCGTCACTCAACTCAAAGTTAGGAGGAGGACAGATGGGACTCCTGGAAGGTCTCTCTCTCCTCGTAGATGGCGGTCGCACCTGGAGGTCGTGTACGTGAATTTGAGTGAGCCTCGCATTAATGGTATGAAGGACGTTCTTGATGCGTGAGAGCTGGCTCTCGTAGCCCAGGTGAGGGGCCTCTTCGAGCGGCGGGTTTCCCACTGAAGCCCTTTGACGCCGGCTAGATTCCTCTTGCTTTGGATCGTTGGGATGTTCCATACTGAGGAGAATAGGTACAGGATGGATTGTGTTTGAGAATTTTTTTGAGGAGCTAGGTTTTTTTTTTTTTTTTTTTTTTTTTTTGTAGCTATGCACAAGAGAGACAGAAGATGACACCTTGTTGATGAAGAAGCAATACACACCAATACCAAGAATACCAAACTCCAATATATCCAATAAGAACAATAGAGTCACAACCCCACAATACTCCAATAGTCACTCATTCAAAGTCAAAATTTCAATCCAACAATGTAATCACACCAGGAATGGGGGTCGCCAATATGATCTCATTAATACAACAACCAAATAACACCTCAATGATAGCAAATCAATGGATGACGATAAAAACTCCATGAATAAGAAACAAAACTCTAAAGAACATTCAACCCAAACATTTCCAATGGTTTCAACATACTCATAAGCACCAAAAATCACCAAAATCAATCAAGAATAAATAAGCTCAAGCAAGAGATAACCTGGAAGCTTTGATACCAGATGGGGCGTGTACGTAGTGGGAATGATAGAAATCCTTGCTTGATATGCCTTGTTGTTCTTGAGAAATGGATGATCGTAACTTGAAGTTCTTGATTTGGAGACAATAAGGATTGATGATCTTGATGTGATAATGGATGATAATAGCGATATTGAGAACAATAATATAATCACAACCCAAAAGATCCAATCAACAAAATCTTGAATCACCAAAAGGAACTTGGATATGATAAGGAGAATCCACCACCATGATTAGATAAAGGATTTCCCACCACTAATGAATAAAGAAATGACTTGCAGTATCACCATTAACAATGTAATTGATAAACTAAATAAGATTTTAGAGGAGAATGAAAGCCATTAGCTTCACCATTCTATTGATAAGCAATGCTTAACAAAAGTTCATCAAAAGTCCCGTACAAAATATTAACAAGAGCAATTTATATGGAGAGGGTTTTAGAATAAAATTAAACTCCCGGACAGGGCGTCGCGGGCGTGACAAAAGGCGTCACGACCGCGACGTTCGTTTCTTGTGCAAGGGGCCAACTCTTCCACAGGGTGCGTCGCGGGCATGATGTTGGGTGTCACGATTCCGATGACACCTGTCGCGGGCGTGTCGACTCCAGTCATGGGCGAGATGTTGCTGGCTTGGGGAAGGGGTCACCTGGTGTTACGGGTGTGACGTTGGAGTCGCGGTTGTAAGGCCATGACGGATCTCCCCAACTTCGTACTCAAAGAAAACATGTCACATCCACAACGCTCTCAAGCCTAAGAGTCGTCGCGGTCGTGACATGAGGGTCATGAGCGTGACACGCTTCGGCCTAAAACAGGGCGGAAAGATGGAAAAGAGGTCGCGAGCGCGACTTGTGAGGTCACGGCTGCGACTCCTTGTTTTTCAGTCCAGGCAACCGTGTCTCAGGGTCATGGTCATGACCATAGGAGTCACGCCCCTGTCGAGTTGTTGGACCTTCCCTTACTTCTTTAACAACTTCTATCAACCTTAACCTGGCCTTCCTCTGCTATTGGTGCCGTGGTGAAAAGAACCCCTAACTAGAGGGTGGTCCGAGTCACCCCATGGATGGTGTTGATGCTCTCTTTCGGTCCCCGGTCCACCTTGAAATGAACCCCACACTCAATTTAAAAGTTTATTTGCTCGGGAATTTCACGGAAAGCATGGATGAAGTTGATGGTTGACAACTTTGAGGTTCGGGGCCCCATTCGATATACGTACCGTTCTGGTGTTGAAATCAATAGTTTTATATATTGTGATCATGCAGTGGTAATTTGGGTTGGCTTTGGTTAAAGTTTGATTGTTTCCTATGTATTGTTGATCATTAGGCGATAACTCATTATAAAGTTCAGCCTTTACATATGAAAAACTGATCATATGTCTTCAATGCCAAGAATATAATCTCTAGAAATATTCTCCAAGACTGGATATTATAGGAGGCTGATCTGGGAAAATAATTAGGCCTAAATTGCTATATTTTCCATCTACATGAAAACCTTAGATTCCAAAAATCAATTCTTATTATTGAAAATTAGTTTTGACTGCAAGTATATGAAAATTAAAATCAAAAGTATCAAGGCAATCAATGTCATATTGATGTAAGCCAAATAATAATAAAACATTATGGTTATGATATTTTAAAATTATTCATCACTTGAAAAAGAAAAGGTAAAATTTGAAACAAAACTTAAAAAACTGAACATTCTCCTTCAGCAAGAAAACAAATATACAAAGTCCAGCAGTAACAAGCATACTGAATTTCCGTTTTTATATTGAATCTTGATTGTGTTGATGTGGAGCTGGTGTATGCACAGATAAGTACGTAGTAATCTATAACACAGATGTACACTTTCTCTACACCTTTAATTTGTACATACTTATCATTTTTTAATCCCTTTATCGTGTTTTTATATTAATTTTTATTAAAACCTGGGCTAATATTGGTGGTGTTGTTGATCATTAGAACAGGATCACAATAAGCATGATCATCAGCATCGTCTTCATCAATATCATGTTGTTGAAGAAGGAAGGAGCTGGAATTAAAGATGGTGAAGATGACGAGAAGAAGGGTAGCAATCAGAGATAGAGATACGAGGACAAGCATAAGCACATCTGCAGCTGTGTCTTTGGCTTGCTTTGCGTATTCTGTGGCAGATAAAGCTAAGACTGTGACGGGAAAAGGATATGCCCACCATGCCACATTGAATCTTCTCATTGCCCTCTTGAATATACTTGCTCTACCTACCTGTTATTTCAATCATTAATTAGGATTGTCCCATGGTATAAATTCGTTTATTAGTGGTTTCTATTCACAAACTCGTTGGTCTTTTCTACTTCACCAGTTGTATATTATCACATGTAATTTTCATAGCGGTTTTCTGCATTTTGGACCCCGAACTTTAGGGGTATTTATTTCTAAACCCTAGGTTTTCAACTTTAATTTTTTGGACCCTACAGTTTGTAGGCCGAAAAAAGGCCCTCAGGTTTCTGACCTGAAAGAAAAGCCCATTTCCCATTTTTCTTTTTCTTTCCATGTTTGAATTTCTCTCTCGGTTGATGTCAAACTTCAAGACCAAGGTTAAAATTGATATTAAAGTTATAATAAACATCTCTTATTCATGTTGGAGTTACTTAAAGCCCTGTACTCAGGGATCTAAATAGCCCCGACATGAATAAGAGAGGTGTATTATAGCTTCAATATTAGTTTTAACCGTAGTCGTGAATTTGACGTTAATCGGGAGATAATTAAATTCAAACACGGGAGGAAAACAAAGAATGAGACTGGGGCCCTTTTCTTCAGCCCACAAACTTTAAGGTCTTTTTTTATTCAGCCTACAAACTTTATCAACTAAAAAATTAATATAGAAAACCAAAGGTTCAGAAAATAAATACCCTTAAAATTCGGGGTCCTAAATGCAAAAAACCCAATTTTCATATGTACTCCCTCCGTCCTTTAATGAGTGTCAATTTTTCTAACTCTCTTTTTATTTGTCAATTTTACATTTTCGATAATTAAAATACTCATATTACCCTTAATTAATGCATGTGATTTTTATTTTACCTTTTAAAATTTTCCCCTATCCTCTCTTTCTTCTTCATGAGGGGTATACTTGTCTACACACAATTTTTTCATTATATTTCCAAGGCACATTGGTTTTGTAAAATGAAAATTAGTTTATGTGACACTTAGAAAAGGTACGGAGGGAGTAGTCAATTGGTAATCTATCACCTATATGTACACGGCTTGTCGTTAAGGTATTAAACAATTTCATGTAAGTTAATAATGCAAAGTTTTCAGTTTGCGACTTAAATGCAATTATTGTCTTAAATATCTATTGACCAACAAACACTTACATTATTAGAGTATAAAACTATCATCGGGCTTACAACCATCAAAGCTAGGCCTGAGCAAGAGGTCTCAGGTTTTGAATCATAGCAACCCCCATGTTCCTTCGCGCAAGGTTAAGGGGGGGTTTTGCAGCACCTACGCTTCAAGCCCAAAATACATTCGCGTGAGGGGGCGTGTTTGAGTATAAAACTATCATTAAGCTTACAACTATCAGCTTAAGGTTTTGGTTGATATGATTCCTCATACATAAATCACTAAAAATTAATAATACCTGATTAATAGGCTAATAACTAAATTATCCATCTATTATTGAATTTTCTTGATCAAGGCAAGAAGTCATTGACAAAGTCAGTTGCCGAAGACTCCTAAAACCACCAAATAAAATAAATAATAAATTTTGAAAATCAAGACAAAATATTCAAGTAAAAAAAAAAAACAACTGTATTGAACAAAGTTAAAAAACGATAGCAATAAAGAGTTAGACATGAAACAAGTCAAACGTGAATATGATAATACATGCGGAAATATTCTTAATAATATAGTTCTAAAATTTCTGCGGGCTATTGGACCACAATAATATCAATTATGGGCGTATTGGACGATGATAATACATATTATTTTCTTAGACACCGGTACACTACCTGTTTGGTATAGTTTTGACTCATGGAAAAATAATGTGAATCCATAATATGTGATATAGAAGGGGGAACTTGTGTAGAAAATGTTGACTGGATACTAATCTGATTTCCACGTCACCAATTATGGAGCCACGTCATCTTTCTGATGAGTTAAAACATAACAACTCGACGATATATTATTAGAGTAAAATAAGTCGATAGTTAGTACTATAAGTGTCAAAAAAATAGTTTGTATTATTGATATTAAATACCCTAAAAATTAGTATTATTGACTTTCAAAAATCCAATTTCTGCATTAAAGGGCAATATATCTGGTACTGTTTTTAAAATCGGGTGAAATTAATTTACTACTACAATAGATAGGGTCCTTTTCTTTTCCCTTTCACCACACTTGCTAACCAAAATCCTGTCAAAACCGTATACGTTGTCGTCCTACGTGGTCCAACAGTCCAAACAAAAATAACCATTAAGTCAGTGTGATGTCATAGATAAATTTTTAATTTTCTTGAATTACAAATCTTGTCATAATATTTTTTTATACATATATTAAGGACAATTTGCTCATGCACATAATTTATTGGAGCCTACGACATTTATAATTAAATCAAGTCTTAATGCATTGAAGCAAATATTTACTCACGTTAAGCTTTTTAACCAATTCCATATATCTAGTAACCTTTTTGTAAGTTTAGTAATTTTTCCTATATATATATATGATTTG
Source organism: Portulaca oleracea (assembly GCA_029582165.1). NCBI lineage: Eukaryota > Viridiplantae > Streptophyta > Magnoliopsida > Caryophyllales > Portulacaceae > Portulaca > Portulaca oleracea. The sequence continues at coordinate 5,122,948 of CM055878.1, read as the reverse complement.
TGATGGAGTTAATTTATTGAAATGACCGTAACTTTAACACAAATTTAATTATATTTATACATTCGCTGGAAAAATTATCAAATTTACTGGAAAAATTGCCAATTAAATTTGGTTCCAAATCTCTTAAAATAAAAAATATTAACACAAAATATTAAGATTGAATTTATAAATGTCATAAATATAAAGCTCGTGCATGCAAATGATCCCATATATTAAACTATTACATTTTCGAGTATTATTTAGGTTTTGCTCTTTTATGCAGTAGGTTGTAGTGCGGTACCACACCGTAGCGCACTACTCATATTCTACCACACTTCACCACATTTTACCACAATCACTACTAATGTATCTTCTTACTTTTTCCTTTCGTCATTTTTCTCCTCTACTTTTTACATTATCTCCCATCACCTACCCTACATACGTACCCCACATAGCACAACTCTCACCACAACTCACTATGCTTCAACACGTACAGTTTTTCAAATTTCACTGTACCACACCATTACCACACCGCATCGCATTATATAAAAACAACGGAGCTTTAACCTCAAAAAGAATATGCAGCTGACAACTTGTTTATTTTAATTTTTCTTCGGAAAATTTAGTAAGCACGTTAGAGTATATAGTTTATAGAGAAAAAGTGATTACCAGGGTCATAAAGAGGAAGAGAGAAAGGAAGAAGAGCATCTTGGCGAGGGCATCAAAGCTTTGAGCAATGGAGCTCCAAGCCAAGGAGGCCACCGCGGGTGCCGCAAAGAGTAGGAAGAAAACAGGCTTAAGCACGGTGGGGAGGGCATCTTTGCTTTGATAAAGAGTAACGAGGACAACCAAGTAATGGACCATCCCTACAGAAAACATGAACATTGCTGTCTCATTGCACCCCATTTGAGCCACTGCTCGTGACCCCACCAAGTTCCCTATAATGGTCATTTGGCAAGTAGGGTTAGCCACAACAGTTAATGTGTGCTTGTTGCCCTTTGTTGTGAACCACCGCCCATAAATTTTCAAGTCCAACACCACCATAGGAACCACCAGTAACCACCAGAAGGCCATGTAAAGTTCCACCCTCGACAGGATCCCTGGGGCACACTGCAAGACCATGAGCCAGGAGATCCATGGCGCGAACAGGTAGTTCACCCCTACATGGTGGAGGAACTCGGCCTTCACCATGTGAGGTAGGATTATGCACCGGAGGAGGTACACAAGGGAAATAATAACAAGGTTCACAACTGAAAATGACCACAAGGTTATGAAGGTTGTAGGGTAAAGCCTATGAAAGATGTGGTGCACTTGAGTGTTTAGGGCGTTTTGGCTAGTAGGCTCATTAACCATAAGGGACTTCCATAATAGGGCTTGGCTACCTAAGGATAAGCTTATCCTGAAGTACCCCGCATGGAACCGCGACAATATAGGTATTATGGACCGAACCCAATGGTGCAGCAGGGTATCATGCTCGTCGGAAGGGCTGGTGGTTGTGCTACTTGGGATTGTGTTAATGCCGATGGTGATGGCTTCCATTGTTGACGCCGGTTACTAGCTACTTCCTTGGGTGATTAATAATTTCAGCTATTTATGCTGTGTGTGCATATATATACGCATTTAGAAACAATTAATAATGCATGTTGGCTGACAATGTGTGACATAAAAATAATGGTACGTATTGTCTGCAGTAGGAGAAGAGATATGAGGAAATACTTTATTTATTAACCATATTCATGTGCCACGTGTAAATGGGAATTATGCTTGTGGTTTTGAGTTGATTGGATACTTTTGTAGCTCATTACAACCAGTTATTCAATTACCTAATTCAGAAGGCAAGGGCACTATGTTTAATGTATGGCTCGGTGATGATATGTGTCTTGCCCCAAGACACTATTTAAGTGTCTCTCTTTTTATAAAGCTAATACGTATTATCATTTTTAACTCTAAATTTTTTGTCAAATACTATTAATTATCAATTACAAGAAGATTAGAACGTGTTGGTTACGCCAACAATTAAAATTGACACCTTAACGAATGAACCCCGTCCGTTGGGCATATTTTAGACGCTTTTTTGTAAATTTTAAAAAATATATATATAAGTGTGATTTTATACCATTTATATATATCATTATAGTTGTAGAAGCCAATTATATAATTTGTTTTCAATTTAATTTATAAATATATAGGTTTTATAGCATGACAAGACACTTAATATGTGTCTTGCACAAGACATTTATCATTTACATGTATATCTTAATGAAACCCATTTCTTATGCATGTTTTTTTCTACAAAATTGGTATGATAAGTTTTCATTAAAATATGAAATTACGAATCGTCTTATTTTTTAGTAATTATTAGTGGTCCAAATATTTATTGATTTTTGTTATATTAGCTGGACTAATAAGTTGGATCTTTTTGTATTTTTTTGATGCATTTTAGAGAGATATTTGTTTGGATATTTGAGTTTTGTGATACATGATTGTCAAGGATATAAGTGATAAAGAGACGTGATATATATAATATATTTGATGATTTGGATAGAATTTTCTGGATGGCGAAATAGGTTTATGCAAGATTATAGTTACTAATCGATCGAAACATGATGAATTTTTTTTAATTCATAAAATGTTATACGACACCTACCATGAAACTTCTAAAACAAGCATAAACCAAAAACTTTGATATAATTTCTCAATAATTTCAAATTTATGGTAAATAGAGTATGATCAATAGGCTCACCGCTGAAATGCACTCATTTTTCAAGTTAGTGAAAAGCCCCACGTGAAAATTTTTCGAGCGCACACTTGGAAACATAGCACATTTTTTTATTGTTAGGAAATATATGTAAATTCGGTATATGATCGAGTCATAAGTAAACAATGAAATCTAAAATAAAGAGAAACAATTTACATGGAAAATCGAAGAACTCGGAGAAAAACCCACGGAGGACGACATGCAGAAATATTCCACAATGAGAAAAGATGAGTACAAAGGCAAACGCAATTATGATGTGTGATTTGATTAAGATTAGAAGACAAAACCTTCTTTTCACCTCTCTCTCCCCCTATGGAAATACGAAGATGGAATGGTTAGAGATGAAACTGTAAAATGGAGAGATTTTAGATGAACTAAAAAATGTAAGCTGTGTATTAGAAAGTCAGGATATAGGTGGCGTATTTATGCAAATAAACCACCACCAACGAACCAAGAACAAGAAGAAAAAAGAAAGAAAAGAAAGAAAAGAAAACAAGATACCTAAAAACAGCTAGCCAACAACCTAAAACTACTGACTAACTAACATAACTAATACAAAACTCTTCACACCCCCCCCCCCTTCAAGGTGGATTAGGGGAAAATTCAACTAATCCTAACCTTGAACAAAACAAATTGTGCTGAGATTCCCCAAGAGGTTTGGTAAAAACATCTGCCATCTGATTTGAGGTGGAAATGTATGCAGTGTTAATAAGCCCCTCTTGATTCTTGTCTCTAATATAATGGCAGTCAATCTTGACGTGTTTTGTCTTCTCGTGAAAAACAAGATTTTCTGCAATATACTGAGCTGCCTTGTTGTCACAAAATAGAGTAATGGGTGTTTCAACTTGGATGTGGAAATCTGACAATATTTGATATATCCATTCAATTTCAGAAACTGAAGCTGACATTGCTCTATACTCAGCTTCAGCAGAAGATTTGGAAACAGTCTTCTGTTTCTTTGTCTTCCATGAAACCAATGAAGACCCTAGGAACATATAGTAGCCTGTTAGAGATCAGGCAGTGTACTGGCAGGCTCCCCAGTCTGCATCTGTGTAGGCTTTAACTTGGAAAGTGCTATTGCTGGGATAAAATAATCCTTTGTTGACTGTCCTATTTAGATACCTAAGAACATGATTGACAACATTAAGATGTAAATCAGTAAGATTCTGAATGAATTGAGATATGTGTTGGACAGCATAGCAAATATCTGGTCTTGTAAGGGTCAGATATAGAAGCCTCCCTATTATTCTCCTGTAAGGAAACAGATCCTTTAAGGGTGTTCCAGAGTCTACTGATAGCTTGAGCCCTTTTGGTAAGGGAAATTTTGTTGGCATGGGTGCACTCAAACCTGCATCAGTCAATAGATCTATTATAAACTTTCTTTTATTAAGTAATGTTCCATCCTTAGATCTAGCAATTTCAATTCCAAGAAAAAATCTAGCTTGTCTTTGTTATTAACATTCAAAGCATAGCACAAGCAACCAATGACTCTAAGGTTGCTCAAGTCAGGGACCTGATTGAAAAGCAGCTCACAAAGGGTTTTCCAGTCAAGGACAGCCATAGGGAGCTTGTTGATTATATGAGTAGCAGCAAGCACACATTCCTCCCAGAATTTTTTAGGCAATCCAGCATGAAATCTTAATGCACGAGCAGTATCTAAGAGATGCCTATGTTTCCTCTCTACCCTCCCATTTTGCTGAGGAGTATAGGTCATGGTTCTCTGATGTATAATCCCTAGGTTAGCAAATAAAGTAGCACAGGCATTGTTCACAAATTTTGACCCATTGTCAGTCCTAACAGTAGTGACCCTAGTTTTAAATTGAGTTGATATCATGTTATAGAAACAAGAAAGAGTATAATGAACTTCAGATTTATTTTTCAACAGTTGTGTCCAAGTGTTTCTTGAATGATCATCAACAATAGTAATAAAATACTGTGATCCATCAATATTTGGAACCTTATATGGCCCCCAAAGATCTATATGGAGCAAAGAAAATTTTTTAGAGGCTCTAGAATTGCTTCTATCAAAAGGAATTCTATGAGCTTTAGCCTGTATGCAGATTTCATAGTTAAAATTCTCAGTTCTTTTACACTTAGTAATGTGCTGAAGTTTGGACATAGAAGTGTTCCCTAATCTAGCATGTAACAACTATAAAGAAGAGTCTTGTTTATTTCAAACAAAAGAAGAGGTAAAACTAGTAGCCTGATTGGCTATTCTTGATTTGATCGAGCTGCAGAAGGCCATCTGTAGGAGGGACAGAGATGAGAATTTCCTTAGTTGAAAGGTCCTGAAAATGACAAATGTTAGGATATATGTGAATGCAAAGATTGTGACCCTTAACAAGTTTTAAGACTGAAAGTAAATTAAATTTGAATTGGGGAATATATAGAACATTCTTTAGCTTAATCCTATCATTCAAGCTAATATTTCCAGCATATTTGACATGTTTCAAAGTACCATCTGGTAAAATTATTTGAATAGGCACAGTCAATTCTTCAAGATTATCAAATAAAGAATGGTCAAAACACATATGCTCACTTGCACCTGTGTCTATAACCCATGACTTACTGTCTGTAGTTTTAACATTGTAAGAAGTGACAACCTTATGTAGGTTACCTGAAAAGTTACTTGATCCTGCAAATTGTGCAAAGGTCTGATCTTCATAGCTTCTGTTCTTGTTCAGTTTTGTCAATTCTTGAGCAAGAGCTTGAATCAGTTCTGGATCAAATTTAGATTGTCTTGTGTTTTGCTGCTGCTGTTGATCTAAATTGTCTTCAAGAGGGGTGTCATGGAGATCATTCTTGCTCACATTTGCTGCAATCTTTGGTTGTCTTTTATCATTGTCCTTTGATCCTTTCCACCAGTCAAGGTATCCATGCAGTTAAAAGCATTGATCAATATCATGACCATTCCTTTTGCAGTGATCACATAACTTTTTTGCCATGGCATCTTTTCTTGCTTTGGAATTCTTGGTCTGAACAGATTCTTTATTGGTCACAATGGCTGCAAAGTCTCTATTTTGCCCAAAACTGCTGGTAATCTATCTTTGCTTTTCAACTTGTTGCACCATATTGTAAGCTTTATTTAATGATGGCAGAAGGTCAAGGAGTAGGATTTGACTACGAATGCTGTCATATTCCTCATTCAAGTGCATAAGAAACTGCATCAACTTCTCCTGTTGATCTCCTTCTGATATTTGTTTAATTGAAGGACAAGTCTCTTTGCAATTGCATACAAGAGTATCAGAGACATCTGATAATTCGTCCCAAATTCTTTTGAGTTTTGTAAAATACACAGCAACAGAATCACTGTTCTGATATAGATCAGTGAGTTCTTTTTTAAGATGATAAACAAGAGGACCATTAGATTGTCCAAACCTTTTTGTGAGATCTTTCCACAAGATTTGAGCAGAATCTACATACATGAAGGAATCAGATAGATCAGGAACCATGGCATTAAGAATCCAACTTACCACCATGCTATCTACGTTGATCCCTTGCTCATAGTTGGGAGATCCAGAAGCAGGTTTAGAGCACTTCCCATCGATAAACCCCAGCTTCACCCGGTTTTGAGGGCCATCTTGATAGCCCTGCTCCATTTCTAGAAATTGGAGCCATTCAGCTTGACATTTGTTAAGGGAATTCCAGGGTGATCAGTTGGATGTAAGTATAGGGGATCATTATTATACCCCTCTGCAGTATTAAAAGATGACTCTGATCCAGTAGCTGATTCTGACATTTTGTTTGGCTAAGAATGGTTGCTGGTACGAGAGGAAGAGAGGCAGCAGGGAAGGGAAGGGATGGTTTTCACAGGTCCAGCACCTATGTGCTCTGATACCATGTAAAATGGAGAGATTTTAGATGAACTAAAAAATGAAAGCTGTGTATTAGAAAGTCAGGATATAGGTGGGGTATTTATACAAATAAACCACCACCAACGAACCAAGAACAAGAAGAAAAAAGAAAGAAAAGAAAGAAAAGAAAACAAGAAACCTAAAAACAACTAGCTAACAACCTAAAACTACTGACTAACTAACTTAACTAATACAAAACTCTTCACAAAAACCCCAACAAAGCTCAAAAGGGAATACAAAACCTCTCACAATTACACAATATGTGCTAGACTCTCTCTTTGATGTGTGATGTGTTGATGAATGAAACCCCTTGTAGCTACCTCGATCTATTTATATTCCAAAGTTGATGAAGAATATAGAAAGAATTGTTGACGGAGTAATATGAAATGTTTTGTAGGACAATTCTCATCATAATATAATGGGAACATTTGGAGAATAATTTAGATGAACAATATGGAAATGATCTAATGGGACATATTCCCATGATTCGATCTTCGATCTGAAAAGATAACTCTAACTGTCGCCTTTTAACGTCCTCCACCGAGGGACAACCTCGAAGAACTATCAACAACTCTGGATACCAACTAAGTTCAAGTAATGCTCAAACTTAGCAATGGGTAATGGTTTGGTGAACCTGTTCCTAGGATTGTGGTCAATGTGAACCTTCTTCACTACTATTTCACCAATGAAGTGATGCTTCACACTCATGTGTTTGGTCTTGGAATGATACGAATCATTCTTGGTGAAATGAATCACACTTTGACTATCATAATAGACACAAGAAACACCTTGTACAACACCAAGCACAATAAGAAGACCACGAAGCCAACTAGCTTCCTTCACACCTTCCGATGTGGTGATGTATTCATCTTTGGTAGTAGATAGAGCTGCAATATGCAATAAAGCCCTCCCAAGATATAGAACCACCACATAAGGTGTGTGAAGATAATTTTCCAAGATCAAGATGTTCAAGGATGATCAAGATTCAAGATTCCATTAGCTTTGTTAGTTATCCTATTCTAGTATATATAGCTCCCTATTGTATCAAAGCTCTAGGTTACGACCTAGTTGCTCGTAAGTGTCTATCAGGCGTTTAGTTAGAACTTAGGAAGCTAAAATCGAAGTTTGAGTGTAGGTTGGGTTGCGTTGGTTTGAGTATTCCTTCATGTTTTTATTAATGTGTTTCCTTTTCAATATGAATTGACTTATCTCTCTCATATAGAAAGATATTATGCATGAGGCTAATTCAATTGTGATAAGTATGATGTTGTGTTGTTAGGACATGGAAATACTATGTGTACATAGATGAATCTCTCAAGTATCTCAATTTAAAGGCTTAGGGTTTAAATAATTAAGGCTTGATATTATACAAGTTGGGTATTGACTCTGTGATTGAATAGGATTAATGAATCTTGAGGAATGTAGGAATATCTTCTAATAGGCTTACCTCTATATATTCTAAGTGGGAAGTAGATGAGAGCAATTAATCGTTACTATATGTATTGGTTCCAAGGTCAATTTGGGATTAATTTTGAGCCGTGTACTTGCAGAATGCATGGAATACTCATGTAAAGTTGAGCTTGGTTATAATCTTCCGGTATTGGGATTTAACGAATGATTGAGATTAAACTTAAAATTTTTGTGTCGAGGTCTTGAGTTAGCGGAACCTTTATAAGGAAAATGCGGGTTAAAAAATACTCGAGAGGTTGCACGGAGTTGGGATGGGGGTGTTGTACAGGATCTTCGGTTGAGCTTAATTTAGTGATACGTCTGGTGGAAGACCTCCGGTAATGTTGAGTCAACATCGATTTTTGTCTTCCTTGAAGTATTGAGGTTAGTTGATTACTTTAAGATGAAGGTTGAGCTAAGTATACCCTTAAGTTATTGTACTTGTTGGGATCTCAAGTTGTACTATTCCGATCATTGAATAAGTGGACAAAAGGAGTTATGTGATGAATTAAAGACCAGGCTATGCAAAGGTGGAGTGTGATTGCCATTGAGTTAGAGTAGTGTAGTTGTTAGTATATACACGTTGTGAAGTTGATTGGAAAAGTTAAGAACATTTAGTAGGTCAACCGCTAAAATTAATGACTGATTGTGGACACCAACAAAGTGATGTTCGGGAAAGACTGTACTTATTGTGGGATCGGAAATGTTTGACTGTAACTATTTTATTTTAGCATCTTTTGTCTTTAAACGTTTGAAGTAAACTTTTTGTCGTGGTTGTTTATGATTAGGGTCTCATCCCTGCTTTACTATATCGGTTGCATATATTTATGTGAATATGTGGACTTAACTCTTTATTCTCTGCTTCTTATGAGCTAATTTGGGCATGTGATAAGGTGGATCTAACCCATGAGAAATGCAATGATTCTGTGAGCTATATATGCGAGCTATGAATTCTAGAGGAAGTTTGTGCAAAGTGATTTTGAGTGTAATCTGTTTACTATTGTAGTTTTTATTATGGTTAATGCATAATTGTTGTTAGTAATTGTTGTTATCCAGAATTATTAGGCATGAAATTAGACTAAATGGATATCATGGGCCTAGGATGCTCGATGAGCTACATGAAATGTTTGATCATGTCTTGAGTACTTATACGTGAGTGTGGACACCGAAAAAAAAATCGATGACCTTTTTCGCGGCGCTACTTAAAAGCGATTGGGAGCCGACTAGGATTGCTTAACCTTAAATAAGGTTGAACTTTTAAGAATGTTTGAGTTAACAGATTAAAAAAAACGATTTAGTACTCGAGGTTTACCTTTAGGGAAAGAAGAAAAAAGAAACAAAAAGGAGGGAAAAACAACCAGGAACCCGTCTGAGTTCGTGGCGGAACCAAGACGGGTTCTTGACTGTTAAACCCCACGAAAAGGAAAACAAAAGGAAAAAAAAAAGAAAAGAGAAAGGTGAGGAACCCGTCTGGGTTCTCAAATAAACGTAAAGAAAAGTCATAGAAACCCTAAAAAAGAAAAGAAAGAAAACAAGGTGCAAAAGAGAGTCGCCAGTTGAATTTTAGGAGAAAAACAACAAACCATTAAAGAAATAGACTCCGGCCTACGAACCCAAAGATGGATTCGGGGGTAAGGTTACGAATTTGACAATCAAAATCGTCAAACCCGCCTATTCAAACGAATAGACTCTACTAGAATTAAATTAAAGCGAAAGATTGAAAAGAGGAGGAATTGAATAAATTTCACGAGTTTATCATTAATGTCATGCAAAGAAACGAAAGAAAAAGAAAATAAAATTACATTATATACATTAATACAAGAATCACGCTAACCTTTAGTGAAGTGGCATGCAAAGGGGAGAGAAGAGAGAGAATACACTAGTGTCAATACTCCTAGTATATTCTGGCGTGTCCTTTGGAAGGGAAAGAAGGGTTTAATTTTATAGTGGAGTGGGGATAGGGGGCGCGTTCTAGGGTTAGGATTTTAGTCGCCGCGCCAAAGAGAGCGATCGAACTCGACGGTTCACGTGAGTGAAGATGGGCCTTGGACCCAAGAACCAGACGGGTTCTGAAGGCACCCAAGAACCCAGACGGGTTCCTGAAGGTAGCGACGGGCCTTGTGCCAGAACCTGCACGGGTTACGTGGTTGGAGCCGAGCTCGCCCACCAACCTGCAGGTTTGCACTGGTATTGGGCTTTTGCCTTTCTCTTTCGGGTTTAGGTGGGTGAGGGGCTTGCGTGCCATTTATCGGTTAGCCTATTTTCTAAAACTAACGCTAAAAAAAGAAAATAAAATCGATACAAAATTCAGCGTCTACAGATAGCCCCCACTTTGATCGAGTTTGAGTAAAACGATGATCAAAGTAGTCTTGATGATCTTGGATATGAATCAGAAGCCTGTTCTGAAGCTGGTTGACGCTTGGAAGCTAGGTCCTGCGTCGATGTTGAGATGTCGTTCATTGCATTGTGAAGGCCCAATGATGGCCCTTGTCGCATTGTGAAGGCCCGACAATGGCCCTTGCCGCATTGTGAAGGCCCGACAATGACCCTCGTCGCATTGTGGTCCGACGTTAGCCGCTGTTGACGCTTGGAAGCTGGGTCCTGCGCCGATGTAGATATGATGTTCATCGCATTGTGAAGGCCCGATGACGGTCGCTGGTGGGGAAATGTCGCGTACTAGCCCGGCGACGGCTGATGGTGTCATGTATTGTTAGGGCCCGATGACGGCCGCTGGTGGTGAAGTGACGCGTATTAGCCCGGCGACGGCTGATGGTGAATGTCGCGTATTAGCCCGGCGACGGCTGATGTGATGTGTCGCGTATTAGCCCGGCGGCGGTGATGTGGCGTGTCGCGTATTAGCGGCGGCGGGCGATGTGAAGTGTCGCGTATTAGCCCGGCGACGGCTGATGGTGAATGTCGCGTACTAGCCCGGCGACGGCTGATGGTGAAGTGTCGCGTATTAGCCCGGCGACGGCTGATGGTGAATGTCGCGTACTAGCGGCGGCGTGATGGTGAATGTCGCGTATTAGCGGCGGCGGGCGATGTGATGTGTCGCGTATTAGCGGCGGCGGCCGATGTGAAATGTCGGCGTATTAGCCGGCGGCGGGCGATGGTGGCAGCCGCGTATTAGCGGCGGCGGTGATGGTGAATGTCGCGCGTTAGCGGCGGCGATGTGAAGTGTCGCGTATTAGCGCGACGGCGGCGATGGGGAATGTCGCGTATTAGCCTGGCGGCGGCTGATGGTGAATGTCGGCGTATTAGCGGCGGCGGTGATATGAATGTCGCGTATTAGCGGCGGGCGGTGATGTGATGTCGCGTATTAGCGACGGCGGGTGATGTGAAGTGTCGCGTATTAGCGGCGGCGGCGATGTGATGTATTGTTAGGCCCGATGGCGGCTGTATTTCGTCGCGTTGTTCGCAAGAAATAAAGAGAGAAGGCATCGATTTATTTGAAATTCAAAATGGGTCGAGAATTTACAGCCGGTTTGTGTCTCAAAAGCGGGCTCGAGTTGAGCATAAGCTGCATGAGCATAAGCTTGTATTGGGCTCGAAAACCCTCGATTGCTTATTTTCGACCCAAAGAAACCCGTCTGGTTTGGTCAAGTGTTAGGCTCTTCTCCTGTTTTTCGTGAGTCGGGTGAGGTGAAAAGGCGGCCGGATGGAATAAAGAAGGCCCACACCTGTCTTTCGTCCTGGCTTTTAGGCTGATTCGATCCCTTTGCTTGGGCTGCATAGCCCCCAGTTTAGTGGCAGTTCTTGCTAAACTGGGAGTCAATTGATAGTTGTCGTTGTGACTTGCCCCTTCTTGAATTTTTCCATGGTGGACTTTGTGGACCTAGGCAGACTGTTCCAGCCGATTTGTCCCCTTGCTTGGGCTGCATAGCCCCCATTTTAGTGGCAGTTTGATTTAACTCTTGCTAAACTGGGAGTCAATTGATGGTTGCTGTAGTGACTTGCTTCCTTTTTTGGATTCAAACAGCCCCCGGCTTAATGGAAACTCGATTGAATTTTTTCTAAGCCGGCGTCTCACGAAAATGCAGGCGGTGCCGAAGTGCTGCACCTATCTGGCTCAGGTAGCGATACAGAGATGGTAGACTCCTCTTACTACCAGTGGGACACTTACTTCGGATCTGGTGCAAGCGGGGTCCATAGAGCTGATAACGCTAGTGGCGGTGGCGACACAGAGGTCTTGCTATACACGACTCTTTGCTATGTTCTTAGGACAATGCTATGCAATGATGTACTAAATGCATTTTTCTATACTTATGTACTAATGCAGACTGTTGATGCAATGCTCATGTAATGATGGTGTTATGCAATGCAGTTATGACTTTCTATATACTGCTGAAAACAATCCGGGATAAAGGATTTTCGATCAACACAAAGTCGAACTAACAAGCAAGCACAAAGATTAATCTGGACAAGATCAAAACTCAGTTCGAAAGAGATAGGAAGAAGTTTTCGAATCTTAAGGGAGAGAACAAGTAACTCAGATGCATAGGTCCACCAACAGTTCGAAGAACAATGCAAATATCTTGCTGGTTGGTTATGGACGTAAGCTAGCCAGAAAGAGCGAACCTCACACAGGAAGGAATGAACACTCAAACACTCAATTTTGAATATGTATGTGAGTTTCTCTCATGCTCAAACCAATAGAAGCAAACTACCATAAGCTTGGTAAGAACCTCGCTCTCCACTACCGGTATGCAATGCACAAGTGACAATCAAAAGGACTTTTTCGGGTTGTAACGGGGCTTAGGCTAGGGTAAGGAGCGGTAAAATTTGGGAATGAGGAGTTAAAAGCCATGCTTGGATTGATTTTCAATGAAATCCTCTAAACTCTCCTTCTCACTTAATGTACGCAAAGCGTTTCACCTTCCATCCTAAAACATCTCAACCGAATACAACCGAGTCAAAGTTTTCTGGACTTTAAGTTGAATCTCCCGAACCGCCCTTTTATTTCTTTGATTTTTTTTTTTGAATTTTTTTTTGGGTGATCAGGGAGAAGAAATTTCTATTACAACCTCGACTTTGAACAACATAACCAAATTCGCTCAAGATATGGGACTTTCAGATTCTCCCAGACTTCATATTTTGCTCACACCAAACCAATTATTCCTTCCAAAAATGACAGACTCTCTTCCAACCAAGCAAGGCTCAAGGGGTACTGGATATCATAGGCTAAGGCTTTTGTATTGTCAGGGTTCAATCATGAAAAAAAGGGGTGAAAAAAGGCTAGGCGGGGCAAAAAGAACGGTAAATACAATGCAGGGAAGGCTATTTGGCTATGTAGCTTAAGAAAATTGAATGCCTTAATCACTTTGTCACAGCGTGCTATGCAAACATGTAGTCTCAAGCAAGATGCAAAACAAGTTCTAGAGATGCAACTAATGGGTGAGTCGCTCAAGGGATCATGGAATTGATGAAAGTAATCAATTCAAGTTTTAGGCAATGTGGACTCACGGGACGGGCTCAATCAACTAAGCTTAGCCCAAAGATTTGCGGCACGCACATTTATACCTTCTAAGATAGTCAAAGCGACGATACGTCTTCTATAACTTGTCTCAAAATCAAGGAGCTTGAAGAAAGGTTTTTGAAAACTTTTGAGATCTCATCTAGATTTTCCTAAGTGAAGCAAGTTAAAAAGGGAAAAGGTCAATTTTTAGAAAAGGTCATGGACTCTTTTTTTTTAAATTTTTTTAACCTTATGATTAAAGCGATATGATGCTTATGCAATGCAATATCGACCTACAGTGGGAGACATGGAACTTATGCAACGCAATATGTGACCTACATGATGGGAGACGTGGAACTTATGTAATGCAATATCGACCTACATGGTGGGATCATTCCCACTTCCCCAAACAAAAAGATGATTAAGTAAATTCGAACTACAGTTTCAGGGCTAGCGAAGACGCATAATTAGCTCATGGACCCGCATCGCGACCATAATCGGGCCCAATGGAAAACTGCCCGAGTTGAGAGCCCGAATGGAGTTTTGGCCTACAGCAGATGGGCCGAGGAAGGGAGTACAATGGCCCACGAACCCGTCTGGGTTCCTGGCTTGGAAATTGTGACAGAAGGGCCCAAAAACCCGTCTGGGTTCCTTGCTTGGGGATCAGTGCAGTATTTGAGCCCAAAAACCCGTCTGGCGGTGGTGTTAGGTCGGTGGAACCCGTCTGGGTTTCGCTAGCATCCTTGCGACGCCGTCTACGCATGTGATCTTCGCATTCTAACTTCGCCACGAAACCCATCTTGGTTCCTCAACACTCTCAAACTGTCGTCGCTCTTTCTTCATCCATATTCCACATTAAACTCATCTGGGTTAAAGCCAAGTGTCTAGAGAGAGGCATTCTAGTTGCTTGGCCTAACCAGTCGATTGTTCTTTTAAGGGTTCATATTATCAGTATTGGCACAACAGCTCGAGTAAGCAGAAATGTTCATCTTATTAAATGCAAAAATGGGTACATCAACAGACTCTGGGTTTACCCCGACCAACTTAGGACTACTAGAACCTGACTCTATGACCTTTGGGACATACTATCCTACAGACAGAGTGAATTTATTCTCTTCATAGGTGATCTCATGGTGGCCGCCATCTTCTCCAATCAGCAGACTTGGATTAAAGCTCGGTTTAGAAAGCGCGGCGATGACTGGGTCGACGGCTTCTTCCTTGTGGGCCTCTTGTTCGAAGAGCTTTCCAAAGATGCCACCTCCAGCGAGGTGAGTCCATTCCAAAGGTGGACGGCTCCTCCTGGGCGGGATGAATGTAGCGGTCGTGGTGACAGCACAGTCATTGAAGATTTCTAATCCCGCCACTTGGATACCCTGAGACTTTAGGTAATGAGGTTCTGGGAAGCCGTAATAAGGGAAGTCATCACCCTCTCTCAAGAACTGTCCATTAAGAGTGCATGGATACGGTTTGACTTGGTATAGGGTCGGAGGGTTGTCCAATCTTCTCTGTTTAGCCATGGCTAGCTTCGTCAGTTTTACTTCCTCCTTAGTTGGTTTGTAGCCTAGCCCGAACCTTCCTTTGTTTTTGAACACCTTGAAATTTGGCGCCAACCTGTTCTTGGGATTTCGGCCAAGTGGCATCCCCGGAAAATGACCTTGCTTCCTCAATATAGCATGGATATTAGGGTTTGAGTAGGGATCGAAGTCAAAGTGAGCTTGATCCTGGCTCAAAGCCGCTATCATCTCAAAGTTGTGTAGCTCCTCGTCAGCTGAGCTATGTTCAATCTCGAGTGTGGGTTTCTTGGGGTCAAAAACAACGCTGAGGGGTTTGCTTGAGATCGTGACCACTTGACCTTGAATGATTAATTTCACCTTCTGGTGTAAGGTAGAGGCGACAACATTGCACTCATGTAACCAGGGCCTTCCCAACAGCATGTTGAAAGAAGCCGGAATATCCAGAACGACGAATTCAACGTTTTTACATATATAGTCCATGGTGATGGGAAGCACAATCGATCCTAGCGACTTGCGAGGGGAGTTATCGTATGCCTTGGTGAGCAAAGATTTTGTGTCAAATGTTTTTGAACTCCTAACTTTTGCGGTTCTCCACGGATGGACATTGTGGTAGAACCATTGTCCACGAGAACAAGTGGTATGGTTTGAGTAGAGCACATGGCGGTGAGGTAAAGAGCTTTGTTGTGAGAACCTCCCTCCTCGGGTAAGTCTTCATCCCCGAAGGTGATGGTAGGCTTCCCGGAGGTAATGTGAGAAATAATATCCTCTGGTGAGGCTGAGGTAGGGACCATGAGCTTATTGAAGGCATCCAAAGAAGATTTGCCTATGGTCTGCGAAGCATAAAAGTGCCAAATCGTGACTTCGGCCTTGGTTTTCTTCAGCTGTGTGAGGAAAGGATCTGGTGGAGGTGTAGGGGCTTCCGTCGTTTCGGGATTAGGGTCGCTGCTGGCGAGGTAGTATTCTTGTTATAGTAGCGGCCGGACCGAGTAAGAACCGCAGCCTGAGGAATTGTTACTTCTTCCACATCCCCTCCTTCGTCAGAAGAGTCATAGAATGGATGCTTATTGGTTTCAAGGTCAGTGGACTCTCCACCTTCTTCTTCACTTTCACTGTCCCAAATACCATTGATGATGGGTTCCTCCGTAAGGGGGAGAAGAACTGGGACAAATTGGCCCATTTCGGTGATGAGAGTGGACGGATCAAAAATGTTCTCCTCCAAGAAGACGGCACTGGTGTGATTGGGCAATGGGTTCTCCTTGTTGTTGGGTTTTCGAGACGGGTTTGGTGGAGGAATGACACCGTCTCGGATTAGCCCTTCGATCTTATTTTTCAAAGACCAACATGCTTCGGTGTCGTGACCTCGACTGCGATGGAAGTTGCAGTATTTGTTCCCATCCCACTTCGGAGGCTTAACTTCAGGTTCAGGGGTTGGCAGGGGCAATTGGATGATACCCTTTTTCACCAGCCTTTCCAATGCCCTGGCATAAGACATATCCAACGGGTGGTAAGAGTCGAACCTCGGAGTGTATTGCCTTCATTGGATGGAATTAGTCTCAACAGCTTTCTGAGGGGGGCTAGGCGCGCTAGTGGCCCTCCTGTTGGAGCTAGATCCCTTCCAACCAGAATGTTGTGTGCTTTTCTCATTGTTATCAGCTTCAATTTGAACACACAAGTCCTTTAAAGTCTCAAAGTCTTTGATGGATTGGAAACCAAAATGCCGTGTGATGCGGGGATGAATTCCTTGCCTGAAAGTGCTTAGTTGCATCCTAAAGGGGACAGACTCGTCAATTTCAGATAGCATGGAATGCCATCGCTCGTAATAAGAGAGGAACGATTCATCCTCCTTTTGTTTAATGGAAGTTAAATCATCCACAGTGACCTCCTTTTGCTGCAGACGACTGAAATGGCTTATGAAGGCTCTGAATAACTCATCTGCGTTAGTCTTAATTTGCTGAGGTAGATTTTGGTACCATACCTTGGCCTTACCTTCTAGAGTGGAAGGGAAGAATGTGGTGTAGAGACCTTCTTCTACCTTATGGAGGGGAGCCAGCCTCAGGAATTCCTCCAAGTGATGTGATGGATTTTCAGAGGGTCTAAATTTCATGTTTGGCACCTCAACTTTGTCCCTTATTCTCGATACACAATGTTTGGGGATGGAAAAATCCATACAAGGGTCGGTGAAGGTTGGATCAGTTTTCATCATCCTTCTAGTGAGCATGTCAACCTTCTCCTCAAGTTTCTTGACGTAAGGGTCTTCCGAAGTTCTAGAGTTATTTGGTACAGATTTGGACCTGACTTCACCAAATGACTTAGGTTTTGGGCCTCCGTTTTTGGACTTGGGGTGACCTTCTCCAACCCCATCATCTGCCTCGGCCTCAGACTCGGTGTCATAATAGTTCTCTTCTTCCTCAAGTCCGATGCCGAGCTTTTTGTTGACCGCTTAATGGCTTCCAAAGACGCCATTCATGGTTTGTTGATTTTCATTGAACTTCTTTTCCAGTTTCTCATTGGTTCTGTCCTCCTGATCTGCCATGCAGAAAGCAATTGCTTCCTGTATCCTCTCATATAGTCCATTAGGTAGCTTGTCACCAGAATTCTCCCCAAAAAGGTTGTTGTTAGGAGATCCTGACATGGTGGATTCACTGGATTGAGCCGATGGTCTGTAATTGGGATTGCGAATAAGCCTGCCGGTTTGTGGGTCACGGATGCGGGCTTGGAGATGGTCTGTTATCTTGCCTGCATGGAAACTGATTAGTGCTCGAAAGAACTTTTACGCCACCCGCCCGATGCATGCATGACTTAGTGGACCTATATGAACCTAGGACATGGACATGACGCCTATATGCTGACACAAGGATGACTCACCCACTTTTATGGGAGTGTATGTCCTAACTCTACATGGACCTAGTATGATGACTGACAGGACTGACACTGACTCAAGGGGCGTCATAAAGGGCCGAATAGGATCATCAGCAAGGCATTGGGCTGTCCGTGAAGAGAAGAGAAGGCGGTCGGGTTAGAAACCCGTCAGGTTCCTCTTCCTCTAATCGGGCCCTGCTCCGTCAATTACCGCCAGATGGGCTACCCCGATGGCCAAGAACCCGTCGGTTTACGCTACCGGACCCACACTGACGGAAAATTGACACGAATGGGTCGGCTCTGACAGGCCAGAAACCCGTCTGGATTTCTGATAAGCCAAAACGCACCTCGCATGTTCCTACGCGGACAAGAATGACTCCCGACTCATGAATGGGCTAGACACTAGGACTCGACTTTTACAGGATTAAATCACATGACATACAGATGCAGGATGAGCCTAACCATGGCTTTAGATTCAAGGTTTTTCTAGGTTTAGGGAGATGAATAGGGTACCACATGTTCTCGCCCCGGTGCATTTTCCTTGTATGGAATTCAAGGAAGAATGTGTGGGGTGTTGCTCTTTGGGTTTCAAGGAAACCTTTAGAGTGTAACACGGGGAGAGGAGAGATCAAATGCTTGGCGATGTAAGTGCATCCCGCAAGTAGTGACCTCCCGCCCTCGGGATTGATTCCTAGTTTTTAAACCTAAACCAACGCTTTTGTGCTCCCCAGCCATAAAGGCCCAAGAGTAGCCTGGTATGCAATATGCCTAAAAAATGATAAAAATGTGAAATAAATCAATTCCTCCTTTTTTTTCAAAAAACACTAAAATTCAATTCTTTCAAGTTTTACCCTCTTTTTAAGTTTACGTCCCCAGTGGAGTCGCCAATCTGTGGACACCGAAAAAAAAATCGATGACCTTTTTCGCGGCGCTACTTAAAAGCGATTGGGAGCCGACTAGGATTGCTTAACCTTAAATAAGGTTGAACTTTTAAGAATGTTTGAGTTAACAGATTAAAAAAAACGATTTAGTACTCGAGGTTTACCTTTAGGGAAAGAAGAAAAAAGAAACAAAAAGGAGGGAAAAACAACCAGGAACCCGTCTGAGTTCGTGGCGGAACCAAGACGGGTTCTTGACTGTTAAACCCCACGAAAAGGAAAACAAAAGGAAAAAAAAAGAAAAGAGAAAGGTGAGGAACCCGTCTGGGTTCTCAAATAAACGTAAAGAAAAGTCATAGAAACCCTAAAAAAGAAAAGAAAGAAAACAAGGTGCAAAAGAGAGTCGCCAGTTGAATTTTAGGAGAAAAACAACAAACCATTAAAGAAATAGACTCCGGCCTACGAACCCAAAGATGGATTCGGGGGTAAGGTTACGAATTTGACAATCAAAATCGTCAAACCCGCCTATTCAAACGAATAGACTCTACTAGAATTAAATTAAAGCGAAAGATTGAAAAAGAGGGAGGAATTGAATAAATTTCACGAGTTTATCATTAATGTCATGCAAAGAAACGAAAGAAAAAGAAAATAAAATTACATTATATACATTAATACAAGAATCACGCTAACCTTTAGTGAAGTGGCATGCAAAGGGGAGAGAAGAGAGAGAATACACTAGTGTCAATACTCCTAGTATATTCTGGCGTGTCCTTTGGAAGGGAAAGAAGGGTTTAATTTTATAGTGGAGTGGGGATAGGGGGCGCGTTCTAGGGTTAGGATTTTAGTCGCCGCGCCAAAGAGAGCGATCGAACTCAGACGGGTTCACGTGAGTGAAGATGGGCCTTGGACCCAAGAACCCAGACGGGTTCCTGAAGGCACCCAAGAACCCAGACGGGTTCCTGAAGGTAGCGACGGGCCTTGTGCCCAGGAACCCAGACGGGTTCTGTGGGTTGGAGCTGAGCTCCGGCCCACTGAACCCAGACGGGTTTGCACTGGTATTGGGCTTTTGCCTTTCTCTTTCGGGTTTAGGTGGGTGAGGGGCTTGCGTGCCATTTATCGGTTAGCCTATTTTCTAAAACTAACGCTAAAAAAAGAAAATAAAATCGATACAAAATTCAGCGTCTACAGTGAGTTACGATGATTATCGATAAGGGAAATAAAGGGCGCGATGTATGAAGAAGGAATATTGTTTAATTCTTCACCCTATATCCTTTGGACTTGAATTATGTGGTGGAAGTGACCGTTACCCCAATTACTAGTTCCAAGATGATTTGGTGATTAAGGATTATCTTGATGGTTTAAGTACATGGAAACTCTTAAGCTACCGTTGGGCATAATATAAATTTGGGAAATATTAGAGTTAAGCAAATACTCTCGAGGAGTTATCAGGTTAAGTTTGATTCCTGTTTCGGGAATTAGGTGGTTTGCCATTATGCGAGTTTTGAGGACGAAACACCTTTTGAGTGGGTTAAGAGGGTAATAATAGGTACGTGCTAGTTTGTTTGGGCATTTGTAAGATAAGCGAAATGTCTCCTTTGGCGTGGTTAAGTGTTTTTGGAGTTAAAGGGTGTTTTGGCAAATAGGATCGACCATCTTTGGTCGGGGTAATTACAAGTAGGTCCTTTAAGGAGTTAGGTATCTTTAGCCAGTGGTTATAATCTTGCTAACAACCGTGAATGATTTTCCCTTCGTGTACCCCATGAGGTTGTGTAGCTCCAAGTACTTAAGTCTTTGCTTAGCATCTTCCGTTATCGTTTTACACTCTCATTGTGTCATATATCTCCTTTCCCCTAATAGCAAGAGTTCTCTCCTAGTATAAGTAATCAAACTTAGCTTATTTGTAGTTTCATAGAAGAAAAGTGTAACACCCCGTATTTTTAAACTAGATTTATTATGCTAATTAAAATCTTAATTTCAATTATGGTGTATTATTTGATTTAGGTAGCTAAATTTCTTTACTTTTTAATTTATTATATTTACTCTAATGTGAATGATTTCAATAATTAAATTTACCTCCTACTCATTTCTAAATTTTATAAATGATTGTATTTCACACATTTTCCATATTAAACTTATTAATTTGCAAAATAGAAATATTATTTTATATTTCACTTATTTCACATATTTTTATTATTCTATAAATTAATTATTAATTCTAGTTTTTAAATAAATTAATCAATTTTGCACATTTTCCTTATTTTATACAAGATGATATTTATAAACATATTATATTTACTCACTTTTGATATAATCAAAGTAGTAATACTATTTTGTATTTCATATTTTTACACATTTTAGTTATTGATATTAGTAAATGAATTTCTTTTACTTGGATTTTGAGAAAGCCAAAGCACCACCACCACAATCTCCCTCTCATGTTCATCTTCTTCTTCTTGAAGCTATTGATCCCTCACTCCCATGCCTCGTTTTCAGTTATAGTAGAAAATTAGGAGGGTCCAATTCTTCTTCATTTGACACCACAACACCTCTTAGTGACTCACCAATGCTACCCTATTCTATAAATTTTACTATAAATTGATTGGTAAATACCAACTCATTCACCACCATTACCATCATCTTCTTCTTCTTCCTTCTCGGCCACCATCATCACACCACCATTCAATCACCAATCACCAGCCCATACACTCAATCATACACTCAATATTTCTCAAGTTAAAAGGATGATTTATTATTCCTTTTCTATATCCATCGACTCGAGTATATTTTGATGACTATAACCTTCGAAACTGTTTAAATGTAAAAACATAATCTACTCTAGTCAAAGTGAAATAACTAATGTTTTCATTGTTTTTAAATATTGTTTTATGACTAATATTTGTGGACCGATCCATTAGTTTATTTATCTATATTACTAAGCTAAATTTTAGTGTGATTGTTTACCTTTCATTTATGTGTTTTTCATTATTGTCTATAATTCCTTGTTATTGTCTTTTGTGAATTGACCAGTGATGCTGGTATACCGGTTCATGTGGGTTGATCGGCCCGCGTGCGCGCATTATCGGGATTGCAGTAGAGTACTGCAATCTCAGATCAAGTCTTTGTCCCCGGGTCATTGATGCTCGTATACCGGTTCATGTGGGATGATCGGCCCGCGTGCGCGCATTGTCGGGATTACAGTATGCTGCAGAGTACTACAATCTCAGATCAAACCATTGTCCATTGTTAATTGCTATTGTTTATTAATTGTTAATTGTTATTGTTTATTAAGGGCTATTTGTTATTGTTCGTCGATTGTTATTGTTCATTGTTCATTGTCATTGTTACTTTAATTATTTTATTGCCGTCTTTACTTATTATTTCATTGAAAAATATGGTAAGGTTCCACATTCAGATAATAACCTACAACTGTTTGAGCATATTCTCTTCTTCCTCATTTCAAAATGAATTTACACTGGGCCCTAATAAAACTATTTGTTTTTAAAATGTTTTTACATTACAGTGCCGAATATATTGAGCTCCGTCTCATTTTTCTCCATGTTTTCAAATGTTTTGTTTTTAGGTATCAGCGGGACATTTTAGGCAGATTTGTGGCAAGGATAACTCACATAGAAAATCAGGCCGCCACATAGTTTATTAGTTCTTAAGTTTCAATATTAGTAGTTGGCTCACCTTCATAGTTTGACTCGCTTGTTTTAAGATTTTTCTTAATAATTAAACAATTTATACCTTTTTCTCTAAATTTTCATACGAAATATATTTCTATTTCAGTTATTTTCATAGCAAAAGCCTTGCTTTTGGAGAAAATCTTGTGTATGAAGGAGAATGATAGAAGAAGAAGAAATCTGTATTGTATATTTCATAAGCAACAACCCATGCAATGTATATATACACGAGCTGTCCCATCAAGACACTAACCTAAATTGATTCTTGAATGTTGATATTTAACAAAAGGCTAACTAACTTAAATAAGACACCTTGATATTTCCACACTCCCCCCTCAAGGTGGAAATACAGTAGCATCAATCAAACCAAGTTTAGCAGACAAAATGTTATGCTGAGATTCTCCCAAAGGTTTAGTCATTATATCAACAACTTGGTCCTTTGAAGCAACATGAGTAGTCTTCAGAAAACCTTCCAAGAGCTTGTCCCTCGTGTAGTGACAATCAATGTTTAGGTGTTAGGTTCTCTCATGAAAGACAGGATTTTCTGCAATGTGCATGGCTGCTCGATTATCACAAGATAATGTGACTGGTAACTCAACTGGAATCTTCAGATCCTGTAGCAAATTAGCTATCCACACCAGCTCTGAAGTAGTTGTGGACATTGATCTGTACTCAGCATCAGCTGAAGATTTTGAGACTGTGTTTTGCTTTTTAGTCTTCCAAGAAACCAAGCATTGCCCTATGAAGACAGCATATCCTGTGAGAGACCTAGAAGTCATCTGGCAGCTTCCCCAATCTACATCACAAAACGCAGACAACTTAAAATCAGTTTGTGCAGGATAGAAGAGGCCTTTGTTTATACTTACTTTGAGATATCTCTGGACATGCAAAACAGCTTCATAATGTGGTTTCCTAGGACATTGCAGAAACTGACTCAAATGTTGTACACAATAGGAAATATCAGGTCTTGTGATAGCTAAGTATAATAGTCTTCCTATAACCCTTCTGTACTGCTCTGGATTGTCTAAAATCTGTTCCTTTTCTGTGGACAGTTTCAGACCCTTTGGCAAAGGGAAAAGTGTTGGCTTGGCTGCAGATAACCCAACATCTTCCAAAATATCAGCAATGTATTTCCTTTGGTGTAAAAGTGTCCCTTTTTGAGATCTTGTAATTTCAATTCCAAGAAAATATCGTGCTATTCCTAAATCCTTGATTGTGAAGGTCTTATGAAGCTGTGCCTTTAGTTGCTTGATTCCTTGTTCATCATTTCCTGTTATCAGTAGGTCATCTACATAAACCAAAACAAAACAAGTTAAGTCATTATGCTCTCTGATAAACAAGGAATAGTCATGTTTTGATTGAGTGAAACCCATCATAATAAGAAAACTACTCAATTCAATGTTCCATTACCTGGAGGCCTGTTTTAAACCATAAAGTGATTTATTAAGTTTGCAAACCTGATTGAGTTTGGTTTTATCATACCCTTCAGGAGGAATCATATATACTTCCTCATCAAGGGTCCCATGCAAAAAGACATTGTTTATATCTAATTGATGCAAAGGCCAAGATTTGATCGTTGCCATAGCTATAAATATCCTCACAGTGGTTAATTTTGCCTCTGAGATCTCCTTAGATTGTTTCCATCATCATTCCTTTCCTCTTCTTGAGTTTGATCAGCTTCAAAGTTTTGTTGAACAGCTGTTTCATTCTGATCAGGAGTGCCATCCTCAGAGAAGCTGTCTTCTTTGTGTAATGTGCCTTCTGGCTGAACATTGTTATCTGTCATATGCTTATTAGAATCATCAGAAATAATGTGAGAGTCTAGATTTGCTGAAGTGAAATGTTTTTCTGTATTTATCCAGGATTGATCATCATGAATAAAATTCTTAGAAGATCGCCATAAGTCTTCTCTTCTCAGGGCAGGTTCCTTACGCTTCTCCTCCTGTTTCCTAAAAGGGAAGACCTGCTCACAGAAAATTACATCTCTACTATGTATAATTCTTCTTGTTTCTAGGGCAAGTAGTTTATACCCTTTCATGCCATATGTTATCCTAACAGAACACATCTTATGGCTCTATCTGAAAATTTATCTATCTCCCCTATATTTACAGCAAAACATTGACATCCAATGGTTCTTAGATCATTCAGATTTGGTTTTTCTTTGAACAACAATTCATGAGGACTTTTCCAACCTAAGGCTTTCATTGGAAGTTTGTTGATAATGGAGGTGGCTGCCAATATACATTCACCCCACAAATATTTGGGAAATCCAGCTTGTAGCCTGATGGCTCTTGCTGTATCAAGGAGGTGCCTATGCTTTCTCTCTACTACCCCATTTTGTTGGGGGTTCTTATCATAGATCACTGATGTGTGATTCCCTTTGAATCAAAGAGGGAAGTGCAAGATTGTTGAAGAAATTCAGTGCCATTATCAGTCCTGATGGTGTTGACTTGCACATTAAACTGATTGTTTACCATATTGAGGAACTTTTCTATACCATTATAAACTTGGGTTTTATCATGCAATAGTTGAGTCCAAGTACACCTTGTGTAGTCATTAACTATAGTTAAGAAATACTTAGCACCATTTATGTTTGAAGTTCTATAAGGACCCCAAAGGTCCATGTGAACTAATTGAAAGGGAAAAGAGGTTTTGATAGAACTTCTATGAAATGGTAGTCTATGAGCTTTGGCAAGTATGCAAGTATCACAAAAAAAAATGCTTATTATCAAGATTACAATTCAGAACATGTTCCAGTTTTGAAAGAGAGGTGTGACCTAGTCTAGAGTGCAGAGTATGTAAAGAAACTTCACTGTTTTCTACAACATTGCAATTTTCAATAACATCAGGAAACAATTTAGAATTGGGATGTGCTTCCTTTTTACTTCTTGTATCCAGCCTATAGAGTCCATGATCCTCATAAGTAGTAGCTATAGTTTGCCTACTTAAAAGGTCCTGAAAAAGACATTTGTCAGCAAAAGCAACCATGTATATAGCTTGATCAGCAAGAAGTTTAGTGTCTGACAACAAATTGAAACTAAAGTCGGGGACACATAGTGTTTTATTCAATCTTAGCCCATTGCCTAGGACTATGTCTCCAGCTAGTTTTACTATTTTCACATTGCCATCAGGCATTGTGATACTCACAGGTTTGTTTAGCTGTTTAAAGGAAGTGAATAAAGCTTTGTTATGCGCCATGTGATCACTTGTACCCGTGT
Organism: Portulaca oleracea; assembly: GCA_029582165.1. NCBI lineage: Eukaryota > Viridiplantae > Streptophyta > Magnoliopsida > Caryophyllales > Portulacaceae > Portulaca > Portulaca oleracea. Next base: position 5,097,301 of record CM055878.1, on the reverse strand, counting down.
CCATTACCCAAGAAAAATCAATAGGTTCTTTAGCCCCCTTTTTAACATTAAAACAGCTGCTAGTTAGATGGATATTACTTGAAAAGTTCTCTTCTGCATCCTTCAATCCTTGTGCGAAGTGTGAAACAGCTTGAGATGAGCCAGCCTGAGATGTTTGAGCTTGATCTTGCCTATTCTTGTTCATCTTGTAGACCTCATGAGCTATTTGTTGAAGAAGCTTTGCATTCATCACAGGTGTTTCTTCCAGGGGGCTGTCAACTGTTTCTTTAAGATGTACATTTGCAACTGTCCTTTTTCCCTTGTACCAGTCTGGATAGCCTACAATCTTAAAGCAATACTCCTTCTCATGCCCATGTCTTTGACAATGAGTGCATAATTTGTTTGCTTTATCCCTTTTAGAGTCTTTCTTGGGCCCCTTGTAAGAACTTCTTGCATTCAAACTGCTTGAATCATTTTCAGTACTTCCAAAATAAGAGGTTTTGTGAGTATTGGCTGCTAACTCAGAGGGGAATTGAAGCCCTCCAGAGGCAATCTTTTGGCACTCAGCTCTCTGGACTAGGGAGTATGCTTTGTTAATTGTTGGCAGAGGATCCATCAAAAAGATCTGAGCTCTTACAGCATCAAGCTCATCATTTAAGTTCATCAAGAACTGAACAAGTCTTCTTCTTTGTTCCATGTTCACAGAGGTCTTGATATGGGGGCATGTGACAGGGCAATTACAAACTTGCACATCAGACATTTCTCCTACTTCATCCCAAAGTCTCTTTAACCTAGTAAAATAGACCGCTACAGATTGTTTACCCTGATGCAAGTTAGAAATCTCCTTTTCTAACTGAAACAACAAGGGGCCATTACTTTGGCCAAATCTTTCACTCAATTCATTCCATAGCTCTTGTGCAGTATTTACATATAAAAAAGACTCAGCTAGCTAAGAGATCATGCAGTTCAATAGCCAACTAATGACCATATTGTCACACTTGATCCATTGATTAAGAGATGCTACCTGTTTTGGTCGAGGACATTCCCCAGTAATGAAGCCTATCTTGACCTTGGTCTTTAGTGCTATCTTGATGGCTCTTCCCCATTTTTGGGAATTAGATCCATTGAATTTGATGTTTACAATTTGCAAACCTGGATGATCTGAGCTAGCAAGGTGTAGGGGGTCATTGTTATAAACTTCTTCTTCATCTTTTGGTTGATCTTGGTCGAGACCATCTCCTGTTTCAGCTCTTTGTTCAGAAGTTGTCTGTGGCTGCTCGATTTTAGCCATTTGCTAGCAAGACTTCTGTCGTTCTGTCCTTCTTGAATCAGAAAGTCAGTAGCTCTCAGCAATGTGGAAGGCAGAAAGAGCTTATTTTCTCAAGGAAGAACAGAACAAGAGCAACCTATGCTCTGATACCATGAGAAAATCTTGTGTATGAAGGAGAATGATAGAAGAAGAAGAAATCTGTATTGTATATTTCATAAGCAACAACCCATGCGATGTATATATACACGAGCTGTCCCATCAAGACACTAACCTAAACTGATTCTTGAATCTTGATATTTAACAAAAGGCTAACTAACTTAAATAAGACACCTTGATATTTCCACACTTTTCCTCTTGGGAAAGCAGCGTGACGCTCTCGGCTTTTAAATACGCTTCTGCTGAATCAAGATTAAATGGATTAAAATATTGCTAAGTAACACCCTAAAAGTCGGGGCGTTATAGCTGGTATCAGAGCGGTCGAGCCATAGGGTTTAATTAAATATAAAATTTGAAAAATAAAACTTGTATACATAGGCGAGAGATTGCAGGCCCTGGGTTAGTAATTTATTTTGCTTGATTAAGTTTGCTAACTTCTTATGTTTTATATTTATGTGATTTATGAGTTTGCATATTATGTGAATTACTACATGATAATATTTGAAATTATTTTGTTAAATAAATTTACATGTGCGACTTTTGATTAATAAAATTCTTGTCCTATATGTTTATCTATGCTCATGTTAATAAGTGATTATGTCATGATTGTCTGATATTAATTTACTTCATGAGGTCATATTTTGTGTTCTCAAGTACAATAGTAAATATATGTGTGTGTGATAGGATCATAAAGATAAGTTGAGATTTTGTGAAAATTTGCATGCTTATTATGATTTATGTATCAATTTGACAAATATGTATCGTGTGAAGTAAGTTAGAAATGCATGTTATTCATTCATTCACTCAAGATTAGGTTTTACTTATTAGTTTGCTTGTGGAAATATTTCCTGAGATTCGAATTAGGTATATTAGATGCATATAAATAATCTTTATGAATATCATACATGTTGTCATATATGGTTTGTTAAGATGCATCTCCATACCTTTGGTCTTATATATATAGAATAACATGATATAAGGTTGGATGTAGGTTTTCTCCTCAGAAGCTCTAGACATATTGTGTTATGATTTATGAGCCCTCTTGCATGATCGAAATTATTATTACCCTCCTCATCATTCTAAGTACACCCTTGTGTATTGTGTTTAGAGTTCTAAGAAATAAGTATACGTTTGTTAGATATTAGATATATTCTTAATGGATTGATATATTTATGTGAAGCAATTATATGATGTTATTATTAAGTGTACAAAATCTATCTCCAACTAGGGCCATTTTCAAAAATCTCGCGTCTTTTAATCAAACGTGATGCGATATTTGCTTTTTATTAGTTTACTAGAGAATGTGTTGACAAAATGATATCTTAGCATCGGTGGCCCTACCTAAGACTTACCTAATTTAGCATTTTTACCAGAATGTCGGAACAGGAGAAGGAAGTCAATGAGACAATCATCCAAAATGAATCCCAAGGCAAAAGCCCTGCACTTGAATCCCAGCAGACTGTTGACCAAGCACCCCAGGACCCTCTCAAAGTCTTGGAAAACACCCCCGGTGAGGAAAATAAGGATGCTTTGGGTTTAGATTTGGAAGATTTAGGCGAGTTATTTATCGAGTGGCTTAGGAAGATGAAGAATCAAACCGAAAATACGGAAGAAAGTGGTCCTGAGTTTGTAGAAAGGGTGAGAAAGGAAATTCAAAATATAGGTCGAGGGAAGAACAAAAGGAAGTTGACTGATAAAGAAAAGTTTAAGTCCTCTAAGAAGCTCACTTCTAGCCCATCAGGGGAGAACCCTTCGTCAGGAAAGTTATGTGAGAAGTGTGGACGTAAAAATCACACCACTAGTGAGTGCAGAATAGGGACTAATTTGTGTCGTTGGTGTGGGGATCCAAACCATAAAATATCTTCTTGCCCCCTCCGAGAGAAAGCAGTAAACCTTGGGAAGGCTAAACCTATTCCTACAAGTCACAAGGCTAAACTTATTCCTACAAGTCACACCTTAACCATAAGGGTCGAAGCTCCTAGTAGTCGTTAAGAGACCTTTTCACCCAGCTGGTAAGGGTTATTGATAATATACTCCTTTTATGCATTGAATATATATGATTTGTTGCTAAGTGAGTTTCCATGAATTTACATATTATACCCATTGTCCATTGATGATTTTCTTATTATCACTGTCAAATCGTACCTCTTGCCTTGTTATTTCCATTACTTATGATCGACGTTTGTTTCTAAATGTGCCTTGTTGTACCAATACAAATGTGCAAGTGTTTTTTGTATAAAATCGAGGTCCCATATATAAGTCGTTATTATATTACTAAGAAAATGAGAGTTTAGCTTCGTAGTTATGGGAAATTCTTATGAATGGCCACATAAGGATGACCAAGACTGCAAGCTATGTTCTCGGATTTTAAATTATTTTCTTCTTACAACCATTGCTTTCAATTTTACTAAAAGTTTCGAGGACGAAACTTAATTTAAGGGGGGAAGGGTGTAACACCCCGTATTTTTAAACTAGATTTATTATGATAATTAAAATCTTAATTTCAATTATGGTGTATCATTTGATTTAGGTAGCTAAATTTCTTTACTTTTTAATTTATTTACTCTAATGTGAATGATTTCAAAGATTAAATTTACCTCCTAGTAATTTCTAAATTTTATAAATTATTGTATTTCACACATTTTTTCCATAATCAACTTATTAATTTGCAAAATAGAAATATTATTTTATATTTCACTTATTTCACATATTTTTGTTATTCTATAAATTAATTATTAATTCTAGTTTTATATAAATTAATCAATTTTGCACATTTTCCTTATTCTATACAAGATAATATTTATAAACATATTATTTTTATTTACTTTTGATATAATTAAAGTAGTAACCCTATTTTGTATTTCATATGTTCACACATTTTAGTTATTGATATTAGTAAATGAATTTCTTTTACTTGGATTTTGAGAAAGCCAAAGCACCACCACCACCATCTCCCTTTCACGTTCATCTTCTTCTTCTTGAAGCTATTGATCCCTTACTCCCATGGTCTCCTTTTCAAATATAGTAGAAAATTAGGAGTGTCCATCTCTTCTTCATTTGACACCACAACACCTCTTAGTGACTCACCAATGCTACCCTAGTCTATATATTTTACTATAAATTGATTGGTAAATACCAACTCATTCACCACCATTACCATCATCTTCTTCTTCTTCCTTCTCGGCCACCATCATCACACAACCATTCAACCACCAATCACCAACCCATACACTCAATCATACATTCAATATTTCTCAAGTCAAAAGGAGGATTTATTATTCCTTTTATATATCCGTCGACTCAGGTATATTTTGATGACTATAACCTTCGAAACTGTTTAAATGTAAAAACATAATCTACTCTAATCAAAGTGAAATAACTAATGTTTTCATTGTTTTTAAATATTGTTTTATGACTAATACATGTGGACCGATCAATTAATTTATTTATATATTTTGCTAAATTAAATTTTAATGTGATTCTTTACCTTTCATTTATGTGTTTTTCATTATTGTCTATTATTCCTTGTTATTGTCTTTTGTAAATTGACCATTGATGCTGGTATATCGGTTCATGTGGGTTGATCGGCCCACGTGCGCGCATTATCGGGATTGCAGTAGAGTACTGCAATCTCAGATCAAGTCTTTGTCCCCGGGTTATTGATGCTGGTATACCGGTTCATGTGGGTTGATCGGCCCGCGTGCGCGCATTGTCGGGATTACAGTATGCTGCAGAGTACTACAATCTCAGATCAAACCATTGTCCATTGTTAATTGCTATTGTTTATTAATTGTTAATTGTTATTGTTTATTAATGGTTATTTGTTATTGTTCGTCGATTGTTATTGTTCATTGTTCATTGTCATTGTCATTGTTACTTTAATTATTTTATTGCCGTCTTTACTTATTATTTCATTGAAAAATATGGTAAGGTTCCACATTCAGATAATAACCTACAACTGTTTGAGCATATTCTCTTCTTTCTCATTTCAAAATGAATTTACACTAGGCCCTAATAAAACTATTTGTTTTTAAAATGTTTTTACATTATATTGTCGAATATATTGAGCTCCGTCTCATTTTTCTCCATGTTTTTAAATGTTTTGTTTTTAGGTATCAGCGGGACATTTTGGGCAGATTCGTGGCAAGGATAACTCACGTAGCAAATTAGGCCGCCACATAGTTTATTAGTTCTTAAGTTTCAATATTAGTAGTTGGCTCACCTCCATAGTTTGACTCGCTTGTTTTAGGATTTTTCTTAGTAATTAAACAATTTATACCTTTTTCTCTAAAATTTCATACGAAATATATTTCTATTTCAGTTATTTTCATAGCAAAAGCCTTCCTTTTCCTCTTGGGAAAGCGGCGTGACACTCTCGGCTTTTAAATACGCTTTTGCTTAATCAAGATTAAATGGATTAAAATATTGCTAAGTAACACCGTAAAAGTCGGGGCGTTACGAAAAGCCTAAGGCTTATTGAAATTTTGAGGCACCAGGTTAGTACTTGGATTTGCGGGACTATTTGCAAGAACACCTCACCCTCATATGGTTAATAGGGGTTAATTGTCGTTTGAGGCACTAGGATAGTGCTTTGACGTGGGAAGATTATTTATGGAAGCTTGTCATCCTTATATGGGTAATAAGGTTATCTTGAGAAAGCAAAAGGTTTGTTCATTATGGGAGATATTGGGAGCTTAGGACTAGTAATAACCTATGGTGTCCATTTCTAATGAGTTTAGTTTACAGCTTAGAAGGTCGACAATGAAGATGGTTGAGGTAACGCTAGGTTTAGACTTGATTAGAAGTTGTTGGCTCTAATTAGGGACATTCAAGGTGAGAATGACCTTAAACCATGGCTTTAGGAGATGACTAAACGTTATATTAGGATTGCAACATAAAGGCTTGTTGTTAGTTTTAGCTATTTGTGACTTTACATCACTTGTGAATGTATATCATGTGGGATGCTCCTATTTATCATGGAAGGTGGATGTAATGATCTTGAGTTATGACGGTATGCCTAAGACCATATCCTAGGGTTGGTGAGAAGTCTCGAAAGGAAAACCTCGTTGGTTAGTGTTGTGTAAGTTTGGAGGACGAATTCTTTAATAATGTTGAATCCAGAGTTTTTGGTTAGTTGCACCATTGGTTTAGTTAGCCAACTTGTTAGGTCTAAATTTAAGTTTCAATGAAAAAACTTTTTTTAAAGGGGTAATAATGTAAAACCCTGAAAATTCTGAATGAGTTTAAAGTTACGTTGTTAACTTTTTATTTTGATTTTGTTTATCTCAATGAAATTATCTGTTAACACTCGAGCTAGTAGGACCATTGAGGAACTCACAACAGTAGATTGATAATTTTCTATGAATAAGTAATATTACTCTTATTATTTTATGTGGGTATATGTTTTTACTCTTATTATTAATCTGTGAAACCCGCACCCCACGACGAAGACCCTGAAGGAAAACAGCATAGGCTGTTTTACCCCAATTCAGTTGCCGAATATTCTCAAAGTTCAGCAGATTCGCCATCCAGGAAAGAGTAATGTTGTCGCCATGGTTGGCAAAGATGGTAGAAGAGATGAAGTATGCCAAGAATAAGAAGCAACGCTGGTCGATCGGCAAGTCCTGGAAGTTATTGTCTCCGAGGGTTGCTTCGAAGTGTGCATAAGATAGGTTCGTTAAGCCCTGCCCAGGGCGGAGGCGTGCTAACACCGGGCCTAACATGGTTATGACTTCCGGAGGAATCTCCCTCTGGAATATTACATTTCACCCTCCCCAATGAAGTCCGGTGACCATGATAAAGTCCGTGGGAGTCACGGTCATTTCACCCACCGGTAGGTGAAATGTATTGGTGGTATCCCAAAATCTCTCTACCAAAGCCCTTCCCACAACACGATGGGTTTTGCAATCCCAGGCAACCAAGCACGCCCAAAAGGTGGTAACGCCCATTGCTGCTAAGGTGTCGCGCACGAAATCATCCAGGATAGACGCAGCAACCTTTAGGGGACTCTTCAGATTCCCACGGGTTTTCAAGGAGTCATCCTGAAATTTGAGAGGAGAAAAGTTAAGAACTGTGAATGGGCCCACCTAAAGGCATTGTAGGCCGCAAGCCCGGATCATAAACTTGGGTCGTGATATGCAAGCAAAGAAGACATTTTGGGCCAAATCATAGCCAACACTAGAGGAAGGCCATAGGGCCTTCCCCTTAAATTGGGCCAAATCCGACCCAAGCAACAAGCGAATGGCCTAGCAAAATCACCAGAAAGGCCGCAGGGCCTGTGATGCGTTCTGGGCCGAGCTAGCGACGCACGCAAACAAAAGGCCCGGCAAAATGGCCAGGAAGGTCGCAGGGCCTTCCTCACGAGCTTGGCCAATTCTCTCGGTGTTGGGCCGGAGTCAAAACAAACCCATCAAGGAAGGCCACAGGACCTATGACGGGACATGGGCCAATTGCCTTAGTTTTGTTATCATAGGAGCTAGACTAGTTTTTCTTGGGTAGTTGGGTTTTCGACATTGGGAAATCAAGAAATAACATGCAAGGGCTGCAACAAATAAATCCTATCCATGCGATAAATTAGCTAAAATTAACAAGACATGAAATGAAACATTTTTGCTTGCTCATTTTACGCTAAAACAAAGGAAGGGTCGAAGGTTACCTTGATGTGCGATCCCAGGCGCGAAATTCTGCCTTGAAGAGCCTTCATGAGGCGGTCCCGCTACATGGGGAAGAGGAGGATTCCTTTGCCTCCGTAACTGCATCTTTTCTAAAGAAACCTGAAGACTTTCAAGCAAGAGAATAAGGGAGCTACTTAGGAGTTTCAAGAAGTGAAATGAAGAGATGTGAATGAATGAATGAAAAGAGCAAGGTATTTATAGAAAGAGTGGGACAAACCGTCCATTTCAAGGACCCTCCTCGAGATGCTAAACACATCTCATTGGTTGGAAATCTGCAACCCTATCCATGAGTTCCCCAAAGCAAGGACAAGGCCACATGGGCCTCATGGAAAAACCAAAGGGTGAGCCCCAATCAAGATTCCATCAGCAAGAAAAAAAACTAAAAGGAAAAGAAAATGGAGCACGACTGCTAGGCCTTTGCAAGGATCACACGGGCCCAAGCCCATCAAGGGAGGCACAAGCTCAGCCTAGTAAGGAGCTAGACCCTACGGCCTTGCTAGCATCAAATGGGCTCATCCTTTCCAATCCAGCCCAAGGTGAAATTCAATTAATTTCGTTCCCGAAGCTAACACTGTGTTTTCTCAACTGTTTTGCGGGACACCTTCCAGTTGCCGTTAAAAGAGCATTGTCCTGGTATTATTAATATTATTATTATTATTATTATTATTATTATTATTATTATTATTATTATTATTATTATTATTAGTAATAGTAGTAGTAGTAGTAGTATTATGTGATTATTATTTTATATGATTTTTATTATACGTTTATCATTAATATTGGGTGAGTATTGTTAATATTAGTATCATATTCATTATTATTATCATGGGTGGTGGTAGTATTGTATTAGTATTAGGTATTGTTTTTAGATAGAAGTAGAAGTAATTTTATCCTAGGATGAATTAGTTAGGATTTAGGGGGATTAGTCGATTATTAGATAGATTTTTTTTGATAGAGTTAAATTAGATTTAATTTTAATTAGGAAGGGAATTAGGAGTTAATAGAGTTAGTAATCAAGCCTCAAAACCTACGTACTCCCTCCCTTCTTCTTTCTCTATTTTCTCTCTCGCACTCACCTTGCCCAGCACCTGCGCTCCCTCCCATCGCCACCAAGCATCGCTGCCCGTGACTCTGGCCGCCGGTAACCGCGACGCACCCCCAACAACCGCCCTTAGCCGCTCTCTCTCTTCTTCTCTATCTTTGTCGCGATTCCTTGCTCCACGTCGCACCCTCGCCCTTGTCGTCACCAGCAGACACGGCCACAGCCTCCCAGACAATCGCCTAACCCCCGAGCACCATGGCAAGTCTCATCGGATCGCAACTGATGTATATCAATCATGCCTAGGTCTTACATTTGGAGATTCAAGGTTCATGGAGGGTGCAACAAAACCATATTGGTACAAGAATGTCACTTAGCATGTCAATGGAAACAAGCAAAAATTGGAGCTGTGCAATTTTTGGAGAAAATTCACAAGCTTCTTTTCAAGTCCGTTTGGCTCGATTTTTGGCAGTCATGAACCTCATAATTTATCATAATTTTCAGCCAAATTTGAGGATTAAAGCTTATGTGGATCATCCTCAGCAAAGCATTTTCCAGATTGTTTTTGCCCAGAAAATTCAGTTCTGACAAGCTTCAAGGTTTTGCTTCGTACGTGCTCATTTGGTGTTCAAAATGGTTGAGTCATAAGCCATTGGTTTCCTTAATGAGTCCTCTAAGACTGTTCAAAATGTGCACGGGACTGATTTTGAAGGACAATTTCTACAGCCCAAACAGTCCGGGTGTGTCAGGGAGAATCTGTTCTGGGCAGTTTTGGTATTTTGCAATCTTAATGGGTTATTTTGGTCTTTTCACCCTATATATGCTCGAATTACCTACTGTAAACATATATTCCTAATATCATGTAGCATCGTGTGGAGGCTTTGGAGAGGTAATTAATCAAGTGGAAAAGTGACTCATTCATGCTGAAGTAGGAGGTGGCCCAATCAGAACTCAATTTTCCTTAGTTTTGTTTTGCTGACATCTTTTGCTTGCAAACAATGTAATTATGTATTTTATTAGACTTAAGCAGCTGATTTTGATGCAATGATGTACTTAGCTAAGTAATTAGAGGTTTCTTCATCATTAGGAAAACATAGTTTGCTTGGTTAGTAGGCAGCAGCTTGCTGTTGTATATTAGCTAAGTGTTGTACTCATTTTCATCAATCTTTGAGTGTTTATGAAATCGGTAGAGCTTTGCTCCTGTGAGTTCGTGAGTGTCTCATAAATCTCATTCATTTCTACTTGTCCGTAACTAAGCTTTAGCAAGCTTAGAAGGTGTTAAGTAGAGCTTGGTTCATGCTATTGGTGGTGTTGTCTGTATCCAGTGGTGCGAATTGAGTACTACCCTTGTGCTTCTTGCTATGGTGTGGTCTCTATAAGTAGGAATCACAAGTTTTCTATCTTTTCTTGTTTGTTTTTCGTTACTTGACGCTTTTCCTTCTTTAGGAGAAGCTTAAGTTGAATTGTCAAGGTTGGGGAGGGCCATTGGTGTTTGTCCAGCTCAATTGCGCTCTGATTAGTTTGAGCTGCACATACATCAGTTTTGGTATCAGAGCTAGTAACTCTCTTGGGAGGAGCTTCTTGCTGGTGTAAGGATGTCAAGTATTAGGACAACAGAGGAAGAAACTAAGCAAGTTCTTAGTGACAAGGGTTAATTGCAAAAGAAATTGGAGTTTCTGTCCAGCCAGCTCAAGAAATACCTGTATTTGAGGCATGAGAACCTCAAAGACCTTGAAGAAAACTCATCTTCTAGCAATCCCCTTGATGAAGAAGAGATGGCTAAGAGTTCTCCAAGGAGGAAGCATCAGAAAGAAGAAGAAAAGCTGTGAATTAAAGTTGAAATTCCAGAATTTGAAGGCCAATTAGATCTTGAACTTTTTTTGGATTGGTTACTAACAGTGGAGGGGATTTTTGAGCTGAAGGATGTTCCAGATGACAAAAAAGTGATGCTGATTGCTCTTAAATTGAAGAAGCATGCATCGACATGGTGGGCTAACCTGCAAAAGAGGAGAATAGCTAAGGAAAAGAGTAAAATCAGAACTTGGGAGAAGATGAAGGAGAAGCTCCAAGCCAAGTTCTTACCATCCAGCTACTTGAAGGAGAATTACCTCAAGTTACAATACTTGGTACATGGTAATAAATATGTTGAGGAATATACTAAAGAGTTTGAACATTTACTTTGGAGATGTGATTTGAAAGAAAATGAAACTCAAACCCTTGTGAGATATCTTGCTGGATTAGAACAGAGGATTAGAAATATTGTTGAATTGCATCCTTACATTACCATGGATGAGTTAAGTTCATTAGCTCACGAGGTGGAGACACAAAAGAAGAAAAAAGACAAGGAAGCATCTTTTCAATCCCAACCTCAATCCTACCCTTATCCCACACCTTATTATTCCCCACCAGAACAGCCCACCCCCACAAAATTCCAAACCATAAAGAACCCCATACTCCACCAGCCCACTTCTCCTCAAAAAAACCAGCCCCATGCTATGTATAAGTCTTTAGACACACGAAGAAGATGCTTTAAGTGCCAAGGACTTGGCAATATTGCTACTGAATTCCCATTCAAGAAATTGTGACCTTGGATGAGTATCAAACTGCTCTATTTCTGGAAGCTGAACCAGAAATAGTGGAGGAACTACAAGAAATTAATGGGGAACAAATTTTTGATGAGATAGAGGCAGGCCCGGATGAAGGAGAGTTATTGATGATTAGGAAAGTCTTTAATAGCTCTTCAGTGGAGGAAAAAGAAGCTCAAAGGGAGACTATTTGTCAAACTCAGTGCATAATCAAGAACAAAACTTGTTCTTTGATTATTGATGAAGGCAGCCGAGTTATTGCTATATATAGGGCTTTGGTGGACGTGTTACAAGTGCCCAGCACTCACCATCCAGCTCCATATACCATATACCATCTTATGGTTCCATCAAAGCAAGGGCATTTAAGTTACTAGCAAATGTTTGGTGCAACTATCTCTATAGGTAACATGTATCATGATTCGATTTGGTGTTAAATTTCACCTATAGATGCTTGTGACATCATACTTGGCAGGCCATGGATGTTTGATAGAGCTGTGAGACATAATGGACGTGCAAATACTTATTCATTCATGTCCAACCAGAAGAGGAACACCCATAAGCCCATGAAGAGTCAATTCATTTAATCGAGTTTGAGGGCAAACTCTTTGCAACAAGTGGGGAATGATGATGTATATCCATCATGCGTACGTCTTACATTTGGAGATTCAAGGTTCATGGAGGGTCCAACAGAACCATATTGGTACAAGAATGTCACTTAGCATGTCAATGGAAACAAGCAAAAATTGGAGCTGTGCAATTTTTGGAGAAAATTCACAAGCTTCATTTCAAGTCAATTTGGCTCGATTTTTGGCAGTCATAATCCTCATAATTTTCAGCCAAATTTGAGGATTAAAGCTTGCGTGGATCATCCTCAGCAAAGGATTTTCCAGATTGTTTTTGCCCAGAAAATTCAATTCTAACAAGTTTTAGTGTTTTGCTTCGTACGTGCTCATTTGGTGTTCAAAATGGTTGATTCCAAAGCCATTGGTTTGTAAGACTGATCAAAATGTGCATGTGACTGATTTTGAAGGACTATTTGTACCGCCCAAACAGTCCGGGTATGTCAGGGAGAATCCGTTCTGGGCAGCTTTGGTATTTTGCAATCTTAATGGGTTATTTTGGTCTTTTCACCCTATGCTCGAATTACCTACTGTAAACATATATTCCTAAGATGATGTAGCAGCGTGTGGAGGCTTTGGAGAGGTAATTAATCAAGTGGAAAAGTGACTCATGCATGTTGGAGCAGGAGGTGGCCCAATTAGAACTCAATTTTCCTTAGTTTTGTTCGGCTGTCATCTTTTGCTTGCAAACAATGTAATTATGTATTGTATTAGACTTAAGCAGATGATTTTGATGCAATGATGTACTTAACTAAGTAATTAGAGGTTTCTTCATCATTAGGAAACCTTAGTTTTGTTGGTTAGAAGGCAGCAGCTTGTTGTTGCATATTAGCTAAGTCTTGTTCTCATTTTCATCAATTTTTGAGTGTTTATGAAATCAGTAGAGCTTTGCTCTTGTGAGTTTGTGAGTGTCTTATAAATCTCGTTCATTTCTACTTTTCTATAATTAAGCTTTAGCAAGCTTAGAAGGTGTTAAGTAGAGCTTGGTTCATGCTATTGGTGGTGTTGTTTGTATCCAGTGGTGCGAATTGAGTACTACCCTTGTGCTTCTTGCTATGGTGTGGTCTCTATAAGTAGGAATCACAAGTTTTCTATCTTTTCTTGTTTGTTTTTCGTTACTTGACGCTTTTCCTTCTTTAGGAGAAGCTTAAGTTGAATTGTCAAGGTTGGGGAGGGCCATTGGTGTTTGTCCAGCTCAATTGCGCTCTGATTAGTTTGAGCTGCACATACATCAGTTTTGGTATCAGAGCTAGTAACTCTCTTGGGAGGAGCTTCTTGCTGGTGTAAGGATGTCAAGTATTAGGACAACAGAGGAAGAAACTAAGCAAGTTCTTAGTGACAAGGGTTAATTGCAAAAGAAATTGGAGTTTCTGTCCAGCCAGCTCAAGAAATACCTGTATTTGAGGCATGAGAACCTCAAAGACCTTGAAGAAAACTCATCTTCTAGCAATCCCCTTGATGAAGAAGAGATGGCTAAGAGTTCTCCAAGGAGGAAGCATCAGAAAGAAGAAGAAAAGCTGGGAATTAAAGTTGAAATTCCAGAATTTGAAGGCCAATTAGATCTTGAACTTATTTTGGATTGGTTACTAACAGTGGAGAGGATTTTTGAGCTGAAGGATGTTCCAGATGACAAAAAAGTGATGCTGATTGCTCTTAAATTGAAGAAGCATGCATCGACATGGTGGGCTAACCTGCAAAAGAGGAGAATAGCTAAGGAAAAGAGTAAAATCAGAACTTGGGAGAAGATGAAGGAGAAGCTCCAAGCCAAGTTCTTACCATCCAGCTACTTGAAGGAGAATTACCTCAAGTTACAATACTTGGTACATGGTAATAAATATGTTGAGGAATATACTAAAGAGTTTGAACATTTACTTTGGAGATGTGATTTGAAAGAAAATGAAACTCAAACCCTTGTGAGATATCTTGCTGGATTAGAACAGAGGATTAGAAATATTGTTGAATTGCATCCTTACATTACCATGGATGAGTTAAGTTCATTAGCTCACGAGGTGGAGACACAAAAGAAGAAAAAAGACAAGGAAGCATCTTTTCAATCCCAACCTCAATCCTACCCTTATCCCACACCTTATTATTCCCCACCAGAACAGCCCACCCCCACAAAATTCTAAACCATAAAGAACCCCATACTCCACCAGCCCACTTCTCCTCAAAAAAACCAGCCCCATGCTATGTATAAGTCTTTAGACACACGAAGAAGATGCTTTAAGTGCCAAGGACTTGGCAATATTGCTACTGAATTCCCAAACAAGAAATTGTGACCTTGGATGAGTATCAAACTGCTCTATTTCTGGAAGCTGAACCAGAAATAGTGGAGGAACTACAAGAAATTAATGGGGAACAAATTTTTGATGAGATAGAGGCAGGCCCGGATGAAGGAGAGTTATTGATGATTAGGAAAGTCTTTAATAGCTCTTCAGTGGAGGAAAAAGAAGCTCAAAGGGAGACTATTTGTCAAACTCAGTGCATAATCAAGAACAAAACTTGTTCTTTGATTATTGATGAAGGCAGCCGAGTTATTGCTATATATAGGGCTTTGGTGGACGAGTTACAAGTGCCCAGCACTCACCATCCAGCTCCATATACCATCTTATGGTTCCATCAAAGCAAGGGCATTTAAGTTACTAGCAAATGTTTGGTGCAACTATCTCTATAGGTAACATGTATCATGATTCGATTTGGTGTTAAATTTCACCTATAGATGCTTGTCACATCATACTTGGCAGGCCATGGATGTTTGATAGAGCTGTGATACATAATGGACGTGCAAATACTTATTCATTCATGTCCAACCAGAAGAGGAACACCCTTAAGCCCATGAAGAGTCAATTCATTTAATCGAGTTTGAGGGTAAACTCTTTGCGACAAGGGGGGAATGATGTATATCCATCATGCCTAGGTCTTACATTTGGAGATTCAAGGTTCATGGAGGGTGCAACAGAACCATATTGGTACAAGAATTCACTTAGCATGCCAATGGAAACAAGCAAAAATTGGAGCTGTGCAATTTTGGAGAAAATTCACAAGCTTCATTTCAAGTCCGTTTGGCTCGATTTTTGGCAGTCATGATCATAATTTATCATAATTTTCAGCCAAATTTGAGGATTAAAGCTTATGTGGATCATCTTCAGCAAAGCATTTTCCAGATTGTTTTTGCCCGGAATATTCAGTGCTGACAAGCTTCACTGTTTTGCTTCGGACGTACTCATTTGGTTTTCAAAATGGTTGATTCCAAAGCGATTGGTTTCCTTAATGAGTCCTCTAAAACTGTTCAAAATGTGCACGGGACTTATTTTGAAGGACAATTTCTACAGCCCAAACAGTCTGGGTATGTCAGGGAGAATCTATTTTGGGCAGCTTTGGTATTTTGCAATCTTAATGGGTTATTTTGGTCTTTTCACCCTATGCTCGAATTACCTACAGTAAACATATATTCCTAAGATGATGTAGCAGCTTGTGGAGGCTTTGGAGAGGTAATTAATCAAGTGGAAAAGTGACTCATGCATGTTGAAGCAGGAGGTGGCCCAATCAGAACTCAATTTTCCTTAGTTTTGTTCTGCTATCATCTTTTGCTTGCAAACAATATAATTATGTATTGTATTAGACTTAAGCAGCTAATTTTGATGCAATGATGTACTTAGCTAAGTAATTAGAGGTTTCTTCATCATTAGGAATCCTTAGTTTGCTTGGTTAGAAGACAACAACTTGCTGTTGTATATTAGCTAAGTCTTGTACTCATTTTCATCAATCTTTGAGTGTTTATGAAATCAGTAGAGCTTTGCTCCGGTGAGTTTGTGAGTGTCTCAAAAATCTCGTTCATTTCTACTTGTTTGTAACTAAGCTTTGGCAAGCTTAGAAGGTGTTAAGTAGAGCTTGGTTCATGCTATTGGTGGTGTGGTCTGTATCCAGTGGTGTGAATTGAGTACTGCCCTTGTGCTTCTTGCTGTGGTGTGGTCTGTATCAGTAGGAATCATAAGTTTTCTATCTTTTCTTGTTTGTTTTTCGTTAGTTGATGCTTTTCCTTCCTTAGGAGAAGCTTAAGTTGAATTGTCAAGGTCGAGGAGGGCCGTTGGTGTTTGTCTAGCTCAATTACATATTAGTTTGAGCTGCACATACATCAGTAACCCTCGAGCCGCATAAAGGAGGAGCAACGATTGTAAGCGGTTGCGGTTCTGACCTCTGCCACTCCGACCACCCTGTGACCATTGCCGCTTGTCTCGACCGACGTCTACGACCTCCCAGTGCCGCCCAGTCACAGTCGTTCCCTCTTCCATCGCCGGAAACCGCCCTATGTAATCCCCTTGTTTCATTCACGTTCTTGTCCTATTCTTGGTTGAGTTCTTGCACTATATATTCTTGTTCTTGATAACCTGATTCTGGAAATTGAATAATGGAGGTGATGTGTTTGTAATCGAATCAGTGAGGTTCCTTCTGCTTTTCCTTGTTCAATTCAGGCCAGTCATTAGTTCATCTATTTCATGTGACCTTTTTCTTTAACTTGATGATTAGATTATTAAATTGCTTTCGGTATGTAAAGTATGCATGTTGCTGCATGTGTATGATATGTACGTAGCTATACTTATAAGTTAATCATGCTCCTTAGTTCTTGTTTGATTATTAGAATTATTAGAATTATTAATATTTTTATTATTGGTATAATAAACATGAATCTTTGTTAGTTGAATGGAAATAGTATTCTCTTGTTTCTTTTAAATAATCATGATTATAGTTGGAGTTTTATATGTTATTTATTTGTAAATCATGTTAGGGTCTTGTTAGTATTATTTCATGCTTGAATTAGGGTTAGTTTAAATTGTTAAATCGGTTTTCACTGTTTTAAAATTTGATTAGTGTATCATATATATTAAAATTTCGAACATTACGTATTTACGTTACTATTATGTGTCTATTACTTGTTTATATTATTATTACGTTATTATTATGTTCTTTACCTAGAAAGGTTTAAATTGTCGGTTATAAGTGGTAGCTTTTAGACCATGGGTGGATTAAGGTATAAACTTTAACCTTAGCCATTATTTTAGACCCAAGTTTAGAACCCGGGATCGAATGATGAAAGCTGGAACCGAAATTATCGACTATATGGGAACCGGGAACGGGACAGTTTCGGTAGGGTGTAAAGAACAGGTCACCACAAGAGGTATAGTTGTCCTTTGATCGAACCCTTCGAACTGGAGGTTTCCTCAGATGTTAGCTTTCATAGCAATTTTGCGGATCGAATTTTGGAGTTGTATGAGTCGAGTTATACCCCGATTACCAGATCTAGGTCAAATCTGGATAGTTTAGATCGATGACCATTTTTGAGGACCTTAGAGAGTGTTTTTGGTCTCGTATTCAACATAAGAGTATTGACATCTCGAGGTTTTCGAAAAGTCCAAACCAGACCCATAAGATATAGGGAAGTCACGTTATAACCCTTTCTATGTGGGTGTTGTAATCTGTCTTGTTGATATTAATTATTAGTGAATGTGTTGTTATGTGGAAAAGTTGATTGGTTTCTAATATGTGATTATTTGGAATATGTTGAGTAATTCAAGGTGTAAAACCATGAATGATGGGAACCTTATAGCATTCCTAGGGGAACCTTACTAACTTCGAAGGGCGCGTTTTAATTAGAGAAATTATTTTATTTTAGGCACGAGCTAGTTCCTGTCGTTAGTGAGCTCAAGTGTTCGTTATTTGCAGTCAAGTGAAGATTGTCAGGTAATGTCTATGCCCTAATCTTCACTGAGATGCACTTTAAATGTGTTTTTGTTGATTTATAATCTATTTTGTAATTTGCATCCCGAAGGGGACTTTACGTGGAGAATGTGGCCATCTGTTTTGGATATTTGTTTGTGGTTATTCGAGTTATGATTGATGAAATTGAGATGGTCTTTTATGCCTGGTTTTATTATTGGTTTTGATAACCTGGGTTGGGTTTGGCTTGAGAGCTGTGAGCTGAGCTTTGCATAAGATACTAATGATTGTATCCTGCAGAGGGTTGTCAAGAGATCAGGGGGTGCTCTGATATAACATATAGATGATGATTATGCCTTTGATGGGTGATTGTTCATGCCTTTGGTGGGCGAATGTTTTGATGCCTTTGGTGGGCGAATGTTTTATGCCTTTGGTGGGCGAATGTTTTATGCCTTTGGTGGCGATTGTTTATGCCTTTGGTGGGCGAATGTTTTGATGCCTTTGGTGGGCGAATGTTTATGCCATTGGTGGGTGATTGTTTATGCCTTTGGTGGGCAAATGTTCTTATGCCTTTGGTGCGTGATTGTTTATGCCTTTGGTGGGCGAATGTTTCTTTAAGACATCTGACATCCCGCCCGCATAATAAAATGAACTGGTTGGGTTAAGGAAATCAATTGTCAGGGTTAAAGGTTTATGAAATGGTTTGACTAGTTCCCTCTCCCTTAAATGAGTTGAAATGAATTAGAATTGTTTTTAACGGTTAGGGGTAGACATTATTGAGTTTTTCCCATCATTTTTGTAATGTTTTATTTTCAGGTGAAGATCTATATGCTGGGGACGGGAATTAGCAGTGAGGCTTGGCATGCTTAGCTTTTATTAGTTTGTGTTATGTTCAATTCAGAAAGACTTGAAGTTAGTCTTGTTGAGTTCGTTTTCTAAGTTTGAAGTTGTTCAGTTTGTTATAGTTGAATGGTTGTTAGTTTCCCTTCTAGCATTGTATTCCTTCGGGGATACGGCGGTAACGCCCAAATAAGAGTTGAGACTTCCGCTGAAATGTTTCCGTTAACGTCAGTTTGACTTTGACTTTTTCATAATTAAATTTTCGGGGCGTCACAATTCATTAATAAGAATAGTAATAATTAATAATTAACACTAATAATTAATATTAATTAATATTAATAAAAGTTAATCATTTATTATTATTAATAATTAATTAATTAGTATTAGTAATTAATAATAAAATATTAATTACTAATTATTATAATTACTTAATAATACTTTATAATAATTAATAAGAAATTATAATAAATAATATAGCAAATAAAAAATAATATTAAATAATTTATGATTAAAACTAACTAATAATAATAACTGTTAAGGAGATCCAAGAGGGGAGCCCACTTCAACCAAGGCCCATGGTATACAAGTTAAGTGAGGTTCCATCTTAAAACCAATTGGTGTTAAGAGGAGTAGCTCACTTGACTTATATACCATGTGCTTTCTCTTTACTTTTTCGATGTGGGACATTTAATCATGGGTGAATCCCAAAAATCTCCCCCTTCACACATGAGTTTCTCCCTCTTGATCGGAAGCCTCTTTTTACCAAGGTTTTAAGTCACCATTAGGAGCCCATCATAGCCGCACCTTACTCTACAGAGTTGCACCCTACTCCACCTGAGTCTCATGCCACCACTCTGCCTCAAGAGTCCCAGCCACACCTTACTCCACAGAGCCACACCCTACTCCACCCGAGTCTCATGCCACCACTCTGAGCATTCAAGAGAGCCAGCCACGCCTGCGCTATGGTCCTTGTGATCTTCCCACACCTAGCACGCGCCCAGCCGAACGAACCATAAGCTCTGATACCACTTGTTAGGGAGATCCAAGAGGGGAGTCCACTTCAACCGAGTCCCATGGTATACAAGTTAAGTGAGGTTCTATCTTAAAACCAATTGGTGTTAAGAGGAGTAGCTCACTTGACTTATATACCATGTGCTTTCTCTTTACTTTTTCGATGTGGGACATTTACTCATGGGTGAATCCCAACAGTAACAATATTAAAAATAATTAAAAACTATAAATATTAATAATTATTTATTAATTAATAATTATTTAAATCAATCTTAATAATTGATGATAATTGAAAATTAATAAAATGTAAATAATAAATAATAAATCTGAATAAATAAATTATTATTATTGTTATTATTAATTAATGATTCATAATTTATAATTATTAAAATAGAAATAATAAACAATAATGAATAAGATAACTAATAATTGATAATTATTAATTATTAAGTTTAAAATTATTAAATATTAAATTATAACTGATTATTAATAGTAATTACTCTCATAATAATAATAATAATAATAGTAATAATAATAATAATAATAACAATAATAATAATAATAATAATAATAATAATAATAATAATAATAATAATGATTTTTGGATGCTAATATACTAAACTTTTGGGGTACTAGACAATAATGCACTTAACTTTGACCTTGGACGTTAATGCACTGAACTTTGACAGCTGTTGGACAATAATGCATCCGGAACGATTTTGATGGTGGCTGATTTGGTGGCAATCTTACGAGGCGGGCCGAGAAGATAAATTGGCTAACTAATATCTAAATTTATCACATGTCAGCTAATCTACAGAAGCAAAGGTGATTTTATACAACTACAACAACAATCTTTCAGCGAAAACACGTTTAACCAAATGATATTTTATGTTTTATTTACTCTTTTCGTGTTGAATCCCTTTGCTTATGTGTGGATTAGCTAACGTGTTATAAATTTAAATATATTTGGACAATTGAATCTCCTCCACCTGATAAATAAGATTGTCAACGAGTTAGCCACTACCAGAATCGTTCTGGGTGTATTATTATTCAACACCCTCCAAAGTACAGTGTATTATTGTCCAACACCCCAAAAGTTCAGTATATTAACATCCAAAAACCCTAATAATAATAATAATAATAATAATAATAATAATAATAATAATAATAATAATAATAATATTAATAATAATAATAATAATAACTATAAATTTGATTTCATTCCTCTGTTCACTAAACACTTTCAATTTGGGGTTCTAAGTCCATATCCAACCCCTTAGGATTCTAATTTCATACCCAATCCATTCCACTTTTCTCTCCAAACAGGCCCCTAGAGGTCTCAGACAAGTGGACCCGTTGTCACCATATTTGTTTCTTCTTTGTATGGAAGTTCTCTCTAGACAGCTCCATGATATGAGTAAAGTTAAAAAGAATGGTATTGGTATTAAAATATGCAAAGAGGCTTCAACACTTCCCTGTCTTTTTTTTGCTAACGATAGTCTGTTGTTTGGTAAGGGAAAAGAAAGTGCTTCTAAATTACTTAAGAAAGCTCTTGATGAGTTTTGTAAATCGTCAGGGCAACTAGTTAATTTTCATAAGTCAGCCTTAATATTTTTAGCAAAACCACGAGTAGGAAAAAGGATATTGCACAAGGTATTTTTAACATCCCTATCAAGCAATCTCTAGTAAAGTATCTTGGTTGCCACTCAGTGAGTGGCCGTAAGAAAATCGAGTTGTTCTCACCCATTATTAAAAAAGCTAATATAAAACTCTCTACTCGGAAAGTGAACAATGTCTCTAAAGCAGGTAGAACTATCCTTATTCAGACAAACATGGAATCGTTGCCTGCACATACCATGCATTGTCTTCTTATGCCAAAAATTATTTCGGATAAAATCGTTGGGATTAACAGAAATTTTTTCTGGAAGAATTCGGGGAATGGTATGCCTATTATTTCATGTGAATTTAGCTTTCCAATGCAAATTGATTTGGAAAATTTTCATGATACTAATAGCTTATGGGCAGAACATGTTAGACTAAACTATATGAAAGATAACAACCCGTTTTGCAGATGGCCCAAACCTTTAGATTCTTGGGTTTGGAAGAACTAGCATAAAGCCTATAGTATTTACAAACTTGGCACTCACTGGAAAATTGGAGATGACACCAAAATTAATTTATGGTTGGATAGATGGTGCTACCAAGAACCCCTAATCAACCTTTACCCTGTTGATTTTACCGATTTTGTTGATACACTTCTAATAAGTGACTTCATTGTTGATAAACAATGGGATATCCCTAAAGTTATGGACATTCTGCCCCCTGGATTTTGCCAATGTGGTGCTATCCACTCTAATTCCCTCTTCCCTTTAAGAGGATGAGAGTTGTTGGGGTCTCACAAGCAATGGTATTTTTTCATTTAAGTGAGCCTCTTTATTATTATGCCATAACATAATCAAACCAGAAAAATGAAAGGCTAATTGGATTTGGAAACTAGACGTTCAACCAAATCTGAAAGTATTTCTTTGGTAAATTTTCCATAATGGTCTGCCTCTCAAAGGCAATTTAGTTCAACGAAATGTCAACATTGACCCTACTTGCGCTACTTGTTTGGACCAGATTAAAACGGATCAACCATAGTTATTAAAATCCCATTCCTGATTTCCGATCCTACGATTTTATGGTCCAAAATCCTCGTTACGATTCTACAATTTACACACGATCCACGATTCTACATGGGCTAATTTCCAATCCTAACTTCCCCATAGTTTTGAGTTAGGATCTCGATTTTAACAACCTTGGGATCAACACTTGATCCATTAGTGCCACTACTCCCAGAAGGTTTGGAAAACTGCCAAAGACCATAAATGGATAAACTCCTCTATAGACTGGTCACTTGATTCTAGTGGTAAGGACATCTTTCTATCTCTCCAATCCGCGCTTTCTCCAATCCGCACTTTGGAGCATCTAGAAGGAATGAAACGACTTTCATTTCAACAACTCCGTTTTCAATGATCTTGTCCGAGTAACCATTAGGGCAAAGAAGAACTTCACGGAGTGGCAAGCTAGAAGATCCTTCAACGCGTATCCTTCAACCTCTCCTGATTGTTGACACACACCTAGGAGGGAGTACCTTACAAAGTTTATTGGTTGGGATCGCCCAAATCCTAGATGGGCCAAACTTAACTGAGATAGCTCCGTTAATGGGCAAGACGCAGCGACCGACTTTGTTATTAGAGACCTTCTCGGTAGACTTCTTCATGTGGGATCCTTAAACTACACTCGGAACCTATTCTTCTTGGAGAGGCTTTAACAATCAAGTTTGGGATGGAGCAGGCTATTCAAGCAGTGTTCAAGAAAGTTCAGGTTGAAAGTGATAATCTTGTCCTTGTTTGAGTAATCCAAGGGTGCTTTAAAACTCCGTGGCAGATAGATATGACTATTAGAGACATCATGAACTACCTTCATCTATGTGAGGCTTACTCGGTAAATGTTGCATTTAGAGAAGCCAACTTAGCTGCAGATTAGTTAGCGAATAAGGGGCACTCCATCCAAAACAGGGTCGTTTGGAGTGTTCGCCTTGATTCTGTATTTTCCTTTATTTTGTTTCATGATAACTTAGGAAGACAGCTTGCGAGAAGGGTGTCCTAGGTTCCTCTATATCCCTCTTTTACCCGGATTAATATATATATATATACATATATATATATATATATATATATATATATATATATATATATATATATGTGTGTGTGTGTGTGTGTGTGTGTGTGTGTGTGTATGTATTGTTCATATTTCACATTTTTGTAACTTTTATTAATATTTTCTTTAATAATTATATATATTTATCAATTATAATAATATAATACTAATTAGCTAAGTCAAAAAATATAATATTAACCTAATGTTATCAATCATAGAAGAAAATGCACATTTTATACATAGTTTTATATTTATGAAATAAATATAAATAAATATTTATTTTTAAATTATTTATAAGTTGTAGTAATCATAAAAATAATGAAACATATCTTTAAAATGATTTAAATATACTTACATTTAACTTTATTAGTGATTTAGAAGAGACGCAAGATAGTTAACCATCTTGCGTCAAGATGTTATATATATATATATATGAATCTTGATCCAATCTAAACACATAAAATTAAAAACAACACGCGTTAATTCTTTAGTCACAATTTGCACGATTCCTTTTTCGTTCTTTGAACTACTACTAGACAATTAGAGGATACCCTTGTTTTGAGGGATCATCGTAGATCCTTAATGCTAATTGAGTTGAGTGGACAAGTGGTGTGCATACATGAATACCATTCATTGCATGAAAAAGAAATAGCAAAGGCCCTAGGTCGGGTATTTCTTAGTGTCATAACCAAACTGAAAACAAAGTTCCACGTGTGACACTTCGCAGCTCGTTCCTTATTCTTGTGGAATCTCCTCATTCACCAAAAATTCCCTTGAAAAATAAGTGAAATGTGGGGATCTCAATTTAAGGTGTTTTCAGGAAAATGGAACTATTGGATTTTTTGACTTGCCTCCGGCTACGTGTCCAAAGGCCACCTCTCGCCCGCCACCAGTGGAAGCAAGCGCACCTCCTATGTCGGTTGCCTTCTAGGTATCTCAATTTATAAAGAAACGATTGTACATTTGGGCTTACAATATAACTAAGCTTTTTTTCTGAATCGAATATTCTAATATATTTTGAATTTCTGGTCCAATTCAATTATATTTTTTATTTATTTAGTCCTTTTTCATTTTCTTTGTTATTTCCATTATTTTTTTAACTTTTTCCGTAGTTGAAGTACATATGTATAGGGTTTTTGGCTACAAATAATCCGTATTGAGGGACTTGTGACTGGTAATAATCCAAAGTGACTTTTCAGCCATTAACAGTCTGTACTTTTTCACTATTTTCTCATAGCAGTCCAGAATCAATTTCCGACACCGAAAAGCTGACGTGGCGACCGGAAATTATGTTTATTCATACTTCAAAATGGAAATTTCCGGTCGCCACATCAGCTTTCCGGTGCCGGAAATTGATTCTGGAGTGCTATGAGAAAATAGTGAAAAAGCACAGACTACTAGTGGCCGAAAAGTCACTTTGGATTATTCCCAATCACAAGTACCTCAGTACGGATTATTTGTGGCCAAAACTCGTAAATTTTAAAGAAAAATGGTTTCTGGGCATTGTATTGTAGTTTATGAACATTGCATAAGATATGTTATGAGAATTGAGGTTATAGTTTGTGGGCATTGTAGTATAGATTTATGAGCATACATGTTATAAATTTTGAACGTTGCATGTGAAATGTTATAAGTGTTGTGTTTATAGTTTATGAACATTGTAGGATATATTTATGAGCATCTATGCTAATTACAAATCATAAACATTGTATGAAATATGTTATGAACGTTGTGGTTATAGTTTATGAGCATTGTAGCATAAATATATTAGCATCCACAATATAAATTATGAGCATTGCATTGAATATGTTATGACCATTCAAGTCAGCTGAAAATAGTGACTTTTTTACCCAACCCAAATGTCCGAATTTGTCTAACTCGGTTTAAAGCCGGTTTTATTCGAACCTGATTGTGACATTGCCCAAATCGACCAAATATTCGGACAAAATATTCATTATCCGAACCTGATTTTAACCCGAATTTAGTTCCGCTTAAATTTTTTGACGTAGTTAACTCCAAAAAAACTGAGCCCGAACAATAATATAATCTCTCATCTGAATTTATACATTAACCAAATTTGAATGATCTCAATTTGCCCGGACCCAAATTTTTAGCAGTACTATATAAAGATTTGAAATTAAAAAAAAAAGGGGTAATTGGTAGCGCCAACTTTTCTGGGGTGCACAATGCTCTATGCTACCCTGGGCACAGTCGGAGCCCCGCTCAATTTAAGGTGTTTTTCTTGTGAACCGAGTTAAACGAATTGTTACATCAAGCTTTGAGAAAAAAGTACAATCGTTCTATACATAATAGATGAGAATACAACGATGTGAACTTGTTGACATTTGTAGACAGTGCTAATTTTTTGTCATTCCTATTTTGATAATATTTAGAAAACTTTATTCTAATAATCAATATTTTGAATTACCCAAAGGCGTGCAAACCTGGCATACTTGGAAGATGGGAATCAACAAGCAAGGGACGAGCGCGCTAGCCTCAAGATTCTTATTGGTTGGAATTTCCAGCTATCTTGGTAGGAATTTGATATCTTTATTTCCCCCCAGCAAATTAGTTTTAAGAATATGAGGAATTATTATGATTTTTCAGTGAGTAAAAGGTAAAATCATAAAACTAGAAAATAAATCAAAAAGATTTTAGGACAAAGGTTGTAAATTCACTAAAAATCATGGGAAGTATAAGCTAAGTTTTGGGGTAGCGTGAGTCAAATCCATGGTATTTAATAAAGTTTTATTTCTAAGGAACACTAGCATACCAAAAAAAATGTATGGATTATTATCGCCTAGTTGCCATAGGTAAGGATTAACACAATACAATTTTTCATAAAATTATGGGTATATTTAATAAAAAAAAAGCATAATTTACCTTCATTCTTTCCTAAGTGTCTTTTCAAGATGGTGGAAGAAAATCAATACCATAAAAAAATATGAGGCAGTTAGTTAAAAAAAAATATAACTATACTTAATTAACAAAATCAAGTTTTGGTTTTACATTTAATGATTATTATATGCAAAAATAGAAAAGTAGTAATTAATATGTTGTTAAAATAATATATTGGTCGGTAATATAAAGTAAGGAAAGATAGTGAGAAAGTCATAAAAAAGAAGAAAGAAAGTACATAAATTACAAAAATAAGTATAAAATTATAATCCCTTGTTTGCCTTTCTCATTAAATTGTATCTATGCATCAATGTAAATTGATAATCGACAATAAGTATGAACATTAATCCGTCTACTCCTTAAATATTATCAAAAGTTTTCTTTTTTAGTGTAACTATCCTCAAAATCTTGACAAAATTTCCATTTGTTTTAGAAAATATGGAAGGCTTTCGTTACTTGTCCTTACTCACATGATCTTCATGTATTAGGTTTTGAATGTAATTTGGCCCTTCTCCTCCCCAAACTGATGGAGATTCGCCTTCCCTTGGTCACGCATTTGGACACCCAAGGTTCATGGAGAATAATGGAGGTCAGCCCAACTCGTCTAATCCACCAAAGGAGGTCCAAGTCATATACATGGAGGTGGAAAAGGCCCTAGAAGGAGGATACATTAAGGAGGCCCAAAGGCTAACTCGTTATCTTTGCTCCCTAATCGAAGAGGACGTCCAAACAAGTTAAAGGAGGCCCAATTCACGTACAAGTGACATCCAAGCTAGTAGAATTAGGAGTATTTGTATTTTCTTAATTAGTAGTTATTTTCTTTATTAGTATTTAAGTTTGTTATATAAGGCATAATGCCAAGTAGTATTTAGTAAGAGTAGACGTAGGAGAAGGGGGAATCCTAGACTTGGACGCTAGTTTTGTAACTAATCCTATCAGGATTAGGAAAGCCAAAGGGAATCCTAGAAGTATTCATCCTTAGGCTGCTTAGGCGCCAAGTTTAGTAGTCCTAATAGGACAGGGTTTTAGTCTTGTATAAAAGGAGGCTTGTAACATCCCAAAAGGACACACTACTTTGAATTATGAATACAAAACGAGCTTTTGTTCATCCTGAGAGTATCCCTCTTTTCTTTTCTACTATTGTATCTTGAATTGGCTATTCAAGTGGTGAGGTAGCGCTTGTTCCAATACTTAGAAGGTGTTTCTGTAACTAAGCAGAAGAATAAGAAGCCCTAGGGATTAGACTTGTGGTGCTTTTGTATTAAGTTCAATTCCCTTGAACTATCCAAACTATCTATCCATACCCTAGGGCTTATATCATCCATACACTCACCCAAGTCGGTTGCACGTCTCCTTGATGTGTAATTGATCTCAAACCCTAGTTTTGATTCAGTTATACTTCAAAATTGGTATCAGAGCTTAGGTTTTCTTCTCAGTGCAACCAAAACGGCCAAAACACATCCTAAACACATTCTTCCTAAACTTAAACACATTACCATCCTTGCCATGGGCAGTGGTAGCAGCAACAATCTCAAAACTCCTAGTGAGCAACTATCGAAGGAGAAGGGAGACTTGGAGAAGAAGGTGGAGTTCCTTACAAAGCAGCTTGAATGATACATGCATCTGCAACAAAGGGAACTTGGACATTCAGGAGAAGAGGAAAGTGAAGAAGTAGAAGCTGAGAGCCCTCCTAGAAGGTTTCGTCCACCTAGACGTGAACCAAAGGAAGAGAGGCTTGATTTCAAAGTTGATATTCCAGAATTTGAAGGTAATCTTTATCCTGAAGTTTTTCTTGATTGGATTCAAACTGTGAAGAGAGTCTTTGATCTAAAAGACATCCCTGATGATAAGAAGGTCAAGTATATTGCTCTTAAACTTCAAAAACATGCTAGTATTTGGTGGACTAACTTATAGAAGAAGAGACAGCATGTTGGGAAAGAAAAGATTTGAACTTAGGAGAAGATGAAGAAGAAAATTCATTCTAAGTTTCTTCCTATGAGCTCTTTCAAAGACAACTACTTTATGGTTCAACAACTCACCCAAGGAAGAAAAAGTGTCGAAGAATACACCAAGGAGTTCGAGCACTTACTGTGGAGATGTGTAACGCCCCAACCTTAATCACAAGATTAAGACTATACTTTAAAATCCCAAACCTGTGATTAGCGCAGCGGAACACCTTAGGTCGAGGCATTACCGCCGTCCCCACTCGGGACAAGGCAAAACACACAACCGCAATATAACAATCCACCATAAAACTGTACTTAACTCCATACAACCCAACTGCTAGACTTAACGTACAAATACACAATACATCTTTTAATCATACATATCATAAAGTCTTTCCCCAACCCTGTGGCCTTTAATGCCCTTGAGTAACCTTGATTACCGATCATCGATCGCCTTTAGAGAACCACCCGCATGACGACTTACTCCTCGCTTAACCTCGCTTTATCACGAGAGCTCGGACCGCCTAAAACAAAACATTCAAAACATTCGCACAGTGCGTGGGGAAACACTCAGTACGTAAACCTCCAACACGTCAAACCATTCGAAAACGGTTTTTAGTGCCGGCATTTAAATTCGTTTTGAAAACGGGGAAGGGGTTAAAATAGGACTTGAGTGACATGATCATAAACATATGCATAAACATAAACCAATAAAGATAGAAAGTAGGTGGAACCCTTACGATCGGTGCAAGCACCTCACACACGCGTATGCCCAAGTTGATCTAAACTTGGAATGATTGATCATTGCGATCGACCTTTGCAGTCAAGGCACTCTGATCAGGAGTGCTAAAAACATAACTGTAGATATAAGCATAGAATGCGGGTCCACTATCAAACATAAAGACATTGTAAACCATAAAACTTGACATGGCAGAAATTGAATGAACCATGAACATAGCTTAGATCACAAAAGCTGGACAATTTACGTACCTTAAGACACTAAAGACCTTGGCGGCTCGGCTTGGAGATGGCCTTTGAAACTTTGTCAACCAATGTAAGCATACATAAAAAAAAGATGAACCGAATAAGGTTCTGAATTAGAATCATAAGTTTAGAAACTTAGTAAATATAAATAAAATACTTTAGAAATAAAATTTCAGGTTGTATCAAAATAGAGTTTGTAGCATAACTTGAGTTAGGAAAATCGGAACGGAGTAAAAAAGTACATCCCGGAATAGGGAAAATTATGATCTTTAACTTTGTCAACTGGCCCGAAGGCTAGAAATGAAAGGAAGGGCCCGAAAAATGGCCCGGACAGAAGCAGTACACATATAACCTTAGAAATTTCCGGGTCGGAAAACATGAGAATAATGACGTAAGATATGATCCAAATGGAAGGGCTTGAATCCAATAAAACAAGCTTGAATCGATGATGAATGGGTAATTATAACTTGAAAGCTAGGGTAAGCACGGTGGAGTTCAACATGACTCGATAATACGATGACAAATGAACGATAAACGAAGTACGATGAACATATTCGAATTCGATAAGAACAAGCTTGGGATCAATGATTTTAGGCAATAAAGATGGACTTGACTTTGAACTTGGAAGCTACCAAGCTAGAAGAACTCTTAGCTAGCTCAAGACTTGGAATATTATTCTATAGGAAGATGGGGAGGTGAAATACTTTACTAAACTCATTAGCTTTTAGAACTATCCTTAAGATTCACTTGAGATTCCATAATGGTACTCTTAGCTTTAAACATATAACTCTAAAATGACAACTTATAACCATGACCCATTTATGCCTAGAACCCCCTTATTGGGTTGATTTAAAGCCCAAAAGACATACATTTACATAAACCAAATTGGGCAGAATGTTATCCCGGACAGCCCTGCTTCCCGGGCTTGTAACTCACACTCGATATCCGATGAACACATACTTTATGTTTCTGGAAAGCTCAAAGAGTAACCTAAAACTCTTATGTTTATCACTAAAACCAATAAAGTCTCCAAAGGGACGAAAAATGGCCAACAAATCAGACATGCACTTAAGAATTCTGGGCAGAGGTCAGATTGCAACCCTTCACGGGAAACTCTATATCTTTTAATCCAGACATCGTATGGACGCATATGATACATTTCCGGAAAGTTCAGAATGTTAGCTAAAACTTTCATGTTTACCACAAAGACTAAGGAAGTCTCTAAAGGTCCGAAAATCAGTCCTCAAAACACTGACTCAGAAATCGTATATAAAAACGTGAGGTTACGGTTTTGGTCGTAACTCGGGCTATACATGTCGAAATTTAGAAATTCCAAAGCCTATGGTTCGCTAACACTTTGGGCTACCTTATGGAGTAGAAATCTGGGCAAAAATCTCACTTTTCTAATTCCGAAAATTTCCAGAACCGAACAGAGGCTTAAACACCCAAAATTTCAGTTTTTGACTTGAGTTTTTCCACTCTTAATCCCATTAAAACATAACCAAACCTTATCTAACTTTAATCCACCATATTTCCAGAATATAAACCATGATAATCACTTCATCAAAGGCCTTAAAAACCACATGCAACCATGGATTCAACAAGAAAATCTCAAGAACTCATCCAAACACACATGCACATACTTGAAACTCAAACCCTAACTTAACCATAACAATTATATACTTGAATTCATGAATAAAGAGAGTAAAAGAGATGGAATTTACAAAAGAAACAAGTATTAAACATGGATTTTCAGATTAGGGCATAAAAGATTTGAAATTGGGGTTTGAGAGCTTACCCTTGGTGTTAAAAATGGATGAAAACACAAGAGAGAGGAAGGGGTGGTGCGTGGTGGCCGGAAAATGGCCGGAAAACCAGTGGTGGTGGTGGCTGGGAGTCTTGGCCGGCTGGGAGGAAGGAGGAGGGAGGATGATAGCTTTGAGAGTTGTCTAATTTGAGAGTGCAATGGAAAAGACTTAAGCCTCCCCCTAACTAATACCCATATATACTATCATCTAACTCACTAATACTAATAACAATTAAAATAACCCTTAATTAATCTGAATTTGTAACCCCAATATAATAAATATAAGAGTAGTAAACTTAAAATAATTACTTTGTACCAAATAAAATCAATTGGTAATAATTGGGTAAAATAAAATAAACCTTGGATGTAGAAAATCCAAATAAATGAAACATAAATATTACTTGTACTTTAAATGAAATAAATATAACCCAAATAAATTAAAGTTTGGGTAATAAAATATAAATGTTACGGGGTCGAATAATTAGACCCTTTTCGGTTAAGCAAACCGCGTAAACGGTAAAACCCGATACAAATTAACTTAACGTGTAAATATCTTTATAACATAAATCGTATAACCGGAAATACTTTAATTCAATATATGAACATGTAAAGTAAAATTTTTAAGCCGATAACTCGGCACCTTAGCCATCTCCTGCACGAGACACGACACCGATAACAATAAATAAATAAGTTATTCAGTAAATGAATAAAGATAAACGCGAAAAATTTATTACGCGATTTGGGTAATTACTGTGACTTATAGATAATTAAACGTGATTTTGGGGTGAGTTGTTACATCCTCCCCCCCTTAAAAGAAGTTTCGTCCCCGAAACTGTCTGTTGGTTCACTTGCATTTGATATTCCTTATAAGAAGTGTGGGTAACTTTCCTTCGTGTCTTCCTCGGTTTCCCCAGAGGTTTCCGAGGTGTCTTGGTTCGCCCAAAGTACTTCGACTAAGGGACTTTCCTGTGAGTGAAGTCATTTGATTCTGTGTTCCATTTTCAGTAGAGGTTCTTCTTCAAGATTGCGGGTCGAGCCCGATACATATCTCCGGAGTTGGAGAGACGTGAAACGTTACGTAATTGCCTTAGATTAAAAGGTACCTCTAATCGATATGTCATTGGATTGATCTCCTCCACAACGGAGTAAGACCCTACTATGGCAAGGGCTTAACTTCCCCTAGATATTGAAACTTCGAATCTCCTTGAGTTGAATCACTTTAAAGAAAACACGGTTTCCAATTTGAAGATCAAGCGGTCTCCGCCTTCTTTGGTCGATCTTGACATGTGGTCGGATGACTCTGATCTTATGTGATGCGTCCTGGATTAATTCCGGACCTGTGACTACAGCTTTAACTATTCCACACTAACATCGCGGGTGTGACATTTCCTTTTATAAGACGCTTTAAAAGGAGTCATTCGAATGGTAGACTAATATCTACTACTTACTACTATAAGAAACCTCTATGAACGAGGGAATTTCATCCTGATTTCCTTGGAAACCTAAAATGCATGCGCGTAACATATCTTTACAATTTGTTTTACTCTGTCCGTCTGGCTGTCGCTTTCTAGATGGTAGAAGCTATTACCATTAGTCTTAGCACCAAAATCGTGATTGAAATCGCGTATCACGTTCGGATACTATGTCCTTTTTGGAATCCTATGCAACCTTACAACTTCTTGTATGCAATTATCGGCGAATCTCTCTACCTTTCCTCCTTCATAGATAGGAGCGAACTGTGCCAACTTGGTAAGGCGATCCGTAATTACTCAAATGTTTTTTTTTTTCCTTCTAGAAGCTGTGAGGGGTACTCCCCTGATAGCATCCATAGAAATTGATTCCCATTCCCACGTGGGACTTTCTAAGGGTCTAGAGTTACCTGATGCTCTTTAACGTTCTGCTTCGACCCTTTTTGTCATGGCAAACATTGATCCCCATAGTTGGCTATACCTCCCTTTACGTTAGGTCACCAAAGGTGCTCTTTTAGACCATTATACATTTTTGTACCTCCAGGATACACAGAGTACAACGATTTGTGGCCTCCTTTCAAAAGCTTAAGCCTTAAGCTTCCCATATCGATACATAGTTTATTTTGAAACCTTAGGGTTTTGCTTTCATGGCCTAAAAATCGGATATTCCTTTCGTGGCTAGATTATCATAATCCTCTTGGGGCCTGGGGCATTTATTCATTCTATCTTGGTCCCCTCCAAGACGGACGGTTGTAGGGACAATGCTCTCTCTCTACTGGATTCTTGCCGCATTTATGGACGTTTTACAAGACGAGTCAACACCTTACGCTAAGCCTTTCCTCGAAGCATTAGCTATCGAAATTGCTTTATTGGAGTGACGTTGGAATCCAAGTCATGATCCTTAATGAGTTCAATCGCCTTCGTTGCCTTAGATTCAACTCTCTCGAGTGTACATACCTTTGTGACTCGTGATCCGTAACGATGGCATTAGAGACCCCATAAATGTAAAGCCTTCAAATTTCAGCCAACACCATTGTTGCGAGCTTTAGGTCATGTATGGGTAATCCTCGTAGACATTAATTCTTTGTGACGTATAGGTCGCTACCTTGTCGCTCCCTATTAACACATGTCTCACCCTTAATGAATTGCGTGCTATAAACCACATACTCCTTTCCTTCCTGAAGGGGTAACATTAAGGCGGTTGTTAGTTTTTCTTTGAACACTTAAAAGGTTTCTTTACACTTGCCGTCCATTCAACTGTTGACCTCTTGAGGAGGTTGGTCTTTGGAAGAACTATTTTAGAAAGATTCGAACAATCTCCTATAGCATTCGGCCATAACTAAGAAACTTGAACTTTGGTAACTACGGTGGGTTTGCCAAACTTTTAATGGCGCATACTTTGTCGAGTCCAATCGGATCTTTCGTGGATCACTATATGTTCCCAAAATCCTATTTTTCCGAACCCGAGTTCACATTTTGAAAATTTTTCACATACGCCTTTGCTCCCTTAATGATTGAAACGCCATGTCAAGCGATGCACATGTTTCTTTCGGCTTTTCGAGTATACCAAAACATCGTCGTTAAACAACACTACAACTTAACCAACTAAGGTTAGAAAACACGGGTCATCAGATCCAAAAATACTGTTGGGCATTCGTAAGTCCAAAAAGGCATTACCGCAACTCATATTGCCCATAATTTGTTTTAAAGGCAGTTTTAGGAGTATTCTCAACCCTAACTCTGAGTGGTTGGTACCTTAACCTTAACCAATCTCAGATGACACTCTTGCCCCTTGGGTGAGTCGAACAGTCCTTCGATACTTGAGAGGGGTACTTGTTCTTGTTCATGCTCAACCTTTGGTAGTCTAAGTATAATCTTCTTTATCATGCCTGTGTAAGACTTTGTCATTGTATTCGTCTGACATAGGTACGCTGTCTGTTCCTTCTTTCCATATGTTTCCATGATATCATATCTCATCCTAAGGTTACGGTCATCACCATGACAAGCACCTTACACTGGTTATTCATACAACCTTGAACTCATTTCTCTTGGTATCACTTCCTAAGACAAGGCCCAAAACACTGGGTTTTTATCTCTGTTAATTAACTGAGCACTCTCTTCCCATCATAACTATATGGCCGGAATCTTTTCTTTCTCAGATATATTCATATGGCTTTTATGTCCTTTGGAAGAAGAGCTAATCTTTCTTCGAACGTTCTACATTCTTGAACTCATGAACATCTAATCGTAAGAAGCCTTGACCCGAAGGTCCCTAGTATTTCCTTGAACAACAATTTCTCTACCTTTCCCATCTTACCTCAGGTATCATATAATTCCATACAAACTAATATTTCTCTACTTCGTTTTTCCTCCCTTTATTAACTTCCATCAAGGCATCTATTTCTTATAAAAGGTACCAACAGGGATGGAGGAAACGCGATAATAGGAAGGTGCCATCAATTAAGAGGTAAGAACATGAATTTTGAAAATGAATAACAACAAAGCAGAGGTTTACACTGGTAGACTTAAAGCCTTAAAACGACGTGGATGAATAAAGGTATTCTTTAGTCCAACGACGCATGTATATCAATTAAGAAAACTGGTATCAACAAGAGATAGCATATTTGCCAAAGATGATAATTGCAATGATTTCGTGAATAAGGAAGTTCATAAGTGCATCGAGATGAGCTTGAATTAGAGAAAAAAACTATTAGGATCGATCTTCAAATTAAAACAATTAAAGTTTGGAAAGTATGAATACTTTGTGATAACTTTCTGGAATAATAGGGCATAAGCTATTAATCCTAAACAAAATATGACGTTGGTGGAAGCCAAGCTTTGGAAAGAATATTCAAATTCATGATAGAACGTGACCATCACCTGGAAAAGATGAATCTTAACGAATAAGAAGGGTCATATGAGTCTAATGAAGTTTTATCTTTGAGACAT
Source organism: Portulaca oleracea (assembly GCA_029582165.1). Lineage (NCBI taxonomy): Eukaryota > Viridiplantae > Streptophyta > Magnoliopsida > Caryophyllales > Portulacaceae > Portulaca > Portulaca oleracea. Next base: position 5,061,657 of record CM055878.1, on the reverse strand, counting down.
AACGAGTCATCAATGCATTTAGAGTAGGTAATGGTCCTGACGAATTGGTTCATGGATTGGCAACGAGCCATCAAAGGCAGGTCATTGAATGTTTTAACACACTGAACTGATAACAACGATAGGATCTGATAAAGATTCTTGAGAATAAACAAGGATAGGAAACGAAAAGCTTGGACTTTAATATTGCGATAAGAGGGTAAACTTTATTAGGAGGATGTACAATGAGGACAGGGAATAAAAGTTGAACTTGAGCGATGAACTTGAAGTATAAAAGTCATACCGAAGAAATTTGATTCCCCGCAATGGTTGTTCGTTACTAGCTATCCTCCAAAAGCATCTTCTCCTATCCTAGTCGCGGAATGAGTATGTGCCTGGGCGCGTAGCTATTCCCAGGTTATACTGAGGACCTTGTAGTTCAAATTGATTTCCCCGATCTTTGAAACATATTCCAACATTACCACGGAAAATACCCTTATTCAACATAACTTATTGTCATCACCACTTTATAACTTGTTCTGTATATGTCCTTAGTTTGTAGCCAAATGCATTCTCATAAGGCCTTCCTCGCTTCATTTGGCTATAAAATCCACAAGCATGTTCGTATAGTAAGGAAACTCCAATTAATTTCCCACGACCCTATAATGACATAAAACTCACCGCCCTAAAGGGCTATTGCAAGCACTTGCTAGTTAGAAACCTTCAACGTATAATACCAATGTAAACATCCTAGAATATGAGGATGCCCCTTCCTTTTGCCCTTAGGGTACCCCTTTTCAACCATATCCGCAATACATTTTAATACTAAACAAATTCTAAAGTCCCTAAATTATTTCCAATGCCTCCCTTTAATCAATGGCATGGGGAGGCCCCATAAATTTAGCATAGTTTAACTAGTTACGAGAGATGACCTTGGGACAAAAGAATCGGTCCACCACGTAGGTCCATACAGTCATTTAACTTAGCGGAGGTTAGCTTCTCGTTAACCCGGTACAAGAGTCAATCAGCGTAAATTCTCATGATGAAATACCCCTTGACCATAATCATTAGCGTTCTTAGGCTCTTGGTTAACTTTATGCTCGTCGTGATCCATATTAGAGTCTTTCTTCCTCCACGGTTTCGTGCTCTAACGGTGATGATCCACGTTTGGAGGAGCAGGCAACGATAACATCTCGTGTAGGCAAAGCACCAACTCGTACACACGTAATTGCCTAAGCGAAGCAACTTGAATGGTGACTACTTCCAATGCGGTGTGATTCTGTGCTCAATGTAGTCGTAGTTGAAGGACCAGGCATATCGACCGGTTCTTCCTGACGGAGCAATTGGCGGAAGTAACTTCTTACATCGTCCCACAGACTCTTGTGGGGAAGGGTGGCCATAAGCACCAACTCGGTACTCATCATTGCAATACTCAACTTGCGGGTTAGCCGCACAATGGACATCAAAGCGTTTTGCAACTTCTCGAGATGGACTTGGACGTTGGTCTTGGGCTCCCGTAACATCGTGAAGAGGTTGGACAAAGGGCCATGATTGTGACCCATCTATGCTCTATGTTCTATGTGACATCGATAAAAAAGTTTTAATAACTTTGACATTGATAGACTTTGTTGAAAGAATTAAACAAATGAAAATTAAGGCTAGGTCCGAGACTCAACCAACTTGAACTTTACTTACCTTAAAAGGAACTCTTGTTCCATCTCATGATTACTGTGACCTTACTTACTATCTTTAGGTCATACTAAACATTTGTATCATATACACATCTTTAATCATTTCACTCTACACCTTGGCAAGGCTTTTAGCCCCTAATTTGAGCTTTACATCAATTCCACTTGGAATTGAGACTTATAAATTCTTATTTGGATGACTAAAATCTCTTTTAAGGACTGCTTCAACATGCTTCGTGTCCACAACGTCACCTATACACATAACATGCTTCATTCATACCAAACTTTTAAGTTAGACACAACCTATAATTAGGTTTTCTTAAACTTGCTACTAAACTTTCAAATTTCTAGAAATTTATAAAGACTTCCCTATAAATTGGACCATCCCAAATTTTACATAGTCTGCAAACCTGCAAGGGGAAACCCTTACATTTCATATACTCATCTAGAGCTTCAAGCTCAACATCCATCCCAAAAATTTCACATATTTCCAACTCAATCCATAAAGGACCCATACACCTATAAGGGACACATATGTCTCCACACTTAGCATCCATACTTCACAAATGTATATCACAATTGCGTGGAAATGTTTATATCCTCGAATCCTCCTTATAACTCCGCTCTGATACCACAATCAGACGCCCAACCTTAATCACAAGATTAAGACTATACTTTAAAATCCCAAACCTGTGATTAGCGCAACGGAACACCTTAGGTCGAGGCATTACCGCCGTCCCCACTCGGGACAAGGCAAAACACACAACCGCAATATAACAATCCACCATAAAACTGTACTTAACTCCATACAACCCAACTGCTAGACTTAACGTACAAATACACAATACATCTTTTAATCATACATATCATAAAGTCTTTCCCCAACCCTGTGGCCTTTAATGCCCTTGAGTAACCTTGATTACCGATCATCGATCGCCTTTAGAGAACCACCCTGTACAGACGACTTACTCCTGCTTAACCTCGCCTTTATCCTGGGAGCTCGGACCGCCTAAAACAAAACATTAAAAACATTCGCAAAGTGAGTGGGGAAACACTCAGTACGTAAACCTCCAACACGTCAAACCGTTCGAAAACGGTTTTTAGTGCCGGCATTTAAATTCGTTTTGAAAACGGGGAAGGGGTTAAAATAGGACTTGAGTGACATGATCATAAACATATGCATAAACATAAACCAATAAAGATAGAAAGTAGGTGGAACCCTTACGATCGGTGCAAGCACCTCACACACGCGTATGCCCAAGTTGATCTAAACTTGGAATGATTGACTGCTAAGCAGTCGACACTGGCCAGGTCAAGGCACTCTGATCAGGAGTGCTAAAAACATAACTGTAGATATAAGCATAGAATGCGGGTCCACTATTAAACATAAAGACATTGTAAACCATAAAACTTGACATGGCAGAAATTGAATGAACCATGAACATAGCTTAGATCATAAAAGCTGGACAATTTACGTACCTTAAGACACTAAAGACCTTGGCGGCTCGGCTCGGCTTGGAGATGGCCTTTGAAACTTTGTCAACCAATGTAAGCATACATAAAAAAAAGAAGAACCGAATAAGGTTCTGAATTAGAATCATAAGTTTAGAAACTTAGTAAATATAAATAAAATACTTTAGAAATAAAATTTCAGGTTGTATCAAAATAGAGTTTGTAGCATAACTTGAGTTAGGAAAATCGGAACGGAGTAAAAAAGTACATCCCGGAATAGGGAAAATTATGATCTTTAACTTTGTCAACTGGCCCGAAGGCTAGAAATGAAAGGAAGGGCCCGAAAAATGGCCCGGACAGAAGCAGTACACATATAACCTTAGAAATTTCCGGGTCGGAAAACATGAGAATAATGACGTAAGATATGATCCAAATGGAAGGGCTTGAATCCAATAAAACAAGCTTGAATCGATGATGAATGGGTAATTATAACTTGAAAGCTAGGGTAAGCACGGTGGAGTTCAACATGACTCGATAATACGATGACAAATGAACGATAAACGGCAATGATGAACATATTCGAATTCGATAAGAACAAGCTTGGGATCAATGATTTTAGGCAATAAAGATGGACTTGACTTTGAACTTGGAAGCTACCAAGCTAGAAGAACTCTTAGCTAGCTCAAGACTTGGAATATTATTCTATAGGAAGATGGGGAGGTGAAATACTTTACTAAACTCATTAGCTTTTAGAACTATCCTTAAGATTCACTTGAGATTCCATAATGGTACTCTTAGCTTTAAACATATAACTCTAAAATGACAACTTATAACCATGACCCATTTATGCCTAGAACCCCCTTATTGGGTTGATTTAAAGCCCAAAAGACATACATTTACATAAACCAAATTGGGCAGAATGTTATCCCGGACAGCCCTGCTTCCCGGGCTTGTAACTCACACTCCCGATATCCGATGAACACATACTTTATGTTTCTGGAAAGCTCAAAGAGTAACCTAAAACTCTTATGTTTATCACTAAAACCAATAAAGTCTCCAAAGGGACGAAAAATGGCCAACAAATCAGACATGCACTTAAGAATTCTGGGCAGAGGTCAGATTGCAACCCTTCACGGGAAACTCTATATCTTTTAATCCAGACATCGTATGGACGCATATGATACATTTCCGGAAAGCTCAGAATGTTAGCTAAAACTTTCATGTTTACCACAAAGACTAAGGAAGTCTCTAAAGGTCCGAAAATCAGTCCTCAAAACACTGACTCAGAAATCGTATATAAAAACGTGAGGTTACGGTTTTGGTCGTAACTCGGGCTATACATGTCGAAATTTAGAAATTCCAAAGCCTATGGTTCGCTAACACTTTGGGCTACCTTATGGAGTAGAAATCTGGGCAAAAATCTCACTTTTCTAATTCCGAAAATTTCCAGAACCGAACAGAGGCTTAAACACCCAAAATTTCAGTTTTTGACTTGAGTTTTTCCACTCTTAATCCTATTAAAACATAACCAAACCTTATCTAACTTTAATCCACCATATTTCCAGAATATAAACCATGATAATCACTTCATCAAAGGCCTTAAAAACCACATGCAACCATGGATTCAACAAGAAAATCTCAAGAACTCATCCAAACACACATGCACATACTTGAAACTCAAACCCTAACTTAACCATAACAATTATATACTTGAATTCATGAATAAAGATAGTAAAAGAGATGGAATTTACAAAAGAAACAAGTATTAAACATGGATTTTCAGATTAGGGCATAAAAGATTTGAAATTGGGGTTTGAGAGCTTACCCTTGGTGTTAAAAATGGATGAAAACACAAGAGAGAGGAAGGGGTGGTGCGTGGTTGCCGGCGGTTTGCAGGAAAATGGCCGGAAAACCAGTGGTGGTGGTGGCTGGGAGTCTTGGCCGGCTGGGAGGAAGGAGGAGGGAGGATGATAGCTTTGAGAGTTGTCTAATTTGAGAGTGCAATGGAAAAGACTTAAGCCTCCCCCTAACTAATACCCATATATACTATCATCTAACTCACTAATACTAATAACAATTAAAATAACCCTTAATTAATCTGAATTTGTAACCCCAATATAATAAATATAAGAGTAGTAAACTTAAAATAATTACTTTGTACCAAATAAAATCAATTGGTAATAATTGGGTAAAATAAAATAAACCTTGGATGTAGAAAATCCAAATAAATGAAACATAAATATTACTTGTACTTTAAATGAAATAAATATAACCCAAATAAATTAAAGTTTGGGTAATAAAATATAAATGTTACGGGGTCGAATAATTAGACCCTTTTCGGTTAAGCAAACCGCGTAAACGGTAAAACCCGATACAAATTAACTTAACGTGTAAATAACTTTATAACATAAATCGTATAACCGGAAATACTTTAATTCAATATATGAACATGTAAAGTAAAATTTTTAAGCCGATAACTCGGCACCTTAGCCATCTCCTGCACGAGACACGACACCGATAACAATAAATAAATAAGTTATTCAGTAAATGAATAAAGATAAACGCGAAAAATTTATAACACGATTTGGGTAATTACTGTGACTTATAGATAATTAAACGTGATTTTGGGGTGAGTTGTTACAAGATGTGATCTAAAGGAGGATGAACCTCAAACACCTGTGAGGTACTTAGCTGGATTGAACGAAAGGAAAAGGTATGTTGTGGAACTTCAACCCTATACTACACTTGATGAATTGAGTACTTTAGCTCATAAAGTTGAACAACAACGTAAGAGAAGGGGAAAAGAGATGGCGAGCAACCGCTCTATAAGCCCAAGAACCCCATACTCACCCCATCCATACACTCCACAAAAGGATACCATTCCACCCAAAACACCATCCACCAAAACTCCACAAAATAGCCAACCCCAAACTCCCCAAAAACCTTTTCAAACCGTACCCATGGATAGGAGGAGTTGCTTTAGGTGACAAGGACTTAGCCATATAGCGTCCACATGCCCTAAAAAGAGAGTAGTCACCCTCATGGAGTACCAAACCTCCTTATTTGTTGAACATGAACCATAATATGTAGAAGAAGAGGTGGTAGCTGATCAAGGGGACTCTATGATTGAGTAGGAGGTCATGGAGGAACCAGATGAAGGGGAGATGTTGGTTGTGAGAAGTTATCTTTCATTCTCGGTGCATTGTCAAAGGGAAAGATTGTTCTTTGATTATTGATGGTGGAAGTTGTACTAACGCAACTTCTCTCACTATGGTGAACAAGCTCAAGCTACAAACCAGTCCTCACCCCACGCCATACACCATTCAGTGGCTCAATCAGGGCAAAGGTTTACAAGTGAATCAATGGTGTTTGGTAAGCTTTTCCATTGGGAAATCTTATCAAGATTCATTATGGTGTGACATTATTCCAATGGAAAACTATCATATTTTTCTGAGAAGACCATGGTTATTTGATAGAAGTGTGACGCATGATGGTAGAGCCAATACTTACACCCTTGCGATCCACAACAAGAAGATTACACTAGCCTCTCTTAAACCATCCCATCCATCCTTCCCAAAAGAGAATGAGCCTAATCTCATTACCTTTATGACCACTGAACATCATGAGTTTGGGTCCACAAGTAGTCAATTCATCCAACCGAGTTTGAGGGCAAACTCTTTACAACCATGGGAGAATGATGGAGATTCGCCTTGCCTTGGTCTCACATTTAGAGACCCAAGGTTCATGGAGAATAATGGAGGTCATCCCAACTCGTCTAATCTACCAAAATAGGTCCAAGTCATATACATGGAGGTGGAAAAGGTCCTAGAAGGAGGATCCATTAAGGAGGCCTAAAGGCCGACTCGTGTTCTTTGCTCCCTAACCCAAGATGATATCAAAAAAAGTTAATGGAGGCCTAATTCATGTACAAGTGACGTCCAAGCTAGTAGAATTAGGAGTATTTGTATTTTCTTTATTAGTAGTTATTTTCTTTATTAGTAGTTAAGTTTGTTATAAGGCATAATGCCAAGTAGCATTTAGTAAGAGTACACGTCAATTAGGAGAAGGGGGAATCCTAGTCTTGGTCGCTAGTTTTGTAACTAATCCTATCAGGATTAGGAAAGCCAAAGGGAATCCCTGAAGGATTCATCCTTAGGCTGCTTAGGCGCCAAGTTTAGTAGTCCTAGTAGGACTGGGTCTTAGTCTAGTATATAAGGAGGCTTGTAGTCCAAAAGGACACACAACTTTGAATTATGAATACAAAACGAGCTTTTGCTCATCCTGAGAGTATCCCTCTTCCCTTTTCTATTATTGTATCTTGAATTGGCTATTCAAGTGGTGAGGTAGAGCTTGTTCCAATACTTAGAAGGGGTTTCGGTAACCAAGTAGAAGAACAAGAAACCCTAGGGATTAGACTTGTGCTGTTTCTGTATCAAGTTCAATTACCTTGAACTATCTAAACTATTTATCCATACCCTAGGTCTTACGTCGTCCATACACTCACCCAAGTTGGGTGCACGTCTCCTTGATGTGTAATTGATCTCAGACTCTAGATTTGCATCAGTTATGCATCACAAACTCTCAAAGAGGGAGTATTAGGTTGAAAGTGAGTCATAATATGAGCTATTTCATTCCCTATTTTTTCATATGATTAAAAGCACAATATCCAAAATGAGATAATAACTGAAAAATTATCCCTTTCAAAAATAATACTTGTGAAGCCAAGGTTGATTGTAACTTTCACTACTGTCCAACAAGCTCTAGCCTCTACCCATTCATCCCCCTAGATTCTTGGTTTCTGGTCCAGGGTCATCGCAACAAAAATCCCATACGCATCTCTCTCTATAATGCTTAGCCATAACCCCGTTCACCAAGTTTTGCACTATAAAAATCACTTTGTAGACCCCTATTAGGATTGGGTTCAATATCTAATTATTGGTGGCTTTTAGGTAAACATCTTCTCTTTGGCCTCTGAATATTCATTGATGGAGGAGAGGACCTTCTCCATAGTAGTCTTATATCTTACCATCTTCCTCTTATGCTCATTTCATGGCTACCAAACTCGATCCCTTGGTAATAGCCATGCACCTAGTGCCCTAAATCATCCTTGAACTCTTTCACGCTGAGGTAAAAATCTCTACCGAGACCTTCCCTTTTTCTCCTTCACCAAATGATGGAGATTCGCCTTACCTTTGTCAGCTAACATTTGGAGACCCAAGGTTCATAGAGAATGATGGAGATCAGCCCAGCTCGCCCAATCCACGAAAGAAGGTCCAATTCATACACATGGAAGTGGAAAAGGCCCTAGAAGAAGGATCCATTAAGGAAACCCAATGATCAACTCGTGTACTTTGCGCCATATCTTAAGATGACGTCCAAGCTAGCTAAAGGAAACCCAAACTCACGTGTAAGAGACAACCATCCTAGTAGGATTAGTAGTATTTGTGTTTTTACTAATTAGTAGCTAAGTTTGTTAGAAGGCATAAAACCAAGTATTGTCTAGTAGCTTAGGCGTCAAGTTAGACTAGTTTAGAAGAGTGTAGAAGAGGAGAATCCTATTAGGATTCAATCCATGTCTTGGATGCCAATTTTGTCTAATCCCATCAGGATTAGGAAAGCCAAAGGGAATCCTAGAAGGATTCATCCTTAGGTTGCTTAGGCGCCAATCTTAGTAGTCCTAGAAGGATTAGGTTTTATTCTAGTATAAATAGGGCAAGCTTGTAACATCTAAACAAAGTTTATGTAATGAATACAAACAAGCTTTTGCTTACCTTGAGAGTTTTCTATAACCCTCTTTCCTTTTCTACTATTGTATCTTGAATTGGCTATTCAAGTGGTGAGGTAGAGCTTGTTCCTATACTTAGAAGGATTTTCTATAACTAAGAAGAAGAGCAAGAAGCCCTAGGGATTCGACTTGTGGTGTCTTTGTATCAAGTTCGATTATCCTTGAACTATACAAAGTATCTATCTTTATTGAGCTATCCCTACAATAACCCTAGGTTTTACGTGAACTTTACTCTAACCCTAGATTGGTTGCACGTCTCCCTTGATGTGTAATTGATCATAAACCCTAGCTTTTCTTCAGCTATACATCAAAATTAGTATTAGAGCTAGCCTATCCTCCTGGTCGGTTAATCCTTGATTCCAACCCAAACACAATCCTTTTTATTCCCTCCACAAAAGAACCTTAGCCATGTTGTCCAGCATACCTTCATTGTTGGAGACCATCCAGTAAGTCCAGCACCAGTTCAAGCATCACTAGCAAGTTCAGACCAGGAGTATGGGGATGATTCAGCAACAACAGCACGAGCAAGTTCTATATGATCTTCATCACCTAAGGAAGCTACACCAACAAGTTCAGCACCAGTATTGTCAACAGCAAGCCTTGTTGTGCCAAACTCAGCAGCTATTGGAGCAATTCTAGCAGAAACAGCTGGCTTCCATCCTCAGCAACAGACCATGGATACTTCAGCAGCCACCAAGCAAGTTCCAACATGTTCAAGCAAGGAGACATTTAGTTGCAAGCTTCAGAACAAGCAACCCTGCAATGATTGTTTGTTATCAGTTTTTCCAGGACCTCAGTTCTGAGGCCAAGTTAATTTGTTTATATACAATGCGGGTTATTTAAGTCTTTCCCAGCCTTCCTTAAGCTGTTGTGATTATATCCATCTTAGGGAAAGCCCAGGAAAGTTACTGAGATAACTTAGAATTACCCTCCCAACCAGGAAAGGTTCTGATTGGTCAGAATTGCCAACCTTTGAGGTTTTGGTCAAATCAGAAGCCGACATTTCGTTTCCTCTTATTTTCAAATGTATCCGGATTGTATTAGTTAGCATAAGTTGTAATATGATGTATTTAGTTTTTTCCAGCAGCTAGATTATAAGGGAGATTAGCATATTACTTTAATTGTCTCTAATCAAACTGTTTAGGATTAACTATATATAGGCATGTATCCAGCAGCTTGCAAAACTAATCATTGATACTATCAATAGCACTTTGAGTGCCTTAGTTGAGCCTCTCATTTGTGAGTGTCAGCAAACTCTCATTAGGGTTGAATATACTTCACTATCTAGGAGCTGGCATTCCTAGTGGTGTGTGTAGAGATTACTTGCTTCAGTGATGGTGTGCCTGTATTTGCTAAGGTAACTAAGTCCTTTGCCCTTGTGTTTATTCTGTGGTATGTCTTTATTAGAGTGAATGCAAGCCTATCCTTTTATTTCCTTGTTGGGTTGTCATCCAGTCTAACTAATTGTTTCCAATTAGCTTTGTTATAACAACCAGCATTGTGTGTGAGTCCTGTGTGGTGTACTATGAGGTCAAACTATGATCTTTGTGACCTTGTATACATCATCTTGGTATCAGAGCTGTGTTCTATCTTGGAGTGTTTGTTTGTGGTAGTTTAAGATGGCCGGAGCTAGTAGAACACCTTAGGAAGTCTTAGAACAAACCTTGAAAGAAAAAGAAGAAATAGAGCAAAAAATGAAATTCTTGAGTGAGCAACTGCAGTATTATATGAGATTGCATAGAACTGAGCTTAATAAGGAGACTTATGAGGAGTTGGAGGAAGGAGAAGGTGAGAATCCTTTTAGTACGACAAGGAGAGGAGGTTGAGGTCCTAGGCCAACACACAGAAGGAGGAGATATTTTAGGAGATCACCTAGGATCAATGAACCTGAGGAGAATAGAGAGAGTGAAAGGGAGGAAAGAAGGGAAGATAGGAGGATAGAGAAGCTAGATTTCAAGATTGATATACCTGAGTATGCAGGGAGTTTGATCCTGATTTTTTCCTAGATTGGTTACAGACTGTGGAGAGGGTTTTTGACTTGAAAGAAGTTTCTGAAGAGAATAAGGTGAAATTAGTTACCTTGAAGCTAAAAAGATATGCTTCTACTTGGTGGACTAATCTGCAGAGAAGAAGAATGGAGATTAGTGAAGATAGGGTGAGCACCTGGGTTGAAAGGCAAAAATTGAAAGAGAAGTTCCTTCCAGATAACTATATGAAAGAAAATTACTCTAAGCTACAACACTTTGTGCAGGGAAGCAAATATGTGGAGGAATACACCTAAGAGTTTGAGCATTTGCTTTGGAAGTGTAACATGCAGGAGAATGAGGTGCAAACTTATGTTAGGTATCTTGCAGGTTTGAATGACAGTATCAAGAATGTTGTTGAGCTGCAGGTTTATGATTCACTTGATGAGCTAAGCTCTTTGGCTCATAAGGTGGAACACTAGAAGAAAGTTAGAGTAAAGGAGTACAACAGCAAGTATCCAGCAAAGTCTTATGCCCAAGCCAAGCCAAATCCCTACAACAAGCCCTATAATTCCCCACAAAGAGCCTATCCACCCCCACCCCCACCTCAAGCCAGATATCCAGCCCCAAGAACACCTCAAAATCAGCCACAAAATGCCCCACAAAGAACCCTAGTCCCTACCAGTAAAGCCTTCCCAGAAAGAAGATGCTTCAGGTGTCAAGGTCTTGGACACAAAGCATCAGAATGTCCAAACAGAAGAGAAGTCACCCTGGCTGAGTTTCAAGCAGCTCTTTTGCTTGGTCCTGAGCCCTTTGATGGAGAAGATCAGTATAAGGAGCCTTGAGGAGGTTGAAACAGGTCCTGATGAAGGACAAATGCTTGTGATCAGGAGGATCCTAAGCAGTTCAGCAGTGGATGAAGCAGCAGAACAAAGGGAGAACATTTTCCACACCAAGTACACAGTTGGTGGAAAAATCTGTTCCTTGATTATTGATGGAGGCAGCTGCACCAATGCAGCCTCTGAAACCATGGTGAAGAAGCTCAATTTGGTTACCAGCACCCATCCAGCACCCTATACCATACAGTGGTTGAACCAAAGTAAAGGTATCAAGATTTCTTCTAGATGCCTTGTCAATTTCTTAATTAGTTCAGCTTATAAAGATGAAGTTTGGTGTGATGTGATTCCTATGGATGCCTGTCACCTATTATTAGGAAGACCTTGGATGTATGACAGGTCTATTAGCCATAATAGGAGAGCAAACACATATTCTCTTTGCCTAAACAGCAAGAAAATCACCCTTACCCCTCTTCGACCATCCAGCTCACAGAAAGACCCAAAAACCTTATTGTTGAGCCAACTCTTGATGTCCTTTTGCCAGCTGAACAACATGAGTTCAGTGAGCAAAGTGGTATCATCTTGCTTGACATTGAGGAAAACCTACCCCCACAAAATGACCACCCCCTATTTCAGCCTATCATAAACGAGTACCTACATATCTTTCCTGAAGAAATGCCCCAGGCCTAGCCCCTAAGAGAGAGATACAACACAAGATAGACCTTATCCTAGGATCTGTCTTGCCAAACAAACCTGCCTACAGAATGACCCCAGCTGAGAGAAATGAGATACAAAGACAGGTTGATGAGCTACTGGAGAAGGGAATGATAAAGGAGTGTTTGAGCCCCTGTGCAGTACCAGCCTTATTGGAGCCTAAGAAGGGTGGCAGTCAAAGAATGTGCATTGTCTGTAGAGCTATTAACAAGATTACTATTAAGTACAGGTACCCAATCCCTAGGCTTGAAGATATGCTAGATGATCTGCATGGCTCAATGGTGTTTTCCAAGATTGACCTAAGAAGTGGCTATTACCAGATCAGGATTTGTGAAGGTGATGAATCGAAGACAACTTTCAAGACTAAAGGAGGGTTATTTGTGTGGTTAGTCATGCCTTTTTGCTTGACAAATGCACCATCCACATTCATGAGGCTGATGAACCAGGTTCTAAAGCCATTGATTATTGGTAAGTATGTTGTTGTCTACTTTGATGACATACTTATTTACAGTCAATTTGAGATGGAGCATATTGACCACCTAAAGAGTGTGATGGAGATATTGAGCTGGGAGTAGTTGTATGGGAATCTAAAGATGTGCCAATTCTTTGCAAGCCAAGTCTCTTTTCTTGGCTACATTGTGACAACAGCAGGGATTCAGGTGAATGAGGAAAAGATCAAGGCAATCAGGGAATGGCCTACTCCTAGTTCCATTTAGCAGATTAGAAGTTTTCATGGTTTAGCTTCATTTTACAGGAGGTTTGTGAGAAATTTTAGCACCATCCTAGCACCTATGATAGAGCTAATGAAGGGCAAAAATTTCTTCTGGACACCAGCAGCACAAAGAGCATTTGAAGAGATCAAGAGACAACTTACATCAGCACCAGTCCTAGCTTTACCAAGTTTCTTTAAGGTTTTTGAAGTGGAGCGTGATGCTTCAGGTGTTGGCATAGGAGCAGTTTCGACCTAAGAAGGCAAACTTGTTGCCTATTTTAGTGAAAACTTGAATGATGCCAAGAGAAAATACAACACCTATGATAAAGAGTTTTATGCCATCATTAGAGCTCTTCAACACTAGAGGCACTACTTAATTGGAGAAGAGTTTATATTGCATAGTGATCATGAGGCCTTGAACTTCATTCAAGGGCTGCACAAACTCAACACCAGGCATATTGCTTGGGTAGAGTTTATGCAGCAGTTCCATTTCACGATCCACCACAAATCAGGGAAGCTGAACAAGGGAGTTGAAGCTTTATCAAGGAGATATCTGTTGTTGCAAGTCTTAGATGCAAGGGTACTTGGCTTTGAATAGTTGAAAGCCTTGTACAATAAAGATGAGGATTTTGGTGAGATTTTCCAAAAGTGCCAGGGACACCCTCAAAGTCTGTATCATATAGACCAAGGGTTTGTTTTCAAATGGAGCAAGGTTGTGTATACCCAAGAGTAGCTTCATGGAGCTACTACTTTCAGAGGTCCATGGAGGAAGCTTAGCAGGCCACTTTGGAATTGAGAAAACTCTTCTCATGCTGAAAAAACATTACTGCTGGCCTAAAATGAGAAAAGATGTGGAGCATCGGGTGAAAAGGTGTGCAATCTGTTGGTTGACAGATTTAGCAAGATGGCTCATTTTATCCCATGCCACACCACAAATGATGCAGTAAAAGTGGCAAAGCTATACTTTTAGGAGGTAGTGAGGCTTCATGGAGTCCCTAAGAGCATGGTGTCTGATAGGGATGCCAAATTTTTGAGTCATTTCTGGGTGACTCAATGGAAAAAGCTAGGGACAAGGCTCAAGTACAGCACAACATGCCACCCACAAACTGATGGACAGACAGAGGTGACCAACAGGACACTTGGATCTCTATTGAGATCACTGATAAACTCAAATAAAACAGGATGGGACACTCTTTTGCCCCATGCTGAATTTGCATTCAATAGAGCCCCTTCAAAGGCAACTGGGCTTTCCCCATTTTAGGTGGTATATCGGAGAAATCCTATCACTCCTTTGGATTTATCTCCACTAACAAATTCTGTAAAGTTCAGTTATTAAGCAGGTACATATGCATAGATGATCAAGAAGCTTTATCAGCAGGTTAAAGAGAAAATCATCAAGTATTCTAAACAGGCAGCTACTTCAGCCAACAACACAGAGGAGGAAGATAGTTTTCCAGCCAGGAGACCTAGTGTGGATAAACCTAAGGAAGGACAGGTTTCCAGCAAAGAGGAGAGGCAAGCTGAATCCAAGAGCAGATGGTCCATTTAAAGTCTTGGAGAAAATAGGAGATAATGCCTATAGGTTAGATCTTTCAAAGGACTATGCAGGGAGTGCTACATTCAACATTGTAGACATAAGGCCCTATTTCCCAGAGCATGAAGACCTTCCAAGTTTGAGGACAAACTTTCCTCAACCTGGGGAGGATGATGGAGACCATCCAATAATTCCAACAACAGTTCAAGCATCACCAGCAAGTTTAGACCAGGAGATGGGAGATGATTCAGCCACAGTAGTAGCAAGAGCAGCTTCTACATCATCTTCATCACCCAAGGAGGCTACACCAGCACCCTCAGCAGCAGCATTGTCAGCATTTAGCCTTGCTGTGCCAAACTTAGCAGCTGTTGGAGCAATTCCAGCAGAAACAACAGGCTTCCATCCTCAGCAACAGACGATGGATACTTCAGCAGCCACCAACCCACCAACATCATCCATCCAGGCTTGCTACACATTAGTAAGGTAAGTCCTTGCCAGCACAGCCACCCATTCCACCAGCATTGGCCATTCAGGTCAAATTCAACTCCCAGCAAAACCAGTCCAAGCAGGCATCTTTCTAGATTATGTGTCTCTGGATTGAGTGAGATTTAACAAAAGGTCCCTACGAGATTTTTGTTCCTTGACATGCAATTTTCAGGCCCCAAGCAAGTTCCAGCATGTTCAAGCAAGGAGACATTAAGTTGCAAGCTTCAGAACAAGCAACCCTACAATGGTTGTTTGTTATCAGTTTTTCCAGAACCTCAGTTTTATTCTAGAACCTCAGTTCTGACGCCAATATATTTTGTTCGTCTACAATGCGGGTTATTTAAGTCTTTCCCAGCCTTCCTTAAGCTGTTGAGATTACATCTAGCTTAGGGAAAGCCCGGGAAAGTTACTAAGGTAACTTAGAATTACCCCCCCAGCTAGGAAAGGTTCTGATTGGTCAGAATTGCCAACATATGGGGTTTTGGTCCAATCAGAAGACGACATTTCTTTTCCTTTGATTTTCAAATGTATCCGGATTGTATTAGCTAGCATATGTTGTAATATGATGTATTTAGTTTATTCCAAAAGCTAGATTAGAAGGGAGATTAGCAGGTTAATTTAATTAAGTGCCTCTAATCAAACTGTTTAGGATTAGCTATATCTAGGCATGTATCTAGCAGCTTGCAAAACTAATCATTGATATTATCAATAGCAGTTTGAGTGCCTTAGTTGAGCCTCTCGTTTGTGAGTGTCAGCAAACTCTCATTTGGGTTGAATCTACTTCAGTATCTAGAAGCTGCCATTCCTAGTGGTGTGTGTAGAGCTTACTTGCTTTAGTGATGGTGTGCCTGTATCTGCTGAGGTAACTAAGTCCTTTGCCCTTGTGTTTATTCTGTGGTGTGTCTGTATCAGAGTGAATGGAAGCCTATTTTTTTATTTCCTTGTTAGGTTGTCATCCAGTCTAGCTAATTGTTTCCAATTAGCTTTGTTATAACAACCAGCATTGTATGTGAGTCCTATGTGGTGTACTGTGAGGTCAAACTCTGATCTTTGTGACCTTGCATACATCATTCATCTCAAGAGAGTGATCAGATTTTGAAGGAGGAGAGGAGACTGAGGAGATTGACACGTGAGTTTAAACTCTTTGACCTTAAGGTGCTACAATTGAAGATAGATTGGTAGGAATTTATTTATAATTCAAGGATGGCACATGAATCGCCCTTGGTTTATGAAGAATACTATCAAGTTCAAGAGGAGCTAGAGATTGATCATAATCTCCCTCTAGAAGTTGATAATGCTGCAGAAGTTGGTAAGGTCATTCTTGAGCCTTTTGAAGATCAATGTTTAAAAGATGAGCTAGAGGTAGATTTTAATCTTCCTCCAAGATTTGATGAAAGCCCCAATTGTTTTGACAAACCTCCAATTTTTGATGAGTATGATAACGAGGAAAATCTTGTGGAGTTAGAAGAACATCAAGAAGATCCAGGAGAGGCCATTGTTCAAACTCAGTGTATAACCGAGAACAAAGCTTGTGCTTTGATTATTGAAGGAAACAGCCGGATATATGGTGAAGGACAAGCTTTGGTGGACGAGTTAGAAGTGCCCAATATTCCCCATCCAGCCCCATATACAATCCTATGGGTTCATCAAATGGAGGGCATTCAATTGACCAGAAGGTCATGGATGTTTGATCGAGCCATATCTCATGATGGGCGAACAAATACTTACACCTTCATGCCCAACTAGAAGGAAACCACGTCTATGCCCATAAAGAGTCAATTCATCCAACCGAGTTTGAGGGCAAACTCTTTGCAACCAGTGGAGAATGATGGAGATTTGCCTTGCCTTGGTCTCACATTTGGAGACCCAAGGTTCATGAAGAATGATGGAGATCACCCCAGCTCGCCCAATCCACCAAAGGAGGTCCAATTCATACACATGGAAGTGGAAAAGGCCCTAGAAGAAGGATCCATTAAGGAGGCCCAACGACCAATTCATGTACTTTGCGCCATATCTTAAGATGACGTCCAAGCTAGCTAAAGGAAGCCCAAATTCACGTGCAAGAGACGGCCATCCTAGTAGGATTAGTAGTATTTGAGTTTTTCCTTATTAGTTGCTAAGTTTGTTAGAAGGCATAAAGCCAGGTATTGTCTAGTAGCTCAGGCGTCAAGTTACAAGAGTTTAGAAGAGTTTAGAAGGGGAGAATCCTAGTAGGATTCAATCCTAGTCTTGGGCGAAAATTTTGTCTAATCCCATCAGGATTAGGAAAGCCAAAGGAAATCCTAGAAGGATTCATCCTTATGCTACTTAGGCGCCAATCATAGTAGTCCTAGAACGATTAGGTTTTATTCTAGTATAAATTGGGGAAGCTTGTAACGTCTAAACACAATTTATGCAATGAAAACAACAAGCTTTTGCTTACCTTGAGAGTTTTCTATAACCCTCTTTCATTTTCTACTATTGTATCTTGAATTGGCTATTCAAGTGGTGAGGTATAGTTTGTTCCTATACTTAGAAGGTGTTTCTGTAACTATGTAGAAAAGCAAGAAGCCCTAGGGATTCGTCTTGTGGTGTCTCTGTATCATGTTCGATTCTCCTTGAAATGTCCAAAGTATCTATCTTTATTGAACTATCCCTACAACAACCCTAGGTTTTACGTGAACCTTACCCTAACCCTCGATTGGTTGCACGTCTCCCTTGATGTGTAATTGATCATAAACCCTAACTTTGCATCAGTTATACATCACCAAAGTCCCAATTTTTGACTCTATCTAGATATGTTTAGCGTGAACATAATTAAACATAGCATGCGTGCGTGTTTGATTCCCCATAGGCACCATTAACTCTACATATGACAAAGACTTCCTAAACTCTTTTTGGTAATTCTACTTTAGTAGCGAGATTATTCACATATCCCCTCTAAGAAAGGTGTTTGATTCTTGGAGGAGGATCCAAGTACCAAATAGAGTGCAAAAGAGCTTTCATATTGCACTCATGCATTTGTGCTTTAGCTTGATCTTTCACCTTATGACCACTTGGTATGTAGATTTCATTGTTAAATGTTGTTGGGGCCCTTGAGGGGGGGGGGGGATGGGTGAATAGGTTTGATACAGAGTTCTTCACTTATAAACATAAAGACTTTAATAGCACTTGAATGAACATGATAATTCTTTATTAGATAAACGTTGAGGTACAATAGAAATAGAGGAGGTTAAAGAACTTAGCAGAATCAGGACAGTGAGGTCCTTGATGACTGCTTACAAGGACAGAAACTAAGATTCAGTTTCTGTTGAGGGGCATCACAGACGAGGCTTGTGAAGAGGAGCCTCACAGATGAGGCAGAGAGGAGGGACCTCACAGACGAGGGTATTCACAGACGAGGCTTGTGATGAAAGGCGTCACAGATGAGGCAGAGAAGAGTGACCTCACAGACCAGGCAGAGAAGAGGGGCCTCACAAATGAGGCAGAGAAGAACATGACGGATTACAATGGATATCAAACTCACAAAGCCTTAGTGGTTCAAGGCTTTGCTACACAACACCTCACCAACATAGATGGCTACATAACTCACCAAGAACCTTGGTTACACCTCACTAGAAGTACCTTACTGGCTACATTTCTTACCAAGGATTCATTGACTACACTCAGAAACCTCACGAGATTTCCTATACTCGATTACTTGCTTGGAATCGACTTATTTACACAAGGAGTTGTTGGAGGCATTTATAGTTGAGGTGTTCAATCAGCAACGATCTCCTCTTGATTCTTTCATTTGTTGATTGATGTTTGATCCTATCCATATTCACTTTGATCTTCTATCTGTGCTTCTTTGGAAACTTCGATCTTATCATATATAACAATCTGTGCAGATATGCACATCAGAATTAGTGAATATAATCTTGAGAATATGCTGGGAATAATTTAGGAATTTTCAAGATACTTTCCTAATTTGTTCTTTTAAACAAAACTCTCTGTTGACTCTTGCTGGAGGTCTTAAATGGTAAATATGCGAAGGTCCTCAGAGCAGGGGTGGGTTTCTCCAATCTCCCCCTTTTTGTTTGAAAGATAAAATTGAGTGGTGAGGACCTTAATGAGTTGGCTCCCCCTCAATCACTGCAGGAGAGATGGTTGAGGTCCTCAGAGGTGAGATGCGTTTCCACAATCTCCCACTTGATACAATATCTAGAATATTTTAGAGGTCGCCTAGAAATATGCAACACTTGATAAACGTGTTAGTACTGAGAGAGGGTCCTCTCCCTCAATTCAAGCCACAAGTATGTTAGATCAATGAAACGTTTACGAAAGACGTACCTCAAGGAGAGACATAGAAATGACCCTTATAGCTGGATGCAAGATATCAACATCCGTGACTCACCTTGTTGCTTTCACTATCCCCCGTGATCTTTTCCACAAAGCGGTTAGTCTCTTCTTAAGTGGACCAACTCTGATACCACTTGTTGGGGCCCTTGAAGGGGAGGGGGGTAGAGAGGAAAAGGTTTGATACAGAGTTCTTGGAGCGTATCGAGCTGGGGCCCAGTCCCCAAAATCCATGGCTTTCAAGTCTTTCCGCACCACCTCCTGAGAACACGGGAGAAAAAACTCTAAGATCAGGTGCAGCGTCCATTTCAAGGTGAACCCAGGACCTTAGAGGCGTATTCAGGTCATCACCGAGTGAGGTATTCACTTCAAGTGGGACCCTAGACCATAGGAGTAGAGCTACAGGTCCTCATCGGGACCTACTTCGGGCCTTTAAAAGGGTTCGAAGTCCTTCGGCAAGAATAAGCGCAAAGGGGTCAACGTGGGTTGTGGAAATAGACGTGCCTTCACTCTTTTGACCATAACTCCTTCGATATAACTCCGATGGACTTGGAATTTTGGGAGCTTAAAGTACACACTAAGAGCTTTCCTACGATATATTATGATCCTAAAACAAAGTTCGGATGAGGAAGTATGCGAGTTAGAAATCAGCAGAAAAAAACTGCCAACAACACAATCATGCCATTATGCCGCACGATCGTGCCATTCTTCCAAAAGGCACTACATGATAGTGTTGTATTATAGCACGATCATGCCATTCTCGAACAAGCTATTTTGGGGTTGTTTTGATTAGCATGGTCGTGCACCCATATGGCACGCTCATGCCATTTAACAGCTGTGGCAAATTAAATCATCTCCTTTCCGTCTCTTTTACTTTGTTTTCCCTTTTAATTTAATGAGTTGTAATGACACTTTTGTAATATTTGGCATCTTCATTTTCCCCCATCCTCTTCAAATACTACCCTATTTGTGAGAGAAGACAACTTGGAAGATAATGAATGAAGCTAGGGTTTTCTCCAAAATTTTCTCCCAAATCTTGTTTTTACTTTATCCATTGTTCATGGTGGTGTTAACAAGTCATTCCTTTAGTGATTATTAGTGGATTATCCTAGATAATCATGGTGGGGGTTAGGCCTAAGGTTGTGGACTTTCCTTGCCTCAAGGTCATATCCAATCCTAATGGTGTTCAAGCTATTTTCCCTTTGATTTGCTATCATCAACTCAAGTTTCCTTCATCCCTCCACGCACACGCTCCATTTGGTATCAGAGCTTTGGTTTTTTTTTTCATTTAACTTGAGTTTTTCATTGTTCTTGCTAGTGTTGATTTTTGTGGATTGTATTCAAATATAGGTGATCCCCATTCCCTTTGCAATCCAAGATTATTGGAATACTTTGTATCGTGTTTGTATTTGGTGTTTTTGAAGCAATTTGGAGCTTTGCGGAAGAGTTGGAAAATTTTGCCCACGAGGTGTTTGTTGAAATGTCAAAGTAAAAAAAAAAAAACACAAAGAACCCTTAGCCAAACACAAGCCAACTACAAGAAAACCTCCCAACTCCATAAAATATCCCAAACACAAACCGTCCCTTACCCTTCCCTCGATATGGATGGTCACGATAATTCCGATCAAGAGGATCCGAGCCACTGGAGAATTCCTCGAGCTCAAGGCATTGAGGACCGACTCGCCACCATGGACGAACGGTCCACCTCCATTGAGAATCGAAACTTCAATATCGTGTGAAATCTTGACAACCTTAAGGTCCAAGTGAGCAACCAAGCCCAAGAGTATCAAAGACAACGCCGAGATGAACGAAGGAGGTCCACTCGTTGCCCTATCCGTCCTGCTCCCTCTTACGAGTCGAGTGACGATGATAGAGGCTCGTTTTGACGCCATCGTCGACGAGCAACGGTTGAGAGGCCCCCGGGGAATGAATTCTATGATATCGAAGCCAAGATTCCGAAATTGAATGGCTTCACTGGCCCGGAAGACTATCTTGAATGGGTCCAAATCTTGGAGAGGAATTTTGAAACTAAGGGGTGTGGCGATGAACATGCCTTCAAGGTTGCTCGATAGAAACTCACCGAGGTTACATCCATTTCGTTTGAGAATGTCAAGGCACAGCGAGCTAAAGAGGGTCGAGCAAAGGTCACTTTATGGGCATGGCTTAAGACATTGATGAATCGACAATTCTTGCCTAACACTTACAAGCGAGAGGTCCACCATGAGTCCATTTCATCACTTGATGGGCACGAAGAAGTTAAGCAAGCAAAGGTCGATCACATGCCCAACGAGGGAGCTTCTATTGCACCTTGTGAGGCTTTCGAAGCTATTGTTGAAGCTCCATGCAACGAGAAGGTTGAGAAAAAGGAAAGTTCAAAGAACGGGGTTAATGTCCTAGTTACCAATGAAGGGGAAACTCTTGAGCTTCTTGGTGCACATGGTGAGATTGATAAAGTTCCAAGCCAAGAGGAGGATCCGAATATCGATCTTGCCCTTCCTCTCGTCCTTACGGAAGAATCCCAACAAGAAGCTCCGATGAACATCTCGACATCGGGTTTTGTGGAGTCAAGCAACAACGGAGTTGTCACCATCACCTCTCACAGCCTAGTCATTTATGATCTCCCCTATGAGAAGAATGAGGTAACCTCAAACTCACCTATGAAGTTCATTGAGACTTGCTTGGATGTTCGATGTTGCGACATAAAGTCTTTGGGTGAGTCGTGCATGATCTTTGGGAGATATTGGTTGTTTGATGATGTTTATTGGCGTGATAAGTTGTGTGATGAGCATGTGATGTCTGCAATTGAGTATTCTCTATATTTTGAGTGGCATGCTAAGAATCTTCGTGTTCGTTTGGTGCCTAGTGAAAAATTTGGGTTTGATGATACCTTGATTCTAGTATAACCAAAGTTTAAGAGCTCTTCATTTATGTCCTCCTTCATTGACTATTGTTTGAATGTTGGTCGTGGCGACATAAACTCTTTCAATGGTTCACATATGCTATTTGGTCGTCATTGATTGTTCGAGGAGTCTATTGGGATGTCGAATCTGTCTTTGTTCGTTACACCCTTGATGCTTTCACTACCTCGAGGCTATGTTGTTGCTCTTACGGCCCTCGTTTCATATTTTCTACACCGTGTCCTTCCTATGCCTTTGAAACCACCGTTAAACCCACATCAAAACAAACCCTGGGTGGGAAGTGAGTTGAGGAACCTCCTTTTGACTGAAACACGGGATGAGTGAGCTCTTGGTGGGGGCAAACGATCCCTAGCTTTGTCTTTACTGAGTAGTAAGCTTAGTGAGGTTGAGTGTTCCCTAACTCCACAAAAGTTTCCTCATTTCGTCCTTTGTCCTTCACCCCGAAGCCTCTTCTAGAATTCCTATGTTTTCAAGCAAGGTGAAGTTCATAGCGTGGTCATGATTGGTTTGTTGGAGGGTTCATGTAATGGATGGCCGAGCCATGGAAAGTGCCTTCATTTTAACTCTCAAGAGTTGAGGGCAACTCTTTTTCAGGAAGGGGAGTATGGAGCGTATCGAGCTGGGGCCCGGTCCCCAAAATCCATGACCTTCAAGTCTTTCCGCACCCCCTCCCGAGAACACGGGAGAAAAAACTCTAAGATCAGGTGTGGAGTCCATTTCAAGGTGGACCTGAGACCTTAGAGGCGTATTCGGGTCATCACCGGGTGAGGTATTCATTTCAAGTGGGACCCGAGACCATGGGAGTGGAGCTACAGGTCCTCATCGGGACCTACTTCGGGCCTTTAAAAGGATTCGAAGTCGTTCGGCAAGAATAAGCGCAAAGGGGTCAATGTGGGTTGTGGAAATAGACGTGCCTTCACTCTTTCGACCATAACTCCTTCGATACAACTCCGATAGACTTGACATTTTGGGAGCTTAAAGTACACACCAAGAACTTTACCAGGATATATTATGGGCCTAAAATGGAGTTCAGATGAAGAAGTTATTCGAGTTAGAAGTGAGCAGAAAAAAACTGCTAAAAGCACGATCATGCCATTATGCCGTACGATCGTGCCATTCTTCCAGAAGGCACTGCACAATCGTGTCGTATTATAGCACGATTGTGCTATTCTCGAACAAGCTATTTTTGGGTTGTTTTGATTAGAACGATCGTGCACCCGTATGGCACGCTCGTGCTATTTAACAACTGCGGCAAATTAAATCTTCTCCTTTCCGTCTCTTTTATTTTGTTTTCCCTTTTAATTTAATGAGTTGTAATGGCACTTTTGTTATATTTGGCATCTTCATTTTCCTCCATCCTCTTCAAATACTACCCCATTAGTAAGAGAAGACAACTTGGATGATATTGAATAAAGCTAGGTCTTTCTCCCAAATCCTTTTTTTACTTTATCCATTATTCATGGCGGTGTTAACAAGTCATTCCTTTAGTGATTATTAGTGGATTATCCTAGATAATCATGGTGGGGTATTAGGCCTAAGGTTGTGGACTTTCCTTGCCTCAAGGTCATATCTAATCCCGATGGTGTTCAAGCTATTTTCCCATTGATTTGCTATCATCAACTTAAGCTTCCTTCATCCCCTCCACGCACACACTCCAGTTCTTCACTTATAAACATGAATACTTTAATAGCACTTGAAAGAACCGAATTATATTCTTTATTAGATAAATGTACAGATACAATAGAAATAGAAGAGGTTAGTGAACTTGATGACTGCTTACAAGGACAAAAACTGAGATTCAGTTTCTGTTGAGAGGCCTCATAGACGAGGCTTGTGATGATGGGCCTCACAGACGAGGCTTGTGATGAGGGGCCTCACAAATGAGGCTGAGAGGAGGGACCTCACAGACGAGGGGCTTCACAGATGAGGCTTGTGATGAAGGGCCGCACAGATGAGGTAGAGAAGAGGGACCTCACAGACGAGGCATAGAAGAGGGGCCTCACAAATGAGGCAGAGAAGAACATGACGGATTACAATGGATATCAAACTCAGAAAGCCTTAGTGCTTCAAGGCTTTTCTACACAACACCTCACCAACATAGTTGGCTACATAACTCACCAAGAACCTTGGTTACACCTCACCAGAAGTACCTTACTACCTAAAATTCTCACCAAGGATTCATTGGCTACACTCAGAAACCTCACGAGATTTCCTACACTCGATTACTTGCTTGGAATCAACTTATTTACACAAGGAGCTGTTGGAGGTATTTATAGTTGAGGTCTTCAATAGCAACGATCTCCTCTTGATTCTGTCCTTTGTCAATTATTCTTTGTTCTTTTCCAAATTCACTTTGATCTTCTATTTGTGCTTCTTTATAAACTTCGATCTTATTATATATAATAATCTCTGCAGATATGCACATCAGAATTAGTGAATATAATCTTGAGAATATGCTGGGAATAATTTAAGGATTTTTTAGGATACTTCCCTAATTTGTTCTTTCAAACAAAACTCTCTGTTGGCTCTTGCTGGAGGTCCTCAACGGTGAATATGCGGAGGTCCTTAGAGCAGGGGTGGGTTTCTTCAAATGTCCTTTGGAATTGTAGTGCGACATCACTTCATGTTTAGGTCAAGCATAACAAGGTAGGATTTTCTTGGTTTCCTTAACGTCAACGAGGAGGAAAAGGTTATTGAGCTAATCTAGTTTCTAAACACCCTCCTCACCATTTATAAGGTGAGCCACTCTAAGGAATGGGCTTCGAGTTTCATAGTTGTAATAACCTTGAATTACATTAGATGATGTATCCATTTGGCTTTCTAAATGTTTAGCGAGTAACCATATCCAACCAACTATACAGTTTCCCTTTCAACCACCCACTTTGCATTCATGAGACTTCTGCAAGTGTAGACCGGGTTTTCCTTTTATCCGCCTCAAGTACACCTCCATGGGGAAAATATCAAGCTTTAAGGATCTTGTAGATACGCGAGTATTCCATATATCTAGTCCTTCAAACCTCTCTTACATGTAAGGTAAGATTAAAAGTTTCCATGTCCTCGAACTAAAGTCCCTGTCGACACTTTATGGCGCACAACTTCTCCTTTGATAATCAGAGAATTCACTTTTCCCTCTCATTATTACCATGCTAATATCTATTTATTGTAGCTTGCATTTTCTGGCATGTATCTCTCAAGAATTTCAATACACTCATCGCATATGTTTGGATATGAAATAACCCTAGACCGGGCATGAATGGGGTGATTGAATTTTTCTATCGATGACACACCAATCTCACAAGAAAATTAGTATAGCAATCGCTCAACTAAGATTAAAATAAAGTAACTGAAATAATTCAAGTTTTACTTAAAGCAAATAGAAAGCTAACATATTGAATGTATATAGCTCGATCATGCATATTGATCTACAACTTCACAGGAGGATTTATCAATCTTCTTGATTCAATGACAGTCCTTGACTACTCACTTCAAGGATGGATTGCGAGTAACTTCCAGCTAAGACTCTCCACTTAGCCAATGCTTTCAATATCTCCTTGGATTTCTCCCAACTAGGTACAACACAGACTATCACCAAGCTTACTTGCTTGACTACTTATCTAATGACTCCCTCATTCAATCCGAACTCAGGTACTCTCACTAAGATCTCACTCTAGTTACAATCACAACTTGTTAGAGTATAAAAACCATTCATGGGGCTTCAACCATCAGCTTAAACTTTTGGTTAGATGGTTCCACATGGTATCAGAGCCAGATGAATAAACAAGAGGTCTAATGTTCGAATCTCAATACCCCCATATTTAATTGCGCAAGGTAAAAAAGGCCTTTGCAGCATCCACGCTTCAACCCCAAAGGGCATTCGCGTGAGAGGGCATGCTAGAGTATAAAAACCATTCCTGGGGCTTCAACCATCAACTTAAGCTTTTGGTTGAGATTGTTCCACACAACTCATTAAGCTCTCACTCTTAGCTATTAGAGAAGGATATCCGAAGGATCACAAGATTTGACACAATGATTCTTTTATTGCTCAGTACACTGAAATAAGACTCGATTTGATTGTATTCTTCTGTCTTTGTCTTGTATTAATAGCAAAGAGAGCATGTGAATGTTGTAGATCCATCATCTTGGAATGGAGTGTTTAGATGTTAATGGTAATAATAATTAATTCCTTATCTCCTTCAATATACAGCGCTCAATAGGACTAGAGTTGACTTTTAACAAAGATCTTTATTTTCAACTTTTTTCCATAAGTGAGCCTTGATTCATTCCATATGCTCTACACGGAAGTCTTCATCTATCCCAGCAGTGCTTCGATTTATTTACGAAAATATTTGTTCTCAATCTTCACAGATAAGGTATGAATCAATAATCACTTAATTAATCAATTCAATCATCTAAGAACTTACTATATAATATTTATCCATGGCGTTGGTGCCCAACTCTTCAATGTGCTGCCAATGTAACTAGAATTTTGGCTTGCACATTTCAAAAACATAGGACTTGTCTAGGAAATTGATATAGGATTAGCAAAGTCTTCAATCTCCCCATTTTTGAATGAAAGACATAATTCCAGACAATAATATAACTCACAGCAAACAAGAGTACTAACAAGCATGTATAACAAAAGTAACCATCCAAGCATCCAAACATATTAGAGTTGTTACAAATAATAGTTTTCTCCCTCTTTTAGTCTTTTATGAGAAAAGAAGGGTACAAAAGTTTGGGCGAGAAACCTTCAAATAAATTGTTTAAAAAGAAACATAAGAGAAAATAACTAAGCACTAGGAGGAGGAGGAACAATGTTAAGGGGGATATCGTCAAGGATGGTAGTGTCGGTTTGCTTAGTGGAGGCGGTGGTGCTGTCATCAGGGTCGATTAGAGGATTGGAGGATGTGAAGACAGGTGCCTTCAATAGGTTTTCAATGTTGGTGAGTTAGGCATCTATCCGATCAAGAGAAGTTTGGATAGTGCCAAGAGCGGTGTAGTGGTGGGAGATCAGCTCGCTCGCTCATAGACTTTAGGTCCGAGCTATGCTGAGCACCAACGTTCATTCAATCAGTGAGCAGCCCCATAATATTAGCTGTTGGAGCGAAAAGTTTGGAGGTAATCCCTTTTTCTATCACATGAAGTTCGGATTGGTGGATCCAAGTGCCCAACGATTGAAGAACAAAGCTAATCTCTTAGATGGTTCTGAGGTTATTGGGCTTGAGCTTTTTGGAGTCGGTGGGCTCATTGTCCATGGGAATATTAAAAGCATGGAAGGCCTGATTCAGATTATTGCACTAAGGAAGGGAAAATGGGTGAGAACCGGAGGACGAGTCATCTCTTCAAGCATGATCTTGCCAATGTTAAGGCTTTTCCTTTTAAGGAGATTGAAAAGAAGTTCGATGGAGGTTTAAATTAGGGTTTTGTGAGAGGTGCCTTATAGGTAGATGGTGAGTACAAGGAAGAAGTAAAGGAAGTGGACATCAGAGCAAAGGGAGGTGTAGAAGAGATTTTTGAGCTTGGAGACGGTGTACATTTAGAGAGAAATTGACAAAGAATATCGATTGAGGATAGAGAAGGATTAGGGAACTTAGTGAAGCCAATGGTGAAGCAATAGATGCGTTCAAGTGTAGCGGGGGTGAGAGTGACTTCCTGGTAAAGGACCTTGGTGGTCCAGTAGACATGGTTTTAATTTAGCGGTAATTTTTGTCAGATTGGCTTAGAGTAGTTTGATAAAGCGAGGGTAGCAGAATTCATCCCGTTGGAGGATATTGGTGTGCCCTAGACGTTGGACATGCTAAGACTGGGGAAGCTGGTTTTAGATGAAGTTACTATGTCAACTGGTTTACTCTAGAGAACGTCACGTTTCTGGAGGATCTTGATCTTTTCTTCGTCATCAGAGTGAGATTGTAAAACCCCAGAAAATTTGAATGTGTTGACTGTGACGCCGCTAGTAATTTAATTTTGACTCCGTTATTTATTGAGAATTTCTTTCTTGTTACTTCTGCTAGCACTGGAGCTCGTAGGACCATGGAGTGACTAACAAGGGTAAAATAGTAATTTTTCCACGCACATAGGAGTGAGAGTAATATGGTAATTCTTTTATGTGATTAATATTGCATGAATTATGTGTTTTAGTTTAAATAAATATCTTATTATCATTAATATTTATAAACTGAAAATTGAATTTATTTTCCTATTACTATTATTAGTCTCAGATTCTAATTATTGTATTTTTGCAAAAAATTACTCAGCTCGGAGGTACCCTAACTTTTGGTGAAATGTTTTTCAGATACCCCAACTTTTCAAAACTCATTTTGGGGTACCCTTATTTTTTGGGTTAATAATTGTTAGGTGTTTTTTCGGTCATCAATTTAGTTAACTGACCGAAATACCCTTGAAGAAGAAAAATAAGGGTATTTTGGTCACTTTATAAAATTGATGGCTGGAAAAACACCAGATAATTACTAATCCAAAAATTAAGGGTACCTCAAGATGAGTTTTGAAAAGTTGGGGTACCGAAAAATATTTTCCCCAAATATTGGGCTACCTCTGAGTAATTCTTTGGTATTTTGTGTTTATTTTATTTTAATTGGTTTTAGTACATATAATTATTGTCAAAGCCCTAATAGAATAAAACCCTAGCCTCCCTCTATCCCCCTTCTCCCATCACTACCGCCACCTTGCCGCCCGCCGCCGCCGTTGGAGGTTGCCGATGACCAACACCAATGACCCACCATCAACATCTCTCTCTTTCACAATCGCAGTCTCCCTCTTCTCTCTCACTCAGTCTCTCATCGGTGCCCTACGTTGCACCACCAGCAAGGCCGCCATAGAGGCCTCGTCGACGTCATAAACCGCCGCACCGGCCGGCACTGCCACCACGCACGCCCAAAGGCAACCCGTCGCGCGACCAGACCGAAGGGATCGGAACAACCTACGCTGCTGCTGTTGTGCTGCTATTCGAGAATCACCCCTGACGCCGACAACCCCGATCCCTGCACCACTATTCGACCGTCGTGCCTTAAAGCCGCTGCCGCTCGCCAAACTCCGCTCTGTCACCGCTAGTTCCGCTCAACGCATCCTGTAAACCCTAATTCTATTGTTTTGGTTTTTAGTATTTTCTGATTCTATTATTATGATTATTAATTATAGTTTTATGAAATCTGATGGTAGTATTATGTGAATATGATGTTTATAATATGGTTTATTTGGTGTATAATTGTTGTAATTTAAATTATTAATCTTTGCTAATATATGTGATGAATATGGTTTATGTCATGTAAATGATGCATAAGGTTTCAATTAGAGTTATTTCTTAAAAATAAATTTGAAATGCTTCCATGTAATATGAGTATAAATTGTGGTTATATGAAGTTTTGTAGGGTTATAAGTTTTATATATTAATGCTAATATATGTGAATAATATAGTGTTATTTTTGATAGGTTGCGTTACAATTGTATTAATAGTAGATTATGCATGAACTAGGTTCGGATTAAATTGTAAACCTGATTTCTTGAGTTATAAATGAGTAAGGATGCATGTGGTTGTGTTTTACATATAATTGTATTTTATTTCTCAAAGTATTTTACAAGTGTGAGTTAAAACTTTTCGAGTTTGGAGTTAAAACTTTAGTTAAAACTTTAGTTTATATTACACTTCTTAAATGGGTGTCTTCTAACTTTTCTTCTTGTTTTTTACAAATTAAATTATGTTATGACAAGTAAAGTTTTGATCTTGATGTAATAATCATATTATTTTGATTTATTATCATGTCTTATATCATTATTATGGGGTTTATCGAGTTTTCTTTTGGTTAGTAATGTTGCAAACGTTGTTGTGATTTAAGGTTATTGCGTTGTTGTATGTCAAGTATTTTTATTGAGTTTGGGGTCAAAAAGATACAGTTTTACTTTGACTTCCAAGTTTTAGTTGTAAAGGAAAATGTTAATTTATGTGTATTTTGGTTTTGGTTGTGTTAGGGGAGTAAAAGGGGGTTTGTCTTTGATCTTATGAGATTATTTAGAGGCCCAAGTTAAAGTCCCGGGATGAATTGATTAAACTTAGGATCGAAAATACAAAATAAAAGTAAATTAGTTTTTGGACAGAATTGCTGAGTCATACTATATTGTTCACCATAATTTGTGTAGTTGAGCTTCAACTAAACCGTTTGGTCAGGAAGTTCCCTAAGAGGGTACCTTTCATAAGAATTTACGGATCGAGTTTCCGAGGTAGATAATTCGAGTTGTGACCCAATTATCGGACCAAGGTTAGAACTGGACCAGTTTGAGTGTTGGCTATTTTTGGGAACCTTAGAGTTGATTGAGGTCTCGAGGTCAAAATAAGAGTTTTAGTAGCCATTCCAAGGTTTCTAGAAAGTTTAAAACTATACCAATACGGTATCGGGAAGTCAAGTTATGGTTCTGGCAACGCGAGGGATGCATTCTGGCCAGTTTTATGTTTTGCTAAATTTGTTGTTATGTGGAAGTGTTATTTAATTGTAATGTGTTGATTATTTGGAATACTTGAAGTAGTTTTGCAATGTTAATCATGAATGATGGGAACCTTATAGGGTTCCTAGGGGCGGGTTAGGTAGAAAGTAGATCGTGCTAACTCCGTATGACGCGTATTAATTATATAAATTTATTTATTTTAGGTACTTTCTAGACCGTCCATTTAGTGAGCTCATGTATATTCATGGAACTGAAGAGAAGATTGCCAGGTAATGTCTATATCCTAATCCCCACTGTGATGCACTTTACGTGTTTTATGATTTTAATATGTTTTGAAAATTGCATCCCGAAAGGGGATTTTTTTGGTGTAAAACGATTGTTTATGTTGGTTGCCGAATTGTGTTCTTTTGAGTTGTTTAAATGTGGACAATCCTTTATGTGTGATTTTGCAATGGATTGGGAAGTTGGGATTGGTTGATTGATACTTGAAAGTTGTGGTATGTTAAACTCGACAAATAATTGAAATGAGATGTAAATATGGGTTCGGACAACATGCCTAAAGACCAGGTTCGCGACATCTTGTAGGGGAGTTGTCAAGAGATCAGGGATGCCTGATAATTGGTACTTCCCCGCTGTTAAGTATTTACACATGTGTGAAATGGATGACCTGCCGTGTGATTGAGAATAGGATTGAGATTGAGAATGAGATTGAGATGATATTGAGTATGATTATATGCGAAGTCTTGAACTTCGAGGGGCAAATAAGCAAGCTCTGCCCGCTTAATGAATCTATGTAAAGATGTTTATGGATGGTTGGGAAAATAAGTTTTTGAAATGATTTGACTCCTTCACTTCTCCCCCTAAATGAATTGAAATGAATTTTAACTTGTTCTAATGGTTAGGAGCAGACATTATTGAGTTCTCCTCATCTTATTTAATGTTTTGTTTTAAGGTGAAGATGTATGTGATGGGAACGACTTCTAGCAGCGAGGACGTGGAAGTTAGAAGTTAAATAATAGTTTAGTTTGTTTTAGACTCAAGTAAAGTAACGTTTAGTTTATGTTGTCTTTGGAATTTGAATCTTTCTTTTGGTTATAAAATTGAAGTAAACAACGATTAGTTAGGTTTTCCTTTCTTGCCTTGTATTCCTTCGAGGATACGGCAGTAACGCCCAATGAAAAACAAAAAGATGAGACTTCCGCTGTTAACATTAGTTTGACTTTGACTTTTTCATAATTGAATCTTCGGGGTGTTACAAATTGGTATCAGAGCTTTGCGTTGCGACCTAGTAGCTCCTAAGTATATATTAGGTCTTAGTTAGAACTTAGGAAGCTAAGATTAGAGTGTGAGTACAGGTAGGTTGGGTTGGATTGGTATGTTTGATCATCCACGCTTTACAATTATGTTTATGTTCAACATATGTCTTGATTTATTATGTCCGCATAGGAAGATGTTTTGCTTGAAACTAACACTATCATAATGTGTATAATGTTATGTAATTGAGGTTAATGTGTGTGTTGGAGCTGTCAAGTGTTGTATCCCTATGTTATTGGCTTAATGGAATGAAGTTTGGAATTGGACCTTTAAGGTACTATAATATGGGCTATGATGGTTTGAGTTAGATGGGAATAAAGAATGAGTAAATGACATTTACCCTACTTGACATTTGTGGTAATAATTTTTACACACCCGACATTTGTGAAATATTTTTTACGTTACCTGACATTAAGTGTTCATATATTTAAACCTCCTAAGATATTTCATAATTGATTTTTGTTGGATTTTCTGGCGAATATTAAAAAGATAAATATGAATTGACTTTTTTACCCTTGATATTAATTCATATGACTTTCAATTAAATACGAATTGAAGTTTTTACACTTAATATTAATTCATAAGGCATTTAAACCCCAACCTTTTCTCTACTTTATTTCTTCGAACCTAACCCTTCCCCATTCTGAGAATGAAAATGTCATTAAGTCATTTCCTTCTCAATGTTAAGGGCAGCATGGTACATTCATATAGTCATATAGGGGCATTCTGGTATTTTTCACATTTCCGATAAGAAGTAACCGGATTCTGCCACTAAAAATTATATTTACTTCATGTCAGGTAAGGTAAAAATTATTTCACAAACGTCAGGTGTGTAATATTACCACAAATGTCAGGTAGGGTAAATGTAATTTACTCAGTAAAGATTGATGAGAAACATAAGGAGATGTCATGGTAGAACTAGCTCTAATTAATTAATTAATTATTTTTTAGTTTTTGAGCAAAGAAAAGTTGGTGTAAATGATCGCCACGACAAGTGTGATTTTGAGATGGAATTGGACTTTACCTTGAACAGGGGACTCAAAGAGTGCCTGGTAGGACATAGGCTAAAGTAGGGTTCGGAGTAGGATCCTTATGTATCGGGGTTAAGTAAGCGGTCTCGAGGTAATGATTGGGATGGTGCACAGTTCTATCGAGGGTTCAAGTCTAAAGTGATACCTTTGAAGAAATAATGGGGTTAAAGATTGATTCTGAAGTAGATGGTTGAGGTAAGGGTCATGTGGGTAACAGTAAGATCAACATGGTTTTAGGTATTCAGTTAATTGGAGACTTCTAGTACAACTAGCTAACGTCGACTTTTCGTTTAAGCATCGAGGTTAGATGAAGGGCGTCACAGTAAAATCGAGGTTGCACTTGGGTCGGTTGAGGTCTAAGGTTTAAAGGATCAATTTTAGGGGGGGGGGGACTTTATTTTGGGATAATGAGTAGAGATGAATTAAGATTTTGTTGACTATTGTATGCTGAACTTAATTTAAATAGTGAGTATGAGACTTCCAACTAAGGTTTGAATATAATTTGGGTGTTTAAGTATTGTGGTTTTGAGTGTGGGATGAGGTTTAATTTGGATTATGTTGTTTTATACTAAACAGTTTGTTGTTAATTATCTTAGTATGTTGAGCAAACCCCTCATATATCTCTTTTAAAACACTTTAAGTGCAATTTGGTATGGCTTTCAATTATTTTCTATATTAGTGTGTATGCTATGATGTTGGGGTTAACTGGGGATATGAAATATCGAGGAATATATGAAATTACGCTAGCATGTTTACCTCTGAGTAGTATTTGAATTCGAGCGTGACATACACGAGGTAACTGTTCGCTACTACACATTTTGGGTATAGGGAGAATTTAAGGATTTTTCTTGGACTAGTGGACTGGGATATTACGCGGAAGTACTTAAGTGGGAATGGGTTTTGAGTTGATATGTTCTTATTGGGTTAAACAGAGGCTTATAATTATATTTGATTCACTTGTGTCGAGGCCTTAAGTAAGGGGATCCTTTTGAGGAAAGTGCAGGTTAGGACTATAGCGGAGTTGTATAGTTCAAATAAAAGTTTTGTGACAAATTTTGAGTTGAATTAGTTTTGAATGAGATGCTAAGTTGAAGGCTTTCCATAAAGCAAGGAAACATTGTCTTTCTTTTGTTGGGAGTATTGAGGTGAACTGATTACTTTTATGGTGAAGTTGAGTTGAGCAAAAGTTTAGGGTTACGATATTTATTAGGATCTCAGAGCGTTACTGTAAAATCCCGAAAAATTCGAAGGTGTTGACCGTTACGACGTTAACAATTTAAGTTTGACTCCGTTAATTTCTGAGATTTTATCGGCGTTTGTTTTGCTAACACTTGAGCTCGTAGGACCGCTGAAAGACTAACAAGGATATTTTAGTTCTGATATGCATGGGAATAGGGGGTAATTTGGTAAATTACATGTTAATTATTGATGCTTACGTGTTAATTTTTATTTAGATTAATTATGTTGTTCTTTTAGTATTACTATCATTATTATTAGTATTATTATTTCCAAATTTTTTTTTTTTAAAAAATCAGAATTCCTATTTGCTAAGTATGTTTATTTTCTTTCTTTTTCTTCTTTTTTACATGTAAGTTGATTACTAAGTATGTTCTTGTTTTAATATCGATTATTTTCATATTCCTAAGTAAATCGATTAATTTTAGTTTTATTACACGAGTCGTTAGATTTTTTTAAATTAGTATCGTTTTTTATATGAAAAACTATGTGATAATTACCTAAAGAGTGTTTTAAAACCCTTTTATTGTTTTATAAATTTTATAACGTATTATGCGTAATAAAGTTTCAAATGTATATATTTTAGGATTATCGACTCGTGGATATATTAATATTACGTTATTATCGAGTTCTTTATTTATTAAAAACGTTCAATTTATTTATATTTTAGTAAAATAGCACCTTGCTGATTTCTTATGCGTTTTGAAGTTTAGGGATTCATGTTTCGTTTCTCCTATTTTGATTATTAGTGTAAATTTTGAGTTTATGTGGTCGTTTGAGAATTAATAGGTTAGTATATGTGTAAATCGACCTTAGTGGTGCTATGAGAGTGAAAAAGGAAGTAGTGAACCCTAGTAGGCCGGTTAGAACCTCAATTTGGAGTCCCGGGATAGTGTGGTTGGAAATTAGGATCGACAAACCCAAAATGAAACCTGGTCAGTTGGGACGGAGTTTATGAGTCGTACGATATCGGTCACCATTTATTGTGTGGTTAACATTTAGCCCTATCGTTTGACCTGGGAGTACCTTAGGATGTTAGCTTTAATATGAATTTTTGGATCGGGATTTCGAGGTGTATATTCTAAGTTACGACCCAAATAGCGCAACTAGGTCAGAACTGGATAGGTTGTATATTTGGCTGTTTTTGAAGACCTTAAGTGTGTTTTAGGTGTCGAGGTCAACATAAGAGTTTTAGTAGACATCCCGAGGTTTCTAGAAAGTCTAAAACCGTACCCATAGCATATCGGAAAGTCAAGTTATGGTTCATTTTGTTGGAGTATTGAATTCTGTCCAGTTTATTCTTTTGAATTAATGTGTTGTTATGTGTAAATTATTAAATTGATTGTAATATGGGAGTATTTGTGATTTGTGATAGTTAGATGATGTGAGATATGTTTAAAATGTTAATTTATGAATGATGGGAACCTTAGAATGTTCCTAGGGTAGGGTGAGGTAGAATGCAGTGAGTACTAACTTCGAGACATTATTATTTATAGAATTATTCTATTTATAGGCACGATTTCGATTGTCTCGTTTTAGTGAGCTCAAGTGTGTTCGTTGAAGTGAAATGAAGTGAAGACTGTCAGGTAATGTCTATGTTCTAAATCCCGCTGGGGTGCGCTTTAATTGTTTTGTTGATTTTTAAGTTATTTTGCGGTTTGCATCCCAAAGGAATTTTATGGTGAAAATTGACTGTTTGTTTTGGATGTCGAGTTATGTTCTTAAGTTGGTAAAATATGGACAGTCATTTATGTGTGATTTGGAAATGGTTTTAGAAATTTGGGATTGGATTGGATTGGATTGTTGAGTTCGAAATGGTGTGGTATTAAACGTGATTAATAATTCAAACGTGACGTAAATGCGGGTTCGGGCAACACCTCCGAAAACCAGGTTCTGGGCATCCTGTATGGGGGTTGTCAAGAGATCAGGGATGCCTGATAAGTGCTACTTCCCCGGGGTTAGTTTTATGCACGTGTGTGAAATGGATGGCCATCCGTATGATTGAAATTGTGAATGATTGAGATTAATATTGAGATTGAGATTGTGATGAGATTGTGATTTGATTATTGTGAAGTCTTGGACTTCGAGGGCCAAATAAGCAAGGTCCGCCCGCTTAATAAATTTGAAGGACGATTATGGTTGGTTTGGGAGAAATAGTTGGTTTCGAACATATTTGACTCGTTCACTTCTTCCCCAAAAATGAATTGAAATGAATTTTAAATTGTTTTGACGGTTAGGGGTAGACATTATTGAGTCCTCCTCATGTTTTTAAATGTTTTGTTTTCAGGTGAAGAGTTCTGTGATGGGAACGGGAATTAGAAGTGAGGACGTTGAAGTTAGTAGCTTGAGAATAAAAGTTTAGTTATGTTTAGACTTGAAGTTAGTAATGTTTAGTTTTTGTTGTTTTAGAATTTGAAAATTCTTTTGTTATTAAATTGAAGTAATTAATGATTAGTTGTTAGTTTTCCTTTCTTGCCTTGTATTCCTTCGGGGATACGGCAGTAACGCCCATTTTAAAAAGAAAAAAAAAAGAGTCTTCCGCTGTTAATGTTAGTCAACGTTTGACTTTGACCGTCAAGTTTAGAATCGAATTTCCAGGGCGTTACAGAATGGTATCAGAGCTCTGGGTTACAACCTGGTAGCTTCTAAGGTCTATTAGGTTTTAGTTAGTGCTTAGGAATCTACGTTCGGAGTGATGAGTGTAGGATGGGGAAATGGGATGTGTGTTTGTTCTTGATTTCCTTTTTGTGTTATAAGTGCATGCTTGGTTGTTTTGACATCTAATGGATGTCCCCCTTGCTATGAACGTCGATCCTAGCTTCTCTAAAAGACTTGAACCCCGAGGAGGGTATGGAATAAAGCCCCGAGGAGGGCCTGGAACCAGAAGAAGACCCCAATGAGAATTCGCAGGTTGAGAGAAGGTCTGACCCACGAGGAGCCGTCACTGGAGATTCTTGATTATGGGGAATAGCAGCTTCAAAGAAATATCACCCCTATTGTAAAAATGCGATGAGAGAACCATGCCACAACTGAAGTCATCGGGAAAGCCAAGGAGGAGATGGGATCAATGTATCTGCACCTATCCAACGCATAAGGTAAGTCGAGTTTCGAGGACGAAACTCTTTTGAAGAGGGTAATGATGTAAAACCCCGAATTTTGGTAAGAGGCACCATTAACTCTGTCAGGAAGATCGTTGGTGTTGAGTTTAAGTTTCGAGGATGAAACTTCTCTTAAGGGGGTAATGATGTAAAATCCCGAAAAATTCGAAGGTGTTGACCGTTACGACGTTAATAATTTAAGTTTGGCTCCGTTAATTTCTGAGATTTTATCGGCGTTTGTTCTGCTAACACTTGAGCTCGTAGGACCGCTGAAAGACTAACAAGGATATTTTAGTTCTGATATGCATGGGAATAGGGGGTAATTTGGTAAATTACATGTTAATTATTGATGCTTACGTGTTAATTTATATTTAGATTAATTATGTGGTTCTTTTAGTATTACTATCATTATTATTAGTATTATTATTATTAATTCCAAATTTTGTTTTTTTTAGAAAATCAGAATTCCTATTTACTAATTTTAGTAGCCAGTTAGTGGAAGCTTTTTCCCCAAGTTTATTACCCTATTAACTATTATTATTAGTCTAATTAAGTAGATTAATGCAATTATACAAACCCTAATCCCTCCCTACCTTCCTCCCTCGTCCGCCTCTCTGAGTAACAGCACCGCCACCACTGACCACAGCCTGTAACCACTGACCACCGCCGTCTCGCCGGAAACCACCCCCAGCAACCGCTTTGACCACCGCAACAGCCACCGCGCTCTCTTCCTCTCTCTATTCTCTTCCCTTTGTTCCTCTCTCTCTCACCGTCGTCCGCCTCGCCGTGCGCCACCATCGCCGCTGCCCACCCACCGCCGGCAACCCTCGTCGACTCCTGGACACCAGGCGACCACCGAGCGCCACCCACATGATCGCCAGAGACTGTCGCACGTGCCCAGACGCGAAGTTCTTCCCCTATACCACTGCTGCTGTGCCGCCCGTCTGTCTCGACACCGACCCCCGCCGCTTCCCGACAACTACCCACCGACCGGCGACCACCCAGACGCACCCGCCACCGATGACGTCACCGAAGCCCCGATCGTCCGCCCGTTCTGCCGTTCTGCCGAGTAACGTACAACCCTAAACCCTAAAAGTTTTACTTCACGGTTTTCTTCATATTATAGTTATTATTATTACTTTTATGATCTTGGTTTTGGTTAATTATAAGTTGTTATAATCTAAGTGATTGTGGTATTAGTGTATTATTATGATTAGGATTGAGACCCTTCATTTATAATCTGAGTAATTAGTTATATAATGTGTAGTTTTATAATTAGTATTATGGATTATGTTGTGAGTAAGAGTATTAGTATAATTTGGGTATTGTGTTTCATCGGTTTTTTTTTTTTTTTTGTCATGTGTAGAATATGATTAGTATTATATTATGTTCTGTCAATAGTATAATCTGAATTGTTGGGATTATTTATGCCTATGAATACGTGTTTCAACCTGGTGATTCTAATTATGATTATTAATTATTGTTGTAGTTTTATCATTAATCTTTGCCAATCGATAAGTGTGCATTATATTGTTATTCTATGTAAATTGTGATTAGAGTTTGATTAGAGTCGGTTTATTTTCTTTCTTTTTCTTCTTTTTTACATGTAAGTTGATTACTAAGTATGTTCGTTGTTTTAATATCGATTATTTTCATATTCCTAAGTAAATCGATTAATTTTAGTTTTATTACACGAGTCGTTAGATTTTTTTAAATTAGTATCGTTTTTTATATGAAAAACTATGTGATAATTACCTAAAGAGTGTTTTAAAACCCTTTTATTGTTTTATAAATTTTATAACGTATTATGCGTAATAAAGTTTCAAATGTATATATTTTAGGATTATCGACTCGTGGATATATTAATATTACGTTATTATCGAGTTCTTTATTTATTAAAAACGTTCAATTTATTTATATTTTAGTAAAATAGCACCTTGCTGATTTCTTATGCGTTTTGAAGTTTAGGGATTCATGTTTCGTTTCTCCTCTTTTGATTATTAGTGTAAATTTTGAGTTTATGTGGTCGTTTGAGAATTAATATGTTATCGTCGCAAATTTATGTTAGTATATGTGTAAATCGACCTTAGTGCTGCTATGAGAGTGAAAAAGGAAATAGTGAACCCTGGTAGGCTGGTTAGAACCTCAATTTGGAGTCCTGGGATAGTGTGGTTGGAAATTAGGATCGACAAACCCAAAATGAAACCTGGTCAGTTGGGACAGAGTTTATGAGTCGTACGATATCGGTGACCATTTATTGTGTAGTTAACATTTAGCCCTACCATTTGACCTGGGAGTACCTTAGGATGTTAACTTTAATAGGAATTTTGAGGATCGGGATTT
Source organism: Portulaca oleracea (assembly GCA_029582165.1). NCBI lineage: Eukaryota > Viridiplantae > Streptophyta > Magnoliopsida > Caryophyllales > Portulacaceae > Portulaca > Portulaca oleracea. Next base: position 5,021,799 of record CM055878.1, on the reverse strand, counting down.
CGAGGTGTATATTCTGAGTTACGACCCAAATAGCGCACCTAGGTCAGAACTGGACAGGTTGTATATTTGGCTGTTTTTGAAGACCTTAAGGTGTGTTTTAGGTGTCGAGGTCAACATAAGAGTTTTAGAAGACATCCCGAGGTTTCTAGAAAGTCTAAAACCGTACCCATAGCATATCGGAAAGTCAAGTTATGGTTCGTTTTGTTGGAGTATTGAATTCTGTCCAGTTTATTCTTTTGAATTAATGTGTTGTTATGTGTAAATTATTAAATTGATTGTAATATGGGAGTATTTGTGATTTGTGATAGTTAGATGATGTGAGATATGTTTAAAATGTTAATTTATGAATGATGGGAACCTTATAATGTTCCTAGGGTAGGGTGAGGTAGAATGCAGTGAGTACTAACTTCGAGACATTATTAATTATAGAATTATTCTATTTATAGGCACGATTTCGATTGTCTCGTTTTAGTGAGCTCAAGTGTGTTCGTTGAAGTGAAATGAAGTGAAGACTGTCAGGTAATGTCTATGTCCTAAATCCCGCTGGGGTGTGCTTTAATTGTTTTGTTGATTTTTAAGTTATTTTGCGGTTTGCATCCCAAAGGAATTTTATGGTGAAAATTGACTGTTTGTTTTGGATGTCGAGTTATGTTCTTAAGTTGGTAAAATATGGACAGTCATTTATGTGTGATTTGGAAATGGTTTTGGAAATTTCGGATTGGATTGGATTGGATTGGATTGTTGAGTTCGAAATGGTGTGGTATTAAACCTGATTAATAATTCAAACGTGACGTAAATGCGGGTTCGGGCAACACCTCCGAAAACCAGGTTCTGGGCATCCTGTATGGGGGTTGTCAAGAGATCAGGGATGCCTGATAAGTGCTACTTCCCCGGGGTTAGTTTTATGCACGTGTGTGAAATGGATGGCCATCCGTATGATTGAAATTGTGAATGATTGAGATTAATATTGAGATTGAGATTGTGATGAGATTGTGATTTGATTATTGTGAAGTCTTTGACTTCGAGGGCCAAATAAGCAAGGTCCGCCCGCTTAATAAATTTGAAGGACGATTATGGTTGGTTTGGGAAAAATAGTTGGTTTCGAAAATATTTGACTCGTTCACTTCTTCCCCAAAAATGAATTGAAAAGAATTTTAAACTGTTTTGACGGTTAGGGGTAGACATTATTGAGTCCTCCTCATGTTTTTAAATGTTTTGTTTTCAGGTGAAGAGTTCTGTGATGGGAACGGGAATTAGAAGTGAGGACGTTGAAGTTAGTAGCTTGAGAATAAAAGTTTAGTTATGTTTAGACTTGAAGTTAGTAATGTTTAGTTTTTGTTGTTTAAGAATTTGAAAATTCTTTTGTTATTAAATTGAAGTAATTAATGATTAGTTGTTAGTTTTCCTTTCTTGCCTTGTATTCCTTCGGGGATACGGCAGTAACGCCCATTTTAAAAAGAAAAAAAATGAGTCTTCCGCTGTTAATGTTAGTCAACGTTTGACTTTGACCGTCAAGTTTAGAATCGAATTTCCAGGGCGTTACAGTTACTAATCAAGTCATTGAAGCAATGAATGTGAAGAGTGGTGTGATTAACTTCAATCTTATGGTCATGCATGGTGATGGAGATCTGCCTAGCCTTGTCTCACCTTTGGGGACCCTAGGTTCAGGGAAGGAGACGGAGATTCACATAGCATTGGGCTCACCTTTGGAGACCCAAGATTCATGGAGGATGATTGAGATCAGTCCAACTTAAGGTCACGTCCAAAGCCCAAGAGAACATACAAGCCAAGCAAGCTAAAAGAGGACATCCAAATTCAAGCCAAACTTATGATGGATAACCAAAGTCACGTGACAGCTTAATAGAAGAGAAGTTCACAGTTTTTGTGTTTTCCTTATTAGTAACAAGTTTACTATTGTATTTTCCTATCTAATTGCTTAGGCATCAATTTAGAGGAGTCTAGAAGAGTGTAGAAGTATCTAGAAGAGTTTAGAAGAGTCTAGAAGGAGTAATCCTAGTCTTGGAAGGCATATTTTGTAATTAATCCAAGTAAATTGTAAACTTCTTCTTGAAAACACCAAAAGCCAAATCCTAGAAGGAGTTAGGCTGCTTATGCATCAAGTTATTAGTCCTAGTCGGCTTAGGACTTAGTCTAGTATAAATAGGAGATAGTTTGTAACGTTTTAGATACACACTTCGAAATATGAATGCAAAATCGAGCCTTTGCTTATCTGAGAGTTTCCTTCTTTCCTCTTCTACTATTGTATCCTTAATTGGTTATTCAAGTGGTGAGCTAGAGCTTGTTCCTATACCTAGACAGTGTTTCTGTAACTAGGTAGAAGAACAAGAAGCGCTAGGGATTCAACTTGTTGTGTTTCTAGATTAAGTTCGATTCCCTTGAACTATCCAAATTATCTATATTTATTGAGATATCCATACAAAACCCTAGGTTTTAACGTGAATCCTTCCCACACCTAGATTGGTTGCACGTCATCTTGATGTGTAGTTGATTTCAAAAGAAAGTGGTCTGATTTCGAAGAAGGAAAGGAGATTGAGGAGATTGAGACGTGAGTTTACACTCGAACTCGCGGTTCTACAATTCGAGAAGGCTTGGTATGAATATTCCATGAAGTCACGTGAACCACCCTTGGTTCTTGTGGAAGAACATGAAGTTCAAGAGGAACCAGATATTAATCTTAATCTCCCCCTAGAAGTTGACGATACTGCAGAAGCTAGTCTCCCTTTTGATATCTGCCTAGCCTTGGTCTCACCTTTAGGGACCCTAGGTTCAGGGAAGGAGACGGAGATTCACATAGCGTTGGGCTCACCTTTGGAGACCCAAAATTCATGGAGGATGATAGAGATCAGTCCAACTTAAGGTCACATCCAATGCCCAAGAGAACATCCAAGCCAAGCAAGGTAAAAGAGGACGTCCAAAGTCACGTCCAAGCCCAAGAGGACGTCCAAATTCAAGCCCAACTTAAGATGGATGAGCAAAGTCACGTGACAGCTTAATAGAATAAAAGTTCACAGTTTTAGTGTTTTCAAGAAGAAGTTTACAGTTTTGGTGTTTTCAAGAAGAAGTTTACGGTTTTGGTGTTTTCAAGAATAAGTTTACAGGTTTTGTGTTTTCCTTATTAGTAGCAAGTTTACTATTGTCTTTTCCTTATTATTAGCTGAGTGTGACGTCAAGTAATATCTAATAGCTTAGGCATCAAGTTAGACGAGTCTAGAAGACTGAAAAAGTATCTAGAAGAGTTTAAGAGAGTCTAGAAGGAGTAATCCTAGTCTTCGAAGGCCAATTTTGTAATTAATCCAATTAGGATTAGGAAAGCCAAATCCTAGAAGGATTTAGACTGCTTACGCATCAAGTTATTAGTCCTAGTCGGATTAGGACTTAGTCTAGTATAAATAGGAGATAGTTTGTAATGTTTTAGACACACACTTCGAAATATGAATGCAAAATCGAGCCTTTGCTTATCTGAGAGTTTCCTTCTTTCTTTTGCTACTATTGTATATTTAATTGGCTATTCAAGTAGTGAGCTAGAGCTTGTTTATATACCTAGACAGTGTTTCTGTTACTAGGTAGAAGAACAAGAAGCCTTAGGGATTCAACTTGTGGTGTTTCTATATTAAGTTTGATTCGTTGAACTATCCAAATTATCTATATTTATTGAGATATTCTTACAAAACCCTAGGTTTTAACGTGAATCCTTCCCACAACTATATTGGTTGCACGTCATCTTGATGTGTAGTTGATCTCAAAACCCTAGCTTTGCATTAGTTATACATCAAAATTGGTATTTGAGCTAGCCTACCCTCCTGGTGGGTTAATCCTTAATTCCGCTTCACCCCAAACACAACCCTTTTTTTCCCTCCCCCCCAAAAAAAAAAAAAAAAAACTTTAGCCATGTTATCCACCAAACCTTCATCTCAAGAAAGTGGTCTGATTTCGAAGAAGGAAAGGAGATTGAGGAAATTGAGATATGAGTTTACACTCCTTGAACTTGTGGTGCTACAATTTGAGAATGCTTGGTATGAATATTCCATGAAGTCACGTGAACTACCCATGGTTCATGAGGAAGAACATCAAGTTCAAGACGAACCAAATATTAATCTTAATCTCCCCCTAGATGTTAATGATACTGCAGAAGCTAGTCTCCCTTTTGAGCCTTTTGAAGATCAATGTTAAAAAGACGAGCTAGAGGTCGATTTTAATCTCGCTCTAATCTTTGATGACTATGATGACGAGGAAAATCTTGTGGATATAGAAGAACAACAAGAAGATCCAAGAGAGGTCATTGTTCATCAAAGCGAGGGCATTCAAGTGACCAGAAGATGCTTGGTGCAATCCCCTATAGGTAACATGTATCATGTTTCAATCTGCTATGAAATTGTACCTATAGATGCTTGCAACGTCTTACACGACAGACCATGGAAGTTTGATCAATTCATCCAACCAAGTTTGAGGGCAAACTCGTTGCAACAAGGGGAGAATGATGGAAATCAGCCTGACTCACCTAATAAGAAGGCCCAATTCATTAAACCGAGTTTGAGGACAAACTCTTCGCAACAAGGGGAGAATAATGGAGATCTGCCTAGCCCTGATCTCACCTTTAGGGAGCCTAGGTTCAGGGAAGGAGATGGAGATTCACATAGCCTTGGGCTCACCTTTGGAGACCTAAGATTCATGGAGGATGATAGAGATCAGTCCAACTTAAGGTCACGTCCAAAGCCCAAGAGAACATCCAAGCCAAGCAAGCTAAAAGAGGACGTCCAATGTCACGTCCAAGCCCAAGAGGACGTCCAAATTCAAGCCCAACTTAAGATTGATGACCAAAGTCACGTGACAACTTAATTGAAGAGAAGTTCACAGTTTTGGTGTTTTCAAGAAGAAGTTTACAGTTTTGGTGTTTTCAAGAAGAAGCTTACAATTTTGGTGTTTTCAAGAAGAAGTTTACAGTTTTGGTGTTTTCAAGAATAAGTTTTCAGTTTTTGTGTTTTCCTTATTAGTAGCAAGTTTATTGTATTTTCCTTATTATTAACTTAATGTGATGCCAAGTAATATCTAATAGCTTAGGCATCAAGTTAGAGGAGTCTAGAAGAGTGTAAAGTATTCAGAAGAGTTTAGAAGAGTCTAGAAGGAGTAATCCTAGTCTTGGAAGGCCAATTTTGTTATCCAATTAGGATTAGGAAAACCAAATCCTAGAAGGATTTAGGCTGCTTAGGCGTCAAGTTATTAGTCCTAGTCGGATTAGGACTTAGTCTAGTATAAATAGGAGATAGTTTGTAATGTTTTAGACATACGCTTCGAATTATGAATGCAAAATCGAGCCTTTGCTCATCTGAGACTTTCCTTCTTTCCTTTTCTACTATTGTGTCTTGAACTGGCTATTCAAGTGGTGAGCTAGAGCTTGTTCCTATACCTAGAAGTTGTTTTTGTAACTAAGTAGAAGAATAAGAAGCCCTAGGGATTCAGCTTGTGGTGTTTCTGTATCAAGTTCGATTCCTTTTAACTATCTAAATTATTTATCTTTATTGAGATATCCTTACAAAACCCTAGGTTTTAACGTGAATCCTTCCCACACCTAGATTGGTTGCACGTCATCTTGATGTGTAATTGATCTCAAAACCCTAGCTTTGCGTAAGTTATACATCAAATGGTTGATAGTAATTGTTGTTGAGTAGGGACAGGGAAGTTGTTATATTAGTGCAAGTTGCGCAGTTGTTTGCGCAAATTTGAGCTACAGGATTGGAACTACTAGAGATTTGGGCAGCCTGGTTGAAATATTTTGTTCGTAGGAAATTGATACCCCGGTTGAATTGGTGGGTAGTAAATATTACTATCCCTACGTAAGAAATTTGGTTGTAAGGGTTCAGTACCTAGTTGGAACAGTTGGTCACAGGTACTTGAGATTCCCAAGTGGGAAAGTTAAGAATTTGTGGGATGCTACAATCAATGAATGCTTGCTAGAGTGATAAGGTGGTACTTTGAAGGGGCTTTGATTCACCTTGGGATGTCCTAGGGGGGTACTTGACCTATAGCTTCTTGATATTGATTCTTTTCTGTGGTTTATTAAGGGCTCAAGTGATTATATTTGACATTTTACGATTTGGGTCTCATCTGTGTTTGTTTTCATAATGATATATTATGTACACATAAGTTTATGCACTAAATTATATTTTTGGTGTTGCATGCCTTTACTTGTGAACCTGCAAATAAAACTAAGTTGATTATTGAAGAAGTGAGGATAAGTCATGAGACAATTTGATGGTGGTTGGGCGCAAACAATGTTGTTTAAATCCCATGTGATTAAGTCTTGGTTGCATATCGTTTAAGATATTTGTTAATCTTTTTCTAAAGAATTCTGTTTGCATATGACGAGTTTGGAGAAATATTATTTGTTTAATTCTGCTAAGTGTTATCCAACTTGAGTTCGTTTGGACATTGCAAGTTTACAACTATTGCATTTTCTTTCTGTGATTAACTAATCTCGATATGTTGATCGTAGCTTTTGTTATTCAGAACTATTAACGGAGAAATCAAACTTAATAGATATTAGGTGCTTAGAATGTTCGACTGAAGCTTATGTTAGAAGTGATAGGTATCGCAATTAGTGGTTCCAAGACAGATTTAATGAGTAAGAATGGTTTTGATGGTTTAGGTACATAAAAGCCCTTAAGTCCCCGTTGGGTATAATATGATTTTGGGAAAGGTTTTAGCTAAATAAATACTCGTAAGGAAAACTCGGGATTGAGCTTTTCCCTATAGGAGGCGTTGATTGTTAGTAATTTTATTCGAGTTTCGAGGAAGAAACTCCATTTGAGAAGGTAATGATAGGCAAATGCTAGTTCTTGTTAGGCCTCTATGAGTTAAGTGTTTAATCTCTTTTAACGTGATTAAGTATTTTCGAACTAAAGGATGATTTGGTAAATTAATAGTAGTATTGATCATGCTTTGGTCAATGAAGCTTTGCTTTTGGTCTTTCAATTAGATGAAAATATATGAATTAATGGCCAGTTGAGTCGCCAGGTTAGTGCTTTGACATGTGAGGTGAATAACGGGAACCTCTAATTCTCATATGGGTAATCAGATTATATTGGAGAAGTTTCTTGGTTACACTTGGGGTACAAATGGAGGTTGTTGAGAAACCTCCCCTCCTTTATGTTACCCTGGTACCAAAGCAAAGAGATTGTTCTTAAATTGAGTTAGTGGGAGTTTGTAACATTTTGGATAATTTTATTTTACAATTTTAGAATATCGAATGTCATATTGGGATCGAGACAAGAGGATTATCTTTGGTTTATCTATTCTGAGTGTATATCATTTGTGAACTTATATAATTTGTGAGCGTATAACATTAGAGGTGTTTCTACTTGTTTTTTATTTTTTTTTTACATAGGTAAGTAGTCCAACTCATGGGCACCTATTTCAGGGATACAAACCAACAAGCCTGTAGCGAACGGGGTACGGGGATGCCAATGACCCAAAGATGGGCCCCACTCCAACCCACAACACTCTCCGAATTGGTAAGGGAGAGATGACGTCCCCATGATTCAAGCCCTGGACACTTGGGGTAGGAGGTGGACCTCTTACCATTCAGGCAAGTGGTGATTGGCTAGAGGTGTTTCTACTTATCATGGAAGGTGAATGCGATGATCATAAGCCACCGCACTAGCCGCCACTGCCGCCTCGCACGCCCTAAAGCAACCCGTCGCGCGACCAGATCGAAGGGATCATAACAACCTACGTTGTTGTTGCTGCTGTTGTGCTGTTGTTCGAGAACCACTCTAGACACCGATCACCACGATCCCTGCACCACCAGTCGATCGATGTGCCCCACAGCCGTTGCTGCTCGACAGACCTCCACCATGCCGTCGTAAGTTTTGCCCAACGCATCTAGTAAACCTTAATTCTACTGCTTTGGTTTTTCAGTATTTTCTTATTCTATTATTATTATTATTATTATTATTATTATTATTATTATTATTATTATTATTATTATTATTAGTTTTATGAAATCTAATGGTAGTATTATATGAATATGATGTTTATTATATGGTTTTTTTAGGTATATAATTGTTATAGTTTAAATTATTAATCTTTGATAATATATGTGATGAATATGGTTTATGTCATGTAAAACATGCATAAGGTTTCAATTAGAGTTATTTCATAAAAATAAATTTGAAATGCTCACATGTAATATGAGTATAAATTTTGGTTATATGAAGTTTAGTAGGGATGTAAGTTTTATATATTAGTGTTAATATATGTAAATAATATAGTGTAATTTTTCATAGGTTGCGTTAGGGTGATGAATGACGTTTTCTCCATATCTTCTTCAACCATTTTAATTTGGTTATAGCCGGCATACCCATCCATGAATGATAAGAGTTAATGTCCACAAGTGTGATCGACCAAGAAATTGATGTATGGAAAAGGAAAGCAATCCTTTGGGCTGGCTTTGTTCATGTCCCTCAAATCAACGCACATCCGCACCTTGCCATCCATTTTCAGTACCAGGACAATGTTGGCTACACACTTCGGGAATTCTATGATTTTGATGAACTTAACCTCTAATTGCTTCCGAATCTCATCATGAATTTTGTCTGACCACTCATTCTTGATTCGGCGTGGTCGTTGTTGAACTGGCTTGGCATCGGGGTAAAGGGGTATAGCATGCTCGGTGATTTCCCTGTCAATCTAAGGCATATCCTCATAAGACCTAGCGAAGACGTCAACAAACTCTCTCAGAAGTTCTGAGAACTCCTGTTGCTCCTCCGGGGTGAATGATTTGCCAATGTTTAATTCCTGAGGAGTTTCAGGCGCCCCCACATTGATGGTGATGGTTTCTTCAACAACCACCATGTGATTCTCTTGTTCGTTCATAGCTTGTGTTAAATGATTAAAATCTTTTAAAAGTTCGACATCAAATTCATAATTATTAGCATAACAATTTAGGGGAAGGGAATGAGAACACAAATACTCAGAATGGTTCACTTCAATGAATGCTGAAATGGATACAAACTCATTAGACATGGGGCTAATCCCAACTGACTCAAACTTGATTATTGACCAACTAGTGCTCGACACGGATTGGACCTTACAAGATTCTCCTAACACTAGGGTACATTTATTATTGGCAGAATCGACCCAGGACACTTCATGGCGACTCCATCAACAAAAATCATGACGCTTGATGAAATTCAGGATTGGACAGCAGAACATCCACTGAGTTAGCTTCCCTTTCTTCTTTTATTGTGGAGCTTGCTCACTAACACAAGGTTTAAGGAAATGAAGCTCCTCCAATGCATCATCCAAAGCCTCTCGGTGTTGGTCTATTTGCTGATCTTGACGCTCAAGGTGCTCTCGAACCCTCTTATTTTGTCAGATGGTTATATGCATGATTAGGTCGTGTATACTGTCATTTAGATCATCCAGACGCTGTTGAGTTATGTATCCATGATCGTCGTTACTTTCATCGTCACTCGCCCATGTGCCATTGGTAGTAAATGATGCTAAGTCTTCGATAGGGAGTGTAAGTGCTCCCTCGTCCGTGATATATTCAGAAGGCTCAAAAGTCTCCTCTCCTACAAAAATGGCATGATTTGGGAGAGGATTGCTTTTGTTGTTGGGCTTCTTTGGTGCCATGGGTAATGGTAACTCATTAGAACGAATTATCTTTTCAATAAGGTTTTTAAGCGTCCAACATCGCTCGGTGTCATGATCCCTCATGCGGTGATACTCATAAAACATAGCTGATGGAGATCAGCCTTCACAACCTCATTTGGTGTTACCGTGCTTTGAGGCCATCCATGAATCCCAGAAGGTCCTTGACTATATCAAAGGTCATCCACCTGATGTGAGGCCATCTTTACTGTCTCAATACTTCATAATTGAGGCCTCACTCATATTTGGTCCCTTGGAGGTTCTTCTTAATGTCCAAGCATACATGGTCCGAATATCATTTGGGTTCCACGGAGCTATCTTGTTCTCGATATGCATTGAGGACGTTTGTCTGGAGTCGATTGTTCTTATTGAGGACGTTTATTTGGATCCAGTTGTTCGTTTCAACTTGGTTTGGGTTTCTCTTCTCTTTGGATGTCAAGGAAGTTTATTATTGAGCTATCCTAAATACCCAAGGGTAATCCATTTGGAGGTCGTTTGCATTCTACACAACTATTGCAATCTGCGTACGTGCATGATGACCTCATTCGGGATTAGCTTGTCTTTTGGTGTTTCGGCAAGGTCTTTTTGGTCTTTTCACTTGGTTTGCATCATCTTCTTTTTATTGGAGGTCGTCAACCTTCTATGCAATCTGGATATACGCGTGAGGACATCCATTTGGAAAATGTTGAGAATTTGGACGTCCAAGGACGTTCCCTACTAGAGGAAGACTATTTGCACATTTTTTACTTCACTTCCTGAGTTGTTGAGGTCTTTCCGATTCAGTGAGGTGTTTGTCATTGAGGCCCTCTATAAAGACGTCACTTTCGAGCTGTTGAGGTCCTTCCAGCTCGTGAGGTGACTATCAAGCCTTACCCACGTGAGGAAAGCTGCTCCAACAAGAAAGCGCCATATGTGATGTTTCTAGAGCCTTCCAATTGTTCTAAAAGCTTCATGAAGATGCCATGTGTGACGCTTTTATTAGCCCTTATTGCTATTGTTCTAGAAGCTTCATAAGTTAGTTACATTTTGTCTTATTCTGATGTAATTAGCTAATTAAGCTAGATCAGGACGTTTTTTTTTTTTGCTCAAGAAACTCCTAATTAGAAATCTCAGCTGGTTTTATATATACCCACTGTGAGGTCATTGTATTCAACAACTTGATATATGAAATATGAGATTTGAGTGCCTTATTGAGCCTCTTGTTTGTGAGTGACGTTAAACTCTCAAATTTGTTTATTTCTACTACAGTATCAAGGATTTGGCAATCCTTGTGGTAGGTGTAGAGCTTGGTAATTTCAATGGTGGTGTGCCTGTATCCATTGAGGTCATCGAGTCCATTGCCCTTGTGATAATCGGTCATAGTGTGCCTGTATTGATCGGTAATCACTTGATTCTATCCTTTATCTTTCTGCATTTTCCATCCCTCATTATCCATTTCAATCCATTTGAACGAGACCCAAAATCCTTCATCCCACACTCGCACCCTTCCAACTCTGGGATGTAGTGTTTCTCTCCTTACGTGCCTCCAGTTTAGGCCACAACTTCTTCAAATATGCAAAGCTTTCCACTACATGAAAGTCTAGTAGATGCGCTTGACTTGGTTTCAACCCGCAAACAAAGGTATCCAGCTGCATCTCTGTCATGATAATGTTAGTCACCAGAGATAGTGGAGCGTTACCGTACGTGTGGAGGGTGATTGAATGCTTGAGCGATGAAGAATAACAAGAATATTAACTTGAACACCAATGGATATAGTAGAAGCCCTTGGCAAGGAAAGACCACGACCTTCGTCTAACATTCCACTATGACCAATTAGGAGTAATCCACCATTAATCCTTAAAGAAATGACTAGAACACCACCAAATTTGTCTTGGATAAAGTAACAAGGTTTTGGGAGAACAAGGGAGCAAACCCTAAAATTGCATTAGCATATAACAATGACATAAGCTGCCTTGGGAAATGGGAAAACAAGCTATTTATACTTAACAACAAATTTAGTCTTAAAAACAACAAAAGACGAATCAGCCCACGCGTATCGTAGAGGGGTCGCGGGTGCGACACAAGTCGTCGCGGGCGCAGCATCCCACTGGCACAGCTCCCTCCCTTCCTGGCATCGACCGTCGCGGGCGCCACAGATTCCGTCGCGAGGGCGATGTGGCTGCACAGACGGATGTCACGAGCGCGACGTAGACGACTCGGGCGTGACTACAGTCTGGACCCTAGACATCCCTCGTCAATCGGCTGTCACGGCCGCTACCCTCTGCGACTCGGGCGTGACCAGCGACTGTTTGTCGGCGTTGCTTCTACTCCGGACTTTATTTCCCTCGGGTTCACACCCGAACCCCGATACCTCCTATTCTCCATTCGCGGGACGGCCCGGTCTGGTCCCGAGGCCTCCGGCGTCGATGCATCAAGCGAGCCCTCCTAGGGGGTCCTGAGGCCCACCCATTGGATGGCAAAGACTAGCCTCGCAATTTCGGGAGTGACCGGGAATTGTAGCTCAAGGCTCAAGTTGGTCGAGGCGGCTCGCTTGGCGGAGATCACAAGCGCGGAGAATGGAACCCGGACCTCTTCATCCTCCCCTTCTTGAAGAGGATTCGCCCTCAAATCTGCATTAGGTTCAACATCCTCGATGTAAGGTGATAGATCCCCGATGTTGAAAGTATATGAAACACCCATATCACCCGGAAGATCAAGCTTGTAGGCATTGTCATTTATCTTGGCCATGACCTTGAACGGCCCCTCGCTTCGTGGCATTACCTTACTACTAATCCGAGAAGGGAACCGTTTCTTCCTCAAGTGAAGCCAAACTAAGTAAGTCCCTGGGTTTGAATGTGGTACCTCGAAGATGCTTGTTGGCTCAGGCCTTATGAAGCTCGTGGGTACGCTCTATCTTCTCTTGAATTTGTCGGTGAAGCTTTTGGGTGTCGGCGACCTTCTTACTTACTTCAAAGCTAGCCCTAGACACTAATGGAAGAGGAAGGAGCTCGACGGGAGTAATAGGGTTGATTCCATAGCAAGTCTCGAAGAGTAAATGACCCGTAGCAAAAGAGGGAAACCGATTACACACAAACTCGGCGTGTCACAACTTGGCATCCCAATCCCTTAAACTCCTACTCACAAGACCCCGAAGCAATGTAATGAGAGTCTTGTTAGTTACCTCAGTTTGACCGTTCGTTTGAGGATGATGCGATGTGCTAAATAAAAGCTTCGTCCCTAAGAGCTTCCATAAGGACTTCCAGAAATGACTCACCAACTTAGTGTCATGATCCGATACAATAGTCCTCGGTACACGATGCAAGCGCACTACCTCTCGGAAGAAAAGTGTTGCAATATGCATGGCGTCATCGGCCTTCTCGCAAGCAATGAAATGTGCCATTTTAGAGAAGCGGTCAACGACGAAGAGAATTGCATCTTTGCCACGCACGGTCCGGGGAAGAGCTACAATGAAGTCCATACTCAAATCCTCCCATGGGCCATTTGGAACCGAAAGGGGTGTATTAAACCCTTGGTGCAACTGACTTTTGGCATGGTTGCAAGTAACACACTTCGACACTACATCTTGCACGTCGCCTCCCATCTTCGGCCAATAAAAGTGCTCTTTCAACATGTCGATTGTCTTGTTGATGCCGAAATGACCGGCAAGACCTCCCCCGTGAACCTCCCACACTAGAAGTTTCCCCAACGGGCATTTTGGGACACACAACTTGTTACCCTTGAAGAGAAATCCGTCTTGTAGCAAATAGGGCCCATCACCACCATCGAGGTGTGATTTGAAGTCATCATCCTCATAGAATTCCTTGAAGTGTTGAAATCCAAGGACCCTTACCTCCACCAAAGATAGAAGGGAATGTCTCTTAGAGATTGCGTCGGCAACCACGTTAATACTCCCCTTCTTGTGTTTTGCTACAAAATTAAACCCATGGAGAAACTCATCCCAACTGGCATGTCGAGAACTAAGCTTGTGTTGTCCGTTCAAATATTTAAGAGCTTCGTGATCCGAATGAAGGACATACTAGCTCGCCCTCAAATAGTGTGAGCAATGATCGAGTGCTCGCACGAGAGCGTAAAATTCCTTGTCATAAGTAGAATAATTTATCCTCGAACCGCTGAGCTTCTCACTGAAATAAGCAATAGAGCGCTGGTTCTGCATCAAAACGGCTCCAATGCCTACACCACTAGCATCGCAGTCACCTCGAAGACTTGTGTGAAATCCGGGAGAGCAAGTACCAGTGCCTCACAAAGTCAAGCCTTCAACTTCTGAAATGCCCCTTGGGCCGCTCGGGTGTATTCAAAGGCGCCCTTTTTCATACATTCGGTAATAGGGGCGGTAAGGGTACTAAAGCCCTTGATGAATCGTCGATAGACTGAAGGAAGGCTGTGGAAACTCCACACCTTCGTGATAGTAGAGGGAGAGGGTCGTGAGCGAATGGCCTCCACTTTTGAGGGGTCCATAGAGATACCCTTGTCGAAAACAATATACCCAAGGAAGGTGACTTGGGGAGTGCAAAATTCGCACTTCTCCAGTTTGCCGAAAAGTCGTTGTTGCCGCAAAACCTCGAACACGAAGTCAAAATGCGTAATATGCTCCACTCCACTCTTCGAATACACCAGAATATCGTCAAAATAGACCACGATAAATTTACCAATAAAAGGCCTCAATACCTCGTTCATAAGACGCATGAACTTGTTCGGGGCGTTGGAAGCCGAAGGGTAAGACAAGCAACTCATATAATCCTCCCTTCGTTTTGAATGTCGTTTTCCACTGATCACCTTCCTTCATGCGGATTTGATGGTAACAACTCCGTAGATCAATCTTGGAGAAGATTCTCGAACTATGTAACTCATCGAGTATGTCATCGAGTCTCCGTATGGGGTACCGATACTTGATGGTAATATTATTAATAGCTCGGCTATCAACGCACATCCTGAAGGTGTCGTCTTTCTTCGGAACCAGGAGAGTCGGGACGTAACATGGGCTCATGCTCTCTCAAACATAGCCTCGAGTAATAAGCTCGTCCACCTGCCGTTCCAACTCCTGGGTCTCCAGCGGGTTGCACCGATATGCCGCCTTGTTGAGGAGTGGAGCTCCGGGCATAAGGTCGATTTGATGTTCAATGCCCCGGATAGGGGGTAGACCCGGTGGAAGATCTTCGGGAACACATCGCGAAATTTGGCAAGAAGAGGGGTAACGAGAGGGTGCTTGGGTGTCATTACCTCACATGTGTTTGCCTCTAAAAGGAGCAAGGCAAAAATGGCCTTCCCCTTGCTTAGGGCTCGCTCGACCCGTGTCTCACTCAAGTGTTTACGCTCCTCACTTCTCGCCCGATGTTTAGGTGGTAATATTTCTTGTGGTACTAGAGGAAGAAGCTTAACCCTCTTGCCCTCGTGGACGAAAGTATAGGTATTCTTCAGTTCGTTACGAACAGTTTTGTTGTCAAATTGCCACGGTCGACCCAACAATATGTGACATGGGCTCATGGGGACAACATCACAAACAATAGAGTCTTCGTAGTTAGTTCTAAAAGATAAATTCACTAAGACACGATTGGTTACCTTAATGCCTTCTTGGTCGTTAAGCCATTTGAGAGAATAAGGGCGTAGATGTGGTAATAATGGTAACCCGAGTTTCTCCACTATATAATTTGAAGCTACATTGGTGCAACTCCCTCCATGGATAATAAGATCGCAAACTTTGCCCCCGACTAAGCATCGTGTTTGAAATATAGTGTGCCACTGGGCCCTGTCAAGAAGGGTTCTTGGACATGCAAAACTCGCCTCAAGACAAGAGCGCCATCTTGATCGCGTGACACGGCGGGGGTACCCTCATCGTCACTAGTGACCGCATCCTCTACCACCACTTCGGAATCATCCCGGGCTACTTGTAGTTCCTCATCAATGTCCTGAACCTCCTTGAGAGTCAAGGTCCGCCAGTTCGGACAATCCACCTGATAATGACCATATCCATGGCATTTGAAACATTTTCGTCCCTCCATATGCCGAGTAGGATCTATAGGAGACGCCACAACAAGTCCCTTCCCCTTGTCGGTACGGGGTGTCGAAGGAAACTTGGGTGTCTCACTAGATTTGGGAGTGCCCACTTGAGGAGGGGGACGACCATAGTTATTAAATTCCCGATCCTGATCTAAGATCCTACGATTTTATGATCCAAAATCCTCGATACGATTATATTATTTACACACGATCCACGATCCTACATGGGTTAATTCCGATCCTAACTAACCCATGGATTCGAGTTAGAATCCCGATTTTAACAACCTTGGGGACGGCTAGACGGGAGAAAGTAGGCGCGTGACACCGGTTTGGAAATGGCCTTTTCTTTCCTTCGTCGTTCAACCCGAAGGGCCAAACTGCACAAGTCATCCATGGAGTAATATGGTTGAACCTCAACTTTCTTGGCAATCGAGGAATCCAATCCATTCAAAAAATGCATCATGGTTTGCTCTTCCAGCTCCTGAAGGCCAATTTTGATGAGGAGTTGTTCGAACTCCGAAATATATTCGCTGACGGATCGTTTGCCTTGGGTAAGAGCATATAACCTCCACAATACATCTTGCCTGAAGGTGTGGGGTAAGAAACGGCGATTCATCACTAGTTTAAGCCGCGACCAAGTAGAAATCGGTGCCTTTCCTTCACGAGCTTGTTGTGCCTTCATGTTCTTAAACCAAAGCGAAGCGGCCTTGGTGAGTGTCAAACTCGCAACCTTATAAACCTTCTCATCGTCATATCCCTTGGTCTCAAATATTCGATCCATCAATTGAACGCATTCGATGAAGTCATCCTGATCATTGAACCCATTGAAGTCGGGGATGTCGATCTTGATGTCTTGGAAATCGTCACGAGGAGGCCGGTCATGCACTTCCCGACAAATTCGACGACAAGGGGAGCCTCTATCATCTTAGCTCGACTCAAAGATAGAAGGAGGACGGATAGGGCTTGGTGCACGCCTCGGACGTTCGTACTGAGGTTGACCCTGGCGCCAGACCGCCGATTGTTCACTCAGGCCGCACTTCAAGAGTCCGCTCAATATTGGCGTTATGGTTCTCAAGGGAGGTGAACCGTTCATCCATGGTTGCGAGACGTCCTCAATACCTTGGACTCGAGGACTCCTCCGGTTGCTATGTTCCTCTCGATTGGAATTATCGTGACCATCCATATCGAGGGAAGGGTATGGGACAGTATGTGTTTGGGATATTTTGTGGAGTTTGGGGTTTTCTTGTAATTGGCTTGTGTTTGCTAAGGGTTCTTTGTGTTTTTTTCACTTGGACATTTCATCGAACACCTTGTGGGCACAATTTTCCAACTCTTCCTCAATGCTCCAAATTGCTTCAAAATCACCAAATACAAACACAATACAAAGTATTCCATTACTCTTGCAAGGCACAGGGGTTGGGGATCACCAATAGATGCAATAAATCCAACAAAACCCAATATTAGAGAAATACTAGCAAGAACAATGAAGAACAACTCAAGCAAGTAAATAACCAATGCTCTGTTACCAAATGGAGCGTTACCGTATGCGTGGAGGGTGATTGAATGCTTGAGTGATGAAGAATAACAAGAATATTAACTTGAAAACCAATGGAGATAGTAGAAGACCTAGGCAAAGAAAGACCACCACCTTAGTCTAACATTCCACCTGACCAATTAGGAGTAATCCACCATTAATGATTAAAGAAATGACTTGAACACCACCAAATTTGTCTTGGATAAAGTAACAAGGTTTTGGGAGAACAAGGGAGCAAACCCTAAAATTGCATTAGCATATAACAATGATATAAGCTGCCTTGGGAAATGGGAAAACAAGTTATCTATACTTAACAGCAAAATTTGACTTAAAAACAGCAAAAGACGAATCAGCTCACGCGTGTCGCAGAGGGGTCTCGGGCGCGACACCCCACTGGCACAGCTCCCTCCCTTCCTGGCATCGATCGTCGTTGGCGCGATGTGGCTACACAGACGGATGTCACGGGCGTGACGTGGACGACTCGGGCGTGACTACAGTCTAGATGCGAGACCTCCCTCTGTCAGTCGGCTGTCACGGGCGCTACCCCTTGTGACTCGAGCGTGACCAGCGGTTGTTTGTCGGCGCTACTTCTGCTTCGGACTTTATTTCCCTCGGGTTCACACCCGAACCCTAATACCTCCTATTCTCCATTCTCGGGATGGCCCAATCCGGTCGCGAGGCCTCTGGGGTCGGTGCATCAAGCGGGCCCTCCTAGGGGGTCCCGGGGCCTACCCATTGGATGGCTGAGACTAGCCTCGCAATTCCGGGAGTGACCGGGAATTGTAGCTCAAGGCTCAAGTTGGTCGAGGCGGCTCGCTTGGCGGAGATCACAAGCGCGGAAAATGGAACCCGGACCTCTTCAGATAGGTTAGCATGCCACCTCTAATAGTAAGCCAAGAACGACTCGTCATCTCCTTGACAGATGGCCATAATACGGTTGAAGGATCAATTACCATGCCACAAAATATAAGAATTTTGATACAGTAGGCTTTTGTAGCATTTTTTGAAAATGCCACAAATGCGTTGTTACAAAAGACTTTGTGGCAAATATAAAATTGCAACAAATTATAAGGATTTTGTGGCATATTTTGAATTGATACAAATGTTAAAATTTTACAATATCATACAATTTATAGCAATTTCACTTTGTCACAAAACTAAGTTTGCCACAAATGTACATTATTTGTTGCATATATGATTTGCTACAAATCATATTTTAATTCGAAAAGGGCATTCGTGGCAACTTACATATTCAACAATATGTACCTTTAATTATTGAATAATTATAATATTATTTACAACATTGCTTGTAATGATGCATTTAGCAGATAATCATGATATATATATATATATATATATATATATATATATATATATATATATATATATATATATATATATATACATATATATATATATATACACATATATATATATATATACACACATATATATATATATATATATATATATATATATATATATATATATATATATATATATCTAAAAAGCCCCACATTACTACACCTCTTGAAATAAAACTAAAACTCCAAAAAGCCCCTTCTTTCCTTCTCACAAAAAGCTGTTAAGTATAGATAACTTGTTTTCCCATTTCCCAAGGCAGCTTATATCATTGTTATATGCTAATGCAATTTTAGTGTTTGCTCCCTTGTTTTCCCAAAACCTTGTTACTTTATCCAAGACAAATTTGGTGGTGTTCAAGTCATTTCTTTAATGATTAATGGTGGCTTACTCCTCATTGGTCAGGTGGAATGTTAGACTAAGGTGGTGGTCTTTCCTTGCCAAGGTCTTCTACTATCTCCATTGGTTTTCAAGTTAATATTCTTGTTATTCTTCATCACTCAAGCATTCAATCACCCTCCACGCGCACCGTAACGCTCCATTTGGTATCAAAGCATTGGTTATTTACTTGCTTGAGTTGTTCTTCATTGTTCTTCCTAGTAATTCTCTAATATTGGGTTTTGTTGGATTTCTTGCATCTATTGGTGATCCCCAACCCCTGTGCCTTCCAAGAGTATTGGAATACTTTGTATTGTGTTTGTATTTGGTGATTTTGAAGCAATTTGGAGCATTGAGGAAGAGTTGGAAAATTGTGCCCACAAGGTGTTCGATGAAATATCTAAGTGAAAAAAACATAAAGAACCCTTAGCCAAACACAAGCCAATTACAGGAAAACCCCCAAACTCCACAAAATATCCCAAACACATATCGTCCCATACCCTTCCTCGATATGGATGGTCACGATAATTCCTATCGAGAGGAACATAGCAACCGGAGGAGTCCTCGAGTCCAAGGTATTGAGGACGTCTCGCAACCATGGATGAACGGTTCACCTCCCTTGAGAACCATAATGCCAATATTGAGCGGACTCTTCGGGAAATTGCGGCACAAGTGAACAATCTGACAGTACAACGCCAGGGTCAAGTGAAACTAAAACACATTCAATAATGAACAACGCCAGGTGTAGTAATGTGGGTTAAAAAACAAACACATTCAATAACTCAAATTGCAAATTACACATACTGAATTAACCTCCTCCCCCAATTTTCAAACAAAATGAAATAAAATTGCAAACAAATACCTTCAAGCTGCTAAAAACACCTAGGATTTCTTGGTTCGAAATCGTCTAGAGTTTCTTCGCTCAAAATTGATTTTGGTTATGCATTTTGAGTTGAAGCAAAAAGAAAATGGCAGAAGTAAAAATCACTCGCCGGAGATTTCAATTATGGGAATGCTCGCCGTAAAATCACTCGCCGGAGACTTCAATTCTGGAACACGCACGTCCCTCCCCTTGCAATTCTGGATTTTCGTTTTAGGGTTTGCTTCAAACCTTCAATTCTGGAATTAATGAACAATTTGGATGATGTGAGGAGCAACAATTCAAATGCAACAGAAGAAGATGGGAAGTCGTTTGGGAATTCAAGCATGGAGAAAGCGTTAATGTATTTGGCTGCTGCATTCATGTCTCGGGCTTCCCATCACAAATTTTAAAAAAAAATTTCGCTGCTTATATGTTCTCACGTGAGAACATTTTAACAAATATCTAAAACCCCTCATTACTACACCTCTAGAAATAAAACTAAAACTCCAAATTTACCCCAACCATAGATCCTTCAATCAAAGGCTGAGATCTCCCCTTCTTTCCTTCTCACAAAAACCCCTTCTCATTATATCTATTCCATATATATATAGGGAATAGATATAATGAGAAGGGGCTTTTTGTGAGAAGGAAAGAAGGGGAGATCTCAGCCTTTGATTGAAGGATCTATGGTTGGGGTAAATTTGGAGTTTTAGTTTTATTTCTAGAGGTGTAGTAATGAGGGGTTTTAGATATTTGTTAAAATGTTCTCACGTGAGAACATATCAGCAGCGAAATATTTTTTTTTTAATTTTTGATGGGAAGCCCGAGAGATGAATGCAGCAGCCAAACACATTAACGCTTTCTCCATGCTTGAATTCCCAAACGACTTCCCATCTTCTTCTGTTGCATTTGAATTGTTGCTCCTCACATCATCGAAAATGTTCATTAATTCCAGAATTGAAGGTTTGAAGCAAACCCTAAAACGAAAATCCGGAATTGCAAGGGGAGGGACGTGCGTGTTCAAGAATTGAAGTCTCCGGTGAGTGATTTTACGGCGAGCATTCCCAGAATTGCAATCTCCGGCGAGTGATTTTTACTTCTGCCATTTTCTTTTTGCTTCAACTCAAAACGCATAACCAAAATCAATTTTGAGCCAAGAAACTCCAGATGATTTCGAACCAAGAAACCCTAGGTGATTTTAGCAGCTTGAAGGTATTTGTTTGCAATTTTATTTCATTTTGTTTGAAAATTGGGGGAGGGGGTTAATTTAGTATGTGTATTAGATTCAGAACAGATGGGGTGAAGTTTTGGTTGCAATTTGAGTTATTGAATGTGTTTGTTTTTTTTTTTTTCCAGGATAGAAGGCGAATTGTGCTGTTGAACATGGCGTTGAAGCAAGTGATTGAGTTAGAGAATGAACAGAGCAAGAACAAGATGTAAGTGTGATTGCGGACGATCGAAATTCATCAATTTTGGGTTTTTGTTGTTCAATATGGGGGCTAGGTAATGATAGGACGTCTGGAATTCATCAATTTTGACACGACCTATGGTAGTCTAATTATTGTTCATATACTACACTGCTGATGTTCGTTGTTGGATAATAGGTGTTGGTGTGTGTAATTAAGGCTTTGTGATGGTCATTTCATTATGGATTAAACCCCTTTCGTTGTGATTCACATAATAGCTTAATGTTCAAACTTGATGTTCTATTTGATATATTAGATGTTCATGGCCAAAATCCTGATGTTCATGGTGAAACATAATGTTCATGTTCAATATATTGGATGTTCATGTTCAATATATTGGATGTTCATGGTGACATATTGGATGTTCACGGTGAAATCTTGATGTTCATGATCATGCCCAACATATTGCATGTTCATGTTGAAAATCGGATGTTCATGTGTTTCGATTGGTTGTTCATATTACGTGTCTGGGTTGTACTTACTGAATGTTTTTTTAAATTTTTTGTTGGGTCAAAAAAATTAGGGTTTGTTGAATGTTCATGTGAAATCCTGATGTCTATTCTGATGTTGAGTTACTTAATTCAGTTCTCCATACTGAAAGTTTATTAGATGTTCATTTTGATGTCACTTAATGTTCATTATGGAATGTCCACTAGTTGGATGATGTTCCATGTCCTTTATGATGTTACGTGTCCTTCACGATGTATTTGATGTCCAATACTAGGTATTTATTCCATCTGCTTGTGTTTTGTTGGTTATCCATCATTTCGATGAGATGTCGAGTACACTCTTAGTGGAACGCCGGACAAAGCATGCAACAAACCGCTACCGATTCATTGTGGAATATATCGTCACTGAGGGATGCGACAAGCTAACCAGGAAGAAGCGCTTGACCAAAAGGTGTAGAGGGCCTTTCATAAGTGCATGGACATTGTCGACGGGGAAGAAGCGCTTGACCAACAAGGCGTGGAGAGCTTGTGTTTTTTCTATCATATAAATATACATTCAGTTTCATTATATATAGATATTCATCGGGACAATGACTTGATGTTCATTTCATGTTCATGTTAACTATATGTTGATGTTCATTGCAGTATAATTTGATGATCATTTCATATTCACTTGATGTTCATTTTCATTAACAATACCATTGAGGGATCTATTTATCATTTAATACTAACTGATCATTTGACATTCACTTTATGTTCATTCATCTTCATTTAACTAATCTAAACAGTTCATATTTATTGTGTATGGTTGAGTATTGCATTTGATGTAAATTTCAGTACAACTTGATGTTCATTTCATTGTCCCTTGATGTCATTTTTTCAATTTCATTCGATTTTCATTCCAGTACAACCTGATGTTCATCTAATTTTCACTTTATGATAATTACAAGTTACCTGATGTTGTTATTCATTATCTATAGATGTTCATCCCCGTATGACTTGATGTTCATTTTCATATTCATAAGGATTACAAATTGATGTTCATCAATTGGAAATGAGATGATTATTTTATAGTCAAATGATGTTCATTTTCATTATCCACAAATGTTCAATGCCATTTAGGGTCATATTGAACATTTAATACTGATTGATTGTTTGATGTTAACTTGATGTTCATTTCATATCACTTAATATTCAACCCAAACAGTTGATGTTTACTGTGCATGGTTGAGTATTTCATTTGATGTGCATTACAGTACAAATTGGCGTTCATTTCATTTCCACTTGAAATTCATTTCATTGTCCCTTGATGATCATTACATGATCACGTGATGTTCATTTTCATTATGTATAGATGTTCATCCCACAATTACTTGATGTTCATTCTAGTATAAATTGATCATTTAATATTGAAAGATCATTTGATGTTCACTTGATGTTCATTTCATGTTCACTTGATGTTCAACCCAATGAGTTTATCTTTATAATGCATGGTTGAGTATTTCAATTGATGTTTATTCAACTACAACTTGTTCATTTCATTACCCCAATCAGTGTATAAAAAAGCTATCGAGCATAATATTTCAAGTTCCAAACAGTGCATACAAAATGTTCCAAACAGTGCATACAAAGGGTGACGAACACAATATTCAAGTTCCATACAAAGAGAATAAGAGAAATAAACTTCAAATGGAAACGGTGCAAGGTTGTTCGTCTATACTTTCACACCTTTCCAAGCAACAAAGAGAATAAGAGAAATCCCAATTTCCAATCCCCGAATGTGTCCTTGTACATCACTAACTGACATTAATATATCAATGAAAGTAAACATCCCAGCAACATTCCAACTAACAGTTTATTACAAATGAACATTCCATTGATCATCAATGAACATCTGGTACAAGGGCAGTGAACATACACAATTTAGCCACGACAAAACCACGAAACCATATATGATTACACATAATTTAAATAAACATCCAAGCCATCTAAAATGAACAGCTAGTACAAAAAGGGGTACAACATACAGAACGTCCCATTCATCACAAAAAATGAACATCCATTCAATGCAAAAAGAACATCTGGTACACACCACTTCCAAGAAAATGAACAACATTCGCACAGATGGATCAAAGACATCCATCCAACAGGTTATCATAAATGAACATCTCATTCATCACAAATGAACATCTGGTACAACAGCGATGAACATACACAACGTAGACACGTCAAAACCTTTAAATCATAAATGATCATTTATAGAAGCATCAATGTACATCTGATTGATCTAAATAAACATCTACTCCATCTAAAATGAACATTCATTACAAAAGGGGATAAAACATACACAATGTATGCGCACCACACATCCACCCAAATGATCATTCGCATAACACATTAGAATGAACATCCATTCAATGCAAAATGAACATCAATGCACAGAGGGATCAAATATATCAAAAACATGGTTCACATCCATTTAACCCTCTTCAATGTCATCAAATGTCATCCCTTATGTTGTGACTCACAACGAATGGGGTTTAATCCATATTGAAATGACCATCACAAAGCCTTAATTACACACACCAACACCTATTATCAAACAATAAACATCAACAATATAGTATATGAACAACAATTAGACTACCGTAGGTTGTGTCAAAATAGATGAATTCCAGACGTCCTATCATTACCCAACCCCCATATTGAACAACAAAAACCCAAAATTGATGAATTTCGATCATCCGCAATCACATTTACATCTTGTTCTTGCTCTGTTCATTCTCTGACTCAATCACTTGCTTCAACGCCATGTTCAACAGCACAATTCCCCTTCTATCCTAACAAAAACACATTCAATAACTCAAATTGCAACCAAAACTTCGCCCCATCTGTTCTGAATCAAATACACATACTGAAGTTCATGATTATAGCACTATACAACTCCAAGAATACAAATACACCAGGGTTTTCATTATATATATATATATATATATATATATATATATATATATATATATATATATATATAATTTGAGGGGTCCATGGGTGAGGGTCCACGGGTCCGTGCTTAGACCTGGACCCAGACCCGTTTTGTTTTTTTCGGACTCAAACCCAACTCGGACCCGATAGGTTCAGTTTTTTGGGCCCTAGACCCGCCTAAATGGGGTGGGTCCGAGCTGGTCTGGGGCGGGTCCAGGACCCATTGCCATCCCTTCTTCTTCTTCTTCTTCTTCTTCTTCTTCTTCTTCTTCTTCTTCTTCTTCTTCGTCTTTTGGCATCCATCTGAAACCCATTCTCTTACAAAATAACCGAACTAGATTTTACATTTGAACCAAAAAAAAAACCAAATCCATGGCATGCCTAGTCATCATTTTGGGCCAAATGTTTAATTGCAAATTGGGACCTCCATGTCCTCATAAGACCATTAGGTCAAATTTGCTTATGGGTCGTCCTTCATGGTCATTAACCCTCAAATTTAGGTAAGTATGGATTGTATTTCAATTTTAGGTAATGTTCACTCTAAAAACATGACTCGGGTGTATTGAAAATTCAAGTGAATACGAGCCAGATGTTCTTTAAACAGTAACAAATTTCTTTTTAGGGTAAATACGGGTGGGGCATATTTTAGTTTGGGTAAATTTCACTCTAAAAATATGATCCAAGTGTATAATATGTAGGGATGGCGGTCGAGTCCGAATCCGAAGCGAATCCGATTTGCTCCGACTAAAAAATTTGAATCCGAATTCAACTAAAAAAATTCTGAATTCGAATCCGATTATAAAAATCCGACACCGATTATAATTGGGGCGTGTATGGAGGGGACCACCTCTGATCCGATTATGTCCGATTAAATCCGATTACAGTCGATCCGATTAAGTCCGATTATAATAATTAATATAAAAAATTAAAAAAAAACTGAAAATAAAAATTAAAAAGTTAAGAATTATTGTCGGTGTTTTATTTTAACAAGTATGATATATAATCAGAAGTAAACGGAGTTAGAAGTAATCAGAGTCGGAGGAAATCATTTTATGGAAACGTATAACAGCTAATCAGAGTCGGAGGTAATCGGAGGTAATCGGAGTCCGAGTTAGAGTTGGGTACCTCCAATTAAGTTTGGATTTGGAGGTCCTCCCACCTCTAATTAATCGTATTTGGTGGTGGACCTCCACCTCCGATTATTAATTGGAGCGAAGGTGGAGGTACTGTTTAGGCCCATTTTTAAGCCTAAATAACAAGCTAATTCTTAGCCTTTTGACTCATTTCTTGTTTATTTTCATGTCTTTTACTACGTTTTTGGTTATTTTGTAGGTTTTGGTGTTTTTACTTGAAAACATAGCAAAATGGACTATTTTGGAACATTTTTTGGGAATCCCGAGATTCCCCGGGCCAAGCCGAGTCAAGGGCTAAGTGAGAAGCAAGGCCAGACATGTCAAACAGCTCGAAGATTAAGTTTTGCAGGGTAACACCCACTACGGCCAGTGTAGCGGGTGCTACCAGACTCACTTGTGCGCATCAAAACCGTAGCACCCGCTACGCTTTAGGTAGCGGGCGCTACGCCCAAAGGATTTTCCGCCCCGAGGAAGACCGCACCTGCGATCTAGAAGACAGCACCCCCGGTTGTTGAAGCGCCTGCACAGGAGTCACGGCCAGAGGAAGACCGCACTGCGGTCTTGGAGACAGTAGCTGCTGTCTTGCGTAGAAGAGAAGAATTCGCCCAAGTCCTTCGCAGGACCGCACCTGCTGTCTCCTAGATTTCACGCGGTTTCATTGCTTGAAGTGTTGCGTTTTGTGAAACCCCTTTTGCTATTCATAAATACCCTTTGAACGATTAGTTGAGGAGAGACACTGAGAGCTGGATTGTTAGAGAGAAAAGCACCATTAGGGTGAGGATTAGAGAAATTCTATAGTAATTAGTGAGTGATTAGTTGAGGTTTAGAGCATTTGTATTAGATTCTATTGAAGTTCTATTGAAGATCTGAAGATTTCTATCTATATTGGAGCTTGGAGTCTTATTTGTTCTTAATCATCCATTCCATTATCATCATATAATGAGCATTTCTTAACCCCTACTCTCTTTTAATTTTCTTTATTAGTATTTCAATCTCTGTTTTGCTATTAGATTGTTTTGTGCTTGTGATACTTGGATTATTGCATTTGCCAGCTAGTTTCCCTGTTTTTGATCAGGAATGTTGGAGTTGTTGATGTTTGTTAGCATGTTAATTAGGATGATTAGAGGCTAGAATCATTTGGGTTAGGGAGAAATTAAGGATGTGAATGGTTAATTGGGCTTGGGTTAGCAAGTTTAGGTGGTAATTAGTAGGAGAATCAATTTCCCACTCCTATTCTTCCCTTAAGTGGGATGTATTCGGGATCAAAAGCTCTTGAATATATCCAACACTTGTGTTGGAAGATAGGAATTGGGATAGTTAATGCTCACCCACGATAGTGGAAGGAGGTTAACTAGGGAGTCCCGTTTCATTAACCTTCCGGGTCCGTGGTGGACTTTGAGGAAGTTAATCTGGATTATCCTCAAAAGAGGAAATCCGGTGGGTTTTCTCTAACGGTTTTTCCATTTGATTCCTCTATTTTGTTACCCCCTAATTGCAAAACCCTTTTTCTTATTACAGTTTACATCCCAAAATCTCCCGACACCCATTTTCCTCCTTTCACCGAACCTTAGTGTGTGTTTGTGTTTTGGTTTCGCTGTTTATCACCCAAAGACTTTTTAATATCTAGTGGCCTTACCTAGATTCAGTCGCTTTTGTTCTAGGCCCTTTGCTCCCTGAGAGAGAACGACAAATACCGGATCACGAAACCACGTTACACAAAATGGAGCCGTTGCCGGGGATGCAAGCGCACCTAGCTTAGCTTCTCGATTTTAGGTTGTTTAAGATAATTTCCTTTGCTAGAGATTTGGTACCTTTAGTTGTTAAGAATTTGATTCTTCTATTGTTCTTTTATGTATGCAGACTCCATCTCTACGTAGCCGACCGCCTAAAACTCCACCGATTTCGAACCCGGAGAATATTATTCGCCAAGCAAACGCTAGCTCGAGACGAGAGAGATGACAAGCAGAGCAAGGGAGGATTGAAATTCCAATGGCTGACGGAGTACCGGATCAACCCCGTACCTTAGCCTCGTATTCATTACCATCCTCGGGTATGGGAGGTGACCCCATCATATTACAAGAATTACCAACAAATGCGTCATTCGAGTTTAAACCATATTTGCTTGAAATATTTGAGAACGCTCTATACCATGGAGGTGAACATGAAAACCCCATTGATCATATCAATAGGTTCGAGCAACGTATTAGGTTTGTACAAATGAACGGAGTTTCCGCTGAATATATGAAGTTGAAGTTCTTCCCTCTCACCTTGAAGGGGAAGCCATTATTGTGGCTCAATACTTGTCCACCGGGTACTTATTCTTCATGGGACGCCCTCAGTCATGATTTTTTGCAAAGGTTCTTCCCCAATGATGAGACATGTCGATTGAGGCAAGCTATTAAGAGTTTCAAACTAGAAGCCGGTGAAACCTTATTTGAAGCGTGGGGGAGGTTCAAAGGCCTCCAACGGAGATGTCTTCACCACAATCTTGAAGATTGGCTCCTTTTACATCATTTCTACTCGAGATTATGTAGTTCTTTGTGAGAATCTATCGATCATGCCTCCGGTGGCATGTTTCTCAAGAATACGGCGGAAGAGGCAAATGTATTTCTTAATGAGTTATCCACATTGGGGAGGAGGTCCTGGTTCAAGAGAAGGCGGTACTTCTTTGGAGAGCAACCCCCCAATCACATTTCTTATGAATGTCGTATTTGAGATGCAACAAAAGAAGGCCTTAGAGGAGACCACAAGGCAAGTTAAAGCCGCTCAAGAGATACCAATGCTTATTTCTACCCCGGATGCTAGAGTTGTTGTGTGTGATTATTGTGGAGGACCACATCCTCTACAACAATGTGGTGAATGTCAATCCGAGAAAGTGCAAGCAGTTTATCCTAACAATAACCTTTCCTACTCCACTCAACATCCAGCTCGTCCTCGTGGAAACTACGCTTATAACCAATAGCCCCCACAAAATCAAAACCCACCTCCCGGATTTCAAAACCAAAACCGTCGTCCATACCAACAAAACACTCACCATGGTCAATCATCCCAAACATCCAAACCACCCCAAGAGTTTTCCATTGAGCAGTTGTTGCAAAAGATTTCGTTAACCCAAGATCGAGGCCAAGCCCGTATTAAGAACCTTGAATTGCAATTAGCTCAAATGGCACAACAAGCCAAACCTATCCAATCTCTTACTAGCCAACCTCAACCCAACCCCAAGGGACAACTTAATGCAATCACATTGAGTGGTAGAGATATTGAGGGTCCTAAAATGGTGGATGAAAATGTCTTGGCAGGAAAAGAAGGTGATGTGGTGGATATTACGGAGCAGGAGAACTTGAAAGAGAAAGAGGAGAGTGAGTTTCTTTTCGTGGAGGGAAGTGAGGAGATTTGTGAGGAAGAGCATGGAGAATCTAGTTTTGAAAAAGAGTTGATTGAGAAAGAAAGAGAAGAGATGGAGAGAGTGAGAAAAGGGAAGGGAGTTATGATAGAAGAAGAACCAATTCAAGTTATTGAGAAGCCAAAACTACCACCGGTGCCTTTTCCGGAGCGGTTGGCCAAACTAAAGTCCGATGCTAAATTTTCGAAGTTCATAGAGATGCTCAAGAAACTTCAAGTGAATATTCCATTCCTAGATGCTAAATTTCCAAAGTTCATAGAGAAGTCTACTATTCACTTGACAGCCGATTGTAGTGCTATTATTGAGAACAAAACCCCGGACAAACTCGCTAACCCCGAGAGTTTTTCCATTCCTTGCACTATTGGTGATACGAGGATTGGTCGTGCTCTATATGATTTGGGAGCTAGTGTAAGTGTTATGCCTTATTCTATATGCCGGAAGTTGAATCTTGATAATTTGACTTCCACAACAATCAATCTTCAATTGGCCGATCGTTCCGTGCATAGACCAATGGGTATATTAGAAGATATTCCAGTCCAAGTGGGCAAATTTTTAATGCCATGTGATTTCGTCATCTTGGAAATGGATGAAGACATCAATATCCCTATTATTTTGGGAAGCCCATTTCTTGCTACGGCCGGGGCAATGATAGATGTGAAGCATGGTCGCATGACATTAAATATCGGTGGTGAGAGCATTATTTTCAACCTTGAGGAATCTTTGAAAAATCCTTTGTATGAGGATTCATGTTATGCCATCGATGTCATGGAGGTGCTAGTTGACAAATCTATAGAAGAATCTCATTTGCTTGAGTCTACATGTGATGATCCTTTGGGAGCATGTCTCCTAGAATCCTTTCAATTTGAGACCGACGACACCGACATCGCGTTTCTCACCAACCTTCTTGATTCGTCACCAACACATGAGGAGATTACTAATGATGAGCCTCATATTGAGTGTATGGAAATCCAAGAAGTTCTTTGCAAAGGTATGTCCTCTTCCCAAGCTAAACCCTCTCCCTCTCAATTAGAGCTTAAACCCTTACCCCCTTCTTTACAATATGCTTTTTTAGATGAGGAAAAGTCTTGCCCTGTGATTGTGAATGCTAAATTGCATGAATCTGATTTGTCTAAGTTGCTTGATTTGTTGAAAAAGCATAGGGGTACATTGGGGTATAAAATTGAGGATTTGAAGGGTATTTCTCTATCCATATGCTTGCATTCCATTAATTTATTAGAAGATGCAAAACCAACTAGGCAACCACGTAGGTTGAACCCTAATATGCAAGAAGTGGTAAAGAAAGAAGTAGTCAAGCTTTTAGCCGATGGGATCATCTTCCCCATTGTAAATAGCGAATGGGTAAGCCCGGTTCAATGTGTGCCTAAGAAAAGCGGGATGACAGTTCTTGAGAACGAAAAGAATGAGCTTGTTAGTACCCGAACCGTCACAGGATGGCGGATGTACATACACTATCCCCAATTGAACAAAGTGACCAAGAAAGACCACTTTCCCCTCCCCTTCATAGACAAAATGTTAGAGAGGTTATCGGGTCATTCATTCTTTTTCTTTTTAGATGGGTACTCAGGATTTTTCCAAATTCCAATTCATCCTGCGTATCAAGAGAAGACTACTTTTACTTGCCCATATGGTACATTTACATATAGAAGAATGCCTTTTGGTTTGTGCAACGCACCCGGTACATTTCAACGATGCATGATGGCCATATTTAGTGATTATATTGAGCATTGTATAGAAGTTTTCATGGATGATTTTTCTGTCTATGGCCATTCGTTTGATGATTGCTTGGATAATTTGGAGAAAGTTCTTATTCGTTGTGAGGAAGTTGATTTGGTTTTGAACTGGGAAAAATGTAATTTCATGGTAGAGGAAAGTATTGTCTTAGGGCATTTAATTTCATCGAGGGGCATCGAGGTTGACAAAACAAAAGTTGAAGTGATAGAGCACCTACCACCCCCGGTTTCTGTTAAACGGGTGCGTAGTTTCCTTGGCCATGCCAGTTTTTATTGCCAGTTCGTCAAGGACT
Source organism: Portulaca oleracea (assembly GCA_029582165.1). Taxonomy (NCBI): domain Eukaryota; kingdom Viridiplantae; phylum Streptophyta; class Magnoliopsida; order Caryophyllales; family Portulacaceae; genus Portulaca; species Portulaca oleracea. The sequence continues at coordinate 4,990,520 of CM055878.1, read as the reverse complement.
TTTCAAAAATCGCTCGTCCTTTGACCGATCTCTTTTGCAAAGATGCCCCATTCTCCTTTACTAACGAATGTCTTGAGTCCTTCTATAGGTTAAAGCATTCATTGATATCTGCGCTGGTTGTCTAACCTCCGGATTAGACCTTGCCTTTCGAAATCATGGTTGATGCGAGTGACTTCGCAATTGGAGCATGCTTGGCTCAAACCAAAGATAGGAAGTCGCGGTCATTTACTATGAAAGCTATGCACTCGATAGTGCTCAGAAAAATTATACAACTACAGAGAAGGAGCTCTTGGCCATCATCTTTGCCCTAAACCAATTTCGTCAATACCTCATGTTTTCCAAGGTTATTGTATATACGGACCACGCAGCGATCAAGTTCTTAATAGGGAAGAAAGAAGCAAAACCAAGCCTTATTCGTTGGGTTTTACTTATGCAATAGTTTGACTTAGAGATTCGTGACAAGGCCGGAACCAAGAATGTGGTGGCCGACCACTTGTCAAGAATCCTTGTTTATTTAGAGGATACTCAACCCATCGAGGACTCTTTCCCGGATGAACATCTTATGTCCGTCAAGAATGCTCACCCATGGTATGCCGATATCATCAACTACTTGGCAAGTGAGGTGTTCCCTAAAAATGTAACCCCTCACCAAAGGAAAAAATTCTTTCATGATGTGAAGCATTTCTTTTGGGATGATCCATTCTTGTTCCGTTTATGTAATGACGGAATGTATAGAAGATGCTTCCGCGAGAGTGAAGTGAAATCTATGTTGACGCATTGCCATGAGTTTCCATGCGGAGTTCATGGAGGATCCCAAAAGACGGTTGCTAGAGTTCTACAAGCCGGTTATTGGTGGCCAACCCTCTTCGAGATGCTTATTTTCATGTCAAATCGTGCGATAAATGTCAACGGTCCGGGAACATTTCCCGGAGAAATGAGACGTACACCACTGAGTTTTATTCTTGAGGTGGAGGTTTTTGATGTGTGGGGGCTAGACTTTATGGGTTCATTTCCATCCTCAAGAGACTATCAATATATCTTAGTGGTAGTTGAATAAGTGTCAAAGTGGGTTAAAGCGATTCCATGTGTGAGATGCGATGGAAAGTCTGTGGCAAAGTTTTTAAAGAAAGTTATTTTTCCCAGATTTTGTATTCCGAGGGTCATTATTAGCGACAATGGGTCTCAATTCATTGAGAAGAGGTTTGAGTCTCTTTTGTCTAAATATGGTATTAATCACAAGAGAGGACTTCCTTATCACCCTCAAACCCAAGGCCAAGTGGAAATTTCGAATCGTGCCATTAAAGAAGTTTTGGAGAAGACGGTTAGTTCCTCACGAAGAGATTGGGTAGATAAGCTAGATGATGTTTTATGGGCTTATCGTACCGCATACAAAACACCAATAGGAACTACTCCATACCGCCTTGTCTGCGGCAAAGCATGCCATTTTCCCGCAGAACTCCAACATAAGACAATGCGGGCTATCAAAAAGATGAATTACGATCTTAAGGCGGCTAGGGCGAATCGATTGTTCCAATTGGAGGAGCTCGAGGAATTAAGACGACACTCCTTTGAAATCAATAGGATTTACAAGGAACGAACCAAGGCTTGGCACGACAAGAGGTTGAATGATTGAGATTATGAGGTTGGTGATAGAGTTCTCACATTCAATTCGAGACTAAAACTCTTTTTCGGAAAGTTGAGATCGAGATGGTCGGGACCTTTCGAAATTGTGAGAATCCTTCCCACTGGAGTTGTGGAACTCGAGAACGCCAAAGGAGAGTGATTCAAGGTAAATTCCTCAAAGATCTAGCCATATGTTATGGGAGAAGAACATGCGGGGACAGTTGTGGTGTTCCTCGCTGATTTTGATGGTTGAAAGAAGAATTAGGTCGAGCTGGAGACCTAAAGCAAGCAACCTTGAGGAGGTACGTACTACTTTCCTCTTCTTTAGTGTTTTTCATTTCTTTCTTGCATTCTTTTTTTTTTGGCCTAATGTTTCTTTTGTTTTCTTCATGTCGTAGTCTTAGAAAAGAAGAGAGAAAAGAAAGAAAAAGAGAAAAAAAAAGAGGAAATAGAAAAATTTGAGAGTGAGAAGAAAAATTTGTGAAGAGAGTGATTCAATATAGTTTTAAGTGTTGAAAGATGTCTTCGAATGTCTATGAGTGTGAAGAAAAGAGAGTTTAATAATGAGAGGAGTAGGAGTCCTAGGGCTTAATTTTATTTTCAGGTGCTGAGCCAGAACAAGGTAGCAGGCGCGACCTGCCATGTAGCCCCGTCGCGCCCGTCACCAAAGACGTAACGCCTGCGACCTCTTCCAGAATTTCCGCCAGAACCAGACCGCACCTGCTGTCTGCCTACTTCGCACCTGCGGTCTTGGTGAACTGAATTTCCCAGTTTTTCCTTCAGACAGAGACCACACCTGCGGTCTACCTACACCGCACCTGCGGTCCATCGAGCTGCGATTTTTGTCGGGCTTCTTACCTTATTTCTCCCTCATTTGAACTCATTTGTTCTTTACTCCACACCCTCAAACGACTCTTTCTCTCTCTAAAAACCCTAATACCCAAACCCTAAAACTCTCAATCTCTCACAAATCATCCTTCTCTACTCTCCCAAATCGCGAATCCGTGGCCTTAACCGCGCCACTCTCAACCATTTTCACCCTTTTGAAGTTTTCAAGTGTGATTTTGGCTGGTTTTCCTTCCTTGGGAGTCGACTATGGCAATGTAACATGCTAAGCCTCTTTCTCAGGTATTTCTTGCATCCTTGTGTGTCAATTTCGTTTGTTAGCTGATTCTGGGTGTTGTTTGTGAGTTTTCTTGATTGAGACTTAGGGTTTGCACAGGTCTGGTTGTTTCCATTACTCTCTATTCTTTACTTGCTCTCATGGGTTGACCTAAGCGTGCCCGAACTGAGAAAGAACCACCCACTCCACCACCTGAGTCGTCGAAACCAGATAAGAATCGTTATAAGGCGCAACCAGCTTCTCTTATTCAACGTGATCCAAAAGTGAAAGTCACTGTCAGTGATGACATGCATAAACAACGGTTTATGAGATTCAAACAACGGAAGATATGCGCCCCTGACGTCTATGACGAAGAAACGACAAAAGATGTCTACTACAAGCCAAGCATTGATTACTTCATAAAAACCTTGTACTGGGAGGTATTTTTCACTATCAGTGACCCGATTATTGACCAGCCGGTGCTTGAGTTTCTGAGTTCATTGGTGGTTAAGGAAGACGGAACATCAAATGCTACTTTTAGCTATCGGGTGGCAAAGGAGGAGATTACATGTTTGGTTCATGACCTTTGGCGCGCATTGGGTCTTCCCTTGGACGAATTCTACTACGAATTTTGTGCCAACTTCGATAAGCAAGAGGTGATGAGAGCCCTCACTTATTGGAGGCGAAGGAATCCAAAAGTCCGAAGTCAACATTCAAAGATTCATTGCCCGAATAATTCTAAGGCTCGGGATTTTTGTAATCTAACTATTCGACTTCTTAATCGAATTATTTCATGTTCCGTCGTTGGTGGAGATATTGGGCGTTCAAATGTTCGTAAGGACGATCTCTTCGTGATCTCAATGTCGTCAACGGTCTTCATGTCAACACGGGCTCCTACATTCTTCGTTGTCTTCGGGAAATCAGTCATGAAGTTGGTCCTTTGACAGTTGGCATGGGACATATAATTTGTCACTTTCTCAAGAAGCAAGCCTTCGATTCTTATCTAGCCAAGTGGAACCCGAGATACTTTCCCGATCCTATCGGTGGTGTTCTGTTGCGAAAGATGGAGTTCTTGAAAAAACATCGGACACAAACAATTTACCACCACGGTCATGGACTCCATTGTGTTGCAATTCACTTGGACCATGATCACGCAGAAGGCTGGTTGGATATCACCGACCGACGCAACTGGTCGTGTGGTCAAAGGCATGGAGGCCGTCGTGTGGTGGGTGGTCCTTTTGAATCCGATGGGGATGATGATGAAGAAGGTGAGGAAGAAACTGAACACGAGGAGGAAGAAGAGCAAGCACAAGGAGAGAATGCAAGTACAAGCCAAGCTGAAGGTACCTCATTAGGACGTCTTAGTGCTCAACTTGAGGAATTACATGCCGAGTTCCGAGCGCAACGAGCATTACCAAGGTCAACACAATTTGCTTGGAAGTTTGCAAGATCTTTTACATGCACAACAAAAATATTCAATTGCAGCTTCAACACCAACCCCATCCTCCTCCGGGAGGATCCGATTGCTGCACTATTTGTAAGCGTCCCCGCCCCCACTTGATCTCTTTCATTGTCTTTACATGTTTTTCTGCATGTAATATAAGTGTGGGGGGGTGCTTCATCGGGGATTTGGTGGGGAGGAAAGAAATTATGGGTTTGGCATGTGTTGTCTAGCTTTTGGCTTGTGTGATGGTTGGCTCCAAGAGTGTTTGGTTTGCTTTTGTTTTTGTGTTGATATATCCTTCGCATTTGTGTCACAACACCGATTTGGGTTTCTTTGGATGGGTTGGTCTGGTTTGCATTCGATTTATTTGGATGTAGGATCGGGTTGTGGCGAGTATCTCAACCTTATTTCCTGCCTCAAAAGAGTGAGATTCGAGGATAAGGTTTATCATTGACAATGTACATATTGTGCATATTTTTTTCTAGCATTTTAGTGTTAAGTTGTTTTTCTATTTTGTTTTTGCATCTTGCATGCACTATTGTCAAGTATAAGTCGTTTCTCTACCTTGATATCGTGTTCTTACTGGTTGACGACTTCGGATCATGGCTTAAGCATTTATTTTAGAAGAACTTGAGGTAATATCTTTCTACCCTTCTCTTTACTTGATGAGTATTATGATCCGTTGCATGCTTGATCTTTATTTTTGGTGGCGTGCCCCTAAGTGTGAATGTGTTGGGTATATTTTGCTGATGGAGCCGTGTGGGCTCGGGTCGGCACAACTTACATGTTAGTTGTTTTATGTGTTTTTATCTAGTTTTTCTACCCTTTTTCTGTGACACCTTCTCACAAGGAGGACATTGTGAAGCTTTAAGTGTGGGTGGGGGGGTGGGGGACATTTCATGCTCAAGGGTAGATAACCTAGATCTTTTAATTTTTTTTCTTACTTTTGCCTAAAATTTGAAAATTTTTGGGCGAAAAAGGAGGAAAAAGAGAGTGAAAAACCTTAAAAGTTTTCATTTTTGCTTTGCTTTTGTTTTTTCTTCGTTTCTTGAATATTGTTGTCAAAATTAGGAAGACTTTCTTAATCTTCTTTAAAAGAAACCGGTTTGAGCATTTTCGACCCTATCTTGGGCGTTGTCATGACTCATTTAATTAGATTCCCCTCATTGACTGTCTAGCGAGATCCCTGTTTGATTTCACATCCCGGTTGAAATTGTGACACTCGAGCTTGTTGAAAAAAAAGAAGAAAATGAAAAAGAAGTGAATTCTTAATTAAATCAATTAATTGGTTCGTGTCGGTCGAATCCGACATTAACTAGTATGTAGTTAGTTTACCTACATGGGACTGGCATTAGCGGTACGACGTTATTACCCCTTAAACATCCATCGTTTGTGATGATGAGGTGTACGGAAAAGCCTGTATTGGGAGGGTAAACCCCATTATCGGCCGTTCAAATTCCTGAAATGCTAGCGCCAACCTTTATTAATCTAAATAAAAGTCTTACCTTGCGTTTCCTATGGCCCACACCAAGCCAAGGGCGACATAAATAAAGGAAAGACACCGCTTTTATTTCCTTTCTCGCTTTGTTTCGAGCTCCAGTGTGAGTTTTTCTTGGGGTCGATCAGAATCAGTCAGAACCCACAAAGCACTTGCGCGCATAGGATTTAGCTTTGCATAAGGTGTCGGGGATCGAAAACCTTTAAGATTGGCAATTGCTTGAGTTAGGTGTATTTGAGATGCTCAAAACGGTTCCTTTTGGACGATTAGTATCATTTTCTTGATTGTGATTGCATGATTCCTTGAAGCAAGCTGTTTTCCTTTTCCTTTTCTTTCTTTGGTTTTGATTTTCACTTTCCCTCTCTCCTTTTTCTTTGGCTTTTATGGGTAGAGTCGCTACAGACCCTCACGAGCCAATCTCGTCTACCCGGGCTGCCGGGGGTTCAAACGGCTTGGTGCATACGCTAAATGCACTCGTTTCCTCCCATGACAGAGGAGTTTGTGTTAGTTTAGGAAGTTTTCATTTTGTTTTGCTCGGGACGAGCAAAATTTTAAGTGTGGGGGGGTGTTTAGGTCCATTTTTAGGCCTAAATAACGCCCTAATTCTTAGCCTTTTGACTCGTTTCTTCTTTATTTTCATGTCTTTTACTACCTTTTTGGTTATTCTGTAGGTTTTGGTGTTTTTACTTGAAAACATAGCAAAATGGGCTATTTTGGAACATTTTTTGGGAATCCCGAGATTCCACGGGCCAAGCCGAGTCCAGGGCTAAGTGAGTAGCAAGGCTAGACATGTCAATTAGCCCGAAGATTAAGTTTTGCATGGTAACGCCCGCTACAGTAGCACCCGCTACGCTTCATGTGCTCATCAGAACAGTAGCACCCGCTACGCTTCATGTAGCGGGCGCTACGCCCAAAGGATTTTCTGCCCCGAGGAAGACTGCACCTGCGGTCTAGAAGACAACACCCGCGGTTGTTGAGGTGCCTGCACAGGAGTCACGGCCAGAGGAAGACCGCACCTGCAGTCTTGGAGACTGCAGCCACTGTCTTGCGTAGAAGAGAAGAATTCGCCCAAGTCCTTCGGAGGACCGCACCTGCGGTCTCCTGGATTTCACGCGGTTTCGTTGCTTGAAGTGTTGCATTTTGTCTAACCTCTTTTGCTATGTATAAATACCCCTTGAACGATTAGTTTAGGAGAAACACTGAGAGCTGGATTATTAGAGAGACAAACACCATTAGAGTGAGGACTAAAGAAACTCCATAGTAATTAGTGAGTGATTAGTGGAGGTTTAGAGCATTTGTATTGGATTCTGTTGAAGTTCTATTGAAGATCTAAAGAACTCTATATATATTGCAGCTTGGAGTCTTTTTTGTTCTTGATCATCTATTCCATTATCATCATATAATGAGCATTTCTTAATCCCTACTCTCTTTCAATTTGCTTTATTAGTATTTCAATCTCTATTTTGCTATTAGATTGTTTTGTGCTTGTGATACTTGGATTATTGCATTTGCGAGCTAGTTTCTCTGTTTTTGATCATAAATGTTGGAGTTGTTGATGTTGTTAGCATGTTAATTAGGATGATTAGATGCTAGAACCCTTTGGGTTAGGGAGAAATTAAGGATGTGAGTGGTTAATTGGGCTTGGGTCAGCAAGTTTAGGTGGTAATTAGTAGGAGAATCAATTCCCCACTCCTATTCTTTGATGTATGCTAGCTCACAAAGATCAGAGTATTGAACTAGAATGCATCATACAACTCACGTACAGACCAGAGTGACTGTAAAAACAATAGCTAATTTGAAACAATTGGCTGGATTAGAAGACAACCCAACGAGGAAAATAAAAGAAAGGCTTGCTTACAGTTGATACAGACACACCACAACTGCAATCAAGGGCAAAGGACTCTCACATTCATACTCCTACAGACATACCAGAGTAAGGATGATCAAGCACAGGTGACACTTGCTGGATTCTTGCCAAAATCCGGTGACAGTAGCTGATTTAACCAAGACTTTGAGAGTTATCTGCTACTCACAAACATATAAAGGTTCTTAGACACTCGAGAATACTATTGAATGAACACTAAGATGCCTTTCATTGCTGGAAACTTCAGAATATAAAGACTACCTTAGTTTGATTAGCAGCTGCTTAAGCATAAGCTAACTAACTAATCTCCGTGGACTAATTCTAACTTACAAAGCTTAAAACAAATACATTTGATTACATCCTAAGCTAGCAAATATGATCCGGATTACATTTGTTTAGAAAATAAAAGGAGAATGCTAGCTAAAACCTGATTGGACCAAATGCCAAAAGAGTGGCAAAATGGACCAATAAGAGGCTTTCCTGCTTAAGGGGGTAAAACTTAAAGTTACTGAGGTAATTCTCGTGCGAAAGTTAACCTGGATATAATCTGAACAGGTTAAGATCGAGCTGGGAAGACCAAAACAACCCCAATGGACAGATAACAAAAGACTTAGCCTCGAGGCGAGGTTCGGAAAAGCGATAACAAACAACCTGTTGGGATTATGCATTCGACATCTGAAACTTGTTGTTGCCATGCTCGAACATGCTGGGACTTGGCTTAGACTTGAAAATGGCATGGCAAAGAACAAAAAACTCCTCAGGAACCTTGGTTGAATCTTCCTCAATCAATAGATAGGACATTGAGAAAGACTGCTGCTTGGATTGTTGCTGCTGGGAACAGAATTTGGACTGAATGACGAATGCTGATGGACTGGATGGTTGTAGTTGCCAAGACTTGTCTCTCAAGTGTGTAACAAGCTTGGATGGATGTTGTTGGTGGGTTGGTGGATGCTGGTGAAGTTGTGAACCTGCTACTGGGTAGCTGAACTGCTGAGTGACATGCTGAATGACCTGCTATCCTTGCTGGGATTTGGAACCCTGCTGTTTCTGTTGGAAATGTTTCCTTAGCTGCTGAGTTTGGAATTTCAACATGGTCTCCTCCTTGTGCTGCTGCTGAAAGTGCTGGTGAAGCTCCTATGGATGCCTCCTTTGCTGATGAAGCTGCTACTTATTGTTGTTCTTCATGATGGTCTCCATCATTCTTCCCTCAAGTGGGATGTATTCGGGATCAAAAGCTCTTGAATACATCCAACACTTGTGTTGGAAGATAGGGATTGGAATAGTTAATGCTCACCAACGATAGTGGAAGGAGGTTAACTTGGGAGTCCCGTTTCATTAACCCTCCGGGTCCGTGGTGGACTTTGAGGAAGTTTCATTAACTTCGAAAGAGGAAATCCGGTTGGTTTTCTCTAACGGGATTGCCATTTGATTCCTCTATTTTGTTACCCCCTAATTGCAAAACCCTTGTTCTTATTACAGTTTACTTCCCGAAATTTCCCGACACCCATTTTCCTACCTTGACCGAACCTTAGTGTGTGTTTGTGTTTTGATTTCGCTGTTTTTCACCCAAACACATTATCTCCAATTTTCTCAAGCACTTCAAAGGGGCCATCTGCTCTTTATAGTAGCTTGCCTTCTCTCTTGGTCGGGAACTTGTCCTTCCTTAGGTGGATCCAAACTAGGTCTCCTGGCTTGAAAGTCACCTTCTTCCTATGTCTGTTTGCTGATGTAGACACATGTTCAGTATACTTGGCAATTTTCTCCTTCACTTGCGGATGAAGCTCCTTTATTTGATCTGCTCTTTTACTTGCTTCAAAACTAAACTTGACAGAAGTAGTTAGTGGAACTAAATCCAAAGGGGAAATTTGATTTTACCATAAACTACTTGAAATGGAGAGTAGCCTGTGGCCTTTGATGGTGCTTTGTTGTAAGCAAACTCAGCATGAGGCAAAAGAGTATCCCATCTTGCTTTATTTTTGTGGATCAGTGCTCTCAATAGGACTCCAAGTGTTCTATTAGTAACCTCTGTCTGGCCATTAGTCTGTGGGTGGCATGTGGTGTTGTACTTGAGCTGGGTGCCCAATTTCTTCCACAATGTAACCCAAAAACGGCTCAAAAACTTGGTATCCCTGTCAGACACCATTGTTTTTGGCACTCCATGCAATCTTACAATCTCTTGGAAGAATAATTCAGCAACTCTGGTGGCATCAAAAGTGGTGTGGCATGGTGTGAAATGTGCCATATTTGAAAACCTATCACCACCACCATGATTGAATCCTTCCCTCTCTGAGTTCCTAGCAAACCCACAATAAAATCAAGGCTGACATCTTCCCAAGGGCTGCTGGGAACTAGCAATGGTGTATACAAGCCTTGGGATAGGCTGTGTGACTTAGCCAATTGACAGACATTGTACCTCTTCAACAGGTGCTCCACATCTTTCCTCATCTTTGGCCAACTGTAATGCTCTTCCAACATCAATAATGTCTTTTCAATCCCAAAATGACTTACTAGACTCCCTCCATGGACTTCTGAGATCAATAGCTCCCTAAAACTGCTCTTGGGAACACACAGTATGTTTCCCTTAAATAAGTAACCCTGGTCTATATAGTACAGACCCAGGGGTTGCTGTTGGCCTTTCTGATACACGTGCTTAAAATCTCCATCCTCCTGATACAATGCTTTAGAATGCTCAAATCCAACAATTCTAGAATCAAGTATATGAAGCAACATATACCTTCTGCATAGTGCATCTGCTCCTTTGTTTAGCGCTCCTGATTTGTGATGGATCATGAAGTGAAACTGCTGCATGAACTCGACCCAAGCAGCATGCCTGGTGTTGAGCTTGTGCTGCCCTTGAATGAACTTCAATGCCTCATGATCACTGTATAGAATGAATTCTACTCCAATAAGGTAGTGCCTCCAGTGTTAAAGAGCTTTAATGATGGCATAGAACTCTTTGTCGTAGGTGCTGTACTTCCTCTTTGCATCATCCAACTTCTCATAGAAATAGACAACTGGCTTGCCCTCCTAGGTCTATACTGCTCCTATGCCAACTCCTGAAGTATCACATTCTACCTCAAAAACCTTGTTGAAGCTGAGTAGTGCTAGAACTGGTGTTGAAGTAAGCATCTCTTTAACTTCTTTAGAGGCTCTTTGGGCTGTTGTTGTCCAAATAAAGGACTTTCCCTTCACCACTTCAGTCATTGGGGCTAAAATGGTGTTGAAATTCTTGACAAATCTCTTGTAAAATGAAGCCCGGCCATGAAAGCTCCTGACTTGATGAATAGAAGTGGGCACAGGCCACTCCCTAATTGCTTTGATCTTCTCCTCATCAACTTGGATACCTGCTGCTGTGACAATGTATCCCAAGAAGTTCACTTGGGATGTAAAGAAGTGACACTTCTTGAGATTGCCAAATAACTCCTCCCTGCTCAGACCTGCTATAGACAAGAATATCATCAAAGTGTACAACAACACTCTTGCATATGAGTGGCTTAAGGACCTGGTTCATGAGTCTCAAGAATGTAGAAGGGGCATTAGTCAAACCAAAGGCATGACCAACCATTCAAACAAACCTCCCTTGGTCTTGAATGTTGTTTTCCACTCATCTCCTTCATAGATACTAATCTGGTAATATCCACTCCTCAAATCAATCTTAGAAAAGACTCCTGTCCCATGTAATTCATCCAACATGTCTTCAAGCCTAGGTATAGGGTACCTATACTTGATGGTGATCTTGTTAATAGCCCTACAATCAATACACATCCTTTAACTCCCATCTTTCTTATGCACTAACAAGGTTGGAACTGCACATGGACTTAGACTCTCCCTAATCATTCCCTTTTCTAACAACTCATCCAACTGCCTCTGTATTTCATTGGTATCTGCTGGTGTCATCCTATAAGCTATCTTATTAGGCAACACTAATCCAGGCACTAGGTCAATTTTGTGTTGGATGTCTCTTTCAGGTGGCAAACCAGGTGGCATTTCCTCAGGAAATACATGCTGATACTGCTGGAGTAAAGGTAGAAATAAAAGGTGGTCATTTTGTGAGGCAGAGGGTTCTTCAAGGTCTAATAGAATTAAGTCCCTCTGTGTGCTAAATTCATGTTGATCAGATAAAAGCAACACATCAAGACTGGGTTCAAGGCATAAGTTTTTGGATTTCTTGGCTTATTGTGAGGGTTTCTTGGGTGTAAGGATGATCTTTCTGTGGTTTAAGATAAGGGTATAGGTATTAGCTCTACCACAATGGCTCACGATCTATCATATAACGAAGGTCGACCCAAAAGCAAATGACATGTATCCATTGGCAAAACATCACACCAGACCTCATCCTTATATGACTGACCAATTGAAAGACTCACAAGGCATCTAGCAGAAATTTGGATACCTTTCCCTGAGCTGAGCCACTAGATGGTGTACGGAGCAGGGTGGGGCTTGGTTGCTAGATTTAGCTTCTTCACCATGGTGCTGGAGGCTGCATTGGTACAGCTTCCACTATCAATAATCACAGAACACACCTTCCCTCCAATAGTGCACCTTGTGTGGAAGATATTCTCCCTCTGCTCTTCTACTTCTTATACTGCTGAGCTGCTCAGGACCCTTTTGATCACCAACAATTCTCCTTCATCTGAACCCTCCTCTATAGCATCATCATAAATGGGGTGATGTTCTGGTTCCTCATAAACCTGTTCTTCTTCCTGCACATTTTCAGAGTCAATAAACAAAGCTGCCTCGTACTCAGCAAGAGTAACCATCCTTTTGTTTGGACATTCTGAGGCAATGTGCCCCAGGCCTTGACATCTGAAACATCTCCTTTCATGAAAAGTTATTCCTGCTGGTGGTGAGGTTCTTTGGGGGTAATTTTGAGATGGTATTTGTGGGGGGTTTTGGAAATGGGGGTCTATTTTGTGGTGCTGGGGTTGGTTGAGGTTTGGGAGCTGGATTATAGGCAGGTTTTTTGTAAGAGTATGGCTGTTTTTGTGGATAGGCTTCGGGTTGGGGCTTTGCCAGATACTCCCCGGACCTTCTCTTCCTTTGCTGCTCCACCTTATGAGCCTTAGAGCTAAATTCTTCTAGGTTGGAGTAGGACTGAAGCTCCATGACATGCCTGATGTTGTCATTCAGACCCATCAAATACTTTACCATGATCTGCACATCATTCTCCCTCAAGTCACATCTCTACAACAAATGGTCAAACTCCTTAGTGTACTCTTCCACAGATTTTCCTCCCTGAATCAACTGTTGAAATTTAGGATAGTTAGACTGCAAGTAATTTTCAGGTAGAAATTTTTCTTTCAACTTATTTTTCATCTTCTCCCATGTTCTGATCTTATCCTTCCTAGGCTTCTCTATTCTTCTTTTCTATAAATTGCTCCACCAGGTTGAAGCATGTCCTCTCAGTTTGAGAGCAACAAGCTTAACCTTACTCTCATCAGAAACCTCCTTAAGATCAAACACCCTCTCAATAGTCTGCAACCAATTTAAGAAAACTTCTGCATCTAAGTCTCCCTTAAACTCAGGTATCTCCACTTTAAAGTCTAATTTTTCCACTCTTCTTTCCTCCCTATCTTGCCTCTCTTCCCTGTCACTCCCTCTCCTATCATACTGACTTCCTCGACCTCCTCTCATTCTGTAACTTCTCCTGATGAATCTCCTGTTTGTTGGAACTCCTCTACCAACATCTCCTATAAAACCAGAATCTCCAACGGGATTATCCTCATCCTCTTCCTCAAAGACATTCTCTGCTTCTTGCTCCTCTTCATAGCCTTGTTCTTTCTCAATCTCATCCTCTTGAATCTGTTTCTTCTTCAGATAAACATAGTGCTTCAACTAATCCTTCACATACTTTACTTGCCTTTCCATTTCATGCTTTTCTCTCAAAGCCTGTTCTGCAATCTTCTGGGGTGTCTTACTGCTGCTCGACATCCTGAAAGATTACAAACAAACTTCCTCCAAGACAGAACACAATGCTCTGATACCAAGATGATGGATGCTAGATCACAAACATTAGAGTATTGAACTAGAATGCATCATACAACTCACATACACACCAAAATGACTGTAATAACAATAGCTAATTGGAAACAATTGGCTGGAATAGAAGATAACCCAATGAGGAAAATAAAAGATAGGCTTGCTTAAAGTTGATACAGACACACCACAACTGCAATCAAGGCCAAAGGAATCTCACATTCACACTCCTACAGACACACCAGAGCAAGGATGATCAAGCACAGCTGACACTTGCTGGATTCTTGCCAAAATCCAGTGACAGGAGCTGATTTAACGAAGACTTTGAGCGTTATCTACTACTCGCAAACATATTGAGGTTCTAAGACACTCGAGAATACTATTGAATGAACACTGAGATGCCTTTCATTGCTGGAAACTTCAGAATATAAAGACTACCTTAGTTTGATTAGCAGCTGCTTAAGCATTAGCTAACTAACTAATCTCCCTGGACTAATTCTAACTTACAAAGCTTAAAACAAATACATATGATTACATCCTAAGCTAGCTAATATGTTCCGAATTACATTTGTTTAGAAAACAAAAGGAGAATGCTAGCTAAAACCTGATTGGACCAAATGCCAAAAAAGTGGCAAGATGGACCAATAAGAGGCTTTCCTGCCTAAGGGGGTAAAACTTTAAGTTACTGAGGTAATTCTCGCTCCAAAGTTAACCTGGGTATAATCTCAACAGGTTAAGATCGAGCTGGAAAGACCAAAACAACCCCTATGGACATATTACAAAAGACTTAGCCTCAGAACTGAGGTTCTAGAAAAACTGATAACAAACAACCCTGCTGGGATTGTCTGTTCTGGCATCTGAAACTTGCTGTTCCATGCTCGAACATGCTGGGACTTGGCTTGGACTTGAAAATGGCATGGCAAAGAACAAAAAACTCCTAAGGAACCTTGGCTAAATCTTCCTCAATCAACAGATAGGACATTGAGAAAGACTCCTGCTTGGACTGTTGCTGCTGGGAGCTGAATTTGGTCTGAATGACCAATGCTGATGGACTGGATGGCTATAGGTGCCAAGACTTGTCTCACTAGTGTGTAACAAGCTTGGATGGATGCTGTTGGTAGGTTGGTGGATGCTGGTGAAGTTTTGAACCTCCTGCTGGGTAACTGAACTGTTGAGTGACATGCTGAATGACTTGCTATCCTTGTTGGGATTTGAAAGCCTGCTATTTCTGCTGGAATTGCTTCGTTAGCTGCTTAGTTTGGAATTTCAACATGGTCTCCTCCTTGTGCTGCTGCTGAAAGTGCTGGTGAAGCTCCTATGGATGCCTCCTTTGCTGATGAAGCTGCTACTGCTTGCTGTTCTTCATGATGGTCTCCATCATTCTTCCCTCAAGTGGGATGTATTCGGGATCGAAAGCTTTTGAATACATCCAACACTTGTGTCAGAAGATAGGAATTGGGATAGTTAATGCTCACCCACGATAGTGGAAGGAGGTTAACTAGGGAGTCCCGTTTCATTAACCCTCCGGGTCCGTGGTGGACTTTGAGGAAGTTAATCCGGATTATCCTCGAAAGAGGAAATCCGGTGGGTTTTCTCTAACGGGATTGCCATTTGATTCCTCTATTTTGTTACCCCCTAATTGCAAAACCCTTGTTCTTATTACAGTTTACATCCCAAAATCTCCCGACACCCATTTTCCTACCTTGACCGAACCTTAGTGGGTGTTTGTGTTTTGATTTCGCTGTTTATCACCCAAAGACTTTTTTATATCTAGTGACCTTAAACCCTACCTAGATTCAGACGCTTTTGTTCTAGGCCCTTAGCTCCCTGAGAGAGAACGACAAATACCGGATCACGAAAACGACGTTACAGGTACCTACCCCCGATTCGCCTCCGACTCATTGCCATCCCTAATAATAAGATTGAGTGTATTTCAAATTCAGGTAAGTACAGGTCAGATGTTCTTTGACAATAAAAAATTCTTTTAGTTTTTTATGGGTAAGATGTTATTTGATAATAAAAATTTCTTTTTAGAGTAAATATGGGTCAGGTGTATTTTGGTTTCGGGTAAATTCCATTCTAAAAATATGACTCGGGTGTTTCTCAAGTTTAGGTGAATACGACCGGGTGTATTTCAAATTCAGCCAAGTACGGGTCAAATGTTCTTTAACAATAAAAATTTCTTTTAGTTTTATGTAAATATATTTTGATACAATTATAATATTTGTACAATCAAAATTTTAAAATTCTTAACATATGACAATGTTTAAAGGATTTTATATTAGTATGAAAACTAAATTGTTGTAAATTGTATTTGAAAAATAAATATATCATAAATTGCATAATATTGTATTATTGTTTGTAATTTTTCATATTTATTATAAACTCAGGCAATATCAACTTAATATAATAAATTTAATATACATAATTACACCAAACTTATATCGTAAAACTATAATGTCTAGCCCGTGCTTTACATGGGCATTCTTTACTAGTATACATAAAAATAAATCCATACAAGGCAAGATAGTCACTATACCTTTAGTACTGTCTATCAGGACTTGCGACTTAACCCATGAAAGGACGGAGATGTAGAGAAGATCAGGTTGGACTTAAGTAGCCACATTATAAAACTCAATTAACTATAAATATTTTAGTTGTTTTTTTATTATGGCAATCCGATCCGTAGAAAAGCAATAGAAATAAAAAAATCTAAAAGATGAGTTCCTCATGCAGGTAACCTAAAATTTGTCAGGGTTAATCCTGAATTAAGTCAAATCCTTTAGTCACTAAAGCCACCGAGGAACAAAGGAACCGAGAGGAGGAAAATTTATCACTAGTGTGTCCAGTCTATAAATGCATAGCTCTACTACAAGTTGGCTTCTTGAGGTGGTTTTGTCTAGTTTGAAAATTAGACACCAAAAGAATGTTGGCATAGAGCCTAATACAGGTCTATTTTGTAATCTAAACTAAGAAGATCTTGACTATGTCATGCTCTCATGCATGGTACCTTACAGTATTTGGAATAAAATCATGACAGATTTAGGTTATCAAGTGTTGCAACTTCATGCTTTTAGACAACTCTATCATGAATAGAAGATGATGAATATTAGAAACATAATTAATAAGACGATTAGCATGGTAAATGAATGCCATTTGGAAAATGTGGTTCGACAAGGACAAATGGGTATTTGAGCAGAAGAGATAGAAAACGTACACACTAATAAATAAGGCTATTGATAGTTAGTTTAAGACGATAGAACTGGAGAAGCGAAGAGAGGTGATGGGGTACAAACAGAGCAAACAGAAAGGTGGATAGCCCCAACCAATTGGACATCAAAAAAGAAAATGTCGACATACCCAACTTATGATAGTCAAAGAGGCTTCAATCTATATTCGACAATGACAAAAAGAACTAAAGATGTTGATTTGGATCGGAGCACAACAGAGAGAAAGATAGAGAGAGTGAAGAGAGAGAAAACAAATGAGAGGAGTGCATAAGTTTGGCACACAATTTTGAGAAGATCCCTTACACCTTTAGTAGAAGAGAGTTAAAAAAAGAAATCCATCAAGCTACTATCATTGATCTTCCTTGTAACTGAACCAAAGTCTGGATGGGGGAGGACAAAAATCACTGATAAAAATGGTGCCGGCTGATAATGCTTATAGTGACTTTAAGTTGCTCTCTGTCGGCTATAAAAAAAAATGTAAATAAACTATTCTTCTTCTATCTAGAATTAGTCATATGCGTAAATGTATGTGAATTAGGCCTAAATTATAGGAATTATGAGAAATAAAGAGAAAATTTAGGACAATAAATTATGGGAATTATGAGAAATTTAGAGAAATAGAGAGAAAATTGATGAAGCTTCAATCCTTGAATACAACCTAAATTAAAACAAAATGGAGGATGGAAATTAATCTCCTATATTAGGAGGGGATTCTGATTTCACGCAGATACGACGGTGAGAAAAGTTAGGAGGGGATTCTGATTTCACGCAGATACGCGAGCGTGATGCTCATGGTCGCGAGCGCGAGCGCGATCGTTCTGGGAAGCCTTCTTCCAGGCCTTCTCTTGTACAGATCGCCGTGGGTGCTACACTGAGTGTCGCGGGTGGCACGACCTTCAGGCCAAAACTCCTCAGGGCGCCACGCCCGCTACGAAAGTGTAGCAGGGGCTACCTTTCTAGGCATGAAATGTAGCCTCGTCGCGCCCGCTAAAACGCATGTGGCAAGTGTGACGACCCTCCCCTTTTTTGTTTTTCCCATCCCGACTCCATTCTTCTTCATTCCTTGGCTCAGCTTGGCTCGAGAAATCCCTCGGGACCTCCTAATTTGCCCTCAAATTACTCCTTTGCCTCGTTTTATTCCTCAAACTTGAGAAACCTATAAAACAACTTAAAGCCAAGTAAGAATAACAAAAACAACTCGGAATCGAATGAAAAGAGCAAGCCCAAGAGCGTAATTTAGGACTAAAAATGGGCCTAAACACTGAGCCGCCTGCGGCGGCCGTTATTGAGGCATATGATAGTAGAGTGCGTGGTGGTGGTGGTGGCGGTTGTTCCTCCATGAGTTGTCGCTGGCGTCTTCTACGGGCATTGGGGAGGTTCTGTCGAGCGATTCTTTTGATCTCAAGATCAATTGGCAAAAGATGATGATCTCTCCAGCACATACACTCAAATAATGAACCAAATTAAACATCCTAAGGTTCTACACAACACCAAACAACTAGGACGAACCGGACTCAAAACAAACAAAAACCAAACAAAATCACTAGGGGGCGCAACTCCCCGGCAACGGCGGCAAACTTTGTTTAACGTTTTCATAATGGACTAGAACAACCATTGTTATGACTCGAGAAGTTGGGGCCCTAATGTTCAAATTGAGTCTTTGGTTTTAAGAAAGGTTCTGAGTAATAGAGTGAAGGTATGTGAAAGGGCCGCAAGCGCACGGTGTGCGGAGTAGCACGTCAAAGTCGATCCTATAGGGACTCAATTAGCAGCACGGAAAACTAATCACTAATGCGATTGCTAAGCTAATCAGGTTTTGGGTGTTGAAAGGTTTTTAGACAGTAATTAAAACTATCAAAGTAAGGAAAAATGATCAAATATTCTATCAAGAGAGAAAGACTTCTAGGGAGAGGCTAACCTAACAACGAGATCGGTTACTAAAACCTAGCTTGCACAATCATACATTTAAGAACGAATCAAGAAAGACAACCATAAGAACTCTACTGCTCTTGGGACGCTAATAGAATTACCTCGATTAACGTCAATTATAACTTTCATATGCTTTTCAAGTTAATCAAAGTTGAAGGTCTCAGATATTCTCGTTATCAAAAGGTTCTCTAGTCTGCTTGCTATTCTTTTCTCAAATTTCACAAAACTAGGTAGAAAGGTTGGTAGTCAGATTATCCTAATTCACCTTTTAGTACTTCTTAGGTTAATCTCAAATTACAAGCATTCTAGGCCTAAAGAACACTCATAAACATGGAAAACACAACCTTTTATTGATTCTAATCAAGAATTTATGCACAAACTAACAACATTTAGTCAAACTACATTGTTTCGGGTTGTAAAACCCTAGAATTCAAGAAAACTACTCACTCATTGTAAAAAAAAAATGAAGCAAGTTCCAAACATCATGATCGAATCCCAAAACAAAGAAAGAAATCGAAAAGAAAGATAAACTACAAAGAATACAACCTTCGAGTCTTTCGATCCCGAGGTGGAGTCTTCCTCGTGAGCGTTGATTATTTCTTCTAGAATTTCAATCTTTGCTTTTCTTGAATTCGTCTGCATCTTAAATCTTAATGGAGAATCGATGAGTAGAAGGGTGGATTAGGTTTTCTTTTCTCTCTTGACGGCTCTAGAATGAAGGAAGAATGATGGATGGATGAAAATAACCGCCACCTTCTTCTTTTTCTCTTCGCGAAAACATGTCATTCTGACGTGTCCGTACAATCTTGAAGAAATGTTGATGTTTTGGCCTCAAAACCTACATATTTGCATAAAAAACAACAACACCAAGTGTAGAAGGGAGATCGGAATAAAAATCAAGGCTCACACTCAAATTAAAGTATCCCTAATTCACTATCGAAAACCCCTAGAAACATAGTCATAAAAAGCACTTATCAATAAGGTTTTAAAGCGAAGGATTAATCAAATAAGGAAAACAAGAGCTCGGGGGTAATACCGGACCAACCTATTGATGAACTAAGCACGGATTTCATGGTTTTAAGAGTGATTCGTATTTGGTTTCGAGTGTATGGATTGCATGGATAAAGTAGGAACGATTTTCCTCTCTTGAGTGGTAAATCGATGCTTACTTCCCAAAGTCTGTCGTCACTCTCGCCTATGACGGATCTTGATAGTATTCGGAGGTAATCTTAAATAATAGGTTCCAAAATCCCTCTAACGAGTGGATTAGGAACTAATTAATCTCACCTCTATCTCCAACTTGATGTTTGGGGGAAGATTTATAACCTCTCAGTACTAAAAACCTCCAACATCGAGTTGAAATAGAGAGAGGAACACTTAATTACCTCATTAATCACCCTAATCCCACTAATTTATGGCTAATCCCCTATTAGGGGCCCTAATTACCCCCTAACCCTAAGGGACTTAGCTACTCATGTTCCTAGCTAACCGTAACTAATAAATCAAAGCAAACTTCAACATAATTCGAACACAACGATGAAAAACTAGCATGGAAACACTAATAAAAGTGATTAAGAACATAAACCAACACAACTTCACTGATTAAGACACACCATTCAGAGAAAGGAGAGTAAAGCTCACTACTTTATGGTTTCAACAGCAAGAAGGAAGAACAAGACTTGCTATTTCAATAAAGAACTTGAATTCTTCAATGAATCACAGGAAATTGCATTAATTCAACAAAAAATATAATTAAGAGTGCACTAATTGTGTTTTAATCAAGGGCTAAAACTCTAAAACGTAAAACTACAAACTCATAATAGCATTGTCGCCATCGAAAAACTCGACGTTTACATTATATGCGTAGGAGAAAAGGGGTCAAAACGCAGTCGTTTTGCCCGGAATAGAATTGGGAAAAATGGGCGTCACAACCGTCACAAGGAGCATTACAACTGTAAGGCCTTAAAATTAACTGAAGAATAATATGGCCTCGCCTCCCTCACGGGTTTGACCTGTGGTTGTCAAGGCCGTAAGAGGCCTTCTGGTTTGGGTTCTCTCTGGGTGTCACGGTCGTGATAAGATGTGTCACGACCGTGAGGGCTTTGCTTCTCGAACCCAGAAATTCCTCTCTAAGCCTGTCATGACCGTGAGACTCGGTGTCATGACCGTAAGTATGTTGTTTTCCCGAACCTAGAATTTCGATATTCTTCATGTGCCACGGCCGTGAGACTCGGTGTTATGGTCGTGACACCCATTCTGTCTAGGGGTTATAATCTCCAGTTTTGATGGCCAAGGGAAGGATGGGTCACAGCCGTGACAATCTTACTCACGGCCTAACACACCTTCTGGTGGCCTTGGTCCTCTTGACTCTCCCCAAGGCTAAGGCTCGGTTTTCCTTCGGCTTAGGTCGGGTTTTCTCCGGATTCATGTTGGGATCCCGACCCTTCTTCAAATAATCCTGGTTTTGACCTGATTTAGCGCACTTTTCCTCCACAAGTACATAAATGCTTAAGAAACCTACAAGGGAAGAAAGAGAACATAAAAACTCTATATTTATTCACGAAACTGAGGAAATGGTAAGCGAAAAGGATGCATTTAGGCTCAAAACAAGCCTATACAATGACTATTCTAAGTAGCATGATTATTGTTGTGCATAGAGATATGATATTTTCCCTTAATGGCCTAGATGGTTGTTCTTTTTCGTTTTGTTGCATATAGGTCGGCAATGGGTCAGGTTCCCATAAGGTCAAGAGTTTCCAGCCATATATAACTAGGGTCCTCGAAAGGTTCGGTCATTAAAGGGTAAGATCATTTACGAGTCGACCTGGTTGATAATGTTAAAAGGTCAGGGAATTGGACTGAGTGTGCCTATCATATCTCAAAATAAATAGTTTTTACTATTATTTTAAATGCTGAACTTACTTGAATATACTATTGATACTCCACATTAAACAATAATTAGCATATTTTTTTTTTGTATAAATACACTTCATTTTAATTATAAAATAAATATGGATCAACCTATTATTTAACCCAAATTCTCCTTGAGAGCCTTGACCCGACCCATAATTATAATGTTAGGATCTCCCGACGTTGTTAGCAGACAAACAATAATAAGGCTAAATAATAAAAAAAGATTCACAAACAGGAATTAACCAAGAAAAATCCAAATCGGGAAAATACAAAATCGTAAACGTTGCACTATCAGAGGGTTCTAAGAGTTTATTAGAGGTTCACAATCCTCCACAATCTCTCATAACCTCCTTAAAGTTACAACTTGAGAGCTCAACCCTCATTGTATATGAGCATCACGCAACTTTCATATGTATATAGAGATTACAAGTCAATATCTTTTGGTATGGATGAAACACTCAATTGCTATGTGAAATAAGCCTAACATTATGTCCTATTTATAAATAGAG
Source organism: Portulaca oleracea (assembly GCA_029582165.1). Taxonomy (NCBI): domain Eukaryota; kingdom Viridiplantae; phylum Streptophyta; class Magnoliopsida; order Caryophyllales; family Portulacaceae; genus Portulaca; species Portulaca oleracea. The sequence goes on along the minus strand of CM055878.1, from coordinate 4,968,432 downwards.
ACAATAAAATCCAAAATCATCCCAAATTAGAGACGTATCAAAAGAGGACTCTGAAACACGTAAATGAAACTACCAAAATCTAGCACGTAGTGTGGTCGTACGAGAGGATCCGTGTTAGCGTTTGTTCGGCCTCGTTTCGAGCCGAATTTCTTCTCTTTTATAGGGTATATTTGCTTGTTTTAACCCCTATTTATATATTAGATATAATGATTTGGTGTTTTGTAGGAAAATAAGGAGTTAGAAGAATTTTGGGCTTAATTGAAGGTTTTTAGGGAATCCCGAGCTATTTCCCGAGTCAAACCAAGTCAACCCGATCCGAGATCCGAGTCAAACCAAGTCAACCCAAGCCGAGAGCCGAGGCGAAACCGAAGTCGGAAATTCCATATCAAGATTGGCGCAAACAGGGGAACGGTACAAACTTAAAGGTTTGAAATACGTGTGCCTTCACCCTTTGGGTCATAACTCCTTCGTTACAACTCCGATGGCTCTGAAATTTTGGGAGCTTAAAGTACACACCGAGAGCTTTCCATCGATATCTTACGGGCCTAAAACGGAGTTCGGATGAAGAAGTTATGCGTGTTTGAAGTCGGCAGGGAAAACTGCCCAGAACGCTTGCTCGCCCGAGCCAAATTTCTGCTCGCCCGAGCCACACTGTCTGCGGAGAAATGGCTGCGCGTGCTGCGATTGTTCTAGGGTTTTGGGGTTGTATTTTTCCTTCTTCTATAAATACCCACTTGTATTAATCTAAATTATAAATTAGCCTAGGTAGTTTAGGAGTAGAATTAGATTTAATTGCTTTCCTTTATTTGCTTTAATCTCTCTTAATTGTTCTTCAAGTTTTCAATTGTTCTTCATTGTTCTTCAAGCTTTCATTGATTTCTAGCATTTGTATTCAAACTTTCTCAAGCTTTCTCAATTCAAGCAAGTTTCCATTGAAGTTTTACAAGCTTTCTCTCTCTTCTCTCTCTCTCTCTCTCTATAATTGCCATTGTTGACTTGTTTCCCAAGCTCTATAGTGTTAGCCACAATCAACTCCATTTTTAGTGGGGAGGAGGTCAAGGAACTCCAATTCTACTTACTAGTGAGAATTTGGGGGATTCTTGGTAATCCAAACCACAATTTCTTGTTTGTTCGGGGGAAATTCAAGTTTAGATTGAAGGTTTATTGAAGATTAGTCATCAAAGGTATAATTTCTCATTCCCAATTTCATTGTTCATTCATTGTCTTCATTCATGCCATTTAATTGCTTTCATCTTTAAGTGCTTTCTTTTAATTGCTTTCTTTATTATTATCATGTCTAGGTTAGATTTAAATGCTTTCTTTACATAATTTATTGCTTTCCGCAGTGAGAAAAACCCATTTACACGAACCGATTACCTAAATCAAACCTAACACCCATCCCTGTGGACCGACAATCCTTACTTAAAACCACAAAAATTACAACCGAACAATGGCGCCGTTGCCGGGGATGGCGTTATTTGGTAGATTAGGCTATTGGTTTGTGTGTACATAGTTTATTGCTTTCTCGATTATGCTAGAAAAATGTAGCATAAAAAAAAATTTTAATTATCGAAAAAAGTGAAAAAAAAGAAAAAAAAATAGAAAACTAGAAAAATAGAAAAAAGAGAGTTATGGATAGTCCCCAATTCCCTCAATTTGAGCATGAAATATTTTGGAGGTATTTTGCTAGATTACATGATTATCGTGCTCAATGTGAATTATATGTTGTCTTCTATGATACTTTAGATCTTTTGGGAATTGTGAATGAGGGTGTGAATTATGAGACCCGAAACCTTTTAGAATATTACGGGTTTTCCAGTTTAGGAGAAGAACCAGCATGGGAGTTACTTGAATGGTTGTCTAGGGATTCCTATGAGTTTGAACAACAAAATGTTAGTCCTAGCTTCCAACCTCCTTATGCACCACCCTATGGGACCGAAACTGAACAATCATGTGAATACCCCGTGTATGTTGATGATCACTCTTATAATGGGGAATATGTGGAAAACTGTTATGAACTTTCCCAAAGTGCTGATGAGTCTCCTTCCGTGTGCTCCTTGTGTGATTCGCCGTATCATAGTTCAATTTCTTGTTTGCAAGCTACAGTGGCTTCCTTCGAGGCGGAAGTAGAAAAATTATGTGTGAACATGAATGAGTATATGCGTGAATTTGTCCATGAGAGTAATCAAAGGGTAGTAACTCCGTCTTCACAAATGGTTGATTCGAATGTTGAAGTAGGTCATTCATCGTCTTTTAGTCCTGAAATGCAAGTTGATTTTTCTGTGTATGATGAGGATGATGACTATTATAACCGGCCATGCCTTGGACTACTTAGTGATTCCTTAGCTCTAGCCCCACCTAGTGAGCATGAGGAACTTGTTGATTCTGTGTGTGATGATGTTGAAATTGATGAAAACATGTTAGACGATGAACTATTATCCACACCCTTGTCCATGCCTTTATGTGAAGAAAAGATTGAGTTTAGTGAATGCCATGATGTAGTTGAGCATTATCTTGTTGAGAGTGAAATTGAATCTGTTGTGATTGAATGTGTGCTTGATAACGATTTGTTCACTTTCATTGAGGATCATTGCATTAGTGAGGCATTAGCTACCCTTGTATGTGAGTCCATTGATGTGCATACCCGTGATGATGAGCATAATTCTTTGGGGAATGATCATGATTGTTTGAACTTGGTTGTTGACAATGATGCTTTTGATGATGACATGCTTTATGAGTCATTCACGATTAGTTATGACCCTGAACCTTCCACTTTCACTTTTGATGTTGCTTTGGATGATGCACCTTTGTCTTTTGATGATAGTTCTTCTAGTGAGTCTGATATTGATGAAGATGAAGATGTGCTTGTGTGTGATGTTGGGAGTGTTGTGATGTGGTCTAACCCTCTGTTTTCCTTATCACCTATTGACGATTGTAATGATTATTTGGATGAGAGTTGAGATTTGGAATTTGTGATTGATGAAAATTGCATGGAAATTGAGTTTGAACCATTGTTTGCATCCAAGTCTTCGCATGAGCATGTTCAGAAATGTGTTGTATTGCCTCCTTCCGTTGATTTGTATACCCAATCTCCATTTGCGAGTCAATGGGAGGATCCATTTGCCATGTCTTCTTTCACCGTGCCTAGAAAAGTCTTGTATATTCATGAATTTCATCAGTTCTATGACTTTTCTAAAGCATTTGATAAATTGTTAAGGGCACTAATGTTTGTTGATGTGCTATTGCGAGGGTGCTCTTACCACCACCATTCTGAGATGCATGAGAGGATGCATGATTTGTTATTCCGGGCATTGAATGGTTCTAACATGATGCCCGATATCTTGAGGTGAGAAGGAGTGAATTTCTTGATAAGATGCCTTTGAGGTAATATCCTTCCGCACCCTTCTTGTATAATTAATGAGTTGGTCTTTCTTTTCTTCTTTTATTTTTTTTTTGTCTGTGTCTTTGTCTTTAATTTTGGGGTGCTTGCTTACCTACTTCTGTTTCCATTTTGAGGACACGACAACCTCTTTGTGTTGGAGTGGGAGGGTAGTATGTATTCCGGTATTCGAGTCTAAGAAAAAAAAAAAGAGTTGTTTTGTAAATATTTTAGTTTGTTTCTTAGTTCATTAATCCTTAATGTCTTGTGTAGTTTGATTTTCTTTTTGATCTTGCATGTGAACCATCACACATAGTATGTTTTCTTGTTTATTTCTAACCTATGTGTGATGTTCTTTGGATCGTGGATTGAGTGCTTTTTATTGAAAATTCTGAGGTAACCTCTTTCCACCCTCTCTTTATGTGAATATATCGATAATTCATGATGCATGCTTGGTTTTCTTTTTGGGTGGCGAACCCCTTGAATGTGAATGTTGGGATTATATTGTTGTTGGAGCCGTGTGGGCTCGGGTCACCACCGCTTTTTATGTGATAAGTGTTTTGTATATATGTTCTTCTTGGTTTTCTACCTTGCTTGAGACACCCTTCTCATGATGGAGACATTGTGAAGTCTTGTGTTGGAGTGGGGGTGATATCTTTCATTGTTCAGGGGTAGATTACCTAGTTTTTAGTCTTTTATTTTTGTTTTGCGTAGTTTGTGTCTAAAATCTAAAAAAATTTTTGTGTGAAAAGAAAACAAAAAGGGGAGAAATGTTGTGAAAAACCCAAAAGTTGTTTTTCTTTTTGAGGATGTTTCCGTTCACAGTTGTGTAGATAGTTGTCTAATCGGCTGATTTAGTCAGTTGGAAGCGGTCGGTATGAATAATGATGGGTCTTAGGAAGGATTTTTGCCATGAATTATCTCTATTAGACCTTTACATGGAATGGGAAAGCGGAATCCTTAATTCTTACACGCTTTGACTGTGAATTCTTACCTAAGTTAGACTGTTTTAGTTGTTCAATTGCTTAAGCTCTTAATTAATGCATTAAATAATTATTGTCGGGCCTACCGTCATGGGTTGGTTTGGGTGGATCGGCACCCTATGCCCCTTAAGTGCAATGACTCACGTATGGAGAAACCCAGCAGGGAGGGTAACCCTTTGCGAAGGCCGGTATTTAAATCCCAAGAACCCGACACAAACGCTCTAAAAGACACAAAACGGATTGAGTGGAAATAAAAGAGCGTAGGTTTTGAAAAAGAAAGAAAAGAGCGAAGCAAGAAAAAGGAAAAAAAGAGTTGAGCAAAATAATGGTAAGAAAGAGAAAAGTAAAAAAAGAAAAGAGCAAAGTAAGAAAAAGAAAGAAAAGAGAGGTTAAAAGAAAAACCAAGAGTGAAGTAGGATAGATAATCCCGAGCTTGAGCATGAGCACAACTCTGATTGTCTGGTTTAGGACAGGAAGGACCGACTAGAGCCCACTTGCACATATGCACGAGGTGTTTTGCTCATCAGGAAGTGTTTTGGATCAAAATCTTAAAGATTGACAGTTTTCCAACCTTCGTGTCTCAATTTGTTTATACTTACTTCTTCCAATTGATTGTTGAGGCGGAATGGGGAACTAGGTGCATGATTAGGGACGGGAATATCTTCTCTGCTTTTGTTTCGTTTCGTTTTTAGGTTTTCACTTCTTTTTCTCTCCCCTTTTTCTTTTTCTCGGGCTTTTGTGGGTATAGTTGCTATAAACCCTCACGAGACCTACCTCGTCCACTGTGTAGGGGTTTAAAGGGCTTGATGCATGTGCTAAATGCATCCGCGATTCCTGCGAAAGTGAGTTAGGTTTTTAGTTTTTCTTTTTAGTCCTTTTCTTCGTTTTTAGTTTGCTCGGGGCGAGCAAACCCTTGTGTTGGAGTGGTGTTCGGCCTCGTTTCGAGCCGAATTTCTTCTCTTTTATAGGGTATATTTGCTTGTTTTAACCCCTATTTATATATTAGATATAATGATTTGGTGTTTTGTAGGAAAATAAGGAGTTAGAAGAATTTTGGGCTTAATTGAAGGTTTTTAGGGAATCCCGAGCTATTTCCCGAGTCAAACCAAGTCAACCCGATCCGAGATCCGAGTCAAACCAAGTCAACCCAAGCCGAGAGCCGAGGCGAAACCGAAGTCGGAAATTCCATATCAAGATTGGCGCAAACAGGGGAACGGTACAAACTTAAAGGTTTGAAATACGTGTGCCTTCACCCTTTGGGTCATAACTCCTTCGTTACAACTCCGATGGCTCTGAAATTTTGGGAGCTTAAAGTACACACCGAGAGCTTTCCATCGATATCTTACGGGCCTAAAACGGAGTTCGGATGAAGAAGTTATGCGTGTTTGAAGTCGGCAGGGAAAACTGCCCAGAACGCTTGCTCGCCCGAGCCAAATTTCTGCTCGCCCGAGCCACACTGTCTGCGGAGAAATGGCTGCGCGTGCTGCGATTGTTCTAGGGTTTTGGGGTTGTATTTTTCCTTCTTCTATAAATACCCACTTGTATTAATCTAAATTATAAATTAGCCTAGGTAGTTTAGGAGTAGAATTAGATTTAATTGCTTTCCTTTATTTGCTTTAATCTCTCTTAATTGTTCTTCAAGTTTTCAATTGTTCTTCATTGTTCTTCAAGCTTTCATTGATTTCTAGCATTTGTATTCAAACTTTCTCAAGCTTTCTCAATTCAAGCAAGTTTCCATTGAAGTTTTACAAGCTTTCTCTCTCTCTCTCTCTCTCTCTCTCTATAATTGCCATTGTTGACTTGTTTCCCAAGCTCTATAGTGTTAGCCACAATCAACTCCATTTTTAGTGGGGAGGAGGTCAAGGAACTCCAATTCTACTTACTAGTGAGAATTTGGGGGATTCTTGGTAATCCAAACCACAATTTCTTGTTTGTTCGGGGGAAATTCAAGTATAGATTGAAGGTTTATTGAAGATTAGTCATCAAAGGTATAATTTCTCATTCCCAATTTCATTGTTCATTCATTGTCTTCATTCATGCCATTTAATTGCTTTCATCTTTAAGTGCTTTCTTTTAATTGCTTTCTTTATTATTATCATGTCTAGGTTAGATTTAAATGCTTTCTTTACATAATTTATTGCTTTCCGCATTGTGAGAAAACCCCCTTTCCACAAACCGATTACCCTTAATCAAGCCTCACACCCATCCCTGAGATCGACAATCCTTACTTAAAACCACAAAAATTACAACCGAACAGCGTTTTCCTCTGCTTTCCTTCTCTCTAACCACTAAAATCAATAGATGTTAGCCCCAAACTAGTTCTTGTTGCCTCCATTCATGTTGTTATCCCAAATTCTTAATTTAGGTTCCACACATAAAACCCAACATATAAATGACTGACTTTGACCTGACCCAACCCTAAATATCTAATATACTAACTCTTACTCAACCCGACCACTAACCAAGAAAGCAGGTATTGTAAAGGACTGGATAAAACCAACGACTGGCAAATTGTTATTAGTTTACAGACTTAACTATTGAATCTAATATGGTTGGGCCTAACCACGGGCAAGGTTGTTAGAATTGTGATTCTAGTTAGGATCAATGAGGGCATCCGAGGATCGGATCGAAAGATCGGATCAAGGATCGTAAGAGTCTACGTACAAAGTTATTTTCACACTTAAAAAGTTCTAAATCAACATAATTTTAGTAGATTCGTCGATAAATAGCCCCACTTTCAGCGTCATAAGCGTCTACCCCTTACTTCGGTCGATAATCTTGATCAATATATGCTACTTAGTTTATCAAGATACAAAATTAAATATAAATGAGAATTCATCCAATTGATTCAAATAGGATACATGAAGCATCACAGTATCACCATTTTATCTAAGTCTGTAATTACAATTATTATTCATCAAATTGATTCAAATGACAATAACAATTCCAAGTTCAAGATTCATTTTAATTATGATAGTACCATACACATCCAAATAGGAAGCATTCAAGCAATGAAGCATCACAATTCACAACATCACAATATCACAATATCACATTTATTATTCATTTTAATTACACTAAATGACAACACACATTTCATCCAACTTCTAAAAAACTACAATCTGCAACTTTTGGAATAATAATTAATAATAATCTTATACATAAAAACCTACAATATGCAATAATCTAGTTAAGTAATTGATTTAAAAAACTTACCTTGTAATGCTAAGTCTGGGACTCAAGGGAAGTGAAGCAAACAAACACAATGAGTAGCGAACAACAGCAGTGAGCAACAGCGAGCAGCAACAGCGACTAGTAGCAGCAAGCAATGGTGAGTAGCAGTAGCAGCAGCGAGCAACAGCAGCAAGCAGTGACCAGCCAGCAGCAGAAGCGAGCGCCGAGTAGCCAGCAATGACGCATCCAGATTCCGACATCGTGGGTGAGTAGGCAATTCGAGCAGCCTAACTGCCTGAGGAGTAAGGACAGACCGACTGACTAGAGAGTATGAGAGGAATGTGTGAGTATGAACTATGAATTGTGAGTCTGTGAAGACTAAAGAGCAAGGAGCTACGTGAAAAGAATGGAGTGTAAACCTAATCGGGACTCCAACATCTCTATTCTTTCAATAATTATTCAATTTCTAAGTTTTTTTTTTTTATTTTAGAAAAAAGCAAGCTAAGTGGCAGGGTTGGGCAACTTGGGCTGCTGGAGAAAGAAATATGGAAGCCTAACATCCATTTACAATACCCAACCAAAAAGTGGCCCATTCTATACAAAGAAGCTAGGATCATTGGATCGTGCAAGATCATACGATCTTACGAGTTTAATTTGTACGATCCTAGACCGATCCTGATATGAGTGTAACTAATGGGCGATCCTAATGCGATCCGGATCGTGAATGTATATTTGGATCGTAGGATCGTACGATCCACCGATCCGAATCACGTTTTTAACAACGTTGACCACGAGCCGACCATAAAGTTGGGACGGATTTAATAATTACTTCAATAAATTAATTTACTCTAACCCGGTGATTATTATGCAGTCTAGGACTTTACACACTAACTTTGTTTCGACTTTTATCAATCTTTTTGTACCTTTGTTAAGTGAATATCATTAGGGACAATGTAGAATCGTAAGGGCGAGTTGAGTATACTTTGTGAACCAAGATAATTAACCTCCTTAAAGATAAATAGGCCCAACCACTAGGTTAACCATAATTTTTGAGGTTACTTAACCTAGTTGTAAACATGATTCTTCTCAGCGCAATGATCACTATATGGACCAAAACAACATCTCTAAACTTGGGTAGCCTCTTTACAACAAAAAGAAACACATAGCACATAACATATATGTAACGCCCCCAGGTTACTAACCACAAGATTAAGCTAAAGATACACCTAACCCAATGAACAGTGGATAATCACTTGGGAGCGTTACAATATATAAGAACAAGGTACCTTAAACGAAGGCTCTATGTACAAAAAGGGATTATTGGCTGGGTAAGGCTTATCAGCTCATGTACTCGCCCTGGTGCATTCTCGTTGTAAAGGCAACTTGAATGTGTGGGGTGTTGCTCTTCGTGGCTAGTGTGGAGACCTCGGAGAGTGATGCTTTGGTGGATGTGGTGACTAAGGCTCTCTCGGTGTAAAGGCACCAACAGAGTATAGCCGGTCCAGCATCCCATGGGTATTTTTTGTAGTTTTAAAGAAAACCTAAACCGTCGCTTTAAGTGCAACCTAGCCCACATACGTGACCAAGAGGTAGCCCGGTATATGCAATGTATTTATGCCTTAAAAAAAGAATGACTTAATAATATAAAGTAAAAATTTATCTTCCTTCCAAAAACATTAAACTGCACTAAATTTTTTTCAAGTTTTACCCACTTTAAGAAAAACTCCCCAATGAAGTCGCCAAAAATCATGTTGAGATTTTTCCTCGCCATTCGGCCATTCGAACGTCCACGTGGATTGGGGTGGGATTCGATGATTTATGCAAGGGTTTGAACCTTTTAAAAACACTTTAAGGGATTAATCGTACATTTCAGTAATAATAATTTGTAAAATCACTTTCCCTTTACTAAAATCCTCTAACATCGAGTTGAAATAGAGAGAGGAACACTTAATTACCTCATTAATCACTATAATCCCACTAATTTATGGCTAATCCCCTATTAGGGGCCTTAGCTACTCATGTTCCTGGCTAACCATAATTAACAAATCAAAGCAAACTTCAACATAATTCGAACACAACGATGAAAAACTAGCATAGAAACACTAATAAAAGTGATTAAGAACATAAACCAACACAACTTAACTGAAGTAGACACACAATTCAGAGAAAGGAGAGTAAAAATCACTACTTTAGGGTTAAGCAAGAAGGGAGAACAAGACTTGGAATTTCAATAAAGAACTTGAATTCTTCAATGGAATCACAGGAAATTGCATTAATTCAACAGAAAATATAATTAAGAGTGCACTAATTGTGTTTTAATCAAGGGCTAAAACTTTAAAACGCGAAAGTATAAACTCATAATAGCATTGCCGCCATCGAAAAACTCGACGTTTACATTATATGCGTAGGGGAAATAGAATTCGGAAAAATGAGCGTCATGGCCGTGATAAGCAGCATTACAACTGTAAGGTCTTAAAATTAACTGAAGAATATTATGGCCTCGCCTCCCTCACGGGTGTGACCTGTGGGTGTCAAGGCCGTAAGGGGCCTTCTCGTTTGGGTTCTCTCGGGGTGTCACGGTCGTGATAAGAGGTGTCCCGACCGTGACGACTTTGCTTCTTGAACCCAGAAATTCCTCTCTTGGCCTGTCATGACCGTGAGACTCGGGGTCATGACCGTAAGTCTGTTGTTTTCCCGAACTCAGAATTTCGATATTCTTCACGTGTCACGGCCGTGAGACTCGTTGTCATGATCGTGACACCCATTCTGTCCAGGGGTTATAATCTCCAGTTTTGATGGCCAAGGGAAGAATGGGTCACGGCCGTGACAATCTGACTTACGGCCTAACACACCTTCTGGTGGCCTTGGTCCTCTTGACTCTCCACAAGGCTAAGGCTCAGTTTTCCTTCGGCTTAGGTCGGGATTTCTCCGGATTCACGTTGGGATCCCGATCCTTCTCAAATAATCCTGGTTTTGACCTCATTTTGCGCAATTTTCCTCCACAAGTACATAATTGCTTAAGAAACCTACAAAAGAAAGAAAGAGAAAAAAAAACTCTATATTTATTCACGAAATTGAGGAAATGGTAAGGGAAAAGGATACATTTAGGCTCAAAACGAGCCTAAACAATGACTATTCTAAGTAGCATGATTATTGTTGTGCATGATTATTGTTTTTTCTATTTCAACATCTGGTTCTTCCTCATTTGTTGCATATAGGTCGGCAATGGGTCAGGATGCCTTAAGGTCAAGAGTTTCCAGCCATATATAACTAGGGTCCTCGAAAGGTTTGGTAATTAAAGGGTAAGATCATTTACGAGTCGACCTGATTGATAATGTTAAAAGGTCAGTGAATGAGTTGGACTGAGTCTGCCTATCATATCTCAAAATAAATAGTTTTTACTATTGTTTTAAATACTAAACTTACTTAAATATACTATTGATACTCCACATTAAATAATAATTAGCATAAATTTTTTTTTTTTTATAAATACACTTCATTTTAACTATAAAATAAATATGGATCAACCCATTAGTTAACCCATATTTTTCTTTATAGCCTTGACCCGACCCAAAATTATAATGTTAGGATCTCGCGGCCTTGTTAGCAGACAAACAATAATTAGGCTAAATAATTAATAAAGATTCACACATAGGAATTAACCAAGAAAAACCCAAATCTAAAAAAAAAAACCGTAAACGATGCATTATCAGAGGGTTCTAAGAGTTTATTAGAGGTTTTGGTATGGATGAAACACTCAATTGCTATGTGAAATAAGCCTAACATTATGTCCTATTTATAAATAGAGACAATAAAATCAAAAATCATCCCAAATTAGAGACGTATCAAAAGAGGACTCTGAAACACGTAGATGAAACTACCAAAATCTAGCACGTAGTGTGGTCGTACGAGAGGATCCGTGTTAGCGTTTTCCTCTGCTTTCCTTCTCTCTAACCACTAAATCAATAGATGTTAGCCCTAAACTAGTTCTTGTTGCCTCCATTCAAGTTGTCATCCCAAATTCTTAATTTAGGTTCCACACATAAAACCCAACATATAAATGACTGACTTTGACCTGACCGAACCCTAAATATCTAATATGCCAACTCTTACTCAACCCGACCACTAACCAAGAAAGCAGGTATTGTAAAGCACAGGATAAAACCAACGATAGGCAAATTCTAATTAGTTTACAGACTTAACTATTGAATCCAATATGGTTGGGCCTAACCAGGGGCAAGGTTGTTAGAATCGTGATTCTAGTTAGGATCAATGAAGGCTTGCGAGGATCGGATCGAAGGATCGGATCAAGGATCGTAAGAGTCAATGTACAAAGCTGTTTTACCATCTATAAAGTTATTTACACACTTAAAAAGTTCTAAATCAACTTAATTTGAGCAGATTCGTTAATAAATAGCCCAACTTTCAGCGTCATATGCATCTACCCCATACTTTGGTCAACAATCTTGATCATTACATGATACTTAGTTTACCAAGATACAAAATTAAACATAAATGAGAATTCATTTAATTGATTCAAACAGGATACATGAAGCATCACAGTATCACCATTTTATCCAAGTCTGTAATTACAATTATTATTCATCCAATTGATTCAAATAACAATAACAATTCCAAGTTCAAGATTCATTTTAATTACGATAGTACCTGTAGACACCAGGATTTGCACCGATATAATCCCGACTTGTCAAAAGTTCAAATGAAACATCTAGGTCCGAATACAGCATTGGGCCAATGTAGCAAGCAATGCAAACAAAAAGAAAACAAGTATAAGGCGGCCCAATACCAAAGACAAAACCTTCACTGATTTTTATCAAATGAAACGACCCAGAACCAGGACAGGCCAAAGGCGCGCCCCGGCCCAGACACTCCAAAATCCACGCAGATTTTCTACAACCTGATGCGCGTCATTTTGATTCGTCCACGTCAGCGATCCGTGTGTGGGATTTATAAAATCCGCGTGGGTTTTATCTTTAAGAATCCGGTGCCAAACACTTGATCATCATCCTATGATATTAGCCCATGTGTTTTGACCTTAAGCATTGACTTAGTGATTGCATTGCATGATCCATGGGATGTGTCCCCATGATTTTCCCTCCAAATCTCACCTCCTTCATCTATAAATACTCCTCCCTTTCACGCCCACTAATCACCAACAAATACCATCAATATCACCTAAACTCTCTTAACATTCCATCATCCATATTCACTCTCTAATCCTCTTCTAATCACTTTTGTCATATCCATATTCACACTCATACAATTCTTCTAAACACTTGCATATTTCCATCAAGGTCCAATAGTCAAGGCGAAGTCAAGAAATTCGACGGGCGTGTTCGGACTGCTAAGTCAAAAAGGTTCGCTTTATGTTTCTTTTCGTTATTAATTAATCATGTAATTTGTACTTTATTTTCATTACTTGTGCATATTTTGTAAACCAAAAACCTCTTGTTTTATAATAAATGTTAAGAATAAAAATTTGCGAAATAAATTAAACTTCTCCCCGCTTTATTTCATTTTGATGTCGATTTTAGTAGAGTCTGTTTTCTAACAGGCGAATTCGAGAATTCTTATAATTCTCGAATTCGTAAGCTTACCCCCGGACTTAGACTCGGGTTCCGTAGACCGGAGTCATTTTCATTATTTTTATGGTTTGTCGGTTTCCTTAAATCGACTGGCGACTCGTTCATTCTTTTTATAATCTGTTTAGTTATTTAATATTAGAATTTGCACTAAAATAATTAAAAATGGCCTAACATCTCCCATTCATCATATTCAAGGCTAAAACCGAGAGAAAGTGGGTCAGGAAACAATAAAATCCGCACGGGTTTTACTATTTCCAACCCCCCTTTCTCTGGCCCACCGAAGCGGACGGCCCAGTCCAAGACTGGTCAAAACTCACGCGGGTTTAGACAGTTCTTGGCGGCCCGGTTGCTTTCTTTTGGGCCAGACTTTGTTGTTTGGGCCGATTTTAAGTTATTATTAATATATTTTGGGGTAACTTCAAATATTTAAAAAGTGAAAACGGATTTGTAAAATAAATAAAGTTTTACCACCCTGAAAATGTATTTGGAAAATAATAATATCCTTATTTAAGGATTAAGCAACCTTAGTCGGCTCCCGATCACTTAAGTAGCGCATCCGAGAACAATTTCCCCGAACGGGAATTTTTCGGGTCCTACAGATTGGCGACTGCACTGGGGACTTAAACTTAAAAAGAGGGTAAAACTTGAAAAAATCGAATTAAATTGAAATTGTAATAGGGAGAAGTTGATTTATTTCGCGATTTTATAACTCTTTTTAGGCATCCTTTGCATACCGGGCCACTAATCGCGTCTTTTGACATGTTAGCACAAAGGCGACGGTTAAGTTATACCTAGGTGATTCCCTCGAGAGTGGGTGGGCCACTACTTGTGGGATGCATCCTACATCGTCAAGCATTTGGTCCCCTCTCTCTAGGTTTCCTTGAAGTTCTTTGAGCAATACCTCACACTCCTTACCTAAGGGTATGGAGAACAGAGATGAAAACGTGCGATAGGCCATATATTCCAACCATAGAAAATCCATGAACATAGAACCTTGGTTTAGGGTGTCCCTTCATGTTGTATGCTCTGTGTTATGTGCTACCCCTTCTCCTTTTCTTTTGTTTTAGAGTCGACTCTAATTTAGAGGTTTTGTTCTAGTCCATATAAAATTCATTGGGTTGAGAAAATGATTATTTATTAATTAGAATAATTAACCCAAAAGGCATCATGGTTAGCCCAAGTGGAAGGGCCCGTTTATGCTTGAACGGTGATTATTTTAATTAATAAATAAAAATCGACTCACCTTTGACGATATTATATGGCCCTTTACAAAATTCTCCTAACGAAGGTCGAAAAATTAATTGAAAAGTCCAACAAAGTTAATGGATGGCGTCTTAGATTCCATAATTGTTACTAAGCTTGAGAAAATTAATTTGTCGACTTAATTAATAAATCCACCGTAGTTACGGTCGGCCGCTTGTTAGGCCCAACCATATTGGATTTATTGATTAAACCTATAAATTAATTATGACTCGCTTATTCTTGACTTTATTCAATCCTTTACAATATCAATTTTCCTCGACTAAAAATAAAATTTATAAAACAGGTAAATAAAAAAAGATAAAGAGAAAGAAGGTCATAAAAAAGAGGGTCGTTGGTCTTGTTCAGAATTATTCTAGTCCGCGTAATAGTCATTATGGCTTGAGTTGTCAAAGTTGTTGGGCCAAGTTACGGATTGTCCTTAAAACGGTCGGCCTGTGGTTTGGGCCCATCCGAATTGAGAAACACTGACTTGAACCTACCGATTTATGACCCGCTCGCTATGTTTGACTTTATTCGGCCCTGTATAATGCTCTGTCCTTAGGGCCATATAGAGTTAGGTCATGCACTCCCAAATGTGGGTGAGTCCTTTGTGTCAGCATATAAGCGTCGAGTCAGTTAGGATCATATAGGTCCCTTAAGACATGCATGCATCTGGTAGTACGTGTCAGAGTATGTCATCGAGTGTTCTAACTTTGAATTTCCATGCAGGCATCATTGGTGATCGACTCCGAGCCCGCATTCGAGATCCATGAACTAGTCGTTTGATTCTGAATCCGCATTACGATCCATCTGCAACTAGTGACTGCATCATGTCATGAGAGAAATTCCAAGAAGTCCCGGTCCAAAGCACCGAAGCCAATATCACGAAGCATTTGGACGAGCTCTATACCAATATGCAAGGTCTTGTGTTCGCTAATACCCTAGAGCAGGAGCAGAAGATAAGTAAAAGGCTGAATGAGCAACAACAAGTGGTGAATGGTATGCTGCACGCCATCACTAAGATCAACATCAAGTTAGGACTGGATGTTGAAGAAGATGACGAAGAAATGCAAGGATATGAATCTGAACCTGAAATCATCAAGACATCCTCAGATCCTGGAGGAGTAGGGATATCTAAGGCTAAGGTTAACACGCCTGAAGTGTCAAAACCTACAAGGGACCCCGCTGTTAAGGCCCTTGAGCAGAAGTTAGAGAGCCTTACCAAAGCAATGAGCTGTGTGCCAACTTTTGCTGACAAGTACGTAGAGGTTCCATTACCTGTTCAGCCAACCCTGAAGATAGCTGACAAAGTCGAAGTGCCAAATGTCAGGTTCAAACCTTCTGAGAACCCTATTCATCATGTTGAGGAGTTCATGAGGCTAGCACCTTTAAACCGGATTGATGTCGACTTATACTCTACCGTCTTCCCATCCACCCTAGATGGAGAAGCAAAGGTATGGTATCATGCGTTGTCACCCCAAATCAAAGCCAACTAGAGTGAGTTGTTCAAAGCTTTCATCCACCATTATACCCGCATCCAGAAGAAACAAGCTACGGTGGATGACCTAACCGCCATGAAGCAACGGGATGATGTGTCCTTTACGGATTACTTTGAAAGATGGAATACAAAGTTGTCGCACATCAATGAGACAATCCCTCTCTGCCTACAGTTATCTACCTTTAAGCAAGGAGTCAAGAGCAGTCTATCCAAGCATTTAGGGTATCATGTTGTTAAAGTTGATTACTTGAAGGACATTTGCGTCCAATTAGAGGCGATGCACAATGATAAGACCACTTCGCCTAGATTGAAAGGGTTCAGCTCCAATAAGAGGGCCACTATGCGGCTAGCGACCCTCCTAAGATTATGCAGACTAACTCTATCCAGCGCAAGGGGCCTTATGTACCGAAGTATGAGGCTTATACGCCGTTGGATGTTCCTAACTCTCAAGCTCTCAACCGCCTAGTCAAGAAGGGTATCTTGGTTTTGCCCTTACCGAAAGAAGAGCCAGAAATCAAAGGCAGAAACTGGGACGTCAACCAATTTGGCCGCTATCACCGTTGTCGGGGGCATGACACTAAGAAATGTTGGACTTTAAGGAACATGATAGAAGATATGATAAGGGCAGGGACGTTACTAATGCCAAAAGCTGCTAGGAAACCAAACAATCAAAGTAATCCTATGCCCGAGCATGCGAATGCTATTCTCTGTGGCGACTTCAGTTTCGACCCCTCCGCTTTGATTGTAGAAACATGTCAACTTGTCCCCAAAGTAGTTGGGTTGCCAGAATGTCTATTCATCCATGGAATTTGGGACAGTGATGAAGATGATGAGCATCAACATTTCGAGACAGAATGGGTGGAGACAAATGAACCAGGCAATGTGGCATTTCTTACTCGGTCTGGCCGCCACAACCATAGGAACACCACCACCCCAGTGACTGTCCCTAACCACACACCAACGGTCGACAATGACAGTCAGGTCTCCCCTAAAGATCCTTTACTGTCTCAGCTCAAAAAGACTAGAGCGGAGGTCACCATATGGCAACTCATATGCACGTCGCATGCTCATAGACTGAAGATATTGGATGCCTTTACAGTACTCACAGTACCGCCTACAAGAACTCCTGAATCCTTGGTTGCTCATGTGACTACCCAACAGGAAATGATTACTTTTGGGATCAAAGATCTGCCTCAGGGAGGAGTATCTCACAACAAAGCCATGTACCTTACAGTGTAATGCTCCAACATAACTATCCTACTGGTTCTGGTCGACAACGGTTCAGTTGTAAATGTGTGCCCTTGGAGGACGGCGCAAAAGTTAGGAGTTCAACAAAAACACTTGGCTCAAAATGGGGTACAACTAAGGGTGTACGACAATTCACCTCGAAGATCAGTCGGATCTATAATATTGCCCATTACTACTGGCAGCATCACTCAGAATGTGGAATTTGTGGAGTTAGACATACCAGCCTCCTTCAATTTGCTATTAGGGAGGCTATGGCTTCACGAGTGTAACGCTATAGCATCTACTCTACATCAAAAGGTGAAAATGCTGGTTCAAGGATAAATGATCACTATTTCGGGAGAATCTATCAACGTTGTTTTCACTCCTAAACAAGTCAACTCTCGAAGTAGAGCACAGTTCAGTGGATGAAGAACCCCACAATTTTGAGCTTGTGGCGATGATGAGACAGGATGAAGCACCTTTTGACTTCGATCCCTACTCAAATACCAAGGTACATGCTATGTTCAAGAGACAAGGTTATTTTCCTGGGATGCCGTTAGGGAAGAATCCGAAGAACAAAATTATGCCCGTGTTCAAGACTTTCAAGCAGCAGGGAAGGTTTGGCTTAGGCTACAAGCCAACTGAGAAGAAGGTCAGGCTGGCAAAGATGGCTATCGTTCAACATAAGAAGATGGACAATCCTCCCACTTTATTCCAGATGAAGCACTATCCACTTACTCTGAAGGGGCAATTTGTTTGGGAAGGTGATGACTTCCCCTACTATGGATTCCCTAAGCCATTTTATCTGAAGAACAAGGGAGTTCAAGTTGTTGGATTGGAAGTCTTCGATGATTGCACCATTAATATAGCTACTGTCTTTGTTCCTACTCGAGACAAACAGCCTCCATTAGAATGGACTCATCTTGCTGGGAGCAACATTTTTGGCATGCTGTTTGGACAAGAAGCTGTCCAAGAGAAGTCCAAGTCGATCTCGTTATTCACGCTTTGTCCAACCCAAGCATCGACGCAAGTTCCATGATTACTGAAGATGGAGAAGTTAAGGCGGTCTCGTGGGTCAATGCTAAGGAGAATAATTTTTCTTTATCTGTAGGAGACTCTGTTCCTGAGGATATAGGGTCAGGTCTTAAGGGTCTAGAGTCAAGTGAGTCTGGTCTTGAGTCTGCTGGCGATGTATTCCTTTCTGCATTCAATAAGATGAACCTTTCTGCTTACTCTGATTCTTCTTTCCCCTCTTCCCTGAACCACTGCGCCAATAATCATCTGGAATTTGATGAACCTTTAAAAGAGTTTTCTAATGAACATGAGCATAAAATGGGGGTGTTGGAAGATACAATCACCATAAACGTGGGCACGGAAGAACAACCTTGGGAGTTGAAGTTAGGTAGCTCACTCATGGCAGAAGAACGGGTAGTATTCGCGGAGCTTCTCAAGGAGTTTGTGGACGTTTTCGCACGGTCCTACAAGGACATGCCGGGGATTGACAGAGAAATTGCAGTGCACACCATACCTAAATCAGTTCAACAAAAGGCTAGGAGGATCAAGCCTGAATGGGTTAAGAAGATTGAGGAAGAAGTGATCAAGCAGCTTAATGCTAAATTCATCAAAGCAGTTCAATATCCTAAATGGATTGCTAACATTGTCCCGGTACCCAAGAAAGATGGGAAAGTACGTATGTGTGTAGACTTTCGAGACCTCAATAAAGTCAGTCCCAAGGATAGTTTCCCTTTACCTCACATTGATGTATTAGTGGATAACACTTGCGGACATGAGCTCCTATCCTTTATGGATGGATATGCGGGTTACAATCAAATCAAAATGGTAGAAGAAGACATGGAGAAAACCTCATTCACTACACCATGGGGAACATACAGTTATGTGGTTATGCCTTTTGGTCTCAAGAATGCCGGAGCAACATATCAAAGAACCGCCAACACTCTACTTCATGACATGATTGTTAAGTCCAAAACGAGGGAGGAGCACATTCCTAATCTTCGCAAGTTCTTTCTAAGACTTCGCAATACAAAATGCGACTTAATCCAGTAAAGTGCACCTTCGGTGTTACCTTTGGGAAGCTGCTAGGCTATGTGGTTAGCCAACGGGGCATTGAGGTTGACCCTTCAAAGATAAAGGCTATCCAATAATTGCAACCACCTGATAAGTGCTTCTTGTCTATATGGAGACTTGGTTGTTTTGGTGCGAGTTTGGGGAGTATTTGACATGAATATATTGCTTTATACCCAAATTTCTCATATTACGCTTGGTTTTGAGTTTGGTGAGTTTTATAGGGAATTTGTGAAGAATCGATGTAAACCGAGCCAAAAATCAAGTGTAGTTTCAAGTTATTAGCATAAAGGACCAAGAAGTGAGAAGTTAGATCACCCAAGGCCCAAACAATGGCCCAAAGTACTCATAGGCCCGAAATAGAAGTGACACGAGTGCTCAAGACAGGGACACGGGTCGTGTCTATGACCAGAACATGAGAAAAATTGAAGCAGTGCACTAACACGGGTAGTGCCTAGGAGGCACGCTCCGTGTCGGCAGGGGCACGGTCCGTGTCAGTAGGGGCACGGTCCATGTCACCCCTGGCACGATCCGTGTCGCCTGCGTCTCTTCATTTCCGGCGGTTTTGAGTTGCAATTTGCCTATATTATATTGTTTTTAGCTGTTTTTGAGGGCAATCATCATTCTACCATCTTCCATTCCATAACCTAACCCTAATCCATATCCTTCCATACCATCCATCTCCATCTCTACCATCATCCATCCCTTCCTCCACACATCCATCCACATTCATCCTTAGTTGAAGATTGAGGGTTTATTAGAGTTTGAAGATCGATTCTCAAGAAATCCATTGAAATGGAGGAGCAAAAGTCCCCACCGATCACCATTCAAACGAGGAATGATTTCCATCTCGGTTTACTTCTCTTTCCATTAGATTTCATGCTTTCTAGAGTAGATTTTCATATGTTATGTGATTTGAACATGAGTAGTGAGTAGTTTTCTTAGTTTTGGGGATAAACCCTTGATAGTTTCTCTTGTGGATTGAGTTTTGTTGGATTGAACAAGTTGTTATCTAGTTTGAATGCATTTTGTTTATCCTTTGATTATGTAAGTCATTGTTTTTTGACTGGCCATCAAGAATATGGAATTAGATAGTTGAATGAAGTACCGAACGGAGAAATTCGATAATCGGAACCCTTAGGATTAAACTAGTTATGAAGTGAACTAGACATAGAAGACTTTGTAACTAGGGGTCTTTTGATAATTTGATCTTTAACTTAGATAAAATTGAAATAACCACGACAGTAGGTGATTGATTTTACTAAGCAATCCGTTTCATTGCAAAAAGCTCGCTGCGAAAGAATTTATGCGATTATCGACCCTAAAATGTACCAAATTAGTGACATACATGTTCAATCCACTTGTTTGATTCATAGAGTGACTTAGGTTTTATCCCCTAAACGTCTTTTTCCATTGGTGAAATCTTGTGATTTGTGTGAATAGTTAATTGTTTTGACCTTTTAGTAATTAGAAATAGAATTAGTTCGACCAATCTTAAAACCCAATCGATTTAGCAATCACTTAGGAGGCTAGTTTGGTGTGTAGTTAGCAAAGTCCATGTGGGATCGACCTTGATACTTGCTACACGTACACCCGTGCACTTGCGGCGTATCACCACCCAGGATAGAAAAAGAGATAAGAGATAAGAGGCTTCCTAGGACGAGTTCAATATATCAGCAGGTTCATTTCAAAGCTCACCATGACTTGTGAACCTTTATTCAAGAAACTAAAGAAAGGAAGCAAAATTGAATGGGACGATCAATGTCAAGCGGCCTTTGACAAAATCAAAGAGTATTTGCAACATCCTTCAGTCTTCATGCCGCCAGTACCAGATGAGCCTCTACTCCTTTACCTTACCGTGACTAGCTCTGCAATAGGGGCTGTGCTAGCTCAAAAGGTAAAAGGTCAGGAGAGCGCCATCTACTACTTGAGCAAGAAGTTCTTGAACTATGAAAGTCGATACGCAGACATAGAGAAAATGGCTCTCGCATTAGTATGAGCCACCAAGAAGTTAAGGCATTACATGCTTTCACATACAGTATATGTCATAGCTGAGAATAATCCCATCAAGTTCATCAAGGAACAACCTACCATCAATAACCGCATCGGTCGATGGGTGGTCATGCTTTCAGAGTTCAATCTTCACTACTTGCCTCAGAAGTCCATCAAAGGACGGGTTATGTCAGATTTCCTAGCTGCTTTACCATCACAGGAACTTCCAAGCACTCACTTGGAATTCCCAGATGAGGATGTATTCTTCACTGACAAAATAACATGGGTAATGTATTTCGACGGAGCTTCCAATCAAATGAGCTGCGGAGTAGGAGTACTACTAATCTCTCCAACAGGGGTACATGTCCCTGTGTCTGTGAAGTTGGACTTTGATGCTACTAACAACGCTGCCGAATATGAAGCATGCATCAAGGGCTTACAAGCTGCATTGGCCTTGGGAATACGTCACATAAAAGTCTTCGGAGATTCTAACCTTATCATCAATCAGGCTAAGAACATGTGGAAAGTTCGAAATGAATGTCTTATGGCATACCAGCACAAGCTCTTGGGACTTGCTAACCAATTTGAGCAACTCAACTTCCAGTACCTCTCAAGGGATCACAATGAGTTAGCCGATGCTCTAGCCAAGTTATCTTCAATGATATCGATACCATCAGGCACGCTCCAGTTACCAGTAGTAGTAGAGCGACAGTCTGAACCAGCATATGTCTGCAATATGGAGGTACAAGAAGAGTAAGAAACTGAGGAATGGTTCCATGACATATAAAATTTTCTTCGAAAGGGAGAACATCCAGCTGAGTTAGATGCTTGAGGACAGCGAGCGATCAGGTCTCTAGCAGCACAATACTGGTTGATCCAAGATTGTCTTTACAAGAAATCACCTACAGTCATTAATTTATTATGCATCGATGCTAAGAGCGCCAGGGAGATCATGACTACTGTGTATGGAGGAGAGTGTGATCCCCACATGAATGGACGTATGGTGGCAAAGAAGATTCAAAGGGCTGGTTACTATTGGTCTACCATGGAGGTGGACTGCCTAGAGTTTGTTCGGAAGTGTCACAAATGCCAAGAGTATACCAACCTACAGCATCAACCCCCATCATACCTCACTACTTTGACATCTCCATGGCCGTTCTCAATGTGGGGTATCGACATCATTGGCAAGATACACACAACCAGAACAGGAGGACATGAGTACATATTGGTCGCCACCGATTACTTCACTAAGTGGGTAGAGGCAACCTCTTTTGCCAAACTCACATCCAAGCAAGTGGCCAAATTCATTCTTCAAAACATCACATTTCGGTATGGAGTGCCTCATTAGATTATTAGTGACAATGGAAGCCATTTCCCAAAGGAGGTAGAAACTTTGCTCACCACTTACAAAATTCAGCATCACCGATCTTCGCTATACCGACCTCAAGCTAATGGAGCTGTAGAAGTGGTCAATAAAACAGTGGCTGGAAACGTCAAGAAAATGGTTGTCACTTACGAAGATTGACCTGATAAATTGGCATTTGCCCTGTAGGGATACCAAACCTCTATACGAACTGCTACGGGTGCTACACCATATTCCTTGGTACATGGGATGGAAGCAGTCTTACCAATTAAAGTAGTGATCCCTTTGTTACGGATAGTGGCCGAAAGTCAGTTGCCAGAAGCAGAGTGGGCTAGGGCAAGGTTTGAGGAGTTAATGTTAATGGACGAAAGGCGATTAAAGGCATTGCATAATGTGCAAGTCTACCAAAGTAGGATTACTCGTGCTTTTAATAAGAAAGTGAAAGTCGTTCGCTTCAAGTAGGTTATTTGGTGCTTAAGGAGATGAGGGCACCTATACAAGATCCGAGGGGGAAATTTGCACCTAATTCGAAGGGTCCTTACATGATTAAGGACATTTTGCCAGGAGGGCAGATTGCTACTATGGATGGAGAAGATGTAATTCAGCCCACGAATTTGGATCAACTCAAGCGATATTATGCTTAATATAACCAAGCAACTGGAAAACCAATTTAAGACACTTGGGATATATTTAACAAATGCTCATAAGGAGAATAAAGTTTGCAAGAACATAATAATTGTGAACAATGTTTCTTCTTTATTAATCAATAATGCAAGGACACTACTTGTAACATAAGAAAATTCAAAAGGCATAATTAAATAAAAGACTATTATGGCAAAGCAGTTTCAGTTCCTTCATTTTCATCCATCTTCTAATCTTGCTTCACTTTCTCTACTTCGCCAGCTGTCTCATGGTCAGTCTCCGTGTCTCTAGGTCCGTTAAGGGCTTTCTCTTTGTCTTTGGGCTTTTAGACCCGCCTGCTTGGTTTTCGTGCCTCCACTCTCGGACCAAGTCTATCTTTCACCGAGTCTCTTGCGCCAAGACAGTCCTTTACCGATGTACGAGGACCCAATCTCTCCTTTACGGATGACTGCCTTCGTCTTGCTTCCCCAGCACGGCGAGATTCAATAGCAGCAATCAGTCATCCATGGTAATCTGCATTGGCAATATGAGACACATGTAATTTTGGAGGGGCTTTGAGAGTTGGCCTTCTTTCCCAATATTTCAGCCATGACTCTATCACCGAGCTTCGAAGCTTCAATTGTTTGGGAGTTTCACACAGTAGCTCGGGAATATCCTGCTTGCGACCCATCTGGCGCTTCACTCACGCCGGAAAATAAAAGGTCATGTGTGTCAAGCCGACGAGAAACACATAGGCATTACGGAAATCATGGGTCACATATTCGGAAATGTGCCACCATTGGATCCACCATAAGATCTCCCGACGCTCCTTTAAAAAGGCGATCCATTCCGTTACCGAGTGGAGATCGGTATAGTTCCTCTTCCTCTGACAATAGTTCGCCATTGCCGAAGAAGTTCGAGGTTCTTCAATAAGACCCAAGTGCTCCATTAACCAGATCTGTCCAACAGTTAGCCAGGGTTAGATTGCATGCCAATTATCCCAAACAAAAAAAAAATGCACAAAACCCGCGCGGGTTATGCAGACAGTGGAGGCAGAAGTCGGACAGGAGTGAAAAGGAGGAACGAAATACCTGAAGTAGCAAGGGTCTTCCTCGGAAATCATGTTCTGGATGCGGGTCATCCAAGCCCATCACGGTTTCCGCTAACATTAGAGGCACGGGATTATAGCCTCGGGACATGTCTTCGACGATTAAGATCAAATTCGCCGGTCAGGTTCTTTTGCCACCATGGTAGAAGCAAAACTCGCCAAGGAGACATAATACGTGCGCTCGCACTCATATCACTGGACCATATTCCAAGGTATCGGAAGATTGAAAATATTCAACTATGGTTTGAAAGTGTACCTTTTTGCTGAATATTGCGCTTCCGATGACTCGAGAAGGAAGACATAAGAGCTCCTTGTATCGCTTGGGGATGTCCGTTGGCGTTAGAGGCGATGTCGGCCGAGCAAAATGATTTGTCCCTAGGATGGAGGACCATTCCTCCGGAAGCGGACATAACTCCTTCCACGAAAAGCAGAAGACATGCATCTTTGGATCCCAAAAAGTCTCCGCCACACGGAGAAAGTCGTGATTAATCCTCGCTTGCCAAAGACTCATCAAGCTTGTTAACAAAAAGTCTCCACCGCACGGAAAAAGTCTTCCGAGCTCTTTCTTCTCTTCCTTGGACAAGGTGCTCATCCAAGTTGCAAGTTTCTTCTCGAATGCCATGAGAATCACGTTCCTTTCTTCTTTGTGTTTTAGGAGAATATGTGATGAAGACTTTGAAGTGACGATGAGGGGTGATTATTATATGCATAACATGAGGTAATATATATACCTCCATTCATGATCAAATTGGAGAAAATGCAACCAGCAACGATCATGTAGTCGTTGCATTTTTATCCCATGATTTTAGCCCATTTACAACGGCTAGTAAAAAAAATTAAAAAACAATATCAAAACCCGCGCGGGTTTTGATTTGCACAGATCAACGCGCGCGCCTGTCCATGCCCAGGCCCAGGGCTGGCTGAAGAGAAAACCTGCGCGGGTTTTTATGTCGACATGGGCCGGCTCTCAGCAGCTCGACCCACTTGTTTCTGATTGTAACTGGGCTCAGGAATTAAATTGGCCCGTTCGTGTATTTTTAATGTTTCGGATCTTGGCCCAATGATACTCAGTTCTGAAATTTTTGCTCGAGTTTACTCTGACACTTAAGTTTTTGTGTTCTTTTATTTTATTTTCTTTTTGGGGAAGCGGGATTAAGTTGGGATTAATCCCGTCATGTAGAAAGTCATTCAAATATGCGTTAATCGTGCATTCACCGAGCCTTGCATATAAAATAAGAAATAAAAGTCATAAGAATCTTGCATTAAAATAAAAAAATGAGAGTACAAATTAGTCTTGCATAATAAAAAGTCTAAAAATGCATACGAGTCTTGCTTGTCATTAGTTTGATCACCACAGGGAGCCCGAATCACCGCTGTCTTCGGCCGGGTCGGCACCAGCATGAGAATTCCCAGCATTGGAGGCACCAGCCGTGCCGAAATAGGTGTCCCAGGAATAGTAGTCAGGACCAGGAGCTGTCTGCGGTGGCCCAGACAAGGGAACTTCAGAAGGATGCACGCTCGACTGTGACGATATGGAATGCTCCTGCGAGCCGGCTAGCCATGAATGGTCAGGAACGTGCCACACCAACAGAAGGGGTAGGCCATACAAGACCACTTCCGTAATCGGGGGCTGGCCAACCAGAAGAAGAAGATCCTCCCAACCAAGAGTGTTGAGGTGCAGACCACTCTTGCATACCCGTTGGCCATAAGAGACCCATCCCAGGGGTCGGAACAGGCCACCCAGCAGAATGAGAGCCAGAGCCAAAAGAGGAAGTGTCGTATGGGGCAGAACGTGAAGTAGCGTCATCTGCTAAGGCCTGACCGCCAGGGTACCCTACAGATGCACCTGAATCATGATCCCTCACCACAATCTCCCGACCACGACGCGCAGGACGTACTGAAGCTGAAGTGCGGCGAGAATGAGAAGGCCGGTTGGTAGCACTCGACTCTGAAGCATCTTCCACCTAGTAGGAATGGGGCTGGGTATCGCCACCATACCCAACACTGTGATGTGACCCCCCTTGGCCAAGTTGTTCCTCCAAGGACATCTGAGCCATGTCCTCTTCCATAAGACGACGATCTCTGCTATCGGATCTACTACGATGGGACCCAGTTGAATGATGACCCTCGACCATAATGCCTTTACCACGACATTCTGGCACAACCGCTAGGGGAGGACGAAAGGACCCACCAACCTCCTCCCGAGATCGGCCCTGGGAAGAATACTCCCCTTCCGAAGAACGACGTGGGGGCTCGATGCGAGGGATCCCTACAGTAGAACACCGAGGTGGATCCCGAGGAACGGACTCTGCATCGGCCTCCACAGCAGCCCTTCCGGTGGTATTCCCGCGATACCTGCGCGAGCCGGTAAATGCCCCGTCAATGTGTTTCAGCATAGTACTCCACCCCTTGGTCACTTGTCGGAAGATAGCCCATATTGGCTGGAAGACGATGAGACCAAGGTTGACATGTATAAATGGCATAAAGGAGAAAAGGAAGCAACATGAAGACTTACCGGTTTCCGATTAAACTCTCGGAGTGCAGAGCATTGACTTCTGGTCTCTAATTCCAAGAAATCGCCGATCCTTCTTCTCGCCGGTGGGACCTCTACCTCAGCGGCTCTAGCATAGGTCCCCATATGTAAACATTATGGTTAGAAATCAGCCAAAACATGACAAAAATAAAGGAAGATGATACGCGTCATCCGGGGCGCTAAACGACTCAAGTTGCGTTGAAATTCCTCATCAAATTGCTCCTGTGGACGTCATGCACAAAGTTGTCGGAGTCTTGGCTGCGAATCCAATCTCCCAAGGAACTAGGAGCAACGCGCCATGGCTCGAACATGTGCTCTGGAGGATCCTGGGGTATAAGACTAGGATATCCACCCAAGATTTGCCTCGTAGCTCTCTCCCCCAAGTACCATATGAAACCTGAGGGTCCCTCCATGAGAATGCGGAGGCGAGTATCATGCTCCACTATTTGGAAAGGGGTGGGCAATCTGCCCAAGTTGAACTCCACCCACGGACACTAGTTGACGTGGTCCTATGAAAGAAAGAGAGTCACTACAAGAATAGAAGCAAAATAAATAAAGGCGTTAGGTATAAAGAAATACCGGGGAGAGGTCATCCAAAGATACGAATGCGATCGAGATCGCCTGACCGAATTTCTTCGCACGAACTACTCGGTAGACTGTTTAAGAATTTGGGATCGCTTATTCTGCTTGGAGCGAATGCCCAAAGACAAAATATACTCGTATGCCCATGACTGCATGAATATAAAGTCTAAGAAGGAGCGAAAGAGTAGCAAAACTACAAAGAGAAGAGTCTCGGGGATATACCTTGAGCACTTCCATACAGAAGGGCCGTACTGGTAGCGAGTATGAGACTCGTGGAGGTAAACCGGATCATTATCCTGTGAAAGCCTAACGCCGCGGCAAAGCCAGAGGATGAAGTTCGCATAAGCCGCCTTGCCCCAGTTCATGTTCCAGACATTATTTAAGTCCAGAAGATTCCGAAGCCACGTTAAAGTGATGTTATCTCCCCGGTTGGCGAATAGGGTGGCAGAAATGATGTACACCAAGAAGATGAAGCGACGTTGATCCACAGGCAAGTTCTGGAAGTGGGCGTCGCGGATGGCCGCCTTGAAGTGTGCGTAAGCAAGGTTGGAAAGGCCCTGTCGTTGGCCTAAGCGCGCTGACACTGGACCTAGAAGATCCAAGACCATCGGCGGAACCTCGGCGTCGAAAACGTCATCACGCCCGCCCCAAGGAAGACCAGTGATCATGATAAAATCTGTAGGGGTAACCTCATCTCGCCCACAGGCAAATCAAAGGAGTTGGTGGTGTGTCAAAACCTTTCTGCTATAGCACGGCCTATAACACAGTATGTACGGCCCTTCCAGGCCACCAAACATTTCCAAAACGGCATGAGTCCCGCCGCGGTCAAGGTATTGCTGACAAAGTCCCTTGAAATTTTTGCGACTACCTTAAGGGGATCCTTTAGGACACCGGGGGTTTTCAAGTTATCCTCCTATAGGTAGACAGAAGGGGCCAGTTAAAATTCAAGGCTCATATAAATACATTGGACTAAGGCCTATTCTTTCGGGCCCTAGCTGAACCTAGCACGAACACTGGACTCACAGCCATGGCCCACAAGATAAATAAATCGGAAAAACGAAAAAAAGGAGCAAAAAAAAAGGACAACTCAGCACGGCCCAAATGTGCCTGCCCAGCAGAACTAAAACCCGCACGGGTTTTAATTCTCTGATGGGTCACACATTCAGGCCTAGTGTCTTTTTTGGCGGTCTGCGGGCCAGAAAACCCGTACGGGTTTTCTTTCTTTTTTTTTCTGGTGGACCGTTTTCTTTGTCAATTAGGCCAAGTATACATAAAACCCACGCTGATTTTCTCTTGGTTCGGGTTTGTCCGTCTGTCAAATTGGGTTATCGTTGTAAATAAATAAAAAGAGCCATCATGAACGCATGCATACGCATCAATTTAAGGCATGCTTAAAATAATGAAAAATCGACAAGACATGAAAAATAAATTCGTGCTTGCTCATTTTTTATTAAACTAAACATAAAAGAGAGGTTTTGGAAATTACCTTGCCATGGGAGCGGTAGAACCAAGCATGGTTCCAAGACTGAATAGTAAGGTCCGAAGGCGTTGGCACCCAGAATAAAATTGCGACGTGAAGACATCTCGTGGGACCATGCCGCCGCATGTGGAAGAGGAGGATTCCTATGACCTCGGTGATGCATTTTCTAAAGAACTCAAATTATCTTCAAAGAGCAAATTTTTTCTAGAGAGTGAAGAAGGAGCTAGAGAGATAAGGAATAGTTGAAGATGTGAATGAATGAGGTGAATGAGGCTTGGTATTTATAGAAATGTTGAGTGAATATGAACCGCTCGTTTCTAGGACCCGCCTCGAGATGCCAAATGCGTTCCATTGGTAGAAAATCCAAAGGTCATCCCTTTGCCACCCAAACAGGAGACCAAGTCGGGTGGCATATTCTCATCCACACACGAACCGGGCCCGCCTTGGATTCCCTTCACGAGGAGAAGAAAAAGAAAAAAAAGAAAACAAAGCCAAAACCCGCGCGGGTTTTGGGCGATCTACAGGCCCGTTCTTGTGGCTCAGCGTCTATCAACGGCGTAATGGAGGTTATACAACCCGTGCGGGTTTTATACCAATATATGCCAAAATTCTACGGCCCAAGGTCCCACAACCCACTCGAAGCAAGCTATGCAACCTAGACTAACGGCCCAAAGACTGTGGCCCAAGGGTTCCCAAAATGCAGGTAAAAATCTGAACCCATTTGCATTTCCAAAAACTAATACTTAATTTTCTTATGATTTTCAGGTTGCCGCATAAAAGAGCACCATCATCTGGTTGCCGCAAAAAAGGACCATCCATCATCCGGTTGCCACCATCTGGTTGGCGCTAAAAAGGGACCATCTATCATCAAGTACCCACATAAAAGAGCACCACCAGTGACAGTCATCAAATGGTTGCCACCTAAAGGCCTCCAACGATGTCGTCAGCGACAGTCGTCCAACGGTTGCCACATAAAGGCCTCCAACGATGTCGTCAGCAACAGTCGTCAAACGGGTTTCACACAAAGGACTCTGACGATGTTAGTAACAGCAGTCGTTAAACGGATTCCACTTAAAGGACTCCAAACGACATTCTTAGAATCATTCGTACAACGGTTGCCACCTAAAGGTTACCGACAATCTCTTCATTAGCAGCATTCGTTCAGACGGATTCCACTTAAAGGTCTCCAACGACACTCTCAGCATCAGTCGTCCAGGGGTTGCCATCTAAAGGTTACCAACGACATCATCATCAACAACATCACCTGGTCGCCATATAAAAGAGCACCATCAGCATCAAAGACAGACATCAAATCTACTTTGACCTTCGTCCTATTCGGACTCGATCAAAGTGGGGGCTCTCTGTAGACACCGGAATTTGCACCGATATAATCCCGACTTGTCAAAAGTTCAAATAAAACATCTAGGGCCGAATACATCATTGGGCCAATGTAGCATGCAATGCAAACAAAAAAAACAAGTATAAGGCGGCCCACTACCAAAGACAAAACCCGCACGAGTTTTTATCAAATGAAACGGCCCAGAACCAGGACAGGCCCAAGGCGCGCCCCGGCCAAGACACTCTAAATCTCGCGCGGGTTTTCTACAACCTAATGCGTGTCGTTTTGCTTCATCCACGTCAGCGATCCGTGTGTGGGATTTATAAAACCCGCGCGGGTTTTATCTTTAAGAATCCGGCGCCAAAAACTTGATCATCATCCCATGATATAAGCCCATGTGTTTTGACCTTAAGCATTGACTTAGTGATTGCATGGCATGATCCAAGGGATGGGTCCCCATGAATTTCCCTCCAAATCTCACCTCCTTCACCTATAAATACCTCTCTCTTTCACCCCCACTAATCACCAACGAATACAATCATTATCACCTAAACTCTCTGAACATTCCATCATCCATATTCACTCTCTAATCCTCTTCTAATCCCTTTTGTCATATCCATATTCACTCTCATACAATTCTTCAAAACACTTGCATATTTCCATCAAGGTCCCAAGGTCAAGGCGAAGTCAAGAAATTGGACAGGCGCGTTCGGGCTCCTAAGTCAAAAAGGTTCGCTTTATGTTTCTTTTCGTTATTATTTAATCATGTAATTTGTATTTTTTTCATTACTTGTGCATATTTTGTAAACCAAAAATCCCTTGTTTTATAATGCATGTTAAGAATATAAATTTACGAAATTAATTAAACTTCTCCCCGATTTATTTCATTTTGATGTCAATTTTAGTAGAGTTTGTTTTCTAACAGGCGAATTCGAGAATTCTTATAATTCTCGAATTCGTAACCGTACCCCCGGAATTAGAATCGAGTTCCGTAGACCGGAGTCATTTCCATTATTTTTATGGTTTTTCGGTTTCCTTAAATCGACAGGCGATTCTTTCATTCTTTTTATAATTTGTTTAGTTATTTAATACTAGAATTTGCACTAAAATAATTAAAAATGCCTTAACATCTCCCATTCATCATATTCAAGGCTAAAACCAAGAGAAAGTGGGCCAGGAAACAATAAAACCCGCACGGGTTTTACTGTTTCCAACCCCCCTTTCTCTGGCCTAGGGAAGCGGACGGCCAAGTCCAAGACTGGTCAAAACTCATGCGGTTTTGATGGCGGTTCTTATGCGATTGCTCTTTTGGGCTTAATTTGTTGTTTGGGCCGATTTTAAGTTATTATTAATATATTTTGGCGTAACTTCAAATATTTAATTAATGAAAACGGATTCGTAAAATAAATAAAATTTCACCACCCTAAAAATGAATTTCGAAAACAAAAATATCCTTATTTAAGGATTAAGCAACCTTAGTCGGCTCCCGATCACTTAAGTAGTGCCTCCAAAAACAATTTCCCCGAACGAGAATTTTTCAGGTCCTACAGTACCATACACATCCAAACAGGAAGCATTCAAGCAATCAAGCATCACAATTCACAACATCACAGTATCACATTTATTATTCATTTTAATTATACAAAATGAAAATACACATTTCACCCGACTTCTAAAAAACTACAATATGCAACTTTTGCAATAATAATTAACAATAATCTTGTCCATAAAAACCTACAATATGCAAGAATCTAGTTAAGTAATTGATTAAAAAACTTACTTTGTACTGCTAAGTCTGGGACTCAAGAGCAGTGAAGCAAAGAAGCGAACAAAGAATAATAGCGAGCACGTAGCGAAAGATCGAGCAATAGTGTGCAGCGGCAGAAGCAAGCAGTGACCAACTATCATCCAGTAGCAGCAGCGACCAGCCAGCAGCAGAAGCGAGCGCCGAGCAGCCAACAATGACGCATCCAGATTCCGGCAGCGTGGGTGAGTGGGCAATACGAGCAGCCTAACTACCTGAGGAGTGAGGACAAACCGACTGACTAGCGTGTATGAGAGGAATGTGTGAGTATGAACTATGAACTGTGAGTTTGTGAAGACTGAAGAGCAAGGAGCTACGTGAAGAGAATGGAGTGAAAACCTAATCGGGACTCCAACATCTCTATTCTCAATAATTATTCAATTTCAAAGTTTTTTTTTTTTAGAAAAAAACAAGCTAAGTGGCTGGGTTGGGTAGCTTGGACTGCTGGAGAAAGAAATATGGAAGCCCACACACCCATTTACAATACCCAACCAAAAAGTGGCCCATTCTATGCAAAGAAGCTAGGATCGCTGGATCGTGTAAGATGGTACGATCCTAGAGTTTGTACGATCCTGGACTGATCCTGATCCGAGTGTAACTAATGGGCGATCCTAATGCGATCCGGATCGTGGGGGTATATTTAGATCGTAGGATCGTACGATCCACCGATCCGAATCGCGATTTTAACAACACTGACCATGGGCCGACCATAAAGTTGGGAAGAATTTAATAATTACTTCGATAAATTAATTTACTCTAACCCGGTGATTATTATGCAGTCTAAAACTTTACCCATAACTTTGTTTCGACATTTATCAAACTTTTTGGACCTTTATTAAGAGAATATCATGAAGGGCAATGTAGAATCATAAGGGCGAGTTGAGTTTACTTTGTGAACCAAGATAATTAACCTCCTTAAAGATAAATGGGCCCAACCACTGCGTTAACCATAATTTTTGAGGTTACTTAACCTAGTTGTAAACATGATTCTTCTCAGCCCTATGAGCACTGTATGGACCAAAACAACATCTCTAAACTTGGGTAGCCTCTTTAAAACATAAAGAAACACATAGCATATAGCAAAAGGGATTATTGGCTCTATGTACAAAAAGAGATTATTGGCTGGGTAAGGCTTATCAGCTCATGTACTCGCTCTGGTGCATTCTCGTTGTAAAGGCAACTTGAATCTGTTGGGTGTTACTCTTCGTGGATCGTGTGGAGACCTCGGAGAGTGACGCATGAGTCGATGTGGTGACTAAGGCTCTCTCGATGTAAAGGCACTAACAGAGTATAGTTGGTCCAGCATCCCATGGATATTTTTTTGTAGTTTTAAAGAAAACCTAAACCGCCGCTTTAAGTGCAACCTAGCCCACATACGTGACTAAGAGGTAGCCCGGTATATGCAATGCATTTATGCCTTAAAAAAAGAATGACTTAATAATATAAAGTAAAAATTTATCTTCCTTCCAAAAATTTTAAAGCACACTAAACTTTTTTCAAGTTTTACCCACTTTAAGAAAAACTCCCCAATGGAGTCGCCAAAAATCATGTGGACATTTTTCCTCGCCGTTCGGGTCTTCGAACGTCCACGTGGATTGGGGTGGGATTTGATGATTTATGCTGGGGTTTGAACCTTTTAAAAACACTTTAAGGGATTAATCGTACATTTCAGGAATAATAATTTGTACAATCACTTTCCCTTTACTTTATGCATTTCATGGGTCATTGCATTAAACTTGTAAGAGTGAACATCCACTTGTTCCAAACTCTTCTAAATTTAACCAAATTTGCTCATTTAAATGTTAGGCTCGGAAGAAAACGATTTATGTAAATATTATTTAGAAATATACAAATAAAACCTTGAAGTTGCATCGACACTTTGTAAAACCATGTTTTACCATAGTTTATGAAACCCAATGTGTTTTGGTTAGAAATGAAAGTCGCCACCCAATTTTTTAAGGGAAAAGCCAAGACAAAACCAAAAAGGAAATAAGAAAGACTCCGCCTGCGAAACCCAAGAATGGATTTGGGGGTAAGGCTACGAACTCGAAAGTTAGGAACCATTTGAGTTCGCCTCTCGCAAAAGGAAAGAATCTACTAAAAGTTTTAAGTGTGCTTTTGATAAAGTTTGGAAGAGAGATAAATGAGAACGTTATAGAATTATTTCACTGAACGTGCAACATGAATTATAAGAAAGAAAAGTACAACATGTACACTTTATTTACAAGAAAAAAAAGAACTTTAAAGCTTACATTGTGCTAATTGAAGAAGAGGCTTTGCCTAGCCGTTGAATTTGTTTGAAGATGCTCCTCTTGATACCCTTAAATGTCTCCTCTCAAGATGCCAAAACGAACCAAAAGATGATAGAAAATATGATAGAAACAGGGATGGAAAGAAGGCTCTTTTTTGTGAGTTTTTCTAGGATAGAAAGAGGGTTTTTTGTGGTGGTTTTGGTAGAGTTAATGTAAGAATGAAGATAGGTGGAATAGGGATTAAGGTTAAGGGATTAAAATGGTAGGATAGTATGTAGAATGGAGACAAGAAAGTGGTGACAAGATGATAATATAATAGAGAATGATGATAGAAAGGAAAGATGAGAGAATGAGTGAATGAATGAATGTGAGAGAGATAGAATGAATTCGTTGTTGTCCTTGGCTTTGAGAGGAGTAAGGTATTTATAGGTGTAGAAGGGAGTAGAGAATACATGCATGCATACACATACATCCCATCTTGTCCATGGGCAGTCAACAACACAGATTACTAGGTAGTATGGGGGAGTGTATGAGGGTGGATGGCAACATGTGGTGAATGGCCAGTGGTCAAGGCCGGTCGGCTGTCAACAAATGGGGGGAATGAATCTCCCCTCGTCCATGCATCATTGGACGGTGAGGTGTGAATAGGTTTGTCTTGGGACTTGCTGGTTCACACTAGACGATAGTTTTATTTAGAATGGTCTTATGTAAAATGTTTTTGTGATGTTCTTGTGAGGTTTCAAACCTCTGACCTCTCAGCGCGGAGCTTACATGGCTTGTTCTTTTTACGTAAAAATGTGCTTGTGATCATGCATGCAACTTTAAAGCGAGATCTTATGTGTGCACATACTTAGACTTTATTTTCCAGCTTCTTCATTATTATTTTGGTTTCCTTTTATATAGGTATGCAATATATTTTATGTGCCAAAATTCGGTGTGTAAAACGGGTGTCCTCGGCCATATCAAGAATCACAAAATCCAGAGGCACATAATAGTCTACTACCTTAAGTGGAAAGTCTTAAGTTTTCCCAAGTTAAGTCTTTTATAAAGCGAATAAGGCATCAAGCTCACACTTGAGCCCACATCACATAAAGCGCAGTCGATGTTCATGGTTCCTAGGCCACAAGAAATAGTGAAACTTCCAGGGTCCTTAAGCTTTGGAGTGAGCTTATTCAAAACCACTGAGTTGCACTTCCAAGGTCATTCAATGCAATTGCCTCACAATCATCTACTTTTCTTTTCTTGGAGAGAATCTTCTTCAAGAATTTAGCATATAAAGGCATTTGGGGCAAAGTATCAAAAATAAGGAACACTCACATTCAACTTTTTCAGCATACCAAGGAATTTCCCAAATTGAACATCAGTTTTAGACTTAGCAAGCCTAGAAGGGAATGGAATAAGGGGCACATAAGCTCTTGGTGGTGAAGATGGTGGTGGTTGAGGGATTTCAGCACTACCCTCATCAATGGTCTCTCTCTCTCGGTCTTTTTCTTTCTCAAACTCTTTCTCAGCATTCTTCTCACTCAAAACCCCGCCATGCTTAGCATTTGGCATCTCGGGTCCCATAATCTGCGTCCTACTCTTCAAAAATATAGCGTTGCAATGCTCCTTAGGGTTAGGCATGGGTGGTCGAGGAGGGGTAGTGGAATATACAAGATTGAATAGCGATCTGGTTCTCAAGCATTTGGTTATGGGTGGATAAAAGGTCAACCTTAGTGGCTAGGGCCTTAATCACCTTATCTTGTCTTGCTGATGTTCGAGTTGCTTTTGTTGGGCCTGGAGCATGGTTGCCATCATAGCCTCAAGGCCGGTCTTTTGAGGAGATTGGTTGGGTTGAGTAAGAGGTCTTTGTCCTTGTGGGTGACCCATTTGGTTCCGGTAAGAAGGATTAGAGTGGTGTCTCAAACTGGAGTTGTATGTGTTGGAGTAAGTGTCAAAAGGAAGTCTTTGGGTAGGGTTTGCAATATAATTGGCTTGGTCAGGTTGGATACTACTACCCACCCCATTAGGACAATAAAGAGTCGCATGCTCAAAAGAATTGCAAGAAGCGCATTGAGGGGGAGGGGAAATATTCACATGCATTCTTTCCATTATCTCATTAATAGCATCAAGTTTTGCAGATAACAAAGTAATAGCATCGACAAAATACTTACCTCCCGTTCTCGTGCCACAGGGTTTCGACCACTGGTTGCTATTAAATGCCATTGATCAATCAGCTTGTACAACTCCTCCACCGTCTTGCTCATGATGTTTCCTCCTGCGGCTGCAAAGATCGTCGCTCCCAACCGATCGTCCACTCCATTGTAGAAGGCTTGGATGGGGACCCATGGCTCGAAACCATGTTGGGGGCATTGGTGAAGCAATTCCTTAAATCTCTCCCATGCATCATATAGGTTCTTGTCCGGCTCTTGGGAGAAAGTAGAGATCTGGTTCCGGAGGCTCGTCAACTTGCTCGCCGGAAAATACTTAGACAAGAATGCTCCCACAAGCTGATCGAAGGTGCTAATGGAGTTCAGCGGAAGGGAATCCAGCCACTCCCATGCTCGATCCTCCAAGGAGAATGGAAATAACCTCAGCTTGATCGTGTCCAGCGAGGCCCTATTGACTTTGAAGGTGTCAACAATAGATGACAGTCGCTTGACCTTCGTCTATTCAGGTGGGCCGCTACTCGTCATTTGGGCCAAAACTTGGGACGGGCCTTATTTACTAATGTAGGCCGTTTATCCTTCACTTAACATACGGGCCGAGTTTCCTAGTCGGTTTGAAGGCATTTTGGTCTACATTACAAAATACTAGTCGGGTTTTCAGTCCGGATGCATAAATAAAAGGATTATTCAATATCCTAAGCCACAAATTTGCATCAAAATAAGCATGCTTAAAATAGTCAAAAATCGACAAGACAAAGAACAACGATTCGTGCTTGCTCATTTTTACACTAAACTAAGCATAAAGAGAAGGTTTAGAAGTCACCTTGCCACATGAGAATGGTAGTACCAAGCATGATTCCAGTTTCGAATGGTGAGATAAGAGGGAGCGGCCTCATCACCAGGTACCAAATTACGCCGAGAAGCCCTTTCATGAGGCCATGCCACTGCATGGGGAAGAGGTGGATTTCTTTGGCTTCGAGGTTGCATCTTCTAAGAAAATCCGAACTAAAGGAGCAAAATTCATAAGAGGAGAGATGTAGCTATGGAGGAGATGTGTGAATGAAATGAATGAAGGATGCATTGAATTTATAGAAAAGCTTCGTGAATATGAACCGTTCGTTTCTAGGACCCGCCTCGAGATTCCAAATGCATTTCATTGGTTGAAAATCTAGCGGTTATCACTTTGCCCCCCAAAGAGAAGGCATGACGACGTGGCCGAATTGCAACCACATGCGGGAGGGGCCCACATAGATTGCCCTTGAGAGGAAAAGAAAAATTAAAAAAAATAATAAACAAATCACAAAGGCCATTGACCTTTGAGCCGGCCATAGACCAAACAGGCGGCCCAAGCTGCTCCACAGCCAACAAAATCAGAGTGTAGGCCGCTTAGCCATTAACTCAATCACAGGCCCAAATCTGTGGCCCAAGATTTTTGCAGTCCATCAAGCTGAAGCATAGGTTGTTTGACCGGCGCAGTCCAAAATTGTTGATCCAAAGCTCGTGGCGCAAGGATTTCCGAGATTCATGATCTTCTCAGGTAAAAATCTGAACCAATCTTATCTCTCACATTTTAGGATAACTAACACTTTGTTTTCTTATGATTTTCAGGTCACCGCTAAAAGGGACCATCATCAACCAGTTGCCGCTAAAAGGGTGCTGCTTAGTCCCCGCTAAAAAGGACCACCATCATCCAGCTGCAGCTAAAAGGTTGTTGTCTCCTGGTCACCGCTAAAAGGGACCATCAACATCCAGCTGCCGCTAAAAGGTTGCTGCTTGGTCACCGCTAATAGGGACCACCATCATCCAGCTGCAGCTAAAAGGTTGTTGTTCAGTCGCTGCTAAGAGGGACCACCGTCATCCAGCAGCCGCTAAAAAGTTGCTCTCCCCCGATCGCTGCTAAAAGGGACCACCGTCATCTAGCTGCTGCTAAAAGGTTGCTGCTCGGTCGCCGCTAAAACGGACCACCGTCATCTAGCTGTCGCTAAAACGTTGTTGCCCGTCGGTCGCCGCTAAAAGGGGCCACCGTCATCAAACTGCCGCTAAAAGGTTGCTATCTCCCGGTCGTCG
This sequence comes from Portulaca oleracea, assembly GCA_029582165.1. Taxonomy (NCBI): domain Eukaryota; kingdom Viridiplantae; phylum Streptophyta; class Magnoliopsida; order Caryophyllales; family Portulacaceae; genus Portulaca; species Portulaca oleracea. The sequence goes on along the minus strand of CM055878.1, from coordinate 4,929,953 downwards.
CTAAAATGGACCACCGTCATCTAGCTGTCGCTAAAAGGTTGCTATCTTCTGGTTGCCGACAAAAGGTTGTCGTTGCCCGGTCGCCTCTAAAACGGGTTATCATCATCATCCAGGTGCCGCTAAGAGGTTATTGTCGCTCGGTCGCCGCTAAAAGGCGCCGCCCTCTCAGAAACTACCGACATTCATCACCAAGTATCAAGTCATCCGCACATCAGGCTACTTTGACCTTCATCCTATTCGGACTCGATCAAAGTGAGGGATCTCTATAGACACCGGAAATTGCTTCGACAAATTTTCGAATCATCAAAACTCAACAAGTCATGGGTCGAACACCAAAACGGGTTATTGGGCCCACGCTATGGTCAAAACAAGCCCAACAAATCAGATCAGCCCGCATAAAAATCGTGTTGGCCGCATAGCCTACATCAATTCACAAGTTGGCCCAACTCGAGCACCGGACCATAATAAAGTGCAAAGGCCGCTAAACCTTTGATATCTATTCACCTGCCCGTTCCTGACTGCCAAGTCAGCAATCCACGTGATTAAATGTTGTTCGGTCTCATTTCAAGTCGAATTGATACCATTAATAAGGTGTTTTGCTTATTTTAATCCCTTAATTATTAGTTATGATGATTTTGTGATTTTGTAGGTTGATCAAGAAGTAGAAGGACAGAAGGACAAAAGGACAAAAAGCTCCAAAAACTCATCAACAAGTCGTAGCACCCACGAACAAGGTTATGGCACCCGCGAAGACGATAGACCATTCTCCGGAAGGAGCGTAGCGCCCGCGACACATTGGGCAGAAAGACGTCGCGCCCGCGACAGTCCTGGTGGAACCCGTGACGACCAAAGATTTCTAGAAATAAAAAAAGGCACGGCGGCTGCTTAGGGTTTTGAAAGATATATTTTATTTTCCTTTCCTAATCTTCCTATATAAAGACTATATATTACATAATTAGAGACATATCTTAGTTTTAACTTTTATATTAGTTTAGGTTAGTTTTAAATTACTTCATTAGTTTACTTTAAGTTTCTTTAGTTTTCTCTCAATTCCTCGATTGTAACTTACGCATCTTTAGTGAATTCAAGTTAAGATTTTCAATTCTCGTTTCTTTCTTGCTTTCATTCATTGTCTCGTTATTTAAATTTCGTTAGTATTAGTTCCACACAAATTCCACTTTTTAGTGAAGAGGAGGATTAAGGTTCCCCGAATTCTCCCTTCGAGTAAGGATTCGAGCAGTAATAGTAATCCAAATCAAGCTTTTTCTTCTTTGTTCGGGAGAAAATTCATGATTCTAGATTCGAGATTCAAGATTCAATAGTAGAGTAAATTACAATGCATTCCAGGTCAATGTTTTCATTCTTAATTTCAGTAATTAGTTCAGTTTTAAATTCATCCTTATTAATTTCTTATAACTGATTTCTTAGTTAGAAATTTACTTTCTGTTTAAATTAGGTTTAGTTCATCTTTAAATTCTTGCTTTCTTGATTATTGTTATTCTGAATTCATAATTAGTTATTTATTGCTTTTTGTCTTTGAAACCTTACAAAACTTATTTACTATTATCCTGACACACCATCCCTATGGATTCGACAACTCTACTCTTTAAAAACCCCGAAAATTCCTACAACCGAACAATGGTGCCATTGCCGGGGATGGCATTATTTGGTAGATTAGGTTATTGGTTTTGTAAATAGTTTATTGCTTTCTTAGTTGTAATTTAATTCAGAAAAAAATGTGAACATAAAAATTGAAAAATAAATTTTAAAAAAAAGAGTTATGACCGATGTTAGGGTTCCACAATTTGAGCAAGAAATACTTTGGAGATATTTTGCTAGATTACAGGATTATCTTGCTGAATGTGAATCATATGGTTTCTTATATGAAAGATTGGACATCTTAGGTATTGTGCATGAGGGTGTGAATTATGAAACCCGTGATCTCTTAGAATATTTTGGGTTTTCTAATTTAGGGGAAGATGATGCATGTGAATTGCTTGAGTGGTTGCCTAGGGATACTTATGAATTTGAACAAATTCTCCCTTTGACCCCTATATTTCAAATTTTGCACCACCCTCTAATACTTTAGCCATACCATGTCATGAGTACCTCCAAAATCTGAATGGTCAATCTAGTGGTGGGGAGTATATGGAAAACATTTGTGAATCTTCTCAATGCCCCAAAAGCGAGGTTCCTCGTCAGTGTTTTGTATGTCAAGTTTGGGGTCATTTATTTGATGCTTGTCCTAAATACCCTGATTTGAAAGCTTTCATGGATGGATTTGAATCTGCTAAACCTGAATCGAATAATACTCGTGTGTGTGAAATTGAGGATGAGGATGAAGGCCCAATTTTTATATTTACCAAGCCCATTGGTCAGAATACACTTAAGGATGAGACATCATTGATGGAGAAAGATTTCGCAAATAATCAATCAGTGTGTGATGATGTTGTGTTGCATGAGAATATTCTTATGAATCATTAGTCACACCTTTGTCCATGTCATTATGTGAGGAGAGGAGTAAATTTTCTGATGCTAATTCTGATACATCTTCGTAGATGAGGAGTCTAATGCTTGTTCATTGCCCCATCCTATTGATCTACACACTCAATCTCCATGTATTGAGCAATCTGATAATCCATCTATAGTTACTCCTTCCCCCTCTCTTCTAACTCGGGATCTTGATACATCTGTGTGTGAGTATGAGTCTTTCATGATGGATGATGACCCTGAACATTCTGTTTTCACTTTCAATGATGCTTTGAATGATGCACATTTGTGTTTTGATACTAATAGTTCTTCTGATGAGTTTGAAATTGATGAAGATGATGATGCACCTTCTCGTAATGTTGAAAGGGTTGTCATGTGGTATAACCCTACTTTTTTTTTATCAACTACTGATGAATATGATGAATTGGATTAATGTTATGCATTGGAGTCTGAATTTGATGAAAATTGCATAGAGGTTGAGTGTGAGGATTATGTTGTGCGTTCTAATGAAATTTAATTTATTTCCCCATCTTCCCTTCATGTGATTTGTTTTCCTACACTCCTTCCCATGAACCTGAGTTCATAAAGTCCCTAGGTCTTTTAGGACAGTATAATTTCCTCACTAATCCCTATAGCACCTACCTAGAGGACTTGCCTAGGAAAATCAATCTTGTGCATTCATTTCATTACTTTGTTAATTATTCCAAGGCATTCGATAAACTGTTGAGAGCACTAACGTTTGCTGATGTACTATTGAGATTGTGCTCTTATGTCACTACCAAAAAAGGGTCCTCCTTCCACAGGGACAAGCAACTCTCCACCTACTATAATTTTTTTTCTTTTGAATGTAGTTGAGTGTGAGGACCATATTGTGCGTTCTAATGAAATTGAATTTATTTCCCCATCTTCCCTTCATGTGATTTGTTTTCCTACACTCCTTTCCCATGAACCTGAGTTCATAAAGTCCCTAGGTCTTTTAGGACAGTATAATTTCCTCACTAATCCCTATATCACCTACCTACAGGACTTGCCTAGGAAAATCAATCTTGTGCATTCATTTCATTACTTTGTTAATTATTCCAAGGCATTCGATAAACTGTTGAGAGCACTAACGTTTGTTGATGTATTGTGCTCTTATGTCACTACCAAAAAAGGGTCCTCCTTCCACACGGACGAGCAACTCTCCACCTACTATAAATTTTTTTCATTTGAATGTAGATTCGAACCCCCGACCACAGCACATTAGAATGTGTGACTAACCAAATGCTTACCGCTTCAGTATCAAAGATTGTTTGATTCTAATAATTAATTTAATACTATATATACACAAATACCACTTGACTTTTTTTATCTTCTATTTAAGCTTTAACTAATAGATGGGTACATTAAAAAAATTATAATTATAATTTTTTAAATATTCTTGAAATTAATTTAATACTATGTACACAAATACCACTTGGCTTCAAACATCAACGCGCCCAAAATTCAATATTCCATAATGTTTCTTTTAATTTTTTTGAAATTATTTGTAAGACTATAGTAATTCCTTAATTACACCAGGCGCCTAATTAAAAGATTAAACATTTTTGCAAAAAAAAATTATAATGTAAAATTGTCGTCTGTCACGCATATTATATGTGGAAATATAGGTTTGTTAAGGAGCATGTTATAACCTCACTTAATAAGTGTGACTAGACTCTTACTACGCACTAGCACGCTTATATTCGTGCTTACCGTTTAACCACTCTAAGTAAGTGTAGCCATTGCTTATAGTAGGAATTTGCACAATTTTTTTTAGCGTCATTTAAATAAGCGTGGGCAAATATGCGTGGAAGCATGCATATTTTCTTGTAGTGTGTTCACCACTTGGAGATGCATGCTAGGATGCATGACTTGTTACTACGGGCATTGAATGGTTTTGAGATGGTACCCAGCATCTTGAGGTGAGATGGAGTGGCTGATGCTCCATAGGTGGCTTTATTTTTCTAAAGATTTCATCGTTTGGGTATACTCAGTACTTAACCAGGTAATATCGTTCCCCTATTTTTTAATACGATTAGTGAACTTGAATTTTTTGCTTCTTTTTATTTTTCTTGATGTGTTTCTTGAATTTCTTATGGGTGCTTGCTTACCTTTATTTCTATTCCAATGAGGACATTGTTAACCTTTTTGTGTGGGAGTGGGGGTGGCATGCATGCCGGCTTGTGTTTTTCTTTTCTTTTGTGAGTTTTTTCTTTTGTGTGCGGGGTCACCTTATTCACAATGAGGACATTGTAGAGTTTTTGTGTGGGAGTGGGGTGGCATAAGTGCCTTACCAGGTTTTGGAAGAGAAACAACTATAGTTACCATTGAAATTAGGCGAAATTTTTAAAATTTTTATCAGCTAGAGGTAGTTTGCATTTATGGTTGTTTCGTTGATTGCTAGAATAGTGTAATTGCTTTGATAGGAGTAGTTAGTGAATGCTTGATAGGCTTCAAACTTGATTGTTGCTTTACCAAAACATAACAACCTCACCTGTCATTGCAGCCATGTGGTATCCTTAGAAATTTACTTCTTGGCTGGTTAATTTGATGGTCTTGGTTTAGGAGGAAAGTTTTAGCTTCTATCCATGCTTTAATTAAGAAAAGCTGAAAAACAATGGAAAAATACAAAAATAGTGCTCTAAGAAAATCTGAAAATGTTGGTTCACCTACATAGATTGGTATGAATGGTGCGGCGTTCATATCCCTTAAGCACCTTGTATGTATATGGAAAGGATCTATGTAGGGAGAGTAGACCCTTTTCAGTGTCGTTCAATTCTCGAAAAACCCAACAATGGTAATAAATGTGGAACCTTTATCCATATAACCTGCGACCCTCACCAAGCTAAGGGCAACACAAAATAGAGAGGGGAACCACCAAAGATTCATTAAATATCGAGCATGGGTATTTGAGTAGTTATTTCTAACCGACTGAACCTTGACTTAGACAAAAACAAGCCAGAAACACTGCACTCGAGCACGAGGAACCCATCAAGTTTATGCATGTGTGAGGTGAAAAATGTGAAGTCTAGTATCAGTCTTGCTAGTTGCCTTGATAGTGCTTGTTAACTGTTCTGAGATGAGTGAATGCACTGTTTGAGTAGTTAGCTTCGCGACCGTGTGTGTGGACCTCCTTTCTGCTGACCCTTTTTTCTCAATTTCGCCTCTTTATCTCACAAAGTGTTTCTCCTCCTTTCTTTTCCTTAGTTTCGAGTTTCCCTCTTGATCTTTTCATTTTTTTCTCTTCTTTTCTTTCTTTTTCTTTTCTTCTCTTTTTTCCCTTTGCTTTTGTGGGTATAGCGTCTATAAACCCTCACGAGACCTTCCTCATCCACTTGGGCTGCCAAGGGGTTTAAAGGGCTTGTTGCATACGCTAAATATAACTGTGATTCCTATGAAAGTGAGTTAGGGTAGTTAGTTTCTTTTTCTTCTTTGTTTTAGTTTGCTCGGAGCGAGCAAACCTTTGTGTGGGAGTGTTGTTTGGTCTCATTTCGAGTCGAATTGATACCTTTAATAAGTTGTTTTGCTTATTTTAATCCCTTAATTATAAGCTAGTTATGATGATTTTGTGATTTTGTAGGTTGATCAAGAAGTATAAGGAAATGAAGGACAAAAAGCTCCAAAAAACCATCAACAAGGTCGTAGCACCCGCTATAAGATGACAGAACAGCGTAGCACCCGCTACGATAGTTGTAGCACCCGCTACAGCAGCAGCGGAGAAACCTAAATTTTTCCTCCAGGGCGTAGCACTCGCTATCGACGTCGTAGCACCCGCGACCAAGGTCGTAGCACCCGCGAACAAGGTTGTGGCACCCGCGAAGACGATAGACCATTCTTTGGAAAGAGCATAGCGTCCGCTACATACCCGCGACACATTAGGTAGAAAGACGTCGCGCCCGCGACAGTCGTGGTGGCAGCCGCGACGACCAAAGATTTCCGGAAATAAAAGAAGGCGTGGCGGCTGCTTAGGGTTTTGAAAGATATATTTTATTTTCTTTTCCTAATATTCCTATATAATGACTATATTACATAATTAGAGATGTATCTTAGTTTTAACTTTTAGATTAGTTTAGGTTAGTTTTAGATTAGTTCATTAGTTTAGTTTTAAGTTTCTTTAGTTTTCTCTTAATTCCTTGATTGTAACTTACGCATCTTTAGTGAATTCAAGTTAAGATTTTCAAATCTTGTTTCTTTCTTGCTTTCATTCATTGTCTTGCTATTTAATTTTCATTAGTATTAGCTCCACACAAATTCCACTTTTTAGTGAAGAGGAGGATTAAGGTTCCCCGGGTTCTCCCTTCGAGTGAGGATTCGGGCAGTCTTAGTAATCCGAATCACGCTTTTTCTTCTTTGTTCGGGAGAAGATTCGTGATTCTAGAATCAAGATTCAAGATTCAATATTAGAGTAAATTACAATGCATTGCATGTCAATGTTTCCATTCTTAATTTCAGTAATTAGTTCAGTTTTACATTCATCGTGATTAATTGCTTATAATTGCTTTCTTATTTAGAAATGTACTTTCTTGTTAAATTAGGTTTCGTTCATCTTTAAATTCTTGCTTTCTTGATTATTGTTATTTTGAATTCATAATTAGTTTAGTTTAATTGCATTCCATTATTTATTGCTTTTTGTCTTTGAAACCTTAGCAAACCAATTTTCTATTAAACTGACACACCATCCCCGTGGATTCGACAACCCCACTCTTTGAAAATCCCTAAAATTCTTACAACCGAACATATGTCATGTGATGCTTAGCCTTTGACATTTATTTAAAATTGGCGCCTGAATCATCATCATTCACATCCCTTGATCATAGCGCACGTGTTTTACTCGGATTGACCTTGATATGATCATAGGCCGCTTAGCCTTTGATCATGCATATTGAAGGCATGATCCTTGGATCATATCCCCCCTCTTTCCCTCCAAAACGCTCACCTCTCCGCCTATAAATACCCCACCATTTCTCACTCACTTTCATCAACTATCATCGTCATACTACCAAAACTCTCTTAAAATTCTCTCCATATTATCCATTCTCCATCTCAAAGTCTCTCATATAATTACCCTCATTATCACCATACTATCATCCATACACCATCTTTCTAAGCCATCCTACGTTCCTCCTTTCATCCAAGCTCTAAACTGAGGCTATATCAAGGGATCGATCTTCATCTTATCCATCATCTAGCAAGGTTTGCTCATCTTTGCTATTATATTTAATCATGTAATTCGTGCTTAAATTTTTTTTACTTGTACATATTTTGTTAAGAAAACCTCATTGTTTTAACATTGCATGTTCAAGAATATGACATTGTGAAATCTATTAAACTTCTCTCCGCTCTTTTCATTTCAAGTTCTCTTTTAGTAGTCTGTTTTCTAACAGGTGGATTCTAGAACTCTTTTAATTATCGAATTCGTAACCTTACCCCCGAACTTAGAATTCGGGTTCGTAGACTAGAGTCATCTCTTTATTTCTTTTGGTTTGTCGATTTCCTTAAATCGACTGGCGACTCTTACTCTTTTTGTTTTTTACAAACCTTTTAATTATTAAAAATACACATTGTTAGTAAAAGATAATTACCAATGGTTTTACATCTTATTTCATGAGTTAGGGGATCAGCCAAGAGAAAAGGGGCCAGAAAATGACATAGGCCGCCTGGCCTATACCGTTTTCTACCTATTTTCTCTTGGGCTGAGGATGGACAGACCCACCCATGGAATTGTCAAAGGTCATGCGGCTTACGACACTCCTAGGCGGGCCTTGACCTTCTTCTCCGGCCCGAATTTATGAACGGTTTGATGTAATTTAGAATTTAGTAAAGTATTTTCTTGTAATTTCGAATATTTTTATAATACGAATGGGTTTGTAAATGAATAAAGCTTCACCACCCCGAAAACGGATTTCATAAAATAAAAATATCCTTATTTAAGGATTAAGCAACCTTAGTCGGCTCCCGATCGTTTAAGTAGCGCATCCAAAACGATTTGCCCAGACGAGATTTGTTTTGGCTCCTATAATTAGGAAGTCTTAACCATGGATCTCGATGAATTATACCCCTGGAACCAAACAAAGAAGCACAAGCAGACTGAATAAAATCAGTCCCATTGACAGTTCTAATGGTCTTAACTTGAGTATTGAATTGATTGTTGATCATATTTAGGAATCATTCAATGGCATAAAGAGCTTATTTTCTGTCCTATAAGAGTTGAATCTAGGTGCATCTAGAGTAGTCATCAACAATGGTCAGGAAATATCTTGCACCATTTATTTTAGGAACCCTATAGGGTCCCCATAAATATATATGCACTAGTTGGAAAGGAAGTACAATTTTAATAGTGCTCCTACCAAAAGGCAATCGGTGAGCTTTTGAAAAAAATTGAGGTTTCATGGGAGAAGTTATCACTGCCTACAAGGTCACATTCATCAATTTGTCCTAATTTTAAAATTGCACTGTGTCCTAATCGAGAGTGCATTGACAGGGCCGCAAGCGCACAGTGTACAGTGTAGCACGTCAAGGTCGATCCCACGAGGACTCAATCTAGTAACGCAATGAACTAGCCCTCTACTTAATTGCTAAGTGAATCGGGTTTTGGATTTTCAAAGGTTTTAGAAGACTAATTAAAACTAATAAAGCGAGGAAATAATCTAGGGTTTAATCAAATGGAGAAAAACTTCTAGGGGTATGCTTTCCTAGCAATGAGTTCGATCACTAAAACCTATCCTGCAATCATGCACTCAAGAACGAATCAAGAACGACAACCATAAGAACTCTATTGCTCTTTCGATGCTAATAGAATTACCTCGATTAACCTAAATTACAACTTTCGTATGCTTTTCAAGTTAATCAAAGTTGAAGATCTTAAACTATTCTGGTTATCACAAGGTTCCCTAATTTGTTATTCTTTTCTCAAATTTCACAAAACTAGGTAGAAAGGTTGGTAGTTAGATTATCCTAATTCACCTTTCAGTACTTCTCAGGTTAATCTCAAATTACAAGCATTCCAGGCCTAAAGAACACTCATAAACATTGAAAACACAACCTTCAATTGATTCAAATCAAGAATTCATGCACAAACTAATAACATCCAATCAAACTACATTATTTCGGGTCGCAAAACCCTAGAAAACTCAACAACTCACTAATGATTATTGAAAGCATGATGAAATAAGTAAACATGATGTTCAAACCTCAAAACGAGAAAGAGATAAGAAGGATGGAGTAATCTTCAAAGGGAACTCCGCCAAGTCTTTCGATCCCGGTAGAAATTTTCTCAAATTTCCTCTTCAATCTTCGCCTTTTCGTTTTTCTTAATTTGATATGGAGGAGAAGTAGATGGAGTATGGAATGAGATGAGATGATGATCTCCTAGAAACTACCTTTTTCCAGTTATAAAAACTATGAAAAACCACCATCTTTCTTGCCTCGCTAGGTCGGCCAAAAATAGACATGTTGTGCGATTTTGCCTCTCACTCCGGACCAGAGGGACCTCTCCGGGCAGCCCGGAGTAGGTGTTGTCCCGGTTTTCCTCTATCCAATTTTCGTGAAATATTTCTAGCGCTTCGATAGCACTTCTAGGAGGTCCGTGGTGCACTTGCCTTCACCAAAAATTGAGGGAATCTTGGTAATTTGGCCTCAAAACCTACAAATTTGCATCAAAAACAACAACACCAAGTGTAATATGGAAATTGGGATAAAAATCAACATTTTTAATGAAAATCACCCCTAATCTGCTATGAAAACTCCCTAAAACTCTAAGTGAAAAATGCACTTATCAAACCCCTCCATGCTAACTCCTTGCTTGTCCCCAAGCAAGTACTAGACTCAAAACCAAGCAAAAAGATTCAAAAGAAATCAAACAACTCAAATCTATCTACACACCCCCTCAGGTAAGCATTAGTAGAACTTTCAAGCAACTGTGTCTAACCAAGACACAGCTCCAATGTGATTGAAAACATTTTAGCACAAGGAAGAGGGAAGTTTTCGAAAAGATTTAGAGGAATTACACCGTCATGATCGAATCAATCACCCCGCCATCACCAATGTCAGCAAGAAAATACATGTATGAACGTAAAACTAAGAAGTTTGAGAGTAATTCTCACTCTTGGAAATGTGGAAACACTTGTCTCATGTGTTTGAAGATGTATACAATGATGGTTCTCTCAATACTCTAACCTAAGAAACAATCTACCATATGCTTGTTAAGCATCTCAATTCTCCACCACTAATATGCAAAGTGCAAATGACAATCAAGAGGTCTTTGAAAGGGTTGTAATGGGGCCAAGGTTAAGGGTAAGGGACGGAAAATATTTGGATAAAGTGGAGCTTAAAGCCAACCTTGGAGCTAAACCTCACCAAATTCGTACATTTGTTCAACCTTACCACTCATAAACAATCAGACCAAAACCGAAACATTACTGGAAACCGCCTCAAAGTTAGAGATTTCGCTGGCAAAACACTTTGTTACTCTTTTTTTTCTAAACTCTCTTTTTGAATGGCAAATTGCGCTCATATACAAAATACTAGGCAGGTTTCCAAGATTCAACCCACAATGAAGCTACACAAGTGGGTATCAACTCGACATTTTCTATTCACAACATCACAACATCCCTAACATAGTCATCCACGAAAGTACCACCATTAACCCAACTCATCACACTCAACACACTCCAAGCAATGGCTTCAGGGTAGGAAATACGTATTCGACTAAGGCTTATAATATAGGTTCATTCGAAAGAGGGAGTAATCAAAGGCTAAAGAAGGGTTAAAAGCGGAAAATTATATATATGCGGGTGGCTATTTGGCCATGTAGCTACAATATGTACAAGTGAATGCCTCAATCATGTTGTCAATATACAATCCAAGATGTAGTTTCAAAGAAATACAAAGCAAGTTCTAGAGATTGCAACTAAGGTAGAGCCACACATGAAAATATGAGACTAATAAAAATGATTAGTTGTTTTGGCTTAGTGGTCTTACGGTTTTTCACACAACAACCAAACAAAGATCACGATCGTTCATGTGCTAAGCTTACTTCAAAGGATCAAGAAAGGGAAATCGACCTTCGCTATCAAAATGTAATTCCAAATTGAGAAATTTTCGAAAACTCTTTTCGAAACTTGAACCACAATTGGGCTATGCAATGACTAAACAAAGCCACAAGAAAAACTACTTAGCTTACAATCATCTTGAGAGGATTTCCTACCTAACCTAATTCAACCTAATTTTTTGGTTTTAATTTTCCATTTTTTTTTCATTTTCCAATTTGATGTTTAGAAAGCAATAAAACTATCCTATATATGCAACCTAGATGCAAATTCAAGACCTAACAACTACAAAAAGAAACTATGAAAAGACAAATAAAAGAAACTACGACACAAAACCAAGATTAATGCAACTATATGCAATCTATATGAATGCAAGACATATACTGATGCACCTATATACAAAAACCTCTATTTACACCATTCAAACTCAATCACAAATTTTCAAACCAACCCCTCCATGCTAGGACACAACATTGTCCTCAATGCTATAATAATCAATGAGGGGGATGGGGAAAGGGTATTTGGGCACCATGAGAACCAAACCAATCATGCATAGGAGACAAGCAATCACTCATGTTAATATAGTCACTCATCCCGCCTCAAGCAAACAACCAATTCACACCATCAAAAATACCCATACTATGCAACAAATTCTCATCACAATAACGAGAACCCATAAAACCACAATCATTCAATCTATGGTAATTAGCTACCTGCATTGGATTAGAAAATTTAGAGGGACTATGGTCGTTACCAAGCTCCGTGGATGCGCGGTTTGTTACTCGTAGGCCCTTGCATTCGCTGCTTGGGAAGACTCAGTTCCTGCCACCCTTGGTGTCTTCTTTGGTGCCATAATAGCAAAATTTTAAGTGCAAACCCAAGACAATGACACCCTTTAACAATGGGTGGATGAGGAGAATGGTGGAATGAGAGAAAGTGAATGGTGAATGGGTTTCAATGGTTTGATGATGGAAATAGGCTTTAGAATAAGGATTGGAAAGAAAAGGAATTGAATGAAAAGTGAGGGTAGTAGTAATCGAATTTGGTGGGAGTAAGAATTAGGTTTTATGAATGGGATGAAGAATTGGTATGAAGGAGGGAGTAAAGGAAGATTTGAATTTGTGGCGGCTGTGTGAACAGGTGCACGAATGGGAGGTGAAAGAGAAGAAGAGAAAAGAGAAAGGGAGACTGGGAATGGTGATGTTATTGCTCGAAGAAGAGAAGAGAAGTAGTGATTTTATCTGCTGCGCCGAAGAGAGAAGGAAGGAGAGGGGTGAAGCATTGGGTTGGCTGTGCGAGGAAGAAAGAGGAGAATCGATGGAGGTGTGAGGAAGAAGGAGAACGACTATGGGGAGTGGGGATTGAATGAGGGGTTGTTGGTTGAACAAAGAAGAAAGGAGAGGGAAGAAAATCCTGACCTGCACAGTATACAACCGTTACGGACCGGAACACACCCCACGGGTTGCCTGGAATTGACGCTGTCAGCGTCTTCTGAAGGGGAATTTGGACGTCGGTTGCCACGGTCCAGAGAACGACCCATAACCTGCCCGGGGACGATCTTGCTGTTGGGTCAAGAAATTGGGGTGGCTCCACGGCCGAGAAACTCACTGCACGGAATGAGCGATGGCTGCATGTTCCTGCTATGGTGCTTGGCTGGCCACGGATGGAGATCGCGCCGCGGACAGCCTAGGATTGGCGTTGTTTATGTGATCCTGCTATGGTGCCTGGCTACCACTGACTGAAGGGGGGGGGGGAGTCCGTGGGCTGGCCTCTGCTCTTCCTCTCTTTTTTCACTCTTAATACTAACTCACTCAATCCTAAACCTCACACACTCAATTTTCTTGTCACACTCACTTTTTTTCTTTCACTCTCAAGAATTCGAAAAAACAAACGCTCACACACTCAATTTTTTCACTCAATTTTATTTTCACTCATGCTCTTACTAGCTCACATAAACTCATTTTTTTTCTCAATAACACTCATAAACTCTTTTTTTGTGCTTTTTTTTTCCTATCAAACTAAAATTCAAAAATACAAAATAAAAGAGAAAAGGGTCCCTAAAAGAGAGGGAAAAAAACTAAAACTCCCTAAAAAGGAATGAATAACTCCCAAAACACTCCCTAAAAAAACTAAAAATAAGGGAAAAAGGAATGGAAAACTTCGTAAAAAACTAAAATGAAAAGAAAACAAAAACAGGGAAACGATGTAATGCATTACACTCTAAAAAACTGAAGAAAAATGAAGGAACTAAATAGGAAGAACTTACAAGGTTAGGTGCACGATGCACCTAATCTATCTCTTTTCAAGCCAAGGTCATTGGGAGCATCAGCCACTTCATCAAGACCTTATGGTTAAGCAATCACCTCAGATGCAGTCAATGCCCTTAGAAGCTTGTCAAACTCGGCAGCATGCGATTCACAAGCTTGCAGATAAGAGAGCAACAAAATACTCATAGCAAAGAACGTTAGTTGCACTCTCTCAAATAAGTCACACGCACTAGAAAAATCAAAAGAATCAAAATAAGTTGTCCACATGATTTTTCTAACTGAGTCCTCTAGGCATTTATAATATGGATCGAGATTGGGAGGATACCCTCTTAAAGTGCCTAGGGGCAAATCAAGAACATTGTTGATCCCCTCAATCACAGTTACATCACAAGAGTTAACCACACATCCCACATCAGCATGAACATCAATGGTCTTTTGAAAAGGAATGAGTTCCTCAAGGCTCTTAGGGGTAAGGGAAGTTGGTGAACAAAGCATAGAAGCCTGGAGTACATCATCAAATTCTTTGCTCGAAGGATCTAATCCACCAACAAACCCCTCACAAGACTCCTCATCAATAGCATCAATTGACTCATGACAAGCATTATCATCATACCTAGAATCAAACCCATGGGAATCACTCACCTCAAACCCCGTCGAATGAGAAAAAGGTAAGGACGCATTATGAAAAGCAAAGACACCATCAGTAGTGTCTCTAGGGAAGCTAGGATAAGAAGGAGCAACAGTTGGCAAGGATGACTCAAAAGGCTAAAATGTTTCCTCTAGACTAGCTCTAAAGGGATGATAGACTCAACCTCATCACATAATCCAACATTCAAATTGAAAAGAGATAGAACTATGGTCAGAATTAGGTAATAGGCCAGACCTTCGCATCATGTCAAGTGTCTTATCTTGTTGCTCTAGAATTTCCCTCATCAAAATATCAAGTCTGGCTAAACCAAGGCATGTAGGCTCATCATTGTCAAGGAATTACACAAACGACAAGGAGACAAACAATGGGGTTGAGTATATGATATAGCATGAGATGCACAATAAGAATTTTCAAAATTAAGAGTATCACGTGCAAGCCATTCAAGAAAACTCCAAGCTTCATCAACAGACTTAGTATAAAAACCAAAATAATCTAACAGAGAATGAGTCTCACTATTCACCCCCTCAGCAACAATCTCAAGAATATCCGATTTCCCAGACACAACACCACATGGAACAGGACATGCACGTAATTGTTCAAAATAGTGCCTAAACATTCCTGCTCACATTGGGGAAAATCAAGAATTGCCATCTTTTTTTTTTTTTTTTTGAAAATCAAAGATAAAAAGAAAAGAAAAAGAAAGAAAAAGAAAATGGATTAGTCAACCTAAGAGGGTTCGTTTACTAGCTGCTAGGGACAGAGTACCCGGCAACGGCGCCAAAAACTTGACAGCACTGCAAGTGCACGATATACGGTGTAACACGTCATGGTCGATCCCATAGGGACTCAGTCTAGCAACGCAATGAACTATGTAACAGCCCCGACCATAATCAGGGAGTTACACAAATTTTTTCTTAATTAATCTGGATTAAGCGGAAGCCTACAAGCCGGGGGCGTTATCGTCGCTTCTCCGTAATGGAAAAGCAAGGTTTGAACTAATATGATACTAACATAATAAAAAAATAAAAAACTAAACAAGCAATTAAAACGAAACACATAAATTTTGAAACAGAATTTAGATTAGGAAATACTTATTCACAAACATACATAGTAATAGAGTAAGATTTTCAAACTTTAGAAAATAATTATTGTGATTGTTCAAAAAAAATATCTCAAGACAACTTGAAATATAAAGAAAATGGTGAAATTTCATAAGCAGGATAATTTAAATAAAACCTAAATCAATACATATATAATTAATTATATGAAAAGTCTATGTAATACGACTTACTTTAAAACTACAAAACTTAAATATGAGTTTAGCATACATAAAACACATGAACTAAATCGAGCCGACTATGTGAGTTTATCAAACGTAAATAAACTAATAAATTACTAGATGGTAGAAGTTATGCTTGTGCTGGTTGGTTTCCCATCCCTTTGGTACCTAAAATAAAACATGAAAACACAGGAGGAAAAATGAGATGGAACTCAATATGATCAATACTGTAATGTAAAAATATTTTATAAAATCAAGGAGCTCAATTTAAATAAAATATATGGAGGAGCTCATTTTCTTTCGAAATACATTTTATTTATAAAACAGGAGAAGGGAATATAATAAATCTGATATGATAATATATTTATCTGTGTGAGACCCTGGTTGGAATAGACCAACCGTTATATAAATATATTTGTTGTTGCCGGCTATAACCATAAGATCCTGTCTTTCACTACGCGCATAGCTGAGTCAGTTATTAACTCAGTCTCCGGTATCGGGAATGCTATAAGGGTCCACTTTAAAAATCATAAAATTATACGTGTAACCAATAAATGGTTAATAATGCATAAATATTGTACGAGTAATTGTTCGGTTCTAGTAATTGGGTTAAAAAGTAAGGTTGTTGAATCCACAGGGATGGTGTGTCAGGTTTTTAGGGAATTGGTTTGGTAGGGTTTCAAATTGCGAAAAGCAGTAAATAATAATAAAACTAAACTAAATAGGAATTTAAAACAGTAATTAGTAAAGAAAACATGAATTGAAAAACAAAACATACCTAGTGGAACATGAACAAGAAACTAAACAAGAAAAAGAATGCATATTCAAGAAAGTAAATTAAAGCGATGAATATAAAAACTGAATCTAAAACTGAACTTAAAGAATGAAAACATTAACCTGAAAGTTTTATCTTTACTCTAACCTTGAATCTTGAATCTCTAAATCACGAATCTTTCTCCCGAACAAACAAGAAAGCTTGGATTTGGATTACTAATACTGCTCGAATCCTCACCTGAAGGGAGAATTCGAGTAACCTTAATCCTCCTCTTCAGTAAAAATTGGATTTTTGGTTGAAACGAATACTAGAAAGATTGAAATAACGAGAACTGAAAATAATTGTAACTGAAGGCGAGAAAAAAACGAGAAACTGAAAATTTAACTTAACTTGAATTAAATTTCAAAGAGCGTAAATTACAATTGCAAAGAAACTAGAGAGAAAATCGGAGAAAGTATAAACTAAACCTAAACCTAAATGAAGACTATTAAAATAAAAACTAAGAGTAAGACATAAACTAAACTAAGATATATCCTTTTCTAATGAGGTCTCAATAAATATATATAGAAACAATTAGGAAGAAAAATAAACAACACTCAAAAACCCTGCGCGTAAGAAATTGACGGCGCCCCAAACCCTAAGACGCTGGTCGCGGGTGAGTGGACGTTGGCAGCACCCCGGTTCCTGCCCTTACTGACTTGCACGCTGGGAGCTGGCAAATTAACGATGGTGACTTAGTACCCCCTGGTGGGGGGTTCTTGGACGCTGCTGGGGTACCCCCTGGTGGCGTCTAATTACCCCCTAGTGGGGAGTCTTTGTCCTTCTTCCATCTTTTCCATTATTTTCTTCATTTCTTTCCTCATTTTCTTCATTTTTCTTGGCTTTTCTTCACTTCTCTATGAATTTCCACAAAAATCTGTAAATCTCACCAATTTTCCAATCAAGTGAAGAAATCACAAGCAAAAATACTTATTTTAAAGTCTTAATTCGACTCAAAATGAGACCGAACAACATTCCCACACAAAGGTTTGCTCGCCCCGAGCAAACTAAAACAAGAATAAAAATAAAACTATCTATCCTAACTCACTTTCGTAGGAATCATGGTTGCATTTAACGCATGCAACAAGCCTTTTAAACCCCTTGGTAGCCCAAGTGGACGAGGAAGGTCCGATGAGGGTTTATAGAAACTATACCCACAAAAGCCACAAAAAAGGAGAGAAAGAAAAAGTAGACTCAGGTTAAAAAGGAAAAGACTCAAGAAAGAAAAAGGAAAAAGAAGAAATAAAAGAAATAAAAAGGATTAGCGTTAGGGTTACAAATACAATTAAACACCCCCTCAGGCTAACCAATCAAACACATCAATCCATCAAGCAAATACCAAGATCAATCTGCAAGAGAACAAAATTAGTGTAAAATAGATAGAATGAAGTTTTCGAAATTAAGTAGAGAGAACAACTACTTTAGATGCGAAAAACCGCCAACAGAGTTAAGATGAATGCAAATATGCGCGGTTGGTTATAGACGTAGCTAGTCAAAAGAGCAAACCTCACTTTAGGATAATAATTGAACACTCAAAAACTCAAATTTGAATGTGTATGTGGGTTTTTCTCATACTCATATCAAAAGAAACAACCTACCATAGGCTTGGTAAGAATCTCACTCTCCACTGCTAGTATGAAATACACAAGTGACAATCAAGAAGACTTTTTAGGGTTATAATGAGCCTTAGGTTCGGGGAAAGGAGCGGTAATATTTGGGTATGAGGAGTTTAAAGAGCCATGCTTGGATGATATTCAAAAAATATCACTCTCAACTCACCTTCTTGCTAAATTTGAGCAAGGAACTCAATTCTCCCTCATTAATATTGAACACCTCATCAAATTTCTTCAGATGAGTCAAAGACTTTCAGAATTTTCAATTGAATCTCCCTAATCACCTTTTTCTCTTTTTCTTTTTTTTTTTTGTTTGGTTCTATTTTTCTACTTCTCTTTTTTTTTTTTGGTGGGTGATCAAGGGAGAAGAAAAACATAAAATATAGCTTTGACCTCACTATATGTCAAAAGAACATCATAACCAATTGGCTAACTCATAATAATTGGGATACGTAATGTGTCCCAGTTCAATTAAAAACAAAACTACACCCCCAATATCTCAATTCCATTCACATCAACATCGAACCAATTTTCGCTCCCGAAATAATGAATTCTCACACATCGAAGCAAGGCAAAGGGTAGGAATTAATAAAAGTCATGGCTTGTATTGTCAGGGTTTTATCACAAAAAGAAAGGTAATCAAAGGCTAGGCGGGGCTAAAGAACGGTAATAATATTGTTAAGGAGGCTGTTTGGCTATGTAGTTTAATTAATAAAGAAAAGAATGCCTCAATCATCTTATCACAATATGTAACGCAAAAATGCAGTCTCAAGTAAGATGCAAAACAAGTTCTAGAGGTGCAACTAGTGGTGGAGTCACTTAGGAAATAAAAGAATTGATAAAAGTGATCAATTCATACTTTTAGGCTATGGGGACTCACGGGATAGGGCTCATTCAACTAAACCTAGCACAAAGATTTGCGGCACGTATATTTACACTTACTAAGATAGTCAAAGCAGTTAAACACACTATTCATTACTTCAAAATCAGAAGATTTGCAAATTCAGTTTCAGAAACTTTTAAGTTCTCAACCAAACTCTTCAAGGTGAAGCAAGACAAACTGAAAGTCTAATCGGTTTACAGATAACAGGCTAATCCTAATTGATAAAAATTTTAAAAATTTTGCCTAATTTCAATGATAACTGAAGTTGTTTCTCTCCAAAAACTAGTAAGGCACTTGTGCCACCCCACTCCCACACAAGAACTCTACAATGTGCTCATTGTGAATAAGGCGACACCACACAAAAGAAAAAAGCACTCAAAAGAAAAGGAAAAAACACAAGCCGGCATGCATGCCACCCCCACTCCCACACAAAAAAGGCCAACAATGTCCTCATTGGAAACAGAAATAGAGATAAGCAAGCACACAAAAGGAAATCAAGAAACACACCAAGAAAAAAAAATAAAGAAAAATAAAATAAACTACTCACTATATAAAAAAGAAAAGGAAGGATATTACTTGGTTGGGTACTGAGTATACCCAAACAATGAAATCTCAGAATAATTAAACCATCTATGGAGCCTCAGCCACTCCGTCTCACCTCAAGATGCTAGTAACCATGTTAGAACCATTCAACGCCCATAATAACAGGTCATGCATTCTTAAATGCATCTCAGAGTGGTGAACATAAGAGCACAATCTCAAAGGTACATCAACAAACGTTAGTGCTCTCAACACTTATCAAAAGCCTTAGAAAAGTCATAGAATTGACGGACTACAGGAATGTACACAACTTTCCTAGGCACCTTAAAAGGAGACATGACAAATGATTCCTCCCGTTGACTTGTAAATGGAGATTGGGTATGTAAATCAACGGGAGGGGGCAATACAGTACACTCCTTAACTTCCTGATGTAAAGACTTGGATGCAAACAATGATTCATAAAGCATATCACCATCAAAAATATCATTGTCACAAACCAAGTTCAAATACTTAGGAGCAATCCCGAAAGACTCAAGTTCATCATCACAAGATTTCACATTATTTTCAATGGATTCACTGGAAAGGGTAGATAATGCCTCACTAATACAATGATCCTTGATGAAAGTGAATAATTCAGTATCATGCACACATTCAATCACAAAGGATTCAATTTCACTCTCAAAAAGATCATGTTCGTTACATCACAAGTATCATGGCATTCATTAGATTCAACCTTCTCTTCACACAAAGGCATTGACAATCGTGTGGACAATGGTTCATCATCTAACATGTTTTCATCAAGTTCTACATCATCACACATAAAATCATCAATTTTCTCATGTTTTCTAGATGTAGCTAGAGCTAAAGAATTGCTATGCTCAATACATGCAAAATTAGGTCTGTTAAAGTAGTAATCATCCTCACCATAATCATACACAGAAGAATTAACAAGCATTTCAGGACTCAAAAATGATGAATGATCTACTTCAACTATCGAATCAACCACTTGTGAACAAGAAATTTCTACCATTAGATTGATCATTCAGTTTTTGGGGGTACTCATGATACGGTATGGCTAAAGTCTCAGAGGGTGGTGCAAAATTTGAAATATGGGGGTCAAAGTGAGAATTTTGTTGTTCAGATTTATAAGTATCCCTAGACAACCATTCAAGAAATTCAATTGCTTCATCTTCTCCTAAATTAGAAAACCCATAATATTATAATAGATTACGAGTTTCATAATTTACACCGTCATACACAATACCCAAGTTATCTATTGTATCATGTGAGATACCATATGATTCACAATGAGCAATATAATCCTATAATCTAGCAAAATATCTTTAAAATATTTCTTGCTCAAATTTGTGGAACCCTAACATCGGTCATAACTCTTTTTTTTATTTTTTTTTATTTTTTTATTTGTTTTTCGATTTTTATGTTCACATTTTTTTTTTTGGGAAGTAAATTAGAACTACGAAAGCAATAAACTATTTACAAAACCAATAACCTAATCTGCCAAATAATGCCATCCCCGACATCGGCGCCATTGTTCGGTTGTGGTAATTGGGTTAAAAAGTAGGGTTGTCGAATCCACAGGGATGATGTGTCAGGTTTTTAGGGAATTGGTTTGGTAGGGTTTCATATTGAGAAAAGCAATAAATAATAATAAAACTAAACTAAACATGAATTGAAAACAGTAATTACTAAAGAATATATGAATTGAAAACAAAACTTAACCAAATGGAACAAGAACAAGAAACTAAACAAGAAAACGAATGCATATTCAAGAAATTAAATTAAAGCGATGAATATAAAAACTGAATCTAATACTGAATTTAAAGAACGAAAACATTAACCTGAAAGTTTGATCTTTACTCTAATCTTGAATCTTGAATCTCTAAATCACGAATCTTTCTCCCGAACAAACAAGAAAGGTGTGATTTGGATTACTAAGACTGCTCGAATCCTCACCTGAAGGGAGAATTCGAGGAACCTTAATCCTCCTCTTCACTAAAAATTGAATTTTTGGTTGAAATGAATACTAAAAAGATTGAAACAACGAGAGCTGAAAATAATCAGAATCAAGGCGAGAAAAAAAACAACAAACTGAAAATTTAACTTAACTTGAATTAAACTTCAAAGAGCATAAATTACAATTGAAAAGAAACTGGAGAAAAATCGGAGAAAGTACAAACTAAACCTAAATCTAAGTGAAGACTAATAAAATAAAAATTAAGTCTAAGATATAAACTAAACTAAGATATATCCTTCTCTAATGAGGTATCAATAAGTATATATAGAAACAATTAGGAAGAAAAATAAACAACACTCAAAAACCCTACGCGTGACAAATTGATGGCGCCCCAAAGCCTCAGACGCTGGCCGCGGGTGAGTGGACGCTGGCAGCGCCCCTGTTCCTGCCTTTACTGACTTGCACGCTAGGAGCGGGCAAATTAACGCTGGTGACTTAGTACCCCCTTGAGGGGGGGTTCTTGGACGCTGCTGGGGGGTACCCCCTGGTGGCGTCTATTACCCCCTGGTGGGGGGTCTTGATCCTTCTTCCACCTTTTCCATTATTTTCTCCATTTCTTTCCTTATTTTCTTCATTTTTCTTTGCTTTTCTTCAGTTCTCTATGAAATTCCACAAAAATATGTAAATCACACTCATTTTGCAATCAAGTGAAGAAATCACATGTAAAAATACTTTTTTTAAGGTCTTAATTCAGCTCAAAATGAGACCGAACAGTAATAAAAATTGACAATTTACAGTGTAAAGGTACAGTCATCAAATTATACATAATTCTTCCCGATGAATAAAAATCGACTTTTCATCTGGATTATTAAATAAATATGAGTTCAAAATAATATTAGAATAAACATTATGTAGTTGAAATAATTTATAAGAAAATCCAAATAAAATCTGAAATTGGAAATTTACATAAAGGAGGGAGTAAAGATTTGAATTTGAAATTGGAAATAATATTAGAAGGAGGGAGTAAAGATTTGAATTTGTGGTGGCTGTGTGAACAGGTGCACGAATGGGGGGGGGGGTGAAAGAAAAGAAGAAAAAGAGAAAGGGAGAGTGGGAATGGTGATGTTATTGCTCGAAGAAGAGAAGAGAAGTAGTGATTTTATCTACTGCGCCGAAGAGAGAAGGAAGGTGAGGGGTGAAGCATTGGGTTGGCTGTGCGAGGAAGAAAGAGGAGAATCGATGGAGGTGTGAGGAGGAAGGAGAACGGCTATGGGGAGTTGGGATTGAATGAGGGGTTGTTGGTCGAACAAAGAAGAAAGGAGAGGGAAGAAAATCCTGACCTGCACAGTATACAGCCGCTAGGGACCGGAACACACACCACGGGTTGCCCGGAATTGACGCTGTCAGCGTCTTCTGAAGGGGAATTCGGACGTCAGCTGCCACTGTCCAAAGAATAACCCATGACCTGCCCGGGGATGATGCTGCCTGGTGGAGCTGAAGAAATTGGGGGTTGGCTCCACGGTCCGGAGAAACAGCTCTGACCAGACCGGAATGAGCGCTGGCCGCATGTTCCTGCTGTGGTGCTTGGCTGGCCACGGATGGAGATCGCGCCGCGGATAGCCCAGGATGGGCGTTGCTTGTGTGATCCTGCTATGGTGCCTGGCTACCACTGACTGAAGGGGGGAGGGTTCGTGGGCTGGCCTCTGCTCTTCTTCTCTTTTTTCACTCTTAATACTAACTCACTCAATCCTAAACCTCACACACTCAATTTTCTTGTCACACTCATTTTTTTTCTTTCACACTCAAGAATTCGAAAAAACAAACGCTCACACACTCAATTTTTTCAGTCAATTTTATTTTCACTCATGGTCTTACTAGCTCACATAAACTCACTATTTTTTTCTCAATAACACTCATAAACTCTTTTTTTTTTTTTGCGCTTTTTTTTTCCTATCAAACTAAAATTTAAAAATACAAAATAAAAGGGAAAAGGGTCCCTAAAAGAGATGGAAAAAAACTAAAACTCCCTAAAAAGGAATGAATAACTCCCAAAACACTCACTATAAAAACTAAAAATAAAGGGAAAAGGTATGGAAAACTTCCTAAAAAAACTAAAATGAAAAGAAAACAAAAACAGGGAAAAGATGGAATGCATTACACTCTAAAAAACTGAAGAAAAATGAAGGAACTAAATAGGAAGAACTTACCAGGTTACGTGCACGATGCACCTAATCTATCTCTTTTTCAAGCCAAGGTCATTGGGAGCATCAGCCACTTCATCAAGACCTTATGGTTAAGCAATCACCTCAGATGCAGTCAATGCCCTTAGAAGCTTGTCAAACTCGGCAGCATGCGATTCACAAGCTTGCAGATAAGAGAGCAACAAAATACTTATAGCAAAGAACGTTAGTTGCACTCTCTCAAATAAGTCACACGCACTAGAAAAATCAAAAGAATCAAAATAAGTTGTCCACATGATTTTTCTAGCTGAGTCCTCTAGGCATTTATAATATGGATCGAGATAGGGAGGATACCCTCTTAAAGTGCCTAGGGGCAAATCAAGAACATTGTTGATCCCCTCAATCACAGTCACATCACAAGAGTTAACCACACATCCCACATCAGCATGAACATCAATGGTCTTTTCACAGGGAATGAGTTCCTCAAGGCTCTTAAGGGTAAGGGAAGTTGGTGAACAAAGCATAGAAGCCTGGAGTACATCATCAAATTCTTTGCTTGAAGGATCTAATCCACCCACAAACCCCTCACAAGACTCCTCATCAATAGCATCAATTGACTCATGACAAGCATTATCATCATATCTAGCATCAAACCCATGGGAATCACTCACCTCAAACCCCGTCGAATGAGAAAAAGGTAAGGACGCATTATGAAAAGCAAAGACACCATCAGTAGTGTCTCTAGGGAAGCTAGGATGAGAAGAAGCAACAGTTGGCAAGGATGACTCAAAAGGCTAAAATGTTTCCTCTAGACTAGCTCTAAAGGGATGATAGACTCAACCTCATCACATAATCCAACATTCAAATTGAAAAGAGATAGAACTATGGTCAGAATTAGGTAATAGGCCAGACCTTCGCATCATGTCAAGTGTCTTATCTTGTTGCTCTAGAATTTCCCTCATCAAAATATCAAGTCTGGCTAAACCAAGGCATGTAGGCTCATCATTGTCAAGGAATTACACAAACGACAAGGAGACAAACAATGGGGTTGAGTATATGATATAGCATGAGATGCACAATAAGAATTTTCAAAATTAAGAGTATCACGTGCAAGCCATTCAAGAAAACTCCAAGCTTCATCAACAGACTTAGTATAAAAACCAAAATAATCTAACAGAGAATGAGTCTCACTATTCACCCCCTCAGCAACAATCTCAAGAATATCGGATTTCCCAGGCATAACACCACATGTAACAGGACATGCACGTAATTGCTCAAAATAGTGCCAAAAGCATTCCTGCTCACATTGGGGAAAATCAAGAATTGCCATCTTTTTTTTGTTTTTTTTTAAATCAAAGATAAAAAGAAAAGAAAAAGAAAGAAAAATAAAACGGATTAGTCAACCTAAGAGGGTTCGTATACCGGCTGCTAGGGACTGAGTCCCCGGCAACGGCGCCAAAAACTTGACAGCACTGTAAGTGCACGATATACTGTGTAGCATGTCAATGTCGATCCCATAGGAACTCAATCTAGCAACGCAATGAACTATGCAACAACCCCGGCCATAATCAGGGAGTTACCCAAATTTTATCTTAATTAATCTGAGTTAAGCGGAAGCCTACAAGCCGGGGGCGTTATCGTTGCTTCTCCGTAATGGAAAAGCAAGGTTTGAACTAATATGATACCAACATAATAAAAAAAAAAACTAAACGAGCAATTAAAACGAAACACATAAATTTTGAAAAAGAATTTAGATTAGGAAATACTTATTCACAAACGTACATAGTAATAGAGTAAGATTTTCAAACTTCAGAAAATAATTATTGTTATTGTTCAAAAAAATATCTCAAGACAACTTGAAATATAAAGAAAATGGTGAAATTTCATAAGCAGGATAATTTAAATAAAACATAAATCCATACATATATATAATTAATTATATGAAAAGTCTATGTAATACAACTTAATTTAAAACTACAAAACTTAAAGATGAGTTTAGCATACATAAAACACATGAACTAAATCGAGCCGTCTATGTGAGTTTATCAAACGTAAATAAACTAATAAATTACTAGATGGTAGAAGTTATGCTTGTGCTGGTTGGTTTCCCTTCCCTTTGGTACCTAAAATAAAACATGAAAACACAGGAGGAAAAATGAGATGGAACTCAATATGATTGACACTGTAATGTAAAAATATTTTATAAAATGAAGGAGCTCATTTTAAATAAAATATATGGAGGAGCTCATTTTCTTTCGAAATTCATTTTATTTATAAAACAGGAGAAGAGAATATAATAAATCTGATATGATAATATATTTATCTGAGTGAGACCCCTGGTTGGATTAGACCAACCGTTATATAAATATATTTGTTGTTGCCGGCTATAACCATAAGTTCCTGTCTTTCACTACGCGCATAGCTGAGTCGGTTATTAACTCAGTCTCCGGTATCGGGAATGCTATAAGGGTCCACTTTAAAAATCATAAAATTATACGTGTAACCAATAAATGGTTAATAATGCATAAATATTGTACGAGTAATTGTTCGGTTCTGGTAAATTGGTTAAAAAGTAATGTTGTTGAATCCATAGGGATGGTGTGTCAGGTTTTTAGGGAATTGGTTTGGTTGGGTTTCAAATTGCGAAAAGCAGTAAATAATAATAAAACTAAACTAAATAGGAATTTGAAACAGTAATTAATAAAGAAAACATGAATTGAAAAACAAAACTTACCTAATGGAACATGAACAAGAAACTAAACAAGAAAATGAATGCATATTCAAGAAAGTAAATTAAAGCGATGAATATAAAAACTGAATCTAATACTGAATTTAAAGAATGAAAACATTAACCGGAAAGTTTGATCTTTACTCTAATCTTGAATCTTGAATCACTAAATCACGAATCTTTCTCCCGAACAAACAAGAAACGTGGGATTTGGATTACTAAGACTGTTCGAATCCTCACCTGAAGGGAGAATTCGAGGAACTTGAATCCTCCTCTTCAGTAAAAATTGGATTTTTGGTTGAAACGAATACTAAAAAGATTGAAATAACGAAAACTGAAAATAACTGTAACTGAAGGCGAGAAAAAAACGAGAAACTGAAAATTTAACTTAACTTGAATTAAACTTGAAAGAGCCTAAATTACAATTGAAAAGAAACTGGAGAGAAAATCGGAGAAAGTATAAACTAAACCTAAACCTAAGTGACGACTAATAAAATAAAAACTAAGTCTAAGATATAAACTTAACTAAGATATATCCTTTTCTAATGAGGTGTCAATAAGTATATATAGAAAAAATTAGGAAGAAAAATAAACAACACTCAAAAACCCTACGCGTAAGAAATTTACGGCGCCCTAAAGCCTCTGACACTAGCCACATGCAACAAGCCCTTTAAACCCCTTGGTAGCCCAAGTGGACGAGGAAGGTCTCGTGAGGGTTTATAGAAACTATACCCACAAAAGCCACAAAAAAGGAGAGAGAGAAAAAGTAGACTCAGATTAAAAAGGAAAAGACTCAAGAAAGAAAAAGGAAAAAGAAGAAATAAAAGAAATAAAAAGGATTAGCGTTAGGGTTACAAATACAATTAAACACCCCCTCAGGCTAACCAATCAAACACATCAATCCATCAAGCAAATATTAAGATCAATATGGAAGAGAACAAAATCAGTGTAAAATAGATAGAATGAAGTTTTCGAAATTAAGCAGAGAGAACAATTACTTTAGATGCGAAAAACCGCCAACAGAGTTAAGATGAACGCAAATATGCGCGGTTGGTTATAGACGTAGCCAGTCAAAAGAGCAAACCTCACTTTAGGATAATAATTGAACATTCAAACACTCAAATTTGAATGTGTATGTGGGTTTTTCTCATACTCATATCAAAAGAAACAACCTACCATAGGCTTGGTAAGAATCTCACTCTCCACTGCTAGTATGAAATACACAAGTGACAATCAAGAAGACTTTTTAGGGTTGTAATGAGGCTTAGGTTAGGGGAAAGGAGTGGTAATATTTGGGTATGAGGAGTTTAAAGAACCATGCTTGGATGATATTCAAAAAATATCACTCTCAACTCACCTTCTTGCTAAATTTGAGCAAGGAATTCAATTCTCCCTCATTAATATTGAACACCTCCTCAAATTTCTTCAGATGAGTCAAAGACTTTCAGAATTTTCATTTGAATCTCCCTAATCACCTTTTTCTCTTTTTCTTTTTTTTTTTTGTTTGGTTCTATTTTTCTATTCTCTTTTTTTTTTTGGTGGGTGATCAAGGGAGAAGAAAAACATAAAATATAGCTTTGACCTCACTATATGTCAAAAGAACATCATAACCAATTGGCTAACTCATAATAATTGGGATACGTAATGTGTCCCAATTCAATTAAAATCAAAACTACACCCTTAATATCTTAATTCCATTCACATCAACATCGAACCAATTTTCGCTCCCGAAATAATGAATTCTCACACATCGAAGCAAGGCAGAGGGTAGGAATTAATAAAAGTCATGGCTTGTATTGTCAGGGTTT
This sequence comes from Portulaca oleracea, assembly GCA_029582165.1. Lineage (NCBI taxonomy): Eukaryota > Viridiplantae > Streptophyta > Magnoliopsida > Caryophyllales > Portulacaceae > Portulaca > Portulaca oleracea. The sequence goes on along the minus strand of CM055878.1, from coordinate 4,901,659 downwards.
TATCACAAAAAGAAAGGTAATCAAAGGCTAGGCGGGGCTAAAGAACGGTAATAATATTGTTAGGTAGGCTGTTTGGCTATGTAGTTTAATTAATAAAGAAAAGAATGCCTCAATCATCTTATCACAATATGTAACGCAAAAATGCAGTCTCAAGTAAGATGCAAAACAAGTTCTAGAGGTGCAACTAGTGGTGGAGTCACTTAGGAAATAAAAGAATTGATAAAAGTGATCAATTCATACTTTTAGGCTATGGGGACTCACGGGATAGGGCTCATTCAACTAAACCTAGCACAAAGATTTGCGGCACGTATATTTACACTTACTAAGATAGTCAAAGCAGTTAAACACACTATTCATTACTTCAAAATCAGAAGATTTGCAAATTCAGTTTCAGAAACTTTTAAGTTCTCAACCAAACTCTTCAAGGTGAAGCAAGACAAACTGAAAGTCTAATCGGTTTACAGATAATCACCGAAGGTGTTCCGGACAGGCTAATCCTAATTGATAAAAATTTTAAAAATTTTGCCTAATTTCAATGATAACTGAAGTTGTTTCTCTCCAAAAACTAGTAAGGCACTTGTGCCACCCCACTCCCACACAAGAACTCTACAATGTGCTCATTGTGAATAAGGCGACACCACACAAAAGAAAAAAGCACTCAAAAGAAAAGGAAAAAACACAAGCCGGCATGCATGCCACCCCCACTCCCACACAAAAAAGGCCAACAATGTCCTCATTGGAAACAGAAATAGAGATAAGCAAGCACACAAAAGGAAATCAAGAAACACACCAAGAAAAAAAAAATAAAGAAAAATAAAATAAACTACTCACTATATAAAAAAGAAAAGGAAGGATATTACTTGGTTGGGTACTGAGTATACCCAAACAATGAAATCTCAGAATAATTAAACCATCTATGGAGCCTCAGCCACTCCGTCTCACCTCAAGATGCTAGTAACCATGTTAGAACCATTCAACGCCCATAATAACAGGTCATGCATTCTTAAATGCATCTCAGAGTGGTGAACATAAGAGCACAATCTCAAAGGTACATCAACAAACGTTAGTGCTCTCAACACTTATCAAAAGCCTTAGAAAAGTCATAGAATTGACGGACTACAGGAATGTACACAACTTTCCTAGGCACCTTAAAAGGAGACATGACAAATGATTCCTCCCATTGACTTGTAAATGGAGATTGGGTATGCAAATCAACGGGAGGGGGCAATACAGTACACTCCTTAACTTCCTGATGTAAAGACTTGGATGCAAACAATGATTCATAAAGCATATCACCATCAAAAATATCATTGTCACAAACCAAGTTCAAATAATTAGGATCAATCCCCAAAGACTCAAGTTCATCATCACAAGATTTCACATTATTTTCAATGGATTCACTGGAAAGGGTAGATAATGCCTCACTAATACAATGATCCTTGATGAAAGTGAATAATTCAGTATCAAGCACACATTCAATCACAAAGGATTCAATTTCACTCTCAAAAAGATCATGTTCAGTTACATCACAAGTATCATGGCATTCATTAGATTCAACCTTCTCTTCACACAAAGGCATGGACAATGGTGTGGACAATGGTTCATCATCTAACATGTTTTCATCAAGTTCTACATCATCACACACAAAATCATCAATTTTCTCATGTTTTCTAGATGTAGCTAGAGCTAAAGAATTGCTAAGCTCAATACATGCAAAATTAGGTCTGTTAAAGTAGTAATCATCCTCACCATAATCATACACAGAAGAATTAACAAGCATTTCAGGACTCAAAAATGATGAATGATCTACTTCAGCTATCGAATCAACCACTTGTGAACAAGGAATTTCTATCATTAGATTGATCATTCAGTTTTTGGGGGTACTCATGATACGGTATGGCTAAAGTCTCAGAGGGTGGTGCAAAATTTGAAATATGGGGGTCAAAGTGAGAATTTTGTTGTTCAGATTTATAAGTATCCCTAGACAACCATTCAAGAAATTCAATTGCTTCATCTTCTCCTAAATTAGAAAACCCATAATATTATAATAGATTACGAGTTTCATAATTTACACCGTCATACACAATACCCAAGTTATCTATTGTATCATGTGAGATACCATATGATTCACAATGAGCAACATAATCCTATAATCTAGCAAAATATCTTTAAAATATTTCTTGCTCAAATTTGTTGAACCCTAACATCGGTCATAACTCTTTTTTTTATTTTTTTTATTTTTTTATTTGTTTTTCGATTTTTATGTTAACATTTTTTTTGGGAGTAAATTAGAACTACGAAAGCAATAAACTATTTACAAAACCAAAAACCTAATCTGCCAAATAATGACATCACCGACATCGGCGCCATTGTTCGGTTGTGGTAATTGGGTTAAAAAGTAGGGTTGTCGAATCCACAGGGATGATGTGTCAGGTTTTTAGGGAATTGGGTTGGTAGGGTTTCAATTTGAGAAAAGCAATAAATAATAATAAAACTAAACTAAACATGAATTGAAAACAGTAATTACTAAAGAATATATGAATTGAAAATAAAACTTAACCAAATGGAACAAGAACAAGAAACTAAACAAGAAAACGAAGCATCTTCAAGAAAGTAAATTAAAACGATGAATATAAAAACTGAATCTAATACTGAATTTAAAGAACGAAAACATTAACCTGAAAGTTTGATCTTTACTCTAATCTTGAATCTTGAATCTCTAAATCACGAATCTTTCTCCCAAACAAACAAGAAAGGTGTGATTTGGATTACTAAGACTGCTCGAATCCTCACCTGAAGGGAGAATTCGAGGAACCTTAATCCTCCTCTTCACTAAAAATTGAATTTTTGGTTGAAATGAATACTAAAAAGATTGAAACAACGAGAACTGAAAATAATTGTAACTGAAGGCGAGAAAAAAAACAACAAACTGAAAATTTAACTTGACTTGAATTAAACTTCAAAGAGCATAAATTACAATTGAAAAGAAACTGGAGAAAAATCGGAGAAAGTACAAACTAAACCTAAATCTATGTGAAGACTAATAAAATAAAAACTAAGTCTAAGATATAAACTAAACTAAGATAAATCCTATTCTAATGAGGTATCAATAAGTATATATAGAAACAATTAGGAAGAAAAATAAACAACACTCAAAAACCCTACGCGTGACAAATTGATGGCGCCCCAAAGCCTCGTGACGTCACGCGGTGAGTGGATGCCGCGCCTGCTCCTCGCCATCGACTTGCACTGGAGCGGGCAAATTAACGCTGGTGACTTAGTACCCCCTGGAGGGGGGGGGGGGTTCTTGGACGCTGCTAGGGGTACCCCTGGTGGTGTCTATTAGCTCCTGGTGGGGGGTCTTGATCCTTCTTCCACCTTTTCCATTATTTTCTTTATTTCTTTCCTTATTTTCTTCATTTTTCTTTGCTTTTCTTCACTTCTCTATGAATTTCCACAAAAATATGTAAATCACACTAATTTTGCAATAAAGTGAAGAAATCACAAGTAAAAATACTTATTTTAAGGTCTTAATTCAGCTCAAAATGAGACCGAACAGTAATAAAAATTGACAATTTACAGTGTAAAGGTACAGTTATGGAATTATACCTGATTCTTCCTGATGAATAAAAATCGACTTTTCGTCTGGAGTATTAAATAAATATGAATTCAAAATAATATTAGAATAAACATTATGTAGTTGAAATAATTTATAAGGAAATCCAAATAAAATCTGAAATTGGAAATTTACCTAAATGTAAGGAATTGGGTTGTTATATTTTTGGGCCCAAATCTAGCAAATTTTTGCTATGGGGTCAAAATAAAAAGGGGAGTAATCTCCCACTTCTTCTCTCTCTACGGTGAACCAGGGGAGGAGGAAATCGGGAGGTGGTTGGCTTCGCTTGCGGCGGTCGGCGGCCCACGTGGGCACCGGAGGGTGGCAGCAAAAGCTACGAAGGTCGGAGTGTCATCGGAGGCGGCGGTGGAGGTCTTGTGCGCATGGACCGAGGCCCGAAACAGGGGTTGAAACGGGGGTGTTTGTGTTGGTTTCAGGGTGGATTTTGGGTCACGGCTCGCGACGGTTTCGGCCTTTTGGGTGGCGAAGGTCGGCTGAAAAGGTGGTGGGTGATGGGTAGGAGCGATTTGATGGCTGGAGATGGGTGGTGGTCGACGCGAAAACAGGAGAAATAGAGGGGTATTTGGTGAGGTTTTTGGGCAGTTTTTGGGTGATGTTTGAGCGTCTTTTGGTGGTGTTGGTGGCTGAGGCGTCGGTTTTGGGTGGTCGATGGTGGCTGGACAGAATGATGAAGGTGGTTTTGGTGAATCACTTTGATTCTTTGGATGCTACGGTGAGTAATCAGTTGAGGGTGTTTGTATGTATATATATAGATAGGAGATTGCTGAAGAGAATTTGCATTTGGATTTTGGACTGAGGTGGGTTGGCTACAAAAAGTTGGGGTGGTCTTGAATTTGATGTGTTGGGTGGAAATGTAGAAGGAAGAAGAAGAAAAGAAGAGGAAAAGAAGAAGAAAGAGTAGCAGGGACGGTGGAGAAGAAGAAAGAAGAAGAATGGGGGATGCAATGTTGAATTTTTGGGCCTAACATTGTGATACAAAAAGAAGCCATATGAAAATTATCAATATTATTATTTTTATTAATATTATTATTTGTTACAAAATAATTATGAATCAAAATTGTAACAAAAATAGTTTTCAGGAAGTTGTTTGGTATAATTCGAGATGTAAAATTTAACTACTCATATATACTTGGCCGGGTAATAAAATAGTTAATGAAAACACTTATGAAAATAATTTAGATTATCTGAAATCATTAAAATCTCGGCTGTTACAAACTAGCCCTCTACTTGATTGCTAAGTAAATCGGGTTTTGGATTTTCAAAGGTTTTAGAACACTAATTAAAACTAATAAAGCGAGGAAATAATCTAGGGTTTTATCAAATGGGGAAAAACTTCTAGGGATATGCTTTCCTAGCAATGAGTTCGATTACTAAAACTTAGCCTGCACAATCATGCACTCAAGAACGAATCAAGAACGACAACCATAAGAACTCTATTTCTCTTTCGATGCTAATAGAATTACCTCGATTAACCTAAATTACAACTTTCGTATGCTTTTCAAGTTAATCAAAGTTGAAGATCTCAAACTATTCTGGTTATCACAAGATTCCCTAGTTTGTTATTATTTTCTCAAATTTCACAAAACTAGGTAGAAAGGTTGGTAAAGTCAGATTATCCTAATTCACCTTTCAATATTTCTCAGGTTAATCTCAAATTACAAGCATTCCAGGTCTAAAGAACACTCATAAACATGGAAAACACAACCTTCTATTGATTCAAATGAAGAATTCATACACAAACTAATAGCATCCAATCAAACTACAATATTTCAGGTCGCAAAACCCTAGAAAACTCAAAACTACTCACTAATGATTATTGAAAGCATGATTAAATAAGTAAACATGATGTTCAAACCTCAAAATGAGAAAGAGATAAAAAGGATGGAGTAATCTTCAAAGGGAACTCCGCCAAGTCTTTCGATCCCGGTAGAAATTCCGTCGAATTTCCTCTTCGATCTTCGCCTTTTCGTTTTTCTTGATTTGATATGGAGGAGAGTAGATGGAGTATTGAATGAGATGATGATCCCCTAAAAACTACCTTTTTCCAGGTATAAAAACCCAGAAAAACCACCATCTTTCTTGCCCCATAAGGCCGGCCAAAAATAGACATGTGCGATTTTGCCTCACTCCGGATCGGAGGGACCTCTCCGGGCAACCCGGGGTAGTTGTTGTCCCGGTTTTCCTCTGTCCAATTTTCGCCAAATTTTTCTGGCAGTTCGGTAGTACTTGGAAGAGGTCCGTGGTGCGCTTGTCTTCACCAAACATTGAGAGAATCTTGGTGTTTTGGCCTCAAAACTTACAAATTTGCATCAAAAACAACAACACCAAGTGTAATATGGAAATTGGGATAAAAATAAACTTTTTTAATCAAAATCACCCCTAATCCGCTATCAAAACTCCCTAAAACTCTAGGTGAAAAATGCACTTATCATGCATCAAATACAAAGGAATGCTACTGCCATTCGTGCTTTTACATTTTACATTTCTAGCAGAATCAAAAGAAGTAGCTAAAATGTGTAAGGAGTTAGAAGTAATTCTTTCACACTTGGATTCGAGCTTATTTATCCCATTGTTGTCATATGCAATGGCTACAGTCTGTTTACTTAAAACGTCCTGAAATAAACACTTGTTAGGAAAAGAAACCATATACAGAGATTAGTCATTTAAAAGCTTGATAACAAATAGTAAATTGAAGTTAAAGTCTGAAACATATAAGACCCTTTTTAGGATTATATTGTTACTTAGTTTTACTACCCCAGCTATATTAACCATCTTGATAGTTCCATCAGGCATTGCTATAAATGTGGGTTTATTAAGTTTCTTGACGGAAGATAAAAGAGAGATTCAGATGTCATATGATCACTAGCCCTAGTATCAACAATCCAAGTGGTCCTTATAGAATTAGTTGAATAGGAATGCTTATCAGGATCAAGTTGTATGATGTTACTTGAGAAATGAGCAAAGTGACTAGAATCATGATGATTTTTTCTTGATTGCCCTTTGGTCTTGTGAGATTGCTCTATATTTCTTGCATCTTGAGTGTCAACAAAGTGAGCAACAGCCAATCTTGCTTGATCTTGTTGCCTTCTGAAGAGGTCCGGTTCCTTTCTCCTCTCTGGTGGCCACCGCCAAGCGAACTGCGTCGTCCAACTCGAGCCTCGAGTTGCAATTTCCGGTCACCTCGGGAGCTGGGAGGCTCGTCTCGGCCATCTGATGGATGGGCCCCAGGGCTCCTTAGGGAGGGGCCCGTTCACCCCACCGACCCCGGAAGCCTGGGGACTAATAAAGCTCAGGGCCAACTGTGGACGTCAGGGAGCCTGCTCGCCCGAGCCACACCCTGGCTCGCCCGAGCAAGGGTTCTGCCGAGTATGCACTGGACGCCAGGGAGCATGCTCGCCCGAGCAGACATTCTGGGCGACTGTCATTACGCGCGCAACCACACAACCAGGCCCGCCGCCGAGCGCTTCTCCGCCGCCCGAGCCGACTGCCGAATCGCGCTTCACGCATTGCCGCCAATCGACGCCAGTGTAAGGCTCGCCGCCGAGCCGACCTTCGCCCGAGCGCACGCATCGCGTTTTTTTCGCTATTTTGTCTTAATTCTGGGCTTAGTATAAATAGTTGGTTATTATACTTTTCCAGACAGTTTTTTTTTATATTTGATGAATATGCTTATGCATTGGTTAGGGCTTCCCTAAACTTTTCTCAAAATCTAGATTACTTTATCCATTAATCAAGTGGTGGTGTTTCTAGTCATTCCTTTATTGATCATTTGGTGGAATTTCCTTTATGATGATCATGGTGGGGTGTTAGGCCTTTGGTGGTGGATTTTCCTTTATCCAAGGTCATATCCAATCCCTTTGGTGTTCCAAGCTATTGTTGATTATTGATTCAAGATTCTCAAGCTAGACATTCAATCTTCCCACTACGCTACGCTCCATTTGGTATCAGAGCTCAAGGTTTTTCATCTAGCTTGAGTTTTTTCCATTGTTCATACTAGTAGTTCTCTATTGTTGGATTTTGGTATTTTGATTGAACTATTGGTGTTCCCCAACCCTTGTGACTCCAAGTGTATTGGAGAAATTGTAATTGCTATTGTGTTTGTTGATTTTGATGCATATTGGAGCTTGGAGGAGGAGTTGGAAAATTTGCGCACACAAGGTGTTCGATAAAATGCCCAAGTGAGAAAAACACAAAAAACCCTCATCCAAACATAAGCCAACTACAAGAAAACCCCCAAACTCCACAAAATAATCCCAAACACAATCCGTCCCATACCTTTCCCTCGATATGGATGGTCACGATGATTCCGATCGAGAGGAATCAAGCCACCGGGGTAGCCCTCAACTTCGGGCCCTCGAGAATCGACTTGCTACACATGACGAGCAGTTCACCTCCATCAATCGAACCCTTAATTCCATCATGGCACGGTTGGATAACCTCGCCCCAGAGCGTCCGGCTCCGCCTCGAGTTGAACGTCCGAGGCGTGCACAAAGCCCAGTCCGTCCTCCTCCCAATTTTGAGTCAAGTGACGATGCTAGAGGTTCTCCACGCCATCGAATTCGCCGGAATGTGCATGAACAACCCCCTCGAGATGATTTCCAGGACATTAAAATTGACATTCCCGAGTTCCACGGTACCATCCGGATCCGACTACATCGAATGGACCCAATTGATGGATAGGATCGTCGAAACCAAGGAGTATGATGAGGAAGGCTTATAAGATCGCAGTTTGAAACTCACCAGCCGCCGCTTTGGTTCGAGAATATGAAATCACAACGGGCTCGAGAAGGGAAGGCGAGAATTTCCACTTGGACCCATCTTAAGCAAGTGATGAATCGCCGTTTTTTACCAAGCACTTACCGTCATGACAATCTAAAAAGGGCCTATGCCCTAACTCAAGGCAGACGAACCGTTGGAGAGTACATATCCGAATTCGAGCAGCTTCTTATCAAAAGTGGCCTCCAGGAACCTGAAGATCAAACCATGATGCGTTTTTTGAATGGCTTGGATCCCACCATCGCTAAAAGGGTCGAGATCCAACCATACTATTCCCTGGTTGAGTTGTGTAGCTTGACCCTTCGGGTTGAACGACGTCGCAAAGAAAGGATTCTCGCCAAGTCTACTTCGCGCAACTATTTCCCACCGCCAAATCGATCTCCTTTTCAATCGGCCACACCCAAGCCTAGTGAGACACCCAAGTTCCCTGTGACACCCCGAACTGACAAAGGGAAGGGACTTGTTGTGGCGTCTCCTACGGGATCCACTCGTCAAATGGAAGGAAAGAAATGCTTCAAGTGCCATGGATATGGCCACTTCCAGGCCGACTGTCCGAACCGGCGGACCTTGACTCTCAAGGAGGTTCAGGACATTGACGAGGAATTGCAAGGAGCCCAGGATGAACCCGGATTTGTTGTCGAGGATGCATACACTAGTGAGGAAGGAGAAACCGCGGCTGTTTCGCGAGACCAAGGAGACGCTCTTGTCTTGAGGCGAGCTTTGCATGTTCAAGAAGTCCCTCTTGACAGAGCCCAGCGGGAGACTATATTCCAAACCCGATGCCTAGTTGGGGGCAAGGTGTGCGAGCTCATCATTGACGGAGGAAGCTGTACTAATGTGGCCTCTACATATATGGTTGACAAACTGGGATTGCCCCTATTGCCACATCCCCGTCCTTATTCACTGAAATGGCTCAATGACCGCGACGGCATTAAGGTAACAAATCGTGTCTTAGTGAATTTAACCTTTGGCACTAACTATAAGGACTCTATTGTTTGTGATGTTGTCCCCATGAGCGCGTGTCACATATTGTTGGGTCGACCGTGGCAATTCGACAAGAAAACCACTCATGACGGCTCGAAGAATACTTACTCTTTTATCCACGAGGGCAAGAGGGTTAAACTCCTACCACTAGCACCACATGAAATAACACCACCTAAACCTGGGGCGGGAAGTGAGGGGCCTAAACACTTGAGTGAGACACGGGTAGAGCGAGCCCTAAGTAAGGGGAAGGCCATCTTTGCCTTGCTCCTCTTAGAGGCGAACATTTGTGAGGAAGTGAAACCTAAACACCCTCTCGTTGCCCCCCTTCTTGCTGAATTTGGAGATGTGTTCCTCGAAGAGCTCCCACCGGGTCCACCTCCTATCCGAGGTATTGAACATCAGATCGACCTTATTCCCGGCGCTCCTCTTCCAAACAAGGTGGCATATCGGTGCAATCCACAAGAGACTAGAGAGTTATAAAGGCAGGTTGACGAGCTTATATCCCGGGGTTATGTTCGAGAGAGTATGAGTCCGTGCTCCGTTCCGGCTCTCTTGGTTCCGAAGAAAGATGGTACTTTCAGAATGTGTGTAGATAGCCGAGCCATCAACAATATTACCATCAAGTATCGGTACCCTATACCGAGGCTTGACGATATGCTCGATGAGCTACACGGTTCCTGTATTTTCTCCAAGATTGACCTACGGAGTGGCTATCATCAAATCCGAATGAAGGAAGGCAATGAGTGGAAGACGGCGTTCAAAACAAAAGGGGGATTATATGAGTGGCTTGTCATGCCATTTGGGCTTTCCAACGCCCCGAGCACATTCATGCGTCTTATGAACGAGGTGTTGAGGCCCTTTATTGGTAAATTCGTCGTGGTTTATTTTGATGATATTCTAGTATATTCGAGGAGTGAAGCGGAGCATATTATGCATTTGGAGCGGGTGTTCGAGGTTTTGCGACAACAACGGCTTTACGGCAAAATAGAGAAGTGCGAATTTTGCACTCCCCAAGTCACCTTTCTTGGGTATATTGTCTCGGGCGCGGGTATTTCTATGGATCCTTCAAAGGTGGAGGCCATCCGTTCTTGGCCCTCTCCCTCTACTATCACGGAGGCGAGGAGCTTTCATGGTCTTGCTTCGTTCTACCGACGGTTCATCAAGGGTTTTAGTACCCTTACCGCTCCCATTACCGAGTGCATGAAGAAGGGCGTTTTTGAGTGGACCCGAGCCGCCCAAGGAGCTTTTGAGAAGCTGAAGTCACAACTTTGCGAGGCTCCAGTACTTGCTCTCCCGGATTTCACACAAGCCTTCGAAGTTGATTGCGATGCCAGTGGTGTAGGCATTGGGGCCGTGTTGATGCAAAACCAACGTCCTATCGCTTATTTCAGTGAGAAACTCAGTGGCTCAAGGAAGAACTATTCCACGTATGACAAGGAGTTTTATGCTCTCGTTCGGGCTCTAGATCATTGGTCACACTATTTGAGGCCGAGCCAGTTTGTCCTTCATTCCGACCATGAGGCGCTCAAATATTTGAATGGACAACACAGGCTTAGCTCCCGGCATGCTAATTGGGTTGAGTTTCTTCAAGGATTTAATTTTGTGGCGAAACACAAGAAGGGGAGTGTAAATGTGGTCGCCGATGCGCTTTCGAGGAGGCACTCTCTTCTTTCCGTAGTGGAGGCGAGGGTACTTGGGTTTCAGCACTTGAAGGAGTTTTATAAGGAGGATGATGACTTTAAATCACACCTCGGTGGTGGTGATGGGCCGTATTAACTACAAGATGGATTTCTCTTCAAGGGCAACAAGTTGTGCGTTCCAAAATGTCCGTTGAGAAAGCTTCTAGTGAGGGAGGTTCATGGAGGTGGGCTCGCCGGTCATTTCGGTATCAATAAGACCACCGACATGTTGAAAGAGCACTTTTATTGGCCGAAGATGGGAAGTGATGTGCAGGACGTGATATCCAAGTGTATTATTTGCCACCATGCCAAAAGCCAGTTCCACCAAGGGCTTTATACACCCCTTCCGGTTCCGAATGGTCCGTGGGAGGATTTGAGTATGGACTTCATTGTAGCCCTTCCCCGAACCGTGCGTGGTAAGGATGCAATCCTAGTCGTCGTTGACCGTTTTTCTAAAATGGCGCATTTCATTGCCTGCGAGAAAACCGACGACGCCACACATATTGCCACCCTTTTCTTCCGAGAGGTTGTGCGCTTCCATGGAGTCCCGAGGACTATTGTGTCGGATCGTGATACTAAGTTCATGAGTCACTTTTGGAGGTCTTTATGGAAGCTCTTGGGAACGAAGCTGTTATTTAGCACATCGCATCACCCCCAAACAGACGGCCAAACTGAGGTAACTAACAAGACACTCGTTACAATACTTCGTGGTCTTGTGAGTCGGAGTCTACGAGATTGGGATGCCAAGTTATGCCACGCCGAGTTTGCCTTCAATCGGTCCCCCTCTCTTGCTACGGGTCATTCACCCTTCCAGACTTGTTATGGTATCAACCCCATAACTCCTATCGAGCTCCTTCCTCTTCCTCTAGAGTCGAGGGTTAGCTTTGAAGCAAGTGTAAAGGCCGCTGAGATCCACAAGCTTCACCGTCAGATTCGGGAAAAGATCGAGCGCACCAATGAGCTCTATAAGGCCCGAGCCAACAAGCATCGCCGTGACATCACGTTCAAGCCCGGCGACTTGGTTTGGCTACATCTAAGGAAGGAACGGTTTCCATCCCGGAGGAGTAACAAGCTAAAACCACGAAGCGAGGGACCGTTCAAAATTTTGGCCAAGGTAAATGACAACGCTTACAAGCTCGATCTTCCGGGGAACATCGGTGTATCGTCAACCTTCAACGTCGGGGACCTCTCGCCCTACATCGAGGATGCTGAGCCCGACGTGGATTTGAGGGCAAATCCTCTTCAAGAAGGGGAGGATGAAGAGGTCCGGGTTCCTTTCTCCTCTCTGGTGGCCACCGCCAAGCGAACTGCGTCGTCCAACTCGAGCCTCGAGTTGCAATTTCCGGTCACCTCGGGAGCTGGGAGGCTCGTCTCGGCCATCCGATGGATGGGCCCCGGGGCTCCTTAGGGAGGGGCCCGTTCACCCCACCGACCGAAGCACGGGACTAATAAAGCTCGGGGCCAATCGTGGACGCCGTGAGCTCGCCGCCGAGCCACACCGCTCGCCCGAGCAAGGGTTCTCGCCGAGTATGCATCGACGCCGTGGAGCATGCTGCCGAAAGCGCCTTTTGCTCGCGGCGAGCGCATTCTGGCGATCATTACGCTACGCAACCACACAACCGTAAGGCCCGCCGCTCGAAGCGCTTCTCCCGCCGCCTAAGCTCGACTTGCCGGAATCGCCTGCGCTTCACGCATCGCGCCGATCGACGCCAGTAAGGCTTCGCCGACCTCGCTCGAGCCCGAGCAGACGTTCGACGGGCATTGCGTTTTCATTGCTTTGTCTTAATTCTGGGCTTAGTATAAATAGTTGGTTATTATACTTTTCCAGACAGTTTTTTTTGATATTTGATGAATATGCTTATGCATTGGTTAGGGCTTCCCTAAACTTTTCTCAAAATCTAGATTACTTTATCCATTAATAAAGTGGTGGTGTTTCTAGTCATTCCTTTATTGATCATTTGGTGGAATTTCCTTTATGATGATCATGGTGGGGTGTTAGGCCTTTGGTGGTGGATTTTCCTTTATCCAAGGTCATATCCAATCCCTTTGGTGTTCCAAGCTATTGTTGATTATTGATTAAGGATTCTCAAGCTAGACATTCAATCTTCCCACTACGCTACGCTCCACCTTCCTTGATTCATTTTGAACACTTCATAAGCTATTTGTTGTATGACTCTTGCATTCAGCTGTGTAATGTCATCTCCAAGGGGACTTTCAGTATTCTCTTATGCAAGAACATTTGCAGCTGTCCTTTTACCTCGTTTCTTATTATCTTGCCACCAATCCAGGTATCCCGCAAGCTTGAAGCATGCATCTCTTTCATGACCAACATTCTGACAATATGTTCAAAATTTTCCAGCTTTATCCTTTTTGGCATCTATCTTGATAGACTTAGGTCATTTCTTGCAAGAAGTGCACTGGTTTCTTTATCATTAGTCTCAGTTTGTCTCTGACCATGAGCTGCAATATCATAGGAAAATTGTAGTCCTCCATATGTAATTTTTTGACACTCAGCCCTCTGAACCAGGGAGTATGCTTTATTGATGGAGGGCAAATGATCCATTAACAAAATATGTGCTCTAATAGCATCAAATTCGTCATTTAAGTGCATCAAGAACTAAACCAACCTTCTTCTTCGTTCTAGGGCAATAGAGACTTTTATGTGAGGACATGTTTCAGGACAACTACATATAGGGACTTTAGTCATTTCATTCAACTCATCCCATAACCTTTTTATTTTTGTAAAATAGACTGCCACAGACTGTTTCCCTTGGTATAAGTCAGAAATTTCTTTTTCTAATTGTAATAACAAGGGGCCATTGCTTTGTCTAAATCTCTCACCAAGCTCCAGCCACAATTCTCGAGCAATATTGACTTACAAGAAGGATTCAGCAAGTTAAGTGATCATGCAATTTAAAAGCCAACTAATCACCATGCTGTCACATTTCACCCATTGATTAAGCAAGGCAGGCTGAGTAGGTCAATTGCACTCACCAGTGATGAAGCCAATCTTTACCTTGGTTTTTAAGGCTATATTGATGGCTCTTCCCCATTTTTGAAAACTGGTTTCATTGAACATGAAATTAATTATTTGTAATCCTGGGTATTCTGAGCTTTGAAGGTAGAGGGGATCATTATCGTATATATCCTCATCATTCCTGTTTCGAGCCCCAAAATCTGCTCTAATGCCTCTAGTGCCTTGCCCAAAACCAGCTCATGATCCAGATTCTGATATTTCTTCTATACCAGCCATTATTGCCAGTGCCTAGAAGACTCAGCAAGCTTGTCTCGTTTTCAGGGATCAACCTTAGGACCAACCTAAAAGCTTTGATACCATGAGAAATCTAGGAACTAATCTTCTGTTTATTGAATGAATAACCAAAATAGAAAGATGATTACAACGTTAAAAAAAAGAGCTATTTATAGAGCTATAAAATTAAGCTTAATAACTAACTTGACAGATTCTTGTTCTTGAGGAAACAAGAAAAAGATCCTAATCACCTTGACACACTCCACAGATATACCTAGTGAAAGATAAGATTACCCTAGAGGGGGGTGAATAGGGTAATTACAAACAAAAATTTAATTAAAATAAGATGCGTAAATTTAAATATGAAATTAAATTGCGGAAATAAAGTGCGGAAAATAAATGATAAATGACACGGTGGTTGTTAACGATGTTCCTCCCAATGGAGTACGTCACCGCCTAGAGTTCTCCAACTCTAGGATTGAATCTCAAGCTCTTATTAGGATGAACCGTAGACGATCTTAGAGCCTCCTCTACTCTCAAGATCTAACCCACCACTTAATATCACCTCTCAATTAAGTGTGGGAGGAGTCTTCCTCTCAACTCCTAGTCCTCACCCTAATACTCTTGGCTCAAATAGAAAGTAGAAATGTAATACAATAATTCTTTGGTGATCTCACAAACAATAGTATGAAATAACGCTCAAGTGAGTAGCATGCTTGTCTTGTTTCTTGTGTCTTGAGTGACCATGAATTCCTTGTATATATAGTGGTCTTTAGGGTTGAATGGCCAAGACTCAATTCACCGACCGCAACTTCTTCATCCTTGATATGCATGATCTCTAAGAGCAAAACATAATAACTTGATATTGGCAAGAGATGTGGGAGTCATCCTTGTAAGTGATATGCCAAGAT
Organism: Portulaca oleracea; assembly: GCA_029582165.1. Lineage (NCBI taxonomy): Eukaryota > Viridiplantae > Streptophyta > Magnoliopsida > Caryophyllales > Portulacaceae > Portulaca > Portulaca oleracea. The sequence goes on along the minus strand of CM055878.1, from coordinate 4,886,422 downwards.
AATCTCAATTCTTGATGAGTTATCCCTATAAATCATAATTGATATGCAAATATATATGTATCCCATGTATTTTTTTTTTTGTAAATGTATTGCAAGATGATAAGTATGATCAATTAATAATGGTGAGACTTGATTTGCATAATCACTTCAAACTTGTATGCATAAAGCAAGCAATCATTATCTTTGTGAGATGTCAAATCGATCAAGAAATACATTTATTGCACTTTTCTCATGACCTTGCATATATGCGAGTATATATTTGACATGCATATATATGTATATCATCTTTGTTAAATAATAAAGATATGCATGTAAAAATCAACTTAGTTGCACATAAAAATATAATCAATCAATAAAGATATGCATGTAGACATGTAAAGAATCATGATACTTGTGCTTGTATTATTTTAGCACACCCCCACATAAATTTGTACATAAGTTATCTTAACGATCAAATCAATTTGTATCCTTAGATGTCATGGATCCCAATTATCATGATTGATCAATTCATATCAAATATTATCAAGATAATATATCAAATATTATCATAATGATCAATTCATATCTTTCTTCTATTAGCCATATTTATTTACCTATTTTTGTCTTGCATCAAAATTATAATATTAAGAGTAACTCAACAATCTCCCTTTTGATGTGAGACAAAACCCTATTGTTTTTCCATTTAGATATGTATATTTTTCTCCCCCTTTTGTATTGCATCAAAAGATATATATGAAGGAAAGAGATATGAATCAACCAAAATAAATATAATCAAGTCTTCTTATTCAATATATAGTAGATGCATAGAGTAGATAGTAAAATGTTTGAGCTCACATGGGACAAAAATCAAGGTTAAGAAAATAAAAAGGAATCAATGTGATTGCTAAAGCAAGGAAAGAATAATATATGAGAAAAGGGAAGTAAGGAAGAGAATTGAAAATATGTTGGAGGATTGAAAATCAATAAAAATCCCCAAAAAATGGAAGATTTTGAATCAATAAAAAGGGTATTGTACACGTACAAGGAAAATGAGATCAAGAATATAAGTTGCAAGTATGCACTATGCAAGTATACGTGTACAAAAAAGTTGCTCAATACACGTACCAAAAAAATTGGCAATGAGATCAAATTAAAAGAAGTATTGAAAAAGAAAATTTATACAAAATGATTCCCATGTGAATTTGAGTGGGAGAGAATTATTTATTAATTAACTCCAACTCAAGTGCTCAGTAATTTTTATATATAACAATCCATATGAGAAATCATGACAATTAATTTGTCAAGATTTAACATTAGGAAAAATAAAGAAATAAAGAAATATAATAATATGTCCAATGTATTAACAATTAAGGGAATGCTCCCCCTCAACAAATGCATCCATGTTCATCATGCCAAGTTCTTGGCGAATAAAATTAAATCGATCTTCACCAAGAGGTTTAGTAAAAATGTCCGCTAATTGAAAATCTGTTGGTACAAATTCAAGAGTGACATTACCTTTTTCAACATGGTCTCGAATGAAATGATGACGTACCTCGATATGTTTAGTTCGAGAATGTTGAACCGGATTCTTGGTTATGTTGATTGCACTTTTATTGTCACACTTGATGGGGACATTATTGAAGTTCATACCTAAGTCTAGAAGTTGTTGTCTTATCCACAAGAGTTGTGCACAACATGCGCGGCGATGTATTCGGCTTCGCGGTGGATAGAGCTCTGAGTTTTGCTTTTTCGAGTGCCATGATATTAGGCATTGTCCAAGAAATTGGCAAGTCCGATGTACTTTTCTGTCTACTTTATATCGCATAATCCGCGTCGGTGTATCCAACCAAGGCAAAATCTCCCCTGGGATACCAAAGACCAAGATTTTTCGTACCGGCAAGGTAGCGAAAGATTCTTTTAACGCATGTAAGGTGGGATTCTTTGGGACATGATTGAAATCTAGCACATAGACAGACACTAAACATGATGTCGGGACGACTTGCGGTAAGATAAAGCAAGGAGCCTATCATGCATCAATATAATGTTTCATCAACATTTTGCCTTCTTTATCAAGATCTAATCTTTCATTTGTGGCCATAGGTGTCTTAGCATGTTTTACTTGATCCAATTTATATTTCTTTAATAGCTATGAAACATATTTACCTTGGCTAATAAAAATTCCATCTTTGTATTGTTTGATTTGGAGACCAAGAAAGAATGTAAGTTCTCCCATCATACTCATCTCAAATTCGTTACTCATAAGGGAGGCAAATTCTTCACAGAGAGCATTGTTAGTCGCACCAAATAATATGTCATCAACATAAATTTGTAATATTATAAAGTCCTTTCCTTTAGTCTTAGTAAATAAGGTTTTATCTATTTGACCTCTTTGAAAACCATTTTCTAATAAGAATTTGCTTAAACGTTCATACCAAGCTCTTGGGGCTTGTTTTAATCCATAAAGCGCTCTTTGCAATTTATACACATAATTAGGAAAATTAGGATCTTCAAACCCGGGGGGTTGTTCTACATATACCTCTTCTTGTAAATATCCATTTAAAAAGGCACATTTCACATCCATTTGGTAAAGTTTAATATTCATATAGGCGGAAAAAGCAAGAAGGATACGAATAGCTTCTAATCTAGCAACCGGAGCAAAAGTTTCATCAAAGTCAATACCTTCCTCTTGATTATACCCTTTAGCAACTAATCTTGCTTTATTTCTTACTACATTTCCGTTTTCATCCAATTTATTTCTAAAGATCCATTTAGTACCAATTACGGGATGATTTTGAGGTCGGGGAGTTAAAGTCCATACTTGGTTTCTTTCAAATTGACTTAATTCTTCTTGCATAGCTATAATCCAGCTTGGGTCACTTAGTGCATGTTGATGATTCTTAGGTTCTATATGAGAAACAAATGAGGAGAATGCACAAAAATTTCGTAAAGATGAACGAGTTCTTATTCCTGTGGAGATATCGGTTAAAAGATTATCCTTAGGATGATAAGATTTAAATTTAAACCCTTTTTCATTTTCTTGAGACACTTGTTCATCAATATTTTCATGAGGTATATTTTCTTCATGTATGGATTGTTCAATTTCACGAGTAATATTTTCTTCGTGTGGTGGAATTATTTCATGAGAGGTCTCTTTTATTTTAGGTGTATTGTTTAAAAATTCTTCCTCATCATTATTATATTTATTTAATGTGAGTTCTTCAAAAGAAATGGTGCTAGGCATGCCATCATTAGATTCATCAAAAACAACATGTATGCTTTCTTCTATAATTTTAGTCCTTTTGTTAAAAACTCTATATGCTTTACTATGAGATGAATATCCTACAAAAATTCCTTCGTCGCTTCTAGCATCAAATTTTCCTAAATTATTTTTACCATTATTGTGAATAAAACATTTACAACCAAAAGGTTTAAAATATGAGACACTAGCTTTACTATAAGAGTTCATAAGGTGTCTTTTTCAAAATTGGACGGATGAGACATCTATTTAAAATATAATTTGCGGTGTTAACCGCTTCGGCCCAAAAATATTTAGGTAAATTATTTTCGCAAATCATTGTTCTAGCCATGTCTTCTAAAGTGCGATTTTTTCTTTCTACTACTCCATTTTGTTGTGGGGTTCTAGGAGCGGAAAAATTATGAGAAATACCATGATTAGCACAAAACTCATAAAAATCTTTTTGATCAAATTCCCTACCATGATCACTTCTAATAGCAACGATTTGTGAATTTTTAAAAACTTGAATTTGTTTACATAATTTGGCAAATTCTTTAAAGGCTTCATTTTTCTCTCTTAAGAAGGATACCCATGTAAACCGTGAGAAATCATCAATTATGACAAGAATATATTTGCTACCTTTTAAACTTTCTATGGAGATAGGTCCACAAAGGTCCATATGAAGCAATTCTAATGGTCTAGATGTGCTTATGCAATTTTTTGATTTAAATGAGCTATGTGTTTGTTTTCCTTTAGTACATGCATCACATATATGATCTTTTTCAAAATTTCAAGGGGGTAAACCGCGTACTAATTCATGTTTAACTAATTTGTTAATAGAATGCATGCTAGCGTGTCCTAATCTACGATGCCAAAGCCATATATCATCATGAGATGTTTTAAGACAAGATAAATTTTGAGATGGGATGTCATCTAGATTAATTCCATAAACATTTTTTATTCTAGGTCCTTGGAGATTAATCTTGCCGGTTTTTATGTCCTCTACTTGACCTTCGAGTAGACTCAAAAGATACACGATTTCCTTTATCACACAATTGAGATATACTTAAAAGATTATATTTTAACCCATCAACGAGATAAACATGATCTAATAAGTTTTGAGAGTTTTACCAATTTTTCCAACGCCGATTATTTTACCTTTACTTTTGTCTCCGAAGGTGACGGTTCCATGAAATTTTCTTTTAAGTTCGGAGAATAGTGAAGGATTTCCACTCATGTGTCTTGAGCATCCACTATCAAGGTACCATAGCTTTTCCTTGGATTTCAAGGGCACCTACAAAACAAAACATCAAACCCTTCTACTTCCTTTGACATTGAAAATTGCATCACAATTACTAGAAATCATGTTAGGGGGTTTAGTTCCTTTCGGAACCCAAATTTGAACAGTTTTAGGTGTTGAAATTTTATAATGACAATAATATGCATGATTCCCATTTCTTAAGCAATATTTACACTTGCTTGAACTTGATTTATGTGATGAGGGTTTAAAGAAATTATTATAATTTTTCTTTTACTCGATGGGTTGTATCCAACCCCTTCTTTATTAAATGATGCTCGTTGAGTGCAAATTAGCCTGTCTAAATTCTCTTGTCCTTTTGTAAATTTTAAAATTATTTGTTTATTATCGTCACATTTATTTTGTAAGTCACATTTTTCTTTTTCAAGATTTTCTATCCTCTTGCAATAATTGTTATTCTCCTTTTCTAAGGTGGAGTTTTTTTCATTTAATTCTTGTATCGTTCTTTTAATTCTTTAATTTTAGATGATTGTTTTTCTTCTACTTTTGCACACTCGATTAAAAATTCAATTAATTCAGTTTTAGAGTATTCATGAAGGGAGAGAGTTCTACCTCATCCGAGCTTTCGTACTCGGTTTCATCATTGTCCATTCCTTCTTTGGCCATTAGACATAAGTTGGCCGTATACTCCTCATCGCTATCATTGTCACTTGAGTCGCTATCACTCCAAGCGACCATAGCCTTCTTTTTGTCTTTCTTTGGTTTAAGTTTGCGGTATTCTTCCAACTTTTGAAGTAATGGGCAATCCTTTATCATATGCCCTGACATACTACATCCATAACAAGAAACATTATTAGTTTCATTTTTATTAAAGTTTGAGGACTTACCTTTAGGAGCTTTTTCACTTCTCTTTGATGAGGATCCCTTGTTTTTATTCTCTTTGGAATTGTACTTCTTCATTCGGGCCATCTTTCGAAGACCTCGAACCACCAAGGCAAGGGGGTCGTTATTGTCTTCACTTTCTCCTTCTTCTTCGGATGAGTCATCATTCTCTTTGGCGGCCTTTAGGCGTGATACCTTTCTTGATGGATGCTTCCTTCTCTTCTTCGGCTAGATGTATCTCATGGGTAAGAAGTTTTCCCAAAAGATCATCTAGTGAAAGCTTCTTGAGATCTTGTGCCTCCTCTATAGCGGTAACTTTGGGACCCCATTTATTTTTGGGAAGGCACCGGAGCACTTTTCTCACCATTTCTTCGTTTGTGTATACTTTGCCAAGGGATTTTAGGTTGTTGGTGATGTCGGTGAATCGTGTGAACATGTCTTTGATTGACTCACTAGGCTCCATCTTGAACAACTCATATTGATGCACGTACATGTTCAACTTAGTTTCTCTTACTTGACTCGTACCTTCATATGTCACCACCAATTTGTTCCAAATCTCCTGAGCTGTATCACAAGCAGAAATACGATTATATTCGTTAGGATCCAAGCCACAATAAAGAATATGTTTTGCCCTAGAATTTTTTGAGAGTTTTTCCCATTCAACATTAGTATATTCCTCTTCGGGTTTATCCACTAATTCGTTTTCTTTATTTCTAATCTTTGGGACAACATAAGGGCCTTTTTCAATAATCCTCCAAAGTTCCATATCAGTGGATTCAATAAATATACGCATAACATTTTTCCAATAACCAAAATCTTTTCCGCAAAAGAGAGGTGGTCTAACAGTTGATCTACCCTCCATATTTGTGTTAGAGAAATCCATGATCGTTCCTATAGACGGTTAAGTCACGCAAATAGGTTAGGCTCTGATACCAATTGAAAGATAAGATTACCCTAGAGGGGGGTGAATAGGGTAATTACAAACAAAAATTTAATTAAAATAAGATGCGTAAATTTAAATATGAAATTAAATTGCGGAAATAAAGTGCGGAAAATAAATGATAAATGACACGGTGGTTGTTAACGATGTTCCTCCCAATGGAGTACGTCACCGCCTAGAGTTCTCCAACTCTAGGATTGAATCTCGAGCTCTTATTAGGATGAACCGTAGACGATCTTAGAGCCTCCTCTACTCTCAAGATCTAACCCACCACTTAATATCACCTCTCAATTAAGTGTGGGAGGAGTCTTCCTCTCAACTCCTAGTCCTCACCCTAATACTCTTGGCTCAAATAGAAAGTAGAAATGTAATACAATAATTCTTTGGTGATCTCACAAACAATAGTATGAAATAACGCTCAAGTGAGTAGTATGCTTGTCTTGTTTCTTGTGTCTTGAGTGACCATGAATTCCTTGTATATATAGTGGTCTTTAGGGTTGAATGGCCAAGACTCAATTCACCGACCGCAACTTCTTCATCCTTGATATGCATGATCTCCAAGAGCAAAACATAATAACTTAATATTGGCAAGAGATGTGGAGTCATCCTTGTAAGTGATATGCCAAGATAATCTCAATTCTTGATGAGTTATCCCTATAAATCATAATTGATATGCAAATATATATGTATCCCATGTATTTTTTTGTAAATGTATTGCAAGATGATAAGTATGATCAATTAATAATGGTGAGACTTGATTTGCATAATCACTTCAAACTTGTATGCATAAAGCAAGCAATCATTATCTTTGTGAGATGTCAAATCGATCAAGAAATACATTTATTGCACTTTTTCTCATGACCTTGCATATGTACGAGTATATATTTGACATGCATATATATGTATATCATGCTGTTAAATAATAAAGATATGCATGTAAAAAATCAACTTAGTTGCACATAAAAATATAATCAATCAATAAAGATATGCATGTAGACATGTAAAGAATCATGATACTTGTGCTTGTATTATTTTAGCACACCCCCACATAAATTTGTACATAAGTTATCTTAATGATCAAATCAATTTGTATCCTTAGATGTCATGGATCCCAATTATCATGATTGATCAATTCATATCAAATATTATCAAGATGATATATCAAATATTATCATAATGATCAATTCATATCTTTCTTCTATTAGCCATATTTATTTATCTATTTTTGTCTTGCATCAAAATTATAATATTAAGAGTAACTCAACACCTAGGTATACAATACAGGTGCACCCTGATGAACGTACATAATAAATTGCGCTTTCCTTGCCTTCAATTCTAATCTTTGTTGAACTCCTAAAGATGGAGATCCAAACCCATCGTGCCAAAAAAATAAAAAAAAATACTTTGATACCAAAATTCTTCTTAAAATTTTCGATTTATTAGTACATCACCTCTGTACGTAATGCCCATGAATGGACAACAATTTGCATTATGTCTTGTTCTTTTGTAAAATGGTGAAATGATTCTTAACTTAAGTCATAATAAATAAGGGATAAGGATAACAATACACATCTTGATTTAAGATGGTTAATAATCATCTTGAATTGTCCATAAATCACATTTTTGTAACTTTTAATAATATTTTCTCTGTTAATTATATATACTTATCAACTATATAAGAGTATAATACTTATTAGTTAGGCTAAAAACTTTAAATAATAGCCTAATTTTATCAATCATAGTGGAAAATGCACATTTTATACGTACATAGTGTTATATTTGTGAAAAAATATAAATAGATAATTATTTTTATATTGTTCATAAGTTTTAATAACCCTCAAAATAATGAAACATACCTTTATAATGATTTAAATATACTTATATTTAATTTTATGAGTGATTTAGGTGAAATACAAAATAGTTATTAATCATCTTGCGTGAAGATATTTACCATTTTTGCAATGAATAATCTATGACTAGAGAGGTCATGACGGCAGTATATTAGAGAAGTTGATGTGCTATAACAGTGTATTGCTTGTGTAATTAAAGTTATTTTTTTCGATTATTAGTAGCCAAAAGGCTAAAAGTTCAAAACATATGGCAAGCCGCAAACACAATAGCAAGTATCCACCACCAAAAAAGAATACAACCATACTGCTAAATAAAAACACTGCAAGGACTTAACAAGCACCACAGCCAAATAAATTATTACATCAAAAAGATAGCAAGATCAATGAAATTAGCTGCTTGGATCATCAAGGAAACACACACTAATATCATTGTCAATAATATTTATAAAGTTATTATATACGAACTATAATAAATAAAATAGCAATAGCAGTATATAAGCCTATTGAGCAAAGCAAAATGATAAACATCTTGATACAAGATGGTTGATAACTATTTTGCATCTCACCTAAATTATTTATAAAGTACAATATAAATATATTTAAATCATTATAAATGTAAATTTTATTACTTTGAGGGTTATTACAACTTATAAACGATAATAATAATTATTTATTTATATTTTTTATGAATATAAACTATGTGTAAAATGTACATTTTCTACTATGATTGATAAAATTAGGCTATTATTTCTATTTTTTTACCTAATTAATAAATATTATAGTCTCATAGTTGACAAATATATATAATTATTAGAGAAAATATTATTAAAAATTACAAAAATGTGAACTATGTACGATTTAAGATGATTGTTAACCATCTTGAGTCAAGATGTGTATCAATATTGGCAAGCAAAAGCACTGGAGATCCATCATCAACAAATTAAACATTATTGAATTTTCATGAAGTGATATATAGTAACTGCCATTAGTTTCAGGAGCTAACATTGTAATACTGTATTAATATTGTGAGGAGAAAATACACACCAATGAGAATATATATTGGCTCTCCCATTTTTTACTTACCATCTAGTACTTGAGTCATGGCATACATATGATTCTTTTTTTTTTTATCCAAATAAAATTAGGAATTTATTAAATGGCTGAAATGAAAGGTAACAGAGTAAGAAATTAAAAGATGATATTAATGTAAGGAAAAGAAGAGGAAATGGGGAAGTTGAGTGGTTCATTCATCGTCAGATTGGAAGTAGAATTTGCGAAGCTGGTGACAAACGGGCAAGGCTTGTTTCTGAACGAAGCCCAAGTTGTTGGCGTAGCGGTGATTGGAGATGATGCCGTTGGAGTCGGTGACAATGACACGGGACTTGTAGCGGCCCTTGTCAAGGATCTTGCAGTGTGGCCATGGGCTGTAAATAAGCACCACATCACAGTATTGTTCCCCGTGGTCCTCGTACACTACGAACTCGAATGCTCCGTTACTGTCTGTTGTTACATATTGAGTGTATACTACCTTCGTTGCTGACTTGTCTTTGCATTCTAGCTTCACTTTTGCGTCTGTTACGTGCCAATATCAACCCCCTTATTAATCTATTTACTTGTTACTTCAAATCGACATATATACAAGTATCAAAATTACGTTTGAAACATAAGTCTATGTTTCATTTTTTTTTTTTGAATAAATGAAATCAAAAGAAAATCTGTACACTTTTTCACTATATATTTGGATACAGTAAGCCTAATATCTCCCTCGATCCAGTTTCACCATCTCCGATCATCAACTCTTATTTAACCTATTATATTTTCCTCTCATTTTACTTTGAAATTTCAAAGGAAAATATCGAGACAAACTTTTTTAAGTTAGGTGATGGAAAGTAAGTTATTTCTCAAATATTTTGTTTCCTTCTAATTTTTCAAAGACCAAATCACAAAGTCTTATGGGAATTATTTATTTTTCATCTTATCTATTTTTCAGAACAAGTTTGGTTTAAAATAAATTTAACAAATAAAATTCAGCAAGAATGCCTTAAAAATAAATTGATCGTAGAATAAAGGTCAACCAAAAATAAAATTAAAGCAAGCTAAAATAAAAAAAAAGCTTAATAACAAAGAAGCAGCAGTGGTGATGAGTAGAAGATGTACGTAAACGACATACCAGGAATGTAAGGGCTGACTTTAGTCTCGAAGCCAAAGCGACAGGTGTCACAGTAGACTTTACCATAGACATGGTAAGGCTTGTCAAGCTTGTGAGCTTGAGTGGTTGCCGCGAGTAGTGTAACTGCAAATAATGTGAGAAGCCACCTCGCCATCTTGCTTCACGTCGTTGTGGAGTATGATTTCTTATGTTTAATTTGAAGGGGGAGAAGGGAGGGGAGTTGCTCTGAAGTAAGACAGGAAAGGTTGGGGGTGGATTTATAGATAAACAAGTCGTCGGTGCAATTATCTTACTCTTTTGTCACATGGGTTTTGGTTTGATCTATCTATCTCTTTAAAACTTACGCCAAATGCGCTTACTTCTCTCGTTGATTTTATGGAGTCTGTCTACACCGAATTAGGATTAAGCACAGTAATCGGCGACCCTTACTCTGTCGCCCTTGTCTCATGGACCTGCATTTAATTCTTAAACTTAATTTCACTTGCTGCACCAATACTCCTTCCCAGCAGTAGGATCATGATCATCACGGTTAAATTCTTTTCCTTTTTTCTTGTTTCTTTATTTTTTATCTATCCAATAATTATTTTTTAAGCAAATGTATAAATTTGTTTTTTATTTTTATTTTCTTAATTTTTTCTGTTCTAATTTTTAACACTTTCTTTTTATCTTTCATCCATTATAAAATGATTATAAAAAAAATATAAACTATATTCATCATTTTTAATATGGATGTTCAGAAATATATACATCATTGTTCATAAACATGTATATGAATATTCATAAACCAGCATATAAATGTTCATAAGCTCCAACATGAATGCTCATAATCCAACATTTTTACTACAATACTCATATCTCAATATATGAATGCTCATTTACCAAAACTACAATGCTCATAAACCAATATATGAATGTTTATAAACATATCTCATACAATATTTATAATTTGTAACATAGAGGCTCATAAATTTCTATTATAATGCATAAATTATATTTATTGAAAATGTGCCTAAATACAGAAAAAATTAAATTATAAAATAAAAAATATAATGAAAATAACAAAGAAAATTTAAAACAAAAAAAATAAATAACATAATTAAATTGGACTAGAAACTCAAACTTAAAATATATTGAAGCATTGGATTAAAGGAAAATACTCGTTATATTTATTCAAAAAATTAAAAAAAAGAATGAAAAAGAACAGTAGGGATCGCAATGGGGCGGGGAATCCCCAAACCCATCGGGGCCCCGCCCTGCTCTAGGGAAAAATCTCTGCAACCATTGGGGATGAGGACGGGGACAGGGACGGATTTCCAAAATCCGCTCGGGGATGGGGCGGGGATGGGGACAAAATTTTCCCCATCCCCGTCCCCATTTTCCCCGCCGGGGTGAATTCTCTGTCCCCATCCTCGAATCCCCATCCCCGAAAATGTTAAAATTATCAAATAACCTTTATTCAAATTTAATATATATAGATTAATGGGAATGACAAAGTAGCAATTTTCCAATTTATTCTCATTTGTTGTTGTATTATTGTTTGATTTTGATGTATATAACTAAAACAAGTTAAATACATTGTATTTTAAACATGTTAAAAACCGGGTTCGATTAAAAATCGGATACGATTAAAATGTAGTTAAATTTAGGATAGTTTTAAAAAATCCCCGTTGGATCCCCGTCGGGGATGAGGCAAGAATCATTCCCCGAAGCGGGGAGGGGGACGGGGACGGGAATTAGTTTTGGGAGCGGGGATGGGGACGGGGGTATACTCCCCCATCCCCGATCCGCCCCGTTGCCATCCCTAAAGAGCACATGGGTGCAGGGAGCATCATGATCTCGAGCTTAGGATCGTTTTTTCCCCAGCTTCCACTAATTAGATCACTTCATACTTCGTGCTTATTTTATTGATCATATACCAAATTTTCAATAATTGATAGTTATTTCGATAGCTAACTTTAATATATGTTTGGTTTATGGCCCATTAATTGGATCAGCTAAGATCTAGAACGACAGAGGATACAATTTTAATCTAATTCTAATTCCCTCTTCCAGTCAGATACTATGTTGTTATTTGAGTTTAATCTGACTCTATCTTTCTCCTAGCCGCCCTATAAACAGGGTTCAGTTTTCTCCATTTTATTCATCAACTAGATCAAAGAGAAAAAATATCGAAAGCTTGACAGTTTCACAAATATATTCCCAGTGTTATCCCGAGAGATTGTGAGTTTAGAGTTTGAGAGATTTTATTGTAATCTCCTTTGTTGATCGCATCACACCTTGTGATATGATCGAGTACGTTGTACTTCTCCCTTCTAATAGTGGATTATTTTCTAGCTATCGTCGTCCGTGGTTTTCCTTCGAATTCTTCGGTTTCCCATGTATACTTGGTGTTCGTTTTATCACTTATTTTTTGTTCCTGAATTTTTTTGTAATTTCCATCATATCATTTATTTCGCTTCCGCTATAACCTTGCACTTATTTTCCTGACAAGTGGCATCAGAGCAAGGTGGAGATGGCTTCAATCATGAAGTGCGATGTTAGGAAAGTATCCTAAAATCACCCAATCTCTTGATCTCATAATTATTTGTTTCCTAATTGTATTAGGTTATTATTTAGGTTTCCTTATTATCTTAGGTTTCCTAATTGTATTAGATTCTAAATCTAATTGGAGTGGGAGCCAAGTTAGGTTTATAGGGAGTTTTTCCTATAAATAGAGGATTTTATTCACCTATTCAAACACAGAAAACTGAGAGCATTCTTCACCTCTACCCATCCCTAGGTTGTGAGAGTATTTTTTAAGAGTTATTATTTTGCCTTCAGATTATTCATGTTGTGCTATTAATCGTTTGAGATCTTGTCGTCGATCTCGTTGTGTTATATAGCCGTTTGGGATCTCTCTTGTAATCTCTCCCCTTATACTAGTGGATTATTGTTCCATTGTCGTCTGTGGTTTTTTTTTTCCCCGCTTAATTTGGGTTTCCACGTATATCTTGTGTCACTGTACTCTCTATTTTATTACTGATCTTGTTATATTTCTTCTCAATTTGTACATCCTCATAATTCTCTCTTCCGCTGCAAATACTAGGCTATATTTTACCTCGATCCTAACATGTGATAATCTGAAATTTGATGGAACGAGGAGTTTCACAATGCGAAGACTGCAGATGAAGGCGGTCCAGGTTCAGCACGGGTGTTTAGACTTGATTTCGTGTCTAAATACCGCCTAAATCCTTAGGCTTTTGACTTGTTTCGTAGCTTGTTTTAATAACTTTTAATGCGTTTTGGTTATTTTTGTAGTTTCCGAAGTTTTTACTCAAAACGATACTAAATGGGCCAATTTTGCACCAATCTTGGGAATCCCGAGATTTCCTAAGATTCCCCGAGCCCTGGTCGTGTCGAAGGCAGCGGGATTAGAAGCGTTGATCATGTCGAAAGCAGCGGAAGCGGAAGCAACTGTTGAAGAGCACCCTGAAGAACACCTGTGGCCGAGATAGACCGTGGGCACGGTCATGTTGACCGTAGCCACGGTGTGATTGAGCCAATGCCCAAGGAAGGAGACATTGCCACCCGAGATGGACCGTGGTCACGGTCAGTTTGGCGATAGCCACGGTGAGATCACCACCCTGCCCAAGGAAGAAGTTGGCCGAACAAGACCGTGGTCACGGTCTCCCATGACCGTAGCCACGGCGGTGCGAAGGAGTGAAAAGTTGTCAGCCCTAATCGCCCAGACCGTGCCTACGGTGCATGGGTACCGTGCCCACGGTGCTGCGAAGCGAAGAGAAGTTTTACCTGCCTTACGCAGGACCGTAGCCACGGTCACCTTGATCGTAGCCACGATCACCTTGACCGTGCCCACGGTCCCCTGCGGGACACTTTTGTCTGTAGTGTAAAATGATGAGTTTTGAGTAACAACCTCAGTTACTATTTAATGTGTTTAGGTCATTTTAGCTAGGAGACTTTTATCAAGCAGCTTTTATCTATCTTTTATCATACTTTAGCATTTACTTTATCACATTTTAAGCTTTGGATTAGAGTGATCAGTGAAGATCTTTGCTGATATTATTGGTTCTTGTATTGGATTCTCTTGAGCTTATTGGAAGTTTGAAGATTATTCTCAACTTTGGATTAGAGTGATCAGCGAAGACTGCAGATGAAGGCGGTCCAGGTTCAGCACGGGTTATGGGATGGGATTGAGTATCCCGACATGAAGACTGATCTAACAATGAGCGATGAAAACTTAGTTCAAAAAGCTCTAGAAGGAGATCCAAGGTAACCTGAGCCCAAGGGATTTGAAGAAGCTGGAAGATAAGGCTTTGGTAAGGATTCAGATGTGTTTGGTAGAACATATTCGGTGAGAGGTGATCCATATCGAGAAACCCTGGGAGCTTTGGACGAAACTGGAAGAGTTGTACATGTCGAAGAGTCTTGCAAACAAGTACCGAATGAATGAAAAACTCTACAAGATATGAATGGCCACAGGTACTTCTATGCAAGCACATCTTAGTGAATTTGATTATGTTATTATTGAGTTAGAATCAATGGATGTGAAACACACTGATGAGGATAATGCTTTACATTTAATCTTGCCTCTACCTGCATCACACAAACAATTTAAGGAGATCATGTTGTATGGGAGTCGTGGTGTCCTTAACCTTAGTGAAATAAAGGTTAGTTTACTGTCTAACAATAAATTTGATATCGAGGGTGATGACAAGGGTAGTGATGCCTTGTTTGTAAGGGGAAGGAGCAATGATCGCAGGGGAAACAAGTCTAGATGGAGGTGTAAACACCATTCAAAGTCTAGGAATCCTCACAAGAACAGAAGTGTAATTACTCTGGTAAGAAGGACAAAATAGGGAGGTCTAAACACCATTCAAATATTTTATTCGTGACGGGTTCATGCCGGTTTTGACTGGTTCAACCGTCAACTGGTTCAACCGGTCTATTCCAGCCAAACAAGTCTTACCAATTGAACCATTAACTCACTGGGTTAACCAGTCCGATTCTGATAACATAACAAGGGGGGACAACAACAGCCAAGTGACCAAAGTAAACATAACTAAAAATGATCAGAACATCTTCAACAACTTTCCTTTTCTTAAAAGAGTTAGACATCATTAGGACATCCACACAATCTTTAATTTCTCCAATCATAACATCCACATCATTCTCATAAAAGTGCTCGTCACGGTCTTCCATCTCATTCAAAGGATCAATGGGCACCACATTTTCTGGGACCTTACTTTTGATCAGATTGGCCAAAATGATATCCGGGTCAGCTATGGGCACAGAAGATAACACATGGTAAAGACCAGTAGGTGATAATGGGTAGCCTTCATTAATAAGAACAAGAGGCATAGTAGAAAGTTAGAAACATGAGCATTGGGAGGGTCAACAACACCACCAGAATGGGGTTGAACAGGGGAGAAAAGAAGGAGCTCTACTTCCTTTGTAAAGTGAGACATCAGCTTGGTCTTGACCCTTCTCTTAGGAGAAACAATAATCCACTTATCTTGTAGGTCATGGTTAGAGGGAGTTGCAGAGGGAGTTACAGAAGGATATAGAGTGATTCTCAAATTTTTCCATAACTTCAATTTTTGCTTGGACTTGATACTTACTATAGGCTTCTATGGGGTGAGACTCATGACAACACAAATGGCAGACCACATGACTGCCTTCATAAAATAGGGTGATGACAAGAGAGTTGGAACAACTCACAAGATTAAACGAAGAGGGCCTTAGAAAATCCCAATCAATGGATTCTCCACAGGGGGTAAATCCTTAAACGAACAGGGCCTTAGAAAATCCCCACCCAATCCAGCTAGAGTACAATCTCTCTTCCCAGGAGAGGCATCTATAACACCACTCGTACCTCCCACTCCATACTTAAGTGCTTCCAAGTATGAGTTCTCAAGAGGTTTAGAGGCTTGACATGGATCTCTAATCCTACTACCATCCACTGAGCTCTCACTCTGAAGCCGAAAGCACTGAGAAGAGAGAGAAGTGTGTTGTGGATGAGAATATTATAATTGAGAGCTGACAATGTGGTAGAGGGAGAAAGAGACAGACTCAAATAAAAGAGTAGAAAAGAAGCAGTAGGTGTACAACAACCCAACCAGCAAACTTCCCTTTGGACGAGGGAGCTCGGATTAAGAAGGCAATGCCCACTAAGACCACAATCAAGGAACAAAACAAGAGGACAAGGCCAATTAAACATGATAACCCTCCCCTCCCCCCCTCCCCCCCAATAAGCTTCAAACAAAGAACAGAAATCGTTTTAAAAAAAAAAGTAGGATATAGGGAACCGTGAAAACAACCCAAAAAGGGTTGAACGCGGGTAACACGAAGCACAGACCATAAAGATTAATAAACAACACAAAAAGGGAGAGAATTGGAACAATCAGACCTCAAATAGCAAACAATTCTTCACATCGAGAAACCTAATGTCAAAAGTTGTTGTAGGTTTGACTCTTGCTTGTAATGCAGATAGAAAAAACACAGATCAATCAAGAAAATCCACCAGCTGGCAGTCGAGATGTCTACAAACTCCATCAGGAGCGCATACCATCCTAAAAGATAGTTTTTGACCTAGTTCAAACCGATTCTTGAATTAACAATGAAGGTAACCTTAATGGATGCACAAAACCCAAGCTTTCCATGCATGTTAGGGTAAACAATAAGCCATCGGTAAAAGCTTTAGGCGAACAGGGCTATGAGATCCCAAAAACAGACCATAACTTTAATGAAAAGTCGATATATGAGACTGAGAACAAAGAAAAAGAAGAAGAATTTCTTCAATGAGACTACGTCGATTTCGAGAAACGATATTTGTGAAAAAGAACCTTTGGACCAGATCTGAGAAAGAGAAACTCGAGGGCTATTGAGAGAAGAATACAAACGGAAATCAAACAAGAAAGGGCCAGGTGGCTATGGAGAAAGGTCCTCTATTGCGCCAAGCTGAGAAAACGATCAACCGGAGTATTCTAGGCTTATGTCTCTCTCTAAGAACAAGACCCTCTCTCTCGAGGCGTTCTATAATTGCATCCGTCTAAACGATAAGTAATATGTAAGCCAAGTAAGGTAAGGAGAAATGTAAGGTAAGTTGAAATAGATAAGTGACTTGAAAATAATAGAAGGTAGGCTAAGTAAATAAGGTAAGTCACATCGATCACATCTGTTAGAACCCTTCAAGGACATTGATAGACTCAGGCTCAAGGACCTTGGCGACCGGATCAGTTTTGAATGAAAGTCAAAATTCGAATATCCAAAAAAGATATAATGCGCAAGGAAAAAAATCTCAAGAAGGCAGAAGGACATTCACCCAAGGCATCATAAGGACGTTCACCCAAGGCAGCATAAGGACGTTCACCCTATGCGAGGAGTTTTGAAAAGCGCAGTCGAAATAGGGAAGTCTTCTGGAAAATTAATATCCAATCTTTCTATCCATATTTCTAATCAGACTAATTGATTGCATCTACTTTGATTTGTAGGAAATAATCAATCAAGAAATTGGAAGGAAGATAAGATTACAATTTCCGGAAATCTCATAAGAAGGAAAGAAGATCGGAGCAAGATTGGAAGGAAACGCAAACACAAAGAAGGAAAAGATCAAGGAAGAATCAATCCCAACGTCTCTATTCTGCTGATATCAATACACCTATAAATAGAGGAATTGAAGATTGAAGAAGTTAACGATTCCATGGAAGAAATCGGGTGTTCGAAATAGAAATAGCGTTTTCTATTTTGTGCGAGATTTGGTGATTGTGAGAAGTTGAGTGTAATCAATCCTTAACGGATTTAGGGTTGATTGATGCTTGTGAAATCGATTCCTAGACGGACTTAGGATCGATTGAGAGTAAACACCAAAGGGTGAATTTGGTGTGTGTTGTTATTCATAAAATAAGAAGCGCCTCTAAGGCGCTCGATTAATGTACAACCTAAGGACGTTCATCTCAGGTTGTATTACTTCATTCTATTTCAATATAATAAAGGAAGCTGTTCAGTATACGCTTATTGTCCTTTATCTTTTTCTGCATATATTAAATCTTAATCTAGTTAGATTAAGAACCTAACGTCCTTTACAAGTGATTATTTGTGCAGAAACTTTCATAACCCTATTCACCCCTCCTCTAGGGTTCTTTTAATTGGTATCAGAGCCTGGTCCACAGAAGATTTAGAGACTAACCGCTCTTTGGTAAAGATCATGGTTGGGATGGGAGATGGTGATATAGGGCAAGGACGTTGCTTAAACAGTCCTCCTTTATTCAGAGGATCAAACTTTGCACACTGGAAGAAGCGTATGAGGACATTCATCATGGATCAAGACTATGACCTTTGGGACAGAATTGAGAATGGAGACTTTGTCCCCATGATCACTTTTAGAGAAATCACGAAACCCAAAGATAGATCCAAGTATTCGGCCAAAGAAGCAGAAAAGGCGGACAAAAATGTTAAAGCATTACATATCCTTTACTGTGGACTTGATTCTAATGAATTTGAATTTATCTCTAGTTGTGATACAGCTAAACAGGTGTGGGATACCTTAGTGACCACATATGAAGGAACGAGCCAAGTTCAAAGAATAGGCGTAACAATTACGTCAAGCACTATGAATCCTTCAAAATGAAGAATGGAGAATCCATCAAGGACATGTACAAACGATTCACTGTCATAGTCAATAATCTCAAGTCCTTGGGGAAAACCTACTCCAATGAAGAAAACGTTCACAAGGTCCTCAGATGTCTTACAGAAAATAAATGGGAATCAAAGGTCACCATAATAGAGGAAGTTCACGATGTTGAAACCCTCCAATTAGATGACCTCATTGGAAAGCTTCTTGCTCACGAATTGCGTCTCCAGGAAGAGCAAAATGAAAAAGAAGTAGTAGCACGTAATGACATCTATGGTCCTAACAACAATGATAAGGACCAGATCTTGGCCTTGATGGCCAAGGAACTCAAGGAATCGTGCAAGAAAAGTCATACCTCCAGAGGACCTTCATCAAAACGAATCAACCAAAGAGGTAATGACTCATCAAATAATATAACTAACTCACTCTCTTGTTTTTTTTTTGTGGTAACCCAGATCACTTGATCAAGGAATGTCCCTACCATAAAAAGAACAAAGAAAAGAGAAATCACATGGCCTTGATGGCCACTTGGAGTGATGATGAGGAAACTACTAGTCATGACATCATGAGAAAAAACACCAACGACACAGAGGAAGTTGGTGCTGCCAATGATGACTATCCGGACAGTGACAAGGATGAATCAAGGGAGGTAACATTTGATGATCTCCTCACTTATCCTAAAAAGTACTTGGGAAAATGTCTTTTAAAGTTTGCAGGATAGGAGACCAAGCATTTAAATGAGATTAGGTCACTAAAAGAAACCAACAAAGGCATGAAAGAGTCCAATGACAAATTGGAGAAATTATGTGAAGGGCTTACCTCCAGGGTCGACATTCTCAAAGCTGAAATACTAGACCTCAAGGCCAACCTTGATGATTGTCATAAGTCTCTGGCTAAGGCAACCAAGCAACAAGAAAACCTTGGAAAGTGGCATAAAAGTCCATCCCTTGTTAAGGAGCGAAACTGTCGTCAAGGACATTTTGTCTCGCAAGGACCAGCCATCAAATCTAGGCACCAAGGACCACACAAGGACCTTAATGAGCAGTATCAAGGCCACAGATTTCACGCGTGGCACCAAGAACAACACAACTATTTTGGGACAAGATATCAAGGTCATTCATCTCTTCCCGAAAGCAAATATGGTAAATCTCACTACTTCAACCATTATCGTTCCAAAATTGTACAAGTTTGGGTTCCAAAAGGAACAAGACCTCCTAACATGGTTGTTACTAGTAGTCAAGAACCTAAATTTAATGTCAATTATGGCTTGAGGAAGGGTGTCGGAAATTTTTGCAGGTATATTCAGCATCCAGGAGAGTGAATGCTTAAGGGAGCTTGGAGCACTCAAGGACATTACTTACATCAGCAATAAGAACTCCTCAAGGACATTGTCAGACCTATGATCAAGGACCTTGACAAATGGATCTACTCAAATAGCAGTGTTATTTTTATGGCACATATTGAGGGGGAGCACCCTCTATTAGGACTAACAAGTTTATTGAGTCTTGCAGGTTATTGGAAATGGTTACAATATTAAGGGGGAGCTCTCTATAGACTTTTTGATAAAAGCCAAAAAGGGGGAGAAGTGCTACAAATGAATTTTGCCTTTCATCAAAAAGGGGGAGATTGTTAGAACCCCTCAAGGACATTGATAGACTCAGGCTCAAGGACCTTGGCGACTGGATCAGTTTTGAATGAAAGTCAAAATTCGAATATCCAGAAAAGATATAATGCGCAAGGAAAGAAATCTCAAGAAGGCAGAAGGACATTCACCCAAGGCATCATAAGGACGTTCACCCAAGGCAGCATAAGGACGTTCACCCTATGCGAGGAGTTTTGAAAAGCGCAGTCGAAATAGGGAAGTTTTCTGGAAAATTAATATCCAATCTTTCTATCCATATTTCTAATCAGACTAATTGATTGCATCTACTTTGATTTGTAGGAAATAATTAATCAAGAAATTGGAAGGAAGATAAGATTACAATTTCCGGAAATCTCATAAGAAGGAAAGAAGATCGGAGCAAGATTGGAAGGAACGGCAAACACAAAGAAGGAAAGATCAAGGAAGAATCAATCCCAACGTCTCCATTCTGTTGATATCAATACACCTATAAATAGAGGAATTGAAGATTGAAGAAGTTAACGATTCCATGGAAGAAATCGGGTGTTCGAAATAGAAATAGCGTTTTCTATTTTGTGCGAGATTTGGTGATTGTGAGAAGTTGAGTGTAATCAATCCTTAACGGATTTAGGGTTGATTGATGCTTGTGAAATCGATTCCTAGACGGACTTAGGATCGATTGAGAGTAAACACCAAAGGGTGAATTTGGTGTGTGTTGTTATTCATAAAATAAGAAGCGTCCTCTACAAGGCGCTCAGTTCTGTGTACAACCTAAGGACGTTCATCTCAGGTTGTATTACTTCATTCCATTTCAATATAATAAAGGAAGCTGTTCAGTATACGCTTATTGTCCTTTATCTTTTTCCTGCATATATTAAATCTTAATCTAGTTAGATTAAGAACCTAACGTCCTTTACAAGTGATTATTTGTGCAGAAACTTTCATAACCCTATTCACCCCTCCTCTAGGGTTCTTTCAACATCAAATAAATATATGAATGTTTAAATATATATTTTGTAATATTTAATAAGGTATTTTGAGTAAGGTCAGTCACATTATTTATTAATTATATGAACTTTTAAATATACATTATGTAAGGGAGGTAAGGTACTTTTAGAATAGGTAAAGTAATGTAAGTAAAAATAGTTAAAGTTAATAAATAAGAGAAACCACCTCAGTCACATTACTTAAATATGTGAATTTTTAAATATATATTTTACAATTTTTAATAAGATATTTTGAGGAAAGTCAGTCACATTAGTCACATCACTTATTAAATATATTTTTTTAAGTGTATATTATGTAAGGTCGGTAAAATACTGTTAGAATAGGTAAAGTTAGGTAAATAAAAAATAGGTATAGTTAATGAAGCTACGTAAGATAAGTAATTTCTTTACTTTACCTTGCAAAAGAATATGGCCTATTAAATCAAGTATGAAATGTGCATATTTGTTGTGGGCTTTTGTGCATTGCGGACCTCAAGCTATGTATGCATCGTTCTTTGTAAAACTATGGACAACATTTTTGGTCATACATAGTTAGACCCAAATCTATTTTATCTACTTTAAATCTAATAAATTTTCTACTTTTAAAATGATTTATTCACCTGTTCGGGCTATATCAGTGTAACATAATCAAACCTACTGAAACCTACTTAAATCTGTCCAATACTTGCTCAATTTTTACTACACAATAAAAGAAAAGGACCGTGGTTATGAAACTTGATTCCAAGTAATTTTAGATTAGATCTGGATACACATTCCTGATCTCCTAGAATTAGCCTGGTATTCACTTGACTCTACTAGTATTAATTTGACTGCCCTGCCGAAGAAGTAGTGTTAAACTTAGTATCAACTTTGCTCATCTATATATTACAATAAAAATTATTGTGGGTCCCATGAAATAGAGTTATGGGAGTGACTGTAGGGAAATTGGCCAATCACAACGTAGAAAATTATATTTTTTTTCTATTTTTAATTTTTTTATTTTCAATCCGGATTTTATTTTAAAATTTTAAAAACCAGAAGGTATC
Source organism: Portulaca oleracea (assembly GCA_029582165.1). NCBI lineage: Eukaryota > Viridiplantae > Streptophyta > Magnoliopsida > Caryophyllales > Portulacaceae > Portulaca > Portulaca oleracea. The sequence continues at coordinate 4,863,826 of CM055878.1, read as the reverse complement.
ACTAATCCTTGACTGCTTTGGAATCTGACCACGTTTACAACTGTTCCATAACCCAACTACTTACCAAAAAAATCCGGCACTATATGACCAATCAGAAAGCAGATAAATACTAAATTAAATTATTTTGGTGTTATCTATAATAATAATAATAATAATAATAATAATAATAATCTATATAATAATAATAATCTATATAGTAAAGTTTGTGGGTCCCGCAGAATGGAAAAAAGAGTTTCTGACAAATTAGAAAGCAGATAAATACTAAATTAAATTATTATGGTATTATCTATAATAATAATAATAATCATCATAATAATAATAATATATAATAGTAGTAATAATAATAATAATAATAGTAATAGTAATAGTAATAGTAATAGTAATAGTAATAGTAATAGTAACAGTAATAGTAATGATAATAATATATCTATATATATCTATATAATATTGATAGTAAACTTTGTGGGTCCCACATGATGAAGAAAAGAAATCAATTGTAGGGATTTCGATCAATCAAAAAGTCGATAAATATCAAATTAAATTATTTTGATGCAAATATTAGTAATTATTTAGGTGTTATCCATAATAATAATGATAATGATGATGATGATGATGATAACAATAATGATAATAATAATAATAATAATAATAATAATGGTAATGATAATAAAAATCTATCTATCTATATATAATATTAATATATAGTATCATTTTTGGGTCCCTCAAAATGGAGAAAAGAGATTAATTTTACGAACTCCAACCAATCGGAATAAATACTGAAGTAAATTATTTTGGTACAAATATCAGTAATTATTTTCATTCGAATAACTTATTATATATTTTATGTAGTTTAATTCGAATAGCTTACTATTATGGATCGCGATAGTACTCTCTTTCATTTAATATTATCCTATAAGTTGTGATATTTTTATTTTTGGTATGTTAGGCTATGTGTTTTAATATTGATAACTGTTTGTATTAATATTGGTACGCACATGTATATTGAATTCATAATGTCATTTTATGGTTTCTTTTTAACTTGGTATGTATATGTATATTTCTTAATTAAATTATTATTTATGTATTTTTTCCCTTATAATTATAATGTATATTTATATGTACATAAATTTATATAGTTGCTTTTTAATTATTAAACACATTGTTTTGAATATATCCCTATATTGCACGGGCTTAACACTAGTTGTAATTAATGGTTCTCATTAAATAAAAGAATGAAGCGAAGGCTGAAATCAGATCCAAAGCAGAAACAAAATGACTTACTGCGTAGATCCTACGCATGTGCAGGTGCAGAGTTAATTTAAATGCCTAAATTAATGTTCAAGTAATTGTCAACGCCTCTACTTTTAATACAACTTCACTTGGATCCCGGCGCAAATCCCTAGCTCGCTCTTCCTAAATTAATGTTCTTTACTTGAATTGTATTACTCTATGTCCCTTAATAAGTATTAATTTTTCTAACTACCTTGTTCTTTTTATTTGTAAATTTTACATTTTTAATAATTAAAATACTCATATTACCCTTAATTAATGCATGTGTTTTTTATTTTACCTTTTAAAATTTTCCATTATTCCTCAATTTCCCTTAATGAGGGGTATACTTGTCCATATATAATTTTTTCACTCTATTTTCAAGGCACATTGACTTTATAAAGATAGTTTTTGTGACATTTGAAAAGGGACCGAGGGAGTACCTCCCTTGCATGTTATTTATCCTTTTTGAAAATTATACAATCAAATTTATAAAATTTTGATCATAAATTTCTTAATATATATAATGATTTGTTGTATCAGTTATACTATCATAAAAATATAATATTGCAACTGTTAATAAAACATTATATACGAAATTATTAATCGAAAAGTGATATTAAAAACTAGTATGACAGTCAACAAAAGGACAAATAATATCCAAAAGAGACCATATCTTAACAACTCTTTCTTTTTAGTTATAACAATATTTACCATGATTAAATTTATGTTAAGGTGTATAAAATTTGAAACAATTTATACTGCTTGTCAACCATTATAACCACGACAACTAATCTTATTTGTACATGTATCAAACTTTATCTTGACTATTTATTTGTTTTATTTAATACACAATTGTAAATTAATTTCTTAATTATAACATTTTAAAAAAAATTTAAATGTTTAAAGATCTTAACTCTAAGTTTAGGCTAATAAAAAAGCATATTTTACAAAATAATTCATTTTAAAATTTTTGTAAATAGATTATAATTAGAAATGTTTTTTTATAATTTTCTGTAAATTGAAAAAAAAATGGTCAATATGAAACTTAATACATATACAAATAAGATTTACGTTACTTGTGGTGGTTGTCACGATTGACAACCATTACAAGTGTATCAAGATTTTAATATTACCATAATATGGAAAAACTTATAATAGTTGTCAACCATGACAACTGACACAATTAAAATGAGTATCATCTATATATAAGTCAAAATTTATCTTGACCATTCTTTTTTAATTATCTAGTATCAAATTATAAAATATATTTTCTCTAATTACAATAATTTTTGCAAAAGTTTAAAATTTTAAAAATTAAATATCATAACATTAAGTTTTAACATAATAAAAAACATATCTTGAAAAATATATATATTAAAAAGTTTTTAAAATTAATTTTAATTGGAAAAAATATATTTTATAATTTTGTATTAAATTGAAAAGATGAACACTCAGATGAAACTTAACAAATTTTCAAATAAGATATTTTTTTTAGTTCTATTGGTTGTCATGGTTGACAATCACTATAAGTGCATCCCCATAATACACTTTAAATCACATTTCTATGAAACTCATTTGTACAATAGCAGTGTTTAAGCTAAATTTTTAGAAAGTTATTTTCCTAAAGGTTGAGAAACTTTCCCGGGAAAATTTCTCTAACTTTTCCAAGTTGACAAACTTCCCCATCTTTGATTTTTCACAATATAGGAAAGTTTTGATATGGGACCCATTATTTCCCTCACAACCTCAGGAAAACGTTTCCCGGGGGGCTAGGGAAATCTTTCCCGGGAAAGTTTTCCTGGGAAAGTCTTTCCGGGAAAACTTCCAAGCACACCATAAATAAAAGTATATCACTTTCTATGTTACTCTCACATAACCTTATGTTACTCTCAATTTGTATTCATTTTTTTTATATTTGCCAAAAATTTTACACAAACAAGTGGATGCTACATGTATGTAAGATGTAGACCATAAGTGTTTTGATTTTAAGAAACATGATATGAAAATACAGGTATCGTAAAAGGATTTAGAAAGTAATTATTTTTAAAATCTCTCCTAAATCTTCCATTGTACTGCCAATTGACCTTGGTAAAAGATGAGAGAGAGGGGGAGGGAGAGGGAGAGGGAGGTGTTGAAACAGGAAGTAGGAGAAGCGATCATGGCCATGGAAGGTCTGCTACATTGACTATCTATGCAGGCAATCACCCAAAAACCTTATACAAATTTGGTCTAAGTGGAATATTTAGAAAGTTTGCTGAAGTGAAGTCTGTCTCTATCATAAGTCGAAAGGATAGAAGCGCCAACTTTGGATTTGTTCAAGTATGGAGACACCATCAAGCAGCATTATGTGCTCAATATCTACACGGAAGATTGATTAGAGGCAAGAGACTCATCGTGGATTGGGCCAAGAATAATAAAGGAGGAACAAAGAGGAGTAACTTCGTTTGGGTTCCAAAACAAACATCATTGTCTACCAGTCCTGATCCTGAGAAGCCAAGCTTTAGAGTTAGAGGTGAAACCAATGAGGACTTCATGGAATAGTTAAAGTGTAGTGTTGTTTGCACTTCCAGTGAACTGAGAGATATGGATTCACTAGAGTCCCTTCTCATAAACAATTTTGGGCCATTCTCCAAAATCACAGCACCTAGTGGTATCAAATTTTTAGTAATCTTTGACTCAGTTCAGGCGATGGAAGAGGTAGTTGCAAACCCATCGGAACTAAGTGACTGGTTCTTCGATATCAAACCTTGGTCAATGTATGAAGCTGCGGATACAAGAAGGGTTTGGTTGGATATCATTGGTATTCCTCCTCATGGTTGGATGTGGGACAACTTTCAGAGGTGCACCCAGCCATGGGGAAAATTACTGCCATAGCCAGAAGTGTATCTTCAAATAATCAATTTAAAGTTACGAGAGCTCTGGTGCAAACTGATGTTTCAAGAGAATTGATGGAGAAGTTCTCCTAGACATCCAAAACTGCTCTTTTAGAGTGTTCATTCATGAAGTTAGCACTCACTTTATCCCCTCTTCAGTTATTCGTAATAAAGAAAATCATAGGCCTGGTCTGGAATATTCCAGTGATGATATTGATCCTAATGATGAAGCTAAATTGAAGATGATTTGCATGAATGCAGCAGAGTAGTTCCTGAAACGCCTGAGCATTCTAACAGTCATCAATCCAACAAACCAATCAATGAGGGACTTCAACAATCACTTTGTAATTCCAGCAATTCAAATGATAATTCAATTAAATTACTGCAGCAGCTTTCTAGTATCGAGGAGGTAAGGAGATTAAATGAGCAAACCAATGCTCTAAAAGAGGAGTTAATCAAGGCATTGGGAAAGCAAGCGTGGATTGAAGTTGAGCAGCTGCATGATATGGAATTAAGAAGACAGAAAGAAGCTGATAGGGCTAACTCTACTAATGAGCATTCTCTTGCAATGGTGCCAGTGATCAATGACCAGCAGCTCATAATTGCAACGGCTGCTCTTGGAGATAAGGAGACACAGGGATTACAGAAAGGGAAATTAGATTCTAATAATACGAACTTTTGGCCATATAAGACATAATAATACGAACTTTTAATTTGGTGATTAATAATACGAACTTTGACCCCCTGTTGCCCCCAATAGTATGCCACTGAGTTAAGTTCAACTTAACTCAGTGGCGATCTGACGTGGCGAGGAAGGCACGCGCCTGGTTGTTTTGACTTTGCCACGTCATCCACGTTGACTTAAAAAATAATACGAACTTTTACCTATGTTTCTTTGAATAATACGAACGTTTTTCTCTCTTTAACAATCTTACATCCCATTTTTACTACTTCATCTTCTTCAATACTCCCCCTTCCCATTCCCAGAAAACCCCAGAACCCAGAAAACCAGAAAATTGGATCTTTCAAAAAGTGAAGAGTAAAGATAGTGTCTTGTTGCTTGCATAATCCACAACTCCATTTTCTGGGTCACCATATTCTCTCTCTCTCTCTCTCTCTCTCTCTCTCTTCTCTATCTTTCTAAAGAAAAAAACCCCCAAATTGACAAAAGTTTCTGAAATCAACCCTTTTTTTTGTTCTTCTTCTACTGCTGGATCAACTTGTTCTTTCAGTAAGTTGCTCAAAATTTCATCCCCATTTTGTTTGAATTTTCTCCCAATTTTTCCCACCTATTCAATTCAATTGTTTTTGCCCTTTTCATTCTTTCTTTCCCCCTGTGACAGTTTCTTTGCCCATTTAATCTAACTTGTTCGCAATTTTTTCCTGATTAAAATGCAATCTTGATGTTTCAGATCGTTCCCAGATCGATCTTTTTCTTTTTGTGGGCGAATTCCCCGGTGAGAAATTTTGATTTTGTTGCCCATTTTGACCTAGTTTTGTGCCTTTTGGATTGAAGAGTAATTTGATTTCTGTGGGGGGAAAAAGGAGAGAAAAATTGTGTTTTTGAGAGAGAAAAAAAATCTTAGTTTAATTTGATTTACATCAATAGTTCCATTTTGTCAGGATGGTTTCCGTCGTCAATTGTAGCCACTTAAACCTTGGGTTCTAGAGAAGCAAGCAAGCAGAGCAATGGAGGGAGAAGGATGAGATCTCAAGCCTAGTAACAACTAAAGTCGAAAATTGAGCAGAAATTGTTGGGATTTGAAGGAGGTATTGATGTACGACTGTAAACCAAAATCAAAACCCAGAAATCAACCACACTTCAATTGATTCAAATTCATCTGGGTATGTTCAAATTTGAGCAAATTCATCTAGGTATGTTCAAATTCGAGCAAATTAAATTCTGGGTATATAATATACTTACTTGAACCCTATTACAATCCATGAATTTTTCAGCATCATCCAACTTCAGAACATCGTTGTAGAAATTTCTCCTCACCTTTACCAAAACATCGTTTTTCAGCAAATTCATCTGGGTATGAATTTCTTTCATTGTAGACATATCTGGGTTTGATGTTATTTAAAAGGGCGAGGGGAGAATTTTGAAGGGGGAGGAGGAAGAAGAGGGGGATTAGTTTGGGGTAGAAATGGTGATGGATGGTAGTTGATTTCTGGGATGGGAAGGTTTGTGGTGGTTGAGGGGTTTTAGATGGGTTAAAAAAGGTAAGAGTGGATGAGGTTTCCGGCGAGTAGGTGGCCGGAAAGAATGGTGGGGTGGTTGGATCTAGGTTTGGGTAGGATACAATTGGGTTTGCAAAAACAACAAGGGAGAGGGGTTAAAAGACAGAGGAGGGAGAGGTGGTTGTCGGAGATCGAGGCGGTGACGGCGGCAAGTTCTGGCAAGCAGGTCAGGGGGGCAGTCGACAGCGAGGCTGAGAGAAGGCTGAGAGCTTATGGGCGTGAGAAGTAGAAGAAGAAGAGTGGTGGTCTAGTGGTGGCAGAGCAGGTTAAAAAAGTAAAAGGGTAAAAAAATAAAAGGGTTGAGCTGGCGTTTTTTCAAGTCAACGGATAACATGGCAAGGTCAAAATACAAAGGCAACGTGCCTCGGCCGCCAGCTAGGATAGCCACCGATTAATTTAATTTTAACTCGGTGGCGTGTTGTTGGGGGCAATAGGGGGTCAAAGTTCGTATTATTAATCACCAAATGGAAAGTTCGTATTAAGTCTTATATGACCAAAAGTTCGTATTATTAGAATCCAATTTCCCTTACAGAAATTAGTTGAAGTAATTAATGACATAGAACCTCTAATCCTAAGTAATGAGGCTGACTGTGATGAGAATTACTCCATTTCCTCTGACAATGAGTCTGTGATAAGGGCTAAGGACTTTATTGCTGCTAAGGCAATCGAATTTGGAGAAACTAGTGGATTTATGAGAGCAAAGAGAAACACAAACCCAAAGAAACATTTTAGTGATAAGCTCTCTACAAGGAAGAAAAAAAAGCTTAAAGAAAGTGAGAGGAGGAGAAGAATTTAAGGCAGGTCAAACTCACCTTCCAGTGAAGGTGGCGATCAATAATCATGAGAGCTAGAATGTGGAATGTGAGGAGCATAGAAGCTGAAGAGAATAAGCGTTACATAAAATCCCCCACCAGATAGGAGAAAGTGGACATCATGGCACAAGTAGGAAAACCATTGGAGTGCGTTCTTGTAGGACCCGGAAAATTCCTGTTCGGGGAAATTGTTTTTCCGATGCGCTACTTAATTGATCAAGAGCCGACTAAGGCTTCTTAATCCTTAAATAAGGATATTTTTATTTTCAAAATTCATTTTCGGGGTAATGAAATTTTATTTATTTACAAACCCGTTTTTTATTATTTAAATTATCCGAAATTGCACAAAATAGTTTAATAATAATTTAATCCGGGCCCAATCACTAAGTTCAGGCCCAATAAGGAGCAAACGGGCCACCAGAGGCTATCAAAACCCGCCTGGGTTTTGATGTCTCTTTGGGATGGGCTGCTTGCTTCCTCGGGACAGAGGGAGATGGGTTGAAATTAATAATTAAAACTCGCTTCGGTTTTATTGATTTCTGGCCCATTTCCTTCGGGCCCTACCTTGAATTAGCGAAGGGAATGAATTAAATTATTTTTTAAATTATTCTTAAGCAAAAACAAATTGAACGAATTTATAAAATTTTAAAGAGTCGCTAGCCGATTTAAGGAAATCGACAAACCTTAAAATAAGAAATGAAAGACTTCGGTTTACGAACCCGATTTCTAGATTCGAGGGTAAAGTTACGAATTCGAGAATTATAAGAATTCTCGAGTCCACCTGTTTGAAAACAGACTCTACTAAAATTGACATTGAAAAGAAAGAGAGCGGGGAGAAGTTTGGTTAATTTCGCGAAGTTAATATTCAAAGCATGCGAGATTAAATCATGATGTTTACTTTTTAGAAAATATGTACAAGTAAAGGAATTAAAGAATAGATTACATGTTGAAATACAATAATATAAATAATGAAATCAAACCTTGCTTAAAGGTGGTGGATGTGATCGGTTTGATCCCTTGATTTGGCTTTGACTTGGAGCTTGAATGGAAGAATGTAAGTGGTTTAGAGAAGTAGTATATGGGTGATAATATGGATATGATAAAGGTGATTATGATAGGATTAGAGATGAAATATGGATGATGAAGTCTTGAGAGAGTTTGGGTAGAATGATCATAATAGTTGATGGAAATTTGGTAGAGTGATGGTGATAGAGATTGTTGATGAAGTGAGGGTGAAATGGAGGGGGTATTTATAGGTGAGGGAGTGAGAGATTTGGAGGTAAAATGAGGGGAACATACCCTACAAATCATGCCCTCCTCGGATCAAAACCTAGGCGGGTTTTGAGAGGTCAAACGCAAAGTCAATCACGTAGGCAAAGATCAAGGGATTGCATGCATGCAGATTTTGGCGCCAGATCAATTAAAACCTAGGCGGGTTTTAATTTGATTATCCCACGGATTGCTGATATGGCAAAAACGACGCTGCATCGCTTCTTGATTTAAAACCTAGGCGGGTTTTGTTGTTTTCTAGGCCGGGGCGCGCTATGGGCCCGCTTTTATGTGGGCTACCTTATGAATATTAAAACCCAGAGGGGTTTTAATGAATGCAAGTGGGCTTCCTTATTTTGTTGGGCCCATTTTGATGCTTGGCCCAAATGACTTGCTGATCTTGATAGGTCGGGATTACGTCGGTGTAAATCCCGGTGTCTGCAGAGGGCCCCCACTTTGATCGAGTCCGAATAAGACGAAGGTCAAAGTAGTTTGAGGATATGACTTTGGATTGCAAAGCCTGGAGTGATATTTGGAAGCTATGTCCTGCATCACGGTTGCGGGCGGCATGCGCCTCTTTCGGGATGATCTCGAGCAAGAATGATGCTCTACTTGACTGTTGATGAGTCGTTGCTGATCTCAGGCAAGAATGACGCCTTACTTAAAGGTGTGGGTTGACACTTGGAAGTTTCGTCCTGTGTCGCAGTTGTGGGCAGTATGCGCCTCTTTGGGGATGATCTCGAGTAAGAATGATGCTCTACCTGACTGTTGATGGCAGCGACCTTTTATGCGGTAGCTGGATGATGGTGGTCCCTTTGTCGGCGACCGGAGAGCTGGAGACTTTTTATGCTGCAGCTGGATGATGGCAGTCCCTTTGTCGGCGAACGGAGAGTTGGCGACTTTTTATGCGGCAGTTGGATGATGGTGGTCCCTTTGTCGTCGACCGGAGAGCTGGCATTTTTTTTGCGGCAACTGGATGATGGTGCTGTTGGGAATGTCCCGACAATGTTCGATATACACGGAGATTAAACCAAAGTAATATAGTAATTATATGTCTTGCTAGAGACCTCTATAATTAGTAATTAAATATGTTTAATTACAACTATATTATTTGGTCCTACTGGGTCACACAAGTCAGTGCCTTGGAACAATGTAGGTAACCTAAATGATATTGTATCAGGTTTAGAAAAGTTGGAAACTGATTTATGTGAAAAAATCAGCCCAACACGGACCGAATTGGGGTTAACACGGTCCGTGTTGACCCAACACGGTCCGTGTTGGGACACCACAGTCCGTGTTGACCGTGGGCCGAATGTTTGGACTTTCTGGAGTCCAACACGGACCGTGTTGTTTCGACACAGACCGTGTTGAGCCTAGAAATCGCGCCGTTGCTCTTTTCGGCCCTTTAGGGTTTTGAACCCTATCCCTAGGTTTTCTAAACACTATATAAAGGGGTCTCTGGGAGAGATTATTACACACCAACTGCCTTCGACTCTTAGAGAGATACCAGGGTGATTTCCTGAGTTCCTCTCTCTTTTAGTTTGCAGTTCTAGTTTCAGGAAACACTATTAGTTTCCTGAAACAATCTCACATACATCTTAGATTGAGATTCTTCTCGATCGGGTCGATCTAGCAATCGGGTTCCCGGAGTGCTGCGTGGACGTTTCAGTAGAGGGTTTCAGCGTTGGAATCTGGAAGGTCAATCTCTTCTTCAGCAGGAATTAGCGATCAGGTATAATTACTGAAGCCTCTGCAATTGTGTTGATTAATTGTTTATAACTATTATAATATTCCGCCAATTAATCCGTATCTGTTTAGGAAATAGACAACCTAAAACCTAACAGTGGTATCAGAGCCACCAATTGCATGCTAAAGTATTGTACTTGTATTCATAATTAATTTTGTCAATAGTTGAATTATATTATGAATATGCTAGACTAGATTTATGCCTAAAATTTTGAATCTTTATGAAAATTTTAATCTTTAATATTCATGATAATAAATTTGAGATTTTATTGTAAAATTTCATGCATTGTTATTATTTGTTTCTTATTGCCTTTCATTAATCGATTTTATGTTTGTTTAATTGTTAAATATAGCATGAACTCGATTTAATTTTGAATGTTTTAGAAGCAATCACGTTTAATGTTGTTAAACAGTAGGCAATGCATGAAATAGGTTTAAATTCGCAAAATAGGGTTTTGTAGAATTAATTTTCTGATTTAGTTTATTTACGGTAAACATGAAAAATCGAAATAAACTATCAAACGAACTCGAAAATTTCTGAAATTTTTACTGGACGTGTCTGGAAGTGTTCTGGACTTTCCATGATTTTTGTATATGTTTCCCATTTAAAATGGATTTTTAATTGAGTTTTCAGATCTGAAGTGAATTAAAATTTGTTTAATTCTCTGAATTTTATAAATTTATAGAAATTTGTAAAACTTCTGAAATTTTTACAGTAGGTTACTGGGTAACCATTCTTTTAGGGAAAAATTTTCCGTTAATTTATCCAATCAAATTATATTTTATAATATAGATTTTCTGATCTCAGAGAAATAAATTCGTTGCTTCTCTGAATTTTGTATATTTATAGAAATTTGCAAATTTTCTAAAAATTTTACAGTAGGTTATTGTGTAACCGTTCTGTTATGGATAAAATTTTCGTGATTTTTCGAAATCGTTTACTAATGTTCCTTTAATTTTCAGATTAATAGAAAAGTACAATTGTTTACTTTTCTGAATTTTATTCTAATTTTCGAAATTTGATAAAAATATGAAATTTTTACAGTAGCATATTAGATGAACCTACTGTATGGAAAAATTATAAAATTTGATTTTAAACTTATCGGACTGTTGTTATTTATTTTCCTCTTAAATGGAGAATTAAAAATGTTTAATTCCCTAAAATTTTACAATCTTTTGAAAAATGTTAAAATTCTGGAAAATATTCATATTGGGTTATTAGATAACGCTGTGATATGAAATCTTTAAATTCGATAAGTTACGATAGTTTTATTTAAGTTTTTCATTCATGAAATTGACCGAAACTGGGAAGCGACACGGACCGTGTTAGTTCAACACGGACCGTGTTGCCAGCAGTTTTGGTGAATTCGTGTGTTTTAGGGTTTGTAATTAATTTTTTGAAATTAATTATTAAATCCTATTACTACTAAGTCAGATAATAGGCATAAAATCTATTACTTTGTAAAGTTTAGGAAACTTGCAAATAATTTTGAAAGATATAGTATCTTTTAGACTCCTTGATTTTAGGAAATTCAAGTATTTTGTATGTGTAGGTATAAAATCCTAAATCTGTTTAGGTAACTAAGATAAAATTTGGATTTTATTTTCTTTATTAATCATGCAAACCTTTTAGGAAATTTTATTTAGTATTTATTTCCTTATGTGTTATATTGCAATTATATATATGCCTTTATAATTTGTTATTTAAGCATGTGCTTATTGCAATATTACATGTTTGCATGTGCTTCTAGTATGGCCATAGATAGTCGGCTTTACCATCACAGACTGGGTTGGGTGAAATACGGTTCATGCACTGCCTTTGAATTAAATTTTAAATTTAAATTTCAAGTTTATTTTAATTCATGTAAGGCCTCAATTGTGAGGTACACTTTGCAAATTTGTTGTAATTGAAGACAACAAGTTGAGGGAGCCCAACAAAGAATGGAGGTGTCTATTCGAGTGGGAGCTCATCCAAGGAAGTTGCAAGACCCAAGAAGTTTTTCTTGAAGACTATCAAGGCTTAGTTAAATTAGTTGATTAAGTCTAGGTGGCCATACTAGGGGTTTTATTTATGCTTTAATTTTGTTATTGCATGTTTTATTATGCCTTTTATGGTTTTCGAAAGAGTTCACCTAGAATTGCATGCATAGGATAATAAAACCTACTCTCATAATTGAATTATTACTCAACCTACCGAAACACCACTTAGATGGATAAATAAAGAAAGCCAAAGCGAATTATTTGTCCATCATTAATAAGTAGGATGGGAGCTAGGTCAATTCAAATTGGCTATCAAAATAGTTTTGGGCCAAGAGCAGAGGAAGAGAAATATTGTATTCGATACAAATTTCTTGCCAAGAGTCATTTTTTGAATGATCGATCATAAGATGATCCACCAAAGACAACATGGGACCGAGTTTTGTTGGGCCAAAGTCCACTTGAAGCCATGGGTCTTGGTTAAATTAAAACACTAAGTGAGAGTTGATAAAGTGTTTTGATTTGAAATTAAAATTAGTTTAATTTCTTTTGATGAATAAAATGAACCAACTTGTCTCGTAGAATTGTTTATGTCTTTTCACTCACCACTAATAATATATTGTTTTCTCCTTGAGAAAGAGAAAAACAATTAACACCAATTCCTTAATTGGCATTGCTATCGCAAGATTGTCTTGAGGGCAAATTAAAAGAAATATGTCTTTGATATAACATTGAGCTAGGCATCAATATTAAGAGGTCAATCAAGCCAAATGAATACATGTAATGTCATAGTATTCATACAACTTTAACTTCAAAATGTTTGAAGATTAGAGGAATGATTTCAATATTACCAACTCAAAAACAAGTTTATCGAACTAGTTAGAGCTGACAAATATGAAACCAATAACCAGATAGTCTCGGTTAAGGTAGATAAAGGCCAATTGATGGCACTCATGTTCTGAAATAATTTGACTATTTTAAAACATGAGAAACCTCAGACCCCCTTTAGCCAAAAGATTGGCGACCAAAGATAGTCTTTTAGTCAAAGGGAAAATAAAGATTTAAGAAATCTATCAAAGACAAGAATTCAAAGGAAAGGTAAGGACAAACAGTTGTACATACCCAACCAATGACAGCAATCGGTTAACAACCAGATCATGTATGACACTGGGTGCGTGAATAACAAAGGAAGACTTGAGATATGATTTCAATTCTAGGCAAATGCGTATATGATACACACTACCCTTATTAAACCCACTTTGAGTATAAGATACCGGCTGTGAAACTCGCATTTATGCAAATGTGCAGTATCTACAGCAAAGTAGATGTGCTTTGAAGGATGAGAGTCAGCCTACAAATAGGAACATACAATTAGTTGTAGTTCCTTATGAAGAGTTGGTTGTTTATCCATTTCCTCAAGACTTATAAGAGAAATATATAGGTGATTCTATGTTCTCATTATAAGTGTTTCTTACTCTCAATTAGAGAGAGAGAGGATCTCGGATAAACACACCCAACACATCGAAACCAAAAGGTTTGAAAGGAATAACCCTTGTTCAAACATAAAACTTGTAACTATCTATTAAGTCATGCAAATCAGAGCGCATTCAGAAGCGTCACAGTGATAGACTTTTGAATGATGAGACTTTGAAACATGTGATGTCCGCAGCATGATGCACTTTACAAGAAAGGGTGAACGTGCCAACAAACACTCATGCATATGGATGTATGAAGACCAATTGAGCACAAGTACAAGGGGTGAATTACTTCAAATCTTCAAGATGAATAAAATAACACATGGTGATTCATGTCTATGAGATTCATCTGAAGCTGGAATGTTAAAATAGTTTAAAGATTTACAAAATTAAGTTATCTTTTCTAAACAATTAAGAAATCATTGATTAGATTGAAAGGTTGCTATTAGTTGAGCCAAGAGTTTGAAGAATTGACTCAAATGAAACACACCGCACTATAAGCTTAAGTCATATTAATCAGAAATGTATTCAGAAACTGCATAGTGCAGGATTTTGGAAAACCTAAACTTTGAAAAGTTCAATGTTTGCAAAGCATGTCTAATGAGTAAGATGACTAAAATCACCTTTTATTGGAATTGGTGAATAAGCTAATGACTTATTAGGATGCATACATACTGATGTATGTGGGCCTATGAGCACTAGTGCTAGAAAAAGGTTTACTGTACTATTTCATCACTTACAGTGACGATTTTTTAGTAGATATGGGTATATCAACTTAATACGCCACAAGTCCAAATCCTTTGAAAATGTTCAAAGAGTTTCAAAGTGAAGTACAAAACCAACTTGGCAAGAAAATCAAAAACCCTTCAATTAGATTGAGGAGGTGAGAATTTGAGCCAAAGATTTCATTGACCATTTCAGAGAATATGAAATTGTTTCATGACTCTCTCCTCTAAGAATACGACATGTCAATGACGTATCTAAGAGCAGGAATCACACCTTATTAGATATGGTGTGATCAATGATGGTTGAGTCAACATTGCCGATTACCTTTTGGGGATACACGCAATTAACCATAGCTGTAATTACTGAATAAAGATTATCTAAGCATTAGGAGAAGAGAGGTTCTTGAACCGTCTTCTGAAAGAAAGGAGTATCACTTCTACAAACTGTTGTAGAGAAAAGTGTTTGTGTCTCAAAATACTTTCTTCTTAGAGAATATGTTATTTTCTAAAAGAAAGAGTGGGAGAGATTTTGAACTTACCGAAGTTCGAGAGACACAAAACACTATAATCATCACATAAAACTCCGCTACTTGATCCTAGTTCATATTTTCCTATTTGTCGGAAAATTAAGAACAAGGTTGAGGCAGTTGAAGTTTCTCAAAATGTTGAGGAAAGGATGTCATGAACATTACTCCAAGCAAGGTCAGGTAAACAACTCCGTCAGCCACAAAGATATCGATCTTCTATGGATGAACGTGAGATGTTACTTTTAGAAAGTAATGACTCTACCTACATCAAAGAAGCTTTAAGTAAATCAAGATTCCATGCAACCAAGTCTAAAATGGATTCCATGTATTCAACTAAGTTTAGGACTTGGTTGATTTGTCCAAGGTGTGAGCCATCGCATATGAGGGTTTTAAGGCAAAACATGGGTTCATTAAGATAGACAAGACCGACTTCAAAATTAGATTTTGAAGAAAGGTGTACTTGACACAACCGAGTGGTCTTTTGTTGGAATACTTGTAAACTTCAAGAGACCATCCGTGGTCTTAAGGAAGCTTCTAGGAGTTGGAATCATTGACCTCCTTGACTAGGATATCAAAAAGGTTTGACATACTGGGAAGTGCCAAAGATAATATTGTGTTTACAAGAAGTTCAGTGGGAGCAATGCGTTTTCTGATATCGTATGTGATTGGCATACTGCCTACTAACAAGAATATTCCAATGTTGCTTCTACTGAGGTTGACTTGGAAATAATTTTCAAAGTGAAGGATTGGTGGGGCTAAGAATTTTCTTAGAAACAAGATCTATAATGATAGATTAAAGATTTTGATTGTTTGAATCAAAGTTAACTAGGTGTTGAATAGTTCAACTTACTTCGAGAATGGATTAATTTCCAAAATTATGGCATGTCCTTACGGACTTTCATTGTCTCAAAAACAATCAGAAGTTCTAAGAAGGATGAGAAATATAACTCATGCTTCAGGCGTGAGATTAATATATGCCATGAGATGTTCAAAGTCCAACATAACATATAAATTGTATATGTATAAGAAAAACTAAGGATGTGTCCTAAGTCTAAAGTGGTTGATAAAAGCTAAGTGTGAAGAGTTACATTGATGCTACACTCATGCAGAGAAATATGATTATCAAATGTCGAGAAAATTATACGATCTGCTTTGAGTGGTATTGAGGTGAATCGAAGAAGTTCCTAACATGACATGCGGTTAATTCTACAAATAAGACAAGTATGACACGACTTTAGAAGTTGTGGCGTAAATCGTTAGGATTGCAAGTTCGCTTCAGAATCGGGTGATGTTTCTAGCTCATGAGAAATTAAGCCTTATTGATAGGAGCCATCACTCAAGCAAAGGAACCAAGCTCACTATGAATCCAAACATGTGTTCCAAAATATCTTCCTATATGAAAGGTCATTAGTGAGATTGCATATGTGAGGTTCATTGCAAGTATTATGTACTAAACCCTCATTGTAGGTATAGCATGATAGTCATGCATGGGCAATATGTATTAAACACATTCCGAATATTAACAAATCAAATTTGCATGAATCGCTCATGAATTATGACCTTGTTGATTCATCATTGAGAATAAGATTCCAAAATTTACATCAATTGTGGTTTAGAATTATGTAAATGTCCAAAAAGGTTAGCGATTCAAAATGGGAAATTGGATGAGGTTCGATCAAACCCCATTAGTGAACTTGATAACGCTTAGTCTTGGTCGATAGTCGACTGTTCCTAATTGTATTATCACGAGGAACGGTGATAATATCAACACAATTAGCATGTAGGATTGAGGTGATGATCAAGTTTCGTGATCATAGTGATGTGATGACATCATAAATCAATCACATGGGTCGTTGAGAACAACTACCGAATCGACCGCAGCTGGGAGCTCTTTAAGTTAGGAATGTCATAAGAGCTCACTACTCAAAATTCCTAAATCCTGAGTTCAATACATAGACTACATGGTCACGCGACTTCGAGCGCCAAACGCCTTTCGTAATAAAGAGGCTATAAAGGCGTGTCCAGGTTATAGTTGGATCATGTGAGAATGTGTGTCCAACAAGATGGCATTGTCCTCCCTATTAGGGACAGTTGTCTCGTGGCCACTCGGTGAGATTGGACCAAAATGCTTGGCCGAGCTCAGTTGAATCAATAGTTGATCATCTGCTTTTCAAAGTCTAAACTCGAGATCGAGGAAACGTCGGGTCTTACATAAGGATGACTTTAGCTTACCTTATCCGAACTAGAGACAAGTAAGTGACAAGGGAATTCAAGGAATCGAGCACTTGGGACAAGTGGGAGATTGTTGGGAATGTCCCGACAATGTTCGATATACACGGAGATTAAACCAAAGTAATATAGTAATTATATGTCTTGCTAGAGACTCTATAATTAGTGAATAAATATGTTTAATTACAACTATATTATTTGGTCCTACTGGGTCACACAAGTCAGTGCCCTGGAACAATGTATGTAACCTAAATGATATTGTATCAGGTTTAGAAAAGTTGGAAACTGATTTATGTGAAAAAATCAGCCCAACACGGACCGAATTGGGGTCAACACGGTCCGTGTTGACCGTGGGCCGAATGTTTGGACTTTCTGGAGTCCAACACGGACCGTGTTGTTTCAACACGGACCGTGTTGAGCCCAGAAATCGCGCCGTTGCTCTTTTCGGCACTTTAGGGTTTTGAACCCTATCCCTAGGTTTTCTAAACACTATATAAAGGGGTCTCTGGGAGAGATTATTACACACCAACTGCCTTCGACTCTTAGAGAGATACCAGGGTGATTTCCTGAGTTCCTCTCTCTTTTAGTTTGCAGTTCTAGTTTCAGGAAACACTATTAGTTTCCTGAAACAATCTCACATACATCTTGGATTGAGATTCGTCTCGATCGGGTCGATCTAGCAATCGGGTTCCCTGAGTGCTGCGTGGACTTTTCAGTAGAGGGTTTCAGCGTTGGAATCTGGAAGGTCAATCTCTTCTTCAGCAGGAATTAGCGATCAGGTATAATTACTGAAGCCTCTGCAATTGTGTTAATTAATTGTTTATAACTATTATAATATTCCGCCAATTAATCCGTATCTGTTTAGGAAATAGACAACCTAAAACCTAACAGGTGCTCCCTTTGTCGGCGACCAGAGAGCTGGCGACTTTTTATGCGGCGACCGGAGAGCTGGCGACTTTTTATGCGGTAGCTGGAAGATGGTGGTCCCTTTTTCGGCGACCGGAGAGCTGGCGACTTTTTATGCGGCAGTTGGATGATGGTGGTCCCTCTTCGGCGACCGGAGAGCTGGCGACTTTTTATGCGGCAGCTGGATAATGGCGGTCCCTTTTGTCGGTACCGGAGAGCTGGCGACTTTTTATGCGGCAATTGGATGATGGCGGTCCCTTTTGTCGGTGACTTGAAAGTCATGAGCAAGATCAAGTATTAGTTTTATTGAAATATAAAGAAGGTTTAGATTTTTACCTGGGCTTTGGAAACTTCGGTCCGCAGCTTCGGGTTCTATGGATTGGACTTCCTTTGACGGGTCGTGAAATACTCGGGTCACAGAGCTGGGCCATGGACATCGGGCCGTGGCGGCTACAAAACCCAGACGAGTTTTAATTCCTTCTGTTGGGCTGACGAGGGCGACTGGGCCGCGTATCTAGGCTGTAGCCAAAACAAAACCTAGGCGGGTTTTGTTGCTTCTTTTTTTTTTCTTTTCTCGTGGGAGGAATCAAAGTGGGCCCGACCCATATGCGGATGACATTGCGCCACGTCACCCTGTCTCCCTTTTGGGTGGCAAGAGGATGACCTTTGGATTTCCGGCCAATGAAACACATTTTGCATCTCGAGGCGGGTTTTAGAAGCGAATGGTTCACATTCATCCAACCTTTCTATAACTTCCAAGGTATTTCATTCATTTCATTCACATCCTCATTTCCTTCACATCTCTCTAACTTACTCCCTCTCTCTGTAGAAAGAAAGCCTTGTCCTTTGAAGTAAATTTGGGTTTTAAAAGATGCAACCCGGGAGTCATAGGAATCCACCTCTTCCTCATGCAGCGGCATGGCCCCATGAGAGATCTTCTCAGCGCAACTTTGTTCCTGGCACGAAGGCGGTTCCCTCCGACCTCATTGTTCAGTCTTGGAACCACGCTTGGTTTTACCGCTCTCATGGCAAGGTAACTCTTGCATTTCTCCTCTTGTACTTAGTTTAGCGTAAAAATTAGCAAGCATGAATTTATTTTCCATATCTTGTCGATTTTTGGCTATTTAAGTATGTTTAGATTAATACATGTTAGGATGTTGAATGATCCTTTTATTTCTGCATTTCAATGTAAACCGACTTGAACCAAAAAAGTTTCCAATACTCGGCCCATGGATCGAATAAAACTCAGGTAGGTTTTATTTTTCACACGTCTTCTAGCCCATTTGTCCAAGGAGCGGTCCACTGGAGGAAATAAAACCCAAGCGGGTTTTATTTTGGTCTGCTGGGCTGGCGCGCTTCTTGGGCCGGGTGTGTGGCCCTAGAATAGTCAAAACCTAGGCGGGTTTTGACACTTTTTTTTTTGTGTTGCTGGGATGATTAGGGCCGAAGTACTTGGGCTTGCTGGATCACTTCGTAGGCCGTGGCTGTGAGCCCAGTGTTTGTGCTGGGTCCAGCTAGTGTCCGCGAAATTATGTTTTTAGCCCAAAATGTCAACTAAGCCCCCATTTTAAATACCCTTCCCTTTGCATGTGATCATCATCCATCTCTTCTTCTTGAAAAATCTCTATACAAAACTCACACAAAGCTCTCCCAAAATCTTCATGGCGTTCGAAAAGAAGCTTGCTACTTGGATGAGCACCTTTTCCAAAGAAGAGAAGAAAGAGCTCAGGAGATACAAGTTGACAAGCTTGCTGAGCCTTCGGCAAGTAAGAGTCAACCTTGACTTCCTTCGTGCGACGGAGACTTTCTGGGATCCGAAGATGCACATTTTCCGCTTCACATTGAGGGAGCTATGTCCGTTTCCGGAGGAGTGTCCTTTATCCTTGGGACGAATCAATTTGCAAGGCCGACGTCACCACCAACATCTACCGACATCGGTAAACAATACAAGGAGTTGCTATGTCTTCCATCTCGGGTCATAGGAAGCGCACTATTCGGCAAAAAGGTACATTTCCAAACTATCGTCAAATATTTCCAATCTCCTGATACATTGGAATATGGTCCGATGATACGAGTGCGAGCACTCGTATTACGTCTCCTCGGGTTCTGCTTTTATCATGGTGAGAGAAGAACCGGGTCGGCAAGCTTGATCTAGATCATTGAAGACATGGCCCGCGGTTATAATCCGGTGCCCTTGATGTTGGCGGAGACCATGATAGGTTTGGACGACCCAAATCCAGAACATGAACTTCGTTGCAGCCCCTACTTCTTCAGGTACATTTTGCTCCCTCCTTTCTTCTTTTCTCATTTTTCTGCCCACTGTAACAGTGGTTTGTGAGACTTCGGTATTGTCGTTCTCTCTCAGGGAGCTGGCGGCCTTGGTCATAGAAACTAAGTCAATGGTCGGGATGAGATTGCTAAGGTAAGGTATTTGGTTGAAAGGGTCACAACGCAAGAAACAAAGCTAAGGTTGGTTAAAGAATGGAAAATGGGCTTCAGAGGTTTTTGGGATGCAAACGGAAATGAGGAGATAGGTTTGGCAACAAGAAAGCAACAAGGAAGGAAATCAAGTGGCAATTCCGTTAGAAAATACCAACCGAGCCTCCTCTTTCGAGGATAGTCCGGATTAACTTCCCCAAAGTCCACCACGGACCCGGAGAGTTAATGAAACGGAATTCCCTAGTTAGCCTATATTCACTTTCGTGAGTAGAGGACTAACTATCCCGATTCCAACCTTCCAACTCAAGTGTTGGATGTGTTCTGGGACTTTCGAACCCAAATACATCCCACTTGAGGGAAGGATTGGAGTGGGAAAGTGATTTCCCAACTAATTACTCACTAGAATTGCTAACCTATGCCTAATTACCTATTCACACCCTTAATTACCCCCTAACCCATAGGGTTTCTATCCACTAATCATAATACTATCTAAGCTAACAACATTCAAACCAACCCTAAGCATAACTTCTAACATCAACAAACATAAACCAAGCAAGAATAATGAAATAACAAGCAAGGCAATTAGATAACAAGGAAAGTAATTAGTAAAGTAATTAATAAAAGAGTTAAGGGAAGAGAATAGTTATCAAAATGCTGTAGATGAACAAGAGAAAACAATAAAAGATGATTCAACAATCTTTCAATTGTTTGAATCTCCAAATCTTCACAAACACCACAAACCCTAGGTTAATCTCTCACTAAACTCTCTCTAAAATCCACTAATTACAAGCTGGAAAATATGTCTAAGTCTATCCCTAGATGCCTCTCGATCCCCCTCGATGCCCCCTAAAACTCAGCTAAGGAGTCTATTTATACAAAGCATAAAAACCTCCCCAAAACGCAGCGCACAAGCCGGATAAGTTGCGCAGAATCAGGGGACCGCAGGTGCGGTCCCAGCCCACCGCGGGTGCGGTACTGCTGCTGGACCAGGGGGTCGCGGGCGCGACCACCCCCTTCGCGGGCGCGACCAGCGAAGAAGTGGTGGCCATTTTTTCATCCTCGAGAGACCGTGGCTACGGTCCTCCAATACCGCAGCTGCGGTCTTGCTCGGCCAGCCAGTGGTAGCGGGCGCTACCATGAGGGTGGTGGGGGCTACCCTATGACTTTTCTTCCCTTTGTTCCTTTCTTCTTTCCGATGCATGTAACGCCCGTTACGCGGATCGTAGCGGGTGTTAGCTCGCTAATTGGCACCAAGGGCTGGGAAAGTAGTCCCGGGTCAACTTCGCCTCGACTCTTGGTCCGGCTCGGCTCGGGAAATCACCAAAAATTCTCTAAAAAGGTCGTTTTTGCTACGTTTTGAGTAAAAACTTCAAAATCTACAAAATAACCCAAATGTATTAAAAGTTATTAAAATAAACCACGAAACAAGTCAAAAGCCTAAGGATTTTAGGCGGTATTTAGACACAAAATTGGGTTTAAACACCCCCCCACACTTAAACTTTTGCTCGTCCCAAGCAAAACAAAACAAAACAAGAAAGAAAAACTAAACACCAACTCCTCTATCGTGGGAGGAAACGAGTGCATTTAGCGTATGCGCCAAGCCCTTTGAACCCCCCGGCAGCCCGGGTGGACAAGATGGCCTCGTGAGGGTTTGTAGCGGCTATACACACAAAAGCCAAAGAAAAAGGAGAGAGGGAAAGTGAAAACAAAACCGAAGAAAAACAAAGGAAAAGAAAAACAACAGCTTCGCTTCAAAAGATCTCGAAATCTAAATCAGGAAACGTTATTAAACCACCAAAAGGAACCGTTATGAGCGTCTCATAAGCACCTATCCCAAGCAAAAGTTAGTCTTTGAGATTTTTGATGTCCTACATCTACTGTCAAGCAAAACCCCATGTGCATAAGTGCCGTGGGTTCTAATCGAATCCGAAACACTCCAAGGACTCATGCCCGAGCTCAAAAACAACGAAACGAACAAGGAAAGAGTTGCCCTTCCTCGTATTTGGTCGCTCTTGGCTTGGTGAGGGCCGTAGGTGATGCAAGGAGAGGCTCCACAGTTTTTGAAGCACAAACTTT
Organism: Portulaca oleracea; assembly: GCA_029582165.1. Taxonomy (NCBI): domain Eukaryota; kingdom Viridiplantae; phylum Streptophyta; class Magnoliopsida; order Caryophyllales; family Portulacaceae; genus Portulaca; species Portulaca oleracea. The sequence continues at coordinate 4,841,259 of CM055878.1, read as the reverse complement.
CTTTTTCTTTTTGGTTGGTTTCACCAACGAAATTGCTTTTTCTTTTTCTCTTTTTTTCTTTTTTTTTTAAAAGTCTGTATTAGCCTTACTTTCGGGAATTGGACGGCCCAAATATGGGGTTTACCCTCCCAACACAGTCTTTTCCATACACACGTCCGTTGAGAATTCTGTATAGGAGGAGCTTAAGGGGTAATAGCACCGTACCGCTAATACCGGGCCCGTGTAGGTTGGCTAAGTGTATGGTGGTTAACGTCATTCAGCGACACGCCCCACTTAATCTGGTTATTGTGGCTTTTGCTTTCTTTTTCTTTCTTTTTGACTTTGCTTTTGCTTTTGCTAAACGGGAAAAAAAACAAGCTCGGACACAAACCCTTAGAATCTCCCGACTTCAACCAGAACGTGAAAGGAATCGGGGTTTCACTAGACACTCGATGAAGGAAATCTAAGAAGGTAGGTCGTGACTAGCACCCAAGACAGGGTCGAAAACGCTCAGACCGGTTTCTTTTAAAGAAGTTCAAGAACGACTTCTCAATTTCGACAACAAGACCAAAGCAAAAACAAAGCGAAAACGAAAACGAAAGAAAACTTTTAAGGTTTTCACTCCCTTTTTTCTCCTTTTTCACACAAATTTTTTTTTTTTCAAATTTTAGGCAAAAACTAAGAAAAACAAAAACCAAAAATACGAAAACAAAAAATACTAGGTGACCTACCCTTGGAACAGAATATCTCCCCTCCCCCCCCCCCACACTTAAAACGCCACAATGTTCTCATTGTGTGAAGGTGTCACATGAAAAGGATAGTGAACCTACAAAAAACAAACAAACAAGAGCAACTAGCACATAAAAGTGGTGGCGACCCGAGCCCACACGGCTCCAACAGCAATATAATCCCAACACAGACACTCAAAGGGGCTCGCCACCCAAAAGAAAATTCAAGCATGCAACAAGGATCAATATATATATGTACAAATTCAAAGAGTGCGGAAAGAGGTTACCTCGGGGTCTTCAAACAAATAACGAATCCAATCCGCGATCCAAGAAAAACGTCACACTTTGGTTAGGAATAAACAAGAAATACATAATAAGTGTGAGTGTTCGCATGCATAAAAGAAAAAAGAACAAAACAAAAATAAAAATAAGACACTAGGGACTATAAACTAAGGAAAAGACAAACTATTCACTATATTTACATTGACACTAACTAACCTCAACCCCGAATCTCACTCGCTTGAGGCGGGAATTGGGGGTGAAACAACTCAAACCACAGGGACAACGAACTCAACAAAACAAAATTAACCGACACACTTCCCCCAACCTTCCATATAAAGCACCCCCCACACTTTTCTAACACTAAAAGTGTAAATAAAATCAATGAAAAGAGTAAAGGGGGAGCGGGGATACTTACAAAACAATGCTAGAACATGGATTCAGCAAGGGAGATGAGTTCTTGCTTGACAAAATGAGCTAAAATGCACAGCACACACAAACATAATGCAAGAATAGCACACTCATATAAATTACTGTGTGAATGTGTGTGAAAATCGACAAGAACCTTAATACAATCAGCGTGTATGTGTTTCGCAGATGAAATGCAACCATTAATCGCACAAACACCACACAAGAACCTAGCATTCGAGTTCAACACACAGCAAGGCAAAAAGAATACGAAGACAGCACACTAATACAATTCCTATTGTGAGTGTGTGATTCTCGATAAGACCCTTAAGCACTACTAGTGTGTGTATTTCACAGGTGAAAAACAACAACTAATCACAGAAACACTAAGCAGGAACCAACATACAACTCAAACTCAGCTCACAGCTAGGTAAGTATGTGTGGAAAATTGACAAAATCAAACCTCAACTCAGCAACAATGACGAATGGAACAAAATCAGATGAGAAAGGAAAGAAATTCGCACAATGACACAAGAGATACCTCCTTTAGCTGTGTATACCAAATGCTTGAACAATGGCGTACGTCGGGGCTGAGTCTGGGCAGAATTTGAATCCCAACAGCAAAATTCGCGACAAATGGAGAAGAAATTAGGGTTTGGGCCGATAAATAGAGGGAAGTGAGGGTTTCGAAATTGAGATTGAGAGGGGAGAATGAGTGTGGGTGTGAAGGTTTTCGCAGGTCTAGGGCTGTTGGAGAGGGATGGAGTTGAGTTTGAGTGAGAAAGGAAATGAGAGAAGTGAGAAAAGTCGGGAATTTGGGCAAAGATATTTTCGCTGACAATGCAAAGGTCGCGGGTGCGACCGGTCCGGTCGCGGGCGCTACGTGCGGAGGGCGCTGGGAGTTGTCGGGCGTTGCTGTTCGCGGGTCGCAGGCGCGGTATTCTTGGTCGCAGCTGCGGTCGGCTGCTGTTGCTTGCTGCGTAGCGGCTGCTACGACTAAGGTAGCGCATGCTACCTCTTCTGTTGTTGTTGTGATGCTGAGTGTGGCGGGTGCTACACTGAGTGTAGCGGCTGCTACCCTTTTGCTAACAATTCAAACAAAACTTCCAACACTCCAAAACAAAATCCAACTCCTAAAAATTTCTACACTTCAACACTCAATTTTTCCACTCTTCCCCACATTCAATCCAAAATTTCCCAACTCTCAAACTCTCTCAACATCATATTCTTTTTCAAAAACCAAAATCACTCACACTACTTCCTCACTCCAAACTTCAATTTTCTTATTTCCAACTCCATCCTTTTCTATTTTTCACATCACTTTTCTCTTTTTTTTCAAACTTTTTCATTTGATCCTAGAACTAATACCTCAAATTACAAAAGAAAGAAATAAAGAAAAACAGCAGAACAAGAAAAAAATAGAAAAACCTAAAGAAAACTAAAAAGAAAAATTAGAAAGAAGAAAAATCAATAAAATTAGAAAAATGCAAAAAAAAACTAACAAAATTGAAATAGGAAACTCAAAAAATTATGGGGTGCCTCCCATAGAGCGCTTGTTTTAGGTCCCTAGCTTGACCTAAATACTTGCTTGATTCTTGGAATCCTCCGGACACAAACCAAAAACATCATCAACCTTTTCCACCAATTCTTCTTCCTCTTTTTCCCATGATTCTCAAAGAGGTTCATGAATGTCATGACACTCTTCCGTTGGTCTAATCATCCGCCTAGGATATCCGAATAACATTTTCTTTGGCTTCCTCCACAAACGTTTCCTTCTTCTCTTTCACGCTTCCTAGCGGGCCTAGGACCTTTGAAAATCATCTTATTGACTTTGTTGCACTCAACATAGGTTTCACTCAAACAAATTTCCTTCCTCTATAGAATGATCTTAAGGGGATGATCATGGTAGATATCCTCAAATTCACTTGAAATTTGATGCGAAGCCCTTAGTTATTTGATTTCTCCGCAATCATCGGGCTCAACTTCAAGGAAATAAAACTCCTTTTTGGGTTCATCCAAGATGTCTACCACCGCATTGACCTTAAAATGAGATTCTTTGGAAGATTTCACTCTTGAAGGGTCGATGTCAAAATCAATATGATCTCGACCCACATGAAGAGACAAGCGGCCTCTTTTCACATCTATGGTAGTTCTTGCGGTAGCCAAAAAGGGTCGACCAAGAATAATAGGACTTCTCCAATCCTCATCCATCTCCAAAATAACGAAGTCACAAGGGATAAGGAAACTTCCCACTTGAACTGGGATGTCTTCTAATATTCCCAAGGGCTTCCTAACACTTCGGTCCGCAAGTTGCAAGTGGATAGTTGTAGGGGGTCAAGTCATCAAGGTTTAGCTTCTTACATATAGTGTGTGGCATGACACTAACACTTGCCCCCAAGTCACATAATGCATTATCAATCTTCATATCACCAATTAATTATGGTATAGAGAAACTACCGGGATCGGCTAGTTTCTCGGGAGACTTGCTTCCCATAATGGCGTTGCAACTAACTGTGAGATGAACGGTTGATGACTCCTTGATTCTTCTCTTGTTTTTCAAAAGGTCCTTGAGATGTTTCTTGAATGAAGGGACCTCCGACATGGCATCTAGAAATGGTATATTAACTTGGAGTTTCTTCATCATCAAAATAAACTTGGAGAATTTATCATCATTCTTCTGTTGAATCAATCTTCTGGGAAATGGAACTTGAGGTCTATATGAAACGGGTTTCTCCAATGGGTTTACATGAATATCCTCCCTCAAGACTTCCTTTCCTTTCTCTCATCTTTTCTCAATCTCTACCCTCTCTTCCAACTTCTCTTTTTCTTCATCCTTGGGCTCATTTACCACAACATCATTCTCCTTCTCCTCAACTATGTTTTGCTCAACTTCTAAGCTCTCCTCTTCATCGCTATCCACCACAACTCCCTTATTCTCTCCCAAAGGTCTCTCCCCCTCCACATTCTCCTCTTACCAAAGGTTCTTCAATTTTTCTTCCACTCCTTAGGGTAATGGCTTCAACTTGCTCCCCTTGAATAGGTTGAGGTTGAATGGGTTGAGAAAAGTATACTTGTTGAGCAACTTGGGTCATTTGGGTTTCGAGGTCTCTAAGGCGAGCACCCTCGCTTTCTTTATTAGCCACAATTTGTTGCAACAACTTTTCAAACATAGAATCTTGGGATGGTTGAGAAACTTGGGGTTGTGGGGTGGGTTAATGTGAAACCTCTTCTTGAAAATGTGCATGATGGTCATAAAATTGAGAAACAGGATCAATTATAGGATTGACAAATGTAGTGTAACCGGGATCATCATCTTCATAAGAATGGGAATAAAGTTCGTTGGAATAAACGACATTCACATGTTCTACTTGACGATACTCCACACACTGATGCTCGAGATGTGGACCAAAACACAACTTACAAATATACAAATTAGGAGCGGGAATGGATGCAAGGGCTTGCATACCTCGAGCTAAGTTCAATTGGTGAAGAAAATCTCCTTTGAGTGTCTACCATGAAGAATAAAAACCAAGTGGGCATGTTTGTAGCCATATCTTCGCTTTCCCCGCAAGAGTGAGAGGAAAAAATTTCAACTTCAAATATTCTGATGATATCCTTGGAATGTGTATAAAGCTAATCTACTCTTCGAACTTTTCAATATGAGCAATGGGACTTTCAACAGCATCGTCCCCATGAAACGGGTTTCTTTCGAAGACTTCAAGTAAATGCGGTTTAAACTCGAACACAACATCGGGTGGCAATGGTGGTAATGTGATAGGACTGCCTCTCGTACCTAATGATGGAATGGCATATGATAGAAGGGTACGAGGTGAACCAGTTTGAGCTTCACCCTTTAGAACGTGAGGACTCCTACAAAAAATGAAGAAGCATCAAATTCATTTGGATTGACACAAACTGATTTCTAGCGTGAAAGCAATCTCAAATAACCAAAAACCAAGAAACTAAAACGAGGGGCGCTGGCTCCCCGACAACGTCGCCATTTTGTGTAACAGTGGTTTGTGAGACCTCGGTATTGTCGTTCTCTCTCAGGGAGCTGGCGGCCTTGGTCATAGAAACTAAGTCAATGGTCGGGATGAGATTGCTAAGGTAAGGTATTTGGTTGAAAGGGTCACAACGCAAGAAAAAAAGCTAAGGTCGGTCAAAGAATGGAAAAAGGGCTTCGGAGGTTTTCGGGATGCAAACGGGAATGAGGAGATAGGTTTGGCAACAAGAAAGCAACAAGGAAGGAAATCAAGTGGCAATTCCGTTAGAAACTACCCATCGAGCCTCCTCTTTCGAGGATAGTCCGGATTAACTTCCCCAAAGTCTACCACGGACCCGGAGAGTTAATGAAACGGAATTCCCTAGTTAGCCTCTATTCACTTTCGTGAGTAGAGGACTAACTATCCCGATTCCAACCTTCCAACTCAAGTGTTGGATGTGTTCTGGGACTTTCGAACCCAAATACATCCCACTTGAGGGAAGGATTGGAGTGGGAAAAGTGATTTCCCAACTAATTACTCACTAAAATTGCTAACCCATGCCTAATTACCCATTCACACCCTTAATTACCCCCTAACCATAGGGTTTCTAGCCACTAATCATAATACTAACTAAGCTAACAACATCCAAACCAACCCTAAGCATAATTTCTAACATCAACAAACATAAACCAAGCAAGAACAATGAAATAACAAGCAAGGCAATTAGATAACAAGGAAAGTAATTAGCAAAGTAATTAATAAAAGAGTTAAGGGAAAAGAATACTTATCAAAATGCTGTAGATGAACAAGAGAAAACAATAAAAGATGATTCAACAATCTTTCAATTGTTTGAATCTCCAAATCTTCACAAACACCACAAACCCTAGGTTAATCTCTCACTAAACTCTCTCTAAAATACACTAATTACAAGCTGGAAAATATGTCTACGTCATCCCTAGATGCTTCTCGATCCCCCTCGATGCCCCCTAAAACTCATCTAAGGAGTCTATTTATATAAAGCATAAAAACCTCCCCAAAACGCAGCGCACAAGCCGGACAAGTTGCGCAGAATCAGGGGACCGCAGGTGTGGTCCCAGCCCACCACGGGTGCGGTACTGCTGCTGGACCAGGGGGTCGCGGGCGCGACCAGCGAAGAAGTGGTGGCAATTTTTTCATCCTCGAGAGACCGTGGCTACGGTCCTCCAATACTGCAGCTGCCGTCTTGCTCGGCCAGCCAGTGGTAGCGGGCGCTACCATGAGGGTGGTGGGGGCTACCCTATGACTTTTCTTCCCTTTGTTCCTTTCTTCTTTCCGATGCATGTAACGCCCGTTACGCGGATCGTAGCGGGTGTTAGCTCGCTAATTGGCACCAAGGGCTGGGAAAGTAATCCCGGGTCAACTTCGCCTCGACTCTCGGTCCGGCTCGGCTCGGGAAATCACCAAAAATGCTCTAAAAAGGTCGTTTTTGCTACGTTTTGAGTAAAAACCTCAAAATCTAAAAAATAACCAAAAATGTATTAAAAGTTATTAAATTAAACCACGAAACAAGTCAAAAGCCTAAAGATTTTAGGCGGTATTTAGACACAAAATTGGGTCTAAACACCAACCTACTGTCTGTAAAACCTAGGCGGGTTTTATGCTCTTTTTTTTTGTTAGTTTGGGAAAATTGGTAAGCAATTGTAACCCGTGCTAACTTTTGTTGACAGATATGGCTGATGGAGCATTTGGGCCTCATCGAGGAGCCTCAAACTTCCTCGACACTCCTGAATTATTGTCAAAGGAAGCGAAAGTATACCGATCGTCAATCGGTAACGGAATTGATCACTTTTCTGAAGGAGCCTCGCGACATCACATGGTGGATCGAGTGGTGGCATATTCCTGAGTATGTGACTCGTGACTCCCGCAACGCCTACGTGTGCATCGCTCGTTTCACACACATGACTTTCTACTTTCCGGAGCGGGTGCGGCGACAAATGGGCCGCAAACAAAACATCCCTGAGCTGTTATGTGAAGCCCCTGAACAATTGAAGCTTCATAGTTCGGTTATAGAGTCGTGGCTAAAGTACTGGAAAAGAAGGCCGACTCTTAAGACTCCATCAAAAGCACATGTATCACAGTTCGCTGACGCTGGCTATCACAGATGGTTGATCGCGACCGTCGAATCTCGTCGTGCCGGAGATGCGAGAAGGGAGAGAACATCTGTGAAGGATAGATTGGGTCCTCGTTCATCAGTAAAGGACCGTCTTGGTGCAAAAGTCTCGGCGAAAGACCGGCTTTGTCCGAGAGTGGAGACACGGAAACCAAATAGGCGGGCCTATAAACCCAAAGACAAAGAGATGGACTCAAACGGTCCTAGAGACATGGAGATTGATCCTGAGCCCACTGGCGAAGTGGAAAAAATAAAGCAAGATTAGAAGATGAATGGAAGTGAAGGAACTGAACTGCGTTGCCAGAATAAACTTTATTTAATTATGCCTTTTGAATTTTCTGTTTTTTTTTTTACAAGCAATGTACTTGCATTTTAATCATTAATAAAAGAAGAACTATTGTTCACAATTATTGTGTTTTTGCAAACTTTATTTTTTCTCTTATATACATGAGCATTCACCAAGTATCTGAGAATTGATTTTCTAATTGCTTGGTTATATTAAATATAATATCGCTTGAGTTGATCCAAATTTGTGGGCTGAACCATATCTTCTCCATCCATAGTAGCAAGCCGAAGTGCTCCTCCCGTAAAATATCCTTAATCATATAAAGACTCTTCCAATTAGGTGCAAACTTTCCCCTTGGGTCTTGTATAGGTGCCCTCATCTCCTTAAGCACCAAATCACCCACTTGAAGTGAATGACTTTTCACCTTCTTATTAAAGGCACGAGTGATCCTACTTTGGTACACTTGCACATTATGCAACGCCCTTAACCACCTTTCATCCATCAACATTAACTCCTCGAACCTTGCCCTAGCCCATTCTACTTCTGGAAATTGGCTTTGTCCCACTATTCGTAGTGAAGGGATTGCTAATTCAATCGGCAGAACTGCTTCCATCCCATACACTAATGAATATGATGTTGCTCCTGTGGCAGTTCGTATAGAGGTTCGGTATCCCCATAAGGCGAATGCCAACTTGTCAGGCCAGTCTTTGTAAGTGACAACCATTTTCTTGATGATTCCTGCCACTATTTTATTGGCCGCTTCTACAGCTCCATTAGCTTGAGGTCGATAAGGTGAAAACCGATGATGCTGAATTTTGTAAGTAGTGAGAAGAGCCTCCACTTCTTTCCGAAAATGACTCCCGTTATCGCTGATGATCTCGTGAGGCACACCGTATCGGCATATGATGTTCTGAAGGATGAATTTGGCCACTTGTTTGGATGTGAATTTGGAAAAAGGGGCTGCTTCTACCCACTTAATGAAGTAATCAATGGCGACCAAGATATATTCATGCCCTCCTGTTTCGATTGGGCGTATCTTGCCAATGATGACGATACTCCATACCGAGAATGGCCATGGAGATGTCAGCATAGTCAGATATGAAGGAGGTTGATGCTGCAGGTTGGCAGACTCCTCACATTTGTGGCATCTTTGAAGGAAATCCTAGTCTGCCTCCATATTGGACCAATAGTAACCAGCCCTTTGATTCTTCTTAACTAGCATGCGCCCATTCATGTGAGGCCCACACTCTCCTCCTGTATCACAACCATAACTTCCTTTGCACTTTTACCATTGATTCACGGCAAATTGATACCTGTAGGTGACTTCTTGTACAGACGATCTTGGATCAAGCAGTATTGTGCTGCTAGGGACATGATCGCCCGCCGTCCTCGAGCATCTAACTCAGCTGGGTATTCTCCCTTCTGAAGAAAGTTGTATATGTCAAGAAACCATTCCTTAGTCTCCTCTTCTTGTATCTCCATGGCGCAGACATATGCCGGCTCAGATTGCCGCTCTACTATTATTGGCAGCTAGAACGTGCCTGATGGGATTGATATCATTGAAGATAACTTGGCCAGAGCGTCAGCCAATTCATTGTGATCCCTAGAAAGGTATTGGAAGCTAATTTGCTCAAATTGGTCAGCAAGTCCCATGACCTTCTGCTGGTAAGCCAAGAGGCACTCACTTCGAACCTTCCATGCATTCTTAGCCTGATTGATTATCAGGCTTGAGTCTGGAAAGACCTTTATATGACGTATGCCTAAAGCCAAGGCAGCTTGTAGACCCTTGATGCATGCTTCATATTCCGCAGCATTGTTAGTAGCATCAAAATCCAACTTTATAGAAACATGGACGTGTGCCCCTTCTAGAGATATTAATATGACTCCTACTCCACAACCCATTTGGTTAGAAGCTCCGTCAAAATACATTTCCCACGTAATTTCATCGGTGAAGAATACATCTTCGTCTGGGAATTCCAAGTGAGTACTTGGAGGTTCCTATGATGGTGAAGCAGCCAGGAAATCTGAAACAACTCGCCCTTTGATGGATTTCTAGGGTAACTATTGAAGATTGAATTCTGAAAGCATGACTACCCATCGAGCGATGTGGTTGTTGATGGTAGGTTGCTCCATGATGAATTTGATTGGATTATTCTCAGCTTTGACATATACTGTATGTGAAAGCATGTAATGCCTTAACTTCTTGGTGGCCCATACTGATGCGAGAGCCATTTTCTCTATGTCTGCATATCGATTTTCATAGTCTAGGAACTTCTTGCTCAAGTAGTAGATGGCGCTCTCTTGACCTTTGACCATTTGAGCTAGCAAAGCCCTCATTGCGGAGTTGGTCACTGTAAGGTAAAGGAGTAGAGGCTCATCTGGTACTGGCGACATGAGGACTAGAGGATGTTGCAAATACTCCTTGATTTTATCAAAGGCAACTTGACATTGATCGTCCCATTCTAATTTACTTCCTTTCTTCAGTTTCTTGAACAAAGGTTCACAAGTCATGGTGAGCTTTAAGAAGAACCTGCTGATGTACTGGACTCGTCCTAGGAAACCTCTTATCTCTTTTTAAGACTGAAAGGCATGACGACATAACAGTATGTTCCCCACGGTGTGGTGAAGGAGGTTTTCTCCATATCTTCTTCTGCCATTTTTATTTGATTGTAACCGGTATATCCGTCCATAAAGGACAAGAGCTCATGTCCGCAAGTGTTATCCACCAATACATCGATGTGAGGTAATGTTAAGCTATCCTTGGGACTAGATTTGTTAAGGTCTCGGAAGTCTACACACATGCGCACTTTCCCATCCTTCTTGGGCACTCGAAGGATATTAGCAATCCATTCAAGGTATTTGACTGCTTTGATAAACTTAGCATTAAGCTGCTTGATCACTTCTTCTTCAATTTTCTTAGCCCATTCAGGCTTGATCCTCCTAGCCTTTTGTCGAACCGGCTTTGCATTAGGGAGCAAAGGTATAGTGTGCTCCGCAATCTCCCTGTCAATCCCCGGCATGTCCTCGTAGGACCATGCGAATACATCAACAAATTCCATGAGGAGCTCCATGAATGCTACCCGTTCTTCTGCTGTGAGCGAGCTACCTAACTTTAACTCCCGAGGTTGTTCTTCCGTGCCCACATTTATGGCGATGGTGTCTTCCAACACCGCCATTTTATGCTCGTGTTCATCAGAAAATTCTTTTAAGGGTTCATTAAATTCCAAATTATTATTGGCGCAGTAGTCAGGGAAGAGGGGAAAGAAGAATTAGAGTAAGCAGAAAGGTTCATCTTATTGAATGCAGAAAGGGATACATCGCCAGCAGACTCAAGACCAGACTCACTTGACTCTAGACCCTTAGGACATGACCCTATGCCCTTAGGAACAGACTCTCCTACAGATAAAATAAAGCTATTCTCTTCATCATCGACCCATGAGACCGCTTTAACTTCTTCTTCTTCAGTAATCATAAGACTCGGGTCAATGTTTGGGTTGGATAATGCAGCAATAACAGCGTAAGCTTCAGTCTTCTCTTTGACAATGTCCAAACAGCATGCCGAATATGTTGTTCCCAGCAAGATGAGTCCATTCCAATGGTGGTTGTTTGTCCCGAGCGGGGACAACAACAGTAGCCATATTAATGGTGCAGTCATTGAAAAATTCTAACCCAGCAACTTAAACTCCCTTGTTCTTCAGGTAGAATGGTTCAGGGAACCCGTAGTAAGGGAAGTCATCGCCTTCCCTAACAAACTGCCCATTCAGAGTGAGTGGATAGGGCTTCATTTGGAACAAGGTAGGAGGATTGTCCATCCTCTTCTGCTCAACTATAGCTATTTTGGCGACTCTAACTTCCTTCTCAGTTGGCTTGTATCCTAAGCCGAACCTTCCCTTCTGCTTAAATGCTTTGAACACAGGAGGAAACTTGCTTTTCGAATTCTTTCCCAGCGGCATCCCAGGGAAATGACCTTGTCTCTTGAGTTTAGCGTGCACTTTGGGATTTGAGTATGGATCGAAGTCAAAAGGAGCTTCATCCTGGCTCAATGTCGCCACAAGTTCAAAGTTGTGAAGTTCTTCGTCCATGGAACTGTGTTCCACTTCAAGGGTTGTTTGCTTGGGAGTAGAAACAGCATTGATGGATTCTCCCAAGATTGTGATAACTTGGCCTTGAACCAACATCTTTACCTTCTGGTGTAAGGTAGATGCTATAGCATTGTATTCGTGAAGCCATGGCCTCCCTAGTAACATATTGAAGGAGGCTGGAATGTCTAGCACTACGAACTCCACATTCCGAGTGATATTGTCAGTAGTGATGGGCAGTGTTATGGATCAGACTGATCTCCACGGTAAATTGTCATAAGCCCTGAGTTGCACACCATTTTGAGCCAAGTGTTGATGTTGAACTCCCAATTTCTGTGCCGTCCTCCAAGGGCACACATTTACAACTGCGCCATTGTCGACTAGAACCAGCGGGATAGTCTTATTGGAACATTGCACTGTAAGGTACAATGCTTTGTTGTGAGATGCCCCTACTTGAGGCATATCTTCAATTCCAAAGGTTATGACCTCTTGATGGGTGGTCACATGAGCAGCTAGAGATTCTAGAGTCGTAGTAGGAGGTACTATAAGTGCAGTAAGAGCATCTAGCATCCTTTGTCTATGCGCTTGCGACGCGCATATCAGCTGCCAAATAGTGACTTCAGCTCTAGTCTTCTTAAGTTGTGCGAGGAAGGATCTTCAGAAGGAGTCTAGCTGTCATTACAAACCATTGGCATAGGATTAGAAACAGCCAATGGGGTGGTGGTATTCCTATTGTTGTGGGGGCCTGATCGAGTGAGAAATGCCACATCATCCATTGTTGGCTCATCCGTCTCCATCCATTTTGTCTCGGAATGCTCATGCTGATCATCGTCATCGTTATCCCAAATGCCATGAATGGATAGGTCTTCATGAAAACCAAATACTTCAGGGATAGGTCGACCCGTCTCAATAATTAAAGTGGAAGGATCGAAGCCAAAAACTCCATAGAAGATAGCATTTGTATGCTTGGGCATCGTGTTGCTCTGATTGTTAGGTTTCTTGGCAGCATTTGGAATGGGCAACTTCCCATTCTTTATCATGTCCTCTATCTTGTTCTTGAGAGTCCAGCAGTTCTCAGTATCATGTCCTCGGCAACGATGATAACGGCAAAATTGGTTGGCATCCGAATTCTTACCTTTAATCGCCGGCTCCTCTTTTGGCAAAGGCAGAACCAAGAAACCTTTCTTGACCAACCGATCAAGAGCTTGTGAATAAGAGACATCTAGTGGCGTGTAGGTCTCATATTGTTCAGTTGTAATTTTTGTGGTTTTCTAGTAAGGGTTGTCGGTACACCGGGATGGGTGTTAGGCTTGATTGAGGTGATCGGTTTGCGTTGGGGTTTTTCTCAATTGCGGAAAGCGATAAATTATGTAAAGGAAAACAATTAAACTAACCTAGACATGGAATTGGGAAAACAATAAAAGCATGACATCAAATTAAGCAACTAAAACAATTAATGGAAACTAGAATGAACAATCTGCACTAATCTTCAATCTACCTTTGCAATTTCCCCGAACAAACAAGAAATTGTGGATTGGATTACCAAGGATCCCCCAAATTCTCACTAGGAAGTAGAATTTGAATTCCTTGACCCTCCTCCCCACTAAAAGATGGATTTGATTTGGCTAACCCTAGAAAGCTTTTGAAATCAACATCAATGGAGAATAGAGAGAGAGAGAGAGAGAGAGGAAGAGAGAGAGAAAGCTTGTAAAACTTCAATGAAATTACTTGAAAGAAGAATTTAATAACAATTGTAAGAAGACTTAAAGAAAGCTTGAAAAAAAATGGAGAAAACTTGAAGAACAATTAAAGAAAGCAATTGAAGAAAGCAATTAAATCTAATCTAATCCTACTCCTAAAACTTAAATAAAAGCTAAGCTAAAAGATAAAAACTTAGATAATTAGTTTTGAATGACATTGGGTATTTATAGAAGAAGGAGAACGAAACCCAAAACCCTAAAACTAACTCAGCAAAACGCACATCAGCTTCGTAGATTTCCGCAGAAATTCGGGTGACTCGGGCTAGTCAATAAGTGACTCGGGCGAGTCACTGTTCTGGGCAGCTTTTCCTTGCCAAATTCACACGTGCATAACTTCTTCATCTGAACTCCATTTTGGACCCGCAAGATATCGATGGAAAGCTCTCGGTGTGTACTTTAAGCTCCCAAAATTTTAGATCAACCGAAGTTGTAACGAAGGAGTTATGACCCAAAGAGTGAAGGCACACGTATTTCAAACCTTTGAGTTTGTACCGTTCCCCTATTTTGCGCCTATCTTGACATGGAATTTCCGGCTTTGGTTTCGCCTCGGCTCTCAGCTCGGGTTGACTTAGTTCTCGGCTCGGGTTGACTTGGTTTGACTCGGGAAATCGCTCGGGATTCCCTAAAAACCTTCAATTAAGCCCAAACTTCTTCCAACTCCTTATTTTGCTACAAAACACCAAATCACTATATCTAATATATACAAAGGGCTAAAATAAACATAAACACCCTATAAAGGAGATAAAATTCGGCTTGGAACGAGACCGAACACCACTCCAACACAAGGGTTTGCTCGCCCCGAGCAAACTAAAAACAAAGAAAAAGACTAGAAAAAGAAAACTAAAACACTAACTCACTTTCGCAGGAATCGCGGATGCATTTGGCACATGCATCAAGCCCTTTAAACCCCCTGGTAGCCCGGGTGGACGAGGTAGGTCTCGTGAGGGTTTATAGCAACTATACCCACAAAAGCCCAAGAAAAAGGAGAGAGGGAAAGTGAAAAACAAAACAAGTTTGAAAAGAAAGAAAGGAAAAACTGCTCGTTTCAAGAATCAAGATGTTTCAATCAAGAAAACGATATTAATCCTCCAAAAGGAACCGTTATGAGCACGTCACATACACCTAACCCAAACAACTGCCAATCTTAGGGGTTTTCGATCCCTTACACCTCATGTAAAGCTAAATCCCATTTGCGTAAAAGTTTTAGAAAGTTCTAATTGATTCCAAACGACCCCAAAGACTCACGCCCGAGTTTAAAACAAACGAACAACAGAAAATAAACAAGGAGTTGTCCTCCCCCGCATTTGGTCGCCCTTGGCTTGGTGAGGGCCGCAGGTGATGCAAGGAAAGAGCCCTCACTTTACTAACACTTCAAACGTTCTTTTTGGGTTGGATATTTTCAACAAAACTTTCTTTCTTTTTTTACTTTTTAATGGTCGATATTAGCCTTATTTTCGGGAATTGGACGACCCAAAATGGGGTTTACCCTCCCAACACAGTCTTTTCCATTCACCTCTTCGTCGCAAACGATATAGAAGGAGGTTTAAGGGGTAATAGCGTCGTACCGCTAATACCGGGCCCGTGTAGGTTGGCTAAGTGTATGGTGGTTGATGTCGTAAAGCCGACACGCCCCACTTAATCAATTATTTAACTTTGTTTCCTTTTTCTTTCTTTTGCTTTTGCTTTTTCTCTTTTTTTCTTTTTGGAAAACAAGCCCGGACATGAATCCCTAGAATCTCCCAGTTTCAACTAGAACATAAAAAAAAAAAAGAAATGGGATCTCGCTAGACACTCAATGAAAGGAATCTAATTAAGGTAAGTCATGACAATCGCCCAAGATAGGGTCGAAAATGCTCAAACCGGTTTCTTTTAAAGAAGATTAAGAACGGCTTCCTAATTTAGACAACAAAATCCAAGAAACAAAGCAAAAACAAAAACAAAACGGAAAAACAAAAACTTTGGAGGTTTTTCACTCCCTTTTTTCTCCTTTTTCACACAAACATTTTTCAAACTTTTTAGACACAAACTAAGCAAAACAAAAACAAAAGACTCAAAAACTAGGTGGTCTACCCATGACAAATAGAAAATAGCACCCCCACTCCAACACAAGACATCACAATGTCTCCATCATGAGAAGGGTGTCTCAAGTAAGGTAGAAGACCTTAAAACACACAAACAAACACATAACAAACAAAATGGTGGCGACCCGAGCCCACAAGGCTCCAACAACAGTATATATCCAACATTCACACTCAAGGGGTTCGCCACCCAAAAAGAAAAACAAGCATGCATCATGGATCAAGGATATATTCACATAAAAAGAGTGGAAAGAAGTTACCTCGAAGTCTTCAATCAAGCTTATTCAGTCCACGATCCAAAGAACATCACACCAAAGGTTAGAAATAAACAAGAAAAGCATACTATGTGTGATGGTTCACATGCAAGATCAAAAGAAAAACAAACTAAACTAGACCCTAAGGACCAAAGAACTAAAGAAACTAAAATATTTACAAAACAACTCTCACTCTCTTTTTTTTTTTCTTAAACTCAAAAACCGAAATGCATACTACCCTCCCACTCCCACACAAAGAGGTTGTCGTGTCCTCAAAAGAAACAGAAGTAGGAAAGCAAGCACCCCAAAATAAAAGAAAAAGAAACAAAAAAAAAGAAAATAAAAGAAGAAAAGAAAGACCAACTCACTAATTATACAAGAAGGGTGAAGAAGGATATTACCTGGAAGGTTTCTTATCAAGAAATTCACTCCTTCTCACCTCAAGATATCGGGCACCAAGGCAGAACCATTCAGCGCCCGGAGTAACAAATCATGCATATTCTCATGCATCTCAGAATGGTGTAAGTAAGAGCACACTCGCAATGGCACACAAACAAACATTAGTGCCCTTAACAATTTATCAAATGCCTTAGAAAAGTCAAAGAAATGATGGAATACAGGAATGCACACAACTTTTCTAGGCACGGTGAAATGAGACATGACAAATGGATCCTCCCATTGACTCGTAAATGGAGATTGGATATACAAATCAACGGAAGGAGGCAATACAACACATTCCTTAACCTCTTCATGCAACGACTTGGATGCAAACATCGACTTGTAAAGCATATCACCATCAAAAATGTCATTGTCACAAACCAAGATCAAACACTTAGGATTAATCCCCATAGACTCAAGCTCATCATCACAAGATTCAACATCAATGGATGCACATGAAAGGGTAGCTAATGCCTCACTAATGCAATGATTCTCAATGAAAGTGAATAAATCGGTTTCCAGCACACATTCAATCACTATGGATTCTATATCACTCTCAACAAGATCATGTTCAAATTCATCACAAGCATTATGGCATTCAATAGACTCAACTTTTTCTTCACACAAAAGCATGGAGAACAGTGTGGACAATGGTTTATCATCAAGCATATTGTCATCAAGTTCTTCATCATGACACATAGAATCAACAATTTCCTCATGCTCACTAGGTGGAGCTAGAGCTAAGGACTCGCTAATCCTCCATACAAAACTATGTCCATTACCGTTGTCATCATCATAATCATAATCATACACAGAAGAATCATCATGCATTTCAGGACTCACAGACGATGAGTGACCTTTTTCAACATTCGAAACAACCAATTGTGCAAGATAAGTTTCTACCCTAGGTTTAAGCACTTGTTCGAATTCTTGCATGCATTCATTCATCCTATCTTGTAAACCATTTATTTCAGCACCAATTTTATCTAGTCTAATGTCCATACAAGATTCGGAATCATGAGATGGAGATTCACAATGCACAAACAAATGACGAGACTCAACAACATCACATGGAGAAAGATCATAAGAGTTTTTCACATAACGTTTCTCATAGTGCAATTGAGCATGAAGAGCACACGGATTACCGAAACAAGAACCCGATGAATAAAAAGTCTCCCCAAATTGGCGAGTATCCGTATACAATGAATTGAATAATTCCCAAGCCCGATACTCATTTTCAACATTGAAATCAACGTAATTCAAAAGAGAACGGGTCTCGAAGTTCAATCCGTCATTAATAACAACACTTCCCAATTAGAATAAATATAACCATGAGGGGCCCAATAAGCAAGATAATCATTTAATCTATCACGATAATCACAAAATAATTCTTGCTCATTTTGAGGGAAGCTAAAACATGCCATCTCTTTTTTCTATTTTTCTCTTTTTCTATTTTTTTTCTATATTTTTTTTCTTTTTTTTCGATATTCACTTTTTTTACTACATTTTTCTAGCTTAATCAAGAAAGCAATTAAACTATTTACACACAAACCAATCACCTAATCTACCAAATAACGCCATCCCCGGCAACGGCGCCATTGTTCGGTTGTAATTTTTGTGGTTTTCTAGTAAGGGTTGTCGGTCCACGGGGATGGGTGTTAGGCTTGATTGAGGTAATCGGTTTGCGTTGGGGTTTTTCTCAATTGCGGAAAGCGATAAATTATGTAAAGGAAAGCAATTAAACTAACCTAGACATGGAATTAGGAAAACAATAAAAGCATGACATCATGAACAATGAAATTAAGACAAGAAATTATACCTCAAATGAATAATCTGCACTAATCTTCAATCTACCTTTGCAATTTCCCCCGAACAAACAAGAAATTGTGGATTGGATTACCAAGGATCCCCCAAATTCTCACTAGGAAGTAGAATTTGAATTCCTTGACCCTCCTCCCCACAAAAAGATGGATTTGATTTGGCTAACCCTAGAAAGCTTTTGAAATCAACATCAATGGAGAAAAGAGAGAGAGAGAGAGAGAGAGAGAGAGAGAGAGAGAGAGAGAGGAAGAGAGAGAGAAAGCTTGTAAAACTTCAATGAGATTACTTGAAAGAAGAGTTTAATAACAATTGCAAGAAGACTTAAAGAAAGCTTGAAGAACAATGGAGAAAACTTGAAGAACAATTAAAGAAAGCAATTAAATCTAATCTAATCCTACTCCTAAAACTTAAATAAAAGCTAAGCTAAAAGATAAAAACTTAGATAATTAGTTCTGAATGACATTAGGTATTTATAGAAGAAGGAGAACGAAACCCAAAACCCTGAAACTAACTCAGCAAAACGCGCATCAGCTTCACAGATTTCCGCAGAAATTCGGGTCACTCGGGCGAGTCAATAAGTGACTCGGGCGAGTTAGTGTTCTGTCCCGCTCCCTTGGCCTTTCTTTGTTGACCCAGAAGCCTGACTCGGGCGAGTCAGCAGATGACTAGGGCGAGTCACTGTTCTTGGCTGCTTTTCCTTGCCGACTTCAAACGCGCATAACTTCTTCATCCGAACTCCGTTTTGGACTCGTAAGATATCGATGGAAAGCTCTCGGTGTGTACTTTAATCTCCCAAAATTTCAGACCAATCGGAGTTGTAACAAAGGAGTTATGACCCAAAGAGTGAAGGCACACGTATTTGAAACCTTTGAGTCTGTACCGTTCCCCTGTTTTGTGCCTATCTTGACATGGAATTTCCGGCTTCGGTTTGGCCTCGGCTCTCAGCTCGGGTTGACTTTGTTCTCGGCTCGGGTTGACTTGGTTTGACTCGGGAAATCGCTCGGGATTCCCTAAAAACCTTCAATTAAGCCCAAACTTCTTCTAACTCCTTATTTTCCTACAAAACACCAAATCACTATATCTAATATATAGAAAGGGCTAAAATAAACACAAACACCCTATAAAGGAGATAAAATTCGGCTTGGAACGAGACCGAACACATATCTTGGTATATAAGGCCCCTTGCGCTGGGTAGAGTTAGTTTCCATAACTTTAGGAGGGTGGCTAGCCGCACTAGTGGCCCTCCTATTGGAACTAGACCCCTTCCATCCAGGTGAAGTGGTCTTATCATTATGCATCTCCTCCAGTTGGACACAAATGTCCTTCAAGTAGTCAAAGTCTTTAATGACGTGGTACCCCAAGTGTTTGGATAAGCTGTCCTTCAGCCCCTACTTGAAAGTAGACAACTGTAGACAGAGAGATTGTCTCATTGATGTGGGATAACTTGGTGTGCCATCGCTTAAAGTAATCCAGGAAGGATTCGTCGTCCCGTTGCTTCATGGTGGTTAAGTCATCCACTTTAGCCTGTTTCTTCTGGATGCGTCTGTAATGATTAATGAAGGCTTTGAATAATTCGTTCCAGTCGGCCTTCGTGTGGGGTGATAAAGCATGATACCATACCTTGGCTTCACCATCTAGGGTGGATAGGAAGACAGTACAGTATAAACTGACATCAATCCGGTTTAAGGGTGCCAACCTCATGAACTCTTCGATGTGCTGAACAGGATTCTCGGAGGGTCTGAACCTGATGCTCGATACCTCAACTTTATCGGCTATCTTCAGAATTGGTTGAACAGGCAATGGCACTTCCAGGTACTTGTCAGCAAAGGCCGGCACATTGCTCATTTCTTTGGTAAGGCTTTCTAACGTCTGTTCAAGAGCCTTAACAGTAGGGTCCTTCGTGGGTTTAGATGCCTCAGGGGTATTAACCTTTGTTTTGGATATCCCTATTCCTCTAGAATCTGACGATGTCTTAATGATTTCAGGTTCAGATTCATATCCATGCATCTCTTCATCATCTTCCTCAGTGTTCAACCCCAACTTGGTATTAATTTTGGTGATGGTTTGCAACATGCCATCCATCACTTGTTGCTGTTCATTCAACCTTTTTCCTGTCTTCTGCTCTTGTTCCAAGGTGCTGGTGAATACCAGACCTTGCATTTTGGTGTAAAGATCGTCCAAATGCTTCGTGATGTTGGCTTTGGTGCTCTAGACCGGGATCTCCTGGAATTGCTCTCCAGACATAATGCAGTCACTGGTTGCAGATGGATCGTAGTGAGGGTTCGGAATCAAACGGTCGGTACGTGGATCTCGGATGCGGGCTCGGAGTCGATCACCAATGATGCCTGCATGGACATACTCCGAAACGTACTACCCGATTCATGCGTGCTCTAAGGGACCTATATGACCCTAACATACTCGACACATATATGCTGACACAAAGGACTCAGCCACTTCTTGGGAGTGCATGACCTAACTCTATATGGACCTAAAAACAGAACATCATAAAGGGCCGAATAAAGTCAGACATAGTGAGCAGATCATGAGTTGACAGACTTCAGTCAGTGTTTCTCAATTCGGATGGGCCCCATCCACAGGCCAACCGTTTTAAGAAGAATCCGTAGCTTGGCCCAACAACTCAGATAGCTCAAACGATATCGACTATTATGCGGACTAGAATAATGTTCAACAAGACCGACGACCCACTTTTTTTTTAATTATTTTTTATTATTCAAGGAAAATGAATATTGTAAAGGACTGGATAAAGTCAATAATAAGTAAGTTATAATTAATTTATGAGCTTAATTGACAAATCCAATATGGTTGGGCCTAACAACGGGCCGGCCATAAATGTGATGGATTTATTAATTAGATCGATAAATGAATTTACTCAAGCCTATTGACTATTATGCAGTCTAAGACGCTATCCATTAACTTTGTTCGACTTTAGTTAATTATTCTTTGGACCTTTGTTAAGAGAATTTCATAAAAGGTCATATAATATCATCAAAGGTGAGTCAATTTTTATTTATTAATTAAGATAATCAACTTTCAAACATAAATGGGCCCTTCCACTTGGGCTAACCATAATGCTTTTGGGTTAATTGTATCAACTAATAAATAATCATTTTTCTCAACCCAATGAATTTTATATGGACTAGAACAAAACCTCCAAACTAGAGTCGACTCTTTACAAAAAAGAAAAAGGGAAGGCGTACACATGGCACATAGCGTACAACATGGAGGGTACCCTAAACCAAGGTTCTACATTCACGGATTACTATGGTTAGGTTAACATGGCCTACTGCATATTCTCGCCTCGGTTCACCTTACCCTTAAAATTGAGGGTAAGGAGTGTGAGGTGTTGTTCATCGAACTTCAAGGAAGCTCTTTGAGTATAACATGGGGAGAGGAGAACCCAAATTCTTGGCGATGTAGGGTGCATCACACAAGTAGTAGTCGCCCGGTCTCGAGGGAAAATCCTAGTTATTACCTAAACAGTCGCCTTTGTGCTAACGTGTCAAAAGAACCGATTCGTGGCCCGGTATGCAAAGGATGCCTAAAGAGAATAATAAAAATGTGAAATAAATTAACTTCTCCCTTTTACACTTTCAAATCAATTAGATTTTTTCAAGTTTTACCCTCTTTTGAAGTTTAAGTCCTCAGTGGAGTCGCCAATCTTATGACCCGGAAAGTTGCCATTTGGGGAAATTGTTTTTCCGATGCGCTACTTAATTGATCGGGAGCCGACTAAGGTTGCTTAATCTTTAAATAAGGATATTTTTATTTTCAAAATTCATTTTCGGGGTAATGAAACTTTATTTATTTACAAACCCGTTTTTTATTATTTAAATTATCCGAAATTGCACAAAATAGTTTAATAATAATTTAATCAGGGCCCAATCACTAAGTTTAGGCCCAATAAGGAGCAAACGGGCCACCAGAGGCTATCAAAACCCGCCTGGGTTTTGATGTCTCTTTGGGATGGGTCGCTTGCTTCCTCGAGCCAGAGGGAGATGGGTTGAAATTAATAAAATCCGCCTGGGTTTTATTGATTTCTGGCCCATTTCCTTCGGGCCCAACCTCGAATTAGCGAAGGGAATGAATTAAATTATTTTTTAAATTATTCTTATGCAAAAACAAATATTTTAAATCATTAAACGAATTTATAAATTTTTAAATAGTCGCCAGCCGATTTAAGGAAATCGACAAACCATAAAATAAGAAATGAAAGACTCCGGTCTACGAACCCGATTTCTAGATTCGGGGGTAAGGTTACGAATTCGAGAATTATAAGAATTCTCGAATTTGCCTGCTTGAAAACAGACTTTACTAAAATCGAGATTGAAAAGAAAGAGAGCGGGGAGAAGGTTGGTTAATTTCGCGAAGTTATTATTCAAAGCATGCGAGATTAAATCATGATGTTTACTTTTTACAAAATATGTACAAGTAAAGGAATTAAAGAATAGATTACATGATGAAATACAATAATATAAATAACGAAATCAAACCTTGCTTAAAGGTGGTGGATGTGATGGGTTTGATCCCATGATTTGGCCTTGACTTGGTGCTTGAATGGAAGAATGTAAGTGGTTTAGAGAAGTAGTATAAGGGTGATAATATGGATATGATAAAGGGGATTATGAGAGGATTAGAGATGAAATATGGATGATGAAGCCTTGAGAGAATTTGGGTATAATGATCATAATAGTTGATGGAAATGGAGGGGATATTTATAGGTGAGGGAGTGAGAGATTTGGAGGGAAAATGAGGGGAACATACCCCACAAATTATGCCCTCCTCGGATCAAAACCTAGGCGGGTTTTGAGAGGTCAAACGCATAGTCAATCACGTGGGGAAAGATCAAGGGATTACATGCATGTAGATTTTGGCGCGGGATCAATTAAAACCTAGGCAGGCTTTAATTTGATTATCCCACGGATCGCTGACATAGAAAATACGACGCCGCATCGCTTCTTGATTTAAAACCTAGGCGGATTTTGTTGTTTTCTGGGCCGGGGCGCGCTTTGGGCCTGCTTCTGTGTGGGCTGCCTTATGAATATTAAAACTCAGAGGGGTTTTAATGAATGAAAGTGGGCTTCCTTAATTTGTTGGGCCAATTTTGATACTTGGCCCAAATGACTTGCTAATCTTGATAGGTCGAGATTACGTCGGTGCAAATCCCGGTGTCTATAGTTCTTCTTTGTTAGTTGAAAGCAACGACTGTTGATTTTGGGATGTGCATGGTTGTGGTGTGTGTGGGATCATGGCCGTCTCCTGACCCCCTGCCGGGGGGGAATCCGCTCCTGGGTCGTCGCTCTGCTGCGTCTGGCCCGACGCGGTTGGCCGACGGGAACCTTCAGCATAGTTAGCCACACCTACCTATGAGATTTTTTTCCCGGGGAGCTTTGATCTTACCCTTCCACGTCTTTTATTTTTATCAGAGCTCTTCACAGCACGCATCTACTTTAGCAACGCTACGCTCTATTGCGACCCCAATACCCCTATGTGGATCGACCTACACTCGACTTGATCCTTTTCCACAGAAGGACGCGCGCTTCTTTATTCAAAACAAAAAAACATTCTGAAATGAACCTAGGAAGTGACAGCCTCCTGCAACTCAATTTCATTGCCTTATTTTCCAAAAACCAACCCTACCTAGACCTGTCAACACGGGTGGGCGGGCGGGTTACGCGTTGGTCGTATATCGGGTTCGGATAAATACGGGTCGGGTGTATTTCGGGTTGGGGTAAATACGAGTCGGGTGTATTCCGGTTTCGGGCGGTTTGGGTAGGGTTTACGGGTCATGACCATCCTTTTTCTCAGTCACTTACAACTAATAAAATTGATTATAATTGGTCAAAGACACCTGTGTAATGTACCATTCCATTCCAAGTTCGACCACCACGATATGTCATAGTTGTATTGACATATTACTATACACCCAAGGGACAAAATTTGGCAATTTTCAAGTCTACAAGTATTATGCGGTTTACGTTAACAATTCACGAATAATAGTACTTATGAAAGATAAAGGGTTTCGGGATGCTAATATACTGAACTTTTAGGGTATTGGACAATAATGCACTGAACTTTGACCTTGGACAATAAGACACTATTTTACTGAAAGAGAGGAGAACGGCGGGACTACAGGAGTTTGAGGGTTCACTGAAAGAGTGAGAGAGTGACAGTGTAAGGGTTTTGTTTTGGTCATTTATTATTTGCTTATTTCATTTGTATGTCTTTCTCTACGCATAACTTTCCAAAGCCACGCAATATTTTACTTTTGGGCCTTAATTTTCATGAAATGGGCCCATTTTTTTGCACAAGGCCAAAGTAGACAAAACACTTAAAATTAAAGTGTTTGACCCAACGTGTTGACCCAAACCTGACCCGTTTTTGACCGGGTTCTTTGGGTTGGGTCATTTTCGGGTCCCGGGTCAGAATTTCGTGTTCAAAACCCATTTTTTGATGGTCGGTTTGGGTCGGGTTTCTGGGTCGGGTCGAAAATTGCTAGGTCTAACCCTACCCATGGTCCCTAAGGGAACCAAAGCTTCGACATGGGAGCTCTGATGGTGCCGCTGTCTCCCAAAGAAGGTTCCTGAAATTCAATGAGGTCGCGCAAACTCTGCCTTTGAATTGTAGGAGTTAGCCTCGTTCCTTACCCTTAAAGCCAATGAATCTCTGTTATCCAAGTTGGTCTTTGCCCTTGGTTATCTTTAGATGATAGATGACCTGACTCGTCGATTGCTCGCCCGACATCAGCCTCTTCACCCACCAGGGTGGAACGACTCTTAACGAGGTTGATGGACTTTACTTTTTCTTTAGCCTCTCGACTTGCATAGTCAGCCAATACAGTTGATTGTGTAAGTATGCAACTGCTAAAGTCTTTTATTTCAAGCAACAAGCGAGAAAGGGCGTTAGTTAGCGCCCCTTATGGAGAACGTAAGTTTCGCGCTTAGATTCCGAACCTTGCTTCTTGCTTTCGAGCCCAAGCCTACGTTTGCTTAGTAGCTATTAAATGAGTTGGAGCTTTCCCTTAGTTGGTTGGGGAAAGGGTCATCCTATCTTTAGAGATAAGGAAGGGTCATGAGATAAAGAAGTTTCCAAGGAGAGGGAGGACTCTTTTTTCTATTTATAAGGGAAGCCAAGAAACCAACGAGTGAATAAGGTCCCTTCATTTCCATCCAGTCTTAGGGTGAGCCCATCGAATTGTAAGGCTAAGCGCACGCCTAGCCTAGCTATCTACAATGGCACCATGCCTAACGACCCGCAGACCAGTGACTATCCGTTAGGGCCAGGGTCCTTCACCTTTCTTTTTTCACATGTAGAAAGGAGAAGAGTGAAAGAGATTACCTATCTCACATTTCTGACTGGGAGAAAGCTGAAAAGCTCTTGCTTTGCGATTATGCTTCCTCCTTTAAAGCCGCTTCACTCTTGGAATGTTTCCTATTATTTTTAAAGACAAGATTGAAGAGTGGGCAGGAGGACTCATAGGAAGAGGAGTTTCCCTTTTCGTCGTACTTCCTCTTCTCCTTCTCTTCTTTCAAAGCCAAATCATCGTCCGCATGCGAATCCTTATCTTCAAAATCGTGGTATTCTCTTCCCAACAGCTTATTCTATTCCGTTATTTAGTAGTGCACTCGCTCGCCTTCGGGTGAGAGAAGAGTTCTTGCTTCCTCCTTTGCTGCCCTTGCTAATGCGGACGAAGTGAAGTTCTATGGTTACTGTCCTAGGTGGGGATTAGAGACTAACTTCCTTCTATTGCCCAGTGAAATCTGAGCTGGAGGTACGGAAGTGACTCGACCGGTTATACGGGAGAGGACCTACTACGGTGATTGAGCAAAAAACGAAGCAAACAAGTGAGTGACTCCCTGGGAAGCCTCTGGCATGGGGATCACGAGCGAGCCGGACCTTGAGTCGAATTGATCATGTCATGTGCAACGTCCATCAATGATGGTTCATTAATGCCCATTGATTTAGACTACTTCCCTCTTCCCAACTACGAAAAAGATCGAGAGGGGTCGAAGACCACAAACCAAGAATGGTTGAGGCTTTGTTTAAGTATTTGATGGGTTTATCTTTAGCATGGATCGTGGACGCTTTGTTCATCTGGTTCTAACTCAACATCTGAGTGTGAGTATCCCTGTAGGCTTAGGTTTGTTGTGTTTTGATTCTTGATTTGAATCAACATGACAACAAAAGGTTGGGATGTGATATTAGCCATGGAAAAATTGAAAGCTTTCAGAGAAATTGTTTTGGCCTAGTTATGAAAATCTGATCCATCTGCTTGTTGTTGATTAATTGTTCATTCTTGGGCATTAGATATTATGTTGCTGACCCAATCTATGGAGGATTAATGAAAGTGCAACTATTTCTTGCTGTTGTTGGGGCCATTATAGTATGAGTTGGGTTGAAGGAAAAGAAAGGAAGTCTTGATATGTTGGGCATTTTGGTACAACAGCTACAATATGTGTTACTTTGGCGTAAAAGATGCAATCTGAATTGGTATTGTTTGAAGGATGGGTTCAATTCATCTGATATGAGATCTTGGTCTGAATGTGTGGGCATAATGGTATGGCATCTGCTGTATTGAAGGGAGGTGGTAGAGTCTTGGGTGCAGGTGAAATTTCACTTTTACTTTCTGTTATGGATGTAGTTAGTTGGTCTGGCCCTTTGGTGGTTTCATATAATTCTCGATTGAGCTAATGCCTACGAAGTTTCATATTAAGCTCTGGGTATTGTTTAAGAAGGCTACCTTGTTCTTTTCTGCTCATACTATGCAGCTAGGCTCCTGTCTATTTTTCATGTTGTATGAAATGAAGAATAATGGAAGAAAGAAAGAAGGGGAAGGGACAAGCACATGTGATTGACAAATGACAAACACAAAGGCAAGTGAAGATGTGGCTGTTCACATTACATGTTTGTGCAGTTGTCATTTCCTATGTGTTTGATCGCTTCGTAGATGGTGTCCCCATACAATATCAACTCTGCACTGTGACTGAAGTGCTGATGATGTGGGTTGCCCTAGGAGAATGTTGAATTGGGGATATGCCTTTTGAGGATTGCTGTCAAGTGGGCGTACTTCCACTGAAGTGCTGCTGTTGCTGTATTTTGATATGTGATATTTCAAGGGGTTGAGCTCTCTTAGTGATCTTCTTTGTTGTTTGTTTGAGCCTTTTGCTCTACTTTATTTGAAAGACTATCTGTCTTTCTTGAATAAAAGGGCTTTGTCCCGCAAATTAAAAAAAAAATGTTCCAAGGCAATATAATCTAATAGTAGAGCTGATGAGCAATAACAACAACAATAAAAAAACTCTCAGGGAATACGCTCGCGCGCAGTGTAAGAGATCTAGATGAAGGCAGCATTCCCTCCATGAATTACTGTCCATGAAAAGAATGATTCCAAAGGACCCATGAAAAATATTGAAAAAAAAACCTACATTTTAAGAACTTAATGAAACCCAACTAAAAAATCTATAAAAAGGTAAGAGAAAAGAAAAAACAATAAGGAAAGCGGTATATATATTTTTTTTCCAATAAAGACAGTCACAAACAAAACACAAACAGACAAACAAAGACTCAAAGAGAAAAAAACAACCACCCACCACCTAGGTAATGCAGCCTATGCTACGAACGGCCTGATTGGCCACCTCGTGTGCTGGATGAACAAAAGGTCTCCCTGTCGCGGCTTGTTCGCCCCCCTGAGAGCAGAAACCACCATCTGTCTACCCATCTTCCTCACAGCGCCAGACTTGAAACTCTTACAACCTGCGCCCAAGATACCCCTAACCAACTTGTGACATTCTCCAGGTGCCTTCCACACTAGTTGATGATTACTTGGTTGTTGATCACCACGGTTGAGCCGCTTCGTCAGAGGAACACTTGTTGCCTAGAACCAAACTTCCTCCTACATCTTCCTCTTGGTACCTGCAACATACTCACCTTGAACCGTAACAACAAGTTGAGCCCCCTTGTAAAATGATGACGTCTCCTTGAACCCTTGCAGCCACCCAAGGATGCAACAAACTTAAAAAGACCATCTTGTTGTTGTGCCTATGGGATCCCTCCTCCCAACTTCCACGGAACATCTGAAGCATCCTCCATATCCTGATTGAGTAAGACTCCTGTAGAACTCGAAATTTGTCCCATAGAATGTGGGGGGACCTCCTCCACTATCATGCTCTCCCCACTCCGACAACGGTTTGCAGCAACTCGTACTATCATAAAAATCATACTCCTTGGATCATAAAAGGAGATTGTCTTCTTCCGCAACACCTGTTCATAGGTGTTGCCTGAGATGGATAAAGTATCGCCCCTGATGCCTGTTTTCAGAAATTTTTTGAAGGATTTAACATCTGCTCTGTCCTCCATGACCAGATTGAAAGCCGGAGATCGTGCAGAACTTGAACAAGTCCTATCCTCCATGCATAGCATTGAGTTTTTTGAAGGCGGAAGGGATGAGGACACCTCATACCCCCCTCCCCCACAAAACCATTCGCCTGCACCTTGGAGCAACTCCCCTGTACTCCATGCTCGTTACCCATCTTCCTTTTCTTTAGCCTTAAATTCAGCAGTGCAGTTCCCAATCCCTTCACAATATCAAGCTTTGAATCTCCCTGCGAGTCATTAATGGGACACGATCTTGATTCTGTGTCGTTTTTTGAGGAATAACTTGTTTTTTGTGCATGGTAGAGGTTATCACCCACTCTAGTTCTTTCTTAACCTCACCATTTGATGGGTCTATCTCCAAAGCCCGGTTCAGCACTGTCCTCGCTTCATCCAAGCTCCCAAGCTTGGTTTGAGCCACTCCACATCAGTACAAAGCCTTAACATTGTTTGGTTCAAATCTTAACACAAACCTACATGCTTCAACAACCTTTGAAAACCCTTCCAATTTCAATTCACATGCCGCAATATTCAGCTTGATTGAAAGGGTAACCTCCCACTGCAACACGAACTCCGATTCGGACATTGGTGCACTAGCACAAGCAAATTGTAGGCCTTTCCCATACCGTCGGACAACACTATCATATTGTCCAGCTTTGAAAAGCTGATTACCTTCCTCTTCAAACTTCCTCGCTACAAGAATGGCTTGACTAGGGTGTTCCATCTGCCCCAAAAGGTTTAAGACATCCCCATTAAAGTCAATTTCCCAAGAAGCCAACAATACACCCCAAGGAGTAATCGCACCTATCCTCCAAACAGGACCACACCGACTTGACCTCAGCTCCAACTCTAAAGGACAACTACGGTACCCCAACCACCGAGACTACAAACCAACCAAGCAACAGCCACTGCCCACCAAACACCAAACACTATGCACCCAAATCTAACAGAACCCCCCACGTCCACCCAAGCCTTTCTTAGAACGAAAATGAAAACCAAATCACAAAGGCAAGAAAGACGATAACACAGATCACTTACAGCAACTTGACCAACACTACCAGGATAGAATGAACCAAAGGCAGCAAGAGCACTGTGTTCACCATTGATATCACGACCCCCGAGGACACACCGGCCAACCTTCGTCCAGTCTGGTTACAAGCTGAAACCTCCTGTCTTCACCCTCCTGCCTCCCGCAACCTATTCCAGAGGGTCGCCGGAAGACGCCAGCCACACCCTCAACCTTTCACCTGGATCCCTAGCTCTGACCAAACCGAGAAAAAGATAGCTAGATGCACTCTTGAACCAAAAGGCTGGCTCGCGCGAGCTACCGGCAAGCCCCTGAGTCTCACCGCACTCCTCCCGCAGCGGTAGCAGCACCCGGAAAACGAGGCGACACCGGCCCAGACACCCCCACACACACAGAACAGTGACAGAAAAACACCACTTAAAACACCCGGAAGACTAGCTAACTCTAAACGAACAAGGTGGAAAACAACAGATCGGGGAACGACGGTGCCGGCGACGGCCGTCAACCGGCCTGTCACCGGCATCGGGGTAGAGAATTAATGAATGAGCGCTATGGTAGTTGGCTGACTTTTACTCCTGGAGTGAATGACAAAACCTACCTTACCTATCACACAAGGAAAATAAGCTTTGGTCGTTAGTTAAAATCGGTATATACATGTAAGCTTCATGAACATTTATCTTTAAAAAAAAAAAAAGTTAATGAGCATTTATCACCGGTTCACTAATGGATGGAGTATAGAGTACTCCTTAATTACACTCAGTTCTCTGTGTACCTTCATTTTATATTGCCTAATTCTTTTTTTATGTATTTTTCTTTTTTTTTTTGTTGGAGCGGGGGGGGGGGGGTAGGGGGGCTAAATATTATGCCTTTCCATGAGATCATAGAACCCATGTCAAGAATGAACCCATCTTTTTCCTTCTAAAAAAGGGGGTTTGATTTTAAGTTAGAGATGACCCAATATAAGTGAACTATAATATTTTAAGGGATATTTAACGTGCTAAATTATAAAAAAGTGGGGACCTAAAAAAATAAGGTTGCAACCCTTTTTCTTATTACTAGTAAAGAATGTTCGTGCTTTGCACAAGCTATAAATTATAGGTCTACAATATAAATTTGGTAAAATAATGTTCATTAAATTTATTATATTAAGTAGATATTACAAATAATAATATTATATTATATTTAATTTTCAAATACATTGTACAACAATTTAGTTTTCATACTAACATAAAATCTTTTAAAGATTGTTGTATGTTAACAATTTTAATGTTTTCATTGTACAAATATTATAATTGTATCAAAATATATTTACATAATACACCAATCGTGTTTACCTAAAACTGAAATACACACGAGTCAGGTTGTTAGAGTGAAATTTACAAGAAACCAAAATACACTCGACCCGTATTTACCTTAAAAAGAAACTTTTTTACGATCAAAGAACATCTGACCCGTATTTACCTAAATTTGAAATATACTAGAGTCATGTTTTTAGAGTGAAATTTAACTTAAATCGAAATGCACCCGACCCTTGTTTACCCCAAACCAGATATAGAGTCCACATATTGTTTAGTTATTGTACTCGAGGGTAAAAGAGTAAATTCATGTGTAACACAAGCAAGCAGAGTAGGCAGCAAAACACAAAAGCCCCATTCACACTTTTACTATAGAGTATATGATATGATATGAAAAATTTCAGTTCGATTCACTAACTACTGCCCGTCTATCTATTCTTATTGTATAAAATTTTTCTTATTCTAGCCAGAATTCAGCGTCAATAAGGGTTGTTGGCCCCGCGTCTATGGTCATAGGTTTTGGGTACCAATGAGGACTTTCAAGTGCAGATGCCTATTTTAGGTAATGTTCTTTTGTACGGTTCTACACCGCACCTGCTATATTTTTCCACAATTATCACATTCCTGTCATACCATACCGTATTATTCCACACCTTACCGCAACAATCATAACTACTAAATGAACATTTATTATTATTATTATTATTATTATTATTATTATTATTATTATTATTATTATTATTATTATTATTATTATTATTATTATTATTATTATTATTATTTAGTAGAGTTTGATAAATGATATAAAATGGAGGGCACTCAGGTAAATAAATGAAATGGTGGAGGGTATTTAGGTAAATCAAAATTGGGACATACTTGGCTCCTTGTCCACTTTTTATAGTAGTATAGAAAAATGTTGGGAAGTTTACCAATGCAAAGAACACAACCTCATCATTCCTTAAATTTATAATTGTTTAATAATCCAAGAAATCGATATCACTTTATATTCTTAAGTTGCAATGTGCGTGATGCAATTTAAGTACCAGAGGCTTTTACTAAAATATGTTTATACTTATGGACACAAGAATTATACAGGTATTTATATATATTTAATTTTTTCATTTTCTATTAAATAATAGTTAGTGAATTATATGTATTACGTAGGCCAATGACAATAATGTGTTACTCCCACATATATTGTTTAGATAAAACTAAACCATACAACTATCATTCTGCTATATATTTTCAATGTGCATGGCATCGTAAACAAGTAGTTGTTAAATCAATAATCCTATTTATTTTAGATTTGTACTTACATAATATTATGATAGAGACAAGTTCAAATAAATATCTAATTTTTACCGGTAAACTGATATAGTTCGAATGTTTATTGTATTTTAGACTTGTTCATACATAATATAATGATCGTGACAAGTTCAAATAAATATCTAATTTTTACTGGTAAACTGATATAGTTCGAATGTTCAAATAAATATCTAATTTTCGTAGGCAAAGTCTTTCTTTCTTTCTTTTCAATTTTGTCTTGAATTTTCTCCGAAAAAAAAGGTTGGGTGGCGACTCCTTCCAAACCAAAACATATCAAAATTGCCTAAATCATCTTTATAATAGTTTTACAATGAACCGGTGCAACTTTGAGGTGATTTTGTGCGTTTTTAAATAGTGGTCTAACATTTTGTGAACAAGTGGATGCTCACTCCTAAAGTTTAATTTCATTATTCATGAAATGCACACAATAAAGGGAAGATGATTTTACAGTTACTATTCAAAAAGAGTGTCAATTCTTAATGAGTTTTAAAAAGTAAACCTTAGCAAATTTTCTATCCCGCGGATATTAAAGTCTAAAAGACGAGAAAATTGTCCACATATACAGAATAGGTGGCTTCACATTATTCTCGTAGACGTCGTCGTGCTTACTGTCCTAAATTCCGTTGATCTTTATGTTATTCAGGTCCTGGGGAAAACCTACGATGGGCTCCCATCTTCAAATGTGGACAAGGAAGAGTCAAAGTTAACTCCTTCGGTGAAAATGGCATGATAATGGTTAGGCAACAAGTTTTTCTCGTTGTTTTGCTTTGCGCTTCTTTAGGTAGAGGTAGGGTGTCTACCCTTATCATGTCTTCAATTTTCTTTTTGGGTCTAACACTATTCATGTCGTGACCCCTGCAATGGTGGTACTTACAGAACTTATTTTGATCCCAACTCTTGGGCTTGACATCTGGCTCTCCTCTTGGTAGGTTAGCTCGAGGATCCCCTTATTTACAAGCCTTTCAAGTGTCTGAGCAATGGAACATCCTATGGGGTATATGTTTCATATTTGGGTAGCATCACGTTGAACTTACGTTGGAGCTAGATCTTTCTAACCTTGAGTGGACGCATTATTCCATTTGTCATCACCTCTAGTTGGACACACAAGTCATTTAATTAATCAATGTTCTTCATGTCATGGTATCCAGATGGCGAGTGAGACTTCTTTTAAGGCCTTTTTTTTAACGTAGAGAGTTGTAAGCCAAGAGGGAAATTATCATTTACTTGAGATAGCTTAATGTGCTACCTCTGATAGTAATCAAGGATGAAATCATCGTCTTTTTCCTTGAGTGTCGTCAAGTCATCGACTCTGGCATGCTTCCTTTGAATGTGGCTATAATGATTTGAAGAGTGCCATAAAAGTTTAGTCTAGTCATCTTTCACTTGTGACAGCATATCAAACCTTTAACTCTTTGGCTAGGGTGACGGAAAGATAGTAACGTATATATTGGTGTACATTTTGTTTAACATAGATAACCTCTTAAAGTCCTTAGTATGATGATTTGGTTTTTCAAAAGACCTCAATTTTGTATTGGGAACCTCAACATTGCTGAACACCTTCACCGGGGGACGGGCAAGTATCTTCACATCCATAGACTGGCCAGCAAATATGAGAACAATGCTCATTTATTTGGTTAACCCTCCCATTTTCTCTTAGAGAGCCTCGAAGGAAGGGTCCTCTATCAGATAAGGATTCTCCATGAAGATTCTTGGGTTTCCCTTAGGTCTACTCGAAGTGGAGGACACCTCAAAAGTTTGGTTTACCATTCCTTTCCCATTTGAAGAACTTGCACCTACGGACTCATTTGTTTCTTTCTTAGTGGGCTCAAGCCTATATTCTCAAATTGGTCCACTTCATCCTCCTCATATGGACCTAAGCGCAGTTTTAATTTATGTTAATTTTGGTGTTAGTCTATGGCATGCCATCCATCACTTGTTGTTCATCAAACCTCTTTTTTGTTAGTTGACCATGTTCATGATGGTTCATGAAGACCAGACCTTGCATCCTAACGAACATGCCCTAAAGATGTTTGGTAATCACAATCTCAAAGTTAGTCTTCTACACATGTGTTTCTTTGGCCATTTCTTTTGATATAGAGGTCTTGCTGACCTTGGCTTAGATGGCAGGTGGAATGTAATTTGGATTTGGTACGAACCAGCCTGTGCTAGGATCTCTGATTCAGGCTCAATTATGATCTCTTATCCAGCTTGTTTGGAAATCAACTGAGGTTTAAGATTTCTGATCTTGCCTGTTTGGAAATCAATTAAGGTTTAAGATTTGTCTCCGACACTTGCCTACCCAATGCATGCATGGGTTACCACTTACAAACCTACATGGGACACTAAACATGGACATGATGTCTACATCATGACCCAGGGAAGACTTATCCACTCTTTATGCTTGCATGGCCAACTCTAGATGGCTTGACAAGATGTTACAATAAACGAATATCCATCGGGTCCCTACTTAGATCGGGTTACGTCTCGATTTAGTCCTTTTTAGGATCATATTTGAGTCGAAGATACAATGAACATCCAGGCATATAGATGTAGATATCATGAAAGAGTGCATAAAACCAACAACAAATGTACGTATTGGCTATAAGAAAAAGTCCATAAGGCATAAACAGAGTAATGGGCCAGGCAGACGTATAGGTCGACCATCCTTCAGCTTCTAACGATGTTGGATAAAACGCATGGGGTGGGCCTGGTTTAAATTAGCCAGCCTAGACTCTTTCTAGGTTTTGAATTACGCTTGTTCGTGTGATTCTACGCGGGCGACAATAACACCCGACACTCATGGGGCCTACTAACTAGAATCAATTTACAAATGTTACATGACTTGACATAGCATACGAATGATGGAGTAACCTATTTAAAGGTTCTAAGTTTGATGGCTAATGGGTTGGATAAAAACTGGTACGTCATGTACATTGCCCTTTGTGCACCACCCTTATATGGAATTTATGAAGAGAGTATTAAGGGTTTTTCTCTTTGACTTGTGAAGAAGCCTTAGAGTACTAGATGGGTGGTAGGAGAGATTTAATGCTTAACGATGTATGTGCATCACACATGTAGAGACCACCCACTCCCTAGTAGTAAAATAAGGTTAAAGAACCTAAACCATTCTTTTTTGCTCCCCTGCTATAAAGGGGCAGGAGTAGGCTCATATATAGTATGTCTAGTCCAAAAATAATTAATTTATTTTCTCCCTCTTACAATTTTACAAAAATCTATCCTTTTTAAGTTTTACTCTCTTCTGAAGTTTAACTCCTTAGTGGAGTCACCAATTTGTAGATCTTGAAAAATTCGCCCTTTTAGGGAACATTTTCCATTGCGTTGCTTATAGTGGGCATGATATTGCTTAATGCTTAAATAGTTATTAAGAATACTAACAATTCTTAGGAATCATGAACTTGTAATTTTAACATGAAAATATCGATAATTCGAGTTAGTAACTAAGATCACTAATGAAAAAACTCATATGAATGGTAACATGACGTTAATTGAACTAGCAACAAAGGTCGATTGGCCTTCCTTGTGCTAGACTTGTGGCTCGATAGTCCACAGATCTGAAAGAGAGTTCATCCAAATAGTAAGGCCTCAAGCCACAATACACGAATAATAAGGGAATGTCAAGGCTAGTTAAACAGTAAGGTCGGTTGGCCTTAATATAAAACAGCCTCAACTTTCCCTTATTATTTCGCATATTATGGCCAGATTTATTACCTTAATTAGAAACGCGAATGATAAAAATATAAACAAATTAAATTATGGAAATCATAACTGAAACTGTTGCTAGTTGGTTTTAAAGATAAACTAACAAACTTTAAAGAAAAGACTCTGGCCTACGAGCCAGATATTGGATTCGAGGGTAAGCTTACAAATCAAAGGATTAATGAGTTCTCTGACTTGCATGTTTTAACAAAAAACAAACTATTCTAAAAACTGATTTAGTTAGAAAGTGTAGAAGGGGAGAAATTTGATAGATTTCATATTAGAACTATTATGTCATGCAAAAGACAATAAAAATTTAAAAGTTACATAGATCATTACAAGATTAATTTGCACGATTTACAAGAATAAATGTAATAACGAAATTAAAAGAAATCAAGTTGGCCTAATAGAAGTTCACTTAGCGTGCAAAGAAAGTGGGTGAGAAGTAGAGAGAATTCAATCAGAGTCAATACGCTAAGAGAAATATTTGTATTTACAATGGAAGGGTTGCGAATTAATAAAAAGATTGTCGAAATAAATAAAATGGATATTGGTTGACAATATACTGACCTCTGGGAGTATATTACTGTAATATACCAATCCTTATTATTGGACAATAAATATCCCTGACCTTGATACTTATGTGAGATTATTATTCTAATAATGACTGTGGAGGTGGTGATTGGTGAACTGATCTACGTGCAAACATGGCAGGCAGAGATAAAATAACTGGCCCTTGCACAATAACCCTATTAACGCCTCCTCCCACTAACCTACATTAAAAAAACCATGTTAACCTTTAAGAGTCTTTGAACTAAACCTTTAAGAGTGAACATCCACTTGTTGCAAACTCTTCTAAATTTAATCCAATTTTCTCATTCAAATATTAGGCTCGGAAGTGAGTGATTTATGCAAATATTATTTAGAAATATCAGAGGAAAACCCTAAAGTTGCATCGGTACATTGTAAAACCATGTTAACCATAGTTTATGCAATCTCCGATGTGTTTTAGTTCGAAATGGGAGTCGCCACCAGAATTTTTAAGGGAAAAGCCAAGATAAAACCAAAAAGGAAAATAAGAAAGACTTCGCTTGTGAAACCCAAGAATGGATCCGGGGGTAAGGCTACAAACTCGAAAGGAAAAGACCTTAAGAGTCCGCCTCTCACAAAAGGAAAGACTCTACTAAAAGTTTAAAGATGTGTTTTTGATAAAGTTTGGAAGAGAAATAAATAACAACTTTACAAAATTACTTCACTGAACATGCAACAAATAAGAATGAAAGAAAATACAACATGTACACTTTATTTACATAAAAAGGAAACAATTAAAAGCTTACATTGTGACCTTTCTTTAGGGAAGCCTTGCCTAGCCTTTGTAGAAGCCTCTTTGGATGCCTTTGAAAGCCTTGAATACTCCTCTTGAATACGCCAAAACGGTGCCAAAAGTGGGGGGGAAAGAATATGGAAAATGAGGGTATGAAGAAAGGTAGAAAAGGGCTTTTTGCGAGGTTTTTGAGTTATATGAAGTTAGGCCTTTTGTGGAGCTTCTAGGGATTTATGGGAGGATAATGGAAGGTAAGATGATAATGGAGATAAGGAGTTTAAAGGAGTTGAGAAATGAAGATAATAATTATAGGAAAAGCGATGGAAAGAATAGGAAAAAGATAGGAGAAATGATAGGAAGAAAGGCTCTTTTTGTGATGTTTTAGGATAGTTTTGTGATATTTTTGGGAGGTTTTATGGGAGATTTATGTGGAGATGAGGGACGATAGGATCAGAGTATGGATTAGGGAATTGAAGAAGGTGGAGGAATGGAGATTATGATGGTAAGAATATGGGGGAAAGATGATAGAAAAGGTGTAGGAAGAAAGGGCTTTTTTATGGTGTTTTTGAGATGTTTTTAGCTAGGCTTTTGTGGTGTTTATGTAAGAATGGATAGGATGAGGGTTTAGAGGCTTAAGTTAGGATGAGATAAGAGATTATGGAGGTAAGAAAGTGGTGGAAAGATGATAGAGGAGGTGGTAGAAAGATGATAATAAAATAGAGATTAGAGAGATGATGAGAGAATGGAAGAATGGATGAATGAGAGTGTAGGAGAGGAAGAATGAGTGAATGATTGAGTGATTTTGGCTTCATCAAGAGGGGTATTTATAGGCTTATAAGAGGCTTAGGATACATGCATATACAATCACATTCATGCCTCGGATTTGTACAGTTGACTGGCACATACAACTAGGTGGCAAGGGGAGTGTTTTTGGTGGACGGTGGAGTTGGAAGGCTGAATCTGGGTGTGGGCGGAGCTAAAGGCCCACTGGCCTTGTGAAAGGGGAGGATTTATCGAGCTCTTGTTCATGTATTCTTGGATGGTGAGGGTTTGAATAGAGTGCACTCGAAGTCAGCTCGTTCACACTTGGACGGTGGGAGCTTATTTGCGAGCTTTATGCATGTTTTTGTAAGGTTTTGAACTTGAGACCTCTTGGAAGCATTTTGCATGTGATATTTAATTAGCTTTTTCATGGCTTGCATGGCTAAATGAAGCTTAATCGCTTACGTAAAGATCATGCATGCAATAGGCTAGGAAATTCACATGTAATGGTGCATGTGTGCTCATCCGAACTTGTGCATGTGGAGTGCATGCGAGCAAGTGTCTTGGCTTATCTTTGGCTTGACTTGGCTTCCCTAATTTCCTTATTCTAACTAAAGTACATAATTAAAGTACATAAAGAGGAAATAAAAAAATTACATTAATGGTATAATGAACTATGCTAAAGTCCGATGTCTAAACTAGCTCATCGATTGGCTTCTTCTTCTTTATTTTTGCTTCGTGTTTATATAGTTATGCTATATATTTATGTGTCAAAATTCAGTGTCTACAAAAGGTCAAGGATATTGTTGTCCAATAGTAAATGTTGCTATATTAAGATCCAATACCCCTAACACTCTGCTTGGGAGGAGAGTTAAAATGGAGAGTAGGGGTTCATAGGAGTAAAGGAGAGTGAGGGTATGTGAGGGTTCATAAGGGTAAACTACTTACCCCTGTTTGGGAGAACAATTTGAAGAGTTTATAAGAGTAAAATATTAATTGACATATTTGCCCTTTCATATTATATGTAGTTCAATATAATACCCATACATTTGCTCTAATACTCATTCTCTCTCTCTCTCCCTCTCTCTCTCTCTCTCTCTCTCTCTCTCTCTCTCTCTCTCTCTCTCTCTCTCTCTCTCTATATATATATATATATATATATATATACACACACATACACACATACTCTTTGAGCAACACTTTTCTCTCAATATATTCTCACTCTACCCTCTTTTTCTCCCTCTCTCCACCCTCTCAGTCTACTCTCTCTCTATCCTCCCCCCCCCTCCCCCTCTCTTTCTCTCTCTCTCTTTCTCTCTCTATATACTGCGGGGGGGTTCCATTTTCCTATTACTGGGAGCTTTGGGTGTTGGTTTATATGGTTCTATTGAACCAACATTTAATTTTGAAACATTAGTTAATCAATCATATCCTCTGGCATTAGAAATAATATTCTATATTGGATTTTTTTATTGCTTTTACTATCAAACTACCGATTATTCCTTTACATACATGGTTACCGGATACCCATGGACAAACACATTACAGTACTTGTATTCTTCTAGCGGGAATCTTATTAAAAATGGGAGCGTATGGATTGGTTCGTATCAAGATAATGGATTCCTATTCGAAGAGTGCATAATCGCATGGATAAGCTCACACTAACCCGTCAATTTGTGATGATCCAATTCGGGATTTTCCTTGAGTGGTATCAGGAAGGAATTGGAATGTAATAATATCGACTCATGCAGAAGAAAAGGTTCTTTATTGATTCAAACGCTGTACATATGGGATAGGGATAAAGGAAGAGGAAAAATCGAGGATTTCACATAGTACTTTTGATCGAAAAAGAAAAATCAATCTGATTTAATTATTTCGTACCCTTCGCTCAATGAGAAAATGGGTCATATTCTAGAGAGAGAGAGATGAGAGATAGAAAGAGAGAGCAAGATGCGAGAGAGAGAGAGAGAGAGAGAGAGAGAGATGCGACTCAGTGAGTGAGTGAGAGAGAGAGAGAGAGAGAGAGAGAGATGAGAGAGAGAGAGAGAGAGAGAGAGAGAGAGAGAGAGATGCGAGAGAGATAGAGAAAGGGGGAGAGATGCGAACTGAGTGTGAGAGAGAGAGTGAGAAAGAGAGACAGAGATGTGTGTGTGTGTGTGTATGAGTGATAGAGAGAGAGAGAGAGAGAGATGTGTGTGTGTAAGAGAGAGAATGAGAGAGAGATGTGTGTGTGTAAGAGAGAGAAAGAGAGATGAGAGAGAGAGTGATATGTGTGTGTGTAAGAGAGAGAAAGAGATGAGAGAGAGAGTGATGTGTGTGTGTGAGAGAGAAAGAGAGAGAGAGAGAGAGAGAGAGAGATGGATGTGTGTGTATGTTATGATTCAATTAGGGTTAAGGGTAATATGGTAATTTTTTATTGTATGTATGTTATAATTTAATTAAACACCTCTTTATACCCCAAATTGGTGTGCTAAAAAAGTAAGGGTTAAGAGGGATAAAGGGGGTAAACGTCACTCCCTCTTACTCTCCCTTACCCTCTCTCACTCTCTTCCCAAGCATGGGTAAGGAGGAGTAAGTACCCTCCTTAGGGTCCCATCCTCATGAACTACAACCTCGGGGATTTTTTATGTACCTCCTCCCTAATCCTTACCAATTAAGGATCTATCTCTTGAGAAGCTCAAATCTCATCCACCAACATTGGTTGGAGCACTATTGCAAATGGTCCTTGTTTGTCTTCCCTCATTGTGACATTTTTCTTCATCTTGTTAAACTTGTTTCATAGGTTTGAGTATGTGACTAACAAATGGTTCACCGTCGTTAATTGAGCTTCACGTATTTGCAGATTGAAGGCCCATTTTATAAGCTTGTTCCACTTCTTCCTTTTCATTTCCTTTGATTTGTATATATTCTATTGTATTCTTGATTTTTCTTTAGGTGGTGCGCCCCATTTGAATGTACGTATTGGATACTAGATGTGGGAACCGTGTGGGGTCGGGTCACCAACACTTTTGAGTTTCTTGTTCTTTAGTGTTTGCTATTGACCCTTTTGAGACTCTTCCCATCACAATAAAGGCATTGTGAAGTTCAATTGTGGGTTGGGGGGGGGGTATTCTCTTTAGCTTTTGGGTAGTTTAGTTAGTTTAGGTTTCTATGCTTTGAAAAAAAAAATCGTCAGAAAAAGAGAAAAATCAAGTGAAAATCCTTAAAAGATTTTGTTTTTCTTCGTTAGAAGTAGCTTATGGTTATAATTATGCTCTTAGCTGCTTAGATAGCTTTGTTAGTTACCCAAAAATAGTGGTTATGTGCATGCCAAACCTATTCTTCGGTTGTGACCATGAGATATTCTATATTTTCTTCCACTTCGCAAATTGGTTTCCTTACCCTTAAAGCACATCTAGTTTGTTTTCATGATTTCTTGGTTAGAAGGTTTTTGTTTTGGTTTTTCATGCTTTTTATGCTCTTAATAAGTCGGTGAAACCAACAAGGGTTGGTGTGAGTGGGCGGCACTCACACCCCTTAAGTACTTCGTATACGTATAGAGAAACCTTAGTTCGGAGGGTAACACCTTTTTCGAAGGCCCATCCAAATTCCCGAAATACCCGGCATAGAAACAAAAGAAAAAAATGAAAAGAAAATGTAAAATATATATATATATATATATATATATATATATATATATATATATATATATATTATATATGCCAGAAAGTTGGTTTACCAACGTGGTTTGGCGTGGGTGGTTCATAGCCCCTCGCCCCCTTAAATAAATTGTTTACGAGCGGAGAGAAACCACGCTAGAAGAGTAATCCCATCATGGATCGCATTATATCTCGAAACATGTCAACAAAAAAAAATGAATGAATACACTGTGAAACCTCCCCTTATATAACCTGTAGCCCTCATCGAGCCTAGGGAGCCAAAGGCGGGGGGTGACATACATCAGTAAATAATTAACAAAAATGAGCACGGATGCGTGGATATGTGAGACTTCACCGTCTTGCCCTTATTTGAATGAAAATAAAAACTAGAGACATTTGCATTTGCGCACAAGGAATCCGTTGAGCAAAGTTGAAGTGGAAAATCTGAAAGATTGGTCTCACCCGACTCTATTTTCTTGGAATGTACATATTAACTGCTTTTGGTTGATCACTAATGTTGTTTGAGTAGCTTTTGCATAGCTGTGATCATGAGATCTTCCTTCCTTTTCTAAAAAGCTTTGATTTTCACTTCCATTTCTTCTTTTCTTTTCTTTTCTTTGGCTTTTGTGGGTATATCTTCTATAAATCCTCAGGAGACCACACTCGTCCACCCGGCTGCACAGGGGTTTAAGGGGCTAAATGCGCCAGCGATTCTTGAGAAAGTGAGTGAGGTGTTTTATGTGTTTTGTTTTCCATTTGTTTGTTTCGCTCGGGATGAGCAAAAGTTCAAGTGTGTGTGTGGGGGGAGCGGGGGAGGGGAGGAGGGAATTTAGGCTCAGTTTTGAGCCTAAATATCGCTCATTGTCCGTGGCCTTTATGTTCAACCTTTTGATAGAAGTGTGTTTCTCATGCATTTTTTATCAATTTGTAGGTTTTTTTCCCGAAGACTATCCATTTGAGCTTAATTGAGCAAAACCAATCGAAAAGTGACGAGCTACAAGGACATTCTTGCAAAACCTGATTGCGGGGCTAAGTCCTAGGGGGTACTTGAGGCACCCTGAGCCAAGAATGAGGGAAGAATAAAGGACAAGGTCAAGGAAACAAGCAAAAAAAAAAAAGGCTCACAGGCAGCGTCGCGGCCGTGACACATACTGTTAAGCCCACGACGCCCTCATGGCTGCCACTCAAGTTCCAAGCAGGAGTGGTCGTGACATCCAATGTCACACCCGTGACCCCTCCAATGAGCATCATGACAACCCTGGCCGAAGTTTGTCACGATCATGACATCCGACTCGTGACTGTGACGCCCAAGAGACCCTTTTTCCCTAGCAGCAGGGTCGTGGCCGCATGATCGAGAGAACTCCCGAATCACTCTGTCACAGTCGTGACACACTTGATCGCGACCGTGAAACCTAAAGGGACGTGACATTACGACATGAGATGTCACGCCCACGATACACCACTCCAGAGAAAATTGAAAATCGCCTAGACAAAGCCATCGTGGTTTTGACTCCTTAATAAATGTTAGCCACCCAGTTTTTCTATTTTTGAAATGCTTCTAGGTGGACAAATACTTCACACTTCTATGGTTTGTAAAAATCTCACAATGTACCCTAAAAAAGTAATGTTTCCATATTTTGAATGGGAAGACCATCTGAGCTAACTCTAAGTTATATGTGAGGTAATTCTTCTTATGTAGCTTCAATTTTCATGAGGCGTGGGCTATATCAATCATTTTGCATCAAAACACATCCTAACCCGTTTCGTGACACGTCGTTGTACACCTCACCTAAGGGTAGAGATAATAAAGCTGGAAAGGTTGCCTTTTCTCAAGTTCTCAGAAGAATTGTTCACACTTCTAAGTCCACTCATATTTCACTACGTTCCTGGTAAGATTAGTGAGATGTGTTACTATTTTGGAAAAATCCTTAACGAACCTCTGACAGTACCAAATTAACAGTAGGAAACTCTTAAGCTCTAATATATTCTTTGGTATTAGCCATTGGGTAATTGCCTCAATCTTTGGTATTAGCCATTGGGTAATTCAACATCCTTACATGATAAACAATCAACATCCAGACACCATGTGGCCAAGAAAAGCGACATTTCCCATTTAAAGCTTGCATTTTTTTTTTGTTTAATTTTGTTTACAAATCAGTCATCCCTAGTACATCGATGTAGACACCGGATTTTGTACCAGGACAAGTATACAAATCAGGAGTAACAAGAAAAGAGGTTAGAAGGAAAGCCAAGCCACCGGGCCTCCATCAATGAAGAGTTACCGGGACAACCCACCACAAAAGCCTTCATTTTCAACCCTTTCCACATACATATGCACACCATTTCGAACCCCATTTTTTTCCACAAGTCTCGTTGGCTCTATTTATTTGAGGAGAGCAAAATACACATCATAAGCTTTCCAACGCCTATTGAATTGCCTCAATCGGAGTCCGGATGAAAGAGTTATGGTCGTTTGAAGTTACACTTAGCCAGTTCAAAACTCACGCGGGTTTTAACAAATCCTGCGCCCAGAAATCTAGCCCAGTAAGCAAATCTGGCCCACTAGCTGAGACAAAACCCGCGCGGGTTTTAATCAGCAGAGGCGCCCAAGAAACAGAACCAGCCCAAGGCGCGCCTCGGCCCAGCTGC
The DNA here is from genome assembly GCA_029582165.1 of Portulaca oleracea. Lineage (NCBI taxonomy): Eukaryota > Viridiplantae > Streptophyta > Magnoliopsida > Caryophyllales > Portulacaceae > Portulaca > Portulaca oleracea. Next base: position 4,796,890 of record CM055878.1, on the reverse strand, counting down.
TTCAAAACCAACGCGGGTTTTCTATTACCTGATGCGCGTCTTCCCGGTGTTGGTTCCTGTCTTTCCCAGTGTCGATTCATATTGGTTCCAGTCTTTCCCAGTATCGATTCCAGTCTTTCCCGGTGTCGGTTCCAGTCTTTCCCGGTGTCGGTTCTACTCTTTCACAGTGTCGGTTCCAGTCTTTCCCGGTGTCGGTTCTAGTCTTTCCCAGTGTCGGTTCTAGTCTTTCCCGGTGTCGGTTCCAGTCTTTCCCGGTGTCGGTTCCAGTCTTTCCCGTTGTCGATTCTAGTCTTTCCCGATGTCGATGTTGATGATGGTGGGCACTTTTGGTGCCGAAGGACTTCATCGGACGCGTTGCTGATGGCCTTGGGGGTCGAGACTTCACCGGGCACGATGCCGATGGCTCGGAGATTGAGACTTCACCGGACGTGATGCCGGTGGCTCGGGACTACATCGAAACTCTGCCAATGGTCCGGAATAATGATGGCAGCGACCTCTTGTTCGGTAGCTGAGTGATGGTGGTCCCTTGTCGGCGACCTGTGAGTTGGCGACTTTTTATGCGGCAGCTTGATGGCGATGGTCCTTTTTAGCGGCCTGAAAATCATGCGAAAAAAATCGAGCATCAGCTTTATTGAAATAAAACGAAGGAGATTTGATTCTCACCCGCGGGCCGCAAAGTCTGAGTGTGTGCTCCGATTGTGGGCCGAAAATTTGGGCTGTAGGCGCTCCAAAACCCAGGCGGGTTTTGGCGTCCTTCATTGGGCCGTGTCTGCGCCTGGAACGCGTCCTCTGGGCCGCTTCTTCTGGATCAAGCAAAACCCAGGCGGGTTTTGTATATTTTTCTTCTTTTTTTTCTCTCGTGAAGGAATCAAAGTGGGGGCCGTTTCACTTGCGGTCATAAATCCTTTTTTGGAGAATTTTGCGTTTGGCAAAAGGATAACCTTTCGAATTTTCGACCAATGAAATGCGTTTGGCATCTCGAGGCGGTTACTAAAAACGAGTGGCTCACACTCACCCGCCCTTTCTATAAATTCAAGTGCATTTCCTTCATTTCCTTCACATCTTCATCTCCTACATCTCTCTAGCTTACTATTTCTCTCTCTAGAAAATAAACCTTGCCCTTTTTTGAAGTAACTCTCGGGTTTGAAAAGATGCAACCTCGAAGTCACAGAAATCCACCTCTTCCTCATGCGGCGGCTTAGCCTCATGAGCGGTCTTCGCGACGCAACTTCGTTCCCCGCATGGAAGTGGCTACCTCTGATCTCGTTGTTGAATCTTGGAACCATGCTTGGTTTTACCATTCCCATAGCAAGGTAATCCTTTAAACCTTCTTATTGCACTTAGTTTAGTGTAAAAATGAGCAAGCATGAATTTATTTTTCATACTTTGTCGATTTTTAGCTATTTTAAGTATACATGTTAGGATGTAAGGTGACCCATTTTCTGCATTTTGACCGAAAAACATCTGCGAATAGTTTGCAAAAATGGACCAAAAATATTTTGTACGCATTTTGGGCCAATTATCCGAGTAGCGGCCCACTAGGCGGAATAAAACCCAGGCAGGTTTTATGTCCGGCTTATTGCGTGTTTTGGGCCGGTCAACTGGGCTAGGCGGAGTCAAACCCTAGGCGGGTTTTGACTCGCCTTCCCTCTTTTGCTGGACCGCCTCATGGGCCTTGACTGTGGGCTTGATTGAGTCAAAGCCTAGGCGGGTTTTGGACTCAAATATCCCCACTTTTGTTGCTAAACCAGCTCGGGCCGTGATATTTGGACTTGTTTGTTTGCTTCATGGGTCGTGTGGCGATGAGCCCAAAGTCTTTGAGTCGGCTTGGGTCCATGAAATCATGCTTAGAGCCCCCATTCTAAAATGACGCCTTTTAAATTTTACCCTTAGGAGGATAACCTGAAAACTCCTGGCGCCTTAAAAGAGCCTATTAAGGAAACATAATCAATCCCGGGGAATTTTGTCCAAGAGATTTTAACCGCGGCAGGCTTCATGCCTTTCTGGAAATGCTTGGAGGCTTGGAAGAAAAGGACGTTCCGTACTATTGGTCGAGCGATGGCAGAGAGGTTGTGGGATTCCACCAACACATTCCACTTCCCGGTGGGTGAGATGACAGTCACACCTAAAGATTTTGTCATGATCACCGGCCTTCCTTGGGGCGGGCAGGACATGGTCTTCAACGCAGATGTTCCTCCTGTAGTTCTGGATTTGCTGACTCTCGTGTCTGCGTGTTTGGGGCGTCGGCAAGGTCTCCCTAACCTTTCCTATAAGCTCTTCGAGATGACCATTCGCGATGCGAACTTCCAAAACCTGCCTCTAGAGCAACGCCGTTTTATTTTTATGGCATATGTCATCTCTGCTACGCTCTTTGCCAACCATGGGGATAACATTTCTCTGTCCTGGTTTCGGAACCTCCTCAACTTTGATAATATCCAAAACCTGAACTGGGCAAGGCGGCCTATGCCAACTTCATCCATTGGCTCCGTCGTGGCGTCCGTCTTTCATCGGATGCAGATCCAGTCTATCTCCATGCAGCCCAGGCTCGCTACCAGTATGGTCCTTCCTTGTGGAAGGTGCTCGAGGTATGTGCTCGATCCTTTTCCTAGTTTGACATATCGTGCATGCAGTCGTGGGCATATCAGTATATCTTGGCCCTGGGAATTCGCTCAAAGAAGAACAAGATAGTGCCAGCTGCTGAACGCTGGACTATTGAGGGCATACATGATAAGAAGTACAAGTCGGGGGCTCTCGACCTTATTCGCGACATTTTGGATAACTTGCAACCGGTATCTCCTTACTCCTGATGCCTTTTCTATCTTCTTTGGCATGCCATGTTTAAATGTATCCTTCTTCTTGCAGGACCAAATAAATTGGCGTCCTTGGGCAGACTTTGACATCAGAGGGTTGCCACAACCTCTGGATCGGGTGGAACACGACACCCGTTTTCGCCTCTTGATTGAAGGGCCTTATGGCTATGTGTGGTATTTAGGGGAGAGGGCCTCGAGGCAAATTTTGGAAGGTTACCCTGGCCTCATTCCCCTAGATCCTCCAGTACAAAGGTTAGAGCCATGGCGGATTGACTCGACCATTTTGAGGGATCTAGTCCGGGGTCAATCATTTGACGATTTCGAGCACAACGTTCCCAGGATCAGTTCGATGAAAAGTTTCAGCGTTATCTTAGCCGCTTGGCTCCTCGAGTGGTATGTATCTTCCTTCTTCGTCCTTGTCATGTTTTGGCCGTTTTCTAACTGGAAAGTCTACAGCTTGGACCCTACGCTAAGGCTGCCGAAGTGAGGGCTCCTCAAGAGAGACGAAAGATCGGTCGTTTCTTGGAAGTAGAGCACAGTAGTGAGTGCTCCGCACTTAAAGAATTCGACCGTAAACCTGTAAGACTCGGTTTTATGTTGCCTCCTTTTACCATGTATACCACTTGTGAATGATCCCTTATTTTTGCTATTTTCCAGCCGCGGTGGGGAATTCTCCGGCAGCTGACTAAGGAGTGGAGCACCATGAGGAAATTCATTGATCGAGGCTTCACTGGTTCGGGGAGATACCAAGGTGCCGCTGCCAGAGGGCCGATATGGAGGCCAATGCAGAGTCTGTTCCTAGAGAACCACCTCGCCATTCCACTACAAGCGCTCCTCGCACAGAGCCCCCACGTCGCTCTTCGGTTGGGGAATATTCCACTCGAGGTCGATCTCGGGAGGAAGTTGGAGGGTCTTTTCGTCCTCCTCTAGCAGCTGTACCAGAGGGTCGGGGCAATGGCATTCTGATCGAAGGTCAGCACTCCACTGGATCCCATCGTAGCAGGTCTGGTAGCAGAGGTCGTCGCTCTCCAAGCATGGAAGAGGACATGGCTCAGATGTCCTTGGAGGAACCATTGGGTCATGGAGGGTCATATTACAGCAATGGATATGGTGAAGCTCAGCCTCATCCTTACTGGGTGGAGGATGCTTCCGAATCAAGCGCCACCTATCGGCCTCCTCCTTCTCGTCATACCCCGACTTCAGTGCGCTCTTCTCGTCGTGGTCGTGAAATGGTAGTGAGGGACCGCGATTCAGGTGCATCCGTAGGGTATCCTGGCGGCCAGGCCTTAGCGGATGACGCTACTTCGCGTCCTGCACCTTATGATGCTTTATCTTTTGGTTCTGGTTCTGCGGGCTGGCCTATCCCTGCTCCTGAGATGGGTCCGTCATGGCCCACGGGTTCCCAAGAGTGGACTGTGCCTCAGCACTCCTGGCTGGGTGGATCTGCTTCTTCCGGTTGGCTCGTCCCTCGCTATGGAACTGATCCGGTATAGCCTACTCATTCTGCTGACTGGCAGGTTCCTGATCATTCCTGGCTGCTGCTTCACAGGAGCCCTCTGTGTCTTCGCCGTCGAGTGTGCGTCCTTCGGAAATGCCCTTGACCGGGCCATCACCTCCTGTGCAGACTGCTCCTGGACCTGACTATTATTCTTGGGATACCTACTTCGGCGTGGCCGGCGCTTCTAATGCAGGAGCCTCAAATGTAGGGGGCAACTTGGCGGAGGACAGCGGCGATTCCGGTTCCCTGTGGTGATCACCTTTATGCAATGCAAGACTCTTTTTTAATTTTATTTTCTTTTTATTTTATTTTATTTTATGCGCGACTCTTTGTAACGTATTTTTATTTTATGCAAGACTCGAACTGGGTGTATGCACAACTTGACGCTTTTATTTAATGCAATTTTGAATGATTTTCTACATGATGGGATTAATTCCAATTAATCACGCTTCCCCAAAAAGAAAATAAAATAAAAAGGACAAAAACTTAAGTGTCGGAGATAGCTTAAGCGAAAAAAAAACAGAACCGGACACCATTGGGCCGATAACAGGAACCGGAATATCAAAAATACACAAACAGGCCAATCGAAGCAAAACCCGATACAATACTACACAAATGGGCCGCGGAAACAGGAAAACGGGCCCAGAACACTTAAAACCTAGGCGGGTTTTAAGCGGTAGAGGGAGTCGGGTCGGAGCTGGCTGGCGCGCGTGGGGAGATCTGGCAAGGTTAAAACCCGCCTGGGTTTTAACCTTTTTTTTCTTTTTTTTTTTGTTTTTCGCCGTTGAAGAAAGGCTTGAATCATGGGATATGATGGCAACGGCTATGTGACTGTTTGCTGGCCGATTTGCTCCATTTTTTTATCATGGATGAAAGTGTATAAATACCACCTCCTTTGCCATGGAGATCACCCATCATCTTCCATTTCCATCTAAAAAGGCCTCCTAAAATGACAAAAAAGAAATCCTCTTATCATGGCCTTCGAGAAGAAGCTCGCTACTTGGATGAGCACTTTATGCAGAGACGAGAAGAAAGAGCTCGGGGATATAATCTGACGAAATTGCTAAGTCTTCGACAGGCGAGAGTCAACCATGACTTTATTCGAGCGGCGAGCTCCTTTTGGGATCCGAAGATGCATGTTTTCCGCTTTTCCTTGAAAGAGTTATGCCCACTACCCGAAGAGTGGTCGTCCATTCTTGGGACAAATCATTTTGCGCGACCGACATCACCTCCAACTGTGGCCGACAATACCAAACAATACAAGGAATTGCTATGCCTTCCGAACCGAGTCATAGGAAGCGCATTATTTGGCGATAAGGTACATTTCCAAACCATTGTCGAATATTTTCAATCGCCTGACACTTTGGAGTATGGTCCCGTGATACGAGTGCAAGCACTCGTATTATGCCTTCTTGGAGAATTTTGCTTTTATCATGGCGGGCGAAGAACCGGGCCGGCGGGCTTAATTCAAATTGTTGAAGATATGGCTCGAGGTTTTAATCCAGTGTCGTTGATGTTGGCGGAAACTATGATGGGTTTGGACAATCCGGATCTGGAATATGAGCTTCGTGGGAGCCCCCTACTTCTTCAGGTACATTTCCTCCTTCATCCCTCATTTTTTTCTTCAAAACTGCCTACTGCCTTTAAAACCCAGGCAGGTTTTAAGGTTTTTTTTTATATTTTTTTTTCGTTAGTTGGGAGAATAATTGGTATGCAATCATAACCCATGCTAACTTTATGGGCAGATATGGCTCATGGAGCATTTGGGCCTTATTGAAGATCCTCGTAACCCCTCGGCGCTTGCAAATTATTGTCAAATGAGGCGCAAATATACCGAGCTTCGATCGGTAGCTGAATGGATCGCCTTTTTGAAGGAACCCCGTGACATCGCGTGGTGGATCGAGTGGTGGCATGTTCCCCAAAATATGACCAGTGATTATCGCAACGCCTATGTGTGCATCGGCGGCTTAACACATATGACTTTCTATTTTCCGGAGCGGGTATTGCGAAAGATGGGTCGCAAACAGAGCATCCCCGAACGACTATGTGAAGCCCCCGAACAATTGAAGCTTCGCGGCTCGGTGATAGAGTCTTGGCTGAAGTATAGGGCAAGAAGGCCGACCCTTAAGGCTCCGTCAAAGGCAGATGTATCAGAGATCGCGGACTCTGAATATCACGGGTGGCTGATCGCGGCTGTCGAGTCTCGCCGTGCTGGAGAGGCGCTTAGAAGTCGAACATCCATGAGGGAGAGGTTGGGTCCTCGTTCTACGATAAAGGATCGTCTCGGCGCGAGGGTGACGGCAAAGGACCGGCTTGGTCCGAAGGTGGAGACGCGGAAATCTCATAAGCGAGCCTATAAACCTAAAAACAAAGAGATGGACCCAAACGAGCCTAAAGATATGGAGATTGATCATAAGACCACTGGCGACGTAGAGAAGGTGAAACAAAACTAGGAGATGGATGAAAGCGAAGGAACTGAACTGCTTTGCTAGAATAAACTTTTATTGAATTATGCCTTTTTGAATTTTCTTATTTACAAGCAGTGTACTTGCATTTTGATTATTAATAAAAGAAGAAGTGTTATTTACAATCATTGTGTTCTTGCAAATTTTATCTTTCTTCCTTTCATGAGCATAAATCGAATATTAACCAAGTGTCTGAAAATTGGATTTCCAGTTGCTTGGCTATATTAAGCATAATATCTCTTTAGCTGATCCAAATTTGTGGGTTGAATCACATCTTCTCCATCCATGGTGGCAAGCCGAGCTGCTCCTCCCGGTAAAATTTCCTTAATCATATAATGCCCTTTCCAATTAGGTGCAAACTTTCCCCTTGGGTCTTGTATTGGTGCCCTCATTTCCTTAAGCACTAGATCACCTTCTTGAAGTGAACGACCTTTCACCTTCTTATTAAAGGCGCGAGTGATTCTATTCTGATATACCTGAACATTATACAACGCCCTTAATCACCTTTCATCCATCAACATTAACTCCTCGAACCTTGCCTTAGCCCATTCTGCCTGCGGCAATTGGCTTTCTGCAACTATTCGTAATGACGGGATTGCTAACTCTATCGGCAGGACTGCTTCTATTCCATACACTAAGGAATATGGTGTTGCTCCTGTGGTAGTTCGAATTGAGGTTCGGTATCCCCATAAGGCAAACGCTAACTTGTCATGCCAATCCTTGTAAGTGAGGACCATCTTCTTAATGATTCCTATCACCGTTTTGTTGGTCGCTTCTACAGCTCCATTGGTTTGAGGTCGGTAAGGTGAAGACCGATGATGCTGAATTGTGTAATTGGTGAGCAAAACTTCTACTTCCTTTCGAAAATGACTCCCATTATCGCTGATGATCTCATGAGGTACCCATATCGGCATATAATGTTCTGAAGGATGAATTTGGCCACGTGCTTAGATGTGAGCTTGGCAAAAGAGGCTGCCTCTACCCACTTAGTGAAGTAATCAATAGCGACCAAAATGTGTTCATGTCCTCCTGTTCCGGTTGGGTGTATTTTGCCAATGATATCAATACCCCATACCGAGAATGGCCATGGAGAAGTGAGTGTCGTCAGATATGAAGGAGGTTGATGTTGCAGGTTGGCATACTCCTGACATTTGTGACATTTCCAAACAAAATTCAAGCAATCTGCTTCCATAATGGTCCAGTAGTAACCAGCTCTTTGAATCTTCTTCGCTAGCATGCGCCCATTCATGTGAGGCCCACACTCTCCTCCATGCACAGTAGTCATGACTTCCTTTGCACTTTTGGCACGAATGCACAACAAATTGATGCCTGTAGGTGACTTCTTGTACAAACGATCTTGGATCAAGCAGTATTGTGTTGCTAAAGCCCTGATCGCTCGTTGTCCTCGAGCATCTAACTTAGCTGGATATTCTCCCTTCCGAAGGAAATTGGATATGTTGAGAAACCATTTCTCAGTCTCTTCTTCTTGTGCTTTCATGACACAGACATACGCGGGTTCAGTCTGTCGCTCTACAATTACTGGTAGCTGGAGTGTGCCTGATGGGATGGATATCATTGAGGATAATTTAGCCAGAGCGTCGGCCAGTTCGTTGTGATCGCTAGAAAGGTATTGGAAATTGATCTTCTCGAACTGGTCAGCCAATCCCAAAAGCTTCTTCTGATAAGCTAATAGACACTCACTTCGAACTTTCCATGCGTTCTTAGCCTGGTTAATGATGAGGCTAGAGTCTCCAAGGACATTTATGTGGCATATTCCTAAAGTCAAAGCGACTTGTAGGCATTTAATGCATGCTTCATATTCCGCCGCATTATTAATAGCATCAAAATCTAATTTTACAGATACAGGGATATGTACACCTTCTGGGGATATTAACAGTACTCCTATTCCACAACCCATTTGATTAGAAGCTCCGTCAAAATACATTTCCCAAGTAACTTCATAAATCGCGAACACGTCTTCGTCTGGGATTTCCAAGTGAGTGCTTGGAGGTTCCTGTGACGGTGAAGCAGCCAGAGAATCTGAAACAACCCGCCGTTTAATAGATTTCTGAGGTAAGTATTGAAGGTTGAACTCGGAAAGCATGACTACCCATCGAGCGATGCGATTGTTGATGGTAGGTTGCTCCATGATCAATTTGATGGGATTGTTCTCAGCTATTACATATATTATGTGTGAGAGCATGTAGTGTCTCAGCTTTTTGGTGGCCCAAACTAACGCAAGAGCCATTTTTTCTGTTTGCATATCAACTTTCATAGTCTAGGAACTTCTTGCTCAAGTAGTAGATGGTGCTCTCTTGACCTTTAACCTTTTGAGCTAGCATAGCCCCCATTGCTGAGCTAGTCACGGTAAGGTAAAGGAGTAGAGGCTCATCTGGTACTGGCGGCATGAGAACTTGGGGATGTTGCAGATACTCCTTGATTTTCTCAAAAGCAGCTTGACATTGATCGTCCATTCTACTTTGCTTCCTTTCTTTAGCTTCTTGAACAAAGGTTCACAAGTCATGGTGAGCTTTGAAATGAACCTGCTGATTTACTGGATTCGGCCCAAGAAACCTCTTATCTCCTTTTCGGTCTTAGGGGTTGTAACTGTTGGATAGCCTTCATTTTTGAAGGATCAACTTCAATGCCCTGTTGGCTAACCACATAGCCTAGTAGCTTCCCAGAGGTAACACCGAAGGTGCACTTTGCTGGGTTGAGCCGCATCTTGTATTTGCGAAGTCGTAGAAAGAACTTCCAGAGGTTAGGAATATGACCCTCCCTTGTCTTGGACTTGACAATCATGTCATCAACATAAACTTCTACTTCAACGTGCATCATGTCATGTAGTAGGGTATTGGCAGTCCGCTGGTATGTTGCCTCGGCATTTTTGAAACCGAAGGGCATGACGATATAACAATGCGTACCCCATGGTGTGGTAAAGGAAGTCTTCTCCATATCTTCTTCTGCCATTTTTATTTGGTTGTAACCAGCATATCCATCCATAAAGGATAAGAGCTCATGTCCGCAAGTGTTATCCACCAATACATCAATGTGGGGTAGAGGGAAACTATCCTTGGGACTAGCCTTGTTAAGGTCTCGGAAGTCCACACACATGCGCACTTTCCCATCTTTCTTGGGTACCGGGACAATGTTAGCAATCCATTCAGGGTATTGGACTGCTTTGATGAACTTAGCGTTAAGCTGCTTGATCACCTCTTCTTCAATTTTCATAGCCCATTCAGGTTTGATCCTCCTAGCCTTTTGTTGCACCGATTTTGCATCGGGGAGCAAAGGTATGGTGTGCTCCGTAATTTCCCAGTCAATCCCTGACATGTCCTCGTAAGACCATGCGAACACATCCACAAACTCCTGGAGAAGCTCTGTAAATGCCACCCGTTCTTCTGCTGTGAGTGAACTACCTAATTTCAACTCCTGAGGTTGTTCTTTCGTGCCCACATTTATGGTGATGGTGTCTTCCAACACCGCCATCTTATGCTCATGTTCATTAGAAAATTCTTTTAAGGGTTCATTAAATTCCAGATAATTATTAGCGTAGCAGTTCAGGGAAGAGGGGAGAGAAGAATCAGAGTAAGCAGAAAGGTTCATTTTATTGAATGCAGAAATGAGTACATTGCCAGCAGACTCAAGACCAGACTCACTTAACTCTAGACTCTTAGGACCAGACTCTATGCCCATAGGAACAGACTCCCCTACAGATAAAACAAAGCTATTATTCTCAGCATCGACCCATGAGACCGCCTTGACTTCTTCTTCTTTAGTGATCATGAGACTTGGATCAAAGCTTGGGTTGGATAGCAATAACAGTGTCAGCTTCATACTCTCCTTTAACAGCTTCTTGTTCGAACAGCATGCAAATATGTTGCTTCAGCAAGGTGAGTCCATTCCAATGGTGGCTGCTTGTCCCAAGCGGGGATGAAAACAGTAGCCATGTTAATGGTGCAGTCATTAAAAACTTCTAACCCAGCGACCTGAACTCCCTTGTTCTTCAGGTAGTATGGTTCAGGGAATCCATAGCAAGGGAAGTCATCACCTTCCCTAATGAATTGTCCATTCAGGGTGAGTGGATAGGGCTTCATTTGGAACAAGGTAGGTGGGTTGTCCATCCTCTTCTACTCAGCTATGGCTATCTTGGCGAGCCTAACTTCCTTCTCAGTTGGCTTGTACCCTAAGTCGAACCGTCCCTTCTCTTTAAATGTCTTGAACACAGGAGGAATCTTGATTTTCGGATTCTTTCCTAGCGGCATCCCAGGGAAGTGTCCTTGTTTCCTGAGTATTGCATGCACTTTGGGATTTGAGTAGGGATCGAAGTCAAAAGAAGCTTCATCCTGGCTCAAATTCGCCACAAGTTCAAAGTTGTGAAGTTCTTCGTCCATAGAACTATGTTCTACCTCAAGGGTTGCTTGTTTGAGAGTGAAGACAGCATTGATGGATTCTCCCGATATGGTGATGACTTGTCTTTGGACCAGCATCTTTACCTTCTGGTGTAAGGTAGATGTTATAGCATTATAATCATGAAGCCACGGCCTCCCTAACAGCAGATTGAAGGAAGCTGGGATGTCTAGCACTACAAACTCCACATTTCGAGTGATATTGCCTGTAGTGATGGGCAATATTATAGACCCAACCGACTTTCGAGGAGAATTGTCGTAAGCCCTTAGTTGTACACCATTTTGAGCCAAGTGCTGCTGTTGGACTCCCAATTACTGTGCCGTCCTCCAAGGGCACACATTCACAGCTGAGCCATTATCAACCAGAACTAGAGGGATAGTTTTGTTGGAACATTGCATTGTGAGTTATAATGCTTTGTTGTGGGATACCCCTCCCTGAGGCAGATCTTCAATCCCGAAGGTAAAAGATTCTTGTTGGGTAATCACATGAGCAACTAGAGATTCAGAAGTTGTTGTGGGAGATACTGTTAATGCAGTAAGAGTATCCATCATCTTCTGTCTGTGTGCCTGTGAGGTACAAATCAATTGCCAGATGGTAACATCAGCCTTGGTCTTCTTGAGTTATGTAAGGAGAGGATCTTCAGGTGCGACACGGTTGTCGTTGGTAACCATTGGTGTAGGACTAGAAATAACCATTGGGGTGGTGGTGTTCCTGTTTTTATGGCGACCTGATCGAGTGAGAAATGCTACATCATCGGATGTTGGCTCATCTGGCTCCATCTTGGAGTATTCATGCTTCTCTTCGTCGTCGCTATACCAAATACCATGAATGGATAGGTCGTCATGAAAACCGAGCACTTTAGGGATAAGTTGGCCTGTTTCAACAATCAAAGTGGAAGGATCAAAGCTACAAACTCCATGAAAGATAGCGTTGGTATGCTCAGGCATAGGGTTGCTTTGATTGTTGGGCTTTTGAGCAGCTTTCGGCATGGGTAGTGTCCCATCCCTTATCATATCTTCTATTTTGTTCTTGAGAGACCAACATTTCTCAGTATCATGTCCTCGGCAACGATGGTAGCGGCAGAATTCATCCAAATTCTTTGCTCTTGTTGCTGATTCTTCCCTTGGCAAAGGTAGGACCAAAAAACCCTTCTTGACCAATCGATTAAGAGCTTGTGAGTAACATACGTCCAATGGCGTGTAAGTCTCATACTTTGGTATGAAAGGCCCCTTGCGCTGGATAAAGTTAGTTTCCATGATCTTAGGAGGGTGGCTAGACGCACTAGTGGCCCTCCTGTTGGAACTAGACCCCTTCCATCCAGGCGAAGTGGTCTTATCATTATGCATTGCCTCTAGCTGTACACAGATGTCCTTCAAGTAGTCAAAGTCTTTGATGACGTGATATCCCAAGTGTTTGGATAAAGTGCCTTTTAGCCCTTGCTTGAAAGTAGACAGCTGTACGCGAAGAGGGATTGTCTCATTGATGTGAGACAGCTTGGTATGCCATCGCTCAAAGTAATCCAGGAAGGATTCGTCATCTCGTTGCTTCATGGTGGTCAACTCATCCACCGTAGCCTGCTTCCTCTGGATGCGGCTGTAGTGATTAATGAAAGCTTTGAACAGTTCGTTCCAATCGGCCTTTGTTTGAAGTGGTAAGGCGTGATACCATACCTTGGCTTCGCCATCTAGAGTGGATGGGAAAACAATAGAGTATAAACCGACATCAATTCGGTTTAATGGTTCTAGCCTCATGAACTCTTCAATGTGATGAACTGGGTTTTCAGAGGGTTTGAACCTGATGTTTGGTACCTCAACTTTATCAGCTATCTTCAGAATTGGCTGAACAGGTAATGGCACTTCCAGATATTTGTCAGCAAAGGCCGGCACAGTGCTCATTGCTTTGGTAAGGCTTTCTAATTTCTGTTCAAGGGCCTAAACGGCTGGATCCTTCACAGGTTTAGATGCCTCAGGGGTATCGGCTTTTGTCTTGGACATCCCACTCCCTCAACATTTGGGAATATCTTGATGATTTCAGGTTCGGACTCATATCCCTGCATTTCTTCATCGTCTTCCTTAATATTCAATCCTAGTTTGGTATTGATTTTAGTAATGGCTTGCAGTATACCATCCATCACTTGCTGTTGCTCATTCAGCCTTTTCCCCACCTTCTGCTCTTGTTCTAAGGTATTGGCAAATACCAGACCTTGCATTTTGGTATAGAGGTCATCCAAATGTTTCGTGATGTTAGCTTCGGTGCTCTGGACCGGGATCTCTTGGAATTGTTCTCCAGACATGATGTTGTCACTGGTTGCCGATGGATCGTAGCAAGGATTTGGAATCAAACAGCCTGTTCGTGGATCTCGAATGCGGGCTCGGAGTCGATCACCAATGATGCATGTATGAAAATTCAAAGTTAAGACACTTGATAACATTCTCCGACACATTCTACCTGATGCATGCATGTTCTAGATGACCTATATGATCTTTGACACATGTATGCTGACATAACGGACTCACCCACTTTTTGGGAGTGCATGGCCTAACTCTATTTGGACCTAAAAACAGAACATTATAAAGGGCCGAATAAAGTCAACATAGTGACCGGGTTATAAGTTGGCAGACCATGGTCAGTGTTTCTCAATTCGGATGGGCCCGCTCCACTGGCCGACCGTTTTAAGGAGAATTCGTAACCTAGCCCAATAACTCATACAGCTCAAACCATATTGGCTCTTATGCGGACGAAAATAATGTTCAACAAAACCGGCAACCCACTTTTTTTTTAAAGTTTTTCCTTTTTATAATAATTTTTTTTAATTCGAGGAAAATGGGTATTGTAAAGTACTGGATAAAGTCAACAATAAGTGAGTCATAATCAATTTATGGGCTTAATTGACAAATCCTATATGGTTGGGCCTAACAACGGGCCGGCCATAAGTGTGATGGATTTATTAATTAAATCGATAAATTAATTTACTCAAGCCTAGTGACTCTTATGCAGTCTAAAATGTTATCCATTAACTTTGTTAGACTTTTAATTCATTTTTGGACCTTTGTTAAGAGAATTTCATAAAGTACCATATAATATCATCAAAGGTGAGTCAATTTTTATTTATTAATCAAGATAATCAACTTTCGAGCATAAATGGGCCCTTCCACTTGGGCTAACCAAAATGCCTTTGAGTTAATTATATTAATCAATAAATAATCCTTTTCTCAACCTAATGAATTTTATATCGACTAGAACAAAACCTCCAAACTAGGGTCGACTATTTTACAAAACACAAGAAAAGGGGAGGGATACACATAGCACATAGCATACACATGGAAGGGTACTCTAAACCAAGGCTCTAAATTCATGGACTTTTATGGTTGGGTATATAGCCTACCGCATGCCTTCGCCCCAGTTCTTCATACCATAAGGTAAGTAAGGGTATTTCTCAAAGAACTTCAAGGAAGCTCTCGGAGTGTGACATCGGGAGAGGAGCGACCAAATTCTTAGAGATGTAGAGTTCATCCCCATAGTAGTGGCCTCCCGCTCTCAAGGGAAATCTTAGGTAACTTAAACATCGCCTTTGTGCTAACGTGTCAAAAGACCCGATTAGTGGCCCGGTATGCAAGGGATGCCTAAACGAATAATAAAATTGCGAAATAAATTAACTTCTCCCTTTTATACTTTCAAATCAATTTGATTTTTTCAAGTTTTACCCTCTTTTTAAAGTTTAAGTCCCCAGTGGAGTCGCCAATCTGTAGGAAGGCCCCGGAACCCTCCCGTTCGGGGAAATTGTTTCGGGTGCCACTACTTAAACGATTGGGAGCCGACTAAGGTTTCTTAATCCTTAAATAAGGATATTTTTTATTTTCGGAATTCATTTTCGTGGTGATGAAACTTTATTTATTTACAAACCCATTTTTTATTAATTAAATTATCCGTAATTACACAAATTAATTTAATAACAATTTAATCCCGGCCCACTTAGTAAATCCAAGCCCATAAGAGAACCAGTGGGCCACTAAAATCAGCCAACACCCGCCTGGGTTTTAGCGAATTCTAGGCTAGGCCATTGATCTCTTCGGCCCAAAGGGAAATTGTGTTGAAAATGATAAAACTCGTCTAGGTTTTATCATTTTCTGGCCCATTTCTCTCGAGATCCTCCTTAGATAAATGTTGGACATGAATTAAATTATTTTCTTAAATTAATTTTGTGTAAGAAATCGAATACTTTAAATAGTTAAATGAGTTTGTAAAATTGTAAAAGAGTCGCCAGCCGATTTAAGGAAAATCGACAAACCATAAAATAAGAAAAGAAAGACTCCGGTCTACGAACCCGATTTCTAGATTCGGGGGTAAGGTTACGAATTCGAGAGTTATAAGAACTCTCGAATCCGCCTGTTATAAAACAGACTCTACTAAAATCAACATTGAAAAGAAAGAGAGCGGGGAGAAGTTTGATTAATTTCGCAGAATTATTATTCGAATCATGCAATATAAAACAAATGCGATTTTATTTTACAAAATATGTACAAGCACGGAATTAAATAAAGGATTACATGATTAAATACAATAATTTAAATCAAAGAACCGAACCTTGCTTAAGGTGTAGCGCCAATAAATTTGATCCCTTGAGTTGCCCCTTTGACTTGAAACCCGTATGAGAAAATGTGGATGGTTTAGGAAAAGTGGTGTATGGATGATTGTATGGTTGTCAAGAATATGATTTGAGAAAGGGATTATGGGAGAAAAAGTAGTATAATATGGATGTGGTGTGGGAAGGTGATTTTGTGATGGAGGATGATGGAGGTATAATATGGAGATAATGGGAGGATAGAATAATGATAGGGGATGAGGAGAGTTTGAGAGAGTGGAAGTATAATATGGTGGGAGAGTAGAGTAAGTATATTAGATGATGATTGTTGGTGAAATGAAGGTGAAATAGAGGGGGTATATATAAGTGAAAGGGTGAAGGATTTGGAGGGAAAAGGTGGGGGGTATACCCCAAAAATCATGTCATCTCAGATCAAAACCTAGGCGGGTTTCATGGGGTCAATGGCAAATTCAAGGCACGTGGCTTTTATCAAGGGATTGCATGGAATCAAAAGAAATTGGTGCTAAAAAGCTTAAAAAACCGCGGCGGGTTTTGATAATATTATCACGCGGATCAGTGACGTGGATTGAAACGACGTCGCCTGCTAGTCCGCTAAAAACCCAGGCGGGTTTTGAGAATTTTGGGCCAAGGCGCGTGACTGGGCCTGTTTCTGCATGGGCCGGTTCAATAAAAGTTAAAACCCCAGTGGGTTTTAACAATTATTTGCAGCTTATTTATTTTCCTTGGGCTCGGCTTATTGATCCCTTGGGCCTAATGACCTGTTTATTACTTGGCCCGTCTGAATTGCATATTTTGTTGGGTCGGAATTATACCGGTATAAATTCCGGTGTCTATACCTGGCTTGCTGCGACGCGTGTTTTTGTGTCCAAATGCTATGTTTTGTTTTAATTTTCCCCATTAGTGTAAATACCCTCTTAGCTTATTTTCCAAGAAAGCTTTTGATGATTATAAACATGCTTATGCATTTTTTTAGGGTTTCCCCTAGTTTTCTCCCAAAAATCTTGATTACTTTATCCAAGTTATTTTGGTGGTGTTTCAAGTCATCTCTTTATTGATCATTTGGTGGATGTTTCCTTTATGATGATCATGGTGGGGTGTTAGGCCATTGGTGGTGGTTCTACCTTTATCCTAAGGTCATATCCAATCCCATTTGGTGCTCAAGCTTGTGGTTGATTGATTTGGTTCTTCTTCATTGTTATTGATCTTTGTTCAAGGTTATTGTTGATAGTTCAAGCATGGATGGTTGAAATTGCATCATATTTCAACTCTATGATTATGGGTGTTCAATGGCTTTGTCTCCTCTCATCCATCTCCAACTCAAGCTATTTCATTACTCCCCTTCACGCGCACGCTCCATTTGGTATAGGAGCCTTGGTTTTTCATTTAGCTTTAGTTTTTTCATTGTTCTTACTAGTGTGTTCTCTAGTGTTGGTTTTTGTTGATTGTATACAAATACTTGTGATCCCCATTCCCTTTGCTATCCAAGAGTGCTAGAATACGTTGTATTGTGTTTGTATTTGTTTGATTCGAGGTCATTTGGAGCTTTGAGGAGAAGTTGGAAATCAGTGCACGGAAGGTGTTCGATGAAATGTCTGAGTGAAAAAAACACAAAGAACCCTTAGCAAAACACTATCCAACTACAAAAGAACCCCTAAACTCCACAAAAACAACCCAAACACAATCCGTTCTTCACCCTTCCTTCGATATGGATGGCGAAAATAGCTCCACTCGAGAGAAATCAAGCCGTCGCCATAGTTCTCAACTTCGAGCTCTCGAGAACCGACTCACCACCACCTTTGAGAATTGATTTCTCCACCATCGAGCGGACTCTTGAGCACCTTAAGGTCAAATTAAACAACATTGCTTTGAACCTCCAAGATCAATCCCGGAAGTGTGTCAAATGTAGATGTGTGGGACACGATGCTTTGTAATGTCCGACAATGGCTGTGGTCGATGCATATAAGTGACGTGGCCGAAGAATCTTTTGGCGTGGAATAGCATATAAGTGACGTGGCCGAAGAAGTTAAGCAAGAAAAGGTCGATGCTTTGCCCGACGAAGGAGCTTCCGTTGAACCTTGTGAGGCTTCCGAAGCTATTGTTGAAGCTCCAAGCCAAGAGGTGGTTGAGAACATCGATCTTGCCCTTCCTCTTATCCTTGTTGAAGAGGCCCAAGAAGAATCTCCTTTGATTTTATCATTCCCACCAACCAAGGAATTAAACAACAATGGCGATGACTCCCATTCCCTTCCATCCGTGGGCACTCAAATTCTTCTCCATAAGAAGAACAAGGTAACCCAAGACTCTCCTATAAAATTTATTGAATCATGCTTGGAAGATGGACGTTGTTGTATAGAGTCTTTGGGTGAGTCGTGCATGATCTATGGGAGTCATTGGTTGTTTGAGAATGTTTATTGGCGTGATAAGTTGTATGATGAGTATGTGATGTCCACGATGGAAAAGTCTAAATATTTTGAGTACCATGCTAGGAACCTTGGTGTTCATTTGGTGTCTAGTGACAAGTTTGGGTTTGTTG
This sequence comes from Portulaca oleracea, assembly GCA_029582165.1. NCBI lineage: Eukaryota > Viridiplantae > Streptophyta > Magnoliopsida > Caryophyllales > Portulacaceae > Portulaca > Portulaca oleracea. The sequence goes on along the minus strand of CM055878.1, from coordinate 4,778,571 downwards.
AAACCTTGATTCTAGCTCAACCCATATTTATGAGGTCGTCATTTGTGTCATCCCTCAATGGATATTATTTGAATGTTGGTCGTGGTGACGTGAACTCTTTGAATGAGTCATACATGTTATATGGTCGTCATTGATAGTTCAAGAATTCTATTCAGATGTTGGTTGGGTCATTGTCCATCACGCTCCCGCTACTTTCCCTATTCTGGAGCTATCTTGATGCTCTTATACTCCTCATTTGGTGTTTCCTACAACGTGTCCTTCCTATGCCTTTGAAACCACCGTTAACCACCAAAAAAAAATCTAGGTGGGAAGTGAGTTGAAGAACCTCCTATCGAGCGACACACGAGATGAGTGTGCTCGTGGTTAGGACAAGCGATTCTTGGCTTTGCCATTACCGCGTAGCAAGCTTAGTGAGGTTGAGCGTTTCCTAACTCCGCAAAATGTTCCTACTTCTGTCCTTTTTCCTTCACCCCCAAACCTCTTCAAGAATTCCTATTCATTCAAGAAGGGTGGAGTTCATAGTGTGATCATGATCGGTTTGTTATAGGGTTCAAGCAATGGGTGGGCGAGCCATGGAAAGTGCCTTCATCTTAACTCCCAATAGTTTAGGGCAACTCTTTTTCAAGAAGGTTAGTATGGAGCGTATCGGGTCAGGCCCCGAGCCACGAAAATCATGGTTACCAAGCTTTAAGTGGGACCCGGGACCTTGGAGGCGTATTCGGGTCATTGTTGGATGTGGTATCCACTTCAAGTAGGACCCCAGACCATGGGAGTGGAGCTACGGGTCCACAACATGACATACTTCGGGCCTTTAAAAGGGTTCGGAGTCCTTCGGCAAGAATAAGCGGAAAAGGGTCAACGTGGGTTGTTCAAATGGATGTACCTTCACTCTTTGGGTCATAACTCCTTCAATAAAACTTCTATGGGTCTTACATTTTGGGAGCTTAAAGTACACACTGAGAGCTTTCCATCAATATCTTATGGGCCCAAATTAGAGCCCCGATGAAGAAGTTTTGCGCATTTGAAGTCGGCAGAAAAAGCGCCGGAAAGGGTGTCGCGCCGCGACCTTCATACCAATTGGTATTCTTTGCATCGGAAGGGCGCCGCACTCCACGGCGATCATACCATACCGCGACTTGCTTGCCGCTAGGTCGTGTGTTTTTGTGTCCAAATGTTATGTTTTGTTTTAATTTTCTCCATTAGTATAGATACCCTCTTAGCTTATTTTTCAAGAAAGCTTTTGATGATTATAAACATGCTTATGCATTTTTTAGGGTTTTCTCCCAAAAATCTTGATTACTTTATCCAAGTTATTTTAGTGGTGTTTCAAGTCACATATTTATTGATCATTTGGTGGATGTTTCCTTTATGATGATCATGTTGGGGTGTTAGGCCACTGGTGGTGGTTCTACCTTTATCCAAGGGTCATATCCAATCCCATTTGGTGCTCAAGCTTGTGGTTGATTGATTTGGTTCTTCTTCATTGTTATTGATGTTTGTTTAAGGTTATTATTGATAGTTCAAGCATAGATGGTTGAAATTGCATCATATTTCAACGCTATGATTATGGGTGTTCAATGGGTTTGTCTCCTCTCATCCATCTCCAACTCAAGCTATTTCATTATTCCCCTCCACGCACACGCTCCAGTATGGTATTGAGAAGACCTATCTCATGTCAAAGGAACACTATTATTTGTCGCATATCGTTATAGATGTTGAGAATATGGTGATGCGTTGTTCTATTTGCAACCTAGCCAAGAGCCATGTATTATCTCAAGGATTATACACGCCATTGCCTATACCAAAAGGTCCTTGGGAAGATGTTAGTCTCGATTTCATCGTGGGACTACCAAGAACTCAAAGGGGAAAAGACTATCATGGTGGTAGTTAATCGTTTTTCAAAGATGGCTCACTTTGTTCCTTGTCACACCATTTATGATGTTGTTTGAGTTGCTGAATTATACTTCCAAGAGATTATAAAACTACATGGGATACCAAGGACTATGGTCTCGGACAGGGATGCTAAGTTCCTTAGTCACTTTTGGCTTACTCTATGAAAGAAGATGGGTACGAAGCTCAAGATCAGCACAACATGTCACCCCCAAACTGATGGGCAGACCGGGATCACCAATCGGACCCTTGGTTCCTAACTAAGGTCCTTGGTGAATAAAGATATAAGGGGTTGGATACATTACTCCCACATGCTAAATTTGCCTTCAATCGTGCCCCTAGCAAAGCAACTGGACGCTCACCCTTTCAAGTAGTGTATGGAAGAAACCCTATTACACCTATGGATCTCACGCCCATCACTACTACTTTGAGGTTCAGTCATGAAGCAAGTAAGAGAGCCCAAGAGATCCAAAAGCTACATGAAGAAGTAAAGGCGAGAATAGCTAAGTATACTCAGCAAACTTCAAGCTTAGCTAACAAGAAGATGAAGAAAGTCATATTCCAACCAGGAGATCTAGTATGGGTTCACTTGAAGAAGGAGAGATTTCCCTCTGAGAGGAAAGAAAAGTTGCTTCCTAGAGCTGATGGTCCGTTTGAAGTCTTGGAGAGGATTGGGGATAATGCATACACGCTTGCATTGAGTGATGATTATGGTGGAAGTGCAACGTTCAATGTAGCTGACCTTAAACCCTACTATGATGAAGAAGATAATCTTCCTAGTTTAAGGACAAACTCTTCTCAATAGGGGGGAGGATGAAGATTCGTCCAACTTGCCAAATCCAAAGGAGGTCCAATTCGTTCACATGGAAGTAGAGAAGGCCCTAGAAGAAGGATCCATCAAAGATGTCCAACGACCAACTCATGTGGTGTGTTCTATATTCCAAGAAGATGTCCAAACTAGCTAAAGCAGGAGCAAGTCACGTGCAAGGGACGCCCTTGAAGAGAAATGGAAGTAGTAATTGTGTTTTCCTTATTAGTAGCTAGTTTGTTATAGTAGTTGCATTTCCCTATTAGTAGTTGAGTTTGTTATAAGGCATAATGTCAAAGTAGTAGTTAATGTGTGTGGGACGTCAATTAGGAGAAGGAATCCTAGTCTTGGATCGCCAATTTTGTAACTAATCTAATTAAGATTAGGAAGGCCAAATCCTAGAAGGATTCATCCAATTGTAACTAATCCAATTAGGATTAGGAAAGCCAAATCCTAGGAGGATTTAGGCTACTTAGGCGTCAAGTTAGTGGTCCTAATAGGATTAGGACTTAGTCTAGTATATAAGGAGGTTTGTAACGTCCAAAGAGGACACACAACTTTTGATTGTGAATACAAACAAGCTTTTGCTTACCTTGAGAGTTTTCTATAACCCTCTTTCCTTTTCTACTATTGTATCTTCAATTGGCTATTCAAGTGGTGAGGTAGAGCTCGTCTCTTTCACTTAGAAGGTGTTTTTGTAACTAAGTAGAAGAACAAGAAGCCCTAGGGATTAGACTTGTGGTGTTTCTGTATCAAGTTCAATTCCTTTGAACTATCTAAGCTATCCATCCATACCCTAGGTCTAACGTCATCCTTACCCTCACCCTAAGTTGGTTGCACGTCTCCTTGATGTGTAATTGATCTCAAACTCTAGCTTTGTATCAGTTATACATCATTGCACGCCCCAAACCGATGTCTATAACTTAAGTTATAACTCTCCGAATAAACGATGTATACATTTGTATTTTCTGGACAGCTTGTTGAGTTGGTAGTTTTGGCCTCCGTAACCACTTTTTTTGACCCTCTTGATCAACTAGAAAGTTGTAGTACATGAGCTTAGCTTTCCAGAAAGTTCTCATGCTTAATGAAACGTTACTTGTGGGAGAAGTTATGGCCTTTCAAGTGGACCTTAAGATACAAGTTTAATTATTTAATAATTCTAGAATTCTACTAGGTTATTCTTCATTACTCTCATCCAAGTTAGGTTCTTATTTATGATTCCTATTCTTTCTTAAGTGTCCTAAAGAAGTCGTTACGCTCAGTTGTTCAAGTCCCTGCGAGTTTAAGTGTGTAAGTTGCATTGTCTAGGTACGTATATTGCTTGTAACTTTAAGTTACTTTTACAATTTATTTACGCCTAATTTATTATCTACTTAAGATTTATGTCATCTATTTTAAATTCTCATTGTCTTGGTCAAGTATAAGTAGGTTTTCATGTGATGTATGTACCAAGGTATGTTTTATCAAGTAATTTACCTTACTTTAAATAGTTAAGTTACATCCTTTTTGTTAAACCATTTACGTTATATAAGTACGAGCTTTGCCCAAGAGTATGTTTGGGATATTTTAGGTTATGATTACATTACTTAAGAGACCAGTTATGACAAATTTCACATGAGTAAGAATTCAAGTTTTTCCCTCATAAGTATTAAATAAAGGCCCCGTTCATGTTAATCGTGTCTGAGTGCACACCATGTTAATCGTGCCTTAGTGCACACCATGTTAACTGTGCCTTAGTGCACACCATGTTAATCGTGCCTTAGTGCACCCCAAGATAACCGTGTCTTAGTACATACCAGGATAGTTCGTGCCATAAGTGCACCCTATGAAAAATCTAGCCAGTACAGGATAATATCCACCATTTGAATCTCCTGATCGGTCCGAGTATGCGCAGACGGAGGCTTAGCCGATGATCACACGTAGGGGACCTTCAAGATAAACATGTAGCAACAAAGTTTTAAGTAAATCAAGTTATCTGAGTTATTTACGTTAAAGCGAAGCCTTATGAATGACTTACAGTTTTCCAAGTCTTGATATATTGGATTTAAAGATCCGATTTTATACTATAGCTCAATGTATGATTTATGTGCCTTCTAAATTTATGTTTTGTTATGCTCAAAGATAGAACTCTCAAGTTTGGTTCTACTTAAGTGTGTTTTTCGAAAATTCAAGAATAAGTTAAGTTGAGGTTTACGTCCTGGGTTTGTGCACCAGTTAAGTGTGATCGCCCTTTGTAAGTTATGTTTATGTTTGTTGTTTACTATCTGTCCTTTTGTTTTTAAACGTTTGGAACCGCGCTATTAACTAAAGTAAATTTCAAATATTTCTTACATTATAGGGGTATACGTGCTGAGTTTATGTCACTCTTCAAATTTCTTCTGTTTTATTTTAGGAAATCCAGCTAACGGTAAAGGCAAAGCACCCGAAGGACGAACCCCTAGGCCCCGCATAAGACGACAAAGGTGATTGGGTGTCTCGTGTTTTTTAAATGAAGGAGACTTGGTTTTGTTTTGGTTATGTATAGTTATGGAATTAGGAGTCTATGTTGAGGAGTACGTAAGTTCAAGTATATTTAATGATGGTTTGTGCACTATCAAAAAAAGGTCCTCCCCTTCCACGCTTAAAATAGCGTTTTTTAACGCTACTTTTTTTTTAGTAGCGTTAAAAAAATAGTCACGCCTATAAGCATGGCTGAGGACCCTTGCCACGGATAGATAAGTGTGGAAAGGGAATGTGTGGGGAAAATTTTGCCACACATTTATTACGCGTGCACGGAGCAGCACTCCACATTTTATAATTTTTTTCTTTTGAATCTAGATTCGAACCCCCGACTTCAGCGCATAAGAAGGGGTGACTAACCAAACGCTTACCACTTGAGTATCAAAGATTATATGATTCTAATAATTAATTTAATACTATATATACACAAGTATCACTTGACTTTTCTTTTTTTAATCTTCTATTTTAGCTTTAACTAATAGACTGGTACAATAAAAAATTATAATTATATTTTTTTTAATTATTCTTGAACTTAATCTAATACTATATGTACACAAATACCATTTGGCTTCTTCTTTTTTATCTTCTATTTTATCATTGATGGATATACTTAAAAAATCATAATTATAATTTTTTAAATATTTTGTTAGAGAAAGATATTTAAAGAATTATAATTAAAAAATTAATAGCAGTTTACCACGCTTATTATGCGTGGAAGAAGGGCTTCATTTAGAATCAACAATCACCTCACTTAATAAGCGTGGTACGACTCTTATAACATGTTGCCATGCTTATAAGTGTGCTTAATGTCTTACCACTCTTAATTTGCGGGGAAGGATGATGGAGTAGAAAATCACTCGCTTTTTCTACCCTCATTTAAATATGTGTGGGTATACAAGCGTGGAAATAAGCTCTTTTTCTTGTAGTGGTGATGTTTTTAAGTTAAACTCATGTTATGGTAATATGTTTTGGGGATATAGTACAGCCTTGTCCACCTCCGTGGACGGCGATAATATCTTCAGGTGCTTTTTTTCCACTGTGTTAATCATTAGGTTAGGTGAGTTGTTAGCTTAATCTAGTGATTAATAACCTGGGGGTGTCACAGACATCACTGTGCTAAACCCGTTCACCCACTCGTTCTCAAGAATCGTTACACCTTCACAAAAGGAGGGGCGGTGAGCATCTAATCAACGTGGCTTCGACGAGCCGTCCGTTGCTGGAGTATGGTGCTTGGGAGTTATGAACGACCCTCGAGGCCTTAGGACCAGACCGGGCCGTCTCGAGAAGTTGAAATTGATGGTAACAGGGTTCGGGTGTGGCTCTGGTTAATAACATGCAAGGTGGAAAGAGCTAAGCGAAGACAACATGCACAACAGGTGGTCGCGCCCGCTACAACACTCGTAGCACCCGCGACCATGGCAGCAAACCCAGGGGAAGGAACGCTCATACCGTCGCGCCCGCGACGCCATGAGGGCCAATACAGGGAAGTTGAATAGAACGCTGCACGCGACGCCACGTCGTTGCGCCCGCGACAAGAAGTGTAGCGCCCGCTTCCTCGCACTACCGTCGAATCGCCCTGCCAACTTCGACCTGTCGTGCCCGTGACCACCACCGCCACGCCCGTGACGGACCTATTTGCGCGTGTTTTGCGAAAATTAAAACGACTGTGTTTTGCTTTTTAATACCCGTTGTATAAGTACTCTATTTGCACTGTTTTCAAGGTAGATTTTGAATGAATATGCTAATGAAAAGCTAGAGTTTCCCTAATTTTCTCCTCAAATCATGTTTACTTTATCCAATTCTTTGGTGGTGTTGCAAGTCATTTCATTAGTGATTAATTGGTGGATTACCTTTAGATAATCATGGTGGAATGCTAGGACATTGGTGGTGGATTTCTTCCTTTATCTAAGGGTCATATCCAATCCTTTTGGTGTTCAAGTTTGTGTGAATGGATGATTGATTTGGGTTCCTCTTCAATAATATTGCTCATTATTCAAGGTTATTATCATTATCTCAAGCATGGATGTTTGAAACTACTTTATCCTTCTTCTCCATTGCTATGGGTAAGCAAGAAATCTCTTCACTCTTGCCAATCTAAGCCTCCTAACTCAAGCTATCATTATTCCACCATGCCCATTACGCTCCATTTGGTATCAGAGTCAAGGTTTGGACTAGCTTGAGTTTTGATTTCATTCCTCATTTGTTCATTTACTAGTAGAGTTTTCTATTGTTGGATTTTGGTGTGTTGTATACAAATATTGGTGTTCCCCATTCCTTGTGCCTCCAAGTATGTTGGAGATTCTTGTATTGTGTTGTGTTTATTGATTTTGATGCATATTACAGCTTTGAGGTGAAGTTGGAAAATGGTGCACGGAAGGTGTTCGATGAAATGTTAATCGTTAACCACAACAAAAAAAAAAAAAAAAAAAAACCAAGCCAAACACTAGCCAACTACAAGAAAAACCCCAAACTCCACAAACATTTCCAAACACAATCCGTCCTTCACCCTTCCTTTAATATGGACGAAGAAGTTAGTTCCAATCGAGAGGAGTCAAGCCATCGTGGTAGTCCTCACGCTAGAGCTATGCAGACTCGACTCTCCACCATTGAGCGCACCCTTGAGACTCTTGTGGCTCAGATGAACAACCTCGCCCAAGAGCGCCAAGGTTCTCCCTGTGACGAGCGTCTGAGGCCCCATCTGAGTCTTATCTGTCCTCCTCCTGCTTTTGAGTCGAATGACGATGATAGACACTCCATTCGACGACGTCGACGCCGGGAAATGGTTGAGAGGCCCCCTCGCGATGAGTTCCATGACGTCAAGATTGACATCCCATAGTTCAATGGTTCTAATGATCGCGACAAGTATCTTGAGTGGGTCAAGATGATGGAACGGATTTTTGAGACCAAAGAGTACAACGACGATAAATCCTTCAAAATCACAAGTTTTAGACTCACCAAGGCTACCTCACTTTGGTTCGAGAATGTTAAGGCGCAACGGGCTAGGGAAGGTTGATCGAGGATTACTTCATGGGCACGGCTTAAGCAATTGATGAACCGCCGGTTTTTGCCCAACACATACAAACAGGAGATCTTGAGGAAACTCTACTCCCTCACTCAAGGCAAAGGGTCTGTGAGCGACTATATTTAGGAGTTCGAGCAGCTCCTTATCAAAAGCGACCTTCAAGAACCCGAAGAGTAGACGATGATGTGATTCTTGAATGGGTTGGACCCCACTATTGCCAAGAAGATTGAGATACAACCCTATCATTCTCTGGATGAGTTGTGTAGTCCGTCTCTCAAAGTCGAGAGGCGAAGGAAAGATAGGTCTGACACCAAACCATTGTCTAGGCTCGGTTACTCACCTTCTAACCGGCCCCCTCCCGAATCCAACACTCGAAAGTCCAGTGAGACACCCAAGTCTACGTCAACGCCTAGAACTGACAAAGGAAAGGGACTTGCTATGACGTCTCCAACGGAACTTCCTCGACGGATGGAGGGTAGGAAGTGTTTTAAATGCCATGGGTGTGGCCATTATCAAGCGGATTGCCCGAGCCAATGGACTTTGACCCTCCAAGAGGTCCATGATATTGACGATAAGCTTCGAAAGGCATAGGAAGAGTCCGAAGTGGTTGTCAATGAGGAAGATGTAAGTGAAGAGGAGGATGTCGATCCCATACCGCTCGTGCAAGGAGGTGCCCTTTGTGTTGAGGAGGGTTTTGCATACCCATGAAATTCCTCTTAACAAGGCCCAAAGGGAATTGATCTTCCAATCGCGGTGTTTTTTTGGTGGTAAAGTGTGTGATCTTAACATTGATGGAGGGAGTTGCACGAATGTCACATCTACTTATTTGGTCGAGAAACTCAGATTACCTTTGTTACCTCACCCTCGATCATACTCACTCAAATCCCTCAACGATCAAGATGGCATCAAGGTAATCAAACAAATCCTAGTGAATTTGTCTTTTGGTGCTAACTATGATGGTTCCATGGTTTGTGATTTTGTTCCTATGAGTGCTTATTTAATTTTATTGGGGCATCCTTGGCAATTCGACAAGCAAACCGTGGATAATGGGTTGGAAAACACCTATACTTTTATCCATAGGGACAAGAGAATTAAGCTACTCTCGATAGCTCCTCATGAAACTAAATCTCCAAAATCCGGGATGGGAAGTGAGTTGAGGAACCTTCTCCTTTTGAGCGAAACACGGGATGAGTGTGCTCCTGGTGAGGAAGAGCTACCTCTAGCTTTGTGTTTACCTTGTTGCAAACCAAGTGAGAAAGATTGTTCCCGAGCACCCCCAAAGTTTTCTTGTTCCTTCCATTAGTCCCTTACCTCCACAAAACAAGCCTCCAACTACCTTCTTTCACTTGGATGATGGATACATCGTGGGGTTCGATGCTTGTTGGATGTTTAGTGTGATTGCTTATGGCCTTCGGGATGTTCGGAGTTCTATGGAGCCCAATTATGGAGATCGCCTCGGTTTTAATTCCCAAGAGTTAAGGGCAACTCTTTTTCAAGTGGGGAAGTATGAATCGTATCGGGTTCGGGTCTGAGCTTCCATAGTCGGGCTTGTGCTTAATGGCATGATGGGTAAACCCCCGATCCGACATCACCGCTCGTTCTCAAGAATCGTTACACCTTCACAAAAGGAGGGGTGGTGAGCATCAAGTTAGCGTGGCTTTGAGTATGGAGAGGCTCGGGACTTGTCAACGACCCCAGAGGCCTCGGGATCGAACCGGGCCGTCCCGAGAAGTTGAAATGGATGGTAACGATATTCAGGTGTGGCTCCGGTTAATAACTTGCAAGGTGGAAAGAGCTAAGCGAAGAAAATATGCACACCAGGTGGTTGCGCCCGCTACAACACTCGTAGCTTCTGCACCCATGGCAGCAAACCCAGGGGAAGGAACTCTCAAATCGTCGCGCCCGCGACGTTCTTTGTAGCGCCCGTGACGCCATGAGGGCCAATACAGGGAAGTTGGACATAACGATGTGTCACCCGTGACGCCTCGCCGTCGCGCCCGCTATGTCCGGTGTGTCACGCCCGCGACAGGAAGTGTAGCGCCCGCTACCTCGCGCTACCGCCGAATCGCCCTGCCAACTTCGACCTGTGCCCGCGACGGACCTGTCTGTGCATGTTTTATGGCAATTAAAACGATTGTGTTTTGATGCTTAATACCCCTTGTATAAATACTCTATTTGACTGTTTTCAATGTAGATTTTGCTAATTATGAATATGCTAATGAAAAAATAGGGTTTCCCTAATTTTCTCCTAAAATCTTGTTTACTTTATCCAATTCTTTGATAGTTGCAAGTCATCTCTTTAGTGATTATTTGGTGGATCACCTTTAGATAATTATGGTGCAATGTTAGGTCGTTGGTGGTGGATTTCTTTCTTTATCCAAGGGTCATGTCCAATCCTTTTGGTGTTCAAGTTTGTGTGAATGGATTATTGATTTAGGTTCCTCTTCAATATTATTGCTCATTATTCAAGGTTATTATCATTATCTCAAGCAAGGATGTTCGAAACTACTTTATCCTTCTTCTCCATTTTTATGGGTAAGCAAGAAATCTCTTCACTCTTGTCAATCTAAGCCTCCCAACTCAAGCTATCATTATTCCACCACGCCCATTATGCTCCAATCGCGATTTTTACATGCATGGATTAATGCATGTTTAATAAAAACCGAACAGATATCGAAATGGACGCCCATGTAAAGACAGTCCAGAATGGTTCGAATCAAAAATTCATATCCCACTCAATATTTAAGCTTTGCATAATCGGCCACGAGTTAGTTAACAAATTGAGTCTAGTTTATCACAATATTTTTTAATAATTTTTACATGCATGGATTGATACAGATTTAACAAAACCTAAACATCTACTAAAACTAGCGTGCATGCAAAGACAGTCTAGAATGGTTCGAATAAAACATTTATATCTCACTCAATACGTAAGCTTTGCATGATCGGCTACTTGGGTTAGTTCAAAAATTGAGTCTAGTATATCGCTATATTTTTAGAATAATTGCTCCATGCATGGATTAATATAGATTTAACAAAAACCGAACTTTTATTTAATTTGAAGCGCATGTAAAGACAATTTGAAATGGTTCGAATTAAAAATTCATATCTCACTCAATACTTAAGCTTTGCATGATTGGCCACTTGGGTTAGTTCACAAATTGACTCTAGTTTATCACTATATATTTAGAATAATTTTTACGTGCATGGATTAATACAGATTAAACAAAAACCGAACAGATATCAAAACTGGTTACCACTTGACAGGTCTCGGTTAAGGCACCATAACTTTCAGCTCATAAATGCTTTGCATAAACGAATTTTTGGGTCTTTCTCCGGACATCTATAGCTACATGTCTCATTCAGAAAGCTTGGTTAAAGTATGCCTACAAGTACGAGTAACTCGAGCACCAAAATGGGTCAGATTTGTGTATGCACAAGGAGTGTTTTCTTGAAGCATTTGAGACATAAAGCTTAGCTCAAGTACTTTGATCTTGATGTTTGATTTGAAGGACAACAAGGAGGTATTTTTAGGTGTAAGAGTCTTGAGTTTCCTTCTTTGAATGCTCTCCAAATACCCACAATCTTTCTATTCTTGCTTATCTTCTACTTACTATCTTTTGTTAGTGATGAACATGCCTTGAATGACCCCTTTTATTGTTTCATTGCTTAATTCAGGAGCTAAGAAAGATGGGGGTTGATGAATTATGATGATGATGATGCTTTAGAGAGATAGGAATTTAGCTAGAGAGAGGAGGGAGGACTGGAAAAAACGAGAGGAGTGTGAGGATGAGTGAATGATGTGCATACACATAATGAGTATGTTTGTCATGTCACCCTTTTTCCATGTCATCTATGTTAATGCCAAGTCACTCTTTTCCATGTCACCCATGCTAATACTGAGTCACCTATTAGAATATTCCGCATTATCATGTCATATTAAGAATATTGTCCTTGACATGTTAACTTGCCATTAAAAATAATTTTTTGCCTGATCACCCATACTTCTTGCCATATCATCATTTATTATCATTTTGGGCTACATAGTTTCGAATTTCTTGGCCATCAAACTCAATAAATATGGTCCTAAAATTAATTAGCTAAATTCCTTTGGTAGAAACTTTTAAGAAAGTTTCTAGCAATTTCAGTTCTAATTTGCCTAACAAAAACTTTAAGACATGCTTTATAGTTTTTATCCTTTAAACAAGTGAGGGTTTGATCTTAGGGTGCATGCAAAATTTTCAGTTACGGTTCTTGGTCAACTATCTTAAGAGAATGATTTCTTAATTGAATTATTTTATTATTTTTCCGAAAGCGATCGTTATAATGATAGTTGATGTCACATTGGTGCAACTACCTCCATCGATGATGAGGTTGCAAACCTTGTCTCCAACCATGTATTGTGTGTGGAAAATCATCTCCCTCTACACCTTGTCAAGATGAGCTTTTTTGGTGTGTGACACTTTCCTCCACACAAGTATCTCCCCATTGTCGGCCTTGAGAACTTCCTCCTCGTCGGACTCAACCTAATTTTCAACGATAACCTCGGGATCCTCTAAGTGTGCCAAAATGCTTTCCTCAATCTCTTAGACCTCTTGCACGGTCAAGGTCCTCCTTGTATGGAAATATCTCTGAAAGTGACCGAAGCACTTCTTACCCTTAAGCTTTGTGGGAAGCTCCTCAAGGAAGGAAAAAGCAACCGCTTCTCCCTTGTCGACCTTCAGTGCGGGAGTAGTTTTTGGGGCTTCGGTTGGCCTTGGAGTATTCGATTGTGAGGGCAAGGGAGGAAGGAAGAAGGTTTATCTAGAAGGCTTAAGGAGTCCCTCCTCCTTCTTCATTCTTCCTTCTTCCTTCGTTCAACCTTGAGAACCAAGTTACATAAGTTATCTAAAGAGTGATACGGTTGGATCTCGAATTTTTTTGGTGATGTAGGAAGATAAATTGTACAAAAACCTCATCATAGTTTGCTTTAGAGGTTCTTGAAGGCTACTCTTGATGAACAACTACTCGAAGTCCTGAATGTACTCACTTACACTTCTCTTCCCTTGCTCAAGGGCAAAGAGTCTCCTCAAGAGGTCCTACTTGTAGGTGATCAATGGGAAATGCCAATTCATCAATTTCTTCTATTTTACCTACGAGGTTATCTTACTCTTCTCATCTCTACCTCAATGCACTTTGAAGCTCTCAAACCATAGGGATGCCACATTGTTGAGTTTCAAGCTAGCTACTTTGAAGGTCTTTTCGTCATTTTACTCCTTGCCTCAATGATTCTGTCAACAAGTTGAGTGTACTCCAAGTATTCATCGAGATCAAGGGAACCATTGAACTCTGGAAGCTAAACCTTAATGTCACGGAGTTCAACTAGTGGAGGTTTTCTCCCTTTCTTCGGTGTTACCCCATTCACACTAAGACCTACCATTATCACTCAACTCCGAAGAGGGAGGAGGACAATGAGGACTCGGAGGAGTCTCTCTCCTCCTAGATTAAGATTGGTCTTGAAGGTGTGCGATTACTTGTGTCAGTTAAGAGTTTGTTGCATGAAGTTAAATTTGTTCTCCAAACTCTGAATTTTGGCTCTTAAAAAAAAAAAAAGCCTGTCCGGAATCCTTGTTGTTGGCTAGTTCCCTCTTGATTTGGATTGATTTCTAGTAAAGAGAAAGGGAAAAATTGGTGTTATTAAATTATCAAATTTTAGTAACTAATAGATTGTCATTCACACAAACGAATGACATCGATACTCCAAATTGTAAAAGGAATTGTCAGTGCATGATATTTCTGTCGGTAATATTAACTAAAAAATTAGATAACTATTATGATATATAAAATGGGTATAAAACGGGTTGTATAATAAAATGTTCAATTACATCTGAATAATACCCGTTATACACGCACGCGTCTTACGAAAATGCATTCGTAGGACAGACGTACACAAGAAGAGTTGTTATTGTCATCCCTAGGGTCTACTCACTCTGTAGCTGACTCAAAAGGATAAAATAAAACCTGATTGTGATCATTATTTTATAATAGTACTTGTTTTTGATAACTTTGTTTTATCATTGAGTCACTATAAAGGTTAATATTGTACAATTGAATTAGTTTGTGCATGTATACGTATTTAATAATTCCAACTCATCAGTGACCTATAGTAAAGAGTAAGGGAAAAATTGGTGTTATCAAATTATTGAATTAGTAAACTAGTCTTTTTTTACCCGTGCGATGTACGGGTAGGTTTTGTCTTATTTGTTGCTTTTCAAATTGTTAACAACTATATTTTCCCTTTCTTTGTTCAATGTTTAGCATAATTTTAAATTCTCTAAGCATACATTTCCTTTAAGCTATTAGTGATACCGAATATGTGTCATTTCATACATTTTGAACAAATTTGTAGAAGTTGAAATCAATCATACATATATATATGGGTTTATTACACTGTGGTGTTGGGTTTAAGATTTATTTACAATGAGTTACTTTATTTACATCTTAGTGTTGCCATCAATCAAACTCAGCTTTGACTAGAAAAACATTTGCAGTTAGGTGTTATTTAGTAGAGCCCAACCTATATGCATAAGTGTAATGATGGAAAATGAATATTTAATAATTAAAATTGCATTTGCAGTTACCCTATTCGTTCAACTTGTTAACCTACTGTATTTTGGGTTAATCACATTATTGGTCTGGGTTAACTACAATGAACTTTACGTACTCCTAACGCATAGTTCCAACATAAGGTTTGTATACTGAAATTGGTAATTAATAAAGTAAAAACTACATAAGTTATGTTTTAGGGTTATGAAGATAGGTCATATGGGTAATGATGCTAACATAAAACACTCAACATGGACATCATGGACGGTTAACCCAGAATAAGTTCATGTTAACCTACTGTATTTTGGGTTAATCACCTCATTGGTATGGGTTAACCTACAATAGATAGTTAACCCATAATAAGTTCATGTTAACCAAGTTATGTCTGGGTTAACCACCTCATTGTTTTGGGTTAATCTACATTGAAGTTCATCGAGTACTTATATTAAATACATCAGACATGTCACATCAACAGCATGCCTACTTGCTTTTACCAAATTTTAATCAAAAATAAATTCATGGTCAAACTACCTTGATTGATGGCAACACCAAGATGTAAAAAAAAAACATCTCATTTTAATCAAAATCTTAAGCCCAACACTAGAGAGTAATAAACCCTATATATATATATATATATATATGAAGTTGTATACAATATACTACATATAGTATGTGGATTACAGCTTCTGGAACATCTTCCATGACATTATTCGTGCTACATATTATTGAGAAAGAGTCATTAATTTTTGGGTAATGTTTCGAGGCAAAAAATTGATGGGGGTGCCACACATCTTTTTTAATTGACTCGCGGGTTAACGTTTTTTTAATGCATTTCCGAGGGACATTAAACTTACTTAAGTGGTTGAGGGGTGACAATCCGGTTATTTTGACTGAAATCCGGCGAGATATGTTGAAAATGACGAAAATGCCCTTATTTTTCGCTCTAATTTAACTTACTATGACATTCATCCCTCTTTCTCTCTTTTCTTCATCCTCTTCCTCCATAATTCAATCATCTTCCTCCAGAATCAATATCCAAACCCCAAATGCATACCCAACTCGAGTTCCCAACCAATTCCCAATCAATACCAACACAAAATTAAAACTTTGGTAGCTACAACAAAAATTCAGGTCAAACAGATACTATCCTTTAACAAAAACCCCCAAACATAACCAATTTTCCAGCTCAAACAAGCAAAACAACAGTACCTAGAACCCCAAATGCACATATCCAATTGAAATTCACACTCAAAAACAACAAAAAAAACCCACTAATCCCTCTGAAAACAAATTTCACTCAAAGAGATACTATCCTTCAACAGAAAACTTCCCAAATTTCAAGCTCAAATAACCAAAACAAAACAGCACCCAACATAAACCCAATTCAAATTCACACTCAAAACCATCGAAAAACAAAAATCAAATCACCAACAACGAAACCAAGTAAAGGAAATCAAATTCATACCTGCACAACACTCTCTTCAAAACCATCACGAATCTTCTCCTTCTTAACTTTGGACCCAAACCCAGCAGCCTTCTTGATCTTGGAATCCATGACATACACATCGTTCCCCAGAAAAGTCTCCCCGCTGAATCCCAGCCCGTACAACTTCTCGTATGCCATGGAAACCTCCTCTTTGGACTCGAACGGCGGCTCGTCGATGGACCGCGGCGGGACGAAACCTTCTGGCTTCTCCGGCGGGTCGAATGCGGCTTCTTCTTCTTGGTTGACTTGGTCGAAGAAGGTGATGTCAATGTCGTCCTTTTTAGCGGTGTATTTGGCGGAGATGTTGATGGTGGTGGGAGGAGGAGAAGGTGGAGAGGAGAGAAGTGGATATGGTGGAGAAGAGGGAGAATCGAGGTGATTGGAGAGAGTGAGAAGAGAGAGAGCATGAGAGAGAAGTGGCGGTTGCAGTGGTGGACGCCATTGAAGAAGAAGAAGAGATTGAGGAGTGAAATTAAGGGTAAAAGGGTCACTTCATTCAATTTTCAAGGGTAAATAAGACTTTTCCTTTTTTCCGGCCAAAACATGTAAGATTGTCACCCCTCAGCTACTTAGTAAGTTTAATGTCCCCCAAGAATGCATTTAAAAAAAAGTTGTAACCAGCGAGTCAATTAAAAAAAATGTATGGCACCCCCAGCAATTTTTTGTGTTTCGAGGTAGGTTGTTTTTTTAAAGAAATTATATGGATGTGGTATGTAGTTTTATAATTATAGTTGCTTTTCGAAGTTTTGTTAGATTTTGTAAGTAAATTGTGTCTATATATATATATATATATATATACAATCTTGAATCTTTTTATTTGATATTTAATCTTGAAACATTTGCTATTACAGTAATTGTTAAATGGTAGCACTTTCATACAATCTTAATCTTAAAATTTTTTTAATTTAAATTTAATTTTTAATGTAGGTTAAAACCCTTACCCCACTCTTTAACTTGCCTTTCCACCTAATCAATTTTCAACGCATTCTCCTTACAATTACATTTCTTTCAAAAAACAAAACAATGTTTGGAATTCCATTTTCGGGTAATTCTTCCATAGTTGTAATTTTTTTTAAATGTTGGTTAAAACCCTAGCACCCCACTCTTTAATTTGCCTTTTTCACCTAGGCTGTGTTCGACAATAGCGTTTTGGGTAGCGTTTAGCGTTTTGACCAAATCAAAACTCTAATTGCATAAATATTAGCGTTTGGTAAGCTAACATTTTGAGGAGCGTTATAGCCTTTTAAGAAGCGGTTTAAGGAGCGTTTTAAAAAGCGTTTTTGGGTAATTCTTCTATAGTTGTAAATTTTTTAATTATCATAGTTAGCGAATGTAATTTTCTTGATTATAACCTCATTAAACATCGCTCACAACAAAAAATATGTGTATTACCAACTACTTTTTCCAACCAATTTAAAATGGTTGGGAAAGTCAACCATTTTAGCAACCATTTTATATATCCATCTATTTTTCAAAAAATTTATGTGGGAAAAAGGGTTGGAAATTCCTACCAATTTTGTTAAAATTGTTGGAAATTTTTCCTGCCATCCACATTCCTATTCTTTGAAAATGATTGGAAAAATGGTTGGAAAATGAATAGTAGGAAAATAGTTGGATTACCATTTTAGCAAAATAGTAGGAAAATAGTTGCTAAAATGGTTGGAAAAAATTTTCCTACCATCCATTTTCCCATATAAATTTTGTTAAAATAGTTGGAATATGAAATGGTTGTTAAAATTGTTAGTTTTTCCAACCATTTTAAATTAGTTGGAAAAAAGTGGTTGATAATACACATATTTTTAGTAGTGACTTATTGAAATCTTTCCTCTCCAGCTTATATTCATTAGTTAACTGATTTAGCACTTTTTACTAAATTGTTATCCACGTAATAGAAAGCGATGAAATTGTAATGTAAGATAAAATAAGGATGTATTACCTGAAAATTCGATGAAGGAAGAAAGCATTGGAGTTAAGTGACCAACTTGTATATAACTGTAAATAGTAGGTGTAGCTGTCATAAACTAATATTAGGCATGAATTAGAAATGTAATATATATTAACTTTGAAGTAGACATCATAATTAGTGTTATATAAGCTTTCAAAAAAAATTAGAGTTATATAAGATCAGTTAAGTATGATTATCTTTGGATTCAAATCCGTGAACCGTGACAAAATTATGGAATTAAGGGATACATGGTATATAATTAGAGTTGGGAAAAGCTGACCCGACACGATTACCGACCTGAACCTAACACGATATTAAACAGGTTTAGGTAGAAATTTTCAACTCGTTTAATTAAATGGGTTGATACGATAAACCCGTTTAATTAAACAGGTTAGGCTCAGGTCATGATTTTTTACACGAAAAGACACCTACTTAACCTGTTTAATAAACGGGTAAATGGGTCAACCCGTTTACGGACTAACCTGTTTACCCAATTAACCCATTTACTAATTAAGTTAGGTCAAAATTAAAAAAATCTACGCATGTCATAATTCATGTAATTTGTTATTTTGTTTAAGGCAAGAAATTACAAAAGGTTGGCACTCAATCCACTCATTATTTTGGAAAGGAATCAATATATCGGTGGGAAGAACTAATCACTGGACAACACAAAGGATCAAAACATCCATTAAACACTATTTTCTACATACTTTCCCATTTGAAATCCAAAAGAAAGGAAAGAAGATCAACTCCTCCATTTTCATAGCTTTATAGTTCTAACTTTCAAAACAAATTCCTCCCTATAAATACGTTCTTCTCCATCAATGTCTTCATCTATCTCACTAGCCTTGGTCTATACAGTAAATTATCTCTACAATCTATCCCTCTCTCACTGTTGGTGCAATTTATCAATTAATGCAAGTTAGTTTAATTTCGTTATACCTAGATCTATTATTTTATTTTTTGCATAAACATGTTAGCAGTTCACAGGTAAACGGGCAACCTGATTTTGCCTCGTTTACTTAAACGGGTAAATGGGTTAAAATCAGGTTAACCCGTTTAATATTTAAACGGTAAAAGGTTTTAACTTTCGATCTGTTTAATAAACGGGTTAGGTTCAGGTTGGGTGATTTTCAACACGTTTATGTTCGACACGAACACGAACACGAAAACGACACGACCTGACCTATTAGCCAGCCCTAGATATAATATGTTTAAGGGTTAATTGCTTTGTGGTGTTGGGCTTAAGATTTATTTACAATGAGTACTTTTCTTTACAACTTGGTGTTGCCATCAATCAAATTCACATTTGACCAAAAAAAAATTTACAGTCTGGTGTTTTTTAGTAGAGCCCTACCTATATGCATAGGTGTAATGATGGGAAATTAATATTTAACAATTAAAATTGCGTTTGTAGTTACCCTATTTGTTCAACTTATTAACCTACTGTATTTTGGGTTAATCACATCATTGGTTTGGGTTAACTACAATGAACTTCACGTACTCCTAACGCATAGTTCCAACATAAGGTTTGTATTCTGAAATTGGTAATTAATAAAGTAAAAACTACATAAGTTATGCTTTAGGGTTATGAAGATAGACCATATGGGTAATTATGCTAACATAAAGCACTCAACATGGACACCATGGACGGTTAACCCAGAACAAGTTCATGTAAAGTTGTAAACCTACTGTATTTTGGGTTAGTCACCTCATTGGTATGGGTTAACCTACAATGAACAGTTAACCCATAATAAGTTCATGTTAACCAAGTTATGTCTGGGTTAACCATCTCATTGTTTTGGGTTAATCTACATTGAAGTTCACCGACTACTTATGTTAAATACATCAGACATGTCACATCAATAGCAGGCCTACTTGCTTTTACCAAATTTTAATCAAAAATAAATTCTTAATCAAACCAAGTTGATTGATGGCAACACCTAGTTGTAAAAAAAAAAAAAAAAAAAAAAAAAAAAAAAGCATTTCATTTTAAGCTCAATCTTAAGCCCAACACTAGAGAGCAATTAACCCTATGTTTAATTGTGATGATTGATCTTATATATACTACTCCCTCCGTTCCATATTAATTGACACTTAAACTAAATTTTTTTGCTCAATAATAATTGTCACTTTTCATTTCCCAATACCTAAATTAATTATTTTAACATCAATAATTCTATTAACTTTTTACTTTTTCAATCAATAAAGCTACTCCTACTCACATTTTCTCACTACCTACACCTTGGTATGCAAAAAAACACGTTAGAAAATAGTGATATTTAATTATCTAAGATAGTTATTTTAGTTAAACATTGGTATATGCAAAATTATGAAATATTACGATTAATTCGGAACGGAGGGAGTACTCACTAATATAATCATTATCAAAAAAAAAATAATATAATCAATAATAATAACTAATGGAATTTAATATGGTGTTTAATATTTTTTTAAAACAGCTGACGTGATTCTTGTAAATTTATTGACCTTTTGAATGGAGGGTTTTAATGAGTTATTGATTGTTATAAGTACCTTTTTTTTTAGGAAAAACTTATAGTGGTTGTCAACCATGACAACCACTACAATGAAAATAATCTTTATTGATATATGTGTCAACTTTTATCTTTGTCATTCATTTTTTTTATTTAGTACAACATTATAAAATATATTTTCTTAATGAAAAAAATTTACGAAATTTTTTAAATTTAAATATCTTAAGTCTAAGTTTTTGCCTAGTAAATAAGTATATTTTGAAAAATATTTATTTTAAAATTCTTTAAAATAAAATAAAATTTAAAAAATATATGTTACAATTTATATTAAATAACAAAGCTAACAGTCAAGATAAAACTTGACATATGTACGATTAAGATTTATTTTATTTTTGGTGATTATCATGGTTGACAACCACTATAAGTGCATCCTTTTTTTTTTAATGGCTTTACAGTTAAGAAATGGGCTTCGAAATTTGAATTGTCGCAGTAGTATTGCTAACAATCAATAGCCCATTAAAACATGAAATTACAATCAAAACTGTCTTTACTATTTTCTTTTTAACAATTATTGTCATTATTGCTCAGTCTAGATACAGTTTTCTTCTATGTGGCATTTGTGAGGTTGTACCCGTGGCTATAGCTCCTTTCCTAGGTTTTGTTTTAACATTATTAATAGATAATAGATAATAGACTGTCATTCACACAAACGAATGACATCGATACTCCAAATTGTAAAAGAAATTGTCAGTACATGATATTTTTGTCGGGTAATATTGACTGAAAAATGAGATAAATACACAAATAATATGATATATAAAATGGGGTATAAAACGGGTTGTATAATAAAATGTTTAATTACATGTGAATAATACTCATTATACTCGCAATGTCTAATGAGTATATATGGGTATAGGCATTTATATTCATTAGTACCACTAAATGTGGGTAAGGGAGGATGCTTCCCAAAATTGGTATGACTGAGGGTATAGCACCACCTACCTCGAAACGACACGTTGTCATTCCTAATTGGAGCTTGACTCAGACATGGCTTGACTTTTTTACTCGATTATCTTGACCTGATTATTGTTCAAACTTTCCTTTTAGGCTATAAGCATTGGGTAACCAAATGCATTGGGCACGACTAGGTGGTAGCGTAAAGGAAAAAAATGTTATGATCATGTCCATTAGGTAAACGACAGTGACATTGTGTGAGGGGAGAGTGAATGTTTGATTGATATCCTTACACAAGTAGAAAAGGCAGTTGCCTTGTTATCTGTGCAATTGTTGTGTTGTGATGCTTTGTAGCTTGCTTGCTTTGCTTGGGTGCTTACACTTTTAATTGCGATTTTTACCCTTTTGTACTTATTTGCCTGATTCTTTTCACATTTAAAATTAATGTAGTATACTCTCCCCTCCGTATAATTTTATTGTGAGCCAGGTGTATTGGACTGCGTGTGCCGTGTTGCATACTTGCATTACTGCCAAGGTTTAATTAAATTAACTTTCCAATCAATAGAAATATTAACATATTTTGACATGAAAAACTTGAAATTATTAAAGGGGAAAATAAAAAAAAAGTAATGATATATACGTGTCTAGCTAAAATAATTTTCAAGTGTCTTGGTTTTACTTAAAATTAATACCATCTCCTTCCTATTATCTTTGTCAATTTACCTAACTTAGAAAAATTAAGATACATTGAAATCGGAGTGAAAAATTTGTAATTTTCCCAAATTACCCTCATGTTAATTGAGAATAATAGTTATTGAAATTGTAAAAAGTGATAAATAATGTACTAATTTAGGGTAAAAATGGAATCACAATTACTGGAATTGTAAAGTGACAAACAAATTGGGATAATGAAGTTAGTTAGGGTGACAAACATTTTAGAACGGAGGTAGTATTTATTAAAATTTTGGTACTATATTTCTTTTATAGTAACGTTAACTACTCGATCCGTTCCTTTTTAATTCTCTTGCAACTTTTTAAAACCCATCTTTAATCAATAATGTTTCAAATAAGAATTTTAAATAATGATATTATACATTTTCGATAGTATTTTTTTAAACTATGAATCTAATAACCTGAATTTCATATGGTGAATTGTAATATGCAGTGTAAATTAAGATTTTAACGACCAAAGTTTTTACATGGAAATGATAATAGAAATAAGAATGGAAGGAGTAGCGGTTATAAGAAGTTTAGAATGCATTAGTCAACAATTAAAAATGACATCATAAATTACACATATATTTAAGACATTTTTGTTAGTTTCAAAAATTATAAATAAAATATAATTTTATATAATTTATATATAATATTATAAATTTAAAATATAAAACTACTATAACTTTTAAAAGGTATTTTATTTCAAGACTCATATTATTATCGTATAAAAATAATACTTTTAACTATAAATATAAAATGCAGTATTACTCAATTAAAAAATAGTGTGATATCCCCTGACAACTATTTTGGTTTTTAAACGGCCAAAATAGCTATGTTGCATAATTTTTCGTTTAGATGATAATAAAATTCCTACTTGTAACTTATAACAAATAATAAAAAGAAAAATATATCATTAATAAACATAACTATATTTTAAACAATTACAGATATTTAAGACAATAAAGAACGCCTTTGCCTTGCACAGGCAAGCTTGACTAGTTTTAAACAAGTAGTAAGGGCACTTTGCCCTTGATATGTGTGTAAAGTGTGTTGTGTTATAATGCTTTTTATTTTTTACTCCCTCCTTCCCATATTATCTATCACTTCAACTAACTTTCTTTTTTCCCATAATATCTGTCACTTTATAATTCCAGTAACACATTAATTACTAATTTATCAAATTAACCTTATTACTTACATCTTTTTCTTCAATTTTTCCTTTTTATTCACCCTTTTTCCTTTTTATTTACCATTTTATTCAATATTTTCACATTTCCAATGATGTAAATTAATGTGAAATGGAAGTTTTTTTGGTTTTTTAAATTATGTTCCAAGTGACAAATAAAATGGGAAGGTGGAAGTATTTTTTATTTTTTCTGTTTTTTCTTTTTTTTTGTATTTTATTTCTAATTATAATTTTGTTCAATTTTTTAGTTAGTAATTATTTTTTGTAAAAAATAAATAAGGTACAAACTTTTTTTATTCATTTAGACGTTATTCTTTAGTCAGGTTAGGTTATGAGAGGAAATGAAATGAAAAGAAAGAATAGAATAATAAAGGATATGGTTAGTTAGAATTAAGTTAGTTGTCAGGTGGAAATATTTTATTAATTTTTACAAGTTTACTATTTATATAATGGGAAAAGTATTGTAATTTACTAATTTCGTGATACTCCCTCCGTCATTTTTTATTTGTTCACTTAACTAATTTCTTTTTTCTTTATTATTTGTCACATTTACGTTTTCCATCATTGATGATATTTTGTCATTTAATTTATTTCCACCTAATTTTTTTTATATTAATTTGTTCATTTTTTTCAAAATGAATGCCCCATCCATTAATTTTTTTACTGAGAAAGTAATTGATAAATATAATTCAAAAACACATAATAAATACCCTGTCCATGGGACGGGCAATTTAGCTAGTGATTGATAGAAGAGAGAAAAGGTGAGACAGATAGATTAAGGTCACTATTAATGTTGAGAAGTTTCTCACTTACACACAAATCAAGGTAAATATAGGTAAGAGAAATACATCCAATGATGAGGGAGCTCGTATGGTGGGTGAGGAAAATATTTCTCACCCATCTGCATGGGTAGATTTGCAAAGAAAAATTTTGTGGGCCCCATGTACTTCTTTGCCTTTTATATATACCCAAGTGAGAAGAGAGAAAGAGAGAATTAAATTAAATTTTATTATCATTTTTTTCTTTTTACATTTATTTATAATATTTTAATGGTTTGGTGAGTTAGATTTCTCCCACTATTGTAAAAATTCTTTTGAGTTCAAGTGAGTTATAACTCACGTTTATGATATTTTATTAGATGGGTGAGTAAAAATTGACACACCATTGATGATGGCCTAAGGTGTTGTTCTTTGGTAAGGTTAGGTTCAAGTTAGGTTGGTTAGGCAAAGAGAGAAAATGATAGGAAATGATAGGATGGGTTTGTGTTAAATTAGTTGTTGGGTGAAAATATTTTATTAATAAAATTTAAATATTTTGTAGAAAATAAATGAAAAAAATTATAGGTCATGGAAAAAGTGGATTGATTTTAGATTTTAAAATAAATATTATTTGAATTTCTTTTTAATTTAAAAATTTATTTTTACAGTTGTTTTATACGGCTGGTTGTAGTTTGGTGCAGTGCAATGTGGTGGAATTGTGATGGGTTTGGTAAAGTTGTGGTGGATTGTGATGGGTTGTGGAAAGTTGTGGTGAGTTTTAATTTTAATAATTGCAAATGTATTGGAAAATGTGAAATTGTAATTGAAAAAAAGTGAGATATAAAGTAATTAGAAATAGTAGATTATGGTGGATTGTGGTAGATTGTGGTAGATTGTGGTGAATTGTGGTGGGTTGTGGTGGAATGTGGCAAGTTGTGGTGCGGTGTGGCACCGCAACCAACCAGCCACATAAAAGAACAGTGTCTTAGGCCCCGTTCTTTTATACGGTTGGTTGCGGTACGTGTTTTTTAGGAAATTGTGTTGGGTTAGGATAGGTTAGGATAAATTAAAAGTTAAGTCATGTTAAGTTAGGTTGGTTAGGTTTAACTCAACTAAAGAACATGACCTAATTTTATGTTGCTTTTTCCTTTTTTTGGAAAATTTAATTTTAGTGGGATAAACTATAAAAATTGAGAAAGTGGTAAGTCGAACTTTAGAAATGTGTCACATTAAATTAAACTGAAATATTGAAATATTGAATTTGAGTATATCACCCCAAATTACTCTAAGTTAAACAATAATCTATTAAATATATTGAAACACAAGCTCCTAAGGAAAATCCAAACCTAAAAGAAATAATTTAGAAGGTTTGGTGAATTCCAAAGCAAATTCCAAACCAACATAATTTATTACTACATTCATAAATATAATATTAATAAAAAAAAAACCTAAAGTCCTACATAAGTTATCAATATTTAATGCATACATAATTAGAACATTTTAATTTTTTTTGAAAAAGAAAAAGAAAAATATTAAGTCATACATACATGAAATACCAATGTCTAATACAAAACTAGAGCAACTTTTACTTTTCCTTTCACCGATTTACTATTATAATATTATAACCAGAACCTTAAAAATAAAATATAATGATAGATACTAAAGTAAAATTTTCAATCAAAAATCTATTCTATTATTTCATAAAAAAGGTAAGGTAGTTTCCAGCTTTTGGCAATTATGGTAATTACGGTAATTCCCGCGATGTGTGCTATACATGTGGTATGAGCGAATCTCTTACATCGATTTTATTCATTTTCAAAAATATTAAATTTTAATTTTTAAATTGTGAAAATTATGTATAATTAATTAAAAATTAATTTTTTTCAAGGACTTATTTGTTAACTATGAAATAGTCTATAATATCCCGTGCAATGCACGTATAATATTTCAATAATTTTACGTTATTTATTTTCTAGAATAATTCTATATTAATTATTAATCCAATCTTATTAAAATATTATTTTTTATGGATTAAACTATCATTTGAGTTTATTTTATTTCATGACATAACGATTATGGATAAATACTTTAATTTTATTTTTTGTCTTAAGAATGATGCTTTTTTTTTTTTTGAAAAAACTGTTATGGCAACAACTACGTAACAATTCTATTTTCTTATTATTTTCCATTATATATTACGTAGCTTTAACCTCTTATTCAACTTTTTAATATATACTTATTCCAATTTCTTATTCTTGTTTTGGTAGTTTGCATATAATTTGATTTTTTTTATTGTTAAAAGTATATATAGTAGTTTCAATCAAAAATTTTATTTTCTAAGATAGTTATTAAAAAGAATACGAAACAATTTTTTCATGAAAATTTTATTTTAGTATCTATTATTATATTTTATTTCTAAGGTTCTGGTCATAATATAATATTATAATAGTAAATTAATGAAAGGAAAAGTAAAAATTTTTCTAATTTTGTATTAGATATTTCTAATTTATGTATGACCTTATGTATTTCTTTTTCTTTTTTGAAAAATTTAAAATGCTCTAATTTTGTATGCATTAAATATTAGTAACTTAGGTATTTCTTTTTCATTTTTATTAATATTATATTTATAAATGTAACAATAAATTATGTAGGTTTGGAATTTGCTTTGGAATTCACCAAACATTCTAAACTATTTCTTTTGGGTTTAGATTTTCCTTAGGAGTTAGGAGCTTGTGTTTTAATATATCTAATAGATTATAATGGATATCGGATGAAAAGATTGAAACAAATTCACCGACCTCCATTGTTTCTGGCGACCTTTCGCCGGAGATACAACTACTGCGAGAAATATTCCCGTGGCCAAGTCTCCCTCACTCGGATGCAATCCCGAGACCAGTCACTCTCGATCTGCTACCCTCGCTGCCATCCAAAACTGATTGTGGAAAAAAAAAACGAAATGAAATCGCACTCTACATGGCCGGTGTTTGAGAACATCGTTGTTCTCCGGCACCGGTGACATCCGATCGTTCGGAAATTGGTACTGGAAAACTGGTCGGCAGCGGTGGTGAGAAGTCATGCTGCATCGAACGGTGGAAGCAGTTACCAGGGGCATCGTCAATTGTGGAAGACAGAAGGGTTTTGAAACTTAAATTCCAAGGCATGTTATATACAATACCAAAATATTGCTAAAATAATTGGTGAAAGACACATGGTAGGGATTTGTTTATTATAAGATAAGTTGCAAGTTCAAATCTCATATCTTTAACTTTTTTCAAAATTTTAAAATAAATAAAATCAATGTATGAGATTTGATCATGCCACATGTACGGTACATATCGCGGAAATTACTCTAATTACCATAATTGACAAAAGCTGGAAATCGCTATACATGTTTCCAATCATATGTAACCTATTAAAAAGGGAATAAGAAATTGGAAAAAGTATAGATTAAAAAGTTGAAAAGAGGTTAAAAGCCATAAATATAAAATGAAAAATAATAAGGAAATAGAATTGTCACGTAGTTATTGTCGTAACAATTTTTTCAAAAAACAAACATCCTTCTTAGGAAGAAAAATAAAATTAAACCATTTACCCAGAATTGTCATGTTCATAAAATAAAATCAACTCAAATGATAGTTCATTCCATAAAAATAATATTTTTATGAGATTGGACAAATAATTATTATATAATTTCCCTAGAAAATAAATAACATAAAATTATTGAAAAAGTACCGTGCATCGCACGGGATATTAGAGATTAGTTTAGACTATTACAATCCAATATATAATAGTTTGGCCTATTACATAAAATACATGATAGTTTGGACTATTGAAATCTAATATATAATTGTTTAAACTATTGTAATCCAATATATAAAAAATTTGGATTACTATAATACAAGGGACACATAAGAAAATCATCATTTCTGATACTACGTGGGTAAATCATTTAGCTAAATCGGTGATAGTGTACTAAAATCCAAGGATTCAACCCGTTCTTTTAGGAAAATTGGAATTTAATAAACCAACCTTTGGGGCTACTTTGATTTAACAAACCAACTTTGAAAATTAATATTAGACGATTTAACGAACCAACTTTGAAATTAATATTAGACGAACTGACTTTAACATCTTATTTTTTTTCACCGAACCGCCACCGAGTCCAACTCATTGGAAGTATGACGTGGCGATGATGCTTGCTTATGTGGAGGGTGTTTTAGTTTAGCCAAAAAAAAAAAGAAAAAGTTTGGACATATTTTTTGCTGAGTTGGATTGAATAATCCAACATTTTTCATTTTTTTAAAATTCCACCTCAACACCCTCTCTTTCTCTCTCCCTCAAACTCCTCCGCGCAAATGACCCATCCCCATGGCAGCAAAACAGAGCAATCGCGTCAGAATAGGGCAACAACACTGCAGGCTGCAACTCCGGTGGCAGGCAACGATGTGGTGCGGTGGCCGTCGGTTTCGTCGAGGCAGTGGCGGCGATGATACGACGTTGGTGGCGCGGCGGAAGAAGGAAATCGAAACAGAGGGGGAGGAAGAGAAAACATAGTAGCCCGGGAAAGAGAAAGATATAGAAAGGAAAGAGGGGGGAGACCGGCGACGGCGCGTGAGGGCGGCGCTGGGCCGGTTTCCGGTGACAACGGCAGCGATGGGTGGTGGGTGCTGGTGGTAGGGAACTCTAACAGAGGCAAAGGGACAGGGAAATGTTAGGAGAGAAAGAGAGGGGAAAATAAGAGAGAGAGAGAGAGAGAGAGAAGAGTCGGCAATGATGAGGCGGTGTTGGCCGGTTCTCTAGCAACGGCAGACGGCGGCGGTGGTGGCAGAAGGTGCATGACGGAGAGGGTGAGACGGAGAAATGAGAGAGAGAATTAGAGAGGGAAGATTACGCAGGCTGGCGGTTGAGAGAGAAAGAGAGAGAGAAAATGGGGGTAAGGTAGAGGTTGTGGCGATGGAGATGGCGACAGTGGAGGTGGTGGTGGCAGTGTTGAGGAAGGATGATGGTGGGGTGGAGTTGAGAGAGAAAGTGAGAGGTTGGAGGGGATGGGTCGAGGCAGGGGGGTTGAGAGAGAGAGAGAGAGTGTTGAGGTGGAATTTTAAAAAAATGAAAAATGTTGGATTATTCAATCCAACTCAGCAAAAATTATGTCTAATTTTTTTCTTTTTTTTTGGCTAAAACACCCTCCACATAAGCAAGCACCGCCGCCACGTCATACTTCCGACGAGTTGGATTTGGTGGCAGTTCGTTGAAAAAAAATAAGGTGTTATGGTCAGTTTGTTTAATATTAATTTTCAAGTTGGTTCGTTAAATCAAAGCAGCCTCAAAGGTTGGTTTATTAAATTCCAACTTCCCATTCTTTTATGCGGTGAATTTTGTGGTGCAATAAATTGCGGTGTGGTAAGTTGCAGTGAGTTGCGGTGGATTGCGGTAAGTTGTGGTAGAAATAATAAATAGATGTTGGAATATTTTTATTATTAAATATGTTAAATAATAAATGAGTTGTCGTGGATTTAAAAAGGTAAATGGTAATTTGTGGTGAATTGCAGTAGGTTGCAATAAGTTGCAGTAAATTGTGGTGCAGTAACTTGCGGTACTGCATAAAATAACGGAGCCTTATTATGATACAATTTTGAAATTCCAGTTAACATTATCCTTAATACCATGGTTTGACTCATAAAATACAATTTGTTGGAAAAAATCAAGGCTGCTGGGAAAGAAACGAATCAAGGCTGTGGAGAACACAAGAAAACTGAGCCGTGGAAAAACCACTGCCTTGAAAGCGATTACGGCCCGACCTCGGTGCCAATCGGAATTGCCGATCGCTCCCCAAGGTTAACTCAGATTATCCCGGGACACGTGCACTCGTGGCCAAGGATATGGAGTATGCAAAACTGTGTGCCCAGAAAGGAAGAGGAGAGGAGAGGAGAGGAGAGGAGAGGAGAAGAGAATTGTATTCGATGATGAACACAGTCCTCCAGAGGCTCCAATTTATAGGAGAAACTGGAAGCCAACAACCACAGAAAACATGAACTAAAAAAGAAAAAAAGGGGGAACCACAAAAAAAGACCGACTAAAAAAGGAAAACGACTAATTGTAGCCATTACTCCAATTGAATGACTAAAAAAGGAAAACAACTATTTTTAGTCATTACCAACAATCCCCCACTAATGGCTTACAAAGAAGTCAAGAAAAGAAAAGGAAAAACTGGGCAAAACAGGTCAGATACTTAGGTGTCAATATCTTTCGATTTGAATTGACACATTAGTGATGTGAGGCAACAGTCAATAATCTAACAAGCGGACTAGGCCTTGAACTTGGAAGACTTTGATTGAGACCCCCACAACACGTATCAACCTACAGAAAAACATACTCCGCGATAACAACATTTGCGCCTTTATGGCCATGCGCACACCTTGGGACTCATAAGTGCTCTAGAGAGATAGCCCAAATCTCTCATAGAAGGTGGCCAAACCTTCACACTTACGTAGGTAATTCCATCAAGTCTATCTGAACATAAACCACCACAAATGTGACTATGAAATTATTAAGAGCAATTAGCTCATCCTTACAATAAACAATCGGTGAATCCTTCAAAGGCCTCACAGCACCCCCACAAAGGGCGTGGATTCATTAAGAGAATAATCTCAACCTTAGAAGCACTACTTTGCACCATAGGGATAAGGATGTAGTGCAGCTCGAAGATTAGCATGGTTTCGTTAGACCAAATAATTGGTATCCACCATACCTCTTCAAGCCATAGGCTTAAGCCCTATCCCCCTCGATGCATCTAGAACAACTCGTCTAGTCAACCCCTTAGTGAGAGGATCCGCCAAATTCTTCTCGGATCTCACATACTGCAAAGATATTACTCCATGCTTTAGCAATTGTCTCACTGCACTGTGTCTAACACGGATATGTCTCCTTTTCCCATTGTAGACACTGTTATGAGCCACTCCAATTGCTGCCTGTGAGTCACAATGTGTAAAACCCCGAGTTTTTGGTAAAGGCTACCATTCGTTCCATCCGACAGATCGTTGGTTTTGAGTTTAAGTTTTGAGGACGAAACTTCTTTTAAGGGGTAATGATGTAAAACCCCGAAAAATCGGATTATAATTACCGTTACGTCGTTAGTATTATTTTTACATCCGCTAATTATTCGGTGTTTAAATTGTTAACACTTGAGCTCATAGGACCGTCGTGGGATTATTAAGGGTAATATAGTCTTCTCTACGTGCATGGTTATGCATGGGACTAGGGGTATTTTGGTAAATTATATGTTAATTATTGATGACTATGTGTTAGTTTTTATTTAATTAATTATGAGGTACTTTAATATTATTTATTATTAGTACTATTATTTATTATTAGTAGTATTATTATTCTTATTCTTATTCTTATTATTAGTATTGTTTAGAAATTATTTTTTTTTAATTGTAACACCCCGGATATATGGTTAAATGTGGCCTAAAAGGATTGAAATGACTACTTATATCACCAAGGTGCACCTTCTTTTATGGTAGCTCATCCGTTGGGAACTCCGCAGTTAAGCGTGCTTGGCTGGGAGTAGTCAAAGGATGGGTGACCTCCTGGGAAGTTTTCCCAGGCAGCGTGTGAGCGAGGATGAAGCATGCTGGAAAGACTCGTGGTGATTTGTGGGGCCAGTCAACGATCCTTGAAGCAGTTATCGGTAATGTCCGCGGTCCGGGAGGGGTCGGGGCGTTACAGATGGTATCAGAGCCGACCCGCGACCGTGAGCTGCGCTAGTGGACGGGAGATCCATGGGCAGTCACCTAGCGGGGCAAAGATTCTGGAGTGGATTGTGACACAACGAGGACGTTATGCGGTTAAGTGGGGGTGATTGTAACACCCCGGATATATGGTTAAATGTGGCTTAAAAGGATTGAAATGACTACTTATATCACCAAGGTGCACCTTCTTTTATGGTAGCTCATCCGTTGGGAACTCCGCAGTTAAGTGTGCTTGGCTGGGAGTAGTCAAAGGATGGGTGACCTCCTGGGAAGTTTTCCCAGGCAGCGTGTGAGCGAGGACGAAGCATGCTGGAAAGACTCGTGGTGATTTGTGGGGCCAGTCAGCGATCCTTGAAGTAGTTATCGGTAATGTCTGCGGTCCGGGAGGGGTCGGGGCGTTACACAATGTATAGAGATAGGTGTCTCTTGTTTCTCTCATAGTGGCACGTCTGCTAAGAGACCTCTAAGCCACTCTGTTTCTTGACCTGCCAACTCAAGAGCAATAAACTCAGATTCCATGGTAGAGCGGGCTATGCATGTCTGTTTTGCAGACTTCCACGAGATAGCCCCTCCACCCAAGGTAAAAACATAACCACTAGTAGAACTAACTTCATCATTATCAGAAATCCAGTTTGCATCACAATATCCTTCTACAACAGCAAGAAATTTATTAAAGTGCAAACACCAATCCATTGTACCTTTTAGATACTTAAGCAAACGATGAAGTGCATTCCAATGTTCTTGACTAGGATTATGAGTGTAGCGACTCAATCTACTCACAGCATAAGCAATATAAGGACGAGTAAAGTTCATCAAAAACATTACACTTCCTATAATTTTAGCATACTCAGATTGAGACACACTAGGACTGTTGTTCTTCTTTAAATGTATACTGGGATCGTAGGGAGTTCTAACAGGTGTCACCTCAAACATGTTAAATTTCTTTAACACTTTCTCAATATAGTGTGACTGACACAAAGCATAACCAGAGTTGGTTTTCCGAATTTTAATCCCTAAGATCACATCGGCTTCACCCATATCTTTCATTTCAAACAAAGAAGACAACAACATTTTAGTCTCATTGACTACATACAAATTTGTACCAAAGATCAGCATATCATCAACATATAAGCATATGAGCACACAATCTGATCCTATCATCTTGGAATAGACACAAGAATCAGACAAATTTGCAACAAATCCATTTTTCACAAGAGAACTATCAAACTTTTCAAACCACTGTTTAGGACCTTGCTTTAGGCCATAAAGAGATTTTCTCAATCTGCATATTTTATCCTCCTGACCTGGTACTTCACAACCCTCAGGTTGGGTCATATAGATTTCTTCCTCTAAGTCACCATTAAGAAAAGTTGTCTTTACATCCATTTGATGCACAACAAGATCAAAAATCGCAGCTAACACAATCAACGTTCTAATGGTGCTTATTTTCGTAACAGGAGAATAAGTGTCAAAATAATCTATCCCTTTCTTTTGGTCAAAACCTCTAATGACAAGTCTGGCCTTATATTTATCAATTGAATCGTCAGACCTCAATTTCTTTTTGAAAATCCATTTACTACTAATAGGTCGACAACCCTTAGGCAAATCAGTTAATTCCCAAGTTTTATTAGACACTAGGGAATCTATTTCACTTCTAATGGCTTCCTTCCAAAAGGTTGCATCAATAGATATAATAGCCTCAGCATAGGCTTTTGGATCTTCATCAATTAAAATAAAGTCACAAAATCCTCAGTCAAAGCATCCACATCATAGTGATTAAAAACTTCAACTAGGAAAGCAGTAACAAAATCAGGTCCAAAAACAGTTGTAGTTCTTTGTCTTTTACTTCTTCTAGGCTCAATTTCCACATTTCTAGTACTAGAACTAGCAACAGGCAAGCTCACATTTTCAGGTACTACACACATTCTTTTTCAACGGAAACACTTGCTCAAAAAATTCAGCATCTCTATATTCAGAAATTGAATAGTCACTCAAAGACATGAAACAATAGGCAGCACTGTTTTGAGCATATCCAATAAAAACAGCATCAAAGGTTTTTGGGCCTATGTTGGTACGCTTAGACTAGGTAAAACCACTTTAGCCAAACACCCCCACACTTTCAAATAATTCAAATTCGGGGCATATTCTTTCCAAAGTTCATATGAGGTATGATCCCTCTTTTTATGGGGAACTCTATTGAGAATAAAACAGGCAGTCAAAACAGCTTCCCCCCCACATGTTATCAGGCAATCCAGAACTCAGAAGCATAACATTCATCATTTCCTTAAGGGTACGGTTCTTACGCTCTGCTATACCATTTTTTTGAGGGGTGTAAGGAGCGGTAGTCTCATGAATAATACCATTTTTCTCACAGAAAATAGCTAAAGAGGTTGAGTCATATTCACCACCCCTTTCAGACCTAAGCCTCTTTATTTTTCGGTCTAGTTGATTCTCAACTTCTGCCTTATATTTTAAGAACACTTCTTCAGCCTCATCTTTAGACCTCAAAAGGTAAACTTTTGTATATCTAGAGAAGTCATCTACAAAGGTAATATACCATTTCTTTCCTCCTTTGCTCATTGTGTTCTTAATGTCGGCTAGGTCTGAATGAACAAGTTCAAGCAACTGAGTTGATCTCGTAGTTACTAGCTTAAAAGGTTTCTTGGCAAATTTCGCCTCAACACAAACATCACATTTAGAACAACTTTCTTTGCTAACAATTGGAATTAATTTCATGTTCTTTAGTCTGTTTACGGAAGCATAATTCACATGTCCAAGTCTACCATGCCAAAGGTTAACAGATTCAGCAATATAAGCAGAAGTAGAAGCATTTCCATTAGCATCAGAAGCAACATTCAGAACATATAAGCCATCACTACGATACCCCTTCCCAACAAATACCCCATTACAAAGGATAACAATTTTTCCAGCCTTTTGGTTCACCTCAAAACCAGCAACATCAAGGAGGCTACTAGAAACTAGATTTCTACGAAGGGAAGGGACATACAACACATTTTTCAAGCATAAAGGTTTTCCAAAAGTAAATTTAAGGAGAACTTTCCCTCTACCCAGTATCGCAGCAGTGGAAGAATTGCCCATGAAGACATGTTCACCATCAGGAACCTCTTCAAAGTCATGCATCAAATTCTTGTTGGTGCAGAAATGTCTAGTTGCTCCATTGTCCAGAATCTACTCGTTGTTGTTAATCACGGGATTAGCTTCCACCGTTACTGCACAGAATACTTCAGTCTCCTCAGTCAGATTAGCTTGATTACTATTCTGTCCATCGGGTTTCTGACGGGTTTGAATCGCTTCCTACTGACAGTGCGATATACCTTGTGGCGGGTTTGCACGGACATATGAAGAACCTTCGCTCGGATTTTAGCATTAGGCTTGTTCAGTTGTTTCTGATGCTTGGATTGCTTCTGATCTTTCTTATTCTTTCCTTTAAACCTGTCTTTATTAGTAGGAATAGAAGATTCAACCAAGTTAGCTTTAACATAATTTAAAGAGAGAGAAGACATCTTATCTTTCAAACGATTTGCTTCCTCAGTTCTCATGTGGCTGATTAATTTTTGAAGGGTCAGATCCTTCTTCTTGTGCTTGAGATGATTCCTATAGTCACTCCAGGATGGTGGAAACTTCTCAATCAGCACATTTGCTTGCAATATCTCGCACATCTTCATCCCTTCATTCAGAACTTCAGCACACAGGTTCTCATATACATGAACTTGCTCCAGAATAGGTTTGTCATCTACAATCTGGAATTGCAACCACTTGCCAACGACATATTTCTTCTTTCCAGCATCATCAGCGCCATACTTGATCTCGAGCTTGTTCCATATAGTCTTCGCAGATTTGAAATTGACGAACAAATCGAACAGGGGGTTCGACATGTTATTGAGAAGATAACTCCGTGCGACTTTGTTGTCTTTCTCCAGTTTCTTTTTGGCATTCTCATCTAGTGGAACAACAGAGGTTCTTGGAACAGTAGGGGTTTGCTCAGGATCGTTCTGAGGAGGTGGTGTTGGTGCTTCTGGATCTTCAAGATGAGGCGAGGCCGGACAACACATAATCAATCTCTAACTGTTCAATAACTTTTGGGACCATCGTTTGAAGTTGGTTCCATCGAAAGGCTCAATTTTGTAGATCTCAGCGAGGGTTTTAGGAGGAGCAGCCATTGACATTAATTGCTTTCAAATTGTTGGAAAAAATCAAGGCTGCTGGGAAAGAAACGAATCAAGGCTGTGGAGAACACAAGAAAACTGAGCCGTGGAAAAACCACTGCCTTGAAAGCGATTACGGCCCGACCTCGGTGCCAATCGGAATTGCCGGTCGCTCCCCAAGGTTAACTCAGATTATCCCAGGACACGTGCACTCGTGGCCAAGGATATGGAGTATGCAAAACTGTGTGCCCAGAAAGGAAGAGGAGAGGAGAGGAGAGGAGAAGAGAATTGTATTCGATGATGAACACAGTCCTCCAGAGGCTCCAATTTATAGGAGAAACTGGAAGCCAACAGCCACAGAAAACATGAACTAAAAAAGAAAAAAAGGGGGAACCACAAAAAAAGACCGACTAAAAAAGGAAAACGACTAATTGTAGCCATTACTCCAATTGAATGACTAAAAAAGGAAAACAACTATTTTTAGTCATTACCAACACAATTTTCCCATTCTTTTTTGTCTAAATATACAATAAAACAATATTTGTATATGCGACTAAGGGCTCGTTCTTTTATGTGGTATCTTGCGGTGCGGTACCGCACCACACTGCACTACTCAATATTCTACCACACTTCACCACACTCCATCACACTTTACCACAATCATTAGCAAAATATCTTTTTACTTTTCTCTCTCCTCACTTTTTCTCCTCTACTTTTTACCTTTTCTCTACTCACCTACTCTACCTACTACAACTCCCACCACAACCCACCACATTTCACTACACTTTTTCAAATTCCACCGCACCGTACCATTACCACACCGCATCGTATAAAAGAACGAAACCTAATATCTCATCATATATTCTAACTATTACTAATACTCATTTTCTGGAATTTATTATATGTTCTTGAAGCACGTGCTTCGGATATGATCATTGTCCGCTCTCAATAGCATAATTGTTCACTCATACTTACCTGTTGTTCACTTTTAATAATACAATTGATTACTCATACTTACCCGTTGTTCACTTTCAATAATACAATTGTTCACTCATACTAATATCTTGATGCCATTGTAATCATAATGCCATTGGAATCATACTACCTACCCTTGTTCACGGTAAATATAATGTGTATTGCTCAATTGGTTTTCAAATACTAATATCTTAATGCCATAGTAATCACATCGAGCATGAGCAGCTAGATTCTTATGTTAATTGTCTCTGAGTTGATCATCACATTACTCAATGTTATTATTTAAGTGATAATTTTTTTATATAATATTTTGTTAATAATTGTATTATTATATTTTGAAGATAATATTATTTATGATGAATATAATAATAAAAATTTTATATAACAAGTTATTATATATATTAAAAAATTTATAGTAAAATCTTAATGTTTGACTGTACAATTTTTGGAGACGGCAGTTAATATAAAAGAGACGGAGCACAATTTGATAAATCCAATTATCTCGTCCAAAGTTTAACGAGCAAAATTCAAACAAGACTAGCCCTTTTTCAGGCATAACATAACAAAGAACAAGGGGAAGCAATCGGTCATTACCCGATGTGTCAACAGTGACGTGAAAGTAAAAGATGATGATTAATTATCAACCGATGCAATGAAGAAAAGGGAAGAAAATGGATGACAAGACATGACAATTGGTTGTATATTTAGCCGAAAACAGAGGAAATTGGCATGGCTGGGTACAAACACTATTAATTTGCACTACAACCAAAGTGCCTGATGCCCAGAAATGTCCAACACTATTAATTAACAATAGAATTCTCTATGCAACAGTTTTCAGTTACAGTGGTGCTTCTTTCTGTTGTCACATCGACTGCAGCGTTTAAATACCGTTGACAAAAGAGAAAGCTTTTGCTGCATAATGCAGAGGCGTATATCCACACCCTACATACACTATTACCAGCCTAAACTCAGTTTAGGTGTCGTACAGCTAATATCTTGGACATTGTGTCAACTATTTCGTCTTGTTTGTTTTTATTATTAAAGAAAGAAGGGTGTAAATTGTGTGATGCTTCAGGACTTTTACCATCAGCATCAACAATAAAAGTGGGAGTAGTAGAACAGGGCTTCTCAGCCAAGAAAACAGAGGATGCTTTGGAATGATCAAGTCAAATATACTCCCTCCACTTTACAATACTGCTAGTCTTCTACCCGTACGTACGTTCCACGGGAGATAATTTAATTACATGCTTTATGAAAATTATTTGATTTATTAGCATTGTTGAATGTTGACTTGAAAAAAAAAATAAAATAAAATGTTGTTTTTTTCCCCTTATATATGAAAATAAAACATAGCTCACTGTTTGTAGCTTTTTGACAAATAATTAATTAGCTACTTTAATATTCTAGATTTTCTTTACTTAGTTTTTAATGTTGAGAATTATACATTTTTTCATTTTTATATTACATTAGTGTTAAATCCGTGCTATGCACGGGTGTATTCAAAAGTAAGGCCCTGTTCTTTGTATTGAATAAAATTAGGTTTGGATGGATTGGATTGAATTATATAAGTTATGATGCTATTTTGGGGAATTGTGTTTTTAGAAAGGATATTTTTCTGGGGAATTGTGAAAGTTTTGGATTTCATTGGATTGGATTAGAAAGAGTTACCAATCCAAAGAAATGTCTAATAATTAAAAAGAAAATTATAATATAAATGTATATAAATATTATAATGGAAACTTATAGGTGTAAACCGTATAATACATATTCACTTACAATAAAGCCATGTTCTTTTATGCGGTATTTTGCGGGTGTGGTGAGGTGTGGTGGAATTGTGGTAGGGTGTGGTGAAATTGTGGTAGGTTATTGGTATGTGTGGTAGATGAGGAGAGAGAATTTAAAAAGTAGAGAAGAAAAGTGAGGAGAGAGAGAAAAGTAATGATGTGCGGTAAAATGTGGTGGGTTGTGGCAAATTGCGGTAGGCTGTGGCACCGCAGCTTGCCAACCGCAGAAAAGAACAGGGCCTAAGTGTAACAATACTCGTGATGCACGGGTACGTGTATTAAAAAGTGCAAATTTATAATAAAAATATAACAACAATATAAATATTCATCGAGATTATAAAGTCAAAATACATGAATAATATCATTAGACATGGGTTATCATATAATCTATGTACAAATTTTGAAGCAGAAAGACATAAATAATATCATCACATAAAAGAATGACATAATAAAATATTCCAATGAAAATTATATGCTACGAATGTTGAATATAGCGGCGCCAATGATGAATCGTGTCATACTTCTTATACCTGGAATTAAAATTTATCATTTATTCAGTTATACAATTACATGAAACAAATTATATAGATTGAATTTAATGTGAAAAAGTTATGTACCTCTTTGTGAAACCATTTTTCCTGTCAATCTTGAGAATACAGAAGGATTTGTTTTCTTAACAAAAAGGCGATAGGATCAACGCATGAAAACTTTGTCAAACAAAGAATCTCATATGCTTTTTACAATCATTGTTTGAAAACATACAACAAAATAGTATCATATGTAGAGCGGCCAAATGTAATTTCTGTCTAGCTCACCTTACGTTTAGAGATGCTAATCCAGCAGCGAACTGGCTAGCAAAAATGAGTCTTGGTATAGAGGACAATATTAGTTGCAATCTATGTAATGCTAAAGATCTCTTTTGTATCATTCAAAATTTACTCAGCTCTCCTAACCGTCATGTTTAATAATGACCACTGTTTTGATACAGATGTATGAAAAGATAATTCTTAAGAGTTCGCTGATAGTACGTTGTGGATTAATCATTCATAATTGACGAAAACAAAAATTGAAAAACGAAATGTACGTATATCTCAAGCGATGAGGACTGAGGGGTTCAATATCTTCACAAAAATTGAAAAATTGAAAAATTGAAAAACATAACACATGCTAAAGACAAAAAAGAGGGGTTCAATATCTTCACAGATATTGCGAAGATTATACACTTTCAATCTTTTTAAATTATCGAGAATGCTAAATTGTAATCTTCTGATATTATCACCATGTAAATCCAATGTATCTTTCAAAATTTTATGAAAAAATTGTATCATGCAAATACATGCTAAAATATATTGTTGTGGTATATATTGATAGTACTTTTCGAAAACTAACATGCTTGTATTTGCAGGTTGCCGAGAATTCAATGATTGCCTCAAATGTTAGTAGTTGACAGATTGGAAGAAAATAAAAGATATTTCGATGTTTATATATTAGGTCGGGAGGTAGACTCCTAACTAGATTTGTGAGAGATGTAGAATCCTAATTAGATTTGGGTGAGAGGTAGAGTCCTAGTTAGATTTTGGTGGAAGTTAGATTCCTAATTGAGTTGGGAAGTAGTTTCTAATTAGAAAATATAGACTCTTAATCTAATTAGACTTCTTGTTTAATATTTTTAAATTAACTTTTTTATTATTATTTCATGGGCGTGAATTTTTTTACTGTATTTTTAAATCGATTTTTTTCTTCAATATGATTGACCAGTAACTCCTACAATCACTCTGGGTAGAGTATTTCAAATTTCAAATATATTACTTTTATATTATTATAGATTGTAGATAATCAGTTTAGTGAATACTAATCTTATTATAATAAATTATTTAATATGAAATATACATTATTGTAATAACCATCTTGCACATTTAAGAAAAGAAAATACCCTTAGTGATCGACCTACTTATTACTAGAGCTGATTAATAGGTTAGGTCGAGTGAGGTTCGTGTTCGTGTCTAACTTAAACGGGTTCAAAATCCTCTGACCTGAACCTAACCCATTTATCAAACGGGTTGGACATTGAAACCGTTTACTGTTCAAAGTTTAAGCAAGTTGACCTTATTTTGACATGTTTACCCATTTAAGTAAACTTGTTCAAATAAAGCTACCAATTTACCCATTTAACCATTCATATAATGACAAATCATACTCTACAATTTGCGGGGTAATATAATTCAAGTTATATACAAGGAGATGTCTTTTAAGTCATTGTCAAAGATAAATATCAGTTAAAATTACAAGTCCTACGTATATTTCAAAGAGCATTAACTATAACTTTCACCTAAGTTTATTGTTAAACAGTATGATTGGCTAACAATTATCGAGCAAATGACTTGACCCATTTAACAATCCTAATTAAACG
This sequence comes from Portulaca oleracea, assembly GCA_029582165.1. NCBI lineage: Eukaryota > Viridiplantae > Streptophyta > Magnoliopsida > Caryophyllales > Portulacaceae > Portulaca > Portulaca oleracea. Next base: position 4,737,140 of record CM055878.1, on the reverse strand, counting down.
GGTTAAATATGTGTTTTTTTGTGTCGAAAATTCTGACATGAACCTAACCCGTTTAATAAAACGGGTTTACCGTGTCCACCCATTTAATTAAACAACGGGTTGAAATTTTTCTACCTAAACCCACTTAATATCGTGTTCGGTTCAGGTCGGTAATCGTGTCGGGTCAGCTTTTCTCATCAGCTCTACTTACCACTAATCTTATTACAATCTCTTTGGTTAGGTTATTTTCAGGTTTGGATAGATTAGTTAGGATTAGTTAGGATAAGTTGAGATAGGTTAGGATAAATTACGATACTTTTTTGGGGAATTGTGATTTTTAGAGTGAGTGCTTTTTTGAGGAATTGTGTTAAGTTTGGATAAGTTTGGATAAGTCAGGATAAGTTGGCAAAATTGTATCCAACCTAACCAAAGAACAGGGCCTCAATTAAACATATAAATTATTATATAAACTATTTTGTTGTTAGTGAATACTAATTTTATTATAATCAATTTGTATTATTATATTTTATAATTAGTTAATTTTATTTAATTATTGTTAATAGTAACACATGTTCAATTAATAGTAGCAATTTTTATAAGAAAAAAAAGAAAGAAACAATGGTCAATTAATGTGTATGCATTAATATTATATGATTTTTCTAAAAAAGTTAAACATAATTAATTATAGATTTCCCAAAATGTCATAGTTGGAACTTACATATTTCGACCATCGTCCTTTATACCCATATATATATATATATATATATATATATATATATATATATATATATATATATATATATGAGTTCCAAAATAATTATCTTTCACGCTTTTTCATTTTTATCTTCATTCAATAATTTCTCCCAAATATTTTATCAAAAAATGGTAATTTTGTACTATTTCAATAAAAAATTTTTACGAATATAAATGTATTAATTTTATAATCATTATATATATCGATAAATTAACAACCAAAATGGTCGACGCGAAACACGTGGTGACAATTAGATAAAACCACAGGGAGTAGTTATCTTTTAATAGTTATTCAATTAGCTAACATTTTAAGGATAATAAATAAATAAAGTATTGTGTATGAAATGTTGTGAAATAATAGTATTAAATTATCAATATACCATTCTTTCTTTTATTTTTCTATCTTCGTATCAAAAAATTAATATAAAACTAGTTTGTTGGAAGATGTTGCATTAAAATTATAAAATGACAAGTGTTATGAAAAAAAAAATTAATTAAAGTGACAACTATTATAACACGGATGGAGTATTAAAAAATAGATCCAACCAAAAATTGAACTTTGGTCGCTAAATTTAAACTCTTAAGCACAACCACTTTACCATGGACCATTTAGACATACAACGTCCGCGACATCCAAGGGCTAACCTAATTGTTTTCTCATCTCCTATAGAAGCATCCTCATTTCATTATAATAAGTGCATATTTCACTTAGATTTTAGAGATTTTGATAGTGAAATAGGGATTATTTTTATTTAAGATGTTGATTTCTATTCTCGTGTTCGCGTTGTACTTGGTGGTGTTGTTTTATGCTAAGGCTCTGTTCTTTTATATGGTGCGGTGTATGGTACGGTGCAATGAAATTTGAAAAAGTATGGTGAAGTGTGGTGGGTTGTGGTGAGTTGTGGTGGGAGTTGTGGTAAGTGGGATAGGTGAGGAGAGAGAATGTAAAAAGTATATGAGAAAAGTGAAGAGAGAGAAAAGTAAGAAGATATTTTGGTAATAATTGTGGTAAAGTGTGGTGGAGTGTGGTGAAGTGTGGTAGTATAGTGAGTAGTGCGGTGTGGTGCGGTACCGCACCACAAGTTACTGTATAAAAGAACAGGGTCTTAGTAGGTTTTGAGGCAAAAACACCACATTTCCCTCAATCTTTGGTGAAAAAAGGTACACCACGGATCTCCCTTTTGGACAATCAGACCATGATAGAAAACTCAAGTTTTTTTGGAGCTAAAAACAATATTAAATATTTTTGAACCAATTCATATCCTCCATCTGCTACATAGGATTCTCACCAAGTTAGGCATTGTCGAAATCTTTCTGAGTGTATTATTGTTCAACACCCACCAAAGTTCAGTGTATAATTTTCCAACGTCAAAGTTCAGTGCATTATTGTCTAATACTCCAAACGTTCAGTATATTAGCATCCAAAAACCCTTTAATTTAATTTGATATTAGTCTTAGAAGTACTAAAAGTTGAATTAGATTAATTTGACGACGAACTTTTCTGCCTAATTTATGATATCTAAGAAAAATTAATAAATTAGGGAATCAGTTTGATAATTGAGACATTTAACTTTGATTAATTTGAAAAAATACGGAAGTTTTTTGTTAACTCAATTAGAGTAATTTTATTAAACATTGAAAGAGCGATAAAATTCACTGATTATCAGTTCTTGATTTAAATGAAAGCATGATTGCACAAACTAGGTTTTAATAATCAAACTCGTGTTTAGGAAAACAAATCCTTAGGTGTTCTTTACCCATTGATTTAATCCTAAATTAGTTGCATCATTCTAAGTTAGAACTAGCAAGTTAAACAAACCAAATTCAAAACATATTAACTTAGCAATAAAGTAGAGGGCTAGTTCACTACATTGCTTGATTAACTCCCTATGGGATCGACCTTCATGTGCTACAACTACACCTGTGAGCTTGTGGCTTGTCAAGTTTTCGGGGTGTTGCCAAGGATGTTGTCATTAGACGAACACTCTCAAATTGACTAAGTTTTCTTTTTCTTTTTTCTTTAAAAGAATGAAAATTAACAAAATGGTAATTTTCGATATTCCCCAATATGGGTCGGAATTATTTTGTCCCTATTTTAAGCGATATGTGCAATTCCTGTTCTTTGTGGTGTTATGCTTACGAAGTCGAAATTTTTTGACATTGTTGTTAAAGGGAAGAACATAGAGATTCATACTCTTTTAGAGTATTCGGGGTTTCTATACCAAATAGGGATGGCAATGGGTAGGGTCTGGGGTGGGTCCAGCTGGACCCGGACCCGTCAATTTTTTTGGACCCAGATCCGCCCTGAGACCCTGTGGGTCCCAAAAACTTGGTCCCGGACCTAGACTTGCCGAGTCCACGGGTCCACAGGTCCTTAGTGGGTCCAACACACCCTTGTATTTTTTTACTAGATTTATCGATGTTTCAGGTTAATTTTATATGTGCGCAATTGTATAATAATAACCATTCTATTTAATTACACATATTTTCAACATAATAAAAACATCTAGTTCAATGTACGAGGCTATGAGAAAAATTCAACATAAAAATATTACAAAAATCATCCACGTATCAACTCTAAGAATGCAATTATACAACTTAAAATGCAAAAAAAAAAAAAAAACAAACATAAAGTTCGTGATTATCGCACTATACAACTCTAAGAATACAAATACACTAAGGTTTTCATTATATAAATATGTAATTTGACGGGTCCATGGGTTCGTGCCTAGACCAGGACCCGCTAATTTTTTAATGGACCTAGACCCAGACCCGGACCCAGACCCGCCCTAAATGGGGTGGGTTCGAGCGGGTCTGGGGCAGGTCCAAGACCCTTTGCCATCCCTAATACCAAATTTGTTGATGAAGCTTGGAATTTGTTTGAATGGCTTGCACATAATACATTCGATTTTGAAAATTCTTATTGTGCATTCAGGTACTCTTACCCTAATCCTTGTCCATCTCATGCTAGCTCATATACTCAAACCCGTTATTTGCCTCCGTGTTGTTTATGCTTTTTTTCTAACCTTGATGATTCTACATGCCTAGTTACGCTAGACTTGAGTTTTCTATGAGGGCAATGCATGAGCAACAAGCCAAAACTCTTGACATGATCGAGGGTTTGACCTATCGCGTAATTCCGACCGCAGTTCTACTTCTTTGAATTTAAATGTTGGAATATGTGATGATGATGATGAGTCTACCGTCTCTTTAGAGATTAGTTTAGAGGAAATATTTCACCCTTCTAAGGAATATATGCTAACTGTTGCTCCATCTTACCCTGGCTTACCTAGACACACTACTGATGAAGTCTTTACTTTCTATGATGCATCTTTACCCTTTTTTCAGTAAACTGGGTTTAAGGGGAGGGACTCCTATGGGTTTGATGTCTGGTATGATGATGATTTTCGCCAAGGGCCATTTTGAAGAAGTAGTAACTAGCTTGGCCAAACACACCCTTATATACACCATTTTCTAAAAAAAAATTATATATCATGTTTAAATATGAAAAAAATAAAAATAAATTCTATTAAAAAGTTGTTCAGAAAATTTATCCTGTTATGTTAAAAATATCACACACACACACACACACACACATATATATATATATATATATATAGAGAGAGAGAGAGAGAGAGAGAGAGAGAGAGAGAGAGAGAGAGAGAGATATTCAAGAAACAATTTATAAACTATGTAATTAAATTGTCTAAGTAAGTTGAGACCATGAAGCAACATGGTGTAGGACCCAAAAAATTCCCGTTCGGGGAATATTTTCGAAGCGCTGCGTATTTAAGTTATGATTGAGAGATGACTAAGGTAGCTTAATCCTTAAACAAAGATAATTTTTATTTTATGAAAATTCGTTTTCGAGATGTGAATTTTATCTATTTAATAATCAATTTTTATTATCCACATGCTTGAAATTACATCGAATTAATTTACAAATAATTTTACATAAAATCCGATTCAAATCCGAGCCTCGACCCAATAGAGAATTCTTAGAAAATTCAAAGGCCAAGTGGCCTTTGATAATTACTATGACATTTTCTCTTGAGTAGATTCTGGATCGGAATATGGATATAAGTAAATTATTTTATAAATTCTTTCAACATAATAAACATTCATGTTGGATAAATAAAAAAAATTAAAAACAAGAAAGAGTCGCCACCCGATTTAAGGAAACCGACAAACCATAAAGGAATAAAAATAACTTCGGTCTACGAACCTGAATTCTAAATTCGGGGGCAAGGTTACGAATTTGACAATTAAATAATTTTCGCACTTATAATTTATGTGAGGTAAGGTAAAAATTATTTAACAAAAGTGGGGTGTGTAATAATTATTACGTCAAACTTCAGGTTGGATATAAAACAATTAGAGCTATTGTGAGGTAAGGTAAAAATTATTTCACAAATGTGGGGTGTGAAATTATTACCGCAAATCTCAGGTAGGGTAAATGTAATTTACTCTAATCTGGAGACTACGTAGGCTATTATTTCCTTGGGAAGTGGACCATGGGAGCAACTTATTTGGTGGTGGAAACTCAGCTTTGTATTTTGTACGTAGCAACTCAATAGCTTTGTATTTTGTATGGTGTATCATTATCCCCTCCCCCTTCCCAACAATGTAAAGGTTGCCTTTGCTGTTGTAAGAAAAATATTTATATGGCTTTTCATGTTTTTAGCCTAAAGCAGTGGTAACATATACACAACCAAAGAAGAAGCATTTAGTTTGCTAATGTTTCTCACTGCAGTATAATTGAAATTTCATCCTTGTTATAAACAGATTGATGATGCAAGCTTCAGGCAATTGGTCGTTGGGATTCTTATCTTTTTTTCATAACAGCATGTTAAACTCAGAAATGCGATTTGGAAACTGGGATTCTGGACATTAAGGATGGTGAACAATGGATACGCCATCGCTTGCATCCCCAAAGTCATAGGGGGAGATTCATGCATTATAGCCAATACAAGTGGTTGGAAACATGAGGAATCGATAAGAGCTTGGTTCAGAGGTTGCTAAAGGATCTCAGGAAGGACATCAAACACCATTTGTGCAAGTTTTTTGGATACACTTTTAGGTAAAGAACTATAGATTACTAAAATGTAAAGCCTAAATATGTTGGCTTTTAGGTGGATGTTGAAAAATTGATAGAGAAGTGAACTAATTTGAATTATTTAATTTGTATGATCTCGAATCGTAATTATAATTATACTTTATTCAACATGATCTATTTTATATTTCAATTATGTTTCTTATATTTTGGTAATTTTTCCTGCAAGAGAGGGTGAAAATACTAAATTGTTGTCAGAGCAAGAAAATTGTATTATAATATGCAAACTCAAATGGTTACAAAACTAAAAGTCTTGGCTTTGAAAGTACTTAAGGCAACATTTTTTGTTGCAAGTGTTACTATGGCTTAAGTGTCTATGGCAACGTTTCTTTTTACAAGCGTTACAATAGCATAAATACCTAAGGTAACATTTTTTTTCTAAGTGCTGCAATAGCCTAAAAAGTGTTACATTAGCCTATTGCAACACACACCTAATGTAACACTGTGTAAAGCGTTGCTATAGACCTAAGTAACACTATTTGAGTCTAACGTAACATTTTTCGTGTGTTGCTATAGGCATAATTTGTTGTAGTCTAGAACACCCTAAAAACGACAATCTGACCTAAGAAAGAAGAAAAGAAAAGACTACCTAGTTGCCTATTGACTATTTGACCGAGGAAGAGAAAAAAGAAAAGAAAAGAAGAATCAAGCCTAAACTCTATTGCCATGATTGATAACAAAGGAAAAGAGAGAAAGAAAGCAACAGAGAAAGAACGAAGAGGAAAAATCGAGACAAAGCAGGGGAGAAAGAAGACGAACACCAAATCAAATCACATCAACACACACAATTACAGATTCAATCCCAGAGAAAACACCATTTCATTAAACAATAATCGAACCCAGAACAAAGGAGTAACAAACCTACCATGAAATCAATCACTCAAAACGAAATTCCAAGCACAAAACAACATATTCGTAACTTAGATTAATTAAAGGAACAAACAAAATAGAATTAAACCTACATCTAATTGCACGAATTAAAACCCTAATCCTAAAATTTACCTAAGAACTAACCCTAAGATGGAGGCCTTGGGGCGTCACTTTCCCCCAACCAACCATAAAACCTTCAAATGCCCCTTCTCTTCCTTTATATACTCGAATTTGACTCTCCCTCCTTCAAATCTCGACCGTTGATTTTGCTTCCATCTAGATGGATATGATGAATTCTTATTGTTGTAGAGGTGAAGGTGGTGGTGTATGCGTCGATGGCCTTTATTCTACTTTATCTACTCCGAATTTGGAACAAACAAGAACATACATAGAGTGAGTGGGTGAGAATATCACGAGATTTTGAGATATGAGAAGAGATGAAGAGAAGAGAGAATATGAGAAGATGAGAGAGGTGAGATAGAGATGAGAAGATGGTGGGGTGTGTCGTGGTGTTGGGTTGCACATAACAGAGAAAAAGAGATAGAGAGGAGTGAGGGAGGGAGCGGGACGAATAGAAAGAAAGGGGGAATGGGGAAAATGAAAACGAAAGGATTAGGGATTAGGAGGGGGGTGGCTGGGTATTTGGTAACGAGGAGAGGGGGGAATGGATTTGGAGACTTTTGATGGGGAATGTGGGTCGAGACAAGGGAGAAATAGTGAAGGGAATTGGGTTTTGTTTTGGGGTAGACTTAGGATTTAGGTTTTTCTATTTTATTTTCAATTTGTATATTTTTGATTCAGTTTAATAACAAAAACAACTACAATGATAAAAAGACATAAAATCTAATAATATTGCAGAAAGAGTAAAAACATAATAAAAATCCTAAATTAAATATTAAAATCAAGAAAAAAGACAAATTATAATGGGGAAAAATCATGCAAAATACAGACTAAACACCTCCCCACACTTAAACTTTTGCTTGTCCCGAGCAAAACAAAACAAAACTACCTAACTACTCCACTTTCGTGGGAGGAAACAGGTGCATTTAGCGTATGCACCAAGCCGTTTAAACCCCCCGATATCCCGGGTGGACGAGGTGGGTTTCGTGAGGGTTTGTAGTGATTCTACCCACAAAAGCCATGAGAAGAAGTGGAAGAGAGAAGGGAATGGAGAGCGAAAAACAAAATTAAAAACAAAAGGAAGGAGATATTCACATCCCTAATAATGCACCTAATTGCTCAACCGACTTTATCAATTACATAGAAGGGGCGAATATAAACAAACAAGGAACTTAGGTCGAAGAGTTGTCATTCTTTGAGATTTTCAACCCAAAGCATTTTATGAAAAACGTATTCCTCGTGTACAAGTACAAGTGGGCCCTAACCGATCTTTTCTAGCCTAATTTGGTCAATCAAAGTCATTTTCTCTTTTTCTTTCTTCTTTTTCTTCTTTTTTTTCTTTTTTTTCTTATTTTTTTCTTTTCTTTTTTCAAGTTTTAAGGGCGTCGGTTTTTGCGGGGAATTGGACCGGCCTTCGCAAAGGGTTACCCTCCCAATTTGGGTTGCTCCATTCGTAAACATTGTACTTAAGAGGCGTGAGCGCCGTCCACTCACACCAACCCTCATTGGTAATTCCGACTTTATTAATTAATTTAGACGAGCAAGAACATTGAACGACTAAGACTTTCCAACTTTAAGAAAGAAAATCACAACCGGGCGTTGTAGACACCATGATTTGCACCGATATAATCCCGACTTGTCAAAAGGGGCCGGATACATCATTGGGCCAATGCAGCAAACAAATCAAGCTAGGCCGGCCCACTACCGAGGACAAAACCCGCACTGGTTTTGAGTCGAATTGGACGGCCCAGAAATAAGAACCACCCCACGGCGCGCCCCGACCCAGTCGCTTCAAAACCCGCACGGGTTTTCTACCAGCTGAAGCGCGTCGTTTTGGCCTCGCTTACGTCAGTAATCTGTATGCAAAATTGACAAAACCCGCATGGGTTTTCTATGCCCTGAAGCGCGTCGTTTCGCTTTGCTGACGTCAGCAATCCGTGTGCAGGATTGATAAAACCCGCGCGGGTTTTATCCTAAAGAATCCGACGCCAAAATTCCATGCAAAGCCCTTGATTTTAGCCCACATGCTTTGACCTTGGCCCTTGACTTGGATGCTACGTGATTGCATGGCATGATCATCGGGATGTGTCTCCCATGATTCTCCCTCCATTACCATCCTAAGCACTACCCTCATCACCTATAAATACCCCCTCCATTACATTCATTTTCACCGACTATTATCATCATTCTACCTACACTCTCTTAAACTCTCTCTATTATCCATTCTCTTATTATCATCCTCTTACTCTACCAAATTCTCTTCACATTATTATCCATATATCACCCTTCTATCATCCTCATCCTCATACTCATCCTTTCATCCTCCAAGTCGAAGGAAGTCAAGATTTTGATAGGCGCCTTCAGATTCCTAAACCAACGAGGTTCGCCCTATGTTTCTTTCGTTATTGTTATTTTAATTATGTAATTCGTATTTCATTTCCATTACTTGTGCATATTTTGTAAATAAAAACCTTGTTTTATAATGCATGTCAAGAATATAAATTCGCGAAATCTATTAAAATTCTCCCCGCTTTATTTCATTTTAATGTCGATTTTAGTAGAGTCTGTTTTCTAACAGGTGAATTCGAGAATTCTTATAATTCTCAAATTCGTAACCTTACCCCCGGACTTAGAGTCGGGTTTCGTGGACCGACACTATTTTTATTAATTTTACGGTTTGTCGGTTTCCTTAAATCGACTGGCGACTCTTTTATTATTTTTGTAATCTGTTTAATTATTTGATACTGAAATTTACACTAAAATGATTAAGAAATGATTTAATATCTTCCTCACACCCAATTCAAAGTGGAAAATCAAGAGAAAATCTGTTGGAACCAATAAAACCCGAGGGTTTTATTATTCCCAATCCATGTTCTCTGGCCCGAGGGAAACAGGCGGCCCGGCCCAAGAGCCGTCAAAACCCGCGCAGGATTTTGACAGCTCTAGCGGCCCGCCTGCTTCCTTTTGTGCCTGAATTTGGTGTGGGCCGATTTTGAATTATTATTAATATATTTCGGTGTAATTTCCAATATTTAAATAATAAAAACGGATTTGTAAAATAAATAAAATTTAACCACCCCTAAAATGAATTTCGAAAATAAAAATATCCTTATTTAAGTATTAAGCAACCTTAGTCGGCTCCCGATCACTTAAGTAGCGCATCCGAAACAATCTCCCCGAACGGAAATTTTCCGGGTCCTATAGATTGACGACTCCACTGGAGACTTAAACTTAAAAAGAGGGCAAAACTTGAAAAAATCGAATTAATTTGAAATTGTAAAAGGGAGAAGTTGATTTATTTCGCGATTTTATAATTCTTCTTTTTAGGCATCCTTTGCATACCGAGCCACTAATCGCGTCTTTTGACACGTTAGCACAAAGGTGACGGATAAGTTATACCTAGGTGATTCACTCGAGAGCGAGCGGGCCACTACTTGTGGGACGCACCCTACATCGCCAAGAATTTGGTCCCCTCTCTCCTCGCGTTACACTCATAGGGCTTGCTTGAAGTTCTTTGAGAACTACCTCACACTCCTTACCCTAGGGTATGGAGCACGGAGATGAAAACGTGCGGTAGGCCATGTAATCCAACCATAGAAAAATCCTTGAACATAGAACCTTGGTTTAGGGTATCCCCACATGTGTATGCTATGTGCTATATGTACCTCTTCCCCTTCTTTTTCTTTTATTTTAGAGTCGACCCTAGTTTAGAGGTTTTGTTCTAGTCCATGTAAAATTCATTGAGTTGAGAAAATGATTATTTATTAATTGGAATAATTAACCCAAAAGGCATCATGATTAGCCCAAGTGGAAGGGCCCATTTATGCTTGAAGGGTAATTATTTTAATTAACAAATAAAAATTTACTCACCTTTGATGATATTATATGGTCCTTTACAAAATTCTCTTTACGAAAGGTCCAAAATAAATTAATTAAAAAAGTCCAACAAAGTTAATTGATAGCGTTTTAGATTGCATAATAGTCACTAAGCTCGAGGAAATTAGATTGTCGACTTAATTAATGAGTTCACCGCATTTATGGCCGGCCCGTTGTTAGGCCCAACCATATTGGATTTATTGATTAAACCTATAAATTAATTATGACTCGCTTATTGTTGAATTTATTCATTCCTTTGCAATATCCATTTTCCTCGACTAAAAAAAAGGATAAAAATGGGTCATCAGTCTTGTTAAACATTATTCTAGTCCGCATAATAGTCATTATGGCTTGAGCTGTCTGAATTGTTAGTTCAAGTTACGGATTCTCCTTAAAACCTATGGTTTGGGCCCATCCGAATTGAGAAACACTGACTTGAACCTATCAATTTATGTCCCGCTCGCTATATTTGACTTTATTCGGCCCTTTATAATGTTTTGTCCATAGGTTCATATAGAGTTAGGTCATGCACTCCCGAAAAGTGGGTGAGTCCTTTGTGTCAGCATATATGTGTTGAGTCAGTTAGGATCATATAGGTCTCTTAGGGCATGCATGCATTGGGTAGTACGTGTCAGAGTACGTCTTCGAGTGTTCTAACTTTGAATTTCCATGCAGGCATCAATGGTGATCGACTTCAAGCCCACATTCGAGATCCACGAATTGGTCGTTTGATTCCGAACCCACATTACGATCCATCTGCAACTAGTGACTGCATCATGTCTGGAGAGAAATTCCAAGAAGTCCCGATCCAAAGCACCGAAGCCAACATCACGAAGCATTTAGACGAGCTCTATACCAAAATGCAAGGTCTTGTGTTCGCTAATACCCTAGAGCAGGAATAGAAGATGAGCAAAAGACTAAGTGAACAACAACAAATGATGGATGGTATGCTGTAGGCCATCACTAAGATTAACACCAAGTTAGGGCTGAATGTTGAAGAGGATGACGAAGAAATGCAAGGATATGAATCTGAGCTTGAAATCATCAAGACATCTTCAGACTCTGGAGGAATAGGGATATCTAAGGCTAAGGTTAACACGCCTGAAGTGTTAAAACTTACAAGGGACCCCACTGTTAAAGCCCTTGAGCAGAAGCTAGAAAGCTTCACCGAAGCAATGAGTTCTGTGCCGGCCTTTGCTGAAAAATACTTGGAGGTTCCATTGCCTGTTTAACCAACTCTGAAGATAGATGACAAAGTTGAAGTGCCAAATATTAGGTTCAAACCTTCTGAGAACCCTGTTCATCACGTTGAGGAGTTCATGAGGTTGGCACCTTTAAACCGGATTGATGTTGACTTATATTCTACCATCTTCCCATCCACTCTAGATGGCGAAGCAAAGGTATGGTATCATGCATTATCCCCTCAAAAATCAAAGCCAACTGGAGTGAATTGTTCAAGGATTTTATCCACCATTACACCCGCATCCAGAAGAAGCAAGCTACGGTGGATGACCTAACCGCCATGAAGCAACGAGAAGATGAGTCCTTTATGGATTACTTTGAAAGATGGCATACAAAATTGTCCAACATCAATGAGGCAATTCCCCTCCGCTTGCAGTTGTCTACCTTTAAGCAAGGACTCAAGAGCAGTCTATCCAAACATTTGGGGTACCATGTCGTTAAAGACTTTGACTACCTAAAAGACATTTGTGTTCAACTAGAGGCGATGCACCATGATAAGACCACTTCGCCTGGATGGAAAGGGTCCAGCTCCAACAGGAGGGCAACTAGTGCGGCTAGCTATCCTCCTAAGATTATGGAGACTAACTCTATCCAGCGCAAGGGGCCTTATGTGCTGAAATATGAGACCTATACTCCATTGGATGTCCCTTACTCTCAGGCTCTCGACCGTCTGGTCAAGAAGGGTATCTTGGTTTTGCCCTTACCGAAAGAAGAGCTAGAAATCAAAGGCAGAAACTGGGATGCCAACAAATTTTGCCGCTATCACCGTTGCTGAGGGCATGACACTGAGAAATGCTGGACTCTCAGGAACAAAATAGAAGATATGATTAGGGCAGGGACATTACCAATGCCAAAAGCTGCCAAGAAACCTAACAATCAAAGTAATCCTATGCCTGAGCATGCAAATGCTATTTTCTACGGGGATTTCAGCTTCGTTCCCTCTGCTTTGATTGTAGAAATAGGCCAACTTGTCCCCGAAGCAGTTGGATTCCCTGAAGGTCTATTTATCCATGGTATTTGGGACAGTGATGAAGATGATGAGCATGAGCATTCTGAGAAAGAATGGATGGAGAAAGATGAGCTAGATGATGTGGCATTTCTTACTCGGTCTGGCCGCCACAACCATAGGAACACCACCACCCCAGTGATTGTTCCTAACCCAACACCAACGATTGCCAATGACAATCAGGTCTCCCCTGAAGATCCTCTTCTTTCTCAACTGAAAAAAAACTAGGGCAGAAGTTACCATATGGCAACTCATATGCACGTCATATGCTCATAGACAGAAGATATTGGATGCCCTTACAACACTTACGGTATCTCCCACAACAACTCCCGAGTCATTGGTAGCTCATGTTACTACTCAATAGGAGATGATTACTTTTGGGATTGAAGATCTGCCTCAAGGAGGAGCATCTCACAATAAAGCCCTGTATCTTACAGTGCAATGCTCCAACAAAACTATCCCACTAATTCTGGTTGACAATGGTTCAGCTGTAAATGTGTGCCCTTGAAGGATGGCACAAAACTTAGGAGTTCAACAACAACACTTGGCTCAGAACAGTGTAGAACTAAGGGCATATGACAATTCGCCTTGGAAATCAGTCGGATCTATAGTGTTGCCAATCACTACTGGCAGCGTCACTTTGAATGTGGAATTTGTGGTGCTTGACATTCCAGCCTCCTTCAATTTGCTATTAGGGAGGCCATGGCTTCACGAGTGTAACGCTATAGCCTCCACTCTACATCAAAAGGTGAAAATGCTGGTTCAAGGTCAAGTGATCACCATCTCAGGAGACTCTATCAATGCCGTTTTCACTCCTAAACGGTCAACTCTTGAAGTGGAGCACAACTCAATGGATGAAGAACTCAACAATTTTCAGCTTGTGGTGATGATGAGCCAGGATGAAGCACTTTTGACTTCGATCCCTACTCAAATCCCAAGGTACATGCTATGCTGAAGAAACAAGGATATTTCTCGGGAATGCCATTGGGCAAAAATCCGAAGAATAAAATTCCTCATGTGTTCAAGACTTTCAAGCAACAGGGAAGGTTTGGCTTAGGCTACAAGCCAAATGAGAAGGAGGTCAGGCTTGCAAAGATGGCTATCGTTGAACAGAAGAGGATGGACAATCCTCCCACTTTATTCCAGATGAAGCCCTATCCACTTACTCTGAATGGGCAATTTGTTAGGGAAGGTGATGACTTCCCCTACTATGGGTCTCTGAGCCCTTTTACTTGAAGAATAAGAGAATTCAAATTGCTGGATTGGAAGTCTTCGATGATTGCTCCATTAACATGGCTACTGTCTTTGTTCCCGCTCGGGACAAACAGCCTCCATTAGAATGGACTCATCTTGCTGGGAGCAACATTTTTGGCATGCTGTTTAGACAAGAAGTCGTCCAAGAGAAGTCTGAAGTTGATGCTGTTATTGCTGCTTTGTCCAACCCAAGCTTCGATCCAAGTTCATGATTACTGAAGACGGAGAAGTTAAGGCGGTCTCGTGGGTCGATGCTGAGGAGAATAATTTTGCTTTATCTGTAGGAGAGTCTATTCCCAAGAACATAGGGTCAGGTCTTAAGAGACAAGTGAGTCTGGTCTTGAGTCTGCTGGCGATGTATTCCTTTCTGCATTCAATAAGATGAACCTTTCTGCTTACTCTGATTCTTCTTTCCCCTCTTCCCCGAACTGCTGTGCCAATAATAATCTGGAATTTAATGAACCCTTGAAAGAATTTTCTAATGAACATGAGCATAAAATGGCAGTGTTGGAAGACACCATCACCATAAATGTGGGCACAGAAGAGCAACCTCGGGAGTTGAAGTTAGGTAGTTCACTCATAGCGGAAGAACAAGTAGCATTCACGGGGCTTCTCAAAGAGTTTGTGGACGTTTTCGCATGGTCCTACGAGGACATGCCTGGGATTGACAGAGAAATTGTAGAACACACCATACCTTTTCTTCTTAATGCAAAACCGGTTCGATAAAAGGCTAGGAGGATCAAGCCTGAATGGCCTAAGAAGATCGAGGAAGAAGTGATCAAGCAGCTTAACGCTAAATTCATCAAAGCAGTCCAATATCCTGAGTGGATTGCTAACATTGTTCCGGTGCCCAAGAAAGATGGGAAAGTGCGCATGTGCGTGGACTTTCGAGACCTCAATAAAGCTAGTCCCAAGGATAGTTTTCCTTTACCTCACATCGATGTATTAGGGGATAACACTTGCGGACATGAGCTCCTATCCTTTATGGATGGGTATGCCGGTTACAACCAAATCAAAATGGCAGAAGAAGACATGGAGAAAACCTCATTCACTACACCATGGGGAACATACTGTTATGTGGTTATGCCTTTCGGTCTCAAAAATGCTGGAGCAACATATCAAAGAACTTCCAACACCCTACTTCATGACATGATGCACATAGAGGTAGAGGTTTATATGGATGACATGATTGTTAAATCCAAAACAAGGGAGGAGCACATTCCTAACCTTCACAAGTTCTTTCTGCGACTTCGCAAATACAAGATGCGGCTTAATCCAGCAAAGTGCACCTTCGGTGTTACCTCTGGAAGCTATTGGGTTATGTGGTTAGCCAACGAGGCATTGAGGTTGACCCTTCCTAGATAAAGGCTATCCAAGAGTTGCAACCTCCCAGGACAGAAAAAGAGATCAGAGGCTTCCTAGGACGAGTACAATATATCAGCAGGTTCATTTCAAAGCTCACCATGACTTGTGAACCTTTGTTCAAGAAATTAAAGAAAGGAAGCAAAGTAGAGTGGGGTGATCAATGTCAATCGGCCTTTGACAAAATCAAGGAGTATTTGCAACATCCTCCAGTCCTCATGCCGCCAGTAGCAAATGAGCCTCTACTCCTTTACCTTACTGTGACTAGCTCTGCAATGGGGGGCTGGGGGCTATGCTAGCTCAAAAGGTTATAGGTCAGGAGAGCGCCGTCTACTACTTGAGCAAGAAGTTCTTGGACTATGAAAGTCGATACGCAGACATAGAGAAAATGGCTCTTGCACTAGTATGGGCCACCAAGAAGTTAAGACATTACATGCTTTCACATACAGTGTATGTTATAGCTGAGAATAATTCCATCAAGTTCATCATGGAGCAACCTACCCTCAACAACCGCATTGCTCGATGGGTGGTCATGCTTTCAGAGGTCAATCTTCAGTATCTGCATCAAAAATCAATCAAAGGACGGGTTGTTTCAGATTTCCTAGCTGCTTCACCATCACAGGAACCTCCAAGCACTCACTTGGAATTCCCGGATGAGGATGTATTCTTCACTGACGAAATAACATGGGAAATGTATTTCGACGGAGCTTCCAATCAAAAGGGCTGCGGAGTAGGAGTACTACTGATCTCTCCAGAAGGGGCACATGCATGTCCCTGTGTCTGTGAAGTTGGACTTTGATGCTATTAACAACGCCGCCGAATATGAAGCATGCATCAAGGGTTTACAAGCTACATTGACATTGGGTATACGTCACATAAAAGTCTTCGGAGATTCTAGCCTTGTCATTAATCTGGCCAAAAATACGTGGAAGGTCCGGAATGAATGTCTTATGGCATACCAACAGAAGCTCTTGGAACTTGCTGACTAATTTGAGCAAATTAGCTTCCAGTATCTCTCAAGGGATCACAATGAGTTAGCTGACGCCCTAGCCAAGTTGTCTTCAATGATAATGATACCATCAGGCATGCTCCAATTACCAATAACAGTAGAGCGACAGTCTGGACCTGCATATGTTTGCAACATGGAGGCACAAGAAGAAGAAACTGAGGAATGGTTCCATGACATATACAATTTTCTTCAGAAAGGAGAATATCCAACTGAGTTGGATGCTCGAGGACAACAGAGCGGTTAGGTCTCTAGCAGCACAATACTGCTTGATCCAAGATCGCCTTTACAAAAAATCACCTACGGGCATTAATTTATTATGTATCGATGCTAAGAGCGCCAAGGAGGTCATGGCTACTGTACATGGAGGAGAGTGTGGTCCCCACATGAATGGACGTATGCTGGCGAAGAAGATTCAAAGGGCCGGTTATTTTTGGTCAACTATGGAGGCGGATTGCTTAGAGTTTGTTCCAATGTCACAAATGCCAAGAGTTTGCCAACCTACAACATCAACCCCCATCATACCTAACTACTTTGACATCTCCATGGCCGTTCTCAGTATGGGGCATCGATATCATTGGCAAGATACAACCAGCTGGAACAGGAGGACATGAGTACATATTGGTCGCCATCAATTACTTCACTAAGTGGGTAGAGGCAGCCTCTTTTTCCAAGCTCACATCCAAGCAAGTGGCCAAATTCATTCTCCAAAACATCATATGTCGATATGGAGTACCTCATGAGGTCATTAGTGACAATGGAAGCCATTATCGGAACGAAGTAGAAACTTTGCTCGCCACTTACAAAATTCAGCATCACCGATCTTCGCCATACCGGCCTCAAGCTAACGGAGTTGTGGAAGCGGCCAATAAGACAGTAGCGCGAATCATCAAGAAAATGGTTGTCACTTACAAAAATTGGCCGGATAAATTAGCATTTTCCTAGTGGGGATACCAAACCTCAATACGAACTGCTACAGGTGCAACACCATATTCTTTGGTCTGTGGGATGGAGGCAGTCCTACCGATAGAAGTAGCAATCCCTTTGCTACGAATAGTAGCAGAAAGTGAACTGCCAGAAGCAGAATGGGCTCGGGCAAGGTTTGAGGAGATAATGCTAATGGACGAAAGGCGATTAAGGGCATTGCATAATGTGCAAGTGTACCAAAGTAGGATCACTCGTGCTTTTAATAAGAAGGTGAAAAGTCATTCACTTCAAGTAGGTGATTTGGTGCTTAGGGAGATGAGGGCACCTATACAAGATCCAAGAGGAAAATTTGCACCTAATTGGAAGGGTCCTTACATGACTAAGGAGATTTTGCCAGGAGGAGCAGCTCGGCTTGCTACTATGGATGGAGAAGATGTAATTCAGCCCACGAATTTGGATCAACTCAAGCGGTACTATGCCTAATATAACCAAGCAACTGGAAAACTAATTTTCAGACACTTGGGATATATTTGATAAATGCTCATGTACATAAGAAAAATAAAGTTTGCAAGAACACAATAATTGTGAACTATATTTTTTTATATTAATTGATAACGCAAGTACACTACTTGTAACATAAGAAAATTCAAAAGGCATAATTAAATGAAGACTATTCTGGTAAAGCAGTTTCGGTTCCTTCATTTCAGTCCATCTTCTAATCTTGCTTCACTTTCTCTACTTCGCCAGCTGTCTCGTGGTCAGTCTCCGTGTCTCTAGGTCCGTTAAGAGTTTTTCTCTTTGTCTTTGGGCTTATAGGCTCACCTACTTGGTTTTCGTACCTCCACTCTCGGACCAAGTCTATCTTTCATCGAGTCTCTCGCGCCCATGTGGTCCTTTACCGATGTACGAGGACCTAGTCTTTCCTTTGCAGATGCTTGGATCCTTCTCGCTTCTCCAGCACGGCGAGACTCAACAGCAGCAATCAGCCATCCATGGTAGTCAGCATCGGCAATATGAGACACATGTATCTTTGGAGGAGCTTTGAGAGTTGGCCTTCTCTCCCAGTATTTCAGGCACGACTCAATCACCGAGAGTCGAAGATCAGGAGTCTCACATAGAAGCTTGGGAATGTCCTGCTTACGACCCATCTGGCGCTTCACTCGCTCGGAAAATAAATGGTCATGTGCGTCACGCCGACGAGACACACATAAGCATTGCGGAAGTCATGGGACACATATTCGGAAATGTGCCACCACTCGATCCACCATAAGATCTCCCGAGGCTCCTTCAAGCATGCGATCCATTCCATTACCGAGCGAAGGTCGGTATATTTCCTCTTTCTCAGACAATAGTTCGCCAACGCCGATGAAGTCCGGGGTTCTTCAATGAGACCCAAGTGCTCCATTAACCAGATCTGCATAACAGTTAGCCAGGGTTAGATTGCATGCATATTATCCCCAAACTAACCAAAAAAAAAAGGGGAAACAAAACCCGCGCGGGTTTTGCAGACAGTAGGGGCAGAAACCAAGCAGAGGTGAAAAGGAGAGTGAAATACCTAAAGTAGCAACGGGCTTCCTCGAAAGTCATGTTCTGGATTCGGATCATCCAAGCCCATCATGGTTTCAGCTAACATTAGAGGCACGAGGTTGTAACCTCGGGACATGTCGTCAACGATTTGCATCAAATTTGCCAGTCCGGTTCTTTTGCCGCCGTGATAGAAGCAAAACTCGCCGAGGAGACATAATACGAGCGCTCGGACTCATATCACGGGACTGTATCTAAGGTATCGGGAGATTGAAAATATCCAACTATGGTTTGAAAGTGTACCTTTTCGCCGAATATTGCACTTCCGATGACCCGAGAAGGAAGACATAAGAGCTCCTTGTATTGCTTGGGGATCTCCATTGGCGTTGGAGGCGACGTCGGCCGAGCAAATTGGTTTGTCCCTAGGATTGAGGACCATTCCTCCAGAAGCATACATAACTCCTTCCACGCAAAGCGGAAAACATGCATCTTCGAATCCCAAAACGTCTCCGCCGCACAGAGAAAATCGTGGTTAATACTCACTTATCGAAGACTCATCAAGCTCGTTAACTTGTATCTTCTGAGCTCTTTCTTCTCTTCTTTGGACAAGGTGCTCATCCAAGTGGCAAGTTTCTTCTCGAATGCCACGAGAACCGGGAAGTTTTCTTTGAGTTTTAGGAGAATAAGTGATGAAGGCTTGGAAGTAGTGATGAGTAATGATGATTATATGCATAACATGGGGTATTTATACACGTCCATTCATGATAAAAAGTGGAGAAAATGCAACCAGCAACGATCACATAGCCGTTGCCCTCCATATCCCATGATTTTAGCCCATTTGCAATGGCTAGAAAAAAAATGCAGTATCAAAACCCGCACAAGTTTTGATATGCGCAGATCCACGTGCGCGCCTGTCTAAGCTCAGGCCCAGGGCCTGCTGAAAAGAAAACCCGCGCGGGTTTTCTGTCATCATGGGCCGCCTCTCCGCCGCTCGGCCCACCTGTTTCTCATTGTAATTGGGCTTTGGAATTAATTGGCCCGTTCGTATATTTTTAATGTTTCGGATCTTTACCCAATGATGCTCTGTTCTGAAATTTTTGCTCGAGTTTACTCTGACACTTAGGTTTTTCATTTTCTTTTATTTTCTTTTCTTTTTGGGGAAGCGGGATTGAGTTGGGATTAATCCCATCATGTAGAGAATCTTTCAGATATGCATTAATAAAATAAAATCATGCATTCGCCAAGTCTTGCATATAAAGTAAGAAATAAAATTCATAAAGAGTCTTGCATTAAAATAATAAAAAAAGTACAAATTAGTCCTGCATAACAAAAAAAAAGTTTAGAAATACATAGAGTCTTTGCTTGTCATCAGTTTGATCACCACAGGGAGCCCGAGTCACCGCTGTCTTCAACCGGGTCGGCACCAGCATGAGAAGTCCCAGCATTGGAAGTACCAGCCATGCTGAAGTCGGTGTCCCAAGAGTAGTAGTCAGGACAGGAGCTGTCTGCGGTAGCCCAGATAAGGGAACCTCGGAAGGATGCACGCTCGACGGAGTTGATATGGAATGCTCCTACGAACCGGCTAGCCATGAATGGTCAGGAACGTGCCACTCAACAGAAGGGGTAGGCCATACAGGACCAGTTCCGTAACCTGGGGGCTGGCCAACCAGAAGAGGTCGACCCTCCTAGCCAAGAGTGTTGGGGCGCTGACCACTCTTGCGCACCCGTAGGCCATGAAGGACCCATTCCAGGGGTCGGACTGGCCATGCAGCAGAATAAGAGCCAGAGCCAAAAGAGGAGGCGTCGTATAGTGCAGGACGTGAAGTAGAGTCATCCGCTAGGGCTTGACCGCCAGGATACCCTACGAATGCACCTGAATCACGGTCCCTCACCACAATCACCCGACCACGGCGAGCAGAACGCAATGAAGCTGGAGTACGGAGAGAATGAGAAGGTCGGTTAGTAGCACTTGACTCCGAAGCATCTTTCACCTAATACGAATGGGGTTGGGTATCACCACCATACCCAACACTATGATGTGACCCCCCTTGGCCAAGTTGTTCCTCCAAGGACATCTGAGCCATGTCCTCTTCCATAAGACGGTGACCTCTGTTGCCAGATCTACTATGATGGGACCCAGTTGAATGATGACCCTTGATCATTATGCCTTTTTTGCGACCCTCTGGCACAACTGCTAGGGGAGGACGAGAGGATCCACCAACCTCTTCCCGAGATCGGCCCCGGGAAGAATACTCCCCTGCCGAAGAGCGACGCGGGGGCTCAGTACGAGGGATCCCTGCAGTAGAACGCCGAGGGGGATCCCGAGGAACGGACTCTGCATCGGCCTCCACATCAGCCCTTCTGGTGGTGTTCCCGCGATACCTGCCTGAGCCGGTAAATGCTCGGTCAATGTGCTTCAGCATAGTACTCCACTCCTTGGTCTCTTGACGGAAGACATCCCATCTTGGCTAAAAGATGATTAGGCCAAGTTAGACATGTATAAATGACCTAAAAAAAGGAAGCAACATGAAGACTTACCGGATTCCGATCATAACTCTCGGAGTGTCGAGCATTGACTGCTAGTCTCTACCTCCAAGAAACCACCAATCCTTCTTCTCGCTGGAGGAGCCTCCGCCTCAGCGACCTTAGCATAAGGTCCTAGCTGCAAACTTTACGATCAGGAATCAGCCAAAAACACAACGAAAAATTCCAAGGAAGAAGATACCTACCACCCGGGGCGCCAAACGGCTCAAGTAGCGTTGAAATTCCTCATCAAATTGCTCATGTGGGACGTTATACACAAAATTGTCGAAGCCTTGGCCGCGAATCCAATCTCCCAATGCACCTGGAGCGACGCGCCGTGGCTCGAACATGTGCTCTGGAGGATCCTGGGGTATAAGGATATCCATCCAGGATTTGCCTTGTAGCTCTCTCCCTCAAGTACCATATGAAGCCTGAGGGCCCTCCATTAGGATGCGGAGGCGGGTATCATCCTCCACCGTTTGTAAAGGGGTAGGCAATCCGCTCAAGTCAAACTCCGCCCATAGACGCCAGTTCACATGGTCCTATGAAAGAACGAGAACCACTTCAAGAATAAAAGCAAAATAAGTAAAGGAACTAGGTATAAAGAAATACCGGGGTAAGCTTATCCAGCATACGACGAATGCGATCGAGACTACCCGACTGGAATTTCTTTGCACGAACGGCCTCGGTAGACCAGTGTTAAGCAGCTGGGACTGTCTTATTCTTCTTGGAGCGAATGCCCAAAGACAGAATATACTCATATGCCCATGACTGCATGAATATAAAGTCAAAGAAGGATCGAAAGAGTAGCAAAACTACAAAGAGAAGAGTCTCAGGGACATACCTCGAGCACCTTCCACAGAGAAGGGCCGTACTGATAGCGAGTACGAGAATCATGGAGATAAACCGGATCGGTATCCTGTGAAAGCCTAACGCCATGGCGAAGCTAGAGGATGAAGTTCGCATAAGCCGCCTTGCCCCAATTCAAGTTTCGGACATTATTTAAGTCCAGAAGATTCCGAAGCCACGTCAAAGTGATGTTATCACCCCGGTTGGCGAATAGGGTAGCAGAAATGATGTACGCCAAGAAAATGAAGCGGCGTTGATCCCCAGGCAGGTTCTAGAAGTTGGCGTCACGAATGGTCGCCTCGAAATGTGCGTAAGCAAGGTTGGAAAGGCCCTGCCCTTGGCCTAAACGTGCTGACACTGGAACCAGAAGATCCAAGACCATGAGTGGAATCTCAGTGTCAAAAACTAAATCACGCCCACCCTACTGAAGACCAGTGATCATGACGAAATCTATAGGGGTAACCGTCATCTCGCCCACAGGCAGATGAAAGGAGCTGGTGGTGTCCCAAAACCTTTCAGCTATGGCACAACCTATGACGCGGTATGTGCGACCCTTCCAAGCCACAAAACATTGCCAGAACGGCATAAGACCCGCCGCGGCAAGGTGTGTTCAACAAAGTTCCCAGGAATCGAGGCTGCTACCTTAAGGGGATGCTTTAGGACACCAGGTGTTTTCAAGTAGTCCTCCTAAAGGCAAACAGAAGGGGCCAGTTAAAGTTGGGGGCTCACCTAAATACATTGGGCCAAGGCAAGTTCTTTTGGGCCCTAGTTGGAGCCAACACCAACACTGGGCTCACAGCCATGGCCCACACGATAAATAAATTGGAAAAACGAAAAAAAAGGCAGAAAACTAAAACAAAAAAAAAACATCCTATACGGCCCAAATGAGCCGGCCCAACAGAATGAAAACCGCACGGGTTTTTGTTCTCTGATGGGCCGCACATCTAGGCCCAATATTCTTTTTGGCGGCCTACAGGCCAGAAAACCCGCACGGGTTTTCTCTTTCCTAATGGGCCAATTTTCTTTGGGCCGAGCATGCATAAAACCCACACTGTTTTTCTCATGGGTCGGGTTTGGTCTGTTTCTCAAGTTGGGTTATTGTTTGTAATGCATAGAAAAAGCCATCATGAGGACATGCAAGCATGCTTAAAAGAATGAAAAAATCGACAAGACATGAAGAATAAATTCGTGCTTGCTCATTTTTTTATTAACCTAAGCATAAAAGAGAAGGTTTTGGAAATTACCTTGCCATGGGAACGGTAGAACCAAGCATGGTTCCAAGGCTGAATACTAAGGTCTGAAGGGTTGGCGTTCTCCCCCGGAATAAAGTTGCGACGTGAAGACATCTCGTGGGACCATGCCGCCACATGTGGAAGAGGAGGATTCCTATGACCTCGGGGATGCATCTTCCAAAGGACTCAAATTATCTTCAAAGAACAAACTTTCTAGAGAGAGAAGGAGAAGCTAGAGATATAAGGAAGAGTTGAAGGTGTAAGCGAATGAGGTGAATGGAGCTTAGCATTTATAGAAATAATGAGTGAATATGAACCACTCATTTCTGGACCCGCCTCGAGATGCCAAATACGTTTCATTGGTTGAAAATCCAAATGTCATCCCTTTGCCACCCGAAGATGAGACATGGCTGTGTGGCACGTCCTCATCCACACAAGACCCGGGCCCACCTTGGATTCCCTTCACGAGGAGAAAAGAAAAAAAAGAAAAAAAATAAAACCAAGCCAAAACCCGCACGGGTTTTGGGCAAGCTACAGGCCCGTTCCTGCGGCCCAGCACCTTTCAACGGCCCAATGGAGGATATAAAACCCGCACGAGTTTTATACCAATATATGCCAAAATTCAGCGGCCTAAGGCCCCACGGCCCATTCAAAGCAAGTCATGCGACACAAAACCGAAGGCCCTAAGACCACATCGCCAAGAATTTGGTCCCCTCTCTCCTCGCGTTACACTCATAGGGCTTGCTTGAAGTTCTTGGAGAAATACCTCACACTCCTTACCCTAGGGTATGGAGCACGGAGATGAAAACGTGCGGTAGGCCATGTAATCCAACCATAGAAAAATCCTTGAACATAGAGCCTTGGTTTAGGGTATCCCCACATGTGTATTCTATGTGCTATGTGTACCCCTTCCCCTTCTTTTTCTTTTGTTTTAGAGTCGACCCTAGTTTAGAGGTTTTGTTATAGTCCATGTAAAATTCATTGGGTTGAAAAAATGATTATTTATTAATTGGAATAATTAACCCAAAAGGCATCATGGTTAGCCCAAGTGGAAGGGCCCATTTATGCTTGAAGGGTAATTATTTCAATTAACAAATAAAAATCGACTCACCTTTGATGATATTATATGGTCCTTTACAAAATTCTCTTAACGAAAGGTCCAAAATAAATTAATTAAAAAAGTCCAACAAAGTTAATGGATAGCATTTTAAATTAATTATGACTCGCTTATTGTTGACTTTATTCAATCCTTTGCAATATCCATTTTCCTCGACTAAAAAAAGGAAAAAAATGCAAAGTAAGGTAAAAAGTAAAAAAAGAGGATAAAAAAAAGGGTCATCAGTCTTGTTAAGCATTATTCTAGTCCGCATAATAGTCATTATGGCTTGAGCTGTCTGAAATGTTAGTTCAAGTTACGGATTCTCCTTAAAACCTATGGTTTGGGCCCATCCGAATTGAGAAACACTGACTTGAACCTATCAATTTATGTCCCGCTCGCTATATTTGACTTTATTCGGCCCTTTATAATGTTTTGTCCATAGATTCATATAGAGTTAGGTCATGCACTCCCCAAAAGTGGGTGAGTCCTTTGTGTCAGCATATATGTGTCGAGTTAGTTAGGATCATATAGGTCTCATAGGGAATGCATGCATTGGGTAGTACGTGTCAGAGTACGTCTTCTAGTGTTCTAACTTTGAATTTCCATGCAAGCATCACTGGTGATCGACTTCGAGCCCGCATTCAAGATCCACGAACTGGTTGTTTGATTCGGAACCCACATTACGATCCATCTGCAACTAGTGACTGCATCATGTCTGGAGAGCAATACCAAGAAGTCCCGATCCAAAGCACCGAAGCCAACATCACGAAGTATTTAGACGAGCTCTATACCAAAATGCAAGGTCTTGTGCTCACTAATACCCTAGAGCAGGAACAGAAGATGAGCAAAAGACTAAGTGAACAACAACAAATGATGGATGGTATGCTGCAGGCCATCACTAAGATCAACACCAAGTTAGGGCTGAATGTTGAAGAGGATGACGAAGAAATGCAAGGATATGAATCTGAGCTTGAAATAATCAAGACATCTTCATACTCTGGAGGAATAGGGATATCTAAGGCTAAGGTTAACACGCATGAAGTGTCAAAACTTACAAGGGACCCTGCTGTTAAAGCCCTTGAGCAGAAGCTAGAAAGCCTCACCGAAGCAATGAGTTCTGTGCCGGCCTTTGCTGAAAAATACTTGGGAGGTTCCATTGCCTGTTCAACCAACTCTGAAGATAGCTGACAAAGTTGAAGTGCCGAATATTAGGCTCAAACCTTCTGAGAACCCTATTCATAATGTTGAGGAGTTCATGAGGCTGGCAACTTTAAAATGGATTGATGTTGACTTATATTCTATCGTCTGCCCATCCACTCTAGATGGCGAAGCAAAGCTATGGTATCATGCATTATCCCCTCAAATCAAAGCCGACTGGAGTGAATTGTTCAAGGCTTTTATCCACCATTACACCCGCATCCAGAAGAAGCAAGCTACGGTGGATGACCTAACCGCCATGAAGCAACGAGAAGATGAGTCCTTTATGGATTACTTTGAAAGATGGCATACAAAATTGTCCAACATCAATGAGACAATTCCCCTCCGCTTGCAGTTGTCTACCTTTAAGCAAGGACTCAAGAGCAGTTTATCCAAACATTTGGGGTACCATGTCGTTAAAGACTTTGACTACCTAAAAGACATCTGTGTTCAACTAGAGGCGATGCACCATGATAAGACCACTTCGCCTGGATGGAAAGGGTCCAGCTCCAACAGAAGGGCCACTAGTGCGGCTAGCCACCCTCCTAAGATTATGGAGACTAACTCTATCCAGCGCAAGTTGCCTTATGTGCCGAAGTACGGGACCTATACTCCATTGGATGTCCCTTATTCTCAGGCTCTCGACCGTCTGGTCAAGAAGGGTATCTTGGTTTTGCCCTTACCAAAAGAAGAGCCAGAAATCAAAGGTAGAAACTGGGATGCCAACAAATTTTGCCGCTATCACCGTTGCCGAGGGCATGACACTGAGAAATGCTGGACTCTCAGGAACAAAATAGAAGATATGGTTAGGGAAGGGACATTACTAATGCCAAAAGCTGCCAAGAAACCTAACAATCAAAGTAATCCTATGCCTGAGCATGCAAATGCTATTTTCTGCGGGGATTTCAGCTTTGATCCCTTTGCTTTGATTGTAGAAACAGGCCAACTTGTCCCCGAAGTAGTTGGATTCCCTGAAGGTCTATTTATCCACGGTATTTGGGACAGTGATGAAGATGATGAGCATGAGCATTCTGAGACAGAATGGATGGAGAAAGTTGAACTAGATGATGTGGCATTTCTTACTCGGTCTGGCCGCCACAACCATAGGAACACACCACCCTAGTGATTGTTCCTAACCCAACACCAACAGTCGGCAATGACAATCAGGTCTCCCCTTAAGATCCTCTTCTTTCTCAACTCAAAAAGACAAGGGTAGAAGTTACCATATGGCAACTCATATGCACGTCACATGCTCATAGACAGAAGATGTTGGATGCCCTTACAGCAGTTACGCAGCATCCCACAACAACTCTCGAGTCATTGGTTGCTCATGTTACTACCCAACAGGAGATGATTACTTTTGGGATTGAAGATCTGCCTCAAGGAGGAGCATCTTACAGCACTTTTGGGATTGAAGATCTGCCTCATGGATGCCATTACAGCACACATATGCATCATGAGGAGCAATTTCTAATTCGTGAGAAGGTGACACACAAGTCAAAGGAGCAAATGAGTCATCATCATTATTTCCCCAATCATACAAAGGAGGATTAACATGAATAATAGGAGGAAAAGGGGAAGAAGACTCTATTCTATTCAAAGACTCATGACCATTTTCAAACAAATCAGGTCTTATTTCACGAAATAAAGAAATAATCTCATGAAGACTTTTTCCATGTTTTCTATTTTTTTTTTATTAAAATCATTATCTTGTTGAACATAATTCACATTATTTTCAATAAAGTTCAAATGAGCAACATATATAGAAGACATAGAAGCATGAGTAATGTTTCAAATTGAGCATATGAGGAGGGGACATGCATAGGAATTAAAGGAAGAAGGGAAGAAGTAATCACATATGAATCTTTATAAGAAGCTTCCCTTGGTTGATCCACAAATGGAGATTGAGTATGTAAATCAAAACAAGGGAAAGGGGGACAAAATTTCGCACATTAATTGTCATAGTGAGAACTAACATGATAAGCACACGGATTATCTGAATAATAACCCGAAGCATGACAACTCTCCATAAAACCACGAGTATCCTCGGTCAACCAATTAAGAAAATCTCAAGCCTAACAATCATTTTCAATATTAAAACCATAGTGATTGAATAATTTACGAGTCTCAAAATTCACACCCTCATTAATAACACATAATACTTACCAATCAGAATAATTATAACCATGAAGAGCCCAATAAGCAAAGTAATCATTCAATCTATCACGATAATCACAAAATAACTCTTGCTCATCTTGAGGGAAGCTAAAACATGCCATCTTCTTTTTTCAAATTTTAAAATTTTCAATTTTTTTTTATTTTCTTTTTTAGAACCTAGAGGGAATGCTCAAGAAACACTAAAAGGTCTGTAGGCGCAACTCCCCGGCAATGGCGCCATTTTGTTTGTGTGCAGTATAGTGAGGGTTTTGATTGTCGTATCCACAGGGAGTTGGGGCTACCGAACCTAAAAGTCACTCCAACTCTCACCTACTAGGTTCGATTTTCATAAACTTTGGAGTTTTGGAAACTAAACTAAAGACACCATAAAAACCACAAAAAGGGGAAGGAGAAAGGCTCGAGGGTCGGTCTTTCACCGCCTATCGGTCACCCAATCACGAGGTAGCTAGTCCCGGTTAGGATACTAGGCCTAGATAGAAGTTGGGTTATTGCAAGGATATAGCCATTCCGGGGCCTCTCTTGAGGTATTCCCGAATTTAACCCTCGAGGTTTGTCCACTGATTTCTTGAGGACGCACCTAAAGAGCTTGATATGTAAATCAACCTACCCAAACTCCTCCACTAAATTAATGAGGATTCGTTCGAACATCCATTCAACTACCCTAGAGACCATGTTTAAGTAGGTTTAACGGGCTTCCGCTACGTATTAAACCCCATAGTCAAGAGAGTTATTGAATGAAAACCTCATAAAACAAGGCCTAATGCCCTAACTAAGCCAAACCTTAGAAAATAGATCTCATTTCGGATTAGAACCTACCCCTAAGCCAAGGAAAAACTAGCCACTAATCATTTAATTAACAAACAAAAACTAATAAAAACCTCTAAACCTGAAGACATTTAAAAGCCCTAGTGACAAAACCCTAAGAAACTAACCTTAACTAAACTGGCCCAAACAAAACTAATACTAATTCCTAACCCTAATAAAACCTTAATAACCAAATTAACCTAACAAAACTGACCAAAACCCAAATAAAACATACTCTAATATGACCTAAACCAACAACCCCTAAACTGACCTTGAACAAAACCCTAAGAACACCTTAAAAGCCACCATCTGACCTAAGAAAGAAGAAAAGAAAAGACTACCCAACCGCCTATTGATATTTGACTGAGGTAGAGAAAACGAAAAGAAAAGAAGAATCAAGCCTAAACTCTACTGTCATGATTGAAAACAGAGGAAAAGAGAGAAGGAAAGCAATAGAGAAAGAACGAAGAGGAAAAATCGAGAAAAAGCAAGGGAGAAAGAAGATGAACACCAAATGAAAACACATCAACACAAACAATTACAGATTCAATCCCAGAGAAAACACCATTTCATTCAACAATAATCGAACCCAGAACAAAGGAGTAACAAACCTACCATGAAATCGATCATTCAAAACGAAATTCCAAGCACATAACAAGAAATTCATAACCTAGATTAATTAAAGGAACAAACAAAACTGAATTAAACCTACATCTAATTACATGAATTAAAACCCTAATCCTATAATTTCCCTATGAACTAACCCTAAGATGGAGGGCTTGGGGCGTCAGTACTTTCCCCTCAACCAACCATAAAACCTTCAAATTAAATGCCCCTTTTGTTCCATTATATACTTGAATCTGACCCTCCCTCTTTCAAATCTCGACCATTGATTTTGCTTCCATCTGGACGGATATAATGAATTCTTATTGTTGTAGAGGTGAAGGTGGTGGTGCATGCGTCGATAGCCTCCATTGTACTTTCTCTACTCCGAATCTACAACAAACAAGAAGAGAAATAGAGTGAGTGGGTGAGAATATCACGAGATTTTAAGATATGAGAAGAGATGAAGAGAAGAGAGAAGAAGATGAGAAGATGAGAGAGGTGAGATGGAGATGAGAAGATGGTGGGGTGTGTCGTGGTGCTAGGTCGCGCAGAACAGAGAAAAAGAGATAGAGAGGAGTGAGGGAGTGATGTAAATCAGCCCACGCCTACTGCCTTAAGCCCATTCAAGAAGGCCCAAGTGAAACATAAGTATAAAGATACGGTCCTTCAAGAGAGAAGCCCAACTAGCCCCGACCCAATAAAGGAGATTCTATTTAAGGTAGAGGCCCGAAGGCCCATTCACATGGTATGCCTCATACGGCAAGAGGATGTCCAAACATCCTAGAAGAGTAAAAGTCCACACCAATCAAGCCCAACAAAGGCTATAGTTCACGTCCAAGCCCATTTTCAAAGTTCCAAGTGAAGTTCACAATTTGATCATTTCATTTTTGAATTTCACAGTTTTGGTCTTTTGGATGTAGAAGTCACATTTTTAGCTTTTAATTGTTCTTAGTGTGATTTATATTATTTTCATAGTATTTTGAGTCATGTAAGATGCCAAGTTACAAACTTGAGTATCAAGTCATAGGAGTCTAGATTAGTCTAGAATATTCTCAAATGTTCTAGAAAGGCTTGTGTGTGTGTGTGTGTGTGTGGCGTGTGGAGGTTAGCTTTGGCACTAAGTTAGGTTGTTATTATCCTAGAAAAGGTTGGCTTATTTTGTAACTAATCCATATTGGATTAGGAAAGCCAAGTCTTATTAGGATAAGGTTGTTATAACTAACTGCCCTTAGGATAAGGAGTTCTAATCCAAGGAGGAGATAGTTATCTTAGGCGTGTGGTATTAGTAATCCTTGGCTTGCAGGCCAAGTAGGAGAGTCTCAGTCCATATAGGACTGTATTAGTATAAATAGCTAGGCTTGTAGCCTTTCAAAGGCAACCCCGTTTTGAATTAGCTTACCCCTTGAGTGTTTCGTGAGAACCTCGTTGATCTCTTATATTGTATATTAGTTTAGCAACCAAGTGGTTAGGAAGAGCTTGATCCTGAAACCTAGAAGGTGTTTCTGTAACTAGGTTGAAGGTCAAGTTAGCCCTAGGGTTTCTTTCTTGTGGTGTTTCTGTATCAAGATAGATCCCTTCGACTATCTTGTTACCCTTATCTTTCTATCCCTATAGTTAGATAATATCAAACCCTAGGTTTTCAACTTCCTCTCAATTCTTTCTGAACTCACGTCACTCTCTCCCTCCCCTCTCTCAAACGTCTCATACTCCCTCTCTCTCTCTCATAACAAACTCCCAACAAACTCTCTCTTTCCACCAACAAACTCCCTACATTCTCTTCATTCTATTTCTCTCTCCCACAAAGGCCTCACGCCAAAATAGCCTTCCCTCTCTCCTCTCCCTCATGTCATCTTCTCTCATCTCCCTCCAAGAAATAATCTTTCTTGTTTCTTTCATCCACAAAAGACCTCACATCATAAACAGTCTCCATAGATCCTAGTTATTCACGTGAATCTCCCCTTTTCTTTCCACCATCCTCATATGAAGAATCCCATATTCTAGGTTGGTTTCACGTGTTATTGATGTGTACTCAATCAAGATTCAATCTTTGATCCCGTCATACATTAAGGAGGGGGACGAATAGAAAGAAAGGGGGAATGAGGAAAATGAAAAGGAAAGGATTAGGGATTTAGGAGGGGGGTGGCTGGGTATTTGGTAATGAGGAGAGGGGGAAATGGATTTGGGGACTTGGGATGGGGAATATGGGCCGAGACAAGGGAGAAATATTGAAGGGAATTGGGTTTTATTTTGGGGAAGACATAGGATTTAGGTTTTTCTATTTTATTTTCAATTTGAATGTTTTTGATTTATTTTAATAACGAAAACAACTAAAATGATAAAAAAAACATAAAATCTAATAATGTTGCAAAAAGAGTAAAAACATAATAAAAATCCTAAATTAAATATTAAACTCCAGTAAAAAGTCAAATAATAGAGGGGAAAAATCATGCAAAATACGGACTAAACAGATAAATGGATATATCAGACTTGGATGTTAAGGCTAATGAATGGGTGAAAGAGTTTTTCAACTTAAGTTACGAGTGCAAGCATGAGATTCTCAAACAATCATAATGAAATAGATGAATCTTATTGAATTCAAAAGACAAACATATCAAAGACCGACTCAATCCCACCCCTAATTGACTCTGAAAACAGGATGCTCAACATAATTGGGACCCTAGCCAATTTCAAAGTCCTCTTCCTACAGTGTTGTCTTCCCATGTTGACTGCTCCTGGAGGGTTGTTGCTCTAACGGACTTTCCATGCTGCTTTTGGCAGGGGCAATTTACTCGACCGGATCATACCCTCAATCTTACTCTTCAAGGTCAAACACTTCTCGGTGTCATATCCCCTACACCTGTGATAGTTGTAGAATTCATTGTCATCTTAGCTTAGGTACTTCGTTTCTGGCTCCGGTCTTGGTAAAGGCAACTCAATCAGGTTTTTCCTTTAGAGATGAGCCAAAGCATCGTCATAGGTGGTGTCCAGTAGAGTATAATGGTCGTACTTTTGTTGGATTCCTGACTGAATTACATTAGTCTCAGCGCTCTGAGAAGGGTGGTTGGGTGAATCAGTAGCCCTCCTATTTGGACTGAAATTCTTCCCCCCTTGGGCGGCAGTCTTCTCATTGTTCATGGTCTCGAGTTGGACGTAAAGGTCCTTCAAGTAGTCGAAGTCCTTGATCACATGGTATCCCAAGTGCCGAGCCAGGTGTTTAGACCCAATTCTGTGTCTAAATACCACCTAAATCCTTAGGCTTTTTGACTCGTTTCGTGGTTTAATTTCATAGTTTTTAATGCGTTTTTTGGTTATTTTGTAGATTTTGGAGCTTTCACCGAAAACGTAGTAAAACGGGCCTTTTCATAGCATTCTTGGTGATTTCCCGAGCCGAGCCGGACCGGAAACCGAGGCGGAGTCGACCCGGGACCACACTCTCAACCTTTGGTGCCAATTAGTGAGGTAACACCCGCTACGACCCTCGAAGTGGGTGTTACATGCCTTGGAATGAAGGAAGAAACAAAGGGACGAAAAGAGTAGGGTAGCCCCCGCCACACTGAGCGTAGCACCCGCTACCGTAGGGGGTAGCGCCCGCCATCCTGAGCGTAGCACCCGCTACCACCGCTAGGCCAAGCAAGACAGTAGCCACGGTCAGCTAGATCGTAGCTACGATCGATCGAAGGAAAGAATCGCCAAGTGGTTTTCGCAGGGTAGCGCCCGCTACCCCCCTGCTGCTGTGCTCAAAGTCGACCTTGAATCGTCAGCCCGCGACCTCCTGATCCGGAGTGAGACCGTGCCCACGGTCTCCCAGACCGTACCCACGGTCTCTTGAAGCTCGAAATCACCCGACCTTTTTCGCTGGACAGAACATGACCGTGGCCACGGTCTCCTAGACCGTAACCACGGTCCCCCTATGTTCTACGCGTGTGTTCGGCCTGAAGTGCTGCGTTTTGCCAACCAATATTCACTTGTATATATATATATCTCTTTCACGTTTTCTTGGGATCTATCTAGGGTTAGACTTAGGGAATTTCCAACTTGTAATTAAGAGTTTTAGAGAGAGATTAGTGAGAGATTAATCTAGGGTTTTGGAGATTTGTGTTTGTTATTGAAGATTTGGGGATTCAAACAATTGAAAGATTGTTGGATCATCTTTTATTGCTTTCTCTTGTTCATCTACTGCATTTTGATAAGTATTCTCTTCCCTTTTCTCTTTTATTAATTACCTTGCTAATTACTTTGCTTGTTCTTAATTGCTTTGCTTGCTATTTCATTGTTCTTGCTTGTTTATGGTTGTTTGATGTTAGAAATCTTGTTTAGGTTTGGGTTGGATGTTGTTAGCTTAGTTTTTATCATGATTAGTGGCTAGAAACCCTTATGGGTTAGGGGGTAATTAATGGTGTGAATGGGTGATTAGGTTTGGGTTAGCAATATTAGTGAGTAATTAGTTGAGAAATCAACTTCCTAGTGCTATCCTTCCCTCAAGTGGGATGTATTTGGGTGCGAAAGAATCCCAAATACACCCAATGCTTGTTGGAAGGTAGGAATAAGGATAGTTAGTATTCTAGTTCACGAAAGCGAGTAGAAACTAACTAGGAAATTCCGTTCCTTGAACTCCCCCGGGTCTGTCGATGGACTTTGGGGAAGTTAATCCGGACTATCCTTGAAAGAGGAAGCCCGGTGGGTATTTTATAACGGAGTTACCATTTGATTTCCCCTTCTCGCTACTCTATTGTTGCAAAACCCATTTCCTCATCCTCGTTTACATCCCGAAAAGCCTCCGAAGCCCATTTTCCATTCCTTGACCGACCTTAGCTTTGTTTCTTGCATTGTGATCCTTTCAAACCGATATCCTTACCTTAGCAATCTCATCCCGACCATTGACTTAGTTTCTATGACCAAGGTCGCCAGCTCCCTGAGAGAGAACGACAAAACCAAGGTCTTACGAACCGCTGTACACAAAATGGCGCCGTTGCCGGGGAGCCAGCGCCCCTAGTTTTAGTTTATTGGTTTTTGGTTATTTGAGATTGCTTTCACGCTAGAAATTAGTTTGTGCTAATCCCGATGAATTTGATGCTTCTATTGGTTCTTTTTGGTTCATATAGGTACGCCCTAATGTTCTATCGAGCATCGTAGGAGGCCTCGAGTCCAATGAGTGAAGTCCAAGCTGATTCACCCCGTACCCTTCTATCATATGCCGTTCCATCTTCGGGTACGGGAGGCAACCCGATCATCTTACCACCATTACCACCCGACGCGGTATTTGAGTTCAAGCCGTGTCTTCTTGAAGTTTTTGAAAGTAACCCGTTTCATGGAGATATTTCCGAGAGTCCTATTGCTCATATGGAGAGATTCGAGAAGCGCATTAGTTTCATGCATATACCTGGGATATCTTCGGAGTATCTAAAGTGTAAGTTCTTTCCTTTGACTTTGAAAGGGAAAGCTGAGATGTGGCTTGATATATGCCCACCTGGATTTTATTCTTCATGGGAGGCTCTCAAGAGAGATTTTCTTCAAAGATTCTTCCCGGCTGATAAAACATGTAAACTCCGGCAAGATATTATGAGCTTCAAGCAAGAACCCGGAGAGACTCTTTTTGAAGCATGGGGAAGATTCAAAAGTCTCCAACGTCAGTGTCCGCACCACAATCTACCCAATTGGATGCTTCTTCAGCACTTTTAGTGTGGACTCTTTGCTTCTCTCAAAGAATCAATCGATATAGCATCCGGAGGGACATTTTTGAAGAAGATCATGGGAGGCCGAACAATTCCTTCATGAGCTTGTTCAATATGCTCCTGATTTTGGAGGTTGTAAATCTAGTGGAGGAGATTTATCTTTGGAGCATCATCCTATTATTGCACTCCTTTTGACTTCTATCTATGAACTGCAAAAAGAAAAAGTGAATGAGGAGACTTTCAAGCATTTGAGAATGGCTCAAGAAGCGCAAGTGTTCAATTTTCAACAATTAGAGCAAGTGAGTGCTATTATTTCTTCCCATGTTGAACCAGATCCCATTCCTTATGATTTTACC
Organism: Portulaca oleracea; assembly: GCA_029582165.1. Classification (NCBI taxonomy): domain Eukaryota; kingdom Viridiplantae; phylum Streptophyta; class Magnoliopsida; order Caryophyllales; family Portulacaceae; genus Portulaca; species Portulaca oleracea. Next base: position 4,701,592 of record CM055878.1, on the reverse strand, counting down.
ACTAACCAACACCCTTCTACTTTTCAACCCATTGACCATCACCCATTCATTCAAGAAGAAACCTTCCATCCAACCCAACAAGATTTTCCACAACCTCAAATTTCTCAACCACTTCAAGGATCCTCATTTGAGTTGATGTTGGAGCGATTCATGGAAGACCGAGAGGAGGATTACGCTTATATCCAAAGTCTTGAGCTCGAATTGGCTCAATCCAACCAATTTCAATTTGCACCTATCCAAACTACTCCTATCCAAGGGGTGGCGGTGAATGTTATTACCATGTGTGGTGGAGGAGAAGTTGAGCAACCTGAGTTAGTGGAGGAGGGAGTTCCTGAAGAAAATGAGGGAGATATCGAGGATAAAATCGAAGGAGAGGGTATGGAGGTTGAGCAAGTGGTAGATGATGAGAAGGAGAAATTGATTGGCGAGGAAGTCAATTGTGTAGAAGAGAAGGTGGAGGAAGAACAAGTTATAGTTTTGAATGAAAGTGCTAGTGAATGCCCTGAAGAACAATTTGATTCCCACCAAATGCAAATTCCTCTCCCAAATTGGTTGATTCAACACTTGATTGATGAAGGACATATTGAATCAAAGTTTAATTTCCCTACTGAGACGCCCTTTTCCATGCCACCTTGTGTTGAAGTCAATTCAGTGACCACGATTGTTCATGAGCATAAAGAAGAAGTTTATATTCTTGAAGTGGAACATGACAATGAGCATGAAAACGATCATCCCGAAACCTTATGTTCTGGACCCGACGTAATTGAAGATGTATCCCGTGATGATTCCCTCAAGATTGTTCCATTGAGGAGGGAGATCTCATTGGATGAAGTTTATATTGAGGACATAGAGTTTGAGAAGATTGTTCCCAAGTGTCTGAAACTTGGAGAACCACTTGAGGAAAGGCCTAAGTTACTTCTTCATCCCCATCCCCCAATCAAACCGCTGGAGGGGAACCTTGTTCTATTTGCGGAGGTGATGAGAAGGTGTTGGAGAAGGAGGAGGAAGCGACATTGGAAGAAATCAAAGACATCATCACCTCTTCCCCGCTCATGGTCAACCGAACGACCGGAGGGACGACTCAACTTGAGGTTGTCCAAAAATGGTAGGAGTTGGAGAGGAAGGAAGAAGAAGCGATCATGGTGGAAGAAGCTGATTATGTACCTCTCATGTGCACCACGTCTCTCCAGAATTAAACGGGTAATTAGGTCAAGTTAGGGACCTAAAACAAGCACTACATGGGAGGTAACCCGTACTTTCTTTTTGTTTTCTTTTCCTTTCTTTATTAGTTTCTTTTTCTTGTTTCTAATTTTGCATGCGGATCTTACGAGCCTTGCTTGTTTTTACTTGAAAATCCTAACCCTTTGCTCGATTCACGGATCGCGGATTGAGTAATCATTTGTTTTGAAGAACTCGAGGTAATATCTCTCCGCTCTTCTCTTTTTGAGTTGAATATCATCATGATCCGTCGCATGCTTGATTTTCTTTTGGGTGGCGAACCCCTTTGAGTGTTTGTGTTGGGATAATATTGTTGTTGGAGCCGTGTGGGCTCGGGTCGCCACCATTTGCTTGCTAATTGGTTTTGTTTGTTTGTCTTTGTAGGTTCTCTACCCTTTTCTTGTGACACCTTCCCACAATGAGGACATTGTGGCGTTTTAAGTGTGGGGGGGGGGGAGATATTCTGTTTCAAGGGTAGATCACCTAGCATTTTTGTTTTTTGTTTTCTAGTTTTTGCCTAAAATCCGAAAAAAAGGCAAAAAAAATTTCGTGTGAAAAAGGAGAAAAAAGGAGTGAAAGCCTTAAAAGTTTTTCTTTCAGTTTTGTTTTCGCTTTGTTTTTGCTTTATTTCTTGGATCTTGTTGTCGAAATTGAGAAGCCGTTTTTAAACTTCTTTAAAAGAAACCGGTTTGAGCGTTGTCGACCCTGTCTCGGGTACTAGTCATGACTTATTACTTTAGATGTCCTTCATTGAGTGTATAGCGAAACCCCCGATTCCTTTCACGTTCTGGTTGAAGTCGGAAGATTCTAGGGGGTTTGTGTCCGAGCTTGTTTTGTTTCCTTTTTTTAGCAAACAAAGTCAAAAAGAAAAAGAAAAAGAAAGAAAAGCTACAATAACCGGATTAAGTGGAGCGTGTCGCTGAATGACATCAACCACAATACACTTAGCCAACCTACACGGGCCCGGTATTAGCAGTACGACGCTATTAGCCCTTAAGCTCCTCCCAAACTGAATTCTCGGTGGAGGTGTGTTTGGAAAAGACTGTGTTGGGAGGGTAAACCCCATATTTGGGCCGTCCAATTCCCGAAAGTAAGGCTAATACCGACCTATAAAAAGAAAAGAAAAAAGAGAAAAAGAAAAAGCAATTTTGTTGGGATTACCCAACCCGAAAAGAAAAGTTTAAGCGTTAATAAAGTGTGGGGCCTCTCCTTGCATCACCTACGGCCCTCACCAAGCCAAGGGCGACCAAATACGAGGAAGGGCAACTCGTTCCTTGTTCGTTTCATTGTTTTTGAGCTCGGACATGAGTCCTTGGAGTCTTTTGGATTCGGTTGGAACCCACTAGTACTTACGCACATGGGGTTTTGCTTGACACTAGATGTAGGAAATCGAAAATCTCAGAGACTGACTTTTGCTTAGGATAAGTGTTTGTGAGACGCTCATAACTGTTTCTTTTGGAGGTTTAATAACGTTTTCCTGATTTAGATTTCGAGATCTTTTGAATCAAAGCCCTTGTTTTTCTTTCTTCTTGTTTTCTTCGGTTTTGTTTTCACTTTCCCTCTCTCCTTTTTCTTTGGTTTTTGTGGGTATAGCCGCTACAAATCCTCACGAGTCCATCTCGTCCACCCGGGCTGCCGGGGGGTTCAAAGGGCTTGGTGCATACGCTAAATGCACTCGTTTCCTCCCACGACAGAGGAGTTAGTGGTTAGTTTTCTTATTTGTCTTGTTTTGTTTTGCTCGGGACGAGCAAAAGTTTAAGTGTGGGGGGGTGTTTAGACCCAATTCTGTGTCTAAATACCGCCTAAATCATTAGGCTTTTAACTCGCTTCGTGGTTTAATTTCATAGTTTTTAATGCGTTTTTTGGTTATTTTGTAGATTTTGGAGCTTTCACCGAAAACATAGTAAAACGGGCCTTTTCATAGCATTCTTAGTGATTTCTCGAGCCGAGCCGGACCGGAAACCGAGGCGGAGTCGACCCGGGACCACACTCCCAACCTTTGGTGCCAATTAGTGAGGTAACACCCGCTACGACCCTCGAAATGGGTGTTACATGTCTTGGAAAGAAGGAAGAAACAAAGGGACGAAAAGAGTAGGGTAGCCCCCCGCCACACTGAGTGTAGCACCCGCTACCGTAGGGGGTAGCGCCCGCCACCCTGAGCGTAGCACCCGCTACCACCGCTAGGCCGAGCAAGACAACAGCCACGGTCAGCTAGACCGTAGCTACGATCGATCGAAGGAAAGAATCGCCAAGTGGTTTCGCGGTGGCGCCGCTACCATGGCACCCACTACCACTATGGTAGCGCCCGCTAGCCTTGGCGTAGCGCCCGCTACCCCCCTGCTGCTGTGCTCAAAGTCGACCTTGAATCGTCAGCTGAAGACAGTAGCGCCCGCTACCATATGGGTCGCGCCCTTGACCTCCTGATCCCGAGTGAGACCGTGCCCACGGTCTCCCAGACCGTACCCACGGTCTCTCCAAGCTCGAAATCGCCCGACCTTTTTCGCTGGACAGAACATGACCGTGGCCACGGTCTCCTATACCGTGACTACGGTCCCCCTATGTTCTGCGCGTGTGTTCGGCCTGAAGTGTTGCGTTTTGCGCGCCAACCAATTTTCACTTGTATATATATATCTCTTTCATGTTTTCTTGGGATCTATCTAGGGTTAGACTTAGGGAATTTCCAACTTGTAATTAGGAGTTTTAGAGAGAGAATAATCTAGGGTTTTGGAGATTTGTGTTTGTTATTGAAGATTTGGGGATTCAAACAATTGAAAGATTGTTGGATCATCTTTTATTGCTTTCTCTTGTTCATCTACAGCATTTTGATAAGTATTCTCTTCCCTTATCTCTTTTATTAATTACCTTACTAATTACTTTGCTTGTTCTTAATTGCTTTGCTTGCTATTTCATTGTTCTTACTTGTTTATGGTTGTTTGATGTTAGAAAACATGTTTAGGTTTGGGTTGGATGTTGTTAGCTTAGTTTTTATCATGATTAGTTGCTAGAAACCTTATGGGTTACGGGGTAATTAAGGGTGTGAATGGGTGATTAGGTTTGGGTTAGCGATATTAGTGAGTAATTAGTTGAGAAATCAACTTCCTAGTGCTATCCTTCCCTCAAGTGGGATGTATTTGGGTGCGAAAGAATCCCAAATACACCCAATGCTTGTTGGAAGGTAGGAATAAGGATAGTTAGTATTCTAGTTCACGAAAGCGAGTAGAAACTAACTAGGAAATTCCGTTCCTTGAACTCCCCCGGGTCTGTCGATGGACTTTGGGGAAGTTAATCCGGACTATCCTTGAAAGAGGAAGCCCGGTGGGTATTTTGTAACGGAGTTACCATTTGATTTCCCCTTCTCGCTACTCTCTTGTTGCAAAACCCATTTCCTCATCCCTGTTTACATCCTGAAAAGCCTCCGAAGCCCATTTTCCATTCCTTGACCGACCTTAGCTTTGTTTCTTGCGTTGTGATCCTTTCAAACCGATATCCTTACCTTAGCAATCTCATCCCAACCATTGACTTAGTTTCTACGACCAAGGCCGCCAGCTCCCTGAGAGAGAACGACAAAACCGAGGTCTTACAAACCGCTGTACACTAGGCTACTCTTGAGACTATGTTTGAACGTAGATAACTGTAAGCGTAAGGGTAAGGGTATCGTCTCATTGATGCGAGACAACTTGATGTGCCACCTTTCAAAGTAATCCAGGAAGGACTCGTCTTCCCTTTGCTTCATGGTAGCTAAGTCATCCACTATGGCTTGTTGTTTCTTCTAAATGCGACTATAATGATTGATGAAGGCCTTGAATAGCTCATTCCAATCGGCCTTGGTTTGAGGTGGTAGAGCGTGATACCACACTTTGGTCTCTCCATCTAGAGTGGATGGAAAAATTGTAGAGTATAAGCCAACATCGATTCGATAAGTGGCGCCATCCGCATGAACTCCTCAATGTGGTGTGTAACATTCTCAAATGGCCTGAATTTGATGTTGGGTACTTCAAATTTTTCGGCCACCTTCATGACTGGATGTATAGGAAAAGGTACATCCGTGTACTTGTCAGCAAAGGCTGGAACAGTGCTCATCATCTTGGTAAGACTATTAAGTTTTTGTTCCAAGGCCTTGACAACAGGATTTTCAGTGACTTTGGGAACTTTTGAGGCCATCTTAGACTTTCCTTTGAACGACCTTGAGGCCCCTGACTCGTCCCCTGCAGGTGTCTTGATGGGTTTGGGCCCACATTCGTACCCATCATCATCTCCGTCAGCATTTAGGCCCAACTCCTCATTGATCTTTGCGATGGCTTGTAGCATGCCATCCATCACTTGTTGTTGCTCATGGACCCTCTTTTGAATCTTCTGCTCATGTTCAACGGAGTTTGCAAAGACTAGGCCTTGCATCTTAGTGTAAAGATCCTCTAGCTGTTTTAAGATGTTAGCTTTAGCATATTGGGCATGCATCTCTTGGAATCGTTCCTTAGCCATGATATGAACCATAGCTTGAGTGGTAGACGGGTTGTAGTTCAGATTCGGAAGTAGTCGACAAGTACGTGGATCTCTGATGTAGGCTCGGAAGCAATCTCCTATCTTTCTTGTATGGAAATTTGTTAGTGACTCGATAATTGACTTTGACACTTTCTACCCGATGCATGCATTTCCTAGACCTATATGAGACCCTAATAGACTCGACCCCTTCATGCTGACCAAAAGATGACTCACCCACTACTTGAGAGTGCATGTCCTAACTTTATATAAACTTGACAACAGAACATTATAAAAGGCCGAGCAAAGTCAAATATAGCGGACTGATCATGAGTTAGAAAGCACAAGTCAGTGTTTCTCAATTCGGATGGGCCCATTCCACAGGTCGACCGTTTTATGGAGAATTCGTAACTTGGACCAACGAACTTAGACAACTCAAGTTATATTGGCTATTATCCGGTCTAAGATAATGTTTGATATGACCAACGACCTACACTTTCCGACACATTTTTTTATTTTATTTATTTACTTATGGAAAATGGATATTGTAAAGGACTGAATAAAACGAACAATAAGCGATTTGTAACTAATTTATAGGCTTAATTGGCAAATCCAATATGGTTGGGCCTAACAATGAACCGGCCATAAATATGATGTATTTAATAATTTAATCTATAAATTAATTTACTCAAGTCTAGTGACTATTATGCAGTCTAAAACGTTATCCACTAACTTGGTAGGACTTTAATCAGATTTTTTTGGACCTTTATCAAGAGAGCATCGTAAAGGGACATATAATATAATCAAGGCGAGATAGATTCTGTTTTATAATTAGAGTAATCAACCTTTGTACATAAATGGGCTCGTCCACTAGGTTAACTATAATGTTTGAGGTTAATTGCCCTAATTAATAAACCATCCTCTTCTCATCCCTATGAATTTTATATGGACAAGAACGATGCCTCTAAACTAGGGTCGAGTCTTTTGCAATAAAGAAAAGGGAGGGGAAACACATATACACATAGCATACAACATGAGGGGAACCCTAAACCAAGGCTCTATATTCATGGATTACTAACGTTGGGATTGGATGAGGTACCACATGTTCTCGCCTCGGTGCATTTATAGGTAAAGTGTAAGAGGTGTTGCTCATCGGACTTCAATGAAGCCTTGGAGTATAACATGGGTGAGAGGAGACACACAATGGCGATGTAGTGTGCATCACACAAGTAGTGGCCTCCCGTTTTCGAGTAAAATCCTAGGTTAATCCTAAACCATCGCTTTTGTGCTCCCGTGTCAAAAAACTCGGAGTGTAGCCTGGTATGTAAAATGCCTAAAAGAATAATAAAATTGTGAAATAAATCAACTTCTCCCTTTTACAATTTCAAATCAACTCAAATTTTTTAAAGTTTTACCCTCTTTTTAAGTTTAACTCCCCAGTGCAGTCGCCAATCTGTAGGACCACCCTCGGGAAAACCACCGCTTTTTACCTCGAATGTGCTACTTAATGATCGGGAGCCGACTAAGGTTGCTTAGTCCTTAAATAAGGACATTTTTATTTTAAGAAATACGTTTTCGGAGTGGGAAACTTTTATTCATTTACGAACCCATTTTTTATTATTAACATACTTGAAATTACATCGAATTATTTTGTCAATGACTCCATACTAATTCCCATCTTGAACCCGGGCCCAAAAGAGAAACATGTGCCACCAAAAGGGGTCATAGGCCGCAGGGCCTATGACGAACCACTGCTGGGCCCACGTCTTTGTGGCCCAACAAAAAATGGGTAAAAATTGTCATAGGCCGCAGGACCTATGGTAATTTGTACACCATTTTCCCCTAGGTCGGACATAGGTTAAGACAAGGATGAGTACAAAATCATTTTATAAATTTTTTGATGTAATAAGCATGCATGTTGAACAATAAAAAAAAAGGTTATAAAGGAAGAGTCGCCAGCCGATTTAAGGAAATCGACAAACCCAAAAAAGAAATAAAAAATAACTCTAGTCTACGAATCCGAATTCCGAATCTGGGGGAAAGGCTACGAATTCGAGAATTAAAGAATTCTCGAATCTGCATGTTTAAAAACATACTCTACTAAAATCGAACTTGAAATGAAATGAGTGGGGAGAAGTTTAATTAATTTCATAAAATTATATTCCAAACATGAAAAGATTAAAGTATGATGTTTTACAAAGTAATGTACATATAAGACGAATTGAAGTATGAACTTACATAATTGAAAACATGAGATGTACAAACCTTACTTTAAGCGGAAGATCGATCTCCTTATAACAACCAATGTCGACTTAGGGCCTTGGATGAAGTGATGGATGTTTGAGGATGGTGAGAAATGTGGTATATGGACGTTAGGACGATGATAGCTAAGATGATTTTGGGAGAGAATTTGAGAGGGGATGATAGAGAGTGGATGATAATAGGTGATGAGAGAAAATTGATGAGAAGAGTTGATAGGATTAGATGATGATGATTGTTGGTGATGTGAGTGAAGAGGTGAGGGGGTCTTTATAGGTGGGGTGAAGGGAATTAGGATGGAAGGATGGGAGGCATGATGCAAGGATCATGTCCCTATATGTATGATCGTAGGCCGTTAGGCCTATGATATGGTCAATGGCTCAAAAGTCTAAGGCAATGATCAACGGATTGTGGAGGGAGAGCTCTGGCGCCAAAATCAAAATGCATTGCATAGGCCATGTGGCCTATGGCAGAAAAAGACAAGGATTGATCAAAGGCGGACCGCTTCTCTTTGCGTAGGCTATGTGGCCTATGATGTTGAATCACACGGACCGATGATGTGGACAGCAGCAGAAGGCCGGAGTGAAACATCGTAGGCCATGCGGCCTACGCTTCTTCTTTCTGGGCTTGGACCGCCTTCTGGGCCTGGGAGTTGGTGTAGGCCGCTTGGCCTATGCAACTGCCTAGTCCAATTTCAAACGACCATAACTCTTTCATCCGGATTCCGATGGAGGTGATTCAAAAGGCGTTGGAAAGCTTATGATGTGTAATTTACTCTCATCAAAAGAAATAGGGCCAATGAGACTTGTGGAAAAATGAGATTCAAAAAGGTGAGTTGTTTGAGGAAAGCTTTTGATTGAGGAAAGCTCATTCGATTTTCTTTCATTCTAGCCTCTTTTCCTATTATGTGTCACTTGTTCACTTGTCCCGGTATAAAATTTGGTGTCGACACCTACGATCGTTTGCAAGTTTCTACTTGGCGGTACTTTTGATTTCGGGGTCAAGCGGTACGAGTGGTTGATCCCTCCTGCGCATGCACAGAAACAAAAACCTAAGATCAAATGCCCTAGAGTCTACAGTACCCCGACCACAACTAAGGTCGAGCCGACTCGAAAATAAAAAAGAACCTAACACAAGACGCTAGGGGGTGCAACTCCTCGGGAATGACGCCAAAGTTTATTTAACGTTTTCTTAGCTAATTAAGACAATGGTCGTATATGTCCGAGTAATTCGGGCCCTAGTGCTCTAGTTTGGTCTTTCGAGTTTCAAGAGGTTCTAAAGGTTTGGTGTAGCAAAAGGTTTCAGAATGAAAATCTACTCAATTATGGAAAACAAGGGCTCGGGGGTAATACCGGGCGAGCCTAACGAAGGACTAAGCACGAAAATTATGGCTTTAGGGGATATTCATGCTCGATAATTAAGTGTAAGGATTGCATGCATACCAAGCTAGCATCAGCTTCCCCCGCCAGGGTGGTAAACCAATATTCACTTCCTGTCCACAAGCTTGCATCGATCACCCTCACCAGAGTGATGAACTGATGCAATACTTTCTTAAGTCTATTATCAATCCCATGTATGATAGACCTTGATTGTATGAGAATGCAATCCTAAGTAATCAATTCCAATTCCCTCTCGCTAGAGCTAAGATTTGGAATCGATTAAACCACAATTGAGTTCCAAATCGATGTTTGTAAGGATCCATAACCTCCCGTCACCCGGTATCCTTCAGCTATCGGATGGAAATCTAGGGCGGGACACTAATCATCTCGCTAATCACCCTAATCCCACTATTTCAGCCTAAACCTCCATTAGGGGCACTAATCACCCCCTACCCCTAAGGGAACTTAGCCAAGCATGTTAACAAAAACCAAAGACTCAATCTTTAAACCCTAACATATTCGTGGATTTAATAAAAGTGAACTAGCATAAACGATTAATCAAAGAAATCAAATCACTAATCGAGAAACTAATGACAACGAATAAAAGTGAAGAACTTGAGAATAATAACTTAATAGGGTTTGAAGCATGAGAAAGAACGGAGAAGGAATCCGGAAATCAATCACAAAACTTGAAATCAATGAAGAACTTGTATTAAAACTTGATAATCTTGTAAGGTAATTAACACTAATCTCTAGACTAAGAGAGTATTAAGGGGCTAAGAAACTAAAATAAAACCTAAGGAGTAGAAATTCTGTTTTTCTGGAAAATAGAACATTATATACTTGTGTTACAATCGGCCAAAACACTGTCGTTTTAACCGACTTGATTGCATATTAGGGGTCACGAGCGTGACCTTAGTCGTCACGGCCGTGACTCTGAGGAAGCTTGAATTTGGTTCGTCGAATCCCGAAAAGCTCGCGAGTGTGACCCTGGGTGGTCACGACCATGAGGTACTTCCTGGAAGGGGTTGTCTCTGGGAGGTCACGGTCGTGACCATGGGTGTAACGGCCGTGAGGTTGCGTTTTCTGAAACCCAGCTCTTGGGAAGTCACGACCGAGAGAATGCTCGTCACGGTCATGACCCCTGTTCTGTCTTCCTGCCCCATTCCATCACTTTTTGGCGTCCAGCCGTCCATGGAACCTGGGGTCACGGTCGTGACAATGGTGGTCATGCTCGTGACTCCTCCGATGAGAATTCTTCCTTGTTTTCTTCTCTAATCTCGGGTTTGAGGTATGGTTCTTCTTCTTTAGGGCCGGGTTTCCTCGGGAGGACACAACTCTTCTGCATTTAGGCCCGAAAAGGCCTCATTAGCGCGCCACATGCACCTAAATACTACGAAATGTGCAAAATGAAGAAAAAAAAGGTAAAAATACTAATAAAAATATATGGAATCGAGCTAAAACCTAAGGTAAAAGGAATGCATTTAGCTCAAAACCGAGCCTAAACATGTGATTTTGAAGAGAAAAAATGACAAATTCTAGAGTTGCTAGTATGGGAAAGCAACACACATGAAAAATGAGACTACAAAAAATGGTAGTCTTGAAGGCTCAAAAAGTGTCACGAGTTACTCAATACAATAATAGGCTGACAAAAATGGCATGGATTAATGAGGAATAAAAGGGTCACATGTTATGTAAAGGTGAACAATGACATAAAATGTTCAAGTTGGATTTCCATGAAAAATAAATAAATAAATAAATAATGAAGTAGACATGTTTTTAAGGTGAAAAGACGTACAATACAGATTAATGGATAAGCCAACGAAATTGGTGAAGTATATATGAGACTAAAGATTAAGCATGAATATAGAAGGTTGAGTTTGGGTTTCTAGTAAGATCATTGGAAATAGTTGATCCCAAATTAAATGGATATAAAATGCTTAACTTGAAATTACAAATATGACGGTAAAGGAAAACTCACCATAAGGGTTTATAACATGACTATATAAGGCAAATGGGTTTAAATAATGAAAAGAAAGTATGATGATTAAGTAAAAGAAACTTGAATTGCCCCAAGGCTAACTAAGGGTACTGATTTAGGAATATAAATGTTGGAACTGAAAAAGGATTAAAGGAGTTTTTAAACCCAAGGTCAAGCCTGATATTACCAAAGTAATTCGTCCATATATATTCGATTAAACTATAACCACATGAAAATCAGAATCCTTGCTTCCATACTAATGCTACTTAAGTAGATCATATGCCCATAAAGACCTCGGTTTACCCTTTTGACCACTATTAGAAAACCCTTAAACCAAATTAAGCAATTGGAAAACCATAAGCACTTTTTTCTTCCTTAAGATCCTAGGGAAATTTCGGCAGAGTTTCCGTTGTAATGTGGACTAACCCAAATTATATGTACTCATTACAAACCTGCCAAAAGACTTTTTAACTCCAACTTGATACAATAAAGGGCCAAACGCCTATATCACCACAATCAATCAACAACCCAATAGTTTTGTTCACTATACAAATTTCAATCCTTAAACCAATTATGCATAAAAAGAATAGGGAAGGTGCTCACTTCGGCACAAATAGCTTAATGGCATCCAAGTTCTGAACTTTCAAAGCTTGATTATGTGGAGAAACTCTACCCCAACTCGAGTTGATCAAAATCATGTGGTGGTTCGTCACTCCTGGAGTTCTGGAAAGACCATCTTTTAAAAGAGAACAAATAAAGAAAAGAGTAAGTAACTCATATTGATGAACTTAGTTGGTTGTCTGTCAACATAAATTATTTGAACTCCAACCCTTCCAATTGGTGGAATTTACAACTAATACCCTCAAGATCACTTGAATAAGAAGCAAAAGCCTCCAACTTAATGCATAATGTTGAGCTTAAATAACTTTATCTACAGATCGCGCATATACAAACGCTAAAATCATGACTCGACTCTTCTTTTTACCGTAACCCCTCTTACTCATGCTTAACTTACTCTAATACTAACTTGATCTTAGATCTTACCTTTGTATTCAAGGCATGCGCCACTCAAACTTTAATATATTTATAACTCTAACATTCTAGAATGAGCAACAATCCATCCCCCAAGGACAACAATTTCATGCTTATCATAACTCCTCACTTTCACACCCTAGATACTCACACCTCCATAACTTTGGCTCTGATACCATAACTGTAACACCCCTAGATTCATATTCATCGGATTATTAATAAACATTTCATAACCCAAGAATTAGCGCAGTGGATAAAAGAACCCAAGAGCATTACCGCCATCCCAACAAAGGACAAGGCCATCCAATCACAATTGAACACCGAATCATATATGTATGACACTAAATAATACACAACATTCCCAAAGAAAGAGGTTAAACAACCTACATAACCTTAAATTCCTGTACAAAACCTTAAATCACTTATAATTTACAAATTCATATAGAGGAATAATCACCTCCACTTCAAACCCTCATGAATAAATATATCCACTAATATATCCAAGGCACCTCTATTCACCTGCATGAACTGACTTCTTACCAACACTGGATTTATCAACACCAGAAGCATCCCCCTAAAACAAAACATAAAACAATTTCACAAATGAGTCGAAACTCAATACGCATATCCCTATACAGTAAATAAGCTTAAGCAATTCAATATGTTTCGCGTATTTCAATTCATTTTGCAAACATTAAAACCATAAAACAATGAAATAACAATAAACAACAATAAATAAGCTTTGCCATATTATTATCTTTGGTGGTCCCCTGCTTGCGATCATCGGCTAAGCCTCCGTATGCGCATACCCGGACCGATCGGGAGATCCGGATGGTTTGGCATTAGGTCAAATATTTATTGTGGGAGTGCTCCTTGGCACAAATAACAATGGGTCGCGGCCATAATTATGTGATCAAACAAGTAAACCTTATTCGTTCTCAATATCATTACACTTGCTTATTAAACTCAAATAAAAGAGTTTAAGAAGGGTACAGGCAATATGCGTACCTTAAAGTTGAAAAGCCGGTAAAGTAACTTGAACTTGGGCGGACTCGAACAGTTAACTGCAACGACCTCTCGAAGAACACTTGAGATAAGAATAATAAAGAAAATTAAGTTGGATTCTTGGTAAGGAAGGAGTCCCCTAATTAACACAAAGAAAGCTAACTTTAATGAAAAGATTGGAGAATTTTTGGAACTCTGTAGTAATTTACGGAAGGCATAACTTCCTCTATAGAACTCTAAAAATTTCGTAAGAGGACTTTTCGGAAAGCTAAAAATATGTTCTACAACTCTGTAGTTAAGAGTTAAGGCCAAAATTAGTGTAAAGGCTCGAAAATAAGTAAACAAGAGGGCTGGCCTGCAGAAATTCTAGTTTAGGAAGAGAATTTTGAAAACTCATAACTTAAAATATAGACGTCGAATACTCGAGGGCAGTAGTCTACAGAAAACTTGAAGTGTATCCTACATCTTTTATGTTGGTCACCAATTCAGAAAAGGTCGGGAAGGTACTGGAAAGTGGCTCTGAAAAAGGTTCAACAGAATAAAATTCTGCTTTAACAAGATTGGCAGCCCGACTTTGAGGGGTCATAACTTTCTACCCCGACCTCCAAATGATACATGAAAACACAATTTGGAAAGCTTGCACAACATACTATAACTCTTATGTTGAATCCTTAGGCTAACGAGGTTCCGTCAAGACCTTAAAATATTCCGAAACCTACTATCCCAAACATGTATATATTCGTCGGAATCCCGAAATTCAAAAACCACGTGAAAGCTATTACTTAAGGCTATCACTTACATAATGAGTTTTGGTCTAACGACACCTTGGCTGTCCCGGGAAACTCAAAAATCAAATATTGAAACCAAAAATCGCATATTCGGGCATCTTTTGCCGGTTTATTAATTCCTATAACTCTAAAACACTTCTAACTTGAGTTCTTAGGTGAGAAACATCCCCAACACAAGTACTTATTCATACTCATCTCAAGTCATTTAGAACACATGCAATGGGTAATTTCCATAATTTCCACAACACCAAAGATGAATTCACTTGAATTACTACACTAACACATGAGTACCTTCACATAAATCACTTAACATCATAATTTATCCACATCTAAACTCAAGACAATGAAAAAGGCTCACATTTATGTGCATTCCACACCAAATACAACATGCAAGTATCATAAATTGATATCCAACAACAATTCACACTTCCCTCTTCACATATTCACCAATCCATCACCAATCCATGCCCAAAGTACAACTAATACAACCCAAATTGAAAATCTAATACCAAATTACACTTATAAACTGAAATTATCAAAGAAAACCACAAAAATTTGAAATTAAAACTCAAAATTCTGATTTAGGGTTTACCTTGAGAGGAGAGGAGAAGATGAGAGAGAAGAAGAGGGATGTGGAGCGTGGCGCGGTGGGAGTAATGATGAATTAGCTTGTGTTGGGACTTTGATTCAACAATCGAACAAAGCTTGAACAATAAAGGAAGGATATGACCTTGTGGCTAGGTAATCCACAACCCAAAGGCCTAACCCTCCACAATGACTATCCAAGGTAATCCACTAATGTAATAACCCAAGAAAAAAAACCCCCTTCCTAATACGAGTGATTAACGTAATCAATTAAAATTAAAAGATATTACGCTGATTAGATCAAGCGCGTGCTCCTTATTTCTTTCTTTCTATTCTTCTTAATCCATGTATGTTTTGCAGGACTTGAACAGGGCGACGACCATTTTTCTCTTTCCTGGTTTAAGTCCGGTATAACGAGGTCCTATAATTTTGTTCGGGACTCTCTCTCTTTTGAGAAATTAAGTACATATGAATTTAGGAGAGGCGTTATAATTAGTCTTAGGATACCACAGGTATTTTACGATTATAAAAGTTTGGGATTTGATTTTTTTTAGAAATATGAGAAAAATGTGTATAAGAGGAGGTAATAAAATTGATAAATTTTTTTGGGCCATTTGGGCCGGACGAGAGAAAAAGATGAGGAGGGAGTTGGGTTTTTATTTTAGTGTTATGTATATATTAAGGAGGGAGTGTCATTTGAACATTTCAAACTCATAATATCATACTAGCTTCCTTGTTGTGTGACCCTTTGGCTCCCCCTCTCTCTCTCTCACGCCACTTCTCCCGCTGCCTCACGCTGCTGCCACTGGTCGCCAGCCGAAGTTGTTCGCCACTGTCACGGTCACCACCACCATCATCTTGTCTCTCTCTTCCCATTTTCAAGTGTAATCCTATCCCTCTTGGTTCCCTCTTTCCATTTTCTAGTTACATCTAAGATATAATCTGAGTTCTAGTAGGTTTTTGTGTGATTTCCAGAGGAGGTTGTGAGATTTTACTAGCAACTCAAAGCAAAGTAAAGGCTTCAAAGTTCAAGAGAAAGATTTGGGTGAGTTTTTATGTACCCCTTTGTTATCTTAGTAGAAATTAAGTAATTCTTTACAATTTTGAACATGCATGTGAGTTTAAAGTTTAGTGGCTGCTCCTATGTTGGGTTAAAATTCGACCTCTTCCCAAGCTTAAATCATTTGGTAATAAAAAGGAAAGTTAGAGTGTGAGTCTTGAGCTTTCTGTAGACGGCTTATAGACCCGAAACCGATTAGTGGAACTCAAGATATCACTTTCCGAAAAAATTAGTCGGCATGAACAAATTCTGGGCAGATTACTTGATCGAGTGTTTTGACCCTTATAATCATGTTTTTAGCCTTTGAGGTTAACTGTGAAGTCGTAGGGCGTGTCTTAAGCTTTTCGGAAAGTAATGTTAAATGGCGATACGAGATCTATAGCAACAGTTACGTCCTTTTTAGTGAATATAGAGAAATTAATTTCGTATTACGAGCCGGAGTCATTTCTTTAAGAGCTTTTCATCCTCCTCCTAGCTAGATGAGAAAATCTAACTCTAAATTCCTTCCTCTTTCTAAGCTTTCGCTAAGTGGTCGTTGCCTTTTCGCTGTTCAAGTCCTTGCTCGTTCGGTGGATTTTCGTTTTTCATGTACGTGTACTACCCGGCTTTTATGTCACATACGCAATTAAATTAATTACTCTTGTTATATTTCGAATATGCGGTTAAATGACTTTTACGTGTGTTATATACCAAGATTGATGCCTAAGATTCTTAGGTAAACTACTTCTTTGATGAGAAAGTGTCTTTGTTTTAACAAGTGAGCTTTTATGTTTTTTTTTTTTTTAATGACCAAGTATGATTGATGTAAGTTAGTATTATTCCATTCATATTGTAGGCACCAAGTTTAAGACTTGGCGCAAGAAGCCAAGGTCATAGTTTCTAACAAGCCTTTGATTTAAAATCTATTGCGAAAGAGAGGTTCCTTTAATGTATGTCGTTGAGTTGAATTGGAATTTATCCTTACGGTTGAAGTCTTTCACAACCCTCTTTGAAAGTTATTAAAAGCCCCACCCATGGTTTTTATGGTGCGTAGAAGCACGCCAAGGAAATAGTGTCCTAGTACACACCATGCTCACGTGCCTTGAGAACTTCATGTAAATTTATGTTGTGCCTTAGATGCACACCAGGAAATCTGGCCAGTATGATAGATATCCACCATCCGGATCTCCCGATCGGTCCGGTTATGCGCATACGGAGGCTAAGCCGATGATCGCAAGAAGGGGCATTCATGTTAGAATGTTATCTTACCTTATTGTCTTTCCCTTATCAAATGTTTTACCCACGCAGTTATTCTAATCAAGTACAACTATATCTTCTTTTTGTTACACCTTTTTAGCAGACCGTGGTTATGTTTTCCTAGTTTTGCAAATAACTATTGCTGAAGTCTTACATTTTACTTCTAACGACCTTGTGGATGGTTAACCTTTTAAGTTAAGGTTTTTGTTTAATGAAGTCAGGAAGTTACCAATATGGATTTCTCGTAAGTATGTCCTACCATGTCTTCTTTTGTCAAGTGTTACTCTTTTATTTATTAAATGGAGCCGCGCGCACAGGAGTAGTAAATCTTAAGTCTTACTTTTCTTCTTACTTGTTCATTTCCGATAGTATACGTATTGAGTGAAACTCACTTTTAAGTTGTTTTGTCACTTTTAGGATTGCAAGGAAAGGGCAAAGGGAAAGTCTCTGACGAGCGGAACCCAAAGGCGACATAAGGGAAAATCAGGTGACTACGGAGCCCTTTTTGGAAGTCATCTAGGCAATGGGTTAGGGTTTGTGATGAATTTGTTGGGGCTTGAAATTTTGTCATGTGGTGCGTGATTATTATGGATGTCTTGTATGTCTAAGTTTCTCACCTCTTTGGGTTGTATAATTAAAGGGCCTTTTATCTTGATGATTGTGATGTCATGTTATGGTTGTCTAAATATTTGGTTTGGTGAAGTCTGTTGGTGTGGTGTGTTAAAGTCTTAGCCTAGTCCATGTTCATGGGCGGCGGTAGTACTCTCAGGTAATTATCCGCTGCTAATCATTATGTTAAGTAGTCGATTAGCTTAATCTTGTGATTAGTAACCTGGGGGTGTTACAACTAAATAACCACAAGGAATGACTTGCTAACACCACCATCCATAAAGGATTAGGTAAGAACAAGATTTTTGAGGAAACAAGGGAGAACCCTACAATGCCAAGCATTACAATTCAATTCAGCAAAAAACTCCCAAACAACGCCAAGGGAGGGGGTATATATAGGAATGGGGAAAACAAATAACAAAAACGCAGCAGCAGTTTCATCTGGACAGGACAAGGACCCGGGCGAGTCACAAAACGACTCGGGCGTGACGGTGTTTTGGGCAGCTTTTCCATGCCGACTTCAAATGCGCATAACTTCTTCATCTGGACTCCGTTTTAGGCTCGTAAGATATCGATGAAAAGCTCTCGGTGTGTACTATAAGATCTAAAATTTGAGACCCATCGAAGTTATACTGAAGAAGTTATGATCGAAAAGATGAAGGCATGTCCATTCCGACAACCCATGTTGACCCATTTGTGCTTATTCTTGCCCAAGGACTTCGAACCCTTTTAAAGGCCCGAAGTAGGTCCCGATGAGGACCCGTAGGTCCACTCCCATGGTCCGGGGTCCCATTTGAAGTGGATACCACAACCATCGATGACCCGAATACACATCCAAGGTCCCGGGTTCACCTTGAAATGCACCGCACACCCGGCCTTGAAGTTGGTTTCTTCGTGTTCTTT
Organism: Portulaca oleracea; assembly: GCA_029582165.1. Lineage (NCBI taxonomy): Eukaryota > Viridiplantae > Streptophyta > Magnoliopsida > Caryophyllales > Portulacaceae > Portulaca > Portulaca oleracea. The sequence goes on along the minus strand of CM055878.1, from coordinate 4,683,061 downwards.
GGAGGGGATGATGATAGACTTGGAAACCATGAATCCCGAGGCTCGGGCCCCAACCCGATACGCTCCATACTCCCCTTCTTGAAAAAGAGTTGCCCTCAACTCTTGGGAGTTAAAAGGAAGGCACATTCCAGCACTCGGCCACCTATTGCTTGAACCCTCCAACAAATTGATCATGATCACGCTGTGAACTCCAACTTGCTTGAAGAAATAGGAATTCTTAAATAGGCTTGGGGGAGAGGGGCAAAGGATGGAAGGAGGAAATTTTTGAGGATCTAGGGAACACTCACCCTCACTAAGCTTGCTACTCGATAAAGACAAAGCTATGGATCGCTTGTCCTCACCAAGAGCACACTCATCCCGTTTTTCGCTCAAAAGGAGGTTCCTCAACTCACTTCCCACCCAGGTTTTGTTTTGATTGGGTTTAAGGGATTCACGCAATCAAAGCCTAGTAAAAGCTCTTCACTCAGCACATAATTCAACCAACATTGCATACCAAATTTCCAATAGCACTCAATCAACGAAAAATCCTCGAACAAATAACATGTATGACAAATTCAAATACTTCATATCACAACGATCAACATGCAAGCAATATTCCTTGATGGATGACACAAACGACGATGTCACTAGTGACACCAAGATTTCTAGCATGCCACTTCAAGCATAGAGATTCATCCAACTTTGACACCAAATAGTCTTCATATAACTTATCACGCCATCGAACATCATCAAACAACCAATGTCTCCCAAAGATCACACACGACTCACCCAAAGACTCTACACCACAATGTCCATCTTTCAAGCATGATGCAATAAATTTCAAAGAAGAGTCTCTGGTTACCTTGTTATTCCCATGGAGAAGAATTTGAGTGCACACGGATGGAAGGGAATGGGAGTCATCGCCATGGTTGTTTAATTCCACAGTCGGTGGCAACGATAAAACCAAAGGAGCCTCTTCTTGAGCTTTTTCAACAATGATGGGAGGAACGTCAAAAGTAATCACACCATGAGAGATAATAGAGTCAACTCCATTGTTGCTAGGTTCAACAATTGATGGATGTGAGATGAATGAAGGTGCTTCTTCTTGGGGCTCTTCAACAAGGGCGAGAGGAAGGGCAAGATCGATGTTCTCATCATCCTCTTGGCATGGAACTTCAACAATAACTTCGGAAGCCTCACAAGGTTCAATGGAAGCTCCTTTGTTGGGCACTAGATCGACCTTTGCTTGGTTAATTCTTCCTTGCCCATCAAGTGATGACTTGGCCTCACGGTTAACCTCTTGTTTGCAATCGTTAGGAAAGAATTGTCAATCCATCAAAGGCTTTAGTCTCGTCCATAAAACGATTTCCGATCAACCCTCCATAGTCCTTTGATATTTGACGCCCACAAACCAAAGAGATAGAGAACTAGTGAGCTTCGATCTCGCAATTTTGAAGGATTGTTCATCACTATACTCCTTAGTTGTAAAACTTCTCTCCAAGGTTTGGTCCCATTTACGATAGTCTTCCGGGCCGGTGTAGCCATTGAATTTCGGAATTTTGGTCTCGATATCATAGAATTCATCTCGTGGGGACTTCTCAACCGCTTATCCTCGACGATGGCGTCGAAATGATCCTTTATCATCGTCATTCGACTCGTAGGAGGGAGGAGGACTGATAGGACTTCATGCGAGTCTCTGACATTCATCTTGGGGTTGTCTTTGACACTCTTGGGCTAGGTTGTTCACTTGGACCTTAAGGTTGTCGAGAGTCCGCTCGATAGTGGAGAATCGGTTCTCATAGGCGGAGAGTCGGTCCTTATAGGCGGAGACTCGAATCTTGATAGCTTGAACTCAAGGACTTCGATGTCGGCTTGATTCCTTTCAATTGGAATTATTTTCACCATCCATATCGAAGGATGGATGAAGGACGGTATGTATTTGGGATAATTTTGAGGAGTTTGGGGGTTCTTTTGTAGTTCGCTAGTGTTTGGTTAAGGGTTCTTTGTGTTTTTCTTACTTGGACATTTCATCGAACACCTTGCGTGCACTATTTTCCAACTTCATCTCAAAGCTCCCATATGCATCAAAATCAACAAACACAACACAACATAAGATTCTCCAACACACTTGGAGGCACAAGGGATGAGGAACACCAATATTTGCATACAACACACCAAGAACACCAAAAATCACCACCAAACAACAAGAGCAATTCCGGGCACAAACAAGAAATCTCCAACAACTATGAGCTCTATGCCTAGCTCTGATACCAAATGGAGCATGGCACGGTGGGAGTAATGATGAATTAGCTTGAGTTGGGACTTTGATTCAACAATCGAACAAAGCTTGAAGAATAATGGAAGGATATGACCTTGTGGCTAGGTAATCCACAACCCAAAGGCCTAACACTCCACAATGACTATCCAAGGTAATCCACTAAATAACCACAAGGAATGACTTGCTAACACCACCATCCATAAAGGATTTGGTAAGAACAAGATTTTTGAGGAAACAAGGGCGAACCCTACAATGCCAAGCATTACAATTCAATTCAACAGAAAAACTCCCAAACAATGCCAAGGGAGGGGGGTGTATATAGGAATGGGGAAAACAAATAACAAAAACGCAGCAGCAGCATCATTTGGACAGGACAAGGACTCGAGCGATTCACAAAACGACTCGGGTGTGACGGTGTTCTGGGCAACTTTTCCCTGCCGACTTCAAACGCACATAACTTCTTCATCCGAACTCCGTTTAAAGCTCGTAAGATATCATGGAAATTTCTCGGTGTGTACTGTAAGCGCCCAAAATTTGAGAACCATCGAAGTTATATTGAAGGAGTTATGACCCAAAAGGTGAAGGCGCGTCCATTCCGACAACCCACGTTGACCCATGTACGCTTATTCTTGCCGAAGGACTTCGAACCCTTTTAAAGGCCCGAAGTAGGTCGCGATGAGGACCCTTAGCTCCACTCATATGGTCCAGGGTCCCATTTGTGGTGGATACCACAACCGTCGATGACCCGTATACACATCCAAGGTCCTGGTCCACTTTGAAATGCACCCCACACCCGGCCTTGAAGTTGATTTCTTCGTGTTCTTTGGAGGGGGTGAGGATAGACTAGGAAACCATGAATCCCGAGGCTCGGGCCCCAACCTGATACGCTTTAGAATGAGAGCTGCGATGCTGGCGAGGGTCCCCGGCACTGGCCGACGCGGCGGTTTTCGGTCAGTCGCCGGTGGTAACAAGCCCGGAGGCTACATCAGTAGGAAAAGACATGGGGCAGAGGGAGTGCAGTGGAGGGTTTGGGTAGAATATTGTATTATGTTAGAAGGAAAAGAAAATTAAGAGTGTAGAATGGGTTTATATAATAAGACCCATTAAATACAAAGACTACCATCTCCTCTTTCTTTACTAATTTGATTGAAATAATACTAAGAATACTTGAAAGAAAACGGGAAAGTAAAATAAATTTGAGATTCAAATAATAATTTAAAGTCTTGGAATAAAACTTTATTGATTTAAAGTAACAAGAATACTTGAAATAGAATGAGAGAGTGAGATAATTTGGGATTTGAATAAATTGAGAAATGATAATAAAAAGGTATGAGAATAATAATAATATTATTATTACTATTAGTACCGACGGATTGGTTGACTTGATAAAATTTGGCCAGGTAACTAACTCGGATATTTCGAGATTAATATAAGTAACTAAAATTGTCACATGGGTAATTTATACATCACATACTAGACTGATATGTAACGGTCGTTGCTCTGTTCGAGTCCTTGGTTAATCAACCGCATTACTCAACTTAATTACGTTGGGTTAGGGTGGGGTTATTAGACCTGTTCAGAATGTGACCTTGACAAATGTAGTCATCGTTCTCAATCTAGAGTCGATGCTTGTTTTCTCTAATGTCTTATCGTCATCTACCCCCCCCCCCCCGAATCTCTAGTGTGAGCGGGTACACCACTTTAAGAGTGTGGAGCATGAGATGCATCTTATTTTGCGACCTCCGAGAACGATGACTTTGAACTTCTCCAACTTTTGAAAGTTGTTGATCATGCCTTTCAAAGAGTGAGACATCATGATAAATCTTAAGATTGTTGGAACAAGATGGGATAAACATTGTCAAAGAACAAAAAATGGGGGATTACTTGGGTGGGTAGGAGTTGTGGGTTTAACCCACACCCCTTTAGGCTTAATCACAAGATCATAAAAAGACGCAAAGGGTAAAACCTAAATTTCTATTGACAACAGAACAAGATATTTCAAGATACTTTCAAGAGGTTGTTGCATTTCAACTCCTTAAGAATGTGTGAACCTCTATAGGATAGAATAAGAGGAGTGATGGTGTGTGTTTGATGAATGAAATTTATCTCTTTTGCAGTGGAGTAGAGCATCCAATGTTACCTCACAAATCCCATGATTTTAGAGCATGATCCATATGATTACAAACAAGATTTTTTTTTTGGGGGGGAGGGGGGGGAGATCAATATTGAATGATCAAATCTATCAATATTCCTTCACGAATAAATTCCCACATGTTAATATCAAAGGCTAGAATTCAGGAAATTCAAATGTCACGGAGGTGGGCATTGACACGGTCTGTATCACTTGGGCACGGTCCGTTAGACACCAAGGACGACCCGTGTTAGGCATACATGATATGTGTCATCTCAATTTGCTTTCTTGAGCTACTAGTCACTGACACGACCCTTATCATCCTAGTTTTAGTTCTGATGCTTATGTTGACCTTTACAGTAAACTCCTTGCCTATGTTTAGTAAATTTCCAACCTTAATTGGCTTTTAAACTTTTGAAATACTCCAACAGTTCTTGGAAATCTATTGTACTTGTTTGAGAAATTTATGCTACATTTGTGCTTGTTCTTCCTTTCGTGTTTGCGTTATGGTTTTGATTTCATTAAATCTAGTTTTGAATTTTCTTGGTTTCTATTTGAATGTCGTGAATTCTGGGTTGGAAGATGAATGCTATTTGTTTATTCCCTTTTTATATAATTGGAAGAATACACTCCATCTTATTCGAATTTGTACGGTGAATATTCATGAATAGTGATTTAATTTATGTGTTGTTGAAGGTTCATTTGTTCTGATTGATTTTATGGGCCTAATTTATGTCTTAAATATTCATGAATCTTTACTTTGAATGTTTATTAAGGCTCAAAATATGAAAATTCTGCCATAGTTGAAAATAATTTCAACTATGATAGTTGACAATTGTACACCCTTGATAAATTTGAAATGAATCTCGACCCTTCAATTAAGGTTATTTTTTGCCTTTTTTACAACTCATTATCTCTCCTGATTCTCTCACGTTTAGTCAGTTTAGAGTGTTAGACATGGGTTGAATTATCATTTTAACCCCACACTTTCAATTAACATGCAAAAATAGCATGTATAGTTTAGGGTCTCTTTTTCGCTCTTTCTCTCTCTACTACCCTGAATTACAGCAAGCTCGAACCCTTCTGAATTCCACAGAACCTCCTCCATCCTTCAGAAGCCTCAACAGTGGCAGACTGTTCCTTCCTCGACTATAACCTTCCGATATAATAGGAACCCTGAATTCTAGTAAGCTCGAACCCCACGTCCACGTCCACGTCCACTTCTCCTCTTCTTCCTTTTCATCATCACCTTCATCCCTGCATATACCCTTTAATTCCTCCAACTCTTCCACACAGAAAATAAATGGAGCAAGGTTGAGGATGAGGGCTTCTGCTTTAGTTCCATCGCATTGGGAAATTCCAACTTTCTTCTTTGGGACTGTCTGGCACTGGTCTTGCCCTTAGCAAGGGCATCTCTGTTCGCCCCTTAACCGTATAACCCTCCACTTTCTCCCAACTTCAATTTTGACTTTTTTTTTTTTAATTTTGGGTTCTTAATGGTGATTTCTGATTTAGGTGTTGAATTTGAGAGGCCAAAAGCTTGAGCTTCATCTTATTGAAATTGTAGAAAAAGAGATAACCTTTTTGCTGGATTTAAAGTTAAGGCTTTCATGATTTCACTAGGGACCATAAAATTGTAAGAGGTTGATAAATTCATAATTCGCAATTGAAGTTCACAAATCGAATCATCTGGGGGTGAAGAGGGTTGCCATGGAGATGTCGAATTGTCGATCAACGCTGTTCTAGTAAAATAAACCGATGAAAGATTTGTTTTTATTATTATTATTTTAGAAGAGCGGAGGGTGGTATAATAGGAAATATGAAAAAAGTTTTCTTTTTATTTCAGACATCCAGGAAGGGGATGACATTAAATCAAATATCAAATTTCTCATCTTAAACCCAATGGTCACTATTGATTTCAACTACCATAATTGAAAAATATTTTCAACTATGGTAGAAATTCTCCTCAAAATAATGTGAGAAAAGAGAAATTTAATGTGAGGAGAGAGACAATTTATGGGTTTGAGCAATCGAGGATCAATATGGAAGAAGGAGAGAGGCATGTGGTGAGAGAGGTGGGGGCGCACTTTGTTGTTGATTTGGCATCCAAGGTGTCTGGTCAAAGAAAATTAAAAACTCGGTCAAACACAATTGTGATAAGTCAAGTTAACAAATTACCAAGTCATATATTTAAAAGTCGGCGTTGGTTTAAAAAAATACAATTATATTTTTTGGACACCACCTACTGACCTATATAAAAAAAAATTACTATCTCCCTCCCATAATACTTGTCACTTTAACTAACTTTTTTTGTCCCATAATACTTGTCACATTATGTTCCCAATGCAGCTTTTTCCAATTAACTAACTTTTTTATTAGTTTTTTTTCGATACAAATGTAGAAAAAGTGAGAGAGAGAAAGATATTGATATAATTTAATATTAATATTTCACAACTTTTCATACAATACAATAGTTAAATAATTCATTTCATTGGTTTTCTAAATTTTGACTAAATGGATAAGTAATATTGAACGGAGGTAGTATCATATAATTTGAGAAACTAAAAATCATTAAAATTAAAATTTCCTTTTTTTAACTACAACGTTGATGGACATAGTAGACTTTGAGCGAACAATATGTGGAAAACATCATGCTGCATTCAAGAGAACATCGATTGATCGATAAAAATATCCTTCCCTGTTGGAGACAATGGGAGGGAAAAATAACAGTAAGGCCATGTTCTTTTATATGGTATTTTGCAGTATGTTGTGGTGTGGTGTGGTGTGGTGGAATTGTGATGGGTGTGGTAGAATTGTGGTAGGTTATTGGTATGTGGGATAGGTGATGAGAGAGAATGTAAAAAGTGGAGAAGAAAAGTGAGGAGAGAGAAAAGTAATGATTTATGGTAAAGTGTGATGAGTTGTGACAAACTGCAATATGCTATCGTACCGCAGTTTGCCAACCGCAGTAAAGAACATGACCTAAATGGAACAGCAGCCCAAAATACAGTGAAGATGTCAAAACCCGAAATTAGGGGCCTATAATTAAGTCGTACTCGCCCACACGAGCCAGATATTTAATTCGATCTGCATTTTTTTACAGATGGAGAAATAACACTGCAACATGTTTGACTTTACACTTTACAGTCAGCTTCCTTAATTAATTGAAGGAAAAAAAAATAGTAATTACATCATGGTTTGCATTTTTACTTTTGGCTTATCTTATGTACGTGAATGAGCTTCAGTGACTTCACATAATAATGTAAAAAAAATTGTGAGAATAACGTTAGAATTTGACAATGGAGCTGTATAGTTTACCTATGTGAGCCCTATTTATTTATTTATTTTTTGAAATTGATCCCTCTTTAATTAATTGAAACAATCTATTAACTATTTGGGTTCATTATTTTATTTGTATTTACTGTTTGGTAAAGTTATTAGTTCCTAAAAGTATTTTGTTGAAATTTCATTTGGAGCTTTTATCACAAATTTTTAAAATAATATGTATTATTATTTTTATGATGACTTGTGTATAGCTTTTTGGTAAACTTTAGAGTAAATAGTAATTTCCACAAATAACCAATCTAACAGGGCTGCTCATTCAGTCTACCGGACCCAATTAGCCGAGTAATTAAATAGATTGTTTACCAAATCTCTATTTACCGTTTTTGTCCGGCGAAATATTTTAATAGGTATTATTTTTATGATGACTTGTGTAATATTGTTTCTATGATGACTTGTGTATAACTTTTTATGATGACTTGCGAAATAATATGTATTATTATTTGTATAATGACTTGTGTATAATGTTTTGGTAAACTTTAGTTTAAATGGTAATTTCTACAAATAATCAATCTAGCAGTTCATTCAGTCTACCAGACACGATTAGCCTAGTAAATAGATTGTTTACCAAATCTCTATTTGCCGATTTTGACCTGTGAAATATTTTAATCGGTCATTCAATAGGTTATTTAGGAAACAACTCCTTTTATATTTGATAGGAACATTTGAGGTAACATTTAGAATTTTGACCGAGTCAAATGTCTAACTAAACAAATATGAGTATTCAGTAAACTAGGATTTCAAATAACACTTACCATTTCAAGTAGCATTTTTTAAAATATTAATAGAATTACCGTTTAGCACTTGAGTAACCTTTCATATTTTTTGGTCAAACAATGCAATTTAAATGTTTGTTTTGGAGACTATTCATAACCTTTTATACTAATTTTACATCAATAAGCTATCTCAACCGCTAAATTCACACAACACAATTTTTATTTGAACATCTATACACTATCTAAGCCACTCTCTGCTATCCAAACTACTAGCTTTGTAGAAGGGGTCAAAGATCAATATACTTTTACTTATTTGTAAAAATATATGAAAAATTGGATTGAGCCAAAGATCAATATATTTAAACTTATTTGTGAAAATATGAAAAATTGGATTGCAGTACGTAGGCCAAAATATGGGGTTGTATTATATTAAGACAAACTTTAAAAATATATTACAATAAGTTGTACCTAGACTCTTAAATATTAATGCAACATGATCGAGTTTATTCTTAAATATTAATGCAACGTTATCGAGTTAGTCCAAGATAAAGGACATTTTGGAATACTATAATCGATTACATGATAGTTTGAAATACAACAACTCAATATATTATAGTTTTGGAATATTATAATGCAATATATCATAGTTTGGACTTTGGACTAGCACAATCAAATATATCAAAAATTGAGATTACTATAATTCTAATAACATGTATGAAAACAACCCTCCTTCATGAGTACTATGTAAGAAAATATGATGGCGGTGTACTGAAATCTAAGGATTCAATAGTTCATCCTACTCATGGGCGGATCTCAGGCCTTTTTACGGGTGTCCACGGATACCCTTGGCAAAAAAAAAAAAAAAAATTGTGTCTTTCTAGTTTTATTCGGAAGAAATTTTCTAAATTGGAGTAAGTGGACACCGTAAAAAAATCTCAAAAAAACATAATAGGGGTGTTCAATTTAGTAGCAACTTAAAAACCTTAAAATATTACTCCATCCGTCTCAAATAAATTGTCCAAGCATGACTAATTACGTCAATTTTTTTAAATTTTGACCGTTAATTTATCATATTATATGTTGTATTATTATATAAGACTATCACTATTAGATTTGGGGTGAAAAATATTTTTACCTGAATACAATATTATTAGTCTTGTTAAGATAAAACGTGAAAAATTAGTAGTAAAAGTGTTGCATCGAAGACTATAAAAAAGTAAATTGGACAAATTAGTTGGGACTATAGTTATTCAAATCCCGATCCTGATTTACGATCATACGATTTTATGGTCCAAAATCATTGTTACGATTATACTATTTACACACGATCAACGATCTACATGGGCTAAATTCCAATCCTAACTTCCCCATAGTTTCGAGTTAGGATCCCGATTTTAACGACCTTGGTTGGGACAAAGGGAGTACCAAATAACTTTTTTGTAATTAATAAAAAGTGTAAGTCAATGAATTTGGTAATTGTGTATCAGTATAAGTTTAAGATATAAATATCTAGTTAATGTGAAATTTCAATTTATTTGGTGGACATATTTATATGATGATAAAAATTTTTGTTAAATTTGTGAATATGTCATTTAATATTTATTTTTATTTTTATTAATATTTATTTAAATTTATTATTATATTTTTTTAAAAATGCTTAAGTAATGAGAAATCTATTGGATACCCCTAAGTTGAATGTCTAGATCCGCCACTGTCCTACTGTAATGCTACCTCCGTTCCAAATTAATTATTACTCTGACTAAATTTTGACTATTAATTACTCACACATTATAATGAGTTACAATATGAAATTACCGTCATTGAAAAGATATTTTCCTAACAATTATGATGGAGATAATTTTATATTGTAACTCATTGTGTTTTGTAAATAATAAAAGTCAAAATGAGATAAAATGAAAATTAATTTAAAACCGAGGGATTATATTTTCAAACTTTGACTTGCCATTGTCCCAACTCCTATAATTGGACTTATTGTAATCCAGTAATATATATATATATATATATATTTCTGGATACAAAGGGTAAGAATCGAAGTATGTTGATTCTAATGAGGGCATTGTGGGAAACCTAAAATTGGCTCTATTTAATTTTTTTTTAAAAAAATCATGAAATATTAATGTGTGTATTAATGTGTGTTTGCATTGATGATTCTTCTTTCTTTTCCCTTTTTTTTCATATACACTAGTCTTTTTCTTTTATTCTTTTTAATAAGAAAACCATTCTTTTTATTTTTCATGATTGCTTTTTTCTTTATTTTTTAAATATAATCTCGGTAATATTGTTAACAATACATATGATTTATTTGCGTCAAGGGTCTAAGTACTAGTTCCCAATAATATTTGCTTAGTTTATCTTGGGATGAAGTAAGCATCTAGTAGTTTGATAGGTGTTACCTTAAAACATGTACTAGTACGATTTGGAATTGAGCTAGGAAGTCTACAAACAGGCAACATTAAGATAGATGAAAAAGACATAGGCGTAGCAATGTCATAATCTCGATAATCTCATCACTTTTTGTCTTCCCATACTCCATACCATACCCAAAAGAAGCCAGGGGTAAACGGTGCACGAGGCGGGTGTATTGACACTTGACAGATTACTCTTACCATGACATTTCATTTTCAACATCATCCTCTCCCCTCTTTTACATTAACTTGTGTTGTATAGTACCTCGGTCAGACACCTAACAGGCTCCTTATTATGTGAATAGAGAAATATATTCATACATACACATTCTTCATTCCCTTCATCCTTTATAGGGTGACATCAAAGACTGTTGCATAACTGCATGAATTACAGATAGAAAAATGGAGGTAGTAAGAGAAGGAAGATCATCAACTGAATCAAGAGAAGTAGTTGATAACTCAGAAATGATGAGAAACAAACTAAAGTTGGTAGGAGCAAGTAGCAGTGTTGATGGTCATACTTATTTTAAGTTGCGGCATAGGGAATATGATTATGAGCAGGAGCAGCAAAACCCAAGGAACAGGTCAGTGAAGATGTTCAATAGGGTTCAAGTTGTGTATTATCTAACTCGGCATGGCCACCTTGAACACCCTCACTACCTGGAGGTTTCTCACTTGGCTACCCAACCCCTTCGCCTTAGAGGTATCTATATATATGTTTCCCTATCAAACACTTGTACGCGTCTACCCCACTTACATTTGACATATATTTCTGCTTCAAACAATTAAGCTTAAACTGTATGTTGTTCAAAATTTGAGATTCTCATTGGCTTCCAGATGTCCTGGAGAGGCTAACAATTCTCAGAGGGAAAGCAATGTCTACTCGATATTCCTGGTCTTGTAAAAGGTATATGTATCTCATCATCACTGAGTTATAATTATGTATGTATGTACAAAAAATCCCTTTATGGTTCTTACTACTATTACCATTAGCATATAGTTATACGTTTAATTTGATCATGTCATCATTCTCGTCCATGTAAAATTAGTACTGATGAATATCTATAACTGTAGGAGCTATAAGAATGGATATGTGTGGAATGACTTGAGCGAGAATGATGTAATTTATGCCTCTGATGGCTCCGAATACGTGCTCAAAGGGTCAGAACTCGTATCTCACACAGATTTCAATGGTTAGTAGTCAATTTTGTTTAACAGATTGGTGAAACACAACAAACATTCACGCAAAGGGAAAGTTTTTTTTTTTTTTTTCATGATTTGAAGTTTTGGTAAACCCTTGGCAGAAACTAGAGCGCAAGAGCTACAACTCAAAGGGAGGGAGCAGAGGAGAAGCAGTGAAGTGAAAACCTTACCAAATGGATTGGTGATTAGGACAGCAGTTGGACACAGTTTCAGACAAACTGCTGTTGTTGCTGGTAGTAACACTGAATCAGGAGCTCAAAAGTATTTGGAACAAAGTCATAACAATGAGGATGATGATGATGAAGAGAAGGTGGAAGATGATGAGGAAGAAAAAGGCAGTTGCAATAGCTCAAACCCTCCATATCCAGCACTACCTATTGATGAATGCCCTTTGATTATGCAGACAGACCATGATGAATCATATTCTCTTCCTTCTACCTCTTCCACCAACTCTGACAAGCTGCCAACTGCACCTCCACCTCCACCTCTACCACCACCACCGGCAACACCTTGCTCTGTACCATCCAAAGAGGATGGGGACCCGTATGGGTTAATCCGCAATCCAGTTCTCCAGCTCATTGCGTGTGGTGGGGGATCTATGCCAGCCAAATCCAAAACTAAAACCATCAATGGCAAAGCAAGCAACAGCAACAACAGTAGCAGCGGAAGCGGAAGCAGTAACAATAGCTTCACCTTCGACACCATGAGGACGGCTATCATGCCCTGCTTCAAACACCAGTTGAGCATCAATGGAGGGAGTTTGAGTGATTCTGCCAGTTTAAGCATGAGTACTACTAGGACTCACAGTAGTGTTAAAGATCAATGCCCCTGCAGCTGTAAGACAGAGGAACGACGGGTTAACAAGGAGGTAGATGATGAAGATATGATCATGGTAAAGTACATGTCTGAGAATCCCAGGTTTGGAAACCTGCAATCTCAAGAGAAAGAGTACTTTAGTGGCACCCTTGTTGAGACCATGCCCACCTATAATCATCACCATAACCCCTCCTCTGCTCTTGCTCAACAATCCCAGCCTCCTGTTTTCACCAAATCTTCCTCATATAATGAGCGAAGGTACTTTCTTCGCGTTTATTAATCATATTTTAGAATGTATTAATTGTTTTGGGATGAAATACTTGTTTATTGATTGGTTAATGATGGTTGTTTAGCAGTTCCAAATCTGGGCTACAGGCAGCAGCAACAGTAGTAGCAGCAGCAGGAGAACACGATAACCAGAAAGACGGCGTCAAAATGAAGGGGTTCATCAAATGTATTCCTCGAAGGAAGAGTTGCGGATCCACTTCTTCCAAATCCAACAAATTATGATCTACTAATTTGGTTCTTCTCAAGTTCATGAGCTTTTAGGAATTGCTCTTTAAGTTGCAATTATTGAGATGAGCCAAGTCATATAGGTTATAGAAAACGAATGTAATCGTATTAGCTGGCTGTGTTGTTTCGTTATCCCCTTGGTTGATTTACGGCCAGTAGTTGTACTAGAAAGCATGGTTTCGTATGATTAAATTAGTTTCAAGTGTCCTCGAATTGACTTGGATTCAAATTCTGTTATTGCTCTTCAAATCCTGTGCATCAATCAAATTCTGGAGACTACTAAGAGAGTACTCACAGAGGATGAAATTTAAGTTTATGGTGTGATTTTGAGGGAACTGAATTTCAGCCAAAAAAAAAAAAACAAAAAAAGAAGAAGGATGAGGGTGATTCAATGGATTGAAATTCTGAGAAATCTATAAATGTATTGAATCCGACCGTTAACTAATCCTTAAGCCCCATCCTTTAAGTTTAGGGTGAATCTAGAGTTGATTTTATCCGAGTAAGAAAATATGGTCAAGTGATTCTCACAATTTTGAAACCAAGCATAACGATTTTATTAATAGTTATTTGGGGTTTGTTCAAACCTAATTGATCACACCACTTGATGGTAGACCCCTACCAATCCAATCCAGCTGATTCAAGGATCACCTTTGTGGATAACCTAATATGCAGGATTAATAAATCCCACCAAAACTCGCTCAATCAACAACACAATTAGCTAATTCTTGCCAAAACATCAGCTCAACAGCCAAACAACTTTCAGTTTAGGTAGTAGGAGCAAATGCAACAATCAAAACTGTGAGAACCCCTCAAGGACATTGCCCTGGCAATCGGATCTGTTTTGAATAAAAGCCAAAATTCATTTATCCAGAAAGCTGAAAGAGGCTGAAGGACATTTACGTCAAGGCGCCAATGGATAAGGACATTCACGCAGAAACAGCGCCAATGGATAAGGACGTTTACGGAGAAACAACGCCAATGGATAAGGACGTTCACGCAGAAACAGGGAAGTTTTCTGGAAAACTTATATCCACTGTTTCGACAGTTTCAATATCCAACTTCTGGAAATCTCAAATCCACTTTCCATCTTATTTCTATCCAAACTAATTGATTGCAATTACTTGACTTGTAGGAACAATCAATCAAAGATTTAGGAAGAAGATTTGATCGCGAAATCCGGAAGACTCAAAGGAAAACAAATCGGAGCAAAAATGGAAGGAAGAACAAAGCACGAAGAAGGAAAGTATCAAGGGATCTCCAACGAAATTGAAGAAGGCAACGATTCCACGGAAGAAATCGGGTGATACAAATCAGAAAGAGAGCTTCTGTTTAGAAATCCTTCTTTGTGAGGAAGGTCGAATTCTGTGAGAGAATTCGTTCGAGTGAAATCAAATTCCTTAATGGATTTAGGAATTGGTTTGTGTTGTTACAATCGACTCCTAGACGAACTTAGGATCGATTTGAGTTTGCACCGAATCTGTGTGTGGTGTGTGAGTTTACCCAGAAACTTTGTTCAGCTTTTAGGTTCGATCAAACCCTAAGGACATTGACCTTGGGCATTTCGGTCTACCGTTCGCTATTCACCGCAAAGGCCATTCATGTAGCACCGAGAAGCTTCATTGCAAAGGCCCTCATCAGACAATAAGAAGAAGCGCCCATTGTAAGGCGCTTGGTTCTGTTCAGAATACCTAAGGTCCTTTACCTTAGGTTATCTTTCTGATCAGTGCAATAAAGGAGGTTATTCAGTTTATATATTTTGCCCTTTATTCATTCTATCTCTATTCTGTGTAAAGGAAGTTCTCAGTCTGTTTAGACCGAGAACCTAACGTCCTTGTCAAGTTCTGATTTGTGCAGAAAAGTTCAGTAACCCTATTCACCCCCCCTCTAGGGTTCTTTCAAAAACTCTGTCTTGCAACTCATGCAAAATTGTGTCATTCCTTCGCTACAAGGAATGTACAAAGTGGGAATGACTTTTGGGAAATCTTGAAGAATTCCATGGATGAAAGCCATGTCACGTTTTCTTTAGTTTTTTTTAAAAATTTTTTTATGTACTAGTATAAAGTCCACTGAGAATAAAATTAAAAGAAAAAATGGAAGTTTAGTAACAATTCAAGTATGAGAAGTTGTTGGATTATGTTATCATTTGCTATTTTGAGTTTTAACCCAAAACTTATTTATTATCATTTTAAACTTTTTCTATTCCAAACTATTAATAGAGTTTCATTATTTTTTTTAAAAAATAAAGTATATATATGGTGGAATTTGACATTCATCCGTATCGTATCCATCCATAGCAAAATTTTTGTAAATAGTTATATGTTTTTAGGTCCGTTATATTGTTAAGTCCTTCAATTTTTTTGTTTTTGATTTTATCTACGCGTAAATCCTTAATTTTTTGAGTCGTTTTAGAATGACGGGTTTTTAATTAATAGATTGTAATTCGTCTTTATTTAAGTTTTGTGATTGTGAGATGTGTGATGGTACATCATCGATTTAATTTTAATATATTTTTAATTTTATCTACGCATGAGTAATATTATGAATGATTGTGTTGTTTTTAATTTCATATCGCAAATCATTTTTAAAATTGATCATATTTTAAAAAATAATGACTACACATTTTTAAATATTTATCACTACTAATAATTAAACAAAACTTAAAAAATACAAACATAAATGAGTCTATAGTTAAGATAAAATGGGTTCGACAAATAACTATTTTAATGTGAAAAAGTAGGAATGAGTTCCTATTTTTTTAGAACAAATGAACTGGGGTTCAAAAAAGTAGAAATTATGGGTGATGTGGAAAGGGTACTTCGGTTACTTAATAAAATTGATGGCCGGAAAAACACCAAATAATTATTAACCCAAAAATTAAGGGTAACTCAAAATGAGTTTTGAAAAGTTGCGGTACAGAAAAAAATTTCCCCAAATACTGGGATACCTCCGAGTAATTTTTTTGAAAGCTATGAGTATCAAGTTACCCATATTTAGGGGTGTTCATTGGGTGAAACCCAGACCAACCCGGACCAGCCCCGGACTGGACTGGAACTCGAAATAGCCAAAACGTTGGACCAAAGACCAGACCGGAAACAACTGGTCCCAACCCAGACCAACCCAATTAGGATTTGGACCAGACTAACCCATACCGGTTTGGACCAGTTGAGATGTTTTTAAAAAATTTCTATTAAAATTTGTAAAATGATTAATTAGTTAATTAATGTATGTAATTTTGTTAGAAACTACATTTTTTTTTGTACTGCAAGTTATTATTTATGAAATTATGGTGGGAAATTTTAGAAAGTAATGAATTATATAAATTTAGATGATATAATAATATGGTAGAATACATAACAATATGACAAAATTAGTACTCACACACAAATACATATAAAGTTGGCTAAAATTTAATTACCATTTACGTGAATTTATACTAAGTTAAAATATGATGAACATATGTCAAAATATTTATCTTCCTAATTTTGAGGGGAGGGGTCGTTGAATTAAGATAAAGTATTTTTTTTAGGTAATAATATTTTGATACGCGTGATTAGCACTTACAATATCATGAATATTTTTTTTGAATAAATTGGAATTTTATAATAATTCGGTTTCTGGTCCGGGTTTGGGTTTTTCTGGGTTTAGACCGACCCGGACTGAAACCAGGAAACATAAAAAGTTGGACCGAAGACCGGATCAGTTAAAATTCGGTCCGGTTTTTTTAGGTCAACTGGTCCGGACCAAAATATGAACAGCCCTACCCATATTTACAGAAACTTTATTAGTAATGGCTAACCCCCTTTGTGGTACAAACTTACGAACTAGTGTGCTTCGTCTTTCTTATACGCTGCCTGGAAAAACTTTCCCGTTAGTTTACCCATAATGAAACTACATCTAGTCAAGCATGCTTAACTAATGAGCTCTTAGCAGATGATCTTTCTACAAGGAAGGTACATGTTAGTGTCATAAGTACTCATTTCACACCCTTTAAACCACACTTTAACCATATATGAGATGTTACAAACACACCCACTTAAGCGCACAATACCCTCATTGTTCCCCACAATCGACCAACTTACGTGTCCTTCTGACCAACAATCCAATCTAGAATCTTTACCGCACTAGGTTGACTACCTATAAATCTCCCATCCACTGGCACAACTCATGGTTGTGAGTCAGCTCTGATACCATCTATAGCGTCATGAACCCTCATCAGCTAGGGACGATATCGATAACAGCTTCACTGATGGTTTTGAGGCTAACCTAGAAGGCAACGCCAACACGAGGGAGGTAGGTGCTGAAGACAGTGAACTTGATCAAATGTTGGAGAGGCTGAAAAAGGTGTGTAATTTGTTAATAGCTAACCATAGCATATCTATATGTACAAAGAGGGTCGAATAAAGAAGAAGAAGTTGGAAGACAAAAGCTAAAGTGTGTGCACCTTACACGTACGAATTTGCTTTAATATTGCATGCAATATCACATGCAAAAATGTCTATGTAAAAAGCAAGCCATGCAAGCCAGGCGAATCCAATGCCAAGAGGTCACAAGCTCGAATCCTCACAAAAACACTCAAAAAACCCATCTCACAAAGGATAATAACATGTGCTATTTCCGTCCAAGTGTGAAACACCCATTCCCTAAGCAAATATATTCATCCCCCCACCGTCCATGGATGCATGGACGAGAGGAAGATTCCTCCCCCACGTGCTAGTGGCCAGTCGGCCTCAACCACCGATCACACGAGGTCAATTGACCTCGTGCCACCGTCCACCCCAAATGCACTCCCCTCACTTCCTAGGAAGTTGTGCCTTGACTGCCTTGGACGAGAGGGAATGTATGTGCATGTATGTGCATGTGTTAGCAAAACTCACCAACTCACTCATTCATTCTTCTCCTCTCTTCTACTCATTCACTCATCAATTCTCTCATCTCTTCCTTACATTCTCTCTAATCTTTCTTCTTATCTCTATTCCCATATCACCATTCTACTCATATTTCTCTAATCTTATCATCATTTCTACCTATCCATAATCCATATTCTTACTCTTTCCTAATCCTTTAAACCATCCTATCCAAAACCCTACAAAAAACCTCATCCTAAACTCACAAAATTAAAAGCTACAAAAAGAGTCTCTTTTCCATCCTATTTTCCACCACTTCTTTTGGTTCATTAAGGAGTAACATCAAGGAGTACTAAGAGGAACATCTTCAAGCAAAAAGGCAAGGCAAGACCTCTTCTTCAAGTTAGCACAATGTAAGCTCTAAAGTTCTAAGTTTTTCTTGTAAATAAAGTGTATATGTTGTACTTTCTTTCATTCTTATTTGTTGCATGTTCAATGAAATAATTCTATAAAGTTCTTATTTATCCTTCTTCCAAATTTTATTAAAAGCACACTTAAAACTTTTAGTAGAGTCTTTCGTTTTGCGAGAGGCGAACTCCTAAAGTTCCTACTTTTCGAGTTCGTAGCCTTACCCCCGAATCCATTCTTGGGTTTCGCAGGCAGAGTCTTTCTTTTTTTCTTTTTGGTTTGTCTTGGCTTTTCCCTTTAAAAGTTGGGTGGCGACTCCCATTTTGAACTAAAAGTACATCGGGTTGCATAAACTATGGTAAAACATGGTTTGCAACGTGCCGATGCAACTTTAAGGCCTTTTCTTTATGTATTTCTAAATAATACTTACATAAATCGCTTTCTTCCGAGCCTAACATTTAAATGAGCAAATTTGATTAAATTTGGAGGAGTTTGGAACAAGAGGATGTTCACTCTTAAAGGTTTAATTTCAATTACTCTTAAAATGCACAAGTAAAGAGAAAGTGATTTTACAAATATTATTCCTGAAATGTATAATTAAAATTCCTTAAACGGTCTTTTTCAAAGGTTCAAACCCCAACACAAATCATCAAATCACACCCCAATCCACGTGGACGTTCGGAAGCCCGAACGGCGAGGAAATATGTCCACAGGATTTTTGGCGACTCCACTGGGGAGTTTTTCTAAAGAGGGTAAAACTTGAAAAAAGTTTAGTGTGCTTTAAAAATTTTGGAGGAAAGATAAATTCTTACTTTACAGTATTAAGCCATTCTGTTTTTAGGCATAAACACATTGCATATACCGGGCTACCTCTCGGCCACATATGTGGGCTGGGTTGCACTTAAAGCGGCGGTTTAGATTTTCCTTAAAACTACAAAAAAAATACCCATGGGATGCAGGACCGGCTATACTTTGTTGGTGCCATTACACCGAGGGAGCCTTAGTCACCACATCCACTCATGCATCTCTCTTCGAGGTTTCCACACGAGCCACGAAGAGCAACACCCCATACATTCAAGTTGCCTTTACAATGAGAATACACCGGGGAGAGTACATGAGCCAATAAGCCTATCCAGCAAATAAACCCTGTTGTACATAGAGCCTTGATTAGGATACCCCTTGTTCATATGTATGTTATGTGCTATGTTTTTACTTTTGTTGAAAAGAGTCGACCCAAGTGTAGAGATGTCATTCTAGTATATATAGTAGTCATTGGGCTGAGAAGAGTCATGTTTACAACTAGGTTAATTAACCTCAACAATTATGGTTAACCCAGTGGTTGGGCCCATTATCTACAAACGTTAATTATCTAGGTTCAAAAAGCAAACTCAAACTCGCCTTTGATGATTCTACATGGCCCTTTATGGCATTCTCCTTAACGAAGGTCCAATAAACCTATTCAAAGTCAAAACAAAGTTAGTGGGTAAAGTTTTAGACTGCATAATAATCACCGAATTTGAGTAAATTAATTTATCGAGTTAATTATCAGATCTGTCACACTTATGGTCGGCCCGCGGTTAGGCCCAACCATATCATATTTGATAACTAAATCCATAAATCAATTATAACTAGCCGAATGTTGGTTTTATCTAGTGCTTTACAATATCCGCTTTCTTGGTAAATATAATAAAAAATATAGAAAGAGCAGGTTGTTAGTCCTGTTGATCATTATTCTAGTCCGCATAATAGTCAGTATGGCTTGAGTTGGACTGATAAATTTTTCGAGTTACGGATTCTCCTTAAAACGTTCGGCCTGTGGATGGGGCCCAACCGAATTGAGAAACACTGACTTGTAATTCCTTATTCAATCCTAATTCGCTATATTTGGCTTTATTCGGTCCTTTATGATGATAAAGTTATCCTTAGGTTCATGTAAAGTTAGGTCATGCAAACCCGTGTCCCGGGTAAGTCTTCCTTTGTGTCAGCATATAGGTCATGCATCTTAGGTGGTCCCATGTAGGTCGGTTAAGTCATACATTCATTGGGAAGGGTTGTTTCTTTCAAAAGGTCCATCTTTGAACTGTGTTTTGTTCCTTAGTTAGTATAGGAGACCTGAGTATAGCTTGGATCCCAGGACCGTGAGGCCGCCTAAACCGCAACCCGGATTACGTCCCATAGAACCCTAAGTCAAAGGTCTCTCGCCGTCTGCAATTCGACATGTCTGAAAATCAAACCGACAACTCGGTTAATGCTGCTTTGACCAAGTTCCTCGAAGAGAGGTTCAACAAGTTGGAAGGTTCGATCACCTTCTCCATTCTGCAACAAGAAAAGAAAGCCGAAGAGCTTACCGCCCAACAACGGAACTCATTGAAAGGCAGAATAGCTGTATTGAGCAATAACAAGAAACCTTGAACGGAGTAGTGGAAGCATTGCACCGCATTAGTGCACATATAGGGATGAATAATGATGATGAGGATGCCATGGAAATTGTCCCTGACTCTATGACTGTTGTTGACAAGGGTAAAGGAAAAATAGGGGAAAGTTCCAATACGGGATGAGTCATCCATATTCTAGATGACTCCACACTTAAGCCACCACCTCTAGTGGCTACCCCTCGGGTTACATCAGTTAAGGTCGATCATGGACTACAAGACACTCATGCTATCCGCGAGATGAAGGCATAGTTGAATGTGGTCATGAATGCTATGAGTCAAATGCGTGTTTTCGCTAATCAGTTCGTTGAATTTGAATCACCTACTTAGATTGAGGACAAGATAGCTGGTAAAATGGATATACCTCTGAAGAAGTTCAGTCCTTCTGCAAACCCGACACACCATATATGGGAGTTTAACCGGGTGATGCCACTCCGGGGCATCAGCACTGAGCATTAGAAGCAGGTTTTCCCATCATCGCTAAATGATGAAACATTGGATTGGTACTATACTCTTCCTTTGGAGACTCGAGGAGATCGGACTACTTTGCGTCGAGCATTCATTGAACACTACAACAAGATTCAAAAGGACAATGTGACTTTGACTGATGTCATGGCCATTCGCCAAGGAGATGATGAGGCGTTCTTGGCTTACTATGAAAGATGGCATTCTAAGATGTCCCAAGTGACCAGCATCATTCCAACAGAAGTGCAATTGGACACCTTCATTCGGAGTCTGAGGTCGGGTCTGGTCCAGCAGTTAGATTTTCATGTTATGGAAAGCTTTGAGTATCTAAAGAAGTTGTGCCCAAAACTGGAGGCACGAAAGAAGAGAAATACGACATCTCAAAGTTGGAAGGGTAGTAACACCTCATGAAAAACCATTAGCACTCCGAGAGCAGTAGAGACTAACGTCATCCAGAATGTGAATCGTGGTCCTTTCCAAAGGTCAACGTTTCTCCAGTATGATTCTTATTCTCCACTGAATATGATTTATGCTGAGGCATTGGACCGATTGTTGAAGTCGGACAAGATTCGGTCACCCGAGACCTGAGAACAAAGGGCCTGGATGGAACAACAATGCATACTGCAAGTACCATCGTACCAGAGGACACGATACCGAGCGGTGCTTTGTGCTTAAAAACCTCATTGAGAAAATGATTCGCTCAGGAGACTTGCCAGCACCTAAGTCGGCTAAGAAACCCAAAAACAGAAGCAATCCTCTTCCGAATCATGCTATTTTCATAGGAGAGGTACTTTTGACCCATCTGAGTGTATGACTCACGAGGGGCACCTTTACTCCCCCTTGAAGATCTGACAGCCTTTATTGTCAATGGTATATGGGTGAGCGACGAAGAGGATGTCTATGAAGAAGGTCCTGATGATGACTTTTGGTCCGATCAAGAAGAAATTCCACCTAGTTCAGTCCTGTGGTGCCAAGATTGGATCCTCCTCAAACAGAGACACCTTTTGACGAGGTACCGTTTGACTTCGTTCCTTATTCCAACTTGAAGGTGCATACTATTATGAAGAAGCAAGGATACTTCCCTGGAATGTCTTTGGGGAAGAAGCCGGATAAGGTTGCTTTGAAGTTTTCTACTTCGACGCACTCTTGTCATTTCGGCCTGGGATACATGCCCACTAACCAAGATGTTTATCTTGCTAAGACCATGCTGGCTCGGCAAAGGAACCAATTCGATTCTTCGACGTTGATGGAGACCAAGCCATACCCGTTCACGCTGAATGGGCAATTCATTCGCCAAGGGGATAATTTTCCCTGGTATGGGTTCCCTGAACCTCGCTATGTCAATGGTGTTCGTGTTCCATGGTTGGAGATCTTTAATGACTGTGAAGCTCCGGTGAATGAGATAGTCAAGCCAAAGTCGGATGAGCCATCACCTCTTAAGTGGACTCATCTCTCTGGAGGAAACATGTTTGGTCTGTTTACGTTATTTGGCGAAGAAGCTGCTAATGAAGGAAAAGAAGTGGACCCGATGGTTGTTGTGCTGTCCTGTCCTGAATTTGATCCAAGCTTCATGATTTCTGCTGATGGAGGTCGTCGCGAGTTGTCCTAGGTCGATTATGCTAATAATAAATGTACCCTAGTGTTAGGATAACCTTGTAAGGTCTTGTCTAAGTTGAGCACTAGTGGGTCTATAGTCATGTTTGAGTCAGCTGGGATTAGCCCCATGTCTGATGAGTTTGTATCAGTTTCTGCATTAATTGAAGTGAACCTTTCTGATTCTACATACACTTCCACCTCTACGTGAATCATGTCAAGAAGTAGGATAGTGGCGGTGCGTTGGTAAGTAGCACCAGCATTTTTTAATCCAAAAGGCATAACAGTGTAACAGAAAGTTCCCCATGGAGTAATGAAAGATATTTACTCCATGTCTTCTTTAGTCATTTTGACCTGGTTGTAGCCGGCATACCCATCCATAAATGATAGCAGTTCGTGTCCACAAGTATGATCAACCAGGACATCAATATGCGACAAAGGAAAGCAATCCTTTGGCCTAGCATTGTTCATATATCGGAAATCGACACACATTCGCACCTTCCCATCCTTCTTTGGTACATGAACAATGTTAGCCACCCACTCCGGGAATTCTACTACCCTGATGAACTTAGCTTCTAACTGCTTTGTGATCTCACGGTGAATTTTATCCGACCATTCATTCTTGATTCGGCGAGGCCGTTGCTGGATAGGCTTTGCATCCAGATAAAGCGGAATTGCGTGCTCAGCGATTTCTCTGTCGATCCCGGGCATATCTTCATAAGACCAACCGAAGACATCGACAAACTCCTTTAGCAGCGCGGTGAACTCCTGTTGCTCCTCCAAGGTTAATGATTTGCCAATTTTCAATTCCCGGGGAGTTTTAGGCGTCCCCAAATTGATGGCGATGGTTTCTTTAACGGGTGCCATGTGATTCTCGTGGTCGTTCATGGCTTGTGTTAATTCATAAAAGTCTTTTAAATGTTCAGCATCAAAGTCATAATTATTAGCACAACAATTAGGGAGAAGGGAAGAAGAACAAAGGTACTCAGAAGCGTTCACTTCATTGAATGCAGAAACAGATACAAACTTATCAGACCTGGGGCCAATCCCAACTGACTCGGACTCGATTACAGACCCACTAGTACTCGACTCAGACCGGACCTTACAAGGCTCTCTTTACACTAGGGTACATTTATTGTTGACAGAATCAACCCAGGTCTCTTTATAGCAATCTCCATGAGCAGAGATCATGGTGCTTGGATCAAATTCAAGGTTGGACAGCATAACAACCATCGGATCCACTTCTTTCTCTTCGTTAGCGGCTTCTTGACCGAACAGCAGACCGAAAATACTTCCCCCAGAAAGGTGAGTCCACCCAAGAGGTGATTGCTCATCTGGTTTAGGCTTGACAACTTCTTTTACTGGGACAACACAGTCGTTAAAGACCTCCAGTTCGAGAATGCGAATACCATTAACATATCGAGGCTCCGGGAATCCGTACCACGGGAAGTCATCCCCTTGCCTTACGAACTGTCCGTTTAAAGTCAGCGGGTATGGCTTAGTCTCCATCAGCGTAGGAGAGTCAAACTAGTTTTTTTTTTGAGCAAATGTAACTTTGGCAAGACAGACTCCTGGTTGATTGGCTTATATCCCAAGCCAAAACGAAAAGAATAAGTGGAGGTAGAGAACTTTGGTGCGACCATGTCCGACCTCCTTCCTAAAGACATCCCGGGGAAGTATCCTTGTCTCCTCATAATAGCATGAAACTTAAAGTTAGAATAAGAAGCAAAATCAAAGGGTGTTTCATCCTCTATAGCAGCGACCATCTCAAAGTTATGAAGCTCGACATCGGTAGAGGTATGCTCTACTTCTAACATAGGCTGTTTAGGATTGAAAGTCCCCGAGACAACTCCTCCTTAAAGGGTGACCACTTGATCGTGTATGACCATCTTCACCTTTTGATGTAATGTTGATGCCGCGACATTGCAGCTGTGTAGCCATGGGCATCCTAGTAACAGATTGAAAGCAGCCGGAATATCCAGAACCATAAATTCCACATTTTGAGCGATGTGATCAAAGGTGACAGGCAAAGTTACCATGCCTAGAGACTTTTGAGGGGTATTGTCATATGCACGAAGTAATACAACATCTTGAACCAATTGGCCTTTTTGAACCCCTAACTTGGCAGCAATACGCCAGGAACAAACATTCACCGCAGAATCGTTATCCACTAAAATCAATGGAATCACTTTATTAGAACAAAGTGCTGTCAAATACAAGGGTTTATTGATGTTCATTCCAGATACAGGCAGATCTTCATCACTGAAAGTAATGGCGCCTTGACTAGCGACAACATGCGAGACCAAGGCTTCCGGAGTTGTGGAAGTAGGAATGATAGCATTCTGGAGAGCCCCCAGTACTAGCTCTCGGTGTGGTTTAGAGGAACATGATTTGGGTTCGACGGAGGAGCCGCTGGTTCAATCCTCATCTAATTATGTCTTCCCGACCTAGTTAAGAATGCAGTATTAGGTGGAGTCTCTTCTTCTTTGTCGGACCAGAAATCATCATTAGGATCCTCTTCACATATATCCTCTTCATCACTAACCCAAATGTCATTGACAGTAAAGGCTGTCAAATCTTCAGGAAGGAGTAGGGGTGCTCCTTCGTTGTTAATACACTCGGACGGGTCAAAAGTGGCCTCTCCTACAAAGATAGCATGATTTGGGAGAGGATTACTTTTGTTATTGGGCTTATTTGTAGCTTTAGGTATTGGCAGTGCCCCATAATGGATCATCTTCTCAATATGGTTCTTGAGCATCCAGCACCGCTCGGTGTCATGGCCCCTAGCCCGGTGATACTTGCAATAGGCATTATTGTTCCACCCCGGTCCCTTAGTCTCAGGTTCAGACCTAGTTGTTGGCCACTGGATCTTGTTTGACTTCAGCAATCGATCCAAAGCTTCAGCATAAGTCATGTCTAGCGGGGTATATGAATTGTATTGAAAGTAGGTCGGCTTCGGTGGCGGACCGTGATTCACATTCTAGATGAGGCTTGTTTCAGCCACTTTAGGAGCGTTGATGGTTCTTCTACCCACGCTGTTGCCCTTCCAATTTTGGGACGCGACGGTCCTCCTAGCATGCCTCTAACTTAGGACACAGCTTCTTCAAATACTCAAAACTCTCAACCACATGGAAATCTAACTATTGTGCTAGACTTGGTTTTAAACCACGGACAAACATGTCCAACTGTATTTCGGTGGGGATAATGCTAGTCACTTGTGATAGCTTAGCATGCCACCTTTCATAATAGGCCGTAAATGACTCATTTTCTCCTTGTCGAATAGCCATGATGTCTGACAAGGTAACCTTGTCCTTTTGAATTTTTCTATAATGCTCGATGAATGCCCTGCGAAGGGCAGTCCAATCTCCTCGCACCTCCAGAGGAAGAGTGTAGTACCAGTTCAATGCCTCATCATTCAGTGATGATGGAAAGACTTGCTTGTAATGTTTAGTAGTAACGCCTCGAAGTGACATCACTCAATTGAACTCCCATACATGATGGGTTGGATTCTCAAATCGATGAAACTTCTTCAAGGGTGTATCCATCTTTACCACCATATTAACATTAATCTCAGCAGGTGGTACGAATTCGACGAATTAGTTAGTGAAGGTCGACATCTGACTCACGGCATCTTTGAACACATTCATCTGAGCTTTTATGTCTTGAATGACGAGATCATCACGCAACTCAGTTTTGACTGGAACAGTTTGTGGGATAGCCACTGGCGGTGGTGGCCTTGGTGCCAGGTCACTAGGTACTTCAATGACTACTCCAGCACTAGAACTTTCGCCTAACTTTCCCTTGCCCTTGTCAACTAGAGGGTTAGAGGGAATCTCCATGGCATTCTCATCATTGTCTGCCATTCCCATACGCATGTTGATGCGTTGCACAGCTTCTAAAACACCATTAAGAGTCTCCTCCTGTTGCTCTATGCAAGTGTTTTTCCTTTCAATGAGTTCTTGTTGTCGAGCGATGTGCTCATCGATTTTCTTCTCTTGCTGTAAGGCAGTAAAAGTGATTGACCCCTCTACTTGCTTGAACTTCTCTTCAAGAAGCTTGGTCAAAGCTTCCTGAATTTGATTGTCCCCATTATTCTCCCCGGAAGACATGTCGAACTGCAGACGGCGATAAGCTTTTGACCTAGGTGCTGAAGGGACGAAGACTGGGTTACGGATCAAGCGACCTGATGGGTCAGGGACCATGGCTAGACTTGGGTCTCCTATGCTGACTACAGAGAAACCACACACAGTTCAGAAGTTGACCGTATATTAACAACCTAACCTGATGGATGCATGACCTAGCAAACCTATATGGGACTTTTCCTAATATGCACAACCTATATGCTGACTCAACAAGGTGACTCACCTAGGACACGGGTTTGCATGACCTTAACTCTACATGATCCTAAGGACATCAAGTCATCATAATGGACCGAATAAAGCCAAATACAGCGAATTAGGGCCGAGTATAGGGACACAAGTCAGTGTTTCTCAATTTGGATGGGCCCCATCCACATGCCGACCGTTTTATGAAGAATCCGTAACTTGGAACTTATACCTGAGCCAACTCGAGCCGTATTGACTATTGCGCGGGCTAGAACAATGACAAGACTGACGGACTTACTATTTTCTACACACATTTTATTTTCATTTGTTTAGGAAAGTGGATATCGTAAAGGACTGAATAATACCAACAACGGGCGAGTTGTAAATAGTTTATGGACTTAATTGCTAAATCCAATATGGTTGAGCCTAACCACGCGCTGACCATAAGTATGATGGATTTAATAATTGATTCGATAAATTAATTTACTCAGATCGGTGATTATTACATAGTATAGAACTTTATAAAGCACTAACTTTGTTTTGACTTTTAATCAGGTTCACTGGACCTTCGTTAAGGAGGTGTCATAAAGGGCCAAATAGAATCACCAAAGTCGAGTCGAATTTACTTTATGAACCAAGAGAATTAACCTTTATAAGTAAATGAGCTCAACCACTGAGTTAACTATAATTTTTGGGGTTAATTAACTTAGTTGGTAAACATGACTCTTCTCAGCCTAATGACTATTACATGGACTAGAACAACACTCTTAAACTTGGGTCGACTCTTTACAACGAATTTAAACACATAGCACATATCATACATATGTACAAAAGGGTTTATTGGCTGGATAAGGCTTAGCGGCTCATGTACTCGCCCCAGTGCATTCTTGTTGTAAAGGCAACTTGAATGTGTGGGGTGTTGCTCTTGGAGGCTCGAGTGGAGACCTCGTAGAGTAATGCCTGAGGGGATGTGGTGACTACTGTTCTTTCGGTGTAAAGGCACCAATTGAGTATAGCCGGTCCGGCATCCCGTGAGTTATTTTTTGTTGTTAATTAAAAAGAAAAAAACCTAAACCACCGATTTACATGCTCCTACGACATATTACATGTCAAGGGAGTGGCCCGGTATATGTAATGCATTATGTCTAAAAAGAATGACTTAATAATATAAAGTAAAAATTCATTTTCCTTTCAAAAAATTTTAAAGCACACTATACCTTTTTCAAGTTTTACCCACTTTAAGAAAAACTCCCCAGTGGAGTTGCCAAAAATCCTGTAGACATTTTTCCTCGCCGTTCGGGCTTCTGAACGTCCACGTGGATTGGAGGTGTGATTCGGTGATTTGTGCTGGGGTTTAACCTTTGAAAACTCTTTAAGTAATTTGTAACGCCTCGACCCTTCCCGGGTCGCGGACATTACCGATAACGGGTTTAAGGATCGCTGACTGGCCCCACAAATTACCATGAGTCTTTTCAGCGTGCTTCGTCCTCGCTCACACGCTGTTTGGGAAAACATCCCAGGAGGTCACCAATCCTAGTACTACTCCCAGCCAAGCACGCTTAACTGAGGAGTTACCAACGGATGAGCTACCATAAAAGAAGGTACACCTTGGTGATATGAGTAGTCATTTGAATCCTTTCAAGCCACACTTAAACATATATCTGGGGTGTTACAGAATTAATCATACATTTCATGAATAATACTTTGTAAAATCACCTTCCCTTTACTTATGCATTTTATGAGTCCTTGAATTAAACCTTTAAGAGTGAACATCCACTAGTTCCAAACTCTTCTAAATTTAACCCAACTTGTTAATTAAAATGTTAGGCTCGGAAGAAGGCGATTTATGCAAACATTATTTAGAAATATAGGAAGAATGCCCTAAAGTTGCATCGATACATTGTAAAACCATGTTAACCATAGTTTATGCAATCTCCGATGTGTTTTGGTTCGAAATGGGAGTCGCCACCCAACTTTTTAAGGGAAAAACCAAGACAAAACCAAAAAGAAAAGCAAGAAAGACTCCGCCTGTGAAACCCAAGAATGGATTCGGGGGTAAGGCTACGAACTCAAAAAGTAAAGACTTTAAGAGTCCGCCTCTCACAAAAGGAAAGACTCTAAAGTTTAACGATGTGCTTTTGATAACATTTGCAAGGGAAATGGATAAATGCCTTATAGGATCATTTCATGGAATCATGCAACAAGGATGGTACAAGATAAAAGATACAAACATACACAATTATTTACAAGAAAGGAAGAACACTTAAAGCTTATATTGCAACTTTGTTTTGGAGAAAGCCTTGCCTAACATCTTGGTGCTTGAAGAATCCTCTTTGATGCCTTAGAAACCTCCTCTCAAAGTACCTCCTCATAGGGGTTTATCTGTCTTGCTTATGAAGAAGGACGACAACTTTAGGTTATGTATAGACTATAAGGGGTTAAACAAGATCACGATGAAAAACTGCTACCCTTTACCATGCATCGATGATATGTTTGATCAACAGAAGGGAGCTGGCACTTTTTTGAAGATAAGCCTTATGTTTGGCTATCACCATCTTTGTATCTATGAGGAGGACATAATCAATACTACCTTTCGAAATCGCTTTGGCCACTACGAGCTTGTTGTCATTGTCGCTTGGTCTCACTAATACCCCAATTGCTTTCATGGACATTATAAACAAGGTATTTAGGCCATACCTAGACCATTTTTTAGTTGTGCTTATCGATGATATTTTGGGGTACTCCAAGACACCGTAAGAGGATGCACAACAATTGAGGACTATGCTCGATTGTAGGACCCGGAAAATTCCCCTTCGGGGAAATTGTTTCGGATGCGCTACTTAAGTGATTGGGAGCCGACTAAGGTTGCTTAATCTTTAAATAAGGATATTTTTATTTTATGAAATTCATTTTTGGGATGATGAAACTTTATTTATTTTACAAATCTGTTTTTATTATTTAAATACTTGAAGTTAAACCAAAATATATTAATAATGACTTAGAATCGGCCCACACAATAAATTCAGGCCCAAAAGAAAGCAACCGGGCCGCCAAGAACTGACAAAACCCGCGCGGGTTTTGGCCGGTCTTGGACTGGGCCGTCTGCTTCCCTGGGCAAGAGAAAGGGGGTTGGAAACAGTAAAACCCGCGTGGGTTTTATTGTTTCCTGGCCCACTTTCTCTCGGTTTTAACCTTGAATATGATAAGTGGGAGATGCTAAGCCATTTTTAATTATTTTCGTGCAAATTCTAATATTAAATAACTAAACGGATTATAAAAAAGAATGAAAGAGTCGCCAGTAGATTTAAGGAAACCGACAAACCATAAAAATAATGAAAATAACTCCGGTTTACGAAACCCGATTCTAAGTCCGGGGGTAAGGTTACGAATTAGAGAATTATAAGAATTCTCGAATTCGCCTGTTAGAGAACAGCCTGTTAGAAAACAGACTCTACTAAAATCGACATTAAAATGAGAAAGAGCGGGGAGAAGTTTAATTAATTTCGCAAGTTTATATTCTTAATCATGCAATATAAAGAATGGGGTTTTTGGTTTACAAAATATACACATATAATGAAAATAAAATAAAAATTACATGATTAAATAATAATAATGAAAAGAAATATAAAAGCGAACCTCTTTGATTTAGGAGCCCAAATGCGCCTTGACTTCCCTTGACTTGGTGGATGGAAAGTTGAGTATGAGGATGATGAAAGGATAGTATATGAGTGATGATTTTGGTAGAGTAAGGGTGACAGAGGATGATTGTTGGTGAAATGAGAATAATAGAGGTGGTTTATGAGAGTAGTTGGTGAGCGTTTAGGTAGAATAATAATGTAAGTTGGTGAAAATGAATGGAATGGAGGAGGGTATTTATAGGTGAGTGAGGTGGTGTTTAGGAGGGAAATTGAGGGAAAATCATGGGGGACACTTCCCCATGATCATGCCATGCAATCATGCAAGCATAAAACCCATGCGGGTTATCCAAGTCAAAGGCAGAAGTCAATGCATGGGGCTAAAATCAGGGATGATCAAAGATGTTGGCGTCAACTTCTGGAATTTAAAACCCACGTGGGTTTTGTGATATCCAGGCACGGATTGCTGACGTGGACGGAGCAAAACGACGCGCATCAGATAATAGAAAACCCGCGCGGGTTTTGAAGCAGCTGGGCAGGGGCGCGCCTTGGGCTGGTTCTATTTCTTGGGCGCCTATGCTGATTAAAACCCGCGTGGGTTTTGTCTCACCTAGTGGGCCGGATTTGCTTACTGCGCCAGATTTCTGGGCCCGGGATTTGTTAAAACCCGCGTGGGTTTTGAACTGGCTAAGTGTAACTTCAAACGACCATAACTCTTTCGTCCGGATTCCGATTGAGACAATTCAAAAGGCGTTGGAATGCTTATGATGTGTATTTTACTCTCATCAAAAGAAATAGGGCCAACAAGACTTGTGGAAAAAATGGGATTCGAAATGGTGTGCATATGTATGTGGAAAGGGTGGAAAATGAAGGCTTTTTGTGGTGGGTCGGCCTGGTAACTCTTGACTGATGGAGGCCCGGTGTCTTGGCTTTCCTTCTAACCTCTTTTCTTGTTGCCCCTTGATTTTTACACTTGTCCTGGTACAAAATCTGGTGTCTATAGAGAGCCCCCACTTTGATCGAGTCCGAATAGGACGAAGGTCAAAGTAGCTTGAGACGGTGACTGCTTGGCGTCTGTGACCAGGAGATGGATGCTGTCGGTGGTCTTCTGCGAAGATGATGCCATTCAACGGCGTCCTGAATGAAGATGGTTGCTTTCATGTCGTCGGAGGCCTTTAGGTGGCAACTGTTAGATGATTGGTGATGTTGGAAACCTTTAGGTGGCAACTGTTAGACGACTGATGTTGATGATGGTGTCATCGGAGGCCTTTAGGTGGCAACCGTTGGACGATTGAAGATGCAGGTGATGTCGTCGGAGGCCTTTAGATGGCAACCGTTGGACGATTTAAGATGTTGATGATGATGATGTCGTTGGAAACCTTTTGGTGGCAACCGTTGGACGACTGGAGATGCTGATGATGAGGTCGTCGGTAACCTTGAGGTGGCAAGCGTTGGATGACTGATGCTGAGGATGTCGTTGGAGACCTTTAATTGGCATCCGTTGAACGACTGTTGTTGCTAACATCGTCAGAGACCTTTATGTGGAATCCGTTGGACGACTGTTGCTGACGACATCGTTGGAGGCCTTTAGGTGGCAACCGTTGGATGATTGTCGCTGACGACATCATTGGAGGCCTTTAGGTGGCAACCGTTGAACGAATGTCGCTTATGGTGCTCTTTTATGTGGCAACCGTTGGATGTTGGTGCTCTTTTATGTGGCAACCTGATGATGGTGCTCTTTTATGTGGCAACCTGATGACGGTGCTCTTTTATGTGGCAACCTGAAAATCACAAGAAAATTAAGTATTAGTTTTTGGAAATGCAAATGGGTTCAGATTTTTACATGAATTTTGGAATCCTCGGGCCGTAGTCTTTGGGCCATTAGTCTGGATTGTGTAGGTGGATGCTATCGGCGCTCTATTATGTGGAGACCGGATGATGGATGAGGTCGATGCCCTTTTCTGTGGTAACTGGAAGATAGATGATGATGGTGCCATTTAGCGACGACCTAGTGTCAGTGATAGCTCCATGTTTGGCAGATTGATCGCAGTTGATCTCCCTTTCTCCTTTGTTTCTGTCGATGTCCCAGTCTTCTTCAGTGTCGATGATGCCCGTCGGATTTTCCCGATGTTGATGGTGGTGCCCAACGAATTTTCCCGAGGCAGATCAGTTTTTCCCAATGTTGAAGATTGTGTCAGTGGCATCCATGGCAGACTGGAAGATCGTCACAAGGATAAGCTTCAGATGATAGATAGAAGTCATCTAGAGTGTGATTAGAGATTTCTTTGATCTTTCTCTTGTTGATTAGTAGTCATGTCTGAGCCTTTGATTGTCCTTCTTTTCTCGATGAGTACGCATACACCTGACTGGATGCTAACTTGTCCAGCAAGAGTTGGATTAGAGATTGCTCTAATCTTGCTATTAGTGGTTGGAAACCATGTCTACCGGTCTGATTGGGCTTGAACAGCCCCCCTTTGTTGCGTTCTGGAGCAATGATGTGACACTTCCTTTCATTTTCAGATATGCGGGTATGCATGCAACTAGTCTACTAAACTCTTGCACAAACAATGCAATTTTTTTTTTTTGTTTTTTTGACACAAGCATTCATGCACTCATGCATTTATGCACGACTATCGACTTTATGTACGATAAACTGACTCGATACGTGACAAACTGACACGATACACAACAGACTGACTTGATGCATGATAGACTAACTGAATGCATGAAAAAATGTCTCAATGTATGACAAACTGACTCAATACATGACAGACCGACTCAATGCACAAAAGACTCACTTAATGCATGAAAGACTGGCTCTATGAGGCCGTGACACGACTTATAGATGCAATGCAAACCTATTATGCTTAGACAGGATACACACATGATGCTTCCTACCTTTATACATGCA
Source organism: Portulaca oleracea (assembly GCA_029582165.1). Lineage (NCBI taxonomy): Eukaryota > Viridiplantae > Streptophyta > Magnoliopsida > Caryophyllales > Portulacaceae > Portulaca > Portulaca oleracea. Next base: position 4,649,044 of record CM055878.1, on the reverse strand, counting down.
ATGCATGACTATTGACTTTATGCACGACAGTCCGATTCTATGCGAGACAAACTAACTCTATGTGACTCTGACATGATATATGGATGCAATGCAAACCTATTAATGCTTAGATAGGACACACGTATGATGTTTTGTGCTATTCTACATGCAGGCAACCCCTCGACTTTATATTTAGACAAAGATTTTTTTGGACAATGGTTTTCTAAGACAATGTTTTCCTAAGACAATGCTTTCCTAAAACCATGACTCCCTAAGACAATGCTTTCTAAGGATCAAGGCCACTCTTGAGGAATTTCAGGAAAATTTCGGATTAGTAATGTTTCGATCCCGGGAACAATGATGGAGGCAACAGGTCTGAAGGATGCGTTTCTTGAATGATCATGTAAATGACTTTGATTGCTTGCAAATGTATGCTGCTGTATGACAAGCACCTGGATTGGCGTAGACTCTTGATGACACTGTCCTGCTTTGGAGAGCACCTTGGAGATTTACAAGCCCCCAATTTCGATGTGGATTGACGAGATTATGTATGGGAGGCATAGTCCTTAGTAGTGAGTCTTAAACTCTCCTTTTGCCTAACTTGCCCAAAGGGTTTTCAAGTTAGCCCCTCTTTTCTCTTTTTTTTCTTTTTTTCTTTTTTTCTCTTCTTCTTTTTTTTCCTTTTTCTCTCTCTCTTTTTTTTTATGAGACCACTATTAGGACGTCTATGAGTATGAAGATGCAGGACCTTGTAGAATAGGGAGTAAGTGTCCCTCTTTGAAGCTTTTTCCAATAAATGTCTTGACTAATGTCATAAAGGTAGCGCGAGCCCCCAATTTAGAGTAGCTTACTTCTGAGTTTGTTTATGATCATGTGATTGCCAGTTTGCCGCTGATCTGATATGGACGGCTTTTGCTCTTACTGAGAAGTAAGCCACACTTAGGTGCGCTCAGAGTGGGCATTAAGAACAGAGCCTCATACTTGCACTAATGACTGAGTTGAAAAGTCATCAAAGGGTGTGATGGGATGAAAAGGCTACAACAAAAAAATGGTTGGAAGATGTTTGGGGAAAGAGACGGTGGACGATGGTGAATGGGATGTAGAGACACTTAAGAATGATCGTGTCTTGAAGGGGAGAAGAGATGGTCAAATGAGATAGACATCATCTCTTGAGAAAGGGGTTGAAAGGGATGGTAGATGAGACTTTATTGATGGATGAGATAGGGAGACACTCAAGAATGATCGTGTCTTGAAGAGATGGTCAAAAGGACAAGCATCATCTCTTGAGAAAGGGTTGAAAGGGATGGTAGATGAGAGTTTATTGATGAATGATATAGGGAGACACTCAAGAATGATCGTGTCTTGAAGAGATGGTCAAATGGGATAAACATCATCTCTTGGGAAAAGGTTGGAACATGGTTATGGAATGATGTCCAAGTCTGAAGGAAGGAAGATGGAGGGTTGTTGATGATGAAATCCAGGGTTTACTCTCCTTTTGCCTAACCTGCCCTGGCGGGTTTTCAGGCTAGCCTCTCTTATTTTCTCACTCTCCTTTTGCCTAGCCTGGGATTCCAAGATAGCCTCTTTTTTTTTTCTTCTCTCAAATACCAACATTTTGAGGGCAAAGGATGCTCCTTGTAGCGGTCGGGCCTCAAAAAGGTTTTCTTACGTATCTGAGGTGGAATCAGGCCAACCGTAGTTCTTTAAGCGCAGCTTTGATGGATAGTGCCTCGAGGAAGTTAAAAAAAGATGGTCATGAAGGTTTGAGGGTTTATATGTAGGTTATGGATGGATGAAAGGTTTATAGAAGGCTGAGTGTATGGATGATGAGGTGAAGGTTTGAGACGAGATTTTCTGAGGTGTGCATGACTCTTATTTTCGCGTTCTCACTTCTTATTCTCCTCTAACCCCTTTTTTCTCTTTCTTCCTTTTTCTTGTTTCCTTCTCAACTTCTGTTTTTTTTTTGTTGAACTCCAATTTTCTGGCTTTTTTTTTTTGCTTTCACTTTTCTTTTCACTTTTTTTTTTTCACTTTCTCCTTTGCTTTCTTCTCTTTTTTCGGCTTTCTTCTCCACGGGATTGACTCCTGTTCGCCTTTCTAATGACATTAGTCACAACACACCTTTTGGCTTGGGTTAAAGGTTTGAAAAGGCTTGAGGTTTGATGGAGAGGTCAAAGATGTGAGTGGTAGGTGGTAAGTCGGGATTGGATGAAAAGATGAGGGTAATGTGGTTGGTGAGTTGAAGGTTGGGTTCAAGCCCCTTGTCCTTGGCACATTTGGTTAAGTTGATGGTCTAGGAGCATAGAGATGTCCATTTTCAAGAGACTAATGATTTTGGTCTTCTCTCCTTTTGCCCATCCTGTTTGATGAGTGCAGACTGACTTCTCTCTTTTTTCTTTTTTCTTTTTTCTTTTTTTGTTTTTCTCTCTTTTTTTTCTTTTCTTTTTTTTTCTTTAATTAAACCCTTGATTCGATAAAATAAAATATGGGAACGAGATACACAACAAAGATGGAAGGATAAGAGAAGAAGAAATTTGTCAGACTTGGTTTGCACGGATGATGGATAGATGAGAGAACTTCTCAACTCAAGTAAAAAAAACACAAGCAAGAAATTTTGTTTAATCACATAGCAACAAGAGCAAAGAAATAAATGAAGAACTGACTATAACAAACTCTGAGCATGAAATGCTTGACAACTAAGACTGTAGCTACTTCTAAAGCTCCTTTGATGATGTTCCCTCCTTGTCCTCGTATAGGGAATCCAAAGTCTAACAATTCTCCATGTTATTCCCTCCAGATCTATAGTAGCTGCAGAATTTTCCGTCATCCCAAATATTCTTTTTATGGTTAGCTCAGGCCTTGACCCTAACACTGGACAAATGAAGAAAAAAAACCATCCCAATGCATGCATGACCTAAATGACCTACATGAACTTCCTAAAATGAAAAACGTTTATATGTTGACTTGAGACAGACTCACCTAGGACATGGGTTTGAACGTGCTAACTGATCTACATGGGACTTCCTAGGATGCAAGACTTCTACATGCTGACTTAAGAAAAAGACTTGCCCACGAGATGGGTCTACATGTTCTATATAAGACCTCCAAAAGTGCAAATGCCTATATGCTGACCTATGATATAGGTTTACATTAGACTTCCTAAAAAGACAGACACTCGCATGATATGGCAACACGACAAAAGACTCACCCATGACATGGGTTTACACTAGACTTCTTAATAAAAAGACAGATATTTACATGATGACTCTGGACACAGACTTACCCGCGACATGGGTTTTCATGACCTATGAACTTATATGAGACTTTCTAAAGAATGACACACACTTACACGCTAAAGAAAAAGACTTAACGACTCACCCATGACATAGGTTTGAATGACGTAGACCCTATAGGAGACTTCTATAATGCAAGACATTCATATGTTGACTCTGGAAAAGGACTCACCCATGCCCTACGAACCTGTATGAGATCTCCTAAAGAATGCAAGACACTTATATGCAGACACTAACACAAAGACTCATCCTAGACTTTATATGATACCTTCTAAAGAATGCAAGACACTTACATGAAGACACGAACACAAAGACTCATCCTAGATGTTCGGTTGTAATTTTTGTGGTTTTAAGTAAGGATTGTCGGTCTCAGGGATGGGTGTGAGGCTTGATTAAGGGTAATCGGTTTGTGGAAAGGGGGTTTTCTCACAATGCGGATTAATAGCTTATGCCCTATTCATCCAGAAAGTTGTCACAAAGTATTCATACTTCCCAAACTTTAATTGTTTTAATTCAGGAATCAGAAGACCGATCCTGATAGCTTTCTCCCCTAATTCAAGCTCATTTCGAGGTATTTATAAACTTCCTTATTCATGAAATCATTGTAATCATCATCTTTGGCAATTATGCTATCTCTTGTTGATTGGGAAAGACTGGAACCGACACCGTGAAAGACTGGAATCGACACCGGGAAAGACTGGAATCGACACCGGGAAGGACTGGAACCGACACCGAGAAAGACTGGAATCGACACCGGGAAAGACTGGAACCGACACCGAGAAAGACTGGAACCGACATCGAGAAAGACTGGAAGCAACATTGGGAAAGACTAGAAAATTCCATCGACCATCGGCATCGTGTCCGATAACGAGTAGAGCATCATTCTTGCTCAAGATCATCTCAAAGGAGGCGCATGCCGCCTGCAACCGTGATGCAGGACTCAGCTTCCAAGCATCAAATCAGACTTTGCAAACCAAAGTCATATCCTCAGACTACTTTGACCTTCATCCTATTCGGACTCGATCAAAGTGGGGGCTCTCTGTAGACACCGGAATTTGTACCGGTATAATTCCGACCCAACAAAATATGCAACTCAGACGGGCCAAGTAATAAACGGGTCATTGGGCCCAAGGGATCAATAAGCCGAGCCCAAGGAAAATAAATAAGCTGCAAATAATTGTTCAAACCCACTGGGGTTTTAACTTTTATTGAACAGGCCCATGTAGAAACAGGCCCAGTCGCGCGCCTTGGCCCAAAATTCTCAAAACCCGCCTGGGTTTTGAGCGGAGTAGCAAGCGACGTCGTTTCAATCCACGTCACTAATCCGCGTGATAATATTATCAAAACCCGCCTGGGTTTTTAAGCTTTTTACCACCAATTTCTTTTGATTCCATGCAATCCCTTGATAAAAGCCACGTGCCTTGACTTTGCCATTGAGCCCATGAAACCCGCCTGGGTTTTGATCCGAGATGACATGATTTTTGGGGTATGCCCCCCACCTTTTCCCTCCAAATCCTTCACCCTTTCACCTATAAATACCCCCTCCATTTCGCCTTCATTTCACCAACAATCATCATCTAATACACTTACTCTACTCTCCCACCATATTATACTTCCACTCTCTCAAACTCTCCTCATCCCCTATCATTATTCTATCCTCCCATTATCTCCATATTATACCTCCATCATCCTCCATCACAAAATCACCTTCCCACACCACATCCATATTATACTACTTTTTCTCCCATAATCCCTTTCTCAAATCATATTCTTGACAACCATACAATCATCCATACACCACTTTGCCTAAACCATCCACATTTGCTCATCCGGGTTTCAAGTCAAAGGGGCAACTCAAGGGATCAAATTTATTGGCGCTACACCTTAAGCAAGGTTCGGTTCTTTGATTTAAATTATTGTATTTAATCATGTAATCCTTTATTTAATTCCGTGCTTGTACATATTTTGTAAAATAAAATCGCATTTGTTTTATATTGCATGATTCGAATAATAATTCTGCGAAATTAATCAAACTTCTCCCCGCTCTCTTTCTTTTCAATGTTGATTTTAGTAGAGTCTGTTTTATAACAGGCGGATTCGAGAGTTCTTATAACTCTCGACCAGAACCTACTACCGAATCTAGAAATCGGGTTCGTAGACCGGAGTCTTTCTTTTCTTATTTTATGGTTTGTCAATTTTCCTTAAATCGGCTGGCGACTCTTTTACAATTTTACAAACTCATTTAACTATTTAAAGTATTCGATTTCTTACACAAAATTAATTTAAGAAAATAATTTAATTCATGTCCAACATTTATCTAAGGAGGATCCCGAGAGAAATGGGCCAGAAAATGATAAAACCTAGACGAGTTTTATCATTTTCAACACAATTTCCCTTTGGGTCGAAGAGATCAATGGCCTAGCCTAGAATTCGCTAAAACCCAGGCGGGTTTTGGCTGATTTTAGTGGCCCACTGGTTCTCTTATGGGCTTGGATTTACTAAGTGGGCCGGGATTAAATTGTTATTAAATTAATTTGTGTAATTACGGATAATTTAATTAATAAAAAACGGGTTTGTAAATAAATAAAGTTTCATCACCATGGAAATGAATTGCGAAAATAAAAAATATCCTTAGTTAAGGATTAAGAAACCTTAGTCGGCTCCCAATCGTTTAAGTAGTGGCACCCGAAACAATTTCCCCGAACGGGAGGGTTCCGGGGCGTTCCTACACCTGGTAGGGGAAGCTCGTAGGTGTGACCCCATGCGTCGTGGGTGCGACGTCCTTCTGGATGCAGCAGTAAGCAACTGGCAGAAGGAGGTCGCGAGTGCGACCTAAACTATCGCGGGCGTGACACCATTCTGGGCAGTTTTTTCTGCTGATTTCAAACGTGCATAACTTCTTCATCCGAGCTCTAATCTGGGACCATAAGATATTGATGAAAAGCTCTCGGTGTGTACTTGAAGCTCCCGAAATAAGAGATCCATCGAAGTTTTATTAAAGGATTTATGACCCAAAGAGTGAAGGCACGTCCATTTCAACAACCGACGTTGACCCTTTTCCGCTTATTCTTGTCGAGGGACTCCGAACCCGTTTAAATGCAAGAAGTATGTCCCGATGTGGAACCGTAGCTCCACTCCTATGGTCCGGGGTCCCACTTGAAGTAGATCCCACATCCAACAATGACTCGAATACGCCTCCAAGGTCCCGGGTCCACCTTAAAATGCACGCCGCACCCGATCTTGAAGTCCTTTTTCTCTTGTTTTATGAAGGGGGTGTGGGAAAGCTTGGTGACCATGATTTTGGTGGCTTGAGGCCCGACCCGATGCGCTCCATACTCCTCTTCGTGAAAAAGAGTTGCCCTCAAATATTAAAAGTTAAGATGAAGGCGATTTCCATGGCTCGCCCACCCGTTGCTTGAACCCTCTAACAAACCGATCGTGTTCACACTATGAACTCCACCCTTCTTGAATGAATATGAATTCTTGAAGAGGTTTAGGGTTGAAGGACAAAGGACGGAAGTAGGAACATTTTGTGGAGTTAGGGAACGCTCAACCTCACTAAGCTTGCTACGCGGTAATGACAAAGCCAAGAATCGCTTGTCCTCACCACGAGCACACTCATCCCGTGTGTCGCTCGATAGGAGGTTCCTCAACTCACTTCCCACCCAAGTTTTATTTTTGTGGGTTAACGGTGGTTTCAAAGGCATAGGAAGGACATGGTGTAGGAAACATAAAATAAGGGGAATGAGAGCATCAACATAGGTCCAGAATAGGGAAAGCAGCGAGAGCGTGATGGACAATGACCCAACCAACCTCTGAATAAAATTCTCGAACAATCAATGACGAACATATAAATGTATGACTCATTCAAAGAGTTCACATCACCATGGCAAACATTCAAATAATATCCATTGAGGGATGACACAAATGACGACCTCATAAACATGGGTTGAGTTAGAATCAAGGTTTCATCAAACCCAAACTTGTCACTAGACACCAAGATTTCCGTGGAGGACATCACATACTCATCATACAACTTATCACGCCAACAAACATTCTCAAACAACCAATGCCTTCCATAGATCATGCACGACTCACCCAAAGACTCTATACAACAACGTCCATCTTCAAAGCATGATTCAATAAATTTTATAGGAGAGTCTTGGGTCACCTTGTTCTTCTCATGGAGAAGAATTTGAGTGCCCACGGATGAAAGGGAATGGGAGTCATCGCCATTGTTGTTTAATTCCATGGTTGGTCGCAATGATAAAATCATAGGAGCTTCTTCTTGGGCCTCTTCAAGAAGGATAAGAGGAAGGGCAAGATCGATGTTCTCAACCATCTCTTGTATGCTCTTCGAATCGACCTTTGCTTGCTTAACTTCTTCGGGCACATCACTTGTATGCTCTTCCACGCCAAATGATTCCTCAATCCAAGCTCTAACCATTTCCATTGTCGGACATTGAAAGCATCGTGTCCCACACATCTACATTTGACACACTTCTGGGATTGACCTTGGAGGTTCAAAGCAATGTTGTTCAATTTAACCTTAAGGTTATCAAGAGTCCACTCGATTGTGGAGAAATCGATTCTCAAAGGTGGTGGTGAGTCGGTTCTCGAGAGCTCGAAGTTGAGAACTATGGCGATGGCTTGATTTCTCTCGAGTGGAGCTATTTTCGAATCCATATCGAAGGAAGGGTAAAGGACGGATTGTGTTTGGGTTGTTTTTGTGGAGTTTGGGGGTTCTTTTGTAGTAGGATAGTGTTTGGCTAAGGGTTCTTTGTGTTTTTTTTTTCACTCAGACATTTCATCAAACACCTTCCTTGCACTGATTTCCAACTTCTCCTCAAAACTCCAAATGACTTCAAATCCAACAAATACAAACACAATACAATGTATTCCAGCACTCTTGGGTAGCAAAAGGGAATGGGGATAACCAATATTTGTATACAATCCACAAGAACCAACACTAGAGAACACACTAGCAAGAACAATAGAAAAACTCAAGCTAAATGAATAACCAAGGCTCTGATACCAAATGGAGCGTGCGCGTGGAGGGGAGTAATGAAATTGCTTCAGTTGGAGATGGATGAGAGGAGACAAATCCATTGAACACTTATAATCATAGAGTTGAAATATGATGCAATTTCAACCATCCATGCTTGACCTATCAACAATAACTTTGAACAAAGATCAATAACAATGAAGAACAACCAAATCAATCAACCACAAGTTTGAGCACCAAATGGGATTGGATATCACCCTTGGATAAAAGGTTAAACTACCACCAATGGCCTAACACCCCACCATGATCATCATAAAGGAAACATCCACCAAATGATCAATAAAGAGATGACTTGAAACACCACCAAAATAACTTGGATAAAGTAATCAAGATATTTGGGAGAAAACTAGGGGAAACCCTAAAAAATGCATAAGCATGTTCATGATCATCAAAAGCTTTCTTGGAAAATAAGCTAAGAGGGTATTTATACTAATGGGGAAAATTAAAACAAAACATAGCATTTGGACACAAAAACACGCGTCGCAGCAAGCCAGGCAGGGGACGGTAGCGGGTGTGATCCCATGCGTCGTGGGCGCGACGCCCTTCTGGATGCAGCAGTCATCAACTGGCAAAAGGAGGTCGCGAGTGCGACCTAAAGTGTCGCGAGAGCGACACCCTTCTGGGCAGTTTTTTTTCTGCAGACTCCAAACTTGCATAACTTCTTCATACGAGCTCTGTTTTTGGCCCTTAATATATTGATGGAAAGCTCTCGGTGTGTACTTTAAGCTCCCAAAATTTGAGACCACTCGAAGTTTTATTGAAGGATTTATGACCCAAAGACTGAAGGTACGTGCATTTCAGCAACCCACGTTGATCCTTTTCCGCTTATTCTTGCTGAAGGACTCCGAACCCTTTTAAAGGCCCGAAGTATGTCCCGATGTGGACTCGTAGCTCCACTACCTTGGTCCAGGGTCCCACTTGAAGTTGATACCACATCCAAAAATGACCCGAATACGCCTACAAGGTCCCGGGTCCACCTTAAAATCCACGTCGCACCCGATCTTGAACTCCTTTTTCTCTTGTTTCATGAAGGGGGTGCGAAAAGCTTGGTGACTATGACTTTCGTGGCTCGGGGCCCACCCGATACGTTCCATACTCCTCTTGTTTAAAAAGAGTTGCCCTCAACTCTTGGGAGTTAAGATGAAGGCACTTTCCATGGCTCGGCCACCCGTTGCTTGAACCCTCTAACAAACCGATCGTAATCACACTATGAACTCCACCCTTCTTGAATGAATATGAATTCTTGAAGAGGTTTAGGGGTGAAGGCTCAACCTCACTAAGCTTGCTACACGATAATGACAAAGCCAAGAATCACTTGTCCTCACCACGAGCATACTCATCCCGTATATAGCTCGATAGGAGCTTCCTCAACTCACTTCCCACCGAGGTTTTGTTTTTGTGGGTTCACGATCGTTTCAAAGGCATAGGAAGGACACGATGTAGGAAACACCAAATGAGGGGCATAAGAGCATCAACATAGCTCCAGAATAAGGAAAGTAGCAAGGGTGTGATTGATAAAGAACCAACCAACATCTGAATAGAATTCTCGAACAACCAACGACGACCAAATAACATGTATGACGCATTCAAAGAGTTGACGTCACTACGACCAACGCTCAAATAATATCCATTGATGGATGACACAAATGACGAGCTCATAAACATGGGTTGAGCTAAAATCAAGGTTTCATCAAACCTAAACTTGTCACTACACAAAATGAACACCAAGATTCCTTGCATGCCACTCAAAATATTTAGACTTTTCTATCGTGGATATCACATACTATACAACTTTTCACGCCAACAAACATTCTCAAAAAACCAATCCGTTGCATAGATCATGACGACTCACCCAAAGACTTTATACAACAACGTCCATCTTCCAAGCATGATTCAATAAATTTTATAGGAGAGTCTTGGTTACCTTGTTCTTCTCATGGAAAAGAATTTGAGTGCCCACGGATGGAAGGGAATGGGGGTCATCGCCATTGTTGTTTAATTCCTTGGTTGGTGGCAATGATGAAATCAAAGGAGCTTCTTCTTGGGCCTCTTCAACAAGGATAAGAGGAAGGGCAAGATCGATGTTCTCAACAACCTCTTGGATTAGAGCTTCAACAATATCTTCGGAAGCCTCACAAGGTTTAACGGAAGCTCATTCGTCGGGCAAGGAATCGACCTTTGCTTGCTTAACTTCTTCGGCCACGTCACTTGTATGCTCTTCTACGCCAAAAGATTCCTCAATCCAAGTTTTAACCATAGCCATTGTCGGACATAGCAAAGCATCGTGTCCAACACATATACATTTGACACATTTCCGGGACTAACCTTGGAGGTTCAAAGTAATGTTGTTCAATTTGACCTTACGGTTCTCAAGAGTCCGCTCGATGGTGGAGTTATCGATTCTCAAAGGATGTGGTGAGTCGGGTCTCGAGAGCTCGAAGTTGAGAACTATGGCGACGACTTGATTTCTCTTGAGTGGAGCTATTTTCGCCATCCATATCGAAGGAAGGGTGAGGGACGGATTGTGTTTGGTTTTGAGGAGTTTGGGGGTTCTTTTGTAGTTGGATAGTGTTTGGCTAAGGGTATCGTGTCCAACACATCTACATTTGACACACTTTCGGGACTAACCTTGGAGGTTCAAAGTAATGTTGTTCAATTTGACCTTACGGTTCTCAAGAGTCCGCTCGATGGTGGAGTTATCGATTCTCAAAGGATGTGGTGAGTCGGGTCTCGAGAGCTCGAAGTTGAGAACTATGGCGACGACTTGATTTCTCTTGAGTGGAGCTATTTTCGCCATCCATATCGAAGGAAGGGTGAAGGACGGATTGTGTTTGGATTGTTTTTGTGGAGTTTGGGGGTTCTTTTGTAGTTGGATAGTGTTTGGCTAAGGGTTCTTTGTGTTTTTTTAACAGACATTTCATCGAATACCTTCCGCGCACTGATTTCAAACTTCTCCTCAAAGCTCCGAATGACTTCGAATCCAACAAATACAAACACAATACAATGTATTCCAACACTCTTGGATAGCAAAGGGAATGGGGATCACCAATATTTGTATACAATCCTCAAAAACCAACACTAGAGAACACACTAGCAAGAACAATTAAAAAACTCACACTAAATGAAAAACCAAGGCTTCGATACCAAATGGAGCGTGCGCGTGGAGGGGAGAAATGAAATAGCTTGAGTTGGAGATGGATGAGAGGAGACAAAGCCATTGAACACCCATAATCATAGAGTTGAAATATGATGCAATTTCAACCATCCATGCTTGAACTATCAACAATAACCTTGAACAAAGATCAATAACAATGAAGAAGAACCAAATCAATCAACCACAAGCTTGAGCACCAAATGGGATTGGATATGACCCTAGGATAAAGGTAGAACCACCACCAATGGCCTAACACGCCACCATGATCATCTTAAAGGAAACATCTACCAAATGATCAATAAAGAGATGACTTGAAACACCACCAAAATAACTTGGATAAAGTAATCAAGATTTTTGGGAGAAAACTAGGGGAAACCCTGAATAAATGCATAAGCATGTTTATAATGATCAAAAGCTTTCTTGGAAAATAAGCTAAGAGGGTATTTATACTAATGGGGAAAATTAAACCAAAACATAGCATTTGGACACAAAAACACGCGTTGCAGCAAGCCAGGCAGGGGGAAGTCGTGGGTGTGACCCGTATCGCGGTGCGGCGTCCTTGATCACGATGTCGAGAATCGATGAAGGAGGTCGCGAGTGCGACCTAAAGTGTCGTGGGCGCGACATCATTCTGGGCAGTTTTTTTCTGCCGACTTCAAACGCGCATAACTTCTTCATTCGAGCACTTTTTTGGTCCTAAAATTGGAGAGCCATCGAAGCTTTTTTGAAGGATTTATTACCTAAAGAGTGAAGGGACATCCATTTCAACAACCCACGTTGACCCTTTTCCGCTTATTCTTGCCGAAGGACTCCGAACCCTTTTTAAGGGGCATAGTATGTCCCGATGTGGACCCATCGCTCCACTCCCATGGTCCGGGGTCCCACTTGAAGTGGATACCACGTCCAACAATGACTCGAATACGCCTCCAAGATCCCGGGTCCACCTTAAAATACATGTCACACCCGATCTTGATGTCCTTTTTCTCTTGTTTTATGAAGGGGGTGCGGGAACGCTTGGTGACCATAAGTTTTGTGGCTCGGCGCCCGAACCGATACGCTCCATACTCCCCTTCTTGAAAAAGAGTTGCCCTGAACTCTTGGGAGTTAAGATGAAGGCACTTTCCATGGCTCGCCCACCCGTTGCTTGAACCTTGTAACAAACCGATCGTGATCACACTATGAACTCCACCCTTCTTGATTGAATAGGAATTCTTGAAGAGGTTTAGGGGTTAAGAACAAAGGACGGAAGTAGGAACATTTGGTGGAGTTAGGGAACGTCAACCTCACTAAGCTTGCTACGCGTTAATGGAAAAGTCGAGAATTGCTTATCCTCACCAGGAGCACACTCATCCCGTGTGTCGCTCGATAGGAGTTTCCTCAACTCACTTCCCACCCAAGGTTTTGTTTTTATGGGTTAACGGTGGTTTCAAAGGCATAGGAAGGACACGGTGTAGGAAACACCAAATGAGGGCCATAAGAGCATCAACATAGGTCTGAATATAATTCTCGAACAATCAATGACGAACATATAATATGTTTGACTCATTCAAAGAGTTCACGTCACCACGACCAACGTTTATCCATTGAGGGATGACACAAATGATGACCTCATAAACATGGGTTGAGCTAGAATCAAGGTTTCAGCAAACCCAAACTTGTCACTAGACACCAAATGAACACCAAGATTCCTAGCATGTGACTCAAAATATTTAGACTTTTGCATCGTGGACATCACATACTTATCATACAACTTATCACCCCAACAAACATTCTCAGACAACAAATGCCTCCCATAGATCATGCACGACTAACCCAAAGACTCTATACAACAACGTCCATCTTCCAAGCATGATTCAATAAATTTTATAGGAGAGTCTTGGGTTACCCTCTTCAACTCATGGAGAAGAATTTGAGTGCCCACGGATGGAAGGGAATGGGAGTCATCGCCATTGTTGTTTAATTCCTGGGTTGGTGGCAATGATAAAATAAAAGGAGTTTCTTCTTGAGCATCTTCAACAACGATAAGAGGAAGGGCATGATCGATGTTCTCAACCACCTGTTGACTTGGAGCTTCAACAATAGCTTCGAAAGCCTCACAAGGTTCAACAGAAGCTCTTTCGTCGGGCACGGAATCGACCTTTACTTGCTTAACTTCTTCGGCCACGTCACTTGTATGCTCTTCCAAGCCAAAAGATTCCTCAATCCAAGCTCTAACCATAGCCATTGTCGGACATTGCAAAGCATCGTGTCCCACACATCTACATTTGACACACTTCCAGGATTGACCTTGGAGGTTCAAAGCAATGTTGTTCAATTTGACCTTAAGGTTCTCAAGAGTCCGCTCGATGGTGAAGAAATCGATTCTCAAAGGTTGTGGTGAGTCGGTTCTCGAGAGCTCGAAGTTAAGAACTAAGGCGACGGCTTGATTTCTCTCGTGTGGAGCTATTTTCGCCATCCATATTGAAGGGAGGGTGAAGGACAGATTGTGTTTGGGTTGAGTTTGGGGGTTCTTTTGTCGTTAGATAGTTTTTGGCTAAGGGTTTTTTGTATTTTTTTCACTGAGACATTTCATCGAACACCTTCCGTGCACTGATTTCGAACTTCTCCTCAAAGCTCCAAATGACCTCTCATCCAACAAATACAATCAACACTCTTGGATAGCAAAGGGAATGGGGATCACCAATATTTGTATATAATCAACAAAAACCAACACTAGAGAACACACTAGAGAACAATGAAAAACCTCAAGCTAAATGAAAAACCAAGGCTCCAATTGCAAATGGAGCGTGCGCGTGGAGGGGAGTAATTAAAAAGATTCAGTTGGAGATGGATCAGAGGAGACAAAGCCATTAAACACCCATAATCATAGAGTTGAAATATGATGCAATTTCAACCATCCATGCTTGAACTATAAACAATAACCTTAAACAAAGATCAATAACAATGAAGAAGAACCAAATCAATCAACCACAAGCTTGAGCACAAAATGGTATTGGATATGACCCTAGGATAAAGGTAGAACCACCACCTATAGCCTAACACCCCACCATGATCATCATAAAACAAACATCCACCAAATGATCAATAAAGAGATGACTTGAAACACCACCAAAATAACTTGAATAAAGTAATCAAGATTTTTGGGAGAAAACTAGGGGAAACCATAAAAAAATGATAAAGCATGTTTATAATCATCAAACGCTTTCTTGGAAAATAAGTTAAGAGTTTATTTATACTAATGGGGAAAATTAAAACAAAACATTGCATTTGGACACAAAAACACGCATCGCAGCAAGCTAGGCAGGGGAAGGTCGTGGGTGCGACCCCATGCGTCGCGGGTGCGACGTCCTTCTTGATGCAGCAGTCAGCAACTGGCAGAAGGAGGTCGCGAGTGCGACGTAAAGTGTCGCGGGCGCAACACCATTATGGGCAGTTTTTTTCTACCGACTTCAAACGCGCAACTTTCTTCATCCGAGCTCTGTTGTTGGCCCATAAGATAATGATGGAAAGCTCTCGGCGTGTACTTTAAGCTCCCAAAATTGGAGACCCATCGAAGTTTTATTGAAGGATTTATGACCCAAAGAGTGAAGGCACGTCCATTTCAACAACCCAAAGAGTGAATGCTCTTGGTGACAATGATTTTCTTGGCTCGGGGCCAGACCAGATACGCTCCATACTCGATGTCTTAAAAAAGAGTTGCCCTCAACTGTTGGGAGTTAATATGAAGGCACTTTCCACGGCTCGCCCACCCGTTGCTTGAACCCTCTAACAAACCGATGTAGGAAACACCAAATGAGGGGCATAAGAGCATCAACATTGCTCCAGAATAGGGAAAGTAGCGAGAGTGTGATTAACAATGACCCAACCAACATCTGAATAGAATTCTCGAACAATCAATGACGACCATATAACATGTATGATCCATTCAAAGAGTTCACGTCACCATGGCCAACATTCAAATAATATCCATTGAGGGATGACACAAATGACGACCTCATAAACATGGGTTGACCTAGAATCAAGGTTTCATCAAACCCAAACTTATCACTAGACACCAAATGAACACCAAGATTCCTCGCATGCCACTCAAAATAATTAGACTTTTCAATCGTGGAAATCACATACTCATCATACAACTTATCACGCCAATAAATATTCTCAAACAACCAATGCCTCCCATAGAGCATGCATGACTCACCCAAAGACTATATAAAATAACGTCCATCTTCTAAGCATGATTCAATAAATTTTATAGGAGAGTCTTGGGTTACCTTGTTCTTCTCATGGAGAATAATTTGAGTGCCACGGATGGAAGGGAATGGGAGTCATCGCCATTGTTGTTTAATTCATCGGTTGGTGGGAATGATAAAATCAAAGGAGATTCTTCCTAGGCCTCTTCAACAAGGATAAGAGGAAGGGCAAAATCGATGTTCTCAACCACCTCTTGGCTTGGATCTTTAACAATAGCTTCGGAAGCCTCACAAGGTTCAACGGAAGCTCCTTCATCGGGGAAGGAATCGACCTTTCCTTTCTTAACTTCTTCGGCCACGTCACTTGTATGGTCTTCTACGCCAAAAGATTCCTCAATCCAAGCTCTAACCATAGCCATTGTCAGACATTGTAAAGCATCGTGTTCCACACATCTACATTTGACTCACTTCTGGGATTGATCTTGGATGTTCAAAGCAATGTTGTTCAATTTGACCTTAAGGTTTTCAAGAGTCCGCTCGATGGGGGAGAAATCGATTCCCAAAGGTGGTGGTGTGTCGGTTCTTGAGAGCTTGAAGTTGAGAACTATGGCGACGACTTGATTTCTTTCGAGTGGAGCTATATTCACCATCCATATCGAAGGAAGGGTAAAGGACGGATTGTATTTGGGTTGTTTTTGTGGAGTTTGGGGGTTCTTTTGTAGTTGGGTAATGTTTGGCTAAGGGTTCTTTGTGTTTTTTTCACACAGCCATTTCATCGAACATCTTCCGTGCACTGGTTTCAAACTTCTCCTCAAAGCTCCAAATGACTTCGAATCCAATAAATACAAACACAATACAATGTATTCCAACACTCTTGGATAGCAAAGGGAATGGGGATCACCAATATTTGTATACAATCCAAAAAAACCAACACTAGAGAACACACTAGCAAGAACAATGAAAAAACTCAAGCTAAATGAAAAACCAAGACTCCGATACCAAATGGAGAGTGCGCGTGGAGTGGAGTTGGAGATGGATGAGAGGAGACAAAGCAATTGAACACCCATAATCATAGAATTGAAATATGATGCAATTTCAACCATCCATGCTTGAACTATCAACAATAACCTTGAACAAAGATCAATAACACCGAAGAAGAACCAAATCAATTAACATCAAGCTTGAGCACCAAATGGGATTGGATATGACCCTAGGATAAAGGTAGAATCACCATCAATGGCCTAACACCCCACCATGATCATCATAAAGGAAACATCCACCAAAACATCAATAAAGAGATGACTTGAAACACCACCAAAATAAGTTAGATAAAGTAATCAAGATTTTTGGGGGAAAACTAGGGGAAACCCTAAAAAATGCACAAGCATGTTTTTAATCACTAAAATCTTTTTTGGAAAATAAGCTAAGAGGGTATTTATACTAATGGGGAAAATTAAAACAAAACATAGCAATTGGACACAAAATAAAATCACGCGTCGCAGCAAGCCAGGCAGGGGAAGGTCGTGGGTGTGACCCATGCGTCGCGGGTGCGACGCCCTTCAAGATGCAGCAGTCAGCAACTAGCAGAAGGAGGTCGCGAGTGCGACCTAAAGTGTCGCGGGTGGGACACCATTCTCGCGACTTTTTCGCGATTTCAAACGGGTATAACTTCTTCATCCGAGTTCTGTTTTGGGCCGATAAGATATTGATAGAAAGCTCTCGGTGTGTACTTTAAGCTCCCAAAATTGGAGACCCATCGAAGTTTTGTTGAAGGATTTATGACCCAAAGAGTGAAGGCACGTCCATTTCAACAACCCAAAGAGTGAAAGCTCTTGGTGACCATGATTTTCTTGGCTCGGGGCCAGACCAGATACGCTCCATACTTGCTGTCTTGAAAAAGAGTTGCCCTCAACTGTTGGGAGTTAAGATGAAGGCACTTTCCATGGCTCGCCCACCCGTTGCTTGAACCCTCTAACAAACCGATGTAGGAAACACCAAATGAGGGGCATAAGAGCATCAACATTGCTCCAGAATAGGGAAAGTAGCGAGAGTGTGATTAACAATGACCCAACCAACATCTGAATAGAATTCTCGAACAATCAATGACGACCATATAACATGTATGATCCATTCAAAGAGTTCACGTCACCACGGCCAACATTCAAATAATATCCATTGAGGGATGACACAAATGACGACCTCATAAACATGGGTTGACCTAGAATCAAGGTTTCATCAAACCCAAACTTATCACTAGACACCAAATGAACACCAAGATTCCTAGCATGCCACTCAAAATAATTAGACTTTTCAATCGTGGAAATCACATACTCATCATACAACTTATCACGCCAATAAATATTCTCAAACAACCAATGCCTCCCATAGAGCATGCATGACTCACCCAAAGACTATATCAAATAACGTCCATCTTCTAAGCATGATTCAATAAATTTTATAGGAGAGTCTTGGGTTACCTTGTTCTTCTCATGGAGAATAATTTGATTGCCCACGGATGGAAGGGAATGGGAGTCATCGCCATTGTTGTTTAATTCATTGGTTGGTGGGAATGATAAAATCAAAGGAGATTCTTCCTAGGCCTCTTCAACAAGGATAAGAGGAAGGGCAAAATCGATGTTCTCAACCACCTCTTGGCTTGGATCTTTAACAATAGCTTCGGAAGCCTCACAAGGTTCAACGGAAGCTCCTTCATCGGGGAAGGAATCGACCTTTCCTTTCTTAACTTCTTCGGCCACGTCACTTGTATGGTCTTCTACGCCAAAAGATTCCTCAATCCAAGCTCTAACCATAGCCATTGTCAGACATTGTAAAGCATCGTGTTCCACACATCTACATTTGACTCACTTCTGGGATTGATCTTGGATGTTCAAAGCAATGTTGTTCAATTTGACCTTAAGGTTTTCAAGAGTCCGCTCGATGGGGGAGAAATCGATTCCCAAAGGTTGTGGTGAGTCGGTTCTTGAGAGCTTGAAGTTGAGAACTATGGCGACGACTTGATTTCTTTCGAGTGGAGCTATATTCACCATCCATATCGAAGGAAGGGTAAAGGACGGATTGTATTTGGGTTGTTTTTGTGGAGTTTGGGGGTTCTTTTGTAGTTGGATAATGTTTGGCTAAGGGTTCTTTGTGTTTTTTTCACACAGCCATTTCATCGAACATCTTCCGTGCACTGGTTTCAAACTTCTCCTCAAAGCTCCAAATGACTTTGAATCCAATAAATACAAACACAATACAATGTATTCCAACACTCTTGGATAGCAAAGGGAATGGGGATCACCAATATTTGTATACAATCCAAAAAAACCAACACTAGAGAACACACTAGCAAGAACAATGAAAAAACTCAAGCTAAATGAAAAACCAAGACTCCGATACCAAATGGAGAGTGCGCGTGGAGTGGAGTTGGAGATGGATGAGAGGAGACAAAGCAATTGAACACCCATAATCATAGAATTGAAATATGATGCAATTTCAACCATCCATGCTTGAACTATCAACAATAACCTTGAACAAAGATCAATAACACCGAAGAAGAACCAAATCAATTAACATCAAGCTTGAGCACCAAATGGGATTGGATATGACCCTAGGATAAAGGTAGAATCACCATCAATGGCCTAACCCCACCATGATCATCATAAAGGAAACATCCACCAAAACATCAATAAAGAGATGACTTGAAACACCACCAAAATAAGTTAGATAAAGTAATCAAGATTTTTGGGGGAAAACTAGGGGAAACCCTAAAAAATGCACAAGCATGTTTTTAATCACTAAAATCTTTTTTGGAAAATAAGCTAAGAGGGTATTTATACTAATGGGGAAAATTAAAACAAAACATAGCAATTGGACACAAAATAAAATCACGCGTCGCAGCAAGCCGGGCAGGGGAAGGTCGTGGGTGTGACCCATGCGTCGCGGAGTGCGGCGCCTTACGAATGCGTGATCGGCAACTAGCAGAAGGAGGTCGCCAGTGCGACCTAAAGTGTCGCGGGTGGGACACCATTCTGGCGCCTTTTACGCGATTTCAAGCGGGCATAACTTCTTCATCCGAGTTCTTTTGGGCGATAAGATATTGATAGAAAGCTCGGTGTGTACTTTAAGCTCCCAAAATTGGAGACCCATCGAAGTTTTGTTGAAGGATTTATGACCCAAAGAGTGAAGGCACGTCCATTTCAACAACCAAAGAGTGAAAGCTCTTGGTGACCATGATTTTCTTGGCTCGGGGCCAGACCAGATACGCTCCATACTTGCTGTCTTGAAAAAGAGTTGCCCTCAACTGTTGGGAGTTAAGATGAAGGCACTTTCCATGGCTCGCCCACCCGTTGCTTGAACCCTCTAACAAACCGACGTAGGAAACACCAAATGAGGGCATAAGAGCGTCAACATTGCTCGAATATGGAAAGTAGCGAGTGTGATTAACAATGACCCAACCAACATCTGAATAGAATTCTCGAACAATCAATGACGACCGTATAACATGTATGACCCATTCAAAGAGTTCACGTCACCACGGCCAACATTCAAATAATATCCATTGAGGGATGACACAAATGACGACCTCATAAACATGGGTTGACCTAGAATCAAGGTTTCATCAAACCCAAACTTATCACTAGACACCAAATGAACACCAAGATTCCTAGCACGCCACTCAAAATAATTAGACTTTTCCATCGTGGAAATCACATACTCATCATACAACTTATCACGCCAATAAATATTCTCAAACAACCAATGCCTCCCATAGAGCATGCATGACTCACCCAAAGACTATATAAAATAACGTCCATCTTCCAAGCATGATTCAATAAATTTTATAGGAGAGTCTTGGGTTACCTTGTTCTTCTCATGGAGAAGAATTTGAGTGCCCACGGATGGAAGGGAATGGGAGTCATCGCCATTGTTGTTTAATTCCTTGGTTGGTGGGAATGATAAAATCAAAGGAGATTCTTCCTGGGCCTCTTCAACAAGGATAAGAGGAAGGGCAAAATCGATGTTCTCAACCACCTCTTGGCTTGGAGCTTCAACAATAGCTTCAGAAGCCTCACAAGGTTCAACGGAAGCTCCTTCGTCGGGGAAGGAATCGACCTTTCCTTGCTTAACTTCTTTGGCCACGTCACTTGTATGGTCTTCTACGCCAAAAGATTCCTCAATCCAAGCTCTAACCATAGCCATTGTCGGACATTGTAAAGCATCGTGTCCCACACATCTACATTTGACTCACTTCTGGGATTTATCTTAGATGTTCAAAGCAATGTTGTTCAATTTGACCTTAAGGTTTTCAAGAGTCCGCTCGATGGTGGAGAAAACGATTCTCAAAGGTGGTGGTGAGTCGGTTCTCGAGAGCTTGAAGTTGAGAACTATGGCGACGGCTTGATTTCTCTCGAGTGGAGCTATTTTCACCATCCATATCGAAGGAAGGGTGAAGGACAGATTGTGTTTGGGTTGTTTTTGTGGAGTTTTGGGGTTCTTTTATAGTTGGATAGTGTTTGGCTAAGGGTTCTTTGTGTTTATTTCACACAGACATTTCATCGAACACCTTCCGTGCACTGATTTCAAACTTCTCCTCAAAGCTCCAAATGACTTCGAATCCAATAAATACAAACACAATACAATGTATTCCAACACTCTTGGATAGCAAAGGGACTGGGGATAACCAGTATATGTATACAATCAAAAAAAACCAACACTAGAGAACACACTAGCAAGAATAATGAAAAAACTCAAGCTAAATGAAAAACCAAGACTCCGATTCCAAATGGAGAGTGCGCGTGGAGTGGAGTTGGAGATGGATGAGAGGAGACAAAGCAATTGAACACCCATAATCATAGAATTGAAATATGATGCAATTTCAACCATCCATGCTTGAACTATCAACAATAACCTTGAACAAAGATCAATAACACCGAAGAAGAACCAAATCAATTAACATCAAGCTTGAGCACCAAATGGGATTGGATATGACCCTAGGATAAAGGTAGAACCACCACCAATGGCCTAACACCCCACCATGATCATCATAAAGGAAACATCCACCAAATGATCAATAAAGAGATGACTTAAAACACCACCAAAATAAGTTAGATAAAGTAATCAAGATTTTTGGGAGAAAACTAGGGGAAACCCTAAAAAATGCACAAGCATGTTTTTAATCACCAAAAGCTTTTTTGGAAAATAAGCTAAGAGGGTATTTATACTAATGGGGAAAATTAAAACAAAACATAGCAATTGGACACAAAATAAAATCACGCGTCGCAGCAAGCCAGGCAGGAGAAGGTCGTGGGTGTGACCCATGCGTCGCGGGTGCGACGCCCTTCTGGATGCAGCAGTCAGCAACTAGCAGAAGGAGGTCGCGAGTGCGACCTAAAGTGTCGCGGGTGGGACACCATTTTGGGCAGCTTTTTTCTGCCGATTTCAAACGGGCATAACTTCTTCATCCGAGTTCTGTTTTGGGCCGATAAGATATTGATAGAAAGCTCTCGGTGTGTACTTTAAGCTCCCAAAATTGGAGACCCATCGAAGTTTTGTTGAAGGATTTATGACCCAAAGAGTGAAGGCACGTCCATTTCAACAACCCAAAGAGTGAAAGCTCTTGGTGACCATGATTTTCTTGGCTCGGGGCCAGACCAGATACGCTCCATACTTGCTGTCTTGAAAAAGAGTTGCCCTCAACTGTTGGGAGTTAAGATGAAGGCACTTTCCATGGCTCGCCCACCCGTTGCTTGAACCCTCTAACAAACCGACGTAGGAAACACCAAATGAGGGGCATAAGAGCGTCAACATTGCTCCAGAATATGGAAAGTAGCGAGAGTGTGATTAACAATGACCCAACCAACATCTGAATAGAATTCTCGAACAATCAATGACGACCGTATAACATGTATGACCCATTCAAAGAGTTCACGTCACCACGGCCAACATTCAAATAATATCCATTGAGGGATGACACAAATGACGACCTCATAAACATGGGTTGACCTAGAATCAAGGTTTCATCAAACCCAAACTTATCACTAGACACCAAATGAACACCAAGATTCCTAGCACGCCACTCAAAATAATTAGACTTTTCCATCGTGGAAATCAAATACTCATCATACAATTTATCACGCCAATAAATATTCTCAAACAACCAATGCCTCCCATAGAGCATGCATGACTCACCCAAAGACTATATAAAATAACGTCCATCTTCTAAGCATGATTCAATAAATTTTATAGGAGAGTCTTGGGTTACCTTGTTCTTCTCATGGAGAAGAATTTGAGTGCCCACGGATGGAAGGGAATGGGAGTCATCGCCATTGTTGTTTAATTCCTTGGTTGGTGGGAATGATAAAATCAAAGGAGATTCTTCCTGGGCCTCTTCAACAAGGATAAGAGGAAGGGCAAAATCGATGTTCTCAACCACCTCTTGGCTTGGAGCTTCAACAATAGCTTCAGAAGCCTCACAAGGTTCAACGGAAGCTCCTTCGTCGGGGAAGGAATCGACCTTTCCTTGCTTAACTTCTTTGGCCACGTCACTTGTATGGTCTTCTACGCCAAAAGATTCCTCAATCCAAGCTCTAACCATAGCCATTGTCGGACATTGTAAAGCATCGTGTCCCACACATCTACATTTGACTCACTTCTGGGATTTATCTTAGATGTTCAAAGCAATGTTGTTCAATTTGACCTTAAGGTTTTCAAGAGTCCGCTCGATGGTGGAGAAATCGATTCTCAAAGGTGGTGGTGAGTCGGTTCTCGAGAGCTTGAAGTTGAGAACTATGGCGACGGCTTGATTTCTCTCGAGTGGAGCTATTTTCACCATCCATACCGAAGGAAGGGTGAAGGACAGATTGTGTTTGGGTTGTTTTTGTGGAGTTTGGGGGTTCTTTTATAGTTGGATAGTGTTTGGCTAAGGGTTCTTTGTGTTTATTTCACACAGACATTTCATCGAACACCTTCCGTGCACTGATTTCAAACTTCTCCTCAAAGCTCCAAATGACTTCGAATCCAATAAATACAAACACAATACAATGTATTCCAACACTCTTGGATAGCAAAGGGAATGGGGATCACCAATATTTGTATACAATCCAAAAAAACCAACACTATAGAACACACTAGCAAGAACAATGAAAAAACTCAAGCTAAATGAAAAACCAAGACTCCGATACCAGATGGAGAGTGCGCGTGGAGTGGAGTTGGAGATGGATGAGAGGAGACAAAGCAATTGAACACCCATAATCATAGAATTGAAATATGATGCAATTTCAACCATCCATGCTTGAACTATCAACAATAACCTTGAACAAAGATCAATAACACCGAAGAAGAACCAAATCAATTAACATCAAGCTTGAGCACCAAATGGGATTGGATATGACCCTAGGATAAAGGTAGAACCACCACCAATGGCCTAACACCCCACCATGATCATCATAAAGGAAACATCCACCAAATGATCAATAAAGAGATGACTTAAAACACCACCAAAATAAGTTAGATAAAGTAATCAAGATTTTTGGGAGAAAACTAGGGGAAACCCTAAAAAATGCACAAGCATGTTTTTAATCACCAAAAGCTTTTTTGGAAAATAAGCTAAGAGGGTATTTATACTAATGGGGAAAATTAAAACAAAACATAGCAATTGGACACAAAATAAAATCACGCGTCGCAGCAAGCCAGGCAGGAGAAGGTCGTGGGTGTGACCCATGCGTCGCGGGTGCGACGCCCTTCTGGATGCAGCAGTCAGCAACTAGCAGAAGGAGGTCGCGAGTGCGACCTAAAGTGTCGCGGGTGGGACACCATTCTCGCGACTTTTACGCGATTTTAAACGGGCATAACTTCTTCATCCGAGTTCTGTTTTGGGCCGATAAGATATTGATAGAAAGCTCTCGGTGTGTACTTTAAGCTCCCAAAATTGGAGACCCATCGAAGTTTTGTTGAAGGATTTATGACCCAAAGAGTGAAGGCACGTC
Organism: Portulaca oleracea; assembly: GCA_029582165.1. Lineage (NCBI taxonomy): Eukaryota > Viridiplantae > Streptophyta > Magnoliopsida > Caryophyllales > Portulacaceae > Portulaca > Portulaca oleracea. The sequence continues at coordinate 4,624,379 of CM055878.1, read as the reverse complement.
CATTTCAACAACCCAAAGAGTGAAAGCTCTTGGTGACCATGATTTTCTTGGCTCGGGGCCAGACCAGATACGCTCCATACTTGCTGTCTTGAAAAAGAGTTGCCCTCAACTGTTGGGAGTTAAGATGAAGGCACTTTCCATGGCTCGCCCACCCGTTGCTTGAACCCTCTAACAAACCGACGTAGGAAACACCAAATGAGGGGCATAAGAGCGTCAACATTGCTCCAGAATATGGAAAGTAGCGAGAGTGTGATTAACAATGACCCAACCAACATCTGAATAGAATTCTCGAACAATCAATGACGACCGTATAACATGTATGACCCATTCAAAGAGTTCACGTCACCACGGCCAACATTCAAATAATATCCATTGAGGGATGACACAAATGACGACCTCATAAACATGGGTTGACCTAGAATCAAGGTTTCATCAAACCCAAACTTATCACTAGACACCAAATGAACACCAAGATTCCTAGCACGCCACTTAAAATAATTAGACTTTTCCATCGTGGAAATCACATACTCATCATACAATTTATCACGCCAATAAATATTCTCAAACAACCAATGCCTCCCATAGAGCATGCATGACTCACCCAAAGACTATATAAAATAACGTCCATCTTCTAAGCATGATTCAATAAATTTTATAAGAGAGTCTTGGGTTACCTTGTTCTTCTCATGGAGAAGAATTTGAGTGCCCACGGATGGAAGGGAATGGGAGTCATCGCCATTGTTGTTTAATTCCTTGGTTGGTGGGAATGATAAAATCAAAGGAGATTCTTCCTGGGCCTCTTCAACAAGGATAAGAGGAAGGGCAAAATCGATGTTCTCAACCACCTCTTGGCTTGGAGCTTCAACAATAGCTTCAGAAGCCTCACAAGGTTCAACGGAAGCTCCTTCGTCGGGGAAGGAATCGACCTTTCCTTGCTTAACTTCTTTGGCCACGTCACTTGTATGGTCTTCTACGCCAAAAGATTCCTCAATCCAAGCTCTAACCATAGCCATTGTCGGACATTGTAAAGCATCGTGTCCCACACATCTACATTTGACTCACTTCTGGGATTTATCTTAGATGTTCAAAGCAATGTTGTTCAATTTGACCATAAGGTTTTCAAGAGTCCGCTCGATGGTGGAGAAATCGATTCTCAAAGGTGGTGGTGAGTCGGTTCTCGAGAGCTTGAAGTTGAGAACTATGGCGACGGCTTGATTTCTCTCGAGTGGAGCTATTTTCACCATCCATATCGAAGGAAGGGTGAAGGACAGATTGTGTTTGGGTTGTTTTTGTGGAGTTTGGGGGTTCTTTTATAGTTGGATAGTGTTTGGCTAAGGGTTCTTTGTGTTTATTTCACACAGACATTTCATCGAACACCTTCCGTGCACTGATTTCAAACTTCTCCTCAAAGCTCCAAATGACTTCGAATCCAATAAATACAAACACAATACAATGTATTCCAACACTCTTGGATAGCAAAGGGACTGGGGATAACCAATATTTGTATACAATCCAAAAAAACCAACACTAGAGAACACACTAGCAAGAACAATGAAAAAACTCAAGCTAAATGAAAAACCAAGACTCCGATACCAAATGGAGAGTGCGCGTGGAGTGGAGTTGGAGATGGATGAGAGGAGACAAAGCAATTGAACACCCATAATCATAGAATTGAAATATGATGCAATTTCAACCATCCATGCTTGAACTATCAACAATAACCTTGAACAAAGATCAATAACACCGAAGAAGAACCAAATCAATTAACATCAAGCTTGAGCACCAAATGGGATTGGATATGACCCTAGGATAAAGGTAGAACCACCACCAATGGCCTAACACCCCACCATGATCATCATAAAGGAAACATCCACCAAATGATCAATAAAGAGATGACTTAAAACACCACCAAAATAAGTTAGATAAAGTAATCAAGATTTTTGGGAGAAAACTAGGGGAAACCCTAAAAAATGCACAAGCATGTTTTTAATCACCAAAAGCTTTTTTGGAAAATAAGCTAAGAGGGTATTTATACTAATGGGGAAAATTAAAACAAAACATAGCAATTGGACACAAAATAAAATCACGCGTCGCAGCAAGCCAGGCAAGGGAAGGTCGTGGGTGTGACCCATGCGTCGCGGGTGCGACGCCTTCCCCGATCAGCAAACAAAGAAGCGAAGGGAGATACGAGTGCGACCTAAAGTGTCGCGGGTGGGACACCATTCTGGGCAGCTTTTTTCTGCCGATTTCAAACGGGCATAACTTCTTCATCCGAGTTCTGTTTTGGGCCGATAAGATATTGATAGAAAGCTCTCGGTGTGTACTTTAAGCTCCCAAAATTGGAGACCCATCGAAGTTTTGTTGAAGGATTTATGACCCAAAGAGTGAAGGCACGTCCATTTCAACAACCCAAAGAGTGAAAGCTCTTGGTGACCATGATTTTCTTGGCTCGGGGCCAGACCAGATACGCTCCATACTTGCTGTCTTGAAAAAGAGTTGCCCTCAACTGTTGGGAGTTAAGATGAAGGCACTTTCCATGGCTCGCCCACCCGTTGCTTGAACCCTCTAACAAACCGACGTAGGAAACACCAAATGAGGGGCATAAGAGCGTCAACATTGCTCCAGAATATGGAAAGTAGCGAGAGTGTGATTAACAATGACCCAACCAACATCTGAATAGAATTCTCGAACAATCAATGACGACCGTATAACATGTATGACCCATTCAAAGAGTTCACGTCACCACGGCCAACATTCAAATAATATCCATTGAGGGATGACACAAATGACGACCTCATAAACATGGGTTGACCTAGAATCAAGGTTTCATCAAACCCAAACTTATCACTAGACACCAAATGAACACCAAGATTCCTAGCACGCCACTCAAAATAATTTAGACTTTTCCATCGTGGAAATCACATACTCATCATACAACTTATCACGCCAATAAATATTCTCAAACAACCAATGCCTCCCATAGAGCATGCATGACTCACCCAAAGACTATATAAAATAACGTCCATCTTCTAAGCATGATTCAATAAATTTTATAGGAGAGTCTTGGGTTACCTTGTTCTTCTCATGGAGAAGAATTTGAGTGCCCACGGATGGAAGGGAATGGGAGTCATCGCCATTGTTGTTTAATTCCTTGGTTGGTGGGAATGATAAAATCAAAGGAGATTCTTCCTGGGCCTCTTCAACAAGGATAAGAGGAAGGGCAAAATCGATGTTCTCAACCACCTCTTGGCTTGGAGCTTCAACAATAGCTTCAGAAGCCTCACAAGGTTCAACGGAAGCTCCTTCGTCGGGGAAGGAATCGACCTTTCCTTGCTTAACTTCTTTGGCCACGTCACTTGTATGGTCTTCTATGCCAAAAGATTCCTCAATCCAAGCTCTAACCATAGCCATTGTCGGACATTGTAAAGCATCGTGTCCCACACATCTACATTTGACTCACTTCTGGGATTTATCTTAGATGTTCAATGAAATGTTGTTCAATTTGACCTTAAGGTTTTCAAGAGTCCGCTCGATGGTGGAGAAATCGATTCTCAAAGGTGGTGGTGAGTCGGTTCTCGAGAGCTTGAAGTTGAGAACTATGGCGACGGCTTGATTTCTCTCGAGTGGAGCTATTTTCACCATCCATATCGAAGGAAGGGTGAAGGACAGATTGTGTTTGGGTTGTTTTTGTGGAGTTTGGGGGTTCTTTTGTAGTTGGATAGTGTTTGGCTAAGGGTTCTTTGTGTTTATTTCACACAGACATTTCATCGAACACCTTCCGTGCACTGATTTCAAACTTCTCCTCAAAGCTCCAAATGACTTCGAATCCAATAAATACAAACACAATACAATGTATTCCAACACTCTTGGATAGCAAAGGGACTGGGGATAACCAATATTTGTATACAATCCAAAAAAACCAACACTAGAGAACACACTAGCAAGAACAATGAAAAAACTCAAGCTAAATGAAAAACCAAGACTCCGATACCAAATGGAGAGTGCGCGTGGAGTGGAGTTGGAGATGGATGAGAGGAGACAAAGCAATTGAACACCCATAATCATAGAATTGAAATATGATGCAATTTCAACCATCCATGCTTGAACTATCAACAATAACCTTGAACAAAGATCAATAACACCGAAGAAGAACCAAATCAATTAACATCAAGCTTGAGCACCAAATGGGATTGGATATGACCCTAGGATAAAGGTAGAACCACCACCAATGGCCTAACACCCCACCATGATCATCATAAAGGAAACATCCACCAAATGATCAATAAAGAGATGACTTAAAACACCACCAAAATAAGTTAGATAAAGTAATCAAGATTTTTGGGAGAAAACTAGGGGAAACCCTAAAAAATGCACAAGCATGTTTTTAATCACCAAAAGCTTTTTTGGAAAATAAGCTAAGAGGGTATTTATACTAATGGGGAAAATTAAAACAAAACATAGCAATTGGACACAAAATAAAATCACGCGTCGCAGCAAGCCAGGCAAGGGAAGGTCGTGGGTGTGACCCATGCGTCGCGGGTGCGACGCCCTTCTGGATGCAGCAGTCAGCAACTAGCAGAAGGAGGTCGCGAGTGCGACCTAAAGTGTCGCGGGTGGGACACCATTCTGGGCAGCTTTTTTCTGCCGATTTCAAACGGGCATAACTTCTTCATCCGAGTTCTGTTTTGGGCCGATAAGATATTGATAGAAAGCTCTCGGTGTGTACTTTAAGCTCCCAAAATTGGAGACCCATCGAAGTTTTGTTGAAGGATTTATGACCCAAAGAGTGAAGGCACGTCCATTTCAACAACCCTTGTTTACCCTTTTCCGCTTATTCTTGTCAAAGGACTCTGAACCCTTTTAATGGCCCGAAGTATGTCCTGATGTGGACCCGTAGCTCCACTCCCATGGTTCGGGGTCCCACTTAAAGTGGATACCACATCCAACAATGACCCGAATACGCCTCCAAGGTCCCGGGTCCACCTTAAAATGCACGCCACACCCGATCTTGAAGTCCTTTTTCTCTTGTTTTATGAAGGGGGTGCGGGAAAGCTTGGTGACCATGATTTTGGTGGCTCGGGGCCAGACCTGATACTTTCCATACTCCCCTTCTTAAAAAAGAGTTGCCCTCAACTCTTGGGAGTTAAGATGAAGGCACTTTCCATGACTGGCCCACCCGTTGCTTGAGCCCTCTAACAAACGGATCATGATCACACTATGAACTCCACCCTTTTTGAATGAATAGGAATTCTTGAAGAGGTTTGGGGGTGAAGGACAAAGGATGGAAGTAGGAACATTTTGTGGAGTTAGGAAATGCTCAACGTCACTAAACTTGCTATGCGTTAATGACAAAGCCAAGAATCGCGTGTCCTCACCACGAGCACACTCATCTCGTGTATCGCTCGATAAAAGGTCCCTCAACAGACTTCCTACCTAGATTTTCTTTTTTATAGGTTAACGGTGGTTTCAAAGGCATAGGAAGGACACGGTGTAGGAAACACCAAATGGGGGCATAAGAGCATCAACATAGCTCCAGAATAGGGAAAGTGACGAAAGCGTGATGGACAATGACCCAACCAACATCTGAATAGAATTCTCGAACAATCAATGACGACCATATAACATGTTGACTCATTCAAAGAGTTCACGGTCGCCACGACCAACGTTCAAATAATATCCATTGAGGGATGACACAAATGATGAGCTCATAAACATGCTTATGCATTTTTTAGGGTTTCAGCAAACCCAAACTTTTTGCTAGACACCAAATGAACACCAAGATTCCTAGCATGCCACTCAAAATATTTAGACTTTTCCATCGTGGACATCATACAACTTATCACGCCAACAAACATTATCAAACAACCAATGCCTCCTATAGATCATGCACGACTCACCCAAAGACTCTATACAACAACGTCCATCTTCTAAGCACGATTCAATAAATTTTATAGGAGAGTCTTGGGTTACCTTGTTCTTCTCATGGAGAAGAATTAGAGTGCCCACGGATGGAAGGGAATGGGAGTCATCGCCATTATTGTTTAATTCCTTGGTTCGTGGCAATGATAAAAGCATAGGAGCTTCTTCTTGGGCCTCTTAAACAAGGATAAGAGGAAGGGCAAGATCGATGTTCTTAACCACCTCTTGACTTGAAGTGTCAACAATAGCTTTGAAAGCCTCACAAGTTTCAACGGAAGCTCCTTCGTCGGGCAAGGTATAGACCTTTGCTTGCTTAACTTCTTCGGCCACGTCACTTGCATCCTTTTCTACGCCAAAAGATTCCTCAATCCAAGCTCAAACCATAGTCATTGTTGAACATTACAAAGCATCGTGTCCCACATATCTACATTTGACACACTTCCGGGATTGACTTTGGAGGTTCAAAGCAATGTTGTTTAATTTGACCTTAAGGTTCTCAAGAGTCCGCTCGATGGTGGAGAAATCGATTCTCAAAGGTTGTGGTGAGTTGGTTCTCGAGAGAACGAAGTTGAGAACTATGGTGTCAGCTTGATTTCTCTCGAGTGGAGCTATTTTCGCCATCCATATCGAAGGAAGGGTGAAGGACGGATTGTGTTTGGGTTGTTTTTGTGGAGTTTGAGGGGTTCTTTTGTAGTTGGATAGTGTTAGGCTAAGGGTTCTTTGTTGTTTTTTCACACAGACATTTCATCGAACACATTCCGTGCAATGATTTAAAACTTCTCCTCAAAGCTCCAAATGACTTCGAATCCATCAAATACAAACACAATACAATGTATTCCAACACTCTTGGATAGCAAAGGGAATGGGGATCACCAATATTTGTATACAATCAACAAAAACCAACACTAGAGAACACACTAGCAAGAACAATGAAAAAACTCAAGCTAAATGAAAAACCAACGCTTCGATACCAAATGGAGCGTGCGCGTGTAGGGGAGTATTGAAATAGCTAGAGTTGGAGATGGATGAGAGGAGACAAAGCCATTGAACACCCATAATCATAGAGTTGAAATATGATGCAATTTCAACCATCCATGCTTGAACTATCAACAATAACCTTGAACATAGATCAATAACAATGAAGAAGAACCAAATCAATCAACCACAAGCTTGAGCACCAAATGAGATTGGATATGACCCTAGGATAAAGGTAGAACCACCACTAATGGCCTAACACGCCACCATGATCATCTTAAAGGAAACATCCACCAAATGATCAATAAAGAGATGACTTGAAACACCACCAAAATAACTTGGGTAAAGTAATCAAGATTTTTGGGAGAAAACTAGGGGAAACCCTGAATAAATTCATAAGCATGTTTATAATCATCAAAAGCTTTGTTGGAAAATAAGCTAAGAGGGTATTTATACTAATGGGGAAAATTAAAACAAAACATAGCATTTGGACACAAAAACACGCGTTGCAGCAAGCAAGGCAGGGGGAAGTCGTGGGTGTGACCCCATGTGTCGTGGGTGCGACGTCCTTCTGGATGCAACAGTAAGCATTTGGAAGAAGGAGGTAGCGAGTGCGACCTAAAGTGTCGCGGGCGCGACACCAATTTTGGCAGTTTTTTTCTGCTGACTTCATATGCGCAGAACTTCTTCATCCGAGCTCTGATTTGGGCCCATAAGATCTTGATGGAAAGCTCCCGGTGCGTACTTTAAGCTCCCAAATATGGAGGCCCATCGAAGTTTTATTAAAGGACTTATGACCCAAAGAGTGAATGCACGTCCATTTCAACAACCGACGTTTACTCTTTTCCACTTATTCTTGCCGAAGGACTCCGAACCCTTTTAAAAGCCCGAAGTATGTCTCGATGTAGAAGCGTAGCTCCACTCCTATGGTCCGGGGTCCCACTTGAAGTGGATGCCACATCCAACAATGACCCGAAAACGCCTCTAAGGTCCCAGGTCCACCTTAAAATGCATACCGCACCTGATCTTGAAGTACTTTTTCTCTTGTTTTATGAAGGGGGTGCGGGAAAGCTTGGTGACCATGATTTTGGTGGCTCAGGGCCCGACCCGATATGCTCCATACTCCTCTTCTTGAAAAAGAGTTTCCCTAAACTCTTGGCAGTTAAGATGAAGGCACTTTCCATGGCTCGCCCACCCGTTGCTTAAACCCTCTAACAAACCGATCGTGACCATACTATGAACTCCACCCTTCTTGAATAAAGAGGAATTCTTGAAGAGGTTTAGGGGTGAAGGAAAAAGGACGGAAGTAGGAACATTTTGTAGAGTTAGGAAATGCTCAACGTCACTAAGCTTGCTACGCGTTAATGAGAATGCCAAGAGTCGCTTGTCCTCACCACGAGTACACTCATCTCGTGTGTCGCTCGGTAGGAGGTCCCTCAACTCACTTCCCACCTAGATTGTTTTGTGAGTTAACGGTGGTTTCAAAGGCATAGGAAGAACACAGTGTAGGAAACACAAAATGAGGGGAATAAGAGCATTAACATAGTTCCAGAATAGGGAAAGTAGCGAAAACGTGATGGACAATGACCCAACCAACATCTGAATAGAATTCTCGAACAATCAATGACGACCATATGACATGTTGACTAATTCAAAGAGTTCACGTCACCACGACCAACGTTCAAATAATATCCATTGAGGGATGACACAAATGACGAGCTCATAAACATGGGTTGAGCTAGAATCAAGGTTTCAGCAAACCCAAACTTGTCACTAGACACCAAATGAACACCAAGGTTCCTAGCATGCCACTCAAAATATGTAGAATTTTCCATCGTGGAGATCACATACTCATCATACAACTTATCACGCCAACAAACATTATCAAACAACCAATGCCTCCCATAGATCATGCACGACTCACCCAAAGACTCTATACAACAACGTCCATCTTCCAAGCATGATTCAATAAATTTTATAGGAGAGTCTTTTGTTACCTTGTTCTTCTCATGGAGAAGAATTTGAGTGCCCACGGATGGAAGGGAATGGGAGTCATCACCATTGTTGTTTAATTCCATGGTTGGTGGCAATGATAAAATCAAAGGAGCTTCTTCTCGGGCCTCTTAAACAAGGATAACAGGAAGGGCAAGATCGATGTTCTTAACAACCTCTTAACTTGAAGCTTCAACAATAGCTTCGAAAGCCTCACAAGGTTCAACGGAAGGTCTTTCGTCGGGCAAGGAATCGACCTTTGCTTGCTTAACTTCTTCGGCCACGTCACTAGTATGCACTTCCACGCCAAAAGATTCCTCAATCCAAGCTATAACCATAGCCATTGTCGGACATTGTAAAGCATCGTGTCCCACACATCTACGTTTGACATACTTCCAGGATTGACTTTGGAGGTTCAAAGCAATGTTGTTCAATTTGACCTTAAGGTTCTCAAGAGTCCGTTCGATGATGGAGAAATCGATTCTCAAAGGTAGTGGTGAGTCGGTCCTCAAGAGCTCGAAGTTGAGAACTATGTCAACGGCTTGATTTCTCTCGATTGGAGCTATTTTCGCCATCCATATCAAAGGAAGGGTGAAGGACGGATTGTGTTTAGGTTGTTTTTGTGGAGTTTGGGGGTTTCGTAGATGGATAGTGTTTGGCGAAGGGTTCTTTGTGTGTTTTTCACACAGACAATTCATCGAACACTTTCCGTGCGCTGATTTCAAACTTCTACTTAAAGCTCCAAATGATTTCGAATCCAACATATACAAACACAATACAATGTATTCTAACTCTCTTGCATAGCAAAGGGAAATGGGGATCACCAATATTTGTATATAATCAACAAAAACCAACTTAAGAGAACACACTAGAAAGAACCAGGAAAAAACTCAAGCTAAATGAAAATCCAAGGCTCCGATACCAAATGGATCGTGCGCGTGTAGGGGAGTATTGAAATAGCTAGAGTTGGAGATGGATGAGAGGAGACAAAGCCATTGAACACCCATAATCATAGAGTTGAAATATGATGCAATTTCAACCATCCATGCTTGAGTTATCAACAATAACCTTGAACATAGATCAATAACAATGAAGAAGAACCAAATCAATCAAACACAAGCTTGAGCACCAAATGGGATTGGATATGACCCTAGGATAAAGGTAGAACCACAACCAATGGCCTAACACGCCACCATGATCATCTTAAAGCAAACATCAACCAAATGATCAAAAAAGAGATAACTTGAAACACCACCGAAATAACTTGGATAAAGTAATCAAGATTTTTGGGAGAAAACTAGGGGAAACCCTGAATAAATGCATAAGCATGTTTATAATCACTAAAATCTTTATTGGAAAATAAGCTAAGAGGGTATTTATACTAATTGGGAAAATTAAAACAAAACATAGCATTTGGACACAAAAACACGCGTCGCAGCAAGCCAGGCAGGGGACGGTAGCGGGTGTGATCCCATGCGACGTCCTTCTGGATGCAGCAATAAGCAACTAGAAGAAGGAGCGCAGGCGCGACACCATTTTGGTAGTTTTTTTCTACTGACTTCAAATGCGCATAATGTCTTCATCCGAACTCTGGTTTGGGCCCATAAGATTAATGGAAAGCTCTGAGTGTGTACTTTAAGCTCCCAAAATTGGGGACCCATCGAAGTTTTAACCAAGTATTTATGAGCCAAAGAGTGAAGGTACGTCCATTTCAACAACCCACGTTGACCCTTTTCCGCTTATTCTTGCCGAAGGACTCTGAACCCTTTTAAAGGCCTGAAGTATCTCTCTATGTGGAACCGTAGCTCCACTCCTATGGTCCGGGGTCCCACTTGAAGTGGGTGCCACATTCAACAATGACCCGAATACGCTTCTGAGGTCTCGGGTCCACCTTAAAATGCATGCCGCACCCGATCTTGAAGTCCTTTTTCTCTTGTTTTATGAACGGGGTGCGGGAAAGCTTGGTGACCATGATTTTGGTGGCATGGGGCCCGACCCGATATGCTCCATACTCCTCTTCTTAAAAAAGAGTTGCCCTAAACTCTTGGGAGTTAAGATGAAGGCACTTTCCATGGCTCGCCCACCCGTTGCTTGAATCCTCTAACAAACCGATCGTGATCACACTATGAACTCCACCCTTCTTGAATGAATAGGAATTCTTGAAGAGGTTTAGGGGTGAAGGACAAAGGACGGAAGAACGAACATTTTGTGGAGTTAGGGAACGCTCAACCTCACTAAGCTTGTCCTCACCACGAGCAGACTCATCCCATGTGTCGCATGATAGGAGGTTCCTCAACTCACTTCCTACCCAGTTTTTGTTTTTATGGGTTAACGGTGGTTTCAAAGGCATAGGAAGGACACGGTGTAGGAAACACCAAATGAGGGGAATAAGAGCATCAACAAAGCTCCAGAATAGGGAAAGTAGCGAGAGCGTGATGGACAATGACCCAACCAACATCTGAATAGAATTCTCGAACAATCAATAGCGAACATATAACATGTATGACTCATTCAAAGAGTTCACGTCACCACGACCAACATTCAAATAATATCTATTAAGGGATGACACAAATGACGACCTCATAAACATGGGTTGAGCTAGAATCAAGGTTTCTTCAAACCCAAACTTGTCACTAGACACCAAATGAACACCAAGATTCCTTGCATGTGTTAGTCGAGTGGTTTGTAAGACCACGGTTTTATCGATCATGAAAGGTATGGTTTGTTAGGGGCCTTAGCTGCAACTAGTTGACTCTAGGTATGGTTTTCGATCATGAAAGGATGATAGAAGTTAGGGTAAAAACAGGACAAACACACTATGTTCAGTCAAGAAGGTGAAACAATGGGTGTCGGGAGACTTTCGGGATGCAAACTGGAATGAGGAAATGGGTTTCGCAACAAGAGAGTAACGAGAAAGGGAAATCAAATGGTAATTCCGTTAGAAAATACCCACCGGGCTTCCTCTTTCAAAGATAGTCCGGATTAACTTCCCCAAAATCCATCGACAGACCCGGGAAAGTTAATAGAACGGAATTTCCTAGTTAGTTTCTATTCGCTTTCGCGAACTAGAATACTAACTATCCTAATTCCTACCTTCCAACAAGCATTGGATGTATTCAGGATGCTTTCGCACCCAAATACGTCCCATTTGAGGGAAGGATAGGATTAGGAAGTTGATTTCCTAACTAGTTACTCACTAAAATTGCTAACCCAAACCTAATCACCCATTCACACCCTTAATATCTCCCCGACCCATTAAGGTTCTAGCCACTAAACATCCTAACTATCATGATAATAACATCAACAACTTCATTCATGCTTAAAAGAGTTAACAAAATGATAATAAACATTCAACAATACCAACGATATCGATGATAACAAAAACAGAGATTAGTAAATAAGCAATAAATTAGAGAGAAAAAGGTTAAGAAATGCTCATTGATTGTGATGACAAGGGAGTAAACTTCAGAATAATAAAGTTCCAATGCTCGAAAGTTGAGAATAATCTTCAAACTTCCAATAATAATAAAGAAAATCCAATGCAAGAACCAATAATCTCAGCAAAGACCTTCTTAATCCCTCTAATCTAAGACTTAAAATGTGATAAAAATTGCTAAAGTATCATAAAAGATAGATGAAAGTTGCTGTCTAGATTCCTCTTTAGCAGAAATGACCTAAATACATTAAATAGTAATCAAGGTTGTTACTCAAAACTCATCATTTTACACAACAGATAAAATCGCTCACAGGGACCGGCACGGCCAGTGACTGGCTACCGCCCCGGTCTGCGTAAGGCAGGCGATTTCTTTTCTTCGCTTTGCATCGCCGTGGGCACGGTCTCCATGCACCGTGGTCAGGGTCTAGGCGATTAGGGCTGACAACTTTTCGCTCCTTCGCACCGCCGTGGTTACGGTCATGCGAGACCGTGGCCACGGTCTAGTTCGATCAGCTTCTTCCTTAGGCAGGGTGAAGATCCCACTGTGACCACGGTCAAAGTGACCGTGACCACGGTCTAGTTCGGGTGCAAGGCCTCTTCACTTTAGTCTTGGCTCCATCATACCGTGGCTACCGTCCATATGACCGTGGCCACGGTCTCACTCGGCCATAGTTTCCTTTAGAGTACCTTTCAGTCGTTGCCTCCGCTTTCGTTGCCTTTCGACATGACCAGCCCTTCTAATCCTCTGCCTTTGACACGATCAGGGCTCGGGGAATCTTGGGGAATCTCGGGATTCCCAAGATTGGTGCAAAATTGGCTCATTTGGAATCGTTTTGAGTGAAACCCTTTGGAAACTACAAAAGTAACTAAAACGCATTAAAAGTTATTAAAACAAACTACCAAACAAGTCAAAAGCCTAAGGATTTAGGCGGTATTTAGACACGAAATCGGGTCTAAACAACATGCCACTCAAAATATTTAGACTTTTCCATCGTGGATATCACATACTCATCATACAACTTATCACGCAAACAAACATTCTGAAAAAATCAATGCCTCCCATAGATCATGCACGACTCACCCAAAGACTCAATACAACAATGTCCATCTTTCAAGCATGATTAAATAAATTTTATAGGAGAGTCTTGGTTACCTTGCTCTTCTCATGGAGAAGAATTTGAGTGCCCACGGATGGAAGGGAATGGGAGTCATCGCCATTGTTGTTTAATTCCTTGGTTGGTGGCAATGATAAAATCAAAGGAGCTTCTTCTTCGGCCTCTTCAACAAGGATAAGAGGAAGGGCAAGATCGATGTTCTCAACCACCTCTTGGCTTAGAGCTTCAACAATAGCTTCGGAAGCCTCACAAGGTTCAACGGAAGCTCCTTTGTCTGGCAAGGAATCGCCCTTTGCTTGCTTAACTTCTTCGGCCACGTCATTTATATGCTCTTCTACGCCAAAAGATTTCTCAATCCTAGCTCTAACCATAGCCATTGTTGGACGTTGCAAAGCATCGTGTTCCAATCATCTACATTTGACACACTTCCAGGATTGACCTTGGAGGTTCAAAGCAATGTTGTTCAATTTGACCTTAAGGTTCTCAAGAGTTCGCTCGATGGTGGAGAAATCGATTCTCAAAGGTTGTGGTGAGTCGGTTCTCGAGAGCTCGAAGTTGAGAACTACGGCGACGACTTGATTTCTCTTGAATGGACCTATTTTCGCCATCCATATCAAAGGAAGGGCGAAGGACAAATTGTGTTTGGGTTGTTTTTGTGGTGTTTTGGGAATCTTATGTAGTTGGATAAGGTTTGGCTAAGGGTTCTTTGTGTTTTTTTTTTCACTCAGACATTTCACCGAACATTTTCCGTGCACTGATTTCCAACTTCACCTCAAAGATCCAAATGACTTCAGATCCAACAAAACCAAACACAATACAATGTATTCAAACACTCTTGGATCGCACAGGGAATGGGGATCACCAATATTTGTATACAATCCTCAAAAACCAACACTAGAGAACACACTAGCAAGACAATGAAAAAACTCAAGCTAAATGAATAACCAAGGCTCTGATACCAAATAGCTTGAGTTGGAGATGGATGAGAGCAGACAAACCCATTGAACAGCCATAATCATAGAGTTGAAATATGATGCAATTTCAACAATCCATGCCTGAACTATCAACAATAACCTTGAACAAAGATCAATAACAATGAAGAAGAACCAAATCAATCAACCACAAGCTTGAGCACCAAAAGGAATTGGATATGACCCTTAGGTAAAGGTAGAACCACCACCAATGGCCTAACACCCCTCCATGATCATCATAAAGGAAATATCTACCAAATGATCAATAAAGAGATGACTTGAAACACCACCAAAATAACTTGGATAAAGTAATCAAGATTTTTTGGAGAAAACTAGGGGAAACCCTGAATAAATGCATAAGCATGTTTATAATCATCAAACGCTTTCTTGGAAAATAAGCTAAGAGGGTATTTATACTAATGGGGAAAATTAAAACAAAATATAGCATTTGGACACAAAAATACGCATCGCAGCAAGCCAGGCAGGGGAAGGTCGCGGGTGTGACCCAATGCGTCGCAGGTGCGACGTCCTTCTGGATGCAGCAGTCAGCAACTGGCAGAAGGAGGTCGCGAGTGCGACCTAAATTGTCGCGGGCGCAACACCCTTTTGGGCAGTTTTTTCTACCAATTTCAAACGCACATAACTTCTTCATCCGAGCTCAGTTTTGGGCCCATAAGATATCGATGGAAAGCGCTCGGTGTGTACTTTAAGCTCCCAAAATTGTGACCCATCAAAGTTTTAGTGAAGGATTTATGACCCAAAGAGTGAAGGGACGTCCATTTCAACAACCCACGTTGACCCTTTTCCGCTTATTCTTGCCGAAGGACTCCGAACCCTTTTAAAGGCCCGAAGTAGGTCCCGATGTGGACCCATAGCTCCACTCCCATGGTCCGAGGTCCCACTTGAAGTGGATACCACATCCAACAATTACCCGAATACGCCTCCAAGGTCCCGGGTCCACCTTAAAATGCACGCTGCACCCGACCTTGATGTCCTTTTTCTATTGTTTTATGAAGGGGGTGCGGGAACGCTTGGTGACCATGTTTTTTATGGCTCGGGGCCTGACCTGATATGCTCCATACTCCCCTTCTTGAAAAAGAGTTGCCCTCAACTCTTGGGAGTTAAGATGAAGGCACTTTCCATAGCTCGCCCACACGTTGCTTGAACCCTCTCACAAACCGATCCTGATCACACTATGAACTCCACCCTTCTTGAATGAATAGGAATTCTTGAAGAGGTTTAGGGGTGAAGAACAAAGGACGGAAGTAGGAACATTTTGTGGAGTTAGGGAACGCTCAACCTCACTAAGCTTGCTACGCGGTAATGGAAAAGCCAAGAACTGCATGTTCTTACCACGAGCACCCTCATCCCGTGTGTCGCTCGATAGGAGGTTCCTCAGCTCACTTCCCACCCAGGTTTTGTTTTTGTTAGTTAACGGTGGTTTCTAAGGCATAGAAGGACACGGTGTAGGAAACACCAAATGAGGGGCATAAGAGCATCAACATAGCTCCAGAATAGGGAAAGTAGCGAGAGTGTGATGGATGATGACCCAACCAACATCTGAATAGAATTCTCGAACAATCAATGACGACCATATAACATGTATGACTCATTCAAAGAGTTGACGTCACTACAACCAACATTCAAATAATATCCATTGAGGGATGACACAAATGACGACCTCATAAACATGGGTTGAGCTAGAATCAAGGTTTCATCAAAACCAAACTTGTCACTAGAAACAAAATGAACACCAAGATTCCTTGCATGCCACTCAAAATATTTAGACTTTTCCATCGTGGACATCACATACTCATCATACAACTTATCACGTCAATAAACATTCTCAAGCAACCAATGCCTGCCATAGATCATGCACGACTCACCCAAAGACTCAATACAACAACGTCCATCTTCCAAGCATGATTCAATAAATTTTATAGGAGAGTCTTGGTTACCTTGTTCTTCTAATGGAGAAGAATTTGAGTGCCTACGGATGGAAGGGAAAGGGAGTCATCGCCATTGTTGTTTAATTCCTTGGTTAGTGGCAATGATAAAATCAAAGGAGCTTCTTCTTGGGCCTCTTCATCAAGGATAAGTATTCGGTCTCATTTTGAGTTGAATTGATTTCATTAATAAATAGTTTTTGCTTGTTTTAGACCCCTAATTATTAGTAAGTTATGATGATTTTGTGTTTTGTAGCTTAAATCAAAGAAAAGAGGGAAAAGAAGGCTTAAAAGTTTCAAAAGCCCATCAATTAAGTCTGTCGCGTCCGCGACTCTCAGCCCAATTTCCAGAAATAAAGAGGCGGCGTCTAAGTTTAGGGTTTTGAGTTGAATTTATTTCCCCTTTCCTAATTGTCCTATATAAACACTATCTTGGGGGATTAGAGAGATAATTATTTAGATAATTAGTTAGCATTAGTTTTTAGATTACTTAGGTTTTAGAATGGAGTTCTCTTATGTTTTCCTAGCTTTTAATTGTAATTCAACCTTTTTAGATTAATGCAAGTGATTAGTTCTTCAAAGTTCTTGTTCTCTTTTGCTTTCTTGTATTTTCAATTTCATTAGTATTAGTTCCACCAAAAATCCAATTTTTAGTGAAGAGGAGGATTAAGGTTCCTAGAATTCTCCCTTCAGGTGAGGATTCGATCAGTCTTAGTAATCCAAATCACGCTTTTCTTTTTTGTTCGTGAGAAAGATTGATTATTCAAGATTCAAGATTCAAGATTCAAGATTCAAGATTAGAGTAAAGATCAAAGCTTCAAGTTAATGTTTTTAGTTTTCCATTCAGTAATTAGTTTAGTTTTTACTTTCATAGTTTTTAATTGCTTTCTTGAATATGTTCTTGATTTCTAGTTTAGTTTCTTGATTCTTATTCCTTTAGTTAGGTTTGTTTTCAATTTCTTGTTTTCTTGTTTAGTCTTTTTAGTTATGTTTTGATTTCTTGTTCTTGTTTTCAATTCCTAGTTAGTTTAGTTTAAATTATTTACTACTTCATGCAATTTGAAACCCTTACCAAACCAATTTCCTGAAAACCTAACACACCATCCCTGTGGATTCGACATCCCTACTCTTTTACCCCAACATACCACAACCGAACAATGGCGTCGTTACCGGGGATGTCGTTATTTGGTAGATTAGGCTATTGGTTTGTGTGTAAATAGTTATTTGCTTTCTAGGATCTTTCAAGAAAAATGTAGTGAAAAAAATTGAATATCGAAAAAAAAAATTAAAAAAAATAGAAAAAGAGAGTTATGCATAGTCCTCGATTTCCCCAATTTGAGCATGAAGCATTTTGGAAAAATAGAAAAAGAGAGTTATGCTCAATGTGAATTGTATGGTATCTTTTATGATACATTGGATATGTTGGGAATTATGCATGAGGGTATAAATTATGAAACTCGTAATCTCTTCAATTTTTATGGGTTTTCTAATTTAGGTGAAGATATTGCTTGGGAATTTATTGAATGGTTGTCTAGGGATACTTATGAGCTTGAACCAAAAAATGCTATTCCTAGTGTCCAACCTTCTTATTATGCACCACCCTCCGAGACTTTAGCCATACCATATCATGAGTACCCCCAAACTTTGGATGATCAATCTAGTGGTGGGGAGTATATGGAAAATTTTTGAGAAACTTCTCAATACCATAGTAGCAATGTTCCTCCTCAATGTTCTGTATGTCGAGCTTGGGGTCATTCATTTGATGCTTGCCCTGAATACCCTGCATTCAAAGCTTTTACGGATGGGTTTGATTATACTAAACCTGAATTGAATAATACTAGTGTGTGTGAAATAGAGGATGAGGATAAAAGTCCAATGTTCATATTTACTAAACCCCCTTCCCCTTCACCTGTTGAGAGTACGGAAAAATTATGTGATAATGAGTCTGATCAGGTTAGTGAGCCCATTAGTGAGATTATACTTGAGAATGAGACATCATTGATGGAGAAGGATTTCACAAGTAATGAATTAGTGTCTGATGATGTTGTGCTCAATGAGAATAATTTTAATGAATCACTAGTCACACCGTGTCCAAGCATTTATGTGAGGAGAGGATTGAATGTTCTGATGTTAATTCTAACACATCTTTTGTAGATAAGGAGTCTAGTACTTGTTCATTGCCCCATCCTATTGATTCACACACTCAATCTCCATGTGTTGATCAATATGAGGATTCATGTATAGTTACTCCTTCCCTCTCTCTTCTAACTCAGGATCTTGATTTCCATTATACATTTGTGTGTGAATATGAGTCTTTCACGATGAGTTATGACCATGAACATTCAAGTTTCACTTTCGATGATGTTTTCAATTATACATATTTGTCTTCTGATATTGATAGTTCTTCAGATGAGTCTGAAATTGATGAAGATGATGATGTACCTTCTTGTAATGTTGAAAGTGTTGTCATGGGGTATAACCCTACTTTTTCCTTATCAACCATTGATGAATATGATGAATTGAATGAAAGTTGTGAAATTGAGTCTGAATTTGATGAAAATTGCATGGAGGTTGAGTGTGAGGATTCTACTGTGTGTTCTAATGAAATTGAATTTGTTTCCCCATCTTCCCTTCATGTGATTTGTTTTCCTACACTCCTTTCCCATGAACCTGAGTTCATAAAGTCCCTAGGTCTTTTAGGAGGGTATAATTTCCTCATTAATCCCTATAACACCTACCTATAGAACTTGCTTAGGAAAATCAATCTTGTGCATTCATTTCATTACTTTGCTGATTATTCCAAGGCATTCGATAAACTGTTGAGAGCACTAACGTTTGCTGATGTACTATTGAGATTGTGCTCTTATGTTCACCACTTGGAGATGCATGCAAGAATGCATGATTTATTACTACGGGAGTTGAATGGTCTGACATAGTGCCCAGTATCTTGAGGTGAGATGGAGTGGCTGAGGCTCCATAGATGGTTTTATAATTCTGAAATTTCATTGTTTGGGTATATTCAGTACCCAACCAGGTAATATCCTTCCTTGTCTTCTTATTGCAGTCAGTGAGTTGACCTTCTCTTCCCTCTTTTACTTTCTTTTGGTGTGTTTCTTTTTCTTTCCTTTTGTGTGCTTGCTTAACTCTATTTCTGATTCCAATGAGGACGTCGTTAGCCTTTTTGTGTGGAAGTGGGGGTGGCATGCATGCCGGCTTGTATTTTTGCTTTTCTTTTCAGTGTTTTTTTTTTGTGGTGTCGCCTTATTCACAATGAGGACGTTGTAGAGTTTTTGTGTGGAGTGGGGTGGCACAGGTGCCTTACTAGTTTTTGGCAAAAAAAAAAAGAAAAAAATTACAATTTTTAGGTTTAGTCTGTCCGGAACACTTTTAATGATGATTTGTAAACCGATTACACTTTCAGTTGTCTTGCTTCACCTAGAAAAGTTTGGTTGAGAACTTAAAAGTTTTTGAAACTGAATTTGCAAATCTTCTGATTTTTAGTCAAGTACTGAATAGTGTGTAAATATGCGTGCCGCAAATCTTTGGGGTAGGTTTAGTTGAATAAGCCTTATCCCGTGAGTCCACATAGCCTAAAAGTTTGAACTGATCACTTTTATCAATTCTTTTATTTCCTGAGTGACTCCACCACTAGTTGCACCTCTAGAACTTGTTTTGCGTCTTGCTTGAGACTGCATCTTTGCATTGCATATTGTGACAATATGATTGAGGAATTCTTTTCTTTATTAATTAAACTACATAGCCAAACAGCCTCCCTAACGATATTATTACCGTTCTTTAGCCCCGCCTAGCCTTTGATTACCTTTCTTTTTGTGATGAAACCCTGACAATACAAGCCTTGACCTTTATTAATTCCTATCCTTTGCCTTGTTTGGATGTGTGAGAATTCATTATTTCGGGAGCGAAAATTGGTTTGGTGTTGCTGTGAATGGAGTTGAGATACTGGGGGTGTAGTTTTGATTTTAATTGAATTGGGACACATTACATATCCCAATTATCTATGAGTTAGCCGTTTGGTTGTGTTGTTATAATATATGAACCTACGTCAAGGCTAAGTTTATACATTGGTGTTTCTTCTCCCTAATCACCCACCAAAAAGAGAAGTAGAAAAATAAAAATAAATAAATAAATAATTGAGAAAGAATTCAAAAGAAAAGGGTGATCAAGGAGATTTATTTGAGATTTGTGAAAGCCTTTGACCCGGTTGTAAAGTTTGATAAGATGTTTTGTTCTTAATGAGGGAGAATTGAGTTCCTTGCTCAAATTTAGCAAGAAGATGAGTTGAGAGTGATATTTTATTGAAAACCAATCCAAACATGGCTCCTTAACTCCTCGTACCTAAATATTACCACTCCTTTCCCCTAACCTAAGCCTCATTACAACCCTAAAATGTCCTCTTGATTGTCACTTGTATATTTGCATACTAGCAATGGAGAGCGAGATTCTTACCAAGCCTATGGTAGGTTGTTTCTTTTGGTCTAAGTATGCGAAAAACACACATACACATTCAAATTTGAGTGTTTGAACATTCAATTTTTATCCTAAAGTGAGGTTTGCTCTTTTGACTGGCCTACGTCCATAACTAACCGCGCATATTTGCATTCATAAATCTATTGGCGGTTTTTCGCATTTAAAGTACTTGTTCTCTCTACTTAATTTCAAAAACTTCATTCTATCTATTTTACACTGATTTTGTTTTCCTTCAGATTGATATTGGTATTTGCTTGATGGATTGATGTGTTTGATTGGTTAGCCTGAGGGGGTGTTTAATTGTATTTGTAACCCTTTTTATTTCTTTTCTTTCTTCTTTTTCTTTTTTTTCTTTCTTTAGACTTTTCCTTTTTAATCTAAGTCGACTATTTCTTTTCTTTTTCTTTGGCTTTTGTGGGTATAGTTGCTATAAACCCTCACAAGACCTTCCTCGTCCACTTGGGCTGCCAAGGGGTTTAAAGGGCTTGTTGCATACGCTAAATGCAACCGTGATTCCTACAAAAGTTAGTTAGAGTAGATTAGTTTCTCTTATTTTTGTTTTAGTTTGCTCGAGGCGAGCAAACCTTTGTGTGGGAGTGTTGTTCGGTCTCATTTTGAATCGAATTGATACCGTTAATAAATAGTTTTTGCTTGTTTTAGACCCCTAATTATTAGTAAGTTATGATGATTTTGTGTTTTGTAGGTTAAATCAAAGAAAAGAGGGAAAAGAAGGCTTTTAAAGTTTCAAAAGCCCATCAACCAAGTGTGTCGCGTCCGCTACTCTCAGCCCAATTTCCAGAATTAAAGAGGTGGCATATAGGTTTAGGGTTTTGAGTTGAATTTATTTCCCCTTTCCAAATTGTCCTATATAAACACTATCTTGGGGGATTAGAGAGATAATTAGTTAGATAAGTAGTTAGCATTAGTTTTTAGATTACTTAGGTTTTAGAATGGAGTTCTCTTAAGTTTTCCCAGCTTTTAATTGTAATTCAACCTTTTTAGATTAATGTAAGTGATTAGTTCTTCAAAGTTCTTGTTCTCTTTTGCTTTCCTGTATTTTCAATTTCATTAGTATTAGTTCCACCAAAAATCCAATTTTTAGTGAAGAGGAGGATTAAGGTTCCTGGAATGCTCCCATCAGGTGAGGATTCGATCAGTCTTAGTAATCGAAATCACGCCTTTCTTGTTTGTTCGGGAGAAAGATTGATGGTTCAAGATTCAAGATTCAAGATTCAAGATTCAAGATTAGAGTAAAGATCAAACCTTCAGGTTAATGTTTTCAGTTTTCCATTCAGTAATCAGTTTAGTTTTTACTTTCATAGTTTTTAATTGCTTTCTTGAATATGTTCTTGATTTCTAGTTTAGTTTCTTGATTCTTGTTCTCGTAGTTATGTTTGTTTTCAATTTCTTGTTTTCTTGTTTAGTCTTTTTAGTTATGTTTTGATTTCTTGTTCTTGTTTTTAATTCCTAATTAGTTTAGTTTAAATTATATACTGCTTCCTGCAATTTAAAACCCTTACCAAACCAATTTCCTGAAAACCTAACACACCATCCTTGTGGATTCGACAACCCTACTCTTTTACCCCAATTTACCACAACCGAACAATAAGAGGAAGAGCAAGATCGATGTTCTCAACCACCTCTTGGCTTAGAGCTTCAACAATAGCTTTGGAAGCCTCACAAGGTCCACTCCCATAGTCCGGGGTCCCACTTGAAGTGGATACCACATCCAACAATGACCCGAATACGCCTCCAAGGTCCCGGGTCAACCTTAAAATGCACTCTGCACCCGATCATGATTTCCTTTTTCTCTTGTTTTATGAAGGGGGTGAGGGAATGCTTGTTGACCATAATTTTCGTAGCTTGGAGCCCGACCCGATACGCTCCACAGTCCCCTTCTTGAAAAAGAGTTGCCCTCAACTCTTAGGAGTTAAGATGAAGGCACTTTCCATGGCTCGCCCACCCGTTGCTTGAACCCTCTAACAAACCGATCGTGATCACACTATGAACTCCACCCTTCTTAATTGAATAAGAATTTTTGAAGAGGTTTAGGGGTGAAGAACAAAGGACGGAAGTAGGAACATTTTGTGGAGTTAGGGAACGCTCAACCTCACTATGCTTGCTACGCATTAATGGAAAAGCCAAGAATTGCTTGTCCTCACCACGAGCACACTCATCCCGTGTGTCGCTCGATAGGAGGTTCCTCAACTCACCTCCCACCCAGGTTTTGTTTTTGTGGGTTAACGGTGGTTTCAAAGGCATAGAAAGGACACGGTGTAGGAAACACCAAATGAGGGGCATAAGAGCATCAACATAGCTCCAGAATAAGGAAAGTATCGAGAGTGTGATGGAAAATGACCCAACCAACATCTGAATAGAATTCTCGAACAATCAATGACGACCATATAACATGTATGACTCATTCAAAGAGTTCACGTCACCACGACCAACATTCAAATAATATCCATTGAGGGATGACACAAATGACGACCTCATAAACATGGGTTGAGCTAGAATCAAGGTTTCATCAAACCCAAACTTGTCACCAGACACCAAATGAACACTAAGATTCCTAGCATGCCACTCAAAATATTTAGACTTTTCCATCGTGGACATCACATACTCATCATACAACTTATCACGCCAATAAACATTCTCAAACAACCAATGCCTCCTATAGATCATGCACGACTCACCCAAAGCCTCTGTACAACAACGTCCATCTTCTAAGCATGATTCAATAAATTTTATAGGAGAGTTTTTGTTACCTTGTTCTTCTCATAGAGAGAATATGAGTGCCCACGGATGGAAGGGAATGGGAGTCATCGCCATTGTTGTTTAGTTCCTTGGTTGGTGGCAATGATAAAATCAAAGGAGATTCTTCTTGGGCCTCTTCAACAAGGATAAGAGGAAGGGCAAGATCGATGTTCTCAACACCTCTTGGCTTAGAGCTTCAACAATAGCTTCCGAAGCCTCACAAGGTTCAACGGAAGCTCCTTCGTCGGGCAAGGAATCGACCTTTGCTTGCTTAACTTCTTCGGCCACGTCACTTGTATGCTCTTCTACGCCAAAAGATTCCTCAACCCGAGCTCTAACCATAGCCATTGTCGGACATTGCAAAGCATCGTATCCCACACATCTACATTTGAAACACTTCCGAGATTGACCTTGGAGGTTCAAAGCAATGTTGTTCAATTTGACCTTAAGGTGCTCAAGAGTCTGCTCGATTCTCAAAGGTGGTGGTGAGTCGGTTCTCGAGAGCTCGAAGTTGAGAACTATGGCGACTGCTTGATTTCTCTAGAGTGGACCTATTTTCGCCATCCATATCGAAGGAAGGGTGAAGGAGAGATTGTGTTTGGGTTGTTTTTGTTGTGTTTGGGGGTTCTTTTGTAGTTGGATAGTGTTTGGCTAAGGGTTTGTGTTTTTTTCACTAAGACATTTCATTGAACACCTTCAGTGCACTGATTTCCATCTTCTCCTCAAAGCTCCAAATGACTTCAAATCCAACAAATACAAACACAATACGATGTATTCCAACAATCTTGGAGTGTAAAGGGAATGGGGATCACCAATATTTGTATACAATCCACAAAAACCAATACTTGAGAACACACTAGCAAGAACAATGAAAAAACTCACGCTAAATGAATAACCAAGGCTCTGATACCAAATGGAGCGTGCGCGTGGAGGGGAGAAACGAAATAGCTTGAGTTGGAGATGGATGGGAGGAGACAAAGCCATTGAACATCCATAATCATAGATTTGAAATATGACGCAATTTCAATTATCCATGCTTAAAATATCAACAATAACCTTGAACAAAGATCAATAACAACGAAGAAGAACCAAATCAATCAATCACAAGCTTGAGCACCAAATGGGATTGGATATGACCCTAGGATAAAGGTAGAACCACCACCAATGGCCTAGCATCCCACCATGATCATCATAAAGGAAACATCCACCAAATGATCAATAAAGTGATGACTTGAAACACCACCAAAATAACAAAACATAGTATTTGGACACAAAAACACGTGTCGCAGAAAGCCAGGCAAGGGAAAGTCACGGGTGTGACCCTCTGCGTCGCGGGTGCGACGTCCTTCTGGATGCAGCAGTTAGCAACTGGCAGAAGGAGGTCCCGAGTGCGACCTAAAGTGTCGCGGGCGCGACACTCTTTTAGGCAGTTTTTTCTCCCGACTTCAAATGCGCATAATTTCGGACAATAAGATATCGACGAAAAGCGCTCGGTTTGTACTTTAAGTTCCCAAAATTTGAGTCCCATCGAAGTTTTATTCAAGGATTTATGACCCAAAGAGTGAAGGCACGTCCATTTCAACAACCCACGTTGACCCTGTTCCGCTTATTCTTGCCAAAGGACTCCGAACCCTTTTAAAAGGCCCGAAGTATGTCCCGATGTGGAGCCTAGCTCCATTCCCATGGTCCGGGATCCCACTTGAAGTGGATATCACATCCAACAATGACCCGAATACGCCTCCAAGGTCCCGGTTCCACTTTTAAATGCACGCCGCACCCGATCTTCATGTCCTTTTTCTCTTGTTTTATGAAGGGGGTGCGGGAATGCTTGGTGACCATAATTTTCGTGGCTCGGGGCCCGACCCGATATGCTCTATACTCACCTTCTTTAAAAAGAGTTGCCCTCAACTGTTGGGAGTTAAGAGGAAGGCACTTTCCATGGTTCGCCCACCCGTTGCTTGAACCCTCTAACAAAGCGATCGTGATCACACTATGAACTCCACCCTTCTTGAACGAATTGACCTTTACTTGCTTAACTTCTTCGGCCACATCACTTGAATGCTCTTCTACGCTAAAAGATTCCTTAATCCAAGCTCTAACCATAGCTATTGTCGGACATTGCAAAGCATCGTGTCCCACATATCTACATTTGACACACTTCTAGGATTGACCATAGTGGTTCAAAGCAATGCTGTTCAATTTAACCTTAAGGTGCTCAAGAGTTCGATCGATGGTGGAGAAATCAATTCTCAAAGGTGGTGGTGAGTCGGTTCTCGAGAGCTCGAAATTGAGAACTATGGCGACGACTTGATTTCTCTCGAGTGGACCTATTTTCGTCATGCATATCGAAGGAAGGGTGAAGGACATATTGTGTTTGGGTTGTTTTTGTGGTGTTTGGGGGTTCTTTTGTAGTTGGATAATGTTGGGCTAAGGGTTCTTTGTGTTTTTTTTTTTCACTCATACATTTCATCGAACACCTTCAATGCACTTATTTCCAACTTCTCCTCAAAGCACTAAATGACTTCAAATCCAACAAATACAAACACAATACAATGTATTCCAACACTCTTGGATCGCAAAGGGAATGGGGATCACCAATATTTGTATACAATCAACAAAAACCAACACTAGAGAACACACTAGCAAGAACAATGAAAAAACTCAAGGTAAATGAATAACCAAGGCTCTGATACCAAATGGAGCGTGCGCGTGGAGGGGAGTAACGAAATAGCTTGAGTTGGAGAAGGATGAGAGGAGACAAACCCATTGAACACCCATAATCATAGAGTTGAAATATAACGCAATTTCAACCATCCATGCTTGAACTATCAACAATAACCTTGAACAAAGATCAATAACAATGAAGAAGAACCAAATCAATCAACCACAAGCTAAAGCACCAAATTGGATTGGATATGACCCTTGGATAAAGGTAGAACCACCACTAATGGCCTAACACCCCACCATGATCAATAAAGAAATGACTTGAAACACCACTAGAATAACTTAGATAAAGTAATCAAGATTTTTGGGGGAAAACTAGGGGAAACCCTAAAAAATGCATAAGCATATTCATAATAATCAATAGCTTTATTGGAAAATAAGCTAAGAGGGTATTTATACTAATGGGGAAAATTAAAACAAAACATATTATTTGGACACAAAAACACGTGTCGCAGCAAGCCATGCAAGGGAAGGTCGCGGGTGTGACTCTATGCGTCGCAGGTAG
Organism: Portulaca oleracea; assembly: GCA_029582165.1. Lineage (NCBI taxonomy): Eukaryota > Viridiplantae > Streptophyta > Magnoliopsida > Caryophyllales > Portulacaceae > Portulaca > Portulaca oleracea. The sequence continues at coordinate 4,597,551 of CM055878.1, read as the reverse complement.
GTCGTCTTTCTGGATGCAGCAGTCTGCAACTGGCAGAAAGAGGTCGCGAGTGCGACCTAAAGTGTCGCGGGCGCGACACCTTTTTGGGCAGTTTTTTCTGCCGACTTCAAACGTGCATAACTTCTTCATCCGAGCTCTGTTTTGGGCCCATAAGATATCGATGGAAAGCGCTCAATGTGTACATTAAGCTCCGAAAATGTGAGACCGATCGAAATTTTATTGAAGGATTTATGATCCAAATAGTGAAGGGACGTCCATTTCAACAACCCACGTTTACCCTTTTCCGCTCATTCTTGCCGAAGGACTCCGAACCCTTTTAAAGACCCGAAGTATGTCACGATGTGGACCCGTAGCTCCACTCCCATGGTCCGAAGTCCCACTTGAAGTGGATAACACATCCAACAATGACCCGAATACACCTCCAAGGTCCCGGGGCCACCTTAAAATGCACGCTGCACCCGATCTTAATGTCCTTTTTCTCTTGTTTTATAAAGGGGATACGGGAACGCTTGGTGACCATGATTTTTGTGGCTTGGGGCTCGACCCGATACGCTCCATACTCCCCTTCTTAAAATATTGCCCTCAACTCTTGGGAGTTAAGATGAAGGCACTTTCCATGGCTCGCTCACCCGTTGCTTAACCCTCTAACCAACCGATCGTGATCATACTATGAACTCCACCCTTCTTAATTGAATGGGAGTCATCGCCATTGTTGTTTAATTCCTTGGTTGGTGGGAATGATAAAATCAAAGGAGATTCTTCTTGGGCCTCCTCAATAAGGATAAGAGGAAGGGCAAGATCGATGTTCTCAACCACGTCTTGGCTTGGAGCTTCAATAATAGCTTCGGAAGCTTCACAAGGATCAACGGAAGCTCCTTCATCGGGCAAGGAATCGACGTTTGCTTGCATAACATCTTCGGCCACTTCACTTGCATCCTCTTCTACGCCAAAAGATTCCTCAATCCAAGATCTAACCAAAGCCATTGTCGGACATTGCAAAGCATCGTGTCCCACACATCTACATTTGAAACACTTCCAGGATTGACCTTGGAGGTTCAAAGAATTGTTGTTCAATTTGACCTTAAGGTTCTCAAGAGTCCGCTCGATGGTGGAGAAATCGATTCTCAAAGGTGGTGGTGAGTTGGTTCTCGAGAGCTCGAAGTTGAGAACTATGGCGACAACTTGATTTCTCTTGAGTGGAGCTATTTTCGCCATCCATATCGAAGGAAGGGTGATGGACATATTGTGTTTGGGTTGTTTTTGTGGTGTTTGGGGGTTCATTTTTAGTTGGATAGTTGGATATGACACACCTTAAAATGAACGCTGCACCCGATCTTGATGTCCTTTTTCTCTTGTTATATGAAGGGGTTGCGGGAACGCTTGGTGACCATGATTTTCATGGGTTGGGGCCCGACCCGATGCGCTCCATACTCCCCTTCTTGAAAAAGAGTTGCCCTCAACTCTTGGGAGTTAAGATGAAGGAACTTTCCATGCCTCGCCCACCCGTTGCTTAACCCTTTAACCAACCGATCGTGATCACACTATGAACTCCATCCTTCTTAATTGAATAGGAATTCTTGAAGAGCTTTAGGGGTGAAGAACAAAGGACGGAAGTAGGAACATTTTGTGGAGTTAGGGACGCTCAACCTCACTAAGCTTGCTGCGCGTTAATGGAAAAGCCAAGAATTGCTTGTCCTCACCACGAGCACACTGATCCTGTGTGTCGTTCGATAGGAGGTTCCTCAACTCACTTACCACCAAGGTTTTGTTTTTGTTGGTTAAAGGTTGTTTCAAAGGCATAGGAAGGACACGGTGTAGGAAACACCAAATGAGGGGCATAACAGCATCAACACAGCTCCAGAATAGGGAAAGTAGCGAGAGCGTGATGGACAATGACCCAACCAACATCTGAATAGAATTCTCGAACAACCAATGACGACCATGTAACATATATGACTCATTTAAAGAGTTCACGTCACCATGACCAACATTCAAATAATCTCCATTGAGGGATGACACAAATGACGACCTCATAAACATGGGTTGAGCTAGAATCAAGGTTTCATCAAACCCAAACTTGTCACTGGACACCAAATGAACTCCAAGATTCCTAGCATGCCACTTAAAATATCTACACTTTTCCATCGTGGACATCACATACTCATCATAGAACTTATCACGCCAACAAACATTCTCAAACAACCAATGCCTCCCATAGATCATGCACGACTCACCCAAAGACTCTATACAACAACGTCCATCACCCAAGCATGATTCAATAAATTTTTTAGGAGAGTCTTGGGTTACCTTGTTCTTCTCATGGAGAAGAATTTGAGTGTCCACGGATGGAAGGGAATGGGAGTCATCGCCATTGTTGTTTAACTCCTTGGTTGGTGGGAATGATAAAATCAAAGGAGATTCTTCTTGGGCCTCCTCAACAAGGATAAGAGAAAGGGCAAGATCGATGTTCGCAACCACCTCTTGGCTTGGAGCTTCAACAATAGCTTCGGAAGCCTCACAAGGATCAACGGAAGCTCCTTCGTCGGGCAAGGAATCGACGTTTGCTTGCATAACATCTTCGGCCACGTCACTTGCATCCTCTTCTACGCCAAAAGATTCCTCAATCCAAGCTCTAACCATGGCCATTGTCGGACATTGCAAAGCATCGTGTCCCACACATCTATATTTGAAACACTTCCAGGATTGACCTTGGAGGTTCAAAAAATTTTTTTTCAATTTGACCTTAAGGTTCTCAAGAGCCCGCTCGATGGTGGAGAAATCGATTCTCAAAGGTGGTGGTGAGTCGGTTCTCGAGAGCTCGAAGTTGAGAACTATGGCGACAACTTGATTTCTCTTGAATGGAGCTATTTTCGCCATCCATATCGAAGGAAGGGTGAAGGACATATTGTGTTTGGGTTGTTTTTGTCGTGTTTGGGGGTTCATTTGTAGTTGGATAGTTGGATATGACACACCTTAAAATGCACGCTACACCCGATCTTGATGTCCTTTTTCTCTTGTTATATGAAGGGGGTGCGGAAACGCTTGGAGACCATGATTTTTGGAGCTCGGGGCCCGACCCGATATGCTCCATACTCACGTTCTCGAAAAAGAGTTGCCCTCAACTCTTGGGAGTTAAGATGAAGACACTTTCCATGGCTTTCCCACCCGTTGCTTAACCCTCTAACAAACCGATCATGATCACACTATGAACTCCACCCTTCTTGAATGAATAGGAATTCTTGAAGAGGTTTAGGGGTAATGAACAAAGCACAAAAGTAGGAACATTTTGTGGAGTTAGGGACGCTCGACCTCACTAAGCTTGCTACGTGGTAATAGATAAGCCAAGAATTGCTTGTCCTCACCACGAGCACACTCATCCTGTGTGTCGCTCGATAAGAGGTTCATCAACTTACTTCCCACCCAGGTTTTGTTTTTGTGGGTTAACGGTGGTTTCAAAAGCTTAGGAAGGACGCGGTGTAGGAAACACCAAATGAGGGGCATAAGAGCATCAACATAGGTCCAGAATAGGGAAAGTAGCGAGAGCGTGATGGACAATGACATAACCAACATCTGAATAGAATTCTCGAACAATCAATGACGACCATATAACATGTATGACTCATTCAAAGAGTTCACGTCACCACGACCAACGTTCAAATAATATCCATTGAAGAATGACACAAATGAGGAGCTCATAAACATGGGTTGAGCTAGAATCAAGGTTTCATCAAACCCAAACTTGTCACTAGACACCAAATGAACACCAAGATTCTTAGCGTTCCTCTTAAAATATTTACGCTTTTCCATCGTGGACATCACATACTCATCATACAACTTATCACGCCAACAAACATTCTCAAACAACCAATGCCTCCCATAGATCATGCACGACTCACCCAAAGACTCTATACAAAAACGTCCATCTTCCAAGCTGGATTCAATAAATTTTATAGGAGAGTCTTGGGTTACCTTGTTATTATCATGGAGAAGAATTTGAGTGCCCACGGATGGAAGGGAATGGGAGTCATCGCCATTGTTGTTTAATTCCTTGGTTGGTGGGAATGATAAAATGAAAGGAGATTCTTCTTGGGACTCTTCAACAAGGATGAGAGGAAGGGCAAGATCGATGTTCTCAACCACCTCTTGGCTTGGAGCTTCAACAATAGCTTCGGAGGCCTCACAAGGTTCAACGGAAGCTCCTTCGTCGGGCAAGGAATCGACGTTTGCTTGCTTAACTTCTTCGGCCACGTCACTTGTATGCTCTTCGACGCCAAAAGATTCCTCAATCCAAGCTTTAAGCATAGCCATTGTCGGACATTGCAAAGTATCGTGTCCCACACATCTACATTTGACACACTTCAAGGATTGACCTTGGAGGTTCAAAGCAATGTTGTTCAATTTGAGCTTAAGGTTCTCAAGAGTCCGCTCGATGATGGAGAAATCGATTCTCAAAAGTGGTGGTGAGTCGGATCTCGAGAGCGCTTGGTGTCCTTTTTCACTTGTTATATGAAGGAGGTGCGGGAACGCTTGGTGGTCATGATTTTCGTGGCTCGGGGCCCGACCCGATACGCTCCATACTCCCTTTATTGAAAAACAGTTGCCCTCAACTCTCTGGAGTTAAGATGGAGGCACTTTCCATGGCTTGCCCACCCGTTGCTTAACCCTCTAACAAACTGATCGTGATCACACTATGAACTCCACCCTTCCTGAATGAATAAGAATTCTTGAAGAGGTTTAGGGGTAAAGAATAAAGCATAGAAGTAGGAACATTTTGTGGAGTTAGGGACGCTCAACCTCACTAAGCTTGTAATGTGGTAATGGAAAAGCCAAGAATTGCTTGTCCTCACCACGAGCACACTCATCCCGTGTGTCGCTCGATAGGAGGTTCGTCAACTCACTTCCCACCTAGGATTTTTTTTGTGGGTTAACGGTGGTTTCAAAGGCATAGGAAGGATACGGTGTTGGAAACACCAAATGAGGGGCATAAGAGCATCAACATAGCTCCAGAATTGGGAAAGTAGCGAGAGCGTGATGGACAATGACCCAACCAACATCTGAATAGAATTCTCGAACAATCAATGACAACCACATGACATGTATGACTCATTCAAAGAGTTCACGTCACCACGACCAACGTTCAAATAATATCCATTGAGGGATAACGGAAATGACGAGCTCATAAACATGGGTTGAGCTAGAATCAAGGTTTCATCAAACCCAAACTGTCACTAGACACCAAATGAACACTAAGATTCCTAGCATGCCACTTAAAATATTTACACTTTTCCATCGTGGACATCACATACTCATCATACAACCTATCACGACAACAAACATTCTCAAACAACCAATGCCTCCCATATATCATGCACGACTCACCCAAAGACTCTATACAACAATGTCCATCTTCGAAGCATGATTTAATAAATTTTATAGGAGAGTCTTAGGTTACCTTGTTCTTCTCATGGAGAAAAATTTGAGTGCCCATGGATGGAAGGGAACGGGAGTCATCGCCATTGTTGTTTAATTCCCTGGTTGGTGGGAATGATAAAATCAAAGGAGATTCTTCTTGGGCCTCTTCAACAAGGATAAGAGGAAGGGCAAGATCGATGTTCTCAACCACCTCTTGGCTTGGAGCTTCAACAATAGCTTCGGAAGCGTCACAAGGTTCAACGGAAGCTCCTTCGTCGGGCAAGGAATCGACGTTTGCTTGCTTAACTTCTTCGGCCACGTTAATTGTATGCTCTTCCACGCCAAAAGATTCCAAGCTCTAACCATAGCCATTGTCGGACATTGCAAAGCATCGTGTCCCGCACATCTACATTTGACACACTTTCGGGAATTACCTTGGAAGTTCAAAGCAATGTTGTTCAATTTGAGCTTAAGGTTCTCATGAGTCCGCTCGATGGTGGAGAAATGGATTCTCAAAGGTGGTGGTGAGTCGGATCTCAAGAGCTCGAAGTTGAGAACTATGACGACGGCTTGATTTCTCTCGAGTGGAGGACAGATTGTGTATGGGTTGTTTTTGTGGAGTTTGGGGGTTCTTTTGTAGTTGGATAGTGTTTGGCTAAGGGTTCTTTGTATTTTTTTCACTTAGACATTTCATCGAACACCTTCCCTGCACTGATTTCCAACAAATACAAACTCAATACAATGTATTCCAACACTCTTGGATAGCAAAGGGAATGGGGATCACCAATATTTGTATACAATCAACAAAAACCAACACTAGAGAACACACTAGCAAGAACAATGAAAAAACTCAAGCTAAATGCAAAACCAAGGCTCCGATACCAAATCGACCGTGCGCGTGGAGGGGAGTAATGAAATAGCTTGAGTTGGAGATGGATGAGAGAAGACAAAGCCAATGAACACCCATAATCATAGAGTTGAAATATGATGCAATTTCAACCATCCATGCTTGAACTATCAACAATAACCTTGAATGAAGATCAATAACAATGAAGAAGAACCAAATCAATCAACCACAAGCTTGAGCAACAAATGGGATTGGATATGACCCTAGGATAAAGGTAGAACCACCACCAATGGCCTATCACCCCACCATGATCATCATAAAGGAAACATCCACTAAAGGATCAATAAAGAGATGACTTGAAACACCACCAAAATAACTTGGATAAAGTAATCATGATTTTTGGGAGAAAACTAGAGGAAACCCTAAAAAAATGCATAAGCATGTTTATAATCATCAAAAGCTTTCTTGGAAAATAAGCTAAGAGGGTATTTATACTAATGGGAAAAATTAAAACAAAACATAGCATTTGGACACAAAAACACGCGTCGCAGCAAGCTAGGCAGGGGAAGGTCGTGGGTGTGACCCCATGCGTCGCGGGTGCGACGTCCTTCTGGATGCAGCAGTCAACAACTGGCAGAAGGAGGTCGCGAGTGCGACCTAAAGTGTCGCGGGAGCGACACCCTTCTGTGCAAAGCTCTCGGGGTGTACTTTAAACTCCTAACATTTGAGACCCATCGAAGTTTTATTGAAGGATTTATGACCCAAAGAGTGAAGGGACGTCCATTTCAACAACCCACGTTGACCCTTTTCCGCTTATTCTTGCCGAAGGACTCCGAACCGTTTTAATGGCCCGAAGTATGTCCCGATGTGGACCCGTAGCTCCACTCCCATAGTCTGGGGTCCCACTTGAAGTGGATACCACATCCAACAATGACCTGAATACACCTCCAAGGTCCCGGGTCCACCTTAAAATCCATGCCGCACCCGATCTTGAAGTCCTTTTTCTCTTGTTTCATGAAGGGGGAACGAAAAGCTTGGTGACCATGATTTTCATGGCTCGGGGCCCACCCGATACACTCCACACTCCCCTTCTTTAAAAAGAGTTGCCTCAACTCTTGGGAGTTAAGATGAAGGCACTTTCCATGGCTCGCCCACCCATTGCTTGAAACCTCTAACAAACCGATCGTAATCACACTATGAACTCCACCCTTCTTGAATGAATAGGAATTCTTGAAGAGGCTTAGGGGTGAAGGACAAAGGACGGAAGTAGGAACATTTTGTGTAGTTAGGGAACGCTCAACCTCACTAACCTTGCTACACGGTAATGACAAAGCCAAGAATCACTCATCCTCACCACGAGTACACTCATCCCGTGTGTCGCTCGATAGGAGGTTCCTCAACTCACTTCCCACCCAGGTTTTGTTTTTGTGGGTTAACGGTGGTTTCGAAGGCATAGGAAGGACATGGTGTAGGAAACACCAAATGAGGGGCATAAGAGCATCAACATAGCTCCAGAATAAGGAAAGTAGCAAAGATGTGATGGAAAAATAACATGTATGACGCATTCAAAGAGTTGACGTCACTACGACCAACATTCAAATAATATCCGTTGAGGGATGACACAAATGACGAGCTCATAAACATGGGTTGAGCTAGAATCAAGGTTTCATCAAACCCAAACTTGTCACTACTCAAAATGAACACCAAGATTCCTTGCATGCCACTCAAAATATTGAGACTTTTCCATCGTGGATATCACATACTCATCATACAACTTATCACGCCAACTAACATTCTCAAAAAACCAATGCCTTCCATAGATCATGCACGACTCACCCAAAGACTCTATACAACAATGTCCATCTTCCAAGCATGATTCAATAAATTTTATAGGAGAGTCTTGGTTACCTTGTTCTTCTCATGGAGAAGAATTTGAGTGCCCGCGGATGGAAGAGAATGACAGTCATCGCCATTGTTGTTTAATTCCTTGGTTGGTGGCAAAGATAAAATCAAAGGAGCTTCTTCTTGGGCCTCTTCAACAAGGATAAGTGGAAGGGCAAGATCGATGTTCTCAACCACCTCTTGGCTTAGAGCTTCAACAATAGCTTCGGAAGCATCACAAGGTTCAACGGAAGCTCCTTAGTCGGGAAAGGAATCGACCTTTGCTTGCTTAACTTCTTCGGCCCAGTCACTTGTATGCTCTTCTACGCCAAAAGATTCCTCAATCCAAGCTCTAACCATACCCATTATCGGACATTGCAAACCATCATGTCCCACACATCTACATTTGACACACTTTCGGGATTGACCTTGGAGGTTCAAAGCAATGTTGTTCAATTTGACCTTAAGGTTCTCAAGAGCCCGCTCGATGGTGGAGAAATCAATTCTCAAAGGTGGTGGTGAGTCGGTTCTCGAGAGTTCGATGTTGTGAACTATTGTGACGGCTTGATTTCTCTCGAGTGGAGCTATCTTCGCCATCCATATTGAAGGAAACACGAATTGTGTTTGGGTTGGTTTTCTGGAGTTTGGGGGGTTGTTTTGTAGTTGGACAGTGTTTGGCTAAGGGTTCTTTGTGTTTTTTTCACTCAGACATTTCATGAAACACCTTCCGAGCACTGATTTCCAACTTCTCCTATAAGCTCTAAATGACTTGAAATCCAACAAATACAAACACAATACAATGTATTCCAACACTCTTGGATAGCAAAGGGAGTGGGGATCACCAATATTTGTATGCAATCAACAAAAACCAACACTAGAGAACACACTAGCAAGAACAAAGAAAAAACTCAAGCTGAATGAATAACAAAGGCTCTGATACCAAATGGAGCGTGCACGTGGAGGGGAGTAATGAATTAGCTTGAGTTGAAGATGGATGAGAGGAGACAAACCCATTGAATACCCGTAAATCATAGAGTTGAAATATGATGCAATTTCAACCATCAATGTTGGAACTATCATCAATAACCTTGAACAAAGATCAATAACAATGAAGAAGAACCAAATCAATCAACCACAAGCTTTAGCACCAAATGGGATTGGATATGGCCCTTGGATAAAGGTAGAACCACCACCAATGCCCTAACACCCCACCATGCTCATCATAAAGGAAACATCCACCAAATGATCAATAAAGAGATGACTTGAAACACCACCAAAATAACTTGGATAAATTAATCAAGATTTTTGGGAGAAAACTAGGGGAAACCCTAAAAAATGCATAAGCATGTCCATAATCATCAAAAGCTTTCTTGGAAAATAAGCTAACAGGGTATTGATACTAATGGGGAAAATTAAAACAAAACATAGAATTTGGACACAAAAACACGCGTCGCAGCAAGCCAGGCACGGGAAGTCGCGGGTGTGACCCCATGCGTCGCGGGTGCGACGTCCTTCTAGAAGCAGCAGTCAGCAACTAGCAGAAAGAGGTCGTGACGGCGACCTAAAGTGTCGCGGGCGCGACGCCCTTATGGGCAGTTTTTTTCAGCCGACTTCAAACGCGCATAACTTCTTTATCCGAGCTCTGTTTTGGGCCCATAAGATATCGATGGAAAGCTCTGTTTTGGGCCCATAAGTTTTATTGAAGGAGTTATGACCCAAAGAATGAATGCACGTCCATTTGAACAACCCACGTTAACCCTTTTCCACTTATTCTTGTCGAAGCACTCCGAACCCTTTTAAAGGCCCGAAGTATGTCCCAAGGTGGATTCGTAGCTCCACTCCCATGGTCTGGGGTCCCAGTTGAAGTGGATACCACATCCAACAATGATCCGAATACGCCTCCAAGGTCCCGGATCTACCTCAAAATGCATGCCGCACCCGATCTTGAAGTCCTTTTTCTCATGTTTTGTGAAGGGGATGCGGGAAAGCTTGGTGACCATGATTTTAGTGGCTCGGGGCGCGATATGTTCCCTACTCCCTTCTTGAAAAAGAGTTGCCCTCAACTCTTGGGAGTTAAGATGAAGGCACTTTCCATGGCTCGCCTACCCATTGCTTGAACTCTCTAACAAACCGATCGTAATCACACCATGAACTCCATCCTTTTTGAATGACTAGGAATTCTTGAAGTGGTTTAGGGGTGAAGGACAAAGGACGAAAGTAGGAACATTTTGTGGAGTTAGGGAACGCTCAACCTCACTAAGCTTGCTACGCGGTAATGACAAAGCCAAGAATCGCTTGTCCTCACCACGAGCACACTCATCCCGTGTGTCGCTACATAGAAGGTTACTCAACTCACTTCCCACCCAGGTTTTGTTTTTGTGGGTTAACGGTGGTTCCAAAGGCATAGGAAGGACACGGTGTAGGAAATACCAAAAGAGGGGCATAAGAGCATCAACATAGCTCCAGAATAGGGAAAGTAGCGAGGACAATAACCCAACCAACATCTGAATAGAATTCTTGAACAACCAATGACGACCAAATAACATGTATGACTCATTCAAAGAGTTCACGTCACCAAGACCAAAATTCAAATAATATCCATTAAGGGATGACACAAATGACGACCTCATAAACATGGGTTGAGCTAGAATCAAGCTTTCATCAAACCAAAACATGTCACTAAAAACCAAATGAACACCAAGATTCCTAGCATGCCACTCAAAATATTTAGACTTTTCCATCGTGGACATCACATACTCATCATACAACTTATCACGCCAACAAACATTCTCAAACAACGAATGCCTCCCATAGATCATGCACGACTCACCCAAAGACTCTATACAACAACATCCATCTTCCAAGCATGGTTCAATAAATTTTATAGGAGAGTCTTGGGTTACCTTATTCTTCTCATAGAGAAGAATTTGAGTGCCCACGGATGGCAGGGAATGGGAGTCATCGCCATTGTTGTTTAATTCCTTGGTTGGTGGCAATGATAAAATCAAAGGAGCTTCTTCATGGACCTCTTCATCAAGATAAGAGGAAGGGCAAGATCGATGTTCTCAACCACCTCTTGGCTTGGAGCTTCAACAATAGCTTCGGAAGCCTCACAAGGTTCAACGAAAGCTCCTTCGTCGGGCAAGGAATCGACCTTTTCTTGCTTAAATTCTTCGTCCACGTCACTTAAATGCTCTTCCACGCCAAAAGATTCCTCAATCCAAGCTCTAACCATAGCCATTGTCGGACATTGCAAAGCATCGTGTCCTACACATCTACATTGGACCCACTTCAGAGATTGACCTTGGAGATTCAAAGCAATGTTATTCAATTTAACCTTATGGTTCTCAAGAGTCCGCTCAATGGTAGAGAAATCGATTCTCAAAGGTAGTGGTGAGTCGGTTCTCGAGAGCTCGAAGTTGAGAACTTTGGCGACGGCTTGATTTCTTTCGAGTGGAGCTATTTTCGCCATCCATATCGAAGGAAGAGCGAGGGACGAATTTTGTTTAGGTTGTTTTTGTGGAGTTTAGGGTTCTTTTGTAGTTGGATAGTGTTTGGCTAAGGGTTCTTTGTGTTTTTTTCACTCAGACATTTCATGGAACACCTTCCGTGCACTACTTTCCAACTTCTCCTCAAAGCTCCAAATGACTTCAAATCCAACAAATACAAACACAATACAATGTATTCCAACACTCTAGGATGGAAAAGGGAGTGGGGATCACCAATATTTGTATACAATCCACAAAAACCAACACTGAGAACACACTAGCAAGAACAATGAAAAAACTCAAGCTAAATGAATAACCAAGGCACTGATACGAAATGCAGCGTGCACGTGGAGGGGGGTAATGAAATAGCTTGAGTTGGAGATGGATGAGAGAAGACAAACCCATTGAACACCCATAATCATAGAGTTGAAATATGATGCAATTTCAACAATCCATTCTTGAACTATCAACAGTAACCTTGAAGAAAAATCAATAACAATGAAGAAGAACCAAATCAATTACTTAGAGGTGCCCTAACTTTTGAAGAAACAATTTTTTGGTACCCTAACTTTTCAAAACTAATTTTGGGGTACCCTTACTTTTAGGATTAGAAATTACTAGGTGAATTTCTGGTGAAACTCCGATTGATTCAAATCATTTTCATCAACAAAAACAAACGGCATTTTCATCCACAAATACACTTAATCAATTTCCCGCCTAAAATTCACCGGTGAATTCAAATCATTGGCCGGAAATTCACCTAATTATTTCTAATTCGAAAAGTTAGGGTACCCCAAAATTAGTTTTTAAAAGTTGGGGTACCGGAAAAACATTTCACCAAAAGTTAGGTACCCCTAAGTAATTTTTTGATCAATTAATGTAACATGGTTTTTGTACCCCGTATTTTTTTATCGTTCTTTCTGGAGGAGCTAGGGGCCTTGGTCATAGAATCTCTGTCAATGGTCGGGATGAGATTGCTAGGGTAAGGATATCCCAATTCCAACCTTCCAACTCAAGTGTTGGATGTGTTCGGGGACTTTCGGACGCAAATACATCCCACTTGAGGGAAGGATTGGAGTGGGAAAAGTGATTTCCCAACTAATTACTCACTAAAATTGCTAACCCATGCCTAATTACCCATTCACACCCTTAATTACCCCCTAACCCATAGGGCTTCTAGCAACTAATCATGATACTAACTAAGCTAACAACATCCAAACTAACCCTAAGCATGATTTCTAACATCCAACAATCAAGAACAAGCAAATAATGAAAATAACAAGCAAAACAATTTAATAAGCATGAAAGTAATTAGCAAGCAATTAATGAAAGAGTTAAGGGAAGAGAATACTTATCAAAATGTTGTAGATGAACAAGAAAAAGCAATAAAAAGATGATCCAACAATCGCTAAATTGTTTGAATCCCCAAATCTTCAATAACAACTCAAAATCTCCAAAACCCTAGATTAATCTCTCACTAATCTCTCTCTAATACAAGCTGAATGTAAAGTCTAAGTAGCTAAAAGATAACCTCAGATATCCCAAAGATAATCCTCGAAAGGGATAAATATATAAGGCAAAACAGTTGGGCAAAACGCCGTCACACAAGTCGAACATCACGCTTAGAAAAGGGGGAGATCGCAGGTGCGGTCTCTCGCTGTCCAGGGGGGTCGCGGGTGCCACCATCAGGGTGGTGGGCGCTACCCTGCGAAATTTGCCTAGGCGATTCTGAGCTTCGAGAGACGGCAGCCGGGGGTAGCGACTGCCACACCTAGGGTGGCGGGGGCTACCCTACTTGACTTCTTCCCTTTGTTCCTTCCTTCTTTCCAAGGCACGTAACGCCCGCTACAAGGGATGTAGTGGGTGTTACCTCACTGATTTGCACCAATTGAAGGGAGAGTGGTCCCGGGTCAACTCCGCCTCGGCTCTCGGTCCGGCTCGGCTCGGGAAATCACCAAAAATGCTCTAAAATGGCCCGTTTTACCTTGTTTGTGAGTAAAATTCCAAAACCTACAAAATACCCAAAAACATACTAAAAAACCATGAAAATAAACACGAAACGAGTCAAAAGCCTAAGAATTAAGGCGTTATTTAGACACAAAATTAGGTTTAAACACCACCCCACATTTAAACTTTTGCTCGTCCCGAGCAAAACAAAACAAAAACAAATAAGAAAAACTAAACACCAACTCCTCTGTCGTGGGAGGAAACGAGTGCATTTAGCGTATGCACCAAGCCCTTTGAACCCCCCGGCAACCCGGGTGGACGAGATGGACTCGTGAGGGTTTGCAGCGGCTATACACACAAAAGCCAAAGAAAAAGGAGATAGGGAAAGTGAAAACAAAACCAAAGAAAATGAAGGAAAAGGGAAAACAAAAGCTTCGCTTCAAAAGATCTTGAAATCTAAATCAGGAAAAACGTTAATAAACCTCCAAAAGGAACCGTTATGAGCATCTCACAAACACCTATCCCAAGCAAAAGTCAGTCTTTGAGATTTTCGATGTCCTACATCTAATTCCAAGCAAAACCCCCATGTGCATAAGTGCTAGTGGGTTCTAACCGATTCCAAAAGACTCCAAAGACTCGTGCCCGAGCTCAAAAACAACGAAACGAACAAGGAAAGAAAGGAGTTTGCCTTCCCCGCATTTTGTCGCCCTTGGCTTGGTGAGGGTCGTAGGTGATGCAAGGAGAGGCCCCTTACTTTATTAATGCTTAAACCTTTCCGTTTGGGGTTGGGTAATCCCAACAAAATTCTCTTTCTCTTTTTTTTTCTTTTGCTTTTTAAATGTCGGTATTAGCCTTACTTTCGGGAATTGGACGGCCCATAATTCGGGGTTTACCCTCCCAACACTGTCTTTTCCATATACACCTCCGTCGAGAATTCGATATAGGAGGAGCTTAAGGGGTAATAGCGTCGTGCCGCTAATACCGGGCCCGTGTAGGTTGGCTAAGTGCATAGGGTCTTCAAATAAATAACGAACCCAATCCACGATCCAAGAAAACGTCACACTTTGGTTAGGAATAAACAAGAAAAACATAATAAGTGTGACTGTTCGCATGCATAAAAGAAAAAGAACAAAACAAAAATAAAAACAAGACACTAGGGACTATAACTGAGGAAAAGCAAAAATATTTACAATATATACATTGACTCTAGCTGACCTCAACCCCGAATCTCACTAGCTTGAGGCGGGAATTGAGGGTGAAACATCTCATAATCGGCCTAACCAATGATGAAGCAATGAAATGAAACAACCAAACCATGGGGACAACGAACTCAACAAAACCAACTAACTGACACACCTCCCCAACTTTCCTATAAAGCACCCCGTCACACTTATCTAACAGTAACAGTGTAAATAAAATCGATAAAGAGAGTAAATTGGGAGTGGGGGCACTTACAAATCATTGCTCGGATCCTCCCGGGGGATGATATGGGTGATAAGGAAAGAAGGTAGGGTAGTGGTGGTTCATGTACTCTGGTGGTGCCGGGGAGTTGTTTGCAATGGAGTAGTGATAATACCCCCAGTCACGCCAATAGTGATTTTGTTGTTGAAAATACTCCTCGTGCCTTTGAAGACGTGCATGCACATTGTTGAGCGTAGACTGCTGGGCACGTAGCAACTCTTGTTGGGTCTCCAACAGATTGTGTTGACCTTGGAGTATCGTTCGTTGTACTCGAAGGTCAACCCAAATTTGTTCGAATTGAGAGTTGAGATGCTCAAATGAAGCTTCCCATGGATAACTTCCACTTCCGCTAGCTTCACCATGGCCAGTATGCTCCTCTTCTTCCTCCTCATTTTCTTCTTCTTCCCCTTCCCCTTCTTCTTCATTGTCATCTTCTTCTTCCTCACCATCGGACACATCCGGACCACCCACCGTGCGGTCACTAGGAACCTGACCACAAGACCAGTTATGCTCCTTAGTGATATCCAACCATTGCTCGGCATATTCCGGTTCCAAGAGAATCTTGGTTTTGTTGTCGTGTCCATGGCAATAGATCGTGTCAGTTGGGCACTTGGCGAGGATATTCATTTTCTGCAACCGGACCTTGTCGATAGGATCCGGAAGATAGCGCGATGTCCACTTCTTCAAATATTTCCCAAAACCTTCTTGAACTAGAAAGTGGCAAATGATGTGCCCCATCCCAATAGTAGTTGGTCGGGGTTCCATGCTAATCTCCCGAAGGCAATGTAGAATGCAAGATCCGGTGTTTACCTTTCTACCCCTCACTACATTGTAGATCACAAAGAGATCATCTTTCCGAACCTTGGGGCGTCCATCATCTCTCCCAAATACTGAACTAGTCACGATTCTATGGAAGATTCGGATGACCGGATTGCCAAAAATCATGCGCCTTAGAGTTTCAGGAGCAATGACAGCGTGGTTCTCCATTTCTCGTTCCATGATTCATCCTCCTCCAACAAGTTAAGTCCTTCATTGCCTTTTGCTCATCAAAATTTGTGCATCGCTCATAAAATCTCCCATCCTCGGGCAACCCCAATCTTTGGCAAAAACGCTTCATGGTGCACTTGTTATCTTTGTTGGCGACCCGGTATTCAAAATGCGCATCTTTCTTGCCATCATCATGAACCTTCAAGGAGCTTAGAAATTCGAGGATGGGCTGGTCCACAATCGATTCATCGATCATGATCAATACCTCACAACCAAGAACACGAATGAGATAATTAAAGCTTGGCTTGCAATGGATGGCTTCGATCGTTGCCGCATCATAAATGTCCGGTGCACATATATTCCGTGCTTGGAGTGCTTCGTACCATTGTCTATACTCTTCATCTCGGAAAGTCACATCTCGGAAAGTGTGGCCGGTTGTGCTTTGTAACGGTCCTTTGTAAATGAAGATGATCCGGGTTGTGACGAAGAAGCTTCCTCGACAGGTGAACGCTTCCTTCTTCCACTCATGATGAAAAGAAGCACGACTTGGCAAGAATTTTGAAGATAATAGTGCCTAATCACAAAGGAAAACCAAAAACAATCGACACAAACAACAAACACATGAGTTTGAAAAGCTTATGCACAAGTTACACAAGGGATTACCTCAGATCGGAGCACTTTGAACGTGTATTCACCAAGGAGGAGGGACTTTTGCTTGAAAAGTGAACCAAAACACACAGCACACAAATAGAATGTAAGAATAGCACACTAACGCAATGCACAGTGTGATTGTGTGTGAAAATTAACAAGAACTTAGTGCAACTAGTATACTTGTGCTTTGATAGCTGAAGTGCAGCAATTAATCGCACAAAACACTAATGAATACGCACAACATACACAAAGAATACCCAAAACAGCACACAAATGCACTTAACTGCGTGGATGTGTGTGTGAATCACCAAGAACTCATAGCAAGACCCGTGTGTACATGTTGTGACAGACTAAATGTAGCAAATAATCGCACAAAACATCGAGCAAAAACAAAGCATCTGAACTCAGCACACAATGAGGTAGAATATTGTGTAAAAATTGACAAAATCTAACCCTAACCCCACCAAGCATGACAAACGAACCAAAATCAGGGGACAGGGGGAAGAAATTCACACAATTTACACTAGAAATACCTCACTTAGCTGTGTAGAACAAGAACTTGAACAATGTCGCACACCTAGGACAAATCTGGGCAGATATTCGAACTCTAGTAGTAGATTTTCGCAGAAACGGAGAAGAAATTAGGGCATGGATTCGAAAATCGGGAGAAATGTAGGAGTCAAATTGAGAGTTGAGAGGAAGGATTGAGTGTGGGTGTGAGGTTTTGTCGTAGGTTTAGAGTTTTAGAGAGGGATAGAGTTGAGTTTGAGTGAGAAAGGAAATGAGAGAAGTGAGAAAAGTCGGGAATTCGGGGCAAAAATAGCACGCTGACAGTGCCAGGTCGCAGGCACGACCGACATCGTCGCAGGCGCGGTGTGCTCGAGTCCGGGAGTTGCCATGCGGCGCTGGAAACCGTCGGGGATAGCACCATGTCGCGGCGCGGCGACAGCATCGCTGCGGGCGCGACGCGGCCGAGGCCGGGAGTTGCCGGGTGGCGACCGCAGGTGCGGTCCCCTTCACCGCACCGCCGCCACCGTGAGCGACGATGGCGGCGCTACGACAGCTGCGGGTGCGACGATGGTCGAGGAGGTCGCCGCCATTGTTGCTGTCGCGTAGCGGCTGCTACGACTAAGGTAGCGCCTGCTACCTTTTCTGTTGTTGTATGCTGTGCGCGGTAGCGGGTGCTACGGACGAGGTAGCGCCTGCTACCATACTCTTGGCATTCGCTTAACACATACAACATCAAAATTATTCTAACTACTAAAAACTTCTCCCTTCTACTCTCAATTCTTATAAACTTCCTCGCATTCAATTCAAAAATCTTTCTCACTTTCAACTCTCTCAACACTCATAATTTTTCCAAGCTTCACTCACTCACACTAATTCTTTAACTCCAACTTCAATTTTCTTATTTTTTTTCAACTCCAAATTTTTCTATTTTTTACATCATTTTTCCTCTTCCGTTTTTTTCAAACTTTTTCTTTTTATCCTAGAACCAATACCTCAAAAATATAAAAGAAAGGGATAAAGAAAAATAAAAAGACAAGAAAAATAGAAAAACCTAAAGAAAACTAGAAAGAAAAATTAAAGAGAAGAAAAAAGAAAAAAAATTAGAAAAATGTAAAAACTTAAAACTTGAAATGAGAAACTCAAAAATTATGGGGTGCCTCCCATAGAGCGCTAGTTTTAGGTCCCTAGCTCGACCTAAATACCCGTTTGATTCTAGATAGACGTAGTGCACATGAGAGATACATATTCAACTTCTTCCACCAGGATCGCTTCTTTTTCCTTCCTTTCCAACTTTTTCCATCTTTGGACAACTTCAAACCGAGATGTCCTTCCGGTCGTCTAGTTGACCATGAGCGGGGAAGAGGTGATGATATCTTTGATTTCTTCCAATGTCGCTTCCTCCTCCTTTTCCAACACTTCCTCATCACCTCCGCAAATAGAACAAGAGTCTCCTCCGGTGGTTTGATTTGGTGATGGGGATAAAGAAACAACTTGGGCTCTTCTTCAAGTGTATCTCTAAGTTTAAAGCTCTTGGGAACAATCTTCTCAATTCCTATGTCCTCAATATAAACTTCTTCCAATGAGATTTCCCTCCTCACTGGAACAATCTTGAGGAAATCATCACGAGATGCATCTTCAATTACCTCGGGCTCGGAATATAAGGCCTAGGGATGATTGTTGTCTTTCCCATTATCGGAATTCACTTCAAGAATGTAGACCTCCTCTTAACGCTCATGAACAACTGTTTCTATCATATTGACTTCAACACAAGGCGGCATGAAGAAGGGTGTCTCAATAGGAGCATCAAACATTGATTCAATATGTCCTTCATCAATCAAGTGTTGGATCAACCAATTTGGGAGAGGAATTTGCATTTGGTGGGAATCAAATTAATCTTCAAGGCATTCACTAACATTTAAAACTAAATCTTGCTTTTCCTCCACCTTCTCTTCTATGCAATTGGCTACCTCATCAGTCAAATCCTCCTTCTCATTATCAACTTCTTGCTCAACCTCCATACCCTCTCCTTCAATCTTACCCTCAACATCTTCCTCATTCTCTCCAAGAGTTCTCTCCTCTACCATCTCAAACTCCTCAACTTCTCCTCCACCACACATAGTAATAGCATTCACCTCCACTTCTTAGGTAGGAGTAGATTGGATGGATGCAAGTTGAAATTGGTTAGCTTGAGCCAATTCGAGCTCGAGACTTTGGATATAAGCTTGATCCTCCTCTCGGTCTTCCATAATTCGCTCCAACATCAACCCAAATGAGGATTCTTGGGGTGGTTGAGAAATTTGAAGTTGTGGAATGTCTTGTTGGGTTAGATGAAAGGCTTCTTCTTGAATGAATGAGTGTTGGTCAATGGGTTGAAAAGTAGAAGGGTGTTGGTTGATGGTAAAATCACAAGAAATGAGATCTTGTTCAATATGGGAAGGGTAGATGGCACACGCTCTAATTGTTGAAATTTGAAAACTTGTGCTTCTTGAGCCATTCTCAAATGCTTAGAAGTCTCCTCATTCGCCTTCTCTTTTTGCAATTTGTAAATAGAAGCCAAAAGTGCAATAATAGAATTCTGCTCCAAAGATGAATCTCCTCCTCTTGATTTGCAACCTCCAAAATCAGGAGCATATTGAACGAGCTCATGAAGGAATTGTTCGGCCTCCCCCGCAGTCTTCTTCAAAAATGTCCCTCCGGTGATGCTATATCGATCGATTCTTTGAGAGAATCAAAGAGTCCACAATAGAAGTGCTGCAGAAGCATCCAGTTAGGTAGATTGTGTTGCGGACACTAACGTTGGAGACTTTTGAATCTCCCCCATGCTTCGAAAAGAGACTCTCCGACTTTTTGCTTGAAACTCATAGTATCTTCCCGAAGTCTACAAGTTTTGTCGGTCGGGAAAAATCTTTGAAGGAAATCTCTCTTTAGAACCTCCCACGAAGAATAAAATCCAGGTGGACATATATCAAGCCACATCTCATCTTTTCCCCTTAGAGTAAGAGGAAAGAACTTCAACTTCAAATATTCGAAAGATATTCCGGGCATATGTATGAAACTGATACGCTTTTCGAATTTCTCCATATGAGCAATAGGACTCTCGGAAATATCTCCATGAAACGGTTACTTTCAAAAACTTCAAGAAGACACGGCTTGAACTCAAATACCGCGTCGGGTGGTTATGGTGGTAAAATGATAGGGTTGCCTCCCGTACTCGAAGATGGAACGGCATATGATAGAAGAGTACGGGGTGAATAAGCTTGAACTTCACCCATTGGACTTGAAGCCTCCTATGATGCTCGATAGAACATTAGGGCGTACCTACATGCACCAAAAAGAACCAATAGAAGCATCAAATTCATCGAGATTAGTAGAACTAATTTCTAGCGTGATCTCAAATAACCAAAAACAAAGAAACTAAAACTAGGGGCGCTTGCTCCCCGGCAACGACGCCATTTTGTGTAATGTGGTTTTTGTACCCCAATTTTGTTTATCATTCTTTCTCGAGGAGCTAGGGGCCTTGGTCATAGAATCTCAGTCAATGGTAGGGATGAGATTGCTAGGGTAAGGATATCGGTCTGAAAGGGTCACAAAGCGAGAAACAAAGCTAAGGTCGGTCAAGGGAAGGAAATGGGCTTCGGAGGTTTTTTGGGATGCAAACGGGAACAAGGAGATAGGTTTCGTAACAAGAAAGCAACTAGGAGGGAAATCAAGTGGCAATTCCATTAGAAAATACCCACTGGGCTTCCTCTTTCGAAGATAGTCCGGATTAACTTCCCCAAACTCCACTACGGACCCGGAGGGTTGAAGAAACGGAATTCCCTAGTTAGCCTCTATTCACTTTCGTGAGTAGAGGACTAACTATCCCAATTCCAACCTTCCAACTCAAGTGTTGGATGTGTTCGGGGACTTTCGGACCCAAATACATCCCACTTGAGGGAAGGATTGGAGTGGGAAAAGTGATTTCCCAACAAATTACTCACTAAAATTGCTAACCCATGCCTAACTACCCATTCACACCCTTAATTACCCCCCTAACCCATAGGGCTTCTAGCAACTAATCATGATACTAACTAAGCTAACAACATCCAAACCAACCCTAAGCATGATTTCTAACATCCAACGATCAAGAACAAGCAAACAATGAAAATAACAAGCAAAACAATTTAATAAGCAAGAAAGTAATTAGCAAGCAATTAATGAAAGAGTTAAGGGAAGAGAATACTTATCAAAATGTTGTAGATGACCAAGAAAAAGCAATAAAAAGATGATCCAACAATCTCTAAATTGTTTGAATCCCCAAATCTTCAATAATAACTCAAATTCTCCAAAACCCTATATTAATCTCTAACTAATCTCTCTTTAATACAAGCTGAATGTAAAGTCTAAGTAGCTAAACGATAACCTCAGATACCCCAAAGATAATCGTCAAAAAGGGATAAATATACAAGGCAAAACAGTTGGGCAAAACGCCGTCGCAAAAGCCGAACATCACGCGCAGAAAAGGGGGCGACCGCAGGTGCGGTCTCTCGTTGTCTAGGGGGGGTCGCGGGTGCCACCATTAGGTGGCGGGCGCTACCTGCGAAATTTTCCTTGGCGATTCTGAGCTTCGAGAGACGGCAGCCAGGGGTGGCGAGTGCCACGTCTAGGGTGGCAGGGGCTACCCTACTTGACTTCTTCCCTTTGTTCCTTCTTTCTTTCCAAGGCACGTAACGCCCGCTACAAGGGTCGTAGCGGGTGTTACCTTACTGATTTGCACCAAATGAAGGGAGAGTGGTCCCGAGTCAACTCCGCCTCGGCTCTCGGTGCGGCTCAGCTTGAGAAATTACCAAAACTGCTCTAAAATGGCCCGTTTTACCTCGTTTTTTAGTAAAATGTCAAAGCCTACAAAATAACCAAAAACATACTAAAAACCCATCAAAATAAACACGAAACGAGTCAAAAGCCTAAGAATTAAGGTGTTATTTAGACACAAAATTGGGTTTAAACAATCAACCACAAGCATGAGCACCAAATGGGATTGGATATGACCCTTGGATAATTGTTGAACCACCACCAATGGCCTAACACCCCACCATAATCATCATAAAGGAAATATCCACCAAATGATCAATAAAGAGATTACTTGAACCACCACCAAAATAACTTGGATAAAGTAATCAAGATTTTTGGGAGAAATCTAGGGGAAACCCTAAAAAATGCATAAGCATGTTCATGATCATCAAAATCTTTCTTGGAATATAAGCTAAGATGGTATTCATACTAGCGAGGAAAATTAAAACAAAACATAGCATTTGGACACAAAAAAACGCGTCACAACAAGCCATGCAGGGGAAAGTCACGGGTGTGACCCCATGCATCGTGGGTACGACTTCCTTCTAGATCGAGTAGTCAGCAACTCGCAAAAGGAGGTCGCGAGTGCGACCTAAAGCGTCGCGGGCGCGACACCCTTCTGGGCAGTTTTTTTTTCTCCCGACTTCAAACACGCATAACTTCTTCATCCGGGATTTGTTTTGGGCCCATAAGATATCGATGGAAAGCTCTCGGTGTGTACTTTAAGCTCCAAAAATTTGACACCCGTAACAGTTTTATAGAAGGCAGGTCCATTTCAACAACCCACGTTGACCCTTTTCCACTTATTCTTGCCGAAGGACTCCGAACCCTTTTAAAGGCCCGAAGTATGTCCCGATGTGGACCGGTAGCTCCACTCCCATGTCCCGGGGTCCCACTTGAAGTCGATACAACATCCAACGATGACCCGAATACGCCTCCAAGGTCCCGGGTCTACGTTAAAATGCATGTCGCACCCGATCTTGAAGTCCTTTTTCTCTTGTTTTGTGAAGGGGGTGCGTGAAAACTTGGTGACCATGATTTTCATGGCTCGGGGCCCGACCCGATACGCTCCACACTCCCCTTCTTGAAAAAGAGTTGCCCTCAACTCTTTGGAGTTAAGATGAAGGCACTTTCCATGGCTCGCCCACCCATTGCTTGAACCCTCTAACAAACCAATCGTGATCACACTATGAACTCCATCCTTCTTTAATGACTAGGAATTCATGAAGAGGTTTAGGGGTGAAGGACAAAGGACTAAAGTAGGAACATTTTGTGGAGTTAGGGAACGCTCAACCTCACTAAGCTTGCTACGCGGTAATGACAAAGCCAAGAATCGCTTTTCCTCACCACGAGAACACTCATCTGGCCCGTGTGTTGCCCGATAGGAGGTTCCTCAACTCACTTCCCACCCAAGTTTTGTTTTTGTGGGTTAACGGTGGTTTCAAAGGCATAGGAAGGACACGGTGTAGGAAACACCAAATGAGGGGCATAAGAGCATTAACGTAGCTCCAAAATAGGGTAAGTAGCGAGAGTGTGATGGACAATGACCCAACCAACATCTGAATAGAATTCTCGAACGACCAATGACGACCAAATAACATGTATGACTCATTCAAAGAGTTCACGTCACCACGACCAACATTCAAATAATATTTATTGAGGGATGACACAAATGACGAACTCATAAACATGGGTTGAGCTAGAATCAAGGTTTCATCAAACCCAAACTTGTCACTAGACACCAAATGAACACCAAGATTCCTAACATACAACTCAAAATATTTAGACTTTTCCATCATGGACATCACATCCTCGTCATATAACTTATCACACCAACAAACATTCTCAAACAACCAATGCCTCCCATAGATCATGCACGACTCATCCTAAGACTATATACAATAACGTCCATCTTCCAAGCATGATTCAATAAATTTTTTAGGAGAGTCTTTGGTTACCTTGTTCTTCTGATGGAGAAAAATTTGAGTGCCCATGAACGGAAGGGAATTGGAGTCATCGCCATAGTTGTTTAATTCCTTGGTTGGTGGCAATGATAAAATCAAAGGAGATTCTTATTGGGCCTCTTCAACAAGGATAAGAGGAAGGGCAAGATCGACGTTCTCAATCACCTCTTGGCTTGGAGCTTCAACAGTAGCTTCGGTAGCCTCACAAGGTTCAACGAAAGCTCCTTCGTCGGGCAAGGAATTGACCTTTGCTTGCTTAACTTCTCCGGCCACGTCACTTGTATGCTCTTCCAGGCCAAAAGATTCCTCAATCCAAGCTCTAACCATAGCCATTGTCGGACATTGCAAAGCATCGTGTCCCAAACATCTACATTTGACACACTTCCGGGATTGACCTTGGAGGTTCAAAGCAATGTTGTTCAATTAGACCTTAAGGTTCTCAAGTGTCCGCTCGATGGTAATGAAGTCGATTCTCAAAGGCGGTGTTGAGTCGGTTCTCGAAAGCTTGAAGTTGAGACCTTTGGCGACGACTTGATTTCTCTCGAGTAGAGCTATTTTCGCCATCCATATCGAAGGAAGGGTGAAGGACGGATTGTGTTTGGGTTGTTTTTTGTGGAGTTTGGGGGTTATTTTGTAGTAGGATAGTGTTTGGCTAAGGGTTCTTTGTGTTTTTTTCACTCAGACATTTCATGGAACACCTTCCGTGCACTGATTTCCAACTTCTCTTCAAAGCTCCAAATGACTTCAAATCCAACAAATACAAATACAATACAATGTATTCCAACACTCTTGGATAGCAAAGGGAGTGGGGATCACCAATATTTGTATACAACCCATGAAAACCAACACTAGAGAACACACTAGTAAGAATAATGAAAAAACTCAAGCTAAATGAATACCCAAAGCTCTGATACCAAATGGAGCGTGCGTGTGGAGGGGAGTAATGAAATAGCTTGACTTGGAGATGGATGAGAGAAGACAAAGCCATTGAACACCCATAATCATAGAGTTGAAATATGATGCAATTTAAACCGTCTCTGCTTGAACTATCAACAATAACCTTGAACAAAGATCAATAACAATGAAGAAGAACCAAATCAATCATTGTAACGTGGTTTTTGTACCCCGTATTTGTTTATCATTCTTTCTCGAGGTGCTAGTCATAGAATGTCGGTCAATGGTCGTGATGAGATTGCTAGGGTAAGGATATCGGTTTGGGAGGGTCACAAAGCGAGAAATAAAGCTAAGGTTGGTCAAGGGAAGGAAATGGGCTTCGGACGTTTTTCGGGATGCAAACAGGAACAAGGAGATTGGTTTCGCAACAAGAAAGCAACAAGGAGGGAAATCAAGTGGCAATTCCTTTAGAAAATACCCACTGGGCTTCCTTAGTTAGTATCATGATTAACTTCCCCAAAGTCCACCATGGACCCGGAGGGTTGAAGAAACGGAATTCACTAGTTAGCCTCTATTCACTTCCGTGAGTAGATGACTAACTATTCCAATTCCAACCTTCCAACTCAAGTGTTGGATGTGTTCGGAGACTTTCGGACCCAAATACATCCCATTTGAGGGAAGGATTGGAGTGGGAAAAGTGATTTCCCAACTAATTACTAACTATAATTGCTAACCCATGCCTAATTACCCATTCAATCCCTTAATTACCCCCTAACCATAGGGTTTCTAGCCACCAATCATGATACTAACTAAGCTAACAACATTGAAACCAACCTTAAGCATGATTTCTAACATCCAACAATCAAGAACAAGCAAAACAACGAAAATAACAAGCAAAGCAATTGAGCAAGAAAGTAATTAGCAAGCAATTAATGAAAGAGTTTAGGGAAGAGAATACTTATCAAAATGCTGTAGATGAACAAGGAAAAGCAATAAAAAGATGATCCAACAATCTCTCAATTGTTTGAATCCTCAAATCTTCAATAATAACTCAAAATCTCCAAAACCCTAGACTAATCTCTCTCTAATACAAGCTGAATGTAAAGTCTAAGTAGCTAAAAGATAAACTCAGATATCCCAAAGATAATCGTCAAAAGGGATAAATATACAAGGCAAAACAGTTGGGCAAAATGTCGTCCCACAAGCCGAACATCACGCGCAGAAAAAAGGGGGAGATCGCAGGTACGGTCTAGGAAACCGCAGGTGCTGTCTCTCGCTGTCCAGGGGCGTCACGGGTGCCACCATCATGGTGGCGGGCGCTACCCTGCGAAATTTGCATTGGCGATTCTGAACTTCGAGAGACGGCAGCTAGGGGTAGCGGGTGCCACGCCTAGGGTGGCGGGGGCTACCCTACTTGACTTCTTTCTTTGTTCCTTCCTTCTTTTCAAGGCACGTAACGCCCGGTACAAGGGTCGTAGCGGGTGTTACCTCACTGATTTGCACCAAATGAAGGGAGAGTGGTCCCGGGTCAACTCCGCCTCGGCTCTCGGTCCGCCTCGGCTCGGGAAATCACCAAAAATGCACTAAAATGGCCCGTTTTACCTCGTTTTTAAGTAAAATGCCAAAACCTAAAAATAACCAAAAACATACTAAAAAACCATGAAAATAAACATGAAACGAGTCAAAAGCCTAAGAATTAAGGCGTTATTTAGACACAAAATTGAGTTTAAACAATCAACCACAAATGGGATTGGATATGACCCTTGGATAATGGTAGAACCACCACCAATGGCCTAACACCCAACCATAATCATCATAAAGGAAACATCCACCAAATGATCAATAAAGATATGACTTCAAACACCACCAAAATAACTTGGATAAAGTAATCAAGATTTTTGGGAGAAAACTAGGGGAAACCCTAAAAAATGCATAAGCATGTTCATAATCATCAAAAGCTTTCTTGGAAAATAAGCTAGGAGAGTATTTATACTAATGGGGAAAATTAAAACAAAACATAGAATTTGGACACAAAAAAAGCGTCGCAGCAAGCCAGGCAGGGGAAAGTCGCGGGTGTGACCTCATGCTTCGCGGGTACGACGTCCTTCTGGATCGAGTAGTCAGCAACTGGCAAAAGGAGCTCGCGAGTGCGACCTAAAGCGTCGCGGGCGCGACACCCTTCTGGGCAGTTTTTTTCTCCCGACTTCAAACACGCATAACTTCTTCATCCGGGCTTTGTTTTGGGCCCATAAGATATCGATGGAAAGCTCTCGGTGTGTACTTTAAGCTCCAAAAATTTGACACCCGTAACATTTTTATAGAAGGACACATGACCTAAAGAGTTAAGGCACGTCCATTTCAACAACCCACGTTGACCCTTTTCCACTTATTCTTGCCGAAGGACTCAGAACCCTTTTAAAGGCCCGAAATATGTCCCGATGTGGACCGGTAGCTCCACTCCCATGGTCCGGGGTCCCACTTGAAGTCGATGACACATCCAACGATGACCCGAATACTCCTCCAAGGTCTTGGATCTACGTTAAAATGCATGCCGCACCCGATCTTGAAGTCTTTTCTCTCTTATTTTGTGAAGAGGGTGCGTGAAAGCTTGGTGACCATGATTTTTGTGGCTCGGGGCCCGATCCGATACGCTCCATACTCGCCTTCTTGAAAAAGAGTTGCCCTCAACTCTTGGGAGTTAAGATGAAGGCACTTTCCATGGCTCGCCCACCCATTGCTTGAACCCTCTAACAAACAAATCGTGATCACACTATGAACTCCATCCTTCTTGAATGACTAAGAATTTTTGAAGAGGTTTAGGGGTGAAGGACAAAGGACGGAAGTAGGAACATTTTGTGGAGTTACGGAACGCTCAACCTCACTAAGCTTGCTACGCGGTAATGACAAAGCCAAGAATCGCTTGTCCTCACCACGAGCACACTCATCTCTTGTGTCGCTCGATAGGAGGTTCCTCAACTCACTTACCACCCACATTTTGTTTTTCTGGGTTAACGGTGGTTTCAAAGGCATAGGAAGGACATGGTGTAGCAAACACCAAATGAGGGGTATAAGAGCATCAACATAGCTCCAGAATAGGGAACTAGCGAGAGTGTGATGGACAATGACCCAACTAACATCTGAATAGAATTCTCGAACAACCAATGACGACCAAATAACATGTATGACTCATTCAAAGAGTTCACGTCACTACGAACAACATTCAAATAATATCCAGTGAGGGATGACACAAATGACGAGCTTATAAACATGGGCTGAGCTTTAATCAAGGTTTCATCAAACCCAAACTTGTCATTAGTCACCAATGAACACAAAGATTCCTAGCATACCACTAAAAATATTTAGACTTTTCCATCGTGGACATCATATACTCATCATACAACTTATCACGCCAACAAACATTCTCAAACAACCTATACCTCCCATAGATAATGCACGACTCACCCAAAGACTCTATACAACAACGTCCATCTTCCAAGCATGATTCAATAAATTTTTAAGGAGAGTCTTGGGTTACCTTGTTCTTCTCATTGAGAAGAATTTGAGTGCCCACGGATGGAAGGGAATGGGAGTCATCGCCACTGTTGTTTAATTCGTTGGTTGGTGGCAATGATAAAATCAAAGGAGCTTCTTGTTAGGCCTCTTCAACAAGGATAAGAGGAAGGGCAAGATGGATGTTCTCAACCACCTCTTGGCTTGGAGCTTCAACAATAGCTTCAAAAGCCTCACAAGGTTCAATGTAAGCTCCTTCATCGGGCAAGGAATCGACCTTTGCTTGCTTAACCTCTTCGGCCACGTCATTTGTATGCTCTTCCACGCCAAAAGAATCCTCAATCCAAGCTCTAACCATAGCCATTGTCGGACATTGTAAAGCATCGTGTCCCACACATCTACATTTAACACACTTCCGGGATTGACCTTGGAGATTCAAAGCAATGTTGTTCAATTTGACCTTAAGGTTCTCAAGAGTCCGCTCGATGGTGGAGAAATCGTTTCTTAAAGGTGGTGGTGAGTCGGTTCTCGAGAGCTCGAAGTTGAGAATCTATGGCAACGACTTGATTTCTCTCGAGTGGAGCCGTCTTCGCCATCCATATTGATGGATGGGTGAAGGACGGATTGTGTTTGGGTTGTTTTTGTGGAGTTTAGGGGTTCTTTTGTAGTTGGATAGTGTTTGGCTAAGGGTTCTTTATGTTTTTTTTTCACTTAGACATTTCATCGAACACCTTCGGTACACTGATTTCCAACCTTTCCTCAAAGCTCCAAATGACTTCAAATCCAACAAATACAAACACAATACTATGTATTCCAACGCTCTTGGATAGCAAAGATAATGGGGATCACCAATATTTGTATACTATCCACAAAAACCAACACTAGAGAACACACTAGCAAGAACAATGAAAAAACTCAAGCTAAATGAATAACCAAGGCTCTGATACCAAATGGAGCGTGCACGTTGAGGGGAGTAATGAAATAGCTTGAGTTGGAGATGGATGAGAGGAGACAAACCCATTGAACACCCATAATCATAGA
This sequence comes from Portulaca oleracea, assembly GCA_029582165.1. Classification (NCBI taxonomy): domain Eukaryota; kingdom Viridiplantae; phylum Streptophyta; class Magnoliopsida; order Caryophyllales; family Portulacaceae; genus Portulaca; species Portulaca oleracea. Next base: position 4,568,128 of record CM055878.1, on the reverse strand, counting down.
GTTGAAATATTATGCAATTTCAACCATCCATGCTTGAACTATCACCAATAACCTAGAACAAAGATCAATAACAATGAAGAAGAACCAAATCAGTCAACCACAAGCATAAGCACCAAATGGGATTGGATATGACCCTTAGATAATGGTAGAACCACCACCAATGGCCTAATACCCCACCATGATCATCATAAAGGAAACATCCACCAAATGATCAATAAAGAGATGACTTGAAACACCACCAAAATAACTTGGATAATAAAGATTTTCGGAAGAAAACTAGGGGAAACCATAAAAAATGCATAACCTTTCTTGGAAAATAAGCTAAGAGGATATTTATACTAATGGGGAAAATTAAAACAAAACATGGTATTTGGACACAAAAACACGCGTCCAAGCAAGACAGGCAGGGGAAGGTCGCGGGTGTGACCCCATGCGTCACGGATGCGATGTCCTTCTAGATGCTGCAGTTAGCAATTGGCAGAAGGAGGTCGCGAGTGCGCCTTAAAATATCGCGGGCGCGACACCCTTCTGGCAGTTTTTTTCTACTGAATTCAAAAGCGCATAACTTCTTCATCCAAGCTCTGTTTTGGGAACATAAGATATGGATGGAAAGCTCTCGGTGTGTACTTTAAGCTCTGTTTTGGGCACATAAGATATAGATGTTTTATTGAAGGAGTTATGACCGAAAGAGTGAAGGCACGTCCATTTCAACAACCCACGTTGACCCTTTTCCGCTTATTCTTGCCGAAGGACTCCGAACCCTTTTAAAGGCCCGAAATGTGTCCCGATGTGGACTCGTAGCTCCACTCCCATGGTCCGGGGTCCCACTTAAAGTGGATACCACATCCAATGATAACCCGAATACGCCTCCAAGGGCCCGGGTCCACCTTAAAATGCATGTCGCACCCGATCTTGAAGTCCTTTTTTCTCTTGTTTTGTAAAGTGGGTGCGGGAAAGCTTGGTGACCATGATTTTCGTGGCTCGGGGCCCGACCCAATACGCTCCATGCTTCCCTTCTTGAAAAATAGTTGCCCAAAACTCTTGGGAGTTAAGATGAAGGCACTTTCCATGGCTCGCCCACCCGTTGCTTGAACTCTCTAACAAACCGATCATGATCACACTATGAACTCCACCCTTCTTGAATGAATTTGAATTCTTGAAGAGGTTTAGGGGTGAAGGACAAAGGACGGAAGTATGAACATTTTGTGGAGTTCGGGAACGCTCAACCTCACTAAGCTTGCTACGCCGTAATGACAAAGCCAAGAATCGCTTGTCCTCACCACGAGCAAACTCATCCCGTGTGACGCTCGATAGGAAGTTCCTCAACTCACTTCCCACCCAGGTTTTATTTTTCGGGGTTAACTATGGTTTCAAAGGCATAGGAAGGACACGGTGTAGGAAACACCAAATGCGGGGCATAAGAGCATCAACATAGCTCCAGAATAGGGAAAGTAGCGAAAGTGTGATGGACAATGACCCAACTAACATCTGAATAGAATTCTCGAACAACCAATGACGACCAAATAACATGTATGACTCTTTCAAAGACTTCACGCCACTACGACCAATATTCAAATAATATCCATTGAGGGATGACACAAATGACGATCTTATAAACACGGGTTTAGCTTGAATCAAGGTTTCATCAAACCCAAACTTGTCATCAGACACCAAATGAACACAAAGATTCCTAGCATGCCACTAAAAATATTTAGACTTTTCCATCGTTGACATCACATACTCATCATACAACTTATCCCGTGAACAAACATTCTCAAACAACCTATACCTCCCATAGATCATGCACGACTCACCCAAAGACTCTATACAAGAACGTCCATCTTCCAAGCATGATTCAATAAATTTTAAAGGAGAGTCTTGGGTTACCTTGTTCTTCTCATTGAGAAGAATTTGAGTGCCCACGGATGGAAGGGAATGGGAGTCATCGCCATTGTTGTTTAATTCCTTGGTTGGTGGCAATGATAAAATCAAAGGAGCTTCTTCTTGGGCCTCTTCAACAAGGACAAGAGGAATCGCAAGATCGATGTTCTCAACCACCTCTTGGCTTGGAGCTTCAACAATAGCTTCGGAAGCCTCATAAGGTTCAACGGAAACTCCTTCATCCGGCAAGGAATCGACCTTTGCTTGCTTAACTTTTTCGGCCACGTCACTTGTATGCTCTTCCACGCCAAAAGATTCCTTAATCCAAGCTCTAACCGTAGCCATTGTCGGACATTGCAAAGCATCGTGTCCCATAAATCTACATTTGACACACTTCCAAGATTGACCATGGAATTTGATAGCAATGTTGTTTAATTTGACCTTAAGGTTCTCAAGAGTCCGCTCGATGGTGGAGAAATCGTTTCTCAAAGGTGGTGGTGAGTCGGTTCTCGAGAGCTCGAAGTTGAGAACTATGGCGACGCTTGATTTCTCTCGAGTGGAGCTATTTTCGCCATCTATATCGATGGAAGGGTGAAGGACGGATTGTGTTCGGGTTGTTTTTATGGAGTTTGGGGTTCTTTTGTCGTTGGATAGTGTTTGGCTAAGGGTTCTTTATGTTTTTTCCACTCAGACATTTCATCGAACAACTTCGATACACTGATTTCCAAGTTCTCCTCAAAGCTCCAAATGACTTCAAATCGAACAAATACAAACACAATACAATGTATTCCAACGCTCTTGGATAGCAAAGATAATGGGGATCACTAATATTTGTATACAATCCACAAAAACCAACACTAGAGAACACACTAGCAAGAACAATGAAAAAACTCAAGCTAAATGAATAACCAAGACTCTGATACCAAATGGAGTGTGCGCGTGGAGGGGAGTAATGAAATAGCTTGACTTGGAGATGGATGACAGGAAACAAACCCATTAAACACCCATAATCATAGAGTTGAAATATGATGCAATTTCAACCATCCATGCTTGAACTATCAACAATAACCTTGAACAAAGATCAATAACAATCAAAAAGAACCAAATGAATCAACCACACGCTTGAGCACCAAATGGGATTGAATATGACCCTTAGATAAAGGTAGAACCACCACCAATGGCCTAACACCCCACCATGATCATCATAAAGGAAACATCCACCAAATGATCAATAACGAGATGACTTGAAACACCACCAAAATAACTTGTATAAAGTAATCAAGATTTTTGTGAGAAAACTAGGGGAAACCCTAAAAAATGCATAAACATGTTCATAATCATCAAAAGCTTTCTTGGAAAATAAGCTAAGAAGGTATTTATACTAATGGGGAAAATTAAAACAAAACATAGCATTAGGACACAAAATTTCAGACCCGTAGAAGTTTTATTTAAGGATTTATGACCCAAAGAGTGAAGGCACGTCCATTTCAACTACCCACGTTGACCCTTATCCGCTTATTCTTACCGAAAGACTCCGAACCCTTTTAAAGGCCTGAAGTATGTCCCGATGTGGACCCATAGCTCCACTCCCATGGCCCCGGGTCCCACTCGAAGTGGATACCACATCCAATGATGACCTGAATGCGCCTCCACGAGCCTGGGTCCACCATAAAATACATGCCGCACCCAATCATGAAGTCCTTTTTCTCTTGTTTTATGAAGGGGGTGCGGGAAAGCATGGTGACCATGATTTTCGTCGCTCGAGGCCTGACCCGATATGCTCCATACTCCCCTTCTTGAAAAAGAGTTGCCCTCAACACTTGGGAGTTAAGATGAAGGCACTTTCCATGGCTCGCCCACCCGTTGCTTGAACCCTTTAACAAACAAATCGTGATTACACTATGAACTCCACCCTTCTTGAATGAATAGGAATTCTTGAAGAGGTTTAGGGGCGAAGGACGAAGGACGGAAGTAGGAACATTTTGCTGAGTTAGGGAATGCTCAACCTCATTAAGCTTGCTACGCGGTAATGACAAAGCGAAGAACCGCTTGTCCCCACCACGAGCACACTCATCTCCTGTGTCGCTCCATAGGAGGTTCCTCAACTCACTTCCCACCCAAGTTTTGTTTTTCTGGGTTAACGGTGATTTAAAAGGCATAGGAAGGACACGATGTAGGAAACACTAAATGAGTGGCATAAGAGCATCAACATAGCTCCAGAATTGGGAAAGTAGCGAGAGTGTTATGGACAATGACCCAACCAACATTTGAATAGAATTCTCGAACAACCAGTGACGACCAAATAACATGTATGACTCATTCAAAGAGTTCACGTCACCACGACCAATATTCAAATAATATCCATTGAGGGATGACACAAATGACGAGCTCATAAATATGGGTTGAGCTAGAATAGAGGTTTCATCAAACCCAAACTTGTCACTTGACACCTAATCAACACTAAGATTCCTAGCATGCCTCTCAAAATATTTAGACTTTTTCATCGTGGACATCACATACTCAACATACAACTTCTCACGCCAAAAAACATTCTCAAACAACCAATGCCTCCCACAGATCATGCACGACTCATCCAAAGACTCTATACAATAACGTCCATCTTCGAAGAATGATTCAATAAATTTTATAGGAGAATCTTGGGTTACCTTGTTCTTCTCATGGAGAAAAATTTGAGTGCCCAAGGATGGAAGGGAATGGAAGTCATCGCCATTTTTGTTTAATTCCTAGGTTGGTGGCAATGATAAAATCAAAGGAGCTTCTTCTTGGGCCTCGGTAACAAGGATAAGAGGAAGGGCAAGATCGATGTTCTTAACCACCTCTTGGCTTGGAGCTTCAACAATAGCATCGGAAGCCTCACAAGGTTCAATGGAAGCTCCTTCTCGGGAAAGGAATCGACCTTTGCTTGCTTAACTTTTTCGGCCACGTAACTTGTATGCTCTTCCACGCCAAAAGATTCCTCAATCCAAGCTCTAACCATAGCCATTGTCGGACATTGCAAAGCATCGTGTCCCACACATCTACATTTGACACACTTCCGGGATTGACCTTGGAGGTTCAAAGAAATGTTGTTTAATTTGACCTTAAGGTTCTCAAGAGCCCGCTCGATGGTGGAGAAATCGTTTCTCAAAGGTGGTCGTGAGTCGGTTCTCGAGAGCTCGAAGTTGAGAACTATGGCGACGACTTGATTTCTCTTGAGTGGAGCTATTTTTGCTATCCATATCGAAGGAAGGGTGAAGGACGAACTGTGTTTGGGTTGTTTTGTGGAGTTTGGGGGTTCTTTTGTGGTTGGATAGTGTTTGGCTAAGGGTTCTTTATGTTTTTTTCACTTAGACATTTCATCAAACACCTTCCGTACACTGATTTCCAACTTCTCTTGAAAGCTCCAAATGACTTCAAATCGAACAAATACAAACACAATACAATGTATTCCAACGCTCTTGGATAGCAAAGATAATGGGGATCACCAATATTTGTATACAATCCACAAAAACCAACACTATAGAACACACTAGCAAGAACAATGAAAAAACTCAAGCTAAATGAATAACCAAGGCTATGATACCAACTGGAGTGTGCGCGTGGAGGGGAGTAACGAAATAGCTTGAGTAGGAGATGGATGAGAGGAGACAAACCCGTTGAACACCCATAATCATAGAGTTGAAATATGATGCAATTTCAACCATCCATGCTTGAACTATCAACAATAACCTTGAACAAAGATCAATAACAATGAAGAAGAACCAAATCAATCAACCATACGCTTGAGCACCAAATGGGATTGGATATGACCCTTGGATGAAGGTAGAACCACCACCAGTGGTCTAACACCCCACCATGATCATCATAAAGGAAACATCCACCAAATGATCAATAAAGAGATGACTTCAAACACAACCAAAATAACTTGGATAAAGTAATCAAGATTGTTCGGAGAAAACTAGGGGAAACCCTAAAAAATGCATAAGCATGTTCATAATCATCAAAAGCTTTCTTGGAAAATAAGCTAAGAGGGTATTTATACTAATGGCGAAAATTAAAACAAAACATAGCATTAGGACACAAAAACACGCATCGTAGCAAGCCAGGCAGGGGAAGGTCGCGGGTGCGACGTCCTTCTAGATGCAGCAGTCAGCAACTGGCAGAAGGAGGTAGCGAGTGCGACCTAATGTGTCGCGGGCGCGACACCCTTCTGGGCAGTTGTTTTATACCGACTTCAAACGCGCATAACTACTTCATCCGAGCTCTGTTTAGGGCCGATAAGATATCGATGAAATGCTCTCGGTGTGTACTTTAAGCTCTTAAAATTTGAGACCCGTAGAAGTTTTCTTGAAGGAGTTATATTCAGAGATTGAAGGCGCGTCCATTTCAACAACCCACGTTGACCCTTTTCCGCTTATTCTTGTCGAAGGACTCTGAACCCTTTTGAAGGCCCGACGTATGTCCTGATGTAGACCCGTAGCTCCACTCCCATGGTCTGAGGTCCTACTTGAAGTGGATACCACATCCAATGATCACCCGAATGCGCCTCCAAGGTTCCAGGTCCACCTTAAAATGCATGTCGCTCCCAATCTTGAAATCCTTTTTCTCTTGATTTATGAAGGGGGTGCGGGAAAGCTTGTGACTATGATTTTCGTGTTCAGACCCCGACCCAATACGCTCCATACTCCCCTTCTTGAAAAAGAGTTGCCCTCAACTCTTGGAAGTTAAGATGAAGGCACTTTCAATTCCATGGCTCGCCCACCCGTTGCTTGAACCCTCTAACAAACCGATCGTGATCACACTATGAACTCCGCCCTTCTTGAATGAATAGGAATTCTTGAAGAGGTTTAGGGGTGAAGGACTAAGGACGGAAGTAGGAACATTTTTTGGAGTTAGGGAACGCTCAACATCGCTAAGCTTGCTACGCGGTAATGACAAAACCAAGAATCGCTTGTCCTCACCACAAGCACACTCATCCCGTGTGTCGCTCGATACGAGGTTCCTCAACTCACGTCCCATCCAGGATTTGTTTAAGTGGGTTAACGGTGGTTTCAAAGGCATAGGAAGGACATGGTGTAGGAAACACCAAATGAGGGGCATAAGAGCATCAACACAGCTCCAGAATAGAAAAAGTAGCGAGAGTGTGATGGACAATGACCCAACCAACATCTAAATAGAATTCTCGAACAACCAATGACGACCAAATAACATGTATGACTCATTCAAAGAGTTCACGTCACCACGACCAACATTCAAATAATATCCATTGAGGGATGACACAAATGACGAGCTCATAAACATGGGTTAAGCTAAAATCAAGGTTTCACCAAACCCAAACTTGTCACTAGATACCAAATGAACACCAAGATTCCTAGCATGCCACTCAAAATATTTAGACTTTTCCATCGTGGACATCACATACTCATCATACAACTTATCACGCCAACAAACATTCTCAAACAACCAATACCTCCCATAGATCATGCGCGACTCACCCAAAGACTCTATACAACAACGTCCATCTTCCAAGCATGATTCAATAAATTTTATAGGAGAGTCTTGGGTTACCTTATTTTTCTCATGGAGAAGAATTCGAGTGCCCACGGATGGAAGGGAATGGGAGTCATCGCCATTGTTGTTTAATTCCTTGGTTGGTGGGAATGATAAAATCAAACGAGATTCTTCTTGGGGCTATTCAACAAGGATAAGAAGAAGGGCAAGATCGATGTTCTCAACCACCTCTTGGCTTGGAGCTTCAACAATAGCTTCGGAAGCCTCACAATGTTCAACGGAAGCTCCTTCGTCGGGCAAGGAATCGACCTTTGCTTGCTTAACTTCTTCGGCCACGTCACTTGTATGCTCTTCCACGCCAAAAGATTCCTCAAACCAAGCTCTAATTATAGCCATTATCGGACATTGCAAAGCATCGTGTCCCACACATCTACAGTTGACACATTTCTGGGATTGATCTTGGAGGTTCAAAGCAATGTTGTTCAATTTGACTTTAACGTTCTCAAGAGTCTGCTCAATGGTGGAGAAATCAAATCTCAAAGGTGGTGGTGACTAGGTTCTCGAGAGCTTGAAGTTGAGAACTATGGCGACGACTTGATTTCTCTAGTGGAGCTATTTTCACCATCCATATTGAAGGAAGGGTGAAGGACGGATTGTGTTTGGATTGTTTTTGTGGAGTTTGGGGGTTCTTTTGTCGTTGGATAGTGTTTAGCTAAGGGTTCTTTGTGTTTTTTTCACTCAGACAATTCATCGAACACCTTCCGTGCACTGTTGTCCAGCTTCCCCTCAAAGCTCCAAATGACTTCAAATTAACCAAATACAAACACAATAAACTGTATTCCAACGCTCTTGGATAGCAAATGGAATGGGGATCACCAATATTTGTATACAATCCACAAAACCCAACACTAGAGAACACACTAGCAAGAACAATGATAAAACTCAAGCCGAGACAAACCCATTGAACACCCATAATCATAGAGTTGAAATATAATGCAATTTCAACCATCCATACTTGATGTATCAATAATAACCTTGAACAAAGATCAATAACAATGAAGAAGAACCAAATCAATCAACCACATGCTTGAGCACCAAATGGGATTTGATATGACCCTTGAATAAAGGTAGGATAACCACCAATGGCCTAACACCCTACCATGATCATCATAAAGGAAACATCCACCAAATGATCAATAAACAGATGACTTGAAACACAACCGAAATAACTTGGATAAAGTAATCAAGATTTTTTGGAGAAAACTAGGGGAAACCCTAAAAAATGCATAAGCATGTTCATAATCATCAAAAGCTTTCTTGGAAAATAAGCTAAGAGGGTATTTATACTACTGGGGAAAATTAAAACAAAACATAGCATTTGGACACAAAAACACGCGTGTGACCCATGCGTCGCGGGTGCGACGTCCTTCTGGATGCAGCAGTCAGCAACTAGAAGAAGGAGGTCGCGTGTGCGACCAAAAGTGTCGCAGGCACGACACTCTTCTTGGCAGATTTTTACTGCCGACTTCAAACGCTCATAACTTCTTCATCCGAGCTCTGTTTTGGGCCCATAAGATATCGATGGAAAGCTCTTTGAGACCCATAGAAGTTTCATTGGAGGGGTTATGACCCAAAGAGTAAAAGCACGTCCATTTCAACAACCCACGTTGACCCTTTTCCGCTTATTCTTGCCGAAGGACTCCGAACCCTTTTAAAGTCCCGAAGTATGTCCCGATGTGGACCCGTAGTTCCACTCCCATGGTCTGAGGTCCAACTTGAAGTGGATACCACATCCAATGATGACCCGAATGCGCCTCCAAGGTCCCGGGTCCACCTTAAAATCTATGTCGCACCCGATATTGAAGTCCTTTTTCTCTTGTTTTATGAAGGGGGTGCAAGAAAACTTGGTGACCATGATTTCGTGGCTCGGGGCCCGACCCGATACGCTCCATACTCCCCTTCTTGAAAAAGAGTTGCCCTCAACTCATGGGAGTTAAGATTAAGGCACCTTCCATGGCTCGCCCACGCATTGCTTGAACCCTCTAACAAACCAATCGTGATCACACTATGAACTTCATCCTTCTTGAATGACTAGGAATTCTTGAAGAGGTTTAGGGGTGAAGAACAAAGGACGGAAGTAGGAATATTTTGTGGAGTTAGGGAACGCTCAACCTCACTAAGCTTGCTACGCGGTTTTGTGGGTTAACGGTGGTTTCAAAGGTATAGGAAGAACACGGTGTGTGAAACACCAAATGAAGGGCATAAGAGCATCAACATAGCTCCAGAATAGGGAAAGTAGCGAGGGTGTGATGGACAATGACCCAACCAACATTTGAATAGAATTCTCGAACAACCAATGACAACCAAATAACATGTATGACTCATTCAAAGAGTTCACATCACCACGACCAACATTCAAATAATATCCATTGAGGGATGACACAAATGACAATCTCATAAACATGGCTTGAATTAGAATCAAGGATTCATCAAACCCAAACTTGTCACTTGACACCAAATGAACACCAAGATTCCTAGCATGCAACTCAAAATATTTAGACTTTTCCATGGACATCACATACGCATCTTACAACTTATCACGCCAACAAACATTCTTAATCAACTAATCCATTGTTGTTTAATTCCCTTGTTGGTGGGAATGATAAAATCAAAGGAGCTTCTTCTTGGGCCTCTTCAACAAGGATAAGAGGAAGGGTAAGATCAATGTTCTCGACCACCTCTTGGCTTGGAGCTTCAACAATAGCTTCGGAAGCCTCACAAGGTTCAACGGAAGCTCCTTCGTCGGGCAAGGAATCGACCTTTGCTTGCTTAACTTCTTCGGCCACGTCACTTGTATGCTCTTCCACGCCAAAAGATTCCTCAATCCAAGCTCTAACCATAGCCATGTCGGACATTGCAAAGCATCGTGTCCCACACATCTACATTTGACACACTTCCAAGATTGACCTTGGAGGTTCAAAGCAATGTTGTTCAATTTGACCATAAGGTTCTCAAAAGTCCGCTCGATGGTGGAGAAATTGATTCTCAAAGGTGGTGGTGAGTCGGTTCTCGAGAGCTCGAAGTTGAGAACTATGGCGACGGCTTGATTTCTCTCCAGTAGGGCTATTTTCACCATCCATATCGAAGGAAGGGTGAAGGACGGATTTTGTTTGGGTTGTTTTTGTTGAGTTTGGGGGTTTTTTTGTAGTTGGATAGTGTTTGGTTAAGGGTTCTTTGTGTTTTTTTCACTCAGACAATTCATCGAACAACTTTCGTGCACTGATGTCCAACTTCTCCTCAAAGCTCCAAATGACTTCAAATCCAACAAATACAAACACAATACAATGTATTCCAACACTCTTTGATAGCAAAGGGAATAAGGATCACCAATATTTGTATACAATCCACAAAAACCAACACTAGAGAACACACCAGCAAAAACAATGAAAAAACTCAAGCTAAATGAATAACTAAGGTTCTGATACCAAATGGAGCTTGCGCGTGGAGGGGAATAATGAAATAGCTTGAGTTGGAGATGGATGAGAGGAGACAAACCCATTGAACACACATAATCATTGAGTTGAAATATGATGCTATTTCAACCATCCATGCTTGAACTATCAACAATAACCTTGAACAAAGATCAATAACAATGAAGAAGAACCAAATCAATAAACCACACGCTTGAGCACAAAATGGGATTGGATATGACCCTTAGATAAAGGTAGAACCACCACCAATGGCCTAACACCCCACCATGATCATCATAAAGGAAACATCCACCAAATGATCAATAAACAGATGACTGTAAACACAACCGAAATAACTTGGATAAAGTAATCAAGATTTTTGGGAGAAAACTAGGGGAAACCCTAAAAAATGCATAAGCATGTTCATAATCATCAAAATCTTTCTTGGAAAATAAGCTAAGAGGGTATTTATTCTAATGGGAAAAATTAAAACAAAACATAGCATTTGGACACAAAAACACGCGTCGCAGCAAGCCAGGCAGGGGAATGCCGCGGGTGCGACCCTATGCGTCACGGATGCGATGTCCTTCTGGATGCAGTAGTCTACAACTGGCAGAAGGAGGTCGCGAGTGCGACCTAAAGTGTCGCGGGCGCGACACCCTTTTGGGCTGTTTTTTTCTGCCGACTTCAAACGCGCATAACTTCTTCATCCGAGCTCTATTTTGGGCCCATAAGTTATCGATGGAAAGCTCTCGTTGTGTACTTTAGGCTCCAAAAATTTGAGACCCATAGAAGTTTTCTTGATGGAGTTACGATGCAAAGAGTGAAGGAACGTCCATTTCAACAACCCACATTGACCCTTTTCCGCTTATTCTTACCGAAGGACTTTGAACCCTTTTAAAGGCCCGAAGTATGTCCCGATGGGGACCCATTGCTCCACTCCCATGGTCCAGGGTCTCACTTGAAGTGGATACCATATCTATTGATGACCCAAATACGCCTCCAACCTCCCGGGTCTACCTTAAAATGCACGTCGCACCCGATCTTGAAGTCCTTTTTCTCTTGTTTTATGAAGGGGGTGCGGGAAAGCTTGGTGACCATGATTTTCGTGGCTCGGGGCCCGACCCGATACGCTCCACATAGTGTCCTGCTAGGCTTCCTCCATGAACTTCTAAGATAAGAAGCTCTCTAAGACTGCTCTTGGGATTACACAGCTGATTCCCATGAAATTAGAAACCCTTCTCCACATGATATTGATTCTGAGGATGTTTCTTGCATGCTTCATAGACCTCCTTGAAATCTTCATCTCCAGCATATAACTCTTTGATATATTCAAGCCCTAATACACGTGAATCAAGGACATGAAGTAATAAGTACCTTCTTGATAAGGCGTCAGCTCCCTTGTTCAAGTGACCAACTTTGTGTTGAATAACAATGTGATAGGCTTGCATGAATTCGACCCACTTAGCATGGCGTGGGGTTTAACTTGTGTTGCCCTTGGATATACTTCAATGCTTCATGATCCCTGTGTAGAATAAACTCGTTGCCAATAAGATAGTGTCTCCAATGCTCCATGGCTCAAATAATAGCATAGATCGAACTCCTTGTCATAAGTACTATATTTCTTCCTTGCATCACTGAGTTTCTCACTGTAATAGGCCAGAGGTCGACCTTCTTGAGATAATACAGCTCCAATACTGTAATGCCCTGAAAATTTAATTCTAAACTTAACGATCAAAGTCAAACGTTGACTAACAATAACAGGAGAAGTCTCATTTTTTTTCTTTTTAATTGGGCGTTACTGTTGTATCCCCGAAGAAATACAAGGCAAGAAAGGAAAACTAACAACTAATCATTTTTACTTCAATTTAACAAACGAAAGAAACTTCAATTCTAGAAACAACACAAACTAAGCATTACTAACTTCAACTCTAGAATATAAACTAAATTTTATTCATAGAACTTCTAACTTCAATCTATCGTCCTCACTTCTAGTTCACGTTCTCATCACAGAACTCTTCACTTGAAAACAAAACACTTAAAAACATGAGGAGGACTTAATAATGTCTACCCCTAACTGTTAAAACAGTTTAAAATCCATTTCAATTCATTTTTGGGGGAGGAGTGAACAAGTCAAACCTTTTCAAAACCAACTTTCTTTCTCAACCAACCATAACGATTTTTCAAATTTATTAAGCGAGCGGACCTTGCTTATTTGGCCCTTGAAGTCAAATACTTCACTATAATCATATCTCAATCTCAATATCAATCTCAATATCAATCTCAATCATACGGATGGTCATCCATTTCACACACGTGCATAAAATTAACCCCGGGGAAGTAGCACTTATTAGGCATTCATGATCTCTTGACAACCTCCCTGCAGGAACAAATCCTGGTCTTTGGGACATTGTCCGAACACACAACGATATCAGGGCCTCCCCTGGTCTCTTGACAACCTCCCTGCAGCAACAGATCCTGCTGTTTGGGACGTTGCCCGAACCCGCATTTACGTCTCATTTGAATTATTAGAACGGTTTAATAACAGAACTTTCCAGTCTCAATCAAGCAATTCCTAATTTCCAAAATCATTTCTAAATCACGCATAAAAGACTGTCCACATTTTACCAACTCAGAAGAATATAATCAACATCCAAAATAGACATCCAATTTTACCATAAAATCCCTTCGAGACGCAAACCGCAAAATAACTTAAAAATCAACAAAACAATTAAAATGCACCCTAGCGGGATTTAGGACATAGACATTACCTCGATGTCTTCACTTCACTTCACTTCAACGAACACACTTGAGCTCACTAAACGAACGGTCTAGTTCGCGCCTATGAATAGAATAAATTTCTATAATCAATAACGTCCTCTCGAAGTTAGTACTCAATACATTCTACCTCACTCCACCCTAGGAATACTATAAGGTTCCCATCATTCAAGTAATATAATAACATATTCGAACTACACATCACATTCATATAAATAAAACACATTTATAATCACATAATAAAATGACAGATTACTATACTCGCACTGCAAAGGCCAGCTCCTACAAATTAATTAACACAAAAAATTCTCAAATGAACCCATTAATTCTCATTTAAACACATAAACCTAAATTCACATTAATAACAAAAATAAAAGACTAAACTTTGGACATTTAACTTCAAAACACATAACAAAACAACAAAAGGTATTATTTTACCAAATATAAATAAATTAAACCTTTTTAATAAGTAAAGAACTCGATAATAACATAATAATCACATAAATACATACTAATAACATAATATAATATTAGTACATAAAATTTGAAACTTTAATAAGTATAACGCATTATAAAACTTATAATAATAACAATAAGAGGAGCTTTAGAATGCTCTTTTGGAAATTATAAGATAATTTTACATAAAGAAAAATCCAATAGTAACATAATAATAGTATAAACACGTAATAATCACATAGTAACAACATAAAAACATAAGGTTCGAAATTTTGATAAATATATATTCTAAACTTATAAATAATGGAAAAAGAGGTTCTAAACACTTTTAACTAATTACAATATAACATTTAAGCATATAAACAATACTTAATTTAAACTCTAATAATTCACAAAATAAAACTAAAATTAAACAATTTACTTACGAATATGAAATTATTTGCGAGGAAAAACAGAAATTCACTTAGTTAATAAAATAGTCAGCATTATAACTAGACCATAATCACACACCTAGAATTAAACACAACTATACCAACACGAAAACCCAAATTTATTATCAAACAATGACTCAAATAATCAAATAATTAACTAAAGATCAAATCTTTGTCATTAAAACTTTAACAAAACAGTACACACAAAGGGTTTTAATCACAAGACAAACAAACTAAAAAAAATAAAAACTTTCTACGTGAGATTTTGTAATTAGTGGAGCAAACATTCAACCTAACTATTCACCCCATAATCCTAACTTGCATCCCTACTTGTCCAGGAAGTACCCCAACCTCCAGCTCATACTTACAACTTCAACATACTTAAACAATATACCAACAATGCTAATACACTAATCATGTATGAAACACCACAAATAAGAATAAGAATTATTGCATGAAAAAGAACAATGGTATCAACACTACAAACACTAGGATTAGAGTTTACTAGAGAGGGGTGGATTGGCAGCGGTAGGGTGGAGTCCAGCGGCGAGGGCGTCAGTTGGGTCGTCGTCGGTAGCCGGAAGGGTCAGCGGAGTCACGACGGAGGGCACGGTGGTGGCCAGCGTTCGATACACAGTAGCAACACAACACCTCGTTACGGCAAGAATAACGACTCCGTGAGCGATAATCGACGCGGCCGACTACCGGGAGTAAGCGGCGACGGTTTCTGACAAGGTGAGGCAGTGCTCGGTGGTCGTAGGTGGTGGCGCGCGGCGGCTGGGATGATGGAGGCCTGGCAGTGGCGGAACAAAACCAGAGAAGAAGGGGAGGGAGAGAGAGAGAGAACAGAAACAGAGAGTAGACGATGGCGGTGGTCCGTGGTCCGTGGTGGTTTCCGGTGGCGACTAGGGTGGCGTGAAGGCAGCGGTTGAGTCTAGTGTTGATGGTACTGACAGCAGAGAGAGGGATGAGGGAGAGAGTATTAGGGTTAGAGTTTAGTATGGTTTGGCCATAATTAGCATATATATTAACTATAATTAACAATAAAAATAATAAATCAGTAAAATAAATTTATAGCCCCTACTGCTATTAATAGTAGTAAGGAAAAATATAAATTTTATTTTCTAAAATAATAATAATAATAATCCTTATAATAGCCACATAATTAAATAGAAGAAAAACACATACTAATCAAATACTAACACATGAAATTACTAAAATACCCCTACACCCATGCACATAGAAAATTCCTAAAATACCCTTGTCAGTCTCTCAACGGTCCTACAAGCTCTAGTGTTTGCAGAAATAAACACCGATAAAATCTCAAAATTTAACGGAGTCAACTTAAATAACTAGCGACGTCACGGTCAACGTATTCGAATTTTTGGGGGTTTTACAAATACCAACTCCAGAAGTGTCACATTCAACTTCAAACTTCTTATCAAAGCTTGGTAAGGCTAGCACAGGGGCGGTGCAAAGCTTCTCTTTGATAATTTCGAAGGCTTGTTGGGCTGCTGGTGTCCATGAGAACTCTTTTGACTTCAATAGCTCGGTCATAGGTGCTAGAATAGCACTGAAATTCTTCACAAACCTCCTATAGAAAGAGGCTAAACCGTGGAAGCTCCGAACTTCATGAATACTGGTAGGAGTAGGTCACTCCTTGATAGCTTTGACCTTTTCTTCATCAACTTGGATCCCATCAGCCGAGGGTACTGATAACTGCATTTTATGGCTATGTTTTTAGGGGTTTTCGATAGTGGTTTATGGATAATTTTATGTGTAAATCTTGATTTATACCCCCTATTTCTCTATTATGTTCGGTGTTGTTTTTTATGAAAAGTTGCAGATTTGGGAACAAAACACCAGCTTTGGGAACATTTTTCGCAGATTCCACGACACCACAGACCTCCAAATGTCAACAACAGGCCGTGGGATGAATTTCAACGCAAACGGAGCTGAAACCGGGCAACCAGAGGCCACCACGGTCAGCCCGTGAGGCTCGCCATGGTCCATGTACGGACTGTACGGACCTAGGCAGACTGCGTGTGTAAGTTGGTTGTTTTCGCGAGTAGAAAAGGAAGGCATCAACGGTTTTTGAGAATGAATTCATTATTCTATCATTCTGCCTTCGTTCTGAGGCCGTCAAGGAGAGAAAAGAGAGCCCTAATACTTCCATTCTACTCCTCTTCCCCACCATCAAGATTCAAGATCGAATCGATTCAAGAGAAACCATGATCAAGATTCGCGAAGGAAAAAAGCGACGTTCGTGGAGAAGGTTCTACCCCGGGATCGAAAGGCTCGACGGGTTGTATTCTTCACAATTTTATTCTTTCTTTTTTATTTCCTTGTTAGTTTTGAGATTCGATTATGATGTTTGGAACTTGTTTTGTGTTTTCATTGGATATGAGTGAGTAGATTTCTTGAATTCTAGGGTTTTGCAACCCGAAACAATGTAGTTTCATTGTTATTAGTATGTGCATGAATTCTTGTTATGAATCAATTGAAGGTTGTGTTTTACATGTTCATGTGTGTTCTTTGAGCGCTCGAATATTCATGAGTTTGAGATTAACCTGAGAAGTACCGAAAGGTGAATTAGGGTAATCTGACTACCAACCTGTCTACCTAGGTTTACGAAAGTTGAGAAAGGAGTAGTGAACTAGGGAATCATTAGATAACCTGACTTTTTTGAGACCTTCAATTCTGTTTAACCTAAAAGGTATACGAAATTTGTTGATTAGGTTGTTTAGAATAATTCTATTTAGCATCGAAAGGGCGATAGGATTCAGAGGTTGTCGATTCTTGATTCATTCTTGAATGTATGATTGTGCAGGCTAGGTTTTAGTAATCGAACTCGTTGTTAGGTTAGCATTTCCCTAGAAGTCTTTCTCTCTTGATTAGAACTTTTGATTGATTTTTCCTTGCTTTATTAGTTTGATTAGTTGTTAAACCTTTTTCAAAACCTAAAACCTGAATAGCTTAGCAATCGAGATAGAGATTAGTTTTCTATGCTGCTAAGTGAGTCCCAGTAGGATCGAACTTGACGTGCTACTACTACACCGTGCGCTTGCGGCCCTGTTAGGTACGTAGCAAAGAAAGACTACTTTGATGGTGAAGAAGTGACACTTAGCTAAGTTGCCATATAACTTCTCGTGAGCCAATATATCCAAGACCGATCTAAGATGATTGACGTGATCCTCTTCAGTCTTGCTATACACAAGTATGTCATCAAAGTAGAGGACAACACACTTGCCAATAAGGGGCTTCAAACCTAGTTCATCAATCTCATAAAAGTGGAAGGTGCATTAGTTATACCAAAAGGCATGACTAACCATTCATATATACCTCCCTTGGTTTTAAATGTTGTTTTCCATTCGTCCCCTTCTTGAATTCTGATTTGGTAGTACCCACTTCGTAGATCAATCTTTGAAAATACTTGGGCACCATAGAGCTCATCCAATAAATCTTCAAGTATAGGAATAGGAAACTTGTACTTGATAGTAATCTTGTTAATAGCTCTACAATCAATGCACATGCGTTGGCTTCCATCTTTCTTAGGGACCAATAGGGCAGGGACGGCGCAAGGACTTAGGCTCTTCATGATCATTCCCTTTGCTTGAAGCTCATCTACTTGCCATTGAACCTCTTGAGTGTTAGTAGGGTTCATGCGGTATACAGATTTGATGGGCAAGGCAGATCCTAGAATAAGATCAATCTTGTGCTGGATATCACGCTTGGGGGATAAACATGAGGGCATTTCTTCTGGGAACACATGAGAGTATTGTTCTAAAAGAGGGGTGACGAGTGGGTGGCTGTTTGTGGGGCTAGGGTTTTCGTGGCTAGGGTTTGTGTTTAGGTGTAAGAGAATAAGCTCCTTATGCTCACTAAACTCGTCATGTTCAGTTGTCATAAAGGTGATGAGATTGGGCTCGTTCTCTTTGGGAAGGGACATGTGGGCTGTTTTAAGTGGAGCTAGGGTGATCTTCTTTTTGTGGATCACAAGAGTGTAGGTATTGGCTCGTCCATCATGCATCACACTCCTGTCAAACAACCAGGGTCTTCCAAGAAAAATATGACATGCATCCGTAGGAAGAACGCCACACCATAATGAATCTTGATAAGTTTTGCCAATGGAAAAGCTTACCAAACATCATTGATTCACTTGTAAGCCTTTGCCCTGATTGAGCCATTGAATGATGTATGGCGTGGGGTGAGGGCTGGTTTGAAGCTTGAGCTTGTTCACCATAGTAAGGGAAGTTGCGTTAGTACAACTCCCACCATCAATTATCAAAGAACAAACCTTCCCTTGGATCGTGCACCGAGAGTGAAAGATAGCCTCTCGTTGTTGTAGATCTTCAGGAACGGGAGAACTACTAAGGACTCTTCTCACAACCAACATCTCCCCTTCATCTGGCTCCTTCACGATCTCCTCCATAGAGATCCCATGGTCAGCTTCTACCTCTTCCTCTACATCTTCTAGTTCGGGTTCAAAGAGGGCGTTTTGATACTCCATAAGAGTGATCACTCTCTTGTTATGGCATTCGGATGCTATATGGCCAAGCCCTTGGCATCTGAAACACCTCCTCCTATTCATGGGAGTGGCTTGAATAGGTTTTTGGATGGTTTGGGTTGGTTATTTTGTGGAGTTTTGGTGGATGGAACTTTGGATGGAATGGTGTTCTTTTGTGGAGTATAGGGATTGGGCAAGTATGGGTTTCTTTGGCTTGTAGGGTTTCTGCTCGTCATCTCCTTTCCCCTTCTCTTTCGTTGTTGTTCAACTTTGTTAGCCAAAGTACTCAATTCATCAAGTGTAGTATAGGGTTGAAGCTCCACAACATACCTTATGCTTTTGTTCAATCCAGCTAAGTACCTCACAACTGCTTGAGGTTCATCCGCCTTTAGACCACATCTCCATAATAGGTGCTCAAATTCTTTGGTGTATTCTTCGACAATTTTGGCTCCTTGGATGAGTTGTTGAAGCTTAAAGTAGTTGTCTTTGAAGTAGCTTGCAGGAAGAAACTTAGAGTAAAGTTTCTTCTTCATCTTCTCCCAAGTTCGAATCTTTTCTTTCCCAACATACTGCCTCTTTTTCTGTAAGTTAGTCCACCAAATACTAGCATGTTTTCGAAGCTTAAGAGTAATATACTTGACCTTCTTGTTATCAGGAACATCTTTCAAATCAAAGACTCTCTCCACAGTTTGAGTCCAATCAAGAAAAACTTTAGGATCAAGATTACCTTCAAATTCAGGAATAACAACTTTGAAATCAAGCATTTCTTCTCCTGGCTCACTTCGTGGTTGACGAGGCCTTCTAGGAGGGCTCACGGCTTCTGCTTCTCCACTCTCCTCTTCTCCTGAATCTCTAAGCTCATATTGTTGTAGATGTATGTATCGTGCGAGCTGCTTTGAAAGGAACTCCACCTTCTTTTCTAGCTCTTCACGAGTAGGTTTAGAATTGCTACCACTGGCCATGATGATGGTAATGTGTTTAGTTGTAGAAAGAATGTGTTTGGGATGAGTTTAGGATGTGTTTTGGCCGTCGGGGTTACACTGAGAAGAAACCTACGCTCTAATACCAATTTTGATGTATAACTGATACAAAGCTAGGGTTAGAGATCAATTACACATCAAGGAGACGTGCAACCGACTTAGGGTCAGGGTAAGGATGACGTTAGACCTAGGGTATGGATAGATAGTTTGGATAGTTCAAGGGAATTGAACTTGATACAGAAACACCACAAGTCTAATCCCTAGGGCTTCTTGTTCTTCTACTTAGTTACAGAAACACCTTCTAAGTAAAAGAGACAAGTTGTACCTCACCACTTGAATAGCCAATTCAAGATACAATAGTAGGAAAGGAAAGAGGGTTATAGAAAACTCTCAAGCTAAGCAAAAGCTTGTTTGTATTCATAATCAAAAGTTGTGTGTCCTCTTTGGACGTTACAAACCTCCTTATATACTAGACTAAGTCCTAATCCTACTAGGACCACTAACTTGACGCCTAAGTAGCCTAAATCCTCCTAGGATTTGGCTTTCCTAATCCTAATTAGATTAGTTACAATTGGATGAATCCTTATAGGATTTGGCCTTCCTAATCCTAATGGGATTAGTTACAAAATTGGCGATCCAAGACGTCTATCCCTTCTCCTAATTGACTTCTATCCCTTCTCCTAATTGACGTCCCATGCACAATAACTACTACTTTGGCAATATGCCTTATAACAAACTCAACTACTAATAAGGAAATGCAACTACTATAACAAACTAGCTACTAATAAGGAAAACACAATTACTACTTCCATTTCTCTTCAAGGGCGTCCCTTACACGTGACTTGAATCTCCTTTAGCTAATTTGGACGTGTTCTTGGAATATAGAGCATACCACATGAGTTGGTCGTTGGGCCTCTTTGATGGATCCTTCTTCTAGGGCCTTCTCTACTTCCATGTGAACGAATTGGACCTCCTTTGGATTTGGCGAGTTGGACCGATCTCCATCATGCAAGCTATCTACGAAAAGCTTGAAGAACATTCTAAAACTTTCACGTTGACCATAACTTGATTTGGGCATTGGAATGGGTTGGAATTCGACCATGAACATAGGGCAGTCACCTGAATTTTCAGGGTAATTTCAGATTACTAACCCTGATTCGGTGACACATAACTTTCACTCTCGATATCGTATGACTACGAATTCTACCTCTCCAAAAATCTTGGTAAATCCTCTACAACTTCTATGTTGAACCATTAAACCAAAGAGATTTGTAACCCAACAAAAACATGCATTTTCAGATGACCTTAGAACTCGTAATTACTTGCATCTCTTCACGGTTTTGGCCATGACTTTAAATATACAAATCGAAATTCCATAATTCAAAAAATGGGTGTTAGCTAACATCTTAAGCTACCCAATCAAACCATAATTTGGGTCATAAATACATTTTATACTTCTTGGAATTTTCAGATTTGCAACCAAACATGAAAACTACACCTTGTTTGGGCTTGCATGTACTTTAATCATAATTATTCTACACTCATCTTTCTCAAATCACTTCTTAAGCATGGTCGCTAAATTTTCAGCACCAAAAACAATTAGAATCTTTCATCATTGACCATATTTCATACATACAAAGCAAAATCTTAACATATCTTAACCTTCACAACAAGAAAATTTACTTTGGGCAACAAAAAATATTTGTTGCCTTAGTCCAATTTTTGTTGCCCATTAGCATAGTGCTACAAAAATAAATTGTCATGATTTGGTAGTTTTATCCTCGAAGCCCAGGGTCCGGGCTACAAATTGGTAAAAATCATAGCACAAGTTAGTTGGCGTGGGCAACAAAATTTTTTTGTTGCCTTAGTAACTTTTGGTAACCATTTTTCTTTAAATTGTTGTCCAATCTATATCATTTGCAGCAAAAAAAAAGTTTTTTTGCCACATTATAATGTATTTAACCACAAAATTATTCTAAAACTTTCACGTTGACCATAACTTGATTTGGGCATTGGAATGGGTTGGAATTCGACCATGAACATAGGGCAGTCACTTGAATTTTCAGGGTAATTTCAGATTACTAACCCTGATTCGGTGACTCATAACTTTCACTCTCGATATCGTATGACTACGAATTCTACCTCTCCAAAAATCTTGGTAAATCCTCTACAACTTCTATGTTGAACCCTTAAACCAAAGAGATTTGTAACCCAACAAAAACATGCATTTTCAGATGACCTTAGAACTCGTAATTACTTGCATCTCTTCACGGTTTTGGCCATGACTTTAAATATACAAATCGAAATTCCATAATTCAAAAAATGGGTGTTAGCTAACATCTTAAGCTACCCAATCAAACCATAATTTGGGTCATAAATACATTTTATACTTCTTGGAATTTTCAGATTTGCAACCAAACATGAAAACTACACCTTGTTTGGGCTTGCATGTACTTTAATCATAATTATTCTACACTCATCTTTCTCAAATCACTTCTTAAGCATGGTCGCTAAATTTTCAGCACCAAAAACAATTAGAATCTTTCATCATTGACCATATTTCATACATACAAAGCAAAATCTTAACATATCTTAACCTTCACAACAAGAAAATTTACTTTGGGCAACAAAAAATATTTGTTGCCTTAGTCCAATTTTTGTTGCCCATTAGCATAGTGCTACAAAAATAAATTGTCATGATTTGGTAGTTTTATCCTCGAAGCCCAGGGTCCGGGCTACAAATTGGTAAAAATCATAGCACAAGTTAGTTGGCGTGGGCAACAAAATTTTTTTGTTGCCTTAGTAACTTTTGGCAACCATTTTTCTTTAAATTGTTGTCCAATCTATATCATTTGCAGCAAAAAAAAAAGTTTTTTTGCCACATTATAATGTATTTAACCACAAAATTATTGGTTGCCCTATTTTAAATTTATGCAATAATAATTCTTTTGTTGCCTAAACTACTTTAAATTAGTTGCCCAAACATATTTTTCTTGTGGTGCTTGTAAGCAAAATCCTTCATGAATTTAACATCAAAATCATAGAATTCACTCATCTACTATTCTAACCCTATTCTAAGTGCATGCATCCATACTTAACCATAAACTCATTCTTTCACAGTGAATTAAACCACCAAAACATCATGCATGTACAAAATATAACATGATTTGAAATCATTCAAGCATAAATCATAAGTTCCTCCATAAACTTACCAAATCTCCACTTGATTGTTTTATACACTCAACAATCTCCACTTGAATATCTTTAAAACTCTTGATTATCTTTTGGAAGGACATAAAAACTAAGAAAAATTTCAGATTATAACTATGATTCACACTTGAAAGAGAGAAAGGAGATGATTGATTAGATTATCACTCAAAGAGGAGGAAGGAAAGAAGAAGTAGGGTGATGGTTGTGCGGTGGTGCTACGACGACCGGCAAATAGTGGCAGCCGGTGACGGTAGAGACAGCAGAGAGGCAGAGGGCAGAGGGGGTCAAGAAGAGGAAAGGCCTAGAGAGAGAGAGAGAGAGAGAGAGAGTGTGAGGGAGAGTTTGAGAGCTGTATTTGAATGAGGAGCCAAAAAGATTTAATTCATCAACCTTAACATATATATATAACCATAGGCCCAAAACAATTGCCCGCTCCTTCCATTGGGCCAGCTGAATGGGTCCAATTGACCAAAATTTTATCAACTTTAATCTCCCTTCTTATACGTATATATGTCTCCCTAAACCCAAATTACTTAAATTGTTATACCATAAGAAAATTTATCGGGAACCCATGGAAACCCAAATAAGTTACCCTCACTTAGATTTTCTTCTCATTAATCCTTCCTTGACTTGAATAAAGGAAATAATATAAAAAACACGGAATCTGTAATGGAAAATTCGAATATTCATAAGAACCAAAACTTGATGGTCGTTGCACTGTTCAAGTCCTGCAAAACACAAACTGGTTAGGTGAAAATGGAACACGCGCTCTTTAATCAAGGTTTAATTATTTTTAATCGTGAGTAATTAAGTTAAACAACACGTATTAAGGGGTGATTTTCTCGGGGTTATTACAATGTCGGATTGGGGGTTTACCCATCATGTCATTAAACACAAGCCCAACTATGGGAGCTCGGACCCGAACCCGATATGGTTCACCGATCATGCAAAGCTTATGTATTGAGTGAGATATGGATTTTTTTTATTATGAATGTTCTGGATTGCCTTTACATGTATGTCAATTTTGATAACTGTCCGTGTTTTGCAAATTCTATGTTGTTCTATGCTTGCAAAATTTTTAATAAAAATATGACCATAAACTATACTCAGAATGTGAACTTTTCCAATTTTCCAAACTTTAAAAGCTTAAGTAATAAAAAAGAATGAAATTGGAAAAATGGTGTAGTTTTGATGATATTCTCACCAAGGGAAAATTATGAGGATTCCTTATTAAATGTTATGTATGATTGTTTTAGGGAAGCCTACCATTAGTTAAAGGTATACAAACTATGGACAAGTAATGTTTGATCATGGAACATAAAATGGAAAGTAAAAGGGATGATGTGCATCATGAGGAAGCTGGTGTTCCGAGGTACACTAGTCAAAGCCCAAAACTAAAGATCAGTTATAAGCATGGTTGGGGAAGTTGATGTTTCGAGGTTCATCAATCATAGCCTGAACGTTTAATCGATCACGACCCGAGGGTCATAAGATGGGTTAACGCTTTGGCCAAGCGTTAACCAAATGTTAGGTGCACCAATAAGTTATGATGTTCGTTGATTCCCTTAAAGAGAGATGTCCGACGGGCATCACCAGCTGACGAGGCAACATTAATGATAAGAAATCTTAAAATAATGTTAATGACTTGTCTCCATACTTAGCTAAGTGGTAACTCCATAACTATGTTCCATGTTAGGTACCTGGAGCTTGGCGCGGTGAGAGAATGAGAGAAAACCTTGATTGAGTATATTAATGAGGATGCATGACAGTATTAATCCTTAATTGAAGATAATAGTTCTTGATTGAGGACCACCACCAAAGTAACCAGATATGATCTTGGATAAATGTTAGACCACCAACAAGAACTAGCAATCCAACATGAATTTGATAAAGGAATTCCACCACAAATTCAATAAAGGAGAGACTTGCAACACCACCATAACATAACAATTAATGATAATGTAAACAAGATTTAGGGGACAATAAGAGCCATTAGGTTCTCTATTCAATTCATAAGCAAAGTCATCAAAGTCCTTTACAAAAGATAAGAAGGATATATTTATAGGCAGGGGAAAATAACACAAAAAATTAACCCAGATCAAGCATGTTGCGGTCGTGACAGAGGACGTCGCTGGCGCGATAACTTGGCTTGGACAAGGGGTTAACTACCTGAGGGACTGACATGGCGATGGGTGCTTCAAGACTTCGCTGAGTCGCGGTTGCGATCTTGGGCGTTGCAGTGGTGACTCACTCCAAAGGAAAATCTGTCATGGTCATGACAAATTGGTCATGGGCACGATGGCCTTGATCCCAGAAGGTATCACAGTAGTGACAGGTGGCGGACTCAAAAACGGAGGGGAGGGAAAGTGGTCGCGGTTGTGCCAAGGAGGTCGAACCCATGACACCTTGTCCTCCATCAATCCTTCATTTTAAAGGAGGGTCACTGTCGTGACCTTGGTGGTCTACCTCGTACACGACTGCTGACCTTCACCCCACACCATCTTCTCCTCAATCAACGCCAACCCGAGCCCCTCCTTCATTATTTGTGCTGATATGAAAAAAAACACCCACTTAAAGGGCGTCTCGGCCCATCCTTTGGATGGTTGTGAACGTTTCTCCCAGCCCAGGTCCACGTTAAAATGTACTCTACTCCCGACTTGGATGTGAATTTGATCAGGATTTTCAAAGGAGGCTCGAGAGGGTTTGACGACCATAGATTTTGAAGCTACGGCCCTACCCCAATTACGTTTCAGTACCCTGACCACTGAGGAAAGCACAGAAACTTGAAAGGAACAAGTAGCACAAGTGGTGAAGGCACGAAAAATTGGGTTATGGGTGCCATTAAATAAGGATGAAAGAAATGCATATGGTTATAAGCTTTACATACTTTCATCATGATTCAAGTAAACTCCACGAATTCTATCATATACTTGTAAGGCCACCCCATAATGAGAAGCAACATGCTTCGCTCATAATAACATAAGGTATCGACATTAAAGTTAAGGGAACCGAAGGGGAATTAGTCATGAGGGCCTTGAGTATTAGTCGATTGCTATCACGGAAGATGCACATCCGAGGCTCACCCGACCTATTCTGAGAAACCCGAAGCGTGGCTTCGAGAGAGTACTTATGGAGTTGGTTATGAGCCATTATGTTTGGAAGATGGCCCCTGGATCCCAATCAAGTAAGGCCCAACCATTAGATCTTGGGGTTATCCTTAAAGACAATAAGGTCAAAATCTTAACAAGTTTAATAGTTCTGGGTTGTGGGTCATGAGATCTTCTTAAGTTTTTCCTTTATAACGCCTCAAGTATTGGTAGATCTATAACAGGGATGACGCCCCGCCAAAGCTCACATGACCCATTCTGAGAAACCCGAAGTGTGTCTTCGAGGGAGTACCTATGGGAGTCACTACTCAACCCTTAACGTCGGAAGATAGCCCCTTAGATGCTAATCATCTTGGGCCTGTCCTATATAGGTATGCATCCTCTTACCTCCTTACTCACCAATGATAATACTTAGACCCATGAAGGTTCACAATCAGTGAAGGGACTTCACAAAAAAAAAAAAAAAAAAAAAAAAAAAAAAAAAAAATGGGACGTTACATATGGTATCAAAGCACACACATTCCCAACCTCGTTCTTCTCCGCTTTGTCACTTGAGCTCCAACAAGAACCTGGAAAGCTATAGGTTTCTCGGTAATGGTTAACTTATGCTAACTATATTGAAATGTTTATGATAAGCATGTGTTATGGGAAAAACTATAAGATGTAACCTCACATGTGATATCTATGATGTGCAATATACTAAATAGTTTGCAAAAGTTATTATGAATATGAATCATGTTATGAGAAAAGTTTATTTCCTACCTTATGTAAAAGGTCTATGATGAGCAATATGCCTAAGTGCATCTAAAAGTTATGATGAATATGCATGATGCTATATGAAATATTTATATGTTACCCTAAGTGAAAAGTTTTGATGAGTAATGTACCCTTTTGTGTAAAAGGTTTCGGATGAGTAATGTCCTATGTTAAGTCTCCTCTTAAATGGAACATGACAAGGACCTGTATAACTTACCACTGGTTCCAGATGAGTCTATGGAGACATACATTGAGTACCTTTTCCTATTAATGCTGATGCGTCCTTAAGAATAATGACACCCCCTTGAGGCATTGAAGTTTTGGACCCATGTCCTTTAAGGAATCTGCCAAACGACCTCCCGTAGATCTACTTCAACACCAAATGTCAAGGGTTCTTTAAATTCGGGAACCCCATAAACTGTAGGGTTCACTTTATAGCTAATAGGGGATATTTGCAATGCGCGCATGGGGAGTGGGTAATGAGAGATCCATATCACCGCTTGGGTATAGAACCAAACGCTGGGGTTTCACTAAGACCATGAGCTCAATTAGCCCCCTTCCCACAACTTACGAGAGAGGAGTCTAAGAGCAGTGATAGAAGATATGTGGGAGCTCGAGCCTTTGAATCGAGATTTTTGACCTCGTCTCTATCATTAAATTTTCTAGTTATTTCGTATGCTTGATATAACCCTTATGGTTGGTCCGATTACCTCATATGATGTCGTTAGCATCAAGTAGGAAGATAACTTAGACTCCTCTAGACATCGGGTATTTGAGCATAGTTCTATATAATATAAGATAAACAATAAAGAGAAGGAGCCAAGTCAAGACACTTGCATGTATGCACTTTACATGCGCAAGATCACACATGCATCATCACATGTGAATGACCCATCCTAAAGAAAGCATAAGTTTACGTACAAAAAACGTCGAAACCTTATCCATGCACGCCATGCATGAGCTATGTAAAATATACATGATAAAAGCTATAAAAAGTCTCATGATCGAATCCTCACAAAGGCATCAATTCACTCAAAGACTCAAGGCTTGCATGCACCGTCCAAGTGTGAACAATGCATTTTGCACATGCACATTTCACAAATAGCATTGTCCAAGAATACATGGACGAAGTCAAGATACACTGGAGCGTATGGGCATGATGGAATAATAATAGCTTGAGTGAGAGGATCTCTAGAGGGAAGAAAATGAAGAAATACCCATGCTTGGTCTTGACATTTGAAGATGGATGATGATAAATAGCCTTCAACCCTTGCTAGTCAACATCGATGTCTTGATCAATGCACAATAATAGTGAAATAAACCCAAAACATCCAATACCCAAAACTTGAACACAAAGAGGATTGGATATGACACATGGATAAAGGAAGAAATTCCACCATCAATGGCCTAACATTCCACCATGATTATCTAAAGGTAATCCACCAAATAATCACTAAAGAAATGACTTGTAACACCACCAAAGAATTGGATAAAGTAAACAAGATTTGAGGAGAAAATTAGGGAAACCGTAGCTTTTCATTAGCATAATCATAATCAGCAAAGTCTACCTTGAAAATAGTACAAATAGAGTATTTATACAAGGGGTATTAAGCAACAAAACACAGTCGTTTTAATTGCCACAAAACACGCGCAGACAAGTCCGTCGCGGGCGCGGCAATGGTGGTGGCGGCCGCGACGGAGCAAAGTCGATAGGCCGATTCCGGAGGTGCGCGGCTTCGCGAGCGCGACATTTTTGGGCTCCAGGTGTCACGGGCGTGAAGACGTTCTGGCCAAGTCGTCGCAGGCGCTACAGGCACCGTCGCGGGCGCAACCTTCTGGGAAGTTTTTCTGCCAACTTCAAACTCGCATAACTTCTTCATTCGGACTCCGTTTTAGGCTCATAAGTATTGAGGGAAAGCTATCGGTGTGTACTTTAAGCTCCCAAAATTTAAAGTCTATCGGAATTGTACTGAAGGAGTTATAGTTGAAAGAGTGAAGGCATGTGCATTTCAACATCCTATGTTGCCAACGTTGACCCCTTTTCGCTTATTCTTATCGAAAGACTTCGAACCATTTCAAAGGCCCGAAGTAGGTCCTGAGAAGGACTCGTAACTCCACTCCCATGGTCTTGGGTCCCACTTGAAGTGGATGTCGCACCCAACACTGGTCACATCATGCCTCAAGGGTCGTTGACAAGTCCCGAGCAACTCCATACTCCAACAATGGGCAGCTCGCCGAAGCCAAGCTAACTTGATGCTCACCACCCCTCCTTTTGTGAAGGTGTAACGATTCTTGAGAACGAGCGGGTGAACAGGTTTAGTACGGTGATGTCGGAGCGGGGGTTTACCCATCATGCTATTAAACACAAGGCCCGGCTATGGGAGCTCGGACACGAACCCAATACGGTTCATACTCCCCCACTTGAAAAAGAGTTGCCCTCAACTCTTGGGAGTTAAAATCGAGGCGATCTCCATAATTAGGCTCCATAGAACTCCAAACATCTCGAACGCCACGACCAATCACACTAGACATCCAACAAGCATCGAACCCCACGGTGTATCCATCATCCAAGTGAAAGAAGGTGGTTGGAGGCTTGTTTTGTGGAGGTAAGGGACTAAGGGAAGGAACAAGAAAACTTTAGGGTGCTTGGGAACACTCTTTCTCACTTGGTTTGCTACAAGGTAAAGATAAAGCCAGAGGTAGCTCGTCCTCACCAGGAGCACATTCATCCCGTGTTTCGCTCTAAAGGAGAAGGTTCCTCAACTCACTTCCCATCCCAGGTTTTGGAGATTTAGTTTCACGAGGAGCTATCGGGAGTAGCTTAATCCTCTTGGATGAAAGTATAGGTGTTTTCCAACCCATTATGCACGGTTTGCTTGTCAAATTTCCAAGGACTCCCTAATAAAATGTGACAAGCACTCATAGGAACAACATCCTCTTTATGTTGCTATAAATACCAAATTTGGCACATAAATATATAGCATAACTATATAAATACGAAGCAGAAATGAAGAAGAAGAAGTCAGTCGATAAGCTAGTTCAGACACCGGGTTTTAGCATGGATTTTATATGCTTTTAAATGTAATTTTTATTATTTCCTTTTTATGTATTTTAGTTAGGAAATAAGGAAAATAAGGGAAGCCAAAGCCAAAGCCAAGCCAAGACAGTTGCTCGCATGCACTCTACATGCGCTAGTTTATATGGAAATCGCATGCACAATCTTTACGTAAGTAATTAAGCTTCATTTAGCCATGCATGCCATGCATACACTACGTAAAGAACACATGCAAAGAAGCCTCCAAGAGGTCTCAAGTTCAAGACCTTACAAAAAACATGTATAAAGCTTGCAAATAAGCTCCCACTGACCATGGTATGAACAGCCAATATCGACATCACTCCATTCAAACCTCCACCGTCCAAAGAAACATGAACGAAGCAATGTTCACCCCTCCCCTTTCCCTAGGCCGGTTGGCCTTTAGCATGTTCATACCCCAGATTCTTCCACGCAAGGCTGCCGACCACCGAGAACATCCCCTTTGCACCTTGCTATCTGTGATAGTCAATTGCGCAAGTCCAAGGGTATGAATGAGCATGTATATTCATGTATCTTAAGCTCCTCCTAAATCCTATAAATACCTCCTCTTTTTGAAGCCAAATCCACAAAATCTTTCATCCCATTACTCCTCCACTCATTCTACTTCACTATCATCCTTTCTTTCTCGCCTCTATTCTATCATCTTCATCTTTCTAGTTTTCCTTCTATTATCATCATTCCCCCCTAGTCTTTACTATATTTGTACCATCACCATCTCCATTATCCTCACAAAAACTCTCTCACTCACTCACTCCATCATTCACTCATTCTCTCATTCCCTCCTACACTTTCATTCTCTCATCCTGCCTTCATCTCTAATCTCCATTCCATAACCTTTCTTCTCCAAACTCTACTACATTCTTACCATCCTAATCTCCATTCCTCCATCTTCTTCCATCCTCTAAGTCCCAACTCTTACCCTATCTCCTACCATTCCTACATAAATCTCTTATAAAACCGCCCAAAAACACCATAAAACTATCCTAAAAACCACCAAAAAGAGCTCCTTTCTCCTACCCTTCTCCTATCCTTTTCCATTACTTTTCCTACCATCATCATCTCCATTTCTCCACCTTCTTAAACTTCTAAACATTCATCTTCATATTATGCCCCTTATCCCTACATAAACATCACAAAATCCCAAAAAAGGAGCTTTTCTTCCTATCCTTATTTCCTACCTTTTTTTTCTGTCATCTCCATTTCTAATCTCTTCCATATTGTTACCCTCATAATCTTCATATTTCTACTCTTTTAAACCTCTTATCTCCATTCTTATTCTACCATCCATTATCTCTCCGCAAAATCCCTAAAAGCCCTACAAAAGGCTTAACCTTTCTACTACCCGAAAACACCACAAAAAGAGCCTTTTCTACCCTTTTCTCACCCCTTTTTCATCCATATTTTCCATCTGCCTTTGGCACTATTTTGGCATCTTCAAGAGGGTGATTCAAGGCATTTAAAGGAGCTACTTCAAAGGCTAGGCAAGGCTTCCCTAAAAAATGTTACAATGTAAGCTTTATGTATTTCTTTTCATGTAAATAAGTGTTGTATATGTACATTTTCTTTCTTATAATTCATGTTGCATGTTTCCAAACTTTATCAAAAGCACACTTAAAACTTTTAGTAGAGTCTTTCCTTTTATGAGAGGTAAACTCTTTAGGTTCTTACCTTTCGAGTTCGTAGCCTTACCCCCGGATCCATTCTTGGGTTTCGCAGGTGGAGTCTTGGCTTTTCTCTTAAAAAGTTGGGTGACGACTCCCATTTCGAACCAAAACACATTGGAGACTGCATAAACCACGGCAAATAAGGTTTTTGTGTATATCTCTAAATAATATTTGCATAAATCGCTTTCTTTCGAGCCTAACATTTTAACCAGCAAGTTGGGATAAATTTAGAAGAGTTTGGAGCAAGTGGATGTTCACTCTTAAAAGTTTAATTTAATGACTCATGAAATGCACAAAGTAAAGGGAAAGTGATTTTAAACTATTATTCCTGAAATGTATGATTAATCCCTTAAAGAGTTTTTTAAAGGTTCAACCCCAGCACAATTCACCAAATCACACCCCCAATCCGCGTGAACGTTCAGAAGGGCGAACGGCGAGGAAAAATGTCCACAGTTGCTGACCAGACAAACCCACATGGTACACTCCCTTAAGGCCGATCGAACTTTAAGTCGATGACTCATATGTGGATACATTCATGAATGAACATCCTCCCCATGAGCACCCTATAGCCTATAAATATTTCCTAAACTCGAAACCAAAGACACAACATCATTCCCTCTCATATCCTCTCTACATTCTTCATTCCTTCTTTCACTTCACTCTCTCTTTTAATCTCAACTCTACTATCTTTCATCCTTAATCTCTTCTCCATTCTTGCTATCATTATCTTCATTTCTTTACCCTCTTGCATCCCTAACACCTATCCATACAAAATCCCTACATAATCCTACAACAAAAAATCCATCGAAACTCCACCAAAGAGTTGTTTTTTTTTTTTTAAAATACCCTTTTCCATCTACTTTGCCTATCCTTCAAGGCTTCAAATAAAGCATATTCAAGAGTCAAATTCAAGCATTCAAAAAAGGTTAGTGACCATTTTTTTTCTATTTTAATTGATGGTAGTAACATTTTATATATATATATATATATATATATATATATATATATATATATATATATATATATATATATATGTATATATATATATATATATATATATAATTCAACGTTAAAGTGATATGTTATAGATCTTAGTAAGGCAAATGTGACAGAGAACAAGTCATAGAGAGTATTATTATAAATATTTTAAGAATAAACTAAGTGTAACGCCCCGGAAATTCAATTATGGAAACGTCCAGGTCAAACTAACGTTGACAGCGGAAGACTCATTTTTTTTTCCTTCTTTTTATTAACTTGGGCGTTACTGCCGTACCTCCAAAGAGATACAAGGCGAGAATAGAGACTAACAAAACAAACTACGAACTGCAATTTAATCAAACAAAAAGAACTTCGAATTCTAGAACAATATAAACTCAACATTAACTAAACTTTAAGTCTGAACATAAACTAAATTTTATTTTCAAAACGTCTAACTCCAACGTCCTCACTTCTAGATCCCATTCCCATCACATAACTTAACTGATCTTCACCTGAAAACAAAATATTCACAACATGAGGGGGGAACCTCAATAATGTCTAATCCTAACTGTCAAAACAATTTAAAGATCATTTCAATTCATTTAGGGGTGGGGAACAAGTCAAACATTTTCGCAACTCATTTGAATCCCAACCCAAAATAACCAGAGTTCAGAAATAACAGAACTTAGAAACAACAGTACAAGCTTTCAACTCAAAAAAGACACAACGTTACAGAAAACACAACTGACTTATCAATCTCAAAAATAGACATCAGAAATCAGAAACAGAGTAATCATTTCCTCATAAAACAACCAGAATTTTATTATGCGGGCGGGATTTGCCTACCCCAGAATATCAGAACTCAGAATCAGAATATGGATGGCTAATCCCAGAACAGAATTAATCTCAGAAACATATCGGGACTCCCCAATCTCTTGATAACTCCCCTGCAGGAACAGATCCTGGTCTTTGGGTCGTTACCCACAACCCGCTTATGGTTTCAGTTTGATTATTAGTATCTTATGAAGTTCAGATATCAAACGTTAAACAAAAACCCAACCAAGTTTCCAAAACCGATAGAATAAAATTCAGAGTTTAAAAGACTGTCACATTTTACGGAACTCAGAAAAGAACTCACAGACATCCAAATCAGACAGTCCAATTTCACAAAAAAAAACCCTGTGTGGGATGTATGCTTCATAAAATACATTAAAATCACAAAACAAATAAAAATCATCCCAAAGAGAATTAGCGCATAGACATTACCTGAACAACTTCTCTTTACTGCAACCCTTACACAGGGAGCTAACTATCGTGTCGTCTCTCTCGGACTTAGGATTCGAATATAAACGTCTAAAATTAATACTTTCTAAGATAATTAGTTACGCATGAATCCTACCCTACCCCAACATTAGCCCTTTCTTATTAGTTAGTTAACCATGTAACGAGCATATATAACTATCATAAAATTACAAACATCACAACACACCTTTTCTACAGGTAATATAATAAAGTCAAAACAACACATTTAAAACCAAAACTCGATACTAGTACTATAATAAGTAACATTAACGTAATATTCATATTATAACATAACAACACAGCAAAGCCTAATCACCTTCAATTTTAACCAAAATAAAAACTTTTCAAGTAAAGAAAACTCGATAATAACGTAATAATCACATAATAATAACATAAATACGTAAAGTTTGAACTTTAATAAAAATAATACGTTATGAGACATCCGAAATAGTAAAGGGGGTTTTAAACGATATTTCAAGTAATTACAACATACTTTGTAAGTACACAAACTAATACATAATATAAAACTCTAATAATTCATGAATAAAATTACAATTAAACAGTTTACTCACGAACATGCAACTAGAAGAGAACTAAACCACAAATCTACTTAGTAAATCAACAATACTAACTTGAATATAAACTTGAAACAAACCTAAATTCTAGTTCATTTTATAAATTCATACCACACTAATACAAAAAATTACTCGAAGGTACCCTAACTTTTGGTGAAAGGTTTTTCAGCTATCCCAACTTTTCAAAACTCATTTTGGGGTACTCATAATTTTTGGATTAGAAATTATTAGGTGCTTTTCCGATCGTCAATTTGGTTAAGTGACCGAAATACCCTTATTCTTCCCTTTTCGAAGAAATACACTTAAAGAAGAAGAATAAGGATATTTCAGTCACTTAATAAAATTGATGGCCGGAAAAGTACCAAATAATTACTAATCCAAAAATTAAGAGTACTTCAAAATGAGTTTTGAAAAGTTGGGGTACCGAAAAATAGTTTCCCCAAATATTAGGGTATCTCCGAATAATTTTTTGACATTAATATCACAACCCACCATTTTACACTCAAAGACAGAAACTTTATGTTCTACCATGTATCAAACCCAAATCTACTCACACATTCAAGGTCTCTACTATTTTTATACACTCTAACACAACTCACAAACACCATTATCATTAAACACACACAAATGGAGAGAAAACAGAGGATCCAAAAACAATAAAAGAGGGGAAGTTTTTGAAGGATCATGATATAAGAGGGAGAACAACTCAGGTGTTGGTGGTTGGAGGGCAGCTTCACGGCATCATGGGTGGCAGTAGGCGGTGACATTACCAACAGGGCATCAGAACGGAGACTTGAAACAGAGGTTCGGGGGTCGCCGGAGTTGGGTGGTCGTCGGTGCTTCTGGTGGCCGTTGGTGTTGCTGGTGGCGATGGGGTGGCGGGTCGAGCAGAACGAAAACATAGCAGATGGGGGGGGGGGAACAGGGCAGGTGGTGCGTCAGGGTGGCTCGGGGACAGTAATAGTGGTGTCGCGGTGGTCGACGAAAATGGGGGGAAGAAGAAGAAGAAGAAGAAGAAGAAGAAGAAGAAGAAGAAGAAGAAGAAGAAGAAGAAGAAGAAGAAGAAGAAGAAGAGGTGGTGCTATGGTGTTGGGGTGGCTAGCGTACAGAGGAAGAAGAAGGAACAGTAGCAGCAAGTAAGCAGAAAAGATAAAGGAGAAAGAGAGAGAAAGAGGGGGAGAATTAGGGTATAATATCATTGGGGTTCCAAAGTGGGGTATTTATATGGGGGGAAAACTAGGGTAAAGTTAGTATAAATTAACCTTAGGTGTTAGTAACACTACCCCAAAATTTCCTTTTCTTAAAGAAATACCCTACCTAAAACAATTCTCAAAAACTGATGAAATTAATTTTTAATCAATACCCAAAATGTCTCTAACTGATATTATTCGACCAATAAAAATTCTAACGGACTCACTCGCGGTCCTATAAGCTCCACGTGATAACACAATTCATATAAATAAACAGAAAGTAACGCATGTCAGGAATTTTAATGGTAACAATAATAGAATTTTCGGGGTTTTACATCATTACCCCCTTAAAAGAAGTTTCGTCCTTGAAACTT
Source organism: Portulaca oleracea (assembly GCA_029582165.1). NCBI lineage: Eukaryota > Viridiplantae > Streptophyta > Magnoliopsida > Caryophyllales > Portulacaceae > Portulaca > Portulaca oleracea. The sequence continues at coordinate 4,531,864 of CM055878.1, read as the reverse complement.
AAACTCATACTTAAAAGTTTTTCAAACGGAATCCAACAACGACCTTAACCAAGGCTCGGGGTTTTACTTCATTACCTTCTTCGAAATAGTTTCGTCCTCGAAACTCAACATGCCACAAGCATAGGAGCCAAAACTTAATCATACTGTAACTTAAGAGAGAAGGAGAGATGAGTACCAGTCACATCGTCATCCAAATTTTCTGCCTCCTTGCCCCACATTACGTACACTCGGCCTCTCTGGTTGCGCGGTGCTTGATATTGCTGACGAGGTGGGTATTGATTAGGTGGCCTGTCACGATTGACCTGGTTGCCATTAGAGCCTTCCCGATTCAGGTGTTGTTGCCTTGGGTTCCTATTGTAGCCTCCTCGAGCCTGGTATGTTGAGGGTAAGGCTCCTTGATTGTTGGTCCTTCCATGGTTTGATCCTTCTGGTGCTGGAAGAGGGCAATCTCTTACCATATGATGTGGGCTGCTACACCATTAGCAACTTGCCCTCGGGTTAGTCCTGCATTCCCTGGCGATATGGCCCGACCTGCCACAAGCTCTACAAAACAACCCAGGTGGTGGTGTTTGGTTACTCTGCTAGTTGTTGTGGTGGCTTCTCTTGTCGGGGTATATTGCAGTATGATCCGAGCGAGAAGGTTCATTTCTCTTATTGCTTTGTTTGTTTATATGTGCCTCCAGGGCTATAGCTACTCTCTCAATGTTGGTAGCCACGTCCAACATCTCCTGGTATGATGTGAATGTACCTGCTGACTTACGATCTTGAATGTCAAAACTCAGACCACACTCAAAACGATTCATCTTCAAAACTTCATTAACCACATATGCCGAAGCGAAGCTGGACAATTCCGAGAACTTGGCAGCGTATTCTAACACGCTGTTCTTTCCTTGTTTCAATTCTAGAAACTCTTTCTCCTTATCCTTTTGGAGCAACATAGGGTAAAAGTGATTCTTCAGCATCTCTTTGAATCGGTTCCAGTCGAACCCTGGTTCATTCTATTGTTCCTTCACACTCATCCACTATAAGTCAGCCTATCCTTTCAGGTGGTAGGTTGCAAATCCAACTTTACGCTCCTCGGGGCAGGGAAGAGCGTTGAATTTCTTTTCGATGTCACGTATCCACTCTTGAAACACCTTGGGGTCAGCTTCCCCAAAGTAGGTGGGAGTGTTGAGGCTATTGAACTCCTTGAATAAAGAGGCATTGTTGTCCCTCCTCGGCTCGCCTATTTGCTCCGACATTAGTTGAAGGTGCCCGGTCTGCTGAGTCATCATCTCCATCATCATAAGTTGTGCCACCTCGGGGAATATTAGCGGGGTGTCCTCCCCATTCGTGGCGGATCGAGCAGCCTGTGCTGCTAGTGCGGGGTGTCCTCCCCATTCGTGGCGTAACAAAACGTTCACAGGGCTACTTTATAACAACATATTAGGTAAGCACTTAAACTCATAAACAATTAGGGAGCAAAATATATCCCATCCCCCTCCTACACTCACACTCCGAATGTAGCATCCTAAGCTCTAACTAATAACCTAATAAATACTTAGGAGGTACCAGGTTGTAACCCAGAGCTCTAATACCATTCTGTAACATCCCGGAAATTCAAGTATGGAAACGTCAAGGTCAAACTAACGTTGACAGCAGAAGACTCATTTTTTTGCTTCTTTTTATTAACTTAGGCGTTATTGTCGTACCTCTAAAGAGATACAAGGCGAGAACAGAGACTAACAAAACAAACTACGAACTGCAATTTAATCAAACGAAAAGAACTTTGAATTCTAGAACAACATAAACTCAACATTAACTAAACTCCAAGTCTGAACATAAACTAAATTTTATTCTCAAAACGTCTAACTCCAACGTTCTCACTTCTAGAGCCTGTTCCCATCACATAACTTAACTGATCTTCACCTGAAAACAAAACATTCATAACATGAGGGGAAACCTCAATAATGTCTAACCCTAACTATCAAAACAGTTTAAAGATCATTTCAGTTCATTTAGGGGTGGGGAACAAGTCAAACATTTTCGCAACTCATTTGAATCTCATCCCAAAATAACCAGAGTTTATAAATAACAGAACTTAGAAACAACAGTACAAGCTTTCAACTCAGAAAAGACACAACGTTACAGAAAACACAACTGACTTTTCAATCTCAGAAACAGACACCAGAAATCAGAAACAGAGTAATCATTTCCTCAAAAAACAACCAGAATTTTATTATGCGGGCGGGATTTGCCTATCCCCAGAATATTAGAACTCAGAATCAGAATATGGATGGCTAATCCCAGAACAGAATTAATCTCAGAAACATATCGGGACTCCCCGATCTTTTGATAACTCCCCTGCAGGAACAGATCCTGGTCTTTGGGTCGTTACCCGCAACCCGCTTATGGTTTCACTTTGATTATTAGTATCTTATGAACTTCACATGTCAAACGTTAAACAAAAACCCAACCAAGTTTTCAAAACCGACAGAATAAAACTCAGAGTTTAAAAGACTGTCACATTTTACTAAACTCAGAAAAGAACTCACAGACATCCAAATCAGACAGTCCAATTTCACAAAAAACCCCTGTGCGGGATGTATGCTTCATAAAATAGATTAAAATCACAAAACAAATAAAAATCATCCCAAAGAGAATTAGCGCATAAATATTACCTGAACAACTTTTTTTTACTGCAACACTTACACACAGGAGCTAACTATCGTGTCGTCTCGCTAGGACCTAGGATTCGAATATAAACATCTAAAATTAATACTTTCTAAGGTAATTAGTTACGCATGAATCCTACCCTATCCCAACCTTAGCCCTTTCTTATTAGTTAGTTAACCATGTAACGAGCATATATAACTATCATAAAATTACAAACATCACAACACATCTTTTCTAAAGTTAATATAATAAAGTCGAAACAACACATTTAAAACCATAACTCGTTACTAGTACTATAATAAGTAACATTAACGTAATATTCATATTATAACATAACAACACAGCAAGGCCTAGTCACCTTCAATTTTACCAAAATGAAACCTTTTCAAGTAAAAAAAAAACTCGATAATGACGTAATAATCACATAATAATAACATAAATAGTTAAAGTTTGAACTTTAATAAAAATAATACGTTATGAGACCTAAAAAATAGTAAAGAGGGTTTTAAACGATATTTCAAGTAATTACAACATACTTTGTAAGTACACAAACTAATACATAATTTAAAACTCTAATAACTCATAAATAAAATTAAATTAAACAATTTACTCATGAACATGCAACTAGTAGAGAACTAAACCATAAATGTACTTAGTAAATCAACAATATTAACTTGAACAAAAACTTGAAACAAACCTAAACTCTAGTTCATTTTATAAATTCATACCACACTAATATCACAACCCACCATTTTACACTCAAAGACAGAAACTTTATGTTCTATCATGTATCAAATCCTAACCTACTCACACATTCATGGTCTCTACTGTTTTTATACACTCTAACACAACTCACTAACACCATTATCATTAAACAAACACAAATGGAGAGAAAACAGAGGATCCAAAAACAATAAAATTAGAGGAGAAGTTTTTGAAGGATCATGCTACAAGAGGGAGAACAACTCAGGTGTTGGTGGTTGGAGGGGAGCTTCACGGCGTCGTGGGTGGCAGTAGGCGGCGGCTCATGTGATCCTCCGATATTCGTTGGCGACAACACCAACAAGGCATCAGAACGGAGACTTGAAACAGAGGTTCGGGGGTCGCCGGAGCTAGGTGGTCGTCGGTACTTCTGGTGGCCGTCGGTGCTGCTGGTGGCAATGGGGTGGCGGGTCGAGCAGAATGAAAACAGAGCAGAGGGGGAGGGGAAAAATAGGGCAGGTAGTGCGTGAGGGTGGTTCGGGGACAGTAACGGCGGTGCCGCGGTGATCAATGGAAATGGGGGTGGGGGGAAGAAGAAGAAGAAGAAGAAGAAGAAGAAGAGCTGGTGCTATGGTGTTGGGGTGGCTGGCGTACAGAGGAAGAAGAAGGAGCAGTAGCAGCAAGTAAGGAGAAAAGAAAAGGGAGAAGGAGAGAGAAAGAGGGGGAGAATTAGGGTATAATATCATTGGGGGTTTCAAAGAGGGGGTATTTATATGGGGGAAAAACTAGTGTAAAGTAGACCTGTTCAAAGTAGGTGGTAGGTCACAAGTCGGTCGATCGCGTGGTCGGGCGGAAGTTTTGACCGTCGGCGAGCCCGACCGGCAGCCCGACCGACCGGTCAGGTGTCTTCTGCCCGAGCCCTGACCCTAAAGGTCGCGGGCCGGGTCAACGAGCCGACAAATATATAAAATGATTTTTTTAATTAAAAAAGCATAAAAATTTACGCATTTTATTTTTTTGTCGGGTCATCGAGTCGGGTCACAAAAAACTAAAACTTAATCTAAAATTTTATTTAAAAAATTGTATTTAGTCGGGTCGCGGGTTGGGCCGGGTCACCGACCCCCGGCCCGAGCCCGACTCGGCCATACATCGGGGCCCCATCTTTTTTGGGCCGGGTCGGGTCACCTTCTAAAATTGTTACCTTAACCTGCATTTTTTTGGGTCGGGTCGGGTCGACGTGTCCTCAGCCCATTGAACAGGTCTAGTGTAAAGTTAGTATAGGTGTTAGTAACACTACTCCAAAATTTCCTTTTCTTAAACTAATACCCTCCCTAAACCAATTCTCAAAAATTGATCAAATTAATTTTTAACAAATACCCAAAATGTTTCTAACTGATATTATTCGACCAATAAAAATTCTTACGGACTCACTCGCTGTCGTGTAAGCTCCACGTGATAACAATTCATATAAATAAACGGAAAATAACGCACGTCAGGAATTTTAATGGTAACAATAATAGAATTTTCGGGGTTATACACTAAGAAATAAAATAAAATAAAATTTTACAGAGAAAACATAAAAAAGTCAACATTCGTAAAAAGGAAATAAATTTACAATTACATGGTTTATAAACATAATTTTTATTTTCTAATGAATCTCCATTTGAAACTTAAATATTTTTATATATTAATTTAAATAAATGAAAGCTATTGACATTTTTTCTATTTTAATTGATGGTAGTAACATTTTTGAATTTTTGGTGAAGTTGAGTGACATTTTTTGACATTTTTTGACATTTTTAGAATGTTGAGTAACATTTTTGTCCAAACAATCTTTTAACCGGTTCAGAACCTACTGTAGTCATAGGCGGATCTGTGGCCTCTATGCGGGTGTCCATGGACACCCTTAGCCAAAGAAAAGTTTGTGATTCTATAGTATTATGTGGAAGAAATTTTCTTAATTGGAGCAAGTGGACACCGTAAAAAAAAAAAAAAAACTCAAAAAACATAATAAGAGTGTTCAATTTAGCAGCAACCCAAAAACCTTAAAATATTACTCCCTTCGTCCCAAATAAATTGTCCAAGTTTGACTAATTAGGTCAAAATTTAGAAAATTTTGACCGTTAATTTATAAAAATATATGTTGAGTTATTATACAAGACTACTAATTAATCTACCACTATTAGATTTGTGATAAAAAATATTTTTACTTGAATACAATATTATTAGTCTTGCTAAGATAAAAATGAAAAATTAACGGTCAAAATGTGGTATTAAAGATCGAAAAAAAATAAACTAGACAAATTAATTGTGATGGGAGTACCAAATTATTTTTATAAACAAAAAGTGTACATCAACAAATTGGGTAATTGAGTATCAGTATAAGTTTAAGATATTAATATATTGTTAATGTGAAATTTAAATTTATTTGGTGGACATATTTATATGATGATGTGAAATTTTGTTAAACTTGTGAATATGTCATTTAATATTTATTTTTAATTTTATTATTATTTATTTAACTTTTACTCTCTCTGTTTGAAATTATCGGTCATTTTGAGGTTATTTGCTAATATCAATGTACCTAACATTTATGAGGTAGTTATAAGCATAATTACTAGAATGACCTTGTTACTTTTTAATAACTTTCATTGTACGACAATAATTACCAAAGGTAAAATAGTAAAATTAGTAATTAATAAGATATTGAGATTATAAAATGACAGATAATTAGAAACGAGAAAAATTAGTTAAAGTGATAGATAAAAAAAGAACAGAGGGAGTACGATTTTATTTTTCAAAAGCACTTATGTAATAACAAGTATATTGGACATCCCTAAGTTGATTGTCTGGATCCGCCACTGGCTGTAGTAGATTTCAGTGACATTTTTCACTATCTTGAAAAGTTGAGTGACAATTATAATAATTTGTAAAAATCAACTACATTTTTTACTATTTTGAAAAGTTGAGTGACATTTTTATATGAAATAGTCATCCTACCGTTCTTGAGAAAACAATTACAGTAAAAAAAAAGAAAAAGAAAAGAGCGTTAAACGAAGCTGTGGAATTTTACGCAGCTGTCGGTGGTGCTGAAAGCTCAAATTTCTCTGTCAGTCAGGCCGGCCCCACAAACCCCTCATCCCTCGACGGTATATTATTATTCATGAGCATCATCAACTGAGACCCCGTAACGACGTGTTTAATTAAACAATTAATGGTAAACCAAATTACATTTAGCCTTTCTGTTAATACCTGATTAATTATTTCAGTGGAAACAAAAACAGCTCAATATTACACAACAATGATTACAGAGTTGTCAGTACAAATTGCTACTGCTACCCAAATTAATATACTCAGAACCATCCTGGGGCACAAATCGACCCCCCCCTTCCCTCTCTCTCTCTCTCTCTCTCTCTCTCTCCTCCTCCCCCCCCCCTGTTTCTTTCCTTCTCTCACTTCGTTTGATTCATTCATAGATTCTTCGACACCTTGTTGGCTAAGCAACCCATCAAATCTGATGCTTGGAGGAGAAGCTGCTTCCGCATTTTCTCAGTCTCTCTCAAGGTCTGTCGTTTTCTTTCCTTTTCTGCATTGAATTGACGTCGGCCGTCATTTATGATGTTCTTAATTCTTCCGATCTTGTTGCTTTAGTTTGCTTGGATACTGGTGTTGTTGTTCAGATTAAGTGTGTTGTTGAATCGGCATTTTCTGTGATCTTATCTAGTGTGGATCTTTAGCTAATTAATGACTAGTATGAATGGATGTCAAGAGTGTATCTTAGTCTACTCGATCTGTCTAGGTTTGAATCATTTGATTGGATTTGTTGTTTGATTCGCATTCATTTCGTTTTCAATTTCTAATGCTTCTGCAATTTAGGCTATTTCTGCTGAAATCAAGCTAAACTTGCTTGTAATTGACGTTTTCACCAATTTTTAAGTAGAATTTAATTTAATAAATAATGAAGATCTGAAATTGACAGAATTTTGTGGCGTTGGTGGAGTTAATGCCTAAATGGTTGCAATTGCTGCTCTATGCAGGAGGCCTCTATGCATGTAAACTGAATTGAAAAGATTGAACCTCTGTACAGGGCAAAATAATTGGAAGACCGATCTGCTTTTGTTCCTTAAAGCCCTGTAAAGATGGCAGCTGCAATTTCTTGGAGGTATTCGGGAAGCAACGGCAATGGCCATCCTCCAACTGATCCGGTAATTCTTAGTCTTTGATCGGTATGCTTACTGATAGGAAGTCCAGATTAACATTGTGCTTGCATGGTCATTATATTTGCTGTTTGTTGGCCCATGTGTCTCACAGTCTTCTTATTTGGTGTTGTTCCACTTGATGAAAATGAAGTAGCAAGTTAACATGATATATAATACGCACAAGAGTATCTCTGAATGAATATGATTGTGGATTAGCTTGTGGCTCCAGAATACAAAGATGAATATGAACTTCTTTAGTTGCTTTAGGCAAGGAGTCAACAATGCATTAAACATGTTTGCCTTCTGGAGTCTAGACACTGGATTCAGTTGGTCAACAATCAACATCCTAAAGGAAGCAAATCATAATCGGACTTGGTGATCCCGAGGATAGCAACTAGGGTGCCATAGGCATTAAGTGATCCATTGATAAATTTATGAAGGGGTCAGCAGTCATAAATGACTTTGTCATAGGAGTTAAGGGCATTTTGATGGTACAATGCAATAAGGACATTGCCAATATATGTCTAGAGTGGAAAGGGTTTCTTCAATGGATACATTTGAGAGGATTCTTCCAGCCTGATGTTGTATGCAGAGTAGCAGCCTATGACTTTCATAACAAAAAGGAATTATCCTTTTCTTCTGGAGTCATTCAGTTAACAATCCATTTGTGTCTTGAAACATTTGATTTGTTGATGCTGAATTGCTGATTGATTTACTGTATTTATCCTTGTCAGCTACTAATGAGTCTACAATTCTGTTATTGCAGGAAAGAAATGGCGATGTCAAACTTCACGATTCAGAACCTCCAACTCCACAATCCATTGCCAAGATGTCTTTGAGGTCAGTTGCTTGCTTTCTATGCAATACATGTTCTGGGTGTTCATTTGAGTGTGTGAAAAGAAAGTTCTGTGCCTTTTGAATTCTGACCTGTTGATCAAAAAGGATGGTACGGAGGATATGTTGGCTATTTGCCGCTTTGAGAGTGATGGGCTTTGTGGAACATGTTCATGTATCTCTCACTATTGTATGTTCAAAATGAGGGATAATTTTTGAAAGTAAATGTCTTGTAGTTTGGATAAGGTGGGTGACCTATGTATTATCCCCTCCTTTCAGTAAAGGCATTTGTAGCAATTTCCTTGCATGGGTGCAACTATACCTTGTACCCATTTGGTTTCTCTTGGAATTTCAAAGTCACTGCTAACTGCATCGATGCCTTACTGAAATTAGTCATTTTCAACCGCTAGTCCATTCCAGTAAGATGAATTGTTTTCAAGGATTTCTTTCTGAGTAGAACTGATACAAAAACCTTTGGAAGAGATAATAAATTTGAAGTAGCAGCTGTTGATAGAGGCTATAGCTACAGCATTCAATTACTTATACACTGATCTGAATGTGCAGAGACCGGACAACAAGCATGGAAGATCCAGATGGCACATTAGCAAGTGTTGCCCAATGTATTGAGCAGTTGAGGCGCAGCTCTTCATCTGTGCAAGAGAAAGAGTATTCCCTAAAACAATTGCTTGACCTTATTGAGACTCGTGAGAATGCATTGAGTGCTGTAGGATCTCACTCACAGGCTGTTCCTGTGCTTGTTTCACTTTTGAGATCTGGGTCACTCACAGTCAAGTTACAAGCTGCTCGTGTTTTAGGGTCTCTCTGCAAGGAGAATGAACTCCGTGTGAAAGTTCTGCTAGGAGGTTGCATTCCGCCTCTCCTTGGGCTACTCAGGTCCAGCTCATCTGATGGTCAGATCGCAGCTGCAAAGGCTTTATATGCAGTTTCCCAAGGTGATGCTAGGGATCATGTTGGTTCAAAAATTTTTTCTACAGAAGGAGTTGTACCAGTGCTTTGGGGACAGCTGGAGAAGGGACTGGATGCTGGTAATGTGGTTGATGAGCTACTTACTGGGGCACTGAGAAATCTGTCTGGAAGCACTGAGGGATTTTGGCCAGCAACAGTCAAATCTGGAGGTGTGGATATACTTGTAAAATTGTTGAAAACTGGGCAGCCTGGCACACAAGCAAATGTTTGCTTTCTTCTTGCTCGGATGCTGATGGAGGATGCATCTATCTGTGCTACTGTTTTGGCTGGTGATGCAGTGAAACTATTGCTGAAGTTGTTGGGAGCTGGTAACGAAGCACCTGTCAGAGCAGAAGCTGCTGATGCTCTTAAGTCTCTTTCTGCCCAGAGCAAAGAGGCAAGGAAAGAGATAACTAACTACAATGGCATACCTGCTCTGATAAATGCTACAATTGCCCCTTCAAAAGAATATATGCAGGGTGAGCATGCGCAAGCATTGCAGGAGAATGCAATGTGTGCTCTAGCAAACATATCTGGTGGACTGTCCTCTGTTATCTCAAGCCTTGGAAGAAGTCTCGAGTCTTGCACTTCACCATCACAGATTGCTGATACTCTGGGGGCTCTGGCTTCAGCTCTTATGATATACGACCATGAAGCTGAGTCTACTAGAGCCTCAGACCCTCAGCTCGTTGAGCAAACATTGATTAAACAGTTTAAGCCCCGATTACCGTTGCTGATTCAGGAGCGAACGATAGAAGCTCTTGCTAGCTTGTACGGGAATTCAATACTTTCGAAAAAGCTTGTAAATGCTGAAGCAAAACGATTGCTGGTTGGTTTAATCACGATGGCTACAAATGAAGCTCAAGATGAGCTGATAAAATCTCTTCTGAAAATTTGTGAGGATGCAGATAGTCTCTGGCATGCCCTGCAAGGGCGCGATGGTGTTCAGTTACTGATATCACTTCTTGGATTGTCATCAGAACAGCAACAGGAATGTGCTGTTGCATTGCTTTCACTCCTATCTAATGAGAATGATGAGAGTAAATGGGCTATTACTGCAGCTGGTGGAATACCGCCTCTGGTCCAGATTCTTGAGACTGGGTCTTCAAAAGCAAAAGAAGATTCTGCAACTATTTTAGGAAACCTGTGCAATCACAGTGAAGATATAAGAGCATGTGTTGAAAGTGCTGATGCTGTGCCTGCTTTACTGTGGTTACTGAAGAATGGAAGCTTGAGCGGGAAAGAGATTGCAGCAAAAACATTGCATCATCTAATCCATAAATCAGATACTGCTACTATAAGCCAACTCACTGCGCTTTTAACTAGTGATCTTCCTGAATCTAAAATTCATGTTTTAGATGCATTGAAAAGTATGTTGTCTGTAGTACCCCTCAGTGACATACTGCGGGAAGGTGGTGCAGCAAATGATGCAATGGAGACGATAATTAAGATATTAAATTCCTCAAAGGTGGAAACCCAAGCTAAATCCGCCTTCACTCTGGCTGGAATTTTCCAGCTGAGGAAAGACTTGCGTGAAAGCACAATTGCTGTTAAAACTCTTCGGTCCGTCTCAAAGCTCCTGAATTCAGATTTGGAAAATATCGTTGCAGCAGCCTCGTCATGTCTTGCTGCAGTCTTTCTTTCTGTAAGAGAGAATCCTGATGTGGGTTCTATTGGAAGGGATAGTTTTCCGCGGCTAGTTACTCTGGCAAATTCTTCTGCTCTTGAAGTCGCAGAGCAGGCAATATGTGCTGTTGCTAACCTTCTGCTAGACAATGAAATCTCAGAGAAAGCTTCACCTGAAGAAGTTATTTTACCCGCCACAAAGGTTTTGCGTGAGGGCACACTTTCTGGCAAGACTCATGCTGCTGCAGCCATTGCTCGCCTTCTCCATTGCCGCACAATTAATGATGCTGTAAATGACTGTGTAAACCGTGCTGGTACTGTGCTTTCGTTAGTTTCTTTGTTGGAGTTAGCTAATGATGGATCCCTTGCAAGATCTGAAGCACTAGATGCACTCGCATATATGTCAAGGTCAGGAATCTCTGGTGGAAAAGCCAAACCATCTTGGGCAGTTCTAGCTGAATCTCCAAGCCACATCACCCCAATAGTTTCATGCATAGCTGATGCAACACCGGCTTTGCAGGATAAAGCTATTGAAATTTTGTGTAGGCTTTGCCGTGATCAGCTAGTTGCATTGGGGGAAATCATTTGTAGTTCCTCTGGCTGTATTGCATCAATTTCTAGAAGAGTTGTTAGTTCAAAGGCCACAAATGTCAAGGTTGGAGGTGCTGCGCTCCTTACATGTGCGGCCAGGGTTAGTTATCAGAGAGTTCTGGAGGATTTAAGTGACTCAAGCCTATGTGCCTATCTAATTCAGGCTCTGGTTGAACTCCTTACTTCCTCTCAAGCATCTTCAGAGAGTGATGAGGCTGTTGAGGAAGATGCTGTAAGCATCTGTTTGCATTGGAGCATGGAAGAGGCCGGGAATATTGAATCAACTCGCACTACAAGGGTTGTATCTGGGATCAATATTGCTGTTTGGTTACTCTCTGTCCTTGCCTCTCATGATGAGAAAAGTAAACTTGCTATGATGGAAGCTGAAGCAATTGAACTACTCACCGAGAAGATTTCTCATGCTCAGGTATTCTTGACTACTTCACATGGTCTGCTTTTACCATGTTTGTTTGGAGTGTTATCTCGTTATGATAATCAATCTGTGTATAATTGAATTTTGAATTTCAAAGCTATGCTTATGAATCTGCCAGTTAAATATTATTTGTTGAAAGGGACAGAGGAAACCTGCTTGGGTAGAAGACCCGTGATGCATGTTTTTCTGTTTTTGTTGCAGATTGACTTGACTGAAGACAGTAGGATATGGGTTTATGCTCTATTGCTTGCTGTTCTGTTCCAAGATAGAGAGATCATACGAGCAAATGCCACCATGAAATCGATTCCGGTTCTTTCAAATTTATTGAGGTCGGAGGAGCCAGCAAACAGATACTTTGCAGCTCAAGCATTGGCCAGTCTTGTATGTAATGGTAGCAGGGGAACCCTTCTATCTGTTGCGAACTCTGGCTCACCTGGTGGGCTTATCACTTTGCTTGGCTGTGCTGATGAAGATATATACGATCTTTTGAAATTGTCTGAGGAGTTCTCTTTAGTTAATTATCCTGAACAAGTGGCTCTTGAGAGATTGTTCAGAGTCGAGGACATTAGGGTTGGAGCTACGTCCCGCAAAGCAATACCTGCCCTTGTGGACCTCCTTAAACCGATTCCCGACCGCCCAGGAGCTCCGTTCCTGGCTCTTGGGCTTCTGACCCAACTTGCGAAAGACTGTCCCTCCAATAAGATGGTGATGGTAGAGTCAGGGGCACTTGAAGCAGTGACCAAGTATCTTTCGCTTGGTCCCCAAGATGCAACTGAGGAAGCAGCCACAGATCTGCTAGGCCTTTTGTTTAGTAGTCCTGAAATATGCAGGCATGAATCCGCGTTTGGTGCTGTGACTCAGCTTGTAGCAGTCTTACGCTTAGGTGGAAGAGGTGCGCGGTTCAGTGCTGCCAAAGCATTAGAAAATTTGTTTTCTGCGGACCATGTAAGGAACGCAGAAACTGCTCGACAAGCTGTGCTTCCATTGGTGGAGGTTCTGAATAGTGGCTTGGAGCGAGAGCAGCATGCTGCTATTGCTGCACTGGTCAGGTTATTGAGTGAGAATCCTTCAAGAGCCCAAGCTGTGGCTGATGTTGAAATGAATGCAGTGGATGTGCTATGCAAGATTCTTTCATCAAATTCTTCAATGGAGCTGAAGGGTGATGCTGCCGAGCTATGCTCTGTTCTCTTTGCAAATACCAGAATTAGGTCCACTGTAGCAGCAGCTCGTTGCGTTGAGCCACTTGTCTCTCTTCTAGTCACTGAGTATACTCCTGCCCAGCATTCAGTTGTACGTGCTCTAGATCGACTCTTGGATGATGAGCAATTAGCTGAATTAGTGTCTGCACATGGTGCAGTTATTCCTCTTGTTGGGCTTCTATATGGCAGAAACTACTTGCTTCATGAAGCTGTGTCCAGAGCTCTGGTGAAGTTGGGAAAAGATAGGCCTTCCTGTAAGATGGAAATGGTGAAAGCCGGAGTTATTGAAAGCATACTTGATATACTACATGAAGCGCCTGATTTTCTATCGGCTGCTTTTGCTGAATTGCTCCGAATATTGACAAATAATGCCACTATTGCAAAAGGGCCATCAGCTGCAAAGGTTGTTGAGCCTCTTTTCATGTTGCTGTCACGACCAGACTTTGGCCCTGATGGACAACACAGTGCTCTGCAGGTGCTTGTCAATATCTTAGAGCATTCACAGTGTCGTGCTGACTACACTCTAAGCTCTCATCAGGCAATTGAACCTCTTATACCTTTGCTGGACTCTCATATTCCAGCTGTCCAACAACTAGCTGCTGAGCTACTATCTCATTTATTATTGGAGGAAAACTTGCAGAAGGATCCCTTGACACAGCAGGTCATTGGTCCACTTATTAGAGCTCTAGGATCTGGTATGCACATTCTACAGCAGAGGGCAATAAAAGCTCTTGTCAGCATTGCACTCACCTGGCCAAATGAAATTGCAAAAGAGGGTGGTGTTATTGAGCTCTCGAAGGTGATACTACAAGCGGATCCTTCACTTCCTCATGCTTTGTGGGAATCTGCAGCTTCTGTTTTGTCTTGCATTTTGCAATTTAGTTCTGAATTTTATTTGGAAGTCCCCGTTGCTGTGCTCGTAAGGTTGCTTCATTCTGGTTCAGAAAGCACAGTAGTGGGAGCACTGAATGCTCTTCTGGTATTGGAAAGTGATGATTCAACAAGTGCTGAAGCAATGGCTGAAAGTGGTGCTATAGAAGCTCTCTTGGAGCTTCTTAGATGTCATCAGTGTGAGGATACTGCTGCAAGATTGCTGGAAGTGTTGCTGAACAATGTGAAAATCAGAGAATCAAAAGCTAGCAGGATTGCCATTTTACCTTTGTCTCAGTACCTTTTGGACCCACAAACACAAGGTCAGCAAGCAAGATTGCTGGCTACACTCGCTCTGGGTGATCTTTTCCAGAATGAAGCCCTTGCTCGATGTGCTGATGCTGTTTCAGCATGTCGTGCCCTGGTTAATTTGCTTGAAGACCAGCCCACTGAGGAAATGAAAGTGGTGGCTATTTGTGCTTTGCAGAACCTTGTGATGTATAGTCGATCGAACAAAAGAGCAGTGGCTGAAGCTGGTGGAGTCCAGGTTATACTTGATCTAATTAGTTCAAGTGATCCAGAAACTTCGGTGCAGGCAGCAATGTTTATTAAACTTCTGTTCTCCAACAATACTATCCAGGAGTATGCTTCCAGTGAAACCGTCAGGGCCATAACTGGTAAACTTCTTGACCTCTTCATGAAAATTGCTATACAAGTACATATATCTTGCTGGTGTAACAACTTTTGATGGGCTCCTTCCTGTAAACTTGATCAAATTACTTTTCCTGAACCATGGCTTACATGGAAGCTATTTATGTTTGGAACTAATTAGGGCTCTGCTAGGACTCCTAGGAGGCTGATACTCCATGTCCATGATATAACCCCTTTACAGTATTCTGATCTAGACACTGAGACACCTGAGTGTTGTGCTCAGTTGTGCATGTTTTAGTGGTGGGCGTGGCTATGATTTTTTATTCATGACCAACACTGCTGATAGGAAATGTGGGTCAGCTCTCTTCGCTGTTCTGACTGTGGTCTTCCACGTCAGTGTCTTTTTTAAGGAAATTGGCTTACAGCTACAGCCCCCTTAGCTCTGGCTGGTGCTGGCTTGAAGACCCAGGACCCTTTTATTAGCTTTAACTGCCTTCTTATTAGGGTTCATTTGCTTTTGCAATTATAGATCTGTTGTTAAACAACTTTTTTGGTCTTGCAGCTGCTATTGAAAAGGACTTGTGGGCAACTGGAACTGTAAACGAGGAGTACCTGAAAGCCTTGAACTCTCTTTTTGGCAACTTCCCACGTTTACGAGCTACTGAGCCTGCCACTCTCAGTATACCACACCTTGTGACCTCTCTTAAAACGGGCTCAGAGGCAACTCAAGAAGCTGCCTTGGATGCGCTATTTCTTTTGAGACAAGCTTGGACTGCTTGCCCTGCTGAAGTCTCTCGTGCTCAGTCAATAGCTGCTGCAGATGCAATTCCTCTGCTGCAGTTTCTGATCCAATCTGGTCCACCACGTTTCCAGGAGAAAGCTGAATTTCTGTTGCAGTGTTTGCCAGGAACCCTCACAGTGATAATCAAGCGTGGAAACAACATGAGGCAATCAGTTGGAAACCCCAGTGTTTACTGTAAGCTTACGCTGGGAAATACACCCCCCAGACAGACAAAGGTATGTGACTTCTTGATTTTCTCAACCTTTATTAAGTGTGTCCCACTTCACCACTTTGCCTTTGTGGGTTGAGATGGAAGAGTTAGCAGCTCTACCACTGAGGTTTCGGAAATGCCGTTCTATCTAAAGAAGATAAAATTAAAGGTTTTGGAAATGATATTTCCAGCAGATCCTTGATTAGAAAGGGTCCAATAGCTTGGTTGGTCACTATGGCACAACAGATAGGAAAGGGAGGTTTAGTGAGGCTTTTGTTTTGGTTGCTTGTCGTCTCTAAAACAAAATTCATAAATCATTAATGGCACTTTGAAAATGGTGGTTAGCTATTTTCTTCAAATGTCATCTCTGAATTGTAGGCACTTGGCAGGCGATAAATTTTGTTTTCATTGCGTTTAAACCTAATACCTAAGGGCATATATATATGGGTTGTGCCTTGTCATATCACGATTCTTGTTTTTCATAGCATTGATTGCCTCTACTGTTGTACTAGTCTGTATGGGTCACTGGATTCTGAATACTATGTGAACAAGTTACCTCCAGGTTGCATACTTGCATGGGATGACATACCTACCTTTATCTCTAGTTAACCATTACACTAGATTTCAAAGGCACTCTTGAGTAAGTCATCGCATTGTTTCTTGTCAGTTAAGGATGACAGATTGACAGGTGCCGTGTCACTAAATTGAGCTTCTGCTGTGCCCATTTAGTTTGAGTCTGATATTTTCTGAAATAATTCCTTCTTGTTTTCCCAGATTGTGTCAACTGGCCCTACCCCAGAGTGGGACGAGAGCTTCACATGGTCCTTTGAGTCTCCACCAAAGGGCCAGAAACTTCATATATCTTGCAAGAACAAGAGCAAAGTAGGAAAGGTAAAGTAGCTATATATGTTTAGTGGAAGATATATTAACATGATGTATTCTAAATCCGCGGTGTGCCTGGTTTCTTACCTCACTTTTCTTTTGCTTTGGCAGAGTTCATTTGGTAAGGTTACAATCCAGATTGATCGAGTAGTGATGCTAGGAGCCGTTGCTGGAGAATACACATTGCTGCCTGAAAGCAAGAGCGGGCCTTCAAGAAATCTGGAAATAGAATTTCAATGGTCAAACAAATAGTGAGCGAGTACATTTTTGATAATTGAATTTTGAATGCAGGAAGAAATTTTTCCTTGTCCATTTAAGTGTCCAGTGTAGTGTTTGAAGTTTATCTTGGATGGCAAAGGGGTGTCAAAAGTGACCATTTCTGCCATTCGCCTGCTCATCATTTTCATGCCTGCCATGATTGTCTTGTCATGTTGTTGTACATAGAGTTGCAAAGGATTTTATTTTTGTACTGTACACATGAGTTTATTTAACAGATATTTATTCGTGTATTCTTTTGTAATATGAGATGGAAAAGCATTTAGTAATAATCCAACGTTCTGATCTGCGGAATTTTTTTTAATTTAATTTGTGGATACAATTGTTTTTACTTTGATAATGCAAATTTCTGAGGCAGCTCCTTACACAAAATCTGCAGCTCCTTACACAAAATCTGCAGCTCCTTACACAAAATCTGCAGCTCCTTACACAAAATATGTGCCAGCATACAATGTTGGAAAAAAAAGGCTAAACATTTGAAAGATTGAAATAAGAACAGAAAAGGTGAAATATTAATCAAGGCTGTGATACTGGCACTCCCTATTTATATCACAGGGTATTTTTAAGGTTCCAATGGCTCTGGAAGAAGACACAAAATATGTGCTAGGTTTTGGTGTGGCACGAAGGGAGATAAAAAGAGTATATGTACACTGGAAGGCTTGAGACGCATTTCGCAAACCAAAGTTTTTGGGAGGGGGTGGGGTTGAGACGCATTTCGCAAACCAAAGTTTTTTGGGAGGGGGTGGGGTTCCATAGACTCGGATGTCTTCAATGATGCATTACTTGCTAAGCACGGATGGTGGCTATTATCCTATTACTCAATAAGTCATCTTCATTAAAGTCATGAAGGCAAATTTCCATATTAACAATGACTTTCTTGACTCCCTATTCTCTAGAGAGGTACGTAAGATATTACTTACATTACAAACCTTTACTTACCTTATTTATTTATACTTACTTTACTTACATTATTTAAAATATCTTACATAATATATATTTAAAAATTTATATATTTAAGTTATGTGATTGATGTGATTTATCTTATACTACCTTTCCTACTAACATTTACACAACTTTACTTACCTTACCTACTTTACTTACTTACATCGTACTTTCCTCTCTGAAGAATTAAAGAGGTCTCGGACCCTTTTCCTACCTTACTCAACCAAGCAAAGAAATTGTCAAGGATCAAGGGCATAGAGATTCAATTCTCCTTGGGATCAGGGTTATCTTTGTCTTGGTTGGTCATACTTTGGGTTGACCATGAGACCCCCTAAAGTAATGCTCTGTTTCGATGCAAATAAGTGGGATTATGTCGGCTTTTTATCACTAATCACAAGGGTGGAGTGGGTGCTTGAGTTTGAGAATGGAGAAGAGAAGCAAATAAGAGGGGAAAGATTTCCAGTCAGCCACAATCGTGCCACCCCCGAAGCAGCCCAAGAATCTTGGCAAGGCATGGCGTGCAGCACCCCGCCCGATCGTGCGACCCCTTCCAGGAGCCTTTACACGATCGTGCTGGAAGGTTGCATGATCATGTCGATTGTGCAAAGATAGATCAACTTCAAGAGTTTTAGAAGAATTTCGAAGATGACACAATCTTACTGTCCATCGGCACGATCGTGCCATTTTTGCATCTTGTGGATTTTTAGCTAGCTGGGTGTCATGCCTCGAAAATTCAATTAGGAAAAAGTCAAATATTGACTTTCGTTAATAGCGGAAGTCTCACTTTAATCGGGCGTTACTGCCGTATCCTCGAACGAATATAAGCAAGAATGAGAAAAACTAAGAAATGGTAATTGCTTACTTTAATTTAACAAACGGAAGAGAACTTCAAATTCTAGAGACAACATAAACCAACGTTAACTAACTTTAATTCTAACATTTAACTAAAATTTATTCTCAGAACTTCTAACTTCAACGTTCTCACTTCTAGAACCTGTTCCCATCACAAAATCTTCACCTAAAAACAAAAATTTAACAAAATGAGGAGAACTCGATAATATCTACCCTTAACTGTCGAAACAGGTAAAAATTCATTTCAATTCATTTAGGGGGAGAAGTGGACGAGTTAAATCTTTTCGCAAACAGATTAACCCAACCAACCATAACCATCTTTCGAGTAAATTACATTTACCCTACCTGACATTTGTGGTAATAATTTTTGCACACCCGACATTTGTGAAATAATTTCACCTTAAGATATTTTATAATTGATTTTTGTTGGATTTTCTAGCGTAACATTAAAAAGATAAATACGAATCGACTTTTTTACCCATGATATTAATTCATATGACTTTCAATTAAATATGAATTGACGTTTTTACCCTTAATATTAGTTCATATGGGATTAATAGAGTAGTGTTGAAGAAGAGGAGTGTGAAAGGAATTGGCTGTTGGTGTTTTTTATTTGGAGTTTTGACACACCTTTTTTCCATACAAAACAATGAAAAGGTCATTTAAGTCATTTTCTTCTCAATATTATGGGCAGCATGGTATATTCACATAGTCATATAGGGGTATTATTGTATTTTTTCATTTCCGATGAGAAGTAACTAGATTTTGCCACTAAAAATCACTTTCACTTAATGTTAGGTAAGGTGAAAATTATTTCACAAATGTCGGGTGTGCAAAAATTATTACCACAAATGTCAGGTAGGGTAAATGTAATTTACTCACCATCTTTCAATAGATTTATTAAGCGGGCGAAGCGTACTAATTTTCCCCTCAAAGTTTAAGACTTCTAACATAATCATTTCTCAACATCATCACAATCTCGATTTCAATCTTAGTCACAATCGCAATCACAATTTAAATCACACGGATGACTATTCATATCACAACACGTGCATACACTTAACCCCCGGGAAGTAGTACTTATCAGACCTCTCTAATCTCTTGATAATTCACCTGCAGGATACCATATTTTGGAATGTTGCCCTAACCCGCATTTAGTCCTATTTGAATTAATAGTCATATTCTAATTATTAGCCAATTTAATACTCAACATATTTCAAGTCTCAGTCAACCAACCCCAATTTCCCAAAAGACAGTAAAACAATTCATAAAAGATTGTCCACATTTAACCACTCAGTAAAACACAATTCAACATTCAAAATAGACAATCAACTTCCATATAGAGTCGCCTTTGGGATGCAAATTCCAAAATAACTTTAAAAGCACAAAACACGTAAAGTGCATCCCAGTGGGGATTCAAGACATAGAAATTACCTGAATGTCTTCACTTCGCTTTACTTCACTTCACTTCAACGAACACACTTGAGCTCATTGAAACGAGACTGTCTAGATCGTGCCTAAAAACATAATAATTTCTATAATCAATAACGTGCTCTCGAAGTTAGATACACTACCATCTACCTAACCCTACCTTAGGAACACTATAGGGTTCCCAACATTCAAGTAATAACACATTTGAACTACACATCACATTCAATTATTGAAACACATATATCACAAATGAAAAATTGGACAGATTACTATATCTTATTGTAAACCCATAATTTTACTTCCCGACATCCCACAGACCTGATTTTAAACATACTTGAAGGGTCCCAAACACATCCAACAATCAAACTGGTCCAGTTCTGACCTAGGTCGGGTAATTGGGTCATAACTTGAATTATACACCTCAAACGCCTATTTTATAAAATTCCTATAAAAGTTAACACCCTAGGGAGCTTTCATACCAAACGGTTAGGTTAAAACCTGACTACACAATTTATGGTGGATTTTCTAACACGAGACAATGAATCTATCCCGTTACCGGTTTATCTTTATTTGGTATTTTCGACCTGAACTCTAATCAACCAACCCCAAGACTCTAAGTTGAGCCTCAAATCAGCTAACCAAGGTAAAAGATACCCCCTTCATCCTCCTAAAATAACCAAGACCAACCCTAACTTCAACTAACACAAATTTTCAAATAACCGTTATTAATTCCCAATCAAAACATAATCATAAAATAGAAACTAATAACCAAAATAAAACCATACTTTTGGACATTAAAACACCATTGAAACATGAAAACACAACAAAGGTCTAAATGTGGCCACTTATCAACAAAATTAAACATTTTTACGTAAAGAAATCACGGTAACAACGTAATAATAATACAAGTACGTAATAACAACATAATAATAATGTAAATACGTAAAGTTCGAAACTTCACTAAACATAATACATTATAAACTTTATAAAAACAGAAAAAAGATTTTAAAACACTTTTTAAATAATTACAACATACTTTTTACATATGAAATGAATAATAAATCTAATACTTAATAGTACGTAAAATAAAACTAAATTTACACAATTCACTTATGAATGTGAAATCATTTGAGATTAAACAAAGAACCTTCTTAATTAATCAAATCAACAAGCATCATAACTCAATCAAAAACACTATAGTAAAATTGAACAATTAAAATTATAGAAATCTAAACCCTAATTTATTTTATCACTTCATGCGCATATAACCAATTCTTAATCTCTTTTAAAACAAATCTAAGCACACTAACTCTTCAACCATAATCACACAAAATATTAACATGTTAAAACAAGGAATAACAATATTAATAATCGTAACATTGAACTAAAACTTCACAATTACAACTAACCTTAATTCCTTTGATTAATTCATGCATGCAACCAATACTAAAAGATTTCACCCATGTCTTATTAGGATTATAGTAGAAGTTAGTCAAATAGTCAGATTTTGACTAAGGGTAGTTTAGTCTTTTCTTGATTTGGTGTCTTCTTTATATTGTTCCTTTTTGTTTCCAGTTTCAATCAATGAGAAATACAGTAGCATTCTTCGTTTTCTTTGCTTCTCCTATTCTCATTCTTCACTTGATTCTCTACATCTTTAATTGGTTTTGTGAATGTTAATATTGTATTAGAGCGGATTTGATCCTGCCTTTTGATTCTCTTCTCTTTCTCTTCTTTTCTTCTTCGTTTTTATCATCTCAGAATTTGAGATTTGGGTTGCATGGCCGATTCAAATTCAAAGGCAGTTGTTTTGGATCCTTCAAATCCTCTCTTTATTCATTCATCGGATCATTCGAGTCAATCCTTGGTTGCCGAACCATTCAACGGTGAAGATTTTGACAATTGGAAGCGCTCAGCTACGATTTCCCTGTCTGCGAAAAACAAATTGGTGTTCGTCAATGGCAAATATCCCAGACCTGACAGTAATCCTCCTCTCTGTCCTTTCTGGGAACGTTGCAATGATATGGTAATATCTTGGTTATTGAATTCTTTACATAAGAATATAAGGGATAATGTTCTTTATTCTGAGACTGCTACGATTTTGTGGAAGGAACTTAATGACAGATATGGGCAGTCTAATAAGGCTAAATTGTTTCAATTACAACAAGAGATTGGTGCTTTGTCTCAGGGAGATTTGGATATTGCCGTTTATTTCAATAAAGCCAAGAAAGTTTGGGATGAATCCAGCCACTCCCATGCTCGATCCTCCAAGGAAAATGGGAATAGTCTCAGCTTGATCGCGTCCAACTTGACAGGGACTAAGCTCTATCACGATTGCTAAGCTAATCAGGTTTTAGTATTTTTGAAAAGGTTTAAAAACTAATTAAACTAATAAAGCAAGGAAAACAATCAAGGATTTAATCAAGAGAGAAAGACTTCTAGGGAGATGCTAACCTAACAACGAGTTTGATTACTAAAACCTAGCCTGCACAATCATACATTCAAGAACGAATCAAGAATCGACAACCTCTGAATTCTATCACCCTTTCGATGCTAAATAGAATTATTCTAAACAACCTAATCAACAACTTTCGTCTGTATTTTAGGTTAAACAGAATTGAAGGTCTCAAAAGTCAGGTTATCTAATGATTCCCTAGTTCACTACTCCTTTCTCAACTTTCGCAAACCTAGGTAGACAGGTTGGTAGTCAGGTTACCCTTATTCACCTTTCAGTACTTCTTAGGTTAATCTCTAACTCATGAGTATTCGAGCGCTCAAAGAACACACATGAACATGGAAAACACAACCTTCTATTGATTCATAACAAGAATTCACGCACAAACTAATAATATTTAATCAAACTACATTGTTTCGGGTTGCAAAACCCTAGAATTAAGATAAACTACTCACTCATGTTCAAGAAAAGTATGAAACAAGTTCCAAACATCACGATTAATTCTCAAAACAAGAAAGAAATCGAAAAGAGATACAAACTACAAGGAATACGATCGTCGAGCCTTTCGATCCCGGGGCGGAGTCTTCCTCACGAACGTTGATAATTTCTTTCCGAATCTGGATATTCGCTTTTCTTCGAATCAATCTTGATCTTAGTCTTGATTAATGGAGAGGAGTAGATGGGAGGATTTTGCTCTCTTCATGGAAGGTAGAATTTTGTATCCATGAACGATAGAATAATCTCCCAGTAAAAAATGCTGCTGTTGCTATTTTACTTGCGAATCACGGCCAACGCACGCACGACCCAGCTGCCACGAACCGCAGGAAATGCCACGGGCAGGGCGTGGTAGGCGCTGCCTCAATTTCCTTTTCTCCATTTTGCTTCGAGTCTCGGTGAAGTCCAGCAAAATGAGTGAATGGTTGACCGGGCCTCACTTCTCTTCTATTGAGTGGACCGCATGAACATGGCCCAATGCAATTAATTGATGGCCTCCTTTTGCTCTCACGTGATTGGACCGAGTGGAGGCTTGTAAGAATGAATTCATGGCCCAATTGTCCTCACTTTCCTCCTCATCATTGGGCCGAATTCAGAGTGAAGGAGTGAAATGAATTCCACTCATCTTTTCTTTCGTTGGCCCTAATTAGGGCTGGGTGAATGAGAGAATCATATGAATTGCTCCACTTTCCTCTCCTATCATTGGGCCGATCAAAGATTGAATGAAATACAATCAGTCTTTTGTTGATTGGGCTGCGTCAATGCTCAGCAAAGGGAATGAATTGATGGCCCACTCAAACTGTTGCTGCTGCTGCCACGGACTGTGAGGTCAACCACGGTCAAACCGTGGTGGCCTCTGGCCGTGGGTTTCGTCGTCCGTTCAATCTCAAATTCATACCATGGTTCGGTATTTAATAGGGGAGGTCCGTGGTGTGCTCAATCTTTTCAAGTGTTGAGAGAAAATTGGTGTTTTGGCTTCAAAACCTACAAATTCACATAAAAAACAACAACACCAAGTGTAGTAGGGAAATTGAAATAAAAACCAAAATTCATGCATAAAATTATCCCTAATTCACTATCGAAAACCCCTAAAAACATAGTCATAGAAAGCAGTTATCAAGGGGTAACATGCTTATTATGGCGCCCTTCCCCTCTCTGGCACAAGTTTATTCGATGTTGTTACAGGAAGAAAAACAACGACAAGTCAGGAAAAATATCAATTTCTTGACTGAGAGTGCTTCATTTCAAGCCTCTCAATATCATTCAGCTAATCAGAAAAGAAATGATTCCAAGAGCGATGTCAAGAAGGGCAGCAACACGACTTTATTCTGCAATCACTGCAAACGTCCTGGACACACCATTGATAGATGCTATAAATTGCATGGATATCCCAACAAGAATGGTAGTCAGAATGGTTCTGGTTATTCCAAGAATTAACCAAGATACGCACATAATGCAATGGGTATTCCTGATGCTTTGGTTGAGTCAAACTTCACGCAGGCCTCCAACAATGCACAACAACAGCCTTTCGCACTTCCAGGACTAACAGTTGAACAGTCTCAACAGATGCTGACTCTTCTTGGAAGTTTACAGGCAGCAACCAAGAATCTTGGAACCCACGAAGGTAATAGTGAGTTAAAGACAGCTCACATGGCAGGTAACATTCAAAACCATGCTATTACTGCTTGTTTAATGTCTCAAATGGACAACAAAACATGGGTTATTGATTCAGGAGCTACTGATCATATGGTTTTTGATAAAGCCCAACTGTGTAATGTGCAAAATTTGAGCAAAATAATTTCTATTGTTCTACCTGATGGCAAGAAAATTTTTGTTTCTCAGTGTGGTGATTTGAAACTAGGTCTTGATTTAGTTCTACACCATGTTTTGCATGTGCCTCAGTTTAGCTTTAATCTTTTATCTGTTAAAAGGCTTAGTGAACAATTGATGTGTAATGTCACCTTTACCACTGAGCAATGTATCCTGCAGGGCCCTTCACTGAAGAGGTCAATGGTTCTTAGTAGATCCTCACAAGGTCTATATGTGCTTGATGATATGACTCTCACCAGAATGTCTACCTCTCAGCTTGATGATATAACTCATAATAAAGACAGTAGTCTTGATCCTTGTAAGAGTTTTTTGGTTAAGAAACCCTGTAACTCAGGTTGTAAACAATGTAAACTTTGGCACACAAGACTAGGGCACCTCTCCATAGGAAAATTAAAGCTTCTTCCTGTTCTTTCTGTTTGTACACATGCTAATATCCAACAATGTAACATTCATACATGTACAATTTGTCCTAAGGCAAAGCAACATCGGTTGCCCTTTTCTTCTAGTACTATTTCAACTTCTCAATGTTTTGACTTAATACATGTGGATGTTTGGGGTCCTTATAATGCTAAAACCTATTCTGGGCATAGGTATTTTTTGACAATTGTTGATGATTTTTCTCGTACTACTTGGACTCATTTAGTGGTTACAAAGGATGAGGCATTATCTTTGATTAAATCCTTTATTGCTATGGTTAAAACTCAGTTTGGTCATGATGTGAAAATTTTAAGAAGTGACAATGCTTTGGAGCTTGGTCTAAGTCTTTCTGCTAAAAGCTTTTTCTCAGAAAATGGTATTTTACATCAGACAAGTTGTGTTCATACACCCCAACAAAATGGCATTGTAGAGAGGAAACATAAGCATTTACTAGAGGTCTGTAGAGCTCTCTTATTTCAATCTCATTTGCCAATTAAATTTTGGGGTGATTGCTTGTTAACTGCAACTTATTTGATTAATAGAATGCCTACTCGTCTTTTAAAGAATAAGACCCCTTTTGAGATATTGCATGGTAAACCTGTTGACTATAGCAATTTAAAAAATTTTGGATGCTTGTGCTATGTTGCTACTGCTAAAAATGGCAGAACCAAGCTTGATTCTCGTGCCACTGTATGTGTTTTTCTTAGATACCCAGCTGGTAAAAAGGGCTATAAAGTAATGTCTATTGGTTCCAACAATTATTTTGTTTCCCGTGATGTGATCTTTCACGAGATGGTGTATCCTTTTGACCCTAAATCTACACAATCTACTTCTACCTTTTCTACTTTTCATGCCTTCCCATGTGAAGAGGACCCCACCACCTATTCTATTGCCACTTCTGACCAAACTTTCTCTGCTCCACAACCTACTGAGGCTATTCCTTCAAATGTCACTCAGCCTTTATTAAATGATTCATTAAATGATTCTAATGATGCTGCTCACCCATTGCTCGAAGCCTTTCACCCTACATTTGAGCCTTCACCTGTCTCTAATCCTATTTCCAACCATTCTTCATCTACTACTCAAAATATACCTATCAGAAGATCATCTAGACCTCACAAAACTCCTTCATATCTCCAAGACTATTCTTGTCTTGCTACCACTGATCAAAATAGTCTTTGTCTTGCTACTTCTACAAACCTGGCTTTTCAAGCACCTAAGACACATTTTCATGCTCTCACTGCAAATAGCCAGTCCCTTCTGAATCATCTTAATTACACTGAGCCTACTTCATATGTTCAAGCCTCTAAGCATCCAGGTTGGCAAGAGGCAATGAACAAAGAATTCCAAGCACTTATATCCAATAATACATGAGAGGTAGTATCTTTGCTAGAAGGTAAGAAACCCATAGGGTGCAAATGGGTTTATAAAGTTAAACATAGAGCAGATGGTACTATTGAAAGATTGAAGGCTCGACTTGTTGTTAAGGGATTCACTCAACAAGAAGGTATTGACTTTACTGAAACTTTTTCTCCCGTGGTTAAAATGACTACTATTAGAACTCTAATGGCAATAGCTGTCAAGAAAGGTTGGTTTTTAAATCAATTAGATGTAAATAATGCCTTTTTACATGGAGATTTACATGAGGATATATATATATATGCAATTACCACCCGGTTTGCACTCATCTGTTCCAAACCCTGTTTGCAAGCTTCAAAAGTCTCTATATGGTCTCAAACAAGCGTCACGACAATGGTATGCCAAACTTGCTGAAACTCTTTATAAAAAGGGATACCATCATTCTGAGAATGATTATTCTTTATTTTACAAACACAATGGTGCTCTTACTACTTTTCTTGCAGTTTATGTAGACAATATTCTTCTCACTGGAGATGACTCTCAAGAGCTGCTCGAGGCCCAACAAGAGATTCTTGTTGGCATCCAATCACAACTCCAACCCCGTCCTTCTCCGGGAGGATCCGCTTGAGGACTGCTTGTAAGCATTCCCGCCCCCACTCGACCTTTGTCATTAGTTTTTACTTACTTTATTTTGTGAAGTATAAGTGTGGGGGGATGCTTCATCGGGGTTTGGATGCAAAGGCTTTGTCGTTTTGGCTTGTTTTGGTGTTGATCTCAAGGTCGGTTGCTTTTGGTTGTTGGTCTGTCGTAGTTGGGATGTTTTTTGTTTTTAATTGGTCATTGGTCGTGTTTTGGCCGGTGATAGTTTAGTTTGTTTGTTGTTTGGTTGTATTTTGGGCCGTGGTTGTTTTGGATGTATTGAACGGTTGTCCTTAATGAAATGAAACGAATCATGTCCGTTTGGTTAGTTTGTGTTGAGTTGCACCCTTATTTCCCGCCTCAATGAGTGAGATTCGGGGACAAGGTATGTCATTGTCAATGTACATTTTGTTTATAGTTTTGTTTTCCTCTTTGTAGTTTTCTTTCAATGTTTAGTTAGTTTTCCTTTTGCTTTTGTTTTCATTCTCGCATGTAAAGTCGTCTTTTGCTCTAATATCGTTGTGATTCACTTGAACGATGACCCCGGATTAAAGTTTCAACGCTTATGAAGAGTTTGAGGTAATATCTTTCCCCCTTGCTCTTTCTTATGTGAATTCTCTACATGATCCGTCACATGCTTGATTTTCTTTTGGGTGGCGAACTCCTTTGAGTGTTTGTGTTGGGATTTATTGTTGTTGGAGCCATGTGAGCTCGGGTCGCCACCATTTTTAATTGCTAGATGTTTGTGTTTGTTTGTTTTTGTAGGTTCTCTACCCTTCCCATGTGACACCTTCCGACAATGAGGATATTGTGGCATTTTAAGTGTGGGGGGGGGGGAGATATTCTGTTTCAAGGGTAGATCACCTAGCATTTTTGTTTTTGTTTTCTAGTTTTTGCCTAAAATCTGAAAAAAAAAAATTTTGTGAAAAAGGAGAAAAAAGGGAGTGAAAACCTTAAAAGTTTTTCTTTCAGCTTTGTTTTGCTTTGTTTCTTGGATCTTGTTGTCGAAAGTGAGAAGCCGTTCTTAATCTTCTTTAAAAGAAACCGGTCTGAGCATTTTGACCCTTTCTCGGGTACTAGTCATGACTTACTTTCTTTAGATGACCTTCATCAAGTGTCTAGTGAAACCCCCGATTCCTTTCACGTTATGGTTGAAGTCGGGAGATTCTAGGGGTTCGTGTCCGAGCTTGTTTTGTTTCCCTTTTTAGCAAATGCAAAGTTGAAAAGAAAGAAAAAGAAAGAAAAGCTACAATAACCGGATTAAGTGGAACGTGTCGCTGAATGACATCAACCACAATACACTTAGCCAACCTACACGGGCCCGGTATTAGCGGTACGACTCTATTACCCCTTAAGCTCCTCCCATATCGAATTCTCGGCGGAGGTGTGTATGGAAAAGACCGTGTTGGGAGGGTAAACCCCATATTTGGGCCGTCCAATTCCCGAAAGTAAGGCTAATACCGACCTATAATAAGAAAAAAAAGAAAGAGAAAAAGAAAAAGCAATTTTGTTGGGATTACCCAACCCGAAAAAGAAAATTTTAAGCGTTAATAAAGTGTGGGGCCTCTCCTTGCATGACCTACGGCCCTTACCAAGCCAAGGGTGACCAAATGCGAGGAAGGGCAACTCTTTCCTTGTTCGTTTCGTTGTTTTTGAGCCCGGGCATGAGTCCTTGGAGTCTTTTGGATTCGGTTAGAACCCACTAGCACTTACGCACTTGGGGTTTCGCTTGACACTAAATGTAGGAAATCGAAAATCTTAAAGACTGACTTTTGCTCGGGATAGGGGATTGTGAGATGCTCATAACGGTTGCTTTTGGAGGCTTAATAACGTTTTCTTAATTAGGTTGTGAGATCTTTTGAATCAAAGCCTTTGTTTTTCTTTCCTTTTATTTTCTTCGGTTTTGTTTTCACTTTCCCTCTCTCCTTTTTCTTTGGCTTTTGTGGGTATAGCCGCTACAAACCCTCACGAGTCCATCTCGTCCACCCGGGCTGCCGGGGGGTTCAAAGGGCTTGGTGCATACGCTAAATGCACCCGTTTCTCTCCCAAGACAGAGGAGTTAGTGTTAGTTTAGTTAGTTTTTGTCTTGTTTTGCTCGGGACGAGCAAAAGTTTAAGTGTGGGGGGGGGGTGTTTAGACCCAATTTTTTGTCTAAATACCGCCTAAATCCTTAGGCTTTTGACTTGTTTCGTAACTTAATTTAGTAACTTTTAATGCAGTTTTGGTAATTTTGTAGATTTCAGAGTTTTTACTCAAAACGTGGTAAAAAGGGCCATTTTCACACCTAATTTGGGAATCCCGAGATTCCCCGAGCCTTGGTCGAGTCGAAGGTAAAGGAAACGGAAAGGCCGGACATGTCAAAGAGCTCAAAAGGGAGTAGACTTGCCGAAGATCATCGAAGCGTAGCCCCTGCCACACCTTTGGTAGCGGGCGCTACCCCTTTAACCATCCCTTGGGTGATTGAACACTCCAAGACGTAGCCCTCGCGACCATTTTTGTAGCAGGCGCTACGCCCAGAAGGAATTATTGGCCGAGCGAGACCGTGGCCACGGTCATGTTGACCGTAGCTACGGTGGGTTCATGACCTGCCTAAGGAAGATTTTGGCTGAGCAAGATCGTACCCACGGTCCCCCAAGACCGTAGCCACGACGGTGTGAAGGAGCGAAAAAGTCATCTGCCCTAGTCGCTGGACGGTACCCACGGTCCAGGGGCACCGTGCCCACGGTGCTGCGAAGAGAAAAGTGAAATCGCCTGAGCTACGCAAGACCGTGGCCACGGTCTCATTGACCGTGCCCACGGTCCCCTTCAGACGCGTTTTCTCTGTTTAGCAAAGTGACGAGTTTTGAGTAACAAACTTGGTTTCTATATATTGTATTTAGGTCTTTTAGCTGAGGAGACCTTTTTTATCATCTATTATCCTATCTTAGCACATACTTATCATACTTTCGAGTATATTTAAGCATTGAATTAGAGTGATTAGTGGGGAGTTTTTACTAAGATTATTGCTCTTGCACTGGAATTTATTGGATTCCTCTTTGAAGTTTGAAGATTATTTCTTATCTTTGGAGCATTGGAGCTTTATTATTCTGGAGTATTTCCTTTGGCATCAAAATCAATGAGCATTTCTTAACCAAAAATTTACTTAGGGGTACCCTAACTTTTGGTGAAATGTTTTTCCGGTACCCCAACTTTTAAAAACTAATTTTGGGGTACCCTAAATTTTAGAATTAGAAATAATTAGGTGAATTTCCGGCCAATGATTTGAATTTATCGGTGAATTTTAGACGGGAAATTGATTAAGTGTATTTGTGGATGAAAATGTCGTCTGTTTTTGTGGACGAAAATGATTTGAATCAATCGGAATTTCACCAGAAATTCACCTAGTAATTTCTAATCCTAAAAGTAAGGGTACCCCAAAATTAGTTTTGAAAAGTTAGGGTACCAAAAAATTGTTTCTTCAAAAGTTAGGGTACCTCTAAGTAATTTTTTATTTCTTAACTCTTCTCTCTTTAGTTCATTATTTACTTATTAATTCCTGTTTTTGTTAGTTGGATTATTTGATATTTGTGGATTGTTATTGTTGATTTGAATGTCTTTTTAAGCATGAATGAGGTTATTATTGTTGTTAGCATGTTAGATAGGATGATTAGAGGCTAGAATCATAATGGGTTAGGGAGATTTTAAGGATGTGAATGGTGATTAGGTTTGGGTTAGCAATGTTAGTGAGTAATTAGTTGAGGAATCAGTTTCCCACTCCTATCCTTCCCTCAAGTAGGATGTATTCGGGTCCGAATGCTCCTGAATACATCCAACACTTGTGTCGGAAGGGGGGAATTAGGATAGTTAGTATTCTATTCATGAAGGTGAATAGAAACTAACTAGGTAATACCGTTTCACTAATCCTTCGGGTTCTGTCGATGGACCTTGGGGAAGTTAATCCGGACAATCCTCGGAAGAGGAAGCTCGGTGGGTATTTTCTAACGGAATTACCACTTGATTCTCCCTTCTTGTTACTCCCTTGTTGCAAAACCCATTTCCTCATCCCCGTTTGCATCCCGAAGTCTCCCAACACCCATTGTTTCCCCTTTCTGACCGAACCTTAGGAACACCAATTCAGTAGTAGAAGTATAATCTTCTTTATTTATCCAACTCGCATCCGAATAACTTTCTAGTACCGAAGGTTCCCCTTTACAAGTGAATTGATAACTTTTAGTACTTGCTAAATAGTTTCATACTCTCCGAATAGCAAACCAATGCATATTGCTCGGATTACTTGTATATCTGCTTAACTTGCCAATTGCATAAGCAATATCTGGCCTTGTACTTGTCATAGCATACGTGAGACTTCCTATCACCTTAGCATATTTAAGTTGATCAATTGGAGAACCCATGTCCTTTTATAGTTTCTTACTTGGATCGTAAGGTGTACTTACTGGAGCTACATTCTTACCTCCGAACTTGACTAAACTTTTCAAAATGTAATACTCTTGAGATAAACTTATTCCATCATTATTTCTAATGATCATAATACCACGAATTACATTCGGTTCACTTATGTCCTTCATAGAGAACTTAGATGATAGAAATTCTTTAGTCTTATTAACTTGTTCCATGTCGGTCCCAAATATCAACATGTCATGAAGGTATAGGCATATAATAACTCCTTTTACCATTCTCAAACTTATAGTATATGCATTTATCTGATTCACTGATCTTATATCCACTTGAAAGCACTACTTCGTCAAATTTTGATGCCATTGCTTACAAAGACATTATAAGTTCACAAACATTCTTTCTTGACCTTCCATAACAAATCCTTTGGATTGTTCCATATACACCTCCTCTTTTCAGTTTTCCATTTAAAAATTTCGTCTTGACAACCATTTTATGGAGTACTAGCTTATGGATATTAGCTAAAGCCGACAACAAACGTATTGAAGATATCCCAGCTACCGGTGCATATGTATCAAAGTAGTCAATACCATACTTTTGAGTAAAACCCCTTACAACCAATCGGACTTTATATCTCTCAACGGTACCATCTACTCTTCTTTTCCTTTTAAAAATCCATTTAGAGGTAATTGGTTTACTACCCGGAGGAAGATCAACCAATATCCAAACATTGTTTTCACTTATAGAATCAATATCATCTTGTACCAGTTCTTTCCTCAAAGAAGCATCATGGGATTGTATAGCTTCTTTAAAAGTCTTTTGATCTTTATCTATGTTATACATACATAGGATATCACTTTTAACTGAGTCCCTTGAACCTTCTACCAAATATACATAGAAATCCGAACCAAAATCATTTGGTCTCCTTGCTCTTTTACTCATTAATTCAATACTTCATCTTCTTCATCATGATTGACATCATGACTTAAAAGATCATCTTATATGGATGTACCCTCATGATTTACATCATAGGGCTTAATGAGAGGAACAACATCTTGAATATCTTTAAGTCTAGGAATTGAAGAGAACCTAGTCTCATCAAAAGTTGCATGTATTGATTCCAAACGGTATTCACTGATATGTACTCATTTGGTTCAACCAGCAAAAACCTATAGGCTTTGCTATCTTGAGCATAGTTTATAAAGATGCACTCAATTCCTATTTCACTTAATTTTCTTTTCTTAGATTCCGGGGCCCTTACAATGGCCCTACAACACCAAATGTTAAAATACTTTAAATTTGGTTTTCTTTTGTTCCATAACTCATATGGGGTACTAGAATTCCCTTTAACTAGAACTCTATTTAAAATATAACAAGCCGTTAACATAGCTTCACCCAAAAATCCATTGCTTAAAACGGAGTTAGACAACATAGAATTCACCATTTCTTTTAAAGTTCTATTTTTCCGTTTCGCAACCCTATTTTGTTGTGGTGTATACGAGGCGGTTGTTCGGTCATAGAAATTGGGGTTTCCTAAGTAGGGTTGTCGTATCCGCAGGGATGGTGTGTCAGGTTAATAGGGAATTGGTTTGGTAGGGCTTCAAATTGCGAAAAAGTAGTAAATAAAAGCGAGAAAACCTAAAAACTAACTAACTCTAATTGATAATAAGCTGCTGCGACGAGGTCTTCTATTTATATGTGGCGGTGGGATGAGGCGCCACCGACGTTTTGTCAGACGCTGCCAACATTTTTGTCTTCCGCCTTTTGGGTTTGCTAAGCTAAATGCTGGTAGCGTTTTGTCTTCCGCCTTTTTGGTTTGCTAAGGTAAACGCTGGTAGAGTTCATAAACGCTGGCAGCGTTTTGCTTGAACGCCAACTTGATTTGTCTTTGATCTAGGCGCGGCCAACGTTTTTTCGGCGCGAGTAGCGTTTGGCTTTTCCGCCCATTCTTGGGCCGGATCTCACGCGATTAAGTCACTTCCTTTAATTCTTCTTCTCATCTTCTTTCCAATTCTCCAATTCTCTCTTAAATTTTCATCATTTCTCCACCTTTTTCACTTCTCTATGAATTTGGATTAAGACCTGTAAACCACACTAATTTTCCAATCAAGTGAAGAAATCGCAATAAAAAATACTCAACTTATAGTCTTAATTCGGCTCAAAATGAGACCGAATAGCGGTTGTCTTATGTACAATCCCCGTTTCTTGGAAAAACTTTGGATCATAAAAATTCCCCTCCTCTATCCATCTTTAAACATTAATCAAGGTCTTACATTGTAGCTCACTTCTAGTTTTGTAAGCTTTAAACTTCTTAAATGTTTCACTTTTAGAACTCATAAGATAAACTTGACAAAATCTAGAATAATCATCAATGACTGTCACATAATACTTCTTACCACCCATAGAAGGTGTACTATGAAAATCACCTAAATCACTATGAATTAAATCAAGCAACTTAGAAGTCCTTTTTATACTTGAGAATGAACATTTAGTAATTTTGTTAAGCATGCATGTCTTACACTTTTCTATGTCATCATTCAACTTAGAAATCAAATCAAGATTGGAAATTTCCTTCAACATTTTAAAGTTCACATGTCCTAATCTAGCATACCATAGGAAAGAATTATTCAAACTAGACACATGCACATAAGCAGATATCGTGCCATGTTTATTACTTTTAGCATTCAATTTAAACATTTCTCTATAAGCATATCCCTTCCCCATAAATGTCCCTCCCTTGGAAAGTATATAGTTATCTCCGTCACAAACTTGCATAAAACGAACTTGCTGAGGAGATAACCGGATACAAGATTCTTACAAACTTGCGGAGTTAAATACACATCATTCAAAAGCAAAGATTTTCTAGAAATGAAAACAAGTTTCACTTGCCCATTGCCTTCAACTTTGACCGGATGGTTTTTGCCCATGTAAAGTTTCACACCATCATCCATCGGTTTGAGAGTCTTGAATAAAATCTTGTCAATCCAAACATGCTTTGACGCGCCCGAGTCTATATACCAATCATTACAACCAATGGAGACCATATTCATATGATCCTTAGTCATAGCTACAAAGGAATTGGATTCCTTCTCCTTGCTCTTGCTTTTAGATGTGTCTTCGTTCGAAAGACCATACTTCTTTTTTCATTGGTAACACTCTCTCTTTATGTGCCCCGATTTGCCACATTCCCAACAAACTTGCTTAGACTTTTGAACTCCATTGCTAGTTTTGTTGTGGCTCTTATTCTTATTCTTGTTTCCCTTATTCTCTTGCAC
This sequence comes from Portulaca oleracea, assembly GCA_029582165.1. Lineage (NCBI taxonomy): Eukaryota > Viridiplantae > Streptophyta > Magnoliopsida > Caryophyllales > Portulacaceae > Portulaca > Portulaca oleracea. The sequence goes on along the minus strand of CM055878.1, from coordinate 4,496,901 downwards.
CATATGGACCATAGATTGTTCTTCGGTACCATCTTGTAGGTGTAACTCTTCTTCAATCCAAAGATGGTTAGCCAAACCCCTAAGAAACGTTGCCTCTTTATGGTGCATGAGTTTCCTTTTAGTCTCATTGAAAGAAGAAGGTAGTTTGTCGATGATAGAAGATACGATTAGAGATACATCCATGTTTAAATTGTGTTGCTTGAAGTTACTCAAAATACGTTGAATCTCATGAAATTGATATAGAATTTTCCTATTATCATCCATCTATCTTATACTTCATGAATTGACTAACAAGAAAATTTGTACTTGATGCATCTTCCAACATGTACTTAGCCTCAAGCATCTCCTAAAGCTTCTTAGCTGTCTCCAAATGTTGATAGACATCGAAGAGAGTGTCGCTCATCCCATTGAGAATGCATCCTCTACATATGTAATCATCATTCTCCATCTTTAGTCTTAGCCGAGTAGCCTCCGCATCTTCCATAAACGTCTTGTCTTTATTTTGTTCCTTGCCTTTATCTTCATCCGTAGAAGTCTTGTCGGATTAATCCATAGGAGGCTCCTCGGTTGATGATGCTTGTGCCTTCTCGGTTGAAAGGGCTTGAGTCACCTTGGGAGAAATCTCAATGATAAGCACATAGGCCAAATTAGGAGTAGTAAGCAAGAAATGCATCTTACTTTGCCAATGTCGAAAGTCCACTCTCGTGAAGCGTTCTAGCTTTTAGAAATTGCTAGACATATCACGAAGCGAGGCCATACTAAATAGTTCTTAAGATTGTTGGAGGAAAAGGATTATAAGGTATAGAAACAATGAAAAATCGCTTTGGATATTGCTAAGAGTTATGGACTAAACTCACTTTCCTTAAGAACTATTTACTATACCGTAAATGTTCAAAGGGATAAAACTTAGCACTTAACACACTCAATAAAAAAAGGTTTCTCACTTGAATCACTCAAGCATAGCTACGATCTAGACAAGAATGAGAAGATCTGATTATCGAATGGTGTACTCAAATGGTTGAGAATATCTCCTACTTATAGGAGACTTCTCACCCCTTTTCATACCCTTGGTCAAAGGACTTAATTAGGGTCCTTAATGAGAATCATGACCTTGACTAAGTCCATTGACTATGTGGTATAATAAGGATATAACTGTTGGAGATTTATATAAAATATAAGATCGATATTGAAATTTAATGCTTGAAGATTATATAGCTATTGCCATTAAAACTGGATTCTGGCACTCAACACGGTCCGTTTTAAAGCAACACGATCCGTGTTGCCTTAAACGACCCGTGTTGAGCCCAAAACTTATTTTCTACTATTCTGGAGACTAGCACCACCCGTGCTGGTCTCATATATGTCCATGTTGATCATATTCTTTGTATTTACCTTATATATGAGCTTTATACTTGTACCATATGGTTTCTTATGCTATATAATCTTCTTATACTCTTGAAATAATCCCAACACGAGGCGGTAGAGAATGAGAGAGAGAGAGAGGGGAAAAGGCAGGTGGTGGTTGGGCGGTAGGTTGCAGCGACTCAGATTGTGGATGATGACAACGTCGGTGAGGTTGGCGGCACAGCCGGCCGTGGCAGTAGGTGGTCGGCAGAGGGAGGGAGAGAGAAGAGTGAGAGAGTTAGGGTTATGGTTATAGTAAATAGGGTTTGTTTTATCATTAGCTATTTATACTAATCACAAAAGATAATAAAATAAAATAAAAACAAAATATAATAAATAAAATCTTCTAACTAATAATAGTAATAGGAAAACTACTTTAAATTTTAATTTTCTAAAATAATAATATCCACTTAACTAAATAAAAGAAAAACACATAATTTCATCCAATATTATCACATAAAATTACCAAATTATCCCTACTCCCATGTAATGTTGATGATCACACCCTGTTGAATATAAAAGAAGGATGTTATACTTATTTCTGTCATTAATATTAGCAATAAAACAATTCTCTCTGTTTTTTTTAAAAAAAAAATTATATTCGTTGCATTAACTTATTTCTGTCATTACTATTATTAAAGAGATTATCAAATTACCTTCTTTCATCACTTGAGGACGATTGCTGCTGAAAGTAAAAGTGAAGATGAATTTGAAGATATTGATGGCCGAAATGATGATGAACATCCTACCAATCATGATAACAATGTTGATGATCATGGGAAATGATAACATATTTCTTGGTAGAAGTCACTTCTTGTTGTTCCAACAATCTTGATCATGGAAAAGCTATTACGAGCAGAAAATTCACTTATACCAACAAATCTGACCCTGTTGGTAACAGTCATATTTCTTGTAGTGTTCTAAGACCCATTCAAGGTCTCTTGTTGCTATTAATCCAATTGTTTTGTTGTTGGATGAGTGCCCGCTACCTAGCGGTGTGCTCTTGAACTTTCTTATCTTGTTGTAAGGTAGCAAAGGTGATTGACCCTTCCACCTTGCTGAATTTCTCCTCTAAGTACTTAGCCAACGCAGAGTTGACTTGGTCATCACCGTTGCTCTCATTTGCAGACATGTTGAACTGTAGACGGCGAGAAGCTTTGAGTTTAGGTGTCAGTGGGATATTGCTCGGGTTGCGAACTAAACGGCCTGACGGTCATGGGATCCAAGGTACACTTTGGTCTCCAATTATGACTGAGGAAAACAAACATACAACTCAAAGATTAACCATAATAGTGACAAACCCAACCCGATGGATGCATGACCTAATCGATCTATATGAAACTACCTAAAACGCGAGACCAACATGCTTACTCGAGGAAAAGACTCCCTCGGGACACGAGTTTGTATCACCTAACTCTACATGATCCTAAGATAACAGAACATTATAAAGGACCGAATAAAGTCAAATACAACAAATCAATCATAAGTTAGAAAGCACAAGTTAGTGTTTCCCAATTCGGATGGGCTCAAACCACAAGTCGGCCGTTTTAAGGAGAATCCGTAAGTTGGACCTACGATCTTAGACTAACTCAAGCTATACCGGCTATTACGCGGACTAGAATAATGTTCAACATGACTGACGATCTACACGTTCTACATTTATTTATTTATTTATTTACTCGATGAAAATGGATATTGTAAAGGATTGAACAAAACCAACAATAAGCAAGTCATAACTAATTTATGGACTTAATTGCCTAATCCAATATGGTTGAGCTAGGCAACAGACCAACCATAAGTGTGATGGATTCAATACTTAATTCGATAAATTAATTTACTCAAGCTTAGTGTTTATTATGCAGTCTAAGACATCATCCACTAACTTTGTTTTGATTTTTAGTCAGATTTTGGACCTTTTGTTAGGAGAATATTGTAAAGGGCCATATAGGATCATCAAAGGCAAGTTGAGTTTATTTTATGAACTGGGATAATCAATCTTTATATGTAAATGTGCCCAACCACTGGGTTAACCATTATATTTGAGATTAATTAACCTAATTGGCAAACATGTCTCTTCTTAGCCCAACGATCAGTTACATGGACTAAAACAATACTCTAAACTAGGGTCGACTCTTTACAACATAAAGAAAACACTCATTCACATAGCATACAACATGAAAGGGGTAACCTAAACCAAGGCTCCATGTACAAAGGGTTTATTGGCTAGATAAAGGCTTATCGACTCATGCCATGCCCCGGTGCATTCTCGTTGTATAATTTCGACTTGAATGTGTGGGGTGTTGCTCTTGAAGACTCGAGTGGAGACCTCGTAGAGTGATGCATGAGTGGATGTGGAGACTAATGCTCAAATCGGTGTAAATGCACCATTCTGAGTAAAGTCGGCCCGACATCCCATGGGTTATATTTTTTTTGTGGTTAAAAAGAAAACCTAAACAACCGCTTTTAGTGCACCCAAGCCAAAATACATGGCAAAGAAGTAACCCGGTATATAGGGATGGCAATGGGTAGGGTCTGAGCAGGGTCCAGCTGGACCCGGACCAAGACCCGCCAAATTTTTTGGACCTAGACCCGCCCCGAGAGCCGATGGGTCCCAAAAACTTGGACCCAGACCTAGACAAACCGGGTCCGCGGGTCCACAGATCCATAGCGGGTCCAACACTCTTATGTAATTTTTTACTAGATTTATCAATTTTTCGGCTTAATTTTCTACGTGCGCAATTCTATAATAATAACTATTCTCTTTAAATACACATAATTTCAAAACAATAAAAACATCTAGTTCAATATACGAGGCTATGAGAAAAATTCAACATAAAAATATTACAAAAATCATCCATCTAAGAATGCAACTATACAACAAAAAAAAAATGGCGTGAAGTTCATGATTATCGCACTATACAACTATAAGAATACAAATATACTAGGGTTTCCATTTAATATATATATATATATATATATATATATATATATATATATAGAACCAAGGAAAACGTGTATATATATATGATAAAGGCAGAGATTACAAGCGGTTAACAAGCCTCATCAGTCACTCCAAACTTACATCAAGAATGCCTCTGTACTTCCTATGGTTTTTTGCCTTGACCAGACATCGCAGGCGGAGTTCTTTGATGTGCTCTATGATCAATTTCTCCTGTCTTTGGCCTTTTCCATGGATCTTGTTATTATGTTCTTTCCAAACATAGTTTATCGTAGCACTTGTCGCAACGCAAGGAGGTTACGCTTGGGCTTCGGGATCTTAACAATAGTGATCGCTTCCGTCCAGCTTGCCGTGGAGTTTAACTCACCAAGATCCATCCCCAACCAGTTTTCAATACTCATTCGGATGGGTTTTATGACAGGACATCCAAGAAACAGGTGGTCATGCGCTTCAGGATGGTCGGTACATAAAATGCATTTTTCTTCTCCCCGAGCTCGCCATTTTATTGAACTTGCTCTTACAGTTAGTCTGTCCTTGATGAAAATCCAGGCGATAAAAGAGTGTCGAGGCGTCGTAAGCGGCCCCCAAGGAATATTATGCCACCTTGTCTCCTCCTTATTACCCAGAAACCACTTGTATCCTTGTTGGACCTTGTACCTCCCCTCATGATCCATTGCCCAGTTCCAACGATCCCCTGGGACACATCCCCATTTGAAGGTGCTCTTGAGGTCACATAGATGCTTGAAATACGGGAAAACATCATAGGGGGGGAGTGTAGTTCCACCAGCTTGACCTTTTAATATACTTGGCATGTATCCATTTCACCCAAAGGACTTGTTTGTTGTTTTGGATGTCCCAGATAAGCTTAGCCACTGAAGCTGCATTCCATGCTTGGACATTCCTTAGCCCTGTCCCCCTAGGCTTTCAGTTGCACAGGGTATCCCACGAGATCAGGGGGTTCTGCAGTAGGAGTGGGTGCCTCTCCAAGGGAAGTTCTTGCAGTATTGTATGATGTTGTCTATGGCTGATTGTGGGAGGACAAGGATGCGGGCCCAGAACCCGTAGATTCCTAAGAACACTGTGTTAATCAAGGTCATCCACTCGACGTATGAAATATTCCGGGTTGACCAAGTTTTGAGCCGGAGGAGAATTTTGTCCACAAGCAGGTTACAATCATTTTTACTGAGATTACTGACGGAGATCGGAATGCCCAGGTACTTGAAAGGGAGGCTACCTTGCTTGAAACCCATATCCTGAAGATGATTGTGCTGCTCCGCTTAAGTGACTCCCGCGAAGACTACTTCAGATTTGGTGAGATTTACTTTAAGGCTGGTCACCTCGCAGAAGTGCTGGAAGGCCTTCATAATGTATTGTATCGACTCTCTATTTGAAGAGGTGAACATGATGAGGTCGTCTACAAAGATGAGATGAGAGAGTTTTAAGCTTCAACAATTAGGATGAAATCTGTACCCTGATTAGGCAGTATGAATTGCTATGGATCTTGACAAATACTCCATTGTGATGACAAATAGGAGGGGAGACATAGGGTCCTCTTGTCTAAGTCCCCGTCTGCCTTTGAAGCTTTATGAGACAGACCTGTTCATGTTAACCACAAATGTGGGAATGGTAATACACATCATTATGCAACGAATCAGGCAATTCGAAAAGTTGAGGGCTGTCAAGGCCTCCTGGATGAAGTCCCAGTGGACCGAGTCGAAGGCTTTCTTGAGGTCCACTTTCATCATGCATCTTGGGGAGATGCTGCCCCTGTTATATCCTCTTGCTATTTCTTGGCAGAGCTGGACGTTGTGTAGCAATTCATGCCTTGGGACAAAGGCTTCTTGGCTCAAATCAATGAGGTCAGGGAGAACTTCTTTTATGCTCCAAGCAATCACTTTGGTAAGGCATTTATAGAAGGTATTGCAGCAGGATATATGCCTAAAATCCGTTGCCTTTGTAGCAGGATATATATATATATATATATATATATATATATATATATATATATATATATATATATATATATATATATATACAGTCCATAGGTCGGGTCCACGGGTCCGTCCTTAGACCCGGACCCGCCCCGGACCCACTTAAATGTGGCGGGTCTGGGGTGGGTCCAGGACCCATTGCAATCCTTACCGGTATATGCAATGCATTTATGCCTAAAAAGAATGACTTAATAATGTAAGTTAAAATTTATTTACCTTCCAAAAGTTTTAAAGCACACTAAACTTTTTTCAAGTTTTAGCCACTTTTAGAAAACTCCCCAGTGGAGTTGCCAAAAATCCTGTTGACATTTTTTATAGTCGTTCAGATTTCTGAACACCCGCGGGATAGGAGATTTGTGTTGGGGTTTACTTTTTAAAACTCTTTAAGGATTATTCACACATTTAATTTCATGAATAATAGTTGTAAAATTACTTTCCCTTTACTTGGTGCATCCCATGAATCATTAAACTAAACTTTTAAGAGTGAACATCCACTTGTTCCGACTCCTTTAAGATTAATTCAATTTGTTCACGAGATGTTAGGCTTGGAAGAAAGCAATTTAGGCAACCATTATTTAGAAACATATAAATTCACCCTAAAGTTGCATCGGTACATTGTAAAGGCATCTTCAACACAGTTTGGGCTATCCTGATGTGTTTTGGTTTGAAAAGGAGTCGCCACTCAACTTTTTAACAGAAAAGCCAAGAAAAACAAGAAAAGAAGACAAGAAAGACTCCATCTACGAAACCAAGAAGAGGATTCAGGGGTAAGGTTATGAACTCGAAAGGCATGAACCTTTTGAGTTTGCCTCTCACAAAAGGAAAGACTATACTAAAAGTTATAAAGTGTAAAGTGTGTTTTTAATGAAGTTTGGAAGGGAGATAAATAAGAGCTTTACATGACTATTTCATTCAACATGCAAAAGAGATGTAAGAGGTACAACATATACACATTATTTACATGAAAAAGAAACACTTAAAAAGCTTACATTGTGACTTTAGGGAAGATGCCTTGCCTAGCCTTTGTAGAAGCTCCTTTGAATGATTATAATCACCCTCTTGAAGATGCTAATGTAGTGACAAAAGTGTGGATGTACAGGTTATGAGAAAAAGGGATGAAAAACGATTCTTTTTGTTGTTTTGGGATCGTTTGAAGGTAGGCTTTTTTGTGATGTTTTGTGAGGTTTATGTAGGGATAATAGTAGATGGAATAGGGATAGAGATTAAGGATTTAGAAGAGGGTAAAAGGATGAAGATTATGGTGATAGGATTAGAGATGGAGATGATAGGATTGAAATTAGAATGAGAGAGTAAGAGAATGAGCGAATGAGAAGTGAGAGTAAAAGTGAGTGAATGAGTGAGGGAAAAATGAGAGAATGAGTTGGTGAGTTTGGCTTCAAGAGAGGTAGTATTTATAGGTGAAGGGGAGGCTTCAAGATACATGAACATACATGCATCCATCACTTTTGTAGTCAATATCTCTCAATCTGCTCAGACTTCAAGGTGGTTAAGGGAGTGTATGTGGTGGCCGGTAGCACGAGGATGAATACACATGGTGTGAACAACTTACAGGACGATCGGGCTTAAGGCTGAGGGGGAGGATGAATCTATCCTTGTCCATGCATCCCTTGGTCGGCAAGTGTGAAAGGATTGGGTTCGAAGATAACCTCTTCACACCTTGGATGATGGAAGCTTATTTGAGGAAAAATGAGTGCTTGTGAGGTTTTGAACTTGAGACCTCTTGCATGTGTTTTACGTAGCCTTTGCATGGCTTACATGGAGCCCTTTCTTTACGTAAAAAGTGTTGCATGCAATCAACTAAACCTTCACATGTGATAATGTATATGTTTTGATGCGAGCTTGTGCATGTAACGTGCATGTAAATAAGCTTATCGACTCAGTTTCTTTCCTTTTATTTGTTTATTCACATTTATATTCTTATGCTCAAATACCTGGTGTCTACAGGGGCTTCACGATCATGTCGATTGTGCAAACTAGACCAACTTCAAGAATTCTTGGGAGAATTTCAAAGATGACACAATCATTCCATCCATTGGAACAATCTTGCCATTTCTGCATCATGGGGCTTTTAAGCTGAATGGGTATGAAATCGACGATGGCACGATCATGTCGCCTATGTTTTTGGGTTGGCTTCAATTTTTCTATTTTCTCTTTGATATCCTTAATCTCCCGTGTAATGACCCATGTACCCCCATTAATGTACAATTGATTGCCCCTAATTTAGGTCAGATTAGATTGGTGAATCCTAGCCCTTGGATGTAATCTTTTGGGTTAATTTTAGCTCTTGTATTTGAGTTGTATCTTTTGAAATACCCCGGCCCAAAAAAAGGGTTCCTATTAGTATTATTACTTATTTAGTTAAACCCGTTTATAATTTTTAAAGGAGACTCTAACCCTAAACCCTAACCTCTCAAATAATTTATATGCACCTCCTTGAAAATTTATACAATATGTCGCATCGATAGTCAAAGAGAACGAGATGACTACGGAAGGAAGAGCGATTTCATCCGTAAAGAACCCTAAAGGTTAGTTTTTTTTTGGTCAATTTTCTCACGTAATCCTATAGTCTTAGCCAATCAATTATTCAATTTTGGTTATAGCATCTATAATCTTTGCAACTGCAGTTAAAAAAATTTGAGATTAATATTTAGGGCCAAGTGAATAATATTATACAAGTCGAGTAAGTATTATACGTTTATGATGTGAGTGGAGGATTCAATATGGTGGATTAGGTGCATAGATAAGAATAAGGGAATTGTGGCTTTTAACTATGAAGCATGATGATGTTGATGTTGATTTTGTAACATGAGATGATGATGATATTGCCAAATATCATGCTAAAGTAGTGGTGGAAATTAGGAATAGAAACAAAAATATTTCAATAGCATGTTCAACATTGGTAGCTTGTTTTTTTATTTATTTTTTATTTATTGAATATCCTTAGTAAAGTAGAAAAGGCACTCTGCCTTGATTTTCATGCGGATTGTTGTGAATTGTTATTGTAAGACCCTGAAAATTTTGAATGCGTTTACGGTTACGTCGTTAGATTTCTTTATTTTATTTCTTTATATATTTCTTTGTTTTAATCTCGTTATTTTGTGAAATTTTAACTTTTAAAATGTGAGCTCATAGGACCGTTGAAGGACTAACAGGGGTGTGTTAGAAATTTTCTGTGACTTACTAATATCTATCCTTTTATTTTAAGTGGGTAAATTATCAGCTTAAGTGTTAATTATTTTGAGAGTTTAAAAGCATAAATATCACTAAAATTATTTTCCCCACTTTTCATCCAAGATTTTATAATTTTACATATTCTTTTTATATTTTTCTACGAGTATAAATACCCTATTGTACATACCTAACTCTAATAAGTTAACCTTAATTTTCTATCCCTCTCTCTCTCTCTCTCTCGACGCCCCATTTTCCCCCGCAAATTATGATATATAACCGAGTGTACCGTGCTAGGAGTGTACGTACGGGAGAGAGTAAACCCACACGCTATAAATCAATGTATATTTATTACAGTTTTCCCCTTATGCAATGCATGTTTTCCCTTACATAATACAGATTTCCCCAACTTTGGTGCATTATTCAAACAAAGCAATGCATATTTATCACAGTTTTTCTCTTATGCATTGCATATTTTCCACTACGCAATCCAGTTTTTTCCACCTTGGGTGCAGAATTATCATGATATGAGTGTATCATGATAATTTCCCAACTTGGATATTTACCCAACTTGGATGCATATTTTCCCTTACACAACGCAGTTTTTCCCACCTTGGATGCAGAATTATTATGATATGAGTGTATCATGATAATTTCCCAACTTGGATATTTTCTCAACTTGGATGGATATTTTCCCTTACGCAATGCAGTTTTTCCTACCTTGGATGCAGAGTTATCATGATATGAGGGTATCATGATAATTTCCCAACTTGGATATCTTCCCAACTTGGATGCTTATTTTCCCTGACACAATGCATAGTTAGTGACAAATTTCTATCATGTAATCCCCAGAATAAAATCTCACGTGCATATTTATACTCTACCCCATATTTATACCGAGTGTACAATGCTATGTACACTCGGTCCTTCTTTATAATTGCTAATTTCCCCCTGAATTCTCTCTCCTCCCTCCCTCCCTCCCTTTTTTACGTTGTCTCTGCCCCGACCCCAACCCCGAACATCACCCAACACAACCACCTCGCTGCACCCCCACCACACCCCCGCTTGCTCCTGCCTACCGCTAGCCCACCTTGCCGCCAGCACTGAAGTCGCCGGACCGCCACCGTACCATTGCCAGGCTGCCAACCATCGTACCATCTCCACCACCGACCCCTCTCCCCCTTATTCCTCGATCTACCACCACTGTACACCACTAAGCGGCACCACCGTTGCACCGCCCCGCCTCAGACGCCGCCGCGGGCACTGCACCACCCGTCCCTTCCAGACGCCACCACCAGACCCGTGAAGGAGAGGCGAAGCTGCTGCTGTTGTGTGTTGCTCAGGCCAGTCGCGAGTTCCGTCGACCACCGACGATGTCTCCGCCGCCGAGAATTCCGTGGACATTGCCTCAATGCCTCGTCGCTGACCTACCCATCATCGTTGTCGTGTCCCGGGCCACCACTAGTCCGTCAGAGACTAGCCACAGAAGCCCGGACCACTGCCGGAGAGTCACGTGAACCGTGCTCTACATTGGGCACACAAGGGTGTTGATGCAGCTCGAGGAAAGGGATAGATTATGGAGAAATCCCCTTCGAGTAGCTACAACAAGAGTGACTAGAAATAGAGAGAATAGAGATAGAAAGAGATAGAGATAGAGAGATAGGTGAATCAGTGTTTGTATTATGTATTTCATATCTGATATAGTACACACATGTATGCCATTATATAGAAGATTTCCCACCCTTTTTCAAGTAAACCAACTTGCTAGCTTAGCTAACAAACTCCTAACAACCTATAACAACCCAACTTAACAATTCTTAACAAACTCCCTACATCATTCCTCCCTCCTTGAGACAAGCTTTGCCCTCAAAGCTCACAGTCCACAACTGCCTTGTGCAACCTCACCATATGACTCCTTCGGGATCAAAGATGGTGATGATGGAGTCTCTAATAATGACTACCCCATAGACACAGCTCTTATCTATTTGAGAATCCCTCAAATGCTTCTCCCTTGGCTCCATATACTTTTGTCGTTGCAAGGAGACATCAAGGGTGTTACCACCAGGATAAAAAATAAGGACATTCTTCTCACTAGTGTTGGTGGCCTTCTTGTTAGGACCATATGGAACAACAGTTACAATTGGCTTATTGATGATATGCACAACAATCAAGCCAATAATGACATAAGCATCCTGTGTACCAAGATGTTGGGGGTTTTTGATGTAAAATGGGGAATCGACCACTGCATTTTCCATGATTGAGCAAAGATAGGCTTCATCAGTTTCCTTCATCTTGATGAGAACCATGGAAGATATCTCTTCCAATGGTTGGGTGTGAATTAATATAATCTCAGCATTGGGTTTGTCATGAACAGATTGATGAAAATCAGTGGGTTGAGTTCTCTTAGGCATTTCGTCGAACACGTTCTGGGCAGTTTGTAGCTTCTGATCTTCCTTGAATGTTTTACCATCCTTTGAGCTTAGAGGAGGAACCAACGGAAGTGTGGAACTTTGAGACTCATTCAACATGGTCTTAGAATTCAACTGGGTTTTAGAGGCATCTATAATTGGTGAGGTCCCGTGCCCTTCTAAGACATGGTTAGGAGTTCTTGATGAACTAGGCTCACTAATTTCTTCAACCATTTCAGACCCAACATCAGCCTTGAATCTAGAGAAGAAATCAATTATAAAATCTTCCCAACTAATATATCTCCTAAACAAGCAATAATTCCCAAACCACAACTGAGATTCCCCTTGCAAATACTTGGAAGTTAGTTCAACCTTTTGTTCATCATGTATGTTGTAAAGAGAGAAGTATTTCACACACTTTTTAATCCAAAGTCTAGGATTTCTGCCATCAAAAACAGGAAACTCCTCCTTAAGATTGAAATGGATTGAATTCTTACCCCAATTGCAATTAGTGGCGTTTGATTTAGAAATACTTGAACCACTTGATGAAAAGCTACTGGAATCAGCCATCAGATTGAATTTCTGATGATATTTGTCGAATTTCCGATTATGTTCTTCCCACTTGTTCATCAAAGACTTCATCATCTCTTCCAATGTGGCCATGGTTGTGTGCTTGCTTATTGTATTCACTTCTTAGTTTGACAAGAAAATGCGCACAAGATCGATGCTCTGATACCAATGATGCAGCTCGAGGAAAGGGATAGATTATGGAGAAATCCCCTTCGAGTAGCTACAACAAGAGTGACTAGAAATAGAGAGAATAGAGATAGAAAGAGATAGAGATAGAGAGATAGGTGAATCAGTGTTTGTATTATGTATTTCATATCTGACATAGTACACACATGTATGCCATTATATAGAAGATTTCCCACCCTTTTTCAAGTAAACCAACTTGCTAGCTTAGCTAACAAACTCCTAACAACCTATAACAACCCAACTTAACAATTCTTAACAAACTCCCTGCATCAGGTGTCTCCCTCTTACTCTCAGTTTCGCCAATGTCACCCCAACTCCGACGGCCAGCCCAGTCCCGACACCATCAACCACTATACTGTTGTTCTGGCTCGAGCATAACCGTTGCTTCCCAGTCGTCGGTAACCGCCTGACTTTCTTTTTCTCTGTTTTTTCTTGAGTCGTTGTTCCCATATCCTAACTCTAGTTTTATTAATTTTGGTATGTCTCCTTAGTTAACCATGAATCAATATTTGCTAAATTGATCATTGTATTTCGAAAAGTTATCATGTTGATTTGGTAATTAAAAACTATATTTTGGTTACTTAAGAAAGTTTATAATACCCTAAGCATGTGATTAGCTACTTAATGAAAAGTTATTACTTTTACTAATGTTATTGTGTTATTAATTCTATGTTTCATACTTGTCATGTTATTGTACTACGGTTGGTTATTAGTTGATAGGCCTATTAAGGTTGATGATTAATATGGAGTTAAAGGAATGAGTTGGAAATATTTGGGTGGAATTGATACTGGTGAAAGTGTAAATCTTTGAGGTAGTATTAGTAGTAAAAGTTAAATCTTATATCTTATAATAAAGTGTGAGTGAATGTGTTGGTGTTGCTTCTAACCTAGACGAGAAGTTTTGGTTGGGTTATATGTCGAGTTGTTTTATGAGAATAATAGGGATGTCAAGGTTTAAGTTTGAGTTAAGTTAGAATAGTGTTACTGGAGTATTATGTGAAGTGTTGGTGTTAAAAAGGCGTAGTCTTTATCGGGTTATTAGTTGTTGTAATAAGGTGGTGTTCGATTTGAGTTAAAGTGATTACCTAGCGAGATGACGTTATTTTCCTAGTTTAGGTTGGGGCCTGGTTGTTTTATAAGGATTAGAAGGTATCTTTGGTCATGGTTAGATGTTGGGATGCCGAGGTTGGAGTTGCGGGTTGAGTTGATCGGAGTTAAGGTTGGTAACTCAAGAGAGAATGAATCAGGTTTTTCGGGCAGCTTCGATGTGTCACGTTTAAAAGTACGCCATTAATGGTGTAGTTGGTTTTTAATCAAAAGACTTGATTTGGGTGTTCCTTCATGAGGTTACTTTAATAGGAATTTTACGGTTCGAGTGTTTGAGGTGTATAACCCGAGTTACAGGTTATTAAACAGGAACGTGTCGAAAGTTGGATCTATCTATTGTGTGCTATTTTTAGACCCTTTGGAGTGTGTTTTAGGTTTTACAATCAACATGAAAGTTGTAGTAGACTCTCTAATGTTTCCAGAAAGTTAAGAATCAAGTCCATAGGAAGTCGGAAAGTCGAGTTATGACCATTACAACAGGGAAGTGGTAATTTGTATAGTTTTCCTACCTTTTATCCAAATAAATAGTTTTATTTTATGCAAAATAATTTTTATGCTGATTATGTAATTATTACGAGGGAATATTGGGAACTCTTAAATGTCCAAGGGTTCGGGTAAGGTATAGGGTGCGTAAGCTAATTTCATGAGACCACCATTGATATTAGAACTCCATTAATAGGTTCGTGCTGCTCGACGCGTATGGTGAGCGTAAGTGTGGTTGCTAAAATGAATTGAAGACATCCAGGTAATGTCTATGCCCTAATCCCCATTGGATGCTCTTTACTGGTTTAATGGTTTCTATATTGATTTCGGAACTTGCATCCCGAAGGGGACTTTATCTTAAACTTGACTGTCTATTTTGATTGAGAAAGTTATGTTCTTTGATTCATAAAGTATGGACAGTCCTTTGGTTTTGGTTTTGAAAGTGCTTTGTTTGGAATTGTGGTTGAGACTGAAATGAACTGAGATGTGAAACCTAACTTAATAAAGGATTTGACTAAAATGCGGGTTTGGCAAATCTCCTAACAGTGAGATTGTCAAGAGATCAAGTTACGCCTGATAGTTATATGCGTGTATGCTTGCGATGGCTATCCGGGAGTTTGAGTTAAGAATGGAATGATGATGAAAAAAAAAGAATGATGAAAAAAAGATGTTGAGAATGTTGTTCGTGAAGTCTAGGACTTCGTTGTGTTAATAATTATGCAGTTTGTGAAGTCTTAGACTTCGAGGGGCAATACGGAAACCCCGTCCGCTTTAAAATATGGAAACAGGTAAGGATGACTGGTAAAAGATATTTTGAAATGTTTGATTTGTTTCCCTTTCCCTTAAAATGAGTTGAAATGAAATTTTATAATGTTTTGACTGTTAAGGGTAGACATTAGTGAGTTTCCCCCCTCATGTATTTAAATGTTTTGTTTTCAGGTGATGATCAGTAATATGGAGGGATTGGGATCTAGATGTGAGGCCGCCAGATTTGAAGTTAGAAGTTTGTTTTAATAAAGTTAAGTCATGTTTAGACTTGAACTAGATAACGTTGTTCTTTAATTCAATGTTTCGTTTCTGTTGTTAAAAATTGAAGTAATTATTGTTTTGTAATTAGTTTTCTCTTCTTGCCTTGTATCTTTTCGGAGGTACAGTAGTAACTCCCAAGTAATAAAAAGTAAAGAAAAGTCTTTCGCTGTTAATGTTAGTAAATGTTTGACCTTTTCCTTATTTGAATTTCCAGGATGTTATAGTTGTGTTGTGAGGCTTCTAATGTGCTAAGAAGAACAAATGAACCAAACATTATTAATTACTATTTCATAAAAAAAAATTAAAACATCACAACAAGAAAGATTTACTTACCAAACGCAAAATACAACAACTTCAACAAAATGATAACTATGACCAACTCATAACAACAAATGTAATTTAATTTAGAAAAATAGCAAACGTTAAGGGTAATAACACCACCAACATCCTATTAAAAAAAAAAAAGATCGCCAACACACCAAGACAGAACAATAAGTGAATGTCATTTCCAAAAATGAATTTAGTTAAGTAGCATAGGATTCAAAAATTTTGGATGTTTAACATTACTTGGTGGTATGGTTCAATTTGTACATTTCAACTTTCAAGTGCAAATATTCAACCGTACAAATATTATGTTATATATTATTAAAAGTGGTTGTCAATCATGACAACCACCACAATAAAAATAACGTTTATCTATATATGTGTCAAGTTTTATTTTTGTCATTCATTTTTTTTATTTAGTACAACATTATAAAATATGTTTTTTTAAATAAAAAGTATTTACGAATTTTTTTTAAAATTTAAATATCTTAACTCTAAGTTTTGGTCTAGTGATGGTATGGACAAGGCAAGCATGAGCAATATTTTGGGAATTATTTACTAGTCAATTATAAGAACCCTTTATATTTTGATTTACCATATTTTGAGGATTGTTCGTATTATTATTTCCTTTAGAGCTCAGTAGACTATCATGACCATCAGTTCAATATTTATCGCTTCGATGTTTATAGTAATAGTATATTAATAATTTTGGACGAGTTGTGATTAGTATGAGCCTATATTAATTATTAGGTCTTGGGTGAATCATAGGTGACCCTTTTGTGTTGGAGTGGAATCTTTGATGTTTCAGGTAAGTGGTGTGATACTTCATTAGTTCTTTTCGTGTCAAAAATATTATTCTGTAACATCCCAGTTTCCGTAAGTTTATTTTGTTAAATCAGATTGACATGCTATTGTTTAAGTATAATATTTGGTACTATTTATGTCCAAAAGTTTGATTGAGTCCGTATTGATTTATATGTTTACAAAGTGAGCCTTTCAATGTCAATTTTATAAGTTACGTTCGTATTTTGACATATATTTAATTTCAAAAAATTACTCGGAGGTACCCCAATATTTGGGGAAACTATTTTTCGGTAACCCAACTTTTCAAAACTAATTTTGAGGTACCCTTACTTTTTGGGTTAGAAATTATTAGGTGCTTTTTTGGTCATCAATTTTATTAAGTGTCCGAAATACCCTTATTCTTCTTCGCTAAGGGTATTTCTTAAAAAATGGATGAACAAGGGTATTTCGGTCATTTAACCAAATTGATGCCCGAAAAAACATCTAATAATTTCTAACCCAAAAAGTAAGGGTACCCCAAAATTAGTTTTGAAAAGTTGGGGTACCTGAAAAATATTTCACCAAAAGTTAGGGTACCTCCGAGTAATTTTTTGATTTAATTTTGGAACCCTGGGTATTAATTTTAATTAATATTTTGCCTTTTATACACCAAATGAGGTTTTGTCACAATTTGACACTATATTTACAAAGTATCCATTTCGAATAATAGTTTTGGTTTTTAAATCATTTGAACCTGCCATCTCTAAGTGATTTTGTCAGTTTAGTTCTTTGATTTCTGAAATTGCTTGAATCGGTACAGTTTTGTATGACTTGATACTCAAGATACTAGTTTTGTTTTTGGGCTATGTCTTCTACCTTAGCCAGTTAAGGTATGCATCGGACCTGTTGACCGACTTGTACGCACACTATTATGTGTTCCGATATGTGTATCTGTGTTCCGTTGGGCCCAATTTGTTGCTCCGCCACTGGGTCAATAGTGGTTTTTGTTGCCCATCCCACGGGGTTAATGGTGGTTTCTATTGCCCATGCCATTGGACTGGTAGTGGCCTTAGCCCTAAAGTGTATTACGTGCTTGTGATCCCTAAGCCTTGATATACTGTGTTTTTCTATTAGTAATCACTAATGAATATTATTGTATATTTTTGAGGTTTTTAAGTTAAGTAAATTGCTTGTAAAACCTAGAGCTTGGGAATAGGTCGTGTCATGTCAGGTTCGTGTTCGTGTTCGTGTTGGAGTTAAACGGGTTGAAGAAACCCAAACTCGAAACCTACCCATTTAATAAATGGGTTGGAATTCCTTGACCTGAATCGTTTATGAAATATACGGGTTGACCTGAATCTAACTCATTTAACTAAATGGATTAAACGGGTCAGCTTCAAGGAACCTACTTGCCGCTTAATAGACATATATTATATAACCACCGTCAACTTAGAAAGACAAAATGTAGAAGTTTCGACCATTTATTTATTATTTACCAACTCATTTATTTAGAGTTTCTTTAATATTTGGCATAAACTATAACGCCCTGGCCCCACCCGGGCCGCAAACATTACTGATAACCGCTTCAAGAATCGTTGACTGGCCCCACAAATCACCATGAGTTTTTCCAGCGTGCTTCGTCCTCGTTCACACGCTACCTAGGTAACCTTCCTAGGAGGTCACCTATCCTAAGACTACTCCCAGCCAAGCACGCTTAACTGAGGAGTTCCCAACGGATGAGCTACCATAAATGAAGGTGCACCTTGGTGATATAAGTAATCATTTCAATCCTCTTAAGCCACACTTAAGAAGACAACCTGAGGTGTTACAGTCACCCCCACTTAAGTGCACAACGTCCTCGATCCATTCCTGAATCTTTGTCGCACTAGGTGACTGCCCATGGATCTCTGGTCCACTGGCGTAGCTCACTTTTGCGGGTCGTCTCTGATACCCTAGCGCCACATGGCCCGCGGACATTACTGATAACTGCTTCAAGGATCGTTGACTGGCCCCACAAATCACCATGAGTCTTTCCAGCGTGCTTCGTCCTCGCTCACATGCTGCCTGGGAAAACTTCCCAGGAGGTCACCCATCTTGAGACTACTCCCAGCCAAGCACGCTTAGCTGAGGAGTTCCCAACGGATGAGCTACCATAAAAGAAGGTGCACCTTGGTCATATAAGTAGTCATTTTAATTCTCTTAAGCCAAACTCAACCATATACTTGGGGTGTTACAATCACACCCACTTAAGCGCACAACGTCCTCGTTGTGCCACAATCCACTCCAGAATCTTTGCCCCACTAGGTGACTGTCCATGGATCTCCCGTCCACAGGCACAACTCACGGTCGCGGGTCGACTCTTATACCATCTGTAACGCCCTGGCCCCACCCGGGCCGCGAACATTACCAATAACCGCTTCAAGGATCGTTGACTGGCCCCACAAATCACCACGAGTATTTTCAGCGTGCTTCGTCCTCGCTCACACGCTGCCTGGGAAAACTTTCTAGGAGGTCACCCATCCTGAGACTACTCCTAGCCTAGCACGCTTAACTGAGGAGTTCCCAACGGATGAGCTACCATAAAAGAAGGTGCACCTTGGTGATATAACTAGTCATTTCAATCCTCTTAAGCCACACTCAACCATATACCTATGGTGTTACATAACCCAAGTTAAAGTTATGCTAAACATTACATAACAAGCCCAAACAAAAGTAAAAACATTATCTTACTTAAGCCGGTTAAATGTATCCTTTTTCATATCGATTTTCTCACTAACCCAATTACTAAATGAGTTTAATGTGTCATTTTCGTGTCGATATTCTCAACCCAAACCTAACACAATTATTTAAACAGGTTTACCGTGTCAACCCATTTAATTAAACGGGTTGGAAATCTATACCCAAACCCATTTAACTTCGTGTCGGTAATCGGGTTGGGTCAGTTTTTCCCAGGTCTAGTAAAACCCAGTCATGTTTTGTTATTAAGTTATCTATTAACTCTGACCTAGCCTATGTTTTATCCGCATGCCTAACCCAGCTAAAGGGGTGTTATGCTACTTACTGGGCTTCCGAGCTCATCCTTTCATCTTCCTTTTTTTTTCAGGTTATGACTCTCGACTTCTTGGTAGTGCACGGGTTCTTTATAGTATCAGAGTTTAGCAGTGAAGCGTAGTGGGCCAGGCGATATTGTGTGGGATAAGGTTTCTGTTGTTGATTTAGTTGCTTTGTTAGTTGGAAGATTTCAATATCTTTCATTATAACTTCCACTGTATGGTTAAGTATCCTTCTTAGTTGACTATTCAATCAAGTACATTATTCGAAGTTAAGTCTATTTTTGTATCTTAGATTTATTTCTGTCTTTTGAGCCTTGCATACTTGTCGGACCTTGCCTATAAGTGTGTGGCGTCTGTCACTCCCTAGGTTCGGGGCGTGACATCTTTCTTTAGGAAGGCTCCCACCCCTGTTTCCATATAATCTGGCTTAGAGAAGAAACATAACAACTTTGGATGATTAATGAATGGTATTTTTGAGACCAACTCATAACCTCTTCAAAATCTTATTACTATATCCAAATTATTGCATGATTTAGTTGTGTTTTAGTAATTTCTTTATTGATTTTGTGGTGAGTAATCTTTATCAAGATCATGGTGAAACGTTCAACTCTTGGGTGGTGAATAGCTTTGTCCAAAGTTCATATAATCACTTACATAGACATCACTAATAATCACTTTTGTAGCAGGTACCAAACAAAGGTAGAAGACGCCAAGCATGCTATATATAAGTTTCCAGCAGCTAAAGAGGTATGGAGTGATGCAGATACATGAACAATGGAGGTTGTGGATGAGCCAACACTTGAAGCTTCATGCCCCATTTTAAGCAAATTCAGTATATCAACATGTACTATATCCATGAGGTTCTATAGAGTCTCCCTTTATTGGCATGCTATCAAATATTTTTCAAGCATTAGGAAGCATATTTTTTGATTCATTTAACTTATCTTGATTATTGGTCAATATCTCATCATCTTCATCCTCAACGCACCTTAATTTCCATCCACTTTTCCTTTGCTTCATTATGTTGCCAGAAAGCATCATCCTTATGCTCCTCATCATTTGGCTCACTTTCAACCACATAAACTTCATCACCCATCTCATCATCAAGTTTGTCATCTTTTGAGAGCTCAACAGACTTGGAGGAGTCCGATGGCTCATCATTATATACACTATCATTCATGTTATCACTAATTTTGTGTTCCCTTTTTAAAGGAATTAAGAGCTTCATTATCCATTTCAACTACCCACCCTACCTTTAGCTTTTCCTTCCTATTCCCTTCCCCTGTAAATTTCTTCCCATAGGACCAACCAATTTTCTCAGAAAATCCAATTTTCGCATTGTCCACCTTAAGCTCATTTTATTTCGTAGATTGAGGTCATTGGGGAATTTCATATAGCATGTTTTGGGAATCCCATGACTCCTCAAACTCCTTGATTTTTTTACCTTCTTTTGGAATCTCACAAAAGTTTGTGTTTCCTCTACCAATCCAATCACGAAGAAACTAATCGTTGGTTTTTTAGACAATTCGATTCGATTTAATAAGGCCTCAAATGCCAATTGATATTGTTGAATGTTATCATTTTTTTTCAAAATTGTAAACTCAACCAAAGATCAGGATTCAAGTTACCTCCCGTGGTGGTGTTTCTAGGATAGCTTGTAGTCTGAACCACTCCCTGACTCGAGCCCATTCTTATCTCTCAAAGTCGGCCAACCATACTCATCTCTCTCGCTTTATTATAGATTTCTTTCAAAGTTTATTGAATTTGTGCATGCGTTCTTCCTACTTTCCATCTCCACATCTACTACCATCAAATACTGCCATTGATGATGATCTTGAGTTCTGAAAAAAGGGGTTCATAACCTTATACGACGATCGAATTAGATAAAGGACACTCCTGAATGAATCACGATGGGTAGAGGTAATTAGTGCCAAGAATCGAGGGCTTTGATACCAATGATAAGGCTTCTTTGGAGATATCTATCTCGAAGGTAAGTAAAGGCAGAGAAAGTGAGAATTTCAAGCGAGAGAAAAAAAAATTTCTTAGTATCAATAATTGATTGATGATGATACAAGGTAGGGAAAGATATATACATCAGTTGCAATTGCTAAGTACTCTCTTCAATGAATTAACAACACTAACAAACTCTATAATGCCTTCATTCTCATGTGCAACTCACGTGATCATTTATTTACAAAATAACATTGCTTGTGACTATAACAACATTTGGTTAGTTTCTAGCTTTTTGAGATGTGTAAGTAGTCTCATACGAATAATGAGAATAATTTTGCTACCACCATCTCGCAAGGATCAACCCGATTGAGCTAGAGCAAGCTTGGCTTTGTGTTTGCCCATTCACCATTAGTAGTTATTTATTGATGGACGTTTTGTCTATCAATGAGTAGGAATCTTCAAACCTTCAAAAAAAAAAAGAGCAAAATAAAAGAAATCTTGTCATACACATTATTAAGGCCTTATGTTCAATAATTACTTTTACAGGTCATAGATTACCTTTAGAAAACTCATTCTTACCCTATTTGACTATGAATGGCAATGTGATAGGTTCTGTGCGGGTAGTGTCGTACGCTTACCTTGCCCATATTTATTAGGTACTAAATATGAGTACCATAATCCTTACCCGCCAGGTATTGCAGGTATAATGGGTATAATTTGGGTATAGTTGAACATTATATTATAGAACCCTTTTATATCTATGTGTACAAATTAATGGATTATTCTCGGGTATAATAAGATTAGCTATCAAATGAAAATCTCATGTGATGATTCCTATTAGAAACGGCAAACTTTCGGCAACAATTCATTCTAAAATAAAATTTATAGAAATTCAAGTTACAAAACTCCACAAATTAGTCAATGTGAGAAGCATTAAAGCAATTTCAATTTTCACTTCATTTTAACAAATAAGAACCATATCACGTCAGTGTGTTTCTTTTGCTTAAGTACACGAAGTTTAATTTGCAAAACTCAACAGATTAGTCATAAACGCAAATATTAACATATATTTGGTGCCTAATAATGAGTAAACGATCTTTCATTGTTTATTAGGTATTTGTGTCGGGTCAGGTTGGGTACTCGTTAGGTAGAAAGAAATGCCCTTACCAGATTGGGTAAAGGCAGGTACCCACAGGTTCGAGTTTTGTTGTCATCCCTATATTCGACATATGTTTCATTCACTTTTAATTAAACAAGGTAATTACCCTGGAAAAAAATATATAATTGGACTGTTTGTAAACTAGCTATTGATTATCTTCTTGTAAATGTTGGCTTATTAATGGGTTTGACCAAGTCAAATAAGCTAAAGAGATGTTTAGTATGCAACCTATTCAATTATCTGTTCGGCCCTAATAATTAAGCCAATTTTCAATATTGGAAATGATATGTCATGAAAATGACAATTTGGTCCAAAATTACATAAGATGTCATTAAAATATATTTGATATATATTTGGATAAGTTGGTAATAAATGATATAAATGAAATTTTAACAAATACCTTATTCGAAAATAGTTTATTTTACTACACACCTTTTCCCAAATAGTTAGGGTTGTTCATAGTCCAGTCCGGACCGAAAAAGGGACTGGACCGAGGACTGGACTGGACTGGACCGAGGGAAGTTCGGTCCAGTCCTCGGTCCAAAAAAAATTGATGTTCGGTCCTCGGTCCAGTCCATGGACCGAACTAAAGGACTGAAGTTACTAAAATTATAGGGTTTCCTTATGTATAGTTCAGTCCGGACTAGACCGAGGACTGGACCGAACCAAGTTCAGTCGGTCCAGTCCCAGACCGAAAAAAGTTCGGTCCAGTCCTCAGTCCATCTTAGTCCTCTAGTTCGGTCTTCGGTCCAATTCGGTCCAGTCCAGTTCGGTCCAGTCCGGACCGATGAACAGCCCTACAAATAGTCCATGAAACAACCAATAGTAAATAACCAATGCAAACACCCAACAACCAACCACCAACTATTTACCAAACAAGGCCAAAATTAAACCAAACAATTAGCGCTCCGCCCATATTATATACAGTCGAAAAGGGCAAAACAAGAAACACTCACAACGCCCGCCCACCTCAACAAAAAAAATGGGAGAAAAGAAAAGAAATAGTAGAATCTATCTATAAGTATATATATATATTAACACATGACTAGCTATAAAAATTCCTAAGCTACATGAAAGAATTTGCGAGACTTGGTTACTCCTAAGCTAACTCCAAACTAACATAGTTGAATATAAATCATAAATAACATTAAAAATGTTGTTATTTTAATTATAGTCATCAATAAATATATTTAATATATTGTGGCCATGAAACTAAATTAAAAATAAAAATCTAAGTATATTTGAAGCATTGAAAATAAACAATAAAATGAAATGAAATTTTCCACAAATACCTCCAAATTTACCCAATGTATTTGGATAATAAAAGACTAATTTATATATCACCTCGGTCCCCAGAAAAGAAGTTCACTTTGCTTTTTTACAGTCTTCGATGCAATGATTTAACTATTAATTTTTAATGTTTTATCTTAATAAGACTCGTAATATTAAATTAAACCAAAAATATTTTTCATGATAAATATAATAATGATAGTATTATACGATAACTCGCTATATAATTTGATAAACTAACAGCCAAACTTTACAAAGTTTGACATCATTAGTCAAACAAGGGGTTTTTTGCATTTTGGACCCCGAATTTTAGGGGTATTTACATTCTGAACCCTTAGTTTTCAACTTTAACTTTTTGAACCCTAAAGTTTGTAGGCTGAAAAAAAGACCCTAAAGTTTGTGATGTGAAAACAAAACTCGTTTCCCGTTTTTCATTTTCTTTCCATGTTTGAATTTCTTTCCCGATTGGCATCAAACTTCAATACTAAGGTTAGAACCGATATTAAAGTTATAATAAACCTCTTTTATTCATGTTGGAGTTACTTAAAACCATGTATTTAGGGGTCTAAGTAGCCTCGACACGAATAAGAGATGTGTATTATAGCTTGAATATTAGTTTTAACCATAGTCCTAAAGATTGACGTTAATCGGGAGATAAATTCAAACATGTGAGGAAAATAAAAAAATGAGACAGGGGCCTTTTTCTTCGGTCCACAAACTTTAAGGTCCTTTTTTATTCAGCCTACAAACTTTAGGGTCCAAAATGTTAAAGTTGAAAACCAAGGGTTCAGAAAGTAAATACCCCTAAAATTCGGGGTCCAAAATGCAAAAACTAATCTTTTTTGGACAGAGGAAGTAATTTATTTATACAACACTCATAATTATTATAAAAAAAATCTAAGGTTAATCTTAAGCTTCAAAGAATATAAATATGATATTCAAGATTTCTTATGACTATTTTGAAATATAATTATGTTTTTTTTTACAAACTAAAGTTGGATTTGCATAATCCAATGACATATTTTTTTAGAATAATTATAACTTTTAATAATCAGTTATCAACTTGACTTGCCACTGGCTATTCAATAGTTTGTTATTCAAAAGCTCAATGTTTGCTCCTACTAAGTTGGATGATAATCCTCGTCTTTCTCCTACTTCCTCGTATCGTCCCTTTGTCCTCTCTCTCTCTCTCTCTCTCTCTCTCTCTCTCTCTCTCTCTCTGTTATTGGATTATTCTAGTTGACTTGATTGTTTTCTCACAAAACCTGGAAACCTTGGTTTATCGTTTGGATTTCTTTTGCTTTGAGGGGGGAGGAAAAAAATAGGTGAAAATTTAAGGCAAAATTACGTAGATAAAGAATGGGAAGGGTTAAGCTACAGATAAAAAGAATAGAGAACAATACAAATCGTCAAGTTACATTCCCAAAGCGTAGGAATGGACTCATCAAGAAAGCCTATGAACTGTCCATTCTTTGCGACATTGATATCGCTCTCATCATGTTTTCTCCTTCTGATCGTCTTAGCCATTTTTCTGGCAGAAAAAGGTTTTACCGAATTTTATCCTTCATTAACTGCCTTTCCCTTTTTTTCCTTTTATTCATTTGCAAGTTTTGTTAGACCATTTTTTAATTATTGAAAGCCATAAAAGAAAGTGACACTGGCCTTTTTCGACCATATACCTGAATAAAAAATCTTCATTTTAAAGCAATTTTAAATGAGATCATTTCATGCAAAATCTGTGACACTGGCCTTATTTCAATCACTGAAAAAGGAGAACATGTGTTGAATGCTACTATATACTAACAAAAACTAGTTGAATGGTGAAGAATCGAGGATGTTCTTGCTCGTTACATAAATCTTCCAGACCATGACAGAGGAAGCTTCATCAATAATAGGGAGGTAAAATCTTGAATTTGATGCATAATGTGTACCGTAATTGTTGTCTAAACTGATTTCATACTTAGTTATCCTAAACCTTCATGTATTTGATATATGTTCATGCAGTACTTGATTAACACGCTCAAGAAGATCAAGGCTGAAAATGACATTGCTCTTCAACTTACCAAGTTAGCTCTCTTTTGTTCCCTTTCTTCCCCTCTCACAACCATATACTCCCTCTGTTTGGTTTTATTAGTCGTCCTTGGAAATTGTGCCAAAATTTTCACCGTTAATATTTTAATTTATACAATGATTCATCATACAAAATTGATGTCATTAGATTCGTAATAAAAAATACTATTAAAAAATGTATAATGTTATATTTTTTTGTAAAATATTTATATTAGAAATTATTGATTAAAAATTGGCACTGAAAACCGTAAATGACAGATGGAGTACTATCATAATGATAAGGAGTTAAAGTATTTCATATACAAATCTTTAGTTACCTAAGGATCAACGAATTTGACTCTTAAATAGCTCATTACTAGATTGTGTTGCTTAAATAAGCTTGTTGATCACGGACACATGCATAATACTTATAATAATCTTGCATGTGGTCGTTTTCTTTTTTTTTTTTTTTGGTTTTAAATTAGAGTTCTTTGTCTATGTTTTCCATGCTACTTATCTGATTGTAGCAACATAAAATTTTCAAATGCAGTCCTTCAGGATCTACCAATCCATGTTTAGAGGTAAGAATTCTTTAACCCGAACTTGATTCCCAAATAACTGTGAGATCTGAAATGAACTTGAAAATCAGCCAATGTCTATCCTTGGCAGGAGCTTCAACAAGAAGTGAGTAATATGCAACACCAGCTTCAGATGGTTGAAGACCAATTAAGGTTTCAAACATTTTTTTTTTGGGTTTCTTAGTTACCATTCTTCCTCTTTAATGATCTCATTATGATTTTTTTAAAAAAAAGAACTTGGAAATTACTTACAGAATATACGAGCCTGATCCATCAAGTTTTAAATCAATGGCAGAGTTAGAATCGTCAGAAAAAACTCTCACAGATACTTTGTCACAAGTCACGCAAAGAAAGGTACGTACTTAGTTTTCTTCAGGATCACTAGAAATAGAGTATAGGATTGATTTTCATTAATGCTTCGCTTGATGCCCTCGCGAAAGATGGAATAGAATGTTACAATTGATGATTCTGAAATTGCTCCTTTTCCTTCTTTGTAGAAATATTTATTGAGCAATCACTTGCCAACGTATGACACTTCAAGCATGCAGGTATTAAAAAAAGAAAGAATTAAGTACTGAAGTTTAGTTGTAAATCTATTTTACACAGGCTAGAATGACACTAGATTGACTGTTTGTACTGATGTTTATAATTGAAAAGATTTTTTTGGATTCGAACGAAGGGATGTCGACATCATTTGATCAGCACGAGGTCATGGGTTGGTTGCCTGAAAATAGTCAGAATCAATCCCAGATGTTTGCTTCCTCTGATAATCCTGTTGCTATGAGGTAAACCTTCTGAAAGTGTCCAGTCTAAACTTTTGTTAATGTCTTTAATGAAAATTGAGCATTAAGCACTCCCTAGTTAGATTGGATATATTTCATGATCAATTTGATTACATTGACTGTTGGGAAACCTGATGAATGACCTCATCCGATGAAGATAGTCCATCAACCTATTGTAACATGATTTGAAATTTGGCTGAATAATCTAATTTTTAAGTTGTAAGCGTGCTTAATGATTTGAAAATGAAGGGCAAACCAATCTTCAGGGGGAAGAGTAGCAGCAATGTATGAAACGTTAAGCCATGGACAAAGCAGGAGTGCCGTGAATTTAAGCATAGAGCAAAGCCAAAATCAGATAGTAAATGCAACAGGAGCTCTTCCGAATCAACAACAAGTCCAGCATCATCATCATGATGAAGCAGAGGCTGGAAGTCTTCCACCTTGGCATTAGACTTATACGTCTACTGAGCTTCTTTCCGCTTTAATGCAGTCAGATGCTCCATTCCCTTCCCCTACCCTCATCAAGGTTTGTCTAAGTTTACTTTATCCATTACTCGGTGCATTCTATTAGGCTACAAGTGAAAATGAGTCATTCAATGCTTTTTATCAGGCAACAAGCGAAAATGTGGAAGGGGCATCTGTAGTTACATCACCCATGGTTACAAGGTACCAGGCTGAAGGAGCACCCACACAGGTCCAATGCGCGAATGATGAAGACACTGCTTCTACTGCTGCTGACTCCAGCAGCTCTACTGCACCCCCCAAAATCCCACAACTCAATATGTAATAATTCACGTATTCAACTATTACATGTATGGATATCACTATAATCTGACCTTCAAGCAAAACAATAATTAATTACATTTTCTTGTATTCAATTTTCAATGGAATAGCAGGTAGATAATAACATACAGATGTGTATATTTATTATAATACAATCTATATTTGTTTATTCATACACATATGTCTTTGGCATTCTTATTGTCTCCAAATCTCTCCCCGCTCAAAGAGTAAGATGGGTCACTCAAAGGGTCGAAATAATCCCTTTTGAAGTTAGGGATTGATGAGGTTTTTGGTTGGACAAGAGCCCATGATTGATGTATAATCGGATCAAAGGATAGGGTTTGATCAATTACACATCAAGGGAGTGGCGTGCAACCAATCTAGGGTTAGGGTATCTCACATGAAAGGCTAAGTATGGAGGGGAATTCACGTGAAAGCTGGGATCTTTGAGGGGTTTGTGAGAGAGTATGGATTAGGGTTTGAGAGATGGTATGACATGAGGTTGAGGGATTTGAGAGAGAGTATGGATTAGGGTTTGGGATGGACGATTAAGAGAGAGTGACGTGAAGTTTGAGAGAGTTTTGAGAGATTGTATGGATTAGAGTTTGATGGTGATTGATATGAATAAGGGAGGGGTTTGATAGCCATAGGTAATCAACAAGATAGATAGGGAACTGGATAGTTCAAGATAATCAAACTTGATACAGAAACACCACAAGTTGAATCCCTAGGGCTACTTGTTCTTCCTCTTAGTTACAGAAACACCTTCTAAGAGTAGGAAACAAGCTCTTCCTCACCACTTGATTTGCCAAATCAAGATACAATAGAAGAGATCAAACGAGGTTTCGAGAAACACTCAAGGGTAAGCAAAAGCTTGGTTGTATTCATAATTCAAGGATGTGTTTTTCCAATGAGTTCAAGCTATGCTATTTATACTAGACTAAGTCCTAACCTCCTAGGACTCTATACTTGGCGTGCAAGCCATATAGATGATAGCTATCTAGGACTCCCTTTCCTAATCCTAGTTAGTTATAATAGTATGAATCCTTCTAAGACTTAACTTTCCTAATCCAAGATGGATTAGTTACAAAGTTAGCCATCCTTATCTAGGATTTCTCTAACTTGGTGCCAAAACTACACACCACACTTCTATCTACTCTTCTAGACCCTTCTAGAATATTCTAGACTCTTCTAACTTGATGTCCAATTTTATAGATATTATTTGGCATCTCACACAACTAATAATAATAAAAGTACAATATAAAACTTGCTATTAATGATGAAAACACAAGAAATGTGAACTTCAACTTGAAAAGGCCAAAAATGTGAACTTCATCTTGGACTTTGTACTTGGGCCTTTCAACGTGGACTTGAGCCTCCTAGGACGTTTGAACGTCCTCTTGGAACAATGTTCATACGATATGGGTCGGCCTTTGGTCTTCCACAATAGATCCTTCCTCCATGACCCGTTTTACCTCCTTCTAGATGAATTGGATCTCTTTTGTTGGGTTTGGTGTGGATAGATTTAGATCAATGATGGAGGTTGGAAAGTCACCCACACTGTCAACCCCTTCTTCAAACACAACACCCATTCCCATAAAGAAGTGTGATTCAACGTGGAAATGGAACAACCAAACCCTATGCTTGTTAGCTCGCAACCTAATAGTAGTCCACCATAAGGAATGTAAATGAACAATGTTATTTTTGATTTGATTAACCAAGTTGTACTTGTTGGGGTCATTATAAGGGTCAAACTTGCCCCCCATAACAAAGTCATGCCCATGCAAATGCCATGGTGACTCTCACTGTTATTTACATTCATAGTGTTTGCATTTAATTGCAACATTATGTCCACCACTATGTTGAACTTAAGTCGGTATATGGCATTGCTACTCGTAGCATTGACATTTGCAGCCACACTGAAGATGTCAGTCTTTCCAGTCATACCCTTTTGGGGGCGTCCTTTAGTTGAACATTTGGTGCAGTTTATTCTTTAGATTCTTCTAAGTAAGGGATACTTGGTAAGGTGTACTAGGGAGGATAAACAAGAAATTGTTGACAGACTAATGGGATGTGCTTGGAGGGGGTTCGACAAAGCCTTATCAAGCCTTGATAGCTAGATTCTGAGATGACCTTAGTGTAGTGTCATTCAACATGGGTCCACCGATTGGCACTGTAGGTGGGGTTTGCTCAGGACGTTTAGGGTAGTAGTTGAAGTGGGCTAGGTCGGGTTGGTGGTTGGGGTACCAGGCTTGCGCCTCACCACATTAACTGTGGCCTAGTAGTTCCTCGAAGGCTCATGGTTGGCATTGACTAACACAGAGTAGGACTCGATCTACTGAGTAGATGAATAGGTTCTGCACCACAAATGGTTCCATATAGTGTTCATCAACTTCAATTATTGTCATGTTATTCCCTTGATACATAAATAAAATTTATAAAGACTTTGTGGAACCCTTCAACGACCATTTACATAAACTGAAGAATACAAAATTAGATGAAGCTCAGCTGAAATACAACTTGATTTTTGCCATAATCCAGGTTGATATGACCAAAAACAGACTAACATAACATTCAATAGTATTTTGAATTGACAAACCCCTGTATTGGGACTATGGTTAAGGACATTACCTCTATAATCCCCAAGGAGCTCACACGGAGCTTTGACAAGGACCTCACACGGATTTTGATGTGAAAGACAAAATTATGAAAGCAAGAAAGCCAAGTATCTTGTGTTCCATTCTATCCAAAATCCTTAATATATGCTTGATATACTAGTCCTAGACCCAAATATGATTGTACAATATTTCATTAGAAGAGTATGGAAAGCGTACACATATTGATAGAAATCAAAGTGTTAAGAAGGAAAGAATTTGGAGGATTTCCTATCAAGAAATAGAGGACAACAAATCAAGTCATATAGCTGTTGACTACCAACAAGGAAAGAGATCCACAAGTAGGCTATACATAACCTCTTGACCTCAAGCGAAAACATTCATTCGATTTCAAGTGAAGAAATCGAGAGAAAAGTTGTAGGAAATCAATGAGTGATTTCTGAGTGTGACTTATGCATGTAGAAACCTCCCTCCTTGTAGGTCTAAGGACATTGATGAAAATAAATCAAGGACATTAGTCATACGACTATTAAGGAGGTCCGCAATACAGAAACTAAGTTTTGGCATGAAAGTTGAATTCCATTCTATCATATTCCTGGCAGTTGATGTTGCCAAAATTAACATGATTCATGGATCAACATCAAGTGCAGATTTGTGGGTAGCATAGGGGTGTCTATGCCCAAAAAAAAAATAAAAGTTTAAATAGCTTATAACACTTGGAAGTAGAAACATATAGTTGGGTTAAGTGGACACCCCTAAAAACATCCCAAAAAAATGAACAAGGGTGTCCAAATCTTGTGCAGCAGCCCAAATGGCCAAACATATATAAATATATAAATATAAATAAATAAATAAATAAATAAATAAATAAATATGTAATTTGAAGGCAACTTTAGCATTTATTATATGTAATTTCAAGACACTTGCAGCATTTAGTTGGGCTATTTGTTTGTTTATTTATCAAGCTTCTCACTTTATTATGCAATTGTCTCCCATTGTATGGAATTGTTTTTCGGCTATTTGAAAGCAATAAAAATCATCTCAACAACATTATTTCCATGGTTCTCAGTAGACTGTTATACAAATTGTATGGAATGTGTCTAATTCTTGATTTTGCATCTCATGAGATGGCAAAGTGTGTAAATTAATGTAAGTATACCACTGTCTCAAGTTTGTATCTTATGCTTTTGTGTGTGTATGTTGTTTTTTCGATGAGTGGTAACGTTTGGGTGTAATAAGGATTGTTCTACTTTAATTTTATGAAACTATACCCCAAAAAGAAAACAACCGAAAAGTAGTGGGCACAATCTAATAGTTTACTATTGAAATATTTGGCAGTTTATCCTTTTTTTAAAAAAAAATATATGTGTTAGTTACTTGTTAAATGGACACTCATAATTTTAAGGTCTGATCCGCCGCTGAATTCAACGTAACTCCTGAAATTGAAAAGGGATATTCTTCTCTTTCTCTATTTCATAATTCCTAATATGATTCTAAGCATAAATAGATATGAGGATATGTGGTTGGTCCTCGCAGAAAATCGCGTATCTCCTATTGTTGGAAGGAATATATCAATGGCAATGTAAAGAAGTCACACAAATGGTGTAAGAAATCATTGACAACCGAAAATCAAGTCGGAATTATACTATTAATTAGAAGAAGGGGCTTCCTTAAGCATATATAGGGCGTAGCAAGCTAAGAAAACATCTTCGATTTTGAAAAGAAGACCTGAGCATTCTATAAGAGTATTCTGTGAATTCTTGTAGGTGACTTGAGAATTAATCACTAAATCTCGAATTTGTAGCCAATCGAGAGCATTGGGGAGATAAATAGCCGATTGTAAGTTTGGTGAGAATTGTAGCCAAGGGTAGGATGGTGAATGAGCAATAGCTGAGAAAGGCAGTTGGTTTTATGTGACGATAAGCTTGATGAATGTGGTTGGTGTGTTAACCAGTGTCATAATTGACCAAGTCTGTTGAGAATAAATAGCGAGAAAGTTGTTGTAATCTTTATCTTCTATTAACTTCCTTCAACTATATCATTAAAACTGATTGTTTTCATCACTATGTAACCACCTTGAAGGAACTCAAGTTTATTGTCTAAAGTCATTGGTTTGAGTTGTACAAAAGTTTTAATAAGCCTATTCACCTCCTCTAGGGTACTATCAGTAGATATTTCAAAAAACTATGTGATACTAAAGACATCGTCAGATGGGGAAGCAAGCTAATTACATATGGCAAATGACACTCTACTCTTGATTGACATTATTACAAGATATCTCATGGTAGGTGCACGACCCTTAGCGGGTGGCAAAGAATGGCCTTGTTACCCCATGTGTGTGTTGGCTTGTGCTAGGGTTTGCTTAGGATCCGAATTTATGAATCTTGACCATCAAATTTAACTTTAATAAATTTCAGGCAAGTTAACAGAAAACATTCGAATGATAATGATTATACCCATTGCATTCAAATAAACAGGAAATTAGACAGACAAATAAATGGGAACAGGTTACACCCAGAATTTTCCCGAAGGCAATTATGGGGGAACGCTGCGCAGTTGATACGTCACAAGTGCACGGGTGTAGATGTAGCATGCATCAAGGTGGTTTTCACCAGGACTTCTCTCAGCTACACACCAAACTAGTTTCCTACCTAATAATTAAGTCGGCCGGGTTTTTGGTTTGGTTAATCTAACCCTACTTTAATTAACAAAGCAAACACAATCACACAATTTACGAGGGAAGCTCAATAAAGATAAATGTTCAATAGACCTAAGTCACTCTACGAACTAATTGTAACAGCTCGAATTTTTATAATTCATTAAGTATGATTATATTTTTTCAATAAGCCCCAAAATTTATTTGATTTATTTATTTATATTTAAACAATCAGTGATATGTGATTTTATCAAAATCTATTGAAAATTCTTTTTGAAAATTGTTTAGTTAAGTAGTAGTAATTTCACTAATAAAATGTTGATTTCACTATATTTAGCTATATTCTCAGTTTCCCATTTGACATAAAATTTATTCTAAGTTCTAATTCGATCTTAAAATCTCTTATTGAACCCTCCTCAATCACTTAGGGTCCGTTTGGACCTCGGAAAACAGCGTGGAAAAAAAATTATTTTGGAAAATAAAATTTTTTCCTTTGTTTGGATTGAAGAAAAAGGAATGGAAAAAAAATAGTTGGAAAATAGCATGAAAAATTTGGAATAATAATGAATAAAAAATTTTCCCTTAAAAAATGAAAGGAAAGTTGGGAGAAAAATTTTGGATCAAAGTCAACCTTTCTTTTCATCCTCTCTCTAACTCGTCTCTCTCTCTCTCTCTCTCTCTCTCGCTCTCTCTCTCTCTAACTCTCTCCTCTCTTTCTCTCTCTCTAAGTCTCTTCTCTCTCTCTCTCTCTAACTCTTTAACTCTCTTCTCTCTCTCTCTCTCTCTAACTTTCTTCTCTCTCTCTCTCTCTCTCTAACTCTCTAACTCTCTCTCTCTCTTCTCTCTCTCTCTCTAACTTTCTTCTCTTTCTCTCTCTCTCTCTAACTCTCTCTCTCTCTCTAACTATCTTCTCTCTCTCTCTCTCTCTCTCTCTCTCTCTCTAACTTTCTCTCTCTCTCTCTCTCTCTCTCTCGCGCGCGCTCTCTCTATTCTCTCTTCTCTCTTTCTCGCTCTAAGTATCTTCTCTCTCTCTCTCTCTCTAACTGTCTTTTCTCTCTCTAACTCTCTTTTTCTCTCTCTATCGCTCTATCTCTCTAACTCTCTCTTTATCACTCTCTCTAATTCTCTTTTCTCTCTCTCTCTCTCTCTCTCTCTCTCTCTCTCTCTAACTCTCTCTCTCTAACTCTCACTTTCTCTCCCAAATCACATCATATGATCTAAAAAAATGAAATTTGATATTTACAAGTTTTCTTGCCAATTTTATTTTTCCATATATTTTTCCTCAAACCAAACAAGGAAAAGAAAATTGAATAGAAAATCAATTTTTTTCCTTCAAAATTTACTTAAACAAAACAAGAAAAAGAAATTTACTTTACCCCAAATTCTTTTTCCTCCTAATTTTTTTTCCACAAGATTTTTTTTCCATCATGTTTTCCTAGATCCAAACAGACCCTTAAAGTACTAGTATTGGCCAGGATAGTGAGATTTGGTCTATAACTTTTTCAACATGGAGGCTACAAATACTAATCCTATGTTTCCTTATGAAGCTTTGACTCTCCTCTAACAATGGCCCCATTCCTAAAGTGGCAAACATGCCCAAGGATAGCACAATACCATATGGAATCCTTCAGGCCTGAGTTGTGTTTATAAATTCAAAACTTATCTTGCAAACATACAACACTTTCATTCCGTTGTTCCGTTTCTGCTAGCCCAATCCCGACCGTGAACCACCACCAACTGCCACCATATGTCACTACCATCACACCATCTGTTGAGCCAAATCCGCCATCTCCACCACCACTTGATGTGTCGGAAACCGCCCAAAAACACCCATGACAACCCATCTTCATCCCTGTTTTCGCGCCTGAACAGGGTCGAAATCAGCCGACCATAGCCACTGTCGACCTCCTCCGGCTGTCTCCTAGACACTCCGCCGCTAACACCACCCATAAGCCACCCCATCGCCGCCCTTTGATCGACCGTTAAACGACCAACCCATCCCTCTTCTGCCTTCCTCTGTTCTTGCGTGTAGAGAGAGAAAGAAAAGGGGTTTCCCCCAATCTAATTAAACTCCCTCACTATTAATTTACCTAAATTATCCAGCAAAGCCCAATTCTGAATATGGTCCAATACCAAATTATCAATCCTCTCAATTTATTTGGGTAACTTTCTAATTTTCTTTTTCATTTCCCACTATCTCATTAACTAATATTTTATCTTAAGTATTTATTAACTATATTTTCTTATAAATTATATACATATATTCTCCTATGTTCAAGGTGGAGTATTTTCCAAATTCTATGACTCAATCAATGTCCTGGAAGGAAAGGTACATGCAATTGCTATTCATGTTTATCGCAATTACGCATTATCAAATTTGTGCCCAAATATTTATATCATACATTATACATTTTATGTTCAAATATTTTTACATGTAAAGCCAAGAACCAACATTATTATTATATACTTTGGATTATTTTCTTGGCTCAATTTTTAGTGGATCCTTAACAGCATTCCCAGTACCGGTGACTGAGTTAATAACCGACTCAGCTGTGCGCATAGTGAAGGACAGGATGCTAGGGTTATATAGCCTAGCTCAACAATAATATAAAAAGGGTTCCACACTCAAAAATTTACACCAGAACTATATTTATATTATATCAGCAAAATGTCATGTTTTACCTGCATTATTTCCCTCTCTACTATTGCAAAATGAATTTAAATGATCGAACCAAAATGAATTTTACGTAATAGGGTTGCCTTTTCTTGAGGTCAAAACTCATGATTTATGTTTTGGTTTAGATGGCAAGTATCCATAGGGATATGCATCGGGGAAAAGAGGAACCACCAAAGACAATATAGCTACTCGAGACAATTGTACTAGTTAGATTGAATATTTTGTTCAAGTAGGGGT
The DNA here is from genome assembly GCA_029582165.1 of Portulaca oleracea. Taxonomy (NCBI): domain Eukaryota; kingdom Viridiplantae; phylum Streptophyta; class Magnoliopsida; order Caryophyllales; family Portulacaceae; genus Portulaca; species Portulaca oleracea. The sequence goes on along the minus strand of CM055878.1, from coordinate 4,460,636 downwards.
TTAAAAGTAATTGAATAGTAGTGATTTAGTTAGAAATGGCTCATCTTTTAGTTTTCCTTTATCCTTATTATTTTATTTTATCAAAATACCCAACAAAAGCCTTGCTTTCTCATTGATTGGGAAAGTGGCGGTAACACTCTCGGCTTCATAAGCTTCCGCGAAATAAGATTAAATGGATTAAAATATTGTTAAGTAATACCCCAAAAGCCGGGGATTTTATATTAATCAAGAGGATTGAACTTGTTCTTCACTAATTTGATACATTTTAGGGTCGATAATCACATAATTCTTTCTTAGCTAGCTTTTGGCAATGAAACGAATTACATCGCAATACCAATCACCTATTTTCGTGGTTATTTCAATTTTAGCTAAGTTAAACATCAAATTATCAATGACCCCCTAATTATAAAATCATCTATGTCTAGTTCATTTTATAATTAGTTCAATACTAAGGGTTCCAATTATCAAAAATTTCCTTTTGATACTTTATTCAACAATCTAATCTATATTTGTGATGGCCAATCAAAAACAATGACATACATAATCAAAGGATAAATAAAATGCATTCAAACTAGATTAAAGCCCTTCGACAAAATTAGTGTTTTAGATAACAGATAGAGGTTTATGTAGCGGATATCAGTTTAAGCAATGGATAGCGGTTTCAGTAGCGAATAGCAAATGAATGTTCAAATGAGAATTGTGTTCGGTAAATTTAGCGGTTGAATTAACATATTAATGTGAATTGACAAAAAGGATATCAATAATTTCAAAAGAAAAAATTTTCAAAGAGTATTTTTTGACCGAAAAATTTGAAACGCTACTTCAAACACTAAACATTAACTTTATTAATGTTTCACAAAACGCTCCTCAAAGCGCTAGCTTACCGAAGGCTATATTTATACGATAAAAGTTTTGACTTGGTTAAGATGCTAAATGCTACCCTAAACATTTTTGCCGAATAGGCCTAATATTTGTTCAATCCAACAAAAACAATTCATGAAAGCAGCTAAAGGGTTTATCCCCTAAGCTAAAGGAAACTACTCACTATTCATAATAAAACTACAGAACACATAAATTTCTAAAGAAGAAAGCATAGGAAATCTAAAAGAAAGAGAAATAAACCGAGAAGAGGATCAATTCTTGCTTGAAAGATGAACCGTGGATGACTTTTGCTCCTCCACTACAATGGAAATCTTGGAAATCTATCTTCAATCTTCAACTTAATATCTCAATCTTTGCTCTCACAATGGCTCTGGATGAATGTGTATGAACAATGCAGATGATTAATGGTGGTAATTGCTAGATAATCCCCCTTGAAACAGCCGAATACCTAATTATATAGCAATTAAGGGTCATGAAGTGACAAAATCCAACAGTTAGGGTCAAACACGGTCTATGGCAGGTCAACACGATCCGTGTTGGCTGGCCATGGGTTGTGTTCAACCCAAAACTCGCTTTTCAAGCTCTCTGGATTCCATAACGGCTCGTGCTGCCTATTTTAGCACCTGTGTTGGGCCTAGGCAGGCTTCTTCACGTATAAACCTAGAGTTTAGGTCTTTGGGGAGGATTTCTTCTCTCTTTTCTTGTTCTTATGATCCACTTGGACATCCATGTTTGATTTTAACTTGGGTTTTATTCATTTCTCATCAAATTTCCTACAAAAATATACTAAACTCCAATCAAGCATAAAACGGGAAATTTGGGTATAAAATAATATAAAATATCAAAAATCATCCAAGTTCTTATCAAATCATCCAAGTTTACATATATACAAATAACACTCATCAGCAATGTTCAGTTAGGATGAGGAAAAGTTTTGTAGTGTTTCTTGGATCTACTGGTTGGAGTGTTTTGATCAGTCTCGACTGAGATGAAGAATTTCCTATAAATCTGGAAATAGATTATATAAAATCAGAAAAACACAGGGTCTCCGGTTAATTTTGTAGAAAATTAACAAGGAATGAATTTAAATCCAAAACATATGATAAACCATAGATTAAGGGATAAGGGTAAGGTTACGAATTTTAGATTCAAGAACCTAAAATTCACCCGTCCATTGTAGGTTCTACTATATTAGTTTTGAGTTAAGAAAACATTAAGAAAACATAATAGTTGTCAATTTACTTGTATTTATCAACGCATGTGAACGACACATACTAGTACAATCTACAAGAATAATCAAACAATAAAAGTACATAATTCACAAGTGTATCTATACTATTGTCTACCTCTGAACTCGAATGAATGTCTCAAACCAACATAATAGTCTTACGATTATGGGTATACCAAATTCAGAAGAGTAACCAAAGGTGGTGAACCTCCATATGTGTGAATTCAAATAGGGTAACTTTAGGTGGTCAGTCTTCCGATGAGTAAACTCCAGCAGGGTGACTTTAGGTGGTCAACCTTGAGAAAACTGAAGAGGGGATGTCTTTATTTATGGTATAATTAGCACGAATAATATGGGAAGCAGAATAATTCTCAAATATAGCATTGTGAACTTTCTAATATTTTTCCACCTTAATTCTAGAAAAATAATAAGGATAATGCACAATTATTATTATGTCGAGAGATAGTATTCTCGGTTGAAAAGGAAAATAAAAATGAAGAAGCGTTCCTGACCGCAAAACACTGCCAGGAGTTTAGAGTGGACCGATCCGCTAGGCAGGTCTGTTGGGGAGAATCGCGGTTCAACGCATATTTGTCAATTTACTTGTATTGATCCTTGCATGTGAACGACACATACTAGTACAGTCTACAAGAATAATCAAACAATAAAAGTACATAATTCACAAGTGTATCTATACTATTGTCTACCTCTGAACTCGAATGGATGTCTCAAACCAACTTAGTAGTCTTACGATTATGGGTAAACCAAATTCAGAAGAGTAACCATAGGTGGTGAACCTCCATATGTGTGAATTCAAATAGGGTAACTTTAGGTGGTCAGTCTTCCTATGAGTAAACTCCAGCAGGGTGACTTAAGGTGGTCAACCTTGAGAAAACTGAAGAGGGGATGTCTTTATTTATAGTATAGTTAGCATGAATAATATGAGAAGCAGAATAATTCTCAAATATAGCATTGTGAACTTTCTAATATTTTTTCTACCTTAATTCTAGCAAAATAATACCGAAATATTATATGTAAGGAATTAGGAAGCATAATGCACAATTATTATGTCGAGAGAATATATTCTCGGTTGAAAAAGGAAATTAAAAAGGAAGAAGCGTCTCTGACCGCAAAACACTACCCGAAGTTTAGAGTGGATCGATTTGCTAGGCAAATTTGTTGGGGAGAATCGCGGTTCAACGCATATATTTTGTTTTTCTCGATTTTCACCTTCATTTTTGTGATTTTTATTATTATTCTTTGCTTTTTATAATTTTTATTTATCTGGCTCCCTAATATCTATGTGGACTGATTTGCCGATCTTGTAATCTAACTTGGTCAGAATTCTACTGTACAAAATGTTAACTAATTACAAATTTGACTATATAAATTTGGCATCTACATTCATGGCAACAACTAGGTTTTGAATCTAAGCCAAGAATAGCCATGGGTAGCAATATCTTTGACTAGGTTAGTAGTGCCTAGATTTCTATATCTCCTGTATTTCATGCGTGTAAAAACTGCTCCCTCCGTTTCATATTAATTGTCACTTTGTTAAGTGTCACAATCTCTAATGTCACTCCTTGATTGATAATTTCTTTTATAATTGTAAGATCCTGGAGTTTTATTGAAAGTAATTACCCCGATTAAGGATTTAATTTAGGTTTAGTTATCTATTTATAGATTAACTATGTGACTTTCTATTTTATGTGATTATATTTGTATTTATTTATTTGGTTATTTATCATACTAGTTGTGTAATTCCCCATCGTGTATGTGATTACACCCTACTTTACTTAGCTATTAGGTGGCGGTGACGGTGGCCGCGGCGCCGCCGCCTAGTCGCTGGCCGTGGACAGCGGGAAAGAGAGGGAGGTGAGGTGGTTCGTTGTGGTAATTTGTCCCTCCCTTTGAGCAACACTTACAGATGAAGGTAAAAGAGGGGGCTCAATGGTGGCACGGTGATGGCTCAGTCGATGGAAGCGGTGGAGTTTACAAGGTATCGGAGAATCGCATGACGACCATGGACCCTGGGCGGCAGAGGCCGTGGTGGCCTGACGCGAGACAGAGGAGGGGCAGGGGGTGGTTCGAGTTAGGTCTTGGAGCGGTTTTTCGAGCAAAGTCCAATGCATTTGGGTGTATCAGATGCTCCCTCAGCCAACGCTAGCCCAAATAGAAACCCTAAGCTACAAATTGTGAATCAAAGTTGGTAATCTCTGTCCCCACTTAATAATTGTTAAGTTTCAAGTTTGGTTGATCGATTTTGAATACTGAATATATGCTTGGAATAATTAATTATATTGGAGATTTTGGATTTATTTATGTAGCTGAGTTCGAAGTTGGTTAGTATTGGGTTGAACATTGAGCGTCGAGGTCAGTTTGGGACGGTGCATGTGAGGAGGGAGATCTAGCTAATTTGTGAAAACAGAATATGGGTTGATTGATGAAAAGAAGGAATTACCGAATGATTATGCTAAGTATTGCCCTTGGCATGATTGTTTGTATGACAATTGAACTAAATATGCTTTTAAAGGAGCTTCATATACGTGAATATGTATTTAGTATTCATAAAGGTTTGAATAAAGTTTAGCATTGATATTGATTTGGCTGATTACAAGTATAATGTGCAGCTTAGAATTGAACTAAATATGCTTTTAAAAGACCTTAATTTAGGTGTAGCTTCGTAGATCTGCTAATGTTTTTGGCTAGGAAGTACCCGAACTTCCCTACTTTCCCCTAGCTAAATCTTTGGTTGATTACTTGATTTAATAAATCAGACTTCAGGAAGTATAGGCTGTTCCACTTGGTTTTGGTGGCATGATCTTAGTCTTTAAGGTTCGAGTACAAGCTACTTCACTATATTGCTATTGAGACTTTGGGTTATTTCCTCAATTTAGAATTTGATATAAACCCATCTTGCTTAAAGTTTAAAATAGGATGTTTGCACATAGGTTTATAAGCCGAAAAATGAGATAAAACCCTCTATACATAACTTGGAGAGATAAAGAGGGACAAATACTTTAATATAGTGTATTGTTGCGTAGAGTTGGAGTATTTAAGGTTCATATCTCAGGCGGCTAAGTTGATTGTTGAAATGGCCAGCAGTGTGAGATATGTTATGGATTGTATCACTTGAATAAGCTGAGAAGTGTTCTCGGGAACTAGGATCTGAGGTGTGTATTAGTGAAAGAAGCACTAAACTATCATGATAATGTTAATTTTGGTGGTACCATACATCTAAGTATACTATAGCAATACATAAGATAGTAACTGAATTTTATTTTGGTGATGCCTACACTTTAATTGTGGATGGTACATGACAAATGTATGTTTTGAAGTAATCATTACACACCCTTAACCCCCGAGCGGTGCATGGGGATCTTGCTTAATTGGGTAGTAACTGGAGACGGGATTAGTGTGTAAGGTCTAGTTCTCCCAAATTGACATGCTCATTGATATCGAAATGCCCCTATCGCTAGATATACATATTGATTATGTATATACCCCCTAGTTACCAAATTCAGAAGTCGGAACATTCGGGTGTTTTTCATTTAATAATTTAGACCTAAGTTAGTGACAAAGAGAAGATGAGCAACAAAGTTTCTCTTGGATCATCAATAGTTTCAAGAGCTTTTCTTCCATTCTATCTTTATTGTCATACTCCATTTCAAGTGTCTCCTTCCCAGTTATTACTCAAATTGACGATTCACGATTGTTCCTCAATTCTGTTCGCCAACGATGCACGCTAGGACTTTCCAACATCAATATTTTGATGCCCCTCTTCCATTAATGGCTTTCATTTCTCCCTCTTCCCTCCATTGTTGTCTCGAATCAGCTACTTACTGCTAAAGCTTTGAATGACTAGATACATGAATTGGAGATGAGTAGTAATCAAACATTGGTGGAAAGAGACTAGAATTTAGCAAGTAGTTGACATCCATTATGTGATAAAGGTCATTGTCAAGTTGGATGTGCGTCTAGCTTTAGTTGGATTGTTAGCAGACTTTGCATTCATGAATTATGTGAGAATCATGAAAGACCAGCTAGAGTGCATTGGTTTAATCAAATGAGCACCAAGTGAGTCTCCTATGCGTGGAATTTCCCAGTTTCAAATATTTGGATGGTTGTGCAATGCCGACTTATATGCCCTTCTTGGAATTGTTTGCTCCTCCGCGCCTAAAATAGAGTGAGTATACATTTAAAGGAAGTTGGCGAGATGGAGGCTACATGCCATAAAAGCATTTGAAACTCGAGTCGATACTCCTTTCTCTACTTGTGCATGATGTATGTTATACGATTACCAATGTGATCTGCACCTTATTGTGTTAGACCCTTCGACCTTGAAGTTTCGAGGACGAAACTTTTTTAAGGGGGGAGGAATGTAAGATCTTGGAGTTTTAATGAAAGTAATTACCCCGATTAAGGATTTAATTTGGGTTTAGTTATCTATTTATAGATTAACTATTTGACTTTCTATTTTATGTGATTATATTTGTATTTATTTATTTGGTTATTTATTGGATTAGTTGTGTAATTCCCCGTCGTGTATGTGATTATACCCTACTTTACTTAGCTATTAGGTGTTAGAAAGGACAAGGGATGAGTAATTGCTGAGATGGGATTAGAATGAAAAGGAAAGAAAAAAAAAAGGGACTTGGGTATTAATTTTTAGATGATAAGTACATATGAGTAGAGAGAGTGAAATGAACACAAAAAAGGAACAGAGGAGGGCACGTCCCTTGCCCCCTTCGTTGAACACCACGCAAAGAGAGAGAGAGAGAGAGAGAGAAGAAGGCGGTGGCAGCGGCGCTGCCGCCTAGTCGCCGGCCGTCGACAGCGGGAAAGAGATGGAGGTGAGGAGGTTCATTGTGGCGATTTCTCTCTCCATTTGAGCAACACTTACAGATGGAGGTAGAAGAAGGGGCTCAATGGTGGCACGGTGATGGCTTAGTCGATGAAAGCGGCAACGTTTACAAGGTGTCGGAGAATCGCATGACGACCATGGACCTTGGGCGGCAGCGGCAGAGGTCATGGTTGCCTGACGCGAGACATAGGAGGGGTAGGGGGTGGTTCGGGTTAGGTCTTGGAGCGGTAATTCGGGCTAAGTCCAACGCATTTGGGTGCTTCAAATACCCCCTCAGCTAACGCTAGCCCAAATAGAAACCCTAAGCTGCAAATTGTGAATCAAAGTGAGTAATCTCTGTCCCCTCATAATAACTGTTAAGTTTCAGGTTTGGTTGATCAATTTTGAATACTGAATATATGCTTTGAATAATTAATTATGTTGGAGATGTTGGATTGATTTATGTAACTGAGTTCGAAGTTGGTTAGTATTTGGGTTGAACATGTTAGGTTTTAGGTTATCTATTTCCTAAACAGATAAAGATTAATTGGCGGAATATTCATTACAATTATAAACTAATTAATCACAACAATTGCAGAGGCTTTAGTAATTATACCTGATCGTTAATTCCGACAGAAGAAGAGGTTGACCTTCGAGATTCCAATGTTGAAATCCTCTACTGAAAAGTCCACGCAGCTCTCCGGGAACCCGATTGCTAGATCGACCCGATCTAGACGAATCTCAATCTCAGATGTATGTATTTGGTATATGAGAATGTTTCATGAAACAGAGAATGTTTCAGGAAACAAGAACTGCAAACTAAAAGAGAGAGGAACTTAGGAAATCACCCTGGTATCTCTCTAAGAGTCTCAGGCAGTTGGTATTGAATAATCTCTCACAGAGACCCCTTTATATAGTGTTTAGAAAACCTAGGGAGAGGGGACAAAACCCTGAAGGGCCTACTTAACGCAACGGCGCAGTTCTCAGGCCCAACACGGTCCGTGTTGAATCAACATGATCCGTGTTGGACTCCAGAAGGTCCATTAACTCGGCTCATGGACACTACGGACCAAAACTATTTTGATAGCCAATTTGAATTGACCTAGCTCCCACCCTACTTATTAATGATGGACAAATAATTCATTTTGGCTTTCTTTTCTTATCCATCTAAGTGATGTTTTGATAGGTTGAGCAATAATTCAATTCTGAGAGTAGGTTTTATTATCCTAAGCATGCAATTCTATGTGAACTCTTTCGAAAAGCATAAAAGGCATAATAAAACAACATGCTATAACAAATTTAAAGCATAAATAAAACCCGTATAATGGCCACCTAGACTTAATCAAACTTATTTTAACTAAGCCTTGACAGTCTTCGAGAACCTCTTCTTGGATTTTGCAACTTCCTTGGATAGGCTCCCACTCGAATCGATACCTCCATTGTTGTTGGGCTCTCACTCAACTTCATGTCTCCATTTATAACAAATTTTACATAGAGGACCTCACAATTGAGGCGTTACACGAATTAAAATAAACTTAACTGAAACTTAAATTTAAAATTAATTCAATGACGGCACGCAAGCCGTATTTCACACAACGCGGTACGCAGACCGATCAAACCGACTATGTGTGGTCATACTAGAAGCACATGCAAACAGGTAATATTGCAATAATTATATCAAATATAACACATACTTTAAATAACAAATTATAAAGGCATATATAATTGCAATATAACACATGAGGAAATAAATACTAAATAAGATTTCCTAGAGGTTTGCATGATTGATAGAATAAACAAAATTCCAAATTTTATCTTATTTACCTAAACAGATTTAGGATTTTATAAAAAATATCTTCACATACAATCTACTAAATTTTCCTAAAATTAAGAGATCCAAAATATACTATATCTTCTAAAATATTGCAAATTTCAATTTTCTTAAAATCAAAATATGTAGAAGATACTATATCTTCTAAAATATTGCAAGTTTCAATTTTCCTAAAATCAAAAGATGCATAAAGTACTATATCTTCTAAAAATATTTCAAGTTTCCTAAACTTTACAAACTCTTATAAGATTTTATGCTTAACAACTGATTTAGTAACAATAGGATTCGATAATTAAAGGGCAGCCCGGTGCACAATGCGTCCCCGCAAGCGGGGGTCCGGGGAAGGGTCCCACCGTAAAGGTGTATTTCTAAAATTAATTTTAAACCCTAAAAGAGCATGAAAAACTTAAATAAAATATTAAAACTTACCAAACTTAAAATTCTCATATCGTAGTGTTATCTGACAACCTACTATGAAATTTTCCAGAATTTTAACAATTTTCAAAAGATTGCAAAATTTTAGGGAATTAAACCTTTTAATTCGCCGCTTCAGAGGAAAATAAATAAGAATAGTCCGATAAGTTTAAAAAATAAAATTTTATAATTTTCCCATACAGTAGTTTCATCCAATATGGTACTGTAAAAATTTCAGATTTTTATCAAATTTCGAAAATTAGAATAAAAATCAGAGAAGTAAACAAAATCTTTAATCTATCATTATAGATCTTGTCTCCAAGAAAATTCTTAGCCCCACCAATCCTTTACTTTGAAAATTATTCACAAGTCAACCTCAGTAGAAGCAACATGGGAATCTTCTTCTCAGTAGGCAGTATGTCAATCACATACAATTTCAGAAGACGCATTGCTCCCACTGAACTTCTTGTAAACACAATATTATCTTTGACACTTACGAGTATATCAAACTTTTGATATCCTGGTCAAGAAGGTCAATGATTCCAACTCCTAAAAGCTTCCTTAAGACCATAGATGGTCTCTTGAAGTTTACAAGTATTCCAACAAAAGACCATTCAGTTGTGTCTAGTACACACCTTTCTTCCAAATCTAATTTTGAAGTCAGTCTTGATGTCTATCTTACTGAACCCATGTTTTTCCTTAAAACCCTCCTATGCTTGATGGCTCACACCTTCAGACAAATCAACCGAGTTCTAAACTTGGTTGCATACATGGAGTCCATTTTAGACTTTGGTTGCATGGAATCTTGATTTGCTTAAAGCTTCTTTGATTTAGGTAGAGTCATTACTTTCTAAAAGTAACATCTCACGCTCATCCATAGAAGACAGATATCTTTGTGGATGACGGAGTTGTTTACCTGACCTTGCTTGGAGTAATGTTCATGGTGCCTCCTCCTCAACGTTTTGAGGAACTTCTACGGCCTCAATTTCTTTCTTAATTTCCCGACAAATAGGAAAACTTGAACTAAAGTAGCGGAGTTTTAGGTGATGATTATAGTGTTTTGTGTCTCTTGAACTTCGGTAAGTTCAAAAATCTCTCCCACTCTTTCTTTTAGAGAATAACATATTCTATAAGAAGAAAGTATTTTGAGACACAAACACTTTCCTCTACAACAGTATGTAGAAGTGATACTCCTTTCTTTTAGAAAACTGTTCAAGAACCTCTCTTCTCCATATCATATATGGTGTCTTCTTTAGTGCTTTAGATAATCTTTATTCAGTAATTAGAGTTATGGTTAACTACGTGTATCCCCAAAAGGTAACCGGCAATGTTGACTCAACCATCATTGATCACACCATATGTAATAAGGTGTGATTTCTCTTTCAGATACGTCATTGAGATGTGGTATTCCTAGAGGAGAAAGTTATGAAACAATTTCACATTCTCTGGAATGGTCAGTGAAATCATGACTTAAATACTCACCTCCTCAACCTTATTGAAGGGTTTTGATTTTATTGCCAAGTTGGTTTTGTACTTCACTTTGAAAATCTTTGAACATTTCAAATGATTTGGACTTGTGGCGTATTAAGTAGATATACCCATATTACTAAAATCATCACTAAAAGTGATGAAAAAATACAGCAAACCTTCTTCTAGCACTAGTGCTCATAGGCTCACATACATCAATATGCTTGCATCCTAATAAGTCATTAGCTTGTTCACCAATTCCAATAAGAGGTGATTTTAGTCATTTTACCCATCAGGAATGCTTTACAAACATTGAACCTTTCAAAGTTTATGTTTTCTAAAATCCAGCACTATGCAGTTTTCTGAATGCATTTCTGATTAATATGACTTAAGCTTATAATGCCAGAATTATGTTTCATTTGAGTCATTTGTTCAAACTCTTGGCTCAACCATTAGCATCCTCTCGATCGTATCTACGTGCTCTCATTGTTTCGCCAAGCCTACTTCATTTTAGAAATCTTCAAACTATTTTAACATTCCAGCTTCAGATGAATCTCATAGACATGAATCACCATGTGTTATTTTATTCATCTTTGAAGATTTGAAGTAGTTCGTCCCTTGTACTTGTGCTCAATTGGACTACATACATCCATATGCATGAGTGTTTGTTGGCATGTTCACCCTTTTTTATAAAAGGTACAGTCATGCTTTGCAGACATCACATGTTTTAAAGTCTTATTATTCGAAAGTCTATCACTGTGACGCTTCTGAATGTGCTCTGATTTGCATGACTTAATAGATAGTTACAAGTTTTATGTTTGAACATGAGTTATTCCTTTTAAACTTTTTTGTTTCGATGTGTTGGGTGTTTTTATCCGAGATCCCCCCTCTCTCTCTAATTGAGATTAAGAAATACTTATAATGAGAACATAGAATCACCTATAAATTCCTCTCATAAGTCTTGAGGAAATGGATGAACAACCAACTCTTCATAAGGAACTACAACTAATTGCATGTTCCTATTTATAGGCTGACTCTCATCCTTCAAAGCACATCTACTTTGCTGTAGATCCTGCACATTTGCATAAATGCGAGTTTCTCAGCCCGGTATCTTATACTCAAAGTGGGTTTAATAAGGGTAGTGTGTATCATATATGCATTTGCCTAGAATTGAAATCATATCTCAAGTCTTCCTTACATTTATTCACGCTCCCAGTGTCATATATGATCTGGTTGTTTAACCGGTTGCTGTCGTTGGTTGGGTATGCACAACTGTTTGTCCTTACCTTTCACTACTAAAAATTTGTGTATTACCAACCACTTTTTTCCAACCAACTTAAAATGGTTGGAAAAACCAACCATGTTAGCAACCATTTGATATTCCAACTATTTTTTAAAAAATTTAGTGGGAAAAATGGTTGGAAATTCCAACCAATTTTGCTAAAATTGGTTGGAAATTTTTCCTACCATCATTTTTCATTAAACTTACTATAAATAAACTATATCAGAAAATAATTCTATAAAATCCTATTTTTAAATTTAGACCTATTTCATGTATTGCCTATTGTTTAACAATATTAAACATGATTGTTTCTAAAACATTCAAAATTAAATCAAGTTCATGCTATATTTAACAATTAAACAAACATAAAATTGATTAATTAAAGGCAATAAGAAATAACAATAATAAAAGCATGAAACCTTTCAATAAAAATTCCAGATTTATTATTTTGAATAACAAAGATTAAAACTAAATTTTAGGCATAAATCTACTCTAGCAAATTCATTATATAATTCAACTATTGACAAAATTATTTATGAATTCAAGTACAATACTTTAGCATGCAATTGGTGGCTTTGATACCACTGTTAGGTTTTAGGTTATCTATTTCCTAAATTGATACAGATTATTTGGCGGAATATTCATAACAATTATAAACTAATTAATCACAACAATTGCAGAGGCTTTAGTAATTATACATGATCGTTAATTCTGACTGAAGAAGAAGTTGACCTTCGAGATTCCAATGTTGAAATCCTCTACTGAAAAGTCCAAGCAGCACTCCGGGAACCCGATTGCTAGATCGACCCGATCCAGACGAATCTCAATCTAAGATGTATGTATTTGGTATATGAGAATGTTTCAAGAAACATAGAATGTTTCAGGAAACAGAGAATGTTTCAGGAAACAAGAACTACAAACTAAAAGAGAGAGGAACTCAGGAAATCACCCTGGTATCTCTCTAAGAGTCTCACGAAGTTGATATTGAACAATCTCTCACAAAGACCCCTTTATATAGTGTTTAGAAAACCTAGGGAGAGGGTACAAAACCCTAAAGGGCCGACTTAACGCAACGACGCACTTCTCAGGCCCAACACGGTCCGTGTTGAATCAACATGATCCGTGTTGGACTCCAGAAGGTCTATTAACTCGGCCCATGGACACCATGGACCGTGGTATCCCAACACGAACCGTGTTGGATCAACACGGTCCGTGTTGAACCCAGTTCGGTCCGTGTTGGGCTGATTTCTCACATAAATCAGTTCCCAACATTTCTAAACATAATATAATATTACTTAAGTTACATACATTGTTCCAGGGCACTAACTTGTGTGACCCAATAGGACCAAATAATACAGTTGTAATTAAACATATTCAATTACTAATTATAGAGGTCTCCAGCAAGATATATAATTACTATATTACTTTGGTTTAATCTCCGAGTATATCGAACATTGTCGAGACATTCCCAACAAAACATTGAGCGTCGAGGTCTACTTGGGACATTGTATGTGAGGAGGGAGATCTGGTTAATTTGTGAAAAAAGAAAATTTTGGGTTGATTGATGAAAAGAAGGAATTATCAATTTATTATGGTAAGTATTGCCCTTGGCATGATTGTTTGTTTGGAAATTGAACTAAATATGCTTTTAAAGGAGCTTCATATACGTGAATATGTGTTTAGTATTCACAAAGGTTTGAATTAAGTTTAGCATTGATATTGATTTGGCCGATTATAAGTATGATGTGCAGCCTAGAATTGAACTAAATATTCTTTTAAAAGACCTTAGTTTAGGTGTAGCTGCGTAGATCTGCAAATGTTTTTGGCTAGGAAGTACCCGAGCTTCCCTACTTTCCCCTAGCTAAATCTTTAATTTGGTTGATTACTTGATTTAGTACATCAGACCTCAGGAAGTATAGGCTCTTCCACTTGGTTTTGGTGGCATGATCTTAGTCTTTAAGGTTCAAGTACAAGCTACTTCACTATATTGCTATAGAGACTTTGGGTTATTTCCTGAATTCATAATTTGATATAAACCCATTTGCTTAAAGTTTAAAAAAGGATGTTTGCACTTAGGTTTATAAGCCGAAAAAGGAGATAAAACCCTCTACATATAAGTTGGAGAGATAAAGGGGGACAAATACTTTAATATAGTGTATTGTTGCGTAGAGTTGGAGTATTTAAGGTTCATATCTCGGGTGGCTAAGTTGAAGGTTGAAATGGCCAGCAGTGTGAGATATGCTATGGATCATATCACTTGAATAAGCTAAGAAGTGTTCTCGGGAACTAGGATCTGAGGTGCGTATTAGTGGAGGAAGCACTAAACTATCATGATAATGTTAATTTTGGTGGTAGCATACATCTAAGTATACTATAGCAATATATAAGATAGTAACTGAATATTATTTTGGTGATGGCTACACTTTAATTGTGGAGGGTACATGACAAATGTATGTTTTGAAGTAATCATTAAACACCCTTAACCCCGAGCGGTGCATGGGGATCTTGCTTTATTGGGTAGTAGCTGGAGAAGTGATTAGTGTGTAAGGTGTAGTTCTCCCAAATTGACGTGCTGATTGATATCGAAATGCCCTTATCACTAGATATACATATTGATTATGTATATACCCCCTTGTTGCCAAGTTCAGAAGTCAGAACATTTGGGTGTTTTTCATTTAATAATTGAGACATAAGGAAGTGATAAAGAGAAGATGAGCAACAAAGTTTCTCTTGGATCATCAATAGTTTCAAGAGCTTTTCTTCCATTCAATCTTTATCGTAATACTCCATTTCAGGTGTTCCCTTCCCCGTTATTACTCAAATTGACGATTCCCGATTGTTCCTCAATTATGTTCGCCAACGATGCAAGCTAGGATTTTCCCAACATCAATATTTTGATGCCCCTCTTCCATCAATGGCTTTCATTTCTCCCTCTTCCCTCCATTGTTGTATCGAATCAGCTACTTACTGCTAAAGCTTTGAATGACTAGATACATGAATTGGAGATGAGTAGTAATCAAACATTGGTGGAAAGAGACTAGAATTTAGCAAGTAGTTCCCATTCATTATGTGATAAAGGTCATTGTCCAGTTGGATGTGCATCTAGCTTTAGTTGGATTGTTAGCAGACTTTGCATTCATGAATTATGTGAGAATCATGAAAGACCAGCTAGAGTGCATTGCTTTAATCAAATGAGCACCACGTGACTCTCCTATGCGTGAGAGTTTCCTAGTTTCAAATATTTGGATGGTTGTGTAATGCTGACTTATATGCCCTTCTTTGAATTGTTTGCTCCTCGGCGCCTAAATTAGAGTGAGTATACATTTAAAGGAAGTTGGCGAGATGGAGGCTACATGCCATAAAAAGGATTTGAAACTCGAGTCGATACTCCTTTCTCTACTTGTGCATGATGTATGTTATACGATTACCAATGTGATTTGGACCTTATTCTGTTAGACCCTTCGACCTTGAAGTTTCGAGGACGAAACTTTTTTAAGGGTGGAGGAGTGTAAGATCCGGGAGTTTTATTGAAAGTAATTACCCCGATTAAGGATTTAATTTGGGTTTAGTTATCTATTTATAGATTAACTATGTGACTTTCTATTTTATGTGATTATATTTGTATTTATTTATTTGGTTATTTATTAAACTAGTTGTGTAATTCCCCATCGTGTATGTGATTATACCCTACTTTACTTAGCTATTTGGTGTTGGAAAGGATAAGGGATGAGTTATTGTTGAGATGGGATTAGGATGAAAAAGAAAGAAAAAAAATAAAGGGACTTGGGTATTAAATTTTAGAAGATAAGTAAATATGGAGTAGAAAGAGTGAAATGAACACAAAAAAGAAATAGAGGAGGGCACGTCGCTTGCCCTCTTCGGTGAACACCACGCAAAAAGAGAGAGAGAGAGAGAGAGAGAGAGAGAGAGAGAGAGAGAGAGAGAGAGGAAGGCGGTGGCGGTGATGGTGTCAGCGGCACCGCCGCCTGGTTGTTGCCTATTGATAGTGGGAAAGAGAGGGAGGTGAGGAGGTTTGTTGTGGCGATTTCTCCCTCCCTTTAAGCAACACTTGCAGATAGAGGTAGAACAAGGGGCTCAATGGTGGCACGGTGATGGCTCAGTCGATGGAAGCGGCGTCGTTTACAAGGTGTCGGAGAATCGCATGATGACCATGAACCCTGGGCGGCAGCGGCAGAGGCCGTGGTGACGTGACGCGAGACAGAGGAGGGGCAGGGGGTTTTTCGGGTTAGGTCTTGGAGCGGTTTTTCGGGCTAAGTTCAACGCATTTGGGTGCTTCAGATGCCCCCTCAACCAATGCTAGCCCAAATATAAACCCTAAGCTACAAATTGTGAATCAAAGTGGGTAATCTTTGTCCCCTCTTAATAACTGTTAAGTTTCAGGTTTTGTTGATCGATTTTGAATACTGAATATATGCATGGAATAATTAATTACATTAGAGATTTTGGATTGATTTATGTAAATGAGTTTGAAGTTGGTTAATATTTGGGTTGAACATTGAGCGTAGAGGTCTGCTTGGGACGGTGTATGTGAGGAGGGAGATCTGGTTAATATGTGAAATCAGAATATTTTGGGTTGATTGATGAAAAGAAGGAATTACCGATTGATTATGCTAAGTGTTGCCCTTGTAATGATTATTTGTGTTGGAATTGAACTAAGTATGCTTTTAAAGGAGCTTCATATACGTGAATATGTGTTTATTATTCACAAAGGTTTGAATTAAGTTTAGCATTGATATTGATTTGGCCGATTATAAGTATATTGTGCTCAAATAAGTGTCCTACCGGTTATATGTGTTTAATTTAGTTATTTATAAGTGTAGTGTGCACCTATGAATCATGGATGAGTTATATATACTTAAAGAAGAAAATTTTGAGCTTATAGTTAAATGGTTGGGTATCTAGTATGTTGTATTATGCTCTAGTCTAGTGTGAATGGAAATTAAATTGCTTGTTAATCATTATATGTAAACTTAAAGCTCTATGTACATACTTATATCCCTTTTATTATGGGTTTGGGTGATTGAAAGGTGTTTGTATGATTTTTGGTTCTAAAGAAAAGATTTCAAGTGAATATTTTAGGGTGTGTTGAGAAGCATTTGCATTTCCAAGTCGTTAATACTTATTAAACGGATTTAGTGTAATTAAAGAAGACGTATTCGAGTATTTCGAGCTTTTGGATTTCTTAAATGGAAAAAGGTTGAAAATTAGCCAGTTGAGTTGATTTTGATTTGGATGAAAGGCATATTCCTACTTTATATACATTTATATATGTTTTGAAAGCTATTTGGATGAGAAGCATATGGTATGGAATCGTTATGTGATTTTTGAGTAATGAAATGGTTTTCAGGCTAGGTGCATTGCACTAGGTACTGTAGATTAATTGCAAAGTCGGGTTACTCCCTATAAACGGGAATCGAATCGGCTAGGTATATAAAGTCCATTGACGTTAAAATTTCCCGGGAAATTAAACTAACTGTCTTAGGGGGAACCGATCCCGACTTGAAAGTGCTGAAAGTACCCTACGCCCATGGTATCGATATTTTCACACAATGGAAAGAAGGATTATATTAAACCGTTGGTTCATTGGAAACGGTTATATATTCTGGTTAGGAATGGATGGAAAATGCAATTTGAATAACTTCCAATACTTATTTCAAACTGTGTGAGTCACTCTTCAAATATTGAAGGTGTTGGATTCTTATTTGGATTGGTTTTGAAAGGTTTTGAAGTATGAATAGTATCCTACTTGAAAATTGCCAAGTTTATGAATTGTGTGTAATTATGTTCAGACTGGGTTTCGAAAAGTTCTTGTGATTTAAATAAAGAACTTACTTTATTATTAATGATTTATATATGTGATATTTGAGTTCTTTAAATGTGTCTTTTAATTAAACTTATGCACTGCGCATAAATCTTGTTTTGATTGTTTACTGGATGCTAGATGGACTTTGTGAATTACTTGACGGATCGTACACTATTAGAAGGGTGGTCTATTATTGAGTTGGATGCAGACTATTTGGGACACCAGAATACTTGGAAATGTGTTCTGATGGTTTCCTGACCATTTTCATGACTAATAGGAGATTTTTATATAGTATTTTTTTTAGGGTTCAAACACACGTATTTCATGCTTTTTATACCCGAAATTCCGAAATTTCATACCAATTTTTGTGATTTCTTCACTTGGCAGCGAGATTGGTGCATTTTGTAGGGATTATGGGAAATACACCTAAAAGCATTAAGATTTGATTGAAAGAGGGAGAAAATTGAGAGAAATTGGAAAAAGAATTGAAGGAAGAAAGATTAAAGAGAAAGGAATGGCCCAAGCTCCAAGGCCCGGCCCAAACATTGGGCGGATGATGGAGACGCTGCCGGCACCCTGCTGGACACTGCCAGCGTCCCTGGCAGAAGTTTCGCATGCTGAAGAAAATCTCGCACGCTACCAGAGTTTTTCAAACGCTCCCAGCATGCGGACACGAAGAACAAGTTTTTTTTGTCACATCTTGCGGCGCCATAGAGGCATTTGCCGGCGCCATAGAAAGCGCGCTTCATGCCTTAATTGAGTCTTATAAAAGGACTTGTCCGCTAGCCGCTGAAAAATATCGAAGATTTTAGTGAGCTTTTGGGAGGAAACTTCCTATTTTTCTTTATAGTTCTTTCATTAAAGTTTAGTTCTAAAGATTATTAGTAGTTTAGTGTTCGGTCTCGTTCCAAGCCGAATTCTTCTCTTTTATAAGGTGTTTTATTCATTCTAACCCTGATTTATCTGTTAGTTAAAGTGTTTTCTTAGTTTTGTAGGAAAATAAGATGTTGAGCCAAAACCGAGCCAAAACGAAGCGAAATTTCACCAAGTAAGGAGAAAAGAAGAAGAATGTTGAAGCAGCAAGGCGACTCTCCCGAGTCAGGGCATGACTCGACTGACACAAGGGCCCGGAAGTTAGCAGACTTGCCAACTTCAGCCGAGTAGGAGGAAAACCAAGAAGCAGAATCGACCGAGTCACTTCATAACTCGGTCGTGACAAGCTTCTGCAACCAAAATGACGATCAAGAAAGTAGCTAAGGCTAGAATCCACCAGAAGGGTGACTCGCCCGAGTCACTAGGGTGACTCGGTCAAGTCTGCTTGCTGTGCAACCGGGAAAGAGCTGCGGAAGAAGACATTCTCCTGGGGCAGAACACTGACTCGCCCGAGTTAGTAGGTGACTTGCCCGAGTCACCCTGTTTTTACGCGCATAATCTGTTGTTGGTTTTTGGTTCTAAAGAAAAGATTTCAAGTGAATATTTTAGGGAGTGTAGGGAAGCATTTGCATTTCTAAGTCGTTAATACTTATTAAATGGATTTAGTGGAATTAAAGAAGACTTATTCGAGTATTTTGAGCTTTTGGATTTCTTAAATGGAAAAAGGTTGAAAATTAGCCAGTTGAGTTGATTTTAATTTGAATGAAAGGCATATTCCTACTTTATTTACATTTATATATGTTTTGAAAGCTATTTGGATGAGAAGCGTATGGTATGGAATCGTTATGTGATTTTTGAATAATGAAATGGTTTTCGGGCTAGGTGCATTGCACTAGGTACTGTGGATTAATTGCAAAGTCGGGTTACTACCTATAAACGGGAAGCGAATCGGCTAGGTATATAAAGTACATTGACGTTAAAATTTCCCGGGAAATTAAACTAACTGTCTTAAGGGGGAACCGACCCCGACTGGAAAGTGCTGAAAGTACCCTACGCCCATGGTATCGATATTTTCACACATCAGATAGAAGGATTATATTAAACCATTGGTTCATTGGAAACGGTTATATATTCTGGTTAGGAATGGATGGAAAAGGCAATTTGAATAACTTCTAATACTTATTTCAAACTGTGTGAGTCACTCTTCAAATATTGCAGGTGTTGGATTCTTATTTGGATTGGTTTTGAAAGGTTTTGAAGTATGAATAGTATCCTACCTGAAAATTGCCAAGTTTATGAATTGTGTGTAATTATGTTCAGACTGGGTTTCGAAAAGTTCTTGTGATTTAAATAAAGAACTTAGTTTGTTATTAATGATTTATATATGTGATATTTGAGGTCTTTAATTGTGTCTTTTAATTAAACTTATGAACTGCGCGTAAATCTTGTTTTGATTGTTTACTGGATGCTAGATGGACTTTGTGAATTACTTGACGGATCGTACACTATTAGAAGGGTGGTCTATTATTGAGTTGGATGCAGACTATTTGGGACACCAGAATACTTGGAAATGTGTTCTGATGGTATCCTGACCATTTTCATGACTAATAGGAGATTTTTATATAGTATTTTTTTTAGGGTTCAAACACACGTATGTCATGATTTTTATACCCGAAATTCCAAAATTTCATACCAATTTTTGTGATTTCTTCACTTGGCAGCGAGATTGGTGCATTTTGTAGGGATTATGGGAAATACACCTAAAAGCATTAAGATTTGGTGGAAAGAGGGAGAAAATTGAGAGAAATTGGAAAAAGAATTGAAGGAAGAAAGATTAAAGAGAAAGGAATGGCCCAAGCTCCAAGGTCCGGCCCAAACATTGGGCGGATGATGGAGACGCTGCCAGCACCCTGCTGGACACTGCCAGCGTCCCTGGCAGACGTTTCGCATGCTGAAGAAAATCTCGCACGCTTACAGAGTTTTTCAAACGCTGCCAGCATGCGGACACGAAGAACAAGTCTTTTTTGTCACACGCTGCCAGCGCCCATAGGAAAACTGTCAGCGCTTCATGCCTTAATTGAGTCTTATAAAAGGACTTGTCCGCTAGCCGCTGAAAAATATCGAAGATTTTAGAGAGCTTTTGGGAGGAAACTTCCTATTTTTCTTTATAGTTCTTTCATTAAAGTTTAGTTCTAAAGATTATTAGTAGTTTAGTGTTCGGTCTCGTTCCGAGCCGAATTCTTCTCTTTTATAAGGTGTTTTATTCGTTCTAACCCTTATTTATCTGTTAGTTAAAGTGTTTTCTTAGTTTTGTAGGAAAATAAGATGTTGAGCCAAAACCGAGCCAAAACGAAACGAAATTTCAAAAGAAGAAGAATGTTGAAGCAGCAAGGCGACTCTCCCGAGTCAGGGCATGACTCGACCGAGACAAGGGCCAGGAAGTTAGCAGACTTGCCCACTTCAGCCGAACAGGAGGAAAATCAAGGAGCTGACTCGACCGAGTCACTTCATGACTCGGTCGTGACAAGCCTCTGCAACCAAAATGACGATCAAGAAAGTAGCTAAGGCAAGAATCCACCAGAAGGGTGACTCGCCCGAGTCACCCTGTTTTTACGCACATAATCTGTGGTTGATTTTTGGATCTAAAGAAAAGATTTCAAGTGAATTTTTTAGGGTGTGTTGAGAAGCATTTGCATTTCCAAGTCGTTAATACTTATTAAATGGATTTAGTGGAATTAAAGAAGACGTATTCGAGTATTTCGAGCTTTTGGATTTCTTAAATGGAAAAAGGTTGAAAATTAGCCAGTTGAGTTGATTTTAATTTGAATGAAAGGCATATTCCTACTTTATTTACATTTATATATGTTTTGAAAGCTATTTGGATGAGAAGCGTATGGAATCGTTATGTGATTTTTGAATAATGAAATGGTTTTCGGGCAAGGTGCATTGCACTAGGTACTGTGGATTAATTGCAAAGTCGGGTTACTGCCTATAAACGGGAAGCGAATCGACTAGGTATATAAAGTCCATTGACATTAAAATTTCCTGGGAAATTAAACTAACTGTCTTAAGGGGGAACCGACCCCGACTGGAAAGTGCTGAAAGTACCCTACGCCCATGGTATCGATATTTTCACACATCGGAAAGAAGGATTATATTAAACCGTTGGTTCATTGGAAACGGTTATATATTCTGGTTAGGAATGGATGGAAAAGGCAATTTGAATAACTTCTAATACTTATTTCAAACTGTGTGAGTCACTATTCAAATATTGAAGGTGTTGGATTCTTATTTGGATTGGTTTTGAAAGGTTTTGAAGTATGAATAGTATCCTACTTGAAAATTGCCAAGTTTATGAATTGTGTGTAATTATGTTCAGACTGGGTTTCGAAAAGTTCTTGTGATTTAAATAAAGAACTTACTTTGTTATTAATGATTTATATATGTGATATTTGAGGTCTGTAAATGTGTCTTTTAATTAAACTTATGCAATGCGCGTAAATCTTGTTTGGATTGTTTACTGGATGCTAGATGGACTGCGTGAATTACTTGACGTATCGTACACTATTAGAAGGGTTGTCTATTATTGAGTTGGATGCAGACTATTTGCGACACCAGAATACTTGGAAATGTGTTCTAATGGTTTCCTGACCATTTTCATGACTAATAGGAGATTTTTATTTAGTATTTTTTTTTAGGGTTCAAACACACGTATTTCATGCTTAGTATACCCGAAATTCCAAAATTTCATACCAATTTTTTTAATTTCTTCACTTGGCTGCCAGATTGGTGCATTATGTAGGGATTATGGGAAATACACCTAAAAGCATTAAGATTTGATGGAAAGAGGGAGACAATTGAGAGAAATTGGAAAAAGAATTGAAGGAAGAAAGATTAAAGAGAAAGGAATGCCCAAGCTCCAAGGCCCGGCCCAACCATTGGGCGGATGATGGAGACGCTGCCAGCACCTTGCTGGACACTGCTGGCGTCCCTTGCAGAAGTTTCGCATGCTGAAGAAAATCTCGCACGCTACCAGAGTTTTTCAAATGCTGCCAGCATGTGGACACGAAGAACAAGTCTTTTTTGTCACACGCTGCCAGCGCCCATAGGGAAACTGCCAGCGCTTCATGCCTTAATTGTGTCTTATAAAAGGACTTGTCCGCTAGCCGCTGAAAAATATCGAAGATTTTAGAGAGCTTTTGGTTGGAAATTTCCTATTTTTCTTTATAGTTTTTTCATTAAAGTTTAGTTCTAAAGATTATTAGTACTTTAGTGTTCGGTCTCGTTCCAAGCCGAATTCTTCTCTTTTATAAGGTGTTTTATTCGTTCTAACCCTGATTTATCTATTAGTTAAAGTGTTTTCTTAGTTTTGTAGGAAAATAAGATGTTGAGCCAAAACCGAGCCAAAACGAAGCGAAATTTCACCAAGTAAGGAGAAAAGAAGAAGAATGTTGAAGCAGCAAGGCGACTCTCCCGAGTCAGGGCATGAGTCGCCCAAGACAAGGGCCTGGAAGTTAGCAGACTTGCCAACTTCAACCGAGCAGGAGGAAAACCAAGGAGCTGACTCGACCGAATCACTTCATGACTCGGTGGTGACAAGCCTCTGCAACCAAAATGACGATCAAGAAAATGGCTAAGGCAAGAATCCATCAAAAGGGTGACTCGGTCGAGTCTGCTTGCTGTGCAACCGGGAAAGAGCTGCGGAAGAAGACATTTTCCTGGGGAGAACACTGACGCCCGAGTCACCCTGTTTTTACGCGCATAATCTGTGGTTGAAATGCTGCGTTTTGTGTAATAGAATTGGCTCAATATAAATACATTCAGCTACGATTTCATTAGCAGTCTTTTTAGCTTTAGTTATCTATTGTTATTACTTAGCTTTTATTACCTTTCAAGTTGTAATCTCCTTTCTCTCTCTTTGGTTTTCATTGTCTTGTTCTCTAACCTAGTTTGTATTCAACTTTTGTTCAAGCAATTTCAGAAGTTTTCTTTCATTTCCTTGCTCTTTTATTCTTTAATTTGAGTTATGTTTGTTTTGATTATTAAGTTAGCCACAATTGATACGTCGTTTTTATATAGAGTTTTTAGGGCTCAAAACATGTCAGTTTCATGCTTTTTATATTCGAAATCCCGTATTTTTATGTCAATTTCTGTGATTTATACACTTCTTCGTGAGTTTGGTGTGTTTTGTAGGAATCGGTGGAATTATATCAAAAAGCATGAATAATTGGAGGAAAAATAGCAAAAATCAAAGGAAATAAAAAAGGAAGCTGAAGAAGAAGAAAGGAAAGAAGAAAGAACGACCTAAATTACACGGCCCATGCCCATTCGCGGAAGATTCTCACTTTTTGAACAAAACGCAGCCAGCGCCTTGTCCAGAAGCTTCAGAAGGCGAGAAAGAGCAAAACGCAGCTGGCGTTTTTGAGGCGCAGCCAGCGTTTTGAAAACGCACGTAGCGTTTTGTGCCCTAATCGCGCATTATAAAAGGACTTCTTCGCCGTTGAGTTGAGACAACTTTTAACTATTCAGAGTTTTATTTCCTCCGTTCGTATAGGATTTCTCTGTATTTTTCCTCCCTTCGGGGAGCCGTTCTAGTAGATTAGGAACGAAAGAGGAGGAGAAGGAGATCGAATCGAGTGACACGAAGAGATCGAATTCGACGACTCGAACGTTCGGTTTAATTTCTATTTACCTTATGCTTCGTTATTCAGATTTTATTATTGTCTTCCTTGTTTTTACTATTATGAGTGCTTAATTTCCTTGTTTGGGGATAAACTCGATGTCTATTGATTGAATTTGAATACAGTTTCGGTGTTAGATCATCTTTTTATTCGTTTACTCTGCGTGTATTGTATGTCATGGTAATTTGACAATAGAACAAGAGTTTGAGTCTTTACCTGGTTTTAGATTCTCGACAACGAAACGACAGTCTGAGTCTTGAATTGGATTGCGTAGATTGAATTGGTTTAGAAAATAGTTAGACATAATGATTCTTTCCTAGGATCAATTTATAATCAGTTCTTATCTTTGATTAGATTAAATAGTTAGAAATAGTGTTTAGTTTTATCACTGTAACTCACCTAGGATCGAAAGATCGAAGTGATAAGGCCTAGAAAGATTATAGACCCCGAATTATGTTGTTACCTTCACCGAGATTGTTGATAATTTGATTGATTGAGTAGAGTGGACTCCCCTGAACGCCTTTAATTACTTGGTCAAATCCTTTAATTTCCTGCTTCCTTAGTTAATTATCTGAACCATTACAACAACCTTTTTGATCGACCTAGCATCCTTTGTAGTGAACTAGTTTAGTGCGTAGTTGAACACAAGTCCCTGAGAGAGAACGATATTTTTATTACTACACAGACCCGTACACTTGCGGTACACAGACGCCTTATACTTTTAGGTCTGTCAACAATCCAATCCAATCCATTTTTAGTGAGGAGGAGGGTTCAGGGTCACAAATTCCACTCTCAAGTGGGGATTTGGGGATTCTTAGCAATCCAATCCATGATTTTCTCGTTTGTTCGGGGGAGAATCAAGTAGATGTGAAGATTCAATGATTTTTGCATCAATAGAAGTTGAAGATTAGAAGATTTTGGCATCAAAGGTATAATTCCTTGCTCTAGATTTCATGGTTGTTTTTTAGTTTTTCATTGGTTGCTGTAAGTGCTTATTTGATTTCATGTTTTATTGCTTTCTTATTCCTTACTTTAGTTGCTTTCTAGTGATGATTGTTATTATTCATGTCTAGGTTAGACTTAATTGCTTTCCTTTACATTATTTATTGCTTCCCGTATTGTGAAAACCTTTGACAAACCGAGAACCTAAAACTAACCAGACACCCATCCCTGTGATCGACAACCCCTACATTTAACCACAAATTACGCAACCGAACATTGGCGCCGTTGCCGGGGATGGCGTTATTTGGTAGTTTAGGAGCTTGGTTTGTTTGTGCATAGTGTGAATAGTTTATTGCTTTGATCGATTAGAGTTAACTCTTTAAATCACTAAAAATTGAAAAATAGAAAAACCAACAAAAAGAGAGAAAGTGCATCAATCTGTAGGATGGGTTCGTATTCCGGAGACCAATAGACTGGTTAGAGTAGAGAAACCTTTAGTTGACTTGTCTAACATGGGTGAGGAAGAACCGAGGGTGACCTTGAGCGACCAACTCTATCCTTCATATGACCCACGTCCGCCATGTTTTGTGTTACCAGCCTTACCTTAGGGGGTTACCTTTGATCCCAGACAGTATCATACTAAGAATCTTCCTCGTTTTACTGGGACGGGGTTAGCTCTTATGTGGACAACGGAGTATAAGGAATATCTTAGTATGATGACACCACCAGGAGTTCCCTTAGACTATGTCTTGCATATAAGGAATATCTTAGTATTGTTTGGGTCTTCGTGATAAACCTTTTGATGAAGCTTTAAAATTACTTGGATTGCTTGTAGATGACACCTATAAATTTGAAACTTCTAATTGTCTATCTGAGTACCCTGATCCTTGTGCCTTTCATTCTAATTCCTACATGCAATCTCGTAATTCAATTAATTGTACTTTATGTCATTCTTCTGAGCATGATGATTCTGCTTGCCCTAGGGCTGCTCAATTTGCTGACTTGACGGACTTATTGCAGGCCAATAACCCTATTCTAATTCTTCCAATTTTAATAATGGAATATGTGATGAAAACAAGTCCCCCTCCCCTTTAGAAATCAGTTTAGATGATTCTTCTTATCCTAGTTTACCTGAAAACACTACTGAATGTGTTTCTGTTTTGCTTGATAATCCCTTACCTTTTTCTCAATCGACGGGGTTTGAGGTAAGTGAACTTTCTGGGTTAAATACTAGGTGTGAAAATAGTATTCATCATGATTCTGTTCATATTATTAATGAGGAACCTAGCGAGAAAATTAATATTGATTTGAATTTTTCAAACAAGGACCCTGATAATATTGTACTCCCTGATTCCAGTAATGTATTTCATGCTTCAATTTCTATTTCACTACCTTCAGTTTTACCAAAAACCTTTCAGGAACCTATGCCTAATGAAAAGACCTTTGATGTTCAAGTTAATATTTCTGATGAGGTTAATTCTTGTGAAACTAACAATATTATTGATGAGTTATCCCTGGGTAATTTTAGAGGTTATGATCCCTCCATTGACCCTTATTGGATATACCTAGAGGATGTTCTTAGAAAATTCTTGTGGACCACATATTCTAAATCTTTTGATTTTTCTAGCAAATTTGATTTATTACTGAGAGCGTTACTAATGTTTTATGTTATGAGATTTCAGTTGCTCTCTTATTTACTAGCTTGCAAACCGCATGAAGAGGAGTTAGACAAGCTACTAAGGGCTTTGACGGCATCCGGAACGAAGACCCAGATCTTGACCCTTTGATTGAGTTTATTTTAAATTTTTAATTCCTCTTTAGTTTTTCTCAATTTAATTTCGATTTTAATTGGAGTGTTTGGTTATTTGAATTTTAAGAACCTTAATTTTGCTAGTATTGTTGGTTGACTATAGGTGAAATAAGAGATTAAAAAGGAGGGCGGCAGACACGAGGAAAATACTAGCAATAAGGCTCAAGTACAAAACGCATGGTTGTTGCGCGTCTCAAAGCAGTGAAAAAAATATGACTTCGAAGGACGCTGGCAGCGTATTTAATCCAAGGGCGGCGTCTTCTTGTTGCACAACTTATTTTCCCTAATTCTACTCTCTTCTCAGTAAAAAAAAAGAAAAAAAAAATCTAAAATCCCTAATTTTACTTCTTTCTTTTTCTTTTAATCCTTTTATTTATTTTCTTGTACTTCCTCGACCCTTTTATTAACTATCTTTCTCCCATACTTCAACCCATAATAATTTCTAAATCTGAGAATTTCCAAACTCTTTTTACTTGCAATATCTACTTCTACCTGTGTTCGAGCAACTTTAAGGTACAATTCTTATTTACTTCTTCAACCTCATTACTATCTGCTAGTATTTGTGGTGTGTTTTTGCATATTTCATACTTGGATATGTTACCCTCTTCACCATGTTCATGCTCATAGTTTGGTGCACCATACTTGAGTAGTTTTTGACACTAGCTAGTATATTTAGGTTGTTTAATATGAAAAGTTGGTACCTTTGTTGTTTTCACACATTATCTAGAGTTGAAATAGTTGAGTCTCTGTTTTAGGATTCTAAAATTTGTTATACCCTGTTCTTGATTAATAGGGTCAAGTAATTAAGATTGAAATCTTGAATCTTGCATGATAGTTAATTAATGTGCAAGCATGGGGGAGTCTTGATGGTTTCAATTTAGTTATAAGTTTGTTATGAGTTAGTTATACATTGTTAACAACCTTTCCTCTTTTACCAATGTCTTTTGCATTGAGGACAATGCTATTCTAAGCATGGGGGGGTGTACATACTATTTTCGAGTTTTTCTTTAAAATTTTTCTTTTCTTAGTTTTGTTTTGTTTTGTTTTGTTTTGTTTTTCCTTTGTGAGTTTTAGTAGATTTCTTTTTCTTCCTTTGAGTCTTTGTGTTTTTAGAGTGTTTTGTTAGAGTTTTTCTTTCTAGATTTATTTAGATTAGGTAAACCTGCATTCGCCTAAGTTGCATTAGTTAGAGCATACTAGATTTTTCTTTCCTGTCTTTTCTTTGTTTCTTTTCTTTTTCTTTTTCTTTCTTTTGCATTCACTTTACCCAAAATCCAAAAAAATCAGAAAAATAAGAAAAGACCAAAAAAATATAGGATTAGGATTAGCCTGTCCGGAACACCTTCGGTGATGATTTGTAAACCAATTAGATTTTCAGTTTACCTTACTCCACCTAGAAAAGTTGGTTGAGAACTTTAAAGTTTTTGAAACTGAATTTGCAAATCTTCTGATTTTGAGTCAAGTTATGAAAAGTGTGTTTAACTGCTTTGAATATCTTAGTATTTATAAATATGCGTGCCGCAAATCTTTAGGTTTAGTTGATTGAGCCATATCCCGTGAGTCCACATAGCCTAAAATTATGGATTGATCATTTTTATCAATTCTTTATTCCCTGAGTGACTCCACCATTAGTTGCACCTCTAGAACTTGTTTTGCATCTTGTTTGAAATTGCATTTTTGCATTGCATATTGTGACAATATGATTGAGGCATTCATTTCTTTATTAATTAAACTACATAGCCAAATAGCCTTCCTGACAATTTACTTACCGTTCTTTAGTCCCGTCTAGCCTTTGATTATCTTCCTTTTTGTGACCCTGACAATACAAGCCTTGGCCTTTATTAATTCCTACCCTTTGCCTTGCTTGGATATGTGACAGTTCATTATTCCGAGAGCGAAAATTGGTTTGGTGTTGCTGTCAATGGAATTGAGATATTGGGGTGTGAATTTTAATTTTGATTGAATTGGGACACATTACATATCCCAATTAATTATGAGTTAGCCAATTGGTTATGATGTTCTTTTGATATATTGAGGTCGAAACTATATTTTTATATTTCTTCTCCCTTGATCACCCACCAAAAATTGAAGTAGAAAAATAGAACGAAAATAAACAAAAATTCAAAAGAAAAGGGTGATTAGGGAGATTCAATTTTTAAGTTCTGAAAGTTTTTGACCTGGTTGTAAAGATTAGTTGAGGTGTTTGATATCAATGAGGGAGAAAAGTGAGTTTCTTGCATACATTAAACAAGAAGGTGAGTTGAGAGTAATATATTTGTCGAAAATCAATCCAAGCATGGCTCTTTAACTTCTCATACCCAAATATTACCACTCCTTTCCCCTAACCTAAGCCTCGTTACAACTCTAAAAGTCCTCTTGATTGCCACTTGTGTATTTGCATATTAGCAGTGGAGAGCGAGATTCTTACCAAGTCTATGGTAGATTGTTTCTTTTGGTCTGAGTATGAGAAAAACCCACATTCATTCAAATTTGAGTGTTTGAGCGTCCAATTTTTTTTGGTTTGCTCTTTTGACTGGCCTACGTTCATAACCAACCGCGCATATTTGCATTCATCTTAAGACTGTTGGCGGTTTTCGCATCTGAAATACTTGTTCTCTTTACAAAATTTCGAAAATTTCATTCTATCTGTCTAACACTGATTTTGTTCTCTCCCTGATTAATCTTGGTGTTGCTTGATAAATTGATGTGTCTGATTAGTTAGCCTGAGGAGGTGTTTAATTGTATTTGTAACCCTAACACTAATTGTCTTTTATTCTTTATCTTCTTTTTCCTTTTTCATTTTTAAGTCTTTTTCTTTCTAATTTGAGTCTTTCTTCTCTCCCTACTGTTCTTAAGTCAGACTTGCTTGAGGACAAGCAAGAGCTAAGCATGGGGGGATTTGATAAGTAGTTTTTATATAGAAATTTTAGGGCTCAAAACATGTCAGTTTCATGCTTTTTATATCCGAAATCCCGTATTTTTATGTCAATTTCTGTGATTTATACACTTGTTCGTGAGTTTGGTGTGTTTTGCAGGAATCAGTGGAATTATATCAAAAAGCATGATAAATTGGAGGAAAAATAGCAAAAATCAAATAAAATAAAAAAGGAAGCTGAAGAAGAAGAAAGGAAAGAAGAAAGAACGACCCAAATTACACGAACCAAGCCATTCGCGGAAGATTCTCACTTTTTGGACAAAAACGCAGCCAGCGCCTTGTCCAAAAGCTTCAGAAGGCGAGAAAGAGCAATACGCAGCTGGCGTTTTTGAGGCGCAGCCAACGCCTAGACACGGAAAAATTTCACTCTTGGGCAAAACGTAGCCAGCGTTTTGTGCCCTAATCGCGCATTATAAAAGGATTTCTTCGCCGTTCAGTTTAGATAACTTTTAACTATTCAGAGTTTTATTTCCGCCGATAGTATAGGATTTCTCTGTATTTTTCCTCCCTTCGGGGAGCCGTTCTAGTAGATTAGGAACGAAAGAGGAGGAGAAGGAGATCGAATCGAGTGACACGAAGAGATCGAATTCGACGACTCGAACGTTCGGTTTAATTTCTATTTACCTTATGCTTCGTTATTCAGATTTTATTATTGTCTTCCTTGTTTTTATTATTATGAGTGCTTAGTTTCCTTGTTTGGGGATAAACTCGATGTCTATTGATTGAATTTGAATACAGTTTCGGTGTTAGGTCATCTTTTTATTCGTTTACTCTGCGTGTATTGTATGTCATGGTAATTTGACAATAGAACGAGAGTTTGAGTCTTTACCTGGTTTTAGATTCTCGACAACAGAACGGCAGTCTGAGTCTTGAATTGGATTGCGTAGATTGAATAGGTTTAGAAAATAGTTAGACATAATGATTCTTGCCTAGGATCAATTTATAATCAGTTCTTATCTTTGATTAGATTAAATAGTTAGAAATAGTGTTTAATTTAATCACTTTAACTCACCTAGGATCGAAAGATCGAAGTGATAAGGCCTAGAAAGATTATAGACCCCGAATTATCTTGTTACCTGCACCGAGATTGTTGATAATTTGATTGATTGACTAGAGTGGACTCCCCTGAACGCCTTTAATTACTTGGTTAAATCCTTTAATTTCCTACTTCCTTAGTTAATTATCTAAACCAGTACAACAACCCTTTTGATCGACCTAGCATCCTTTGTAGTGAACTAGTTTAGTGCGTAGTTGAACACAAGTCCCTGAGAGAAAACAATATTTTTATTACTAGACAGACCTATACACTTGCGATACACAAACACCTTATACTTTTAGGTCTGTCGACAATCCAATCCATTTTTAGTGAGGAGGAGGGCTCAGGGTCACAAATTCCACTCTCGAGTGGGGATTTGGGGATTCATAGCAATCCAATCCATGATTTTCTCGTTTGTTCGGGGGAGAATCAAGTAGATGTGAAGATTAAAAGATTTTTGCATCAATAGAAGTTGAAGATTAGAAGATTTTGGCATCAAAGGTATAATTCCTTGCTCTAGATTTCATTGTTGTTTTTTAGTTTTTCATTGATTGCTGTAAGTGCTTATTTGATTTCATGTTTTATTGCTTTCTTATTCCTTACTTTAGTTGCTTTCTAGTGATGATTGTTATTATTCATGTCTAGGTTAGACTTAATTGCTTTCCTTTACATTATTTATTGCTTCCCGTATTATGAAAACCTTTGACAAACCGAGAACCTAAAACTAACCAGACACCCATCCCTGTGATCGACAACCCCTACATTTAACCACAAATTACGCAACCGAACATTGGCGCCGTTGCCGGGGATGGCGTTATTTGGTAGTTTAGGAGCTTGGTTTGTTTGTGCATAGTGTGAATAGTTTATTGCTTTGATCGATTAGAGTTAACACTTTAAATCACTAAAAATTGAAAAATAGAAAAACCAACAAAAAGAGAGAAAGTGCATCAATCTGTAGGATGGGTTCGTATTCCGGAGACCAATAGACTAGTTAGAGTAGAGAAACCTTTAGTTGACTTGTCTAACATGGGTGAGGAAGAACCGAGGGTGACCTTGAGCGACCAACTCTATCCTTCATATGACCCACCTCCGCCATGTTTTGTGTTACCAGCCTTACCTTAGCGGGTTACCTTTGATCCCAGACAGTATCATACTCAGAATCTTCCTCGTTTTACTGGGACGGGGTTAGCTCTTATATGGACAGCGGAGTATAAGGAATATCTTAGTATGGTCACACCACCAGGAGTTCCCTTAGACTATGTCTTGCTTAAGTACTTGCCCTTTTACCTTGCGTGATTCCGCCAAACGATGGATGTATAGTATTAATCCTAGGTCGATAAACTCGTGGGAGAGCTTCCGGAAAGTGTTTATAAAGAGGTATTTCCCGAATTCTTTGGCTGTTCAATTGAGTAATTCAATCTTGAAGTTTTGGCAGGATAAGGGGGAGCCCTATTGGAAAGCCTTTAAGCGCTTTAAGAATCTTATGTCTCAGTTCCCTCATCATGGTTTCGTTCTAGTTAGATTGTGTCAAATAGTGTACGAGTGAGTTGATCAAGAAACCCGAGTGACCTTAGAGTCTATGTGCTTAGGAGGGTTTATGGATAAGACTGCGGAAGAAGCTTGGGATTTCTTGGAAAGTATGTCAGAAAGGGTTATGTAGTGGGGTAACACTAGGGACGAGTCGATAGGAGCACAATTGTCTAATGCAAAGGGGGGAGTCCACACTGTGAGTGAGAGTACGGGGTATGAGGCTAGGTTCGCTTCCTTAGAACACATGATAAAAACCTTAGCTCAGCAACAACTTGCGGCCTCTAAGTCCCAACCTTGTGCGCAGGTGAATGCTTTGGAACAACCCGTTTCCCCAACTCCCCAATCTCAGTTGACTTGTGCTTGGTGTCAAGGACCGGACCATGTGTATGCTAATTGTCCCTTGTTTATGCAACATGTGTCATCGAGTGTGAAAAATGTGAATGCGATGTTTAATGAACGACCCTATCAGTATCCCGGGGTGCAAAAGCATCCTTTCTTGTCTTACAGGCCGGATAGTCAGAATGTCTTGAGGACACCGATGCACCAAGGAGGAGGTTTCCAAGGAAACCCACCTCTTCCTCATCAACCTCAAGCCCAGACTAGACCACCACCCTAGGTTGGTTATCAAGCACCTCGAGGGCAGACCATTCAACCCCAAGTTGCCCACACCGGACCTCCACCGGGGTATCCAAGTGAGGATAAGCAGGAAACGAGGCTTAGAGAGATAGAGAATAATTTAAAGAATGTCCAGGAAAATTTCCAAAATTCGGTCAGTAGTGTAGTTGAGAAAGTGTCAGAGAAAATGATTAAATAGATGAATGAGAATTTTGCTCAGTTAATGATGTCTAATAGGGATAGAGGTACATTCCCTGGACAACCCGAGGCAAACCCCACTGGGCAAGCCTCTGGTTCGTCATCTTGTGACCCGAACCAAATTAGAGGCCTTAATGTTGTGATCACTCTTAGGTCTGGAAAAGAAGTGGATAATAGGGTTCAAAAACCACCTTCTGATGTGCATGGTAAACAACCTATGTCTGATGAACCTAATGATGAGTTGGCGTCTGTTGAGGATGAGCCTTACGAGGAGGAGAGGCCAACTAACTTAGTTGAGCCTCCGAGTGTCAAGACTTCACCTAGAGTGACCCCCGTGTCTAGTCCTTTACCACCTGTGGCTTACAAGCCTCCCCCACCTTTTCCTCAAAGGGTAAAGGGGAATAAGGACCAGAAGTTTTTGGAAAAGATTAGGGAAACATTCTCTCAGGTTAAGGTCAATACTCCCTTGTTAGATGCCATTCAATAGTGTCCATCTTATGCTAGGTTCCTTAAGGAGTTGTGCACTACCAAAAGAGCGACCTAAGTGCCTAGAAAGGCCTTTATAGCTTCCAATGTGAGCTCAATCCTTTCAAGTCAAGTCCTTGTGAAATATAAAGACCCTGGGTGTCCAACCATTTCCATAACCATAGGGGATAGCCAGATCGATAGAGCTTTACTTGATTTAGGAGCTAGTGTCAACCTTTTGCCCTTGCATGTATATGAGACCCTAGGCTTGGTTGAGTTGAAACCCACTAGGATGGTTCTTCAGTTAGTTGACCGGTCCACGAGAGTTTCTAAGGGGATAGTAGAGGATGTTTTGATTCAAGTAGGGACTTTTGTGTTTCCGGTAAATTTTGTAGTGTTAGAGACTGCGAGAGTCCATAGCACTCGTGATGAGATACCCGTCATCTTAGGCAGACCTTTCCTTGCCACATCCAATGCTTGGATCAATTGCAAAGACAGTAGGATGAAATTTACCTTTGGGAACTTGATCATGGAACTGAATATCTTTGATTTGTAGAAGTCTCCCTTAGGCTTTGATGAGCGAGAGTGTAATGCTTTGAACTAGGTGAGTGATTTTGAGGATAGTAACCAACCTGACCTTCCTGATGTTTCTAGTGCAGATGAGCTTGTTGAGTTAGGATTTGACCCAGATTGTGTGACTTCATTATGTGATTCTGATGTTTTCGATGGTGAATTGTTGTATGAATCATTGTTTGCCTCTCCAAATGTGCCTGAAATAGTAGAGCCTGAGCCACCATCTTCCAAAACTCTTGAACTAAAGCCCCTTCCTTCTGAGTTGAAGTATGTGTTCCTTGGCCCTAGTGAATCATATCCGGTTATTATTGCCTCTAACCTAGGTGAGGATCAAGAGACAAACTGATTGAGGTTCTTAGGGTAAATAAGAGAGCTTTAGGGTGGACGCTTGGAGACATTAGGGAAATTAGTCCATCCATCGTGCAGCATAGGATATTCTTGGAAGACGAGAGCGTGGCCCAAAGGAATCCTTTAAGGAGACTTAATCCCCAAATGAAGGAGGTAGTTAAGAAAGAAATTTTGAAGTGGCTAGATAATGATATCATATACCCTATTTCCAATAGTAAGTGGGTGAGCCCTATACATGTGGTCCCAAAAAAGACGAGTTTGACGGTTGTGGAGAATGAGATAGGTGAGTTAGTGTCAACTCGTATAGCATCAGGATGGAGTGTATGCATTGATTACAGAAATCTCAATAAGGCCACGAGAAAGGATCATTTCCCTTTACCATTTATGGATCAGATGTTAGGGAAGTTGGCGGGGCATGACTACTTTTGTTTTTCAGATGGGTATTCGGGGTACACTCAGATTTCTATAGCTCTTTGTGATCAGGAGAAGACTACGTTTACCTGTCCATTTGGTACGTTCGCTTTTCGTAGGATGCCCTTCGGACTTTGTAACGCCCTCGCAACTTTTCAGCGGTGCATGGTGTCTATTTTCTCAGACCTTGTTGATGATTGTGTAGAAATTTTCATGGATGATTTCTCCATTTTCGGCACAACTTTTGATGTGTGTTTGGAAAACTTGAGTTAAGTTTTGAGTCGTTGCAAAAGAGAAAAATCTGACTTTGAACTGGGAAAAGTGTCATTTCATGGTCCTAAGGAGAATAGTATTGGGCCACGTGATTTCAAAGGATGCAATCGAGGTGGATAAAGCAAAAATTGACCTAGTTAGAAACTTGACCCCCCCAACTTGTGTGAAGGAGGTTAGGTCTTTCTTAGGACATGTTGGATTCTATCGTCGATTTATTAGGGACTTTAGCAAGATCTCTAAACCTCTATCTGCATTGTTGGCCAAGGAGGTGACTTTTGACTTTTCTGATAAATTCTTAAAGGCTTTTAACATGCTTAAAGATGCCTTAACATCACCTCCTATTCTCAAGCCTCCTACTTGGGGAGAGTCGTTTGAGTTAATGTGTGACGCTTCAAATTTTGCCATTGGTGTAGTGCTTGGTCAACGATTTGACAAGAAACTGGTAGTGATTCACTATGCTAGTCATACACTTAATGAAGCCCAACTTAATTACACTATGACCAAAAAGGAGTGTTTAGCTGTAGTGTATGCATTTGAAAAGTTTTGACCCTATTTGCTTGGTGCTAAGGTCATTGTCTATATTGATCATTCAGCTATTAAATACCTCATGGAAAAGAAAGATTCGAAACTGAGACTTGTTAGGTGGGTGTTATTGCTCCAGGAGTTCGACTGTGAGATTAGGGATAGAAAGAGGGCTGAAAATCCAGTAGCAGACCATCTCTCTAGAATAACACCTGAGAATGAGAAAGAGGCTCCTATTGAGGCTAGTTTTCCTGACGAGTTTATTCTTAGCATAGGAGTTGAGCCATGGTTTGCCGACATAGTCAATTTTAAGGTGACTGGGGAGATGCCGGAGGACTGGAACAAACACGATAGAGATAGGTTCCCACATATAGTGAAAAACTTCGTGTGGGACGACCCTTGTATGTTCAAGTATTGTCCCGACCAAATCCTTAGAAGATGCGTACCCGATGAGTCTATCTTGGATGTTTTATCGTTTTGTCATGACCAACCATATGGGGGGCATTTTTCTGGGAAGAAAACGACATACAAGGTCTTGCAATGTGGTTTTTATTGGCCGACCATATTTAGGGACGCTAATGACTACGCAAAGCGGTGTGTTATATGTCAAAGCCTAGGAAGGATATCTAGGAGGGATATGATGCCTTTACAACCCGAAATCTTTGTAGATGTCGTCGATGTGTGGGGCATAGATTTTATGGGACCATTTCCGACCTCCTTTCGGAATGAGTATATCCTTCTAGCAAGTAGACTATGTGTCTAAATGGGTAGAAGTCATTCCGTCAAAGAGAAATGATGCAAAATTAGTGACTAAGTTCCTTCGGGAAAACATCTTCTCTAGGTTTGGGGTGCCTCGAACGATAATTAGCGACCAAGGAACCCATTTCAACAACCGATCTTTTGCGGCTTTGCTTAGGAAGTATTCTGTGGAGCATAGATTAACCACCGCTTATCATCCCCAATCAAATGGTCAGGCTGAGGTGTCCAATAAGCAGATTAAGCAAATTCTTGAGAAGACAGTGTCTAAGAACAGAAAAGACTGGTCTGTCAAATTAATCGATGCTTTATGGGCTTATAGAACAGCCTACAAGACCCCCATAGGAATGTCGCCATACAGAGCAATTTTTGGGAAACCATGCCATTTACCAGTTGAACTTGAACATAGGGCGTGGTGGGCTTTGAAAGCCTTGAACCTTAACCTTTTGGAGGCTGGGGATGTTAGGAAGTTTGCCGTGTGCGAATTAGAGGAATTAAGGAGGGAAGCATATGAAAACGGGAGGTTGAGCAAGGAACGATCGAAAGTGTTGCACGATAGAGTTATTCTTAGGAAAACCTTTGTCCCGGGGCAGAAAGTCCTCCTTTACAACTCATGTTTGCACTTGTTTGCGGGTAAGCTGAAAACTAGGTGGACCGGACCATTTATTGTGACCACCGTGTTTCCATCGGGAGTTTTGATATTAAGAACCCCACTAATGAGTCTATGTGGAAAGTTAACGGTCATAGGTTGAAACCTTTCTTGGAGCTTCCGGAGAAGGTGGATGTGGAATGTGTGACATTCCACGATCCTTCTGTTGATTGAAGAAAGGTATGTTAACATTCTTGTATATATTATAAATTAGTTTTCTTTTTCTTGATTTGTTTTTTTTGTTTGCTTCTCCTAATTATGCACTAACAAGAGGGAAGGATAAATTTATTGTGCATATGTGCATCATTCATGGCTTGTATAATCAATCTCCATTTACAAGTCATGCAAAGATTCAATTATGATCCAATCAGGTACCATCTTTCCTTATCTTCTGAATTTAATTGGTGAGAAGTTTCTTTTTCATTTCTTTGAGTGATTTTTGATCTTTCTTCTTTTAGGGTGCTTGTTTTCCTCTCTTTTTAGTCACAATGAGGACATAGTGTGACCTTTTTGTGTGGGAATGGGGAGGCATGTATGCCGGCTTTCTTTTCTTTTCTTGTAAAAAGTTTTGGTAGTTAATCTCTTAGTTTTGTGAATTTTTGATTTCCTTTTGTTTAAGTTTCTTAGTTAGAATAGATTTTTGATAGAATTTTTGTTAGGTAAGTGTTTTGGGTTTTAAGGAGCCCGGGGAGGTTTTTGAGTGTTGAGAGTTTGAAAGAATTTTAGTGGAAATGAGAGTTACATACTTAGTTTATTTTGAGAAAACTAACTTTTTCAATCTTTGGGCAGAAACATGACTCAAGCAAGTAACATTCAGTCACGCCCGAGTTGCATTGCTGAGCCGAACTCAAAATTCAAGTAGAAAAGAAGGGCCATAAGTTCCAGAAGCATGACTCGACCGAGTCAGTTTGTGACTCGACCGAGTCACTCGTCTGTGCTCCAAGAAGTTGACAATGAAACGCAAAGGCCATTCAAGTCCAAAAGAGTGACTCGGGCGAGTCACATTCAGTCACGCTCGAGTCAGCCATCTGAGAACAATAGTTAGAAAATTTTGAGCGAGAATCCCAGACTTCCAGAAGGATGACTCGCCCGAGTCATTTGAACGACTCGACCGAGTCGACTGTAGATCTGCGTTTTATCGGGCCTTTTATTCTACTTTTCTCTCACTTCTCTCATAATTTCTCACTCATTTTCTCTCATTTCACTCTCTTACTTCCCCCAAACCCTAGAAACGTGCCTTACTCTCTCAATCTTCACAAATTTCTTTCTTTCTTCTCAGACCTCTCAGATTTTTACCCTAAAATCGCAACTTTGCTGTGCTGTGCGAAGGAATTGGCGTACGGTTGCTGGTGATTCGAGCATTGCAGATAAAAAGGGGTGTTTGGTGTTCACTTTGTGCGATTTCAGCTTAGCAATTTGGTGCTCCAAGTTTTAGTGTCCAAGTTTGGGTGTTCAAGGGCGTTGGTCTTTGGATTTCTCAACAAGTGGGAGTTTGCACTCAAGATTTCAGCAACTTTCCTTCCCTTGTGACAAATTGGAAGGTAACCTTCAATTTTGGTGCTTCAAAGTTCAATTTTAAGACTAAATTGGTGTGTTGCTTGTGAAATTTCACTTGGAAATTAGGGTCGTGAGTTGTCTCTTGTTGTATTGGGTTTTGTTTGAGCTCTATTGTATTGCACCAAGTCACAAAATGGTACTATCTAAGCGTGCACGCACTAGTGAGGAGCGATCTCCATCACCTCCACCCGAATCCTCTTCGACCATGGATAAAGACCGCTATAAGGCACAACCCCCCACACCGCTTCAAGCTGCGGCCATAAAAATCACGTTTCGGGATGCACATCATAAGGAAATGTATGAGTTATATCAATGACAGAAAAATTGTGCTCCCGACATTTATGATGAGGAAACTGTAAACAAAGTTTATTGCGGGCTGAGTTTCGAGTACATTATTCGAGTCTTGGGGTGGGGAACTTTTATAAAAATTGATGAGTCTATCTACGACCAACCAATCCTCGAGTTTTTAAGCTCATTGCAAGTTGAGGACGACGGAAATCAAGTGCCAATTTTCGGTATAGGGTGGACAATAAAGAAAGGACTTGCACGGTGCAGGAACTATATCGCGCAATCGGTTTACCGGAGGATGGGAAATTCTATGAGGAGTGCGAGCACTTTGATGAGCAGACTGCTATGAGGCAATTAACATGTTGGCGGAGGAAGCACCATCGTTCTCACGCCCAAAGTACCTTCGTCCATTGTCCCAAAAATTCAAAAGCTCGGCACTTATGTAACTTAGCCGTGAGGATCTTCCATAGGATAGTCTCGAGCTCGATTTTTGGGAGAGATGACGGAAGAGCGAATGTTAGGAGGGATGATCTCTTTATAATCTTCAACACTCTCCAAGGGCAAAGGGTCAATACGGGGTCGTGCATTTTGCATTGTTTAAAGGAGTTTACCTCCCGGAACCTTTTGACAACAGTTGGTATGGGGCATATCATATGCTACTTCTTGAAAAAGCAAAGGTTCGGAGCATATCTCAGTAAGTTCACCCCGAGGTATTTTCCCGATCCAATCGACGGTGTGCGTTTGCAACGCATGGGCATCCTTGAGAAGCACCGCACGAAAACCATTTACTAGCATGGTTCCGACAAGGCGGAAACATCAATTCATTTGAATCATGACCGTGCCACGCGTTTGTTGGATGTGACCAACGAATGCAATTGGTCGTGCGGGGAAAACCCAAGAAGTTTTCGATGGGTCGGGGTTCCTATGACCCTACTGCACAAGAAGAGGAGGAAGGCAACCAAGGGACCCATGGCAAAGCGAGTGGTAGTGGCTCACATGACGTATCGATGGGTTATCTTCGTTATCAGCTAGAGCGGCTGAATGTTGGCTTTCAGGAGCAGCGGACTTTTCTCCAAAGCCAATACAATCTTCTAGAGAGCCAGTAGGAGCTCCTTCGTACTCAACAATCAACACTCCAAAGGCACGAGGAGTACTTGCAGCGGCAGGAAGATCATCTCCAACGATACGATTATTATTTTCGCCAACAAAACCAATATTGGAGGGATTGGGGGTATCATCATTATGCTGTGGAACGCCATGCACCGGCACCACCTGACTACATCAACGAGCATTACACCGAATACTTCCCATACTACCCATATCCTCCACCTGGAGGACCCCAACAGTAATTTTAAGCACCCTGCTTCCCCTTTCCTTTTTCTTTGATTGAACATGATTTATATCTTGTGTTAGCGAATGTTAGGAAGGGGATGTGCATTGTGTTGGCGGGGTTTTGGATGAAGATGTCGTTGGTTCTGAGTTAGATTATAGAGTGTCACTTTCATTGGTTTCGTCATTGGTCTTTGTTGGGATATTGGTTATTGTTTGGATGTTATTCATTGGTTGATCATGTGTTGGTGGGAATTTTGATGGATTTCACCCTCAATTCCCGCCTCATTTAGTGAGATTCGGGGTTGAGATTAGTAACTGGCAATGTAAATTTTGTGAATATTTTGAGTCTTCTTTTGTTAATGCGTCTTTAGAGTCTTGTGTTGTTGTTTTTCCTTCTTGATCTCGCATGTATCACTTCACCCATAGTATGTTTTTATTGATTATGTCTAACTATGGTGTGCTGTTCTTGGATCGTGGATTGACTATGCTTGTTTGAAGACTTCGAGGTAACCTCTTTCCACATTCTCTTTGATTGCATATATTTTTGATCCATGGTTGCATGCTTGATTTTTCTTTTTGGGTGGCGAACCCCTTGAGTTTGATGTTGGGATTATCTTGTTGTTGGAGCCGTGTGCGCTTGGGTCGCCACCGCTTTTTATGTGTTAAATGTTTTGTGTGCTTTTCTTTGGTTTTCTACCTATCATGTGACACCCTTCTTCTCACAATGGGGACATTGTGAAGTTTTGTGTGGGAGTGGGGGGTGATACTTCCATTTGTCATGGGTAGATCACCTAGTTTGAGTCTTTTGTTTTGTTTTTCGTAGTTTGTGTCCAAAAATCTAAAACAATTTCATGCTTAAAAGGAGAAAAAAGGGAGTGAAAAACCTCCAAAAGTTTACGTTTTTGCTTTGTTTTCGTTTTTTGTTTCGTTTCTTGGATTTTGTTGTCAAAAATTTAAAAAACATTCTTAATGTTCTTTAAAAGAAACCGGTCTAAGCATTTTCGACCCTATCTTGGGTGATTTTCATGACTCACTTTAATTAAATTCCCTTCATTGAGTGTCCAGCGAGGTCCCTGATTTTCTTCACGTTCTAGTTGAAATTGGGAGACCGTAGGGACCCGTATCCGAGCTTGTTTTCTGAAAAAGAAAGAAAAGAAAGAAAAGAAAGCAAAAAGAGAAGTCAATTCTCAAATAAATGAATTAATTGGGGTGTGTCGGTTGAACGACATTAACCAACATAAAGTTAGCGACCTACACGGGACCGGTATTAGCAGTACGACGCTATTACCCCTTAAGCTCCTCCTATATCGTTCGCGACGGAGGAGTGTATGGAAAAGACTGTGTTGGGAGGGGAAACCCCAATTTTGGGCCGTTGCAATTCCCGCAAAACTAACCTCGACCTTTAAGCTTTTAAAAAAAATTGTTGGGAAAACCCAACCCAAAAAAGAAAGGTGCATACTCAAAAGTGCGGAGCCCTTCCTTGCATCACCTGCGGCCGTCACCAAGCCAAGGGCGACCAAATGCGAGGGAGGGCATCTCTTTGCGTTTCTTGTTCGTTTTGTTTTTAAGCTCAGGTGTGAGTCTTAGCGGTCGATCGGAATCAATTAGAACCCACTAGCACCTACGCACAAGGGAAGCAGCTTTACATGAGGTGTAGGGGATTGAAAACCTAAAAGATTGGCAGTTGTTTAAGCTAGGAGTTTGTGAGATGCTCATAACGGTTCCTTTCGGAGGATTAATATAGTTTTCTTGATTGAGATTGCATGATTCCTTGAAGCTAAGTCGTTTTCCTTTTCCTTTTCTTTTCAAACTTGTTTTGTTTTTCACTTTCCCTCTCTCCTTTTTCTGTGTCTTTTGTGGGTAAAGCTTCTAGAAACCCTCACGAGACCTTCCTCGTCCACCCCGGTCTATCGGGGGTTTTAAAGGGCTTGATGCATGCGCTAAATGCATCCGCGATTCCATCGAAACTGAGTTAGGGTTTTAGTTTCTTTTTCTAGTCCTTATTTTTTTTGCTCGGGGCGAGCAAACCTTTGTGTGGGAGTGGTGTTCGGCCTCGTTCCGAGCCGAATTCTTCTCTTCTGTCCGTTTTCTTTCTTTCTCATCTTCTTTCTTATTCGGTTAGTTGGTTTAGGTTTTAGTGTTGTTTTCTCTGTTTACAATCTTGTTCCTGTGATTAGTTCTTTCTCAATGTCTTTGTTTAGTAGCCTTGGTATTAGGTTGTCTTGTTTTTATTTCTTTTCTTGTCACAGTTCAAGCATTAGTCA
Organism: Portulaca oleracea; assembly: GCA_029582165.1. NCBI lineage: Eukaryota > Viridiplantae > Streptophyta > Magnoliopsida > Caryophyllales > Portulacaceae > Portulaca > Portulaca oleracea. The sequence continues at coordinate 4,417,807 of CM055878.1, read as the reverse complement.
TATTGTGAGTCTAGGTTTGTTATGATCAATTATTAGGGTTAGTCTATTAGATTCAGTTTCCATTAAGGGTGAAATCATTCTGTCAGTTAGGGTATAAGTCAGATTAGTGTTAGAATTTGTCTAAGTCATTAGGGTTAGATTAATGAAGGTTTATTAGGGTTTGTCTTTTATTTCTGGTCAGTTTAGTTAGGGTTTAGTCAAGGTCAGTTTGGTGAAGTTTTCTCAAGGTTTTATTAGTTTAGCCACAAAACAATCCAACTTTTAGTGAGGAGGAGGATTAAGAGTCACAAATCCTACTTCAAAGTGAGGATTTGAGTATTCTTAGTAATCCAATTCACAATTTTCTTATTTGTTCGGGAGAAAATTCGAAGTGAAGGATTCAAGTGAAGATTAATTCATCGAAGGTATAATTTCTTGTTCCCAATTTCATTATTAGTTGTAGTTTTATTGCTTTCGTATTTCATTACTTTTTATTGCTTTCGTATTTCATTGCTTTTAATTGCTTTCATAGTTAGGTTAAATTATCTTTAATGCTTTCTTGATTATTATGAATTCATGTTTAGATTAGTTTAATTGCTTTATTTACATAATTTACCACTTTTCCGCACTTGTGAAAAACCCCAAACGCAAACCGATTACCTTGTCAAGCCTAAACACCCATCCTCGTGGACCGACAACCCTTACCTAAAAACCATAAAAATACACAACCGAACATTTAGATTGTGGTAAGTGATTGAAGAGACGAAGAAGATCGATTCGGGTGACACGAAGAGATCGATTCCGCACTTCAAACACTCGGTTACTTCTACTTTCCCTTTGGCTTTCAATTTACATTCAGTTTGTGTGTTGTTTATTTCTAGCATTATGAGTAGCTAATTTCCTTTGTTTGGGAGATAAACTCGATGTCCTTCGATTGATTTTGAATACAATCTCGGTGTGAAGTTATTCCTTTTAATCGTTTAATCTTCGTAATTTGTTTCTCATAATAAAATCAAGCTAACCGCCTTTTGCTTGGTATTAGATTCTTAATAACATGACGAAAGTTTGAATTTTGAATCGGAAAGACGAAGATTGAATAGGCTAGAAAACAGATAGAAATAATGGTTTCTTGCTTAGGGTCAATTATAATCAGTTCTCATCTTTGATTAGATTAAATAGCCATGAAAATAGGTGTTTAGTCTAATCATTGTAGCTCACTTCGAATCGAAAGAGTGTTGTGATATGCCCTAGAGAGGTTATAAACTCCGATTCTTTTTATCACTTTACATCGGGATTGTTGATTAGTTAATTGATTGACTAGAGTGGACTCCCCTGAACGCTTTTAATTATCTGATAAAACCCTAAAAAATTATTGCTTTTTAGTCTAGTTTTCTGAATCGTTACCCACAACTATTTGATTGACCTAGCATCCTTTGTAGTGAACTAGTTTAGTGCGTAATTGAACACAAATCCCTGAGAGAGAACGATATTTTATATACTATGCAGACCCGTACACTTGCGGTTGACCCTATCACATTTAGGGTCTGTCACGTTTTTGGGGCCGTTGCCGGGGATTTGTTTCCGTAGCTGCCATTAAACAAACGCACTCTGGTTGACTAGGTTATTTGTTTTTCTTTATTTATGTTTCACTTTTGATTACGCTTGGTATTCTTGTTTTTGTTTTTTTTTTCAGGTTGATGCAAAAAGACTTTTTCCTTAGAGTACGGCCCGAAAATCGAGCGTACATTGCGAGGGAGAAGAAAGAGAGCAAGACTGGAAAAAAGAACAACAAGAACATCAAGAACGCTAGAAGAGGAGCAAGAACAACGTAAGGAAGAAGAGATGGGTGAACGACCACAGACATTTAGACAGTACCGGACGTTGTAGGGAACGATTTCGAGCTTCGACAGTCTAATCAACTTGGTGTCCAAGGCACCTTTTCATGGGCTGTCAAACGAAGATACGAATCGCTATCTGCGCCTTTTCCGTCAAGCCTGTGACACGTTCAAAGCCAACAATGTTTCAGAAGATGCAATTAAATTGAGACTCTTCCCATTCTCTTTAGAAGGCAAGGCTTGGGAGTGGCTTGATTCACTCCCTCCCAATTCGATCACAACATTCGACGAACTCGCCAGCACGTTCTTGGAAAAATATTTTTCTCCAAGCAAGCTCACTAGTTTGAGGATCTAACGAGCCACTTTATGATGCTTGGGAAAGATTTCAGGACATTCTCCGACAATGTCCTCAACATGGATTCGAACCTTAGGTTCTAGTCCAATCATTTTGCAACAGAGCAAACGAGTCGACAAGAGGAAGCATCCTCTCAGCGGCCGGAGGCAATCTTATGGATAAGACTGTGCCTCAAATTATGAATTTGATCGAGCATCTAGCAAACAATTCATAACAATGGTCCAAACCCCACCATAAAGCGGGAGGTAAGCTTAATGTTGATGCTATTTCTTTATTATCTTCTAAGCTTGATACTTTGATGCAGAAAATGGACCGATGGGGGCTCACCTTCTAACCCTCCAGCATGTAATACTTGTCAGTCAACCGAGCATGAAACTTTTACTTGTCCCTCAGGTGGAATTAGTAGTGAACAGATCCAACAAGCCAACTATGTTGGCAATCAAAGGCAAAATTATGATATGAATTCCAATACCTATCATCCTGGACTTAGAAACCACCCAAATTTCTCCTATAGGAACAACGACCCTACTGGTTCTCTTCAAGGACAAGGACAACAAAAATACATACCCCTAGGATTTCAGAGACCATCACGACTACAAGGTCACCCTTAAAAGTCAAACTTAGAAACCATGATGGAAAGTCTTATAGCAGGGCAACAAAAACAGGAAGGGGTGATAAAGGATTTAATGCAAAAAGTAGAGGCCTTAGCGACACACAACAAAATTCTAGAAAATCAAATAGCTAACTCATCAACTCCCTCTACTACCTCACCACCTCTGTCTGTCCCTAATCCAGGAGCGCAATGCAATGCCATAGACTATAAGGAACAGAACTCTGGTTACGAGACACCTAAACAATCTGTATCACCTACGTTAACCAAGGTAGATGTCGAACCTGACCAAATTGAGGGAACCATAACACCCTCAGTGGTGTCTAAAAAGGAAGACCCGGGGAGTTTCATGATCCATGTTCAGTTGGACGGTAAACCTATCGATTATGCTTTATGTGACACGGGATCTAGGGTGAATATCTTTCCGAAGTCCTACCTAAGGAAATATGACTATAGGAAATTAAAGGTGACTAGCATGACTCTTTGTTTAGCAGATAAGACTTCTAGGAATCTCCTGGGAGTCTTACATGACATACCCCTAAAGATAGGAGAATACTTTGTCCCGGTAGACTTCATGGTCATAGACACAAGTTCGGACCCTGCAATACAGATTATCTAGGAAAACCTTTCCTTTCGAACGTGAATTGCAAGATGGAATGAAGAAAGGAACGATGGTTAATTATCGAGATAGGAAGGTCGATGATAGAGTATGAGGTACAAGCAATCAAGAACGTCCCAAAACAAGTCCCGAAAAGAATTCAAGATGATGGTGACCTTGTCCTACAGTCAGCACAAAGACTGCTAAAGGACCCTGATGGTTAGGGGTCAATAACGTCGAGCTAACGACGTTAAACAAAGCACCTCGGGGGAGGTACTTCATTCCTCTTTTACTTATTCCTCCCCACTTATTCTATTTTATTTTATTTTCATCATTTTTATATTTTATCTTTTAAGTAATTTTTGTTAATTTACTAATTTTTCTTTTTAGTATGCAGAGAGAAAGAAGAAATTTAATCAATTTTAGTTCTTTTTGAAGTTTTACTTTCTAACCTAATAACTTTTGAGTGAGTAACATGTTTGTAGGAACTTAAGCCATGTCAAAGTGTTGAAGAAGTAAAAAGGAAACAAGGAAAAGGGGATAAGCAAGGCAAAAATTTTTGGAAAATCGAGCAAATTATGTCAGGTGTAAAAACGCTAGCAGCGCCCCCATAAGCGCTCGCAACGCCTCTTCCAGCAACAAACAGGTAATGCAATTTTGCCGCATGTTGCCAGCGCCTGGCAAATGCTGGCAGCATTTCTGGGTTTTCACGAGATTTTCGGCCCGCCTTCTCACTTAAGTCGGCCCCCCCTTTTCAAATTAAAACTCAAACTTTCCTACTTTCTTCCTCCCTCACCTTCGAAAAACGTTGCCCTCTTTTTACTCCAACACCTTCCTCATCTCTTTGCTGTTGCTCACCGCCGACGACACCACCACACCCACACCACCATCATCTTCTTCTTCCTTTTTCTCTCCTCCTCCTCAATTGCACTTTCACTCCCCACTTTCAAGTTTCATTACCACTCTCTCTTCACAAATTCAAGAAGATACAATCCCTCAACTCTTCTTCATGTTCTTTGATAATCTCTAGTGATTGTTGTATAACTTCGATTGAGTTCTTGAATTTCTTGATTAATTTGCTGAATTTATACAATATCCATGTTCATGATTCCAGGTTTCTTGCTTGAGTTTGATTTTTAAGTTGATTCTTAATTACAGCATGTTGAAACTTGATGAATGTGATCCTTCTTGTTTCAAGATTGAGAAATTGTTATGTTGGGTGAGTTTTGGGAGTAATGTGATGAAAAATTTGAGAAATTTAGGTTTGATTTGGGATGATGATTATCTAGTGGTGTTGTGCTCTGTTTTTGGTGAATGTTATAGGTTAGAATTGTTTTAATTTCCATTGTTGGCATCAAACAAGCATGGGGGAGTACCTAGTTATGTCAATTTACATTATATTTATGCTTCTTTGATGCTTTGATGTTATCTTGGTTGTTGAATCTTTTTAGGATGGTAAGAACAAAGAATGCGAGATTTTCCGGGCCTCCATCCGGTGATGATAATGGAAGAGGAAGCTGGAAACGCAAAGCTACTGCTGCGGAGAAGGGAAAGAAAAAAGCCACCCCATCCCGGGATTCAAGGAGTTCCAACCCCTTCAATTTTGAAGGGGATATTAAAGCTAGGTATGATTCGCTTTCTAGACGAGTTTTAATACTTACTTGATATTTGTATGAGAATTTCTTGAGAAGTTGTGGTATGCTTGATGATGTCTAGTGGTTATTGGGACGTGGCCAAATGACTCATATTGCTAGGCTTGGTGAGCCAACCTTTAGGGGGATTACTTTGGAATTTTTGAGCACTCTTGAGGTGAACCTCCATAGGAGGGATGACCTTATTCATTTTCAACTTCTTGGTAGTATTCGGCAAATGACCGTTTCTAAATTTTCCCATGCTTTTGGTCTCCTTGAGCGCACATGTAGAGACCCACACCTTATTCCTTTAAACTGGGATGGGAAGGGTTTCTTTCACAGGATAGCTGGTGTCGACGACTGGGACCCTAGCAACTCCACCTCTTCCCTTATTAGGAACCCCGCTTTGAGGTATGCTCACCACATCCTCTCAGGCGGAATTTTTGGGAGACCCAGTAGTTCAAACAAATCTACCAAAGCTGATTGTTACATGTTGCATGCTGTACTTGATGCCGACAACCATGCTGACCCTGCCGCCATGTTTACATCGCACCTTTCACGACTTGCTACCTCATCCACCAAAGGGATAGCCATAGGTGGATACATCACGCACCTAGCACGCCAATTTGGTTTTAGACCGTCCATGACCGCCCCTGACCGTGTTTCTGGTAGCATGGTTTTAGATGGAGACCAGTGCAGTTCTTTTAACATGTGCAAATTCGATAGTGACCTGCGTTGTCTGTGGATTTACCCCAACAATGTTAGGTTTCCTTTGCCCCATCCTCACCTCTCCCCTCAAAATGAAGAAAACTTACTTTGGATGCCTCTTCTCCTCGATGTCGAGCCCCAACAGCAGCCCAAACCCCAACAACAACCTGACCCTCAACCCTAGCAACCTCTCATAGATCATGAGGCGCGTTGCCGAGACCTCCAGTTAGCCATTAACCGGACAGAGCGCCGTGTAGATGAGTTGCAAGAGTGCCTTGTTGAGTCGAGAAACCAATCTGATAGGCGTTTCACATGCCTTGATGAGTCGATCTCTAACCTTTCCGGCCGTATTCAGGCCATGTTTGACCAGTCCTTACCTCCACCACCTCAAAACCAAACCGCCCCATCCCCACCAAGCAAGGATGCTTGATCCTTTGCTCCGCTCCTTCCCTATCCACCATTGTCTTTTGCATTAAGGACAATGTAGTATTTAAGCATGGGGGGGTTATCTATCCACTTTGTGTATATTTCTTCTTACTTCTCTTTATTTTTCTAATTTTCTTTTATTTTCGTCTTTGTTTTTCTTGTTTCATGCTTATTTTCAATTTTTAGTGTGATTTTCTTATTCTTAGTGTGTTTCTTGATTGATTTTTCTTATCTTAGTGTGCTTCCTTTTATTTGAATTTTTAGTTTGTGTGTTTCTTTGATTGTTTTTAGTTTTCTTTTTTAAGTTTTCTTCTTAGTTTTCTAGTTTTAGAATTGCATTCACCTAGATTGCATTAGTTAAAGCATACTAGATTTTTCTTTCTTTTCTTTTCTTAGTTTGTTTTCTTTTTCTTTTTCTTTCTTTTGCATTCACTTTATCCAAAATCCAAAAAAAAATAAGAAATTAGAAAAAGCCAAAAACATTAGAAAAGACAAGAAAAACCAAAAAAATATAAGATAGGATTAGGATTAATAATCCGGAACACCTTCGGTGGTGATTTTTAAACCAATCTTACTTTCAGTTTACCTTGTTTCACTTAGAAAAGTCTGGATGAGAACTTAAAAGTTTTGAAATCGTCTTCTTCAAATCTTCTGATTTTGAGTCGAGTTATAAATAGTGTGCTTAACTGCTTTGACTATCTTAGTAGATGTAAATATGCGTGCCGCAAATCTTTGGGCTAGGTTTAGTTGATTGAGCCCTATCCCGTGAGTCCACATAACCAAAAGCATGGATTGATCACTTTTATCGATCCTTTTATTTCTTGAGTAACTCCACCACTAGTTGCATCTGTAGAACTTGTTTTACATCTTGTTTGAGACTACATATTTGCATTGCACGTTGTGACAAAGTGATTGAGGCATTCTTTTCTTTATTATTGAAACTACATAGCCAAACAGCCTCCCTGACATTATAATTACTGTTCTTTTTTCCCCGCCTAGCCTTTGTTTATCCTTCTTTTATGATTGAACCCTAACAATACAAGCCTTGGCCTATAATAATTCCTATCCTTTTCTTTGCTTAGATGTGAGCGAGTTTGTTATTTTTGAAGGGAAGAATTGGTTTGGTGTACTTTGAATGAAAATAAGGAGTTTTAGAGTGATTGTGATCACTGTTTTAAATTAGGAAAAGTTGAATTTCTCATCTTTTGGCTAGTCAATGATTGGTTGTGTTGTTCGTATATCATATTGAGGTCAAAGTTATATTCCTATGTTGTTGTTCTACCTTGATCACCCACCAAAAAAGAGAAGTAGTAAAAAAAATTATAAAAAAAAAGAGAAAAAGAGTTCCAAAAAGAAAAGGGTGATTAGGAAGACTCAACTTAAAATTCTGAAAGCTTTTGACTTGGTTGTAAAGCTAGATGAGATGTTTGATATCAATGAGGGAGAAATGTGAGTTCCTTGCATACATTCTGTAAGAAGGTGAGTTGAGAACAACTTTCTACTGAAAATCAATCCAAGCATGGCTCTTTAACTCCTCATACCTAAATTTTACAACTCTTTCCCCTAGCCTAAGTCTCATTACAACCCTGAAAAGTCCTCTTAATTGTCACTTGTGCAATGCATACCAGTAGTGGAGAGTGAGATTCTTACCAAGCTTATGGTAGATTGTTTCTTTTGGTCTGAGTTTGAGAAAAACCCACATATATTCAAATTTGAGTGTTTGAGTGTTCATATTCTTTCCTAAAGTGAGGTTTGCTCTTTTGACTGGTTTACGTCCATAACTAACCGCGCATATTTGCATTTTTCTTGAGATAGTTGGCGGATTTGTGCATCCGAAGTACTTGTTCTCTTCCATTGAATTCAAAAACTTCATCTTATCTATTGTGTACTGATTTTTGTTCTCTTCCAGATTGATCTTGGTGTTTGCTAGTTGAACTGATGTGTTTGATTGGTTAGCCTAAGGGGGTGTTTAATTTTGTTCTTTTTAACCTTATTGTAAATTCCTGTCATTTCTTTTTCTTCCTTAGTTCCTCTTTCCTGTTTGAACCCTTCCTCCTAATTTTGATTCTGACTTGCTTGGGGACAAGCAGGAGCTAAGCATGGGGGGATTTGGTAAGTGATTTTTATATAGTATTTTTTAGGGTTCAAACACACGTATTTATGCTTTTTATACCCGGAATTCCATGATTTCATTCCAATTTTTCTGATTTCTTCACTTGGTTGCGGGATTGGTGCATTTTGTAGGTATTATGGGAAATACACCCAAAAGCATGAAGATTTGATGGAAAAAGGGAGAAAATTGAGAGAAATTGGAAAAAGAATTGAAGGAAGAAAGATTAAAGAGAAAGGAATGGCCCAAGCTCCAAGGCTCGGCCCAAACATTGGGAATATGATGGAGACGCTGCCAGCGCCCTACTGGACGCTGCTAGCGTCCCTAGCAGAAGTTTCGCATACTGAAGAAAATCTCGCACGCTACCCAAGTTTCTCAAACGCCGCCAGCATGCGGACACGGAGAACAAGTTTTTTTCGCCACACGCTGGCAGCGCCCATAGGGATGCTGCCAGCGCTTCATGACCTAATCGAGTCTTACAAAAAGGACTCGTCCGCCAGCTGCTGAAAAATATCGAAGATTTTAGAGAGCTTTTGGGAGGAAACTTCCTATTTTTCTTTATAGTTCTTTCATTAAAGTTTAGTTCTAGAGATTATTAGTAGTTTAGATTATTGTAAGTGATTGAAGAGAAGAAGAAGATCGATTCGGCTGACACGAAGTGATCAATTTCGCACTTCAAACACTCGGTTACTTCTGCTTTCTTTATGGCTTTCAATTTACATTCAGTTTGTGTGTTTTTTATTTCTAGCATTATGAGTAGCTAATTTCCTTTTAATCGTTGGATAAACTCGATGCCCTTCGACTGATTTTGAATACAATCTCGGTGTGAAGTTATTCCTTTTAATCGTTTAATCTTCGTAATTTGTATGTCATAGTGTAGATACCAGATTTTGTACCGGGACAAGTGTGCAAATCAAGCATAATAAGAAAAGAGGCTAGCATGAAAGAAAATCTAAACGGTCTTCCTCAATCAAAAGCTACCGGGCCAACCCACCACAAAAAGCCTTCATTTTCCACCCTTCCATATGCATATGCCCACCATTTTGAATATCATTTTTTCCACAAGTCTCGTTGGCCCCATTTCTTTTAATGAGAGTAAAGTACACATCATAAGCTTTCCAACGCCTTTTGAATTGCCTCAATCGGAGTTCAGATGAAAGAGTTTTGGTCGTTCGAAGTTGCACTTAGCCAGTTTTATAACCCAGGTGGGTTTTAACATTTTCCAAGCCCAGCAGTCTGGCCTAGCAAGCGCGCCCCGGCCCAGGAGCCTCAAAACCCGCCTAGGTTTTGAGAAGAAGAGCGGAGCGACGTCGTTTGGCTCCACGTCACTGATCCATGTGCTGATAATATCAAAACCCGCCTGGGTTTTAAGCATTTTAGCACCAAAATCTGCATGCATGCGTGATCCTTTGATATTTGCCCCACGTGGTTGACTTTTGCCTTTGCCTTTGCCTTCCTATAACCCGCCTAGGTTATAGTCTTTGATGACTTGATTTGTGGGGTATGTCCCCCATGGCTTCCCTCCAAAATCTTCATCCCTCACCTATAAATACCCCCCTCCATTCCATCTTCATTTCATCAACAACTCTCACAAAAATCACCATCATTATACTCACATTCTATTACTCTCATTTCCATCATGTTATACCTCCATTCTCTCAAAATCTTATCATCCACATCAACCTTTAATCCTCTCATAATCACATTCATCACCTCCATACAACCATCCATATACTACTCTTTTCTAGCCATTCACATCATCTCATCCGGGTTTCAAGTCAAGAGCAACTAAAAGGGGATTAAAGTCATCGCATCCGTCACCTTAAGCAAGGTTCGATTTCTTTGGTTCATTTTGTTATTATTATTCATGTAATTCCTTCTTTAATTCCCTTACTTGTACACATTTTGTAAATTGAAAATCGCATTGTTTTTATATTGCATGATTTGAATAATAATTCCGCGAAATTAATCAAACTTCTCCCCGCTCTCTTTCTTTTCAATGTTGATTTTAGTAGAGTCTATTTTATAACAGGTAGATTCGAGAGTTCTTATAACTCTCGAATTCGTAACCTTACCCCCGAATCTAGAAATTGGGTTCGTAGACCGGAGTCTTTTCTTATTTTATGGTTTGTCGATTTCCTTAAATCGGTTGGCGACTCTTTTACATTTTTTAAATCCGTTTAACTATTTAAAATATTCGTTTATGCATAAAATAGTTTAAGAAAATAATTTAGTTCATTTCCCTTCACTAATTTAAGATTGGACCCGAGGAAAATGGACCAGAGATTAATAAAACCTAGGCGGGTTTTATTAAATTTAACCCATTTTCTTCTGGCCCAGGGATGCAGACGGCCCAGCCCAGGATCGGCTAAAACCTAGGCGGGTTTTAGCATTTTCTGGTGGCCCGTCTGCTCTTCTTTGGGCTTGAATTTAGTGATTGGGCCGGAATTAAATTATTGTTAAATTAATTTGTGTAATTACGGATAATTTAAATCATAAAAACGGGTTTGTAAATAAATAAAGTTTCATCAACCCGAAAATGAATTTCGAAAGTAAAAAAATATCCTTATTTAGGGATTAAGAAACCTTAGTCAGCTCCCGATCGTTTAAGTAGCGCATCGCGGAAAAGGGTCACCTTTTTCCGGGTCCTACAGATTGGCGACTCCACTGGGGACTTAAACTTTAAAAAGAGGGTAAAACTTGAAAAAATCAAAATGATTTGAAAGTGTAAAAGGGAGAAGTTAATTCATTTCGCGATTTTATTATTCTTTTAGGCATCCCTTGCATACCGGGCCACTAATCGGGTCTTTTGACACGTTAGCACAAAGGCGACGGTTTAAGTTACCTAGGATTTCCCTTGAGAGCAGGAGGCCACTACTATGGAGATGAACTCTACATCTTTAAGCATTTGGTCGCTCCTCTCCCGATGTCACACTTCGAGAGCTTCCTTGAAGTTATTTGAGAAATACCCTAACTGCTTACCTTATGGTATGAAGAACCGGGGCGAAGGCATGCGGTAGGCTATATAATCAACCATAAAAGTCCATGAATTTAGAGCCTTGGTTTAGGATACCCTTTCATGTGTATGCTATGTGCTATGTGTATCCCTCCCCTTTTCTTTTCTTTTTGTAAAGAGTCGACCCTAGTTTTGAGGTTTTGTTCTAGTCCATATAAAATTCATTGGGTTCAGGAAATGATTATTTATTAATTAATGTAATTAACTCAAAAGCATTATGGTTAGCCCAAGTGGAAGGGCCCATTTATGTTTGAAAGTTGATCATCTTAATCAATAAATAAAAATTGACTCACCTTTGATGATATTATATGGCCCTTTACGAAATTCTCTTAACAAAGGTCCAAAAAAAATTAATTAAAAAGTCCAACAAAGTTAATGGATAACGTTTTAGACTGCATAATAGTCACTAAGCACGAGTAAATTAATTTATCGATTTAATTAATAAATCCATCATATTTATGGTCGGCCCGTTGTTAGGCCCAACCACATTGGATCTGTCAATTAAACCCATAAATCAATTATAACTCGCTTATTGTTGGCTTTATCCAATCCTTTACAATGTCCGTTTTCCCTGAGTAAATAAATAAAGTTTGTTGTATTCTATGAGTAAATACGTGTCTGTATGTTAGGTCTTCATTAGAGTCGGACCTAATTTTGAGATATTGTTTTAGTCCGCGTAATAATCATTGGGTTGAGAAGAAATAAATTTATAAACTCGATTAATTTTACGGTCGGCCCGGTGGTGGGGCCCATCCATTTTAAAGGTTAATTTTACTTGTTTATCGATTTATTTTAACTCACCTTTGATGATTTTATTCGGCCCTTCTCAATATTCTCTTACTCATGGTCCAAAGAAAATTGATTTATAATCAAACAAAGTCAGTGTGTGTTGTTCTAGCCCGCGTAATAGTCTCAAGGTTAGAGAAAATAAAATTATAAGTTTGATTATTAAGTCTAACAAATCCATGGTCGGCCCGTTGTTAAGCCCATCCATGGTGGAATTAATAATTGAGTTTATAAGTCTATTTTAACTCGCCTTTTGATGGCTTTATTCGGTCCTTTACAACATCCACTCTCCTTGAGTTAAATAAATAAATGTTTTTGGGTCACAACAAAAAAAAAAAAGCGTGTAAATAGAAGTCAAGTTGTCAGCGTGTTCAACATTATTCTAGTCCGCATAATAGCCAACATAGCTGGAGCTGTCTGAGTTGTTGGGCCAAATTACGGATTCTCCTTAAAACGGTCGGCCTGTGGATTAGGCCCATCCGAATTGAGAAACACTGACTTGTATCTTTCCAACTTATGTCGACTCGCTATATTTGACTTTATCCGGCCTTTATAATGCTCTTGTTGTAAAAAGTGTTGTTGTTACGCAAACCTGTTGTTTCCTGAGTCAATATATAGGTGTCTTACAATAGCCCTCAATGAGTCTTTGTTTTAGAGTCTACATGTGAATGTCTCTCAGTCTTTAGAAAGTCTCATACAAAGGTCTTGTCATATGTGAGTCTTTTCTTAAGTCAATATGTGTGTTTTGTTTTTGAAAGTCTAAACCCAAGTCATGAGTGAGTCTTTAGGTCATGTCATAAGTCAGTCTTTTCCTAGGTTAATGTGTGTTTGTCTCTTTTAAAAAGTCCCGTGTAAACCCAGGTCATGGGTGAATCTTTGTGTTAGTGTCTACATGTAAGTGTCTTGCATTCTTTAGGAGGTTCATAGGGCATGTAAACCCATGTCATGGGTGAGTCCTTTTCCAGAGTCCACATATAAATGTCATGTATTATAAAAGTCTCCTATAGGGTCTACATCATGCAAACCCAAGTCATGGGTGAGTCGTTAAGTCTCTTTCTTGAGTTACCATGTATTGCATTCTTTAAAAAGCCTCATATAGGTTCATAGGTCATGAAAACCCATGTCATGGGCAAGTCTGTGTCTAGAGTCATCATGCAAATATCTGTCTTTTTATTAAGAAGTCTAGTGTAAACCCATGACATGGGTGAGTCTTTTCTCGTGTTGGCATATCATGTGAATGTCTTTCTTTTTAGGAAGTCTAATGAAAACCCATGTCATAAGTTAGGGTTTCTGGGTTAGCATATAGGCATTTGCACTTTAAGAGGTCTCATATAGAATTTAGGACATGTAGACCCATCACGTGGGTAAGTCTCTTCCTTGAGTCGGCATATAGAGGTCTTGCATCTTAGGAAGTCCCATATAGATCAGTTAGCTCTTTTAAACCCATGTCCTGGGTGAGTCTCTCCCAAGTCAGCATGTAGGCATTTTTCTTAGGAAGTCCATATAGGTCGTTTAGGTCATGCATGCATTGGGATGGGTTTTTCTTTATTTGTCAAGGTCAAGGCCAAGGCCTGAGCTAACCACTAAGGGAATATTTGGATGATGAGAGATTCTGCAACTACCATAGATCCCGAGGGAATAACATGGAGAATTGTTAGACTTTGGAGCACATGATCTAGCCAGGGAAACTGCCCCCACCGAAAGCAGCACAGAGGACCAGACATACAAGGACAAGGAGGGAACATCATCAAAGGAGCTTTAGAAATAGTTATAGTCTTGGTTGTCAAGCATTTCATGCTCAGAGTCTGTTATAGTCAGTTCTTCATGCATTTCTTTGCTCTTGTTGCTATGTGATCAAATAGAATTTCGTGCTTGTGTTTTTTTACTTGAGTTGAAAAGTTCTCTCATCTATCCATCATCCGTATAAACCAAGTCTGACAAATTCATCTTCTCTTATCCTTCCATCTTTGTCATATACCTCGTTTTCATCCTTTAGTTTTCTTAAATCCAGGGTTAGAGAGATGAAGAGAGAAATTCAAAAAAAAAAAAAGAGAAGTTAAAAAAAAAAGAGTGAAAAACTATAGAGTGGCCGGTTTGAAAACCTCATTGAGGCAAACCGGGCAAAATGAGAGAATGTCATCAGGAAAGACCAAGTCTAATAGTCTCTCGAAAAGTGAACGCTCATCATTGGAAATGTCGCAGCTTAACCAAATGTGCCAAGGACAGGGGGCTTGAACCCTAACTTCATTTCACCACCCATATTACCCTCATCTTTTCATCCAATCCCGACTTACCTACCACTCACATCTTTGACCTCTCCATCAAACCTCAACCTTTTCAAACCTGAACCCAATCCAAAAGGTGTGCTATGACCAAAGGAGAATAGGAGTCAACCCATGAAGAAGGAGTTTGAAGAAAAAAAAAACCTTAGCCTTGACCAACCTGGTCATTCTCCTCATGACCAATCCATATCTACCCCAAAGTCAAAAGGTGTGTTGTAACTAATGTCATCAGAAAGGCAAACAGGAGTCAATCCCATGGAGAAGAAAGTCGAAAAAAGAGAAGAAAGCAAAGGGGAAAAAAAAAAGTGAAAGCACAAAAAAAAGAAGCAAAAAAAAAGAGCCAGAAAAATGGAGTTCAAAAAAAAAAGTTGAGAGGGAAATGAAACAAGAAAAAGGAAGAAAAAAAAGGGGTTAGAGGAGAATAAGAAGTGAGAACCCGAAAGCAAGAGTCATGCACACCTCAGAAAATCTCGTCTCAAACCTTCATCCCATCATTCATATACCTCAGCCTTCTATAACCTTCACAAACCTTTCATCCATTCATAACCTGCATAAGAACCTTCAAAGCTTCATAACCATCTTTTCGAACCGTTAAGCCTTCCTCGAGGCACTATCCATCAAAGTTGCGCTTAAAGAACTACGACTTACCTGATTCAACCTTGGATACGTAGAAAACCTCTTTGAGGCCCGGCCACTACAAGGAGCATCCTGTGTCCTCAAAATGTTGGTCTTTGAGAGAAGAAAAAACAAGAGAGGCTAGCTTGGAATCCCCGGCTAGGCAAAAGGAGAGTGAGAGAATAAGAGAGGCTAGCCTGAAAACTCGTCAGGGCAGGTTAGGCAAAAGGAGAGAGAGAGAATAAGAGAGGCTAGCTTGAAAACCCACTCGGGTGGGCTAGGCAAAAGGAGAGGAAACCCTGGATTCTATCTTTCATCATCATCAACCCTCCATCTTCCTTCCGTCAAACTTGGACATCATTCCATAACCATGTTCCAACCTTTTCCCAAGAGATGATGTATATCCCATTTAACCATCTCTTCAAGACACGATCATTCTTGAGTGTCTCCCTATATCATTCATCATCCCTTTCAACCCTTTTTAAGAGATGATGTCTATCCCATTTGACCATCTCTTCTCCCCTTCAAGACACTATCATTCTTAAGTGTCTCCACATCCCATTCATCATCGTCCACTGTCTCCTTCCCCAAACACTTCCTAACCAATCCTTTCATCCCATCTCACCCTCCGAGGACTTTTAAGCTCAATTATTAATACAAGTATGAGGCTCTGTGTGGCTTACATGTCAGCAAGAGCAAAATTTGTTCACATCAGATCAGCGGCTAATTGGTAACCGCATGATCATGAACAGACTCAGAAACAAGCTACTCTAAACTGGGGGGCTCGCGCTACGTTTGTGACATCATTCAGGACATTTATCAGGCATAATTAACTTCAAAGAGAGACACTTACTCCCTATCCTACAAGGTTCTGCATCTTCATTCTCATAGACGTCCTAATAGTGGTCTCATCAAAAAAAAAAAAAGAGAGAGAAAAAAAAAGAAAAAAAAAGAAAGAAAAAGAGAAAAAAAGAAAGAAAAGAGGGGCTAACTTGAAAACCCTTTGGGCAAGTTAGGCAAAAGGAAAGATTGAGACTCACGACTAAGGACTATACGTCCTCCTATTCCATGGTCTCCGTGCATCATATCGAAACCGGGGGCTTGCAAATCTCTAAGGCGCCCTCCAAAGCCAGACAATGTCCTCAAGAGTCTACACAAAATCGGGGGCTTATCATATACCAGCATACATTTGCAAGCAAACAAGGTCATCTACATGATCATTCAAGAAACGCATCCTTCAGGCCTGTTGCATCCATCATTATTCCCTGTACCGTGGATCGAAACATTACTCGTCCTGAATTTTCCTGAAATTCCTCACAGGTGGCCTTGACCCTTAGGAAGTCTTAGTCTTAGGAAAGCCTTGTCTTAGAAAATCTTTGTCCAAGAAAATCTTTGTCTAAATATAAAGTCGGGGGGTTGTCTGCATTAAAGCATCATGTGTTTATCCCGTCTAAGCATAATGGGTTTGCTTTGCGTCTAAAAGTCGTGTCAGGGCCTCATAGAGTCAGTGGTTGTGCATTGAGTCAGTCTGTTCAATTCAGTCTGTCATGCATCAAGTTAGTTTGTCATGCATCAAGTCAGTCTATCATTGAGTCAGTTTGTTGTGCATTGAGTCAGTTTGTCATGCATCAAGTCAGTCTGTTGTGTATCGAGTCAATCTGTCAATTGAGTCAGTCTATTGTGCGTTGAGTCAGTTTGTCATGCATCAAGTCAGTCTGTCATGTATCAAGTCAGTTTGTCATGTATCAAGTCAGTCTATCATTGAGTCAGTTTGTTTTGCATTGAGTCAGTCTGTTGTACATTGAGTCGGTATGTCATGTATTGAGTCAGTTGGTCATGCATCAAGTCGGTTTGTCATGTATCGAGTCAATTTGTCGTACATAAAGGCGATGGCCGTGGATAAATGCATGAGTGCATGAATGTTTGTGTCAAAAAAAAAAACAAAAAAAATTGCTTTGTTTGTGAAAGAGGTTAGTAGACTAGTTGCATGCATATCCGCATATCTGAAAAAAAAAAAAAAGAACAAGCAGGGAAGTGCCACATCGTTCCTCCATAATGCAACACTGGGGGTTGTTTAAGCCCATATGCTGTTAGACCGGTTGACATGGTTTCCAATCACTGAGAGCAAGATTAGAGTAAATCTCTAATCCAACTCTTGCTAGATAAGTTGGCATTCAGTCAAGTCATGCACGAATGGCGCGTGTCCGACATGAAGGACAGAATCTTCACTTGACTAATACGGATCAACGACCGGGCAGATTCAAGAATCCATTGCCCACAATGAAATTTTTGCACCTATGCGCCTAAAGCAAGATTTAAAGAAAATAAGAGTCGTCGGTAGAGTTTCGGTGAAGTTCCTCAGCATCAAATTGCCATTATTAAGAGCCGCCGGTAGAGCTCGGCGCAATCGCAGCAATAAGAGCCATCAACATCGGGAAAATCCGTTCTGCCTGGGGAAAATCTGTTGGGCACCATCATCTGCCTCGGGAAAATCCGTTGGGCATCGTCATCAATCTGCCGGACAGGTAATTCTCTGTATCTCCAACCGTTGTTCAAAATAATCTGACATTCTGCTTTGGTTCGTTTCGCAGGAGTCATCAGACACCGTGTCGCTAAAAGGCACCGCTATCAAGCTGTCGCATAAAAAGTCGT
Source organism: Portulaca oleracea (assembly GCA_029582165.1). Lineage (NCBI taxonomy): Eukaryota > Viridiplantae > Streptophyta > Magnoliopsida > Caryophyllales > Portulacaceae > Portulaca > Portulaca oleracea. Next base: position 4,400,204 of record CM055878.1, on the reverse strand, counting down.
CAGCTCACAGGTCGCCGACAAAGGGACCACCACCATTCAGCTACTACACAAAAGGTCGCTGTCATCATCATCATTCAGGGCCATCGGCAGAGTTTCGATGTAGTCCCAATCTTGAGCCACCGGCAGTGCGCCCGATGAAGTCTCAATCCCCGAGCCATCGGCATCGTGCCCGATGAAGTCTCGACCCCCAAGGCCATCAGCAGCGCGTCTGATGAAGTCCTTCGGCATCGAAAATGCCAACAATCATCAACACCGACACCAGGAAAGACTGGAACCGACACCGGGAAAGACTGGAACCGACACCGGGAAAGACTGGAACCGACACCGGGAAAGACTGGAATCGAAACCGGGAAAGACTTGAACCGACACCGGGAAAGATTGGAATCGACATCGGGAAAGACTGGAAGAGACACCGGGAAAGACTGGAATGGACACCGGGAAAGACTGGAATCGACACCGGGAAAGATTGGAACCGACACTGGGAAAGACTGGAATCGACACTTGGAAAGACTAGAAAGCTCCATGGACCATCGGCATCATGTCTAATAACAAGTAAGGCGTCATTCTCGCCCGAGATCAACATCGACTCATCAACAGTCAGGTAGAGCATCATTCTTGCTCGAGATCATCCCCAAAGAGGCGCATGCCGCCCACAACTGCGACACAGGACGAAGCTTCCAAGTGTCAACCCACACCTTCAAGTAAGGCGTCATTCTCGCCCGAGATCAACATCGACTCATCAATAGTCAAGTAGAGCATCATTCTTGCTCGAGATCATCCCCAAACAGGCGCATGCCGCCCGCAACTGTGATGCAGAACTCTGCTTCCAAGCATCAACCCAGGCTTTGTAATCCAAAGTCATATCCTCAGGCTACTTTGACCTTCGTCCTATTCGGACTCGATCAAGGGGGGGCTCTTTGTAGACACCGGATTTTGTACCGGGACAATTGTACAAATCAAGCATAACAAGAAAAGAGGCTAGCATGAAAGAAAATCAAAAGGGCCTTCCTCAATCAAAAGCTATCGGGCCAACCCAACACAAAAGCCTTCATTTTCCACCCTTTCCACATGCATATGCCCACCATTTTGAATATCATTTTTTCCACAAGTCTCGTTGACCCCATATCTTTTGATGAGAGTAAAGTACACATCATAAGCTTTCCAACGCCTTTTGAATTGCCTCAATCGGAGTTCAGATGAAAGAGTTATTGTCGTTCGAAGTTGCACTTAGCCAGTTTTATAACCCAGGCGGGTTTTAACATTTTCCAGGCCCAGCAATCTGGCCCAGCAAGCGCGCCCCGGCCCAGGAGCCTTAAAACCCGCCTAGGTTTTGAGAAGAAGAGCAGAGCAACGTCGTTTGGCTCCACGTCACCGATCCGTGTGCTGATAATATCAAAACCCGCTTGGGTTTTAAGCATTTTAGCGCCAAAATCTACATGCATGCGTGATCCTTTGATATTTGCCCCACGTGGTTGACTTTTGCCCCTGACTTCCTATAACCCGCCTAGGTTATAGTCTTTGATGACTTGATTTGTGGGGTATGTCCCCCATGGCTTCCCTCCAAAATCTTCATCCCTCACCTATAAATACCCCCCTCCATTCCATCTTCATTTCATCAACAACTCTCACAAAAATCACCATCATTATACTCACATTCTATTACTCTCATTTCCATCATATTATACCTCCATTCTCTCAAAAACCTAGTTATGTCAATTTACATTATATTTATGCTTCTTTGATGCTTTGATGTTATCTTTGTGGTTATACTTATTGTTGAATCTTTTTAGGATGGTAAGAACAAAGAATGCGAGATTTTCCGGGCCTCCATCTGGTGATGATAATGGAAGAGGAAGCCGGAAACGCAAAGCTACTATTGCGGAGAAGGGAAAGAAAAAAGCCACGCCGTCCCAGGATTCAAGGAGTTCCAACCCCTTCAATTTTGAAGGGGATATTAAAGCTAGGTATGATTCGCTTTCTAGATGAGTTTTAATACTTACTTGATATTTGAATGAGAATTTCTTGAAAAGTTGTGGTATGCTTGATGATGTCTAGTGGTTATTGGGACGTGGCCAAATGACTCATATTGCTAGGCTTGGTGAGCCAACCTTTAGGGGGATTACTTTGGAATTTTTAAGCACTCTTGAGGTGAACCTCCATGGGAGGGATGACCTTATTCGTTTTCAACTTCTTGGTAGTATTAGGCAAATGACCGTTTCTAAATTTTCCCATGCTTTTGGTCTCCTCGAGCGCACATGTAGAGACCCACACCTTATTCCTTTAAACTGGGATAGGAAGGGTTTCTTTCACAGGATAGCCGGTGTTGACGACTGGGACCCTAGCAACTCCACCTCTTCCCTTATTAGGAACCCCGCTTTGAGGTATGCTCACTGCATCCTCTCATGCGGCATTTTTGGGAGACCCAATAGTTCAAACAAATCTACCAAAGCTGATTGTTACATGTTGCATGTTGTGCTTGATGTCGACAACCATGCTGACCCTGCCACCATGTTTGCATCGCACCTTTCATGACTTGCTACCTCATCCACCAAAGGGATAGCCATAGGTGGATACATCACGCACCTAGCACGCCAATTTGGTTTTAGACCGTCCATGACCGCCCCTGGCCGTGTTTCTGGTAGCATGTTTTTAGATGGAGACCAGTGCAGTTCTTTTAACATGTGCAAATTCGATAGTGTCCTGCATTGTCTGTGGATTTACCCCAACAATGTTAGGTTTCCTTTGCCTCACCCTCACCTCTCCCCTCAAAATGAAGAAAACTTACTTTGGATGCCTCCTCTCCCCGATGTCGAGCCCCAACAGCAGCCCAAACCCCAACAACAACCTGACCCTCAACCCTAGCAACCTTCCATAGATCATGAGGCGCGTTGCCGAAACCTCCAGTTAGCCATTAACCGGACAGAGCGTCGTGTAGATGAGTTGCAAGAGTGCCTTGTTGAGTCGAGAAACCAATCTGATAGGCGTTTCACACGCCTTGATGAGTCGATCGCTAACCTTTCCGGCCGTATTCAGGCCATGTTTGACCAGTCCTTACCTCCACCACCTCAAAACCAAACCGCCTCATCCCCACCAAGCAAGGATGCTTGATCCTTTGCTCCGCTCCTTCCCTATCCACCATTGTCTTTTGCATTGAGGACAATGCAGTGTTTAAGCATGGGGGGGGTTATCTATCCACTTTGTGTATATTTCTTCTTACTTCTCTTTATTTTTCTGATTTTTTTTTATTTTCGTCTTTCTTTTTCTTGTTTCATGCTTATTTTCAATTTTTAGTGTGATTTTCTTGTTCTTAGTGTGTTTCTTGATTGATTTTTCTTATCTTAGTGTGCTTCCTTTTATTTGAATTTTTAGTTTGTGTGTTTCTTTGATTGTTTTTAGTTTTCTTTTTTAAGTTTTCTTCTTAGCTTTCCTAGTTTTAGAATTGCATTCACCTAGATTGCATTAGTTAAAGCACACTAGATTTTTCTTTCTTTTCTTTTGTTAGTTTGTTTTCATTTTCTTTTTCTTTCTTTTGCATTCACTTTATCCAAAATCCAAAAACAAATCAGAAATTAGAAAAAGCCAAAAAAAATAGAAAAGACAAGAAAAACCAAAAAAAATATAAGATAAGTTTAGGATTAATAATCCGGAACACCTTCGGTGGTGATTTGTAAACCAATCTTACTTTCAGTTTACCTTGTTTTACTTAGAAAAGTCTGGATGAGAACTTAAAAGTTTTGAAATCGTCTTCTTCAAATCTTCTGATTTTGAGTCAAGTTATAAATAGTGTGCTTAACTGCTTTGACTATCTTAGTAGATGTAAATATGCGTGCCGCAAATCTTTGGGCTAGGTTTAGTTGATTCAGCCCTATCCCGTGAGTCCACATAACCAAAAGCATGGATTGATCACTTTTATCGATCCTTTTATTTCTTGAGTAACTCCACCATTAGTTGCATCTGTAAAACTTGTTTTGCATCTTGTTTAAGACTACATATTTGCATTGCACGTTGTGACAAAGTGATTGAGGCATTCTTTTCTTTATTATTGAAACTACGTAGCCAAACAGCCTCCCTGACATTATAATTACCGTTCTTTTTTCCCCACTTAGCCTTTGTTTATCCTTCTTTTATGATTGAACCCTAACAATACAAGCCTTGGCCTATAATAATTCTTATCCTTTGCTTTGCTTAGATGTGAGAGAGTTTGTTATTTTTGAAGGGAAGAATTGGTTTGGTGTACTTTGAATGAAAATAAGGAGTTTTAGAGTGATTTTGATCACTGTTTTAAATTAGGAAAAGCTGAATTTCTCATCTTTTGGCTAGTCAATGATTGGTTGTGTTGTTTGTATATCATATTGAGGTCAAAGTTATATTCCTATGTTTTTGTTCTACCTTGATCACCCACCAAAAAAGAGAAGTAGTAAAAAAAAATTATAAAAAAAAAAAGAGAAAAAGAATTCCAAAAAGAAAAGGGTGATTAGGAAGACTCAATTTAAAATTCTGAAAGCTTTTCACTTGGTTGTAAAGCTAGATGAGATGTTTGATAACAATGCCGGGAGAAATGTGAGTTCCTTGCATACATTCAGCAAGAAGGTGAGTTGAGAACAACTTTCTACTGAAAATCAATCCAAGCATGGCTCTTTAACTCCTCATACCTAAATTTTACAACTCTTTCCCCTAGCCTAATTCTCATTACAACCCTGAAAAGTCCTCTTGATTGTCACTTGTGCATTGCATACCAGTAGTGGAGAGTGAGATTCTTACCAAGCTTATGGTAGATTGTTTCTTTTGGTCTGAGTATGAGAAAAACCCACATATATTCAAATTTGAGTGTTTGAGTGATCATATTCTTTCCTAAAGTGAGGTTTGCTCTTTTGACTGGTTTACGTCCATAACTAACCGCACATATTTGCATTTTTCTTGAGATAGTTGGCGGATTTGTGCATCTGAAGTACTTGTTCTCTTCCATTGGTTTCGAAAACTTCATCTTATCTATTGTGAACTGATTTTTGTTCTCTTCTAGATTGATCTTGGTGTTTGCTAGTTGAACTGATGTGTTTGATTGGTTGGCCTGAGGGGGTGTTTGATTTTGTTCTTTTTAACCCAATTGTAAATTCCTTTCATTTCTCTTTCTTCCTTAGTTCCACTTTCCCGTTTCAACCCTTCCTCCTAATTTTGATTCTGACTTGCTTGGGGACAAGCAGGAGCTAAGCATGGGGGGATTTGGTAAGTAATTTTTATATAGTATTTTTTAGGGTTCAAACACACGTATTTATGCTTTTTATACCCGGAATTCCATGATTTCATTCCAATTTTTCTGATTTCTTCACTTGGTTGCGGGATTGGTGCATTTTGAGGTATTATGGGAAATACACCCGAAAGCATGAAGATTTGATGGAAAAGGGGAGAAAATTGAGAGAAATTGGAAAAAGAATTGAAGGAAGAAAGATTAAAGAGAAAGGAATGGCCCAAGCTCCAAGGCTCGGCCCAAACATTGGGAATATGATGGAGACGCTGACAGCGCCCTACTGGACGCTGCTAGCGTCCTGGCAGAAGTTTTGCATGCTGAAGAAAATCTCGCACGCTACCCAAGTTTCTCAAACGCTGCCAGCATGCGGACACGAGGAACAAGTTTTTTCGCCACATATACCGCCATACCATAGGATCTTGCCGCCATTCATGCCCTAATCGATTCTTACAAAAACGACTCGTCCGCCAGCTGCTGAAAAATATCGAAGATTTTAGAGAGCTTTTGGGAGGAAACTTCCTATTTTTCTTTATAGTTCTTTCATTAAAGTTTAGTTCTAGAGATTATTAGTAGTTTAGATTATTGTAAGTGATTGAAGAGAAGAAGAAGATCGATTCAGGTGACATGAAGTGATAGATTTCGCACTTCAAACACTCGGTTACTTCAGCTTTCTTTATGGCTTTCAATTTACATTCAGTTAGTGTCTTGTTTATTTCTAGCATTATGAGTAGCTAATTTCCTTTGTTTGTGGGATAAACTCGATGCCCTTCGACTGATTTTGAATACAATCTCGGTGTGAAGTTATTCCTTTTAATCGTTTAATCTTCGTAATATGTATGTCATAGTGTAGATACCAGATTTTGTACCAGGACATGTGTACAAATCAAGAATAACAAGAAAAGAGGCTAGCATGAAAGAAAATCAAAACGGTCTTCCTCAATCAAAAGCTACCGGGCCAACCCACCACAAAAAGCCTTCATTTTCCACCCTTCCACATGCATATGCCCACCATTTTGAATATCATTTTTTCCACAAGTCTCGTTGGCCCCATTTCTTTTGATGAGAGTAAAGTACACATCATAAGCTTTCCAACGCATTTTGAATTGCCTCAATCAGAGTTCAGATGAGAGAGTTATGGTCGTTCGAAGTTGCACTTAGTCAGTTTTATAACCCAGGCGGGTTTTAACATTTTCCAGGCCCAGCAATCTGGCACAGCAAGCGCTCCCGGGCCCAGGAGCCTCAAAACCCGCCTAGGTTTTGAGAAGAAGAGCGGAGCGACGTCGTTTGGCTCCACGTCACCGATTCGTGTGCTGATAATATCAAAACCCGCCTGGGTTTTAAGCATTTTAGCGCCAAAATCTGCATGCATGCGTGATCCCTTGATATTTGCCCCAGTGGTTGACTTTTGCCCTTCACTTCCTATAACCCGCCTAGGTTATAGTCTTTGATGATTTGATTTGTGGGGTATGTCCCCCATGGCTTCCCTCCAAAATCTTCATCCCTCACCTAAAAATACCCCCCTCCATTCCATCTTCATTTCATCAACAACTCTCACAAAAATCACCATCATTATACTCACATTCTATTACTCTCATTTCCATCATATTATACCTCCATTCTCTCAAAATCTTATCATCCACATCCACCTCTAATCCTCTCATAATCACATTCATCACCTCCATACAACCATCCATATACTACTCTTTTCTAGCCATTCACATCATCTCATCCGGGTTTCAAGTCAAAGGCAACTAAAAGGGGATTAAAGTCTTCGCATCCGTCACCTTAAGCACGGTTCGATTTCTTTGGTTCATTTTGTTATTATTATTCATGTAATTCCTTCTTTAATTCCCTTACTTGTACACATTTTGTAAAATGAAAATCGCATTGTTTTATATTGCATTATTCGAATAATAATTCCGCGAAATTAATCAAACTTCTCCCAGCTCTCTTTCTTTTCAATGTTGATTTTAGTAGAGTCTATTTTATAACAGGCGGATTCGAGAGTTCTTATAACTCTCGAATTCATAACCTTACCCCCGAATCTAGAAATCGGGTTCGTAGACCGGAGTCTTTTCTTATTTTACGGTTTGTCGATTTCCTTAAATCGGCTGGCGACTCTTTTACATTTTATAAATTCGTTTAACTATTTAAAATATTCGTTTATGCATAAAATAATTTAAGAAAATAATTTAGTTCATTTCCCTTCACTAATTTAATATTGGACCCGAGGAAAATGGACCAGAGATTAATAAAACCTAGGCGGGTTTTATTAAATTCAACCCATTTTCTTCTGGCCCAGGGATGCAGACGGCCCAGCCCAAGATCTGCTAAAACCTAGGCGGGTTTTAGCATTTTCTGGTGGCCTGTCTGCTCCTCTTTGGGCTTGAATTTAGTGATTGGGCCGGAATTAAATTATTGTTAAATTAATTTGTGTAATTACGGATAATTTAAATCATAAAAACGGGTTTGTAAATAAATAAAGTTTCATCACCCCGAAAATGAATTTCGAAAATAAAAAAAATATCCTTATTTAGGGATTAAGAAACCTTAGTCGACTCCCAATCGTTTAAGTAGCGCATCGTGGAAAAGGGTCACCTTTTTCCGGTTCCTACACATAGTAAAATCTGGCTAACCGCCTTTTGCTGGGTATTAGATTATTAATAACATGACGAAAATTTAAATTTTGAATCGGAAAGACGAAGATCGAATAGGCTAGAAAACAGTTAGAAATAATGGTTTCTTGCTTAGGGTCAATTATAATCAGTTCTCATCTTTGATTAGGTTAAATAGCCATGAAAATAGGTGTTTAGTCTAATCACTGTAGCTCTATTTGCATCGAAAGATTGTTGTGATATGCCCTAGAAAGGTTATAGACTTCGATTCTTTTTATCACTTTATATCAGGATTTTTGATTAGTCAATTGATTGACTAGAGTGGACTCCCCTGAACGCTTTTAGTTATCTGATAAAACCCTAAAAAAAATCATGTTTTCTTAGTCTAGTTTTCTAAATCGTTACCCACAACTATTTGATCGACCTAGCATCCTTTGTATTGAACTAGTTTAGTGCGTAGTTGAACACAAATCCTTGAGAGAGAACAATATTTTGTATACTACACAGACCCGTATACTTGCGGTAGACGCCTATCACATTTAGGGCTTGTAAATGACTAAGAAGGTTATCCCATACCCTTTAGTTGACTTGTGAGATATAAGGTTGCATAATTACCCCACATGGGACCTGTAGACCTTTGAATGGAAATTCTATACCTAGTTGCCTACTTAATGAGTTATGAAGTGACCAAGAGATGCATTTAAAGTTTTATTATACTTGAGTGAATACAAGATTTAGGGTGTCTCCCATCTTGAGCTTGCTTGAATCCTAATAGTTATTCTAGGATACAAGGTACCCACTGAGTTGTGGTTTGCTCATACCCCTCTTTCCCTCCCCCTTACAAGTTAATATGAAGATGAGGAGCTGACTACTTGTTTCGAGATCAAGTATTTCTAGTTTCTTATGTATATAGAAAGTATTTTTTTTGTAATTTGGATTCTATTGTAAATATATTTGGAATGCTTGGGATTGATTGATGCATTTAGATTGTACTCCGAGCGTGTGGCTTGTGATATACTCTGGCGTGTAGTCGTTATAGGGATGTAAGGCTTTAAGCCTGGGAAACGTCCATATTATAGACAGAACTCTACTGAATCTTCCCCAGGAAATCTTTAAAATTAATTTCTAAGTTCTCTTTTTACCTTTCTCAACCTTAATTAGGTTGAGATTGACCTTAACAACCCCTATTAGGGAGCGGGCTGTTACAGATGGTATCAGAGCAAGGATTCTGCGACCTTAGGTGGTGCATTCATTCATTGCATGCTCGCTTGCTTGCTTGGAAATATGTGATTTACGTGAACTTTAGGTGCCTTAAGTTCTCAATGTGGTAAAACTAGATAGAATTGCAAGCCTACAACAGTATTTGTGTTGGAAGTGCCTAAGTTTCGCTTCTTTTCTCTTACTAGATCTTCTATTAGTTGCTCGGCTAAGTAAGTTTGATTTTAGAAACTGTACCTTGGTTTTCACCTAGGTGATGTAAGTTTACCTTATCTCGTAAGCAATGAGTGTAAATTATAGTAAGACATTGCTCTTGAGGTTGTTGGGCTAGCCTTTCAATTAGGAAGGGAATAAGCGCCTCTACTGCCATGTTGAAGCGGTGGGACACAAGGACACTTTAACGTGAAGTACTACTATGAGAATCTGAAACACTTGGCGATCTTTGAGTTAAAGGAGCACCGTTTCATTTGATATGTTTGTTTGCAGCAGTAGCCTGGAACTGTCACGACTTAAATCCATATCTTGAGGGGACATGTGTGATATGATATGATCAATATCAATTGATTAAATTTAAGAAGTATTTGAGGAACTAAAATTAAAGGTGTGTATTACGTGAGTTATAGGTTCTTAAAGCCCTTAATTTATGTGTAGCTTCGTAGATCTATTAACGTTTTTGGCTAGGAAGTACTCGAGCTTCCCTACTTTCCCCTAGCTAAATCTTTGGTTGATTACTTGAGTTAGTAAATCATACTTCATGAAGTATAGGCTCTTCCACTTGGTGTTAGTGGTATGATCTTAGTCTTTAAAGTTCAAGTACAAGCTACTTTACTATATTGCTATTAAGACTTTGGGTTATTTCCTCAATTCAGAATTTGATATAAACCCATCTTGCTTAAAGTCCAAAATAGCATGTTTGCAATCAGGTTTATAAGCCGAAAAGGAGATAAAACCATCTACACATAAGTTGGAGAGATAAAGGGGGACAAATACTTTAATATAGTGTATTGTTGCGTAGAGTTGGAGTATTTAAGGTTCATATCTCGGCCGGCTAAGTTGAAGGTTGAAATGGCCAGTAATGTGAGATATGTTATGGATCGTATCACTTGAATAAGCTGAGAAGTGTTCTCGGGAACTAGGATCTGAGGTGTGTATTAGTTGAAGAAGCACTAAACTATCATGACAATGTCAATTTTGGTGGTGCCATACATCTAAGTATACTTTAGCAATACATGAGATAGTAACTTAATATTATTTTGGTGATGCCTACACTTTAATTATGGACGGTACATGACAAATGTATGTTTTGAAGTAATCATTACACACCCTTAAGCCGAGCAGTGCATGGGGATCTTGCTTAATTGGGTAGTAGCTAGAGGACGTGATTAGTGTGTAAGGTGTAGTTCTTCCCAAATTGACCTGCTGATTGATATCGAAATGCCCTTATCGCTAGATAGACATATTGATTATGTATATACCCCCTAGTTGCCAAGTTTAGAAGTCGGAACATTCGGGTGTTTTTCATTTATTAGTTGAGGCCTAAGGAAGTGACAAAGAGAAGATGAGAAACAAGGTTTCTCTTGGATCATCTATAGTTTCAAGAGCTTTTCTTCCATTCTATCTTTATCGTCAAACTCTATTTCAGGTGTTCCCTTCCCCGTAATTACTCAAATTGACGATTCCCAATTGTTCCTCAATTATGTTCGCCAACGATGCAAGCTAGGATTTTCCAACATCAATATTCTGATGTCCCTCTTCCATCAATTGCTTTCATTTCTCCCTATTCCCTCCATTGTTGTCTCGAATCAGCTTCTTACTACTAAAGCTTTGAATGACTGGATACATGAATTGGAGACGAGTAGTAATCAAACATTGGTGGAAAGAGACTAGAATTTAGCAAGTAGTTTACATCCAATATATGATAAAGGTCATTGTCAAGTTGGATGTGCGTCTAGCTTTAGCTGGATTGTTAGCAGACCTTGCATTCATGAATTATGTGAGAATCATGAATGACCAGCTAGAGTGCATTGCTTTAATCAAATGAGCACTAAGTGAGCCTCCTATGCATGAGAGTTTCCTAGTTTCAAATATTTGGATGGTTGTGTAATGCCGACTTATATGCCCTTCTTTGAATTGTTTGCTCCTCGACGCCTAAAATAGAGTGAGTATACATTTAAAGGATGTTGGCGAGATGGAAGCTACATGCCATAAAAAGGATTTGAAACTTAAGACGATACTCCTTTCTCTACTTGTGCATGATGTATGTTATATGATTACCAATGTGATCTGGACCTTATTCTGTTAGACCCTTCGACCTTGAAGTTTCGAGGACGAAACTTTTTTAAGGGGGGAGGAGTGTAAGATGTTGGAGTTTTATAAAAAGTAACTACCCCGATTAAGGATTTAATTTGGGTTTAGTTATCTATTTATAGATTAACTATGTGACTTTCTATGTGATTATATTTGTATTTATTTATTTGGTTATTTATTAGACTAGTTGTGTAATTCCCCATTGTGTATGTGATTATAACCTACTTTACTTAGCTATTAGGGGTTAGAAAGGATAAGGGATGAGTAATTACTGAGTTGGGATTAGAATGAAAAGGAAAGAAAAAAAAAAGGGACTTGGGTATTAATTTTTAGAAGATAAGTAAAATGGAGTAGAAAGAGTGAAATGAACACAAAAAAGAAACAGAGGAGGACACATCCCTTGCCCTCTTCGGTGAACACCACGCAAAAGAGAGAGAGAGAGAGAGAGAGAGAGAGAGAGAGAGAGAGAGAGAAGAAGAAGAAGAAGAAGAAGAAGAAGAAGAAGGCGGTAGCGGTGACAGTGGCAGCAGCACCGCCGCCTAGTCGCCAGCCATCTACAGCGGGAAAGAGAGGGAGGTGAGAAGGTTCGTTGTGGAAATTTCTCCCTCCCTTTGAGCAACACTTACAGATGGAGGTAGAAGAGGGGGCTCGATGGTGGCACGGTGATGGCTCAATCGATGGAAGCGGCAGCGTTTACTAGGTGTCGGAGAATCGCATGACGACCATGGACCCTGGGCGGCAGCAACAGAGGTCGTTGTGGCATGACACGAGACAGAGGAGGGGCAGGGGTGGTTCGGGTTAGGTCTTGGAGCGGTTTTTCGGGCTAAGTCCAACGCATTTGGGTGCTTTAGATGCCCCCTCAGCCAACGCTAGCCCAAATAGAAACCCTAAGATGTAAATTGTGAATTTAATGGGTAATCTCTGTCCCTTCTTAATAACTGTTAAGTTTCAGGTTTAGTTTGTCGATTTTGAATACTGAATAAATGCTTGGAATAATTATTTATATTGGAGATTTTGGATTGATTTATGTAACTGAGTTCAAAGTTGGTTAGTATTTGGGTTGAACATTGAGCGTCGAGGTCTGCTTGGGACAGTGTATGTGAGGAGGGAGATCTAGTTAATTTGTGAAAACATAATATTTTGGGTTGATTGATGAAAAGAAGGAATTACCGACTGATGATGCTAAGTATTGCCCTTAGTATGATTGTTTGTGTTGGAATTGAACTAAATATGCTTTTAAAGGAGCTTCATATACATGAATATGTGTTTAGTATTCAGAAAGGTTTGAATTAAGTTTAGTATTGATATTGATTTGGCCGATTATAAGTATAATGTGCATAAATAAGTGTCCTACGAGTTGTTTGTGTTTAATTTAATTATTTATAAGTGTAGTATGCACCTATGAATAATGGATGTGTTATATATTCTTAAAGAACGAAATTTTGAGCTTATGGTTAAATGGTTAGGTATCTAATATGTTGTATTATGCTCTAGTCTAGTATGAATGGAAATTAAATTGCTTGTTAATCGTTATATGTAAATTTAAGTCTCTAAGTACATACTATATCCCTTTTATTATGGGTTTGTGTGATTGAAAGGTGTTTGTATGATTTTTGGTTCAAAAGGAAATATTTCAAGTTAATATTTTAGGGTGTGTTGAGAAGCATTTGCATTTTCATGCCATTAATACTTATTAAATGGATTTAGTGTAATTAAAGAAGACTTATTCGAGTATATCGAGCTTTTGGATTTCTTAAATGGAAAAAGGTTGGAAATTAGTCAGTTGAGTTGATTTTGATTTGAATGAAAGGCATATTCTTGCTTTATATAAATTTATATACGTTTTGAAAAGTTATTTGGATGAGAAGTATAATCGTTATGTGATTTATAAGTAATGAAATAGTTTTCGGGCTAGGTGTATTGCACTAGGTACTGTGGACTAATTGGAATGTCGGTTTACCGCCTGTAAAGGATAACCGAATCGGCTAGGTATATAAAGTCCATTGACGTTAGAATTTCCCGAGAAATTAAACTAACTGTCTTAAGGGGGAACCGGCCCCGACTGGAAAGTGCTGAAAATACCCTACGCCCATGGTATCGATATTTTTATACAATGGAAAGAAGGATTATATTAAACCGTTGGTTCATTGGAAACGGTTATATATTCTGGTTATGAATGGATGGAAAAGGCAATTTGAATAATTTCTAATACTTGTTTCAAAGTGTATGAGTTACTCTTCAAATATTGAAGGTGTTGCGTTCTTATTTGGATTGGTTTTGAAAGGTTTTAAAGTATGAATAGTATCCTACTTGAAAATTGTCAAGTTTAGGAATTGTGTGTAATTATGCTTGGGATTATTTGATGCATTTAGATTGTACTCCGAGCGTGTAGCTCGTGATATACTCTGGCATGTAGCCGTTGAGGTAGTTTTTAGTTTATTGTATAATTTATAGGGATGTAAGGCTTTATGTAAAACCCCGAAAAATTTGAATACGTTGACCGTCACGTCGTTAGTAATTAAGTTTGACTCCGTTAAATATTGAGATTTTACCGACGATTATTTCTGCTAACGCTTGAGCTCGTAGGACCGTTGAGAGACTAATAAGGGTATTTTAGTAATTTTTTCTACGTGCGTGGAAGTAAGGGTAAAATGGTAATTTTATGTGATAAATATTGTATGATTTTATGTGTTTTCTTTTAATTGTTTATGAATTATGTGTTTTAGTTGAATTATTATGTGGTGATATTATTATTTAGAATTTTTAAAATTTATTTTATTTATCTAAATACTATTATTAGTAGCTGGTAGGTTATTTTTATTTTATACAATAATTTTCTTATTTTCCTAGCTTTAGTATATATTATAATTATGAGAGAAACCCTAACCTAAAGCCTAACCCTAGCCTCCCTCCATCCTCCTCCTTCCTCTGTAACTGCCGCCGCCTGACCAGAAGCGCCGACCACCAGGAACCGTCGCCGGCGATCACCCCAGCAACTACCAGCAGCCTCTCTCCCCCGTTCTTTCTCGAATCGTTCTCTCTCTCTCTCTCTCTCTCTCTCTCTCACTCTCTCACTCTCTCTCCTCGTCTCTTCCGTCACACACGCCACCACTAGAAGACCACCACCGTCACACCGCCCCGCCCAGACCACCGGCACCGCCTCTGCCATCACTGCACGCCCAGATGCGAAGAGGGCTCTAAGTTTTGCTTCTGTTGCAGCTATGCGTGCGAAACTCTGCAACCACCACTGCCCGACAGCTTCCGACCACCGCGCCCTCTGCCAGTCGACCACCGAAGCCTCCTTCCTGCCACCAGAAACCGCCGGCAACCGCCCCACCCATCCAGCAGCCTTGGAGATTGTAAACCCTAACCCTAGTTTGAGTTATTATCATTATTATGGGATGTTTCATGCCAAAATTGTTGTTGTGATTATGATCATTGTATAAATTTTCATGCAAGAACCCATTGAAATGATTGTAATTGTCATGCCTGTAAATTTTGATTCCATTAGGTTAATATTGTCGTAGTTTTCATGATTAACTTTGTTAATATATGTCTAATACAGTGGAAATCATATTTAAGGATATTGTTAGTATTTATTTTATGTATAAATTAGGGTAGTTTTATGTAAATCTGATTTCATTGTTTATAATTTATTTTTATGCATATTGATTATTCATTAAGGTTGTTCATAATTTTTAAAGAATATTTTATGTGTACTATTTCATAACTGTAAAGTATAGTTTATCTGTGTTTTAAATTAAAATGTTAATTTATATCAATTACTATATTATAGTTCTCGAAAAGAGGTTTCAAAATCCTCTCTACTGCCTTTAAAATTTTAATCGTGTATTACGTATTTATATTATTACTGCGTTTCTATCGGGTCTTTCTTTGTGTAAAATAATGTTGTAATTTCCAAAAGAGCATTCAAAAACTCCTCCTATTACTATTATAAATTTTATCATACGATATGTTTAGTAAAGTTCAAATTTTATGTATTTGTATCATTTTATATTATCAGTACATGCTTATATGATTATTCTGTGATTATCGAATTTTCTTTATGTAAAATGGTTTGATTTTGGTTTATATGTGGTGATATTTAGACCTTGTTTGTGTTGTCATATTTTTAGGGAGCTTTCATGTCAAAAGTTTAGTTTATTTTGGGTTATTAGTGTGAGTTTTAGGTTTATGTGTTTAATTGAGAATTTATATGTTTATTTATGAAATTTGTGTAATTCGTTTGGTAGGGTGACCTTGCTAGTGTTAAAAGGGTCAAAGGATGCGGTTCATATATGCTATTATTTGAATGATGGGAACCTTATAGTGTTCCTAGGGTGGGGTGAGGTAGAATGTAGTGAGTACTAACTTCGAGAGCATGTTTTGATTATAGAAATCTATTCTATTTATAGGGACGATCTAGACCGCGTCGTTTAGTGAGCTCAAGTGTGTTCGTTGAAGTGAAGTGAAGTGAAGTGAAGAAATCCAAGTAATGTCTATGTCTTAAATCCCGCTGGGGTGCACTTTAATTGTTTTGATTGATTTTAAGTTATTTTGCATTTTGCATTCCGAAGGGATTTTATGGTAAAATTGACTGTCTATTTTGGATGTCCAGTTGTGTTCTTTGAGTTTATTAAATTTGGACAGTCCTTTATGTGTGATTTGGAAATGGTTTTGGAAATTGGGCATAGATTGATTGAGGGTGGAAGGATCTGTTATTAAACCGGACTAATAATTCAAATGAGACGTAAATGCGGGTTCGAGCAACGTCCCATAGACCAGGATCTATATGCAGGGAGGTTGTCAAGAGATCAAGGGATGCCCTGATATGGTTGTGTGTTCGGGCAATGTCCCATAGACCAGGATCTGTTCCTGCAAGGAGATTGTCAAGAGATCATGGATGCATGATAAGTGCTACTTCCCCGGGGTTAGTTTTATGCACGTGTGTGAAATGGATGGTCATCCGTATGTTTGATATTGTGGTTGATTGGAATGAGATTGAGATGGAGATTGTGATATTGAGATTTTGATTATAGCGAGGTCATGGACTTCGAGGGCCAAATAAGCAAGGTTCACTCGCTTAATAATTCTGAAAATTGGGTATGGTTGGTTGGGAAAGAAAGTTGGTTTCGAAAAGATTTGATTTGTTCACTTCTCCCCCAAAAATGAATTGAAATGGATTTTAAATTGTTTTGACGGTTAGGGGTAGACATTATTGAGTCCTCCTCATGTTTTAAATGTTTTGTTTTCAGGTGAAGAGTCCTGTGATGGGAACGGGAACTAGAAGTGAGGACGATAGGTTGAAGTTAGAAGTTCCGTGAATAAAGAGTTTAGTTTATGTTCTAGAGTTGAAGTTAGTAATGCTTAGTTTGTGTTGTTTCTAGAATTGTTGTTTCTTCCGTTTGTTAAATTGGAGTAAAAATAATTAGTTGTCAGTTTTTTTCCTTTCTTGCCTTGTATTCCTTCGGGGATACGGCAGTAATGCCCAATTAAAAAGAAAAAAATGAGGCTTTCGCTGATACAGTTAGTCAGCGTTTGACTTTGACCATTAAGTTTAGAATTGAATTTTCAGGGCGTTACACTTTATGTCTTGGAAACGTCCATATTACAAACAGAACTCTGCTGAATTTTCCCCATGAAATCTTTAAAATTAATTTCTAAGTTCTCTTTTTACCTTTCTCAACCTTAATTAGGTTGAGATTGACTTTAACAGCCCCTATTAGGGAGCGGGTCGTTACAATAATATATTCATTAACAATTAAATTTGGGAAAATGAACAGGTACCCATTGGGCTGAAGTAAGTGGCCAAGGAGAATAGGTTGAGCCCACTTAAGCTCTTTAATGGGGAGGGTAAATAATGGGTTTGTCGTTCAAAAGAAACCACGGCCCTCGCGTGCTCATAGCAGGTTGTACATAGTTCAAAGCGAGTCATTTAGACTATCACTCCATCGGGTAAATTGCTAAGCCATCTTTTACTTTCATTAGATGTGTTTCTCTTTTCTCTCTATCTCTCAATCTCACACTTCTTACTCCAAATGGTCGCTTCTCCAACCACTCAACCACTGTCAAAGGTTGGCTCCGAACTTCCATATGTTAAACAACCTAATAACGTTGTCCACAAATTGATTATCTCCGAAATTTCTTTACTCCAGTTAACTAATAGAACGTCGATTTTTGCTTCTTACTCTATGAATTTTGAGCTTTTGATTATTTGAATTTTTCAAATTAAGTGTGCTAAATTTTCGTCTATCAACTTGGGTTTTAGTGGGTTACTATAAAACTCTATGTGTCAACCTATTACTTTTAAGGAGTGATTGGTTGACCACACGAGTTGTCAATCCACTTAAGTTGGCAGTTGATGTATATGACTTGGCACCACTTGGCAACTAACATGGACTTTTCCTCCTCTTTCAGCTAATCTCTCTCTCTCTCTCTCTCTCTCTCTCTCTCTCGTGGTAATTTAAACCCTCACGCCCCATGTTTCGCATAACTCTTTCTGACCAAAAACCCAATTATGGGGAAGGGTTCCCCAATTTATTTTACTCGACCTTTGTTCCTCTCTCTCACTCTATCTATTCCATTCAAATTCCTTCTTTCCTCACCTCCCATCCCCATTCAATCCCAGATAAATCTGAATTGATTTAACTCTTCCTTTTCATCCCTTTTATTTTATGTCAAGATTGTTTCTCAAGTTCGTGTTCGTCCTTTCTCTCTATCTCTATATCTATTCGAATTCATCTCTCTATTTGTGTTCTTCCGAAAGATTGTGTGCTAATTGTTCCTGTCTATGTGAACATTTAAGGTCTCTTAAACGTTCGCATTTGAAGACTATGGTCCAGATTAGAAGCTGAATTCAAATTTGGCCATCGACAAGATACAAATTTTATGTACGAATTCGAATTTACTTGTCTATGTTTTGTGTAATTTATATTGTTTTTAAGGCTAGGGTTTTTTTTGTGGGCTTTCTTTCAATCTGCGTTTACAATCTGGAATTTTTTTTTTCGATTTGTGGATACTGAAATCTTAATGAATATGAAATATTTCGGCTTGTTTATCATTAATTCCTTCCCTGCTTCTCTTGTGTAGATTTTGAATTTAACATAGGTAGTGAACAAAATTCAAGCTAGTTATTTCCATTTCTTCCCCATTTGTATTGTGTCAATTTTGAATGCAGACATTATGCTCCCTCGTTTCTTCCAATTTGTCCTTGTTTCTCCCCCATTTATTTGCTAAACTTTGTTTTTGTTTATTCATTTGGTGGGCTGAAGCTTACATGAGATATAAGGCTTGTATAAGTGTTGTTTAAGTGTTGTTATTCGTTTGGGGTTTATTCATTTGGTGGGATTTTTTCATTCCTTTTTATGATTAGCATCTTTGGGGTTTGGGGTGTGGTGATATTTAATTATTATTTATGTATTTGTTTGTTTATTTGAGTAAGTGTTTGAATTCATTTTAGCCAAATAGTTTATCAATTGCTCCCTTTCAAAAGTCTGGTGGGTCTGGTTAGATATTGGCTTGTTTTGTGGTTTGGTATTGCCATGTATATTTAATTATGAATTTATTATTCAGGTAGTAGTATTTAGTAGTAGTGATTATAATATTTATTTTGAGTCTACTATTTTTATTTTAGTTCATTATTACATTAGTGCAAATTGTCATTTTTAGTTAATGGTTTCCTAGCTTAATATTTAGTCTTAACTTTGGAAGAAAAAAAAATGAAAGTAGATATCTTGATTAACTTGAGCTTGTTGAGGTGTTTGACATACTCAGATATGACAATGTCATCAAGAGACTCTAGCTTGAAATTGCGTGGTCAATTATGTTGGACAGTTGGACGTATCAATATTGTTGTGGTCTTAAAGTTGATTTGAAGGTTTTAGAGTCACAACCCAAGATCGGTGTACTTCAAATGTCAAATATGCATGTAGTAAATTTAAGTGGATAACATTATCAGATGTGATTGACGATGGTATTGACTATGGTAACTCTGGTGCAAATTCTCGTCATGGATATATTGATGAAATAAAGGAAGCGATACAAGGCCTAAAAGACGCGCATAAAGTAGAACAAATGTATTATAGCCTAAACAAGTGTAACCTATGATGTTGTGTTGTTAATGAATGAAGAATCAAGTGAGTTTCAATCATCATATGAAAGATGTTTTTCTATTATTTTTTACGCAACAAATTTTGTATGTGAACTCTTCCTCGGCCTCGGGGTTAGATTCTACCTCCGCCTTCGCTCGGGCAACCTTGGTTTCTTCCCGGGTCTAGGTCCTTGCCCGAGGTTTGTCCATTAAGCTTCGAACTCCGCTATTTTCATTGCGTTTTTGCTAGCTTTGTGCCATAAATTTATCTTCACGATCGAGACATAAAATGAACAGAAACTAACATAATTAAGAAGCGTAATTAATTTTTACAACGATCAAGAGTATAAAGCGAATAAGTAATATTTAGGCTAAAAAACGAGCCTAAATAGTTTCAAGGTGCACGATCGTGCCATTGATCGTGCAACCTCAGTGAGTCTCAACGGAATCTTGTGTTGGAAACTAGCATACGAACGTGCGGGACTGACACACGATCGTGCAGTTTTCAAGCAATCCAAGCAGACAGCTCCTGGCGTTGGAAAGACAGCATTATCATGCAGGTCCAATGCATGATCGTGCGTACAGCAGCAATGGCAACTTCCTCTTCTCTTATTTTGTTATGTTTCTCTACTTTTTCCCCTACTCACATATTGATGTCAAACTCCACTTGGAGGGTATTATTTGTAGTGTTTTGTGCCCTTATGAATGAAAATTGTAAAGCTTTGGCTTTCTCTTCTCTCTCAATTATTGTTTACTTTATTTATTTGATGAATGGTGGTGTTGCAGGTCTTCCCTGTATGGAATATTTAGTGGCCTAGCCTTTAGCATATTCTTTGTGGGCTACAGTTCTAGGGTGATGAATTTTTCTTTATCCCAAGCCCATGTCGGGTTCTAAGATTTTTTTTTCGAGTTCTAAATCATCATCCTTTATCTTCTCCCACTTAAGCAACCTCAAATCCCACCACGGTATCCTTCATTTGGTATCGGAGCCCCATGCTAGGGTTTGCTTGAGTTTACACTTTTTAATTTAAGAAAATTAGGTTTCAATTTCTTCTTTTTATTGCTGCAGTTGAGAAATTGGGAACCCCACCCCTGTGATCTCCAAGTGTGTTGCACTTATTATTTTTGTTGTTGTACGTTGTTCATTGGTGTTCAAAACACAAAGAACCCGAGCCCAAACACTAGCTAGCTACAAGAAAACCCCCCAACTCCATAAAATTGTCCAAACACACAACGTCTCATTCCCCTCCTCTTTAAATGGATGACCCCAATGATCCAAATCAAGAGGAGATGAGCCGACAAACCGGGTTTTGTACATGTGAGTTGTTTGAAGAGTGAAAGTCTGGGGATTGGAGCTTCAAGACGGTTCTATGGAAGCGTCACTTGAGGCCATACCACTCAATTGGCCCAAATTAATGGCCATCTACAGAGTAGGCCTCGCTCAAGAAGGGGAGACACACCCTCGACCCCTCTTCGATCCCCTCCCTTTGAGCCAAGTAGTGATTAAAAGGGCTCTACTCGAACCGGGTCTAGAAGGAGAGGCAAGAGGCCCTTGATCGAGGGATGATTTTTGATGTGTCAAGGTTGACCTCTTGAAGTTCAACGGCTCCCTCGACGTGATGACTATTTGGAGTGGATCCAACTCGTAGAGCGGATTTTCAAGGCTAAGGGTTCCTATTAGTGTTTTTATGAGTGCTTGTCACATACTTTTGGGAGGCCGTGGAAATTTGACAGGCATGTCATTCACAACAGCCTAATCAACACCTACTCTTTCACCATCAGCCTTAAAAGACCACCTTAAGCCCCTTAGCTTCATTGAAACTTAAACCCGAGGTGGGTGGTTAGAAAAGAAACCTTCTTTCAGGCGAAAGACGGGATGAGAATGCTCTTGGCAAGGACAAACAACCCCTAGCTTGGTCCTTGCCTAGTGGCGAACCAATTGTGAGTGAGTGTTCCAAAGCACCAAAACTTACTTCATTTTCCCCCTTCTTTCCCTTCTCGCTACCCAATAAGCCTCCTCTTGACTTGTACTACAATGATGACGGCAGCTATGTCCTAGGTTTTGGAGCATTCCGAGTGTCGCATGTTGTTCATCAGGGTGATGGCAAGATGGAACCATCCTTAGAGAACCATCCGTGGGTGAGGTGCCTTTTGATAAATGTGTGGAGGAGTTCAACAAGCTTTTGCATGACGGGGTTCGCCCAACGAGCTACCAAAGATACACCTACATTGCCTCATTCTCAAGGTTCGTCGCCTTTCAAAGGGGCGTTGGGACTCATGTACAACCCCACAACGATCAGCGAAAAAACCGGTCCCTGGGCACCCGGTCTAGGTGAGCACCTTCCTTCTTACTTCCAAGAGTTAAGGACAACTCTTTTTCAAGAAGGGGAGTATGAAGTATCCCAAGGTGAGACCCACCAAATCCAAATCACGAGTGAGTCGCCATCCGGAGACCCCGAAGACGTGGGCGGGTCTTTTCCATTCAAAATTGGGTGCGAGAGGCACTTCAAGGAGAATCTCGGACCAAGCAACAGGGTTGGAGGTCCTCAATGGGACAATTCCCAATCCTCATAAGGCTCTCGAGACTCCTTTGACACAAATAAGACAACAAAGTCGAACATGACTTTCTTTTGGGCTTCAAACGGTGAAACTTCAACCACAAGGATATCTTGGGCATTTCCTCGACAAAATGGATCGACCCTGGTTCGACTCGGAGGCATTTTGGATCCTATTGGTCACCAAGGATGGAATGGTCAATAACTCGAAACACGGGTCGGGTCGGAAGTTTGTCACAGAAGTAACAGAGCAAAGAAGCAAGGAATGGGCCAACATATGATCGTGCAATAACTTGGCATGATCGTGCACTGGGACTTGCACCATTTTTTTGGGAGTTGTTTCAAGGTGCATGGTCGTGCAACCTAGCAGCGCGATCGTGCAAGTCCTTCCGAGAGGATCACATGATCGTGTTATCCGGGTTATATGATCGTGCAACCATAGTGAGTCACGACACGTCAAGAGTAGATAAAGAAACTGAAAACACTAAGCATTGAAAAGAAAGATCAACGTTGGGCTGGACAAAAAGCAAGAAGCTAGAGCTATCTCAAACTTAAACGGTTTCATAACAATAATAATATACATTATCTTAATAATATTAAGTTCCATCAAATTTAAACGGTTTCACATGTTTGGGTAAGACTATCTCAAATTATTTGATTTGATCAGCTTGAAGTTCTATTGTATGTTTAAAATCCCCTAACTAAAAATGACAAGATAGATACAATTAACACTAATCTTACTTCCATATGAATTTAGAGTCTTTTTCTTAATCTAGCTATTATTATTAACATTGGTCCTATGATGTATCAATAGCCAATTTAAAAGATTTTACTATTTTCTACCGAATGTATAAACCATTTATTTGTATTTGTCGTCTTACTTATAAATTTCATCGCTACTCATAATTGAAAAAAAATACTCAGAATATAACAAATTACTCCATTGAAGCAACTCCAATTTCAAATGCTCAACAACTTGCAGAAAAATAATTGAAGTTGAAGTCAGTGAAATAGTAATAGCTAATACGTTCAATACGAACCAAATCAAAATAGTTCCACAACTAATTAAACATGTCCCCCTACCAAAGTGCAATCTAATTGTTCTTGCATTAACGGTGTGATTACGAGGGATAAGGGCCTCCTTTATTGGGGAAGTTGGTATGACTCCACCTTCCATTTTGCTCTATAATTCTAAAGGTAGTAGGGACAGACATGCACTTGATCAAGACATAGAAAATGGGGAATAAGATAGACATAGAAAAGAAATTTGGACCCCCAAAAGAAGCTAAAACATAGAAATGACCATACAACGCATAACTCATCATTGACATCCTGACGCTTGTGTGCGCTAAAAGTCGTGATATTCCAAATTGAATTGAATTGAAACCAATGGACTGAATTTGCCTCTTTCATCCACCACTAGTTATCAATATTAACACCACTAGTACATGGA
Source organism: Portulaca oleracea (assembly GCA_029582165.1). Lineage (NCBI taxonomy): Eukaryota > Viridiplantae > Streptophyta > Magnoliopsida > Caryophyllales > Portulacaceae > Portulaca > Portulaca oleracea. The sequence continues at coordinate 4,376,722 of CM055878.1, read as the reverse complement.
AATGGCAAAGTGGCAGTCCCAGACGCAGCTTCTACGCGCTCACACGCTCCAACTAACCTCATCACAGTTCCCCGCTGAAACATGCCACCTTGTAGCTTTGACCCCATGCACTTACTTGGAGACTCACCCACCTTCCCTTGCCAAAAAACGTCAATGAGGTTCCATCTTCTTGGAGAGATAGTGTGCAACATACAAATTGTTAAATTCTCTCTTTTATATTATTATTTGTTATATTTGAAAATTATATATACTTAAAGCTTTACGACTATGACCTTATTCGACAAAAATAGCAGATTCAGTAGCTGATAATTGTTTTGAGTAACGGATAGTTGTTTGAGCAACAGATAGTTGATAACTGTTTACGTAGTTTTTTGTGAAGTGTGTGTTTGATGAAATAGCTGATAGAGTAATGCATAGATATAAAATTACCAAAAAAGATATATATGATTATATTTATCATTTTATCATTGTTTTCTGATAACGTTACTATTATTATTTAGGGTTTTGAACATTGATGTACTGTGCTTTAAGGGGTGACTGTTGCATAAAAACAAACTACAATTTTTTTTGGGATAATATGCACCAAAATTTAACAAAAAGTCATACTATAAACCAACACCTAAAGTATAGTATATTATCATACATTAAAATTTTATAGCGCATTATTATTCAATATTCCAAAAGTATAGCATACTAGCATCCAAAAAACATTACCATTATTTTTATCATGACCATCATCATCATAACCCTCTTAAAAAAAAAAGAAAAACTAATAATCCTAAATTAATGTTGTTCCATGTCGTCTACAATCAACTAGATTGTGACAAAATTTATAGTATGTAGTTTTATTGTTCAAATATAAATGGCCAGTAAAAGCCTTCAAAAAAAAAATATGGCCAATAAAAAAACAAAACAATGCAATTTTGCAATTAGTAGTTGGAGGGTAGCTTTGAAAGTATAAGTGCTAAACATTAACCCCTCAACTTTGACGTTATCTACAATGGTTGTGTTCAGCAGTAGCATTTGGGGTAGCGTTTAGCGTCTTGACCAAGTCAAAACTCTAATTGCATAAATATTAGCGTTCGGTAAACTAGCGTTTTGAGAAGCGTTTAGCGTTTTGAGGAGCGTTTTGTGAAACGCTAATAAAGTTAACGTTTAGCATTTGGAGTAGCGTTTCATATTTTTCGGTCAAAAAATACTCTTTGTAAATTTTATCTTTTGGAAGTTATTGATACCCTTTTTTGTCAATTCACATTAATCTACTAATTGAACCGCTAAATTTACCGAACACAATTCTTATTTGAACAGTCATCCGCTATCCGCTACTTAAACCACTATCCGCTGCTTAAACCGCTATGCGCTACATAAACCGCTATCCGCTATCTAAAACACTAATTTTGCCGAACAGGGCCAATAATGTTTAGAATATTTTGGGTTAAACGCTATTCGGCAAATTTAGCGGATTCGGTAGGGGATAGCTGTTTGGGTAGCGGATAGCTGTTGGAGTAGCTGATAGTTGCTACACTTTAGTGGATAGCTGATAGCTATTAGAATAGTCATTTGTAAAAAATGTGTTCGGTAAAATTAGTTGTTAAATTAACCGATTTAAGCAAAATTACATAAAAGGACATGATTAGTATTTTATTTTTCCATTGTTATTATTATTTTTGTTATGGTTATCATTGTTTTATTATTATTATTATTATTATTATTATTATTATTATTATTATTATTATTATTATCAACAATATTGTAATTGAGTAATCCCTTATTGATTTCTAACATAAGAAGACTAAAAGATTATCTTAGTATTTTGATAAGTGTTAATAGTAATCACTATCATAATTAAAAAAAAAAAAAGAATAGTGGGGGACAAATAATATTAGTATTGCTTTTCATATACTTTTATTGGCACAAAAATACATATACATGATAATAGAAAGCAAATGCCATTCATGCATGTTTAGTAGCCAATACTAGCTAGTGTGGGGGCAAATTAGGGATAAACACTCAAACGCTAAAAGGCATACACTAGACGTTACACCATGTAACGTTTACTAAATTCTAGTTTAAACGCTATAAGCTAATATAATACACTATTTTACCGAACAACAAAATTTAAAGTAAATAGTGTTTTGACTTAGTCAAAACACTAAAAGCTACCCAAAACGATACGTCGAATAGGGCCTAAAAACTTTGATGAAATAGAGTTTTCACTAAGTCAAAACATTAAACGGTACACTAAAAAATGTTGTTGCCAAACAGGGTCTATAAATTTTTCAATATATAAAATAATTTGTTAAATAAAATTACTATCATTAAAAGTGGAAAGGGAAATTGGATTCTAATAATATGAACTTTTGGTCATATAAGACTTAATAATACGAACTTTTGATTTGGTAATTAATAATACGAACTTTGACCCCCTGTTGCCCTAAGTAGTACGCCACCGAGTTAAGTTGAACTTAATTCGGTGGCGGTCTGACGTGGCGGCGGAGGCACGCGCCTGATTGTTTTGACTTTGTCACGTCATCCACATTGACTTTATAAAATAATACAAACTTTTTTCTCTCTAAAAATCTCAAATCTCATTTTTACTTTTCATCTTCTTCGATCACCCCCCTCCCCATTCCCAGAAAACCTAGAAAACCTAGAATTTCTGAAATCGGACATTAGGTCTCAAAATCCAGAGCAAAGAATGAAAAACTCAGTGTATAATGAACAATATCTGGAGTAAGGAATAACACTTGGTGTTGTTAGATATAAAATATCATCACCCACTTTATAAGATAAATATTTAGGAAAAATCTAGAGAAAGATAAATATATATTATTAAGAGAAAAATCTAGATACTTATCTAGATTTTCTAGGTAGCATAATATCTAGGATATTTACCAAGATGATTCTAGGTACTTAAGTAATTATCTAAGATATTAATAGAAGGATCTAGAACCCAATTAGAATTATGACAAGTGGTGTAATAATCACCATAAATTGAGGAGGTGAAGAAACTATAAATAGGAGATAGGACTCCTTATGTAAGCATACAAGAAAGAGGTGAGGCATACACACCCAAGAGAGCAAGAGAGGTGTTTAGGAGAGTTAGAGAGATCTCCCACCAAATCAAGTGAGTGTGTGTGTTAAAGTGTTGTGTAACAGTCTTGTCATATTGTTGAGTAATAAGAGAAGTATATTTTCTAGTGTACCACTTGCTCCCAACTTCTGAACAAGTGGTATCAGAGCAAGGTTCGAAGGTCCTTGTTGAGCTAGCGCGCATTGTGTGTGCACGGTCGGGGACCGAAGCACAGGGGAGATTCTGCCGGCACAGTTTGGGACTATGATAGTTGTTGGAGTTGTTGGTCTGGGACCACAAGAGTGTTGGTGATGTGCAGGGCACTTACCAAGTTGTCATGGCAGATTTTTCGGGATCGGCTAGCTCGCTTGAGAAGCTCAATGGGAGCAACTACAGTATTTGGTGTACACGCATGAAGTACTACTTGAAGGGGCAAGGCTTATGGGAGATTGTTGGTGTTGTAGAGAAGACATCACCAACGGAACCGAATGAGAAGAAGAAATGGGAGATCAAGGCAGAAAAGACAATGTTTGTCCTTTCCATTACAATGGAAGACGAGTTTCTATACCGGATTAAAGATTGCGAGACACCCGAGGAAGCGTGGAATACCTTGGCTACGCTATTCACCAAGAAGAATGAAGCCAAGTTGCAACAATTGGAAAATGAGCTTATGTCCATCAAGCAAGGAGACATGACGGTGAGCCAATACTTTACTAAAGTTAAATCTTTATGTGTTGAAATTGCAAAAGTGGACCCAGAAAGTGCAATAAGTGAATCAAGGATGAGGAGGATAATCATTCATGGCTTAAGCCCCAAATATAGCGGCCTTGTAGCGGCAACTAGGGGTTGGGCTACACAACCGTCCTTAACAGAATTAGAGAGTCTCTTGGTGAATCAAGAAGACCTAGACAAACAGATGTCTAAGGTCTCAGTAGAGGAGAACGACCAAGCTCTCTTTACTAGAAGGAGAGCACCTAAGAGCCAAGGTAGAGTCACATGGAGATATAATGGTGATGGAGAACCATTGGAAGGGAGATCACCAAGGTGGAAACAAGGACAACGTAGAGGTCGTCCATATCAAGGGGGAGCATTTCAACCATGTGACGATGATGATGAAGATGAAGAAGAACAAGAAGAAATAAAATATGGACGAGACGATCGATGCTACAAATGTGGCAGGAAAGGTCACTTTGCTGAGATTATAGATCACCTCCACTGGAAGGTAACATAGCAACCTTCAAAGATTATGATAGTGAAGAAGAATGGGACTTTCAAGCATCATTAGCGATAGAAGAGTCCATCCAAGCATTCGAGGCTAAAGAGACCATTCAAGCATCCGAAGAGATCAAGGAAAGCATTGAGCAAGGACTCAAACAATCATCATCAGAAGAAGAGCAATGCTTGAGTCAAGAGAAAGCACCGCAAGGTGAACGCGTAGAAGGAGAAGATAAAGATACACTATTGGCTGGAGAAGTTCAACAGCAACTACCGAGAATGAGGAAGACGACACAAGAGCAGTATCCCAAGAATGCGGATACAACTATAGTGAAAGAATCATACACGAAGAATCAAGTATGTGGAGATTCAAAATCAGTTCACATGAAGGAAAACGTTAAGAGGAGATACCAATGTGTGGACGGAAGACCAAGAAGAAAATATCAACAAGAAGACTCTAAGCTGCCTGAAGCTCAAACAAGTTCAGGCAAACCTCACGAAGATGACATTGAAGGAAAGTGGGTGCTGAGGGGGAGTGTTAGATATAAAATATCATCACCCGCTTTATAAGATAAATATTTAGGAAAAATCTAGAGAAAGATAAATATATATTATTAAGAGAAAAATCTAGATACTTATCTAGATTTTCTAGGTAGCATAATATCTAGGATATTTACCTAGATGATTCTAGGTACTTAAGTAATTATCTAAGATATTAATAGAAGGATCTAGAACCCAATTAGAATTATGACAAGTGGTGTAATAATCACCATAAATTGAGGAGGTGAAGAAACTATAAATAGGAGATAGGACTCCTTATGTAAGCATACAAGAAAGAGGTGAGGCATACACACTCAAGAGAGCAAGAGAGGTGTTTAGGAGAGTTAGAGAGATCTCCCACCAAATCAAGTGAGTGTGTGGGTTAAAGTGTTGTGTAACAGTCTTGTCATATTGTTGAGTAATAAGAGAAGTATATTTTCTAGTGTACCACTTGCTCCCAACTTCTCAACAGGTGTTTCACACTAGTTACTCCACAGAGATACGACAATCTAGACAACAAAGATCCAACCTACAAAAGCGCACCTAAATAAACCTTTCTTTTCTTCAATGCACTGGGATACTCGAGTTCTACCCCCTTCTCCACCTCTCTCTCTATTCACTATATGATACCCGTAGTTCTACCCCCTTCTAAAAGAAAGACAAATCTGGAAAAAATTGTAGCGTAGCCCGAAAATGTCCGCCAAATGTTCGACAAAATGGCTAAGAGAGACATACGCAGTAGTTCAATTCTTGCAAAGTTGTAGGCAATTACTATAGAAATTCAAGGCTATCAAATTTGTATCAACGTCAATGGAGGAGGGTTCAACTTGGATGGATTCAGCAGAAGAAGCATCAGTTTGAGCAGGGTTGAGTGGAAGAAGGGTGGAAGCAAGACGACGAGCTTGAAACTAGGCATCGAGGCGGTTTTGTTGTTGACAGAGGATTTAAAGTATGATGTTCTCTTCTGTTGGTCTGATATCAGGTGGGTCGAAGAAGCAGTCTGGGTTTGAATTGAGGTTAATGAAGAGTTTTTGTTAGACCGAAATTGGGGTTTGAATTGAGGCTACGTTGGTCCTTTGATCGTCAACATTCACAATTGGGGAGTGATTTGAGGTGAGGAAGATGAGATGAAGATGTAGATCTAGATGAATCAGAATTAGATGATTGAGAAAATTAGGATTGAATAGAGAGAGAAATGTACATGAGAGTAGAGGAAAATTAAAAAGTAAAATAAAATAAAATAATGAGATCTCATCCACTTGGCAGTCAAACTAACAAAATAAGTCAAGCTAAAATTTTCTGGTTGCCATATCATCCCACCACCGAGTTAAGTTGACATACTATTGGGAGCAACATGATATCAAAATTCGTATTATTAATCACTAAATCAAAAGTTCGTATTATTAAGTCTTATATGACCAAAAGTTCGTATTATTAGAATCCTATTTCCCAAAATATAATATAGTAATTGTTAATAAAATAGTATTTAAGAAATTATCGATCAAATATTAATATTGGAGATCGTTATACTCAACAAAAGAACAAATAATATGAAACAGAGGGGCTATCATGTTGGAGCAAGTTAATCATGAATTATAAAATTCTATTTAGATTACTTGTAATTACAAATTTATTTTGAAAAAACTTACATTCCATTGTTAAACTGAAAGTATAAAACTTCATTATTGTGTTAATTTCATTTGAGGAAAATTTCATACAATAAAAATAGACTTGTACATTTCCAACTTCTCAACAACTTTTGTAAAATAATCTAAACTAACAACTTATTTTAGAAAAAAAAAATTCTAACCTATGAACACCACTACACCAGTCAGAGTTACAGTGACCGTTGCAGTATTGTCTAAATCCTGACAAGTCTCTCATAGTCATACATATGGAATTTTCCTTCTTGTGTGTGGACTAATCAATGAGCCAAACATACCCTAACGATTATCCTAACTGATGTCCACGGATGGAATTTTTTTTTTCCAAAATAACCTCGTTCTTTTATATGTGGACCAATCAATGAGCCAAACATACCCTAACGATTATCCTAACTGATGTCCACGGATGAAATTTTTTTTTCAAAATAACCTCGTTCTTTTATATGGTTGGCTACAGTACAGTGCGACGCGGTGTGAATAGTGAATTGGAAAAGGTTGTGATGGATTTTAGTGGGTTGGAGAAAGCTGCGGTGGAGTATGGTGGAATATGAAAAGTTTAATTTTTAATGAAAAAATAAATTAAATTAGAAAAAGTAGATTGTGGTGGGTTGTGGTGGAATAAATTGCGATATTGTATGACACTACAGTCTACCAACCGCATAAAAGAACGAAGCCTAAAATATTAATTTGAAATATTTTATAAAATGGTTGATAATCAGAAAAAGCAAAAATCCATGTCTATCATATGAAATTTCTCTTCTTTTAACTAATAGTTTAAAAATCTGAAGTATTTCATGACAAATTAAAGTCCACAAATATTTTTACTTTATTTGAATCAAGCTAAACTCCACAAATATTTTTATATATCAAAATCAAAGAATATTATTTGGAAATTACTCACCTCTTTCCATTTTATCATCTAAATTTATGTGTCATTTATACTTTGAAAATTTTAATATTCTATTATACAAACCTATTACGGTTATATCCATAACCAAAAACAAAAATGTCATATGAATATAGTGTTATTGTTAATCAAAGAATCTAATAGTATAATATTAAGGGTTTTTGGTTCAAAATAATCCAAAGTGAGTGGTTGAAAATAATCCAAACTAATTTTTTGGCTGAAAATAATCCAAACTCTTCACCTATTTACTATAACTAAACCAGAATTGAATTCCGACGTTGCAAAACTGACTTGGCACCGTTGAAAAGTTCGAACTCGAATTAAAATAATATTAACCCACTGCATCTTTGAAATTTTTAAGAGTGTCAAGTCAGTTTTGCGACGTCGAAATTGAATTATGGTTTAGTCAGAGTAAATAGGTGAAGAGTTTGGATTATTTTCTGCCAAAAAGTTAGTTTGAATTATTTTCAGTCACTCAGCTCTCACTTTGGATTATTTTGAGCCAAAAACCCTAATATTAATGTATAGGCATGTTCTTTAGTTTTGTCGGATTATCTGTGTTTAACTTAGGCTTCGTTTTTCTATACGGTGCGGTGGAATTTGAAAAACTATGGTGAAGTTTGATGTGTTGTGGTGAGAGTTGGGGTAGGTGGGGTAAGTGAGGAGAGAATATAAAAAGTAAGAAGATATTTTGTTAATGATTGTGGTAAAGTGTGATAGAATATTGAGTAGTGCGGTACGACATAAAAGAACAGAAGCTTAATCTTACCTTATTTTACAATTAAAAAGAAGTAAACTTACTTTTAGATAATTTATATTTATTTTTTTTATCCAACGAATATGTTTTATTTAAAAATAAAAAAGAAAAGATAATATAACATTTATCTATTTCTATTAGTTTTTTTACCTAATTTTTATAATTTAATCTAATCTTAACTTACCTAACTTAACCGGAATATATGGGGGATGTTTGGCTACCCAGCTTTTTGGGTAGTTTTTAGCTTTTTGGATAGCTTTTAGCTTTTTGACCAAGGTTAAAAAGCTACTTGAGGTATTTGGGTAAGTAACTTTTTATATTAGCTTTTTGAACCCAAAAAGTTAGTTTTCAAAAAGCTATTTGATGAAATATTTTGATTTAGCTTTTCATAAAAAGCTAGTTTACCAAACACTTTTTCTGCAATCAGCTAACCCAAACAGCTAAAGTCAAACAGCTAATCTAAGAAGTTATCAGCTCACAGCTATAAGCTACCGGCTACCAGTTAAGCAGAGGCATGATTTTTAAGTGCTCCGTGTGCGATGGGGGCGCAGGATAGTGGAGGGAGGTGACCTGGTGCGCATATTTGAGAGTGAAGGTGGAAAAATGACAGCGACGACAGACAGCAACCCCATTTGAACACAAGGGGTAGGGTTAGGGTTAGGGAATGACGAAGACGACGTTGCTGACTTCATCATCGACTGTACCAAGAGATATCAACCCACTGCAGATGGATTATAATGGCGGGCCTCTTTTACATTATTATATATTATCGTAACACTACCCACTTAGCCAGCAAATATGGTTTTACTTATACATACGCCCTCTCAACTCTCACTACGTCTCTTTCTTTTTTCCTTGACGACAAATCCTTTTTTACATGGGGCGTGATTGATGATGTATCAGTATCATGCATACTTCTTAAAATAATTCCCAGATGATTCTATCTTTCATCCTCACTTGCTCCTTCTCCCTATTAATTCCTCTCACTCCTCTACTCCACTATGGATTCTAGGGTTTTCCCCATTCTACTTCCTCCCTTTTCCATCCAAACAGGACTGTTTCCGTCGATTTCTTGTGTTGGCTTGTCCTTGTGATCAATTTACGACTCAGGTCATTTCTGTTACTATCCTGAATTCATTCTCAATTTTACTCTGTTTTTTATCTGTAAATTCTTTATATTTATTTTGTTGTTCAATAATTATTATTTGTTTCATACCTTACAGCTGTTGTCGTTTATGAATGATTGGTATGATGATTATGATAGCTTCTTTGCTTCTTCCAATAAATTGAAAAACTTTTACCTTAAAATCTTGTATTTGCATCCTTCTTGTAATGAGAAGTAGAAGACAAGAAATATAAATACTTGGAAGTTCACGCTACTCTGACTTCTGAGATTGCCCGCACACTCTGCCCCCTCTTTTTTTTTGGGGGTGGGGGGTGTTCATGTGTAGCTGTCAAATTGGGTTCATATTCTTTCTGTCGAGATATTTTATTGCTTTCTATGAAAACTATCTCGAAGAGCTTATCTACTGAAGAGCTTATCTACTGGTTCTTATGATTCCAGTCGCGTCATCTATCTAATTGTGATAAAGTTATGGCAGATACTGGGTATTGCTGTGCAACAGGGACTATGATATCTGTATCCAGATGATACACTTGATGTCAGTTCTAATTTTCATCGGTTCTTCATAGGGGTGTTTTTTTTTTCCCTCTTTTTTTTTTTTTTTTTTTTTGTGGGGGGGGGGGCCCCCCATCATTCTGCATATTTGAAGACTTCCATGTTCAATAAAAAACCTCTTGGGGTAACATGCTATCATGATCAACATACATTTGTATGTCATGGATTATTGGCGATCCAGAATCATGGGTTGGAACATAGTTGCTCCATTGCCATGCCAAATTATTTTATATCTAATCAGTAGTAGCTTGAACCTGAGTAAGTGCTTTCAAGCGTTGATTACAGAAAATATTTGAATCCCGAGCATCTGTACAAGTGGTACCATCGTGTGGTTTGAGGCTTAAAGACTCAGTGATGATAGCTTCTTTTAACAGTCTTGAAAACTTACATGATAAATTAATTCGTGTACATGTAGCATATGAAATAATTATTCAAATTGTTTATCTTGATTCCAACATGCATAGATAAAGCTTCTTTCTTAATTTTGGATGTCTGAAGTATGGGCTTTGCCAGCCTTTTGAATACAATTCAATACATACCTTGTCAATATAAGTGACTGTTTTCTTGTGACTCATCTACTTTGCCCCTGTTTTGCTGATGTTACCCTGAGTTGGTTTCTGGTATGCATTTGTGGATATGTTTAATGTAGATACAGAAGCTAAATAAATTTCATTCATTTTCTTTTTGACAAGCAGGTTAGCGTCTGCTCAGTTTGTTGTGTGAAGAAGGATGAATATATATGAGCCTCTCAACCAGTTCAGCCCGTGGCTAGACTGTTATAGAGATGACGGATGTCAAGTATCTCCATCAGCTATTTTAGAATTGGACGAAAATATGGACAGCTTGGTATAGTTCACGAACTTAATATTTTACTTCAACTTCAATTTGTAGCTTATTATTTATTAACTTCAGAATCCCTAGTCAGAGGATGCATCACTTGGAGCTTTGCCACCTTCAATTAAATATGATCAAGAAGCTTCGAAACCTCCCGACAAGGTAAAAAAGAAATAGTTCATGTATTTGATTCTAACCATTGATTATTCCAGTTCAGTGGGATACCATGCCATAGGGCTCATTTCTTATCTGGGTAACATGAAAAATAAAACTGCCCATTCATTTCATTTGCTCTGATTGCTGGTTGCATAGGTCTCATGTTGAATTTGCCGTATGCATTGGTATTTGGATTTGGCTGATCTGCCAGGTTTTGTGGGGGAAATGAGAGAGAGGTACAAGGATAGAAGTTGTGCTAATTCCTGCCTGTCATATAGTATTATGTGGAAGGCATGGCATGGCATATATATATTGGTTGGAGTGAAACTGGATTATCGTTGTTACTTATATTTATATTCTAAAACTTTTAACTTGCTACATCAGATCTTTGGTGTAAACTTCCCCGTCTATCCTACTCACATTGATCCAGAATTGCATGTATCTACTGGTGTCTGGATATTAAGAAGCATAGACAACAATACATGACACGGATACGGCACTACATGACATGCGTACACATGGATTTTAAAAAATTCAGGATATGGTATGCATAGCGGATATGTAATGTGAAAACATATTTCTTCTATTCGTGATGTGTTTATGACTTCATGTTTTTGGCATTGGAGAGGGTTGTGTTTGGATGAAGACAATTGCAAATTTTATGATCTGTTCTTTAGAGGGGTAAGGTAAGGTTGGATAAAGTAAGATTAGTTAATTTTAGGTAAAAGTTGAATTTGAGTGTTGAAAATATGGGTGAAAAACGGTAATTCTAAATCATGATTGTAGCAAACGAACCATCTTGACTTAGAAGTACGGACACTTCACCCAGCTTCACATATCCATATCTGATTCGTATCGGACACTCTCAAAGACATGTCAAACATAAGGAGCATAAAGAACTAAGCTTTTTGCTATTGGTATTAGTTGTATGCACTAGCTATGTTCCTTGGAGTGGTAAATACTTCATTTACCCAACCCAGCCCAAATTTACCTGTTTTTAACCATAGTTTAACACTGACAGTTCAACTTTTGCCTAAACTTATCCAATCTTACTTTACCAAACCTGACCTTACCTCTCTAAAGTAATCTTGTCATTGTGCTTTCAGAATATTTTGAATTCTCTAGCTTGCTGATTTCATTGTTCAACAAACAGGCTCTCATTTGCTTCGATTGCAGAGTAGGTCTTTGGAAACAACAGGACAAAGACGAGAGTCTTCTTCAATGTAATACAGTCTATATTGATGCATGCATTCAAAGGATTTCCTGTACTGTTTTATTTCAATAGTGACTTAAGTGATAGGAGTATAGGACCTTGGCTTGTTGAAGTTTGTGACTTTTTTCTTCTGTAACGTTATGCAATTAGGCAAAGCAACAAGTATTTCTCTTTGATGCTATATTGCCTTAGGTGCATCATGTGTGCTCACTTGTTTTCTAAAATGATGCAACTAAGTAAACATTAGAAGGCCCTGTAGTTACCAGTGAATGGTTGTTGCAAGAGCTGTTTGATGTAATGGTATAATTTAGGGCAACCATTCATGGTTGTCCTTTTAACGTTGGCGAGATGTGGATTTTATTCATTTTTCTAATTTTTTATTTGATTTCCTGTTTTAGGTGCAAAGACGGCTTGCACAGAATCGCGAGGCAGCTCGTAAAAGTCGCTTGAGGAAAAAGGTGGGTAAACACATTCTAGAATTTCATGCCTAAAAATTAGCTGTAATGCCTATTTAATTGATGATCCGAATATTGTTGGAGCTTTGGGATAGGCGTATGTCCAGCAGCTCGAACTGAGCCGTTCGAAGTTGATACAGTTGGAGCAAGAGCTTCAACGTGCAAGGCAACAGGTATTAAGAAGAATCCTACTGTCTTATTGATTGATGATTATCAAACAATTGCCATTGTATCCAACACTAAAGAACATCAGATGGTTCATTCCAGGGATTGTATATTGGTGGTGGGGTAGATCATCTTTCACAGTCAGGGGCTGTTGATGCAGGTTTGTCTGCCAATACATCTACAATGAAGCATATGTCATTCTTATATGTGAATACCTGTTTGCTTATGAGTTATGATCTTGTTTCCTTGCAAGCCATTCTACCTACTGAGTCATAACTTATTTTTGACACAATCATTGAAGAGTTCAGTTCACCCTTTTTTATTTATTTTTTTAATATTAATTGTAATGACTCATGTCTCTAGGGTCCGTCGGAATCAGCCTCTTCATGCATTTTTGTGCATGGGGGGAAGACTGCCTACATTTGGACTTCCTCAGACCCCACATTAGTGGGACCACACTGGTCGGTTGTTGTTGTTGTATAATTTGTAATGACTCCTGAAATAGTAACAGCAGTCAAATTGACTCAATTGCTTTTCGTATGAACTTGGTGTCAAAACATCCCTTTGCGTTCAATTTGGTACTAGGTAATCCACTTTGTAGCATCATAGTATCCCCTTTACATTTTGTAGTCAATCTTACCCCTGAACTACAAGGGATTATTCCCATGGCATTCTACATGTAAAATTTGTTGATTTGTCACTGTCCACAGTAGAAGAAAACTTACTTATGCATTTTCCTTTGATATAATCTTTAAAAAATATAGGGAAAAAAAAATCAATTCCTCTCAGAAACGCCATGCAAGTTTGGACAGAATAGTGGAGCTCTTTGATTTGAAGAAAAGTTGTTTCAATTGGAATCTGTTCAACTTTAATCTAAGATATACACACAATTCCTTCAGCTGCCCAGTGGACAGATTTTTTGTATTTGTCTGCTGTTTGGAAACTGTTTCTTGTTGATTTGAATAATGAGAGAGTACATGTTTTTCAAACCAGACAATATTTATAGTAGGGAAAGAATTGGACACTGGGATTTAGAACTTGGCAGTATAGGTCATGAGTAGCTCTAACTATTAAACAGAACTAAAGTTTGTCAAACTTACTCCCTTCTAGTTTTTGGAATGCAGCTAATCCTAATGATCTCCAAAATTTGATTATTCTGGGTAGTGTCTCATTGCAACCCATCCAGTCTTTCTGTACCATGAACTGATGAAAAAAAGTAGACAACAGAGCAGCATTTTGTGACATTTATGTTTCATAGTTTCTTGATACTATCTTTTCAGGGCCGAACAAACCATACCTATACAATTAGTGTACAAACTTTGAAACTAAGATAATCTTGTTGTGCTGTCACATGAAATGAATTTACACATTTACAAACTGAAATTCTATAGTAAGAAGTAGAAACGATAGGGGTACCAAGTTACAGGTTTTGCAGTCTTTCTAAGAATTAGGAATTGCTATCTCATTTATGCATCTTTTTCCAGTTACTTTAATTCCAATTCTTGCCATCTCTTTCTCATTATGTGTTCATTGCTCGGGCAATTATTTTGTAGGCATTGCAGGATTTGAGATGGAGTATGGACATTGGGTTGAAGCTCAGAATAAACATATTTGTGAACTTAGAAGTGCACTGAACACTCATGTTACTGATGTTGAGCTTCGGATTCTTGTAGATACTGGCATGAGTCATTATTTCGATCTTTTCCAGTTGAAAGCAACCACAGCGAAGGCTGATGTGTTCTATCTTATGTCTGGCATGTGGAGAACAACAGCTGAGCGATTTTTCTTGTGGATTGGAGGATTTCGTCCATCAGAGTTGCTAAAGGTGCTATATAAGTTTGCATTTTCTAGTACTTGTGCTGGGCGCTGTTAACTGCATAAAATACATGTCTATGCTTGGATGTGAATCGTGATTTGCTTCCTATTCCAAAGTAATTATGCTCTTAATCGTCAGAAGTGGTGAGGCCTAGTGTTCAATTGTTGTAAACAATTAGCTTGTGGGTAGTAGTGGCACTGATGTTTCTACTCTACCATGATGTTGATGATTAGTGTGGGATGGACGAGGGTTACTAATTCGTTTGGTTATATTGGTAGAATTATGTTGATATCCTCATTGAAATATGACCTGTCTTTGTTTTCAAAATCCATATGTTTGCAGGTACTTAGGCCACAGCTTGACCCACTGTCAGACCAGCAAGTAATGGATGTTTATAACCTTAAACAATCATGCGAGCAAGCAGAGGAGGCACTTTCACAGGGCATGGAAAAGCTCCAACAAACTCTGGCTGAAACTGTAGCTGCTGGTCAATTAGGTGAAGGAAGTTATATTCCACAAATGACTAATGCCATGGAGAAACTTGAAGCTCTAGTATGCTTTGTAAACCAGGTACCGTTTTAGTGTTTTTTGCTATTCCAGTTTTAAACATTGAGTTTCCTTGGCAGTTTCTTGAACTCCTTTTTGGTTCTAATATTTCCCTTCAGGCTGTCTTCCTAGAAAAAAATGCACTTTCCCCTGCTCTCAAAAGATAAACAAAAAACAGGAACTGTTTTTGAAAACTCTCTTCTTTTGTTGGATTTATTATGCTTTTTTATAGAAAATGATCTTACTCCATTATGTCGTATGAGGCTGCATTCCCCTTTGCTTGGGAGAGTTTCACTGTTTCAGCAATAAGGGTGTTTTCCTCTATTTTTTTTTCTTTCCTTTTTAAAGGTCCTCTCACAAATTGTGGCCTTTTTGCTTTTTCTCAAACCATCTTTGGTATAAGCAAGCGCTAGTATCAGTGGAAAGGGGATTTTCCTAGAGCCAAATGTCGCTTAAGAGATGGTTATTCACATAAAGTTGCATAGAATAAGGAGAATATGTATCAATTGCATTGGGCACTGATTGCCCTTAGGTTGCATGCTTTGTGTTTTAACTCAAGTTGGCTGGAGACTGCATACCTTAAGCTAAGCTAACTACTCATATGTGGCTTCATAGTAACTTTTATAAGTTTCTGTAGTGATGGTTTAATACTGAAAGTCACTAGAATCTGAAGAAAATTGTGATCAATATGACGAGTTTGATAGAGACTTAGAGAGGTTGGAGTTGTTATATCCGTGGGATTAAACATGTATGAAATTACTCAAGGGGAAGAACAGTGTGTTGTTCTGAGTTTAATTGGTTGGGTTTGATTCTTCCCACTAGGCCGATCACCTTCGACGGGAAGCTCTACAGCAGATGCACCGCATTCTGACCGTACGGCAAGCAGCTCGGGGGTTGTTGGCACTGGGGGAGTACTTCCAACGTCTAAGGGCTCTTAGCTCCCTTTGGACTAGCCGTCCTTGTGAACCAGCTAAAGCTTGAAGGTTAGCAATGAAGTTGGAAGCTGTTCACAAGGTCAGCACTCATTTGTCGTTGAAAGAACATTTGCAGTACGAAAATGATGTGGTACTAATGTGTAGCTCTACTTTGAGCAATCCCCAATCCTTATGCAACCTCATTGAAACGAAGCTGTATATAAAATTAGCAATTATGATTTTTGATGCTTCAACTTAAAGCATTCGTGGATGTTAAAATTTTGATACCAAAAAGTTTGAGATATGTTGTTTGTGTGGAAGTAATAATACTAAGTTTGTACATAAAATTGGTGATTTTGTTGAGATACATAAATGGATGGCCCTCCTATATCATATGAGTTACATACATCCCTACATTGATCATGTGATTTTGCTGCTGCTTCCGTTGATGCAATTCAATTTTTTCTCAACTGTGGTGCCATGAAAATTCAGATAGTTAAATTCATTTTTCAAGAGAGACGTCAAGCATAAATTTGGCATGTAAGGAAAATTGAATTTATGGGAAGCCGATGGGTACATAATCATTTAACAACTGAATTCTAGGGTTCTATTGATCAGATTACAGTCTTCAGACTTGTTGGGTCCAGCCTTATATGTAAATTAGCATGTATTGATCGGTCAACTAACAAGTGACTTGATACAGGAGGCATTGCTAGGACAAGACAATGATTTCTATGTTGTCAAAGCTTTAGGAGTTCAATGATTGATCTCAAACATGTACTTAGAGATATAGAGGATATGGATACTCTATTACTCTCTTTATGTTGAAGTCGCCTTTTAACATGTCTCTCAATTCAATCTTATGCTGCTGTTGGTAGCACCTTAACATGTCTCTCAGTTCAATTTTATGCTGTTGTTGGTAGCACCATAACATGTCTCTCAGTTCAATCTTTATACCATAACAGTAACAAAAATGCAGTAAGGAGATTGCCATGCCAAAAGATGTCAACCTATCCTTGGTTTTGAGTTCCAAGGCTATCCGTTGATGATTGTTGGGCCTTGATTAAAGCATGTGCATTGACTCATACACATGCTTTCTTAGATAAAAGATTCGAAAAGATTGGTACGCTGGTTGCAGCAATGTGCAGGGGTTTGCTGCTTGCTCCAATTACAAATGTTATTAGGGATCTCTTGCAAGGTACTTCAAATGCAAAGAATTGGGAGAATATTGTAAACAGTAGAATTTGGGACCTGCTTTCTGCTTAGAAACTCATCTTGCCACCACTTCTTCTTAATTACAACTTGAACTACCCCGAGGTCCATACTCCTCCCTTGTTTCCCAAGCCAAGAGGGTGGCGTCGAGTCACACCCGAGAGGAGGTCCAATTTGCCCAAGATCCAGGAAGCCCCAAGCTATTGCCGGTCATCATATTGATCGACCTCGAGCCCTTTGAGTGGCTCGAGAGCATTCATCAACCCCGAGGGCTTTTGGTAACTCACTTCCTAAGGGTGGTTGGTTATTTTGTCATCAAGGAAGGGAAATAAAACACCTTGTGAACATTTCAGGGCGTCACGTCCGCGACACTCTGCGTTACGGCCGCGACATCCCTTGAACGTCAAGCAAGCTGGGAGCTAAACATGTGTCGCGACCGTGACATGAAATCGTCATGATCGTGACAACATTTGTCACGCCCGTGACAAGGTCCCTAGCTTTAGGAGCTGAATAGCACGTCACGCCCGCGACCCTTCGTTTGGAGAAATCTTTGGGGTCAAAAATCACCCAGGGTCATGACTGCGACCTCCCACGTCACGGCCGCGACATGCCTTTTGAGACGACCGCAACCTGTTTGCTAGAGTTGTGCCCAAAATTCCTCGAGCATCGTCACGCCCGTGACGGCTGGTGTCACGCCCGCGATGCGCCTAGAGTTTTCTTCTGTCGCGGCCGCGACCTCCCCTGTCACATCCGCGATGCCCCTACTCTTTCGTGGCTGCAGCTCGATTTTCCCCCCTTCTTTTTGCCCCCCTTTGTGTATTCCCCCTTTCGTCCGTCCCTTAATGAATTGTAATACCTCTCTAGGAGCTGATTTAATGTATTTAGTTTGGGTCCTTTTGTCATTTGGCCCTTAGCTCCCCTCTTCTCCCTCTTTGTATTTAACCATTTACAATAGTTTGAAAGAGGCATTCAATGAATGTTATTCAATATACAAGCTGATTTTTCTCTCAACTCTCTACTTCAAATTTTTTCTTACTTTAGCCTCAATCCAATTGTGGTGGTGTTCAAGCCAAATCCTTTATAGAGTTGTGGTGGTTGCAACCTTTATAAATTCTTGGTGGGTTTGATAGTTCTTGGGTGGTGGCTAGCCTTTACCCTAAGTCCATATCTAGTGTGAAAGCTTTATTCCTAGGGTTTGGTTGCTACATTCATCATCATCATCATCAAGCCATCTACTCAAGCATCCTTCACCGACCATGACATCCTTCATCTAGTATCAAAGCCAAGGTTAGAGCTTGCTTGAGTTTTCTTTAATTCATAGTTAGGGTTTCAATTTCTTGTTATTGTAGCTAGTGATTGGGAAACCAATCCCATGTGTATCTCCAAGTGTACTGGAGTTATTATTGTTGAATTGTTGAATAATTGTTTTTACCATCATTGTTGTTGGAGAATTGAGGTGTTTTGTTGGAAGTCTCTTGTGGTTGTGTTGGTTGGGATAATTGGTGGTCATTGATATTGTTGATGTTAATTGGAAAATCACAAAGAACCCAAGCGAAAACACTAGCTAGCTACAAGAAAACCCCCTAAACTCCTTAAATTTCCCAAAACACTTTCTGTCCCAACCTCTCTTTTCGATATGGGTGATGAAACCAATCTCAATCGAGAGCCGCTGTCGTAGTCCCCAAGACACGATTTTGGAAACCCAAGTCTCTTCCATTGAGAGGACTCTTAAAACTCTCATGACTCAAGTGGAAAACACAGTGGTACACCTATAAGGCCCACCTCGAGAGGCACGAAGGAGGTCAACTTGTAGTCCTATCCGTCTTCCTCCCACATTTAGGTCAAGTGACGACGATAGAGGCTCCTCCCGAAGATATTGTCAACGGGAGACGGATGAACGACTCTCGCGAGATGAATTCCATGATGCTAAGATTGAAATTCCAGTGTTTAATGATTCAACCGACCTCGACGATTATCTTGAGTGGGTCCAAATCATGGAAATGATCTTCAACACCAAGGAGTATAGTGATGAGAAGGCTTTTAAGATCGCTAGTTTGAAGCTCACCAAAGTCACCTCTCTTTGGTTCAAGAATATTAAAGCTCAACGGGTTAAGGAGGGTAGAGCCAAGATCACCTCGTGGATAAGCTTGAAGCAACTTATGAACCGATGATTCTTGCCTAGTACCTATAAGCAAGAGATCATGACGAAGCTCTTCTCCCTTACGCAAGGGAAGAGAAGCATTAGTGGTTACATCAAGAAGTTCGAGCAACTCCTCATCAAGAGCGATCTTCAAGAACCCGAGGAGCAGACCATGATGATGTTCTTGAATGGTTGGACTCCATTATCACCGAGAAGATTGAAATCCTACCCTACTACTCCTTGGACGCGCTTTATAGTTTGGCTCTTAAGGTTGAGAGGCGAAGGAAGGAGAAGGCCGCCACCAAGCCCTTGAATCGGCCCTTCTTTCTGCCTCATAACCGGACCTCATACTCGAGCACCTCGAAGCCTAACGAAGCTCCTAAATTCACACCTTTCACTAGAACTAACAAGGGAAAGGGAGTCGCTATGCCTTATCTTACTGAGCTTCCGCAGAGGATGGAGGGCAAGAAATGCTTCAAGTGCCAAGGGACGGTCATTTCCAAGCGATCGTTGAGGATCGGGTTTAGTCCGACGATGATGATATCTATGCAAACCGTGGAAGGCAATGCCCTTGTTTTGAGGAGGGTATTACATGCTCATGAATCCCCTCTTGAAAAGGCTCAACGAGAGATGATTTTCCAACCACGGTGCTTCGTTGGAGGAAAGGTGTGCAATGTCATCATCGACGGGGGTAGTTGCACACTTGCACTTGCACCAATGTCACCTCGACTCTCATGCTCGAGAAGCTTGGCTTACTTTTATTGCCCCACCCCAAGCCGTACTCCCTCAAGTAGTGCAACGATCAAGGCGACATATAGGTAACGAAGCAAGTCCTTGTCAATTTGTCTTTCGGTCCTACTTACGATGATTCCATTGTTTGTGATGCGGTCTGATGAATGCTTGGCATATCCCTTTGGGGCGACCTTGGCAATTCGACAAGCGTACCTTACATGATGGATTGAAGGACACCTACACTTTCTCCTATGGAAACGATGGGGTTAAGCTACTTCCTTTAGCTCCACATTAATATTACCTCCAAAACTCGGGGTGGGAAGTGAGAAACCCAAACACATGAGTGAAACACGGGTAGAGAGGGTCCTATGCAAGGGGAAGGTCGTTCTTGCCTTACTCCTCTTAGAGGCAAACAAATGTGAGGAAGAGATACCCTTACACCCTCTCGTGGCTCCCCTCATTGCCAAGTTCAACGATGTCTTATCCATGGATTTACCACTAGGCCTCCCCCCCCCTATGCGTCATCAAGCACCAAATTAACCTCATGCCCGGGCCCCTCTTGCCAACAAGGCGACCTATCTATGCAACCCGCAAAAGACCAAGCAACATCAACTACAAGTGGACAAGCTCATGTTTAAGGGCTTTATCGGAGAGAGCATGAGTCCGTGTTCCGTGCCCGCCCTTTTGGTTCCCAAGAAGGATGGAACCTACCGGATGTGCGTCGATAGTTGAGCTATCAACAACATCACCATCAAGTACCGGTGTCCTATACCGAGGCTCACGATATGCTTGTTGAGTTACATGGCTTACACATATTCTCTAAGATCGACCTTTGGAGGGGGTACCATCAAATCCGGATGCGAGAAGGTGATGAGTGGAAGACGACCTTTAAGACCAAAGGGGGTTGTATGAGTGGATCGTTATGCCTTTTGGCCTCTCCAATGCCCCGAACACCTTCATGCACGTAATGAATGAGGTCTTGAGGCCCTACATCGGCAAGTTTGTGGTTGTGTACTTCGACGACATCCTTGTCTACTCTAAGTGTGAGAGAGATCACCTCTCGCACTTAGAGTCCTTCTTCAAGGTTCTACGTCAGCAAAATTGTTTAGTAAGCTTGAGAAGTGTGAATTTTGCACTCTTCAAGTTACCTTCTCGGTTACATTGTGTCGGATGGAGGGATCTCGATGGATCCCTCGAAAGTCGAAGCTATTCGTTCATGGCCCATTCCCTCCACCCTTACGGAGGTAAGAAGCTGCCATGGTCTAACTTCTTTTTATCGCTGGTTCATCAAGGGTTTTAGCACCCTCATGGCCCCCGTCACTGAATGCATGAAGAAGGGCTCTTTTGAATGGACCAACGCGGCCCAGGGTGCGTTTGAGAAGCTTAAGGCCAAGCTTTGTGAGGCTTCGGTGCTTGCCCTCCCCAACTTCTCACAAGTTTTTGAAGTTGATTGTGACGCTAGTGGAGTGGGCATTGGGGTCGTCCTCATGAAAAAACAACGCCCCATTGTCTACTTTAGCGAAAAGCTCACTGGTTCAAGGAAGAACTACGCCACGTACGATAATGCCCTCGACCATTAGTCCCACTACTTGAGGCCCAATCAATTTGTTCTCCACTTCGATCATAAGGCCCTCAAGTTCTTAAACGACCGACACAAACTCAACACCCGCCATGCTAAGTGGGTGGAATACCTTTAGAGCTTCAATTTTGTGGCCAAACATAAGAAGGGAGCGTCAATGTGGTGGCTAGCGCTCTTTCTCGGAGACACGCCCTTCTTTCATTTGTAGAAGCTCAGGTCGTTGGTTTCCAACATATGCAAGAGTTCTACAAAGAGGATAAGGATTTCAAACCTCACCTCGAGGGCAGCTGAAGCGTAGCGCGGTGGGGGAATTGATGACTTTAGCTTGAGTTGTATCCTTGCTTCAACAATCAAACATTACTTGAACAATAAAGGAAAGGATATGACCTTGAGCTAGGTAATCCACAACTCTAGGCCTAGCAATCCACAATGATTATCCAAAGTAATCCACTAAATAACCACAAGGAAAGACTTGCAAACACCACAATCCACAAATGGATAGGTAAACACAAGATTTTGAGAGGAAACTTAGGGAAACCCAAACCAATGAAATAGCATGTTCATAATCATCAAAAGTTGCCTAGAAAAGAGTGCTAAACGCGGCTTCGACTCGGGCGCGCCAAAAACTGACTCGGGCGGGTCAGTCGACTGTCCCCAACAACTCGTCGCTGGCTGAAGCAGGTCGCGGGCGCGACCACCTCCTGCAGAAACTTGTCGCGACCGTGGCTCCTGGCGACTCGGCCGCGACTACCAACTGCCGCAGGTGTCGTGACATCTCGGACAGAGGCAAGGCGCGGGCGTGACGCCTGGTGACTCGGGCGAGAACACCGATTGTTCCCTTGCTCCTGGCGACTCGGCCGCGACTACCATAGTTTTTGACGTTGTAACTTCCGGGGTTCTTCCAAGTCTCGACACTCCTCATTCCCGGGATGACCCATCCCGGTCCCACGGCCTCCGAGGTCGTTGACAAGTCCCAAGCCTCTCCTTACTCCAACAAGGATGGCTCGCCGAGGCCACGATAGTAGGATGCTCACCACCCCACCTTTTATGAAGGTGTAACGATTCTTGAAAACGAGTGGGTGAGCAGTTTTAGACCGGTGATGGCGGGTCGGGATTTCATCCACCTTATAGTTAACCACAATCCCGGCTATGAAAGCTTGGCACTGAACCCGATACAATTCAGCAGCAAAGGTCCTTTCGTGCTTCAAGATTGGTTCCATTTTAAGGGGAACAAATTGTGCATGCCTAACTTCCTGTTGAGGAAACTGCTCATGACGGAACCTTTCCCATCGAGAAGGAAAAACAAACTCATGCCATGTAGCGATGGACCGTTCTAGATCTAAGAGAAAATCAACGATAACGCCTAAAAGCTTGATCTCTCGGGGGACATGGGGATCTCCTCTACCGTCAACATTGGCGACCTCTCTCCTTACATTAAGAATGATGAGCCCATTGAGGATTTGAGGGAAAATCTTTTTCAAGAAGGGGAGGATGAAGTATTCTAAGGTCCGTACTCTTCCCTTGCTTCCCAATGCAAGAGGGTGGCATCGAGTCGCACCCGAGAGGAGGTCCAGTTTTCCTAAGACCCGGGAAGCCCCAAGCTATTGAAGGCTGTTGAAGACAGGGTCAAGGTCCTTCACCTGCGCATCCACGATGGACCTTAGTGATGTATGCAAAGTCGCTAGGATCAGAGTGACGACCTCACAGACACCAAACGGACACATACACACTGGAATCTGGGACCTCACAATGGATAATCGAATGGAAACAGCTCCAAAACATAGGATAATAATCAACCAGAATCGAATGGATGAAATGGGTGAGGTGTGAAATAAGATCGGATGAGCAAAAACAACATGAGTAACCTCCTCCAAGATAGAACTCGGTTCACCACGCACCAAATGACATCAAATGGATTGAAATGGATAATGAGGGATAGGAAAAACAGAAAAGGAAAGATAGGCTTGAGCTCAAGCTGATATAGGCACACCACAGCTAGAACATCAAGGGCAATGGACTCGATGACCTCAATGGATACAGGCACACCACCATCGAAGCTACCAAGCTCTACACCCACCACAAGGATTGCCAAATCCTTGATACTGTAGTAGAATTAACAAAATTTGAGAGGTTAACGTCACACATGGCATCTTCATGAAGCTTCTAGAACAATTGGAAGGCTCTAGAAACATCACACATGGCGCTTTCTTGTTGGAGCAGTATTCCTCACGTGGGCAAGGCTGGATAATCACCTCACGAGCTGGAAGGACCTCAACTGCTTGAAAGTGGCGTCTTCATAGAGGGCCTCAATGACCAACACCTCACTGAATTAGAAAGACCTCAACAACTCAGGAAGTGAAGTCAACAAGGTGCAAATAGTCTTCCTCCAGTTAGGAACGTCCTTGGACATCCAAATTCTCAGCAGACTCAAGATGGAGGTCCTCATGCGCATATTCAGATTGCATAGAAGATTAATGACCTCCAATAAGCAGAAGATGATGCAACCTAAGTGAAAAGACCAAAAGGACCTTGCTGAAACACCAAAAGACAAGCTAATCCCGAATGAGGTCCTCATGCACGTACCCAGATTGCAATAGTTGTGCAGAATGCAAACGACCTCCAAATGGATCAACCTTTGGCATTTAGAATGTCTTAGTAACACACTTCCTTGACCTCCAAAGAGAAGAGAAACACAAACCAAGTTGAAAAGAACAATCAGCTCTAGATAAACGTCCTCAATGTCCAGATAAACATCCTCAATGCATGCCTAGGTTGAAATAGTTCTGTGGAACCCAAATAACATTCGGACCATGTAAGCTTGGACATTATGAATGACCTCCAAGGGACCAAATGTGAGTGAGGCCTCAATTCTGAAGTGTTGAGACAATAAGGATGGCCTCACATCAGGTGAATGACCTTTGATATAGTCAAGGACCTTCTGGGATTCATGGATGGCCTCAAAGCATGCTGACACCAAATGAGGTTGTGAGGGCTGATCTCCATCATCCCGCTCATGTTTAGAAAAGTTTGTCCTCAAACTTGGAAAGTCCTCTGCCATAGAATAATATGGCCTCAAAGATATACATCAAGAATAGTATGGCTTCAAGGACATTGAACCGCCTCCAAAAGGATCAACTTCAATATTGATTACTCCAAGGACCTCAAATGAGTGCTCTAACCTTAGCAACAACTTGGTAGAATCACTCCTTCTCCCATATGCCTTTGCCTCATCTCCAACCATGGTACTAGCAAGATGTTCCAGACATTGTATTGATGTGTTATCCATCCATTCAACATGAAACATAAATATCAACCTCAGAATCTTGAAGGCCTCATTGGGGTTTATTGAGTGGCTGGGTTACATGGGAAAAATGATACCAGGGTCAAAAGGCTTTTGTAACATCCTTTGTAGGGTAAGACTTGAGGGTAGATCATGAAAAGGTTTATCTGTCCTTGTGAGGACCAACGAATCACTGATCAGAATAAGGACCTCAACCTGGTTAAGGATCTTCAGAAACCATAGGTTCAAGGATAGAAACCTAGGTTTATGGGTTCTGAGGGTTGGCTCTTTTGTGGAGGGTAGTAATGTGAAAGTAAAGGAACATGGAAAGTAGGTTTCGGGACTCCCTTTGTTGAATAGGAAGTTATTTGGTATGAGGGGTTTTTTTGGGGCTGTTTTGTGGGCTAAGGACAGTGGTGGCTTGAGTGGAGGGGTAATAGTAGGATTTATGACGAACCAAGGTTGGTAAGGAATGTGCATAACAGTGCTTGACTGTCTGGAGGGCCTCAAAACAGAACAGTTGACAATTTGAGCAAAAGGATATGCGATATAGATGCTTCTCTTGCTAAACATGGTGAAGGTATGACACGATAATGTGCCTCCTAGCACAACTTCCATAGTAAACATCCAAGGCATACTCCCCAATATAGAACATATGATCAAGGCCTTAACAACATTCCACACTAATCCACAACAAGCATCATCAAGGCTCACAAAATTAAGATAATATGACTTCACTGCTCTTCCACTATCTTGACTCAACCAAAGTTGTATAATCATGATAACCTTCTCAACACAACACCAAAGCACATGAAATTTCACAAAACATGCTTTCATGAAACTCCCATTTGACCAAAATATTCGCAAGTATGCTTCATTCATGCCCAACAAAATAATGTAGTAAGAAAATTCTTGAGATCCCATACCTTGACCAAAATATTGAACTCCAATCAACTTGAAAAGAATCAAGGCCGGAAAATCAACGTCAACAGTAAAAACAATGAGCTCCTCCACTGAGTTTGTTTGGGGCTTGATACTCCATTCATCATACTTTGATCTCCTTCGCTTCCACCTCTTTCGCTTTGGTCTTTTTATCACCTCCAAGTTCACCCATAAAAGTGACCTTGGTTGGAAATAAACCAACTCAACATTGAAGCCATTGGAAGCTTCATTCTCCATTCTCATCCTTGTAGCACCCAAAGATGACATGATGTTCATAATCACGTGTTGAGGTATAGATTCTGCCAAGGTCATTGACTGATAGAACCCTATGGTCATTGACTGTGTCAAGGACAGACGGTCCTCAACCTCCTCATCATAGACAGGATCCTCCAAGGGTTCATTTACACACTCTTCTTCATCAAGATCCTCTACTTCCTCATCATATCTAGGAAGATCTAGATTGACTTCTTCTTTCTCCTCTAACCCCTTATAATCTTCTTCATCTTCATACTCATCAAAAATAGGTTGGTGATTAAAATTCACCTCGTGTTCATCATCTTGAGATTGCACCTCAAAAGAAAAAAGGGCCTCTACAACTTCTGTCGCATCATGATTCTCTGATTCCTCTCGAATTTGATGTTCCTCCTCTTGAATCAAAGGTGGTTCAAATGACTTCATGGAATCATAAATAAATTTACACAAATTTATCTCCAATTGTAAGATCTTGATCTCACGCCTCAATCTCCTTTCCTCCTTCAAAATTTGATTCCTCTCTCGATATGAGGGTTTGCTGAAAGTCATGGCTGCTGGGTTTTTTTTTTTTTGTGGCTACGTGTTTGGGCTAATTTGGGATGTGATTAGACTCAAGGGAATCAAAACTCACTCACCAAGATGGTAGCTAGCTCTGCAACCTCCTGAGGTATTCTACTACAGCCCAACATCACAATCAACACCAATATACTCCCTCTAGGATGAAACTCAGCTCTGATACCAAGTTGATGTATGCAAGGTCACTAGGATCAGAGTGATGACCTCACAGACACCAAACAGACACACACACACTGGAATCTGGGACCTCATAATGGATAATCGAATAGAAACAGCTCCAAAACATGGGATAATCAACCAGAATCGAATGGATGAAATGGGTGAGGTGTGAAATAAGATCGAATGAGCAATAACAACATGAATAACCTCCTCCAAGATAGAACTCGGTTCACCACGCACCAAATGACATCAAATGGATTGAAATGGATAATGAGGGATGGGAAAAACAGAAAAAGAAAGATAGGCTTGAGCTCAAGCTGATACAGGCACACCACAGCTAGAACATCAAGGGCAATGGACTCGATGACCTCAATGGATACAGGCACACCACCATCGAAGCTACCAAGCTCTACACCCACCACAAGGATTGCCAAATCCTTGATATTGTAGTAGAATTAACAAAATTTGAGAGGTTAACGTCACTCACAAACAAGAGGCTCAATAAGGCACTCAAATCTTATATTTCATTTATCAAGTTGTTTCTTACAATGACCTCATAGTGGATATATATAAACCCAGCTGAGATATCTAATTAGGAGTTTCTTGAGCAAAAAGAAAACGTCCTAATCTTGCTTAATTAGCTAATTACATCAGAATAAGACAAAATGTAACTAACTTATGAAGCTTCTAGAACAATAGCAATGAAGACTAATAAAAGCATCACACATGGCATCTTCATGAAGCTTCTAGAACAATTGGAAGGCTCTAGAAACATCACACATGGCGCTTTCTTGTTGGAGCAGTATTCCTCACGTGGGCAAGGCTGGATAATCACCTCACGAGCTGGAAGGACCTCAACTGCTTGAAAGTGGCGTCTTCATAGAGGGCCTCAATGACCAACACCTCACTGAATTAGAAAGACCTCAACAACTCAGGAAGTGAAGTCAACAAGGTGCAAATAGTCTTCCTCCAGTTAGGAATGTCCTTGGACATCCAAATTCTCAGCAGACTCAAGATGGAGGTCCTCATGCGCATATTCAGATTGCATAGAAGATTAATGACCTCCAATAAGCAGAAGATGATGCAACCTAAGTGAAAAGACCAAAAGGACCTTGCTGAAACACCAAAAGACAAGCTAATCCCGAATGAGGTCCTCATGCACGTACCCAGATTGCAATAGTTGTGCAGAATGCAAACGACCTCCAAATGGATCAACCTTTGGCATTTAGAATGTCTTAGTAACACACTTCCTTGACCTCCAAAGAGAAGAGAAACACAAACCAAGTTGAAAAGAACAATCAGCTCTAGATAAACGTCCTCAATGTCCAGATAAACATCCTCAATGCATGCCTAGGTTGAAATAGTTCTGTGGAACCCAAATAACATTCGGACCATGTAAGCTTGGACATTATGAATGACCTCCAAGGGACCAAATGTGAGTGAGGCCTCAATTCTGAAGTGTTGAGACAATAAGGATGGCCTCACATCAGGTGGATGACCTTTGATATAGTCAAGGACCTTCTGGGATTCATGGATGGCCTCAAAGCATGCTGACACCAAATGAGGTTGTGAGGGCTGATCTCCATCACTTAGGTTTTAATGAAAGCCAAAATAGACGAAACAATAAAGGGGAAGTATACTCTGTTTTTCTGGGTAAATAAAGTATTTGATTTTCCTCTCCATATTTCTAACCAGACTAATCGATTGGACTATCTATTTTGTTGGAAATAATCGATGAAGAAAATGGAAGGAAGATAGAAGATTGGATGGGAACAAGAAAGGAAAGGACCGTTAGATTGAAGAACCAAATCTAGAAGATATTGACAGAATCAATATATATAATTAAAGAATCAGATATGGAACATATTGACAGAATCAATCAAACATGGGAAGAATCCGTTGAGAGAATTGCCAATCAAGAAAGGAAGCAAACTATAAATACATCTCAAATTACCTTGTGTTAGATTAGGCGATTCCACAAAAGTAATCGCAGAGTAGGAAATCCGGGGGATTTCTGAGTGTATAGCCATTGGTTCCAAGGTGAAGGTAGCCAGTAAAGGACCTCTGGTGAAGGTGTAGCCGAGGTCCTTGGTGAGTGTTCAAACATGTTGGTGAGCTGATGTGTAGCAGAGTCTTGACGGATTAAGAGTTTGTGACTTTATGCTTCAATGTAATCCATCATGTTCCAAATCGCCGCTAGGGTTTTTTCCTACGACGATCCTTATCTGTAGATGACTCAAGCACCTTCAGTCTTGGTCAGTGAACCTATTAGTAACTGCCTTCAGGCTGTTACTTCTTACTTTTGTCTCTAAGTGTAACTTGTTCTTTGATTGATATAAATATAATGAGCTATTTCAATTACACTGTGTTTTGATCCTTGGTTTGAAACCAAGGAAGTTTTCTCTAACGTCCTTACCTAGTATGTAGAGTTTATTTATCAAATTCACCCCCCTCTTGGGTTCTTGCGAAGGCCATCCTATGGATCGGCCTTGAGCCCCTTTGAATGGCTCGAGAATGTTCACCAACCCCGAGCGTTTTTGATAACTCACTTTCAAAGGATGGTTGGTTATTTTGTCATCAGGGTAGGGAAATAAATCAGTTAGGAACATTTTAGGGCATCACGACCATGACACCCTACGTCACGCCCATGATAGCTCTCGGACGTCAAGAAAGGTGGGAGCTAACCATGCGTCACACCCGCGACGGTCACGTTACGACCGCGTCATGAAATCGTAACTATCGTGATAGCATTTGTCACGCCCGTGACAAGGTCCCTGGCTTTGTGAATTGAATAGCACGTCATGCCTGCGACAAAATTGTCGCGCCCGCGACCCTTTGTTTGGAGAAATCTAGGGGGTCTAAAATCGCTTAGGGTTACGGCTGCAAGTAAAAATAGATTCGTTCAAGAAGGGCTCCAAAAGATATCGATCGTAAATGAGAGGATTGGTTACAGAGAAAAACGAAAAGGGATTCGTATTCACATACATGGAAATTATATATAAACAAGAATAATCGTTGATTACTATTTGAAAAAATAGAAATGGATGTTGGGGGAGTAATAAGACCAAGGTTGTTAAAATCGGGATCCTAACTCGAAACTTTGGGGAAGTTAGAATCGGAAATTAGCCCATGTAGGATCGTGGATCGTGTGTAAATAGTAGAATCGTTTCGAGGATTTTGGACCATAAAATCGTAGGATCGTAAATCAGGATCGGGATTTTAATAACTATAAATAAGACTATTACAATTACGATACTCATAAAGAAAGAATCATAATAAATGCAAGGAAGAAGCATCTTTCATCCTGTAACGAAGAGTTTGAACTAAGATTTCTAGATGGATAATTTAAATGTAAGAATTTGTCCTCGAAAAAAGGAAATATTGAATGAATTGATCGCAAATTATTAGATTTTACTATTTTCACACGTCACGGTCGCGACATGCCTATTATCATGACTGCAACCAAGGGGTCGCACCTACGACCTTTCCGCTGGAGTTGTACCCAAAATTCTCCGAGCATCGTCATTCCCATAACGGCAGGCCTCACGCCCGAGACGCGCCTAGAGATTTCGCCTGCCGCAACCGCGACCTCCCTGTAACGGCCGCGACACCCCTGGTCTATCTTGACTTTAACTTGATTTTCCCCCCTTCTTTTTGCTCCCCTTTGTGTATTCCCCCTTTTTCCCCTTCCTTAATGAATTGTAATGCCTCTCTAGGAGGTCATTTAATGTATTTAGCTTGGGTCCTATTGTCATTTGGCCCTTAGCTCCCTTCTTCCCCCTAATTGTATTTAACCAGTTACAAGGGTTAGGAAGAGACATTCAATGCTATTCAATATACAAGCTGATTTTTCTCTTAAACACTCTTTACTTTGAAGTCTTGTTGACTTTATAGCCTCAACCCAATTGTGGTGGTGTTCAAGCCAAATCCTTTCTAGAGTTGTGGTGGTTGCAACCTTTATCAATTCTTGGTGGGTTTGATTGTTCCTGGGAGGTGGCTAGCCATTACCCCAAGTCCATATCTAGTGTGAAAGCTTCATTTATAGGGTTTGGTTGCTACATTCATCTCCATCATCATGAAGTCATTAACGCAAGCATGCTTCACCTATCATGTCATCCTTCACCACTTCATCCAATGTTGAAGAATGATAAAATCTTTGACTGGGTCATCTATTATTTAGTTAATTAGTTTGATACATTTTAGGCTCTATTGCAATTGTGTTTTTAGTCAATGAAGTAGTGGGTCAGGTTGTTGGAGTAGAGGATTAGATTGTTGAAGTATTAGGTAAATGAATTCAATTGATTGCTTTATTTGTTTAGCTTGTATATTAAGACATTTGTGCAATGAATCAAGTGCACTTTTATTCAGCAAACACATGAAGGCTTTGTTTTCATTATCCTCTGTCTCTTTTTGTTTTTTTTTTGTCTATGCTCCTTTGTATTTTTGCACAACGAAGTGGTATTAGAGCTTGGTTCAAATGGAGTGTAAGTGAGAGCCTAAAATACAATCAGATGGCTAACATTGGTTCGAGTTCTTTAGCTCAACCTCTGATTCCATATTCAACACGTATAAATATTATCTTTGGAGTCTCGAAATGTAGACTATGTTCAATCTCAAGAATTATGGGCTTTAGTGGACAACGATTACACACAACCTTGTTAGAAAAGTATGAGATCAAGGCTTTGGGAAGAAAGAAACTGAGCCGTGGAATAACCACTGCCTTGAAAGCGAATTCGGCTCGACCTAGGTGCCAATCGAGAAAAGCCGGTCGCTCCCCAAGGTTAACTCAGTTAGCCCCTGGACACGTGCACTCGTGGCTAGGAACTTGGAGTATGGAAGAATGTGTATGCCCAGAGAAAAGAAAAGAAGAGAAGAATGGTTGTATTTTCTGTGTGTTCAAACAACAACTAGAACACCAATTTATAGGGAGAAAATAGATCTGATGGAAGAGGAAACTGAAAAGACAAAGAACTTAATGGCAGGCAAGAATCAAGGAGTAATAAAGGGCAAGGCGTAAAATCTGGATCGGAATTAATTCGGTCAAAGATATTATCGCCTATCAATTTAATGACTCAAAAAATATCAAACCGAATCAAAACCACCCGACCCACGACCTGCGGCACGCGTCGCGCCCAGCCTGGACGGACGGACGGACGACGGCGGCGGCGCGCGTGCGCGTGTGGAGGCCCAAACCAAGCCTTCCTCCATAAAACCCACCTTCAAGCCAATACAATAACCCATAGGAGAGTGGAATATTTAAACCCACTTAAAACTCTCCAACCCTTCCTATGTGGGACAAAGGGAAGATAAAAAGAATGAGAAAGAGCCTTGTTGCCATTAACATAAAACCTCCACAATTAACAATCCCCCACTAATGGCATACAAGGGAAAAGGAAAAGAAAAGAAAGAAACCTGGGCAGAAAATGGGTCAGATACTTAGGCGTCAATATCTTTAGATTTGAATTGACACATTAGTGGAGTGAGGCAACAATTAACAATCTGACAAGTGGATTAGGCCTTGAACTTGTAAGGGCTTGATTGAGACCCCCACAACACATATCAACCCTGAAGAAATCCATACTCCGCGATAGAAACATTTGCGCCTTTATGGCCATACGCATACCTTGGGACTCATAAGCGCTCTAGAGAGATAACCTAAATCTCTCATAGAAGGTGGCCAAACCTTCACACTTACGTAGGTAATTCTATCAAGTCCATCTCAACATGGACCACCACAAAAGTGACTATGGAACTATTAAGAGCAAACAGCTCAACCTCTCATTCTTCAATCGGTGAATCCATCAGTGCATCTCACAGGCACCCCACACAATGGGCGTGGATTCATAGAGAGAATAATCTCTACCTTAAAAACACTACTATGCACCATAGGGATAAGAATGTAGTGCACCTCGAAGATTAGTATGGTTTCGTTTGACCAAATAATTGGGATCCACCATACCTCTTCAAGCTATAGGCTTAAGCCCTATCCCCCTCGATGCTTCGAGAACAACTCTTCTAGTCAACCCCTTAGTGAGTGGATACGCCAAATTCTTCTCAGATCGCACATACAACAAGGACATGACACCATGTTCCAGCAATTGTCTCACTGCACTATGTCTCACACGGATATGTCTTCTCTTTCCGTTATAGACACGGTTATGTGTCACTCCAATTGCTGCCTGCGAGTCACAATGTATAGAGATAGGTGTCTTTTGACTTTCCCATAGTGGCACGTCTGCTAATAGACCTCTAAGCCACTCTGCTTCCTGACCTGCCAACTCAAGAGCAATAAACTCAGATTCCATGGTGGAACGGGCTATGCAAGTCTGTTTAGCAGACTTCCATGAAATAGCCCCTCCACCCAAGGTAAAAATATAACCACTAGTAGAACTAACTTCATCATTATCAGAAACACAATTTGCATCACAATATCCTTCTACTACAGCAGGAAACTTATTAAAATGCAAACACCAATCAATTGTACCCTTAAGATACTAAAGCAAACGATGAAATGCATTCCAATGTTCTTGACTAGGGTCATGTGTATAACGACTCAATCTACTCACAGCATAAGCAATATCGGGACGAGTAAAGTTCATCAAGAACATTACACTTCCTATGATTTTAGCATATTTAGATTGAGACACACTAGGTCCGTTGTTCTTCTTCAACGAAATACTTAGATCATAGGGAGTTCTAACAGGTGTCACATCAACATGGTTAAATTTCTTTAACACTTTCTCAATATAGTGGAACTGACATAAAGTATAACCAGAATTGGTTTTCCGAATTTTAATCCCTAAGATCACATCAGCTTCACCCATATCTTTCATTTCAAACAAAGAAGACAACAAATTTTTAGTCTCATTGACTACAAGCAAATTTGTACCAAAGATCAACATATCATCAACATATAAGCATATGAGCACACAATCTGATCCAATCATCTTTGAATAAACACAAGAATCAGACAAATTTGCTATAAATCCATTTTTCACAAGAGAACTATCAAATTTCGCAAACCACTGTTTGGGAGCTTGTTTTAGACCATAAAGGGATTTTTTCAACTTACACAATTTATTCTCTTGACCAGGAACCTCACAACCCTCGGGTTGAGTCATATAAATTTCTTCCTCTAAGTCACCATTAAGAAAAGCTATCTTAACATCCATTTGATGCACAACAAGATCAAAAATAGCAGCAAGTGTAATCAAAGTTCTAATAGTACTTATTTTGGTCACAGGAGAATATGTGTCAAAATAATCTATCCCTTTCTTTTGATCAAAACCTCTAATAACAAGTCTGGCCTTGTATTTATCAATTGATCCGTCGGCCCTTAATTTCTTTTTGAAAATCCATTTACTACTAATAGGTCTACAACCTCTAGGCAAATCAGTTAATTCCCAAGTTTTATTAGACTCTAGGGAATCTATTTCACTTTTAATAGCTTCTTTCCAAAAAGTTGCGTCAATAGACCTAATAGCTTCTGCATAAGTTTTTGGATCTTCTTCAACAAGAAATAAAGACACAAAATCCTCAGTCAAGGCATCCACATCATAACAGTTAGAAACTTCAACTAGAAAAGCAGTAACAAAATCAGGTCCAAAATCATTAGTTGTCCTTTGCCTCTTACTCCTTTTAGGTTCAACTACTACATCTCTAATATTAGAACTAGAAGAAGGCAAGTTCACATTTTCAAGCACATGATCAGGCACAACATTAGGCACAACATCAACTTTTGAATTAGACACATTCTTTTTCAATGGAAATACATGCTCAAAAAACTCAGCATCTTTATATTCAAAAATAGAATTATCATTTAAAGACATAAAACGATAAGCAGCACTATTTTGAGCATAACCAATGAAAACAACATCGAAAGTCTTTGGGCCTATGTTGGTACGTTTATGACTAGGCAAAGCAACTTTAGCCAAACACCCCCACACTTTAAAATAATTTAGGTTCGGGGCATACCCTTTCCAAAGTTCATATGGGGTCTGGTCCATCTTTTTATTGGGAACTCTATTAAGAACAAAACATGCAATTAAAACAGCTTCTCCCCACATATTATCAGGTAATCCAGAACTTATAAGCATGGCATTCATCATTTCTTTAAGGGTACGATTCTTGCGTTCAGCTACACCATTCTGTTATGGTGTATAAGGGGCGGTAATCTCATGAATAATACCATTTTTCTCACAGAAAACAGCTAAAGAAGTCGAATCATATTCACCACCCCTATCAGACCTAAGCCTCTTGATTTTCCTGTCTAGTTGATTCTCAACTTCTGCCTTGTATTTTATGAACATTTCTTCGGCCTCATCTTTAGACTTTAAGAGGTAAACTCTCGTATATCTAGAACAATCATCTACAAAAGTAATATACCATTTCTTTCCTCCTCTGCTCATTGTGTTCTTGAAGTTTGCTAAGTCCGAATGAATGAGTTCAAGCAACTGAGTTGATCTAGTAGTTACAGATTTGAAAGGTTTCTTAGCAAATTTTTCCTCAACACAAACATCACATTTAGAACAATTTTATGTGCTAACATTCGGAATTAGTTTCATGTTCTTTAGTCTATTTAAAGAAGCATAATTCACATGTCCAAGTCTACCATGCCAAAGATCAACAGACTCAGCAATATAAGCAGAAGTAGAAGCATTTCCATTAGCATTAGAAGCAACATTCAGAACATATAAGCCATTGCTAAGATACCC
The DNA here is from genome assembly GCA_029582165.1 of Portulaca oleracea. NCBI lineage: Eukaryota > Viridiplantae > Streptophyta > Magnoliopsida > Caryophyllales > Portulacaceae > Portulaca > Portulaca oleracea. Next base: position 4,341,203 of record CM055878.1, on the reverse strand, counting down.
CTTCCCAACAAAAACCCCATTACGAAGTATAACTATTTTTCAAGGAGACTACCGGAAACTAAGTTTCTACGAAGGGAAGGGACATACAGCACATTGTTCAGATATAAAGACTTTCCAGAAGTAAATTTAAGGAGAACCTTTCCTTTACCCAACACCGCTGCTGTGGTAGCATTGCCCATGAAAACTTGTTCACCATCAGGAACTTCATCAAAATCATGCATCAGCTCCTTGTTAGTGCAGAAATGTCTGGTCGCGGTATTGTCCAGAATCCATTCAGTGTTATTGGTAACGAGATTAGCTTCCACCGTTACTGCACAAAACACTTCAGAATCTTTAGTCAAGTTAGCTTGATTTTGTACACCATTCTGTCCAGCGGGTTTCTGTTGGGTCTGGTTCGCTCCCTTGCGTTGTTTACACTGATATGCCTTATGGCCTGGTTTGCCACAGACATAACAAGTAACTTTAGGCTTCTGGATTTTACTGCCAGGCTTGTTCATTTGATTCTGATGCTTAGACTGTTTCTGATCCTTCTTATTTTTTCCCTTGAACCTGTCTTTATTAGATTGTACAACAGATTCAACTAAGTTAGCTTTAACAGAATTCAAAGAAAGAGAAGTCATCTTATCTTTCAGACGATTTGCTTCCTCAGTCCTCATATGACTAATTAGCTCTTGAAGAGTCAGATATTTCTTCTTATGCTTGAGATGGTTCCTGTAGTCAGCCCATGATGGTGGGAATTTCTCGATCAGAACATTTGCTCGCAAAACCTCGCACATCTTCATTCCTTCATTCAGCACTTTAGCACACAGGTTCTCATAGACATGAACCTGTTCCATAATGGGTTGATCGTCAAGGATCTGGAACTGCAGCCACTTGCTAACCACGTACTTCTTTTTCCCAGCATCGTCAGCACCATATTTGATTTCCAATTTCTGCCATATAGCCTTGGCTGACTTGAACATGACGAACAAATCAAACAGCGGGTTCGTCATATTGTTGAGAAGATAACTTCGGGCCACTTTGTTGTCTTTCTCTAGTTTCTTCTTGGCATTCTCATCGAGCGGGACAACTGGAGTTCTTGGAGCAATAGGAGTCTGTTCTGGATCATTTTGAGGAGACGGAGCATCTGGATCTTCGATATGTGGAGACGACAGAACATAATCGATCTCCAGTTGCTCCAGACAAAGAAGCAATTTCTGAGACCATCGCTTGTAGTTGGTTCCATCGAAGGGCTCGATTCTGTAGATTTCAGCAAGGGATTTTTGTGGGGAAGCCATTGATCAATTCGCTTTCAAATTGTTAGAAAAGTATAAGATCAAGGCTGTGGGAAGAAAGAAACTGAGTCGTGGGATAACCACTGCCTTGAAAGCGAATTCGGCTCGACCTAGGTGCCAATCGAGAAAAGCCGGTCGCTCCCCAAGGTTAACTCAGTTAGCCCCTGGACACGTGCACTCGTGGCCAGGAACTTGGAGTATGGAAGAATGTGTATGCCCAGAGAAAAGAAAAGAAGAGAAGAATGGTTGTATTTTCTGTGTGTTCAAACAACAACTAGAACACCAATTTACAGGGAGAAAACAGATCTGATGGAAGAGGAAACTGAAAAGACAAAGAACTTAATGGCAGGCAAGAATCAAGGAGTAATAAAGGGCAAGGCGTAAAATCTGGATCGGAATTAATTCGGTCAAAGATATTATCGCATATCAATTTAATGACTCAAAAAATATCAAACCGAATCAAAACCACCTGACCCACGACTTGCGGCACGTGCCGCGCCCAGCCCAGACGGACGGACGGACGGCGGCAGCGGCGCGCGCGCGCGTATGGAGGCCCAAACCAAGCCCTCCTCCATAAAACCCACCTTCAAGCCAATATAACAACCCATAGGAGAGTGGAATATTTAAACCCACTTAAAACTCTCCAACTCTTCCTATGTGGGACAAAGGGAAGATAAAAAGAATGAGAAAGAGCCTTGTTGCCATTAACATAAAACCTCCACAATTAACAAACCTAACCGACATTAGCTCAACCTGATTAACTTTTGTGAGAGCTCTTCAAGGATGTCAAGGCCATATGCCTCATCTAACCTGCATTGGATGATGTGACATTTCTAAGAATTATGACTGCCATAACTTCAATCAAGCATGAGAAATTTTGAAGCAAAAATTTTAGGTGACAAAAAGGATAATTGGTGTAAAATTAGGAACTCCGTCCAGAGTTTGAAATTTTTGCCATGGCTAGTAAAGAGTATGTTCAAGAATTTTTGCCTAGGGTATCTGGGATTGTTTCCAAATGAAAACTTATAGTGAAAATGTTGGGAATGAAACTATTGTGTGTAAGCTATTGAGAAGTTTAGCCAAAAGCCTATATGAAAAAGTTGAAGAAAATGAAATTAAATTTGATACCTAAAGAAACAAAACCCCATCAAGCCCAACGATTGTTGAGTGGCTTGTCCTTAAGGATGACAGTTAGGTTCAAATCCGTAGCGAATCCACTTCGATCCACAATAAAAAATCCGATCCAAGTCCAGCAAATAGAAATATGAATCTGAATCCAATTAAATAAGTTTGACTCCGATTATAATAGGAGAGGATATGGAGGTGATCACCTCGATCCGATTAGGTCGGATTAAGTCCGATTAGAATAACAAATAGATAAAAAAGTTAGAAAAATTATGATATGACAGAATTTGAGAATTAAGGGGAGAATTTGAAGCTTAGTTTTTTTTTTTCCAAGGAAGGGCGCATTGCCAGTATTTTTCACCTGTTATATTTCTGGTGTATTATATATTTTTTGTTACATAAAAAATTATTTAGGTTTGTTGTTGGTGTTCTATTTTTCACAAGTCATGAGTATGATATATTAAATTGCAACAATAATGTTGTCAAAAAATAGAAAATTAAAAAAAATAAATAGTACAAATGGTAATTGGATCTCTAATTATAATTCGAGGACGTCCACCTCCGATTTTAATCGGAGGCGGAGGTCCACCTGACCTTTGATTAACTGGATTTGGAGGTGGACCTCCACCTTCAATTATTAACTGAAGAGAAGGTGAAGATACCCATCTCCGATTCTCCTCCCATCCGTTGCCATCCTAACTTGTCCTTCCAAGGGAGTTCAAAGAGGTGGTTATGTCAATGAGAGGAAGAGAACCAATCATGGTCATGCAAATGAGTTTGTTCCAAGGTGATGTCAAAAAGAATAAAGCAAGGATGTCAATGTTGCCCAACATGGAACAAACTGGGTCTAACTGATGATCATATTAAAAAAAACAGGAAGTTCGAGATAAGAATGACACATTGGTGGGCGTTGGGGTCAGGGTCATTGAAACGAGGTTTTGTTCGGGGTAGATTTCGGGTTAGAGTAGGGGTGTCATATTCACCAGGATGGTGTTTAGGCAAACAAGACATCAGTTTGGTAAGGTTTTCAAGGTCCAAAGCATTAAATAAATTAATAACAATTAACCCAACCCAACCATGAATTGAAAAAATTAACCTGAAAAATTGCAGATATGAAATTTTAACCAAACTAATTATGCCATGAAACTATTGAAATTGACCATTCACTTCACTTCACTTCAATCAATGCACTTGAATCAATAATTTCTTCTTAACAAACAAGAAAATGTGTGATTTGAATTGTTAAGATTGACCAAATCCTCATTTGACCGGACAATTCAAGAAACCTTAATCTTTCTCTTTCACTAAAAAAATGGGATTTGGGGTGAAAACTAATGACAAGAATTGAAAATGCAAATAACTAAAACTATAGAACAAGAAGAGAGAAAAAGAGACAAGAGATTCGAAGAAAAAATAAAACTTGTATTAAATTTGTAATTGAAAGTGTTAACAACTAATCAAAACTAATGAACACTAGAGAAAAAACTAATGAAAGCTATAAAGTAAACCCTAATAATTGCTTCCTTTTTTTAAATTTCCATTTACAAGAGTATAGACCTACCCCCTCAATCCATCACTTTCCAGTGCAAAAGTAATTCCGATTGTAGCGCTATTTTGTAGAGTTTATTTGAATTTGGATTACTTTTGAGATTGTACGTTTGATATATGTTGGTTTTCAGTAGAAATTTTGCATTTTTCGCTGTTTAATATGCTGCAAAAGTTGATTTCCAATGCGGGCGATTGGGATTCACCTGGACCCATGGATCCGTTAGACCTAGAGGATTTGGGTTTGGGTAAGGATTTGAGTTCAATTAGAAAATTTGGGTAAATATTTGAGTCTACCAGGTGGATCATGTCTAGATTCACTACAACATGACCGTCGAAAGGAGACTATCCTTGACGATCTTTGATTAAACAGTCGCTATTTAGACATAGGCGACCATTCCTAGACAATCATTCAATTAACGGTCGCAAAAAGCGTCTGTTTGATTGAACGATCGCTAGTTTCAATTAGATCGTTGCTAGTACCAACTGTTTAATAGAAGCTTGGTAACGACCATTCAAATAACGGTTGCTAGCTTTTAATTTGTTTTCACATTCGTGTTCGCATATTAGAACACCGATACCAAAAACCAACTCCTACCATCTTCGGCGATTTCCTGAACTTCCACCATGAGCCACCCTACCTGCCGCTGTCGTCGCCGCCTCCTGGTCCTACCGCGGCTAATGCCACCTGCTCCCACAATTGCTGTCGACACCTACTCCCACTTAACAAAACCTCACTCTTTCTCTCTCTTTGGGTACGAAAACCATAAACCTTAACCCTCAATTATAGTTAATTTTGATTGAATATATTAATTTTGTATAAATATGTATTTATGAGTAATTAGGTTGTTGTAATTTATGTTAGTTTTGATTAAATTAAATTTTTTAGTTTTGATTAAATACGTATTTAGATAATTTTGATTAAATATGTTGGTTTTGATTAATTATATTAGGTTTAATATGTTAGTTATTGTAAATTAGGTACTTTTTGAGTAATTATGTAAATTTAATCGTTAGTAATTAGGTTGTTGTTTATGTTAGTATATTAATAATTAGTTATTAAGTTAGTAATTAAGTTAGTAATTAGGTAAATGGAGTATTTTGTGTGTTTTTGAATGAGGTATGTTGAGTATTTGATTGATTGACAAATGGTTTTTTTTTTTTTTAACTAACACTTACGTTAGTGTTCGATGTGGGGTTACGTAGTTTCTATAATTGGTTAATTATAAGAAATAAACCTTATTAACCGCGTGGTGTAAGTCCTGAGGGTTGTGCTCCTTTGCTCCAACTAAAAACTTGTTGTTTCTCAACTCCTTATTGTTGTTTCACCCACCCAAAATGAAATAGAACGAGGATAGTATGAGAAAGAAGCATCCAGCTGAGAAGAAGCTAAACAACAATGTTGAGGATTTCAGGCGGAGCAAGTTTTATATTAGAAGAGTGGAGCCCAATTCTACCCCAACACTTGCAGTACACAGTTCATTAACAAACATTTCTCCAAATTAACCAATTTAAAAACTATGCACGACCACATCAAACATTAATATAAGTGTATGTTAATTCAAAACAAAAAATAATTAGGTTTTTTAAAAATAGTTATTGACAAACATTTCTCCCAGTTTTATACGTTCTGTGATTAATTATGTTAATTTTGTATAATTAGGTATTTGTCACTAATTAGGTTATCGTAAGTTATGTTAGTTTGGATTAAATATGTTAGGTTGGATTAAATATTTTAGTTCTGATTAAAGACGTAGTTCGGTTATTTTGATTAAATATATATCTTATTTTGATTAATTATGTTAGCTTTACTATGTTAGATATTGTAAATTTTGAAGTTGCGCGTAATTGAGTTAATGTAATTGTTAGTAATTAGGCTGTGAGTAATTAACTATGTTAATTAAGTCCTTTAAGACGATGTTGTTTAGTTTCGAGTTTGGATGAATGGTTATAGTAACGCTTCTAGCCGCATGCTTCTTTCTCATATTGTCATTGTTCTATTTCACTTTGGTCTAACCTCACGTAGAACATAAAGGGCATATGTGCTTCCGGCTGCGAATATTGAACAACACATCAAACAAATGAAATTTTATCGAAGTGAAGTAGTGCAACGACATAATGGGTTAGAGCACGAGACTAACAAGTATTTCCATGACATTTATATGTACTCGAACCTAAACAACACATTAATAATTGATTGAGGATGTCTTAATTTGTAGCGGTCATTTGGAGTGTTGAAACGACACTTTTTCATTGATAGCCTTAGAACAACCGCTCAAACATATGTACATATCAAGGTCCAAAAGGGAGAAGATATCCTAAATTAATCCATACACTTGTCCACAATGTGTATGGATTATCTAGGACGTGGAGTTGGTATATACATGTGTTTGAATTGTCCATGTTGGACATGTTAGTAATTATATGATGGTACGTCGTGCGGGAATAAGTCGGTGCAAGTGTGTTGACAAATAGATAGCACCTAAGTATTTTCCGAATGATATTCGGGTACAAAAATAAATACAATGTTCCTCGAAGGGAGTCTCATATTTATTTATTATATTTGGAGGACTAAGGGGAAATGTTATCGACTTTTTGGAGTGTGGTTTTGGTTGGCTTGAGATAAAAGTGATTGCGTGGTGGATTTGTTTATTTTGGTTGGATGTAACTTTGGTTATAATGGCAAGCTTGTGACTTGACTTGTGAACCGACATGTGGCTATTGTTTGTGGTAGTCTTGGAGCATGTTTATAAATAGTTTTCAAAACATTATGTATATATAATGGTGATTAGGCTAAGTTTAGGGCAGATTCTGCAGGAATTTCCCAAACACTTACCCACCTTGGTTACTGTTATGTTTTAGTTTGTTCAATGTTGGTTTGGATAATGCTTATGTAGTTTTGTTAAATATTTATTTGAAAGGAATTAATCTATAAGTTCTAGGGTATAATAAAATTGTCAAACTATGTACTTCATTTGTAGAACAATCATTTGGAGTACGTGATAGCCCTGGGTGTGAAACATAACACATTGGAGGCCCAAAAAAAGGTTCTATGCTGTTGTTGGGGATTACCAAGTGAAAAATCAGGTTGTCTATGGGATTGAGCCATCCATGGGAATGTCCTACGAGAAGGCGGCATGCTCCGCACCTTGAGCCCGGAGTGTTATGATCAAAGAGCACTCAAACAACCATAAACAATACAAAATAAGAGCGGAAAAGAAATCAGAAATTGACACCAGAGGTTTAACATGGAAAAAACCCAAAGTGGGAAAAAAATCACGGAATCGATGCACTAGTAATAGGAGGATTACAATCACACAGGTTGTGTTTCTCTCTATCTCACTTGATGATTTAGGGGGGAAGATTTGACCCCTACATATATTAGTGGTACAGGAGAAACTAGGTTATAATAATAAGGAAAGTTGCCGCAGAAGGGAAACATCCGCAAAAAGGTAACATCTGCAAAAAGGAAAAGCTTGGATGACGTGCTTTCCTTCTTTCCCTTCATTTCCCACTTGGTCTCCACACACAACAATCTCCCACTTGGAGACCTAGCCTTCTGAAATCCTCACTTTCAGCACAAGTTCCCCTAGTGCATTGACCGACCTCTTTATCAGTCAGAGAGACCTACCGAGGCCATACAAAGCCTCAGTTTCCCAACATCCATTGGTTTGGTCAGCATGTCCGCTAGATTCTTACTGCCTGCAATCTTCTTGAGCTTTACTTCACCACTTTTCACCAAGTTTCAAATGAAGTGATATCTCCTTCTAATATACTTTGTCCTTGATGTAATATTGGATTCTTTGTCAGTTAAATGGCACTCTAACTGTCACAATGAAGAACACCATCCTGCCTCTGGTCAAGAACCTTCAAGAAATCCTACATCCATATCATTTCTTTGCCTGCCTCAGACAAACAATGTACTCAGATTCTGTAGTTGACATAGCAATGTATTTCTACAATCTTGACATTCAACTGATTGTCGAGCCACCAAGAGTGAACACATAGCTTGTTGTACTCTTGCTCGTATCCAAATCCCCACTTAAATAAGCATCTACATAACCTTTTAGATTAAGGTTAGTTCCACCAAACATAAGACAGTAGTGAGAGGTACCTTTCAAATACCTCAACAGCCATTTCACAGCTTTCTAGTGCAGTTTTCCCGGATTAGACATGAAGCAGGACACCGCTCCCACTTCAAAGGCAACATCAGGTCTCGTGCAGACCATGGTATACATCAAGGTCCCAACTACTAAAGCATAAGGAACTTTGGCCATGCACTCTTTCTCCTCCTTGGTTCTGGGTTGTTGTTCCTTGGATAGTTTGAGATGGTTTGCCATAGGAGTGCCTCTAGGTTTAGAATCAGCTACACTGAACCTCTCAAGCACCGTGTTGATGTAGTCCTTCTGAGATAGCCTCAAAACTCCTTTATCTTTGTCTCTGGTAATCCTCTTGCCAATGATTTATTGATTTGCAGAACCCAAATCCTTCATCTCAAACTTTTTAGACATTCTCTCCTTAAGCGAGGTAATCTCCTTCATGTTTGCTCATACAATCAAAATATCATCCACATAGAGAAGCAAAATAATGTAAGAGTTAGCAAAACTCTTATAATAACAACACTGATCCTTATCACTCCCTTGAACCCGTTGTTACACATGAAGGTATCAAACATGATGTACCACTGCCTTGGAGCCTGTTTCAACCCATATAGACTTTTTCGAAGTCTACACACGAAGTATTCCTTCCCTGGAACTTCATATCCCTAAGGTTGCTTCATATACAAGTCCTCCTCCAAATCTTCATGCAAGAAGATTTTTTTTACATCCATCTGCTCCAAATGTAAATTCTCCACTGCAACCATACTAAGGACAATTCTAATAGTTGTCAATTTTACAATATGAGACATAATCTCGTTATAGTCAATACCTTCCTTTCGTGAAAATCCCTTAACCACTAACCGAGCCTTGTACCTCACAGGACCATTAGTGTAACGCTCCGGCCCCTCCCGGGCTGTGGACATTACCGATAACTGCTTTAAGGATCGCTGACTAGCCCCACAAATCACCACGAGTCTTTTCAGCGTGCTTCGTCCTCGCTCACACGTTGCCTGGGAAAACTTCCCAAGAGGTCACCCATCCTAGTACTACTCCCAGCCAAGCACGCTTAACTGAGGAGTTCCCAACGGATGAGCTACCATAAAAGAAGGTGCACCTTGGTGATATAAGTAGTCATTTCAATCCTGTTAAGCCACGCTTTAACCACAAACCCGGGGTATTACAATCACCCCCACTTAAGCGCACAACGTCCTCTTTGTGCCACAATCCACTCCAGAATCTTTGCCCCGCTAGGTGACTGCCCATGGCTCTCTCGTCCAGTGGCGCAGTTCACGATTGCGGGTCGGCTCTGATACCATCTATAAACGCCCCGGCCCCTCCCGGGTCGCGGACATTACCAATAACTGCTTTAAGGATCGCTGACTGGCCCCACAAATCACCACGAGTCTTTTCAGCGTGCTTCGTCCTCGCTCACACGCTGCCTGGGAAAACTTCCCAGGAGGTCACCCATCCTGGTACTACTCCCAGCCAAGCACGCTTAACTGAGGAGTTCCCAACGGATGAGCTACCATAAAAGAAGGTGCACCTTGGTGATATAAGTAGTCATTTCAATCCTGTTAAGCCACACTTTAACCACATACCCAGGATATTACAATTAGGCTCATTCTTGATCATGTAAACCCATGTATTCAGCAAAGCTTTCTTCCATACAGGTAACCTGGTCAGCTCCCAGGTTTTGTTTTTCTCATGTGAAGCAATCTCATCATCCATCGCATGCTCCCACTTGGATCAAGCCTCAACCTATACAGATTCAGTATAGGATTCTAGCTCACTAGCATCTGTTAGTAATAAGTAATGCAAAGAGGGATAATATCTTTCAGGTGCATTACCTCTGGTAGCCCTCGTGGATCTCCTTATATACAGTGGGTGGTGGAGGTTGCTCATCATCACTAAAGCTTTCAATTAGCTCGTGTGGTTCAGGCTCTTTAGAGCCTAATCTGCAGTCTGTGGAGTTTCCTATGATGCCTATGTCTCTATTGTTTCCCTCCCAGGCACAGTAGGCCTGACAGAAAACTTAACAGTTCCTGGATCCCTCACCTTTTCTCCCACTAACTCCTTCATTCCTGAGTCACTTGATGTATGCTAGTCTTTATGCATCACATTCTCACTAAAGACTACATCACAACGTCTCAGCATGTTGTTACCATCCCACGACCTGTATCCAAAAAGCGTCAGTCCCATAGCTAACTAAATAACACCTTTTGGATTTATGATACAACTTATCACGCTGATCAAGATCAGTCATCACATAGCGAAAAATACGAAGAAAGGAGTAATAAACTTTCTTACCACTCCATACCACCTCATGTACCTTCAAATCTAATGAAACTGATGGACTCCCGTTGATTAGGTATGTTGTTGTGTTTATTGCTGCTGTCCAAAAATACTTGGGCGATCCAGCATGAATCCTCATGCTCCTGGCTCTCTCGTTCAAAGTCCAATTCATCCTCTCTGCTATTCTATTCTTCCTTGGTGTCCTGGGAACAATCCTCAATAATCTAATGTCGTTTTATTCGCAGTATTTCACGAACTCCTTCTTCTCATACTCCCTTCCATTGTCTATTCTCAAACACTTCAGCTTCAATCCAGTCTGTGTCTCAACCTATGCTTTCCACTTCAAGAAAACACTTAACACATCAGATTTATTCTTCAAAAAATAAAACCATACCTTCCGTCCGTGATCATCAATAAAGGTGACATAATGTTGAGCACCACTCATGGAGTTGATTGGCGCAGACTCCCACATATCTCAATGCACTAACTCCAACCTCTTTGGTTTGCTAGTTTTGGTGAAACTGACCCTCTTCTGCTTACTGAGGACATAACTCTCACATAGCTCCATGGATACGGTTTTCAGATTCTCCAAAACACCCTTCGAAGCTAGAATCTTTATGCCCTTCTCACTCATGTGACCAAGCCTACAATGCCATAAACTAGAACAATAAGCAACGTTGACATTAGAAATCACGTTGCGCTATCCCTCGTGGAGTACAAAGTACCGGATCTCAATCCCTTCGCCACTACCATAGCACCTTTCACAATCTTCCATCTTCCATTCCCGAACCCTGCAGAATAGCCCATCTCATCAAGTTAATTAACTGAAATCAAATTCCTCTTAATACCAGGAATATATATGACATCTTCCAACTTCTAAAGACCACCATTAGCAGTCTTAATAGTCACGTCTCCTCTACCTGTTATCTCATAATATTTGTTGTCAGCAAGGTAAACCCTGCCAAAATTTCCACTCCTAAAATTATGAAATGACTCCCTGTTTGAAGAAACATGAAAAGATGCACCAACATCAACTATCCAAAACTGCTTAGGACTAGACACACTCAAGATTAGAGCTTCACAAAGGTCTTTGGCAGAGCTCATAGAGTTACAGTCATCATTATCCTTCCCCTTCTTAGGTTTAGGGCAATCCCTCTTAAAGTGACCTTTATCCCCACAACCATAACACACAACTTCACTTATGTTCTTGGGATTGCCTTTACCCTTGGACTTCGATCGCCCCCTGAAATTATTAGAATTCATATTGTTCTCCCTATCCCTGACACTTAAGGCACTTCCTGAAGATTCCCCACCAGAATTCTTCCTACGAAGGCCCTCATTAAGCAGTACAGAGTTGACCTCATCAAATTTCATCTCGTCAGTACTCTTAGCACTACTAACAACAGTTACAAGAGTTTCCCAAGCATCAGACATAGAAGACAACAATATGCAAGCTCTAACATTCTCAGCAAGTCATTTTTACTAAAACAAGTTGTGATAATATCTTAGTAATCTCATTAATATGATTAGCCACATCGCCATCCTCGGCCATCTTACCGCTGGTTAATTTGCGTAACAAATATACCTGATTTGTTGTGGTTGGCTTCTCATACATTTCCTCCAATGCCTTCAGCAATTCCTTCGTTGTCTTTTTTTTTCCATAACGTTAAACCTAACATTCCGAGTTAATGACATACTAATCAGGGACATCGCCTGTCGATCGAGTAGTTCCTATGCGGCCTGCTCCATGGAGTCTTTCTTCTTCTCCAGCAGCGGAACATGCAGCGACTTCGAATACAGCAGATCCTCAATTTGCAACTTCTAGTAGGTGAAGTTAGATCCGTCAAATTTCTCGATTTCATACTTATCTCTTGACATTGTCTGAAAGCGAGTTCTCTTTCAGCAACCTACAAGCTCTGATACTAGTTGTTAGGATCGAACAGTACTCAAGCAACCACAAAAAATAGGAAATAATAGCGGAAAAGAAATCAAAAATTGACACCAGAGGTTTAACGTGAAAAAACCCGAAAGCGGAAAAAAAACCACGGAATCGATGCACTAGTAATAGGAGGATTACAATTACACAGGTTATGTTTCTCTCTATCTCACTTGATGATTTAGGGGGAAAATTTTACCCCTATATTTATTAGGGGTACAAGAGAAACTAGGTTATAATAATAAGGAAAGCTGTCATAGAAAGGAAACATCTACAGAAAGGAAAAATCTACAAAAAGGAAATATGAGCCTTGGATGGCATGCTTTCCTTCTTTCCCTTTATTTCCCACTTGGTCTCCACACACAACACAGAGTTGTCTTCTCGTGCTGCCAACCATAATTCCAGCGCCTTACGCTATGTTGGCGAGCCAGTACCGAGCACAGTAGATTCAATTCAAATCAGGCAGCAAGAAGAAGTGATCACAAAACTCCTTGCAAGTATCACTTAGGTCGAGCAAAGGAAACAGTAGAGACCCCCCTCCCCCGGCAGCGATCGGTGAATTTTCTCCTTCTGTTTACTACTGCTCGTCTCCTTGAAATCTGTCTACTTAGAAACTTGTGATTTTTAGCTACTAACAAAATGTTTTAGTTATGAAATAATAAGTTTGAATTGTTAAACTATATAAGCATCTAATTTTCTTAGTGTTATATGATGCTACTTGTTAGATGGTTTAATTAATTTCGATTATGGCAACGTAATTTGGTAAATATTTGTGGTGGCAACCGTTCATTTAACATGATTGTCGACCGATAATATCGTTCCATAGGTTACAAGTACTACAGCACTTAACATACAAACAGGCTAAAAAAGTAATTTCAAACTGGCGACCGTTCAATTAAAAGTAACCATTTAGTTAATAAAAATAAAAACAAAATACTAGTAAATAAGGCAACAGTTCAATGAATGATCGCTAAACTAGCGATCATTAGCCTACTGATCGGTCATTAAATGGTCTCCCGTTTCAACCATTGACAAACGGTCGCCCGTATTTAAACTTGAAGAGGCTCGGATACCTTACTCTTCACTTGTTGCTCACGCCAAGAGGGTTACAACCACTCGCCCGAACATTGAGGTTCAATTTCCCTTTGATTCCGGGCCTTATAAGATAGTTTCGGCAATCCTTTAGATGGGTCCCGAAGCCCTCTAGGGACATAGAGCATGTCACCAATCCCGATGGCCTTTTGGACATAAACATCATGTCGGGTCGTCCCAAGGGATTATTGTTATTTTGGCATCGGGGGTCGGAAGTGGACCAGATTGAAGACACATGCTGAAGAAGAGGAAAATGGGAGTTGGGCCAGGCGCTAGCCGTGCCACCACAGAAGCTGGCACGCCTCCCTTCTCCTTTAGGATTTTTGCCTAGAAATGGCGCTAGCCATGCCTCCACTGGCGCAAGACACGCTTGCCCTGACTTTCTTTTGGAACGAAGCAGACGCTAGCCGCGTGACTTTTAGCAATAGGCGCGCCTATGTTTTGTGTAAGGAGTTGCGGTGTCTGGAAGAGATGCGACCAACGCTAGGAAAGGCACTGGTCGCGCCTAACCCTGCTAACGCTCCCCCCCCCATTTTGTTTCAACATTCTTTTTTTCCCCATACGCGCGTTTTGTGGCACTTTTGTAAGTTTTGTTGTCTTCTCGTCCACTCCTTGGTTTTGTTCATTACATTGAAGAGGAAGATTCAACTTGATGGCCATTAATGAAAGTTAGGTTTATTCCCCAAATTTCTCCCTCTCAAATCTTGTTCTTACTTAAGCCTCAATTCTTTGTGGTGGTGTTAACAAGTTAATTCCTTTATGGATTAGTGGTGCTAGTCTTTATCGAATCTCGGTGGGTTGCAACTCTTGGTGGTGGAAACCTCCATTACCAAGTTCATATTTAGTGCTCAAGCTCCATTGAAGGTTTTTAGGTTCAAGTTCTTCATCCTTCTCAACTCAAGCAAATCTTTCCAACCTTGTCATACTCCATTTGGTATCAGAGCAAAGGTTAGGGTTTTGGCTTGAGTTTTGTTCTTCAAGCTCCAAGTTACGGTTCATACCCATTGTTGAGTTTGTTGATAGTTGTGTTAAATGTGGGTACCACCATCACCTGTGAATCTTCAAGTGTATTGGAGAAGATTGTTTAACGTGAACCTAGGGGTTAGGAGGACGGTCATATTGGTCCGAGGAGTCGGGGTTCAAGCCTAATAATCTCACCAGAGCACTCAGCAACTAGGTGTGGGAGTCGATGGTTTTGGTGATTGAACTACTATTCTAAGGTAAAAAAGGAAAGACATAATAGAAAAGTAAGGGCTTGGGGGTAGTACGAGGCCTCTTAATGAAAAACTAAGCACGAAAACTGTGGTTTTAGGGGAGATTCATGTTCGGTGATCAAGTGTAATTGCTAGTAAAGGATGAAGGGAAAAGTTTGAGGAGCTTCAAAGAAAGGGAAACATAATGTTTGGATGGCTATTTGGCTCATGTGCTTTATTAAAAATGAATGTCTCTATCATTTTGGTTAACATGTATGTGTCAAGCGTGGTTTTGAAGAGAAAGATGGGAAGTTCTAGAGCTGCAGGCATGGGAAAGCAACACTCTCAAAAAAAAAAAAAAGGAAAGGAGACTACAAAAATGGTAGTCTTTTAGGCTCGAAAGAGAACCTCACAGGTTAACCTAGCACAATCAGAACAATCTAGTCAGTGGCGGATCCAGACATTTATCCTAGGGGTGTCCAATATACTTGTTATTACATAAGCGTTTTAAAAAAAAATAAATAAAAATAAAAATTAAATGATATATTCACAAGGTTAACAAAATTTCACATCATCATATAAATATGTCAACCAAATAAATTGAAATTTCACATTAACTAGATAATTATATCTTAAACTTATACTAATACTCAATTACCCAATTCATTGACTTACACTTTTTGTTTATAAAAAAAATAATTTGGTACTCCCTCCGTCCCAATTAATTTGTCAAGTTTACTATTTCACAGTCTTCGATTCAATACTTTGATCAATAATATTTCATATTTTATCTTAGCAAGACTAATAATATTTTTTGGGATTCACCCATGAGTAAAAATGTCCCACATCAGAAAAGTAAAGAGAAAGGGCATGGTATATATGTCAATTGGGCTACTCCTCTTAACACCAATCGGTTTTAAAATGGAACATCACTTAACTTGTGTACCATGGGCCTTGGTTGAAGTGGGCTCTCTCCTTGGGTGTCCCCAACAATATTGTATTTAGGTAAAAAAAAATCATTACAAATCTATTAGTGCTAGTCTTGTATAATAATTCAACATATAATTTGATAAATTAACGATCAAAATTTAAAAATTTTGACCTAATTAGTCAACTTGGACAAGTTATTTGGGACAAATGGAGTATTATTTTAATGTTTTTGGGTTGCTGTTAAATTGGACACCTCTATTACTCCCTCCGTTCCATATTAACTGTCGTCTTTAGAAATTGTGAAGTCAAACTTCAAAAATTTTGACCGTAAATTTCTCAATATATACAATGAGTTGCTATATAAAATTACCAACATTAGATTCATAATGAAAAACACTATCATAAAAGTATAATGTTGCAATTGTTAATAACATATTATGCAAGAAATTATCAATCAAAGAATGATATTGGAGACCGTGAAAGTCAAAACTATGACAATTAATATGGAACGGAGGGAGTATATTTTTTGGGATTTTTTAAACGGTGTCCATTTGCTCCAATTAAAAACATTTCTTCCGAATAATATTAAAGAATCACAATTTTTATTTTTATTTTGACCAGGGGTGTCCGTGGACACCCCTAAACAATACGCAAGTCCGCCCCTGAATCTAGTCCCTTTGATGGACCAAACACAAGAACTTCACACATGCATAAGGATTGTTCAAGACTGGATGAGTCACAAACAAGACAAACAATCTCAATCACACCAACAATCAAGTCTCTTTCATCATCCGAACCAAGCCAAAAATCCCAAAGTAAACACTTGCCACAGCAATCCAAGTACACACCCCTCAAACATTCATCACGGAAGGGGTTTTCACAATCAAAGCCAACTTCTTCTTTTTTCCATTTTTACTTTTTTTTTTTGAAGCACTAAATTTATAAAAGAAGGCAATAAAACTAATGCTACTAGCACAAGAGAATTTTAAAGGCAAAAAGGAAGAATCATTACCTCAAGAACTTAAAAGATGATCCCTTTCTTCTGTATCTCCGGCTTGTATATGCTAGGACGTAATGAAAATGTGAATGAAATATATTTAACCTATATGGACTAAGATGCACAACCTAAGCAAAAAAGCAAGATTAAACTTAACTAATGCAACTTATAATCTAATAAGCTTTGAAAAAAAAAAAAAATGAACCTAAACTAATGCAATCATATAAATTAAACCTAAAATGCAAGTGAAATAAACTAAATACAACTAGTGCATATGCAAACCACCATACTCAACACCACTATGCCAAATAAACCATACCACACCATTCAATAAGCTTGAAACTCCCCTCTCCCATGCTTAAAGTTTTCATTGTCCCCAATGATCAATATATTCAATGAATAGAAAGGGAACATGAGCACTTACAGTTTTAATAAATTCAGCCTATAAGACAAGCTTCGCAATGATCAATGCAATGCAAAAACTATCAACCTCAGTAACAAAACAGTGTCTACGGGCAGAATTATGATCAACCCTCAAGGTTTAAATAATACAACCCAAAACACAATGTTGACACTGACCTATGCAACTCACAGGCAAGAACCAGGCAAACAGTAAACTGGTCTTGACAATCAAGGCTGCAAGTCAAGTTCAAAGGAACATACCAATGCAATGGAATTTGTTCACACCAAATCAAACCCAGAACCATTGGATTTATGGCATGGCAAAATCAAACAGCAGATAAACATGACCAAGGTCAATTGAAATCAAACTCACCAAAAAGTACTCTGTGTGGTGGCTAGTGCTGGACATTCAAAAAGCAAACAAAGAGTGGGAGTTCTTACAGTGCCAGCCAATACCGACCAAATTGTAAGCTTTAGCAACAATCCAAACACTCCAAAAATAAGCAATCTTAGTAAGCAACAGATGTAGCCATTCAATTATGTGCGATGACCGCGCAAGCGGTAGTGGGCGCGGCTGGTGTCGCGAACAACAATGAAGAACGGCGGTTGCGGTGGTGGCAGTGCAGTCATCGGTGGTCGGTGGAGGGAGAGGGTGGAGCCGGACATCGAGGACGGCAATGATGACGGTGGTGGCCGATGGTGCGCGGTGGTGCGAGGAGCAAACAACGGTGGCGCGAATAGGTGGTGGTGGCTAGGTTGCTGCAGCGACTGTCCGGGATGGTGTTGTTCCGTCGTCGACGGCTGCTGGCGGGATATATGCGGTGGTAGGGGGTGTGGGGGTGGTTAGGTTTGAGGGAGGAGAGTGAGATTGAAAGGTGCACAGGCTGCCTTGGCTGTTCTAGGGATGGCAATGGGGCGGGGAATTCCCGAACCCGCTGGGGCCCCGCCCCCCTCTAGGGAAAAATCCCCACCCCCATTGGGGATGAGGACGGGGGCGGGGACGATTTTTCAAAATCCGCTCGGGGGCGGGGCAGGGATGGGGACAAAATTTTCCCCATCCTTGTCCTCGTTTTCCCCGCCGGGGAAAATTCCCCGTCCCCACCCCCGAATCTCCATCCCCGAAAATTTTAAAATTACCAAATAACCTTTATTCTAATTCAATATATATATTAATAGCAAGGATAAAGTAGTAATATTTGAATTTTAAGTCAGAAACTCTAACCTAAACTCACTTCCCTCCTCCTCCATAATTCAATTCGCTGCTCTGGTTCACACTTGAGGAGGATGTATTATTGTATTTTTTTTTTCCGAATAACACTTGTTGATGTATTATTGTTTGATTTTGATGTATTATTGCATGAGCAAGTTAAATATCGGGTTCGATTAAAATTGGATTAGATTTTGGATAGCTTTAAAAAATCCCCGTTGGGGATGGGGAATCCGCAGTGATGGGGATGGGGCAAGAAACATTCCCCGAAGCGGGGATGGGGACGAGTTTTGGGAGCGGGGATGGGGACGGGGACATACTCCCCAATCCCCGATCCGTCCTGTTGCCATCCCTAGACTATTCTGTATTGGAAACCAGAGGGCCAGTGCTTGGAAATTGCACGGGTTGTGCTGTGGCTGTGCCATGGCCTATGGAACCCCTCGACATTGCCACCAAAAATTGGGGAATTTTGAACACAGGTTGGGCCAACATGGCACAGCTCATGCCAGTCCTGCTGTTGCTGAATCGCTTCTTTTCTTTTCACCAATTTAAACCTACAAAACTCATGGCTTACTTATACAACGCAACAGATTATCATCAAAACACCAAGTACCAACCCATGAATTGCCTCAAAAACTCATTTTCAACAACTGTCTCAACCTACTCTTCATCAAACACCTCATTTCACTCAATTTTTTTTTTACTTTTTTCCATTTATTTCTTTGTATACTCTTTTTTTCATTTCGTTTTTTAACAAAAACAAAACAAAGGAAGAAACTTAAAACTAGAAAGTGAATAAACTTGGGTTGCCTCCTAAGAAGCGCTAATTTAAGGTCCTTAGCTTGACCTAAGAAACTCAGATGCCGTCAATGCTCTTAAGGGTTTATCAAAACTTTGAGAAAACAACTCAGATGAATGTAAGCAAGAAAACACTGGTAAGATGAGGAAATAATAACGAGTGTTCTCTTAACATTGTCTAATGAGAGCGGTGAACAAAAATAAGAACTTGGGATCGATTTAAGGGGATTGTGGGACACAAATACATTTTGCACAAAACTAAATGGCACATCCATTGCACATGAACCCCTTAAAGGAGTCTCTCAAAACTATGACCCTCAACAAAAGCATTCTCTGACTCATTGGAAAAATCATCATCATGAGCAACATTGGGTTTAGTAAGGGGATGATCAATCTCTCCTCTAGTCTGGACTTTAAAGGAATGAAAGACTCGTCATCATCACACAAACAAACCTTACCTATATCGGTAGATGAAATAAGGCTAATCTCATGCAACAATTCAAGTTCTCTTGTTTGACTTTCAAGCATAACTAGTTGCTCATTCATGGTCCCTATCAAGTTTGCCATTCTAGCATAACCTTCAGCCGAAATATCAAATGGACATAAATTACTAGCATGTTCAGAAGAATTACACAATGTACACATAGAAGGGGCATCATGAGGTATGCAACAGGGTAGGGTTGGCAATGGGGTGGGGAATCCCTGAACCCACTGGGGCCCCGCCCCGCTCTAGAGAAAAATCCCCACCCCCATTGGGGATGGGGATAGGGATGGGGAAGGGGAAGGGGAAGGGGACGATTTTTGAAAATCCGCTCGGGGACGGGGCAGGGATGGGGACAAAATTTTCCCCATCCCCGTCCCCATTTTCCACGCTGGGAAAAATTCCCCGTCCCCATTTTCTACGCTGGGAAAAATTCTCCGTCCCCAAAAATTTTAAAATTACCAAATAACCTTTATTCTTATTCAATATATATATTAATAACAAGGATAAAGTAGTAATTTTCGAATTTTAAGTCAGAAACCCTAACCTAAACTCACTTCCCTCCTCCTCCATAATTTTCGAATTCTTTTTCCGAATAATACTTGTTGATGTATTATTGTTTGATTTTAATGTATTATTGCTTGAGCAAGTTAAATACGTTATATTTTGAACAGGTTAAAAACTGGATCCGATTAAAAATTGGGTCCGACAAAAATTTGGTTAGATTTTGGATAGCTTTAAAAAATTCCCGTTGGGGATGGGGAATCCGTGGGGATGGGGATGGGGATGAGGCAAGAATCATTCCTCGAAGCGGGGATGGGGATGGGGACGGGGATATACTCCCCCGTCCCCGATCCGTCCCGTTGTCATCCCTACAATAGGGTGGGATGTATGCACAATTAATCTCAAATTCACGAGTATCCCAACAAAACAACTCAATCAAATTCCAAGCTTCATTGATATTCAATGCATAAAAGCCCCAATCCTCTAAAAGAGCTCATGTTTCACTGTTCAAACACATGAAGACAACATCCAAGATATCCCATTTCTCCAAACAATAAGCACATTAAGCAAGATAGGCATGTAATCTATCGAAATAATTACAAAATAATTCATGCTCGAACTAAGGAAAATGGAAAGAAGACATCTTTTTCAATTTTTAATCTTTTTTAATTTTTTTGATTATTTAGAAACCTAAGCAAGAATCATCAAGCCAGCTGCAAGGCCAGAAAGCAACAACTCCCCGGCAACGGCGCCAAACTTGTTGTCGTACTTTTGGGAGTACGGTTTTCGTATTCACATGGAGTTGTGCTCTAGGCACTCAAAACTAACTCAGGTGTTTCAAATTAGGTAAATTAACACGGGGAATAATGAGAGTTAAACCCTAAAATACAAACTACATAAATAATAAAACATGTTTAGGTTGCGATAAGAATATTCAACAATTAATCAATTTGAACGGTCTAACCTACCAATTCTAAACAAGCAATTAAGAGGGGTCGATTGCAACATATTAAACGTCAAAGCCCTCTCTCAGGGTAAGTGATTCGCCCAAGCCCTCTCTCGAGGGTCAGAGGCTGGCTTAACTATTCTAACTACCTATTCTCATAGAGTTAGCCTAATTAAACAATAGAATTAACAACCTAGACCTAGTCAAAATTCAACATTCTCGTGCCAAAACCCTAACCATTTTCTCTACCAACACTAGCAAATTGACATCACCTCTCAGCATAAATCAATTGTCTAAGAATTACACATGAACACTCTCTTTCGAGCATTTCATCAAACATGTTGTAGGCAAAGAGAAAACCTCACATTACAAGCATGAATTTGGTAGATTAAGCCTAAACAAATTAATTCATCGTCAATTACATCAATCACTACCCAAACAACACTAAATTAAAGTAATTAGAGAGAAAGGAAACGAATCTAACAAAGAAATAAATCAACATAAAGATATAAAGAGAAGAGAAAACAAACTTGATCTTGGATTAGATACGAAATCTGGAAACGATGTTGATAAATCCTTGCCAAACATAATCTAAAACTGTAACGACCCGAAGAAAATCGCCCCTTAATATGTACTTATTAGTTTAAATAATCACGGTTAGCGATAAACCACGAATAATTAAAGAGCGTGTTCCAAAACTTTTGTTTTACTAACCTAGTGTATGTTTTGCAGGACTTGAACAGTGCAACGATCGTCAACAAATTAGTTTAATTTTCTTTTCTTGAGAAATCGCTACCGATAATTTTTACGGTGATTCTAATCGTACATGAATTCTTTTACCGGGACCGATGTACCGGGTTCTTCTTTATTCGAATTGATTTAAGGTTATCAATATGAGAAATTTTATGGAGGTGTTGGATATATTTATTTCGGTTCCAATAATATTTTTACGGTTTAAGAAATTTCGGTAATTTGGGAAACTAGGGAGAGATAAGTATGAGAGGGAGGAATTAAATTGGATGATTTTTGGCTTCAATTGGGCCATATGGCCGGCTGATCCAAGAAGAAGGAGGAAGGGGAAGACTCTTTTGGGGTTGTGTTATATATGATTCATAGCTAGGAGGGAGTATCATTGTTGTTACAACTTAAAATCTCACTCATCTCTCAAACTCTCACTTTGCTCCCTCTCTCACCTGAAACCATCCAACTCCCCCACCCACTGTCCAGCCAACGCCCGCTGTCCGGCCACCACCAGCCACGCCGGCGCTTTTCCGGTCACCTCCCGGTCGCCGTCGACGCACCACCACACCACCTTCATCATCCTCCTTCATTCTCTTCTCCTCTTGCAAGAGTAATTTCATCCCTCTTCTTCTCTTCTCTTTCCTTATGGAAATCATTGTTACAATCTGATTTTTAGGAGATTTTTATGTTGTTTCAGAGGAAAATCAATTGGTTTTAGAGTTTAACAAGAGAAGGGTGGAGAAATCCAAGCATCAAGAAGAGAATTTGGGTGAGTTGTGATGGATTTATGTTTTATAAAGTGAAGAGTGCAATAGTTTATGAACATGCATGTTGTTTGCTAATCAAAAATCACTGTGGAAAGATGGCGATTTTATTAAGGTGAAGTGCATGTGTGTAGATTAGTCTTAGAGTGAGTAAAGGGAAGGTTTTTAAGTGGTGCATGTTGAATTATGTATGAGATTCATGAAATAGATGAAGTTTTGGTCTTACATGCCTCTAAAATGGACTCAAATGATAACTTTCTGGGTGTTTATGTTATGGAAATTTATGTTTATGATTGAAAGGAATGTGTTGACTAGTGATTATGGAAAATCATGAAGTTTTAATCATGGATGCAAGGGTTTTGTAAGAGATGTAGTAGTCTGGTCGGTTTCTGAAAATTCCAGAGGAATTTAAATATGGTTTTGACTCATTTTATGGCATGAATGGGTAGATAAAAGTGTTAGCTAACACCAGGTTTTACGGTTCGTCGTTTCGATTAGTATTTCAGAATTTATGGCCAAAATCGTAAACCCGCGCAAGTCTGAGATTTTTATGACGGTAGAACAAAGATTGGTGTTTTTCGTATAGTTAGAGGTTACTATGGCCTAAGGTCTGAACATAAAAGTTTTCGGGGACGCTCTAAGCTTTCCAGAATGGTATGGTAGGCATCCATAGGACATCGGGTGAGAGAGTTATAAGCTTTTGTTGGAAGGATAAAAATTCTGAGCTTTCCAGAAATAACACTAGTGTGACTGCCCTTATTCTAGACTAAAATTCGACCTCTTCCCAAGCTTAAATCAATTGATCATGAAAATAAAAGTTGGAGTTTGAATCTTGAGCTTTCCGTGGGCAGCTTATAGGCCCAAAACCGATTAATATAACCCAAGATATCGCTTTCCGAAAAATGCTAGTCGACACTTGCAAGTTCTGGACAGATTTGGTGTTTAAGTGTTTTGACCCTCTTAATCATGTTTTTGGTCCTTGGAATTAACTACAAAGTTGTAAGGCGTATTTTAAGCTTTCCGGAAAGTCCTCTTATGCGACGTTATGATGTCTATGATGAAAGTTGTGATCCTTTCATTGTACGTAGGGAATTAATTAAGTCTACAATTCGAGCCGGCTATTCTATTAAAGATATCTTTTCCCTCTCTTAGCTAAATAAAGGTCTAATTCTAAATTCCTCCTCTTTTCTAAGTTCCTCCAAGTGGTCATTGCTCTTCCGTTGTTCAAGTCTCTGCTCGTCCTGTTCATGTTCTTGAGTCTTCAGGTACGTATATCGCCTGATGTTTATGCATAACTGCATGATTTATTCTTTTTATGACAAGTTTTATATAATTATTTTATCGTTCATGCTTACATGAAATTTCTTATAAGTTGTGTTCAAAGTTTACGCAAGTTTTATGAATTTTAAATATCACGGTTAAATTAGCAAGTTATTTTACTAAGTAACTCATCTGATTTTAAGTATTTATGTTACTTTATGTATCATGTTCAAGTGTAAGTAAGTCTTATGTGGCTCTATGTACCCACGTATGATTTATTCTCTTAAGCCTATTTCGTTATATTTACTCTAATATCTATGCTTCTAGGCAAACTCTTAGGTTTTTAGGCTCAAGATGTTATACGAGTCTTATGAATTTCATTTACCAGGGTTTAATTATCAAGCTATTTTATATTCTAATTTAAGAGCTTATATTAGGAAATCTTTTATGTTAGGGACTTTCACAACATTTCCATTCTTTGGTTAATAAAGGTAATGCGTGAATAAAGTTCGTTTTAAAGTACAATTCTTATTCAAAGGATGGGTTAAGTTATGATTACAAGGTGGATAAAAATCTCGTTTTATTAAGAACCCGAGGTCAAGGTTCCAAGTTTCTAAAAAGTTTCATAAAGGCCCCGCCCATGTGTTATCGTGCTGTAGAGCATCTCATGCTTAATCGTGCCATAGTGCACACCAGGATAATCGTGCCTTATGCACACCAGGGAAAAATACAAAGATAGTGCCTAAAGTGCACCTCATGGAAATCTGGCCAGTATAGGACATTGTCCACCATCCGGATCTCCCGATCGGTCCGGGTATGCGCATACGGAGGCTTAGCCAATGATCGCAAGCAGGGGGCCTTCAGGATAATAACAGGGTAACCAAGTTTAAGTTTTTTTTAAGTTACTCAAGTCTTTTGAACCAAAGTAAAGCTTTACGACTCACATGCCAAAATTTTTATAAGTCTTGGTTGATAAGGGTTAAGGTCAAGTTTATGTGATGGCTTTATATGTTATATGTAAGTTATGTATGATTTAAGTTCTTTTGAAATTATGTTATATTACTTTTAATGATATATTATTTCTAGGGTTATGGTTATGTATGTTACTTTTACGAGGAAGAACTCAAAAGTATTTTCATCTAAGTTGGGATTTAAGTACAGGTTAAGTTATACTTTCCATGTACAGGTTGAGTAAGGTCAAGCTATGTAAGTTCTGCTACCTTTTATAGTTTGTTTGTAAATTATATTGTTTTTAATGTTTTGGAACCGCGCTAAATAATTAAAACGAGTTATGGAAAGATTCTTATGTTATTAGGGGTATACGTGCTGAGTTTAACTCACATTTCGAAGTTTTATGTTTTCGTGTTAGGGATCTCGACAAAGGAGAGTGGAAAAGCCCCGGGAGGACGAAACCCTAGAGCACCTTAAGGAAATTTGAAGATGGTTAGAGGCTCTCCATGAAGGATTTAAAAGAAATTGTGATTTAATGGCTTGTATAATTTCTTTTGGGTTGTTTTATGTTGTTTTGAGGTGGTTTAGCTTAAATTATGCTGATGATGCATGTTTGAAGTTGGTTTATGGTTGATGGCTGTTGTTGGGTTTAGTCTTAGCCTTGTCCACCTCCGTGGACGGCGGTAATTCTCTCAGGTGTTTATCTGCTGCTAATCATTGGGTTAAGTGAATCATTAATTTAATCTAGTGGTTAGTAACCTGGGGGTGTTACAAAAACCTAAAAAACTACCCTAACGCCTCTAGAGAGGCTAGAGAGAAATCTCTCTCCAAGTCTAGATGAAAGATAGAATGGATAAGAAACCCTAGAATTGGGAATTAATATGATAAAAAATCGAAACTGCCAGCAACGCACCCTATGCTAACTTTGCATAGCCTATGCTGACATGAACAGCAGAAATGATTTCTTGGCAGCAGCACAGCCCGTGCTGACTGTACACAGCCTGTGCCAACCCCTTTTTCTCTCTTTTCTTCAACATAACTTGTGCTAGGGCTTGTGCTAGCTTGCCATCTCTTTTTCTTCATTCTTCCACCTTTCATTGCTCCTTGCCCTCTTTCTTATCATCATAAAAGCGTCAATCTTTTAAGGGGCAAAAACACCTAAATACAAGGAAATTCACACATTTTAGTTATAAATAAAGGAAGAGATTCTAACTTAGAAATTAGGGAAAAAGAGCTTGAAAGGCGTAAACTAGCGCGGAAAAAAAGGCTAAAAACTCGTAAAAATCCGGTTTATCACTCACCTTCTCTGTTGTGGGCGGACGTTTTGGGGTCTTTTTCGGGATTCTCTTATCAACCTACAAGCACACAAAAATCATACTAATTAGCTAATAGTGCGAGGTAAAAACACGCAGAATACCTCGTTAAGAGCATCAATTTGGCTCAAAACGAGACCGAACATCCGCCCTGGTCTTCAGTAGGCCCCTCCTCTTGGACCTGGATGTTCCCTAGGGATTCCACAACCTCTTCCACGCTTGCAACATTGTACTTCTTTTCAGTTCTTTTTACTTGGAAAACAAGTTTCCTCGTCGTGTTCCCTTTTGAACGCGGGTCTCTCGAGACTAGACCACTCCTCGTATAGATTGGTGATGCTTTCATCCATTCTTCATACTTAAGCTCTTCCTCCTGTTCTTTCTCTTCCTTTTTTTCACAATCCCTCTCCCTAATTTGCCACATTGGTAGAAAATCGTCGGAAGTCTTTCATATTTAACCTGCAACGGGGTGAAATTCCCAAGCGATATGTCAATCACTTAATGGTCTTCTCGTTCCTCCCCTTGAAAGACGGGTTATAAATTCGAACCTACAATAAGGTGAAATTTAGAGTAGTCGTGACTTTAGATGGTTTCTCATCCCCTTTGATGCCTTTCATGCTGACCATGAATTTGTCAAAACTCCATGATTGGCCTTATATAACCTTTTCTTTAACGCGCCCATGGAAGAACTGGAAGAGGAACACGTTGGTGTCAATTTTCCTTAGCCTCTAATCCATGGGTAGGTTTCTAGATCTTCTCCATGGTGCTCATAGATGCCTGGGAATTAAATTTCTTCGTTGTCCGCAATCTCCCAACTAATTAAGCATAAGGCCAGTTGTGATTCCTCTTCACCTGAAACCTCATCTGCCCATCGAAAGGCAGTCATTTCCTTCACTTTCGACATTCCTTCTTCTCCCCTTCCGTCCATAGAGATGAAAATCACCTACCTAGGAGCTAGGTTGGACTTGTGCAACGAACATGCCGACGACAGAACCCTAGATCAGTAGGTCGAAACTCCCACCGGATGGAACCTTAGAGAAACCCTAGAGAGAAATCCGGAGGAGACTTCTTTTGTTCAATGTTATTGAGACAGAACAAGTATATAGAAGACTATGAACTCTTGATTGAAAAGAATGGTAATGGCGAACTATTTTATTTATTTTCTCTTATATGTTATTTATTTCATCATGTTATGTATGTGTTTTTGTTGTTATGTGTCACTTTCCAAATATTGATTTGATTTAAATTCTTAACTAGCTTTTGACTTCCCGTGTAATGCAGGGTGAATTTTTTTATTAATTTGGCTAATTTATTTTTAATAGTAAATTATAACTTTATATTAATATCTAGAAAAAAATTATACTATCATAATATGATATACTTACTTAATGTAAATATTTCTTTAATATTAATTTTTTGAACTATGTGGTCGTTGATACAAAAACATACATATATAGCTTGTGACATTCTACTTTTGTAATGACCAATATGAGTAAAAAAAACTAAAAAAGATTTATTATGCAAGTTAAAATCATGTTTAAAACTATATTAATTTTTTATATTTATTTATTTAGCATTATATTCCATAGAACAATAATATAAGTTTTCTATGAGTTTATTACATTTTAATATCAATTAAATTTTACTTTAATATAAATTATTTTTATATTGGCTATATTGATATATTTGATTAGTAAATTTGGTGGAAAAAAGACTAACAAATAAATATTATTTATAAAAAACACTAATAAATATTGATTATTATTTTTATTGCATATTATCGTAATGTATATGTATGATTTTGTTATAACTAATAGGTTAAGGCCCCCCAGCCGCATAAAAGAACAGGGGCCTAAGATGCAACAGTAAATTAAAAAATGAAAAATAATTTCCAGTGTAGTACGATAGAAGTTATAAGCTTATGGATATTTAAATTATTAAATCAAATAAATGTATCATTTTTAGTATAAGAAAATATTATAAATATATATCATGCCCGATACAAATTGCGGGTCTAAATACTAGTTAATTAATTTTAAAAAGGTTGATGATACATGTATTGGGGCAAGACACTTGTCCTTTTGAAATTAATATTATTATCAGTTTTAATTCCAATTTTTTGATAATTATTATTAATTATCAATTAAAAGAAGCTTGGAATATGTTGGCTACGTCAACAATTAAAATTGACACCCTAAAAAATAAACTCAATCATTAAACATATTTTAGACGTTCTTTTGTAAATTTTAAAAAGTATAGATAAAAGTGTGATTTTATATTATTTATATATATTATTGTAGTCATATAATTTAATCACGCAATTCTTTTAGATTTAATTTACAAATATATAGGTTTTATATAAAAGTAAGACATATTGCCAAAATATTTATCATTTTCATTTAAAAAATTATAATCTACCAGTTAACCCACTGTATTCCCCACCCAAAACGGCCAAGGTTCCTTCATACATTCGAATACACGCTAGCGAAGCCAGGCTAGCCAGCTCTTGATGGCATGGATTAAGATTTTAGCAAAAAGAGAGGGGGGGGGGTTTGAAATGGAGATGAGAAAAAGAAAAGACACGTCGTACGTGATGTGCAGTGAACAAAGAGGAGATAAAGTGTTATTGATGTAGTTAGAGATGAGCTAAATATGTGATCAAACTTGTGGCAAGAGTGCATCCTCATCTTGTTACTGGTGACATGGCATGATAATAGTTGCTCCACAAGTTCTCTCTCCTCCAAGTATTTGTCTGACTAAGCAACCCCTGTCAATGCCACCTTTACTTATTTCCCTTTCATGTCTTTACAGCCACAAATTCATAACCCCTTTTTAGTTATCATAAAAATCATAAAAATCACAGTTTTCAACAACCTTTACCTTTTAGTTAATTCAATTCACTTATCCACTTTTTTACTCTATTTCTGAAAAACTAACTTCATCTTCCAAAAAATTACTCGGAGTTACCCTACCGTTTGGTGAAATATTTTTCAGGTACCCAACTTTTCAAAACTAATTTTGGGGTACCCTTATTTTTTGGGTTAGAAATTATTAGGTACTTTTTCGGTCATTAATTTATTTAAATGACCGAAATACCCTTGTTGTTCCATTTTTTGAGGAATACCCTTAAAGAATAAGAATAAGGATATTTTGGTCACTTAATAAAATCGATGGCCGTAAAAGCACCAAATAATTACTAACCCAAAAATGCATCAAATTTTAAAAATCGAAATCTAAAAATAGTTTTTCCAAATATTGGGGTACCGACGAGTAATTTTTAGTTCATCTTCCCTTGGCTTTAATTAAACGTTAACAAATTAAATACTGGGAGCCAAAGACCCAGTAACTGCCCGCCTAAGATGGGCGCTAGTTTTCAGTGCCACACTAGCATCTTTCGCACCACTGCATGCAGATAGATATTTTGAATGGATACAAACAAACAATATGCTAATCGCCCAAGTCTTATGGACCAACTGTACAGGATAAGATTGAAGTGAGTAATTTTCACTGATGTTTGTTAAGATTTTAATTTACCCACCAAAATACTATTTAATGTATTGTTTCACTTATGTTAGTTAAGATTTTAACTATTATTTGTTATATGTTGGCCAGAGACAAAGTCAACCTTAACACGAGTATATATAAAATTGTTATGATTGAGAGGTTCAGACTCCTTTGCATTAACAAAGCTTTGCCCTAATATTGAATATATATATATATATATATATATATATATATATATATATATATATATATTGTCAAATAAATACATCAATAATATCCCAATTTCAAAAAAAAAAAAAAAAAAACATTGTGTGTTTCTCTCCGAGGAGCAAGGTAATATGATGTTTATTAGAAATCTTAGCTATCCACAACCAGTTCTTGCGGACTTAGAGGCCGTTGCTTTGGCCTTGTTTGTTGCAAAACACCGTGGGTTTAAGAATGTACTCATTCACACCGATAACCAATTAGCAATTCTCTTTTTGAGCAATCCTAAAGAAGCAATGTTGGGCAGTCACGCAATTGTCATTAGGTGCAGACAACTTATGTTCCAAATCAACAGGTGCCGAATAGAAAAAGTGGCAAGGAATGGATCAGTGTGAAACAAGTGTGAAACGTGGATGTTGCAAAGACACCCTTTTACCATGCACAAATGAATATGAGAGGTGCTGAAATTCGAACTTGAGACCTTGTTCATTAGTTTGGCTTTGATACCATGTGGAACCATCTAAACCAAAAGATTAAGCTAATGGTTAAAGCCCTAAAAATGGTTTTATAATCTAACAATGAGAACATATCCTAGATTATTATTAAATGGTGTTCATTTTTGTTGTTTCTTGTTTTCCTTTCTTTTGTTTGTCTCAGTTTGAGAACAAAAAAAAATGAAAAAAAAAAAATTGTTTGAAGAGTCAAATGATATGAGATGTAAACAAGATAGAAAAAGAATTGAAACCTTTAAGTTAAAAAATGGTCGAAACCTCGCCTAATTGCTTTCCTCTTTCCATATTAACTGAAGCATCTTTTAAATTTGAATCATAGAACTGACCAATTCTGGTCCAACAATCAACTTTCTGATGGCAAAATTAAACAAGAATTTGATAGTAGAAACAACCCCACGTGTTGTTCACATGCCAGAGAGTGTGAAGATGCTAGGTATGTCAAACCTCTCCATGCCAACAAAGCAGCATCTTTAAGTGCATGCTCAAGTGGGGTAAATATTGCATATTTCTGCTTTCGGTATAAACCTTTGTGGTCCAATATAGACCTACCTACTACTATCAAACTGTTCCGAAAGGTCAAAGAAGAGATCATACGGCTCATGTGAACATCTCTAATGACTAATTATACAATTCAATTTACACCAAGTATATGTATATCCACTGTGTAGCATTCAATGAAACTTCCTAATCTCTTAAAAAGGGCCTCAACAAGAAAAATATATAAAATCCTGCAGCTCCAATGCATGTATTGATGACTGTATATAAACATGAATGATATTTGTCAAAAGAGTTACAAGTTCACAGAGTACAGCATACTGCAATCCAAATAACAAACGACCAACTCCAAATTATAAAGGTTACAATCACACATTGCCAAATAAAAACAACACGGCAAAGACGTTCGCACCCACGACGACCAAAATACATTCGCAACTCAATCACGATGTTGAAAGAACCATAACTTCAGTTTGATGGATCATCGGGAAATCACAGACTTATATTATTGCCAATAATCACCTCCCTTCGATCTATCCACGCAACATTTTCATTAAGAAAATAGTTAGACAAGATTGGAGTAATAAAGGCCACTAGTAGCAATTGGACATGTTGGGGAGAATATTCAAAACCAAGAGTTTAGTCGAATTTTGCATGCGGGTAGGGTGAGATAATTTATTGTGGGGAAAACCGTAAAACGGCTAACTTCCTTTGTTAAAACGAAAATTACAGTATTAAAAAGGCAACATGTGGCAGAGGATGATGTTGTTAGAATTGAACCTAAAGTAAATATTGTGATGAGAGAATTAGGACAAAATTTAGGAAGAAATATTTTGGGAGTGGGTATGGGGGCCACCTAAAGCATATTGAACCACGAGATAAGGCAGCCCAGTTATTGTGGCCACTAAATGTTTGCCAAGTGTCACATGGTGGATCCTGAGGAGTCCCACTTGAAGTCCTGCCTACAATAAGGACATTAGCTTCCCCTGATTCAAGTCATAAACCAGTGGAGAAACAAAAACAGAGGAAGAAAATTAAAGAGAGAAAGAAGAGAGAGATGTTGAAGGTAGAAGTAGGAGGAGAGACCAACAACTGGGCTCGTGTATGTGAGACATGCAAGTCAGCACCTTGCACGGTGTATTGCAGAGCGGACTCAGCGTATCTGTGCAGCGGTTGCGACACACGAATCCACGGTGCGAACGAGCTGGCGTCAAGGCACGAGCGTGTGTACGTTTGTGAAGCATGCGAGCGTGCCCCAGCGGCTTTCCTTTGCAAGGCTGACGCAGCATCACTATGTGCTTCCTGCGACGCTGAAATCCACTCAGCCAACCCACTTGCTCGTCGACACCAGCGTGTCCCCATCATGCCAACTCACGACGCCTACTTCACCACCATACCACCACCACCACCACCACCACCACCTGCAGACTCAGATGAAGGAGACGACGATGAAGCCGCTTCCTGGCTCCTCCCACCCCCAGGTAAGAACAACAATAGTTACTCCTCCAATCAAACCACAATTCAGTCTTTGTTACCAGAGGAACCTGATGAGTACTTGGACGTCTTTGAGTACTATTCAGGTGTCGAAACTCACCTCAGCGATCACTACTCCCACCAGGATCATCATTTCAATTTATCTGACAACAACTATGCTGCCGACAGCGTTGTCCCTGTCCACACCTCTGCCCAACACAAACACCAACAATATCAGAACTTTCTCTTCGGCATGGAATTTGAAACTAAGCCCCGCTCCAACTACACCACATCCCCTACTCACAATGTAACTTTCTTCTCTCTTCTTCTTCTTCTTCTTCTTCTTCTTCTTCTTCTTCTTCTTCAACTTTACCTTTAATTTCACCATTCAATTTGGGTTTTGCCTTTTTAGTAATACTAGGTCACTCCATGTTTAGGTAGTTGCTATTTGGGTTTAGGTCTAGCCTCTACTCAGCTCCTTGTTAATTCCAGTCTAGTAAACTGGCTGCTTTAATAATACTATGGCGTCAAATTATGATTAGTATTTTTTTTTTTGTGGGGAAAAATTCAATTTGGGTGAAAATCAGAAGGACCAGCTTTGAGCTTTGGAGTTGGGTATGTGGGTAGTGTTGGTTTCTGCCATGTCTAAAGGTAAAAAAAAAAAACCTTTCTGTTTTGGTTAAATCTAGTAGTAACAGCAAACCAATAACTGTCAAGTGCCATGGGGGCTTACCTTCTCTGTTCTCGTATGCTGACTAAATTGCGGTTGCTTGAAAACCAGGTTCCTGTTTCCTCCATGGACGTGGGCATTGTACCGGACACTATTATAAGCGATCTGTCGCTGTCAAATCCAAGGCCTCCAAAGGGTACGATCGACCTTTTCTCAGGTCCTCCCATGCAAATGCCCATCCAACTCTCTCCATTGGATAGGGAGGCCAGAGTCATGAGATACAGAGAGAAGAAGAAGAATAGAAAGTTTGAGAAGACAATCCGTTACGCTTCAAGAAAGGCCTATGCAGAGACAAGACCAAGGATTAAAGGCCGCTTTGCAAAACGAACAAATGTTGAAGCTGAGATTGATGACATGTTCCCCAATTCATTTCTAGCTGAAACTGGGTATGGCATTGTACCGTCCTTCTAAATTTAAGGGCATGTACAACCAAAAAAAAAAAAAAAAATGTTTAAGAGTTTTCATTGTATCATTGTGTTCTACTAAGTTTTGCCAATCTTGACCTACATATTCCTAGTTATCCAGAACAATAATGTTCTGTTATTTTATGTATTGGTTTTCTGTAAATGATGTACAGATTGAATAATATGACAAGGATTCTTGCGTAAACCAATGTGACATCATAATCTCCCTCAAGAGAGCAGCAGAAAAAGCAAGATGAAGAAAAAGAAACTAAAACAAAACATAATACCATTGCGAAGGTCCAGTACAAAAATCAGTACAACTAATACCCCTTTGCACAGGTACCTAAACTTACTAGTAATGTTTGGAGAACTTGATGCCTCACTAACTCTTTCATGCAATGCAATGAAACAAATCATTAGCCGCTATATTGCTCTAGTCCATGGCAACAAGAACAGCAAATGCTAGCAAAGAAAGGGTGATGCATTGTACTTGTCCACCCCATAAACAGATCTGGGAGCAAACAGTCTCATCATCATTCTGCAGTAAGACGAGTATAATCAAGAAAAATGTGTTTATAAATGCCTTTCTCAGCATAGAAGCCTCCATTGCCAAGACATTTCATATGGGGCAACACACTTGAGTTTGGCAATTTAACAATCCATTTTCTACCAACACATAATTTGATCCTTTGAAGTAAAAAAACATTTCATATGAGCCTATGAGGCGCCGTGCTTGAAATGATTTTCTGGTTCCATATTCCAAAAGTGTAGACACTGAGAAAAGAGATGAGCAACCACTTTGTTATCAGTAGGGTCATATTCCTCCTGCCTTCCATTGGCAACAAACTACTAACTCGTTACTCATGTCACATAGTTGAAGCGCATCCACTGTCACTTGCAATTCCAGGAAAGCTACACATATATACGGGAAAGCATATGTTATCAAAATAAATAAATAAAAAAACATTACTTAACACAGCAACTCCAGGTATAGCACAATCCTCTTGTTTGAAAATCTTTGAAGTCATACATGGCTTTTCTTCACTAAACAACTTTCGAAAACAGGACTATGACAAAACTATTACAACGTACTCAGTCGGAATATGATACCACTTCCATCAAAGATAGAAAGTGGCAAGAGTTGATAGAAATTGAACTTCACACTTTTCTACACTTTATGCCATCTTGAATGCATTCCTATCAGAAAAAGAGAGAAAGTGCAGCCAAAAGCAACTGCTGAGACAAAGTAGCGCATATAGAGTAAAGATTTGTACAATATGCCTCAGTATACCTGGGGCTAGACCTCAATCAACAAGTGTGGATTCCACACATACCTCGCTGTCATCTTTATTATAGTTTTTTTTTTTTTTTTTTTTTTTTTGGTGTAACGCAATGTTAGATTAACGTGGAGGAAAGTTTACCACAGATGACTTTCCACCCGTTAGGTTCGAGTGAATTTTTGTACATGAATTTTAAACTAGCCTCCGCACCACCTTTTAACTATGAGCACACATAGGTCACAACTCACAACTATGTCATAGCACATTTGTGACAACCTATGCTACCTCGACTCAGGACACGGGTGTCCGACACGGACTCGGATCCAAGGGTCCGTCATTACATTCCTAAAAATTAAGGACACGGTATCCAAGGGTCCGACATGGCAGGTGAAACACGACCCCTTAGTTGCATAACATATTTAATTATATTAAAAATGTAATATTACATATTATTTTTTTAGAGGCATCCTTAAATTGAACCCAAGGATACTTTTAGGCATTTGCAGAGAGAAGAGAAGAGAGAAGAAAATGCAGAGAGTGATATTTTGTGTTATTCCCATAGGACCAAGCCATACATCATATATATACAAGATTAAGAGCATAACAAGCTGGAAATGACGTCTAACAACTCGATGCCGCACAAAGTTATAACCACCTCAACAAAATATTTCTATCTCTACACTCCCCTCAAGTTGGAAGTGTGACAACACCCAACTTGGCAAGCAAAGAACTTATGTTGAGCAACGAAACAGCTTGGTGAAAACATCCGCCAATTGGTGCCTTGTAGATATATAGACAGTTTGATCTTGCTCTTCAATTGGTCTCGAATGTAATGGCAATCGACCTCTATATGTTTCTAGCCCTTTCGTGAAAAACGGGTTATTTGCAATATGAAGAGCGACTTGGTTATCACAATGCGAAAGACGGCTCGCGAGTTTATACCCAAATCTCTTAGCAAGGCCAAGAACCACACTACCTCACAAAGATCTCATCGCCATCGCTCAGATTACGCCTCGGATGAGAGCCACCAGATTGCTTCTAGGACCTCCATGATATTGAGAGCTTCCTAGAAGAATACAAGAACTTGTTGTAGATTTTACGCTCATGGCACACTAGCCTAGTCCGAGTCGGAGAAAGCTATCAAAGTCAAGTCGATGAGTAGACATTAATATACTGTGATCGAGTACCCTTGAGGTACTGACTACATGAAGCGACCTTCATGTGCACATTAGTGGGTGTCTGCATGAATCGACTCAATATCTG
Source organism: Portulaca oleracea (assembly GCA_029582165.1). Lineage (NCBI taxonomy): Eukaryota > Viridiplantae > Streptophyta > Magnoliopsida > Caryophyllales > Portulacaceae > Portulaca > Portulaca oleracea. The sequence continues at coordinate 4,305,490 of CM055878.1, read as the reverse complement.
ACCGAATAGCGGATATCGGGCCTTGTAGATGAGATAAATCGGTTTCCCAACAATTCTTCTATAAACATCGAGATTAGACAAAGGCACACCATCTATGTTATTTAGTTTTAAATGTGAGTCCAGAGGGATCTTTAAGGCGTTGCAATAGACATGCCAAGATCATTAATCATGTCCAAGTGTACTTCTTTTGGCACACAAAGATGCCTTGATCGACCTCGCAACCTCCAACCCAGAAAATACCTCAAAGAACCCAAATCCTTCATGTGAAATTTGTTACTCAAAAGCTGTTTAATTCGTGAGTTCTTTATCATTCTTTGCTGTGAGTATCATATCGTCCACATAAACTAATACAACAGAGAATTGAGACCCACTTGTCTTGACAAACAAAGAGTAGTCGATTTTGTTTGCTTGAACCCATACTGATCAAAGCAATGCATAGTTTGGCAAACCAGTCTAGGAGCCCGCTTAAGACCATAAAGAGACTTTAGAAGTCTGCACACAACACCACTCCCCTCGATGTATATCGGTAGAAGGAGTAATCAAACTTCCCACCCCGATAACCTTGAGGCAAGGTCATGTAAACATCTTCCTCCAAATCCCCATGCAAGAAGGCATTTGTAACATCTAATTGATATGCATTCCATCGATTGATCGCTATAACAAAGAAGGTCCTCACAGTAGTCATTTTGGCGATTGGAGCAAATGTTTCCTCATAATCCTCTCCATATCTTTGCCGGCATCCCAATACAACAAGTCTAGCTTTGTACCTCTCAATAGAACCATCTGAATGATACTTGGTCTTATAAATCCACTTGCACCCAATAGCTTTCTTCCCAGGGGGAAGGTGCGTGACTTCCCAAGTGCCATTGCCTTCTAACGCACGGAGTTCAGTATTCATGGCATCACACCATTTTGGATCTGTGACAACTTGAGTGAAATGTACAGGATCAGTGTTAGCTGCAAGAGCAGCAGTAAAAGCAATATATGAGTGGGACATAGATGGGATGTCAGCGGTGGCATTGCTCACAAAATCAGTAAGCCATGTGGGAGGGTTGATATGTCTAGTGGATCTTCTCAAGGGTTGCTCAATGGGAGGAGATGAAGATGGTGGAATGGTTGGTGACAAATTGGAGGAGGAGAAGAAGAAGGTTGAGAAGGTGAATGATGTGGGGAGGGAGGATTAGGTGTAGTGATATCTTCAGGGCTGAAATCCAAGAAATCCTCAGACCAAGTATTTGTTCCTGGCAAAGGATTTGGTATAGGATTCATGTATTGAGATAGAGAGCTTTGTTTGTAAGGAAAGATATGCTCAACAAACATGACATCTCTGGAAACAAAACTCTGTTTGGTCAACAAATTCAATAATTTGTACCCCTTTTTAGTTTGAGAGTACCCCAAAAACAAGCATGGTACACCTCGAGGCTGAAATTTGTCAGTGGTACGAACAGGGTTTGAGGCAAAAGCCAAGCACCCAAACACCTTGATAAAATCATAGGAAGGTTTGTCACCCAAGAGAACTTCATAAGGAGTTTTGTTATGAAGTACAGTCAATGGTTGCCTGTTGATTAGATAAGTGGCTGTAAGCACGCAGTCACCCCAATATTTCAGAGGTAAAGATGCATGGAATCTCAGTGCCCTAGATACCTCAAGCAAGTGTCTATGCTTACGTTCCACTACACCATTCTGTTGTGGTCTATCTACACATGTAGTATGATGTACAATCCCTTCATTCGAAAAGAATTTTCTACATTCAGAAGAATCAAACTCCAGTGCATTATCAGATCTTACTTTCTTCACAGAACAACTAAATTGAGTCTTCACATAACAACAAAAGGCTTGTAGAGTGACAAGAGATTGAGATTTTCATTTAAGCAGAAAAGTCCAAGTAGCTCTACTAAAATCATCAACAATTGTCATGAAAAATCTATTATTCCCATGAGTTTGTACACGATATGGCCCCCATAGATCTATGTGTATGATCTGAAAAGGACATTCTGTCTTAGTAGAGCTATGCCTATATGGAAATTTAGTGAATTTGGCCATTGGACAAGACACACACACAGATGTGGTTTCTTTCTTGTCCTCAATAGCTAGACCATCTATATATCTCAACCTAGGAATAGGTAGATGTCCCAGCCTGTGATGCCAAAGAGCAACCTCATCACTTTTGGTATTATTGCACATCAATCGGGCCTTTGATTGGAATTGCCCTTGTTAGCAAAGTAGTATAAACCTCCTTGATGTTTACCAACTCCTTTGATTTCCTTGGTGACACATCTGTATCACACATATTTTCTCATGAAAAATGATGCGAATTGTTGTCTCTAGCTAACTTTGACATCGACAAGATTGCACTTAAAGCTAGGCACACACAACACATTCAAAGATTCAAGGCCATTTTTCAGACTACTTTTCCAACACCTTTGACCTCAACACTACTCCCATCAGGTAAATTTATGTGAGGTATGGAGTTACTTGGCTGAATATTTTGCAATATATCTATAGATGCACACATATGATCTGTAGCTCCTGAATTCATTACCCAGACATGAGAATCATTGAAGACAGATAGGGAGAAAGTATTACCAAAAAATTGCCATCGGTAAATGTATTGTTGCTATTATCGATTCATCTTGATTATGCGGAGGAGAGTCGAGGAGCAATTTCAACAATGCTCAATCTGCTTAGGAGTGAGACTCAATTTTTCCATTTGGTGTGATTTGCATGCTTTCCACTGTGCGGCTCCCTTCCGGCCTTGATTGTTGCGGTAGAGTTCCATCCTTCTTTCCGACTCGAGGTCCTTTTTGAGATTTCTTACGAACCGTTTGTGTTGAGGTTTTTCTTGGACCTTGGATGCCACGGGGATATCCTATCACGATCCAACATCTTTCCTTTGGATGTCCTTTATTGCCACAAGTGTGCATTGGACATCGGCTCACTCCCTTGCTCATCAAGGCAACATTCTCAGTGCAGTAAATCGTGCTCTCATCGGTTCCTTCTACGGCTCTTCTTGTTGCACATACGCCACACCGAATCAACAGTGGCAAAGGTTGCATAAGGAGTATTTGACTCCTTCTTGTTGAACCCCTCATCTAGGCCATTGAGAAATTAAAACAACTTTTGATCTTCTTGTTGCTTGACCAAGGCCTTCATGAACACATACATCATCTCATCGTTTTGATTGTGGCGAGTGTTTATTGCATCCAGTTCTTCCCATATACCTCGGATTTGAGTGTAATACTCACTCACACTTCCGATCGTTTCAATTCATACAACTCCTTGTTTAGCTGATATTGTCTTGATCCATTGGCTATTGAGAACCTTCTTGCCAATTGTGACCAGATTTCAGATGCTCTGTTCACAAACAACACTGACTTTGAAATAGCATCACTCACGTTGTACATGATCCAAGAAATCACCAAGGTGTTGCATGCGTCCCATTGTTTTGCCTTCACTGTATCATCTGTAGATCGTTCCAAGGAGCCTTCAACAAACACAAGCTTCCTTTTGGTGGTGAGAGCAATCTCCATGGCTCTCTTCCATGATCTATAGTTTGATGCTCCAGTGAGTTTCTCATTGAGAACCAAAGAATTTGGTCCATCAGAGGGATGAATGAACAAGGGATTTTGAAAATCATTCATGTTTGTATTTCTTGCACATCTCAATTTTAAGAAATTTTGGCAATCAGATGATCAAGAAATCAGCTAATCACAGTGTGTGATAATCAGACGCATGACCAATATAGCCAGGATCTCACTATTCTGCAAATGCGCTCTGATACCATGTAGACTTTAGGCATTTGCAGAGAGAAGAGAAGAGAGAAGAAAATGCAGAGAGTGATATTTTGTGTTATTCCCATAGGACCAAGCCATACATCATGTATATACAAGATTAAGAGCATAACAAACTGGAAATGACGTCTAACAACTTGGACAGTCTGGCACAACTGTTATAACCACCTCAACAAAATATTTCTATCTCTACAAGAAAAGAAAGATAATTTGAATTCAGAAAAATAAGGTCAATCCAGATAGGTTGAGCAAACTAAGTAAAAGAGAAGAGGGGCCAACGTAAACAATACAAATGAGTTCAACTCAAGAATTCATAGCGGAAAGGGCCTACATGGAAAGCATAACCATAGCAGCATAGCATCAAATAACATTCTGCTATCTCAATCATAGCAGAGACTGGCACCAGAATCTTGTTTCGATAAGAGTATAATGTGTGTACATGGGCTCTTTCATTGGCACAATAAGTAGATTCTAAAACCATATCCCCCTCCTCACGAAAAGAAAATGAAAAGGATTCTTTCTTAGTGAGATCATTTCAATGCTTATACTATGCATCTACTTCTACAACCTAATGAGACAACCAAGAAAAGTAGCATGCTTTGAACATGGAGTACCAAATGCATTGCAGACCCCTCCGTTGAAGTTTGTTTGTCATTTCCCACAACAAATTCACCCGCACCCAGAAAGTATCATCGTTAATTAAGAGCAAAAATAGCGACTAACAACAAAAATTTTAGCAAAGTTGAAAGCAATTTGATTCACCCTCTACATAGTACAATGAACTGTATTCCAATACTATAAAGCAAGGTCAAGATTCAAATGTCTTACGAGCGAGAAACGTTAGCTGCGATTGGGAAATATAGTGCAGGCAATTCTTGTGGATCAAAATTCACACCGTCGGAAATTGGGAATTTGGAGTGGAGGGCATTTCTTATATGATTTGATCTGAGCTTTAACTTCCATATGGGGTATTGAGGCCCAAACCCTAAACCCTGCCACTAGTGATTAGTGAATTCACCGTTAAGGATTAGATTCACTGATTCAGTTCATATTTGATGGAAACTGTTTTTTTATTTTTTATTTTTTCTTTTTGGAAGTATATATAGCGGTTTCTAAGTTTTAAAAATTACGGTATTTATGGTAACTCCTGCGATATAAATCGTACATTTGGCATGATTTAATCTCATACGTTGATTTTATTTATTTTTAAAAATGTTAAATTTTTATTTTTTTTAATTCTAGAAACTAAATAAAATTATTAAAAATTAATTTCTTAAGGATTTGTTTGTTAACTCATACGAAGTGAAGCGAAATTTTCCCAAAGCAAAGCATAGATCCACTGCCATTTTTCCGGCGAAAGATCGCTGGAGTTGGAGTCGCCACCATGAGATGGCTTCTGACGCATCCCCGCCACCTCATTGATCCTCTCATCGGCTCCACTAATTATTTCACCATTGTCTAGAACATGATTCTCAGGGCGGAGAACACCAACGGTAATGGTCGGCAATGGTAACCTCCGGCGATGTTGATATATAGTCAGTATGGTCGGTGACATCATCGGCCTTTAAGAACGTAGGTCGGCGTTCGGTCGGTCCTGCTGCATGAAGGACGTCTGAAGTTATGGAAATATCTAACAGTTCGTGGTCTTCGTGGATGGATAAGAAGGTTGATTAGTTATAGTCCCAATTCTAATGTTATAAGTACAAGGTTATCACAAAGGTTGATAAGTAACATGTATCTAGCTGAATGGATAGGGCGTTGGTATTAGATGGATCATGTTTGGGGTTTGAGTCCCACCTAAACAAGAATTTCCATGTATCAACAACTTTATAGTTTTTGAACTATATTTGCATGCACAATATACGTGGTGTTGTACCTTTCATATTAGGAGAAATTTTATTAAATTGTACTTGTACTCATATTCATCTCCATATCTTGTTATAGACTAATATCGAAGAATACTTAGATTTATTATAATCATCATGAATTAGTTTTAATTTACTAAGGCCCTGTTCGGCAAAATTAGCGTTTTAGGTAGCGGATAGAGGTTTATGTAGCGGATAGCGGTTTAAGCAGCGGATAGCGGTTTAAGTAGCAGATAGCGGATGACTGTTCAAATGAAAATTGTGTTCGGTAAATTTAGCGGATTAATTAACAGATTTATGTGAATTGACATAAAAGGATATGAATAATTTTTAAAGATAAAATTTTCAAAGGGTATTTTTTGACCGAAAAATATGAAACGCTATACCCCAAACGCTAAACGTTAACTTTATTAGCGTTTCACCAAAACGCTCCTCAAAACGCTAAACGCTCCTCAAAACGCTAGTTTACCGAACACTAATATTTACGCGATTAGAGTTTTGACTTGGTCAAAACGCTAAACGCTACCCCAAACGCTACTGCCGAACACAGCCTAAGTATCACTAAATTGATTAAATTGTGAAGGCGTAGATAAAGTTATAATAAATAGAATGTGAATAGACTATGCTATGTTAAACGATAAGTTAACTTCAAATTATTATATTATAAGTTAATAGAAAAATAATTTTAATAAAGTTAGTAACACTACTAAAATTTGGCACCCCCATTGATTTTTTCTAGTTCAGCCCCTGTTAATTTTATTGTTTAAAAAATCCTATAATCCTTTGTTGTAATTTTTTTTAATCATATGCTAACTTTGGACCTAAATGTTTACTCCATCTTGTCAATTTTATTAAATAAACTTTAAATCTCTTAATAAATTTCTGTTTTGTTTCCCATGTTGATAATAGGTGACTTTTTAAAAGTCTTATTTGTTGTAGTAAATTATTAGTTAGTACTTTTGACACCCTATGATACTAGCTATTTACATTGTAAAGTTTTTAAAATGAAATTTGAACTTCCATTTATTAGTCATATTATATAATGTTTGTGAAAATTAAATAAAGTCAATAAAATTAATAAACAAACCATTAAAGAGCACTTCAACTAAACTAAAAGTTATGGATAACAACAATCAACCTATCAAAAATATTTGGTAGTGAATTATCTCTTATACGTGACTTTAAGCCTCTAACATCTTTCGTTTATCTATGTTAATATTTCCTTTGGAGAGCAGAAGTCCAAACCTAAATGAAATCCTTACTACTACCATAGTTACCATTAACGACAACTTTTATAGTCTTCCACAGTAATCAACAATAGATTTTTTTTTTTTTTTGCCTAATCTTCCAACTTCTCAATCTAGGTTCTGTCATCTACTCTATCTTATTGTTCAACAAACTAATTATTTTGAGGGGTATAAGTTTTTAATTAGGAAAATTTATTACAAAGAAACCAATTCAACAATAATCACATATATTGCATGTGTAGAAGTGGAAAAAATCAGAATTAGGCAACTACATATATGCTATATAAGATATGAACGGTTAACCTCCTATATCGGGTTAAAGAAAACTAAATCAATAGTTATTCTACCCATATCAACGCTTAATGTCAATTTGATTACGATACGTAATTGGAAAAAAACTTCACTACCAAAAACCTTTCCTAATCGACCCCCACCATATATATAAATTTATATAATTATTTTAAACAAAACTACATTTAAATATTTACTATACTAATGAGATGATAATGAAATCAATTTTTTTTTTAAAAAGTCAAATTCACTACAATGTATAAAACAATTATAAGTATCCAACTCACATGATTTGCCATTATGTCACCGAGATCCTTAAATTTACTCGAGAAAGAATTCATACCCGTAGAAAGTCGAAATTGCGATGAGTCCAATTAAATTATGAGCTATGATATTTGTAATTGTATGGGTTAGATAACATATTAACAGGTATGAATCCAAAAATAACAATAATAATAATAAAAGAATGAAACCTGTTAGACTTTATATTTGTAACAATCTAATTCTACAAAATATATATTGTATATCTAAAAGATAAAAATTGGTTGCACATCAGCCACCATATGAAGTTATTATAAACGTAAAAATGTTTAATTTTAACAACCAAACACAAGGGAAGGCTTGAACCTAGGATGTACAATACTAATACTAATAATAATGAATACTAAAGCCTATACCAATAAGCCATACACACATCTTATTCAACTTGTTAACTAACATCGACATACTTGTATCCTATTAAAACTGGGAATTACAGTTAAGCCTTCCACGATCAGACCTTCTATCTTCCCCATAATTTCGGTGTCCGATTTTCATGAACCACAGCCATTGAAGAAAGGTTCTCGACGCCAATGAAGGATTCCAATCTACCGTGGTGTCTCGATCGATCGATCGAGTTCCACGTTAGATTGGAAACCTTCATCGGTGTTTGAAAAGTTTTTTCGGCGGTGGTGCATGGCGAACGGTGACTATCGTTGGTCGGCCTGCGTCGGAATCCATCCCGAGGTGGTTGAAATTCCGGTAAGTTTTCGCCAGAAGAAATGGAGGTTGATTGGCTACTGTTGGTTGGGAAAAATTTTCTTACACATCAACAAACACAATTTAAAAAAATATTCAATTAATTATATATAATTTTCACAATTTTAAAAATTAAAATTGAACTTTTTAATAAAATAAATAAAATTGATGCATCAGATTAAATCTTTGCCAAATGTATGGTAGATATTGTGAGAATTACCATAATTACCGTAATTTTCAAACATGGAAATTACCTTAACTTTTTGATTTTTTTTCTTTATTCCTAGAATGTAGTTTTGGGGTTCATGTTTTGAGGTTAATAATTAATAGGGAATAAATCTAATTATTTGAATATGTTTACAATAAATTATTTGAATTACTGAAATGTCCCTTATTTTTTCAGTGTTGACGCTCGTCGACAATAAAACCATTAAGCAACTTCTTACAAAAAATTATATCACCAGAAACATGACCCAGTAATCGAATTTGTCTCCTAACAATTAATAACCTCAAGAGATGAGGGCATAAAAATACATTCAAGAAACATGGGGCATAAAATTAGTTTTCATCCAAAATTGTTTCTCCCTTTAAGAAGATATGTTTGTTTTATTTTTGAAAATTTCTATTTGATAATATGTGTGTAGGAGCGGAAAGATTTGTCGGCAAATTAAAATGTGATAATGGAAAATAAATTGATTTTATGTCACTAGTTATAAATTTCCATATGCCAAATCGATGGAAAATTAAATTTCCGCCAATCAAAAGCTATCAATGTAGAAAGTAATAACTATTTCTTCATTTAAAATTACAAGAGTAATTAATTGATTTGTACCAAGGCCCAAAATCTTACTCAAATCCCAAGTCTCCATCCCTATAAATAAGAGCTCTCCACTCCAACCCCCCCCCCCCCTTTTTTTTACTCTACATTCTAAATTTTGCATCTATAGGCTTAATAATATCAAACCGCAAGTGACCTCCAGCTACTAAGCTTCAGGTATCAACTATCAAGGTCTGTAAAAGCTGAGGATCAAAAGCAAGCCAGTGCAACATGCATCCAAGATTGAGATCAAGCACTCGTACTCGCGCCTCTTGACTCATCTAAGTTACAACGAGATCGAATCAGAAGGTCATCTTAGATGTATTTTAAATACAAATATTGTACTCACATATATTCAAAAATCAATACAAATTATATATATTTCTCAATTTCTTGTCTTTATTAAATCTAGACTAGAAAATTGTGTTTAAAATAGTCAAATTATTTCAGAACATGAGTGCCATCAATTGGCCTTTATCGAGCTTAACCGAGCCTATCTGGTTATTGGATTCATATTTATCAACTCTAACTAATCTGTTGAACTTCGTCTTGAGTTGGCAATATTGAAATCATTCCTCTAATCTTCAAACATTTTGAAGTGAAAGTAGCATGGATAATATGACATTACTTGTATCCATTTGGCTTGATTAACCTCTTTCTATTGATGTCAAACTCAATGTTATATTGAAGACATATTCCTTTTATTTGCCTCCAAGACAATCCTGCGATGGCGATATTAATTAAGGAAATTGGTGCATTTGTTTTTCTCCTTCTCAAGGAGAAAATAATATTTAATTTGTGGTAGATGTTTAAGTGAAAAGGCAAAATTCATTCTATGAGACAAATTTGTTCATTTTATTCATCAAAATAAAAATCAAACTATTTAATTTCAAAATTAAAACATCTTAGTAACTCTCACTTATTGTTTCAATTTTAACCAAAACCCAGAAGACACACGGGCTCAACTAGACTTTGGCCCAACAAAACTCGAGCTCATATTACCTTTGGTGGATCATCTCATGATCGATTATTCAAAAATGATCCATGGCAAAAAATTTATATCGAATATAATATTTTTCTTCTTTGCTCTTAACCCAAAACTATTTTGATAGTTAATTTGAATTGGTCTAACTCTCACCCTACTTATCAGTGACAGACAAAATAATTCACGTTGGCGATATTATTTTCCATCTAAGTGTTGTTTCGGTAGGTTGAACAATAATTCAATTTTGAGAGTAAGTTTTATTAACCTAAACATGCAATTATAGGTGAACTCTTTCGAAAAACATAAAAGGCATAATAAAACAACATGCTATAATAAATTAAAGAATATAAAATAAGAAATAAACCCTTAGCATAACCACCTAAACTCAATCAAACTAATTTAACTAAGCCTTGACAGTCTTCGAAAACTTCTTCTTGGATTTTGCAACTTCCTTGGACATGATTCCCACCGAACAAACATCTTCATTGTTGTTGGGCTCCCACTTAACTTGATGTTTCCAAATAAAATAACTTACAAAGTGGACCTCTTACAAAGAGGGTTTACATGAATTAAAATAAGTTCAACTGAAATTTAAATTTTAAATAATTCAATGACGGCACGTCGACTGTATTTCACCCAACCCGGTACGCAAACTGGTAAAACCGATTATCTATGGTCATACTAGAAGCACATGCAAACAAGCAATATTTATATTGCAATGATTATATCAAATATAACACATGCTTAAATAATAAATTATGAAGGCATATTTAATGCAATTTAACACACAAAGGAAACAAAGATTAAACAGTTTCAACAAAGTTTCCTAAACAGTTTGGATAATTAACAAAATGTAACAAAATTCCAAGTTTTATATTAATTTCCTAAAGAAATTTAGACTTTAGGGAATACCTTTACATACAAGTTACTTAATTTCCTTGAATTAAGTGTTCTAAAAGATACTATCTCTATTGAAAATGCAAAGTTTCCTAAACTTCACAAATTTTATAGGATTTTATGTCTAATATCTGATTTAGTAACAATAGTTTGATAATGAATTTCCAAAAACTGGTCCCAAACCCCAAAAGCACGTAGTCGTCGACACTACTGGCAACACGGTCCGTGTTGATCCAACACGATCCATGTTTCTTTCAACTTCCAAGTGTCGAATATTCGGTGCATGAAAAACACAAATAAAATATCAACTAACTTCAAAACTTAACGACATAAAGATTTCTCATATTATAGAGTCATCCAATAACCCACTACAAAATTTTTCAGAATTTTATCAAATTTACCTCAATTTGTACAATTTAGATAATTAAACTAATTTAATTCACTCTTTTATTGGATAATTGAACATAACAGTTTGATAAGTTTGAAAATTAAATTTTACAATTTTCTCACACAGTAGAGTCACCTAATGAGCTATTGTGAATTTTCCAGAGTTTTATCAAATTTCAAAAAAAAAAATTTGAGAAAATTCAGAGGAATAAACAATTATATCCTGCTGAAGATCTAAAAAATCAAGGAAAATAATTTATTGATTTCAAAAATTCATATAAAACTTTTCTCCACAAGTATGGTCACCCATTGACCTACTATAAATTTTCTAGAATTTCTACAAATTTCTATAAATTTGTAAACATTAGAGAAACAAACAAATTTATTTCTCTTCAAATCTAGAAAATTCAATTACAAAATCCATTTTTATTGGGAAATTCCACAAAAATTAGGGTAAGTCCAGAACACTTCTAGACGCCTCCAGTAATTTTCTTGGAATTGTTGGAAATTGTTTGATGTTTTATTTTGATTTTTCATCATATTTACTGTAAATAGTCTAAATAAGAAAATAATTCTACAAAATTCTATTTTGCGAATTAAAATTATTCCGGGTATTGCCTACTATTTAACAACATTAAACATGATCGTTTCTAAGACAAGATAAAATATGCAAAGTTCGTGCTAATTTTAACAATTAAATAAGCATAAACAACATAATTGAAGGCAATAAGCAAATAAATAATAATAAACCATGAAAATTTACAGTAAAGTTCCAGATTTACTATTATGAACAATAAAGACCAAAACTTTAAAGTTTGAAATTTAGGCATAAAAACTAATCTAGCAAATCATAATATAATTAAACAATTGACAAAATTATATATGAATAAGGCATAAACCATGTAATTGGTGGCTCTTATATCAATGTTGAGTTTTTAATGATCTATTTCCTAAACAGATACATATTAATTGGCGGAATATTCATAACAATTACAAAACAATTAATCGCCCAAGAAAGAGTACAACTACAGAAGCTTAGTAATTAGTATTATACTTGATCACTAGTCCTGCTTAAGAAGAGGTTAACCTTTGAGATTTCAATGCAGAAATCCCCTACCATAGGTCCACGCAGCACTCCGGGAACTCGATTGCTAGACCGACCCGATTGAGACTAATCTCAATCTAATATGTACGTGTTTAGAGTATATTCTAGATTGTTTCAGAACACAATAAAAATAACTATTAAACTAGGAGAGAGAGGAGCTCAGCAAGTCATCTTGGTATTTCTTTAGAAGTCTTAAATAGTTAATTGAATAATATCTCAGATCGATTCTCTATTTATAGTGTTGGGTGGCTTGGAGAAGGGGTTTAACAAAACCTTAGTAACCAACTTCTTTGAGAACAACGTCTGAGGCCCAACACGGTCCATGTTGTGTTGATATCTCCAAGAAATCAACTTCTAACACTTTCTAAAATCATACTTTATTATTTTTGGGCTACATACATGAAGGAAGATAATATTTTCCTATATTAGAAAAGTCTCCCAACTTTCGTATGGAAATATGAAATATTTCGATTATTTTATGGAAAATGGGGATGAAATAATGTCAACCGAAATTTGAATATTCGGGAATAAAATAGAAAATCCTAGAAGCTTTTCTAATGGAAATAGGAAATATTTCGAATATTTTGTGGAAAATGAGGATCAAATAACGTCAATTGAAATTTAAATAATTGGCATTAAAATAGAAAAGCCCGGAGGCTTTTCTAATGAAAATAAGAAATATTTTGATTATTTTGTGGAAAATGTAGACAAAATAATGCCAACCGATAATTAAATATTCAACAATATAATAGAAAAGCCCGGAGGTTTTTCTTATTTAACCACACTTTTCCGATCTTGGGTTATTCGAAATGGGGAAAACCAAACTAGAAAACCCTAGAGGCTTTTCTCATTTATTCGCATTTCTCAAATACTAGGCTTGAAGAAATGGGCCAACACCAATTAGAAAAGCCTCCAAGGTTTTCTAATTTTAGTTGTATTTTTCTAAAGCTGAGTTCGAAGAAATGAGCCAAAACCAATTAGAAAAGCTAGGAAGCTTTTCTAATTTATCCGCATTTTTCGAATGGGTCAACCCTCGATCTAGCACGTAGTTTGAAAGAAATGTGCTGACATTTTTCGGCTTATACTAAAATACTGGTACAAAATCAGGTGCCTACAACATTATTTGAACTACATAACCAAATAGACACCTTGATTATATTGATATCCTTCTTTAACCCCCCTGGCCTTTGTTTACCTTTTTTTTTTGTGATTGAACCCTTACATTACAAGCCATGACCTATTTTAATTCCTTACCTTATACTTTACTTGGAGTTGTGAGTGTTCATCATTTCGAGAGTAGAGATTGGTTTGGGTTGGTTTTGGATTGAAATTGGAAGTTGGGATGCTATTTTGATCATGTTTGATTTGGGCATAAACTTGCATTTCCCCAATTAAGCAAAACTATTAAATGTGAGTGTGTTGTTCATGTATATGTTAAGGGACCGAATTCTATTGGTTGTATGAATATCTAGATTGTGATGTCCCCAACGTGATGCCTTATTATGTGCATTCAGATCAGAGTGATGGAACCTGTGTAATTATTCTTCCCCTTAATCACCTACCAAAAAGAAAAAAAAATATAGAATAAAATTTAAAAAAAAGGAAAAAAAAGAAATGGAAAACAAGTGATTAAGATGGAATTACTATTCTTGATTGAGGTTTATGACCTAAGTATGAGGGTGTTTTGGACTCCAACTGAGAGACAAGTGAGCAAGTGAGTGTCATGCCCTGCTTAGGCAAGTGTGTGAGTTAGGAGGCAATTTGGGTGAGATTAATTCCAAGTATGACCCTTTTTAGCTCCACTATCCCCAAATGATTATCACTCCCTTCCCCTTAACCTAAGTCCCATTACAACCCTAAAAGACCTCTTGATTGCCACTTTTGCATGCATATTAACGGTGGAGAGCGAGATTCTCACTAAGCGTATGATAGGTTGCTCTTCTAGGTTTGAGTAGCGAACCCACTGTGTTTATATATTGAGAGTTGGAGTGTTCTACATTACCCTAAAGTGAGTTTTTTCATCAACCGGCCTACGTTCATAACTAATTGCGCATATTTTCCCTCATTTAAAGTTTGTCAGTGGCTATTGACCCTCGAAGTGTTTATCTCTTAAAAGTTTCAAAAACATCCCTCTGTCTGTTTTACATTGATTTGGTTCTCATTTATATTATACTTGTTTGTGCTTGGTTGATTGATAAGTTCTAGTTAGTTAGCCTGAGGAGGAATGTAGCTGTAAATGTAAAACTGACTTTCTTTTCTAATATTGAGTCTTTCTTTCTTGTTCCTTCTTGTTTCATGTGTTGGATTTGCTTAAGGGCAAGCAAGAGCTAAGCATGAGGGGATTTCGTAAGTGTATATTTTATAGTGATTATTTGGTGATTAACATGTATATTTTAGTTAATTTGTAATGTGAACTTGTCATTTCCTATAGAATTTCATGATTTCTTCACTTGGTTTAGAGATTGGGCAAGTTGTGCAGATTTTATGGAAAAGTTAATAAACTCAAGCAAAAAGAAACAAAAGAGCAGAAGAGAAAATAAGAAAGTAGTAGCGCATCCCAATAAGTACGCCAACCCCCCAGGCGCTGGCAGCATTTCACCTGGCGCAAGCCACGCCCGAGGCAGAGACAACAACATTAAAGGAAAGAGTACGCGCAATCAGCGCCTACTAGATGTCAGCCATGCCCAGCATGTTTCTTCCAATGCTAGAGAAAGGTGTGTCGAGACTCGGGTGCCTTTTATATTGAAGGTGTCAAGGGAGAGGCGCGACTAGCGTCCCTCTAGGCGCAGCCTGCACCTCCTCCCTGACACCTTCAATATAAAAGGCGTCGTGACATTTTCAAGGGGAGTTCGAATTTCCGCGGTTCAAAGTTCTAAATTCTACCCTAATTTTGGAAACTTTCCGAGCCATCGATGAGGAGGAGAAGAGTGGAGATAGACTTGGGTAACACAAGGACATCGAATGCAACCCTTCGGATCGTGGTTATTTCTATCTATTTTTATTATGTTTCCTAGTCTAGATTTCGTTATCATTGCGTATGTCACTATTAATTATGATAGTTAGTTTTTTTTTTGTTTAGGGGACAAACTCGATGTTAATTAATTGACCGTTAGTGCTTAATTTCATTATGAAGTAGTTATTTTAGTTTGTTTAATCATTGTGGTTTGTATGTCATAGTAATTGATTGATCATCTTTTACTTGGTTTAGATTCTTAATATTGGGTCGAAAGATTATTATTTTGGATCGCATTGACAATGATTAAATAGGCATAGAACTCGGTTAGAAATAATGTGTTCATGCTTAGGATTGTTATATAATATATTTTTATCCTTGATTGAATTAAATAGCCATGAGAATAGGTGTTTAGTTTAATCATTGTAACTCACCCCAGATTGAAAGATTGTTGTGATAGGCCTTAGTACGATTATACACCCCGAACATTATCAAACTACAAATTACTGGAATTAACACCTAATTGATTAGTAACTAGATTAGACTCCACTAAATGCCTTTTATCATTTGTTAAATCCAAAAGTTTATTGCTTTGTTAGTTTAGTTTAGTGATTGTTTGGCCTAACTTTTAAGAGTGCTTTTGGGGTTAAAAAACACAAATTGGGTCAAACAATGATTTTTTTAGAAGCTAATAATTGTTTTTCCCAAAACAGTTTTGACCAAAAAAATAGCTCCAAAAACATAAGCAATAAATTGCTATTTCTGCTTTCTAAAAACTACAGACGGCTCAAACTGTAAGATATTTTGTTGATAAATTTCCATATTCTCAAATATATATTATGATTCCAATAAAGATGGTATTTAAATATTTTAATATTATGTTAGAACCTTTAGTATTATGGTTTTGCTAATCGTCACCCTGGGGGTGATGGTTAAGAGAGAATCTTATCCATTTTTTTTCTTTTGTAAATGTTACATAAAATAATAAAAGATTACCTTTTCTATAAAAAGTATTATATTATCTAATCAAATCTACAAAAATCTTATCCTTACTTAATTAACATTTTTCAATTATCTTTTTAAATATACGGTTTTTGGAAGTAGTATACTCATGCTATTTCTCTATTTCCCCTTTCTCTTTGACGGAAAACAGTACTCCTTCCATCCCAAATTAATTGATATTTTGATTAAATTTCGATCGTTAATTACTCACAAATTAGAAAGAGTTATATATTAAATTATCGTCATTAGAAAGATATTTAACTAAAAATTGCAATGGAGTTAGTTTCATATTGTAACTTATTATAATTTATGAATAATCAACAATCAAAATTTAGTCAAAGTGTCAATTAATTTGGGACGGAGGGAGTATCATATAAGACCCTTTTTTCCATAAGTAGTCCACCAGTCGACAGCGCTGTCGTGGCCCTTGCCGCGGATGATCTCCAGCGTCAGATACTCGACCATAAGCTCCTCACCGTTCGGTCGATCTCCGGCGCTGCCATGGTACTCGTTCTGACGAACGACATCGAGTGGACGTCCGTCGGGTCCGCCATAAGCTCCGACAGGGACCCGTTCATGAATAGCCCATCGTCGGATTTGGAATTGCGATTCTTTTGGAGGTCTGAATGCAACTCTGGGCAGCGACGGGAGTGGTGGAGGAAGCGGCGACACAGGAGGCGTCGCTGGAGGAGACGATGTGGGGTTGACGAAGCAGCAGAGGGAAATGGTTCAATTAATTTTTGAAAATTCTTTTCCTTTTGCTCTGTTTGTTTTCTTGGTGGAAAGGGTTGAGCAGCCGAGGAAAAGAGCAAAATGTGTTAGAGTAGCAGAGAGAATTAAATGTCAACATGGGAAACTTGGAATGGATAGGAACAATCAAGAAATCTTTGGATAGTAGGAAACTGGGAAGCAATATACACAGATTATAAGTGTATTTATTTACCTGATTAACTTAGAATTATATAGATTTGTTCTGGATGTAAAAGAATTTTTGTAGATTTGATTAGATAATATAACATTGTTTTATTGAAAAGGTAATCTTTTATTATTTTATATATGATTTACAAAAGAAAAAAATGGATAAGATTCTCTCTTAACCATCACTCCTAGGGCGACGATTAGCAAAACCGTTAATACTATATTGGACATTTTAATAATGTGTTAAAATATTGTCAATTTATCTAATTCCTATAAAGATGACATTTAGTAAAATATTGATATATAAATAGTTAATTTGAAGAATTTTATGGTTAAATAATCCTATATATAATTATAATTGTAATTATAATTACAATATGATAATCAGTTTAAAAATTAATAAAAAGAGAAAAATGTAATAATCATATGTTTTACCCTTCAAAATATGTATAATTTTGAAAAGTTAGGCTAAACCAATTAAAATTAGTAAAAAAAACTTATATTATAAGTTAGGTCAAACACTCTAATTTGGTAAAATCATTTATGTCGTCAAAAGTTAGGCCAAACACTTCTATATTTCTGCAAAAATAACTTTTGTAAAAACTGTTTCTAAGAAACAAAAACAGTATTTTAAAAATTAGGCCAAACAGGCACTTAGTCATTTAACAAGAAAAACTCAGCCTTTGACTGACTTAAAGGCTGACTTTGATAATTTAGTATGTAGTTTGAGCAAGTCCTTGAGAGAACGACTTTGATATACTACACAGTACCCTGTGCACTTACGACATATCATAGCCATTAGACGAATAATATTATTTAGTCTCATCTCATAAAAGGTAGGAACAAGATTAATTTTAGAAAATTCACTTTCCTTGAGCGTTTTTCTAAAATATGTATATACATATAAGAATTACAAAATGAAGAAAAAAAGAGGTATTGGCTTTAAAGAATTGTAATGCAAGAGTTCTAAAAAAATGTATTGCACTTATTTAAATGTCATAAACATAATAAGTTATACACTGGTCAAATAGTATTTTAACATTGCTAAAACATTTTACTTCATAACCATCATTAAAACTTTATAAACTCATTCTAAGACTTTAGAAACAAATTTTCATTAATCTTAACATTACGTTTTTTTACAACACTACAGTGATTATTATCCTCCCTCACATGTTACCTGGGAAAACTTCCCAGGAGGTCACCCATCATTTGACTATTCTCAGTCAAGCACGCTTAACTGAGGAGTTCCCAACGGATGAGCTACCATAAAATAAGGTGCACCTTGGTGATATAAGTAGTCATTTCAATCCTTTTAAACCACACTTTAACCACATATCCGGGGTGTTACAATCACCCCCACTTAAGCGCACAACGTCCTCGTTGTGCCACAATCCATTCCAGAATCTTTGCCCCGCTAGGTGACTGCCCATGGATCTCTCATCCATTGGCGCAACTCACGGTCGCGAGTCGGCTCTGATACCATCTGTAACGCCCCGACCTCTCCCGGGTCGCGGACATTACTGATAACCGCTTCAAGGATCGCTGACTGACCCCACAAATCACCATGAGTCTTTCCAGCGTGCTTCGTCCTCGCTCACACGCTGCCTGGGAAAACTTCCCAATTAATTAACTATATAAAATGTTAAAGTTTTCCATATTTGCCTTATAGTCAAGAATGAATCATGCTTAATACATAGACCTACCAATTCTCATAGTATCATTAATAAAATCCTAACTCAATTATGGTACCCTACCCTTTGTAAGTTTGTAACTTTTTGGTACTTTTCCAGCAATAAAATTTGAAAATTTCAATATGTTTAGGTGAGGAGTTTGTAAGTTATGGGTACCCTACATGTCTATAGTCCATTTTGGATTGCACCTAATTATGGTCAAGGGAGATCAGCTGGATTGTGGATTGCACCTAAGTTTGGTCAGGGGAGATTAGCTGGATGAAACATAAAAACAGATATGTAGAAAGGTTGTGCCCATCACAGAATCATACACTTATCTGACTTATTAAATGGCTTCCCCATTGGGTTTGTTCTCGAGTTCGAAAGCACTTTCCCAACGCTATCACACAGGTTCCAAAAGAAAACCAGAGCACTAAACCCTTGCTAGTGCCCATACACCAAAGTACTCCCTGAGTATTTCAGGTTAACCAACACGTCCATCATTCTTAAGTCTCAATTGAGGAAGGATCATTTGCATCTTTACGACATTGATCCATAATACAAGCTCTCAATTCTCATGTTAACAATAAGAAACAACTGAAACACCATATCTCAATTGAATTCTTAATATTGGGTGAACTCCCAGTATAATTTACAGCATGTATTACCATACAACATTCATCTATTGCTTTGATTTTGATTATTGGTTCTGAATTCTCAACATGACCTACTGAATATTCACAGCGGCAATGCCTACATATCAACGATGAAGATGATAGAAAACTAGAATCTATCCAGAAAACCTTTACTAATCAAAGCAAAAGTTATTTTCAGAGAAATAAACCATACCCAGGGCGCGTAGCTAAGGAAACATTGGCATTGATGGTGAACCCTTCCCCGTCCCTGTTGATGGAGTCGAAGTCAGGATCGTCAGTGGGCAACTCATGGCGACAAAGAGGACATGTATTGTGCATTTTCAACCATGGCACTATACAGTCTCCATGGTAATAGTGCAAGCAAGGCAGCTGCCTCAGTGTTTCCTCCCTTGAAATGTCATCTTTACATATAGCACAAGCTTCTTTCCCCTCCAAACAAACAGTTGGTAGGTTCTCTATGACTGATTTGGCAGTAGGAGGGCTTCCCCTCCATTCATTCATTCGCTCCTCCATCTCACGAATTATGTCTTCGTATGCATCGTCATTGAATTCCAACCCAAAAGCCTCTCCATTCAAATCCATACCCTGCATTTCTCTTCTGAAATTGTCAAGTGCCAACATGATTTCCCATTCCAAGTTTCGAATAGCCTCTAACACATCATATTCAGACTCAGTCATCATCTCTTGCTCTTCTCTTTCATTATACATGTCAAACAGATTTGATATTTCTTCGACTTCTATCACTCTAGCACCAGTGTCCATTTGAATTGGATTATCAAAATCATCATCATCATCATCATCATCATCATCAATGTATCCATCGCAACACTGACTAAATACAAGATCAACGCCATAATCATCATCCTCGCCAGTGACGATGCTAGAAAGCTCGATATCACTCTCTTGGTTTTGCCATCTACAAGCTCGCTCTTCAAACCCTAAACTATCAATGTTATTCATTTGAGTGTTAAATCCAAGATAATCCCAGCAAAAAGGAGGACGATCGAAATCGCTAACCAAACGAAGTCCATCATTTTCATCATCAGACTGATACAAGGGCTGCAACCCATCATCAGAATCAAAATCAGACTCAAAACTAAGGACACGCAAATCATTAAAACCAGGCGCTTCTCCGGTCGATCGAGATGAACTGCCAGCATTAAACCCAAACCCCGAGGCCAACCGTAATTGTAAATGAGGCTCAACGAATTCACCAGTCCCGTCACTTCCGCTCGAGTCGTGGGAAGGCAACTCAGAATCAGAATCTTCCTCGGACGGACGAAAGAATAAATTGGTAACAAAACTAACCTGATAATCGTCATGATCACCACCATTAGCGTTGGGGTCAATTTCCAAATCGAGATCGTAATCTGAGTCGAAGAGTGAGAGATTAATAGAGGTGGGAGCCGGGCTGTCGGGGGAAACGACGGGTGATGGTATGGACAGCGAATTTGAATCTGAAAAATGGGGGAAGGAGACACCCGCCATTGAAGAAGGTAATGGTTCTTCTGGGAATTTCTCTATGTTGTTGTTTTGATGGGTGAGAAAGAGGGAGACAGAGAAAACCGCAGGCGGAGTCCCAGGCTTGACAACGACGGCGGCTCTGGAGTTTATCTCCTCAATGCCTTCCGCGCATTCTCCCTCCCTCCCTTTCTTTGAGTTTCAGTACGGAGGCCAATTCAGACTTTGACCTTATCTAATTCCAATTCATCCCGCAAACTATGTTTTTCACATTTTCAATTTATTTTTAAGTACTGTATTAATATCCGAACGATGCAAGATGGGTTGAGGATGATGTGGGAATCATGACGGAAGCGGTGACCTATTTTAAGAAGCTTTTTACCATATCGTCCAATAGCTCAGCGTCGATCCTCGAATGAACAGAGCACAGGATCCTCCACAACTACAATAAGCAACTACACCCACACCAGATAGCAGGCCTCTCTAGACCTTTTCAGGAGGAAGAAGTTACCATAGCTCTGCAGCAGATGGGTGCGTACAAAGCGCCGGGACCAAATGGAATCCCAGTTGAGTTTTACAAGAAACTCTGGCCAACAGTGGGTCCTGAGGTAACACAAGCAGTGCTACACATGCTCAATTCAGGTACACCGCTCAAGGAGATTAACTGTACCAGCATTGTCCTAATCCCTAAGAAGGACAACCCAGAATCGTTGGGGGATTTTCGACCCATTAGTCTTTGTAACGTGGTTTACATGCTAATCAGTAAATGCTTGGTAAACAGACTCAGGGGGATCTTAAAGGAGTTAATTGACGACTCCCAAAATGCTTTTATCCCAGGTAGGTAGCTAAGTGATAGCTATTTTGTGGCTCATGAGGTGCTCCACTACATCAAGGGGAAGAAACAAGGTAAGAAGTTTGGAGCTATCAAAGTGGATATGCATAAAGCGTATGATTTCGATGGGGGTTTCTTCGGAAGGTCTTGGAGAAACTAGGCCTTCCAACACTTTGGGTGAATCTGATAATGGAGTGTGTTACAATAGTTAGATACTCAGTTATTGTTAATGGGCAACCTTCTCCTCCTTTCACGCCAGAGGCCGGTTTGTGTCAAGGAGACCCCCTATCTCCTTATTTGTTTATCTTATGTCTGGATGTCCTCGCCTCCAACATCAAGATGGCAGCAAGTCGACAACAAATTGCGGGCATAAAGGTTGCTAGAGGAAGTCCAGAACTGACACATCTCTTCTTTGCTGATGACTCGCTATTCTTCACTGAGCTATCCACTCTGCAATGCCTCAACCTCAAAACTATTATTGATGATTTCTACCTGGTTTTAGGGCAAGTGATTAATGTTAATAAGTCCTATATGATGGTCTCACCAAATGTCATTGGGGAAGAGAAAGAAGGGCTGAAAATACTTTTTGGGTACCAAGTGGAGGACTCCTTCCCAAAGTATCTTGGGATACCGCCTGTCCTCCACCGGAATCGAACTTCTCAGTTTGGATTCATGGTAGAGGCGATTGAGAAGCAATTGCAAGGGTGGAAGGCCTCTCTCCTTTCTCCAGTTGGTACTTATTCATGCTCTGTTGTCCGCACTTCATAGACACATTCTGTCCATTTACAAGATTCCCGAATGTCTTGCTGACAGGGTGGATGCCTTAATGATTAAATTCTTTTGGTGGACTAGTAGTAACCACACGTGCAAGCACTGGGTGAACAAAGAAGTCCTCTTGTCACCAAAGAATAAGAGGGGATTGGGATTAAAGAGGACTGCTTGGGTGAATGACGCACTCCTTCTGAAACAAGCTTGGCGCCTAGAACAAAACAAGAATAGTCTACTTGCGAGAATCTACAAAGCCAGGTATAAACAAACCTCACCTTTGGCAATTACTTCTTCCGAACCAAAATGAGGCTCCCCCTACTGGAACAGTCTTTGTAGAGTTGCCATAAGTTTAAGGGGAGGTTTTAGAGTTAAATCAATTCTGGGGGGCAATGCCGGATTCTTATGGACAGCTGGGTGGGCTCAGAGTGCTTGCAGTTGAAAGAGGATCAGGATAAAGTCATTTGGAGCAATAGAAAAGTCAGTGATCTTCGACGAACTCTGGGGGGAGAATGGAATTGTAGTTTTGTTCGTCACTTTTTCACTGACAATCAGCCAAGGCAATCATGGCTTACCCAGTACGAGACTCTACTAAAGATGACTCTCTCTATTGGGGCCTCACACAGAATGGGATCTATTCAGCTAAATCAGGTTACGGATTCCTCTAGAATAAGGCCCATGAGCAGGGATCTTGGGGGAAGAAAGTATCAACTCAAGAGGAACACAACTGGCAAAGATTATG
Source organism: Portulaca oleracea (assembly GCA_029582165.1). Taxonomy (NCBI): domain Eukaryota; kingdom Viridiplantae; phylum Streptophyta; class Magnoliopsida; order Caryophyllales; family Portulacaceae; genus Portulaca; species Portulaca oleracea. The sequence goes on along the minus strand of CM055878.1, from coordinate 4,282,086 downwards.
GCATCTTAATGCCCAACCTAAGTGGAAGATCCATGTATGGAAAGTGATTCACAATGGCCTTCCGACGGCAGACAAGAGGAGGAAATGGGATGATAGCGTGAATCCATTATGTGGCCTTTGTGGCCGTATGTTAGAATCAGTTCATCACCTGTTCAAGGAATGCGAATGGTCGACAGTGGTTTGGTTTGCAATGAACCTGGGCATCATCAACCAGCAACATGTGCCTCTGCCGGTAAATAACTGGATCCATAACTGGCTGACATTGATGTTCAAAAAGGGAGTGGATGGAACTAGAATGGTCCAAGAGTTTCTAGTTGTGTTATGGAACATATGGCTGAGCAGGAATAACAAGATCTTCAACAACTCACTTCCATCTTTTAGAGAGGTCCTAAGCTGGATGAAAGACGATCTGGGGAGGCTACTAGACTGTCAAGGAAGGACCCACAAGCTAACATAGACGACACAGACATCACATGAGACTGAAGCAGATGAGAAAGGAACCTTCAGATGGAAATTAGGTGACAGTGACGCACTACAAGGATGCTATATCAGCGATGGAGCATGGGACAAAACTACGCTACATGGCGGTGTAGGTTGGGTCCTGAAAAGGAACAATATGACTTCTGAGCGGGGGGCGGTTTGCATACTAGCCTTATCTGCTTTTCAAGTGGAGTTACAAGCCATTGAGGTCATTTTGAATGACGCTGTTCACAGAGGACTGCGACTGATTATGATTGAAATGGATGCAGCTCAAGTGGTCACGGCCTTCTGACAGCCTAACAGTATTAACCCGACATATGGCAATATGTTGGTGACTTGTAGGAATCTTTTGTTACATTTCGATCTTTGTATCATCAATAAGGTAAGTAGAGGCACCGTTAAGGAAGCACATTCTCTGGCCCAACGGGCTAAGAGGGGAGACCTTCCTTAGTGGGTAGGTTTGTGTTGTTTGTTTGTCTTTCCCTTACCAAAAAAAAAAAAAAAGTGTTACCTCTGTCCCAATTTCTCTGTCACCCCAACTACTTTTACAAAACCAATATACCTTGGAATTGGGGTGAAAAGTTTGAACCTTACCCAAATTGCCCCTATATTTATTGATGTAATAGTAGTTGAGATTGTAAAAAGTGATAAATAAAGTTATTAATTAGGGGTAAAAATGGAATTACAATCGTTGGAATTATAAAAGTGACAAACAAATAAGGACAAAGAAATTAGTTATTTTGACAAACAATTTGGGACGGAGGTAATAGTGTTATATATTCCGTGCATCCGTATACGGAATATTATTTATTAAACTATTGAAAATTATATATGACAAATTTACTATTTATGTTTCATTATATTTATCCATTTACCTAATTTAAGAATACCAATGTATATTGGGAATTGATGTAAAAAGTTTTTAATTTATCCAAACTACCCATATTTTAATTGAAAATACTAGTTATTGGAATTGTAAAAAAAATGATAAATGAATTTATTAATTAGGAGTAGAAAAGGAATTATTCTTGTTGGGATTGTAAATGAGACAAATATTTTGGAGAATGATTTGGAAAGTAATTTTTTTCCTTTTAATTTTCAAATTATCTTCTTCATTTAAGTGACAGTAGGGCCACGCCTAGATCCCACCAAAACCCCTTCCCCAAAATTTAAAAAAAGGGAAATTCCAAATGGTAGGCACCAACTATTGCTTATTCCAAATGGTAGACATCTTTTTACCATATTCCAAATGGTAAGCTTAAAGACAAAAATATTCCATCATGTACGGATTTTTCCAAACTGCCGTTAGTTAAAATAAAAAAAAAGTAATTGTGTTTTGATTTTGTGTGCTGCATTCCTTCTTCCCCTTCTCTCTCCTCCCCTGTTCTTACTCTCCCCTCTCATGAAGGCTTAGAAAATTTCACATAGATGTCACGTATGAAGCATCTGGACAATGTTATATTACAAATTCATCCTTTAGATTATAAGAAAATATATTTTAATTCCAATGGCCATGGCTATTCCATTCTACATAGGAGGTTACTTTGCCATTGATATGTGCGTTGGCAGCTAGATTCTCTTTATCTGGCGGAAGATGAACAGGGCCAAGGCGGAAGCTTATGGTCCTATAGTTGCTTCTGGGTTGATTTGTGGGGATGGAATATGGACATTGCCTAGCTCCATGCTTGCCTTGGCCGGTGTCTGGCCCCCAATTTGCATGAATTTTACTCCAAGGCTAAACAATTCCTGATTCCTCCCTAGGAAATATTAGTACAATTTTAGGATAGTTAAAGTTACAGAGGTTGTAGATTCTTCTAGCTATTTCTGGTGTGAAATATCTGGCATATTGTGAACGTTAGGCATGGATCTCTCTCCTGTTTTGGGGAGGGGTCGGTTCATATCTATTTTAACACAATTGCTTTGAATATAGCGCCATCTGTTATGTTCACTTTAAGTATTTGATGGTTTCACAATTTTTGTAGAATACCTAAATTCAGTCTTCTACATCGACCACAACCAAATTGCCTCGTTTGTAAGAAAATATAAATCAGAGGGGAGAGTAAGAACAGGGGAGGAGAGAGGAGTATATGCAGTAGACAAAATCAAAACACAATTACCTTTTTTTTTTTTATTTTCACTAACAGCAGTTTGGAAAAATGCCTACATGATGGAGTATTTTTGTCTTTAAGCTTACCATTTGGAATATGGTAAAAAGATGTCTACCATTTGGAATAAGCAATAGTTGGTGCCTACCATTTGGAATTTCCCTTAAAAAAATGAACCCCAAAACCCATTTCCCCAACACTGAAATCAATTTCCCCAAATTTTTTTTTCTCTTCCTATTTCTCTAGTTCTCCTCCATCGTCGTTCCCTTCCCCCAAAACCACAATTCAAATTTTCTCTCTTCTTCATCTTCCCCTTTCTCTACTTCATCTCCTTCCTCTAACTCTACTTCTTTTGACTCTACTTCATCTCCTTCCTCCGACTCAACTTCATCTCCTTCATCTCCATCGGCGTGGACTTTGATTCCTATTTCTTCTGCGTCCCATCTCAGGCGTGTTAGAGGGACAAAGGAGCAAGTTTAGATCTCAGGCGTGTTAGACGGACAAAGGAGCAAGTTCTAATTATTCCTATCCTTCATCTCCTTCCTTTGACTCTACTTCATCTCCTTGCTCCGACTCATCTTCATGTATCTCCTTTCTCAAGCGTGTTAGACGGAGAAAGGAGCAAGTTCAGATCAAGAAATTTAGAAAAGGAAAGGTATGCACCAATTTTGAATCTCCAGTGTGTGTTGTGTAGATTCTGGGAAAAAAAGTTGAATATTCATTGTTTGTAATTCGGATCTTGTTTACCCATTTTTAGTGTTTGGGTGTGGTTTTTTAAAGTTTTTTCCCAAGTAAAATCGTATCTATGAGTACATATGGGTTCTATTTTGAATGTTATTTCAAGTAAAATTGAATCTCTAATGTTTGTTGATTTGGGTTTTGTGGATAGATGACTTGTTTTGAATCAATTTGAAAATGAGTTGGGTAAGTGGTTTTGTGAAATTTTGGCCATCAAATTGAATCAAACTTTATTATGAAACTAGCTTTGATTTGGAACATAGTTGTTATTCAATACAAACCAGCTGGAATGCTTATGGGGTTTAATTGAAGTGGTTTTGTTAAATTTTGGCCATCAATTTTTTTTTCCAGTTTTGATTTGAAGCTGGTGAATGTTGGACCTGTTGGGTGTGGAGACCAAATGAGGAGGAGGAAGCAAAAGGGGAAGACGAGGAAGAAAGGGAGAAGGAAGAAGGGAGGCGCCAGTAGCGCCGAGCGTCGACGAGCTGGGCGCTACCAGCGTTCGAGTAGGCGCTCCCAGCGCCTTGTGCAGAAGCCACGCGAGATGAGCCGCTGCCAGCGCCGTTCACCCGCTGCCAGCACTTGTGGAGATTTTCGGAGATCTCCGTGGACAGCGTCGAGATCTTTTTTATTTCCTTTTCTATAGCTGTTTCCTAATTCGCAGTTGTTTCCTTATTGTTGGAGACTTCCATATTGTTTAGGTTACTGCCATATTGTAACCTAGGTTTTCCCCTACACCCTCTAGTATATATAGGGGTTCAGGTTCTCCCTATTATGTGTCCCATTATTCCTAGAGTGGATCTATTGAGGGATCAAGTGAGATAGAGAGAAACACAACCTGTGTATTGTAATACTCATATTACTAGTGCATCAATTCCGTGGTTTTTTTCCCGCTTTGGGTTTTTTCTACATTAAACCTCCGGTGTCAAATTTCTTATTTCTTTTCCGCTCTTATCTCATATTGTTTGTGGTTTGCTTGAGTGCTCTTCGTTCCTAAAAGGACCAACTCTAACCTCAAGATGTTTAGTTTAAAATAATTTAAACTGACCTGATAGGAAGTAGTATTCTAGTGACACCACCAAAAAAATATATTGCTTCAGTATATTTAACTAGGGCAATGACATGAGACAGTCTTACTCCAAAAATTTTTTGTCTTTGTCTTGTCCAAATTAGTATCTTTAATGATCATTTAAAAATATTGCAATGATTAGCCGAGCTTGAACTTGAAGGATCGACTACGTATAAAGTATCGATATTGTTGTGGTCGGAAAGCTTATTTGAAGATTTCAGCATCGAAAAACAACCCTAACTCATTGTACTTCAAATGCCTAGTTTGTGATAGTTTTGTTGATTGGGTTACATCAAGAGATGTGATTGATGATGGTTGCTCCGGTGCAAATTCTCGTCTTAACGATGGTTACTCTAGTGCAAATTCTCGTATTGATAATATTGATGAAGTGAGGAAGTTTGTTATAGGCCTAAATAACTTGCATAAACTATTGTACAATTTCTTTAGGATTATGGTTAAGTTTGGCGGGATGTTGTATTTTGTAATTAGGGGTCATTTGATAATTCGATCTTTAACTTAAATAAAATTGAAATAACCACAAAAGTAGGTGATTGATTTTACTAAGCAATTTGTTTCATTGCCAAAAGCTCGCTACAAAAGACTTTATGCGATTATCGATCCTAAAATGTAATTAGTGACATACATGTTCAATCCACTTGTTTGATTTATAGAGTGACTTAGGTTTTATCCCGAGAACATCTTTTTCCGATGAATAAATTCCGTTAATTGTGTGAATAGTTGCTTGTTTTGCCGTTCATAGTGACTAGAAGTAGTTTTAGATTAATCCAAATCAAACCCTGATTGACTTAGCAATCAACTAGAGGGCTAGTTTGGTGTGTAGTTTTGCAAAGTCCTTGTGGGAACGACCTTGATACCTACTACACGTACACCCGTGCACTTGCGGCATATCAGTGATACACTAGTTCAACATGAACACTACTTGAATGACCAAAAAAAACTACTTAGACAATCCAGCCATGATACATGAGTATGAGTTTTGTTCAAATGACAACATCGAAAAACAACTCTAACTCACTGTACTTCAAATGCCCAGTTTGTGATAGTTTTGTTGATTGGGTTACATCAAGAGATGTGATTGATGATGGTTGCTCTGGTGTAAATTATCATCTTGACGATGGTTACTCTAGTGCAAATTCTCGTATTGATAATATTGATGAAGTGAGGGAGTTTGTTGTAGGCCTAAAAGACTTGCATAAATAGTTGTACAATTTCTTTTGGTTTATGGTTAAGTTTGGTGGGATGTTGTATTTAGTATTACTTGTAGTCGTGGTGTTAAAATAGAGATAAATTAGCCTAGACTAATGTATTTCTATTTAAAAGTAATGTATTGTTGTTTTTAAAATTAATGTATTGTTGGTTTTTTAATCAGTTTCTTAGGCATGATAAAACAACAATAAAACATGAACACTATTGTATTGCTATGGTTAATGTATTGCTATTTAAATCAGTTTTGTTTATTTTCTTCTGCTTAGGTATACAAATCATTTAAGACATACAAATCACTTTGGTTTCAAATGGACTACAAATAAGTTTGCTTAGGCAACAATGAGCAAGATGTTAAAATTGGCTTATACAAGAGTAGGTTGTTTGTTGAGTTTCCATTATACATCAGTTACATTAGTTGTTGCCTTGGCTTCATCATCATTAAAGCAGGCTAGGGTTATATCTTTGGACAAATTCAGCATGAAACAAAATGTTAATAACAGTTAAAATTGGCAGATACATTAGTTTCATGATTGATGAGGGCATACAGTGATTAAATATTGAGACCATTTTGATAGTGAAATTTGGGGAATATGTGCTTAGTTGATCTTTTATGTCTTTATTTCACTATCTTAATTGAGTTCTGTGTGTTTTGTTCAATTTGTGCAGATTAATGACATGAACTCCAAAGCTCACATTCATTCCATGGTTCCTCATTGAAAGAGATTTCCGACGATATATTATAAGCTCAATTTTGAGTTGAGATGGAGTTATGAGTATGATAGCAGAAAGTGTACGAAAACTGATATATGTCCAGTCTTTTGGTCACCATTTTTTCCACACTTATGATATGACTTTGAGGCTTATGCCAATGAAAAGTAGACTCCTAGAGCTTTCAGAAAAGTCAAACAAGGACAATCGAACGTCGGATGAAGGAGATATGACCAAAACAAGATGAGCTAGAAAATTCAAGAGTAAACACGACCCGTGTTGAATCCAAAACGGTCCGTGGTGTCCTCAAGAGAGTTCAATTTCTCCAGAAACCATCAACACGACCCAAGTTAGGTCGAGCACGGACCGTTTTGACATTGTTTACAATGATTTTCTCCTTTCGACTGCTCTTAATGGCCATATAATTGCAAGATTCAGCTGCATCCATCTTCATCCACCTCCTTCCACCTGCATCCATCTTCATCCACCTTCATCCACCATCATTCACCACCATCCACTTCTTCCATACCATCCCCCTCCATCTCTACCATCATCCATCTCCCATAATCCAACAATAATCAAGAACTTGAGAGAGAATTGAAGACTGAAGATTACTTAAGATCGATACGGTGTTGGAGGAGCCAAAGTCCACAATTACCAAATTCTTTCAAGGGTTTCTACACATCTTTGGTTATTTCTTCATTCTCTTTAGATTCATATGCTTTCTAGAGTAGAATTTGTATTTGAACATGTGTAATGAGTTGTTTTCTTTAGTTTCGGGGTAAACCCTTATTAGTTTCTCTTACAAAAAATTACTCGGAGGTACCCTAACTTTTGGGAAAACTATTTTTCGGTACCCCAACTTTTCAAAACTCATTTAGAGTACCCTTACTTTTTGGGTTAGTAATTATTTGGTGTTTTTCTGCCCATCAATTTTATTAAGTGAACGAAATACCCTTATTCTTCTTCTTCAAGGGTATTTCTTCAAAAATGGAAGAACAAGAGTATTTCGGTCACTTAACCAAATTGATGACTGAAAAAGTACCTAATAATTTCTAACCCAAAAAGTAAGGGTACCCCAAAATGAGTTTTGAAAAGTTGGGGTACCTGAAAAACATTTTACCAAAAGTTAGGGTACCTCCGAGTAGTTTTTTGTTTCTTTATGGATTAAATATTGTTGGATTGAATTAGTTTGTTTATCTAGTTTGAATGCATTTTATTTATCCTTTGATATTGTATGTCATTGCTCGTGCTTGATCACCATTAGCATAGAATCAGATGGTTGAATGAAGTACCGAACGGAGAAATTCGATAATCGGAACCCTTAGGATAAACTGATTATGAAGTGAACTAGACATAAAGGATTTTGTAATTAGGGGGCATTTGATAATTCGATCTTTAACTTGGATAAAATTGAAATAACCACGAAAGTAGGTGATTAATTTTACTTAGCAATTTGTTTCATTGCCAAAAGCTCGCTACGAAAGACTTTATGCGATTATCGATCCTAAAATGTACCAAATTAGTGACATACATGTTCAATCCACTTGATTGATTTATAAAGTGACTTAGGTTTTATCCCCTGAACATCTTTTTCCCATTGACCAATTTCGTTAATTGTGTGAATAGTTGCTTGTTTTGCCGTTCATAGTGACTAGAAGTAGTTTTAGATTAATCCAAATCAAACCCTGATTGACTTAGCAATCAACTAGAGGGCTAGTTTGGTGTGTAGTTTTGCAAAGTCCCTGTGGGAACGACCTTGATATCTACTACACGTACGCCCGTGCACTTGCGGCGTATCAGTGATACACTAGTTCAACATGAACACTACTTGAATGACAAAAAAAACTACTTAGACAATCCAGCCATGATACATGAGTATGAGTTTTGTTCAAATGACAACATCGAAAAACAACTGTAACTCACTGTACTTCAAATGCCCAGTTTGTGATAGTTTTATTGATTGGGTTACATCAAAAGATGTGATTGATGATGGTCGCTCCGGTGTAAATTATCGTCTTGACGATGGTTACTCTAGTGCAAATTCTCGTATTGATAATATTGATGAAGTGAGGAAGTTTGTTGTAGGCCTAAAAGACTTGCATAAATAGTTGTACAATTTCTTTTGGTTTATGGTTAAGTTTGGTGGGATATTGTATTTAGTATTACTTGTGGTCGTGATGTTAAAATAGAGATAAATTAGCCTAGACTAATGTATTGCTATTTAAAAGTATTGTATTGTTGTTTTTAAAATTAATGTATTGTTGGTTTTTTAATCAATTTCTTAGGCATAATAAAACAACAATAAAACATGAACACTATTGTATTGCTATGGTTAATGTATTGCTATTTAAATCAGTTTTGTTTATTTTCTTCTACTTAGGTATACAAATCATTTAAGGCATACAAATCACATTGGTTTCAAATGGACTACAAATAAGTTTGCTTATGCAACAATGATCAAGATGTTAAAATTGGCTTATACAAGAGTAGGTTGTTTGTTGAGTTTCCATTGTACATCAGTTACATTAGTTGTTGCCTTGGCTTCATCATCATTCAAGTAGGCTAGGGTTATATCTTTGGACAAATTCAGCATGAAACAAAATGTTAATAACAGTTAAAATTGGCAGATACATTAGTTTCATGATTGATGAGGGCATACAGTGATTAAATATTGAGACCATTTTGATAGTGAAATTTGGGGAATAATGTGCTTAGTTAATCTTTTATGTCATTATTTCACTATCTTAATTGAGTTCTGTGTGTTTTGTTCAATTTGTGCGGATTAATCATATGAACTCCAAAGCTCACATTCATTCCATGGTTCCTCATTGAAAGAGCTTTCCGAAGATATATTATAAGCTGAATCTGAGTTGAAATGAAGGAGTTATGAGTATGATAGCAGAAAGTGTACGAAAACTGATATATGTCAACTCTTTTGGTCACCATTTTTTCACACTTATGGTGTGACTTTGAGGTCTATGCTAATGAAATTTAGACTCCTAGAGCTTTTCGAAAAGTCAAGAACCAAGTCAATCGGACAACGGATGAAGAAGATATGACCAAAACAAGATGACCTAGAAAATTCAAGAGTAAACACGACCCGTGTTGAATCCAAAACGGTCCATCGTGTCCTAATCAGAGTTCAATTTCTCCATAAACCATCAACATGACCCGAGTTAGGTCGAGTACGGACCGTTTTGACACTATTTATGACGATTTTGTCGTTTCGACTGCTCTTAATGGCCATATAATTGCAACATTCAGCTGTTTTTTTTTTTATCATCATCCATCTTCATCCACCTTCTTCCACCTTCATCCACCTTCATCCACCTTCATCCACCATCATTCACCACCATCAATTTTATTAAGTGAACGAAATACCCTTATTCTTCTTCTTCAAGGGTATTTCTTCAAAAATGGAAGAACAAGGGTATTTCGGTCACCTAACCAAATTGATGACTGAAAAAGTACCTAATAATTTCTAACCCAAAAAGTAAGGGTACCCCAAAATGAGTTTGTAAAAGTTGGGGTATTTGAAAAATATTTCAACAAAAGTTAGGGTACCTCTGAGTAATTTTTTGTTTCTTTATGGATTAAATATTGTTGGATTGAACAAGTTTGTTTATCTAGTTTGAATGCATTTTATTTATCCTTTGATATTGTATGTCATTTCTTTTGGTTGATCACCATTAGCATAGAATCAGATGGTTGAATGAAGTACCGAACGGAGAAATTCGATAATCGGAACCCTTAGGATAAATTTATTATGAAGTGAACAAGACATAGAGGATTTTGTAATTAGGGGTCATTTGATAATTCGATCTTTAACTTAGATAAAATTGAAATAACCACGAAAGTAGATGATTGATTTTACTAAGCAATTTGTTTCATTGCCAAAAGCTCGCTACGAAAGACTTTATGCGATTATCGATCCTAAAATGTATCAAATTAGTGACATACATGTTCAATCCACTTGTTTGATTCATAGAGGGACTTAGGTTTTATCCCCCGAACATCTTTTTCCCATTGATCAATTCCGTTAATTGTGTGAATAGTTGCTTGTTTTGCCGTTCATAGTAACTAGAAGTAGCTTTAGATTAATCCAAATCAAATCCAGATTGACTTAGCAATCAACTAGAGGGCTAGTTTGGTGTGTAGTTTTGCAAAGTCCCTGTGGGAACGACCTTGATATCTACCACACGTACGCCCGTGCACTTGCGGCGTATCAGTGATACACTAGTTCAACATGAACACTACTTGAATGACAAAAAAAACTACTTAGACAATCCAGCCATGATACATGAGTATGAGTTTTGTTCAAATGACAACATCGAAAAACAACTGTAACTCACTGTACTTCAAATGCCCAGTTTGTGATAGTTTTATTGATTGGGTTACATCAAAAGATGTGATTGATGATGGTCGCTCCGGTGTAAATTATCGTCTTGACGATGGTTACTCTAGTGCAAATTCTCGTATTGTTAATATTGATGAAGTGAGGGAGTTTGTTGTAGGCCTAAAAGACTTGCATAAACAGTTGTACAATTTCTTTTGGTTTATGGTTAAGTTTGGTGGGATTTTGTATTTAGTATTACTTGTGGTCGTGGTTTTAAAATAGAGATAAATTAGCCTCGAAGAATGTAGTGCTATTTAAAAGTAATGTATTGTTGTTTTTAAAATTAATGTATTGTTGGTTTTTGATCAGTTGCCTAGTGTAGACACCGGGATTTGCGCTTACACAATCCCGACCAGTCAAAATTCAGCAAATCACTTGGGCCAAGCATCAAAATGGGTCATTGGGTCATATGGTTGGTGAAACAAGCCCAACAAGGTGAGACAGTCCGTATAAATATTATAAAACCCGCATGGGTTTTAACAAACAAAAGCGACTCAGAACAAAGGCAGCCCAAAAGCGGAGCCGGCCCAGTAGCTACAAAACCCATGCGGGTCTTGTCTTGACCAAGGCGCGTCGTTTTGCCCCGTCCACGTCAGCGATCCGTGAGTGGATATTATAAAACCTGTGTAGGTTTTCTCTCCGAAAGCTGGAGCCAAAATCTTGATTGTCACTCCTTAATTTTAGCCTCACATGGGTTGACCCTGCCTTGACCTTCTAAAACTCGCATGGGTTTTGATTCTGCATAGTGGGAGGGCATGATCCAAGGGATGTGTCCCCTCCATTTTCCCTCCTAAAACCTCACCTCACTCACCTATAAATACCCCCTCCTAATCATACTCATTTCATCAACTATCTCCATTACTCTACCCAAACTCTCTCACAAACTAATCCCTCCATAAACACTCATATCCTTACTCTTCTAAGCCTCTCCTAATCACTCTCATCATCACCATATTATCATATCACCCCCATCACCATCCTCATATACATCCTTCCATCTAAGCTCTAATGTGAGGCTAAGTCAAGAGGATTGATCTACATTTCCATCTCATCCATTCCTAGTGAGGTTTGCCTTTTATTATTGTCTTAATCATATAATTTATACTTTATCTCCTCTACATGTACATATTTTGTAAACGAAAACCGCATTTTATATTGCATGATGAGAATATAATTTCGTGAAATTAATTAAACTTCTCCCCGCTTTTTTCATTTTAATCTCGATTTTAGTAGAGTGTTTTCTAACAAGCGAATTCGAGAGTTCTTATAATTCTTGAATTCGTAACCTTAAATCTGCTGGCTACTCTTAATTCTTTTATAATCTGTTTAATTATTTTAAACATACGGATTTACGCCAAAATATTTAAAAATGGTTTAATATTTTTCACCCCCGCGGGTTTTATCAATTTCAACCCATCTTCTCTGGCCCACAAAAGCGCACGATCCGGCGCAAGGAGTATTAAAACCCCCGCGGGTTTTAACACTCTATGGCGGCCCGTTTGCCTTCTGTTGGGCCTGGGTCGGGTGTTTGGTCGGTATTGAATTATTTTAAGTATTTCGGTGTAATTTCGAGTGTTTAAATAAATAAAAAACGGACTTATAAACAAAAAATTACTAAGGGGTACCCTAATTTTTGGTGAAATGTTTTTCTGGTACCCCAAATTTTAAAAACTAATTTTGGGGTACCCTAACTTTTAGAATTAGAAATAATTAGGTGAATTTCCGGCCAATGATTTGAATTCACCAGTGAGTTTTAGGCGGGAAATTGATTAAGTGTTTTTGTGGACGAAAATGCCCTTTGTTTTTGTGGACGAAAATGATTAGAATCAATCGGAGTTTCGTCACAAATTCACCTAGTAATTTCTAATCCTAAAAGTAAGGGTACCCCAAAATTAGTTTTGAAAAGTTAGGGTACCAAAAAGTTGTTTCTTCAAAAGTTAGGGTACCTCTAAGTAATTCTTTGACTTATAAATAAATAAAGTTTCATCACCCTGAAAATGAAGTTCGAAAATAAAAATATCCTTATTTAAGGATTAAGCAACCTTAGTCGGCTCCCGATCATTAAGTAGCGCATCCGAAAACCGACACCCCTAAACGGGGGGCGATTTTCCGAGTCCTACAGAATGGCGACTCCACAGGGGACTTAAACTTAAAAAGAGGGTAAAACTTGAACAAATCAAATTAATTTGAAATTGTAAAAGGGAGAAGTTGATTTATTTCATGATTTTATTATTCTTTAGGCATCCTTTGCATACCGGGCCACTAATCGCGTCTTTTGATACGTTAGCACAAAGGCGACGGTTTAGGTATACCTAGGTGATTCCCTCAAGAGCGGGCAGACCACTACCTGTGTGATGCATCCTACATCGCCAAGCATTTGGTCTCTCCTCTCCCCATGTTACACTCAAAGGGCTTCCTTGAAGTTCTTTGAGAAATACCTCACACTCCTTACCTAAGGGTATAGAGCACCGGGGTGAGAACGTGCGGTAGGCCATGTAACCCAACCATCATAATCCATGAATATAGAGCCTCGGTTTATGGTATCCCTTCATATTGTATGCTATCTGCAATGTGTATCCCTTCCCCTTTTCTTCTTTTGTTTTTTTAGAGTCGACTCTAGTTTAGGGGTTTCGTTCTAGTCCATATAAAATTCATTGGGTCGAGAAAATGATTATTTATTAATTAGTATAATTAACCCAAAAGGCATCATGGTTAGCCCAAGTGGAAGGCCCCATTTATGTTTGAAGGTTGGTTATTTTAATTAATAAATAAAAATCAACTCACCTTCGATGATATTATATGGCCCTTTACGAAATTCTCTTAACAAAGGTCCAAAATTAATTAAAAAGTCCAACAAAAGTTAATGGATAGCGTTTTAGACTGCATAATAGTCACTGGGCTTGTGTAAATTAATTTATAGATTTAATTATTAAATCCATCACATTTATGGTTGGCCCGTTGTTAGGCCCAACCATATTGGATTTGTTAATTAAACCCATAAATTAATTATAACTCGCTTATTGTTGGCTTTATTCAGTCCTTTACAATATCCGTTTTCCTTGAGTAAATAAATAAAGCTTGTTGTATGCTATGTGTAAATACGAGTTTGTATGATGGGTCTTTATTAGAATCGGATCTAATTTTGAGATATCGTTTTAGTTCGCGTAATAATCGTTGGGTTGAGAAGAAATAAATTTATAAACTCGATTAATTAACCTTAAATGTTACGGTCGGCCTGGTGGTGAATCCCATCCGTTTTAAAGGTTAATTATCCTTGTTTATCGGTTCATCTTAACTCATCTTTGATGATTTTATTAGGCCCTTCTCAATATTCTCTTACTCATGGTCCAAAGAAAATTGATTAATAATCAAACAAAGTCAGTGTGTGTTGTTCTAGCCCGCGTAATAGTCTCAAGGTTAGAGAAAATAAATTTATAAATTTGATTATTAAATCTAACAAATCCATGGTCGGCCCGTTGTTACGCCCATCCATGATGGAATTAATAATTGCGTTTATAGTTCTGTTTTAACTCGCCTTTTGACGACTTTATTCAGTCCTTTACAACATCTACTTTCCTTGAGTTAAATAAATAAAAAAAAAGTGTTAGTGTGTTAAGCATTATTCTAGTCCGTATAATAGCCAGCATAACTTGAGTTAACCCAAGTTTGCTAGTTCAAGTGACGGATTCTCCTTAAAACGGTCGGCTTGTGGTTTAAACCCATCCGAATTGAGAAACACTCACTTGCGCTTTCAAACTTATGTTGACTCGCTATTTTTGACTTTATCCGGCCCTTTATAATGCATTTGTTATAAAAAGTGTTGTGGTGACCCGCAAACCTGTTGTTTCCTGAGTCAATATATAGGTGTCTTACAATAGTCCTGGATAAGTCTTTGTTTCAGAGTCTACATGTAAATGTCTTTCAGTCTTTAGAAAGTCTCTTACAAGGTCGTGTCATATGTGAGTCTTTTTCTTAAGTCAATATGTGTGCTTTGTTTTTGGAAATTTAAACCTGAGTCATGAGTGAGTCTTTTCCTGGGTTAATGTGTGAAAGTCCAGTGTAAACCCAGGTTGTAGGTGAGTCTTTGTTTTAGAGTCAGGATATGAGTGTCTTTTTCTTTAGAAAGTATCATATAAGATCTAGGATGAGTTAGTGTCTGCATGTAAGTGTCTTCCATTCTTTAGAAAGTATCATATAAGATCTAGGATGAGTCGTTGTGTTAGTGTCTGCATATAAGTGTCTTGCATTCTTCAGGAAGTTTCATACAAGTTCGTAGGGCATGGGTGATTCCTTTTCCAGAGTCAACATATGAATGTCTTGCATTATAGAAGTCTCCTATAGGCTATACGTCATGCAAACCTATGTCATAGGTGAGTTATTAAGTCTTTTTCTTGAGTTAGCATGTAAGCGTTTGTCGTTCTTTTGAAAGTTTCATATAGGATCATAGGTCATGAAAACCCATGTCGTGGGTAAGTTTGTGTCTAGAATCATCATGTAAATATCTTGTTATTAAGAAGTCTAGTGTAAACCCATGTCATGAGTGAGTCTTTTGTCGTGTTGGCATATCATGTGAGTGTCTGTCTTTTTAGGAAGTCTAATGTAGACCCATGTCGTGGGTAAGTCTTTTCCTTGAGTCAGCATATAAGCATTTGCACTTTAGGAAATCCCATATAGAATTTAAGACATGTAGATCTATGCCGTAAGAAAGTCTTTTCTTTAAGTCAGCATGTAGAGGTCTTGCATCCTAGGAGGTCTCATGTAGATCAGTTAGTACTTTCAAACCCATGCCCTGGGTGAGTCTCTCCCGAGTCAGCATATAGACGTTTTTCATTTTAGGAAGTTCATGTAGGTCATTTAGGTCATGGATGCATTGGGATGGGTTTTTCTTCATTTATCTAGTGTCAGGGTCAAGGCCTGAGCTAACCATAAAAGGAATATTTGGATGACGGGAAATTCTGCAACCACCATAGATCCCGAGGGAACAACATGGAGAATTGTTAGACTTTGGAGCACATGATCCATTTAGGGAACCCGCCCCACCGAAAGCAGCGCAGAGGACCAGACATAACATGGATTCCCCATACGAGGATAAGGAGGGCACATCATCAAAGGAGCTTTAGAAGTAGCTATAGTCTTGGTTGTCAAGCGTTTCATGCTCAGAGTCTGTTATAGTCAGTTCTTCATTCATTTCTTTGCTCTTGTTGCTATGTTATCAAACAGAATTTCGTTCTTGTGTTTTTTTACTTGAGTTGAAAAGTTCTCTCATCTATCCATCATCCGTACAAACGAAGTCTGACAAATTCATTTTCTCTTATCCTCCCATCTTTGTTGTGTACCTCGTTCCCATCTTTTATTTTATCGAATCTAGGGTTTAATTAAAGAGAAAGAAAAAAAGAAGAAGAGAAAAACAAGAAAAAAAAGAAAAAGAGAGAAGCCAGTCTGCACTCATCAAGCAGGCTGGGAAAAAGGAGAGAAGACCAGAATCATCAGTCTCTTCAAAATGGACATCTCTATGCTCCTAGACTAGCAGCTTAATCAAATGTGCCAAGGACAGGGGGCTTGAACCCAACCTTCATTTCACCACCCATATTACCCTTACCACCTACCACTCACATCTTTGACCTCTCCATCAAACCTCAACCCTTTTCAAACCCTTAACCCAATCCAAAAGGTGTGCTATGACCAAAGGAGAATAGGAGTCAACCTATGAAGAAGGAATTTGAAGAAAAAAGAAAAAAAGAGACCTTAGCCTTGACCAACCTGGTCATTCTCCTCATGACCAATCCATATCTACCCCAAAGCCAAAAGATGTGTTGTGACTAATGTCATCAGAAAGGCAAACAAGAGTCGATCCCATGGAGAAGAAAGTCGAAAAAAGAAAAAAAAGCAAAAAAAAAAGAAAAGTGAAAAAAAAGGTGAAAAGAAAAAAGTGAAAGCAAAAAAAAAAAAGAGCCAAAAAAATGGAGTTCAAAAAAAAAAAAAAAGAGAGAAGTTGAGAAGGAAATGAAACAAGAAAAAGGAAGAAAGAAAGAAAGAAGAAAAAAGGGGTTAGAGGAGAATAAGAAGTGAGAACGTGAAAATAAGAGTCATGCACACATCAGAAAATCTCGTCTCAAACCTTCACCTCATCATCCATACATCTCAGCCTTCTATAACCTTCACAAACCTTTCATCCATCCTTAACCTGCATACGAACCCTCAAACCTTCATAACCATCTTTTCGAACCGTTAAGCCTTCCTCGAGGCACTATCCATCAAAGTTGCGCTTAAAGAACTACGACTGGCCTGATTCCACCTTGGATACGTAGGAAAACCTCTTTGAGGCCCTGCCGCTGCAAGGAGCATCATTTGTCCTCAAAATATTGGTCTTTGAGAAGAAAAAAAAAAGCTAGCCTGAAAACCCGTCAGGGCAGGTTAGGCAAAAGGAGAGTGAGAGAGGCTAGCTTGAAAACCCGTCAGGGCAGGTTAGGCAAAAGCAGAGTGAGAGAATGAGAGACGCTAGCCTGAAAACCCGTCATGCGTCAGGGCAGGTTAGGCAAAATGAGAGTAAACCCTGAATTTCGTCATCATCAACCCTCCATCTTCTTTCCGTCAAACTTGGACATCATTCCATAACCGCATGTTCCAACCTTTTCCCAAGAGATGATGTCTTACCCCATTTGACCATCTCTTCACCCTTTCAAGACACGATCATTCTTAAGTGTCTCCCTATCTCATTCATCAATAAACTCTCATCTACCATCCCTTTCAACCTTTTCTCAAGAGTTGATGTCTCACCCCATTTGACCATCTCTTCACCCTTTCAAGACACGATCATTCTTGAGTGTCTCCCTATCTCATTCATCAATAAACTCCCATCTACCTTTTCTCAAGAGATGATGTCTATCCCATTTGACCATCTCTTCTCCCTTTCAAGACACGATCATTCTTAAGTGTCTCCACATCCCATCTCTTTCCCTAAACACTTCCTAACCAACCCTTTCATCCCATCTCACCCTCCGAGGACTTTTCAGCTCAGTCATTAATGCAAGTATGAGGCTCTATTCTTAATGCCCACTCTTAGCACACCTAAGTGTGGCTTACTTCTTAGCAAGAGCAAAAGACGTCCACATCAAATCAGCGGCTAACTGACAACCACAAGATCATGAACAGACTCAGAAACAAGCTACTCTAAACTGGGGGCTCGCGCTACCTTTGTGACATCGTTCAAGACATAGCTTCAAAGAGGGACGCTTACTCCCTATCCTATAAGGTCCTGCATCTTCAATCTCATAGACGTCCTAATAGTGGTCTTAAAAAAAAAGAGAGAAAAAAAAGAAAAAAAGAAGAAAAAAAAAGAGAGTAAAAGAAAAGAGGGGCTAACTTGAAAATCCTTTGGGCAAGTTCGGCAAAAGGAGAGTTTGAGACTCACTACTAAGGACTATGCCTTCTCCTATTCTATGGTCCCCATGCATCATCTCGTCAATCCACATCGAAACTGGGGGCTTGTAAATCTCCAAGGTGCTCTCCAAATCAGGATAGTGTCATCAAGAGTCTATGCCAAACCAGGGGCTTGTCATACATCAGCATACATTTGCAAGCAATCAAGGTCATCTACATGATCATTCAAGAAATGTGTCCTTCAGGCCTGTTGCCTCCATCATTGTTCCCTGTCCCGTGGATCAAAACATTACTCATCCTAAATTTTCCTGAAATTCCCCACGAGTGGCCTTGATCCTTAGAAAGCATTGTCTTAGGGAGTCAGGGTTTTAGGAAAGCATTGTCTTAGGAAAGCAATGTCTTAGAAAATCATTGTCTAAGAAAATCTTTGTCTAAATATGGAGTCGGGGGTTTGTCTGCATGTATAGGCATCATGTGTGTATCCTGTCTATGCATAGTTTGCATTGCATCTATAAGCCGTGTCAGTGCCTCATTGAGTCAATCTGTGGTGCATAGACTCAGTCCGTCATACATCAAGTCAATTTGTCATCAAGCCGGTCTGTCATGCATTGAGTCAGTCTGTTGTGCATTGAGTCGGTCTGTCATGTATCGAGCCAGTATGTCATACATTGAGTTAGTCTGTCATGCATCAAGTCAGTCTGCTGTGTATCGAGTCAGTTAGTCGTACATA
Organism: Portulaca oleracea; assembly: GCA_029582165.1. NCBI lineage: Eukaryota > Viridiplantae > Streptophyta > Magnoliopsida > Caryophyllales > Portulacaceae > Portulaca > Portulaca oleracea. The sequence continues at coordinate 4,263,250 of CM055878.1, read as the reverse complement.
AAGTCGATAGCCGTGCATAAATGCATGAGTGCATGAATGCTTGTGTCAAAAACAAAAACATAAAATTGCATTGTTTGTGCAATAGTTTAGTAGACTAGTTGCATGCATACCCGTATATCCGAAAATGAAAAAAAAGAAAAAAAAAAGCAAGGAAAAGCCACATCGTTGCTCCAGAACGCAACACTGGCGGCTGTTCAAGCCCATATGCTATCTCAATCAGACCGATCGACATGACTTCCAGTCACTGAGAGCAAGATTAGAGTAATCTCCAATCCAACTCTTGCTGGACAAGTTAGCATCCAGTCAAGTCATGCATCATTAGCTAGACACGAATGGCGCATGTCCGACACGAAGGACAAAATCTTCACTTGACTAATACGGATCAACGACTGGAGTTTCGTTGAATTTCCTCGGCATCAAATTGCCATCATCAAATAAAAAAATCCAGAGCCCCCGGCAGAGCTCGGCACAGTCTCAGCAATAAGAGTCTTCGACATCGGGTTCGACGTAATCTCAGGAATAAGAGCCACCGGCATCGCGTCCAGTGAAGTCTTATCGGCATCAAAAATGCCATCATCATCAAAAAGACCAAAAAACAGGGTCGATGGGAGAAATCGACATAAGTCCCCAACATCAGAACCATCAGCATCATGACTAGTGAAAACTCTACCCCAAGGCCATCGACATCGCGATCGGTGGAGTCCCTCGGCATTGAACATGCCAAACAATGACACCAGGAAAGACTGGAACGACACTGGGAAAGACTAGAACATCGACATCAACCACGAAGCTTCTAAGTGTGAGCCCACACTTTCAAGTAAGGATGTCATCAAACGCCTCAGATCACTTCAAGTAGGGCGTTATTCTCGCATGAGATCAGCGCATGATACGCAAAAACTCATCAACAATCAAGTAGAGCATCATTCTTGCTCGAGATCATCCCCAAAGAGGCGCACACCGCACGCAACCGCGATGCAGGACTCAGCTTCTAAACATCACCCCAGGCTTTGCACCACAAAGTCATATCTCGACCGGTGTCTATCAAAACAGTTCTACTTTGGTCTAATACTCAATCAAAGTGGGCACCATCAACATCGGGAAAATCTAATCCGCCTCGGGAAAATCTGATCCGCATCATCGACACCGGGAAAGACTGGGACATCGACAGAAATAAAGGAGAAAGGGAGATCAGCTGCGATCAATCTACAAGACAGGGGTCATCACTGACACTAGGTCGCCGCTAAAACGCGCCATCATCATCCATTGTCCGGTTGCCACAAAAAAGAGCACCAACATCATCCACCTTCCGGTTGCCACATAAAAGAGCACCGACAGCATCCATCCACTCAACCCAAAACTGACGGCTCAAAGACTGCAGCCCAAGGGTTTCCAAAGCTCAGGTAAAAATCTGAACCCTCCTCACATTTCCGAAAAAACTAATACTTGGTTTTCTTGTGATTTTTAGGTCACCGTTAAAAGGGACCTTGCACCATTCGGTTGCCGCATAAAAGAGCACCATCTTCAGTCGTCCCATGGTTGCCACCTAAAGGCCGCTAACGACTTCATCAGCATCAGTCGCCCAATGGTTTCCACCTACAGGCCTCCAACGACTTCATCAGCTTCAATCGTCCAAATGGATGCCACCTAAAGGCTTCCAACAACATCGTCAGTATCAGTCGTCCAACGGTTGCGACCTAAAGGCCTCCAACAACTTCATCAGCATCAGTCGTCCAACGGTTGCCACCTAAAGGCCTCCAACGACTTCATCAGCTTCAGTCGTCCAACAGATGCCACCTAAAGGCCTCCAACGACTTCATCAGCATTAGTCGTCCAACGGTTGCCACCTAAAGGCCTCCAACGACTTCATCAGCTTCAATCGTCCAACGGATGCCACCTAAAGGCCTCCAACGACTTCATCAGCATCAGTCGTCCAACGGTTGCCACCTAAAGAACTCCTACGACTTCATCAGCACCAGTCGTCTAGCGGTTGCCACCTAAAGGCCTCCAACGACTTCATCAGCATCAGTCATCCAAACGGTTGCCACCTAAAGGCCTCCAACGACATCATCAGCATCAGTCTTCTAACGGTTGCCATCTTAAGGCCTCCGACGACATCACCTACATCATCCGGTCGCCATATAAACTCAGGCATCAAGTAGTCAACATCTCAGGCTACTTTGACCTTCGTCCTATTCGGACTTGATCAAAGTGGGTGCTCTCTGTAGACACTAAGATTTACGCTGACATAATCCCGCCCGTTAAAATTCAGCAAATCACTTGCGCCAAACATCAAAATGGGTCATTGGATCATAGGCTTGATGAAACAATCCCAACAAGGTGAGACAGTCCGTATAAATATTATAAAACCCGCGTGGGTTTTAACAAACAAAAGCGGCCCAGAACAAAGGCAGCCCAAAAGCGGAGCCGACCTAGTAGCTACAAAACCTGGGCGGGTTTTGTCTTGACCAAGGCGCGTCGTTTTGCCTCGTCCATGTCAGCGATCCGTGTGTGGATATTATAAAACTTGCGTGGGTTTTCTCTCCAGAAGCTGGCGCCAAAATCTTGATTGTCACTCCTTGATTTTAGCCTCACATGGGTTGACCCTGCCTTGACCTTCTAAAACCCGCATGGGTTTGGATTCTGCATGGTGGGAGGGCATGATCCAAGGGATGTGTCCCCTCCATTTTCCCTCCTAAAACCTCACCTCACTCACCTATAAATACCCCCTCCTAATCACACTCATTTCACCAACTATCTCAATTACTCTACCCAAACTCTCTCACAAACTAATTTCTCCATAAACACTCATATCCTTACTCTTCTAAGCCTCTCCTAATCACTGTCATCATCACCACATTATCATATCACCCCCATAACCATCCTCATATACATCCTTCCATCCAAGCTCTAATGTGAGGCTAAGTCAAGAGGATTGATCTACATTTCCATCTCATCCATTCCTAGTGAGGTTTGCCTTTTATTATTGTCTTAATCATGTAATTAATACTTTATCTCCTCTACATGTACATATTTTGTAAACGAAAACCGGATTTTATATTGCATGATGAGAATATAATTTCGTGAAATTAATTAAACTTCTCCCCGCTCTTTTTCATTTTAATGTTGATTTTAGTAGAGTCTGTTTTCTAACAGGCGAAATCGAGAGTTCTTATAATTCTCGAATTCGTAACCTTACCCCCAAATTTAGAATCGGGTTTCGTAGATCGGAGTCACTTTTATTATTTTTATGGTTTGTCGGTTTTCTTAAATCGGGTGGCGACTCTTAATTCTTTTATAACCCGTTTAATTATTTTAAACATACGGATTTACGCCAAAATATTTAAAAATGGTTTAATATTTTTCACAAACTAATCCAAGGTTAAAACCGAGAGAAAATGGGTCCGAAATTGATAAAAACCCCCACGGGTTTTATCAATTTCAACCTATCTTATCTGGCCCACAAAAGCGCACGGTCCGGCCCATGGAGTATTAAAACCCCCGCGGGTTTTAACACTCTATGGCGGCTTGTTTGCCTTCTGTTGGGCCTAGGTCGGGTGTTTAGTTGGTATTGAATTATTTTAAGTATTTCGGTGTAATTCGAGTGTTTAAATAAATAAAAAACGGACTTATAAATAAATAAAGTTTCATCATCCCGAAAATGAATTTCAAAAAAAAATATCCTTACTTAAGGATTAAGCAACCTTAGTTGGCTCCCGAGTCCCGATCATTAAGTAGCGCATCCGAAAACCGACACCCCTAAACGGGGGGCGATTTTCCGGGTCCTACACTTAGGCATAATAAAACAACAATAAAACATGAACACTATTGTATTGCTATGGTTAATGTATTGCTATTTAAATCTGTTTTGTTTATTTTCTTCTGCTTAGGTATACAAATCTTTTAAGGCATACAAATCACGTTGGTTTCAAATGGACTACAAATAAGTTTGTTTAGGAAACAATGAGCAAGATGTTAAAATTGGCTTATATAAGAGTAGGTTGTTTGTTGAGTTTCCATTATACATCAGTTACATTAGTTATTGCCTTGGCTTCATCATCTTTCAAGCACGCTAGGGTTATATCTTTGGACTAAGTCAGCATCAAACAAAATGTTAATAACAGTTAAAATTGGCAGATACATTAGTTTCATGATTGATGAGGGCATATAGTGTTTAAATATTGGGAGCATTTTGATAGTGAAATTTGGGGAATATTGTGCTTAGTTGATCTTTTATGTCTTTATTTCACTATATTAACTGAGTTCTGTGTGTTTTGAAAATTTGTGTAGATTAATGATATGAACTCTAAAGCTCACATTCATTCTTTGGTTCCTCATTGAAAGAGCTTTCTGACGATATATTATAAGGTCAATTCTTAGTTGAGATGAAAGAGTTATGAGTATGATAGCAGAAAGTATGCGAAAACTGATATATGTCCACTCTTTTGGTCACCATTTTTTTCCACACTTATGATGTGACTTTGAGGCTTATGCCAATGCAAAGTAGATTCCTAGAGCTTTCCGAAAAGTCAAGAACAAAGTCAATCGGATGTCGGATAAAGGAGATATGACCAAAACAAGATGACCTAGAAAATTCAAGAGTAAACACGACCCGTGTTGAATCCAAAACGGTCCGTGGTGTCCTCAAGAGAGTTCAATTTCTCCAGAAACCATCAGCACGACCCGATTTAGGTCAAGTACAGACCGTTTTGACACTGTTTATGACGATTTTGTCGTTTCGACTGCTCTTAATGGCCATATAATTGCAAGATTCAGCTGTTTTTTTTATCATCATCCATCTTCATCCACCTTCTTCCACCTTCATCCATCTTCATCCACCTTCATCCACCATCATTCACCACCATCCACTTCTTCCAAACCATCCCCCTCCATCTCTACCATCATCCATCTCCCATAATCCAACAATAATCAAGAGCTTGAGAGAGAATATAAGACTGAAGATTACTTAAGATCGATACGGTGTTGGAGGAGTCAAAGACCACAATTACCAAATTCTTTCAAGGGTTTTCTGCACATCTTTGGTTATTTCTTCATTCTCTTTAGATTCATATGCTTTCTAGAGTAGAATTTGTATTTGAACATGAGTAGTGAGTTGTTTTCTTTAGTTTGGGGGTAAACCCTTATTAGTTTCTCTTACAAAAAATTACTCGGAGGTACCTTAACTTTTGGGAAAACTATTTTTCGGTACCCCAACTTTTCAAAACTCATTTTGAGGTACCCTTACATTTTGGGTTAGTAATTATTTGGTGCTTTTCTGCCGATCAATTTTATAAAGTGAACGAAATACCCTTATTCTTCTTCTTCAAGGGTAGTTCTTAAAAAACGGAAGAACAAGGGTATTTCGGTCACTTAACCAAATTGATGACCGAAAAAGTACCTAATAATTTCTAACCCGAAAAGTAAGGGTACTCCAAAATGAGTTTTGAAAAGTTGGGGTACCTGTAAAACATTTCACCAAAAGTTAGAGTACCTCCGAGTAATTTTTTGTTTCTTTATGGATTAAATATTTTTGGATTGAACAAGTTTGTTTATCTAGTTAATTTCTTCTTGCGCCAAAGATCTTACCCTTTCGAATGCATTTTATTTATCCTTTGATATTGTATGTCATTGCTTTTGGTTGATCACCATTAGTATAGAATCAGATGGTTGAATGAAGTACCGAACGGAGAAATTCGATAATCGGAACCCTTAGGATAAATTTATTATGAAGTGAACAAGACATAGAGGATTTTGTAATTAAGGGTCATTTGATAATTCGATCTTTACCTTAGATAAAATTGAAATAACCACGAAAGTAGATGATTGATTTTACTAAGCAATTTGTTTCATTGCCAAAAGCTCGCTACGAAAGACTTTATGCGATTATCGATCCTAAAATGTATCAAATTAGTGACATACATGTTCAATCCACTTGTTTGATTCATAGAGGGACTTAGGTTTTATCCCCCGAACATCTTTTTCCCATTGATCAATTCCGTTAATTGTGTGAATAGTTGCTTGTTTTGCCGTTCATCGTAACTAGAAGTAGCTTTAGATTAATCCAAATCAAATCCAGATTGACTTAGCAATCAACTAGAGGGCTAGTTTGGTGTGTAGTTTAGCAAAGTCCCCGTGGAAATGACCTTGATACCTACTATACATACACCCGTGCACTTGCGGCGTATCAGTGATACACTAGTTCAACATGAACACTACTTGAATGACCAAAAAAACTACTTAGCTAATCCAGCCATGATACATGAGTATGAGTTTTGTTCAAACGACAGCATCTAAAAACAACTCTAAGTCATTGTACTTCAAATGCCCAGTTTGTGATAGTTTTGTTGAATTAGTTACATCAAGAGATGTGATTTATGATGGTTGCTCTGGTGCAAATTATCATCTTGACGATGCTTACTCTAGTGCAAATTCTCATATTGATAATATTGATGAGGTGAGGGAGTTTGTTGTAGGCCTAAAAAACTTGCATAAACAGTTGTACAATTTGTTTTGGTTTATGGTTAAGTTTGGTGGGATGTTGGATTTAGTATTACTTGTGGTGGTGGTGTTAACATAAAGATAAATTAGCCTAGACTAATGTATTGCTATTTGAAAGTAATGTATTGCTGCTTTTAAAATTAATGTATTGTTGGTTTTTAATCAGTTGCTTAGGCATAATAAAACAACAATATAACATGAACACTATTGTATTGCTATGGTTAATGTATTGTTATTTAAATCAGTTTTGTTTATTTTCTTCTGCTTAGGTATACAAATCTTTTAAGGCATACAAATCACGTTGGTTTCAAATGGACTACAAATAAGTTTGTTTAAGAAACAATGAGCAAGATGTTAAAATTGGCTTATACAAGAGTAGGTTGTTTGTTGAGTTTCCATTATACATCAGTTACATTAGTTATTGCCTTGGCTTCATCATCTTTCAAGCACGCTAGGATTATATCTTTGGACAAAGTCAACATCAAACAAAATGTTAATAACAGTTAAAATTGGCAGATACATTAATTTCATGATTGATGAGGGCATATAGTGTTTAAATATTGGGAGCATTTTGATAGTGAAATTTGGGGAATATTGTACTTAGTTGATCTTTTATGTGTCTTTATTTCACTATGTTAACTGAGTTCTGTGTGTTTTGAAAATTTATGCAGATTAATGATATGAACTCTAAAGCTCACATTCATTCTTTGGTTCCTCATTGAAAGAGCTTTCTGACGATATATTATAAGGTCAATTCTTAGTTGAGATGAAGGAGTTATGAGTATGATAGCAGAAAGTAAGCGAAAACTGATATATGTCCATTCTTTTGGTCACCATTTTTTCCACACTTATGATGTGACTTTGAGGCTTATGCCAATGAAAATTAGACTCCTAGTGCTTTTCAAAAAGTCAAGAATCAAGTCAATTGGACGTCGGATGAAGGAGATATGACCAAAACAAGATGACCCAGAAAATTCAAGAGTCAACACGACCCGTGTTAAATTCAAAACGGTTTGTGATGTCCTCAAGAGAGTTCAATTTCTCTAGAAACCATCAATATGACCCATGTTAGGTCAAACACGGACCGTTTTGACTCTGTTTATGACGATTTTGTCGTTTCGACTGCTCTTATGGCCATATAATTGCAAGATTCGACTATTTTTTATCATCATCCATCTTCATGCACCTTCATCCATATAAGTGGCTCTGATGTTGATGATGAAAAGGCAATAGAGGCCAGGAATAGGACTTTTTAATTGAAAAAGGCGGTTGAAGCTGAGAGGGAGGCAATTGTAGATGAGAATATTGGGGAAGTTGAGGGTCATTACCATGATTCAGAGAATGCAGAAAGTCCCTACACAGAAAGTGATGATGGAGTTGTGCAAAGAAATTTGCTTAGAAACAATGGAGGAGGTGACAAGAAGATAAGTGAGATTCATGATAGGAATAAAAATAGGAAGAAAAGGGTTAGGTATGGAAGATACCATCCTGGATTAAAAATGTTAGAGGCTGGCATGGTCTTTTTTGACAAGAAATCATTCAAGAAGGTAGTTGATGACAACAGGATTAGAGGGGTGGGGGGGTACAATTTAAGAGTGACCAAGAGTGACAAGGGTAGACTCCAATTAAAATGTGCTGCTTAGGGATGTGAATGAAGAATTTTTGCTTCCAAACTGAAAAATGAGTTGTCTTTTGAAGTGAAGACACTAGATAAGCCACACACATGCACACCCTTCAGTTTCCAGGCAGGGCAGAGGAACGTGTCAACTAAGTGGTTGGCAGATAAATATGTTGATCTTCTTCATTTAGAGGAAGGGATTTACATGCTAAAATATTGAAAGACTTGAAGTTCAATGCAACACTATGCATGTGTGTCAGAGCAAGGAGGATGGCTTTGGCAACAATATTAGGTGACTATAGTACACGGTTTGAACAACTCAGGGACTACCTATCTGAGGTGTGCAATAAGAACCTAGGCACGACAGTGAAGCTGATGACAATCCTGAATGAAGAACAGAGCATGTATTCAAGTTTGTGTACCTATGTCCTGGCCCTTTAAAGCAAGGGTTTTTACAAGGATGTAGGAGAGTAGTTTCTTTGGATGCATGTTTCTTGAAAGGAGTGTGGGATGGTCAAGTGTTTGTCATTGTTGATAGAGATGCCAATGATCAAATGTACCCTGTTGCATGGGGGTTGGGCAAAGTGAAAACAATGAGAATTGGCGTTGTTTCTTGGAGGAATTACAAAGGGATTTGAACATCGGGGATGGTTTCAAATTGACTTACATTTCAGATCAGCAAAAGGTAGTATACCTTATATCATTGTAAGTGTTGAAATTCTTTAATTTTTAATTTTTTGTTGATTGATTTAGTAATCACTATATTTTTGTTCTTTTGCATTTAGGGATTAGAGTCTATAATAAAGGAGGCTTTCCCTAAAGCTGAGCATAGAATGTGTGCAAGGCATGTATATGCCAATTAGAGAAAGGGTTGGAGAGGTGAAGCATTTAGAAATGTTTTTTGGAGGATAGTAAAGGCAACAAACGATGTTCATTTGGAGAGGTATGTGAATGAGATGAATGGTCTAGATCCCAATGCTTTGGAATTTCTGAAATATAAAGGTGTTGAACATTTCAGTAGAAGGTACTTTGGGACTTTTGCTCACTGTGATTGTGTTGACAATAACATGGCTGAGATTTTTAATGCATTTATCACTGAGGCTAGGTACCAACCAATAGTATCCTTGCTTTGAACCATTTTCAAGCTTATGATGAAGAGGATTGCTCAGAAGCAAGTATGGGCAGACAAACTTGAGGGTCCAATAACACCGAGGATAAGGAAGAAATTGGATAAAAGAATTGACCATGCAAGATATTGGGAGGCTGTGAGGGCAGGGGGAGGATTGTATAGTGCCATTCATGGAATCGAGGAGTTTGTTGTTGATCTGAACAACTAAACATGCATATGTAGGTCTTGGGAGTTAAGTGACATCCCTTATAGTCATGCAGTTGTTGTTTTTAAGGAAGAGAGACTGAAACCAGAGGTTTATGTGCATGAGTGTTACTTAGTCCAACACTTAAAGACAACATACTCCCATACATTGAAGCCTACCAATGGGGAAGGAATGTGGCCCAAAGCAGAAGGTGAAACAGTTTATGCACCTTACTTTAAGCCTAAGAAGAAGTTAACCTCCAAGTACTTTAGGAGGCCAGAAGATGGGGAAAAACCTAGACCTAGTCAAGGGAGAGTCAGCAGGGTTGGGAAAAAAATGCATCGCAATTAATAAGTAAAATTAATGTAACTATTAATAAGTAAATATCAAAGGGACTAGTATTTTGAAACTATTAACAAGTAAATTATTGTAACTATTAGCAAGTAAATTATTGTAACTATTAACAATCGAACTCATAACAATGAAATTTAAAAGACAAAATCTGTTGTTAATATCAAAGGGACTAGTATTTTGAGAGAAAAAATAAATATCATAGCATTATTATTGTATAGATTCGAATGTATGACCTGCCACATGTAACACTTTCATCATACCATATGGACTAAGCCATTTATCCATTTATTTTTCATTTCAACTTATAAATTAGGGTTCCTTCTATTATTTTTCCTTTGAGAATATATTTTCTCTATTCTATGTTTTTTCCCGTTCTCTCACCTCCTGATTTCCTCTCTTCTCTGTTTTCTATCAAGGCTTGTTATGTTGTGCTGATGGTTTGGATCAGCTCCTCATTCCCTTTATACTCTGTTTTTTCTCATTAATTGCTCTGCTTAACATGAAATACCCTACTCATTCCCTCATTCCCTCTCTTCTATGTTTTTTCAGATCACATTAACCAGTCTATTTTTGCAAAATATAACTCACATTCATCAACCCATTTTGATTCACCACTCCATACAATTTCCACTGCATTCCAAAAGATGCTCATAATAATGAGCAATCCTACATCTTAAACTTACCCAGCTAAACAACAAACATAATCAAAATACATACTTTGGTGAAATTCATGGGTGCGCCACAACAACCCCACAGACGAAGCTCAACATCACAAATGCAATGAAGAGCATGAAAGATAGGGCAAAAATCATCCTCCACTGATTCTACTGGACATATCCAACAGTCTTAACCTCAATGCTCAATTCAGCCACTCTTTGTTCAACTTTCTTCAAATCTTCTTCCAGGCATAGTTATTAAAATCCCGATCCGGATCGACGATTCTACGAGTTTACGATCCAAAAACCTCCATCGATCCAACTCTTACTAGGATCTTAAAGTAGTTAGGACCGTACGATCCTAGTTTTGTCTGAATATTATATATTAGAATCGCACTACGATTCTACGATCCTGCGATTCGATCCACGATCCTATTTGAATTTGATAATGTTTGCGCACAATATCATCTTTAAAATTCTATTATAACAATTTAAATTTTGTATTGAAGTTATCAACTGATATACAATTTAACATGTTGCTTCATTACTAGTGAATAAAATGTTAAGATGTTAACTATTATAGAACTTTATTTGATGTTTTTCTATTGTATTAGAATCTTACGATCCTCGATTCGATTCTACGATTTCGATCCTAACTACGCTCATCGATCCTAACTACGCTCATCGATCCTAACTAGGATCCCGATTCTAACAACCTTGCTTCCAGGGTCTTCTTCTTCTCCAGGACCTCTTCCACGAAAGGCTTAAGGGCATTGCAAATATTGGGGTCGACACAGGTCACATTTAGTGGAGTGGAATTGATTTGGCGTGTGTTACCAGATGTGTAAGACATTTTTGTAATAGACGATGAACTTGATTAAGAAGAAGAAGAAGAATAATGGTGTGAGTGAATATACTAGAGGGGCAATGTATGTAATTTTACAGGGGCAGAGGGTCTATTTAAAGAACAATTTGGATATGGTGAAAATTGTGGCGTCATCTTCGTATTAATCATCTGACAATAGTTGAAAACTCAGCCCCTCCTCCATGACGATGCCTTATCAAGTAAGCATCGTCAGTTTTTCTTTTTTCTTTTTGGGTAACTTGATAAAATTTTTCGGTTACCTGTGATATCAGGTAAAATTCATTTTAAGGGCATTTTTTTATTATTATAGAAACTGAACTGGTATTATTGATCAGATGAGTATTTGATGAGCGTTTTTTCAAATTTTCTGTAACTTCAGGAGCAGATTATCTATTATCTATATTAAAACAGAATCTCCTAAGCAAGGCTCACTGCCATGTGGCATGTTTTCAGAGGTTTGGATGAAATCCAAAGCTATATCCAACCCTAGACCTATTATACTACATGCTTCTTAATCAAGTCCAACAAAAACAAACAATAATTAATGCTTATTGAATCCCAGAAAAAGAATATGTGTAAGCCTAATTAATGTCTGTTGGAGAAACAAAATGTAATTTATAATTGAAAATTCTACTATAACAAATAAATAAATTTCCACGGTTACAGCAAATCAAGAAGATGATGAGAAATTTCCCTTGAAACCATTAATTATTTTAGTAATGACCGTCAAATTAATTGATCATTTAGCTGCTTCCAAGCAGTTACAAGAATATAAAATCTAAACCAAATTAACTCTACAACTTCAGTTATAAGAATTTCAATGGCCGAGCAAATCCTTCCCAATGTACCTTATTCAGTATCCAATTTCAATCATTAATTCATCCTGCATATAAAAAGAGACTATCAACACACACTAAAAGTAAAGTTAAATTTAAAAGTCACTGACATAATTCACAAAGCACATACATATGTCAATTGTCAACTATTCCAGTATTCCAATATATACGTATCAGTTAGCCTCTCATCATTTTCCCACAATTCACAAAGTACGTACCTAAGGTAATGGTATTCCACTATTCATACTACTCTAAATTTACTTTTATTCTACATTTCTAAGTTAAAATAAAGTATATTCCTAATTCATGCTCAATTTTAATTTCTTATAGCGAGACTACCATTTGGAGTTACACACAAGTTCTAACTTTCACCAATTAAGCAATTATTTTCCACCCTACAGATTCTCAGGTAATATATTCTTATCGTTCATTAGAGAATACTCAATAAATTTACAAAGTCCATGCTTATCTAATTAAAAAAAAAACTCAATTCTATTCATCCCTTTCATAATAAACTCCAAAAAAAATCCAAGCATGTAATTTTGCATTTATGTACCACCATTACTGCGTGAGTGAGTGATCATTTTATATACATAATACAAAGTAGAGAAATTCAACTAATCAACTATGTTGTAAGGTCTATTAATTCACAATAATTATAGTTATTATTCACAATAATTCTAAGCAATTTCGTATGAAAACATAGGGATGAAGGAAAATCTAATACTAAAGAAACAGTGCAAGTATCAGTTCTATTGCGTCTTCCATCATCATCAAACTCTCCTTCATCAGCAAACTTATAATTTTCTGGCACCAAACTCTTAGGATCCGTTTGGACCTCGGAAAACAGTATGAAAAAAAAAATTATTTTGGAAAATGAAAATCTTTCCTTTGTTTGGATTGAAGAAAAAGGAATGGAAAAAAATAGTGGGAAAATTGTATAGAAAATTTGAAATAACAATGAATAAAAAATTTTCCCTTCAAAAATGAAAGAAAAGTTGGGAAAAAATTTTTGGATCAAAGCCAACCTTTCTTTTCATCCTCTCTCTAACTCGTCTCTCTCTCTCTAACTCGTTTCTCTCTCTCTCTCTCTCTCTCTCTCTCTCTAACTCTCTCTCTCTCTCTCTAAGTCTCTTTTCTCTCTCTCCTCTCTCTCTCTCTAACTCTCTTCTCTCTCTCTCTCTCTAACTTTCCTCTCTCTAACTCTCTCTCTCTCTCTCTAACTTTCTTCTCTCTCTCTCTCTAACTCTCTTCTCTCTTTCTCTATAAGTCTCTTCTCTCTCTCTCTCTCTCTAACTCTCTTCTCTCTCTCTCTCTCTCTCTCCCTCTCTCCCTCTCTCTCTCTCTAACTATCTAAGTCTCTAACTCTCTTCTTTCCTCTCTCTCTCTCTAACTTTTTTTTCTCTCTCTCTTCTCTCTTTCTCTCTTTCTCTCTCCAAGTATCTTCTCTCTCTCTCTCTCTCTCTCTCTCTCTCTCTCTCACTCTCTTCCCTCTTTCTCTCGCGCACTCTCTCTTCTTTCTCTCTAAGCCTCTTCTCTTTCTTCTCTCTCTCTCTCTCTCTCTCTCTCTAACGTTCTCTCTCTCTCTCTCTCTCTCTAACTCTCTTTCTCTCTCTCTATCGCTCTCTCTTTCTCTAACTCTCTCTTTGTCACTCTCTCTATCTCTCTAATTCTCTCTCTCTCTCTCTCTCTCTCTCTCTCTCTCTCTCTAACTCTCTCTTTTTCTCCCAAATCACATCATATGATCTATAAAAATGAAACTTGATATTTACAAGTTTTCTTGAAATTTTATTTTTCCATATATTTTTCCTCAAACCAAACAAGGAAAAGAAAATTGAATAGAAAATCAATTTTTTTCATTCAAAATTTACTTAAACCAAACAAGAAAAAGAAATTTACTTTACCCAAAAAAATTTTCCTCCTAATTTTTTTTCCACGAGATTTTTTTCCATTATGTTTTCCTAGGTCCAAACGGACCCTTAATCTTTTATGCCAACCATTTTCTCTACTTTCTCCTTTGTTGTAAATTCACCTTTAAATATAATAAGCTAAAAATAACAATTTTTTAAACTTGACCAAGTGTGCAAGTTGTGATGTTGAAGAAGATCCATTAGTCAGAGCAGCAAACAATGAGGAAATCTCAACCTTAAGCACTAGAAAAAGAGGTGTTTGCACTTGCACCTTTCATACAAATTGAAATACTACTCAATTAAATTAATGATAATAATAATAATTAAGGATCTGTGCTAAAGTGCTAATGAATTAGGGCATATGACTACTTTTGTTAGGATTTAGTTTTCCTTACTTATTTTTATAGAAAGGGCATACGGTTATTGTAATATCCAATGCTCTTAATAACCATTTGGACGACGGAGGATGCAGACAACTACGTTAGGATGGACTGATGGGGACTGATGACTTAGTTAATCAATCACAATTAAAAATTTTCAACCCCTTCCAAGCTTTGTCAAACTTTCCCATTTGAAACATAATTTGTGGCAAAGTTTCCAAATACCTCAAGAAAATAAAGGAAAAAAAAAAACAAAAGAAGGGACGAAGAACAAAGTCAGAAGAAATCTGAGGACATACTAGGTAGGGGGAAAACATTGTACTCTTACCTTAGTAGAAAGCTTTAAAAATTCACTAAAATAAATAAATCAAAAGTAACACGGACTCAACCATTGCTTAAATATGAAAAATATAAGAAATTGAAAGTTTAATTCGAAAACGATAATAAATATTGCATGCAAAACACAAATTCTAATCCAAACTTGAAATCCAAAATAAATTTGTTAAACCTACTTTCATTTCTAATTTAATTTTTTGGTGGTACTATTTTTACATTATCACAATTAAATTTTTTAAAAATAATTGTCGCAATCGTTTCTACCCCTGCCTTCCATACTCCAGCTAATTAAATAAATTAATACAACAACATAAAATGACGATTTCAAGATATATACACAGTTGCAAAAATTTCAACTCTAGATGACGAATATCATATAATGTTTTAATACGAAACACTCTTTATTTTATTTTTTTGTTGTAGACAAAACACTTTTTATTTACAGAACGATTCTAATATATATATATATATATGTTTGAAAAAATACAATAATGAAAACTCTCTGAAAATTTTGTATTACTCATTTAACCAGACAATAAATAAAAAAGGAAATAAAATTTCAATTAAAATTAAAAAAATGACAACTAAGACAAATTTACCTGTGCATTAGCACGGGTACAAAGACTAGTTATGAACATTAAAACTATTATAACTACTAAAGAATCTGACATTGAAATTGGAGGGACATATTTCTAATTTTTTTGAAACTGGAGGGGCTATTTTTTGAAACTGAGGTAGTACTATTTTTTTGAAACTTAAACACTGCCATGGAAACTCTTAAATTTTTTTAACCTAAAATAAAATATTTAACAATGAAATTTGAAAAACAGGTAAATTAATGCTGACTGATATGTCAAAATTGCCCCTCGAATTTTATTTTTGGTTCCAAAATACCCCAAACTGTTCAAATTGTGAACTAAATGTGTTTTCTTCACTGGTAACCCCAAAATTGATTAGACAACTGTAGGGGGGGGGGAGGGAGAGTTAATAATGAAATGAATCCCTCCCATTTTCCCCTTCTTAAATCCCCCAAGTCACCACCATCAGATTCATTCATCTTCTTCATCCTTCTCGACCATTCCTTTTTTCTTCATCCTCCTTCCACCCATAACAATTTCCTTCCGTTCTCTCTCAATTTTACGACAATGGATGGCCAACAACTCACAAACAATAGCGCACCCACGACATGCAAAAGTTTCCCCTGGTACTCTGCAACCCGTTTTACCTGTATTTGCAGCCTCAGATGCACTTTACACTTCTCGTTTGACACCAAGAACCCATTCTGTCACAATGTCTAATGCAGAAACGCTGGCAATGTCTGGGGTTGCGACTACTTTGAGTGGGTAGATGACGAACTCTGCCCCCGGATTAGATGTCTCGTCGCCTCCCAGATTATGAGGAGCGAAACCCTAGCAAGAGACTTGTCTGTCGCTGAGGAAAAGGTAACCCGTCTGTAGGTGGAGAATGAGGAGGTGTGGGAGTTGCTCATGAAAGTGGAGACAAGGGTGACTGACATGAGGAGATGGCACGGACCTGGACCCGCCCTAGACCCGCTCGAATTGCCCCATTTAGGCGGGTCTAGGTCCAAAATAAATGGACCCATTGGGTCAGGGTCTAGGCACGGACCCATGGACCTTATCCATGGACCCGTCAGATTATATATATATATATATATATATATATATATATATATATATATATATATATATATATATATATATATATATATATATATATATATATACATGTATGTATGTATGTATGTATGTATGTATGTATTAAATAACCCTAATGTATTTGTATTCTTAGAGTTGTATAGTACGATATATAATCATGAACTTCATGATTTTTTTTTTGTGCATTTTAAGTTGTATAGTTGCATTCTTAGAGTTGATGTGTGGATGATTTTTGTAATGTTTTTATGTTGAATTATGCTCATAGCCCTGTACAATGAACTAGATGTTTTTATTATGTTGAAAATTTGTGTATTTAAATAGAATAGTCATTATTATACACAAGGTTGTTAGAATCGGGATCCTAACTCGAATCCATGAGGTAGTTAGGATCGAATTAACCTACGTAGGATCTTGGATCAGAATGTAGATAATAAAATCGTATCGAGGAATTTGGATCATAAAATCGTAGGATCCTAGATCAGGATCGTTATAATTATACAATTTCCTACGTATAAAATTAACCCGAAAAATTGATAAATCTAAAAAAAATATACATAAGAGCGTTGGACATAATAAATACCTGTTGTGGACCCGGTGAGTCTGGGTCTAGGTCCAAGTTTTTGGGACCCACCAGGTCTCGGGGCGGGTTTTGGTCCAAAAAAATTTGGCGGATCCGGGTCCAGCTGGACCCGCCCTAGACCCTGTCCATTGTCATCCCTAAATGGCAGAATTTGTTGCATAAGGTGGTTTTAGCTTTGATGGTGATGATGGTTGGAGTGTTTCTCAAGCGGGCTTGATGGTGGTGGTTCAGTCTTTTTGGTTTTTTTGAATTGTAGTCAAGAGCAATTTTTTGTTGTTGTCAAACCAAATTAATTGGTGAATGCGTTTTCTATGTTTGTTTGGCAAGTATTAAGGGTGGAATGCATGGGTAGAAAATGTAATTATCATCCTCTATTTTCTTAGGGTTTAGGCATCCATGGCAGTGATGAATGGTGGGGGAAAAACCTTCAATAAGTTGTTCATTTTGGTCTGCCATTTTGCATCCATGGCAGTTAAATGTTATGAGTTTTCAGTAGTTTTTTAAATTTAAATGTTATGAGTTTGCTTGTCAAATTTCATTGTTATTAGTTTTAAAAAGAAAGTTGTTACCAGAGAAACAATTTGAGTACATCTCACATGCCTTTTTTTTTTTTTTGGTTGTGTAGAAGTTCATTCATGACCATGAGCAATAAAGGAAGTAAGACTGTAAGAATTATGGTGTTCCATGGCAGATGTCCTATTATATAATGTTATAATTTGGAGTTTGATTTGAATGTTTATGAGTTCCTACTTTTATATTTTTCGAGTTGTTTGTTTGTCTTCTGTGTTACCATGTTTCATGGAGTTGAAGAATAGGCAATACTCATCAATTTTTATTTAACCTCCCGGTATTTGGCTATCTACAAAGAACAAAAACTTGTTAATATCAAATACTATTATGAAATATAATTACTCATCAACTTCTAACATTGTCATCAAAATATTAAAACAGAGTAGGATAGAAAGAAGAACAAAATAAATTCCTTAAAAATGAGGATGATGAAGATGATGGAGATGAGGATATTTATTCATTTCCCTGAATACTTTCAAATTCTAATACCCTACTGGTCCTAGTTATTTAGTCATTTCCATGAATACTTTCAAATTCTTATACAAAGATGATGAAGATCAAGTGGATACTTTCAGGAGGAAGAATGTGAGGATAATGATGGAGACAGTGATAATGAAAATCGTTCTTCATACATGTTATGCATTTGACCAATTACATCCAACAAGATACCAAAACATAACATGAAACAAAACCAAAAAAAAAAAAAAAAAAAAAAAACTAAACCAAATCCAATCCAAAGTTTCTGGAGCCCAAGGAAGGTATTTCATTCGTTACCCAATGATTATTCACTATCGTTACATAAATTGCAACTAAAACTAAACATAACCCTTAATTAATTGCAATTAAACCCTAAAAAATGAAACATAACCCTTATTTAAAATAAAACTTAAAAGCATATAAAAACAGAGTATGTCATAGACATCAAGCTCCCTTCACCACCAAAAAAAAAAAAAAACACCAAATTCTTCATCAACAGTGCCTTCCACCCTCCCTGGACACCCCCTCCCCCACAAACTAGGCTTGCTAAACCATGACCCCCACCATGACCACCATGACCAACATGAACACACTAATTAATAAAGAAGCATCTTTCGAGACTTCTTGAGTACCCTAACTTGGTACTCTACATCAATCAATTGCCACATTGTCTCCTCATGTTCTCTCTTCAAATTTAGTGCGTGTTGCATTACCTTTTGTAAAAAAAAAAAAAAAAAAAAAATTGGGGAGTTCTCTGGTTGTCCTTGACAATTCAACAGCTAAGGAGGTGCTTCTGCCAATGGTGGCGACGGCGGGTGTCCCAAGTGTAGAACAAATGGGGTCGTCCACCCAATCGTGAAAGTCACACCGTTGCGGGGTCCCAGCAAACCTACACCGGACAAACCTCCGAAATGGGTTCGTCGATGTCATTGACACCCGAACCACACATGGATGCCCACAGTCACAATTCCATTCCGTGTTTGAGTAACACGGACAGGAAGTGCATGTCATTATCTGTGTATGGTTGATCATGCCATTTGCCATTTTTTGTGGGGAGGGAGGGGAAAGCTTAAAACTTGCAGTGGGGAATGAAGAAGAAGAGGAAACCCTAAGGGAGAAGAAAAAAGATGAAGAGAAAGAAGACAAAGATTGAAAGACGGAGCAGGGTTTTTAAAGCAAATTCATCAGAAGTTTAAAAGGTGGTTTATGTACTATCACCCCTGACATGTCTAATCAAGTTAATTACTCATTTCCCGGTGACAAGTCACTGAAAGGGCATTTTCACACGGTTTTCACAGTTTAAGGGTATTTTATTGACAAAAACTTATTCAAGGACAATTTTGACAGATTTTCCAAGTTTAAGGGCACTTTTAATTCAAGAACTCAATTTTAATTTTTGGCATTAAATATTGTTTTGGTGGGTCAAAATGTTTGAATTTTAATATTAATCCAATAAAAGGGCAAGCACAAAATTTCAATTTTACATATATGCCAATTAACCAATAATTTTGAGGTATTTTTGTTGGATATGTAAGGTGAAAATTATTTCACAAATGTCGGGTGTGCAAAAATTATTACCACAAATGTCAGATAGGGTAAATGTAATTTACTATATATATATATATATATATATATATATATATATATATATATATAGTAAATTTGTGGTAATAATTTCACAAATGTCGGGTCTGACATTTGTGGTAATAATTTTTGCACACCCGACATTTGTGAAATAATTTTCACCTTACCTGACATTAAGTGAAAGTGATTTTTAGTGGCAAAATCCGGTTACTTCTCATTGGAAATGAGAAAATACAATAATGCCCCTATATGACTATGTGAATGTACCATGCTGCCCATAATTATTTGAAGGAAATGACTTAAATGACCCTTTCGTTGTTTTATATGGAAAAAGTTGTTTAGAAACTTCAAATAGAATACACCAATAGTCTATTCCTCTCACACTCCGCCTCTTCAACACTCCCCTGTTAATGTCATATGAATTAATATTAAGGGTAAAAATGTCAATTAATATTTAATTGAAAGTCATATGAATTAATATCAAGGGTAAAAAAGGTCAATTTACATATATTTTTTAACGTTACGCCGGAAAATTCAACAAAAATCAATTATAAAATATCTTAGGAGGTTTAAATTTATGAAAACTTAATGTCAGGTAAGGTGAAAATTATTTCACAAATGTCGGTTGTGCAAAAATTATGACCATAAATGTCAGGTATATATATATATATATTGTTATAAAATAATACATTTATTTGTGAATGTCCATTAATATCTCTTAGGTTGTTAGGGTTTAGGAGGATTTTTCTCATGTGATCTCACTATGTAATTAGTATAAATACCCCTTGTGGGTTATGAATAAAAGATGGCTCATTCTCCTCCCTCAATCTCTCTGTGTCTCTATTGTTCCTCTCAATTATTCTCTTTGTATCGCGTTCATCTATTATTGTTTCATAACACGTTATCAGCACCAGACTCTACTATTTTTTTTTTCTATATTCCATAAGGGTTTAGGGTTTTTGAGTTTTGATGAAGAGACAAGGGTCAAGAATGTAGAATTAGAAGTAATTTATGAGATCAAAATCTAAATCCTTCTACATCGATGACGATGCCAAGGAGCAATTGGAAGTAAGGTAATTATGTGTGTTTTTTGTCTCTTCGTTCCCTATCACTTATTCAATTCATATTAGATTCACTCTGTTATTCTTTTTCTTATTGGTGAACCAGAAGTTTACCCCATCACTAATATTAAGATTGCTATTCTCATTTGAAGGAGTGTAAATATTAGTAGTGAACCAGAAGTTCATCCCGATAATGAAACATTTATTTTTCATTAGTGGCCATAAGTTCACTATGATATTGAAATTTGTATAATCTTGTTGGTGAACCAGAAGTTCATCTTTCTATTAATATTAAATTTGTATAATTTATATTTATGAACAATTTTGTTGTCAAATTATTGTGTACTAATTTATAATAAGTATAAGATTTTATGTGTTTTCATTAACGAACCAGAAGTTCGTCCCAATAATATGAAGTTTATTTCATTTTATTAGTGAACCAGAAGTTCACTCATCGCCTTTATATGGTTAAAGTCTTTTGTTATTTGATATTATGGTTATAGTTAAAGATTATATAATTTCATTGGTGAACCAGAAGTTCACTACAGTAGTAAGAATTTTACATTATTTCATCAAGTGAACCATAAGTTCACTCGTAGATCGCAAATTTTATCTTATCGTTGACCAGAACTTCACCTTACACTTCAGTATTGTTTGATTTCATTAGTGAATCAGAAATTCACTCTAGTTACAAATATTTCATTTAATCTTATCAGTGAACTGGAAGTTCACCGGAATGGTAAGAATTTTACCTTACTAATTCATTAAGTAAACTAGAAGTTTACTCGTATGTCGACAGTTTTATCTTATGAGTGAACTCGAAGTTCGCTCTAATATTGACAATGTCATTTTATTAATTAACGAGAAGTCCTATCCAATAATAAGAATTTTGTCTTATTTCATTAGTGAACCTGAAGTTCAATCTAATGTTAAGAATTTTATCTGATTTTATTAGTAACCAGAAGTTTAATTTGATATTGAAAAAAAAAGATTACTTATCAAATTGGTGAATCAGAAGTTCATCCTACCACTGATATTGAATTTTGTTTCCGTTGATTACACGTATTAGTAGTGAACTAGAAGTTCACTCCTTGAAGCTCTATATAATCTCATTAGTGAACCAGAAGTTCGCTTTCCTGCCAATTAGAGTATAAAGTTGTTAATTGGCATAAGGATTGTTGAAAGGCGACGATAGTATACATGAGGTTGATAAAATTTATATCATCGGTTAAATGTAGCATTTTGTTACAAGTATGGAGTTTAATGTTTAGATAAGAAATGTTCATGATTTTATTAATAATGACCTATGGGATCATTAGAACCCCCAAATGGTTTCATCTAATTCCCTGAAGTGAATGTGGCAGGATATAGTCTCAAGAATCATGAGCAAAACAAAGGTCACGTCAGTAGCCGTGATAGTCGACATATTCGTGATCGTAGTCATGCTAATCTTTTAAAAGTTGATATCCATACCAGGAGTAGGAACACGGAATTGAAAAGCATGAATGATACAAAAGTGAGAAATGTATTATTAATGAGGAAATGGAAACGACACGTACCTGTTGTACGTCATAATATCTTGTTGAACCTTATCAAGCTTAATCAAAAAGCACAAGATATTATTTTATAAACTTTTGATAGTAAGTGATATTATTGTTTATGTTGCGCATGTTGTTTCAAGTCGCTGCTTCTTAGATGTCCCTCTTGACATTGTTCAAAGACTTTAGCAATTGTTGTGTTTTAATTATTCTCCAGCCCTTGTGTTGATTGACATTGAACTCCGAGGACAATTAAATTATTCTAACTTTGGTAACTTAAATCTTAACTGTAAATTCGATATTGAAGATATATATGGGGGAAACTAGGTCTGACATTATGAATTTGACCTCCTCGCTAGAAAATTAATTATATGCATAGTGATCAAATATAGCATTGATTATTAGGTTCACGGAAATATTATCTTGTTGATATGTACATAATTATGGATTATTATGAGTCTTCATGTGTTTCTATTATTTCATGAATTTTCATATGATTTGATATGTATGCACCTTATTGTAAATGTTATGCATACAAAATGCGAGTAATGTGTTCTCATCTGTGTAAGACTATTTGATATAAATGGTTTATTGAAATTGGTTGATCGTATTGAATGATTAAGTATTTTTCAGTATCATGAACAAGACTACTTGTTTCGTAATCCCTAAATGCATTGTTATTGATTGACCAAATATGCATAAACTTTGTTTCCTAAGCACAATACAAATTATAGTGCGTATTGGATATATGATTGTGATACTATATGAGCATATGGATGGAATCTATCATTGTGAGACTTTAATATATGTGATTATTCATTATTCTCATAGACATGTTTTAAAAGTAATCAATGATATCGATATCCATGATTAATGCATTTTCACTATGAAGTATTTAACTTTCAAAAGTTATGTATGTGCTTCTGAAGTGGAGTTTCTTTTTATGAATAAGTGATTAAAGCACTTCCACTATATGTTTTATATGCATTCATATTATATTATTTATCTTGAAGTGAATTTCATGGATACTTACTTGATTGGACCATGAATAAATGAGGTGATATATATGTGTCCTGCAGACATTAGACCAATACACATTTTTAGTGATAATAAGTCATTTCTTGTCCATTGATGAGGGAACAAGATATTAGCATTATATATATGACACTCTACTTTGATTAAAGGCTCCCGAAGAGCACATATAATGCTACTTGGTGGAACTAACTTTCATATTGTGGACGCACTTCTCTCCACCAAGTTAGTGTCAAAGGAACTTATTAATTAAGTTTCAAAGGTATTCGTGGGAATGAATACCACGTTGAACAATTAGTATTCATATATTATGAAAATTGCTTTGAACAACATGTGTGTTGAATAAGGATATCATCCTTATTTTCTGGGTTATTCTACACAACTAACCCAATTGAAGTATATACTCCAGTAAACCAGAAGTTTACTATTGATGAAGACTTTATCATAATAGGAGCATGTTGGATAAATCCTCTTAAGAAGAACCCATAGGGATATATTTTAAAGGGCCAGAAGATCCTTAATCAAATGAGTTATAATTAGCTCTCTCTATCAAAGAAAAGTAATTATAACACCATCATTAACAAAGATAGGGATCGAATCCCTTATATTCCTGGATTGTGTACAAGTGATATTTGTGTTGGTCCTGTAGACCCATATGTAAACTATTTGAATATAGTATGACTTTACTAGATGCATCAGTGAGATAGTCACTTGTATGTTTACTATCAACTTGCAACCTGGCGCTTGTAAGATTGTTTGCTCAATTGATTTACTTGTTAACATTTCAAATTATCAATCAAGAAGATTCATCTTGATAGTGATGGTGAAGACTTTTGATAGTTTTTATATGCCAATGGACATAGATGTTAAGAATCCTATGTAAAATGTTTATATGTGAAATGATCCTGTAGAATCATTAATATATGAGATGTTGAGTATATAATAAATGGCAGACCTATTACTTTTGAGAGCGGAGCTTACTACAACTGTTCAGGGACATGTCATGTTACATGCACCAACATTGATCCAAATAAGGTCAAGAGGTTATCATGAATGTTTATTTCTCCCCTACAATGGTTTCTGGCCATGAGCCAAAAATCTCCCACCTATGAATTTGAGCATGTGTGATGTAAGCTCCATAATAACGCACTAAGATGGGACCCCGAAGGAATCAGGAATATATGTTGGGTATATCCATACTTAAATATAATAGAACCATTCATTGGAGATATACTTATGGCACAGTTTGTTGATTATGATGACACAATTTTCCCAACATCAGGGGGAGAAATCAAGTTGTTGGACAAGGAAATAAGTTGGAACGAATTATTATGATCCTCATACAATGTAATATGAACTGGAAGTTCAAATATAATTCGTCTGCAAACTTGAGCGAATCTACTGCCAGATATTCTACTTACCCACAAAGAGTTGTTAATCCTATGTCCCAACTACTAATGCTCCTGTAAGAACTGATGTCTTAGTACGAAAAATTGAATTGTTAATGAGTCTCGACCACATATGAAGCGTGGTAGACCAGTCGGTTCCAAAGACAATAGTCCTCGAAAAAGGAAAAGGAGCGAATAACTAATGATAACCGAAATGAGGAGATTTTGACTCTAGAAGAGTCCTCAATCATGACAAATGTAGAAGTTGCACCACAAGCTTAGGCACCTGAAATTCGCGAATATGATGAGATCTCAATTAATTATGTCATGAATCAGATAAGGTGGAACCGAAATGAAGTCGACGTCGATATAGCATTTGATTATATAATAGCGCTCACTATTGTGAATAATCATGAGGATCATGAGTTTAGGTCTGTTAATGAACACAGACAAAGATGAGATTGGCCAAGTGGAAAGATGCATTTAAGAATTAGATTCACTTGTAAAATCGAAAATATCAGGACCTGTTGTCCATACACCAAACTGGTGTAAAACTTGTGGGATACAGTTAAGTCTTTGTGTGAAAAAGAATGAGAAAGGGAGATTATGAGATATAAGGCACAAGAAGCGACTTGTTGCATAAGTGTTTTCGCAAAGACTTGGTATCAACTATGAAGGAATATACTTCTATGTAGTCCATGTCACTACATCACGATACCTTAAATTTGGCAGTACATGAAAAGCTAAGTATGCATCTTATAAATATCGCTATAGCATATGAAAATTGTGATAATGATGTTTATATAAAACTCTTGAAGGGTTCAAAGTGCCGGAAGCACATATTAAAATTCTCGAGAATATTGGTTATTTAGTTGATAGACATTTTTGTGATTAAAGCAATATGGACGCATATTGCATAATCAAAGGAAATGATTAAATGATCCGAATCATAATTGTTTGTAAATGTTATTGATGGTTTGGGCTCTCGAAGAGCCTCAAAAGTTGTGGATTGCTTTATAAGCGTATTTGGAATGAAAGATTTTGGTAAAATCTGTTATTGCCTTGGTTTACAAGTTGCACATTTTGAGAATGATCTTACATGCATAAGTTAATTTATGTAGCAAAGTGCTAAGATAATGTCGCATGAGCAAATCACTCCCTTTTAAGTACCCTAGTAGTGGTACAGTCATTTGATATGAAAACAACCCCCCTTTCGATCCCGAAAAGATGATGAGAAATTTAGCGGTCCTGAAGTACCGTATTTGAGTCCTGAAGTACTGTATTTGGGTCTTGAAGTACCGTATTTAAATGATATTGAAGCATTGACGTATCTTGCTAATCATACATGATCTAACCTATTTCTGTGGCTCGAAGGTACTAGCGATGTAGATATTTATTATCCTCATCAATTCAAAGTTGGTTTGATTAGCTATGGATATTTACCTAAATCATATGACATTTGATCACATACTAATTATGTGCACGCTAAGCAAATTCGTTTCAGTGAGAATTAAGTTGATTCATGTGTCAAGTCAGTCATGAAGTTGAATTACATCAACTCAGAGATCTTAATTGATGCTCTCATCAGGGGGAGTTAATGCGCGTTGTACTCTTTTTCCCTTATCTGAGGTTTTGTCCCACTGGGTTTTCCTTAGAAAGGTTTTTAATGAGGCAACATACGTAGGCGCATTAAAGAATTATGTACTCTTTTTCGTTAACTAGGTTTTGTCCCATCGGGTTTTCCTAGTAAGGTTTTAACGAGGCATATTCTTTGAATAATGGACATTCAAGGGGGAGTGTTATAAAATAATACATTTACTTGTGAATGTCCATTAATATCTCTTAGGTGGTTAGGGTTTAGGAGGATTTTTTTCATGTGATCTCACTATGTAATTAGTATAAATACCCCTTGTGAGTTATGAATAAAAGATGGCTCATTCTCCTCCCTCAATCTCTCTGTGTCTCTATTGTTCCTCTCTATTATTCTCTTTGTATCGCGTTCATCTATTATTGTTTCATAATATATATATATATATATATATATATATATATATATATATATATATATATATATATATATAAACCTAGAAGTTGTTGCCCTCTCAATTACAGACATTTGGTATACCAATAAATGTTGCATTTGAAAAAAATATATCAATACTAATATGTGAACCCCATATATGTATCTTAAATTTCTTATGTTAAAAAAATACAATTAAAAAGATATTAATGACGTAAAATTGGTAAATTTATATGTTCGATTGTAATACAACAAAATGTAAATGACTACTGTATTTCAAAAGAGGATGTTAGATTAAATATTATTTTTAATTTTAGATGACATAACATTAATAAAACATTTATAACATGTGTATAGCGAGATATAATAATAAAAAAAATTGCAAACACTACAAATATGTCATACA
The DNA here is from genome assembly GCA_029582165.1 of Portulaca oleracea. Lineage (NCBI taxonomy): Eukaryota > Viridiplantae > Streptophyta > Magnoliopsida > Caryophyllales > Portulacaceae > Portulaca > Portulaca oleracea. The sequence continues at coordinate 4,236,155 of CM055878.1, read as the reverse complement.
AATAAAGAGCAAGATTATCCTTAATTAATTAATAATAATAGATACAATTTTGGGGTTTTTCTCATTCTTCTTCTTCTTCTTCTTCTTCTTCTTCTTCTTCTTCTTCTTCTTTTCCAAGCATCATAGTTGGTTGGCTCTAATTGAAGGGCATTCATTGAGATCACGCAGATGCTCATCCATGAATCATAGAATTTCATATGGGAAACAAAATCCACGGTTAGAATAATTTCATCTTCAAATCCAATACAACAATTAAAACTACATCAATTAGAGAATAATAAGAAGCATATGATGTTTCTTCTTCAATCTAAGAAAATGATAATGATTGTCTTGAAAAACTACAGAAATCATAACTCAATTTTCCCGTTAGAATTCTATCTGTTAGAAATTCTTCAAAGACTATAAAAACCAACGTTCTGACAATTTAAGATGGGAAACAAAATCCACAATTACATCAAGGCTTTAGATAGAAATCCACACTAACCTCCAAATAAAATAGAAGAAAAAAAAATCGAGAACAACATCACCTGCTGTGCAAGAAAAGAAGAGGGAAAATAAGATGAAAAGAATATAATCCAGAGTTAATACGGTAATCATAATACTGTAAGTAATTTGATTCTTCATTTATAAAATTTTCAATTTTTTAAATAATTCGCATATATTGTCAAAACCCAGAAACCAAAAATTTGCCTTTTAGAAAATAGGAAACCCTAAACCCAGATGGAAACCAAATTCGATTTTAAAACGCAGGAAATAGGATACCCTAAACCCAGATGGAAACCAAATTCGATTTCTAAACCCAGAAAATTTGAAACCCTAAACCCAGATGGAGCTCAGAAAATATGAAAACATTTACCTCTTAGAAACCCGCACTTGTTTCAATCATCAATTCATCCTCTGTTAACAAAATATTTGTAGCGGTTTTTGGGTTTGCTCAAGTTACGGTTTTGATGCCATAGATACATACATAAAGAGAGAGAGAGAGAGAGAGAGAGAGAGAGAGAGAGAGAGAGAGAGAGAGAGAGATGTAAGGGGTTGAGGAAATGGGGCGGATTTCGATTTTGATGTCATAGATACACAGAGAGAGATGCTATTAGGGTAAAGAAGATGGAGATGCCATAGATACATGTTATGGTTTGGGGAGAGGCGTATGGGAAGGAACGAAAGATTGGGGGCTGAGTGACTTGAAGATGCGATATTCAATTGCAGGAAGGAGTAGAGTTTTGGGGAGAGACGATGAAATGTGGGCAGGAATGTGGGTAGGGTTTTGGGGAGAGATGTGAAGTGGGCGGGAATGGGGTAGAAGATCTTGGCCGTCAAACTTTATTGAATCCGACGGTCAATGTAGAAACTAATTTGACATGTCAGCATGTCCCAAATCTCTGACCTATCATTATAAAATACAAGGACTGTTTTATTTTATGGATTCATATGATTCATATAAAATACAAGGATTGTTTTATTAATTTTAATAAATTAATGACATAAATTTTATTAATTTGATTCAATTGTTTGTTGGTTGTGAAATTTATTAATTTGATTCAGTTGTTTTATTAATTTTATTAAATTAATCCCTAATTTTATTAAATTGATTCAACCTTTGTGAAATTTCAATATTTTTAATGACTAATGTTTTTATTTATTAATTTTATTGTTCCCTTCTCTAATCTGTAGATTTTCATCGCTATAATCATGGGTTCCCGACAAATAGACTTGAATGAGGACTGTGACAGTGATTTCGATTATGATCCATTAGAGGAGTTGTTGAAAGATGATGACTGGCCGACTGTTGATGGTAATTGTGACAACTTATTTCATGATTTATTCAGAGATGAATACGATGTTAGTATAACCGACATTGACGCGGGTGATGGGTTGGGTGTCGCTTTCACGCCCATAGATGATGTGGATGACACGACCATTCCTGATGTTGGTGATGGGTCAAGTGACCATCTTAGCAGTGGCGGATCACTCTCCGTCCCTGCCCCTTTTTTGGGGATGGAATTTGATTCGGTCGCGCTATCTGAAATCCACATGCATAAGTACGGGCGTGCCAATGGGTTCCAAGTACGTATTAGGAGCTCCGAAAAATTACCTATAGAACCTAGCAAGGGAAATGAAGCAGTCTACAAGAGGGTAAAGATGGTTTGCACAAAACATGGCATGTTCAAGTCAAACGGCAGAAATCCAAACCGATTATCTAGCAGTTCTGTCACTGGGTGTGGTTTCAAAGTCAATGCTATGTTCCAGCAACAAAGTGGTAAATACAAGTTGACTACAGTCGACACAAACCACAACGATGAGTGCAACCCTGCAGATACGAAATACATGTGAAAGTACATGTTCATAAGTTTCGAGGATCAGAGGAGGATGATAAATAACGACAAAGCCAGCGTGCCAATCTCCAAGAACTTCAACTCAATTGCGGTACAATATAGTGGGCATGATCAAATTACATTCGACGAGAGAGATTGCCGCAATGTTATCAGCAAGATAAGGAGATTCGCATTACAAGACGGCGACTTCAAGGGGATGAGGGAACAGATGATGTCCTGTAACTCCAACTTTTTCTTCATGTATGACACCGACGACGTCGGAACTTTGAGGAACGTTTTTTGGACGAAAGGAAGGAACAGAGCAGCATGCGAGGACTTCAGGGACGTGGTGTCGTTCGACGCAACTTATGTGTCTAATTGGTATAAGATGCCATTTGCTCCATTCATTGGAGTTTGCAATCACGGACAGTCCATCCTGCTCGGCTGTGCGTTGTTGGCTGGAGAAGCAGCCGATAACTTCATCTGGTTATTTTAGATGTGGTTGACGTGCATGTCGAGGAAAGCACCGACCGTGATCATAATAGGCTAATGCCAATCAATAGATCATATTTAATAATTCTATTTTTTTTATATATACTTAAGTTTTCCATGTGCTTGACATTTTGTAACAAGTTAAATGTTTGACGTGTAGGCAAGGCTATCGCAAAGGTATTTCCAAATGCGTGACATAGATGGTGCATGCGGCACGTGATGAAGAATGTGAAGAAACATCTATTTGGATTCGCTCTAGCAAAGAGCGGGTTGACACGTACAGCCTGCACAACTCCAACTGGTGCAATGACATGTACGATAAAAGGCATAGATGGGTGCCCGTATACTTCAAGGATGAGTTCTGGGCAGGAATATCAAGCACGCAAAGAAATCAGGGAATGAACTATTTATTCAAAAGATTCGTGAATGTCAACACCACACTCAAACAATCTGTTGATCAATTTGGATTCGCTCTAGCAAAGAGAGTCCGAGAAAAGAACTAGGAAACGTTCTGATCAAAGGATAAACTAGTCCAATGTACATCGGACTTTGTTTATGAGCATGTATTCCAACAACTATACACTTCAAACAAGTTTGTTGAACTTCAAAACGAGGTGAAAAGTTTGATCTATGTAGTGAACGCCGAGAAGACACATGACGACGATGGGACGTGTACTTATGAGGTGATTGTTATGAGGCCACCGTCAAAAGAAATCACAACTCGATGATATATGTTTATTGTCTAAGTAGATAGAGAGACCCTAGAAATGAAGTGTGATTACAAGAAGTTTGAGTTCAAGGGAATATTGTGCTGCCACATACTGCGTGTTTTCACCGAGGGACTGGATTACGTTCCAGAAAGGTACATTCTGGACTGGTGGAGGAAGGACTTACCGAGAAAACATCTAGCAATCCAAATTCCGTACTACGAACTGCACCGGTCCAAAACAAAAGAGGTTATCAGGTTTGAAATCTGCAAAGTGCATTCGAGCCTGTTTCGACGCTGGTTATGATGGACGAGAAAATGTTCAAAGAGACGATCACGACTCTTTCACAGTTTACTAAGAAGGCACCATCCATTATGGGGGACGGTAATGGGATCGTGTCCCGGTGCATAAACAAGATCGGTAGAGCGTACGGTAGGAGGCCTGCCGAGGAGGGAACTTCTCGAAGGGGTTCATCCTTCAAGCATACAGATTGGAAATAAGATTACAGCTTGCTTCCTTCCAGCATACAAACTTGATGAATAACTGTACATTTCAATGATACATATATAAGTAATACTAGCTACAAAAACTCTATATATCAGTGCCTTACAGCTTGCTTTCTTCCATATCAGTGAAATACATCAAAAACTATATATACTGCCTTATACAGCCTGTTTACTTCAGGTACTCTTCTATCCATGGAAACTCATCATTCTCCAACTCAAATTAGGCATCAAACAAACCAGAATATAATTGATGAATCAAAATCTGTTCTACTTTGAGTTGTCTCTCAATCCAAACAAGTCCACTGCAAGGTTGACCACACACATCAAAAAACTAGTAATACCTAATAGTAAGAATTAAAGGAATCAGAAGCACATATATTCCTAATTGCATTTGCTAATTTATTCCTAATTACATTTGCTAATTATATTTGCTAAACAGATTTGTAGCCAGATAGCTAAACTAATTATTTCATTTTTGAACTTTATTGTCAGAGACTATTGTAAAAGGGGACCAAATACCCAGAATCAACAAAAGTTCAAGGATTAAAATAGCCCTAATTTATCCTAAAATGTCAAAAATAATATCACAAACTATTTTTTGTCAAAAATAACACCCAACTTTGTTATGAAATGTCCAAAACACATGTTCAATTCCTCTAATAGTAATAAAGAGCCCCTTCCTAAACTTTACCTTAAAGAAAGATAAAACATGCAAAATTCAGACGTCACCTCTTCGTGAACCACAACAATCAATTCTGCCTTAATTAATTTTCATCATAAAGATTTAAGATAAAAAATTTAAATCAAAGACAACCACCTTATAAATACTACTACCTCTTCTGCAATTATCATTCCATACAAACACATTCTAGTAGCTCTTCTTCAATTATAATTACATACAAACACATTCTGTTTACAAATCAAATGGAGTCTCCTACCTCCACCATGAAAACACCGGCTAGCCCAACCAGTGAAAATGGAACTTTATCTCAGACACCTATGTCTGTATCCACTATCAAACAAGAAACACCCAACCATTCACACAATCCATCACCCAATACATCACCCAAACCTTCACCTATGACACCTAAAACATCTAGGAGAAAAGTTACACCAACAACTCATACTGTAAAGGCACAACCATATGAACAAAAATATGAAAGTCTCAAGTATGAGATTCAAGAGCTTTTCATAAGATTTGCTCAAAACGATTACGGGGTAATGCTCAAGAAGCTGATTTGGAGTGGGGGTGGATTGGTGGAACTGGACATTATCCTCAAAGGAACCCAGTCTAGTCTTGGGATGTGGAGCATCGCCATGCAACTCCACCCGTTTACTTCCCCGGGAAGTAATCTGGGCTGGAAGAGGAAGAACCCAAAAGGATATTCCCCAGTTCGTGAAGGAGCTCCCATCATCGACCTTGAGGATTAGTGGCGTTTAGTGCCCCCATCCTATTTTTCTGTTGGTGTATCCTGGAAACTTCGGCCGTGTACCTTTTTTTTTTTTTATAGTTTGTGGTGTTCAGGTTCCCGTTTCTTTTGTCAAATTTTCAATTCTATCGTTGCTATATCAATGAAGTGATTCCTTTGTTTTTTAAAGTTCTGATGCTTTAATTGCTTTCATTCAGCTATATCCAAGAATTTCAGAATAGAAAAAACAAAATCAAATCAACAGATTCAAAAAATTTCATAATCAGAAAGAAATCATATTCGAAACCCTAAAAATTTGAACAAAATAATTTGAACCTAGAAAAGCGAAGGGAAACTTGAAAAACCCAAATCAACACCAGAAACCATAAAAATTGAACAAAAACGAAGGGATCTAAACCCAGAAAAGAAAAGAAAAAAAAAATCAAAACCCTAAATAATTGAAGACAAACGAATAAACTTATCTGTATCGTGTTAGAAAATTGTCGTCTTCATTAACAGCGGTGGTGAAGGAACGTGCAGTGTCGTCGAATCCGCCGTCGTCTACATATCTGATGTCTATAGTTCCGCCGCCGTCGACTTCTTTTTAGGGTACTGGATGGTGGTGGTGAGTAGCTAGGATCTCGATGGGCTGGGGAGATTAGGAGTCGTCGTCGACATCTCCGACGTCTAGGGTTTCGTCGTCGTCGATGGGAATTTCTAGGGTTCATGGTTTTCGTCGCCGTCAATGGAGATGGGGGGAGCGAGAGGGAGGCAGTTTCCATTGGCTGGGGAGATGTAGAGGGTTTTCGGAAGGAAAATGATAAGGGAGCTCCCATGCGTGAAAGGGAGCTTGGGGATGGTGAGAGTTTCGGGAAAATGTTGGCGGCGCTTTTTGGGAAATAGGAGAGAAGGAGAGTAATGACAGATATTATGGGGAGAGTAATGATAGATATCCAGTTCATCCTCCAGCTTGTAATGCCACCTCATATAATTTATGATTTGTCATGTGAGTTTTTAACCCACTAGGTCAATATAACTTTTTCCAAATATTTTGGGACAAAGAAATTAGGTAAAATGACAAATATTTTGAGACGGAGGTAGTATTAAAATTGAGTAATCTAAAATCACGATTAAGTAATTTAAAAAATACTTTTACATACTGGCTCTAAAATCAACATATGTAGAAGCAAATGGATATTGTTTTAATAATATAATAAATATTTGTGCTCATATGTGTAATAACTAATAAGGTTCTTATTGATTGATTAAAAAAAGGTTAATAATTATGATTTTTATTTTATCTTTTTGATGATACATGGCAAAAGCTCTCATTAGAAGGTTTTATTTTAATTTATGTAATAGATAATAGATAATATATTAGTGCTATAGTATATGGATTTCAAACTTTTTTTTTTGTGTGTGTGTTTTGGGTGGGGAGGGGGTGTTTTGGAGTTTTGAAAATTGATATTCACATTTCTTCAAATTTATTATAATAAAGTAACAATTTTGTACACCATATTTTGTAAAATGATTTGTACCCTACCTAAAAGAAATTTATATTTATCTTCATTGAAGTTTGCTGTAATTATTTTTATACATCTTATCTTTGGAAAATTCTTTTACCACATCTCCTTTGACTTATTGTTTTTTTTTACCCTTCTATGGTATTGTAATAAATTGTATCATGATTTTCTTATGAAAACTGGTTTTTGTTGAGTGCTGAGATAAAAATGTCATTGTATTTTCCAAATTTAGTCAAAAATGCCATTATTTTTTCCAAAGTGTCAAAACTGCCACTGAAGTGTCCATTTATGTTCAAAAATGTCACTCTCACCTGGAACTCCCGGTTACTATCGATATATGCAAAGAATTTTTTTTTAAAAAAAAAAAATTTTGAAATAAAAAATGGAAGGGGAAGGTCGTTGGTTCATTTCCCTCCATACTCAGCATCTCTCTCCCACTTCTTCGTTCTTCCTCACACCATAACCCAGAAAATTAAAGCTTACTAAACCCTAACCTTAAGGCAACGACTATTGAAACCGATAGTGCGGTGGTGGTCGGAATGAAGTAGCAAGGAAGAGGAAGTTGCTGAAGTTGGCTATCAAGTGTTGTGATCTAAATATGAGTAATCAAACAACCTATGAATGGTGTTTAGGTGGGTGAAAGTTCAAATGTTTTTAGCATTCTGGGTTTTTGTTGTTGAAGAAATTGCATTGTAACTTGGAATTGGATGAGTTTGGGTGTTTCATTTTAGTTTCTTGAATGCCTCCCTCTATGATGTTTTTTTTTCCTCCTGAAATGGTGATGTTCTGTTTAGGGTCAAGTTATACACGGTTGCTGAAATTTTTTATGTATGTGTTCTGGTTTGTTGTTGTGAAATTTATGTTGTGTTTTTTTTTTTTTGTGATTTCTCACAAATTGTATAAATGGGTTGAAAAATTATGTTGTTTCATGGGGGTGAATTTCAAATGGTTCCCCATTTGGTTTATAATGAAGGAGAGTGCTACGAGGTAGATTGTGATCCGGATTACGTACCTTAGCATAGGTGACCTTATGGAGATGGTTGAGAAGAGGGGTTATGTAACGCCCCGAAAATTCAATTATAAAAAAGTCAAAGTCAAACTAACGTTAACGGAAAATTCAGCGGATGTTTCATTTTATTTTTTCCTTTCAACTAGGCGTCACAGCCGTATCCCCGAAGGAATACAAGGCGAGAAGGAAAGACTACAATTGTTCGACAACGGTAAACCAAACTAACAAACTCAAACTTAGAAATAAAACTCAAAACTAACTTCAAGCCTTTCATAAAGGAACGCAACATAAATAACAACTTCTAAACACGCCGTCCTCACTTCTAATTCTCGTTCCCAACATACAGATCTTCACCTGAAAACAAAACATTACAAAAATAAGGGGAAAAACTCAATAATGTCTACCCCTACCGTTAAAAACAATTTAAATTCATTTCAATTCATTTAAGGGAGAGGGAACAAGTCAAACCATTTCACAAACATTTAACCCTTAATTCATTTAAGGGAGAGGTTCCAAAAATAGTTTTCACACGTGAGGTACTAACATGGTGCCTCAAATGACAATTAAGCCTTATGTTTTCATCAATTAGAAAGACCAAAAGCTGAGCTCAACTACCCTACATAAGATCAATACAGTAATTAATTTGTCAAATCACCATTTAGCTCCAAAACACTTAACCATGCCAAAAGAGACTTCTTACTTAACTTACAGATACTTAACAGGAACTAGCACTTGCCTATCATTACCCTCTCAACCCATGCAAAATGAGTTTCGTCCTCGAAACTCAAATAATGGTACACCAACCAATGCCTCGAACAGGAATAGAGCTTAACCCGACAAACCTTTATAGTATCTATTTGACTTCAAATATTGCCAATTCAAGTTATACTCAACAGCAACTTAAGAGTTTTCATGTACTTAAACCATCCAAGTCATTCTTAATCACTACTGCTATTTTGGAACAACTAACTTTGGTACTAATCACTTCCACCACACGTGTCAAGCACAAAGAGTATAGGGACCTGTGTTAGGCAATAACCTGCTTCGTACATCTCGTCATTTACCTTCCATTAACGGTAATCTCTATAACCAATATAAGTAACAAGACATGATCCAAAACTTCACGTACTCAGCTCCTCCAATATCTTAAGCACTACATACTCATTACGTCTAATTTCTTCCCTAATAGTTCTGGATAATAAACGTCACCATCAATAGAGATTGACAAATCAAATAAAGAAATTGCTCTAATAAACATGCGATAATCAAACGAACTCAGTTGTATAGTACTCAACAGAATTAATTAAATAATGTTTCAACAAATTGATTAGATGTAAATAGAATATCCCAGAAAATGTTCAGACAAACCAAGTAGATGATGTTCAAATAGAACTAATCAGGTGGGACTCAAACAATGTTGTGGGCATCAGATACATGCAACTTTCCTCATGGGTTATATCCATTTCTCATACGATCGACTCAGTTCATGTATACAATCATAAATAAAAGGTGTGCAATACGGAATAGACAGTTACGTATGAAGACTCACATGTAAACATATATAAGAGCCTGAATCATGAATATACAACAGAAACTCACTTTAAACATTCAAGGGAGAAATATTAAAAACAAATAGTCATAGATCAAGTATATCTCCATCTCAACAATAATGCCTCGACCCTCACATTCCTTGATTCTTAACCTTAATACATCTTAAGATCCCTATAATTACAATAACCTAGAAAGATCTTGCTTAGCTCAAGATTACCTTAAAGTATTCCCTTACTCCAATACTCTAGTAACCAAAATTAGATTTAATCCTTAGCTCAAAGTCTCATAATCCAATGTCGCAAATTCAAGTTTAACCAATCGTTTGTCCACAAAATCTTTGTCTCAACTCCTTATCCCAAAAACAAATTTCTTTTCCTTTAAAAGTGATCCATGAATCCCGATACCTCGACCAAAACCAAGCATAATCTCAATATTACTCTAAAGCCTTTCATCTACTTCCATTATATCAAAGAGAACGATGTTCATTCAACCATACAGGAACTCTCCAATTTAGTGTAACACCTAAAATTAAAATGACAACAAGATTAAGCACAAAACCTTCACTTCAACTATTCCCCTCAACTCGAGCTTTAACCAACACTTTCCTTACAAAGATTCCTTTAACCCAAGACCTCGACTTAGAATGAATCGCATTTAATCACAAACAGTCATGTAACCCCCAAACCAAAATTTAAATCAAAGGCCAACTTTGCATAGGGATTTTCAAGTTTTCCTCAGGTCCATAAATCAAAGTTCATCCCCAATCATCATAGTCCATTCACCAAAAACCCATAAATACAATTTGAAACCTTAATTAAACCCAAAGTGTTTAATAGAGGTACTCGAGAGATTCAATCGAACATAATATTCCCAAATACTCAATATCATACCCCAACTTATAATATTAGCTTCATGCATAACACCTCTTGGTACGAGAAATAATAAATCAAAACAAATGTTGAAAATAAAACACATTAATAGAAACATGAAGAAATAATCAAACCAATGCAACCCAACCCACACCTACACTCACACTCCGATTTTAGCTTCCTAAGTCTCAAGCTAGATACCTAATTGACACTTAGGAGCTACTAGGTCGCAACCCAGAGCTCTGGTACCATTTTGTAACGCCCCAGAAATTCAATTATAGAAAAGTCAAAGTCAAACTAACGTTAACGGAAAATTCAGCGGAAGTGTCATTATTTTTTTTCCCTTTCAACTGGGTGTCACTGCCGTATCCCTGAAGGAATACAAGGCGAGAAGGAAAGACTACAACTGTTCGACAACGGTAAACCAAACTAACAAACTCAAACTTAGAAATAAAGCTCAAAACTAACTTCAAGTCTTTCAGAAAGGAACGCAACATAAATAACAACTTCTAAACACGCTGTCCTCACTTGTAATTCCCGTTCCCAACATACAGATCTTCACCTGAAAACAAAACATTGCAAAAATGAGGGGGAAAACTCAATAATGTCTACCCCTACCGTTTAAAACAATATAAATTCATTTTAATTCATTTAAGGGAGAGGGAACAAGTCAAACCATTTCACAAACATTTCACCCTTAATTGTTTTCCTCAACCCAACCAGTCCATATTTTATTATGCAGGCGGGATACCAAATCCCTTATAGTAACGTTCGCCTACCAAAGGCATCAATACATATCATCTATCCTATATTAGGGATGAAACCCTGATCTCCTGACACATAACCCATACAGGATAACAAATCCTGGCCCCCTGGTTATCGCCCGCAAAAACATTAGCCTACCAAAGGCATCAAAAATTATCTATCCTATATCAGGGATGAAACCCTGATCTCCTGACACATAACCCATACAAGATACCAAATCCTGGTCTCCGGGTTATCTCCCGCAAAAACGTTAGCCTACCAAAGGCATCAAAACAATGGCCTACCAAAGGCGTCAAAAATCATCTATCCTATATCAGGGATGAAACCCTGATCTCCTAACACATAACACATACAGGATACCAAATCCTAGTCTCCGGGTTATCGCCCGCAAAAACATTAGCCTACCAAAGGCATCAAAACAATCGCCTACCAAAGGCATCAAAACAATAAACCCGCTTAATGTTTCACTTTAAATTATTAGTGTCTTATGCAAAACTCAGTTCACAGCTCTCAAGTCAACCCAACCCAGGTTATTAAAACCAATAAGAGAACCACTAAACAAAGACCATCCAATTTCTCAACTCACAAATCAAAGTATAACAATTACAAATAGTTGTCCAAAACAGATGGTCATATTTCCACATAAAGTCCCCTTTCGAGATGCAATTCTCAAAACAGATTAGAAACCATTAAAGCACATTTAAAGAGCATCCCAGTGGGGATTAGAGCATAGACATTACCTGGTTAGCTTCACTTCATTGCAATTAACGAATACTTGAGCTCACTAACGACGCGAACTAGCTCGGGCCTAAAATAAAATAATTTCTATAATTAACAATGTGCCCTTCGAAGTTAGTATTAGCTACCTTATAACTAACCCTCCCCTAGGAACACTATAGGTTCCCATCACATTAATGAATTCACACTTTAAATTATCTAACACATTCCAAATAATCACATAACAAGATCAAAACAACCTTTTCACTCAACAACACTTTCATTAATAATTAACAACAACAAGACAGATTACAGCATCCACATAAAAAGGGTCATAACTTGACTTCCTGGCATCCTATGGGTCTGGGTTTGGACTTTTCGGAAACTTGAACGGGGTGTCTACTAAAACTCTTATGTTGAACGCGAGACCAAAAACACCCTCTAAGGTCCTCAAAAACGGTCATCAGTCCAAACTGTCAAGATCTGACCTAGGTCTGGTAATCGGGGTATAGCTCGACCTATATAACTCCAAAGTCCGATCCGTAAAATTTCTATGAAAGATAACATCCGAGGGAACCTCCAGTTCAAAAGGTTTGATCAAAGGACAACTAAGTACAGATCGTGGTGACCCGTTCTTTATACCCTAGCGAAACTGTCCCGTTCCCGGTTCCCATATAATTGGTAATTTCAGTTCTAACTTTCACCATTCGATCCCGGGGTTCTACTTTGGGCTCAAAACAGTGACTAAGGTAAGCGTATTTAATCTAATCCAAATAAGGTCCAAACATCAACTTCCTACCATCAAAACTAAACTGTAAAACATGAAAACAACTTTAATACTTTCTCTAACCCTAAAAGCATGTATGAAATAATATTAACATCACCCAAAACATGAGTTCTATAACATACTCTTTCAAAATCCTATACTAACACATGGATGATTATAAAACATGAATTTCTTAATTAAGGATCACAAGTCACAACAACTAATTCTTTTCTCAAGATTTAATCAAGTATCAAGAAATTAATTAAACTAATAAACAAGAATTACTCTAGATAATTAAACACTTTAATTCGTGCATACAATAATATTATTATCTAAAACCCTAACATGATTCACAAGAAAAACAAAGTACATCATACATAATCGAACATTAATAATTTAAACTACAATTATTACATATATTAATACACCAAATTATAATCATAAAATTTACACATAACAAATTAGATTACAAGGAAACAAATATTTTGGAAAGATAATAATAATACAACAAGTAACCAACCAAGAAAACAAGAATTAGGGTTTCTGGCTGGTGGTTTCCGGCGAGTGGAGAAGCGGCAGCTGGTTGAGAGGGCACGGCGGCAATGACGAGGGCACAGTGACGGCGATGGGGTGGTCCAACGGCTGGAGGAAAGTCGATGGTCACAAGACTGGTCGCGCAGCCAGTGATAGAGGCGATTTGGAGTCTCCTCATGTCCGAGCACGTCGTAGTCGGCGTTGGGTGGTCCGAGGATGTCACGGCGGCGTCTGGGCGGTAGGGCGACGGCAACAGTGGAGGTTGGTGGCGGTGTGCGCAACAGGAGGGAGACATAGAGATCGAGAGGGAGAAAGTGAAAAAGAGGACGAGAAAGAGAGGGACGACGGTGGTGGTGTGGTGGTAATAAGGCCCAACTAGCTTTTATTTTAGTAGTAATAAGGCCCAACTAATACTACTCTTAATCCTAACCCAACCCAACACTAAAAAATCTGATTTTCTGAGAATAGTAATAAAAATATTAATGATAATAATAATAATAATCACAAAACAAGTAATATTCACATAATTAATCAAATAACAATTATGATAATCATAACAATATTAATAGTAATACTAATAATAATAAGAGTAATACTAATAATAACAATACCCATGAAATTACCAATATACCCTTGTTAGTCTCTCACTAGTCCTACGAGCTCAAGTGTTAGCGAAGATAATCACAACGATAATTTAATAATTAATGGAGTCAACCTAATTTACTAACAACGTCATGGTCAACGCCTTTGAATTTTTCGGGGTTTTACATCATTACCTCCTTAAAAGAAGTTTCGTCCTTGAAACTTAAACTCAACACCTACGGTCTGCCAAATGGAACTAACGGTGGCGGTAACTAAAAACAATTTTGGGGTGTTCCATCATTACCCACTTTAAAAGAGGTTCGTCCTCGAAACTCATAGCAGCTTCTGTGATGAAAAGGTGTAGATGCCTTGAACGTTTATCCTCCACAGCTTCCTAGATGTCTTCAGTTGTGGCATATACCGTTTTACTAAAAGCACGGTCTTTCTTTGAGGCTGCTTCTCTCTGCAACCTATAATCTCCAGCGACTGTTCCTCGTATGTCAAGTCTTCTTTCAGCCTCCGAATTCTCATCGAAGGTCTTCTTCTGGTTCCAGGCCCTCCTCAGGGCTGTATTTCACACCCTCCTCGGGATTTAGGTCTTTAAGAGAAGCTAGAGCCTCATGCTCATAGCAAACGCCGCAGTATGTCATCCAACATATGTCAATAACAAATAAGAAAGCAATTTCAACACAAAATGAAACAAGGAAAAAGACACACATCCCATTCCCCAAAGGTATTGCTTATAGTCGTTCTCACAATGAATGTCCCTGTTTAAAACCATCAACTTATAACTAAGTTTAAACCCAACTTTACCCTAATCTTCTCCATCATCGATCTTCTAAAACCCCAAAATAAGATCTTTAGAACACACCCAACTGATAATTACCAATACCCAAAATGCTATACGATCTCCACTAATTCCCCCCATAAACAAACCTTTGCTTCCGTACCAAGGTAGCATAAAATAAGGGTGGTTTCTCAACAGTTTACATCTACACCCCTAAATAAAACCAGGATTTCTAACTTTCCTCCAACTAACTATAAGGTTCTATTTCCTTCCATTATTAAGATCATTATTATATCAACCAACACAAGACTATCTGCGAATATGATAGGCCGCAAGTGCACGGGTGAAATTGTAGCATAAATTAAGGTCATTCCCACTGGGACTTTTCCTTTCAACGCACTGAACTAGCCTCCTAGTTGATCGCTAAGTCGATCCGTTTTTGATTTGAAGTAACTAATTCTAAATCTAATCGCAATCAAGAACTAAACAAACTAATATTCACACAAACTTTTCTGATTTAATCAAGGTAAAAAGGCGCTCAGGGGATGAAACCTAATTCAAATAACGAACCAACGATGTGGATTGAACATTCATTTCATTAACTTGCTCAATCAAGGTTCGATAATAGCATAAAACACTTCGCAATGAGATTTTGTCACTATAGCGAATTGCCAAGACTAACCAAGCACCTACTTTCGTGGCTATTTCGATTTAATCAAGGTTAAAGTTCTAATTATCACAAGAACCCTAACTAAAACTTCTATGTCTAGATAATTTTAATTAGTTTAATCTAGGTTTTCGAGTAATCAAACTTCTCCTTTCGGTACTTCATCCGACAACCTATTAACATGCAATTGGTGATCAAGCAAAAGCAATAACAATTCAATTCAAAGACCAAATAGATTGAAACAAACTAAATTCATGATAATTCAATCCAACAAAGTCAATTCATCAAGCAACTTCAAAGGTTCATCCCCTAAACTAAAAAGAACTACTTACTATTCATGTTTAAAACTACAAAGCAATTGAAATCTATTCTAGAAAGCATATGAAAATCTATGAGAGAATGAGAAATAAACCAAAGGGGAAGAACAGTCTTGCTAGGAATCAGCTATGGAGAACTTTTGCTCCTCCACTTCAAAGTGAATTCAAGATGCTCTTCGATCTTCAATCTTCTCTCAATCTTCAATGGTGGATGGAATACGGATGAAGGATATGATTAGGGCATGGAATGGATGATGGTGGAATGATGATTCTCCTCTTCTCAGCTGGAAATAAGCATATATAGGAAAATAGCAACTCAAAATAGCCGAAAATGAAAAGACAGGAGAGACACGGACCGTGACACGTGCACTACCCGTGTCAGCTCCATACACAATTTTCTTCAACTTCTGGTCATAGGCACTACCCATGCCACTGCAGACACCACCCGTGCCACTGCTAACTCGGGCCTAGGAGCTCTTTGGGCCTCTTTTTGGGCCTTGGGTGATCCAACTTCTCACTTCTTGGTCCTTTAAGCTCATAACTTGGATCTACACTTGATTTTTAGCTCGGTTTACATCAATTCTTCACAAAGTACCTACAAAACTCACCAAACTCCAAACCAAGCGTAATATGGAAAATTTGGGCATACAATAATATAATCAAATCAAATATTCCCCAAATTTCTCATCATAACAACCAAGTTTTCATATATACAAGAAGCACTTATCAGAATATATGTACCGATATGACCTAGCTTCCTTAAGACAACTTTATTATCCGTATGAGAAATAGAGGTTCCTAAAAATAGTTTTCACACATCAGTTACTAACATGGTGCCTCAATTGAAAATTAAGCCTTATGTTTTCATCAATTAGAAAGACCAAAAGATGAGCTCAACTACCCTACATAAGATCAATACAGTAATTAATTTGTCAAATCACCCTTTAGCTCCAAAACACTTAGCCATGCCAAAAGAGATTTCTTACTTAACTTACAGATACCTAACTGGAACTAGCACTTGACTATCATTACCCTCTCAACCCATGCAAAATGAGTTTCGTCCTCGAAACTCAAATAATGGTACACCAACCAATGCCTCGAATAAGAATTGAGCTCAACCCGATAAACCATTATAGTATCTATTTGACTTCAAATATTGCCAATTCAAGTTAACCTCAACTGCAACTTGAGAGTTTTCATGTACTTAAACCATCCAAGTCATTCTTAATCACCACTGCTATTTTGGAACCACTAACTTTGGTACTAATCACTTCCACCAAACGTGTCAAGCACAAAGAGTATAGGGACCTCTGTTAGACAATAACCTGCTTCGTACATCTCGTCATTTATCTTCTATTAACGGTAATCTCCATAACCAATATAAGTAACAAGACATGATCCAAAACTTCACATACTCAGCTCGTCCAATATCTTAAGCACTACATACTCATTACGTCTAATTTCTTCCCTAATAGTTCTGGATAATTGACGTCACCATCAATAGAGATTGACAAATCAAAGAAAGAAATTGCTCTAATAAACATGCGATAATCAAACGAACTCAGTTGGATAGTACTCAACAAAATTAATCAAATAATGTTTCAACAAACTGATTAGATGTAAATAGAATATCCCATAAAATGTTCAGACAAACCAAGTAGATGATGTTCAAATAGAACTTAATCAGGTGGGACTCAAACAATGTTGTGGGCATCAGATACATGCAACTTTCCTCATGGGTTATATCCATTTCTCATACGATCGACTCAGTTCATGTATACAATCATAAATAAAAGGTGTGCAATACGGAATAGACAGCTACGTATGTAGACTCACATGTAAACATGTATCAGGATGAAAGTAAGCATATATGAGAGCCTGAATCGTGAATATACAACAGAAACTCACTTTAAACATTCAAGGGAGAAATATTAAAAACAAACAGTCATAGATTAAGTATATCTCCATCTCAACAATAGTGCCTCGACCCTCACATTCCTTGATTCTTAACCTTAATACAACTTAAGATCCCTATAATTACAATAACCTTGAAAGATCTTGCTTAGCTCAACATTACCTTAAAGTATTCCCTTACTCCAATACTCTAGGAACCAAAATTATATTTAATCCTTAGCACGAAGTCTCATAATCCAATGTCGCAAACTCAAGTTTAACCAATCATTTGTCCACAAAATATTTGTCTCAACTCCTTATCCCAAAACAAATTTCTTTTCCTTTAAAAGTGATCCATGAATCCCGATACCTCGACCAAAACCAAGCATAATCTCAATATTACTCTAAAGCCTTTCATCTACTTCTATTACATCAAAGAGAACGATGTTCATTCAACCATACAGGAAGTTTTTGTTTATGTATGGTGCCTTTTGCTAATGATCCAGTGGAAATTTTTGTTTAATTAGTATTTTTTTAGATATATAATTTAAATTACTACTTCCGTCCCAAATTAATTGTCATTTTGACAAAATTTTGACCGTTAATTACTCACAAATTCCAATGAATTACAATATAAAATTAATGTCATTAGAAAGATACTTTACTAAAAATTACAATGGAGGTAATTTAATATTAAAACTCATTATAATTTGTGAGTAATTTACGGTCAAAATTTTGTCAAAGTGACAATTAATTTGGGACGAAGGGAGTAGTATTAAAACATATTTGTATTATGAAAATATATGAATAAAGATACTACAACATTTTTCACTGTTAAATAAGAATTAATATCTATAACTAAATCCATATTATTTTTGAAATCCAATATAATTAAATTTCCTCTCTTTCACCTTTCATCTCACAAAAAAATGAAATAGGTCCATTATTATCATATTTTTAATGGGCATATTGAATTTTCCCAAACATTAGTTTTCATTCAGAAAACAATAATTAATCTCTCTTTGTTATGAAAAAATGTAATGCAACTACGTTTTGATTGATGTTGCGATTTTAAAATTAGTAATTATTTTTTAATTTATGAATATTTGTTATTGTAACGCCCCGGAAATTCAATTATAGAAAAGTCAAAGTCAACTAACGTTAACAGACAAAATTTAGCGGAAGACTCAAACTCTTATTGGGCGTCACTGCCGTATCCCCGAAGGAATACAAGGCGAGAAGGAAACAACAACTGTCTGATAGCGGTAAAACAACTAACAACTCATACTTAGAAGAATAAACCTCAAAACTAACTTCAAGTTTCTCATAAAAGAAAGGCAACATAATAAACGACTTCTAAACATGACGTCCTCACTTCTAATTCCCGTCCCCAGCATATAGATCTTCACTTGAAAACAAAACATTACAAAAAATGAGGGGGAAATCTCAATAATGTCTACCTCTAATGTTAAAAATAAGTTAAGTTTATTTCAATTTATTTGAGGGAGAGAGAACCAGTCAAAACATTTCACAAACCTTTAATCCCTTAACTGTTTTCCTCAACCCAACCATTCCATATTTTATTATGCGGGCGAGATACCACATCCCTTAGAGTCACATCGCCTACCACAGGCATCAAGAGAGTTCGCCTACCACAGGCATCAAAGATATTCGCCTATCACAGGCATCAAAGTTCGCCTACAACAGGCATCAAAATATTCGCCTACAACAGGCATCAAAATATCCACTATCCTATATTAGGGAAGAAGCCCTAATTTCCTGGTCTATAACCCGGCAGGATACCAAATCCTGAACTCCGGGTTATGCCCGGAAACCCGCTTAATGTTTCACTTTGAATTAAAAGTATATTATTCAAACTCAACTCACAACTCCCAAGTCAGACCCAACCCAAGTTATCTAAATCAGTAACAAAACTACTTACAAAAGACCATCTCAATTTCAATAACTCGTAAATCAACAATAACAAATGAATATCAAAAACAGATGGCCACATTTCCACAAAAGTCCCCTTTCGGGATGCAATTCTCAAAACAGATTAGAAAACATCAAAACACATTTAAAGAGCATCCCAGTGGGGATTAGAGCATAGACATTACCTGGTTAACTTCACTTCACAGTTAAGACGAACACACTTGAGCTCACTAACGACGCGAATTAGCTCGGGCCTAAAATAAGAGTAATTATTCTAATCAAAACGCGCCTTTTGAAGTTAGTATTAACTACCTTCTACCTAACCCTCCCCTAGGAACACTATAGGTTCCCATCAATCATGCATTTACACTCTAAATCATCTAACACATTCCAAGTAATCACATAACCAGATCAAACCATCACTTTCACACAACAACATTTTTATTAATAAAAAGCATCAATGAGACAGATTACAGCATCCACATAAAAAGGGTCAAAACATGACTTCCCGAAATCCTATGGGTCTGGTTTTGGACTTTTCGGAAACCTCGAGATGTCTCCTAAAACTTTCATGTTGAACTCAAGACCAAAAACACCACCTATGGTCCCCAAAAATGGTCATTAAACCAAACTGTCCAGATGTGACCTAGGTCAGGTATTCGGTGTATAACTCGACCTATACAACTCCAAAGTCCGATCCGCAAAATTCCTGTGAAAGCTTCTATCTATGAGAACTTCCAATTCAAAGGATTCAATAAAAGTACGACTATATCTCTAATGGTGATCCGTTCTTTAGACCCTAACAAACTTGTCTCGATCCCGGTTCTCATTTTAATTTGAAATTTCGGTTCTAACTTTCACCATTCGATCCCGGGGTCCTAATTTGGGCTTAAAACAGTAACTAAGGTCCAAGGTAATTAGTCTAATCCATCTAAGGTCCAAACATCAAACTTCCTACCATCCAAACCAAATTGTAAAACATGAAATCAACTTTAATATTTTCACTAACCCTAAAAGCATGCATGACATAATAATAATACTATCCTGAACATGAATTCTACAATAACGTATTTCAAGGTCCTATAATAACAACATGGAAGGGTATAAAACATGAATTTCTTAATCAATAATCAAGAAAGAACTTAAAGAACATATGAATACTTAACTAATGATTTAAGAATTTATCTAGGTAATTAAACTTTTAATTCGCGCATATAATAATAGTGTCAACTAA
This sequence comes from Portulaca oleracea, assembly GCA_029582165.1. NCBI lineage: Eukaryota > Viridiplantae > Streptophyta > Magnoliopsida > Caryophyllales > Portulacaceae > Portulaca > Portulaca oleracea. Next base: position 4,215,580 of record CM055878.1, on the reverse strand, counting down.
AACCCTAACATGATTCTCATGAAAACAAAGCATCTCATATAATCGAATATTAATAATTTCACTAAGCCTATTACAACCCTAATACACCAAATTAAAACACAAAAGTTACATATAATAATTTAGACAAAAGAAACACGTAGACAATACAACACAAGAACAAATAATTACAAATAACAACTTAATACAATTACACCCTTAATTACCCATATTACAAGATTTAAATCAAGAATAAATAACAACAATAATAATAGGTATTACAAAAAAAAACAGAAAACAAGAAAATAAAAGAAAGAAGTTTTCAAACTGCATTAGGGTTTACATTAGGGTTTAGGGTGGCAGTTTCCGGCGACTGGGTGCCGACGGCGGTAGGGCGGCAGCGGCGCGCGCAAAGAGGTCCGGTCGCGGCGGTGGTTGTCGAAGGAGTGGCGCCTAGGTTCGATCAGCAGCAACTTCACCCCAACTATGCGTCTTTTCGGTCGATGTGTCGCCGGCCGACGTCGAGTGTTGCAGCGGCGAGGGCGGCAGAGTCGGCAGCCTGGGCGGGAGACGACGCGGTCGTCGGTGGTGGCGCGGCAGAGGTAGTCGAACGGAGGGAGTGAGAAAGAGAGCTCGAGAGAGAGAGAAGGAGAAAAAGAATACGGTGATGGTGGTTGCGGTGGCTGCCGGTGGTCGCGGGGTGGCGCGGCAGACACAGGGAGAGAGAGAGAGACTAGGGTTAGGGTTTGGTTTGAGAGGATATTAGGGTTTTGAGAGAGAAACTTAGCTTTTATACTAATCACAAGATTAAGGCCCAATAATTATACTCATAATCCTAACCCAACCCAACACTAACAATTAAAATCTGATTTTTCTGGAAAACAACTAATAACAATAATAATAGTAATAATAATAATAATACTAATAATAATATTATTAATAGTACTCACATAGTAACTAATATTCACATAATTACTCATATAACAATTTTTAATAAACACAATAATATTAATAACTAGTACTTAGACCCGTGCACTGCACGGGACGCAAGTAAACCATACGTATTGTTGAAAATATTGACGATGTTATATTTAAAAGAATAAAGAAAAAAGCAAAAATTAAAAATAAAAAGAATAATTTTCTTATTTAAAAGAATAAAAAAAGAATAGTGCATATGAAAAAAAGGAAAAACAAAAGGGTTATCAATGCAAACATATAAATTAATGTACACATTAATATTACATGACTTTTGTTTAAAATTAAATAAAATTAATAATTTGTTTCCCAAAATGCCCTCATTAGAATCCATATATTTCGATCATCACCATTTGTACCCAGAAATATATATATATATATATATATATATATATATATATATATATATATATATATATATATATATATATATATATATATATATATATATATATATATATATATATATATATATGATAATACTAATAATAATTAGAGTAATACTAATAATAATTTAACCCACAAAAATACCAATATACCCTTGTTAGTCCCTCAACGTTCCTATGAGCTCAAGTGTTAGCAAAAATAAACACAACGAATAATAATAAATAACGAAGTCAAACCTAATTTACTAACGACGTCACGGTCAACATCTTTGAATTTTTCGGGGTTTTACATCATTACCTCCTTAAAAGAAGTTTCGTCCTCGAAACTTAAACTTAGATCTAACGGTTCGGTAACAAACCTAACGGTTCCATTCTTCCTAAAACTCGAGGTTTTTCATCATCACCTCCTTAAAAGAAGTTTCGTCCTCGAAACTTGACGTACCTTTAAGAGTGAAACAGGTGAGGGTATTTTGTTCTCATCTCTTCTTCTGTTTCTCAGGTTGCCTCTGTTGTGGCATGATTTTCCCATCGTACTTTCACAGCGGTTGCTCGAAACTACTTTCCTTCGAAGTTGTTTTTCTCTACGATCCAATATTCCCAGCGGTTGCTCTTCATAACTTAAGTCTTCTTGTAGCTGAAGCGGCTCAGGATCAATCACATGAGTTGGGTCTGGAACAAATTTCCTGAGTTGTGACACATGGAAGACATTGTGCACTCTTGGAAGTTCTCCTGGCAGTTGCAACTTGTAGGCAACTTCTCAGATGGGTTCTAAGATTGGATATGGCCCGATAAACCTTGGTGTCAACTTCCCCGACTGACCGAATCTCATAACTCCTTTCGTGGGTGAAACCCGTAGAAACACGTATTCTCCCACTTCAAACTCTAAAGGTCTTCTCCTCCTGTCAGCATAGCTCTTTTGTCGACTTTGTGCAGCCTTCATCTTATCTTGAATGATCCGAACCTTCTGAGTAGTGACCTGTATTAGGTCCGGTCCGTTCGTTAGAGCTTCATCGATGTCTTGCCAACATAGGGGAGTCATACATCTCCTCCCGTATAAAGCTTCAGAGGGTGACATCCCAATACTAGCGTGATAACTGTTGTTGTAAAAGAACTCAATAAGGGTCAACTCGTCATCCCACGAGTCTTTGAAATTTAGTGCGCATGCTCGCAGCATATCTTCGAGGGTTTGAATAGTCCTTTCAGCCTGCCCATCAGTAGCTGGGTGGAAAGCGGTGCTAAACTTGAGTTTGGTACCAAATGCCTCCTGTAACTTCTTCCAAAAACCAGACTGGAATCTAGTGTCTCTGTCCGAGACTATAGAACTGGGGACTCCATGTAGTCTTACGATCTCTCTTACATAAGCTAGAGCTAGCTGGTCCAGGGACCAGTTGTTGGCGATGGCTAGAAACTGAGCCGACTTGGTCAATCGATCTACAATTACCCATATCGCATTGTGTTTCCGCCTGGTCTTTGGCAGACCCACTACGAAGTCCATCGATATCGAGTCCCATTTCCACTCAGGAACGTCCAGCGGTTGCAGAAGTCCAGCAGGTCGTTGATGTTCTGCCTTGACCCGTTGGCATGTGAGGCATTTCGCCACAAAGTCTGCCACTTCTTATTTCATATTACTCCACCAGAACATCTGCTTCATATCCTTGTAAAGTTTATTTCCCCCTGGGTGCACAGAATATGGTGTGTTGTGCCCCTCTTCTAAAATCTTCCTCTTCAGCTCCTCCATATTAGGTACACAGATGTGGTTATGGAACCGTAATGTACCATCTTCATGAATCACGAAACCAGGGGCCTTCCCTTGCAAAACTTCCTCCCGTATCTTGACAAGTTGTAAATCCAGTTCTTGAGTCCTCTTGATCTCCTCCATGAGAGTAGGTTGTAACTCCATAGTATTCAATACAGCTTTCCTTCCTGGTGTCACCATGTTAAGCTCCAATCTCCTAAGCTCCAATCAAGTGGTTCACAGCAGGATAAGGTCTTCTACTCAGGGCATCAACCACTACATTTGCCTTCCTGGGATGATATTGAAAGTTCACATCATAGTCCTTCGGAAATTCTAACCATCGAGTCTGCCTAAGGTTTAGCTCCTTCTGTGTGAAACGGTACTTCAAACTTTGATGGTCGGTGAATACCTCGCAGTGTACTCCATAAAGGTAATGCCTCCAAATCGTAAGTGCAAAAACTACTGCTGCCAACTCCAAGTCATGAGTGGGGTAGTTCTTCTCATGTGTCTTCAGTTGTCTGGATGCATACGCAATCACCTTCCCATCCTGCATAAGTACACAACCAAATCCACCATGTGATGCGTCACTATAGATGATAAATCCCTCGTTCCCTTGAGGTAGAGTGAGAATAGGTGCCGAGGTGAGTCTCTTCTTCAACTTCGCGACCACGTGAACTTTATTGACTTCCGAGTCAGATTGGTCAACGGGTTAGCAATTTTCGAGAAATCCTGAACGAATTTCCTATAATAGCCTGCCAAACCCAGAAAACTCCTAACCTCAGTGGCATTCTTTGGTGTTGGCCACTTAGTGATAGCCTCCACCTTTTGAGGATCTACTGCCACTCCTTCCTTAGACACCACGTGTCCTAAGAATGCCACTTGCTCCAACCCAAATTCACATTTCTTAAACTTCATATAGAGCTCGTTGCTCCGCAAGGTTGCCAGCACTTCTCTCAGGTGGTTTGCATGTTCCTCCTGTGTCCCGGAGTATACCAAAATATCATCGATGAACACCACCATAAACTTGTCCAGAAACGGCTTGAACACTCTGTTCATTAAATCCATGAAAGCGGCTGGGGGCATTCGTGAGTCCAAACGGCATTACTACGAACTCGTAATGACTATACTGAGTTCGGAAAGCGGTTTTAGAGATATCCTCTTCTCAGATTCTTAACTGGTGATAACCCGATCTCAAATCTATCTTCGAAAACATCATTGCGCCTCGCAATTGGTCAAAGAGATCATCAATGCGAGGTAGAGGGTACCGATTTTTGATGGTAATCTTGTTCAACTCTCGGTAATCGATGCATAACCTCATGCTATCATCCTTCTATTTCACGAACAGTACGGATGCTCCCCATGGTGACGTGCTGGGTCGTATGTATCCCTTTTCCAGCAGCTCATCCAGCTGAGCCTTCAACTCCTTAAGCTCTGCGGGCGCCATTCGATATGGGGCCTTTGAAACAAGTGCGGCCCCGGGCTCCAAATCAATGTAGAAATCCACCTCTCTGAGTGGAGGCATTCCCGGAATCTCCTCCGGAAAGACGTCAGGAAAATCCTGGACTATCGAAATGTTCTCAATCGTAGGCTCCTCCGCCTTGGTGTCAACTACGTTGCATAAAAACCCTTCACAACCTTGGCCCAACAACTTCTAAGCCTTGAGAGCAGAGATGATCCGTACACTCTGAAGATGCCTATCACTCCAATGCACTACCTTCTTTCCATTCGGTCCTACTAAGGTCACCTTTTACTTGTAGCAATCTATTTGAGCTCTATACTTTGCTAACCAGTCCATTCCCAAAATAACATCAAACTCCATTAGGTCAAACATGTAGAGGTCTGCCTCAAATTCCTGACCTGCTATCACTATACGACATCCCCCATATAACTCTCCACATCTAATAGTATCCCCGGTGGGTAGGGCTACCGACATAGGTTTACTATCCTTCGAGGGTTTCATCTTAGCCTTCTCCACTATAGCTCGTCCAACAAAAGAATGACTAGCACCAGAATCAAATAAAACAGAGACAATGTAGAGATAGAGAGAGAAGGTACCCGTCACGACGTCCGCTTCATTCTTAGCCTCATCCTTCCTCATCACATACACCCCTCCTCCTGTGTTACGTGGCGGTTGTTGTTGCTGCTGACGAGGCGAGTTTGCTGGCCTCCCTTAGTTGTTCTGATTTCCACCGAGACCACCCCGGTTTTGTTGTTGCGGCCTTTTGTTCCCGTTATAGCCTCCCCGATTTTGATACGTTGACTGTGGGGCTCTCCAGTTTCCCGTTATTTCCATTATTATTGCCCCCTGAGGTCAGCTGAGGGCACTGCTTTATATGATGTTGGGGACTTCCACACTTGAAACATCCCCCTCTTACAATCCTCGCTCTGCACTCCCGAGGGTAATGGCCAGGTCGTCCGCAAATCTTGCATATCGGCATGTGCGATGGCTTATGTCCCGAAGACTGGTTACCCTGCCAGTGGTTGGGGCGGAACCTCTTCTCTTAGTGAGATGGGGGTGAGTTGAAATGGGGTGACTCTTTCCTCTTATGCCCTTATATGCCAAGTTGTCGTTCCATATCGTGCATTACCCTTTCTACAATGAGGCAACATTCAGCATGTTCTGGTAAGACGTGAACTCACGTGATGACATCCGATCCTGAATCTTGCAGTTCAACCCATCCCAGAAGCGATCCATCCTTAGCTGTTCGCTGGATACCAAAGCACATGCCAACCGAGATAGCTCGGTGAACTTAGTGGAGTAAGCGAGCACGCTAAGTTCTCCTTGGCGTAGGTTCATGAACTCCTTTTCTTTCACCTTTTGGAGGGACATAGGGTAAAACTGATCCTTCAGCACAACCTTGAAATGGCTCTAGTCAAAACCCGGTCCAGTCCGTATCTCCTTCACACTGGCCCACCATAGATCAACCTCTTCCTTCAGGTGGTATGCAGCAAAGTCCATCCTTAGCTCCTCGGGACAACGGGTTGTGTCGAAAATCTTTTCAATCTCTCTAACCCAATCTTCGAAGACCTTGGGGTCAGCTACCCCTGTGTAAGTGGGTGGATTGAAGCTATTAAACCTTTGGAGAAGAGCGGAGGGATCATCTTCTCTCCCTCCTCCTTGTCGATCCACCACTTTCCTCAGTAGGTCCTCGTGCTTGTTCAGCATCTCAATCATCTGCATGCTAGCAAGGTCGTTCCCCGGTGTTGTTGTACTCGACCCTGGTATCAAATGAACCAAACGTTGGCGCAGTTCAGTCGCGGTTTGAGGGTGCTGTTCGGCCGCAGTTGGTGTACGCTCTCAGGTAACGTTATTGGGGTGAGATCCATTTGTGTCCGACATCCTGGTTCAAAGAGATCGATTTAGACTACTTAAGGTTTAAACGCTCAACGCAAATCACCAACTCTAGGGATAAGCTATTCAACCCAACTATCTCAAGGATATATCACAATCAAACTAACTACGCATAAGTAAGTTATAGCAACCAATCCTAATACTACTATTACTGTCCCACTCATATGATCCTCCTACACAGAGGGTTCTTCCTAACTGCGATTGGAGTCCAATCTGGATCATCAGACTCATTCCCCGAGTCCTCTTCGGGGTCTTCTCCTGTTTCCTAGTCAACCATAACCTCATCCTCGGGTTCGGTCTCCTGTTCGGGTTCATCGGCAGGTGCAGCTATAACTCTAGAGGTTACCTCGGGCTCAAAACCCTGCACAGAATCCTCCATAGAATCCTCCTCTGGATCTTCCTCTGGATCGTCCTCTGGGTCATTCTCAGGATCCATGCCCATGACAGGTGCTGGAGCTGGGTTCACTTGAACTCTTTCCACACGACGTATCCCAATCTCGACGATCTTGGAAAAGACTTCCAGGATTCGGTGCTCTGAGTCCACTCGGTACCTCTTACACCAACAACACGAGTGGGGATACTCCTCGATCGGAAGCGGGGGTGGTAATAATAATGGTACCGCATGGCCCCACCAAGGATCTTCCCGAAGCGTGAGCGAAAATGCATTCGCCTAACCCTCCTCGTTACCACGAAGGCATGAGTTCGGAACATCTTTGGTGTACTTGTCAATCTCGTCGTAGAAGTTTATCATATGAGTTCCCAGATACACATCGGGAGGAATGGGAGTATAACGATGGAAACACGGGGTGGGGTGCTGATAACAGTGTGTGCGCTGAGCCATCCTACAGGGTTAGAACATATTAGCAGCACAGAAAAATTAATAATCATGTAATAATTGGGAAAGCATAAACCCTTTTCCCATCCTACACTCATCACTCTGAATTTAGCTTCCTAGGGTCCAACTAAACCCTAAGGATTCTGAGGAGCTACTAGGTCGCAACCCAGAGCTCTGATCCCATTCTGTAACGCCCCAGAAATTCAATTATAGAAAAGTCAAAGTCAACTAACGTTAACAGACAAAATAGGTCCATTATTATCATATTTTTAATGGGCATATTGAATTTTCGCAAACATTAGTTTTCATTCAGAAAACAATAATTAATCTCTCTTTGTTATGAAAAAACGTAATGCAACTACATTTTGATTGATGTTGCGATTTTAAAATTAGTAATTATTTTTTAATTTATGAATATTTGTTATTGTAACGCCCCGTAAATTCAATTATAGAAAATTCGAAGTCAACTAACGTTAACAGACAAAATTTAGCGGAAGACTCAAACTCTTATTGGGCGTCAGTGCCGTATCCCCGAAGGAATACAAGGCGAGAAGGAAACTACAACTGTCTGATAGCGGTAAAACAACTAACAACTCATACTTAGAAGAATAAACCTCAAAACTAACTTCAAGTTTCTCATAAAAGAAAGGCAACATAATTAATGACTTCTAAACATGACATCCTCACTTCTAATTCCCGTCTCCAGCATATAGATCTTCACCTGAAAACAAAACATTTCAAAAAATGAGGGGGAAATCTCAACAATGTCTACCCTTAACGTTAAAAATAAGTCAAGTTCATTTCAATTCATTTGAGGGAGACGGAACGAGTCAAAACATTTCACAAACCTTTAATCCCTTAACTGTTTTCCTCAACCCAACCATTCCATATTTTATTATGCGGGCGGGATACCACATCCCTTAGAGTAACATCGCCTACCACAAGCATCAAGAGAGTTCGCCTACCACAGGCATCAAAGATATTCGCCTACCAAAGGCATCAAAGTTCACCTACCACACTTATTAAAGATATTCGCCTATCACAGGCATCAAAGTTCGCCTACCACAGGCATCAAAATATTCGCCTACCACAGGCATCAAAATATCCACTATCCTATATCAAGGAAGAAGCCCTGATCTCCAGGTCTATAATCTGGCAGGATACCAAATCCTGAACTCTGGGTTATGCCCCGAAACCCGCTTAATGTTTCACTTTGAATTAAAAGTATATTATTCAAACTCAACTCACAACTCCCAAGTCAAACCCAACCCAAGTTATCAAAATCAGTAACAAAACTACTTACAAAAGACTATCTCAATTTCAATAACTCATAAATCAACAATTACAAACGAATATAAAAAACAGATGGCAACATTTCCACAAAAGTCCCCTTTCGGGATGCAATTCTCAAAACAGATTAGAAAACATCAAAATACATTTAAAGAGCATCCCAGTGGGGATTAGAGCATAGACATTACCTGGTTAACTTCACTTCACAGCTAAGACGAACACACTTGAGCTCACTAACGACGCGAATTAGCTCGGGCCTAAAATAAGAGTAATTATTCTAATCAAAACGCGCCCTTCGAAGTTAGTATTAACTACCTTCTACCTAACCCTCCCCTAGGAACACTATAGGTTCCCATCAATCATGCATTTACACTCTAAATCATCTAACACATTCCAAGTAATCACATAACCAGATCAAAACATCACTTTCACACAACAACATTTTTATTAATAAAAAGCATCAATGAGACAGATTATAGCATCGACATAAAAAGGGTCAAAACATGACTTCCCGAAATCCTATGGGTCTGGTTTTGGACTTTTCGGAAACCTCGGGATGTCTACAAAAACTTTCATACTCAAGACATAAAACACCTCCTATGGTCCCCAAAAACGGTCATTAAACCAAACTATCAAGATCTGACCTAGGTCTGGTATTCGGGGTATAACTCGACCTATACAACTCCAAAGTCCGATCTGAAAAATTCTTATGAAAGCTAACATCTAAGGGAACCTCCAATTCAAAGGATTCAATCAAAGGACAACTATATCTCTCATGGTGATCCGTTCTTTAGACCCTAACAAAACTGTCTCGATCCCGGTTCTCATTTTAATTTGAAATTTCGGTTCTAACTTTCACCATTCGATCCCGGGGTCCTAATTTGGGCTTAAAACAGTAACTAAGGTCCAAGGTAATTATTCTAATCCATCTAAGGTCCAAACATCAAACTTCCTACCATCCAAACCAAATTGTAAAACATGAAATCAACTTTAATATTTTCACTAACCCTAAAAGCATGCATGACATAATAATAATACTATCCTGAACATGAATTCTACAATAACGTATTTCAAGGTCCTATAATAACAACATGGAAGGGTATAAAACATGAATTTCTTAATCAATAATCAAGAAAGAACTTAAAGAACATATGAATACTTAACTAATGATTTAAGAATTTATCTAGGTAATTAAACTTTTAATTCGCGCATATAATAATAGTGTCAACTAAAACCCTAACATGATTCTCATGAAAACAAAGCATCTCATATAATCGAATATTAATAATTTCACTAAGCCTATTACAACCCTAATACACCAAATTAAAACACAAAAGTTACATATAATAATTTAGACAAAAGAAACACGTAGACAATACAACACAAGAACAAATAATTACAAATAACAACTTAATACAATTACACCCTTAATTACCCATATTACAAGATTTAAATCAAGAATAAATAACAACAATAATAATAGGTATTACAAAAAAAAAACAGAAAACAAGAAAATAAAAGAAAGAAGTTTTCAAACTGCATTAGGGTTTACGTTAGGTTTAGGGTGGCAGTTTCCGGCGACTAGGTGGCGACGGCGGTAGGGCGGCAGCAGCGCGCGCACAGAGGTCTGGTCGCAGCGGTGGTTGTCGAAGGAGTGGCGCCTGGGTTCGAGCAGCAGCAACTTCACCCCAACTATGCGTCTTTTCGGTCGGTGTGTCGCCGGCCGACGTCGAGTGTTGCAGCGGCGAGGGCGGCGGAGTCGGCAGCCTGGGCGGGAGACGACGCGGTCGTCGGTGGTGGCGCGGCAGAGGCAGTCGAACGGAGGGAGTGAGAAAGAGAGCTCGAGAGAGAGAGAAGGAGAAAAAGAAAACGGTGATGGTGGTTGCGGTGGCTGCCGGTGGTGGCGAGGTGGCGCGGCAGACATGGGGAGAGAGAGAGACTAGGGTTAGGGTTTTGTTTGAGAGGAGATTAGGGTTTTGAGAGAGAAACTTAGCTTTTATACTAATCACAAGATTAAGGCCCAATAATTATACTCCTAATCCTAACCCAACCCAACACTAACAATTAAAATCTGATTTTTCTGGAAAACAACTAATAACAATAATAATAGTAATAATAATAATAATACTAATAATAATATTATTAATAGTACTCACATAGTAACTAATATTCAGACAATTACTCATATAACAATTTTTAATAAACACAATAATATTAATAATAATATTAATAATAATTAGAGTAATACTAATAATAATTTAACCCACAAAAATACCAATATACCCTTGTTAGTCCCTCAACGTTCCTACGAGCTCAAGTGTTAGCAAAAATAAACACAACGAATAATAATAAATAACGAAGTCAAACCTAATTTACTAATGACGTCACGGTCAATATCTTTGGATTTTTCGGGGTTTTACAGTTATTTACTACTAAATTTTATTCTCTAACATTCTCTATTTTAATTATTTATAAAAAAAATTCATATTTGGGAAATGTGGATAATATTTGGGTAAGGAGTGGATAATCAAGAGGACTTTCAAGGGTTAAGGGTAAGGAGTGGATAATATTTGGGAAATGTGGAGCTAAAAGCCAAAGCTTGAAATTATTTCGCACAAATTCAACATACATACACTCTCACCACTTATAATCAATCCAAAACAAACCCACTATCAATTGGAAACTCGCCTCAAAAACAAAACAAAAGAAACCAAAAGTCAAGCACTTTATTCTCTTTTTTTTTCTTTTTCCGGAATTCTCTGATTTTTTTTTCTTTTTCACTTTTTTTCTGTTTTTTCTTTCTTTCTAATTTTTTTTCTTCTTTTTTTTCTTTCTTTTTCACCTTTGATTCAAATACACACACAAACAAACAACATCACACTTATATACAACTCACTAGGCAAGTTCCAATTCTACCCAACAACTTCAATGTACATAATTTGGGGAATCAAATCAATATTTACAACTCAAACCAATTCCCATCACAAACCAAACCACCAAAGTAACCATAATCAACCCAACTTCAAACTCAAAACATCTCAAGCTATGGCTTAAGGGTAGGAAATATATAATCGGCCAAGGCTTATAATATGGGTTCAAGAAAAGAAAAAGTCAAGGCAAGAAAGGAGCTAACTATGGATTTTCTGATATAATCGGGTGGTCAGGCTTGCGGGTTCAATTCCTAATGCCTCTATCATCTTGTCAATGTACAACGCATAGCAATTTCAAGGAGATGCAAAGCAAATGAAGGAGGATGCCACAATGGTGAGTCAATCATGGAAATATGACTAATAAAAATGATTAGTCTTTCCTTTTAGGCTTATGTGGACTCACGGGTAGCGCTCAACAATCATTACCCAATTTGAAAGATATGCATATGCACAACTCACTCTTAAAATAGTGACAAAAGTAATCGATCTCACTATCCAAGCATAATTCTCACAACATTTAGCTTCACAACTCGTGTCAATTCACAGTCTTTCACAAACGGGCTATACAAGATCAAATCAAGTCAAAAGAAAACAACTATCTTGCCAAATCCTATATCAAACAGTTTTTTTTTTAATTTTCTAATTTTCTTCTTTTTTTTCAATTTTCAAAGACTTTTTACAAGACTAAAGATAAATGTAAGAAAACAAGAAAACGGAAACAACCTACGAAAAGAACAAATTAAAAAAAAAACTACAAGCAAATCTAAAAAAACAAAGGAAATAAAATCAAAACAAAAGAAAAAGACTCAAAACAAGTTAAAAAATCAAAAATAAAAACGACTCAAAACACACATATCCACAAAAAGTTTACACAAATCCTCCCATGCTTGAACCGAGCATTGTCCGCAATGCGAAACATCACCCGAGAAGCAAAGGAAGAAAACACAAAGAGGTCACAAAGAGGTAATCATGGAGGTGGAGGAGGGGGTGGGTTGCATGTATGGTTAAGCTGCCAATCACGAACGGATCGCATCAAGGCAAGCATCTCATCTTGACTACGCTCAATCCTACCCTGGGAGTCCCGAAGGGCTTGAAACTCAAGCTCACAATAAATTTGGAGGTCGTTAAGCCTCTCTTCAAGGGTAGGCTCACCATCACCCTCATCACTGTGCTCATCACTGCTATTGTCACCACTCTCTCCATCCTCTCAGATGGCTAGTGGAGCCTCAAAATCGGGCTGGTTTGGGTCCATGGGAGGGAGAAAGAGGATGTTAGGGACATGTTGGATGGACACATGATCATGGGGAAGTCACATCAACTCATTGTTAGGGTACCGCCACAGAACAGCAGCCCCGTCCAATGTACACATTTTCATAGAACAAAAGGTCTTAGCATCCAAAAGCAAAGGTCCACCAACTAAATCTCGCTGACGGCGAGTAGGGTCCCAACCAAAATGTCTCGCTAATACAGTGAGTAGACCCCCCATAACAATATCCCCCTTCCCCAGGCTAGCATGCCTCTCTAAATGAAGAGCGAAAAGGGCAGCGAGGTTAACATCAGGTCGGGCATAATACATCCCCCACAGCACAAAAAATTCAGCCTTAGATGCAACATTCATGCTATCACCACGACCAAACATTCCACAGGATAAAATCTGCTGAACAACCCAAAAAGTCGGATTGCGGATGGCAGTGCATTTAGATTTGCGAGGGTTATAGTCATTCCTTGTAGTAAGGAACTGCCAAAAAGCTTTGGGGTTCCATACATCATCATCAGGCATCTCTCGCCTCCCTCTATCAGTTATGACAGGCAGTTGAAATATCTCAGCAAATTCAGCCAAAGTGAAGGAATGGGTCTCCTCATCGATATTAAAGCTAATCAAACCGTCCCTAGTGGTCAAGTCTACTTCGAAGGTGCTAAGCACCTCCAAGGTCAGGTTGCGAAAGGTAGGTTCTCTCATCCGAGCAAAACGCAACAGGCCACAACGATTTAACAACCATTCAACATCAATTAACATGCCAGTCGCAGCCAAGAAGGGTTCATGCATATATCTAGTGGCTACGACTTTACGCTTACTTAAAGCAAAGTAATGGTCATACATTTCACCTTCAAGATTGAATGGATTCTTACCTCGATTAGGCCGTGACGAGCGCGCACCTTTGTCCTTCCCTTTGCCTCCATCAGCCTTCCGCCTCTTAGAAGACGGTTCCTCTTGAACTAGACCTTTACCCCTAGCCATCCTTCGATAACAAAGGGTTACAACAATGTTAGCTATATACAAAAGCGCAAAAGACTCAAAATGGATGGTGGAGTTAGTTTTTACAAACCATCATTGACTCAAAATCAAAACAAAGAAACGCGAAAATTAGACTCCTAAGACTAAAGTCTAACAAATAGGTAAGCTAAGACAATATTTACAACCCACCAAACTGAACAAACCAAAAAAAAAAACAAGAGCAACACTACTACGAACACTACAATGGTGGATGACAAAGTATATACAAAGCACCACAACTCTTAACTACGACTAAATGACACTAAATCTAAAGCAAGAACAAAGTTAGCTATACACAAGGACTAACTTACTACCACCAAAACTCAATGTATATACATCCAACCAAGTATACATACCGATTCTTGAGACAAACCACACCAAATACACAACCAAACCCAAAGTATTCAAATTAGTCTCCAATCAATTCAACCAAAACAAAGTTGAACAAATCACACCAAAATAGCAATAGGGTTCGAATTAACCTTAATAATTGAATTGGGCATCAACCAAATCAAATCAAACCAATTAAGCACAAGAAACCCTAAATTCAAAAACCAAAATAATGTATCTCAAAAATCAGCAAATTAAACAAAGAAAACTAACAATAAACAAGAATCAAACCTTTTACAAGAGAAATTGAGAAGAGAGAGGAGGATTTGGAGAGATTAGGGTTTGGGAGTGAAGTGTGGTTGATGTGCGTGCGCTGTGCGAACGAGGCTGTGTGGTGTGCGAGTGAAAGGGGCTGGGCGCGAGTGTGCGTTGGGCGCGAGTGGCGCTGGGCGAGCGTTGTACGCTGGGCGAGCGTGGGATGAGAGGCACGGAGGTTGAGCAAGTGCTAGGCGAGAGGAAGGGGCTGGCGAGAATGGGAAAGCGAGGGACGAGCAAAGAGAGAAGAAGAGAAGGGGCACGGACTGAATCAAGAAAAGAAAGCAGTGTTTTTTTTAGGGTTTTCGAGTGAGACACGGACCGTGCCACCCTAGGCACGGACCGTGCCTCAGTACCTGACAATTTTTTTTTGCTGCTGGAGGGGCGCACGACTGGTGCCTCATCTGGCACTACCCGTGCCTCCTCCCCTTCACCTTGTAGATCTTGAGATCGAACCCCACAACTCTCCCAACTCTCAATTATGCATTTTTTATTGAATTTCTCTCATTTTTTACAATCCATCCTTCTCCACACTAATTCTTTTCATTCATTTATTTTCCAACTCACTCACTTTTATTTTTTTTCCACTCACTCTCAATCTCTTTTTTCTTATGTTTTCTTTCTTTTCTTTCTTCTTTTTTTCATTTCCCTAAAACTAATACCTCAAAAAGAAAAATAAAATAGAAACCCTAGAAGCATCCTAGAAAAACAAAATAAAAAGAGAGAAATGTCTAATAACCCTAGAAAAAATCAAAATAATATTAAAGAAAAAGCCTAAAAATTTTAGAAAAATAGGGAAAAATCTAGAAAAATCAAAATAAAAAGAAGAAAAATGAGGAAAAATTTTAGAAAATCCTAAAAAAAATGAAAATAAAATCTAAAAAGCTTGGGTTGCCTCCCAAGAAGCGCTTATTTACCGTCCTAAGCTTGACCAAGTACCTCTCAAACCGCACCGGGAGTGGTGAGGTTGAAGTGTTGGCGATCTTCAAGAGGTTCACCAATCAAGTAGGGCTTAAGTCTATGCCCATTGACCGTGAATGGCTCGGAATCGTCCTCACAAATCTCAATCGCACCATGGGGGAAAACCTTCAAAACCCAGAAAGGACCCGACCATCGGGACTTAAGCTTGCCCGGATAGAATTTCAACCTTGAGTTGAACAACAACACTTGGTCACCTTCTTCAAACCTCTTCTTGAAAATATGCTTGTCATGCCATCTCTTAGTCCTCTCCTTGTACAACTTGGCACTATCATAAGCCTCCAACCTCAATTCATCAAGTTCTTGAAGTTGTAACATCCTCTTTTCTCCAACCTTTGCAAGATCGAAGTTAAGAGTTTGAACGGCCCAAAAAGCTTTGTGTTCCAACTCAACCGGCAAATGACATGCTTTTCCATAAACTATCCGGTACGGAGTGGTTCCCAATGGAGTCTTGTATGCGGTCCGGTAGGCCCACAATGCGTCATCTAACTTAAGAGACCAATCCTTCCTTGAACGGTTGACCGTCTTCTCCAAAATGCTCTTGATTTTCCGATTAGAAAGCTCCACTTGGCGACTAGTTTGGGGATGATATGGTGTAGCAACTCGATGTGTCACCCCATACTTGGCTAGAAGAGCATCAAGAGGCCGATTGCAAAAATGAGTGCCATTGTCGCTCAATAAGGCCCTTGGAGTTCCAAAGCTTGCAAAGATCTTCTTGAGGAACTTAATCACCACCTTGGAATCATTGGTGGGTGTTGCAATTGCCTTAACCCACTTCGAAACATAATCCACCGCCACCAAGATGTAGAGGTTGTTGTGAGAAGGAGGGAAGGGACCCATGAAGTCTATTCCCCACACATCAAAGAGTTCCACCTCTAAAATGTAATGTTGGGGCATCTCATTCCTCTTGGAAATACTCCCGGTTCTTTGGCACTTGTCACATGAGAGCACAAAACTTCTCACATCCTTGGGGAGTGTAGGCCAATAGAACCCGGCTTGGAGCACCTTTGCAAGGTCTTGTCAGTGCTAAAATGACCACCACAAGTAGTGGCATGACAATGGTGGAACACACTTTGAATTTCATCTTCCGGCAAGCATCTTCTATACACTCCATCCCCACAAAGCTTGTAAAGTAGAGGCTCCTCCCAAAAATATCTCCTCAACTCGGAAAGAAACCTCTTCTTTTGTTGCCATGACATCTCCGGGGGAAGTACACCACTAACAATGAAGTTCACTATATCCGCATACCAAGGGGTGACTTGATGAGCAAGAACAAAGAGTTGTTCATGTGGAAAGGAATCATCAATTGGAATATCATCATCGCTTTGAGCATCAAGTTGCAATCTCGAAAGATGATCGGCCACCACATTTTGCAATCCCGGTTTGTCTCGGATCTCGAGGTCAAACTCTTGGAGTAAAAGGACCCATCGAATGAGGCGAGGCTTAGAATCCGCCTTAGTCAAGAGGTGACGTAGAGCATCATGATCCGTGAAAACAATCACCTTGGAATTGATCAAATAGGAGCGGAATTTGTCCAAAGCGAAGACAACTGCTAAGAACTCTTTCTCGGTTGTGCCATAATAAACTTGAGCTCCATCCAACGTCTTGCTTGCATAGTAAATCTCATAGGGCTTGTTGTCCTTCCTTTTCCCCAAAACAGCCCCCACCGCATGATCGCTTGCGTCGCACATCACTTCAAAGGGCAAATCCCAATCCGGTGCTTGTACGATGGGAGCGGTGACCAGAGCTTCCTTCAACCTGAGAAAAGCACTCAAACATTCTTCATTAAAGTCAAAGGCACATCTTTGATGTGCAATTGGGTGAGAGGTTTTGTAATTTTTGAAAAATCTTTTATGAACCGCCGGTAAAAACCAACATGTCCAAGAAAACTCCTCACACCCTTTACAGAATTTGGTGGCGGCAATTTTTCAATCACCTCCACCTTTGCTCTATCAACTTCAGTGCCCTTAGATGAAACAACATGACCAAGAACTACCCCCTCTTGCACCATAAAATGGCACTTTTCCCAATTCAGGACCAAGATAACTTCTTCACATCGATTTAGCACCTTTTTCAAATTATTTAAACAATGTTCAAATGAGGTGCCATAAACTGAAAAATCATCCATAAAAACCTCCATTATGTCCTCAATAAATTGGGAGAATATAGCCATCATGCATCTTTGAAAAGTAGCGGGTGCATTACACAACCCGAAAGGCATTCTCCGATATGCAAAAGTTCCATAAGGACAAGTGGTTTTCTCTTGGTCTTTTGGGTGAATCGGGATTTGGAAAAATTCGGAATAGCCATCTAGGTAGCAAAAATGGGAATTCTTTACAAGTCTCTCTAGCATTTAGTCGACAAAAGGAAGGGGAAAGTGGTCTTTCCGGGTGGCTTTGTTCAATTTCCTATAGTCAGTACACATTCGCCAACCCGTTACCGTTCTAGTGGGGATCAATTCATTTTTATCATTTTTCACAACAGTCATTCCCCCCTTTTTAGGCACAACATGGACCGGGCTTACCCACTCACTATCCGAGATAGGGTAGATAATAGCGGCCTTCAACAGTTTCAAAACCTCTTTTTTCACAACCTCTTTCATGGTGGGGTTAAGCCTCCTTTGATGCTCAATGGATGGCTTATGATTTTCCTCCATGGGGATGCGATGCATGCAAAACAAAGGGCGAATTCCCTTTAGGTCATCAAGAGTGTATCCTATGGCATTGCGATGCAATCTTAAAACTTCCAACAAAGAAGAATTTTCAGATTTGTTTAAGTTTGCATTCACAATGACAGGATATGTAGAATTAGGACCTAGAAACTCATACCTCAAAGAAGATGGAAGAGGCTTCAATTCCACTTCCGGAGCCTTTTTCACAGCATGTGTATTGGCAAACCCCGGTGGAAATGGTGGGGATGCTTCCAACTACTCAGCACAAATTGCAACCTCGGGGTTGTCATCCTGCAAATAGTCATAAAACAGCAAACATAGCTCAAGTGGATCATCACTTGGCCAATGGTTAGTCTCATGTTCCCTAACTATTCCCTCAATCGAATCAACGAAGTTACAATCATCGGAAATAGAAGGAAATTTGGAAGCTTTATTCACATTAAACTCAATCTTATCATTTCCCACATCAAAAGTCATCTTGCCATTTTTCACATCAACACAACACCCCGAAGTGGCCAAGAAAGGCCTTCCAAGAATGATTGGGGTGCGCAAATCCTCATGCATATCAAGTATCACAAAGTCAACAGGCACAAAGATGTCACCCACCTTGATAGGGACATCCTCAAGTATACCCAAGGGGTATTTCACAGAATGGTCAGCAAGTTGTAGGGACATGGTAGTGGATTTCAGCTCACCCATACAAAGTTTTTGAGACAAAGAAAGGGGCATCAAGTTCACACTTGACCCCAAATCACACAAAGCACGATCAATGAAAATGTTCCCTACAACACATGGAATGGTGAAGCTACCGGGATCCTTAAGCTTAGGAGGAAGCTTGTTTTGGATCGCGACGCTACAATGGTCAGTCAAAGCCATTGTCTCATGCTCTTCTAGCTTTCCCTTGTTGCTTAAAATTTCTTTCAAAAATTTAGCATAGGCGGGAATTTGAGACAAGGCCTCGGTGAATGGTATGCTAATCTCGAGCTTCTTGATGATCTCCAAGAACTTCCCAAATTGTTTGTCAAGTTTAGCCCTAGCCAATCTTTGAGGGAAAGGCACGGGCGGAGTAAAAATCCTTTGGGGAGTTTTCGGTGGGTCATTAAGAGGCTATTTCTCTTTTTGCACATCAACATCAAGCACAGAATCTTTGGAGGGCAGAAACACCTCCTCATCAACCAAAACATTCTCAGCATCAATCACATCATTATCAACATCTTTAGGCACATCAATCACCACATGCTCAATCTTAGGATCTTTAGGCCCCTCCAATTGTGTCCCACTCCTTAAGGTTATGGCTTGGCAGTGTTCCTTAGGGTTAGGTTCGGGCTTTCCGGGAAGCATTCCCGGAGGGGTAGTGGAGGTACTAGCTTGAATGGCAATTTGATTCTCAAGCATTTGAGTGTGGGTGCTCATAAGGTCAACTTTAGTACCTAAGGCCTTAAGCTTGTATCATGGTCTCTAGGTTAGGATTTTGGGGAGCTTGTGGTGGAGGTGGTTGGGGTTGTCTTTGTCCTTGGGGTTAACCCATTTGGTTATTGTTCCAGTAAGAAAAGTTCGGGTGGAACCTAAAACCGGGATTGTAAATATTGGAAAAAGGGTCAAAGTTTTGCCTATTAGAATGGTTACCAACATAGTTAACCACTTCGGTCGATTCATTGCTAACCAACCTACTAGGACAATTCAAGGTCTCATGCTCATATGATTGACACTACGCACATGGTTGGGGAGGGGGAGCATTCACATTCAACAAATCCATCTTCTTAGTCATGGCATCCAACTTAGCATTCAACAAAGAAATAGCATCAACTTCATACTTACCTCCCGTCCTCTTGGAACGGGGCTTTGACCACTGGTAGCTATTGATCACCATCTCCTCAATCAAAGTTTGAAGTTCCGCCACTGTCTTGGACATGATGTTGCCTCCCGCCGCCGCCAAGATGTTGGCCCTCAAGTTGTCATCCACCCCTTTGTAGAAGGCTTGTATCGGGACCCATGGTTCTAAACCATGGTGGGGGCATTGATATAAGAGGTCCTTGAACCTCTCCCATGCTTCATAGAGGGACTCATCCGGCTCTTGGACAAATGTTGAGATTTGATTCCGGAGGCTCGTCAACTTGCTAGGAGGAAAGTACTTCGCTAAGAATAAGCTAGCAAGTTGGTCAAAAGTGGTGATGGTAGAGCTTGATGGAAGAGAATCCAACCACTCCCAAGCTTTCCCTTCAAGTGAGAAGGGAAACAACCGCAGCTTGATTGCATCGGGCGTTGCACCATTTGCCTTAAAGGTCTCACATGCTTGGTTGAATAGGCAAAGGTGCCAGTTGGGATCTTCATTGGGGAGGCCATGGAATGGATTGGCCTTCACCAAATTGATGAGTGAACTCCTCAGCTCGAAATCGTCAGCGGCCACTCTTGGAGGATTAATGGCGGAGGGTTGATTTGTGACATTTGGCATCACATAAGATCCAAGCGTGATTCTAGGCTCCTCGCCACCGCCGCCGCCGCCGCCACCGGACATGGCGTTCTTTCGCTTGGAGTTCTCTTCTTGTCTTCTCCGGGCGTGCTCTAAATTTTGCTTATTTCGCCGGGAGCGAAAGGTACTCTCGATTTCAGGATCAAACTCAAAGAGTGGAGCCTTTTGCATGCACGTAGTGTAAACCTGGCAAGACAAAAACCAAAACACCAAGGAAAATCAAAACAGAAAATAAATGACTTAGGAAACCTTAGGGTATTCATTCAGTGGCTGGCTAGGGACAAAGTCCCCAGCAACGGCGCCAAAAACTTGATAGGCCGCAAGTGCACGGGTGAAATTGTAGCATAAATCAAGGTCGTTCCCACAGGGACTTTTCCTTTCAACGCACTGAACTAGCCTCCTAGTTGATCGCTAAGTCGATCCGTTTTTGATTTGATGTAACTAATTCTAAATCTAATCGCAATCAAGAACTAAACAAACTAATATTCACACAAACTTTTCTGATTTAATCAAGGTAAAAAGGCGTTCAGGGGATGAAACCTAAGTCAAACAACGAACCAACGATGTGGATTGAACATTCATTTCATTAACTTGCTCAATCAAGGTTCGATAATAGCATAAAACACTTCGCAATGAGATTTTGTCACTAGAGCGAATTGCCAAGACTAACCAAGCACCTACTTTCGTGGTTATTTGGATTTAGTCAAGGTTAAAGTTCTAATTATCACAAGAACCCTAACTAAAACTTCTATGTCTAGATAATTTTAATTAGTTTAATCTAGGTTTTCGGGTAATCAAACTTCTCCTTTCGGTACTTCATCCAACAACCTATTAACATGCAATTGGTGATCAAGCAAAAGCAATAACAATTCAATTCAAAGACCAAATAGATTGAAACAAACTAAATTCATGATAATTCAATCCAACAAAGTCAATTCATGATCAAGCAACTTCAAAGGTTCATCCCCTAAACTAAAAAGAACTACTCACTATTTATGTTTAAAACTACAAAGCAATTGAAATCTATTCTAGAAAGCATATGAAAATCTATGAGAGAATGAGAAATAAACCAAAGGGGAAGAACAGTCTAGCTAGGAATCAACTATGGAGAACTTTTGCTCCTCCACTTCAAAGTGAATTCAAGACGCTCTTCGATCTTCAATCTTCTCTCAATCTTCAATGGTGGATGGAATATCGATGAAGGATATGATTAGGGCATGGAATGGATGATGGTGGAATGATGATTCTCCTCTTCTCAGCCGGAAATAAGCATAATATAGGCAAATAGCAACTCAAAACCGCCAAAAATGAAAAGACAGGAGAGACACGGACCGTGCTAGGGGTGACATGGACCGTGATCATAGTGACACGGACCGTGCCCCCCCCCCCAAGCACTACCCGTGTCAGCTCCATTCACAATTCTCTTCAACTTCTGGTCATAGGCACTACCCGTGCCACTGCTAACTCGGGCCTAGGAGCTCTTTGGGCCTCTGTTTGGGCCTTGGGTGATCCAACTTCTCACTTCTTGGTCCTTTAAGCTCAAAACTTGGATCTACACTTGATTTTTAGCTCGGTTTACATCGATTCTTAACAAAGTACCTACAAAACTCACCAAACTCCAAACCAAGCGTAATATGGGAAACTCGGGCATAAAATAATATAATCAAATCAAATATTCCCCAAATTTCTCATGATAACAACCAAGTTTTCATATATACAAGAAGCACTTATCAGATTATATGTACCGATATGACCTAGCTTCCTTAAGACAACTTTATTATCCGTATGAGAAATAGAGGTTCCTAAAAATAGTTTTCACACGTCAGTTACTAACATGGTGCCTCAAATGAAAATTAAGCCTTATGTTTTCATCAATTAGAAAGACCAAAAGATGAGCTCAACTACCCTACATAAGATCAATACAGTAATTAATTTGTCAAATCACCCTTTAGCTCCAAAACACTTAACCATGCCAAAAGAGATTTCTTACTTAACTTACAGATACCTAATTGGAACTACCACTTGACTATCATTACCCTCTCAACCCACGCAAAATGAGTTTCATGCTCGAAACTCAAATAATGGTACACCAACCAATGCCTCGAACAAGAATTGAGCTTAACCCGATAAACCATTATAGTATCTATTTGACTTCAAATATTGCCAATTCAAGTTATACTCAACTGCAACTTAAGAGTTTTCATGTACTTAAACCATCCAAGTCATTCTTAATCACCACTGCTATTTTGGAACCACTAACTTTGGTACTAATCACTTCCACCAAACGTGTCAAGCACAAAGAGTATAGGGACCTGTGTTAGACAATAACCTGCTTCGTACATCTCGTCATTTATCTTCCATTAACGGTAATCTCTATAACCAATATAAGTAACAAGATATGATCCAAAACTTCACATACTCATCTCGTCCAATATCTTAAGCACTATATACTCATTACGTCTAATTTCTTCCCTAATAGTTTTGGAAAATAGACGTTACCATCAATAGAGATTGACAAATCAAAGAAAGAAATTGCTCTAATAAACATGCGATAATCAAACGAACTCAGTTGGATAGTACTCAACAAAATTAATCAAATAATGTTTCAACAAACTGATTAGATGTAAATAGAATATCCCAGAAAATGTTCAGACAAACCAAGTAGATGATGTTCAAATAGAACTAATCAGGTGGGAATCAAACAATGTTGTGGGCATCATATACATGCAACTTTCCTCATGGGTTATATCCATTTCTCATACGATCGACTCAGTTCATGTATACAATCATAAATAAAAGGTGTGCAATACGGAATAGACAGTTACATATGTAGACTCACATGTAAACATGTATCAGGATGAAAGTAAGCATATATGAGAGCCTGAATCGTGAATATACAACAGAAACTCACTTTAAACATTCAAGGGAGAAATATTAAAAACAAATAGTCATAGATCAAGTATATCTCCATCTCAACAATAGTGCCTCGACCCTCACATTCCTTGGTTCTTAACCTTAATACAACTTAAGATCCCTATAATTACAATAACCTTGAAAGATCTTGCTTAGCTCAACATTACCTTAGAGTATTCCCTTACTCCAATACACTAGGAACCAAAATTAGATTTAATCCTTAGCACGAAGTCTCATAATCCAATGTCGCAAACTCAAGTTTAACCAATCGTTTGTCCACAAAATCTTTGTCTCAACTCCTTATCCCAAAAACAAATTTCTTTTCCTTTAAAAGTGATCCATGAATCCCGATACCTCAACCAAAACCAAGCATAATCTCAATATTACTCTAAAGCCTTTCATCTACTTCTATTACATCAAAGAGAACGATGTTCATTCAACCATACAGGAAGTTTTTGTTTATGTATGGTGCCTTTTGCTAATGATCCAGTGGAAATTTTTGTTTAATTAGTATTTTTTTTAGATATATAATTTCAATTAGTACTTCCGTCCCAAATTAATTGTAATTTTGACAAAATTTTGACCGTTAGTTACTCACAAATTACAATGAATTACAATATAAAATTAATGTCATTAGAAAGATACTTTACTAAAAATTACAATAGAGGTAATTTCATATTAAAACTCATTATAATTTGTGAGTAATTTACGGTCAAAATTTTGTCAAAGTGACAATTAATTTGGGACGAAGGGAGTAGTATTAAAACATATTTGTATTATGAAAATATATGAATAAAGATACTACAACATTTTTCACTGTTAAATAAGAATTAATATCTATAACTAAATCCATATTATTTTTGAAATCCAATAATTAAATTTCCTCTCTTTCACCTTTCATCTCACAAAAAAATGAAATAGGTCCATTATTATCATATTTTTAATGGGCATATTGAATTTTCGCAAACATTAGTTTTCATTCAGAAAACAATAATTAATCTCTCTTTGTTATGAAAAAACGTAATGCAACTACATTTTGATTGATGTTGCGATTTTAAAATTAGTAATTATTTTTTAATTTATGAATATTTGTTATTGTAACGCCCCGGGAATTCAATTATAGAAAATTCAAAGTCAACTAACGTTAACAGACAAAATTTAGCGGAAGACTCAAACTCTTATTGGGCGTCAGTGCCGTATCCCCGAAGGAATACAAGGCGAGAAGGAAACTACAACTGTCTGATAGCGGTAAATCAACTAACAACTCATACTTAGAAGAATAAACCTCAAAACTAACTTCAAGTTTCTCATAAAAGAAAGGCAACATAATTAACGACTTCTAAACATGACGTCCTCACTTCTAATTCCCGTCCCCAGCATATAGATCTTCACCTGAAAACAAAACATTACAAAAAAATGAGGGGGAAATCTCAATAATGTCTACCCCTAACGTTAAAAATAAGTTAAGTTCATTTCAATTCATTTGAGGGAGAGGGAACGAGTCAAAACATTTCACAAACCTTTAATCCCTTAACTGTTTTCCTCAACCCAACCATTCCATATTTTATTATGCAGGCGAGATACCACATCCCTTAGAGTAACATCGCCTGCCACAGGCATCCAGAGAGTTCGCCTACCACAGGCGTCAAAGATATTCGCCTACCACATGCATCAAAGTTCGCCTACCACAGGCATCAAAGATATTCGCCTATCACAGGCATCAAAGTTCACCTACCACAGGCATCAAAATATTCGCCTACCACAGGCATCAAAATATCCACTATCCTATATCAGGGAAGAAGCCCTGATCTCTTGGTCTATAACCCGGCAGGATACCAAATCCTGAACTCCGGGTTATGCCCGGAAACCCGCTTAATGTTTCACTTTGAATTAAAAGTATATTATTCAAACTCAACTCACAACTCCCAAGTCAGACCCAACCCAAGTTATCTAAATCAGTAACAAAACTACTTACAAAAGACCATCTCAATTTCAATAACTCATAAATCAACAATTACAAACGAATATAAAAAACAGATGGCAACATTTCCACAAAAGTCCCCTTTCGGGATGCAATTCTCAAAACAGATTAGAAAACATCAAAATACATTTAAAGAGCATCCCAGTGGGGATTAGAGCATAGACATTACCTGGTTAACTTCACTTCACAGCTAAGACGAACACACTTGAGCTCACTAACGACGCGAATTAGCTCGGGCGTAAAATAAGAGTAATTATTCTAATCAAAACGCGCCCTTCGAAGTTAGTATTAACTACCTTCTACCTAACCCTCCCCTAGGAACACTATAGGTTCCCATCAATCATACATTTACACTCTAAATCATCTAACACGTTCCAAGTAATCACATAACCAGATCAAAACATCACATTCACACAACAACATTTTTATTAATAAAAAGCATCAATGAGAGAGATTAAAGCATCCACATAAAAAGGGTCAAAACTTGACTTCCGAAAATCCTATGGGTCTGGTTTTGGACTTTTCGGAAACCTTGGGATGTCTACTAAAACTTTCATGTTGAAATCAAGACCAAAAACACCTCCTATGGTCCCCAAAAACGGTCATTAAACCAAACTGTCCAGATCTGACCTAGGTCTGGTATTCGGGGCATAACTCGACTTATACAACTCCAAAGTCCGATCCGCAAAATTCAAATGAAAGCTAACATCTAAGAGAACCTCCAATTCAAATGATTCAACAAAGGACGAATATATCTCTCATGGTGATCCGTTCTTTAGACCCTAACATAACTGTCTCGATCCCGGTTCTCATTTTAATTTGAAATTTCGGTTCTAACTTTCACTATTCGATCCCGGGGTCCTAATTTGGGCTTAAAACAGTAACTAAGGTCCAAGGTAATTAGTCTAATCCATCTAAGGTCCAAACATCAAACTTCCTACCATCCAAACCAAATTGTAAAACATGAAATCAACTTTAATATTTTCACTAACCCGAAAAGCATGCATGAAATAATAATAACACTATCCTAAACATGAATTCTACAATAACGTATTTCAAGGTCCTATAATAACAACATGGAAGGGTATAAAATATGAATTTCTTAATCAATAATCAAGAAAGAACTTAAAGAACATATGAATACTTAACTAACGATTCAAGAATTTATCTAGGTAATTAAACTTTTAATTCGCGCATATAATAATAGTGTCAACTAAAACCCTAACATGATTCTCATGAAAACAAAGCATCTCATATAATCGAATATTAATAATTTCACTACAACTATTACAACCCTAATACACCAAATTAAAACACAAAAGTTACAAATAATAATTTAGACCAAAAAAAACACCTAGACAATACAACACAAGAACAAATAATTACAAATAACAACTTAATACAATTACACCCTTAATTACCCATATTACAAGATTTAAATCAAGAATAAATAACAATAATAATAATAATAGGTATTACAAAAAAAACAGAAAACAAGAAAATAAAAGAAAGAAGTTTTCAAACTGCATTAGGGTTTACGTTAGGGTTTAGGGTGGCAGTTTCCGGCGACTAGGTGGCGACGGTGGTAGGGTGGCAGCGGCGCGCGCACAGAGGTCCGGTCGCAGCGGTGGTTGTCGAAGGAGTGGCGCCTGGGTTCGAGCAGCAGCAACTTCACCCCAACTATGCGTCTTTTCGGTCGGTGTGTCGCCGGCCGACGTCGAATGTTGCCGCGGCGAGGGCGGTGGAGTCGGCAGCCTGGGCGGGAGACGACGCGGTCGTCAATGGTGGCGCGACAGAGGCAGTCGAACGGAGGGAGTGAGAAAGAGAGCTCGAGAGAGAGAGAAGGAGAAAAAGAAAACGGTGATGGTGGTTGCGGTGGCTGCCGTTGGTGGCGGGGTGGCGCGGCAGACACGGGGAGAGAGAGAGAGACTAGGGTTAGGGTTTGGTTTGAGAGGAGATTAGGATTTTGAGAGAGAAACTTAGCTTTTATACTAATCACAAGATTATATGAGATGTTTATACTTCTAATCCTAACCCAACCCAACACTAACAATTAAAATCTGATTTTTCTGGAAAACAACTAATAACAATAATAATAGTAATAATAATAATAATAATAACAATAATAATAATAATAATAATATTAATAGTACTCACATAGTAACTAATATTCACACAATTAGTCATATAACAATTTTTAATAAACACAATAATATTAATAATAATACTAATAATAATTAGAGTAATACTAATAATAATTTAACCCACAAAAATACCAATATACCCTTGTTAGTCCCTCAACGTTCCTACGAGCTCAAGTGTTAGCAAAAATAAACACAACGAATAATAATAAATAACGAAGTCAAACCTAATTTACTAACGACGTCACGGTCAACATCTTTGGATTTTTCGGGGTTTTACAGTTATTTACTACTAAATGTTATTCTCTAACATTCTCTATTTTAATTATTTATAAAAAAAAATTCATGTTTATTTAATAAAAATAAATTTCCAACAACATTATTTTTATAATGTACACACATAGTTTCGATTTTCTTAATCATTTATTATAATATTTAGGGTTAAGTATTTTTTTAGATGTTACTGGGAAAGAATTATACAATTGCTTGCATTTATTAAAAAAATCTAATAGAAAATTTTAATATTTTTCTTAGTGTATGTGTCTATGAAAGAAAAAATTATAACACAGTTTTTTATTTTGTTTTCATATTCATAAAAATATTTAATTAACTAAATTATAATAAATTATGTAATTAATATTTTCTAATATATGATTGTAATAACCCGAAGAAAATTACCCCTTTGATACGTATTATTAGTTTGAATAATCAGGGTTAAAAATAAATCACGATTAATTAAAAGCGCGTGTTCCATTTTTCTAACCAGTGTATGTTTTGCAGGACCTGAACAGTGCAACGATCGTCAACGAATCAGTTTAATTTTCTTTTCTTGAGAAATCTCTTTCGATAATTTTTATAGTGATCCTGATCGTTTATGAATTTTTTTTCCGAGACCGATATATCGGGTCCCTCTTTTATTCAAGGCAAGTTAGGATTATAATTATGAGAATTTTAATGGAGGTGTATGAGTATATTTTATTTGGGGTTACCGATAACATTTTTACGGTTTAATAAATTTTTGGTAAATTGGGAAAATAAAGAGATAGAAGTATAAGAGGAGAGATTAAAAATTGATAAAGTTTTCCCCATTTGGGCCATACTAGCCGACCAAAGGAGGAGGGGGGTTATGGAGTTGGGCTTTGATATTTATTATCATTATATAGTTGTAGTATAGTATTAAGGGAGAAATATAATTTAAACATCTCAAGCCTTCTCTCTCACACTTGCTCTTTCTCATTTGTACCCATACAACTCCCCATCACCTCCCTCACTGCTACCTTCTGCTGCCGCCACCACCAGCCCACGTCGGTGCTGTTTCCGGCCGTTTTCCGGCCACCGAGCACCACCACCGCACCATACCTCCACCATCTTCCCTCATCCTTTCTCCTTTATCAAGTGTAAACCAAGTGAGAAGGGAAGAAATCCAAGTCTCAAAGAGTGAATCTTGGTCCCTCCAAGAGATCGTTGTGCTACTATTCAAGTCTTTGCCCGTCTAGGCGTGTCTTTAAGTCTTCAGGTACGTATATTGCTTGATATTTTATGCACGATATATGAATTAATCCTTTTATGCTAAGTGCTGAAAGTATATTTTATCATTCGTATTCGTATGTAAATTCTCATGCCTTATGTTCATAGGTATATACAAGTTTTCATGGATTTTTTTTAAGTACCCAAGGTTGACTTTTCAAGTTAATTTTAGTTATCATTTTCTTAAGTATTTATGTTAGGCATCCTTTATGTTAGGGACTTTTACAATAATTCCACACTTGGGATGTATAAGTTATTTCATGAATCAACTTCCTTTATAAGACAATTCTTATTCGAGGGAATTTCAAGGATATACTTAAATTATGATTAAAAAAATGGTTTAAGGATCCAGTGTTTTTTTAAGAATTCAAGGTCAAGGTATCAAGGTTTAAGTTTTCAAGTTTATAAGATTAATAAAGACCCCGCATAGGTTTAATCGTGCCTTAGAGCACACCAGGGAACCCGTGCCTTAGAGCACACCATGTTAGCCATGTCGTAGTTCACACCAGGATAACCTTGCCTCGTGCACACCAGGGAAAACATAAAAATATAGTGCCTAAAGGGCACCCCATGGAAATCTGGCTGGTATAGGACCTTGTCCACCATCCGGATCTCCCGATTAGTCCGGGTATCCGCATATAGAGGGTTAGCCGATGATTGCAAGTAGGGGACCTTCAGGATAATAACATGATAATCAAGTTTAAAGTTTCTTAAGTTTCTCAAGTCATTTGAGCCAAAGTAAAGCTTTATGAGTACATGCCAAGGTTTTATAAGTCTTGATTTATAAGGATTTAAGGTCAAGTTTATGTTACGACTTGTGTGTATGTGTTATATGTTAAGTCATGTATGATTTAAGTATCTTTTAAAACGATACACAGTATTCCTAATGTTATATTATTTCATAGGTTATATTATTTTCTAATGGAAGGAACTCATAAGTATGTTTTCATTTAAGATTATGAGTTAAGTTGCAGGTTAAAAGTATTTTCTTTTTGAACAGGTTAAGTAAGGTCAAGCTTTGTAAGTTATGCTACTTTTATTGTATACCTGTTAGTTACGTTGCTTTTAATGTTTTCAGAACCGCTCTAATTAATTAAGATTTATCTTCGAAAAGATTCTTACATTATCGGGAGTATACGTACTGAGTTTATCTCACTCTTCGAAGTTTTCTGTTTTTGTTTTAGGAACCTCGACAAAAGGAAAAGGGAAAGCCCCGAACGGACAGAACCTTAGAGCATCTTAAGGAGATTGAAGGTGGTAAAAGACATTTTCTGAAGGAAATAAGGGAACTCATTGATCCTGGATTGTATAATGTTTATTGGGTTGTGTTATGTTGTTTTGAGGTTGTTAAGTTATGATTGGCTTGATGATGTATGTTTAAGCCAGTCCTATGCTTGTTGTCTGCCTTGGGTTGTAGTTGTAGCCTTGTCCGTTTACACGGACGGCGGTAATGCTCTCAGGTGTTTATCCGCTGCTAATCATTAGGTTAAGTGAGTCATTAGTTTAATCTTGTGTTAGTAACCTGGGGGCATTACAATGATCTATATATGTGTGTGAAAAATGTATATTTCAAATTTAATAAGTTTAACACATATATTATATCACAAAAAATATAACACACATAATCCTCGATATTTTAATAATTGACTATCATCCCGTACATGAACTGGATATAAATTTCACTTAGGAACGTCAATTAGCTTTGAATCGGGTTATTATATCATTATATTAGTTAGACTTCTTTAGTCGATTAATTAGTCACTTTCGTAATTTATAGTAAAAACTATACAAAGACAAATCATTAAAAAGGATTATAGTAAAGTATTTCTAATGAATATTGAAGATAATAAAAATATATAAGTAATGTTCTATTCATGATAGTTAAACAAAATATATCTTATTTTTGCCGTGGTGGACAAATCTTTTTTTTTTTTTTGGCAGGTGGTCAACAAACAAGTGAGGAACAAACAAACGCACACTTATTCAAGGAAGGGCTCTAGCTCTTGCACCGATGGCAAGAGTGTGTGCTTCCTTGGCAGAATTCCTATCAACTTTCCTAATAATACAAACTTAGAGGGGCAGTAGCAACCCTCTACACTCAGCTAGGATTGCTTGGCACTCTACTGCCGGTTTGGAAGTCCTGTTGAACATCTTCACCACTAGCGTCGAATCTGTCAATATCTGAATGTTCATCAGCTATCTCTATCTAGCCATTCTGAGGGTATGCTATCTATCTAAACATTGTCTGCCTTTAGTACCTAGGCAGACCCTACTTTGAGTGTTCTTCGACACCAGGCGTCGTTGTAGAAGAAAGTGTGTTGTAGACCTAACTCCATTCCCGTTCACCATGTGAATGCCACTGAATCCCCAGTTGGTTGACGTTTCGAATCCCCGTTCGAGACTCTAATAGACCATTTCCCATGCTTCTTGCAGTTTTCAATGTCTTGGCAGATGGCTTCTGATACCCATCCTGGCTAGGGGGGATTAATGTTATGGCGGAATACAAACGTACAACGAGAAGCGCATAAATGCACAGTGTCACCAAGAATTCCTCCAATCTGTAATCTTCCTTCCCTATTTTCCCTAGATAAAGAATCCAGTTCTTAATCCAATCTCTAATATGTATGATGACATCGTCGTCCGGTTCAATGGACAACCTACTTGTAAACCAGACGGCTCTAGCATAGGAGCAATTCCTGAAAATATGTGTTGCCTCATCCTTCCCATGGCCACAAGTGGCACAATCGTAGCCCTGCCTATCCGACCATCTATCCACCTTATCTGATGTAGGAAGCACATTGTGGTAAAGTTTTCAAATGTTAGTTTTCCATTCGGTCGGACCCCCAATCGCCCCTAACCGCTTCCAAAATCGCTGATTCGCCGCCATTGTGTTAATCCTTATCCCCCAACTCTCCTTTGTCTAAATCACTTATCCACTCCTGTTTTCAGCATGCGAAGTAGCCCGACTTCAAGCTATACTCCCCGTGTACGTTGCTGCCTCATAATAATGAGTCCTCAGATGTCGTAGATCCCACCGAAGTGGCTAAAGTCCTCTTTGCGGACTCCCACGGGGAAAGATTCCTTGCAATCCCGTACTTCCATTGCATTTGGTCCTGGTCCATTAAGTCTACCACCGAATGATCTCTCCATTGTTGCTCGTCCTGTGACCTTTGCAAGACTAGTCTCCCACGCGCCCAGTCATCCACTAGTATACGTGTGTTTCTGATATATCCCCATCATACATCTACATAACACTTAAGGGTTCAAGATCCATGGAGGATGTTTTGAAGTCTGATGGCAGTTAGGATGTCGCCTAGATCCGTCATGAGGTCAAGCAAAACACTTATAGTTTTAAAGTACCATTCATCTCGTTTGGTATCTATGCCATTAGTGTAATATCTCAGAATTTTGGCACCTCCTTCATTTTATGCCCAAGAGACTTTTGTAGTATGATGTTCAAGCTTTCCAGGATGTCCAAGAACAAGTTATTTGGAGGTCGTTTGCATTCTACACAGCTATTGCAATCTTGGTATGCACATGAGGACCTCATTCAGAATTAGCTTGTATTTTGTAGTGTTTCAGCAAGTCTTTTTGGTCTTTTCACTTGGGTTGCGTCGTCTTCTATTTATAGGACGTTCAAGGAAGTCCTCTACTGAAGGATGAAACACAACCTACCCCTACATAACAAATAGAGGTCGTAGATTGGGACCTAAGTGAAGTATGATGCACCAATGGAGAAGTGCCATGTGTAATGTTTCGATTGGACCTCCATGCCATCCAATTGGACGAGAACGTCATGCTTAAGTTATGTATTATCTCAATCTAATGTAATTAGCATAATTAAGCGTGATAGGGAGGTTACTTCGTTGTTAGGAAGCCTCAAATTAGAGAGTTTAGCTAGTGTGCTACCTAGTGTGTGTGCTTGCAAGGTCCTTTGTTCCAGCCTTATGAATAGCACGCCTATTGTACTCTTTGAATGATATGAGATGAATTTGTTAAAAATGTAAGTGAACCTAGAGGTTTCTCCTTGTTTGTGAGTGTTCTAATAACTCTCAAAATTTCTACTCCTGTATCTTGATTTGGCTAATCAAGTGGTGTCGCGTAGAGTTTGATTTCATTCTTTTGGTGGTGTATCTTTATCCAAAAGAGAGAATCAAGTACCAGCCCTTGTGAGATTTGATTGTGGTGTATCTTTATCAATTAAAACTCACTTATTCGATCTTGTGAATTTCGTTTGTGGTGTGTCTGTATCAAACGAAATCACTTGCTTATCCTTGTGTTTGTGATTCGTGGTGTAACTGTATCGAATCCCAAATACTTGTACTATCTTTACTTTCGTTTGTTTTCTTTTCGTTAGCTATGTTTTCAGTTGTTTTCTTTCCTTTATGCTAATTTACAGCATTTGTTTTTGTTTTCAACCAAACGTAAGGTCCTTGAGGCCTACGTAAGGTCCTTGTTGCCTATAGTGTTAATCAACTTTTTGAATTCATGTCCTTAGCCAGCTTATTATATATCATAGTTGGTATCAGAGGCAGCCTACCCTCCTGGTGGGTTAATTCTTGATTCCTTTTCGGCCCAAACACAATTCCTTTTCATTTCCATCCACAAAAAGAACCTTATCCATGTTGTCCAGCAAACCTTCATCTCATGTTAATGATCAAATTTTGAAGGAGAAAAAGAGATTAAAGAGATACAAACGTGAGTTTGATCTCCTTGATCTCAAGGTGCTACAGTTGGAGATGGCATGGTATGAATTTATCTATGATTTCAGGAAGGCATGTGAACCACCGTTGGTTCATGAGGAGGAACATCAAGTTCAAGAGGAACCAGAGATCATCCTTAATCTCCCTCTAGAATTTGATGATGCTAAAGAAGTTGATAAGGCTTTTTTTATTCTTTTGAGGTTCAATCTCAAGAGGATGAGCAAGAGGTCGATTTTCACCTCCCTTCTATTTTTTATGTTTATGAAGATGAAGAAGATCCTATGGGGTTAGAGGAGAAGAAAAATGCCAAGGAAGAACCAGTTTATGATGAAAGTGAGGCAGGTCGAAGAACTCTTGATGATTAAAAGAGTTCTCAAAACTTTTCAAAGGAGGAAGAAGCATCAAGAAAGGCAAAATCTCAACCTCAGTTTGTGATGGTGAACGACATGGCATCTTTGCGTGCTACAAGGATGAGAAAGGAGAATGATGAAGCTTCAGATGGTTTCATTGTCAAGTTGGTGGATTTCCAGCCAAGGTCACTTCTTTGGGTAAAGTTGGAGGCGACAATAAGGCCAAAACGAAAGAGATGGTAAAAAAAATATATATATCAAAGAATGAGCAATAGTGTGTTACGCCTCCTCAAAATTGCTTGTAAATTTCAGAACAAATGATGGTTTTTGATCCGGGAGCAAGTTTTGTTTGAAGAAAAGAAAAGGTTTGATGTGCCTCATATGTATTTTGCAAGTCCTAAAGTTTGAAGGCAAACATTTTCTCGGAAGGGGAGTATGAAGTATCCACATCATGCATCAACATAACACTTAGGGGTTCAAGATCCATGGAGGATGTTTTGAAGTCTCATGGGTATGAGGACGTCACCTAGATCAGTCATGGGGTCAAGCAAAACAATTATAGTTTTAAAGTACCATTCATCTCGTTTGGTATCTATGGTATTTGTGTAATATCTCAGAATTTAGGCACCTCCTTCATTTTGTGCCCAAGAGACTTTTGTAGTATGATGTTCAAGCTTTACAGGATGTCCAAGAACAAATCATTTGGAGGTCGTTTGCATTCTATACAACTATTGCAATCTGGGTATGCGCATAAGGACCTCATTCGGAATCAGCTTATCTTTTTTGGTGTTTCAGCAAGGTCTTTTTGGTCTTCTCACTTGAGTTGCGTCATATTCTACATATGGGACGTTCAAGGAAGATCTCTACTGAAGGAAGAAACACAACTTACCCCTACATAACAAATGGAGGCCGTAGATTGGGATCCAAGTGAAGTATGATGCACCAATGGAGAAGTGCCGTGTGTAATGTTTCGATTGGACCCATCCAATTGGACAAGAACTTCATACTTAAGTTATGTACTATCTCAATCTAATGTAATTAGCATAATTAAGCATGATTAGGAGGTTACTTCGTTGTTAGGAAAACTCAAATTAGAGAGTTTAGCTAGTGTGCTACCTAGTGTGTGTGCTTGCAAGGTCCTTTGTTCCAGCCTTATGAATAGCACGCCTATTGTACTCTTTGAATGATATGAGATGAATTTGTTAAAAATGTGAGTGAACCTAGTGGTTTCTCCTTATTTGTGAGTGTTCTTATAACTCTTAAAATTTCTACTCTTGTATCTTGATTTGGCTAATCATGTGGTGTCGTGTAGAGTTTGAATTCATTCTTTTGGGGGTGTAACTGTATCCAAAAGAGAGAATCAAGTACCAACCCTTGTGAGATTTGATTGTGGTTATCTGTATCAATCAAAACTCACTTTTTTCTATCTTGTGAATTCCGTATGTGGTGTATCTGTATCAAACGAAATCACTTGCATATCCTTGTGTTTGTGATTCGTGGTGTAACTATATCGAATCCCAAATACTTGTACTATCTTTACTTTCGTTTTTTTTCTTTTCGTTATCTATGTTTTCAGTTGTTTTCTTTCCTTTATGTTGATTTACAACATTTGATTTGTTTTCAACCAAACGCAAGGCCCTTGAGGCTTAGTAAAGTCCTTGCTGCCTATGGTGTTAATAAGCTTGCTGAATTCAAGTCCTTAGCCAACTTATTATACATCAGTTTCAACCATTACCCACTCGTTTGACAAACCCTACCTCTAGTGTTGTCACAGCTTTGTAAAGCCCCTTCCAACCTTGTGAGCCCCCATAAGTGCTAGTCTGGTTGAGTTGTAACCGGGGGGAAAACTTATGGCCGAGTAGAACGCTATAAGAGACATTACTTGCCATCGGAGGAGGGAATTAGTCTCAAAATTATCGGACCATCGTCTGCCTTTAGTACCTAGGCAGACCCTACTTTGAGTGTTATTCGACACCAGCAGCCGTTGTAGAAGAAAGTGTGTTGCAAACCTGACTCCATTCCCGTTTGCCATGTGATTGCCACTGAATCCCCAGTTAGTTGACGTTTTGAATCCTCGTTCGAGACTCTAATAGTCCATTTCCCATGCTTCTTGCAGTTTTCACTGTCTTGAAGATGGCTTCTGATACTCATCCCGGTCGGGGGATTAATGTTATGGCGGAACACGGACGTACAACGAGCAGCGCATAAATGCCACAGTGTCACCAAGAATTCCTCCAATCTGTAATCTTCCTTCCCTATTTTCCCTAGATGAAGAATCCAATTCTTAATCCAATCTCGAATATGTATGATGACATCGTTGTTTGGTCTAATGGACAGCCTACTTGCAAACCAGACAGTTCTAGCATAGGTGCAATTCTTGAAAATGTGTGTTGCCTCATCCTTCCCTTGGCCACAAGTGGCACAATTGTAGCCCTGGCTATCCAACCATCTCTCCACATCATCTTATATGGGAAGCACATTGTGGTAGATTTTTCAAATGTTAGTTTTTGTTCAATCTCATTTTGAGCCGAATTAAGACCGTAAAATAAGTATTTTTGCTTGTGATTTCTTCACTTGATTGGATAATTAGTGTGATTTATAGATTTTTGCGGAAATTCATAGAGAAGTGAAAGAAATTCCAAGAAAAGAAATGAAGAAAATAATGGAAAAGGTGAGGAGCACGACCCCCCACCAGGGGGTACTAAGTCATACACCCCCCACCAGCGCTGCTACACTCCAAGTCCAACACCCCCCACCAGGGGGTAATTAGACGCCACCAGGGGGTACCCCAGTAGCGTCCAAGAACCCCCCACCAGGGGGGTATTAAGTCACCCAACAACCGCTAGCAACATCAGCATAAAGACACCACCAGCGTTCAATTTACCCGCTGCCCGCGCCTCAGTCAAAAAGTGCGTCTGGGGAAAACACTCAAGGCGCTGGCAACACCTGGTTAGACGCGGCCAGCGTCTGATATTTTTGTGCACCACCATTTCACGCGTAGGGTTTTGGGATTTTGTTTATTTTTCTTTCCAAATTCCTCCTATATATACTTATGATACTTCATTAGAAAGAGAACTTTTAGACGTAGTTTTTAGTTTTTATTTTAGTTTAGTTTTAGTTTAGTTTAGGTTAGTTTTAGTTTTAAGTTTTCTTTAGTTTTTCTCTCAATTCCTCAATTGTAATTTACTCTTCTAAGTTTCAATTCGATTCAAGTTTTTCAATTCTTGTTTCCTTCTCACTTTTATTCATGGTCTCACTATTTAAATTTCGTTAGTATTAGTTCCACCAAAATTCCAATTTTTAGTGAAGAGGAGGATTAAGATTCCTTGAATTCTCCCTTCAGGTGAGGATTCGAGCAGTCTTAGTAATCCAAATCACACATTTCTTGTTTGTTCGAGAGAAAGATTCGTGATTTAGAGATTCAAGATTCAAGATTAGAGTAAAGATCAAACTTTCAGGTTAATGTTTTCAATCTTAATTTCAGTAATTGATTTAGTTTCTCTTTTTATTGTTATTAATTGCTTTCTTGAATATGCATTCGCTTTCATGTTCAGTTTCTAGTTCTTGTTCCTTTAGGTTAAGCTTTGTTTCCAAATTCATATTTTCTTCAGTTTTTATTGTCTTCAAATCCTGTTTAGTCTAGTTTAATTATTATTTACTGCTTCCTGCAATTTGAAACCCTAACAAACCAATTCCCTATTAACTTGACACACCATCCCTGTAGATTCGACAACCCTACTATTAGGAAACCCAAATTTACCACAACCGAACAGTTTTCCATTAGGTCAGACCCCCAATGGAGCGCGTATGCATGGAGGGGATGAAGGAAGCTTGAGTTGATGATAACAAATCAAAGGGAAAATATCTTGAACACCATTTGGATTGGATATGACCTTGAGGCAAGGAAAGTCCACAACCTTAGGCCTAACACCCCACCATGATTATCTAGGATAACCCACCAATAATATCTAAAGGAATGACTTGTTAACACCACCATTAACAACGGGTAAAATAAGAACAAGATTTGGGAGAGATTTGGCGATAAACCCTAGCTTTCATTCAATATCCAAAAGTTGTGTTCTTCTTACAATGGGGGGGTATTTGAAGGGGATGAGGGAAAAGAAGGTACTAAATATTACAATATCGCCATTACAACTCATTAAATTAAAAGGGATAACAAAATAAAAGGGAGAAAATGAGAAGATTTGTCACAGTAATTAAATGGCACGATCGTGCCATATGGGGTGCACGATCGTGCTACTCAAAACAGCCCCAAAAATGGCCGATGTTCGAAAATGGCACGATCGTGCTATCGTACGGTATGATCATGCAGTGCCTTCTGGAAGAGTGGCATGATCGTGCGACATAATGGCACGATCGTGCTATTGGCAGTTTTTTCTGCTGACTTCTAACTTGCATAACTTCTTTATCCGAACTCGGTTTTAAGCCCATAAGGTATCGACGGAAAGCTCTCGGTATCTACTTTAAGCTCCCAAATTTCTAGTCCATTGGACTTATATTGAAGGAGATATGGTCGAAGGAGCGAAGGCATGCGTATTTCTAGCCTCTGAACGCCTTCCACCTTGCAAGTTATTAACTTGGGTCACTTTCGATCCTTGATACCATCTCACCCTTCATTCTCGGGATAGCCCAGCCCGGTTCTAAGGCCTCTGGGCTCGTGGACAAGTCCCGAGCCTCTCCATGCTCCAACAATGGTCGGCTCACCGAAGCGACGCTAGCTTGACACTCACCACCCCACCCTTGGAGAAGGTGTAATGGTTCTTGAAAGTGAGCGGGCGAGCGGGTTTAGCGCGGGAATGTCGAGTCGGGATTTCATCCATCCTGTCTAGTACCTCAAGCCCGGCTAAAGGAGCTCAGACCCGAACTTGATACGGTCTATACTCCCCCTCTTGAAAAAGAGTTGCCCTCAACTCTTGGGAGTTAAAACTGAGGCGCTCTTCATAAATTGGCTCCATGGAGCTTCGAACATCCCGAACGCCATGAGCATTCTCGCTAGACATCCAACAAGCATCGAACCCCACAGTGTATGCATCATCCAAATGTAAGAAAGTGGTTGGAGGCTTGTTTTGTGGAGGTGAGGGGTTAAGGGACGGAATAGGAAATTTTTGTGGTGCTTGGGAACTCTCAATCTCACTTGGTTTGCTACATGGTAATGACAAAGCAAGGGGTAGCTCGTTCTCACCCAGAGCACACTCGTCCCATGTTTTGCTGATCATGAGAAGGCTCCTCAACTCACTACCCAACCCGGTTTTTGGAGATTTGGTTTCTCGAGGAGAGATGGGGAGAGGCTTGATCTTCTTGCTCTTGTGGGTGAGAGTATAAGTGTTTTCCAAACCATTGTGAACGGTTTGCTTGTCGTATTGCCATGGACGACCCAATAAAATGTGACAAGCACTCATTAGAACAACATCACAGACAAGGGAATCATCATAGTTAGTACCAAAAGAAAATTTAACTAATACTTTCTTAGTTACCTTGATGCCGTTGTGATCATTGAGCCAATGGAGTGGGTAAGGTCGAGGGTGAGGAAGTAATGGCAAGCCAAGCTTCTCGACCATCGATGTAGATGCGACGTTCGTACAACTCCCTCCATCAATGATAAGGCTACAAACTTTACCACCCACAAAACACCGCGTTTGGAACATCATTTCCCTTTGGGCCTTGTCGAGAGGAGTTTCATGGGCATGCAAAACTCTCCTCAATACAAGGGCTCCTCTATGAACGGGCGGTACGGGAGCGACATCCTCCTCGTCATTCACAACATCCTCATTGACAACCACCTCGATCTCCTCTTGGGCCTTTTGAAGCTCTTTGTCAATGTCATGGACCTCTTGGAGTGTTAAAGTCTGACGGTTTGGGCAATCCGCTTGATAATGGCTATACCCATGACATTTAAAACACTTACTTCCCTCCATCCCTCGAGGAAGTTCCGTAGACGCCATAGCAACTCCCTTTCCTTTCTCAGTTCGAGGCGTTAGTGTAGACTTGGGTGTCTCACTGGACTTCGGAGTGTTTGAATCCGGAGGGGGTCGGCTAGAAGGTGAGTAAGCGAGCCTAAACAAGGGATTGGTGGCGGACCTTTCCTTTCTTCGTCGCTCAACTCGGAGAGCCAAACTGCACAAATCATCAAAGGAATGATAGGGTTGTATCTCGATCTTCATGGCAATAGAGGAATCCAACCCGTTCAAGAATCGCATCATCGTTTGTTCCTCAGGTTCTTGAAGGTCGCTTTTGATGAGGAGTTGCCCGAACTCCTTAATGTAGTCGCTCACAGACCGCTTGCCCTGAGTGAGAGCGTAGAGCTTCCTCAAGACATCCTGCTTGTATGTGTTGGGCAAGAAACGGCGGTTCATTATTTACTTGAGTCGCGTCCATGTAGTAATTTTCGCCCGACCTTCCCAAGCCCATTGCGCTTTGACAATTTCAAACCAAAGCGAGGCGACTTTGGTGAGTTTTAGGCTAGCAACCTTAAACGTCTTCTCATCATTGTATTCCTTTGTTTCAAAGATCCTATCCATCATTTAGATCCATTCAAGGTACTCATCAGGATCATTAGAACCGTTGAACTCAAGGATGTCGATTTTGATGTCGTGGAAGTCATCACGAGGGGGCCTGTCATGCACTTCCCGACGATGACAGCGTCGAGGGGAGCCTCTATCATCGTCACTCGACTCAAAGGTAGGAGAAGGACGGATAGGGCTTTGGTCACGCCACCGATGTTCAATTCGGGGTTGACCTTGAAGTTGCGCGGCCATGTTGTTCACTTGGGCCGCAAGGTCCCGAAGAGCCCGCTCGATAGTGGAGTACCGAATCTCAATGGAGGTGAGTCGGTTCTCGACAGCTAGAGCTCGAGGGCTATTTCGGTGGCTTGATTCTTCTCGTTCGGAGTGAACTTCTTCGTCCATACCGAGAGAAAAGGTGAAGGACGGTTTGTGTTTGGGGTATTTTGTGGATTTTGGGGGTTTTCTTGTAGTTGGCTAGTGTTCGGCTAAGGGTTCTTTATGTTTTTCTCACTCAGATATTTCATCGAACACCTTCCGTGTGCTATTTTCCAACTTCTCCTCAATGCTTCAAAATGCTTCAACAACACCAAATACAAACACAATACAATGTATTCCAACACAATTTGATAGCACAGGGGGTGCGGAATACCAATAGTTGCATAATACTCACAAAACCCAACACTAGAGAACAACACTAGCAAGAATAATGAACAAAACTCAAGCTAGAACAAACCTTGAGCTCTGATACCAAATGGAGCGTGTATGCGTGGAGGGGATGAAGGAAGCTTGAGTTGGTGATAACAAATCAAAGGGAAAATAGCTTGAACACCATTGGGATTGGATATGACCTTGAGGCAAGGAAAGTCCACAACCTTAAGCCTAACACTCCACCACGATTATCTAGGAAAACCCACCAATAGTCACTAAAGGAATGACTTGTTAATGCCACCATTAACAATGGGTAAAGTAAGAACAAGATTTGGGAGAGAATATAGGGATAAACCCTAGCTTTCATTCAATATCCAAAGTTGTATTCTTCTTACAATGGGGGAGTATTTGAAGGGGATGAGGGAAAAGAAGGTACTAAATATTACAATATTGCCATTACAACCCGTTAAATTAAAAGGGAAAACAAAATAAAAGGGAGAAAAATGAGAAGATTTGTCGCAACAGTTAAATGGCACGATTATGCCATATGGGGTGCACAATCGTGCTACTCAAAACAACCCCAAAAATGGCCGATGTTCAAAAATGGCACGATCGTGCTATCGTACAGCACAATCGTGGAGTGCCTTCTGGAAGAATGGCACGATTGTGCGACATAATGGCACGATCGTGTTGTTGGTAGTTTTTTCTGCTGACTTCTAACGTACATAACTTCTTCATCCGGACTTTATTTTAGGCCCATAAGATATCGATGGAAAGCTCTCGGCGTCTACTTTAAGCTCCCAAAATTTCAAGTCCGTTGAAATTGTACTGAAGGAGATATGGTCGAAAGAGTGAAGGCGCACGTATTTCTAGCCTTTGAACGCCTTCCACCTTGCAAGTTATTAACTTAGGTCACATCCGAGCCTTGATACCACCTTGCCCTTCATTCCCGGGATGGCCCAGCCCGGTTTCGAGGCCTCCGGGGTCGTGGAAAAGTCTTGAGCCTCTCCATGCTCCAACAATGGTCGGCTCGCGGAAGCCACGCTAGCTTGACACTCACCACCCCACCCTTGGAGAAGGTGTAATGGTTCTTGAAAGTGAGCGGGCGAGTGGGTTTAGCGCGGGAATGCCGGCTTGGGATTTTATCCATCCTGTCTAGTACCTCAAGCCCGGCTAAAGGAGCTCGGATCCGAACCCGATACGGTCCACCCAACCACCCCCAACCGCTTCCAAAATCGATGATCCACCTCCACTGTGTTAATCCTCATCCCCAGCTCTCCTTTGTCTAAATCACTTAGCCATTCCTGTTTTCAGTGTGCGAAGTAGCCCGACTTCATGTTGTACTCCATGTACACGTCGCTGCCTCATACTAATGAGTCCTTGGAGGTTGTGGATCCCACCGGAGTGGCTAAAATCTTCTTTGCGGACTCCAACTAGAAAAGATTCCTTACCAGCCCGTACTTCCGTTGCATTTGGTCCTGGTCCATTAAGTCTACCACCGAACGATCTCTCCATTGTTGCTCGTCTTGTAACCTTTGCAAAACTAGTCTCTTACGCGCCCAGTGATCCGCTAGTATACGTGCGTTTCAACCATTACCAACTCGTTTGACAAACCCTACCTTTAGTTCTCTCACAGCCAAGGTTGTTAGGATCGGGATTCTAGTTAGGATCGATAGGGGTCCTTAGAATCGGGATCGTAGGATCGGATCGAGGATCGTAAGATTCTACAAATAAAGTGAAATTGTTATAAGTGACTTAATGTTTCCCTAAAAGAAACATTGTTTTTCAAAAATTGTACAAAAAGCCATGATTTTCACCGATCCTAATACGATCCTAAACGATCCTAACCGAGTCTAGTACGAT
Organism: Portulaca oleracea; assembly: GCA_029582165.1. Taxonomy (NCBI): domain Eukaryota; kingdom Viridiplantae; phylum Streptophyta; class Magnoliopsida; order Caryophyllales; family Portulacaceae; genus Portulaca; species Portulaca oleracea. The sequence continues at coordinate 4,172,412 of CM055878.1, read as the reverse complement.
CCTAACCAATTCTAGGGAGATTGTGACCATTCTAACAAAAATAGGCTATAGTTAGGGTCGAGTCGATCCTACCGATCCTGGCCGATCCTACCGATTCTGACCAATCCTGACCGATCCTGGTACAATCCTAACAAGGTAGCGATCCAAAAACGAGTTGGATCGTTTGGTCATTTTTGGATCGTAGGATCGTACGATCCTACGATCTGGATCGCGATTTTAACAACCATGCTCACAGCTTTGCAAAGCCCCTTCGAACCTTGTGAGCCCGCACTAGTGCTAGTCTGGTTTAGTTGTAACCGGGGGGAAAATTTGTGTCCAATCAGTACTTTTCGCCGAGCAGAATGCTATGAGAGACATTACTTGCCACCGGAGGAGAGAATCGGTCTCAAAAGTATTTGAGGGACCTGATATCATGACCCGGAATTATCGAGGGCCACTGAAATCTGCAATCCTGCCATTAGATACTTCCACCGCCTCGTCTCCAATTCAGTATTCGGGCGAGATGAGAACAACAATCATGTACGGAAGGACGATTTGTTCATCATCTCCAACACCTTGGAGGGAGAACCGGTGAACACCGGGTCCTGTATCCTCCTTCTACTCGCATCCATCAGCACCCCCACCTCCAAGTCGACCATCAGGATGAGACACATCATTTGTGCCATCCTCGTGCGCATTAGCCACCAAAACTACATGCAGAAGTATCGACCACATTTCACCTATATGTGGTTGGATGGCGCAGCCCTTGCTCACATGCAAATCATTCGTTCGCACAAGTCGGGCGCCGTAATCAATCGTACTTTCATGGTACAACGGAGACCGACGGCTTGATAATCGATTCCTAATGGGATGAACATGTCATCAATGTCACCAACCACGCAAGTTGGTCGTGCAACACCAGAGATGGTGGTGAGGGTGATGCTGATGAGGAGGATGAGGAGGAGGAAGAGGAAGAGGAAGAGGAAGAGGAGGAAGAAGGAGGTTGCGAAGGAGAATCGTGGGACTTCCATGAGTTATGTGGGGAACTTAACGAGGTTCACTACAACCACGGCAACCTCTCGACGGAGGTTAACCAGAACCGAAAAATGATCCAGGGGATCCAATCTACCATGGAGACTCAGGGTTCTGTCTTAGCGGACCTCCAGCGTTCCCTTCAATGGCAGAACCAACACCTTTATTACCAAGGCCACCTCTTCAACGACATGACCTATCACTACTACCAGAGTGGCAATCACCAATCAGCACCCCAAGGGTGGCACCATCCGGCGTATCCGCCTCCACCATCGCTTCCGGAACCTAGTCAGCAGTGACTGTAAGCTTGCCCCTCCCCTCCTTATGCTCATTCGTTGATATTTTTATAGTTTGCGTGATAAGTGTTGGGGGGGTGAGGATTGCATGTTTAGGTGGTTTGTACTGGCAGTCCATGTCTTCTATTCCAAGTTATTTTGAGCTAGCTGAGTGGTTTATGTCTGATGCTTTGGTAAGTCTTCGGTGATGTGGTGAGAATTCTATCTCAGGTGGTTCATTTGTGATTCATAGTGGTTTGGTATAGCTTGTATATTAGTAGGTAGATGTACATTTAAGGGAGTCTTTTTCCTTTTTAGTGTGTTTTAGCCTTAGTTTTGGTTGCACATTTATTTTTCTTTCGTAGTTACTTCATGCATTCTTAGTTTTGCATTTGCATTTTCATCTTTTTTTCATGTTACTTAGGTGCATGTAGTTTAGGATGCATTTGTTTTTCTTAACCCTTTTGTCTGTTTTCTCTTTTCTGGCTTGAGCTTCTGGTTTTGCACTTTGAAGACCTTTTGGTAAGCTCGTTCCACCCTTCTTTTATTTCTTTTCTTTCCCTTTTATGTGTATATGTACCCTACTAAATGCATGGTTTTTAATTCGGTGGTGCGCCCCTGAGTGTTTGTGTTGTAAACTTTGGATGTTGGAGCCATGTGGGCTCGGGTCACCACCACTTTTGTCTTTTGCTTGTTTTCTTTTGTTTGCTTTTGACCATGTTGAGACTCTTCCCCCACAATAAGGACATTGTGAAGTTTAAGTGTATGTGTGTGTGTGGGAGGGGGGAGTATTCTTGTTTAGGGTTATTAGTTTAGCTTTTTGTTTAGTTTCTTAGTTCGTTTCCATTTTTGTGCATAAAAAAATAGAGAAAAATCCAAGTGAAAATCCATAAAAGTTTTTATTTTTCTTTTTTTAGGAGCAGTTTGTGCTTTTCTTTATGTTTCAATTGTTTAGATAGCTGAGTTAATTAGCCAAAAATAATCTTTATGTGCATACCAAACCTATTCTTTATGTGTGTCTTTGATTTCGATACCCTTTTTACCTTCTGCAAAGCGACGACCTTACACTAATTCACCTCGAATCTGTTTTTCAGAATTTGCTCGGTTTAGACAGTCTTAGTTTTGGTTTTCATGCTTTCCATGCCTTGATAAACTGGCGAAACCAACAAGGGTTGGTGTGAGTGGATGACACTCACACTTCTTAAGTACTTCGTATATGTATGGAGCAACCCAAGTTGGGAGGGTAACCCCTTCTCGGAGAGTCGTACATATTCTTGAAAAACCCGGAATCAGAATAAAAAGAAAACGAAAAGAAACAAAAATGAGAAAAAGAGCATATGCTTGTCTGTTGGTTCACCAATGTGGTTTGGCGTGGGTGGTTAGTGGCCCCTCGCTCCTTAAGTACTTTATTTATGTATGGAGAAAAACTACGCTGGGAGAGTAAACCCCTCATGGGCCGCATTTTATCTCGAAGTATTCCAACTAAAAAAAAAGAGTAATTAAGTGAATAAAGTGCAAAATCCCCTCCTATATAACCCGCAACTTTCACCAAGCGAAGGGCGACACCAAATAGGTTGGGGCCGATGCACGTCGAGCTATTAATAAAAAAAATTAACATGGATGTGTGGATAACCGAGACTTGACCGCCTTTGTCGGGTTTTGACGGAAAGTAGACTAGAGAACACTAACACCGTGCATAAGGAAACCGTTAGGCAAAGTCGAAATGGAAAATTTGAAAGATTAGTACTGTATCTTGGCATGTACATACTAACTGCTTTTGGTTGGTTAACGATGTTGTCTGATTAGCTTTTGTATAACGACAATTATAAACTATCCTTTCCCTTTTTATAAAGTTTTGATTTTCACTTTCCTTTTCCCTCTTTCTTTTTCTTTTTCTTTTAGCTTTTGTGGGTATAGATTCTACAAACCCTCACGAGACCAACCTCGTCCACCCGGGCTGCCGGGGGGTTTAAAGGGCTTTATGCATACATACGCTAAATGCATACGTGATTCCTGCAAAAGTGAGTTAGGTGTTTTCTTGTTTTGTTTAGCTTTCGTTTTGTTTTGCTCGGGACGAGTAAAAGCCTAAGTGTGGAGGGGGGTGTTTAGGCTCGGTTTTGAGCCTAAATGCGTCTTTTTCCTATAGAATTTCTTCAGTTTTGTGTGCAAATATTAGTACTTTTATGTTAATTTCCTTCTTTTGTAGATTTCTCGGCTTTTGAATGCTTGTGGAGGAAAAGCGCGCAAAACGAGGCCAAATCGAGCCAATGTGTAGAAGGGTTAGGACATCCCGAGAAGACCCGGCCCGAGACGAAGAACAACCAAGCCTTGATCCCGGAGAGAACAAAGAAAACAAGGCTTTCAGCAGGGGAGTCACGGTCGTGACCCCCATTGTGCCTTGGTAGCCAAAGAAACTGGAAAAAGAGGCTCTGGACAGAACAAGGGTCACGGCCGTGACAGCCCCAAATTCTGGGTTCATGAAGAAGCAACTTCACAGCCGTGACTACCTTTCTCACAGACGTGACACTGAAGAGAAGTGTAGACAGAATGAACCTCACCGTGTAGCATCCACTTGTCACGCCCGTGAGGGATAAGGAAACCTTCCAGTAAAATCAGGCCTCACAGCCGTGACACCCATTGTCACGACAATGACATGCAGAGAACGCCTCCCACCACAAGACCCCTCACGGCCGTGACCCTCACATGTCATGCCCGTGAGGGAGGCGAACCCAGTTGTGTTCTTCGAAGATCTCTAGGCGATGGCCATGACGACTTGTGTCATGTCCGAGACGACTCTGTTCTGCTGACTATTTTCGGCCAAAATGACTTCGTTTTGGCCAATTTTCTCCCAAGTATATAATGTAATTTCCCTAGTTTCGACAGTACACTCTTCTTAGCTAGGTTTTAGAGTTTATGCTTTCGAGTTTTAGGTTCTCTTAATGATAGATTAGTATTATTAATCACTCTTTCATCAAATTTAATGCAATTTATTGCTGATTATTGAAGTTCTTGATTACAATTTGGATTCTTTCCATTGTTCTTCCTCTCAAACCCTAATAGTGGGTATTCTTGTTCTCTTTCTCTAGTTTTCATCCTTTGATTATTGCTATTGCTTTATATTGCTTTAATTAAGTTAATTATCGCTTTTATGCTAGTATTTGATCTTTGTGTTAGAATTAGGTTAGATATTGTCATGATTCCTGAGTTTTCAATCATTATTAGTATGAGTAACTGAACACCTTAGGGTTAGGGGGTAATTAAGGTCCTAATGGAGGATTAGGCATGGATTAGTGGGATTAGCGTGATTAATGAGGTAATTAGGTGTTCCACCCTAGTTTTCAATTTAATAATTGGGGGATTTTGGTGCCGAGAGGTTATAAATTTTTCCAAACATCGAATTGGAACTCTAGGGCGAAGTGATTGATTCCTAACCCTAACTCTGGCGAGAAGGATTTAGAATTGATCAGTTAGGCTTGCGTTCGTATACTATCAAGGACTGTCATACACGGGAGTGATGACGGACCTTGGGAAATATGCATCAATTTACCACTCAGGAAAGGGAAATTTATCCTAGCTATCCTTGCAATCCTCACACTTGATTACTGAATATCGATCAATTCTAAAACCGTGAAATCCATGTTTAGTTCTTCGTTAGGTTGGCCCAGTACTCCCCCGAGCCTTTATTTCTCTCTACTGATTAAAACCTTACTCAAAACTTTTTTCCAAAACCGTGTCTTTAGAACCTTCCTTGAGACCAAGGACTAAACTTGAATATTAGGGCCCCAACTCCTCGAGTCATAACGACTGTTGTCCTAGTCCTTAGAAAAACGTTAAACAAGTATTCTATTGTAGACACTGGATTTTGTCCCGGTTTTGAATAATTATTATGTAACATTTTTATTTTATAGAATATATTAGAACTCAATCAACTAATTATGCGATATCACATTCTCCCATTCTCACAAAATATCCAACTTCATTCCATTTCCAAGCCTCTTACAAAAAGCCACAACATTTCTTGTCATTTCCACCTCAGAAAATCTTCATTTCCACCTTACCTACATACACAGTCTCACTCTTTCCAACATCATCCATCCCACAAAATTCCGATCTCTCTAAAATTTGAGCTTAAAGTATATTTTATAAGCTTTCAAACGCCTCTTAAATCGGATCAATCCGAATCCGGATGAGTGAGTTTGGTCATTTTATGTTGGGTTATCCCTGTCAGTACTCCTAACCGGCGGGTTAGTCTTCTTTCTACCCAAATCAACCTTTTACTTTAGCTAGCCGGCTAGTTAGCCCACTAAAATCGGCCCAATTGCCTAAACCCAACCACGAAGAGGAGAGGCACGGGTCAAAGGTTTGACCCATATTATCTAACCAACGGTTTAGCTAGTAGAGTATATACAAACCGCGTTCCCTTTTCTATATTTTTGCCCAAGAGAACAATAATCTTTTGCAAGTTTAATTGGAATAACTTTGATTCAGATTATTATTATTATTTTCCTTCTACTACTCCACAAAATAAAATCTTTCAAACCATTTTCGTCCACCCCCATGCCAAGCTAGAGGTGAGGTGTGAACAGAGTGCTGCCCAAAATTTTTAAATCAATTAGGTCTGCATGTCTACCAAATATACTATCAGAATTCAGAACTCTACAAGTAGCGGTTACAAAATCAACCTCGTTGAGCACCAAAAAGGCTTGCTTCATTTTCTCTGTTTACACAATCAAAATTGGGTGACGGCTTTTAGGCTGAAAGCACTCTACATGTAACAAGTATCAAAACCTGGGAAGGCAGTGAGATGTCAACAAGCAGATGATAAGAGGTATTCTATCCGTTTCTGCGTCGTGCATGATTCAAGCTGGGGGCCATCCAGTCAGAACGGGCAGTTTTCTGGCCAAAAGAAACATGCTACCACAACAGCAATTACAGCTGTGATCACTGCAATCACTACATACTTGCGCCCTGGATGTATTGACCTAACTGTCTCGAGCTTGGATTTTACATCTTCTAACTCTGTCCTGCAAAAAGTATCTGTAGCTTCTGTTGCAGTCGAGGACTTCACCACCTGATTGAAGCAGCAACAAAACCATAAATTATATGGATGCTCTCGGTCAACAAAATATCATCAAACACTTGCCAATTGTTTCCATGCACAAGCTATGTGACTATTTCTTCTGGATCATTAGTGAACTCAGTGAGCGAGATACGGATAAAATCCAAGGCAGGGACCCTAGAAGGGAAGAGATATGTCGGTTTCAGATTGAAGCAAAGCTAAGTCTCTTGACTACCCCATGTTTCCACTCTAGGAGAAAAATTATCCCAAGACTAAAGCATGGGACTTTCTATGGATGCCATCTACCTTGAAAAAGGTTTTGTGCATTGATGACTGGATGCCAAAGAGCTGACTCTGACTTCTAATTAGCGTAAGGCCTATTTTGAATACAACACCCCCCCCCCCCCCCAAAAAAAAAAAACAAAACAAAAAAAACCAGGGGGAAGGGGCGGTTGGGACCTTCTGTTTGGAAGATGGTCTAAACTTGGATATCATCAAAGTCAGAGGCTCTTTGGTAAAATGACATCACTATTAGCTTGGAACGCAACTGATTCTATCGTATCAATCTTAATCACATCTGAATTTCAATGGAGTACAACAGGTTGGTTATCACAGCAGCACAACCCAGGTCCCAGGGGTGAAACTACATTGGCCTCATGATAACACCCCCCCCCCCCCCTCCTTTTTTCCTTACAGAAGGAAACACAAGAATTGATATACTAGTTCTTGGCAGTTGGCTCTCGCAGTTAGTAACAATGCTATCCATCACATTTTAGGTTTTAGATATAGGACAATTAAGGTCCCTCCTTGAAACAAAATCTTAGCTTCAACCTTGGTACTATCCTTAACATACAAATACCAACTGGGAAATTGAACAAAAGCACTCTTGCATCAAACTGTGAACTATAGAGATTGTGAGTTGACTAATTGTCTGAGTCTGCAATAGTGTACAGATGAAGGCATAATCCCTTGGTCAAGTCAACTACAAGAAGAATCCCTAGATAGGATGTCTTGAGGTTTAGCTAGGGTCAGAGTGTTTGGTGGTTAGCTATCCTGCCAAAGTTTGAACCATATTCACTTTATAGTCAATTCAACATCAGCATCTCACCTGAGGAGAATCCGAAACTCCGTTTTCTCCTCCTCCACTTTTACCAGAATCCATGCAACACTTGGAAGAGGGAACCTCATTTTTCTCAGATTCAATTTTCATAAAACTGGAAGCAGCCTTGTTAGCCGCATGCAATCTTTCTACAAGAGCTCTATTCTCCCTCATCATGAAAGACATCTGCAGGCAGCCAATGTAGACAGCAACATCATAGAAATAAGACAAAATAAGAACATGAATATGTCAATGCTCAGCCACAAAAATAAAATCCATGCATAAATGAGGTTAAGGGTGTGTTTGGACTACGGAAAATATGATGCAAAAAAAAAAATCTCGTGGAGAAAAAATTAGGAAAAAAGATCAAGTAAAGTAAGTTTCTTTCTATTGATTGGTTTGAGTAAAATTTAGAAGGAAAAAAATTGATTTCCATTCAAATTTCTTTTCCTTGATCGGTTTAAAGAAAAATGCATTGGAAAAAAAATTGCATGGAAACTTGCAAAATATCAACTTATCTTTTTCTACATACAATGTGATTTGGGGCGGAAGTGGGGGGAGAGAATATTAAAATTGGATGTGTGAGAGAGAGTGGTGAAGTGAGAGAAAGGAGGGCGGGAGAGAGAGAGAGAGAGAGAGAAATATTAGAATGGGTGCGTGAGTGGGAGTCGTGGGAAGAGAGAGATATTAAAAGCGAGAGAGAGCCGTTAGAGATGAAGGAGAGAAAGATTGGCGTTTAGATCCAAATTTTTCTCTCAAATTTCCTCTCATTTGAACAGAACTTTTTATTCTTTGTTACCCCAAATTTTCCATAGACTTTTCCAACTATTTTTTTCCATTCCTTTTTCTTCAATCCAAACAACGAAACATTCTCATTTTGCAAATTTGTTTTCTTTCCACCCAATTTTCTGCAATCCAAACACACCCTAAGAGTATCCAACTTAACCATTAAACATAAAACCAAAAAATTCAATCAGAAAAGCACTAAGAAAAATTGCCTAATCAGGCAGCTATTGAATCCCAAATTCAGTGGCTTTTGGCACAGACTACATACAGTCAAAAGGTACACAAAATTCTGACTCCCATAAATCTCAGTCAAACAGAAGAAAATTAGTAGCAACAGATTTTAGAGTAAAAAATCTAAGAAGGTTTCCTTCGAAAGTGGTTGCAAATAGTGATTCAATACTATACAGTGTGCCCTCGTTTGACTTATAAGACTGAAAATGGTATGCTCCACAGTCCACAACAATAGCAACCATGGAAGAGCAGAAAATGAGGTCAATAAACTTTAGCAGTCAGATGAAATACTATAAACCAATAGCAGCGAAAGAGAGAAGGGCCAGAAAAACTCGCCAATTTCATCAATTACGGTTGTGACCTGCATTTTAAAAACAAGGAAAATACGATTTATATAACCTGCTTGTGGAGGCGCTCTCTTTCAATAGCCAGCTGCATAATCAAACCAGTAATCATCTGTGTACGAATATCAATATCCTTTGCAGTTGCCAGTTTTGTTTCTTCAGCTCGTTGCAAAGTACCTTCCAAGCATTCCAATTTACTCCTCAAAAAGGTTAACTCTTCATTAAGCTCTGCATTGTTTTCTGATAATATGATGCATTTTTCTTCAGCACTGTCAGCTCGGTCGTCTGCTTTTGAAACTTTGGACTTTAGATTCTCAATCAGAGCATTCATATCATTTATTGATGCATACAACATGCTTTGCTGCTCTTGACTAGCATCCACATAAGCCATTGCCTGTTGGAGCTGAATACTAGTCTCTGTTAGTTGTTTTTCAAGTGATTCAACCTTTTCTTTAGGGATGCAACTACTTTTCAAATGATCCAGTTCCTCAGTAAGTCCCTTGTTAGTTTCTACTAACAACCTGCATTCATCTTCAGCTTTCTTAGCTCTAATTTCTGCTATGACAACTTTCTCTTCCAGTTTCTTCAACTTTTCATTATTGTCATCCAAAGAAGCATTCTGACTTAGCAGCAACGATTCTGATGCTTTTAGCTGATTCTCCAAGGATATGACCTTCTCCTTCAGAGCCAAAGCCTCTGCACGATTCGTATCTGCAAGCTCCCGTAAGTTGGCCTCTTCTTTCTCAAGCTTCTCAACTGACTGCATACAATTATGAACCCGAGTGTTTAAATCACTCTCCCTCTGTCTTGCACAGTTGATAGTTAGTTGGCATAATTGAAGCTGACCCATTAGTTCTTTTGAAGTGCCCATCAACACAGTTGAGGCATTATCAGCCTCCAAGTAGCGGGCAAAGAAAGCTGCAGCTTCTTCTTCCATAGATAGGACCTCCCGTCCGGAAGAATGTAGCCCACGTTTCATCTCCTCTAGCGTTTGTGTGCATTCTGCTAGCTTATTCTCAAGATCAAGTTCTCTTGCTAAAGATTTCTCTAGCATCCTCAATATATGCCTCTGCTGTTCAGAAGTTTCCATCTTGAAACTTGCACTTGGGCTAAGAGAGTCACCACCCTCCAAAATCGCTACATCCTTCTCCTTCAGAGCTGTCAAACAATTTTTTGGAAAAATAGATTATGTATCTATGAATACTTGTTACTGGATACAAGGATGATAAAAGATAATCACAAACAATATGAAAGATGAAATACCTGTGTTTGTGAATGCTACATAGAAAAAGCTCTCATCAGTTGCCCGGAAAAAACAAATAAATAAAAACACAAACACACATTCACACACAGCCATGAATATTTTATAGCATTAATAAGCATCTGGAAACATAGCAATTTCACGTAAAGGGATCCCAACGTCACTTCACAGCAACATTAAGAATAAATTCACATAAGATGAGTTCTCATAGCCTATGAAGAGAAAATCAATTATAAAGAAGCATCTGAAAGTCGGAAATCACTTTTAAAGTTGCCTTTCAATCAGAATTCAGAGTGACCCAATCATTTGAAAGATACTGACACATTGATGTGGCAACTATTCCCCCCACCCACTCACATAAAAAGGGCCCTTTTCACCCTCAGTAGAATAAGAGATAAGTATGATACAAACCATAAACATAACAGCCTGAGAGCTATATTGTAATGGGTCACTTTCTGAGAAGTTTAAGAAGTACTTCAGGTAACTCATAGAAAAAAAAGAACTCATTCAAATGGAAAAGTCACTTACGGGTTTCCTCCCCATTAAATTTCGATATGGCCCTCCGAAACTTGGCAGATTGCACAATCAATTCCGAGACCTGCTCTTGTGATTGCTTTATCGATTCTTTAGCATCATGCAACTTCTCTTCCATTGCTGTAAAGGCTTCTCCCATATGGCTGTGAGCAGAAATCATCCCAGAAGCATTATTGGCTTCTCTCTGTTGTACGCAAATGAAGTTGGCAATCTCTGTCATCTCTGAATCAATAAAACTAGCTAAAATATCAAACTCGAGAGCCTTGGCAGCAGAGTCATCCAATGTTTCTTCCTTTTCCGAAGCAAAAGCTTCATAGTCAACCTCTCTTGCTCCTACATGCATCATAATTAGGTTCATGTTCACCAGCTTTTCCGCAATACAAGCTGAGTGTAGTTCAAGCCTAAAAAGAGCACGCGCAACCTCTCTCATCACCTCTTTATTAGAAGAAGTTCCCTCCGTTTTGCTGTTATTACTAGGAATTTCGACAATGTTACCACCAGGATCACCATCAGCTACTGAAACAGTTGTATCAGTAAGAGTACCCCCATCCATCTCAATAGTGCAGTACACAACTCACAACCTAGTAAATGATAGGCCAATCAGTAAGCTATTAAACTCACCAAAAAGAGCTAATCAAGATAATGAGAAAGAGTCCGATGGCAACAAAAAGGAAAACTATTCCAACTAAGTTTCTGAAAGGCAACTACAGCAATAACTGGAAGGTTCCCACTAGTTTTTTTTTTTTTTTTCAGGAGCTGTGTAGGTCACGGTCAAGAAGAAACCTTAAATGAGCTGTCAGACAAGTTGCCTCCTCCAACATATCCAAGAAACTGTTCTAGAACAAAACATGAATGATAGCAGGAATTGAACTGAATTTAATATTGTTTTAAGAATGAGATAGATCACAACTAAAACCCTAGAACCACCAATCAACTGGAAAGTGGTCATCATGTGCCAGATTTTGTCTGAAAATCTATTTAAAAAAGAAAAAGAAAAGAAAAAAACACTAATGAAAGAGAGTATCATAGACAGACACTAGACAGCCTTTATTTTTTCAGCTGAAACTGTTATCCCAGTCTGCTGGATACTCTCCGACAAACAAAAGAAAGCTGCAGGCAGAATGAGTCCACCAAAAAACAGTGCACAAGTGCACAACTACAATATGAGGAATCTAAAAGGACATGAAATAAAGCAGGAAAACTTATGAACAATAAGTCAGCAGATCTCAAATAATTCTGGTGCTGTAAATGAAGAAAAAGCTAGAAGACATAAACCAAGATGCAAGTGTTACAACACCATATACTTGAAAACAGTACCAGAATGTAACTAGACTTGCTCATGATGATCAAAATTAGCACCAAAGAGTAGTCATCTTCTATATGTCTCAACTCTCAACGAGAAAATTATGTTATGAGGTGTTAAGCTGGATCATGATCCAACAAAGCTGAGTATGAATAGACCACATTTAATAGCTAAAACCATTAAGAAAGCACCAAACGATCCCACCACACCACCAGGCCTAATCCTATAAAAACGAAGCAACAGAAGTGACCACTGAAAACAAACTGCTCACATAATATACACTCCAATGGGCGACCAAGCGAGTGAAAACAGACACCAGAAATCACAAATCCAAGGAAAAGAAAGATAAGCATGGATTACAATGTAATCTGGACATCAAGAACAAGCAAAAGCATATAAACTTAGCTGATCAGCAGAAGATGTAGTAATCCAAGTCCACAGAGAAGTTCAAAATACCATCTCAAAATAACACAAGCCAATCACCCAAGTTAAAGCTCTCACCATGACCAAGGGGCAATTCCTATAAATTCAGGATGGGTTTCAAGGCAATCCCCCTTGTAACCAAAAGCCCTTCCTAGTGGTAATAGTAATCACAACAGTTCTGGAGAAAGAAATGGAAATAAAATGACAGTTCAAAGACTTATATTCAGGGAATTGAAGAAATTGATAAAGAACAAAACTAAAATGCTATCATTTTTAAGCAATAGTTTCAACCCAAAAATTTTCTTCTTATAAACATTCCCCTTAATTTATTTGCCCCCCCCCCCCCCCCGCCCAAAAATCCGAAAGAAAAGTGGGTATGGGGAAGGAGTGATTACAGATATATGGATTTCGGACAATTGGGAAAAAGTTAGCAACAATAATTAATAAGCTGTCATCAGTCATCACTATCAACATCAAAAAACATGCTATCCTGAAATGGGATAAGAGTCCACATAAAAAACGAAGGCATGAACATAAGCATCACGCGAAAAATTGAGAGCCATATTGTCTCATTTCAAATTCTCTTCCGATCGCCATTGATCACCATCAACCGCAACCACATTTGTCCAAAAACCTCTCATCAATACAAAGACCCAGAAACAAATCACAAATTCATGAAAAAAAGAACAAGAGGAAGGAAATGGGGTCTGCCCAAAACCAATTTCGCTATGTACGATAAAAATTTTCAATAAAATGAGTTCTCCAAGCTAGGAATAAACTGCGAAATCAACCCGATGAACAAGAGCAGTAACATTGAAGTTTCAGGGTAGAAGAGTAGTAAAGACTGACCTTGGTAAGAAGATTTCGTGGTTGTTTTGAGAGAGAGAGAGTGGGAGTAGTTGAGCTTGCACAAAAATGGGGGAATCCGATCAGATGTGCAACCGAGTTGTATTTGCTGGGTCGAACTAGAAACTTTATTCAGAATTTCAAAAAGGGATTTAAAATTAAATTTAAAATTAAAATTTGGAGTAAAATGTTGTTGATAGTTTTGGTATTTTGACTAAGATGGTTAATAACGGAGAATGATACATTGATCTAGTGAGTCAGTGACCCACCCTAGGTAACAGATGACATGGATATGACGTGGCAGTTAATCCAGCTAGTGGTCTTCCGTTTTCATCTGCTCCCATCTCTCTCCCTAGGCGTGACATTGGGAAATAAATCTCTGCTACCCCTCAAAAAAACAAAAAAACCACTGCCCCAAAAATGAAAACCCTGATAACCCAAAAACCATCATTTCCCTTTCTCTTTCTCTTTCTCTTTCTTTAATTCAAACTTTTTGTTTCTTTGATTCAAACACCTCATTTTGTTTCTTCTTCTTTCTCTGATTCTTCATCGCCTTCTATTTCTCTTTCTCTGATACAATTCTTCTTCTACAGTTCTCTTTACACCCTGAAACTCCACCCTGATATCACCCCCACCATCTCCGGCGTGAAATCAACTTGAATTAGAGCAATTAGGAGAAATGAGCAAGTGAAATCAACATAATGTGAGAGATAAAATTTAGAAAAGGAATGCACCGATTTTGAATCTCCATTCTTTGTTGTGTATATTTCGAAAAATAAAAATTAATCTCCATTGTTTGTAGTGTGGATCCTGTTTACCCGTTTTTAGGGTTTGGGTGTGGTTTTTAAGTTTTGTCCCAAGTAAAATTGTATCTGGAAATTTAATTGTATCTGATTTTGGGTGTGGTTTTTTTCAACCTTGGAACATAATAATTGATTTGAGGATTTTTTTTTTCAGAACTGGAAATTGATTATTTTTCAGATCTCCTCCCTTCAAATTTGGCTATGGTTATCACTGACGAGAGAAAGTTGTTGATTTGAAGATATTACCGCAATTTTTATTTGGTTGTGGTAAAGATACGGAGTTTTGGGGTTCTTTTGGGGGAATTAGTCTAAATTATTGTATGATTAGTCTAAATTTGGCTATGGGGATTATTCGAATGATTAGTAAAAAATGTTGTTGATGACTGCCACGGTGATGACTGTCATTGACTACGCTATGGTGATGATTGTCATTGATTAGTCTAAATTGTGATTATTAATTGTTAATATGTTGACTCACTTGATCTTGAACATGAAGGAATTTGAGCTTGTTGACACTCGTAAGATATGGCAACATCATCAAGGAACTCGAGCTTGAACATGAAGGATCGATTATGTATAAAGTATCGATATTGTTGTGGTCGGAAAGCTGATTTGAATGTTTCAGCATCAAAAAACAACCCTAACTCATTGTACTTCAAATGCGATGTTTGTGATAGTTTTGTTGATTGGGTTACGTCAAGGGATGTAATTGACGATGGTTACTCCGATGCAAATTCTCGTCTTGACGATGGTTACTCTGGTGCAAATTCTCGTCTTGATAATATTGATGAAGTAAAGGAGTCTGTTGTAGTCCTAAAAGACTTGCATAAATAGTTGTATGATTTTTTTTTGTTTTAATTTGGTCAAGTTTGGTGGGATGTTGTATTTAGGCCCTGTTCTTTTCTGTGGTTGGTAAACTGCGGTGCCACAGCCTACCGCAGTTTGCCACAACCCACCACATTTTACCGCAAATCATTAATTTTCTCTCTCATAATTCCAATAACCTACCACAATTCCACCACAGCCACCACAATTTCACCATACCTCACCACTCTATTCCGCAAAATACCGCATAAAAGAACAGAGCCTTAGTATTACTTGTGGTGGTGTTGTTAAAATAGGGACAAATTATCCAAAACTAATGTATTGGTATTGAGAGTAATGTATTGTTGTTTATTAAACTAATGTATTGTTGGTTTTTGTTCACTTAGTTATGTCACATTCATCTACAAATTCTGATATGATTTTTGGTTTTTCATTCACTTGCATTTTCATCCAAATTAGACATATAGAACTATTGTTGGTTTTTATTCACTTGTTTATTTTTTATTCACTAGATTTCCATTGTTTGTTGAGCACATCTTTGTTATCTTATATAAGACGCACATAATATGAGAGGACTATGTGATGTTCAAACATGGATGATATCATGAATTGTTCCCTGAAATTCTGACTCAAAAGATGGGGGGCAATAAAGATTTAAATGCCCACGAATCAATGAACACAGTGTCAAATTGGATAAAACTGCCCTAGAATTGTACAAAAAAAAAAAGCAAAAAATGTCCCTTAACTATTAACTTATTCAATAACACCACTTAAGTTTCCATAAGAATAAAAAATGCCCCTCCATGGTATGTTTTTTGAAATAATTTGAAAAAGTAACAAAAAATAGGGAAAAGGAAAAAAATGTCTAGATTCTTCCTACCTTCCCTCCATTATTATTTGACAACACTCCATCCCTTCTTCTTCATCCACCCTACCATCCTAAAAGAACAAACTCTAAACCCTAAACCCTAAAACCCAAAACCCTTATACTGGCGTAGTCAACAGCGACATAAGTGAAGGAAGGTTGACTGGTGGTCGGAATTGGTTCAGGTCATCGATGCTGATGTTGCTGTAATCGATCAAAGGTAACCTAAATTTGTATGGAAGTCTAATTTATGGGAAAGATTGTAAATTTTTTTTTCGTTTTGGTTTGTGTTTTTCTAAAATTGAAACTGTTGAGAATCAATTTGATGAGATGTGGTTATGTTTGATGATTTCAACATAGTGAATGTAATTTGATGAGATTTTGATTTGCACAATGTTTTGGCAGAATCCAGAATGGCATTAAAAATATTATTGTTCTATGTGGGTGAATTTGTTAGGGTCCCCCATTTAGTTTACAGTGAAAGAGAGTGCAGTGAAGTGGTTTGTGACACAAATTATATCATTCTTGGTGATCTAAAGGAGATGGTTAAGAAGAGAGGTTACCTAGAGCAGAGCATAAAAAAAATAGCACTATGTTAAACCTGGTTGTCATTTAGAGAGTGGTTTAATTGCTATTAATGGAGACCATGAGATAAGGGAGCTTATGGAATTGTTGGTTCATAATAATTTTTTTTTTGTGTATATGTGAAGGTTGAAGAACAAAATATAACAAATCTAACGGTGCCCATAAGTAAGGGGGTGAAAGATTGTCAAGAGGGTGATGGATAGGGAGGGTGATGGTGGTGATGATGATGATGATGATGAATATTTTCTTGATGAAAATGTCAAGGAGTATACATATTGGGATTTTTCATGTGATAGTGACTTTGATGTTGATGATGAAGAGGAATTAGAAGCTAGGAATATGACTATTCAATTAAAAGAGGCGGTTGAAGCTGAGAGGGAGGCAATTGCAGATGAGAATATTGGTGAAGTTGAGGGTGAAGAGGTATAGGGTCATTACCATGATTCAGATAATACAGATAGTCTTGATGGAGTTGTGCTAAGAGATTTCCTTAGAAAAAAAGGTGGAGGTGACAAGAAGATAAATAGGATTGATGATAGGAATAAAAAAAGAAAGAAGAGGGTTAGGTATGGAAGATACCATCCCGGATTAAAAATGTTAAAGGCTGGCATGGTCTTTCCTGACAAGAAATCATTCAAGAAGGCAGTTGATGACTACAGGATTAGAGGGGGGTACAATTTGAGGGTGACCAAGAGTGACAAGGGCAGACTCCAATTGAAATGTTTGGGTGAGGGATATGAATGGATAATTTTTGCTTCCAAACTGAAAAATGTGTTGTCTTTTGAAGTGAAGACACTAGATAAGCCACACATATGCACACCCTTCAGTTTCCAGGCAGGGCAGAGGAAAATGTCAACTAAGTGGTTGGCAAAGAAATATGTTGATCTTTTTAGACTGCAACCTTCATTCAGAGGAAGGGATTCACAGGCCAAAATATTGAAAGACTTGAAGTTCAATGCAAGACTTTGCATATGTGTTAGAACAAAGAGGATGGCTTTGTCAACAATATTAGGTGACTATAGGACACAGTTTGAACAACTCAGGGACTACCTATATGAGGTGTGCAATAAGAACCCAGACACGATAGTGAAGCTGATGACAACCCTAAATGAAGAATAAAAGCATGTATTCAAGTTTCTATACCTATGTCCTGCCCCTTTAAAGCAAGGGTTTTTACAAGGATGTAGGAGAGTAGTTTCTTTGGATGCATGTTTCTTGAAAGGATTGTGGGATGGTCAAGTGTTTGTCGCTGTTGGTAGAGATGCCAATGATCAAATGTACCCTGTTGCATAGGGGGTTGGGCAAAGTGAAAGCAATGAGAGTTTGCGTTGCTTCTTGGAGGAATTACAAAGGGATTTGAACATCGGGGATGGTTTCAACTGGACTTACATTTCAGATCAGCAAAAGGTAATTGACCTTATATCATTGTAAGCATTGAAATTCTTTAATTTTTGATTTTTGGTTGATTGATTTAGTAATCATTGTGTTTTTCTTCTTTTGCATTTAGGGATTGGACTCTATAATAAAGGAGGCTTTCCCTAGAGCTGAGCATAGAATGTGTGCAAGGCATGTATATGCCAATTTTAGAGAGAGTTGGAGAGGTGAAGCATTTAGAAATGTTTTTTGGAGGATAACAAAGGCAACAAATGATTTCAATTGGAGATGTATGTGAATGAGATGAAGGGTCTAGATCCTAATGCTCTGGAATTTTTGAAAAATAAAGGTCTTGAACATTTCAGTAGAAGATGCTTTGGGACTTTTGGTCACTATGATTCTGTTGACAATAAAATGGCTGAGATTTTCAATGCATTTATCACTGAGGCTGTGTACCAACCAATATTATCCATGCTTAGAACTATTTTCAAGCTTTTGATGAAGAGGATTGCTCAGAAGAAATTATTGGCAAACAAACTTGAGGGTCCAATAGCACCTAGGATAAGGAAGAAATTGGATAAAAGAATTGACCATGCAAGATATTGGGAGACTGTGAGGGCAGGGGGAGGATTGTATAGTGTCATTCATGGAAGAGAGGAGTTTGTTGTTGATCTGAACAACAGAATATGCACATGTAGGTCTCAGGAGTTGAGTGGCATCTCTTGTATTCATGCAGTTGTTGTTTTTAGGGAAGAGAGACTGAAACCAGAGGTTTTTGTGCATAAGTGTTACTCACTACAACACTTAAAGACATCATACTCCCATACATTGAAGCCTACCAATGGGGAAGGAATGTGGCCCAAAGCAGTAGGTGACACAGTTTATGCACCTTACTTTAAGCCTAAAAAGAAGACAACCTCCAAGTACTTTAGGAGGCCAAAAGATGGGAAAAATCCTGGACCTAGTCACGGGAGAGTTAGCGGGGTTGGAAAAAAAAATGCATTGCTCAATTTGTGGAAATGTAGGTCACAATAGGAGATGTTGTGACAAAGCTCCTTCATCAGCATCTCAGCAATAAATAATATGAAATTGATGTGTTTTCTATTGTCAAGTTAATTTGACTTTTACACAATTTGTAATTCAATTAAACCTGTTTGTGCCATAGGGGAGACAACAAATGAATGGTACTGGCACTGATGAACCAAACTAGCCACCACTACCACCAAAACAACCACAAGAACAACCACCACCACAACAACTTGAGTCATAACCACCACAACTTGAGTCACCTCCACCACAACCTGAGTCACCACTTCAACTCCAATCACCACCACCATCACCACGCTAGTCTCCTCCAAACCAGCTATCACCACCACCACCACCACACCAGTCTCCTCCACACCAACTACCTCCAACACCACCACACCATTCTCCTATACACTAGGTATTACCAACACCACCACCCCCACTACTAGTAAGCCAACCAACACAACCCCCACCCCCCTCACTATCAAAAAGACCTTGGAAGTTGAAGGTACTATATCTGTTTCTTATATTGGTTTTTTAATTTGTTTATCTTGACTTTTATATTCATAATAATATTGGAATTTGAGTTTTATATTCATATTTTCAACTACAAGGTTGTTGGTGGGAAAACCTCACATTACGCTAAGAAGCCACGTATGACAGTCACACCATCAGAGACAAGGATCATCCTTCCCCCCAACTGCAAGCCAACAACTAACAAGACTACATCTGAAGCTGCTTGTGGCACTTCATCTATTGTTGTTGCTCCTGCTAATTCATCTGTTGCCCCAAAGATTGGCAATTCATCAATTTTGTCTTGGTTTACATGTTCTTCATCTTCAGCCAATGTCTCAGCTCCTGTAAATGATGCAACCACAACTGCTCCTCCCAAACCAAAAGGAATTGTAACTGCTGCCCAAAGATCAAATCACACAAGTCCACCAAGGAGATCTAGAAGGATCAGGACATTGAAGTTTCCTAAAAAAACTTACATTACCATAGACAAGTGATCTTGGTTAGGAGTTGTGTACATTTAGAGGAGTTTTGGTATCCATTTAACATTAGCAACTCATTAGTACAATTAATAGTGAACACAATATCTTTTTAATTTCAATATCTGTTCAATTCTTAAAATGCATTACCAAGAAGATCTTGAAGGAATGAGTTGTGATAATCCTCTACAAGGGAGTTGTGTACAATTTTGCATTTAACGATAGCAACTCACTAATATCCCAAAGGAGCAAACAATTTTGCATTTAGCGATTTATAAAATAAAAAAATAAAAAAATTGTTGTTAATACCAAAGTGTAACGACCCGGAAATTCAATTATGAAAACGTCAAAGTCAAACTAACGTTAACAGCGGAAGACTCATTTTTTTTCTTTTTATTTGGGCGTTACTGCCGTACCTCCTAAGAGATACAAGGCCAGAACAGAGATTAACAAAACATAGTACGAACTTCAAATTAACAACCGAAAGAAAACTTCGAATTCCAGAAATAACAAAACTAAACCTTAAACAGCTCAAGTCTAAACATAACTAAACTTTATTCTCAAACTTCTAGCTTCCAACTATCGAGCTCACTTCTAATGCCTGTTCCCATCACAAAAGTCTTCACCTGAAACAACACATTTACAAACATGAGGGGGGAAAACTTCAATAATGTCTACTCCTAACTGTCAAGACAGTTTAAAGATCATTTCAATTCATTTAGGGGAGAGGAACAAGTCAAACTTTTCACAACTCATTTGAATCCTAACCCATAAATAACAAAGTTCAGAAATAACAAGAGACCAGAAATAACCAAAGTCCAGAAATAATCAGAGATCAGAAATAACCAGTGTTCAGAAATAACCAGAGATCAGAAACCAACAGCACAAGCATTCAACTCAGAAAAACACAACATTCTAGAAATCTCAACTGACTTTTCAAACTCAGAATCAGACATCAAAAATCAGAAACCAGAAACAGATTTGCCTATCCCCAGAGTATCAGAACTTAGAATCAAAACAGGATCTCAAATCCTCAGAATCAGAATATGGATGGCCAGTCCTAGAAATAGAATCAGATGTGTGCACAATCTCAAAAATACATCGGGACTCCCCGATCTCTTGATAACTCCCCTACAGGAACATATCCTGGTCTTTGGGTCGTTACCCGCAACCCGCTTATGGTTTCACTTTGATTATTATTATCTTATGAAGTTCAGACGTCAGACTTTAAACAAAAATCCAACCCAGTTTCCAAAACCGACATAATAAAACTCAGAGTTTAAAAGACTGCCTAGTTTTACTTAACTCAGAAAATAACTCACAGACATCCAAATCAGACAGTCTAACTTTACAGAAAATCCCCGTGCGGGATGCATGCTTCATAGAACAGATTAAAATCACAAAACAAATAAAAGAGCATCCCAATAGGGATTATGACATAGACATTACCTGAACAACTTCTCTTTACTGCAACACTTACACATGAGAGCTAACTATCGCGTCGTCTCGCTCGGACCTAGAATTCGAATATAAACTTCTAAAATTAATACTCTCTAGCTATGATAATTAGTTACGCACGAATCCTACCCTACCCCAAACTTAACATTTTCTTATTAGTTAGTTAGCCATGTAACGAGCGTAACTATCACGAAATCACGAACATCACAACACACCTTTTCTAAAGGTAAAATAATAAAATCGAAACAACGCATAAAACCATAACTCGACACTGATACTTTAATAGTAATATTAACAATGGGTTATGAACGTAATATTTATATTACAACATAACAACACAACAAGGTCTAATCACCTTCAATTTTAACCAAAATGAAATCTTTTCAAGTAAACTCAATAATAACGTAATAATCACATACTAATAATATAAATACATAAAGTTTGAACTTTAATTTAAAAAAAATACGTTATGAGACCTACAAACTAGTAAAAGGGGGGTTTTAAACGATATTCAAGTAATTACAACATACTTTGTAAGTACACAACTAATAAATAATTTAAAAATCTAATAACTCATGAATAAAATTATAATTAAACAATTTACTTATGACATATAACTAGTAGAGAATTAAACCATAAATCTACTTAATAATTCAAACAATATTAACTTGAACGAAAACTTGCAATAAACTTAAACTCTAGTTCCTGTTATAAATCATACATACAACAATTCTAATAAAACATGTTAACCATACTAATTCTTCAATCATAAACACTTACCTATTAACAAATAAAAAACAGAGACTAACGACATTATTAATCATAATAATCACGCATAAAACAGAAACAGAAACATATAATATTTGTAAATTATTTCAAATAAATTTTCATGAATTAACTCTAATCAAACACTAAAAATAATTTACATGACATAATCAATAGCCTAATATATATATGACCAAAGATTACTAATTTAAACAACAAAACTTAACACTTAATAAGATCAGATTAAAACATGACATACATATATGATTACCACAATTAACTCAGACTATAAGCAATTAATAATAATCATAAACATAATAGTAATGATAATAAGAAATTAATCAACAAAAGAAATAGTTTAGGATTACTAGGGTTTACGTTGAGGTGTACTGGGCAAAACGGGTGACAGTCAGGAGGAGTTCGGCGGCGATGCTGGCGTCGGTTTGTGGGGCCCCGTCGGTGATCGCGGTGGTTGGAGTCGTGGTGTTGGCCGGAGCGGCAGCGAATCCCGTTAGCAACAACAGCAGCAGTAGTATCCTCTCGAACTGGTAGCGGACGGTGGCTCCGACGGTCGTGCGGTGGTCGCGAGGTGCGGCGGCGATGGCCTGTGGTGCACAGCAAACACGAATAGAGGGAAAGGGAGAGGGACGAAAACAGAGGGAGAGAAGAAGGTCACGGTGGTTCACGGTGCTGGTGGTGTGCGACGACGGCGGCGGCGCGATGGTGCATGGCGATAGCGACTGCCGCGGCTGGGTGTTGGACAACAGGGACGGTGGTGGTGCTGCGGTGGTCGGGCAGAACAAGAACAGAGCAGCGAGAGGGGTTTTATGGGGAGTCGATTTGTGGGTCGGTGGCGGCGGAAAAAGGCAACGGCGACGAACTTGGTGGTCGGAAATGGAGAAGGAGGTGAATGAGGAGAAGAAGTAGGAGGAAGATGGAGGAGTAGCAGGTGGTCAGGGTGGTGCTGGCGTTGGGCAAAAGAAGAAGCAGCAGGGGAAAGAAGGAAAATAATAGAGAGAGAAAGGAAGAAAGAAAGGAGAGAGAAGGAGAGGAACGTTGTAGGGGGGGTGATGTACAGTGCACATCAGTTAAAAGGAGAAAGGGAAGAGAGAGAAGGGGGGGGGGGGGGGAGGCGTGTAGGAGAAGATAGGAGGGAAAAATAATCTGGTTCAAAATTTTCAAACGGAAGGAAATTAGGGTTATTTTAGAGGGAAAAAAATTATGTCAGAGAGTTAGTAAAAAAAAACCTAGATTTATTTAACACCTCTCATAAAAACTCTCTCCTAAAAACAACTTTTCTAAAACGGATTCTACAAACTAATCTTAATAAAATTAACCGATAACCAAAAATTCCCTAACTGATATTTTTCAGTTACTAAAAAATCCAAATATATATTTAACAGAAAGAGAACTTCCCTAACTGATATTTTTCAGTTACTAAAAAATCCAAATATATATTTAACAGAAAGAGAACGCACGACAGATAATTTAGCAGTAAACATAATAACATTTTTCGGGGTTTTACACAAAGGGACTAGTGTTTTAATAAATAGCCAGTATGGTCAATGAAGGGTTTCGAACCCATGACCGGCCACATGCAACACCAACATCCTACTAGATGGCCTAAGTCATTTCTCTGCTGACTTTTCGGATCATTCTAAATATAATGCTATTAAATCTTCTAGTAACTCAAGTATATGTTCAACTTTTCATATCATTTCATCTCTTTTTTTTTAATCACCAGTGCTATGTTTTTTCATATCATTTCCTCTGTAAATCTCCATTTTTGATCTCTCACATTGGTTCATCTATTTTCTATTCACTAGTCTAGTTTTAATCACCAGTTCATTTTCATTCACATTAATTCCATTTTCTATTTTCTCTGCAAATCTCCATTTTTAATTCCTCTATTTTTTCATAAACAATTTCTATAATAATATGTTCTAGTTTAATTTCCATAATAATTCCTTCTAAATACATACATTGGCACAGATTCAGGGGCGCGCCATAGCAACCCCACACATGAAGCTCAACAACACCAATAGGGCAACAATAATCTTCAACTGTTTGTTCTGGACCTCTACAGCAGCCTTAAGCTCATCGCTTAATTCTGCCACCATCTGCTCAGCTTTTTTCAGATCATCTTCCAGCGTTTTCCTCTTCTCCATGACCTCCTCCACGAAAGGCTTGAGGGCATTGCAGATGTTCGGATCGACAGAGCTCTGATCGAAGGGGGTGCCATTGATTTGGAGTGGGTGATTGGAGATGAATGACATTTTTTGAATAGAGAATGAAGGAAGTGGATGATGATGAACAAGAAGAAGATAGTTGATGGGCAGTGTTTACAATACTTCATGGGCATATGCTGCTTTTAAAGAAAATTATGGAAATGGTGAACAGTAGTATGTTTTGTGTGAAATGGGGCTGACATTAATTGAAAATGGTGAATGCCCCTGACTGAAACAAGGCGAAGAGGAAGCAACCTCCTCCCTCAAATAAAGATGCTTCTCCAGTAAGCATCCGTTTTCAATTTTTATTTTTTATTTTTTTGGGTAACTTGAAAAATTGTTGGGTTAGCACTTACCTGGGATAACAGGTAAAGATACCTCCTCACTCTTCTTCTTTTTCCTGCAATGCTCCAACTTCTTCTTTCATCATCCATGGTGGAACCCAATGTTTAGAGGAAGAATGAAGAGTTCAACAATTAAATTAAGCCCCAAACTATCTTTCTCCATGGTGTCGAAAATTACCACTTTACCGGTTGTAACCTATACAGACTGAAAATAAATCAAAAATTTGGTTTTTAAAATTTGTGAACTGAAGACAGAGATGCATGATTTTTTCTCTGTCTCTCTTTTCCTCAACCCTTCTCCTAAATCCTCTCAAGAACTCTAAAATATGGATGAAAATTGAAATTTGTGCAAGCAAAACTGAAAATTTTCGTATGATTGTGAAGAAGGCACTGTAAAGACAATACTTGAAAGACAATCAAAGAGGTACGTTTTTTAGGGTTTTGCTCAAACAAATCAATAGAACTGGGGATGGGTTGAATGGGTGATTACCATGAAAAAGAAAGAAGTGGATGGAAAGAAAATGGGGAGGGGCTTCTAGATGGAAGAAAAAAAAATAAAGGCTTATTATTATTATTATTATTATTATTATTATTATTGTGAAAGAAAATGGGGAGGGGTTTACAGATGAAAGAAAATGGATATATTTTTACTTTTTTTAATTTAAAACTTTAAAAACTTATTGTTGTTGCCGTTGTTATTATTATTATTAATATTATTATTATTATTATTATTGTGAATCTCAACTATTCATAGCAGGTCAAAGTTCTCTAATTAAATTGCCCTTGAACTTGGCAAAACTGTCAAAATTGCCCTTGAAATTTTTTTTTTTGTCAATAAAATACCCTTAAACCGGTTAAACTAACTAAATTGCCCTTTTGACCCGATATTACAAGTTTCAAGTGATTTAGTCACTTATGTGCAGGTTAATTCGTTTTTCCTCCTTAATTATGTTTGACAAATTAGATAGCTGTCTTAAACCCGCTGGTCCCCTTTTATTTCGTCCCTTCCCTCTATTCAATTTAACAATTGCAACCTTTTATGAATGCAAGTTTTACACCAAATCAAAACATACCAATCTGATCAATGTTGTTCCATTCTTTCAGAACATGTTTTATACCAAATCAAAACATACCAATCAAAACATACCAAATCAAAACATACCAATAACTGTTAGAATTAAGGACTTGTGATGTTTTGTATTTATTTCTTTGAGGTAGTTTTTGTTAATTGACTGTTGTGCATTCTTTGTATTTTCTTTATTTTCTTTGTTCTGTTTTGGGGTGTTCTGGGTATAAATACCCAGCTCCTGCTTCTCTTTTCTTAGGCGATTTACTTGTATTCATCAAGTCAGAATATTACGTCCTCATTCTTTTCTTCAATCGCCTTCCTTATGTTTTCATTTTGCTAAATTCATCAAAAGCAAATCTTCACATGGTATCAGAGCCTACAAAGGCTAAGATCCGTCTTATTCCCTTCTCAATTCCTTCTCCACAATGAGCGAAACTCCAAAACCACCAAAACTTCCTTTTGTCCCAGAACCATGCGACCCCCTTTACATTCATCCCTCCGACCAGCCCGGATGCCCCTTGTCGCTGAGCTTTTTGCCGGCGATGAATTCGACACTTGGAAGAGATCGGCTATGGTCGCCCTTTCCGCCAAGAACAAAGTGGCTTTTGTCGATGGTACTCTACCTATGCCAAATGCAGATGACCCGCGTCTTCCCTACTAGAGAAGGGGGAACGACATGGTCCTTTCTTGGATACTCAATTCACTCCAAAAGGACATTCGGGACAGTGTGTTGTATTCAACAATCGCACAAGACTTATGGAATGAGTTGATAGAGAGATTCGCCCAAGCGAACAAAGCAAAATTGTATTCCGTTCAGCAGAAGGTGTCGAGACTCTCTCAAGATTCAATGGATATAGCAAGTTACTTTACGAAGGAAAAGAAATTGTGGGAGGAAATGGGGGCAGTCAACAATTTTCCAGTCTGTCAATGCGGCAAGTGCACATGCGAACCTAAAATCAATAGACAATTTGAGGGTTTTTTTGAAGAACAGAAGCTTCTCCAATTCTTGATGGGTTTGAATAGCAGCTATACAAGTGTAAGAGGAAACATCCTGATGATGAGTCCTTTACCGTCTTTAAGTTAGGTCTATGCCATTTTATCCCAGGAAGAAAAGCAAAGGCAGGTAAAAGACCATGCCACTTTCTTGTCCGATTCAGCCTCGTTTTATGCCAACAAAGCCCCTCAAAGGAATCAATCAGAGATGAGAAGTGCTGAAAAGAAGCAAGAAACGAAGAAAGAAACCTTGTTTTGTCATCACTGCAAGAGAACGGGCCATACTATAGACAGGTGTTTCAAAATCCATGGGTATCCTCCCAGGAATGAAAACCAGAGCCAAAACCAAAATCGGCAACAATACAGGACCCCTCAGCAGAACAACAGAAAAGCTGCCAATATTGCCTTGCAAGAGCCGGATAGGTTAAACTCAAAAGAAGAAAACACAGGGTCTTCTTCTTCTCTCAAGATAAGCAAAGATCAGGCTAAACAGCTTTTACATCACCTTTTGGATACTCTTGGCAGTGAAACATTGTCCTCCAATCTCCACATAGAAAGTGACTCAGCATCAGGTAATATCCAAAACACTTCTTTTATACATATGTCTAATACAGTTGCATGCTATAGCAAATTAAGTGAAAATGATTGGATTTTGGATTCTGGTGCTACTGATCACATGAGTGGTAATAGGAATGCTTTGACATCTTTGAGAAATCTGAACAAACCTGTTAGCATATTGTTACCTGATGGAAATGAGATCACAATTAATCAAGCTGGCAAATTAATCCTTACTGGAAACATAATCTTGAATAATGTCTTATATGTGCCTCCTTTCAAGTTCAATCTGTTATCTGTTAAAAACTTATGCAAACAGCTCCAATGTAGCATTACATTTAGTGAAAATAAATGTCTAATGCAGGCCCCTTCATTGAGGAGGCCAGTGGTTCTTGGTAAGGAGGCGGATGGACTGTATTTTCTGGACAAAAGGTTATTGGAAGATCAGTATATTTCGGGGGATATTAGCAATGGCAAAACTGTAGACAGTAATCAAACTCTTGCATCTGTTAAAAGCAATTTTTTACATCAAAGATTAGGACATATGTCAAAGGATAGGATGAAACTGATACCTACATGTATATCTTTTCCAGATTTTGATTCTAATAAATGTGATGTTTGTCACAAAGCCAAGCAGAAATGTCTACCCTTTCAGAGAAGTACAATCTCATCTAGTAGATGTTTTGAGTTGGTTCATGTTGATACATGGGGCCCCTTTCATGTTACTAGCCATTCTGGGCATAAATACTTCTTGACTATAGTAGATGATTATTCAAGGTGCACTTGGACTCACCTCATGACCACTAAGCAAGAGGCTTTCAGCTTATTGCAGTCCTTCATTGCTATGGTGGGTAACCAATTTGATACCAAAGTTAAAAAAATTAGGTCTGACAATGCCTTAGAAATAGGGAAAAGCAATCAGGCTATTGAATTCTTTACTGAAAAAGGAATTCTACACGAAACAAGTTGCACCCAAAGACCACAACAAAATGGAATAGTAGAGAGGAAACATAGACACTTGTTAGAAGTAGCACGAGCCCTTATGATCCAATCTGGTATGCCTTTAAAGTTTTGGGGGGAAAGCATCTTGACTGCCACCTACCTTATAAATAGAATGCCCACTCCCTTGTTAGCCAACAAAACTCCCTTTGAGGTGTTATTTGGGAAAAGGCCTCCATATGACCATTTAAGAGTCTTTGGTTGCCAATGTTATGCTAGCACTCTAAAGCAAGGTAGAGACAAGTTTCAAGAAAGAGCAGAAGAATGTGTATTTATTGGGTACCCTCAAGGGAAAAAGGCTTACAAACTCTACTCTTTGTCTTCTAACAAGTTCATTGTCTCTAGGGACGTTGTCTTTAATGAATCAATTTTTCCATTCAAAAATAAAAACACCCCTGAACAAGGCTCCATCTTTGAACCTACTGACTATATTTTTTCTGACTTCCCTTATCATACCCCTAATGCCAATGATATTTCAGAGAATTTAGAAATTAGTCAAACTCAGCAACAAGACAATGAAAATCCCAACAGCGATGTTGTCTCCCAGCCATTGAGGAGATCTGACAGAACTCACAGACCACCCAACTATTTGAATGACTATGAAACCTGCTTGTCAAGTGTTACTAACCTCCATTACCTTCCAAGAACTATATCTTTTTGTGTTGGTACTAACAATGATGCAGGACTAAGTAATTACTTGGACACCCATGAGCCATGTTCTTTTGATGAAGCCAGCCAACACCCTGGTTGGAAACAGGCAATGGAACAAGAGCTAACAACCTTGCATGACACAAACACATGGGAGATAGTGAGCCTACCAAAGGGAAGAAAACCCATAGACAGCAAGTGGGTTTACAAGGTCAAACTCAAGGCTGATGGGAGCATTGAGAGATTGAAAGCCAGACTGGTCGTGAAGGGTTTCACACAGAAGGCTGGAATCGACTACAATGAGACCTTCTCCCCAGTAGTCAGGATGACAACCATTAGGGCCTTGATCTTAGTAGCAGTAAAAAGGGGTTGGAAGCTTCACCAGTTGGACATAAACAATGCCTTCCTCCATGGTGATCTACATGAGGAGATTTACATGAAGATTCCAGAAGGTTTACACAGCAACATCCCTAAGGCAGTCTGCAGGTTAAGAAAATCCCTATATGGATTAAAACAGGCCTCGAGGCAATGGTATGCGAAGTTGACTGAGGTTTTGTATAAAAGAGGGTATAAACATTCGGACAATGACCACTCCCTTTTTTATAAAAGAACAGGTGACAAATCTCTCTTCCTGGCTATCTATGTTGATGATATCCTCCTGACTGGAAATGACACAAAAGAGATGGAGTCTTTGAGGTTACATCTGGATAAAAATTTCAAGATCAAGGACCTTGGTTTAGCTAAGTATTTTCTTGGGATGGAAATTGTAGAGGTTGCGAGAGGTGCAGTTTTGACACAGAAAAAATTCACTAAGGAAGTTTTACATGAATTTGAAGCAGAAAATTTGAAGCCAACTGTTTCACCCATGGATATCAATGTTAAGTTGTCTCCAGATTATGGTTCTCCTATCACAGATCCCTCTTTGTATAGGAAATTGATAGGAAAACTGAATTTTCTGGTTAACACCAGACCAGATATAGCTTTCACCGTGCAGCACTTAAGTCAATTTTTGAAGAACCCAACAGATTGGCATTGGACTGCTGCCATTCATGTTTTAAGATATTTGAAGGGAAATCCTGATTTGGGAATCATGATGCACAAGGATGACGATTTCAAGCTTCAAGGGTATAGTGATTCTGATTGGGGGGCGTGTAAACATAGCAGAAGGTCTATAAGTGGCTTTGTGATTTTCCTTGGAAACACTTTGATTTCATGGAAATCAAAAAAGCTTGCGAAGGCTGGTTTCTGAGTTAGCTTGGTTAAGTCGATTGTTTACTGAGTTTCAAGTGTACTCCATTACTCCAATCCCTATTAAGTGTGATAGCCAGGCTGCAATTTACATAGCACACAATCCAGTTTTCCATGAGAGAACTAAACATGTGGAGATAGACTGTCATTTCGTTAGGGAAAAGGTTGCAGATGGGTTAATATTACTCAAGCATATTCCTACGAATCTACAATTGGCGGATATCATGACGAAAGCTCTTCCGGGGACAAAACATCATGAAATTCTGGGCAAATTGGGTTGTTCTTCACCCACCAATTTGAGGGGGGGGTGTTAGAATTAAGGACTTGTGATGTTTTGTATTTATTTCTTTGAGGTAGTTTTTGTTAATTGACTGTTGTGCATTCTTTGTATTTTCTTTATTTTCTTTGTTCTGTTTTGGGGTGTTCTGGGTATAAATACCCAGCTCCTGCTCCTCTTTTCTTAGGCGATTTACTTGTATTCATCAAGTCAGAATATTACGTCCTCATTCTTTTCTTCAATCGCCTTCCTTATGTTTTCATTTTGCTAAATTCATCAAAAGCAAATCTTCACAATAACTATCAACAATATACCAAAACAGAACAAGAATAAAAAACAGAAAAAAAAATTGACAACTCCAACAAATTTGGTGCCCAAAGGAAGGATTTCATTGATTTAGCAAGCATCATATATCATCCATCATTATTTACAAACTAAACCCTAAATTAAAACCTAAAAAAACTAAAACTAACCCTAAACTTAAACATCATCCATGGCATATGAAAACAGAGTATGCCATGGGCAACCAAAATAACACCCAGACAATTGTCCATTGGTGGGCTACTAAAATTTCTAGTAACCACACCCAAAAAAAAATTCATTCACCACCCATAAAAGCTAAAAAAAAAAAAAAAAAAAAAACCAATTCCACTGTTGCTGCTTGCTTGCTTGCTTGCTTGACCTTGCTTGACTTGACCTTGACCTTGACCATTCCCCCTCCTTCTGTAGCATCACCCCCACCACGACCACCATCAGAACACCCATCAACATCGAGACTTCTTGAGTACCCAAACTTGGTGCTCTGCATCAATGAGTTGGCCCATTATCTCCTCATGTTCTCTCCTCAACTTCGAGAGTTTCCTTGTGATCATTGACGATTCAGCAGCTAATGTTGTGTTTCTGATAACGGTGCCACAACAGGGGTCCTTAGGGTTGCACACAGGGGGTCATCAACCCAGTCGAAATACTCACACCCTTGGGGGCCGCCATGAAACCTGCAACGTGCAAACCTCCTGAATGGGTTCGATGGTGTCATTACACCCGAACCACACAAGCAGGTCCTGTGCGTGTGTGAGTAACAAGGACATGATTTATAGGCTATGACCTAGGCATGGTCGACTACACCATCATCCATTTTTGTGGGGAGGGAAGGGAAAAAACTAAGAAAGTTAGGGGCTTGAAGAAGAAGAAGAGGAAGAACAGACGAAGAGGAAGAAGAAGATGAAGATGAAATGGGGATGGAAGGGTTTTTAAAGAAAAGGCTTTGAATTTTAACGGGTGCTGGTTAACTTATTAACCACATCATCGTCGTCATCATTACAACCCTATCACGTCTAATCATCATTAAAACACCACTTCCCCGTAACAAGTCACTAAAAGGTCATTTTCATCCAGGTTTCCCATTTTAAAGGTATTTTATTAACAAAAAAATATTTCAATGGCAATTTTGACAGTTTTGCCAAGTTCAAGGGCAATTTAATCCAAGAACTCTAGCAGGTCAAGTGGTATTTTTGACATTCCACAACAATTTTATTGTTTTTTTTAACCTCAAATAATCTATGGTGGTATTTTTGACATTGTAAGATAGTTTAGGATTATTTTTGTGTTCAACTCTTAAATTGTTTTTAACATGAAATAAAATATTTAACAATGGAATTTGAAAAACAGGTAAATTAAAGCTGATTAGACAAACTAAATGGGTTTTCTTCCTTGGTAACCTCTCAAAAAAAAATTTTGGTTCCAAAATACCCCCAAACTGTTCAAAATTTAACTTGAAATAAAATACGTCAAAATTGCCCCTCAATTTTTTTTGGTTCCAAAACACCCCCCAAACTGTTCAAATTGTGAACTGAATGGGTTTTCTTCCTTGGTATCCCAAAAACTGATTAGACAACTGCTAGGGTAGTTAATGATGAAATGAATCCCTCCGATTTTCCCCTTCTTATATCCCCCACGTCACCACCATCAAGATCAGTCATCTTCTTCATCCTTCTTGACCATTCCTTTTTTCTTCATCCTCCTTCCACTCATAACAAATTTCTTTCGTTCTCTCTTAATTTTCCGACAATGGATGGCCACTAACTCACAAACAATGGCGCACCCAAGTCATGTAAAAGTTTCCCCTGCTTCTTCGCAACCCTTTTACCTATATTTCGGCCTCAGATGCACTTTTCACTTC
Source organism: Portulaca oleracea (assembly GCA_029582165.1). Classification (NCBI taxonomy): domain Eukaryota; kingdom Viridiplantae; phylum Streptophyta; class Magnoliopsida; order Caryophyllales; family Portulacaceae; genus Portulaca; species Portulaca oleracea. The sequence goes on along the minus strand of CM055878.1, from coordinate 4,140,007 downwards.
TTGTTTGACACGAAGAACCCATTCCGTCGCTATGTCCAGTGCAGAAACGCTGGCACCCTCCAGGGTTGCGACTACTTTGAGTGGGTAGACGACGAACTTTGTCCCAAGATTAGGTGTCTCGCCGCTTCCTAGATTACGATGAGCGAAGCCCTAGCCAGAGACTTGACTGTCACTGAGGAAAAGCTAACCCGTCTGCAGGAGGAGAATGAGGAGTTGTGGGAGATGCTCATGAAAGCGAAGACAAGGGTGACTGACTTGAGGAGATCGCAGAAGTTGTTGCATCTGGTGGTTGTCACTTTGGTGGTGATGGTGGTTGGAGTGTTTCTCAACTGGGCTTGATGGTGGTGGTTTATGTCTATGGATGATTTCTTTCAGTCTTTGGGTTTTTATGAATTGTAGTCAAGAACAATTTTGTTTTGTTGTCAAACCAAATTAATTGGTGAATGCGTTTTGTCTGTTGGTTTGGCAAGTATTAGGGGTGGAATGCCATGGGTAGAAAATGTAATTATCATCCTCTATTTTCTTAGGGTTTAGGCACCCATGGCAATGATGAATGATGGGGAAAAAACCTTTAGTAAGTTGTTCATTTTGGTCTGCCATTTTGCTCCCATGGTAGTGAAATGTTATGAGTTTTCAGTAGTTTTTTTAAAGGGAAATTGGATTCTAATAATATGAACTTTTGGCCATATAAGACTTAATAATAGAAACCTTTGATTTGGTGATTAATAATATAAACTTTGACCCCCTGTTGCCCCGAACAGTACGCCAACGAGTTAAGTTAAACTTAACTCGGTGACGATCCTAGCTGGCGGCGGAGGCACGTTCCCTTTGTATTTTGACCTTGCCATATCATCCGTTGACTTAAAAAAAAACGTCAGCTCAGCCTTATTATGTATATCTACTCTATTTCTCTCTCTCTCCTTTTGATAATATGTCATCTTCAACTACCATTATTGCAGAAAATTAACTCTCCTTCTTTAATTTTCCTCCATCTCCCTCCTTCCTCGTCACTCATCACAACCCAGATCTGTCTCTCAAAATTTTTTCTCATCTTCTGCAAATCTCTTTCCTCTAATTTTGAATTTCGAACTGATGAAGTGAGATGGATGTTCGAGTGGGGCATCCTCTGGGTGGATTGCGAACGATGGAGGCATAAAGTGTGAGCATGGTCTACCTGCTGTGCATAAGATTTGTCGAAGGGGAGAAAACGTTGGGTTAGGATTTTACGGATGTCCTATGTGGAAGGTAAACCCTAAAATTTGTTGTTTTGTTATGGATTTTCGTATATGAGGGCTGGGGCCTGGGGGTTGAAATAGGTTTTTTTTTTTTCAATTTTGGGTTTGGGTTTAGGGTTTTCCAGAACATGTACTAACTACTGGTTCTAGTTTCAGTTGAAGCACCGTAATTGTGCATTCTTCAAATGGGAAAAGGATTTGGTCGAGGAAGTTGAAATTAGTTTGGTGAAGCAGAACAAGATGTTGAAGGAGAGGATTGACCAATTGATGTGTGAAATTGGAACAGTTGCACACTTGAAGGAGGAGAATTTAGCCTTGAAGAAGAAACTTACAAAGGAGAAAGAGAAGAGGATGAAGGCACATGAAGAAATTGTCATGTTGAAAAAGAAGGCCTTTAACAGGTATGCCATGGAGGTTATTGGATTAGTTTTGGGGCTGTTACTGGTTGTTCTAATTTCAAAGAGGATGTAAGAGTTGGGTGGGTACAACGTCAGGTTATGAATCTGAACTTTGTGGGGTAGTGTAGTGTGGGGTAGTGTGGATTTTGTGGATGTAAGTATTGGATGGGTGGCTGTAGTAATTTGGCGAACAATGAATTGCAAATTGAATGAAGGGATCTGTTGCATTAATAGTCATATGTTGCATAAATGAGTTAGGTACAAGCTGATACATTTGTTGTCAGTGACTGAGTTCTTTACCTTGACAATTTGTAACAGAAACAGTGTGTCCATCACATTAAATTTAAAACTTCATATTACTCAGACAGAAATAGACATAAGTTCATATTATTATTACTGACATAATATAACGTTCGTATTATTCAGACATTGTTTAATAGAACTTCATATTATTAGAAGTATGAATCAAAAAAGTTCATGTTATTGAGACTTTAATTATTAAAAGTTCATATTTTTGACAATAGATGTTTTTAAAGTTTAGATTTTGTTACATACATATATAAATGACAGAGTAATATCAAAACATATGATTAGATTGACTGAACCACATCATCCAAATTACATCAAAAGATTCAAAAAATTACTAAGGGGTACCCTAACTTTTGGTGAAATGTTTTTCTGGTACCCCAACTTTTAAAAATTAATTTTGGGGTACCCTAACTTTTAGAATTAGAAATAATTAGGTGAATTTCCGGCCATTGATTTGAATCCACCGGTGAGTTTTAGGCGGGAAATTAATTAAGTGTCTTTGTGGACGAAAATGCCCTTTGTTTTTGTGGACGAAAATGATTTGAATCAATCGGAGTTTCGCCGGAAATTCACCTAGTAATTTCTAATCCTAAAAGTAAGGGTACCGCAAAATTAGTTTTGAAAAGTTAGGGTACCAAAAAATTGTTTCTTCAAAAGTTAGGGTACCTCTAAGTAATTTTTTGCAAAAGATTCCATGAGTTATAATCCAAAATGACATCAAACAGTGCCTCAGATACAAGTTCTTTTATCTAATTACAACAATCTAGAGTTTTTAATGTTGCTACAAAAACATCAAAATGGAAGCATCCTTTAAGCTTTGAAAACATAATCTTCTTCCAGCAAAAAAAGTGGGTGGTGGCATGGAGAATGTTTAGGTTTCTGATGCCCCACTTTGTTGACCATGTGTAGAACTGTGCCCACCATTCCCTTATGTTTGTGGTCCTCCACCAGCAACATCACTACCACCTAACCAATGGAAAAGTGGGGAAACTGGTTTAATTTATAAACTCTAAAAATTATTTTTTTAAAAAAAAAGAAAGGATTATTGGATGATAATACACTGAACTTTAAGGGTATTGGACAATAATGCACTGAACTTTTCTCTTGGACTCTAATACACCGAACTTTGAGGGTATTGGACAATAATGCACTCAGACCAATTCAGCTGGTGGTTGACGCGGTGGTTGTCCTACTTTGAGGTAACTTTTTTCTATTTTTTTCCAAAAAAATATATTAGGCATCATGCTTATGTGTACTTCCTTACACGACAAAATTTTTTTTCTAAAAAAAAATAGAAAAACCACACCTCAAAGTAGGACAACCACCGCGTCAACCACCAGCTGAATTGGTCTGAGTGCGTTATTGTCCAATACCCTCAAAGTTCAGTATATTAGAGTCCAAGAAAAAAGTTCAGTGCATTATTTTCCAATACCTCTCTTTTTCCTTTATGTACCTCTCACACTTCCTCTCACAGTGACGAATCTGCTTACTGTCATACTCCCTCTGCTACTTGCACGCTGCTGGCATTGTCTCGGCTCTGGGTCTTCCTTAGCCAGTGAGACAGTGGCACATAGCACCAGGAGAGTGTAGAATAGTAGGACCAAACACCTCCCTTTGGAAAACACCATTTCTTCTGGATAGCTAATTATTAAGACTCTCAGCTAGGCTTTTTATCGAACAGTTGGTGTGCAGTGGTATAACGTTCTAATACCCAATTAGTGAAGGCGAGGAACTTAAAGGGCATTATAGTCAATCACTATAAAAAAAATTAAGGGTATTTCGGTCAGTTTATATAATCCACTGGACTTTGGCCGGAAAATCACCTCCTATTTACTATTACTAAAAGTTGGGGTACCTAAAAATTAGTTTTTAAAAGTTGGGGCACCAAAAAATAGTTTCTTTAAAAGTTAGGGTACCTCTCAGTAATTTTTTGAACTTCTTTTGTTCATGTCAACCTTACAGTTGTCCATATGCAAATGCACTTCAAACTGGTTGTTCATTGTTGGGTGCATATATGCATTCCTTGCTTTTAGCTTAGATTTCTCTAATCTAGCCCTAATCCTAGGGCAGATAACATATTCAACTTCCTCCATGATCTTCTTCTTAGTGACAGCCCTCTCCATAAGTGATGCTCTTATCTCCTCAAGCATGTAGATGCAGTGTTTAGCTCTAGCTTGGACAATGTAAGCGTTGAAAGTTTCTGCCATGTTGTTGCAGACAACATCACACTTGCTATCTGTCTTGAAAAAAGCCCTGTAAAAAAGGCTTGGAGTCTGAGCAAGGAAATCTTCAACTGCCTGCTTGTCCTCTTGCTTAAGAGCTTCAACTGCAAACTTGAAGTCAGCTTCATTGTAAGCCTTGACACAATTCCAAAACAGTAATTTCAATTCTACTCCCTTATGTTCTTTCTTCCAATTGGCATACTTGTGCCTAGCACAACGTCTATGCTCAACATTAGGGAAAACCTTTGGTACTGCATATAGTATTGACTGCAAACGTGCACATTTGTTCAGTTAGTATATTGCAGCTCTTTGTATGCATAATGATAGAAAATGAAGTAAATAACATACATACTGACAAAAAGTTCAGTTTATATTTTTGAAACTGACGTATATAAAAGTTTATATTATTCATACTGACATATAACAAAGTACATATTTTTCTATCACACTGACATATTATAAAGTTCATATTATTCATACTGACATAAAACAAAGTTCATATTATTCATACTGACAAAAAATACACAAAATTAAAGATTTTCTTGACAGAGACTTACCCTATGCTCATCAGATATGACAACCCAACCAGAGCCATCAGATCTCCCAAGGCTCGTGAACCGTGTCGGGTTCGGGTTCGAACTCCTATAACCAGGCTTGTAATCTCGACTTGGAATTCCCGAACTAAACCCGGTCACCCGTGCACTTTCGGGAACCATTACAACTTCTCCAAAGGCGGAGTGATGAGCGTCGAGTTAGTATGGTATCAATGGGTCACCTTATGTGGAGGATTGGATGGGCTCAGGATTTGTTCCTCCGACCCCGGAGACCTCGAGACCGTACCGGGCCGTCCCAAGAAGTCGAACCATGTGGAATTGGGGTTCGGGTTTTGCCCCGACATGCGAAGGAACAAGGAAGAAGTGGAAACGACAAAGAGGAGGAGGGTAGCACCCGTTACCCTTCTGGTGGCGCCCGCTACCTCGGCTGGACAGACGGAGACCGTACCTACAGTCTCTCGGACCGCACCTGTGGTTGTTCGAAGCTCCAATTCACCTGATGTTTTTCGCTGGTCGTGCCCGTTACCCCATAGGTCGCGCCCGCGACGCCCGTGCCATCGTCACTGCTGCTGTCGCTCGTTGTTGTCGCTTGGCATCGTCGCGCCCGCGACGATCGGTGTCGCGTCCGCGATGTTCGTTCCTCCGCTCGCTGTTGTCGCTCGCTGCTGCCGCTCACCACACGTCGCGCCCGCAACCTATTTAGTTGCTGTTGAGTTTTTGTAATCAAAACTACGTAGTTTTGGTTAATTTTTATGTTTAGTATAAATACTTGATTTTAGCCTCTTTTTCAAGTTAGATTATGTTGATGAATGATATACTTAAGCATTGTGAGGGTTTTCTCCCTTGTTCTCTCTAAAATCTTGTTCTTACCTATTCCATTTGTGGATGGTGGTGTTAGCAAGTCTTTCCTTGTGATTATTTAGTGGATTACCTTGGATAATCATTGTGCATTGATAGGCCTAGAGTTGTGGATTACCTAGCTCGAGGTCATATCCCTTCCTTAGTGTTCAAGTTTCATTCGATTATTGCATCAAGGATCACTCTCAAGCTAGAATCAATCAATTTCCCTACCGCGCCACGCTCCAGTTGGTATCAGAGCTCAAGGTTTATCATCTAGCTTGAGTTTTTCCATTGTTTTTGCTAGTTTATTCTCTATTGTTGGAAATATTGGTGTTCCCCATTCCTTGTGCCTCCAAGTGTATTGGAGATTGTTTTGTTGTGTTGTATTTGTGATTTTTGAAGCAATTTGGAGCTTGAGGAGGATTTGGATAATTTGTGCCCGCAAGGTGTTCGATAAAATGCCAAGTGAGAAAAACACAAAGAACCCTTAGCCAAACTCAAACCGACTACAAGAAAACCCCCAAACTCCACAAAATATCCCAAACACATACCGTTCCCTACCTTTTTCCTCGATATGGATCGTCACGATAATTCCGATCGAGAGAAACCGAGCCACCGAAGAAGTCCTTGAGTTCAAGGAATTGAGGACCGACTTGCCACGATGGACGAACGGTTCACCTCCCTTGAGAACCATAACGCCAATATCGAGCGGACTCTTCGGGAAATTGCGGCGCAAGTGAACAACCTGACTGTGCAACGTCAAGGACAACCTTAAATCGAACGTCGGAGGCGTGCACCAAGCCCTATCCGTCCTCCTCCCAACTTTGAGTCGAGTGACGATGCTAGAGGCTCCCCTCGACGCCGTCCACGTCGAGAAGTGCATGGTCGACCCCTTCGTGACGATTTCCAAGACATCAAGATCGATATCCCCGAGTTCAATGGTTCCAATGATCTGGACGACTACATCGAATGGGTTCAATTGATGGATAGGATCTTTGAAGCCAAGGAGTGCGATGATGAGAAATCTTTCAAGGTTGCTAGTTTGAAGCTCACCAAAGTCGCTTCACTTTGGTTTGAGAACATGAAATCGCAACGGGCTCGTGAAGGAAAGGCAAGGATTTCTACTTGGAGACGACTCAAACAAGTAATGAATCGTCGTTTCTTTCCCAACACCTACAAACAGGACGTCTTGAGGAAATTATTCGCTCTCACCCAGGGTAAGCGATCTGTCTGTGAGTATATCTCGGAGTTCGACCAGCTCCTCATTAAAAGTGGCCTTCAAGAGCCGGAAGAGCAAACCATGATGCGATTCTTGAATGGTATGGATCTCACGATTGCCGAGAGGGTTGAGGTCCAACCATACTACTCTATGGATGACTTGTGTAGTTTGGCTCTCCGAGTTGAACGACGAAAGAAGGAAAGGTCCGACACCAAGGCCTTGTCAAAGCCCATTCTCTTGCCTTCTAGCGCACCTTCTCTCTACTCGAACATGCTGAAGCCCAGTGAGACACCTAAGTCTACATCAACACCTCAAACAAACAAAGGAAAGGGAATTGCTACGACATCTCTAACGAGACTTCCACGATGGATGGAGGGGAGTAAGTGTTTCAAATGTCATGGGTATGGCCGCTATCAAGCGGATTGCCCAAACCATCGGACTTTGACTCTCCAAGAGGTCCATGGCATCGATGATGAGCTTCGAAAGGCTCAAGAGGAACCCGAAGTGTTGGTTGAAGATGCGAATACTAGTGATGATGAGGATGCCGCTCCCATAACCCCCGTGCGTGGAGGCGCACTTGTTGTGAGGAGAGCTTTGCATACCCATGAGGCTCCTCTCGACAAGGCCCAAAGGGAAATGTTGTTCCAAACGCGGTGCTTCGTAGGAGGAAAAGTGTGCACTCTTATCATCGATGGAGGAAGTTGCACGAACGTCACATCAACCACTATGGTCGAGAAGCTTGACTTGCCTTTATTACCGACCCACGACCCTATTCACTCCATTGGCTCAACGATCATAACGGCGTCAAGGTAACTAAGCAAGTCTTAGTGAATTTTTCTTTCGGATCTAACCACAAGAAGCTGAACCGCCACGGACCGTGGCCACCACCACGGGCTGCCCGAGGTTGCTGCTGCCCGGCCATTCCTTGCTCCTTTCCGTCCCAAATTTGTACCACGGTTCGGATTTGACATGTAGAGGATCGTGGTGTATTCACTCTTGCTTGAAATTGAGAGAAAGTTGGTGTTTTGGCCTCAAAACCTACATATTCACATCAAAGACAAAAACACCAAGTGTAGTAGGGAAATTGCAATAAAAATCAAGTTTCACACATAAAATTATCCCTAATTCCCTATTGAAAACTCCTAAAAAACATAGTCATGAAACGCAGATATCACTATCCAGATAGGGGTAGGAATTGGGTGGGTATGGATAGGCACTATCCATACCCTCATTTTACCCATAGATTATAGCACTCTACCCATACCCTACCCATACCTCTTAATACCCACATGGGTATCACCCATATGGGTAATACCCATTTGGGTATTACTTCCATGGGTATTCATGAGCATTCAAGTATTCAAATAATTATTTTTATTTTGTATTCTAACGTTTTAGATAATAAATTCTTATTTAGAGCTCAAATTTCGTATTTGAACTTTTTTTAGTAGATCCTATCATATTATAAAGTTTTAATTAAATCATTAAAATTGAATCTTAATTTAAAGTTTTAGTTAGTTTTTGCGGCAACAAGTTTTTATATATGTTGCGATATATGTTATCAGATTAAAATATTTGGAGCTCAAAATTTATATTTGAACTTTTTTTTAATTTATCCTATCATATTATAAAATTTCGATCCAAACAGTTGAAATTGATTTTTTCTTAAGTTTCAGTCAGATTTAACGGTAAAAACATCGACATAAGTGACTGTATATGTTATAAATGATATATTTGGAGCTCAAAATTTATATTTGAACTTTTTTTAATATATCCTATCATATTATAAAATTTCAATCCAAATCGTTAAAATTGAATTTTTCTCTTAAGTTTCAGTCAGATTTAACGGTAAAAACATCGACATAAGTGATTGTATATGTTATCAATGATAATATTTGGAGCTCAAAATTTATACTTGAACTTTTTTTAATTTATCCTATCATATTATAAAATTTCGATCCAAACCGTTGAAATTGAATTTTTTTCTTAAGTTTCAGTTAGATTTAACGGTAGAAACATCGACATAAGTGACTATATATGTTATAAATGATATATTTGGAGCTCAAAATTTATATTTGAAATTTTTTAATATATCCTATCATATTATAAAATTTCAATCCAAACCGTTGAAAGTGAATTTTTCTCTTAAGTTCCAGTCATATTTAACAGTAGAAACATCGACATAAGTGACTGTATATGTTATAAATTAAAATATTCGGAGCTCAAAATTTGTATTTGAACTTTTTTAACTTCATCCTATCATATCAAAAAATTTCTGCTCAAACTATTGAAATTGAATTTTAATTTAAAGTTTCTGTTAGTTTTGACGGAAAAAAATGTCTATATATGTCACAATAAATGTTAGGGAAATTGGAATCTAATAAACCAACCTTTGGGGTTACTTTGATTTAACGAACCAACCTTTAACTTTAATATTAGACGAACTGACCTTTACACCTTATTTTTTCTAACGAACCGCCACCGAGTCCAACTCGTCGGAATGTGACGTGGCGGTGGCGGAAGCTTACGTGGAGGGTGTTTTTGACAAAAAAAAAAAACAAAAAAGAATTGGGCATGAGTTTTGCTGAGTTGGATTAAATAATTCAACTTTTTCCTTTTTTGTAAAATTCCACCTCTCTCTCTCCTCTCTCGATCTCTCTCTCCTCCCTCCTCCCTCTTCTTTTTCTCGTGCTTTTCTTCCAGCAGCAGCCCAGAACCATGACCCCCACCATACACCACCCTCCTCCTCTCTTCTCACCCTCCTCCTCCCTTCCCCCCCTCCATTTTCGACCACCACTGAACCGCCGCTGCACCACCATCACTGTCACCTCGCCGCCCCACGAGCACCACCCTCTCTTCCACCTTCCTCCTTCCTCCTCCCTCCCCTCCATTTCCGACCACCAAGACCCCCTCGTAGCAAAGGCAAACAGAAAGACCAGTCGATCGATCACTTTCTAGCACATTGGACAACAAATTTTCTTTCTTGGCCAATATACGTGGAAAGAAAAAGACAGCCAAACACAAAGGCTGGTCTATGGCTGGCAAGTTCATCAATGCAAATATGAGTTAACAATTTAGGTATGGATCCACACACACAATACATAGCACCAAGTAAAATTAAGACACAGGGAAAATTCAAACATGGACATAGAGAATCAAAACATGAAAAATACAAGAGTATTCCATTATTTCAAGTCTTAGATTCACTAATCATACTCAATTTACATGAAAAATACAATGCACTAACAGATGTTCAGATCCTTCATTACACAAGGCATGCATTGGCCAGAATGATTTGTCCATGTCTACATATCAGTAGCCAATCATCTTCCATTCTCATTTCATCACAAAATTTCAAAATTGGTATCATAAGCCCAACTCTCTTCCTTAGCCAAAGTTTGGTAAGAGCCCATATCCATTTACAATGTCCCTCCATTCTATCAGAATAACTCCTCACAATTGAGTAGCACCAACTGTTGATAGAACCTTAAAAGCAAAAAAAAAATAGCAGTCCCTAAAGATTTTGCAACTTAAGAACCATTCTGGACATGAAACTCTCCAGATGGAGACAAAACTTCTATAAAAGCCCTGACCTGAAATATTTTGCAAGAAAAGAATCAAACTCTCCATTTCTGTGTATGAGCTCATCAGTTCACTCACTGGGGTTTTGTGGGATTTTTCCATTTCAATTCAGTCGCCCTTCTCCCAGAAAAAGAAAAAAAATGTTGGGTTCAACTCTAATTTGTGCCCCAGTGATAGGTACCTCCATTGATGGGCGGTAGGGAAGATGAAAGAAGAAGGTGAGGGTGGTGGTGCGTTAGGGTTGATTGGCAGAGAGATAGAGAGAAGGGGAAGGGTGTAGTGTGTCGTGGGGCGGCGAGGTGACACTGATGGTGGTGCAGCGGCGGTTCGGTGGTGGTCGAAAATGGAGGGGGGAAGGGAGGAGGAGGGTGAGAACAGAGGAGGAGGGTGGTGTATGGTGGGGGTCATGGTTCTGGGCTGCTGCTCGAAGAAAAGCACAAGAAAAAGAAGAGGGAGGAGAGAGGGAGGAGAGAGAGAGAGAGGAGAGAGAGAGGGGTGGAATTTTACAAAAAAAGGAAAAAGTTGGATTATTTAATCCAACTCAGCAAAACTCATGCCCAATTCTTTTTTTTTTTGTCAAAAACACCCTCCACGTAAGCTTCCGCCACCGCCACGTCACATTCCGACGAGTTGGACTCGGTGGCGGTTCGTTAGAAAAAATAAGGTGTAAAGGTCAGTTCGTCTAATATTAAAGTTAAAGGTTGGTTCGTTAAATCAAAGCACCCCCAAAGGTTGATTTATTAGATTCCAATTTCCCTAAATGTTACTATTATCCAATATTTTCTTCTCTTTCTTCTATTATGATGCAGATCAACTGAATAGCTAAGCAACTTGTATCTTCATTACACATATATATTACTCAACATTCCAAGGTATTTAATTGTTCATATATTTTGGGGTGTTTGGCTACCTAGCTTTTTGGGTAGCTTTTAGCTTTTTGGATAGCTTGTAGCTTTTTGACCAAGGTTAAAAAGCTACTTGAACTGTTTTGTAAGAAACTTTTTATTTTAGCTTTTTGGACCCAATAAGCTAGTTTTCAAAAAGCTACTTAATGAAACTTTTTGAGTTAACTTTTCACAAAAAACTACTTTACCAAACATTTTTCCTACAATCAAACAACTAATCCAAACAATTGTCCGGCTCAATTACTAATTTCTGTTAATATTAACAATTAAATTAGATTCTACAAACAGGGCCATATTCAATGGTTTTCTACAAAAATATCTACTTTTTAGATAATCCAAGTCATCCGATATAATTTTCAAAATTTAATTTCTACAGTATAACTATATCACAAGTTTGATTTGTAGAGGGAGAAAAAGAAGTTGGCATCTTTCTATGTTTGATCTTTTTTTATTTTTATATTTGGAAGTCTTTGTTTTTGTGTGGCTGTTGCCCATTTTTATGCTCCCGGGACCTTTTTTTATTTTTATATTTAGCCCAGGCTATACTTTTTTTTTTTAGTGATTTGGTTTTGGCTTTTTCGGCTAATATAATTTTGCAGTGACACTGCCTAATTCACAATTGCTTTTGCACGTATATGTGGCTTTCGGGCAAAGAACTGCCTTTGTATCCATTTAATTTTCCACACAATGATGAATAATAACAAGTGCATTTGTTTGTATATTTATTGTCAATTTAGTGTAAGCTAGACCTGGCAATCCTTATCCGAAATCCGAAATCCGATCCATTCGAATCTGAACCCGAACCGCATCCGAATGTCGAGACCTGGTCTTCATCCGAAACCCGAATCACTATGATCCGAACCGCAACCCAAAGTTTCCCGAATAAGGAAAGCATCTGAAATAATCTGAAACAACCCGAACCCGATCCGAGGCATGCTAAACCCGAATAAACCCGCATCCGAAAAGAACCGACTTTAATCCGACCCGAGACACACCCGAATCGAATTTTACCCGACTCGAGACACATCCGAACCGAATTTCACCAAGTTGTTATTTATGCGTTTAATTCAAATAAATATAGAATAAAATACAATTTTTTTTTCCGAATTGTCATTTATTTGGTTTTCAACTAATGTAGTAGTTAATATTATTTTTGAATGATTTCCATACAATACAGTACAGAGGACAAACTAATGAATCAGAATCATGCACCATAAATTATTTCATTATGCAATAAATATTTACTCAAAAATAGAAATTGTCATTAGTTATAAATAAATTTTAACAGAATACGAAAATAACTTGACCTGAAAGCAATCCGACCCGAATATAAATACAACCTTTGGATGCATTCGAAAACAAGCAACCGAATCAACCCAATCCGAATTCGACCTGATCCGACTCAACTCGACCCGTAAAAAGTTTCAACCAATTCTAACTCGAAGATGACGATCCTGTTAAACCCGAGTCGGACCCGATCTGACCTGGACAAGATCTAACCGAAGTCAAATTGAATCCGAAACCTGCCCGAACCAAACCCGATCCGTAGTATGGATGATATAAGCAAACCCGAACTCGAAATCATCCGATCCAAACCCGATCAGACACATCCAATTGCCATGTCCAGTGTAAGCAAGATATGTACAATTACAATTACACTAATTAAGTAAGATGTGTACGAATCTTATATAGTACTCCCGCGGAGTACATGTTGTGTTATTAGTCCCGCCATTTCATTTAAGTATATATATCTGCTCACATGGAACAATCACAGTACAACTATCCGAATGGTGGGTTGCTCACTTGTCGATCTCTACTAGATTTCTTGGGTTTGAATCATGTGTTGTCAATTTTGTTATTTTTTTCCTTCTTTAAATTATAATTTCTCTTCTTCTTTCAATTATTTTTTTCTTCCAATGTAAAATATTTTTCTTTACATACATTTTAAATTTAAGAAAATATTGTTTATTAGTATTCATTTTTCTTTTTTTTTTTTGCAAATCCTTATATTTTTAATAGCTTTTTTCTAAGGGATATTGGATGACAATATACTAACCTTTGGGGTATTCGATTGTAATATACCGACCTTTACTATTGGACAACAATATCACTGACCTTTATACTTAGATGAGATTATTATACCAACAATGATTAAGGAGATGGTGACTGGTTAAGTAGTATCGATTCTGACGTGACAGACAGAGAGAAAATAATCGGTCCTTGCCCAATAACCCCGTTAACCCCTCCGTTTTTCTCACTAACTGTTCGGTTATAATTTTTGTGGTTTTAAGTTAGGGTATTGTCGGTCTCAGGGATGGGTGTCTGGTATTCTTAGGGTTTTGGTATGTCAAGAGTTTTCCCAATGCAATAAGCAATAAATCAAGTAAAATAAGCAATTAAAACTAATCCTAGATTTGCATCAAACCAATCAACTACCAAAAAGCAATTAAAGCAAGTAATATAAAGCATAAAAACACTAAGCAAAGGAAGTATCACTAAAACAATCAAGTAAGCTATACTAACCAAGCAAATGAAATCAAGAAATTATGCCTTTGTTGACTAAAACTTCACTTGAATACTTGAACTTGAGCTTCCTCCCGAACAAATAAGAATGCGTGAATTGGATTACTAAGAATCCTCAAATTCCCACTTGAGAGTGGAATTTGTGATCCTTAATCCTCCTCCTCACTAAAAGTTGGATTGGATGTTTTTGTGGCTAAACTAGAATAATCAAAACAAGTAATACTAAAAATGAAAGCATAAAATGGCAAGAGACAATGAAGAAAACTCTGAAAATGGATTAATTGAAAGTTGATTACAAAGTAGCTTGAAGAACAAGACAATGAAAACCTAAGAGAGAGAGAGAGATTACAACTTGAAAAGCATTGAAAGCTAATTAATCAACAACTAAAACTAGGTTAAAAGACTACTGCTACTAAAACCGCAGCTGAGAGTATATATAATAAGCCCAATTTGTTATACAAAACGCATCATTTCAATCCCCAATTAAACGCAGAAAAGCAGGGTGACTCGGGCGAGTCACCCCCCTGACTCGGGCGAGTCAGGCTTCTGGCCCACTGGGTGATGTCTTCTTGGCTGGTCTTCTTCAGCTGTACAGGCAGTTGACTCGGTCGAGTCGTGCAGATGGCTCGGTCGAGTCATCGTTCTGGTCGCACCTTGACTTGGCCAAATTTCCTGAGTTTCATGGCGGCCAGCAGAAGCTTGACTCGCCCGAGCCAGAGGGTGACTCGGGCGAGTCAGCTTTCTGACTCTCACTTCTCCTTGGCTCAACTGAATTTTGCAAGTTACATGCCTCAAGGCTTCCAGATGGTGGACTCAGGCGAGCCAGGATATGACTCGGGCGAGTCATCCTGCTGCCCCTCCTTCTGCTGCTTCCTCTGTTTGATGAGTTCTGCTCCATTTTGGCTCCATATTGGCTCAATCTCTCATTTTTCCTATAAAACTAGAAAAACCTCATAACTAACATGATATACGGGGTTAGAACATGTAAAAATACCCTAACAAAGAGAAGAATTCGGCTCGGAACGAGACCGAACACTAACCCACGTTAAAAAAAATCGACCCTAACACAGTGATTAACGGGGTGGTGAACCGGTCTTCGTACTGACATGAAACACAACCAACCAATGTCTTATAATGTGGGTTAGTGAGAAAAACTAAGGGGTTAATGAGGTTATTGGCTTGGGATAATTTTTTTCCCTTCGCCGACCACGTTAGCGCGCATGGAGACGGGTTCACCACCCTCTTAGTTACTATTGGTATAATAATGTCACCTAGGTATAAAGGTCAGGGATATTGTTATCCAATAGTAAAGGTTAGTATTTTACGATCCAATACCCCCAAAGGTTGGTATATTATCATCCAAAAACCCTTTTTCTAATATATATAAATACTTCACACCAATATAAGTATGTATAAATATTAAATTTAGTGTGTATTAATTTTTTTTTCTTTTTGTTTATCCTTTATATTTTTGAAAATTAATGTAAATAATTAGAACAACATACTAGAGAATGAAGAAACAAATCATATATCATTATAAATGTATAAAAGAATTCTACGTACTAAAAATTATGACAACAAACTAAAGCATGGAGAAATAAATCATACACCATTATACATATGATTACATAGTGTTTAGGCTCGGTTTTGAGCCTAAATACATTCCTTTTTTCCTGAGGATTTTACTCGTTTCCTTAGTTGTTTATTAGTTTTTTTTACTTCTTTTTCTTCCTTTTGTAGATTTTAGGAGCTTTGGACACTTGTGGAGTAAAAGTGCGCTAAACGATGCCAATTGGGGCCTAAAAGCATAGAATTGGGTCTTCCCGAGGAAACCCGGCCTTGGAGAAAGAGAATCAATCCTCGATCCCAGTGTTAGAAGGAGAAACCAAGAGAAAACACTATCAGCAGCAGGGTCACGGCCGTGACCACCCACCTCACGACTGTAACCCGAGTAAATTACATTTATCCTACCTGACATTTGTGGTAATAATTTTTGCACACCTGACATTTGTGAAATAATTTTCACCTTACCTGACATTAAGTGAAAGTGATATTTAGTGGCAAAATTCGGTTGCTTCTCATCGAAAATGAGAAAATACAATAATGCCCCTATATGATTATGTGAATGTACCATGCTGCCCATAATATTAAGAAGGAAATGACTTAAATGACCCTTTCATTGTTTTGTATGGAAAAAGGTGTGTCGAAACTCTAAATAGAAAACACCAACAGTCGATTCCTCTCACACTCGTCTTCTTCAACACTCCCCTGTTAATGCCATATAAATTAATACTAAGGGTAAAAATGTCAATTCATATTTAAGTGAAAGTCATATCAATTAATATCAAGGGTAAAAAAAAAAGTCAATTCATATTTATCTTTTTAATGTTACGTTGGAAAATCCAACAAAAATCAATTATAAAATATCTTAGGAGGTTTAAATTTATGAACACCTAATGTCAGGAAAGGCGAAAATTATTTTACAAATGTCGGATGTGCAAAAATTATTACCACAAATGTCAGGTAGGGTAAATGTAATTAACTCAACGGCCCCATAAACCTTGGTGCCAAAAGGATTAAGAAGGCCTGAAGACAGAAGAGGGGTCACGGACGTGACCTGCAACCACACGATCGTGACACCCTAAGCTCAGGAAGTTCTAGAAAACACATCACGGTTGTGAGCTGCCTGTACACGGTCGTGACCTCCCTCGAAGATAGTTTCCCAGAAGACATCTCACGTCGTGAACCACCTTCACACGGCCGTGACCTCTCACAAGCAAGAACCTCCAGGAGGTGCCTCACGGCCGTGACCCCCAAGGTCACGCCCGTGAGGTTTGCGAGCAAACACGAAGATTCCTGATTTCTCTAGGGCCACGGTCATGACCTCCATGGTCACGCCCGTGACCCCCCTAATCTGCAGCAATTAGTGGGCTTTAACAGCATACTTGGGCTGACTTTGCACCACTTGTATAAATAGCTCTTTTCCCAACTTTATGAGATATCTTTAATTCTTCAGTTCTTAGTCTTAGTGTAAAACCCCGAAAAATCCAACGATGTTGACCGTGACGTCGTTAATAAAATAGGTTGACTTCGTTATTTACTGTTGTTCGTAATATGTTTATTTATGCTAACGCTTGAGCTCGTAGGACCGTTGAGGGACTAACAAGGGTAGATTAGTAATTTCCGCTGACTAATATTATTATGTGAATAATTACGTGAATATTATTTGTTATGTGATTATATGTTTATTAGTATTAATATTATTATTACAAATATTAGAACTATTAGGTTTTTTAGAAAAAAAAATCAGCTTTTAAATTGTTAATGGGTTGGATTAGGATTAGATTAGATTAGTTAAAGGGGCCTAGCTAAATGGGTATTATATAAAACCCTCTTCTTCCCCTAAAAACCCTAAACTAATCCCTCCTCAAACCCTAGCCTCACCTCCCTCTCTCCCTCCTTCTCTACTTGACCCCGCCACGATCCATGCGGCACCATCGCCGGTGACCTCCCCAACCACCGCAGCAACCACCGTCGTCCCCCTTTCTTCTCGCTCTCCCTCCCTATCACTTTTCCCCATCTCCCTTGCTCTCTTCATCCTCTCGCCCTCAGCCTACGCCGCGGCCAGGACCGACGACCAGGACCACCGCGATCGACTCACGGCGTCACAACCGCCGCGCGATCGTTTCGCCACGCGACCACCGTCGCGAGCCACCAGCGCAGGATCGTCCGACCTTCTTTGTGAACCCGATCGCCGCCTCGACCGTCGAACACCCCAGTCGTCGCCGCCTCGACCGTCGAACACCCCAGTCGTCGCCGCCTCGACCGTCGCGCCACCCTCTGACCGCCGCCCCTCATGCCGCGGCCGACGCCTGCCACCTGCGACCCCGACGCACCTCCCTCCGACCGCCGCCCGCCGTCGCCGTCGCCAGAAATCGCCTCTGCCCTAACCTACGTAAACCCTAAAACCCTAACCCTAACTATCTGATTTTTTATCCTTCTTGTTTTTCTTTTCTTTTTCCTTTTTCTTTTCTTGTTTTTATTATTATTAATCTGAATTTATTTTGTAATTATTATTGTTATTAATATTCTGTTTTTATAATTATTGTATTGTTAGTGTTGTAATTAGGGAAATTATTTGTAATCTTTTTCTTGTTGTAATTATGTGTAAATTATTATTTGTTATGTGTAATTTGTTTACTTGATATATGTAACTTTATGTTGTAATTTTATTGTAATTAGATTAGGTTGTAATAGTTAATTCGTTAGGGTTGAATCGTTTATTGTTTCTTTAACTTATGAATTATGTAGAATTTAGACCACAATATTATTGTATGTACGAAATTGGAAATTTATTTACCTAGGATAATTCTTGAATCTTAGTTTTATAAATCGTTATGTTCTTTATGGTTCTTTAAAAGTAAATCTTGCTAAGTTTGTTAGATAAATTAGTTAACCTACTAGAAGTTGAAATCTTGTTAATAAAATCTTGAATTCTTGGAAATTAATTAGGTTTCTTGTCTCATTAAGTTAAATATTGTATGTTCTTTTATTTTTAGGACTCATTCATGTTAGGGTTTAGATAACATTATTATTGTATGCACGAATCTTTAAAGTATAATTATCTAGATTAATTCTTGAATCGTTAGTTAAATATTCACATGTTCTTTAAATTCGATTCTTGATTATTAATTCTTGATCCTTGATTATTTTCTCTTGTTACAACTTATTTGTAAATAATCCATGCTTTAATCTTTAAAATCTTGGTCAAGTAATTTATGTGTTAAGTAATTTTTATTTCTTTTATGACCTTAGGTTTTATTAAAGTTATTAAAGGGTCTTTCATGTTTTTCTAAATTAAATTTACTTCTACAAGTTTAATTGTTGGACCTAAGTTGAGTTGGACTTCCTATCTTAGACCCTAGCTACTGTTTCGAGTCCAAATTAGAACCCTGAGACCGTTTGGTAAAAGTTAGAACCGAAATAACAAATTAATTGATTACCGTTAACGGGACAATTTTGTTAGTGTCTAAAGATCGGGTTGTCACGGCTAGTGTAGTTACCTTTTGATCAAACCCTTTGAACTGGAGGTTCCCTTAGATGTTAGGAACCATAGGAATTTTACGGATCGAACGTTTGATTTGTATAGCCCGAGTTATAACCGTTTTACCGGAACCTGTCAGATCTGGACCAATGGGAAAGACGGGTGTTTTTGAGGTCCTTCGGGACTGAGTTGGCTTAACCATCAACATAGAAGTTTTAGTAGACATCCTGAGGTTTCCGAAAAGTCCAGAACCAGACCCATAGGATGTCGGGAAGTCGAGTTGTGACCCGTTTTATGTAAATGTTATAATCTGTCCTCTGTTTGCGTTTATTTATAAAGAATTGTTGAGTGAAATTAATGTGTGATCATGTTATGTGTTATCTTAGAGATGTTAAGTGTAATTTCGTAAATGTTAGGAACCTAAGTGTTCCTAGGGGATGGGTTAGGTAGTTAATAGATAATTCTAACTTCGTTAGAACGCGTTTTGATTAGATAATTACTTTTATTCTAGGCCCGAATTAGTGCGAGACGTTAGTGAGCTCAAGTGTGTTCTTCTTTTCTTTGTCTTTGTGAAGTATATCAGGTAATTGTCTATGCTCTAATCCCCATCGGGATGCTCTTTAAATGTGTTTTGATGTTTTATAATCTATTTTGAGAATTGCATCCCGAAAGGGGACTTTTGTGGAAATACGACCATCTGTTTTGATAATCTTTTTGATTCGATTGTGGTTTTGGTTTATTTGAGTTGAGAAATTGGATGGTCTTTTATTCGAAGTTTTGTTAAAGGTTTTGATAACTTGGGATGGTTTGACTTGAGAGTTGTGAGCTGAGTTTGAATAATAAACTAATAATTCCAGTGGAAACGTTAAGCGGGTTTCGGGGGATAACCTGTTGTGCAGGTGTAACAACCTGCAGGGTTATGGACCAGGAGATCAGGGCTTCCTTCCCTGATATAGGATAGTGTTTGATGCCTTTGGTAGGCGATGTTCTTGATGCCTTTGGTAGGCGATGTTTATGCCTTTGGTAGGCGATGCTCTTGATGCCTTTGGTAGGCGATGTTTATGCCTTTGGTAGGCGATGTTCTTGATGCCTTTGGTAGGCGATGTTATTTATGCCTTTGGTAGGCGATGTTCTTGATGCCTTTGGTAGGCGATGTTACTTTAAGGGATTTGGTATCCCGCCCGCAAAATTTAAAATATGGATTGGATGGGTTGAGGAAAACAGTTAAGGGTTAAAGGTTTGTAAAACGTTTGATTTGATCCCTCTCCCCAAAATGAATTGAAATGAACTTAAACTGTTTTAAACGTTAGGGGTAGACATTATTGAGATTTCCCCCTCATTTTCTGAAATGTTTTGATTTCAGGTGAAGATCTAAATGCTGGGGACGGGAGTTAGAAGTGAGGACGACGAGTCTAGAAGTCCTTGAACCTTTTATATTGTTTTCGTTATGAATTCTTAAAGTTTGTTTTGAGTTGTTAGTAGTTACCGTTAGCAGACAGTTGTGTTTTCCTTTCTCGCCTTGTGTTCCTTGAATTATGGCGGTGGCCTTAAACTAAAATTGAAGTCTTCCGCTAAGTTTTGTCTGTTAACGTTAGTTTGACTTTGACTTTTTATAATTGAATTTCCGGGGCGTTACACTTAGTTTTAGCTTTTAATTAAGTTTTAGGTTTAGCTATTTAATTCCTTGTTCTAGTAGAGATTATCGTTAATCGTTTTGTAAGACATTCAAGATTTCAATTCAAGTTCTTCATTCGCAATCTATTCCCGGATTCCTCCGCGCTCTTTCTCGTTTTTTCACTCTAGTAAGTTCTTAATTTCAATTCACTGCCCCTTAATTGCTTTGATTAGTGTTAAATTAGCTTTAATTACTTTCTTGATTATTCATGCTTGCTTTTGTTCATAGTTTAATTTCAATGAATTCCTTAGGTTTAAAGATTGAGTCTTTAGTTTCAATCAACATGCTAGGCTAAGTTCCTCTAGGGTTAGGGGGTGATTAGGGCCCCTAATGGAGGATTGAGTGTGGAATAGCGGGATTAGGGTGATTAGTGAGATGATTAGTGTTCCGCCCTAAAATTCTATGCGATGGGTGAAGGATGTCAGGGGCCGGGAGGCTATAGATCCTTTCAACCATCGCCCGTGGAACTCTAGGGATGTTTAATCGATTCCAGTTCCTTGCTCTAGCGAGAGGGGGCTGGAAGATATTACTTTGGATTGGTTTTCATACTACCAAGATTTGCCATATGCAGGAGTAATGGCAACCTTAGAAAGTATAATATCGATTCATCGCCCTGGCGGGGGGATCGATGCTAGCTCGTGCATAGGAAGTGAACACAGGCTTAACACCCTGGCGGAGGAAGTTGGTGCAAGTTTGGTATGCACACAATCCCTACACATAATCATTGAACGAAATCTCCCCTAAAATCACAGTTTCCGTGCTTAGTCTTTCGTTAGGTCGGCCTGGTATTACCCCCGAACCCTTGTTTTCCTTAATTGAGTAGAAACCTTAGTTTAATTCACCAAAAGATCGACCCCTTAGAACTCCTTGAGACTAAAATGACTGAACAAGATCACTAGGGCCCCAATTCCTCGGATATATACGACTATTGTCTTACCTAGTTAAAAAAACGTTAAACACATAGTATTAAATTCAGTGTAATATTATAATAACTAGTGTTTACAAGTATCATTTTTAATGTGTAACACTATAACTAATGCCTATAAGCATTCCACAACAGATTTTGTGTGATGAAATTTATGATAGTGTGCAAAACAGTTTATGCTAGTGTGCAAGACATCTATCTTGGTGTACGAAGGAGTCTTTGATGGTGTGCAAATTAAGAAGTATGTGGGGTGTGAAAAGTAGTCTATGCTAGTGTTTAAATGGTAGTGTATGATTGACTACATAAAGATGAACAAAATGATAATAATATAGTTTGCAAACCCAGTTTTAGATATAGGTAATGCCTAAAAGTATTTTTAAAAAAATTGTATGCAAAGGAGTTTGTGTTAGATGCAAAGAAGTTTATGTTAGTGTGGAAAACAATTTGTGTTAATGTGCAAAACTACTATGTAAAGGAGATTGTAATAATGTGCAAAGGAATATATCCGATTTTGCAAAAAAGAAAAAAGTAGTCAAAAAAATTTTATATTACTGTGCAAACTGAAGCAAGACGTCTATGTTAGTGTGCAAAGGAATTTGTAACAGTGTGCAAATTAAGAGATGTGTTGGTGTGCAAAATAGTTTTATGTTAGTGTGTAATTGAGTCTGTGTTAGTGTGCTAATGAGTATATGATGATGTACAATTATGTTAGTGTGCAAAGCAGTTAATGTTAGACTCTGTTAGGGGTGTGCATTATTCGGTTTTGAACCGAATAAACCGAGAACCGAACCGGTTCGAACCAATTCAAACCGGACCGATTTTTATTCGGTTCGGTTTTCGGTTTGCATTTTAGCCCTTATTCGGTTTTCGGTTTTCGATTTGACTCCTTCCGGTGAAAGTCCCGTATGAATGTGTGCATTATTCGGTTTTGAACAGGATAAACCGAGAATCGAAACTGAACCAGTTTATTCGGTTCGGTTTTCGGTTTGGACTTTACCCCTTAATCGATTTATTCGGTTCGGTTTTGAACCGATGAACAGCCCTAGACTCTGTTCTTTTATGTGGTAGGTTGCGGTGCGATACCATACCACACTGCACTTCTCAATATTCTACCACACTCTATCACAATCATTACCAATATATCCTCTTACTTTTCTCTCTACGTATTTTTCTCATCTACTTTTTACGTTCTCTTTCCTCACCTACCCCAACTCTCACCACAAATCACCACACTTTTTGAAATTCATATTGCACCAACCCTATAAAAGAACGGAGCCTTAGTGTACAATGAATTTGTGCTAGTGTACAAAGGATTCAATGGTAGTGTACGATTGACTACACAATTATGTACGAAAAAATATTTCGCAAGACTACACAATACTGTTTGTCCATAGAAAAACCTCAACCATAAAATCATTATGTAAAGGACTCTGTGTTAGTGTACGCAAAAAAATGCATGCTAGTGTGCAAATGAATTTTTACTTGTGAGTAAAAGAGTTTGTATTAATGTGCAAAAGAGTTTATGCGAAGATTATATATTTTTGTGCAATGAAGTTTGCATCGGTGTGTAAAGGAGTTTTATGCTAATGTGTAATACATAATAATGTGTGAAAAGAGATACTACTTACTACCTCTGTCCCTAATTCATTATAAAAAAAAAAAACTACTTTTATAAGTCCAAAGTGTTTAGAAACTTGTGTAAAAAATTTACAATTTCACAAATATGCCTTTACACCACATTAATGGCTTAGACATGTGTTTCATTCTTGGCCAGACATATCACTTTACATCATTTTTTTCACTTTATCAAAGGCAGTGGTTTTAATGGCTTCATTCTTGGCCAGACACATATGCTTTGTTTTAATGGCTTTGCAACGCCCCGGAAATTCAATTATGAAAAAGTCAAACATTGACTAACAGTAACAACGGAGGTCTCTTTTTTTTTCTTTTTAATTGCGCGTTATTGCTGTATCCCCGAAGAAATACAAGGCAAAAAAGGAAAAATAATAATAATAATAATTTAACTTTATCAAATAATAATAATAATAACGTAATAAAAGCCACATAATAATTAAGTAACTAAACACATATTCATCAAATATTACACATAAATTATCAAACTACCTTTATTCCCATGCATACCCATGCACGTAGAAAAGACTATGTTACCCTTGATAACACCTCGTCGGTCCTACGAGCTCAAGTGTTAGCAGAAATAATTGCCGATGAATTCTCAAAATTAACGGAGTCAAACTTAAATAATCAAGACGTAATGGTCAACACCTTCAAAATTTTCGGGGTTTTACATCATTACCCCTTAAAAGAAGTTTCGTCCTCGAAACTTAACTCAAGACTAACGATTTTCTAGATGAAACTAACGGTGACCCTAAACAAAACTTGGGGTTTTACAGGCTTCAAATCCACCATTTTTTCACTTTATCAAAGGTAGTGATTTTCGTCTCTCGAATCCACAACACATTAATGGCTCAATCCTTTACATTACCATCAACCCACCAAATTGGAAGGTAAAATCAGTGAAAAATTTTAAATTTCACTGAGAATGGAGACTTGTGAAAATTTTGAGATTTCCCACCATTTTTTTGTGTGTATAAATTGAATGACATCTCAGAATCATTGTCAACACTATCACAATATGGCTAATCATTTAGGTGTAATTGATTTGAATGAGGCACCATATCTGAATGTTGTGCCAGACTTGAATGTGGTATCAAACTGGGAAGAAGACCCTGAATTGGCACTACCATATTTGAACATCGAGACTGTAGACATTGATGCTGAACATGAAGTCGAAGAGGATGGTGTACTAGAAGACGAGCTCGAACAAGATGGTCGACCAGATGAGGAACTCGAACAAGATGGAGTACCAGAAGACGATGGAGCAGGCGAGTCAAACACAGGTAAGTAGACTTCCTTGTTCCTCTGTTCTATTTCTGTATCTGTATCGCTTTTATAGTAGTTAAACTTGGATTTTTTTTTTGCATCCCCAACTTTCAATGGTACTATGTCATTTCCTTGATTCATACTGATACTGTGTGGGTTGGTTGACATTATTTTTTTAAATTTTTTTTTGGTTGATTAGATTAATATGATACTACAATGCTGTGTTTTTATACTAGTAGTAAATTGAAGGCACTTCATCAGAAATAAGGTCTTGACCAGTGTTTTTATACAATGCTTTGTTTTTTAATTGCACATAGTCAGTGTCTCCATGAATGAACAAGCACTTCATCTATCTAGATATACCCAATTTCAACAAGAAGCTAAAAATTTTATCATCTTTTCTTTTCAATAAAATTCCCACTTTTTCATGTGGTGGTGCTTGTACTTTCTATAGTGCTCATTGTGAAGTCTCTGGTTCATGTCATTGTCAATGATACCCATAAGTTTAGGATGAAAAATCTTTGATTTTGTTGAAATATTAAGGTTGGTTTATGAGAAAATGGCTTTTTGACCTTGTTGGTTTAAATGGTGTGCGGTAACTTTCTGTACTATTTTTGCATAAAGTTGGTTGTCTGGATGGTGGTGTTCAAAATTATACACATACCCAGGACATGGTTGTTTGGATGGTGTGCGGTTATTTTTTTTTCTTTTTCCAAGAGTTTATGGTTTTGTAGATTTTGGCATCACTTCACATGGCTTCTTGATAAGCTCATATGGTTTCAGTCCCATTTGGTTATTAGAGTAACTTATAATGCATTAGTTCATGTATTCTTAAACTTTTTTATTTAAAATTAATTAACAGCTTTATCAACAATTTTATTGACAACATGAATTTCAAGCAAACAGTCTGTGTCTCTTGGCTGTTGTGTAGTCTATGAAAGTCACTAAGTAATCAATCTCTCTTAGGCTGTGTTCGGCAGTAGCGTTTGGGGTAGCGTTTAGCGTCTTGACTAAGTCAAAACTCTAATTGCATGAATATTAATGTTTGGTAAGCTAGCGTTTTGAGGAGCGTTTAGCGTTTGAAGGAGCGTTTTGTGAAACGCTAATAAAGTTAACGTTTAGCGTTTAGGATATAGCGTTTCATATTTTCGGTCAAAAAATACCCTTTGAAAATTTTATTTTTTAAAATTATTGATATCCTTTTATGTCAATTCACATTAATCTGTTAATTCAACCGCTAAATTTACCGAACACAATTTTAATTTGAACAGTCATCCACTATCCGCTACTTAAACCGCTATCCGCTATGTAAACCGCTATCCGCTACATAAACCTCTATCCGCTACCTAAAACGCTAATTTTGCCGAATAGGGCCTTAGTCTCTTAGTTTCTTATAGTTTGTGTTTTTTTTTTTACTGGTAAACTAGATACAAGGAAGAAGAGAAAGTTGACCAATGTTGAACGTATAACTATATACGAAACCTTGTTGTCAATGAGTTGGAGTGGAAAAATAACCAAGGTAATGACGGACGTTGTTGCATCTCAGTTTGATATTTCCTATCGAATTGTGCAACGAATTATGAAGCAAGGACAGAATGGCGATGTTTGTCATCGATTAATGAATAATTGTGGACGAAGAAGGATTGAGATTAATCCAGAACAAGTGCGTCAAATTCCCCATATTGACCGAACAACTATTCGATCCCTAGCTTCAACTATGAATGTTAACAAGAGTATCGTGGGTAGATAGGTTAAGACGGGGGAGATACGACGACACACAAATACTGAAAAACCTCATTTGACAGAGGAAAATAAGAAAGTCCGTCTACAATTTTGTTTGAGTATGATTAACCCTAACAACATCCCACATGATCCAGTTTTTCTTGGAATGCATAACATTGTTCATATAGACGAGAAGTGGTTCTTTTTATCGAAAGAAACGCAAAACTTCTACTTTATTTTGTTGTCTTTTAACATAGACGAGAAGTGGTTCTTGGAATGCATAACATTGTCCATATTTGTTGTCTTTTAATATAGTGTACGTTGTTTTATTTTGTTTGCAAATTGCAGTTTTTAAAGATTCCACGGACTCGGAAAATTTTATGGTTGTTGAAAACACATTAGACATAGAATTGAATGTGGAAGATTCATTGGATGGTTCAAGTTCTCTTGTCGACTATACTACAACATATGAGATTCAATCACAACTTCAAGAAGAACTATACCAACGGTACAATAGAGAAGAAATTGCAAAGACGCATAGACAAATGTGTCTTCATGAGAAGCACATATTTTGGGGAAATTTCATAGACTATGAATAAAGCAAATCTCCATAAGGTTGGAAGAAATAGCAAAAGTTGAGTGGTCATGCAACTTTTTGGGAGTTAGAAAGTTGCCTTTTTAATGTAATTGTGTAGTGCTTTAAAATAGTTGTATCAAGCTAAGACATGAGATTTTGATTTTTGAAAAGAAAGAAAGGAGAATGTGCAAAAAAAAAAATGATTTTAAACGGTCAGTGAAAGAAATAAAAGAGAGAGAAAGGATTGCCTTGGATTTCGATAAAAAAGGAATAAAGAAGTATGCATTGTAAATTTCAAAAAAAAATATATTGTATATTAATTAAGGGTAATGTGGGTATTTTAATTATCGGAATTGTAAAATTGACAAATAAAAAGGGACAAGATAGTTAGGAAATTTGACACTCATTTAAGGACCATGCCCTATGTTTACAAGCAATTTAATTTCCCTTATTTACATGTATCATTAATATCAAATCAAAATGCAAGATCCTGTCTGTTCTTTTTGCCAAAGATCCCAAACAGTAAAAGACACTGCTGCTAATTTAGAAATAGAGTAGGCCAAAATTCACATATAAATCATCTTTGGTTGGAACCACAATAGATTAGGCCAAACTTCACATAAACATAATATATACATGAAAAAGGGATGTATTAAGATAATTATTGTAATATTTCAAAATTCTTGACAATTTTATAAAAATATTATCCTCTGAAAAGTGGCTCTATTTGACTAATATACCTCACCCCATCTAAGGAAAACATATTAGTCCAGGACAATTGCAGACAATGGTAGCTCCTTTCTCATTTAATATTTTGCAAGAAGTTTCCAAAGCATAACCTAGACAATATGTATGTTCTATATCATTTTGGCTAAATAAATCTTAATGATGACAACTTTTCTTGGGTACAATAAGCCAAATAAGCCAAGTCATAAATAAAGGTGTTGGAGCATAGATTTTACAACTTTCTGACATTAAATAATTAGGGAGGAAAATTGAGTTAAAAAATATAGATAAGTCTTTGCCTGATTTGGGAACTAATAAGAGGGATAATAGAGAAACTCAAAGAATAAATCATTCTAATTTGGTAACCAATAAAAGGGACAATAGAGAAACTATCACGGCATACAAGTCTTTGCCTGAGTTTTTAGGTGAAATTAAGGAATTGCTTTGTTGGGGGTAGTATTACAGTGTATAAAATTATAGTGTGCAATCTCAATGTTAGATATAGTTAATGCCTAGAATCATCCCCTAAAAAATTAGTGTAAGTTTGTATTAGAGACGTGTAAAAAAGTCAATGCTAATATGTAAAGGAGTTTGTGTTAGTATGCAAATGGGTATGTGCGAGTAAAAGTAATAATAAATGAAAACTAAAAGATATCAATTAGATTGAAAAATAAAAAATCACTCCATCAAATAAAAGAAAAATATAAAATGACGAAAAAAGAGAAAATGGGTGAAAACTAAGGAGAAAATATGACAATGAAAAATGAATTAGAAGAGAAAACAACAAATTGAGTTATTAGAATACTAAGGCCAAGATAACAATAAATAGAAAGGGTAGAATAATAAAAAAAGGAGATAAAGTTAAAATGGTTAGACAAGTTCAAAAAAAAAATAGAAAAAGGAAGGAAAATAGATAGTACGTAGGGGGAAAAAATTACTAACTTCAAAAAATACGTAGAATCAAACCTCTAACCTCACATGCACACAAGTAGAATGCATACCAACACACCATGCAACTCACATATATTAGTTTGAGCAGCAAATTTTATATGAACCTTAAAAGCAGAAATTTGAAAAAAAAAAAAAGAAAACGCGTGATGTCAGGTTACGTATAGTGCGAGTAAAAACACAACTTGTGGTCCTGCTAGACCACCAAAAAAATTTCGAGGTGTGTATTATGCAAATGCTACTAACTTATGCCTTTATTATAGATTTGTAAATACATGTATATTTTAGTTTTCATGTTATTATTAAATATCCACTTCTTTGTCCCTTTCTATTTGTTTACTTAATTAACTTTTTTTTAATTCCTTATCATTTGTCACATTTACATTTCCGATAACAATTTAACTACTTTTACCCTTAATCAATGACTTTAGAATCCATAACTTAAGGGTACCTTTGTTATTTTGATTTATTTCTACCTAAACTTTTGTATCACATTTGTTTGTCCACTTTTTTTTTTTTTTTTTTTTCAAAGTAACAAATAAAAAGGGATGGAGGTAGTACCTTTTTTTTTTCAATACCATGTTCATTGCACCGGTTTAACTTTAAGACTACTCATTAACTTGAACATTTTATTAAGTTTATTTTTTCATACACCTTGCATGCGCACGGGTTTAAGGCTAGTGTGTATAATACAGATTCAAAATTACAAGTGTACTTGTGAATTGTTTCTGTTGAGTTCAGAGACTAAAAGGGGAAGAAGAAGAAGAAGAACCTAAAGTGGGAATCGGGAGCTCTGCTTTGTGAATGGTAAAAAAGGGGTAATTGTTTTTAATGTTTAAAAAAGAAAATTTGAAAAAAAAAGTTTTTGACCTTCAACTAGTGAAAATTTAACTAAAATAACATTTATTAAATATATTAAAACAAAACCCAAATCAATGTGTTGTTGCCATGTGTCATACACCAAGAGAAAACTATTTTAAAAAGCAAATTTTATTCAAGTCATTAATGGTGCGTTTGGTAGTTTCCCGGAAAAGACTTTCCCAGGAGAAACTTTCCCAAGAAAGACTTTCCCTAGGCCCCCGGGGAAACTTTTTACTGAGTTTGTGAGGGAAATAATGAGTCCCACTTCAAAACTTTTCTATATACTTTGCAGAACCAAACATGGGAAAGTTTCTCAACCAAACGATTCCTAAATGTTACTTTGACTAATACAAAATTACACAAATAAGACAGATTAATCGGTGCATCGCATGGGTACAAACACTAATTTTGTTTTAATTAAAGAGATAGGACTTTGGTCTTTTCCATTTTAAATGTAGAAGTAATATGGTCCAAAGTGTAGTTTAACGGGATTAGGTTGGTATTTTTATTCTCTCAGGTCTTTTTTATCTGTCCTTTACGGTTTTCAATGTCAATCTTTCATCAATAAATTTTTAATATAGAATTTTTATAAAGATATAATAGTATACTTTTTTAACAGTATATTTTATTACAAATCTAATGACATCAATTTTGTATGATGAATCATTATATAAATTACAGAGTAAAATAATAACGGTAAAAGTTTTTAACATAATTTTCTAGGAGACATATAAATAAATCAACTAAAGTCACATCACATCACTCACATGACATTTTCCAAAACTTATGGGTAAAATCCCGTGTGGCAAAAAAAAAAAAAAAACCTTATGGGTAAAATCTTGTTTTCACCAAATGTGAAGGGGTAAATGTAATTGACAATAACTTTCAAGTACCCATCTTTTTATGAAAATAATTATTGGATCCCCATAATTTCAAAAATAATTCTGAAGTACCCTTTTTTTGTGTTAATAATTTATAGGGGACATTTGACTTTTTAAATTTACAAATTCATCCTTGCACTATTTAATATTTTGTTTTTTGTTCGTTAAAAATTAAGTCGACTTAATTAGTGATTACAGTATAGTTTGAAAATGAAACATATATGTGTTGTGCTTGATTTGACGTTGGTGTGGTTGAGATTAGCCAACTTTGTAAATTGAAAGTCGAATAACGCCATAGATCTAACACAACTATGTTCAAATATCAGCCAAAATTTTCTAGTTAAATTTAAACTTTTTTTTTGCTAAGCATGATGAACCTATAACTATAGAAAATACACTTTTTGAGGTATAAGTAGTAGACTGTGATAACTAGTATCATAAAAAAAAAAATCATATTTTTGCATAAAATGTCCTTATTTTAAACCCTTTTCCATAAATATAAAAAGTTATTACCATTTTAATAAGTTTCTATTAAAATAATGGGTCCTGATAATTATTAGCATATAAAGGAAGGGGCTTCAAAATTAATTTTCAAAATATGGGGTCCTAGAAATCATTTTCACAAAAAGATAGGTACCTTCAAATCATTTTTTGTAATTTTGTTGGTGCTTTCAAGTGAACCTCTCAGTGAAGATATAACGTTTGGGATGAAACTCTGAATTTGATATTTCTGGAACTGGAACACGGAGATAGTTTTGGAAAGAAAGATATATTTTTGGCCAGAACGCTGGAAGTTGTTGAAGTCGCCTTCACCCTTTGCCACTTGACACTCAAAACAAACAGCAGAAGAAGAAGAGGTTTTGGCTGGGTTATTTTTCAAGTTATCTACCACTCATGTCTTATTATTATATCCATCGAAGAAGCAAGTTTGAATTTCATCAATTCCATCCGCTACTACTCGTTACTCCTCTCTCTTCTGATTCCCCAGTTCCTCAAACATATTTGCATTTGATTTTCCTCTATAATCAAGCACAGCTAGTTTGATGTCTATTACCAAACCCCACTTACACCCTGCTACTGTATCTCACAATTTTGATGTCCTGTTTCCGACGCATAAACTAGCCCATGCGTTCAATTCCAAAGTTATGTGGAGGAATTTCGCCAAGCAAGTTACTTTGAGAACCCCAAACTTGTCTTTAAAACCCTTCTCCTTTTCCCGTTCTTGTAGTTTTCTAGTCACCTCTTATGATTCATTTCTTACTGAAAAATGCAAATTCAGGCCCTTTGAGCTCAGTTGCTGTAAAAATGTTAACTTTTCTGAGGTGGGTTTTTGTAGAAAAGGAGGGTCCTTGTCAAAAGAAGCGATACCCATTTCAGGGTCTTTGAGTAATCAAGCTCATTTCAATGGATTGTGCCATAAAGGTTATGCTAGCCTTGCTGAGGCTCAAGTAACCACTCAAGATGGTGCAGTTGAGATTTCATTTGAGCAAGTTATGGAATTGGTGGAGCAGATGAGGAAGGAAGAGGAAAGGGTGAAATTGCACCTAGTGAGGCAGAAAAAGGTGGAACCAATGCCTGGTCTATCGCGGTATAGGTACCAAATGCTTAAAAACAGGCAGCTGAAGCTTGAAACTGAGTCATGGCAACAGGCTGTAAATGAGTACAAGGAGCTCTTAGATGAAATGTGTAAGCAGAAGTTGGTACCCAATTTGCCATATGTGAAATCACTGTTTCTTGATTGGTTTGAGCCATTAAGAGCTAAGATTGTGGAGGATCAAGAATTGGTCAGGGAAGGGAAATGTAGAGCTTCATATGCACCATATTTTGACCACTTACCAGCTGACATGATGTCAATTATAACAATGCATAAGTTGATGGGATTGTTGATGACCGGAAGTGACTACGGCACTGCTAAGGTTGTTCATGCTGCTTGTGCAATCGGTGAGGCTATCGAACAGGAAGTGAGTCTACTTTAACTTTCTTTCTTTTGCTTGTCAATTAGTTACATGAACTAAACAATGCCTGCCCCCCTTTTTTCCTGTGTCTTCGTCTTTCAGTGGATATTAATCTTGTGCACTCTTATTGTTTTTTGGCTATTGGATAAGGTGACAAGTGATAAGCCATTGGAAGGAACCACATTTTTTTTTTTTTTGGGGGGGGGGGGGGATTCTTGACATGCTGATGAGCGACAATTCTTGATAGAGGGAGAGTGATATCTGAAATTTATGAACTAATTGAACTCTTTTTGTGCCAGGCTAGAATACACAAGTTTTTAGAGAAAACAAATAAGAAAAAGGGTGATCAAGACAATAAAGGTGAAGAAGATATATGTGAAACGGTGGTCCGAGAAGAAAAGGGGCTAAGGAAAAACTTGGGTAATTTAATGAAGAAGCAAAGGCGGCGACAACTTTTGAATATAGTCAGTTCACAGGATGACTTCAAGCCGTGGGGTGCTGCAGCAAGGGCTAAGGTTAGTTAGATGTAGTAATTAGTCGTTGCCAACCAACCACATCCTTTAACTCATATCAGTTACAGAGTCATTGTGTTTCAGGTTGGGAGCCGTCTGATAGAATTGCTGGTGAACACTGCATACATACAATCTCCAGCTAATCAGTTAGCTGATGATCCGCCTGACTTTCGACCTGCATTTGTACACACATTGAGAACTGTTGGTCTTGACTACAAGTGATAGCATCTCCCTGATTGCGTCAAACTGTTTGGTTCTGCATGTTAATGTACTGTGTAAGAAAGCCTTTTCTTATTTGACAGGAAAACTGGCCGAAGATATGGGATGATTCAATGTGACCCACTCATTGTCAAAGGCCTTGAGAAAACTGTAAGTTGAGAAAGGGGAAGGAATGCTTCTTTAGCAGAATTCTTCCTTAACATACTGTATGTGTTTTGGAAATTGTTTGGTTATGACATCCTTTACCACTGTTTTAGCTGTAAAGTTGGCTTAGTTGCTGTCATAAAGGTTCCTGTTGAAATACTTTTTCCAATGTTTATGCAGCCAAGGCACATGGTCATCCCCTACATGCCAATGTTGGTGCCACCAGTGAAATGGACTGAGTATGGTTCGCATTCCTTTTCAGCTCCTGTTTCCTTATAGATTACTTGGTCTGTTCCCCAGTTGCACTCAATTTAAGTCCTGATATGAATCCTATCATGGGTGTTGATATTCTCTTTAATGTCTTATTTCTCACTTTCAAAATTCCTCACATGGTTCTGTGTTATATCTGTGATTGAAGTTTAGTTGAATGTTGTGTCAACTTTTTTGTTAGTTTTTTAGCTTCCCACTGCTTTTGCTTGCATTAGAGTGATGTAATTCCATTGATTAATTTGACAAACTAAGCTAAAGGGTAGTATCTTTTGACAATAGCCACTGCTCCTATAAATGAAGACAAGATGCGAGTATGCGACTTCCATGAACTTTTGGTGGAAAGGATATTTAATTTTTGTCTTTGGTCATGAGAACATATGATATGCTCTTTGAGAGTTTGGGGATGGAACTTATCTAATATTAATGGCTGGTCCTTGTTGTGGTCTTTATGGATCTTTAATTGTGGAAATCATTTTACTAAAGTTGGTGCGAAAACTGAAGTTGAAGAAGGTGTGTATAGATAAGTAACACATTGAGAGGGACCAAAATACTTTTACAAAAGTGAGGGTGTCAAAAATGATATCCACAAAGGTGAAGGGGTTATGTGTTAATATTCATTTATGATTTGCTGGTAACTTACAATGTGGTTGTCTTGTTCTAGTTATGATAAAGGTGCACACCTAGCTTTGAAGTCATATGTTATGCGTACTCATGGATCAAGAAAACAGCAAGAAGCTGTGAAGAGAGTCCCCAAAAACCAGCTAGAATCAGTTTTTGAGGTTAGAAACTACTTCCTTGTGTCCCCAAAATTTGTTTTCTTCTTTACTGATTGGCTATTTTGAAGTCTTGCTCAACTGCTTCTGGTTTGTGGGATTAACAGCTGTAACAGCTTTATCTTTTTAATATCTCATTTGCTTGATGCTTTCTCCTTTCAAAACTCCATAGGCATTGGATACCCTTGGCAACACAAAATGGAGGGTTAACAGTAAGGTTCTTAGTGTTGTGGATAGAATATGGGCAAGTGGAGGGCGTCTTGCTGGCTTGGTTGACCGTGATGATGTAAGTCATCATGGCTTACCCCTTGCTTAGATTGATTAAGATTCACTTGAACTTCAACTTGCACCTCTTCACTGTTGCCTGTAATTAGTTTTCCACTTTTTTTCCATATCTAAAAGTGCTCATTCTTTACCTTTTCTTCTATGGGGCATCATTATCTCATGCAGGTTCCTTTGCCAGAAGAACCTGATACAGAAGATGAATCCGAACTCAAGAAATGGAAGTGGAAGGTCAGATCAGTGAAGAAAGAGAACAGGGAGAGACATTCTCTGCGGTGTGATATAGAACTCAAACTTGCGGTTAGCAATTCTTTCCTACAAAGTACAACCTTCAACGTATGTTATGCTAAAGTGTGTGCATGATATTGTCTTCCATTTTTATCTGATTAGGTTGCTCGCAAAATGAGGGATGAGGAAGGCTTCTTTTACCCACACAACATTGATTTTCGTGGGCGTGCATACCCCATGCACCCATACTTGAATCATCTTGGCAATGATATGTGTCGAGGCATGTTGGAGTTTGCAGAGGGGCGACCTCTCGGAAAATCCGGAATACGTTGGCTAAAGATACACCTGGCAAATCTATATGCTGGTGGCATTGACAAACTTTCTCATGAGGGCCGGATAGCATTTGCTGAGAATCATTTGGATGACATCTTTGATTCTGCAGATAGACCACTGGAAGGAAAGCGTTGGTGGTTAGAAGCAGAAGATCCATTTCAATGCTTGGCTGTCTGCATTGATTTAGCTGCAGCTTTGAGAAGTCGGTCCCCTGAGACATTTATTTCTCACATTCCTGTTCATCAGGCAAGCTTTGAGAAGTAGGCTTGTGTTAATATAAATGGAGTAGCATGATGGTCTAGGAGACTAACTCTAACATAAACGATACAACTGAATTTTACATGACTAATCCGTAGCTGCTATGCGATAGGATTATTGATTCAAAGTGACGAGACATAAATGTTTGTGCCTCTGTGGCAGTATGGTCTTTGCTCTTTACTTCTTTATTTTATAGAAGGCATTTAGAGACAATAGGATGTGTATGCTGATCTGGACAAGTAGCAGTTAAGTTCTGTCAAATTAATTCTAGGAGAACCTAATGAGTACAATATGCAATTATACGACAGAAGTGATTAGGTTGGCTTCAACTGAAATGCCCCCCTTGCCCCTAACCCTAATAGAGACAGACTGACAGAGTATGTGGTGTGGACAAGTTAGTAATTTTCTTCAAGCCCTGGTTGTTTGCAATTGCAAAATGTCTGTCGCATTTTAAGACATTTGTGTAGAGGAAAACTGAAGAGCTGGCATGATTTGATTAAAAATTTCAAACCTTCTCTTATATGCTAACTAATTTGTCATACCAAAATAAATAAATGATTTGCTGTAAAGACTCTTGACGTTTAGTGGTGAATGATATCATTCTGGTGTCTTCTTCCTGTACTGCCGAAATTTTCTTCTCACAGGGATACTTGTTTTGTCCCATGTTGTCAGTGCATCCTGGATGTTAACCTTTTGTGGTCTA
This sequence comes from Portulaca oleracea, assembly GCA_029582165.1. Classification (NCBI taxonomy): domain Eukaryota; kingdom Viridiplantae; phylum Streptophyta; class Magnoliopsida; order Caryophyllales; family Portulacaceae; genus Portulaca; species Portulaca oleracea. The sequence continues at coordinate 4,104,283 of CM055878.1, read as the reverse complement.
TTCTTTTTGAGATATAAGTACCTACCATGTAATCAGCCTTGCTCAATTCTTTTTGTAATAGACCTAGAATGGCCTCTTGATAGTGTTGCAGCTTATGGCTGTATGGCAATCAACAGTCAGTAACAAAGTTGAACAAAGAGACTGAAAAATTGGAGGGCTTTTCCATTGTTTGTTTTTTTTTTTCCCCAGCGGATGAAGTGCAGAACATCCTCAATTGTATGTTTGTACTTGGTGTTGAGGAATTTCAGAAATGATGAAAACCCATGTTAAACTGAAGTAGAAACCAACCAGAGTAATACCTAGCTTTGATCTATATATTGAAAGAAATGCTGAAATAATTGGCAGATGAGTGCAACTCATCATGGAATTTCTTGTCCTATCAAAGTCTGCATAGTGGTTGCTATGTTTGTTAAGGAGACCATCTTTGTATTTGTGTTGCATTTTGTTTGAGATTTGTTTTCATCCCATGGGAATTTATGATGTGATTATTTAGTTGAGAAAGAGAGACAAATTGAGATTATTCATATGAAGTCATTTTCTTAACTCTTAAGATGCTGAGAAAGGAATTGTAGTTGGTGGTCAAACATTTCACATCTATTTGACTATTTCTAGTCCCATGATTGTGTTCTTTATTTTTCTTCTGCGATGTATTACAGCCTACAGGTGCTTCTGATAAGCCATTTAAAATCTTCTTTCTATTCTGACAGGATGGCTCATGCAATGGGTTACAACACTATGCTGCTCTTGGGAGAGATTCGGTATCTTCTTAATTTCCCATTGATGTCTCGCTATAACTTCTGTACCCTAAGAAGGATGTGATCTTACCCCGATTTCGTTGTTGGTGTTGAAAGTCAATGGTTGATTTACTGTGGAATTTTAAACATGCTGATTGGCTCTTCTGCGATTTTTGTCCCAAAATAAAAGAAATTAAGTTTGCTTTTGCAATTTCATATGCATCTGCAAGAAGGTTTGGCAACTAGCACGGCTTGAGTTGATTTGTTTCATTCCATGATTAACACATTGTAGCTTTTTTTCCATCCCTTCCTTCCCTTTTCCATCCCACATCTTGACAGGCAATAGCTTCGTAATGAGGTTTAGTTACAAATGAAATTAGGCAACTTCGGTATTAATTTTTCTCTCTATTATAGCTTGAATTATTATTTTCCTTTTCTTTTTATTGTGCAAATGGGTACCCACCCTTGTAATTAATTAGTGTTTCACTACTTCTCCCCTATCATCTCTCTAAAGTCTTTAAAACACTACATAATGTAGGTTAGATTGCCCCTTTACAGTACTTACCTCTGTGACAAATTTTTTCCTTTAGATTGCGTCAGGCAAGCGAAACTTAACTTTGGGTCCTGAATCCTTTCGATGGTTAAATTTTTGTTTTGAATTCTTTTTGTGGGAAGAAGAATATTTCTTCCATTTTCTTATACAGGCATTTGCTTTTCAGCTCGGAGCGGCAGCTGTCAATCTTGTTATGGGAGAAAAACCTGCAGATGTTTACTCAGGCATTGCTGAGAGGCAAGGAGATCCTAACTGCTCTTACTTGATGTTTTCCTTATTTATTTGCTGTTACTCATGCCAACTCATGGTATTTTATCATTATCAACCTTTTTCTGTGGGGTGACAAGGGATCAAGCTTTTCCATGTAACTGGTAACAGTATGCATTTGTGGGTGTGCAGTCATATACTGTATTTTACCCCTCTCTTTGCAAAAAGGAGAGATGGTGATGCATACCAATTCAATGGAAAGATATATTCTAGGTGGAATGGGAAATTTCCAACCTAGGGATTTAATCTATGAAAGTAATATCTTTTAGTTATTGGTTTTCTATTTTACTTGATGAATAATACCTTTTGATTATACTGTTTTGTAGTTTCCTTATCGCATTAGGCTGTAATGTTCTATGTAAACTCCCAATATTTGTGAAGGAAGGTAGACTTGAATATTGAACCAATCTGAATTCAGAAATTGAGAGTTTTGTGTGTGAAATTTCCAACATAGGAATTGTCCTACATCAACTTGGTATCAGTGCGGAAGTGATCCAGTGTTCCCCAATTTTTTCTTGTTCCCTCTTTATTTTTTGCCCAGCTTTTACAACCAATAAAAAAAAAATGAGAAAGAGAGAACCAGAACCTGACCTAGTCCTAGCCACGTTACCCACTGATCTCTGCCTCGAAACTGATGCCACCCCCACCCAATTTATTGTTTGCAAGAGGCGCAACGTGAAAACAGTAGTTGGACTGTTGGACATATTCAAATGATGGTTTGCTTTAGACTTGAGAAGGTTCCTCATGATGTTACCTTGGAGCAATTATAGATGTTGTAATGAGGAGTTACATTTAAGGGCTTTTAGGATGTACTGAATGCTTTTGGAGTTGAATGATAACTAATTTACTAATGCTCAAATCCCCCCCCCCCCCAAAAAAAAAAAAAAATTAAAAAAAAAAAATTAAAAATTGATCCTCATGTATTCTTTAATTTAAAGGGATTGATAAGTTACAACATGCAACATGCATGGTTCATTGGTACTTAAATTGTATGACCTGCTTTCAGATCGCAATTCAAGCGACGGGTAGAATAGGGGTCAGGTGTATTTCGCTTTCGGGTAAATACACATTGGGTTGGGCACTTTTGGCTCAGTTTTTCGGGTCATGCTTGTAACTTTTTATTCTTTTTTAAAATAAATAAAATTAACTCTAAACACTCCAAACTTTTTCAAAATATAATACATATATCATTAAATTCTCATGACGTTATACTTAAAATATTCTTAAACTTAAGAGCAATTATACGTAATGGCTGTCTAATGGTCAAGAATTATAATCCAAATAACTATTATATATCAATTTCAATTGTTCTTCACCATTTTATTTATAATATTGGGTGGCAGTTGATGTATAATGGGATCAAAGAATAGGATTGATCAATTACACATCATAGGGTGACGTGCAACCAATCCAAATATGGGATGCGTCACGTGAGTTAGGGTTAGGGTAGGGGAAGCTTCACGTGAAAAGGGAGAGATTTTGTGGAGTTTGGATGATTTGTGAGCGAGTATGGAATTAGGGTTTTGAAAGGATGGATCTTTGTGAGTTTGAGAGGGATGGATGATGATGATTAACGTGATGTAGGTGGGGAGTGAGGGTTGTTTTGTCGTGAGGACTTTGAGAGAGTTTGAGGGAGGGATGTTTGAAGAGAGCTTTGTGAGAGAAAGGGATGGACGACTTGGTTGTGAGAGAGGGAGAGGGTTTGGATGAGAGATTTGAGAAAAAGATGTTTGAGGGGGATTGAGAGCTTTTGAGAGTATTGAATAGCCTTAGGGTTTATCTAACTAAAAGATAGAAAGATAAAAGTAACCGGGATAGTTCAAGGGATCTATCTTGATACAGAAACACCACAAGAAGAAACCCTAGGGCTACTTGACCTTCAACCTAGTTACAGAAACACCTTCTAGGTTTAGGGATAAAGCTCTTCCTCACCACTTGGTTGCCAAACCAAGATACAATAGAAGAGATCAACGAGGTTCTCACGAAACACTCAAGGGGTAAGCTAAAAGCTTGATCGTATTCATAATTCAAGGTTTGATGCCTTTGAAAGGCTACAAGCCTAGCTATTTATACTAACTAAGTCCTAAACCTCCTAGGACTGTCAAGATTGGCGTGCAAGCAATCTTTTCCTACTAGGACTCTATTAACTTGGCGTGCAAGCCAAGGACTCCTAATACTAGACGCCATCTACTCTATCTCCTCCTTGGATTAGGACTCCTTATCCTAAGGGGAGTTAGTTACAAGAGATAATAATCCTTTTAGGACTTGGCTTTCCTAATCCAAGATGGATTAGTTACAAAATAAGCCAACCTTGTCTAGGACTAATAAGAATTGGCGCCAAAACCATCACACACACCACACACTTTCTAGATCATTCTAGAACATTCTAGATCATTCTAGACTAATCTAGACTCCTAAGACTTGGTGTCCAAGTTTATATGCATTACTTGGCATCTCACACAACTAGAAATGTAAAGAAAACCCTAGAAATGTAAAGATATACATCAAAAGGCCAAAACTGTGAACTTCATCTTGAAATTGTCAGAAATGTGAAGTTCATCTTGAAATGGTCAAAACTGTGAAGTTCAACTTGGGCTTTGTACTTCGGCCTTTAGACGTGGGCTTGGAGCTTCTAGGATGTTTGGACATCCTCTTGGAACAAGGAGCACAAGATATGGGAGGCCTCCACAATGTATTCTTCTCCTTTGGCCCGTTTTACCCTTTTGTAGTTGAGGTGGATCTCCTTTGTTGGGCCTGGCATGATGCCTTCTTCTCCTAAGGCCTTCTCCACTTCCTTGTAATCAAATTGGGCCTTCTTTGTTATTGGACTTGGTGTGAAGGCCAGGGATGGATTTCCATCATTCTCCATGAATCTTGGGTCTCCAAAGGCGAGCCCAAGGCTTTGTGAATCTCCATTTTCTTCCATGAACCTAGGGTCCCCCAAAGTGAGATCGAGGTTGGGCAGATTTATTTCAGGCGTGGGCTTAAATACATCAGCAGTCTTGCCAAATTAGTTAACCAATCAATCTTAAATATATTACTCATGAACTGCTTGGCAAAAAAAATTAGGAAACTAAACTCTTCATTGTAATCTTAGAAATAAATCGATATTAAATTTACATCATATTCTATTAGAAAATGTGGGATTAAAATTGTGCCATGATTATATCTCAACTTTTATTGATTCTGATTGTTTGACTAGACACTTTATACTTTTTCTTAAAATATTTTTCATTAATATTTAAAAGAAATCCATTAAAAAGTTTCAAACCAGAGTCAAATCTTTGTAAAATGTCAAACCCGACTTTAACGCTATGATCCTAAACAAAATCACCTATTCATCAATATCAAAGTCATAGGCTAGACCTATCGGTCAATATCGGTGGTATTGATGAGCCCACAAAAAGAATTGTGATTTTTAGAGCTTGAATAGTTTCATTAACGACAGTTACCTATGCTACCATTACATGCCTCTCCCACTATATCTCCAAATCTCAATTCGACGAGTAAAACTACTTATGGCCATTCCAACACCACTTAGAGTTCCTAAGCATAACTCAATTTTGTAATCCTTTTTGCTACTCTTTGCCCCTTCTTTATTGCTCAAATACTTTTGTCTTGTTCTCCAACACTATTATCAAGAAGGACAAGGTAAAGGAAAGTACTACCTCCGTCCCATTTTATTTGTCCATCTACCTAACTCAACAAAACCAATGCATATTGGGAATTGAGGTAAAAAGTTTGTAATTTACCCAAACTACCACTACTTTAATTGAAGATAATAGTTGTTGGAATTGTAAAAAGTGATAAATGAATCTATTAATTAGGGGTAGAAAAGGAATTACAGTTGTTGGGATTGTAAATGAGACAAATATTTTGGGACAAAGAAGTTAGGTAAAAGGACAAATATTTTGGGACAGAGGTAGTATAATGTCTCTCTATGTGTTATGGTTTGGTGGATAACAACTATTATTCGCAAAGGTAAAGTACAAAAATATAAAGATATTGTAGTAAAAGAATATGAAAAAGGTACAATAGCACTATTTTATTGCATTAAGCTAACACGTCAGGTGGTTTCGGGTTGAACTCGCTAATTTATGGGCTTTTTCGAGCTTGGTTTATTTTGGGTTCAAGTCAAGAAAATCGTGTTCATGGGTCGCGTCACCGTTTTGCTAGGTCTTCTTGTTTTGAATTTTTGAATGCTTTCTGTCATGAATATGGAAGTTTATTTTATCCAGAACATATTCATGAGCTGGGGAATTGACTTGGTTAGAAAATGAAGATGGAAAGTCCATATATTCCTATTACTTTTTGTGAAGACTTTCAGAACATATGGTTTTGTTGGGCACTGGATTACTACAGCTCCCAGCATTGGTCAGTGGATTTTAATTCAAAATAAATGTTCGATGCAGGGTTCTTAATATTATGCAAACAGATGCACAGAAAGATCCTATAGTTTTTCCGGATGCAGTACATGCGAGGCAGTTGATCAACCAGGTTTCCATTCTTTACGAAATATTACTAAGGCCAGAAAGTGGTTCTTGACTTTCTGTATAAAACACGACTTAAAGATTCTGATTTTCTTGATCATTCCTGTAATTTTGTCACCTTTACCTTATTCACTAACAAAGCTGATTCTTTGCTGTTGCCTTACTATGTAATCTATGCCTCATGCTCTGCAGGTGGACAGGAAATTGGTGAAGCAAACAGTGATGACATCAGTTTATGGTGTCACTTATATTGGAGCTCGGGATCAGATCAAGAGGAGGTTGAAAGAACGAGATGCATTTGATGACGATGCAGAGCTTTTCAGAGCATCTTGTTATGCTGCCAAGGTAAGATTCTCTGCGGTAGGTTGGGGGGTGGGTTTCACTTGAATTGGAGAATTATGGTGTGTTCTTCTAGTTTACTGAGATTTTTGCTTATTAATTCGACAACAGACTACATTAACTGCATTGGGAGAGATGTTTCAAGCTGCTCGCAGTATTATGAGCTGGCTTGGTGACTGTGCCAAGGTTAGTCTTGATATAGTTGTTCAAATTCCACCCCTACCTTTTGCAACATGTCTGTGAATAGTAATCCTTGAGATTTTAGTAAAAATTGAGCAACAGTGTGGAAGGTTTAAATGTCTGATATACTGATTCTGTTGCTATTCTTCTGAGGCTAAGTGACTATGTCCCACACCAACCCCTCCCACATTCCTTCAAAACAAGAGCCAGTTGCATAGAGATCCTGAAAGTGAATCATTGTGATCATTATTGACATAATTTTAGATAAATGTCCCATCTTTTTCGTAATCAGGACCTGTCATCACTGAACTGTGCGTTTAATGCCCCTCCTAACCCTGCAGAATTGTTTAGAAGACATTGTAAGTTGTGAAGATATAATAAACTTACATCTCATTCATTCGCGAGGGATGCATCGGCAATAATACTTATTGTGCCTTTAGAGATGCAAGCCCTCACTTCTTTTGCTATCTAATCAGTAGAAAATTATGAGTTTAATATTTAGTTGAAAATTTGTCTTAACAATTTATGTTGCACTGATACTGATGTAGATAATAGCATCTGAAAATCAGCCTGTGAGGTGGACTACTCCACTGGGTCTTCCTGTTGTACAACCATACTGCAAGAAAGGCAGACATCTGGTATGGAAGAATCCATATTGTACTATCCCCACCCCCCCTCAAAACAAAAAAAAAAAAAATTCCTTTTAAGAGGAAATAATGTGTTTATTTCTGTTTGAAAAATTATAATGCAGATAAGAACATCTCTTCAAGTTTTGACACTTGAAAAGGAAACTGAAAAGGTAATTCTTAGCTCCATCTTCACATTTGCCTGCTAGCTGAACTTCACTTTTCTGGGATAGCTAGTATGTTGTGGACAAAAATCAAAGATACTTGGACTTGACTATGCCATGTGCTTGACTCAAGAAATAAGTTAGAATTAGCGTTTTGCAAAAATTGTCTATCAAGCATGAAGTATCAAGCAACCTCAAGTGTCCAAGACAGATGTCATGGAAAGGAAGTGCTACTCATACACATCATGATTCATGTGTTCCATGGGAAATGTTTGTTTCTGATGATGACTGGGTGTCTGGGTCAAGCAATGTTGTGCCCCCAAGGACTTATTGGATTGTCCAGTTCCAACAATTTTCCCTACTTCAAATGTTGATGCAATCTTTCTCATGCAAGGATTTTGTATTGATACTCATCAAAATGTAAGGAACCTTAACTAACATAGAAAGTGGAACATTTTCATGAATGACAGAAGAAATCAAGTGAGATTGAAAATTGCTGTGCATGAATGTGCTTCTGAACTACTTCCTTGCTTAAATCTTGTAAGCAGTGAAAAAAGGGCTAGTATTTCTGGGCTGGAAGCCTGTAGAAATATGCTTGTTTTTGGCAAATATAACTGGCACTATTGATTGCTATCAAAGCTGTTAAATTTTCCAAGTAAAAAGTGTGCTTCAGGTTTCAGAGTTATGAGACTGATTTAGTGAAATCTGTGTCTGTTACAGATCATGATCAAGCGGCAAAGAACAGCTTTTCCACCAAATTTTGTCCACTCACTTGATGGCTCCCATATGATGATGACTGCACTTGCCTGCAAAAAAGCAGGCTTAAACTTTGCAGGTACCTCGCCTCTTTTGGCATCCCCCTCTCTTCTTAACAATTAGGGCTGTACCCCCCCCCCCCCCCAAAAAAAAAGGATAAAAGAATCAGAAAAAAAATTGTGGTGGGCAAAATGGCACCTCTCAACAGGTGGGGAGGTGCGTAGACACCTAGAAATACGCCACATGGGCCCTACAGGTGGGTCACTTTTGCTGATCCCACCTGCACTGAAGTTATATTTACAGTCTGCAAATGCATTGATCATTTATCCATCTCATCATTGACAAGAACAGTGCCTTAGAACGTGCTTTGGATCACGTTTAAAAATTAAGAGATACCCCAACTAGTATTAGAATGGTCACTGACTAAACAAAATCGTACTTAATGTCGTTCCCAGGGTGGGGAAGGAGATAATTTCATATAGACTGGACAAAAGGCGCACTGTTTAACTTGCCAATTCTCTGAGGGAGTTTAGGCATTTACTCTGCTTTCTGACTTTGATATCCCATTACCTCTTATGCAATACGATTGCAGGAGTTCATGATTCATATTGGACACATGCATGTGATGTGGATCAAATGAGCAGTATACTTCGTGAGAAATTTGTTCAACTTTATGAACAACCTATATTGGAAGACGTAAGCTACTTGCTCTTAAAACTGTGGATGATTTCTGCTTTCTTTCCTCTGCACTTTCAATGACATGCAGTGACAAAATAATTCAATTGATAGTGATGATTGCAAAACGTAATGGTATTTTAGGCTGGGTATGAATAGCCAAAAAGGAAGGGGAAAAAGGGGTGGGGGGGGGGGGGGTTCTTAGGTCTCCAACCTACTTAATGACTACCAAAATGGATTTGTTATATGCTGCTAGATATCCCACCAAAACCTATGCTTTCATTCCTCAGACTGAAGCGCAAGCAGCTAGCACATGCACGCCCATTGTTACTTTGTTAGAGTAATTTGGTCATTTTGGTCTAAAAGTGAGCTTCAAGTGTGGTGTTAGGGTTGAGATTCAGATCCTAATCTCAGTTGTTAGGAATTAAATCCACATTGAACGAATATAATACTGTAGCAGAAGCAGACAAGATAATTAATTTAGAAATTTAGGTATAGAGAAAATAGACAAGAACAATATAGAAATAGGAGAGAGGTGATGAAGACAAGATCTCTTTACATAGATACCCAATGCAGGAAAATCCGCGGGAGGCAAGATAAAATCCACTATAATAGGGAGAGATTACAAAGGGTATCGCAAACAGCCTTATACATATCTTAAAGGGCAACAAGATATAAGGGAGATTACAATCTCATAATAAAACTCTCAAAGTGGAATAGAAAATGAGATCTCATAAGGGTGCCATAGAGGTACATAATTTGGCCACACCAAACTAGGTTGAATACACTAGTATTTGTAACAAACCCAAGTAGCCTTAGAAACAGTCTTTAAGCCGAAATCAACTACTTGAAGTCCAAGCAATATCAATCACAAAAAGGAAATAATTATTTATTTCTAAAACTTGTCTGAATGGAATTGGGACACTACCCAACATGTGGACTCCTATGGGATTATGCCCATTGTTAGAATCATTGCAAAACTGCAGAGGTTGAAAATTAAAAGTATCCGGTGATGTGCATTTCCTTGTAAATGATATATTCCTCGAAATGTTTTTATATGCAACAGTTGTCGGAGAGTTTCAAGGAATCCTTCCCCACATTATCCTTCCCCCCTTTGCCTGAGCGGGGAGACTTTGATCTGAAGAATGTGTTGGATTCCCAATATTTCTTCAACTGACGCTGACCAAAGATTGCTGCCTCCTACTTCTCTGGCTCTCTGCTATTTGTATAGTCCCACTCGGTCTCTTTTCTTGGAGTCTGGATGAGTCTCTTTCTTTGGAGACCCAAACCACATTCCTGCTGAGATTAGCATCACCTTTCTTGGGGCACTCTAATGTTCAGCAGCTGCTGCTGCCTTCTGCTACTTTTTCAAACCCATCCGTACAAGTCATTGGGTTGTTCAGTTTTAACACTGGTCCCATTTTGGAACGAACAATGCAGCAATTGATGCTGATGGGTAGCTAATTTGGAGGGTTTTTTTTTTGGTTCAAAGAAAGTAATTGAACATGTAATGTCAAGTCAAAATCTTCTGAATCTTATCATTGTATAGAAAGCTACTGCTGACAGATAACTGTTGTTGATAGCCACAGTTGAACCCTATGTATATATGTAATTAGTACTTACTGTAAGATGATCCAGATAGTAAGGAGTGTATGTATACGCTTCTTTTGTGGACTGAGTTACTAATTCCAGATTGGACTTGAAGTTTTTAGTCTCATTTTTGGCTCAGTAAATTCATAATTGTTGTGCCCCCATTGAGTTAACCAATGCAGGGTTGTCGCGAGTCATTGTGAAAGAAGGAAGCACATGAACTAGGCTACCCCTACGGGTTGCTGCTTCTGTTTCTGTCCATTTGGTGTGTAGTTAAATACAGAGCATGTAACAACTCATTTGGCATCAACGTGACTTTTCATTTTGGAGATCATAAGATCAATTTACGTGGCTTGCAATGAACTTAGCCTTTGCACTTGGGTTTAGGTTTTCCTTTACCTATGGTCACTGAATTCAATTGTTGTACCTTTAATATGGTGGTGGCTCTGGTGGGTTGTATTTTGGTTTCAGATAAATATGGACAGGTAATTATTGAGTTTAGGTGATTTAGAGAGCGTTTGGTAGAAACCCTAGGGAAATTTTTCCATGGGAAGTCTTCCATGGGAAAGATTTCCCCGGGAAAAATTTCCCTTAGGCTCCCCTAAGGGGAAATTTTCCCTAGGAAATTGTATGAAATGGTGGGCCCGCCGTAAAATTTTTCCTATAGTTAACCTATTTCCAAACATGGGGAAATTAAGTCAACCCGGGAAAATTGACCATTTCCCCGGGGTTTTTGACCAACCAAACGCACCCTTAGTGTTGGGTTGGGTTTGCAATTACAGGTTATAACTGTAATCTTTTAAATTTTTTTGAGAAAACAGCTAGTCTACAAATACTCTTTGTTCAAATATAGGTTGATATAAATATTTAAAGTTAATTTAGAGTGGTATATAATATAATTGTGTTCATGGTCTAATGACCAAGGACTAATCCAGAATTACTGGTTGACCTAAGTTATCTTTTGCCACTTTATTTGTGATTTGGAGGATGCTATAGCAAGATTAATCAACCAATTAACTTAAAATAATACACATGATTCGCCATATATATTACATGCACATAGAGCATTACATGTACTTAGAGCATGTGCTTTGAATAGGTGTGAGTGAACAATTATGTTATTAGGAGTGAATAATGCATAGATATGAGTGAACAATTACGCTATGGAGAGTGAACAACTGGTAGATATAAGTGAATGATTATGCTATTGAAAGTTAACAATTACCGTATTTGGAGCACATGCTCTAGGAGCAGGTAATAAATCGCACATGATTCGTGAACTGGTTTGCAAATTTTAAAACCAAAACTCTGAAAGTTTTCCTAGGGTAAGGTATAACAGTCTTACTCCTAAATTTTCCAATTTAGATAGTCTGGTTCCTCACACTGAAAAAAGTTCTGGCTCAGGTCATATTCGGTTGGTCTATCAATGTCAGAATTTACATGAGAAATTGATCTCGTTTACCTAGTTTTTTTTAGCCAGACTAGGTTGTACAATTTGGACGGGCCAACGATATTCGGGTCACAATTAGGTTCGGACATTAGAAAAAAGAGAAATATTATGTTCAAATACCCGATCCAATCGGTTAATTTTAATGTTAAGACAAAAATTTGTGACCAGAACCAATTTTCCTGGTTTGGACAAAATTGAGCAATTGGGTCAGGCAAAATTTTGCCGGCTCTATTGACGGTTTGAATTGAACTAGTTGCAAAACATTAAGAAACTTCTACTATTTGGATGGTATGCTCATATGTTCTTAATTTCAATTGATTTTAGGAAGATTGGATCAAAATAATTACAAATTTTGGAGTATTGGACCATAGTAGTATGAACTATTTTGTGGAAGTGAACACTGAACTTTTGGGGTATTTTGTGGTACCAGTACGCCACCAAGTCCATGAATTAGAAACTTGGTTTAACAATGATTTGGAGGGTCATGTCTGTTCCTTGACCATTTGTCACAAGTTTTTTGGCACAGTCTAACATGGTTAGGCGATGTGTACTGTTGACTTAAAAACTTGGCTTGTGAAAAAGGCTCAACGTACAAGTACCACCTTCCACGTCATTGTCACGCTGAGTTTCTAACTCATGGACTCGGTAGCATATTAGTAACATAAAATATCCCAAAAGTTCATACTAGTCACATCAAAGAAAATTGTTCATACTATTACTATCCAATACCCCCCAAATTGGTATTATTTTGATCCAATCTTCCTTGATTTTAACCAAACATATTATTTATTTTCCTTATATCATTTTTTCATTAATATTTTTAAAAAATTGAGTACAAGGAATTCTTATTCAAAAAATTGTGGGGCCTTTGATGTTGAGTTGAGTCTCAACACATGCCTAAAGGAGAAGTGAGGAAAAATTGAGTCTAACAGTGAATACTTGTTCCGATGGTATGTGTAGACCTCGAAAAAATCCCTGTTTAGAAAATTTGATTTCATTGTGATACTTTGGATTGGGAGCCGCTTAAGGTTGTTTAAAACTTAACCAAAATCTATTTAATGATTAAAAAGAATTTTGAAAAATCTTAGAAATTATTCATATCTCGAATTATAAACATAAACTAATAATTAGTCATAAAATCAGAATTCACAAAATCATTAACAAAACATTAAATTGGACAAGCAATCCAGCCACCGGACCGGACAACTAACACACAAATTAGTCTGTCCAGGCTAGTGTTTGAATCAAGTCTACGACACAGACAGTGACCCAAGCCAGTAAGCTAACAGGCGGGTTAGACTACTGGATAGGCCCGTAGTCTGTGTTTCATTTTTTTATGATGATTTTGCAAATTTTAATTTTACAAATTAATTAAGAATTTCCAGAAGATTATTCAAGGCATAATGAAAAGAAAGAGTTGCTAGTTAATTTAAACGTTAATTATTAAACTGAAAAGAATAATTTCGGTCCACGAAATAGAAATTGGATTCAGGGGTAAGATTACAAACTAGAATCAATTTCCTAATTTGCCGGTTGTATAAAATGGTCTCTACTAAATAAAGATTTTTTTTAAGAACTAAGAAGAGTAGAAGAAATAGAATTCAAAAATTTCATCGATTTAAACTATCATGCATGTAACATGATTAATAAAAATGGTACAAATTATACTTGATGATCAAAGCAACAAAGATTACATGATAATTGATAGAAAGTAAAACATGAAAATAGACAATTAACTAACCTTAGATTAGCACAAAAGCAATTAGCACACAAGAAAGACGTGATGGAGAAAATAGAGAATTTCGTAGTGTCAATATTCTGGAAATTCCCGCGATGTCTGAAGGTTGTCAATATGGTGGGTGGAGGCCTTTATTTATAGCGGAGATTGGATTGGAGAAAAAGAAAGAAATAAAATAATTAGACAATAATGAAGATATTATTTTGTGGAAGAAAGGAAAAAAATAATAATTCCCGAATTCAATTATTATTAATCAAATTCCAGAAAAGATTATTATTTGGGAAAAACGAAATATGGAAAAGGGAGTAAAAGAGATGGCGATTACATAGGGAATGTGTAATAGCCGGCTGGATAGTCCACGTCAGCATGTAGGCCCGTTCACTCCAAATGGATCTGGATCCGCATCGTACACCCTGCCTCAGTTAATCGGCAAGTAAGCTAGATCGGATCAGCGCTAGCACCTATCTTTATTTGGGCTAGGCCTCTTTTTCTCTTCTTTTATTTTGGGTTATTTTTTGTTGTGTGAGTTTTGAGCATTTTTTTTGATGAGTGGATTGTGCCTTTGAGCTATTATGTTTATACGCTATTCTTGGAAATAAAAATAATATTTATACAATATCGTTGGGCTGTCAAAAATCCAGGTCTGGGTCGAATACAGGTTCGGACAATCGGACATCGGACAATAAACATCAAACCCTGACCCTGTTCGAATTAACAATTTAGTCTTTTTCCTAACCCTAACCCGGACCCGGATGTCTGATGTCCGGACCTGGATGTCCGATGTCCGGTTTAACCATGCTTGACAGTTGACACTTGACACGACAGTTCTTTACAATTACAACTTCTACCTTCAATCTGTAACCTGTTTGACTTAATAAATAACATTTTTTCCCTAGCATACCAAATTCATACTTACAATACAAGTCCAAAGTGACAAGTTCACACTCCAAATATAAAAGATCCAAACAAACACAAAATGTCTTTGGATGATCTTAATAAATACAAAATGTCATTATGGGTGTTGGATGTCCGATCTGATTCAAGCAACACTTGCGTCAAACTAAGTTAACTAACACTCACGCGAGGGCGACAGGGCAAACTGCTCGCCTGCAGCAACAACAACGGCAGACTAAGACCGGCACCGGCGCAGAGCAGGGGGCAACAACAGCGGCAGAGCGTCAGACTTAGAGGCGCAGAGCAGGGGCGCAGAGCAAGGGGCAGAACTCAGAAGAGCCGAAGAGGAGATCTAGAGATTTGAGAATGAGCAGGGGGCACTGGGCAGAAATCGTCCTAGGGTTTTTTTGCAAAAGAAAAGGTTGTAACTCCTCTTGATTATTGTAAAACGGCAAAAGTCATTGAAAAACTTATAAGACAACTCCTCTAGGGTTTTCTCATTTAGGCTCCAAAATTGAAAATTTTGAGTTTTGGACCCTATTTTTCACTCCCCGTCCAAGCCCAGCAAAGACCGAATACTCCTTACCTACTGAAATTCGGATAAACCCGGACCTGGTTCTGCAAACCCGGACCTAGTTTGGATTGAAAACCGGACCTGGTTTGGATTGAAAATCGGACATGTTCGTTTGTCCGGATTTAAAATTCGGACGTAATTTTGATGTTCGAACCCAGTTTTTTTTGGGTCGGACTGGACCGAGTTTTCGGGTAGGACAGTTTTTTGACAGCCCTAAATATCGTTGAATAAAATTCGTGTCTATAGATACCCCCCACTTTGATAGAGTTTTACACAAAATAGAGATCAAAGTAGTCCGGATTTGCTAATATGACCATCAAACAATCTCTTGAGCTTGGGTGACGATCTGAAGCGTGTCCTGTGTCTAACTGTGATTTTTGAAAATTTTGTGCATTGTATTCTCCCGATGGCATAGCAAAAGAATGGTCTTGGACCGTGACGTCATATTGTGATTGCTTGACAACCTGTGAGCGCGACATATTGTAATTTCCTGACAGCGGGCAAGATCTGCATCATCATATTGTAATCACCCGACAGTTGGCATGGTGATTTTCTGTCTTTCCCAATGTCGAACTTTGATCTTCCAGTCTTTCCTGGTGTCGAAATTTGATCTTCTAGTCTTTAGCTTTGTCAAAATTTGATTTTCCGATCTTTCTTAGTATCTAGATTTGATCTTCTAGTCTTTCCTGATGTTGAAATTTAATCTTCCAGTCTTTCTTGATGTCGAAATTTGATTTTCTTGTCTTTCCTAGTGTCGAGCTTTGATCTTCCAGTCTTTCCCGATGTCGAGGTTTGATCTTCCAGTCTTTCCTAGTGTCAAGATTTGATCTTCTAGTCTTTCGCAGTGGCGAAATTTGATCTGCTAACTTTCTTGTAAAAAAGGAAGAACAATGTTAGTGTTGCTAAAATATTAATATTTGATTGTTTTACCTGCAGGAATATCACCATTTATGTTTGCTGGTATGACATTGAAGAATCCATGATTTGAGACTTATTCTATGTTATGGAAAGCAAAAAATAAAGTAAGAGGTACATATTCTTTGCTATAAACTATATAAAATAGCTAACTAAAAAAAAGAATATTTTTCGATGTTTTTGTTTTTCGTTTTGGATGGAAGACAATCAAAGTTTTTTCCATAAAACCAATTAATAATTCTGAATAAACTTCTAAAATAAACTTATAAAAATAACTAGTTCTTATTCCTAATTGTTTGTATTACTTATTTTTTTAAAGATCTTTTACTAAATTTTAAGCAGATCTTATGATTCATACTATTTTTTAGTCTAATTATTTTTATTCTATATTATATATTATAAATAATTTAATTGTAAATGTAATGGGTCGAAATTCGTTTGCCCGCGCATGTGTTGGGTTGGCCCAATCCTGGATCTCTATTCTAGCTAACCGACGGGATAGTCATAGTGGGTTAAAGATGCCTTCGTCGAGAAGGCACACCATTTCGAGAAGGAAAGTCTTTGACTAACAGATCGATTAGTTTGGAAAGGATAACGACTTCCCCTGATATCCGCGATTGCATGCGTTTTGGACCAGTTTGGGGGTGACACGTGGCGTACTATCAAGATGGATAGTTGGCCTCATATACCTTGATTAGGTGCTCATTTTCACACCATTTCCTCATTTCCTCTCCTTGTGCTATCTAGCTAGATAGTTAGCCTTATATACCCTGATTTGGCTCTCATTTTCACACCATTTCCTCATTTCCTCTTCTTGCTTTCAAATTCTAGCGAGAGAAAGAGAGTCTTTCGAGTTGTGATCTTTGGTTACCATGTCGAGGCCTCGAAGATGCACTGGTGTTATCCACAGCTACGCTAACATCTGATCTTTTAACACCTTCTTACTGCAGGAATTTTCGGTGAGCATCCTAATCAACTACTCTACAGGGACAAGGAGCACATCATTGCACACAAGACTCGCATCCCCGTACATTTTCTTACATTTTCTTTATGTTTTAGACTGCTTTCTTTACTATCGGTTTTGCATGCCTTTGACATGTTAGGTGATTAGCCATGTTAACCGGCGGGTTATACTTGTTTTGTTTTGTGTCAAATTATTCGATTCGAGAATATCTAATCGACTATTTAGAATTTGGCATTAAAGTGGGTCGATTCCATTTTCCTTTTTCCTCCTTTTTCTGTTTTGGGCCCTACAACTTGGTCCGGATCAAGCCATATCGAGTGGACCAACTGGCGGGTTAGTTATCCTAGTACTTCGCATGCATCCAGTGGGTTGCTTATGTTAGGTCGTGAGTATTGGGCCTAGGCTTCTAACCGGTGGGTTTGTGAGCCCGAGGCCTGGCATGCCTTTTTTAAGCAGACCTTGATAATTGAGCCTAACCATTCCTTAATGGGCTGAGTTATTGAATTTATTTTTTTTTCCTTTTCCGCCCACCATTTTTTTTTCTATCCCTTCCGGCACGACTACTAGAAATCTTCGGGAAAAGAGGATAGTTTAGTAGTGGTAATAGAGAGAGTCTGGGCCCTTTTGGGAATGAGACCTTGGAGAGAGCGGGCTTTGGGCACTTCTTTCAATGCCTTCAGTCTTGGAATTCTAAGGCTCAACATGTTTCATAAGTGCTTATTGTGACTAGTTTTCTAGGGTGTTTTGATAGTAGATTAGGGATGTTTGGAATTGAAAATGTATATACACATTCCCTATTTCTTTATTATGCTTGGTCTTTTTGTTGTTGTTGAAAACTTGTAGGTTTGGGGCCAAAACACCAGTATTTCCTCAACTTTTAGCAAAGTCGAACGCACCACGTGCCTCCATTGTTGACAACAAAACCGTGGCACGAGTTTCACGAGAAACAGAGAAGGAATCAACTGGGCAGTGCTTACCACAGTCAAATCGTGGTAGAGATCACGGACCGTGGTGATCCATTTCATGCGAAACAACCAAGAGAAGAAATGGCACAACTAGCACCGACCACGCACCGACCGTGGCAAGCTCCACGGATCATGGTGGACTGCCCCGGGCCGTGGTGGCTAGCCACGGACCGTGGTGGTATGGTCAGTCGTGCGGCAGCTATTTGCTTCGCGAGGAAAAGAAAGAAAAGGGGGTGTGGTTCGTTGAGTTCATTCATTCATTTTTCGTCTATTGTTCATCTATCAAGAGAGAAAGAAAGCTCCAAATCCTTCCTACTCCTCTTCCCCACTTAAGCAAGATTCAAGATCCAATCAAACCAAGAGAGACAAGAGCCAAGATTCGAGGAGAAATCGTCGGCGTTCGCAGAGAAAGTTCCATCCCGGGATTGAAAGACTCAACGGGGCGTATCTTCGCAGTTTGGTTCTTTCTTTTCATATTCTTTCTTTGTTTTAAGGTTTGATTATGATGATTGGAACTTGTTTCATGCTTTCATTGAACATGAGTGAATAGATTCTTAGAATTCTAAAGTTTTGCAACCCGAAACAATGTAGTTTGATTGGATGTTCTTAGTTTGTGCTTGAATTCTTGTTTTGAATCAATAGAAGGTTGTGTTCTTCATGTTCGTTAGTATTTGTAAGGCCTTGAATGCTTGTGATTTGAGATTAACCTGAGAAGTACTTAAAGGTGAATTAGGATAATCCTACTACCAACCTCTCTACCTAGTTTTGTGAAATTTGAGAAAAGAATAGCAAACTAGAGAATTACTTTGATAACCGGATAATTCGAGACCTCAACTTTGATTGACTTGAAAAGCATACCAAAGTTGTTTGTTAGGTTGATTAGAGTAATTCTATTAAGCATTGAAAGAGCCGTAGAATTCATATGGTTTTCGGTTCTTGATTCGATTGAATGAATGATTGCACGAACTATGTTCTAATAGTCAACCTCGTTGCGAGGAGAGCATCTCCCTAGAAGTCTTTCTTCCTTGATTTGATTCTAGATAAATTTCCCTGCTTTATTAGTCTTAATTAGTTTCTTAAACCCTTTCAAAATCAGAACCCGGTTACGTTAGCAGTCAAATAGAGAACTAGTTCAATGCGTTGCTAGATTGAGTCCCTGTGGGATCGACCTTGACGTGCTACACCGTACACCGTGCGCTTGCGGCCCTATCAAGTTTTTGGTGCTATTGCCGGGGAACTCTGTCCCTAGCAGCCATTAAACGGATACTCTTAGATTGACTAAGTTGTTTCCTTTTTCTTTCTTTTTCTTTTCTTTTTATCATTGATTTTCTTATTTTTACTGCGTTGGTGTTCTTGTTTTTGTTCTTGCTAGGTTTTTTCTTGGTTTATGCAAAAGTCTCCAGAGTTTCAGTTTGATCCATATATTGAACGAACTTTCCACTCTCGGAGGAAGAGGCAAAGACTAGAAGAAGCTAGGAGAACCGCGCAAGAGTTCGAAATGACCGAGGAAGAGAAGAGAACTTTTGGCCAGTATGTGACTCCGAACGTCACCTACACTCCAACAGCCATCAATATCCCGAATTTGGGGGCGAACAACTTTGAGCAGAAGAATTCTCTCATTCGTTTAGTGTGAGCTACGCCCTTCCGTGGTCTCCCTAGCGAGATCCCAACCGACACCTCCGCATCTTCCGTCAAGTATGCGACACTCACAAAGCCAACGGGGTCTCGCCAGATGCAATCAAGTTGCGGTTGATTCCATTTTCACTCGAGGATAGAGCATGGGAGTGGCTAGACTCCCTTCCGGCGAATTCATAAGCACATTCGATCAACTTGCTAGTGCTTTCTTGGCAAAGTATTTCCCACCAAGCAAGTTGATGAGCTTAAGGAATTAGATCTCCACCTTTGCTCAAGAGCTGGACGAGACCTTATATGAAGCATGGGAGAGATTCAAGGACTTGCTTTTCCAGTGCCTCCAGCATGGATTTGAGCTGTAGGTCCCCATTCAAGCCTTCTACAATGAGGTAGATGATCAATTGAGAGCTACTATCCTTATTGCAATTGGAGAGAACATCATGAGCAAGAAAGTAGACAAGCTTTATGGCCTGATAGATCAAATGGCGTTGAACAGCTACCAGTGGTCAAGACCCCATTCCACGAGGACGAGAGGTAAGTATTCTGTTGATGCCATTACACTTTTGTCTGCTAAGCGTGATGAGATAAATGATAAGATGGAAAAGCTGCATATGAATGTTTCCCCTCCCCCTCAATTCGCTTCCTGCTATTCTTTTGAGCATGAGACTTTGTACTGTCCTAATGGGGTAGGTAGTAGTGCTCAACCTGACCAAGCCAACTTTGTTAGAAACCTTACCCAAAGACCTCTCCATGACCCATATTCCAACACAGGCAACCCTGGTTTGAGACATCACTCCAATATCTCTTACCGGAACATTAACCAAATGGGTCCCTCCCACAAGGACAAAGGCCTCTCGCTCAAACTTACCAAGCCCCTCAAAAGCCGAACCTAGAGGCTATCATGGAAGCCATGATTCTGTCCCAACAAAAGCAACTTGAGCATCAACAAAGACAATATGCGGTGATTATGGCCTTAGCTACTAAAGTTGACCTTTTATCCACCCATAACCAAATGCTTGAGAACCAAATAACTATCCAATCTGGTACCTCCACTACCCCTTCGGGAATGATTCCTGGACCGCCCGTGCCTAAGCCTAAGGATCAATGAAATGCCATAGTTTTGAGGAGCGGTACACAAATTGAGGGACCGAGCATGCCAAATGCTAAGCATAGGGGGAAGGGGGGTTGAGTGACGAGAATGTTGAGAAAGAGGGTGAGGAAGAGAAAGTCAAAGAGAGTGAGACCGCCAAAGAGGGTACTAAAATCCCTCCACCACCTCCACCAAGAGAGTGTGCCCCGACTTCCATTCCCCTCAAGAGTTGCTAAGTCTAAGGTTGATGTTCAGTTTGGAAACTTTCTTGGCATGTTAAAGAAGCTCAATGTGAATGTTCCTTTTCTTGATGCTTTGTCCCAAATGCCTTTGTATGCTGAATTCTTGAAGGAGATTCTCTCCAAGAAAAGAAAGATTGATGATTGTGAGGTAATTGCATTGAGTGAGGAGTGTAGTTCTGTGGTTTTAAATAAGCTCACTCCAAAGCTAAAGGACCCCAGGAGCTTCACAATTCCTTGTGGTTTAGGAAGTATGAATATTGACCGAGCCTTCTGTGATGTGAGCTCAAGTGTGAGCTTGATGCCTAATTCCCTATACAAGAGACTGGACTTGGGAGAGTTGAGACCTACCGTCATGTCACTTCAAATGGCCGACCGTTCTGTTAAGTACCCAATGGGTATTTTAGAGGACTTTCCACTCAAGGTACGTGATTATTATGTGCCCGTAGATTTTATAATTCTTGACATGGCCGAGGAGACCCGTACCCAAGTCATTTTGGGAAGACCATTCCTTGCCACAGTTGGGTGCATAATTGATGTGCAAAAGGGGAAATGAGCTTCAAATTAGGGGAGGATGAGATCCAATTTGATATGTTTCGTGAACATGTGCTTCATAATGTTTCTTCATGTTGTGGTGTTGACGTGGTTTGTTGAAGCTCCCGTGATGAATGTCAAGGGACCTTATTCAAAAAATCTTTCCTGAATTTCATGGATTTGGTGATGTGACGGATTGGGTGCATGTATTTGAACATGAACCCAACATCACCGAGAACATGCCTTATACTACAAATGAGGATTTGTTGAGAGAGTTTTGCAGGTTTGACTCCAGGATTCCTTCCATTGCTGAGGAAGGTGATCAGTTCGACCCTAGCTGGTGGGTTCGATTTCGAGATTTTGAGGGAGCATGGGCTAATGGTGACCCAAAGGAGTTTGGCTATGAGATTGTGGATCATTCTCCTAGATGAGGTATGTTTCGTCTAGCTTAAGACGGTAAGCTAGCGCTTTTTGGGAGGCAACCCAAGCTTTACTTGCTTAGTTTTGTTTTAGTGTGTTTTATTTTATTTTATTTGCGAAAACCCCTTCTGCGATGAGTACTTTAAGAGGTGTGTGTTTGGATTGTCATTGCAAGTGTATACTTGGGGATTATTGGCTTGATGTGGTTGATGAAAGAAACTTGGTTGCTTGTTTGATTTAGGTTGTTTGTCTTGTTTCTGATTCATCTAGTCTTGAATGATTCTTGTGCATGATAGTGAATTTTTTTTGTTTTGTTTGGTACATTAAAGGAACTAGATTATAGCGATTGTGGTAGGTTAACCTGTGAGACTCTTTTGAGCCTAAAAGACTATCATTTTTATAGTTTCATTTTCTTTTGAGTGAGACCTTACCATGTTTGCATCTCTAGAACTTGATTTGACTCTCTTTGAAACTGCATCTGACTAGTGCATTGTGTTAAAATGATTGAGGCCCATTTCGTAGCCACAAAGCCAAAAAGCCACCTGACATTTTGACCTCTTTTTACTAACCCCTTGCGCAGTTTTTCCTGTCTTTTTGTTACCCTATATGTGTGCAACCTTGGCCTACTCTTAATTCCATACCCTTTAGCCAAGTTAGTGGAGCAACAATTCAGTTAGGGGAAAGTTTTGTAGTCTATTTGTTGGTGACTTCCTTGGTTGGTTCGCTTGGTGAGGGAAACGTTATCCTTAATCATTATTTACCCCCTCTCTTCGTTCAAAGTTGTAATTTGTGATGGAAAATGAGTCGCTCTTTTTGTATACATGATATTCACCGAAGAAAGAAAAAAACACAAACAGAAAGAAAGAAAATAAAAGAAGAAGAAGAAAAAAAAGAACAGAAATGTTTGAAGAATAGGTGATTAGCATGATGGTTTTTCTTGCTTATGTCGACTCTTCCCTTACTTTTCTTCGACGGGGATGTATTTATGTTAAGTTAATCGAGGTGTGGTGTAAGAGGTGTTATGTTTTATGTAATGGAAATGTTGTTGCTCTTTAGGTTCTTGGCTATTTAACCCCACATTTCTTAAATGATTTCCCTCCTTACCCTACACCTAAGCCCCATTACAACCCTTGAAAAGTCCTCATGATTGGCACCTATGCATATTGTCTATAGAGGTAGAAAATTGAGAGTCTTGTTGGACCGTATGGGGATCGATTCACTTTTGGTTCGCCTCTATCGGACCATTCCCGATCCTTCTAAGGGACATCGGAACCCTCGGCAAGAATAAACCCATGGTGGTGAAGGCGTTTAAAGGCTAGAAAAGGGCGTCCCTCCCCTTTTTAATCACAACTCCTTCAATACAACTCAGATGGACTTCAAATTTTGGGAGATTAAAGTACACACCAAGAGCTTTCCATCGCTACCTTGTGGGCCTAAAATGGAGTCCAGATGAAGAAGTTATGCGCGTTTGAAGTCGACAGAAAAACTGCCCAGAAGGTCGCGCCCGCGATTCCGGCGTAATGCCTGCGACGGTTGGGCAGAAGGCCGTCGCGCCCGCAACGCTTTCGGTAGCGCCTGCGACTCCATGATGTCAAGTCAGGGAAATTGGACAGAACTACGTAGCGCCCACGAAGGTCCTGTCCGGAACTAAATTTCGCTATTTTTTCCCCCTTCCTATATATACCCTAATGTTGTATTTTTGTAGAGACTTTTGATGAATGTTTAGGAATTAGACTCAAGAAAATTGCTCTCAATTGGAGAGTTGTAATTGTGGGTTTTTCAACCCTAATCAATGAAGCTAATCCTTTGGTGGAAATTGCTTTGTGATTTCTCTTCTTGTGAGTGGGTATCCTTTCTCCACTCTTTGTGAGATTTCTTGGGAGTTTCAAGACTCCTTGATTGTAGAAGGTCCTTGTGCTAGAGATTGAACATCTTAGTTCAATTTGGTAAGATTTCTCTCTTTAGAATTGTCCATATCTTTTAATTTCATGTTTATCTCTATTAATCCAAAAACCCAAAAAAATTGGTTTGTAGTGTTTATGAGTTCTATGGGTGGATTTCTGTCATCTACATGGTTTGTTAAGACCCTAGGCCACCCCGATTATCTCTATTTGGTATTAGAGCTAGACATAGAACTCATAGTTTGTTGGAGATTTCTTGTTTGTGCCTGGAATTGTTCTTGTTGTTGTTTAGTGGTGATTTTGGTGTTCTTGTTGTTGTGGATTTATTGAAATATTGGAGTCCCCTATTCCCTGTACATCTAAGAGTGTTAGAATACATTGTATTGTGTTTGTATTTGTTGGTTTTGAAGTCATTTGAAGCTTTGAGGTGAAGTTGGAAAATGGTGCACGGAAGGTGTTCGATGAAATGTCTGAGTGAGAAAAACACAAAGAACCCTTAGCCAAACACTAGCCAACTACAAGAAAACCCCCAAACTCCACAAAAACAACCCAAACACATAAAATTGCTAGCGAACTCGAGCTATCAAGAACCGACTCACCACCATTGAGAATCAATACTCCACCAGCGAGCGAACTCTTCGGGACGTTGAGGCCCAAGTGAACAACATTGCCGTGCAACTTCAAGGTCAACCCCGAAATGAACGTCGGAGGTCCACACAAAGCCCCATACGTCCTCCTCCAAATTTTGAGTCGAGTGATTATGCTAGAAGCTCCCCTCGACATCGAACTCGTCGGGAAGTGCATGATAGGCCCCCTCGCGATGAGTTTCATGATATCAAGATCAAAATTCCAGCATTCAATGGCTACATCGGTCCAGATGATTATCGACTTGGTTCTCAAGATAGGAGAATGGAGGAGAAGCTTACTTCATAGCCTTTTAGGAAAGGAAGTGCTCACTCTTGGAATATGGCTTCATCCAAGGGAAGTCGAACATCCAAGCTACCCAAACCATCTTCCCGAGCTCATAAGGAAAGTGCGGAATATCTTCGGAAGCTCAAGGGTAGAAAATGCTTTACATGTAGGGTTTATGGTCACTACCAAGCCCAATGCCCAACGTAGATGGTTGAAAGCTCCAAAGCAAGTGAGGTAGCCACACCGGAGGCTCCAAAGTCTAGTTTTGAGGTTCGCGTGCAAGAAGGGGAGAGTTCGACTCCTAGGCGATCCTCTATCATGACCAAGGATTCCCAGGATAACTCTCAATGGGAGAATATCTTCCGAACTCGGTTCACTATCGGAGAGAAGGCAAGGTCATCATCGATGGTGGGAGTTGCACCAACTTGGCCTCTACCTACATGGTTGAGAAGCTCCAATTGCCGGTCTTGGTTCATCCCCATCCGTATAACTTGCAAGGGCTGAAAGATGGTGGCGACCTCAAGGTAACCCAATAAGTCATAGTCTCTTTCTCCGCTGGTCTTTATGAGGATAGTGTTCTTTGTGATGTTGTCCCCATGGATACTTGCCATTTACTACTTGGCAGACCTTGGCAATTTGATCGGCATGCTATCCACGACGGCCGGAAGAATACCTATACTTTCTTAATGGGAGAAAGGAAACTTAAACTCCTTCCTTTACCCCCTTTCGAAACCATACACAACAAACCGGGGTGGGAAGTGAGAAGAGAAACCTCCAGAAGAGTGAAACACGGGATGAGAGTGCTTTGAGTGATGGAAAGCCACATCGAGTTTTACTTTTGCGAAGAAGCGACCCTAGTGAGGTTGAACGATCCTTAGCTCCACAAAAATTTCAAACCTCCCTCCCTTGTCCCTCACCCTTGCCAACAACTCCTTCTCCGCATAGAGTCTCCAAGTGTTGAGCCGTGCTTAATTGCTCCCGAGCCTCGCCATGGAGTTGAGTTGCATGAAGACACGTCCTTGACCAATCCCCCGAGCTCCATTACTTCCACATCGAGGTTGAACGAGGAAAAGGTTGTCTCCATTAGCCTTGACCCCGAGCTCTCATGTGACGAATTCCTTGTTGCTTTCAACAAGTTGATGGGTGCTAGGCATGTTCGGGTCCTTCGTGATGTCAAATTGGCCCCTCCTTTCCGTCGGAATTGCTACAATTTTGAGAAGGATGGTTCAATGAGCGTCACTCTACTTCGTCTGTTCGACTACATACTTTTGGGTTTGCACGGGTATGTGGTCAATTTTGAACCTCCAAGAGTTGAGGAAAACTCTTTTCAAAGAAGGGGAGTATGAACCGTATGGGGATTGGTTCACTTTTGGTTCGCCTCTATCGGACCATTCCCGAGCCTTCTAAGGGGCTTCGGAACTATCGGCAAGAATAAACACATGGTGTGAAGGCGTTCAAAGGCAAGAAAAGGGCGTGTCTTCACTCTTTTAATCATAACTCCTTAAATACAACTCCGATGGACTTCAAATTTTGGAAGCTTAAAGTACACACCGAGAGCTTTCCATCACTATCTTATGGGCCTAAAATGGAGTCCGGATGAAGAAGTTATGCGCGTTTGAAGTCAGCAGAAAAACTACCTAGAAGGTCGTGCCCGCGAGCTCCGGCGTAGCGCCCGCGACGCTTTTGGTAGCGCCCGCGACTCCATGATGGCCAAGTCAGGGAAATTGGACAGAACGATGTAGCGCCTGCGACGCCCAGCGTAGCGCCTGCGAAGGCCCTGTCCGGAACTAAATTTCGCTATTTTCCCCCCTTCCTATATATACCCCACTGTTATATTTTTGTAGGGACTTTTGATGAATGTTTAGGAATTAGACTCAAGAAAATTCCTCTCAATTGGAGAGGTGTAATTGTGGGTTTTTAAAGCCCTAATCAATGAAGCTAATCCTTTGGTGGAAATTGCTTTGTGATTTCTCTTTTTGTGAGTGGGTATCCTTTCTCCACTCTTTGTGAGATTTCTTGGGTGTTTCAAGACTCCTTGCTTGGGGAAGGTCCTTGTGCTAGAGATTGAACATCTTAGTTCAATTTGGTGAGATTTCTCTCTTTAGAATTGTAGATATCTTTTAATTTCATGCTTATCTCCATTAATCCAAAAACCCAAAAAAGTTGGTTTGTAGTGTTTATTAGTTCTATGGGTAGATTTCCATCATCCACATGGTTTGTATACCCCCTAGGCCACCCCGATTCTCTCCACTTGTCAAGCTTATGGTAATTTGCTTACATTAGTTGAAGGTTTTGAGTGAACCGCCATATCTTTCTCAAACACATGAGGGGAGTGATTCATATACCCTGAAGTGAGGTCCTACCTATTGGATGTGTTGATTGCACTTCAGGGTTGTTACATTTGAATTGAATTTGATTGCACTTGAGTTGTGATAGATTGGTTGTGGTGCTTCTAGACTTTGCGATTCTGTTTCGAGCAGCAACCCTTGTTTCAATTTGATTCTTAATCTCGCTAAAGAGTCCCTTTTGTGTGTATGTTGTCTAGTACGACCTTTTTTTATTGGAGGAGGTGTGAGAGTAATTTACTTTTTGAGTCCTTTTGTTTGTGTTTTGAGTCTTATACTTACTTGGGGACAAGCAAAGAGTAAGCATGGGGGGATTTGATAAGTGCTTATTGTGACTAAATTTCTAGGGTGTTTTGATAGTAGATTAGGGATGTTTTGAATTAAAAATGTACATACACATTCCCTATTTCTCTATTACGCTTGGTCTTCTTGTTGTTGTTGAAAACTTGTAGGTTTGGGGCCAAAACACCAACATTTCCTCAACTTTTAGCAAAGTCGAATACACCACAGGTCTCCACTGCTGACAACCAAACGTGCCACGAGTTTCACAACAAGCGGAGTAGGAACCAGCTGGGAAATGCTTACCACGGTCAAACCGTGGTGAAGACCATGGACTGTGGTGGTTCCATTTCATGCGCAATAGCCAAGAGAAGAAACGCACCGATCTTGGCGAGCTCCACGGACCGTGGTTGCTGGCCACGGACTGTGGTGGTCCAGTACGTCGTGCGGCGGTCGTTTGCTTCGTGAGGAAAAGAAAGAAAAGGGGGTGGTTCGTTGAGTTTATTCATTCATTCATTCATTTTTCGTCCATTGTTCATTTATCAAGAGAGAAAGAAAGCTCTAATTCCTTCCTACTCCTTCCCTACTTAATCAAGATTCAAGATCCAATCAAATCAAGAGAGGCAAGAACCAAGATTCGAGGAGAAATTGTCGACGTTCGCAGAGAAGGTTCCATCCCGGGATCAAATGACTCAACGGGAAGTATCTTTACAGTTCGATTCTTTCTTTTCATATTCTTTCTTTGTTTTGAGGTTTGATTATGATGATTGGAACTTGTTTATGTAGGACTTCAGAAAATCGCCCCCGTTTAGGGGTGTCGGTTTTCGGATGCGCTACTTAGGTGATCAGGAGCCGACTAAGGTTACTTAATCCTTAAATAAGGATATTTTTATTTTCGAAATTCATTTTCGGGGTGATGAAACTTTATTTATTTTACAAATTCTTTTTATATTATTAAAATACCGAAATTGCACCAAAATTTTTTATTAATAATTTAATACTAGCCCACTATCGAATCCAAGCCCAAAAGGAAGCAAAAGGGCCGCCAGAGGATACCAAAACCCGCGGGGGTTTTAGTGTACTTTGGACTGGGCCTTGCGCTTCCTTGGCCTAGAGAAGATGGGTTAAAATTAATAAAACCCGCGCGGGTTTTATTAATTTTATGGCCCATTTTCTCTCGGATGGCCTTGGATTGGTAAAGAAAAGTGGTATTAAATCATTTATAATTATTTTTTGTGCAATATCGTATATTTTAAATAATCAAAAGAGTTTGTGAAAATAGTAAAGAGTCGCCAGCCGATTTAAGGAAATCGACAAACCGTAAAAATGACTCTAGTCTACGAAACCCGATTCTAAGTTCGGGGGTAAGGTTACGAATTTGAGAATTATAAGAACTCTCGAATTCGCCTGTTAGAAAACAAACTCTACTAAAATCGACATTAAAATGAAAGAGAGCGGGAAGAAATTTAATTATTTCACAAAATCATATTCATCATCATGCAATATAAAGTGAGGTTTTTTTTGTTTACAAAATATGTACAAGTAAATGAATTAATGTACAAATTACATAATTAAACAACGATAATAACGAAAGCGAACCTCTTTTGAATTTGGAAGCCCGAATGTGCCGGTTGAATTTCTTGACTTTGCCTTGACTTGGAACTTAGATGGGAGGATGCAGGTGGTTTAGAAGAATGGTATGAGGGTGATGATATGGATATGACAAAAGTGATTAGATGAGGTTTAGACAGTGAATATAGATGATGGAATTTTAAGAGAGTTTAGGTGATAATGATGGTATTAGTTGATGAAATGAGTGTGATGATGAGGGGTATTTATAGGTGAAGGAGGTGAAAGATTTGGAGGGAAATGGAGGGGACACATCCCCATGATCATGCCTTTCCTCCATGCAAGCACAAAACCCACGGGGGTTTTAGAAAGTCAAGGCCAGAAGTCTAAGCACATGCGGCTAATATCAAGGGATGATGATCAAGATTTTGGCGCCAGCATTTGAAGAAGAAAACCCACGCGGGTTTTATATTCTTCACACGGATCGCTGACGTGGACCGATTAAAACGATACGCCCTGGGCAGTAGAAAACCCCCGCGGGTTTTGTAGTTGCTTGGGCTGGATCTGCTTCTGGGCCACTTTTGTTCTGAGCCGCTTCTGACATCTAAAACCCGCGTGGGTTTTGGCAGTCTTCTTGGTCAGATTTGCTTACTGGGCCAGGTTTCTGGGCCTGGGAATTTGTTAAAACCCGCATGGGTTTTGAAACTGGATAAGTGTAACTTCGAACGGCCATAACTCTCTCATCCGGACTCCGATTGAGGCAATTCAAAAGGAGTTGAAAAGCTTATGATGTGTACTTTACTCTCATCAAAAGAAATAGGGCCAACGTGACTTGTGGAAAAACTGAGATCCGAAATGGTGGGCATATGTATGTGGAAAGGATGAAAAATGAAGGCTTTTTGTGGTGGGTTGGCCCGGTAACTCTTGATTGAGGAAGGCCCATTGGATTTTTTTTCATGCTAGCCTCTTTTCTTGTTATGCTTGATTTGTACACTTCTCCCGGTACAAAATCCGGTGTCTACAGAGAGCCCCCACTTTGATCGAGTCCGAATAGAAGGTCAAAGTAGCTTGAGATGCTGTCTGCTTGATGCCTGACTTTATATGGCGACCGGATGATGTAGGTGATGTCGTCGGAGGCCTTTAGGTGGCAACCGTTGGACGATTGATGTTGATGATGTCGTTGGAGGCCTTTAGGTGGCAATCGTTAGATGACTGATGCTGATGAAGTCGTTGGAGGCCTTTAGGTGGCAACCATCGGACAACTGATGCTGATGAAGTCGTTGGAGGTCTTTAGGTGGCAACCGTTGGACGACTGATGCTGATGAGGTCGTTGGAGGCCTTTAGGTGGCCGTTGGATGACTGATGCTGATGAAGTTGTTGGAGGCCGTTGGAGGCCTTTAGGTGGCAACCGTTGGACGACTGATGCTGATAAAGTCGTTGGAGGCCTTTAGGTGGCAACCGTTGGACGATTGATGCTGATGATGTCATTGGAGGCCTTTAGGTGGCATCCGTTGGACGAATGAAGCTGATGAAGTCATTGGAGGCCTTTAGGTGGCAACAGTGGGATGACTGATGCTGCTGATGATAATGTCGTCGGAAACCTTTAGGTGGCAACCGTTGGACAACTGCTGCTAATAATGTCGTCGGAGGCCTTTAGGTGGTAACCGTTGGACGGCTGCAGATGGTGCTCTTTTATGCGGCAACCGAATGGTGCAAGGTCCCTTTTAACGGCGACCTGAAAATCATAAGAAAACTAAGTATTAGTTTTTTCGAAAATGTGAGGAGGGTTCAGATTTTTACCTGAGCTTTGGAAGCCCTTGGGCCGCAGTCTTTGTACCGTCAGTTGTGGGTTGTGTTGGTGGATGTTGTCGGTGCTCTTTTATGTAGCGACCGGAAGGTGGATGATGTCGGTGCTCTTTTATGTGGCAACCGGAAGATGGATGATGATGGCGGCTTTTAGCGGCGACCTGGTGTCAATGATGGCTCCCTGTCTGGCAGATTGATCGCAGCTGATCTCCCTTTATCCTTTATATCTGTCGATGTCCCAGTCTTTCCAGGTGTCGATGATGCCCATCGGATTTTCCCGAGGCGGATCGGATTTTCCCGATGTTGATGGTGCCCACTTTGATTGAATACTGGACCAAAGTAGAACTGTTTTGATGGACACCGATCGAGATATGACTTAGTGGTGCAAAGCCTGGGGTGATGTTTGGAAGCTGAGTCCTGCATCGCGGTTGCGGGCGGCGTGCGCCTCTTTGAGGATGATCTCGAGCAAGAATGATGCTCTACTTGATTGTTGATGAGTTTTTGCGTATCGTGCGCTGATCTCAGGCGAGAATAACGCCCTACTTGAAGTGATCTCAGGCGTCTGATGACATCCTTACTTGAAAGTGTGGACTCACACTTGGAAGCTTCATGGTTGATGTCGATGTTCTAGTCTTTCCTAGTGCCGTTCCAGTCTTTCCCGGTGTCGTTGTTGATGATTGTTGGCATGTTCAATGCCGAGGGACTCCACCGATCGCGATGTCGATGACCCTTATTTTCCTTAAATTTTGCTTCAAGCGCATAGGTGCCAAAATTTCACTGTGGGAAATGGATTCTTGCCTGGTCGTTGATCCATATTAGTCAAGTGAAGATTCTGTCCTTCGTGTCGAACATGCGCCATTCGTGTTTGGCTGATGATGCATGACATGACTGGATGCTAACTTGTCCAGCAAGAGTTGGATTAGAGATTGCTCTAATCTTGCTCTCAGAGACTGGAAGCCATATCGATCGGTCTGATTGGGCTTGAACAGCCCCCAGTGTTACGTTTTGAGTAGTGATGTAGCACTTCCTTGCTTCTTTTTTTTTTTTTTTCATTTTCAGATATGCGGGTATGCATGCAACTAGCCTACTAAACTCTTGCAATGCAATGCAATTTTGTTTTGTTTTTGACATAAGCATTCATGCACTCATGCATTTATCCGCGACTATCGACTTTATGTATGACAAACTGACTTGGTACACGATAAACTGACTCGATACACAACAGACTAACTTGATGCATGACAGACTAACTCAATGTATCACAAACTGGCTCAATACATGACAGACCGACTCAATGCACAACAGATTGACTCAATGCATGACAAACCAACTTGATGACAGACTGACTTGATGTATGATAGACCGACTCTATGCACCACAGACTGACTTAATGAGGTCTTGACACGGCTTATAGATGCAATGCAAACCTATTATGCCTAGACAGGATACACACATGATGCTTTTATACGTCTATACATGCAGACAACCCCCGAATCCATATTTAGACAAAGATTTTCTTGGACAATGATTTTCTAAGACATTGCTTTCCTAAGACAATGCTTTCCTAAAACCCTGACTCCCTAAGACAATGCTTTCTAAGGATCAAGGCCACTCGTGGGGAATTTCAGGAAAATTTAGGATGAGTAATGTTTCGATCTACAGGACAGAGAACAATGATGGAGGCAACATGCCTGAAGGATGCGTTTCTTGAATGATTATGTAGATGACCTTGATTGCTTGCAAATGTATGTTGATGTATAATAAGCCCCCGGTTTGGCGTAGACTCTTGATGACACTGTCCTGCTTTGCTAAGCACCTTGGAGATTTACAAGGCCCCAGTTTCGATGTGGATTGACGAGATGATGCATGGGGACCATAGAATAGGAGAAGGCATAGTCCTTAGTAGTGAGTCTCAAACTCTCCTTTTGCCTAACTTGCCCAAAGGGTTTTCAAGTTAGCCCCTCTTTTCTTTCTTTTTTTCTTCTTTTCTTTTTTTTTTCCTTCTTTTTTTTTTCTTTTTTTTCTCTCTCTTTTTTTTTTTGAGAAACCACTATTAGGACGTCTATGAGATTCAAGATGCAGGACCTTGTAGGATAGGGAGTAAGCGTCCCTCTTTGAAGCTATGTCTTGAACGATGTCACAAAGGTAGCGCGAGCCCCCAGTTTAGAGTAGCTTGTTTCTGAGTCTGTTCATGATCATGTGGTTGCTAGTTAGCCACTGATCTGATGTGAACGACTTTTGCTCTTGATAAGAAGTAAGCCACACTTAGGTGTGCTAAGAGTGGGCATTAAGAACAGAGCCTCATACTTGCATTAATGGCTGAGCTGAAAAGTCCTCGAAGGGTGAGATGGGATGAAAGGGTTGGTTAGGAAGTGTTTGGGGAAAGAGATGGGATGTGGAGACACTTAAGAATGATTGTGTCTTGAAAGGGAGAAGAGATGGTCAAATGGGATAGACATCATCTCTTGAGAAAATGTAGATGAGAGTTTATTAATGAATGAGATAGGGAGACACTCAAGAATGATCGTGTCTTGAAAGGGTGAAGAGATGGTCAAATGGGGTAAGACATCATCTCTTGAGAAAAGGTTGAAAGGGATGGTAGATGAGAGTTTATTGATGAATGAGATAAGGAGACACTCAAGAATGATCGTGTCTTAAAAGGGTGAAGAGATGATCAAATAGGGTAAGACATCATCTCTTGAGAAAATGTTGAAAGGGATGGTAGATGAGAGTTTATTGATGAATGAGATAGGCAGACACTCAAGAATGATCGTGTCTTGAAAGGGTGAAGAGATAGTCAAACGGGGTAAGACATCATCTCTTGGGAAAAGGTTGGAACATGGTTATGGAATGATGTCCAAGTCTGACAGAAGGAAGATGGAGGGTTGACGATGATGAAATTCAGGGTTTACTCTCCTTTTCCCTAACCTGCCCTGACGGGTTTTCAGGCTAGCCTCTCTTATTCTCTCACTCTTCTTTTGCCTAACCTGCCCTGATGGGTTTTCAGGCTAGCCTCTCTTTTTTTTCTCTCAAAGACCAACATTTTGAGGACAAAGGATGCTCCTTGCAGCTGCCAGGCCTCAAAGAGGTTTTCCTACGTATCCAAGGTGGAATTAGGCCATTCGTAGTTCTTTAAGCGCAACTTTGATGGATAGTGCCTCGAGGAAGACTTAACGGTTCGAAAAGATGGTTATGAAGGTAGGTTCATATGCAGGTTATGGATGGATGAAAGGTTTGTGAAGGTTATAGAAGGCTGAGGTGTATGGATGATGAGGTGAAGGTTTGAGACGAGATTTTCTGATGTGTGCATGACTCTTATTTTCGCGTTCTCACTTCTTATTCGTAGTTCTTTAACCCCCTTTTTTCTTCTTTCTTTCTTCCTTTTTCTTGTTTCATTTCCTTCTCAACTTCTCTTTTTTTTTTTTTTGAACTCCATTTTTCTGGCTCTTTTTTTTTTGCTTTCACTTTTTTCTTTTCACCTTTCTTTTCACTTTTCTTTTTTTTTCTTTTTTTTTTCGTTTTTTCGACTTTCTTCTCCATGGGATTAACTCCTGTTCGCCTTTCTGATGACATTAGTCACAACACACCTTTTGGCTTTGGGGTAGATATGGATTGGTTATGAGGAGAATGACCAGGTTGGTCAAGGCTAAGGTCTCTTTTTTTTTTTTTTTCCCTTCAAATTCCTTCTTCATGGGTTGACTCCTATTCTCCTTTGGTCATAGCACACCTTTGGATTGGGTTAAGGGTTTGAAAAGGGTTGAGGTTTGATGAAGAGGTCAAAGATGTGAGTGGTAGGTGGTAAGTCGGGATTGGATGAAAAGATGAGGGTAATATGGGTGGTGAAATAAAGGTTGGGTTCAAGCCCCCTGTCCTCGGCACATTTGGTTAAGCTGCGACATTTCCAATGAGGAGCGTTCAATTTTCGAGAGACTACTGGACTTGGTCTTTCCTGATGACATTCTCTCCTTTTGCTCAGCCTGTTGGATGGAAAGTGCATGCTGACTTCTCTCAATCAATTTTTTTTCTCTCCTTTTGTCGGTTTGCCTCAATGAGGTTTTCAAACCGGCCACTCTATAGTTTTTCACTCTTTTTTTTTTCTTTTTTTTTTGAATTTCTCTCTTCATCTCTCTAACCATGGATTCAAGAAAACTGAAGGATGAAAACGAGGTATATGACAAAGATGGAAGGATAAGAGAAGATGAATTTGTTAGACTTGGTTTGTACGGATGATGGATAGATGAGAGAACTTTTCAACTCAAGTTAAAAATAGAAGCACGAAATTCTGTTTGATCAAAAAGCAACAAGAGCAACCGAAATCAAGAAACGAATGAAGAACTGACTCTAACAGAGTCTGAGCATAAAATGCTTAACAACCAAGACTCTTGCTAACTCTAAAGCCCCTTGATGACGTGCCCTCCTTGTCCTCGTATGGGGAATCCAAAGTCTAAAAATAGTCCATGTAGTTCCCTCGGGATCTATGGTAGTTGCAGAATTTCCCGTCATCCCAAATATTCCTTTTATGGTTCCATGCTTTCACTGAACATGAGTGAGTAGATTCTTAGAATTCTAAGGTTTTGTAACCCAAAATAATGTAGTTTGATTGGATGTTCTTAGTCTGTGCTTGAATTCTTGTTTTGAATCAATAGAAGGTTGTGTTTTTCATTTTCATGAGTATTTGTAAGGCCTTGAATGTTTGTGATTTGAGATTAACCTGAGAAGTACTGAAAGGTGAATTAGGATAATCTGACTACCAACCTCTCTACCTAGTTTTGTGAAATTTGAGAAAAGAATAGCAAACTAGAGAATCACTTTGATAACCGGATAATTTGAAACCTTCCACTTTGATTAACTTGAAAAGCATATGAAAGTTCTATGTTAGGTTACTTAGAGTAATTCTATAAAGCATCGAAGGGCGGTAGAAATCATATGGTTATCGATTCTTGATTCAATTGAATGAATGATTGCACGAACTAGATTCTAATAGTCAAACTCGTTGCTAGGTGAGCGTCTCGCTAGAAGTCTTTCTTCCTTGATTTGATTCTAGATAAATTTCCCTGCTTAGTCTTAATTAGTTTCTTAAACCCTTTCAAAATCAAAACTCGGTTAGCTTAATAATAAAATAGAGAGCCAGTTCAATGCTTTGCTAGATTGAGTACCTGTGGAATCGACCTTGACGTGCTACACCGACACCGTGCGCTCCTGGCCTTGTCAATTTTATCAATCAAATAATTGCTGAATGACTTTGGGATAACACCTATACGTTCTACCTTCCACTAGGTCAAATGACAATGACTAATTTTGCCATGATCATGGGCCTAAGCTGGGAAGGAAGACCCCTAGACTATGACAGTTAGGAGATCGGGTCTTCATGACTCTCTTGCGACCGATTATCAACCTCGCCAAAAAGGAGAGACTTGAGTAATCTCATTTTGAGAGGGTGTTTTGCTACTACCTTCGGGGTTTTGCCGGTCGTGCAACAGAGATTCTTGATCTTTGCTTACTTTAATTTCGTCGCCCTTCGGGGCTTCAACTGGGGAGGAGTTGCATAGGGTACTTTCATTAATCTCTTCGAGTGGGTTGTCAATCTTGACGTTCTAGTCGTAAGCAAGGTTGGGATGTCTTGAAACCCGGGGATATGTCGAGGCCAAGTTTGTTGAAGGTCCTCAAGGTATGCTTGAATCTCTTTTTATGCTTGTCCCTTATCTTGTTGTTACTCCATATATATATATATATTTTTTAATTGACTTTCGACCTGTTCTCCTTCTGTTCGTAGACCTGGCTTTACGAGTACATCCAGACCGTAGTTGTTCCTACCCAGGCTACTTTCCAGACCATCCCTACTATTACTTGATAGTCCCGGGTTCAAGTAGTGGGTTCGAAGTCGAGTAATGCTCGGTTGAATTTGCTCCGACGTTGTCTCGATGAGCTCGTACCTGTTAGTGACCTACATGTGGTTCTCTTCTTTTCTTTTCTTTTCATTTTTTTCGCACAACATTGGTTGCTTACTTACTAGGGGTGAGCAAAAATTTCGGGAATGCCAATCCCGTTCAACTCCCGGTCCCAAAGTCCCAGTCCCAATGCGACCGAGACCCAGACCCGGACCAGGATTAAAAGTAAAGTCCCGGTCACAACCGGGATCGAGAATGAGACTTCACTTCATCTCCCGGTCCCGGCCCCAAGTCCCAGTTGTGTATGTGTGTGTGTGTGTGTGTGTGTGTGTGTGTGTGTGTGTATATATATACTTGCTTCGCAAAAAAAAAAAAAAAAGAAATTGTCTTTCTACAGAATGTTCAAATTTGTATGAATTAGGCAATCGAAGCGGGAATGCATAGGATTGGCCCGTAATGTGCAATCTTCAGCCCGACTCAATATTGTTTCAAATTTGTATTGTTACAATTTTCAAATATCATGTTCGTTTAAGGTAATTTGTAACAATTTACTAAATTTGTGTTATTTTTATGTTTTGTTTTTTTGGAAATAAATTAAATAATAGGTGCAAATAGGTTAAAAGATCGGGACTAAAAAAAATCCCTATTTATTTCCCGGTCCTAGTGGGACCGGGAGTGGGAGCAAAAATTTACTCCCGGTCACAACCAAGACCGGGAGTGGGAGCAAATGTTTGCTCCCGGTCACAATCGAGACCGGGACTTTGAAAAATTATTAGGATGCCAGTCCCGCTCACCCCTGTTACTTACTGAATTTTTGTAGGACCAGGTCAACTGGCGTCCTTGACAGTTTTTCAATTTAGCACGATGTAACAGAGAGGTAGTGGACTATGTCTCCACTGGGAGGGCTCTCATATGTGGGCCCTATGGGTTTATCTGGTATTTTCCTGTGCACGTCATACCGCAGCTCTTCGGGCGTTATCCTCATTATATTCAAGCAGACCCAACCATCGGGATGTACGACTATAGGTTACTATCGTGGGAGCAGTTTTAGGAAGCTTGTGAAGGAAGGGCTTGGAAAATTTCATGGTTGATGTTGGTGACGTCAGTTTGTGGCATGCAATAAAAATCAACTCTTTACTTGTAGCCCAAATAGTGCGGAAGCAACTGGCAGTGCATGGCATTAATAGATGAATGATGAAAGTTGGTCGGGGGTTCAAGTCCTCATATCCATATTATTTTGGTTTTTGAGATTTTTTAATTTACCCTAATTTACTTTTCATATTTTACATGTTGTCGATATATGTTTGTCTCTGAGACTCTTTCCTTCTAAGAGTTTAGTTTTTATTCTTTGCAAAGAGCATTCTTTTATAGTTTATATTTACATTATGTTATATTTTCATAGATTATAACATTTAACAATTTAAGATCATATATTTTATTACTTTTTTCGATGGAATCATATTTTTTTATTGATTTCTAACTACTTATTTCCTTTTTCTAAATTTTTCCTACATAAAAATTAAGGTAATATTAAATTTTAAAAAGAGTATGTGAAGATAATTTTATGCATTTATATATGAAAACATTATTACATAAATTTATTTATTACTGATCGGGGACTCAAAAATCATAATATATTTAGAATTGTTTGGTTGATATCATAATGAGTTGGTTTAAACGACATTGTATTTATTTTTCGTTACAAATGAATTGTGTAACATAAAACAGTGCATCGAAATTACTAATATATATTCTAATATTTTCTTTTAATCCAAAAACTTATCCTTTTTTTTATCACATCCAAAAACTTATCCTGAAAATAATCATATTAAAGTTTGGCACCCTCAGAGACTTCGCTCAACTACACACCAAACTAGTCTCCTATGTAATCGCTAAATCGGCCAGGTTTTGGTTTGATTTAATCTAATCATTACTTCTAATCACTTCTAATAGCAAGCAAGCAACAATTCACACACTTGACGAGATAAGTCAATAGGAAAAATATTTAGGGGATAAACCCAAGTCACTCTATGAATTAATCAAGCTGATTGAACTTGTATGTCAACAATTTGTTGCATTTTAAAGTCGATAATCACATAATTTCTTTCGTAGCGAGCTTTTGACAATGAAACGAATTTCTCAGCAAAATCAATTTCCGACTTTTAAAGATCAAATTATCAATGACCCCTAATTATAAATCCTCTTTATGTAGTTCATTTCATAATTAGTTTAAACCTAAGGTTTTATCGAATTTCTCCTTTCGGTACTTCACTCAACAATCTAAATCCATATCTTTGATGGTTAATAAAAAACAATGGCATACATAATCAAAGGTTAAATAATGGGCATTGCCTTTCGTGCCCTTATTTTCACTGTCGTCCCCCTATTTTGTCACAACACTTCCCACACTGCCCTTGCCTTCCTCATATTTTTCTCTCAACTTCCTTCTCTCTTTCTCTCTAAATTCTCTCAATCACAAATACTAATCTCTTCAAAATGAGCAATGGAACATCATCTGACGAAGAAGAGGTAAATCTTATTGTTTGTTTGTCGATTTAAATTTTTGAATTCAAAATTTCTTACCGCAGACCCTAAACACCACCAAAAACCGCTCGGACCACGGTCCAAACGCCACCAAAAAGCGCACGAACCATGGTCCAAACGCTCCATAATAGCGTCCAACCATAGCAATAGCACAGGAGGGTTCAGAACCAACAGGAGTTGCACCAACAAAATCAACAGCAGTAGCTGAGCCAGCAAGCTTCCAAGCATCTTCAACAATTTTTCAAACTTCTACATCATCTTCATCTCCATCAGCAGCAACAACTATTCAGGAGTGTTTCGTGATTATCAAGAAGGTTCTAGTCAGCAACAATCATAGCAACAGCATCATCACAATCTCGAGGAGGCTCTTTCTCAATTCCACATCTCTAGATTGAGGAAGATTCAACCAAGCTTCCCTAGGAGAATTTTGTTCATTGACATGTCAGCTATAAGGTTCAAGCAAGTGCAAGCATGTCCAAGTCCAAAGAGCATCATGAATTTCACATCAAATTAGCAAGGATCACCAGTTCAAGTATGTCAGTTTTCCAGTTTTTACAAGTGTTTTCATTTGGCAAGTACACGACCAATTCTCAACCAAAATGAGATTTCTCGATGGTTTGGGAATCTTTGAAGAGTCTACTTCCAACTACATTGGACTGCAGTGAAACAAATTACCAAGTTGTTTTCTGCAATCCAATGTACATCATCAGGTCAACAGGGTACTAGTTCCAGCAATTCCAGTTCAAGCAGCTATAATGGACGACATTTGAGTCTTTTACCATCAAGCTCGGGTTGTTGAGATTATTCCACCTCAGTTTGGTGAGTTAGCAGCGTAGTATCGAGGAGAAGAGAGATATCAATACCTTCCAGCATAGAAAAGGTTTCTATTGGTTCATTTCCCCTATATCTTGGTTTTAGTCCAATCAGAAACAAGCTTGTATTTTCTTTTATTTATTTAAGCTGGACGTTCTTAGTTAGAATATAATGTAATATGATGTATTAAGTTAGTAGAAGTCAGTTTAGTATTAGTTAAGGGAGATTAGAAGGTTTCTTCATGTTTAGGAAACCTCTAATTGAACTAATTAGGAGTAGCTATATATATGTTTTGCCCAGCTGCTTGTAAAACTAATAAGTGATTTGAATAGAATTTTGAGTGCCATGTTGAGCCTCTCGTTTGTGAGTGACAGTAAACTCTCATTTGGCTAAGTCTACTTCAATATCTAGGATTGACAATCCTAGTGGTGTGTGTATAGCTCGATTGTTTCTATGGCGGGGTGTCTGTATCCATTGAGATGATCAAGTCCTTGCCCTTGTAATTCATTCTGTGGTGAGTCTGTGACAGATTGAAATACAAGTCTATCCTATTTATTTCTTATCAGTTTGTCATCCATTCCAGCTAATT
Organism: Portulaca oleracea; assembly: GCA_029582165.1. NCBI lineage: Eukaryota > Viridiplantae > Streptophyta > Magnoliopsida > Caryophyllales > Portulacaceae > Portulaca > Portulaca oleracea. The sequence goes on along the minus strand of CM055878.1, from coordinate 4,063,848 downwards.
GCATCCAATTAGCTTTTGTTAAGTCCAACAACCCAAGTTTGAGTACTCGTGTGCCTGTGAGGTCAAGCTCTGATCTTAGTGACCTTGCATACATCAAGACCAAGGTCCAAACGCCTTCTGGGTGCATCTGAACCATGGTCTAGACGCCTCTAGGACGCATTTGGACCTTGGTCCGGACGCTATTCTGGTGCGTTTGGACAATGGTTCGAGCGCATTTTGGTGGCATTTAGTTCGTGGTTGAAACGCTTTTCTGGAGCGTTTGTCATTGTTTTTGAAATTACCATACTTATTTGCGTAATTTATTTATATTTGATTAATATTGTGTTATGATTAGAAATTAAATGTTTGAAAATTTTGAATGTAGGTTTTACTTGAGGATTTTGGGGGAGACGGTGTTGATTATTCACATCAATTTGCAACGGATTATTGGTTTGACGATCGAGGATTTTCATGAATGGGCCGACGAGATCATTAGAGGAATTGGGTTCAGACTTGTCAATCATCTTACAAGAAGGGGATAGAGGGTGGGTTGGTACGGTTATATCTAAGATGCTGGCGCTATGGGAGATATCGAGGGAAAGTCGGTACGATCGATTGTGATAGTCAGTTAGATACGAAGATTAAATCGTGCATGTGTCCATTCGTAATAGTTGCATTTTCTCCATTGGAACAGAGGTGGGTTGTCGGAACGTATGCGGGAGAGAAAAGGGTACACAATCATCAGTTTGTTTTTTATGAAGAGGGACACTGAAGGGGACACCCGTTGACATCTGACATGAAAGTCCACATACGGGAAATGACTGACACCCGGTGCACTCCTGCTACGATACACACATCGTTGAAGTAGAATTTCCTGAACTATAATGTCAACGTGGGGCAAATTTACAATGAGTGATTCAAAGTTAGGTTAGAGGAGATGGAGGGTAAGACACACGTGCAACAATGTCTACACTTGACAAATGAGCATGAGTACTCGTTCTGGACCGACTTTGATGATGACGGCCAGTTGTGGCAGATCTTTATGTGCCACCCCTACTCATTCAATCTTCTCTGCACATATCCAAAAGTTATCCTCATCGACAGTACATACAAAACCAACAATAATAAGTGGCCATTTTGAGAGGTAGTTGGTGTCACTTGTACAAATAATAACTTTATTGTTGCATAGTCAATAATGAGAGACGAGCGGAATGAGTCATATGAATGGGTGCTCTAGAGACTGCAGGATCCCATGGGCGTCGGTGTGACACCGAACGTGTTCATCACTGACCGAGAGATAGCTTTGTCATGGGCTATATGCCGCGTATTTCTTGGAGTTCCTCACCTATTATGCGTCTAGTATATAAGGAACGATGTTGAGAACAAAGTGAATGAGTTGACTGGCGGGAAGAAGAATGGACAAGGGCCTTTATTTAGGAAGACATGGTGGCACCGTGTCATTTATTCGAGTACACTTATTGAATTGGACATAAACTGGACATATTTGGTGTCACATTGGGTTGGGAGAAACGCACGGGTTGTCGGCTATTTGAATAGTATTTCGATACAGTATAAGGAGAAGTTTGTTCGAGCATACACCGACGAAGTCGCTCCCATGGGAAACACCACGACTTCTAGAGTAGAGAGTCAACATTCGACTTTCAAGTACTATCTTGGTAGCGGCTGTGATTCATTTGATCAGCTGTGGAAGAGGGGTCATCAGCAGATAAAAAACCAACATACCGAGATTAGGAGGGCACTAGAGTAGTCCAAGAGTGGACACGCAGTATTGAGGAAAGTCGCACTCTACAAGCATCTACATGGTTGTGTATCTCACCATGCGATGAACTTAATAAACGACGAGTACAATAAGATGAGGACCATGGATGGAGATGTGGTGAACTGGTGTGATCACTTGTTGTGGAAAACACATCGCCTTCCATGTGCCTGTACGTTGAAAAACCTCTTGGAGCAGGATTCTGATTTGTATGCCAATAGTATTCACAGCTACGGGAGGGAAGTTGAAGTCCTTGGTGATACTGATAAGCCAGATATAGTTCCTGATCCATTATCCAAGACATGTCTTATTTCGACTCTCTTGTGAAGAAGGTAAGGGAAAGTGACACCGCTGTCATACGCCGCATGTCTCGAGTCATGACCGATGAGTTGCATCCCGAGAACAACTACATACCGGATCCAGGGAGAAGCCCACGTCGGAAAGAGAGACCCAGTATAGGGAAGTCAACTCAACGTCTCCCTAGTGCGTTTGAGTATGGTCCGTTCAAAGAGCCGTAGCAGCAAATCCATGTAGACGCTAAATTTTGTCATTAAATTTAGCTTTGTAATTATATAATTTATTTTGATCATTTTTTATCTTTATTTTTTTAATTTAGAATTAAATGCCAAGATTTTTGAAATGCACACATTATTCACATGTTGAAATCTCCAAATCAAACTCAATCAAATCCCTCTTTATCTTATTTCATTCTTGCTCTCTTTTCCAAATCAAATAAAATCATCCTTAATTTGATTTTATCCCCCCAATATTCTCTCATCACCACCATAAATAAACCTACCTCCACCACTATAAACACATCTTCATTTCAACTCTTTTTCCACACCTCAAAATCATCCTAGGAGTATTGGAACTAGGTGATTTTACCTTCATCATCATCATCATCATCATCATCATCATCATCATCATCTCATCATCTTGCATTCATAATCTTGGTATTAATTTGAGGTTAGCATCCTTCTTTTTTTTTATTTTATCTTCACTTTATTATGATGTAAATCTGACTTAAATAATAATATTGATGTTGTAATCAAATTGACTAAATGTTCAGTTGTAATATTTGTGCTTATGTTCTTCTATTTTATTTTAATATCCGTAATTTTTTATTTTATTTTATTTTTATTTTAATTACTTCATTCGCATGCATCAAGTTCTATGACCTTGGGTTACATCAGAGTAGAAGATAACAAGGCTCAATTAGGAGGTCTTCTAATGTCATGTCATTCCTTTTCTTTCCATGAAAGTTGGCTTTTATTTTCAGAGTCAAACAAAATATATCCAATAGCAGATTTTCAATATATTCAATAAGATAAACTTATTTTCATTAGAACTCTTGTCTTCCCCAACCCCTCATTTGTTTCTAAACTGTTAATGAAAGAATCTTATGCTTGCATTCCTGATTTGAATTGAGTAGCTCATCCACCTATGTGGCCATCCAAGTCTGACATATCCATCTCACATCTCTATCACATTTTCTCTATTCTTTTTTTGGCCTACGCCGAGTCCAAGGTTAATAGAGAGAAGCATGGCTAACTTCACCGCCAAAGCGAAGTTAGGCAAAAGGAGAGACAAATAAAAAAATTAAAAAGAAAAGAAATACCAACTTGAACACTCATCTAACAAGTTGGGCTAAAGGAGAGGTAAATAGGTGAAAATTAAGAGGAGAGAAGCTAACTTGAACACTCACCCAACAGGTTAGGCAAAATAAGAGAATTCAAAGCGGCCAATAGCCTGTAAAAGTGAACTTCCCCTTCTAACATATCATACAACTGAAAAGGATATGCCTAGGACAGAAGGTTTCCACCCTTTACCACCTACATCATAACCACCTTCACCTCGCCCTTTACCTACATCATTACCTTCACACACCATCTTCTTAACCACCACCATGAACCCAGTCATTCATTTTATGACCACCTCATCCCTAAACTGACTTAAGCCAAACAATGCGATGCGGGCCGGGTGACAAACGTTAGCGATAGGAGAAATATAGATTGAGGTTGTCGAGTTCAAAAAAAATAAAGATAAAAAATGATCAAAATAACTTACATAATTACAAAGCTAAACTTAATGACAAAATTTAGCGTCTACAGTTAGCCCCCAATTTGATCGAGTCCGAGTAGGACGTTGATTAAAGTATAGCGTGGGGAAAGATCGAAAAACACCACGCTATACTTTGATCAACTTCCTACTCGGACTCGATCAAAGTGGGGGCTAACTGTAGACGCTGAATTTTGTCATTAAATTTAGCTTTGTAATTATGTAATTTATTTTGATCATTTTTTATCTTTATTTTTTAAATTTAGGAGTAAGTGCCAAGGTTTTTGAAATGCACACATTTTTCAGATGTTGAAATCTCCAAATCAAACCCAATCAAATCCATCTTTATCTTATTTCATTCTTCATGTCTTTTCTAAATCAAACAAAATCATCATTTATTTGATTTCATCCTCCCAATATTCTCTCACCACCACCATAAATAAACCTACCTCCACCACTATAAATACATCTTCATTTCAACTTTTTTTCCACACCTCAAAATCATCCTAGGTGATTTTACCTCCCTCCCCCTTCTTCTTCTTCTTCTTCTTCTTCTTCTTCTTCTTCTTCTTCTTCTTCTTCATCATCATCATCATCATCATATCATCTTACATTCATAATCTTGGCATTAATTTGAGGTTAGCATCCTTTTTTATTTATTTTTTATCTTCACTTTATTATGATGTAAATCTGACTTAAATAATAATATTGATGCTCTAATCAAATTGACTAAATGTTAACTTGTAATATTTATGCTTATGTTCTTCTATTTTATTTTATTATCTGCATTTGTTTATTTTATTTTATTTTTATTTTAATTACTTCATTCACATACATCTAAATAACATTGATTAAATTAATTAATTCTCATCTTCTATTGTTTTATTTAAATTAACCGATTTAGTAGGCTCCGTTCTTTGAACAGACGAATTCGAGGGTTTTTACTTTCGAATTCGTAACCTTACCCCCGAATCCGAATCTCATGGTTCGTGGTTTATGAAATTTAAATTTGAGTTTATTAATTCTCATTAAAAATTAATTGACGACTATTTTGATTTTTATTATCTTGATTCACTTGAACATCATAATCAAAATGCATTTAAATCCCCTAAAAATTAAGACACTTATTCGACTCGTCATACACTGTATGGGATACCATGGAGTTTTTCTCGGGTCCTACAATCCAGTACACGAGGCAGCAAGAAAAAATCGAGCTCTTCTTCAGTTGGAATGGGCAGCACAGATGGTAAGCTTTATTATATTTGTTTGCAATATTTAGCATACAACAAATTAATTTTTAACCAACGTTTTATTTTTACGCACAAGGACCTAATAGATGAGTACATGTGCATTTCCTTGGCCTGATGATGTTTCTGATTTCATTCTTCCATACATCATTGGCTGGACGGATGTTGAAGCTGATGACAACTGTGGGTTCAGATGTATTGGCGAGGCAGGTTTTGGTGGCCAACACAAGTGGCCTGTGGTCAGAAAATCCATGGACAATGAAATCAAAATCAATCTGGCACAGTACGACATGGCATACGAGTATGATAACGCAATGGATAGAGCCAAGGTCATGATTGGGGGTCATTTGAACGAACCATGCAGGCGACCCCATTGGTTGGAAACATCTTCTGATATGTTTCCCGCGACCACTTATTGAACTACGTGTTTGTTATCCTAGCAACTGTTGGTGGACGCACCCAGCACACAACTGAGTCATGCATGACTGTTTTGCCACTTACTGTAGAAGGCGGTGTCGTTGCTCCCGAATGCGTTGTTGCCCTGGCACATATCCACAAAGTTCATTATGTTCTTCTTCACTTGCAGGATGGATGTCCTCTACCACCGTTGGATGTTAGATGGAGACGTGCGAGCGACAACTCTGTTTTAGGGTTTGATAAACCTTTTCGTCCTCGTTTTGATTTGTGGGCTAGACTTAGGCAAATTCATAGAGATAACAACTGGTTCATTCCAATTGTGTTTGACATTTGGTTATGTGAACATTTTCAATTATTCATACTAATTATTCATTTTAATTTTGTTTTCTTTTAAAATCTTCTAATTATGCAATAATTTAAATATAACCTAAACATAAGCATAATTGAACAGTTGGTCGCAATACATAAAACGTAAGCCATAAAAAATTCTTAAAGAAAATAAATTAAAAACCATTAAAAAAATAATTAACCAATGACTGAATTGTCCAACAAACTAAATTAAAAACCATAAAAATTTGTCCAACAAAAACCAATAAAAAAAATGAAATCACTCTCCGAGATCCGGTGGCGGGCGAGGTGTGGCCTGAATATGCATTTGCTTGCATCACTGGTCCAACATTTTGAGGATGCCATTGTGCGCCTCCAATGCATGGTATGCGACCACCCAGGTTCAGTTCGTACAGAGGCTATGCACGCTTTGGCCACTCATAAGTCCACTGCAGTTAGTCTCTTCAAGGTTGTCTAACCCAATTTGTTTCGCTCTGATACCAAAACCGTAACACCCCCAGGATATTAATCATCAGTTTAAGCTAATTACCTACTTAACCTAATGATTAGGGCAACGGAAATACTTTCCCGAGGGTACTACCGCCGTTCATTAATTATGAACAATGCTTAACTAAATCCCAACACAAACAAAACAAATCATCCACTGGTGTACAAACCATCAAAGACACTTAACTTCATACATACATAATCATCAAAACACCCATTTAGGAAAAATACCCTGACATTTCGAGTATCACAACCACCAAATAAATTATAACTTTTCTGATCACAAAAGAAGTCTCCAACTTCACCTGAACCACTCTTAAGAGGCCTTCAAATTTCGCCCGTCCGGGAGCTTACCCTTGCCCTTTCCTGAACTTCCTAAAAAATAACAACAACAAAACTTAAAGAATGAGATTTACTCAGTACATATACTACCAACCTGAAGAATAATTAATAAAGAAAGCTTACAGTTTAGATTTAAGCGCGGCTCCATTATTTACATAGTTAAAAGTAAGACCGTAAAAAGAAAATAAGTAGAGTGTACTTACAAGATACCCCTAACCAACTTGATCTAGCAAAACTGGACCGAACTAGGACACCAACTTAAACAACTCCTCATTTGGGTTATTCTTGAATAACCAATAACTAAGCAAGTAAGTAAATAAATAAAGGAGAGAAACTAGCATAAAGAAAAGAAACACTTGAACACCACGTGCAAATGAAAGTGAAATATCTCAAGAGGGCCGAACTTAAAAGATTCGAAGCCCAACCTCAAAGTCATTTTCCTTTGATTTAAGAGATGTTGGAGTAAAGAGAATGTCAGTACTTGAGTAACTTATCTTGTAAATGAAATCGTTAATAGTAATAGTCATAATAATATAGATAATAATGTAAATGGCCCCTACTTGCGATCATCGGCTAGGCCCCCCATATGCGCATACCCGGACCGATTGGAAGATCTGGATGGTGGATAATTATCCAATACTCGCCATGTTTCCATGGGGTGCAACTAAGACACTAAAGTTATATTTTCCTTGGGTGCACTATGGCACGAATATAAATAACTTAGGGTGCACAAAGGCATGTTTACATGGTGTGTACTAAGACACAATTTTCCTAATGTGCTTTAAGCACGAAAAGCCATGGGCGGGGCCTTATTAATCTTTAGAAATCCTGAAACATTATTCGTGAATCCTGAATTTCTTAAACATAAATAACTACAACTAAAAGAACCCTTCTTGACTTTTTGAAAGAAGTTTAAAATTCATAAAATCTCTTAAAGGGGCAGACTCTAGACTTTTTCCCACCAAGGCTTAGAAATGGTTTTTATAACATGAATTGATATAACATGAACTTACAAAACAATCACATGATAACATAGTAACTCTCTTATAATTCATAAAACCAAACCATGAGAAAACTGTCACTTAGACATAACCTTATGTGTTATCCAAAGTACAAAAATGCTACTTAACACATGAACTGAATATAAATCAAGAATGATTAAATATAAGAAATGCATAAATATTAGGTAGTACACGTACCTTACACTTTAGAATTAAACACAGAACGAGTAGAGACTTGAACAGCTGGAGGGCAACGATCTCTTGGAGGGACTTAGAAAGAGGAGAGAATATAAATTAGGACTCAACCTAGATTGGAGAATGGAGGAATACTTTTATAAATTTAATCGCGACTAGCTAATGAATTTAATTTCCCAAGTCGCACTGAAGAGGTCATTACTCCTTCTATAGACATCGTATCAAAGCATAAGAGGACTTTTCTGAAAGTTTGAAATAACACTAAAACTTTACAGTTCGCCTTGAAGGCCAAAAACATGGTTACGAAGGGCAAAATTCCCATTTCCCTAAGCTGCCCAGAAAAATGAGTACTTTGACTAGACTTTTTCGAGGAGCCATAACTCGAGCTACACTAACCGGTTTAGGACCTATAAGCTGTCTATGGAAAGTTCGTGGTTCATACTCCAATCTTTATTTTAACCACCATTTGATCTAAGCATGGGAAATGGTCGAATTTCAGCCCATAACAGAGACAACCACAAAACCTTTTTTGAAAAACCCAGATTTTTGCCTCTCACATAAAAGCTCATAACTCTGTCTCCCGATATCCAATGAATGTATACCATATGTTTCTGGAAATTCCAGAATGTCCCCTACAACTTTTATGTTCAGTCTTTAAATCATAGAAACCTCTAACCTTTTGAATAATGTTCATCTTTAAACTAACGTCAAAAGTTTACAGATTCGCGCGACTTTACGGTTTTGGCCATAACTCCTAATATACTCATGAAAACGACGAGCTACAAAAACCGAGTGTTAGCTAACACTTTTATATACCTATTCATGCCATCAAAAAGCCCAGAAACACATCCCTCATTCTCTGGAAAAATGAAATACCAACCAGATTGCAATTCTCTTAGTAAATTGTTGACATGCATACTTAAACTCTTTTGATTTAACCTAAACCTCTCTTAAAACATAATTTAACTTTCACAAGCACAATATTCAGACTTGAAACACCCAGAAAACCACCATTAAAGTCCATCTTAAAGCCTTGCAAGGTCACTACATCATGCATTTCCTAAATTCCAAGCTTAAACCAACATGCACCACTTACAATCTTCATACTACTTACTCTAAACCCAATCTACAAGCATATACTTCATTAAGATCAAATGTCCTCCCTTCTATAGAGAGTTAAACTACTAAATTCACATGCATGCCCATTATTTGCATGGTTTTCACTTAATCAACACTAATATAAACAAGAATAATCATAACTTACCCAAATTTCTTTCTTTGATGCTTGAATCCTTCACTCTTCCTTTGCTAATCACTAGAACCACAAGATTATCTCTGAAAACAACATAAATCCTACTAAAAATTAGATTCTAACCATAATTTCCATAAAAGAAAAGGAGTAAAGAGAGGAGTTTACCCTTGTAAGGAGATGAGGGAAGATGAGAGATGATGATGAGAATGGTGCGGTGGTGCACGGGTGGCCGGGAAAGATCGCCGACGACAGCGACGGTGGCTGGCGGGTGCGTCGACAGCAGCAAAGAGGGAGGGGGGTCGGGTATGTGAAGGGGCACAAGAGAGAAAGAGCAAGAGTGAGAATTGTGTTTGAATTTTCTAAATAATAATCCCTCCTAGCTATCATATATATATATATATATATATATATATATATATATATATATATATATATATATATTTATATATATATTTATTTATTTATATCCCACAATAATATTAAAGCCCAACAAAAGCCCTCCTCTTCTTTCTCTCTAGGGTGGCTGGCCACTTGGCCCAAATAACCCAAATTTTATCAGTTTTATTTCCTTTTCTTATACTCATATCTCCCAAATTCCAAATTTCATTCAATTTATAAAACCGTACAGCATTCATAGTAACCCAAATAATTATAAACCTCCTCATAATTTCTCATAATTATTCCTTGAATTATTAATAAAAGAAGGACCCAAAAAAAATGCAGGTCTCCGCAAAAAGAATTCATATTCGATCTAGAATCTTGAGAGTCATTGGAAAGAAATTTTCGAGGAAATTAAACTTAGAAAAGATTCAATGCCCATCGCAAAAAGAATTCATTTCACTCTAGCACAATGGAGATCTGCATTTCCGTCTGTATAGAGCTTCGAACGGCGCCATTTGGATTGTAGCTTGATAACTATTATTATAGGAGAACTCTACTAAGGGTAAGAAATCCTCCCAACTTCCTTGAAAGTCTAAGACACAAGCTCAAAGCATATCTGATGTATGCAAGGTCACAAAGATCAGAGTTTGACCTCACAATACACCACACAGGAACTCACACACAATACCGATGGTTTAAAACAAAGCTAATTGGAAACAATTAGCTGGAATAGATGACAACCCAACAAGGACATAAAAGGATAGACTTGTATTCACTCTTATACAGGCACACCACAGAATAAACACAAGGGCAAAGGACTTAGTTACCTCAGCAGATACAGGCACACCACCACTAAAGCAATTAAGCTCTACACACGCCATTAGGATTGCCAACTCCTAGATACTGAAGTAGATTCAACCCAAATGAGAGTTTGCTGACACTCACAAACGAGAGGCTCAACTAAGGCACTCAGAATTCTATTGAAAATATCACTAATTAGCTTGCAAGCTACTGAATACATCCCTATATATAGCTAATCCTAAACAGTTTGATTAGAGGCACTTAATTAAAGTAACCTGCTAATCTCCCTTCTAATCTAGCTACTGAACTAAATCAAATACATCATATTACAACTTATACGAACTAATACAATCCAGATACATTTGAAAAATAAAAGGAAAACAAAGCTGGCTTCTAATTGGACCAAAACCCCAAAGGTTGGCAATTCTGACCAATCAGAACCTTTCATAGCTAGGAGGGTAAAACTTAAGTCACTATGGTAACTTCCCCGGGCCTTTCTAAGCTGGATGTAATCTCAACAGTTTAAGGAAGGTAGGGAAAGACTTAAATAACACTCATTGTAGTTAAACAAAATACTTAGCCTCAGAAATGAGGTTTTGGAAAAACTGATAACAAACAACCATTGCAGGACAACCCAACAAGGAAATAAAAGGATAGACTTGTATTCACTCTTATACAGGCACACCACAGAAAAAACACAAGGGCAAAGGACTTAGTTACCTCAGCAGATACAGGCACACCACCATTGAAGCAATTAAGCTCTATACACACCATTAGGATTGCCAACTCCTAGATACTGAAGTAGATTCAACCCAAATGAGAGTTTGCTGACACTCACAAACGAGAGGCTCAACTAAGGCACTCAGAATTCTATTGAAAATATCAATGATTAGTTTGCAAGTTGCTGAATACATCCCTGTATATAGCTAATCTTAAACAATTTGATTAGAGGCACTTAATTAAAGTAACCTGCTAATCTCCCTTCTAATCTAGCTGCTGAACTAAATCAAATACATCATATTACAGCTTATACTTAATGCCTCCTTGCTTGAACATGCTGGAACTTGGTTTATCCTTGGAAAATACATGACAAGGAACAAAATTCTCCTGGGAAACCTTTGCTGAATCTCACTCAATTCAAAGATACAGAATTGATAAAGATGCCTGCTTGAACTGATGTTGCTGGGAACTAGATTTGACCTGGGTGGCCAATGCTGGTGGGATGGGTGGCTGTGCTGGCCAGAACTTTCCTTACCAAGGTATAGCAAGCTTGGATGGATGATGTTGGTGGGCTGGTGGTTGTTGTGGACTCCTTGATCTATTGCTGAGGATGGAAGCATGCTGTTTCTGCTGGAATTACTCCAACAACTGCTAAGTTTGGCACAACAAGGCTAAATGCTGAAAATGCTGCTGCTGAGGGTGCTGGTGTAGCCTCCTTGGGTGATGAAGATGATGTAGAAGCTGCTCGTGCTGCTGCTGTGGCTGAATCATCTCCCATCTCCTGGTCTAAACTTGTTGGTGATGCTTGAACTGCTGCTGGAATTACTGGATGGTCTCCATCATCCTCTCCAGGTTGAGGAAAGTTTGTCCTCAAACTTGGAAGGTGTCCATGTTCTGGAAAATAGGGCCTTAAATATGCAATGTTGAATGTGGCACTCCCTCCATACTCCTCTGAAAGATCCAACCTGTAGGCATTGTCTCTTATTTTCTCCAAAACTTCAAATAGTCCATCTGCTCTTGGAACTAGCTTGCCTCTCCTCTTTGTTGAGAACCTGTCCTTGTTGGGTTTTAGGTTATCTATTTCCTAAACAGATACAGATTAATTGGCGGAATATTATAACAGTTATAAACAATTAATCATAACAACTGCAGAGGCTTTAGTAATTATACCTGATCGCTAATTCCTGCTGAAGAAGAGGTTGACCTTCCTAGTTCCAATACTGAAACCCTCCTCCAGATTCCAATGCAGAAATCCTCTACTGAAAAGTCCACGCAGCACTCCAGGAACCCGATTGCTAGATCGACCCGATCGAGACGAATCTCAATCTAAGATGTATGTGAGATAGTTTCAGGAAACTGATAGTTTTCCTGAAACTAGAACAGAAAGGGGAGAGAAGAACTTAGGAAACCACTCTGGTGTTTCTCTAAGAGTCGAAGGCAGATGGTGTTAAATAATCTCTCCCAGAGACCCCTTTATATAGTGTTTAGAAAACCTAGGGTTAGGGTTCAAAACCCTAAAGGGCCGAAAATGACAACGGCGCGATTTCTAGGCTCAACACGGTCCGTGTTAAAACAACACGGTCCGTGTTGGACTCCAGAAAGTCCAAATATTCGGCCCACGGTCAACACGGACCGTGGTGTCCCAACACGGACCGTGTTGACCCCAATTCGGTCCGTGTTGGGCTGATTTTTCACATAAATCAGTTTCCAATTTTTCTAAACTTGATACAATATCATTTAGGTTACATACATTGTTCCAGGGCACTGACTTATGTGACCCAGTAGGACCAAATAATATAGTTTGTAATTAAACTTATTTAATTACTAATTATAGAGGTCTCTAGCAAGACATATAATTACTATATTACTTTGGTTTAATCTCCGTGTGTATCGAACATTGTCGGGACATTCCCAACAATCTCCCACTTGTTCCACAAGTGTTCGATTCCTTGAATTCCCTTGTCACTTACTGTCTCTAGTTCGGATAAGGTAAGCTGATGTCATCCTTATGTAAGGTCCAAACGCGTTCGATCTCCGAGTTTAGACTTTGAAAAAGCGGATGATCAACTATTGATTCAACCGAGCTCGGCCAAGCATTTTCACCCAATCTCACCGAGTGGCCAACGAGACAACTGTCCCTAATAGGGAGGAAAATGCCATCTTGTTCAGACACACATTCTCACATGATCCAACTGTAACCCAGACACCGCCTTTATAGCCTACTGTTACGAAAGACGTTTGACGCGCTCCAAAGTCACAGCAGACCATGTAGTCTATGTATTGAACTCAGGATTTAGGAATTTTGAGTAGTGAGAGATCTTATGACATTGCCAACTTAAAGAGCTCCCACTGCGGGTCGGGCCGTAGTTGTTCTCAACAAGCATCATGTGATTGATTTATGATGTCATCACATCACTATGATCACGAAACTTGATCATCACCTCAATCCTACATGCTAATTGTGTTGATATTATCACTGTTCCTACGTGATAATACAATTAGGAACCAGGTCGACTGTCGACCAAGACTAGCGTTATCAAGTTCACTAATGGGGTTTCAGAAATCGAACCTTATCCAATTTCCCATTCTGAATGCGCTAACCCTTTTGGACATTCACATAATTCTAAAGCACAATTGATGTAAATTTTGGAATCTTATTCTCAATGATGAATCAACAAGGCCATAATTCATGGACAATTCATGCAAATTTGACTTGTTAATATTCCGGAATGTGTTTAATACATATTGCCCATGCATGACTATCATGCTATAACTACAATAGGGGTTTAGTACATAATACTTGCAATGAACCTCGTACATATACCATCTCACTAATGACCTTTCATATAGGAAGATATTTCCGGAACACATGTTTGGATTCATAGTGAGCTTCAGTTCCTTTGCTTGAGTGATGGCTCCTTTCAATAAGGCTTCATTTCTCTCGCAAGGCTAGAAACATCACCCAGTTCTAAACGAACTTCGCAATCCTAACAGTTTCTGCCACAACTTCTAAAGTTGTGTCATACTTGTCTTATTTGTAGAATTAACCGCATGTCATGTTAGGAACTTCTTCCAGTTCACCTCAATACCACTCAATACAGATCGTATAATTTTCTCTGACCTTTCAGATAATCATATTTCTCTGCATGAGTGTAGCATCAATGCAACTCTTCACACTTAGCTTTTATCAACCACTTTAGACTTAGGACACATCCTTAGTTTTGCTTATACATATACAATGTATATGTTATGTTGGACTTTGAACATCTCATGGCATACATTAATCTCACGCCTGAGCATGAGTTACATGTCTCATCCTCTTTAGAACTTCTGATTGTTTTGAGACAATCAAATTCCGTAAGGATATGCCATGATTTTGGAAATTAATCCATTCTGGAAGTGAGTTGAACTTATTCAACACCTAGTTAACTTTGATTCAAACAATCAAAATCTTTAATCTATCATTATAGATCTAGTCTCCGATAAAATTCTTAGCCCCACCAATCCTTCACTTTGAAAATTATTTCCAAGTCAACCTCAGTAGAAGCAACATTGGAATATTCTTCTTAGTATGCAGTATGTCAATCACATACGATATCAGAAAACACATTGCTCCCACTGAACTTCTTGTAAACACAATATTATCTTTGGCACTTCCCAGTATGTCAAACCTTTTTGATATCCTGGTCAAGAAGGTCAATGATTCCAACTCCTAGAAGCTTCCTTAAGACCACAGATGGTCTCTTGAAGTTTACAAGTATTCCAACAAAATACCACTCAGTTGTGTCAAGTACACACCTTTCTTCAAAATCTAATTTTGAAGTCAGTCTTGATGTCTATCTTAATGAACCCATGTTTTGCCTTAAAACCCTCACTTGCCTGATGGCTCACACCTTCAGGCAAATCAATCAAGTCCTAAACTTAGTTGAATACATGGAATCCATTTTAAACTTGGTTGCATGGAATCTTGATTTACTTAAAGCTTCTTTGATGTAGGTAGAGTCATTACTTTCTAAAAGTAACATCTCACGTTCATCCATAGAAGATCGATATCTTTATGGCTGACGGAGTTGTTTACCTGACCTTGCTTGGAGTAATGTTCATGACACCCTCTCCTCAACATTTTGAGAAACTTCAACTGCCTCAACCTTGTTCTTAATTTTCTGACAAATAGGAAAATTTGAACTAGGATCAAGTAGCGGAGTTTCATGTGATGATTATAGTGTTTTGTTTCTCTCGAACTTCGGTAAGTTCAAAATCTCTCCCACTCTTTCTTTTAGAGAATAACATATTCTCTAAGAAGAAAGTATTTTGAGACACAAACACTTTTCTCTACAACAGTTTGTAGAAGTGATACTCCTTTCTTTCAGAAGACGGTTCAAGAACCTCTCTTCTCCTAATGCTTCCGATAATCTTTATTCAGTAATTACAGCTATGGTTAATTGCGTGTATCCCCAAAAGGTAATCGGCAATGTTGACTCAACCATCATTGATCACACCATATCTAATAAGGTGTGATTCCTGCTCTTAGATACGTCATTGAGATGTCGTATTCTTAGAGGAGAGAGTCATGAAACAATTCCATATTCTCTGGAATGGTCAATGAAATCTTTGGCTCAAATTCTCACCTCCTCAATCTAATTGAAGGGTTTTTGATTTTCTTGCCAAGTTGGTTTTGTACTTCACTTTGAAACTCTTTGAACATTTTCAAAGGATTTGGACTTGGGGCGTATTAAGTAGATATACCCATATCTACTAAAAAATCATCACTGAAAGTGATGAAATAGTACAGTAAACCTTCTTCTAACACTAGTGCTCATAGGCCCACATCAGTATGTATGCATCCTAATAAGTCATTAGCTTGTTCACCAATTCCAATAAAAGGTGATCTTAGTCATCTTACTCATCAGACATGCTTTGCAAACATTGAACTTTTCAAAGTTTAGGTTTTCCAAAATCCTGCACTATGCAGTTTCTGAATACATTTCTGATTAATATGACTTAAGCTTATAGTGCCATAATTATGTTTCATTTGAGTCATTTGTTCAAACTCCTGGCTCAACCATTAGCATCCTTTCGATCTTATCTAGGTGCTCTCATTGTTTTGCCAAGATTACTTCATTTTGGAAATCTTTAAACTATTTTAACATTCCAACTTCAGATGAATCTCACAGACATGAATCACCATGTGTTATTTTATTCATCTTTGAAGATTTGAAGTAATCCATCCCTTGTACTTGTGCTCAATTGGTCTACATACATCCATATGCATGAGTGTTTGTTGGCACGTCCACCCTTTCTTGTAAAAGGTACAATCATGCTTTGCAGACATCACATGTTTCAAAGTCTTATCATTCAAAAGTCAATTACTGTGACGCTTCTGAATGCGCTCTGATTAGCATGACTTAATAGATAGTTACAAGTTTTATGTTTGAACAAGGGTTATTCCTTTTAAACCTTTTGGTTTCAATGTGTTGGGTGTGTTTATCCAAGATCCTCTCTCTCTCTCTCTAATTGAGAGTAAGAAACACTTATGATGAGAACATAGAATCACCTATATATTTCTCTTATAAGTCTTGAGGAAATGGATAAACAACCAACTCTTCATAAGGAACTACAACTAATTGCATGTTCCTATTTGTAGGCTGACTCTCACCCTTCTACTTTGCTGTAGATACTGCACATTTGCATAAATTCGAGTTTCACAGCCGGTATCTTATACTCAAAAGTGGGTTTAATAAGGGTAGTGTGTATCATATACGCATTTGCCTAGAATTGAAATCATATCTCAAATCTTCCTTATAGTTATTCATGCTCCCAGTGTCATACATGATCTGGTTGTTAACCGATTGCTGTCATTGGTTGGGTATGTACAACTGTTTGTCCTTACCTTTCCTTTGACTTCTTGTCTTTGATAGATTTCTTAAATCTTTATTTTCCCTTTGACTAAAAGACTATCTTTGATCGCCAATCTTTTGGCTAAAGGGGGTCTGAGGTTTCTTATGTTTTAAAATAGTCAAATTATTTCAGAACATGAGCGCAAACAATTGGCTTTTATCTAGCTCAACCGAGACTATCTGGTTATTGGTTTCATATTTATCAACTCTAACTAGTTCGAAGAACTTGGTTTTGAGTTTGAAAATATTGAAAAAAAACTTCCTCTAACCTTCAAACATTTTGAAGTTTAAAGTTGTATGAATACTATGTATTCATTTGGCTTGTTTGACCTCTTAATATTGATGCCTAGCTCAATGTTATATCAAAGACATATTTCTTTTAATTCGCCCTCAAGACAATCTTGCGATGGCAATGCCAATTAAGGAATTGGTGTTAATTGTTTTTCTCTTTCTCAAGGAGAAAACAATATTTTAATAGTGGTGGATGTTTGAGTGAAAAGACATAAATAATTCTACGAGACAAGTTGGTTCATTTTAGTTATTATTCATCAAAAGAAATTAAACTAATTTTAATTTCAAATCAAAACACTTTATCAACTCTCACTTAGTGTTTTAATTTAACCAAGACCCACAAGACCCATGGCTTCAAGTGGACTTTGGCCCAACAAAACTTGGTCCCATGTTGTCTTTGGTGGATCATCTTATGATCGATCATTCAAAATGACTCTTGGCAAGAAATTTGTATCGAATACAACATTTCTCTTCCTCTGCTCTTGGCCCAAAACTATTTTGATAGCCAATTTGAATTGACCTAGCTCACACCCTACTTATTAATGATGGACAAATAATTCGCTTTGGCTTTCTTTATTTATCCATCTAAGTGGTGTTTCGGTAGGTTGAGCAATAATTCAATTATGAGAGTAGGTTTTATTATCCTAAGCATGCAATTCTAGGTGAACTCTTTCGAAAAGCATAAAAGGCATAATAAAACATGCAATAACAAAATTAAAGCATAGGTAAAACCCCTAGTATGGCCACCTAGACTCAATCAACTAATTTAACTAAGCCTTGATAGTCTTCAAGAAAATCTTCTTGGGTCTTGCAACTTCCTTGGATGAGCTCCCACTCGAATTGACACCTCCATTGCTGTTGGGCTCCCACTCAGCTTGTTGTCTCCAATTACAACAAATTTACAAAGTGTACCTCACAATTGAGGCCTTACATGAATTAAAATAAACTTAACTGAAAATTAAATTTAAAAATTAATTCAACGACGGTACGCAGACCGTATTTCACCCAACCCGGTACGCAGACCGGTAAAACCGACTATCTATGGCCATACTAGAAGCGCATGCAAACATGTAATATTGTAATAATTATATCAAATATAACACATGCTTAAATAACAAATTATAAAGGCATATATACAATTGCAATATAACACATAAGGAAATAAATACTAATAAAATTTCCTAAAAGGTTTGCATAATTAATAAAGAAAATAAAATCCAAATTTTATCTTAGTTACCTAAACAGATTTAGGATTTTATACCTACACATACAAAATACTTGAATTTCCTAAAATCAAGGAGTCTAAAAGATACTATATCTTTCAAAATTATTTGCAAGTTTCCTAAACTTTACAAAGTAATAGATTTTATGCCTATTATCTGATTAAGTAGTAATAGAATTTAATAATTAATTTCTAAAATTAATTACAAACCCTAAAACACACGAATTCACCAAAACTGCTGGCAACACGGTCCGTGTCGCTTCCCAGTTTCGGTCAATTTCGTGAATGAAAAACTTAAATAAAACTATCGTAACTTATCGAATTTAAAGATTTCATATCACAGCGTTATCTAATAACCCAATATGAATATTTTCCAGAATTTTAACAATTTTCAAAAGATTGTAAAATTTTAGGGAATTAAACATTTTTAATTCTCCATTTAAGAGGAAAATAAATAACAACAGTCCGATAAGTTTAAAATCAAATTTTATAATTTTCCCATACAGTAGGTTCATCTAATATGCTACTGTAAAAATTTCAGAAATTTTCGTTTGATAGTTTATTTCGATTTTTCATGTTTACCGTAAATAAACTAAATCAGAAAATTAATTCTACAAAACCCTATTTTGCGAATTTAAACCTATTTCATGTATTGCCTACTGTTTAACAATATTAAACATGATTGTTTCTAAAACATTCAAAATTAAATCGAGTTCATGTTATATTTATTAATTAAATAAACATAAAATCGATTAATTAAAGGCAATAATAACAAAGCATGAAATTTTACAATAAAATCTCAGATTTATTATCATGAATATTAAAGATTAAAACTTTCATAAAGATTCAAAATTTTAGGCATAAATCTAGTCTAGCATATTCATAATATAATTAAACTATTTAAAAAATTAATTATTAATACAAGTACAATACTTTAGCATGCAATTGGTGGCTCGATACCCTTTGTTGGGTTTTAGGTTATCTATTTCCTAAACAGATACTGATTAATTGGCGAATATTATAACGATTATAAACAATTAATCATAACAATGCAGAGGCTTTAGTAATTATACCGATCGCTAATTCCCTGAAGAAGAGGTTGACCTTCCGATTCCAATCGAAACCTCCTCCGATTCCAATGCAAATCCTCTCTTGAAAAGTCCACGCGGACTCCAGAACCCGATTGCTAGATCGACCGATCGAGACGAATCACAATCTAAGATCTAAGTGAGATAGTTTCAGAAACCGATAGTTTTCTGAAACTAGAAACGAAAGGAGAGAAGAACTTAGGAAACCACTCTGGTGTTTCTCTAAGAGTCGAAGGCAGATGGTGTTAAATAATCTCTCCCAGAGACCCCTTTATATAGTGTTTAGAAAACCTAGGGTTAGGGTTCAAAACCCTAAAGGGCCGAAAATGACAACGTCGCGATTTCTGGGCTCAACACGGTCCGTGTTAAAACAACACGGTCCGTGTTGGACTCCAGAAAGTCCAAATATTCGGCCCACGGTCAACACGGACCGTGTTGACCCCAATTCGGTCCGTGTTGGGCTGATTTTTCACATAAATCAGTTTCCAATTTTTCTAAACTTGATACAATATCATTTAGGTTACATACATTGTTCCAGGGCACTGACTTGTGTGACCCAGTAGGACCAAATAATATAGTTTGTAATTAAACTTATTTAATTACTAATTATAGAGGTCTCTAGCAAGACATATAATTACTATATTACTTTGGTTTAATCTCCGTATGTATCGAACATTGTCGGGACATTCCCAACAGTCCTTCCTTAGGTGTATCTACACAAGATCTCCTGGCTGGAAAACCATTTTTCTCCTGTGCTTGTTTGCTGAAGTAGTTGCCTGCTCAAAATACTTGATGATTTTCTCTATAACCTACTGATGAAGCTTCTTGATCTTTTCTGCATGTGTACCTGCTTCATAACTGAACATTACAGAATTTGTTAGTGGAGATAAATCCAAAGGAGTGATAGGATTTTTCCCATATAACACCTGAAATGGGGAAAGGCCAGTTGCCTTTAAAGGGGTTCTATTGAATGCAAATTCAGCATGGGGCAAAAGAGTGTTCCATCCTATTTTGTTTGTGTTTATCAGTGATCTCAATAGAGTTCCAAGTGTCCTGTTGGTCACCTGCATGCATCCATCACATGGGTGGCATGTTGTCTTTGTGAGCCTTGTCCCTAGCTTCTTCCATAGAGTCACCCAGAAATGTCTCAAAAATTTGGTATCCCTATCAGACACCATACTTTTAGGGATCCCATGAAGCTTCACTACTTCTTGAAGGTATAACTCTGCCACTTTTACTGTATCATTTTGTGTGTGGCATGGAATAAAATGGGCCATCTTGTTGAATCTGTCTACCACCACCATCACTGAGTCTTTTCCCCTCTGTGATCTTGGCAGACCAACAATGAAATCCAAGCTTACATCTTTCTATGGGCTTGTAGGGACTGGCAATGGTGTGTATAGCCCTTGAGGTAGGCTATGGCTCTTTGCTACTTGACAGATTGCACACCTTTTCACCTAATGCTCCACATCTTTTCTCATTTTAGGCCAACAATAGTGCTCTTTCAGCATGATACCCCTTTGTTCATGTGTATGCTATGTGCTATGTGTTTAAATTCGTTGTAAGGAGTCGACCCAAGTTTAGGAATGTTGTTCTAGTCCGTATAGTAGTCATTGGGCTGAGAAAAGTCATGTTTACCAACTAGTTCAATCTCAAAAGTTATGGTTAACCTAGTGGTTGGGCTCATTTATCTATAAAGGTTGATCCTCTTGGTTCAGAAAGTAAACTCAACTCGCCTTTGATGATTCTATACGGCCCTTTACGACATCTTCTTAACAAAGGTCCAATAAACCTGCTTAAAAGTCCAACAAAAAAAATGGGTAAAGTCTTAAACTATGTAATAATCACCAGGTTTGAGTAAATTAATTTATCGAATTAATTTTTGAATCCATAACATTCATGGTCGGCCCATGGTTAAGCCCAACCATGTTGGATTTATCAGTTAAAGTCCATAAGTTAATCATAACTCATTTGTCGTTGGTTTTATCCAGTCCTTTACGATATCCATTTTCCCAAACAAATAGAAAGAAATAAAAACAAAGTATAATAGCGTCAGGCGGTCAGTCTTGTTGATCATCATTCTAGTCCGCATAATAATCAGTACGGCTGGAGTTGGCCCAAGTAGGGTGTCTAAGTTACGGATTCTCCTTAAAACGGTCAGCCTGTGGATGGGGCTTATCCGAATTGAGAAACACTAACTTGTACTCATATACTCGGTCTTGACTTGCTGTGTTTGGTTTTATCCGGCCCTTTATGATTATCAATGGTCTTTTAGGATCATGTAGAGTTAGGATCATGCAAACCCATGTCCCGAGTGAGTCACCTTGTCCAGTCAGCATATAGATTGTACATATTAGGAAGTCCCATGTAGGTCCACTAGGTCATGCATTCATCAGGTTAGGGTTTTGGGTTAATAAAGGGTCAATCTCTGAGCTGTGTGGTTTTGCTGTAGTCAACATAGGAGACCTGAGTCTAGCTTGGATCCCCGGCCCAACAGGTCGCTTCATCCGTAACCCGATCATCGTCCCGTCAGCACCTAGGTCCAAAACCTCCTGTTGTCTGCAATTCAACATGTTCGCCGAAGAGAACCATGGAGACAACTAAGTCCAAGAGGCCTTAGCCAAACTTCTTGAGGAGAAGTTCAAGCAAGTAGAGGGCTTGATCACTTTTGCTGCCTTATAGCAAGAGAAGAAAGCCGATGAGCACATTGCTCGACAGCGAGAACTCATCGAAAGGCAAAAAACTCTCATAGAGCAACAACAGGAGACTTTGAATGGTGTTTTGGAAGCTGTACAACGCATCAATTTGCGAATGGGAATGGTGGACAATGACGAGAGCGCCATGGAAATTCTTCCTAACCCTATGGGTGACAAAGGCAAAGGAAAGATGGGCGAAAGTTCCAATGCTAGAGTGGTCATTGAGTTTTCTGATGACCTGACACTAAGGCTGCCACCGCCAGTGGCTGTTCCTCAAACTGTCCCGATCAAGGCTGAGTTACGCGATGACCTTATCATGTAAGATATAAAGGCTCAATCAAATCTGTTCAAGGATGCTATGAGCCAGATGCCAACCTTCACCAATCAGTTCGTCGAGTTTGAACCGCCCGCTGAAATCAATGCCAATATAGTAGGGAAGATGAACATTCCGCTGAAGAAGTTTTACCCGTCTGAGAATCCAACCCATCATGTGTGGGAGTTCAACCGAGTGATGCCGCTTCGAGGCGTCACTACCGGGCATTACAAGCAAGTCTTCCCATCATCGCTGAATGATGAAGCATTGAACTGGTATTATACTCTTCCTCTGGAAATGCGAGGAGATTGGACTGCTTTATGAAGGGTGTTTATCGAGCATTACAGTAAGATTCAAAAAGATAAGGTGACCCTATCAGACATTATGGCTATTCGACAAGGAGAAAACGAGTCATTCACGGCCTACTATGAGAGGTAGCATGCTAAGCTATCTCAGGTAACCAGTATCATCCCTACAGAAATGCAGTTGGACACATTTGTCCATGTGTTAAAACCAAGCCTGGCGCAGCAATTAGATTTTCATGTGGTTGAAAATTTTGAGTACTTGAAGAAATTATGTCCTAAGCTAGAGGCACGCAAGGAAAGGATTGTCGCGTCCCAAAGCTAGAAGGGAAATACCGTGGGAAGGATGACCATCAATGCTCCTAAAGTGGCTGAGACAAGCCTTGTACAGAATGTGAATCGTGGTCCGCCTCCAAAGACGACCTACTTCCAATACGATTCATATACCCCACTCGACATGACTTATGTCGAAGCTTTAGACCGATTGTTGAAATCAAACAAGATCCAGCTGCTAGTGCCTAGACCTGAACCTGAGACTAAGGGACTAGGGTAGAATAACAATGCTTACTGCAAGTACCACCGGACCAGAGGCCATGATACTGAGCGTTGCTGGACGCTTATGAATCAGATTGAGAAGATGATCCGTTCTGGGGCATTGCCAATGCCTAAAGCTGCAAATAAACCCAATAACAAAAGCAATCCTGTCCTAAATCATGCTATCTTTGTGGGAGAGGGCACTTTTGATTCATCAGAATGTATCTGTAACGTGGTTTGTAAGACCTCGGTTTTATCGTTCTTCCACAGGGAGTTAGGGGCCTTAGCTGCAACTAGTTGACTCTAGGTATGGTTTACGATCATGAAAGGATGATAGAATTCAGGGTAAAAACAGCACAAACACACTAGGTTCAGTCAAAAAGGTGAAACAATGGGTGTCGGGAGACTTTCGGGGTGCAAACGGGAATGAGGAAATGGGTTTCGCAACAAGAGAGTAATGAGAAGGGGAAATCAAATGGTAACTCCGTTAGAAAATACCCACCGGGCTTCCTCTTTCAAGGATAGTCTGGATTAACTTCCCCAATGTCCATCGACAGACTCGGGAGAGTTAATGGAACGGAATTTCCTAGTTAGTTTCTATTCGCTTTCGCGAACTAGAATACTAACTATCCTAATTCCTACCTTCCAACAAGCGTTGGATGTATTCGGGATGCTTTCGCACCTAAATACATCCCACTTGAGGGAAGAATAGGATTAGGAAGTTGATTTCCTAACTAGTTACTCACTAATATTGCTAACCCAAACCTAATCACCCATTCACACCCTTAATATCTCCCTAACCCATTAAGGTTCTAGCCACTAAACATCCTAACTATCATGATAATAACATCAACAACTTCATTCATGCTTAAAAGAGTAAACAAGATGACAATAAACATTCAACAATACCAACAATACCAATAATAACAAAAACAGAGATTAGTAAAT
Source organism: Portulaca oleracea (assembly GCA_029582165.1). NCBI lineage: Eukaryota > Viridiplantae > Streptophyta > Magnoliopsida > Caryophyllales > Portulacaceae > Portulaca > Portulaca oleracea. The sequence goes on along the minus strand of CM055878.1, from coordinate 4,039,553 downwards.
AAGCAATAAATTAGAGAGAGAAAGGTTAAGAAATGCTCATTGATTGTGATGACAAGGGAGAAAACTTCAGAATAATAAAGCTCCAATGCTCCAAAGTTGAGAATAATCTTCAAACTTCCAATAAAATTCAAGAGAATCCAATACAAGAACCAATAATCTCAGCAGAGATCTTCCTTAATCGCTGTAATCTAAAGCTTAAAAAAATGTGATAAAGTGTGCTAAAGTATCATAAAAGATAGATAAAAGCTTTTGCCTTGATGTTGTTTAGCTAAAATGACCTAAATACATTAAATAGTAATCAAGGTTGTTACTCAAAACTCATCATTTTACACAACAGACAAAACTGTCCCGCAGGGGACCGTGGGCACGGTCAAGGTGACCATGGCCACGGTCCTGCGCAAGGCAGGCGATTCTTCTCTTCGCTTCGCATCACCGTGGGCACGGTTCCCATGCACCGTGGGCACGGTCTATGCGATTAGGGCTAACAACTTTTCGCTCTTTCGCACCGCCGTGGCTACTGTCATGGGAGACCGTGGCCACGGTCCTGTTCGGCCAGATTCTTCCTTGGGCAGGGTAGTGATCTCACCGTGGCTACGGTCAGGCTGACCGTGACCACGGTCTATCTCGGGTGGCAAAGTCCCTTCCTTAGGCCTTGGCTCAATCACACCGTGGCTACGGTCAATATGACCGTGACCACGGTCTCTCTCGGCCACAAGATTCTTCAAGGTGCTCTTCAACCGTTGCTTCCGCTTCCGCTGCCTTTCGACATGACCGACCCTTCTAATCCGCTGAGTTTGTCACGACCAGGGCTCGGGGAATCTTAGGGAATCTCGGGATTCCCAAGATTGGTGTAAAATTGGCCCATTTAGAATCGTTTTGAGTAAAAACTTCGGAAACTACAAGAATAACCAAAACGCATTAAAAGTTATTAAAACAAGCTACGAACAAGTCAAAAGCCTAAGGATTTAGACGGTATTTAGACATGAAATCGGGTCTAAACACCCCCCACACTTAAACCTTTGCTCGTCCTGAGCAAAACAAAACAAAAAACTAAATAACTAACACTAACTCCTTTGTCGTGGGAGAGAAACGAGTGCATTTAGTGTATGCACCAAGCCTTTTGAACCCCCTGGCAGCCCGGGTGGACGAGGTGGACTCGTGAGGGTTTGTAGCGGCCGTACCCACAAAAGCCAAAGGAAAAGGAGAGAGGGAAAGTGAAAACAAAACCGAAGAAAACAAAAAGGAACGAAAAGCAAAGGCTTTGATTCACAAGATCTCGCAATCTAAACTAAGAAAACGCGATTAAACCTCCCAAAGTAATCGTTAGGAGCATCACACAAACACCAAACTCAGAAAAAGGTCGATCTTGAAGATTTTCAACTCCCTACACCTTGTAACAAGTGAAACCCCACAGCAAAAGCACAACAAGGGTTTAACGGGAACCAAAAGACTCTAAAAACTCGCGTCCGAATTTGAAAACAACGAAACAACCGAGAGAAGTGTTGCCCTCCCTCGCATTTGGTTGCCCTTGGCTTGGTGAGGGCCGTAGGTGATGCAAGGGGAGGCCCCACTCTTTTTTAGAAGCAAAAACTTTTCTTTTCTTTTCTTTCTTCTCCTTCTCTTTTTTTTTCCTTTTGGTTTTTAAAAGTCGGTATTAGCCTTACTTTCGGGAATTGGACGGCGCATATAAGGGGTATACCCTCCCAACATGGTCTTTTCCATATGCCTCTCCGTCGCAAAGCGATATAGGAGGAGGGTTAAGGGGTATCCAGTGCCGTACCACGAATACCGGGCCCGTGTAGGTTGGCTAAGTGTATGGTGGTTAATGTCTTCAGTGACACGCTCCACTTATTCAGGTTATTATATCTTATGAAAGTTGTCTTCTTTCTTTTCCTTTTTCTTTCTTTTCTTTTCTTTTTGCACTTTTTGCTTTTGCTAAACGAGAAGCAAAACAAACTCAGACACAAGCCCCTAGAATCTCCTGGTTCCCAACAAAACGAGAAAGGAACAGGAGTCTCACAAGACACTTAAGGGAGTCTATTAAGGGTAAGTCTCGACTAGAAACTGAGTTAGGGTCGAAAATGCTCCAACTGATTACTTTTAGAAAGAAGTTTAAGAACGGCTTCTCAACTTTGATAACGAGATCCAGGAAACAAAGCAAAACAAAAACTAAACGAAAAGAAAAACCGAAAAGGTTTTCACTCCCTCTTTTCTCCTTTTTCACACAAAAACTTATAAATTTTAAGCAAAAACTAGGGAAACAAAGAACAAAACGACTAGGTGATCTACCCTTGAAACAGAATATCTCCCCCCTCCCCCCCACACTTAAAACTCCACAATGTCCTCATTGTGAGAAGGTGTCACATGAAAAGGGTAGAGAACCTACAAAACACAAACAAACAAAAACGACTAGCAGGTAGAAATGGTGACGACCCGAGCCCACACGGCTCCAACAGCAATAGATATCCCAACACAAACACTTAAAGGGGTTCGCCACCCAAAAGAAAACCAAGCATGCAACGGATTATGATAAGAATTCACATAAAAAGAGTAAGGTGGAAAGATATTACCTCACGCTCTTCATAAGCGTTAAAAATAGCGATCCGAAGTCGTCGTTCAAGAGAGTCAGAACAATGTTAGAGTAAAAGACGACTTTATAACTATGGAATTCGTATGCGAGACCAAAAACAAAAGAAAGGGAAAAAACTAGCTTAAAAGATTATGAAAAGAAATTGAAAAGATGAAAAATGAAAATATTAACAATATATACATTGCCAAAGACTTACCTTATCCCCGAATCTCACTCATTGAGGCGGGAAATAAGGGTGAAACTCGATACATACTAACCGAAACAACTAATTCATTACATTCATCACAAATAACATTCGGTTACAATCCATCCATGACCAAAATACGACCGAGACATGCTTAAACAAACAGTCCAACCCACAAAAACAACCATCAAACAACCATAAGACAACCCGACAAAACATGAAAGACAAACAAGACAAGGCAAAACCCGAGCATCCTAACTGAACAATCTCCAAAATATACTAACTCATGCCAAATGAAATCGAGAGATCAACAACCCAAAACCACCAGACAACGCATCCAAAACCCCGAAGAAGCACTCCCCCACACTTATACTTCACAAAATAAAGTAAATAGAAACAATGATAAAGGTCGGGTGGGGGGTGGAGTGCTTACAAACGGTCCTCAAGCGGACCCTCCTGGCGGAGAACGGGGTTGGAGTTGCGATTGGATGCTAACCATCGTCTCCTGTTGGATCTCGATCAATCCTTGAAAGTTTTCGATCAAGAGCTGCTGGTTTTGGATGAGCTCCCGTTGTACTTGAAACTCATCATGAAGCTCCTGGAGTTGCTCGCTGATACGCTCAAGAGTGGCGTCCCGTAGTTGACTCGGCTCGGCTTCGTCTCCTTGTGCTTGTTCACCCCCTTCTTCTTCTTCTTCCTCATCTTCTTCTTCCTCTTCTTCTTCTCCTTCACCCTCCTCCGCTCGATCCCCGGGTCCACCCACCACAAAACGATCCCCAAAAGTTTGGCCACACGACCAATTGCGTTGGTCGGAGACATCTAGACGTTGCTGGACATTGTCGTCGCCCAAATGAATCACGACGCTATGGGGTTTGTTCCCGTAATGGTATAATGTTCGCGTCTTGTGTTTCTCCAAGAATTCCATCTTTCTAGGCGAACACCGTCGATAGGATCGGGGAAATAGTGGGGAGTCCACTTGCTTAGATAGGACTCAAACCCTTGCTTCCTTAGGAAATGGGTGATGATGTGACCCATACCAATAGTCATGTTCCGGGTTTCGAGGCTTATTTCCCGAAGGCAATGGAGGATGCACGAGCCAGTGTTGACCCGACGACCGTTCATTGCATTGTAGAGGACGAAGAGGTCGTCTTTCCGGATGCTTGAATGCCCGGTGTCACGGCCAAAAACGGAGTTCGAAATGATACGGTGGAAGATGCGGACGCTCAGATTACAGAAATCTCTGGCCTTAGAGTTGCTTGGGCAATACTATTTCGCTCGTTGTGATCGAATCCTCGGGTAACGTCTCCTCCAACAAGTGAGTGCTTGCTTAGCTTCTTATTCATTGAATTTGAGGCACTCGCCGTAGAGGATGCCGTCCTCGGGAAGGCCTAGAGCGTTGCATAGATCTTTGAGCGTACATTTGACCTCCTTTTGGTTCACGATGTATGAGAAAGAGGCGTTGGATGTGCCGTCTTCCTTTACCACCAAAGAGCTAAGGAATTCGTGCACCGGTTGCTCGATGACTGGTTCGTTGATTGTGGCGAAGACCTCCCATCCCATGACTTTAATGAAAAAGTCCATGCTCGGCTTACAAAAGACATCCTTAGCCGTCTCCTCATGATAGAGGTCCGGAGCACAGATTTTCCGCTTCTTGAGCCGCTTATACCGTGCCTTGTGTATATCGTCCCGGAAATTAACCTTAATCTTCGGGTCGCATTAAATAATCGAGGCCGGTTGACCCTTGTACCGGGTTTTGTCAGGCTCAGCAGAGGTTGATGGGGCGGGGATCGATTCCGGCTCAGTCCGGGCATGTTTTCCTCGACCCATTGATAGCAACTTAAAGATAAACAACCACCACAACAGCGAAACACAACAAAACATCACCCAAAAATCCCGAGCAACCACGAATTCACAACCAACCACAAGATTCAACCCAAAAGCAAGCAAAACACTCCCAATCTCGAAAATATCCACCAAAAATTCAAACTCCAAACTCAATCAATTCGTCCAACCAAACCCACAAGCAATTTCGCATAAAATTCAACCCAAATATGCAAGAAAAACAAGGATTTATGCACCTACAATCAAGGAATACCTGGGTTGAAGACTTTAGAGACTTATCTTGTTAATTTCGAGCCCCACAAGGAACAAGAAGCCCAAAATCTTGCTTGAATAGAACCGGAAATGGCGAAAACAGCAGCGTGCGCAGTTAGGGTTAGGTTCGCAGGAGAGAATGGAGAGAAATGGAGGAATTTGGTGATGGATTTGTCAAAAATGGCAAGGGATTTAGGGTTTTAGGGTTTTGGGAGGGTTTTCGAGTGTGAGGGAACGGGAGGAAATGAAAGAGAAATGAGGGGAAATGAGAATTGAGTCCCCGACATATTCGCAGTTTTTCGACAGACCGTGGCCACGGCCCATTTGACCGTGGGCACAGTGTGGTTCGGACTGGGGAAAAAGTGGGGAAAACGCAGGGTGGAGACCGTGGCTACGGTAAACATACCGTGGTCATGGTGATCTTCGGGATAGAGATTTTTCAAGAATGAGCAGCGACGAGACCGTGGCTGCGGTGAAATCCACCGTGGTCACGGTCTACTTTGGCTTGAGGCAGCTGGGAGTAACTTGCATATTCTGACCGTGGTTACGGTCCAGGCGACCCTGGGCACGGTCCCTTTCGGCCCATCCACAGTACCTACAAGGCTCAAAACTTGGAGAAAAAATGTTAAGTCCTAAAATCTACCCTCTTGTCATCCACTCCCTTTTCTTTCTCGCTCAGTTATCATTCAAGGACACTCTCCCAACACTCAAAAACACTTTCAAACTCCGACCCTCATAGAACCGCTCTCGATCTTTTTTTTCTTCTTTTCAAACTTTTTTGATTTTTCTAATTTTTTTTTCTCAGATTTTTTTTTTCTAAGATAAAACAAAGGAAGAAGAAAAATGCTAGAACAAGGGAAATAAAATGAAAGAACTAAAAAATCATGAAAGAAAGCATTAAAAGAGGGGGAAGTAGTTCATACCTCTCTCCGGTGCTTGTTTTGTAGGTCCTAGCTCGACCTATCCCGATGCTTTTCAATCTTCAAAATCCGCGAGGTATGCCACAACTGTCCCGACATATTCCTCGCCCATGATGTATGGTTTGAGCTTCGATGAGTTTGCTTTGAAACACTTTCCTTGTGCATCTTTCAATTCAACCACTCCAGCGGGGAGAATTCTCACAATTTCAAATGGCCCGGACCATCTTGATCTCAATTTCCCAGAGAATAACCTTGAGTTGAAGATGAGAACCCTATCACCTACCACAAACTCACGTCGGTTCAACCTCTTGTCATGCCATGTCGTTCTCTCCTTGTAGATCTTGTTGTTCTCATATGCATGACGCCTCAACTCCTCAAGTTCTTCTAATTGAAATAGTCGACTACCTCCGGTCGCCTTGAGATCGAAATTCAACTTCTTGATTGCCCACATGGTTTTATGCTCAAGTTCTACGGGGAAGTGACAGGCCTTCCCATAGACAAGACGGTAAGGGGTAGTACCGATCGGTGTCTTGAAAGCAGTGCGGTATGCCCACAAGACTTTATCTAATTTTTCTACCCAATCTTTCCTTGAAGAGCTAACCGTCTTCTCTAAGATCTCCTTGATGGCACGGTTTGAGATTTCCACTTGACCTTGTGTTTGTGGATGGTAAGGGAGTCCCTTCTTATGCTTGATGTCGTACTTCTCCAAGAGAGACTCGAATTTTTTTTCAATGAAATGGGAACCGTTGTCATTAATAATGACCTGTGGAATGCCAAATCTTGGGAATAGGGTCTTTTTCAAGAATTTCGAAATGGACTTCCCATCGCACCTTACACATGGTATGGCTTCGACCCACTTTGTGACATAGTCCACCGCCACTAGGATGTATTGGAAACCCATTGACGACGGGGAAGGATCCATGAAGTCCAATCCCCACACATCGAAGGCTTCCACCTCAAGAATATAGTTCAATGGTGCTTCATTCTTCCGGGAGATGTTACCGGATCTTTGACACCTATCACATTGCTTAACATGCAAGTGGGCGTCATGAAAAAGAGTCGGCCACCAATAGCCGGTTTGCAAAACCCTCGCTGCCGTCTTTTGGGAGCCACCGTGACCTCCCACCGGAAATTCGTGACAATGGGTCAAGATAGATTGCACTTCACTCTCGGGAATACATCGCCGGTACATCCCGTCATTGCAAAGACAGAAAAGGAAAGGGTCATCCCAAAAGTAATGCTTCATGTCGTGGAGGAATTTCTTCTTTTGATGATGGTTCAAGTGTTGAGGAATAACTTCGCTCGCCAAATAATTCACAATATCCGCATCCCAAGGATGAGAGTTGATAGCCAAGAGTCGCTCGTTCGGGAAAGCATCTACAGTCGGTTGGGTGTCTTCCAAGTCGACAAGAATCCTTGAGAGGTGATCGGCTACGACATTCTTCGTGCCCGCCTTGTCGCGGGTTTCCAAATCAAATTCTTGCATAAGTAAGACCCACCGTATAAGTCTCGGTTTTGTCTCCTTCTTTCCCATCAAGTATTTGATAGCGGCATGATCCGTGTAGACCACCACCTTAGAGAACATGAGGTATTGCCGGAATTTGTTGAGCGCAAAAACGATCGCTAAAAGCTCCTTTTCCGTGGTAGTGTAGTTCCTTTGGACGCTATCAAGCGCATGGCTCGTGTAATAGATGACCCTTGGCTTCTTGTCTAGTGTTTGGGTCAAGCACGCTCCCACGGCGAAGTCGCTCGCGTCGGCTCTAATCTCGAAGAGTAGCGTCCAATCCGGACGTTGAACTACCGGAGCGGAAATCAAAGCCTGCTTCAACCTATAAAATGACCCAAGGCACTCATTAGTGAAAATGAAAGGGGCATCTTTGCACAAGAGTTCAGTTAGAGGTCTAGAAATTTTTGAAAAATCCTTGACGAACCAGCGATAAAAGCCGGCATGGCCAAGGAAACTACGCACCCCCTTAATAGAAACTGGGGGTGGTAGGCGCTCTATAACCTCAACTTTAGCCATGTCCACTTCGATGCCCTTAGAAGAGATTAAGTGACCCAGAGCGATACCTTGTTCCAGCATGAAGTGGCATTTCTCCCAATTCAAAACTAGATCCACTTCCTCACAACGAGTTAACACTTTCTCCAGATTTAGCAAACAGTCATCGAAAGAATTACCGTACACAGAAAAATCATCCATAAAGACTTCCATGCATTTTTCAATAAAATCGCTAAAAATAGCCATCATACAACGTTGAAAAGTCCCAGGGGCATTACATAAACCAAATGGCATGCGACGATAAGCAAATGTCCCGTATGAGCAAGTGAAGGTGATTTTTTCTTGGTGTGAGGGGTGGATTGGAATTTGAACGAACCCGAAGTACCCATCCAAAAAGCAAAAATGCGAGTGACCCGCCAACCGTTCTAACATCTGGTCAATAAAGGGAAGGGGGAAATGGTCCTTCTTTGTTACTTTGTTTAGCTGGCGGTAATCGATACACACTGAACCGGGCTTACCCATTCGCTATTTGCTATTTGGTCAATAAACGGAAGGGGGAAACGGTCCGGATACTAACTAGTTCTTTCTTGTCATTTTCAATCACGGTCATTCCACCCTTCTTGGGTACACACTGAACCGGGCTTACCCATTCGCTATTTGCGATGGGGAAGATGATCCCAGCAGCTAGCAACTTTACTACTTCCTTTTTAATCACTTCTTGCATGTTGGGATTTAAACGACGTTGGGGTTGCCTAGTAGGCTTGGCATCTTCTAGCAAGTCAATCGAATGCATGCATATGGAAGGGGACAAACCTTTCAAATCTTCTATTTTATAACCTAATGCACCCCTATGTTTTCTAAGCAAATCAAGCAACTTGGACAATTCAAAATCATTCAAATTCGCATTCACAATGACAAGATAAGATTTCTCATCATCCAAGAAAGAATATTGGAGGGAAGGGGGTAAAGCTTTAAGCTCTAAAGGAGTAGAAGCTTGAATTTGAGAGGAAGACATACCTTTGTAGATCGCATCTTGAATCTCCATGCACTCCATATAAGGCTCATCAATAATAATCTCCTCATGCACGGGTGAAGAGTCAAGAAGGTTGGTGAAGAAAGTAATATCGGTATCGTAGGTCTCAAATTGGAAGGACTCCAATAAGCAAGCTCCCAAGGGATCGTCGCAAATAGATTCAAGAAAATGGGAGTCCTCAATATACTCATCAACAAGAAACTCCATCATATCAATAACATAGCATGAGTCCCCATACGAAGGACCTTTCAATGACCCCTCAATTTGAAAAATGATGCTTTCATTCCCGACATTCAACGACATGCTTCCATTCTTCACATCAATAATTGCTCCCGCCATAGCAAGGAACGACCTTCCCAAAATAATAGGGTTGTTGTTGTCTTCCTCTATCTCCAAGATCACAAAATCACAAGGAATCAAAAACTGCCCCACTTGGACTGGGATGTCTGCCAATATTCCCAAAGGTCTTCGCACAGAACGGTCGGCCAATTGGAGGTTAATTGTTGTAGGAGCTAGATCGTCGAGATTCAACTTCTTGCAAATCGAATAAGGCATGACGCTTACACTTGCTCCTAGATCGCAAAGGGCACGGCCAATTCGCATATCACCATTGGTGCATGGAATAGAAAAACTTCCGAGGTCGGCTAACTTCTCCGGAGATTTTTTATCGATAATTGCACTACAATCCGCTGTCAAATGGATCGTAGATTTCTCTTGAATCCTCCTCTTGCTCATGAGAAGCTCCTTCAAATGCTTCTTGAAGGACGGGACTTCAGAAATGGCATCAAGAAATGGAATGTTCACTTGAAGCTTCTTGAGCATCTCAATGAATTTTGAAAACTTTACATCGGATTTTGGCTTTGCTAACCGCTCGGGAAAAGGGACCGGCGGTAGCTTTGGCTTCTCAATAGTTTGGATTGGCTCTTCTTCCACCATTTTTCCTTTCCCTTTCCTTAACTTCTCCATCTCCTTTCTTTCTTTACTAGATTCTCCCAATTCATCCTCATGTACTCCCTCAACTTCCTCACCCAAGACTAACTCACTTTCCCGCTTCTCCATCAAATCTTCCTCCTCTGAGATATCCACCACATCACCTTCTTTGTCTCCCAAGACTTCCTCTCCCACCATCCTAGGGCCATCAATCTCCTTGCCACTCCTCAATGTAATAGCATTAAGTTGTCCCTTCAGGTTTGATTGGGGTTGGCTAGGCAAAGATTGGATAGGTTGAGATTGTTGTGCCAATTGAGCCAATAGTAACTCGAGGTTCTTAATGCGAGTTTGCTCTTTTTCTCGATCTAAGGCCATCTTTTCTTGAGATAAGACTATCTTTTCTTGGGATAAGGCCAACTTTTGAAGGGTTTGGTCAAGGGTTTCTTGTTATGGCGGTTTGGGTGCTTGGGAAGATTTTCCTTGGTGAGAATTTTGGTGGTGATTTTGGTGGCATTGGTGGCGATTTTGATTTGGGAAACCGGGGGTGAGTTTTGGTTTAGTGGAGCTTGTTGGTTATAGGCGTAATTCCCACGTGGACGAATGGGGGTTTGATTGGTATAGGAGAGGTTATTGTTGGGATAAATGGCTTGGACTTGCTCGGTTTGATACTCTTCACATCGCTTCAAAGAATGTGGCCCTCCACAAAAATCACATACAAGAACTCGGGCATCCGGAATAAGTATAGATACTTCTTAAGCTGCCTTTACTTGCCTCGTGGTTTCCTCCAAAGCTGCCTTTTGTTGCATCTCAAGAACGACATTCATGAGAAATTTAATAGTAGGATTGCTTTCTAGAGGAGGACCATCTCTTGGACCACGGCCGCCTCCCCAATGAGGAGAGTTTTGAGATAGCTCGTGAAGAAATACGTTTGCTTCCTTCGCTGTTTTCTTGAGGAACATGCCCCCTGAGGCATGATCGATGGATTCTCGCAAAGAGCTACTCAGTCTGGAATAAAAGTGATGCAATAATAATCAATCCTCAAGGTTATGGTGTGGACACCTCCATTGGAGACCTTTGAATCTCCCCCATGCTTCGAATAACGACTCATCAGACTCTTGCTTGAAACTCATGATGGCTTGCCTCAACCGACACGTCTCATCATTGGGGAAACACCTTTGAATAAAGTCGCGGCTAAGGGCATCCAATGTTGTATAAGTTCCGGGCGGACATGTGTTGAGCCATAATAGTGCTTTCCCTTTCAAAGTAAGAGGGAAAAACTTCAACTTCATGTATTCGGCGGAAACTCCATTCATTTGTATGAAGCCGATGCGTTGTTCGAATCTGTTAATATGGTCAATAGGATTTTCATGCTCTCCTCCATGGTACGGGGTGTTCTCAAATATCTCTAACAAATATGGCTTGAACTCGAACGATGCGTTCGGTGGCAATTCTGGTAATGTGATGGGATCGCCTCCCGTACCCAACGATGGTAAGGAATATGATGCTAAGGTACGGGGTGGAACTTGCTCTCCGTCAGCCATTGGAATTTCGATCGTCTCGCTCCCTTTGTTGTCTTCTTCGTCTCGAGCCGACGTTAGCTTGGCGAATAATACTCTCCGGATTCGGGTTCGGTGGAGTTATAAGAGTTTGGCCTCGTCGAGAGCGAGTTCGCATGCACAAAAGGAACAAACAGAAGAATCAAATTTCCAGTAACCAAGGATAACAAAATCTCTAGTAGTGAAACGATCTTAAACAACCTAAAGACAAAGAGCCGGCAACGGCGCGCTTGCTCCCCGGCAACGGCGCCATTTTGTTGTAACGTGGTTTGTAAGACCTCGGTTTAATCGTTCTTCCACAGGGAGCTAGAGGCCTTAGCTGCAACTAGTTGACTCTAGGTATGGTTTACAATCATGAAAGGATGATAGAATTCAGGGTAAAAACAGCACAAACACACTACGTTCAGTCAAAAAGGTGAAACAATGGGTGTCGGGAGACTTTCGGGGTGCAAACGGGAATGAGGAAATGGGTTTCGCAACAAGAGAGTAACGAGAAGGGGAAATTAAATGGTAACTCCGTTAGAAAATACCCACCGGGCTTCCTCTTTCAAGGATAGTCCGGATTAACTTCCCCAAAGTCCATCGACAGACCCGGGAGAGTTAATGGAACAGAATTTCCTATTTAGTTTCTATTCGCTTTCGCGAACTAGAATACTAACTATCCTAATTCCTACCTTCCAACAAGCGTTGGATGTATTCGGGATGCTTTCGCACCCAAATACATCCCACTTGAGGGAAGGATAGGATTAGGAAGTTGATTTCCTAACTAGTTACTCACTAATATTGCTAACCCAAACCTAATCACCCATTCACACCCTTAATATCTCCCTAACCCATTAAGGTTCTAGCCACTAAACATCCTAACTATCATGAGAATAACATCAACAACTTCATTCATGCTTAAAAGAGTAAACAAGATGACAATAAACATTTAACAATACCAACAATACCAATAATAACAAAAACAGAGATTAGTAAATAAACAATAAATTAGAGAGAGAAAGGTTAAGAAATGCTCATTGATTGTGATGACAAGGGAGAAAACTTCAGAATAATAAAGCTCCAATGCTCCAAAGTTGAGAATAATCTTCAAACTTCCAATAAAACTCAACAGAATCCAATACAAGAACCAATAATCTCAGCAGAGATCTTCCTTAATCGCTCTAATCTAAAGCTTAAAAAAATGTGATAAAGTGTGCTAAAGTATCATAAAAGATAGATAAAAGTTGCTGCCTAGATGTTCTTTAGCTAAAATGACCTTAATACATTAAATAGTAATCAAGGTTGTTACTCAAAACTCATCATTTTACACAACAGACAAAACTGTGCCGTAGGGGACCGTGGGCACGGTCAAGATGACCGTGGCCACGGTCCTGCGTAAGGCAGTCGATTCTTCTCTTTGCTTCGCATCACCGTGTGCACGGTTCCCATGCACCGTGGGCACGGTCTAGGCGATTAGGGCTGACAACTTTTCGCTCCTTCGCACCGCCGTGGCTACTGTCATGGGAGACCGTGGCCACGGTCCTGTTCGGCCAGATTCTTCCTTGGGCAGGGTAGTGATCTCATCGTGGCTACAGTAAGGCTGACCGTGACCACGGTCTATCTCGGGTGGCAAAGTCCCTTCCTTAGGCCTTGGCTCAATCACACCGTGGCTACGGTCAATATGACCGTGGCCACGGTCTCTCTGGGCCACAAGATTCTTCAGGGTGCTCTTCAACCATTGCTTCCGCTTCCGCTACCTTTCGGCATGACCGACCCTTCTAATCCGCTGCCTTTGACACGAACAGGGCTCGGGGAATCTTAGGGAATCTCGGGATTCCCAAGATTGGTGCAAAATTGGCCCATTTAGAATCGTTTTGAGTAAAAACTTCGGAAACTACAAGAATAACCAAAACGCATTAAAAGTTATTAAAACAAGCTACAAAACAAGTCAAAAGCCTAAGGATTTAGACGGTATTTAGACATGAAATCGGGTCTAAACAGTATAACCGACGAAGGAGCACCTACACTCCTTCCTGAAGATTTGACAGCCTTTACTATCAATGGTATTTGGGTTAGTGATGAAGAGGACGTGTATGAAGAAGGTCCTAATGATGATTTCTGGTCCGATAAGGAAGAAGAAACTCCACCTAGTGCCGCACTCTTAACTAGGTCGGGAAGACATAATCAGGCGAGGGCTGAACCTGTGGCTCCACCGCCAAATCCAAGCCCTACGAGAATGTATACTGCCGCTTCCCAAGGCTTAATGTACTCTTACCATAAATGGCATATGGGCCAGCGATGACGAAGACGATTATCATCATAGAGAAGTAACTCAGCAACGCTTAGAAGAGCTGAGGGACAACTTACAAAGTATGGTCATACATTCGACCATTCGCCATGAGAGAAAGGTTCGGGAACACCTCGAGTTTCAGGACCAACAGATAAAACAGCAACGAGAAACTATGGACAACATGTTGGAGGAATTTCGCCGCCTTAAGAATGACTCCGATCCACAAGCCCTGAAGAAAAGGAGGTGGACCTGGTGATTGCTGTGTTGTCCAACTCTGAATTTGACCCAAGCTCCATGATTTCTGCTGATGGAGACTGCCACAAAGTGACCTAGGTCGATGCTATTAACAATAAATGTACCCTAGTGTTAGGAGAACCTTGAAAGGTCCAGTCTGAGTCGAGCACTAGTGAGTCTGTAATCGAGTCCGAGTCAGCTGGGATTAGCCCCAAGTCTGATAAGTTTGTATCCGTTTCTGCATTTAATGAAGTGAACGTTTTTTAGTATCTCTGTTCTTCTTCCCTTCTCCCTAATTATTGTGCTAATAACTATGAATTTGATGTTGAACCTTTAAAAGACTAATGAATTAACACAAGCCATAAATAACCATGAGAATCACATGGCACCTGTTGAAGAAACCATTGCCATCAAAGTGGGGACGCCTGAAACTCCCCGGGAACTGAAAATTGTTAAATCATTAATCCTGGAGGAGCAACAGGAGTTCACCTCACTTTCAAGGGAGTTCGTAGATGTCTTCACTTGGTCTTACGAAGACATGCCCGGAATCGATAGGGAGATCGCTGAACATACAATTCCGCTATACCCGGATGCTAAGCCGGTACAGCAACGACCTCGCAGAATTAAGAACGAGTGGTCCGACAAAATTCACGGTGAAGTCAAGAAGCAGTTAGAAGCTAAGTTCATCAGGGCAGCAGAATTCCCGAAGTGGGTAGTAACATTGTTCCTGTGCCGAAGAAAGATGGAAAGGTTCGGATATGCGTTGACTTCCGAGATCTGAACAAAGCTAGCCCAAAGGATTGCTTTCCTTTGTCGCATATTGACGTCTTGGTTGATCATACTTGCAGGCATGAGCTCCTGTCATTCATGGATGGGTATGTTGGTTACAACCAGATAAAAATGGCTAAAGAAGATATGGAGAAAACATCTTTTGTCACTTCGTGGGGTTTCTGTTACACTGTCAGGCCTTTCAGACTGAAGAACGTTGGTGCTACTTACCAACGTACCGCCACTACCCTGCTGCATGACATGATCCACGTAGAAGTTGAGGTATATGTGAACGACATGATTGCCAAGTCAAAGAAGTGTGAGGATCATATTCCAAACTTACACAAATTCTTCCTTAGGCTTCGCAAATACAACATGAGGTTGAATCCACATAAATGTACGTTTGGAGTGACTTCGGGAAAGTTGCTGGGTTATATCGTCAGTCAACGTGGGATAGAGGTTGACCCGTCCAAGATCAAAGCAATTCAAGACATGCCTCCGCCTCGGACAGAAAAGGAAATTCGTGGTTTTCCTAGGGCCGGTACAGTATCTGAGCAGGTTCATTTCCAAACTTACAATGACCTGCGAATCATTATTCAAGAAGTTAAAGAAGGGAGCAATGATCGAATGGGATTCGATCGGTGTCAGGCATCGTTCAAGAATGTTAAGGCCGACTTGACTAATCCACCGGTACTAGTCCCACCTATCTCCGGAGAACCGTTGTTGCTAGGGGTGAGCAAAAATTTCGGGAATCCCGGTCCCGTCCCGCTCCCGGTCAAGTCCCGGTCCCAAAATCCCGTTCCCATTGGGAGCGGGAACGGGAGTGGGACTAAAAGTAAAGTCCCGGTCAACAACGGGACCGGGAGTGGGACTTAACCTCATTTCCCGATCCCGGTTTATATATATATATATATATATATATATATATATATATATATATATATATATATATATATATATTAAACAAATCAAGTGACTTCATATGATTGATAAACTTGCTTAATTTAATTTGTATTCGCTCTTTAAATTTATTTTATTTATTACTATTTCGAACTTAACATAATTTTCCCGAAATATTAAAAAGTGGCTACATAAACAAATCGGCGTTCACGTTTGTGTAATTAGAGAAAACTTGTGTAATTTAGGTTGGCTTTTAATTGAAATAAATTAAATAATGCGTGAAAAAAATTAGGAATCTGGGACTAAAAATTTCCCGGTTGATTTCCCGGTCCCGGTGGGAGCGGGAGCGGGAGTAAATCTTTGCTCCCGGTCACAACTGGGACCGGGACCGGGAGCAAAGTTTTCCTCCCAGTCACAACCGGGACTGGGACCGGGACCTCCAAAAATTATCGGGATCCCGGTCCCGCTCACCCCTAGTTGTTGCTTTACCTCACCATCAGTCCAAGCATTATGGGTATTATGCTAGCACAAGAGAGTGATGGTCTGGAACGAGCTATCTACTACATCAGCAAGAAAGTTCTGGGGTGCGAGTCTTGTTACTCGGAAATTGAGAAGATAGCTTTAGCATTAGTATGGTCTACAAAGAAGCTTCGCCACTATATTCTCTCACACTGTATATGTGATTGCAGCGTGTAATCCAGTCAAGTACATCATGGAACAACCTACTATCAGCAACAGGATTGCTCGATGGGTGGTTATATTGTCTGAGTTCGATCTACACTTTTGACCCCAGAAGTCCATAAAGGGTCGAGCGGTCTCTGATTTTCTGGCTGAGTTTCCTACAAGAAGTCCCGACACTGGGGGCTTGGAGTTTAGTGATGAACAAATATTCCAAGTTGAAGAGGAAACCTGGAAACTGTACTTTGATGGTGTTGCTAATCAGATGGGATACGGGGCCGGAGCTCTGCTGGTTTCTCCTGAGGATATACACTTTCCCTTGGCAGTCAAGCTTGACTTTGAGGCTACCAATAATGCTGCTGAGTTTGAAGCCTGCATTTTGGACATGCATGTGGCCCTGGAAATGGGAATTAAAAGGCTACGAGTGTTTGGGGACTCTAGTCTGATCGTCAATCAAGCTACTAGTGTATGGAAGGTGAAGAACGAATCCTTGGCACTTTACCAACAACATTTGTCCAAACTAGCTGAGAAGTTCAACCATATTGAGTTCAAATATCTACTGCGGGGCTACAACGAGCTAGCTGATGCGTTAGGCAAGCTTTCATCCATGGTAGCCATAGATCAAGCTCTAGTAGTGACAGTAGAAAGAAGGGTATGTCCGGTTCATCAACGACTAATGGTCGGTACCATCAATGCTGACGTATGGTACTTTGATATTTACGCATTCCTGAAAGATGGCTCATATCCACTGAATGCCGAGCATCGAGCTAGGAGAGCTATTCGGCTTGTAGCCCCTCAGTATTGTATTATCCAGGACTGTCTGTATAAGAAGACTGCTACAGGGATAAACCTCCTGTGTGTTGATCAGGAAGAATATGAGAAATTAATGAAATCCACTCACGGAGGGGAGTGTGGACCGCACATGAACGGTAGACATTGGTTAAGAAGATCCAAAGAGCAAGGTATTTCTAGTCAACCATGGAATCCGACTGTCTCCAATTTGTGAGGAGATGCTCGAAATGTCAAGAGTATGTTGGTCTCAAGCATCAACCGTCCTCTTATTTGACCACTTTGGCCTCACCTTGGCCATTCTCATATTGGGGAATCAACATTATAGGGAAGATTTCACCCCAAGGTACAGGAGGACATGAATATGTGTTGGTAGCCGTGGAGTACTTTACTAAATGGGTAGAAGCTGCCTCATACTCAAAAATAACTTCGAAGCATGTGACCAAGTCATGTTGAGGAACATCATTTGCAGATACGGGGTGCCACATGAGGTGATCAGTGATAACGGGAGCCATTTCATGGGCGAGTTTGCAGCTCTCTTGCCCAAGTACAAAGTCCGACATCACCATGCTTCTCCCTATCGGCCACAAACTAATGGAGCGGTGGAGGCTGTAAACAAAACTCTGGTGAAAATTATCAAGAAAATGGTTGTCACTTATAGAGACTGGCCCGACAAGCTTCCCTTCGCACTATGGGGATATCGAACGTCAATTCGGACTGCAACTGGAGCTACACCATACTCGCTGGTGTATGGGATGGAAGCGGTCTTTGTAATGTGGTTTTGTAGACCTCGGTTTTTATCGTTCTTTCTCAGGGAGCGAGGGGCCTTAGCTGTAACTAAATGACTCTGGGTAAGGTTTACGATCACGAGATAATAAGAGGTTTAGGGTGAAAACAGAACAAACACAACTATGGTTCAGTAAAAAAGGAAACAATGGGTGTCAGGAGATTTCAGGACGCAAACGGCAATTAGGACGAAGGTTTCGCAACTAGGAAGCAACAAGATAATAGAATCAAATGAAAATCTCGTGAAGATAAACCCACCGGATTTCCCTTTTCAAGGATAATCCGGATTAACTTCCCCTAAGTCCATCGACAGACCCAGAGGGTTGAAGAAACAGGATTCTCTAGTTAGCTTCTGTTCGCTTTCGTGAATAGAATACTAACTATCCCAATTCCATCCTTCCAACCCAAGTGTTGGATGTATTCGGGGCATTTCGTACCCCAAATACATCCTACTTGAGGGAAGAATAGGAGTGGAAAGTTGATTCCACTACAAATTACTCCTAAAATTGCTAACCTAATCCAAATACACCATTCACATCCTTAGTTTCTCCCTAACCCATTAAGGTTCTAGCCTCTAATCATCCTATCTAACATGCTAACAACAATAGTAACTTCATTCATGCTTAAAAAGATATTCAAATCAATAATAACAACAATCCACGAACACCAAGTAATCCAAATAACAAAAACAGAGATTAAAGGGTAAATAATGAACTAAAGAGAGTAAGAGTTAAGAAATGCTCATTGATCTCGATGCCAAAGGAAATACTCCAGAATAATAAAGCTCCAATGCTCCAATAATAAGAAAAGTCTTCAAAACTTCAATAGAATTCCAATAGAATCCAGTGCAAGGACAATAATCCAAGTAAAACTCTGACTAATCACTCTAGAAATCGCTCTAATTGAAAGCTTAAATGTCCTAAAAGTCTGTGCTAAGATAGGATAAAAGAAAGATAATAGATGATTAAGGATAGATAAAGATCCATCCTCAGCTAAAAGACCTAAATACAATATATAGAAGCCAAGTTTGTTACTCAAACTCATCACTTCGCTAAACAGAGCAACCGCGTCTACAGGGGACCGTGGGCATGGTCAATGAGACCATGGCCACGGTCTTGCGTAGTTTAGTGCAGGCTCTCTCTTCTCTTTGCAGCACCGTGGGCACGGTACCCTTAGACCGTGGGTACGGTCTGGCGATTTAAGGCAACAACTTTTCGCTCCTTCGCACCTTCGTGGCTACGGTCTTGAGAGACTGTGGCCACGTTCTTGCTCGGCCAAAATCTTCCTTGGACAGGTCATGAACTCATCGTGGCTATGGTCAACTTGACCGTGGCCACAGTCCTGCTCGGCCTCCACTTTTCCTTTGCCTTCGACTCGACCAAGACTCGGGGAATCTCGGGATTCCCAAATTAGGTGCAAAAATGGCTCTTTTAACCTCATTTTGAGTAAAAACTTCGAAATCTACAAAATTACCAAAAACGCATTAAAAGTTATTAAATTAAACTACGAAACAAGTCAAAAGCCTAAGGATTTAGGCGGTATTTAGACACAAAATTGGGTCTAAACACCCCCCCACACTTAAACTTTTGCTCATCCCGAGCAAAACAAGACAAAAACTATCTAAACTAACACTAACTCCTCTGTGGTGGTAGAGAAACGGGTGCATTTAGCGTATGCACTAAGCCCTTTGAACCCCCCGGCAGCCCGGGTGGACGAAATGGACTCGTGAGGGTTTGTAGCGGCTGTACCCACAAAAGCCAAAGAAAAAGGAGATAGGGAAAGTGAAAACAAAACCGAAGAAAACAAAAAGAAAGAAAAACAGAGGCTCTGATTCAAAAGATCTCGCAACCCAAACTAAGAAAACGTTTTTAAGCCTCCAAAAGCAACCGTTAGGAGCATCTCACAAACACCAATCTCAGATAAAGGTCAATCTTGAAGATTATCAACTCCCTACACCTTATGCCAAGCGAAACCCCATGTGCAAATACGTGCAAGTGGGTTCTAACTAGAACCAAAAGACTCTAAAGACTCGTGTCCGAAAACAATGAAACGACCAAGAGAAGCGTTGCCCTCCCTCGCATTTGGTCGCCCTTGGCTTGGTGAGGGCCGTAGGTGATGCAAGGAGAGGCCCCACTCTTTTTAGAAGCAAAAAGTTTCTCTTTTCTTTTTTTTTTTTAAAGGTCGGTATTAGCCTTACTTTCGGGAATTGGACGGCCCATATAAGGGGTATACCCTCCCAACACGGTCTTTTCCATTCGCCTCTCCACCGCAAAGCGATATAGGAGGAGGGTTAAAGGGTATCCGTGCCGTACCACTAATACCGGGCCCGTGTAGGTTGGCTAAGTGTAGGTGGTTAATGTCATTCAGCGACACGCTCCACTTAATCAGGTTATTGTATCTTATGAAATCTTTTTCTTTCTTTTTTTTTTTGAACTTTTTGCTTTTGCTTTTGCTAAACGAGAAAACAAAACAAACTCGGACACAAACCCCTAGAATCTCCCGGTTCCAATCCAAACGTGAAAGGAATCGGGGGTCTCACTAGACACTCAATGAAGGGAGTCTAATAAAGGTAAGTCTTGACTAGAACCCGAGATAAGGTCGTAAAAGCTCAGACCGGTTGCTTTGAAAGAAGATTAAGAACGACTTCTCAATTTCGCCAAAAAGATCCAAGAAACAAAGCAAAACAAAGCGAAAACAAAACTGAAAGAAAAACTTTTAAGGTTTTCACTCCCTTTTTAATCCTTTTTCACACGAAAATTTTTCAAATTTTAGGCAAAAACTAAGAAAACAAACATCAAAACTACTAGGTGATCTACCCTTGAAACAGAATATCTTCCCCCCCCCCCCCCCACACACTTAAAATGCCACAATGTCCTCATTGTGGGAAGGTGTCACATGGAAAGGGTAGAGAACCTACAAAAACAATCAAACAAAACATCTAGCAAATAAAAATGGTAGCGACCCGAGCCCACACGGCTCCAACAACAATATATCCCAACACAAACACTCAAAGGGGTTCACCACCCAAAAGAAAATCAAGCATGCGACGGATCATGATGAGAATTCACATAAGAAAGAGCAAGGGGGAAAGATATTACCTCAAACTCTTCATAAGAATTGAAACTTTGAACCGAGGTCGTCATTCAAGTGAATCAAAATGATATTAGAGCAAAAGACGACTTTACATGCGAGAATGAAAACAAAAGCAAAAGAAAAACTAACTAGACATTGAAAGAAAACTACAAAGGGGAAAATAAAACTATAAACAAAATGTACATTGCCAATTGCTTACCTTATCCCCGAATCTCACTCATTGAGGCGGGAAATAAGGGTGAAACTCAATACACACTGACCAAAACAAACGATTCAAGTCATTAATTTCAAACAGCTAATTCTTACAAACCCAGCCATAACCAAAATACAATCAAAACATGATGAAACAAACCGACCCTAGCCCATAAAGACAAACATCATACAACCGAAAGACATCCCCGCTACAAACGAAAGACTACCAACAAAAGCCAAACCCGAGCATCCTAAACAAACAACCCCAAAACATGCTAAGACATGCCAAAAGAACCTGAGACACCAACAAACCAAAACCACCAGACCTTGCATCCATACCCCGATGAAGCATCTCTCCACACTTATACTTCACAAAATAAAGTAAGTAAAACAGTTATAATGATCGGGTGGGGGTGGGAATGCTTACAAACGGTCCTCAAGCGGACCCTCCCGGAGGAGGACGGGGTTGGAGGTGCGATTGGATGCTAACTAGCATCTCTTGTTGGGTCTTAATCAACCCTTGTAAGTTCTCGATCAGGGTCTGCTGGTTTTGGATGAGCTCCCGCTATTCTTGAAATTCGTCATGAAGCTCCTGGAGTTGCTCACTGATACGCTCTAAGGTGGCGTCCCGTGCTTGGCTCGGTTCGGCTTCCTCCTCTTGTCCTTCTTCACCCTCTTCTTCTTCTTCCTCATCTTCTTCTTCACCCTCCTCCTCGGGCTCCCCGGGACCACCCACCACAAAACGGCCCCCAAATGTTTGGCCACACGACCAATTGCGTTGGTCGGTGACATCTAATCGCGTCTCGGCATGGTCGTCGCTCAAATGAACCACGACGCTATGGAGTCGTTTCCATGGCGGTAGAGTGTTCGCGTTTTGTTTTTCTCTAAGAATTCCATCTTCCGTAGGCGAACACCGTTGATAGGATCAGGGAAGTACCGTGGAGTCCACTTGTCTAGATAAGACTCGAACCCTTGCTTCCTTTAGAAAATGGCAGATGATGTGACCCATGCCAAGGGTCATGTTCCAGGTTTCAAGGCTTATTTCCCAAAGACGGTGGAGGATGCATGAGCCGGTGTTGACCCGGCGACCATTGATCGCGTTGTAGAGGTGAAGAGGTCGTCTTTGCGGATGCTTGGACGTCCGGTGTCGCGGCCGAAGACGGAGTTTGAGATGATGCGATGAAAGATACGGACGCTCAGATTACAAAAGTCTCTGGCCTTAGAATTGCTCGGGCAATGTACTTGCAATTTTCGGGTTCGAACCTTTGGATATCGTCTCCTCCAACAGGTGAGGGCTCGCATGGCTTCTTGCTCATCAAATTTGACACACTCCCCGTAGAAGATACCATCCTCAGGAAGGCCCAGAGCATTGCAAAGGTCCTGGACCGTACACTCAACCTCCTTCTTGGCCACAATGTAAGAGAAAGTGGCATTGGATGTGCTGTCTTCCTTTACCACTAAAGAACTCAGAAACTCAAGCACCGGCTGCTCGATAATGGGCTCGTTGATTGTGGCGAAAACTTCCCAGCCCATGACTTTGATGAAAAAGTCCATGCTCGGTTTACAGTAGACATCCCGAGCCGTCGCTTCGTGATATAAGTCCGGAGCACAGATTTTTCGCTTTTTCAGCCTGTTGTACCTCGCCTTATGCATTTCGTCCTAGAAGCTGACTTTTACTTTCGGGTCACATTGTATTACGTAGGTGGGTTGACCCTTGTCAGGGGTCCAGTCGTTTCAAGATAGATGGGACAGGTCGGTTCGCCGATCGGGGCACGTTTTGCTCGTCCCATTGAAACAATTGAAAGCAAAACAACCACAACGACACTCCAAAATCCCGAGAAACCACAAAATCCCGAAGAACAACAAAATCTCAACCAAGAATTTCACCAACTACACTCCAATCTCCAATCTAACAATAAATCGGCAACTCCAAACTCAACCAAAAGCATCCAACCAAGACCCACAAAGTCGTGCACAAAAATCGACCTAAAGTTGCAATAAAAACGAGATTTGATGCACCAACAAACAAGGAATACCTGAGTTAAAGCCTTGGAAGAGATTCTTTGACAAATTCAAGCCCGAACAAGAATCAAAAACCCTTAAAGTCTGCTTCAAGGACCCCGAAAATGGCGAGGAAGCGAATTGCAGCGCAGCTAGGGCAAAATCGAGGGAGAAATTGGAGAGAAGGGAAGGATTTTGTGACGGATTTGTCAAATTGGGCAAGGGATTTAGGGTTTTAGGTTGGAAGAGGGGTTTTCGAGTAAGAGGGAAATGGTGGGAATGAAAGAGAAGTGAGGGAGAAAGGTTTTAAGTCCCGTAGAAATCGTAGAAATTCGACGCACCGTGGCCACGGTCTGCTGGACCGTGGGCACGGTCTAACTCGGGAACAAGAACTTGGCAAAAAGGCACAATGGGACCGTGGCCACTGTCAAAGCGACCGTGGGTACAGTCTAACTCGGCTTGAAAACTGGCCAAAATTTCGTACAATCGACTCGTACGGTCCTCTTCGGTCACTCCCCTGCACCTACAAGGCTCAAAAACTTGGAAAAAAAATGTTAAAGTCCTAAAATCTACCCTCTTATCATCCACTCTCTTTTCTTTCTCGCTCAATCAACATTCAAAGACACTTTCCCAACACTCAAAAACCACTTTGAATCACGTCCTTCATAGAACCTCTTTTCACTCTCGATTTTTTTCAACTTTTTTATTTTTCACTCTTTTCATTCTTTTTCTCAAACTTTAGGCAAAGACTAAGAAAATGAAAATGCTAAAACAAGAGAAATAAAATTAAAGAAAAATGAAAGAAAACACTAAGAGAAGGGGAAGTAGTTCGTACCTCTCCCGGGTGCTTGTTTTAGGTCCTAGCTTGACCTACCTCGATGCTTTCAACCTTCAAAGTTCGCGAGGTACACCACAACTGTCACCGCGTATTCCTCGCCCATGAAGTATGGTTTAAGCTTTGATGAGTTCATCTTGAAACAATCCCCTTTTGCGTTCTTTAATTCAACCACCCCGGCGGGAAGAATTCTCACAATTTCAAATGGCCCCGACCATCTTGATCTCAATTTCCCGGAGAATAACTTCAACCTTGAGCTGAATATGAGAACCCTATCACCTACCACAAACTCACGACAGTTCAACCTCTTATCATGCCAAGCTTTCGTTCTTTCCTTGTAGATCTTGTTATTTTCATAAGCATGACGCCGCAGCTCCTCGAGTTCTTCTAATTGAAATAAATGACTAGCTCTGGCCGCCTTGAGATCGAAATTCAACTTCTTGATTGCCCACATCGTTTTATGCTCAAGCTCTACGGGAAAGTGACATGCCTTCCCATAGACAAGACGATACAGAGTAATACCGATCGGTGTCTTGTAGGCAGTGCGATATGCCCACAAGACTTCATCCAATCTCTCTGCCCAATCCTTCCGTCAAGAGCTGACCGTCTTTTCCAAGATCTCTTTGATAGCACGGTTTGAGATTTCTACTTGCCCTTGTGTTTGTTGATGACAAGGGAGTCCCTTCTTATGATTGATGCCATACTTTGCCAAGAGGGACTCAAACTTCTTCTCGATGAAGTGGGATCCGTTGTCGCTAATGATAACTCGTGGAATGCCAAATCTTGGGAATAGAATCTTTTTCAAGAATCTCGACACGGACTTGCCATCGCACTTCACACATGGGATAGCTTCGACCCATTTGGAAACATAATCCACTTCCACTAGGATGTATTGAAAACCTCGTGATGACGGGAAGGGACCCATGAAATCTAACCCCCATGCATCGAAAACTTCTACCTCAAGGATGAAGTTCAATGGTGCTTTATTCTTCCGGGAAATATTTCCGGATCTTTGGCATTTGTCGCATTGCTTGACATGAAGATGGACGTCACGAAAGAGAGTCGACCATCAATAGCCGGCTTGTAGAACTCTTGCCACCGTGACCTCCCACCGGGAATTCGTGACAATGTGTCAAAACAGATTGCACCTCGCTCTCGGGAAGACATCGCCTATACATCCCGTCATTGCATAACCGGAATAGGAAGGGGTTATCCCAAAAGTAATGTTTCATGTCGTGGAAGAACTTCTTCTTTTGATAAGGGTTCAGATTTTGAGGAGTCACCTCACTAGCCAAGTAGTTCACGATGTCCGCATACCACGGGTGAGAGTTGATAGCCATGAGTCGCTCATCCGGGAAGGCATCTACAACCGGTTGGGTGTCCTTCAAATTAACAAGAATTCGCGATAGGTGATCGGCTACGACATTCTTCGTGTCAGCCTTGTCGCGGATTTCCAAATCAAACTCTTGGATTAACAAAACCCACCGTATAAGCCTCGGCTTTGTTTCCTTCTTTCCCATCAAATATTTAATCGCGGCATGATCCGTGTAAACTACCACCTTGGAGAACATAAGGTATTGCCGGAATTTGTTGAGCCCAAAAATGATTGCCAAAAGCTCCTTCTCCGTGATCGTGTAGTTCCTTTGCGCACTTTCAAGCGCATGGCTTGCATAGTAGATGTCTCTTGGTTGCTACTCTATTGTTTGAGCCAAACATGCTCCCACGGCGAAGTCACTCGCATCGGCCATGATTTCAAAGGGTAGTGTCCAATCTGGAGGTTGAACTACCAGGGCGGAAATCAAAGCCTGCTTCAACCTATAAAATGACTCAAGGCACTCATCAGTAAAAGAGAAAGGGGCATCCTTGCACAAGAGATCAGTTAGAGGTCGAGCGATTTTGGAAAAATCCTTGACGAACCGGCGATAAAAGTCGGCATGGCCAAGGAAGCTACGCACCCCCTTAACAGAAACTAGGGGTGGTAGGCGCTCTATAACCTCAACTTTAGCCTTGTCCACTTCAATGCCCTTAGAAGAAATTAAATGACCCAACACAATACCTTCTTCCACCCTGAAGTGGCATTTCTCCCAATTCAACACTAAGTCAACTTCCTCACAACGGGTTAGAACTTTCTCCAAATTCATCAAACAATCATCAAAGGTATTACCATAGACAGAAAAATCGTCCATAAAGACTTCCATGCATTTTTCAATGAAATCACTAAAGATAGCCATCATGCAACGTTCAAATGTCCCCGGTGCATTACATAACCCCAAAGGCATGCGCGATAAGCAAAAGTCCCGTATGGGCAAGTAAAGGTAGTTTTCTCTTGATGTGAGGGGTGGATTGGAATTTGAAAGAACCCCGAGTACCCGTCCAAAAAGCAAAAATACGAGTGACCCGCCAACCGTTCTAACATCTGGTCAATAAAAGGAAGTGGGAAATGGTCCTTCTTCGTTACTTTGTTAAGCTGGCGGTAATCAATGCACATCCGACAACCGGTGACGGTCCGGGTACTAACTATTTCTTTCTTGTCATTTTCAATCACAGTCATTCCACCCTTCTTGGGTACACACTGAACCGGGCTTACCCATTCGCTATTTGCGATGGGGAAGATGATCCCATCAACTAGCAACTTCACTACTTCCTTTTTAACCACCTCTTGCATATTGGGATTTAAACGACGCTGGGGTTGTCTAGAAGACTTTGCATCTTCTAATAAGTCAATCGAATGCATGCATATAGAAGGGGACAGACCTTTCAAATCCTCTATCTTATAACCTAGTGCACCCCTATGTTTTCTAAGCAACTCAAGCAATTTGGACAATTCATAGTCATTCAATTTCGCATTCACAATGACCGGGCAAGATTTCTCATCATCCAAGAAAGCATATTGGAGGGAAGGGGGAAAAGGTTTAAGCTCTAAAGGAATAGAAGCTTGAATTTGAGAGGAAGACATACCTTTGTAGATCGCATCTTGAATTTCCATGCACTCCATATAAGGCTCGTCAATAATAATCTCCTCATACATGGGTGATGAGTCAAGAAGGTTGGTGAAGAAGGTAATATCAGTGCCACCGGTCTCAAATTGGAAGGATTCCAATAAACAAGCTCCCAAGGGATCGTCGCATGTAGACTTAAGTAGATGGGAGTCCTCAATATACTCATCAACAAGAAACTCCATTATATCAATAGCATAGCACGAGTCCCTATACGAAGGACCTTTCAATGACCCCTCAAGTTGAAAAATGATGCTTTCGTTACCAACATTCAACGACATGCTTCCATTCTTGACATCAATTATTGCTCCCACCGTGGCAAGGAATGGCCTTCCCAAAATGATAGGGATGTTGTTGTCTTCCTCTATCTCCAAGATCACGAAATCACGCGTAATCAAAAACCGCCCTTTTTGGACCGGGATGTCCTCCAATATTCCCAAAGGTCTTCGCACAGGACGGTCGGCCAATTGGAGGTTAATTGTTGTAGGAGCTAGATCATCGAGATTCAACTTCTTGCAAATCGAATAAGGCATGACGTTTACACTCGCTCCTAGATCGCAAAGGGCACGGCCAATCCGCATGTCACCAATGGTGCATGGAATAGAAAAACTTCCAGGGTCGGCTAACTTCTCCGGTGAATTGTTATCAATAATGGCACTACAATCCGCTGTCAAATGGATCGTAGATTTCTCTTGAATCCTCCTTTTGCTTGTGAGAAGCTCCTTCAAATGCTTCTTGAAAGATGGGACCTGGGAAATAGCTTCAAGAAACGGAATGTTTACTTGCAGCTTTTTTAGCATCTCAATGAACTTTGAAAACTTCGCATCGGACTTGGGCTTTGCTAACGGCTCAGGAAAAGGGACCGACGGTAGCTTTGGTTTCTCAATGGTTTGGATCGGTTCTTCTTCCACCATCTTTCCTTTCCCTTTCCTTACCTTCTCCATCTCCTCTCTTTCCTTACTAAATTCTTCCAACTCCTCCTCATGTACTCCATCAACTCCCTCACCCAAGACTAACTCACTCTCCCGCTTCTCCATCAAATCTTCCTCCTCTGAGACATCTACCACATCACCCTCTTTGTCACCCAAAACTTCCTCTCCCACCATCTTAGGGCCATCAATCTCCCTACCACTCCTCAATGTAATAGCATTAAGTTGTCCCTTCGGATTTGATTGGGGTTGGCTAGGCAAAGATTGGATGGGTTGAGATTGTTGTGCCATTTGAGCCAATAGTAACTCGAGATTCTTGATGCGAGCTTGATCTCTTTCTCGATCTAATGCCATCTTTTCTTGAGATAGGGATATCTTTTCTTGAGATAAGGCCATCTTTTGAAGGGTTTGTTCAAGGGTTTCTTGTTGTGGTGGTTTGGGTGCTTGGGAAGATTGACGTTGGTGAGGATTTTGGTGGTATTGGCGGCGGTTTTGATTTGGGAAACCGGGGGGTGGGTTTTGGTTTAGTGGAGCTTGTTGGTTATAGGCATAATTCCCACGAGGACGAATGGGGTTTTGATTGGTATAGGAGAGGTTATTGTTGGGATAAATGGCTTGGACTTGCTCGGCTTGATACTTTTCACATCGCTTCAAAGAATATGGCCCTCTACAAAATTCACATACAAGAACTCGGGCATCCGGAATAAGCATAGGTACTTCTTGAGCTGCCTTTACTTGCCTCGTGGTCTCCTCCAAAGCCGACTTTTGTTGCATCTCTAGAACGACATTCATGAGAAATTTAATAGTAGGATTGCTTTCTAGAGGAGGACCATCTCTTGGACCACGGCCGCCTCCCCAATGAGGAGAGTTTTGAGATAACTCGTGAAGAAATACGTTTGCTTCCTCCGCCGTCTTCTTGAGGAACATGCCCCCCGAGGCATGATCGATGGATTCTCGCAAAGAGCTACTCAGTCCGGAATAAAAATGATGCAATAATAACCAATCCTCAAGATTGTGCTGTGGACACCTCCGTTGGAGACCTTTGAATCTCCCCCATGCTTCAAATAACGACTCATCGGATTCTTGCTTGAAACTCATGATGGTTTGCCTCAACCGACACGTCTCATCATTGGGGAAAAACCTTTTAAGAAAGTCGCGGCTAAGGGCATCCCATGTAGAATAGGTTCCGAGCGGACACGTGTTGAGCCATAATAGTGCTTTCCCCTTCAAAGTGAGAGGGAAAACTTCAGCTTCATGTATTCGGCGGAGACTCCATTCATTTGTACGAAGCCGATGCGTTGCTCGAATTTGTTGATGTGGTCAATAGGATTTTCATGCTCTCCTCCATGGTACGGAGCGTTACTCGAATATCACCAACAAATATGGCTTGAACTCGAACGATACGTTCGGTGGTAATGCTGGTCATATGATGGGATCGCCTCCCGTACCTGACGATGGTAAGGAATATGATGCTAAGGTACGGGGTGGATCTGGTTCTCCGTCAGACATTGGAATTTCGATCGTCTCTCGCTCCCTTTGTTGTCTTCTTCGTCTCGAGCCGGCGTTAGCTTGGGGAATAATGCTCTCCGGGTTCGAATTCGGTGGAGTTATAGGAGTTTGGCCTCGTCGAGATCGAGTCCGCATGCACAAAAGGGACAAACAGAAGAATCAAATTTCCAACAACCAAGGATAACAAAATCTCTAGCAGTGAAATGATCTTAAACGACCTAAAGACAAAGAGCTAAGCTAGGTAACGGCGCCATTTTGTGTAACATGGTATTGTAGACCTCGGTTTTTATCGTTCTTTCTCTGGGAGCGAGGGGCCTTAGCTGTAACTAAATGACTCTGGGTAAGGTTTACGATCACGAGATAATAAGAGATTTAGGGTGAAAACAGAACAAACACAACTATGGTTCAGTCAAAAAGGAAACAATGGGTGTCGGGAGATTTCGGGACGCAAACGGCAATTAGGACGAAGGTTTCGCAACTAGGAAGCAACAAGATAGTAGAATCAAATGACAATCCTGTTAAGATAAACTCACCGGATTTCCCTGTTCAAGGATAATCCGGATTAACTTCCCCTAAGTCCTTCGACAGACCCGGAGGGTTGAAGAAATGGGATTCTCTAGTTAGCTTCTGTTCGCTTTCGTGAATAGAATACTCAATATCCCAATTCCATCCTTCCTACCCAAGTGTTGGATGTATTCGGGGCATTTCGTACCCTAAATACATCCTACTTGAGGGAAGAATAGGAGTGGGAAGTTGATTCCACTACAAATTACTCCTAAAATTGCTAACCTAATCCAAATACACCATTCACATCCTTAGTTTCTAAGGTTCTAGCCTCTAATCATCCTATCTAACATGCTAACAACAATAGTAACTTCATTCATGCTTAAAAAGATATTCAAATCAACAATAACAAGAATCCACAAACACCAAGTAATCCAAATAACAAAAACAGAGATTAACGGGTAAATAATGAACTAAAGAGAGTAAGAGTTAAGAAATGCTCATTGATTTCGATGCCAAAGGAAATACTCCAGAATAATAAAGCTCCAATGCTCCGATAATAAGAAAAGTCTTCAAAACTTCAATAGAAATCCAATAGAATCTAGTGCAAGGACAATAATCCAAGTAAAACTTCGACTAATCACTCTAGAAATCGCTCTAATTGAAAGCTTAAATGTCCTAAAAGTTTGTGCTAAGATAGGATAAAAGACAGATAATAGATGATTAAGTATAGATAAAGATCCATCCTCAGCTAAAAGACCTAAATGCAATATATAGAAGCCAAGTTTATTACTCAAAACTCATCACTTCGCTAAACAGAGCAACCGCGTCTACAGGGGACCGTGGACATGGTCAATGAGACCGTGGCCACGGTCATGCGTAGTTTAGTGCAGGCTCTCTCTTCTCTTCATAGCACCGTGGGCACGGTACCCTTAGACCGTGGGTACGGTCTGGCGATTTAGGGCAACAGCTTTTCGCTCCTTCGCACCTTCGTGGCTACGGTCTTGGGAGACCGTGGCCACGGTCTTGCTCGGCTAAAATCTTCCTTGGGCAGGTCATGAACTCACCGTGGCTACGGTCAACTTGACCGTGGCCACGGTCCTGCTCGCCCTCCACTTTTCCTTTGCCTTCGACTCGACCAAGACTCGGGGAATCTCGGGATTCCCAAATTAGGTGCAAAAATGGCTCTTTTAACCTCGTTTTGAGTAAAAACATCAAAATCTACATAATTACCAAAAACGCATTAAAAGTTATTAAATTAAACTACGAAACAAGTCAAAAGCCTAAGGGTTTAGGCGGTGTTTAGACACAAAATTGGGTCTAAATAGTCTTGCCAGTCGAACTCGTCGTTCCCACTTTAAGAATCATTGCTGAAAGTCAAATCCTTGAGGCCGAATGGGCCCGAGCTAGATATGAGTTATTGTTGTTGGATGAGAGATGACTCCCTGCTTTACACAATATCCAGCTTTATCAGAGTCGGATTTCCCGAGCATTCAATAAGAAAGTCAAAGATCGGGATTTAGTAGAAGGGGATCTAGTATTACAAGAAATGAGGGCAGCACGCCAGGATCCTCGAGGCAAGTTTGCCCCAAACTGGATGGGTCCCTATGTCATTATTTCTATCACTTCACGGGGCGCCGCCCGATTAGCCACACCCGAGGGAGAGGAGCTTCCTTAACCTGTGAATTTGGATCAGTTAAAGAGATATTATGTTTAAGCCTCTAAGGGTTGGTATCCTTAGCTACTTAGACATGCATTATCTTATGAAAGCAAGCAACCGAACTACCAATAGGCCATTGCTTATAAAAAGAAAAAAGAATAAAAGAAAAAAAGAGAAAAAAGAGACAAAGAAAGAAAAAAAAAGGAAAAAAAGAGGCTGACTTGAAAACCTTTTTGAGGCAGATCAGGCAAAAGAAGAGTATAGAAAAAAGAAAAAGAAAAATGAGTGACTAACTTGAAAATCCTTCGGGACAAGTTAGGTAAAAGGAGAGAATAAGAGTGTTGAAGTTTTGCTTTTGAAGGATGAGCAGAAGAAGAGCATGGCTTGTACTGATTCTTATAAAACATAAATGTAATACTTTACTTCTTATATCAATAAAAGGAGTACATCTTTTTAATACATTTTTGTTTTATCAATTTTCTAGAAAAGGAAAGCATCAAATAATAAAAATACATAGCACACGCATTTATTCCATTTCATTTCTTTCTCTCCTTCCTCCTTATTTAGTATTAAGTCTAGCCCTAGTCGAGTCGGAGTCGGTATAGGCCCATTAGTGCTCATTCAGCTGGACTTGCTTGTTTTTCCTTTCATGGGTGCGTCTCTTCTTTGGAACCCGACCCAGGAACGTTAACCACAATGATACTCTTCAGTTTTGGGGTGCCTCGAAGAGGTAAGCGTGATGATCTGTCTCGCCAATGGCTACCACCGATAGTAGTAGTAAGCCAGCTCCGATAGGCATCCGTCGAGGTAGTAGAGATACGGTTAGGGGCAAGTACTTCCTTTCCGGCCCATTTCTTCCAGTATTTGAGCCACGACTCAATCACCGACCCTTGGAGATGGGTAAGGTCGGGAATCTCGCATGGAAGAAAGGGAATGTCTTGAGAATGGCCCATCCGTCGCATGACTCGATCAGGGAAGTAGTATGTGAGCTCCGTAAGGCCAAGCAGAGTAATGTGAGCCGCCTTACGAGAATGGCTCGAGAAGCATGGTATCTTCCACCATTGAACCCACCAACGGACTTCCTTGTGGTTCTTGAGAAAAATGACCAACTTATCAAAATTGCGGCGGGTATCGAACTTTCTTTTGCGTTGGCAAAAGTTTGCTAGTTTCGAAAAAGTGATGGGAGAAAAGACCATGTATAAATGCTCCATAAGCCACATATACAGGGGAAAGGAAGAAAGTGAGAATCTTGGTTGCAAAAAAAAAGTTACAACCAAAACAAAACAAAAAAAAGAGAAAAATCGACACATGATTCCACATTGACCACTCGGACGATCCATGCAAAATCAAAAAATATATATATATATCAAAAAAAAAAAGAAAAAGACAATGAAAGAAACAAAAAAAAAGAAAAAAGTGTCGATATTCACTTGAAAAGCGAGGGGACTTCCGCAAAAGGTTTGCTTTGTAGGCCATGAGTCGAGGCCAAGGAGGGTCTCAGCAATCATCATCGGAGCAGGATTATAACCCCGGGACATCTCGTCTACGACATGAATGAGAGAGAGAGGTGCAAAACCCGAACCACCGTGATAAAATAAAAATTCGGATAGAATGCAAAAGACCAAACCTCGCACTCGCAACGCTGGGTTGAGTCTAAGTGCCTCTAGTGATTGGAAAAATTCCACTAGAGTTTGCAAGTTGACTGTGTTGCCCACCAAAATGTGTCATAATGCTTGATGGTTGAAGTTCGTTAATTCCTCAAATCTTTCGCGGTAGTTGTGAGCAAGAGGAGGAGTTGTTGGCGGAGCATAGAGATCGAATTTAAACATACAAGCCCACTCTTCGGGAAGAGGGCACAATTCGTTCCAAGAGAAGCGAAAGACATGGAGCTTAGGGTCCCAAAAGGTCAGGGCCGCCTTGAGAAATATCCAATCGATTTTCACTTGCTTAAGGCTCAAAATCAGGGATAGGTTGTAGTAAGTGAGGAGTCGTTTTTCAGGTTTAGTGAGATTATTCATCCACGAGTTAAGTTATCTCTCAAAAGCCATGATTGGAATGAGAAAGTAAATTGAGAAGAAATGAGATTGTGGTGAATTCTCAACAACAAGGCATGCTTATATAGCCTCGGCAGTGGTACACGGTTGTCCAATCAAACATTAGGGGATGTACGCAACACCTAGCAACGCGTTCAGATGAACCACGATGGTTGCCACCGTGTGAAGGCTGACCGGCCATCAAGGAGGGGGAATGAACTCGTTTTGTGAGTTCACATCCCTACATACATGCATCCATGAAGAGAAAACGCGGCTTTGCATGGTTCCTACGTGTTTGTATAATATTTTATTTTCCTTTTATTCCTTGGTGTCAAAATGTAATTCTTTTTTAGGTTTAGAAATTATAAACTCCTTTGTACATTATTTTATTTCTTTTACTCCTCCCTTGTAAGTAGTCAGAGATTGACCTAAAAGTAAATAAAAATGGAAGCTTACATGTCGCATCTTTAGAGAGTCAAAATCACCTGAAATTGTGTCTGCATTTAACTGCGCATCTTTTCTTTTTATTACATGGCATTTTTGTTACACTGCATAGAAAAAAGAAAGAAAAAGAGAGAAAAGAGGGGAAAGCCTTACCACAATGCCTAGAAGTTTCCACTGAAACCGCCGCTACCAAATAAGCTTCTGACAGTTGCATCAGCGAAGGAGTCCGGCTGTGGATCGTCTTGAGTACCAGAAGGACCGGACAGGAATTGGCTGGAAGGCATGCCATGAAAACCAGAGTCTGGATAACCCTGGCTGAAGCTAGGAGGCTGACTGTAAGGGACAATAGACTGAGCATGATATTGAGGCGCCCATGGACTAGGCACTCCCTCCATTGAACCTTGGAATCCACTAGATTCTGAACAGTCTTCCACTATGAACTTCGGGATATCAGGAGACCTCCGTCGCGAAGAGCTGGCATAGGGGTCACGTGGCACACTCATCAGATCTTGATCCCTATGCCTGGATGGTCCTTCCCCTGGATCTCCACGAAAACCTCTACTACCCGTTTCTCCTGCTGAAGAATGGCGAGGAGGACCTCTTGACGAGCTCCCAAACTGTGGCAAGCTCACATGGGAGTGAGCCTCGTTATCTTTATCACCAGCAACCGGCATCGGACCTCGATATTAGTGGTTCTCAAAGTTCTGATCATTGAACTCCAAGGCCGTGATGCCTTCCCTCAATAGAACTCGGATGTGGGCATACGCTTGCTGCACGAAAGGAAGATCCATGAAAATCAATGTTGTAGGATAAAGGATGGTCAAATATGCGACTTACTGGGTTTGCATCGAAGAACTATAGCACTTCATGATCATTAGGCACATGAGGGATAAATCCAAGCAGCATATCTTCATCCCCCGCCTGCTCAGGCTCCTTTACATGCTGGTCCAGAAGAGGATCGTAATATCCTCCCAGCTACAGAAGGGCAAACATCATTAGAATGCCAGGAATCTGCTGTGTTAATGCAAAAGCAGAGGAAAGACTATACCTGGGCAAAAACGAGGCGTCCTCTATGCTGAAGAGCCGCCTCTTCCTTGTCATCCGAAGGCATGATAGAATTGACCGCTGGTTCACCAGCCATCAGCCGAGCCATTTCATCCACCGCCAAAGCTTGCCTATCAAAAATGAGCTCGGGAGGATCCATGGGAGCTCTTGGAGGCCATTCCCCGGTATATTGAAAGAAGAAATGTTCCCCCAAGTAGAACGTGAGCCCAGAAGGACCTTCCAACAACAAGCGACACTCGCTTGTTTCCCTTGCAAGGCGTATATCATAATGAAGGTCCTCTGTACTATACCCATTCCATGGGAATAGGACAATGTCCTCCTGCAGCAATAGTCGTCACCAAAGGCTCGAGAGAAGAAAAGGCAAGTGACGAAAAAATGCAAGACATACCGGTCTGAGGTTGTCAATAATCCTCCTAAGTCCATTCAAATCCTTGAAATGGAATTTTGGCCGATGGTAACCTGATGCTTCTGACCATCGCCGAGAAGCTGGAATGTGCAGATCATCGTAGTTGGTCCCACCAACTACAGGGAGAAAATATGCCAAAACCCACACCTGCATACCAAGGAAGGTTCTTAGTAAAGAAGAAATTTGCATATCACAAATTTCCAAAGGAAAAGACTTGGAGCACACCTCCAAGACTCGCCAAAGGCTGCTCCCTAGGTTGAGCTTCTTAGCTTCCGTTGCCTTTGTGCGCGCTATTGTGTCACAACTGGTAGGTCGGCAGGCAACTTGCATTCCCCTTATCAAATGGGCGTAAGCAGCAGCTGCCCAATTGAAAAATCTCACCTCGCCAAAATTCAGGAGGTGATGCGCCCAGGAAAGAGTGATTGTGTCTCCGCGGTTTGCAAAAATTGTTGCATTGATAAAATGCACCAACACAATGAACTGATGCTAAGGAAGAGGAAGGCTCTCAAATCCTTCACTTTTTATAACGGCAACCAGATGCGTGTACCGCAGGCCACCAATTCGTCCTGCCACCGTAGTAACGGGTTGCAAAAGCGCATGAACGTGAGGGTCAACATCCTTTTGAAACTCCAGCACTTGGCCACCCCAGCTAAGACCTGTAATCATCACAAAGTCAAAAGGAGTGAGCATCATCTCACTGATGGGGAGGTGGAAAGAATTCGTGGTATCCCAGAAACGCTCAACGATAGCTCGGCCGTAGGTCCTCTTGCTACGGATCTTCCATGCCCTCAAGCAGTCTAGGAAAGGGCCAAAACCCGCATCCCTCACAGTGCTCGAATAAAATGCACCCAACTTCGCATGGAAGGACAAGGTTATTACACCTTGAATACTCCCACATGCCTTGAAGGAGTCTTCCTACAACGAGGACAACAGAAGAATCTAAGGTGTAAAGCACTGCAAGCAAAATTTAAAGTAACTAAGGTTGCTTTAAAATTCAACTTAAAGTACTGCAGTTAATAGCATGCAAAGCGACCGCAAAAATGAAACATGCTATATGAAGTTAGAAGGCGCATACCGAGTCATAAGAACGAAAGAACCATGCGTGCTCATCTTGGCGAAAGACCAACTGAGCCGGAGTGAAATCTCTCTTAGGATATTCTCGCTGCACTGTTCTTGAATATGGACGCTCTTTGACCGCCGGTTGAGTAGCGCGTCTGCGACCCCTTCAAAAGAAATTCATCCTTTCGCGGCAAAGTTCCAAAAAACTAGAAGATTTTCTAGAGAGAGAATAAGAGCCAAGATGAGAAAGAAGGACTCGGATATGAAGGAGTGCCGAGCTTCAAGCCCCATTTATAGGAAAATTGTGTGAGCCCCTACCGCCACGTGTCAGCTCACCACTGGTCCCAACTCAAGGTCGATCGACCCCCAAGACTGACTTCAATAATTGCGTTGAATGGTCTCCTGCATGGCCTGCAAAAGTTGCCTTTTACGAGTGAAAAGATTCCTTCCCAAGCCTAGGCCGATCGGCCTTAGAAAGGAGGAGCCTTTATCTTCTTCCTCCTTTGTCATCTTCCCAACGGCATGCATCTTCCCAAAGCCATGCATGACCGAACATCAAGCGTGCCCAATGAGAAGAGTGTGCTCTTTTCAAAGATCAAAGTGCCCATTCCCCAAAAGGGAACAAGTCCCAATGGCTGTGTAGCCGCAATCCGAGGTAGGTTTTCCGAATCAAAAAAATTAAATTCATCAGAATTGCCAAAAACCATTTTTTGCATTTTGCAGGAAAATAAGGGCCACGATCGGTGAAGTCCCTCGGCATTGAATTGCCTTCATCATCATAATCATCATCATCAATCCTGAGTCACCGGCAGAGTTTCGGTGACGTCTCGACGACCAGGGCCATCGTCAGAGTTTCGATGCAGTCCCAATTCTGCGTCACCGGCAGAGTTTCGGTGAACTCTCAACCCCCAGGCCATCGACATCGCGATTGATGAACTCCTTCGGCATCAAACATGCCAACAATCATCAACATCGACACCGGGAAAGATTGGAGCCGACACCAGGAAAGACTGGATACGACACTGGGAAAGACTAGAAAATCAACATCAACCCCCAAAGCCATCGGCATCATGATCGATGAAGTCTCTCCAACGAGTAGAGCATCATTCTTGCTCGAGATCACCAATCGGCGCAAGTTCGCCAACCGCGACACAGGACCTAGCTTCCAAGTGTCAACTCACGCCTTCAAGTAGGATGTCATCAAACGTCCGGGATCATATCAAGTAGGATGTCATCAAATGTCCGAGATCACCTCAAGTAGAGCATCATTCTTGCTCAAGATCACCGATCGGCGCAAGTTCGCCAACCGCGATACAGGACTCAGCTTCCAAGCATTACCCCAGGCTTTGCATTCCAAGGTCATATCCTCAACCAGTGTCCATCAAATCAAGACTACTTTGATTCTCATCCTATTGTCGGACTCAATCAAAGTGGGGGCTCTGTAGACACCGGGATTTGACGCATAAAATAATACAAAAATAAAGAGCGGAAGAAATGAAAGAAGTTCGATAAATGCATGTATTTTACATGTATTTTGTTCACCTAAAGCTACATGCATGATCACATGTGGTCCATCCTAGCTACATGTACAATTTTTATATAAAAATGGAGCGATGCAAACCCTAAAAGCAAGTGCCAGAGGTCGCGAGATCGAATCCTCACAAGAGCACTCAAAAACACTTCAAAAAGCTAGCTAAACAATACAATCACTTCGCATAGTATGAACCACCTATTCCCTAGGTTGGTTGACTCCTCCCCCAACCGTCCATGCATGTGTGGACGAGGAAGGATCCATCCCCCCTGCCTGAAGGTCGGTCGGCCTTGGTGGCTCCGCCCGCACGTGGTCAATTGACCATGTCCACCGTCCAAGCAAGGTGAACCCCCTACTGCCTAGTGAAGAGCACAACTCGGAGATTACTATGTGTGTGTGTTATGCATGCATGTATCTCCTCTCCTCCATCCTCCTATAAATACTACTCCTCTCCAAGTCATTTTCACTCATCAACCAATTCACTCATCTATCTCTCTCTACTCACTCTCTAATCTCTCTCATCATATTTCTACTTCCTATCTCATATTCATCTCATATTCATCTCTCATTCATCTCTTATTCTATCCATCCTCTATTCTATCCTACTTTCCATCATCTCTCTTACCATAATCCTTACCAATCTTCCATCACAAAAAGCTTAAACACATATCCTACCTTTATCCATCCAAAACTCCACAAAAAACCTAGCCTAAATACATACCAAAACTACAAAAAAGCCTTCTTATTCCCCTCTTTCTACCCCTCTTCTTATCATCTCTTTCCATCCCTTTTTCCCTCACCCTTGGAGCACTTGGAGAGGAAAGTTTCAACGCGTCAAGGAGGATTCATCAAGCATCACAAGGTTAGGCAAGGCTTTTCCCATAAAGTAGTAATGTAAGCTCTTAAGTGTTCTTCTTTCCTTGTAAATAAATGTATATTTGTACTTTTCTATCTTATATATCACATTCTTGTCGCATGATTCAATGAAGTAATTTTATAAAGTATTCTTCCATTTCCCTTCCAAACTTTATCGAAAGCACATTCTTAAACTTTTAGTAGAGTCTTTCCTTTTGTGAGAGGCGAACTCTTAAAGTTTACTTTTCGAGTTCGTAGCCTTACCCCCGGATCCATTCTTAGGTTTCGCAGGCGGAGTCTTTCTTTATTTTCCTTTTGGTTTTGTCTTGGCTTTTCCCTTAAAAAGTCGGGTGGCGACTCCCATTTCGAACTAAAACACATCGAGGATTGCATAAACTATGGTTAACATGGTATTACAATGTATCGATGCAACTTTAGGGTTTTCTTTCTTATATTTCTAAATAATGGTTGCATAAATCACTCTCTTCCGAGCCTAACATCTAAATGAGCAAATGGGGTTAAATTTAGAAGAGTTGAGAAAAAGTGGATGTTCACTCTTAAAGGTTTAATTCCATGACTAATAAAATGCATAAGTAAAGGGAAAGTGATTTTACAAAGCATTATTCATGAAATATATGATAGACTTCCTTAAAGAGTTTTCAAAGGTTAGACCCAAGCACAAATCACCGAATCACACCCCAATCCAAACGTGGACATTCGGAAGCCCGAACGGCGAGGAAAAATGTCCACAGTACCTCATCTTATCCCCAAACATAGTAACCCATGAATATAGAGTCTTGGTTTAAGGTATCCTTTTTATATTGTATGCTATGTGAATATGTGTTTTCTTTGGTTGTAAAGAGTTGACCCTAACTTTGAAGTATTGTTTTAGTCCATGTAAGGTTGTTGGGCTGAGAAGAGGCTTGTTTATCAATTAGGGCAATCAACCTCAAACATTATGGTTAACCCAGTGGTTGGGCCCATTTACATATAAAGGTTGATTATCCTAGGTCATAAAATAAACTTGACTCACCTTTGATGATCCTATATGGCCCTTTACAATGTTCTCTTAACAAAGGTCCAAAATCTGACTAAAATCAGAACAAAGTTAGTGGATAACGTCTTAGACTGCATAATAGTCACTGGGCTTGCGTAAATTGATTTATAGATTTAATTATTGAATCCATCACATATATGGTTGGCCCGATGTTAGGCCCAACCATATTGGATTTGCCAATTAAGCCTATAAATTAGTTATAACTCGCTTATTGTTGACTTTATTCAGTCCTTTACAATATCCATTTTCCTTAAATAAATAAATAATAGAAGTGTGTAGAAAGTGTAGACTGCCATTCCTATTGAACATTATCCTAGTTCGCATAATATCCAGTATAGCCTGAATTGTTTGACTTCGTTGGTCCAAGTTACGGATTCTCATTAAAACGGTCGACCTATGGATTGAGCCATCCCAATTGAGAAACACCGACTTGTGCATTTTAACTTATGATCAAGTTCGCTATATTTGACTTTATTCGGCCCTTTATAATGTTCTGTTGTTAGGTACATATAGAGTTAGGTCATGCACTCCTAAGAAGTGGGTGAGTCATATTTGTGTCAATATGAAGGTGTCAAGTCCATTAGGGTCCCATATAGATCCTCTAAGACATGCATACATCAGGTAGAAAGTGTTAGAGTTGATCATCGAGTGACTAAAAAATTTTCATACAAGCACAATAAGAGATCGACTCCAGGACCGCATCAGAGATCCA
The DNA here is from genome assembly GCA_029582165.1 of Portulaca oleracea. Lineage (NCBI taxonomy): Eukaryota > Viridiplantae > Streptophyta > Magnoliopsida > Caryophyllales > Portulacaceae > Portulaca > Portulaca oleracea. The sequence goes on along the minus strand of CM055878.1, from coordinate 3,998,939 downwards.
CGCACCGGCCGACTAGTTCCCAATCCAAACTACGATCCGTCCTTCGCTCAAGATCGCACCATGGCTGAGGTACAATTCCAAGAGATCTCAGTCCATAGCACTAAGGCTAACATCACGAAGCAACTGGAAGAGTTATACACCAAGATGCAAGGCCTACTCTTTGAAAATTCCCTTATGCAAGAGTAGAAGATTAGGAAAAGGTTCCATGAACAACAGTAGGTGATGGATGGCATGTTGCAGGCCATCACCAAGATCAATGAATGGAAGTTCAGGGGTATGAATCTGAGCCCAAACTCGTCAAGACACCTGCAGGAGATAAGTCAAGGGGCTCAGGATCATTCAAAGGAAAGTCCAAAGTAGCTTCGGAGATTCCCAAAGTCGTAGAGGATCCTGTTGTAAAGGCCTTATAACAAAAGCTGGAGAGTCGCACCAGGAGAATGAGCATTAATCTGGCCTTTGCTGACAAGTACACGGATGTGTCTTTGCCTGTCCACCCAATCATGAAGGTGGCTGTAACACCCCCATAATATTTTCTTATTATAAAATTTGATTATAAGCATTTAGTCATTGTCGGGAAAATTTTTATGAGCATACCTATGAAAATTATGTGTATCAAGGAATCCTGGACCTGGAAAATAATATAAAAGACCGATACTATATGACAAGGGTCAAAAAAAGGTTACCTTTTAGTAATATTTATTCATACAACATGACAATTATGCCAAGATATAAATGCCTTTGTGGTTCAAAAATTATGAAGCACATAAATTTTGAAGATGAAATTTTTGGGAATTTTATCTACAAAAGAAAGTTGTATGTTTTTAGTTAGCAAAATTCCTTATAGTAATCCCCTAATGTGTTGTCACCTATGGGAAAAAGAACACAAGAAAATTCAGCTCATTACCCGTTAAATGATTAAAGGAAATGAGTTATTGTTGGTAGAGTTATAGGGAAATATCTAGGAGTCTATAATACCAATTAAAATCAAAAGTTTAAATAAATAAATAAATAAATAAATAAATAAATAAATAAATAAATAAATAAAAGAAAGTCTCTCTTCCCTCAAATATGCAGCCATGGTTTTGCTTGCCCATGGTTTTTGTTGCTTGAAAAATCTAACTAAATCCCTAGAGCATCATTACACTAGGTTCTAGCATAAATCCTACAAGATCCTCATTATATTATGTTGAGTTTAACACTCAAGAATCCATCCAAATCCTCTCTTTCTCTCTCTACTCAGCCAACCCCCTCCTCCACACTATATATATAACCTTATTCAACCCAAATCAGCAAAAGGACCTCAACATTCACAAACATTCTCTTCACACTTAAAGCATATACATAAAGAATTGTAGAGAGGAGTAAAAAGGGAGTTTTGTTATCAAGTATACAAAGAATCTCTTCCATCCACTCTAGTCACCCTCAAAGGTGTCTTTTCATTTCAAAATTCCCCGCCTTCATGTTAGATTAAGTAAACAAGAAGAAGAGTTACTCCAAAAACCGGGAAATGGCCAAAAACCACTTAAAATGGTACCCTTTTTCCTTAAATCCAAATTTTATGTTTTTACTCTTGTTTTAGGTGTTAAAATGGTCTTAAAAAATTTAAAAAAAAATGTTCATTAAAAGCCTCATGAGATTCATGAGTTTTCCTTGCTTATACAACCAAGATTCCGGGTTTTTCGAACTCAAAATAACACCAAGATAAAATCATATTTTAGAAAACCTTTCAACATGAAAGTTATAGTTTTAGATGTCTAGAAACTCACTGAAAAATTTGTTTTGTAAAAAATTATAAGGGCAGTGAGTTATAGAGCAAAAACCAGACCATCTCCAGATTCGCGTCTATTCTGACATAGGTTCAGATTTTGTAAAAACTGTATTAATCGGTAACTCTTAAAAATAAAATAAAAATATGGGGTTAAACTAGACTCATAAAAGAAACGTTTCCAAGAGGAATGAGCTTCAAATCTTTTGAATAAAGGGAGAACGAAAATAAACAAAACCGGGAAAAAAAAAACTGATTTTTCTACCCCAAAAGGAATTTTGCCTCAATTCTGGAAATGGAAGGTTTAGAGCTGAGTTCTTCATACTTTAGCTAAAAAACCACTATTAAAAGAGTTATAAGACCAAACAGTTAATTATTTGTTAAAAGTAGCTTCATTTGAATTTAAAAGTAAGTTGTCTTTTAATTACACCTTTGCTAGAACCCAAGCAAGAGCTAGAATAATTTCTCTGAAAATTCCAGCAGCTCAAAACAAAATAAAAGTGACTAAAATGAAAATTTAATGAAAGCTTTTTATGTAGGATTATGGTTCCAACTGTAGTTAAATACTCTAATTTTCAGGATACCTAAAAACACCAAGGAAGTCAAGGTATGGGGATCTAGATTTTCAGCCCCAAATGGATGTGTGCTAAGTGCCCAAGAGAGGGCCATAAGAGCTGAAAATCATTATATTTATATAATATTTATTTGGTTGATTATTTGCACTTGATGAGACTTATATTTTATGTATTCATGATGTATGTGAAGTATGATATTATAAGTTGATGATACTAACTTATGCTACCAAGTCCATGATAAAGTATTTTATGAAATTATGTAACATTATTCCATCTTTTATGTGATAATCTTGATGTTACCATGGTTATATGACAAAGAGATATATGATTCTAAGTTTATGATACTACTTATAATGCTACTTTATGATACTTATGATTTAAGATTATGATGCTACTTATGATGCTACTTTATGCTACTTATGATTTAAGTTTATGGTGCTACTTTATGATGCCACCACAAGATGTTAAGATATTATGACAAGTTCTATGGAGATGCTCATGGTACTAACTAACGATTAAAAGTTATAATACATGTTCTATGTGTTCTTTGCATCATTTAGCATTTAATGCATTCATGGCATGTAGTAACATGATCTTGAATCATCTTTAGTAAGTCCCCTTGGGTATATGGTTCTTTAACTCCTACCGGGCAAGAGTGATGGTCTATAAGGCGCACTCATTTTATGGTCCTTCTATGGTTCTTTTATGATCCTTTTATGAGCTCTCTATGGATCTTCTATGATCCTTTTATGGTCCTTTTATGATCTTTATATGGTTCTTTTATGATCCTTCTATGGTTCCTCTATGATCTTTCTATGGTTCTTATATGTTTCTTCTATGGTTCCTTTATGGAACTTCTATGGTTCTTTTATGACTTTCCAAGTCCCATGGGCAGTATGACAAAGTATGATAAGTGGTACCACTAAGTCTCGTAGGCATCATGGTTTATGGTATGAGGATCCTCACTATGAAATCCTATAGGGGCGTCATGGACATCCAAGTGTTTGGCCAAGCCGTTTTATGAGCATTAGGCATCTAGGTCATGGAGCATATGTACACAAGGATCATGAAATTGTACATATGCTTTTTTATGTATGTATATTAATGATTATGTATGTTTATGTATGGTTAAGTTTATGTATGTTTTTCTTTATGTATGGCCATGTTTATGTGTATGTATGTTTATGCGTGTTTAGTTATGTATATGTATGTTCATGCACGGTTATGTAAATATGTATTTGGTTAGGTATGTCATAATCTCCATACTTAGCTTCAGCTAATGCATCTTTATGTCCCCCTCTTAGGACTAATACATCCAAGAAGGCATGATGTTGGGAGATTTTCAAAGAAAAAGGAGGCATGGAGGCCAAGGGATGATGGTGGGAACTTAGGGCCTACTTCAAGAAGACATGAAGAAAGACTTAAATTAATTAAGTACATGTAATTTCTATTTCTACTATTACATGACTCTAGTTTACTTTTCATTACTAAAGAACCTACATGTAAAGTGACTAATGAGAAAATACTATTTTCCCTCCCTTACTAGAAATCAACTTAATAATGAATTAAGGGAGAAAGCTTAAGCTATGGGTGCATCTCCTTGGGAGTTATGTAGTGAGGACTACCCACCTTACTCCCTATGTAAGATAAGCCCCATTTGGCCTAAGCTTAATCCATAACATGATTTTATTAATAAAATCTTTAAGTTGAACATGATCATTACCAAAGCACTTGATGACATATGGACTTTATGGACTTATATGGATGTTATGGACATGCATGGCCTTTATGGACAATATGGACTCAAATGGACCATATGCACTCATGTTACTAAACACACTAAATTGGTAACTAAGACAACATGACACATAATTTGTTTTTTGAAAAAAAAAAAAGTACGGGTGTTACAGATTGGTATTAGAGCACGGATCCTCGACCCGTCATGCCTTGCTCGCCATGTCACCCAATCCCGAGAAGCATCCACCCACATCGACCTCTTGATGGTAAAAAGTTACGCTTCTTATTTGTTTTTCCTTTTCAAGAATAAATTGCTTATTATGCTCACATTCATGTTATGTATATATGTATTTTGATCTATATGATATACTTTTATAATTTTGAGGGTAAATAATTTATTGATTGACTTTTAGAGGCTTTGGTTCGTAAATACTAAAACAATTCTAACATCCTTCTCCAATACCCAACTCTTATGCTTAAGACCTCTTGGACAAACCCATAAGACACACAAACACATATTTTAGTGAAAATGAGAAGAAGAAGAAGAATTATGGTTTAATTTTTCAACTAAGATGAGTAATTTATGTCTTCTCTTTAATAATAATAAAATAATTGATTAGGGAAAGACTGTGGTTATGATTTATACTTGAATTAAGTGTTTAATTCATGAATATTGAGTTGTTTTTAGGGTTTAAAAGAAAAGAAACACCTAATTTGAGTTGTTAGAAACCTACCTTAATTTCCATGTGTAGATCTTGTTGAGTATGTGAGTTGATGAAAATTGATGTTTGTGGTATGAATCTAAGTTTGCATGTATTTAGTTGTGATTGATGTGTAAAGTTTAGGATTTGGAGCACACAAAAAAAATATGAATGAATATTGTGAGAAATTCATATGAATAGTAATGTGGCCAACGTTTGATTTTTCTTAAATTATTGGCAAGCCTGATTCGAGTGAAATGCTTACTGTAGGTTTGACATGTTATTAGACAATTTATGTTAAAGTTTTATGAATTTTGGACTTATATTTTGCGAGATATGAATTATGTAGTAAAACTGTTCTGTTTTTTAGTGCAAATGCAGCGAACTTATGAATTTCCATGAATTTTGTACTTGGAATTCATGCGTGAAAATTTTATTATATAATCTGTATGCCATCGTGTATTTAAATTTTCAAGAATTTAGGAAGTTTATTTTAAGAGTTACGAATTTGTTAATATATAGGCTTATTTGGTGTACTCTTGGGCTTGTTTGTGTGCTAAGTGGAGTTATCAATTGTGAAAATAATATGTGCAATACCTTGAAATCAGTAAGTATGTCAAGTATTTTGTTGAAAAATATATTCATGACTTCCTAAGTGTTTATCTTCTTGATTATTATGATTTAATTGCTTTCTTGAAAAGAAATATTTTAAGTGTGTTCTTGATAATGTTATAACTAAACTAAGTTTGGGGAAATGAGATTTTTGTCTTACCTTTAGCTATTAATTATGTGTCATACTAGGACTATGACTATAGTTGTATTGTCTTCATGTAAGTAGGTCGTCTGGTAGGTACCTTAAATGGGCACTACCCGGTCCACAGAAGGTGCTCAAGACCCTTGTGATAGGTATGGTTTATCGAGTCATAATTAAGTTGATCTCCCCAACATTGATATGATACCCCAACAATAATATGATACCCCAATAATTTGATACTTCAATTAAATATGAGAACTATCCTATGTTGTGATCCGTGTTAAGCATTCTGGAACCGGAAGATTGTGAATATTTGTGACTTTATTTATGAAATGTGATGTGACTATGACAAAAATAGTGTGACAGTTTAGGTAAATTTTACTATAGGTATATATATGTTATGGTTATATTCAAGCTATTTGCCTAACTTATCAAGCTTTAATTTCTTTTGGACTCGATTCGGGACTGTGAGCCCAACGGACATGTTTGGTATGGGACAACCATGGATAGTTTAGCGAATAAATAACAGTAGAGTTGTTTAGGGAAATTAGTGAAAGCTTGAGCCCCTAAATCACACATGGTATGGGACATGTATGGATGAGTTAGCTTCATTGCTCGTTTTAACACATTTGTGACCTTTTATATGTGTAAGTTTAAATGCTTTAAGAATGTGACCAATTTGAGTTATACAGTTCTATGATGGTGCTTTAGTATGCTTATAATTGGCTTAGAGCTAGACCCTCTTTCTTTTATACTTCTTAGGCAAAGTAGAATCGCTATGTTCGATGTCATCGCTTTTCTTTCCTATTTCCTGAAGTAAGTTGGTGTAATTGTGAGAAAGTTTCCTTTATGAAAGAAGCATGAGGAAAAAAAATCGAGTCACATCCAAAGTAAGGATGTATTTCCATTGCAGAAGACGATACAATCCTTGTAATGTATTGACTTCATCAACATCAGGCACGTATTAAGTGCCGCAAGTATCGCGTCAATATGGCTGACAAACACAAATAAGTGAGTCTACATACAAGGGAATCGACCCAATGTAGGACCAAGCATGGGATGCTCAACTGAAGCAGCTGCTCAAGGATACCTCTGGTATATAAAAGAGAAGCCCGAGATCTCTCACATCAAGATAGTAAAGGAGTATGAGAACGTTTTCCCTAAAGAAATCCATGGACTTCCCTGGCTAGGGAGATTGATTTTCAAATAAATTAGGTGCCAGGAGTAGTTCCAATGTTTAAAGCGCCTTATCGCATGGATCCCTTAGAATTAGCAGAGTTGAAGACACAGGTAGAGGAGTTGCTACGCAAGAAGTATGTCAGGCCAGGTGTATCCCCCTGGGATACACCGATTTCCTTAGTTAAGAAAGGAGATGGTAATTCGTAACTCTACATAGATTAACGAGAGTTGAATAAAGTGACGATCAAGAATAAGTACCCGATGCCTCGTGTCAATGATCTCTTTGACCAATTGAAGGATGCAAGTGTCTTTTCAAAGATTGATCTTCGATCCAGGTACCCTCGATTAAGGATTAAGCCTGCAAATACCCACGAGATGACTTCCCGAACCTGTCATGGACATTATGAGTTTTTGATCTTGCCATTTTGGTTAACCAATTCTCCCGCAATTTTCATAGATTTAATGAACAGAATCTCCCACGAATTTTCGGATCAGTTCGTAGTAATCTTTAACAATGATATCCTAGTGTACTCCAAGTCATAAGAAGATCATCGGAGCTTTTAAACAAAGTATTGGAATCACTCAGAGAGTACAAGCTCTATGCCGAAATTGCAAAATGTAAATTGTTGTAAGAAGAATTGCCTTTCTCACTTGATAAGCAAGGAAGGAGTTAAAGTGGATTCGAAGAAGATTGAGGGAATTTGGACTAGCAACCCCAAAAGGTGTCACGGAAGTGAGAAGCTTCCTAGGCTAAGCCGGCTACCATCAAAGGTTTGACTTTTCTAAGATACCCAGACTGTTCAAGCAATTATAAAACACCTCCCCGCCGATTGAATGGATGGAACAACGTCAAAAAAAAAAAAAAGCCTTTGATGCTTTAAAGGAAAGGTTGAACATTATCCCTATCTTAACACTCCTAGACTTGAGTAAAGAGTTCGAAACCTCTAGTGATGCGTCTCATCATGGGTTAGGATGTGTTCTCATGTAAGAAAGGAAAGTAGTGGCTTATGCCTCAAGGCGGCTCAAGCACAAGACAATAGATTGAAAGTCCTGGTGGAAACAGTTCAAGAATTGGTTAAGAAAATGAAAGTAGAGCAAGAAAGCCTTGCAAAGCCCAATCCCAAAAGAAAATGTATGTAGATAAGCATAGAAGACCTCTAGAAATTGAGAAAGGAGACAAGGTTTTTCTGAAGGTCTCCCCTCACCAAGGGAGTTACAAGATTTGGGAAGAAGGGGAAGTGAAGCCCTTGATATGTCAAAACATTTTAATATCATTGGAAAAGCAATAGGACCATACTACTTGTTAAATTGATATGGACCTCTTTTGGAACGTGAGATACAACTTGGGAATAACCAGAGGAATGCATGAGAAGCAAGTACCCCCATCTCTTTGGATAAACATATAAGTCAAGTTTCGAGGATCGAAACTTCTTTAAAATGGGGTAGGATTTGTAACACCCCCATAATATTTTATTATTATAAAATTTGATTATAAGCATTTAGTCATCATCGGGAAAATTTTTATGAGCATACCTATGAAAATTATATGTATCAAGGAATCCCGGGCCTGGAAAATAATATAAAAGACCGATATATGAAAAGGGTCAACAAAAGGTTACCTTATAGTAATATTTATTCATACAACAGGACAATTATGCCAAGATATAAATGTCTTTGTGGTTCAAAAATTATGAAGCACATAAATTTTGAAGATGAAATTTTTAAAAATTTTATCTACTAATGTGCTGTCACCTATGGGAAAAAGAACACAAGAAAATTAAGCTCATTACCAGCTAAATGATTAAAGGAAATGAGTTATTGTTGGTAGAGTTGTAGGGAAATATCTAGGAGTCTATAATACCAATTAAAATCAAAAGTTAAAATAAATAAATAAATAAATAAAAAGTCTCTCTTCCCTCAAATATGCAGCCATGGTTTTGTTTGCCCATGGTTTTTGTTGCTTGAAAAATCTAACTAAATCCCTAGAGCATCATTACACTAGGTTCTAGCATAAATCCTACATGATCCTCATTATATTATGTTGAGTTTAACACTCAAGAATCCATCTAAATCCTCTCTTTCTCACTCTACTCAACCAACCCCCTCCTCCACACCATATATATACCTTTGTTCATCCCAAATCAGCAAAAAGACCTCAACATTCACAAACATTCTCTTCACACTTAAAGCATATACATAAAGAATTGTAGAGAGGAGTAAAAGGGAGTTTTGTTATCAAGTATCCAAGGAATCTCTTCCATCCACTCTAGTCACCCTCAAAGGTGTCGTTTCATTTCAAAATTCCCAGCCTTCATGTTAGATTAAGTAAATAAGAAGAAGAGTTGCTCCAAAAACCAGGAAATGGCCAAAAACCACTTAAAATGGTACCCTTTCTCCTTAAATCCGAATTTTATGCTTTTACTCTGGTTTTAGGTGTTAAAATGGTCTTAAAAATTTGAAAAAAATGTTCATTAAAAGCCTCATGAGATGCAACCACCATGGATGTTCATAAGATGAGTTTTCCTTGCTTAAACAACCAAGTTTCCGGGTTTTTCATACTCAAAATAACACCAAGATAAAATCATATTTTGCAAAACCTTTCAACATGTAAGTTGTAGTTTTATATGTCTAGAAACCCACTAAAAAATTCATTTTGTAAAAAATTATAATGGCAGTGAGTTATAGAGCAAAACCAAACCATCTCCAGATTCGTGTCTATTCTGACATAGGTTCAGATTTTGTAAAAACTGTATTAATCAGTAACTCTTAAAAATAAAATAAACATATGGGGTTAAACTAGAGTCATAAAAGAAACTTTTCCAAGTGGAATGAGCTTCAAATCTTTTGAATAGAGGGAGAACGAAAATAAACAAAACCAGGCAAAAAAACTTATTTTTCTACCCCAAAATGATTTTTCCCTCAATTCTGGAAATGGAAGGTTTAGAGTTGAGTTCTTCATGCTTTAGCTAGAAAACCACTAGTAAAAGAGTTATCAGACCAAAGAGTTAATTATTTGTTAAAAGTAGCTTCATTTGAATTTAAAAGTAAGTTGTCTTTTAATTACACCTTTGCTAGAACCCAAGCAAGAGCTAGAATCATTTTTTTGAAAATTCCAGCAGCTTGAATCAAAATAAAAGTGACTAAAATGAAAATTTAATGAAAACTTTTTATGTAGGATTATGGTTCTAATTGTAGTTAAATACTTTAATTTGCAGGATACCCAAAAACACCAAGGAAGTCAAGGTATGGAGATCTAGATTTTCAGCCCCAAATGGATGTGTGCTAAGTGCCCAAGAGAGGGCCATAAGAGCTGAAAATCATTATATTTATATAATGTTTATTTGGTTGATTATTTGCACTTGATGAGACTTATATTTTATGTACTCATGATGTATGTGAAGTATGATATTATAAGTTGATGATACTAACTTATGCTACCAAGTCCATGATAAAGTATTTTATGAAATCAAGTAACAATATTCCATCTTTTATGTGATAATCTTGATGTTACCATGGTTATATGACAAAGAGATATATGATTCTAAGTTTATGATACTACTTACAATGCTACTTTATGATACTTATGATTTAAGATTATGATGCTACTTATGATGCTACTTTATGCTACTTATGATTTAAGTTTATGGTGCTACTTTATGATGCCACCACAAGATGTTAAGCTATTATAACGAGTTCTATGGAGATGCTCATGGAACTAACTAACGATTAAAATTTATAATACATGTTCTATGTGTTCTTTGCATCATTTAGCATTTAATGCATTCATGGCATGTAGTAAGATGATCTTGAATCATCTTTAGTAAGTCTCCTTGGGTATATGGTTCTTTAAGTCCGACCGGGCAAGAGTAATGGTCTATAAGGCACACTCATTTTATGGTCCTTCTATTGTTCTTTTATGATCCTTTTATGAGCTCTCTATGGATCTTCTATGATCCTTTTATGATCCTTTTATGATCTTTCTATATATAGTTCTTTTATGATCCTTCTATGGTTCCTCCATGATCTTTCTATGGTTCTTATATGGTTCTTCTATGGTTCCTTTATGGAACTTCTATGGTTCTTTTATGACTCTCCAAGTCTCATAGGCAGTATGACAAAGTATGATAAGTGGTACCACTAAGTCCCGTAGGCATCATGGTTTATGGTATGAGGATCCTCACTATGAAATCCTATAGGGGCGTCATGGACATCCAAGTGCTTGGCCAAGCCGTTTTATGAGGATTAGGCATCTAGGTCATGGAGCATATGCACACAAGGATCATGAAATAGTACATATGCATTTTTATGTATGTATATTAATGATTATGTATGTTTATGTATGGTTAAGTTTATGTATGTTATTATTTATGTATGGCCATGTTTATGTGTATTATGTTTATGCGTGTTTAGTTATGTATATGTATGTTCATGCACTATTATGTAAATATGTATATGGTTAGGTATGTTATAATCTCCATACTTAGCTTCGGCTAATCCATGTTTATGTCCCCCTCTTAGGACTAATCTATCCAAGAAGGCATGATGTTGGGAGATCTTTAAAGGAAAAAGAGGCATGGAGGCCAAAGGATGATGATGGGAACCAAGGGCCTACTTTAAGAAGACATGAACAAAGACTTAAATTAATTAAGTACATTTAATTTCTATTTCTACTATGACATGACTCTAGTTTACTTTTCATTACTAAAGAACCTACATATAAAGTGACTAATGAGAAAATACTAGCTTCCCTCCCTTACTACAAATCAACTTAATAATGAATTAAGGGAGAAAGCTCAAGCTATGGGTGCATCTCCTTGGGAGTTATGTAGTGAGGAATACCCACCTTACTCCTTAGGTAAGATAAGCCTCATTTGGCCTAAGCTTAATCCATAACATGATTTTATTAATAAATCTTTACGTTGAACATGATCATTACCAAAGCACTTGATGACATATGGACTTTATGGACTTATATGGATGTTATGGACATGCATGGCCTTTATGGACAATATTGACTTAAATGGACCATATGCACTCATGTTACTAAACACACTAAATTGGTAACTAAGATAACATGACACATAATTTAAAAAAAAAAAGTACGGATGTTACAGTGGCTGACAAAGTTGAAGTGCCTAACATCAAATTCAAGCCATCCGAGAATCCTACTCACCACATTGAGGAGTTCATCGATTAGCACCTCTTAATAGGATTGGTGTTGACCTGTACTCTACAGTCTTCCCATCCACCCTAGATGGAGAAGCCAAAGTATGGTACATGCCCTTTCACCTCAAGTCAAGGATGATTGGAACGAGCTATTTAAGGCCTTTATCAATCACTACACCTCTATCCAGAAGAACTAGGCCACAGTGGATGACTTAACAACCTTGAAGCAAAGGGAAGACGAGTCCTTCCTAGATTACTTCGAAAGGTGGCACATCAAGTTGTCTCACATCAATGAGACAATACCCTTGCGCTTACAATTGTCCACCTTCAAACAGAGTCTCAAGAGTAGCCTGGCTCGGCACTTGGGATACCTTGTGATTAAGACTTTCACTACTTGAAGGACCTTTGCGTCCAACTCGAGACCATGAACAATGAGAAGGTCGCTGCCTAAAGGTGGAAGAATTCCAGTCCTAATAGGATGGCTACTGGTTCGCCCAGCCACCCTTCTAAGAGCGTTGAGACTAATGTAATTCAAGTCAAAAATCTAACCAAAGTACGACCAGTACACCCCACTCGACACCACCTACGTCGATGCTTTGGCTCATCACTTAAGGAAAACCCTGATTAAGTTGGCTTTACCGAGACCAGAGCCAGACACGAAGTACCCAAGCTGGGATGACAATGCATTCTACAACTATCACAGGTGTAAAGGACATGACATCGAGAAGTGTTGGACCTTAAAGAATAAGATTGAAGGTATGATTCGATCAGGTAAATTGCCCCTACCGAAAGCAGCAAAGAAAGTCAGCTAGGGCAACGACCCTACAGGAGCGGTCAATAGGGAAAGGCAACACCGCAGGAAGAGGAGTTTGAAGTTAGCTAGGGTCTCAATTCCTTTGAGCATTCTGTTTCAGAGTCAGTGAAGGGAGGCACTGAGTCAGTCTGTGACATGCTTGTCTTTTGAATTTATTAAGATGAATCTATTTGATTGTGATTGTTTGAGAATCTCGTGCTTGTACTCTTAACTTGAGTTGAAAATCTCCTTCACCCATTCATTAGCCTTAAAGTCTGACATGTCCATCTATCATCACCTTCATATACCCTTCCGTTCATCATGTTCGTCATCCTAGGAATCCAGGGTTTAAAAGAAAAAATTAAAGAAAAGAAAAAAAAAAGCAATCTACATTCATCAAGCAGGCTAGGCAAAAGGAGAGAAAACCAAAACCACCAGTCTCTTGAAAATCTCTATGCTCCTAGATCAACAGCTTGAACAAAATGTGCCTAGAATAGGGGACTACCATCTCCCCACCCACATCAGCACCCGTATCACTTGTTACCCACAACATCTATCCCTACTTATCACCTACACCTCCATCCTAAGTTCCCCTTCACTAGATCATCAATCTTTGCATTCTCCTCATGACCACTCCTTATCTACCCCGAAGCCAAGTGGTGTGTTGTGACTAATATCATCAGAAAGATGAACAGGAGTCAATCCCCAGAAGAAGAAAGTTGAAAAAAAAAAGAAAAAGAAAGAAAGCAAAAAGAAAAAGAAAAAAGAAAGAGAGAGAAAGTTCCTAGTTGGTTCACCAACATGGAATGGCATGAGTGATACGGCACTCATGTCCCTTAAACACTTTGTTTGCGTATGTAAAAACCTGTGCTAGGAGAGTAAACCCCATTTAGGTCGTCCATATCTCGAAACATACCAACAAAAAAAAGGAATAAGAAAGCAAAAAAAAAGAAGAGAAAAAAAAAGGAAAAAAGGAGAAGGAGCTAATAGTCACGCACACCGGAAACCGTTCATAAACCTTCCGAATTGTTCTCAAACCTTGTGCCCCAAGCCTTCACATAGTCATCACACCTTTGCATCCATGACCATCCTCAAGCCTACCTCACCAAGCCCTTCTCAAGGCATCAATCCTTTGAAGTTGCACCTTATGAACTATGACTGGCCTGATTCCACATCGAATACGTAGAAAACCTCTTTGAGGCCCGACCGCTACAATTCACCTTAAAGGAGCATCCTTTGTCACAAAATTTCGTCTTTGAGAGAAAATTAGAGATGCTAGCTTGGAACCCCGAGTTAGGTAACAGGAATGTGAGAGAACAAGAGAGGCTAGCTTGGAATCACAAGCTAGGCAAAAGGAGAGCAAGAGAGTAAGAGAGGCTAGCCTGAAAACCTGTAAGGGAAGGTTAGGTAAAAGGAGAGTAAATCCTAGATTTTGAATCCTTTCACATCTCTGCCATCATAATTCCCAAACTTTCCTTATATCAAACTTGGATCACCTTCATATCCGAATAGCCATCCATCTAGGACATGAATCCATCTCGACCACTCCCTCACCTCTTGTCCTATGAGATGACCTAACCCTTGTCGACCATCTAGCCTTCGTTGAAACGTACATAGTCATCTGTCAATCATGACATACCCAGATTCAACCATCAGCCCGTCTTCATCTCCTTTTTAACCAAGTGCCTCATGAACCCGTCTGGCCATTACCAGACTTACCCCTTCTTTTGCCAAACCTTTTCATCCTTCCATAACGCTAGAGCTTGTTGACTCGATCATTAGTGCAAGTGCGAGATTCGATATTTCGAGGCCCGTTCTCAACACACCTGAGCAAGGCCCATCCGTCAAGGACAAGAAATCAGCCACATCAATGGCTAATTGCAAACAGCATCTGACTCAAGAGAAGAGTTCATTTGAACTGGGGGGCCCCCTAACCTTCACATAACCTGTCATGGGGGCTCTACCTATCTCCACAGTGATCTGAGGAAGTAAGAGGACAAGACAAGTCATCCAGGACAACACCTTAATCATCAGGCCTCATCATAAACCTCACTTATCCTGCCCTTTCTTGAAATTGCATGTCGAGTTGCTCTCACACTTAGGGAATCATCGTTTTAGTCTTGGTATTGGGGGTTGTTTGCATGTTAAGTCACATGCATTGTAAAATACCGTTCATGTACATATTCTCCTAGTCATTGCATTGCATAAGGAGGTCATGCATAAAGTCAACAGTCAAGCATAAGTGCATAAGAGTTTGGAGTCTAGAAGACCAAGTGCATGCATACTCATCGAGAAAAGAGAATTAAAGAATGTCGTCTCGCATAGAGACTCAAGCTCGACTGCTAATCATCAAGAGCAAGATTAGAGGAAGTTCTAATCACACTTTAAATGAGTTCTATCTAGTTCAAGCGGACTATCGTCCAAAGCTCATCCTCATGACAACCTTCTAGCAACAAAAGTTATCGTGGACGTCACCGACACAATCATTCGCCTCGGGAAAATCCGTTGGGCATCATCTGCTTCGGGAAAAACTGATCCTCCTCGGGAAAATCCGTTGGGCATCATCAACATCGGAAAAATCCGATCCACCTCGGGAAAATCCGTTGGGCATCATCAACGTCAGGAAAATTTGATCCGCCTCGGGAAAGTTCGTTGGGCATCATCAACGTCGGAAAAATTTGATCCGCCTCGGGAAAATCCGTTGGGCACCATCAATATCGGGAACATTCGATCCGCCTCGAGAAAATCTGTTGGGCACAATCAACATCGTGAAAATTCGATCCGCCTCGGGAAAATTCGTTGAGCATCATCAACATCGGGAAATCCGATTCGCCTCAGGAAAATCCGTTGGGCATCATCAACATCGAGAAAAACTGATCTGCCTCGGGAATATCCGTTGGGCATTATCTACTTCGGGAGAATCTGATCCGCCTCGAGAAAATCCTTTGGGCATCATCGACAGTAGCATCGAAGAAAGAAAGTTTGGATTAGCAGCGATCAATCTATCAGGCAGGTAATTCTCTATATCTTCAACCATTGTTCAAAATGATCTAACATTCTGTTTTGGTTTCTATGCACACCAGGAAAACCGGGACATCATCTTCCAACTGCCATTAAAAGAGCGTTGACATTATTGTTTGGCCTCTTTGCATAGGGCTTGTGAAATTATTGTTGTGTTAAAAGAGTTGGGTGGGGTTTATGAAGGATTGTTGACTCGGTCTCATGTTCACAACCACCATTTAATGGTGATGATGTTGTTTCCGATGAATTGCCTCTTAAGACTGGCCCTTTTGTGTCTGAGTTACCTATCAAGGATAACCATTTGTATTCTTTATTTATTGATAATCTACCTATCAATATGGGCAGCTCGAGGCTCAAAAGTTTGTTGAACAAGTTTAGTGGTGGTATTGCAGCATATATCCCCGCAAAAATTGGCAAAAATGGTAGGAAATTTGGTTTTGTGCAGTATGCAAAAAGGGATGATGGGAGAAAAGTTATAAATGGGATGAACCTTAGACTTGTCAATCACAGCAAACGCTTTGTTTCATGGGCTAAATTCAATAAAAAGCAAGTTGTCACGCCTCCTACTGCTACAAAACCTGTTCAGATGTGGGTCCCCAAAAAGAATAATGGTGGTGATCTTATTTCGAATGATTTAGATGTCTCGTCCCTTAGTTCGCAAGGTTAACAGCGGGTTGAGGAATATTGGAAAAAAATGGCACGCTTGTGCCCAACTCTTTTGAAGCATCCACTAGTAATGAGCTTGGGGCTGCTTCTAACAAGACTTTTACGGATCCTATTAATGTGGTTATGGATAGCAACAAGCATGCAAGCAAGGTGATTTACAAGGATGATCTTTTGAGTGGATCCAAAATAAATGGAGTGCACGTTAGGGATTAGAGGCCGACTCCGATAGTGACCACACTCATAGTAACCTAGTTGGATCCTTTGATGGTGTGGTTGAGTCTGACGTTCTTAATGATCTTGAGGACTTTATCATTCAGGGTTCGAAGGGCAGGGCCAGAAGTAAGAGAAACATAGCATGTCGATAAAATTTAAGTGACAACATGTCAGAGAAGCTTGATACATGGATGGCTGTAATGTGATACATAGATCAACTAATATCAGTAAGTACATAATACATGTATGAGTTAATACCATTGAACAAATCATACATGGATAAGCAAGAGAGAGGGGGTAAAGACAGAATCTCAGGTCAGCATTTTATGCCAGTGTCATTTGAAACTTAGAGAAAATGGGAAACCCAGACCCTGAAGCACACTGCACATACGCAGCAACCAATCTGCCGTATGGCGCATACCCCTCAGAAGAGATCCACAAGGTCATTTACCCGATGTTTTATTATCGGAAGCAGTAGTACATTCATACTGATGAAAGTGGCATTACAATCTTTTTTTTTTTCTTCTGTGAACTTAAAACTGCAAGAGCAAGAGTTCACTATAGCCATTTGAGCTTAGAGGATTGTATTTCCTTTAAAAAGGAAGAAAAGGAAAAGGGAGGAAGAGGTGAAGAGGTAAAATTAGTTAGTCACCGAGGCAGATGAACAAAGACATCTAATGCAGAAAAAGGGATTGGCTACTCCATTTTTAGCAATCCCCACCTGGGAAAATGACATTAGAATAAAGCCACGGCCTATCTGCTGAAAACAATAAAAATCTGGACTCAAATCTGCATAGTTTTCACTTTCCTTGAACAGAAATGTGGATTAGTAAAAACTAAAAAAGGAAAGAAAATTCAGTAACTTTTACAGTTTGTTTACCTGGCTGTACAAAAATCTCAAAATTTTGGATATTTCTCAACATGTTTTACCTTTAGGTAACCCTCTTCACACCAACTACAAGTGTTGAGAGCTTGCTTTCGAATCCTCATCCGGCTGCTTACCATCACCACCAGTTGCATCCTGTTCAGAATCCCTGTTCTCTGGTTCATCATCGTCATCTGCTTCCAAAGGAATAAAATTTGCTGACTTGTGTTGTGGGGATTGACCTTCAAAATTCAAACACTCTTCAGTATCAGCAGGAGAGCTGCTTCCTTTGCCACCTGATCTGGAGATATTACAGGAAAGTTGCTTCACTAAACTGCTTTTTGTGGGAACTAATGCAGCATCGGAATTGTCGTGAATTCTTGTAGCTTTCTCTTCAGACTGCACTTCAGCATTCAAAGTGCCCTTGGTAGCAGAAGAGCTCTCCCCACTGCTTCGGCTGCTACTTGGAATGCTAGACGTTACCCATGTGATCTTAAGAGTGTGGCCGTCCCAAGATTTACCGTTGAGAAATGCCCTTTCAGCTGAGTCACGAGTTGCAAAGCTGATACGAGCACAGCAATTCTTCACTGCCTCGGTATCATCAGAGGCTCTACCACAATCTTCCTCAGCCGACTCTTCTATCTCCACATTCAACACTTCGCCATATAATGCAAAGTGATCCCTTACAGCAGCAATCTGGGACACCCAAACACAACTTTAGTGATTGCTAACGGCAGGTCAGCTCTCTAAATCAAAGTAACCAGAGTCTTGACCATACAAACAGAAAGTAGTAGAATTTCTAAAGTGCACAGTATGTCTACTTCCAAATCACTGAAAAAGCAATATTCCAAAGTGAAGCACTGATGGCTCCTCCCATGATCATACTTTGAACATGATATTAATCTGACTCAGTTTGGATTTGTTTGTGAATGCCACTATGTTAGCCAAAATAATGCTCAAAGTGCTGCATTTGCTTCAGGAAAATCAAGTCACAACTCACAAGTGAGAAGCACACCTACAATATCTAGTGCTTGTTCACTCAACAAGTGCTAGGAATGACATGCTATTCCTAAAAAATATGCTCCAGGCAAATCCAAACGGAGCCTCATGCTTGAATACCAGAAAAAGGAAAAGAATTTTGTTTCAAAAGCAAAATTACATCACTTGGAAACAATTAGGGAACAAGTACTTTTCATTTTTGGGGAGTAGGGGAAAGGAACTCACATTAGCCAAAGCAGCTGGTAAAGGACCATGAATTCTAAGTGATTTGGGTCGGTTATCCAATTTATATCTATTCACATGAAATGGCCGAGCTGTGTGCTTTGAGCTCAAAGAATCCTGTAATGCAGCAGCTGAACTTGGTTTTGACCTTGGAGATGCAGTGCTCAACATTTCAGCCTGCCCAGATGATCCAGAAACAACAGCATCTGCATACTGTCCCGCTTTTATGGTGTCAGTTGACATTTCCACCTTTTGCTTCTTTATAGCCTGGCCAGCTTGTACTTCGTTCTTGACACCTGTGGCCTGCAAAAGTGACTAGCTTAATAAAGGAGACTCATACTTCCCGCATAATCTATCAAAAAAGCTATCTTCCAAGTCCACTCTAAAGTCTAAACCATGCTCAATTTGTCCTACTGGGTTGAAGGGGGCAGCTTGTCATCAGGATCATTAAATCAACTCCCCAAAATTAAATTACCTTACAGGTTCCCATTTCACACACGAAACTTAAGGTATTTTCTCCCCCAAAGGTTAAGTATAATTACTAGGTTACCCATTGCTTGCAACTTAACTTTCATGACCCACACCTTTGCTACTAAATACAGTTGTATTAATCTCTGGCTAAAACATGGTTTTTGAGGCTTAAATAGACTAAAATGCCCCTGTCAATTTGTTTACTGTTGGCTTCCTTTGTTTTTATTTTTGTTTTTCATACTTTTAATTTTGGGTTCACCAACCTTCTTATTTTATGTTGGGATTATTGTAAGGATTATTAGGTTTTAAAATTCCCAACTTTGGAGATTGTTTATCGGAATATCCTAAACTTCACATTTGAAATGAATATCCCAAACTTTGGGAGTGGTATTCATCAGCAGCAAAATACCGAATCAACATCAATTAAACTCGGGTTTTTCTGTAATGTAGTGGTTGTTTTTTGGATAAGACAGACTTCAATTCTATATATCACCCCAAAAAAATACCGCTACATTACGAAAACCTTATTTAATTGATGTTAATTCAATGGTGGGCTACTGACAAATACCACCCCACGAAGTTTGGGATATTCATGTCAAAAGTGAAGTTTAGGATATTCTGATAAACAATCCCCAAAGTTGGGGATTTTAAAACCTAATAATCTTTATTGTAATCCAAAAATCCATTTATAAATAAGATTTTTTTTTAAACAATTTTTTAAAGAAAGTTGCACTTTTTTTCTTCCCAACTTTTTTTATATTTTAATATGTTGACTGCTAGAAAAAGGTTGGTTAGCCCAAAAACTACAATTCCTAATTTACAAATGGATTTCGAATTACAATAATCCCAACTTAAAACAAAAAGGTTGGTCGACCCAAAAACAAAGAAAAAAAAACAAAAGGAGTCAACAAAAATTTAGCATTTGATCCATTCAGAAGTCTGAAAAACAATGTTTTTGCCACAAATTTGGACAGGTTTATTTGGCAGCATAGCCTGCAAAGGTGAATGGGTATGAAAGTTAAGTTACAAACAATATGGATAACTTTGCAATTACACCAACCTGAAAGTATATATGTAAAAATATCCTTTGTTTTACCCAAGCAAAAGACCACTGTACAATGCCTACAGGGCAAGAACCTGGATCATGGTGTTCAGTGCTGACAATCACCTGAATTCTAACCAAGTGAATTAACCATGGAATCCGAAACAGACAGAAGAATAAAGCACAATGATTGGATCAAAATTAAATAAATCACTAGACATTGTGATTTTATATTTATTTCACAAATCCAAACACAAGAAAGAATTCCACACATACATACAACCACATTTGTCCACTTTCAGGAGAGCTAATGAGGCCAATTTTCAGTATTACTTTCAGCTCAGGCTGTAGCTTCAGTAAATTAATGGTTCTATATAGTCTATCCACTGCTCCCTTAAAATAAAGTAAAAGGTAGTCAACGGGTTTCACCTAGAGTCTGACAGTACTAGCCTTTCTACAATTCTACATGCCCTGGGCAACCCCGCCAAAACAAAAAAAAAGGAAAGAATAAAGGACTGCATTGATGGGACTTTCGGGGGAATGCAAATGGATTCAAATTTTCATACATTCAGACAGAAACAAACCCGTGTTAGGACCCACTTTGCCAAAATGGATTCATTTCTTAATAAAACTCTGAGGGCTTGTGTGGTTCACTACATGCGGAATGGAACGGAATGCAACTTTAAATATGGTAGAAAAAGGATGGAACTTTATTGTTTGATATTAGGATTTTTGGACGTTAATATATTGTACTTTGGGGGTGTTGGACAATAATGCACCGGACTTTTTTCTTGGACACTAATATACTAAATTTTGGAGGAGGTGGATAATAATGCACTTGAAATGATTTCGACAATAGCAAACTCAGTGGCGGTCTTACGTGGTAGAAAAAATTAAAATCTTGACTAAACGAATGTCATGTCAGCAAATGCGAATGAGATTAATTTATTTTTTCTTAAAATAACATATAATTACTCCACTTTTGCCCTAACCCAACGCTGTTATTTTATTTAAAAGCAAATAAATTCATCTTTGATGGTTTGAACATGTGCTTACATGATATTAATTTTGTGAATATTTTATTTATTTTTGCTCCTCGGCCCGCCAGGTAAGACTGCCACCTAGTCCGTCATTGTCGGAATCGTTTCAGGTCCATTATTATAAACACCCCCAAAGTACAGTATATTATTGTCCAAAAAAAAGTTCACTGCATTATTGTCCAATACCCCTAAAGTATAGTAGAGTAGAGTCCAATAACCCTTGATATTATGTCTTTTGGTTCACCAAAGAAATGGAATCATATAATTCTTGTTGTTAGATTTATGGAAGTAAGCATTTAATAATAATAATAATAATAATATTATTATTATTATTATTATTATTTACTTATTTATAATTATTATTATTATTATTATTATTATTTAATATAAACCACAGTTAATATAAACATTTACATTTAAAATCAAGGGAGAGGGTTAATCGTCACCACCAACCTCCCTCATATTCTCCCTCCTCTTCTGTTTTTTTCTACTTTTTCTGTCATTGTCATTGAAGACCACCATCAAAAGCTGCTCCTCCAGACTTCTATGGCCGCTGCACTAAGCCTCTCCCCCACGATTGTAAACTCTCGTCTTCTCTCCCTCTTTATCCTCTGATTTTCTCTCTCCTCTAAGGACTAGGACCAACACCATCATTTTGTTTGTATGGACTGATTTAGGTCATAGCTTTGAATAAAATTTCTAACGAATCGCCACCATCTATTGTAATTGAAGACTATTTCATGACAATCATTAAAGCTTGAGAGTTCAAGCTACGTTTGATAGGTTTGGATTTCAAACAGATAAGGTGAAGAAAGAGGTGAAGGTGTCACCATTGACACGCCATACAGGAGCCGGAAAGTGGTAGGAATTTCATGTGGCAGATCTGTTCGACCCCCCCCCCCTCTTCTTTCCTTCACATTCTGTGCCTAGGAAATTGCAGTATGGGAACGTCTTTCCATTGTACAAGAAGCAAATGTTGATTCCATAAGGGAATGGGACCTGCACCAAAATAATGTATACAGAAACTTCACATATTTGGGTATCAAGTCCCATTCTTCAAGCACTAACCAAATAGGCCCTCAGCAACACATTAAGGTTAAGGCAAGGCCTAAACACAGGGATAGGAGGGCCAGCGGGTTGTACCCCCTAATTAGCTTTTTTCCCCCTCTTCTCCTACCCCATTTGTCTGCCCTGAGCCTATCGCTAACTAATCATCAGGGGCAATCTTACACTAACAATGCCAAGAACCTAAAGAAACAAATTATGGCCAACAGGTAAAGGGGGCAATTTAAACTAAAATCCCATCGTAGTTGCTGAAACTTATAGGAGGCAGCAAAGGAGAGAGCAAGAAATTCATCAAATTATCATAATTTTTTGTTAACAGTTACTAGGAAAGCCTCCAAGATTACTGAGTTCCGAAAGTAGATTGTGACCAAATGCGCAAATTTAGTATGTTTAGGTCATGGAACACTCATCCCTGACTACAGGGGTATAGAGTACTTACTGCCCTAGACAGAAGGCTTCCGAATTCAAAACAGTTATCCTATCTCTACAGTCTACACCCCCCATCCCTTCCTCCACCATTCCTCTATCTTTCTCTTTTTTTAATCTTTTTTTTTTTTGGTGGGGGTGGGGGTTGGTTGAGCAACGTCAATGTTTCACTAAAAAGCATGAAAAAGCAAATAATACCTAGCCAACACTAAAGGAGCAAGCCAACCGCAAATTATCCACAGTTATTGCCAATGCCATGAGCTAGTAGGAAACCAAAACTGTCTATTATGTAGATCCTGAAACTAGCATAGCTTTCATCAATAGATTGACTAAACAATGAAACCAGAATTGATACTTATCTACTGTTAATATATGTTTCCCGATTCCAAAATTAATTCAATACCCTCAAGCCAAATAGTCCACAGAATAGTATAGAAAGAGTCAGGGAATATCGTAAATGTGAAAGTAATGGAAACACGTAATAATATGTCTAGGAATAATAATATTAGTGTACTTTATAATAACTATACAGTTTCCTAATATAATTAAGATATTATAGTTTCCTAATTTGATTAGGTATATTATTATGCTAGCATCCTATTTCTATTAGGCTTACTAATATTAGGAAGGTTGTCTACCTTTAAATAAGGATTTTGTTCATAAGTAGGACCTATTCCCTCCACATCATCTAATAATCCAATTTGACATTTCCTCTTTACATCTACAAGATCACTAAATTGGATCTCTAAATAAAATATACCATATAAAGTATAAACTCTAATGCCAATATATTAAGGATTTTTGGATGCTAACATACTGAACTTTTGGGGTGTTGAACAATAATACACTGAACTTTAACCTTGGACAATAATACATTGTACTTTGGGGGGTGTTGAACAATAATGCACCCAGAACGATTCTGACAGTGGCTAACTCGGTGACAATCCTACTTAGCAAGTGGAGGAGATGAATTGGCCCAAAAATATTTAAATTTATGGCATGTCAGCTAATGCACACATAAGCAAAGGAAATCAACTTTGAAAAGAATAAAAAAAAAACATAAAATCACATTTGCTTAAACGTGTTTTCGTTGAGAGATTGTTGTTGTAGTTGTATAAAACCACCTATGCTTGTGTAGATTAGCTAACATGTCATAAATTTAGATATTATTTAGTCAATTTATCTTCTCGGCTCACCCCATAAGATCGCCTCCAACTTCGCCACCATCGAAATTATTTCGGGTGCATTATTGTCCAACACCCCTCAAAGTTCAATGCATTATTATCCAATACCCTAAAAGTTCAGTATATTAGCATCCAAAAATCCATATATTAATTAATTTGTCTATTTCATTTTGATCAAAAAGTCCAATTTCTTACATGGCAAGTGAAAATAAAAGTAAAGTAAAAGGGGTGAGTTGCTCAAGGTGATGAGCACCACATGTTCAAATCACGTGCCAATTCGTATAAAATATTGATGTATTGGATCTTTTCGCCCATGAGCTAAACTAGCGGATCACAATTCAACCAATGCAAGTGCTAGGCCTTTGTAGAACACTCTACATTAATTATTGCATATTGAATATTATCACCATACCCAGTTTTTCCTGGGTCAGACATTCGTTGGGTCGGACAAAATTTTTGTCAGCACTACACACCGCTATAGATGATTTCCTATACAAGTTCCGAAAGTTCCTTGTTTCCATATGATCTAAGTCTGTGTCCTCACCATGCTAGATAAATGAAGACTTAAGATAAGAATTCAATATCCACATGTTAGATTCAAGAGAAGAATTCAGCATCCCCATGTTGGATTCAAGAAAAGATTATGATCCTAGTGCATATTTAGTAAGAATTCATAATATTCAATCTACAATAATCAATGTAGAGTGCTCAGCAAAGGTCTAGCACTTACATTGGTTGAATTGTTATCCGTTGGCTTAGCTCACTGGCGAGAAGATCCAATACATCAATATTTTATATGAATTGGCACATGATGTGAACATGAGTTGCTCATCACCATGAACATCTCATCCCTTCTACTTTCCTTTTATTTTCACTTGCCATATAGGAAATTTGGACTTTTTGATCAAAATAAAAATAGGCAAATTAATTAATATACTGGCAGTAGAGATTACATGGTATATTTTATGTAGTGATCCAATTTAGTGATCTTGTGAATGTAAAGAAGAAACGTAAAATTGGATTATTAGATGAGGTGGAGGTAATAGGTGCTACTTACAGGCAAAACCCTTATTTGTAGATAGACAACCTTCCTAGTACTAGTAAGCCTAATAGAAACAGGAAACTAGCATAATATCCCTAATCAAATTAGGAAACTATAATATCTTAATGATAATAGGAAATTGTATACTTATTATAAAATAGAGTAATATTATTATTACTAAACATATTAATAACGTATTTCCATCACTTTCACACTTACGATATTCATATTCTATCTCCCTGACTCTTTTTGTACTATTCTGTGCACTATTTGGGCTTGAAGATATTTGGGTCGGACAACATTTTGCCAGAGCTAGACTTTACTATAGCTGATTTCCTAGACATGTTGCCAAAGTTCCTTGTTCCCTCATGATCCAACTCTATGTCCTCACCATGCAATACAAATGCCTTACAGGCACCGATTCTTCATCCGAATTTTGACATTAACCAAATTGACCAAATATTTGCACTCTATTTCTCTGTTATCTATTGTCTGAACCCAATTTCGATCCGGATTTAGTTCCATTCGAATTGTCAGACCTTGTCCAACCCAAAAAAAAAAGGGGGGTTTGAACCTCAATTATAGTCCAAATTTTGACATTGACCAAATTTGACCAACCCAAATTTGACACGTACCTGAATTTCGCCAATGCTATTGGAGTGTTGTCCTACCTTTGCATTTTCAGACTTCGAAAGCCACTACTCTGATTCTCATTGAGTTCCAAATTTTATAAGATTTTGAGCATTCAAGTGTCTTAACTTTGTTTGATCTTTATTCCCTTGTAATTCAACTTTAACCCGCGCAAAGAAGGAAAAACCAAATCAAGCTTAACACCATCGACAATCTCCCCCTGCCCTCTAAGCTTTCTTATCCTTTCACACACAATTCACACTTCAAATTAATTTCCTCAAACATTGGAATGAACAAATGTCATCCAAACTGAAGATTCCAGCTTCCTGACTCCAGAAACATTTACCTAAAACAGACAAATATCTGACACAGACAAAGATAGTTATTTGCATCATTAAGATCTTCCCACAGAACATAACAAAACCTGAATTGGAAGAATGGCCCTTTTCCATACAAAAAATAACATCTTCAAGCAACTCAATCCTATTTTATGCAAGAGCTATCAAACTAATATTTAAGTGCCTGGCAAGGATGCTCAATCTTAGACAATTGTCCCTTACCAGCCCAGCGCTTTATAAGTTTTCTTCATTTGAACCGTTGATTAGAAAGTAGAGATTTAGATGCATTGATGAGAAAGGCTATTGCTAATAGGAGCCATCGTGATTATTAACAATAGGCAACCTTAATGCAGCAAAAGAAAATTGTGAAAATAGACTCCTCCATCTTCAGGGATAATGAGCATACTTGCATAATAGATTACTGACAAACCTCATAGCAGTAAGAAGGACCAGAGTAGGTGAGACCAGGGTGACATCTCAAGAGTTAACTAGCAAGATAAATAAACCATAGTCAGGCTACCAAATTATTGTGCTACATCTCCATTCTCCTGTGATAAACTATGCCAGATTATAAATAATCAAACTCATACACATCCTCCAATCTTTACAAATAAGTTTAATGGCACTTCTTCCTTCCTTTCAGTAATCTACTCGAACATTCTGCATGGCTCCTTTGCAAGAGAATTAACTAAACCAAGACCTCACCACATGCTATCCTCCAATATTGTGTACCCCCATTTTGCAATATCTGATCCTCGAGAATTACAAGTGTACTCAGTAATAAATCAGCAGTGCAAGCTAGCCAATTACAGCACTTCAAGACAGATTTGGAACCAGCAAACCAAATTTGTCGCATGCATATCCCGATTAAGGATTCCACACAGATTGGTTCTAAGCACCGGGGGCCACAAGAGAAAAGAAAAATGGGGGAAAACAAAAATTTTGGAGCACAAAACGAACCCGATTGTTCCATCCCTACATGATTTAATGTTCTGTAGTTGAAAAAAAAAAGTTGAAAAAAGAGGATTTGAAACCACATTGCCGAAGCTTTGTCCCTTCATGATTTTAAGTTCTGTTTCTCTGTGGATGTTGTATGGTTGGAGTGGTGTGAAATTAGATTTTTTTTTTTTTTTGGATTCTATTGATGTTACCATGAGTTTGATTTAAGGGCATTTTTTATTTGCCCATTTTGAACATGGTAAAAATCCCCCCTGGTGTCCTCTCAAAACATTTGTTGATTAATGCCTCAATAATAAAGGCTCAGCCACATATTAAGATAAATGCACATTGTCAAATACAAGGGCCTGTTAGTACTATACCAATAAATCCACCAATATATGGATGTTCCTAGTTGCATGAATAGTTACCAGGAACGCTTCCTGGGTCGTTAGTCCCAGAACGCGGGTCGATAATTTTTACACAAATCTAGTCTAGTTTTCACTTCAGGACGCGGGCCGCAGGCGTATGTAGCGTTCCCGGTAACTATGGTTGCATGTATGAACCGAGTGCTTTAAAAAAGCACAAGTATCCAAGTAGCATGAAAAAGCTTCAGCAAAAGCAAATTGGAACGCTGATATAGAGTATTCAGGCAGATGTTTCACTTACTTGCTTGGCCAGTTTATCTAACTGCCGGCGAAACTCGTTCCGCTTCTGCTCCAGCATCTCCTGCTTTTTACGAAGTTCCTCCTTCAACAGCTCCAAATTCTCCATCTTTTTCTGAACAGGTGGTGGTGCCTTGGGGCCATTTATACTGATAGGCACAGAATCATTGCCTGCACTTACAAGGCTCTCTGGCGGTTTAGGCAACACCCCTTTTGATGCAGGATATTGAGGATTCTCCTTTCCTTTGCTAATAGCAGCTAGATGGGGTGAACCTGAACCAGTTGCTATATTGCGGGGAGTTAAAGAGACACTGTTGCCACCACTAGGACCCTCGTCCGCTATGCTATCTCTATTTGCCCACCATAGCTTAATGAATCGACTTCCCATAACAGCATCAGGTGCTTTTAGAGCTCTCTCTGCCTCCTCCCTTTTGGAGAACTGCACAAAGGCTCTTTCACTATTTGCTGGAATATAAATATCAATTACTTCTCCAAATTTTTTAAAATGTCCTAGAAGATTCTCTCTCTTGTTGTCTTTCAGAGGAATACAATTGACAAACAGAGTACGTTGTGCTTTTTGGGTTGGTTTCCTAACGTTAGAACCAACATCAGTTTGCACCTTGAAAGTTGAACCCACAGCTTTTTGACCAACATTGTTCGGCTTCCCAGGATGGGAAACTCCCTGTGCCCCTGATGCCTCAAGAATCTCTTTCGATCTACCTTCAGCATATCCTGAGCCCAGCGGCTTGGTCCGTGAGTCAAATTTCTCTTTTTGCTCAATCTTATTCTTTGAACTATTAAGTCTTCCCCACACAGACGAACTGGTGCTTTGGGCACCAACAGCCGCTCCACTGCTTCTAACTAGACGATCCGAAAGGTCAGCATCCATTAAGGGATCAGATTCATCATTATTGGACGGTTGCAAGCCAAGAGGTGGAGCTGATGCATCATGAACATCATTATTCCAAAGCGGTTGATCTGGATCATACACATCAGCTCCAGTTGCATTAACAGCACCAGAAAATGTCCCGTCCAAGCTCAGTGCATCATCATCCACAGCTGACTTGTTTGTCCTACTATGCAGAACTCTGTTGTTAATCATTGCATTTGAAGAAACAGCCGGCACAAATCCACCTCCAGGAGACGTTCCCATTAGATGTGCACTTGGGACAGACACTGGAAGGTTAAACTGTGATAAACTCTGCATATAAAGAAAATACACATGAGATACACACCCAGAATAACTTAAACAAAATCAACCATAAGAATACAAACTATAATTCTGCAAATAAAAGACAATTTGCAGAGAAATTATATAAGGAGGAGGTTGTTACTTGAATATCTTATATATTGAACAGACTTCATATGGCTACCTTAGAAGATCATAATAGGTCATAGTTTAGTTAACTTCTACATTGATGGGACAATAGATGAATTTTTTTAAAAAAACAATTAAAAAAACAACTCAGACATATGTTTAATACAGGACTTTTGGAAAAAACCAAAAGAATTTGAAACAAAGGATACCAACTGCTGTACCCTAAACATGATGTCACAGATAGATGGAATCACGTGCAGGGGACAGAAGTCAACAAATCCTTTAAAAAAAAATAAATAAATAAAAATAATGAAATAGATCTATTCTATGCTAACTTCAATAACATATCAAAGACACCTACAATACCCTACATGAAATTGTGCCCACATCTGTGTGAAATGGTAACACAGGCAAAATATTTTTGGGAGTATTAGCAACATAAGGTCGAAATTTGATTGCATGTATAATCATAAGCAGTGCAATAACACTTCTACATATAACCCCCTCTTAATAGGCTATTACTTATAAGTTACAGAACAGATAAGCAGAAGCAAAACCATAACAATTTGTATATATTCCAAAGAATAATGGAAATATATCAGCTACAGTCCTATCCTGTACAAGAACATCCGTACAAATAGATCACTCTGCCACAGCAGCTACTACATGAGAAATGGCTCAACCGCAACCCCAAGTCCCCCCCCCCCCCAACCCCCTTTCTCCCAAAAAAAAAAGGGGGGGAGAAGGGGGGCGTTGCTTGGACTCTCAATCCATTCAGGTTGGATAACATTCCTTATCTGTCGCATGTAGAAATAATGGTACAAACTAGAAGGCACTTTTGAACACAATTTGCAACATGATCAGTGAGGATGGATAGCCTAGAAATACCTGTACATCTTCAACGACAATACGATTGACACCATGCTCCATTGGGCACATATCACCTCTTAAACAAAATCCACGCTCCTCAAAATCTCTACAACGTTGACGCTGGATACCCATATTCAGTGGAGGATTCAGCTGTGATCTCAGCATTCCCGGCAAGCCAAGAGGATTGATTGCATCAATTGCTCCATTTGGAATTGGGGGCATTAATCCAAAACCATTCCATGATGCACTTGGTCCATTAGAGACATTAGACAATCCCCTTCCGGGAAACAAAGCTGAAGGAATAGAACCAGGGTGACCCATTTGTGATGCAACATCAATAGAACCAAACCGTTGGTAATCCCTACCTCTTCCTCTTCCAGGACCATGCTCACCAGAAAACCGGGAGAAATTTACCCCAGTAGGCCGCCTCTTGTCAAATTTTAGAAAGTCCCTATCTGAATTGTAATGAGATTGGGGATCATTTTGCCCATTTTCAAATGATCTGTTGCGCTTTCTGTAGGGCTGTGTCAAAGATGGCTCCAACGAATCTCTCTCTAAAGATTGAGACCTTGTTTCCCGTCTACGATGCTTATGATTGCGGTCATCATCATCATCATCACTTATTTCTTTTTCTTCAGGATCACTTGCACCATTAGGAGGAGAAAGACCACCAGACATTGGGGATGAACTATTCAGCTCCACCTCCATTCAGATTGATGTCAATATTTCAGCCTTGTTGCTTACACAGCATCTGTAAAAGCCCAGCACGGTGTTAGATGATGAAAAATTGATTGTTTGAGCTCTCCAACGACCATGCAATTCCGATGCATACTTCAAATTACATATTATGGCTGTTTTACCCCATATCCACAAACAAGACAATAACATGGATTCACATCTAAAGCAGCGCAGGGTGTGGGACATGTAGCTTATCTTAACATCAAATATAGAATAGCATAAGGAAAGGCTCCCTTAGAAAAAGAAACAAGACGATTCAACACGTCTCTCACTTTAGTCTCATTGAAACTAGGAACACGTACCTTATACAGTAAAATCCTATACTCACGAGGTAATTTCATCTTAGTTTACAATGGAAAACCTTGACCAATATTTATTCAAGAAACCTCAAGCAAATTAAGTTAAAGATGAATGAAAATGTCAAACGACAATGCAGCTAAAGCAGAGCAGCGCAATTAATATTTCCTATGTACTAAACTTGACAACACAACAGAATTAGTAATTACTGGACTTCACCTAATTACCCATAATCAGAGCAAAATAGAAACACATGATACAATATGTTAATAAATATTTATTCAATAAATTCTATAATTAAATATTAGCATACCCAAAATAATGAAAATAAAAGCCAACATTTCCAAAACTATATTGAAGTAAAAGCAAATCAAACCCAAACCCCCATAATCCAACGCCCAAGTGTGCAAGTCACAACATTCCACATGACCACCAGAAAGCAAGTTTCTACATACCAATTTAATTGAAATCAACGACCATCAACAGCTAAAAACCAAATAAACCTGAAGACGGTTCAAGAGGTATTTTACTTTTGTCCGATATAAGCTCAACATAAAAAGAACTCCCGAAAAGGGACTTATCCACGGGATGAGAAAGAAACATTGACCAACACATAACAAACAAAGAAACAAACAGTCCTTGCATAGATTTCACCAGAGCAAGAACTGAGAGATCTGAACATACGGGGTACAGAAGCCTAAACATTCCAGGTTCTATGCCATTCCCAATAGAAACCGTCATGAATTTGTGATGGCGGAAAATATAGAGGGCTCTGGTCTCCCAGAGTCTACATAGCTGACCATGCCCCAAGTCACTCTACCTCGCTTGACCCTAGCAAAATCCTCACTAACTGTCAACCTACTAGCAGAAACAAGTCGCACAACAAATTCACAATAGTGCTGAATGCTGCCGAATTCATAAATGGTGCACCATTTGACGAATATCCAGAGTAAGTTGCAAGTTCAATGAATAGTTTTACTTTCTCCAGCAAATACAGACACTTCCATTCAATCATACACACTTCAGAATGTCCGAATTATTATTTGTCAAGAATCGCCGATGACGAAGAAATTTTAGGTATTGGCGAAAATAATTTGGGAATCGGGATGTGTAGCTGACCCTGTTCAGACTAGCATTTCGAAATGGATGAAGAAAAGCAGTGAAATCTCAAGTAATCGAAGAATCGCATCAAAGAAAATAGGGATTACCGACAACTAGGTTTGAAGTAATCGAAGAAATTATGGATAGGGAGAATGAAACATACCGGGAGAAGAATGATAAAGAGAGTAATAAAGGGCGGAATAAGAGAAGATATAGGAGGGAATCGGAGTCGCCGGTGCCGGAGCTAGGGTTTGATGGCCGCTGGAGATGGTGGTAGTGGTGGTGGTGGTGGGGGAGCTTAACAAGTTTATCTGGCAAATATGCGAGGGCTGAGAGGGATCCAGGATCGAGAAGCTTCAAAATTATAAATCTTTGTTTTTCGATATTCGAATTTCTTTTTCTTTTTCTTTTTCTTTTTCTTTTTCTTTTTCGTCTATGGTAATAATTCATTTTCGTCTATGGTTATTGATTGGGGACCTGAGGTGGGAATTTCATTTTACACTCACTAATGGCTGTCGCCAAAAATCCCTATTATCTAAGGGGTCGTTTGGCATGCAATGGGAACGGGAATGGGAATTCATAATGATATGGAAAGGGGAATTCATAATGGGAACGGGAATTAATATGTCTTTATGAATTACCAACCTTTTTGTTTGTTTTGTGGTAATTCAAATTGGGAATAAACACACATTGACTAAAATACTCTTTTATTGATTTATGAATGTTTTAATAAATTGAAATGGATGAAAGGCCATAAGTGACACACATTTACTTCTAGAAAATCAATTATCTTATGAAAAAAATTTTAAAAAATTTAAGTTCATAAAGATTTTAAAAATTAATTAAACATCAAATATGAATTAAAAATTTAAAACAAGTATATAAATGTTCAAAGTATGGATGATTCACATCAACATGATAGACCAATATTTGACGGTTGCCATAAGATTCAATAACTCAACTGGGTTTACTAATATATTAATTATAATAAATATTTAATTAATAGAAGAAAAAGGCGTAAACCCTATCGCATTAGTAATATCTCAACCGAAGGATACGTAATAAAAATAAAATTTAATTAATATAAGCAAAAGTAATACTATGTTTAGGTGACGGTAGCCGGCAAGATTAACAATAAACGTGAGTTTTTATTTAACATAAGCAAAAAAAAATGAATAAATGTGAGTTTTTATTTTTTTAAATATGGGTAGTTTTCTCAGTGTCTATTACCACACCCCCCCATGGTAATACATTGTTGGGAATAGACCCCTTCTATTCTCATTCCCATTCCCTTCTTTTTTTTAATTACCATCAAACAAACATGGTATAATAGTATGTTTGGTTCTTTTTCGCGAAAATGATTCCTGAGAAAAATTTTCCCAGGCAAGTTTTTCCTAGAAAAATTTTATTTGGGAAAGAATAATTCATAGTGTTTGGTTTACATTTGAAAACATAGGAAAGTTTGTGGGAAAACTCATTTGAAATGTCCAAACTACCCTACATATGTTAATTTATAAAATAGTTTTTAGGGGCATTTTTTGAAACAAAGTTAAAAAACTTTTCCTTTCTCATGGGAAAAAAAAAACTTTCCCAAACCCTCCATGGGAAAAAAATTTCCCATCCCCTTGGAAAATTATGGGATCCACTTCAAAAAATTTCTCCCCTCATTTTACAAACAAAAATGAGATTATCAAGAATAATTATTAAATATATATATTCAATAATGACCCTCAAAAAAATTATATATATTCAATAATGAATGAACCAGTGTTGAATATCCAATGTGATGTCCATAAATATTGTTAGTTATTAAATATAGTAATTATCAAGAATAATGTCCACTAAATTCATTAAAATTAAATTATTTATTTTCGTTTATATTGATGTTAGTTATTAAATATAATAATTATCGAGAATAATGTTTGCTAAATTCATTAAAATTAATTATTTATTTTTATATATATTGATTATATATAGAAAATCTTGATTAAATCATTTATTTTCAAAAAATCTTTACATACTGGATCATTCATAAAATCAAACATATGTATTAAATATTTAATAATTAGAAGGATTATTGGACGCCAATAATACCAACTTTGGGAGTATTGAACACTAATAATACAGACTATTTTCTTGGACACTGGCAATACCAACTATCAACATATTTTTCCACCGACAGTACACCACCGAGTTGTTATGGTTTTAACTCATCGAAACATCACGTGGCTCCATAATGTGTGACGAGGAAGGCAAAATAGTGTCCACGTCAAAAATTTTCTACGCAAGCTCTGCCTTCTACGTCACGCATTATGGAGTCATGCCATTTTTTTATGTGTCAAAACCATACGAAATCGATGGTGTACTGTTGGTGGAAAATAGGTTGATAATTGATACTGTCAGTGTCCAAGAAAATAGTCTGTATTATTAGTATCCAATACCCCCAAAGTTGGTATTATTAACATCCGAAAATCCATTAGAAAATCATCATATGTGTATTAAATCAACATATGTGTCGTTAATTAGAATTGATTGATAATTTATTTTTAAATTTAGTATATAAAATTTATTGTGAATATGAAAATAAAATCAAGAAATATATGTTATAGTTTTGCCTTAATCTATATATTATATTAAAACAAAACAAACTCATCCAACGATTGACATGTGACACTCCATAAGAACTATAACTCATTAAAAGAAAAAGAAAAAATCACTTACTACACATTATTATACAACACATCATTATTATGACCGTTACAAATATCCTCCCAATTATATATATCTTTATTCTAATAATTATATTTTTTTTTGGACAAATCAATAAGATTTTTCCATTAACAAAACGAGTACATGAAACTCGGGCATACCCGAGGGGCCATACAATAGACCAGACCCAAGGTCAAAACAGGAGAAAACAAACCATGAGAACAAAACATTATCAACAAACCAAGCTCTAATAGAGCCTCAAATTAACATCAGATTTTATGAAAAGACAAATAACTGAAGGATCACGAGCCAGATTCTAATGAAGTCTTCTGTTCCGCTCGCTCCAAATGTGATATATAATGGTAGAGAATACCATCTTCCTCTTCTTATCACCAAACTCAGAATTAGACCAGTTTTGGCTCGACCACAGATCCCAATTAGGAGGGGAGCCAAACAAAGCAATCCAAGTCATTTCACCCACTTGCTTCGAAAATATGCAATCAAAAAACAAGTGAGAATTAGCCTCCTCATGGTTTTGACACAGGAAGCACCTGTTAGCTAGGTGGAATCCAAATTTTTGAATTCTGTCAAGTGTAACAAGTCTTCCTTTTGCTGATAGCCACGCTATGAAAGTGCATTTAGGTATACGAGTACTACACCAAATCAGATTATGCCATTGAACCTTGTTTCCATGATCCTTAATGAAGTCATACCCCAACTTTATCTTGTAAATCTTCCCTTCTAAAATCAGCTTTTGTAACAGGGGAAGGAGCATATCTCTAGCTTTGATTAGTCTGCGCCAATAGTAGCTAGCATTTTGCTTCACCTCACAAATTAAGATTGAGTCCTTCTTCATATAGATGTGATGGACCCAACGAATCCATAAAGACTCCTTGTTAACATGAATATGCCAAATCAAGTTGCCAAGAGTTGCGACATTCCAAGCGTGTGCATCCCGGATATTGAGGCCCCCTCCCTTTTATATAACAGCAAGTGTTCCAAGCCACTGGGGGAGATTTAGAATTCGAACCCGAAAGAAAACCTCTGCAAATTTTCTCAATATAAGTAATAACCTCCCTTGGGATAATAAAGACCTGAGCCCAATACGTATGGAGGGACATTAAAATATTGTTAATAAGCTCAAGTCTACCCGCATATGTAAGTTTCTTCACAGCCCATCCTTGGATTCTCTTTGTCATTTTTTCAATTAAGATTGCACAATCATGTCTATTAAGACGATGAGGCTTTATAGGAATACCCAAATACCGAAAAGGAAGGGAACCTTCTTTAAAATTCATCCTGTCCAGAATCCTTTTCTTGTTCACAACAACAACATTAGCGAAAATTACATCTGACTTGGATTTATTGAGGTAAAGACCAGTAGCAGCCGAGAAAGTTTCCATAGCACTAAACAGAATGTTTACACTCACAGGGTCTCCATGACAGAGCATAAGAAGATCGTCCGAAAAACATAAGTGCATCAATTTAAGAGAAGAGCAGAATTGATGGTGCCTGAACTATGTTGAATTGATTGCACATTTAATTGTTCTGTCGAGATAATCCATGAGCAAGATGAAAATTAATGGAGATATGGGATCGCCTTGCCGTAAACCCCGACAACTCTTAAAAAATCCATAAGAAGAACCATTGAAACCAACAGAGAAGCTAGCAGAAGAAATGCATGTCATAATAAGATCAACAAAATTTCATGGGAAATTCAATGCAAGGAGAAGGTTCCTCACAAAGTCCCAATCAACTGTATCATAAGCCTTTTGTATGTCAAATTTCATTAAACAGCTTGGTTGAGCCCCTTTGCGATTATAAAACCTCACTAGATCTTCAGCAATGAGAATGTTGTGTAGAATTGATCTACCCTTGATAAAGGTCGCTTGAGAAATATCAACAATATCAGCAAGAACCTCTTGGAGTCAATTACAAATAATTTTTGTGATGACTTTGTAAATCACATTGCAACAAGCAATGGGCCTCAATTCACCAACATTCTTCGGACAAGGGACTTTTGGAATCATAGTAAGAAGGGTATTATTGATTTCATAAAGTAATTTGCTTGAAGAAAATACACTTTACACAGCATTAACTACATCCTTCCCCACAATAGACCAAGCAGATTTGAAAAAATGGGCATTGAAACCGTCAGGACCAGGGCCTTTAGAACCATCCACATGGCAAAGATGATAGTTTTAATCTCAGCTTCTGTTACTGGACGAAGAAGATTAGAATGCACAGAATCACTAAGTTTCGTCCCTTGAGAGATAATATCAAATCTCACTTTGCCAACACAATCATGTTTAGCAAAGAAAGATTCAAAATGAGATGCTAGGAAATTACCAATGTCTTTATCATCCTGCAGAAGCAGCCCATCATTATTCTCCAAGGATATAATTTTGTTGTTTTAATTCCTAGACTTGATCATTGAATAAAAGAAAGCAGAATTCTTGTCTCCTTTTTTCAACCAATCAGCCTTGGTCTTTTGCTTTAATAACTTCATTGTTGAACTCAGAGAATTCTGATAAGATACAGTAGCCTCTTATGCCTTCTCTAACATTGAAGTATCTGATGGATTTTGTAAAAATAGATTCTAAGCAGAAATCATATTATAGTCATTCTGAGTCCTCTAGAAAATGTCACTGAAATCAGATTTATGTAACTTGGATAAAGGAGCCTTCAAAGCTTTCAATTTAGAAATGAGCTTGAACATTGGAGTACCTGACACATCTTGATTCCAAACATTAGCAATAATAGGAAGAAAAGATGGAGATTCAGACCACATTATTGCAAAATAAGAACCTCTTCTTCGGCCTATGAGACTAAGAATATAGATGAATCAATAACGGAGCATGATCTGAAATCCCATGAGTCATAGCCTCATAAAATATAGAATCAAAGAGGATTAAACCTTCTAGATTTATTAAAGTTCTATCAATGCATGAGAAAATCTTCTTGTTATGGCAAGTAAACCCGTTGCCTGTAACGCCCCGACTTTTGGGATGTTATTTAGCAATATTTTAATCCAATTAATCTTGATTTAGCGAAAGCGTATTTAAAAAGCCGAGAGCGCTACGCCGCTTTCTCAAGAGGAAAAGCAAGGCTTTTGCTATGAAAATAACTAAAAATAGAAATATATTTCACAAGGGAAAAATTTGGACAATAAAAAGATTGTTCACTACTATGAAAATATTAAAACGGGTGGTCAAATTAAAAAGGTGAGCCAACTATTAGTGCGAAACTTAAAACTAATAAACTATGTGACGACCTAATATGCTATATGAGATATCCTTGCCACGAATCTGCCTAAAATGTCCCGCTGATACCTAAAAACAAAACATTTGAAAATATGGAGAAAAATGAGACGGAGCTCAATATATTCGACACTGTAATGTAAAAACAATTTGAAAACAAATAATTTTATTGGGGCCCAGTGTAAATTCATTTTGAAATGAGGGAGAGGAGAATATGCTCAAACAGTTGCAGGTTATTATCTGAATGTGGAACCTTATCATATTTCAATAAAATAAACAGTAAAGACGACAGTAAAACAATTAAAGTAGCAATGACAATGACAATGAACAATAAACGACAATCAATAAATAATAAATAAAAATTATCAATGAACAATGAACAACAAAACAGTCAAAGGACAATGAACATCAATAAGTCAATGAACAATGATTTGATCTGAGATTCAGTACTCTGCAGTATACTGTAATCCCGACAATGCGCGCATGCGGGCCGATTAACCCCACATGAACCGGTATACCAGCATCAATGACCCGGGGACAAAGACTTGATCTGAGATTGCAGTACTCTATAGAATACCGCAATCCCGACAATGGGCGCACGCGGGCCGATCAACCCACATGAACCGGTATACCAGCGTCAATGGATAATTCACAAAAGACAATAACAATATTAATTAGTAAAATAGATAAACAAATTAATGGATCGGTCTACATGTATTAGTCATAAAACAATATTTAAAAACAATGAAAATAATAATTATTTCACTTTGATTAGAGTAGCTTATGTTTTTACATTTAAACAGTTTCGAAGGTTACAGTCATCGAAATATACCTGAGTTGACGGATAAAAGGAATAATAAATCCTCCCTTTAACTTGAAAAATCTGATTCGTAAAACTATAAATAAATAGTAATAATATTAGTATTAGGAATAATTAATTGAAATCGTTAGTAAAAATTGATATTTGAAAATCAGATTTGGAAATTACCCCAATAGAGATTATGGGCCACTAATATTATTTATTTGGGCCTGAAGGAAATAGTGAGAGGAAGTGTTGAATTGGGTCTAAAGAAGCCCTCCCTTTTCCTCTGCTTTAAACGTACCACAGAGAGAGAGAAAGGAAAGCAGGGGAGGGTGTTTTGGCTGGGCATGCGATGGTGGACGACGGAGCTAGGCGGCAGGAGGTGGTCGGACAAGTCAGAGGGTCGCCGACGAGGGAGAGGAGCACGACCACCGCAGGGCCATCATCGGTGGTTCAGGCCGAGAAACCCAAGAGGACAGAGGGGTTTTCTGGGCGATGGTTCGGGGTGTTTTGGGCGGCGATAGAGGTGTTTCCAGCGAGTTTTCGACACCCAATTGGTAAGTGTAATTTAAATTGATGAATTTGGGTTATGGGCGTCAGTGTTTGATTTGGTTTTTGGATGGTTATTGAGATGGATATGAATGAATTTTGGGGATGGGTGTGATTGATATTGGTGTGATTTGGTGGCGAAAATGGTGGTGGGTGGTGGTACTGGGGCAGTGAAGGTTCGGGCGGTGATGGTAGATGACGGTGGTGGTGATCTGGTAGTGTTGGTGGTGGACGAGGTTCACTGAGAAGATGAAGATGATGGTGATGAACGAGAAAGAAGAAGATGGGAATTATGGTGATGGTGTTTGTTGTTGATTGGATTATTATTTATAGTAAATTTTGTAGGTGGTATAGCTTGGATGAGTCACCAATCTAGGTTTTGCTGTCAAATGGAGAGAAGAGGAGCAATTTAAATTTGCCATGAAAGTTGAAAAAGGAAACCATTGTTGAAGCTTGAAAGAGGAAGATGAGAAATATGATAGGATGAGGTGGATGGTGGTGGAATTCACTTTCTCAAAAATCAAGTAAAAATATTTACTAATTGTATTTTATAAATCCATTACTAAAATGTGTGAAATGAGGAATATAAAATAATAATACTACTTTGATTATATCAAAAGTAAATTAAAGTAATATTTTCATAAATATTATTTTACATAAAATATGAAAAATGTGCATAATGGATTAATTTATAGAAACTACAATTAAAAATTAATTTATAGAATATGAAAAAAATGTGTAAAATATAAAACACTATTATTATTTTGTAAATTAAGAAGTAAAATATGGAAAATGTGTAAAATAGACTAACTTATAAAATTCAAAATTACAAGCTCCAATGTAATTATTGAAAATACTCATAATTGAGTAAATATAATTAATTGAAAAAAAATTAAGGAGATTTAGCTAATTAAAATAGATAATGAATCGTAATTGAGATTAAGATTTTAATTAGCATAATAAATCTAGTTTAAAACAATACGGGGTGTTACATTGCCAGTACGTTTCACCTCGTTGATTTGATATGTGTTCATAAACATTTTGAAATCCACAATTTCCTCAGCAAAAATTTGAAAGCCCGAGCTAGATATGAAGAGTTGGTTTTGTTGGATGAAAGACGACTCCGTGCTCTACATAATATCCAAATTTATCAGAGTCGGATTTCTCGAGCATTCAATAAGAAAGTCAAAGATCGGGATTTAGCAGAAGGAGATCTAGTATTGCAAGAAATGAGAGCAGCACGTCAGGATCCTCGAGGCAAGTTTGCCCCAAACTGGAAGGGTCCCTACATCGTCATTTCTGTCACTCCAGGAGGCGCTGCCCGATTAGCCACGCCCGAGGGAGAGGAGCTCACTTAGCCTGTGAACTTGGATCAGTTGAAAAGATATTATGTTTAAGCCTCTAAGGGTTGGTATCCTTAGCTACTTAGACATGCACTATCTTATAAAAGCAAGCGACCGAACTGCCAACAAGCCACTTGCTTGTGAGAGAAAAAAAAAGGAAAAAAGAAAAGGAAAAGAAGAGGCTGACTTGAAAACCTTTTTGAGGCAGGTCAGGCAAAAGGAGAGTATAAAAAAAGAAAAAAAGAAAAAGAAAATGAGAGACTAACTTGAAAATCCTTCGGGACGAGTTAGCTAAAAGGAGAGAATAAAAGTGTTGCAGCCGAAGTTGTGCTTTTGAAGGACGAGAAGAAGAAGAATATGGCTTGTGTTA
Organism: Portulaca oleracea; assembly: GCA_029582165.1. Taxonomy (NCBI): domain Eukaryota; kingdom Viridiplantae; phylum Streptophyta; class Magnoliopsida; order Caryophyllales; family Portulacaceae; genus Portulaca; species Portulaca oleracea. The sequence goes on along the minus strand of CM055878.1, from coordinate 3,958,087 downwards.
ATCATTGTAAAACATAAATGTAATACTTTACTAATTATATCAATAAAAAGAGTACACCTTTTTAATACATTTTGTTTTATCAACTTTCTAAAGGAAAAGCATCAAATAAAATATATAGCACACACGCTTCTTTCATTTCATTTCTTTCTCTCCATCCTACTTATTTAAGTATTAAGTCTAGTCCTAGTTGAGTTGGAGTCGGTATAGGCCCATTAGTGCTCATTTGGTCGGATTTCCTTGTTTTTCCTTGCTTGAGTGCGTCTCTTCTTTAGATCCCGACTGAGGATCATTAGCTACGATGATACTTTTCAGCTTCGAGATGTTTCGAAGAGGTGAGCGCGACGTTCTTTCACGCCAATTGATAGCGCCAACAATAGTAGCAAGCCAGCTACGATAGGCATTCGTCGAAGTAGTGGAGATATGGTTAGGAGCAGGTGCTTCCTTTTTAGCCCGTTTCTTCTAGTATTTGATCCACGATTCAATCACCGACCCTTGGAGATGGGTAAGGTCGGGAATCTTGCACGGAGGAAGGGGAATGTCTTGAGGATGCCCCATTTGCCGCATGACTCGATCAGGGAAGTAGTATGTAAGCTCCGTGAGGCCAAGCAGAGTGATGTGGGCTGCCTTACAAGAGTGGCTCGAGAAGTATGGCACTTTCCACCATTGAACCCACCAACGGATTTCCTTGTGGTTCTTGAGAAAAATGACCCATTCGTCAAAATTATGGCGGGTGTCGAACTTCCTTTTGTGTTGGCAAAAGTTTGCTAGTTCCGAAGAGGTGATGGGAGAAAGGACCATGTCTAAATGCTCCGTAAGCCACATCTACAGATGGAAGGAAGAAAGTGAGAATTTTGGTTGCATAAAATATATATATATATATATATATATATATATATATATATATATATATATATATATTACAACCAAAGCAAAAAGAAAAGAAAAGTCGACACATGATTCCACATGAACCACTCGAGTAATCCATGCAAAATCAGAGAAAAATAATATAAAAAAAAAGAAGGAAAAAAAGAGAAAAAAAAGAACAAAAGAAAGAGAAAAAGTGTCGATACTCACTTGAAGAGCGAGGGGACTTCCGCGAAAGGTCTGCTTTGTAGCCCATGGATCGAGACCGAGGAGGGTCTCCGCAATCATCATCGGAGCACGATTAGAACCCCGGGACATCTCATCTACGACGTGGATGAGAGAGATAGGTGCAAAACCCGAACCATCGTGATAAAATAAAAATTCGGATAGAATGCAAAAGACCAAACCTCGCACTCGCAACGCCGGGTTGAGCCTAAGCGCCTCGGGTGATTGGAAGAATTCCACTAGAGCTTGCAAATTGACTATGTCACCAACCAAGATGTGTCCTAATGCTCGATGATTGAAGTTCGTCAATTCCTCGAATTTTTCGCGATGGTTGTGAGCAAGAGAAGGAGTTGTTGGCGGAGCATAAAGATCGAACTTGAACATGCAAGCCCACTCTTCAGGAAGAGGGCACAATTCATTCCAGGAGAAGCGAAAGACATGGAACTTAGGGTCCCAAAAGGTCAAGGTCGCTTTAAGAAACACCCAGTCAATTTTCACTTGCTTTAGGCTCAAAATCAAAGAAAGGTTGTAGCAAGTGAGGAGCCGTTTTTCGGGTTTAGTGGGATTGTTCATCTACGAGTTAAGTTTTCTCTTGAAAGCCATGGTTGGGATGAGAAAATAGATTGAGAAGAAATGAGATTGTGGTGAATTCTCAACAACAAGGCATGCTTATATGGCCTCGGCAATACACTGTACACGGTTGGCCAATCAGATCCTAGGGGATATACACAGCGTCCGACAACACGAATCCGGATGAACCACGGTGCCTGTCACCGCGTATAGGCCGACCGACCACCAGGGAAGGGGGATGAACTCGTTTGTGAGTTCACACCCCTACGTGCATGCATCCAGGAAGGAAAAAACGCGTTTGTGCATGGCTCCTACGTGTTTGTATAATATTTATTCTTCCTTTATTCTTTAGTGTAAAAATGTAATTTTATCTCCTTCCCCTTTTAGGTTTAGAAATTGTATTAAGTATAATTTCTTTTGTACGTTATTCTTTTTCTTATTTCTTCCTTTGTAAACAGTCAGAGGTTGACCTAAAAATGAATAAAAATGGGAGTTTGCATGTCGCGTCATTAGAGAGTCAAAATCAGCTAAAATCGAGTTTGTCTGATTGCATCTTAACTGCGCATTTCCTTACTACATGGCATTTCTTTTATATTGCATAAAAATGAAAAGAAGGGAAAGCCTTGCCGCAATGCCTAGAAGTTCCCACCAAAACCACCGTTGCCAAACAAGCTCCTGACAGTCGCATCAGCAAAAGAGTCCGACTGTGGATCGTCCTGAGTACCAGAAGGACCGGACAGGAATTGGCTGGAAGGCGTACCAGGAAAACCAGAGCCTGGATAATCCTGGATGAAGCCAGGGGGCTGACTGTAAGGGACAATAGATTGAGCATGATACTGAGGCGCCCATGGACTAGGCACTCTTTCCATTGAACCTTGGAATCCACTAGATTCCAAACAGTCTTCCACCATGAACTCCTGGATATCAGGAGACCTTCATCGCGAAGAGCTGGCACAAGGATCGCGTGGTACACTCATCAGATCTTGATCCCTGCGCCTAGATGGTCCTGCTCCTGGATCTCCACGAAAACCTCTACTACCTGTTTCTCCTGGTGAGGAGTGGCGAGGAGGACGTCTTGACGAGCTCCCAGAACGTGGAAAGCTCACATGGGAGTGGGCCTCATTGTCTTCATCACCAACAGCTGGCATCGGACCCCGATATTGGCCATTTTCGAAGTTCTGATCAATGAACTCCCGAGCCGTGATGCCTTCCCGTAACAAAACACGGATGTGGGCATACGCTTGCTGCACAGAAGGAAGATCCATAAGAATCGAATGGTGCAAGATAAAGAGTGGTCAAGTATGCAACTCACCGGGTTTGCATCAAAGAACTGCAGTACTTCATGATCGTTGGGCACGAGCGGGATGAATCCGAACAACATATCTTCACCCTCCGCCTGCTCAGGTTTCCTCTGCATGCTAGTCTAGAAGAGGATCATAATATCCTCCCAGCTACAGAAGGGCAAACACCGTCAGGATGCCAGAAATTCACAATTAATACAAAAACGGAGGAAATGCTAAAACCTGAGCAAAAGCAAGGCGTCCTCTATGCTGAAGAGCCGCTTCTTCCAAGTTATCCGTCGGTACCACAAAATTGATCGCTGGTTCACCAACCATCAGCCGAGCTATTTCATCCACCGCCAAGGCTTGCCTATCAAAGATGAACTCGGGAGGATCCATGGGAACCCTTGGAGGCCATTCCCCCGTATGCTGAAAGAAGAAGCGTTCCCCCAAATAGAAAGTGAGACCAGAAGGACCTTCCAACAACAAGCGACGCTCGCTTGCTTCCCTTGTAAGGCGCATATCATAATGAAGGTGCTTCGCCTTGTATCCATTTCATGGGAATCGGACAATGTCCTCCTGCAGCAACAGTTGTCACCAAAGGCACGAAAAGAGAAAAGACAAATAAGGAAAATGCAAGACATACCGGTCTGAGGTTGTCAATAATCCTCCTAAGTATGTCAAATCCTTAAAATGGACTTTTGACCGATGGTAACCTGATGCTTCTGACCATCGCCGAGCAGCTAGAACGCGCATATCGCCGTTGTTGGTTCCACCAACTACAGGCAGGAATAGGCCATAACCCACACCTGCACACCAGGAAAGGTTCTTAGTAAAAAAGAAATTTACACCTTACAAATTTCTAAATAGAAAAATCTCGGAGCATACCTCCAAGACTCGCCAAAGGCTGCTCCGCAGGTTGAGCCTCTTAGCCTCTGTCGCCCTTGTACGCGCCACTGTGTCACAGCCGGTGGGTCGGCAGGCAACTCGCATTTCTCTGACCAAATGGGCATAAGTAGCAGCCGCCAGTTGAAAGATCTCATCTCCCTGAAATTCAGGAGATGATGCGCCCAGGAGAAAGTAATGGTGTCTCCGCGGTTTGCAAAAATTGTTGCATTGATAAAATGCACTAGCACAATGAATTGGCGCTGAGGAAGAGGAAGGCTCTCAAACCTTCACTCTTTATAACGGCTGCCAGATGCGTGTACCGTAGGCCGCCAATTCGTCTCGTCAACGCGATAACAGGTTGCAAAAGTGCATGAACGCGAGGATCAACATCCTTCTGAAACTCCAGTAGCTGGCCGCCCCAGCTAAGACCTGTAATCATCACGAAGTCGAAAGGAGTAAGCATCATCTCCCCAACTGGGAGGTGAAACAAGTTCGTGGTATCCCAGAAACGCTCCACGATAGCTCGACCGTATGTCCTCTTGTTGCTGCGGATCTTCCATGCCCTCAAGCAGTTTAGAAAAGGGCCAAAACCAGCATCCCTCATGACGCTCGAATAAACTGCGCCCACCTTCTCATGGAAGGACAATGTTATTACACCCTGAATACTCTCACATGCCTTGAAGGAGTCTTCATACAATAAGGTCAAAAGAAGAATCTAAGGTGTAAAGTACTTTAAGCAAAATTCAAGGTGACTAAGGTTTCTTTAGGATTCAACTTAAAGTACTGTAGTAAATAGCATGCAGAGCAACTGTAAAGGTGAAACATGCTATATGAAGGAACATACCGAGTCATGAGAAGTTGAGAACAAAAGAACCATGCGTGCTCGTCTTGGCGAAAGACCAACTGAGCCAGAATGAAGTCCCTGCTAGGATACTCCCGCTGCACCGTCCTTACATACGGACGCTCTTGAACCACTAGTTGAGTAGCACATCTGCGACCCCTCCGAAAGAAATTCATACTCATATGAAGAACTTCAAAAACACCCAATAGATTTTCTAGAGAGAGAATGGGAAGTCAAGATGAAGATCTTGGATTTAGAATGATGTAGTAGCACCTAGTTTAAGCCCCATTTATAGGCAAAATAAGTGAGCTCTCACTGCCACGTGTCAGCTCATCACTGGTTCCCAGCAGAGGCCGATCGGCCTACAAGACCAAGCACAATAATTGCGTTGAATGGTCTCCTGCATAGCCTGCAAAGGCTGCATTGTACGAGCCAAAAGATTCCTTCCCAAAGCATAGGCCGGTCGGCCTTGAAGAGAGGGTATTTTGTCCTCTTTCTCCTTGCCCATTCCCAAGGGCGTGTGTCCTTCTCAAAGCCATGCATGAATGAGCCAAGGCGTGCCCAATAAGAAGAGGGTGCTCTCTTCAAAGATCAAAGTGTCCATTCCCCAAAAGGGAACAAGTCCCAATGACCATGTAGCCACAACCCGAGGTAAGTTTCTCGGGTTCAAATTTATAATTCATCAAAACTGACAAAAACTATTTTTGTATTCTGCAGGAAAACAAGGGCCACGATCAGTGAAGTCCCTCGGCATATAATTGCCATCATCATCATCATCATCATAGTCATCATCATCATCATCATCATCATCATCAATCTTGAGCCACTGGCAGAGTTTCGATGAAGTCTCGACAACCAGGGCCATCGGCAAAGTTTCGATGCAGTCCCAATCCTGAGCCATCGGTAGAGTTTCGATGAAGTCTCAACCCTCAGGCCATCGACATCGCGATCGATGAAGTCCTTCAGCATTGAACATGCCAACAATCATCAACATCGACACCGGGAAAGACTGGAACCGACATTGGGAAAGACCAGAAAATCAACCCCAAGAGCCATCGGCATCGCGACTGATGAAGTCTCTCCAGCGAGTAGAGTGTATCGTGGTTTTTGTACCTCGGTTTTGTCGTTCTCTCTCAAGGAGCTAGTGGCCTTGGTCATAGAAACTCGGTCTAAGGTTGGGATGAGATTGCTAGGGTAAGGATATCGGTTTAAAGGGGTGACAAAGCGAGAAACAAAGCTAAGGTCGGTCAAGGAATGGAAAATGGGCTTCGGAGGATTTTCGGGATGCAAACGGGAACTAGGAGATAGGTTTCACAACAAGAAAGCAACAAGGAAGGAAATCAAGTGGCCATTCCGTTAGAAAATATCCACCTGGCTTCCTCTTTCGAGGATAGTCCGGATTAACTTCCCCAAAGTCCACCACGGACCCAGAGGGTTGAAGAAACGGAATTCCCTAGTTAGCCTCTATTCACTTTCGTGAGTAGAGTACTATCTCAATTCCAACCTTCCAACTCAAGTGTTGGATGTGTTCGGGGACTTTCGGACCCAAATACATCCCACTTGAGGGAAGGATTGGAGTGGGAAAAGTGATTTCTCAGCTAATTACTCACTAAAATTGCTAACCCATACCTAATTACCCATTCACACCCTTAATTACCCCCTAACCCATAGGGTTTCTAGCCACTTATCATGATAAAAACTATGCTAACAACATCCAAACCAACCCTAAGCATGATTTCTATCAACAACAAACACAAACCAAGCAAGAACAATGAAATAACAAGCAAAGCAATTAGATAACAAGGAAAGTAATTAGCAAAGCAATTAATGGAAGAGTCAAGGGAAGAGAAAACTTATTAAAATGTTATAGATGAACAAGGAAAAGCAATGGGAATGATAATCCAACAATCTCTCAATTGTTTGAATCTTCAATCCTTGAATCACACCAAAAATCCACCAAAACCCTAGAATAATTAAGGCTAATCTCTCACTAAAACTCACTAATACAAAGTTGGAAATAGAGTCTAAGTAACTAGAATTGGGTCCCCAAGATAATCGTCAAAAAGGGATATATATACAAGGCAAAACAGTTGGCCAAAACGTCGTCGCACAAGCCAAAAACATCGCGCAGAATTGGGGAGACCGCAGGTGCGGTCTCTGGCTGTCCAGCGAAATCTCCCAGGCGATTTTTGAGCTTCGTGAGATCGCAGGTGAGGTCCTGGAGACCGCAGGTGTGGTCTTCTTCTGGACCAGGAGGTCGCGGGTGCCACCTATATGGTAGCGGGCGCTACCTGCTGGGTAGTAGGTGCCATAGATAAGGTAACGGGCGCTACCCTGTGAAAACCACAAGCGATTGTTCTGGCAGCCAGGGGTAGCGGGTGCCACGCCCAGGGTGGCGGGGGCTACCTTGCTTGTCTTCTTCCCTTTGCCCAGCTGAGGTAGCGGGTGCAACGCCAAGGGTGGCGGGGCGACCCTCCTCTTTTCTTCCTTTTGTTCCTTCCTTCATTCCAAGGCATGTAACGCTTGCTACAAGGGTCGTAGCGGGTGTTACCTCACTGATTTGCACCAAATGAAGGGAAGGTGGTCTCGGGTCAACTCCGCCTCGGCTCTCGGTTCGGCTCGGCTCGGGAAATCACCAAAAATCCTCTAAAATGGCCGTTTTACCTCGTTTTTGTGTAAAACGCCGAAACCTACAAAATAACCTAAAACATACTAAAAAGCCATGAAAATAAACACGAAACGAGTCAAAAACCTAAGAATTAAGGCGTTATTTAGACACAAAATTGGGTCTAAACACAGAGCATCATTCTTGCTCGAGATCACCGATCAGCGCAAGTTCGCCAACCGCGACACAAGACCTAGCTTCAAAGTGTCAGCCCACATCTTCAAGTAGGATGTCATCAAACTTCCGAGATCATGTCAAGTAGGATGTCATCACACGTCCGAGATCATCTCAAGTAGAGCATCATTCTTGCTCAAGATCACCGATCGGCGCAAGTTCGCCAACCGCAATGCGGGACTCAGCTTCCAAGCATCACTCTAGGCTTTGCACTCGACAAAGTCATATCCTCAGGCTTTGCATACCAAAGTCATATCCTCAACCGATGTCCATCAAATCAAGACTACTTTGATTCTCGTCCTATCTTCGGACTCAATGAAAGTGGGGGCTCCTGTAGACATTGGGATTTTGACACATAAAACAATATAAAAAGAAGAGCAGAAGAAATAAAAAAAGATTTAGTAAATACATGCATTTTACATGTATTTGTTCACCTAAGGTCACATGCATGATCACATGTGGTCCATCCTAGCTACATGCACATTTTTTATATAAAAATGGAGCCATGCAAACCCTAAAAGCAAGCACCAGAGGTCGCGAGATCGAGTCCTCACAAAAGCACTCACAAACACTCTCAAAAGCTAAATAATATATGCTCTCTCCATCCAGTGTGAAGCTGCATTTCCCTAGGCAGATTGGCTTCACACTCCACCGTCCATGCATGCATGGATGAAGCTGGTGACTCCCCCCTAGCGTAGTGGCCGAACGGCCTACACACACCAACCACACGTGGTCAATTGACCACGTACTGCCATCCACTCCAAGTTCACCCCCTACTGCCTTAGTGTTTTGTGCCTAGCCGGAGATTACTATGTGTGTGCATGCATGCATATGTATCTCCACTCTCTCATTCTACTATAAATACCTCCTCTTTTGAAGCTAAACTCAATCATCAAATCATCCTTTCTCCCTCTTTACTCAATCCTCACTTCATCTCATTCTCATACACTCACCAATTCACTCTCAATTCTCTTATCATCCATCTCTCTAATCTCCGCTTCTTATACTTTCATATTCATCTCTCTTATCATCCTAGTCTATCATCTTTCTTATCACCATTATCTTTCTAATCTTTCCATCACAAAAAGCCTAAACACATATCCTATTCTATCCATCCAAAACTCCACAAAAAACCCTAGCCTAAACACATCCTAAAAACTACAAAAAGAGCCTTATTATTCCCCTCTTAACACCCCTTTTCTTATCATCTTTCACCACCTTTTTCTATCATTATCTTGGCACTTGGAGAGGAAAGTTTCAAGGCATCAAAGAGGATTCATCAAGCATTCAAAGGCTAGGCAAGGGCTTCTTCCCACAAAGTAGCAATGTAAGCTCCTAAGTGTTCTTCTTTTCTTGTAAATAAGTGTATATTTATACTTTTTATCTTATATTCCATTCTTGTTGCATGATTCAATGAAGTAATTTTATAAAGTATTCCTTCAATTCCCTTCCAAACCTTATTAAAAGCACATTCTTAAGCTTTTAGTAGATTCTTTCCTTTTGTGAGAGGCGAACTCTTAAAGTTTACTTTTCGAGTTCGTAACCTTACCCCCGAATCCATTCTTGGGTTTCGCAGGTGGAGTCTTTCTTTCTTTCTTTTGGTTTTGTCTTGCCTTTTCCATTAAAAAGTCGGGTGGCGACTCTCATTTCGAATTAAAATACATCGAGGATTGCATAAACTATGGTTTACATGGTTTTACAATGTATCGATGCAACTTTAGGGTTTTTCTTTCTTATATTTCTAAATAATATTTGCATAAATTGCTTTCTTCCGAGCCTAACATTTAAATGAGCAAATTGAGTTAAATTTAGAAGAGTTTGGAACAAGTGGATGTTCACTCTTAAAGATTTAATTCAAGGACTCATAAAATGCACAAGTAAAGGGAAAGTGATTTTACAAAATATTATTCATGAAATACAAGTTTGATTTCCTTAAGGAGTTTTTCAAAGGTTAAACCCCAGCACAAATCACCGAATCACACCCCCAATCCTAACGTGGACGTTCGGAAGCCCGAATGGCGAGGAAAAATGACCACAATGGGGCAAAAGAGTGTCCCATCCTGCTTTATTTTTGTGAATCAGCGCTCTCAATAGGACTCCAAGTGTTCTATTAGTAACCTCTGTTTGTCCATCAGTCTGGGGATGGTAAGTGGTGCTGTATTTGAGCCGTGTGCCCAATTTCTTCCACAAAGTCACCCAAAAATGGCTCAAAAACTTGGTGCTCCTTTGTTTAGCACTTCTGATCTGTGGCGGATCAGGTACTGCTGCATGTACTCTACCCAAGCTGCATACCTAGGATTGAGCTTGTGCTGCCCTTGAATGAATTTCAAGGCTTCATGATCACTGTAAAGTATGAACTCACCTCCAATCAAATATGATTCCAGTGCTATAATGCTCTGATGATTGCACATAATTCCTTGTCATAGACACTATATTTCTTCTTTGCATCATTGAGCTTCTCACTAAAATAGGCAACTGATCTCCCTTCTTGTGACATAACTGCTCCAATTCCAACTCTTGAAGCATCACATTCCACTTCAAAAACTTTGCTGAAGTTGGGCAGTGCTAATACTAGGGCTGAAGTGAGCCTCTCCTTAACTTCTTCAAATGCTCTTTGTGCTGCTACAGTCCAAATAAAGGACTTTCCTTTCACCACTTCAGTCATTGGTGCAAGGATTGTGCTGAAATTCTTGACAAACCTCCTGTAAAATGATGTCAGGCCATGGAAACTCCTAACCTGCTGAATTGATGTAGGAACAGGCCATTGCTTGATGGCTTTGATCTTCTCCTCATCAACTGGATTCCTTCTGTTGTGACAATATATCCCAGGAAGGTCACTTGTGAGGTAAGGAAGTGACACTTCTTGAGATTGCCATACAATTGTTCCCTACTGAAAATCTCTAAAACCTCCTGCAAATGCTTTACATGTTCTTGCTCAAACTTGCTATAAACAAGAATGTCATCAAAGTAAACCACAACACTCTTGCCTATGAGTGGCATTAAAACCTGATTCATGAGTCTCATGAATGTAGATGGGGCATTTGACAGGTCAAAAGGCATGACCAACCACTCAAATAAGCCTCCCTTTGTCTTGAATGCAGTTTTCCACTCATCTCCCTCATAAATCCTTATTTGGTAATATCCACTCCTCAAATCAATCTTAGAAAAGACTGTTGACCCATGTAACTCATCCAGCATGTCTTCAAGCCTAGGTATAGGGTACCTATACTTGATTGTGATCTTGTTAATAGCCCTGCAATCAATGCACATTCTCTGACTCTCATCTTTCTTAGGCACTAACAAAGCTGGAACTGCACATGGACTCAGACTCTCCCTAATCATTCCCTTCTCCAATAACTCATCCACCTGCCTCTAAATCTCATTGGTATCTGCTGGTGTCATCCTATAAGCTGGCATATTAGGCAACACTGATCCAGGCACAAGATCAATTTGTGCTGGATATCCCTCTTTAGTGACAAACCAGGTGGCATCTCCTCAGGAAAAACATGCTGATACTGCTGGAGTAAAGGTAGGAATAAGGAGTTGTCATTTTATGGGGTTGGAGTTTCTTCAAGGTCTAAAAGGATTAAATCTTTTTGTGTGCTATATTTATGCTGGTCAGATAATAGCAACTGATCAAGATTTGGTTCAAGACATAGGTTTTTGGATTTTTTGTGAGCTGTGAAGGTTTCATGGGGGTAATGGTAATCTTTTTGTGGTTCAAGGTAAGGGTATATGTATTGGCTCTCCCACAATGGCTCACTGATCTATCATATAACCAAGGTCTTCCCAAAAGCAAATGTCAGGCATCCATAGGCAAAACATCACACCAGAGCATCTTTATATGATTGACCAATTGAAAAATTCACAAGGCATTTAGCAGAAATTTGGATACCTTTCCCTGAACTGAGCCACTGGATGGTGTATGGAGCTGGATAGGGCTTGGTAGCTAGGTTCAACTTCTTCACCATGGTGCTGGATGCTGCATTGGTACAACTTCCACTGTCTATGATCACTGAAGAAACCTTCACTCCAACTGTGCACCTTGTGTCAAAGATATTCTCCCTTTGTTCTTCAGCTTCTTCTACTGCTGTGCTGCTTAATACCCTTCTAATCACCAACATTTCTCCTTCATCTGGACCCTCTTCTATGACATCATCATAGATAGGATCATGCTCAGGCTCCTCATAAGCTTGTTCTTCTTCTTGCACATATGCAAAGTCAATAAACAAGGCTGCTTGGTACTCAGCAAGAGTAACCACTCTCTTATTTTGGCATTCTGAGGCAATGTGCCCCAGGCCTTGACACCTAAAACATCATCTCTCATTGAATGTCCTTCCTGCAGTGGCTGGGGGTCTTTGGGGATTGGTTTGGCGCTGTGTTTGAGGTGGTTTTGGAGGTGGGAATCTGTTTTGTGGTGCTTAGGATGGCAATGGTCTAGGGGGTGGATTGTAGGCTAGTTTTTGGTATGAGTAGGGCTGTTTTTGTGGATAGGCTTTAGGTTGGGACTTGGATAGGTACTCTCTGGACCTATTCTTTCTTTGCTGCTCCACTTTATGAGTCTTAGAGCTCAACTCTTCTAGGCTAAAGTAGGTTTGAAGCTCCACAACATTTTTGATGCTGTCATTCAACCCTAACAAGTACCTCACCAAAATCTGCACATCATTCTCCTTCAAATCACACCTCCACAACATATGCTCAAATTCCTTAGTGTATTCTTTCATAGATTTTCCTCCCTGAACCAACTGATGCAACTTGGAATAATTGTTCTGCATATAATTCTCAGGTAGAAACTTCTCCTTCAGCTTCTTTTTCATTTTTTCCCAAGTTCTGATCTTATCCTTCCCAGGTTTCTCCACTCTCCTCTTCTGCAAATTGCTCTATCAGATTGAAGCATATCCCCTCAGTTTGAGAGCTATAAGCTTAACCTTGTTCTCATCAGATACTTCTTTAAGATCAAACACCCTTTCTATGGTCTACAACCAATCAAAAATACCTCAGTATCTAAATCTCCCTTAAACTCAGGTATCACTACTTTGAAATCTAATTTTTCCACTCTCTTTTCTTCCCTATCTTCCCTCTCTTCTCTATCACTTCCTCTTCTAAGATGATGATCTCCTCGTCCACCTCTCATTCTATAGCTCCTCCTAATGAATCTCCTATTTGCTGGAGATCCCCTGCCAACTTCTTCTATAAAACCAGAGTCTCCAAATGGATTTTCCTCCTCATCCTCTTCTAATATATCTTCTACTTCTACTTCCTCCTCTTCATACCCCTGATCCCTCTCAATCTCATCCTCTTGAATATGTTTTTGCTTCAAATACACATAATGCTTCAACTGATCCTTAGATACTTCACTTGCCTCTCCATTTCATATTTTTCTCTCAAAGCCTGCTCTGCAATCTCCTGAGGTGTCTTACTACTGCTCGACATCCTGAAAATCACAAACAAACTTCCTCCAACACAGAACACAATGCTCTAATACCGAGATGATGTATGCAAGCTCACAAAGATCAGAGTATTGAACTTACAAACACCATACAGTCACACCCACACTGCTGATTGTAATGAAACAAAGCTAATTGGTTCCAATTAGCTGGAATGGATGATAAACCAACAAGGAAATAAAGATAGACTTACTTACAAGCTGATACAGACACACCACAGTTGCAAACAAGGGCAAAAGGACTCTCACAATCTGACTCGTACAGACACACCAGAGACATATTGATCAAGCTCAGCTAACACTTGCTGGATTCTTGCCAAAATCCAGTGACAGGAGCTGAATTAACCAAGGTTGAGAGTTATCTGGTACTCACAAACATACAGAAATTCTAAGAGACTCGAGAATACGAACAAACACTGATATACCATTAAGCTGCTGAAAACACAGTATATATAGTACATGCCTAAACCAGTTCAATTAGAGGCTACTTAACATAAGCATCCTGCTAATCTCTCTGAGCTAATCTAAACAAACTTAGACTAAACAAATACATTCGTTTACATCCTAAGCTAGCTAATAATATTTGATTACATTTGCAAATAAAATAAAAGAAAACAGAAAGCTGAAATCTGATTGGACCGAATTCCAAAAGGGTGGCAATCTGAACCAATCAGGTGGTTTCCTAGCTGGGAGGGTAAAAATTAGTTACTATGGTAATTTTCCCAGGCATTCCTAAGCTGGATGTAATCTCAACAGCTTAAGGATGGATGGAAACGACCAAAATAACCCTTATAGAGTTGTAGGTAAAACACTTAGCACAGAACTGGGGTTCTACAAAAAACCGATATGTGTAGGAACCATATTCTGCTGTCTCAAACTCGAGGGTGCCATGCTTGATCATGCTGGAACTTGGCTTGGACTTGGAAAAGGCATGGCAAGGAACAAAATTCTCCTAGGGAACTTTCTCTGAATCTTCCTCAATCTAAAGATATCAGATTGAGAAATGGTGCTTCCATTGCTGCTGAGTTTGGTAAGTCAACAAGTCCTGCTCCTCGTGCTGCTGCTGCTGAAAGTGCTGGTGAACTGCATGATGATACCTCTTTTGCTGATCATGTTGTTGCTGCTGGTAGAGCTGCTGCTGTTGCTGAATGATCTGCATGATGGTCTCCATCACATATAATCACTATATTATATTGGTTTAAACTCTTTGTATATCGAACATTGTCGGGACATTCCGAACAAGCATAGCATGGTTGACCCCGAGCTAATTTATATGTTGCTTGACAGTATGTCAAGATATATATAACATGGTTTGTGCATATTATCCCCAATTAGTGCCTACTGATTAAAGGAAAAAGGGATTAAATTTGGAGTGTGCTATTTGTTACCCCTTTTAAATAAGATTCTTGTACACCAAAAGAAGGAAATGTTTTGTTAAGGAGGAAGGTCTTGATCTTACGAGATTTATGTGATGTATATGCCATATTTGTGTGAGGACACACTAACTCGTCATCTTTGAGTTTAATTAGCGATCACACAAACAAATGCCAATGTACATGACATTAACTTCTCTATCGGATACAAATTAAGACGTCAAGTTCAAGATGAGGGCCATGAAACGTTGCAACTTGCAACACTCCATTGCCACATCGACACAGTCCATCGTTATATGTCAACATTGATAGCTCATCTTAATAAGTCAGTAACACAAAGTATATGATCCAACAAGTCAACAATGCAAAAATTTAAAAAGAAAATTAAAAAAATGTTGAGACGTCGCTCGTGTTCAGACACTCGACAGTGTACACAACTTAGTCTCGAGGAGGCAATTTGTAGACACTAAAATAATAAAAACAGTGTCAAAAGTTGAAATAAATTAAGTTGATTATTATGGTCGGTCCAAATTAATTAATTAAATTTATTTAAGTGAAATTCGTTCAAGTTGACTATCAAGTCAGAGTCAAATCGACTACCAAGTAAAGACGCAAGTGACTGCTATGTCAAAGTCAAATGGATGGTCAACTCAACCCAAACCCAAGGGTCGATCAACGGCCCAAGAAGACTATCAAGCCACCCAAGAGATGGGGTCTCTCCTCTATAAATAGGATTACTCACTCTTATTTAAGGGCATAGAAAAAATCAACTCTCAAGAAAACTCCCTATAGAATTAAACAACAAACACTTCACTATGTGTTGTTTGTTCTAGAGATTCAAAACCGACTTGATTGAGGCTCAAGTCCATCGGCCCTCCTTCAAGAAGACGACAGAGATCGAATCAGAGGATTTTTATTTGTTCATCTTGTAACAAATATTATAAAAATTATACCCAAATTCTTTGAAACTAATACAAATTATATTTGTCCATTTTTCTTGTCTTTATTTATTTTAGACTCAAAAATTGTGGTTTACAACTCCGTCACCTCCAAATCTAGCGCTCTCTCTACTAAAATCTTAGGTAATCTCCTAAACCTAAATTTAATGTTGATACTTCATAGTTTCATGTTTAGTGGGTTCTTTTAGGATTGATTACATATCTAACGGCTCTCTCCCGAGGCTTGTGAAGGGTAATTTGAGTTTGCTTGAAAGTTCAATGTTGAAGGAGATATATAGCTAGTGGAAGAGACAAAGTACTGCAAAATTGGAAGTTTATTTGGTAAGGATTGATCTGCTTTATGAGCAAACCAGAATGGTGATAGCTAGATGTAAAGAAGTCAACTATTAGGTTTATCTTACTAATTTTGAACTAATCTAGTACAATACATATTGTTGGTAATTGGTTTTTGAATTTTGGAATGAATTAGTTGTGATTTTGGGTTTTGAATTTTGGAATGGATTAGTTGTAGTCTTGCTTTTTTTAAATCCCATTATCTTGCCTTGCAAGAAGGTGTTCCATTTGTTAATACTATCTAATACTACTTTTTTTTTTTTTTTTTTTACGTATTAGATGTTGTAGCTAAGATATTGTAGTCTTGCTTGAAGGGTATTCATGGATTGAATTCCTTGGATGTCTGTTATTGCACTTATATTAATAAATTATAATAACATGTAATGGTCACTACTTTAATGTCTTGGCAAAAAATAAAGTATGGTTAGCTATATATGTATGATAGCATGGCTGAAAATGTGAAATCATGTCTTCTAGAGACTACAATGTTTTGGTCTGAATTCCTTACGCAATTCAATATGCCATGGAGATTCCCTCTGAAAGAAGAAGCAAATAAAAGTAGTTTGCCTTCTCGTTGCCTTTTAGAATATAAATTTCATCCTAGTGCACTAGTGAGCACTTTTGCATGTTGAGGTCTTTAGGCCTGTATGAGGTCATTTATCCCTATCTCTGAGGCAGATATCTAGTTGCCTTGTGGATTTTCATGAACAACTACATGGGTGAGACTGGTTGAAGGTGTGCTTCAAATTATGGGATATATGTAGGATTTTCAAGAAATGCAAACGTATGTAGGAAATTAGTGTCTAAAACATTGATGGAATGGATGTAGTAGAGTTTGTCATGATGTGCGGGTTGGGGGAGGGTTATGTGTGAGACATGGTCTTCGTCTGTGTACTTTGTGTTATAACCGTAAGAACAACTGATGACTTCAATCTGGTTACTTTTGCGGTCTTAACTGTCCACAAAAAATGATCAGGACTCGTAGTCCAGTGCAACACGCACCATTGCCCATATCGTCATGGATCCAATTCTCCTTGATTTCGGATTTCTCCATCTATTATGGCTCGCAGTTGAGATGCTCAATCCTTTTCTTGTTGGAATGAGTTCCACTTTTCCTCTAATGTCTATTCTTGGGCCCTACCAGGTATTGTTATCTTTTTCTACCTTCACTTCAAGTTGGTATTCCTATATTCTTTTGCTTAATTAAATCTTCATGTAGGTTATTTGTAGTCACATCTTCTCTTGTACAGTGTCATTCATGTGAAATATGTACCTTAAATAACAGACAGTCGCGGAACTTGCATTAAGAGGATTATAGGTTGAATTGTTTATATCGTGTGAAAAATTTGAAAAGATGAATTCTATGCAAAGGCCCATCTCTTGTGCCCATTCTAATCTGACCTTAAAATCAGAATGCACAGCAGAAGAGGCTCGGTTTGCAAAGGAGGCTGGTAGAGAAGGTCGCATAAAGAAGTAGCAAGGTCGAATTGTAGTTCCCAATCGGTTGTATTGCTTATTTCTTGAACGATGGAAATTATGCCTACCGTGTCGGTGCCGGAGGTCTTGTATATCTTGCTGCTATCATAGAGTACCTTGCTACTGAGGTGTTTTTCTTTCTCCTCTCCAATTTTGTTTCTTATTGTAATTTAATTATGATACATTGTTTTTGTGGTTCTATTATTGTAGATTGTTGTGATTCGGTTATCATTTAGATTTCATGAATTAGTTGCTCCATCATTTTTTTTTGGTTTGATTCAATTTGATTAGAGACTAACTACTTTTTTTTTGGTTCACATTTATTTGTTGATATGAGTAAATCTAGGTTATTGATTTTGGTTAAGAATTGGATTTAGAATATCAGACTATCTAGATGATTATTCATTATCATGTTGGATATAATTTAGATTTCCATTTAAAATTTGCATCGATTTCAAAGTAATTTGATAAGCATATATTTTATAGTATTTATTAGGTCTTTAACTTGTATATTTTAGTTAAATTTGTAATATAATCTAGTCTTTTTATATCAAATACTGTGATATTCTTCACTTGGTCGAGAATTGGTATGTTTTGCAGAAATTGATGAAATTCCCCTAAAAAGCAAAGAAATAGAGAAGAATATTGAAGAAATGGAGAAGAAATTAAAAAAGAGGAAGATTATTGAAAGGAAGAAGAGGAATTGAGCCAAAATTGGAAGAAGAAGAGGAGAAGAAGAATAGAAGATCAGGCCCAACTTGCCACGACCCACCTGAAGGAAACACGCCCTGGTCAGCAGCGTTGCTGAGCAACAACAACCTCATGCAGCACGCTAACATCGTGCCTCTCCCCCTCACCAGTGCCCAAGGCAGGGAGTCACGATACACGACAAACATGAGGCACTGGTGGTGCCCCTTTGAACGCTGCCAGTGCCTAACCCATCCTTATAAAAGAAAAGTTGTCGCTTAAGTTTAGGAAAGCCACGAATTCATAGTTTTATTCCATTAAACTTTAGTCTAGGTTTCTTTGTATTTTCCTCCCTGCGGGGAGTCATTTTATTAGATTAGAAATAGAAGAGGAGAAGAAGGAGATCGAATCGAGTGACACAAAGAGATCAAATTCGACGACTTGGATGTTTGGTTTATTCTCTATTTTTATTATGTTTTGTAAGTTAGTTTTCGTATTTGTTTTCATTGTTTTTATTGTCATGAGTAGCTAAATCTCTCGTTTAGGGCATAAACTCAATGTTTCTTGTTTGATTATTGATGTGGTTTCAGTTTTAGGTTTCAATACAGTTGTTTAATCTTCGTGCTTTGAATGTCATAGTAATTGATTAGCTACCTCTTACTTGGTCTAGATTCTTAATATCAGATCGAAAGATTTTATTTTGAATTGGAAAGACGAAGATTGAATAGGCGTAGAAAACAGTTAGAAATAATGGGTTCACGCTTAGGGTCACGTTATAATCGGGTCTTATCTTGTATTAGATTAAATAGCCATGAAAATAGGTTTTTAGTTTAATCACTGCAACTCACTTCGAATCGAAAGTTTGATGTGATAGGCCCTAAAAAGATTATAGACCCCGACACTACCAATACTGCCTTGAACTGGAATCACCTCTTGATTGATTGATTAACTAGAGTGGACTCCCCTAAACTCCCCTAATTATCTGATAAAACCCATAAAGATTTTATCTTTCTTGTTTATTTCCTTAAATTTCACTATTCCACAACTATTTGACCGACCTAACATCCTTTGTAGTGAACTAGTTTAATGCGTAGTTGAACACAAGTCCCTGAGAGAGAGCGACCTTGATATACTACATTGCACCCATGCACTTGCGGAAGACCTATCACGTTTTAGGCAGTATCAAGTTTTTGGCGCCGTTGCCGGGGACTTGTTTCCCCAGCTGCCATTAAACGAACGCACTCTTGTTGACTAGGTTTTTATTGCTTTTCTTAAAACCCTAAAATCAAATAAAAATTAATTTTTTTTAAAATCTAAACAAATATGGCACTTCTTTATATTCCTGAATTAAAACGTGAATTATTTTGTGATGTTTTGAGCGACTATATGTGTAGCATACCGGGCGCGAACATTAAATCGCTTCAGGATTGTTGTGGCCCACAAATCACCACGAGTCTTTCAGCGTGCCGTCCTCGCTCGCGCCGCTGGGAAAACTTCCCAGGAGGTCACCCATCCTTTGACTACTCCCAGCCAAGCACGCTTAACTGAGGAGTTCTCAACGGATGAGCTACCATAAAAGAAGGTGCACCTTGGTGTTATGAGTAGTTGTTTCAATCCTTTTAAGCCACACTTTAACCACATATCTGGGGTGTTAAAGTCACCCCCACTTAAGCGCACAACGTCCTCGTTGTGCCACAATCCAATCCAGAATCTTTGCCCCGCTAGATGACTGCCCATGGCTCTCCCGTCCACTGGCGCAGCTCACGTCGCGGGTAACACCCCAGATATGTGGTTAAAGTGTGGCTTAAAAGGATTGAAACAACTACTCATAACACCAAGGTGCACCTTCTTTTATGGTAGCTCATCCGTTGAGAACTCCTCAGTTAAGCGTGCTTGGCTGGGAGTAGTCAAAGGATGGGTGACCTCCTGGGAAGTTTTCCCGAGCGTGTGGCGACGGCACGCTGGAAAGACTCGTGGTGATTTAGGGGCCAAGCAATCTGAAGCGCTTTGTAATGTTCGCGTCCGAGGCCAGCGCTATAATATGCTTTTCTTGTTCCACGTCATATCATGTTTGAAGGTGGGAATGTAGAAACCCATTATCTTCTGAATTATTTTGGTTTTCACGATAAATCTGTTGATGAAGTTTGGAAATTACTTGAATGGCTTGCACGTGACACTTATAATTTTGAAATTTCTACTTGCCCATCTGAGCACCTTAACCCTTGTGTAGCTCATCTTAGTTCATATATGCAATCTCGTAATTCAGTTACTTTTGCTTTTATGTCATTCTTCTGAATATGTACTTGCCCTAGGGCTGCTAAAGTTGCTGACTTGATGCGAGTGTGTGACTTATTGCAGGGCATTGACCATAGTTCTAATTCTTCCAATTTGAATGATGGAATATGTGATGATAGTAAGTCCACCGTCCCTTCAAAGGTCAATTTAGATAATCCTTGTTATCCTAGTTTACCTGAAAACACTACTGATGGTGTCCTTGATTTTCATGATACTCCCTTACCTTTTTCTCAGTCGACGGGGTTTAAGGTGAGTGAACCTTCTGGGGTAGATACTAGGTACGATGATGATTTTCATCATGAGTCGGTAAATTTTATTAATGAGGAACCAAGCGAGAAAATTAATAGTGAATTAAATTTTCCAAACAAGGACCATGATAATATTGTACTCTTTGATCCCAATGATTTATTCCATGCTTCTATTCCTTTTTCACCACCTTCAGTTTCACCAGAAACCCTTGAGGAACTCATACTAGATGAAAAGGCCTTTGATATTCATGTTAATGTAGGACATGGGGTTAATTATTGTGAAATTAACAATATCTTTAATGAGTTGTCCTTAGGTAAATTTAGCGGTTATGACCCCTCCCTTGATCCATATTGGATATACCTAGAGGACATTCCTAGAAAATTCTTATGGACCACACATTTTGAATCTTTTGATTTTTCTAGTGAATTTGATTTACTAATGAGAGCGTTACTAATGTTTTTATTTAATAAGTTTTCAGTGGCTCTCTTATTCGCTAGCTTGCAGACCACACGAAGAGTTGTTTGACAAGCTACTAAGGGCGTTGACGTCATCCAGAATGGAGGCCCCGATCCTAACTTCCTAACTGAGTTTGTTTTAATTTTTAGAGTTTTTAATTTCTGTTCGATCTTTCTAAATTTCGTTTTTAATTTTAATTCTCTCCTTGATAATTTGAGTTCTTACTTTTATTATAGTTTATTTTTAATTTTAAAGAATCTTAATCCTTCTTTAATTTTTCTTCTCAATTTTAATTTTTAGGGCTCCTAATCTATCCCTAGTTTTTCTTAATCTAATTTCTAATCTTGATTTTTCAATTTTTAATCTAAATGTTAGATGGTTTGATTTTTAAATCTCATCCCTATTTGTTTGCCATTAGGAAAAGAGTAAGAAAACTAAAGAAAGCTAGGGAACGACGTAATGACATGGTAAGAAACGCTGGTCGCGGTTCAATTACCGCTAGCATTGTCCCTCACAAAAAAAGGAAAATTTGCGGAATCCAGGGACGCTACTACCGTCGATCGCCCACTCCCAGCGCCTTAGTTTTTTTTAGTTTTACTTCCCGAATCTTTCTTTCTCTTGTCGAAAATTCAAACCCTAACATTCAACGCTGCTCATCAGAACCCCATCTCCCAAACTGCTCCATGCCAGCTGCCCTCACCGCTACTCCCTCCTCCTTTTCCTTCTTCCCCATTCTTCTTCTTCTCACGCTTTTCTTCTCCCTTTGTCCCAACCGAACCCCATCCTCACTGCCCTACTACTCCCAATTAACTGTTTTCACTTTCCATATTTGGAAATTTGGAAAATCATTTTTACTTGCAATTTTGCTTCTTCTTGTGTGCAACAAATTCAAGGTATGATTCTTATTTATCTTTCACCTCCATTGTTACTTGCTAGTATTTCTTGGTGTATTTATGCAAATTTCATGAGTTATGCTAGGAAATTTTGTTTGAATTCACCATTGTTCATGCTTAGGTTTGGTGTACCATACTTGAGTGATTTTTGATACTAGCTAGTAAATTTAGGTTGTTTGATTTGGAAAATTTGGTATCTTTGTTGATTGTTATGCAAATTGGAAGTAATGTTGTCGTTATTGGAAGTGAATGAGATGAATTTTGAGAGTTGGATGTTTGAATATGTGAACCTCTGTTTTGGGAATGTGATGTTCTTTTCTTGAGAAGTAGAGTGAGAGTTTGAGGTGGGAAATTTTGAATCTTGAATGCTAATGTGCAAGTATTGGAGGAGTATGGACTGTTTTGGATTTGTTGTGAACTTGCTATGAACCAGTTTTTGTGAAAAAATTTCAGGTTTGCACACAATGAGATACACTAATATTTTTGGTGGTGGTTTTTGTTGCGAGTTCACCTTGAACCCATTATACTTTGTTATAATTTTTACTTCACCTCTCATAGTCAACCACTAGTGTTTTGTGGTTTCATTACGCATAAATTCTCGAGCTACTTGTTGAATTTATTTGATATACCATGGTTCTTGCTCAAGGATAACAAGAAGCTTTTTTAGATTTGTTTTTTATGCTAGTGACTTATCTAGGATGAATATACTTGGTTAAAAATAATAATATAGTTGCTTTGGTACGTGAATTTTGTGACATTGTTTGTAATGAGCTTAATGTAATGAAATTTGGGTTAAATTTTGAGTTATATGTGGTTAATGAGTGAGTTGGACGAATATACTTTGCTTTAGTGCTTGCTTGAACTTGTTTTGATACCCTCTAAGTATCAAGCAAGCATGGGGGTGTCTAAATATGTACGATTATTATGCTTGAACACTCACATTTGATAGATGTTTAGATGGTTAGAACAAAGAACATTAGCTTCACGGCTAGAAATCCTGGCGATGATGGAGTCGGGGGAAGCCGAAAAAGGAAGGCTACGTGTAATAACCCGACCCTAACCCAGCGTAATTAAGTTAAGTAATGAAATTAATTAACCAAATCGTGCATTTCAATTCAGTTAACTGTTTGTGTTTTTACAGGACTCGAGCAGGGCAACGACCATCATACATTAGTCAACTATGTTATGTATATAAAGTACTTATGTGACAATTTTAGTTGCTCAAAATTAATCTCGGGTTACTTATCTGGCTAAGTTTTATCAGGTCGACTGATGCGTTGACATTATTAATAGTAATAATAATACTATTATTATCGTACCTTTTTATTCCTTAATTTAGTTAAATTTCAATATATTCCACTTTCCCATTTTATTTCAAGCCTCCCTCGCATTACTTTAATTTTCTGAAATGCATCGCGAGACTCTATATTAGTATTAATTTAGATTTTAGTTGGAGTAATATTAATGGAGAGATGGAACGAGTAGTGTTAGTTTTAGATGTTGGGCCTTAATAATAAGAAACCCAACACTTCCTTTTATTTCGTTGGTTCAAACATAAGACACATGGACATTCTATACACCCTCTTTTCTCTTACTCTTCTTTTCTCTCTCCCGATTATTGTCTTCCATATTCCTCTCTTTCGGTCCATCACCAGTGGGCATCACCACCACTACCGCCAGACGTCGGCGACTACGACGACGTCATGGCCGGAGCCGCCTGTCACCACCCACTCGGTTTCCTCGCCCCAGTCTTGCGCCGCTTCTGTCTTCCACCTTCCACCTTCTGCCTCCTGTCTACGGCCCTTCTAGCCGTTCGCCTGCCTCCCCGGCCATCGGAAAAAGGACGCAGCCGCTACCTTGGTGTTCGGCGACCAGTGCGTCCCGCCATTTCCCCATTATCTTTCCACTATCTTCCTTCTTTTAAGGTAAAAACCCTAACTTTTCTAAATCTGAATTTCAAGTTTTAATCTTACAATTTATTATTTTTCTTAGCTACTTTCAGATTATAAGTATGATTTGATGTCAAGTTATCAATTTGGGTTACATTGGATGTAATTTGAGTATGAATTGGTGATGGAAGTTGTGAACTTTTAGTGTATAATTGTTGAATTGAGTCTGATTGTGGTAGATCAGGTTTTGCATGTCAATTGGTGGGGCAAGATGCTCTTAAAATTTAATGTAGGTTGCTGGAGTGTAATGCATGCAAGGTAGTGATTGTTGAATTGAGTTCAAGTGATGGTAATTGGGTGTGAAAGAGAGATTAAGTGAGAATAAAGTTGGATAGGTTTGTTTATGATTAACTGGTGTTAATTAATTGGGCCTAAGGGATAGGAATTGAGCATGAATGATAAATTAAGTAAGAAAATTGGGTTACGTGAGTTTAACAATGGTAACTTATGTGATGCATGTAATTTCTATTACTCTTGGAGGCTCTCAAGTTAAGGATTTAATGCTGAGTTTAGGTATCTTAACGGTTATTAAGATTCTAAAGATATGAGACATAGCCACTTGAGTAAAAGAAAGAATTGATGACGTCGTTGAGATAAATATGATAGAGTTATACATGAGACTTTAGTAATCTGAATTTCATCGGATAATTAAAGCTTCCTTTAATCAAAATTTGGTTGGGTATGATAGAGCCTTATGTAATAGTTTTAACCCGGTTTTTGAATTTCGGGATTTGGATGTGTATAACGTTTTTGGGGCAGTAGGTTCGTGGATATTTTAAGGTATCAATGAGGTCTTATTAACTTATGTGGCCAACATGAAAGTTGTAGATACTCCACAAGCTTTTCGGAATGGGGTCTTATGTGTCCATCGGATATCGGAGTGAAAAGTTATGACCCGTCAAAGTAAGGCTTCCAACCATGTCGAACCTGAATTTTAAGTCGTCGAGCCTTTTTCAAAGCCAATTTCCAGTGACTTCCAAACATTTTCTGAATTGGTGGTCAACATAAAAGTTGTAGATTGCATTTGAAGCTTTTCATAGACTACTAGCACACATTCATATGATGTCTACATCTTAAGTTATGAATTCTAAAAGTTCCCTTCCCGAACTGGAATTACTGCAGGCCAACTGTCATGTTTAATTATTTTCAAGCCTTTACACTCCTTTTGGGCCTTAACTCTTAACTGGAGAATTGTAGAACTTATTTTTTTTACCTTTTCGAAAAGTCCTCTTACGAAATTTTTGGAGGTTTATAGAGAAAGTTATGTCTTCCACAAATTTACTTCAAAGTCCGGAAAACTTCTCAAATCTTTTCATTAATAGTTAACTCTTATTAAGTTAATTAGGAGAATCCCTCCTTACCAAGAACCCAATTGGATTCACTTCATTGTTCTTATCTCAAGTACGGTCCAAGAGGTTGTTGCTGCTCCCTGTTCTAGTCCAGTCAAGGTTTCAAATCGCTTTATTTGTGGGTTCAAAGGTATGCATATTGCCTGTACCCTTTTTAAACTCTTTCATTTGAGTTTAATAAGACAAGTGTAATGATATTGAGAATGAATAAGGTTTACTTGTTTTATCACGTAACTATGGCCCCGACCCATTGTTATTTGTGCCATTGAGCACTCCCACAGTACATACTTGACCTAGTGTCAACCCATCCGGATCTCTCGATCGGTCTGGGTATGCGCATACAGAGGCTTAGATCGATGATCGCAAAGCATGGGACCATTAAAGATAATAATACGGCAAGCATGTTTATTGTTGTTCATTGTTGTTTATTGTTTTATTGTTTTACTGTTTTATTATTTGCAAAATGAATTGAAATGCGCGAAATAAAATGAATTGCCTAAATTTATTTACTGTATAGGGATATGCATATTGAGTTTCGACTCATTTGCAAATTGTTTTATGTTTTGTTTTAGGAAGTATGCTAAGGAGTAGCAACCTAATACCAATACGAGGTCCGTTTGATATGAAGTTAAAAAGGCCGTCAGCTATGCTGGGAAGTCACGTGCTTTGCATTTGATATCAAGTTATTTTCATAAGTTTTTACTTGGGATTAGTGAATTTAAGTGTAATTATAATTTTTGCCATGTATAAAGTTATCCGATGGTTTTGCTCTTTTATGGATGTTTATGTGGGTAGTATACAAGTTTCCTTGGGTTTGATGAGTTGTAATTAGAGTTTATTTATGGTTGTTAAGCCTTGTCCATATCTGTGGACGACAGTAAAGCCTTCGGATTATATTTCCGCGGCGCTAATCATTGGGTTCTGAAGTGTTTTGTAATAATTCAGTGGTTATGGATCTGGGGGTGTTACAGTTGTGGTATCAGAGCGGAAGTTTTTGGACATAAGTATTGTAGGGAGTTGTTAAGGCCATGAAAAGGACAATCATAGCAAATATGAGTTTCATCTTGGGATTATGAGTTGGCTTCTTTTTTAGGGTTAGGTTGTGTGACTTGCATATGCAAATGGAAGTTTATAAGTTTATTAATACA
This sequence comes from Portulaca oleracea, assembly GCA_029582165.1. Classification (NCBI taxonomy): domain Eukaryota; kingdom Viridiplantae; phylum Streptophyta; class Magnoliopsida; order Caryophyllales; family Portulacaceae; genus Portulaca; species Portulaca oleracea. Next base: position 3,931,967 of record CM055878.1, on the reverse strand, counting down.
TAATTAGGATAACCATGGAAGAAATGACATGAAACAATGGTAGAGGCCAAGAGTCTAATTTTTGCTTAAAATAGTACGTGGGCTTATGGATGGACTAAGTTATCAAGTTAAGTATCCTGACATGGGTCTAAAGTTGTGCTTCTTATTATATGGTCTTATGGGTATTAGTAGACAATCCAACCAATTGGAATGGGTAGGATGTCAAACTACTTGGTTTGTGAGTTAATTAGCAGAGTATATCAGTATAAGTTACTAACTTTGTTATTTTCTTTGTTCTGTTCTATTTTAGCTAATGGCTCATTTAGGATTGTCAAACCCCTATATGATCTTGCTGCACCTCGAGGGTAGAGTCTTCTCCATACTGGGCCTTGAGAGCTTGGTACGTGATACTGTTGAGTTGTTAGTACAAGAGTGAGTGCTTCTTCTAGCCTCTATACGTAATTGATTTAAAGATTTGAGATTTGTGTTGTAAGCAAGACTATTGGGTTGTTGTTGATTGTGGTTATATGGGCGTTTGACCCTTATTGTATTCAAATTGAGTTTAAAATGTCGTTTGCAGGTTTATAGTGAGTACGTTTAAATTGGGATAAGTCTATATTACAGAGGAAACTCTGCCGAAATTTCCCCAGGATATCAAGGAAAAAGAAGTTCTTATGGTTTCCCAATTTCTTAATTTGGGTGTAAGGGTTTCTAATAGTGGTCAAAAAGGTAAACGGAGGTCTTTATGGACATAGGATCGACTTTAAAAGTGTTAAGATGGGCATAAGGATCATGATTTTCTTTTGGGCGCTATTAATATTATGATATCCTTGTGTAATGAAGAACTCTAGAGGAAAGATATATGTTGAGAAAGGGGGAAAGTATGGAGCAGAGAATTTAGTATGGCGGAAAAAAAAATAGTGAATGATGATATCATGTGATTATGGTTTATTTGAATATGTATGGAGGAATTACTTAGTGTGGTATTTAGCATGATTTCGATATCTAAAAGTCCCTATCCTACTTTATTCAGTTTCGAATATTTATATTCCTAAATCTTTTCCCTTAAAGAGCCTTTGTGCAAATTCAAACCTTTTGCTTAACCAACATATTCTTTTCCATTACATGAACCAATTGTCTTATATTCGTGCTATAAACCCTCATGATGAGTTTTCCTTCATCATCATATTTGTGAATTCTAGTTAAGCAATTGATATCTTGTCCATTTAATTTGGGACCTACTATTCCCCGTTATCCTACGATTCTATTAAAAATTTAAATCCGACTTGATCATTCTGTATTATTTCTCATGAATTCTTATGAGATTATATCAGTATTGTTGCCCTATTATTCTTGTTACCTAACAACGTGTCTTTACCAATTTTGTCATCAACTAAGATTGATTTTCTCATGACTATTATCTTTCTCTTCAACTACCATCAAACCATATCTTCATTGGTGATTTACTTTATTTATCTTATAATTTTCTTCACTTGGCCTATCTTTTTCTTTCTCAAGAGTGAAATCATTATTCCCATTAATTAATTAGGACATTGAATTCAAAATTCATTCTCAATATTTGTTGTTATTAAGCTCAATAATTTATACCCTTGTGTTGCTTCAAGTAGTTATTGATGGCTACCATTTGGAATAATTCTTTATTGATACTTATTATATCCACTATGGGCCCTTAAATTTCAAATTCCTATATCCATTTTGACTTTTTATTATGTATACCATCCTTACTCTTCATTCATGACAATCATTGTTTGTTCTTGTTCTAAAGTCGAAACTTCGCCCTAATATTTCTTTTCTAAATGAATTCGATCAAGTTTAGTATGCCTTATTATTTGCCTTGTTTTGGAATCATTATGATCACTATCATTCCTGATCATCTTTTATTAATCATCATTGACATTCGACATTTACTTTGAACTCATTGATTATTCACATTTCTTCATGAAATATGAAAGTCATCGTTGTAGATTTTGGCTCTATCATTATCCTTGATATTAATACATATACTTATCATCAATCTTATCTTTCTATCATTTCATTATTTTATTTGTTCCCCACACCCACTTATTTTTACTATAATTATTTCTTTTATTGTCATCAATTCTGGGGGAGGAGTGTTAGTGAACATGAAGTGAGATGAATTATGGGGAAATGAATGTCCTATGAGTAAGTTCAATGAAATCTGGGGAGTAAGGTACATAGCATTTATATAAGGGGTTTTTGTGATTAATAGTGGAGAGTCGGACAATATCGGTAATAATTTCTAAAGAAAAATACAAGGGACCTTGGTTTTAGACAACTTGAAATTAAGTTGTATGTCAATTTAAGAATATATAGTACTTGGAAAGTGTTTGGATTGTTCTAAAGAAGAGTTGAAGTAATAAGGACAAATTATATTGGAGAAACACCTTGTGACCCTTACTCTCATACAAAGAAATGAAATGGGTCGACCCAAATAGTCAAATGAATCGAAACCCAATGTGTAAGATTAGTATTCAAAAACAATAGCCTATTCCAATAGTTATGTGAGAACATGAGTTGCAGTCCCATGAGTAGCCGGCTCAATTACCCATTCAAGGATAGTGGCATTAAACATATATAGTAAGCAATGAAATCGTGGCAACATGCTAAATTAGTATCAAGTCACACATTCCCATTAAGTAATGACTTATATCAAGTTTCGAGGACGAAACTTCTTTTAAGGGGGGTAGACTGTAATAACCCGACCCTAACCCAACGTAATTAAGTTAAGTAATGAAATTAATTAACCAAATCGCGCATTTCAATTCAGTTAACTGTTTGTGTTTTTGCAGGACTCGAGCAGGGCAACGACAATCAAACATTAGTCTACTATGTTATGTATATAAAGTACTTATGTGACAATTTTAGTTACTCAAAATTACTCTCAGGTTACTCATCTGGCTATGTTTTATCAGGTCGACTGATGCGTTGACATTATTAATCTATAATATATAATGGAAAAGTACGTGGGACCCACTGTACTTGCGAGATAATTCATTTTAGTAATTTATTTATCTCTCTCTCTCAAAATTCACGCATGGGTTAAATTATATGCAACTGCCATGCCTCTCTCTCTACTTCACAGTTTACACCCCATTTTCAGATTCATCTCACTCCTTCTGCTACGTCCGCTCCTCCAACCGCTTCGTCTCTCCGACCGCTTCCTCTCCCCCACCCACTCTCTCCGCTTTGACTCCGGCGACAGATCCACCCCGCCAGAGACAGAAACCACCGCTTTCCGGTCGATCTTCGGCACCTCCACCCCCCGGACGCTCAACTACGACGTCGAGTACGGCGACACCTCAGGCATCAACAATGGCGGCGGATTCGAATGCTCCGCCTCCTTCGCGCCCTCCCTCTGCAGCCCGTCCCAAGAGGAGAAGAAAACAACAACGATTCTTCCTCCTCTAGATTCTTCTTTTCCGGGCCGATCGAGCGTGGGGACTTCCATTCACGGACTTGCTCAGCCCTTCGATCTCAATTCCTTCAACAAGCTTCTGAGATGGCCGGGTTTGTCTTTAATCTTGGTTCTTTACCTTAATTGGTTTATTTTCTGTTGTTTTTGCTTGAATTGGGAGATGAGTGTGTGTTGGATTTCGGTGTTGTGTAGATTTTTGAGATGGGATTGTGTTGCATTTTAATTTTGTGTTGATTTTTGAGATGGGTTTGTGTTTATTTCAGTTTTCAAAATCCTTGGCCAGACTCTGGAAGTTCACACACTAATCAAACTGCAGGATGAAGAGGGCAAGTTTTTTTTTAAACTGTGTATAATGATAATGATGATGATAATAATAGTCTGTGCTGTTCTTAAATCTCTTTTTAAGTTTTAACTGCTTTGTTCATGGTATTTTATCTCCTGATATTGAGATAGGTATCTGAATGTAGTAATGACTTGCTTCAACTTATCTTATTCTGCATTCATATATTTTTTGATTTCTCTTAATTGCAGAACAATCTCCACGAGTTATGGTCACTTCTCAACTTTCTCTTGCCAGAGATTTTCAGTTCTGCAAAAACTTTTGATGAATGGTTTCAGATTTCTGGTGACAATGACCAACAGGAGGTGGTTCAACAGTTTCACAAGGTAAGTTGAAGTACAGAGGCCCTTATCTCCCCCTCCTCATTTTAATGAAATTTCCTAACATAAGTGCATCTTTATCTTCAGGTCCTCCGACCCTTTCTTCTTCGGAGATTGAAGTCAAATGTCGAGAAAGGTTTGCCCCCAAAGAAGGAATTAATTCTTAAAGTAAGGATATCCCAAATGCAGAAGCAGTACTACAGGGCCTTACTGCAGAAAGATCTCGAAGTTGTTAATGCTGGTGGAGAACACAAGCGTCTTTGAGTGTAGCAATGCAGCTCTGGAAATGCTGTAATCAACCATATTTGTTCCAAGGTGCTGAGCCGGGCCCACCGTACACAACTGGCGACCATCTGATTACTAATTCTGGTAAATATCAGTAGTCTTGAGGCTTTTGTTTGGTTTTGTTTATCTGCGAAGCTGCAAGATGGCAACTCACGAATGGTATTCTAATATGTAATCTGATGTAGGGAAAATGGTTTTGTTTGATAAGTTACTGCCAAAGCTGAAGGAGCGTAGATCAAGGGTTTTAATATTTTCACAGGTTATTATCTTCTCTGAACAGTTAACTTTATATTAGTTTTCTTTGAATGCTTTTTTATGTGTTTATGAGTTACCTGTCAAAAGAGAAGTTCATTTTGTGGAGGAAACAACCTTGGTACTTCCCAGGGTGTAAAGCTACTCACATATGGATCTTCTTATGCTATGCTTTAGCTCAATCCTTACGTGGAATTTTCTTAGCTCTTTTGGTTTTATTGGTGTATAGTAAATGGCTACTTTGAAGCTTCTCATGCTTCAAATGTCATGTTGATATACATGAATCTTTTGCACAAAAAATAATAATATTGAGACCCTCTAAAGTTAAACTTATGAATTGAATATCAGATGACAAGGTTGCTTGATATCCTGGAGGACTATCTTATGTTCCGTGGCTACCAATACTGTCGAATCGATGGTAATACTGGTGGTGAAGATCGTGATGCTTCCATTGAAACTTTCAATAAGCCAGGAAGTGAGAAATTTGTCTTCTTACTTTCAACGAGGGCTGGAGGCCTTGGAATCAATCTTGCAACTGCTGATATTGTCATTCTTTATGACAGTGACTGGTAAGGTTTCTCATGTCTATAATTTCTAAGTCTATCAGCTAATTAGTTGCATCTGCAGCATTTCTTTATTTGTGTTTTTAAAATCATGTGCCTTTTCACAGTTTCTTTCTCTCTCTACAATTTCATCGGGAACTCGGGATTCCCCCTTGCGTAATACCTCACAGATTGACAGTATTATACTCTCACGCCTTTTTCGTAATACCTCGACAACTCAGGATTCCCTCTTACTCTCTCTACCTTTATGACATAGACAATAAATGATCTCCATTGTAGTTCTTTTAATACTCCCTCCGTCCCAAATTAATTGACATTGGGCTAAGTATTAATTACTAACAAATTACAATGAGTACCAATATGAAATTACCGTCATTAGAAAGATGTTTTATTAAAAATTACAATGGAGGTAGTTTCATATTGTAACTCATTGTAATTGATGAATAATTAACGATCAAAGTTTAGTTAAAATGTCAATTAATTTGGGACGGAGGGAGTATATCATTAGCATCTCACTAATTGATCATGCTTAACCCTTGATTGACTCTTTCTTCTGATATCTATATTCACCATGATTTCAACAACACTTTTGTTTTGATAGCTTTTACATGTCTGTTTGGGTGGCTTTTACATTCACCAGAACTCCATGAAGCCTTTATAGTATGTTTTATATATACAGAAATTTCGTTCTTTGTCCCTTAATCCTATAACTAAAATGATTACAAGTATCAGATGTGGCTATTACTGCAGGGGCCACTCTGTAGGTCATCCTTTATTGAATGAATGTTGAAGGTTTACGTAACCAACGTGTGGAAATCCACCTACATATTAAGCTTCTTTTTTTTTGGGGGGGGGGGGGGGGGGGGTGGTTGCAAGTACAATAGTTCTACAACCAGCTTTACATTAATTATCAACTTGAAGTTGCTCTTGTGCTTTGTAATGATTTTTGATAGTTTGAAATGAACACAAAACATGGTTATTATATTCTTGATTTATGATGTCCTATCTTGGTGGAATACAAATGTCCTATCTTGGTGGTATTTTGTATTCCTTATTTTGATTAAGAAACAAAATTATTTAACATCACTATGAAAATACATTAGCATGGATATATTGGGCAGTACTAAGATGAATATTGAATCTTTTGTGTTGTAGTCATGTTGTCGTGGTGCTTTTAAGGAGGCTTCTTCATTTTGATCTCCCCCCGATACTGTCATTTTAGGCCACTGAAAATGTTGGGAGAGTAGTTAAAATATGAACCTAAACTTTGTGGACTTCTTATATTGGATCTTCATCAAGCAAGAGTTGCGAAGTGAAACTAGATTTTCCTGTTTCATTGTGAAGGTTTTCCTTTGCATATCTGTAAATGTCGGTTTATGGTCACTTGGACATAGCTAATTACATTAGATTTGCATATATGTAAATGCAGGGTGTGCCTTTGTTTTCCAGCTGGAGCATGCAGAGGTGCGAGTGGTGCAATGGTAACTGGCTGTAGAAGTAGGTCCTCCAATTCTGCACCTTTCAACTCCTTAAGCTCTGTTTCGAATTCATCCTCATCCAAATGTTGGCTTCTATCATATGTTGACAATGAAAAGAGCATTGACGAAACTCTTAGATTTTCAAGGCAAATTTGAGCTATTCATTTTCAAATTTTGTATACATTAATGATGGTCACGATTTCATCTATACACTAGCTGTTCATAACAAAAGACATCTAAATTACATCTATTATTTTCTATTTATTACAATTTGAGTTGTATTAGAATTCATATTTAAGAATGGATAATATGAATTAATAGCAACAGGGACTTTTTGCCAGACGGGCAATAGGGCCTTATGTTTACTTCAGGAGACCGGGAAATGGTGATACGTGAAAGAGAACAATGTGCATTTGTAATTTTGATACGATGTAATTTTACACTGACATGTTGTATTTATCTTTGAACCTATGCTTTACAATGACATGAAGCATTTGACTTTTGAATTTTACTAATTTAATAAATTAAGTTTAATGTTTAAAATAATAGGAAAAAAATATTTATTCTGAGTTATTGGTCGGTTGACTTGGATGGATTCATTCACCGACGACCCTTAATGATCCAACCTTTTACCCATTTTATATGGTCTGACCCACTTGACTCTGTAAAGACCTTACCCATTGCCACCCCAAGGCAATGCTAACCTATGAAGACCTGATATGTTGCCCACCTCTAAGCAATGCTAACGTATCTAAGCAATGCTGATGTATCTAAGTTTAACGTATCTATATAATATTAACAGTAAAGTGTGTGGATCCTGTTTAATGGAGAAATGATATTAATTGTAGAGATTACGACTAATTAAAAAGTAGATAAATATTGAATTAAATTATTTTGGAGTAACTATCAGTAATTATAATTATTTTGGAATAATCTTTCTAAATTATAATTATAATTTCTATTAAAATTTTGATTTTTTAAAATAACTATTTTAATATACTTCTGCATCGCACGGGTTGAGGCCTAGTAGTAATAATAATAATATTATTATCGTATCTTTTTATTCCTTAATTTAGTTAAATTTCAATTTATTTCACTTTCCCATTTTATTTCAAGCCTCCCTCGCATTACTTTAATTTTCTGAAATGCATACCGAGACTCTACATTAGTATTAATTTAGATTTTAGTTAGAGTAATATTAATGGAGAGATGGAACAAGTAGTGTTATTTTTAGATGTTGGGCCTTAATAATAAAAACCCAACACTTCCTTTTATTTTGTGGGTTCAAACATAAGACACATGGACATTCTATACACCCTCTTTTCTCTTACTCTTCTTTACTCTCTCCCGATTATTGTCTTCCATATTCCTCTCTTTCGGTTCATCACTAGTGGGAATCACCATCACTACCGCCAGACGAGCGCCGCTTCTGTCTTCGACCTTCCACCTTCTGCCTCCTGTCTACGGCCCTTCTGGCCGTTCGCCTGCCTTATGTAACCCAATTTTCTTAATCAAAATTTGGTTGGGTATGATAGAGCCTTATGTAATAGTTTTAACCCGGTTTTTGAATTCTGGGATTTCGATGTGTATAACGTTTTTGGGGCAGTAGGTTCGTGGATAATTTAAGGTGTCAATGAGGTCTTATTAACTTAAGTGGCCAACATGAAAGTTGTAGTCTGCTTCACAAGCTTTCCGGAATGGGGTCTTATGTGTTCATCGGATATCGAAGTGAAAAGTTATGACCCGCCAAAGGAAGATTTCCAACCATGTCGAACCAGAATTTTAAGTCGTCGAGCCTTTTTCAAAGCCAATTTCGAGTGGCATTTCAAGCTTTCCATAGACTACTAGCACACATTCATATGATGTCTACATCTTAAGTTATGATTTCTCAAAGTTCCCTTCCCGAACTGGTACTGCAGGCCAGCTGTCATGTTTAATTATTTTCAAGCCTTTACACTCCTTTTTGGCCTTAATTCTTTACTGGAGAGTTGTAGAACTTATTTTTTTTTACCTTTCCGAAAAGTCCTCTTACGAAATTTTTGGAGGTTTATAGAGAAAGTTATGTCTTCCACAAATTTACTTCAAAGTCCGGCAAAATTTCTCAAATCTTTTCATTAATAGTTAACTCTTATTAAGTTAATTAGGAGAATCCCTCCTTACCAAGAACCCAATTGGATTCACTTCATTGTTCTTATCTCAAGTACGGTCCAAGAGGTTGTTGCTGCTCCCTGTTCTAGTCCAGTCAAGGTTTCAAATCGCTTTATTTGCGGGTTCAAAGGTATGCATATTGCCTGTACCCTTCTTAAACTCTTTCATTTGAGTTTAATAAGACAAGTGTAATGATATTGAGAATGAATAAGGTTTACTTGTTTTATCACGTAACTATGGCCCCGACCCATTGTTATTTGTGCCATTGAGCACTCCCACAGTACATACTTGACCAAGTGTCAACCCATCCGGATCTCTCGATCGGTCCGGGTATGCGCATACGGAGGCTTAGATCGATGATCGCAAAGCATGGGACCATTAAAGATAATAATACGACAAGCATGTTTATTGTTGTTCATTGTTGTTCATTGTTTTATTGTTTTACTGTTTTATTATTTGCAAAATGAATTGAAATGCGTGAAATAAAATGAATTGCCTAAATTTATTTACTGTATAGGGATATGCAATTGAGTTTCGACTCATTTGCAAATTGTTTTATGTTTTGTTTTAGGAAGTATGCTAAGGGGTAGCAACCTAATACCAGTACGAGGTCCGTTTGATATGAAGTTAAAAAGGCCGTCAGCTATGCTGGGAAGTCACGTGCTTTGCATTTGATATCAAGTTATTTTCATAAGTTTTTACTTGGGATTAGTGAATTTGAGTGTAATTATAATTTTTGCCATGTATAAAGTTATTCGATGGTTTTGCTCTCTTATGGATGTTTATGTGGGTAGTATACAAGTTTCCTTGGGTTTGATGAGTTGTAATTAGAGTTTATTTATGGTTGTTAAGCCTTGTCCATATCTGTGGACGACAGTAAAGCCTTCGGATTATATTTCCGCGGCGCTAATCATTGGGTTCTGAAGTGTTTTGTAATAATTCGGTGGTTATGGATCTGGGGGTGTTGCACTACGACCGTGGAAAAGGGGAAGTTAAAGATGACTACTTCCAGGGAGACACAGTCTAGCAACCCCTTCAACGTCGAAGGAGATACTAAGGAAAGGTACGACTCCCTAAACGCCTGTTTTCCTCTTCCCCACGGCCACCTTTCTGTTCAGGACCAACACAATCTTCTTTGGCTCCCTCCCTTACCTCATGCACCCGCAGCTCCCATCCACAGCCTCAACCCCAACATCCACCTTTGATGTCGAGGCACATTACAACAACCTCCAGCTGGCGTTCGGTAGGAGCGAGCGCTAGCTCGATGAAATGCAAACCTACCTCACCGAGTGGCGAGAAGCCTCCGACGTGCGCTTCACACGTTTGGAGGAATCCATCTCCTAACTTTCTGGCCTCGTTCAGGCTATGTTCCACCAATCCTCACCTCCACCGCCTCAAGACCCGACCGCCCCATCCCTATCGAGTGAGGATGACTGATTCTTTGCTCCGTTATTTCCCTCACCACCATTGTCTTCTGCATTGAGGACAATGCAGTGTTTAAGCTTTGGGGGGGGGGGGGGGGAGTGTTTATGTCCACTTTGTGTATATGTGTATACTTTCTTTTCTTTCCTTTGTTTTTCTCTTGTTTTCCTTTGTTTTTCTTTTATTTTCGTTTCCTTTTTCATGTTTCATGCTTGTTTTTCATGGTTTAGTCGGTTTACTTGCTTGAATTTTCAGTTTTTGTGTGTCTTTTATTATTTCTAGTTTTTCCTTTCTAAGTTTTCTTCTTAGTTTGATCCTTTAAGTTACTTACAACCTTGCATCCACGTAGTTGCATTAGTTAGAGCATACTAGATTTTCTTTTCTTTTCTTTTCTTAGTTTGTTTGTTTCTTTTCTTTTGCATCAAAAATTAGAAAAATCTCAAAAAATTCAGAAAATTAGAAAAAACAAAAAAAATAGAAAATATATTAAAATCACAAAAAAGATTAGGTTAAGATTAGGATTAATAATCCGGAACACCTTCGGTGATGATTTGTAAACCAATTTGACTTTCAGTCTGTCTTTCTTCACCTTGAGAAGTCTGGTTGAGAACTAAAAGTTTTTGAAATTGAATTTGCAAATCTTCCTCATTTTGAGACAAGTTATGAAAGGTGTGCTTAACTACTTTGACTATCTTAGTAAGTGTAAATATGCGTACCGCAAATCTTTGGGCTAGGTTTAGTTGATAAGCCCTATCCCGTGAGTCCACGTAACCAAAAGTATGGATTGATCATTTGTATCAATCCTTTTATTTTATGAGTGACTCCACCATTAGTTGCACCTCTAGAACTTGCTTTGCATCTTGTTTGAAATTGCATCTTTGCATTGCATGCTGTGACAAAGTGATTGAGACATTCATTTTTATTTCATTGAAACTACATAGCCAAACAGCCTCCCTATCATTATAATTACCGTTTTTCAGCCCCGCCTAGCCTTTCTTTATTTTTCTCTTGTGACTGAACCCTGACAATACAAACCTTAGCCTGTAATAATTCCTACCCTTTGCCTTGCTTGAATGTGTGAGAGTTCATTGTTTCGGGAGCGAAAATTGGTTCGACGTTGCTACGAATGGAGTGAGATATTGGGGTGCGAACTTTGATTTTAATTGAATTGGGACACATTACATATCCCAATTATTATGAGTTAGACGATTTGGTTATGATGTTCTTCTGACATTTACTTAGGTCGAAGCTATGTTTTTATTTCTCTCCTCGATTACCCACCAAAAAGAAAAGTAGAAAAATTGAACAAAAAGAAAAAAAAAAGAGAAAAGAAATCAAAAGAAAAGGGTGATTAATGAGATTTATTTGAAAATTGTGAAAGCTTTTGACCTGATTATGAGGTTTATGATGAGATGTTCGATATTGATGAGGTAGAAAAGTGAGTTCCTTGCATACTTTCAGCAAGAAGGTGAGTTGAGAGCAGGCCTTTGTTGAAAATCAGTCCAAACATGGCTCTTTAGCTCCTCATACCTAAAATTTTACCACTCCTTTCCCCTAACTTAAGCCTCGTTACAACCCTAAAAGTCCTCTTGATTGTCACTTGTGTATTTGCATATTAGCGGTAGAGAGCGTGATTCTTACCAAGCCTATGGTAGGTTGCTCCTTTTGGTCTGAGTAAGAGAAAACCCATATACGTGTTTAAATTTGAGTGTTAGAGTGTTCAATTCTATCCTAAAGTGAAGTTTGCTCTTCAACTGGCCTGCGTCCATAACTAACCGCGCATATTTGTATTTATCTTAAGACTGTTGGTGGCTTTTCACATCTGAAGTGCTTGCTCTCTTTACTCAATTTCGAAAACTTCATTCTATCTATTTTACACTGGTTTTGTTCTCTTCCAAATTTATCTTGGTATTTGCTTGATGGACTGATGTGTTTGATTGGTTAGTCTGGGGGGTGTTTAATTGTATTTGTAACTCTAACACTAACCCTCTTTGTTTCTCTTTCTTCTTTTTCCTTTTTATTTCTTGAGTCTTTTTCTTTTTAGTTTGAGTCTTTCTTCTCTCCCGACTACTCTTAAGTCAGACCTGCTTGAGGACAAGCAAGAGCTAAGCATGGGGGGGATTCGATAAGCGTATATTTTATAGTATTTATTAGGTGTTTAACTTATATATTTTAGTTAAATTTGTAATATAATCTAGTCTTTTTACATCAAATTCTGTAATATTCTTCACTTGGTCGAGCATTGGTATGTTTTGCAGAAATTGATGAAATTCCCCTAAAAAGCAAAGAAATAGAGAAGAATATTAAAGAAATGGAGAAAAATTAAAAAGGAGGAAGAATATTGAAAGGAAGAAGAGGAGTTGAGCAAAAATTGGAAGAAGAAGAGAAGAAGAATATAAAGATCAAGCCCAACTTGCCACGACCCACCTGAAGGAAACACGCCCTGTTGAGTGCGTTCGAGCAAAAACGACCTCATACAAAGACGCCGACAAGTGCCTCTCCTCACCACAAGGCGTGGAGTCACGATACACGGCAAACATGAGGCGCTGGTGGTGCCCCTTTGGACGTTGCCAGCGTCTCACCCATCCTTATAAAAGAAAAGCCGCCGCTCAAGTTTAGGAAAGCCAAGAATTCATAGATTTATTCTGTCAAACTTTAGTGTAGGTTTCTTTGTATTTTCCTCCCTTCGGGAAGCCATTTTGTTAGATTAGGAACAAAAGAGGAGAAGAAGGAGATCGAATCGAGTGACACGAAGAGATCGAATTCGACGACTCGGATGTTAGGTTTATTCTCTATTTTTATTATGTTTCGTAATTTAGTTTTCGTATTTGTTTTCATAGTTTTTATTATCATGAGTAGCTAAATCCCTCGTTTAGGGGATAAACTCAATGTTTCTTGTTTGATTATTGATGTGGTTTCAGTACAGTTATTTAATCTTGGTGCTTCGTATGTCATAGTAATTGATTAGCTACCTCTTACTTGGTCTAGATTCTTAATATCAGATTGAAAGATTTTATTTCGAATTGGAAAGACGAAGATTGAATAGGCGTAGAAAACAGTTAGAAATAATGGGTTCACGCTTAGGGTCACGTTATAATCGGTTCTTATCTTTGATTAGATTAAATAGGCATGAAAATAGGTGTTTAGTTTAATCACTCGAACTCATTTTGGATCGAAAGATTGTTGTGATAGGCCTTAGAAAGATTATAGACCCCGACACTACCAATACTACCTTGAACTGGAATCACCTCTTGATTGATTGATTAACTAGAGTGGACTCTCCCAAACTCCCCTAATTATCTGATAAAACCCATAAAGATTTTATCTTTCTTGTTTATTTCTTAAATTTCACTATTCCACAAATATTTGACTGACCTATCATTCTTTGTAGTGAACTAGTTTAATGCATAGTTGAACACAAGTCCCTGAGAGAGAACGACCTTAATATACTACATTGCACCCGTGCACTTGCGGAAGACCTATCACGTTTTAGGCAGTATCATAATTGTTGCCTTTATGGATGAAATTAAAACTTTAGCAGCTGTCCATTTGTCATCCTTGTAGATCCTTGAAACTTGTGTCTTCATTACGATATTTTGCAAATGTGTCTTCCTTCTGAACTTCACCGAGTATTCAGGTAGTCCAAGGTGCTAGAAATGGTTATACTTGTCCTGGGTTTTCATTTAGTGAGTCAGAGCTCATATAACCAAAAATATATGTCATATAACCATGTTTGCCCAAGATAAGTTTGTTTTGTGTTGAGGACTGATTCTGTCTTGGGACCTTGATTCTTTTGTTGGCTTATATAAGTGATATTCAAGTCTTTCGTACTACTAAATGTCTGAGGATGATTAGTGGGGGATAACCTTGTTTCTTTTTGACAAAAACAAAAAGTAAATACGAATAGGGTAGGCCTATCATTGCTCTTTGGTTTGCTTAAGGTAGTTGATTGTTTTAATTACCTTATGCATATGAAGTATAGTTGCTGGATTTTCCCTATTTCGAACCTATTGGCTAGGGTGATTTGAGATTTGAGATATGCCAATAGTCATGGTGGGTTTCTTTTTCTTTTTCCTTTTTTTTTTACTTGGTACTACTTTAAATAATTTTCTTGTTGTATACTAGGTACGATGTTGATAATTTACACCAAAGACTTTTGAGTGACTACTTCATGACTCATCATGGTAAAAGATATGTGTTGATCAAATGCATTAGCTTCTCCTTCGTAACTGCAAACCTTTTAGTAGCATTTTTTCCATAAAAACTCGGTTTTTAACAATAATACACAATAAACATAATAACTTGTCAAAGACTAAATCTTTTTACGTGATAAGTTGCATCAATCAATATCTAAACACAACCCTAGTATTACCTATTGATTTAATTTTAGCAACACCAAAATAAACGAGATAAAAACAATGTATAATCATGAAAAACTATCAAAAAATTATAAGAGGGAGTCGAGGTTTTACTAGCAAAGGTAGTGGTATAGGGGTTGCTGGTGGTCTGCGGCATCTGTGGTTAGCAAGAGGCGGCGGGAGCAGGCTGATGGTGTTGGTCGTGGCTGTTGGCCATGTTCGGAGCTAGGGACTGCTTGGGAAGAACAAAGAAGAGGGGGGAGGGGGGTTTCTAGCGAGGGGGCGGTGTCCGACGGTTCTAAGTGGTCGACGATGGTGACATTGGCGTCAAGGTGGTGGTCGAGGTTGAGTGAGGTGAAGGAGGAGGGGTTTGACGTTGATGAAAAACAGGGGGTAGGGGTGGGTTTCAAAGAGAGAAAGAATGGGGGGGGGGGATTATCACGAGGTTCGATTAAAAAAAGAGATGAGTTTTAGTTTTAGGTCCAAATACCTAAGGTTAGACTACAAATGG
The DNA here is from genome assembly GCA_029582165.1 of Portulaca oleracea. Classification (NCBI taxonomy): domain Eukaryota; kingdom Viridiplantae; phylum Streptophyta; class Magnoliopsida; order Caryophyllales; family Portulacaceae; genus Portulaca; species Portulaca oleracea. The sequence continues at coordinate 3,916,854 of CM055878.1, read as the reverse complement.
GTATTTATACCCTCTAATTTTTTTTTTGTTAATTATACTAATCACATTTGATTTTGAAGGCAATTCCGAAAATTGTGAGTAATTACAGTGTTACACGAAGGGGCATTGGTAAAATTAAAGAAAACAAATCTGTATTTTATGTAGGTGGGGGAAGAGTTAATTACATTTACCCTACCTGACATATGCGGTACTAATTTTTGCACACTCGACATTTGGGAAATAATTTTCACCCTACCTGACATTTAGTGAAAGTGATTTTTAGTGTTAGAATCCGGTAACTTGTCATCGGAAATGGAAAAATACAATAATACCCCTATTATCACTATGTGAAATTACGATGTTACTCTTTAATTTGAGAAGGAAAAGACTATGTTGGAGAGTAGAAGACAGACATGGTGGTTTGGGAGGGGTTAGGTTTTCATTTTCTGTATGGGAGGGGGGCCGAGGAGAGGAATCAGAGGAATCAGTGGAGTGGTTGGTTTTAAAATGCCATAACAATTAATACTAAGGGTACAAAAGTCATTTCACATTTAATTGAAAGTCAAAGGAAATAATAACAAGGGTATAAAGGTCACTTCATATTTATTTTCATACAGTTCACCGAAAAAGTCAATAAAAAATCGATTATAACATAGCTGAGGGGCTTTACATTTATGACCACTTAAATGTCAGGTAGGATGAAAATTATTTCTCAAATGTCGGGTGTGCAAAAATCATTACTATATAAGTCAGGTAAATCAGGTAGGGTAAATGTAATTAACTGGGTGGGGGAATAGTAATTATCAAATTTAGCTATAATTTTATTGATCAAAAGCACCTAAACTCAGTCTATATTTGATATTTAGAATTTAAATATTTAGCTTTTGTATATTAAATTATTAATAGATAAAATTCGAAAAAGGACTTTTCTTTGGCGCGTGCTACAATGACTCAAGTGATCATGCTGATTGCTACTTGCGTGTTGGAAGAAACATTCTTCGTCCACGTTAATACTCTCTAAAACCCTCTTTTTCTTTAAAACTTACTCCCTCCGTCCCAAAATATTTGTCCCCTTTGATTTAGCGCGCATTTTAAGGAAAATCAACTAATTAGTCTCAATTAGTAATAAAATATTAATAATACCCTTAGTTTTAAATTCAAAACTACTTTTTATACTTTCCCTCTCATATTTAAATTCTTTTAAAATTTAAATTAAGGGTATTTTAGTAATTTCAAGAAAATAAAAGTTTCCATTTTAAGAAAGTTGACATAATTTTGGGACATCCAAAAGTGGAATAGTGGACAAATAATTTGGGACGGAGGTAGTAATTCAGATATCATTGTTGTATTTTCTTTTTGTGAATATTATTTTGGCAGATTGAGATCAAATTTCCAATTTTGAAGAGGCTCATTCCCCATTATTTAAAGCCTAATTCTGTTTTCTGACTAACTGGATTAGCCAATGCTCTAATCCAATGTCCTTTTCCGCTGATCACAATCTTTCATGGATGCGGCGAGCCGGCAATCCTGACTCAGATATGAAAATTTCATTCCTCCTTTTTTTTAAAAAAAAAAAACCACAAAAAGAAAGAAGAAAAAGAAAGTTTCAAAATGGGAGCTAGAATTTAGCGTATAAATTGATTTGGTGTTCATCAGCCCCTCCTCACTCTTGAACTTTGAGGTATTTGTCCAATTTATCTCAAAGCTCAGAGCTTTGATATTGCTTGTGTAGATACAAGCAAGCAAGCAGCAATATAGTTGCTGTTCTATTTGGGTTATTAACATTTTTCTATTCATTCTACATTTTTGAAGTATCCCACAAAGATTTTCTTCTTTTCTGAAAGTACCAGATCATAAATTACAATGAGTATGAATGATGTTGCGATTAGCCTACCGAATGGCCCAGGGAATGAAAGACTGCCCTTGTTGCAAGATGAGCATTGCATGATGATTGGAAAAGATAATACAGCTTCATTTTTAAGTGGGGTTTTCAATTTGTCATCCACCATTATCGGGGTTGGGATTATGAGCTTAGCAGCTGCTATGAAAGTAGTTGGTGTCATCCCAGGGGTTCTGCTGATTGTGATTTCAGGGTTTTTGACCAAGTACTCAATTGGCATCTTGCTTCGGTTTAGTGATGATGGTCGAGCATATTCCTATGGACAGCTCATGGGTGATGCATTTGGGAGGATTGGGGAGATTTTGTTGCAGCTTAGTGTTGTTATTAACAGTATTGGCCTCATCATAATCTATTTGATCATAGTTGGTAAAACTCTAGTTGTCCCGGCCATTTCTTGTACATTTCTCCAACATGTTTTTGCTCTATAACTTTATCTGACTTGTTATTAAATGGTTTATTTTTCAGCTGATGTGGTTTCGGGGTCGACGTTGAGTGGAGTGCACCACCCAGGTGTTTTAGAAGAGTGGTTTGGGGTGCAGTGGTTCACAAGCCGTGAGTTTGTGCTTATTTCCTTGACTGTCTTTGTATTGATTCCAACAGCATGGGCCAAAAGTATGGGTTAGTAATTTCTTGCCTTTTGAGTCCATGACTATATACTTGCATATGCTACTTTGTCCTTCCTTGTTTCTCCTGCCCTCCTCCCAAAAAAAAATAAAAAAAATTGAAAAACCTTGTTCCTTTCTTAGGTATAAGTTTTAAGAATGTAAAGATAATGAATGCATTCTAATCCTTAGGTTTTGAATCACAGATGCCCTGAAATACATGTCAGCAATTGCAGTGGGGCTGGCCATCTTTTTCCTTATGATAGTCATTGGTATCACATTTTGCAAGATGGTGATGGGAACAATCGAGCAACCAGCTTTACTTCCAAGGATCGACAATCTTGCCTCGTTTTGGAATCTATTCACTGCAGTTCCTGTACTTGTTTGTGCATACATTTGCCACTTCAATGGTTTGAAAATTGATCTCTTCTGTTATATGTTTTTCATTTGTTTCATATTTATGATTTCATGATCTTTGAGGGCCACAGGATTCTGGTTCCTTTAAACAACTCACTTGATTGAATTAGTGATTTTATTAGCCTCTTTAAAAGGGTTACCTCCAAATACATGGTATTCTCTCACAGTTATTGCATGACTTCAACTAGTGACTAGTCCCTTTTGGACTGACAGTCTGAGAAATTGTCCTTTTGTTGTGTTGTAACGTCGAAAGAAACTAATTTGATTATCTGATTGGTATCTAATTTGGGGTTCCTTCCTTGCAGTGCATACAATTCAAAATGAGCTTAAAGATCCATCTGAGATTAAAGGAGTAGTGAAGTCATCTCTTGGTGTGTGTGGTATGGTGTACATACTGACAGGGTTGTTTGGGTTTCTACTGTTTGGAGAGTCAACTGCTTCGGACATGCTATCCAACTTTGATTCAGAGCTTGGAGTACCATACAGCTCAGTTGTGAATGCAGTAGTTCGGCTTAGCTATGCAGCCCACATCATCCTGGTGTTCCCAGTTGGGTTCTATGCTCTAAGGCTCAACTTTGATGGCCTCTTGTTTAATTCAGCCATCCCAATCGCTTCCGATGACAGGAGATTTGCATCAACTACATTGGCTCTAATTCTGCTAATTCTGTTAGGAGCCATTTACGTTCCAAGCATATGGGTCGCTTTTCAGTTCACAGGGGCAACTGCTGGAGCCTTAATCTCCTTCATATTTCCTGCTTCCATTGTTCTCAGGTTACTCATATCTTCCACTTGTTATTTGTGACTTGCTACTCACATACACTAGTATCATGTGCTGATCTGGGACGATGCTGCTTTTACCAACTTTACAAAAGATCACCAATCATCATAACCTTAAAAATTTCAGCCCGGGTTTGACAGAGTATCCAGCATTCAGACTTTTGTTAAACTGACAATCTGATTCTGATTGGAAGGGTCCAATGTAGACTCAAAACAAGAGAACCTAATTGGCTTTGATTGAAACAAATTTAGTTACCAGTCAAAACTGATATAGAGTAAAGGCAATGTTTTCTGAATGTATTATGTGTGGCATTTCCAGGGATCGTCCTAAAATCGCAACCAAGAGAGACAAGATACTGTCGTCGGGCTTGATCGTTGTTGCTGTGTTTTCAGCACTTGTGGCCATGTACAGCAATGCAGTCTCCTTGCTTTAGACGGTTGTTTGTTCTTCAAAATTCCTTCTCTCCTTGTTTATGCTACTCCCACCTTCCGGCTTTTCGCTATTTCTTGTTTCAGTAATTGCAGTAGGAAATCCTACTTCATTGGTAACACCTGTATACAAGTTCATTTGTTCTTTAGTTCCCAAGGTTTCATCTTCCAATCTCTGCATTTTTAATTTACCACACAAGTTACCAAAAGGCATATATACTATCAAAAGTGTGTATATCACTTGTAATGGCCTTTGAGCCTCTCTCACAAACCAGGCAAAAAATGCCCAATTACTCAACTCGAAATTATTTGTCCACATTCTGAGATGATATTATGATAAATTTCTCCCCACCCTTCCTTTTCGAGTATTGTTTACGGATTGTATTAGAAAACATCACTACAAGATCTCAGATATCTATATACAAGAATCTGAGATATTTGAACTCCAAACTTATGAATAACATGTTTTAGAAAATATTTTACTTTCGCCAAGACTTGAACGAATCTTGGTTAATAGTGTGAAGGGGAGTTAAAAATGAAGAGTAGGAGTTCATAAGAGTAAAGGAGGGTAAGAGTATGGGAGAGTTTATAAGTGTAAACTACTTACCCCTGCTTGGGAGAACAATTTGGAGAGTTCATAAGAGTAAAATGTTAATTGACATATTTACTCTTTCACATTATATGTAATTCAATTAGGGTTAAAGGTATTATGGTCATTTTCCATTGTAGGTATATTATAACTTAATTGAACTCCTCCTTACACCCCAAATTGGGGTGTTAAAAAAATAAGGATTAAGAGGGGTAAAGGGGTGTAAACCTCACTCCCTCTTACCCTCCCTTACCTTCTCTCACTCTCTTCCCAAGGGGGGTAAGGAGGAGTAATGACCCTCCTTTACCCCTCCTAACTCCCCTTTACCCCTCTCCCAAGTAGACCCTTATACCTATAGTTTCTTTAGTGACATAATATCAACTTTAAAAAAAAACAATAAACTCATACCTATAGTTGTATAGGTTATACATATTTATACACAATTAAAATAATATTCATTAGCTTTTTTTGAAACAAATTTATTAGTTACTTTTTCTATTTGCTATTAGAATATATTAATCTCAATATAAAAAGTTGATTAAACTAAATTTTAACCGATATTAAAATGGAAAATAAAATTTTAGTTAACATTACAATAAAATAATATAAATTAATAATTACATAAGTGATTTAGGCATCATATGAATTGAAGTTAATAAGAGCATAAAATACAAAGTATCAAAATTTTTCTAAATGCGTAAGATAAAAGGTTGACAAATTGAAATCATTATGGTCATTTACAACAAGTAAAATATTATTTTTTATTAACGGTGTGTTTGGTTGAGAGGAAAACGATTTCTGAGGAAATGACTTTCCATAAGAAATGGTTTTCCAAGCCAAATTTTTCCTTGTTTGGTAGGAGATAAATTATTTTTCGGAAAATGATCATTTATGTCGATATAAGTAGCGATATATGTTACAAATGAAAATATTTGGAGCTCAAAATTCATATTTGAGCTTTTCTTAAACATTTCTATCGTGTTATAAAGTTTCGTGACAAACCGATAAAATTGAATTTTGCTTTTAAGTTTCAATCATATTTAACAGCAAAAAAAATGTCGACAAAAGTGGCGATATATGTTACCAATGAAAATAATTGGAGCTCAAAATTCATATTTGAGCTTTTTTAATCATTTCTATCATATTGTAAAGCTTCTTGACAAACTGAGAAAATTGAATTTTGCTCTTAAGTTTCAGTCATATTTAACCGCAAAAAATTCCTAAGTAAACCCTAACCCTAAGTGTAGTTACGTTTTTGGTATTTTCTGATTTTATTTCTATTATTATTACTGATATTATTTTCATAAAACCTAGTTATTACTCACATTATGCATAGGTATAATTTATGTTATGTAATCTAGTTTATGAAGTGTTTGTTTTAGGTATATTATATTGTTAATAATTACTAAAGCGTGAAGTATATTGTTTATTTCATGTAAATCATGTTTAGGATTCTTGTTAGTATTATTTCATGTAGGAATTAGGGTAGTTTGATATGTAAATCTGATTTCATTATTTATAAATTATATTTTTATGCATATTATGATTATTCATTAAGGTTGTTCATAATTTTAAAGTATATTTTATACATATTATTTCATAATTGTAAAGTATAGTTTATTTGCATTTTAAATTAAAGTATTAATTTATATCAATTACTATTTTATAGTTCTCAAAAAGAGGTTTCAAAATCCTCTTTACTGCTTTTAAAATTAATTGTGTATTACGAAATTATATTATTAATACGTTTCAATCGGATTTCTCTTTATGTAAAATTATGCTGTAATTATTATTATAAATTTTATTATTATAAATTTTATCATGAGTTATGTTTAGTAAAGTTCAAATTTTATGTATTTGTATCATTTTATATTGTTAGTACATGCTTATGTGTTTATTATGTGAGATATACTTAAAATGTTAATTCATGATTGATGGGAACCTTATAGTGTTCCTAGGGGTGGGTTAGGTGGAAATTAGATTGCAATAACTCCGTACGACGTGTTTTTAATTTTAGAAATTTCGTTATTTTTAGGCGCGTTATAAACCGTTCGATCTAGTGAGCTCAAGTGTGTTCTGAAGTAAGGAGAAGAATTGTCAGGTAATGTCTATATCCTAAATCCCGTTGGGGTGCACTTTAATTGTTTTGTTGATTTTAAGTTATTTTACGGTTTGCATCCCGAAGGGATTTTATGATGAAAATTGACTGTCTATTTTGGATGTTGATTATGTTCTTGAGTTGGTAAAATGTGGACAGTCGTTTATGTGTGATTTGGAAATGGTTGTGGAAATTTGGGATTCGATTAGATTGGATTGTTTAAGTTCGGAATGGTGTGATATTAAACCTGATTAATAAATCAAACGTGACGTAAATGCGGACAGTCGTTTTGGATGTTGATTATGTTCTTGAGTTGGTAAAATGTGGACAGTCGTTTATGTGTGATTTGGAAATGGTTTTGGAAATTTGGGATTGGATTAGATTGGATTGTTTGAGTTCGGAATGGTGTGATATTAAACCTGATTAATAAATCAAACGTGACGTAAATGCGGGTTCGGGCAACACCCCCGAAGACCAGGTTCTGGGCATCCTGTAGGGGGGTTGTCAAGAGATCAGGGATGCCTGATAAGTGCTACTTCCCCGGGGTTAGTTTTATACACGTGTGTGAAATGGATGGTCATCCGTATGATTGTGATTGTGAATGATTGAGATTGATATTGAGATTGAGATTGTGATATGATTATAGCGAAGTCATTGGACTTCGAGGGCCAAATAAGCAAGGTCCGCCCGCTTAATAATTCTGAAGGCTGGGTATGGTTGGTTGGGAAAGAAAACAATTTATGAAAAGTTTTGACTTGTTCACTTCTCCCCCAAAAATGAATTGAAATGGATTTTAAATTGTTTTAACGGTTAGGAGTAGACATTATTGAGTCCTCCTCATGTTTTTAATTGTTTTGTTTTCAGGTGAAGAGTTCTGTGATGGGAATGGGAACTAGCAGTGAGGACGTCGAAGCTAGTCTGGAGAATAAGTTTAGTTTATGTTTAGACTTGAGTAGTAATGTTAGTTTATGTTGTCGTAGAAATTGAAAGTTTCTTTTAGTTGTTAAATGAAAGTAAGTAATGATTAGTTAGTTTTTCTTTTCTTGCCTTGTATTCTTTCGGGGATATGGCAGTAACGCCCAATTAAAAAGAAAAAAAAATCTTCCGCTGTAATGTTAGTCAACAGTTGACTTTAACCGTTAAGTTTAGAATTGAATTTCGAGGGCGTTACAGGCATCATATGAATTGAAGTTAAAAAGAGCATAAAATATAAAGTATCAAAATTTTTCTCAATGCATAAGATAAAAGGTTGACAATTTGAAATCATTATGGTCATTTACAATAAGTAAAATATTATTTTTTATTTGAAAAAGTAAGGAATAAATTACAAATATGTTCAACACTCAATACGTAAATTGTAAGCTCGTGAAAATATAGACCCTAAAATTCTCCTAAGTTAATTAAACAAAACTAATAATACACAAATATCAATATACTATTAATATACAATTAAAATAATATCCATCAGTTTTTATAAAAAAATATTCATTAGTTAGTCTTTTTTCCACCAAATTTATTATTATACTATATCAATCTTAATATAAAAAGAATAGATTAAAGTAAAATCTAAGAGATATTAAAGTTTAAAACTCCATAAAAAGAAAAAAACTATATCATTGTTATATGTTTTCATTAATAATTGTAAAAAGAATTTTTCCATTAACATTGCGATAAAAAAATGTAAACTAATGCACTTTGTTCTAAAAATAATAAATGCAATTTTGTTTTAATTGATTTTTTGATTGTTGATATATACTTAAATTTTAGAATTAATAATTATTTTTAAATTTATGATTATTAGTTATTTACTACTAAATACTCATGCTTTATACTTTCTATAACTTTTTATTTTAATTATTTTTATAAATAGATTTATATTTATTTAATGTAAATAAATTTACACAACAACATTACGTTTATCATGTATACACATAATTTACATTATTTTAGTCATTTATTCCGATGTTTAAGATTAATTTTTTTTTATGGATATTATTGAGAAGGATTTGAAGGGAATTATAGATTTGTTCGCATTTATTCAAATTGACTAATAAAAAATTACTATTGTTCTTTAACATATGGAATTATGAAAATATTGAAAATAAATATATATTTAAGTATCCTTCACATAACAGATAATCGAAAATTCCCTAGTGAGAGAGCTTCAAGTGGGGCGATCGCGGAGTCGTCGGAAAGCCGCAAAGAAAGCTAGTAGATCGGCCAGAATTACGCCTGCTCCGGTTGATTTAAGTCCGATCAGGCAATCTCTTGTGGATACAGATGCTGAGAGCTCTCTTCAGGACAATTGTTCTCCGCCTCTACTTTTGACTCTCGGGAAGGATGATGATAGAAGGAATGATTCCGTACCTCCCTCATCTTCATCTCTTAAACCGGTGATTGAAGAGGCGGAGGAGGAGAATAATGAGGAGACAGAAGATGGTAGCTCTCTATCTGGTATCAATGGTTCTCTAAAACTCTCTTATATTCCTCCTATCAGTATCAACGGTGTGAAGACTCATCAATTCACTCGTGATGATATTGATTCGGAGTTGACTTATTGGGAATCTTCCATATTAGCGTTTGTCTTGGGTGGTAACCCTCCCTTAGCTATTTTTGAGAAATTTGTGAGGAGAATGTTGGGAATGAAGGGAGTGGATAGGATATTGTGGCAACCTGAGGGATCTTTTATTATACAATTTCATTATGTAACAGAGAGAGATAGTATTCTGGATAGAAGAATCATATATTTTAATAAGAAACCGGTAATTCTTCGAGCTTGGTCTTTAGGGTAGTCCACCATTCCGGAGGAGGTTATCCATGTCCCAATTTGGGTAAAGCTGCGTGGATTGAGCTGGAAGTACTGGAGTCCTTCAGGTCTCAGCAAAATAGGGAGTCTCTTGGGCGAACCATTGGAAGCTGATCTGTATACTCAAAAGAAGACTATGATGAAATATGCAAGGATTCTAATAAATATAGACATTTCTAAGCCCTTTCCGTAGTCATTGTCGCTTTTTGATGAGGATGGATTTGTCTATACCCAATCAGTTGAGTATGAGTGGATACCTATTCGTTGCAAGGGATGTAATATGTTTGGTCACAAGGAGGAAATCTGCAGGAAGAAAATTCCGAAACAAAAATGGAATTGAAAGGACCCTTCTCCACATTCTCATGTTGCTGCCCCTACTGTTTCTACACCAATCACCCCCTCGGTGCCTAAAAGAGGAATTATTAGGCCGGACGCTCCTATCTCTCCCGATATGATTAACTCCCATTCCGAAAGATGAAATGGTTGAGCTAGGTATGATTAGTTCCTGCACCGTCGATTTTCCAAATGGATAGTTTCCTTGCATGGAATGTTAGGGGCCTTAATGGTCCCAAAAAGCAAGACAGAGTGAAACACTTTCTGTCTATGAATAATGTCAATTTGGTGTGTCTTATTGAAACAAAAGTTGTGATGGAAAAATGCCTGGAGTTTCAGAATAGAATTTGCCCTGGTTACTCTCTGATTCATAATGCTAAAGACAATAAAAGGAGTCGGATTTGGGTGTTGTGGAAGGCTTTAATGCTTAACTTGTAGAGTTTGTTGGTGACTGATCAAATGGTTTTATGCAGGGTCTCAGATGGGAAGGACACTATTCTGATTTCTTTTGTTTATGGTGACAATGATATGGTTAATAGAAGGGATCTATGGCAGTGTTTATCCTCTATTGCCTCATCCTGTAGTGAACCTTGGATCATTATTGGTGATTTTAGTCATGTACTTCACATGGATGATAGGTTGGAGGGAATGTTGTCACCTCTGAAGAAGTTCTTGATTTCCAGAATTTCTTGATCAACCATCAGCTTATTGAAATCCGGTATGTGGGGTGCAAGAATACGTGGAATAATGGAACTATTTTTTCATGTATTGATCAGGGTTTGATGAATAATGATTGTCTGAACCTTTTTGATCATATTTTTTTATAATGTCCTCCCTCTGGGGATTTCTGATCACTCACCTTTATTGGTGCAGTTAAGGGGTATTTCAGTAGCTCCTAAAAGAAGATTTAAATTTTGCAATATGTGGGCTTCTCACACTAACTTTCTACAGATTGTTGGTGACAAATGGAAGGAGGAGCATACTGGTACTCCTATGTTCGTGCTGGTTCAGAAATTGAAGTCTCTCAAACGTCCTCTGTCTTCCGTGCATAAGTCCTTCTACAAGAATGTGGTTGAAGAAGCTCAAACTTGGTACATTAAATTGTGTGCATTACAAGAGCAATTTCAGAATGATCCCACTGGTACTGAAATTAAAGAGTTAATAGCTGATGCTACAAATCAATATTACCAAGCTTTGAGTAATGCTACCCACCTTTTATGCCAGAAGACTAAGGTTGACTGGTTGAAGCAAGGAGATAACAATACCGCTTTCTTTATTCAACCTTGAAAGCTCAAAATTATCAGAAGCGGATTGTTGGTTTATATGATAAACAAGGAACATGAATGTCTGACCAGGAGCAGATTGGTATGTTTCTTTCCTCTCACTTTGAAGATTTTTTTGCAAAGGACTACATCAGGAAGGTTCGTTGGTCGACCATTATGGCTGGAAAAATTCTTTCACCTGATCAGGTTGTTTCTCTTTTGGATCCGGTGAAGGAAATCAAAGATATTGTATTTTCCATGGATGGGAACAAAAGCCCGGGTCCGAATGGCTTCAATGCAAATTTTTTTAAGAGATCATGGTCTATTATTGGTAAGGACGTTTGTCGTGCTATTCATTCCTTCTTTGAATCTGGTTGTTTATTGAAAGAGGTGAATTCGACTCTTCTCTCACTCATCCCTAAGACGGAAAATCCAGAAATAGTTTCTGACCTTCGTCCGATTTCTTATTGCAACGTTATCTACAAAATTATTACCAAGATTTTGTGCAACAAACTTAGGAAAGTCTTATCTTTCTTGGTGGACGAAGAACAAGCTGCTTTTATTGAGGGAAGATCCATTATCCATAATATACTCATTGCGGAGGACTTGGTTCGATTTTACAATCAAAAAGGAGTGCAACCTAGCTGTTTATTAAAAATAGATATTCAGAAAGCCTATGATACCGTTGATTGGGATTTTTTGGAACAATTATTGCTAGCTCTCCAATTTCCGTCAAAATTCATCATGTGGATAATGGTATGTGTTCAATCTGCATCCTTTTCTATAAATTTCAATGGCTATAGTTTTGGTTTTTTTGGGAGTGGGAGAGGCCTGAGACAAGGAGACCCAATTTCTCCTCTTCTATTCGTTTTGATAATGGAGTATCTGTGGAGGGCTCTGAAAGAGGTGGCCATGAATCCCTTGTTCAATTCCACCAATTTTTTCGTCCTTTGAAATTAAATCATTTATGTTTTGCGGACGATCTATTACTTTTCTGCTCTGGTGATTCAAACAGTATTGTCCTGCTTCGTGATGCTGTCCATCATTTTTCAGAGTGTTCTGGGCTCTTTCCTAATCTGGCTAAATCAGAAATTACTTTTGCTGGAGTTGATGAAAGTTTCATTCAAGATACACTATCACTGACTGGTTTTTCAAGAGTTGAACTCCCTCTGAAATACCTTGGAGTTCCTGTAAAGCAGACTAGGCTTAACCGACATGACTGTGCGCTTCTTCTATCCAAGATGACAAGAAGACTCAATGGATGGGCTGCGAACAAACTGACTTATGCAGGTCGGGTTGAATTGGTGAACAACATTCTAATGTCCATTCATACCTACTGGGCTCAAATTTTTATTATCCCGGTGAGTGTAATTGAGGTAATTAACAAGATGTGTAGAGTCTTATTATGGGGCGGGAATGCTTCAAAAACTCCTCCTATTACTTGGAAACCTTGTTGTTTATACAAGAAGGAAGGAGGTTTGAACATTAGAGATGCAAACAGAACTGCTCTTGATAGCTTGTTGTGGCAGATCATCATGAATAAAGAATTGTTGTGGGTTAGGTCAAAAATCTATATCTCCGAAGACAATCTATTTGGGTTTGTGAGATTAAAAAAAACGTGAGTTGGTATTGGCATCGCTTGATAGGTATTCGTGATGCCTTGAAACCTTTGTTTCTTGATTGCTATGACAAAGGAAGGACATACATAATCAAGGATGTCTACAATTTCTTGAAATCACATCAGGATGAAGTTGATTGGTATTCATTTGTTTGGCACAAACAGAGGATCCCAAAATTTTCCTTTGTGCTCTGGTTACTGATGCATCGCAGATTAAATACTCTGGATAGAGTCCAAAAATTTGGGATTGTGATGGCCAACAGGTGCTTTCTTTGTCAGAACCAGGAAGAGACGAATGAACACTTGTTTTTCAAATGCTCATATACCCAAAAAAATCTGTGATGAAACTTACGGTAGAGCTAATCTGGCTCGTCCCAATTTGATTACTTGGAGTCTATATTCTGATGGCCGCCAGAAATCTCAGAAATTGTTAAATGCCCTTCTGATTGCTGCAGTGGTATACCATGTATGGCATGAGCGGAATTGAAGAGCATTTTCTGGCTTGGAGCGTGACTATCAGCTTTTAGCAATTGTCATCTCTCAAGATGTCTATCTTAGGCTTAATTAAGTCTCATGTTTGAGTGTCTTTTTTGTTTTGAGTTCTGTTAGGTACGGATTTTTTTGAGGTGGTTGAGTTTGGCTCCCTTCTTTGTATTTTGACACTTTTTGTTTTGTTAATGGAAATTACTCAATGTTTTTCCCAAAAAAAAAAGTATCCTTCACTACAATATTTTCAAAATTATTTTGAATACAATTTGTACAAAGGAAATACAAAAATAATGATAGTACAATTATTGTATAACTTTTTTTTAAAAATATCATTTTAGTTGATATTTGTTATAAAATTACTCCCAAAAGCAAATCACATATAAATACTGAAAATTTTATGTACATAGTGCGAGATACACAACGCTAGTTATTGTTGACATGTCAGAATGTCTTGCCAGATGCTTTAATATTATCATGCTACTAACAATAGAATATCCTAGTTATTATCAGTTAACTGGTTTAGAATTGTTGATTTAGGGGATCGGAACCGACATACATATAACCTTAATTAGTATACAATAACATATCCAAATCTTATTATATCACAAATAATCTATATCTATATCTACATTTTTTTAATAAGGGTCAACAACAAACAATACGGAGCCCTTCCCTCAAGGATCTAGCTGGAGCATCCTGACAAACAATAACCGGAAATCTCTATGAAAACTTGATCTAAATACAATAGATGAATAAATCGAATGACCAACTTTGCAAACCAATATGCAACACGATTCCTTGGTGAAAACATGAGAAACACTAACTTTGCGCCACATTTTCGTATAAGATTGAATATCCTGGATCGACTTAAAGATCTCTCAAGAAACATGAAAATGGCTCTTGAAATGGAGATCGCTCGTCTTCGGGTATTTGGTGATTTAAGTTTGACTATCAACTAGGCCACCAATGTATGGAAGGTGAAGAGTAATTCATTAGCCATCTATCAATCATATTTGTCTAGTATGGTTAGCTGATTCAATCATATTGAATTCAAGTACGTGCCTCGAAGCTAGTCATAATGAAATAGTTGATGCATTAGCAAAGTTGTCTAGACATGCCGAAAGGAGAGGAATTTCTGACAGTCAGTTTGGTGAAAAGGAAGGAACCAGCTCACAATTGTCTGTTAACAATAAATTTCATCAATCTTGAAGCCTAATTCTTTGAAATCCATACATTTTTTAATAAGGGCATTTATATCCCTCAAATGTTGAAACCCAAGGACAGAGATATATCAGGAATGGCTTCACAATACTATATAATCCATGATCCCTTTATAAGAGGACAACAACTGGGATTAATCTCTTTTATGTGTACGAAAATTAAGTCTGAGAACATATGAGATCGACTCGCGGAGGTGAATGTAGGCCTCACATGAATGGAAGAATGCTAGTAAAGAAGATCTAGCGGGCTAGATACTTTTGGTCCACAATGGAAGCTAATTCCCTCTCTTTCGTCTAACAATGTCGCTAAGAGTACGCCAATTTAAAGTATCAACCATAATCTTATCTAACAACTCTAGCCTCGCCTTGGCCATTTTCTCTATGTGGCGTTGATATTGTCGGCAAAATTTTGCCTCAAGGCACGGGAGGGCATAAATATGTGTTGGTCACTGTGGAGTATTTCACAAAGTGGGTAGATGCAGCTTCTTATATGAATATTAACTCGAAGCATGTAGCTTATTTCATCTTAATAACATCATCTATCGGAACGGGGTGCCCCACGAGGAAATCAGTGATAACGAGAGCCACTTCATGGGATAATTTTCGAGTTTTTTTTTTTGCTAAGTACAAGGTTAAGCATTGTCATGTTTCCCCATATTGACCGCAAACCAACAGTGTCGTAGAGCCAACAAACAAAACCTTGGTGAAGGTCATAAAGAAAATGGCTTTAACCTAGATGGATTAGCCCGACAAACTCCCCTTTGCTTTATAGGGATACATAATCTCATTAAGGCAAATCGGGCAAAGGAGAGAATATTAAAAAAAGAAGAGAGATAAAAAAAACAGAATAAAAAGAAAAGAAAAGAGGCTAACTTGAAAACCCCTTTGGGGAAAGTTAGGCGAAAGGAGAAAATATTGAAGACTCGTCTTTGAAGACCTAAAAAGTTATAAGAGGAGAAGATCCAAGAAGAAGATATTCATAGCTTATGAAGTTTGTAAAATAGAAATGTAAAATTGTAGAGAATACTTGTATTCCATTAATAAAAAGAGTACATCAAATTCAAATAAAAGTTACATTTTTTTTTTGCAAATATAAAAGGAAAGCATCACATTCAAAAAGGCAACTCTAATAAAGCAGTGTAGTTCCCATCTCCATCCATCATCTTCTTTTTCTCTCTTTTTCGTCTCTTTTCTCGATCTTGTCATGATGGACCTTAGTTGCTTCAGAGTCTTTGGTTTCGCTAGTGCTACCCATATTATGACACTGAATCTTTTCAAGTTTCTCTTCAAGGGCAATAGGTCCTTTTTCCCTTTCCTTTAGGGATAGTAAGTCGTTGTCCGTTAATAGTTGACTCTGGTTCTCGAATGGAAATCCCTGGAAGTACAGGTTAAAGTACACTCTACAATCTCGGCTTGGGCGGTATTCCCTCCTTCGAGGCAGGATGGGGCCTCTTCTCCTTGATAGCGGCGTCCTGACGAGAATTATTGAAGAGATAATTAAGCTAGTCAAGGTAATAGTTAGTAGTGAAGGAAATAACCTGTTATGGCTAGGGGGCTTCTATTCCTGACCTCTTCTTCCAATATCGAAGCCAGGTTTCAATCATGGAGGCTAGTAGGTGAGTTTGGTCGGGGACCTCAAAGGGCGTAAAAGGAATATTTTAGCGGTGTCCCATTTGCTATTTCAAACATACCCAAAATGGAGACATGGGCAACTTTGCGTGAATGGTTGGTGAAGCACAGGGTTTTCCACCACTGGTCCACCATTGAATATCACAGTGGTTCTTTAAGAAGGAGATCAATTCCGCGAGGTTCCTTTGGGCATAATACCCCCTTTCTCTCTGACAAAACCTGGATATCTCTAATGTCGTCACAAAGGGTACTCCATGCACAAATGGTCCATTAGTGAAATATGTAAAAGAGAAGAAGTTAAGTTAATAGTCGGTAGGAAAAAAAAAATTACGACTAGGGGCTTATCGGTGTTGGGATTCAACATAGATGAATAGCTTGTGATTCCATGCAAAATCTCCACACACACACACACACACACACACATACAGTCACACATATACGTGTGTGTGAGTATATATATATATATATATATATATATATATATATATATATATATATATATATATATAAAACTCCAAGTGTCCAAACCAAGGAGAGTTTCGACAATTATCATTGGGGTAATGTTGTAACCTCGGTCCGTTACATCCACCACGTGAATAAGGGAAATTATTGCAGTCCTCAAACCTCCATGGTAGAAGAAAACCTCAACAAGCATACATGATACATGGGCCCGAACCCTCGTCGCCGGTCGCAATCATAGCGCTTCAGGAAATTGGAAGAACCCAACCAAAGTTTGCAAATGAACAGTGTTTACTTCCAGGATATGGCTTAGGGCACGATGGTTGAAGTTTGTAAGTTCCTTAAAATGTTCCAGAAATTTGTAGCCTATATGAGATGTGGTTGGAGGAGCATAAAGGTATAGAACCAAAAGACAAGTCCACTCCTCAGGGAGAGGACAAAGCTCGTCCTAAGAGAACCTGAAGACATGAGGTTCTCTATTAAAAGGTTAGGGTAGCTTGGAGAAGGTTCCAATTGATCTTCACTTTTTTGAGGCTCAAAAGGAGAGTTAGGTAGTAATGAGAAAGGATTTTCTTTTGGGTTTTAGTAAGAGAATTCATTCAAGAGTGGAGCTTCTTTTCAAAAGCCATGGGTTTTTTAAGTATTGAAGGTAATTGCAAGATGTTTGAGTTAATCAAAAACACACCAAAACTAGTCTTAAATAGAAGACCCTAGAGCTTTATAGAAGGGTATGTTGGTTCATAAACCGAAGCCAATTTCCTCACCTCTAGTGAAGGCATCGGCCTTCATATATTTACAGTCCCAAAGTCCCAAGGGCATGTACCTACGTACGCATAGCTGAACAGTAATGAATGTGCGTACATGGTATCTGAAGGTCACACGACCTTTACGCTGACAAGACATAGGTGACACGCTTAGGTGGACGGTGGCTCATGTAAACTCCCCATGCGTAAAATGTTACTCAAGTTAACTTAATGCAAGGCCTTATATTTTAGCCCACCTTTTGTAAGAACCTGCGAGATTTAGCTCAAATAATATTGATCTCGGGGTTGACCTATTAGGAGTCTTTAGTATGTTAAGCTAGAAGGTTATCCATGTACATTGCATTGTACCGTAATAGTAAAGTGTTGCTCGTGCATAAAGTCGATATTCATTCTTTTGCATTATTTTGTTGTAAAAGGCATACATATTGCATATGAAAAATAAAAAGAGGTAATCAACAGACTTGGGAGTCTTGCCGATGATGCCTTAATGTTGCAACTCGAGCTCCCATCGGGATCGTATTCACCAAAGATTCCTCGAAAAGCCGCAACCAAGAATGAATTGGTAGTTGAAGGAGCTCTAGATTGAGTTCCAGGAACCTTAGATTGAGTGCTACGAGGGCCCGGATAAGTGCTGACTTGAGAGCATACCGTATAGAGGGTTTTCCCTAGACCCGCAGTTGAGTATTCTTGACCATATCCATTGAGGGCTTTCGAGGCAAGGAATGATGGCCTAAGGGTGCCAAGGACTTGGTTCCTGATCCATTAGACTTCCTTAGAATCCATAACTGATGCTAGACTCCGAATAGTCCTCTACCTGGACCTCGCAGGAAGCAATAGCTCTCCCCATACCGTTGAGAGATCCAGGGGGCTAGGACGAGGAATCTACATGCTTCCCATAAGGTTTTGGTCCATCCATTGGACTTTCCCTTCTTCCTCCACCAAGGCTTTACCTCGGCTCAATCAACGAGTTCTTCTACTCGACTCTCCAGCAGATGAATGGCGAGGAGGCTGCCTTGCACACCACCAGACTACCTCGTACCTACATATAATGCCTAGAAGGCATCCAAATTTGTGACCCCGTATCGTCAACATCATATTCAGGGACTAAAACAAGTCCCCGACACTATCACTTTTCAGTAAAATTTTGAGAGATGAACTCTCGGGTGGAAACTCCTTCCCTAAATAGCACTTGAATTTACGGTCAGTCATGCTGCAAAAAAGGAAGAAAAACTATGTTAAAAGTCACATGATAATGAGGTATGGTATGCAATGCTATAATACACAACATGCAAAATTTTTTCATCAAAGAACCAAGAAGCTCGTGATCATTGGGTACGCGGTGGAGAAACCTGCACACCAGCTCCTTGTCCTCGAGGGCGGCCTCGGCGCCCTGATCAAAAAGAGGGTCGTAGTATCCTCCCAACTATAATGAAGCAAACAAACCTTCATTGTCTGCCCTAGTAAAAAGATGAGTGAAGAGAGGTCAGAGACATACCCGAGCAAAGGCTAAGGGCCCTCGGTGTGTAGTAGTAGCCTTCTCCAACTGATCATCGAAGGTCAGCTCAAGGAAATTGCCAACTGACACACCCCTCACAAACATGTTTGTCACATCCTGAGGCAGGGCTTACCTGTCGAACATGAGCTCAGGTTGATCTTGAGGGATCGATGATGGCCACATCTCCGAGAGCCAGAAGAAGAATCGCTCCCCCAAGTAGAACATGTATCCTGAGGGACCTTCAAAAAGTGACTGGGTTCGATTGGCCTGTACTGCTGGCTCGATAGAGAAGTGTAGATCCTCCACATCGAAGTTTTTCCATGGAAATCGAGCTATGTCATCTTGCAGCAGGACATTACATCATGGAAGACAAAGGAAAAAAATGAAAAAAAAGGGGAGAAAAGAGAGATGAATCTTTATAGGTCCCGGCGAATCAATGATTCTCTGTAGACCATTCAAATCCTTGAAGTGGTTCTTTTTCTTATTGTACAATTTGTGGTTGGTCCATTTACAAATGGCTGGAATTGACCAATTGTTGCAGAGAGTACCAGAAACCACTGGGAGAAAATATTCGAAGGTCCTGCACAATCGGAAAAGACTACATGAAGAAAAAAATTGTTTTGCAAGTCACGAAAAATTACCAAGAGTTTCGAGGAGTATACCTCCAAGACTCGCCACAAGGTGCTCCCGAAGTTGAGCATCTTCGGCGTCTTGGCCCTCGACCAAGCCAAAGTGTCGCTCCATGTAGGGTGACAGATAACGTGCATCCCTTTAACCAGATGGGCATAACTAGTAGCAGCCTAGTTCAAATTTCTCACATCACCATTATCCAGGAGTTAATGCTTGCAAGAGAGAGGGATTTTGTCTCCATGGTTGGCAAAATGTTGGTGTTTATGAAATGCACTAACTAGAGAAATTGTCGATGAGGCATGGGAAGTCTGCGAAAGATGGGATTCTTTATGGTCTCAACTAAGTGGAAGTATCTTACATCACTGAAACCTTCACTTGGCTAATAAAAGTTATGGCGGGGCGAAGGTACGCGATCACTTGAGGGTCCACTCTTCTCTGAATTCCACTGGGCAACCGCCCCAGCTAAGACCCATGATCATCACAAAGTCAAGAACCGTAATCATTATTTCACCGAATAGAAGGTGAAATGAGTTAGTGGTGTCCTAGAATCACTTCACCAAGGCAAGACCAAACACCCTTTTCCCGTGGGTCTTCCACACCTCCAACCAGTGGAAGAAGGGGCCAAACCCAGCTCCCTCTATGGTTGCGTTGTAGCAGGAACCCATGGTCAGATCTTTGGTAAGATCATGAAACCCCCTTGGGAACACCAACAAGTTTTTAAGTTATCCTCCTATGGTATCAATCAAAATAAGGGCTAAGTACAAGTGTAGCTAAATTCAAAATTAAAAGAAAAAAACAACAAAAGAATAACAAAAAACATTTCCCTATTGGAGTTTTGAATTAAACTTACATGGAAAGCGACAATATAAGTCGTAGAAAATTTTTGCATACAGTTCTACACACTTGAAGCAAAATTTAAAGTAGCATATACTTTGAATTACACAAGTGTTTAGAAAATCGACATGCAAGATTCTGCACGTCATTTGGCAAAATAATAATCAACATGCAAAAATATAAATGCATGCAAATTTGTTTGAGAGGGCATATCGACACATGGAAATGGAAGAACTAGACATGCTCATTAGGGTGGAAGACTAGTTGGTCAAATGTAAATTCCCTTCTTGGGTATTCCCATTGCATGGCCCTCACGTACGGATGCTCTTGGACCGGTGGTTGTGTGGCTTGACAATGACTTCTCCACAAAGAGGTTTTTTTCTCGAATAGCAAAAACTCAAGAAAGAATGAAAGAAATGAAAGGAAGTATAAAAATGAGCTCGTTGTGAAAGTGTGTAATGAACCCAAAATCATGAGCTCATTTTATATAAGCTGAATATGGGACCCACAATGTCCACATATCATATTTTCATTGGCCATTCATGAAGGTCGTTCGACCTTAAAAGAAGCCTGCAATAATTCATTCAACGATCTCGGGATAGGCTCTTACAAAACCTGCAAGGAAAGGACACAAGATTCATTTCACCCATGATGGTCGCTTGGCCTTTAGGGACACTTTGTCCTTTTCCCTTTTCTTCTTGTCATGAAGGGCACGTACGGTCCTAATATGGTGGTCGCTCAGCCTTCAAGGACGCGTTGTCTTTTTCCCTTGACCTTGCTCTCTTCTCTATGATATGTATGGTCCCAACAACAGTCGCACGACCTTTAATGGCCCCATTATCCTCCTTCCCTTGTCCATGAATGACATGTTAAATTCCCAAAAAGGTGTGGCCTTCCCAAAATTGAGGGTGGGACTTAAGATGTGCGAAAATCAACACCGAAAGTAGAAACAAAACCTGGTCTAGAAGGTAACATTTCTTTTGTTTAAATTCATTCCAAATTGAACTAACAAATACTCATATTTGCATGTAATCATCAAACCAAGACAGTACCAGTGATAAATCACTACCCTTCTAGAGTCATCGACATCGCGCTCAATGAAGTCTTTAGGCAACAAATCGCCACCTTTCGAAATCATCAAGCGATGGCATTGGTGACAAATCACAACTCTACCAGAGTGTTTAGGCCCATTTTTAGGCCTAATTTACGCTCCCGAGCTTGCTCTTTTCGCTCGATTCCGAGTCGTTTTCCTTATTTTTATTCGATTTTAGTTCTTTTGTAGGTTTTTCGTATTCGAAGAATAAAACAAGGCAAAGGATCATTTTAAGGCTATTTTAGGGAGTCCCGAAGGATTTACTAAGCCAATTCGAGCCAAATGTTGAAGAAAGGCGAAGCCGGGACGGGAAGATTCCCCCAAAGGAACCATTCCAGAGTCGTAGCACTCGCTACCAACCTTGTAGCGGGCGCTACATGGCCAAAATATAGTTGCCCAGACCCATCGCCCCCACGACGTGATCGTAGCGGGCACTACAGTCTGAGGACTTTGGACCCGAAGGCTGTGACACCAGCGACGAAGGAGGTGACGACCGCGACGCTGAACGTAGAGAAAAAGGGGAGGAGTCACCTGCCCAGAATAATCGCGCCAGTGTACCCACGCTAAATCCAAATCGCCTCTAGGTTTTCACTCCGTCGCGCCCGCGACAGCCCTATTTTCTGCGTAACTGAAATGGCTAAAACGGCTGGGTTTTATGTAACTTTCATACCTTGTATATATAGCCTTTGAGTCGATTTTATGAGGAGAGGTTGATTATTATTGTTCTTGAGAGTTTTAGTGAGAGAAAGTGAGTGATTAGTGGGTAATTGGGGAGATTTCTACTTAGAATATTGTTGTTTTGATTTAGTTTTGTGTTGAAGAATTCAAGTTTTATGAATTGAAGTATTGTGAAAGCTATCAAGTTCTTGGATCATCCTCCACTTGTTTTCATTGTTAGAGATGTTTTCTCATCCTTACTTCATCATTTCCTTTGGTAAACGCATTTGTGTTAACTTAATTGTTCTTGATTTCCATTATGTTTGTCTTGTTTGAGATTACCTTGTTTGATGTTAGAAATCATGTCTATGTTTGGTTTTATTGATGTTAGTATAATTGTGATGAAGATTATTGTCTAGGCACCCTATGGGTTAGGGGGCAATTAGGGGTGTTGATAGGTGATTAGGGGGCAGGTTAGTAATTTAGGGAGTAATTAGGTAGAAAATCAATTTCCCACCCTAGTCCTTCCTTCAAGTGCAATTGATTAGGGTCCCAGAGCTCCCTAATGCATTGATCGATTGTCAATGGAAGGCTAGGGACGGGTTAGTTAGTAACTCACTCACGAAAGTGAGGATGAGACTAATGAGGGAATTCTGCAATTTTGACCCTCCGGGTCCGTGGTGGGCTTTGAGGTAGTTATTCCGTACTACCCTCTCTCGCCGGTGGGTCTTTTCTACCATAATATCCACTTGATTTTCTCCCGTTTTTACCCCCTAGCTGCAAAACCTATCACCTTAGATCCTGTCGGCATCCTAAAAGCCCGTGAAGCCCATTTTCTACCCATTGACTTAACGGTTTGTCTGTTCGCTGCCTTGTTATCTATAGTAAGCTACCCATCCTTTTCTATCCTAGTGTCTTGACTCCCACCTTGACCTAGAACTTTTAGCTAAGGCCCCCAGCTCCCTGAGAGAGAACAAATTTAAAATCGATTAAGCAAAACCACTGTACACAAAATGGCGCTGTTGCGGGGAGCTAGCGCACCTAGTTTTAGTTTCTTTGGTTAGAGGTTGTTTAGATCGCTTTCACATTAGAAATCAGAGTGTTTGAGTTTATAGGAATTTGATGCTTCTTTTGTTCTCTTTGGTGCATGCAAATTTGTTCTAGTGCCTATCGAGCATCATAGGAGCTTTGAAGTCCTTATGGCTGAAAGACAAGCTGATTCACCCCATACCTTAGCTTCGTATTCCATTCCATCTCCAGGTACGGGAGGCAATCCCATCACATTACCACCATTACCACCGAATGCAGTGTTCGAATTCAAACTGTACCTACTTGAAGTCTTTGAAAGCAACCGATTTCATGGGGACATTTCCGAGAGTCCCATTGACCATATTGACAAATTCGAAGATCAGATCAGTTTTGTACAGATTCCTGGAATATCATCAGAATTTATGAAACTGAAACTATTTCCTCTCACTCTGACGGGGAAAGCAAAGATGTGGCTTCAAACGTGCCCGCTTTGCACTTATTCTTCATGGGAGGCACTAAGTAGAGATTTCCTTCATCGTTTCTTTTCGGCGGAGGAGACACACTGACTCAGGCTGGAGATCATGAACTTCAAGCAAGGGTCGAGAGAGACTCTTTTCAAAGCCTGGGGGAGATTCAAGGGTCTCCAACGATAGTGCCCATATCACAACTTGCTCGATTGGATGCTACTTCAACACTTTTACTATGGGCTCTATGATACACTCAAAGAATCCATCGATAATGTATCCGGGGGAATGTTCCTTAGGAAGACTACGGAAGAGGCAAATATTTTCCTTCATGAACTATCTCAAAACTCCCCCCGTTGGGGAGGGGGTCCAAGTCTAGGCTCAAGAGATTTTCATTTCATTAATTGAGTCACCTGTAACACTTTCAAACCTAGCATTGGGTTATATGCTAGCTAATTCTGTTTTGTACATATTGCTGAAGATTATTTTCTCCTAGCCCATGCGCAATCTATTCAAAGTATCTGGTACCATCACCTACATGTCTAGCATCTGTTTCAATTCCTCTTATAGTCCTTTGTTGACTCTTACTAATCAAAGAAATCTAGAACCATATGATGTGCCGCTAGAGATGGGTGACTTTTCAACTCATGGTTTCAGTTGTTACTATTGCTAAAGCATGTTTGTGGCTTGCCTGCTCACAAGTAATGATATGCATTTCTTTCGGGATGGTAATGCTACTTTCAGATTTTGCTAGAGATCACTTATCATCAACATTGTGATGAGCATTGATAAGCAATCAAACCAAACTTGGTCGATTGAGAGTGGACAAATGCTTTACTGAGCTGCTAGGGTTCATACACCTTTAAAACTTAGATTTACAACCTATGCAAAGTTTACACACAGATTTTTCTCCATGTGTCTTCAAGTAATTTAACCACGCCAAAACAAAGTTTGGCAACTGTGCAGATGTAGGCAACAGCTGCTTGTTAACAAACTTATATGTTACTAATTGCCAGGCCAAGTTTGTGAAAGGAAAACAGAAATCAAAAGGAAAAGGAATTTTGCATCTATCCTAACCCAGTGATTAGAGAATCAACATTGGATTCGAGTCACATTTCTATAAGGTTAATAGCTTAAGCTACTACCAGTCTACCACTGAATTACCAGCAAATCTTAGCAGCCAATTATAGTGAACTGCGATCCAGATCGAACCAATTAACCAAGAGTTTACCTGTTAGTAAGAACCAATTAATCAAGATATTACCAATTAGTAAGAGCCAATTAACAGACATATTAGAACTTAGGGTTTCGGCATCTCATCGAGCAATTTTCCGGCACAATGTCTACTTCCATGGTGGCAAGTGGCAAGTGGCAAGTGGCAGTTCATCCTCTGTAAATTTTGTATCTGCAACAAGCCAAAGCATTAATAGAAATGAAGTTTCACCCAGAAATTATTGGTTCCATCCTTTTTGAATATGTCATGTAATACTTAATACGATAATATGCAAATATCTGAAGCAGAAGAGAGCGCTGAAAGTAACAAAAACTTACATTCCATTAAAATCTTGGGTTTAAGTAGCCACTAGCGCTAGGGAGTAAAAGAGTAATAAACTGTAATAATGTACATGACTTGTAATTGTAAATGATTACAAAGCATACAGGAACATAACCCAGTTTAGATATTTGAGTTATGGTAAGACCAAGACCAGCTCCAAGAAACTCCTCTGCATAGCAGTGTACCTTCTCAGCTCTCAACTTTATAACTTATGAGGCCTGGCCTGGCATTTCACTATCTCAGTTATCCATTGTGGCAGGCACTTTCCACAAACACAAGATAAATAGCAACATCTTAATACAAGCAGCACCTGCAAGTCTTGATTCAGATGCTGATTCCCATGGTTGCTGGAAGAAGAGCCGCCCCCAGTCAGCAGGGTTTCCTCCTCATAGACTTGACAACTTTCCAAAATTTGACAGTCCCCAATCCATCAATAACCAAGACGGTCATTCAATGATGTACGCCCATCACCTGATTGTCCTGCACAAGGTGTTTGACAGCAAATCAACAACTAGGGTACACTTCAAGAGGAGAAGAGAAAAGAGGGGGGGGGGGGGGGGCGAGAGTTGAGAAAAAAGCCCACCTTCTGGGGGCACCCATGTTTCATAATCCATATGTGTCTCCAAGAAAGCAGGCTTTTCAGGACCAAGCACTCTTCTAGGCCTCTTATTCTCATGTGCAGATCCCTGTTCATCCCTTCTTTCATGGCTTTCAGCAAGGGCTTCATCATCCGGGGTATAGAGTCCTCGTTTATGTTTCAATAACAAGGCAACAGCATCTACCGCCATCATATCTGCTCCTGCAGGTGGATGCATTGATGGTTTCTCATCCTCACTAGCATTGCTCTCTTCAACTTGCTTCTTTTTCCTCAGTATAAGACCTGGGGCAGCTTTTTCAAGATCATATTCTGGTTCAGATTTAGTGGAATCCAGAATCTTTTTCCTATCTTTATAATCCACAAATTCATCAGCCTCATCAATGTTCAGTTCTCTCTCTTGGTGTCTCTCCGTCCTTTTCCTATCCTCCACTGCCCCAAGCCATTGAGGCTTTGTGACTTGATAGGGAGTAGGTTTGCTTTCTGTTGAATCAGTCTTGTCCACACTGGATTTCACTTCCACACCACCTTCTTTACAAACATCTGAAACTACTTGTTCAGTGCTACAACTGCTACCTGCCTTCTCAGGCTGACCAACCTCTTTTATTTCAGCTTTAGGTGCCTGTATTATCTTGGATTGAGAAAGAGAAGATGTCACTTCTTTAGGCGTTGGCTCTTTGCTCATTGTCTCCCTTTTCTTCGCAACTTTTCCCACAGGATCAGCTATCAGCTCTTTGTTTCTTGTCTCCCTTTTCTTAGCAGCTTCTCCAGTTGGATCAGCTATCTTCAGCAAGTAGGCAATCCTGTTCAACTCAACTTCAAGGGAGGACAGATCATTTTGAAGCTTCACAGTCCTGTCAAGAACTAAACATTGACACAAACAATTAGACCCAAGGTGCAACCAAATGCATTGATGTAAAAAAATCAAATGTAAGTACGTATATGCTGAGCGAAGGGGAGCAATCAGCATCCAGGAAGTATATCTTTGGTGAAACTTAAGTCTTCTGGTCATTCTTTCTTTTTCCCATCGTCCGATGGGGAAAGGGCTTGAAGAGATAAATCTAGCATGGTTTTTTTTCGTTTCTACTTATAACAGTTGGATTTAAGAGCATCAGACAGTCAGAAAGCATGAGAAATGAGTCAAGCAAGATGTCAAGGTACTGCAAGCTCACCTAGCTGAGATGAGAGACCCGACATAAACGCATCTAGGGCATCACCAGATTCTTGATCTGCCACAGGTTCAGGCACCTTAATCTTCTCCTCAGCAAGCAATCTTCTTTTCTCTTCCATCTCTTTCACCAGTGCCTCTTTCTTGTCCAGAAGAGAGTCAGCTGTTTCAACTGCTTGTGTTTCAGCAGCTTTATTGCTAGGTTTCTTCTTTGTTCGATCATAAAACTCATCATCATCACTGCACAGAAACAATTAGCAGTAAATATAAGAAAAAAAGAACCCGTCACATTTCCAACAACAAATCTGACCTAATATGTTATGGTGTAGAAAAGCTAATATTTGTATAAATAAGAAAAATATGAACCTGACCAATAGTAAGGCCAGGGGCGGATCCAACATGGGTTCACGTGGGGTCACGTGACCCCGCTTAAAAAAAAAAATCTGTTTGTAAAATAATGCAGCTTAATAAATATATATATGTACAAAATAAAACAATTAAGAATCAAGTCTTCTGCCGTGGTTGAGCGGTGCGCGGCCTCTCACTAATTTGATGAAGGTGCCTTGATGTCGCGTGTTCGAGACCTATTGGCATCAAGTCTAGTGTTTTTTTAAAACTCAACCAAGCAGTAATAATTATAGTTCAAGCCTAACTTTTTTTTTAAGAAAATAAAAATAAAACAGAATCTCATACGAGTTTTTGAAAAATATTGTTATTACTTATTTTGAGGATGAGATTTTCGAGAAAGTACCAAATAATGATATCATAAAATACTTTCAAGTCATGGCGCCTCGTCGATGACAACAACCCAAAAAAATATTGTTGTTTTGAATTTTTATGTTTGACTTTGAAGTTTGAACCCGCTTGATTTTATTTCTGGATTCGCCACTGAGTAAGGCATTGCCTCACAACATGAACTAGAATTACCTCAAATAGTCATCCTCGTCCTCAGTCACTCCCCTTTGTCTACCACGAGATGAAATTCCAGCACGTGCACCTAAGCTTTCTCTGATACTATCATTTAGAGTTTCTTCCAAACTTTCAAGCTCCTCCATTATCTGCACAAATGAGATTGAACTATAAAGTCCCAAAAATAAATTAAAAGAAATGATTGCTTCACACTTTCACTAGTCTAGAAGGATAAAGAACAATATCAATAAAATTAGTCCTCTCAAACCTGAGATATCCTCATCTCATTTCGAGCAATCTGAGTTTGCTGCCCCTGTGTCAAACCCCCTTGGGCTATATCCTTGGCACGTATTGCAGAAATCTCTTTCTTCATATGTGCAATCTGTTAACAGAATCCAGTGCAGTAAAAAATCAGAGCCTGTCAAAGTTATAATGAATTCTGTCGAGCTTCAAATGCAGAAGCATTTACCTTCTCCATTCTCTTCAGGACTTTCTCCCGCGTTTTTTGTTGCTTTTCAGTAAGCTCTCCTTTGTAGTTTTGCCACGTTATTTCATCAGCATCATCCTGTAAATGTCTTTATCATGAAGCAATAGACAAAGCCATCTTAACCAGAAATGGAAACAAGACAAATGTTGCAACATTGCCACCAGTACAACAATTGAGATATTATTACTGTCCTAGTGATGGCAAGGGGACCCTCACTACCCTTGTTTTGTAGCTATAGAAAGAAAAGTCTTGTTATAAAGTTCAAATACAAATAATAAATAACTAATAACTGGCCCTCAAACACCAGCAAACTCCAAGCATACAGAGTCAATGGAAGCCAAAGTTGTTTCCGACCCAGACAAATCTTCTTTTCATTATTTTCACATTCGCTTCACAGGATTGCAGTTTTCTCTCTTTTTTCTTTTAGGTTGGGGTAGGGTGAGGTGTTTGGGGGGGGGGGGGTGTTGTTCATTGTTCACATAGTAGAATTTAAAACAAGCATATTTTCAATTGTAAATCCAATCAAGTAGAAAATCTGACAAACCTCAGCTTCTTCGACTGCATCCTCCCTCATCCCCCATGAGACACCATCAGCAAGAGCAGCCTCCTCCCTTGCCCTGCGAAGGGAAGCTTCACGATCTTTAGCATAATGAATACTCTTCAAATCAGCTTCCTGCAAAAGGAAAAAAACCTGGCAGTTAATAGGAAAATAACAGGTTTAAGCCTCACAATAAGAAGCACTATTAGACGAGAAAACCATTTGCAGGATAGACTACACCAACTCGGGGTCAACTGGCTCTCTTTTGACATATTAATACATTTTCCATTATTAGAAATAATCATAAGAGACTACTTCTGTGACTTCTGTCCTACCATATTGATACAAAGCATGGAAACACACTGTAACACAAGAAGAACAGATCATGAACTTACATCCAAGCCTCTGATATGTTTGACATTTTCAATATTCAATATTTAAAAGAAAGGTTATACAACCAACATAATCATTCAAAATTGAAGACAAAAGCCTAGATTCATCAAATGATTGACAGTAGACATTTTTTACAACTGATGCAAAATAGATTTCAATACAACAAAAAATCTTCAACAATCAAATATTTGATACATTTATGGTTCAAGAGCATTAAGTTTGTCATCCGACCTAACCATAACAAAAAGTTTGACACCAATAAAAGAAATGCATCCCATGCAAACTCAACACCAGCAAAGAACATTAGATTATGTGAAAGCAAAAGTGGTACTAAAGTCTTACCGGTGGTATCAATTCTGTTGGACCTTGGAATATATAAAGACGAGAGGACCTATAAAAGAAATAGACCAAAAGTGTTAGTCATTACTAGAGAAACTATTGAAAACAGACAAGATAGACAGAAATGAGTGGACTCTAAGAAGAAATACTTACTGGCCAAAGCGAATGACATCACCAACATGCAACTCCACATACACTTTCTTCTCGACCTAGCCATAGGATATGCCTAATCAGTACGCTACTCCTTGCATAGAGTAATAACTCAAAAAAAACAAGCTCTTCAGAGAAAATCCAGTGTAACAGAAAATTCTAGACAAAAGCATAATATCAAACACATAAAATACTAGAACACACAAGCATCCATTTAATGGCTAACTACAGAAGTAAGAAGCTTTGAATAACAATACCTGGTTCTTGTTTATAAATGTTCCATGAGTACTCCCCAGATCATAGAGGTAGGCTCGTCCACTTCCCTTGAACTGGAGAACTAGCATTGATGAAAAGGAGAAAACAAACTATCATGTCATCAACTCCACATTGAACTAGTAGGATGTTTTTAAAATTAAATTCCAGAATTCATAAGATGGAACTCCAATTGATATATAGCTTTGTACAAGATCATGGAAATTTGATAAAGTCACTTCATACAGTCAAAAGATGTTACACAAATAACCACCAAACAAATCAGCTAGTGGCAATCCACTTTTCTCAGATAAAAACAAATGAACAAATGAATAGACATATCAATTCTAATGTGCTTCGAAAAATTAGTTTATTTCAACCCTAAAAACCTGAATTCCGGGGCGATTTCCGATTATCACCTAGGCGACTCTTGTTAGGTCTTAACCTCTTTCTTACGTACCAAAACCTTCTCGCCAAACACTGACATTAGCCTTACTCGGGGCTCCCCGGTTTAGTATAATACAGATCGGGTAATTCCTGTCAAAGCACCCCTTAGCAAAGCTGGGGGAAAGATCTCTTCGCCGGAGTTGTCGAGAAGTCCCAAGCACACAAAGAACGGGAAAGTGGGTAACGGTGCCCATCAGTCGCTGTCCACTTCAGAAGCGTCCCCAAAGTTTGCAGTAGCGATGTAATTAGCGCGGTTACAGCAGCTAGCAGACGAATCGTCAGAAGTTCTATTCAAGGTGTCACATTTAGTATCGTCGACAAGCATGGAATGCAGTTAATGTGGTTGGTGGATACTTATCTCCTCAGTAAAGTAGGGAGTAGACCTGAGGAAGTCTTTTCATCCTCTGATTGCAGAGGTTTAAATTCAGGCACTGCACAGAATATTAATATTCTGAGAGCTCATTGGCAGTGAGAGTCTCAGGCGTCCTGTGGACGCCTTTATACCTCAGTTGTACTTGATTCGGTGCAGGAAAATTGGGTGTTTTTTCCACTAGTAGCACTGAAAAGGTAGTTGGTACTTGGGGCTTACATCACAGACGAATGGTAACATAGAGGAAGCAAAGTAGGTAGTCCTTCAATGTGATAGTAAATGGAGCAGCTCGTGAAGCACATCCCTCCCTTTAAAAGGAAACATGGGGCCGGGAAGTCTCACCAGGTGCCTTTCATCCCCTGCAAAACCTAAAAGCTCCATTCATGCAAGTGATCACAGAAGGGTTATTTTAAACCCATTGTCCTCAAAAATTTCAAAAAACCAAAACCCCCACCTCCTCAACCTCACCAACAAAATCCTTTCATACACAAATAGAAGCAAAGTCATTCCCACCAAAAAGAAATGGACGCCAATTCACTCCCTTTTAGAACCACGGGACCAGAGCTTGAGCTACAAACTCCGCCCTTACATGATGAAGTGTATTGGTTGAATACCTATACAGGAGGTGGTGGATAACAGACGATGGCATGTAAGGGATCTTCAAGACTAGGTGAACCTTAGATGGAGAACTCAGGAAGAAGTGGAACTGCAAAAGTTTGGATCCTCTTGGTTCTCCTTCCACTTCCGTAACCACTTGGATACGGTGAAATGGCCACTAACAGTAATGTGAATTTCAAAGGCTCTCTTATAGCGCTCCAAAGGTGCGGTGAGGACCTTACCACACGAGATCCTTCACGGAGGCCAACATGTGGGTGCAGTTGGAAGGTCTCCCATTCCGGCATCCATGGTCAACCATGATGATTAAGCTGGCATCTCTCATAGGCCCAGTGATTGACCTAGAAACTCAAGGTGGGTTCGACTACAACAACTTCAGTCAAAGTGATGGTCAATTTGAAGAAGTCGTTTCTAGTAGGTACATTTGTCCGGAATGAGAAGCATAAAAGGTTTTAGGTTCGTTTCAGGTATGAAAACTTGTTCATTTTATGCAAGATGCATCCGGCAGAGGCAAGAAACTTGGTTTAAGCTAGAATCTAGGAGCTCAAAAACAGAGGCCATATCATCTGGGCGATGTTGGAGAAATACTACACCAAAAGAATCAAGGCCTTCGAACCTATAGACTTCTATCTAGCCACAAGATTGCAATTTCGGGCTTGTCAAGAGTATCCAAATGACACATCCGAAGAGGAGGATATGGATACGGATATGGTGGATGACACGTACTCCGATGACGACAATGGGGATGATGGACCCTGTCTTACAGTTTAGCCACCATAATGTGGACAAAGACCAAGAAAACCAAGGTGACCCAGAAGGAGGGCAGAAGTAGGTCATGGAGGAAACGACCCGAACCCTGGCAACGGGCCAAGACGGGGACCATTAGTCCCACTGGGGTCCCTCCAAGGCAACCAACCTCGCCCTTCCAGTTCGTGCAAAGACAAGAAAGAAATCGAAACCCTTAATCGATGGATGTTTCAGAGTCAAAAGATGAAGTTTGTGATAATGAGATGGACGTGGAGCCACCACCTGCTCCAACACCATCCCGGATTAGCAAAATGATCCCCTACAAAGGCCACTAGCACAAGGAAACTTTTCCTAGGAAGGATCGTCAAACACACCACCTGGTATATTACACGAAGCGATCCGGAGGCTAGAAGCTTATCGCCAGTAAGAATACTAACGCTCGGAGAACTCTCAGGGGAAATGCGACGAGACGGGTTACACTCGGAAGCAGTAACATATTTATGGGGCCAGATGGCCCAAACCCACGTGATTCATAACTCAGAAACAGGGCGCTTTCAAATCCACAAAACAACCTCGCCCTTCTTGGCCCAAGCACAGCAGGAAGCCCTATGGTTAATCCCCAACCCATTCAGGTTGGGCGTGCAAAACCATGCCGATCATGACGATAGTCATGGTAACCAAGTGCTTAACCAAGAAATTGGGCTAGAGCAAGAAACACCTGAGAGGGCGAGTCTAGGGGAGTAGCGGGTACCCAACTCATGTCTCATGACATGCTTGAGTCGTGGGTTAATGCAAATACAGAGGAGCTTATAACCTATAAGGGCCCTCTTCAATCTCCAACCAAGCAATAGTTCTGATTCTTCTACCCCACCAGATATTACCCCTACTGAAGTCCTCCCTTCTGGCATTCCATTACCCATCCCTCAGGTGGTTCAAGAAGAGGAACGGCCACCAATCAATAAGCCTTAGCAATGTAATCTACAAAATCACCATGAAGTGCAAGGTAAACAAATTGAGGAAGGTTATTGACAAACTGGTAAGTCTCAACCTGAATACATTCATACCAGGGAGATTGATGGGAAAGTAGCCTCTTAGCACATGAAATTCATCACTATATCACCGGGAAGAATTCGGGACCACAATTTGTGCCTCTCAAACTCGACATCAGCAAAGCCTATGATAGTCCATTGGGACTTTCTGGAAGCGATCATATAAAAAAAGAAATTCCCTGCAAATTGGGTTTCCCTGATTATGCAATGTGTCCAATCGGTGTCATATTCCGTCGTTCTGAATGGACAACAATCAGTCCAGTTTAACCCGGAAAGAGGTTGAAGACAAGGAGACCCCTAGTTCCCATATTGATTCCTTCTTTGTATGGAGGTCCTTTCCCAGAACTTATATCATGTCGAAGACGTTGGGCTCATCAAAGGGTCAAAGTGGCAAAGGATGCACCATCCATCTCACTTATTCTCCGTCGATGAAACATTGATCTTATTTGTGGAAGCTTCAGCATCTAGCATACTAATCTTGAAGAATGTGATTGAAGACTTTGTCAAGGTCTCAGGTTATGTTAGCAACTGCCAAAATTCGGTAACGATGGTTCCCCGGGGTTCAGCGATGAGGCAAAACCAAAAAAGAGGGGCTTAAACGAACTTTTGGATACCGAATCTTAGACTTGTTTCACAAATAATTGGGTGCACTCCCATGCATCCAAAAGCACAAGGTCTATCAATTTGGATTCTTTGTTCCGCTATTCAGGACAATCTTCACGGATGACAATCATACCTATTGTCACAAGCAGGACAGCTGGTGTTGATTAACTTGGTTCTTTTATCTTTGAATCAACATATTCTTGCTCTCTTCAAAGTGCCAACAAAAATTGCACAAAAAATCAACTCCCTGGTGATAGAATTCTTTTTGGTGACAAGAAAGAAGGGCGACAAAAGCATTCATTGGATAAGTAAGGATACCTTATTCCTCACGAAAGGAGTTGGAGGACTCGGTATTAAAGAAACCAAACAATACAACCAAGCACTCATTCTCAAACAAGGCTGGCGCCTAGGGGGGGGGGGGGGGGGGAACCCACATTCCCTCCTCGCCAAAACATGGGCAGCCAAGTATAAATGCAAGAATGTTCTAAACATCATGAACAGTTATTCCCCGACAACTACATCATCATGGGGGTGGAGAAGCTTGGCAAACACAGCTAAAGCAAGCACAGAAACAATGAGGTGGAAAGTGGGTAACGGTAGGTCAATCCAGTTGGGTGACAAGAGACGGCTAGGGTAGAAGATCATGTTTTCTATAACACAACAGTACAACACTAGTCTGAATGGGAAACCAAACCCGTAGTAGAGCTGGTGCAAGGTGGGAGAATGACAAGATGGAATGCGGGCCTCATATGGGAGATTTTGCAACCAAATCCGGCCAACATTGTTATTCAAGTTGCCCCACCTAAGGACTTCCTGCAAGATTCACTGCATTAGGGGCAAACTAGAGACGAATCCTACACGATGAAATCAGGCTATACTTTCTTCCTATTACGAGATAGAGAAAAAGCTTCTCTTCCACCAATATCGAAAGAGAATGCCAAATTGTGGAAGATCCTCTGAAGTATTAGAGCCCCACCGGTCTACAAAAGCCTTCAAAATGTCATCCTAATGGGGGAAATAGACAGAGGAGACAACTCTCGCTGCCTTACTCCCGCGTTTGAGGATACCAACAGGAGACAGTTGCCCATATCCTTAGGGATTGTGATATTGAGAGGAAGATTTGGGCGTGCAGCCCTCTAGGCATCTCTATGCAATCGGCGCCATCCACAGTTTGGAATACTTGGGTCACCAACTGGTTTTTTTTTTTTTAATTTATCAAGGACAAAGAGATAAGACAGACAAGAATCCTACTTTTCTTATGCAGAGTCTGGCACATCTAGAAGTCTAGAAACCATCTGGTGTTCCAAAGAGACCACAATTATAAGCACCAAGCTCCAGCTCAAGTGGACATGTAAGTGGAAAAATGGATATCAAGAAAAGAAGAAGAAGAAGAAGAAACTCTGGCACAACACCACAAAAACACTGAACAGAGAGGCTAGAATCAACCCAGAGAACGGAACACCAGCTTAAAAGTTATTTGGTGGCGCCTTATTTCCACTAATATGGCCCAGGTGACGTTACTTGTGGATGGAGCTTGAATAGCAAGAAACTGCAGAGCATCCGCATCATGTGTGTTGTTCGCAGAAGAAACCCCATCGGCCTCATTTTTAAAAAATCTTATTTGCTCTCAGGCTCTGCTCGCAGAGCTTGAAGCGATTGCCCTGGCTCTTTTCGTGGCAAAAGAAAGAAACCTTAAGAATGTCCTAATTCTAACTGACTGCTTGTTGGCGTTCAAGTTCTGAAGAAGCCTGATTCAGCGTATCTAGACTGTCATACGGTAGTCGCAAGGTGCAGAGAGCTTATGCTCCATGTCAGACCAATGCAGAATAGAGAAAGTGAAGCGGGTCCAAGTCAAACAAGCACACAATCTAGCAAAGCAGGCCTCTCAGGGCTATATCCTTGACCACTTTTAATGGTTTATGTTGTTTCTGTTCTTTGTTCTGTCTCCTTTGGGGGGGGGGGGGGGGGTCCAAGTCTAGTTCTTACGTATTTTCTTCTCCTCATGGCTGAAGGAAAAGAAAACTCACAAAGTTGCAATTCAACAGAAGAAGTCTTTTTTTGTTTGGGGGTAGGGATAGGGGGGAAGAAAGAAGCTCAAATTACCGGCGTGAAACCTTGAAATTGTGGGGTGCTCAAGCACGAAATCACAAAGATCAATCCGACCAAACATGTAGGCGCCCTTGTTTGCTCTGAATCATGATGAAAATAATCCACCAAAAATCAATAAAACTAAAGCAGGCATAAAACAATAACTTAGTTGAAGGAATTTAGTACAAAGGAAGAAGAGAAGAAAGAGAAAGATACATACACGTCAAGTTGGTCGATGATGGAACCATCTTTGAGAACTTCGAAGAAGAAAGGGTCGGAAGGAGGTTTACTCCACTCAGGAATTGTATAAGGAACAGTCGAATTTTGGGACCTGCGACGGGCAGCATCGGATGGAAGAGGCGGTGGCGGTTCTCCGGAAGTGGAAACTGTTTCGAGCTCGGAGGTATTGTTAGGGTTTTTGATTGCCGGAGGACCCATTAATGGCATTGGAGTTTCTTCAAGTGAGGCGGAAGGCATCGCAGATAAAGGCTGCTCAGCGGCGGAGTGCGCGGTGTCTGAGGTGCTCACTGGATCCACGGAGGCCGCCATTGCCGGAAAAGAGAGGGACGAGAGGAGAACTCAGCTTAAAATCTCAAGCCCACCCTCTCCCCCATGTTACGACCAGGCCACGCTTCCAACATTTTTATTATTATTATTATTATTATTATTATTATTATTATGGCTACCTCTTTTGTCTTTGATCCAAGTTTATTTTAAAGGACAATTGAAAAAAATTAATCAAAATTTTAGGGGTTTTGGGAAAAATAATCTAAATTTATAACTTTAATTTGGATTAGCTGAAGTTTAAGTTCTATTATTTTTAATATCAATCACCTAGTCAAATTCATCTGAACAGTGATGTGATGGTGACGATATTATATGTGGAACTTTTACAACTCAAAAACAAGTTAAAAGTCTCCTCCACGTGTAATATCGTCACCACCACGTCACTTTTCAGACGAGTTTAACTATGTAGCGGATGTTAAAATTAATAAATGTGTAGTTCAGTTCATTCATAACTGTTGGAAAATGATGTTTGACAACGGCTTGAATCTTCATCATCTTCTCTTGGTATCTTGATCTTCTAGCGGTACATGTGACAAGACGGAGATTGAACTTATTAACCAAATGGTTAACTTGACTTGTTTGGATAACGCTAAGAGTCATGGTTTCGTATTCATTTTCCTTAAGAACTATTTACTGTACCGTAAATGTTCAAAGGGATAAAACTTAGCTCTTGTCGCACTCAAGATATAGGTTTCTCACTTGATTCTCTCAAGTATAGCTGCAGTCTATATTTGAGAGGATGTGATTATAGGATAGAATAGATACTTGTGTTCATCTCAAATGGCTTGGGAATGTCTCCTATTTATAGGAGACTTCCACACATAATCCAACCCTAATTACATCCCTATTAAGGTATTTAATGGAGAATCAAGACCTTGACTTGGTTATGATAATATAGCTGTTGGATCTTAATACCGAGCTTAATATTGATATTATAAACTTAATACTCAAGATTATATAGTCGTTAGCATTAAAACACATCCTGGCATTCAACTATACTCGTAATACACATACGTTTGTTTTTAAATCTATAGCATTAAAATTGAATCCAAATCACAAAGTAGACATGTCTTTGAACTTTGGATTTATATTGATCAACTATACTCGTAATACACATACGTTTGTTTTTAAATCTTAAGTGCTAAAACTTTGACACTATTATCCGGCCTTGTGTCCTTATCCTTAGTAAGTGTTTCTGAACTCTAGCCCTAAGTTCCTTTCAGCGGCCACACATTACACTTACGTAGGTAGTCTTTGGATTTTACCACCTCTGTAATTAGGCTCCCCAAAGTCTATAAAGAGTGTCACCACTCAACCTCTTATCATTACATATATTAAGCATCACTTAACATGAGATGTAAAAAATCGATTCTTCCTACTGTAGACACCGGGATTTGCACCAATATAATCCCGACTTATCAAAAGTATGAATAAAAACATTGAAGGTCGGATACACCATTGGGGCAATTTAGCAAACGATGCAAATAAATCAAAACAAGTCGGCCCACTTCCGCTAGCAAAACCCGCACGGGTTTTAAGTCGAAGGAGACGGCCTAGAACCAAGACAGGCTCAAGGCGCGCCCCGGCCTAGACTCCAAAACCCGCGTGGGTTATCTATAACCTAAGCGCGTCGTTTTGACTTTGTCCACGTCACCAATCCGTGTCTGGATATTACAAAACCCGCGCGGGTTTTATCTTCAAAAATCCGGCACCAAAAATATGATCATCCTCCCTTGATATTAGCCCATGGAGAACTACAAATGTTAAATTTAAACTAAAACTAATTGCAATAAATAATTAAAGCAATCAATTAACTACGAACAAAATTAAACTAAATTTGTGAGGAAAGAAATTATACCTACGTCTGTATTTCTGGCAATTGAATCACATGAATCTCCCGAACAAACAAGAAAGGTATGATTTGGATTATTAAGACTGCCGGAATCCTCACTTGAAAGGAGAATTCGGGGAACCTTAATCCTTCTCTTCACTAAAAAATGGATTTTTGGGTTGAAACGAATATTGAAAAGATTGAAATAGCGAGAATTGAAAATAACTGCGAATGAAAGTGAGAAGGAAACGAGAAATTGAAAACTGAAATTGACTTGAATTAAACTTTAACGAGGGCAATTACAATCGAAGAAACATTGGAGAGAAAACTAAAGAAATATAAACTAAACTAAAGATGTTGAAAAAAAAACTAACTAAACCTGTTCTATGATTCGTATACATGTGAGTTTTTATAGTGACAGTAAAAAGAAACCCTACACGTGAAAACAACGACACCTCAATGATTTCATACGCTGGCAGCGATTGAATGTGCGCTGGCAGCGCTTTGAATTTTCATTCCAAGTGTACTTTCTGGCAGCGCTTTGAATGGGCGCTGGCAGCGGTTGAATGGGCCTGGGTTTTCTAAGTTCCCCGTTGTCGTTTCCGACATTAGACGCTGGTGGGGGTGAACACGCCACCAGGGGGTGGTTGACGCTGCCAGCGTCCTGCGTTCCTGTAATTCCTTGTTGGCGTTACTAGGGGGAAGTAGGCGCTGGTGGATAGTGGAGACGCCACCAGGGGGTGGTTGACGCTGCCAGGGAGTGACTTCGTTGCTTCTTATTTCTTCTCATTCCCTTCATTTTTCTTGGCTTCATGTGGATTTTTCTTTAAATTATGCAAAACATACTAATATCCAAACCAAGTGAAGGAATTACAAGTAAACAAATACTCAACTAACGGTATCAATTTAGCTCAAAATGAGACTGAACATCCGTGACATCCCCTCTAGCCCAAATTTTGGTAGAAGCCAAGGTATGTCTTGTGACCTCAAGGGTTACACCTGTGACCACCTTTGGGTCCAGTGGGCTCTTGCACAAGAAAGTTGGATCACGACCGTGACCATCGGGGGTCACGCCCGAGACTCAGTCAATCGCGGTGGCTTTTTCTGTAAGAGAACAGGGGTCATGGTCGTAACACCCCAAGGTCACACCTGTGACCCTCTTTAATTCGGGTTTTTTAGTTAATTTCCTTCTTGTTTATAATTGCCCCAGGGTTATCTTTTGTAAGGTCCATTGCTAATATGATTATGAATGTATTGGAAAGGCTTTAAGCTTTCTTCCCCTCTCTAAAAACCTTATTTACTTTATCCATGAATGTATACTAGTGTGACGGGTCTTTCCTTGATTAGTGGTGGATCCCTCCTTTATCTAATCATGGTGGATTGCTAGTTCTTGCTGATGGATCTTCGTTTATCTAAGTCCATATTCAATTTTATTATTGTTACAAGATCTAGTTCATCTCTATTTATTTTGGGTGTTCTTCAAATTCCATGGCGTTCGAATATTATTGCAAGATTACTATCATCAACTGTTGTTTCTCAACCAAATCTTTATTTTCTCCCATCATGTTGTTGGGTTTTCAGTGATGTATTTCTTAAACAGAAACAAATTAATTGGCGAAATATTCATAACAATTACAAAATGATTAATCACCCAAGAAAGAGTATAACTGTAGGGGCTTAGTATTATACATGATCGCTAATCCGACTAAAGAAGAGGTTGACCTTTGAGATTCCATAGAAAACCTCTACTGTAGGTCCACACAGCACTCCAGGAACTCGATTGCTAAATCAACCCAATTGAGACTAATCTCAATCTAAGATGTATGTGTTTAGGGTATTTTGTAGATTGGTTCAGGAAGCAATAAAATAACTGTTAAATTGGGAGCGAGAGGAAATCACCCTGGTATCTCTCTAAAAGTCTCAAAGTTGATTGAACAATCTCTCATATAGACTCCCTATTTATAGTCTGGCTGGCTTGGAGAAGGGTCAACAAAACCCTAGTGACCAACTTCTCTTAAAATAGCGTCTGAGGCCCAACATAGTCCGTGTTCATTCAATACAGTCCGTGTTGTGTTGATTTCTCCATGAAATCAACTTCGAACACTTTCCAAAATAATAGTTTATTATTTTAAGCTACATACATTATTCTAGGTCACTAACTTGTGTGGCCCAGTAGGACCAAATAATATAGTTGTACTCAAACACATTTAATTACCAAATATGGAGGTTTGTAGTAAGACATATAATCACTACATTACTTTGGCTTAAACTCCAAGTATAGCGAACATTGTCGGGACACTCCCACAACATGGCACGCTCCAAGTTTCATGCCAGATATGTTGGGTTTCTATTAATATATTTCCCAAATAGATTAGATTAAGGACACAAAACATTCGTAACCATTATGAATGCACTTAATCAACCTAGGAAACGAAATTGCAAATATTGTATATTATACCTGTCAAAACTCCGACTATCACACCTCGAGGTTCTAATGAGAAACCCTCCACCGATGGTCCACGCAGTTGCTCCTGGAACTTAGTTGCTAGATCGGGAGATCGAGATCAAATCTCAATAAGGAATATGTGCATATGTTTTGTGATTATTTCCTAAACAATCGTCTATGAACAATGAGAGAAGGACTTAAGAAATTGTCTCCTAAATGCACTCCTCAAGATGTCTCAAAAAGTCAAAATAGCGCGCATAACACAGAGGTAATAGGTTTCCCTCCCCTTTTATAAGATTCTCAACCTTTCCAAAAGGGCAAAAGTGGAACCCTAATTACACCGTCTAAAACAGTTAAGTCACGGTCGTGACTACCTGTAGGCACACCCCGGGAAAAGGTGACCCTTTTTTCCCGTGATGCGCTACTTAAGTGATCGTGAGCCGACTAAGATTGTTTAATCCTTAAATAAGGATATTTTTAATTTTTCGAAATTCGTTTTCGGGGTGATGAAACTTTATTTATTTACAAACCCATTTTTTATTATTTAAATTATTCGGAATTGTACAAAATGAGTTAACAATAATTTAATCCCGACCCAAAACGCTAAATTCAGGCCCAAGAAGGAAAAGTGCACCGCCAGAATTTGTTAAAACCCCACTGGGTTTTTACAGATTCTGGGCCGGGCCTTTTCCTTCCTCGGCCCAGAAAGAGATGGATTGAAATCGATAAAACCCCACTGGGTTTTATCATTTTCTAGTCCATTTCTCGTTGGGCCTAACCTTGAATTATTAATGGGTATGAACTAAATCATTTTTAAATTATTTTTATGCAAAAACCGAACATTTTAAATAATTAAACGAATTTATAAATTGTAAAAGAGTCACCTGCTGATTTAAGGAAATCGACAAACCATAAAATAATAAAAGAAAGATTCCGGTCTACGAACCCGATTTCTAGATTTGGGGGTAAGGTTACGAATTCGAGAGTTGTAAGAACTCTCGAATCCGCCTGTTATAAAACAGACTCTACGAAAATCGACATTGAAAGAAAGAGAGCCGAAAGAAGTTTGGATTAATTTCGCGGAATTATTATTCGAACATGCAATATAAAAATGCGGTTTTACTTTACAAAATATGTACAAGTAATGGAATTAAAGAATGAATTACATGAATAATAATAACAATATGAACAATGAAATCAAACCTCGCTTAAGGTGGTAGAAGTGATGGACTTGATCCCTTGACTTGGCCTTGACTTTGAGCTTGGATGAAGTATTGTGAGTAGTTTAGAAGGGTGGTGTATGGGTGATGATATGGATATGATAAGTGTGATTATGAGCAGATTAGAGGTGAGTATGGATGATGAAGTTTTGAGAGAATTGGAGTATAATATGGATATGGTAGTAGGGTAAGGGTATTTTGATGATGGTTGTTCTTGGTTGATGAAGGTGAAATGGAGGAGGTATTTATAGGTGAGGGAGTGAGAGATTTGGAGGGAAGTGGAAGGATCATATCCCACAGATCAAGCCATCATAGACCAAAACCTAGGCGGGTTTTGGGTGGTCAAGGGGAAGTCAAACACGTGGGGCAATGATCAAGGGATCATTTGCATGCATGCAGATTTTGGCGCCTACTACTTCAAAACCTAGGCGGGTTATAAGATTATCAGCACACGGATTGGTGACATGGAGCAACACGACGACGTGTCTGCTCCGCTCAAAACCTAAGCGGGTTTTGAGCTCTCTGGGCCGGGGCGCGCATCCGGGCTTGTCTTTGTGTGGGCCTGTTCACTCAATATTAAAACCCCACTGGGTTTTAGTAAATACGTGCGGCCTGTTTTGACTTCATGGGCTTAAGCTGTTGACTTTTCTGGGCCCAATGACCCGTTTATTATTTGGCCTAAGTGATTTGCTGAATTTTATAAGTCGGGATTATACCGGTACAAATTCTGGTGTCTACATAGAGCCTCCACTTTGATCGAGTCCGAATAGGACGAAGGTCAAAGTAGTTTGAGGATATGACTTTGGGTTGCAAAGCCTAGGTTGATGCTTGGAAGCCGAGTCCTGCATCGCAGTTGCGGCCGGCATGCGCCTCTCCTAGGGTGATCTCGAGCAAGAATGATGCTCTACCTGACCGTTGATGAGTCGATGTTGATATCGGGCGATTATGACGCCTTACTTGAAGTTATGGCTTGGCACGTGGATGCTTCATCCTGTGTCGCCGTTGTGGGCGGCATGCGCCCCTTTGGGGATGATCTCGAGCAAGAATGATGCTCTACCTGACCGTTGATGAGTCGATGTTGATCTCGGGCGAGAATGACGCCTTACTTGTTATCGGACATGATGCCGATGATTCATGGAGTTTTCTAGTCTTTTCCAGTGTCGGTTCCAGTCTTTCCTAGTGTCGATGTTGATGATTTTTGGTATTTTTGATGCCGAAGGACTTCATCAGGCGTGTTGCTGATGGCCTTGGGGGTCAATACTTCATCGGGCACGATGCCGATGGCTCGGGGATTGAGACTTCATCGGGCGTGATGCCGATGGCTCAGGATTGGGATTGCATCGATACTCTGTCGATGACCCTAGGTGATGATGATGATTGGCATTTTTAATGCCGAAGGACTTCACCAGACGCGCTGCTGATGGCCTTGGGAGTCGAGACTTCATCGGGCACGATGCCGATGGCTCGGAGATCGAGACTTCACCGGGCGCGATGCCGATGGCTCAGGATTGGGATTTCATCGAAATTCTGCCAATGATCCTGGGTAGCTGAACGATGGTGGTCCCTTTGTCGGTGACCTGAAAGTCATGAGAAAATCAAGTATTAGTTTTATTGAAAAATAAAAGAGGTTCGAATTTTTTACCTGCGCTCCGGGTCATAGGGCTGAATGATGGGCCCCGGTTGTGAGGAGTCGGGTCGTGTACTTGGGCTGCAGGCGACACAAAACCTAGGCGGGTTTTGGTGTCTTCCTTTGGGCTGATGCGAGCAAGCTGGGCCGCGACTTCTGGGTCATGGCCAAACCAAAACCTAGGCGGGTTTTGTTGGCTTTTCTTGGGCTGACGAAGGCAATTGGGTCGCGTCTTCTAGGCCCTGCTTCAACAAAACCCAGGCGGGTTTTG
The DNA here is from genome assembly GCA_029582165.1 of Portulaca oleracea. Taxonomy (NCBI): domain Eukaryota; kingdom Viridiplantae; phylum Streptophyta; class Magnoliopsida; order Caryophyllales; family Portulacaceae; genus Portulaca; species Portulaca oleracea. The sequence continues at coordinate 3,873,014 of CM055878.1, read as the reverse complement.
ATTTTATTTTCCTTTTTTTTCTTTTCTTCTTCTCGTGAAAGGAATCAAAGTAGGGCCCGGCCCACTTGCGATACCATAAATGAGCCATGTCACCATGCCTCTCTTTTGGGTGACAAAAGGATAACATTTGGATTTTCGGCCAATGAAACGCGTTTGGCATCTCGAGGCGGGTTCAAGAAACGAACGACTCATATTCACCCAACCTTTTTATAAATTCAAGGGCCTTTCCTTCATCTTATTCACATCCTCATTTCCTTCACCTCTCTCTAACTCACTCCTTCTCTCTCTAGAAAAGAAGTCTTATTTTCTGAGGTAATCTCGGGTTAAAAGATGCAACCCTGGAGTCTTAGGAATCCCCTCTTCCTCATGCGGCGGCATGGCCCTACGAGCGATCTTCGCGACGCAACTTTGTCCCTGGCATGGAAGCGGTTCCCTCTGACCTCATTGTTCAATCTTGGAACCATGCTTGGTTTTACCGCTCTCATGCAAGGTAACCCTTTCCTCTTGTACTTAATTTAGCGTAAAAATGAGCAAGCATGAATTTATTTTTCATATCTTGTCGATTTTTAGCCATTTTAAGTATGTATGTTAGGATGTTTAGTAACCCATTTATTCCTGCATTTTGACCGAAAATGCATTTGCACACCGTAAAAATGGACCAAAAGAAAGCGTTGATTGATCAGCCCACAAAATCTAGGCGCATTCTGGGCCTGTCTGATCGACTTGCGGCCCACTAGGTGAAATAAAACCTAGGCGGGTTTTATTTTCACCCTACTAGGTCGACGCGCTTCTTGGGCCGGATGAGTTGGCTTGGCGAAGTCAAAACCTGGGCGGATTTTGACTCGTGTTCATCATTTTTTAGCGAGTTTTGACTCAAATTCCCCCCCTTTTTTTGTTGCTAGTCCGGCTCGGGCCGCGGTATTTGGGCTTGTTGGTTTGCTTCATGGGCCATGGCTGTGAGCCCAGTGTTTGTGCTGGGTCCAGCTAGGGTCCATGAAATTATGCTCCGAGCCCCCATTTTAAATGATTTGTTGGAATTCTGCCCTTAGGAGGATAATTTGAAAACTCCCAGTGTTCTGAAAGAGCCTCTTATGGCAACGAAATCGATCCCGGGAAATTTTGTCCGTGATACTTTGACCGCGGCGGGCTTCATGCCTTTCTGGAAATGCTTGGAGGCTTGGAAGAAGAGGACGTTCCAAATCATAGGCCGAGCGATGGCCGAGAGGTTGTGGGATTCAACAAACTCGTTTCACTTGCCCGTGGGTGATATGACGAGTACGCCCAAAGATTTCGTCATGATTACCGGCCTTCCTTGGGGTGGGCAGGACGTGGTTTTTGATGCAGAGATCCCTCTAGTGGTTCTGGACCTGTTGGCTCCAGTTTCTGTGTGTTTGGGACAACGGCAAGGTCTCCCCAGCCTCGCCTATAAGCACTTTAAAATGACAATTCGCTATGCAAGTTTTCAAGACTTGCCTTTAGAGCAACGCGGCTTCATCTTCTTGGCGTATGTCATTTTTGTCACCCTCTTCGCCAACCATGGGGACAATATTTCCCTGACATGGTTTCAGAACCTTCTTAACTTCGTCAATATTTGAAACCTGAACTGGGGCAAGGCGTCCTATGCAAACTTCATCTATTGGCTTCGTCGTGGCGTCCGGCTTTCACAGGATCCAGACCCGGTTTACCTTCATGCGGCCCAAACTCGTTACCAGTATGGTCCTTCCTTGTGGAAGGTGCTCGAGGTATGTGCAAGGACCTTCTTTTCTTCAATGCAGTCCATCCTTTCTTCCTTATTTATCATCATATTTATGCAGACGTGGGCATATGAGTACATCCTGGCCCTAGGCATTCGTTCGAAGAAGAATAAGACGGTACCAGCTGCTGAATTTTGGACCACTGAGGGCATTCATGACAAGAAGTATAAGTCAGGGAGTCTTGACCTCATCCATGGCATCTTGGATAAGTTGACACCGGTATTCCTTCATTCCCAGCATCTTCCTTCCATTTCCCTTTGCATGTCATCCTTAAATGCTCCTTTTCATTTTGCAGGATCACGTGAATTGGTGTCATTAGGCCGATTTTGACGTCGGAGGGTTACCACAACCTTTGGATCTGGTGGAGCACGACACCCGTCTTCGCCTCCTGGTTGAGGGGCCTAATGGTTACGTGTGGTATTTGGGGCAGAGGGCCACAAGACAAATTTTAGGAGGTTATCCTGGTCTCATTCCCCTGGATCCTCAAGCACATATGTTCGAGCCATGGCGGGTTGACCCAGGCGTCCTGAGGGATCGGGTTCGAGGCCAAGATTTTGACAACTTCATTCATAACATTCCCCAAGAGCAATTCGATGAGGAGTTTCAGCGCTATCTCAGCCGTTTAGCTCCTCGAGTGGTATGTATCTTTCTCCTCTTGTTCTTATTATGTTTTAGCTGATATCTGACCAAAAAACTTTTAGCTGGGGCCTTATGCTAAGGCCGCTGTGGTGGAGAACCCTCTGGAGAGACGAAAGATCGGTGGTTTCTTGGATGTGGAAAATAGCAGCGAGTGCTCCATGCTTCGAGCATTTGATCGCAAACCGGTAATTCTCCATTTCATGTTGCCTCCTTTTCATTCCATATGTTACCTATGGCTAATCCTGGTATTGTTGTCTTTCAGCCGAGGAGGGTTTTCTTCCGGCAAATGACAAGGAATGGAGTACCATGTTGAAACACCTCGATCAAGCATTCACTGGCTCTAGTAGGTATCGCGGTGACACCACCAAAAGAGTCGATATGGAGGCTGATGCAGAATCTGTTCCCAGAGAACCTCCTCGACGCTCTACTGCAAACGTTCTCCGTACAGAGCCCCCACGCCGCTCTTCGGTAGGGGAGTATTTTACTCGAGGTCGATCTCGGGAAGAAGTCGGTGGATCTTCTCGTCTTCCTCCAGCAGCTGTACCAGAGGGTCGCGGCAAAGGTATCTTGGTTGAGGGTCAACACTCAATTGGATCTCATCGTAGCAGGTCTAGTAACGGAGATCGTCGACCTCCAAATATGGAGGAGGACATGGCTCAGATGTCGTTGGAGGAGCCTCTCGGTCAAGGAGGATCCTACCAAAGCGCTGGGTATGGAGGTGATGCTCAGTCTCGTCCATATTGTGTGGAGGACGCTTCAGAGTCGAGCGCCACCTACCGGCCATCCTATTCTCACTCCACTCCAACTTCAGTGTGTTATGCTCGTCGCGGTCGGGAGATAGTGGTGAGGGACCGTGATTCAGGTGCATCTATAGGGTATCCCGGTAGTCAGGCCCTATTGGATGACGCTACCTTACGTCCTGCGCCCTATAATACCTCCTCTTTCGGTTCCGGTTCTGCAGGGTGGCCTGTTCTTGCACCTGGGATGGGTCCGTCATGGCCCATGGGCTCCCAAGAGTGGTCTGCGCCTCAACACTCTTGGCTGAGAGGATTTGCTTCTTCTGGTTGGCCAGCCCCCAGCTACGGAACCGGTCCTGTATGGCCTACTCCGTCTGTTGAGTGGCAGGTCCCTGATCATTCCTGGCTAGCTGCTTCACAGGAGCACTCTGTGTCTTCACCATCGAGCGTACATCTTTCAGGAGTGCCACTGTCCGGGCCATCGCCTCCTGGGCAGACTGCTCCTGGTCCTAATTATTATTCCTGGGATACCTATTTTGGCACGGCCGGTACTTCCAACATTGGAGCTTGAGGTGGCAACTTGGCCGAGGACAGCGGCGATTCAGGCTCCCTGTGGTGATAACAAACATGCAACGCAATGCAAGACTCTTGGATTTTTTTTTATCTTTTATAATGCGAGACTCTTTGTAATATCTTTATTTTATGCAAGACTCAGTGGATGCACAACTTTGACGCTTTATTAATGCAATTGAATGATTTTCTACATGATGGGATTAATCCCAATTAATCCCGCTTCCCCAAAAAGAAAAGAAAAATAAAAAGAACCAAAAAATTAAGTGTCGGAGTTAACTCGAGCAAAAATTTCAGAGCCAAACATCATTGGGTCCATAACAGAGACCAAGATATCCGAAGTACACGAACGGGCCAGTTGAAGCTAAAACAGAAAGGCCCAAGATAAAACTACAAACAAAAGGGCCACGGGTGCTGGAAAATTGGGCCTGGATCGCTTAAAACCCAGGCGTGTTTTAAGCTACTGAGGAAGGTGGGCCTGGGCCGACTGAGGCGCGCGCGCGTGGCCTGCTGAGGTTAAAACCTAGGCGGGTTTTAACCCTTTTTTTCTCTTTTTTTTTTTTTTTGCTAGCCGTTGGAAAATGGCTTGAATCATTGGATATGATGGCAACGACTATATGATTGCTTGCTGGCCGATTTGTTCCATTTTGATCATGGAAGAATGTGTATAAATACCTTGCCCTCATGCATATGGTCATCACTCATTATCTTCCCTTTATATCCTTCGTCGAGAATTCTCCAAAATCACGAAAAATCCCCTAACTGTCATGGCTTTCGAGAAGAAGCTTGCTACTTGGATGAGCACCTTGTCTAGAGAAGAGAAGAAAGAGCTCGGGAGGTATAACCTGACGAGATTGTTGAGCCTCCGGCAAGTGAGAGTCAACCATGACTTCCTCCGAGCGGCGCAGATATTTTGGGATTCTAAGATGCACGTTTTCTGCTTTTCATTGAATGAGCTATGTCCTCTTCCTGAAGAGTGGCCTTCCATTCTCGAGACGAATTACTTTGCACGACTGACGTCACCTCCAATATCTGCCAACAATGCTAAACAATACAAGGAGTTGCTATGCCTTCCATCCCGGGTCATAGGAAGCGCACTTTTCGGCGATAAGGTAGATTTCCAAACTATCGTCGAATACTTTCAATCTCCTGACACTTTGGAATATGGTCCGGTGATACGAGTGCAAGCACTCGTATTATGTCTCCTTGGAGAATTCTGCTTCTACCATGGTGGGTGGAGAAACGGGCCGGCGGGCCTAATCCAGATTGTTGAGGACATGGCTCGAGGCTTTAACCCAGTGCCGTTGATACTAGCGGAAACCATGATGGGTTTGGATGATCCGAATCCAGAATATGAGCTTCGTGGGAGCCCCCTACTTCTTTAGGTACATTTTCTCCTTCCTTTCTTTCTTCTCATTTCTTCTAGCCCACCTACTACCTGTAAAACCTAGGTGGGTTTTAGGCATTTTTTTTTTAAAATTTATTTTTTCGTTAGTATGGGAATAATTGGTATGCAATCGTAACCCGTGCTAACTTTATGGGCAGATATGGCTGATGGAGCATTTGAGCCTTATCGAGGATCCTCGTAATTCCTCGGCACTTGCGAATTATTGTCAAAGGAAGCGCAAGTATACCGACCGTCAATCGGTAACAGAATGGATTGCCTTTCTGAAGGAACCTCGTGATATCTCATGGTGGATCGAGTGGTGGCACATTCCCGAGTATGTGACTAGTGATTATCGCAACGCCTATGTGTGTATCGCCGGCTTGACACACATGACTTTCTACTTCCCAGAGCGGGTGTGGCGACAGATGGGCCGCCAACAAAACATCCCTGAACGGCTGTACGAAGCCCCTGAGCAATTAAAGCTTCGCGGCCCGGTGATAGAGTCTTGGCTGAAGTACTGGGCGAGAAGGCCGACCCTTAAGGTTCCATCAAAGGCACGTGTATCACAGATTGCTGACGCTGGATATCACGGATGGCTAATTACGGCTGTCGGGTCTTGCTATGCTGGAGCGGCGAGGAGGAGACAAACATCTGTGAAAGAGAGACTAGGTCCTCGTTCAACAATAAAGGATCGTCTCAGTGCGAAGGTGATAGCAAAAGATCGGCTCGGTCCAAGGGTGGAGGCAATGAAACCACATAGGCGAGCCTATAAGCCTAAAGACAAAGAAACAGACCCAAATGAGTCTAGACCATGAGAGCATTAGCGAAATAGATAAGGTGAAACAAGATTAGAAGATGGATGGAAGTGAAGGAATTGAACTGCTTTGCCAGAATAAACTTTTATTTAATTACGCCTTTTGAATTTTCTTATTTACAAGCAATGTACTTGCATTTTAATAATTAATAAAGAAAAAGTATTGTTTACAATTGTTGTGTTCTTGCAAACTTTATTTGTCCTTCTTTTTATGAGCATATATTAAATATTCACCAAGTGTCTGAAAAATGGGTTTTCCAGTTGCTTGGCCATATTAAGCATAATATCGCTTGAGTTGATCTAAATTTGTGGGCTGAATCATATCTTCTCCATCCATGGTAGCAAGCCGAGCTGCTCCTCCCGGTAAAATTTCCTTAATCATGTAAGGACCTTTCCAATTAGGTGCAAAATTTCCCCTTGGGTCTTGTATAGGTGCCCTCATTTCCTTAAGAACCAAATCACCTTCTTGAAGTGAATGACTTTTCACCTTCTTATTAAAAGCGCGAGCGATCCTACTTTGGTATACCTGAACATTATGCAACGCCCTTAATCGCCCTTCATCCATCAACATTAACTCCTCGAACCTTGCCCTAGCCCATTCTACTTCTGGTAATTGGCTTTCTGCCACTATTCATAATGAAGGGATTGCTAATTCAATTGGCAGGACTGCTTCCATCCCATACACTAATGAGTTTGGTGTTGCTCCTGTGGCAGTTCGTATTGAGGTGCGGTATCCCCATAAGGCAAATGCTAATTTGTCAAGCCAATCTTTATAAGTAGCGACCATCTTCTTAATGATTCCTGCCACTGTTTTATTGGCCGCTTTTACAGCTCCGTTAGTTTGAGGTCGATATGGTGAAGACCGGTGATGCTGAATTTTGTAAGTGGTGAGCAAAACTTCCACTTCTTTTCGAAAGTGACTCCCGTTATCACTGATGAGCTCATGAGGCACTCCATATCGGCATATGATATTCTGAAGGATGAATTTGGCCACTTGCTTGGATGTGAGTTTGGCAAAAGAGGCTGCCTCTACCCACTTGGTGAAGTAATCAATGGCGACCAAGATGTATTCATGTCCTCCTGTTCCGGTTGGGTGTATTTTGTCAATGATGTCAATACCCCATACCGAGAATGGCCACGGAGATGTCAGTGTAGTCAGATATGAAGGAGGTTGATGCTGCAGATTGACATACTCCTAACATTTGTTGCATCTTCGAACAAAATTTAAGCAGTCTGCCTCCATTGTGAACCAATAGTAACCAGCCCTTTGAATCTTCTTCTCTAGCATACGCCCATTCATGTGAGGCCCACACTCTCCTCCATGCACAGTAGTCATAACTTCTTTTCCACCTTTAGCGTCGATGCACAACAAATTGATGCTTGTAGGTGACTTCTTGTACAAACGATCTTGGATTAAGCAGTATTGTGCTGCTAGAGACCTGATCGCTCGTTGTCCTTGAGCATCTAACTTAGTTGGATATTCTCCCTTCCGAAGGAAATTGTATATGTCAAGAAACCATTCCTCAGTCTCCTCTTCTTGTGTTTCCATGGCACAGACATATGCTGGTTCAGACTACCGCTCTACTATTATTGGTAGCTGGAGCGTGCCTGATGGGATTGATATCATTGAAGATAACTTGGCCAGAGCATCGGCCAGTTCATTGTGATCCCTAGAAAGGTATTAGAAGCTAATTTGCTCAAACTGGTCAGCAAGTCCCAAAAGCTTCTGCTGATAAGCCAAGAGGCATTCACTTCGAACCTTCTATGCGTTCTTAGCCTGATTGATGATAAGGCTAGAATCTCTAAAAACCTTTATGTGACATATGCCTAAAGCCAAAGTAGCTTGTAGACCCTTGATTCATGCTTCATACTCCGCCACATTGTTAGTAACATCAAAGACCAACTTTATAGATACAGGGACGTGTGCCCCTTCTAGAGATATTAATAGGACTCCTACTCCACAACCCATTTGGTTAGAAGCTCCGTTGAAGTACATTTCCCACGTAATTTCATCAGTGAAGAATACGTCTTCGTCTGGGAATTCCAAGTGAGTGCTTGGAGGTTCCTGTGAGGGTGAAGCGGCCAAAAGTCTGAAACAACACGCCCTTTGATAGCTTTCTGAGGTAAGTATTGAAGATTGAACTCTGAAAGCATAACTACCCATCAGGCGATGCGGTTGTTGATGATTGGTTGCTCCATAATGAATTGGATAGGATTATTCTCAGCTATGACATATACAGTATGTGAAAGCATGTAATGTCTTAGCTTCTTTGTGGCCCATACTAATGCGAGAGCCATTTTCTCTATGTCTACGTATCGACTTTCATAGTCTATGAACTTCTTGCTCATGTAGTAGATGGCACTCTCTTGGCCTTTTACCTTTTGAGCCAGCATAGCCCCCATTGCGGAGCTGGTCACTGTAAGGTAGAGGAGTAGAGGCTCATCTGGTACTGGTGGCATGAGGACTGGAGGATGTTGCAAATACTCCTTGATTTTGTCAAAGGCAACTTGACATTGATCGTTCCATTCTACTTCGCTTCCTTTTTTTAGCTTCTTGAACAAAGGTTCACAAGTCATGGTGAGCTTTGAGATGAACCTACTGATGTACTGGACTCGTCCTAGGAAGCCTCTTATCTCCTTTCCTGTCCTGGGCGGTTGTAACTGTTGGATAGCCCTTATCTTTGAAGGATCAACTTCAATACCTCGTTGGCTAACCACATAGCCTAACAGCTTCCCAGAGGTAACACCGAAGGTGCACTTTGCTGGATTGAGCCGCATCTTGTATTTGCGAAGTTGTAGAAAGAACTTGCGGAGGTTAGGAATATGCCCTTCCCTTGTCTTGGACTTAACAATCATGTCATCCACATAAACTTCTTCTCATATATGCATCATGTCATGAAGCAGAGTGTTGGCCGTCCTTTGGTATGTTGCGTTGACATTTTTAAGACCAAAAGGCATGACTACATAACAGTACGTTCCCCATGATGTGGTGAAGGAAGTTTTCTCCATATCTTCTTCTGCCATTTTTATTTGATTGTAACCGGCATATCCGTCCATGAAGGACAAGAACCCGTGACCGCAAGTGTTATCCATCAATACATCGATGTGAGGTAGCGGGAAACTATCCTTGGGACTGGCTTTGTTAAGGTCTCGGAAGTTCACACACATATGCAGTTTTCCGTCTTTCTTGAGCACTGGGACGATATTAGCAATCCATTCAGGGTATTGGACTGCTTTGATAAACTTAGCGTTAAGCTGCTTGATCACCTCTTCTTCAATTTTCTTAGCCCATTCAGGCTTGATCCTCCTAGCCTTTTGTCGAACCGGCTTTGCATTTGGGAGTAAAGGTATGGTGTGCTCCGCGATTTCCCTATCAATCCCCAACATATCCTCATATGACCATGCGAATACATCCACAAACTCCTTGAGAAGCTCTGTAAATGCTACCCGTTCTTCTGCTGTGAGTGAACTACCTAACTTCAACTCCTGAGGTTGTGCTTCCGTGCCCACGTTTATGGTGATGGTGTCTTCCAACACCGCCATTTTATGCTTATGTTCATCAGAAAAATCTTTTAAGGGTTCATTAAATTCCAGATTATTATTGGCGCAACAGTTCAGGGAAGAGGGGAAAGAAGAATCAGAGTAAGCAGAAAGGTTCATCTTATTGAATGCAGAAAGGAATACATCACCAGCAGACTCAAGACCAGACTCACTTGACTCTAGACCCCTAGGACCTGACTCTACATCTTTAGGAACGGACTCTCATACAGATAAAACAAAGCTATTCTCCTCAGCATCGACCCACGAGACCGCTTTGACATCTTCTTCTTTAGTGATCATGAGACTTGGGTCAAAGCTTGGGTTGGATAATGCAGCAACAACACCGTCAGCTTCAGACTCTTATTTGACAGCTTCCTGTCCAAACAGCATGTCAAATATGTTACTCCCGGCGAGATGAGTCCATTCCAATGGTGGCTGCTTGTCCCAAGCGGGGACAAAAACAGTAGCCATGTTAATGGTACAGTTATTAAAAACTTCTAACCCAACAACTTGAATTCCCTTGTTCTTCAGGTAGAATGGTTCAAGGAAACCATAGTAAGGGAAATCATCACCTTCCCTAACAAAATGTCCATTCAGAGTGAGTGGATAAGGCTTCACTTGGAATAAAGTAGGAGGATTGTCCATCCTCTTCTGCTCAGCCATGGCTATTTTGGCGAGTCTAAATTCCTTCTCAGTTGGCTTGTATCCTAAGCCGAACCTTCCCTTCTGCTTGTATATCTTGAACACAGGAGGAATCTTGTTTTTTGGGTTCTTCCCTAGCGGCATTCCAGGGAAATGACCTTGTCTCTTGAGCATAGCGTGCACTTTGGGGTTTGAGTAGGGATCGAAGTCAAAGGGTGCTTCATCCTGGCTCAAAGTTGCCACAAGTTCAAAGTTGTGAAGTTCTTCATCCATGGAACTGTGTTCCACTTCAAGGGTTTCTTGCTTAGGAGTAAAGACAACATTGATGGATTCTCCCGAGATGGTGACAACTTGTCCTTGGACCAACATCTTTACCTTCTGGTGTAAGGTAGATGCTAGAGCATTGCATTCGTGAAGCCACGGCCTCCCTAGTAGCAGATTGAAGGAGGCTAGAATGTCTAACACTACGAACTCCACATTCCGAGTGATATTTCCTGTAGTGATGGGCAATGTTATTGACCCGACCGACCTTCGAGGAGAATTGTCGTAGGCCCTAAGCTACACCATTTTGAGCCAAACGTTGTTGTTGGGCTCCCAATTTTTGTGCTGTCCTCCAAGGGCACACATTTACGGCTGAGCCATTGTCGACCAAGACCAGCGGGATAGTCTTATTGGAACATTGCACTATAAGGTATAGTGCTTTGTTGTGGGATACTCCTCCCTGAGGCAGATCTTCAACTCCAAAGGTAATGGCCTCTTGTTGGGTGGCCACATGAGCAACTAGGGATTCAGGAGTCGTCGTGGGGGACACTGTTAATGCAGTAAGAGCATCCATCATCTTTTGTTTATGCGCATGCGATGTGCATATTAGCTGCCAGATAATGACTTCAGCTCTAGTCTTTTTAAGTTGTGTGAGAAGAGGATCTTCAGGAGGAACATGATTGTCATCGCTGACCATCGGCGTAGGATTAGAAACAACCACTGGGGTGGTGGTGTTCCTGTTGTTATGGCGGCCTGATCGAGTGAGAAATGCCACATCATCCGACGTTGGCTCCTCCGCCTCCATCCATTTGGTCTTGGAGTGTTCTTGTTGATCATCGTCATCACTGTCTCAAATGCCGTGGATGGATAAATCGTCATGAAGACCAAATACTTCGGGGACATGTTGGCCCGTCTAAACAATTAAAGCGGAAGGATCGAAACTGGAATCTCCATAGAAGATAGCATTTGTGTGCTCGGGCATCGGGTTGCTTTGATTGTTAGGTTTCTGGGTAGCTTTCGGCATGGGTAGCGTTCCATCCCTTATCATGTTCTCTATCTTATTCTTAAGAGACCAGCATTTCTCAGTATAATGTCCTCGACAACGATGATAACGGAAAAATTGCTTAGCATCCCAATTCTTTCCTTTAACCACCGGCTCCTTTTTTGGTAAAGGCAAAACCAAAAACCCTTTCTTGACCAACCGATCAAGAGCCTGTGAGTAAGAGACGTGTAGTGGTGTGTAGGTCTCATATCTCGGTATGATAGGCCCCTTGTGCTGGATAGAGTTAGTTTCCATAATCTTAGGAGGGTGGCTAGGCGCACTAGTAGCCCTCCTTTTGGAACTAGACCCCTTCCATCCAGGCGAAGTGGTCTTATCATTATGCATCGCCTCTAGTTGGACGCAAATGTCCTTTAAGTAGTCAAAGTCTTTAATGACGTGGTATCCCAAGTGCTTGGATAAGCTGCCCTTCAGTCCCTGCTTGAAAGTAGACAACTGTAGATGGAGAGGGATTGTCTCATTGATGTGAGACAGTTTGGTATGCCATCGCTCAAAGTAATCCAGGAAGGATTCGTCATCTCGTTGCTTCATGGTGGTTAAGTCATCCACCGTAGCTTGCTTCTTCTGGATGCGACTGTAGTGATTAATGAAGGCTTTGAATAATTCATTCCAATTGGCCTTCGTTTGGGGTGGTAAAGCATGATAGCATACTTTGTCTTCGCCATCTAGGGTGGATGGGAAGATAGTAGAGCATAAACTGACATCAATCTGGTTTAATGGTGCCAGCCTCATGAACTCTTCGACGTGGTGAACAGGATTCTCAAAGGGTTTGAACCTGATGTTCGGTACCTCAACTTTATCAGCTATCTTCAGAATTGGCTGAACAGGCAATGTCACTTCCAGGTATTTATCAGCAAAGGCCGGCATAGCGCTCATTGCTTTAGTAAGACTTTCCAACTTCTGTTCAAGGGCCTTAACAGCAGGGTCCTTCGTGGATTTGGATGCCTCTGGGGTACTAATCTTTGCCTTGGATATCCCAATTCCTCCAGAATCTGAGGATGTCTTACTGATTTCAGGTTCGGATTCATATCCCTACATCTCTTCATCGTCTTCTTCGACATTCAACCCCAACTTGGTATTAACCTTAGTGATGGTTTGTAGCATACCATCCATCACTTGTTGCTGTTCATTCAGTCTTTTGCTCATCTTCTGCTCCTGTTCTAAGGTATTGGCGAATACCAGACCTTGCATTTTGGTTTAAAGGTCATCCAGATGCTTCGTAATGTTGGCCTCAACACTCTGAATTGGGACCTCTTGGAACTATTCTCCAGACATGGTGCAGTCACTGGTTATAGATGGATCGTAGTGTGGGTTCGGAATCAAACGGCCGGTTCGTGGATCTCGAATGCGGGCTCGGAGTCGATCACCAATGATGCCTGCATGGAAATTCAAAGTTAGGACACTCAATGACATGCTCCGACACGTTCTACCCGATGCGTGCATGACCTAAAAGACCTATATGATCCTAACCGACTCGACACATATATGCTGACACAAAGGACTCACCCACTTTTTGGGAGTGCATGACCTAACTCTACATGGACCTAAAAAACAGAGCATTATAAAGGGCCGAGTAAAGTCAAATATGGCGAGCGGATCATGAGTTGATAGGCTTAGTCAGTGTTTCTCAATTCGGATGGGCCGAACCCACAGGTCGACCGTTTTAAGGAGAATCCGTAACTTGGCCCAACAACCCAGACAGCTCAAACCATATTGGCTATTATGCGGACTAGAATGATGCTCAACAGGACTGACGACCCACTTTTTTTTTTTTAAACTTTCCCTTATCTTTTTTTTTTTAACTTTTTGCTCGAGGAAAATTGATATTGTAAAGGACTGAATAAAGTCAAAAATAAGCAAGTCATAATTAATTTATGGGCTTAATTGACAAATCCTATATGGCTGGGCCTAACAACGGGCCGACCATAAATATGATGGATTTATTAATTAAATCGATAAATTAATTTACTCAAGCCTAGTGACTATTATGCAATCTAAGACGCTATCCATTAACTTTGTTTGACTTTAATTAATTAATTTTTTTTGGACCTTTGTTAAGAGAATTTCGTAAAGGGTCATATAATATCATCAAAGGTGAGTCGATTTTTATTTATTGATTAAGATAATTGACTTTCAAGCATTAATGGGCCCTTCTACTTGGGCTAACCATAATGCTTTTGAGTTAATTATATTAATTAATAAATAATCATTTTCTCAACCCAATGAATTTTATATGGACTAGAACAAAACCTCCAAACTAGGGTCAGTTTTTTTTACAAAAAGACAAGAAAAGAAAAGGGGATGGGATACATATAGCACATAGCATACACATGAAGGGGTACCCTAAACCAAGGCTCTAAATTCATGAATTTTTATGGTTGGGTTACACGGTCTATCGCATGTTTTCACCCCGATGTGAGATATTGCTCAAAGAACTTCAAGGAAGCCCTTTGAGTGTAACATGGGGAGAGGAGCGACCAAATGCTTAGCGATGTAGAGTTCATCCCCATAGTAGTGGCCTCCCGCTCTCGAGGGAAATCCTAGGTATCTTAAACCGTCGCTTTTGTGCTAACGTGTCAAAAGACCCGATTAGTGGCCCGGTATGCAAAAGGATGCCTAAAAGAATAATAAAGTCGCGAAATAAATTAACTTCTCCCTTTTACACTTTCAAATCAATTCGATTTTTTCAAGTTTTACCCTCTTTTTAAGTTTTAAGTTCCCAGTGGAGTCGCCAATCTGTAGGTACACCCCGGGAAAAGATGACCCTTTTTCCCATGATGCGCTACTTAGGTGATCGGGAGCCGACTAAGGTTGCTTAATCCTTAAATAAGGATATTTTCAATTTTTCGAAATTCGTTTTCGGGGTGATGAAACTTTATTTATTTACAAACCTGTTTTTTATTATTTAAATTATTCGGAATTGCACAAAATGAGTTAACAATAATTTAATCCTGACCCAAAATGCTAAATTCAGGCCCAAGAAGGAAAAGTGGACCGCCAGAATTTGTTAAAACCCCACTGGGTTTTAACAGATTAAAACCCCAATGGGTTTTATCAATTTCTAGTGCATTTCTCTTTGAGCCTAACCTTGAATTATTAATGGGTATGAACTAAATCATTTAAAAATTATTTTTATGCAAAAACCGAACATTTTAAATAATTAAACGAATTTATAAATTGTAAAAGAGTCGCCAGCCGATTTAAGGAAATCGACAAACCATAAAATAATAAAAGAAAGACTCCGGTCTACGAACCCGATCTCTAGATTCGGGGGTAAGGTTACGAATTCGAGAGTTGTAAGAACTCTCGAATCCGCCTGTTATAAAACAGACTCTACCAAAATCGACATTGAAAGAAAGAGAGCGGGGAAAAGTTTGGATTAATTTCGCGGAATTATTATTCGAACATGCAATATAAAAATACGGTTTTACTTTACAAAATATGTACAAGTAATGGAATTAAAGAATGAATTACATGAATAATAATAATAATATGAACAATGAAATCAAACATCGCTTAAGGTGGTAGAAGTGATGGACTTGATCCCTTGACTTGGCCTTGAGTTGGAGCTTGGATGAAGTATTGTGAGTAGTTTAGAAGGGTGGTATATGGGTGATGATATGGATATGATAAGTGTGATTATGAGTGGATTAGAGATGAGTATGGATGATGAAGTTTTGAGAGAATTGGAGTATAATATGGATGTGGTAGTAGGGTAAGGGTATTTTGATGATGGTTGTTCTTGGTTGATGAAGATGAAATGGAGGGGTATTTATAGGTGAGGGAGTGAGAGATTTGGAGGGAAGTGGAAGGATCATATCCCACAAATCAAGCCATCAGAGACCAAAACCTAGGCGGGTTTTGGGTGGTCAAGGGGAAGTCAAATACGTGGGGCAAAGATCAAGGGATCATTTGCATGCATGTAGATTTTGGCGCCAACTACTTCAAAACCTAGGCGGGTTATAAGATTATCAGCACACGGATTGGTGACGTGGAGCAAAACAACGACGTGTGCTGCTTCGCTCAAAACCAAGGCGGGTTTTGAGCTCTCTGGGCCGGGGCGCGCGTCTGGGCTTGTCTTTGTGTGGGCCTTTTCACTCAAAATTAAAAGGGTTTTTGGCCACAAATAATTCGTACTGAGGGGGTTGTGACTGAGAATAATCCAAAGTAACTTTTCGGCCACTGGCAGTATGTACTTTTTCACTATTTTCTCATAGCAGTCCTGAACCAATTTTCGCGGGAAAGGCGGCGTGGCGGCCGGAAAGTATGTTTATTCATACTTGAAGGAAATTTCCGATGCACGTCGACTTTCCGTCTTGAAATTGATTGTAGACTGCTATGAGAAAATAGTGAAAAAGTCTGATTACCGATGTAAAAGTCACTGATTATTCCGATCTAAGCCCCTCAGTATGGATTATTTGTGGCCAAAAACCCAAATTAAAACCCCATTGGGTTTTAGTAATGCATGTGGCCTGTTTGACTTCATGGGCTTAAGCTGTTGACTTTTCTGGGCCCAATGACCCGTTTATTATTTGGCCCAAGTGATTTGCTGAATTTTATGAGTCGGGATTATACCGGTACAAATTCTGGTGTCTACACTACCTTGTTTCACATCAGGTGTGTCACGGGCGTGACCTCCTTATTACCATATATACTACTCTTAGTGTATCCACATTAATAATACAATATTATTAACTTGGACTTAAACACATCGTACTTGTTGATTTTAAACAATGATTATAAATATTAGTAATTCATGGGGAAGTTTCTATGTGAGTACTCGTTAATTTTACGTGTATCAAAGAAACTCAGTTGCAGAAAATAACATAACATATCGGTACTACGTGATAAGAGTCAAATGAGGGATAACATTTTGGTAGTAATTATTTGTAAAAGTAAGTCAAATGTGCAAAAATATACTTGTCTTTGTTGCTCAAGTTTATAAAGCACAACAATTATAAAAAGAGAGTTTTCGGGTGGATTATCTACCAAAGAAATTTGCAAGTTTTATTGGAACAAAAACTCCCTAAATTTTACTCAGAGTGACACAACCCTAGAGCCAAATCAAGGAAAAGAATTCAGCTAATACACACCACAATTTATTTAAAAGAAAATGAGTTTTGTTAGTAGGATGTTGTAGGTAGGGGTGACAAAAATTCAGGTCCAACTCTTAACGGGTTCGGTCAATTTAGTATGCGGGCAAGAACTCTAAACCCGAACCCTAACCGAATTTTAATTCGGACAAAAAAGACTTGAACGCTGACCTGGATAACCGAATTTGACCGAATGACCAAATTACATTTTTTGTCAAAACTAAAAAATAACTAACTACTAGATTTTTTGGCAAAATATGACCAGTTAACCGAATATGATTGAATTACAGAATATAAAATTTGAGCCTCTTTATGTGAATCATTAAAACTTTCCTCATAATCGGGTTCGTCCAACCGGAACCCAAACCCGAATGGCCGAAATTGATAGAATTTTAATATTACACAAAATTCGGTCAACTCGAATCTTAATACCAAAACCCGAATGCGGCCCGAATTTAAATTTGGTCATGATCGAATGACCGAATTTTAAATTCTGTCAAAAAACCATGTCTGAAACCTTATTTTTTGGGTCGGTCACATTCGGTCAATAAGGTTACTCAAAATTTGGCCACCCCTACTTTTAGGGAGCATCTAGGGTGTATAATACCAATTAAAATCACAACTAAAATTAAGCATTCATCCTCACCAGTTCCCTCATGCATCTAGCGAATGGCTTTTGTTACTTGCAAATTTAACCAAAATATAATCACTGCAATAGAAGAAAAAGAAAAGGAGAAAATCAAACCCAAATCCACTATATGTCTTGCTTGATATCACACACCAAATCCACTCAAAGATCTCTTGAATCTCCTCTTTTCTGTCTCTACTCATCCACCCCCTACCTTCTCACTATTATAAAACCCCTCACCCATCCCAAATCAGTTGAAGAACCTCACTATATCAAACATTCCATTCAAATACAAAAAGAATTACATTAAAAATAGAAGAAAAGAGTTGTAAAGGAGGCTTTTATTCTCAAGTTTCCAAGGAATCTCTTCCATCCACTCTAGTCACTTTCAAAGGTGTTTTTTCTTTCAAAAGTTCCAACCTTCATGTTAGATTAAGTAAACAATACTAAGAGTTGCTCTAAAAACCGGAAATGGCTAAAAACGACTTAAAATGGTACCCTTTTCCCAAAATCCAAATTTTATGTTTTTACTCTTGTTTAAGGTGTGTAAAATGGTGTTAAAAACTTGAAAAAAAAATGTTCATTAAAAGTCTCATGAGATTCGACCACCATAGATGTTCATAAGATAAGTTTTTCTTGCTTAAACAACCAAGTTTCTGGGTTTTTCAAACTCAAAATAACACCAAGATAAAAACATAATTTGGAAAAACTTTCTACATGAAATATGTAGGCTAATATTTCCAGAAACCCAGTAAAAATTTGTTTTGCAAAAAAATAAAAATAAAAAATATAAGGGCAACAAGTTATAGAGCAAAAACCAGACCCTTTCCATATTCGCATCTATTTTAACATAGTTTCGATTTTTATAAAAACTGTACAAATAGATAACTCTTAAAAAGAAACTAAAAATATGACGTTAAACTAGACTCATAAATGGAACTTTTCCAATTTGAATCACCTTAAAGGCTTTTGTATAGAAGGAGAACGAAAATAAACAAAACCGGGCAAAAAACTTATTATTATTATTATTATTTTTGCCCCAAGACGATTTTTGCCTCAAATCTGCAAGTGGAAAGTTTAGATCTTCATATGTTTCAGCTAGAAAACCACTAGTAAAAGAGTTATAAGACCAAAGAGTTAATTATTTGTTAAAAGTAGCTTTATTTGAAATTAAAAGTAAGTTTGTCTTTTAATTACACTTTTGTTAGAACCCTTACAAGAGCTAGAATCATTTCTTTAAAATTCTAGCAGCCAAAAACAAGATAAAAGTGACTAAAATGAAGAGCTACTGAAAGATTTTTATGTAGGATTATAGTTCTAATTATAGTTAAATGATCTAATTTTCGGGATACCCAAATAATGAAGGAAGTCAAGATATGGAGATCTAGATTTTCAGCCCCAAAATGGATGTGTGCTAAGTGCCTAAGAAAGGATCATAACAGCTGAAAATCATTATATTTATATAAGGTTTTATTTGGTTGATTACTTGCACTTGATGAGATTTATGTTTTATATATTAATGATGTATGTGAAGTGTGATATTACAAGTTGATGGTACTAACTTTTGCTACCAAATCCATGATAAAGTACTTTGTGAAATCAAGTCATATTATTACATCTTTTATGTGATAATCTTGATGTTTACCACGGTTATATAACAAAGAGATATATAATTCTAAGATTATTATGCTATGTACTTATGATGCTACTCTATGATACTTATGATTTTAGTTTATGATGCTACGTACTAATGATGCTAGTTTATGATGCTTATGATTTAAGTTTATGATGCTACTTTATGATGCCACCACAAGATGTTTAGTTATGATGATAAGTCTTATGGAGATGTTCATGGTTTTAACTAACGAATAAAAGTTATAATGCATGTTCCATGTGTTGATTGCATCATCTAGCATTTCGTGCATTCATGGCACATAGTAAAATGATCTTGAGCCATCCTTAGTAAGTCCCCATGCTTATGATTTAAAATGATCTTGTTCCATGTGAAGTGTGATCGTCTATAAGGTATACTCATTTTATGGTTCTTCTATGATTCTTTTATGATATTTTTATGAGCTTTCTATGGATCTTTTATGATCCTTTTATGGTGCTTTTATGATCTTGCAATGGTCCTTTTGTGATCTTTCTATGGTTCTTTTATGATCCTTCTATGGTTCTTATATGGTTCCTTTATGGAACTTCTATGGTTCTTTTATGGCTCTCCATGTCCCATGGGCAATATGACAAAGTATAATAAGTGGTAAAACTAAGTCTCATAGGCGTCATGGTTTATGGTATGAGGATCCTCACTATGAAGTCCTATAGGGACGTCATGGATATCCAAGTGCTTGGCCAAGCCGTTTTATGAGCATTAGACATCTAAGTCATGGAGCATATCCACACAAGGATCATTATATTGTATATGTAACAGCCCCGACTTTTGGGGTATTACTTAACAATATTTTAATCCATTTAATCTTATTTAGCGGAAGCTTATGAAGCCAAGAATGTTACCGCCACTTTCCCAAACAATGAGAAAGCAAGACTTTTATTGCGTATTCTGATAAAATAAAATAGTAAAGAGAAATGAAAATTAAAAGATGAACCATTTCTATTTGTATTAATAATATTCAAGTATTCCTAGTAAAACCTATTTGACAAAAAACGTACAAACTAACTAATGTAAAGTCTCGATAGCTATTTTGGTACTGGTAAGTCCTCTCATCCCGATGTATAACCCCATGGTACCTGCCATATAAACCAAAACACAAAACATGATTTTTGACCTCAAAACATGACATTTTGCTGATAAAATATAAATATAGTTTTGGTGTATATTTTTGGGTGTTGAACCCTTTTTTATGTTATTGTTGAGCCAGACATATATAACCCTAGAATCCAATCCTTCACCATGCGCATAGCTTAGTCGGTTATTAACTCAGATACCGGTATGGGAATGTTGTTAAGGGTCCATATACTAAAAATTGAGCCAAGAAAATAATATGAAGTACATAATAATGTTGGTTCTTGGCTTTGCATGTAACAATATTTGAACATAAAAAAGTATAATGCATGATATAAATATTTGGCTAGAAATTGATAATGTATAATTGCGATAAAAATCAATAGCAGTTGCATGTACCTTTCCTTCCGTGACTCTGATTAATTCCGGCAGATATTAAAAAAAAACCCCACCTTTTGAATATGAAATATAAATAATATGTTATAAGGAATAATAATTAGTCATTTGTATAATTGCGAAATATTGATTAATGAAATAATTAGGAAATAGAGATGATTAAAAGAGGATTACCAAATTGAGAAAATTGGGCTATTTGGCCACCTCAAAAGGATTTGGATTTGTGTTTGAAATTAAAAGAGGGAGCCTCCCCTCTTCTTTCTCTTTACACAGAAACAAAGAAAACAAAGGAGGAGGATTGACGGTCAAACAGTTGTCAAGGGTGTTAATGAGGATGGATTGTGGGAGTCATTGGTGTCTGGCAATCAAGGAGATGGGCAGACCGCTGCAGAACCACCAACGGAGGTGGTGGCGGTAGCTCGGCCAGGTTGGCGTCGTAGAATCGAGCTAGAGCAGGGGGTTCTGGGCTATGGTTCGGGCAGTTTTGAGTATTCTTCGAGGTTGACTATGGGTGGTTTCGGGTCTCTAGTGGGTGGCGGTTCATCTAGGAGGTGGCCGGTGGTGGTATCCAACATTGTAACCGATCAGGGCTAGGTTGATTTCAGGCTCTGCTCTACCGAAAAACAGGGGCGATAAGTGGTGGTGGAGATGATGGTGGTGGCTCCAGTAGGTGGTGGTTCGATAGTTGAGTAGACGGTGGTGGCGTGGTGCACGGGGAAGGTCGAGACACAAGGAAAAAATGAGAATGGGTTGTAATTGTGTTTTGATTGTTTTGCACTATTTATAGCTTATTATGTAGGCTATATTTTAGGTGTGATGAGTCATGAGTAACGGCTTGTTGTCAATTGGAGGAAGAAGGAGGAGTTCAATTTGTAAATGAACTTGACTTGGGTGCCATGGGAGGAGGTCAAAAGCTTGAGGAAAAAGAAGAAGAATGTAAGCATGGGGGATGGTGGGTTTGTAGAAAACTTTGCTGGCTTTTGTGATACCAAAAAGTAGGAACATTATAATATTTTCTTATTGTTATTAATATTATGGAAAAGAAATAAAGAAACGATTTAAAAAATGGAAAATTTTAATAAATAAGATTAGAATTTGTAGGATCTTAAATAAAATAAGAATTTATTAATGTCACAGCTATCCATTTTAGAAAACGAATTTTAATGATTTTCTTTTTATCAACAAGAAAAATTTGGACAAACTACTTGAATAATTAACTCTAAAATAAAATTAGTTCATACATAATAAAATAAATCATAGTTATGTAAATATTAAAATTTCGGGCTGCTATAGTACATATGCATGTTTATGTAGGTATATTAATGATTATGTATGTTTGTGTATGATTAAGTTTATGTATATGAATAGTTATGTATGGTTATATTTATGTGTGTGTATGTTTATGCATGTTGAGGTATGTATGTATGCTCATGTACGATTGTGTAAGTATATATATATGGTTCGGTACGTTATAATCTCCATACTTAGCTTCGGCTAATTCATGTTTATGTCCCCCTCGTAGGTACCGATCCTTCTAAGGAGGCATGATGTTGAGAGACCCGACACACGTATGCGTGAGTGTGCGTGTGTGGTTCAATGCTTCCCAATCCTTCTAAGGAGGCATGATGTTGAGAGACCCGACACACGCATGCGTGAATGTGCGTATGTGGTTCAATGCGAAGCATTGAACCTTGTACTGCCACTAGCTCGATAGTAGCCCATTAGCTAAGTATTAGACTAAGTAGTACTCCCTATAATAAATTAGTGAACAGTCTCTTCCACCACCAATGTGAGACTTTTCACCTTCCACTCTCTTAATTTCCAAATTAAAAATGATAAACGTCTTGATGCAAGATAGTTCTTAACCATCTTGCATATCACCAAAATCACTCATAAAGTTAAATGTAAGTATATTTAAATCATTATAAATGTATGTTTCGTTACTTTGAGGGTTATTATAACCTATAAACAATATAAAATTATTTATTTATTTATATTTTTTCATAAATATAAAACTATGCATAAAATGTGTATTTTCTACTATAGTTAATAAAATTAGCTATTATTTATATCTTTTTGACCTAGCTAATAAGTATTACACTCTTGTAGTTGATAAATATACATAATTATTAGAGAAAATATTATTAAAAGTTAACAAAATATGAAATATAGACAATTCAAGAAAACCCTAGCCTCCATCTCCTTGGAGGGGCTGCCATCAATTCTTTTCTCGATTGTAAGCTCCAATTTGCTTGTTTTCTACTCCAATTATTAGTTTGGTTTTACGTTTACACAAAGAAATTTAGTCTCTTCTTTTGTAAGAGTTTTTTTTTGGTACCCTTATTTAGGGTTTTTAGTCTATTTCTAGAGTTTTTGTTCAGTTGGTGTGGTCTAATATGTTGGATGAAGATCGACTTTCAAATCGCTATAGCACAGATTGTGAGGTTCTCCATCATCGAAGAAAGATGCAGAGTCATCGAAGAAATCAGAGTCAAGCATCAGTAAGATTAGAATTAGTTATTTGGAAGTTAAATTTCATATCTATATTTTAGATCTACAATTGTTCAATCACGATTTTCATTGTAAGTGTCGTATGATTTGCTATTAATGAAATCGTTATGTTTGGTTTCAAAAAAAAAGATAGTTATTAACGGAAAAAGTTATAATAACCCAGTGGGTTAAAAACTCACATGACATGTCATAAATTATATGAGGTGGCAATACAAGCTGGAGGATGAGTTGTATATCTATCATTACTCTCTCCCCATAATATCTATCATTACTCTCCCTCTCTCCTATTTCCCAGAAGGCGCCGCCCACATTTTCCCAAAACCCTCACCATCCCCAAGTTCCCTTTCACGCATGGGAGCCTCCCTCATCATTTCTCCTTCCAGAAACCCTCTCCATCTCCCCATCCAATGGAAATCGTCTCCCTCTGGCTCCCCCATCTCCATCGACGGCGACAAAAACCATGAACCCTAGAAATTCCCACCGACGGCGACGAAACCGTAGACATTGGAGATATCGACGCGGCCCCCAATCTCCCAAGCCCATCGAGACCCTAACCACTCACCACCACCCTCCAGTACCCTAAAAAGAAGTCGTCGACGGCGGAACCATAGACATCGAGGATGTAGACGACTGCGGATCCGACGACACATCCCTTCACCACCGCAATCAATGAAGACGACAATTTTCTTCCATGATTAAGATAAGTTTATTCGTTTGTCTTCAATTATTTAGGGTTTTGATTTTGTTGTTGTTTTTCTTTTCTTTTCTAGCTTCAGATGCTTTCGTTTTTGTTCAATCTTTTTGGTTTCTGGTGTTGATTTGGGTTTTTCTGGTTTCCCTTTGTTTTTCTGTGTTCAGATTTTTTTTTGCTCAAATTTATGTTCAAATTTTTAGGGTTTCGAATCTAATTTTTTTTCCGATTATGAAATTTTTTGAATCTGTTAATTTGATTTTGTTTTTTCTATTCTGAAATTCTTGGATATAGCTGAATGAAAGCAATTAAAGCATCAGAACTTTAAAAAACAAAGGAGCTCACTTCATTGATATAGCAACAACAGAATTGAAAAACTGACAAATGAAACGGGAAAGAAACGGGAACCAAAACACCACAAATTAAAAAAAAAAAAGAAAGTACACAACCGAAGTTTCCAGGATACACCAATAGAAAAATTGGATGGGGGGACTAAACGCCACTAATCTCATGGTCGATGATGGGAGTTCCTTCAAGAACTGGGAAAGATCCTTCTAGGTTCTTCCTCTTCCTGCCCATATTACTTCCCGGGGAAGTAAACGGGTGGAGTTGTTTGGTAATGCTCCACCTCCCAAGACTAGACTGGGTTCCTTTGAGGATAATGTCCAGTTCCACCAATCCACCCCCTCTCCAAATAAGCTTCTTGAGCATTACCCCGTAATCGTTTTGAGCAAATCTTGTGAAAAGCTCTTGAATATCAGACTTGAGACTTTCATATTTTTGTTAGTATGGTTGTGCCTGCGCAGTAGGAGTTGTTGGTGTAACTTTTCACCTAGATGTTTTAGGTGTGATAGGTGAAGGTTTGTGAGATGTATTGGTGTTTAGACCCAATTTTGTGTCTAAATAACGCTTTAATTCTTAGGCTTTTGGCTCGTTTCATGTTTATTTTCATGCTTTTTAGTATGTTTTTGGTTATTTTGTAGGTTTTGGTGTTTTTACTCAAAACATAGTAAAAAGGGCTATTTTAGAGCATTTTTGGTGATTTCCCGAGCCAAGCCGGACCGAGAGCCGAGGCGGAGTTGACCCGAGACCACCTTCCCTTCATTTGGTGCAAATTAATGAGGTAATACCCGCTATGACCCTTGTAGCGGGCGTTACATGCCTTGGAAAGAAGGAAGGAACAAAGGGAAGAAGACAAGTAGGGTAGCCCCCGCCACCCTGGGTGTGGCACCCGCTACCCCAGCTGCGGAACAATCGCTGTGGTTTTCTGAGTGGCGCCCGCCATCACAGGCGTGGCACCCGCCCACCGCCGCGGAACAATCGCCTGTGGTTTCCGCAGGGTAGCACCCGCCACGCTGCTGATAGCGCCCGTTACCTCCCCTGGACAGCGAGAGACCATACCTACGGTGTCCCTATGTTTTCTGCGCATGTTCGGCTTGAAGTGCTGCGTTTTGCCCAACTGTTTTCACTTGTATATATACTCCTCTTTGATGATTTCTTGGGGGTTAGCTCATGGTGTTAGAACCTAATTTTCAGCTTTATATTAGTGGATTTTAGAGAGAGATTAGTAAGAGATTAATCTAGGGTTTGTGGTGTTTGTGAAGATTTCGAGATTCAAACAATTGATAAATTGTTGGATCATCTTTTTATTGCTTTCTCTAGTTCATCTACAGCATTTCGATAAGCTTTCTCTTCCCTTAACTCTTTCATTAAGTGGGATGTATTTGGGTCCGAAAGCTCCCGAATACATCCAACACTTGTGTGGAAGGTTGGAGATGGGATAGTTAATGCTCCCCACGAAAGTGGAAGTAGGTTAACTAGGGAATTTCGTTTCATTAACCCTCCGGGTCCGTGGTGGACTTTGGGGAAGTTAATCCGGACTATCCTCGAAAGAGGAAGCTCGGTGGGTATTTTCTAACGGAATTGCCACTTGGTTCTCCCTCCTTATTATTCCCTTGTTGCAAAACCCATTTCCTCATCCCCGTTTGCATCTTGAAAAGCCTCCGAAGCCCATTTCCTTTCCTTGACCGACCTTAGCTTTGTCTCTCGCGTTGTGACCCCTTCAAATCGATATCCTTACCCTAGCAATCTCGATCCCAACCTTAGACTGAGTTTCTATGACCAAGGCCCCTAGCTCCTCGAGAAGAACGATATAAAAACTGGGGTACAAAAACCATGTTACACAAAATGGCGCCGTAGCCGGGGAGCCAGCGCCCCTAGTTTTAGTTTCTTGGTTTTTGGTTATTTGAGATTGCTTTCACGCTAGAAATTAGTTCGCGCTAATCCCGATAAATTTGATGCTTCTATTGGTTCTTGTCGGTGCATGTAGACACGCCCTTATTGTCCTATCGAGCATCGTAGGAGGTTTCAAGTCCAATGGGTGAAGTCCAAGCTGATTCACCCCATACTCTTCTATCATATGTCGTTCCATCTTCGAGTACGGGAGGCAACCCTATCATTTTACCACCATTACCACCCGATGCGGTATTTGACTTCAAGTCGTGTCTTCTTGAAGTTTTTGAAAGCGACTTGTTCCATGGAGATATTTCCGAGAGCCCTATTGCTCATATGGAGAGATTCGAAAAGCGTATCAGTTTCATACATATGCTCGGAATATCTTCAGAATATCTGAAGTTGAAGTTCTTTCCTCTTACTCTAAGGGGAAAAGCTTAAATGTGGCTTGATATTTGTCCATCTGGATTTTACTCTTCTTGGGAGGTCCTAAAGAAAGATTTCCTTCAATCCCGACCGACAAAACTTGTAGACTCCGGGAAGATATTATGAGTTTCAAGCAAAAAGCCGGAGAGTCTCTTTTAGAAGCATGGGGGAGAATCAAAAGTCTCCAACGTCAATGTCCGCACCATAATCTACCTAACTGGATGTTACTTCAACACTTCTATTGTGGACTCTTTGATTCTCTCAAAGAATCGATCGATATAGCATCCGGAGGGACATTTTTGAAGAAAACTACGGAGGAGGCCGAACAATTCCTTCATGAGCTCGTTCAATATGCTCCTGATTTTGGAGGTAGCAAATCAAGAGGAGGAGATTCATCTTTGGAACAGGATTCCATTATCACACTTCTTTTGGCCTCTATTTATGAAATGCAAAAAGAGAAGGCGAATGAGGAGACTTCTAAGCATTTGAGAATGGCCCAAGAGAAGCAAATTTTCAATTTTCAACAAGTAGAGCATGTGTGTGCTATCTGCCCTTCTCATGTTGAACAAGATCCCATTTTTTATGATTTTACCACCAACCTTTACCCTTCTACCTTCCAATCCATTGACCACCACTCACTCATTCAAGAAGAAACCTTCCATCTAACCCAACAAGACATTCCATAACTTCAAATTTCTCAACCACCCCAAGAATCTTCATTTGGGTTGATGTTGGAGCGAATCATGGAAGACCGAGACGAGGATCACGCTTATATCCAAAGTCTCAAGCTCGAATTTGCTCAAGCCAACCAATTTCAACCTGCACCTATCCAAACCTCTCCTATCTAAGAAGTGGAGGTGAGTGCT
The DNA here is from genome assembly GCA_029582165.1 of Portulaca oleracea. Taxonomy (NCBI): domain Eukaryota; kingdom Viridiplantae; phylum Streptophyta; class Magnoliopsida; order Caryophyllales; family Portulacaceae; genus Portulaca; species Portulaca oleracea. The sequence goes on along the minus strand of CM055878.1, from coordinate 3,846,024 downwards.
ATTACTACGCGGAGTGGAGGAGAAGTTAAGGTACCTAAGTTGGGGGAGGTGAGAACTCTTGGAGAGAATGAGGGAGATGTTGAGGGTAAGATTGAAGGAGAGGGTATGGAGGTTGAGCAAGTGGTTGATGATGAGAAGGAGGAATTGATCAATGAGGAAGCCAATTGCGTAGAAGAGAAGGTGGAGGAAATACAAGATATAGTTTTGAATGGGAATATTCTTGAATGCCCCGAAGAACAGTTTGATTCCCACCAAATGAAAATTCCTCTCCCAAATTGGTTGATTCAACACTTGATTGATGAAGGACATATTGAATCAAAGTTTGATTTTCCTATTGAGACACCCTTCTTGATGCCACCTTGTGTTGAAGTCAATATGATAGAAACAGCTGTTCATGAGCGTCAAGAGGAGGTCTACATTCTTGAAGTGAATTCCGATAATCGGAAAGATAACAATCATCCCAAGGCCTTATGTTCCGGACTCGAGGTAATTGAAGATGCATCACGTGATGATTCCCTCAAGATTGTTCCATTGAGGAGGGAAATCTCATTGGATGAAGTTTATATTGAGGACATAGATATTGAGAAGATTGTTCCCAAGTGCTTGAAACTTGGAGAACCACTTGAAGAAGGGCTTAACTTACTTCTTCACTCCCATCACCCAATCAAACCACCGAAGGAGACTCTTGTTCTATATGCGAAGGTGATGAGGATGTGTTGGAAAAGGAGGAGGAAGCGACGATGCAAGAAATTGAAGATGACATAATCCTCTCCTTACTCATGGTCAACCAAATGACCGGAGGGACGACTTGACTTGAGGTTGTCCAAAGATGGTAGGGGTTGGAGAGGAAGGAAGAAGAAGCGATCATGGTGGAAGAAGCTAATTATATACCTCTCATGTGCACCACGTCTCTCTAGAATTAAACGGGTATTTAGGTCAAGCTAGGGATCTAAAGCTAGCGCTCTATGGGAGGCACCCCATAATTTTTGAGTTTCTCATTTCTAGTTTTTATTTTTTACATTTTTCTAATTTTATTTCTTTTCTTCTTTTTAATTTTTCTTTTTTAGTTTTGTTTAGGTTTTTCCATTTTTCTTGTCTTTTCAGTTTTTCTTTATTTCTTTCTTTTGTAAATTGAGGTATTGGTTCTAGGTTTAAAAGAAAAATTAGAAAAAAAAGAAAGAGGAAAAATGATGTGAAAAAAAATAGAAAAAGATGGAGTTGAAAAAATAAGAAAATTGAAGTTGGAGTGAAAGAACCAGTGTGAGTGAGGGAAGTTTTGAAAAGAATATGAGTGTTGAAGGAGAGTTTGAAAGTTAGAAAAAATTGTTGTATTGAATGTGAGGAAGTATTGGAAAATTGAGTGTTGAAGTATGAAAGTTTTTGTGAGTTGGAATGTTTTGGAAGAATTGGTGTGGGGGTAGCGATGCTACCCTCGGCGTAACACCGCTTGCAACAGAAGTTGCGAGCATACTCATGCCGAGGCGGACAAACTACGCGGAAGGCACACAGCGCATGCGGTAGCCGACAACGTACGCCCAGCAACTCCCAGTCTCTCAGCAGCGTCGCGCCCGCGACCTGATACTGTCTGCGACATGTTTCAGCCCTAAAAGCCCGACTCTTCTCCCACTTTTCTCATTTCTTTTCTCCCTTACTCGACCCTCTCTCTCTCAACAAGCCCTAAGCGACTGTGAACATCTCTCACCCACACCCTTCCATCCCTCTCAACTCTCAATTCATCCTTTCCTTCCTCCAAATTTGAATCCCAAACCCTAATCCTTCTCAATCATTGCGAAAATATGCTGCTAAGGTCTCAAAATTCTGCCCAAATTCGTCTAGGTGTGAGGCACTGTCATTCATTCTACACATCTAAGTGAGGTATTCCTTGTATCAATTGTGCGAAACTCTTCCCCCTTTCTCTTACATTTGGTTCGTTTGTCATCCTTGCTGAGTTAGGGTTAGATTTTGTCAATTTTTACACATAATTCTACCTCATTGTGTGCTGAGTTTAGATGCTTTGTTCTTGCTTGATGTTTTGTGCGATTATCTGCTACATTTCTTCTGTCAAAACATGTACACATAGGCCTTGCTAAGAGTCTCTATCGAGAATCACACACTCACAATAGGAATTGTATTAGTGTGTTGTCTTGGTATTCTTTTTGCCTTGTTGTGTGTTGAACTCGAATGCTAGGTTCTTGTGTGGTGTTTGTGTGATTAATGGTTGCATTTCATCTGTGAAACAGATACACGCTGATTGTATTAAGGTTCTTGTCGATTTTCACACACATTCACATAGTGAGTTGTATGAGTGTGCTACTCTTGCATTCTGTTTGTGTGTGCTGTGCATTTTAGCTCATTTTTCAAGAAAGAACTCATCTCCCTTGCTGAATCCATGTTCTAGCATTGATTTGTAAGTGTCCCCGCTCTCACTTTACTCTCTTCATTGATTTTATTTACACTGTTAGTGTTAGATAAGTGTGGGGGGGTGCTTTATGGGAAAGTTGAGGAGGTGTGACGGATAATTTGGTTTTGTTGAGTTCGTTGTCCCCATGGTTTGAGTTGTTTTGCTTCCATTGCTCCATCATTGGTTAGGCCAGTCATGAGAGATGTTTCACCCTCAATCCCCGCCTCAAACTAGTGAGATTCGAGGTTGAGGCTAGCTAGTGTCAATGTAAATTTTGTAAATAGTTTGTTTTTCGTTAAGTTCTTTAGCTAGTGTCTTGTTTTTTTATTTCTTTTGTTTTTGTTTTTTTTCTTTTGTGCATGCGAACACTCACACTTATTGTGTTTTTCTTGTTTATTCCTAACCCAAGTGTGATGTTTTCTTGGATCACGGATTGGGATCGTTATTTATTTGAAGACCACGAGGTAACCTATTTCCGCACTCTTTGAATGTGTATATCTTGGATCCTTGTTGCATGCTTGATTTTTCTTTTGGGTGACGAACCCCTTTGAATATCTGTGTTGGGATTATATTGCTGTTGGAGCTGTGTGGGCTCAGGTCGCCACCACTTTTATGCGCTAGTTGTTTTTGTTTGTTTGTTTTTGTAGGTTCTCTACCCTTTTCTGGTGACACCTTCCCACAATGAGGACATTGTGGCATTTTAAGTGTTGGGGGGGGGGGGGGGAGATATTCTGTTTCAAGGGTAGATCACCTAGCATTTTTGTTTTTGCTTTCTTAGTTTTGCTTAAAATTTGAAAAAATTTTGTGTGAAAAAAGGAGAAAAAAGGGAGTGAAAAACCTTAAAAGTTTTTTCGGTTTCGTTTTGTTTTTTTTTTCGCTTAGTTTCTTGGATTTTGTTGTCAAAATTGGGAAGCCGTTCTTAATCTTCTTTAAAAGAAACCGGTTTGAGCATTTTTTTACCCTATCTTGGGTGATTGTCATGACTCACATTTTTAGATTTCCTTCATTGAGTGTCTAAGGAGATCCCCGATTCCTTTCACATTCTGGTTGAAACTAGGAGATTCTAGGGATTTGTGTCCGAGCTTGTTTTTCTAAAAAGAAAAGAAAAAAAACAGCAAAAAGCAAAAAGCAAAAGCAAAAGCAATAGAAAGGAAAGCTAAAAAAACGGATTAAGTGGGGCGTGTCGGCTGAACGACATCAAACCACCATAAAGTTAGTCGACCTACATGGGACCGGTATTAATGGTACGGCGTTGATACCCCTTAAGCTCCTCCTATATCGAATTCTCGACGGAGGAGTGTATGGAAAAGACTGTGTTGGGAGGGTAGACCCCAAATTTTGGACCGTGCAATTCCCGAAAAACTAGCCTCGACCTTTAAGCTTTAAAAAGTTGTTGGGAATACCCAACCCAAAAAGAAAGTTAAAGTGTTAATAAAGTGTGGGCCCTTTCCTTGCATCACCTGCGGCCCTCACCAAGCCAAGGGCGACCAAATGCGGGGAAGGACAACTCTTTTCTTTCCTTGTTCGTTTCGTTTGTTTTTAAGCTCGGGTATGAGTCCTTGGGATTTATCGGAATCAGTTAGAACCCACTAGCACTTATGCACATGGGGTTTTGCTTGGCATTGGGTGTAGGAAATCGAAAATCTCAAAGATTGACTTTTGCTTGAGAAAGGTGTTTGTGAGATGCTCATAACGGTTCCTTTTGGAGGATTATTATCATTTTCTTAACTGACTGCATGATTCTTTGACGCGAAGCTGTTTTTCCTTTTCCTTTGTTTCCTTTGGTTTTAACTTTCACTTTCCCTCTCTCTTTTTTCTTTGGCTTTTATGGGTATAGCCGCTACAAACCCTCACGAGTCCATCTCGTCCACCCGGGCTGCCGGGGGGTTCAAAGGGCTTGGTGCATTATCTAAATGCACTGGTTTCTCTCCCACGACAGAGGAGTTTATGTTAGTTTAGGTAGTTTTTGTTTTGTTTAGCTCGGGACGAGCACAAGTTTAAGTGTGGGGGGGTGTTTAGACCCAATTTTGTGTCTAAATAACGCCTTAATTCTTAGGCTTTTGGCTCGTTTCATGTTTATTTTCGTGCTTTTTAGTATGTTTTTGGTTATTTTGTAGGTTTTGGTGTTTTTACTCAAAACGTAGCAAAAAGGGCTATTTTAGAGCATTTTTGGTTATTTCCCGAGCCGAACCAGACCGAGAGCGGAGGCGGAGTTGACTCGAGACCACCTTCCCTTCATTTGGTGCAAATCAGTTAGGTAACACCCGCTACGACCCTTGTAGCGGGCGTTACATGCCTTGGAAAGAAGGAAGGAACAAAGGGAAGAAGATAAGCAGGGTAGCCCCCGCCACCCTGGGCGTGGCTCCTGCTACCCCTGGCTGCCAGAACAATTGCCTGTGGTTTTCGCAGGGTAGCACCGCCACCCTGCTGGTAGCGTCCGTTACCTCCCCTAGATAGCGAGAGACCGTACCTACGGTCTCCCTATGTTTTCTGCGCATGTTCTGCATGAAGTGCTGCGTTTTGCTCAACTGTTTTCACTTGTATATAATTGTAAAACCCTGAAAAATTCAATCGCGTTTACCGTTAAAATTCCTAACGAGCGTTTTATTCCGTTTTTTATTTATCTGTTTTCACACGGAGCTTTTAGGACCGCGAGTGAGTTTGTTGAAATTTTAAGAGTCTTAAAAAAATCAGTTAGAAATTTTCGGGCTTTGGGTAGAATTTTATTTGGATCAGTTGTTGAAATTTTATCTAGCTTTGATTATGTTTACTGGTAAAAATTGTTGGGGAATATAGTATTAACATTAGGGGTATTTTTTTGGTAGAAATTTTGTGATGACATCATCTTGATGACCACACCCCTTCATCCATTTCTTCCTATTTTCTCCTGATTTATTCAAAAACCCTTCCCCAAGTTGTTGTTTTAACGGTTTTTGCTGCAATTTGGTTCCTTCCACTACCAATGCAAACTTTCCCATATCCCAATCCATGCAGGACACGTGCCCCTCTCTCTCTCTCTCTCTCTCTCTCTCTCTCTCTCTCTCTCTCTCTCTCTCTCTCTCTCTCTCTCTCTCTCTCTCCCTTAATATTATAAGTTTTGTGTTGCTGCTGCCTTGCACCGGACATCCGACCACCACCCACGCAACCACCTCCTTCCTCCCTCTATTCATCACCGTCCACCACTCTTACCATTTCCGACCACCACCCCACCACCGTCGCCCCGTTTCACCGCATAACACCACCAACCGACCCCCAAAACCCACCCCGAACCCCTTGTTTTTGGTAGCCCAGAACACTCGACGCCACCCCTCGCCACCACTGCAGCACCGACGACCATCCTCAGCTCCGACAACACCCCCAAGCTCTAACGACCGACCTAAGACCGTCCCCGATCCCGACGAATCATCGAGTCTCCGTTCCACCTTGTTTACACTCGGGTTTGCTCTACTGCCGTCCCGTCACCGCCGACGACCCACGACGCTCCTCACCCGGCGACCGTCCCAGTTCCGGCGACTTTCCCCAGTTTCGGCGACCTTTTCCCCATCTCCGACGATCGGCGACGATTCAGCCGAGGGCAAAGTCGACCTCGGTTTTTGTTTCGAGGAGCTGCTGCTGCTGTGCACTCGACCACCCGACGCCGGAGACCTGCTGCCACCGCCTCCCAGTTTCCGACCACCACCAGTCACCACCAGCTACACCCAACGTTTTGCCCTTCCTCTTGTTCAGTATATACTCTAAAACCTCTCCCTGTTGTTGTTCTTATCTGTTTGGGGATTTCATCTATATATATGTATATTTGAGTGATGTTCATATGATGATGGGAACGTTTTAGAACAGTAGGAATCCTTTTTGATTAGTGCCGCTTTGTTTAATGCATGATTAGGGCTGATTAGAAATTGAGTTGTGAAAATTTTATGTGGAAGGTTTTGGTAAAATATCATATGATTATGTTTTCATATTAAATATTACAAAGTTTCATGTTTTTAATAAATTTTTCATGTTGCTAAGTTTCATGATATTATCAAGTTTCCATTGTATTATTAAGTTCATATCTTTATTTTGAAGTTCATATTATTAATAAGTACTCTTTTGCTATTAAAACTATTAAGTCCCTATTACTAAGGTTAGTAAGTTGTTCATATTATTATCAAGTTTTTATAGTAATAATATTAACTTTTGTGTTACTAGTAGTTTTTCGTATTACTATTATTATTACTAAATTTTCAAGTTATCACAAAGTGTTCATATTATTAACAATATTAAGTATTGAGTTTCGAGATGTTATTATGTTCCACATGGTTACTAAGTTGTTCATTATAATACTAAATTCATATTATAAGTTATTATTAAGTTCGTAATTTTATTATTTAGTTTTCATAAGTTATTGAGGTTCGTATTACTATTATTATTATTAAATTTTCATAAGTTATTAGGTTTCATAATATTATTATTAAGTTTCGTAATTTTCATATTATTATTATTAAGTTTCCAAGTTATTATTAAGTTATTGTATTACTAATAAGTTTTCATGTGGCTACTTTCATAGTACTTCTTTGCTAAGACTTGTATTGCTATTTTTTTGAGTACCTATTATTATTATTACCAAGTCCATGATATTGTGGAGACCTTATGTGTTTGTGTGTATCTTGGTATTACATGTCTTTGGTAGGATGGAAATATTTTTAGGATTGTTTCATGTTGACATGGGAGACCTAGGAATATGTTAGGAACCTTAAAAGAGTGATTTCTAATTAGTAAAGCATGCTATAGTGGCCTAGTGTTGTTATTGCATGAATAATGACAATTTGGTAATTTCTGTGAATAGTGTAATGCAAGTCACAAGTTAGATTCTAGCTATTACTTGAGTAATGAGAAATATTGTTGATATAATTTATGTGTGAAAATTTCTTATATGTTTCTTGTCCTAAAGGTCATGTATAGTACATAGTTTGAAAGATGTGATATATGCTTCGTGATCTTGATTTTGTAATTAGATATACATGGTATGTGATTAGTAAGAATTTGTTAAGTGGGAAAGGGTAGGATGTACCGAATTAGCTATCGTGATGAGCGAGTTTTGATTTTAGAAATATGTTCGAATTCTAGTTCAGAAGCGAGGCATGCGATAGTTAGCTCCGTGTGTAAGTGTTGCGATAAGAGAAGGCTATTGAGTAATGTCTATGTCCTAATCCCCTCTGGGATGCCCTTTTATCTGTTTTGTGATTTTAATCATTTTATGAAGCTTGCATCCGCATGAGACTTTCTGTAAAGTTAGGTATCGATTTGGATGTCTGTGAGTTGTTTTTCGAGTTGAGTAAAGCGTGGCGATCTTTTAAACTCGAGTTTTATTACGCCGGTTTTATAAATGGGTTGGGTTTTGTTTGAACTCGGCGTCGATAATTCATAAGATACTAATAATCAAAGTGAAACCATAAGCGGGTTGCGGGTGCGACCCTTAGACCGAGGATCTGTTCTGCGGGGAGTTATCAAGAGATCGGGAGTCGATATTATTTACGAGATTGTGCACACTTGATTACTCGCTTTACGGACCGACCATCCATTCTACGAGGATCGAGATCTGTTACGATTACGAGTTACGATATTACGAGGATAGGCAAATCCGCGCATAATAAAATTCTGATTGTTTTCTGAGGAAAGGATTACTCTGTTTACGATTTACGGTTTTCGATTTACGATTTACGGTTTCGATTTACGATGTCGATTTCGATGTCGATTACGAGTTTGAAAGTGTCAGTTAAGGTTTTTTGGAACATTGTGTTTTTCTGAGTTGGAAGTTGGTACTGTTGGTTTATAAGTTTTGTTATTTCGGAAACTCTGGTTATTTCTGATCTCTGGATATTTCTGGGTTGGGTTTCAAATGAGTTGCGAAAAGGTTTGACTTGTTCCCCCCCCCCCTAAAATGGTTTGAAATGAACTTTGAACTGTTTTGACAGTTAGGGGTAGACATTATTGAGGTTTCCCCCCTCATGTTGTGAATGTTTTGTTTTCAGGTGAAGATCAGTTATGTGAAGGGGAAGGGCACTAGAGTGACGACGTTGGAGTTAGCCATTTTGATAATAAAGTTTAGTTTATGCTTAGACTTGAAGTTTAGCAAATGTTGAGTTTTGGTTGTTCTAGAATTCGAAGTTCTTTTCGTTGTTAAATTAAAGTAGATAGTTATCGCTTGTTGTTAGTTTCCCTTTCTTGCCTTGTATCTCCTCGGAGGTACGGCAGTAACGCCCAAGTTTAAAAAAAAAAAAAAGAGTCTTCCGCTGTTAATTTTAGTCAACGTTTGATTTTGACCGTTAAGTTTAGATCTGAAATTTCGGGGCGTTACAATAATCTTAATGAATGCCCTTCAATTAGAGCGTAAAACCCTGAAAAATGCTATTATTTGTACCGTTAAAATTCTTGACGTGCGTTATTTTCCGTTTGTTTATATGAGTTGTTATCACGTGGAGCTTATGGGACCGTGAGTGAGACTCTTAGAATTTTTATCGGTAGAAAAATATCAGTTAGAGACAGTTTGGGTATTTGTTAAAATTAATTTGATCAGTTTTGAGAAACTGATTTCGTTAGGGTGTTGGTTTAAGAAAAAGAAAATTTGGGGGTAGTGTTTCTAACACCTAAGGTAAATTTGTACTAATTTTACCCTAATTTCTCCCTCTATAAATACCCCATTTGGGACACCTACCCTTTTAAAATACCTTAATTCATTCTCTCTCTCTCTCTCTCTCTCTCTCTCTCTCTCATTCTTCAGCCGCAATCTTCCTTTTTTTTATTATTCTCTCTCTCTCTCTCTCTCTCTCTCTCTCTCTCTCTCTTTCCTCCCTTCTCCCTCTGCTTCCCTATCCCCGACGACACACCACCCCGACCCCGACCCCCACCATACACCACCCTCCACCTCCACCTCCACCATCCTCCTCTCTTCTCACCTCCTCCCACCTCCCCGTCTTTTTCCGACCACCACACGCCGGCCACCGTCTTCTTCCGCCGCCCAGAACCACGCCGAAAACCCGCCCCGAAAAGCCCCTATTGGTGCTCTATTTTCTGCACATCCTACCACCCCACACAGTGCCACCCCCGCCACCAGCGCAACCTCCCGACGCCACCAACTGCACCCTCCGCTTCCACCGCCACCTCCCCGCCACCAGCGCCATCTCCCCCGCCACTAGCGCCCGTCCGACGACGCCTCAAGCTTTGTTTTGCTCTGTTTCTGGGTTCGGTCAGCTGCTGCCGCCGACGTCCGATCACCGGAGCTCCGAGCCACCACTTTCGCCACCATAGCACCACCGTCGACCACCTTAGCTTGTTTCTCTTCCCTCCTCTTCTTAGTAAACCTCTAAAACCCTTTCTTTTGATGTTTGTTCTCTATTTTATTCATCTATGTGTATGTGTGATTAAATGATATCAATGAAGTGTTTTGAGTATGCAAAACTCCAATAGAAATCATGTGATGGTAGATTAGTTGGTTTGATGCATGATGGAAGTATAAAGTTTTGATCTTTGGTTGTGAATGGCATGTTAATATACTAGGGTTGTATGAGACAAAACCCACTTAAATCTTTCTTTGTTTAATGCATATTAGGCCCTAAATAAGTTCATTACTGAGTTATTAGAGTTGTATGAAGGTTTCATGTTTTTAAGTTTTAATCTTTCATGAGTTTTTAGCAAGTTTAGGGTTAATAGTGTTTAGCATGTTATTAGATATTGTATTAAGGTATTTAGTGCTAATTATATGAAAATGGTGGTTGTTTAAGACCTTAGAAGCATCATTAGAAGTTGGTTTACATGTTTGAAATAGAAAGGTGGAACTTTGGTTGGTTTTTGGAGCAAGTTTGAGTTAGTATGGATTACTATGTTCATAAATGTTCATGTTGGAGTTTTATTGTTATGAATGAAACTTATGGCTGTTTTGAAACCCTAGAAACATGTTAGGAACCTTGGTTGAAGTGTTTGAATGATAAAGTGTGAATATGGGACCCTAAGGTAAGCCTTTGGAATTATTATGGTCTGTTTCGTGAAATATGAATAGTGGCATGCTAGGTATTTCATATCTAAAGTTCATGATGTTAACTGTTGTTAATTAGGTTTTAAAGTAAGGTTAAAAAATATCCTAAAGTCAGTGAGGAGTTTTCTTGATGTTATGATGTGATGTGAGTTAAGTTCAAGACCCTACTTTAATGTTGTTGATATCGTGGCAATATCGTTTATTACTTTAAACGTGTCGTATCGATTTTGTTAATATTTTTTTAGAAAAGATGTGTTGTGATGTTCGTCATTTCGTGATAGTTATGCTCGCTACATGTATTACTAACTAATGAGAGAGTGACAAGGTTGGGGGTAGGGTAGGATTTGTGTGTAACTAATTATCATAGCAAGTATTAATTTTAGAAGTTTATATTTGAATATTAGGTTCGAGCGAGACGGCGAAGTAGTAGCTCCCGTGTGTAAGTGTTGAAGTAAAGAGAAGCTGTTCAGGTAATCTCTATGTCATAATGCCTATTGGAATGCTCTTTTATATGTTTTGTGATTTCAATATGTTTTATGAAGCATGCATCCCACACGGGGATTTTCTGTGAAATTGGACTGTCTGATTTGGATGCCTGTGAGTTCTTTTCTAAGTTGAGTAAAATGTGACAGTCGTTTAAGCTCTAAGTTTTATTCTGTTTGTTTTAGAAACTGGGTTGGGTTTTTGTTTAAAGTCTGACATCTGAACTTCATAAGATACTAATAATCAAAGTGAAACCATAAGCCAGTTGCGGGTAGCGACCCAAAGACAAGGATCTGTTCCTGCAGGGGAGTTATCAAGAGATCGGAAAGTCCTGATATGTTTCTGAGATTGAGTGTGCACATGTCTATTTCTGAGTTCTGATATTCTGGGGATAGGCAAATCTCGCCCGTATAATAAAATTCTGATTGTTTTCTGAGGAAATGATTACTCTGTTTCTGATTTCTGATGTCTAATTCTGAGATTGAAAAGTCATTTGAGTTTTCTGGAACGTCATGTTTTTCTGAGTTGAAAGTTGGTATTGTTGTTTCTAAGTTCTGTTATTTCTGAACTCTAGTTATTTTGGGTTGGGATTCAAATGAGTTATGAAAATGTTTGACTTGTTCCCCTCTCCTAAATGAATTGAAATGATCTTTAAACTGTTTTGACAGTTAGGGATAGACATTATTGAGGTTTTCCCCTCATGTTGTGAATATTTTATTTTATTAGGTGAAGATCAGTTATGTGATGGTAACGGGCTCTAGAAGTGAGGACGTAGGAGTTAGACGTTTTGTGAATAATGTTTAGTTTATGTTCAGAGTTGAAGTTTAGTTAACGTTGAGTTTATGTTGTTCTAGAAGTCAAAGTTCTTTTCGTTTGATTAAATTGAAATTCGTAGTTTGTTTTGTTAATCTCTGTTCTTGCCTTGTATCTCTTTGGAGGTCTAACGCCCAAGTTAATAAAAAGAAAAGAAATTGAGTCTTCCGCTATTAGCGTTAGTTTGACTTTGACGTTTTTATAATTGAATTTTCGGGGCGTTACGTAGAGCCAACCAACTATGATGCATGGATGAGCCTCTGCGTGATCTTAAACAAGGAAGGTCATTTGGTTACAGGCGACAGATTGTTTCCAAGCTGAATGGGAAGTGAAATACATTGATCAGGAGAAGAAGAAGAAGAAGAAGAAGAAGAAGAAGAAGAAGAAGAAGATACAGAAGAAGGAGAAAAACCCAAAATTTATGTATTTTCAGCATTATTATAAATTGTACTTATTATTATTATTAATTAATTAATTAAGGATAATCCTCCTCTGTTTTAATATTTTGATGGCAATATTAGAAGTTGATGAGTATTTGATATTAATTTCATTGCATTTTTTATTATCTTTGGTATATGTAATTGTATTTCATTATTAATTAATGAACAAATTCAACTACACACTACCCAGTTGGGAAAAATGAACAAATTCTGCATCCAAGTTCACAACACAAATTCAACTGCACACTACCCAAAATCTGTTGAATTAGATATTGGAATGCTTGAACAAATTCTTCTTCATACCAAACATGCTTCTGGAGGAAAAAGAAGGCTGAGAGGCGCCAACAATAAAATTCCAATCAATTTTCAATGAGAAGAGCAAATCAAATTGCCAAACCATATCAAAACACAAGGGCAAATTTGTCCCAAAAATTGGTTGACTGGAAAATGTTGAGATTTATCATTAAAGTAAATATTGAGGGTAAGATCCTCATTTCAAAATAGTTGGGGAAGGTATATGTTATTACTTCATTAATTAATTAAGGATAATCAAAACTCTTTCTGCAAATGGGGCATGATGCACTTCTTGCTAACCATACACACCACCCCATCAGAAATTTGCAACTTCCTGTGTCAACATCCTTGTATTAACCCTCTGCAACTTCATGGATTTGCCAAATTGATGAAGGAATCATCAGTTTTTTTTTTCTTCTTCTTTTTATCCTGCTCTATTTTGATATCTTTGGTATATGTAGTCTTTGCTTTCTTTGATATTATTGTCATTTATTTTTTCATATTATTTGTATTAAATTCTTATACAAAGATCTTATTTTTCCATATTATTTCTTTGGTAACAACTTTCTTTTTAAAACTAGTAACAATGAAATTTGACAAGCAAACTCATAACATTTAAATTTAAAAAAGGGAAATTGGATTCTAATAATACGAACTTTTGGCAATATAAGTGGTGATTAATAACATGAACTTTGACCCCCTGTTGTCCTAGATGGCGGCGAAGGCACGTTCCCTTTGTATTTTGACCTTGCCATGTCATCCATTGACTTAAAAAAACGCCAGCTCAGCCTTATTATTTCCCCTCCTTCCCTATCGATCTTGTCTTTATTAGACGCTAGTTTTAGTTTTATTTTTGTTTTGAAAAACGTCCCCTCAATTGCTACTGCTCCATCATCTTCATCTTCTCTTCACTCTCAATAAAACGAACAATTCTAGGTTTGGGAAAGCGATTGCCGAAAATTTGCTAGCAGAACACCAGAAATCGGCTGCAGGAGTGACGTTTGTGGGCGGTCATCTTCATATGAGTCGACACTGTTGAAGGGAATAAAATCAGAGGAAGGTATGTGTTTTCTCCCTTGCAATGATGACAATGACGACGAAAACCCTAGTTTTTAGAGGGTACAAGATTCCCTTATTTTGCAGAAAAATTCATTTTTTACAGTTTAGGGTTACTATTGTTTGGGTTGTAGATGGTAAATTTTTCCTTTAAATTTAGGGTTCCTGTTGATTACATATGGGGGTTTAAAAATGAAGAGAATGTCAACAATTTTTCTTCTTTTTTTGTGTTATGTGTTGGACTATGTCTTTTGACGTGGTGAATTTGACAATTTACAATGGGGGTAAGTTTGTGGAGGACCCTGAGTATAGATATGATGGTGGCATGGTTAGATATGAGGGTTATAATGTTCACAAACTCTGTTATTTGGAGATAAAAGGGCTTGTGGACGATGAAGAATACACTAATGTTGAGAATGTGTTTTATTCCCTACCTGGATTGGATTTGAAGTCGTCATTGAGGAGGTGTTTGACACACTTTGAGAGCATTAATATGTTAACTTGTGCACAAACATATGGGGAGATAACAGTTTATATTGTGCACATAGTGGATGAGGATGTATTAAATGATGTAATTGCTAGTTATTTGGGACCCCCCCTATCACTCCTTCTGGGAAATTAGGGAAGAGATATAAACGAGGGGCATCAAGGTCTCCCCATAAATCTTCTTACCCTAACAGCCCTAACCTTAGTGGGGGAAAGAGAGTGAAATGTGTGATTCACAAATCCCCATTTAGGAGGGTTAAGTCCAAAACCAACACTTCCCAAATGGATGAGTCTATTCTTGAGCAACCCACCACCCAGCCATCTTCCCACGTATATGACAGTGAGATGCAACCTCCACCCAGCCAACACAAATGGATGACCATGTTGATGACTCTGTGATTGAACCATCCACCCAGCATTCCCATGTTGATGACCTTGAGTTGCAACCATCCACTCAACATTCCCAAGTTGATGACCCTGTCGTTGAACCATCCACCCAGCCTTCCCAAGTTGATGACCCTGTCATTAACCCATCCACCCAGCCTTCCCAAGTTGATGACCCTGTCATTGAACCATCCACCATTCCTTCCCAAGTTCATGACCCTGTCATTGAACGAACAACCCAACCTTCCCAAGTGCATGACCTTGTCATTGAACCCTGCACCCAGCTTGACCATGATAGGGGACAGAGTGTTGATGAGGCTGTCAATGATATTCCAATTAATAGGGGACAGACTGTGGAAAAAAGTGGTGATAGAAGGGTTCCACAAAGTGGTAGAGGTCATGTAAGGGGAAGGGTAAGTGGCTCTAGAATGCCATCTGTGGTGGGTACACAGAAGGTTGATAAAGAAAGGGGAAGGTTATCTTTTATGATGATTCAAGTAGTGATCCAGATGATGAGACTTGGGTGCCTGTAAAAAAGGATGATGATGAATCAAATGATGATGATGTAAACATAAATTAAATCAGGTGGTACGAGGATGAGAAGGAGATTGAATATGGATGCTGAGGATGATGATGATGATGATGATGATGTTGAGGATGAAAACTCTATAAATGAAAAAGTTGAGACCTTAGATGAAGAATACAGGGCTGCCAATGAGAAGGAGAATGAGTTTAAGAAGAAAAAGGCTGAAAAGGTGTTGAAAGATGATGGAAGTGGAGGTAAAAACAATATGGAACATCCTCGTGACTATGTAAGTGACTATGAAGACTCGGAGGCTGAGATGGACACAGACGGAGACAGTAGAGAAGATGTCCCAAGGCTGCTGAGGAAAAAGAGGAAGAGATGCAACATTGATGAGAAAACTGAATTCAAGGATTTTCAGTGGCAAGTTGGTATGACATTTGGGACATCCAAAAAATTCAAGGAAGCAATTGCAAGGTGTGGTTTGTTTGGAGGTTACCATGTAAAAATTGTTGTGTCAGATAACAAGGTTGCGAAGTATGGTGCTGTGTGCCAACCTAGCTGCAAGTTAAAGGTGTATGTTTCATGGGATAAAAGGCTGAAGACTTTTGTGCTCAGATCAGCCAACAACCATCATGCTTGCACGAGGAGCATGACAAAGAACTGTCAGCTAAAATCTCCTTGGATAGCAAAATTCTACCTTGCAAGGTATAAGGATAGGCCTCGTTGGCCTTTCAAAGAACTGAAAGCCCAAGTGATGCAGAACTTTGGGTTAGACTGTAGACACCGGATTTTGTACCGGTATTAGTTTTAGTTATTTGTAAAAATAAGCTAGCCGAGTAGTTTGGTAGCATGCAAGCCCATTTCTTTTCTAGCCCGAGAGCAAGCAAAATAGCCCAGCAATTACGTTCCAAGCCGGCTGAGTTCGGTAAGGCCAAAGCTTGGTTCAGCCTGGCGTGCCCGTCTGAGATCTGGGCCAAAGCCTGGTTCAGTTTGGCAAGAACCCGTCTGGGTTGCTGGGCTGAGTTTTGTCGTCGCGGCTAAACCTAAACCCTAAACGCACCCCCCTACTCCCCCTATTCCACTATAAATTAAACCCTTTTTTCCCTTCCATAAACACACCACGGTATGCTAGAGTATTGACACTAGCATATTCTCTCCACCTCTTCTCTCCCTTTGCATGCTGCTTCACTAAAGGTTAGCATAGTTGATGTAAACCAGGTAGCATAATCTATCGAATTCATGTTTCTTTTATATTTTCAATGTTTTGCATGATTTTAATGATGAATTTGTGAAATTTATATCTAATTCCTCCCTTTAACTTTTTCTGCTTTGATTTAATTCTAGTAGAGTCTATTCGTTGAATAGGCGAATTTGATGATTTTAATTGTCAAATTCGTAACCTTACCCCCGAATCCACCTTTGGATTCGCAGGCCGGAGTCTTTATTTAAATGGTTTGTTGTTTTTCTCCTAAAATTCAACTGGCGACTCTATTTTCGTGCTTTGGTGGTTACCCTTTTTATGATTTTTGTGACCTAATTTGTGATTAGCGCAAGGAGCAACCCGGCTTGGTTCAATTCATGAACCCAGACGGGTTTTTCACCTTCTTTTCTTTTTTTACTGTGGTTTCTTTTTTCTCCTTTTCTCGTGGGATCTGCAGTCGCGAACCCGTCTTGGTTCCAGCTGTGAACCCAGACGGGTTCCTGGTTTTTTTTTTCCCTTCCTTTTTGTCTTTTTCCCTTTCTTTTTTAAAAAGGTGAATCTTGGGCTCACGGCGCATAAATCTTTTTCTTAATCTGTTAGCAAATTTATTCTCGAAAGTTCAACCTTATTTAAGGTTAAGCAACCCTAGTCGGCTCCCAATCAATCACTTTTAAGTAGCGCCGCGAAAAAGGTCATCAATTTTTCGGGGTCTACATAGACATAGCTAGGTGGTTTGCATATGATGTGAAAAAAAGAGCTCACAATATATTGCATGGTTCAATGAAGTCCCACTACTGCATGATTGGGAGTTACTTGGAAGCATTGAAGGCTGCAGCACCTAGTAGCACATTCAAGCTATGTACCAACCCAGATGGTGATAGTGATGTACCTGAGTTCCACAAGCTTTCCATTTGTTTTCATGGGATGAAGGAGGGGTTTTTGAAGGGATGCAGTCCTGTTATTTGCATCGATGGTGCTTTCCTGAAAACATTCCATGGTGGGTGGCTGTTGGCTACCATAGGAATGGATGGAAACAATCAAATGTTTCTTGTAGCATGGGCTATAACAGAAGGAGAGAACAATGAAAGTTGGGAGTGGTTTTTGTTGAATTTGCTAGCGAGCTGGAGCATGGCGAGGTGGGGAAATTGATTGATTCTAGCTTGAGCGTGATCCTTGATGCAATAATCGAATGAAACTTGAACACTAAGGAAGGGATATGACCTCGAGCTAGGTAATCCACAACTCTAGGCCTATCAATACACAATGATTATCCAAGGTAATCCACTAAATAATCACAAGGAAAGACTTGCTAACACCACCATCCACAAATGGAATAGGTAAGAACAAGATTTTAGAGAGAACAAGGGAGAAAACCCTCACAATGCTTAAGTATATCATTCATCAACATAATCTAACTTGAAAAAGAGGCTAAAATCAAGTATTTATACTAAACCTAAAAATTAACCAAAACTACGTAGTTTTGATTACAAAAACTCAACAAAGAATCCCGAGTTGTTGCGCGCGACGCGGCGGCGGCGGCAAGCGACGGCGAGCGGAGGAACGGACGTCGTGAACGCGACACCGATCGTCGCGGGCGCGACGATGCCAAGCGACAACAACGAGCAACAACAGCGATGCGATGGCGCGGCGTCGCGGCGCGACCTATGGGGTAACGGCACGACGGCATAAAAACATCGGTAATTGGAGCTTCGAACGACCGCAGGGTAATGGGCGCTACCCTCCTCCTCTTTGCCTTTTCCACTTATTCCTTGTTCCTTCGCATGCCGGGGCAAAACCCGAACCCCAATTCCACATGGTTCGACTTCTCGGGACGGCCCGGTACGGTCTCGAGGTCTCCGGGGTCGGAGGAACAAATCCTGAGCCCATCCAATCCTCCACAAAAGGTGACCCATTGACACCACTAACTCGACGCTCATCACTCCGCCTTTGAAGAAGTTGTAATGGTTCCCGAAAGTGCACGGGTGACCGGGTTTAGTTCGGGAATTCCAAGTCGAGATTTCAAGCCTGGTTATAGGAGTTCGAACCCGAACTCGACACGGTTCATACTCCCCTTCTTGAAAAAGAGTTGCCCTCAACTCTTGGGAGTTAAAACCGAGGCGCTCTTCTTCATTAGGCCCTATGAAGCTTCGAGCTTCCCGATCGTCATGCGCCGTTATGCTAGACTTCCAACAAGCTTCAAACCCCACAATGTACCCATCGTCCATATGCAAGAAAGTAGAAGGAGGCTTGTTTTGTGGAGGTGAGGGGTTAAGGAGAGGTAGGGGAAATTTATGTGGTGCTAGGGAACTCTCAACCTCACTAGGTTCGCTACAAGGCAAAGACAAAGCAAGAGGTAGCTCGCTCTTGCCAAGAGCGCACTCTTCCCATGTTTCGCTCATTATGAGAAGGTTCCTCAACTCACTACCCATTCCGGCTTTTGAAATTTCAGTTTCTCGAGGAGAAATGGGAAGTAGCTTGATCTTCTTGCCTTTATGGGTGAAGGTATAAGTGTTGTTCAACCCATTGTGCACCGTTTTCTTGTCATATTGCCATGGACGACCCAATAAAATGTGACAAGCGCTCACAAGAACAACATCACAAACAAGGGAATCATCTACCAGCTCATTTTGGCGAAGGAAACAAGAAAGAAGCGGGACAGTGGCAACCTTGGGCCTTTATGGCTGGGGAGCACAAAAGCGTTGGTTTAGGTTTTAAAACTAGGAATCAATCCCGAGAGCGGGAGGTCACTACTTGTGGGATGCACTTACATCGCCAAGCATTTGATCTCTCCTCTCCCCGTGTTACACTCTAAAGGTTTCCTTGAAACCCAAAGAGCAACACCCCACACATTTTTCCTTGAATTCCATATAAGGAAAATGCACCGGGGCGAGAACATGTGGTACCCTATTCATCTCCCTAAACCTAGAAAAACCCTGAATCTAAAGCCATGGTTAGGCTCATCCCGCATCCGTATGTCATGTGATTTAATCCTGTAAAAGTTGAGTCCAAACGTCTAGCCCAAACATGAGTAGGACGTCATTCTAGCCCGCGTAGGATCAAAAGAGAGATGGACTGGCCCAAACCCAGACGGGTTTGCTGTGCCTGGTCTAGTTGGACTCACTGTGGAATCACATGCATGCCTATTTGAAAGGAGAATTACAGGCCAACCCAGGAGTTTGGGCACATTTTCTTCTCCTTCCACATCGGGCCAAAATGTTCGATACTGCAGTCAGCCCAATCCACTTACTATTGATCATATTCGGCCCTTTATGACGCTCCTTGAGTCAGTGTCAGTCCTGTCAGTCATCATGCTAGGTCCATATAGAGTTAGGACATGCACTCCCATAAAAGTGGGTGAGTCACCCTTGTGTCAGCATATAGGCGTCATGTCCATGTCCTAGGTTCATGTAGGTCCACTAAGTCATGCATGCATCGGGCGGGTGGCGTAAAAGTTCTTTCGAGCACTAACCAGTTTCCATGCAGGCAAGATAACAGACCATCTCCGAGCCCGCATCCATGACCCACAAACCGGCAGACTTGTTCGCAATCCCAACTACAGACCGCCTGCCCAATCCAGTGAATCCAGTGAATTCACCATGTCAGAATCCCTCGCCAACAACATTTCCAGGGAAAACTCGGGTGACAAGCAATTCGATGCGGCCCATGCGGCGGAATTGCCATTTGCATGGCGGTCGGGAGAGCGAGACTAATGAGAAACTAGAAAAGAAGTTCAGTGAAAATCAACAAACCATGAATGGCGTGCTGGAAGCCATTAAGCAGATCAACAAAAAGCTCGGCATCGGACTTGAGGAAGAAGAAAACTACTATGATACCGAATCTGAGGCCGAGGCAGATGATGGGGTTGGAGAGGGTCCCCCCAAATCCAAAAATGGAGGCCCAAAACCTAAGTTATTTGGTGAGGTCAGGTCCAAACTTGTACTGAATAACTCCAGAACTTCGGAGGACCCCTATGTCAAAAAACTTGAGGAGAAAGTTGATATGCTCACCAGAAGGATGATGAAAGCTGATCCGACCTTTACCGACCCCTGCATGGATTTGGCCATCCCCAAACATTATGTATCGAGAATAAGGGACAAGGTTGAGGTGCCAAACATGAAATTTAGACCCTCTGAAAATCCATCGCATCACTTGGAGGAATTCCTGAGGCTGGCTCCCCTCCATAAGGTAGATGAAGGTCTCTACACCACAGTCTCCCCCTCCACTCTAGAAGGTAAGGCCAAGGTATGGTACCAAAATCTACCCCAGCAAGTTAAGACCAATGCAGATGAGTTATTCAAAGCCTTCATAAGCCATTTCAGTCGCCTGCAGCAAAAGGAGGTCACTGTGGATGATCTAACTTCCATGAAACAAAAGGAGGATGAGTCGTTCCTCTCTTATTACGAGCGATGGCACTCCATGCTATCTGAAATCGACGAGTCTGTCCCCTTTAGGATGCAACTAAGCACTTTCAGGCAAGGTATTCATCCCCGCATCACACGGCATTTTGGCTTTCAATCCATCAAAGACTTTGAAACCTTAAAGGACTTGTGTGTTCAAATCGAAGCTGCTAACAATGAGAAAAGCACACAACATTCTGGTTGGAAGGGATCTAGCTCCAACAGGAGGGCCACTAGCGTGCCTAGCCCCCCTCAGAAAACTGTTGAGACTAATTCCATCCAACGAAGGCCATTCACCCCAGTGCGACTCTTACCACCACGGATATGTCTTATGCCAGGGCGTTGGAAAGGCTGGTGAAAAAGGGTATCATCCAATTGCCCCTGCCGACACCTGAACCTGATGTTAAGCCTCCGAAGTGGGATGGGAACAAATACTGCAATTTCCATCGATGTCGAGGTCACGACACCGAAATATGCTGGTCTTTGAAAAATAAGATCGAAGGGCTAATCCGGGACGGCGTTATTCCTCCACCAAACCCGTCTCGAAAACCCAACAACAAGGAAAACCCGTTGCCCAATCATACCAATGCCGTCTTTTTGGAGAAGAACAGTTTTGATCCGTCCACTCTCATCACCGAAATGGGTCAATTTGTCCCAGTTATTCTCCCGCTTACGGAGGAACTCATCATCAACGGTATTTGGGACAGTGAAAGTGAAGAAGAGGGCGAAGGGTCCACCGACCATGAAACCAATAGGCATCCATTGTACGACTCTTCTGACGAAGGAGGAGATGTGGAAGAAGTAACAATTCCCCAAGCTGCAGCCCTTACTCGGTTCGGCCGCTACTATAACAAGAATGCTACTTTGTCAGCAGCGACCCCTAATCCCGAGATGATGGAAACCCCTACACCTCCACCAGAAGATCCTATCCTCACGCAGCTGAAGAAAACCAAGGTCGAGGTCACGATTTGGCAACTTTTGTGTGCTTCGCAAGAACATAGGCAAATACTGTTGGATGCCTTCAATAAGCTCATGGTCCCTACCTCAGCATCACTAGAGGATATCATCTCTCACATTACCTCCGGGAAGCCTACCATCACCTTCGGGGATGAAGACTTACCCGAGGAGGGAGGTTCTCACAACAAAGCTCTTTACCTCACCGCCATGTGCTCTACTCAAACCATACCACTTGTTCTCGTGGATAATGGTTCGGCCGTCAATGTCTGTCCGTGGAGAACCGCACAAAAGTTAGGAGTTCAAAAACAGCATTTGACACAAAATACTGTTCAGCTGCGCGCATACGATAACTCCCCTCGCAAGTCGCTAGGATCGATTGTGCTTCCCATCACCATGGATTACATAAGTAAGAACGTTGAATTCGTCGTTCTTGACATCCCGGCTTCTTTCAACATGCTGTTGGGAAGCCCTTGGTTACATGAGTGCAATGCTGTCGCCTCTACCTTACACCAGAAGGTGAAATTAATCATTCAAGGCCAAGTAGTCACGATCTCAAGTAAACCCCTCAGCGCTGTTTTTGACCCCAAGAAACCCACACTTGAGATTGAACATAGCTCAGCTGGCGAGGAGCTGCACAACTTTGAGATGGTAGCGGTTTTGAGACAGGATCAAGCTCACTTTGACTTCGATCCCTACTCAAACCCTAATATCCATGCTATATTGAGGAAGCAAGGTCATTTTCCGGGGATGCCACTTGGCCGAAATCCCAAGAACAAGTTGGCGCCAAATTTCAAGGTGTTCAAAAACAAAGGAAGGTTCGGCTGGCTACAAACCAACTAAGGTGGAAGTGGCCCGACAAAGCTAGCCATGGCTAAGCAGAAAAGATTGGACAACCCTCCGACCTATACTAAGTCAAACCGTATCCACGCTCTTAATGGGCGGTTCTTGAGAGGGTGATGACTTCCCTTATTACGGCTTCCCAGAACCTCATTACCTAAAGTCTCAGGGTATCCAAGTGGCGGGATTAGAAATTTTCAATGACTGTGCCGTCACCACAACCGCCACGTTCATCCCGCCTAGGAGAAGTCGCCCGCCTTTGGAATGGACCCACCTCGCCGGAGGCGGCATTTTTGGAATGCTCTTTGGGCAAGAAGCGCGCAAGGAAGAAGTCGTCGATCCGGTCATCGCTGCACTTTCCAACCCAAGCTTTGATCCAAGTCTGTTGATCGGAGAAGACGGCGGCCATCGTGAGATCACCTGGATCGATGATGAAGAGAACAAATTTACGCTTTCTGTAGGAGAGTCTGTAGGAGAGTCTGTCCCAAAGGTCATAGAGTCAGGTTCTAGTAGTCCTAAGTTGGTCGGGGTTAACCAGTGCATTGATGTACCCATTTGCATTTAATAAGATGAACATTTACGCCTACTCGAATCATGTGCCAACAACGATAATAAATATCTTTGAACCTTTAAAAGACCAAAATGAATTAACAGAGGCCATGGATACATTTGAGGAAAAAATAGCGGTCATCGAAGATACCATAAGCATAAATGTAGGAACGGAGGATAGCCCCCGGGAACTCAAATTGGGTAAGTCCCTCACGGACAAGGAGCAACAGGATTTCACAAAACTTCTTAAGGAGTTTAAAGATGTGTTCGCATGGTCGTATGAGGACATGCCAAGTATCGACAGGGATATCGCTGAACATACCCTTCCATTATATCCCGGCGCTAAACCAGTGCGGCAAAAGGCTCGTAGAATCAAGCCAGATTGGTCAAAGAAGATCGAAGATGAGGTAATGGAACAGTTAAAGGCCAAGTTTATACGGGCAGTGCACTACCCCGAATGGATAGCAAACATCGTTCCCGTTCCGAAGAAAGATGGGCGAGTACGGGTATGTGTTGACTTTCGAGATTTGAACAAGGCCGGTCAAGACAGACTTCCCTCGCCATATCGGCGTCTAGTGGACAATACTTGCGACCACGGTGTTGTCCTTCATGGATGGCTACGCGGTATAACCAAATCAAAATGGCGAGAAGAGGACATGGAAAAGACATCCTTCACCACTCCATAGAGTGCGTCTTTGCTACAGTAATGCCTTTCGGCCTAAAAACGCGGGGCCACATATCGGTATACCGCGAATACCCTTCTCCACGACATGATGCACAAAGAGGTAGAGGTATATGTGGATGATATGATCGTCAAGTCCAAAACCAGGGAAGAGCATCTCCCCAATCTTCGCAAGTTCTTCCTTCGATTAAGAAAATACAACATGAGGCTCAATCCCCGAAAATGCGCATTTGGGGTTACATCGAGTAAGCTGCTAGGTTTCGTGGTCGATCAGCGTGGGATCGAGGTGGACCATAAAAATCAAAGCAATACAAGAGATGAAACCACCTAAGATAGAGAAGGAAATTCGAGGTTTCCTTGGTCGCGTGCAATACATCAGTCGGATCATTTCCAAACTCACTATGACTTGTGAGCCACTATTCATGAAACTCAAGAAAGGAGCGAAAGTGGAATGGGATGATCGATGTCAGCGACCTTTGACAAAATTAAAGAATACTTGACTCATTCCTGTACTAATGCGCGGTACGGATGAGCCTCTGCTCCTTTACCTCGATAACTAACTCTGCAATGGGGCTATGTTGGCTCAGCGGTAAAGGAAAGGAGAGCGCCATCTATTACCTCGTGAAGTTCGGTGATTGTGAGTCGATACACCAACATTGAAAAAATGGCTCTAGCATTGGTTTGGGCAACGAGAAGCTTCGACATTATATGTTGTCACACGGTGCATGTGATCGCCGAGCAACCCGATCAAGTTCATCATGGAACAACCCACAATCAATAATCGCATAGCTCGATGGGTAGTTATGTTATCAGAATTCAGTCTAAAGTTTGTGCCTCAAAAGTCCATCAAAGGAAGGGCCGTCTCGGACTTCCTGGCAGACTTTCCTTGTCAGGAACCTCCAAGCACTAACTTGGAGTTCCCAGACGAAGAGGTCTTTCATACGGACGGGATCACGTGGGAAATGTATTTTGATGGTGCTTCTAACCAAATGGGATGTGGCGCAGGGGTACTCTTAATATCACCTGAAGGGGAGCATCATCCCGTTTCTGTTAAACTTGAATTCGACGCGACCAACAACGCGGCCGAATATGAAGCCTGCATCATCGGATTACAAGTAGCGCTAATTATAGGAGTAAAGCACATCAGAGTCTTTGGTAACTCTAGTCTTATCATCAACCAAGCCAAGAACACCTGGAAGGTCAGAAATGAATCTTTGATGGCTTATCAACGATGGTTGTTGGACTTTGCGACGCAATTTGAGCACATTGAATTCAAGTACCTACCCAGAGATAATAATGAGTTGGCAGACGCCTTAGCTAAACTCTCCTCCATGATTGCTATGCCAATAGGAATTTACGAATTTCCTATAACAATAGAGCGACGCGACCAGCCCGCCTATGTGTACTCCGTAGAAGAACCCGTTGTAGACTCGAATGCATGGTTCTTCGATATCTATACGTACTTAACAAAAGGAGATTATCCCGCTGAGGCTGATTCTAAAGGACAAAGAGCGATCAGAATGATGGCAGCACGATCGACTTTACAAGAAGACCGCTACAGGCATTAACCTACTTTGCGTTGATACCAAGTCAACAGAGGAATTAATGACCTCCATACATGGAGGAGAGTGCGGACCACACATGAACGGCAGAATGTTAGCAAAAAAGATTCAAAGGCGGCTATTTACGGTCCACCATGGAGGCCGATCGATCTCAACTTCGTTAGGAAATGCGCGAGTGTCGAGAATACGCCAACTTACGACATCGACCATCTTCCTATCTCACTACATTGACATCCCCTTGGCCATTCTCGATGCGGGAATAGACATGTCGGAAGATACATCCAACGGGCACCTGGAGGGCACGAATATGTATTAGTAGCCGTTGATTACTTTACCAAGTGGGTAGAAATTTGCCTCCTATGCAAAACTCACTTGAAGCATGTAGCTAAGTTCATCTGAACAATATCATTTGTAGATACGGGTGCCACACGAGATCATCGGTGATAACGGGAGCCATTTCGGGAAGGAGGTTGAAATCTGTTGGCTAAGTATAAGATCAAGCATCACAAGTCCTCGCCTACGGGCCCCAAACTAATGGAGCGATGGCGACCAACAAAACTCTCGGGGATCATTAAGAAAATGGCGGTAACATACAAGGATTGGCACGATAAGCTTCATTTCGCCTTATGGGGATATAGAACTTCAATTCGAGCGAGGCAGGAGCAAGCCCTTTGCCTTGGTTTTACGGAATGGAAGCGGTGCTTCGATTGAGCTCACCATACCATCACTCCGCATACTGCTGAAAGTCAACTACCGAATGGGCTGGGCCGGATATGAAGAGTCGACGCTTATTGACGAGAGAAGGCTCAGGGCCTTACACAATGTGCACTTATATCAGGCTCGTATAGCTAGGGCTTTTAACAGGAAGGTCAAGGACCGGGTTCTTCAAGAAGGAGATTTAGTGCTTAAGGAGATGAGGGCACCCATTCAAGATCCAAGGGGTAAATTTGCACCAAATTGGAAAGGGCCTTATGTCATTAAACAAATACTGCCGGGAGCGGCCGTTTAGTCACTCTGAAGGAGAAGAATTAATACAGCCCACCAACCTGGACCAGTTAAAGAAGTTTTACGCATAACGAGATCGACCGAATCGGCCAAGCAACTAGAAGGGGAATTTCTAGACACTTGACCGTACTTAGGCGGGTTCGGGCTTCATGATGGGCCACAAGGAACCCAGACGGGTTTTTGGGTTACGGGTTGAAGGAAGCTACGCCTCAAACAGACTCGGGTCGTGTATTGGTTTTAATTTCGTAAAATGTGCAAAAGGAAGACTTCGTTGTATTGACGACTACTATTATTATTTGTAAAGGAGCAATTCATTACAATACTTGGTCTTTCGAATAATATTGCAATTACTCTAATTGTAACTAATAAAGGTTCAGCTAAAATATTATCAAAACAAAAAAAAGAAGAAAAAAAAACAAAAAAAAACGAAAATAAAATAAAATAATATAATATATAAAAATATAAATTGGCACACGGCTTCAGGCCTGTTTCATCTTCTTCTTGTCAGCAGACTTTGGTCCAACCCCGGTCTCTTTGGTGTCACTAGTCCTTCCCTCAGTGTCCTTAGGACGGTACCTCTTCTTCCCATTCTCCTGAAAAGTTTTTCCTTTTTCAACAGATGTATCAGTGCTTTTCGGTGTAGGAGCCCGAGACCCCCTCATAACAACCCCGGGCAGTAACGGGCCAAGCCTGTCCTTCACGTCGGTTTTAGGGCCCAATCGATCTTTCACAGTGATCTTGGGACCCAAACGCTGCAATACATCAGCCTTAGGGCCCAGCCTATCTGTCACAGCAGCCTTCCTCTGTATAGTTTCCTCGGACCTCCTTGTTACCACCACGGCCGTCAGCCAATCTTGATAGCCCGGAACAGCCATTTCAGACACATGCGCTTTCGAGGGAGCACGAACAGTGGGCCGTTTCTCCCAATATTTCAACCAAGATTCTACAACACTCTTCTTGAGATGGAGTAACTTCGGGGCATCATAAGTTTTGTCGGGAATACGTTGTCTCAACCCCATCTGTCTCATGCCCCGCTCTGGGAAGTAGAATGTCAAGTGTGTCAAGCTTGCAATGCATACGTAGGGGTTTCTTTGATCACAAGTGATGTACTCTGGAATGTGCCAATTTTCAATCCACCATCGCTGCGATCTCTTCAGGTTTCTTTAGCAGTTTGACCCATTCGGTTACTGATCGACGCCCGGGATACTTCCTCTTGCGCTGACAGAAATTCGCCAACGCTGTTGCAGATTCCGCCTTTTCGACCAGGCTAAGGTGCTCCATTAACCAAACCTGCGCCGCAAAGTAGTTAGTTAACCCAGGCGGGTTTTCTGTTGCAAAAAAAAAAAAAAAAAGGAAGAAGCACGGTTTACCTGCAGAATCAGGGGGCTACCTCGGTAATCATGCTCCGGGTCAGAGTCATCAAGACACATCAGCGTTTCTCCCAGAATCACCGGTACAGGATTGTAACCACGAGCCATATCCTCTACCACGTAGATCAAATTCGCCCAGCAGGCATAATACCAGGGCCCTCACACGTACCACGGGCCCGTACTCTAAGGTCTCAGGGGCTTGGAAGTATTCCACTATGGTTTGGAAGTGCACCTTATCCCCTATTATCGCACTCCCAATTACCCTAGAGGGGAGGCGAAGCAGCTCTTTATATTCCTTCCTCGCATCAGTAGCCAATGGAGGCACTACTGATGGAGCATAATGATTCGTCCCAAGGATAGAAGACCATTCTTCAGGCAAAGGAACCAATTCCCGCATGTTGAATCTAAACACATGGAATTCCTTATCCCAGAAGGTTTCAGCAGCACGCAGGAAATCCCAATCTATCTTCACTTGCCTCAAGCTAAGTAGAGATGTCAGCTTATACCTCCCCAATTCTCTCTTTTCTTCTTTGGACAAGGTACTCATCCAAGTGGCTAACTTCTTTTCGAATGCCATCGAAAGGACGGACGGGTTTTTGGTGAATTGGTGGTGAGGTGACAAAGCTCAAACTTAGACGAGTTTGAGTTTGTGTTAGCAGCGAACCCAGACGGGTTTCCGGTGAAAAGCTTAGACGAGTTTGAGTTTAGCAGCGAACCCAGACGGGTTTCCGGTGAAAAGCTTAGACGAGTTTGAGTTTGTGCTGGCAGCGAACCCAGACGGGTTTCTGGTGAAAAGCTTAGACGAGTTTGAATTTGTGGTGAGGTGAAAAGGCAGAGAAACTTAGACGGGTTTGATGGTGGTTTTCTGGTAGAAGAAAAGCAGCGGCTTGGGAGGTTTGTGATGGTATGTGTTGGGGAAATACGTATTTATAGCAAAAACCCAGACGGGTTTGCTTGCCCAAGCCCAAGTAGGAAACAAAACGTCGATTGCCCAAGCTCAAGTAGCAACAAACCCAGACGGGTTTATGGGCCTCCATTGCCCCGTTTCTCGATCCAGTCTTTGTGGGTGGAATTCCAATTGGGCTTGAACGTCAGACGGGTTTGGCTAGTTTTTGGATTCGATCACGAAGCCTCTTCAGCTCTATTTTGGGTCATAATGCGGGTCCACAAGATGATTATATGTCTTCGCCGGCCCCGAAACTGTAGTTCGAACTTACTTGTAGCATTTAACTCTCGTTTTTTTTTTTGTATTTTTTCTTTTTTCGTTTGGGGAAGTGGGAGAAATCCCACCATGTAGATTGCATATCACATTGCATTATTGTGCATAAGGGTACATGAAAATAAAAGAAGTGCATTACTTAGCATCGTTACTGCATAAGTGTTACATCAGTAGTTCGCACTAGTACAAAAAAAAAGAAAAAAAGCAAAAAATATCATTGCATTGCATCATCCTAAGTGCATAGTAAAAAGTCATACATAGCGTCACATAAGTTCATTGCATAAAAGACCCTGCATGTGCATCTTTCTCAATCCTCATCATGCCAGACCTCCGTGTCGCCACCGCCGCTGGCGCTATCAGCCCCATGGGCTCCGCTTCCACCAGCTCCAAAGTAAGTGTCCCATTGATAGTAGGAGGAGTCTACCACCTCTGTATCACCACCTGAGCCAGACAAGTGCAACACTTCGGTACTGCCTGCATTAAGCCAAGAGTGTTCTGGAACCTGCCACTCTTGATTACCTCCAGGCCACCCCTGTGGAGCAGGCCAAGAAGTTCTTACTACGGGCTCTGGGACAGGCCATCCCGACCATTCCTGAGTTTGTGTTCCCCATCCAGACGTTCGAGGCTGCTCCAAACCCCCTTGCGAAGGAGTAACGGGTACAACGGGTTGAGACGGAAGCACTGATGAGGCGTCATCTGCGAGGGCACGGTTATACCCCACAGATGCACCCGAATCACTGCAAAGCACCACAGTAGGATCGACCGCCGCAAAGGAAGTGCCATAACCTAAATCCACGGTCGGTGCAGGAGACGCAGGAACATACCCAGGCATTCCATAAGGGTACTGGGGCAAAGGATGAGAGGGTTGACGCCTAGACCCCGAATGATGAGATTCTGAAGGAGTACCTAAATGCAGTGAAATGCCTTCTTGCTCGCCGCACACAGCTCCACCAACAGCGCTAGACTCGGAGCATGTCTCCACCACGAAGCTGGGGGTGCCACGCCGAGAGCCGCGGCTCCGGCGAGAATTCCCATGATCATGAGACCTCACCTGATGCTCGTGCTCACCTAAAGACATGGAGGATATGCTGTTCTCCACAGAACGCTGATAGTCGTGGCCGAAACCCGTGTCTCCATAGTGGGAACTGGTTGAATGGCTATCTTCAAGTAAGATACCTTTCCCACGGTCATCGTGAGCCGGCATGCCCGTGATCCGCCTACTCCTCTCCCCGTGCCTTCGGAGAGCAGCCTCACCTCCATAAGACCGCCTCGCGTCGGCCATGAAGGAAGAATGTCGAGGAAGGTCCATCTGCTCCGACCGGCCACGAGGCACGTGCGCATCTGAATGGCGAGGAGGATCCACAGGACGAGACTGTGCATCATCATCCACGTTTGCGTCCCCAACCACAGAACCTGCAAGGTCTTTCTCACGAGCCCATTTGAGTGTGAAGTAATTTTTGAGGAAGCCTTTTGCTTGTTTCCATCGCCACTACACAGAATAGGGAAAATTGGTCAAAGTTTGAGCAAGATACAAGCAAGCAAAGAAAAAGGGGGCTCACTTACCGGCTTTCCCAGGATCTTCTCTAGTTCTGGTTTGATGTCCTCACTAGTCGCCCTCGGGTAGCCGCAAACTGTGTCCCTATAACTGCTCTGACTCTTCTCGTCATCCTTGCAATAGGGCCCCAACTACAACAAACAAAGAATTGGTCATATTAGGCGGTAATAGAAGGAACATGAAAAGAGTAAATAGAGGTCTTCTTCCCTACCTTTCTGAAGGCCAGGCGGTCCCGATATTGTTCCCATTCCTCCCAGAATTGGTCGGGCGATGCCATCGATGCATGGTTAGTATACCAGGAACCTCTCTTAGCTGCTACAAACGCCTCGGCATGCAAGGCTCGCAGATCATTCATGGTCTCGGGAGGGTCTGATGGTATTATCCACCTTTCATGGCCCAGGGTTTGCCTCGTAAGCCTCTCACCAAGACTCCAGACCCAACCGGACAGGCTCTCCATCACCAAGCGCAGGGTACTATCCCTATGCGCCGCATTTCGTGAGGGGATAAAATCTTGTGGAATCGCGAAGCCAACCCAGGCATTCCAATTAACATCATCCTGCACAAGTAAAGGAAACATAAGCACCAAAGAAATGCAAGAGAGATTACATGAAAAATGTACCTCTTCAAGGTGATCCAAGATGCGGCGCAACTCATCTAAGCTCCCAAATGGTTTCTTCTTTTGCTCGAGGTAGTTTTTATGCCACCGTTCTGCTGCCGGCACTGTCTGGACGTGTCGGGTAGGGATAGTGAATCCCTTAATGTACTCATACCCCCATACCTGCAAATATGTCGATACCGAGACTCACGATATAGAAAAAAGAGAGAAATGTATGTAAAAGAGAAGCGTCTCGAAGATTACCTCGAGCACCTTCCACATGCTCGGGCCGCTCATCTCCCGCGGACTCTCCGGTGCGAAGAATGGGTCCACATCAGTACCAGGCCGAACACCAATGCGAAGCCAGCGAATGAAGTTAGCATAAGCAGCCTTTGCCCAGTTCCGGTGAATGACCTTCTCTAGATCAAGGAGATTCTTCATCCAGGTCAAATAAACATCGTCTCCTCGATTGGCAAACATCGTGGCAGAGATGAAATACGCCAGGAAAATGAAGCGACGCTGAAATTCATCCATATGAGTGAAGTCGGCGGAAGTGATGACATCCTCGAACGAACCATAAGAAAGCTTCATCTTTCGACCAAATCGGCGCCGTTCGAGCACAGGCTCTAATAATTCCATCACCTAGTCCGGCACAACAGGGTCGAATTCGACATCTTGACCACCCCAGCGTAGCCCGGTAATCATCACAAAATCGACAGGGGTTATGGCCATTTCTCCCACAGGGAGGTGGAGGGTGTTGGTGGAATCCCAGAATCTCTCTGCGAGCGCACGTCCCATCACCGCGTGGTTCCTGTGTTCCTTGACACATTTCCAGAAGAGGTCGAATCCTGACTCTTCTAAAAGTGTAAGCGCCCAATTATCTTCTGCAAAATGCTCCACCACCTTGATCGGTTTCCGCATATTGCCACCAGTTCTAAGGGAGTCCTCCTGAGGATCCACCATAAAAATTCAAAAAAAGAGACCAGTCCCTACGGCAACCTATCAGGTGATCCCTAGTTTAGCAAAAGCTAAATTGAGCTTCCACTAAATTAGGGGGCTAAAGGAAAAAATCATTCGGCCCACCCAGACAGGTTCACAAGAAGAAAAGGGTTGGGCCTCTCTTTTGGCCCACCCAAGGAACGCAGACGGGTTCTCAAGAGTTGGGCCTTGCTTTTCGGCCCATCCAAGAGGGTTGGGCCTCGTTTTTTTCGGCCCACCCAAAAAAAAAAACGCAGACGGGTTCCATGAAAGTTGGGCCGCATCAGCCCAACTCAGACGATTTCCAAAATAGGCTGGGCCCGTATGTTGGAACGCAGACGGGTTCGTCAAGGAAAGGAGGGCTGGGCCTCGTTTTTTCGGCCCACCCAAGGAGCAAACGCAGAGGGTTTCTCTCAAGAAAAAGGGGATTGGGCCTGTCTTTTGGGCCCGCCCAGACGGGCTGTTGCAAAACAAATTGGGCCACTAACTATATGTAACCCAGACGGGTTCGCTTCGCTGAAAAGTTGGGC
Organism: Portulaca oleracea; assembly: GCA_029582165.1. NCBI lineage: Eukaryota > Viridiplantae > Streptophyta > Magnoliopsida > Caryophyllales > Portulacaceae > Portulaca > Portulaca oleracea. The sequence continues at coordinate 3,813,693 of CM055878.1, read as the reverse complement.
CGATTAAGGGATGGATTTGGGCCTTTCGTCTAATTACAGCACAACTGAGACGGGTTTTCACTATACGTTCCATTCTAAAAAAAATCGGCCTATCATCCTCGGTTCTCTAAAGCTCGATTTGAATAATACGGGTAATTGACATAAATTACTTCGTTAATATTAGCTAAATCAACAAGCTAGAATTAAACATTTCTACTTGCAAATTTATGCTATGATTAAAGAGCAAAGTTAGGAAGAAGACATTACCCGGACATGTGAATGCTTGTGCCATACGTGATTCCACGGTTCAGGCACCAGAATCGACGGTTCCCAACCCGGCCTAGGAGTCCATGCTCGCCGGGAGGACATTTCATGTGCCCAGTTTGTTGCATGGGGTTGAACGGGTGGATCCCTAATTTTTCTAACCATTGCTTCCTAACTAGTGAATGAATGATTTTTTGGGTAAGAAGTGGAAGTGAAGGATGAGATATGTGATTGAAGGCTTGAAGAGGCCCCCCTTTTATAAGGATAGTGGATGCACGCACACCACACAAATGGCCAACCGGCGGGTCCCAGCAATAGGATCATGGAAGGCATGCATTGGCCGAAAATCTATCCTAAAATCTATCCACATGCACTGGCCAAAAAGAAAAAAAAAGAGAAAGAAAGGAAAACGCAGACGGGTTCTATGCGCTCAATATTACCGGCCCAGATGCGTTTGCAGCAAAATTGGGCCTTGCATTTGCAGGAACCCAGACGGGTTCGTGGGCCGTTTCAGAGCCAACATGCCGGCCCAAACTCGTCGCCTTCAAGCCCAGTAGTAACTCAGACGGAGCCCAACGTACCGGCCCAGATGCGTCGCAGCCAAATTGGGCTTTGCAGAAATTCAGACGGGTTCCTTGCGCCAACGTACCGGCCCAAGCCCACTGCAGCCAAAGTGGGCTTTGCAGGAACTCAGACGGGTTCTTTGCCCCAAAATGACCGGCCCAAGTTCATCGCAGCCAAAGTGGGCTTTGCAATTGCAAGCCCAATTCAAGACTTCAGACGGGTTTACAGAGCCAAAACGAGCCCAAATTCGTCGCTCTAATTCAAGCCCAAAGCAATGGAAAACTTAAGCCCATCTCCGAGAGCTAAAGCGCAACTGACAGGTAAATTCTCTGACTCGCTCTGATTTTTAGATAAACTGATGCTCTCCTTCTTTGTTTTGCAGAACAATACACGAGATACATCGGTCGTCAGGCGGTTACAAAAAGACGAACTCATCTTCGGTGGCCGTCATCGGGCCTTCACAATGTGATGACACCCTTTTCAGCACAAAGACGCAGGTCACAGCACGCTTCACGGCGAAATGAAGCACGTCACCTTGATCCACCTCACGGCGAAATGAAGTGGATCACCTCATCATGACGGCACGCTTCACGGAGAAATGAAGCGCGTCACCTCGGTCCGCCTCACGGCGAAATGAAGTGGACCACCCCATCATCCTGTCATGCTTCACGGCGAAATGAAGCATGCCCCCCAGATCCGCCTCACGGCGAAATGAAGCGGATCGACTCCGACCGGCTTTACGGAAGAAACTAAGCAGGTCAACCCATACAGACACAGGTCTTGCACTCCACGGCGAAATGAAGTGCATGACCTCGATCCACCTCACGGCGAAATGAGGCAGATCAATTCGGTCAGCTTTACGGAAGAAACTAAGCAGACCAACCAACATCGGCGCAGGACCAAGCTTCCAAGCGTCAACTCGGTCCGCCTCACGGCGAAATGAAGGTGACCGCCCCATCATCACGGCATGCTTAACGGCGAAATGAAGCACGTCACCTTGATCCACCTCACAGCGAAATGAAGTGGATCACCTCATCATCACGGCACGCTTCACGGCGAAATGAAGCGTGTCACCTCGGTCCGCCTCACGGCGAAATGAAGTGGACCACCCCATCATCCTGTCATGCTTCACGGCGAAATGAAGCATGCCACCCAGATCCGCCTCACGGCGAAATGAAGCGGATCGACCCCGACCGGCTTTACGGAAGAAACTAAGCAGGTCAACCCATACAGACACAGGTCTTGCACTCCACGGCGAAATGAAGTGCATGACCTTGATCCACCTCACGGCGAAATGAGGCAAATCAATTCGGTCAGCTTTACGGAAGAAACTAAGCAGGCCAACCAACATCGGCGCAGGACCAAGCTTCCAAGCGTCAACCAGCTTCAGAACAGGCTTCTGATTCATATCCAAGATCATCAAGACTACTTTGATCATCGTTTTACTCAAACTCGATCAAAGTGGGGGCTATCTGTAGACACCGGATTTTGTACCAGTATTAGTTTTAGTTATTTGTAAAAATAAGCTAGCCGAGTAGTTTGGTAGCATGCAAGCCCATTTCTTTTCTAGCCCGAGAGCAAGCAAAATAGCCCAGCAATTACGATCCAAGCCGGCTGAGTTCGGTAAGGCCAAAGCCTGGTTCAGCCTGGCGTGAGCCCGTTTGGGATCTGGGCCAAAGCCTGGTTCAGTTTGGCAAGAACCCATATGGGTTGCTGGGCTGAGTTTTGTCGTCGCGGCTAAACCTAAACCCTAAACGCATCCCCCTATTCCCCCTATTCCACTATAAATTAAACCCTTTTTTCCCTTCCATAAACACACCACGGTATGCTAGAGTATTGACAATAGCATATTCTCTCCACCTCTTCTCTCCCTTTGCATGCTGCTTCACTAAAGGTTAGCATAGTTGATGTAAACCAGGTAGCATAATCTATCGAATTCATGTTTCTTTTATATTTTCAATGTTTTGCATGATTTTAATGATGAATTTGTGAAATTTATATCTAATTCTTCCCTTTAACTTTTTCTGCTTTGATTTAATTCTAGTAGAGTCTATTCGTTGAATAGGCGGATTTGATGATTTTAATTGTCAAATTCGTAACCTTACCCCCGAATCCACCTTTGGATTCGCAGGCCGGAGTCTTTATTTAAATGGTTTGTTGTTTTTCTCCTAAAATTCAACTGACGACTCTATTTTCGTGCTTTGGTGGTTACCCTTTTTATGATTTTTGTGACCTAATTTGTGATTAGCGCAAGGAGCAACCCGGCTTGGTTCAATTCATGAACCCAGACGGGTTTTTCACCTTCTTTTCTTTTTTTACTGTGGTTTCTTTTTTCTCCTTTTCTCGTGGGATCTGCAGTCGCGAACCCATCTTGGTTCCAGCTGTGAACCCAGACGGGTTCCTGGTTTTTTTTTTCCCTTCCTTTTTGTCTTTTTCCCTTTCTTTATTAAAAAGGTGAATCTTGGGCTCACGGCGCATAAATCTTTTTCTTAATCTGTTAGCAAATTTATTCTCGAAAGTTCAACCTTATTTAAGGTTAAGCAACCCTAGTCGGCTCCCAATCAATCACTTTTAAGTAGCGCCGCGAAAAAGGTCATCAATTTTTCGGGGTCTACATAGACATAGCTAGGTGGTTTGCATATGATGTGAAAAAAAGAGCTCACAATATATTGCATGGTTCAATGAAGTCCCACTACAGCATGATTGGGAGTTACTTGGAAGCATTGAAGGCTGCAGCACCTAGTAGCACATTCAAGCTATGTACCAACCTAGATGGTGATAGTGATGTACCTGAGTTCCACAAGCTTTCCATTTGTTTTCATGGGATGAAGGAGGGGTTTTGAAGGGATGCAGTCCTGTTATTTGCATCGATGGTGCTTTCCTGAAAACATTCCATGGTGGGTGGCTGTTGGCTACCATAGGAATGGATGGAAACAATCAAATGTTTCTTGTAGCATGGGCTATAACAGAAGGAGAGAACAATGAAAGTTGGGAGTGGTTTTTGTTGAATTTGCTAGCGAGCTGGAGCATGGCGAGGTGGGGAAATTGATTGATTCTAGCTTGAGCGTGATCCTTGATGCAATAATCGAATGAAACTTGAACACTAAGGAAGGGATATGACCTCGAGCTAGGTAATCCACAACTCTAGGCCTATCAATGCACAATGATTATCCAAGGTAATCCACTAAATAATCACAAGGAAAGACTTGCTAACACCACCATCCACAAATGGAATAGGTAAGAACAAGATTTTAGAGAGAACAAGGGAGAAAACCCTCACAATGCTTAAGTATATCATTCATCAACATAATCTAACTTGAAAAAGAGGCTAAAATCAAGTATTTATACTAAACCTAAAAATTAACCAAAACTACGTAGTTTTGATTACAAAAACTCAACAGCAACTGAACAGGTTGCGGGCGCGACGTGTGGCGAGCGGCAGCAGCGAGCGACAACAGCGAGCGGAGGAACGGACGTCGTGAACGCGACACCGATCGTCGCGGGCGCGACGATGCCAAGCGACAACAACGAGCAACAACAGCAGTGACGATGGCACGGGCGTCGCGGGCGCGACCTATGGGGTAACGGGCACGACCAGCGAAAAACATCAGGCGAATTGGAGCTTCGAACGACCGCAGGGTAATGGGCGCTACCCTCCTCCTCTTTGCCTTTTCCACTTATTCCTTGTTCCTTCGCATGCCGGGGCAAAACCCGAACCCCAATTCCACATGGTTCGACTTCTCGGGACGGCCCGGTACGGTCTCGAGGTCTCCGGGGTCGGAGGAACAAATCCTGAGCCCATCCAATCCTCCACAAAAGGTGACCCATTGACACCACTAACTCGACGCTCATCACTCCGCCTTTGAAGAAGTTGTAATGGTTCCCGAAAGTGCACGGGTGACCGGGTTTAGTTCGGGAATTCCAAGTCGAGATTTCAAGCCTGGTTATAGGAGTTCGAACCCGAACTCGACACGGTTCATACTCCCCTTCTTGAAAAAGAGTTGCCCTCAACTCTTGGGAGTTAAAACCGAGGCGCTCTTCTTCATTAGGCCCTATGAAGCTTCGAGCTTCCCGATCGTCATGCGCCGTTATGCTAGACTTCCAACAAGCTTCAAACCCCACAATGTACCCATCGTCCATATGCAAGAAAGTAGAAGGAGGCTTGTTTTGTGGAGGTGAGGGGTTAAGGAGAGGTAGGGGAAATTTATGTGGTGCTAGGGAACTCTCAACCTCACTAGGTTTGCTACAAGGCAAAGACAAAGCAAGAGGTAGCTCGCCCTTGCCAAGAGCGCACTCTTCCCGTGTTTCACTCATTATGAGAAGGTTCCTCAACTCACTACCCATTCCGGCTTTTGAAATTTCAGTTTCTCGAGGAGAAATGGGAAGTAGCTTGATCTTCTTGCCTTTATGGGTGAAGGTATAAGTGTTGTTCAACCCATTGTGCACCGTTTTCTTGTCATATTGCCATGGACGACCCAATAAAATGTGACAAGCGCTCACAAGAACAACATCACAAACAAGGGAATCATCTACCAGCTCATTTTGGCGAAGGAAACAAGAAAGAAGCGGGACAGTGGCAACCTCGGGCAGCCCATGGCGATCACCACGGACTGTACGGATCGAGGCGTACTGCCTATGTAGAGCGGTTGTTTTCGCGAGTAGAAAAGCAAGGAAGCGACGGTTTTTCAAGGGGGAGTCATTATCCATCAGTTTTCCTTCGTTCTTTGGCAAAAAAAAAGGAGAGAAAGAGAGCCCTAATACTTCCATTCTACTCCTCTTCCCCACCATTAAGATTCAAGATCGAATCGATTCAAGAGAAACCAAGATTAAGATTCGCGAAGGAAAGGAACGACGTTCGCGGAGAAGGTTCTACCCCGGGATCGAAAGGCTCGACGGGTTGTATTCTTCGCAATTCTATTCTTTCCTTTTGATTTCCTTCTTAGTTTTGAGATTTGATTATGATGTTTGGAACTTGTGTCGTACTTTTCTTGAATATGATTGAGTAGATTTCTTGAATTCTAGGGTTTTGCAACCCGAAGCAATGTAGTTTGATTGATTGTTATTAGTCTGTGCGTGAATTCTTGATTAGAATCAATAGAAGGTTGTGTTTTCCATGTTTATGAGTATTCTTAAGGCCTTGAATATTTGTAAGTTTGAGATTAACCTGAGAAGTACTGAAAGGTGAATTAGGGTAATCTGACTACCAACCTATCTACCTAGGCTTATGAAAGTTGAAAAAGGAGTAGTAAACTAGGGAATCATTAGTGTTGGCGGTTCCATCTCGACGGTGCCTGCAACTCTGGCGACTTTCGCCGGAAAACATGGAGCTTCGCCGGAATTTATGGAGGCCTCCTCACTGCTTTTTATTGACTAAATATACATCACGTACTGTTTACCTTAACCAAACATCCCCTAAAAAAATCATTCTTTAATTAATTATATCCAAATTTTCCAATTTAAAAATTTAAGATTTAATATTTTAAAAAATAAATAAAATGGACGGATATAATTTGATCATGACACGTGTACGGTTAATATTGTGGGAATTACCGTAATAACCGTAATTCCCAAAAGCCGGAAATCGCTATACATGCTTCCTTAATATTATAATAACTACAAATTTCATTTTTTCTTTTGAAAAATAATTACAAATTTCATTTTTTTTTGGAAGAAGTAACTGCAAAGTCAAATTTTTTTTCCGACAAAAATAACTGACGAGTTAGATTACTTTCAATCAAAGGATGAGATTTATAGTCCAAGAAATCAACGGTTGATGGTATATATTGAATGAGATGTGAGCATTGGGAAAGGGAGAAAATGACATTAAAGATCATTATGCAATTTATATATTAAAGAATAATTTCATGCAATAGCAAGGGATTGTCTTTGTTTCCATGAGAATAATTTACAATAAATTTCCTTATTAGTAGTAGCAATTCAAGTAAAATAATTTCACAACCATTACCATTGACATAAAGCTTACCAAAACAAAACTCTATGCACCCCCCTAATTTAAGAGCTTTTTAGCAATGTTGTATTAATGTGTCAAACAGATTTATGGCACATGCTTATCCGTTTAAAAAAAATCAACAATCCGATTCCAAATTTAGCAACTCCATCAGACATTCTCCGGTAATAAAATAAAAAAAAACTAATTTGAGCTGGACATGGGAGTAGGCAGGAGATTTGTACTCCCGATGGAGTACGGTCTAAAGACCCCTGTTGGAGCAGCACTTTCTTAGTGGTGCCGGCAGCTCTTTGAATTCTTCCTCCAAGAAGCCTAAATTGGCTTCTGTTGGTAAGTTGAATCCCTCTATTTCAAAACCTGAGACATTTTGTTGTTTTTTCCATTGTAGTTGATTCTAGCAATTTTCAGTCAATCTGATTATGCAAATAATTCTGAAGCCGATTTATTGTTATTAACTCATGGATGGAGTCCTACTCACGGCGACCTAGTCGAATTGGGAGAAGCTGTAGGTATTATTGCAGGTCATAGTAAAATAAGAAATTGAAAGATTTCGTTGAAATTGTTCATTTGGAAATTTCCCGAAAAGCTAATCATAGGTTCTTCTCTCCATCGGAACAACGAAAAAATAAGATCCATCAGATCCAGATTTCGTAAATGATCCAATTACCTTCCCGAACCAAACTTGAATCTTTCAATTCATTTGACTCTCACGTTCAATTACTTCATAAGAGCTCTTAGAATGGGCTGTGCAATTGAAGTTGTGTTTGTATAATCAGATTGACTGAAAATTGCTAGAATCAACTACAATGGAAAAAACAACAAAATGTCCCAGGTTTTGAAATAGAGGGATTCAACTTACCAACAGAAGCCAATTTAGGCTTCTTGGAGGAAGAATTCAAAGAGCTGCCGACACCACTAAGAAAGTGCTGCTCCAACAGGGGTCTTTAGACCGTACTCCCTCGGGAGTACAGATCTCCTGCCTACTCCCATGTCCAGCTCAGCCCAATGAACAAATTCCAGTCTACAAACTTGTCTCGCATATGCAATAAATCTGATTGCCAAGCTTGATGTGGCATAGAAACCGATTAGCTTGGCGGTCCCACTTGTATATAGTATACTGGAAGTCTATGGTTTGAATTCTAGTAGCAGTTATTAGTCGGTTTTTTTTTAAAAAAGAAATTATTTGTGTATTTTTTTTCAATATCTCACCTTTTTCATATATTTTTCTCTTATATAATTTTCATTTTGAATAGATAATTAAATTATTAATATTATTAAATTTTTACTTTGCTTATATTTCCTATTTCTTTTGTATTTCACTATTGTTTATAATTTTATAGTTTTTTAAAAAGATATGTATAAGTGATTCAAGTACACCAATATATCAAAATTAAATTTTTTTTTGTTTTAAACTTTGAATTTTTGGTAAGTAAATTTTGATAAATTTAGACAAAAAATTGTAAATTTTGGTAAATTGAAGTTACCCGTGAATTTAACAGGCCCTAACAAAAATTTCTTTGCATACAAATATTTTGTAGAATATACTCATTTGCACACTATCATCAACTTTTTTGCACACTAATTTTTTTGTCCTTTTCACACTAGCGTAGACTCTTTGTATGCAATTTTTTTTGACACACTAACACGATCTTGTTTGCACATTAGTATGTACTCCTTTGTACAACAACATGAACTCATTTGCACTCTAATATACATTCCTTTGCACATCTACACAAACTTCTTAATTTACATGTTAACAAAGACATATTTACACACTAGTACAAATTCTTTTATTTGCACACTAACATAGACTCCTTTACACGTTACCACAAACTTGTTTGCACACTAACACTCACGCATTTATATACAAGCACAGATTCCTTTGTCGCTAACATAGACTCCTTAGCACACTAATGCTTACGCTTTTGCACATTATCACAAACTCCTTCGCACACTTGTTTTGTACGAAATATTTTAGGACACAACGTATATCTAGAATCTTCATGCACTCTTTGTTGCCTATTTTTATATTTTTGCACATCAACACATACTCATTTGCACACTAATACATATATATTTACACACTAGCACATATTCCTTTGCACACTGGCTCAATCTCTTTTGCACGCTAACATAAGCTCCTTAGCACACTAATGCTTACTCTTTTGCACATTATCACAAATTCCTTTGCACACTTGTTTTGTACGAAATATTTTAGGACACAACGTATATCTAGAATCTTCATGCCCTCTTTGTTGCCTATTTTTATATTTTTACACATCAGCATATACTCATTTGCACACTAACACATATATATTTACACACTAGCACATATTCCTTTGCACACTGGCTCAATCTCTTTTGCACGCTAACATATACCCTTAGCACACTAATGCTTACTCTTTTGCACATTATCACAAACTCTTTTGCACACTTGTTTTGTACGAAATATTTTAGGACACAACGTATATCTAGAATCTTCATGCACTCTTTGTTGCCTATTTTTATATTTTTGCACACCAGCATTGATTCATTTGCACACTAACACATATATATTTACACACTAGCACATATTCCTTCGCACTCTGGCTCAATCTCTTTTGCACGCTAACATAAACACATTCGCACACCAATATTTTAGTTTATATTATATTAATTTGGTGTTCATACGTATAATATAGTACGATATTTGGTGTTCATACATATTAATAGAAAGAGAAAAAAGTACATCAATTAGAAAATATATAGTTTTACATTATCTATAAAAAAAATGTAGTTTTATAGTATATTAATTTGTGCAATACTAATCTATTAATAACCATACTAGTATAAGTCTATGAAATTATATTACTTTTAAATATGAATCACTGTGGGGAAAAAAATTAAATGATATAGAAAAATCCAAAAAATAGAAAATGACCAAAAAATAGAAAATGGGTAACAAAAGAATTTGTGTTACTGTTCAAAGGAGTTTGAACTAGTGTCTAAGAGAGTTTGTACTAATATGCAAAGAAGTATGTGTTAGTGTGTAAAGAAGTTTATGCTAATATATAAAATTGTAGAACAAGATACAAAAAAATAAAATGCAAAAGATAAAATAAAGAGGGGAGAAAATAAAAGGAAAGCTATGGACTAACAAAACATGAAAAAAAAAAAGACGATGTGGATAAACGAGCGGAAAAATAAAAACACATAAAGTAATCAAATTAATTCAAACAATTAACCAAAGCATAAGCTCGATCCCCTGACCTCAATTATAACATTGAGCAGACCTTACCACTACACTACACCTTTCACTTATGATTTTTGTTGCGGTACGCAGTATTAGCTAATTAGTTTGAGAAGAGCAGCGAAATGCAATCCGTACATGGAAGATTACAGACCACCCGAAGAATGGAAGACTTTGGGCGGAAAGAAAGTATACGTTAGGCATGACGTATAGCGGGATTACAGATGCATTCTGTGGTCCCACGGGAGTATATTAAAAATTTCGCTCCAACAGAAGCCAAGTTAGGCTTCTCGAAGCCCTCGAACTCGATTGAAAAAAGGGGTTAGTCTGTAACAAAAGCCAAGTTAGGAAACTTAAATTGATAAAAATAACTGGTTGTGATTAGATATCCAGTAGATTTAACAAATTATTATGATGGTCGAATATCGAAAATGATTTATATAAATCGATCCCTGTTCAATTTACCTTGTAAAGGGTGGACCAATCCAACTCCATTTGCCAAAAGTTAAAAAAAATGCCAAACAAATCTTATTATCAAATGTTAACTATTTTATACTAATAAATGTGAAAATTTAAAATCAAATAATACATGAAAATGTTTTCCTCACAAAAAATTAGAAATATCTTAAAAATAGAAAAATACATATATTTTCTTTCCTAGTAAAATTCAAATGTATTTGTGGAAAAAAAATAACTTCCTTAAATTTGCGTAATGGCTCCCAAGAAACTAGAAATTAGAAGCTACAAAATGTTGCCTCAACTTCTAGGGGTTTTGTAAGCTAATTTTAGCTTCTACAAAGTCGGAAATTATTTTAGAAAATCATCATGTTTGATTGAATTTCGGCTTTTTCCATCTTAAAGCTCCCTAAAAGCTTGGTCAAACATGCACTTAGGGTCTGCTTGGGAGGTGGGTTAAGGAGAGGTTAGACAGGGTGAGTAAGGGCCTTACTCCTCCTTACCCTTGTTTGGGGAGAGGGTGAAGTAGAGTAAGGTGGAGTAGGGTGGGATGAGGTTTACCCCTACCTACTCTTTCTTACCTCATTTTCCTAACAATTCAATTTGGAGTGTAAAGAAGAGCCTAATGACATTATAACATACATAATAGATAACTTGACAAATTTACCCCTCCATTTCTCCATGTCATGGTGCGAGATCTTTCTCTCTCTCACACAAACATATCCCCCCCCCCCACCCCCACCTACATGTACACACACATATCTTTCTCTCACACATACGTCTTTTTCTCCATATCTCTCTCTCCACTACTAAAAATATGTGTATTACCAACCATTTTTTTCCAACCAATTTAAAATGGTTGGAAAAACCAACTATTTTAGCAACCATTTGATATTCCAACTATTTTTCAAAAAATTTAGTAGGAAAAATGGTTGAAAATTCCAACCAATTTGGCTAAAATGGTTGAAAAATTTTCCTACCATCATTTTTCCTACTATTTGGAATTGGTTGGAAAAATAGTTGGTAATCCAACCATTTTTCCAACCATTTTCAAATAGTAGGAAAAAGGATGGTAGGAAAAATTTCCAGCCAATTTTAGCAAAATTGGTTGGAATTTCCAACCATTTTTCCCACTAAATTTTTTGAAAAATAGTTGGAATATCAAATGATTGCTAAAATAGTTGGTTTTTCCAACCATTTTAAATTGGTTGGAAAAAAGTGGTTGGTAATACACATATTTTTAGTAGTGCTCGCTCATACACACATACATGCGAGAGAGAGAGAGAGAGAGAGAGGGGGGGGAGGGTAAAGAGAAAAAAGGGGGTTGATAGAGTAGAAAGAGAGGGGGTGGAGAGAGAGAGAGAGAGAGAGAGAGAGAGAGAGAGAGAGAGAGAGAGAGAGAGAGAGAATGAGTATAGAGCTAATGTATGAGTGTTATTGTATCACATATAACATAAAAGGACAAATCTATATAATATAATAGGAAAGTTTGTGGGGTGTTTAGCGGATTTGTATACCCGATTTTTGTCGTTCTTTCTTAGGGAACTAAGGGCCTAGGACTTCTTGGTGGTAAATATGTGAAATACCGACTTCATGATATTCCTTCGAGTAAACATGGATATCCCTCACTAGCATAACAATCTCCTAGGGAATTTGACAAAGCCTTTTTACTACATTGATTAGTTCTAAATTTTCACCTTCATGAAAAATCTTGTGAAAACCAACCCGAACTCCATCCCATATAGCGTTACGCATGGCAGTTGCTTTCTCAACTAGAGTTGAACTACAACCAAAACTAAAAGAAGAAGCTTGTATCAACTACCCTCGTGAATCTCGAGTGATGTATCGTTTGGTTGTGTATTTTTGGGTTTTCTAAGTAGGGATGTCGGTCCACAGGGATGGGTGTTTAGGATATTTAGGTCAAATGGCTTGCTAAGGGGTTTTCAAGTGCAAAAAGCAATAAACAATTAAAGGAAAGCAAATTAAACTAACCTAATCAAGAAATTATAACATCAACTATCAAGTAAACATGCATAAAAATTGCATTACTATACTTCTCAAGGAATGAACTAACTAATCAAGCAATTGAAAGCAAGCATCAAGAAAACAATTAAACTAAACCTAATATTGAAATTAAGAACAAGAAATCTTACCTTTGATGAACCTAAGTCTTCAATATATCCTCTAACCTTCATCTCTAATCTTCATCTTGGACTTCTCCCGAACAAACAAGCAGGTGTGAATTGGATTATCAAGAACCCCCAAATTCTCGCTTAAAAGTAGAATTTGTGATCCTTAATCCTCCTCCTCACTAAAATTGGATTGAGATTTATGTGGCTAATCTAAGAACTGGCATTGACAACCAATAATTGAATGAAGAAAGATTTCTGAAATTAATTGCAAAAAGAGTTGATTACAATCAAGAACTAGAGAAACTTGGAGAACAATCAAAGCTTAAAACCCTAATCAAGAGAAAAGCATAATGATAAAACTAAGATAAAAAAGTATATTAGACTAATAAAAACCTAGCTGCTACTAAATTCGTCACTCAGGGTATATATACAAGCCAAAGCGATTTGCACAAAACTCATGCGTTTGCCCGAGTGCGCCGAAATTAAATTCGGTCATGCGCGGGTTCTCGGCGGTTCTGCGACAGTGCGGCATCCACCGGCGATGTTTTCTTCTCCGCATCATGTCGCGGGCGTGACAACACATAACTCGAGCGCGACGGCTTTCTCAGCTTCTTCCCATCAAGAATATCCAAGAGTATGTTTTTGCTGGTCACGGGCGTGATAGATTTCGTCGCGAGTACGACGGCTTGCTGACATCTGTGCCTCGGCTATTGTCTTGACACCACAGGAGCCGGTCACGGGTGCGACGCTTGTCTGCCCATTTTCCCTTGGTTTATGCATTGGCGTCCCAGAACATTGTCACGGGCGCGACCCTCAGTGTCACAGGTGCGACGCCCAGCTGTCTGATGCTTTTGCTGCTGCAATTTAACTTTTGTAGATTTTTGCTCAGTTTTGCCACTTTTGCTCGGGTTTTGGTTCTAACACATTATTAACCTATAAAACTAAAAATCATCATATCTAATATATAATTAAGGGGCTATAACAAACAAAATACCCTATAAATGATAAGAATTCGGCTCGGAATGAGATTGAACATGTATCCTCTAGTCACATTGTTATGTACCTTAATTCGAACCATCAAAATTTATCTTGACTGGCCCGTACAGAGGCTTAGTCCAATTAACCTAGGAAATGGACTTAGATTTAATTATGTTTAGCCCGCCCACAACTACGAATCTGTTAGTTTATGATGAATTCTCAACTCAGCTAAAACTCATTGATAGAGATCTATTATTAAATGTGACTAGATTCCTAGCCTTCCAAATGCTTCAAATAAGAGCAATGATTCAATCAATGTTATACTTACTCACATCCTTCCAATACTGTTTAGACCCAATTTTGTGTCTAAATACCGCTTAAATCCTTAGGATTTTGACTCGTTTCGTGGTTTAATTTTATAACTTTTAATACGTTTTTCGTTATTTTGTAGATTCTAGAGTTTCTACTCAAAACATGGTAAAAAAGGCCATTTTGTAGCTACTTTGAGAATCCCGAGATTTCCCGGGTCATGGTCGAGACAAAGGCGAAGGAAGCGGGAAGGCCGGACACATCAAGAGGATCAAAAGTTAGACTCTGTTGAATCAATGTGGTCGAGCCTGACTCTACCCACGATCCTGATGACTGCACCCACGGTGGGTGCAAGGCATGACAAGGAGGTGAAGTGACCGAGCTTGACCGTACCCACGGTCTCGGGAGACCGCAGCTACGGTGGGTGCAAGACATGAGCAGCAGGTGAAGTGCCCGAGTGAGACCGTACCCACGGTCTCGGGAGACCGCACCTACGACGGTGTGAAGGAGAGAAGTTTCACCTGACCTAAATCGCCAGACCGCATCCCTGGTCATGTCACACCACGCCTACGGTCCTGCGAAGAAGAGAGAAATCTGCAGGAGTTACGCAGGACCGTAGCCACGGTCTCATAGACCGTACCTACGGTCCCCTGCAGATTCACATTTTTCTGCTTAATGAAGTGACGAGTTTTGAGTAACTAACTTAGCTTGTATAAATTGTTTTTAGGTCTTTTAGCTCGGGGGGAATCTCCTAGAGGGAGAGGGAGTATAGGTTAGCTTTTAGGTAGTGATTAGGGTTTAATTAGTGAGTGATTGGTGAGATTTCCATTGAAATTGTTACTTTGATTTGGGTTTTGGATTGAAGATTGAAGTATTGTTGATTGAAACTCTTTTCCCTTGTTCATCCTTGCTCTTGGGTACCTTTGATAGGTGATTTCTTTCCTTAATCTCTTTTATTATTACTTGTTGATTTAATTGCTTTCCTTTAATTGCTTCCTTGTTGCTTTGATGTTCTTGTTGTCATTTTAATAGTTTTGGTTGAGTTTTGCTTATTCCTTGCTAGAATCCATGTCTAGGGTTGGTTGGTAGCTTAGTTGTTGTGATGAGTAGTGGTTAGAACCCTAATGGGTTAGGGGGTAATTAAGGGTGTGAATGGGTAATTAGGAATGGGTTAGCAATTTTAGTGAGTAATTAGGTGAGAAATCACTTTTCCCACTCCAATCCTTCCCTCAAGTGGGATGTATTTGGGTCCGACAGTCCTCGAACACATCCAACAGTTGAGTTGGAAGGTTGGAATTGGGATAGTTAGTACTCTACTCACGAAAGTAAATAGAGGCTAACTAGGGAATTCCGTTTCTTTAACCCTCCGGGTCCGTGGTGGACTTTGGGGAAGTTAATCCGAACTATCCACGGAAGTGGAAGCCCGGTTGGTATTTTCTAACGGAATTGCCACTTGATTTCTCTCCTTGTTACTCTCTAGTTGCAAAACCCATCTCCTTGTTCCCGTTTGCATCCCGAAAAGCCTCCGAAGCCCATTGTCTCACCTTGACCCGACCTTAGTTTCTTTGTTCCATCGTGTTTGCTTAGTTTAGTTACCTAAACCTCACCTTATTTGACCTTAGCAATCTAGGCCCGTTCTTGACCAATACCTTTATCCAAGGCCCCTAGCTCCCTGAGAGAGAACGACAAAACCGAGGTCCTACAAAACCGCTTTACACAAAATGGCGTCGTTGCCGGGGAGCAAGCGCCCCTAGCTTTAGGTTCTTTTCGTTAAGAGTAGTTTAGATTGCTTTCACGCTTGAAATCAGTTTGTTCCAATTCTATTGAATTTGATGCTTCTTCATTTCTTGTAGGAGGTTTTCAAGTTCTAATGGCTGAGGGTCAAGCTGGTTCACCCCGTACCCTCCTATCATATTCCGTTCCATCATTGGGTATGGGAAGCAACCCTATCATCCTACCGCCACTACCACCCACCGCAACATTTGAGTTCAAACCATGCCTAATGGATGCTTTTGAGAGAAACCAATTCTATGGAGATGGCTTCAAGGATCCTTTTGATCATATTAGAAGATTTGAAGATCGGATTGGTTTTGTGCATCTGCCAGAGGTATCTTCGGAGTTCTTAAAGCTGAAGCTTTTTCCTCTGACCTTGGGAGGTAAAGCTAAGATGTGGCTTGACATTTGTCCACGGGGCATTTATACTACTTGGGACGCATTGAGCCGGGATTTTCTTCACCATTTCTTTCCGGCCGATGAGACGCATAGGCTTCGACAAGCCATCTTGAACTTCAAGCAAGAGTCGGGAGAAACTCTTTTCGATTCATGGGCAAGGTTCAAACACTTCAAAGGCAATGTCCACATCACAATCTTCCAAATTGGTTATTGTTACATCAGTTTTACCATGGGCTTCAAGACGATCTTAAAGAGTCGATTAACATTGCATCGGGAGGAATGTTCCTTATGAAGACCGAGCAGCAAGCAAATGTCTTCTTTCATGAATTATTTCAACATTCACCTTCTTGGGGAAGCCGCCGAAGTTCAGGAAGTGGAGGCTATTTCTTGGAGAATGAACCTACTATCAAACTCCTTATGGGCGTCGTCCAAGAGATGCAACAGAAGATGGTATCTAATGGAGCAACCAACCAATTGGGAATCATGCAAGAGACCCAACCCTCCACCCAAAACATCCAATATTTCTCACCCAATTACCAAAACCAAGAAGTTTGGCAACCCATTTATCACCAACCTACCCCTTAACTTCAAGAGTCCCTACCAACTCAAGAGTCCAACATAGAGAAGTTGCTGAAGCAAATTGTTGAAAACCAGGAGAATGATAGGGCTCGCCTCGAGAACATTGAAAATCAATGGGCCCAAATGGCTCGGCAAGACCATATTCCTCAAACCGTCCCCATCCAACCTCAACCTCAACCTACCCCAATGGTACCGGTGAATCTTATTACTCTCCGGAGTGAAGGGGAAGCCATAGTACCAAATTTTGTGGAGGATGGATGTTTGAGAGAAGAAGAGAAAGAGAGTGAGTTGGAGATGAATGAAGCAAGGGAGGTGGTGTTTGAGGAGGCCAAAATTGAGAATGAAGAAAAGTTGAGTGAGGGAGAATTCAATGAGGAAATAGATGGGTGCTTAATAGAGCCTTATACTTTTGAGCTTTCATGTGAGTGTCCTTTGGAAGAGATCCTTGTTGAGCCTATCTAAGTGGAGCCCGATGGTCGTGAGGTTGTTTTCCTCACTAATCTTATTGATGGGGCATATACTAGAGAGGTGGAGGATGTTCCCTTGGAGGAACCTTTATTAGAACGTATGGAGGTTCAAGATTTTATTGTCGACGATGCGGCATCTCTAAAGTTTTCTCTTCCCCAAGTGGAGTTTGATACTTCCCGATCACATTGAACTATGTTATTGAAGAAGAATTCAAGGAAAGGGTTGAGAAGAAAGAAGAATTTTTAAAAGAAGATGACCATCATCAACCCGCGCTTGTTCCCGAGGCTCCAAAACTCCGGGAACCAACTAAGGTGGAGTTTAAATTGCCTCCTCATCTATTTCACCGAATTCGACCCCCGGAAGAGAAACTTGTTTGGTTCACTATGGTGGTTGGGAGATGTTGGAAGAAGAGAAGAAAACGAAGGTGGAGGACGCAGAAGAAGTCGTTGCCTCTCTTTTCCCCGAGGTCAACTACAAACTGGGTAGATCATTTTGACCTTCATGTTTGCAAAATGGGGAAATGCTGGAAAGGGAGGAAGAGAAAATGGTGGAAGAGATGGAAGATGTTCCTGTCTTGCACACCCCGACTTTCAAGGATCAAATGGGTATTAGGTCAAGCTAGGGACCTAAAACAAGCACTATATGGGAGGTAACCCATGCTTTATTTTTGTTAATTTTCTTTCCTTTCGTTATTAGTTTCTTTTTCTTGTTTCTAATCTAGCATGCCAAGGCTCAAGTATATAGGACGTTTAAATTTTCTTATCCTAACCCTATGCTTGGTTATTTTGGATCGTGGATTGAGAGAGTTTCTATTTGAAGATCTCGAGGTAACCTCTTTCCACTCTCTTTTAGTCTGTTATATCTTTGATCTATGTTGCATGCTTGATTTTTCTTTTGGTGGCGAGCCCCTAAGTATGTGCTTGATGGGTTTATCTTGTTGTTGGAGCCGTGTGGGCTCGGGCCGCCACCATTTGCTTGCTAGTTGTTTTCTTTGCTAGCTTTTTGTAGGTTCTCTACCCTTTCATGTGACACCCTTCCCACAATGAGGACATTGTGGCGTTTTAAGTGTGGGAGGAGAGTTATATTTGCTTCAAGGGTAGATCACTTAGCTTTTTATTTTCTTTTTAGGCTAAAATTTGAAAATTTTGAAAATTTTTATGTGAAAAAGGAGAAAAAAGGGAGTGAAAACCTTTAAAGTTTTCTTTCAGTTTTCGTTTTCGCTTTGTTTTGCTTTGTTTCTTGGATCTTGTTGTCGAAATTGAGAAGTCGTTTTTAATCTTCTTTGAAAGAAACCGGTTTGAGCGTTTCGACCCTATCTCGAGTTCTAGTCATGACTTATCTCTTTAGATGTCCTTCATTGAATGTCTAGTGAGACCCCTGATTCCTTCCATGTTCTGGTTGAAACCGGGAGATTCTAGGGGTTTGTGTCCGAGCTCGTTTCTCCTTCCTGTTTAAGAAAAAGTAAAAGCAAAAAAAAAAAAAAGAAAGAAAGAAAATGAAAGCAAAGCTTTAATAACTTGATTAAGTGGGGCGTGTCGCTGAACGACATCAACCACCATACACTTAGCCAACCTACACGGGCCCGATTTTAGCGATACGACGCTATTACCCCTTAAGCTCCTCCTATATCGAATTCTTGACGGAGGTGTGTATGGAAAAGACTGTGTTGGGAGGGTAAACCCCATTTTGGGCCGTCCAATTCCCGAAAGTAAGGCTAATACTGACTATAAAAAGAAAAAAAAAAGAAAAAGCAATTTCATTGGTAAAATCAACCAAAAAGAAAAGAAAATTTTGTGCTTCTTTAAGTGTGGGGCCTCTCCTTGCATCACCTACGGCCCTCACCAAGCCAAGGGCGACCAAATGTGGGGAAGGGCAACTCTTTTCTTTCCTTGTCCGTTTCGTTGTTTTTGAGCTCGGGCATGAGTCTTTGGAGTCTTTCGGGATTGGTTGGAACCCACTAGCACTTATGCACATGGGGTTTTGCTTGACACTAGTTAGGACATCGAAAATCTCAAAGACTGATTTTTGCTTGGGATAGGTACCTGTGAGATGCTCATAACGGTTCCTCTTGGAGGCTTAATAACGTTTTCTTAATTAAGGTTGCAAGATCCTTTGAATCGAAGCTTTTGTTTCTCTTTCCTTTTGTTTTCTTCGGTTTTGTTTTCACTTTCCCTCACTCCTTTTTCTTTGGCTTTTGTGGGTACAACCGCTACAAACCCTCATGAGTCCATCTCGTCCATCCGGGCTGCCGGGGGGTTCAAAGGGCTTGGTGCATACGCTAAATGCACTCGTTTCTCTCCCACGACGGAGGAGTTTGTGTTAGTCTAGGTAGTTTTTGTCTTGTTTTGCTCGGGACGAGCAAAAGTTTAAGTTGGGGGGTGTTTAGACCCAATTTTGTGTCTAAATACCGCCTAAATCCTTAGGCTTTTGACTCGTTTCGTGGTTTAATTTTATAACTTCTAATACATTTTTGGTTATTTTGTAGATTCTAGAGTTTTTACTCAAAACATAGTAAAAAAGGCCATTTTGTAGCTACTTTGGGAATCCCGAGATTTCCCGGGTCATGGTCGAGACAAAGGCGAAGGAAGCGGGAAGGCCGGACACATCAAGAGGATCAAAAGTTAGACTCTGTTGAATCAATGTGGTCGAGCCTGACTCTACCCACGATCCTGATGACCGCACCCACGGTGGGTGCAAGGCATGACAAGGAGGTGAAGTGACCGAGCTTGACCGTACCCACGGTCTCGGGAGACCGCAGCTACGGTGGGTGCAAGACATGAGCAGCAGGTGAAGTGCCCGAGTGAGACCGTACCCACGGTCTCGGGAGACCGCACCTACGACGGTGTGAAGGAGAGAAGTTTCACCTGACCTAAATCGCCAGACCGCATCCCTGGTCATGTCACACCACGCCTACGGTCCTGCGAAGAAGAGAGAAATCTGCAGGAGTTACGCAGGACCGTAGCCACGGTCTCATAGACCGTACCTACGGTCCCCTGCAGATTCGCATTTTTCTGCTTAATGAAGTGACGAGTTTTGAGTAACTAACTTAGCTTGTATAAATTGTTTTTAGGTCTTTTAGCTCGGGGGGAATCTCCTAGAGGGAGAGGGAGTATAGGTTAGCTTTTAGGTAGTGATTAGGGTTTAATTAGTGAGTGATTGGTGAGATTTCCATTGAAATTGTTACTTTGATTTGGGTTTTGGATTGAAGATTGAAGTATTGTTGATTGAAACTCTTTTCCCTTGTTCATCCTTGCTCTTGGGTACCTTTGATAGGTGATTTCTTTCCTTAATCTCTCTTATTATTACTTGTTGATTTAATTGCTTTCCTTTAATTGCTTCCTTGTTGCTTTGATGTTCTTGTTGTCATTTTAATAGTTTTGGTTGAGTTTTTCTTATTCCTTGCTAGAATCCATGTCTAGGGTTAGTTTTGTTGATGGTAGCTTAGTTGTTGTGATGGGTAGTGGTTAGAACCCTAATGGGTTAGGGGGTAATTAAGGGTATGAATGGGTAATTAGGAATGGGTTAGCAATTTTAGTGAGTAATTAGGTGAGAAATCACTTTTCCCACTCCAATCCTTCCCTCAAGTGAGTTGTATTTGGGTCCGACAGTCCCCGAACACATCCAACAGTTGAGTTGGAAGGTTGGAATTGGGATAGTTAGTACTCTACTCACGAAAGTGAATAGAGGCTAACTAGGGAACTCCGTTTCTTTAACCCTCCGGGTCCGTGGTGGACTTTGGGGAAGTTAATCCGAACTATCCACGGAAGTGGAAGCCCGGTTGGTATTTTCTAACGGAATTGCCACTTGATTTCTCTCCTTGTTGCTCTCTAGTTGCAAAACCCGTCACTTTGTTCCCGTTTGCATCCCGAAAAGCCTCCGAAGCCCATTGTCTCACCTTGACCCGACCTTAGTTTCTTTGTTCCATCGTGTTTGCTTAGTTTAGTTACCTAAACCTCACCTTATGCGACCTGAGCAATCTAGGCCCGTTCTTGACCAATACCTTTAGCCAAGGCCCCTAACTCCCTGAGAGAGAACGACAAAACCGAGGTCCTACAAAACCGCTTTACAAACACCATATCAAAAATACATGAATCTTCTCTTGATCAGAGGGAAGACCTTGAATTAATATACCCATCTTGATTGGCCAATTGCCAAACATCATTAGCATATGAACTATTAAGCAAAATTTGATCTTTCGTTTCTTGACCATCATTATAAAGAGGGCATGATACAGGGATATTCATGCATCAGTAAATTAGATTGGCTCTGACAGGTAAGGCCTGATGATAGAACTGCTAAAGAAAGGTTTTTAATTTTGTTTGGATATCTAATTTCCAGATCCATTTAAATTCTCAATCATCTTCAAAATCAACATGCCCATGAGCCAGCCAGGTAGTCGATTTGTTGAAAAATGACTACTACTCGTTAATCCCCAACAAATAGAATCTTCAAACCCATTAGATGGGATCAGAATAGAGCAAATTAGGTCAAGGGATTTTTGGTGAACAAGAGACTGAAGTTTTCCTACATCCCAAGAGTAATCATTTTTAATAAAGTCCGAAACTTTAAGATTTGTATCAATATTATCAATATTGGACAACCCATTAAGTTCTACCTGATTATTCTCGTCATGCCAATTATCAAGCCAAAAATTTACTCCTCCCATCACCCACTTGCCATCTTAAACCTTTTGCAAGCAAATGTTTAACTTTTAAAATAGATTTCCAAGCATAGGAGTCCAAATATTGGGAGAAACCTAAAATATGTCTCTATGCTTAACATATTTTGCATGAATTTGATCCATCCATGGGTCATGACCAAACATAATTTTCCATAATAATTTACACAAAAAACCATTATTTGCTACTTCAGTTTTCCTCAGTCCAAGACCTCCTAAGCATTTTGGTTGACATATGGTATTCCAAGCAACCATAGGAATACCCTATTCGAATTTTGATCTTTCCAAAAAGTATCCCCATTAATTCTATCAATCTGTTTAAATGTATCCTTCGTAATTTGAAAACATTGAAGAATATGAGCAAGAATAGATTCTAAATGGGGCTGGATGAGAGTAATCCTACTACTGGCCTTGGAAATAAATTTTTCCTTTCAAGGTTGAGGCTTTACAGCCACATTATAAATAAGATGGGAAAACATATCCTTTGAAGGTCGACCCTTAAATAGAGGGCAACCCAAATATTTTCCAACTATATTAGATTGATCGATGCCAAAGAAACATGCCACTAGATTCTTGTCCATGGAGGCAACATTCTTTGAAAAAAAAAACATAAAAGATTTATGAAAGTTAACCAATTGGCCTGATGAGACACAAAATTGGTTCAAAATAGAGCGTAATTTCGGGTAAATTACATTTACCCTACCTGGTTTTAGTGTAATAATTTTTACACACCCTACCTTGGTGAAATAATTTTGAGTAAATTACATTTACCCTACCTGACATTTGTGGTAATAATTTTTGCACACCCGACATTTGAGAAATAATTTTCACCTTACCTGACATTAAGTGAAAGTGATTTTAAATCATTTCCTTCTCAATATTATGGACAGCATGGTACATTCACATAGTCATATAGGGACATTATTGTATTTTCTCATTTTCGATGAGAAGTGACCAGATTTTGCTACTAAAAATCATTTTCACTTAATGTCAGGTAAGGTGAAAATTATTTCACAAATGTCGGGTGTACAAAAATTATTACTACAAATGTCAGGTAAGGTAAATGTAAATGTTTTTTTACCCAACATGAGACTTGTTGTAATAATTTTTATAAACCCCACATTCGTGAAATAATTTTTACCCTACCTAACTTAAGTTGTAAGTGACTTTTACTTAATCTATGGTTTCCTATACAAGTTACTCTAGGGATATTCTGTATTTATCACCTTTTATTTTTTCATAGCTAGTAACTTAGATCATGAAGTGTTTGAACCAATACCTATGTACCAACATTTTCCGTTGATTTGAACTAATTTAATTTTATTTCAATTACTTTATTTAGTTTGTTAGGGTTTTTTTTTTATCGATCAGGGCTAATTAGGATTTACCCCCTCCACTATGAAAAATAAAAGTTGATAAAGAAAGAATATCCCTAAAATAATACTTACAGGAAACTTTAGGTTTGGTAAAAATCATTTATCGCTTCGGTGAGTTAGGGCAGAAATTATTTCACAAAGGTAGGATGTGGAAAAATTATTACAACAAAATCAGTATGGTAAAAAAAACACATGCAACTTCGGTGAGGTAGGGTAAAAATTATTTCACAGAGGTGGGGTGTAAAAATTATTACACCAAACTTTAAGTAGGGTAAATGTAATTCAACTCGCGTAGTTTCTACATTCTTTCAGCTTTGTACAACAAAGTAAGAGATTCCATCTGCAAACAAGAGACACGAGATCCTCTGTCCGGTAGAGGATATTTTGAAGTCGATGTCACCTTTTCCCAGTAAAGCAACCTTAGATAATTCAACAGATAGAACATGCATACAAAGAATAAATAAATATGGGGATAGCGGATCCCCTTGCCTAATAACCCTAGAATACTTAAAAATTTCGGGTGATTCTCCATTTACAACAATTGAATAAGATACCGTCGTGAGTCGTGACACACTCCATGATCTAGGAAATCCACTTCTGATGGAAACCTAACTTAATGAGGACCTCCTTAAGAAAGTCTCACTCAATTCAGTCATAAGCTTTCTCCATATTAAAGTTTTAATGCAACCCACCTTTCTTGCATTTCATATTATGGAATTTGTTAAAAATTTCATGGGCAAGGAGAATATTATCATGAATAGACCTGCCCGGAATAAAACCACTTTTGACAGGATCCACCAATTTATTCAACACAGCTCTTAAACGATTAACTAAAATTTTTGCAATGATTTTGTAAAGACCATTTACAAAGACTATTAGGTCTAAAATTACTCGTAGTTGTCTACCTTAGGAATCAAAGCAATAAGATTTTGATTTATCTGCCGCATCTTCCATTTTCAAAAAATTGTTTAACAACCTTGCATACATCCTGTTTCACCTCATCCGTGTAATTTTGGAAAAACGCAATTCCAAACCCATTCGGCCAAAGAGTTTTATGTTTATCCTAATAAAAAACAACCTTATAAATTTCATCATCATAAATATTTTTAATTAAATTCTCATTATCCACTTTAGACAGACACAAATTCAGGTTCACAAGGATTTGTCTTGGTTGAGCAACAAAACTTTTAAATTGGATTAATGAACATGTTTTTTTATCATATCTGCGACCTCAACCCAAATATCATTCTCGTTCAATTTAGCAATAAAATTTCTTGTTTTTCTAGCTTTCATAAAATGGTGAAAAGATCGTGAATTATGATTGCCCTTAGTTAGCCAGTCTTTTCTAGAAAATTTACCCCAATATTTCTGATTGGACAAAAATAATCTCTCCATCCACTCCAGAAGAAGAATATGCCAATTATTTAGCCTTGCACTATTTAGATTAGAAACAAGGCGATTTTCAATATCCTTGAGTTTTCCTCATTCTTTTTCATTTTTTTCAGTAAAATTACCAAAAGTACTTTTATGTCAAACTTTCATATCATTCTTAACTCATGTCCTGCCGTTTAAGCATGCAAAAGCCTAACACGATATGCATACCAACAAACATGCCATCCATTGCAGCTATTTATGCATCACAAGTAGACTTTGTCAATTCGTGCACGGGCCCCGGGGGGTCATCAATTTCGAGTTAAATGTATACTAGGTTTGAGTAAATAAGGGTTGGGTGTATATCGGGTTTGGATGAATAAGCTTCGGGTGTATACCGAGTTTGGATAAAATACAGATCGCGTGTGTTCCGGTTTTAATCAGTTTTACTGGTCATGCCCGCACTTTTTCTCAATCACTAGCCAAAGATGCCTACGTAAAGTACTATTCCATTCCAAGCTCTACCACCACAATATATCAACGAGACTTATCTATTGGTCATGTTGGTGAGCCCATAAAATACATCGCCAATTTTTTAAACTCGAATACTTTCAAAGAATGACCTCCTACTATCCGACAAATACTTTATTCATCACATCTCTTTGAAATTCCATTTCATATGTAGATACAAGATATACTCATAAATATCCCAATACTACTTAGAGTTATTTAACATAAGTTGATTATTTAATTGTTTTTGCTACTCTTTGCCCCCCTTTTTAATGCTAAAACTATTTTACCTTATTATCCACCTCTAACTCACTATTATAAAGAACAATAAAGGCAAATGAGTTTTTGTCTTTAATATGATATATTTTGGTGGATAAAAACTATAATTAGGAGTGAAAAAGTATAGCAATCAAAAGTTGTAATAGTAAAAAAAAAAAAGAATGATAAAAGTACATGGTTAGTTTTTATTGATTTGATAAACAGGTATGGCAATTTAAGGTTCAGGTTGGGTTGGACCCGATTAATTTTGGGTTCAGTTGATTTTCAGTTTCCGGTTGAGAAATCATGTTGAAAACCTAAAATTTTTGGGTAGGTTTGAATCGGGTCAGTCTCTGCTAGGTCCAGTTACAATTCACAAGGCAAGAGAGTGTCCCTGAGTGTTCACAGGGAATGCCAATGTGGGCAATTCTCCACAAGTTTCATGCTTAGCTTCAAAGGGGCATTTGTCCATAATAATCATGGCTCAGGTAACCAAGTGTTGGCATACAGTGGGCCTGTAGGACGACGTAAGGTGCCGGACACCCATTTGCTATGGTAGTCGCAGCTCAATTGCCGAAATTCATGCTATTTATCTAGGACCTTGATCAAGGGAACTGTGCCCAATCTAATCCACTAAAACGACACTCAAACTTGAACTAGAATCTAATGTTGTATCGAGTTCGGTCCTAAAGTTCCAAAAATGCTAAGTAATACATTTCTCATGACAAAAGCAGAGACTAGCAGTATTGGAAAACCACAAAAATTTAGCATGGGTATTAACCATGGAAGCACAAACCACACCAAATATTTCAGTTCGTCTCTTCCCCCCACAAGATGAAAATAATGGAAACAACTTTGTTGTAATAAAAGATAAACTCAGAAATAAGCCCCTTAATTGCCAGTAAAGGAGAACAAAAGTACCAAGGACCTACAGATCTTGTCTGACAGGGAAACTGGAACTCTGAATCTTTATAGAATAAATAAAGATGTTCAATTAGTATATTTACATCACTAAACAAGATCATATGACAAAACAGCTCCTTTTGCTGCTTAGCAAGCAGGCTCGATATGGGAGAGATAACAGGCAAACTTTGTTATTGCAGCAGAGAGTGGGGAAAAAGAAGACCTGATGGAACAGTAAAGACTCTGCTTCCACAAATAAGTTGCCTGCTATATCTCTCAAAGATTGAAAGAGAATTAAAATGGAACACGATTCCCAAACCAAAATAGCACAGCTGCTCAACCAAATATATAAATATCAAATGAACACACATTCCTGATCTTGAACTGACCTCTTCTGCCTCCTTTTAGCCTACAGCTGAAGGTCTAAAACAGTCAATATTGCAGAACCCCACAGACCTCATCATATCTCCAAATCTGCAATGAGCGCTTACAACAATCACAACTAGGAAATCGGAAAAGAAAACAAAAAACAAAAAAGGAGCTCCGTAAGCAATTTTCGAGTTTTCAGTTTACCTATCAACACTGTTCCTTGCCTTGTCAGGCCGTTCGATGGAGTTATTTGCTGCTTTATCAGGGTTATCAACACTCTTTCTTGACTTATCCACACTTTTTCTTGATTTCTCTGTACTCTTTCTTGATTTTTCTCTCTTGTCAGTGCTGGTCCGTGACTGATCGCTATGTTCTGTGCTTTTCTGGGTTTTGTCTTTCTGCTCGGAACCTGCTCTGGGCATCTCCCTTTGATCGGCACTGGGCCTTGATTTACTATCCCGACAGTCTGTGCTGCTCCGGGGATGATCTGATCGATCTGAACTTAAACCAGAACCACTTCTAACTTGGGGCGATTTTTCAATAACTGAGATAAACTTCTTGAGATGTTTAATATACTCTGGGTAAAGCTCCAAATCACAGTGATTCCCACCTTTAACCCAAAGAGGTTCATACTTTTCCTTGCAATTCTCCCACAATTGCTTACCATGAGACCAATCAACAACATCATCAGCTGTTCCCTGCAGCACCAAAAGAGTCAGAAAATATCCTTCCAAGTTGTCAACAACATGATACTAAATATTCATTAAAGGTGTGCAGTGAATGTCTTCAAAACAGATGGGGATGCATGGCTCATTTATTCTTGCCCATATTAATTTAATTGAACTGAACATGTATAAAAGTTGTGCTCCAATAAAAAAAACCACACTACACACAAAAGTTTACAAGATACTGGGAATTGATTGTTCCATTTTGCATCCAAATCAATTGTAGACCTTGGATTTAAAAAGCAAAAGGCAAGAAAGCACATAGGTCACCGAGGCATGAAGCACGGAGCAAAGGTGCGCGCTTCACGCACACGAGGCACACCAAAGCGCAGTTTTGTCTCAAAATCACATCCAAGCTATATTTTCACAGAACAAGCTCAAAAAGAGCATCAAGGATTCAGGATTAGACACAAGTAATATGACGAAAAATCACGCAGATAGTTTTTAACATAAGACATGGCACCGAAATAGTCTACTCAAGAGATAAAACCAGCATAGTCATATAAAGAAAGCATAGAGCACAGCACACTAAGAAAAGTAGCAAAAAAACAAACTTAAATAATCAATATGTCAAGTAATTCTTAAAAACCCACAGCAAGCAAACAGAGAAACACTTAAGACCATGAAAATCAAGAAGCAACCCAGGGAAAAAAAAAAAAGCAACCTAGGAAAAAAAAAACCTCAACCCAATACAACAGCAAATGAAGAGGAAAATTCGACAGCCCTGGGAGGGAAAAAAAAAAAAGCAGCTTCCACGGCCCCCACAGAAGCAAAAGAAGAATGGAAAAGCACAATGAACCCAATAGCAACCAAGAAAAAAAAGGAAAAAGTAGAGAAAAGAGGAAGAAGGAAGAAGGGAGTCGCACATTCTAGGGTTTCCTCATAGCCCAGAAGGGGCTTTTTAAAGATACACCAAAAATTTCGTTTTATTTTTTTCTTATGAGTTGAACAGTAAAACTCCATAAGGCGCAAAAGGCGCGTGCCTCGCGCTATGACAAAAAGCGCAGAAAGGCGCAAAAAGCACACCTTTCACGAACCTCGCCTCGCTTCACAGCAAAATAGCCCAGAGGGGACGAGGTGCGCACTTTTTAAAACTAAGTTATAGACAATTCTTTTCAGTTTGTTGGAACAGAACAGACAACTCAAGAAGCAAGGCACCTACCCCGCTAGTATGTTAGGGTTTGCACAACCCATCTCATCGTTCATTTATCATTATGTCAAATCCCTCACTAAATTCAAGAATCCAAAAAAAAAAAAAAAGTCAAGAATCATCTAAAACTTTCAGACCATATCATAATGGAAAACACAAGATAGTCAATCAGTTTACATCTCTGGAATAGTAAGCCCATGTCACCTTCTATTGTTGCTCAGACAGGCACTCTCCAGTCTCCACATTCATTAATGTCAGTCACTGCAGCAAAAAGTATTTCACATGTGCCCCTGTACATATAACCCGGTCTTTATTCAGACCCTAGGGATCAAGGTGGATAAGGGCAGCTCAAAAAAATAATTTGGTATCGTAAGTGTCCATGCAGATGCCTGAAACTAAGAGAACAGATAGTCCTTCCAGCTTGGTTTGGTTACCTAGCCGTTCCATGTATGAGGAACTTCACATCACTAAGTTCTAAGTGGTGTCGCCAAATCCACAAACACAGACGCACTTTGTTTTCATAGCTTGAAATCTCTGGTTTCCAATTTCAACTGTACCATAATATTCTTGTTGGGGAAAATGTACTTCCAATGGAGGATAACGAAAATACAATCTAGCAGCAATCGACAAAAGCTAAAGCCTTGAAGAAATGCTCAAATCTCTCATTACCGTCCGCTTTTGTCGATTGCTGAAGCACATGCCTAGAAAGACCTAGCACTGGAGGCCCAGAATATTTTGCAATTTCTCTTGTTTAGCCTGAAGTTAATGCAGCAGTCCATTGGTTGAGAGCTTTCTAACTCCTTCACCATAATGATGATGACATCTAGAATTTAAACCATTCTAATCACATCTTTTATGTTTTTTATTAACTGACTTTTTGCTGGTTCTCTTCATTATTGTTTTTGTTTAATTTGAATATTTTGCAATTGAACCATTTATCTTTTTTTTACTTTTATTCTGATCTTATTTTATCATATTCAAATGAACAGATATATTTATCATTTTGAACTTCATGCTTATAAATGTTCACAAGTTATGTTTATATATATATATAAAAATTAAAAAAAAAAAAAAAAAAAAAAAAACTTCCTCATGTATGCCAATATATATATAATTATATGCTGACTAATGTTAAAAATGTACACTTATAAAATGGATAGTTCATGTTCAATGCATACAAAATATTTGCTCAAGAAAACAAAATTGCATGCTCATGATATTTAAAAGTGTATGCTCATAAATACAGCAAGTATATGCTCATAAGGTAAAATGTGTCTGCTCATATAAAAATGCTGTATTCTCTTTTCAATAAAATAAATATTTTATATGTTTATTAAGTGTTTGTGTTCACAAAAATAATAAGTGTCTGCTCATAAAATAACAAGTGCAAGATCAAAAGTTTTCAATTTCATGCTTATGAGTTTTAAAACCTTATAACTTGGGTCATAAATATTGCATGCTTATTAGTTTAAAAAAACAAGGTGGGATTTCGGAGTATTGATTTCGGTTTAGTTTTAAAACCTTATGCTCCTAAAATGTTCCCGAAATTTGTTAAATTGATTACAATGGTATTATTATATCTTATACACCGTGGGTCACTATAACCATTAAGCAACAGACAAACACACAGTTACTCATAAAGAAACAAAAATACATTCCATATCGAATATAGAAAAGACAGTCAATCAAGAATCAACAATCCAACAGAAAAAATTTTAACTAGGAAGAACTGTATTTAATAAAAAAAAAATTAAAAACAAACAGAATGCAGTTTGAATAATGAACATTAAAAAAAAGGAAATCAAAAAGGCTGAAAGTCTGAAACCCAATGCAATGAACAAAATTCAGCCAAAAAAAACCTTGAACAATTATTTTGTTTTATTTTATTTTACTGGTTAGCAAAGAGCCTTGAACCTCAAGCATCTAGGTTCCAAAAAAAGGTGGTATAAATAAGATACTTCAACGACCAAGACTACATGTCTTTACTGTGTAGCTGCATAAACCTTAATAAACAGATACCTGGGTCTACAGTGCAATTTGTACAAACTCTTGAGCCCATCCATATCAAGAGGTCAAAAGAGTTGAAGTTTGAACATAAACAGTACCAACAAAAAGGTTAGCTTTGCCCAACTGTTGCATTGCTACTTCCTCTCCAAGCTCCACACTCCCACCACCCTATACATTTCAACTCCACTTTCACATAGGGTTGAGGACTCAATGCTGTTGGTTGACCCAACATAAACACAGAACACAAAATATCACAAACTATTGTTTATTAAGACATGATGTCTCTTAGGTTTTCATTCACCAACCTTTCTTCCATGTTTCCCTCCTCATTTTCTTTTGTTAAAATTCTTTCGAAGATACTAATTAAATCTATTGCCTACTTGTTGCCCCCAAGGACATACCAGAATTGAGCTACAATTAAATCTGGACATTATATCACCCAAAGAAATTCACCAAGTAGCAACAACTATATAATATACATACTATTAAGATTACAAAGCAAAAAGTATGAAGAAATTGATCAAACGAGAAGTCTTGCTGACAAATATTTACTAGGATGAATGTTGTGCAACATAGCATGCAGCAGTTCTTAAAATTTAAATGAGCCATAGATGAAACAATACTTACATGAATTACCAAAACAGGGCAGCTGACGAATGGAATTTTGTCAATATTCTGCACCACATTCAAACAATTAGCTGACAATCGGCCTCAATAAGCAACCATATAAGTTGGCAGGAGTACAAATCCACCATCTTCAGAACATACCTTATATATGTCAAACCAGTAACTCCGCTTCACCGGGTACATAACCCGTAGGCCAGACATAATTGGACTGTGCAGAACAACAGCTCTCAAGTTTGGCAGTCGGGTAGCTAAATCTAACGTAGGACCACTTCCAACAGATTGCCCATATAATATGACATCTTCTTCCTTTACACCATACTTTTCTACTAGACATCTATATGCAGCTTCTATATCTGCATAAGTGTTCTGCTCACTGGGCTGAAAGAACATGAGATAATACACATATATCCGGTAAGTAAGATCATAGGATTACATTCGCCAATGTTATCCAAACCAGACAGAAATTAAATGGAGCAGCATAATCTTATTACCATACCTTCCCAGAAGACTGTCCATACCCAGAATAGTCATATCTGCAAAGCAACAAATTTATGCAACTTTAATGAAAATTCTCTTTTTAAAGAGAAGAAGGTTCACAATGTAGCTCCAAAGGCAAGCAAGCATCCACATTTGACTAATTTCCGAGTTCAGAGGCACACAAGGAGGACATAACAAATAGAAATCAAAACAGTCATCAATTTACTGTAATCTCACATCAATCAAACAGTTTAATGCCAAACAAACCAGTTTAAAGAAAACTAAAAAAAAGAAAAAAAAAACCAGAATTATCAAATTTCACCACTCCATATGCATAATAATTAATATGAGTACAGCAAACCCATCGTAAATCCCAGATTTGACAGATTCTCAACTTGAAAAAACATTCATCCATTTACACCAGCCTGTCAGCAATCAAACAGTCGCATACCAAACTAAGAATTAAGGCAAGAGGCTATTAACCAAGAAAGATTAAAACACACTAAGATGTTGAGTAAAAAAGAAAAGGGACTGACCCCATCAAATTGACTCTGAGATGAATACTGAGCTCGCCAAACAACTCATACATCTGACCGAGATCAGCTGCGTTACCATGGGAGTAAAGAAGAGTGAGCTTAGCCAAAGGGTTCCTCATAAAAACAGCAACAATCTCATTTCCACGCTTTGTGCAGAGTTTCAACACATCTGCATTTTCTCTCTCCGTCACGTCCGTGATCTTCAGCTTCCCAGTCCCCTCCTCCACCGTTACCTTGTACGACGGAGGCGACGGAGGAAAGAAAGCGAATTTCGCCGCCATTGTAGACGTCACTCCCCCCATTATTATATCCAAACACCCCACAAAAATTAAAATCTGCCCAGCGAAAATAATCGACTAGGAGGAAATTTTGATATTTCAATTCAGCATAAGAAAAGCGTCAAGATCTATAATTAAGGAAAAACAGTTTACTTTTACAAAAACCCAGAAGTTTCTTACAATTGATTAAAGATTTTGAAAAAAAAAAGGGGGATTAGTTTTGGTTAGAACATGAAGAAATCAAGTATAATTGTAGTATGAACTATGAAGCCTCGAAAATATCAAAGGTTGACATTAATTTCTTCATCTCGAAGAACAAAAAATGATTCAGGAAGAATTAAACACAGGCAATTTGGCTGCTTCTTCCGCAGTGAGCTGTAAATCGAAAACGTACAGTGGTGGTACACGGTTTTCTCTCTCTCTCTCTCTCTCTCTCTCTCTCTCTCTCTCTCTCTCTCTCTCTATGTGTACATTATCTAGTCTGGGAAGCTTGGAATCTACAGCAATGGCATTAATTTAGGGTAAAGTAAGGGTTTTAAGAGAGAGAAATTGTGGTAGTATTTTAATGAAAGGATGCTACCGTTGTAAAGGGTGTAGATCTGTGTTGGATTTTTTAGAGTGAGAGAGTTTCCCGGCGAGGAAAGGGTGGTGGCACGTGCGGCGGAGTGATACTGGAGAATGGAGATGGAGATGGGGATCAATCAAACACAGAGGGCGCTTGCTTCTTGACGCGTGGAGCGGGCGACATTTTAAATCGGACCACCTTCTCTCATTTTTATTTTCAAAATTTTCCAATTTATTTTTCACTTTTTTGTTTTATATATATATACAAAAAACGACTAAAGGTACGTTATACTTTGGTGTAATAATTTTAACGGTCCTATATTTTGATAAATCATTGTTGGGTGACATTATTTTTGCTATAAATATTTAGGGGTGATATTCCGACCAATTTTTGGCCAAAAATGACACGAAATAGTGGGTTTTATGTTTAGGCGTGTTTGTTATTGTAGGTATCCCGGAAAAAAAGAGAGAACCTTTTTCTGTGATGCGCTACTCAAGTGATCGGGAGCCGACTAAGGTTGCTTAATCCTTAAATAAGGATGTTTTTATTTTTCGAAATTCGTTTTCAGGGTGATGAAACTTTATTTATTTATAAACCCGTTTTTGCTATTTAAATTATCCGCAATAACATAAATTAATTTCATAATAATTTAATCCCGGCCCAATCACTAGATTCAAGCCCAAAGAGGAGCAGACGGGCCACCAGAAAATGCTAAAACCCGCCTAGGTTTTAGCAGACCCTGGGTTGGGCCGTCTGCATCCCTGGGCTAGAAGAAAATGGGTTAAAATTAATAAAACCCGCCTAGGTTTTATTAATTTCTGGCCCATTTTCCTCGGGTCCAATCTTAAATTAGTGAAGGGAAATGAACTAAATTATTTTCTTAAATTATTTTATGCATAAACGAATATTTTAAATAGTTAAACGAATTTATAAAATGTAAAAGAGTCATCAGTCGATTTAAGGAAATCGACAAACCATAAAAATAATAAAAATGACTCCGGTCTACGAACCCGATTGGAGTAAGGTAACTCTCGAATCCGCCTGTTATAAAACAAACTCTACTAAAATCAATATTGAAAAGAAAGAGAGCAGGGAGAAGTTTGATTAATTTCGCGGAATTATTATTCGAATCATGCAATATAAAAATGCGGTTTTACTTTACAAAATATGTACAAGCACGGAATTAAAGAAAGAATTACGTGATTAATTACAATAATGTAAATAAAGAAATCGAACCTCACTTAAGGTGATAGGAGTGATGAACTTGATCCCTTGAGTTGCCCCTTGACTTGAAACCCGAATAAGATGATGTGAGTGGTTTAGAAAAAGTGGTATGTGGATGGTTGTATAGTGGTGATGAATGTGATTATGAGAGGATTAGAGGTGGATGTGGATGTGGATGATTAGAGAATAATGGTGGAAGTTGGTGAGAGTTGTTGATGAGAGTTTAGTAGAGTAAGGGTGATAGAGAGTGATTGTTGATGATATGAAGGTGGAATGGAGGGGGGTATTTATAGGTGAAGGGTGTGAGAGATTTGGAGGGAAATGGAGGGATCATATCCCACAAATCAAGCCATTAGAGTCCAAAACCTAGGCGGGTTTTGGGGTGGTCAAGGGGAAGTCAAACATGTGGGGCTCTGATCAAGGGATCATGCATGCATGCAGATTTTTTTTTGGGCGCCAGAATAATTATAACCTAGGCGGGTTATATGAATTATTGACACACGTATCGGTGACATGGCAAGAACGACGTCGTGTTGTGCTCTGCTTATAACCTAGGCGGGTTATAAGCTTTCTGGGTCGGGGCGCGCTTCTGGGCCGGCTCTGTATGGGCCTGTTCATTAAAAGTTAAAACCCCTCTGGGTTTTAACAATTAAACACGACCTGTTTTATTTTTCTGGACTTGGTTTATTGATCTTTTGGGCCCACTGACCCATTTACCATTTGGCCCACCTGACTTGCATATTTTTTATGAGTCGGTATTATACCGGTACAAATTCCGGTGTCTACAGAGAGCCCCCACTTTGATCGAGTCCGAATAGGACGAAGGTCAAAGTAGTCTGAGGATATGACTTGGGTTGCAAAGTCTGGGTTGATGCTTGGAAACTGAGTTCTGCATCGCGGTTGCGGGCGGGCTACACCTCTTTTGGGGTGATCTCTAGCAAGAATGATGCTCTACCAGACCGTTGATGAGTCGATGTTGATCTCGGGCGAGAATGACGTCTTATTTGTTATCGGACATGATGTCGATGGTTCATGGAGTTTTCTAGTCTTTCCCAGTGTCGATCCCAGTCTTTCCCGGTGTCGGTTCCAGTCTTTCTCGGTATCGATTCCAGTCTTTCCCGGTGTCCGTTCCAGTCTTTCTCGATGTCGGTTCCAGTCTTTCCCAGTGTCGGTTCCAGTCTTTCCCTGTAACGCTCCGACTCGTAATCAGGGTATCACCCATGTTTTATCTTAATTAATCTTGATTTAGCGAAAGCCTAAAAGCCGAGTGTGTTACTGCCGCTTCTTCCAGAGGGAAAAAGCCAGGCTTTTCAATATGATGCATCCAAAATAAATAAATAAATAAATAAAATCCCTTAGTAAAAGTAACAGGTATGATTAACAATAATAACTAAAAATATATAGTGAAAGTGTCAAGTAAAAATAACTTTTAATTATTAAACATGATTATAAATAATAAAACGATCTTAAGAATTTTATAAAATACCATAAAAATTAAATAAGGTTCAAGGTAGATTTAAAAATAAAACATAAACATTTAAAAAATAAAGAGTCAATAAATAGGTCTTTTAACATACATTAGCAACTTTAAAAAAAAAAAAGTCATGAAACACATATAATAACTAACTTAGCATGAAGACATGAAACCACAAAATATGACACTTGCAGTCCGAGCCAATTAAGTGGGTAATAGTGAGACGCCTATGCGATAGTTGTCATGTCTGAGTTGTCACTTCCCCATTTTCCCTTGGTACCTAAACCAAAAATAATAAAACAAGAAAACATAACGTAAAATGAGACGGAGCTCAATATAATCGACATTGTAGCGTAAAAACATTTAAATAAAAATAATAAAACATTTTATGTGAGCTCATTTAAATTCATTTTATTTGCAAACAGAGAGAAGGGGAAAGATGTTAAAATACCATAAAAATTAAATAAGGTTCAAGGTAGATTTAAAAATAAAACATAAACATTTAAGAAAATAAAGAGTCAATAAATAGGTCTTTTAACATACATTAGCAACTTTTAAAAAAAAAAAGGTCATGAAACACATATAATAACTAACTTAGCATGAAGACATGAAACCACAAAATATGACACTTGCAGTCCGAGCCAATTAAGTGGGTAATAGTGAGACGCCTATGTGATAGTTGTCATGTCTGAGTTGTCACTTCCCCATTTTCCCTTGGTAACTAAACCAAAAATAATAAAACAAGAAAACATAACGTACAATGAGATGGAGCTCAATATAATCGACATTGTAGCGTAAAAACATTTAAATAAAAATAATAAAACATTTTATGTGAGCTCATTTAAATTCATTTTATTTGCAAACAGAGAGAAGGGGAAAGATGTTAAAATTAGTTATTTATTTATTATCTGAGTGGAACCCTAGATTGGTTTTTGACCAATCTGATAATATGTATATGATATGGTGTGTCTGCAAGGTAACCCTAGGATCATGTCCTTGTCTATGCGCATAGTTGGGTCGGTCACCAACCCAGTCTCCGGTACCGGGAGTTCTGATAAGGGTCCACCATTAATAATAAATATATAAATATAAAAGCCACGTAAAATAATTAGTATATAATTTGAAATAGTTAATGAAAATTAAACGTCACTTTGGAAGGTACAATCATCGAATTATACCTGATTGTTGCAGATAAAAGTAAATTCACTTCTTTTTGTCTTGGAAATCTGACTCATAATAATTGTAAATAAAATAGGGAAGATATTAATATAGAGAAAGTATTAAATGAAATAATTCATAAATACTAAAATATCATTTGGAAAGTGGAAATTACCCAATTAAGGTTTTATGGGCTAAGTGAGATTAGGAGGCCCAAATGGAGAGAGTATTATTAGGGTGAGGGTTTAAATGGGTGGAACACCCTTCCCCTTTTATCACGCACACAACAAAGAGAGAGAGAGAGAGAGGAAAGAGGGCAAAGAGGTGAGTGGTTCAGGGCGACGAGGGGTGCCGACGGTTAACGTGATTACGCCGACGGCGGGTCAGAGGTCACGCCTGAGAGGAGAAACCACCAGGGACCAGGGTTGTGGTTGCGGTTGGTCGAGACAGAGGAGGTATCAGGAGGTCTCATTCGGTTTTTAAGCGGCGATTTAGGTGGTTTTCCGGTGAGTTTTTCAATTGAAAAAGGTAAGTACGAATTTAGATTAGTGAATTTGGGTTACGGGTGTGGGTTTGGATTCGATTTTTGATTTGAGAATTTGAGATGGGTGAGAGATGGGTATGTGGGTAGGTGGTGTTTCTGGGTTTGAAACAGTGGTGGTAATGGTGATGCTAGTGGCGAAAGTTGTAACACCCCGTATTTTTAAACTAGATTTATTATACTAATTAAAATCCCAATCTCAATTACGATTTATTATCTATTTTTTTAGCTAAATTTCCTTAATTTATTTTCAATTAATTATATTTACTCAAGTATGAGTATTTTCAATAGTTACATTGGAGCTTATAATTTTGTATTTAATAAGTTAGTCTATTGTACACATTTTTCATATTTTATTAAATTATAAAATAGTAATAGTACTTTATATTTCACATTTCACACAATTTTCATATTTTACCTATTAATTTGCAAATAATATTTTATGTTTCACACATTTTTAATTTGAGGTATAATATTAGTACGTTATACTTCACACATTTTTTTTCAAACCTCATTTATTTATTCACATAATAATAATATTTTATAATATTTTCCACATTTTTCATATTTTTATAAATTAAATTTAGTAATGTTTTGCTTTTCTAGGTTTTTGAGAAAGCACCTCCACCACCACCATCTTCACCTATCATGCTCTTCTTCTTCTTCAAGCTCCCATGGCTTCTTTTTTTTTTAATGATGGTAGCAAAATTGGAGTATCCATCCCCTCTTCAATTGACACCTCATCAAAGCTATTAGCCTACAAAATTAACTATAAATAACCTTGCAAATCAGCACTATCACCATCACCATTACCATCATCTTCTTCATCTCCCTCCTTCTCGTCCACCATCAACACACCACCATTCACCTCAACCTGTCATCTCTTTCTCAGCCACCACTGCCACCATTTACCGGCAACCACCACCCCCAATCCAACTGTGGAAAAAACCAAACTCAAATTCACCACACCCATTTCAAAATCCCGATTAATACTCATCCCAAAATCCAACCAAAAATCCATATCACAACTATAATTCGTCAATATGAGTTTTTACTTACCTATCTCAGTCAAAGACTCGCTGGAAAACACCCCCATCGCCGCCCAAAATCGCCCCAAAAACCACCGCTCCTTGCCTCTGTTCCGCGACCGAACCCGCTGCTATTCACCTCCCACAGCGGTCGTTCCTCTTCCCGTCACCAGCAACCCTCTGACCTCTCCGACCACCTCCGCCACCCAGAAAACCCATCAACGCCTCTCCCCTGCCCAATCTCCTTCTCCTCTATTTCTCCATTTCTTGAAGCAGTGGTACATTCAATTCAAAAGAGGAGAAAGAAGTTAAGCCCCTTTTATTACCCTAACCCAGTTTCTCCATTATTGGGCCTCCTAAAATATCACAAGTAGCCCATAATCTCCATTTTGGGTAATTTTCCAATTTGATTTAAACACCAATTTTTACTAATTATCTCAATTACTTATTCTTAATATTAATATTACTACTATATATTTATATTTATACAAATCAGATTTCTCGAGTCGAAAGGGGGATTTACTCATTTTATCCGCCAACTCAGGTATATTTCGATGACTGTAACCTTCGAAACTGTTTAAATGTAAAAACATAAGCCACTCTAATCAAAGTGAAATAATTATTGTTTTCATTATTTTCAAATGTTGTTTTATGACTAATACATGTGGAGCGATCCATTAACTTATTTATTTATTTTACTAATTAATTTTAGTGCGATTGTTTACCTTTCATTTATGTGCTTTTCATTGTTAAACTTTATTGTCCATTGTTCATTGATGCTGGTATACCGGTTCATGTGGGTTGATCGGCCCGCGTGCGCGCATTGTCGGGATTGCAGTAGAGTACTGCAATCTTAGATCAAGTCTTTGTCCCCGGGTCATTGATGTTGGTATATCGGTTCATGTGGGTTGATCGGCCCGCGTGCGCGCATTGTCGGGATTACAATATGCTGCAGAATATTGAATCTCAGATCAAATCATTGGTCATTGTTCATCGTTGATTGTTATTGTTTATTATTTATTGATTATTGTTAATTGTTCATTGTCATTGTCGCTGTTACTTTAATTATTCTATTGCCGTCTTTACTGTTTATTTCATTGAAAATATGGTAAGGTTCTACATTCAGATAATAACCTGCAACTGTTTGAGCATATTCTCCTATCCCTCATTTCAAAATGAATTTACACTGGGTCCCAATAAAACTATTTGTTTTTAAAATGTTTTTACATTACAGTGTCGAATATATTGAGTTCCGTCTCATTTTTCTCTATGTTTTTCAAATGTTTTGTTTTTAGGCATCAGCGGGACATTTTGGGCAGATTCGTGGCAAGGATAACTCATATAGCAAATCAGGCCGCCACATAGTTTATTAGTCTTTAAGTTTCAATATTAGTAGCTGGCTCACCTCTTTTATTTGACCGCACGTTTAATATTTTCATTGTAGTTAAACAACCTTTTTATTTTCTAAAGTTTTCCCTTATGAAATATATTTCTATTTCAGTTATTTTCATAACCTAAGCCTTGCTTTTCCTCTCTTGGGAAAGCGGCGTGACGCTCTCGGCTTTTTAAATATGTTTTCGCTAAATCAAGATTAATTGGATTAAAGTGTTGCTAAGTAGTACCCTAAAAGTCGGGGCGTTACAGCTGGTACCAGAGCGATCGAGCTATATGGTTTAATAAAATATAAAATCTGAAAAATAAAATTTGTAGACATAGATGAGAGAGTGCGGGCCCCGGGTTAGTATTTATTTCGCTTGATTAAATTTACTAACCTCTTATGTTCTATATTTATATGATTTATGAGCATGCAAATCATGTGAATTACTATGTGATAATATCTGGAAATACTTGTCAAATACGTATGCATGTGCGACCTTTGGTTATGCTTGATAAATTTCCCATGCTATATGCTCATGTGAATAAGTTATTAGAATTTAATTTGTGTAATGATTGATGAAATAATTGGGAAATATTAATTTATTTTTCATGAGGTCATACTTTATGTTTTCTTATTTTATTAAAATGGTAGTCTACTCCTTGGCCCGTACGTGTATGTACGGGAGTATAGATACTCATAAAATTTTACAATGATTCTCCCATGCAAATAATTATTTATTTTGACTTGTATTTCAAATTTGATAATTGTCCATGACATGCTATTCAAATTATTTTGAATTTCGTCACAAAAAATTTTAGTTTACTTTTGAGATTTTCACTATGTGTGCTAGATGCATGAAATAATTGATTTGCTATTACTAACCGTAATTATATATTTGTATGAATTGGCTTGTTATCATGTGATATCTCGTGAGATTTTATGAAGCATGCTTATATCATTTCATGACTTGTTGATAGATAAAATAG
Organism: Portulaca oleracea; assembly: GCA_029582165.1. NCBI lineage: Eukaryota > Viridiplantae > Streptophyta > Magnoliopsida > Caryophyllales > Portulacaceae > Portulaca > Portulaca oleracea. Next base: position 3,772,976 of record CM055878.1, on the reverse strand, counting down.
ATGCTTGAAAAATTGGTGCTATATTTTATTAAGCATAAATGTGCATATATGTCCCTATATTCATCTTCGTGGTTGATACTTTCCTGATTCTCCTAGGTACTACATATTTTCGCATGTGCTTGAATAAGCATGACATGTGAATTATTGCTACTATTTACATGGTACCTAGAATTTACAAATCCCTAATTGATTTACCAAATTGTTATGTTTATTAGTTGGCATTATTTGACTTATGACTCATTGCATTGCAAATCATTTTTTCAAAGCATATTGTTGGGGCCAATTTTCAAAACCATGCATCATTGTGTTTCCAAAACTACTAAAACATCTTTCATTATGGATTTGCTTTCAATTATTCATTGAGACATATATAGTACACTCATGAAGCATGTTGGTATAATAGCCAACATACCCAGTCCAACCTGATCGAGTCTTTTTAATTGTCAGAATGTCGGAACAAGGGAATGAAGCCAATGGTCACAACCATATTGTTTACTACCCTCAACCCAATGACCAAATCCCACCTGACTCACATGAAAGCCCAACCAACACCCCACCAACTCAAAATGCCCACCCTATGGTTCTAGATTCTAACATGTTGGGTCAGTTATTTGTGGAGTTGCTTAAGAAATTGGGAGACCAAACTGGAAATCAGGAGGGAACACAGTAGCAAACTTATTGAGAGGGTAGCCAAACAAAACTCGCGAACCTATGATGGTAAAGTTGACCATGTTAAGTTGGAGGATTGGATTAGGTCCATGGAAAAGATTTTTGAGGTTGTCCAAGTCCCCGAGAGTAGAAAAGTAAGTATTGGAGCATTTTATCTAGAAGGTCAAGCAGATATTTGGTGAAATACAGTCCGTGAAAGACAATATGAGTCGGGATTTAATTGGGAGAAATTTGTGAAAATATTGAGGCAACAATTTTACCCTACCATCATCCAGCGTCAAAACTAGAATGAGTTTATGAACTTAGCACAAGGGGATAATATGTCTGTTTTGGAATATGCTGAGAAATTTATGGAATTAGCACGCTTTGCCTTTGATTTTGTGGTTAATGAAAGGCTCAAAATGACTAGATTTGAAGGAGGACTTGCAGATTATATACGTTATCAACTAGCAGGTCAATACATTAGTACATATCAAGACCTATATGATAGAGCTGCTGATGTGGAAAGAGTAAAGAATGAGCTTCGGGGAAAGAGTCGAGATGAGAACGAAAGAAAGATGAATGGTGATGTCAACTCTAGTTCCCCTAAAAAGCCTGCCTATAACCTCCCCAATCGAGACACTCCACCCAAGGAACCATGCAAGAAGTGTGGTCGTAGTAACCATGCCACCAATGAGTGTAGATTGGGAAGTAACCTGTGTTTTTGGTGTGGTAGCCCTGAACATAAGATTAGCACTTGTCCCAACCGAGCCGAGGCTGTAAGACAAGGAAAGGGTAAACCCATCACCGCACCAGGCACCCAAGTCAATAACCGTTCCAGAAAGTAGGAGATCGTCATTAAAGAAAGTATCCCGTTTCGGTAAGCATATATTAGAAGTCTTTGCATTTAAGCTACCTGTCAAAAGTGTTTATATGATTTGTGTGCATAATTGACTTCTAGTTGATACAAAGTTTCATCCCTAGTTTGATGAATTTTAAGCTGTGCGTTTGACGTTTCATTGTAATAATGGTGCATGTTATATTGTGAATAACTGTTAAACTAGGTCCACGACATTGCACTTCCATTAGTCTCAAAGTTTTTGCTTGATTGAAAAGGCAAAAAGTCTATTACTTAGCCGCTTTATTGACCGACCATTGAGGATTGAGCTTAGTAGTTATGGGAATTTCTTATGACTGACCAGCATAAGAACGACCAAGACTACAAGGTCTTTCCTCAGGTTTGGAAAAACGTTTCCATTTTACACTTGTACCTAGGATTTTTCGGCATAATTTAAGTATTTCATTGTTACCATCGAGTTTCTAACGTCATGAATTTTAATCAAGTTTCGAGGACGAAACTTATTTTAAGGGGGGAAGGCTGTAACACCCCGTATTTTTAAACTAGCTTTATTATGCTAATTAAAATCTCAATCTCAATTACGATTTATTATCTATTTTTTTTAGCTAAATTTCCTTAATTTATTTTCAATTAATTATATTTACTCAAGTATGAGTATTTTCAATAGTTACATTGGAGCTTATAATTTTATATTTAATAAGTTAGTCTATTGTACACATTTTTCATATTTTATTAAATTATAAAATAGTAATAGTACTTTATATTTCACATTTCACACATTCTTCATATTTTACCTATTATTTTGCAAATAATATTTTATGTTTCACACATTTTTAATTTAAGGTATAATATTAATACATTATACTTCACACGTTTTTTTTTCAAACTTCATTTATTTATTTACATAATAATAATATTTTATAATATTTTCCACATTTTTCATATTTTTATAAATTAAATTTAGTAATGTTTTGCTTTTCTAGGTTTTTGAGAAAGCACCTCCACCACCACCATCTTCACCTATCACGCTCTTCTTCTTCTTCTTCTTCAAGCTCCCATGGCTTCTTTTTTTAATGATGGTAGCAAAGTTGGAGTATTCATCCCCTCTTCAATTGACACCTCACCAAAGCTATTGGCCTACAAAATTAACTATAAATAACCTTGCAAATCAGCACTATCACCATCACCATTACCATCATCTTCTTCATCTCTCTCCTTCTCGTCCACCATCAACACACCACCATTCACCTCCACCTCTCATCTCTTTCTAAGCCACCACTGCCACCATTTACCGACAACCACCACCCCCAGTCCAACTGTCCCAAATTCACCACACCCATTTCAAAATCCCGATTAATACTCCTCCCAAAATCCAACCAAAAATCCATACTACAACTATAATTCGTCAATATGAGTTTTTACTTACCTATCTCAGTCAAAGACTCGCCGGAAAACACCCCCATCGCCGCCCAAAATCGCCCCAAAAACCACCGCTCCTTGCCTCTGTTCCGCGACCGAACCCGCTGCTAACCACCTCCCACGGCGGTCGTTCCTCTTCCCGTCACCGGCAACCCTCTGACCTCTCCGACCACCTCTGTCGCCCAGAAAACCCATCAACGCCCCTCCCCTGCCCAATCTCCTTCTCCTCTATTTCTCCATTTCTTGAAGTAGTGGTACGTTCAATTCAAAAGAGGAGAAAGAAGTTAAGCCCCTTTTATTACCCTAACCCAGTTTCTCCATTATTGGGCCTCCTAAAATATCACAAGTAGCCCATAATCTCCATTTTGGGTAATTTTCCAATTTGATTTAAACACCAATTTTTACTAATTATCTCAATTACTTATTCTTAATATTAATATTACTACTATATATTTATATTTATACAAATCAGATTTCTCGAGTTGAAAGGGGGATTTACTCATTTTATCCGCCAACTCAGGTATATTTTGATGACTGTAACCTTCGAAACTGTTTAAATGTAAAAACATAAACCACTCTAATCAAAGTGAAATAATTATTGTTTTCATTATTTTCAAATGTTGTTTTATGACTAATACATGTGGACCGATCCATTAACTTATTTATTTATTTTACTAATTAATTTTAGTGCGATTGTTTACCTTTCATTTATGTGCTTTTCGTTGTTAAACTTTATTGTCCGTTGTTCATTGATGCTGGTATACCGGTTCATGTGGGTTGATCGGCCCGCGTGCGCGCATTGTCGGGATTGCAGTAGAGTACTGCAATCTTAGATCAAGTCTTTGTCCCCGGGTCATTGATGCTGGTATACCGGTTCATGTGGGTTGATCGGCCCGCGTGCGCGCATTGTCGGGATTACAGTATGCTGCAGAGTACTGAATCTCAGATCAAATCATTGGACATTGTTCATCGTTGATTGTTATTGTTTATTATTTATTGATTATTGTTAATTGTTCATTGTCATTGTCGCTGTTACTTTAATTATTCTATTGCCGTCTTTACTGTTTATTTCATTGAAAATATGGTAAGGTTCTACATTCAGATAATAACCTGCAACTATTTGAGCATATTCTCCTATCCCTCATTTCAAAATGAATTTACATTGGGCCCCAATAAAACTATTTGTTTTTAAAATGTTTTTACATTACAGTGTCGAATATATTGAGCTCCGTCTCATTTTTCTCTATGTTTTTCAAATGTTTTGTTTTTAGGTATCAGCGGGACATTTTGGGCAGATTCGTGGCAAGGATAACTCATATAGCAAATCAGGCCGCACATAGTTTATTAGTCTTTAAGTTTCAATATTAGTAGCTGGCTCACCTCTTTTATTTGACCGCACGTTTAATATTTTCATTGTATTTAAACAACCTTTTTATTTTCTAAAGTTTCCCCTTATGAAATATATTTCTATTTCAACTATTTTCATAACCTAAGCCTTGCTTTTCCTCTCTTGGGAAAGCGGCGTGACGCTCTCGGCTTTTTAAATACGCTTCCGCTAAATCAAGATTAATTGGATTAAAGTATTGCTGAGTAGTACCCCAATAGTCGGGGCGTTACAAAAATGGTGGTTTGGGTGGTGATGGAGGTGAGCGGTGATGTCAGTGGTGGTGATGGGGTGGTGATGGTGACGACCGAGGAGCATAGAGAAGAAGAAGAGGGAGGTGGTACATGGTGGATGATAGGTGGTGGGTTGTAGCGGCAGGGAGGATTCAAGGTGAAGAAGATGATGGTGATTAGGAAGAAGGTAATGGTATTTTAATGGTGAAGTGGATGGTGATTCAACTCAACCTGTTGGACATTTATACAACTGAGAAATATTATTTAATAGATGAAATTCACATATTCTGCACATGATTTGTGAGGCTTGATGAGTTCTAAAAAAAAAACCCATGGAAGCTTGTTGAAGAAGAAGGAAGAGAAGAAGAATGGTGGGAATGGGTGGTAGGGAATCAGTAAAGTATTATTAATTTGTTTATAAAAAGAAGTAACAATTTTATAAATATTACTTTGTGTAAATATGAAAAACAATGTGCAAATAGATTAATATATATAAAAAACTAAAGTTAATAAATACTATAATTTCACAATCTAAATTATCCTTAATATAGTTAATATAGTTAATTGGAAATTAAAAAAAGTTGGGCTATTTAATTTGAATTATAAAACATAATTAAGATTAGAATTTTAATTAATCAAAGTATAATTTGAGAAATTTCTATGTACATCTTTATGAAAATAAGTGCTAAAAGTTTATTTTAATAAATCCACAATTTTAAAGTTGTCAAATATTATTATTTATAGAGTAAACAATTATGTTAAAGTAATTACTTTAATAAAAAAAAGTAGTATTATTATTTTATCTATCAAAATAAGAAAACATGTGATTCATAAAATAACTATTTATTCGAGAGTGAGTTTTGACTAAGTAAATCAAATAATGTATAGTAATGATAATTAATACTGAATTAGTTAAATAAATGATACTTAAAAACACGGGTTGTTACACCCTCTCCCCCTTAAAATAAGTTTCGTCCTCGAAACTTGAATAAATTCATTACCTTAAAATAGGAGTGGATATTTTTGTTTCATGTCCTCCTCTGTTTCCCAGGTAGCTACTGAGGTGTTGTGATGAGCCCATAGAACTTTGACGAGAGGTATGGTTTTAGTACGAAGTTGCTTGATTCGACGATCAAGGATTTGGATAGGTTGTTCCTCATAGGTTAGGCTTTCGTCAATGTCTATTGGTTCGTAGGCTAGGGTATGACTCGGGTCAGGTACGTATTTCCTTAACTGTGAGATGTGAAAAACATTATGTATATGATCAAGGTCGAGCGGTAGAGCTAGACGGTATGCTGCATGACTAACTTGCTCAATGACCTCATAGGGCCCTACATACCTTGGACTTAACTTCACTCTAACGTTGAACCTCCTTACACCTCTAGTTGGAGATACCTTCAGAAAAACTTTATCACTTACTTGAAATTCTAACGGTCTCCTTCTAAGATTTGCATAGCTTTTCTGGCGGCTTTGTGCAATCTTTATATTCTTTTGGATAAGACGGACTGTTTCGGAGGTCTCTTGGACTAAGTCTGGGCCTACTATGATTGACTCAGAAATTTCATCCCAACACAACGGAGTCCTACACTTCCTTCCATACGTGATTAATTAAAGAAAGAATTACGTGATTAATTACAATAATGTAAACAAAGAAATCGAACCTCACTTAAGGTGATAGGAATGATGAACTTGATCCCTTGAGTTGCCCCTTGACTTGAAACCCGGATGAGATGATGTGAGTGGTTTAGAAAAAGTGGTATGTGGATGGTTGTATAGTGGTGATGAATGTGATTATGAGAGGATTAGAGGTCAATGTGGATGATTAGAGAATAATGGTGGAAGTTGATGAGAGTTGTTGATGAGAGTTTGGTAGAGTAAGGGTGGTAGAGAGTGATTGTTGATGATATGAAGGTGGAATGGAGGGGGATATTTATAGGTGAAGGGTGTGAGAGATTTGGAGGGAAATGGAGGGATCATATCCCACAAATCAAGCCATCAGAGTCCAAAACCTAGGCGGGTTTTGGGGTGGTCAAGGGGAAGTCAAACACGTGGGGCTATGATCAAGGGATCAGGCATGCATGCAGATTTTTTTTTGGCGCCAGAATAATTATAACCTAGGCGGGTTATATGAATTATCGACACACGGATTGGTGATGTGGCAAGAACAACGTCGTGATGTGCTCCGCTTATAACCTAGTCGGGTTATAAGCTTTCTGGGTCGGGGCGCGCTTTTGGGCCGGCTCTGTGTGGGCCTGTTCATTAAAAGTTAAAACCCCTCTGGATTTTAACAATTAAACGCGGCCTGTTTTACTTTCCTGGACTGGGTTGATTGATCTTTTGGGCCCACTGACCCATTTACCATTTGGCCCTCCTGACTTGCATATTTTTGATGAGTCGGGATTATACCGGTACAAATTCCGGTGTCTACAGTTATGTTAAGAGATTTACTTGTATATGTTAAAGTTAAATATAAACTTCAATTTAAAACACGCCTGAATGTAAAACTCATTATTTTGTGCCATTTTTTGCAGGAAATTAGCCGGAATATCACCCTTAAATATTTACATAAAAAATAATGTCACCCAACAATTATTTATCATAATATAGGGCCCTTAAAATTATTACACCAAAATATGAGGCCACTTAAGTCGTTTTTTGTATATATATATATATATATATATATATATATATATATATATATATATATATATATATATAGTCTCCGTCCCAAATTAATTGACGCTTTGACTAAATTTTGATTGTTAATTATTCACAAATTATAATGAGTTACAATATGAAATTACTTTCATTGTAATTTTTAGTCAAGTATTTTATAATGATGGTAATTTCATATTGTAACCCATTGTAATTTGTGAGCAATTAACAGTCAAAATTTAATCAAAATGATAATTAATTTGGGACGGAGGGAGTATATCTTTTAATATTAAAAGCCCCATATATAACTTTAGTGTTCAAATTGTGATGGACTATTGTTCCAATTGCATTTTAGTAAATTTATCAAACTTTAAGGCTTAATTTTTAGGCTTTTACTGATTCTCTTAAATCTCCGTTATAGTGGATCAATGTTCATAACCCTAAATCAACGATCCTTGTTGGACTTCTCTTTCTCTTCATTGGTCTTCTTCACTATTCCTTCTCAACCCTTTTGTTTCTTCTTCGTATGTGATTGTCTCTATTGGTGCGATTATTGTGCATTGTCGAAGCCTTTGATTCCTCAACAAACTCTCTACACACGTTAATCTCGTGTTAATCTGAATCTACCAAAAAAATTGCAAGTATGCAAAAATTGTAGAAAGAAATAAAGAAAAATATTTTTTGGGTTGAATTGGAATTTGAAGGGTTCAAGATAAGAGGATTATTAAAGAATTATTTATTGCAAGCTTTGGTGTTGTTGGTGATTTTCTGATACAAATATCTTTGTTATTGTGTAAATTTTTCTGGGTTTGATATGAGTTCCAAGGATCTGTATAAATTGTACGTAGATGATTCAATAAAAAAGATGGGTGCATAAGCTGAAATTGTTTGCCCTAAAAACGTTCCTAATCTCGACATCATTCGTCCTTTGTTGCTCTCAATTTGTATGTATGACGCCGATTGTTCTTGATTCCTTTCTTTGTTGATTGTTTTTCATTTGTTCAATTGATGAGTTCTAGTTTTTTTTTCCTTCTTTTTTTGCATCATTGATCTCCTATTTCATTGGTCTTGCTAATGAATTATACTCTATCATTCTACAACTAGGGGAGATTATGTACGAGGGAAACGGAGTAAAGTATGAACGATTTGAGAAAATAAGTGAACAACTGATAATGAAAACCAATCACTCAAGAAGACCTAATATAGTTATCCGATAATGTAATCTTGTTTAGCCTCCTTAATAGAGCTTTATTATTATTATTATTATTATTATTATTATTATTATTATTATTTATAGCATCCTTGGGGTTTCAAATCAACATGCTAAATGGGGAGACAAAAAATTACTCGGAGGTACCCTAACTTTTGATGAAATGTTTTTCAGGTACCTCAACTTTTTAAAACTAATTTTGAGTTACCCTTACTCTTTGGGTTAGAAATTATTATGTATTTTTTCGGACATCAATTTGGTTAAATGACCGAAATACCCTTGTTCTTCCATTTTTTAAGAAATATTCTTAAAGAAGAAGAATAAGGGTATTTCGGTCACTTAATAAAATTGATGATCGAAAAAGCACCTAATAATTTCTAACCCAAAATTAGTTTTAAAAAATCGCAGATCAAAAAATAGCTTCCGCAAATATTGGGGTACCTCCGAGTAATTTTTTGGAGACAGTATTACTGGAAGCATAATCGAATCAGTTATATACGACATGATATTCTTTGTGTGTTGGGTGGCCAGTTGGGGGTGGCAAGTGCTTTCTGGTTTCATTATAGTAGCAACTGAGCCTGAAGAAGTACCACAAACAGTATTAATTGATTCTTTTAGGGGTTTGTAGAGTTTGTTTGGTACCCATATATTGATTTTGATTTTCACCCCCCCCCCCTTCAAAGCTTTCTTGTGTCAATTACGTGCTTGATTTTCATGCTTATATATTCATTGGGAATTTCCTCTAATAGGGTTGGTCGTTCCACGAATCTTCTTTAAAATATGATCTGGTCAAGTGAAATAGATTTAAAGTTGAGATGTTTTTGTAATAGCAGTTGTATGCAGTATTATTTTCCCATAGATTTATGTGCCAATATTGTTGTGGGTATTCATTTGGTTCCTTATCATTGATGATGGGTTGCAAAGTATCAATTTGGATGGGGATGATCCTCGCAGAGATCGAACAAAATATGCATGTTTCCACGCATATTTGCCCACACTTATTTAAATGAGGGGAAAAATCGTGCAAATTCCTATTAGAAGCAATGACCACGCTTATTAAGAGTGGTGAAACGGTAAGCATGTATATAAGCGTGTTAGCGCGTTGTAAGAATCTCGCCACGCTTATTAAGTGAGGTTATAACATGCTCCCAAACAAACCTATATTTCCATATATAATATGCGTGGCTGACGACAATTTTACATTATAATTTTATTTTACAAAAAAATATAATCTCTTAATTAGGCGCCAGGTTTAATTAAATTTATTTAGTCTTAAAAATAATTTCAAAAAAATTAAAAGAAACATTATGAAATATTGAATTTTGGGCACGTTGATATTAGAAGCCAAGTGATATTTGTGTACATATAGTATTATATTAATTTCAAGAATATTTAAAAAAATTATAATATAATTTTTTTAATATACCCGTCTATTAGTTAAAGCTAAAATAGAAGATAAAAAAAAGTCAAGTGATATTTGTGTATATATAGTACTACCTCCATCCCATATTGTTTGTCCATCCAACTATATTTAAAAGTCCAATGGTCATGGAAAATGGGGTGAAAAATGTGTAATGTACCGAAATTGACCTTACTTTTCCAATGTGAAGAAAGATAAAAAAGAAACAAAAGAGTATTTATTAGGGGTATAATAGAAATTACAATCATTGAAACTATAAAATGGACAAACATTTTGGGACAAGGGAGTTAGGTAGATGAACAAACAATTTGGGACAGAGGTAGAATTAAATTAATTATTAGAATCAAATAATCTTTGATACTCAAGCGGTAAGCATTTGGTTAGTCACCCATTCTTTATGTGTAGTGGTCGGGGGTTCGAATCTACATTCAAAAGAAAAGAAATTATACTAGGTGGAGAGCTGCTCGTCCGTGCACACTTAATAAGCATGTCAAAGTTGCTCCATGTACACTTATTATGCGTGACGAATTTCTCCTTGCCACGCTTAATTTTCCCCACACATTCCCTTTCCACGCTTATCTATCCGTGGTAAAGATTCTCGACCTCGCTTTTAGGTGTGGCTAGAAGCTATTTTAAGCGTGGAAGGAGGACCATTTTTTGGTAGTTAACCTTTATTCTTGGTCGGAAGCAAATGATAATTTTAATTTTATTTTTTTTGGACCACCAGAATACAAAGTGAAAGTATGGTCCACCATTGTCCAATTGGTGAAAGTAGGGATTATTAGAATCCAATTATCCTATAGGAAAAATCTCTATTAAATTTGATTTTAATTAAATTAAGCATATATTGAGAATAAATCGGGTTCACCGGTCCAACCCGAAAACCGGAAATTATAAATATCATGGACCGAAGATCGGACCGAACATAACCAGATTGGTCCAGGCCAACCTCGGTCCGGTCCAGGTCGAGGCTTTTTTCCGGTCCGGACCGGAATATGCACACCCCTAAATATGGTTTTAAGACTTTCAGTAAGAATCTTATGACCAAATTCAAGAGTTTGAATTATATTTGAATGTGGCATGCCCTTTGTAGTGCTTGGAGCGGCGTTTAGCCTGGAACAACCCATCTCAATTCAAGCATTATACCTAGCATTTTGTCACCTGATCTTGCTGGAACTATAGATGATTTTGTAGTGGATAAAATTGTCGAAGAGTTAATTGTCCCTATGCAACTTGATGAAGCTGGTGACTTCGATGATTCCATGCACTCTTAACTCTTCAGTGCAAGGATCACAGGTGTTAAAGTGGATGTTATACATATAAATGGTATTTAATTGCCTCTCTTTTTAATTCTTCTTTTTTAGTCCTATATTTACATGTTATTTGAGATAATCATTGTTTTTTGTTAGTGTAGTTGTATTCAAAATACAAGCACTTGAATTTGTGTTAGAGCAATTTGGAGGTAGGGTGGACCTTGCTAAGAGATTCTATGAAAAGCTAACCAAATCCCTGAACAAGAACTTCAAGGTAGGGGTGGGTGCGGATCGGATAACTGATCCGTGCATAAAAATGGATCGGATAACCGGAAAGTCGGATAGTCAATATCCCGATCTGTATTTGATCCGTAAATCACGGATAACCGCATTTTTGGTTAAGTAGATTGTCAGATTATAAATTTTGCGATCCGTATCCGATCCAAAGTCACGGTTAACCGAGTTTTTGGAAGTGGGCAAGACGAGAAACATAGAACACAAACACAATGACATTGTATATTTCAAGTGTGAAAACTGAAGAGACGTTGGACTTGAGAGACTAAAGGAGTAAATAGGCCGCCTGGGAATTGTACTGGGAATAAATACTATGGCGTGCAAAACTGTCAATAGGAGTCTGTTGAAAAAATTCGGATTTTCGGATATCCGATCCGATATCCGAGATTTTTATTTTCCGATCCGTATCCGATCCGTGATCCAAAGAAAAATAGCGGATCGGATATCCGATCCAAGAAAATAAAAAATTATCCACTAATTATCCGTTTTTTCGGATCGGATTTTCAGATAATTGGATCGGATCTCGAATTATGGATATTGTGCCCACCCCTACTTCAAGGGAAGAAACCTTCTCTCCAGCATGTAACAATGGAATGACTTCATCTCCCTTTGTACAAAGACGTATCTATGAAAAGAGCAAGTAATAATTTGAACGGTTTTGCTCATTATTGCGCGTGAAGACGATGGATAAATGTTATTTATAGAAGCATTTCATCTAACAAAGTTCTAAAAATAAATAGAATTTTATTTGATGTTTCCTTTATAATTTTTTTTTTATTATTGAAAAGAGGGAGATTAAATTGTTGAATCACCAATTGCCTTGTACATATCATGTGCGGTTAGATCATTGATACTATCTAGACTAACCCCATCCATACTCCTCTAACAATTAAAGTAGGATGGTGATGTACTAAAGCATGAATTACTTTATTCCCTCCTCCTAATATGATGAAATTTACAAATTCAAACAAATCACAAAGTTGAAAAATATTAATTATTCAGGAACAACGAACTAACATTGTCACCACTTTGTCTAGATCAGAGCTGCTTTATCAGATTGATTAATTCTTCTTCCACCATAACCCATTTGTACCCCAGTTTGTTGCCTCCACTATTGCTAGCTCACAAGCTCGGAATTCTTTCATATGCTTGCCTTGTTCCTTTCAAATATCTGTCCATACAAATACAATTGAAATGATCGACTACCTAACCTTCCAAAATTCAATACTTTCCTAATTCTTTTTTTGTTCCAGAAAATTGTCATCCCTTTTGTAGTTTTATATATTGATTAAGTTTTTAGTAGTTATGCTTCAACCTCCATGATTATTTCCAACATTGATGCACATAGAGGCTAATAAAAGATCTATTTTTTTTAATCAAGCGCTAAAGAGATCTTTGTATTTAACCATGCACACTTTAATGCACATGTACTATTTTTCTCTAATATAAATACACGAGTACAATTCCAAAATTATTGAAATTTTGTTGATCAAATAGGCTCATGATCAGGTCCGACCCACTATGTAAAAAATGATAACCTAACTAAACCCATTGTGTTAATGGGTCAGCCTTGACTCAACCAGTTGCCAAGCTCTATTAATTCAACTATCCACAATGAAGTTTTGAATAAGATTCTTGAACAAGTGTCTCTGTAGAATCAAGACACAAATTTTGGCAACTCTAATAATTTCTAACTGCATTCTTCTACTTGTTTTGTTTCTAGGCCAAAAATGATGAGTTGTTGCATACAACATATTTGATGCCTTCCTCTCTATATTGGATAACTAGAAAGCACGAGAGATACGTATGAGAATTAAGACTATTTCCGGTGCTAATGATATGTGTATATCAAATTATGAGCTAATGTTATAGCTACTTATGGAAAATTTGTGTTAAAATGATGCTAATGTCATAAATAAGTCTGTTTTTTAAAAACAAATCTTAGTTGCAAATTGACACTTTCGTACTTGAGCGTATACGACGACATTGTGCAACCTCTTATTCTAGTTGTGCCCCTTATGGGTAATATTCTTGTACTTTGTAGTTCTTGTTCAAGTTACTTGTTTTTGGATCTATGTGGGATTCTTGTAATTTTTATCAATGAGCCTTAACACGTTTCCTTCATTCCTTGATCAGATAATGAAGCATTGTTGATTTTTTTTTAATATTGTAGGGAAATTTCTTTGATAGCTTTTCTTGGATGAGCATATGACAACTGTTTTTGGACAATCCTTTGAAGTATTTGTAACACCCTGAGTATATGGTTAAGTGTGACTTAAGAGGATTGAAATGACTACTTATATTATCAAGGTGCACCTTCTTTTATGGTAGCTCATCCGTTGGGAACTCCTCAGTTAAGCGTGCTTGGTTGGGAGTAGTCCAAGGATGGATGACCTCCTGGGAAGTTTATCAGGCAGCGTGTGAGCGAGGACGAAGCAAGCTGGAAAGACTCGTGGTGATTTGTGGGGTCAGTCGGCGATCCTATTACCAGGCGAGTTCTCATAGAATATGATCTATTGCATTGTATTGCTTGCAAACATAGCTATATGGTTCTGACCTACCAATTACCATAAAGTCAAGATTGAAATGTTTATGTGGAGTTCTTCTATCTTTGCTGATTCATACTTGTGGATCCATTAGTTCTTCAAGAAGGGATGTAAATGGTGAGCAATAAAGATACAGGCAGAAACTAAGTGGAATTTGGTCTTTGGGAATTGGGATGGTTTCTCATTCATGCCTTTGTTTAAAGGCATCCCCCAATTGTATTGTACATATAGTTAACTCATTTATTGAAATTGATTTGCACTAGTGACCAAAATTGTCCTTTGTCTCATTTAAAATTATCAATATGATGATGATTACATTTGATTGGGATGTTTTTAGTACATGTTGTACCTTATTTGAGGGTTCAGTTGCTGAAGAACCAAACAATTCATTATCCCACTAAACAACCAACATGGTGCGTAAGGGTCTTTCTATAATAGACTATAGAGATCAGAAAAAAGAGCCCTTGCAATTCCAAAGGATACAATGTCCATGATGTTTACAATATACTAAATTGTATCTTTTCTATCTGTTAGGAAAGTGTCCTAAAATCACCAAATCTCTTGATCTCACAATTATTTGTTTCCTAATTGTATTAGGATATTATTTAGGTTTCCTTATTGTATTGGGTTTCCTAATTGTATTAGATTCTAAATCTATTTAGAGTGGGAGTCAAGTTAGGTTATAGGGAGTTCTCCCTATAAATAGGGTGCATGTTTCTCCACCAAAAACACATCGGCAAACACAGAGAGCTAGAGAGAGAGAAAATATTGAGAGAGAAAGGGGTCTCACCAATATTTTCCCTAGTGTATCCTATCACACCCTGTGATAGTGATCAGGTTGTACTCCTCCTTTCTCATAGTGGATTATTTTCTGGCTGTCGCCGTCCGTGGGTTTTTCTCCGAATTCTTCGGTTTCCCACGTAATTCTGGTGTTTGATTTTATCGCTTATTTTTCGTTCCTAAATTTTGTCGTAATATCCGTGATCTCGTTTTCGATTCTATTATTCGCTTCCGCTGTTACCTTGCTACTCACTTTTCTCTAACAGTATCATTCTTTATTTTTGGAGGAAATCTACGGTCTATTTATCCTGATGCATACGATTTGAGAATTCAATGCGGGAAGGTTTTTCAGCCACTATAATTCTGAAATTTATATATAGAAGATATATTGTTTTGTCTTATAGAGTTATAGTCACTTAAATATATTAGGTTTTGATCAATTACTTATCTATAGTTATTTCCACTTTTTTGGATTTCTCTTTTGTGATCTCATAAAGCAAGACCTAAAAAAAGAGATATATATGTTTAGATATTTCCAAGAAAATTGCTTTAGTTCATCTTAACTATCTCTCGTGCACGTCCTTCTCAACTATCTCTTGCGCACATTCATCTTAACTATCTCTCGTGCATGTTTCCCTAGAAGCTACTGAACCGTGTGGGATTGGTACAACAATGAACAACAAATAGTTCTAGAATGAACATCAAGCATTCTGGAATGAACATCAGTAAAAAAAAGGAAAAATTAAAGTAAAACCACCAAAACAGTATCAAAAAGATCAATATGATCATAAATTAATCTTGACTCGATGGTGTGTTGTTAGGGCAACAAGGGGTCAAAGTTCGTATTATTAATCACTAAATTGATAGTTCGTATTATTAAGTCTTATATAGCTAAACGTTGGTATTATTAGAATCCAATTTCCCAATTATGCAAGGTAGGTATTGTAATTTGAAAATCAATGAAAAAAATTAGTAAATTAGATTAGATTGAATTAAGAATAAAAGGAACATACCTTAGTAGACAAAATTGAAGCCAACCATTGAAAGAATAATTGCAAGGCATAGTACATATGATTATAGAAATGAGAGGCCAATCATATTTAGTAATGATGTGCCTAATACCAAAAACTTGAAAAAGTAAAAGTATTAGGTTTTTTAATAGCGTGGGAAAAAAAAAGTAAAGGAAAATGGTCCCTTTTATTAGTTAGTGCGATCAATATCTTGAATTTTCAAGTGCCTTAAAGATATCCCTATTCCCTAGCTAGCTAGGCCTAGAGTCTTTGGTATATATGTAATCAAGTTAGCTGGAAGTATCTTTGTTAATCATGGTGGGAAGTGGGAAGGAGTATTCAAGCCTCAAATTGCGATTCCTAAAGGTAATGGCCATCATTATTTCATCAGATTTTCATTATTCTTCATTCCCCACATTATAGTATATGATATGATATTTGTACTAGGATTCAATGGAGAGTAGAGTTGAAGAATTCGGCCACTACCTGTAGGCTAGGTCATAAATATTATATCATGGAAGGGTGATTATGTTGTTCAAGTTTAGGTTGATTGAAATGTGTATGACAAGACATTTTTTGTGGGTAGTGCTTGTTCTTTTCCATTTCAAATCCTAATAATTTTGTGCTTTTATCAAATTTCTCCATGTGAAAATCTTACCATTTATCTCAAGAAGTTCATGTGGATGATAATCATACAATTATGAGATTCATGCCTTTTATTTTTAGCATCAATATCAATTGAAACTAGTCTCCCGGCCTTTCTCCTCCCCCCATCCTATACACTTTGTTTTGTAATGGATTTATCAAGTAGAAAATTTGAATTTGCGTACATTTCACTGCACTGAAAACAAATTTAATTGACCAAATGTAAAAATAGACTTGAAAAAAAAAAAACAAACCAAGGGACCCTAAAAACACCCACCTAACCCCCTCCCTCGCGGAAAAAAAAAAATTCGAGGTTTTAAACACAATTTCTAAATTTTAACATGAAATAAATCAAACTGGAAAAAAAATTCAAATTGTTAAGGGAGAATCTCTTAATTTAATCTGTTTATAAAATACTCCGTAAATTGTAATGAAATAAGAAGAAATTCGGTGTGGACCGAGTCAAAAGAAATCAATGAAAGCTAAGACAAAGGAGAAATAATTAATGTGGGAAACCGAATAACTCAGAGAAAAACCTACAGACATGATAGTTAGGAAAAATCCACTATGGAGAAAATGGAGTACGAAGGTGATCACAATCACAATGTGTAATTTGTTCCATATTAGAGGACAAACTCTCTCTAAACCTACTTTCTAAATTTTAACATGAAATAAACCAAACTGGAAAAAAAAAATTCAAATTGTTAAGGGAGAATCTCTTAATTTAATCTGTTTATAAAATACTCCGTAAATTGTAATGAAATAAGCCAAAATTCGGTGTGGACCGAGTCAAAAGAAATCAATGAAAGCTAAGACAAAGGAGAAATAATTAATGTGGGAAATCGAATAACTCAGAGAAAAACCTACAGACATGATAGTTAGGAAAAATCCACTATGGAGAAAATGGAATACAAAGGTGGAATAATTAAGTTACTAAGGAACCCCTAACAATTCTCTAAAGCACACCACAAGAAGCATAAAAGTCTTCATCAACTTGGATATTTATAGAAGGGATATCCTTGGTGCCCAAACAACAACCAAATCTAAAACAAATTAGGAAACCAAATAAATAAGGAAACTCAAAAAATAATTTCTCAATAAAATCACGAAACAAAATCAAGATCATATCATTATATATTAATAATGATATTTTTTTATGATAATTTTTCGGAGCCTCTTACCAAACTCCACCTTGGACCAAAAATCCAACATCTCGATCGCCGCCGCCATCATGCCCCTTTGCGAAGCATAAACTCGAAGGATTATCAGCAACTTTGGACACAACTTAGTTTGAGAAATGCTCAAACTTACTAATAAGTAATTTTTTGTTGAACATGTCTTCAGGATTGTCATTTATATGAACCTTCTTCACAACTATTTCACCAAATGCAATAGTGTCGCGGATAAAGTGATGCTTCATGCTAATATGCTTGGTTTTGGTTTTGGAATGATACGAATCATTTTGGATCAAGTGAATATCACTTTGACTATCAGAATAAACACAAGTAATATTGTGTGCAATTCCAAGCTCAATAAGAAGACCATGAAGCTAACTAGTGATGGAAGTATGACTGGTCTTCCATCATGTCTTCACGGAACCTTGAAGCGATGTAAAGAATACAAGAAAATGATAGAAATTCAGCAAGACACAGAACCAGAACAACAACCCAGACAACCAGAATATTGTCCAACTTCTAGTATCCATATCTCCTCTACCAAGCATCGGAATGAGGTCCATAAACACTCCTTAGAATGGATGATGTTATATATCCAACAAATCAAGTCATTATATAGGACGACGTGCCTTGTCCTCCTGCTTTCTCGGATTTTTGTGGGGATAGGTGGAGCCTCGTTGAACAAACATGAGGGTTATATTAGGCTTAGGGGAGCCCCCGGTCCAAGTAAACTCTTAACATTCCCGAGTTGGATGCTATTTGCAATTGTTGATGTGGATGAGTTCTCGATTTTGTTAACGGATGGGTCTCGCTCAAGTGTGCTGAGAACGAGCTTCGAAATACCAAATCTCATACTTGCACTAAATGCACTGGCAGTATGGGAGGATGAAAAATGGTGGCAAAAGAGGGTAAGTCTGATGATAGCAAGACGGGTTCGTGGAGGTACTTGGCGAAAAGGGAGATGATAGTAAGTACATAGGTCGATTAAGGCAGTAGTCTCTCATGATGGACCTTGTGGAAGGATGATAAAGGTTGAATCTGGGCATGTCATGATTGGAAGATAACCATATTTGAGCTAAGGCTAGAGAAGAGGTGGGTGAATGGTCGAGATGGACTCCAAGTCTGACAAAAAGAAGTTTGGGGATTTATGATGGCGGAAATGTGCAAGAACTTCAGAATTCAAGTTTCTTCTCCTTTTGCCTAATGTGCTCTAATGGGTTTTCAAGCTAGTCTCTCTTATTCTCTTGCTCTCCTTTTGCCTAGCCTATCTTGTTCTCTTAATCTCTTTTTTGAGGTATGCTTGAGGATAGTTATGAAGGCTTAAAGGTTTGGTGAGCTTTATGAATGCGATGGCATGGTGACAATGTGAAGGCTTGGGGCATAAAGTTAGAGAGCAATTTTGAAGGTTTATGAGGATATTTTTAGTGTAGGTGGCTATTAGCTCCGACTCCAGTTTCTCATCCTCCTTTTTCTCTTTTTTTTTTTTCCTTTTTTCCTTTCACGCTTTTTTATTCATTTCCTTTTTTTTGTTGGTATGCTTCAAGATATGGACCATCCAAACGGGTTGTATTCTCTCAGCAACGATTTTCCCATATGCAAACAAAGTGCTTAAGGGACATGAGTGTCGTACCCCTCATGCCGACCCATGTAAGTGGACCAACTAGGAACTCTTTTTTTTTTATCTTTTCCTTTTTTTTTTGCTTTCTTCTCTTTTTTTCGACTTTCTTCTGCATGGGGTTGACTAGTGTTTGCCTTTCCGATGACTTTAGTCACAACACATCTTTCAGCGTTGGGGTAGGTAGAAAATGGTCCGAAGAAGAATGTATCGGGTTAGTGAAGGCTAAGGGTTTTCAGAGGGTGACCATTGTAGGTGATGCATAGATGGATGATTTAGTGAGGATGGTAACAAGTAGGGACATATGTTGTGGGTGAATGGCAAGGTAACAGGTGATACAGATGACAACATGGGTTGCGAGGTGGTCGCGCCCTATCTTAGGCACATTTGATTCAAGCTGTAGGTCTCAGGGCACAGAGATGTCCACTTTCAAGATATTGGTGGTTTTCGTCTTCTCTCCTTTTTCCTGGCCTGCTTGATGAATGCAAACTCACTTCTCCCTTTTTTGTTTATTGTTCTTTTTCTCTCCTTTTTTTTAAATTTTAAACCCTGGACTCATGGGGTGCTGAATATGATGAGTGGAAGAGTATATGAGGGTAATGATAGATGGATACGTCTAACATGGATTTCAAGGCTAATGAATGGGTGAAGGAGCTTTTGAACTCAAGTTAAGAGTGCAAGTACGAGATTCTCAAACAATCACAATCAAACATATGCATCTTATCCAATTCAAAAGACGAGCACATCAAGTACTAACTCAGTAAAAAAACTTTGGTTCTAAACACGACAACCCTAGCTATTCTATGACATTGTGGGCTCTACTTCGGCGTTAGAGGACTAGATCAGCGTTGGATGAAATTAGTCTAAACAGTTTTAGGAGGATTGCTAAAAATGTTAGTTGCCCTTCTATTGAAGTTAGATCCTAGTTTTGAGAAGTTCTTCTCGCTGTTCATGGCCTCCAACTGCACACTGATGTCTTTCAAGTAATCGAAGTCTTTGATCACATGATAGCCTAAGTGAGAAGCTAGGATACTTTTGAGACTCTATTTAATGGTGGGTAGCTGTAGACGCAAGGAGATAGTTTCATCGGCGTGAGACAACTTGGTGTGCCATCTTTTAAAGTAATCTAGAAAAGACTCATCCTCCTTTTGATTAATGGCGATAAGGTCATCAACTGTGGCATGCTTTTTCTAGATACGGCTGTAATGATTGATTAAGGCCTTAAATAGCTCTTTCTAATTGGCCTTGATATAAGCTGTTAGTGCATGGTAACTGTAGAGTACATGCCAACGTCGATTTTGTTGAGGGGTGTTAGTCTCATGAACTCCTTAATACGGTGAGTAGGGTTCTCAAACGGTTTGAACCTGATATTTGGCTCTTCGATCTTGTCAACCACCTTCATGATCGGATGTGTGGGTGAAGGAACATCCGGGCGACCTATATTTGGGTCAAAATTGAGTCCAGAAATTGAAAAAGGATAAATACTATGTCCAAATCAAACCAGTCTATGTCAAAATTAGGATAAAAAAATGTATGATCGTACAGGGTCGGACAAAATTTTGCTAACCATGTAGCAAATACAAAATTTACTTCACACAATCTCACTACTTTCCAGTTCAACTTAAATTCATATCTAATATGCAGTGTAACTGATCAAAACGATAGAACCGTAAACACAGGAGAGAGAGAGAGAGAGAGAGAGAGCAGGGGGGAGGGGGTTAGATATATTAGGCTCAAGAACTCAGCATCAAGAAAAATATATATCCATTACAGTAAAATAGGTGGTAATATAAATCATTAACTTTGAGAAGTTGTGAAAATAAGTTAGCCTAGCAAAGCTTCATTTATATACAAGTGTTTTAAACTTCTGATGCTTATGCCAGAATCCAGTTCCTACATTCAAGGACAAAAAAAGCAAACTTCGACTCATCACACACACTCGATCTATTTCTACCAGACTATGAGTCGTGCATAAGATAGTCTTGCATAATACTGCATGCTTACAAGGTCGGTCCCCTTCAACAAAATGCGAACGACATAAAGGAAAAGAAGAGCGGTTATGGATTTCAACTTGCCTTCTAAACCAGAAATAGTTTGAAATGATTTAATATTCGTTGATCTTTGTGATGGCCTGCAACATGCGATCCATTAATTATTTTTGGTTGTTGAACCTTTTCTCAATCTTTTGATCTTGCTCAAGAGAGCTAATAAAGACCATGCCTTACATTTTGGTGTACATGTCCTCAAGTTGCTAGACGATGTTGGGTACAGAAGTAGCAACTTGGACGGGGACCTCTTGAAATTGTGCTTTTGCCATTATGGTCAAGCGGGTCAACGATCAAGTTGTCAAGGGATGTAGTCCAAGTTTGGAATGGGTCGTCTGGTGCGTAGATCTCTGATGCGAGCTCAATGGAAATCTCCTATATTGCCTGTATGGAAATTTGTTTGTGATTGATAATTGACTCTAACATTGACTATTCGATGCATGCATGCCTTATAGGACCTATATAGGACCCTAATACATGGACTCGACATCTACATGCTGACACAAGGATGACTCACCCACTTTGGGAGTGCATGGCCTAACTCTATGTGGACCTAATATGATGTTGTACAACAAGAACACCCATTGGGTCCCTACTCGAATCGAGTCACGATGGGCTTTATATCTTTTTTTTGACATTTTTTTTGTGACACATTTTTTACACATATTTTTTGACACCATTTTTTAGCTCGTTTTTCACGGGCTCAGATCCGAGTAAAGATACAATAGGCATTCGGACACAGGGACATTATAAAGGATCAGACATAACTAAGAACGTATATCCCAGACTTAGGAATCCGAATTGGGTGGCCCAGCAGGAACTATTTGGCTAAAACTTGCCTATGGCCGTTTGGCCTATAGTCCTTACATGTAGCCACACAATTGGGCGTTTTTGGTCCGAAATGACCCTGGGAAAAAACATAAGCCAACGACAATAGTGCCTTTTTGGGCTTCATTTCTTGGGTCATTTAGGTGACTCTATGCAGGTTATTGCAATACCTGACACAAAAATGGCTGACTCAATTTTTTTTTCTTTTTTTTAATTTCTTTTTACAGAAAAGATACGAGCATATAACATACATGTGTGGGATTAACATAACCAAGGATATAGGTTATGGATCACTAGGTTCAACATAAGATGTGGTAGCACATGCTCTATCCTCAGTGCACTTCATGACCGGCCCATAACGAATTTAGAGTTAATTACATTTACCCTACTTGACATATGTGGTAATAATTTTTGCACACCCGACATTTGGGAAATAATTTTTACCCTACCTGATATTTAGTGAAAGTGATTTTTAGTGTTAGAATCCGGTAACTTGTCATCGGAAATGGAAAAATACAATAATACCTCTATATCACTATGTGAAATTACGATGCTGCCCTTTAATTTGAGAAGAAAAAGACTATGTTGGAGAGTAGAAGACAGACATGGTGGTTTGGGAGGGGTTAGGTTTTCATTTTCTGTATGGGGGGGGGGGGGGAAGGAATTAGTGGAGTGGTTGGGTTTTAAAATGCCATGACAATTAGTACTAAGGGTACAAAAGTCATTTCACATTTAATTGAAAGTCAAAGGAAATAATAACAAGGGTATAAAGGTCACTTCATATTTATTTTTTTACAGTGCACTGGAAAAGTCAATAAAAAATCAATTATAACATACCTGAGGGGCTTTAAATTTATGACCACTTAAATGTCAGGTAGGGTGAAAATTATTTCTCAAATGTCGGGTGTGCAAAAATTATTACCGCATAAGTGAGGTAGGGTAAATGTAATTAACTCAACGAATTTATAGGTAAATTGTGGGATGTGTTGCTCCTTGGACTTCAAGGAAGCCTCAGAGTGTAACATGGGTGAGAGGAGAGACTAAATGCTTGGAGAAGTAGAGTGCATTACAAGTAGTGGTCGCCCGCTCTTGGGATAATTCCCAAGTTAATCCTAAACCAACGCAACTTTCTCCTTTTTTACAATTTCATTAAAAATCAATTTTTTTTAAAGTTTTACCCTCTTTTTAAGTTTAATCCTCAATGGAGTCCCCAATCTGTAGACCTTGAAAAACTGACCGACTTTTCGTGCGGTGCTACTTGGTATGATTGGGAGCCAACTAAGTTGCTTAATCTTTAAGTAAGGATGCTTGTGCTTTAAGAAAGGTTTAACGATTCTTAAGGACCATAAACTTGTAAATTCCCTTTGGACAATCACTTCGGTTTGAAATAACGAATCTTAATAGTTGCTCCAGGATTACTACGCAAATGCCATGGAAGATAAAGGTGGGTCACTATACTGACCCAATAGGCCAAACGATCATACGTGGGCCAGGCTAGTGATTCTATGAACATTGACCTAGAAAAATGGCTAGAAACAGGAATATAGACGTTTGGCCTTACTCTTGTTTCTACCCATTTTCTGGGAAACGGGGCCAGAAACAAGACTATGGCTGTTTGGCCTTGCTTCTGTTTCTGCCCATTTTTTATTCTTTTGGCCCTCATGCTTCCATACCTGAGGTTTATATAAGATTAGTTAAATTAAATAGATAGTAAGAATCACAAACTAAATTATGCAAGTTATGGTAAAAGGAGTCGCCCGTTGATTTTATGGAAATAAACGAACGGTCGCTAACTAGCGACCGATTAATGAACGGTCGTTCAGCACAGCGACCGTTTATGAACGGTCGTTAAATAGCGACCGTTCAAATGAACGGTCGCTCGGTTCCACAAATGAACGGTCGCCCGCCCCCAGAACGACCGTTCAAGCTAAATTGTGACCGTTCATAACGGTCTTATTTTTGTTACCATGTTGTAGTGAAATAAACATGAATTCCGAGTCCGGGGGTAAGGCTACGAGTCCAAGAGTTAGAAAGCTCTCGGACTCGCCTCTTCGAAAGTAGACTCTACGAAAATCGATTTGAAATGAAAGAGAACCGAGAGAAGTTTTTAAAAAGTTCACAACGTAATATCCATGACATGCAAATGTAAAGACTAATTTGTCCAAAATAATGTACAAGCATAATATAAAAAGGGATTACATTATTACAAGATGATAAACAAATATTCTAATCTTGCTTAAAGACTTATCATGCAAAATGTTAGGTGGGATGGGAGAAACCTGAGGTCAATATGTCAAAATCCTTTTAGTTTTGATGCAACGATAATACAAATGCCTTTTGTATTTGTGAGAATGGTTAGAGATGAGCAGGGATCCTTGAATGATCTTGATTGGTTCCGAATTGTGTAATGAAGGGGGGGGGGTATTTATAGGTGATGTGAGAGATGGATGAAGATGGAAACCAAAAGACACATCCCACCTTTCTCTCCTCCATTTTCTCCCCAAAGGTTGTTTGGCCTTGATCCATACGTGGCGCGATTAGGTGACCACATGGATCATGTGATTGTGTTGGGTGAGTGAAGGTACAGATTGATGACGTGGCAGAATGGATAGGTTGTTTGGCCTTACTTGGTGTTTGCATCTCACAGATCGCTAACTGTGCTGATTAGTGACGTGGCAGACCCTGAAGTTGGAATATGGTCGTTTGGCCATAAAAAGAAATCAGGCCAATGAGACTTGTGGAAATAATGAGATTCAAAAGGGTGAGTACATTTATGTGGAAAGGGTGGAAAATGAGAGTTTTTGACGTGGAAATGATGGGAAATGAGAGGATTTTTACAAGAGGCTTAGAAATGGAAATGAACGGATTATTTTTTGGAGATTGAGGATGCGTGATATGTGCACAACCTGACTTGCGTCCTAGTCTAGATAATAAAAAGTTACAATATAAAAAACTAGGAGAAAATCTAGTGTCTACACCTACATTGTATAACTAGAATTGACCTTAGGAACTTAGTTATAGTTTTAGTCTGCATAGTAGCTCAATAGGCCAAAAATAACTCAGTCCAAAAGGATAAGCGCCTCTTTACGCGAAATCGTCATCTACAGATTACGACATATACAGTTCAGCGGATAACCAACTGGTTACGCTATATAGGTTGGATTACTTTTCACACGACCCGTCGTGATACTTTGCATCCTTTATAATACCCATTTCCCCTTGACCTCTTGTCTGGTTTCAAATAAAGACCTAAGGCCGAAAGGTTTTAAACAACTTAACGTGTGTAGACATCGGGTATTGGTACATAAATATATAGCATAAACTATATAGTACGAGGTAGAAATAAAGAAGAAGAGGCCGAATAATAAAGCGTAAATACATGCACTTTACAAGTGCAAGTTCGCGTTAAAGACACATGCATGATCACATGTGAAGTTTAGCAAGCTACATGCACACTTTTACGTACAAGAATAAGCTGTGCAAGCCATGCAAAGTTACGTAAAACATATGCAAGGAAGTCTCAAGTTCGAAACCTCACAAAAGTACCTCAAAAACACTCCATAAAGCTCATAAAATGTAATTGTGGTCCATAGTGTGAACAACCAACTCACTAGGCAAATACATTCACACCTTGCCGACCAAGAATGCATGAATGGCAATCAAATACATTTCTCCCCAGTCTGAAGGCCAATCAGACTTTAGCTCTGTCCACACTAGATTCATTCACATGGACGTTGTCGACCACCCACAAACACCCCCATGCACCTAGTAATCTGTGCCGAGGTTGACTACGAATTGCACGTAATTGAAGGTGAGTGTATGTGCATGTACTTACCAAGCCTCCTAAAACCTATAAATACTACTCCTCTCAAAGCCAAACTCACTCAATCCTTACTCAGAAACTCATTCATTCATTCTTCATCCCATCTCACTAAATCCTCACTCACCAACTCATTCACTCATTCTTCATCTCATCTCATTCTATTCTCTCTCATTCTCCATCCTCTTATTCTCCATTCTTATATCATCTCTAAGTCTCTCATTCTCATTATCATCTTCATTTCTCCATCATCCTAAACCATTAATCTCAAACCCTACTCCACAAATCCTTATTCTTACCTAAACTCCATCAAAAACACCACAAAAAGTCTCACATAAATCCCACCAAAAACCTCACAAAAAGCCACATTTTCTACCATCTTTTTACTCTATTTTCCATCAACTTTTGATACTATTTTGGCATATTCAAGAGGAGTGTTCAAAGGATACTGCAAGGAGGAGCTATAAGCTACTATAAAGGCTAGGCAAGGATTCTTCTTCCAAAGGCGCAATGTAAGCTTTATGTGTTTCTTTCTTATGTAAATAAAGTGTATATGTTGTAATTCTTTTAATCATTTTGCATGTTGAATGATGTAATTTTATAAAGTTCTTATTTATCTCCCTTCCAAACTTTATCAAATGCACACTTATAACTTTTAGTAGAGTCTTTCCTTTTGTGAGAGGCGAACTCAAAAGGTTCCTACCTTTCGAGTTCGTAACCTTACCCCCGAATCCATTCTTGGTTTCATAGGTGGAGTCTTTTTTTGTTTTCTTTTCGGTTTTGTCTTGGCTTTTCACTTAAAAAAGTCAGGTGGCGACTCCTTTTCGAAATAAAATACATCTGGATTGGCTAAACTATGTTTAACACGGTTTTATAATATACTGATACAACTTTGAGGTGACAGGGTATTATTTATAAATAATATTTGCCTAAATTGCTTTCTTCCTAAAGGTTTAATTTAATGATTCATGAGATGCACAAAGGAAAGGGAAAGTAATTTTACAACTATTATTCATGAAATGTACCATTAATACTTAAAGAGGTTTTTAAAGTTAAACCCAACACAAACCCCAATTCCGTCCTGCGGGTGTTTAGAAATCTGAACGACAAGAAAAATGTCCAACACGTGACTTGGTTTAGTAGGGGCCCGATAAGTGGTCATTTCCCAATTTCTTGCATCGTCTTATGTATTGCATTCATGTCGAGTCTGCATAGAGTCAACCCTTATTAGGATCATTTACCCGACCTTCTACCTGAGACTTGAGCTGTAAGTGGAGGCCCGATAGATAATCCTTTGTTCCGATTGTAAGATCATATTGAAACAGAGTCATCATGCAAGCCCAAAATGTAGGTGACTAAAAAAAAGTCTAAGTCGTCATGCAAGTCTAATAGTGTAAGGTAAGCCAAAAAAAGAAAAAAGCAAACCTATAGTTAGCATATAGGAGTTGAGTCTACACTAGAAAGTCCAATGTCATGTCATGGCATCTCTTCTGAACCTTTAAATTTCCATATAGTCATAATAAAGTTAGCCGTCCGAGCTCGCATCCGTGATCTAATCTCAGGAAGAATCATTCGCAACCCGACCTATATCTATCCACCATAAACCGACACTCATTGAAATTTGCAGTACACTATGTCGGACGCCGATATCCCGAAATCTTCCTGCCATAAACTCTTGTAACTTTCAAGGATTTGGATGCACTATTTGATAAGATAATGAATCTAATAAGCCATACATCCTAGGAGTAGGGAGCTCAAGAAGCTCAAAGATTAGATCAAGAACAACAAACTAGGAATTGCATCATGGACATTGTTCAGTTGGTGGGTAAGCATATTGGCTTCAACCTCTTCATTGAAGATAGTGATAATGATGAAGAGAAG
Organism: Portulaca oleracea; assembly: GCA_029582165.1. Lineage (NCBI taxonomy): Eukaryota > Viridiplantae > Streptophyta > Magnoliopsida > Caryophyllales > Portulacaceae > Portulaca > Portulaca oleracea. The sequence continues at coordinate 3,745,256 of CM055878.1, read as the reverse complement.
GTTCCCCTTGAATTTCCTAAACACGCCCCTAAACAAAAAGGGAAACTGAAGATATAGGACAATCCCATCTGCAAACCTCGCAGGGGGATATCCATTCCTTTTGCTCAAGAAGACTCCTTAGCATGCATCTCCAAGGCATAGCCTAAGGTTGAGGCATTACCTCCTTTATTCTTATCTATGCTTGAGAACTATGAGAGCACTAAGACTAAGCAAATTAAGGCTAGCATCGCCGAAATGCAACAGGTAGTAAGCCAAAGTTGCTATCATTGCTAGCAAACTGACTACCTTTGAGCCAGTTATCATGTCCTTCACCAAGATCCCTGAAAAGTTGGACATCCCTGTCCCAAAATTTGCTTCTTCCTAGAAGCCTACACACCACGTATGGGAGTTTCTAAGGACTGTGCCAATCAAAGGCATAGAGACAGAACACTACACCATTGTGTTTTTGTCCACTTTCAATAGGGAAGCTAAGGAATGGTACTACACCTTTCCCCTCGAAACCAGGACCAATAGGGATGCACTGCATAAGGCTCAACACTTCACCACTGTACAAAAGAAGAAGGCAACCTTAGGGGACCTAATGACCTTCAAACAAAGGCAGGATGAGCCCTTCCAGGATTATTTTGAAAGGGGCTATGCTATCTGATAAGTGATTATTTTATCGTATTTATTAGGGCTTAAACATGTATATTCCATGCTTTTATTACATTAAATTCTATGTTTTTATACCGAATTCTGTGATTTCTTCACTTGGTTGCGAGATTGGTGCGTTTTGTAGGGATCATCGGAAATTCACTCAAAAGCATGAAGAATTGGAGGGAAAATGGAGAAAAATGAGAAGAAACTAGAAAGTGAGTTGAGGGAAATAAGAAATGAAAGAAGATGTGGCCTATCTACATGTCCCGACCAAATCTTAGGCGGAGAAGGCGCACGCTGCCAGCGCCTCTGGCAGAAAGCCATAAGCTGAAGAAAACTCCAGACGTTGACAGAGTTAAGGCTCACGCTACCAGTGTCCATCCACGGGAAAAAAAGGGGCGGAGGGGCCAGACGCGACCAGCGCCTCATAGGACGCTGCTAGCCTCTGGTGCCCTAGCCAAAAGTTATAAAAGGGCCTCCGCCCCGCCGTTAAAAGAAGGACCGGAATATCAAGACTTTATTCCACGGTCTTTACAGTTTTTCTTAGTTTTAGGCAGTAATACTTTAGTTTAGATTTTTGTGAGAGTGATCGAAGGGGAGAAGAAGATTGAAACGGGTGATAACGAAGAGATCGAATCCGCCACTTCGAACACTCGGTTATATCTATTTACTTTATGTCTTTTAATTTGAATTCAGCTTTAATATTGCTAGTTTTCGTTAGTGTGAGTAGCTTAATCCCTTTGTTTGGGGGATGAACTTGATTTCTTTTGATTGATTATGAATGCAATCTCGGTTTGAAGTTTTCTTTTAATCGTTTATTAATCTTCATATGTCGTATGTTATAGTAATTGGTTGATCACCTTTTGCTTCGTTTCGATTCTTAATATCAGAATGAAAGTTTGTTACTTTGAATTGGAAAGACGAAGATTGAATAGGCATAGAAATAGTTAGAAATAATGGTTTCATGCTTAGGCTCGAGTTATATTCAATTCTTATCTTTGATTAGATTAAATATCAATGAAAATAGGCGTTTAGTTTAATTATTGCAACTCACCTCGGATCGAAAGATTGCTATGATAGGCCCTAGAAAGATTGTAGACCCCGAATCCTGAACACTTCTTTGCACCGGGATTGCTGATTGATTAATTGATTGACTAGAGTGGACTCCCCCAAACTCCTTTAATTATCTGGTAGAACATTAAAAATTATCGCTTTCTTAGTTTAAAATTTAGATTCACTATTCCTCAACCTTTTGACCGACCTAGCATCCTTTGTAGTGAACTACTTTAATGCTAGTTGAACATAAGTCCTTGAGAGACGACCTTGATATACCACTCTGACCCGTACACTTGCGAAAAGACGCTATCAAGTTTTTGGCGCCGTTGCCGGGGATTTGTTTCACCATCCGCCATTAAATGAAAGCACTTTGGTTGAGTAGGTTATTTTCTTTATTTTCTTTATCATTCTCGATTAAACTTGGTGTTCTTGTTTTTGTACTTTTTCACGTTTATGCAAAAAGACTTCTCTTTTGAATTCGACCTCGAGATCGAAGCACTTTGTGAAAGAGAAGAAAGAAAGCAAGATTGGAGAAAGAACCGCAACAGCAACAAGAACAGCGAGAAGAGCGAGAAGATGAGCAAGCTAAAAGCAAAGGAGAAGAGATGGCTAAACCACAACGAACTTTAGGGCAATTGTGATGCCCAACATCACTAACCCACAATCGGCCATCACTGTTCCCGCTGTTGCAGCACATGATTTCGAATTACGACTGATAACTGCTTTTCATGACTATGTTTTTAGGGGTTTTTGATAGTGAAATAGGGATAACTTTGATTATAAATCTTGATTTATACCCCCTATTTCTCTATTATGTTTGGTGTTGTTGTTTTTGATGAAAACTTGCAGATTTGGGAACAAAACACCAGCTTTGGGAACATTTCTGGCAGATTCCAGGACACCACGGGCCTCCAAATGTCAAGAAGAGACCGTGGCATGAATTTAGGACGAAACGGAACAAGACCTGGCGACTAGTAGCCACCACGGTCAGCCCGTGGGGAAGGCCATTGTTCAGTCATGTACGGACATGTGCAGACCGAGGCAGACTGCGTGTTTAGATCGGTTGTTTTCGCGAGTAAAAAAGCAAGGCAGCGACGGTTTTTCATTATTCAGTCAATATCTATCATTTGTTCCTTCATTCTTTGGCAGTCAAGAGAGAGAAAAAAAAACCCTAATAACCCCATCTACTCCTCAACTCTCCATGATGATTCAAGATTGATATCGATTCGAGGAGAAGCGAATATCAAGATTCGAGAGGAATTCATCGACGCTAGCGAGGAAGACTCCACCCCGGGGTCGAAAGACTCGACGGTTGTATTCTTCGTAGTTATCTTTCTTCTTTGATTTCATTCTTTGTTTTGAGAATCAATCATGATGTTTGGAACTTGTGTTATGTTTTCTTTGATGATGAGTGAGTAGTTTTCTTGAATTCTAGGGTTTTGCAACCCGAAACAATGTAGTTTGATTGATTGTTATTAGCTTGTGCATGAATTCTCGTTTTGAATCAATAGAAGGTTGTGTTTTCCATGTTTATGAGTGTTCTTAAGGCCTGGAATATTTGTAAGTTTGAGATTAACCTAAGAAATACTGAAAGGTGAATTAGGGTAATCTGACTACCAACTGTCTACCTAGGTTTGCGAAAGTTGAGAAAGGAGTAGTGAACTAGGGAATCATTTGATAACTTGATTTTTTGAGACCTTCAATTCTGTTTAACTTAAAAGGCACACGAAAGTTGTTGATTAGGTTGTTTAGAATAATTCTATTTAGCATCAAAAGGGAGATAGAATTCAGAGGTTGTCGATTCTTGATTCATTCTAGAATGTATGATTGTGCAGGCTAGGTTTTAGTAATCGAACTCGTAGTTAGGTTAGCATCTCCCTAGAAATCTTTCTGTCTTGACTAGAACACTTTATTAATTTACTTGCATTCTTTAGTTTTAGTTTGTTTCCTAAACCTTTTCCAAAACCCAAAACCCGATTAGCTTAGCAATCGCGATAGAGATTAGTTTTTATGAGCTGCTTATTGAGTCCCTGCGGGATCGACCTTGACGTGCTACTACGTACACCGTGCGCTTGCGGCCCTGTCATCGACAATCGTTATCAACTTGGTGTCCATGAAACCGTTATATGGGTTAATAAGCGAGGATCCGAACCATCATCTGCACCTCTTCTGCCAAGCTTGCGACACTTTCAAAGTGAACAACGTTTCGGAAGATGCTATCAAACTGAGGCTCTTTCTGTTTTCACTTGAAGGAATATCATGGGAGTGGCTTGACTCGCTCCCACCCAACTCGATTACCATGTTCAACGATCTCGCCGACATGTTCTTGGTAAAATATTTTCCTCCCAGCAAGCTTACTAGCTTGAGGAATCAAATATCGACATTCACCCAAGAACCGGACGAGTCGCTCTATGAAGATTGGGAAAGATTCAAGGACATCCTATGTCAATGTCCTGTAGACACCGGATTTTGTATCGGGACAAGTGTACAAATCAAGCATATAACAAGCAAAGAGGCTAGCATCAAAAGGGCCTTCCTCAATCAAAAGCTACCGGGCGGACCCACCACAAAAAGCCTTCATTTTCCACCCTTTCCACATTTATATGCCCACCATTTCAAATCTCATTTTTTCCACAAATCTCGTTGGCCCCATTTCTTTTGATGAGAGTAAAATACACATCATAAGCTTTCCAACGCCTTTTGAATTACCTCAATCGGAGTTCAGATGAAAGAGTTATGGCCGTTCGAAGTTGCACTTAACCAGTTTTATAACCCAGGCGGGTTTTAACATTTTCCAGGCCCAGCAAGCGCGCCCCGGCCCAGGTGTCTCAAACCCCGCCTAGGTTTTGAGAAGAAGAGCGGAGCAACGTCGTTTGGCTCCACGTCACCGATCCGTGTGCTGATAATATCAAAACCCGCCTGGGTTTTAAGCATTTTATATAGCGCTAAAATCTGCATGCATGCGTGATCCCTTGATATTTGCCCCACATGGTTGACTTTTGCCCTTGACTTCCTATAACCCGCCTAGGTTATAGTCTTTGATGACTTGATTTGTGGGGTATGACCCCTATGGCTTCCCTCCAAAATCTTCATCCCTCACCTATAAATACCCCCCTCCATTCCATCTTTATTTCATCAACAACTACAATCTAATACACTTACTCTCCTCCCATTTCATCAACAATTCCCACCAACTACCATCATCAAAATACCCCCTCCATATCAACTACTATCAACAACTCTCACAAAAATCACCATCATTATACTCACATTCTATTACTCTCATTTCCATCATATTATACCTCCATTTTCTCAAAATCTTATCATCCACATCCACCTCTATTCCTCTCAGAATCACATTCATCACCTCCATAAAACCATCCATATACTACTCTTTTCTAGCCATTCACATCATCTCATCCGGGTTTCAAGTCAAGGGCAACTAAAAGGGGACTAAAGTCATCGCATCCGTCACCTTAAGCAAGGTTCGATTTCTTTGGTTCATTTTGTTATTATTATTCATGTTATTCCTTCTTTAATTCCCTTACTTGTACACATTTTGTAAAATGAAAATCGCATTGTTTTTATATTGCATGATTCGAATAATAATTCCGCGAAATTAATCAAACTTCTCCCTGCTCTTTTTCTTGTCAATGTTGATTTTAGTAGAGTTTGTTTTATAACAGGCGGATTCGAGAGTTCTTATAACTCTCGAATTCTTAACCTTACCCCCGAATCTAGAAATCGGGTTCGTAGACCGGAGTCTTTTCTTATTTTACGGTTTGTCGATTTCCTTAAATCGGCTGGCGACTCTTTTACATTTTATAAATCCGTTTAACTATTTAAAATGTTCGTTTATGCATGAAATAATTTAAATAAATAATTTAATTCATTTCCCCTCACTAATCTAAGATTGGACCTGAGGAAAATAGACCAGAAATTAATAAAACCTAGGCGGGTTTTATTAATTTCAATCCATTTTCTTCTGGCCCAGGGATGCAGACGGCCTGGCCCAGGATCTGCTAAAACCTAGGCGGGTTTTAGCATTTTCTGGTGGCCCGTCTGCTCCTCTTTGGGCTTGAATTTAGTGATTGGGCCGGAATTAAATTATTGTTAAATTAATTTGTGTAATTACGGATAATTTAAATAATAAAAACGGGTTTGTAAATAAATAAAGTTTCATCACCCCGAAAATGAATTTCGAAAATAAAAAATATCCTTATTTAAGGATTAAGAAACCTTAGTCGGCTCCCGATCGTTTAAGTAGCGCATCGCGGAAAAGGGTTACCTTTTTCCGGGTCCTACATGTCCTCAATATGGATTCGAACCTTGGGTTCCAATCCAGTTATTCTTCAACGGAGCGAACGAATTGACGAGAGGAAGCATCCTTTCAACAGCAGGAGGCAATATCATGGAGAAAACAGTACCTCGACTCACGCACTTGATTCAAAGATTGGCGGACAACTCTCGTTCGTGGTCAAAGCCCCGCCATAGAGCGGGAGTAAGCCAGATATTGATGCAATTTCTTTATTGACTACTAAGCTTGATACTTTAGTGAATAAAATAGACTACCTAGACTCACAAGCACCTACACTTTTACCTTGTGACACATGTCAATCGACTGGACATACTACGCTAGTTTGTCATATGAGGAAGGTCCATGATAACCAAACTCAGCAAGTTCATTATGTTGACTTAAACCCAGATGCATACCACTTGGGATATCGAGGCCCTCAACCTCAAAATCCTCCCCAAAACTCGAACTTAGAAACTATAATGGGGAATCTTGTGTCGAACCAATAGAGACAAGAAGAGACTATTAAGAACCTTTTAGAGCATGTAAAGACCCTAACTCACCAAAATGAAGAATTAGTGGCTCAAGTGTCTCGCCTAGACGATTTTTCTACTTCTACCATTGTAAATCAAAAAATTACTCGGAGGTACCTCAATATTTTAGGAAACTATTTTTCGGTACCCCAACTTTTCAAAACTCATTTTTAGGTACCCTTAATTTTTGGGTTAGTAATTATTTGGTGCTTTTCCGACCATCAATTTTATTAAGTGACCGAAATACCCTTATTCTTCTTCTTCAAGGGTATTTCTTCAAAACAGGAAGAACAAGGGTATTTCGGTCACTTAACCAAATTGATGACCAGAAAAACACCTAATAATTTCTAACCCAAAAATTAAGGGTACCCAAAATGAGTTTTGAAAAGTTAGGGTACCTGAAAAACATTTCACCAAAAGTTAGGGTACCTCCGAGTAATTTTTTGATGGTAAATGCATCAGGACACTGTAGTGCTTTGACTCTTAGGAGCGGAAAACAGTTAGACAAACCTAAACGAAAGCATCCTGAGAGCAATGTGTGCGAACCACACCTAACTGCTGACGATATTCATAGGGAACCTGAACCAGAAAAGGAGCTACCAGTAGAATCTACCACCTAAGTCAATGGGAAAGGACATAGCGACCCACCAGCTACTAATGAAAGAGTCTTTATACCTTCCATACCATACCCTCAAAGGCTAGCTAAGGCAAAACTCAAAAAAAAAATTCGGAAAGTTCTTAGAAATAATAAAGCAACTTCAGATCACTATCCCCTTTGATGAGGCAATCTCACTGAAAGAACCCTAGGGGGTGAATAGGGTTATAAAAATTTCTGCACAAATACTCATTGGTAAAGGACGTTAGGGTCTTAATCTTTTCAGATTAAGATTCAACTTTAGGTTAACAAAGTGAACTGAAATAAAGGACAATAAAGAGATAACTGAATAACCTCCTTTATTTTTGTGGAATAGAATGCTGACTGAATATGAACTTTCCTAAGGTAAGCGTCCTTAGGTTTACAAACGAACAGAGTGTCGAGCACTTCGAACAAGATTTCTAGGAAAACACACACCAACCACTGTTTTGGTGCAAACACTAATCGATCCTAAGTCCGTCTAGGAATCGATTACAAAAGCACAAATCAAAACCTAAGTCCGTTAAGGAATTGATTTCACTCAAACAAAATCCTCACAAAAAGCACTTCTTTCTACTTGGAGAAAGAACACAAAAATAGAGCACTCTCTATTTTTCACACACACCCGATTTCTTCCGTGGAATCTTTGAGTCTCTTCAATCAACAAGTCTTCTATTTATAAGTGCGTTGTATCAGCAGCATAGAGACGTTGGAGTTTGATTCTTCTTGATTCTTCCTTCTTCATGTTCTACCTTTCCTTCCAATTTGCTCTTGATTTGCTTTCCTTTTTGTGAGATTTCCGAAAATTGCAATCTAATCTTCCTTCCAATTTCTTGATCGATTGTTTCCACTAAATCAAGTAGTTGCAATCAATTAGCCTGGTTAGAAAAGGATAGAGAAGACAGATTTAAGTTTTCCAGAAAACTTCCTTGATCTTTTGTCTGCTCCTATTTGTCTTTCACGACAAAGCTTCTTGCCTTGGGTGAGCGTCCTTATGATGCCTTGGGTGAACGTCCTTATGATGCCTTAGGTGAATGTTCTTCTGCCTTCTTGAGATTTCTTTCTTAGCGCATCATATCTTTTCTGGCTATTCGAATTTTGGTTTTCATTCAAAACTGATCCAATCGCCAAGGTGATAAGCCGCAAGTGCACGGGTGAAATTGTAGCATAAATCAAGGTCGTTCCCACAGAGACTTTTCCTTTCAACGCACTGAACTAGCCTCCTAGTTGATCGCTAAGTCGATCCGGTTTTTGTTTTGAATCAACTAAATCTAATTCTAATCACAATCAAGGTCTAAACAAACGAATATTCACTAAACTTTTCTGATTTAATCAAGGTAAAAAGGCGTTCAGGGGATGAAACCTAAGTCAAATAAGGAATCAACGATGTGGATTGAACTTTCATTTCATTAATTTGCACAATCAAGGTTCGATAATCGCATAGAACACTTCGCAATGAGATTTTTTCACTAGAGCGAATTGCCAAGACTAACCAAGCACCTACTTTCGTGGTTATTTCAATTTAGTCAAGGTTAAAGAATTAATTATCTCAAGAACCCTAATTAAAACTTCTATGTCTAGATAATTTTAACTAGTTCAATCTAGGTTTTCGGGAAATCAAACTTCTCCTTTCGGTTTCATTCAACAACCTATTAACTTGCAATTGGTGATCAAGCAAAAGCAATAACGATTCAATTCAAAGACCAAATAGATTGAAACAAACTAAATTCATGATAATTCAATCCAACAAAGTCAATTCATCAAGCAACTTCAAAGGTTCATCCCCTAAAATAAAAGAACTACTCACAATTCATGATTGAAACTACAAAGCAATTGAAATCTATTCTAGAAAGCATATGAAAATCTATGAGAGAATGAGAAATAAACCCAAGTGAAGAACAAACTTGGTAGGAATCAACAATGGAGGACTTTTGCTCCTCCACTTCAAAGTATGTTCAAATTGCTCCTCGATCTTCAATCTTATCTCAATATTCAATGATGGAATGGAATATGGATGATTAATGATATGATTAGGGCATGAAATGGATGATGGTCGATGATTATTCCCTCTACTCGGCCGAAAATCAGCATAATATAGGCAAATATCAACTCAAAAACGCCGAAAATGAAAAGACAGGAGAGACACGGACCGTGCTAGGGTAGGCACGGACCGTGCCCCATATGACACGGACCGTGCTTCCTGTGACACGACCGCGTGTGGCATCGCTTGTATTTTCTCACGTTACAGACACGACCGACCGTGCCCTTCCCGGGGCACGTGTCACCGCTTTTTCAGGCCTAGGAGTACTTTGGGCCATTGTTTGGGATTGGGTGATCCAACATCTCACTTCTTGATCCTTTAAGCTCATAACTTGGATCTACACTTGCTTTTTGGGCTCGGTTTACATCGATTCTTCACAAATTCCCTACAAAACTCACCAAACTCCAAACCAAGTGTAATATGGGAAATTCGGGTATAAAATAACATAATCAAATCAAATATTCCCCAAATTCTCATCCAAACAACCAAGTTCTCATATATACAAGAAGTACTTATCAAAATCCCCCATGCTTAGTCCTTGCTTGTCCCTAAGCAAGTCCAAACTCAAAAGAAAAGGCAAAGAAAGAAAATAAAAGAAAATGAAAGAAACCGACAAAAGACTCAAAGAACTCAAAGCAAAATAAAAAGAAAACTCAAAAGTAAAAATAATAAAACGAAAATCTTATTTAATTACAACTCCTAAGAATGGCATCGATAGGAAATTCAATCAACCCAATCTAATCTAAAATATAGCCCAAGAGTGAAAAAGAAGCCAATTTACACAAGTAACTGAAGACAAATTATTCAAGAATGGTACTCATCAAGTTCAACCAATCACCCTTAATCACCAAATGAGATAAGAAGGCACATGTTAAGCATGAAACTAGGTAAGAATGAAGAGCAAACTCACTTTCTGGGAATGTGGAAACACTCCTCTCATGTGTTTAAATATAAAAAAATCATTGAAAGTTCGCTCAAACACTCAAACCAAAGCCACAACCAACCACGTACTTGCTAAGAATCTCAACTCTCCACCGCAATTTGCAAAGCAACAATGACAATCAAGAGGACTTTCAAGGGTTCTAACGGGGCTAGGGTTAAGGATAAGGAGTGGATAATATTTGGGAATTGTGGAGCTAAAAGCCAAAGCTTGAAATTATTTCGCACCAATTCAACATACATTCACTCTCACCACTTAAAATCAATCCAAATCAACCCCACAAACAATTGGAAACTTGCCTCAAAACAAAAGAAACACAATGTCAAACACTTTGTTCTTTTTTTCTTCTTTTTTCCGGAATTCTCCGATTTTTTTCTTTTTTTTCACACTTTTTCTATATTTTCTGTTTTTTTTTCTCTTTTTCTCTTTTTTTTCTTTGAATAAAACACACACACAAACAAACAAACTCACACTTATATACAACTCACTAGGCAAGTTCCAACTCTACCCAACAAATTCAATGTACATAATTTGGGGAATCAAATCAATATTTACAACTCAAACCAATCCCCATCACAAACCAAACCACCAAAGTAACTATAATCAACCCAACTTCATACTCAACACATTTCAAGCAATGGCTTAAGGGTAGGAAATATATAATCGGCCAAGGCTTATAATATAGGTTCAAGAAAAGAAATGGTCAAGGCAAGAAAGGGGCTAACTACGGATTTTCTGATGTAAACGGGTGGTCAAGGTCATGAGTTCAATTCCTAATGCCTCTATCATCTTGTCAATGTACAACGCATAGCAATTTCAAGGAGATGCAAAGAAAATGAAGGAGGATGCCACAATGGTGAGTCACTCATGGAAATAAGACTAATAAAAATGATTAGTCTTTTCTTTAAGGCTTATGTGGACTCACGGGTAGCACTCAACAATCATTACCCAGTTTGAAAGATATGCATATGCACAACTCACTCTTAAAAATAGTGACAAAGGTAATCGATCTCATTATCCTAGCACAATTCTCACAACATTTAGCTTCACAACTCGTGTCAATTCACAGTCTTTCACAAACGGGCTATACAAGATCAAACCAAGTCAAAAGAAAACTGTCTCGCCAAATCCTATATCAAACAGTCATTTTTTAATTTTTTTCTATTTTTTTTTTAAAAAAAAACTTTTTACAAGACTAAAGATGAAAATAAGAAAATAAGAAAACGAAAACAACCTACGAAAAGAAGAAATTAAAAACTACAAGAAAATCTAGAAAACAAAGAAAATAAAAACAAAAGAAAAAGAAAAAGACTCAAAACACACATATCTACAAAAATTTACACAAATCCCCCCATGCTTGAACCGAGCATTAGCCGCAATGCGAAACATCACCCGAGAAGCAAAGGAAGAAAACACAAAGAGGTCACAAAGAGGTAATCATGGAGGTGGAGGAGGGGTTGGGTTGCATGTATGGTTAAGCTGCCAATCACGAACGGATCGCATCAAGGCAAGCATCTCATCTTGACTACGCTCAATCCTACCCTGGGAGTCTCGAAGGGCTTGAAACTCAAGCTCACAATAAATTTGGAGGTCGTTAAGCCTCTCTTCAAGTGTAGGCTGACCATCACCCTCATCACTCTGCTCATCACTGCTACTGTCACCACTCTCTCCACCCTCTCGGATGGCTAGTGGAGCCTCAAAATCGGGCTGGTTTGGGTCCATGGGAGGGAGAAAGAGGATGTTAGGGACATGTTGGATGGACACATGGTCATGGGGAAGCCGCATCAACTCATTGTTAGGGTACCGCCACAAAACAGCAGTCCCGTCCAATGTACACATTTTCATAGAACAAAAGGTCTTAGCGTCCAAAACCAAAGGTCCACCAACTAAATCTCGCTGATGGCGAGCAGGGTCCCAACCAAAATGTCTTGCTAATACAGTTAGTAGACCGCCCATAACAATATCCCCCTTCCCCAGGCTAGCATGTCGCTCTAAGTGAAGAGCAAAGAGGGCAGCGGGGTTAACATCAGGTTGGGCATAATACATCCCCCACAACACAAAAAATTCATCCTTAGATGCAACATTCATGCTATCACCACGATCAAACATACCACAGGATAAAATCCGCTGAACAACCCGAAAAGTCGGATTGCGGATGGCAGTGCATTTAGATTCGAGGTTATAATCACCCTAGTAGTAAGGAACTGCCAAAAGGCTTTGGGGTTCCATACATCATCATCAGGCATCTCTCGCCTCCTCGATCGATTATGACAGCGGTTGAAAAATCTCAAGAAATTCGATCAAAGTGAGGAATGGGTCTCTCATCGATGTTAAAGCTAATCAAACCGCTCCTAGTGGTCAAATCTACTTCGAAGGTGCTAAGCACCTCCAAGGTCAGGTTGCGAAAGGCAGGTTCTCTCATCCGGGAAAAACGCAACAAGCCACATCGATTTAATAACCATTCAACATCAGTTAACATACCAGTCGCAGCCAAAAATGGTTCATGCATAAATCTAGTGGCTACGACTTTCCGCTTGCTCAAAGCAAGGTAACGGTCATACATTTCACCTTCAAGATTGAATGGATTGTTACCTCGATTAGGCCGTGACGAGCGCACACCTTTGTCCTTCCTTTTGCCTCCATCAGCCTTCCGCCTCTTAGAAGACGACTCCTCTTGAACTGGACCTTTACCCCTAGCCATCCTTCGATAACAAAGGGTTACAACAATGTTAGTTATATACAAAAGTGCAAAAGACTCAAAATGGATGGAGTTAGTTTGTACGAACCATCATTGACTCAAAAGCGAAACAAAGAAACACGAAACGTAGACTCCTAAGACAAAAATCTAACAAAGAGGTAAGCGAAAACAATATGTACATCCTAGCAAACCAAACAAATCAAACTCAAAATCAACACTACTTAAAAACACTACTATTTTTGTGGAAAACTTAAATCTGTCTTCTCTATCCTTTTCTAACCAGGCTAATTGATTGCAACTACTTGATTTAGTGGAAACAATCGATCAAGAAATTGGAAGGAAGATTAGATTGCAATTTTCGGAAATCTCATAAAAAGGAAAGCAAATCAAGAGCAAATTGGAAGGAAAGGTAGAACATGAAGAAGGAAGAATCAAGAAGAATCAAACTCCAACGTCTCTATGCTGCTGATACAACGCACTTATAAATAGAAGACTTGTTGATTGAAGAGACTCAAAGATTCCACGGAAGAAATCGGGTGTGTGTGAAAAATAGAGAGTGCTCTATTTTTGTGTTCTTTCTCCAAGTAGAAAGAAGTGCTTTTGTGAGGATTTTGTTTGAGTGAAATCAATTCCTTAACGGACTTAGGTTTTGATTTGTGCTTTTTGTCGATTTCTAGGCGGACTTAGGATCGATTAGTGTTTGCACCAACAATGGTTGGTGTGTGTTTTCCTAGAAATCTTGGAAGTGCTCGACACTCTGTTCGTTTGTAAACCTAAGGCGCTTACCTTAGGAAAGTTCATATTCAGTCAGCATTCTATTCCACAAAAATAAAGGAGGTTATTCAGTTATCTCTTTATTGTCCTTTATTTCAGTTCACGTTGTTAACCTAAAGTTGAATCTTAATCTGAAAAGATTAAGACCTAACGCCTTTACCAATGAGTATTTGTGCGAAATTTTTATACCCTATTCACTTTCAGGGTTCTTCAACAGATTGCCTCATCAAAGGGATAGTGATCGAAGTTGCTTTATTATTTCTAAGAACTTTCCAAATTTTTTGAGTTTGCCTTAGCTAGCCTTTGAGGGTATGGTATGGAAGGTATAAAGACTCTTTCATTAGTAGGCTGGTGGTCGCTATGTCCTTTCCATTGACTTAGGTGGTAGATTCTCTTGGTAGCTCCTTTTAGTTCGTTCCCTATGAATATAAATCGTGATTCGCACATTGCTCTCGAGATGCTCGTTTAGGTTGTCTTCAGCCTTTCGCTCCTAAGAGTCAAAGCACTCACGAACTGATGCTTACCATCAAAAAATTACTCAAAGGTACTCTAACTTTTGGTGAAATGTTTTTCATGTACCCCAACTTTTCAAAACTCATTTTGGGGCACCCTTAATTTTTGGGTTAATAGATATTAGGTGTTTTTCTGGTCATCAATTTGGTTAAATAACCGAAATACCTTGTTCTTGAAGAAATACTCTTAAAGAAGAAGAATAAGGGTATTTCGGTCACTTAATAAAATTGATGGTCGGAAAAGCACCAAATAATTACTAACCCAAAAATTAAGGGTACCTAAAAATGAGTTTTGAAAAGTTAGGGTACCTGAAAAACATTTCACCAAAAGTTAGGGTACCTCCGAGTAATTTTTTGATGGTAAATGCATCAGGACACTGTAGTGCTTTGACTCTTAGGAGCGGAAAACAGTTAGACAAACCTAAACGAAAGCATCCTGAGAGCAATGTGTGCGAACCACACCTAACTGCTGACGATATTCATAGGGAACCTGAACCAGAAAAGGAGCTACCAGTAGAATCTACCACCTAAGTCAATGGGAAAGGACATAGCGACCCACCAGCTACTAATGAAAGAGTCTTTATACCTTCCATACCATACCCTCAAAGGCTAGCTAAGGCAAAACTCAAAAAAAAATTTGGAAAGTTCTTAGAAATAATAAAGCAACTTCAGATCACTATCCCCTTTGATGAGGCAATCTCACTGAAAGAACCCTAGGGGGTGAATAGGGTTATAAAAATTTCTGCACAAATACTCATTGGTAAAGGACGTTAGGGTCTTAATCTTTTCAGATTAAGATTCAACTTTAGGTTAACAAAGTGAACTGAAATAAAGGACAATAAAGAGATAACTGAATAACCTCCTTTATTTTTGTGGAATAGAATGCTGACTGAATATGAACTTTCCTAAGGTAAGCGTCCTTAGGTTTACAAACGAACAGAGTGTCGAGCACTTCGAACAAGATTTCTAGGAAAACACACACTAACCACTGTTTTGGTGCAAACACTAATCGATCCTAAGTCCGTCTAGGAATCGATTACAAAAGCACAAATCAAAACCTAAGTCCGTTAAGGAATTGATTTCACTCAAACAAAATCCTCACAAAAAGCACTTCTTTCTACTTGGAGAAAGAACACAAAAATAGAGCACTCTCTATTTTTCACACACACCCGATTTCTTCCGTGGAATCTTTGAGTCTCTTCAATCAACGAGTCTTCTATTTATAAGTGCGTTGTATCAGCAGCATAGAGACGTTGGAGTTTGATTCTTCTTGATTCTTCCTTCTTCATGTTCTACCTTTCCTTCCAATTTGCTCTTGATTTGCTTTGTGAGATTTCCGAAAATTGCAATCTAATCTTCCTTCCAATTTCTTGATCGATTGTTTCCACTAAATCAAGTAGTTGCAATCAATTAGCCTGGTTAGAAAAGGATAGAGAAGACAGATTTAAGTTTTCCAGAAAACTTCCCTGATCTTTTGTCTGCTCTTATTTGTCTTTCACGACAAAGCTTCTTGCCTTGGGTGAGCGTCCTTATGATGCCTTGGGTGAACGTCCTTATGATGCCTTAGGTGAATGTTCTTCTGCCTTCTTGAGATTTCTTTCCTTGCGCATCATATCTTTTCTGGCTATTCGAATTTTGGTTTTCATTCAAAACTGATCCAATCGCCAAGGTGATAAGCCGCAAGTGCACGGGTGAAATTGTAGCATAAATCAAGGTCGTTCCCACAGAGACTTTTCCTTTCAACGCACTGAACTAGCCTCCTAGTTGATCGCTAAGTCGATCCGGTTTTTGTTTTGAATCAACTAAATCTAATTCTAATCACAATCAAGGTCTAAACAAACGAATATTCACTAAACTTTTCTGATTTAATCAAGGTAAAAAGGCGTTCAGGGGATGAAACCTAAGTCAAATAAGGAATCAACGATGTGGATTGAACTTTCATTTCATTAATTTGCACAATCAAGGTTCGATAATCGCATAGAACACTTCGCAATGAGATTTTTTCACTAGAGCGAATTGCCAAGACTAACCAAGCACCTACTTTCGTGGTTATTTCAATTTAGTCAAGGTTAAAGATCTAATTATCTCAAGAAACCTAGTTAAAACTTCTATGTCTAGATAATTTTAACTAGTTCAATCTAGGTTTTCGGGCAATCAAACTTCTCCTTTCGGTTTCATTCAACAACCTATTAACTTGCAATTGGTGATCAAGCAAAAGCAATAACGATTCAATTCAAAGACCAAATAGATTGAAACAAACTAAATTCATGATAATTCAATCCAACAAAGTCAATTCATCAAGCAACTTCAAAGGTTCATCCCCTAAAATAAAAGAACTACTCACAATTCATGATTGAAACTACAAAGCAATTGAAATCTATTCTAGAAAGCATATGAAAATCTATGAGAGAATAAGAAATAAACCCAAGTGAAGAACAAACTTGGTAGGAATCAACAATGGAGGACTTTTGCTCCTCCACTTCAAAGTATGTTCAAATTGCTCCTCGATCTTCAATCTTATCTCAATATTCAATGATGGAATGGAATATGGATGATTAATGATATGATTAGGGCATGAAATGGATGATGGTCGATGATGATTCCCTCTACTCGGCCGAAAATCAGCATAATATAGGCAAATATCAACTCAAAAACGCCGAAAATGAAAAGACAGGAGAGACACGGACCGTGCTAGGGTAGGCACGGACCGTGCCCCATATGACACGGACCGTGCTTCCTGTGACACGGACCGTGTCAGGGTACTGCTTGTATTTTCTCACGTTCTGGCCACAGACACGACCCGTGCCCTTCCTGGGGGCACCCGTGTCACTGCTTTTTTCAGGCCTAGGAGTACTTTGGGCCATTGTTTGGGATTGGGTGATCCAACATCTCACTTCTTGATCCTTTAAGCTCATAACTTGGATCTACACTTGCTTTTTGGGCTCGGTTTACATCGATTCTTCACAAATTCCCTACAAAACTCACCAAACTCCAAACCAAGTGTAATATGGGAAATTCGGGTATAAAATAACATAATCAAATCAAATATTCCCCAAATTCTCATCAAAACAACCAAGTTCTCATATATACAAGAAGTACTTATCAAAATCCCCCAT
The DNA here is from genome assembly GCA_029582165.1 of Portulaca oleracea. Taxonomy (NCBI): domain Eukaryota; kingdom Viridiplantae; phylum Streptophyta; class Magnoliopsida; order Caryophyllales; family Portulacaceae; genus Portulaca; species Portulaca oleracea. Next base: position 3,728,022 of record CM055878.1, on the reverse strand, counting down.
GCTTAGTCCTTGCTTGTCCCTAAGCAAGTCCAAACTCAAAAGAAAAGGCAAAGAAAGAAAATAAAAGAAAATGAAAGAAACCGGGACAAAAAGACTCAAAGAACTCAAAGCAAAATAAAAAGAAAACTCAAAAGTAAAAATAATAAAACGAAAATCTTATTTAATTACAACTCCTAAGAATGGCATCGATAGGAAATTCAATCAACCCAATCTAATCTAAAATATAGCCCAAGAGTGAAAAAGAAGCCAATTTACACAAGTAACTGAAGACAAATTATTCAAGAATGGTACTCATCAAGTTCAACCAATCACCCTTAATCACCAAATGAGATAAGAAGGCACATGTTAAGCATGAAACTAGGTAAGAATGAAGAGCAAACTCACTTTCTGGGAATGTGGAAACACTCCTCTCATGTGTTTAAATATAAAAAAATCATTGAAAGTTCGCTCAAACACTCAAACCAAAGCCACAACCAACCACGTACTTGCTAAGAATCTCAACTCTCCACCGCAATTTGCAAAGCAACAATGACAATCAAGAGGACTTTCAAGGGTTCTAACGGGGCTAGGGTTAAGGATAAGGAGTGGATAATATTTGGGAATTGTGGAGCTAAAAGCCAAAGCTTGAAATTATTTCGCACCAATTCAACATACATTCACTCTCACCACTTAAAATCAATCCAAATCAACCCCACAAACAATTGGAAACTTGCCTCAAAACAAAAGAAACACAATGTCAAACACTTTGTTCTTTTTTTCTTCTTTTTTCCGGAATTCTCCGATTTTTTTCTTTTTTTTCACACTTTTTCTATATTTTCTGTTTTTTTTCTCTTTTTCTCTTTTTTTTCTTTGAATAAAACACACACACAAACAAACAAACTCACACTTATATACAACTCACTAGGCAAGTTCCAACTCTACCCAACAAATTCAATGTACATAATTTGGGGAATCAAATCAATATTTACAACTCAAACCAATCCCCATCACAAACCAAACCACCAAAGTAACTATAATCAACCCAACTTCATACTCAACACATTTCAAGCAATGGCTTAAGGGTAGGAAATATATAATCGGCCAAGGCTTATAATATAGGTTCAAGAAAAGAAATGGTCAAGGCAAGAAAGGGGCTAACTACGGATTTTCTGATGTAAACGGGTGGTCAAGGCTTGCGAGTTCAATTCCTAATGCCTCTATCATCTTGTCAATGTACAACGCATAGCAATTTCAAGGAGATGCAAAGAAAATGAAGGAGGATGCCACAATGGTGAGTCACTCATGGAAATAAGACTAATAAAAATGATTAGTCTTTTCTTTAAGGCTTATGTGGACTCACGGGTAGCACTCAACAATCATTACCCAGTTTGAAAGATATGCATATGCACAACTCACTCTTAAAAATAGTGACAAAGGTAATCGATCTCATTATCCTAGCACAATTCTCACAACATTTAGCTTCACAACTCGTGTCAATTCACAGTCTTTCACAAACGGGCTATACAAGATCAAACCAAGTCAAAAGAAAACTGTCTCGCCAAATCCTATATCAAACAGTCATTTTTTAATTTTTTTCTATTTTTTTTTTAAAAAAAAACTTTTTACAAGACTAAAGATGAAAATAAGAAAATAAGAAAACGAAAACAACCTACGAAAAGAAGAAATTAAAAACTACAAGAAAATCTAGAAAACAAAGAAAATAAAAACAAAAGAAAAAGAAAAAGACTCAAAACACACATATCTACAAAAATTTACACAAATCCCCCCATGCTTGAACCGAGCATTAGCCGCAATGCGAAACATCACCCGAGAAGCAAAGGAAGAAAACACAAAGAGGTCACAAAGAGGTAATCATGGAGGTGGAGGAGGGGGTGGGTTGCATGTATGGTTAAGCTGCCAATCACGAACGGATCGCATCAAGGCAAGCATCTCATCTTGACTGCGCTCAATCCTACCCTGGGAGTCTCGAAGGGCTTGAAACTCAAGCTCACAATAAATTTGGAGGTCGTTAAGCCTCTCTTCAAGTGTAGGCTGACCATCACCCTCATCACTCTGCTCATCACTGCTACTGTCACCACTCTCTCCACCCTCTCGGATGGCTAGTGGAGCCTCAAAATCGGGCTGGTTTGGGTCCATGGGAGGGAGAAAGAGGATGTTAGGGACATGTTGGATGGACACATGGTCATGGGGAAGCCGCATCAACTCATTGTTAGGGTACCGCCACAAAACAGCAGTCCCGTCCAATGTACACATTTTCATAGAACAAAAGGTCTTAGCGTCCAAAACCAAAGGTCCACCAACTAAATCTCGCTGATGGCGAGCAGGGTCCCAACCAAAATGTCTTGCTAATACAGTTAGTAGACCGCCCATAACAATATCCCCCTTCCCCAGGCTAGCATGTCGCTCTAAGTGAAGAGCAAAGAGGGCAGCGGGGTTAACATCAGGTTGGGCATAATACATCCCCCACAACACAAAAAATTCATCCTTAGATGCAACATTCATGCTATCACCACGATCAAACATACCACAGGATAAAATCCGCTGAACAACCCGAAAAGTCGGATTGCGGATGGCAGTGCATTTAGATTTGCGAGGGTTATAATCAGTCCTAGTAGTAAGGAACTGTCAAAAGGCTTTGGGGTTCCATACATCATCATCAGGCATCTCTCGCCTCCCTCGATCAGTTATGACAGGCAGTTGAAAAATCTCAGCAAATTCAGTCAAAGTGAGGGAATGGGTCTCCTCATCGATGTTAAAGCTAATCAAACCGTTCCTAGTGGTCAAATCTACTTCGAAGGTGCTAAGCACCTCCAAGGTCAGGTTGCGAAAGGCAGGTTCTCTCATCCGGGAAAAACGCAACAAGCCACATCGATTTAATAACCATTCAACATCAGTTAACATACCAGTCGCAGCCAAAAATGGTTCATGCATAAATCTAGTGGCTACGACTTTCCGCTTGCTCAAAGCAAGGTAACGGTCATACATTTCACCTTCAAGATTGAATGGATTGTTACCTCGATTAGGCCGTGACGAGCGCACACCTTTGTCCTTCCTTTTGCCTCCATCAGCCTTCCGCCTCTTAGAAGACGACTCCTCTTGAACTGGACCTTTACCCCTAGCCATCCTTCGATAACAAAGGGTTACAACAATGTTAGTTATATACAAAAGTGCAAAAGACTCAAAATGGATGGAGTTAGTTTGTACGAACCATCATTGACTCAAAAGCGAAACAAAGAAACACGAAACGTAGACTCCTAAGACAAAAATCTAACAAAGAGGTAAGCGAAAACAATATGTACATCCTAGCAAACCAAACAAATCAAACTCAAAATCAACACTACTTAAAAACACTACTATGGTGAAGAACCAACTATATACAAATCACCACCATGACTAAACTAAGCTAAAATTAAAGCAAGAAACAAGTTAACTATACACAATGACTAAATTATTACCACCAAAACGCAATGTATATACATCCAACCAAGTATACATACTAATTCTTGAGACAAACCACACCAAATTCACAACCAAACCAAACCCAAAGCATAGCAATTGGCTCTTCAAACAATTCAACCAAGACAAGAGAAATCAAAGTTGAACAATTGAAACAAAATTAGCAATAGGGTTCGAATTAACCTCAAGAATCGAATAGGGCATCAACCAAATCAAATCAAACCAATTAAGCACAAGAAACCCTAAATTCAAAAACCAAAACAAAGCATCTCAAAAATCAGCAAATTAAACCAAGAAAACTAAAATATACAAGAATCATACCTTGTACAAGAGAAAAAGAGAAGAAAGAGGAGAAGTGAAGTGTTAGGGTTTGGGCGTGCGTTGCTGCTGTGTGGCGTGCATGAGTGCGCTGTGGCGAGAGGGTTGTGTGCTGGGCGAGAGGGAGGACGAGGGCGAGTGTGTGCGCTGCTGTGTGGGAGGGAGTGCTGTGTGAAGGCTTGTGCTGTGCGAGCGAGAGGCGAGCAACGAGGGAGAAGGAGAGGAGCAGGGGCTGGGTGAGCGAGAGAGAGGAGGAAGCGAGTGGCGCACGGACCGAGTCATGTGGGAAAGACAGAAAATGAAGCTGATTTTTTTTTAGGGTTTACAATGGGAGCACGGACCGTGCCCCTTTACCTGACAAAATGTTGAAGTTCTGGAGGGGCGCACGGACCGTGCCAGCCGAGGCACTACCCGTGCCACCTCCCCTTCACCTTGGAGGTCTTGAGATCGAACCCCACAACTCTCCAACTCTCAATTATGCATTTTCTTCCTTGAATTCTCTCTTTTTTTTTTTTTTACAATCTATCCTTCTCCATACAAATTCTTTTCACTCATTTATTTTCCAACTCACTCACTTTTATTTTTCCACTCACTCTCAATCTCTTTTTATTATGTTTTTTTTTCTCTTTTCTCTTTTTTTTTCTCTTCTTTCTTTTTTCTTTCATTTTCCTAAAACTAATACCTCCAAAAAGAAAACAAAATACAATAGAAACCCTAGAAAAAAAAATTTTAAAAAGAGAGAAATGTCTAATAACCCTAGAAAAATCAAAATAATATTAAAGAAAAAGCCGAAAAATTCTAGAAAAATAGGGAAAATCTAGAAAAATCAAAATAAAAAGAAGAAAAATGAGGAAAAAGTTTAGAAAATCCTAAAAAAAATGAAGATAAAATCTAAAACGCTTGGGTTGCCTCCCAAGAAGCGCTTATTTAACGTCCTAAGCTTGACCAAGTACCTCTCTAACCGCACCGGGAGCGGTGAGGTTGAAGTGTTGGCGATCTTCAAGAGGTTGACCAACCAAGTAGGGCTTAAGTCTATGCCCATTGACTGTGAATGGCTCGGAATCGTCCCCACAAATCTCAACCGCACCATGGGGGAAAACCTTCAAAACCCGGAAAGGACCCGACCATCGGGACTTAAGCTTGCCCGGAAAGAATTTCAACCTCGAGTTGAACAACAACACTTGGTCTCCTTCTTCAAATCTCTTCTTGAAAATATGCTTGTCATGCCATCTCTTAGTCCTTTCCTTGTACAACTTGGCACTATCATAAGCCTCCAACCTCAATTCATCAAGTTCTTGAAGTTGTAACATCCTCTTTTCTCCAACCTTTGCAAGATCGAAGTTAAGAGTTTGAACGGCCCAAAAAGCTTTGTGCTCCAACTCAACCGGCAAATGACATGCTTTTCCATAAACTAACCGGTACGGAGTGGTTCCCAATGGAGTCTTGTATGCGGTCCGGTAGGCCCACAATGCATCATCTAGCTTAAGAGACCAATCCTTCCTTGAACGGTTGACCGTCTTCTCCAAAATGCTCTTGATTTCCCGATTAGAAAGCTCCACTTGGCCACTAGTTTGGGGATGATATGGTGTAGCAACTCGATGTGTCACCCCATACTTGGCTAGAAGAGCATCAAGAGGCCGATTGCAAAAATGAGTGCCATTGTCACTCAATAAGGCTCTTGGAGTTCCAAATCTTGCAAAGATCTTCTTGAGGAACTTAATCACCACCTTGGAATCATTGGTGGGTGTTGCAATTGCCTCAACCCACTTCGAAACATAATCGACCGCCACCAAGATGTAGAGGTTGTTGTGAGAAGGAGGGAAGGGACCCATGAAGTCTATCCCCCACACATCAAAGAGTTCCACCTCTAAAATGTAATGTTGGGGCATCTCATTCCTCTTGGAAATACTCCCGGTTCTTTGGCACTTGTCACATGAGAGCACAAAACTTCTCACATCCTTGGAGAGTGTAGGCCAATAGAACCCGGCTTGGAGCACCTTTGCAACGGTCTTGTCGGTGCTAAAATGACCACCACAAGTAGTGGCATAACAATGGTGGAGCACACTTTGAATTTCATCTTCCGGTAAGCATCTTCTATACACTCCATCCCCACAAAGCTTGTAAAGTAGAGGCTCCTCCTAAACATATCTCCTCAATTCAGAAAGAAACCTCTTCTTTTGTTGCCATGACATCTCCGGGGGAAGTACACCACTAACAATGAAGTTCACTATATCCGCATACCAAGGGGTGACTTGATGAGCAAGAACAAAGAGTTGTTCATGTGGAAAGGAATCGTTAATGGGAATATCATCATCGCTTTGAGCCTCAAGTTGCAATCTCGAAAGATGATCGACCACCACATTTTGCAATCCCGGTTTGTCTCGGATTTCGAGGTCAAACTCTTGGAGTAAGAGGACCCATCGAATGAGGCGAGGCTTAGAATCCGCCTTAGTCAAGAGCTGTCGTAGAGCAGCATGATCCGTGAAGACAATCACCTTGGAATTGATCAAATAGGAGCGGAATTTGTCCAAAGCGAAGACAACCGCTAAGAACTCTTTCTCGGTGGTGGCATAATTAACTTGAGCTCCATCCAACGTCTTTCTTGCATAGTAAATCACATAGGGCTTGTTTTCCTTCCTTTGCCCCAAAACAGCCCCCACCGCATGATCGCATGCGTCGCACATCACTTCAAAGGGCAAATCCCAATCTGGTGCTTGTACGATGGGAGCGGTGACCAAAGCTTCCTTCAACCTGAGAAAAGCACTCAAACACTCTTCATTAAAGTCAAAGGGCACATCTTTGATGAGCAATTGGGTGAGAGGTTTTGCAATCTTTGAAAAATCTTTTATGAACCGCCGGTAAAAACCAACATGTCCAAGAAAACTCCTCACACCCTTTACAGAATTTGGTGGTGGTAATTTTTCAATCACCTCCACCTTTGCTCTATCAACTTCAATGCCCTTAGATGAAACAACATGCCCAAGAACTACCCCCTCTTGCACCATAAAATGGCACTTTTCCCAATTCAAGACCAAGTTAACTTTTTCACATCGATTTAGCACCTTTTTCAAATTATTTAAACAATGTTCAAATGAGGTGCCATAAACTGAAAAATCATCCATAAAAACCTCCGTTATGTCCTCAATAAATTGGGAGAATATAGCCATCATGCATCTTTGAAAAGTAGCGGGTGCATTACACAACCCGAATGGCATTCTCCGATATGCAAAAGTTCCATAAGGACAAGTAAAAGTGGTTTTCTCTTGGTCTTTTGGGTGAATCGGGATTTGGAAAAACTCGGAATAGCCATCTAGATAGCAAAAATGGGAATTCTTGGCAAGTCTCTCTAGCATTTGGTCTACAAAAGGAAGGGGAAAGTGGTCTTTCCGGTGGCTTTGTTCAATTTCCTATAGTCAATGCACATTCGCCAACCCGTTACCGTTCTAGTGGGGATCAATTCATTTTTATCATTTTTCACAACAGTCATTCCCCCCTTTTTAGGCACAACATCGACCGGGCTTACCCACTCACTATCGGAGATAGGGTAGATAATACCCGCCTTCAACAGTTTCAAAACCTCTTTTTTCACAACTTCTTTCATGGTGGGGTTAAGCCTCCTTTGATGCTCAATGGATGGCTTATGATTTTCCTCCATGAGAATGCGATGCATGCAAAACGAAGGGTGAATTCCCTTTAGGTTATCAAGAGTGTATCCTATGGCATTGCGATGCAATCTTAAAACTTCCAACAAAGCAGAATTTTCAGATTTGTTTAAGTTTGCATTAACAATGACAGGATATGTAGAATTAGAACCTAGAAACTCATACCTCAAAGAAGATGGAAGAGGCTTCAATTCCACTTCCGGAGCCTTTTTCACAGCATGTGTAGGCTCTTCTTCCTCCTCCAGCTTCTCAATCTTGGCAAACCCCGGTGGAAATGGTGGGGATGCTTCCATCAACTCAGCACAAATTGCAACCTCGGGGTTGTCATCCTGCAAATAGTCACAAAACAGCAAACATAGCTCAAGTGGATCATCACTTGGCCAATGGTTAGTCTCATGTTCCCTAACTATTCCCTCAATCGAACCAATGAAGTTACAATCATCGGAAATAGAAGGGAATTTGGAAGCTTTATTCACATTAAACTCAATCTTATCACTTCCCACATCAAAGGTCATCTTTCCATTTTTCACATCAACACAACACCCCGAAGTGGCCAAGAAAGGCCTTCCAAGAATGATTGGGGTGCGCAAATCCTCATGCATATCAAGTATCACAAAGTCAACAGGCACAAAGATGTCACCCACCTTGATAGGGACATCCTCAAGTATACCCAAGGGGTATTTCACAGAACGGTCAGCAAGTTGTAGAGACATGGTAGTGGGTTTCAGCTCACCCATACCAAGTTTTTGAGACAAAGAAAGGGGCATCAAGTTCACACTTGGCCCCAAATCACGATCATTGAAAATGTTCCCTACAACACATGGAATGGTGAAGCTACCGGGATCCTTAAGCTTAAGAGGAAGCTTGTTTTGGATCGCAGCGCTACAATGGTCAGTCAAAGCCATGGTCTCATGCTCTTCTAGCTTTCTCTTGTTGCTTAAAATTTCTTTCAAAAATTCAGCATAGGCGGGCATTTGAGACAAGGCCTCGGTGAATGGTATACTAATCTCGAGCTTCTTGATGACCTCCAAGAACTTCCCAAATTGTTTGTCAAGCTTAGCCCTAGCCAATCTTTGAGGGAAAGGCACGGGCGGAGTAAAAATCCTTTGGGGAGTTTTCGGTGGGTCATTAAGAGGCTCTCTCTCTTTTTGCACATCAACATCAATCACAGAATCTTTCGAGGGCGGAGACACCTCCTCATCAACCACAACATTCTCAGCATCAATCACATCATTTTCAACATCTTTAGGCACATCAATCACCACATGCTCAATCCTAGGATCTTTAGGCCCCTCCAATTGTGTCCCACTCCTTAAGGTTATGGCTTGGCAGTGATCCTTAGGGTTAGGTTCGGGCTTTCCGGGAAGCATTCCCGGAGGGGTAGTGGAGGTACTAGCTTGAATGGCAATTTGATTCTCAAGCATTTGAGTGTGGGTGCTCATAAGGTCAACTTTAGTAGCTAAGGCCTTAATCACCTCATCTTGTCTTTGTTGATGCTCAAGTTGCCGTTGTTGGTGTTGTTGTTCAGACAACATCAAAGCTTGTATCATGGACTCTAGGTTAGGCTTTTGGGGAGCTTGTGGTGGAGGTGGTTGGGGTTGTCTTTGTCCTTGTGGTTGACCCATTTGGTTATTGTTCCGGTAAGAGAAGTTCAGGTGGAACCTAAACCCGGGATTATAAGTATTGGAAAAAGGGTCAAAGTTTTGCCTATGAGAAGGGTTACCAACATAGTTAACCACTTCGGTCGATTCATTGCTAACCAACCCACTAGGACAATTCAAGGTCGCATGCTCATATGATTGACATGACGCACATGGTTGGGGAGGGGGAGCATTCACATTCAACAAATCCATCTTCTTAGTCATGGCATCCAACTTAGCATTCAACATAGAAATAGCATCAACTTCATACTTACCTCCCGTCCTCTTGGAACGGGGCTTTGACCACTGGTAGCTATTGATCGCCATCTCCTCAATCAAAGTTTGGAGTTCCGCCACTGTCTTGAACATGATGTTGCCTCCTGTCGCCGCTAAGATGTTGGCCCTCAAGTTGTCATCCACCCCGTTGTAGAAGGCTTGTATCGGGACCCATGGTTCTAAACCATGGTGGGGGCATTGGCGTAAGAGGTCCTTGAACCTCTCCCATGCTTCATAGAGGGACTCATCCGGCTCTTGGACAAATGTTGAGATTTGATTCCGGAGGCTCGTCAACTTGCTAGAAGGAAAGTACTTCGCCAAGAATAAGCTAGCAAGTTGGTCAAAAGTGGTGATGGCAGAGCTTGATGGAAGAGTATCCAACCACTCCCAAGCCTTCTCTTCAAGTGAGAAGGGAAACAATCGCAGCTTGATTGCATCGGGCGTTGCACCATTTGCCTTAAAGGTCTCACATGCTTGGTTGAATAGGCGAAGGTGCCGGTTGGGATCTTCATTGGGGAGGCCATTGAATGGGTTGGCCTTCACCAAATTGATGAGTGAACTCCTCACCTCGAAATCATCAGCGGCCACTCTTGGAGGATTAATGGTGGAGGGTTGATTTGTGACATTTGGCATCACATAGGAGCCAAGCGTGATTCTAGGCTCTTCGCCACCGCCACCGCCGCCACCACCGGACATGGTGTTCTTTCGCTTGGAGTTCTCTTCTCGTCTTCTCCGGGCGTGCTCTAACTTTTGCTTCTTTCGCCGGGAGCGAAAGGTTCTTTCGATTTCAGGATCAAGCTCAAAGAGTGGAGTCTTTTGCATGCACGTAGAGTAAACCTGGCAAGACAAAAATCAAAACACCAAGGAAAATCAAAACAGAAAATAAATGACTTAGGCAACCTTAGGGTATCCGTTCAGTGGCTGGCAAGGGACAAAGTCCCCGGTAACGGTGCCAAAAACTTGATAAGCCGCAAGTGCATGGGTGAAATTTTAGCATAAATCAAGGTCGTTCCCACAAGGACTTTTCCTTTCAACGCACTGAACTATCCTCCTAGTTGATCGCTAAGCCGATCCGGTTTTTGTTTTGAATCAACTAAATCTAATTCTAATCACAATCAAGGTCTAAACAAACGAATATTCACTAAACTATTCTGATTTAATCAAGGTAAAAAGGCGTTCAGGGGATGAAACCTAAGTCAAATAACGAATCAACGATGTGGATTGAACTTTCATTTCATTAATTTGCACAATCAAGGTTCGATAATCGCATAGAACACTTCGCAATGAGATTTTGTCACTAGAGCGAATTGCCAAGACTAACCAAGCACCTACTTTCGTGGTTATTTCAATTTAGTCAAGGTTAAAGATCTAATTATCTCAAGAAACCTAGTTAAAACTTCTATGTCTAGATAATTTTAACTAGTTCAATCTAGGTTTTCGGGCAATCAAACTTCTCCTTTCGATACTTCTTCAATAACCTATTAACTTGCAATTGGTGATCAAGCAAAAGCAATAACGATTCAATTCAAAGACCAAATAGATTGAAACAAACTAAATTCATGATAATTCAATCCAACAAAGTCAATTCATCAAGCAACTTCAAAGGTTCATCCCCTAAACTAAAAGAACTACTCACAATTCATGATTGAAACTACAAAGCAATTGAAATCTATTCTAGAAAGCATGTGAAAATCTATGAGAGAATGAGAAATAAACCCAAGTGAAGAACAAACTTGCTAGGAATCAACAATGGAGGACTTTTGCTCCTCCACTTCAAAGTATGTTCAAATTGCTCCTCGATCTTCAATCTTCTCTCAATCTTCAATGATGGAATGGAATATGGATGATGAATGATATGATTAGGGCATGAAATGGATGATGGTCGATGATGATTCCCTCTACTTGGCCGAAAATCAGCATAATATAGGCAAATATCAACTCAAAACCACCGAAAATGAAAAGACAGGAGAGACACGGACCGTGCCAGGGTAGGCACGGACCGTGCCCCATATGACACGGACCGTGCTTCCTGTGACACGGACCGTGTCAGGGTACTGCTTGTATTTTCTCACGTTCTGGCTACAGACACGACCCGTGCCCTTCCTGGGGGCACCCGTGTCACTGCTTTTTTCGAGCCTATGAGTACTTTGGGCCATTGTTTGGGCCTTGGGTGATCCAACATCTCACTTCTTGGTCCTTTAAGCTCATAACTTGGATCTACACTTGCTTTTTGGGCTCGGTTTACATCGATTCTTCACAAATTCCCTACAAAACTCACCAAACTCCAAACCAAGCGTAATATGGGAAATTCGGGTATAAAATAACATAATCAAATAAAATATTCCCCAAATTCTCATCAAAACAACTAAGTTCTCATTTATACAAGAAGTACTTATCATAAGGTCCTTGAGCTTGGGCCTGTCAACGTCCTTAAAGGGTTCTAACAATCTCCCCCTTTTTGATGAAAGGAAAAATTCATTTGCAGCACTCTCCCCCTTTTTGACTTTTATCAAAAAGTCTAGAGAGCTCCCCCTTAATATTGTAACTATCTCCAATAATCTACAAGACTCAATGAACTTGTTAGTTTTAAGAGAGGGTGCTCCTCCTCAATATGTACCATAAAAATAATCAATAACACTGCTATTTGAGTAGATTCATTTATCAAGGTCCTTGATCCTAGGTCTGATAAGGTCCTTGAGGGGTTCTTATTTCTGATGTAAGTAATTTCCTTGAGTGCTCCAAGCTCCCTTAAGCATCTACTCTCCTGGATGCTGAACATACCTGCAAAAACTTTAGACACGCTTCCTCAAGCCATAATTGACATTAAATTTAGGTTCTTGACTATTAGTAACAACCATGTTAGGAGGTCTTATTCCTTTTGGAACCCAAACTTGTACAATTTTAGAACGATGAAGGTTGAAGTAGTGAGATTTACCATATTTGCTTTTGGGAAGAGATGAATGACCTTGATATCTTGTCCCAAGATAGTTGTGCCGTTCTTGGTGCCATGAGTGAAATCAGTGGCCTTGGTACTGCTCATTAAGGTCATTGTATCGTCCTGGGTGCCTGGTTCTGATAGCATGTCTTTACGAGATAGAATGACCTTGACGATAGTTTCACTCCTTAACAGGGGATGAACTTTCATGCCATTTTATAAGGTTTTCTTGTTGCTTGGTTGCTTCAACCGGAGACTTGTGACAATCATGAAGGTTAGCCTTGAGGTCTAGTATTTCAGCTTTGAGAATGTCGACCCTGGAGGTAAGCCCTTCACATAATTTCTCTAATTCCTCATTGGACTCTTTCAGGCCTTTGTTGGTTTCTTTTAGTGACCTAATCTCGTTTAAATGCTTGGTCTCCCGTCCAGCAAACATTAAAAGGCATTTTCCCAGGTACTTTTTAGGATAAGTGAGGAGATCATCAAATGTTACCTCCCTTGTGTTTAGACCCAATTTTGTGTCTAAATAACGCCTTAATTCTTAGGCTTTTGACTCGTTTCGTGTTTATTTTCATGGCCTTTTAGTATGTTTTTTGTTATTTTGTAGGTTTTGGTGTTTTTACTCAAAACGAGGTAAAATGAGCAATTTTAGAGCATTTTTGGTGATTTCCCGAGCCGAGCCGGACCGAAAGCCGAGGCGGAGTTGACTCGAGACCACTTTCCCCACCTTTGGTGTCAATTAGTGAGGTAGCACCCACTACGATCCTCGTAGCGAGCATTACATGTGTTGGAATGAAGGAAGGAACAAAGGAAAGGAAGTAGAGGGTAGCCCCCGCCACCCTCCTGGTGGCACCTGCTACCTCAGCTGGGCCGAGGAAGACCGTACCTGCGGTCTGGCGGATCGCACCTGCGGTATTACGAAGGAGAAAATCGCCCTGGGTTTTCGCATGGTGGCACCCGCTACCCTATTGGTGGCACCCGCTACCCTCCTGGTAGCGCCCGTTACCTCCCCTGGACCGACAGAGACCGTACCTACGGTCTCCTAGACCGTACCTACAGTCTCCCTATGTTATGCACGTGTTTTCGGCTTGTGTGACGACGTTTTGCCCAACTGTTTTGCCTTGTATATATATCCATTTTGATGATTATCTTAGGGGGCAACTAGGGGATAGACTTGGACAATTTTCCAGCTTGTAGTTAGTGGATTTTAGAGAGAGTTTATAAGAGATTAATCTAGGGTTTGTGGTGTTTGTGAAGATTCGGAGATTCAAACAATTGAAAGATTGTTGAATCATCTTTTATTGCTTTCTCTTGTTCATCTACAGCATTTTGATAAGTATTATCTTCCCTTAACTCTTTTATTAATTACTTTACTAATTACTTTCTTGCTTGTTTAATTGTTTTGCTTGTTATTTCATTATCTTGCTTATTTATGGTTGTTTGATGTTGGAAATCATGTTTAGGGTTGGTTTGGATGATGTTAGCATAGTTTTTATCATGATTAGTGGCTAGAAATCCTATAGGTTAGGGGGTAATTAAGGGTGTGAATGGGTGATTAGGTTTGGGTTAGCAATATTAGTGGGTAATTAGTTGGGAAATCAATTTCCCACTCCTTTCCTTCCCTCAAGTGGGATGTTTTTGAGTTCGAAAGTCCCCAAATACATCCAACACTTGAGTTGGAAGGATGAAATTGGGATAGTTAGTACTCTACTCACGGAAGTGAATAGAGACTAACTAGGGAATTCTGTTTCATTAACTCTCCGGGTCCGTGGTGGATTTTGGGAAAGTTAATCCGGACTATTCTCGAAAGAGGAAGCTCGGTGGGTATTTTCTAACGGAATTGCCACTTGATTCTCCCTCCTTATTATTCTCTTGTTGCAAAACCCATTTCCTCATTCCCGTTTGCATCCCGAAAAGCCTCCGAAGCCCATTTCCTTTCCTTGACTGACCTTAGTTTTATTTCTTGCGTTGTGACCCTTTCAACTAAATACCTTACCTTAGCAATCTCATCCCGACCATTGACTTAGTTTCTATGACCCAGGCCGCCAGCTCCCTGAGAGAGAACGACAAAACCGAGGTCTTTCAAAACCACTGTTACACAAAATGGCGCCGTTGCCAGGGAGCCAGAGCCCCTAGTTTTAGTTTCTTGGTTTTTGGTTATTTGAGTTTGCTTTCATGCTAGAAATCAGTGTGTGTCAATCTGAATGAATGTGATGCTTCTTCATTTTTTGTAGGAGTCCTCGCGTTCTAATGGGTGAAGCTCAAGCTGGTTCACCTCCTACTCTTCTATCATATGTCGTTCCATCATTGGGTACGAGAGGCAGTCCTATCACATTACCACCATTACCACCCGATGTTGTGTTCGAGTTTAAACCGTATTTACTTGAAGTCTTCGAAAGAAACTCGTTTCATGGGGACGATGCTGTTGAAAGTCCCATTGCTCATATTGATAAGTTCGAAGACCGGATTAGCTTTATACACATTCCAAGGATCTCATCAGAATATTTGATGTTGAAATTCTTTCCTCTCACTCTTGCGGGGAAAGCGAAGATATGGCTACAAACATGCCCACTTGGTTTTTATTCTTCATGGGAGGCACTCAAAGGAGCACCGTTTCTTTCCGGCGGAGGAGACACACCGACTTCGAGCAGAAATTTTAAGTTTCAAGCAAGGGCCAGGAGAGAGTCTTTTTGACGCTTGGGGGAGATTTAAGAGTTTTCAACGACAATGCCCTCATCACAATTTACCGGATTGGATGTTGCTTCAACACTTCTTTCATTGGCTCCGTGGCCCTCTTAGAGAATCTATTGATAATGCGTCCGGAGGGATGTTCCTAAAGAAGACTGCGGAGGAAGCCAATATTTTTCTTCATGAGCTATCTCAGAATATGCCTAGTTGGGGAGGCAGCCAAAATTTAGGAAATGGGGATCATTCTTTGGAACACAGCCCCACTATCAAGCTTCTAATGGCTACCATCCTTGATTTGCAAAATAAGATGGTGAATGATGAAGTTTCCAACCAATTGAACTTAACCCGAGGTATGCAAACCTTTGCATCCACACCTATTCCTATTGTGCATATTTGTAAGTTGTGTTTTGGTCCACATCTCGAGCATCAATGTGTGGAGTATCGTCAAGTAGAACATGTGAATGCCATTTATTCCAACCAACTTTATTCCCATTCTTATGAAGATGATGATCCTGGTTACACTACATTTGCCAATCCTATATTTGATCCTGTTTCTCAATTTTATGACCATCATGCACATTTTCAAGAAGAGTTTTCACATCAACCCACACCACAACCCCAAGTTTCTCAACCATCCCAAGATTCTATGATTGAAAAGTTGTTTCAACAAATTGTGGCTAATCAAGAAAGTGAGGGTGCTCGCCTTAAAGACCTTGAAACCCAAATGACCCAAGTTGCTCAACAAGTATACTTTTCTCAACCCATTCAACCTCAACCTATCTAAGGGGAGCAAGTTGAAGCCATTACCCTAAGGAGTGAAAGAAAAATTGAAGAACCTTTGGTAGTGGAGGAGAATGTGGAGGAGGAGAGACCTTTGGGAGAGAATGAGGGAGTTTGGTGGATAGCAATGAAGAGGAGAGCTTAGAAGTTGAGCAAAACATAATTGAGGAGAAGGAGGATGATGTTGCGGTTAATGAGCCCAAGGATGAAGAAAAAGAGAAGTTGGAAGAGAGGGTAGAGATTGAGAAAAGACGAGAGAAAGGAAAGGAAGTCTTGAGGGAGGATATTCATGTAAACCCATTGGAGATACCCGTTTCATATAGACCTCCAGTTCCATTTCCCGGAAGATTGATTCAACAGAAGAATGATGATAAATTCTCCAAGTTTATTTTGATGATGAAGAAACTCCAAATTAATATACCATTTCTAGATGCCATGTCGGAGGTCCCTTCATTTAAGAAACATCTCAAGGACCTTTTGACAAACAGGAGAAGAATCAAGGAGTCATCGACCGTTCATCTCACAGTTAGTTGCAACGCCATTATGGGAAGCAAGTCTCCCGAGAAACTAGCCGATCCCGGTAGTTTCTCTATTCCATGCTTAATTGGTGATATGAAGATTGATAATGCATTATGTGACTTGGGGGCAAGTGTTAGTGTCATGCCACACACTATATGTAAGAAGCTGAACCTTGATGACTTGACCCCTACAACTATCCACTTGCAACTTGCCGACCGAAGTGTTAGGAAGCCCTTGGGAATATTAGAAGACATCCCAGTTCAAGTGGGAAGTTTCCTTATCCCTTGTGACTTCGTTATTTTGGAGATGGATGAGGATTAGAGAAGTCCTATTATTCTTGGTCGACCCTTTTTGGCTACCGCAGAAGCTACCATAGATGTGAAAAGAGGCCGCTTGTCTCTTCATGTGGGTCGAGATCATATTGATATTGACATCGACCCTTCAAGAGTGAAATCTCCCAAAGAATCTCATTTTAAGGCCAATGCGGTGGTAGACATCTTGGATGAACCCCAAAAGGAGTCTTATTTTCTTGAAGTTGAGCCCAATGATTGGGGAGAAATCAAATATCTAAGGGCTTCGCATCCAAATCTAAGAGAATTTGAGGATATTTACCATGATCATCCTCTTAAGATCATTCCATGGAGGAAGGAAATTTCTTTGAGTGAAACCTATGTTGAGTGCAACAAAGTCAATAAGATGATTTTCAAAAGTCCTAGGCCCGCTAGGAAGCGTTAGCAGAGAAGAAGGATATGTTGGTGGAGGAAGCCAAAGAAAATGCTATCCGGATATCTTAGGCGGATGATTAGACCACCGGAAGAGTGTCCCATGACATTCATGAACCTCTTTGAGAATCATGGGAAAAAGATGAAGAAGAATTGGTGGAAAAGGATGATGTTTTTGATTTGTGTCCCGAGGATTCCAAGAATCAAGTAAGTATTTAGGTCGAGCTAGGGACCTAAAACAACCGTTCTATGGGAGGCACCCCATAATTTTTTTGAGTTTCCTATTTCAATTTTGCTAGTTTTTTGCATTTTTCTAATTTTATTCATTTTTCTTCTTTCTAATTTTTCTTTTTAGTTTTCTTTAGGTTTTTCTATTTTTCTTGTTCTGTTATTTTTCTTTATTTCTTTCTTTCGTAATTTGAGGTATTAGTTCTAGGATCAAAAGAAAAAGTTGAAAAAAAGAGGAAAAATGAGGTGAAAATAGAAAAGGATGGAGTTGAAAATAAGAAAATTGAAGTTTGAGTAAAAGAAGTAGTGTGAGTGAGTGAAGTTTTGAAAAGAATATGAGTGTGGAGGGAGTTTGAGAGTTGGAAAATTTTAGATTGAATGTGAGGAAGTATGAAAAATTGAGTGTTGAAGCGTGGAAGTTTTTAGGAGTTGGATTTTATTTTGGGTAGATTGGATTTTTTTTTGTTGGTATTGTCAGCAGGTAGCAGGCGCTACCATCAACGTAGCACCCGCTACGCAGCGTACAATAGCAGCAGTCAGCAGCCGACCACAGCTGCGACCAAGAATACCGCGCCTTCGACCTGCGAGCAGCAACGCCCGACAACTCCCAGCGCCATCCGCACGTAGCGCCCGCGACCGCGACCGGTCGCACCTGCGACCTTTGGACTGTCAGCGAAATATTTTTGCCCAAATTCCCGACTTTTCTCACTGCTCTCATTTCCTTTCTCACTCAAACTGAACTCTAACTCTCTCTTCAAGCCCTGAACCTGCGAACAACACTCACCCACACCCTTCAATCCCTCTCAATCATCAATTCGACCCACAGCTCTCTCCATTTATCGGCCTAAACCCTAATTTCTTCTCTACTGTTGCGAAATTTTGCTGTTGGGATTCGAGTGCCTGCATCACGGCGTGCGCCATTGTTCAAGCATTTGGTATACACAGCTAATTGAGGTATCTCTTGTGTAAATTATGCGAAATCCTTTCCCCTCTCATCCATATCTAGTTCGTTCGTCATTATTGCTGAGTTAGGATTAGATTTTATCAATTTTCACACATGTTCTACTTCACTATGTGCTGGATTTGAATTCTATAACCTTGAATTGATGCCTTCTGAGAGTAGTTTTGTGCGAAATTCTTCCCTTTCTCACCTGATTTTGGATTGATCATCATTAATGTTGAGTTAGGGGTCGATTTTGTCAATTTTCTGTGCATAATCTAGCCTTGCTGTGTGATAAATTTGAATGGTGAGGTCTTATATGGTGGTTGAGTGAGTAATTGTTCCCTTTCATCTATGAAACACACACTCGTTCTTGCTGCATTGGATTCGCTTGCCGATTCTTGCTAATTTAGGGCTAAGGTCTGTCGATTTTTGCACATAATCTCACCTTGTTGTGTGCTGGGGTTTGAATGCTTTGTTCTTGCTCAGTGTTGTGCGTGATGGGCTGTTGTTATTTATCTGTTGGACACCTATACACCGATTGCACTAAGAGTTTGTCGATTTTCACGCACACTTGCACTATCAGTAGGTTGTTTTTGTGCTTCCTATGTTTTGTTTGTGTGTGCTGAGTTCGAGTGTTTTATTCTTGCATTAGTGTGTTGTGTGATTAGCTGTCGTTTTTCATGAGCAAGATCTGATCCTCCTGGCCGAATTCGTGTTCAACTGCTCCATTACTTCATCATTGGTTGGGTCGGTCATGAGAGATGTTTCACCCTCAATTCCCGCCTCAAACTAGTGAGATTCGGGGTTGAGGTTTGTTAGTGTCAATGTAAATATTGTGAATAGTTTGTCTTTTCTTTAGCTTTTAGTCTCTAGTGTCTTGTTTTGTTTTTGTTTTTGTTCTTTTTATTTCATGCATGCGAACATTCACACTTATTATGTTTTTCTTGTTTATTCCTAACCCAACTGTGATGTTTTCCTGGATCGCGGATTGGTTCTGTTCTTTAATTGAAGACTTCGAGGTAACCTCTTTCCGCACTCTTTGAATGTGTCTATATTGATCCATGCTGCATGCTTGATTTTTTTTTTGGGTGACGAGCCCTTTTGAGTGTTTGTGTTGGGATAATTTTGTTGTTGGAGCCGTGTGGGCTCGGGTCGCCACCACTTTTATGTGCTAGTTGTTCTTGTTTGTTTGTTTTTGTAGGTTCTCTACCCTTTTTCTTGTGACTCCTTCCCACAATGAGGACATTGTGGCGTTTTTAGTGTGGGGGGAACATATTCTGTTTCAAGGGTAGATCACCTAGTTCTTTTGTTTTATTAGTTTTTGCCTAAAATTTGAAAAATTTTGTGTGAAAAAGGAAACAAAAGGAGTGAAAATCTTAAAAGTTTTCTTTCGTTTTCATTTTCGCTTTGTTTTTGCTTTATTTCTTGGGTCTTGGTTTCGAAATTGAGAAGCCGTTCTTAAACTTCTTTAAAAGAAACCGGTCTGAGCGTTTTCGACCCTGTCTCGGGTGTTAGTCATGACTTATTACTTTAGATGTCCTTCATTGAGTGTCTAGCGAAACCCCCGATTCCTTTCACGTTCTGGTTGAAGTCGGGAGATTTTATAAAATAACATGTTATAACAAATTAATGCATAAAATATGAAACTCATAATATGACCACCTAGACTTAATCAAACTAATTTAACTAAGCCTTGATAGTCTTCAAGAACTCCTTCTTGGATTTTGCAACTTCGTTGGACATGACTCCTAGTCAGATAAACATCTCCATTGTTGTTGGGCTCCCACTCAACTTGATGTCTCTAAGTACAATAATTTACAAAGTGGACCTCTTACAAAGAGGCTTTACATAAATTAAATAAAAAATGAAAATTTCAATTTAAATAATTCAATGACGACACGAGGCTGTATTTCACCAAACCCGGTATGTAGACTGGTAAACCGACTATCTATGGCCATACTATGAGTAAATGGAAACAAACAATATTGCAATAATTATATCAAATATAGCACATGCTTAAATAACAAATTATGAAGGCATATTTATTGCAATTCAGCACACAAAAGGAAACAACTACTAAACACTTTCAACTAAGTTTTCTAAACAGTTTGCATGATTGAAAAAATATAACAAAATTCCAAATTTTATCTTAATTTCCGAAATAAATTTTGGCTTTAGGGAATACCTTTACATACAAGTTACTTATTTTCCTAAAATTATGTATTCCAAAAGATACTATATCTATTGAAAATTGCAAGTTTCCTAAACTTCACAAATTTATAGGATTTTATGGCAGATATCTAATTTAGTAACAATAGGATTTGCTAATTAATTTCCAAAAACTAATTTCGAACCCTAAAAGCACGCAGTCACCGACACTATTGGCAACACGGTCCGTGTTGACCCAACACGATACGTGTTGCTTCCTAGTGTCGAGTATTTTTTGTGCATGAAAACGTAAAAAAAAAAAAATATCAACTATCTTCAAAACTTAACAACATAAAATTTATCATATCATAGAGTTATCTAATAACCTTCTATGAAATTTTCCAGAATTTTATCAAATTTACAAAAATTTGTAAATTCAGGGAATTAAACTAATTTAATTCGCTATTTTACTAGAAAATTAAAAGAGAACAGTCCGATAAGTTAGAAAATTAAATTTTACAACTTTCCCACACAATACAGTCACCTATTGAGCTACAGTGAGTTTTCTAAAATTTTATGAAATTTCAAAAAATTTGACAAAATTCAATGGAATAAAGAATTATATTCCGCTAAAGATATGAAAATTCAAGGAAAATAATTTAATGATTTCAAAAGTTCACATAAAATTTTTTCCCAAAAGTATGGTCACTCAATGACCTACTGCAAATTTTCTATAAATTTATAAAAATCAGAGAAGCAACCAAATTTATTTCTCTTCAGATTTGGAAAATTCAATTACAAAATTTTTAATTGTGACAATTCCTAAAACAAATTAGGATAGGTTCATAACACTTCCGAACGCCTCCAATAATTTTCTTGAAATTTTCCAAATTTGTTTGATATTTTATTTCGTTTTTCCATCATATTTACAATAAATAGTCTAAATCAAATAATAATTCGACAAAATTCTAATTTGTGAATTAAAATTATTCCGGGCATTGCCTCCTGATCGTTTCTAAGAGAATCTAAAATATGTCAAGTTCGTGCTTGTTTTGTGGAAGAGAAAGAAAAAGGTACAAGAAAACAGCTGAGAGAAGGCAAAATTTTCAAAAATTTTCTAACTGGAGATAGATTGTATAAATAGTTGTGTTAAATAACTATTGAATAGCATAATTGCTTATGTAGGAATGGTTATTGAGTGCATGATAGGCTCCTAGCGTGGTTGTTGCCTTGCCTGAATGTAATAACCTCACCTTTATTTGCAACTATGTGGTTTCCATAGAACTTTTACTTTTGGCCTGTTAATGCGGTGATCTTAGTTTAGGAGGGAAGTCTTGACTTCTTATATATCCGTGCCCTAAGTAAGAAAAATCGAAGAAGAAAAAGTAGAAAAACAAAAAACAAAAAAATTATTGGTACACCTACACGGGTTGGTTTGAGTTCAACTTCACTCTCACCCCTTAAGCAACTTGATTACGTATGAAGTAACTTGTGTTGGGAGGGTAAACCCCAGTTATGGGTCGTCCTATTCCCGAAAAATACCGACATAAAGAAGTGAGAAAAAAGAGTTAGCGAAAAAGTTGGTTAACCTATATGGATCAACATGAGTGGTGCGGTACTCTAGCCCCTTAAGCACCTTGTAGGTGTGACAAATTATGAGGCTCTTGAGGGGGGTGAATTTCACAACTAAGATCTACACACTAGGTAAGAACGTTAGAGCAAACTTCCTTGGTTTTAAACATGGATCAAAACACAGTGTAACTGAAATACCTCATTATATTTATGTCAATCAAAGAACAAGTTACACTTACTAAATAAAACAAGAAGTAGCATCCCGAAGGCAGTTACTGATAGAATCACTGACCAAGGCCGAAGGTCCTTGAGACAGCTACAAATAAGGACCGTCGTAGGAAAAACCCTAGCGGCGATTTGGAACATGATGAATTACATTTAAGCACACACTCACACACCTTAGTCCGTCAAGGCTATGCTGCACATCATCTCACCACCACATGTGGACACAACGAATGCTCACCAAGGTCCTTAGCTATCCCTTCACCAGAGGTCCTTTACTGGCTACCTTTACCACCGAACCATTGGCTACACATTCAGAAATCCCTCCGGATTTCTTACCCCGCGATTACTTCCGTGAAATCGCATAAGTCTTCAATCTTCAAGTCTCCTATTTATATTAGAAGCTTGATAGTTGTTTAGGATGGTAGCCGTTGGAAACAAGATTATTTCCTTGTTTGCTCACTGCTTCACCTTCCTTCTTTGCTGCTGATTTTCTTTCCTTCTTCTTGGAGATTTCCCGATCTTCTCTTCCTTCCATTTTTCTTTTTGATTTGTTTCCTTATGTCTACCTTATGATTTATATCTGCAAATAAATCACACAATCAGAATATATATATTATATAATCAGAATATATAATCAGATTATATAATATAATTAATGTAACTTCCCTTTTCCGGATTTTCGCTTTCATCAAAACCTAAGGTCCTTCGCGGATGCGCGGTGAAGGACCTTGACCCTGTCTTCAACAATCTCCCCCTTTTTGATGAAAGATAAAATTCAACAACAATGAATCCTTTTTCCCTTTTTGGATTATCACAAGGTCAATAGGGAATCTCCCTCTTGATATAACATCTAGTGTGTTTTAGAGGTTGTCTAGAAATCTGCAATGCTTGATAAACTTGTCAATACTAAGAGAGGGTCCTCCCCCTCAATTCATGTCATAATTCAATTTAATCAAAGAATGGTTTACAGATGACATACCTCAAAGTTTGTGTCAGATGAAGGACATAAGGATTATGATTTAACCCTTTTTTTTATCAATGTCCTTATAGCAGAATGCATCTACGCCCATGACTTACCTTTTTGTTTTCACTATCCCCCGTGATCTTTTCCACAAAGCGGTTAGTCTCTTCTTGTGTGGACCTGCTCTGATACCACTTGAGGAGGCCATTGAGGGGGGTGAATTTCACAACTATGATCTACACACTAGGTAAGGACGTTAGAGCAAACTTCCTTGGTTTCAAACAAAGGATCAAAACATAGTGTAACTGAAATACCTCATTATATTTATGTCAATCAAAGAATAAGTTACACTTACTAAACAAAACAAGAAGTAGCATCCCGAAGGCAATTACTGATAGATTCACTAACCAAGTCCGAAGGTCCTTGAGACAGCTAGAAATAAGTATCGTCGTAGGAAAAACCCTAGCGGCAATTTGAAACATGATGCATTACATTGAAGCACACACTCACACAGCCTTAGTCCGTCAAAGCTATGCTACACATCATCTCACCACCACATGTGGACACAACGAATGCTCACCAAGGTCCTTGGTTATCCCTTCACCAGAGGTCCTTTACTGGCTACCTTCACCACCGAACCATTGGCTACACATTCAGAAATCCCTCCGGATTTCTTACCCCACGATTACTTCCGTGGAATCGCATAAGTCTTCAATCTTCAAGTCTCCTATTTATATTAGAGGCTTGATAGTTGTTTAGGATGGTAGTCGTTGGAAACAAGATTATTTCATTGTTTGCTCACTGCTTCACATTCCTTCTTTGCTGCTGATTTTCTTTCCTTCTTCTTGGAGATTTCCCAATCTTCTCTTCCTTCTATTTTTCTTGTTGATATGTTTCCTTATGCCTTCCTTATGATTTATATCTGCAAATAAATCACACAATCAGAATATATATTATATAATTAGAATATATAATCAAATTATATAATATAAGGTAACTTCCCTTTTCCGGATTTTCGCTTTTATCAAAACCTAAGGTCCTTCGCGGATGCGCGGTGAAGGACCTTAACCCTGTCTTGAACAACAAAGATCTGTGTTGGGAGAGTAAACCCCTCTTAGGGCTGTTTAAATCTTGAACAAGCCAACACCAAAAAGAATTGAAGTAAATAAGTGAGGAAAACCTCCTTAGGTAACCCATAACCCTCACCAAGCCAAGGGCGACACAAAATAGGGAGAGGAACTGCACAAGAATAGTTAAGTAATTATATGTTGAGAATGGTTATATGAGTGGCTAGGATTAAGCAACTTAACCTTGATTTAAGCAAAAATAAGTTGGAAACACAACACCTGAGCAAGGGGAACACATCAAGCATGTACATGAGTGGAGTGAAAAATATGAATTTTGGCAACGAATTTGCAAGTGGTTTTGAAGGTGCTTATTAGCTGTTCTAAGCTGAGTGGTAATGTTCTTTAAGTATTTAAATTCGCAACCTTATGTTTATACATTCTCCTATACTTAGTCCTTTAATAAGTTTGTCCCCTTCTCACTTATTTCACTTTCTCATCCTTTTTCTTGTCTTTTGTGGGTATAACATCTATAAACCCTCAAGAGACCTTCCTCGTCCACTTGGGCTGCCAAGGGGTTTAAAAAGCTTGTTGCATACGCTAAATGCAATCGTGATTCCTACGAAAGTGAGTTAGGGTAATTAGTTTTCTTTTTGTTTTGTTTTAGTTTGTTTGGGGCGAGCAAACTTTAGTGTAGGGGTGTTGTTTGGTGTCATTTCGAACTGACTTTATGCCCTTAATAAAGTATTTTATTTGCTTTACCCCACAATTATGATTTTTGTGTTCTTGTAGGTTTATAGGAGAATCATGGGAAAAGGAGCCAAAACCTGTCAGCGTACAAAAATGGAATGAGGCGCTAGCCTCTCCTCAACAAGCGTAGGCCATGCTCAAGACAGAGAAGAAACAGAGCTAGGCGCTACCCGCGCCTCAACAAGCGCCACCCGCTCCTAGGTAGCGCTAGTCGCGCCTAATGTCGACGAAAAACAAGGGAGAGACTGGAGACGCAGCTAGCGTGTCTCATGCACAGCCAGCGTCCCCCAGGCGCGACGCCACCAGTGCCTAAGACAAAGAAAAGCGCAAGTACGAGGAGTAGAGACGCAGTGAATTGAAGCTTGATTTGGCACTACCTGCATCTAAGTAAATTTCGCGACCGACTAGTTTAGTTAAAACGATGCGTTAGGGTTTCTTGTTATGTTATATATACTTTCATGAACATAGCGAACAAGAGAATAAATTTTTTTCTCGCTTTTCTCTCTAGTTATTTAGGGTTAGCTTTTTAATCTCGCTTTTCTCTCTAGTTTTCCTTCTTCCTCTATTGTCTAATCATGAGTAGACAATAGAGGAAGAAGGAAAACTAGAGACAAAATTACAATGCATAAAAGAGAGACTAGAATAAGAAAATTACAGAAAGATTAAAACTTGCAATAATTTAACATTGATCAATGTTAAATTATTGCAAGTTTTAATCTTTCTGTAATTTTCTTGTTCTAGTCTCTCTTTTATGCATTGTAATTTTCGTTCTTCGCAAGTTGATATTATTATTATTAGTTTAGTCTCCAAATTCTAACTTTTCGTGAACAAGGAGGATTAAGGATCCCTAAATTCCTCCTTCGGGTGAGGATTTGCGCGTTCTAAGTAATCTGAATCACACTTTTGTTTGTTCGGGAAAAGTGTTGATGCAAACGATAAGGGAGATAGAGTGAAGAGAAGACCATCAGTACGCTCTGTCCACTTAACCTTGATTTCATTGTGTAATTAATTGAGTTCATAGTTTTGCTTTTGTTTCTAGCAATTTAGTATTTTAGTTTAATTGCTTCTTCTTGATTATTAGGTTAAATTATATCTTTGAATTCATAATTACTTTAATTTAGTACTCTGTTCTTATTTAATGCTTTGGAACATTCAACCTGACCAATTCCCTATTGCCTAACACACCATCCCTACGGATACGGCAACCCAACTTAAACCCCAAAATTCTACATTGAACACAGGCAGTGACGAAGGTGTCAAGGAGTCGTCAGCAGTGGCAGACGTCGACAGTCAGTACAATAGAAAAAGAAAGGGAAAAAGCCAAAAGAGGAGGGAATTTAGAGATAGTCGTGTGCTGGTAGTGCGATGGGCATCAGTGGTCGATGGCGTCGGGGTCGGTGGTAGCGTAAATGAGGGAGGGAGAGAGACAGAGAGTGAAACTTGTGAAGCAGAGTAGCTGCGCTGCGGTTTTTCGTTAAAGACGGTGGAGACTTGGGTGGTTAGACAACCAACGATAACAGGGTCGACGGTGGGGCACTAGTTTGTGGGGGTCCGACGGTGGCTTGGTCGTCAAATAGGGAAATGCAAGGGGGGGAGTATGGCAGTTAGAGTGAGAGAGAAGTTGGGGGAATGGCGGGTGGTTGCTCGGTTATTGCCGACAATGACAGGAGTTTTCCGACGATCCTGGTGGCGGTCAGCTGCTATAGGGTGCGGGAGGACTTACGATTGATAGAGAAGAGAGCGTTGTGTTGGCTAAAACTATTAGGGTTAGGGTTAGGTTTAGAAATAGTACTAGTTCTAGGGAAAGGAATTAGTTCAGGAAATAATGATATATATTTCTAACAACTTCGTAGAATTAGTAATTTCTAATTAATTTAAACAATAAAAGAGCTAAATTAAGGTAAAACATGTAGAATTAAATAATTAATTCGAATAGTAATTCCTAATTTTATACTTGAGAAATACCCTACGAGCTCAAATATGCTATGGTGATGTGTAATTTCACGTAACAATTAAGGGAATCATGTAGATACACATGATTTAAATTATCGACTAACATAACTAACGGTAATAGCATTGGAATTTCCAGGGTTGTACAACATTATATTCCTCTCATAAAAAAGAAGTCTGGTCATCGAACCTTAAAACAGAAGTACTTAGCTAGCCAAAGAATTTCAGAATATGAATTTATGTGATCTTACAATAATGCATGGGCTTAATGCAAGGGCTCAATGGCATGTCCAAGGATTCAATATTGACTTGCAAGACCAATCACATACTTATCAACATGATAATTACATATGATAATTCGAAGGTTAAATAAACTCGAGGAAATTCAAATCATGCAAGCTGGGCACTGACACGACTCATGTCACTTGGATATGCTCCATGTTGCTCTTGTCATAGTGTGCGTGACGGTAGACACGATCTGCGTCAGGGCTATCCGTCAGGTAATGCCTTGCATTCTGACCTTCTAGACAGTGACATGGTCCGTGTTAGCCCTAATCCGACTCAAAATTTTCGGTTGACTCAACTGGTTAACATTAAACTTGTGTTTATGAATTCCCATCCTTTTAATTAATCCCTTAACTATTCCAATACTCCAACATCTTAATTTGTTATCTGACAGCAATAAATTATTGAAACAGCCAAGGTTAAGTTTCCTCCTGGTGGAAGTTAATGTCCAGTGTTTAAAAAAAGGACCATGATAACCATCTTGACTCAAGATGGTTCTTAAACATCTTGAATTGTTCATATTTCACATTTTTGTAATTTTTATTAATATTTTCTTTAATAATTATATATTTATCAATTATAATAATATAATACTTATTAGCTAGGTCAAAAAATATAATAATAGCCTAATTTTATCAATCATAGTAGAAAATGCACATTTTATACATAGTTTTATATTTATGAAATAAATATAAATAAATAATTATTTTTAAATTGTTTATAAGTTGTAGTAACCCTGAAAATAATGAAACATAAATTTAGAATGATTTAAATATACTTACATTTAACTTTATTAGTAATGCAAGATGGTTAATGTCAAGATGTTTATCATTTTCGTTAAAAAAAAATGAAAAACCCGAAGGTCCCCTACAATTTAAGTCTGTTGATGTTATTTAATTCTGAGCTTTTACTCTTGATGGTGACCACATTCAAACTTGGCAACACAAAGATTGATTTCTCTGAGTTGCTGATTAATTAATTTTAAGTTTCCCAATGCCTTGTCTGTGTGGTACGGAACACCAGTCTCATGACATTATGGCAAATACTAAAACCTCAGCTTTGACTTGAGTCGTCAAATGCTCAGCCAGTTCTCTGTATATATAATCCTCACTTTCAACTTTCATCTCCACTTTCTCAGAAACAAAAACCGAACGCCAGAGCAAATATGAAGGAAAAACAGGTGCCCATGAACCTGATGAGCTTCTTAGCTGCTTTCCTTGTTGTACATGACTTACGGCACTTCATTGTTCATGCTTATGAAGAAGGTAGGTGCCTATCGTATATAGTTCTGTTGATAGATCATTAGTTAATGTTTACATTTAATTTTAAATACTAGTTATTTAATTTGGTCTCGTAATTAACCAAAAGAAGCAGATGGGTATGACGTGCTTTGTATGGAAGTCAAATATGCAACAGCTCCTAAGGTACATTACACTTTATGTGCTTGCTATCGTAATTCAATCATGTATTTCATGTATACTTATGACAATGTTGTGAATCAAAAGAAGGGTGCCATTGGAGGAAGGAAAATGATGATAGACGATGAGGTCCAAGTTGAAGTTCATGAATCATTTATGAAGAGTTGGGCTAGAGCTATGCTATCAGGTAGGATATATGTTGGTAATGGCTAAAAATAATTGTTTTCCGTTTTTAGTCATTCAATTGGAGTAATGGCTAAATGTGGTTGTTTTCCTTTTTTTAGTCATTCAATTTTGTGGTTCCCCTTTTTATCTCCTTTTTAGTTCTTGCTTTTTGTGGCTGTTGGCTTCCAGTTTCACCTATAAATTGGAGCCTCTGGAGGACTGTGTTCATCATCGAATACAATTCTATTCTCCTCTCCTCTCCTCTTCCCTTCTGGGCACACAGTTTTGCATACTCCATATCCTTGGCTATGAGTGCACGTGTCCCAGGATAATCTGAGTTAACCTTGGGGAGCGACCGACAATTCCGATTGGCACCGAGGTCGGGCCGTAATCGCTTTCAAGGCAGTGGTTCTTCCACGTCTCAGTTTTCTTGTGTTCTCCACAGCCTTGATTCGTTTCTTTCCCAGCAACCTTGATTTTTTCAACAATTTGAAAGCGATTAGTGTCAATGGCTGCTCCTCCTAAAACCCTCGCTGAGATCTACAAAATTGAGTCTTTCGATAGAACCAACTTCAAACGATGGTCCCAAAAGTTTTGCTCTGTCTTGAATAGTTAGAGATTGATTATGTGTTGTCCTCGCCTCATCTTGAAGATCCAGAAGCACCAACACCACCTCCTCAGAACGATCCTGAGTAAACCCCTACTGTTCAAGAACCCCTGTTGTTCCACTAGATGAGAATGCCAAAAAGAAACTGGAGAAAGACAACAAAGTCGCACGGAGTTATCTTCTCAACAACATGTCGAACCCTCTGTTCGATTTGTTCGTCAATTTCAAATCTGCAAAGACTATATGGAACAAGCTCGAGATCAAGTATGGCGCTGATGATGCTGGAAAGAAGAAATGTGTCGTTGGCAAGTTGTTACAATTCCAGATTGTAGATGACAAACCTATTCTGGAGCAAGTTCATGTATATGAGAACCTGTGTGCTGATGTTCTGAATGAAGGGATGATGATGTGCGAGATATTGCAAGCAAATGTGCTGATTGAGAAGTTTCCACCATCCTGGAGTGACTATAGGAATCATCTCAAGTACAAGAAGAAGGATCTGATCCTTCAAGAATTAATCAGCCACATGAGAACTAAAGAAGCAAATCGTTTGAAAGATAAGAGGTCTTCTCTCTCTTTGAATTCTGTTAAAGCTAACCTGGTTGAATCTTCTGTTCCTGCTAATAAAGAAAGGTTCAAAGGAAAGAATAAGAAAGATCAGAAGCAATCCAAGCATCAGACACAACTGAACAAGCCTAATGCTAAAATCCAGCGAAGGTTCTGTTATGCATGGCAAACCCGCCACAAGGCATATCAGTGCCATCAGCGCAAAGGAGCAGTTCAAACCCATCAGAAACCCGCTGGACAGAATAGTAATCAAGCTAATGATCGAGGAGATCAAGTATTCGCAAGTAACGGTGGAAGCTAATCTAGTGATTAACAACAACGAGTGGATTCTGGACAATGGAGCAACTAGACATTTCTGCACCAACAAGAATCTGATGCATGACTTTGAAGAGGTTCCTGATTGTGAACTTGTCTTCATGGGCAATTCTTCCACTGCTGCGATACTGGGTAAAGGGAAAGTTCTCCTTAAATTTACTTCTGGAAAACCTTTATGCTTGAACAATGTGTTGTATGTCCCTTCCCTTCGTAGAAATCTAGTTTCTAGTAGCCTCCTTGATGTTGCTGGTTTTGAGGTGAACCAAAAGGCTGGAAAAATTGTTATCCTTCGTAATGGGGTATTTGTTGGGAAGGGATATCGTAGTTATGGCTTATATGTTCTGAATGTTGCTTCCAATGCTAATGGAAATTCTTCTACTTCTGCTTATGTTGCAGAATCTGTTAACCTTTGGCATGGTAGACTTGGACATGTGAATTATGCTTCCGCAAACAGACTAAAGAACATGAAATTAATTCCAAATGTTAGCACAGAAAGTTGTTCTAAATGTGATGTTTGTGTTGAGGCGAAATTTGCCAAGAAACCTTTTAAGTCAGTAACTACGAGATCAACTCAGCTACTTGAACTTGTTCATTCAGACCTAGCCGACTTTAAGAACACAATAAGAAAGGGAGGAAAGAAATGGTATATTACCTTTGTAGATGACTTCTCTAGATATACAAAAGTTTACTTTTTGAGGTGTAAAGATGAGGCTGAAGAAGTGTTCTTAAAATATAAGGCAGAAGTTGAAAATCAACTAGACCGAAAAATCAAGAGGCTTAGGTCTGATAGGGGTGGTGAATATGACTCAACCTCTTTAGCTATTTTCTGTGAGAAAAATGGTATTATTCATGAGACTACCGCTCCTTACACTCCTCAACAAAATGGTATAGCAGAGTGTAAGAACCGTACCCTTAAGGAAATGATGAATGCTATGCTTCTGAGTTCTGGATTGCCTGATAACATGTGGGGGGAAGCTGTTTTGACCGCTTTATTCTCAATAGAGTTCCCCATAAAAAGAGAGATCATACCCCATATGAACTTTGGAAAGGATATGCCCCGAATTTGAATTATTTGAAAGTGTGGGGGTTTTTGGCTAAAGTGGCTTTACCTAGTCATAAGCGTACCAACATAGGCCCAAAAACCTTTGAAGATGTTTTTATTGGATATGCTCAAAACAGTGTTGCCTATCGTTTCATGTCTTTGAGTGATTATTCAATTTCTGAATATAGATATGTTGAATTTTTTGAGCAAGTGTTTTCGTTGAAAAATAATGTGCCTAATGTGGTAACTGATGTAGTGTCTGATGTAATACCTGAAAATGTGAGCTTGCCTGTTGCTAGTTCTAGTACTAAAAATGTGGAAATTGAGCCTAGAAGAAGTAAAAGACAAAGAACTACAACTGTTTTTGGACCTGATTTTGTTACTGCTTTCCTAGTTGAAGTTTTAATCATTATGATGTGGATGCTTTGACTGAGGATTTTGTGACTTTATTTCTAATTGATGAAGATCCAAAACCTATGCTTAGGCTATTAGGTCTATTTATGCAACCTTTTAGAAGGAAGCCATTAGAAGTGAAATATATTCCCTAATGTCTAATAAAACTTGCGAATTAACTGATTTGCCTAAGGGTTGTAGACCTATTAGTAGTAAATGGATTTTCAAAAAGAAATTAAGGTCTGACGGTTCAATTAATAAATATAAGGCCAGACTTGTCATTAGAGGTTTTGACCAAAAGAAAGGGATAGATTATTTTGACACTTATTCTCCTGTTACGAAAATAAGCACCATTAGAACGTTGATTGCGTTAGTTGCGATTTTTGATCTTGTTGTGCATCAAATAGATGTAAAGACAACTTTTCTTAATGGTGACTTAGAGGAAGAAATCTATATGACCCAACCTGAGGGTTGTGAAGTACCAGGTCAGGAGGATAAAGTATGTAGATTGAGAAAATCTCTTTATGGCCTAAAGCAAGCCCCTAAACAGTGGTTTGAGAAGTTTGATAGTTCTCTTGTGAAAAAGGGATTTGTTGCAAATTTGTCTGATTCTTGTGTCTATTCCAAGATGGTAGGATCAGATTGTGTGCTCATATGCTTATATGTTGATGATATGTTGATCTTTGGTACAAATTTGCTTGTAGTCAATGAAACTAAAATGTTGTTGTCTTCTTTGTATGAAATGAAAGATATGGGTGAAGTTGATGTGATTTTAGGGATTAAAATTCGGAAAACCAACTCTGGTTATGCTTTGTGTCAGTCACACTATATTGAGAAATTTAACATGTTTGATGTGGCACCTCTTAGAACTCCCTACGATCCCAGTATACCTTTAAATAAGAACAACGGTCCTAGTGTGTCTCAATCTAAGTATGCTAAAATTATAGGAAGTGTAATGTTTTTGATGAACTTTACTCGTCCTGATATTGCTTATGCTATGAGTAGATTGAGTCGCTACACTCATAATCCTAGTCAAGAACATTAGAATGCACTTCATCGTTTGCTTAAGTATCTAAAAGGTACAATGGATTGGTGTTTGCACTTTAATAAATTTGCTGTTGTTGTAGAAGGATATTGTGATGCAAACTAGATTTCTGATAATGATGAAGTTAGTTCTACTAGTGGTTATGTTTTTACCTTGGGTGGAGGGGCTATCTCGTGGAAGTCTGCAAAACAGACTTGCATAGCCCGCTCTACCATGGAATATGAGTTTATTGCTCTTGAGTTTGCAGGTCAAGAAGTAGAGTGGCTTAGAGGTCTCTTAGCAGACGTGCCACTATGGGAGAAACAAGAGAAACCTATCTCTATACATTGTGACTCATAGGCAGCAATTGGAGTGGCTCATAATAGTGTCTACAACGGGAAAAGGAGATATATCCGTGTTAGACATAGTGCAGTGAGGCAATTGCTAAAGCATGGAGTAATATCCTTGCAGTATGTGAGATCCGAGAAGAATTTGGCGGATCCTCTCACTAAGGGGTTGACTAGACGAGTTGTTCTAGAGGCATCGAAGGGGATAGGGCTTAAGCCTATGGCTTGAAGAGGTATGGTGGATACCAATTATTTGGTCCAACGAAACCATACTAATCTTGGAGGTGCACTACATCCTTATCCCTATGGTGCAAAGTAGTGCTTCTAAGGTTGAAATTATTCTCTTAATGAATCCACGCCCTCTGTGGGGGAGGGGGGTGCTTGTGAGACGCACTGAAGGGTTCACCGATTGGTTATTGTAAGGATGAGCTAATTGCTCTTAATAATTCCATAGTCAAATTTGTGATGGTCTATGTTGAGATAGACTTGATGGAATTACCTACGTAAGTGTGAAGGTTTGGTCGCCTTCTATGAGAGATTTGGGCTATCTCTCTAGAGTACTTATGAGTCCCAAGGTGTGCGCATGGCCATAAAGACGCAAATGTTATTATCGTGGAGTATGTTTTTCTGTAGGTTGATACGTGTTGTGGGGGTCTCAATCAAAGTCTTTTAAGTTCAAGGTCTAGTCCACTTGTTAGATTATTGACTGTTGCCTCACATCACTAATGTGTCAATTCAAATCGAAAGATATTGACACCTAAGTATCTGACCTGTTTTGCCCTGTTTTTCCTTTTCTTTTCTTGACTTCTTTGTAAGCCATTAGTGGGGGATTGTTGGTGATGGCTAAAAATAGTTGTTTTCCTTTTTTAGTCATTCAATTGGAGTAATGGCTAAATGTGGTTGTTTTCCTTTTTTTAGTCATTCAATTTTGTGGTTCCCCCTTTTTATCTCCTTTTTAGTTCCTATTTTTTGTGGCTGTTGGCTTCCAGTTTCTCCAATAAATTGGAGCCTCTGGAGGACTGTGTTCATCATCGAATACAATTCTCTTCTCCTCTCCTCTCCTCTCCTCTCCTCTCCTCTTCCCTTCTGGGCACACAATTTTGCATACTCCATATCCTTGGCCACGAGTGCACATGTCCCGGGATAATCTGAGTTAACCTTGGGGAGCGACCGGCAATTCCGATTGGCGCCGAGGTCGGGCCGTAATCGCTTTCAAGGCAGTGGTTCTTCCACGGGTCAGTTTTCTTGTGTTTTCCACAGCCTTGATTCGTTTATTTCCCAACAGCCTTAATTTTTTCCAACAATATATAGTGTAAAAATGTTGTTAGTGCCCCTGATTGCTATCCCTCTTGTGTAAATGGGGTTTATATATAATGCAGTTAAAGAAGGTAGAAATGCTCTGACCAATACTCATCATAGTGCACAGGATAGTCAGGTACTCCGTCTCGATCGTATGCAACTTTTAAGTCTCAATAAAGTTCTCATCACACTTGGTAATCTAGTAAGTTCATGATTCATGAATATGCTCATACTACCTACTATACCAAACTGAACTAGCTAACTAGTCTATTTCCTGCTGATATTCATATCCAGGAGGAAGAAGAGAGACTCTCTCATAGCATTGTAAACTCGAAGAAGAACCAAATGAAGCTTTTCAAGGAGCGAAAGAGATAATGAAGCTAATGAATAAAGATTATGGACGATCGGGGAGACCCAGAAGGAAGCCCTGCTTCCAAAAACTAATTTCTTGCTTGCACCTCCTACCTAGTTAGAGTTCATTCTAACAAATTTTGTAGAAAGTGTGCCTAGCCAGCTCTTTGTAAAACCCCTACTTTCTCTCTTTTTCTACACTCTCACATATGTTTTGTACTCAATACCTTTCCTCTAGTTTCATGTTCTAGCTAATTTTTTACACTTTTATTAGCTTAGTCTATGGATTTCTTCACAAAGAAAAAAAGAAGCTTAGTCTATGGAGAACAATGTTGATCCACAATCCATGACATTTGTATCTATAATCTTAGTGTTGATTCTCATGTAAAAATTTTGGAACTTTTGTGAAGTAAACAAAATGCATCATGTATATATGTATGATTATAAATATAAGTTGCCGAAAAATGTTGATCTAGTTTTGTATATATGTATGATTATTGGATCTATGATGGAAAGTTGATGTTCAAGGGAATTGGCAAGGGCGCAACATCGTACAATATATACACATTTGAAATTGTAATAAAAATAGTCCAAGTCTGACATGCTATTACAGAAAACAATGGACATGTTATTCAGAAAAAAGTCTGATAGCAAATACTTGTCGCATTTTATCCTCTGGTGTGATTGCATTTTATGTAACCGAAATGATAAATGTTTTCTGCAAGACACATATTAATTGTCTTGCCATGATATAAAACCTATATATTTGTAAATTAAATTGAAAAAAAAATTATATAATTGGCTTCTATAACTATAATAATATATATAAATAGTATAAAAATCATACTTTTATATATATTTTTTAAAATTTACAAAAAGACGTCTAAAATATGCCCAACGGACGGGGTTCATTCGTTAGGGTGTCAATTTTAATTGTTAACGTAGCCAACATGTTCCAAGCTTCTTATAATTGATAATTAATAGTATCTGACAAAAAATTTGGGGTTAAAAATGATAATACATATTAATTTTATAAAAAGGAAGACACTCAAGTAGTGTCTTGGGGCAAGACACATATCATCACCATGTAATGTAATTAATAGCTATATATAAACAAGGCGTATTTAGAGGCGAAGAAGCTGCTTGAGATTAAAGGGATGGCAGACAGAGGAAACAGTTTTTTGCAATAGCCACGGATGCATGTAATGAGCAGCAAGAAGAGAGAAAACAGCTTCGGTAGTGCGTGTGTGATATCCTTCAAAAAATAGTTTGTATTAGGGTTTGGACATGCCATTTGCATAGTGAAGTTCCATTCAGCCATGTCTCACAACATGGGTTCCTACTATCTCTTAGCCCTGCACATAAACCATTTGTGATTTGTTAGATATGTTGGGTTGTTATTAGGTGGAGCCCTTTTATTATTGGTGGACTAGCTTTTTTGGGCCATGTATTGTTATTCCTTTCCGGCCAACATCGTTCTAATTAACCATAATGTTACTATTAGCCTCGTACTATAAATAAGACCTAGCTGTTATACTTATTGATATCGCAATTTGAAAGTATTTTATTTGATCACAAGAGATTCACCATAAATCTCCGTGTCTTGAGAGAGATGTGTGATATTCATCTGTATGTGTTGAGTTCTCAAGTTGTAACTTTAGGGAGATTGTGAAAAATTGTAGAGATTTAGGAATCTCTGAAAACACTATGTAATCCTCTGATAGTGCATTGTTCGTGGTTTTTTTCTCGGTTTGGATTTTCCACGTAATTCCACATATCAAATCTTTATTATTTTACGCCCTTTATTATTGTTTGTCTGCTAACAATGTCGTGTTAAAGCTTGTGTTTGGCCGTTGTTGATCAGTAGACTGAGAAGCAATGGTCAGACCTTTAGTACAATGTGGCTAACATTAGCTTGGAACGTTGCTTTCAAACACTAAAGATGAGAAAACAATGAAAGACCTACTTGAGGCCTTGAGGAACACATGTGAGAATCCTTTAGTGATGAATAAGGTGTTTTAGGTGTTGGATATCCGGGTTTTTGTAACGTTCGCTCGAGGAGCGCGCTGAGGGGCCTAACCTCAGCAATTTAACTTGAAAAAGGTTTAAATAACTAAGAAAAAGCATGAGATGTTGGATTAAGCTACTAAACTACTAGATGATCAACCAAACAAATAAGGTTGAATCAATTAACAAAAAGAAGGGTTTCGGAGGTTTAGGCAACTAACGGGTTCATAATTACAGGGGTTTCGTGGTTAGGAAGAAAGAACGTAGGACAAATCAAATGAGACATTTACTTAGAATATTGCCACCAAGCTCCCTTTTTCAAGGGAAGCTTGGATTAACTACCCCTAGATCCACCATGGATCATGAGGGTTAATCTTGCAAAAGTTCCCTAATTAAGCCTATTTCCTTTTCAGAGGAATAGGATTAAGTATTACATCATTATCTTTCCTAACAAGTGATTAGTGAATTAAGGAACTCTCGGACCTTAATTCACCCCACTTGAAGGAAAGAATAAGGTTGAAATAAGATTTCTCCACTAATTACCCCTTAATTCACTAACCTGGTAATTAATCAGCCATTAGAGCCCTTAATCACCTCTAACCCTCTAGAAACTAGCCACTAATCATGATCAGAACTAATCTAATACATCCAAAACCAAACCTTAGACATTATTCTATCAAGATCAAGCTAAAAGCAGTAATTAAGCAAATTAAGAGGAGATCAACATAATCAAGCAATCAACAACTAACAACAACAAAGTAGAGAGAGAGAGAGAGAGTATATGTCACCTATTGATGGAGGAAATGAATGACAATGGCCATTAATAGAGACAAAATCTTCAATGTCTCAATTAATTCATCAAAATCTTCTGATACAAGCCAAGGTAGTTCAATCAAATGAACTTGCACTAACACTTATGCTAATCTCCTACTCAATCTCCTAAAACCTCTCTAAAACCTAAAAAAGCTGCTGCGAAAATATGACATAAAGCTATTTATACAAGGTTAAAAAAACCATCAAAACGCAGTCGTTTCAAGCCGAAATTACACAAAAACAGTGTCGTCGCAAGTGTGACGGCAAGTGTCGCGGGCGCGACCCTTTTGGAGAGCGAAGAGGGCGATTCCAAAATCTCGCGGGATCGCGGGCGCGACCACCCTGACTTCAGCTTCCCCCTCGCCTTTTCCCTTGCGATTTTATTGCGGGTGCCACCCTTTTCTTCGTGGGTGCTAGGTCCTTCAGTCTCTTCTCCAACTTTTCTTCTCTTGACATAGCGCCCTCTACAAGGATGTGGTAGAGGTGACGAAGCTAGGTGGAGAGAACGGCCTTGTCGCGCTCGCTACAAGACCTGTAGTAGCTAGGTGCGACGACCCTTATTTTACTCCTCCAATGAAGGACTTGCCCTCTTAACCCGACTTTAATTCCTTTTCTGGTCGGGCTTGGATCAGGAATCCTCTCGGGACCCCCTCTTTGGCCTTGATTTGCTTTCTCTCCTTGCTTTATTTCTCAAACTCCAATTACCTAACAAAACAACTTAGAAACACATTAAAAACATAAAAAGGCTCGGGATTGAGTGAAAACTTCAAGATCGGGAGTATAATTTAGACCTTAAAACAGGCCTAAACACAACGTATATCGGTTGTGTTGTTTATTTTAGTTTAAGATACTTGAGTCTGGTGATATGAATGATAGTGTGAATCAGTTGAATGTGATAATATCGAAGCTGACCTCTATCAGATTTAGTTTTGATGATGAGATAAATGTTAATATATTGTTGGTTACCCTACCTAAGTTTTGGGAACTTTGGTAACTTCTATCACATCTTCGATTAAGAAAGATGAGAAATTGAAGTTTGGTGAAATTAGAGATTTTATCCTGAATGAAAGCATCCATAGGAAAGATTATGATGTGTCTTGGTGTTCGAGGAGTGCTTTTGCTGTTAGGGGTAGGAGGAGCAGTGGGAGCTCAGGTCATGGTCGATCTAAATCTAAATGTCGGAACATTGAGCACGTGTTATGTTGGAATTGGTGATAGAAGTCATTTTTGTAGGGATTGTCCTAAACCTAGGAAGAGTAGTTATGGTGACCATGACTCGTTAAATTCTAGTGAGTATTTGGGTGATGCCCTAACTGTTAACGCTGACGAGTTAGAAAGGACTTGGGTGATAGATTCGGTTCCGTCGTTTCACCCTTCGTCTAATAGGGTGTCCTTTATTAAATTTGTGAGTACGAGGTTTGGTAGGGTTAGTCTTGCAAATGGTCACAACCTAAAAGTGCTATGAAAGGTGATGTGGACATTTGAAACTCGGAGGTTGAAGGGTGTTCGGTATATCCCCAATCTGACCAAGAACATTGTATCTGTGGGTCAATTACATGAAGATGGGTTCACGACGAGATTTGGGGAATGTCATTAGAAATAATTAATGGTAGGAAGGAGGGGAAGTTATATACTACCATTGATATTTCTAACAGGAATTTTCAGGCTCGTCAAAGGTGTGTTAGCTTCTCTGATGAGAGAAGGGTACCAGAAACGAGGAGGTTTTTGTTCGAGGTTACAAGAATGGATGGTCAACCGAAGAACGCATCTAACCTGCGTGGGAATTTGACATGGTCAACCCAAGGTAAAAACTAATCTAAAATGCCCTAATGTTGTTGACAATAATGCACACGACGAAGTTACAGGGCGTGATCGATTCAAGTAGGAGCATGTTATCAAAAGAAGAGTTGATGGGAGGTCAATGGGACCTCGATTGATCTTTTCTGATCAAGACTAAAATGGATGCACTAGCATTCGAGGTCCATTGGTAGTGAAGATGAACGATCAAAAGCTACAAATACAATTTTGGTCTCCAAGTGAGAGATTGTAGGGTTGTTATTAGGTGGAGCCCAAAATTATGATTGGTGGGAAAGCTTTAGGTGGTGTACTCTTATTCCTTGGTGGCAAAGATGACTCTAATTGTCCCTAATATTGTTATTAGCCTTGTACTATAAATAGAATCTAGGTGTTAGGTTTATTGATATCCCAATTTGTGAGTGTTTCATCTGATCACAAAATATTAATTTGTAATCTTTGTGTCCGTGAGAGAGTTTTGTGAGGTTCATATGTGAGTGATGAGTTGTCAGTTGTAACTCTAGGGAGATTGTGAGAAGTTGTGGATGTTTGGGAATCTCTGAAACACTATTGTAATTCTTTGATAGAGCATTGTTCATGGTTTTTTTTCCTGATTTTTGATTTTCCACATTAATTCCTTTGGTTGTATCTTTATTAATTTATGCCCTTTAGTACTGTTTTTCAGTGATAAGCCGCAAGTGCACGGGTGAAATTGTAGCATATATCAAGGTCGATCCCACAGGGACTTTGCTAGCTACACACCAAACTAGCTTCCTATGTGATTGCTAAATCAGTCGGGTTTTGAATGAGATCAATCTATAGCTAATTCTATTCACTAACAAATAGCAAATCTAACTAATATTGACACAAATCACAAGATCCAATCAATAGGAAAAAGACGTACAGGGGATAAAACCTAAGTAACTCTATGGATCAAATAAGTGGATTGAACATGTATGTCACCAATTTGGTACATTTAAGGGTCGATAATCGCATAAATTATTCCGTAGTGAGCTTTTGGCAATGAAACGGATTGCTTAGCAAAATCAATCACCTACTGTCGTGGTTATTTCAATTTTAACTAAGTTAAAGATCAAATTATCCAATTACCCCTAATTATAAAGTCTTCTATGTCTAGTTCACTTCATAACTAGTTTAATCCTAAGGGTTCCGATTATCGAATTTCTCCGTTCGGTACTTCATTCAACAATCTAATTCCATATTCTTGATGGCCAGTCAAAAACAATGACATACATAATCAAAGGATAAATGAAATGCATTCAAACTAGATAACAACTTGTTCAATCCAACAAAATTCAATCCATGAAAGCAACTAATTAGAGTTTATCCCCCAAACTAAAATAAACTACTCACTACTCATGTTCAAAACACAAAACATATCAAAATCTATTCTAGAAAGCATGAAATCTAAAAGAAAGAGAAGTAAACCGAGATGGAAATCGTTCCTCGCTTGAATGATGATCGGTGGGGACTTTTGCTCCTCCACTTCAATGGATTTCTTGAGAATCGATCTTCAAACTCCAATAAACCCTCAATCTTCAACTAAGGATGAATGTGGATGGATGTGTGGAGGAAGGGATGGATGATGGTAGAGATGGAGATGGATGGTATGGAAGGATTTGGATTAGGGTTAGGTTATGGAATGGAAGATGGTAGAATCATGATTGCCCATGAACAACCGAAAACAAGCATAATATAGGCAAATAGCAACTCAAAACCGCTGAAAATGAAGAGACACAGGTGACACGGACCGTACCCCTGCTGACACGGTCCGTGCCTCCTAGGCACTACCCGTGTCAGTGCATTGCTTCAATTTTTCTCATGTTCTGGCCATAGGCACTACCCGTGCCTCCTCTGGCACCACCCGTGCCACTGCAGACTCGGGCCTAAGAGCTCTTCGGGCCATTGTTTGGGCCTTGGGTGATCCAACTTCACATTTTTCGTGGTCCTTTACGCACACAACTTGAATCTACACTTGATTTTTGGCTTGGTTTACATCGATTCTTCACAAATTCCCTACAAAACTCACCAAACTCCAAACCAAGCGTAATATGGGAAATTCGGGTCTAAAATAATATAATCAAATCAAATATTCCCCAAACTTCTCATCAAAACAACCAAGTTTTCATATATACAAGAAGCACTTATCAGTCAACTAACACCTTAAGAATCCAAAGAGGATAGACTATAACAAAGATTAGAAAACATGTGTTGTTAAAAGTAGAAACTCGTTCAATGTTACGTATACAAGCTCCTTTTTCAAGTGAATGGAATAAATAAAATAAATTGTGCAAATTTGACTACTTAGGTCAAAACTTTTAAATTTTGATCGTTAATTATCAAATTATATGATGAGTTATTATACAAGATTACCACTATTAGATTTGTGATGAAAAATATTTTTACTTGAATACAAAATTATTAGAGAGCGTTTGGTAGGAAGTCTTCCATGGGAAAGATTTCCCCGGGAAAAATTTCCCTTAGGCCCCCCTAAGGGAAATTTTCCCTAGGAAAATGAAAGAAATGGTGGGCCCACCGTAATATTTTTCCCGAGGTCAATCTAATCCCAAACATGGGGAAAATAAGTCAACTTTGGAAAATTGACCATTTTCCCGGGATATTTGACCAACCAAACGCACCCTTAGTCTTGTTAAGATAAAATACATGTGAATCATTAACGGTCAAAGTGTTACATCGAAGATCGTGACTATTGCAACAACAAAGGTTGTTGCGTAAAATAATTTGCATATTCGCAACGACGTCTATGGTTGCCCATGATATATGTTACCTTTTGCAACGACCCCTTTCGTTGCGAAATTAAAGTTACAGCTCTAGCCCAAATTTCTGTCAAACCCAAAGCCAAAATAATGAGTATGACAACAGCCTATGGCAACAATAGTTAGATTTCGTTGCCATAAACGTTTATTGCAACGACTATATTAAGGTCGTTGCCAAAAAGCGTTGCTAAAAAAGGGTTTTTTAGTAGTGAATTGCATGCTTAGGATAATAAAACTTACTCTCAAAATGAATTATTGCTCAACCTATCGAAACACCACTTAGATGGATAAATAAAGAAAGCCAAAGTGAATTATTTTTTAATCATTAATAAGTAGGGTGGGAGTTAGGTCAATTCAAATTGGCTATCAAAATAGTTTTGGGCCAAGAGCAGAGGAAGAGAAATATTGTATTCGATACAAATTTCTTGCCAAGAGTCATTTTGAATGATCGATCATAAGATGATCCACCAAAGTAACATGGGCTCGAGTTTTGTTGGGCCAAAGTCCACTTGAGCCCATGAGTCTTGTGGGTCTTGGTAAATTAAAACACTAAATGAGAGTTGATAAAGTGTTTTGATTTGAAATTAAAATTAGTTTAATTTATTTTGATGAATTAATAACTAAAATGAACCAATTTTGTCTCGTAGAATTTATTTATGTCTTTTTCACTCAAACATCCACCACTAATAAAATATTGTTTTCTCCTTGAGAAAGAGAAAAACAATTACACCAATTCCTTAATTGGCATCGCTATCACAAGATTGTCTTGGGCGAATTAAAAGAAACATGTCTTTGATATAACATTGAGCTAGGCATCAATATTAAGAGGTCAATCAAGCCAAATGAATACATGTAATGTCATAGTATTCATACAACTTTAACTTCAAAATGTTTGAACGTTAGAGGAAGGTTTTCGATATTTCCAAACTCAAAACCAAGTTCTTCGAACTAGTTAGAGTTGATACATATGAAACCAACAAACAGATAGTCTCGGTTAAGCTAGATCAAAGCCAATTGATGGCACTCATGCTTTGAAATAATTTGACTATTTTAAAACATAATAAACCTCAGATCCTCGCTTTAGCCAAAAGGTTGGCAACTAAAGATAGTCTTTTAGTGAAAGGGAAAATAAGATTTAAGAAATCTATCAAAGACAAGAAGTCAAAGGAAAGGTAAGGACAAACAGTTGTACATACCCAACCAATGACAGCAACCGGTTAACAACCAGATCATGTATGACACTGGGAGCATGAGTAACTATAAGGAAGACTTGAGATATGATTTCAATTCTAGGAAAATGCGTATATGATACACACTACACTTATTAAACCCATTTTGAGTATAAGATACCGGTTGTGGAACTCGCATTTATGCAAATGCGCAGGATCTACAGCAAAGTAGATGTGTTTTAAAGGATGAGAGTCAACCTACAAAAGGGAACATGCAATTAGTTGTAGCTTCTCATGAAGAGTTGGTTGTTTATCCATTTCCTCAAGACTTATAAGAGAAATATATAGGTGATTCTATGTTCTCATTATAAGTAGAAATTTAATTTCTTACTCTTAATTAAAGAGAGAGAGGATCTCGGATAAACACACCCTACACATCGAAACCCAAAAGGTTTAAAAGGCATAACTCATGTTCAAACATAAACTTGTAACTATCTATTGAGTCATACAAATCGGAGCGCATTCAGAAGCATCACAGTGATAGACTTTTGAATGATAAGACTTTGAAACATGTGATGTCTGTAAAAGCATGATTGTACCTTTTACAAGAAAGGGTGAACGTGCCAACAAACACTCATGCATATGGACGTATGTAGTCCAATTGAGCACAAGTACAAGGGATGGATTACTTCATATCTTCAAAGATGAATAAAATAACACATGGTGATTCATGTCTATGAGATTCATCTGAAGCCGGAATGTTAAAATAGTTTAATGATTTCCAAAATGAAGTAGTCTTGGCGAAACAATGAGAGCATCTGGATACGATCGAAGAGATGCTAATGGTTGAGCCAAGAGTTTGAATAAATGACTCAAATGAAACATAATTCTGGCACTATAAGCTTAAGTCATATTAATCAGAAATGCATTCAGAAAACTGCATAGTGCAGGATTTTGAAAACCTAAATTTTGAAAAGCTCAATGTTTATAAAGCATGTCTGATCGGTAAGATGACTAAAACCACCTCTTATTGGAATTGGTGAACAAGCTAATGACTTATTAGGATGCAAATATATTGATTTATGTGCGCCTATGAGCACTAGTGCTAAGAAGAAGGTTTACAGTACTATTTCATCACTTTCAGTGACGATTTTTTAGTAGATATGGGTAGATCTACTTAATACGCCACAAGTTCAAATCCTTTGAAATGTTCAAAGAGTTTTCAAAGTGAAGTACAAAACCAACTTGGCAAGAAAATCAAAATCCTTCAATTAGATTGAGGAGGTGAGTATTTGAGCTAAAGATTTCATTGACCATTCATGAGAATGTGGAATTGTTTCATGACTCTCTCCTCTAGGAATACGATATCTCAATGACGTATCTAAGAGGAA
Source organism: Portulaca oleracea (assembly GCA_029582165.1). NCBI lineage: Eukaryota > Viridiplantae > Streptophyta > Magnoliopsida > Caryophyllales > Portulacaceae > Portulaca > Portulaca oleracea. Next base: position 3,683,400 of record CM055878.1, on the reverse strand, counting down.
GAATCACACCTTATTAGATATGGTGCAATCAATGATGGTTGAGTCAACATTGTCGGTTACCTTTTGCGGATACACGCAGTTAACCATAGCTCTAATTACTGAACAAAGATTATCTGAAGCACTAAAGAAGACACCACATTTGATTTGGAGAGGAAAAGTCCTTGAACTGTCTTTCTGAAAGAAAGGGGTATCACTTCTACAAACTGTTCAAGAGGATAGCGTTTGTGTCTCAAAACGCTTTCTTCTTAGAGAATATGTTATTCTCTAAAAGAAAGAGTGGGAGAGTTTTTAAACTTACTGAAGTTTAAGAGACACAAAACACTATAATCATCACCTAAAACTCCACTACTTGATCCTAGTTCAAGTTTTCCTATTGGTCGGAAAATTAAGAACGAGGTTGAGGCAGTAGAAGTGCCTCAAAATGTTGAGGAGGAGGTGTCATGAACGTTACTCCAAGCAAGGTCAGGTAAACAACTCCGTTATCCACAAAGATATCAATCTTCTTTAGATGAGCGTGAGATGTTACTTTTAGAAAGTAATGACTCTACCTACATCAAAGAAGCTTTAGCAAAACAAGATTCCATAAAGTCTAAAATGGACTCCACGTATGCAACCAAGTTTAGAACTCGGTTGATTTGTCTGAAGGTGTGAACCACCAGGCATAGGAGGGTTTTTAAGGCAAAACATGGGTTCATTAAGATAGACATCAAGACTGACTTCAAAATTAGATTTTGAAGAAAGATGTGTACTTGACACAACTGAGTGGTCTTTTGTTGGAATACTTGTAAACTTCAAGAGACCAACTGTGGTCTTAAGGAAGCTTCTAGGAGTTGGAATCATTGACCTTGTTGACCAGGATATCAAAAAGGTCTGACATACTAGGAAGTGTCAGTGATAATATTGTGTTTACAAGAAGTTCAGTGGGAGCAATGCGTTTTCTGATATTGTATGTGATTGACATACTGCCTACTGAGAAGAATATTCCAATGTTGCTTCTACTGAGGTTGACTTTGAAATAATTTTCAAAGTGAAGGATTGGTGGGGCTAAGAATTTTCTTGGAGACAAGATCTATAATGATAGATTAAAGATTTTGATTGTTTGAATCAAAGTTGACTAGGTGTTGAATAGTTCAAGCCACTTCGAGAGTGGATTAACTTCGATAAATCATTACATATCCTTAGGGAATCTGGTTGTCTCAAAACAATCAGAAGATCTAAAAAAGATGAGACATATAACACATGCTTCAGGCGTGAGATTAATGTATGCCACGAAATGTTCAAAGCCCAACATAACATATACATTGTGTATATGTGTAAACAAAACTAAGGATATATTCTCAGTTCTGAGTTGTTGATAAGAGCTAAGTATAGAGAGTTGTACTAATGCCACACTTATGTCAGGAGATATGATTCTCTGAAAGGTCAAAGAAACTATATGAACTGTCTGAGTGGTATTGAGGTGAGCTGGAAGATGTTCCTAACATGACATGCATTTAATTCTACAAATAAGACAAGCTTGGCACGACTTTAGAAGTTGTAGCAGAAACTGTTAGGATTGTGAAGTTCGTTTTAGAACTGGGTGATGTTTCTAGCCTTGTGAGAGAAATGGAGCCTTGTTGATAGGAGTCATCACTCAAGCAAAGGAACTGAAACTCACTATGAATCCAAACATGAGTTCCGGAAATATCTCCATGTATGAAAGGTCATTAGTGAGATGGTATATGTGCGAGGTTCATTGCAAGTATTATGTACTAAACCCTTGTTGTAGTCATAGCATTAAAGTCATGCATGGGCAATAGGTATTGAACACATTCCGCAATATTAACAAGTCAAACTTACATGAATTGTTCATGAATTATGACCTTGTTGATTCATCATTAAGAATAAGATTTCAAAATTTACATTAATTGTGGTTTAGAATTATGTAAATGTCCAAAAAGGTTAGCGTATTCAAAATGGGAAATTGGATGAGGTCCGATTTCTGAAACCCCATTAGTGAACTTGATAACGCTAGTCTTGGTCGACAGTCGACCTATTTCCTAATTGTATTATCACGTAGGAACAGTGACAATATCAACACAATTAGCATGTAGGATTGAGGAGATGATCAAGTTTCGTGATCATAGTGATGTGATGACATCATAAATCAATCACATGGGTATTGTTGAGAATAACTACCGAACTGACCCGCAGTGAGAGCTCTTTAAGTTGGGAATTGTCATAAGGGCTCTCACCACTCAAAATTCCTGAATCCTGAGTTCAGTACACAGACTGCATGATCTGCTGTGACTTTGGAGCACGTCAAACGCCTTTCGTAACAGTAGGCTATAAAGGCGGTGTCTGGTTACAGTTGGATCATGTGAGAATGTGTGTCTGAACAAGATGGCATTGTCCTCCCTTTTAGGGACAGTTGTCTTATTGGCCATTCGGTGAGATTGGACTGAAAATGCTTGGCCGAGCTCAGTTGAATCAATAGTTGATCATCTGCTTTTCAAAGTCTAAACTCGGAGATCGAGAGATGTTTCGGGTCTTACATAAGGATGACATCAGCTTACCTTATCCGAACATGAGACAGTAAGTGATAAGGGAATTCAAGGAATCGAACACTTGTGGGACAAGTGGGGGATTGTTGGGAATGTCCCGATAATGTTCGATATACACGGAGATTAAACCAAAGTAATATAGTAATTATATGTCTTGCTAGAGACCTCTATAATTAGTAATTAAATATGTTTAATTACAACTATATTATTTGGTCTCTTTAGGTCACACAAGTCGACTGGAACAATGTATGTAACCTAAATAATACTGTATTACGTTTAGAAAAGTTGGAAATTGATTTCTGTGAGAAATCAGCCCAACACGGACAGAATTGGGTTCAACACGGACCGTGTTGACCCAACACGGTCCGTGATGAGACACCACGTGGTGTCTATGGGCCGAATTAATGGACTTTCTAGAGGCGAACACGGATCGTGTTGTTTCAACACGGACCGTGTTGGGCATGAAAATTCCGCCGTTGCGTTAAGTCAGCCCTTTAGGGTTTTGAATCCACTCCCTAGGTTTTCTAAACACTATATAAAGGGATCTCTGGGATAGATTATAACACACTAACTGCCTAAGACTCTTAGAGAGATACCAGAGTGATTTCCTGAGTTTCTCTCTCTTTTAGTTTGCAGTTCTTGTTTCAGGAAACATTTTCTGTTTCCCGAAACAATCTCACATACATCTTAGATTGAGATTCATCTCGATTGGGTCAATCTAGCAGTCGGGTTCCCGGAGTGCTGCGTGGACTTTCAGTAGAGGATTTCAGCATTGGAATTTCGAAGGTCAACCTCTTCATTAGCCGGATTAGCGATCAGGTATAATTACTAAAGTCTCTGCAATTGTTGTGATTAATTATTTTATAATTGTTATGAATATTCCGCCAATTAATCTGTAACTGTTTAGGAAGTAAATAACATAAAACCTAACACGCAAACCCTGCCCATTGTCATCCCTAGTCACCAAAATAGGAATGTACCGATGCTTTTCTTAATTGTTATGGCTGGTTGTTTGATACACATTACTGAAAGCACAATTAGAATAGAATCATTATAATATCTTGCTTTTTTTTTAAAATCACAATTAGGCAGTTATAAAACTCTTATTCCCATAAAATACTGTCTATTTTAATATCATAATAAAATTTCCAAAAATCACTTGATCTTTTAGTTGTATTAGAACTCAAGGGACGAATATTAACGTTGAAGGGGTAACTAGTAAATTAGAAGAAGAAAACAAAACTATAGCAAGTCTACTAATTGGAGTAGGATATAGATGATTAATATACGATTTAAAATTATTAATTTAATATATCTAACATTATTTCCCAAAAAACCAAATTCATCTATTTAGTTGTATAGAGTAGTGTTACTAATTAATATACCATGTAAGGGGTGACTAATATTAATTTGCATCAGAAGATCTCGATTAGAAAATATTATAGTAGGTATTCTAGTTGGAGTAAAATATTTTTCTGGATGCAATTGGAGTATACTATAGATGCCTAATATACAATTGAAAAGTGACAAATATATATATATATATATATATATATATATATATATATCTATATATATATATATATATATATATATGTATGTGTGTGTGTGTGTGTGAAGGCCTAGACATTGGGTCAATCTACAGTTCCAAATGAGGTTGTGAAGGTGCCAATATGGGTCAAGTTAAGAGATCTCAATTGGAAATACTGGAGTCAGTCTAGCCTGAGCAAGACTGGAAGTATGATTGGAGAACCTCTAGAAGCTGATTTGTTTACGCAGGAGAAAACGTTGATGAAATTTGTGAGGATTTTGGTGAATATTGACATTTAGATCCCATTTCCTGATACTGTTCCATTGGTGGATGAAGATGGTTTTGCATATGTTCAGAAGGTTGAATATAAGTGGAAACCGGTTATGTGCTCTAATTGTAAGATGTTTGGTCACTCAAATGAAAAGTGTAAGAGGAAAGGGAAGCAGAAATGGGTTCGAAAGGATCCTGTCCAGAGTGGAACTTCTATGAATTCAGCTCAAGTGCCTAAAGGGGGGTTAATAGTAATTCCGAAATCAATTCCTTGGTCTTTGGATCAATACCTATTTCCTTGGCTCCCATCACTGAATATGATGTGGTTGTAGCTGGGAGATTGAACCCTCACACTTTTTATTGGCGAGATTATGGTAGGTTCTTGGTGTGGAACGTGAGAGGGTTGAATGTCCTCAAAAGCAAGAAGGTATTAAACAATTCCTTCTTCATAATAAATTTCTATTGGTTGGGTTATTTGAAACTAAGGTGTCATTTCAATGTTTTGAGGAAATTAAGCAGAATTTGGGTTCTCAATGGGAGTTAATCTCTAATGCAACACGTAATATGAGAAGTCGGATTTGGGTACTATGGAGGAATTATGAAATTTCTATTAATTGCTTATTGTTGCACAGACAAATTATCCATTGTAAAGTCTCTCATGGTAACACTTCTTTTCTTGTTTCCTCCGTCTATGGGGATAATGATATTGATGAGAGGAAGGTACTATGGTTTATTTTAGCTGGCATATCCCACCAATGTTCTTCTCCTTGGCTTATTGCTGGTGAGTTTAATCATATCTTGCATTTTGATGAAAAAATTGGTGGTTTGGATATTTCTACATAGGAAGTTACTGATTTTCAAGACTTTTTGTTTGAGAATCAGATTATTGAGGTGAAGAGATTGGGATCTCGGTATACATGGCATAATAGTATAATCCTATCATGTATTGACAGGTCCTTATTAATGGAGATGGGATTTCAAATTTTGAGGATTGTTTTTACAAAGTACTCCCTCTGGGGATTTTAGATCATTCGCCTCTGGAAGTGGTGATGATGAATAGGGATTGATCTATTTCTAGACGCTTTAAATTCTGTAATATGTGGACTCAGAATGAAGAATTCCTTCCATTAGTTAAGGAAAGTTGGAAACAAAATGTGGATGGTACTCCAATGTCCAACCTATGTCGGAAACTCAAAAGATTGAAAAAGCCTCTGTCTAATATGCACAGATATAAATATGGTAATATCTTTGCATAGTCATAGATTGATTATCATAAGCTCATTGATATTCAGAATTGTATTTCACAAGATCTGAATGATACTTCTTTATTTGATTTAGAGATTGAGGCCAAAAGAAGTATTTTTCTTCTCTCAGTGCAGCTATTAATCTTTTGAAGTAGAGGACGAAAGCTGAATGGCTAAAGGAAGGGGATTTTAATTCCGCTTTTTACTTTTCTATGTTTAAATCACACCACTAACGGAATAAGATCATGAGTTTACTGGACCATGATGGGAACCCGCACAATTCTGATGAGGAGATTGGTGATTTTGTGGCTGGTTGTTTTGAACAATTCTTCGATAAAAAGGATTGCTTGGGTAAGGTGAAGTGGTCAACTATTACTCATGGTAAAACACTATCAATTGAGCATGTTGATACTATTTTTTCTATGGATGGGAAACGTAGCTCAGGCCTTGATGGGTATAACGCTACCTTTTACAAGAAAGCATGGAATATTGTGGGGCCGGATGTCATTAGAGCAGTGAAGGATTTCTTCAACTCTAGTCATCATTTAAAGAAGGTAAACTCTACCCTCCTTTCCTTGATTCCAAAGGTTAATAATCCAGAAAGAGTCAGTGATTTGATACCAATTGCATGCTGTAATACTGTGTATAAGGCGATCACTAAAATCCTTTACTCTCGGCTAAGATCTGTCCTGTCTTTCCTTGTAAGTGATGAACAATTGACTTTTGTGGCTGGGAGGTCAATACTTCACAATATCCTTATTTAAAGTAGATATCCATGCTGCTTTTGAAGACTTAGTAAGATTTAATAATAGGAAGGGTGTGAAACCATGTTGCTTAATTAAAGTAGATATCCAAAAGGCATATGATACTGTGGATTGGTCTTTTATGGAGAATTTACTTTTGGCTCTCAATTTTCCTCCCAAATTTGTCAATTTGGTCATGATTTGTGTCTCATCCACATCCTTCTCTATTTCTTTTAATGGTGGTACCTTTGGTTATTTCAAAAGTGGTCGGGGTTTGAGACAAGGTGATCAGATTTCTCCACTTCTGTTTGTTATCGTTATGGGTTACCTCAGACGTGCAATTAAAGAGGCTTCTTTGACTTCTGAATTTAAATACCACCATTTTGGTAAGTCACTCTCTCTCACGCGTGATGTGGAATGCCACCTAGGCCGCACAACCCTGGTGTGTTTTCTCATACTGATTGGTGATGTGACACTAATTGGAGTGGATTGAAAACATTATTGCGAAAGCCAAACGACCTTTAAGGGGGTTTTTGGGCTGTTTTTGAGCTTTTTAAGTGCATTTGGGCTTGACTTTTGCATGCTAACGCATTACATTGGGTTGACTATATTTATACAATTTTATTTAAAATAACGGGTATAAAATCCGATGTCTCACAAATATCTCATTCTTAATTAAATTGGTTCGCTGAAATTTTGATGTTTGGCAAGTGTTGTTGAAATTGGTAGCTACATTCATTATGCAAAAGAATCTACTAGATGATGTGTGGCTAGATTACATATGTACCACAACAAAGTTTTTAGCTCCTGAAAGAGTGCAGACTAATGTTGTTGTTGTATTGGTTGAGTAGCCTTCTTCTCGGTTGCTCAAACATACTAGTGGATATTATCTTAGGCTTTAAGATAATCCAAGGATGGTTAAAGTGGTGTTTTCTTTCCTTGGTTATTATAAATGGTTGCAATCTATGTTTCAACTTACTTTTAGTTTTGCCTGCCATGTTTCCGGCAGAGCTTATAATGCACTCAGAAGATGCCTGCCTGATATATTAAGGGATGCCACTTTCGCTAATTGCCTTCAAGTAAGTTCCCTTCACCCCCTTGTATTTTTTAAGAACTGAGTTATTACTGATGGTCGATGTGGCCTATTGCTCTAATTTAGTATTATGCATGTCTGCTAGTCTGATGTCACACAAGCTAGGGTCGTCTCTGTCTTTTGCTGATGGAGATATAGCTTTTGCTTTCCATTTATTAATCAGATTATCCTCTAGCTCTTGAACATAGTGTATCTATCAACTCATATCTATTTTAATCCTTAAACATTCATTGTTGTTCTTCTTTCATGTTTATCTTAGATTTGGAGCTTACTTGTAATCGGCTTACTTAAGATGCACGCAATGGTTTTGGCTTAAAGTGCACCCCGTAATTGTGTTGTCAACAACTTTTTATACCGTCTACCCATGAGCATGTTACTAGACCAACTCAACGTTGAAAGTTGATGGGCAAAGCATAAAATTTCATTCTGCTCCATTTCATATAACTAGTGTAAGCACGATTGTCATCTCTAGTCAGTCATTACTATCGGGTACAGGACATTTGTTACTCGACAAGAGCGGGCACATATGGCTCAATGTACGAAACTACTTGACAATCATCATTCAATCTGTAATCAGTAAAACTGGAGAACAGACAATAAGGTTCGTTTAGTTGGAATTAATCACCATAACTTTTCCTTTTTAAGAATGGAATTCAATTTTATAAAAGCCATAAACTTAGATATCCCATTATTGCCTCCCCCTAAAGTATGGATTTAAAATTCCAGAGTTGAAGTATGAGATGTTAATATTCATGAAGCTTGGAATTATCTATATTCTTTATTTCATGAAATTTTGTTACTCTGGATGTGGTAGAGTAAGAAGCATCATTTGTGGATTTCAAATTGAAGAGCCTTTGTATTTTTTATTTACCTTATTTTTTTTGTTTTACAAGTTACTTTAGTTGATATTAGATAGAATACGATGCTTTTAGGTAATGAAATTCATGATCATGTTCAAGTTCAAGGATTAGTTAAAATTTGTGCCTTTTCCTTGTCATATTTTGCAAACATATATTAGAACCTAGTTTGATATATTGTTGGGTAAAAAAGTACAAACTATTCGAGTGTAAAAGCTATTTTTGCAATCTTTGGGATGAATGTGGAAAACGTTGTTTAATGAATCTTTTTTTTTTTTTTTTTGAGGAAGAAACGCGCCCAACGAGCGACTAGATTTTATTCATCATTCAAAAAATGATACATATCATCTCGAACCATAGGGAGTGTGCAACGCGATTCCCCGCTCGAAGAATGTGACTCCAAGAAACAAAAGAGAATTGTAAAACTAAACAATGAATAGATTCAATCACCAAACCAATCATGTTGCTTGCCTTGAATCCAGACTTCAGTTTACTCATAAGGGAAAGACAGTCGCCTTCAATAATCAGAGAATGAAACCTCGCCTCCCAGGCAGTGAGCATGCCGAAGAGACAGGCTTCGGCTTCTTCCAACTCCACAGTCGAGAACCCCTGTTGTTGTTTTACTCCAGCTGTGACCACTGCCCCTTCATGGTCTCGGACAACAAAGCCCCAACCGCGTCCCTAGTCTCCGAGTTTTCCGACATCAAAATTCAACTTCCAACACCCAATATTGGGCGGAGACCAAATGGACTTGGAAGAGGGTTTGTCAGTTTGAATGAGAGGATGCAACGAACGATAGTCCAGCAACAATTCGTGAGCTTTTGAAAGCAAATGAACTGGGTTTGGCCGAATGTTTTTGATGAGAAGGTGGTTCCTAGCATTCCAACATTGCCATGCAATCAAGACAAACCAGGCTCTGTCTTCCTCCTGTAGCTTCTCGAAAGCTTGATATACCACATCAAGGGGAGTTGGGTAATGTACATCCCAGTGAGAGACGTCAATATCACTTGCTTCCCAAATTTCTCGTGCCGCCGGACAGTGAAAAATACTATGGCAGATTGATTCCTCCTCGCAGCTATAGATCCGACAACTCTTATCGGCATGTTTGATTCTCCCATGGATTGCTCCCACAGACGGAAGAATACCCCTACAAAGTCTCCAACCAAAAGAACGGATACCGGGGGGGGGGGGGAGGGACGGGAATAGAGAGCTTCCAAAGTTTTCTCCAAAGAGACATACCCGGATTAGTGTTGCTTGATGAAGCGTCCATAGCGGACTTTTCTTTGGATATGGCTTGGTATCCCGATTTTACGCTATATTCCCCATTCTTGGTGTCATTCCAAGCTATGCGGTCCTCATGCCAAGTGCAGTTAAGAGGAATGGAGGGTATCGCCTCAACATCACATGGAAAGAAAATTTGGTTCAGAATTTGTTCTTTCCAACAACTATTATCAGTGTCAATCAAGTCCTTGACTGAAGAGAAGGGGTAAGTGCCACTGCTGGGAAAAATAAGCTTGAAAGAAGGCTCCCAATCTATCCATTTATCTTGCCATATTCTGATCTTTTCACCATTTCCTACAAACCATCGGGCTCGAGATTGAGCTAAAGTTCTCGCCTCGCACAAACTACGCCATGTATAGCTCGGACGATGGCCGATGTTTGCCGAGAAAATGTCCCCCGTCGGAAAATATTTTGCCTTGAGTAGTCTAGCCACGAGAGAGGTAGGATTCCTCTACAAACGCCACACTTGCTTTGCCAGAAGAGCCAAATTAAAGTCCTCCATATTTCTAAAGCCTAAACCACCATCCTGCTTACTCAAACTCAGATGCTTCATACTTAGCCAATGCCTTTTCCTTTCATTGTTCTTTGCGCCCCACCAGTATTTGAGGATTGCTCGTTGGATGACATTACAAAGGCTAGCTGGGAGCTTAAAGGTACTCATACCATAGACCGACATGGCCTGTGCTACAGCCTTAATAATGACCTCACGCCCTGCCCAAGATAGAAAATGATCGTCCCAACTTGTCAACCTTTTAGTCACCATATCCTTGACGCAGAGGAGGTCTTTATATTTAGATCTTCCCACTCTAGTAGGAAGCCCCAAATATTTATCATGGGATAAGACCTCCCTAATGTCCAAAATTGCTTTAATCGCCTCTCTGCAAGATTGGTTGGCATGCTTATGGAAGACAACATCGGTTTTGTTGTAGTTTACCTGTTGCACCGAGGCCTTTTCATACATATGGAGGAGCTATTTAATTCAGTGTGCTTGGTTCTTACTTTCCCGACAAAATAGAATAGTGTCATCGGCTAACAATAAATGAGAGATGACCGGGGCTTCTCGGCATATTTGGATACCATGAAGAGAGCCTGTTTGAACCGCGTTCTGCAAAAGAGCGGAGAGTCCCTCAGTAATAATGGCAACTATAAAAGGCGAGAGAGGGTCACCTTGACGAAGGCCTCGTGAGGGAGTGAGATGACCCCTCGGCTCCCCATTGATCAAAAGGGAGACAGTAGGCGACTCCACAAAGCGCATGACTCTCGCAACCCATTGATTGCTAAAGCCCAGTTTGATCGAGATGCTCCTCAAAAAACTCCATTCAACTCTGTCAACGCTTTCCTCATATCCAATTTTATTGACATATATCCATTTGTGCCTGAGTGACAGTGAATATGGTGGAAAAGCTCGTACGCCACTAGGATATTGTCGCTATAAGTCGGCCCTTCACGAAGCCGCTTTGAGTCTCTGAAATTATGTCCGGGAGATGATTCTTGAGGTGATTAGCAATGGTTTTTGTAGCAATCTTGATCAAGACATTTGCAAGACTAATAGGACGAAAGTCCACCACTGTGGTAGGATTTTTTGTCTTTGGAATGAGCGCAATCAAGGTGTGATTTTAACCCTCCGGAAAGACACCACCATTCAAAATGTCCAACACCGCTGAGGAGACATCCTGTCCAATAACATGCCAGAACCGTTGATAGAAATAGGGATTAAAACCGTCAAGGCCAGGGGACATATCCGGGTGCATTTGGAAGACTGTTGTTTTGATCTCATCTCTAGTATATGGCGCCAAAAGTAGGGGTGGGAATTGATACCCATTTAATGGGTATCCACCCTTACCCAGCCATAATGGGTGGGTAATACCAATTAGGAATGGGTAATGGGTAGGATGGGTATGTTTTACCCATAATCAATATAGATATTCATTGGGTAATGGATATCCATATACCCATTTAATTTAATCAAATTACCCTTGTACCTTTACATTATTTCAAATCTGATTTGCAAAGTTTTTAGAAAAAAAACACTGAGAGTACTGGCTTTCTCTAATTCTCTCGACTGCTCCTCCCTCTCTCTCTATAATTCTCATTCTCTCTCTAAACTGCTGCTCTCTCTCTATCTATAAACCCTAATTTTTCGTTTGTAAGAATTAAATTCGAGTTTTCAATCGATTATGGGCTTGTAATCTGAGTTGGAATCGCAAATCCGACCAACACTACTTCGAATTTCATCTGAATTGCGAGTTTCAATCAATCTGGGGATTGAATTGATTTCGTCGGAGCTACCAAGCTTCTTGACGCAAACATCGGAGCTACCAAGCTTCACGACCCGATACATCTCTCTCTCTGTGTTTCTCTATCAAGTCTAATTCTTTTGAGTCGATTTTGGGCTTGTAACTTGAACACCAGTTTTTCTACATTCTTTGTTTGTCTTGTCGAAATTTTTGTTCGTTCAAATTGGGTTTTGCTTTTGTTTGCCAGAAACTCCTTCATGGCTATCTGAATTCAATTTCACAAACTGTATGCTTTAATCGAGTTTCGGTTTTGTTAGCCTGAAATTCTTTTGACAGAGAGGAGGGAAGACAAAAATGGGCCCAAAAATATAATAATAATAATAATAATAATAATAATAATAATAATAATAATAATAATAATTTTGTATATATATATAAAGATAAGAAATGCAGGGGAGTGGGATTCATTAGTTGAATTAGGTGAGTGGCAGAGTATACTTTTATTTAGGATTAGACCTCTTGCACAGATGCACAGTTGATTTATGGGCAAACCCATTTATGGGCTGACGTAAATGCCACACCTGCACAATTGAATAGTACACATAAGTATTCTACGGTTCTACCCATGAATACCCCTGGGTATTATCCATGTTTGTAATACCCAAATGGGTATTACCCACATGGATAATATCCATGTAGATATTCAGGGCTAAGGGTAGGGTTTGGGTAGGGTAATTTGAACTATGGGTAAAATGTGGGTATGGATGGTGCCCATCCATACCCACCCAATTCCCACCTCTAGCCAAAAGGGCCTGATTTATGGCGTCCGACACCTTTGGAGTGACCTTCTGCAAGATATCCTCCACATATTGAGTTCCTTCGGACGCAAAAAGCTTACCATAGTAATCAACAAAAAGCTGCTCGAACTCGTCTATGTTCGTATATGTATTTCCATCATCATCTTTCAGCTCGGCTATGGTATTAATACTTTTGCGGACAGAAGCTTTCTGATGAAACCACTTTGTGTTCTTGTCTCCATAAGCTAGGAAATCCTTCTTCGCTCTTTGCCACCACATCATCTCTTCTTGACTTCAGAGCTCCTTCAACTTTGCTCTTAATGTTTTTCTTTCCTGCGCATTAGCAGCTGTCCTAAGAGCAGTTTGTACCTTTTTTATAGCTCGCTAAATGTTTCCAAAGTTATCAGCAGCCCACTCTATAAGTGTAGTCTTGCATTTCTCCAACCACGTCACACAATCGTAGCAAGTGTTACCTACAGTGGCCGAGTTCCAGACATTGGAGATGAGAGATTCACAGGATTCGTTTGTAGCCCACATATTCTCAAAAAAATAGCGTCTACCTCCAAGACGAGTACCATGATTTAAAAAGTTCAAGTTGAGTCGAATGGGTAAATGATATGAGAGTGTTTCCTCCATATGTCTCACAGTCGCTTTTGGGAAAAAAGTGCTCCAATTCACATTAATTAAGAAACGATCAAGACGTTCCTCCATCGAGTCATCCCCATCCCTTCCATTCCACCATGTAAAAAGGTAACCATTAAAACCCAAATCTGCTAGGCCACAATCTGTGAACACCTCATTAAAGGTATCAAGGATGGATTGAGACTTAGGAGGTCCTCCAAGCTTTTCATAATTGTAGAAGACTTCATTTATATCACCTCCTAGAAGCCAAGGAAGGTGGGATCTAGGACAAAGGTCCTCCACAAGCCTACAAGTATTTAATTTTGCATGGGCCTGTGGCCAACCATAAAGGCCAGTGAATCTCCAAGGCGTAGGACCTAAACCATCATCTACGGAAACATCTATGTGATGGCTCGAAAACGACAGCAAGGTTACTTGAATCTCCTTGAGCCAAAACAATCCCTCCCGATCTACCGTGGCTGTCTACACATAAGCCATGAAAAGAACTCAACCTTTGCTTTACAGAATTCATCTCCGAAACACTACGCTTTGTCTCCGAAAGGAACACAAGAGATGGCCTTAATTTGCGGATAACACCCAGCAAATCGTTTACTGCCTGGGGGTCGCCGAGTCCCCGGTAGTTTAGAGCAATGAGACTCATTGGGCTCGGCGGTGCTGCACCGCAACATCCGCCTCTCCGCCATCCAAAGGGTTCGAGTGTTTTTTGTTAGTACTGTATGCCAAATCCATATCCGAGGCTTTACGCTTGAAAAGATCCGAGTTTGCATTCACCACCGGGTCTATGGACATGCTGGTGGAAACAGTCCCATCTCCATAAAGCAAAGTCTTTCTAGCTTTTTTGTTTTGGAGCCCCTCTCTATAGGCCTGTACCAACCTCTTCTCCTCTTCCTTCTCCGTTTCCCATCCTCGTCACTTCTTTATGAGAGGAGACGCCCGCAGTAATGGTCCATAGGGTAAGGACTCCGCTCCTACTTCATCATCATACTCTTCACACCCTCTGTAAACATGGTCCAGCCTCCCACATTTGTAGCAAGAATCAACCAACTTCACATACTTAATATTAAACCACGTAGGTTTGCCTTGAATGTTAACCTTAATCCCTCGTCTCAAGGGATTTTTTATATCAATATCGACACAGAAATTTAAGGACTTATCAATCCCAATTAAGTTCTCCTCGTAAATACTGACAAAATCACCATTACTTTAGCGATACTTTCAGCAAAATTCCTAGTCTGTTTTAGGCCAGGAACATCATATACTTTTACCCAAAATCTAGCCTTGTCAAAGACGACATCAGAATATTTTTCCGTTCCTGATAATTCTTTCAGCAGAAGAGTATGTCCGTCAAAGGGCCAAGGACCTTCCATTTTTACCATATTCATATCCGCCTTCGAGAAGAACTGAAAGAGAAAAAGGTTTCTATCTAGTTCTTTAATAACCATACCTTTTGCAGGCTTCCAAATATTGTAGAACGTAGACTTCATGGCGCCAATGTTGAACGTGTTTTTTGTGTTGAGACGTCCCAAAAGGCTATGAGCGAAGAGTTCCGCCTTCTCCACATCTTCTCCTTCATCAATGTCTACCACAACTCTTCTTCTTCAGTCAACTTCATTCCTTCCATCGCATTCACGATTTCCTTCTCCATATTCATGGGATTGATGATCACAGGAGATAGTATCGCTTTCCTCCTCCGATCGCCCTCCTAACAGCTTCCAACACCTAGACCAACAACTCACTGCTCACAGGGGAATTACTATAGTCGATCACCGGGAAACCCTACTGCACGACGGCTGAGGGTGATTAACCTCTCACAAAGCCCTAGTTGCTAGGGTTTCAGAGAGAAACTCTCTATGTTTTTAATTAAGTTGTACATTTTTTAAATCACATTTAATGAATCATTTTGATCATCTTTTATTATAATTATGTTTTATTTCAATGCTAGTAATGATAGTTTTTAATCTGCCAATTATAATAAGTACATTTTGAAAATATTTCTTGCAAGAATAGGTCAAAATACCACATTGTCACCATACAACAAGAAGATTGTGTTATAATAGACAAAACTCAACGATGATACAACTCATAAAGTGTTACTATATGATTTAGTGAAAGTGTTGCCTTCGATAATACCTAAGGCAACATTTTATTTGAATGTGTTGCAATAGCTTAAATACCTAATGCAACATTTCACTTTGCAATTGTTGCAATAACATGAATACCTATGACAACATTTTGTTCTCACAAGCATTGCAATAGCCTAAAAAGTGTTACAATAACCTATTGCAACATGCATCTAATGTAACACTTTTGAAAGTGTTACCATAGAGCTAAGTTGTATTTGAGTCTCAAGTAACAATTTCAGTGTGTTACTAAAGCCACATTTTCTTGTAGTGATCCAATCTTTGTTTGGATGATTGTAATTTTGTGTGTATTTATAATTAAAGTTGCATACTATTGAAAAGGGTTTAAGGTTTTATGAAACATGTAATGATTTTGATGATAACAAACGATAAAATAAGTTTTATATATGAGGTTGGAAATGGAATTGATTTAATTATTATGTTACTCATGTATGATACTTATGATTTGTGAAGTGTGATTTGATTTATATTATGAGAATATTGGATAAAGCGAAATATGCAAACCAAGAAATGTCCAAATACATTGAATCAAATCCTTCATCATTTTGGTAACAATTAATGTTATTTAACTAGTTAAATATTGAGCTTGATTATTTGTTACATATTATATAATATGGCATGATATGATATTATTCACTTGCTTATTCTTTGAGTATCATATCTAATTGATAAGGTGAAAGAATTCAAAGACAACATATCTTGTGAGAATCATATCATTTGGATATCAAGATCAAGAGTTGATACATTAATTCCTTTAACTCCTTGATGTTGCGGCTAATTGTGCTATAAATATGAGGAGTTATTGGCCATTCAGGAGTACAAGAGAAGAGACAAGAAGGCACACACAAGCAAATATCTCACTTGAGCATTACTCTTTGCTATTGTTATTGAGTGTGAAAATATAAGAGGTTTATTTATTATTAAGTTGATTTGTTGAGATAATTATTGTTATGGAAAGGATTTAAGAGTTGAGAGGTCAACTCTCCACACTTGATTGAGAGGCGATATCAAGTGGTGAGATCTTGAGAGTAGAGAAGACTCTAAGATTGTGAGAAATTTACCTTAATAATAATTCAAGGTTAAATCCTAGAGTTGGAGAACTCTAAGCGGTGACGTACTCCAAAATTGAATTCAGAGGAACATCTAAACAATTACCGTGTTTTATCTATCTTTTAATTTTCAGCTATTTATTTTCCGCAATTTATTTAACTAAACTAATTAAAATTTCAAGGTTTAAAGGCAGTATCTTAGATTGAATTCTTTCTGGGTTTGTTTTTAGTTGTGCATAATCAATTTGGGATGGGTTTTTGGTCAGTGAAGTGATCATTTCAGATTCCAGGGTTTGGAAAAATTCATGTATTGATTTTGGGTATGTGAGAAATGATGGAGAGTAATTTGCAATCAAGGAACATGAATCCGAGTATTCCTATATTTGGGGCCCTTCATTTGCAAGCCTCAACGGAGGTAAATCACCATCAACATCCCCAAAACCTTCGCCAACAACAACCAAAAATACATCATCCTCAGCATAATCCGATGTCTGATTATAACCCTTCATTAGAAAGAGCTAGCGAAAAATCTCCGAGTGATGACGCTGAGCAGAATTTCAATGAAGAAATGGACGGTCAAGGTGAAATGACTAATGGAAACAATAAAGGTAGTATTAGATTATAGTGATCTTACATGGAAACTATTGAATCTCATATGACAATAATCCTCCAAGTGAAAGACTAAAACTGTAAAACCCGGAGTTTTTGGGTAGCGTCACTATTAGTTCTATCTAGCAGACCATTGGTGTGGAGTTTAAATTTCGAGGACGAAACTTCTTTTAAGGGGGTAATGATGTAAAACCCCGAAAAATCTAAAGGTATTGACCGTGACATCGTTAGTAAATTAAGATTGACTACGTTAATTGTTTTTCGTTTGCGATTATTTTGCTAACACTTGAGCTCTTAGAATCGTTGAGGGACTAACAAGGTATATCAGTAATGTCATGGGTTATTATTATTACTAGTATTCTTCTTCTGCTTATTATTATTATTATTATTATTATATTTACTGTTACGTGAATGGTATTATTTATGTGTTATTATTATAAGTAGTAGTATTATTCCTATTATTATTATTATCCATTTTATTATTATCATTATGATTAGTACGTTAGTATTATTAAATGACCATTAGGATTATATGTTCAGTTTTGGTAGTATAGAAATAGTAGCAGTAGGTGTTATTATATTACTATTAATTATTATTATTATTATTAATATTATTATTATTATTATTATTGTTATTGGGAGTAGTACGTGATGATTATTGTTAGATTAGTATTGCTACTATTATATGACTTTTATGATTACTTAATCTTATTATCACTGTTAGTTTCATATTAGTGTCAGTAATGTTAGTTTGTACGTTAGAAATAGTATTATTAGTATTAATTATTATTATTATTAGTGGTATTTTTATTAGTATTATTCTAACTATTGTTATGTGAATATTGTTATATACGTGTATTATTATTAATAATATGTGATTATTATTATTATTATTATTATTATTATTATTATTATAGATTGAAATTCAGAAGTTTAGTTGTGTTGAAAGTAGAAGTGGAGTTTGATTAAAAGTAGAATTAGTATACTGTTAGTTTGTTAGTTTGTTAGATAATATAAGCTAGTAAATCCTAACCCTAATGGAAAACCCGAGTCCCCTCCCTTCGTCTCTGTAGTTGTCGTTCGCCACTAGTCGTCGCCCGCACTGCCAGTCTCGCCACCGGAAATAGCTACCAATCGCACCACCACTGTCGCTCTTTTCTGTCTCCCTTTCTCTCTCTCTCGCTCTCGTTCTCCATTGGTGAACCCATGCCGCCACAACGACCGCCTCCGACCACCACCGCACTGCATTTCCATCACAGTGCGCATCCCGACAATGCCCCGAAGTCGCTGGAAACTACCTCCCCGATGCCAGGCCACGAAGAAGACAAAATACCTCTTGTGGTTGAGGCTGTGTTCGAACGCCACTCGAAACGACCTCAGGCCAGCCATCAATAGTACCTGACCGTCCACAACCACCCTGACGCCGTCGTGCCATCGCCGGGACCAACTCGACGGCTCGACGCCCCCTAACCGCCGCCAGTAACTGCCCTAGCGCCACCCCTTGAGTAAATCCTTGCCCGAGCTAATTTGCGTCGTTAGTGAGCTCAAGTGTGTTCGTTTTTGCTGTGAAGTGAAGTTAACCAGGTAATGTCTATGCTCTAATCCCACCGGGATGCTCTTTAAATGTGTTTTAATATTTTCTAATCTATTTTGAGAATTGCATCCCGAAAGAGGACTTTATGAGGAAAATATGACCATTTGTTTTAGATAACTGTTTGTAATTATTGTACTTTATTTTATGAGTTGAGAAAGTGGATGGTCCTTGATCAGTGGTTTTATTATTGGTATTGATAACTGGCTTGGGTTCGACTTGAGAGCTGTGAGCTGAGATTTGCATAAGATACTCATAATTCAAGTGAAACATTAAGCGGGTGTATTTGGTCGTAGCCTGTGGTAGGAAAAGAGTCAGGGACCCTGGTCGTAGCCTGTGGTAGGCAGAAATGTGAACTCTTGATATTCTGGTCGTAGCCTGGGATAGGCAAAGGGTCTGGGACCCTGGTCGTAGCCTGTGGTAGGCGGAAACGTGAACTTTTGATAATTTTGGTCGTAGCATGTGGGAGGCGGAGGATTTGGGATCCGGTCTGATATTTGTTACTTTAAGGGATGTGATATCCCGCCCGCATAATAAAATGAAATGGTTGGGTTGAGGAAAAATAGTTAAGGATTAAAGGTTATGTGAAATGAATTTAACTTGTTTTCCCTTACCCTTAAATGAGTTGAAATGAACTTAACATGTTTTTAACGTTAGGGGTAGACATTATTGAGATTTCCCCCTCATTTTTTGAAATGTTTTGTTTTCAGGTGAAGATCTATTTGCTGGGGACGGGAATTAGAAGTGAGGACGACATGTTTAGAAGTCGTTAAATATGTTGCTTTTCTTTTCTTAGAAACTTGAAGTTAGTTTTGAGGTTTATTTCAAAGTATGAGTTTGTTAGTTGCTTTACCGTTGACAGACAGTTGTAGTTTTCCTTCTCGCCTTGTATTCCTTCGGGGATACGATAGTGACGCCCAATAAGAATTTGAGTCTTCTGCTAAATTTTGTCTGTTAACGTTAGTTTGACTTTGACTTGTCTACAATTGAATTTTCGGGGCGTTACAAAAACGGTTTGCGGGGGATAACCCAAAGACTAATCTAGTATCATGTAGGGTAATGGACCAAGAGATCATACTCGAGAGTATGATAATTACACTAAAAACTTCCTTAAGTTAAGATGTGCACAAAGGTCTGTAACATGTCCTGAGGGATTTGGTATCCCGATTTAATTCTTTACTAACCTCTGATAGACACGAGATATGAAATACTTATTTGAATGATGATGGCCCTCAGGTAGGTCACTCGTTAAATAATGAATGGTTTCTAATAATGGTAATAATGTGGATTGAGAACATTATATTCCTTTCGGGTTGGAAATCACTTATGCTGAATTGGTTTGACTTATTATATTCTCTCCCCCCCCCCCCCAATAAAATGGTTTGAAATGGAATTTCAAACTTTTTTACGTTTAGGAGTAAAGATCTATCCTCAAACTTCATCTCATGTTTGTAAACATTTTATTTTCAGATACTGAATATCCTGAAGGGAACTCGACTTAATTAGAGTGAGGATAAAGTAGTTTGACTTTGCTAAGAGTATGTTTAAGATCTAAAGTGTAATGAAGAGTTACTCCAGTTATATGAACTGAATATTAGTTTGTTAAGTTGAATTGTATCTATTGCCTTGTATTTCTTCGAAGATATGGCGGTAACGCCCGTTAGTGTAAATTTTTGCTACTAATGTTAGTAAGTCTCTAATTAACAAGTAATTGAATTTTCGAGGCGTTACATTTATAAACAGGCACGTGTGCGTATGACAACAGCAAACCCAAATTATGGTCCTTCTAATGTGAGATATGAGATTCAAATGTAGACAATCTTCTCCCCATGCACGAGAGTGCATGAAGAAGTCAATACCGGCGGACACACACCCTACAAATATACGATATGTTCAAGTTTTTTTTCCCTTAGGAAGATTTCAAGCTTGAATCTAAGTGGTTGTTCTTATAATTGAATTATATATTGCATAACTATGAGAAGAAATGAAACATAACCTAGTAATATCCACATATCAAGCACAACTAATGAAGGCACTCCTCTTGCAATGAGCATGTGCGTTAAATTATACTCTACTTTAATTGTTAGTTTAATATTTTGATCCACTAGATTCTTTAATAGTGTGAATAATGCTAAATTATAGTGATGTAAGCTTATATATTAGATATTAACAAGTTGGTTAACATTCATAGGGAGACAAACATCATGACCACTTATGCAATGAGCGGCAATGACAGAGTCCATAGCTTCAGTAGGATGGTAACCATCGTAAAAATATCGTGTGTTAGGATTTGGACATGGCTTCAATTGTGGAATGCATGACAACGTACCATTTCCCCATGTTTTGCAGCATGGTGTCCTTGCATCACTTAACCCTGCATTTTAATGCATATATTAGTACAAACACCCCGTACCTTATTTGAGTATAATCTATTAAAAATGAAATTCTTTTTTCCTCTAGCATATCATTCTCCCTTAGAAGTTTGGAATGTAAATAGGTTAGGCATATCCATTGGACCCCTCATTTAGAAGTAACTACAACTAGTTATGTTTTATTGTCTAGGAATAATGGGTATGAAAATCTCCACAAGAAGCATGGTGGCTCAACCCCACAATTTCTACTCACCAGATATATTTCTATTTCCACCAAGAACTGCACCTTGATAGGAGCCCATAAAATGAGGGTGGCCATAAGTGGAAACCATCTCTTTGATAACTAGTTACGGTACATAGTTGAACTGATTGTAGGATACTTTGAGATCTAATACATGCATGACCTCGGGACTCCAAGATTTGGGTCTTATGTTTTGGGCTACTCCTAAAGGGTTATAGGCTCTTAAGGGTCTAATAGTTTCGACACTAAGTGGGTGGAGAAATGAACGTAAGGGGTAATTCGGTCCTTTCACTACCAAGGAAGACCGATATGAGGGCAAGATGGACCATTTAGATTGTCATGGGTAATATGGTCTCTCGCTTCAAGCATGGGTTGGAAGATCTAATAAAGGACTAGAAGAAAGAAGATGAAGCTCGGGGCACATGATTGTGTCATATGGACACACGGTTGTGTCCCTCACAAGGAGTCAGGGCTATGTTTTGGGAACCAATTCAATGACACGGACTTGTCATCATTGGACATGATCGAGTCCTCTCTCCTAGTGAGGGAGACATAATCATGTCATAGGAGGACACGCTCCTGTCCCCTGATGAATGTTTTCTTTTTCATAGAAACACGCCACGCGGGTTATGCCACCTCTAACACGATCCTTGTTGCCCGTCCAATGAGCAAAACACAATCGTGTCCTATGCTAACACGATCGTGTCATCTTCTTTTTCGCGATAACTTGGATTTTCTTATGGATTTGACACTTAACCCATGCAACTACCCCTTTGCCCCTCTCCTAGTTTGTAATTTCAAGCTTTCTTGGGGAATAACCAACGTAATGTCTATAAATACTTAGACATTTTATGGAATGAGACAACTAATGATTTTGATCAATTATGAATATGAAATAATAAGCTTTATCCATAATGTCTATAGTAGGGCTTTGATTCCAACCTTTAGAGAATAGGTGGTGGTCTTCTTTATACTATTCTTGGTGATTCAAGAGGGGTTATTGGATGAGCGGTGGTGATTATTCTTTATACAACATCTTCGAAGGCTTGAGTTTAACTTGTTGGAGTTACTCCTTTAGAGGTAATCATATTCTGTTTGTTTAATTTCTTGCCTTAGTTATTCCCAAAATTCATTAAAATAGTAAGTTTATCATATGAGTCCCATGATGGTTCTTTTCAGTATCCATAGGCATTTTAATCCTTGACCATGATCTAGAGTATATCCTAGGGTAAGCATGCATCATATTGGTACCAGAGTTGGTGTCCATAGAGCTCGATTGCGATTTTTGTCGATTGGAATAGATTTTATTTTTGTAATTTGGTCGTCTGATAGGGCTTCTTTTTCATGTTGGTTTTGTGTAAAAAAATTGATGCTAGTGGCACGAACGTGGTACTTTGATGAGTTAGGAGTATGGGTATATAATTTTTTATCTCTTCGGTTCAAGTATTTGTTGAGTTTGGGTTTGGTTTTCTTGAGGTGTTGTTGAAAATGTTTCCCAAAATTTATTGCTTTGGTTTGTGATTATCAATGGCCAAGATGCTATTAAACGTTAATTGGGAGACCTTATAGGAGTCATGAATGGTCTCTAATTCCAAGCTCCAAGGAATGAAGAGATTCCTAGGCTTCCCTATAGAATTGGTGTAGGCGTTCCAATGACAGGTCCCCACATTCATGAAGTTCCTTTTAATAGTGGTTCTAGTGAGGAATAAGATGATGTCTCCTCCATGTGAGCTCCCCGTATTAGTATGCCCCGAAATGACTTAGTCTACCTCCAAGTTGGGGCTCCTACATTTGCTGGTAGTCCCAACCTTAATGATTACCTGGAATGGGTTAGAGCCATGGAAAGGATCTTCAAAGTCAAAGGTTATGATGAGTCTAACCAATCAAGGTTGCTAGCTTGCACCTTACCAAATATGTCTCCCTTTGGTATGAAAATTAGAAGATGTAACGAGCACGAGATGAAAATTCAAGGGTGAGAACTTTGGAGAAGTTGAAGAAGTGCATGCAAAGACAGTTTGTACCTTCGAGCTATAACTAAGACTTGTACAACCGACTTTACTCTCTTCGAAAAGTGCATATGAGCGTGGTCGAGTACATTCGGGAATTTGAGAAATTATTGATGAGATGTGACTCTTGAGAGCCTCATAATATATCATGGCAAGGTTTCTCAATGGCACCGACTACAAGGTTGCATCCAAGGTCAAGCTTTACAACTTTTACTCACTTGATGATTTGTACAAGCTTACTACCCTCATTGACACGCAAAGGAAGGAGAAGAAGGTCGGGTATTTCCAAACCCTTTGAGAAGAGTGATGTTCCTCTATGGATGATGTTCCTCCTCCTTTAGAAGTCCAACCTCGAAGAAGCTCTAAGCCTATAATTGGAGATCACCCGCTCCTAGAGAGCCATCGAAGAGACTAGAGGACAAGAAGTGCTTCAAATACCTCAGATATGATCACTACCAATCCAAATGTCCTACTAGAAGGGCAATGACCCTTCAACAAATTGAGGAGATAGAAAAAGTGGTCGATCAAGAGGTGATCGAGAAGAAGAATGTTGAGACTACTCCCCATGAAGTTAAGACCACCATTGAGATTTTTCTTAAGATGGGTGAGCACTTACACCTTAGGATATCCTACTACGCCTATAAGGATCCTAAGAAAGACCATTCAACTCCTTACCCAATCTCCATTGATGAAACTCGAGTGGGAAGTAAGTTGAAAAAAACTATAACCGAGTGGAACACGAGATAAGAGTGCTCTTGGTGAAAACAAGCAACCTTTTTCTGTGCCCTTAGTTTATAGCTAGCCTAAATAGGATGTATGTTCCCTAAATCCACACAAAATTCCTACTACCCTCCCTTAACTCCGCACAAGCCCCCTATTGACCTTTACTTAATGGATGACGAATACATCATCGGGTTCACTTGTTGTGTCCCCCACGAACATATATACTTTTGATAGAGAGTTTGAGACTTCTTTGACATACTCCCCTAGATTTGAGCTTTCTTTTGATGGCTACATTGAGGAATTCAATCGCTTGAAGAGAGCTGGGGTTGAGTACATGAGCTACTTCAGAGAGCATTGACCCGCCTTCCTCACAAATCGTTATAGCCTCAAGAAGGGTGGGGTAATGAGTGTAACTATTTTGAGATTACTAGAACATTTCTATTGAGGGATGCTTATGCATGAGGTCCTAGTGGGATTCTACCCCCAAGAGTTGAGGGCAACTCTTCTTCAATAAAGGGGGTTTGATACGTGCATGACCTCGGGACTTCAAGATTTGCGTCTCGAGTTTTTGGGCTAGTCCCTGGGAGCCATAAGCTCTTAAGGGGTCTAGCAGTTTTGGCATAAACAAAGAGGTGAGGTATAAGTTTTTTCTCATTTTTGGAGCTAAATAGGTGAAGAAATCAACCTAAGGAATAATTTGGTCCTTTCTTAACCAACGAAGATCGACATGAGGGCAAGATGGACTATTTAGTTTATCAAGGGCAATATAATATTTTACTTCAACCATGGGTTGGAGGATCTGACAAAGGACAATAAGAAGGAAGAAGAAGCTCTGGTACGATCGTATCATATGGACACACGGTCTTGTTCCTCAAAAGGAGTCGTGGTTATGTTTTGGGAGCCAACGACACGATAATGTCATCCTTTGACACGATCTTGTGCTGCCACATAATGAGGGAGACACGATTGTGTCATAGGAGGAAATAGTCATGTCACATTAGGAATGTTGTCTTATTCACAAGAAACAGGCGACATGGGTCATATATCGCCTTTGATACTGTTAGTGTCACCCATCCAAAGAGCATAACACGATCGTATCCTATACTGAGACGATTGTGTCATCTTCATTTTTCACATCAGCTTGGGTTTTCTAATTTTTTGAGGGATTTTTTCCTTAACCCATGTAATTCCGGCCCCTTTACCCCTCCCTTCATCCAATTACACCATTCTCCCAGTAGGAATTATATCTAGGTTATAATCCTAGTCGATAATTTAGAGCTTTCTTAGGGGATACCTAATCTATAATGTCTATGAGACATTTTACATAATGAGGCAGCTAATGAGTTTGATCAATGATGAATATGAAATTTGGGTGTTTACAAAGCCTTTTCAAATACTAAGCTTTATCCTTTGTGGTCTGTGGTGGTGCTTTAATTCCAACCTTTACTGAATAGTTAGTGGTCTCCTTTATACTATTCTTTGTGATTGAAGAGGAGTTCTTGGATGAGTGTTGGTGATTATTCTTTATACACTTATCTTGGAAGGTTTGGTGTAGTCATTCCTTTAGAGGTAATCACATCTTGTTTGTTTAAATTTTTGCCATAGTTTTACCCAAAATTCATCAAAAGATCATGTTTTATCATATCAGTTCTACGGTGGATCATTTGAGAATCCATGGATGTTTTGATCCCTGACCATGATATGGAGTATAGGGTCTACTTAGGGTAAACATGCATCAAGATCCATACTAACATACATACCGTACTTAGCAGGGTTGATAATAGCATCATAACCAAGGGAATTAGCATGACCAAGTATGAAGTAGGAGCCTTGGAGAGTAGAAGTCAAGTTATTGAGCATCAAAGAAAGTTCGTGATTGAAGATTGAGACGATTTCGTTCTTCTCCACATCGCATTTTTGACCTTCTTTGACATGCCTTATGACAATGGATGGAATACAACCAATTGGACCAAGCTCAAACACCATTATCTTCCTCGCTCCTAAATTGTACAACTTCTGCCAAATTTAAAAGGTACAAAATGCTCATATATACGCAATGAGGAACTTGTTATGATTTTAATGTCACAACCAATGTTAAAATTTACATTTCATTGACATCCTTCCATGAAACACATCTAATGAAAAGGCTAAATTTCATAACATCAAATTAATGATTGTTTGAGTGGATATCCAATGTTTAGTACTAGTAGCATTCTTTCCAATAATAACAAGAGACTTAATGAGATTCATAGGTTTTGATAAAAACATATGATGTAATATACTAACATTTTTGCTTGTGTACATTAGCCCCTTTTTTTTACACTCTATATTAGTTAAAACACATGTAAAATGCATACAAAAGAGAGCTTTGATTGTATTCTGGGGTGTACCGAGCACGATACGCCCATCAATGCTTCCCTGTCATTCCTTTTTTCCCCTTTATTTTTGGCGCAACATTTTACTTTAGAAAAATAGCAAATTTTTTCAGTTGATTGAAATATAATTATTACTTTTGGTTTACTATTGTGTTCATAAATCTCATGAAAAATATTCATAAAAACTCACTACAATGCTCATCAAAATTTTATAGAGACAAAACATGTAAATAGTGAAGTAAAAAAGAATAAATGGGAAAGATATTATACCAATGATAATGTTCATAAAACAGTAAAGTAACGTTTATAAACTAAATCACAAAATCTTCTTAAACTCTACTACAATGTTGCTCATAAACCTCATGAAAAATGTTCATAAAAATGTGTTGCAACGCTCATAAAACTTTACCAATCAAGACAACAATTATATAACAATGCTCATAAAACTCAACAATAATACTTATGAAACACTAAAGTAATGTTCATGAACAAATCATCCTATTAATCTTAAATTCTACTACAATGCTCATAAATCTCACTAAATATGTTCATAAAAATGCATTACAATGCTCATAAAAAAAATTGCAAAGATAGAACATATTAATAATGATAAAAAAATAATAAATTTGAAAATTATAGTTATACAATAATGCTCATAAAGCTCGATACTCATAAAGTACTTATCACATATTAAAATATAATAATATCAAATACTTAATGTAAGACAAAAAAATATACAAAAAAAGAATACAGTGAGAACTATAAGGAAAACTTTAAAAATACAAACAAGTACAAATGACTTAACTAAAATCTCCAAATGGGTTTATGCTAAAGACAAAAAAGGCTTATTGTGTTATAGATAAATGAAAAAAAGAGCTAGCCTTGCACACATCTCGTGCACAGAGTATAGTACGCTCTGACGTCCTATCATTAGAAAAATGAGTTCAATATTGATATAAGAAATGAGATAATTGAAGGATGGAGAGAGAGAGCAAAGCACCCATAGAGTCACGACGGATTCAAAACCAGATTTCTCAATCCATATTGCCAATCTACCGAATACAATTGACAAATTTGGACTTAAGGGTGTTTTTTGCCGTTTTGGAGAGATCACACAAACCCATATCCCGTTTAAAAAAGGAAAGTTTGGTAGATTCGGCTTTATTCACTTCTCAAAAGAGGAAGATACAAGAAAAACTATCCAAATTATACATCATAAACGTATTAGAGGTGCGAAAAACGTTGTCAACTGGGCAAGTTCATCAGAAAGAAGGAGAAGACTAAGAGTCAGACAAGTTTGGGTGAAGAAGAAATTTATGAAGAATCAAACCACTAAGCAGATCAAGGTAAGGAAAAAGCCACAACTAAATGAAAGTTTGGAAGGGGTGCACAAAGGTAATCCTCAGCATGCCCACAACCAAAGACTTGGGTTGTTTACCAACTGAAGAGTTGTTGAACATTTTCAAAGAATTAAGAGCTTGGTCCAGATAAGAGGTTTGTGAAGCTAGAGTGGGTTGAGTTAGTGGGCATTCCCCCACATGGATGGTTAGAAGAGAATTTTAGGAGATGTGTTTCACCATAGGGCATATTAATTGAAGTGGGCAAGGCCACTCATGAACAAATCCAATTTGAAGCAGCGAGAGTTACCATCTCAACAAGAACTCTGCAGCAAATTGAGGGAGAAGTTGTCCTAACAATTCAAGACTGTGCTTACAAAGTCTACATTCATAAGGCGTGCCCTACTTTGAATACCAAGACCACCTCTTGAGTATTAAAGACTTTGGAAATCCATCAAGCGAACAGGCCAGCAGATCAAGAGTTTGAAAACATCCAACTCTCAATCCAAGTCAATCAATAGATAGTTTGCAACCAACCAAAAGAAATAAAGGAGACAACCTTCATGCGAGCATTATTGATACTCCAGGCTAAGAAAGTCATCAGGAAGAAATGTGTCTTTCACCTAGGAGACAAAAGGCCATCAGGAAAAAAGTGGCTATGAAAGTCATGACCATTGGTAATGGCTGTGGTTTGGCTGTTATTGAAGACCGCAAAGTAGTTGAGCGATATTACAAGCTAAAACAAAAGAAGGGCCAAAAGAAAGAAAGGAGGGCCAGTTGAATTGAAGGATTGTCATTCAAAAATTAAGGGGGCTGCTTGCTGGAACAAACAAGGTGAAGACAAGAATTTGGATCATCTCCTTTGTCATTTCATGGTCGATTCAGCTTCACAGAAATAGGAAGGTCTTGATAATCAGCAGTTGGATTCTTGCTGCTATTTTGGAAGCTATTCCTACAATTTCAATTAAAGTTAATTGAAAAGTTGATGGCTCAAGAGAGGACAAGAGTAATTGAAGGAGCCATGTGGAGGGTCTCAAACTGGGTTACAGTAAACAACAATGACAGTCCTGGTGACAAATTTCAGTAACATTCCAACGTTATTTGCATAAAAGAAGGCAAGGGGCGATTAAGGTAAATGTGAAATGACCACTCAAGGAAGAATAGGTGAAAGTGCAGATGGAGGACCTTCAGATAAAGTCTCAACCAAGTGGACAAATGTATTTTACCTTACAGCTATAAGGTTAGTTGTTGGGGGATATCATTTGAGCATACTACTTTTTCCACTTTAACTACAATTCAAGGAAGTAGTAATTTTGTTGGGGTAGGCCTCATTTTATGTAGAATTATATGGCTTTTGTTAACTGGCCTTAATGTAACCAAAATGATAAACATCTTGACGTAAGATGGTTCTTAATCATCTTGCATTTTTTCTAAATCACTAATAAAGTTAAATGTAAGTGTATATTTAAATCATTCTAAAGATATGTTTCATTATTTTCAGGGTTACTATAACTTATAAATAATTTAAAAATAATCATTTATTTATATTTATTTCATAAATATAAACTATGTATAAAATGTGCATTTTCTACTATGATTGATAAAATTAGACTATTATTATATTTTTTGACAAGGCTAATAAGTATTATAATATTATAATTGATAAATATATATAATTATTAAAGAAAATATTAATAAAATTACAAAATTGTGAAATATGAACAATGCAAAATAGTTAAGAACCATCTTGAGTCAAGATGGTTATCATGGTCTTGAATGTAATCTGGGATGTTGCGGTGCATGATCCCTTTTGTTTTTTAATAAATTTGTGCTATTGCCCACTAATTATCAAAAAAAAAAAGAAAAATAAATTCTTTAAGAAAACAATAATATGTTAACCTATTTGAATAATATGTTTTAAAAAAGAGAAATGGGAACATGTGGCATAAAAGTAGGATTCAATCATCCGATTAGAAAACTTTGGCCCTATTCTTTTATAAGCCAACCGTATGGCGTGGTGCCGTATGGTGGAATTGTAGTGGATTGTGGTGGGTTGTATTGAGTTTTTAATAATTGTAAATTGTATTAGTAAATGTGAAAAGTTATTAGAAAAAGTGAGATGAAAAAGTCATTGGAAAAATGTGAAAAAATTAATTTGAAAAAAGTTGATTGTGGTGGGTTGTGGTAAATTGTAGTAAATTGGTATGTTGTAGTGGGTACGTTGTGGCAGAGTGTCGTGTGTTGTGGCACCACAGCCAGTCAGCTGCATCAAAGTTTTGGGTTATTAATATTTTTGAATGAAAAGGAATCATATATCACATTAATTTTCATAGAACAATTTAATTTTATCGAAGTTGGAGTTTCTATCGCTAAATTTTAACTATATTTTCCAACAATATTCCTAATATCTAATAAAACACGAACTATATCTTATTCATGTAATCCTTTATTATATTTGAGAATTGAACATCATCATGAAAATTTCAAATTTGCATAAATTAACCATGGATTAAAAAAAAAAGGTTTAGTAGGATAGCAAAGTGACTAAAAGAAAAAAGATTTTGTGTAACTAACCTGCAACTGTTTTGATAATTTTCGGATAAGAAGTTGGGCAAATTGGTGAGGGTTATAACGCTTTGTGATTATAGCACAAAAGATGCCAAAATAGGTGGTGATATAGTCATTGTTGCCTACTGACAAAATGAATATCGACTTGGACAAGTGTTGGGAAACTTGTTTTTGGCTCTTTAACTTCGATGTCAATTGCCTTTTCACTGTTCCTTCAAACATTTTCATTTGCTCCTCCAAATTCAAGCACACTCCCTACACATTCAATGTCCACTAACATTACTTATTTAGGCAAGATTAATGACTAACAAGCACTGTTCAAAATTTTGAATATTTACCTATTTTTATTAATTAAGTTATCAATATGCTAACATCTTATTACTTAAATGGTGTGGAGCTTCCTCTCTGGAGCGTTACCGATCGCGTGGATGGGTGAAGATTTCTTGATTAGTTGTATGGATGATGAATAATTATCAACAAGAATAATAGCTTGAACACTGAAAGGAAGGATATGACCTTGAGCAAGGAGAGTCCACAACTCTAGGCCTCACACCCTACCATGATTATCAAAGGTAATCCACTTAATAATCATTAAAGGAATGACTTGCTAACACAACCATTAACAAATGGATAAAGTAAAAACAAGATTTGAGAGAAAACAAGGGAGAAACCCTAACATTGCATTAGCAAATCATTCAATAATATAAGCTGCCTTGGAAAATTTGGAAAACAAGCAATTTATACTAAACAGAAATTAAGCCAAAACATAGCCTAAAAACGCCACAGCACGCGCGTGCCACAGACCTGTCGCGGGCGCGACGACCCCCTGACTCGGCACCCTGTCATCCCATACATTGGAGGTCGCGGACGCTACCAGATTCGTCGCGGGCGCGACGACCAAGACAGGACAAGGACGCGGGCATGACACCAGACGACTCGGGCGTGACCAAAGGCTGGGCGTGAGACTGCTCCTCGGACAGCCGGGTGTCGAGGGCGTGAAGCCAAGTGACGCGGGCGCGACTGGCTGTTGTTGGCTGGTGATGTTCCGACTTGAACTTATCATACTGGGGTACTTCCAAGCCTCGACACTCCTAATTCCCGGGACGGCCCAGCCTGGTCCCGAGGCCTCCGAGGTCGTTGACAAGTCCCGAGCCTCTCCTCACCCCAATAAGGATGGCTCGCCGAGGCCACGAATAGTGTGATGCTCACTACCCCGCCCTTTTTGAAGGGGTAACGATTCTTGAAAACGAGTAGGTGAGCGGTTTTAGATCGGTGATGACACGTCGGGATTTCATCCACCTCGTCTTTAACCGCAACCCCGGCTATGATAGCTTTGCACAGAACCCGATATGGTTCATACTCCCCCTCTTGAAGAAGAGTTTCCCTCAACTTTTGGGGTTTAAAACCTGGACACTCCCCTTCAATTGACTCTAGTAAACTTCGATCATCCCAATTGCCACGAGCAATCATGCAAGACATCCAACAAGCTTCAAATCCCACAATGTACCCATCATCCAAATGCAAGAAAATGAAAGGAGGCATGTTTTGTGGAGGTGAGGGGTTAAGGGGCGGTAGAGGAAATTTGTGTGGTGCTTGGGAACTCTCAATCTCACTGGGCTCGCTATAAGGCAAAGACAAAGCAAGAGGGAGCTCGTCCTCGCCAAGAGCACACTCATCTCGTGTTTCGCTCATCATGAGAAGGTTCTTTAACTCACTACCCATCCTGGCTTTTGAAGTTTCGGTTTCTTGGGGAGAAATGGGAAGTAGTTTGACCTTCTTGCCTTTATGGGTGAATGTGTAAGTATTGTTTAACCCATTGAGCACCGTTTTCTTGTAGTATTTCCATGGTCGACCCAATAAAATGTGACAAGCGCTTATAGGGACAACATCACAAACAAGGGAATCATCGTAGTTAGATCCAAAAGAAAAATTCACTAAGACTTGCTTAGTTACCTTGATATCGTTATGATCGTTGAGACAATGGAGTGAATAAGGTCGAGGGTGCGGTAATAGAGGCAAGCCAAGCTCCTCGACCATAGTGGTAGATGCGACATTCGTGCAACTCCCTCTATCGATAACAAGCAAGAGTACACACCTTTTCACCCACGAAGCACCGCGTTTGGAACAACATTTCCCTTTGGGCCCTGTCGAGGGGAGTCTCACGGGAATGTAAAGCTCTCCTCAAAACATATGTGCCTCTACGTACGGGAAGTACGGGGGCGGCATCCTCCTCATCGCTAGTAACCGCATCTTCAACCACCACTTCAGAATCGTCTTTAGCCTTTTGAAGCTCTTCATCGATTTCTTGTACCTCTTGTAGAGTCAAAGTACGTCGGTTTGGATAATCGACTTGAAATGACCATAACCATGACACTTAAAACACTTCCGGCCTTCTGTCCATCGAGGAGGTTCCGTTGGAGTCACCGTAGCAAGTCCCTTTCCTTTGTCAATCCTTGGTACCAGTGTCGACTTGGGTGTCTCACTAGACTTCGGAGTGTTTGCATCTGGAGGGGGTCGGCTAGAAGGTGAGTAGACGGGTCTAGACAAGGGTTTGGTGTCGGACCTTTCCATTCTTCTTCGCTCAACTCGGAGAGCCAAACTGCACAAATCGTCCATCGAATAGTAGGGTTGAACCTCAACCTTCTTGGTAACAGCAGGATCTAACCCATTCAAGAATCGCATTATGGTTTGCTCTTCCGGCTCTTGAAGGCCACTTTTAATAAGAAGTTGCTCGAATTCCGAGATATAATCACCAACGGATCGTTTGCCTTGGGTAAGAGCATATAGCCTCCGTAGGACGTCTTGCTTGTAAGTGTGGGGCAAGAAACGACGATTCATCACTTGTTTGAGATGTGTCTAAGTAGAAATAATTTCCTTTCCTTCTCAAACTCGTTGTACCTTCATATTCTCAAACCAAAGCGAGGCGGCCTTGGAGAGTTTCAAGCTTGCGACCTTATAAGCCTTCTCGTCATCATATTCCTTGGTCTCAAAGATCCTATCCATTAATTGAACCCATTCGAGGTAGTCGTCCGGATCATTGGAACCATTGAACTCGGGGATGTCTATCTTGACGTCTTGGAAGTCATCACGAGGTGGCCGATCATACACTTCTCGACATGGACGGCGTCGAGGGGAGCCTCTAGCATCGCCATTCGACTCAAAGTTGGGAGGAGGACGGATAGGGCTTGGTGCACGCCTCGGTCGTTCAACTCGGGGTGGAGCTTGACGCTCTAGGGCGAGGTTGTCCAACCGCGCCATAATGGCATTAAGGTTGCGATCAATGGTGGAGAACCATTTGTCATGGGTGGCGAGTTGGCTCTTGATAGCCCGAAGTTTAGGGCTACCCAGGTGGCTTGATTCCTCTCGATCGGAATTTACTTGTCACCCATATCGAGGGAAGGGTAAAGGAAGGTATGTGTTTGGGATATTTTGTGGAGTTTGGGGGTTTTCTTGTAGTTGGCTTGTGTTTGACTAAGGGTTGTTTGTGTTTTTTTCACATAGACATTTCATCGAACACCTTGCGGGCACAATTTTCGAACTTTTCCTCAAAGCTCCAAATTGCTTCAAAAACACCAAATACAAACACAATACAAAGTATTCCAATACTCTTGGATAACATAAGGGTTGGGGATCACCAATAGATGCAAGAAATCCAACAAAACCCAATACTAGAGAAATACTATCAAGAACAATGAAGAACAACTCAAGCAAATAAATAATCAAAGCTCTGATACCAAATGGAGCATTACCGATCGCGTGGATGGGTGAAGATTGCTTGAGTAGTTGTATGGATGGTGAATAATCAACAAGAACAATATCTTGAACACAGAAAGGAAGGATATGACCTTGAGTAAGGAGAGTCCACAACTCTAGGCCTCACACCCCACCATGATTATCAAAGGTAATCAATTTAATAATCACTAAAGGAATGACTTGCTAACACCACCATTAACAAATGGATCCAGTAAAAACAAGATTTGAGAGAAAATAAGGGAGAAACCCTAACATTGCATTAGCAAATCATTCAATAACATAAGCTGCCTTGCAAAAATGGGAAAACAAGTTATTTATACAAAACAAAAATTAAGCCAAAACTTAGCCTAAAAATGTCGCTACACGCGCGTGCCGCAGACCTGTCGCGCGTGCGACATTGGTGGTCGCGAGCGCGATGGCCCTCTGACTCTGCACCTTGTCATCTCATACATTGGAGGTCAAGGACGCTACCAGATTCGTCGCGGGTGCGACAACTATAACAGGACAAGGACGCGGGCGTGACCCCAGACGATTCAGGCGCGACCAAAGGCTGGGCGTGAGACTGCTCCTCGGACAACCAGATGTCGCGGGCGTGAAACCAAGTGACGCGGGCGCGACTGGCTGCTGTTAGCTGGTGATGTTCCGACTTGAACTTATCGCACCGGGGTGCTTCCAAGCCTCGAAACTCCTCATTCACGGGATGACCCAGCCCGGTCCCAAGGCCTCCGAGGTCGTTGACAAGCCCCGAGCCTCTCCTCACCCCAACAAGGATGGCTCGCCGAGGCCACGATAGTGTGATGCTCACCACCCCGCCCTTTTCGAAGGGGTAACGATTCTTGAAAATGAGTAGGTGAGCGATTTTAGATCGGTGATGACACGTCGGGATTTCATCCACCTCGTCTTTAACCGCAATCCCGGCTATGATAGCTTGGCGTCGAACCCGATACGGTTCAATCTCAAAAGTATCAAATCACTAAATGTTCCTTTCTCTTAATTATACCAACTCCTTGTTGACCTAGTTGAGCAACTATCTCTTTCAATTGTTGTGTGTTAGAAATAAAATATCAATCACTCACTTTATATAAGAAATATCTAGAAAAATTCTAGATGAAGACAATTATTGTTAAGAGAAAAATCCAGATATTTATCTAGATTAATTTAAGTAACACCCCGAACATATGGTTAAAGTCTGGCTTAGAGGGATTGAAATGGCTACTTATATTGCCAAGGTATACCTTCTTTTATGGTAGGTGATCTGATGGGAACTCCTTAGTTAAGCGTGATTGGCTGGGAGTAATCTCAGGATGGGTGACCTCCTTAGATGTTTTACCAGGCAGCGTGTAAGCGAGAACGAAGCATGCTGAAAAGACTCGTCTGATTTGTAGGGCCAATCACCGATCCTTGAAGCTATTATCGGTAATGTTCGTGGCTCAAGAGGGTCCAGAGCATTATAAATGGTATCAGTTGCGACCCGCGACTGCGAGTTGCGCCAGTGGAACAGAGATTCATGGGCAGTCACCTAGCGAGGCAAAGATTCTGGATTAGATTGTGGCAGAACGAGGACATTGTGCGCTTAAGTGGTGGTAATTGTAACATCTCGGATATATGGTTAAAGTCTGGCTTAAAGGGATTAAAATGACTATTTATATCACCAAGGTGCAACTTCTTTTATGGTAGCTCATCCGTTGGAAACTCCTCAATCAAACGTGCTTGGCTGGGAGTAGTCTCAGGATGGGTGACCTCTTGGGAAGTTTTCTCAGGCAGTATGTGAGCGAGAACGAAGCATGTTGGAAAGCCTCATGGTGATTTGCGGGGCCAGTCTCCAATCCTTGAAGCTGTTATCGGTAATCTCTGTGGCCTGGGAGGGTCCGGATCATTATATATGGTATTAGACCCGACTCGCAATTGTGAGTTGCGCCAGTGGATGAGAGATTCATGGTCACTCACCTAGCGAGGCAAAGATTTCGGATTAGATTGTTCACAACGAGGATGTTGTGCGCTTAAGTGGTGGTAATTCTAACATCCCGGATATATGGTTATAGTCCGACTTAAAGGGAGTGAAATGACTACTTATATCACCAAGGTGCACCTTCTTTTATGGTAGCTCATCCGTCAGGAACTCCTCATTCAAGCGTGTTTGGCTGGGAGTAGTCTCACGATGGGTGACCTCTTGGGAAGATTTCCCAAGCAGCGTGTGAGTGAGGACGAATCACGTCGGAAAGCCTTGTGGTGATTTGCGGGGCCAGTCACCGATCCTTGAAGCCGTTATCGGTAATGTCCGTGGCCCGGGAGGGGTCAGAGCGTTACAGATGGTATCAGAGCTGACCCGCAACTATGAGTTGTGCCAGTGGATGGGAGAGTAATGTACAGTTACTTAGCAGGGCAAAGATTCTAGATTCGATTGTGGCACAACGACGACGTTGTGCGCTTAAGTGGGGTCAATTGTAACACCCTAGATATATGGTTAAAGTCTTGCTTAAATGGATTGAAATGACTACTTATATCACCAAGGTGCACCTTCTTGTGGTCGCTCATCCGTTGAGAACTCCTCAGTTAAGTGTGTTTGGCTGTGAGTAGTCTCAAGATGGGTGACATCCTGGGAAGTTTTCCCAGGCTGCGTGTAAACGAGGACGAAGCACGCTAGAAAGACTCGTGGTGATTTGTGGGGTCAGACAGCGATCCGATCCTTAAAGCAGTGATCAGTAATATCCGCGATACGGGAGGGGCCGGGGCGTTACAATTTAGCATATATAATATCTAGGTTATTTTTCTAGATTATTCTAGGCACTTGGAATATCTAGGATATTAATATTGCATTCTATGATTATCCTAGAAAGTCTTGTAAGATTTTGACACTTGGCTCTATCTTCACCAAAATTTAAGGAGGTGAAGCAAGTATAACTAGAGGTAAGGGGTGATGCTGAGGCAACACATAAGAGATGATAAATACCACAGCCAAGAGTTGCAGAGGTTGGATAGGAGTGTTTAAGATATCTCCCACAAAATTGAGTGAGTGTGTGTCTAAGTATTGTGCAATTGTCTTGCCTTATTGTTGAGTAATAAGAAGTGTAATTTCTAGTATAACATTTGCTATCTACTTCTCTACAAGTGGTATTAGAGAAAGATTAAAAGGACCTTATTGAGATAGCATTCATAGTGTATATGGTCAAGGACCGAAACTCAAGAGAGTTTTTATCGGCACAGTTAGGGACTATGGTACTTGTTGGAGTTGTTGGTTTGGGACCACAAAATTTTTGTAAAGTGTAGGGTGCTTATTAAAAGTTATTATGGCAGATTTTTCAAGATCAGATCGCTTTGTTGAGAAGCTCAATGGGAGTAACGCTAGTACTTGGTTTACATGCATGAAGTATTACTTGAAGGAGTTATACTTATGGGAGATCATTGGTGGCTAAAACAAGACATCACCATTAGATCCAAATGAGTAAATGAAATGGGAGATCAAGGCAGGAAAGACAATCTATGTTCTCTTTATCACAATGGAAGATGAGTATCTATGTTGGAGAAAGGATTGTGAGTCACCCCGAGGAAGCATGGAATACCTTGGATACATTGTTCACCAAGAAGAATGAAGTTAAGTTGCAACAATCAGAAAACGAGCTTATGTTTATCAAGTAAGGAGACATGATAGTCAGTCACTACTTTACTAAAGTTAAATCTCTATGAGTTGAAATTTCTAAAGTAGACTAAGAAAGTGTAATAAGTGAGTCAAGGATTAGGAGAATAATTATTCGTGCTTTGAGCCCTAAATATAGAGGTCTTGGGGTTTGGCTACACAACCCTCTCAAAAGAATTAGAGAGTCTCTTGGTGAATCAAGGAGACCTAGACAAATAGATGTTTAAGGTCTCGAGAAAGGAGGAAGAGCAAGGTGTCTTTACTAGAAAGAGAGCACCTAAAAGAGCCAAAGTAGGATCACACAGAGACAAAATGGCGATATGAAACCGTTAGAATGAGACCACCAAGTTGGCAACAAGGGTAGCGTAGAGGTTGTCTATATCAAAGGGCAGTGCACCAACCATGTGATAATAAAGAAGAAATAAAATATCGAGAGCGAGAGAAGGGATGATACAAATGTGGAAAGAAATGTCACTTTACTCTAGATTGTAGATCACCTTCACTGGAAGGTAATATAACAACCTTCAAAGATTATGATAGTGACGAAGAATGAGACCTTCAAGCATCCTTTGCGATTGAAGAGTCCATCCTAGAATTCAAGGTCGAAGAGACTATTCAAACATCTGAAGTAAAATTATTTGTCATGTGTGGATGAGTCCAAAGAAGAAAACATTCCCTCCATGATTAGTGATGTATAAAGTAGTTACCAAGCAGCAGTTCTTCCTGAATCTAAAGAGATCAAGGAAAGCATAGAGCAAGAATTCAAACAACCATCATAAGATGGTGAGTAAGACTTAAGTAAAGAGCAAGCACATCAAGTTGAAAGCGTACGTAGATGCAAAAGAAAATGATATAGATATGTTATTCGTAGAAGTAGTTCAAAACGAGCAAATAATAAGGACAAAGAGGACGCAGAAGTGTAATCCTAAATATCCGGGCAGAGCAATAATGGAGGAATCAAACATCAAGGACCAACCATATAGAGGTTCGAATTAGTTCATGCAAAGGAAAACATTAAGAGGATATATCAACGTTTGGAAAGAAGACAAAGAAGAAGATATTGACAGGAAGATTCTAAGTTGCGCAAAGCTCAATCAAGTTTGGGAAAACCTCAAGAAGATGATATTGAAGGAAAGTGGGTGTTGAGGGGGAGTGTTAAATATAAAATATCATCACACATTTTATATGAAAAATATCTAGGAAAATTCTAGATGAAGACAATTATTGTTAAGAGAAAAATCTAGATCATGATTAATTTAGTTTCTATAATATCTAAGATATTTGTCTAGATTATTTAGGTATATAGAATATCTAGGAAAATATTGTAAGATTGTGATACTTGGCTCCATCTCTACTACAAATTAAGAAGGTAAAGCAAGTATAAATATGGGTAAGGGGTCATGTATAAGGGGTCCCCATGTATAAGAGGTGAGGGATACCACACTCATCAGTGGCGGATTCAGGATTCACAGTCAGTGGTGTCAGAAATAATTTACTTTAAGAAAATTCACCAGCATAAATTTTAAAAAGTGAACGTAAAAATATCAACATTGACCACAAAACGATATTGAATAACTACACACTGACACTTTCGAAAACATCATCCTCAAAATGATATTGACCATAAAAATGATATTGAATAACAATCTCTGATAGCCTCATTCGATACTTTTCTGAAGACATCATCCTCAAAAAAAATAATAACATCATCATTTGTAAATCTCATCTAACATCCACAATTTCGCAAATTTAAACGTACCAAATCTAATATAATAAATTAACAAATATAATTCAAACACTTAAGAATCTCTAAAATTTCATATATATAGTACATAATTCAATTTATAAGTGTACAATCGATAATTTAACAAAATTTGTTCATTTATACCATAATAATTAACAAACCCTAATTTATCACATTGATTTAGTCACATAAGTCTAATTCATAAATTGCAACCCAACATGCATATGATAATACATTCAATAAAGAAGAAAAATAACTTGAGAACATAGGAATTATAGTTAGAGAGATTAAACAGCCTTTGTGGTAGCTAATGACTGGCGGCAGCAATTGCATCCATTGAAAAATAGAAACTGCAGTAGTTAGAATTGAACCAGTGACCTCAGCTCCCTAACATTGCTTGAAATTCTAATAATATTGTTACCATTGCGCTACGCATACCTTTGTGATTCTAAATTCTGTTAAGAGTTATTTTATCAATTCATTTTCTTATTTCTCTTCTTTAACAGTTTTTCTTAACAATTTTTTTTTTTAAAATTGGAGTGATGTCAATTGACGCCACTTTGACCAAGGTAGACCGCCCCTGACACTCATGAGTATTGGACAAGTGTCTAGAAGAGTTTGAGATATCTCCTTAAAAAATGAATGAGCCTGTGTTGTTTAAGTGTTTGTACAATTATCTTGCTTTATTATTGAGTGATATGAAGTGCAATTTATATTATATTACTTGCCCTCTACTTCTTTACACTGTTTTGTGACTATCTGACTAATTAGCAGGATATTTTGTTATGTTTTTCCTTTTAGTTGAGAAAATGGTTATTGTATTTTGTTTTGGTTTTGAACTATTTTGTTATTTCAACTTTTTGAGTTGGCTCGTAAAAAAAAATAAAAAAAATTCCTAGCAAGAGATTCACGGAACAACTACACGACTAGCATTTGATATAATTTTTGACATATATAGTATATACTTGATTTTGTTTCTTTTACATAGCTTATAAAATTTTGTTAGATCTGGCTCAGATACTCTTGTGAGGCTCTGATACCAGTCGTTAGGATCGAGGTAAACTATAGCCTAGTATACGCAGCGGAAGAAAGAATTATCAGGATATATAAATATTGAGAAGAAATATAACAAGATCGGTAATTAAAAGATAGAAAGTATAAAAGTTACACGATTTACGTGGAAACCCAAATCGGGAAAAAGCCACGGACGACAACACAGCAATAATCCACTAGTATAAGGGGAGAGATTACAAGAGAGAACCCAACGGGCTATATAACGCAAGGGGATCGACGGCACGATCACAAGGGGTTAATAGCACAACGGAATATACTGAAGACAAATTACTCTCTAAATGGAACTCTCACGATCTAGGGATGAGTAGAGGTGAAGAATGCTCTGTGTATGTGTTTGTCATATGCCGTAGGTGTATAGGTTGATAACAACCTATATTTATAGTAGAATGAAAGAAAAAGAAACTAGGTTAAATATTACAAAAACCTAGGAATAAAAGTGAAGAGCCGCTGCAGACGAGAACCTTAGGCAGAGGTAGCGCCGGATAGACGCTGGCCAAGTCTCGCTTTTGATGCTCTCTGAGAAGTGCCGCTGGCAGCGGGTATACCAAAGGGAGCAGCGTCTTCTACTTCGTAATAGGACGCTGATGGTGGGCTACCCTCTGGTGGCGTCAAAAGACCCCCCACTAGCATCTCATGGACAAATGCACTGATGGTGAGTGTCTTGACACCGGTAGCGTCATTTCACACGCCAGTAGCGCCTGAAAGAGGAGGACATCGCCAATTTCCTTTAAAGTAGATTTTGGGCCACAAATCCCAACAAACTCCACCTTGGGGCAAAATATCTGATACCGTCATAGAGCCTCGAAGGGCAATCAGATGTGATGAGCATCAACTAAATTCAAGTCACCCTTGAACTTAGTAAGAGATGAGGTTGTAGAACCGGCTATAGAACCTGTAGTAGTAGAACCCTGTAGAACATAATAACCGCCTTGCCTGGAGGTTGTAGAAAAGATATTTTTGGAACGCTCTTTAAACTTCAATCTGGCTTTGCTAGAACCCCCGTTATTAGTGCTTTCACTTCTAAAAAACCAAGCCTTCAACTTTATCAGAAAGCACTTCAAGATCAACTTAGATTTGAAATCTTCGAAAGACAGGGTTTCATATGATATAACTTCTTTAAAGTGCTTGTAGGAATGGGTCAAAGAGACAACCAATAGAATAGCCTTATCCTCATCTTCAATAGTAACCTCCAAATTTGCCAGATCAATAATAATGGAGTTACCTTCATCAAAATATTTTTTTTTGAACTCTCTAGATACTGAAACTGATCACACCGTCAAACTTCTCAATATTAGACTTAACTGCAGACATCCCGAACTAGGCGAAAAAAGATTAAACCTCGCTCTGATACCACTTGTTAGACTTGGCTCAGATACCCTTGTGGGGCTCTAATACCAGTCGTTAGGATCGAGGTAAAATATAGCCTAGTATACGCAGCGGAAGAGAGAATTGTCAGGATGTATAAATATTGAGAAGAAATATAACAAGATCAGTACTTAAAAGATAGAGATTTTAAAAGACACACGATTTACGTGGAAACCCAAATCGGGAAAAAAACCACGGACGGCAACGGAGCAATAATCGACTAGTATAAGGGGAGAGATTACAAGAGAGATCCCAAGGGGCTATATAACGCAAGGGGAACGATGACACGATCACAAGGGGTTAATAGCACAACGGGAATATACTGAAGATAAATTACTCTCTAAAAGGAACTCTCACAACCTAGGGATGGGTAGAGGTGAAGAATGCTCTCTGTGTGTGTTTGTCGTATGCCGTAGGTGTATAGGTTGATAACAACCTATATTTATTGTAGAATGAAAGAAAAAAAAAACTAGGCTAAATATTACAAAATCTAGGAATAAAAGTGAAGCCGCCGCAGACGATAACCTTAGGCAGAGGTAGCGTCGGATAGACGCTGGTCACGTCTCGCTTTTGATGCTCTCTATAAGTCCCGCTGGCAGGGGGTATACCAAAGGGAGCAGCGTCTTCTACTTCGTAATAAAACGTTGGTGGTGGGCTACCCCCTGGTGGCGTCAAAAGACCCCCCGCTAGCGTCTCATGGACAAAGGCGCTGGTGGTGGGTGTCTTGACGCTGGTAGCGTCATTTAACACGCAAGTAGCATCTGAAAGAGGAGGGCAGCGCAAATTTCCTTCAAAGTAGATTTTGGGCCATAAATCCTAACAAATTTACATGTATGATCATCCGTAGATATAATGTATGACATAAACAATAGGACAATACGACTAGCATTAAGATAAAGTCACGTCATCTAACAAAAACTTTATTTTTTCAAATGGGTGATGACATGAATTTTATCCTAAAATATTTTTTAAATGTCTTGCTTTTCTCTATGTTATTATTTTTAACGTTTTTTACACCAATTTATTAATAGTCAGTATCAATTATCAATTATAAGAAATTTTGTTTATATATGTTCGTTACGCCAATGAGAACACATTGTACCTTAATCGAATTAACCTCGTCCGTAAGACTTATTTTTAGGCGTATTTTGGAAATATAAAAAATAGTGAATAAAAGTATAACTTTACATATTT
Source organism: Portulaca oleracea (assembly GCA_029582165.1). Taxonomy (NCBI): domain Eukaryota; kingdom Viridiplantae; phylum Streptophyta; class Magnoliopsida; order Caryophyllales; family Portulacaceae; genus Portulaca; species Portulaca oleracea. The sequence continues at coordinate 3,640,386 of CM055878.1, read as the reverse complement.
ATATGTAATGTTATAGTTATAGAATTCAATTATACCATTTTATTTCAACTTAATAAATAATAATATAGCTTTAATGCAATGACAAAACGCTTAAAATGTGTCTTACCCCCAAGACTCATATCATTTGTGTTGGGTTGAATGTGGAGACCAATTTTGGGTTGGTCTCTGTCTCTTGGGGAGCAAGGTAGAAGAATTTGAGTGGGAATCAAGTTGTTGATTTGTTCCACTTCCTTTTTGTAATTCCTTTGCTGTAGGGACTCTATTAATCCTAAAATTGTGTCAGCCTTGTATTATAAATAGAGCCTAGGTGCTAGGTTTATTTGCATTGCAATTGAGAGTGGTTCATCTTATACCACAAGAGATTGACCTGTAATCTCTGTGTCCCTGAGGGAGTTGTGTGAGGCTCATCTGTGAGTGTTGAGATCTCAGGTTGTAACTCTAGGGAGGTTGTGAGAGATTGTGGAGGTCTGGGAATCTCTGAAACACTGTTGTAATCCTCTGATAGTGCATCGTTCGTGGTTTTTGTTTCCCGGTTTGGGTTTTTCCACGTTAATTCCTTGTGTCGAATCTTTATTTATTTTTCGCCCTTATTATTGTTTGTCTGCTAACTACGCCTTGAGAATCCTAACAAGTGGTATCAGAGCTTTGGTTGGAGCGTGGTTGATCTGCAGACTGAGAAGCAATGACAGACGCTATTGTGAAGATTCCGGAATTCGATGGGAAAGACTACGCATGGTGGAGGATGCGCGTTGAGGATGTTCTCCGCCAGCAAAGGTTGCATCTTGCGATAGGTGATAAGCCAAAAGAGATGGAACAGAAGGATTGGGAAGAGCTTGATGGTCAGGCATTCAGTACGGTCAGGCTGACGCTAGCTCGGAACGTGGCTTTCCACGTCAAAGATCAGAAAACGACAAAAGACCTGCTCGAGGCCTTGCAAAACACATATGAGAAACCTTCGGCGGTGAACAACGTATATGTGTTACATCGTTTGTTTGAATTTAAGATGCATGGGTCTGGTGATATGCATGATGGTATGAATGAGTTGAATATGATACTATTAAAATTAACCTCTGTGGGATTTAAGTTCGATGATGAGATGAATGCTAATATACTATTGGCTACCCTACCTAAGTCTTGGGAAAATTTCGTGACTTCTGTAACTTCTTCAACTAAGAAGGATGAGAAACTGAAGTTTGGGGAAATTAGAGACTTGGTCCTGAATGAAAGTATTCGCAGGAAAGATTCCGATGTGTCTGAGTCTTCGGGGGATGCTTTGACTGTCAGGGGTAGGAGGAATAGTGGGAGTTCGGGTCGGGGTCGATCAAAATCTAGAGGTCGAAACATGGAGCAAGTGTTGTGTTGGAACTGTGGTGATAGAGGTCATTTTCGTAGGGATTGTCCCAAACCTAAGAAGAGCAGCCATAATGACCAGGACTCTGTATATTCTGTTGAGGATTTTGGTGATGCCCTAACTGTTTATGCTGACAAGTTAGAAGGGGGTTGGATGATAGATTCGGGTGCTTCATTTCACTCTTCGTCTAGCAAGGAGGCCTTTAGCAATTTTGTGAGTGGGAGGTTTGGCAGGGTTAGGCTTGCAAACAGTCACAACCTAAAGGTGTTAGGAAGAGGTGATGTGAATATTAAAACTTCTAAGGGTGGAACTTGGAGGTTGAAGAATGCTTGGTATGTCCCGGGTCTGACCAAGAACCTTGTATCTGTAAGTCAACTGGATGAGGAGGGGTTCACGACGAGATTTGAAGATGGTCATTGGAGGGTAACGAAAGGATCTCTGATAATTGCAAATGGCAGGAAAGAGGGGAAGCTATATTCTGTCATTGATAACTCTAACATGCTGGTTCATGCTCGTCAAAGGCGTGTTAGCTTCTCTGATGAGAGAAGGGTACCAGAAACGAGGAGGTTTCCCAATCCAAAATTCCCCTTAGTTATTGACGATGATGCGTATGTCGAAGTTGCAAGGGCATGATCAGTTCAAGTGGGAGCCTGTTGCTAAAAGAGGAGTTGATGGGAGGTCAACTGGGACCTCTGTTGATCTTTGCTGAAAAGATCGAGATGGATGCACTAAAGGATTCGAGGAGGTGTTGAAGTGGTGATTGATGATAATCGACGAAGGCTGCGTTTACAATTGGTCTCCAAGTGGGAGATTGTTGGGTTGAATGTGGAGACCAATTTTGGGTTGGTCTCTGTCTCTTAGGGAGCAAGGTAGAAGAATTTGAGTGGGAATCAGGTTGTTGATTTGTTCCACTTCTTTTTTGTAATTTCTTTGCTGTAGGGACTCTATTAATCCTAAAAATTGTGTCAGCCTTGTACTATAAATAGAGCCTAGGTGCTAGGTTTATTTGCATTGCAATTGAGAGTGTTTCATCTTATACCACAAGAGATTGACCTATAATCTCTGTGTCCCTGAGGGAGTTGTGTGAGGCTCATTTGTGAGTGTTGAGATCTCAGATTGTAACTCTAGGGAGGTTGTGAGAGATTGTGGAGGTCTGGGAATCTCTGAAACACTGTTGTAATCCTCTAATAGTGCATAGTTCGTGGTTTTTTTTTCCCGGTTTGGGTTTTTCCACGTTAATTCCTTGGGTTGAATCTTTATTTATTTTTCGCCCTCATTATTGTTTGTCTGCTAACTACGCTCTGAGAATCCTAACATTTTGATTTTCAAAAGAATGCGTTGAGTGTTTGCCCTTGCGTTGATGCGCATACTTTTCTGCTTATATGGAACTACAAGGTTTTCGCCTGGCAATGGTGCATCTAGAGAACTTTGTTAAGGGTAATCAACTAATATTAACTAAAATTCATTAGGGATGTTATCCTTTAATTATTTTCTTCACAAGTTTTTAATATGTTTTCAATGAGTTGACAAAAATAATAAGTTCGACCAAAAAGAAAGAAAAAAATAGCAGACAAAAATAATAGTGACAAACTAGCTCAAAAAAGTTAATTTAAAAGATAACTTTACATATAAATTTCCTAATATCTTGTAATAATTCAATCTAAATTCAATTAAGTAACCAAACTTTAATCTAAATTTCAATGTTCAAGTAGCTAGAAGACTATAATAAGAATGGCATACATCAAACAAATATTGTAAATGTCAATAGTTTTATATTTACAACAACATTACTTTTAAGGGTCCGTTTGGACCTTGGAAAATAGCATGGAAAAAAAATTATTTTGGAAAATGAGAATCTTTCCATTGTTTGGATTGAAGAAAAAAGAATGGAAAAAAATTAGTTGGAAAATTGCATGGAAAATTTAGAGTAACAATGAATAAAAAATTTTCCCTTCAAAAATGAAAGGAAAGTTGGGAGAAAAATTTTGGATCAAAGCCAACCTTTTTTTTTTCATCCTCTCTCTAACTCATCTCTCTCTCTCTCTCTAACTTTCGTCTCTCTCTCTCTAACTCTTTTTTTTTCTCTCTCTCTCTAACTTTCTTCTCTCTCTCTCTAAGTCTCTTCTCTCTCTCTCTAACTTTCTTCTCTCTCTCTCTCTCTCTCTCTCTCTCTCTCTCTCTCTCTCTCCCCCTCTTTTCTCTCTTCTCTCCTCTCTTTCTCTTTCTCTAAGTATCTTCTCTCTTTCTCCAACTCTCTTCCCTCTTTCTCTCGCGCACTCTCGCTTCTTTCTCTCTAGGTCTCTTCTCTTTCTTCTCTCTCGCTCTCTCTCTCTCTCTCTCTCGATCGCTCTCTCTCTCTCTCTCTCTTCTCTCTCTCGATCGCTCTCTCTCTCTCTCTCTCTCTCTCTCTCTCTCTCTCTCTCTCTCTCTCTTTCTCTCTCTCTCTCTCTCTCTCTCTCTAACTCTCTTTTCTCTCTCTCGGTCGCTCTCTCTCTCTCTCTCTCTCCCCCTCCTCCAAATCACGTCATATAATCTAGAAAAATGAAGCTTGACATTTAAAAGTTTCATGCAAATTTTTTTTCCATATATTTTTCTTCAAACCAAACAAGGAAAAAAAAGTTGAATAGAAAATCAATTTTTTTCCTTCAAAATTTTACTTGAACCAAACAAGAGAAAGAAATTTACTTTACCCCCAAAATTTTTTCCTCCTAATTTTTTTTCCATGAGATTTTTTTTTCCATCCTGTTTTCTTAGGTCCAAACGGACCCTAAAAGTTGATATAAAGCTCATAATTCACATAGATTTTAATTTCCCATGTAAAAAGGATTCTTTTTTGTCTAATTAGTTTGTCATTTTGAATTGCCTTTTACCATTAACGTTATCAACATTTGTCAAAGTTCTGTTCTTCGAATCATAACATGACATTTTTATAATGGATTTTGGATTACAATGTACCAACGTTGGGGTGTTGGATTGTAATATACCAACCTTTACTATTGGACAACAATATCGACCTTTATACCTGTGTGACATTATTATACCAATAGTAACTAAGGGAGTGATGAACCGGTCTCCATGCTCACTAACATGGTTGGCGAAGGGAAAAAAAATTGTTACAAGTCAATAACTTCATTAACCCTTTAGTTTTTCTCACTAACCCACATTACAAGACATTGGTTGGTTGTGTTTCAGGTCAGTATGAAGACTGGTTCACCACCCCTGTTAGTCACTGTGTTAGAGCTGATTTTTTTTTAACGTGGGTTAGTGAGGAAAACGGAGGGGCTAACGGGGTTATTGGGCAATGGCCGATAATTTTTCCTTCGCCTGTCACGTCAGAATCGAGACCAATGAACCAGTCACCATCCCCTCGGTCAATATTGGTATAATAATCTCACCTAAGTATAAATGTCAGGGATATTGTTGTCCAATAGTAAAGGTCGGTATATTACAATCCAATACCCCCAAAGGTCAGTATATTGTCATCCAATATCCCTTTTTATAATGTCGAAAGGGAAATTGGATTCTAATAATACGAACTTTTGGCCATTTAAGACTAAATAATACGAACTTTCAATTTGATGATAATTAATACGAACTTTGACCCCTTGTTGCTCTGAACAGTACGCCACCGAGTTAAGTTGAACTTATCTCGGTGGCAGGATGACTTGGCGGCGGAGGCACGTTCCAGGGTTTGTTGACAATGTCATGTCAGCTTTGACTTTTGTCCACGTCACCCTCATCATCTCTCTCTCTCTCTCTCTCTCTCTCTCTCTCTTTGTATCTACTGCTCCCTTTTTCTATGATTGAATTGAGTTTGTCCCTCATAATCAGAATGAAGAAGCAATCTCACCCACAAATTCACTCAACTTCTTTCTGCATCGATCATCTCCCTAATACAAAGATTCAAACTTTTGTATCAAAATACAACACTAAACATGCTCCCTCCATTACAAGTTAATTAATCAAGCATTGCCAGCTAGGTAATTCACTCCCAACAACATATAAACAGAAGAAGAACAGCATCAATCAGTGATGAACCAACACCATTTCAGCATTACTCAGAATCCCAGATTTACAGAGATGAATGAACACACACAGAATTAATAAATCAATCCAGAGTCAATGGAGATTTCTTAAACCTCGCCAGCAAATTGGCATCCCAAAACCCCACATAAAACTGGGCAACTCTTCTTCAAATTCGTCCATGTCTGATTTGGTAGCATCATACAGACCCAAATTTCATTTCTTCTTCTAGCCGAGTGGAAAATTCTAGAATTCGCCCTAAGCAGCAGCAACAGCCCCAGTACGGAACGAGTAGTTCCGATTTTTCGACAACGATGAAGATGACGAAGATGGAGATGAAGATGAAGATGAAGATGAAGAAGAAAAAGACGATTTCGAGGCTGATTCATTTTTGCTTCTCAAAACCTTCATTTTTCTTGTTCTTCTCAAACTCCTCAATTTTCCCGATCTAAAACAGAAAAATTCAAGAGATGTATAATCAAACGATGACGATGAAGATGAAGATTCAGAATTCACAAACCTGTACATGAAGATGTCGCGATTGTTTCCGAGGGGTTTCTTGCAGAGAAAACACACCTCAAGAAAATGAGGGGTCCGATTTTCTTTGAATCTCTAGAAACCTCGACGTCCAAATCAGAGGGAAAACACAGGGCAAGGGGAAGAAAATTAGGAGGATAAGGAAGCCAAGTTCCGTAAACTGCTCCTACGAACCATTAGAGGTGCGATTTTGTGACCCAGAAAGGGTTGATTCTTCAAACAACTATGAACACAGTAGTGATTGTTGTTTGTGTTGTTGTTTGAATTGTTAATTCCGGAAAATCCACCGATTGAAGCGAGTGATCATGTGATGAATTTTTGTGGTTTTTCTGGTATTTTTTTCTGGGGATTTGAAGGAGGTATTGATTGATTTTGATTTTGATTTTAGGGTGTTGGGTTTGTGTGGCCCATTGAATCCTTAGGGTCCAGTTTGAGGGAGGAAGATTGGGGAACCACCGACGTCACATGGACGCTAGCAGCGCCCCTCGCAGAAGATTACAAGATGAAGACGCCACCAGTGTCTTTTGGACACTACTAGCGCCTAAGTTACGGAGTCGGCGTTAACGAGGGGCTATGACGCTACCAGAGGGTGTCTTGGCGCCACTAGGGGGTATTATCCCACCACCCAGCGCCTCTATTACGGAATCGAAGGCATTGAAGACGCTGGTCTCTGGGACTTACACACTGCCAGTGTTACGAAGGCCGAAGTTGTTGACGCGCCACGTAGGCGCGTCACAATGCCTTGACCGATTTTCAACAAATGTCGGAAGTTCTTGCTTTTTATTCTTTAGGTTATTTATTTTAACCTAGTTTCCTTCCCTCTCCACTAGTATAAATACGGTATATGTTTCTCCACCAAAATACATCGGTAAACACAGAGGGCTAGAGAGAGAGAAAATATTGAGAGAGAAAGGGGTCTCACCAATATTTTCCCCAGTGTATCCTGAGAGATTGTGAGTTGAGTGTTGAGAGATTGTTATTGTAATCTCCTTTGTGGATCGTATCACACGCTGTGATAGTGATCAGGTTGTACTCCTTTCTCATAGTGAATTATTTTCTGGCTGTCGCCGTTCGTGGGTTTTTCTCCGAGTTCTTCGGTTTCCCATGTAATTCTTGTGTTTGATTTTATCGCTTATTTTTCGTTCCTAAAATTTTGTCATAATATCCGTCATCTCGTTTTCGATTCTATTATTCGCTTCCGCTGTTACCTTGCTACTCACTTTTCTCTAATAAGTGGTATCAGAGCAAGGTGGAGATGGCTTCAATTATGAAGTGCGATATTCCAAAATTTGATGGAACGAGGAGTTTTACTATGTGGAGATTGCACATGAAGGCGGTCCTGATTGAACACGGGTTATGGGATGTGATTGAGTATCCCGACATGAAGACTGATGTGACAATGAGCGATGATGAATTCAAATAGCACCAGAAGGATATCAAGGGGAATCTGACTCCAAGGGAGTGGAAGAAGCTTGAAGATAAGACTCTGGCAGGGATTTAGCTATGCTTGGCGGAGCACATTCAGAGAGAGGTGATGCATATCGAGAAACCTCGGGAGCTCTGGACCAAACTGGCAGAGTTGTACATGTCGAAGAGTCGTGCAAACAAGTACCGAATGAAGGAGAAATTCTACAGGCTTAAGATGCCCCAAGGTACTTCTATTCAGGCACATCTTAGTGAATTTGATTCTATTATTACTGAATTGGAATCAATGGATATAAAACACACTGATAAGGATAAGGCTTTACATTTAATTTTATCTCTACCTGCATCACATAAACAATTTAAGGAAATCATGTTGTATGGGAATCGTGGTGTCCTTAACCTTAGTGAAGTAAAGGCTAGTTTACTGTCTAAGGATAAACTTGATACCAATGGAGATGACCAGGGTGGTGATGCTATGGTTGTAAGGGGTAGGAATACTGAACATACGAGAAACGAGTCTAGAGGGAGGTCTAAACACCGTTCAAAGTCTAGGAATCCTCACAAGAATAAGAAGTGTAACTACTGCAGTAAGATGGGGCATATAGAGAGAGACTGTTAGGAAAACAGTGAGACTAGAAGCAGGAGAGTAAGGATAATCACACCAAACCTGGTACCTCAAACTGCATAGAGTCCGAGTCAGATGGTGATGGGTTTGTAGTTACGGATGATGCCTTGGCTACCACATCGAGTAGGATAGGTAGAGATGAGTGGGTTCTTGACACGGGGTGCACCTATCATATGTGTCCTCATAAGGACTGGCTCGAGTCTTATGAGAGTGTTGACACCGGGGTCGTAGTCATGGGTAACGACACACCCTGCAAGGTTGCAGGAATCGGTAGCATCAAATTCAAGACTCATGATGGCATCGTTAGAACTCTCAAGGAGGTTCGTCATATCCCTAACATGACTCGAAATTTAATTTCTTTGGGTACTCTTGAAGCTAACGGCTGCAGGTATAAAGGAGAAGATGGTGTTTTGAAAGTGTGCAGGGTTCCATGGTTCTTTTGAAGGGAATCAGGAAGGGCAGTCTATACATCCTGCAGGGGTCTATAGTGATAGGATCTGCAGCGGCAGTCCTAAATCTTGATGAGTCCGACAGCACAAAACTGTGGCACATGAGACTAGGCCACATGGGCGAGAAGAGAATGTCAATGTAGAGCAAGAAGGGATATCTTGAAGGCGCAAAGATCGGCAAGTTGGAGTTTTGCCATCACTGTATCTACGGGAAACAGAAGAGGGTTAGCTTTTCAAGGGCTAAACATACAACAGCAGGGATCCTTGATTATATTCATTCAGATTTGTGGGCTCCTGCTAGAGTGTCATCACTAGGTGGCAAGCGCTACATGATGACATTCGTGGATGACTTCTCGAGGAAGATTTGGGTTTATTTCCTGTGACACAAGAATGAGACATTCTCATATTTCAAGAAGTTCAAAGCTTTTGTGGAGAACCAAACAGGCAGGAAAATCAAGAAACTCAGGACTGACAATGGGTTTGAGTTTATTGATTCTGAATTTACTGAATTCTACAGGAGCATGGGATTGCGAGGCATCAAACCTTGGTGGGTAAGGCTCAGCAAAACGGGGTAGACGAGAGAATCAACAGGACACTCCTGGAGAAAGCCCGCTGCATTCTCCCGAATGCAGGGCTTTGGAAGAACAAATCGTTCTGGGCAGAGGTGATATCTACTGCCTGCTACTTGCTGAACAGATCACCTCATGCCTCTATCGAATACCAGATTCCAGAGGAAGTATGGACAGGTAATCTAGTTAATTATTCTAATTTGAGAATTTTTGGATGTCTTGTATATGTCCATATGAATGATGGGAAGCTGTCTCCCAGGGCTGTTAAATGCATGTTTCTAGGTTACGGGTCTGAGTCTAAGGGATATAGAATGTGGTGTCTTGATTTGAAGAAAGTTATTCAGTCTAGAGATGTAACCTTTAATGAAACTACTATGTTATCTGGAATCTCTGTACTTGATGATGCAGAAATCGTGGAGAAGTATGCAGGAAGAATTGTGTTCGATGTGGAGCAGCTCAAGGTGGAGTCTTTGGAACTCGCAATCGAGCAACCATCGATGATGCTCCTGAACCAACTCAGGTTAATGAGCTTCAGATTGAGACGAATGTTGCTCAGGTGGAGGAACAACCATGCATTGCTAGAGATCATCCCAGGAGGGAGATCAGGAGACCAGCGTGATATACTGAAGAAGATGATGCTATGATTGCTTATGCGCTGAGTGTTGTAGAGGAGACTCCTGAAGGTGCTGAACCTTTTACCTATCAGGAGGCCATCTCTTGTCCGAATGCCTCAAACTGGATAGGAGCTATGCAAGAGGAGATGGAGAGTCTGCAAAAAAATCATACATGGGAGCTATGTGAGTTGCCTAAAGGACGACGAGCTCTTACTGCGAAGTGGGTGTACAAGAGAAAGGAAGGTATCCCTGATGTAGAAAGTGCAAGGTGGAAGGCCAAATTAGTGGTAAGGTGTTGCAACCAGAAAGAAGGAATCGACTACAACGAAGTATTCTCGCCAGTCATGAGGCATACGTCGATCTGCACCTTGCTTGCCTTTGTTGCTCTATTTGATTTGGAGCTGGAGAAACTTGATGTCAAGACAGCTTTCCTCCATGGCGAGTTGGAGGAGGAAATATATATGAGGCAGCCAGAGGGTTTCATTGATCCTGGTAAGCAGGAACAGGTATGCAGATTGAGGAAGTCCTTGTATGGACTTAAACAGGCACCTAGGCAGTGGTATAAAAGGTTTGATACCTTTATGGTAGGGCAAGGGTACACAAGAAGTCACTATGATAATTGTGTGTACTACTGGCAATTTGAAGAAAGGTCTTTCGATTATTTGTATGTGGATGACATGTTGATTGCCTCCAGGGACATGTCACTAATAAAGAAGCTGAAATCTCAACTCAACCAGGAGTTTGAGATGAAAGACCTCGGAGTGGCGAAGAAGATTTTGGGTATGGAGATCCAAAGGGATAGAAAGGCAGGGAAGTTGTTCCTGTCTCAGAAAAAATACCTGGAGAAGGTGTTGGACAGATTCAACATGAGAAACTGTAAAGCAGTTTCAACTCCGTTAGCTGCACACTTCAAGTTTTCTGGTGAGAACTGTCCTAAGTCTGATTTGGAGGTAAGCATGATGTCTAATATTCCCTATGCTAGTGCAGTTGGTAGTTTGATGTATGCTGTGATGTGTACTAGACCTGACCTGTCCCATGCAGTTAGTGTGGTGAGTAGCTATATGCAGAATCCAGGGAAGGAGCATTGGGAAGGAGTGAAGTGGATCTTTCGCTATGTGAAGGGTACTTTAGAGAAGGGCATCCTGTATGATAGAGGCAGTGCTGCAACGTCTGATGTTGCAGGTTATGTTGATGCTGATTATGGTGGAGATCAGGATAGGAGACGCTCAATTTCAGGGTATTATTCGTCATGTGTGGAGGAGCAATATCTTAGAAAGCTTCACTTCAATCTATAGCTGCCCTGTCTACTACAGAGGCTGAATATATTGCTGCAATGGAAGGAGTGAAGGAGGCCATCTGTGATGTAGATTTGGTCCCAAATATACATCATGGGAGCCAAATGCTTGATTTCATGCAAAGGGAGCTTCAATCACTCATGCAAATCACACGTCCAAATAGCTTCATCAAGGGTGGTTCGGTAATTTGCTCTATAACTCAAGATCCGCGAAGATGTTGTGAAAGTCATCCTAGTACCAAATGATGTACATCAAAGGAGCTTCACAATGGCTTTTGAATCTTGGAATTTGGACAAGGAATGAGCAAGTTATCACAGTTTTAATCTAGCTTATGCACAATTGTATCTTTATGATGTCATACTTGTTTAGGATGATGAAAGCTAGATGCACTCTATTTTCTAGAATGTACTCGCCTAAGGGGGCCTTCATTTAGTATAAATAGACCCCTTAGGGTGCTTTGTAATTCATTCATTCATAATACAAATACAAATCAAATTCAACATGATGTTATTTTCTCTCTATCTTTTGTGCTAGTTTTGTTTCTCTTGAGGGAGATTCATCTACTTCTAGCCTAGGGTTGGCGTCCTTGGTGGTGATAGGTAGAATTGAAGAGTTCTTGAAGGTGGTGTGCCTATATCCTTGAAGATTCTTCAAACGCCATTATCAAAGTTTCATTCATTCATCATTCGTTCATCATTCCAATCGTGAGGTTCTATTCTTGTTTCATTGATCTTGTTTTGTTTCTACATTGTTTCAAACTCAAGATTCATTTGAATATCATTCAATCATTCAAGAAACTTACATTCCATCCATTCACACATTCATTTCAGTCATCCAAACCATCCATTCATTCATTCTTTCATTCAAACTTAAAGAACCACGTAAAAGATCCTAGACTTTTGTATAATTTGATCATCCTTGATCTCATTATACATCAAAATTGGTATCAGAGCCTAGGATATTGAATCTTGTGGTTCTTGATATCATGTTTTACAATCTTTCCATCACAAATCCATTCCCCATTATCTCCATTACTCGTCCCCCATATAAACTCCACAAAGAACCCCCTAAACCCAAAGACAATCTAACCTAAACACATCCAAACTCTCGTCCCTACACCCTAAACCAAACCGTGAGATTGATGGCTAGAAGTACTCCAACGGATCCACCCACGACTTCCCAAGAAGATGTAGAATTGATGAAATAAAAGATCATTTACCTCACCGATCAATTAAAGAAATATATGCATCTTCAACATAGAGAGATGCGTGATGATTCTTTTGTTAGAAAACCTCAAGAAGATGAGGAGGATGCTCAAAGTGAATGAAGTGTACATCCAAGGAGGGTGGGACGTTTCGACTTCAAAGTGGAAATCCCCGAATTTTATGGTAATCTTGATCCCGAAAACTTCTTAGATTGGATGCAAATTGTTGAACGTGTTTTTGATCTTAAAGAAGTTCATGATGAGAAGAAAGTGAAGGATGTCGCTCTTAAGTTGCGAAAACATGCGTCCATTTGGTGGACTAATTTGTAAAAGAAGAGGCAAACTAAAGGGAAGGACAAGATTAAGACGTGGATTAAGATGAAGAAAAAGTTGCAAGAGAAATTCCTACCACCAAGTTATCTCCAAGATAAATACTACAAATTGCAATGTTTGGTTCAAGGAAGCAAAAGTGTTGAGGAATACACAAAGGAATTCGAACATCTTCTTTGGCGTTGTGATCTCCAAGAAGATGAACCACAAACTTTGGTACATTTCTTATATGGTCTTAATGATTGGATTCGAAATATTGTTGAGTTACATTCTTGCCAATCTTTGGATGAGTTGAGTTCTTTGACCTTAAAAGTAGAAAGGCAAAGAAAATAAAGAGGAAAAGAGACCATGACAAAGTACCAAACATCCTACAAACCCCCAACAAAACTCACGTTCCTACATTCCACAACAAAAACCCACATTTCCCACAAAACAACCAAACACAAAAGCACCACAAAATCAACCCCCATCCATTCCCAAACCCCACATCCAAGAACCAAAACCCTTAGCCCCAAGATGGTGTTTTCGTAGTCAAGGCTTAGGACATTATGCCTCGGAGTGTCCAAATAAAAGAGTTGTATCTTTGGTGGAATATCAAAGTGCTTTGTATGTTGAGCCGGAGTATCATGAAAGTGAGAATGAAGAAGAGGTAAATGGCACTATTGATGTGAATGAGGAAGAAGTAGAGGAGGCAGATGAAGGTGAAATGCTAGTAGTAAGAAGGGCCTTCAGTGTTGCTTGTGTTCCAAACGAGCAAGAACAAAGGCAGAACATCTTTCATACAAGGTGTACCATTCAAGGCAAGGTGTGTTCTTTAATCATTGATGGAGGAAGTTGCACTAATGTCGCTTCAACAACCATGGTGAATAAGCTACAATTGGAGGTTAGTCCACACCCATCCCCCTACACAATTCAATGGCTAAGTCATGGAAAGGGAATTCGTGTGGTTCACTGTGTGTTAGTAAGTCTTTCCATTGGTAAAAACTACAAAGATTCTACTTAGTGTGATGTAATTCCAATGGATGCTTGTCATATTTTGCTTGGGAGACGTTGGCTTTTTCATAGGCATGTCACGCATGATGGGAGAATGAACACCTACACGTTTGTTCTAAAAAAAAAGAAGATCACCTTGGCTCCTCTCTCACCATCATCGATCATACGTCCCCAACAACAACAACAACAAAAGGAGGAGGCTAACATTGTGACATTCATGAAGGCCGAATATCATGAATTCCAAAAGCATAAAGATCTTATTCTAGCTAACTTGGAGGAAGAGGAAGCATCCCCAACACATGAGCATGCATGCCTTAAACCTCTTTTGGAACGTTTCAAACATTTGTTCCCAAAAGAGATGTCGAATGGGTTGCCTCCAAGAAGAGATATTGAGCACAAAATTGATCTTGTTACGGGTTCTATATTCCCCAACAAACCGGCCTACCGAATGAATCCAAAGGATGCTCAAGAAGTTGAAAGGAAAGTGGATGATCTTTTATCCAAAGGCTTGGTACGTGAAAGTATGAGTCCATGTGCCGTTCCTGTTTTACTTATACCAAAGAAAGATGGATCTCAACGAATGTGTATGGATTGCCGAGCTATAAACAAGATCACAATCAAGTATAGATTCCCAATTCCACGCCTTGAGGATCTACTTGATGAGTTACATGGGAGTGTTGTGTTCTCCAAAGTAGATTTGAGAAGTGGATATCATCAAATAAGGATACATGAAGGAGATGAGTGGAAAACGGCATTCAAGACCAAGGAAGGGCTATACGAGTGGCTTGTGATGCCATTTGGTCTTACAAATGCACCATCTACTTTCATGCGTTTAATGAATCATGTATTGAAGCCTCTTATTGGCAAGTATGTATTAGTTTACTTTGATGACATTCTTGTATATAGTAGAAGTGAACATGAGCATGTAAAGCATCTAGAGTTGGTTATGTGCATCTTAGAGAAGGAGCAACTCTACGCCAACATGGAGAAGTGCCACTTTTTCTCATCCAAGATCGTATTCCTTGGGTATGTTCTTTCAAAAGATGGCATTCAAGTTGATAAGGAGAAGGTGAAAGCTATTCAAGAATGGCCTACACCTACATCTATTCATGAGGTACGGAGTTTTCATGGTTTAGCTTCGTTTTATAGAAGATTTATAAGGAATTTTAGCTCCATTCTTGCACCTATGACCGAGTTGTTGAAAAAGAAGGAGTTTTCATGGAGTAAAGGTCCTAATGAAGCTTTTGAATTGATTAAGGAGAAGTTGTGTCATGCACCTATTCTTGCATTACCTTGCTTTGATAAAGTGTTTGAAGTTGAAGTTGATGCAAGTGGAGTTGGAATTGGAGCCGTGTTACCTCAAGAGGGCCGACCTCTTGCGTTCTTTAGTGAAAAGTTGAATGAAGCCAAATGGAAGTATAGTACATATGATAAAGAGTTCTATGCAATTATAAGAGCTCTTGAACATTGGCGACACTATCTTCTTAGTGGTGAGTTCATTCTACATAGTGATCATGAAGCTCTTAAGTTCATTCAAGGGCAACATAAGTTGAATCCAAGACACGCCAAATGGGTTGAGTACATGCAAGCGTTCCATTTTGTGATAAAACATAAAGCGGGTCATCTTAACAAAGGAGCGGATGCTTTATCAAGAAGGTACTTACTCACTCATATTCTTGATTCAAGAGTCCTTGGTTTTGAACATATTAAAGAGTTGTATGAGAATGATGAGGATTTCAAGGAGGTTTTTGAGCTATGTAAGAAGCATCCACACCAACTCTTTCATATTGAGCATGGATTTCTTTTTAAAGGAAATCAACTTTGTATTCCAAAGAGTAGCATTCGTGAATTGTTGATCATGGAGGTCCATGGAGGATCTTTGGCGGGTCATTTTGGTATTGAGAAGACATATCTTATGATGAAGGAGCATTACTTTTGGCCTAGCATGATCAAAGACGTTGAGCATATGGTAAAGAGGTGTAATACTTGCAATATTTCAAAGGCACATGCTTTACCACAAGGCTTGTATACTCCTTTGCCTATTCCACATGGTCCATGGGAAGATGTGAGTTTAGACTTCGTTGTTGGTCTACCAAGAACTCAAAGAGGCAAGGATTCTATTATGGTGGTCGTTGATAGATTTTCAAAGATGGCTCATTTCATTCCATGCCATACCACCTATGATGCTACTAAAGTTGCAAATCTATATTTTGAAGAAGTAGTGAAGTTACATGCTATCCCCAAGACCATGGTAAGTGATAGAGATTCAAAGTTCCTTAGTCATTTTTGGCTAACATTGTGGAAGAAGCTTGGTACAAAATTGAAGTTTAGCATCGCATGTCATCCACAAACGGATGGACAAACCGAAGTAACCAATCATACTTTGGGAGCTCTACTTCGAATCTTGGTGAGCAAAGACAAGAAAGGGTGGGATACTCTTCTATGTCACGCTGAATTTGCTTTCAATCGGAGTCCAAGTAAAGCCACAGGGTTGTCACCTTTTCAAATGGTTTATGGAAGGAACCCTCTCCAACCTATGGATCTTACACCTATTTCTACTTCAACAAAGTTTAGTTTTGAAGCTAACAAAAGAGTGGAAGAGATTAAGAAGCTACATGAAGAAGTTCGTGAGAAAATCTTGAAGTATACGCAAGATGTAGCTAGTAGAGTGAATAAAACAAGGAAGAAGGTTGTGTTTGAACCTGAAGATCTTGTTTGGATTCACTTGAAGAAAGAAAGATTTCCTTCTAAGAGGAAAGGTAAGCTTGCACCGAGAGGAGATGATCCTTATGAAGTCTTGGAAAAGATTGGTGACAATGCTTATAAGTTACAACTTGGTGAAGACTATGAAGGGAGTTGTACTTTCAACGTGAGTGATCTTAAGCCCTACTATGGAGATAAAGAAGAACTTCCTAGTTTGAGGACAAACTCTTTTCAACTAGGGGGAATGATGTAGATTTGGTCCCAAATATACATCATGGGAGCCAAATGCTTGATTTCATGCAAAGGGAGCTTCAATCACTTATGCAAATCACACATCCAAATAGCTTCATCAAGGGTGGTTCGGTAATTTTCTCTATAACTCAAGATCCGTGAAGATGTTGTGAAAGTCATCCTAGTACCAAATGATCTACATCAAAGGAGCTTCACAATGGCTTTTGAATCTTGGAATTTGGACAAGGAATGAGCAAGTTATCATAGTTTTAATCTAGCTTATGTACAATTGTATCTTTATGATGTCATACTTGTTTAGGATGATGTACGCTAGATGCACTCTATTTTCTTGAATGTACACGCCTAAGGGGGTCTTCATTTAGTATAAATAGACCCCTTAGGGTACTTTGTAATTCATTCATTCATAATACAAATACAAATCAAATTCAACATGATGTTGTTTTCTCTCTAGCTTTTGTGCTAGTTTTGTTTCTCTTGAGGGAGATTCATCTACTTCTAGCCTAGGGTTGGCGTCCTTGGTGGTGATAGGTAGAATTGAAGAGTTCTTGAAGGTGGTGTGCCTATATCCTTGAAGATTCTTCAAACGCCATTATCAAAGTTTCATTCATTCATCATTCGTTAATCATTCCAATCGTGAGGTTCTATTCTTGTTTCATTGATCTTGTTTTGTTTCTACATTGTTTCAAACTCAAGATTCATTTGAATATCATTCAATCATTCAAGAAAGTTACATTCCATCCATTCACACATTCATTTCATTCATTTCGTTCGTCCATTTTATTCATCCAAACCATCCATTCATTCATTCTTTCATTCAAACTTAAAGAACCACGTAAAAGATCCTAGACTTTTGTATAATTTGATCATCCTTGATCTCATTATACATCAATCTGGTTGAGGGGATTGGTCATGGAGGTTGGAGTACCATAGGGTGAGACTATGGTTTATTCTGACAATTAGAGTGCTATACATCTGACAAAGAATGACACTTATCATTCGAAAACCAAGCATATAAGCGTCAGGTATCACTTCATCCGAGATACAGTTGTTGCAGGAGAGATTGTGGTAAAGAAGGTGCATACTTCTAATAATCCTGCAGATATGTTAACCAAGCCTCTATCTATAGCTAAGTTCGAACATTGTTTGGACTTAGTTGGTGTTTTTAGCATGTGAGAGCCCTGCAGAGCCACGCCCTGCGGAGGGGCGTCTTGATGGCGACAGTCAAGGCATTTATTCCGGACCTATATCTCGGATCATTGTCCAAGGTGGAGATTGTTGGGTTTGTGTGGCCCATTGGATCCTCAGGGTCCAGTTCGAGGGAGGAAGATTGGGGCACCACCAGCGTCACATGGACGCTAGTAGCGCTCCTCACAGAAGGTTACAAGATGGAGACACCACCAGCGTCTTTTGGCGCTACCAGCGCCTAAGTTACAGAGTCGGCGCTAACGAGGGGCTATAACGCTACCAGGGGTGTCTTGGCGCCACTAGGGGGTATTATCCCACTACCCAGCGCCTCTATTACGGAATTGAAGGCATTGAAGACGCTGGTCCCTGGACTTACACGCTGCCAGCGTGTTACACAGAAGCCAGAAAGTTGTTGACGCGGCCAGCGCCTGTAGGGCGCTGCCAGCGTCTTGACCCGGTTTTCAGCGGTGGTGGAAGTTCTTGTTTTTTATTCGTTAGGTTATTTATTTTAACCTAGTTTCCTTCCCTCTACACTAGTATAAATTCGGTATATGTTTCTCCACCAAAATACATCGGTAAACACAGAGAGCTAGAGAGAGAGAAAATATTGAGAGAGAAAGGGGTCTCACCAATATTTTCCCCAGTGTATCCTGAGAGATTGTGAGTTGAGTGTTGAGAGATTGTTATTGTAATCTCCTTTGTGGATCGTATCACACCCTGTGATAGTGATCAGGTTGTACTCCTCCTTTCTCATAGTGGATTACTTTCTAGTTGTCGCCGTCCGTTGGTTTTTCTCCGAGTTCTTCGGTTTCCCACGTAATTCTGGTGTTTGATTTTATCGCTTATTTTTCGTTCCTAAATTTTATCATAATATCCGTCATCTCGTTTTCGATTCTATTATTCGCTTCCGTTGTTACCTTGCTACTCACTTTTCTCTAACATAGGGGTTTGTGGGGTTTAGTGAGAGGAAGAGGATGAAATGAATGAAGGTGGATGATGAATAAGAGGGGAGAATGAAATTGAGTAGAGAGAGAGAGGCAGTGGAGAGAGAAAGAGGGAGAGAAGCTTAGGAGGGAGAAGGTGAGATTGTTAATGGTGATGAGAAGAAGAAGAAGAAAAAGAAGGAGGAGGAAGAGTCAACCTGGATGACATGGCAAGGTCAACATATCATGGAACATGCCTCCGCCGCCAGCTCAGATCGTCACCGAGTCAAGTTCAACTTAACTCGGTGGCATACTGTTCGGAGCAACATGGGGTTAAAGTTCATATTATTTATCACCAAATCAAAAGTTCATACTATTTAGTCTTATATGGCCAAAAGTTTGTACTATTAGAATCCAATTTCCCATGTCAAAATGCACGTATAAAAAAAGAAAACTTTGGACTTGTCAATTAGGTGTGTAAGTGGTACGCATGTAAAAATTCATATATTTATATAAAGCTACCAGAGCTTACTTAAATGTATCTTTACCTACCTTCATTAAATTTATCCAAATTTACAACTTACCCAAACTTACAAAAATTTAGCAAAACGTAACTTTTCATTAACTTATATACCTTACCCAAATTTGACAAACCCTTTGTTTAAATAATGGAGTTGCCAATAAAACAAAAATATTTAGACTTAACCATGTGATTATATATATATTTTTTTTATAGAAAAATAGAAATTAAGGGGTAATTTCTGAATTGAAAATGTGTCTATGATTTGTTGGGCCATTATATGGGGTATCCAATTATACTACTAATACCGAATTCAGCCCCTATCAAAATTACCTTCTTCCAAAATTTTTGAGGTTAGGGGTGTTCATGTACAGCCCTAAGCTAGGTGTGGATCCGCCTATGTCGCTTGGACGGTGTTTACCACATCCCTGGGGGCAGGGGCGGATCCCCACTGACACCAAGGGTGTCCACGGATACCCCAAGGTTTAAAAAAAATTTAAGAAACCTATTATATTTTAGGAGGTTATTGTATATTTACATTAAGTGGACACTCTAGAAAAGACCCAAAAATATTAATAAAGGGTGTCCAATTCAACAAAACAGTTTAACTATCCAAAATATTATTAAGTAGACATCGCTAATTTCGTAGTTTAGATATGAAGATGAGTTTTTTCTCTTTGATTCCTTTGTTTTTCAAAAATACTATAACCCTTGTTGGGAGTTTATGGAGGTGTTTGGCTACCCAATTTTTTGAGTAACTTTTAGTTTTTTGGATAATTTTTAGCTTTTTGACCAAGGTTAAAAAGCTACTTGAGTTGTTTGGTAAGTAGCTTTTTGTATTAGCTTTTTGGACCCAAAAAGGTAGTTTTCAAAAAGCTACTTGATGAACCTTTTTGATTTAACTTTTCACAAAAAGTTACTTTAGCAAACACTTTTCCTACAATCAACTAAAGTCAAACAGTTAATCCGAAAAGCTATCAGCTAACAGTTACAAGCTAACAGCTAACAGTTACAAGCTACCAACTGGTTGCCAAACAGGGCCTATGTATATGAATCCAGATGAAGGAGCGATGAATGTTTGTAGATCCAAAATTTTTGGAGATAGCGATATAGACCGCGGGGAGTACATTCATAATCGAGGCACTTAGAGGATTAATATAAATTTACCGATTACAGGTTTAAAGTGAGGAAAATTCTTCTTTTTGTTTGTTTCCTTTTGAGAAGTCATTTATTCATTTCAGATTTAATTGTTAGGCGAGATGTATAAAGTCTATTGACTTTGTACACAAGGCCTACATTTGGAATACCAACTTTATGGCTCAGACAATTTGTTACTGGCAATTTCATTTAATGATTATCGAAGGATGACATTGTGTTATAAGGAGCATTGTAAATAATAATTGTTGTGATGGAATAGATATTCTAGTAGCTGATTGTATGTATATTGACCATATACATCTAAAGGTATAGACACATATTTATTTAAGTACTAAGTCGTGTGTTCAACAACACATCCCAAAATATATTTAGTTGATAGCAGGGCTTTTGGTTTTAGTTAATAATGATGGGGCTAAAAAACCCCCCACAAACTCCAAGAATTACATGTGCTAAAGAAAAACATAGACCCAATATTATGTTTATCAGTGAGAGTATGACTAATGAAGTGAATTTGAAAAAGATTATTTCCAAGCTTGGATTTGATTATTTGTTTTTTTTTATGAATCCTACTAATCTCTACTAACCTTTTGGTGGTATTTGAGCTCTCTGGAATTCAAATAATATCAAAGTTGCGATACTATACAATGATCAAAGATTTATTCATCTTCTTGTTCGTGATATTCGCAAAGATCGAATGTGATTATATCGAGTGTTAATGGGTCTACTCAATCTGTTGAGAAAGATGTTTTTTAGAATAATCTTCTTTTCTTTCATCAGAAAAATGATCTACCTTGGATGTTAATGGGTGATTTTAATGAAATGATTCAAATAACTGATAAGAAGGGTGGGATAATCCTAACGCCAAGGAAATTAGAACGTTTTAATAATTTTATTAGAACAATAAAAGGGGAATCTATGGTGTGTGTATGTCGAAGTAATATTCGTTGGTATTGCAATTTTCTGGAGTTTGCCACTGTTGCTTCTCATGCTGCTAATGATCGATTTTTAAGGCTGAAGGTGTTTTGTTTTCTGATTCACAGTCTAGGGCTTCATTTTGTCAGGCTATCTATGTTCATTGGTCCTGCAATTTCTTTTGTGGCTGTAGTTTTGGAGTTTCATCCTCCTTGTGTGTTTTTTTACACACTTTTATGAATATAAGGGCTATGTTAGCCGTTTCTTATCAAAAAAAAAATGTCGAAGTTTTTCATGGCAAAAAAGAATCAATGGAAATTGGATTTATGAAAAATTGGACCGAGCAATTGTTAGGAAAGTTTCCTAAAATCACTAAATTTCTTGATCTCACAATTATTTGTTTCCTAATTGTATTAGGATATTATTTAGGTTTCCTTATTGTGTTGGGTTTCCTAATTGTATTAGATTCTAAATCTATATGGAGTGGGAGTCAAGTTAGGTTATAGGGAGTTCTCCCTATAAATAGGGTGCATGTTTCTCCACCAAAAACACATCGGAAAACACAGAGAGTTAGAGAGAGAGAGAAAACATTGAGAGAGAAAGGGGTCTCACCAATATTTTCCTCAGTGTATCCTGAGAGATTGTGAGTTGAGTGTTGAGAGATTGTTATTGTAATCTTCTTTGTGGATCGCATCACACCCTGTGATAGTGATCAGGTTGTACTCCTCCTTTCTCATAGTCGATTATTTTCTGGCTGTCGCCATCCGTGGGTTTTTCTCCGAGTTCTTCGGTTTCCCACGTAATTCTGGTGTTTGATTTTATCGCTTATTTTTTGTTCCTAAATTTTGTCGTAATATCCGTCATCTCGTTTTCGATTCTATTATTCACTTCCGCTGTTACCTTGCCACTCACTTTTCTCTAACAGCAATAATTCAGGAAGATTTTGCAGAAATGTATCCAGGTTGTGTAAATTGAAACTGGGAATTCAGTGTTTCACTGTTTCAAATCATTGCCATGTTTTTGCCAGCACAACAAAATAGGAAGAAATCTCTAGTATTCGATTCCTTTTTAGGTATCAAAAGTTTTGGTCTAACTATGAAAAAGTTAATACTTTAGCGAAAGAAGTTTGGGGGAAAGGTTTTGTTGGGTCGAAAATGTTTAACTTTGTTTATAAGTTGAAAGCCCTCAAGAAAGATCGAAGACCTTGGGCTAAGGATACCTTTGGTAACATCCTTAATAAACTAGATGAGAATCTCGAGAAAATAAGCTTGGTGGAAACTAAACTTTTAGAACAAACTAATAATTTTCGATTGAATAATTGGCTAGAAAGGTTAGTTAAACAAAGATAAAAAAAAAAAAAGTGCTTTTGTTTAATCAAAAGTATTGGGCAAAATATTTTAGAAAAGAGTGGTTGCTGATTGGAGATAGAAATACCTCTTATTTTCAAAGATTAGCCCGTTCTAAAAGGAAGAATATTGACATTATCAAAATTAAGAATCAAGATGATGTTACCCTTTATAATATAATGAAATAGGACACTACTTTGTGAATGAATTTCAAGATTAGATCAAATTTCAAGTCAGATTTGATAGAGTGTTTTCAAATTTTGGCTTACAAAAGATTATTTATTGAGAAACTAATGAGAAGCTAACTAAATGTCCTGAGTTAGCTGAAATTAAAGTAGTCTTTAGTATGAATCCTAACAAAACTCCAAGTCCAGATGGCTATGGGGCTGGCTTTTTCCAAAAATTTAGGGATATTATTAAAGCAGATTTATTCCTTTGTGTTAAAGATTTTTTTGAGAAAGGCATTCTCCTTAGGGAGTTCAATCATACCTTTATCACGCTCATTCCTAAAGTCGATAATCCCGTTAGAACCACCCAATCCTGACCAATTAGTCTATGTTCTACTTTTTATAAGATAATATCAAAGTAATTAGTGTCCAGGATGAGACCAACTCTGCACAAATTTATCTTCTCGTTTCAAAGTGCGTTCATCCCTGGAAGGTCTATTCATGATAACATTCTTACGAAAAAGCATGGGTCGACATCAAATTAGATATGGAAAAAAGTTATGATAGAATTGAATGAGACTTGATTTTAGAATGCCTTAGACAAGTTGGGTTTTGTGACAAATGGATAAAATTAATTAAAACTTACATTTCTACAGTATCCTTCTCTATTCTGATTAACAATTCATCTTGTGGATTCTTCAAACCCGAACGTGGTATCATGCAAGGAGACCAACTCTCACCATATTTATTTATTATCGGTATGAATCTTTAGAAGAGAAGAAATCAGGTATTGGTGTTAAAATATGCCCTAAAGCACCAACAATTCCATGTTTATTCTTTGCAGATGAGTCTTTTATTTTCTCAGGCCACTAATCAAGCCACTTTGAATCTTAAAAAATGTCTAGAAAAGTTTTTGCAGTATATTAGGCCAGTTTGTCAATTATAGTAAATCTTCGCTAATTTTTTCAAAAAATACTTCAAATGGTGTGAAACAGTCCATTAGAGCTTTTCTCAACATTCCGTATAGGGAATCTTTGGGAAAGTATCTTGGTTGCCCCTTATTTCAAGGAAAAGCTAGGGAGTCAACTTTTGCAGAAATTATAGAAAAAGCAACAAATAAAATGGAAGGTTGGAAATCGAATAATCTATCAAAAGCTAGTAGTCGGTCCTAATACAGTAAAATCTTGAATCTATTCCTGCTCATACAATGTAATGTTTTGAACTTCCTAAAAAGATCACAAATACTCTAGATCAAGTTAATAGGAGTATTTTTTGGAAAAATTCAGAAAATCAGGGGGGACTCCCCCTCGTGGCTTGGAATAAAGTTTATAGGCCCAAAGAATCAGGGGGGTTCGGTCTTCGTCATTCCACAGATGTCAATATTGCTTTCCAGAGTAAGCTACCGTGGAAATTAAATTCTTCGGGATGAGGATAGTATTTGGGTAAAAGTAATGACGATCAAATATCTTCAGAAATTGAACTTTTTAAAATACCGAAAAAAATCGGGGGACTCGCCATTTTGGAAAAGTCTCCTTAAGAGTAGAGAAATGTTGAGGAAAGGTGTTAGGTGACGTATAGGAATTGAAATGGAAAGAAGGTTCAATTTCGGACAGATAATTGGGTAGATAATTTTCCATTAGCGAATACTTGAGAATAGATGTAAGTCAAGTGGCGAATATCAATCTGGCAGTTACGTTGCAGACTTCATTAAGGATGGGGCTTGGGACATTCCAAGGATCTCCCAAGTTTTGAATAATCAAGAGTTACTTAATAAGATCAAAGGTATAACCTTACCGATAACAGACATAGAAGACGATTATTGTTGCGGTTACACGGGTCTGGGAGATTTCTCCACAAAATCTGCTACATGGATTGCTAGAAATTTTAAAGAAGACACTAAGGGTGCGTTTGGTTGGTCAATAACCCCGGGGAATGGTCCATTTTCCCGGGTTGACTTATTTTCCCATGTTTGGATGCGGGTTGACTTCGGGAAGGTTTTCACGATGAGCTCTTTTTCTCCATTTTCCTAGGGAAAATTTCCCTTAGGGGAGGCTACGGAAATTTTTCCCAGGGAAATCTTTCCCATTTTGGGAAAAATTTCCCTAGAGTTCCTACCAAACACTCCCTAAATGGAAATACATATGTATTTGGAAATTAGATATTATGCCCAAGATTATAATTTTTTGTAGCAATTCTTCCACAATGCTAATCCGGTTCGTGGTAACTTGTTAAAGAGAGTGATTAATATTGACCCCATTTGCCCTTTTTGTCTTCAAGAAATAGAATCAAGCCAACATTTGTTCTGGGAATGTAGGATTACCGAAATTGTATGGGAACTAGCTCAAAGGCACAAGTGGATTCAACCCTTAAGGCCGGATTGAGGAAATTTGTCCCTAGTGGATGTTTTGCAAAAAATCAAAAAGCTTAAATCTGTTCAAGATGTAGATAAAATCATGTATCTTTTCTGGACTATTTGGAAACACCACAATGAAGTAACGTTTGAAAATAAACTTTTTAATCCCTTAGTATCTATATCATTAGGGCGAAAAAAGTTTTTGTTGAATGAAATAATCGAACTCTTCTGTCGGCTGATTTTTCCCTATTGGGGAGTCCTACTTATTCCTCCTCAACTACCATTGTGAGGTGGAACACTTCCCCGCAAGGTTTCATCAAAATCAATTTTGATGGTTCCTTCCTCCACAAAAATTCTTCTTTCCTGGCCCCTCTAATTCTGCAGCAGGTGGTGTGATCATCCGTGACTTGGCGGGAATCTTAGTTAGTGCACAAACTTTCAACTTTGGTGATGCATCAATATTAGAAGCCGAAGCAAGAGCTCTCAAAGATGGGGTGAAGATTGCTATTGAAAAAGGCTTCCACAAAATTATCATTGAAGGAGATAATTTGATGGTAACTAAAGCCCTTCAAGATTCTTGGTCTATCCCTTGGAAAATTTCATTCATCATTCGAGATATAAAGTATTTGATTCGGCAATGGAAGACAATTATCTTCAATCATATTTACCGTGAAGGAAATGTTGCAGTAGATTGGGTTACAAAGACATGTCACTCTATTTTTAATAATAAGTATTGGTTTCAGCATGAAGCTACAAAATTTTGTAACATTTTAAGATATGGTTTGGTTGGACGTTATTTTGTGAGAAGGAATGTCAAACTTTTCCACCCACTTATCTTTTTAAAAGAAATTGTAAGACATATATATTTTCTTAGTTTTGTATTTCAAGATTACTGAACTTAATTTCAGGATCTCTTTCAGGTTGTCCTCAGCTAAATTAAAGACAGCATAAGTTAAATGGAATGACACAATTTTAGTTTACATTATCACGTGCATGAGCATGATCAAACGCCCAAATGATTTGTTAAATAATGAAATTAAAACAGTATTATTTTACTTAAATAATTATTGTTACTGCACGTTGACTTTTTATTGAAGCACATTACATTGATTATGCATACAGTATTAATTGTAGGATTTGAAACACAGCTGCTCAATTATTACAAAAAGCGTGCAGTACAGTAGGGCCAGGAGTGATTAGAATTGGGTGACATGAACTAACATATGATAATATGAAATGAATCTGATATAAAATCAGGAGCTCATGCCTATCGTTTTCGTTTAATTAAATAGTTGGTACAAAATATTTTTAAATGTCTTGTTTATCTTATTAAAATCATATTATTATGTATTAAATTAAAATAAAAAAATGACATGATTAAATTTTATAACTATAAGTCTATAACATGACATATTGCATAAAGTTATATACTTTTATCCATTTTTTATATTTAAAAAAAAATACAATATGCCTAACAGATGAAATTGATTTGATTAGAGTATCGTACTCATTGGCTTAGCCAATACATGTAAAATTTCTTATAATTAATAATTAATACTAATTAATACTAAATTACTATTAAAAAATAATATCAAAAACCTCAAGAAATGCTCATTTTCACTTGACATGTATCTTACATAAGACTCATATCATCACCTATTTAATTAAATATTTCAGGCTTAAGTTGGAATGTTCGACAAGAAAAAACAAACTTAATTTGTTCTATAAATCATGTTATATAAGTTGTTTGCTAATTAACCATTTTGTAATTCATTTATATTATTTTCAAATAAGAAAATTATTTTGAAAACGACAAGATAATGGATGAGCGTAAATTATACCATACTCTGTAATCAAACTATATAGGTCCGCTATATGTATTAAAATATGTCAATTGTTTTACATGATCAACTTGCGTTTTAAAGAATTGATGAATTTAAAAAATATATCGATGAATTTTACAATATTATTGATAAACTTATGATGAATTTTATAATGAATATTAATGAAATATTAAGATTTAACACCTTACTGAACCTAGCTAAGTCCATTACGACGTACGTTGTATCGATTAGAGCGAAATGATATATTTAATTTAAAAGTTGACAACAACCTTGGCCAAAATACATAGTCTTTACAGAAAAAAACGATTATAACACGGGTTATTGGAATTAAATAATCTAATTTTTGGGGCAATTTGGATACAACGAACTGACCTTTGAAATTTAAATTTGACAAACTATACTTAACATCCTATTAGATTGAATGAACTTTCATGGATTTCAAATCATCGGAAAAGTGACTTCCGGTGGTGATCAAGGTGTTTTTTCTTTACTTTTCACATTTTAAATAGTTTACATAAGCAATCGCCTTTGTTTGGTCACTTTTTAGACGAGTTGAAATCGGTAAAAGTTCACTCAATCTAATATGATGTTAAGTATAGTTCGTCGAATCCAAATTTCAAAGGTCAGTTCGTTGTATCCAAGTTGATTTAAAGGTTGGATTATTTAATTCCAATAACCCTTATGACACATATTTACTTTGAAGTACGCGTGATAAAGACCTCAATGATTAAGATGTTATAAAAATTAGGCATGTTGTCCGTGCAATGTACGGGTATAAAAGTAGTGGACTTTCAATGAAATTAATAAATAAGCAGTCCGACTGTTTTACATATTTGTTATAGTAATGACGGAAAATTTGTACAATTGTTTTAGGAAATGATTGTACAAAAATTTTAGATTTAAAGACATGGTTTGCAAAAATAAATTGTGCACTTGTCTGGTTTAATGTGCATGTGTGTCTTCATCATGGACTTCAGCTTCTCTGTATTTATTTGTGGAGATATAAAGGTAAATTAAAGTTCTGTTCTTTTGCAAGGTAAGTTAAATTTTAGCTTATCTTACTTTACTTTGTCTTACCATCCAAAAGAACATGAGTATACTTTTACATAATTCATATTTAAAATTATTCATTCAACTCATATAATTTATTTAAAAAGAAAAAAATAGGAGATGTGACATTTAATTACTTTCCATACTTTATTGACATTTTCTTACCTAATCTTAGATGCAATTTTCTTACAAAGTAAGTAAAATTTTACCTTGTCTTACTTTGTATTGTGTTATCTTACCTTACCATTCGAAAGAACATGACCGTACTTATAGGTAAAATTCTTTTATTTAACTCACATAATTTATTTAATAGAAAAAAAATATTTGATTTTAATAAGTATGAAAAATTACAAGCAACAATACAATTATTTATAATTTTATATGTAATACTTTAATTATTTTTCAAATACAATGAACCCTAATTTAGTTTGCATACTAACACAAATTACGACACATTAAAAATTGATCTATGTTAAAAATTTAAGCATTTTCTATTGTCAAATAATATCCAACCTGTAATTACCTGAATCCAAAATATACCTGACCCATATTAACTTGAACCTAAAATACATTTGACACATATTTACTTGAACCCGAAATACACCTAACTCGTGTTTGCCCTAACCAGAAATATACCGCACCCATATTTACCTTATCTAGATGTACATTCGACACGTATTTAACCTACTTTTCAAATTGATTGGTTTGAATATAAAGTTTTATTTGATTATAGAATCCTTAGTTATTGTAGGTATTACAGAAAAAAGGAATCATCATTCTTTCTCCTAACATCATTCTCAAACAAAGAAAGTGTCAATACAAGCTACAAGTCAAGCAGTAAAGTTATAGGGTTGACTGTTTATTATTATATTTGAAAGTAAAAAAGTAAATTTTTGTTTGAGCAAAAGCTACAAGGTAAGGTGGTAAAACTACCAAGTAGGTTACTCATTATTATATTCAGGCCCAAAGAGTAGATCCAAGTGTAAACACAATTAAGCTACAAGGTAAGTTGCTAAACAATTAGCTCCTTCAAACAATTTTTGAACCACCTAATGAATAAGCCTCTTTATATTATATATATATATTTACCTTCTCTCAGAGCCAACAACTGGAGAGGTAAAGATTAAAAAAAAAATGAAAAATGGTAGAAAATATGACAGAATAAAAAAAAAGAGAGAGGGATCTTACAATCTCGGCTCCAGTAAATGGCAAGATGCCGCAAGATCCGGATGCATAATTATAACCCGCAACGGAAGTCGGCCTTGGCAGACTCACAAATGCCGGAGGATACGGCAATCCCAAGTAGTCAGCTGATCAAACATGCATCCACGTACACTTCATAATTTTCGCATGCTTTTGTGTAAATAAATAATTTTGCTATGCTAAATTATTATACAAAACCAAAAAAAGAAGAAATTCTCCATTACAAATTAATTGTTAATTCACCTATTTTTCTTTTTTTTTAACGTCAAAAAATGATTCTGCAACGCTTTTATGTAAAAGAAAAAATTGCAATAATGCTGGATGAAAAAAATACAACTATAATAAAATTTCCAAAAAATTAGTTAGAGGTACCCTAACTTTTAAAGAAACAATTTTTTGGTACCCTAACTTTTCAAAACTAATTTTGGGGTACCCTAACTTTTAAGATTAGAAATTACTAGGTGAATTTCCGGTGAAACTCCGATTGATTCAAATCATTTTCGTCCACGAAAACAAAGGGCATTTTCATCCACAAAAACACTTAATCAATTTCCCACCTAAAACTCACCGTTGAATTCAAATAATTAGCGGAAAACTCACCTAATTATTTCTAATTCTAAAAGTTAGGGTACCCCAAAATTAGTTTTTAAAAGTTGGGGTACCAGAAAAAAATTTCACCAAAAATTAGGGTACCCCTAAGTAATTTTTTAATGTACATCCAGGAACACACATACACATTAATCTAATCAATTCAATTACCCACGAAAACAAAAAAAAAAATAGAAAAAGGAAGGTCTTATCTTACCAATAAAATCAGCAACATTTTTTCCATTATTGAACCTTCCAGTAGGACCTTTAGGAAAATCGACACCATAAGGAGGAAAATTGGCTCTAGCCAAGGTAGGCAACCAGTTGTTGTTTCCATTATCAAACAGTGAATCTCCAAACACATACAACGCTGGAGCAAGTGGTTTTGGTGGTTGCCTTGCTGCCGGTCTTTCTAGCGTGCTACATTTTCCAAGCAACATGAAATGAGATAAGATTAAGCCTACAAAAAACAGCATTTTGCTTTTGGAGTTTAAGCCTTGAAGGTTATCGTGATCGCCAACTGTTTTATGTAGTTTCAACTTATAATGTGAAAGTTGGCGTGAATAAATGGAGGAATGATCTTTTCTTGGAAGCAATGGAATCATCCATTTTATGTACATGCATCAACACCATCATGACAGTCCGGCTTTCAACGTGGCCATAAATAAAAACAAAGGGGGATGTATTCAGTTATTAAATGGTGTAATTTGATAGTTCATTGTTCATTCACTAATAATAATTTGTATTAAAACTAATATGTGTGTGTATGTCTGTGGTATCTAGGTCACAAGAGGACGTAGACCTGATATAATCTGGACCTAATCTAAACTAATATAACCCAAAATAAATAACAGAATTCAAGTAGCAGGGGCATAGTATTACCTCGTGTCTCTTAAAACGATCGCATCGGCCAACACTGTACTCTTGAATGCTTCGGACACCAAAGAGACTCCGAGTAGAAGATTCTAAATAGAAATCCTCCACAAAAGGTCCACGCAGCACCTTTCGACATGACTGCAAGATCGTTTCAACCCCGGTCAAACCAAGGTCAAAAGAGTATGTTTGACCGTATCTTATATGGTCTGTCTTTCCTTCATTAGAGAGGTTTCCCGGGAATCACCCTGAGATTCCTAAAACTGAGAACTTTCAAAGGAAAAGATTTCCTAAAATGGTTTCATCCCAAATGGGCCCCCATTTATAGGGGAGAGGGAGGGGAAATGAAAGATTCATTTCCGATGTGGGACGCGCCTCCTGGGCATCACCACGGATCGTGGTGAGGTACATATTCAAAATCTGCTTCCCAGTAGAGCACCACGGACCGTGGTGGTCCCTGCCACCCTCCGTATGATTATAATGCGAGAATTTTTAAAGAAATAAAATGATAAATAAAATAAATGTAAGAATGCCAAAATTAATGTATGCAAATAATGAAGGAATGGAGAAGGAGAAGGAGAAGAAGAAGATATCACCTGATGTAAATACTCCTAGGTGATTCAGTGTAAAGAAAAATGATGGTAGCGGGATTGTATTTATAGGAGAAATGGAAGGAGAGAATTAGGGTTAAAAAATAAAGAGGAGGCAGCTGGGCTCGAATCAGAACAAGACCCTAGATGTTGGATTGAAAGGAAGCGGGCTGTGCGGACCAGCATGTTGGGTTATTTTGAGCTGTCCAACTTTAAACGACCATAACTTTCTTATCCGACCTCAGATTGACATGATTCAAGTGTTGTTGGAAATCTTGTACCGAGTACTTTTAAATCTGATGGAGACCATCCAGCTTCAGTAACAAGAGCAGAAGCAGCACAGGGAGAATCAAAGCAGGAGAAAGAAGGTGATTCAGCAACAGCAGCAACACGAGCAACTTCTACATCATCTTCATCACCAATAGCAGCTTCACCAGCACTTTCAGCAGCAATAGCATTAGAGCAGCAAGCCTTGCTGTGCAAACCTCAGCAACAACAGCAAATCTAGCATAAACAACATGCTTCCAAAACCAGCAGCAAATCAAGGGGTCTACATCAGCCACCAGCACACCAACAGCATCCATCCAAGCTTGTTACACCTTAGTGAAGCAAGTCTTGGCTATCACAGCACCCATCCCACCAGCATTGATCATTCAGACCAAATCTAGTTCCCAGTTGCATCAGTCCAAGCAGCCCACTTTCTCAATTTTGTATCTCTGAATTGAGGAAGATACAACAAAGGTTCCCTAGGAGAATTTTGTTCCTTGACATGCATTTTCCAAGACCAAGTCAAGTGCCAACATGATTGAGCATGTTTTCATTAAGTTACAAGCACCAGAACCAGACAACGTACAATGTCTATTTTATCAGTTTTTCCAGAACCCTAGTTCTGTGCTAAGTTATTTTACTACAACTTCCATGAGGGTTATTTTAGTCTTTTCCCACCTTCCTTAAGCTGTTGAGATTACATCAGGTTTAGGAAATGCCAAAGTAACTATTGTAACTTCGAATTACCCTCCTTGCTAGGAAAACTTCTTATTGGTGCATTTTGCCATACAATTGTAGTTTGGTCCAATCCGAAGCCAACAATGTATTTTCCTTTATTTTCTTATGTATCCAGATTGTATTAGTTATAATAGGATGTAATATGATGTATTTAGTTAGTTTCAGCATGATTAAGATTAGCAAGGGAGATTAGCAGGTGTCTTTATGTTTAAAGAGCCTCTAATCAAACTGATTAGGAGTAGCCATATATAGATTGTATCCAGCAGCTTAAGAACATAATCAGTGATATTTCAATAGCATCTTGACTGCCTTTATTGAGCCTCTCGTTTGTGAGTGATAGTTAACTCTCATCTAGTTGAATCTACTTCAGTATCTAGGGTTTCATTCTATGGTATGTCTATATTAGAGTGAATACAAGTCTATCCTTTTCATTCCTTTTCGGTTTGTCATCTATTCCAGCTAATTACATTCAATTAGCTTCGTTCTAAACCATCAGAAGTGTGTGTGTGATCTGTTTAATTTTTGTAAGGTCAATACTCTGATCTTTTTGATCCTTACATACATCATCTTGGTATGAGAGTTGTGTTCTATCTTGGAGGGAAGTTTGTTTGTGACATTTGAGATGGTCGGAGCTAGTAGAACACCTCAGGAGGTAGTAGAACAAGCTTTGAAAGACAAAGAAGAAATGGTGCAGAAAATGAAGCTATTAAGTGATCAGTTGCAGTACTATATGCATTTGTATAGGACTGAGCTTAATAGGGAAACTGATGAAGAGTATCCAGAAGAAGAAGAGAATTCCTTTAGTGGAACAGGGAGAGGAGGTCAAGGTCCTAGGCATTATTACAGAAAGAGGAGATACACTAGAAGGTCACCTAGGCTTAGTGAAGCAGAGTCTAAGAGTGAAAGTGACAGAGAAGGGAGGAGAGGAGATAAGAAAATAGAAAAGCTTGATTTCAAGATAGATATACCCGAATATGCAGGAGAGTTGGATCCTGATTTTTTTTTTTTATTGGTTGCAAACTGTGGAGAGGGTGTTTGATTTGAAAGAAGTATCAGAGGAGAATAAGGTGAAATTAGTTGCCTTAAAATTGAAGAAGTATGCTTCTACATGGTGGACTAATCTGCAGAGGAGGAGAATGGAGATTAGTGAAGAAAGAGTGAACACTTGGGTTGAAATGAGGCAGAAGCTAAAAGAAAAGTTCCTTCCTAATAACTACATGAAGGAAAACTATTTGAAGCTGCAACATTTGGTTCGTGGGAGCAAATCCGTAGAAGAATATACCAAAGGGTTTGAACATCTTCTGCGGAAGTGTAATATGCAAGAGAATGAAGTGCAAGCTCATGTTAGGTATCTTGCAGGTTTGAATGATAGTATCAAGAATGTTGTTGAGTTGCAAGTCTATGATTCACTTGATGAGCTAAGGTCATTGGCTCATAAAGTGGAACAGTAGAAGAAAGCTCGAGTGAAGGAGTAGAGCAACAAATATCCAGCCAAATCTTTTTCCCAAACCAAGCCTAATCCATACAGCAAATCCTACAATCCCCCCCACAAAGAGCCTATCCACCCCCACCCCACCCCCATCTCAAGCCAAATATCCAGCCCCAAGACCACCTCAAAACCACCCAGAAAATGCCCCACAAAGAACCCCAGCCCCAGCAAGTAGAGTTTTTCTTGAAAGGAGATGCTTCAGGTGTCAAGGTCTTGGACACATAACATTTAAATGTCCAAACAGGGGAGTAGTCACCTTGGCTGAGTTTCAAGCAGCACTTTTGCTTGATCCTGAGCCCTTAGATGGAGGAGACCAGTATAAAGAACCCCACGGAGACCCTATGTATGATGAGGAGGAGGTTGATGCAGGGCCTAATGAAGGAGAATTACTTGTGATGAGGTGGATTTTGAGCAGTTTAGTAGTAAATGATGAACCAGAGCAAAGGGAAAACATTTTCCACACCAAATGCACAGTTGGAGGAAAAATTTGTTCCTTGATCATTGATGGAGGCTGCTGCACCAATGTAGCTTCAGAAACTATAGTGCAGAAGCTCAACTTCGCTACCAGCCCCCATCCAGCACCCTATACCATCCAATGGTTGAATCAAAGCAAAGGTATCAGGGTTTCTTCTCGATGCCTAATGTATTTTTCTATTGGTCCAACTTATAGGGATGAAATATGGTGTGATATTATCCCAATGGATGCCTGTCACCTATTGTTAGCAAGACTATAGATGTATGACAGGTCTGTTAATCACAATGGAAGAGCAAACACTTATTCCATTAGTCTGAACAGCAAGAAAATCACCCTTACCCCTCTTAGACCTTCCTAGCTCACAAAAAGAACCAACAACCTTATTGTTGAGCCAGCTCTTGATATCATTCTACCAGCTGAACAACATGACTTCAGTTAACTGAGTGAGCTCATTTTGCTTGACATTGAGGAAGACCCAGCCCCACAAAATGACCATCCCCTATTTCAGCCTATACTAAACCAATACCTACAAGTCTTTCCAGAGGAAATGCCCCAGGCCTACCCCCTAAGAGAGAATACAACACAAAATAGACCTTGTTCTAGGTTCTGTTTTGCCAAACAAACCTGCCTATAGAATGAACCCCGTAGAAACCAATGAGATACAAAGACAGGTTGATTCTACTGGAGAAGGGTATGAAAAGGGAGAGTCTGAGCCCCTGTGTAGTGCCTGCATTGTTGGTACCCAAGAAGGATGGCAGTCAAAGAATGTGTATTGATTGTGGAGCTATTAACAAAATTACTATTAAGTACAGGTACCCAATTCTAATGCTTGAAGATATGCTTGATGAACTGCATGGCTCAGTGGTGTTTTCCAAAATTGATTTGAGAAGTGGCTACTATCAAATTGGGATTTGTGAAGGGGGTGAATGGAAAACAGCTTTCAAGACTAAAGGAGGGTTATTTGAGTGGCTTATCATGCCTTTTGGCCTGACAAATGCACCATCCACATTCATGAGACTGATGAACTAGGTTCTAAAGCCACTGATTGGTAAGTGTGTTGTTGTCTATTTTGATGACATACTTATTTACAGTCAGTTTGAGATGGAGGATGTTGACCATCTGAGGAGTGTGATGGAGATATTGAGCAAAGAGCAGTTATACAGGAACTTAAAGAAGTGCCAGTTCTTTACAAGCCAAGTCACCTTTCTTGGCTACCTTGTGACAGCAGCAGGGATTCAGGTGGATAAGGAAAAGGTCAAGGCAATCAGGGAGTGGCCTATTCCTAGTTCTATTCAGCAAATTAGAAGTTCTCATGGGTTGGGTTCTTTTTACAGGAGATTTGTGAGACAATTGAGTACCATCCTAGCACCAATGACAAAGCTAGTGAAGGGAAAAAGTTTCTCTTGGACACTAGCTGCACAGAAAGCATATGAAGAAATCAAAAGGCAACTCACATTAGCACCAGTTCTAGCTTTACCTAGTTATTCCAAGGTTTTTGAAGTGGAGTGTGATGCTTCAGGTGTTGGCATTGGAGCAGTATTAACTCAGGAGGGTGTGGAC
Organism: Portulaca oleracea; assembly: GCA_029582165.1. Lineage (NCBI taxonomy): Eukaryota > Viridiplantae > Streptophyta > Magnoliopsida > Caryophyllales > Portulacaceae > Portulaca > Portulaca oleracea. The sequence goes on along the minus strand of CM055878.1, from coordinate 3,604,775 downwards.
ATTTTTCCTCACCGTTCGGGCTTCCGAACGTCCACGTTGGATTGGGGGTATGATTCGGTGATTTGTGCTGGGGTTTAATCTTTGAAAAACTCTTTAAGGAGATCGACCTTACATTTCATGAATAATATTTTGTAAAATCACTTTCCCTTTAACTGTGCATTTTATGAGTCATCAAATTAAATCTTTAAGAGTGAAAATCCACTAGTTCCAACTCTTCTAAATTTAACCAAATTTGCTCATTTAAATGTTAGGCTCGTAAGAGAGTGATTTATGCCAGTATTATTTAGAAACATAAGAAAGAATACCCTAAAGTTGCATCGATTCATTGTAAAACCATGTTAACTATAGTTTATGCAATCCTCGATGTGTTTTGGTTCGAAATGGGAGTCGCCACCCGACTTTTTAAGGGAAGAGCCAAGATAAAACCAAGAGGAAAATAAAGAAAAGACTCTGCCTGCGAAACCCAAGAATGGACTTGGGGGTAATTCTACGAACTCGAAAAGTAAACCTTAAGAGTTCGCTTCTCACAAAAGGAAAGACTCTACTAAAAGTTTAAAATTGCACTTTTGATAAAGTTTGGAAGGGAAATGAAGGAATACTTTATACGATTATTTCATTGAATCATGCAACAAGAATAGAAGATACAAGATGAAAAAGGTACTAATATACACTTATTTACAAGAAAGAAAAAGCACTTTGAAGCTTACATTGTGACCTTATTGGGGAAAGCCTTGCCTAACCTTTAGATGCTTGAAAAATCCTCCTTGATGCCTTTAGAAACCTCCTCTCCAAATGCTAAGATAGTGATAGAAAAGATGATAAAAGATGATAAGAAAGAGGGTAGAAAGAGGATAATAAAAAGGCTTCTTTTTATGGTTTTGAATTTGTTTAGGCTAGCGCTTTTTATGGAGTTTAGGATGAATGAGATAGGGTATGTGTTTAGGGTTTTTGTGAGGATAAAAGATGAAGATTATGAATAGAAAATAGGATAGAATAGGTGATGGATAAGAAGATGAAGATGAGGTGAATAATATAGTAAGAAGTAGAGAGATTATGAGAGAGATTAGAGAGAATAAGTAAAGAATGAGTAGAGAGGGATAGATGATGAGTGAATTGGTGAATGGTGAGTGAAATGCGGATGAGATGGAGTGCCTTTAGCTTTGAGAGGAAGGTGGTATTTATAGGAGGATGGAGGAGAGGAGATACATGCATGCATATCACACTCATAGTATTCTCCGAAGCAATACACTTCACTAGGCAGTAGGGGGGTTAACCTTGCATGGACGGTGGCACGTGGTCAATTGATGTTTAGACCCGATTTCGTGTCTAAATACCGCCTAAATCCTTAGGCTTTTGACTTGTATCGTAGCTTATTTTAATAACTTTTGATGCGTTTTGGTTACTTTTGTAGTTTCCGAAGGGTTTCACTCAAATCGAATCTAAACGGGCCAATTTTGCACCAATCTTGGGAATCCCGAGATTCCCTAAGATTCCACGAGCCCTGGATGTGTCAAAGGCAGCGGAAGCGGAAGCAATGGTTGAAGAGCCTCCTGAAGAAAACTGCGGCCGAGAGACACCGTGGCTACGGTCACCTTGACCATAGCTACGGTGTGATTGAGCCATGACCTAAGGAAGAAGCCTTGCAACCGAGATAGACCGTGGTCATGGTCACTCTGACCGTAGCCACAGTGGGATCCTACCCTGCCCAAGGAAGAAGCTGGCCGAACTAGACCGTGGCCACGGTCTCCCATGACCGTAGCCACGGTGGTGCGAAGGAGCGAAAAGTTGTCAGCCCTAATCGCCTAGACCGTGACCACGGTGCTTGGGGACCGTACCAGCGGCGGCGAAGAGGAGAAATCGCCGCTTTACGCAGATCGCGCCACGGTCCCACGGGGCCGCTTTGTCTGTTGTGTAAAATGATGAGTTTTGAGTAACAACCTTGATTACTATTTAATGTACTTAGGTCATTTTAGATGGGGGGGGGGGGGAGGAGACATCAGTTTTTATCTATCTTTTATGATACTTTAGCACTCTTTATCACATTTTGGAAGTCTTAGATTAGGGAGATTTAGGAAGATCTTTGCTGAGATTATTGGTTCTTGTATTGGATTCTCTTGATTATTATTGGAAGTTTGAAGATTATTCTCAACTTTGGAGCATTGGAGCTTGATTATTCTGTTTTTGATATTGTTGTTGTTGTTGAGTGTTTATTGTTACCTTGTTTACTCGATTAAGCATGAATGAAGTTGTTGATGTTATTATCATGATAGTTAGGATGTTTAGTGGCTAGAACTTTAAGGGGTTAGGGAGATATTAAGAGTGTGAATGGGTTATTAGGTTTGGGTTAGCAATATTAGTGAGTAACTAGTTAGGAAATCAACTTCCTAATACTATCCTTCCCTCAAGTGGGATGTAATTGGGTGCGAAAGCATCTCGAATACATCCAACACTTGTTGGACGGTAGGAATTAGGATAGTTAGTATTCTAGTTCGCGAAAGCGAATAGAAACTAACTAGGAAATTCCATTCTATTAACTTTCCTGGGTCTGTCGATGGATTTTGGGGAAGTTAATCCGGACTATCCTTGAAAGAGGAAGCCCGGTGGGTATTTTCTAACGGAATTACCATTTGATTTCCCTTTCTCGTTACTCTCTTGTTGCGAAACCCATTTCCTCATTCCCGTTTGCATCCTGAAAGTCTCCCGACACCCATTGTTTCACCTTTTTGACTGAACATAGTGTGTTTGTGCCGTTTTTACCCTAAATTCTATCATCCTTTCTTGATCGTAATCCATACCTAGAGTCAACTAGCTGCAGCTAAGGCCACTAGCTCCCTGTGGAAGAATGATAAAACCGTATCTTACAAACCACTCTACTAACAAAATGGCGCCGTTGCCGGGGAGCAAGCGCACCTAGCTTAGCTCTTTGTCTATAGGATTGTTTAGAGATCATTTCACTGCTAGAGATTTAGTCATCCTTGGTTACTGGAAATTTGATTCTTCTGTTTGTTCCTTTTGTGCATGCGGACTCGCTCTCGACGAGGCCAAACTCCTGCAACTCCACCGAACCCGAATCCGGAGAGTATTATTCGACAAGCTAACGCCGGTTCGAGACGAGCTAGACAACAAAGGGAGTGAGGAACGATCGTAATTCCAATGGCTGACGGAGAGCGAATTCCACCCCGTACCTTAGCATCATATTCCTTAGCATCGTCGGGTACGGGAGGCGATCCCATCACATTACCCGAATTACCACCGAATGCATCGTTCGAGTTCAAGCCATATCTATTGGAAATATTTGAGAACACCCCGTACCATGGAGGAGAGCATGAAAATCCTATTGACCACATCAACAAATTCGAGTAACGCATCGGCTTCGTACAAATGAATGGAGTTTCCGCCGAATACATGAAGCTGAAGTTTTTCCCTCTTACCTTGAAGGGGAAAGCATTATTATGGCTCAACACGTGTCCGCCCGGAACTTATTCAACATGGGATGCCCTTAGCCGCGACTTTCTTCAGAGGTTTTCCGCAATGATGAGACGTGTCGGTTGAGGCAAGCCATCATGAGCTTCAAGCAAGAGCCCGATGAGTCGTTATTCGAAGCATGGGGGAGATTCAAAGGTCTCCAACAGAGGTGTCCACATCATAATCTTGAGGATTGGTTATTATTGCATCACTTCTATTCCGGATTGAGTAGCTCTTTGCGAGAATCCATCGATCATGCCTCGGGGGGCATGTTCCTCAAGAAGACGGTGGAGGAAGCAAACGTATTTCTTCACGAGCTATCTCAAAACTCTCCTCATTTGGCAGGCGGCCGTAGTCCAAGAGATGGTCCTCCTCTAAAAAGCAACCCTACCATTAAATTTCTCATGAATGTCGTTCTTGAGAAGCAACAAAAGGAAGCTTTGGAGGAAACCACAAGGCAAGTAAAGGCGGCCTAAGAAGTACCTATGCTTATTCCGGATGCCCGAGTCTTGGTATGTGATTTTTGTGGAGGGTCACATTCTTCGAAGCGATGTGAAGAGTATCAAACCGAGCAAGTCCAAGCCGTCTATCCCAACAATAACCTCTCCTATACCAATCAAACCCCCATTCGTCCCCGTGGGAATTACGCCTACAACCAACAAGCTCCCCTAAACCAAAACCCACCCCCCGGTTTCCCAAATCAAAATTGCCGCCAATACCACCAAAACCACCACCAAAATCCTCACCAAGGTCAATCTTCCCAAATGCCCAAACCATCACAACAAGAAACCCTTGACCAAACCCTCGAAAAGTTGGCCTTGACTCAAGAGAAGATAGCCTTATCTCAAGAAAAGATGGCCTTAGACCGAGAAAAAGACCAAACTCGCATTAAGAACCTCGAGTTACTATTGGCCCAATTGGCACAACAATCTCAACCTATCCAATCTTTGCCTAGCCAATCCCAACCTAACCCAAAAGGGCAACCTAATGCGATTACTTTGAGGAGTGGCAAGGAGATTGCTGGACCTAGAATGATGGGAGTGGAGGTTTAGGGTGACAAAGAAAGTGACGTGGTGGATATCTCGGACAAGGAAGATTTGTTGGAGAAGCGGGAAAGTGAGTTAGTATTAGGTGAGGAAGTTGAGAGAGCACATGAGGATGAATTGGGAGAGTCTAGTAAAGAACAAGAAGAGATAGAGAAGTTAAGGAAAGGGAAAGGAAAAATGGTGGAAGAAGAACCAATCCAGATTATTGAGAAGCCAAAGCTACCACCGGTCCCTTTTCCCGATCGGTTAGCAAAACCAAAATCTGATGCAAAGTTTTCAAAATTCATTGAGATGCTTAAGAAGCTTCAAGTGAACATTCCATTTCTTGATGCCATCTCTGAAGTTTCGTCCTTTAAGAAGCATTTGAAGGAGCTTCTCACGAGCAAGAGAAGAATTCAAGAGAAATCTACGATCCATTTGACGGCGGATTGTAGTGCAATTATCGATAACAAATCACCGGAGAAATTAGCCGACCCCGGAAGTTTTTCTATTCCATGCACCATTGGTGATATACGGATTGGTCGTGCCCTTTGTGATCTAGGAGCAAGTGTAAGCGTCATGCCTTATTCGATTTGCAAGAAGTTAAATCTCGACGATCTTGCTCCTACAATAATTAATCTTCAATTGGCCCACCGTTCCGTGCGAAGACCGTTGGGAATATTGGAAGACATCCCGGTCCAAGTGGGGTGATTTTTAATTCCTTGTGATTTTGTGATTTTGGAGATAGAGAAGATAACAACATCCCTATTATTTTGGGAAGGCCATTCCTTGCTACGACGGGAGCCATTATTGATGTGAAGAATGGAAGCATGTCGTTGAATGTCGGGAATGACAGCATAATTTTTCAACTTGAGGGGTCATTGAAAGGTCCTTCATATGGGGACTCATGCTATGCCATTGATATGATGGAGTTCCTTGTTGATGAGTATATTGAGGACTCCCATCTTCTTGATCCCTTGCGATGATCCCTTGGGAGCTTGCTTATTGGAGTCCTTCCAATTTGAGACCGATGGCACCGATATTACTTTCTTCACCAACCTTCTTGACTCTTCACCCATACATAAGGAGATTATTATTGATGAGCCTTATATGGAGTGTATGGAGATTCAAGATGCGATCTTTAAAGGCATGTCTTCCTCTCAAATTCAATCTTCTACTCCTTTAGAGCTTAAAGCCTTACCCCCTTCCCTCCAATATGCTTCTTGGATGATGAGAAATCTTATCCTGTCATTGTGAATGCGAATTTGAATGATTTTGAATTGTCTAAGTTGCTTGATTTGCTTAGGAAACATAGGGGTGCATTGGGTTATAGGATAGAAGACCTGAAAGGTTTATCCCCTTCCATATGCATTCATTCGATTGATTTGCTAGAAGATGCCAAGCCTACCAGGCAACCCCAACGTCGTTTAAATCCCAACATGCAAGAAGTGGTTAAAAAGGAGGTAGTAAAGTTGCTAGCTGCTGGGATCATCTTCCCCATCGCAAACAGCGAATGGGTAAGCCCGATTCAGTGTTTGCCCAAGAAGGGTGGATTGACCGTAATTGAAAATGACAAGAAAGAACTAGTTAGTACCCGGACCGTCACCGGTTGGCGGATGTGTATCGATTACCGCCAATTAAACAAAGTAACAAAGAAGGACCATTTCCCCCTTCCCTTTATTGACCAGATGTTAGAACGGTTGGCAGGTCATTCGCATTTTTGCTTTTTGGATGGGTACTCGGGTTTCTTTCAAATTCCAATCCACCCCTCACATCAAGAAAAAACCACCTTCACTTGCCCATATGGGACATTTGCTTATCGTCGTATGCCATTTGGTTTATGTAATGCCCCTGGGACTTTTCAACGTTGTATGATGGCTATTTTATTAGTTTTTCCAGAACCCTGGTTCTATGCTTAGTTATTTTACTACAGCTTCCATGAGGGTTATTTTAGTCTTTTCCCACATTCCTTAAGTAGTTGAGATTACATCCAGCTTAGGAAAATCCCGGGAAAGTTACTATGGTAACTTCGAATTACCTACCAGCTAGGAAAGCTTCTGATTGGTGCATTTTGCCATACAATTGTAGTTTGGTCCAATCAGAAGCCAGCAATGTATTTTCCTTTATTTCCTTATGTATCCAGATTGTATTAGTTATAATAGGATGTAATATGATGTATTTAGTTAGTTTTAACATGCTTAAGATTAGCAAGGGAAATTAGCAGGTTTCTTTATGTTTAAAGAGCATCTAATCAAACTGATTAGGAGTAGCTATATATAGTTTGTATCTAGCAGCTTAAGAACATAATCAGTGATATTTCAATAGCATATTGAGTGCCTTTGTTGAGCCTCTCGTTTGTGAGTGACAGTAAACTCTCATCTGGTTGAATTTACTTCAGTATCTAGGTTTGGCAATCCTAGTTGTGTGTGTAAAGCTCGATTGTTTCAGTGGTGGTGTGCCTGTATCCATTGAGGTAATCAAGTCCTTGCCCTTGTATTTCATTCTATGGTGTGTCTGTATTAGAGTGAATACAAGTCTATCCTTTTCATTCCTTATCAGTTTGTTATCTATTCCAGCTAATTACATTCAATTAGCTTCATTCTAAACCATTAGAAGTGTGTGCGTGATCTATGTGGTGTTTGTAAGGTCAATACTCTGATCTTTGTGACCCTTAAATACATCAAACTCCCAAGAAAAGGTTTGGGTACATGAACAGTTGTCGATTTTTTTCGGAATATTTGAACGTGGAAAGGCTAAAAATGGAAATGGGCTATTATAAAATGCTTTATTTGGGTTTTTGTGGGTCTTTTCATCATTTATGCATTTCAATAATACTTGACATTTAATCCTAAATAAAAAAAGTGCTCAAAATAAATTACATAATTACAAAGCTAAACTACAACAAAAATTCAGTGTCTACAACTACAAATCACTACACGAACGAAAATAACCCGGACACCACCCACTTCACCTCCTTTTACGAAAGTTTCAGACGTGCTCCAAAGCCATCACGAACCATGTATGAAATGTATAGAGCTCAACATTTGGGGATTTCTTTGAGTTGGTGAGAATTCTTATGACCTTACAATAACTTGAATAATTTCTCACTGCGGGTTAGTTCAGTAAATGTTCTCCAACATTTTACCCATGTGATTGACTCTTGACACCCAATGTCCCTATGATCATGAAACTCGATCATTACATCAATCCCACATGCTAATTGCTTGCAGTCATAATTGTCCCAACATGATGATCCAATTAGGAACTCGTGGACATTCGACCACGTCTAGCATTTCCAATTACACCAAATGGGGCTTCATAAGACCAGACATCATTTGTTCTTCCCATTTTGAAACAAGCTAACTTTTTGGACGTACGTTTAATTCTAAACATTAATTCAACTGAACCATTAGAGTTTTATTGATGAACAAAATGACTTGTCAAATAGTGTAAATATTAGAAGTAAGTTAGCAACATTCTCCAATGCGATTACAACTCATGGACTGTTCATACAAGAGTATTAAATCTCGCGTATTCTCTAATGCGTCTTATGACCCATTACCCTAACAATCCATTATGTCAAGTTAAGAATAACCATTACGATTTCCAAACAACACGGGTTTAGCATATGACATTCACGTTATCATGAACCTTGCACATCTATTAATCACTCATCTCGAACAATATTCGAGTGATGTAACTTCCAACGGACATTCGTGTGCGAACTTGTTCGGCACCCTAGGCTGATTAGCTCGAGCAATGGCCCAAAAAGAAAACCAAGCTTCTGCTGCGCAGCTGCACAACACTAAGCGCTAAGTTCTTTGATGAACTCCTTCATCCACGCACTCACCTAGACAACTTCCTAAATAAGTCGAGATGTACTTAGACTGAAAATATATTCCTTAAGAGGAGTCCTACTTAGAACTCTTCCAAGTTACAACCTCTTCTTTCGGGTGTGACTAAAATGCTTCTGGTAATCATCATTGTCTATTATGTGTCAGGCACCGGTGTAACTCTTTACACATTTTTCATTTGTCCTTTCCAAAAAGCCAAAGACATCTCTTTAGTTTTTATTAAGCTCTTGAGTATGTTAAACACTTTAGTCCAACGTTTCAATTCAATAGCAACTCGACCTTACAAACTCAAGATATTTTGCTTTTGGCATCTCAATACTCATAATGACATTGATAAGTGATCTTATTGCCAAAGAATAGATCAGTTTTCACATCCACTCTTGGGATTCGGATGTCAACTATATCTTGTTATACTAAGTGATGTAATGATGCCATTATGGATCAAATCCCCTTCTTGGAGTTCTGCTGAACTATTTCAGCAGCTTATCATCATAAGTTGTTTAATTCAAATAATTCAAATAAGTTGTTTAACTCCAAGATTGTATTGAACATTGTTTAGGTCCTTTCAAAATTGAAAAATCCTGCACCTTCAATCTCAGAACATTAGGTCACGAAAACCATTTTCAACTTGGAGTATGTCACAACAAACTGGACAACGCAGGATAATCATGCTCCCACCTAATTTCTTGCAACTACAAGAATATCTGGATTCTTCAAAAGATGAAACTCTTTTAATAACATAATCAACCATTGATTTCAAACTCCATTCTTTGCCGACGATCACAACTGACCATATCAGCTTATGGACCTTCCCAACAATTCTGGGAACCTGAAAACTTTTGGGATGTGTCACATACACTCCCGATTTCTGGAATTAAATCCAAGAAAGAGAGTTTTGACGCCCTTCTTGGTATATGTCATAGTCATACTATGTGGTTATGGCTAGGAGTATCATAATGGATATGTGGGTTAAAGTTTCACTTCATAGCCACCACATAGAAGGTAGATCACTGACAACGAGTAGAGCCTCATAACCACCCAATTAACCATCTATGTTGATTCATTACTAATAATGATCTACTTGGTCTCCTGATGGGTCTCACGCATCCAGAAAAGACCCCAAAGTTTATAACTTAGTTGATTTACATGGTATCCATTTCTGAATTATATGACTCTAAGTCAATTGAAAGAATCCTTACTTTCAAAGCTTGTCAATAAAGGAATTCTTCCACTCGTTATATACTTAACCGCCTTCAACTCATTGAGTTCGGTCCTCAACTTCTTTAGCCCCATCCAACTAATCCATGACTACTTAAGTATCATCCTTTGCTTTGTGACAATTATAAAGAAAAGGGGTGAGAGTAGTGGGACATAATAGATAGGGAAGTAGTTTGTAGCACATGAACTTCACTAAGTTCATAAAATCTGTCCCACTCTTTCTCTTACAAACAAGCACGATCTCTAAAGCGAAAGCAATTTGAGTCACAAACACTTAACCTTAGAACGAGTAAAGAATATGCATGCTATTGTTTCTTTTGGACAATCCATAAAGAAACAACTTTCCATATAAGTGCAAGATAGGCAATAGGTCAAACCTATTGATTATTCTAGCAACCTTTAATAAATGAAAAAACAAACAGATAAGGAACAATTCCTCTCCATATCCCATATGGTGTCTTTCTAACAACTTTGAAGATAGAAAAGGTCAGAACAGATAGACAATTATCAAGAACGTGCCCCCAAAAGCAAACATAAGACTTTTGACTCAAGAATCATCGATCATACCTTAACCAGTAGGGTTTGCTTCCTTTATTTTTTAGGTTCACCATCAACCATAGAGTTCTTGAAGGAATGAGATCCGTGAAACCATTTTACGATCTCTTCGATGAAAAACCGAACTTTTGGCTCAAAATCTCAGCACCTTGACTCTCTCGAAGGGCTTTAATTTTATCTTGTTGAGCAATTCTCATACTTCATTTAGGAAAGCTTTAAACTTTTTTAAAGGATTCCAAATCATCACGTATTGAGTGGCATAACCATGTCCACTAGAATTGTCATACAAGGTAATGAAGTATTCTTTTACAATTTTGGTACTAGTCTCTGGTATAGCAAAATACATCTCATATGTACCAGCTCTGAACCCTTTACAGGCCCGCTCATTGGTTCAAGTGAAAAGATGATAAAGTTAGTTACCCTATTAAATATCAGATATACTTTGCAAACACCCAGTGTTTCAAAGTCTAACCCATCCAAAATGCCTACATAAGGCAACATATGGATGCAAGTTCTGTTTAAAATGACTTAAGCGGAAAAACAATGCCCAAAAGAAATCTGAGATGTAAGCTGGTATCTAATACCCAAAAGGAGAGACATTTAGGATATATTCAATCACATATGTACCTGATTCAAGAAATTTCATTTCTCAGACTCCAAGCCTATCAGGTACTCTAGGCAAGCCTTCTCTTGGAGATCTTAGATCTGTGCAACAGCCTTACACTAGCCTTCATTATCTTGAAGGCCCTTCTTGATTAGCAGACCTCCCGAGGCGTCTTTCCTTCTTGGCCTTATAAGCGATCTTGTAAGCCTCATTAGAAGCAATCAAGTCTTTCTCTGTGGCTATGAACAACTCTTGTAGCTTCAACAAGCTATAATCATGCCCTTACCTGATGTAATCAATCATGAAAGACTGGAACCCATCATGCAACGAGCTCAGGATGATGTCAACAACCGCATTAGGGTCAAAAGGAAAGCCTAGCCAGCTCAAGTTGTTGAAGTGGATGATCATCTTCAACACATGTGGCCTAACAAGTTCGCCGACCTCCAGTTTCGATTTGAAGATCTTGCTAGGAGTCTCATATCTTTCCTCTATGATCTGCTTCATATACAAAGATTCACAGACAAAGACGATCTTGAAAGACGGCATGCCCACAAAATACTTTAGAGCAGCAAAGATATACTACCCAATATCAACTTAGCCACATAGGTATCATCATCACAATGACGTTTCCACTTATAACTTTCTCAACTTCCGAGGCATTACTAGCGCCAGGAGGGGGGGTCGCCCTTAGGTATGTTAAGTACATACTCTTTCTGCTCTACCTTGGGAACATTTCTTAGATACTTGACCCAATTCAGGTAATTGGATCCTGTCAGCTTCTCCTTCTCAAGGAGGTAACAATGGTAATGAAGATAAACAACAGACATTATGAATCTACAAGTTAAAACGATTCAATTAAGATTTAAACATCAATAAACTCTAGAAATTAAACCAATTTTAATTTCAACATTAAAACATACTGTTTCAATGTGACCAAGACCCAATAGGCACAAATCGACATCGAGTGAGCTTTGGCCCAAACAAACCTCGTGCCAGATTGCCTAAGGTAGATCATACGATTCTTGGCGAGTATGTATATCTCATACATCACATCTCTCTTTTTCTCATGACTTTAGACTCTCTAGCCCGCCATTGTGGACAGACCTGACTTCCACCAAACTTGTTACTAATCCATGGATGACTTGCTTTGGCAATGACTGCCCATGATCCAAGTAGTGGTCGCCAGGGTGAGCAAACCACTTGTCCAAATTTTAGAGAGTACAGATTTATTATCCTAAGCATGCGATTCTAGGTGAAACTTGTGAATCAAGCATAAAAAGCATAATAAACAATTAAAACATGCTAAGAACCATTCAAAACATAAACCCTAAAATAAAACCCTTAGCTCTTTCTTGAAATTAAACTTCTAGAATTTCAACTTGAATGATTCAAGGGTTCTCTTTATAGACACTGCAAGAACATCTTCTCGAACACTTTCAATAACTCCTTCTTGAAACATCGCAACATATTTATTAGCTGCACTCGAACCAACATCCAAGTTGCTTTAGGCTCCCACTCAACTGCATGTCTCCACATTACAAGATTTACAAGCGGCTCTCATCAAATGAGATTACATTGATTTCAAATATAAATTACAACTTTAATCAAATTAAATTGAAAATATGTTCAAAATCAATGGCATGCAGGCCGTATTTCACACAACCTGGCATGTAGGCCGGTAAAACCGGATTAGCTAAGGTCATACTAAGAGCGAATGCGATCAAACAATTTATTTTGACAACATTACAATACGACATATCAACATATGTCTAAACCTGCTTCAATAACAATTACAAAAGGCATCCAACTTGTAACATATCAACCAAAACCAAGGGATAAGGCTAAAATAATTTAGTATCAAACAAATCACAAGCAAAAGCAAGAATCACGCATGCAAACTCAACAAAATCTAATTTTATCAAGTTTATATCTCCAGCCCAAAACAATTTTAGGCGAGATAGGAAACCCCTTTCCTTCTTGAAATTCCAAATTTCAAGGCTAGACAAATACTCATTTTGCTCAATTTCCAAAATCGAACAAATTTACTCGGTAGATTCCTAATTCATGTTGAGAATCATTTTGTAGAGGTCCATCTGGAATCACCAGCCACCAACTCCACAAAACGATCTATTTATGCCCAATTGATCGATTGATAGTTGTTTTCCAAAATCAACTCTTCCCACAATGCAATACTTGAATGGAATCACCTAGTTCAATACCGCAGGTTAAATTTAATTTAACCGGGAAGTTACAAAAAATGAGATTTCAAGTCTAAACATTTTAGACCCAAACCTTGAATTCATTAGGTTTGATGTTTGAAGAAAACATGAAGTAGCTCTAGTTATGAGTGTGTCATCATATGCCAAACACACCAAACTATGCCGACACCATAAATTCCAATAAGATCATGAGAGCCATCACGAGTACGGCGTCGTCAAACGCAACTATTATCCGAGAGGCCCAAAATGAGAGAGGAAAGGCTATGAGTTTCACCAAAACCCCAAATAAGACACCTAGTGTCGTGCTCGAGATTCCTTGTCAAACAAGGGCTGAAGGCTCAAAAGCATACCTATGGATAAGGCAACAATATGCCATGACCAAAACTTTCCCCAACTCATACCAAAAACCCACATGTGATCGTAAAGGAGAAAACAAGCAAACATCCAAAACCAACACCCAATCAATCAAACCAAAGGTTCAACCATAATAAGATCATTACATATAATAATCAAGCAACTAACATAACATGCCAAACCATCAATTAATCTAGCATGCATACATCCTAATAGATCATATCTACCAAGATTATGGCATAAAAGGCATAACACAAGCAATCTAGCAGGCTATCTAAACAGGATTCTGTTGGGAATGTCCCGAAAATGTTCGATATACATAGAGATTAAACCAAAGTAATATAGTAATTATATGTCTTGCTAGAGACCTCTATAATTAGTAAATAAATATGTTTAATTACAACTATATTATTTGGTCCTACTTGGTCACACAAGTCAGTGCCCTGGAACAATGTATGTAACCTAAGTAATACTGTATTACGTTTAGAAAAGTTGGAAACTGATTTCTGTGAGAAATCAGCCCAACACGGACCGAATTGGGTTCAACACGGACCGTGTTGACCCAACACGGTCCGTGTTGGGAGACACCACGGTCCGTGTTGGGAGACACCACGGTCCGTGGTGTCTATGGATCGAATTAATGGACTTTCTGGAGGCCAACATGGATCGTGTTGTTTCAACACGGACCGTGTTGGGCCTGAAAGTTCCGCCGTTGCGTTAAGTCGGCCCTTTAGGGTTTTGAACCCTCTCACTAGGTTTTCTAAACACTATATAAAGGGGTCTTTGTGAGAGATTAGTTACACACCAACTGCCTGAGACTCTTAGAGAGATACCAAGGTAATTTCCTGAGTTCCTCTCTCTTTTAGTTTTGCAGTTCTAGTTTCAGGAAACATTATTTGTTTCCGAAACAATCTCCCATACATCTTAGATTGAGATTCGTCTCGATCGGGTCGATCTAGCAGTCGGGTTCCCGGAGTGCTGCGTGGACTTTCAGTAGAGGATTTCAGCATTGGAATCTCGAAGGTCAACCTCTTCATCAGCCGGATTAGCGATCACGTATAATTACTAAAGCCTCTGCAATTGTTGTGATTGATTGTTTTATAATTGTTAAGAATATTCCGCCAATTAATTTGTATCTGTTTAGGAAATAGATAACCTAAAACCTAACAGTGGTATCAAAGCCACCAATTGCATGCTAAAGTATTGTACTTGTATTCATAAGTAATTTTGCCAATAGTTGAATTATATTATGAATATGCTAGAGTAGATTTATGCCTAAAATTTTGAATCTTTATGAAAGTTTTAATCTTAAATATTCATAATAGTAAATCTGGAATTTTATTGTAAAATTTCATGCTTTGTTATTATTTATTTCTTATTGCCTTTATTTAATCGACTTTATGTTTGTTTAATCGTTAGATATGACACAAACTTGATTCAATTTTGAATGTTTTAGAAACAATGTTGTTTAATATTTTCAACCATAGGAAATACATGAAATAGGTCAAAATTCGCAAAATAGGGTTTTGTAGAATTATTTTCTGATTTAGTTTATTTATGGTAAATATGAAAAATAGAAATAAAATAAGAAACGAATTTGAAAATTTCAGAAATTTTTACTGGAAGTGTTCTGGACTTTCCATAATTTTTGTAGATTATTCCCAATTAAAATGGATTTTTAATTGAGTTTTTTAGTTTTGAAGAGAATTAAAAATCGTTTAATTCTCTGAATTTTATAAATTTGTAGAAATTTGTAAAACTTCTGAAAATTTTACAGTAGGTTACTGGGTAACCATACTTTTAGGGAAAAGTTTTCCGTTAATTTATCCATTCAAATTATATTTTTTAATTTAGATTTTCAGATCTGAGAGAAATAAATTTGTTGCTTCTCTGAATTTTGTAAATTTATAAAAATTTGTAAATTTTCTGAAGATTTTATAGTCGGTTACTGGGTAACCATTCTGTTATGGATAAAAGTTTCGTGAATTTTCGAAATTGTTAACTAATTTTCCTTTAATTTACAGATTAACAGAAAAGTAAAATTGTTTACTTCTCTGATTTTTATTCTAATTTTAGAAATTTGTAAAAATCTGAAAATTTTACAGTAGCATATTGGATGCATCTACTGTATGGGAACATTATAAAATTTGATTTTTAGACTTATCGGACTATTATTATTTATTTTCCTCTCAAACGGAGAATTAAAATGTTTAATTCCCTAAAATTTTACAAACTTTTGAAAATTGTTAAAATTCTGGAAAATGTTCATATTGGGTTATTAGATAACACTATAATATGAAATTATTAAATTCGATAAGTTATGATAAGTTCATTTAAGTTTTTCATTCACGAAATTAACCGAAACTGGAAAGCAACACGGACCGTGTTGATCCAACACGGACCGTGTTGCCAGCAGTTTTGGTGAATTCGTGTGTTTTAGGGTTTGTAATTAATTTTAGAAATTAATTATTTAATCCTATTACTATTAAATCAGTTAATGGGCATAAAATTTATTAATTCTGTAAAGTTTAGGAAACTTACGATATCTTTAAAAGATATAATATCTTTTAGTTTCCTTGATTTTAGGAAAATCAAGTATTTTGTGTGTATAGGTATAAAATCCTAAATCCATTTAGGTAATTAAGATAAAATTTGGAATTTTGTTAATCATGCAATCTTTTAGGAAACCATATTTAATATTTGTTTCCTTATATGTGTTGTGTTGCAATTATGTATGCCTTTATAATTTGTTATTTAAGCATATGTCATATTTGATATAATTATTGCAATATTACATGTTTGCATGTGCTTCTAGTATGGCCATAGATAGTCGGTTTTACCGGTCTGCGTACCGGGTTGTGTGAAATACGGCCTGCGTGCCGTCGTTGAATTAATTTAAATTTAAATTTTCAGTTAAGTTATTTTAATTCATGTAAGGCCTCAATTGTGAGGTCCACTTTGTAAATTTTGTTGTTTTTGGAGACATTAAGTTGAGTGGGAGCCCAACAGCAATGGAGGTGGTGATTCAAGTGTGAGCCCATCCGAGGAAGTTGCAAAACCCAAGAAGATTTTCTTGAAGGCTGTCATTGCTTAGTTAAATTAGTTGATTAAGTTTAGGTGGCCATACTAGGGGTTTTTTATTTATGCTCTAAATTCGTTATTGCATGTTTTATTATGCCTTTTATGCTTTTCGAAAGAGTTCACCTAGAATTGCATGTTTATGATAATAAAACCTACTCTCAAAATTGAATTATTGCTCAACCTATCAAAACACCACTTAGATGGATAAATAAAGAAAGCCAAAGCGAATTATTTGTCCATCATAAATAAGTAGGGTGGGAGCTAGGTCGATTCAAATTGGCTATCAAAATAGTTTTGGGCCAAGAGCAGAGGAAGAGAAATATTGTATTCGATACAAATTTCTTGCCAAGAGTCATTTTGAATGATCGATCATAAGATGATCCACCAAAGATAACATGAGATTGAGTTTCGTTGGGCCAAAGTCCACTTGAGCCCATGAATCTTGTTGGTCTTGGTAAATTAAAACACTAAATGAGAGTTGATAAAGAGTTTTGATTTGAAATTAAAATTAGTTTAATTTCTTTTGATGAATTAATAACTAAAATGAACCAATTTTGTCTCGTAGAATTTATTTATGTCTTTTCACTCAAACATCCACCACTAATAAAATATTTTTTTCTCCTTGATAAAGAGAAAAACAATTACACCAATTCCTTAATTGTCATCGCTATCACAAGAATGTCTTGGGCAAATTAAAAGAAACATGTCTTTGATATAACATTGATCTAGGCATCAATATTAAGAGGTCAATCAAGCCAAATGAATACATTAATGTCATAGTATTCATAAAACTTTAATTACAAAATGTTTGAAGGTTAGAGGAAGGTTTTCAATTTTTCCAAACTCAAAACCAAGTTCTTCGAACTAGTTAGAGTTGATAAATATGAAACCAATAACCAGATAGTCTCGGTTAAGCTAGATCAAGGCCAATTGATGGCACTCATGTTCTGAAATAATTTGACTATTTTGAAACATGAGAAACCTCATATCCCCCTTTAGCCATATGGTTGGCGACAAAAGATAGTCTTTTAGTGAAAGGGAAAATAAAATTTAAGAAATCTATCAAAGACAAGAAGTCAAAGGAAAGGTAAGGACAAACAGTTGTACATACCCAACCAATGATAGCAACCGGTTAACAACCAGATCATGTATGACACTGGGAGCGTGAATAACTATAAGGAAGACTTGAGATATGATTTCAATTCTAGGCAAATGCGTATATGATACACACTACTCTTATTGAACCCACTTTGAGTATAAGATACCGGCTGTGAAACTCGCATTTATGCAAATGCGCAGGATCTACAACAAAGTAGATGTGTATTGAAGGATGAGAGTCAGCCTACAAATAGGAACATGCAATTAATTGTAGTTCCTTATGAAGAGTTGGTTGTTTATCCATTTCTTCAAGACTTATAAGAGAAATTTATAGGTGATTCTATGTTCTCATTATAAGTAGAAATTTGATTTATTGCTCTCAATTAGAGAGAGAGAGAGAAATGATCTCGGATAAACACACCAACCACATCGAAACCAAAATGTTTAAAAGGAATAACTCATGTTCAAACATAAATCTTATAACTATCTATTAAGTCATGCAAATCAGAGCGCATTCGGAAGCGTCACAGTAATAGACTTTTGGATAATAAGACTTTGAAACATGTGATGTCTGCAAAGCATGACTATACCTTTTACAAGAAAGGGTTAATGTGCCAACAAACACTCATACATATGGGTGTATGTAGTCCAATTGAGC
This sequence comes from Portulaca oleracea, assembly GCA_029582165.1. Classification (NCBI taxonomy): domain Eukaryota; kingdom Viridiplantae; phylum Streptophyta; class Magnoliopsida; order Caryophyllales; family Portulacaceae; genus Portulaca; species Portulaca oleracea. The sequence goes on along the minus strand of CM055878.1, from coordinate 3,586,644 downwards.
ACAAGTAGAAGGGATGAATTACTTCAAATCTTCAAAGATGAATAAAATAACACATGGTGATTCATGTCTATGAGATTCATCTGAAGCTGGAATGTTAAAATAGTTTAATGATTTCCAAAATGAAGTAGTCTTGGCAAAACAATGAGAGCACCCAGATACGATCGAAAGGATGCTAATGGTTGAGCCAAGAGTTTGAACAAATGATTCAAATGAAACATAATTCTGGCACTATAAGCTTTACTCATATTAATCAGAAATGCATTCAGAAACTACATAGTGCAGAAATTTGGAAAACCTAAACTTTGAAAAGTTCAGTGTTTGTAAAGCATGCCTGATGGGTAAGACGACTAAAATCACCTCTTATTGGAATTGGTGAACAAGATAATGACTTATTAGGATGCAAACATATTGATGTATGTGGGTCTATGAGCACTAGTGCTAGAATAAGGTTTACTATACTATTTCATCACTTTCAGTGACGATTTTAGTACATATGGGTATATCTACTTAATAGGCCACAAGTCCAAATCCTTTGAAATGTTCAAAGATTTTCAAAGTGAAGTACAAAACCAACTTGGCAAGAAAATCAAAATCCTTCAATTAGATTGAGGAGGTGAGTATTTGAGCCAAAGATTTCATTGACCATTCCAGAGAATGTGGAGTTGTTTCAAAACTCTCTCCTCTAGGAATACGACAATTCAAAATGACGTATCTAAAAGAGGAATCACACCTTATTAGATATGGTGCGATCAATGATGGTTGAGACAACATTGTCGGTTACCTTTTTGGGGATACACGCAGTTAACTATAGCTCTAATTACTGAACAAAGATTATCTGAAGCACTAAAGAAGAAACCACATATGATTTAGAGAGGAAAATTCCTTGAACTGTTTTCTGAAAGAAAGGGGTATCACTTCTACAAACTGTTGTAGGGGATAGCGTTTGTGTCTCAAAATGCTTTCTCCTTAGAGAATATGTTATTCTCTAAAAGAAAAAGTGGGAGAGAATTTTGAACTTACCGAAGTTCAAGAGACACAAAACACTATAATCATCAGCTAAAACTCCACTACTTGATCCTAGTTCAAGTTTTCCTATTGGTCGGAAAATTAAGAATGAGGTTGAGGTTGTAGAAGTGCATCAAAACGTTGAGGAGGAGGTGTCATGAACGTTACTCCAAGCAAGGTCAGGTAAACAACTCCGTCATCCACAAAGATATCGATCTTCTATAGATGAGCGTGAGATGTTACTTTTAGAAAGTAATGACTCTACCTACATCAAAGAAGCTTTAGCAAAACAAGATTCCATAAAGTCTAAAATGGACTCCATGTATGCAACCAAGTTTAGAACTTGGTTGATTTGTCTAAAGGTGTGAACCATCAGGCATAGGAGGGTTTTAAGGCAAAACATGGGTTCATTAAGATAGACATCAAGACTGACTTCAAAATTAGATTTTAAAGAAAGATGTGTACTTGACACAATTGAGTGGTCTTTTGTTGGAATACTTGTAAACTTCAAGAGACCATCTGTGGTCTTAAGGAAGCTTCTAGGAGTTGGAATCATTGACCTTGTTGACCAGGATATAAAAAAGGTTTGACATACTGGGAAGTGCCAAAGATAATATTGTGTTTACAAGAAGTTCAGTGGGAGCAATGAGTTTTCTGATATTGTATGTGATTGACATACTACCTACTGAGAAGAATAATCCAATGTTGCTTCTACTAAGGTTGACTTGGAAATAATTTTCAAAGTGAAGGATTGGAGGGGCTAAGAATTTTCTTGGAGACAAGATCTATAATGATAGATTAAAGATTTTGATTGTTTGAATCCAAGTTGACTAGGTGTTGAATAGTTCAACCCACTTCGAGAGTGGATTAACTTCCATAAATCATGGCATATCCTTAGGGAATCTGGTTGTCTCAAAACAATCAGAAGATCTAAAAAGGATTAGACATATAACTCATGCTTCAGGCGTGAGATTAATGTATGCCATGAAATGTTCAAAGCCCAACATAACATATACATTGTGTATGTATAAGAAAACTTAAGGATGTGTCCTAAGTCTAAAGTGGTTGATAAAAGCTAAGTGTGAAGAGTTGCATTGATGCTACACTTATGACAGAGAAATATAATTATCTGAAAGGTCAGAGAAAATTATACAATCTGTTTGAGTGGTATTGACGTGCGCTAGAAGAAGTTCCTAACATGACATGCGTTTAATTCTACAAAATAAGACAAGCATGACACGACTTTAGAAGCTGTGACAGAAACTGTTAGGATTGCGAAGTTCGTTTCAGAACTAGGTGATGTTTCTAGCCTTGCGAGAGAAATGGAGCCTTGCTAATAGGAGCCATCACTTAAGAAAAGGAATTGAAGCTCACTATGAATCTAAACATAAGTTCCGGAAATATCTCCCTGTATGAAAGGTCATTAGTGAGATGGTATATGTGCAAGATTCATTGCAAGTATTATGTAGCATGATAGTCATTCATGGGCAATATGTATTGAACACATTCCAGAATATTAACAAGTCAAACTTACATGAATTGTCATGAATTATGACCTTGTTGATTCATCATTAAGAATAAGATTCCAAATTTACATTAATTGTGGTTTAGAATTATGTAAATGTCCAAAAAGGTTAGAGCATTCAAAATGGGAAATTGGATAAGGTCCAATTTCTGAAACCCCATTAGTGAACTTGATAATGCTAGTCTTGGTCGACAGTCGACCTGTTTCCTAATTGTATTATCACGTAGGAACAGTGACAATATCAACACAATTAGCATGTAGGATTGAGGAGATGATCAAGTTTCGTGATCATAGTGATGTGATGACATCATAAATCAATCACATGGGTATTGTTGAGAACAACTACCGAACAGACCCGCAGTGGGAGCTCTTTAAGTTAGGAATGTCATAAGAGCTCTCACTACTCAAAATTCCTAAATCTGAGTTCAGTACACAAACTGTATGATCTGCTGTGACTTTGGAGCGCGTCAAACGCCTTTCTTAACAATAGGCTATAAATGCGGTGTCTGGGTTACAGTTGGATCATGTGAGAATGTGTGTCTGAACAAGATGGCATTGTCCTCCCTTTTAGGGACAATTGTCTTATAGGCCATTCGGTGAGATTGGACTGAAAATGTTTGGCCGAGCTCAGTTGAATTAATAGTTGATCATCTGCTTTTCAAAGTCTAAACTCGGAGATCGAGGAACGTTTCGGGTCTTACATAAGGATGACATCAACTTACCATATCCGAATATGAGACAGTAAGTGACAAGGGAATTCAAGGAATCGAACACTTGTGGGACAAGTGCGAGATTGTTGGGAATGTCCCGACGATGTTCGATATACATAGAGATTAAATCAAAGTAATATAGTAATTATATGTCTTGCTAGAGACCTCTATAATTAGTAAATAAATATGTTTAATTACAACTATATTAATTGGTCCTACTAGGTCACACAAGTTAGTGCCCTGGAACAATGTATGTAACCTAAGTAATACTGTATTACATTTAGAAAAGTTGGAAACTGATTTATGTGAGAAATCAGCCCAACACGGACCGAATTGGGTTTAACACGGTCCGTGTTGAGACACCACGGTCCGTGGTGTCTATGGGCCGAATTAATGGACTTTCTGGAGGCCAACACAGACCGTGTTGTTTCGACACGGACCGTGTTAGGCCTGAAAATTCCGCCGTTGCGTTAAGTCGGCCCTTTAGGGTTTTGAACCCTCTCCTTAGGTTTTCTAAACACTATATAAAAGGGTCTCTCTGAGAGATTATTTAGACACCAACTGCCTGAGACTCTTAGAGATATACCAGGGTAATTTCCTGAGTTTCTCTCTCTTTTAGTTTTGCAGTTCTAGTTTCAGGAAACATTATTTGTTTTCGAAACAATCTCACATACATAATTACTAAAGCCTCTACAATTATTGTCATTGATTGTTTTATAATTGTTATGAATATTCCGCCAATTAATTTGTATCTGTTTAGGAAATAGAAGTAACACCCCAACTTTTAATCACAAGATTAAACCACTAATTATGAACCCAAACTTGTGATTAGCGCAGCGGAACACTTAAGCTGGAGTATTACCGCCATCCCCACTCGGGACAAGGCAACACAACCACCAAAAAGACTACAAACCACAAGGAGAAGATAAGCTTAACTCCATCATAAGCCAACTCATAATACAACTTTTACAACACTTGAACTAGGTGCATAATCATTTAAATAGAAAGGTTCCACAACTTCTTCAATTTCCCGAACGCCCATGCTTATTTGCGAAAGACCTCGGAGTCTACCTTGCTTGGGTCGGACTACTTCTGACTGGATTTACCCTTGCCTTGGGAGCTCGAACCTCCTAAAACAAAACATTTAAAACAGGCGCAAAAGTGAGTGGGGAAACACTCAGTATACAAACCTCCAACACGTCAAACCGTTCGAAAGCGGTTTTCGGTGTCGGCATTTAAATTCATGTTGAAAACGGGAGCGGGGCTAAATAAACATTAAAATGGATTTGACAGAGATGTAAGCATATAAAAGTGAACATGGTATATATATATATATATATATATATATATATATATATATATATATATATATATATTAGAGTGGTATCCCTTACGATCTGGTGCAAAGCACCTAACACGCGCACGCCCCAACCCAATCTGGAGTTTGGGAGGGTGGCGCTATCTTGATGAGACATCGCAGTCCAGTACTCTGATCAGGAGCACCCTATAGAAGAAATAAAGGCTAGAACTACACGACTAGCTAGAATGATACTAATAAGGCGGGACCACCTTTGAAAATATTATTATTGTATAACATATATCATGACATAAAATGAATGAAAAAGCATCGAAACGTGCTTGAATGGTAAAAGTTGGACAATTTGCGTACCTTGAATCGATGCGATGTTAGGCGGTGCGTCTCGGCCTTGGGATGGCTTGGGCGGCTTGGAAACTAAGATAAGAAAAGTATAAAATGGAGAACCGAATAAAGTTCTTAGTGAGTTTCAAAAGTTAAGTAACATAAGAACTAAGAATGAAATAACTTAGAAAGAAAATTTCAGGCTTTTAAGAAATAAAGCTTTTAGCATAACTCGGGTTAGAAAACTTGGAATTACGCAGACGAGTACATCTCGGAATAGGGAAAATCATGATCTACAACTTTGTCAACATGGCCGAATTCTACAAATGAAGGTAAGGGTTTGAAAATAGCCCGGACAGAAGCTGAAGCTGAAAGTTGGAACTTTAAAAATCTTCGGTTTGATTTCTTGATACGAACTCCAAAGAGGCTTGAACAAGAACGAACGGTAATTTAATATGCGAAAAGACTTAAAGTAATTATATCAATGGGGAATGGAAGTTAAGGAAGCGAGAAGCTAGAGTAAGGATTATGGAGTGCTTTTGGTTTTAATTTGATAGGTCGCTAAGCGACGAAGCAAACTTATAGAGATAGATTGAAGAGCTTTGAAAGTTTTTGAAAGATATATTGGATTTAAGAATTGGTGAAGGACTAAATCCTAGGTCATTAGACCTCAAAGAGCTCTTGTGCTACTGATGCAATTTGCAACTCAACCTTAGGTCGCTAACACTCTATAATTTAAACCTTCAAACTTATCCACCAAAAATCCTAACTTTGATAAATAACCTTAACCTTCAAGAGAAAGCATTCTCAACTTAGGAAACACTTCTTGGATGTTCTAATATTGACCAAAGGATCTCCAATAAAAGAGTCCCTCAAAAGATTGACATTGGATCACAAAACCTTAAATTATTACTAAATCTTCTGGGCAGAACGTCTATGGACAGCCCTTCTTCGCGACCCTATAACTCTCACTCTCGATATCGGGTGCCTACAAACCATATCTTTAAGGAAAGCTTGCAACGTGGCCTAAAACTTTCATGTTTACTCCAGGAACTAATAAAGTCTCCAAGTGGACGAAAAACTGCCCTCAAGTCACTGACTCAGAAAACGTAATTAATTTCGTGTCGTCACGGTTTTGGCCATAACTCGGTCTATACATGTCGGAAACTTGAAATTCCGAAGCCTATAGTTAGCTAACACCTTGGACTATCATATGGAGTAAAAATCCGGGCTAAAATCATACTCTAAATTCTCTATAAAAATCAGATTCCCAAACAGAACCTTAATGCTCCTTAATCTCATTTCTAATGTTTGTTTAAGCTCCTCAATCATACCAATTCACAACCAAACCTCAAATTACCTAACTTTCACCATATTTCCAGAAATAAACCCTCAAAACTTATTCAAATACAGCCATAAACTTCACATGCAACCATAGATTACAACATGCTATATGAAACAACATTCAAACTAGTACCTTCTTCATGAAAACTCTCCAATTTATAACACTAGAGCATAAAAACACTTATTTAACCTAATCAATACTTATAATCAGTACCTAAACTCATTGTTTCTTCAATAAACCCACATGCATAAAGAGGAAAATCATTATTCAACATAATTTCAACCAAAACAACTCAAGAACAACTCAAAACTCACATGCATTCAACCCAAACTCAAACCCTAACTTAGCAATTATAATCAAAACTTTGAATTCATGCTAAAGGAGTATAAAAGGGATAGAATTTGCAAGAATAACATAAAAAGAACATGAGTTTCAGATTAGGGTTTAGTTGGATTTGAATTGGGGGTTTTAAAGATTACCTTTGGAGAAGAAAATTGATGAAAACACAAGAGAGGGGAAGGAGTGGCCGGCGGCCACCTCTGGACGGCGGTGGGAGCGGCACCGGTCGCCGGAAAACACCAGCAGAGGGAGGGGGTGCACGACAGAGGGAAGGAGAGGGAGAGAGGAGTGGGTTTGATGATTGGAAAAATTAGAAAGTGTAAAAAAAGAAAATGATCCCCTACCCCCTCTTCTCTTAATATAACCAAACTAATTAAAAATTAGGACAACAATTAGAGGCTTAATGACATTAGAAACATCAAGTAACAAAATAAAATAAGTGTGAGCACACTAGGTTGAAATAATTAGTTTGTATTAAATAAAATTAATCGATAACAATCGGTACAATAAATTAGAACCTTAAATTAAAGAGAAATTAAATAGGTAAAATATAAGTATTACTTGTAAATAAATAAAAAGGGTACAACCTAAATAAATTAAGGTTTGGATAGTAAAATACAAATGTTAAGGAGTAAAATAATTAAACCCCTTGTTGGTTAAAGAAATAAAGTAACCGATAAAACCCGAAGTAGGTTAACTTAACGGGCGAATTAAGTAACTCAAAGGTTTTTAAAACGATAACTCGACACCCTTTTGCCATCTCCTGCTCGAGACTTGTCACCGCTACATAAATAAATTAAATTAAATCGAAAAAAATAGAACGTAATTTAGATAATTACGACAATTAGTACATTAATTAATACAGTTTTAAGGCGGGTTGTTACAATAGATAACCTAAAACCTAACAGATTCAACATTTGCAACATATAAAATAGATAGGGAAAACATAAGCATACTATCGAGGCTCTGATACCATTGTTGGATTAGGTGGTCTAGACCTATCTAGGCAATAACAGGAGGTGGGCCCGATCTAATCGGGACCATCAAAGGCGGAATCGGAATCCTAACTATCAAGCTTCCTACCTAATCTAAACTAATCTAACCCAAAATAAATAATAGAATTGATATAGTAGAGGCTTAGTATTACCTCGTGTCTTTCAAAACGATCGCCTCGGCCAACCTTGTACTTTTAAATGCTCAGGACTCTAAAGGGACACCGAGTAGAAGATTCCAAACAGGAATCTTCCACAAAAGGTCCACATAGCACCTTTCGGCATGGCTGCTAGATAGTTTCAAGCCCAATCAAACCGAGGTCAAAAGAGTTTGTTTGATCCGTACCTTATACGGTCTGTCCTTCCTTCCTTACGGAGGTTTTCCGCGAATCACCCTGAGACTCCTAAAACAGAGAGCTTTCAAAGAAAAGATTTCCCAATATCCAATAAATCTCAAATTAAGCGACTAGACATTACAATGGCCACTTTGGATGGGAAGACAAAATTTTACATCCCAATGGGACCCCTTTTATAAAGGAGAGGGAGGGGAAATGAAGGATTCATTTTCGATGTGGGACATGCCTCCTGGGCATCACCACGGACCGTGGTGAGGTGCTGATTCAGAACCTACTTCCCAAGAGAGCACCACGAACCGTGGTGGCCCCTACCACCCTCGGTGGTGCTTCCTTTTCACCCCTAAGGGTTTTCTAATGTCCCTGATTCAATACTTTATGGGTCCGGCCCTCTTTCAAACATACTTGCCTTAGGGTACTAGCTTGTGTGACCCTGTGGGATCAACTGACACGGCTGTGATAGAACTGTTCAATCACTGGTTAAGAGATCTTCTAGCAAAGAAGTAAACCACCGTGTCACGTTGGCTCGAGTACTTGGTCGTATTTGAACATTGTCGTGGCACTCTCAATGGAAGGTTTGTGGTTTAAAGGTAATTTGTGATCTGTGTGTGCTCAATAGGGATGCTAAAAAGAAAAGAAAACAAATTGTTTGATTTCATCTTGGAGGGGTTTGTGGTTTAGTTTGGTTGTTTTGTAGTTCTCTTATTTTGTATCTTTAGCTGTTTGAGTTCTATCTTGCTAACTACTTTTGTTATATTTGCTATTTTGTTGATTTATATAGCATCATTAATACAAGCTTTAACATTTTATGAGTTTAAACGAAAAATAGTCACTTCAACCATTTTACATTAATTTTAGGATTGAATCCTATTTGATTTGTACACGTAACGTGGATATTTAAAGTCTCAATTTATACCTAAAAGAAATTGATAATTTATAATCAAATACATTATTCAAAAAGAATGGGGTGAATCTACTTGATTTGTATTAGGCATTAATGCTAGTTAATTACCATATCAATATAGTAACCAAGTACAACAAGAAAGAAAAGTGGAGACAAAAAGAAGGTTGAGAGAGGAAGGTGTCGACTTTTACTAATAGGTGACTATTAGAAATCGCAAATTCTAGTATAAGACGGTCTCACGATGATATATCGTGAGACCGTATACGTGGCAGCTTTTGTCAAAACAAAAATTCAACCGCTATCTAGAGAGTGTATTATAAACATTGGGGTGTGTTTAATACAAAGTAATTTTTTTTAAAAAAAGAAAATTAGTCGCCGACTAAAATAGGAAAGGAAAGAAAATTTCCTACTTTCTTTGATTGACACGTTATATGTTTGGCACACAATCTATATAATATATAATGGAAAAGTATGTGGGCCCTGTCGAATCCTGAAAGGAGATTAAAAGTCGGAAGATAGACCAATCAAAATGAAGATAATTAACAATTTAGGCCGATTTTTTTCTCTCTCCTCTCTCCTCTCTCTTTCTTTCACCGGGAATATGAACAGGGGAGCAGTTACCGAGAGAGCAGTTACCCCAGGCACACTATCTTTTTCCACTCACCCCATCTTTTTCTATTCATCTTCCCAGCACTTCCCTCTCCTCTCTCCTCTCTCCTCTCTCCTCCAACCACAACCTCACCGGCAATCACCTCGCCCCGGAGATCAACCGCTAGCAGACTATCACCATCTACATCTTCGACAACTCCGCCAAGAACGCCCTCCTCGACAAGAAGCTCCTACAGGTCACTGACGGCACCGTTCTCGCCTTCACCAGTTCATCTCAATAACCAATGTTTCTCAATAACCAAAGCTCCTGCTGAATTCCTGTTTCTGCGGATCATTTTCTTACAAGAAAATGGTGGCGGTAGAGTCGGGGTCGGAGACGGTGACGACGAGGAAGGCGGAGATAGAGACGATGAGGGATATAGTAGCAAAGATGGCGAGGAATAAGGAGAGAGATGCGGTGAGGGCGATGGCGAAAGACACGGAGAGGGATAAGGCGGAAAATACGATGAGGAGGCAGCGACAAAGACAATGGAGAGTGGCAGTGGAGGTAACAGTAGGGTTGAGAAGAGGAGAAAGAGTAGTGAGAGAAAGAAGGATGTGAAGAGGAGTTGCGCCATCTTTTGAGGTGGAAGAATTCAAGGGCTAGACCTTGATCAATTTTTTGTAGTCGTGGGAGAAATGGAGAATGAAGATAGATCCCATTTGTTTTGAGTTTTTAGAAGCTCTTCTCGACTGCTCTGCTCATATTCCAATTGCTCATGCGATACGTTTGATTTGACAATGAGAACCCGCGTAGATTTATGTTTCCGCAGAAATTCCAGGTATCAACATCTAATCCCCACCCCCATTTTCTTCACCCATTTGTTTTTTCTGGGTTTATGTTAGAAAAGCTAGGGTTTTACCCTTTCTGATTTTTGTACATGAAGTAATATGTGTCTGTTTATGGTTTTTACAAGTACTGATTGCTATACGTTGTACTGATTTTTGTACCCTTTCATTACATTATCCGAAAGTAATGGACCATCAATAGTTGAATTCTGTCGTTAGTCATCATAAACTATAAACAGACAATGTTAATTTGGGATTAATTTGGGCAAGTATTGTTTGCTCAAGAGAGTTGAGGAGAAGCCCATATCGACAAGCAACCAGAGGCATTCGATCAGAATAACAGCAAACATGGTACTGATTTTCTGTTTATGTTTCAGTAATGCCAATGTCATTTACTGCAATATTGCAAAATGGGTTGCTGTTTGTTTCTCTTGGGGGGTTCTTGCTAATTCAAGAATTGAATTTTTGATTATTTGAATGGTATAAACTGCCAATTGACTGTGGTTGACTAATCTCTTTGTAATTTGATATGGGTTTGCTTCCTGGAAACTTTTTTGTTGCCACATTAGTAGAAGTAGAGCATGCTATTTTTTTTCCCGGATTTATTTGCTTATTTTATGGGATGCATTTTCATTGTTGGGGTCCAACCCTCAGCAAAGCAATTGGCCAAGGCTCCTATTGGGCTTCTTGAGGGGGGAAATCAAGTACTTTAGTTTTCAATTACATTAAATCCTTTTCTTTGATTAAGGCCCTGTTCTTTTCTGCGGTATTTTGCGGTATGGTGTGGTGTGGTGTGGTGTGGTGGAATTGTGGTAGGTTATTGGTATGTGGGGTAGGTTAACAGAAAAAAAATGTAAAAAGTGAGGAGAGAGAAAAGTAATGATTTATGGTAAAGTGTGGTAAGTTGTGGCAAACTGCGGTATGCTGTGGTACCGTAGTTTGCCAATCGCAGAAAAGAACAGGGCCTAACTTCCATTGACAAGGTTTATTTGGGGTTGAGTGAGTGTTGATGTTGCTTTTATCCCCAACTTTTTTTTATTGGAGTAGTTAAAAATCTGTAAATACGAGGGGCTGGGTAAGTAAGTTCTACTCCTTCATAGATATTTGGGGTAAATACGAGTAGGCTTATCTGTAAAAATCTGTAAATACGAGTAGGCTTATTTGGGGTTGAGTCACTAATCTCTTTGTAATTTGGGGTTGAGTGTGTAAATGCTTTATTTTTTCCCTGGAAAACCTTTCAAAGTATGCTTCTCCAACCTTGATCCCCGTGAAGACCAAAGACGGAACCCGTGGAATCACGGATGCCAACATGGTAGCCAAATATGGGCCGAAGTGGGTCCGAACCCGCACCATTCTGGCCCGGTTTAACCCACGTTGGAACGAGCAGTACACATGGGATGTACATGACCCATGTATGGTCGTCACTATCGGAGTATTTGACAACGGGCGGTACATGAAAGATGATTTGGGTAAGCCAGGAAAGGACATTCGAATTGGGAAGCTGATGATACGACTGTCCACATTAGACATAAACCGAGTCTACGTCAACACCTACCTGCTTTAGCTACTCATCGTATTACTCCCGGGTGGGGCCCGAGCGATGGGCGAGATTGAAATCTCATTAAGGTTCATTTACTCATGAACTATGGGGGACCGGTGGTGGGGTTTGTTGTCAGCAAGGACTACTGGCAATTTCACAATAAGAAGGCAATTTTTCCTTTGCCTTTTTTATATTTTTACCTTCTGTCAATATCAGTTTTTACCCCATTTTGATGCATAAGTGTGTCCTGTCATGGATGTGCTAGGGATTTGTATCATTAAACAGTTTTTTTCTGTGCTAAGGATGTATTGAGAGTGTTAGGTTATTGTGAGAGAAGACCGTTTCTCCCAAAAGCAGTCAAAGTTTCTAAAAAATGCGAGTAATTTCTCCCGAAAATCCAAAATTACAACTCAAATAAGCAATGATATCTCCAATGATAATTATTTCACTATCAATGCTGTAACTTTGCCATTTTTATTCACAAGTTGATAGTTACTCATTAGCCTCAACGAATTTATCACAATATAAGGTAAAATTGTTCTTTTCACACGAAAAATTTATTATAGTAATTGATTCGATAATATTATTTATGTTTGTATCCTTTCTCACTTGAATTTTATAGGTTTTTTTGACCTTTAAACAAATATTTACTTTATAGTATGCATTTCACTGGTCTAAAACTATGTTTTGTTTGCATGTTTATAGTTAAATTTGTTGCAAGTAAGATATGTACTATATGTTTTGTTTTTTAAAATTTGTACATAAATTTATGATTTAATTTTCTTTTTCTAATTAAAATAACTATTTTATTATACCCCGTGTATCACACAAGTTTAATTTTTGACCATTTTCAATTTTTTAGTTTTTGATTTTTTTATATTTTAATTTTTTATTTAAATTTAATTTTATTTATTTTTAAAATTTTAAAAATTATTCTCAAGTCTTAGTATTCTAATTAATAATTTTTAAATTTAGTTCACTCCGTGCATCGCACGGGTTGAGGCCTAGTAATGGGTAAACGAAATCATATCTTGGGTGAATATTTTTAATTAAATAATTAAAATATACTGTTCATAGTTTAAGCAGCTTCAATATTCTTGTTTCATTATAAAATTGTCTATTTTAAGATCATGATGATATGTCAACTTTTTTCAATTAGTTCATCGTGTAAATAATTTTCTTTTCATTAAATCTTTTAATTGTATTAGAATATAAATGACCAATATATGATTAAGCGGTGACTAATATTACATTGTATTGATTTTTTTTTTCCAGTTAACTAATTTATATTAGAATATTAATCGTACTAGGTATATTAATTCACATTAAAATATATGATTAGCATTCAATTTAAGGGTGACTAATATATTATGTCATCTCAATTTTTTCTAGTTAAAATATACAAGGGAAAAAAAATCTTAGTAGGTCTACTAATTGTATTAAAATATAGGTGACTAATATACAATGCAAAAGTGACTAATATAATACCTTATACAAATTAATCCAACAAAAAGTTGAACAAAATAGTGATCACCTTAATATAACATTATTGTCACACACTCTACACTGATATATAAAACACTGATAGTCATTTTATTAAATATTACAATCACATTATTATAACTAAATGGCCATGCCTTGCATGATAACATTTCAAAAAACCATAATTGTAATAGTCACATTAGCAACACCATATAGTCATGTTACAAACATAAATCGTAACAGTCACATCAATGCCACCTTATAGTCACGCCTCTCATATCAATATTTAACAAAAAACACAAGTAGTTTGACTTATTAAATATTATAGTCACCTTGTCAAAACAATATAGTCATACCCAATGTGATAACATTTAAAATAACAAAGTAGTCAAACAAAAAAAGTAATAGTCATATCAATAGAGCCATTATGTAACCTCTTTCATTTTGAAGTCTTACATACGTACATGATCAATTTTGTTAACCATAATAGTCATACATGCATGATGTCGTTTAAGAAAAGAATACATTTCAATAAATATTGTAACATAGTCATCGTAACAATACTAAACAGTCGTATCCACACCAACTAATATCATTCAATAAACACGTAAAATCATAATAGCCATATCGACGATACAAAATAGTCATATCATGTTCAACTTTTTTGTCGTTCCAACTGCCGATTTCATCCACCTTTGACGTCTCCACTTCTGAATTCTCCATTGTCATTGTAACGTTTCTAACCTATTAAATATATCAAAAAAAATTTGATGAATGTATAATTTTCCATACAAAAGGTCTCCACCCAAATAAATGCAAAACATATTCAATTCTTGGGTATAAATGAATTGTTGGATATTAAAAAAAATGAATTTTTGGTTACAAGCACAATATGTATAATTTTTGGATATAAACAAATTGTTGGATGTAAACAACACTAATTTTTGTGCACATGACGTTTAATGCCACCGACTCATAGCATGATATATTCAATAGCAACACCTCAGAACAACTCTTGCAACCAATGTTGAATGGCGTTGGCGATATTCAGACGGTGGCCGTAATTCAATTTGCACGGATTCTTTAGGGTTTGGGGAGAGAATGTGAGAGAAACAAGCCATATATATATGGCGTGTGCATTACAAACGCTGGTCAAGAGAGTGTCGTTAAAAGTTTTTCTATATGATGTGGCAGCCCGTCTCACAGTAATTTAACGTGAGACAATCCTATATAAGATATAATGATTAGGAATAGGATTGATGAAACCATTTGGATAGTGGTCATTTCTGTTGTTCAAACACAAACTATACATTAATTTTCCCAAAAAAAAAAAAGAACACAAGAAGCTGGGCCCTATTGGCCATTCATTTAAATAGATCAGCTTATTGGCCATTAATTTTGTTTTTTTTTAAAAAAAAAAAAAAAACAAACCGTACATGAGTTCGGTAGCTAATAATGATGAATTAAGGAAAGTATATTTAATAAGGATTTCAAGAAGCTGGGCCCTAAACAAGAAATATGACCAAAAAATACTAAACCAAACTTATGAGTTATGACAAACAACATGATGAACTATGAGATGTTGGGCACAATGAAGGGTGACATTTTCTTGGGATTATGGGAAAAAGCTTATGGAATGGTGGTAATACAAAAGATTCATAAGATGGTTTGTTTGATGGACTAACCTTATATATATTGAATGTTAAGATCTAAGAACTTAAAAGTTTAAATCGAAAGTCAAATATTGAATAATAATTCATGTATAGTATACATTATTCAATAAGTCTTATGTGAGATTGTTTCACCATAAATCTATTATAAAACGCATAAATTTATAGTGACTTTTAAAGAATATACGGGTGACCAGTGACTAATAATTTATTTAGGGAGACTTTGGTAAAAGTCGTCCCTTGATATATTATTAATCAGACTAATATTAAAAGTCATTCTAACATTACTTATTAGTAATAATAAAATATTAAAAAGGTCAAATCAGTAAAGAGACCGTCTATCAA
This sequence comes from Portulaca oleracea, assembly GCA_029582165.1. Taxonomy (NCBI): domain Eukaryota; kingdom Viridiplantae; phylum Streptophyta; class Magnoliopsida; order Caryophyllales; family Portulacaceae; genus Portulaca; species Portulaca oleracea. The sequence goes on along the minus strand of CM055878.1, from coordinate 3,571,358 downwards.
TAAGTTTACGTAAGACGGTTATATTAAAATTTGCATAAATTATTTTGCAAGACATATTTTTAACTTCATCTTTTTTTTTTGAGATAGTAATTACTCTGATTAATCACCTAATTATATTAATTTGTTTATCCATTGGGTTAAATTGTTTGATCTTTTACTTTACGTGATTATATTCATATTTATTTATTTATTTAGTAGAGTGAGATTTCTAATTGTTAGATGAGTTTATTTATCAAGTTTGCCTATTAAATCCTAGTCAATTACGATTTCGATAACAAAGAGAAAAAAAAATGACGGGACACGGAAGGATTATTACGGTAATTGGTGTTATAAACTCAAAACAGGGGGGCACGACCTCTGGTTCCATTCGGTCGACACCACGCATTGAGAGAGGGGGAGAGATGATGGTGAGAATTGGAGAGCGACGTGCTGAAGGCGACAATCTTTTTTGATCCTATAACGCCAGAGCAAAAAAGAGCAGAGGGATGATGATGGAGTCAACGTGTTGACTACCTGGTTTTATAGGCAGTATTTATTTTTGCTTTGGTCTTTTGTCTGAGCAAAAAAGAAAATAAGATAAAGAAAGAAAAATAAAGAACACTACCCAATTTTTCCCCTTCAACCAAAACTCTTTCATAAATCCACCACCCAGCCTGTCAAAACTACCTACACCTGAACACCAAAACTTGTCAACCCCCCAAAACCCTACTTTTCCAATTCATTTTTTCACGGAGCCTTTCTCTCTCTTTTCCTCCTTTCTCTTAGGCCTTGTTTGGCAAACAGTTATTGGTTGTTGGCATTTAGCTGTTTGCATTGGTTATTTATCATTGGCTGTTTGGATTGGTTGTTTATGTTGACTATTTGAAAAAGTTGTGTTTGGTAAAGTTAGTTGTTTCTAAAAAAGTATTTGTTGAAATTTCATTTATACCTCTTTATGAAAAATACTTTTAGGATGACATATGTGTAAATTTAAACAATTTTTTCATTAAAAGGATCTTTTATGCAATATGTCATTGTCAATAGACTACTCTAACCAGCTTATTGAAAATTGGTTGATTGGGGCAATATAGCCAACCACATAGTTGTTAGCCAAACATCAAAAAACCTATTTGACACCCCAATAAACTGACTTTTGCAATAGGCTGTTGAATAGGTTGTTTATCAAACAAGACTTTACTCCCTCTCAAGACCCGACCCCTGCCCAAATCTCTCTCTTAATTTTTTTCTCTTTTTCCTTCTTAATCACCAAAACCCAAAATACACACCTCTCATCTCTCTCATCCTCTTCTCACCCTCTTCTTCTTTCTATTCTTTTCCAGATCAGCAACAACTAGGAGTAGAGGAAGTATCACTATTAGAGCAACATCCACCACCATTGTTGCAGGAAGCACCAGCGAGCACCCTCTACCCAAATCTACGCTATCTCCACCATACAATATGGCTAAATCTGACAACATATCTATTCCACCTCTGCAATTTCCTACTTAGCCACCTCAGCTTCTTTCTTTTTAGTTAGTTATAACTACCTTCTTTCTTTCTTTCTTTCTTTCTTTCTTTCTTTCTTTCTTTCTTTCTTTCTTCTTGTTTTATAGGCAGTATATATACATGTTCATCAGTTGTATGTTATTCATTCAATTCAATTGTATTGTTTCAGTTTCAATCAATATACAGAGCTTCTCTTTCTTTTTGTTTGTTCCCAGTTCTATTTGTAATTTCTACACAAATTGTAACATGGTATCAGAGCAGGTCAGTTCAATTTGGCTGTTTTAGCTTCTTCTTCTGTCTTCTTCTGAAGTTTGAAGTGTTTCCTCCATGGAGTTTCCAAGCGCTATTCCTATACCAAACATTGGTCCTACTTACATTCTTTTCCTTCATCCATCTAACAATCCCAATAGTGTTCTAGTGAGCAATTTCTAGATGGAAAGAATTATGGATCGTGGAAGAAATCTATGGAGATTGCTCTTATAGCCAAGAACAAGTTGGATTTCGTTACAGGAAAATGGGTCAAACCAGGGGTAGAATCGCCTTTGCTATCTCTTTGGGATAGATGCGACAAAATGGTGATATCCTGGTTATTGAATGTTGTTGAACCTACTATCTTTTATAGCATTCTTTATCCTAGCTCTTCGAGGCTAATTTGGGTAGACCTCGAGCAGAGGTTTGGTAAAATTGACGACACTAAGTTGTTTAAAGTAAAAATGGATCTCTATTTCATTTTTCAAGGTAATTGAGATATAACTTCCTATTTTACTCATATCAAGCGTCTTTGGGATGAACAAGATTCTATGGTGTCTGTTCCAACTTGTTCTCATGGTATATAATGTAATGTATATAAGTATGTCTAGGAAATGCTTGCAAAAGAGCATTTGATTCAACTTCTTGTTGGTTTAAACGATGCCTACAAGACTGTAAAGGGTAATATTTTCATGAGTAAACCTCTTCCCAATGTAAGTGAGGCTTATTATGTTCTGTTGCAAGAAGAGAATCAAAGGTAGATGAGTTCTTCGGCTCTTATTTCCTCTCAGTTTTCAGCTTTTCTTTCGAATTCCAGTTCTAATTCTTACAAACAAGATTTTGTCATGGCTAATCATGTCAATTATACTAGAAGGACTGCTAATTCAAACCAGAATTATTATGTTGGGTAGAGGAATTCTAGGGTACAACCGGCTTAACAACAATATCAGACAGGAAACTATTATCGATCTGGAAATTCAAGAAATCAGAATGTTCAAAATAAAGGTCAAGGTTATAGTTCAAAGAAACAACTCTTTTGTAGTTTTTGTAAGATGCAAAGGCACACTCTGGATAGATATTACAAGCTTCATGGATACCCACCAAACCACAAGCAGTATAATGGAAAAAGAATAGCTGCTAATATCACACAAGATCAAGGGCAAGATTCCTGGAAAAATGAAGTTTACCTTTCTGAAGAATAAACTCCTTCAGCAGTTGTTTCTTTGCCTCCTCTTTCTACACAACAGTATCATCAGCTAATTTCTTTTTTGGATAAGCAATCCAATGTAGCGAATCAACAGTCTTCTTCTCCTCAGTATCATGGTATAGGATTTATGGCAAGTGCACATTTTGGTTTTATTGCTTCTTTTAATGATTATGATTGGATTATTGATAGTGGTACTAGTGACAATATTACTTCTTATCAAAAATTTGTTTACTTCTTTATATCCTTTTAAATCTTGAAGTTTTATTACCATGCCAAATGGTAAACAGTATAACATGACCCACATATGAACTGTTAGGCTAAATGACATAATTGTTTTAAGGGATGTTTTGTTTGTTCCAGAATTTGAGTTCAATTTGTTATGAGTTTATAGACCTTGTCAGCAGCTTGATGTGAGTGTCAGGTTTTCTTTGAATTTATTGTGTTATAAAGGGGCAAATGTTTCAGGAAGTGGTCCTTGGTAAAACACAACAAGGGTTATATCATGCCAAACATGTCAATTTCTAGTATGAAAGCAAGAAAACCATGAAGAGTCAAATGATCATTCATCAAGAGAAAAATTTCACTCAAGTTAATTCTTGGCACTTTAGGCTAGGGCATCTACCTTCAATAAAACGAAGTGTATAGGTTTACCTTGTGATAACAAGAAGAAACAATTTGCTCCATTTGTTGGAAAGCTTGCCTACATAGGCAATCTTTTTCTATTAGTGCTTCTAAATCTTCAAGAATTTTTGAGCTTGTCCATGTAGATATTTAGGGACATTATAAATGTTCTACCTATAATGGCTACAAGTAAATTTTTGACTATTGTGGATTATTTTTCTAGAGCTACATGGATTTATCTTATGTCTTGAAAGAGCAATGCCTTCCCTTTGTTGCAATCTTTTGTTGTCTATGTTCAAACTCAATTTGATGTGAATGTTAAGATCATTAGACCAGACAATGGAATGGAGTGATGCATGCAAGGTCACAAAGATTAGAGTTTGACCTCACAGTACACCATACAGGAACTCACACACAATGTTTATTGTTTAAAACAAAGCTAATTGGAAACAATTAGCTAGAATAGATGACAACACAACAAGGAAATAAAAAGATAGGCTTGCATTCACTCTGATACAGGCACACCACAGAATAAAAACAAGGGCAAAGGACTTAGCTACCTCAGCAGATACAGTCACACCACCACTGAAGCAAGTAAGCTCTAACAAAACCACTAGGAATGTCAACTCTTATATACTGAAGTAGATTCAACCCAAATGAAAGTTTGCTGACACTCACAAATGAGAGGCTCAACTAAGGCACTCAAAATGCTACTGAAAATATCACTGATTAGTTTGCAAGCAACTGGATACATCCCTATATATAGCTAATTCTAAACAGTTTGATTAGGGGCACTTAATTAAAGTATCCTACTAATCTCCCTTCTAATCTAGTTGCTGAACTAAACCAACTACATCATATTACAACTTATACTAACTAATACAATCTGGATACATTTGAAAATAAAAAGAAAACAATGATGGCTTCTGATTGGACCAAAAACCCAAAAGTTGGCAATTCTGACCAATCAGAACCTTTCCTAGATGGGAGGGTGATTCTAAGTTACCTCAGTAACTTTCCCGGGCTTTTCCTAAGCTGGATGTAATCTCAACAGCTTAAGGAAGGCTGGGAAAGACTTAAATAACCCTCATTGTAGCTGAACAAAATAACTTGGCCTCAGAACTGAGGTTCTGGAAAAATTGATAACAAGCAACCATTGCAGGGTTGCTTGTTCTGGTGCTTGCAACTTAAAGTCTCCTTGCTTGAACATGCTGGAACTTGCTTGGAACTTGAAAATTACATGTCAATGAACAAAAATCTCCTAGGGACCCTTAGCTGAATCTCACTCAATCCAAAATTACAGAATTGAAATACAGAATTGAGAAAGATGCCTGCTTGGACTGGTTTTGCTGGGAACTGGATTTGACCTGAACGGCCAATTTTGGTGGAATGATGGATGTGTTGGCCAGGACTTGCCTTACTAATGTGTAGCAAGCCTGGATGGATGAGTTGTTGGACTGGTGGTTGTTGTGGACTCCTTGATCTGTTGCTGAGGATGGGAGCCTGCTATTTCTGCTGGAATTGCTCCAACAGTTGCTGAGTTTGGCACAGCAAGGCTTCCTGTTGACAATGTTGCTGCTGAAGTTGCTGGTGTAGCTTCCTTGGGTGATGAAGATGATGTAGAAGTTGCTCATGCTGCTGTTGTTGCTGAATCATCTTCATACCCCTGGTTTGAACCTGCTGGCAATGCTTGAACTGCTGCTGGTGTAGTTGGATGGTCTCCATGATGGAGTTTAAGGATAGCTATGCTACTCAGTTTTATCAAGAAAGAGGAATAGTTCATCAAACTTCATGTGTTGATTCTGCAGAACAAAATAGGGTTGTTGAAAGAAAGCATAAACACATTTTAGAAGTTGCTCGAGCTTTGATGTTACAATCTAATTTGCCTCAAAACTTTTGGGGGAGAAGCATCCTTACTGGTTTTTATCATATTAATAGATTTCCTTCTTCAGTTCTTGATGATAAAACTAGATCTGGAAAAACTGGCCTGAGACCCACTCCGAAATGACCCGACCCAAACTTGAACCGACCACCGAAACATTAAACCAACAATGACCCAAGACTGCATAATGAACTGGTCCAAAACTGAACCGAACCTATGACCCGATTTAAACCAACACCAAAGTAGATTTGAACTGACTTAAACCCAAGCTGACTCATACCTGAACTGAGCTTGACTTGGGAAAATTGAACCAAAACCAAAGCCGACCCAAACCCGAACTGTACCTGAACTAAATATTGACCTGATATAGATTCGCACCAAAGATTACATAGACCGACCTAAACCCGAACCGATTTAAAGCTGAACCCATTCAGACCCGATAAAAATGACCCAAACATGACTCAGTTCAAACCTTATTATACCATAACCTAATTCAATTCAAACATAAACAACTCGAATCGACCCAAACTAATTTAAACCCAAATTTTTAATGATAGTGTGGCACTAATCTCGATAATGGAATGAGCGAATGTCTAGCTAAATCCTTCGTATCACTGAAATATGAAAACATGACCTTAGCCAATGGAATGAGAATGAGCAAATGTTTAGTCCAATCCTTCATATCACTGAAATAAATATAAAATCATGAGATCGATGCTTAATAAGTATTCGCCAGTAGTCGCTTAGAAAAGAACTAGCTTATGTTGTTATGTTCGTATGTACATTCACTTTGTTGTATATTTGATTTTTAATGCTCTTTAATAGTTTCCAGTAAAATTACAAATTCAAACATTCATGAAAATCATACTACAAGCCTATATTTTGAAATAATGTTAACGTGGTTTCCAGATAGCTAGTAAAAAAAATATTCGTACTTGAAAAAATGGGTCCACCAAGTAATGGTAAGTTTAAGTTCAATTAGTATTTTAATTTTTTATTTTAGACATTTATTTTTCATGTGACTCCTACCCAATTCCAATTATACATGACCAGAATCTTAGTCAACTTGAGGTTGACCCAACCCGAATCTTTGGAAGACTAGTGGTTGACCTAACCTGAATTTAACTCGACTTTATGTTGGCCCAACTCGAATCTCACTTGACCTGACGTTGACCTGCCCCAAAGCTTACTCGACCCGATGTTGACCCGACCCGAATATTAATCGACTTGAGGTTTGACCGACTCGAGGTTGATCTGGACCATTTAACCCACAGATGATCCAACTCATAACTGAACCGATCCGAAGCACTGCAACCCGCCGTTGAAGCAAACTGAACCTTACCCGTATCGCACCTTGTTCGAACCAAATGGGTTGACCCGGACTCTACCCCAACTCAAACGTTACTCAAACCCAAACCCATATCCGACCCAAATTATAGTGATCCAAACACTCCCGACCCATACCCGACCCAATGGAGCCATTTGCCAAGTTTAGATAAATTAAAACTCCTTATGAAACTTTGTATGGTGATAAACCTGTTTATTCTCATCTAAGGGTTTTTGGGAGTTTTTGTTATACTTCTACTTTGAAAAGAGACAGAACTAAATTTCAATCTAGGGCTATTCCCTGTGTTTTTATTGGATATCCGTATGGTCAAAAGGCTTATAGGCTATATGATTTGGAAAATAAAAGAGTCTTTACGTCTAGAGATGTTGTGTTTTCTAAGACATTTTTTCCTTATCATGGTTCAATTAAAAGAAGTTTCAGATATTCCCTTACCTTTATCAATTCAAGATGAGTATATAAATCAACAGCAACATCAATTTCAACAAGGAGAACAAGTTGTTCAAATTCATCAGTAGCATCTTTTTTCAGAACAACAACAGCAGGAGATTTCAAATGTTTTGAGTCCGAACCATCAATAACATCATGATTCAGAATTGCAACTACAACAGAATTCTAACAATGATGTCTGTGTTTCTGCTGAGATTGTTTCTGCAGATGAGACAAATTGTGAGAGGCAACAGTCTCAATTGCCTTCCAGAAGGTCTGTGAGAAGTCATAAAAGGCCTTCGCATTTAAAAGACTATCAGTGTTTTCTTGTAGAAACAAAGTGGTGCAACATGGTGTCTTTTCCATCTGATTCAGCTGGTTTTTAATCTGCTCTAGAAGAATATCCGGAGCCTGAGACATATGAACAGGAAGCTAGCCACCCTGGTTGGATTGGAGCTATGGATAAGGAAATAGATGTTTTACAACACAATAAGACTTGGGATATAGTTGATTTGCCAAAGGGGAAAAGAGTCATTAGTTCTAAATGGTGTTTATAAAACCAACCTAAAGGCTTATGGTTCTTTTGAAAGGCTCAAAGCTCGTCTTCTTTTGAGAGGTTTCACTCAGCAATATGGCATTGGTTATGATGAGTTGTTTTCTCTAGTGGTGAAGATGACTACAATAAGGTCCATAATGGCTTTAGCTGGAGCTAGAGAATTTGATCTTTTTCAGCTTGATATAAATAATGCATTTCTTCATGGAGATCTTGATGAGGAAGTGTATAGGAAAATGCCTAAAGGTATTGCTAACCCAGAGAACAAAGTGTGCATGTTAAGAAAATCTTTGTATGGCCTTAAACAGGCTAGCATGCAATAGTTCGGCAAATTTAAGGAAACTTTGATTTCTATGGGTTATTATCAATCAAAGAATTATTACTCTTTGTTTCTTAACAAATCATGTTCTAATATTACCAGTGTAGCTGTGTATGTGGATGACATTTTGATAACAGTTTCTGACATTAAAGAAATTCAAGTTGTCAAGGAGTCCCTTAATAGAAAGTTTGAGATTAAAGATCTTGGAAAACTTCATTATTTTCTTGGTCTTGAAGTTCAGCAATGTTCAGATGGAATCCCTCTGTCTCAAAGGAAGTTCACCAAGGAATTGCTAAATGACTATGGTCATAGTTTCAAAAAGAATGCTTCCACTCCTCTACCGTTGAATTGCAAATTAATGCTAGATGATGGAGAATGTATACCCGATCCTACTGTCTACAAGTCATTAGTTGGGAAGATCAATTTTCTCACCCATACTAGGCCAGATATGAGATTTAGTGTTCAATATCTCGGTAAGTTTCTATAAAGTCCTCGGCAGTCACATTATCAGGCTATTCTTAACACATTTAGCTGTGTTAATGACACTTCTTCTCAAGGAATTCTTTTGAAAGCCACACCTCAACTAACATTGTATGCTTTTTCAGATTCTGATTGGGCTGCATGTCCTACTACCAAAAGATCAACTACTGGGTACTATTGCTGCTGGGATCATCACCAATCAGCTGGAAATCTAAAAAAACAAGGCACCATCTCAAGGGGTTCCTTAGAGGCTGAATATACAGTAATGGCATAAGCAGCGACAGGAGTTACCTGGGTACTCGGATTGCTTGAAAAACTTGGGATGACTGACTTACAGCCCGTTACACTCAATTGTGACAACAAGTCTGCTCTTCACATTGTGAAGAATCCTGTTTTTCATGAGAGAACGAAGCATATCGTGATTGATTGCCATTTCACAAGAGAGAAAGTCCTAGATGGTCTTATTCAACTCAATTTTTTACCTACAGAAGATCAACTAGTAGACATTCTTACAAAAATATTACCAGGCAATCAGTTTAAGGAGCTGATATCCAAGTTGGGAATGGTTGATACTTCATCAAAATTCAGCTTGAGGGGGAATGACAAAATATCTATTCCACCTCAGCAATTTCCTACTTAACCACCTCATCTTCTTTCTTTTTTAGTTAGTTATAACTACCTTCTTTCTTTGTTTCTTTTTTTGTTTGTTTGTTTCTTCTTCTTCTTGTTTTCTAGGCAATATATATACATGTTCATTAGTTGTATGTTATTCATTCAATTCAATTGTATTGTTTCAGTTTCAATCAATATACAAAGCTTCTCTTTCTTTCTGTTTGTTCCCAGTTTTGTTTTTAGTTTTCTGCACAAATTGTAACAAAATCGGACGATCAAGATCGAAAGGGGTCGAGCATATTCATCTATAAAAGAAGAGGAGAGGCCAAACTTGAAGGCATGGTTAGCTTTGGGGAAGTAAAAACCTAGGCCTCCATCTTTAGGGTTTGCTCTTTAGACTTCATTTTAGGATTAGATTAGATTAGATTTTAATTATTGTTTAGTTAAATTATTAGCCTAGGTTCAGATTTATTTTCATGTTTTGAACCGTCCTAGTAGATATTTTGATTCGTTTCTGAGTTGATTTTTGGATATCTTGTGTTGAATCTTATCTCTTTTCTGGGTTATAATTTATTTATAGGTTTCTTTCATCTAGGTTTTGTTAATATGTGCTGCCCTCCTTATTAGATTTGTTATGTTCGTCCCCCCTGTTCTATAATGTATTACGTTCACCATGTTGATTAATTTTCTGGTTTTATTTCTCGTATTAATTAATTGTCTCTATTTCTTAGTGTTTTATGTTGATAGACTCGTGATTTTTGTCCCTTTGTCTCTCATGTTTTCTCCTGGCTTTCATGTGATGTTTTCCCATACTCTTCGTTCTCTTGTTTTTCTTCGTGCCTTTATCTCGCCTCTTCTCTGCCTGTCTTATTTTCTTTTTCTTTTTCTCTTTCTCTTATGCTTCGATCAGGCAGTATTAGTATTAATGATGTTATTTCGGTCTCCTTTGTTATCAGGCTAGTAAGTTAGTGGGTCAAATGGCCAAGGGCATTAGGGTAGTGAGTCATCTTTTATTTGCTTAACTATGAGTCAAACCTTGAGTCAAATAAGCTTAGTGTTATATTGGGGTTCACTTGATTTTTAAGCCAAAAATGGCCTAAATCTTATGGACTACTAAGCCTAGGTTACTCTAATTTTAGGTTAATCTTAATGAAAACCAAGCTTTACTTGTGTTAATTGAGTTTCCTTTATTCCATATTTTTAAGCAATTAATTGTTCCCAAGTGTGAGTAGGAAGAATATTTAGGGTTTGTCAAAGAATATTCAAATCTTTGGATAGGTATTTAAGGCTTACATCTTGTAGTTTAATTTGATTTATTACTTGAGAATAGTAATTAAGAGAATTAGACAAGCCTTTGCGCCCTTGAAAGAGGGGCATTGGTGGGTTTAAACAATATTTGATTACTTAAACTAAATAAGTTAGGCTTGGTAATTAGGTTTTCTTTATGTTTTTAATTGTTCTAGTTTATGTGATTAGTTATTTGTAGCTGTTATTTTTGTTTTATTAGTTGGTAGTTCTTTAACCAAAAAACTGGTGACTCAACCTAGGTCGAGAAAGCTCAGTTACCTTTAAGGTTCTAAAGCTCCAACTCCCTATGGATACGACAATCAAAACTAGTATTCATACTACGATTTGAACATCTTTATTCCATGTTGATGACTGTTAAGTTTCAGGTTAAATGAAAAGATGTTAAATACTTAAATTTATAGCTGAAACTATACATTGTGTTAAAATGGTTGGATCGATTTATGAAACCAAGTTGGAAGATGGTGAATCTTTGGGTGGAGTAATCACTGTTTAGGTTTGTTTGAGGCGGTATGAGTGGAGGGAGTAGGAGTTGATTCGTGAAATTGAAATATGTCGCGATAAGTGATTAATTAATGACACATGGTTTTGACTAATTATTCTTTTTGTGCCTTGATTAAGATATAGATATGAATATTTACATGATAATTAGCTTAGTTTATGTTGATATATGTGCTTATTATGCCGAAAAGGTTGAGTTATGTTGGGAATAACATTGATTTGATTAATTACAAGTGAAATATATCGATATAAAGGTGATATCGATAGGTGGTGGAATTGTTTTGTATGACCATAAGTCATTACGTGTGAAATATGTTGGATTTACATCATTTTCAACTCAACTCTAATGTGAAGGCAAATTAAATTACTTGTTGGCCATTATTTGTGAATTGATTTCATAAGCGCATTTTTTTCAATTACGAGAAGTTGATATGGACTTGAAAAGTGTTTTACGCTTTTCATTCAAAAGAAAGAACTTCAAGTAAGTGCTTAAAGGTGTGTTGAAAGACATTGGTATCTTCAAGTCACTCCGAGTTATTAAATACACTTTGATATTTTAAGAATGCTTATTTAAACTCATACGGGCTTATGGGCTAGCCTACACATATTGTAACGCCCCTTGATTAAACCATATTTAGATTATGATACGGCAAGCAATAATATGCAAGTATTCCTCTACCATAACTCTTGTACAGTTTGGATTATTTACTAAGTCTAGGAATCCAAGTTGTACTTGGTTTAGGAAATTCAGGTTAGAGTTTGATTTCAATTAGACTTAGATTTCAAATCGTTTTGCTGTATATATATATATATATATAGTTGGCTTTGGCCATCAACATTAATACAAGAAAACACAATTTCCCATCCTGTTTTGTTCATGGCATCAGAATCCAGGCATTAATCGACGCCTTCTCTACCTAGGGTTCATCATGTCAGAAAAGAAGACTTTCACCATTACCCCACAAAGTCCATACTACCTCCATCCGTCAGATTTCCCTGGTGCGGTAATCACGTCAACAAAGTTTGATGGGAAAAATTATGAAATTTGGGAAAGTGCAGTCCGAACAGCACTTCGTTCCAAGAACAAGCTTGGTTTTATTGATGGCCAAATTACAAAACCAGGATCAGAAGTGATTGTAGATGGCAAGATAACTAAACTTGATGAGAAAAAACATCAATGAAGAAGAATTGAATGCTAGGGAGATGGTGAACTCCATGGTCACCTCCTGGATTATGAACGTGATAGATACCAAACTTCCCAAGAGTCTTGCTTACATTGATTCAGCCAAGAAGCTTTGGGATAATATCAAGAATTGATATGTTGTTGCAAATATACTCAAGATACACAAACTCAAGGCTGATATAGCATATTGCAAGCAGAATAAGCAGGATATTGTTGATTTTTACTCAAGATTGATGGGCCTATAGAACGAACTTGACAATTATGTCAAGATTCCCACTTGTAAGTGTGGTTCAGCAGAGGCATTAGTCAAGTATATGGAGGATGAGAAAGTTCATCAGTTCCTGATGGGATTAAACGATGACAATTACTCAACCATTTGAAGTCAGATACTTGCTATGGAGTCGTTGCCGTCATTGGATAAAATATTTAATATGATTCTTCAGGAGGAAAATCATAAGAATGTTATGGCAAGCCGAGATACCGTTAGTGAATCTACCTCCGCATTCACTATCATGGCCAGGCCAGCATCACTACAGAAAGAACGTCCCAGATGCAATCATTGTGGGAAAATCGGTCATGAGGAAGCCAATTGTTTTGAGTTGGTAGGATACCCAACCAATTGGGTTCACCGTGGAGGAAGGAATGGAAGAAGTCGTGGGCGAGGAAGCACGGAGAAAGAGCAAATGTGATGCAGACTATAAAAGAACAGCCTGTGAATGAAGTTAACTCACCACCAAGAGTACCTACAACCGGAGCGTCTATCAACCTAGGAGCAGCTATAACCGGGTTTACAGCTGAACAGGTACAGGGGATTTTGAGTTTGATCGAGACTCGAAAATCCGAACTTGATCGCATGTCGGGTAAGGAAATTTGGCTCATTGATTCAGGGGCCTCGTGCCATATGTCTTCTACTGTTGAAAGTATGCAGGATATATATGATATTGCTCACATATAAGTACAACTCCCTAATGGAACATAGATATTAGCTACCAAGAAAGAGACTGTGCGCTTGAACTCTATAATAAGCTTGCACGATGTTCTCTTTGTTCCTGATTTAAGATGCAATTTAATATCTGTTGCACAATTAATTGATGAAAATTATTGTATAGTAACATTCAGTAAGCAATTTTGTGAGATCCAGGACCTTACTTCGAGGAGACCGATTGGAGTGGGTGAGCCAAAAAGAGGAGTCTATTACTTCAAAATATTGACAGAAGGCAAAGTTCAAGTCAAGAAAGTCGACAGTTACGATATCTGGCATTGCAGACTCGGGCATCCTTCTATTCAGGCACTATCTTATATTTCTGGCAATTTTAGGAGCAAAAATAAATCAGATTTCTGTGATGTTTGTCTTCATGCTAAACAGACTCGTATGCCTTTTCAACTTAGTGATAATACATCCTTGAAGTGTTTTGATATGATTCATTGTGACATATGGGGGGCTTATCCCGTGAAATCATTATGCGGTGCTAAATATTTCCTTACTATGGTTGATGATGCAAGTCGAGGAGTGTGGATTTATTTGATGTGAAACAAAAGTGAGGCTTCCCAAATACTTAGAGATTTTTATGCAATGGTTCATACTCAGTTTGATACTAGAGTTAAGATCATAAGAAGTGACAATGGTTTAGAGTTTGTTTCCGGAACTGTGAAGCAGTTCTATAAAGAAAAAGGCATCATTCACCAAACCAGTAACGTAGACACTCCTCAAAAAAATGGTAGGGTTGAGCGGAAATATAGACACATTCTTAATGTGGCTAGAGCCCTACGTTTTCAAGCAAATTTACCGATTGAATTTTGGGGGGAATGTGCTCTCGCAACAGGTTATTTAATAAATCGAACTCCCTCAGCTATTTTAGGTGGAAGAGCCCCATATGAAGTGTTGTTTAACAGGAAAACATCATATGATCATATACGGATTGTTGGGTGCTTATGTTATGCTTATAAGTTCCAAAGGCCGAAAGACAAATTCGGGGCTCGAAGTAGAAAATGTGTCTTTCTGGGATATCCTTATGCCAAAAAGGGATGGAAGGTGTATGATTTGGAAAGACTTTTCCTTTCATGGAAAATAAACATAACACTCTGGTTGATACAATAGCTTCCCCGTCACCAACTCCTAATCATGAAAAACAACCCAACCTGGGTATTTATGATGAAACATGTCAGATGGGAGAAAGGGGGATCACTCCACTGCCTCTAGGCAGCCCAGTCAGGGGGAGTGAGATCGTCCTAGCAGAAGGGCCACGAAATACAACATCACACAATGCTCCCTACTCGACTAATGATAGTCTTGTCCAAGATAATGTCACCTCAGATGGTAGCAACATGGATAACAACGCAGATCAAGTGGCCGTTTGCCCCGACCATGTTCCAGTACAAGGAGAAAGAAGAGTCCCTCGACCTCCGTCACACCTCAAAGACTACATTTGCTACTTAACCAAATGTGTAGACTCCTCTTCAAAAGCTCTTCACTCATCTCCAATTGCCTCCTCAGGTAAACCTTATCCCATTGCTAATTATGTTACTTGTGATAAATTTTTTAATGGACATAGATGTTATTTAGCAACTATTATGAAGGTGAAAGAGCCTAGATTTTTTCATGAGGCAGTTAAAGATTCCAACTAGAAAGAAGCCATGTCTAAAGAAATTGAGGCTCTTGAGATGAATAATACTTAGAGTATTGAGGACTTACCACTCGGAAAGAAACCCATTAACTGCAAGTGGGTCTACAAGGTAAAATACAACTCTGATGGTAGTATTGAACGTTATAAGGCGAGATTGGTTATCTGGGGCGATGAACAGGTGGAAGGTTTCGACTACAATGAGACTTTTGCTCCCGTGGCAAAAATGACTAGTGTTCGAACCTTCATTGCAGTAGCTGCAGCAAAGGGATGGGATCTTCATCAGATGGATGTATATAATGTTTTTCTACATGATTATTTCAATGAAGAGGTGTATATGACTATGCCGCCAGGTTTTCGTACCTCTAATCCCCATAAAGTATGCCCCTTGAAAAAATCTCTTTATGGACTGAAGCAGGCACCGCGACAGTGGTTCGAAAAATTGTCTTCTAAACTTTTGGGGTATGGATTTGTGAAGAATTATGCAGATTATTCACTTTTCACATACAACAACGATGACAATTTTATGGCCTTACTTGTTTACGTAGACGATCTTGTTCTTACTAGAAATAATTCAAAGTTGTGTGCTTCATTCAAGACATACTTAGACCATTGTTTTTCATATTAAAGATATCAGTAGTCTAAAGTATTTCCTCGGCATTGAAGTGGCAAGGAGCAACCAAGGTATACTTTTGTGTCAAAGAAAATATGCTCTTGATATTATTGATGAATGTGGGATGTTGGGATGTAAACCTATCGATACACCTATGGAAGTAAATCATAAACTTGCAGTTGCTACAGGGGCAACGCTTTGTGATCCATACTCCTACAGGCGCTTTGTGAGTCGTTTGATCTACCTGACCCTTACACGACCTGATTTAGCTTATGCGGTTCACATTCTTTCGCAGTTTATGCATGAACCTAAGGAAGATCACATGGAAGCTGCCCGACGTGTCCTCCGCTACCTAAAGAGCAGTTCTGGTCAAGGTATACTGTTGCGTCATGACTCTTATATGAAGGTTAATGCATATTGTGATTCTGATTGGGGGGCCTGTCCAATCACTCGATGCTCCCTTAGTGGGTTTATTGTCTTTCTTGGTGGGTCGTCGATATCTTGGAAGACCAAGAAACAGAGTACCGTCTCTCGATCTTTTGCTAAAGCGGAGTATAGAGCAATGGCTAATGTTACTATGAGCTAATTTGGACAAAGTCCTTCCTTGCAGCGATGGGGATTGTTCTCACATTTCCCATACGAATCTATTGTGATAATCAAGCTATCCTTCATATTGCGAAAAATTCTGTTTTTCATGAGAGGACCAAACACATCGCGATTGACTGTCACTTTGTTAGAGAACGAATCATTTCTGGTGAATTACTTCCTGGTTTTGTGTCTTCCAACCAGCAGCTTGCCAATTTATTTACCAAGGCTTTGGGGCGTCAACAGTTCCATTTTTTACAAGGCAAGATGGGCTTTGTAAATCCCCATGCTCCATTTTGAGGGGGAGTGATACGGCAAGCAATAATATGCAAGTATTCCTCTACTATAACTCTTGTAATGTTTGGATTATTTACCAAGTCTAGGAATCCAAGTTGTACTTGGTTTAGGAAATTCAGGTTAGAGTTTGATTTCAATTAGACTTAGATTTCAAATCATTTTGCTGTATATATATATATAGTTGGCTTTGGCCATCAACATTAATACAAGAAAACACAATTTCCCATCCTGTTTTGTTCAGATTAATGTTAAACATCCCTTAACCCAAATATTAGCGCAACGGATGAAAGGAATTCAAGAGCATTACCGCCGTCCAAATAAAGGACGAGGATAACCAACCAAAACAAGACATTCCCAACAACCTGTTTAATACACCAACATATTAACAACAATCCTAAGAAAAGATTTGTATATTAAACATAGTCCACTTATGCCACGATAAACCACCAGGTTACCTCATACATAATGCTTAAGCATGTCAAAATAACTCGTAACATAACATCACACATAACCCTTGTGTTAAAACTTCAACCAACTTCACCAATTATTGAATATAAAAGATCTTAAATAATAGACATTCCAAACAGGAGGCGTGACTTCATTACAATTAATTAGGACTTCTTACTTCCATCTTAGCTGCCTTCTCACCGGCATTTGGTTTGCAACCATAAGCAACTCTACTTAAAACAAAACATAAAACAATTTCACAAATGAGTCGAAACTCAATACGTATACCCTTATACAGTTAAATAAACTTAGGCAATTCATTTTATTTCGCGCATTTCAATTCATTTTAAAAACAGATAGAAGAGAAATACAATAAATAAAACTTACTTGCATGATTATTCTTATCTGAGTGGTTCTTTGCTTGCGATCATCGGACTAAGCCTAAATATATGCGCATACTCGAACTGATCAGGAGGTCCAGTTGACATCAGTCAGGTATTAACTTGGGTAGTGCACTATACGCATAAGTAACATGGCTCGGGACCAAATTTAGGTGAGAGAAAACATGTAAAACATTAACTATTCACATTAATATAAATAACCTTGCTTACTTGAACTCAAAAAAGCAAGTTTGGTTAGAGTACAGACAATATGTATACCTTAAAGTTGAACCCGCAAATAAAGCGACTTGAAAGCTTGACTGGACTCAAAAAAGGAGCAACAACAACCTCTTGGATCGCACTTGAGATAAGAATACTAAAGTGAATTAAGTTGGATTCTTGGTAAGGAGAGAGTCCCCTAATTAACTTAATAAAAGTTAACTTTAATTAAAAGATTGGAGAATTTTTGGGACTTTGCAGTAAATTTGCTGAAGGCATAACTTTCTCTATAGACCTGTAAAAATTTCACAAGAAGACTTTTCGGAAACCTAAAAGTAAGTTCTACAACTCTCCAGTTAAGAGTTAAGGCCAAAAAAAAAGTGTCAAAGCTTGAAAATAAGTAAACAAGAGTGTTGGCCTGTAGAAACTCCAGCTTGGGAAGGGAACTTTGAGATTTCATAACTTAAAAAAATAGACATAGTAAGAATTGTGCTAGCAGTCTATGGAAACCTTCAAGGACGACCTACAACTTTTATTTTAACCACAAATTCAGAAAAATTTTAGAAGCCACCGAAAATTGACTTTGAAAAAGGCTCGGCGAGTTAAAATTCTAGTTTGACATGGTTGGGAACGTTACTTTGGCGGGTCATAACTTTTCACTCTGACATCTAATGAATGCATAAGACCCCATTCTGGTAAACTTGTGAAGTGTACTATAACTTTTATGTGAATACAAGGCTAATAAATCCTACTTGATACCTAAAAATTCCCCTGAACCTACAGCCCCCAAAAATGTATATATGCAGCGCACCTTGGTTAAAAACACCATATCTTAAAACTATCACTTACATAATAAGTTTTGGTCAAATGACACATCGGCTGTCCTGGGAAGCTCAAAAATCAAAGATTTAAACCCAAAATCGCATATTCGGGCGTCATTTGCTGGTTTATTAATTCCTACAACTCTAAAACACTTTCTCACTTAAGTTCTTAGGTCAGAACATCCCCAACACAGCAGCAAGTACTTATCCATACTCATCTCAAGTTAATTAGATTACATGGAAGGCCTAATTACCCATCTTCAACTCCATCAAGCATAACTTTACTTGAATTATAACAATAACATTAGAATATGTTCACCTATAATCACTTAAACCATAATCAATTTACAAGCAACCCAAAACAGTTGCAATAACATCTATTTATAAAGAATTCGAGTACTAATACCGACATGCGAAATTAATTTATCAACATCCAACCCCAAATCTTACCCTTCCCTGCACATATCCGTTTACTTCAACCCTAATTCTTAATCAAACAATTCCTAAACTTATCATCTACATAAAATTTACAGCTGCTAGTTAAATTAAGTAAAGAATATACCAATTGACAAACTAAACTATCAAAATATGATATGAAAGGAAGGATTTTTGAATTTACCTTCAATGGAGGTATGGCATAACAAAAATAAAAACAAGGAGCAAGGAGGGAGGAGTAGCGGTGCCGCTGGCATTTTCCGATCGATAGTTGCAGTGGCCGCCGCTGCTCGCTGGTGGTTGCCGGTGAACAAAGCCAGCATGGGAAGGGTTAGACAAGAGGCAGAGAGTTAGGGAAAGGAAGAGAAGAACCACGAGTGCCTTGGAGTTTCAGTTAATGTCTGTTTAATGAACGTTCACTAACAATAGCAATTGAGATGGGTTTTATTATAACTCAACCACAAGGCCCAATTTGTTATTATTATTAGTGAGTGTTAACTCTATATTATACCCAAAAATACTAATCTGAAGTCTCGGGATAAAATTAGAAGGTGAATTAAATTTGAAATTCAAATAAATTAAGAAACGGCGATAAAAATATAATAATAATATTAATAACACCGTCAAATCGGTCGACTTGACAATATTTTGCTAGTTAGGAGTCCCAATTTTCCCAAGGTTAATTAGGATAGGTGAACTTATCTCACAAATAATTTATATAAAATAATAATCCGGTGTGTGGCAGTTGCTGCACTGTTCGAGTCCTGCAAAAACATAAACAGATAACTTGATATGAAATGCACAATTTAGTTAAGTTAACTCATTAGTTAATTTAATTAAGTTGGGTTAAGGGTGTGTTATTATGTACGAATATGATTATAGGAATAATGTTGGATACTCTATTATTAAGAGGTCCTGGGTCCATATATTTATATTGCCATATATCAGCATAAAAGATACAAGAAATATTCCGGAAAGATCTAGACAGAGTATAGCTTAGAATATTCTACCTTTTGTCGTACTTTTGGGAGTACGATTGTCGATCTCAGGGAGTTGTCTTTCAAGCACTTAGAGCGGACTCAAGTGTTTCAAGTTAGGTAGATTAATCAAGGATGGTGATGATAATGATCAAACAACAAACTATGAAAGCAATAAAAGATGTTCGGGAAGCAAAGTTAGTATTCAACAACTAACAAATCTGAATGGCCTAATCTACCAATTGTATACAAGCAATTAAGAGTGATCGGTTGCACCATTAAAGCTCACCAAAGCCCTCTCTCGAGGGTCAAGGGCTAGTCTAACTATTCTAACTACCTACTCTCATGGACTTAGTCTAATTAAACTAGAAGAATATCAACCCTAGGCCTAGTTAGAATTCGACTATTCTCATGTCCAAAACCCTAACTATTTTCTCTATCACACTAGTAAATTAATCTCACCTCTCGGCATACATCAATTTCCTAAAGCAATATAGATGAACACTCTCTCGAGCATTTCATCGAACACATGGTGGGCATGAGAAAACCTCTAATTATGAGCAAGAATTTTGGTAGCCTAAACAAGATCAATTAACCATCAAATAATTCAATCACAACCCAAACAACACAAAACTAACAAGAAATTAACATAGGAGAAAATAGAGAGAGAAAGGGATAGAAGAACTTAGTCTTGAATTGAAGGCGAAGAACGAAATTGTTGAATTCTTGAACAAATACAATCTAATCTCATTCTTCAACGGAAATCTAACCCTAGAACTAGAGAGGCTTAGGAGGAAACCTCCCTTCAAGCCTAGAGAGGAACTATGAAAAGAAAAGAACGTAGAATGAAAACTCCCCGTCTCTAATTAATAAAACATCTTAAAATAAAAGACTGCAATTTGGCACGGGTGCCCGTGCCGATCGACACACCTAGGTGTGCCAAACTGGAAATCCCAATTTGTCTTGGCTTCTTTTGCTCCTATATTTCCAATCTTTTTCCTCTATTGCCATCATCATTTGCACTCGAATTTCCTAAAAATAAGACAATTAAATAAGTTAGTTTCAATTAGCAAAGATGGCAAAAATCACTATTAAACTTATACTAAATGACTTAAATAAGTTCAATAAGACAATAAAACCGAGGTAAAAAAGTGGTAAAACCGAGGTTCAACACTACCATAATACAAGATAAGTTTAGAACATTCTATCACACCCCCACAATCTGTAGGGATGGATGCACAGACAGATTGGATTTTAGGAACAAGAACCGCGTAACGGGAACAAAATTAGTGAAGATATTAGCTAGCTGAAACTGAGTTGGAATGTATCGAACGACTAAATCACCATAGAAAACCCATTCGCGAACAAAATGATAGCCAACCTAGATGTGTTTGCTGCGATTATAGAGAACCGAGTAGCCGTAATGTAAGTAGCAGAGATATTGTCACAGAGAACCGTAACATGTTTAGGGAGAAGAATGCCCAATTCCGCCAAAAGGTATCGTAACCACAAGGTTTCTGTGACAGTGTCTCCAACCACATGGTATTCAGCCTCTGTGGAAGATTTGGACACTGTAGGTTGCTTTTTGGATCGCAAAGAGACAATATTGGGACCCAGAAAAAGGCATAATTAGCGGTTGACCGTGAAGTATCTGGACAACCGGCTCAGTCCACCTCAGAGTAAGCAAGAACTACATCTAGAGAGGCAACTTTCTTAATAATCAATCCATGATCAACAGTGCCCTGTAAATAACGGTAAATACGCAGCACAACCACAAGGTAAGTAGAACGAGGAGCATGCATAACAGGAGAGACAACATCAACAATATAGGCTATATCTGGCCTGGTAAGTGTCAAATATTGTAATGCGCCAACCATGCTCCTATAAAGGGAAGGACCAGGGAGTAATTCTCCATCTAGTAGTGATAACGTTGAGCGAGTTGGTAAAGGAGTGCTAATGGGTTTAGAGGAGTGAAGGTTAAATCGCTAAAGAAGCTCATGAATGTATTTAGTTTGGCTCAAGAATAGGGTGTCAGGAGTACGGAGGACCTGAATCCCAAGGAAGTAATGAAGATCACTATGATCCTTCATAGGGAATTGAGCGGCAAGAAGTCTAATGATGTGGAAGACAGGGTAGATGAGCTGCTAGTGAAAATGATGTCATCGACATATAGTAGTAAGATTAAAGTTATACTTGAATGTCGATAGATAAACATGGAAGTATTAGTCCAGCTGCAGGTGAACCCCATGGAGAGGAGAAAACTGTTGAACTTATGGAACTAAGCTCGGGGGGCTTGCTTAAGGCTATATAGATCTTTGTTGAGCTTGCAGACATCGGAAGGTCGATCAGGATCAATGAAGCCAACGGGTTGGGTCATGTAGACCACTTTTGTGAGATCACCATGAAGGAAGGCATTCTTCACATCAAGTTGACGAATGGCCCAACCTCTAGTGAGAGTAATGGTGAGGACAACGCGAATAGTGGTGGGTTTCACAACTGGACTAAAAGTGTCGTGATAGTCCAAACCCTCTTATTGACCAAAACCTCGAACAACAAGACATGCTTTACGTCTTTCAAGAGTACCATCAGAGTTAAACTTTTTCCTTTAAACCCACTTACAAGATAACAAATTCATGTTAGAGCAGTAAGGTACCAAGGTCCAAGTATTGTTGTGGACTAGTGCATTGAACTCTTCTACCATGGCCTGATTCCATTCTGGATGCTTACATTCCTCCGAGTAACAAGTGGGTTCATGCTCAGAGTGACAAGAAGAAGTTGCAGTAGTCAGGGAAAGAATTTTTTGGTGTTTAATAATGCCAGATTTGGCACGAGTTTACATGTGGTGATGGTTAGGCGGTGAATAGTAGTGGGAAAAGGTGGGGCTGAGGTGTTAGGAGAAGTTGATGGAGGCGAAGGTGGATTTGAGGTAGTCGTGGGAAAGAGCGTCTTGGATGAAGTAGAGGTAGAGGGGGGTCAAAGGATGAGAATATGACGGTGGATCCATGCTGTCAATAGGAGGGGGTGGATTGGGTCATAGATGAGGTTGATATAGAGGTGGAAGGAGGAGGGGCTAGAGGTGATTGGGTGACAGCCGGAGAAATATGAATAGAAGAGGTGACAACAAGGCCAATAGGGTTGGTTTGGCGAGATTTGAGGGGAGGTGGAACAAGAGTAGGATATGAAAAACATGACGACTGACATACACATGCCCTGTAGTTGGGTCAAGGCATTGATAGCCTTTATAATGAGGAGCATAGCCAATGAAGACACACCGTTTCGATTGAGGAGCAAGTTTATGCTAATGGGTGAGCAAAGTGGGAAAACATTCACATCCTATCGTACGAAGAAAGGAATAATCGAGAGGTTTAAGAAAAAGCCTTTCAAAGTGAGATCTGTTGTCCAAAGAGTGTGGGGAAACGATTTATGACAAAGGTTGCGGTATGAACCGCGTCGACCCAAAATTGTGCTGGTAGGTTTACTAGGAGAAGCAGGGTCTTAGCCATCTCAACAATATGGTGGTGCTTACGCTCAACAACACCATTTTACGCAGGATTATGAGGACAAGATTTCCGAAATAAATTTTCACATTTTTTTAAATGAGTTTGCATGGATTTATTGTTGAATTCACCCCCTCCATCACTTTAAAAAAATTTAATTATTTTATTAAAAAGATTTTGCACAAGATTTTAGAAGACAACGAAAATAGAGTAAACCTCTGACTTATACTTCATAGGATAAATCCAAGTATATCTGGTGCAATTATCCACAAAACAAACATAATAACGATAACCAAGATTTGAAACAATAGGTGACTACCAAACGTCTGAGTGAATTAAATATAACGTTGTGCTGAAACAATGTTCCACAATAGTAAAAGGCAATCGATGCGCTTTACCCACCTTACATGATTGACATTTATTTAAATATCTAGAGGTAGGGGAAATGAAGTTTCGCTTTCTGAGTTCATCGATGACGTGAGAACCACAATGACCTAACCTAGAAGGCCAGACAACACCAGACGCATCAATAGACACCAAAGTAATTTGAACAGGAGGGGTAATAGAATAGGCGCTCTGGCTACTAGCACCCCGCAAGAGAGTTGTCCCCAAAGTTTTGTCCTTAACATGCACAGAAGAGGAATCAAAATTAACCATTCAATTATTATCTTGACACAACTTATGAATATGGCGAATCAAGAGAGTTGTCCCCAAAGTTTTTTCCCCAAAGTAGATTGTACTTAAGGTCAGGCACATGCAAGACATTTTTCAAGACCAACGATTTAGAAGGAGTATTCAATGCACTATGTTCGATATGGCGAATAAGAAACTTAGTACCGTTACTGACAATAATAGAATCAGGACCATAGTAAGGGGTTCTAGAGACAAGGATACCTTCAAATGTCGTCATATGACTGGTGGCACCAGAGTCAGGATACCAGACAACATTATTGGCTTTGCCATACTGTATAGCTGCAAAAGTAGTTGGTGGAGAAGAAGTTGTCGGGTTTTGGGCAAGGTTAAAGTAACGGGGGCAAAGGGGAGCGGTATGACTTGGATGAAAACAGAGGTGACAAACAACTTTGGGAGGAGAGCAGTTAGCACTAATAGATGGAGAATGTAAGGAAAGAGTTATGTTGGCAACATTAGCAATATTTGAGCAAGGACCAATTGATATACCTAATGTTAATGGTTGTCCTTGTGCTTGTTGTTGTTGGAGGGAAAACTTTTGAGACCTTGAGTGGCCACGACCTCTACCAGATGTGCGCCCTCAGCCACACCCTCAGCCACGGGAGGGCCTATCATTACTACGCCAGTTGGGATGAGAAGCCTGCGATGGGTGTTCTATGCTATTTATGGGCGGTGGGTCGTCGCGGTCTAGGTGAAGGAGAATGTTGCGCCACTAGGGCTTAGTGTCCAATGACACATGATTTTTCCCGCGCGTGATTGACATGTTAAAGTAGTACTTTGGCACGTAAATAATCAAAGGTTTTATTGCTACAAAAATAACCAGCAACAATATTGGAATACTCAGTCACGATCACCACTAAGACCGGAAAGCGTACATTGAACCAGTACTTGATCATTAATTGAGGCATTAATGGCAGCAAGAGAGTCAGCGATGACTTTAATATCGCGAAGATAAGCCTCCATTGACTGAGACTCGGACTTAGAAAGATTATGAAGATGACTTCGTAGCTCCATGGTCTTAACAACACTTGCAGTGAGAAAGAGAGTATGTAATCGAGCCTAAATTTGTCTAAAGTGTTGCAAGTCTTGGATTTCAATGTTAATGTTATGGGAGACAGATGCAAACGGCCAAGACCTAACTTGTTGATCAGCACGTAACCAGGGTAAAAAGTCCATATTTAAGCTAGATTGCCTAGTGGAGTCAACAATATATAGGGGCGGTGGAGGAATGGTCCCATCAACAATGCCAAGTAGGTTGTGGGCAATGAGATGTGCAATTAATTGTTGTCGCCATGTCAGATAATCTTCATGTCCTTGAAGTGGCTCTTGTACGATAGCAGTTATATTTGGGATGGATGAAAGGACGGGGAGAAGACTGCCAAAATCCCCGGAGCTAGTAGACCCGAGAGTGAGAGCCGCCATGAGAGATTCCACGGATGGAGTCGAACGGGTATTCGAGCCCACGCGTGAGCCGTCAAACTCAACAATGGGATTAGGGAACAATGAGCTTGGTGGGTTCGATGGCAGTGAAGGGGCAGCAGCTTGACAAGGTGGCAGGAGTTGAGGGGTGGTTGGGAGTGGCGGCGGCAGACCGGTTACAGTTGGGCGGGTGTTGGCGATCTGGGCGAGGGTAGACAGATCGAGGGAGAGTGAGGGAGGTAGCCGGTGGGACGAGGCTAGGCGAGTGGTGGTCGGCGGCGCGAGGAGCGGAGGGTGAGGGTTGGTTGTCGATTGTGAAAGCGGTGGTCGGGACCGACGGTGTGGAAGTGCATGGTTGATAGTTGGAGGTGGTCGAAACAGCAGCCATGGGAGCGACGTCAGGGGTTTACATGGCGGCAGTGGTGGTGGGTGGCAGTGAGTCGGACGGACAGGCAGTTGCGGTAGAGTCAATTAGGGTTTGCAAGCTTATTAACGTGGAGTTGTCGTCCATTGTTTCCCGAGAAAGAGAAAGACAAGTGACGTGAGAAAGGAAAAAAAATTTGCTGTGAAAGAAATTTTAAGTAATTTACCTTAAACTATTTGTAACTAAATATTTTGACCAAAGAGAGAAAAAAAAATTTTGGTATAGTACCCGCTCTGATACCATGTATGAATATGTTTATAGGAATAATGTGAAATACTCTACTATTGAGTGGTCCTGGGTCCATATATTTATATTGCCATATATCAGCATAAAAGATATAAGAAATATTCCGAAAAGATCTAGACAGAGTATAGCCTAGAATATTCTACCATAATACAAGATAAGTCTAGAATATTCTATCATATTACACATATTTATCTATGTGGTTGAATTTTGAATGACTCTTTGTAGTATTATTCTAAGAAATGATTTGCAAAAAATTACTTAGAGGTACCCTAACTTTTGAAGAAACAATTTTTTGTTACCCTAACTTCTCAAAACTAATTTTGGGGTACCCTAACTTTTAGGATTAGAAATTACTAGGTGAATTTCCGGCGAAACTTCGATTGATTCAAATCATTTTCGTCCACAAAAACAAAGGGCATTTTCATCCACAAAAACACTTAATCAATTTCCCGCCTAAAACTCACCGTTGAATTCAAATAATTGGCCGAAAATTCACCTAATTATTTCTAATTCTAAAAGTTAGGGTACCCCAAAATTAGTTTTTAAAAATTGGGGTACCAGAAAAACATTTCACCAAAAGTTAGGGTACCTTTAAGTCATTTTTTGAATGATTTGTATTTTGGCATTTATGCATGATTTTGATATGAATGCTTGAATTTCAAGTGCTATTTCCATCAAAAGTGTGTTTTGGAATTTCATGAATTCTTTAAAGAATAATTAACTTTTTTAACTGAAAAAAGGTTGGAAATTGATCAATTGAGCTAGTTTTCATTTAAATGAATGGCATTCCTCTTATATGTACATATATTGGATTTTGGAAAACTAGTTTAGATGAGAGTGTTTGGCGTGGAATCTTCATGCGATGTACGATTATTCAAATGGTTGTTTGGGTTTGGTGTATCGTATGGGTACTAATGGAAAGCCAGATCATTGTTTGTACAGGGGTACCAAATCAGGTAAGTATATAAAGTTCATAAACATTAGGAAATTTCTGAGAAACTAACTGTCTCAAGGGAGAACTGCTCCAAACAGGAAACTGCTAAATGTACCATACACCCATGGTATTGATATTTCATTACAAGTAAGGAGGAAAAGTTTGTACTAAACGGTTTGGTTCAATGGCAACAGTTTTACATCATGGTTATAAATGGCTAGGAAATACAATTTGAATATCTATTACCAAGGTTGTCAGAATTGAGATCCCATTTAAGATCAATGAGGGTAACTGAAATCAAAATCGCGGAATTGGATCGAAAATTGTAAGATTCTAATAGAATAGACAAAATGCAAAAAAAAAAAAAGGTTCTCTATTAGTTAAAATCTTAAGATATATTCACTAAAATTGAAGCAATACATTTAATTATGTTTCAATGGATAATTTTTCATATTGTTAATGTTATGACAAAATTTGAAAGGTAATATTGTTCCCAAACACTATCAAATTCACACAGAAGTGTAGGATAGTAGAATCATGTTGCGATTAAAACACATAATATTCATAGTAAACCAAGTTCGTAAGATTCTAACTACTTTAAGATTCTTATAACAGTTGGATCGATGAAGTGTTTTTGGATCGTAAAATTGTAGGTCGTAGATCCGAATAGGGATTAGGATCGAGATTTTAATAATTATGACCATTGCTACCAATTTTATTGTGAGCATTACTTTTTAAGCAACGGAGGTGTTATTTTTTCTTGAATCTTAGAAGCGTATTAAAAGGTCTTGAAAAGATTGCATGTTGTTTAACTCAAATGTTATTAAATTTATGAATTATGCTTCAATCGGTTGAAACCAAGCTTTGAAAAGGTCTTGTGATTTAAATTTTTTTTAAAAAACAACTTATTTTCTATTAAAAATGTATATATGTAATGATGGAGTCTTGGTTGCATTCTTCATTTGGATTGGCCTATTGCATGCGTATTTTGCCTTACATGAAATGAGTAAATTATTTGGGTTGTTGTATAGTTTTAGAATGGGGATTATAATTGGGTTTGAGGAAACCTTGTGAAAAGTACAAAGAACATTATTGACTACTTTGGTGGATTGTTGACCATTTTCTTGCTTAAAAAGGCTATCCTACTATGCACTTGCTAACTCTCAAGATTAGTGGTGATATTCTTAGCTCATATGAGTCATGTAGATGTTTGGATAGAGGACTTAAACCTAACTACATATTTGCCGAGTCCTTAAACGTTTATGAGGAACATTTATGTCATTTACTCAATTGGTAGGTATATGGTGACTCTTTGGCCTAGGTTGTTTGAATCTTAATGGTTTACCCACTAAGCTATGGTTTGCTCATCCCCCATTTCCCTTCCCCTCTAGGTTGTTTGGAGAACAAGATGAAGTTGTCCACTTATTTGAAATGCTTATCTGATCTGGATCATCTTTTTCTATTAATGATCTTGTAACTGATGTATATATATATATATAAAAAAATTATGCATGTACGGAGTATGTTTATGAGTTAAAAGTGGTTTTATGCGTATATTTAGATTTAAGTTTGATTTTGAATGTTGCATTAGGTCGCTATTTACTTTGGTGTGTGGTTGAGTTTACTTTTAGTTTATTTTGTATTATTAATAGGGATGTAGACTTAAAGTATAGTAGACGTCCATATTACAAATGAAACTATGTCGAATTTTCTCCAAAATATCCAAAAATGAATTTTTAAGCTACCTTTTTACCTCTCTCTACCTTAATAAGATTAAGATTGACTATAATAGCGACCGTTAATAGTTGGGTTGTTACAATAGTACTCTCGACGGAGTACCAACATAAGTTTAGTTATTACAAATTTATAGTTTCCCTAGTGCATATGTAGACACCAGGATTCGCACCAATATAATCCCGACTTATCAAAAGTTCAATAAATCATTTGGGCCGATACCAAGATGGATCATTGGGCCAATAAGCGGAGCAAGCACAACAATAAAAAGTGGCCCAGTACTTAGATCAAAACCCACACAGGTTTTATAAGCAAAGGCGGCCCAGGACCAGGACAAGTCCAAGGCACGCCCCAGCCCAGGGGCTTCAAAACCCGCGCGGGTTTTCTACTGCCAAGAAGCATCGTTTTGCCGTCCACGTCAGCGATCCGTGTGCCTGGATATTATAAAACCCGCGTGGGTATTCTGTTTGAATGCGGCGCCAAAAATCTTGATCACCCCCATGATATTAGCCCATGTGTTTGACTCTTAACCTTGATTTTGTGATTGCATGGAGATGGAGGGCATGAAACTATGTCGAATTTTCTCCAAAATATCCAAAATTGAATTTTTTAAGCTACCTTTTTACCTCTCTCTACCTTAATTAGATTAAGATTGACCATAATAGCCACCGTTAAGAGTTGGGTTGTTACAATAGCACTCTCGACGGATTACCAACATAAGTTTAGTTATTACAAATTTATAGTTTCCCTAATGCATATGTAGACACCGGGATTCGCACCGATATAATTTCGACTTATCAAAATTTCAATAAATCATTTGGGCCGATACCAAGATGGATTATTGGGCCAATAAGCGGAGCAAGCACAACAATAAAAAGTGGCCCAGTACTTAGATCAAAACTCGCACGGGTTTTATAAGCAAAGGCGGCCCAGGACCAGGACAAGCCCAAGGCGCGCCCCAGCCCAAGGACTTCAAAACCCGCACGGGTTTTCTACTGCCTAGACGCGTCGTTTTGCCGTCCACGTCAGCGATCCGTGTGCCTGGATATTATAAAACCCGCGTGGGTTTTCTGTTTGAATCCGGCGCTAAAAATCTTGATCACCCCCCATGATATTAGCCCATGTGTTTGACTCTTAACCTTGATTTTGTGATTGCATGGAGATGGAGGGCATGATCCAAGGGATGTGTCCCCTCCATTTCCCTCCTAAAACTCACCTCACTCACCTATAAATACCCCTCCATTTCACCCTCACTAACCATCAACAACTCTCATAAACCAACACCATTATACTCAAACTCCCATCAAAAATCACCCTTTACTACCCTTACTCTACCAAACTCTCATCATACTCTCTTAAAATTCTCACTATTATCATATTACCATCCCCCTTACTCTACCAAAATCATCACTCATATACTATCCTACTACCATTCTCATACTCATCTTTCCATCCACCAAGTCAAAGGAAGTCAAGGTGTTTCGATCGGCGCATTCGGGCTCCTAAACCAAAGAGGTTCGCTTTTATGTTTCTTTTCGTTATTATTATTTAATCATGTAATTTGTACTTTATTTTATATTATATGTGCATTATTTGTAAACCAAAAACCCCATTCTTTATATTGCATGATTAAGAATATAAACTTGCGAAATTAATTAAACTTCTCCCCGCTCTATTTCATTTTAATGTCGATTTTAGTAGAGTCTGTTTTTTAACAAACGAATTCGAGAATTCTTATAATTATCGAATTCTTAACCTTACCCCCGGACTTAGAATCTGGTTTCGTAGACCGGAGTTACTTTTATTTTTATGGTTTATCGATTTCCTTAAATCGGTTGGCGACTCTTTATCATTCTTATAAATTCTTTTAGTTATTTAAAATAAACGATAATTGCACAAAAATCATCATAAATATTTTTAGTACCACCTTTTATTAATCTAATGCTACCCAAGAGAAAACAGGCCAAAAGATTAATAAAACCCACACGGGTTTTATTAATTTTCACCCCATTTTCTCTGGGTCGAAGCTGCACAGGGCCGGGCCATGGTGCCATAAAACTTGCGCGGGTTTTATGGTTCCATGACGTCCCTTTGTTGCTTCTTGGGCCCGGATGAAATAATGGGCCAGTACTAAATTTATTAAATAATTACGTATGTAATTTCAGACATTTTAATAATATAAAAGAATTTGTAAATAAATAAAGTTTTCATCACTCCGAAAATGAATTTCATAAAATAAAAATAACGTTATTTAAGGATTAAGCAACATTAGTCGGCTCCCGATCACTTAAGTAGCGCCTCATGGAAAAAGGGTCACTTTTTCCGGGGTCCTAATGATTGGTGACTCCACTGAGGACTTAAACTTAAAAAGAGGGTAAAACTTGAAAAAATTAATTAATTTGAAATTGTAAAAAGGAGAAGTTGATTTATTTCGCGATTTTATAACTCTTTTTAGGCATCCTTTGCATACCGGGCCACTAATCCCGTTTTTTGACATGTCAGCACAAAGGCGACAGTTTAGGTATACCTAAGTGATTCCCTCGAGAGCGGGTAGGCCACTACTTGTGTAATGCACCTTACATCGCTAAGCATTTGGTATCACCTCTCCCCGCGTTATACTCAAAGGGCTTCCTTGAAGTTCTTTGAGCAATACCTCATACTCCTTACCGAACGGTATGGAGCACCGGGGTGAGAACGTAGACCATGTAATCCAACCAAAGAAATCCATGAACATAGAACCTTGGTTTAGGTTATCCCTTCATGTTGTATGTTATGTGCTATGTGTACCCCTTCCCCCTTTTCTTCTATTGTTTTAGAGTCGACCCTAGTTTAGAGGATTTGTTCTAGTTCATATAAAATGCATTGGGTTGAGAAAATGATAATTTATTAATTAGAATAATTGACTCAAAAGACATCATGGTAAGCCCAAGTGGAAGGGCCCATTTATGCTTGAAGGGTGATTATTTTAATTAATAAATAAAAATTAACTTGCCTTTGATGATATTATATGACCATTTACAAAATTCTCCTAATGAACGTCCAATAAATTAATTAAACGTCCAACAAAGTTAATGGATAACGTTTTAGATTGCATAATAGTCGCTAAGCCCGAGAAAGTTAATTTGTCGATTTAATTAATAAATCCACCGCATTTATGGCCGGCCCGTTATTAGGCCCAACCATATTGGATTTGTTGATTAAACCCATAAATTAATTGTGACTCGCTTATTGTTGGCTTTATTCAATCCTTTACAATATCCATTTTCCTCGAAAAAAACATAAATAAATAAATAAAAAAAGAAGTAAAAAAGAAAGAAGGTTAAAAAAAAAAAGTAGGGGCGTCAGTCTTGTTAAATATTATTCTAGTCCGCATAATAGTCATTATGGGCTGAGCTGTGTCAATTGTTGGGCCAAGTTACGGATTCTCCTTAAAACGGTCAGCCTGTGGATGGGGCCAATCCGAATTGAGAAACACTGACTTGAACCTATCAATTTATGACCCGCTCGCTATGTTTGCTTTGTGCGGCCCTTTATAATGTTTTGTCCATAGGTCCACATAGAGTTAGGCCATGCACTCCCAAAAAGTGGGTGAGTCTTTTGTGTCAGCATATATGCGTCGAGTTAGTTAGGATCATATAGGTCCCTTAGGACATGCATGCATCGGGTAGTACGTGTCAGAGTATGTCATCGAGTGTTCTAACTTTGAATTTCCATGCAGGCATCATTGGTGATCGACTCCGAGCCCCATTCGAGATCCACGGACTGGTCGTTTGATTCCAAACCCACATTACGATCTATCTGCAACTAGTGACTGCATCATGTCTGGAGAGCAATTCCAAGAGGTCCTGGTCCAAAGCACCGAAGCCAACATCACGAAGCATTTGGACGAGCTCTACACCAAAATGCAAGGACTTGTGTTTGCTAATACCCTAGAGAAGGAGTAGAAGATGAGCAAAAGGCTTAATGAACAACAACAGGTGATGGATGGTATGATGCATGCCATCACTAAGATCAACACCAAATTAGGGCTGAATGATGAAGAAATGCATGGGTACGAATCTGAACGTGAGATCATCAAAACATCCTCAGATTCTGGAGGAATAGGGATATCCAAGGCTAAGGTTAATACTCCTGAAGTGTCAAAACCTACAAGGGACCCCGCTATTAAGGCCCTTGAGCAGAAGTTCGATTTCCTGTTCCGCCTTTGCCGACAAGTACCTGGAGGTTCCATTTCCTGTTCCGCCAACGTTGAAGATAACTAACAAAGTTGAAGTGCCAAAGATTAGGTTCAAACCCTCTGAGAATCCTATTCACCATGTTGAAGAGTTCATGAGATTGGCACCTTTAAATCGGATTGATGTCGGCTTATACTCTACGGTCTTCCCATCCACCCAAGATGGCGAAGCAAAGGTATGGTATCATGCGTTGTCACCTCAAATCAAAGCCAACTGGAGTGAGTTGTTCAGCCGCATCAAGAAGAAACAAGCTAGGTGAATGACTTAACCACCATGAAGCAGCGGGATGATGAGTCCTTTATGGGTTACTTTGAGAGATGGCATACGAAGTTGTCCCACATCAATGAGACAATCCCTCTCCGCCTACAGTTATCTACCTTTAAGCAAGGGCTCAAGAGTAGTCTGTTCAAGCACTTGGAGTACCATGTTGTTAAAGATTTTAATTACCTAAAGAACATTTGTGTCCAATTGGAGGCGATGCACAATAATAAGACCACTTCGCCTGGATGGAAAGGGTCCAACTCCAACAGGAGGGCCACTAGTGCGGCTAGCCACTCTCCTAAGATTATGGAAACTAACTCTATCCAGCACAAGATGCCTTATATACTGAAGTACGAGACCTATACGCCATTGGATGTTCCTTACTCTCAGGCTCTCGACCGTCTAGTCAAGAAGAGTATTCTGGTTTTTCCCTTATCGAAAGAAGAGCCAGAAATCAAAGGCAGAAACTGGGATGCCAACCAATTTTACCGCTATCACCGTTGTCGACGGTATCACACTGAGAAATGTTAGACTTTAAGGAACAAGATAGAAGATATGATAAGGGCAGGGACGCTACACTACAAAAAAAATGGCTTTTGCCAACAGGGCTTATATGTTGGTAAAAGTTCAATATCTATTGGTATAAGTTTTTACCAACAGATAATTATCTGTCACTAGACTGTTGGAAATAAACCTGATTGTAAAAGTATTACCAACAGATATTGTGTTCTGTTGGTATTGTTAACTAATGCCATCAGTTTTGTTCCGTTGCTATTAGGAATTTTATACCAACAATTAATATCTGTCGGAGATACATCACATTTACCAACAAATGTAAATGTTGGTGAATGTATTTTTGAGCGCTAAAATATTCCTCACACATTTTATCTGTTGGTAATACACTTTCGACTTTATTTGGGAGACATTGTCCAACACATACATCTGTTGGTAATATAATTGGCGCAATTTCAAAACATATATATCTATTGGAATAGTGGCGATAGTCATATGTTGTTTATAAATATGTCATTACAATATATTGTACTATTGTAAATAAATATTTAATTTTAGTTACAATATCAGGAAAACCTCAAATTCTATTCATTGGATGTTCTTAATTGTAAAATACATAATTTTTAAATCTAAATGTCACATAATTAAGTTAAAAGTAAGAAAATCGTATCTGCTAATATTCAAGAGTAACGTTATATATTGCGAAGATTAAAGAGTAATATTCTATACAAAATTGAGCGCCTAAACAATGTCCACCGTCTACATTTTCATCAATGATGTATTCGTAATATTCATTGTTGCCGGCACTGTTATTGGTATCAGCATCAACATCCAAATCTTCTTCAAATAAATTGCGAAGATCTTCAAGTATCTCCTGCAAATTTGCGAAAATTCAAATTGATAACTATAACAAACATATACATTAATGAAACCAACAGGAACCTCCCCTTGTGCTAGTAATTCAAAAATCCAAATATACGGAAGATCAACCACAAGAATCTTACAACAAATATATATAACTTATTATAGGAATCACGTATATAACAGAATACATCACATATGTTTCTTATATTTGAGCCATCTAAGCTATATATTTTAAATCATATCAAAATATTCACCAATTTAACAAATGTAAAGTTTACACAAAAATTTCAACCAAATTTTAAACACAATGTCATGAATAATGTCTGATTTATAGAAATAATACAAATATTACATTCACATGCTGATGCTAGATCCCATTATCTAACACCATCTTTTAATCATTTTCATAGTCACATGCCAGAAGGTAGTACTATGATAGTAGTCACTACTTAGTAGTCAAGTACTATGCATAATAGCTAAATTAATCTTTTAAAATACGCTTCTGTTGTAGTAAGTTGAACATACCTAGAACTCCACATAAGGTAATAATGAATTGGCATCCACCAATTGCTTTATTTCCTTCTTTATGTCTTCCAACAAATGCTTCCACTCAAAAGATTAATATATTGTCGCTTCTTCATGCATAAGAATCAATATGTTGGCTTCTGGGCTACAAAAATGAAGATAAAATGTGTTAAAAGTATAAAATTAGGGGAATGAGCATACCTTAAAGAACTTTTTAATGAGATGGATAAACTGTGCAATAGCTGAAGCATGGCTCTTCCAATCATTTTAAGACTCATCAAGTATCGTCCATTTATTGGCAAGCATCCGTTCCACCGTTAGCCCATCAAAAGTCGAGGGTTCGGTGGCAGTAGCAGTAGCACCTTGGGAACCAAACAACTGAACCCCACTTGTAATTAGCCTTATCTGATCATATCCAAGTAGGAATTTCGCGTATTTAGGTAAATTTGTTGGATACCCAGAAGAAATTAGTTGCAAAATTATATGCCCAAATGCTGAAAAAGATTCATTAGAGCTCAGATTCCATAATTGAAGAAGGTTAGGTGAGAATATGGTGGTATTTGGGGGTTGTAATTGGTGAGAGCAAATTACAAAATGACCAAATCTTAAAACTAAACTTTACTTTTGTTAGTTAAAAAAAGCAATGATTCACGTTAGAATGGGATATAAATTGACTCAGTTATTCATGATGTAAGTAGTAGTACCAGTTTTTTACGCCAATAGCTATACAAAGTGAGAACAGTGAAGGTTCCTTATATCCATGTTTTTGTACTAGGACACTTTAAAGATGCTGTGAAATGAGTAATCTAACTTTTAGAACTATTCTTAGGTTCTCTGATTGCACAACTCAAATCTTTTATAATTGTTCACAGTTCGGTTTGATTGATTTTTACTTAAACAAGCATATATTCTTCCTAGCAACTTCCTACACCCTCAATCAACCATGCAGAACTTCCTGGTACTCCATTATATACACTTATCATATAATTTGATTGTTCAATTCGAAAACATAAGATTTTAGTTCCACCAAATAAAAATAATGGGGGATGGAACCGACAATAAATTGAGTTTGAAGTTGCTAATAGACACAAGGACTAGTAAGGTGCTATTTGCGGAAGCTGACAAAGATTTTGTGGATTTTCTCTTCCACATCATGTTATTGCCAATTGCAACCATCATTAAACTTCTAAGGATGAATGACGACAAGATAGGTTGCCTTAGCGACCTCTACAAAAGCATCGAGACTCTGATTTCTAACTACATTCAGCCTACCTAACATGACTAAAGACGTTGTACTTAAATCATTACGTAGCAGTGGAGGTGCTTATCCAAGTTTCTTGCTGCTAAACAAAGCAGTGGCCAGTCAAACTGGCACAAGAAAATTCTACACATGCACTTACTCTTCATCCCATTGGACTTATGCGAGTGATAACCCCCAATGTCATCCGGTCTGTAACTCTACAATGCCCCATGAGAGTAACTATGTTGCTCCTAAAGGTACTTCTAGTTCCAACAATGGGTATGTCAAGGGGTTTGTGACTTATATGGTCATGGATAACTTAGAGGTCAAACTCATGTCCACCATTTCTTCATTGGCTCTTATGAGCTAGTTATGTCATAAAGCGTATCAATGACCACTCTTCATTCTTTTATACACATTGGCATTCAAGTTTCAATCAAAAATTAACCAAAACCATCTGCTGTCTTGCTAACAACCACACGGAAATAAAACAGAACAAGATACCTAACAAGGATCAACATCGGAATTTCAGGCCACATTGGGATTCAAGTTAGGATAAAAAATCACCAAAACCATTTAGTACCTTGCTAAAAGCATCACAAAATCAAACAGAACACTATACCTAAAACCAGTATCAAGATCAAAATTCCAAGTCATGTCAGCATTCAAGTTTGGATCAGAAATCAACCACAAAATACAAAATCAACAGGAATTCAACCAAATCCTAGAAACTCAGAAAGGGGAAAACAATTACGCGATCCCTATAAAATAAATCAATCGAGTAACACCCAATAAAAAGATGATGATAAGTTCGAAGAAGTTACCGTAAAAAGATGGGAAGAATGTTGAATTGTGATGGCACCAGCAGACTACAAGAGGAACAATAACAATGGCGGGATTGAGAGCATGATTATAACAGAGATACAACTTTCACATGATTCATGTCGAATTGGAGCGAATCGAGAGCAACAATTCACAATAATAATTGGGTAGATACATGAGAGAACGAGTGCTTACAGACACGAGCAAATGACCCAAACCCAGATCAGCTCTGCAATGGCGACCAAAGCACCACCACTGCACTCGGAAAAGAAGCAAACGACCCAGATCGTCTGATCCTAGTTAGATTTTTACCAATGTAAAGGAAGAGAAGAAAGAACTGGAACAAACAAAGGTGGGCAAGAAATATGCACCAGCAACCATCGACCTTCAACCGAACCACACCAATAAACACAAAATTGAACCGAAAAACAGCGTTTTCTTTCACAAACAATGAAGGCTCAGAACATAAAAGAGCTAGAGCACTGACAGGAAGCAAATTCTGGGTAGAATCGACCTTCAGCCGAATTACACTAATAAACACAAAATTGAATCGAATTACCGCAACCGACTTACCGTGTGATGAAAATCTGGGTAGAATCGACCCTGATATCGCGTGAGGAATGACATGAACATCAGAGAAGCAGAGGAAGAACTATATATTAGGGTTTGAGAGAAGATTTTGTAATTTTCATCCAACGAAGAAGGAAGTATGGCGGCTTTTTGTGTGGGACGGGCGGACGGCAGTTAAAATTTTCACCCTAAGCCAAATTTAAGTTGGAGTTGGGAAGGAATGAGACATTGCGTTTAGGAGGGGCGTCAGTTTGCAATTTTTAGCCCCATTTCTCGCTTAAACATGCACATTACTAATACCAACAGTAAATTTTATCCGTTGGTATTAGCATTATTTTACCAACAGATAATATAAGTGTTGGTACTGTTAAAATACTACCAACAGTTAATTTTTTATCTGTTGGTATTAAAATTATTTTACCAACAGATAATATTAGTGTTGGTAAATAATTAATAATACCAACATATTACTAATCTGTTGGTAAATATACACTTTTACCAACAGATACAATATCTGTCACTGACAATCTGTTGGTGAAAGCCACTTTTTTTGTAGTGCTACCAATGCCAAAAGCTGCCAGGAAACCAAACAATCAAAGTAATCCTATGCTGGAGCACGCAAATGCTATTCTCTGGGGGGATTTCAGTTTCGACCCCTCTGCTTTGATTGTAGAAACTGGTCAACTTGTCCCCGAAGTAGTTGGGTTCCCTGAAGATCTGTTCATCCATGGTATTTGGGACAGTGATGAGGACGACGAGCATGAGCACTCCGAGACAGAATGGATGGAGAAAGATGAACCAGGTGATATGGCGTTTCTCACTTGGCCTGTCACATAACCATAGAACACCCCCAGCCGTCGCTCCTAACTATACACCAACGGTCGACAATGACAATCAGGTCTCCCCTGAAGATCCTCTTCTTTCTCAACTCAAAAAGACCAGAGCGGAGGTCACCATATGGCAACTCATATGAGCATCACATGCTCATAGACAGAAGATGTTGGATGCCCTTACGGCACTCATAGTACTACCTACAACGACTCCTGAATCCTTGGTTGCTCATGTGACCACCCAACTTGAGATGATTACTTTTGGGATTGAAGATCTACCTCAAGGAGGAGCATCTCACAACAAAGCCCTGTACCATACAATGCAATGCTCCAACAAAACTATCCCACTGGCTCTGGTCAACGGATCAGCTGTAAATGTGTGCCCTTGGAGGACGGTACAGAAGTTGGGGGTTCAACAACAACACTTGCCTCAAAACGGGGTACAACTTCGAGCCTATGACAATTCACCTCGGAGATCAATAGGATCTATAGTATTGCCCGTTACTACTGACAACGTCACTCGGAATGTGGGATTTGTGGTGTTGGACATTCCAGCATCCTTCAATTTGCTACTAGGGAGGCCATGGCTTCACGAGTGTAACGCTATAGCATCCACTCTGCATCAAAAGGTGAAAATACTGGTTCAAGGTCAAGTGATCACTATCTCGGGAGAGTCTATCAATGTTGTTTTCACTCTTAAACAGTCAACTCTTGAAGTGGAGCACAGTTCAATGGATGAAGAACTCCATAACTTTGAGCTTGTGGCGATGATGAGCCGGGATGAAGCACCTTTTGACTTCGGTCCCTACTCAAATCCCAAGGTACATGCTATGCTAAAAAAACAAGGTTATTTCCCTAGGATGCCGTTAGGGAAGAATTCGAAGAACAAAATTCCGCCCGTGTTCAAGACCTTCAAGCAGCAGGGAAAGTTTGGCTAAGGTTATGAGCCAACTGAGAAGGAGGTCAGGCTCGCAAAGATGGCTATCGTTGAACAGAAGAGGATGGACGATCCTCCCACTTTATTCTAGATGAAGCCCTATCCACTCACGCTGAACGGGCAGTTTGTTAGGGAAGGTGATGACTTCCCCAACTATAGGTTCCCTGAACCATTCTATCTGAAGAACAAACGAATTCAAGTCGCTGGACTGGAAGTCTTTGATGATTGCTCCATTAACATGGCTATTGTCTTTGTTCCCCCTCGGGACAAACAGCCTCAATTAGAATGGAATCATCTTGCTGGGAGCAACATTTTTGGCATGCTGTTTGGACAGGAGGTTTTCCAAGAGAAGTCCGAAGCTGATGTTGTTATTGTTGCTTTGTCCAACCCAAGCTTCGACCCGAGTCCCATGATTTCTGAATGAGAAGAAGTTAAGGCGGTCTCGTGGGTCGATGCTGAGGAGAATAATTTTGCTTTATCTGTAGGAGAGTCTGTTCCTAAGGACATAGAGTCAGGTCTTAAGGGTCTAGAGTCAAGTGAGTCTGGTCTTGAGTCTGCTGGCGATGTATTGTACTCAGCATTCAAAAAGATGAACCTTTCTGCTTACTCTGATTCTTCTTTCCCCTCTTCCCTGAACTGCTGCACCAATGATAATCTGGAATTTAATGAACCCTTAAAAGAATTTTCTAATGAACATGAGCATAAAATGGTGGTGTTAGAAGACACCATCACCATAAACGTGGGCACAGAAGAACAACCTCGAGAGTTGAAGTTAGGTAGTTCACTCACAACAGAAGAACGGGTAGCATTCACGGAGCTTCTGAAGGAGTTTGTGGACGTATTCGCATGGTCCTATGATGACATGCCTGGGATTGACAGGGAAATTGCAGAACACACCATACCTTTTCTTCCTAATGCAAAGCCAGTTCGACAAAAGGCTAGGAGGATCAAGCGTAAATGGGCCAAGAAAATTGAAGAAGAAGTGATCAAGCAGCTTAATGCTAAATTCATCAAAGCAGTTCAATATCCTGAATGGATTGCTAACATTGTCCCCGTACCCAAGAAAGATGGGAAAGTGCGCATGTGTGTAGACTTCCGAGACCTCAATAAAGCCAGTCCCAAGGATAGTTTCCTGTTACCTCACATCGATGTATTAGTAGATAACACTTGCGGGCATGAGCTCCTGTCCTTTATGGATGGATATGCCGATTATAATCAAATCAAAATGGCAAAAGAAGACATGGAGAAAACTTCATTCACTATACCATGGGGAACATACTGTTATGTGGTTATGCCTTTCGGTCTCAAAAATGCAGGAGCGACATATCAAAGAACTTCGAACACCCTATTTTATGACATGATGCACATAGAGGTAGAGGTTTATGTGGATGACATGATTGTTAAGTCCAAAACGAGGGAGGAACATATTCCTAATCTCCGCAAGTTCTTTCTGCGACTTCGCAAATACAAGATGCGGCTTAATCCAATAAAGTACACCTTCGGTGTTACCTCTGGGAAGCTGCTAGGGTATGTGGTTAACCAACGAGGCATTGAAGTTGACCCTTCAAAGATAAAGGCTATCCAAGAGTTGCAACCACCCAGGACAGAAAAAGAGATAAGAGGTTTCCTAGGACAGGTTCAATACATCAGTAGGTTCATCTCAAAGCTCACCATGACTTGTGAACCTTTATTCAAGAAACTAAAGAAAGGAAGCAAAGTAGAATGGGACGATCAATGTCAGGCAACCTTTGACAAAATCAAGGAGTATTTGCAACATCCTCCAGTCCTTATGCCGCCAGTACCAGATGAGCCTCTACTCCTTTACCTTACCGTTACTAGCTCTGCAATGGGGGCTATGCTAGCTCAGAAGGTTAAAGGTCAAGAGAGCGCCATCTACTACTTGAGCAAGAAGTTCCTGGACTATGAAAGTCGATACGCAGACATAAAGAAAATGGCTCTCGCATTAGTATGGGCCACAAAGAAGTTAAGGCATTACATGCTTTCACATACAATATATGTCATAGTTGAGAATAATCCCATCAAGTTCATCATGGACCAACCTACCATCAACAACCGCATCGCTCGATGGGTGGTCATGCCTTTAGAGTTAAATCTTCAGTACTTGCCTTAGAAATCCATCAAAGGACGGGTTGTTTCAGATTTCCTCGCTGCTTCACCATCACAGGAACCTCCAAGCACTCACTTCGAATTCCCAGAAAAAGATATATTCTTCACTGATGAAATAACATGGGAAATGTATTTCGATGGAGCTTCTAACCAAATGGGCTGCGGAGTGGGAGTTCTATTAATCTCTCCAGAAGGGGCACATGTCCCTGTATCAGTAAAGTTGGATTTCGATGCTACTAACAACGCTGTCGAATATGAAGCATGCATAAAGGGTTTACAAGTTGCATTCACCTTAGGTATACACCATGTAAAGGTCTTTGGAGATTCTAGTCTCATCATTAATCAGGCCAAAAATACATGGAAAGTTCGGAATGAATGCCTTATGGCATACTAACAGAAGCTTTTGGGACTCGCTGCCCGATTCGATCAGATAAGTTTCCAATACCTTTCCAGGGATCACAATGAACTGGCCGATGCTCTGGCCAAACTGTCTTCAATGATATCGATCCCATCAGGCACGCTCCAGTGACCAGTAGTAGTAGAGCGACAGCCTGAACCAGCATATGTTTGCAATATGGAGACACAAGAGGAAGAAACTGAGGAATGGTTCCATGACATATACAATTTTCTTCGAAAAGGAGAATATCTAGCTGAGTTAGATACTCGAGGACAGCGAGCGATCAGGTCTCTAGCAGCATAATACTACTTGATCCAAGATCGACTTTACAAGAAATCACCTACGGGCATCAATTTATTATGCATCAATGCAAAGAGCGCCAAGGAGGTCATGGCTACTGTACATAGAGGAGAGTGTGGTCCCCACATGAATGGACATATGCTGGCGAAGAAGATTCAAAGGGCTGGTTACTATTTTCCTACTATCGAGGCAGACTGTTTAGAGTTCGTTTGGAAATGCCAC
The DNA here is from genome assembly GCA_029582165.1 of Portulaca oleracea. Lineage (NCBI taxonomy): Eukaryota > Viridiplantae > Streptophyta > Magnoliopsida > Caryophyllales > Portulacaceae > Portulaca > Portulaca oleracea. The sequence goes on along the minus strand of CM055878.1, from coordinate 3,529,005 downwards.
AAATGCCAAGAGTATGCCAACCTACAGCATCAACCCCCATCATATCTAACTACTTTAACATCTCCATGGCCGTTTTCAGTATGGCGTATCGACATCATTAGAAAGATACACCTAACCGGAACAGGAGGGCATGAATATATCTTGGTCGCCATCGACTACTTCACTAAATGGGTAGAAGCAGCCTCTTTTGCCAAACTCACATCCAAGCAAGTGGCAAATTCATTCTCCAAAACATCATATGTCGATATGGAGTGCCTCATGAGATCATTAGTGACAATGGAAGCCATTTTCGGAAGGAAGTAGAGACTTTGCTCGCCACTTACAAAACTCAGCATCACCGGTCTTCGCCATACCGACCTCAAACCAATGGACTGTGGAAGTAGCCAACAAGACAGTAGCTGGAATCATCAAGAAAATGGTTGTCACTAACAAAGATTGGCCTGATAAGTTGGCATTTGCCCTATGGTTATACCGAACCTCTATACGAACTGCTACAGATGCAAGGCCATATTCTCTGGTATATGGGATGGAAGTAGTTCTGCCAATTGAAGTACCAATCCCTTCGCTATGGATAGTGGCCGAAAGTCAATTGCCAGAAGCAGAATGGGCTAGGGAAAATAATGTTGATGGACGAAAGGCGATTGAAGGCATTATATAATGTGCAAGCGTACCAAAACAAGATCACTCGTGCTTTTAATAAGAAGGTGAAAAGTCGTTCATTTCAAATAGGTGATTTGGTGCTTAAGGAGATGACTGCACCTATACAAGATCCAAGGGGAAAATTTGTACCTAATTGGAAGGGTCCTTACATGATTAAGGACATTTCGCAGGAGGAGCAGCCCGGCTTGCTACTATGGATGGAGAAGACATAGTTCAGCCCACGAATTTGGATCAGCTCAAGCGATATTATGCTTAATAAAACCAAGCAACTGGAAAACCAATTTTCAGACACTTGGGATATATTCAATAAATGCTCATGCTTATAAGAAAAATAAAGTTTGCAAGAATACAATAATTGTGAACAATATTTCTTCTTTAATTGATAATGCAAGTACACTGCTTGTAAATAAGAAAATTCAAAAAAAGGCTTGATTAAATAAAAAATTGTCCTGGCAAAGCAGTTTCAATTCCTTCATTCCCATCCATCTTCTAATCTTGCTTCACTTTCTCTACTTCGCCAGTTGTCTCATGGTCAGTCTCCATGTCTTTAGGTCCGTTGAGGGCTTTCTCTTTGTCTCTAGGCTTATAGACCCGCCTGCTTGGTTCTCATGTCTCCACTCTCAGACCAAGTCTATCTTTCACCAAATCTTTTGCACCAAGGCGGTCCTTTACCGATGTACGAGGACCCAATCTTTCCTTTGCAGATACTTGTCTTCTCCTCGCCTCTCCAGCACGGTGAGATTCAATAGTTGCAATTAGCCATCCACGGTAATCAGCATCCGCAATATGAGACACGTGTGCCTTTGGAAGGGCTTTAAGAGTTGGCCTTCTTTCCCAGTATTTTAGCAACGACTCTATCACTAAGCTTCGAAGCTTTAATTGTTCGGGAGTTTCACACAATAGCTTGGGGATATTCTGCCTGCGACCCATCTGCCACCTCACTCGCGCTGGAAAAGACAACGTCATGTGCGTCAAGCCAGCAAGGCACACATAGGCATTGCGAGAATCATGGGTCACAAACTCGGAAATGTGCCACCATTCAATCCACCATGTGGTCTCGCGAGTCTCCTTTAAGAATGCGATCCATTCCGTTACCGAGTGGAGGTCGGTGTACTTCCTCTTTCTCTGACAATAGTTCACCATCGCCGATGAAGTCTGTGGTTCTTTGATGAGACCCAAGTGTTCCATTAACCAGATCTGTCTAAAAAGTTAGCCAGGGTAAGATTGCATGCCAATTATCCCAAACTAACGAAAAAAAAAGTGTGTAAAACCCGCGCGGGTTTTACAAGTAGTAGGGCAGAAACCAAGCAGAAGTGAAAAGAGGGAGTGAAATACCTGAAGTAGCAGGGGGCTTCCTCGAAAGTCATGTTCTGGATTCGGATCATCCAAACCCATCATGGTTTTCGCTAGCATTAGAGGTACGGGATTGTACCTTTTCGCCGGTCCGGTTCTTTTGCCACCGTGGTAGAAGCAAAACGCGTCGAGGAGACATAATACGAGCGCTCGCACTCGTATCACTGGACCATATTCCAAAGTATTAAGAGATTGAAAATATTTAACTATGGTTTGGAAGTGTACCTTTTCGCCGAATATTGCACTACCAATGACCCGAGAAGGAAGATATAAGAGCTCTTTGTATTGCTTGGGGATGTCAGTTGGCGTTGGAGGCGACGTGGGCCGAGCAAAATGATTTGTCCCTAGGATTGAGGACCATTCCTTCGGAAGCGAACATAGCTCTTTCCAAGTGAATCGAAAAACATGCATCTTCAGATCCCAAAAAGTCTCCGCCGCACGGAGAAAGTCGTGATTGACTCTCACTTGTCGAAGACTCAACAGGCTCGTCAATTTGTATCTTCCGAGCTCCTTTTTCTCTTCCTTAGACAAGGTGCTCATCCAAGTTGCAAGCTTCTTCTCAAACGCCATGGGAACTGGGAGGTTTTTCTTTGTGTTTTAGGAGAATATGTGATGAAGGCTTTGAAATAATGATGAGGAGTGATGATCATATGCATAACATGAGGTACTTATACACCTTCATGCATGATCAAAAATGGAGAAAAGCAATCAGCCAACGATCACATAGTCGTTGCCCTCCATATCCCATGATTTCAACCTATCCACAACGGCTTAAAAAAAGGGATAAGAAAATTGAAACCCGCGCGGGTTTTGATATTTCCAGACCCACGCTCGCGCCTGTCCAAGCCTAGGCCCATGGCCTGCTGCAGAAGAAAACCCGCGCGGGTTTTCTAGCGACATGGGTCGGCCTTCAGCAACTCAACCCACCAGTTTTCTGATTATATTTGGGCCTTGTTGAATTGAATTGGCCCGTTCATGTATCTTTAATGTTTTGGATCTTATCGTTGACCCAGTGATGCTCGCTTCTGAAATTTTTTGCTCGAGTTTACTCTGACACTTAAGTTTTATATTTTCTTTTATTTTCTTTTCTTTTTGGGGAAGCGGGATTAATTTGGGATTAATCCCGTCATGTAGAAAGTCACTCAGACATGCATTAATAAAATAAAGTCATGCATTCACCGAGTCTTGCACACAAAATAAAAATAAAATTCATAAAGAGTCTTGCATTAAAAAAAAAGTACAAAAATCTTGCATAAAAAAGTCTAAATTGCATAGAGTCTTGTTAGACATCAGTCTGATCACCACAAGGAGCCCGAATCGCCACTATCTTCAACCGGATTGTTACCGGCATGAGAAGTCCCAGCGTTGGAGGTACCAGCTGTGCCAAAATAGGTGTCCCAGGAATAGTAGTCCGGACCAAGAGCCGTCTGCGGTGGCCCAGACAAGGGAACTCCAGATGGATGCACGCTTGACGGTGATGATATGGAATGCTCCTGCGAAGCAGCTAGCCATGAGTGGTCAGGAACGCGCCACTCAACAGAAGGGGTAGGCCATACAGAGCTAGTTCCGTAACCGGGGGCTGGCCAACCAGAAGAAGTAGATCCTCCCAGCCAAGAGTGTTGAGGTGCAGACCACTCTTACGTACCCGTAGGCCATGAAGGACTCATCCCAGGGGTCGAAACTGGCCATCCAGCAGAATAAGAGCCAAAGCCAAAAGAGGAAGCGTCGTATGGTGCAGGACGTGAAGTAGCGTCATCCGCTAGGGCTTGACTGCCAGGATACCCTACGGATGCACCTGAATCATGGTCCCTCACCACTATCTCCCGACCGCGGTGAGCAAAACGCACTGAAGCTGGAGTGTGACTAGAATGCGAAGGCCGGTAGGTAGCGCTTGACTCCGAAGCATCTTCCACCCAATAGGAATGGGGCTGGGTATCACCACCATACCCAACACTGTGATGCGAACCCCCCTGACCAAGTGGTTCCTCCAAGGACATCTGAGCCATGTCCTCTTCCATATTCGGAGGACGACGATCCCTGCTACCGGATCTACTATGATGAGACCTTAATAAAACTAACTGCTGACTGCTGAGTTTCTTTTCTAGCATTGCTTCATCATCTTTGCCACCCAAAGAGGAGACCAAGTCGGGTGGCACGTTCTTGTCCACACAAAAATAGGACCCACTTTGATTCCCTTCACGAGGAGAAGAAAAAAAAAGAAAAAAAAAGAGAAGAAAAAGTGCCAAAACCCACGAGGGTTTTGGGTATTCTACGGGCCCATACTTGCGGCCCAACGCCTTTCAATGGCCCAACAGAGGTTATAAAACCCGTACGGGTTTTATACCGATTAATTCTAGCAGGTCCGAGGTCCCACAGCCCACTCGAAGCAAGCCATGCAACCCAGACTGACGGCCCAAAGACTACGGCCCAAGAGTTCCCAAAGTTCAGGTGAAAATCTGAACCCTTCTCACATGTCATTAAAACTAATGCTTAATTTTCTTGTGATTTTCAGGTCGCCGCTAAAAAGGGACCAGAAATCATCCGGTTGCCACATAAAAGAACACCATCATCAGCGACAGTCGTCCAACGGTTGCCACCTAAAGGCCTCCAACGATGTCGTCAGCAACAGTCGTCTAACAGATTCCACATAAAGGTCTCTGACGGTGTTAGCAACAGCAGTCGTTTAACGGATACCACTTAAAGGTCTCCAACGACATTCTCAGCGTCAATCGTCCATCGATCACCACTTAAAGGTTACCGACGACATCATCATCAATAGTAGTCGTTCAACGGATGCCACTTAAAGGTCTCCAATGACATCCTCAGCATCAGTCGTACAATGGTTGCCACCTAAAGGTTACCGACGACATCATCATCAGCAACATCACTTGGTCGCCATATAAAAGAGCACCGCCAGCATCAAGACAGACATCAAGCAGATAGCATTTCAGTCTACATTGACGTTCGTCCTATTCGGACTCGATCAAAGTGGGGGCTCTTTGTAGACAACGGGATTCGCACCGATATAATCCCGATTTATCAAAAGTTCAATAAATCATTTGGGCCGATACCAAGATTGATCATTGGGCCAATAAGCGGAGCAAGCACAACAATAAAAAGTGGCCCAGTACTTAGATCAAAACCCGCACGGGTTTTATAAGCAAAGGCAGCCCAGGACCAGGACAAGCCCAAGGCGCGCCCCAGCCCAGGGACTTCAAAACCCGCGCGTGTTTCTACTGCCTAGACGCGTCATTTTACCGTCCACATCAGCGATCTGTGTGCCTGGATATTATAAAACCCGCGTGGGTTTTCTATTTGAATCCGACGCCAAAAATTTTGATCACCACCCATGATATTAGCCCATGTGTTTGACTCTTAACCTTGATTTTGTGTTGCATGGAGATGGAGGGCATGATCCAAGGGATGTGTCCCCTCCATTCCCTCCTAAAACTCACCTCACTCACCTATAAATACCCCTCCATTTCACCCTCACTAACCATCAACAACTCTCATAAACCACCACCATTATACTCAAACTCCCATCAACAATCACCCTCTACTACCCTTACTCTACCAAACTCTCATCATACTCTCTTAAAATTCTCACTATTCTCATATTACCGTCCCCCTTACTCTACCAAAATCATCACTCATATAGTATCCTACTACCATTCTCATACTCATCTTTCCATTCACCAAGTCAAAGGAAGTCAAGGTGTTTCGATCGGCGCATTCGGGCTCATAAACCAAAGAGGTTCGCTTTTATGTTTCTTTTCGTTATTATTATTTAATCATGTAATAAAAGTGCCCAGATGAAATAATAGGCCGGTACTAAATTTATTAAATAATTATCTAGTGTAATTTCAGATATTTTAATAATATAAAAGAATTTATAAATAAATAAAGTTTTCATCACTCCGAAAATGAATTTCATAAAATAAAAATATCCTTATTTAAGGATTAAGCAACCATAGTCGGCTCCCGATCACTTAAGTAGCGTATCACGGAAAAAGGGTCACTATTTCCGGGGTCCTACAGCATAGTGCAGTATTTAGTTTTGAGTGGTATGTATCTTGTTATCAACCCTTTATGTAAAACAATTGTTGGTTGTTCGCATTGGGTGTTTACTATTTATTGTTTGAATGGTTTGTCTGCATTAGTTGTTTTCGCTACAACAATAACAAGAACAAACTCTCAAAGACAACATGCTTCTGCACGGTATGAATAATCAAGATGTTAGCAACATGAACTGAAGATCATGGAGAGGTTGATTCTTGTAGATCTAACCAAAACCTTTCGGTTTTGAAAAACCAGTTGAAACACATAGAGAAACTCAAAAGGAAAAACCATTTGAAAAGGAAATAAGGTTTGCGAAATTAAAAAGGGAGTACGTACATATGTGCTTTATGTAGGTCAAAGGGAGTTGCACGTACTTAATGAAATAGTCAAAAGACGGCAGATGGCAACAAATGCAAACATCTCACTGTATCTCACTAGCCTATCGCACCCTACTGCCTTAGTCCTAGCTTGCCAAAGTCCTCTATCTAGTGTCATATCCTATCCTTCTTCAAGTCTAGAAGTTTCATATATGCTCTAATCACCTTCGTCATAGACTTTTTAGGTTTTCCATGACCCCGACGCCCAAGGCAATCCTGATTTTTTCACACCTCCTAATAGGTTCATCTCCACTTCTTTTAGAGACATGCTTAAACCATCTCAATCTGTTGTCTTTCAACTTCTCCTTGATAGGGGCTACCCCTAATCTGTCACGACAAACAATGTCCCTAATCCTGTCTAACTTAGAATAGCCACAAATCTACCATAGCATCCTCATCTCGGTCACATTTAACCTTTGGCAGTCTAACTTCTTGGTCACCCAACACTATGCACCATACAACATTGTCGGTCTAATTACTTTGGGGTAAACCTTACCCTTAAGCTTAATCGAAATTCTTTTATCAAACAATACTCCTGAGGTCCCCTTCCACTTTTGCCATCCAACCTTAACTCGATGCATAATATCCACGTTGATTTCCCCATCACATTGTAAAATAGAGCCCAGATACCAATTCTTCTCAACCCATGGGACTCATACCCCTCCAATTGTTACTTCTTGAATGTGAGTCTCATTGTCAAGACCACTAAAAAGACACAATATATACTTTGTCTTTGACTTACTCTATCTTAAATCCCAAGACTCCAAGGTTTCTCTCCAAAGCTCTACCTTGTCATTGAGTTTTTCCCTTAACTTATCAATAAGCACGATGTCATCTATAAAAAGTATACACTACAGTACTTCATCCTAAATTTGTTTGGGTTGACTATTTGAAAAAGAAAAAATTGTTCGATAAAATTACTTGTTTTTTAGTAAGGTGTTTGTTGAAATTTCTTTTATACCCTGTGTCACCAATTTAACTTAATATGTATTTTATGATGGCATGTATATAATATTTATTTAGGCATGTTTTAAGTTAAATGGTCATTTCTGCAAACAACCAATTATAATAATTAAATTGTTTGGATTCAATGAACATATTGAACATAATGTTTACCAACACTTATGTAGCCTCTTTCACTTAGCAAAATCTTATTATAGGTCAAATTTTATCAATTCCTTGATAAACGTATTGGTTACTAAACATGCCTTTTATAGTATCAAATAAGCAAGTGATGCATCCAAGTCAAGTGCAATATTGCCTCAGAATTAATGTACAATGACTATAGTGACCTTAAAATATTTACTAATACATTCTCTCTTTGTATAAAATGTTAAAAGAAATGGTAAAAGGACTTATACAACATCAAAGAAGGTACCACTGGTGAAGTATCCTAGGGTCCTTACTCCGCCCTTGTGGCTCGGGCGAAGATGATCGCCCTACGAAGGTCTTTGGAGATCTAGTTTTGCTTTGACCTGGGCCAGGAAGGATGGTGAGGGCCATCCAATGGATGGGTTGGGGTGTCCTCTAGATGGGTATCATTTTCTCTCGACACGAATAATGGAGAAGGGGGACCAAGATGTTGGTGTTAGAGTTGAAGTTTGCTAAAGGGTTGAAGGTCAACAGCCTTGTCACAGGCGTGACCTACCTGGTCACGACCGTGACTCTCTTTGTTGGAATGGTTGGCTGGAGGTGATGTCGTCGTGGGCACGACCTCCTTGGTCACGACCATGACCTCTTCTCTTCTCCATCCTTGCCATAACCATTTTTTTAGAAGGATTTGGGCAGATGGCTCGTCAGGTGTGACACCACTGTCACGACCATGACGCCTTTGGCTTCCCCTCTACGCTCGCGACTGAAAACCAATAGATAAGAGTCACAATTGTGGCCTAGCAAAGACACGAAGGTTGTGGATTGCCTATAGCCATGTCACACCCGCGACAGACCTTGAAGGAACATGGCCCCTTGCCCAAGACACCTGTCGTGCCCGCGACTTCCCTGTTCATGGCTGTGACCCGCTAGCCTGATCTGATTTTCCCTTGCCTTAATTAGGGGTAGTTTTATCTTTGCCTATGCAATCTCTTTAGTTATGTTTTAAGCCAATTCTACTCACCTTATGTATGGGTTATTTTTGGCTCTAAGTTGTAACTAACTTGGGTTAATTTACTCTTTTGAAAGTTTATCTCTCTTTGGGTTTTAATCCCTTTTCTTACCTATAAATGGGTAATTTGAAATGAAATGGACTTAACTTTGTTGATGAAGGAATTGTATTTTGAGACCATCTCAAAAAATCTTTCTCCAAGACATTTTTTCTTTATCCAAATTAACAATTTGGTGTGGATGAACTCATTCCTTTATCGGTTTGTGGTTATCCTTTATCAGCCATGGTGGGATGTTTAAGTCAAGGTGGTAATTAATTTTTATCATAGACTATATTGTTTAGGGTGCTCTTGTTTGATTTCTTCAAGATATTAGTGGATTATTATCTTTATCAAGGTTATTATCATCCTTATATCTCTTCTCTAGAAATTCTCTATATTCTTTTCCCACTACGCCATGCCCCAGTTGGTATCAGAGCGATTAGGTTATGTCTTGCTTGAGTTTTCATTATTCTTGATTGAGTTCGATGATTTTTTTCTGTTCTTGATCATGCCAAAGTTATTGGAATTGTTGGGTGTTGATACTTGTTGGGGTTGATTATTCTTGGGAGGTTAGCTTACTATTCATCGAGTTTTGATCATAATCTATTATTTTGCAATCTTTGGAGTATTAGTTGGTTGTTGAATACTATTTTTATCATATGGGTGAACCCAATTCCTGGTGTGAAATACTTTGTTTTAGATTAAGTATTTGTTGATCAGGTGTGGAGTTGGAGTTTGTTGGGTTGATTATGATCATGTGGTGATTGGGTTTTGGTGTGGTTTTCGCCCCTTCTACTTTGGATTTTCTCTATTGTCTCTTTTGGGCAAAAACTACAAAGAACCCTAAGGCAAACACAAAACCAACTACAAAGAATCGAGCTCGTCAAAATTTTCCATAAAACAATCCATCATTCACCCTTCTTCTTGATATGGAGAATGTTAATAATCCTAATCAAGAAGAAAGTCGGCGTTAATGAACACCCATGAGTTCCCCACTAGAAGAGGCCCCTAACCCGAGCTTTGAGAGTCGGTTCTTAAAAATTGAAAACGTTCATGATGCCATTACTACAAGTTCAACCTCAACCTGTGAAAAGCAAGAGACCCCTCCCCCCCCCCCCCAAGTCCTATCCCTCGTCCTAATAACTTTGAGTCAAGTGATGATGATAGAGACTCCATTCACATGGTCCATCGAAGGGGAAGAAGTGAGCAACCACCAAGGGTTTCCTTACATGATGTCAACGTTAAACTCCAGGAGTTCAATGGTTCCCTTGACCCATATGAGTATTTGGAGTGGGTACAATTGGTGAAATGCATCTTCGAGGCTACAGGTTATAGTGATGAGAAGGCATTCATGGTGGCTAGTTTGAAATTAATGTAGGTGGCTTCTTACGGTTGGAGAGTGTGAAGGGAAAGTAGGCACGGGATCAACGGAAGAAAATTGTATCATGGGAGAAGCATAAGAAGCTAATGAACAAGCGGTTCTTACCAAGCACTTATAAGCATGATATCCTTCTGCAGCGTGTTGGGTCCGACCGAATTTAGGTCTACGTATGGTTACTGGTTCGCTTAAGGCTACCTTCCTCTCTCCATAGTTCAAACACGGCCACAAGATCCGTTTAAAGGTTGATTCGAGTACTTAGATGACCTTTTGGCTGGGGGTGATGTTCAATTCAAGGAAGACCTTACGCCATAGGTCATAGTATTTGATCATCATCGAGGTCCACCTCAGGTCTTCTAAGGAGCCTCGAGATTCTCGGCATGAATAACGAAGCGGGATGGAGTTCTTTGTGTATGATAAGCAAGGGAAAAGACATGACAGGGGAACCACAGCCACGACTATGATCATTGCGTCCGTGACACGGCTCGATGGCCAGAGTCATACCTGCGACATCATCTGTCGTACTCTTGACACCCCCTCGACGGCTTGAAGTGAAAGACAGTGTCGCGCCTGCGACCTCGCGATGATGAAACGACTTTATTTGAGAATCGCCCAGGGTCATGCCTGGGACGACCAGAGTCGTGGCCGTTACAAGCCAATGTTCACGCCCGTGACCCCCATGAAAACCTCTTTGTGTTCAAATTCATGAAGGTTGTCACGTTTCTGACATTTTGTGTCGCGCATGCGGCGATTCTAGGAATGTTGGATTTTATGTCCAACTTCCCCCTTTTGTTTACCTCCTTTTTTGTAATTCCCTTTGTATCCCCTCCCTCATATATACATGTAAAACTCCTCCATTAGAAATAGTTTTTGAAGCTCATAGGTTGTATCAACAAAATCCTCCCCACTTGGGAGATTGTAATTGACGGTTTTTAAACCCTAATTCAATGAAAGTTAATCATTTTGTGGAAATCCTTTTTTATTTCTCTTTCTTTGTGAGTGGGTGTTCTTCCTTCTCTCTTTGGTGAGATTTCTTAGGTGTTTTAAGACTCTTTGCTTGTGGAAGACCCATGTGCCAGTGATTGAACATCTTAGTTCAATTTGGTGAGTATTAAATCTTTAGAATTGCTCATATCCTTTAAATTCATGTTATAGTTATTTTTATACAAAGCCCCAAAAAAAGTTCTTGCTTGTATGAGTTATGTGGGTGGATTTCCACCATCCACATGAATTTGTGTTGACTCTAGGTCCGAACTCTCCATCTGGTATCAGAGCTCAGAAGAGAACTCATAGTTTTGTTGGAGATTTCTTGTTTGTTCCCAGAATTATTCTTTTTGTTTTTTTGGTGTTGATTTTGGGTGTTCTTGGTGTTATTGATATTGTAGGGAAATTTAGGTATCCTTATTCCCTGTGTTCTTCGATTGTTGTTAGGTGTTGTTATTACTCTTGATTGTGGTTGAAATATTTGAGGTGTTTGGTTGTGTTGAAGTTGAAATTGTTGGATTTTGTTGAGTTTGGATGTTGTGCTAGTGGTTGTTGGTGCTGGTAATTGTAAGCCTATCCGGGTTTGTTCTTCGTTGTACATTTCACTTACCGGTTTCACCCTATCTTCCCCTACAAATTAGACTCACAAAACTCCTCAAATTTCCGAGCCACAAAAAACCCAAACCTCCATCCGGACAAATTATGCATCCCACAAGAAACCCCAAGCTCCATAAATGGTCTGAATGCATGTCATATGCTTCACGCAAACTCGATTTTCTTTCCCATCCTATTTCCCAAACCCAATCTTCCCTCGAGATGTCTATTCAACATCTCAAAGAACAAACACAAAGGGTGCAATGCCAAATGGGTGACCTACTCCGCACCGTGAACACGATGCAACTTGAATCCTTGAGAAGGGTTAGTAGTCTCCGCGATCAGAGAAGGGGAAAGAAGGCTCATTCATGGTCTTCTAAAAAGGGAAGTAATCACTCTCGGAGTGTGACTTCTTTGAAGGGAAGTCGATCTCCCAAGCTACCCAAACCATCCTTAGAAGCTCAAATGGAAACGGAATATCTTTAGAAGCTCAAGGGTAGAAAGTGCTTCTAGTGCCGAGCTTATGGTCATTACCAAGCTCAATGCCCTATAAAGGTGGTAACCACACTGAAGGTTTCAAGGGCCGATTGAGGTGCATGCACAAGAAGGGGAGGGCTCGACTCCAAGGCGATCCTTTATTATGATCAAGGATTCCCGGGACGACTCTCAATGGGAGACCATCTTTCAAACTAGGTACACCATCAACCGGAACATGTGCTAGCTAATCATCAACAGCGGGAGTTGCACCAACTTAGCCTCTAATATCATGGTGGAGAAGCTTCAATTGTCGATCTTGACTCATCTCCAACCGTATAGCTTGCAAGGGCTAAATCATGAAAAATCAACTGGAGGTGACTCAACAACCCTTGATCTCTTTCTCCGTTTCTCATTTCCAAGATAGTGTTCTTCATGATGGGAGAAAAGAAGATCAACCTCGCTCCTTTACCCCCGTCCCTAACTGATACACAACAAACTAGGGTTGGAAGTGAGAAGAGAAACCTCTGTGAGAGTGAGAAACACAGGATGAAAGCTCTCTTAGCAAAGGGAACCCACATCGGTATTTACATTTGTGAAGAAGCGGTCCTAGTGAGGTTGAGCGATCCTTAGCTCAACAAAACTTTCCAACCTCTCTCCTTTATCCCTCACCCTTACCCAAAACTCCTACCAAGCTCTGCAATATGTTTGAAAGTGACAAGCCGTGTTCGGAAACTTCCGAGTCCACCCATAGAGTTGTGTTGCTTGTTGGCGCATCCATGACTACTCATCTGAGTTCGATTCCTTCCACATCGGAAATGAATGAGGAAAAGGTGATCCTCACTAGCCATGACCTCGATCTCCCGTGTGATGTTGTCCCTGTTGCACTCAACAAGTTGATGAGTGAGAGACGTGTGCGGTCCTTTATCATAGTGAACCAGCCCGTCCTTCCTTCCAAAATTAGTACACCTACATGAGAGGTGGGTCGATGAGAGTCACCTTACTTCAGATGATGGAGTACTTTTGGCTTCGCACAGGGAAACGAATGTTTTTGAACTTCTAAGAATTAAGTTCAACTCTTTTTCAAGAAGAGGAGTATGGAGTATATTAGGTCCGACCTGATTTTGGTCTACCTATGGTTACCGGTTCGTTTAAGTCCATCCTCATCTCTCCACGGTTCAAATTCGGCCACATGATCCATTTAGAAGTGGATCCGGGCATCTAAAGGGCCTTTTTGGGCCATAATTCGGGGTGATGTTCAATTCAAGGAAGACCCCGGGCCATAGGTCGTGGTTTTGGATCCTTATCGAAGTCCATCTCAAGTCTTCTAAGGGGACTCGAGATTCTCGACATGAATAATGAGGCAGGATAAAGTTCGTTGTGTAAGACAAGCAAGGAAGAAGACGTAACACCAGGGGAGTCACAGCCGCGACCATGTTCGTCGCGCCCATGACAAGACTTGATGGCCAAAGTCACGCCCGTGCTCATGACACCTCCACTAAGCGCTTGAAGTGAAAAACAGCGTTCGTGCCCGTGACATGCTGTGTTACGCCTATGACCCCACGACAAGGAGGCGACTTTGTTTGAGAATCGCCTAGGGTCACGCTCGTGACCACCTATGTCGCGGCCATAACCAACGCACGATACCGCCCGCGACCCTATAGGTCATACCTGTGACCCCCATGACAACCTCTTTTGGTTCAACTTCCCCAAGGTTGTCTCGCTCGTGACATTTTGTGTCGCACCCGCCCCGGTTCTTGGAATGTCAAGTTATAAGTTCGACATTCCCCCTTTTGTTTCCCTCCTTCTGATGTAAGTTTCTTTGTATCCCCTCCCTCATATATATACATGTAAAACCCCTCCATTAGAAATAGTTTTTGAAGCTCATAGGTTATATCCACAAAATCATCTCCACTTGGGAGATAGTAATTGAGGGTTTTCAAACCCTAATTCAATGAAAGTTAATCCTTTTGTGGAATTACTTGTTGATTTCTATTTGTTTATGAGTGGGAGTTCTTCCTTCTCTCTTTGGTGAGATATATTGGGTGTTTCAAGACTCTTTGCTTGTGGAAGACCCTTATGCAAGTGACTAAACATCTTAGTTCAATTTGGTGAGTATTCAATCTTTAGAATTGTGCATATCCTTTCAATTCATGTTGTAGTTCTTGTTTCTCAACAAAATCCCAAAACCCTAAAAATAGTTCTTGCTTGTATGAGTTCTATAGGTGGATTTCCATCATCCACATGAATTTGTGCAGACTTTAGGTTTGAACTCTCCACGTTCGAAGACTTTTCACCCTTGAGCAAGGGAAGAGAAGCATTGTTGAGTATATTCAGGAATTTGAGCAACTGTTCATCAAGAGTGAGCTTCAAGAACCTCTCAAACAAACTATGATGAGGTTTTTGAATGATTTGTCTTCAAGAAGGTCGAGATACAACCGTACCACTCTTTGAATGAGTTGTATAAAATCTCTATCAAAATTGAAAGAAGGAGGAAGGAGAAGGCTAGTGTTAGGCCTTTCAACCGTCCATTTTTTCCTCTTCCAAGCTCGAATCCCATGGCTACACCTAGGTAGCAAGACACTCCTCGATCAACTCCACCGCCACATAGACTTGATAAGGGAAAAGGGATTTCTAATATCCTTCACCGACGACCTTGCCAAAAAAGATGGAAGGGAAGAAGTGTTTGATATGTTAAGGATATGGACTTCCAGTCCCTTAGGTGGCATCACACGGATAATCGTTAAGTTGTAATTTTCCAGGGTCAACACATGTGACATCATTGTATTTGACGAAATTTAACTCCATTTAATTTTGGCCAAGTGGGTCCACAGAAGTCTACTTGAAACATGGCGACTTGTAATTGACTAGAGAAAAATTAATTTATTTTCCATATGAAATTTTCTAATTAGTCGACAAGTTTTTGCCTCCTATAAAATATAATTGACCTTAAGTAGTTCAAATCAAAAAAGAAGTTTTTTGGACCAACGTTTGCAATTGGTATCGTTGAGCGATGTAACTCTGTAAAGTTCATGGAGGGTTTTCCATATGGCAACCATAGAAATAATGTTTTCGTATTGGTGGTAAAGTAGAGTTTATGGTTGTAGGGACAATGCTTTGTCATGGTGAGAACCACATATATGAAGCTTTATTTGTCCAATTATAGTGCAAATTGATTAGGAGAAGAAGATTCCCAAGGTTTAGCACAACAAACGACTCATTTGAGTACCCGAGGGAGAAGCTATATATCATGTATCAAAATCTATGCCTAGGAAAGCAAAGAGAGAAAAAGAATTTGGTTTCTATGTGTGCAGAAAAGATCACACAAAGTCCCATGATAAACATCTTGCATCAAAATGCATCTTGAATTATCTATATTTCACATTTTATTAACTTTTAATAATATTTTCTCTAATAATTATGTATGTTTATCAACTGCAAGAGTATAATACTTATTTGCTAGGTCCAGAAAATATAAATAATAGCTAATTTTATCAATCATAGTAAAAAAATGCACATTTTATACATAGTTTTATATTTATGAAAAAATACAAATAAATAAATATTTTTATATTATTTATAGGTTATAATAACCCTCAAAGTAATGAAACATACCTTTATAATGATTTAAATATATTTCTATTTAATTTTATGAGTGATTTAGGTGAGATGTAAGATGGTTAAGAACCATCTTGAGGCAAGATGTTTATCATTTTCGTTATGAGAAATGGCAAGAAATAATTATGGTAATAAAAATTTGGAAAGATGAAGATATTTCAGGATGATCTAATCAAGTTAATTGATTCTGTAAAAAAAAATTAAAACAACTAAATTTATCACAACATAAACATAAATTAAGAGAACAAAAAAACACTAAAAAAGACTTTTTTTTTGGGGGGGGGGGGGGAGTATGTGCCTGGCCCACAACCCACGCCATGTTCGGATCAAATGGACAGCCAGGCGGAGTGCACGCATATGGCATCCTAAGATACTTTCACCCGTTTTAAACCGTACCTCCTAGCTACTCTACAACATCAAGGATCAAGATTGAGATATAAAATCTTTTTAAAAATCAGTGTTCTCCAGTTCCATGTGAGACAACCAGAATATAGAGATAATAAGCATACATTCCTTTGGTTTGTTATTTTTTCGACAATAAGTACCTAACATTTGAGTTAAATTATCAACAAAACTACTTTGAAGTAGTAATGACAAACAAAACCAAAGAATGATGATTACTTAAATAGATGTTACACTTTATGTAAAATTTTAAACATTAACAAGTTGATGAATATTCATAGGAAGACAAACATCAGAACCATGGATGCAGTGAGCAGCGATAAGAGAGCTTATGGTTTCTGTAGGATGATAACCATCGTAAAAATATCGTGTGTTTGGATCCTTACATGGCTTCAACCCTGGTATGCATGATAATGTGCCATTTCCCCATGTTTTGCAGCATGGATTCCTAACATCGCTTATCCCTACACATTGATTCCATAAACATCATGCCAATACATAAAATGTTATCTTTTCTTAACTTATAACCTTTCTAATTAATGGACCAAATGTTAAATATAACTGTTGTCTTTCCACTAGTTTACTTCTCAATAGCAAAAACAAACTTCTTTAATTACAAAAGAAGAAAACATTCTCAATTTGATGTCAAAATTCAAATTCAGACTTATCAAATTTCAAAAAGAACAAAATCATGCAAGTTTGAATGTTAAACTTACAAATAACATTTTCACCAAGTAGTCCCATTAAATAAGTATTTCGCACCTCAAATCTTTTTATTTTTAACCAGGTGAAATAGGTTCGCTTGCTAATGGATTCCTATCTTAAAGAAAATCACGACAAAGTTTTACATGCTTGGAGATAAGAGTAAGTACCAAATCGCCAATCACACAATCCCACAATTTCCACACACATGCAGATTTTATGTTTCTACCAAGGATAGAATTAACTTTGGTGGGAAAATTATAAGGTCGGTCGGGGTAGTTGCCTAAACTCTTAACCCTAAAACCTTGAACCATAAACTCAAACTATGTAAAACTAGCATTAGGTAGGACTAACACTGACACGGGTTAATTAGCAACTAAACCAGACAATTAAACCTTTTCGTGCATCCTGAACCAAGTAAGAGGGTCAAGTCCTTTTGGCTAACGTATGAATTAATTAGACAGATTTATTGTTAACTTTCTAGGAAAGTAGTTTTGACATACCGTATTTAGTAGGGTTAAGAATAACATCATAACCGAGCCAATAAGCATGGCCAAGTATAAAGTGTGAGCCTGGAAGAGTAAGCATCAACTTGTTGAGCATCAAAGCAAGGTGGTGATTGAAAATTGAGGCCATCTCATTCTTCTTCTCGTCACAGTTTTCACCATCATTGACACGCCTTATGACAACCGATGGAATGCAGCCAATGGGACCAAGCTCAGACACCACTATCTTCCTTGCTCCTAACCTGTAAACCTTCTGCATATATGCCAATGCTACATAATTCACAATCTATACAACAACACGGAATATATATGCTACCGGGGTATTAACATTCTGAACCCTTGGTTTTCAACTTTAACATTTTGTACCCCTAAAGTTTGTAAGTTGAATAAAAAAAGGACCTTAAAGTTTGTGGACTGAAGAAAAAGGCCCCTGTCTCATATTTTATTTTCCTCCCATGTTTGAATTTATCTCCCGATTGACGTCAAACTTTAGGACTATGGTTAAAACTAATATTGAAGCTATAATACACCTCTCTTATTCGTGTCGATGCTACTTAGACCCCTGAGTACGTGGTTTTATGTAACTCCAACATGAATAAAAGAGGTCTATTATAACTTTAATATCGGTTTTAACCTTAGTTTTGAAGTTTGATGACAATCGGAAGAGAAATTCAAACCTGGAAAGAAAAAGAAAAACGGGAAACGAGCTTTGTTTTCACCTCACAAACTTTAGGGTCCTTTTTTTCAGCCTACAAACTTTAGGGTCAAAAAAGTTAAAGTTGAAAACTAAGGGTTTAGAATGCAAATACCCCTAATATTCGGGGTCCAAAATGCAAAAGACCCCATCTTCTACAATATGGGATAACAACAAAAATCTTGATTATCAAATGTTGATTATTACCTTTTTTAACTTCACACCATTTTTTAACTTCGGTAAATATGTACTTATGTATACCATCTGGAAATTTTTAATTAATAATATTTTTTAAAAAAACAAAGCTTTTAGAACTAGTGAAATTTGATGATCAAATTATAAGCCTATCCGGTATCGGTTAACAACACTTCATAGCCAATATCTGAAAGTTTGTTTAAGAACAATTTTCAAAAATCTTGGGGATAAATATAAGTGTAAAAGAAATATTTAATATAAATATCAAGAACTAGTTACAGCAAATTAAGACTTTATTTCAAGTAATTGATGTCAAGGAGTTGAGATAATTGATTATTAAGAAGAATAGGGATTGACTTATAATTGTTGTTGTGGTGCATAAGACTTCTAAAGGACAAATGAAGCAGTATAATATACCTGTAACTGTTGTGATAATTTGTCAAGGAGGAGTTGGGCAAATTGTTGAGGGTTATAAAGTTTGTCCACTAAACCAGAAAGGAGGCCAAAGTATCCTGACAAGTAGTCATTGCTTCCAATTGCAACAATGAATATAGACTTGGCCAAGTGTTGAGAAACCTGTTTGTGATCCTTTAACTTTGATGCCAACTTTGTTTTCACTGTTTCTTCAAATAGTTTTACTTGTGCCTCCAAATTTAAGCATAATCCCTTCAAATCAAATTTCATGCATCATCAATATATATGTATCGATGATTTATTTTGGTCATCCAATAAATGATCATCACAACTAGCTAGTTAATTTCCAAATGTTTCATTGACCAGTTGATTAAGTAGGTGCCACGTTACACCCATACATAGAAATACAATACGATAAAAAAGCCTGTTACGGTTTGATTTCTAATTTGTTCATTTGCTTCAGCAGGTAATACACATAGCATAACATGTTATTCATCGGGTTTTTTTTTTGTATTTTAGACCCTGAAGTATAGGGGTATTTATTTTCTGGTCTCACGGTTTTCATTGTTTATTTTTTGGACCCTAAAGTTTATAGATTGAATAAAAAATGACCTTATATTTTGTAGGTTAAAAAAAAGCACGTGTACTATTTTTCTTTTTCTTCATATGTTTGAATTTATCTCCAGATTAGCGTCAAACTCAGGACTAAGGTTAAAACTACTCCCTTCGTTCCATATTAACTGTCGTCTTTGGAAATTGTGCAGTCAAACTCCAAAAATTTTAACCATAAATTTCTCAAATATATACAATGAATTGCTATATAAAATTACTATCATTATATTCGTAACGAAAAATACTATCACACAAGTATAATATTGCAATTGTTAATAACATATTATGCAAAAAATTATCAAACAAAGAGTGATATTGGAGACCGTGAAAGTCAAAATTATGACAGTTAATATGGAACGGAGGGAGTAATATTAAAGTTGTAATACACCTCTCTCATTCATGTCGGAACTACTTAGACCCTGGATATTTCAGGGTCTAATTAGTTCCGACATGAATAAGAGAGGTGTATAATAGCTTCAATATCAGTTTTTAACCTTACTCCTGAAGTTTGGCGCTAATGGAGATAAATTCAAACGTGAGAAGAAAAAGAAAAACAGTACATAGGTCTTTTTTTATTCAACCCATAAACTTTAGGGTCCAAAAAATAAACAATGAAAACCATAAGACCAGAAAATAAATACCCCTATACTTCAGAGTCCTAAATGCAAAAAACCCATTATTCATCTGCTTAACATATTGTATATTCATCAATTATGGCCAATCTCTCCGTAAACAATAATATATACAAAATAATGTTTTATACATATGCTTTAAACATGTACTATTTGACTAACAAGATCTGATATGTGAGATGATCAATGTTATTTGGACATGGGGCCCCGGTGTCCAAATTGGCGTCCTTAAAAATTTCGGACACGGAGACCCGTGTCCAAAATGTGTCTATGGCAAAAAGAAAGTTATATGTTTGTGTCTATATATATATATATATATATATAGGGAATTGATATAATGAGAAGAATGATTTTGTGAGAAGAAAAGCATAGCAAATCATAACCATTGGTTCCAAGATCAAGAGTGGATATTAATCTTGCTTTTTCTTTTTTTTTTTTTGGTTGGGAAAATGTGACTAATAAATGCTGCAACCTTTTTCTTTTTTTTTTGTTGGCTGGGAAAAAGAGAACAATTAATGCAGTGTGATTTCCAATGACATGCTAATTAATTCGCAACTCTAAAAAACTCAGATTGAACATCAACTATTCCCAGAATGAACATCAACTATACCCAGAATGAACATCAACTTTACAATAAATGAACGTCAACCATACCATAAATGAACACCACATATACCCAGAATGAACATCAACTATACCATAAACGAACGTATAGTATAGTGACGTTCGTTTATGGTATAGTTGATGTTCATTCTGGGTATATGTGGTGTTCATTTATGGTAAAGTTGATGTTCATTCTGGGTATAGTTGATGCTCATTCTGAGTTCTATAGAACTGCGAATTAATTAGCATGTCATTGGAAATCACACTACATTAATTGCTCTCTTTATCCCAGCCAACAAAAAAAAAAGAAAAAGGTTGTAGCATTTATTATTCACATTTTTCCAACAAAAAATATAAAGAAAAAGGGAAGATTAATACCCACCCTTGATCTTGGAACCAATGATTATGATTTGCTATGCTTTTCTTCTCACAAAATCTTTCTTCTCATTATATCAATTCCCATATATATATATATATAGGAAAATTGGATTCTAATAATCCCTACTTTCACCAATTGGACAATGGTGGACCGTACTTTCACTTTGTATTTTGGTGGTCCAAAAAAAAAATTGGATTGTAGTGGGATATTTTCAAGGGAATCATAGATTTTGTATTGCATTTGATTCAAAACTTAGTATAACACTTTACAATGATTGTTAATGAATTTACAACGTTTTTCCCAATTTGTTTTCAATTTTTTACTATTTATTACGATTTTTTCACTTTTATTATCTTTAAAAAATCATAATAATTATTCGGAGTCTCAAAAAAATAATTTTAAAAATGTTTTAGAAACTACAATTCATTAACTTTCTAGGGGCAGGAACGAAAATAACAAAAACAATATAGTGTAGGAATGAAAAAAAATAAGAAGAATGTGGAGGTGAATTTGGTACCACTACAATCCAATTTTTTTTTTTGGACCACCAAAATACAAAGTGAAAGTACGATCCACCATTGTCCAATTGGTGAAAGTAGGGATTATTAGAATCCAATTATCCTATATATATATATATATATATATATATATATATATATATATATATATATATATATAGAGAGAGAGAGAGAGAGAGAGAGAGAGAGAGAGAGAGAGAGAGAGAGAGAGAGAGAGAGAGAGAGAGAGAGAGGATTTTAATAATGCTTACTTTTGCAAATTGGATGGCAATAATATCGACTTTCAATTGTATTCTGGTGGTCCAAAAAAATAATATTGTATTGTAGTGGTACTAAATCCATCACCACATTCTTTTTATTTTTTTCATGCCTACCCCATATTATTTTTGTTTTTTTCGTTCCTGCCCCCAGATAGGTAATGAAGTGTAGTTGCCAAAACATTTTTTAAATTATTTTTTTGAGATTTCGAGCAATTATTATGATTTTTTAAAAGGAATAAAATTGAAAAAATCATAAAAAAAATAGAGAAAAATTGGGAGAAATGCTATAAATTCATTAAAAATCGTGGTAAAGTATTATACAAAGTTTTGAATCAAATGCAACACAAAATCTATGATATTTAGGGTATACTCTCGATTATATCTCACTACAATACAATTTTATTTTTTTGGACCACCAGAATGCAAATTGAAAGTATGGATTATTATCATCCAATTTGCAAAAAAAAGGGATTATTAGAATCCAATTTCCCTATATATATATATAGAACGTAAGGTAAATAGAGAAGAGAAAGAATAAAAAGTGGCATACAGTTTGAGCACCAGTAAGGGGCAAGATACCACAGGATGCAGATGCGTAATTATAACCGGTCAACGAATCCGAACTTGGTAGGCTTACGTATGGTGGAGGATATGGTAACCCCAGATATTCAGCTGCATGTTCACCAGAAATCACCATGTAGCATCAATATAAAGTGTATAAAAATATTAATTAGAACTCAGAAATATATGGTTTAACCCCATGTTCAACTTTTGATTTGGTGAACAAGAAGACACCGAGTTAAGTTTTAAGTCCAAAATTTATATTTAAACTTTTTTACTCTATTCTATCATATTATAAAATTTCAATTCAAATAATTAAATTTGAATTTTATTTTAAACTTTCATTTAGCTTTAGCAGCAACAAATGTTGATATACGTTGTTATATTTATTATTAGATAAAAGTCGATTTCCTTTTTTTATGAAAAAATAATATTTTTCCAACCTTTTATATACCAAACACTAAAAAAATTCCAAAACATTTTCCCCACTACAAAATACACCTTAATATTTCTGTCATGGTTAGTGTGGAGTTGTAATTTGACTCGGTGGTTGTGGGGTAAATTGTGACTGGTATGCTTTGCATCATGGGAAATGCTCGGTACGTACTACTAGCAAGGATTCACGAAGCACATTGCTCATTAATCACTTGTGGGACGTGGGATTCAACTCAAAACAGGAAAACACAACCAAAATGATAAACATCTTGCTGCAAGATGGTTAAAATCACTCACAAAATTAAATATAAGTATATTTAAATCATTATAAATGTATGTTTCATTACTTTGAGGGTTATTATAACCTAAAAACAATATAAAAATATTTATTTATTTATATTTTTTCATAAATATAAAACTATACCTAAAATGTGCATTAAATTTTT
Source organism: Portulaca oleracea (assembly GCA_029582165.1). NCBI lineage: Eukaryota > Viridiplantae > Streptophyta > Magnoliopsida > Caryophyllales > Portulacaceae > Portulaca > Portulaca oleracea. Next base: position 3,506,008 of record CM055878.1, on the reverse strand, counting down.
ACTATGATTGATAAAATTAGCTATTGTTTATATTTTTTTGACCTAACAAACAAGTATTATACTCTTGTAGTTGATAAATATACATAATTATTAATGAAAATATTATTAAAAGTTAACAAAATGTGAAATATAGATAATTCAAGATGGTTATTAACCATGTTGAGGCAAGATGTGTATCATGGTCCAAAACACAATATTACTCTATTCGATCATATTTTTTTTCTCAAAAAAATATTGAAGAAGAAATGTAAGATACCTATAAAATCAGCAAAAGTTTTGGCATTGGTGAATCTTCCAGTAGGGCCGTACGGGAAGTTGATGCCGTAAGGATAGTAATTAGCCTTTGCAAAGGTAGGGAGCCAGTTGTTGTTTCCACTGTCTAACAGTGAATCTCCAAACACATACAGTGCCGGAGCAAGTGTTGGCAGCCTCCTTGATGCCTGTGCCTGTGAATCATCTGCCAAGCTCAATATTTTTTCACCCACAACAAAATGAGACAAAACCAACCCTAGAACAACCAGCATTTTCTTCAAAATTAACAAATACAAAATAATCAATTTCCAGGTTTCTTTGACGACCACTATCTCCCAGCTCCTATTATATATATGGGGTCACACGGAGTATTGCTCTTCACATTTTTTATTAATTTGTTTTAGTTTTTCATGTTCTGACGTTCAATTATCAATGCAATAATCCATTTGACTTTTAAAATCATTTAGAATGATTATAGTTGTTGTTATGCACTCACAGATGCGATTATGCTGACTTTTGGCTCGGTTCTAGTTTATACTTGAGTTTCATTCATTTATTCGGTTTAATTTAATTGTTCACATTTAATTTTAACTAATGTTGTGAAAATATTTTAGTTTTACGGACGTTCCTATGTAATTGATTTAGAATTTCTTTAGAAGAGATGTTACTTGTTAGTAACCAAAAAAAAAAAGTATACGTTTGAATGACTAATTACTACCTCCGTCCCATATTGTTTGTCCATCCAACTATATTTGAAAGTCCAATAGTCATGGGTAATGGGGTGAAAAATGTGTAATGTATCAGAATTACCCTTACTTTTCTCATGTGAAGAAAAATAAAAAAAAGAAACAAAAGAGTATTTATTAGGGGTATAATAGGAATTACAATTATTGGAATTATAAAATGAACAAATATTTTGGGACAAAAGAGTTAGGTAGATGGACAAACAATTTGGGACTGAGGTAGTAGCTGATTAGAATTAAAATTGAAATAATCAATGAATCCCCCTAAGTTCATGTTTCGAAGTCAAGCATCATGAGGTGATCTAATAATTCTCTTCCGTGCATTGTAATTGGGTTTACTTATTCCTTTCCCTTTTTTTTTTTAGGGGGGGGGGTGATTTGCCAGCTATTCTTTAGAATTATGAAGGAGTTGAATATTATTGTGGGTTGTGCATGCTATAAACAAATTTTTCTGAGTTTCGTACATGGCTTCTGGCATGTGACAAACGGATCATATTCTCTGTCCTATGTTCATCTGTTCGTTCCATGCCATTCTTTACTTTCTGGTGATGGTTATGCTAATGATCTTGCAAGGCGATTTATTGACCAAATTGCATGGATTCTTTCAACCTGCTGCTACATTTGTACCCATAACTCAATATTGTTAAATTTGTTGGATGGAGTACTATTCACCGTATGCAATATGTAATGATTTTGATAATAACAAATGATAAAATTAGTTTTATATATGAGGTTGGAAATTGAATTGTCCCAGTTTGACTAACAAGGTCAAACTTTATAAACTTTGACTGTTAATTTGTAAAATTATATGATGACTTAGTGTATAAAATTATCATTATTAGATTTATGATACAAAATACTTATACCTGAATACATTACTAGTCTTGATGAGATAAAATGCAAAAAATTAATGGTCAAACCATTGTATGAAAGACCACGTAAAATCATACGGGACAAATTATTTGGGACGGATGGAGTATAATACTTATGATGGTCCAACATATTAATTTTAGAATATTTGTTTGGCCCTTGTTATACATATAAATCATATCACACTGCAATATTTAAGTGAGTTATTTTATATGATATCATAATATTTGATTTTGGACAAATTTCTCAAGTATGACTTGATTGATATTATAAGAATATTGGACAAAATGAGATATGCAAAATCAATAAATGTCCAAATACATTGAACCAAATCCTTTATCATTTTGGCAACAATTAATGTTATTTAACTTGATAAATATTGAGCTTAATTATTTGCTACATATTATCTAATATGATATGATCTGATATTATGCACTTGCTTACTTATAATATTCTTTGAATGTCATATCTATTTGATAAGTTGAAATAATTACAAAGGCAGCATAATGTGAGTATCACATCATTTGGATATCAAAATCAAGAGTTGATACACTCCTTTACCCTCTGTTTGTATTAAGGTTATGAGAAGGAATGGGAGGGGAAAGGAAGGCAAATATATTAATTAACTCCCTTTCATTTTGTTTAGGAAAAATAATAGGAAGGGAGGGGAGGGGAACCATTAACCCCTATTCCCTTCCATTAACCTCCTTTTCATTAACCACCAATAAGAGGGTTAATGGAGGGGAGGGGAACTCATTATGTTAAAAAAAAATATAACTTTATTAATATAATAACTACTTCATTTTTCTTCCCTCCCCCTCCTTCTCTCGCTTTTCTAATCCAAACACAACAATTAACCCCTCTTACCTTTCATTCCCCTCTACTTATAATCCAAACAAGATAGAAATAAGTCTCCTCTCTTTTCCTCCCCTCCCCTCCCCTTCCTTTCCCTCTAATACCCTCCCTTCCTCCCCCTCTAATAACCAAATAGACTTTTAACTCCTTGATACTTTGACCTTTTGCACTATAACTATGAGGAGTATTTGACCACTCAGGAGGACAAGACACAATCATAGATCTCACTTGACCTTTATTCTTTCTTACTATTATTGAGTGTGAGATAAAACGAAAATTATATTAAGCTATTGCTTATTGAGCTGAGTTGTTCAGATAGTTATTGTTAGGAGATGATTTAGGAGTTGAGAGATTAACTCCCCCGCACTTAATTGAGAGGTGATATTAAGTGGTGAGATCTTGAGTGTGGAGGAGACTTTATGATTATTAGAAATCCATCCTTATAATTATTTGAGGATAATCGTAGAGTTGAAGAACTCTAGGCGGTAATGTACTCCAAATTGGAGTTCAGATGAACATAATAAACAACTACCATGTCTTGTCTTATTTTAATTTACACTACTTATTTTCCACAATTTACTTAACTTGCCTTATCAAACTTTCAGGGGGAACATTTTATCAATATTTGATTCTTTGACTGAAATATCCAAACCAAGATTCAAGTTCATATGATGTGAATTCAATTTGAATCACAATAAAAATGATGTCTGCCCTTTCTCTTTACTTCTCCAAAGGAAAAAAAATGATAGCTACTTCATTTAATTCTTGTTAGGGGCTGTCATCAGTTATAATTGTTTGTGATAAGTTCCACTAATTTCCAAACTGTTTGGATTAGGGTTATGGAAGGGGAAGGGAAGAGAAGGAATGGGAGGGGAGGGGAAGAGAACGGAGAGGAGAAATATAAATTAACACATATTTATCTTTGTTTGGAAACAAAAATAGGAGGGAGGGAACCGTTCACTCCCTTTACCACTCCATTAGCCTTATTTTCCTTACCCCCAATATGAGGGTTAAAGGAGGAGAAGGTAAGTATTTATGTATTTGAAAAAAGAAAAAAAACTCATTAATAATATAATGAAAAAAAAATTATTACATCTCTTCTCCCCTCCTTTGTCTAATCCAAACATAATAACCCTTGTCAATATCCACTTCCCTCCACTTACAATCTAAATAGGATAATTAAAGTGATCAATGAGAGAACAAGAACTCAAAAAAAAAATAAAATAAAATAGAGCACTACAAGCCCCAACATCATCCATGGTGACAAGTAAAACTCACAACAAATTCCAAACCCTAACAATTTAGCAAATCTGGATCTCAAACACACGAAATCAACAAAAGCTTGACAAGATATGGACAACCTATACAGAATATTCACCAAGGTTGATATTAGAGTTCAAAAGATGCATAAAGGCTTGGCCACAAACACCCATTGAAACTCCATTGAAACTCTCACAAGCTTGAAGAACTGGTGTTAGAAATTGAAAAAAAAAAATTTACCAAATCAGAGAAAAAGTAAACTATTCAAAGTCCTACTTTACCAACATTTACCAAATTCTACTTTTTCTATCTAAACTAACCTAAATTTTCCTGCATAAAAATTTTTTTAAAAGAAAAAAAAAAGGAATGTCATCACCTATACATACTTTTACAGTTTTACTTAAACTACCAAACTTATTCAAACTTACCAAATCTTACTTTACCCAACTTCTACATAAGCAACCATCAAAGCAATAAAGCCTAAGCTAGCACTCGAAAACCTGTCATCATATCATATTGTGGATACCCCATACCTTATAGTTTGCAACTCAACCAACAAAATCTTGTCTATAGTTTGAGTATATGTTGCAACCCTAGGTTGTTACACCTGAACCAGTAATTAAACCAGTTGTCCCAGCAGATCAATTGGTCGAACAGCTTGACTGGGTTGAATCGCTTAGATTGGTTTACCGGTTGAACTGTTCAAAACCATCACAACCAGGTCCTGAGTAGAAAAGTTTTTCATATACTAATTCCTAAAGAACAATTCTAAAGTATGACTAACATAATTGACATTCCAACTACTTGGTATTTCTTTTTTTTTGATATCCCAACTACTTAGGGTCTATTCTTTAGAACATTTAGAAAAGTGCAAATTGTAGGTTGGTGCAAGTTGGTGCAGGATAGCGTATATAAGATAATGCATGTGTAACTTAGCGCAATTTAGGAACGTTTTGGTACTTTTGTAATCATTGTATTAATATTTTAGGAAAATTGGATTCTACTAATCCCTACTTTCAGCTTTTGTATGTTAATAGTCCCTACCCATTTTTTTTTTTTTTGTATTTTGGTGGTTCTAAGAAACGGGAAATTTTATTCTGATAGGACACCATCGAGCCAAGGGGCTAAATATCATGAATTTTGACTTGTGTTACTCCAAAACTTAGCACAACACTTTTTTCATGATTTTTAGTGAATTTACAATATGTTTGTCCCAATTTGTTTTGAGTTGTTTTAAATTTTAATGATTTTTCCTCTTTTATTCCTTAAAAAATCATAATAACTGGTAGTATTCTCAGAAAAATAATTTAAAAATTATTTTTGTAACTACATTTCATAATCTTTCTGGGAGTATGAATGAAAAAAAATAGAAAAATAGAGAGGTAGTTATTGATAATATCATTCTCTAGAACCTACAATGTATCTTTGAAAACCATGTTCGTAATAGTGTTCTCAGAAAATCATGTTCAAAACCAGAATTTCCAGGCGAGTTCGGATCGGGTCTTTCGATCGGGACAAAGATTGATAGGTCTATTCGTAATAGTGCAAAATTGAGAGATATTGTGGGGTTTGAAGATCGATTCTCAACATTTCCGTAGAAGTGAAGGAGCAAAACTCCCCGCAGATTATCATTCAAGCAAGAATCAATTTCATCTCGATTTATTTCTCTTTTTTATAGTTTTTCATGCTTTCTAGTCTAGATTTTATGTGTTTTGTAGTTTAAACATGAGTAGTGAGTAATTATATTAGTTTAAGGGATAAACCCATTTTAGTTGCTTTCATGAATTGAGTTTTGTTGGATTAAACAAGTATTAATATAGTTTGAATGCATTTTATTTAACCTTTGATTATGTATGTCATTGTTTTTTATTGCCCATCAAGAATATGGAATTAGATTATTGAGTGAGGTTTTTGATTGGCGAATCAAGTTTTTGGCGCCGTTGCCAGGGACTTTGTCCCTAGCCGCCACCCAATGAATACCCTTGGATCCACTAGATGATTTTCTTTCTATTTTTTCTGTTTGATCTTCCTTGGTTTTTGTTGTTTTTGTCTCTTGCGAGGTTTCCCATCGTTGTATGCAAAAGGCACTGCTGTTCGTGGTTGATCTGGAGATAGAGAGAACCTTCTGTTCGAGGCGGAAGAGGCAAAGAATAGAGGAAGCAAGAAGGAGACAAGAAAAAGCTCAGGAGAAATCAAAGATTGCCGGAGAAAGACAAACTTTTAGGCAATACGTGACGCCACTTATTGCAAATCAGCCCACCGCCATCAACGTACCGGGAGTGAACGCTAACGACTTTGAATTGAAGAGCTCCCTCATCAACTTGGTAAAGGCCTCACCATTTCATGGCCTTCCCAATGAAGATCCCAACTGGCATCTCCGTATTTTTCGCCAAGCATGTGACACCTTCAAGGTGGATGGGCCACCGAAGGCACCATCAAACTCCGCTTGTTCCTCTTTTTACTTGAGGGGAAGGCATGGGAATGGCTAGATTCTCTACCGGCGACCGTCACTATTACCACATTTGATCAACTTGCTCGTGTATTCTTGGCGATGTATTTTCCGCCTAGCAGGTTGAGGCGTTTGAGGAACCAAATTTTCATGTTCGTTCAAGAGTCGGGAGAGAGCTTCTATGATGCATGGGAGAGGTTCAAAGACCTCTTGAGGCAATGCCCCCAACACGGATTCGAACCTTGGGTGCCGATTTAAGCATTCTACAACGGGATGGATGACAATTTAAGAGCCAACATCTTGGCGGCAGCGAGAGGAAATATTATGAGCTAGACCGTGGATGAGATTCATGCACTCATCGAGCAAATGTCATTGAATAGCTACCAATAGTCAAAGCCTCGTTATGCGCGAACGAGAGGTAAGTATGGGGTAGATGTCATCACTCTTTTATCCACTAAGTTAGATGATATATAACTGAGAAAGTGGAGAAATTGAATGTGAATGCTACCTCTTCCTCTCAAATTCAATGTACATCTTGTCATTTATTTGAGCATGAGACCTTGTTTTGTCTAAGTGGTGTGGCTAATGGAGACCCGACCCAACAAGCCAACTTTGTTGGTAATCCTAACCAAAGGCCTCCCTTTGACCTATCCTCCAATATTTATCACCCCGATTTGAGATTTCACCCTAACTTCTCTTACCGGAATAATAATCAACAAGGAAACCCCGAGGGCAAAGAGCCCCAGCCCTAGGTTTCCAAAGACATCACCAAGGCCAATCCTAATCCCAAAAGCGTACCTTAGAGGCCATGGTAGAAGTTGTCCTTTATTCCCAACAAAGACAGTTTGAGCACCAACAAAAGCAAGATGAGCTTATCAAAGCCTTGGCTACAAGAGTTGACTTTTTGACCTCCCAAAAGCAAATGCTTGAGACTTAATTAGCCAAATAAGCTAGCACCTCTATCCCTCCTTCGGGATCACTTCCTGGTTAGCCCCTCCCTCATCCTAAATCCCAATACAATGCCATCATTTGGAGGAGTGGGACATAATATGAGGGACCTAGCATGCCAAATCCTAAGCATTGGAAGGCTCACTCTCATGGTCTTTCTCTCTCTCAATTTCATCCACCCCCTCACTAGGCTTTTCACTCTAATTTTCAAACCCCCTCCCCCCAATGCTTAGGCATGCTAGGTCCCACATATTGTGTCTCACTCCTTAAAATGATGGAATTGCATTGGGCTTTATGATTAGGGAGGGGCTGACCGGGAAGTGATCTCGAAGGAGGGGTAGAGATGTTAGCTTCGTTGGCTAATTGAGTCTCTAGCATTTGGTTTTGGGAGATCAAAAAGTCAACTCTAGTAGCCAAGGCTTTGATAATCTCATCTTGCCTTTGTTTGGAATGAAGGACAACTTCTACCATGGCCTCTAAGGTAAGCTTTTGGGATTGAGAATTGCCTTGGTGAGGTCTTTAGAAACTTGGGGTTGGGGCTCTTTATTCTTGGGGTTGTACTTGTTGATTATTATTATTCCGGTAAGAGAAGTTAGGGTGAAATCTCAAACCAGGGTGATAAACATTGGAGGATAGGTCAAAGGGAGGCCGTTGGTTAGGATTACCAACAAAGTTGACTTGTTGGGTGAGGTCTCCATTAGCCACACAACTAGGACAAAACAAGGTATCATGCTCAAATTAGTGACAAGATGTACATTGAATTTGAGAGGGAGGGGTAACATTCACATTCAATTACTCCACTTTCTCAGTTATAGCATTTAATGTATCATGCTCAAATCAGTGACAAGATGTACATTGAATTTGAGGGGGAGGGGTAACATTCACATTCAATTACTCCACTTTCTCAGTTATAGCATTTAATGTATCATGCTCAAATTAGTGACAAGATGTACATTGAATTTAAGGAGGAGGGGTAACATTCACATTCAATTACTCCACTTTCTTAGTTATAGCATTTAATGTAGCGGATAAAAGAGTGATAGCGTCTACCTCATACTTAATTACCTCTCGTTCGCTCGAAACGGGGCTTTGGCTATTGGTAGCTATTCAATAACATTTGCTTGATAAGTGCATGAAGCTCGTCCACGATATCGCTCATAATATTTCCTCCAGCTGCCGCCAAGATGTTGGCTCTTAAATTGTCATCCACCCTATTATAGATCGCTTGAATCGGCACCCAAGGTTCGAATCCATGTTGGGGGAATTGCCTCAAGAGGTCTTTCAACATTCTCCCATGCATGAATCATAGAAGCTCTATCCCAACTCTTGAACGAACGTGAAAAATTGGTTCCTCAAACTCGTCAACTTGTTAGGGGGAAAATACTTCGCCAGGAATGCACTAGCAAGTTGATCGAATGTGGTAATGGTGTCGGTCCCCGCTAGGGAATCTAGCCATTCCCATGCCTTTCCCTCCAGCAAAAAGGAGAACAAGCGAAGTTTGATGGCGTCTTCGGTGGCCCCATTCGTCTTGAAGGTGTCACATGCTTGGCGAACAATGCGAAGATGTCAGTTGAGGTCTTCATTAGGAAGGCCATGAAATGGTGAGGCCTTCACCAAGTTGATGAGGGAGCTCTTCAAATCGAAGTCGTTTGCATTCACTCCTGGTGCGTTGATGGCGGTGGGTTGATTTGCAACTGGTGGCATCACGTATTGCCCAAAAGTTCGTCTTTCTCCGACCATCTTCGATTTCTCCTTGGCTTCTTCTTGTCTTCTTCTTACTTCCTCTATTCTTCGCCTCTTTCGCCTCGAACTGAAGGTCCTCTCTATCTCCGGATCAAACACGAACAGCGGTGCCTTTTGCATACACCGATGGGAAACCTCGTAAGAGACAAAAACAACCAAAACCAAGGAAGATCAAACAGGAAAAATAAAAAGAAAATAATCTAGTCGATCTAAGGATATTCGTTTGGAGGCAGCTAGGGACAAAGTCCCGACAACGGCGCCGAAAACTTGATATGCCGCAAGTGCACGAGTGTACGTGTAGGTAGGTATCAAGGTCGTTCCCACATGGACTTTGCTAAACTACACACCGAACTAGCCTCTTATGTAATCACTGAATCGATCAGGTTTTGATTTGGATTATTGTAAAACTACTTCTATTTACTACTAATAGCAAAACAAGCAACTATTCACACAAATAACGAGATTAATTAATAGGAAAAAAATGTTCAGAGGATAAACCTAAGTAACTCTATGAAATAATCAAGTGGATTGAACATGGAAGTCACTATGTTGGTACATTTTAGGTTCGATAATCGCATAATGTCTTTCGTAGCGAGCTTTTGGCAATGAAACGAATTGATTAGTAAAATTAATCACCTACTTTCGTGGTTATTTAAATATTAACTAAGTTTAAGGTCGAATTATCAATGACCCCTAATTACAAAATCCTTTATATCTAGTTTATGTCATAATCAGTTTAATCCTAAGGTTTCCGATTATTGAATTTATACTTTCATTACTTCATTCAATATTCTAATTCCATATTCTTGATAGTTAATCAAAAACAATGACGTACATAATCAAAGTTAAATAAAATGCATTCAAACTATATTAATACTTGTTTAATCCAACAAAACTCAATTCATTAAAGTAACTAAAATGGGTTTATCCCTTAAACTAATAAAACTACCCACTACTCATGTTCAAGTTAAACTAGAAAACACTTAAAAATCTATACTAGAAAGCATGAAATAGTATAAGAAAGAGAAATAAACCGAGATGGAAATCGATCCTTGCTTGGATGATAATCCGCGGGGACTTTTACTCCTCCATATCTCTCAATCTTGCAGTCTTGCGAATGTGGATGGGAATATGGATGAAAGGGATGGTAATGGCAGGCTCGAATGATGAACAAAACAGCCGGAATTGTCATTATATAGTAACTAACGAATTCTCAATGTCTATTACCACACACCCCCATGGTAATAGATTGTTGGGAATAGACCTCTTCTATTCCCATTCTCATTCCCTTCTTTTTTTTAATTACCATCAAACAAACATGGTAATTCTACTCTCCATCTCTCTATTCTCATTCCCAACCCCCTATTCACTCTTACCAAACCGCCTGTAAATGGAATATAGATAGGCGAAGAAGCTTCAACAAATCTTCTTCAGATAAGGCTTGCTTCTCCTCTTCCCCCCCCCCCCCCTTCTTTCACCTTCACATCCGTATTAATGTTGTCCAAGGTTCTAACTCAAGTACTCCATTGTTTCTCTCTCCCTCTTTCTCTCTTCTCCTCTTTCGCGAAAGATGTTTGCATCACTTGAATTTGACTGTAGGCGTTGCTCGTGGTTCCCACGAATCACTCGGTTCAATGTCCGCCATTGAAGAAGCAGCTAGGGTTTTCGATGAGCACTTCTTGACGGTTTTCACTCTCTAGTATTGCGACGACTTCTAGGACTTCTTAAGTGACGATTTTCATCTGATTTTGAAATCCAGTCGATCACTTTCCTCTTGTGGCGATTTGGTGTTGAGATAGGGTCTCTAATTCAACCCTAGTCATTCATTATCCTTGAATTGCGCGGCAGAGCAGTACTAAGGTAGTATTCTAGTTCACTTGTGACTGTAGGAGGCAAAAATTTGTTGACCAATTAAAAAATTACACGGGAAAAAAAATTAAATTTATTTGGCCAATTATTATCCGCCACGTGGTAAATTAATTACGGCGTTCCATTTAATTGAATTTTAAATGAGAATGCATCTTGGCCAATAATATCGTGACACGTGTTAATTATGATGCAGAAAATAATTATTATTTCTTTATTTTAAAATAAAGGAATAATTAATTAATTTGGGCCCAGGCCCAAAGTCGACTCAAACCCTAGGCAACCCTAGGTCTCCAGAGCCTATAAATAGGGTCCTCTCTTTCATTTTCAACACTCCGCAGTCTACCCCTGACGACATTCGGCGTTCTGCACTCCAGAGGCTTCAGAAGATCAAATTGCCAGCAGTCTCCAGCTACTAAGCGCCAAGAATCGAAGTCTGCAAAAGCTCAAGATCGAGCCTTCAAGCCTCTACTGCGTCAAGATCAAGAACTGCTTCAGAGTTCTTCAGCAAAACCTGCAAAGCCTTTAGAAGATCGAATTACAAACGCTCTCCAGCTACCAAGCACCAAGGACCAACGTCGGCTAGTTCAACAACTTCTGTCCTTCACACCAAGGACTGCAGTCGTCTTCCTCGTCTGGTTCATCGATTGAGATTAAGCACTAAGCTCTCGCATCCAAGAACCAGGAGAACTACAACCAACAGTCAACCTTCAAACGGTTAAACTTCGAGCAGACTCCAGCTACCAAGCACTAAGGGGATCAATGCTCTAGACCTTCATCTCAACAACTACTGCAAGAATTCTTCAGCTAAACCTGTGTTCGAGATTGAGATCAAGCGTTTGCGCCCTCGGCTCACCCAAGTTTCAGGAGATCGAATCAGAGGACTACCTTATTATATTTAATACAAAGATTGTACCCGCATACATTCAAATATTAATACAAATTAATTTGTTTCTCAATTTCCTGTCTTTATTTATTTTAGACTAGAAATTTGTGTTTACAAATTTGGCACGCTCAGTGGGACATCTCTGCCTCTCATCTCTTTCTTCAAGAAGTCAAATTCGACCTTCGATTCAAGTGACGTAATGGTCGTCAACATTGAAGGATAGATAGCCGAACTTGAGGCTATGCTAAACAGGCTCGCCAGGGAAAGTGAAGAGAAAGACAAGAAGATCAGCGAACAAAATGAGCAGATCGCAAAACTAATAAAGAAGATAGAGAAATGTCTGTATCAAGACTCCGACGAAGATTCAAACAAAGAAGAATCTAACAAAGAGTCTTCCAAGGGTGATGGCGATGGGGAAGACAAGAAGAGTAACTTAGTTTCAGAATCACTGACTATTGAGCATATTCAAAACTTGGTGGCAAATGCAGTACGGGCTCAACTCGGAGAAAGATCAAACAGGACTCACTTGTACACGAAGCCGTACACGAAGAGGATCAATGCCCTTCAAATGCCGCAAGGATATCAACCCCCAAAGTTCAATCAATTTGATGGGAAAGGTAATCCTAAGTAGCACATCGCTCACTTCATCGAAACTTGTAGCAATGCAGGCACGGAAGGAGATCGGCTAGTGAAACAATTCGTCCGTTCTTTGAAAGGGATCGCATTCGACTGGTATACGAACTTAGAGCCTGAATCTATCAAAAGCTGGGAGGAAATGGAGCAAGAGTTTCTCAACAGGTTCTATTGCGCTCAACGGGTCGTCAGTATGACAGAACTGACAAACACAAAACAGTGGGAGGGCGAGCCAGTCCTTGTCTACATCCATCGTTGGAGGGCTCTTAGTCTTGAATGCAAGGATTGGCTCACCGAAGCTTCAGCTGTCGATATGTGCGCTCAAGGTAGGCACTAGGACTTACTCTACGTCCTCAAGATGGTCAAGCCTAAAACCTTTCAGGAGTTGGCGACCAAGGCACATGATATGGAGATCACCATAGCAAATCGACGGGGAAGGAATTCATCTTCATCCGAACCAAGGAACGGTGCTAGTGGGTATAAGAAGAATGGCAAGTCGCCGAAGACTTCAACAAAGGAGTCCATGGCTATTTCAATGTGTGAACCAGTGAGAATCTCTACTAAACCTAAACCCAAAGAGGAGAAAGTCACTTCTTCGAAAGATGCTGAAAGGAAGCACCCTACACTGAAGGAGCTTCAAGAAAACAAGTACCCATTTCCAGACTCTGACTTGTCAGGAATGCTCGACAACCTGTTAGAGATGGGAGTTATCGAACTTCCACAACCAAAGAGGCTGGAAGAAGCCGGAAGAACCACATACCCAAGATATTGTCGCTATCATAGGGTAGTCAGTCACCCTCTTGAGAAGTGTGTCACACTTAAGGAGCGGATCATGAAGCTAGCTGAGGAAGGACAGATAATATTGGACTTAGATGACAACGTCGAAACCAATTATGTTTCAGCACAGCCGATTCCAGCCAAGAGAAATGAATTCTTAATGATCCAGCTTGGACGTCAAAAACCAATTCCACTTTCTGTACGAGTGCAAACCCCTCAAGATGAACAGGAGCAAGTCTCAAAAGCTTTTGGTGAAGAGGAAGGATGGAGCTCGGTGTCTCGAAGGAAGACTAGGGGGCAAAGTGAAGTCCAAACAACATCGCCTCGTCAAAGTAAGCAACAAAGGAGAAGTAGCAATCGTCAACCTTCGATGGAGAGCAAAAGGCTTGAAGTCATCAAGAAACAAGGAGTGGGTTCAGCTAAGTTGCTCAAGCGAGACCCTCGTCTTCCTGTCACGCTAGAGGAATACTTTTCAAAGGATTCCTTTGGAAAAGTTAACAAAGTAATCGCTGCGAACATGGTCTCCTGCTTCGAGATCGAGGAAAAAGATGACGAGGCAACTGATTATCAGCCTAAGTCAAAGCTCTCCGTGTTCGATAGATTAGGACGGTCAGCTTCCTGCAAACAAGCATCTGTTTTTCAGCGGATAGGGTGTCAAGGGAAGCGCAAAGCCTCAGTCTTTAGTAGGATCAAGGATGGCCCAATATCAAAGCCTTCTTTATTTCTAAGGATCAAATAGACTGAAGAGGTGTCAAACTCACAGCCCCACCAGGAACGAAGTTCTGCATTCAGCCGCCTTGGAGTCATCAACGAAGTTCAAAGCGTCATCCCATCTCGCATGAGGCGGTGTTCAACGTTGGAAGTAAAGACAGAAGGATCCCTTAGAGTGAAGAGACGCACTGTGATATTCACCGGTCATCAAAACAAAAACAACATCGACATGGAGCTTGAGAGAGAGGAGACATTTTCTTCTACTGAAGTCAAAATCTAGGAAAGCAAAGATGTACCTCCTGAACAAGAGCCTAAACTGTTCACCAAAAAAAAAGATTTCATTTTTCAGTTCATTTCATTCCCATCATTGTAATACTCCTGGCCCGCAAGAGTATAAACTGTGTATGGCTAAATTAATAAATAAAATTTTTATTTCTCCATCTTTAAATTTGAACTACGTTTGGCTTAATCCTTATGGTTATTCTATCCCTTAAGGTACGTAGGCAATTTAGGTCTAGACCCAAATACAGTCATACCCAAAGAAAAAAAAATTATCCTAGGTCATCAAATTTTGAAGACTTTCCTGGACAACAAACTTCAAGACTTTCAAGTCAACAAACTTTGAGGACGTACAATTTAGCAAATTCAAGACTCACAAGTCGAAGTTCAAGACTTTCAAGTTAAAGACTCTTAAATCAGCAAAGTTAAAGACTCCCATGTCGGAATTGAAGACTTTCAAGTCAAGGACTCCCAAGTCAATAAAGAAAAAAAGACTCTCAAGTCACCAGATTCACCGACTTCCAAGTCAACAAAATTTAAAGATTTCCAAGTTAAAAAAAATCAAGACTTTCAAATCAACAAACTTCAAGACTCTTAAGTCACCAGGTCCCTTGACTGCCGAGTCAACAACAAGACAAAGACTTCCAAGTCAGTCAAATCTCGCATCAACAAGTCTCCCGACTCCTAAGTCGATAAAATGAAAGACTTACAAGTCACCAAATTCAAATCAACAAAACACAAGGACTCACAAGTCAAGGAAAAAATCATGACTCCCAAGTCAATGAAGTTCGAGATTTCCATGTCAACAATGTATATGACTCCCAAGTCAGCAAATCCAAAGACTTTCAAGTCAACAAACTTCAAGACTCTTAAGTCATCAAACCCACCGACTTCCAAGTCATCAAAAATTGAAGACTTCCAAGTCAGCCAAATTTAAGACTATCTCGTCAAAATCAAATTTTAAAGACTTTTACGTCACCACAATGAAAACTCTCAAGTCAAGAGTGCAAGAAATGGGTCGACTGCCAATTCATTAAGATTGTAGGCTTTCAAGCCACACTCAGGTTTTCCAAGATCTTCATGTCGGTGGTTTGTTTCAAGTCAGCACCATCAATGAAATACTTAGGCTGGTTGGCAACTTCCTTCAAGCATGCAATGTGGGGGCATCGTAATTGTGTCGGCCGACTTCCGCTCCAAGACGATGTCATCATCCTTCAAATCAGCGGCACACTCCTTTGGCTAAGTGGTAGACTTTTTCAAGCTGGCGACATCGACGTCTCATTCAATTCAATAATGGGGGCAAGTTAGCTGTCGATGTCCTTTCTTTCAATTGATGACGCTTGTAGCCGAGAATAGATAAGTTGGCTTATCGTGGATCTTCAGAAGAAAGTCCGACTTACCCATCATGGCTGGACAAAGAATTCAAATTCGCTCTTCATAACACATAGACGATAGAAAATTCAAGAGAAGTAATCTACGGAAGCTGAGGTGGTGCGACGACTCTGTCGACTCAGACTGTACTGTCGTTTTTGAGAGAGTTGTCTACGACAACTCTACATCAGTATGCTGAGGAGTAAACCACGGAAGCTAAGGTGAAGTGGTGACTCTATCGACCCAAACTCTACTTTCGTTTTTTGAGAGAGTTGTCTAGGACAACTCTACGCCAGTAAGTTGAGGAGTATTCCACTTGAGGCCAAACAATGACTCGGTCGACCCAAACAGTCCTGAAGAGAGCAGTCTAGGACTATTTTGCGTCAGTACGCTGAGGAGTGATCCACTTGTGGCAAGATCATGACCTAGTCGACCTGCATACCCAAGAGCGATCTATGATTACTCACACAAGACGCTGAGGAGTGATTCACTTGCAGCGAGACGATGACTTTGTCGACCCATTTCAGTTCTGAAAAGAGACACCTCAAAGATGTTTAATACATCAGAACGTCCTCGAGGAGTAAGCACGATGACAGCTCTGTCGACCCAGGTCAGTTCTGAAAAAAGAAACCTCAAAGATGTCTAATACATTAGGACGTCCCTCAGGAATAAATGCGATGGCGGCTCTGTCGACCCAGACAGTCCTGAAGAGAGTAGTCTAGGACTACTCTACCCCAGTACGCTGAGGAGTAGTCCAAGAAAGCATATATGGCTACACTGTCGACCCAGATAGTTCTAAAGAGAGTAGTTTAGGACTACTCTACGTCAGTACGTTGAGGAGTAGCCCAAGGAAGCGAAATGGCAACACTGTCGACCCAAACAATCCTGAAGAGAATAGTCTAAGACTATTCTACATCAGCACGTTGAGGAGTAAGCAAGACTGTGATGATGACGAAGGACAACTTCAAGCACACAATGACAATTAATCTCAGCTCCCTGTACCGAAAAGATGGCAAAAAAAAAATGAACATGAAAAAGAAAATGTCAAATTACATGAAAAAAATATGATAAAAAAAAAGAAGAAGAAAAGAAAGAAAAAGAAGATATTGTAAAACCTGTGAGTTTGCAGATCCAGGGAGAAGACGAGGAACAACAGATGAATGGAAGAGTCGAGGATGGTGCGTTTATATAGTATCTAATTGGCCAAGTTTCAGGATACTACTAGAATTCTCATTCAAGTCTCCAACTCCATCACCATCACCATCACCATCTCCAACTCAAACTCAAACTCAAACTCCAACTCCAACTCCAACTCCAACTGCCAAATATTTATCTGATGAAATTTCTGATGAAATTTTTATCCAAACTGAAAAGTTATGATAAAAAAAAATTATTGTCCTTAAATATTCGAGACTCAACCCCTTAAAACACCCAAAATTTGTGTTCGCTTCTAACTCTCGAAGGAGGCATCTGTAGGAGGCAAAAATTTGTCGACAAATTAAAAAATTACACGGGAAAATAAATTAAATTTATTTGGCCAATTATTATCCGCCACGTGTTAAATTAATTACGGCGTTCCATTTAATTGAATTTTAAATGAGAATCCATCTTGGCCAATAATATCGTGACACGTGTTAATTATGATGCAGAAAATAACAATTATTTCTTTATTTTAAAATAAATGAATAATTAATTAATTTGGGCCCAGGCCCAAAGTCGACTCAAACCCTATGCAACCCTAGGTCTCCAAAGCCTATAAATAGGGTCCTCTCTTTCATTTTCAACACTCTGCAGTCTAACCCCAACGACATTCGGCATTCTGCACTCCAGAAGCTTCAGAAGATCAAACTGCCAGCAGTCTCCAGCTACCAAGCGCCAAGAATCGAAGTCTGCAAAAGCCCAAGATCGAGTCTTCAAGCCTCTACTGCGTCAAGATCAAGAACTGCTTCAGAGTTCTTCAGCAAAACCTGCAAAGCCTTTAGAAGATCGAATTACAAACGCTCTCCAGCTACCAAGCACCAAGGACCAACGTCGGCTAGTTCAACAACTTCTGTCCTTCACACCAAAGACTGCAGTCGTCTTCCTCGTCTGGTTCATCGATCGAGATTAAGCACTAAGCCCTCGCATCCAAGAACCAAGAGAACTATAACCAACAGTCAACCTTCAGACGGTTAAACTTCGAGCAGACTCCATCTACCTAGCACTAAGGGGATCAACGCTCAAGACCTTCAGCTCAAGAACTACTGCAAGAATTCTTCAGCTAAACCTATGTTCGAGATCGAGATCAAGCGTTCCCGCCCTCCGCTCTCCCAAGTTTCAGGAGATCGAATCAGAGGACTACCTTATTGTATTTAATACAGAGATTGTACCCGCATACATTCAAATATTAATACAAATTAATTTGTTTCTCAATTTCCTGTCTTTATTTATTTTAGACTAGAAATTTGTGTTTACAGTGACCTAATTTTGTTTGAATACAATCTGTTTCGGGGTGAGAAATCGAGCATGCATGTTTGATTGGATTGTGTGGTAAAGCAGTACTAAGGTAGTTTTTCTTAAGTAGATAAATCAATTTGTTTCACTGCATTTTGCACCAATTTGTGTTGGGCGAAAAATTGAATAAGGTTACTGTTTGATTTGGAATGCTTTTGGGAATGAGTAGCTTTTAGTAGCGTGTATGTGTGTTTGATTGGATTAGGTCCAGGGGTTTTGCTGAAGCTATTCTCAAGTAAAATCAATCCATGAAATTTGCACTAGTTTGTTGGCATTCAATTTGTTTTAGGCATTTAAATGACTGATATAATGGTTGATGATATTCAAATGAGAATTCTCCTGTGAGGATAGTATCTCATATAGGATGTTATTGTATTCTTCCAATTTATGGTGTACAAGTATCAGTATCTATAGACTTTGCATTAATTTGTTGGGATTCAATTTGCTTTAGGCATCTAAGCGGCGATTGGAACATAATGATGTCTTAAGATCATGTTCCTACTCAAGGTAAATCAAATGACTAGTCATGTGTGTATACCACCGTTCAATTGTACTATAGGTAATGAAAGATATATCCTAGTTTGAGCTTTTATAATATCAAATAGTTTTAAAATCTTTTGTTAGGGTTTTAATTGATAAGAGCAACTTAATCAGCGGAAGTGAAATATGAAGATGACTACTAGATATCGAGAAAAAATAAGTGCAAGATTAAAGGGGACAAGAATTTAACGTGGAAACCCAAATCGGGAAAAAACCACGGGCGGCACAAGCACAAACGAATCCACTATTAATAGAGAGTACAAAGAACGATCTCCTCCCGAGATCCGACAAAGAGAGTATTACAAAGATCTCAAACACCGAAAGAGATCCACCCGAAAGAGCCACATGCTCTTAGTCAACAAAACCTCTCTCACCATTGGAATATGAAATTTCAGAATATCTGAATACACCTCCTCCCATAGGAGGTGCCCCAAACTTGGCCACACCAAACAAGGCGAACTAGACCCACTATTTATAGGGAAAACTCCCTATAAACCTACCTTGACTCCCACTCCAATTACATTTAGAATCTAATACAAGTAGGAAATCTAACATAATAAGGAAACCTAAATAATATCCTAATACAATTAGGAAACAAATAATTGTGGGATCAAGAGACTAGGTGATTTTAGGACACTTTCCTAACATCTTTGAATCAGAAACTAGTCTTTTTTGTAGGATTGGTACCTTAGATTAGATTATATTAGATTCAGATTTGGAGGTTCACAAGAAACTCATGGTTTAGCCCTTAGAATATGTAACTTGTGGTCACCACTAGTTTTTTATAATGTTATTTTTATTCAATGCTTCCCCATACAACGGAGGCCTGCATAACACATTAGCATCATTGTGTTGTTTAATTCACTAAACAAATTACCTCCTGAATCATAGCAGGTGGATTTCATGATGGTGTTTCAAATCTAGTGGTGGTTTGCTATTATTTTGATACATACTAGGTACATTCCATCACCTATCTATTCTAAGAGAAGAAGGAAGCACTTCATCGACTAAATAAGCTCCTAAATTAATTATCAAAAAATTACTCGGAGGTACCCAATATTTGGGGAAACTATTTTTCGGTATCTTTACTTTTTGGGTTAGTAATTATTTGGTGTTTTTTTCCGGCCATTAATTTTATTAAGTGACCGAAATACCCTCATTCTTCTTCTTCAAGGGTATTTCTTCAAGAAGAGAAGAACAAAGGCATTTTGGTCACTTAATAAAATTAATGGCCGGAAAAGCACCAAATAATTACTAACCCAAAAAGTAAGGGTACCGAAAAATTAGTTTTGAAAAGTTGGGTACCAAAAAAACATTTCACCAAAAATAAGGGTACCTCAGAGTAATTTTTTGATTAATTATTTAGGCGAGTTTGAATGCTGATGTTTGATTCCCATTTTTTTTAATTTTAATAAAATTGGTGTGAGATAACATTTAGGCCCTGTTCTTAATGTGTAAAGGTTGAATGGCCTTAATTATTTAGTCATACATGCTCCTGAATTTATCTAGGTAAGTTTGAATGAATTTAGTCATAGTTTTTAATGAGTAAAGGTTGAATGGCTTTAGTTAAAAGTTTTCTGCCATGTAATTTGATTGTGACTTGGACCTATTTCTAATTTGCATTGTTGTTGCTGATTGCAGTTGTCCGTATATAAATCATTTTTCATCATTACAATGTTACTTTGATTCCCATGTGCAGGATGGTGAAGATTGTCCCACTCGTCAGCTTATATTAGGGTGCCAACACTCCATATTAGTTGTAATGATTTTTATTTGATCTTGTTAGATTATAGGAACGATGTTAGTTTAGTCAGTAAACTTTTGACTTACAATTTGTTTTTATGTTTTGATTGGTCAAGTTAATATGACTATGGATGTTTTTTGGATAAACTTTGATTGTCACTTTGACAAGCTTCTACATTTTGGACATGTAATTTGGATTTTTTGTTGGAGAATAATCATTTGGCTTTCAAGATATATACATATGAATACAATATGTGTGTGTGATTACATGCATGTTCATATATCATGTATCGATGTGTATATGTGAGTACAAGATTATATATATATATATATATATATATATATATATATATATATATATATATATATATATACACACACACACACATAGATTCATATATATTTGCAATAAATTGCTACAACATGGTCGTTGCAAATTCTATTGTCTTAACTTTGGCAACAATAATGTCGATGTGAATGATGTCTTACCGACATTTGCAACCTATTACAACGGCATGATCGTTGCAAAAGTTAGTATCTTTGGCAACAACAATGTCGTTGCAAATATTTGCCACTTATTGCAACAACATGGTCGTTGCTAAAGCTAGTGTCTTTGGCAACAACAACGTTGTTGCGATAAGTAGTCCTATGTATTGCGACAATATTTGTTGTTCCCAGTCATACTAAATGTGACATGCTTGAAAAAGTGAATGGAAATGACAACACATTTGCAACGGCAGAAGTCGTTGCATAAAGAAAGATTTTTGGTAAAAGTCGTTGTGGGTGTTCTTTGCAACGAATTTAGTCGTTGCCAAAAACATTTATGGCAACGACTTTGGGTTTTCTGCAACAACAAACAATGTTGCCAAAAACAAGTTTTTTAGTAGTAAAAGTAGTATTTTGTTGTTTCATCAAGCATATAAAACCCTAATTATGTTACTCCCTCCATTCCTTAATAATTGTCACTTTGAAGTTTTAAGAAGATTTTAAGAAAATAGTATTGAAAATGATAATTGTATTGGAAATGGTAAAAGTAAGAGTTAAATTTCTATTTTAGTTATATAATTGTATTGGGAATTATAAAAGTATAAGGTAAATTTGAAAAAATTGTCATTAATGTTGCATTGGAATTGTGAGGTGACAGATATTGTGGAAAATGGAAATTTGATCAAAGTGACAGATATTGAGGAATGGAGGGAGTATTAGCTAAATTGATGAAAAAATCATGACTTATTAGTAATTATTTCTTATTACTCCTAAGGTTTTCTAATAGTTATGCTATTATGTTATACTTGGGTGGTTTAGTTAGGGTCTGTTTGGTGAGTGAAAGAGGAATGGAATAGCTATGGAATGGGTTCTAATCCCTTTTTTTTTTTTTGGGTGAACATAAACTGGAATGGAATTATAATTCCCCCAGGTTTCTTATTCCTCTCAAATGGGAGGAATTAGAACCCTCCCAAATAGGAAAGGTATCAAATCTATCCCTTTTCATTTATTTTTTTTTTAAATATTAATTGTTGCATTCTTCTCCTTCCTCGACCACTAGTTACAACAATGGTGAGAGAAGAACAGAAGGTTTGTTGTTCTTCCGCAGAGCACAATCGCCAGATTGGAGAGCACGCTGGAGACAATCCTGCCGATGACCTTGTCGGGCCTCCTGGACGCGACGTGGACGGCGATTTGCGTGGCGGCCCACACCGGACTTTATCCTAGCGATTTGGGTGGTTTCCTTCTTTATCTCGGTCGGTTGATGGAAGAAGCCTCCAAAACCCCTTGATCTGACGTGGTTGTGGTTGTTGAAATGTTGAGGTGAAGGGGTGGAAGGAAGAAGCGATGGAGCAGTTGTGGATGTTGAGGGTGGGGACCGGTGGAAGAAGCGATGGAGCAAGTGGGGTTCCAGCGATTATTATTATTATCACTATTGTTATTGTTATCGATGGAGCAAGTGGGGTTCCAGCGATTATTGTTGTTGTTGTTGTTGTTGTTCCATTCCATTCCTTTTTCTCACCAAACACTTTATATTTTGGAATCAAATTTCATTCCCAACCCTCTATATATTAATTCCATGCCCAATCCATTCCTTTTTTCTCTCCAAACATGCCCTTAATAGGAATATTAGGGTGATGATTAATATATATGGGGTTAAATGAATGAGTGAGAACAGATTAGGATGAGTTTATAATTAGTAGGAGTGGAGTTAATTCAAAATTTTTAGTAGGGACCCTAAGGTTTTAAGTTAATAGGAATTCGGATTGGCTTTTGTTAAGTATGGAGGGAGTTATAGTCGTTTTACCATAACAACATAAATCTGGACAATTTACCGTTTTTGCTACTTTTGAACTTGTTAATGTTGGAATTGGATTGCGGAATCAAAACAAAAGTTGTAGATCACTTCTTGAGCTTTCAATAAAGGTCTAGTTTGTTCCATACGATGTCTAGAAGTTGAGTTATGGCTTTTGTAAGAATAGGTACGAATATGTCCGATTTTGGGAAAATAAAAGAACAAGTCTTTTTGGTGAGAAAATATGTAAAACGCCTTATAAATTTTTCCTGGGTTTTTTTTTTTTTTTTTGAGAATTCCCGAGGTTAAGTTGACCCCTAGTGGAGAAAGAAGAATTAGCTTTGAATCCTTGATTCTCTAAAAGTTTCCATCGTTATTATTTATTTTTCCTTAAGTATAGTGAGTGACTTTTCTTAATTAGAAAATCTTTATCGTTTAGGTATGAGTGTAGAGCAGCAGTAGTTGAGCTCAAGTTTAAGAAACGTACACGCGATTCAAGTAATATTTATATCATAACTCCCCTCGCGTGTCCTTTTAACTGTTTTGTGTTTTTTAATGTCCTTATGATACATGCACCCCATTGGGGACCTTATATGAAGTTAAACTATTCTAGTTGCTCAATTTTATGCTGGACTTGTAATTTTATATTATGAGGTAAGGAGAAGAGATCATGATTAACCTTTTGATTTCAAGAGTTCCCTTTGAAATTTGGGTTAAAAACTATATTTGAAAATATTAATTTGATTTTGTTTCTAAGTTAGTAATTATACAAGTGGAAAGGAAAGTTTAACAGCGAGACGGGTATTATCCCCGGGATCAGGATCTGTTCCTGTAGGGATAACGTCCCAAGATCAGGTTGCGCGTGTCTGATGGTTGTACTTGATTTTTATTGCTTCCTCGGGGTAAGATGTGCACATTCAGTCGCCGAAGGTGATATGGAGAGACTTTGAGGGAAGTATCGATCACATTTAGCAATGCACGCAATGGTCTGTTATTGAAAAATTGACCTTCAAAGGTGCAACCTCTAACAGGTCGCCCCCTAATAAATGATGTAATTTAAATGGAAGTTTGGATGTTTAAAATTCTTGAACCACTTGGATTGGAAACTGCTCTTTTAAAAATAGTTTGACTTTCTCCCTTTCCCCAAAATGTTTGAAATTGAATTTCAAATGAAGTATTTTATGGTAGGAGTAAATATTATTGATTTAATTCCATCTCATTTTTTAAAATGTTTTGCTTTCAGGTACTGAGAATATTGAAGATGTCGGGGCACAGTGTGAGGTCGATTTAATTTTATTCCAGTTGTTCTACGAGAATGAGAAGTAATAAGTTGTAATCCAGTTTGACTAGTTTTATTTCCAGTTGTTAGGCTTGGTAATTTGAGACAATTTGTACCTTCTTGTCTTGTATTTCTTTGGAGATATGGCAATAACGCCCGGTTGTTGTTTTCCCGTTGCAAAAACTCGATCTAAAGATTTATTTATTGGGAAATTGGATTCTAATAATACGAACTTTTGGCCATATAAGACTTAATAATACGAACTTTCGATTAGGTTCTGAATAATATGAACTTTAACCCCCTGTTGCCCCCAGTAACACGCCACCAAGTTAAGCTTAACTTAACTCGGTGGAATGCTGACGTGGCGGCGGAGTTATATTGTCTTTGAATTTTGACCTTGCCATGTCATTAGTTGACTTTAAAAAAATGCCAACTCACCCTTTTATTTTTTTTTCCCTTTTATTCTTGAACCCCTTCTCTTTCTCTCTCCTCTCTCTACATTTCCCCCATTTTTTCCAGCAGATGCTCAGCAATGCCCGACCACCACAATCCCAGCTCCTCCTCCGACCATCCCACCCTCCACCTCTGCCCTCCTCCAGCGCCAATTCGTCTCCTCCGCCGCCCACTTCCGAAGAGTCTGAGTCCTCGACATCTTCGGTAAGAATTTGGAGCTCTAAAACTTTCCTTCCCCCCACGGCGGCCATTGATTCCCAGCACCAAGCTCGGTTCCAGATGGCAACTCACTGTCCCTCAGTCAACTCTCACTTGTCACTGGCAGTCCGGAAAGCCGGTAACCGGCAACAGGTGGCCTAAGCAAACCCACCTCTCGAGTCGTGGCCAAGGGACGACCAAAAGCCCTCTACTTCCACTATAAGTACGCATGCACTGGTCCTCCAATTCTCAATTCTAGGGTTTTCGATTTTGCAATTCTTCAATTTAGGGTCGAAATTTGGCTGATTTCATTCAATGATTGTGGGATTTTGCTTGAAATACGGTTACATGACTGAGATAAGTTTCAATTTCAGTGTCTTCGACTGTTCTCTCTCATTAGTCTTTCCCCATTCCCCCTTCAACTCCCGCTCTAATGGTGAATTGTTGACTGTGCCAAGCCATTTTGGTCGTGTCACGGTGTTCATGTCCCATGTTTAAAATTTCAATCTTTCCCCATCCCAAGTATGATGGAACATAATTTTTTGCATAATATGGGTTTGTTTGGCGATTTCTTTCATACATTTGTGGTTTGATACTTGGAATTTTTTGGGTATTCGTTTGATTTGAGTTTCAATCAAAGGAGAGAAGAGGAAGAAGAGCTTTGAATCATATTCTGGGTTGAAGACTAGAAAATTACCGAGTCTGGGTTTGTTTACCGAGTTTGGTGTCATGTTCTGAGCTGGGTTCTCAGTTGTAGAAAGAGAAATGGAGAGAAGAGGAGGAGAAGCCATGGCCATGGCCATGACCATGGCTGTCTGGTGGATCGAAGAAGAGGGGGGAGGAGGGAGAAGGGGGCTGGAGAGAAAAGGGTTAGAGGAGAGAGAAAAAAAAGAAAAAAAAGGAAAAGATGATGTGGATAAATTTTAGATGACATGGCAAAACTAAAAAAGTCAGCACCCTTCCTCCGCCGCCACGTCAACATTCCACCGAGTTAAGTTAAGCTTAACTCGGTGGCATGTTACTGGGGGCAACAGGGGGTCAAAGTTCATATTATTCATAACCTAATCGAAAGTTCGTATTATTAAGTCTTATATGGTCAAAAGTTCGTATTATTAGAATCCAATTTCCCATATTTATTTGAAGTTTTGAATTTTCGAGGCGTTACACCTTTAATCAGAAATCATATTAAAATTTTATTATTATGTGTGTGAGATTTGTCTATCCCTTGAAATCAAAATCAAAATCAGAATAGGATATCAAATCCTCATAATCGAAACATGGATGACCATCCCATAAACAAAATCACACACATGTCACGTGTGCATACTTAACCCCAGAAACATATCAAAACATCCCCTGATCTCTTGATAACTACCTTGCAAGAACAAATCTTGGTCTTTGGTTCGTTAACCACAACCTGCTGCATGTTTCTCTTTGATTATTAGTATCTTATGAATTTCAGACATCAGACTTTAAACAAAACTCAACCCAGTTTTCTAAAACTGACAAAAATAACCCGTTTTAAAAGACTGTCTTATTTTACTTAACTCATAAAACAACTCACAGACATATAAAGCAAACAGTCCAATTTCACATAAAATCTTCTACGGGATGCAAACCTCAAAAAACATATTAAAACCATAAAACATACGAAGAGCACCCCATTGGGATTAGGGCATAAATATTACCTGGATATATTCATTTCACTTCAACAATTACACTTGAGCTCACTAAAACGATGCGATCTTGATCATGCCTAAAAATAGAATAAATTTTAAAATTAATAACATGCTCTCGAAGTTTATACACACTACCTTTTCGCTAACCCCACCTTAGGCACACTACAACGTTCTCATCATTCATGAATTAACATATTTGGACTACGTACACAACACATTTATAACAATAAAACTCATTTATAACAACTTGAAAACTAGCCAGATTACTATACCCGTCTTGCGAAGGCCATAACTTGACTTCGCGACATCCCACAGACATGTTTTCATACTTTATGGAAACCATAGGATGTCTACTAAATATTTTATGTTGACTCTGGGACTCAAAACACACTCAAAGGGTCTTAAACACAGTCAACAATCAAATTGGTCCAGTTTTCACCTAGCTCGGGTAATCTGTCCATAATTCAAGTTATACACCTCAAATTCACGAAAATCTAAATTTCAATTAAAGTTAACATCTAGGTGTACTTCCAAGCCAAAGCATTCGGTTAAAAGCCAAGTATACAATTAATAGTGAATTCTCTAACACGACAATGGTAAACATCCTATAACTCGAACTATACACCTCAGAAACCCAATCTGCAAAATTCCTATTAACATGGGGGTTTTCCAAACCAAACCGTTGGATAAAGAACTAACTAACTAATAAATGTTGGTTTTTTAAACATAGCCCATCGTAACTATCCAACCCGATTAGATTTATCTTTGTATTAATGACCCTAACTCTAATCAACTCAACCAAAAACTTAACTCTTTACATTCAAACATACCACCACACATAATAAATCATCCTATGACTCTAAACACAATGTACCCCACACTTCTCGGTAAGAGGAACCATCCTTCAAAACAATTCTCTCAACTTTACTATAACCTAGTACAAGTGTACAACACTTCATATTATAACTCGACAACCACACTAAATAGGGGTTGATACAAAACCAGGAGAGCTAAAGGAAATACTGTTGTATTGATATCAATGGAAATTAAGACAGAGAAAATGGGAAAATTTAGAGAGAGATTGATATTAAATTTGGCAGATAATCCCCTCTTACAACCATTACCCCAAATATATGGAAACTGTAACGAACTCAAATATGCTGACAAACTCTGAACAGCTGGCACTATCTTATCTAACAAACCTCCAAATTATCTTCACCTCTACTCAACTTCCTTTATTATTTTAGGGCCAATACCATGGGTTTTCACCGCCGGAAAAACAAACAGCTTGGGGGGTTGTTTACGTAGAGAAAGAAAACCGCGAATAGTTTTTATGTTTAGGGTTTAATTTTAGACTAGGGTCTAGTAATAAAGGGCTATTTATAACCTTAATTTTTGTAATTTAAAAAATGAAATAATATAAAATTACCCGGCAGGAAATATTAATATGTACAATAATATTAGGTTTTCAAAATAATTTTAAATAACTAACCCAAGTAATTAATAAATGACCAACGTAACAAAAAGATAAAAGGTCATATTAGTTAGTCACCTAAAATTACCTAAATACCCTTGTTAGTCAAACAACAGTCATATAACTTCTAGCGTCAACATGAGTGGTACCACACCGCAACCTATCACATAAAAGAACGGAGCCAATATTACAATAAACTTAGCAGTGAAAATTTTTAACAATAATCACCATATATGTTATAAAATTTAAAACAAAAACGAAATTCAAAATACTTATTTCTACTTTTATTATATATTAACCCTATCATTTTATAAAATTTCTCTGATAAATCAATTGAACAATCAAAGGTAGAAATAATTTTCCTAGATTAAACAAAGGAAGACAATTTCTTCCTCTAAAAATATTTTTTTTGAAAATTATTTATCACCCTTTTATGTACTAGACATGGAAAAATTTGAAAAACATTTCCGTAGACACATGATAAGTGTATTTTATATATATATGTGATCATGAATTATTTAGAGTTAATTTGGGTGATTTTAGTTATGAATGTGTTATTTTTATACCCGAATTCTCTATATTATGCTTGGTTGGAGTTTGGTATAGTTTTGTAGGAATTTGGAGCAATTTGGATCAAATCAAGCTCAAAATCAAGTTATAGAAGTCCAAGTTGATCACAAAAGATAAGAGAAATCCACCCCAAGGCCCAAACTCAGGCCCAAGAAGACATTAGATGCCGCCTGGCATCAACACGGGTGCTAAAAGATCCAACACGACCCGGTTCAGGTTCTAGAAGGTCCAAAATGGTTCCAGTGACCAACACGGTCCGTGTCCAGGCAACACGACCCGTGTTGAAGGCAGCACGGTCCGTGTTGACCTGGGATCACCCGTGTTGGCCCCGTTTAATGCAAAAATGACGTTTCGGTTGCTCTTAATGCTATATAATTGATGTATCCGGTTGTTTTTGCTGTCATTCATTCTCATTCATCATCATCCTCATCATCATATTCATCCATCCTTTCATCCATATTTCCATCCACATTCATCGATTGTGAAGATAGAGAGATTGGTTGAATTTTGGAAGATCGGTTCTCAAGAATTGGAGAGAAGTGGAGGAGCAAAAGTCCCCGCGGATCAACATTCAAGCAAGGATTGAAATCCAACTCGGTTTATTTCTCTTTCTTATAGTTTTCATGCATTTTGGAATAGAATTTCATATGTTTAGTGAATCGAACATGAGTAGTGAGTAGTTTCATAAGTTTAGGGGACAAACCCTTATTAGTTTCTCTTATGGATTGAGTTTTGTTGGATTGAACAAGTTTGTTTATCTAGTTTGAATGCATTTTATTTATCTTTTGATTGTGTATGTCATTGCTTTTGTTTGCGCACCATTAGCATGGTTATAGATTATTGAGTGAAGGATCGAACGGAGAAATTCGATAATCGGAACCCTTAGGATTAAACTAGTTTATGAAGTGAACTAGAGATAGAAGACTTTGTAACTAGGGGTTATTGGATAATTTGATATTTAACTTAGATAAAATTGACACAATAAAGAGTCCAATATATCAATTTTACTAAGCAATCCGTTTCATTGCCAAAAGCTCACTACGGAATACATTATGCGATTATCGACCCTAAAATGTACCAAATTAGTGAAATACATGTTCAATCCACTTGTTTGATTCATAGAGTTACTTAGGTTTTATCCCCTGAACGCTTTTCTCATATTAATTTATCCAAGTAAATTGTGTGAATATTTGTTGGTTTTGCCCTTTTTAGTGATTAGAAATAGAAATAGTTTTTCACAATCAAATCCCGACCGATTTAGCAATCACATAGGAAGCTAGTTTGGCGTGTAGTTAACAAAGTCCCTGTGGGATCGACCTTGATATTTGCTACACGTACACCCGTGCACTTGCGGTGTATCAACACACCAAAAATATAATAAACAATCCACTGCCTACATAACCCTATCAAAACCATAAACCCATCTTAGTATCTCACGTAGACCTGTCAATTTGGTCGCACGGGCGGGTTTTTGGTCGATTGTATATCGGGTTCGCGTAAATAAAGGTCAGATGTATTTTGGTTTCGGGTCGGCCCAACGGGTTATGATTGCGACCTCTTTTCGTTTTATCTTTTTAAAAAATGGTCTCTTATAAATACTACTTTTTGTACAATATACATAATAAAATATTATTATCTTCTAGTAACTATAGATTATCGTAACTATTTTAACTTAAATTAGAGAAATAACAAATAAATAAGTTGCGCTTATAGTTTAATAGTTAAAAATTCAAATGAAAATTCACAAATTTTAATAAAGTTGAACTTAAAAAGTTAATTTTTTGGGTCAAACAGGCGGGTCGGGTTTGACCCGCTAACTTTCGAGTTTGGTGTATTTCGGATTTAGTTGAAAAAATCGTGCTCAAAACCCTGAAATTTTGAGCGGGTTCAAATCGGGTCAGGAATTGTTAGACCATCTGCAATGGTGAGTTTAAATTCGACTCACTGTTGACATGGCATGGGATGAGAATGAAATGAAGTCGTGTGGGACATTTCAGTAGTGAGAATGAGACTCGTCTCGTGAGAATCTCGCCGTCAGTCTCGCGAGACGAGTTTGAAAGCGAGTTTAACACACTAATATTATAATCATATTTTTTTTATATCTCTCCTCATCCACATCATTTTTTATCAATATAACCAAATTAATTATATTATTTAGTAGGACCCACTTACTTTTTTTAATTAATATAAGTCAAACTCATGCTCATCATTGGAAAACTAGTTAAATAAAGTGATACATTTTGACTCTTTTGGTAGGGGTCCACAGATTCCACATCATCCAATTAACCAAACTCAAACTCACTGTTACGGGTGCTCTTAAGTCCAATCTCGCATCCTCACATAAGCATTTCTCAATCTCTACTAGTTATTATATCCGTCTTTTGGATGGGTAATTACTCAAATAACTTATCTTACTTTTGGTAAGAGAAAAAACTTGTAAGGTTATGGCTAAATTTTTGTGGCATATTCAATAATGATATCTAGTATAATATATTTATATCTATAGAGGAAAAAAAGTTTTTAATGTTTTTAGAATTAATTGAAGTGAAAAATTTTGCGATTGATCAATATTATCCCTGTATTTGAGGGTAATATAGTAAATTTATATCTGAACAAAAGGTACAAGGCAAGCTGCAGATTAATTATTATATTCAATGGCAAAACAGTGAATTCTTGTGTGAACAAAACTGCAAGGCAAGCAAGCTGATAATTATATTATTATATATATATATATTAAAGGGCGAAAGAGTAATTATGTGTGTGAACACAAACTAGTAAACAGCCAAACAAACAACTTCCACAAATCACAACACAACAACAACAACATACTTATTAAAAGGCGAAATAGTAATTATGTGACAAGCTAGCAAGCAACTAGACAAGCAACCTTCACAACACAACACAACACAACACCTATGTTGTAAAAACCGGACCGGACCGGCCTGTCTGACCGGTCCAACCGTGAACCGGCAAGTTGACCGATCCGGTTCCATGTTTAGCTCGGCTTACTGGTTCAAACGGGAAAAAACCGAAAAAACTGGGTGAACCGGGTGAACCGCCCGGTTCACTGTCAGACCGGATTTTTGACCGGTTCAATCCGGTTCAATCCGGTTTTGACCAATTCATGTTGTGTTTGTGCCGGTTTAATTATTTTGGTAGCTTAATTATTCTTCAAGCATATGAAAATTTTTTAATTCGTGACAGATTCATGCCGGTTTTGACCGGTTCAACCATCACCCCGTTCAACCGGTCTAATCCGACCAAAACGGTCCGACCAGTTGAACCATTGACCCATTGGGCCAACCGGTTCGGTGACTGGTCCGGTTCTGACAACATAGCACAACACAACGACATCCTTTTCTATTATGTGAATGATATTTCACAAAAACAGGGTATAAACCGAAAAGAAAAAAGAAAAACAAACTGCAAGACCAAATCTTCTTTCATATCTTCATACATTTCTCTCGCCTTTCTCCTTTTCCTCCCTCTCCCTCTCTCTCTGTCTCTCTCTCTCAAATTCTAAAAGCTCGTCCTTTGTCTTCTTCCTCCTGCTCCATACTATCCAACAAGATAACGTTATGGTTTTGCTCTAAATTCCCTTCAAATCCCAAAAACTTCCATACCTAGTTCAGATTCTACCTCGGCCTTCTCTATACATCTCTTAAACTTGCCAATGGAAAAGTGAACACTAGGCTAGACAATAGTGAAATAAGAACCAGGGTCTAATTGCCGATTACATGTTGAATCGAGTCAACTAATTTTTTCCCAGTTAAACCTGTTGAATGGATCATATTGAAACCTGAGCCAGCTAGACGACAAATTTCCAATCAAACCAGTTGAACTGATCCGATAGGTTCGATTTTAACAACATAGCTGCAACCCACAGCTAAAGCCTAAGTTTTAGCTTTAGAAGCTCTAGAAGGCAAAAATTTGTCAACCAATCAAGACTCGCCATGTGAAAATTAAAATAGTTTCAATTCAGCCAATTATAATCCGCCATGTGTCAAAATTAATTATGGTGGATCATTTAATTATAAATTAAATGATATTATATTTTGGCCAATTAAATTATGCCACATGTCATGAATGACACATAAATGTTTATTCCTTTTATTTTATTTAAAAGGAATTAAATGGGCCTAAATGTTGGCCTAAGTCTTCTATAAATAGAGACTCTCTTCTTTCATTTTAGGAGGTGGAAAAACATCAAAGGAAGACTCAAAAACTCTCATACTCTCTCTCTCTCAGACAAGAAGCACAACAAAGCTTAAGCTCGTGTCGTCCATTCGTGGGAGATCAAACCACTGCCTCTTGATCGGGATCAAGTCTCTACGACCCTCGTTCAAGACCACATTCATCCAAAACTATATTCATTCAAGATCACATTCATCCAAAACCATATTCATCCAAGATCACATTCATCCAAAACCATATTCATTCAAGACTCGTTCAAGTTCATTCAAGGAGATCGAATCGGAGGAGTTACATTTTATTTTGTAACAAATACATAGAGATTGTACCCAAAATCCTTTGAAATTAATATATTATATTTGTTCACTAATTTCTTGTGTTTATTTATTTAGACCTAGAAATTTGTGTTTACAAATTTTGGCACGCTCGGTGGGACATCTCTACCTCTCATCTCTTTCTCCAAGAATGAACGTCTCATTATTCAAAGAAGATGGCGACTAAGAACAACATCTCTCGTGCTTCAAAGGAAGTTACTCAATCCATGTCGCAAGAATCAGCCACTAATGCAACACCCAATGGAGTAATCACTAGAAGTATGGCTAAGATCGCCGCTATTGAGGCCAAGAAACAAGTTGGTGCGAATGCCCCGTTGCAAATCTTTGAACCCAACTTGCCGGGGGCAGACCAAATTACTTCGACTCAAGCCATTGACCCGAAGAAGATCGTCGTACAATGGATGTACGAAATCCGCCATCAACCATTGAGTGAAGAGAATGAAGACTATGAAGATGGCGAGGAACGCCAAAATCACCAAGGGATCTGCTCTCCTCCAATTCTGATACCGAATCTATCGGCACCATCATTATGCCCGTCATGGTCATAGATGCAATTAACTATGAAGAAGAATTCAAGACTATGAAGGCCTACCTGGCAAAACTAGAGAAAGAAAGCGAGGAAAAGTCTAAGCATATTAAGCGACAAGATGAGCGGATCAAGAAATTAACAAAGAAGTTAAAAAAGCGACCCGCTAGCAAATTTAACAAAGGTCTGGGAGATGAAGATTCCGGCAGAGGATCCAATCACGGAGATTCCGATGAAGAAGAAGGGAAAAAGGAAGACTCTGGCTTGTGCTCATTGTCTATGGAGAAAATCCAAAAGCTAGTAGCTGATGCGATAAAATCTCAGATCGAGGGAGGCTCTCATAAAACTCAATTGTATATGAAGCCTTACACAAAGAGGATTGACGCACTTCGCATGCCTTACGGCTATCAACCGCCAAAATTCACTCACTTCGATGGTAAAGGGAATCCTAAGCAACATATTTCTCATTTGATTGAGACTTACAATAATGCTGGGACTAAGGGAGATCGACTGGTGAAGCAGTTCGTTAGAACCCTTAAAGGAATCGCCTTTGATTTGTATACGGACTTGGAGCCAGAGTCCATCGACAGTTGGGGAGAAATGGAGCAAGAATTCCTTAATCGATTCTATATCACTCAGTGCACTGTCAGTATGATGGAGTTGACAAACACGAAGCAGTGGTACCGGGAGCCAGTCTTGGACTATATCAATCGTTGGAGGTCACTCAACGTTGAGTGTAAAGATCGATTGTCCGAAGCCTCTGCCGTCGAGATGTGTATACAAGGCATGGAATGGGATCTACTTTATGTTTTACACATGAGTAAGCCAACAACTTTTCAAGAATTGGCAACGCGGGCACATGACATGGAGCTCACAATTTTCAAACATGATGCAAGAAAATCAAGTGTCAAAGAGAAGCAAACTTCACTCGGAGGCACGTCAAAAGGAATTCCTTCATCAATGATTTTTGAAGAGAAATAATATCCTTTTTCCGACGGTGATACACCCGAAATACTTGATAAACTTCTTGCAAAAGGAATTATGAAACTTCCAGAGTCGAAGCGTCCAAATGAAGCGGGAAGAATCAATGACCCTAAATACTGCAAGTACCACAGGATCATTAGCCATCCGTTGGAGAAGTGTCAAACTTTTAAGAACCTTGTCATGAGGCTTAAAAATGAAGGCAAGATCGTGTTCGATGAAGACGAGAGTGATGAATCTGATTGAACTTATTGCAAGTTTCAAGTCAAGTTTAAAAAAAAAACGGGACTCACAAGTCAAAAAAAAAAATTCAAGACTTTCAAGTTATCCAAATCAAGACTCACAAGTCAAAAATTCAAGACTTTCAAGTCAAAGACTCCCAAGTCATTAAGACAAAAGACTTATAAGTCAACAAAAGTCAAGACTTTCAAGTCACTCAAATCAAGACTTACAAGTCCAAATTCAAAATTTTCAAGAAAAAGACTCTTAAGTCACCAAAATTGAAGACTTCCAAGTCAAAATCCAAGACTTTCAAGTCATCAATACTCAAGACTCACAAGTCCAAATTCAAAATTTTCAAGAAAAAGACTCTCTCAAGTCACCAAAATTAAAGACTTCCAAGTCAAAACCAAAACTCCCAAGTCATCAACACCAAAGACTCACAAGTCAGCAAAATTAAAGACTTTCAAATCAAAGGTTCTCAAGTCGTCAAAGTTAAATGCTTTGAAGTTAAAATTCAAGACTTTCAGGTTTGAGACTTCCAAGTCAACAAAGTCCAGGATTCAAGTCATCAAAGAATTTCCAAGGTCGAGACGTTCGAGGCATCAAAGTCCAAGATTTAAGTCATCAAAGAATGTTGAATTTCCAAAGTCGAGACGTTCGAGGCATAAAAGATCAAGAGGATCAAGTGTTCAAAGGCATGATGCAGACTCATGCGGATAAGTTGTCTTCTGATTATCAGTGATATAAGATTCCAAGACGGGTCGAATTGATGTCCACAACTGAGGAGGACAATCAAAGGTCACCGCTTGTCTTCTGATCGTTGATACATGCTCAAGACGGGCCGAATTGATGTCCACAACTGAGGAGGACAATCAAAGGTCACCGCTTGTCTTCCGATTATATAATGTCTTTGATATGGATTTATTAAAGGTTGCCCGACTTCAAAGCTTGCGGATTTTGCCTTCAAAAAATTATTCTTGATATCCAAGTCTGCAAATTTTGCACAAGAGTACTCATCGTCCAACTCCATAAATTTCACTTCAAGAATCAAGATTAATATCATCTGATCCAAGTATCAAGGTCTTCTCCCAAAGATATGAATCTACACACAAGAAAAAAAATAATAACAAAAAAAAAACAAAAAGTGGGAATCTACAAACTCTGGACAGTTGCATGATGCTAGAGTGACTTTAATCAAATATCATATTACATCCGTGGAGACTGGAGTTAATGATCAATTAATTCATGTGCCATGATGCCTCTTGATTATCAAAGGAGGTGGCATGTATCTAATTTGCTGGCACCAATAGATCAAAGTGGATAATGGTATTGAAAAAAAAAAATGAGCATATGGAATCCACTATTGCCATCGGACAAAGTCTTTCATCATCCTGCTCTCTGCATCTTTCATCCTCCATTTCATCAGTTGCAATCATTGTTATTAGTTCTCAGTTGCAATCACTATCGAGAATGAGGGTGATTAATCTCAAGGATCATCAGTTGGTTACTTAAAAGGCTAGAAGTCATCCCTTTTTGCCTTTTTGGTAAGTGGAACAAAGGAAGGACTATATAATATATTCCCATTGTTATGGAAAGCCATGATTATTTCCATGCATTCATGTTGGTTCCTTGGAAAGTCACTGGAACAAGATGTTTGATATGCGTAAAATGAGCAAATAATCATTGTTTAGAGAAACTATCCCATGATACCTCCTCAACATGTTTGAAAGAAAAAAAAAATCTACTATCCTATCAAGTCAAATTTTGACCTAGGTGACATTCAAATGGTGGAAGTGTCAGATTCAAGTTTCGAGACCCGATTGCGGCAAGTACTACCAAATCGTAATCGCGGCCAGCTCTCGAGGGGGCATTTGTAGAAGGCAAAAATTTGTCAACCAATCAAGATTTGCCACGTGAAAATTAAAATAGTTTTAATTCAGCCAATTATAATCCGCCATGTGTCAAAATTAGTTATGGTGGATCATTTAATTATAAATTAAATAATATTATATTTTGGCCAATTAAATTATGTCACGTGTCATAATATTATATTTTGGCCAATTAAATAATATTATATTTGTTACAAAATAAAATGTAACTCTTCCGATTGGATCTCCTTGAATGAATTTGAACGAGTTTTGAATGAATATGGTTTTGGATGAATGTGATCTTGGATGAATATAGTTTTGGATGAATGTGATCTTGAATGAATATAGTTTTGGATGAACATGGTCTTGAACGAGGGTCGTAGAGACTTGATCCCGATCAAGAGGCAGTGGTTTGATCTCCCACAAATGGACGGCACGAGCTTAAGCTTTGTTGTGCTTCTTGTCTTCGAGAGAGAGAGTATAAGAGTTTTTGAGTCTTCCTTTGATGTTTTTCCACCTCCTAAAATGAAAGAAGAGAGTCTCTATTTATAGAAGACCTAGGCCAACATCTAGGCCCATTTAATTCCTTTTAAATAAAATAAAAGGAATAAACATTTATGTGTCATTTATGACACGTGGCATAATTTAATTGGCCAAAATATAATATCATTTAATTTATAATTAAATGATCTACCATAATTAATTTTGACACGTGGCGGATTATAATTGGCTGAATTAAAACTATTTTAACTTTCACGTGGCGAGTCTTGATTGGTTGACAAATTTTTGCCTTCTACACAAGCATCTCATGGCTTGAATATTTGAAGTTACTAGTGCACTACTAGTAAGTTTCATTAAAAAAAAAAAAAAAATATATATATATATATATATAATAATAATAATAATAATAATAATAATAATAATAATAATAATAATAATAATAATGAAACGTAGTGCATTGTATTTTAGAGGTTTTTGCCACATTGTATTTTATATTTGCATCACAGATAGACCTGTCAATTCGGTCGGGCAGGCAGGTTTCAGGTCGGGCGTATATCGGGTTCGGGTACATACGGGTTGGGTGTATCTCGGGTTCGGGTAAATACGAGCGATGTATTTCGGTTTCGGGTCAACCCAACGGATTATGAGTGCGACCTTTTTCCGTTTTTCTTTTAAAAAAATGGTCTCTAAATACTACTTTTTGTACAATATACATAATAAAATATGATTATCGTCTATTAACGATAGATTATTGTAACTATTTTAACTTAAATTAGACAAATAACAAATAAATAAGTTGCGCTTATAGTTTAACGTTAAAAATTACAAAGAAAAATCACAAATTCTAATAAAGTTGTGCTTAAAAAATTAATTTTTCGGGTCAAACGGGCGGGTCGGGTTTGACCCGTTAATTTTCGGGTTCGGTATACTTCGGGTTTCGTTGAGAAAATCGTGTTCAAAACCCAGAAAATTTCAGGCGGGTTCGGTTCGAATTATCGGGTCGGGTCAGAAACTGTCAGGTCTAATCACAGAGCACTACGTAAAAATGTAAAAGTTTTGGATTTTAATGCACCAGCACCAACTTGGATGAAACTAGACCTGTTAATTCAGTCAGGTGGGCGGGTTTCGGGTCAGTCGTATCAGGTTCGAGTAAATACGAGTTGAGTGTATTTCGAATTCGGGTAAATACTGGCAGTGTATTTCGATTCCGGGTCAACCCAACGGGTTATGATTGCGACCTTTTTCCGTTTTTTCTTTTTGAAAAATGGTCTCTAAATACTACTTTTGTACAATATACATAATAAAATATGATTATCTTCTAGTAACAATATATTATCATAATATTTAAACTTAAATTAGAGAAATAATAGATAAATAAGTTGCACTTATAGTTTAATAGTTAAAAATTCAAATGAAAAGTCACAAATTTTAAGAAAGTTGAACTTAAAAAGTTACTTTTTCGGGTCAGACGGGCAGGTCGGGTTTGACCCGTAAATTTTCGGATTCGGTGTATTTTGAGTTTAGTTGAAAAAATCATTTTCAAGACCCATAAATTTCGGGCGGGTTCGGATCGAGTTAGAAATTGCCCGGTCTAGGTGAAATCAACATGCTGAAAGTATTGTTTTGTTGTCTCACGAAGGGGCTTTATGTTTTGGTGGTGTACTGAAATCCATGGAATTATTTGGTAAGAAGAAAATAATACTTTCCAACATATCATGTAAACAATCCATCAAATTAATTTCACCCAACTATGTAGTGGTGCACTGAAATTTTAACATTTTTATGTTTTAGTACACTTTGATACAAATTTAAAGTGAAACTCGCCACAATCCAAATCCTTAGGCTCTGCTTGGAAGGGGAGTTAAAAATGGAGAGTAGGAGTTTATAAAAGTAAAGGAGGGTGAGAGTATGGGAGGGTTCATAAGGGTAAACTACTTATCCCTACTTGGGAGAACAATCTGAAGAGTTCATAAGAATAAAATGTTAATTGACATATTTACCCTTTCATATTATATGTAATTCAATTAGATTTAAGGGTATTATAGTCATTTCCCATTATATATACATTATAACTCAATTGAACTTTTGCTTACACCCCAAATTGGGGTGTTAAGAAAATAAGGATTAAAAGGGGTAAAGGAGTGTAAACCTCACTCCCCCTTTACCTCCCTTACCCTCTCTCACTCTCTCCCCAAGTGGGGGTAAGGAGTAAGAACTCTTATTTACCCCTCCTAACCCTCCTTTACTCCTCTCCCAAGCAGGCCCTTAAAATACAGTACACGAATATTCAATTTTCCATTAAAAAAAAAAAGTATCATCAGATAAATGCCATGTGCCCGTGACTATGATATACCCTGCTATTACTACTCTTCTGTAAATTTCTGTGCGACTTCACACAGAACAAAGATGTCTTTTTCCCCACAGGCCACAAATTTGTTGAGCCGAAGGAATGGATTTTGCTGAAAATGATATATTTTCATAAGCCAACCAAGCAAACATTAACACAAAACCATAAATTTGCTAAGCAAAACCAATAAATGGCTGTCTACGAGTTGATGACCTAAACTACTCAACATACATACAAATTTGTTGAGCCAAAGGAAGGGGTTTTGCTGTTCACTTTGCTGAAAATGAGATGTTTTCATATGCCGACCAAGCAAATATCAACAAGGGCCACAACTTTTCTTTGCAAAACCCAAAAGTTGGCTGTCTGTGACCTAAAATTTGCCAGCAATTTACAACAGGAAAGGACTCCGGCGATCAAAGGAAAGGAGTAAACTTTCCAACCTCTCCAACAGCAGAACCTTTAACTGCTTCTGCTGTACTTCAAAGATTGAAGGCAAGAGGTCCATAGCAGTCCCGTGAAATGGTAATAGTATTTCTCATCTTTGAAATCTCTCACTAGAGATTAATTTATTCAAGCAGGCCTTCGCATAATAAATGCCAACATATAGGCGAGAGCAGAATCAACAGCAGATAATGCAATAATTAGCATTGCCACAAGTGCAAGAGTCAGCGTGGCTGTGCGCAGCTGTAACCAGACAAAGAACAACAGAGCAACGACTGAAGTTAGTCAGAATTTAGCTGCAACAACCTCCTCAACAGTTTTCAATCAACATCCTTATCATGGAAATAAGCATTCTTGAGTGATACCAGACGCAAGCTTTTGGTGACTCACAACTGATCAATGATACTTTCAAGATAAAAATACATGGAGCAGTAAATAAAACATCAGTCAACCATCCTCTATTACCACAATTACCATTGAATACTAGATACATGATGCTTCTTAAATTTAGGGCCAATGCAAATAGTCCTTTCGGGTTTCAGTGCAAGGCTTCGTGCAAGTATAGATCTATCCAGACTCCTCCCAACACAGAGCTCACACATTTGGTTTGTTTGTCTGCGCCATCTATTGTATTTGGTGGCAGAACCATCTACTACCAAACTTTAATATAAGAAAGATTAAGCCCAAGAGAGATAAATATACACTTTTTTCCCAAACCACATAGCCCAACAGTCGTATACTACAAGCATAAAACAATATAACCTCTTCATATCAAACTAATTAGAAGATGTTTCCCAATGACGATGGCACTTGTGGGCGTTTGGTAAGCAGGTTTGGAATTTTTATCATGAGAATGACAGAATTTCTAGTTGGAATGAGAATGAGAATGAGAATTTGTTAATGAATTCCCAACTTATTTGTTCGGTATGTGGTAACTCAAAGTGGGAATAACTTAGTATTGGTACAATCATTCTCAATTCAATTGCCACCTACGCACCTCGCCATGAAAATAGATTAGTGGGAATAGAAGGGTTCTATTCCATCCCCATCCCCTAACATTTTTCAATTCCCACAAACCATACATGAGAAAAGTACTCCCTCATCCTCTTCCCATTCACAGTTTCCCATTACCTCATACCAATGCACCATTAGATTGACAGATACAATGCGTGATGACTTATAGACCCAACCACCAACCCCATAGTACATTTCAGCTAACATCCATGGCATATTATATTTGGCATATCCCCCCCCCAGTTTCAAAATAATTGGCTATTATGGTTTTCGAGGTCCCTCTTTGATCATTAATTTCTCACATAATATTTAAGCAAAATCATAATATTAAATTTCAAATAGTATTTTCCATTATGAGTCTAATGCTTAATAGTTTTGTATGATGAAATCATTACATATAAAAAATCGGCAGTCAAAGTTTTAAGCACAAAATTCTAGGTGACAACTACTTTGAAACGGAGGTAGTAATACTCAAATTCATGTTGGACATACAACAATAATCATGGCAAGGTTAGCTTTACATACTGTATGCTGGAAGGCAGGCCACTCTATGTACTTCAATTGCCCAGGTTGCTCAGCAAGGAAAGCAAGCAACGATTTCAGAGACCTGAAAGGACAACATAGAAAGGACAACTTAAACCAAATTACATACTGACATTGTCTGATACAACATGTAACTGTAAAAGTAGTTAGCATTAATGATAGAGAACTGGAAAATAAGTAAAGGCTAAAGATAAGAATTAAACATCCCTATGTTGCAGAATTCAGCATCCCCGTGCATAATCAATAAGAATTCATAATAATTCAATATCCAATCTCAATGTAATGTGTTTCATAAAGGCTAGCAAAGCCGTTATTTATAGATAAACCTGCTATAGGACCCGATTTTGGCATCTACACCTACCTGATATTAAATCTGACAAAAATAGGAAAGTAGAATAATATTCCTAAACAACTAGGAAAATATAATATTCCTAGTAACAATTGGAAACTAAAACATACAAAATATCTAATTATTATTCCTAAATATATTAATACGCATTTCTATCATTCTCCCCGGCTTGATAGAAACGCTCTTCCAGAGTATTTGCATGAAGAAACGTATCCAAGGAATCAGGAGCACAACAGCCAGCTTCAATCAAAACCAGGAATAATCAGGCGGACTACCAGTCCACCAAACCAGGAGCAGGGAAACCCCAGAACAGTGATGCAAACAATCTTATTGACAAGAAGGATGCAAACAATCTTATTGATAAGAAGGGTGCCAGGATGTAGTATGG
This sequence comes from Portulaca oleracea, assembly GCA_029582165.1. Classification (NCBI taxonomy): domain Eukaryota; kingdom Viridiplantae; phylum Streptophyta; class Magnoliopsida; order Caryophyllales; family Portulacaceae; genus Portulaca; species Portulaca oleracea. The sequence goes on along the minus strand of CM055878.1, from coordinate 3,463,949 downwards.
GTAGCGAAGCAGAAGAAGTCACAAACCCACCTGTAAAACTCGCAAACAACTGGGAAGGCACAAAATTACCTCGGCAAAATGTCAAATTACCGACAGTGAAGATAGGATAAAAGATAAATAGGGAGATAAGCCAAGTAATTATTGGAGCCAAAGTGATTTACAATCCAAAAGGATCGAGCAAAATGCCATGGAAAAGATTGTTTTGGAAATTGTCCGGGATAACTTTGGATTGTCACATAACCAACTCCGTTAAACTCTAACTTTCCATGAAGTACTTTAGCAGCAAAATTATAATTGTCAGTAATCGGTGCAATTTTCTGTTGAACATTGGCATGCAAATCATGAATGTGTTCAGCACAAAATTCAGCAAACTCGTCAGGCCAAGAATCAATAGGCAATGGCACTAAATCAAGAGTAGGTTGAGGAACAACACCATGCACAACTTCAAATGGGGTCTGATAATGGGACATGTTCACAACATTGTATCCACCTAGAAACTGCAATCTTAGAGGTTCTGTTTTAGCCTGAGTTACGCTTGCCTTACAATCTTTAAGCTCATTATGATACGTGGGAGGAGCAGGAGCTAAGCTAATTTTCTTCCCCCATACTTAAACTCATACATGTTTTCCTGTCCAAAGTTGGTGGCATCTTTGTCATAAATCCAAGGGCGACCTAAAAGTATGTGGTCAACATCCATAGGCAACACATTACAGCAAACAGTATCAGAATATGCACCTAATTGAAGGGGGGACTTCACATTTTTTCAGTAATAGTCAAAGAAGTCTTGTCAACCCAAGCAACTCTAATAGGAGTTGAGTAGGGTATGGGGTTAAGCGATGTAGATTCCTCATCTACCTCATCCTTGATCCAAAGTGACTCCTTGGATTTGATTTCATTTCCATATATTCCAAGCAGCTCCTGCATTCTGCTGGAATACACAGGCAGTAAGTCAGGACGTTTTGTAACCCTCCTTCAGCTACTTTGAAGCATATTTGGAGGAAAGGTCCTAGGGGAATTCGGAGCTCTGTCTATGACGGTTTTGAAGGCTCAAAGTCAGACATAGTAGAGCGGCTTGGCCTTAGCGAACATACTCAGTTTCATGCACCGAGTTTTTGCAGAACCCCAGCCCTAGCAGGCAGGGTTCCTAAGGCTCGTGCAAGTTGTATGGGTTATGGTAATGGATGTTGTTGGTTTCCTTGTGTTCCTTGATGTTCCTAGTACCAATGGTCGAAGAGTGCAGCCAACTGTAATCCTTGGGCATTTTCTGCAACCCCAACAACCCAAGGCAGTCACTAGTAGAGCAAGCTGAAACAGTCCAGGGAATTTCAGCTTCTATTGAGGTTTATTTGGTCATTTTCCCCTTTGATCAAGTTACCTCAGTAACTATCTGTTACAGCAAGCACTCAGAGCATCCAGGAATTGTTTTAGCTCGAGTAAATCACAAGCAAGCAGGTAAAATGCATGCAAATCATCTGCTGGACCAATCAGAAATAGCCAGGCAGCTGTTCTGCTTTAGCTGGCTTTCGTTCATGCTAAACGATGTAGTTATGTACATTATTAGTCTTAAGCAGCTCATTTATATGTAATTATGTATAACCTAGGTTGATTAGAGGTTTCTTCATGCTTAGGAAACCTCATTAGCTCGTTTAAGCAAGCTGCTTGCCTTGCTTGTTTCTGTTTAAAGCCTTAGCTTCTGTAAACTAGTACTATTATTTGAGTTTATGAAATCTGGTGGAGGTCTGTGCTTCTCTTCTGTCTGTGAGTGGTCTAACAACTCTGAACATCTACTTGATTGTAACTAAGCTTTGGCAGGCTTAGCAGGTGAAGAGTAGAGCTTGATTCATACTTGAAGTGGTGTGGTCTATATCTCCAAGTGTGAGGTGAGTTGGCCCTTGACATTCAGTTACAGCACAAGCTTTATCCTTTGTTTTCTTTGTTTTTCTTTCCTTGTGTTGTCCAGCTCTTGGCACTCTGATTGAGAGAGCTGCACATACACCATTAAGGTTTAGAAGTCTCATAGCAGATTTAGAATTTACATTCATAGAGCTCCCATTATCAATGACTAAGCGAAGAATCTTATCAGCATATGCATCTTGGTTTCAAATGTAGCACTTCTTTTCAAAGAGTCAGTTTGAATTGTAGAAAGAATATATCTCATTACAACTAAGTGACTTCCATCTTGTCCCTCACTCTCCGTAGCCATATCTCCATCAACAGGATAAATGGTTTCATCTGCAGCCACATCCTCTTCAATAGGGTCTATTCCTATGGTAAGGGTGCAATTAGGGCATTGAGAAGCAGAATGTCCTCTCTCATGACACTTGTGACACATTATGGATGACATTAAAGTTGAGGGAACATATGTGGAATGTGAGGAACTAGCCTTTTAACTCAAGCGGCTAGTGGAGGAGGTTGGGTACTTTGCTTAGGAAACTATGTGGTCTGGCTAAAACCCTTAGGGTAAGATGATATGGAAATATAACTATCTTAGAGGCTCAAGACTCCCCGGCTTGGGTCGTCCACCTACGAGAGTAGGAAGGCTTCTTGTACTTTTCAACTTCTAAAGCCTTTTGGTAAGCCTCTATTAAAGAGTTAGGTTGGTGGAGGCTCACATCGCCTTTAATGTTATCATTAACGCCATTGATGAACCTAGTCACAGTAACCCAAGGTTCTTCCCTAGTGGAACACCTAAGTTGCATCTCCTCAAACGGAGAATAGTAGTCGGACACATTAGTGGTTTGTCTCAATTTTAACCACTCATCCATCATCAACTGTTTAAGGAATGTTGGCAGATACTTTGCTCTTAGCTTACCTTTCATCTCTTCCCACAAAGTGATGGGGGGTTCATTCAACTGGTTAATCTCTCTGTCAACAGTTTGCCCATATTTCATACCAGACCCGACAAGTTTCATCTTAGTGAAGCGAGTTCTTACAAAATCATGCATGCCATAAAATTCAAAATAGCTCTCTAGACGATATATCCATTCAATGAACACATTGGGGTCATGTCAACCATCAAATTCAGGCACATCAACCTTCACTTTTTGAGTCACATCATAAGAGTCATCAATGCCTAGGGGGAGCATAGGCATGCCTAGGGGGAGCATAGGCATGCCTAGGGGTTTGGTTTGGTTACCTCTCTCTCTGGCAGTGACGGCGTGAACCGTTATACTCATCATAATAGTATCCTACATCCTCATGGTCACGGGTACGGTGAGGTTCATGCAGGGTGGGTTTGTGTGAGTTAAGACCTCCGCTAGGCTCTCCAATAACGTAGCTCTCTAAGTTCAAGGCATCATGCAACATTTTTCCCGTCGGGGCAGAGTTGGACACATTATTAATAGGCATGCACTCAGAGTCTCAGACAAATGAGACTCCAAGCGTTGTTCTAGCTTAGTGACATTACCATAGATACCACCAAAAGACAATTGGAAACTTTTCATGGTACTTTCTAGATCTTTTACACGACATGTGTCAACACAAATGTCAATCTGAACAATATCTATCCCAAAATTAAGCTTGTTGATGATCTGTGAAAGTTAATCATCAAAATATTTTCTAACATTTTCTAGCTAATCATCCAGCATTTTAATAAAGTTTTGAATACTAGTCTCAAGTCTCTATACTCTTTCTTCTAATGATGCCATTGCTCTAGTGATTGGCATGTAAGGTCAAACTTTTTCCCCCAATATGCAACAAAGAACACACTAAGTGAATCCAAATAAAACTACTACTAATGCACGCGAGAAAGCAAAGCAACTAAGGCAACTACATAATTATTCTAATTGTCCAGATTTCTTTTTTCTTTTTTTTTTTTTGAAACAGAAACAAGTTTTAAGGCTCCAACAAAAATCAATCAACAACCACTTAATTAACAAAACATAACACGAGAAAGCAAAGCAACTAATGCAGCGGCCAATGGTGGTTTCAGGCAAAGAGCAGCGCTAGGGGCTACGGATTCTGGGCAGACTGGGTCTTTATATGTTTCTTTTTTCTTTTTTCAAGAAATCGGGTGGCAGCAGAAAAATGGTATGGGTGAAACTCGGAATCGAGAACTTGCTCCAATACCAAGTTGAGAGAACTGGAAAATAAATAAAGGCTAAAGATAGGAATTCAACGTCCCCATGTTGAAGAATTCAGCATCCCCGTGTTGGATTCAAAGAAAGTTTGGCACCCTGTGCATAATGGATAAGAATTCATGATAATTCAATATTCAATATCAATGTAATGTGTTTCATAAAGGCTAGCAAAGCCTTTATTTAATATTCCTAAACAACCTATCTAAGACTAAATCTAACAGAAATAGGGAAGTAGAATAATATTCCTAAACTAGGAAACTATAGTATTCCTAATAAAAACAGCAAACTAAAACATATAATATATCTAATCATTATTCCTAAATATATTTATATGTATTTCTATAAATTATTCTACCTGATTGTTTCTTTGGCTTGCTGTAACCAAAATGCTTCCTCATGAACCTCATTATCAAATCTCAAACCATCATACCCCCCCTTGGACATGGCAAAGCTGGGTTGAACATGCTGCAAATGAAGGGCCCCAGTCTTTGACCTTGGAATCTGAAAAATGCAATGAGCAAAGAGTAAATTCACACATACTATCTACCTTTTGTCGCTCAATGGAAATTAGAAAAGAAATTATACCCATTTCGGGACACATTTACAAGTAACGAATTGTGTAGTTTTCGCTCTAGCTGACGATCGATGATCAAAAGGGAGCAGTGGACTGCCATGATAATGATGCAACACTGCACAGAAGAAGGAAAACTTAATTAAAAGTATTGCATCTGGTTTGATAAAAACTGATAGGGAAAGAAGTACTGAGAAATAAATTGATGATTTTCTTTATCTTGTGTTACTTAGACCCTCGTTCCTTGGACTCTTCATTTAGCCTCAAGTGCCCACATAGGACAAACAACACTTGGACATTATTATGGATACTCAACCCTTCATTCATTTTAGACTAAAAATGTGCAAAAATTTTGGGGAAAGCAACAAGTCTGAAGCAGTCACAGACACTCCCCATTGTACCAAGTGTATGTCCAGTCTGAGTGACAAAGTAAGCCACAAACGAATCCTAAAGAAAACATTAGAAGCCATGCAAATATCTCTTCTCTACTTTCCACCAATATGGCTGATTCAGGAATGCCTTTCTTACAAAACCAACTTCCACTTAAATTTAACAAAATAACATCCAGCATTTTGTCTAAGGAGTTTGATACCTGAATGATGTGGCAGCAGACCAATAAAAGAAGCCATTTTCTTCAACAAAAAGGGTGCCTCTTCCTGTAAATTTATCACCAACAAAATACCAAAAATATGAAGCTTTAAATTCCAAATATCTATTAACTATACTAAAACAAGACCACCAAAGCTAGCTAATTGCCACATGTCCAAATAGTACAGGTTTGGAATACTTCCTAAGCTATTCCCAACCCTAAACCACTTAAAAATTATTTTTTAAAAAATAATCAAATACATATTCAATCATTAACTCTCAATAGACTGTTACAAGTTACAACCAACAGTTACAAAAAAAATATATATATAAAGGGCACTACAGCAATGAGGGTTACAACCAAGTAACGTAATAATTAAGAGCAGCAATGCAATAATGACAAAAATAGAAGAGAACAGTCCAAAACCGCTCATGAATCGAACACTCTAATTGTTGAAGCCTTAAATAAAGTTGTCAAAAAATAATAAACCCTTCATGAACTTCTGAAGTCAAAGAGGCATATGTTGAAGCCCAATTTATGCTCGTACAAGAATTAAACCTCATCAATTTCTCCACACAAATCAACAGGTCAGTTACAAGAACCAAAACCCCATTAAAACCCTCCCTTCAAAAGAAGATAGTTATAAGAACTCCAATAATCACCAAATCAAAAGTTAAGTCAGCTTAAAAAATTAATAACCACCATATCAAACCAAATGTCTTATATCATAGAAATGCAAATACCATTTGTCATTACTACATATTTTACCATTCCTATACAAATCTCTTAATTTCTCACAATAATTTTCCCACAGTTTTCCAAAGGTAATGACATTCTACTGTTCTAACAACTCTAAATTTACTTCTTATAATCTTCACTACTAAATTAATATAGAGTAGAATCCCAATTCATAACAAATTTAATTTTTGGCAGCCACACCTATCGTTTGCAGCTACACACAAATTTGTCACTTTCACCCATTGCATTCATCCCCTTCAAATTCTCATGTAATATATTCTTATCTTTCACTACAGAATGCTCCAAAGATTTACACCTTCTATTCTTCTTTTTCTAATAGATAATTCATGAAGGAAAAAAAAACACTAAAGCAACTCCCAGTCAAATATAAGCTCATTTTTTTTTCCAACATGAAACAAATGTTACTTTAAAATGTCTTATTTCACATCAAAAATACAGAGAAATAAGGTTAGATTTTTAAATCATAAGAAATTGAAAGACTACAAATGAAAATTTAACAAAGTCAACCTTAGGGATAAAACGAGTAATTGAAAGTATAATTTGAAAACTATTAACAAATTTAACATGCAAATTTAAATCAAATGCTAATCAAAACCCTAAATTGAAATTAAACCGTAAAAAGAATTTTGGGATTTGTTTGTCACCTTCACTCCTTGATTTCGCAGCTTATTGAGCTTTTATACCGGATATTCAGCCTTTTCGTCCAATCTCATGCATACAGTCAACCATTCTCTACTTCGATAATGGTGTTTGATGGAGGTTTGATTCAGTGTTACAAGTTTTATTCAGTGAAGGAGGCCAGTAGTGGCTGACTTTTTTGTTGTTTCAGAGAGCTAGGGAGGTCGATGACGACGATGAGGGAGAACTGAGAAGGGACGAGTGTGGAAGAGAGCTTAGATAGAGAAGTAGAGAACGGAGAACATAGATCTACTTATCCTTTCCTTTCCTTTACTATATAGTATATAGTACTAGTAGACTATGCCCGTGCAAGGCACGGGCTACAAATACTGAATAACTCCCTATCCATATTTACCGCAAGACAAATATCACAACTGGCTTTGTTCCAAATTTACATAAGATATTAGTGATGTATTTACATCAAATGCAGACATGGTAGTCATATCTGACAAAAAAAAAATGCTCCACTAACCATTATTTACCTGCCAAGCGCCTAGAACCTTGAAAGTGGTAATAAGCATAACAGACAGAGGAAATGATGGCTATGACGATAACTGGGTGGAAGCAAGTTGAGATGAGGCATGGGAAGGTATGGTGTTGGGGGTAAAGTGCATAAATACTGAGAGATAGCTTGGGCCGTGGAAGTTATGGAAGTTGGGCGGTGAAATTGCTTATAAAATTGGTGCAAGAACTAAACCTTAAGTACATACAAGTGTATATGGACTGTCAATGAGTCTGCAAGGTGCTGAACCAAAAGGAAATACGCATTGGATGGGCAAGTCAGCTGTAAATTTACTTGCTAAAACAGTTGGAATTCGCCCCATGTCCATTTTTGGAGCCATTGCTTGTGACCAAAATCTTTATTTGCTTGAATGAGGCTGGTAATGACATTTAACTCATAAAAGAAATAATCAAAGTTTAGCTAATTAGGTTTAGCTCCAACAAGACCTTGACAAAGTAAACAATTAAAGTACAACAAAAAGTAAACAATCAAAAAGCGGCAAACTTGCAACCTAATAAACAGTTGCGGGAATAAGTATACTTGACTTGAAGCAGAGTTCTTGAATTCCTATGTAGAGTATGAAAATATATCAGATGCTTGCTTCTCTGATCATTGCCATGGTACCAAAAGTTCAAAAGCATTAGATGGAAGCATTGTTTGAGACTTGTATAAACCAAACTCCCAAATTTAGTATCATGTGCGGTTATATCTTCTATACCCTTATAAAAGTTGGAATCACTACCTCCTGTAGCAATCTACAGTGAAAAGGATATACTTGTCATTCAACCAATTATGCAGGGGTATGTCTGTAATTGTGTTCTTTTAGGGTTCCTCCACATGCCCATAATATTTCCCAGCCTGTTGAACCCTAAGCCCCTCATCTCTCTCTCTCTCTCTCTCTCTCTCCCCCCCACTCTCTCGCTCTCTCTATCTCTCTGTGGTAAAATCCTCATGAAAATTTTAGAATTCAATGCCTTATTTTACCCAACTTGTATATAAATCGAGTGGCTCCGATCATCACATAATTAAGAAACTCAAACTTCCAAAATTATAATTGAGACTTGACTGCATATGCTACCTAATGGAATAGTTGACACAAAAATTTTGGATATAAAATCCAACCTTTCTCTCGTTCATCTATAGTTATGACGGTGAAATCAATACATCATGGGTTAAAGAAGACAGACAGAAGGAAAGAAAATTTATACCTGAAAATTAGTCAACCAATCCAAATAGAAGAGCAAGATTTTGCAAATTCAAGAGCAGAATTGGAGAAGTTTAGTTGAACGCACAGTTATTAAAATCCCGATCCTGATCTACGATCCTACGATTTTATAATCAAAAATTCTGGATACGATTCTATTATCTACACACGATCCACGATCCTACATGGGTTAATTCTGATCTTAACTTCTCCATGGATTCGAGTTAGGATCTCGATTCTAACAACCTTGGTTGAATGGAACAAAAAGCATCAAGAGTATGAAGCAAAGACGGAGAGACAGAGGTGATGCCTGAAAGAAGGAAAGGGAACCAAGTGATCACAAGCAAGCACATAGACATACTGCTAACAAATAAGCAGCACATGGTGCCAGCATGTTTAATGCTAGATGTACCTTCTGTAAATCCCAACATCAAAGAAACTCTACAGAATAGGGTCACCTCAAGAATCCTACAGGTTAAATTATAAAGTTAGCCCTAAAAGACTATACACACCAGTTTCATATCAAAAGTTGTCTCAGAGGCTCAAGAATGGCATGAATTGGATCATTACTGTCACTGCCATGAAAAAATAGGAAAGGAAAAAGAAAAAAAAAATTGAAACATGCACCCAATAGTTAAGCTTCACAAGAAAATTCATAACCTCAGATCTAAAACACTAATACTACTAAGGCACAAGTAAGCCAGGATAGGTTTCCAATTGTGAAGATTGAAATTAATCGATATGAAAAAGAACATTGTAAAGTTCCTGACAAACTCCCCATTTTGTCCAGTCCTAGTACCTTATCCAGTAACCAACCATGCCATAAACTCAAGGTGCCTAGATGTCACAACTTCAATGGGATCACATGAAATTATTACATCATTCAATAACTCAAAAACTCAAAATAGAAATACCTTCCAAAGTATCGTTTCCATGATATTGCATAAGCAAATTAGATGTCCATCCACATGGCTTTAGCCTCTAGGGGAAGTATGGCCATATCAGTTGATGCAATAAACATATCCAAGTCTTTGGAATTACTAATTCTTGTAAAAGGAAGTTTGTTGGATGCCTCTGATATCAAATAATGGGCAGAGGATAAAATATCTTGAGCTCTAAGACTCCCTTGATAGCTATAAGACACTGCATGATGGTAACAGAAAATTGCAATTCCCTCAACTGCATTAAGAGACTTTGCCAAAACCTCATCAAGGTTATTGTGTACAATCATGAGCTTCGAGGAACCATACTTAATACTGATCTTTTGCCAATCTATAAGATATTTCCTTCATCAGGGATCTTGACTAATATGCCTAATAAGCTTTAGTGTTGACTAATATGCCATATGGCAACATTTAGCTCCAGATAAGAATTCTCAGCCTAAAAGATAGACGAAACAACCATTAAGCATAAGAAATATACTGAACAAAAGAAGGAAGATATGCTATCTGCATTTCTTTATCTGTTTAATTAAATGAGATCAATGCAAATAGACATAATCTGAATTACAGAAATCTAGAAGCAAACGCAGGAGAATTTACACCAAATAGAGATGAAAGAAGAAAGTAAAGCAGGTACCTTCAGTGGGTGTATGTGATTTCAGAGATAGATTGGACAAAGAAGAAGACGGTAGTGTAGGTGGTGGCAGAGAACGACCGTATGAACTGTGAACTATAAAACCCTAGCAAGCACCCCTAGCAGGCTGCTAACAAAACAAAAGCTGCTCACAAACGCCCAAAACCTAAGTTTCAATTGAGCGACCGCTGCTAAGAAGAAGCCATTGGACCTTAGCTAACTGGGAACGACCTTATTCCATTTTGCTTACCAAGGATTTATGTAATGGGAACTGGAATTGAGAAATTGAGGGAATGAAAGAACAACAAAAAAAATTAATTAGAGGTACCCTAACTTTTGAAGAAACAATTTTTTGGTACCCTAACTTTTCAAAACTAATTTTGGGGTACCTAACTTTTAAGATTAGAAATTACTAGGTGAATTTCCGACGAAACTACGGTTGATTCAAATCATTTACGTCCACGAAAACAAACAGCATTTTCATCCACAAAAACACTTAATCAATTTCTCACATAAAACTCACCGTTGAATTCAAATAATTGGCCGAAAATTCACCTAATTATTTCTAATTCTAAAAGTTAGGGTACCCCAAAATTAGTTTTTAAAAGTTGGGATACCAGAAAAACATTTTACCAAAAGTTAGGGTAACCTAAGTAATTTTTTTAAAGAACAAGGGAGGGAATGAGAGAACGAAAAGGGTTAAACTTTAAAGGGGTAGGGAGGATGAGGAAGAATAGCTACAAAAAGGGGAAACGCGGTCCAATAAAAGGAGCAGGATGCATAAAAACAACAAAATCTTCCCTTTTTATTATTTATTATTTATATTTACTAGCTAAATTGCCCGTCCAATGAACGGGTTATTTATTTTGTATTTTTGAAGTTATATTTATCAATAATTTTCTCAATATTTTTTAATCTAACATTTTGAAAAAAAAAATGAATAAATCAATGTAAAAAATATTAAGTAGAAATAAATTAAATGACAAAATACTATCAATGATTGAAAAGGTAGATGTGATAAATAATAAGGAACAAATTAAAAAAAGTTAGTTAAGTGAATAAATAAAAAATGACGGTGGGAGTATAATGAAATTACTCCCTCCGTCCCAAAATATTTGTCCCCTTTGATTTAGACGCATTTTAAGAAAAACTAATAAATTAATCTCAATTAGCAATAAAATACTATTAATACCCTTAGTTTTGAATTCAAAACTATTATTTTATACTTTTCCTTCTCATATTTAAATACTTTTAAAATTTAAACTAAGGGTGTTTTAGTAATTTCAATAAAATAAAAGTTTCCATTTTAGAAAGTGGACATAATTTTGGCACATCCAAAAATGAAATAGTGGACAAATAATTTGGAAAGGAGAGAATAGTGAATTACAATGCTTTTCCCATTATATAAATAATAAACTTGTAAAAGTCAATAAAATATTTTCACCCGACAACAAACTTAATTCAAACTAATCATATCTTTTCTTATTCTATTCTTTCCTTTCATTTCCTTTCCTCTCCTAACCTAACGTGACTAAAAAATAACGTCTGAATGAATCTAACGATATCAATTTTGTATGATGAAGATATTAACGGTCAAAGTTTTTAAAATAATTTCCTAGACGACAGATAAATAAAAACGGAGATAGTAGTTACTAAAAAATTGAGCAAAATTATAATTAGAAATAAACTAAAAAAAGGAAAAGGAAAAACAGAAAAAAGGAAAAAATAAAAATAAAAAATTATCACAACACAACACATACTTGCACACATTCCAAGGGCAAGTGTCCTTTCTATATTATTTATTACTAGTTAGAAAGCCCGTGCAAGGCACGGGGCAATCACATTGCTCTTAAGGATTATCTTTGATTCATATTATTTATCCACCTTGAAAATTATGCAGTTAAATTTATAGAGTTTTGATTGTTAGTTTTCCAATATATATGATGATTTGTTAAATAAAATTACTATCATTGGATTAGTGATGAAAAATACTATTATAAAAGTATAATATTGCAATTGTTAATAAAATATTATATAAGAAATTATCAATCAAAGAGTGACATTGAATATTGTGATAGTCAACAAAACGACAAATAATATGAAACGGAGGGAGTAAGATTTTAAGTTCAAGTGTCTCTATAAGACAATATTTGTGATCTATATTGTTTCCGTAAAGAATGGAAAAAAAAAAACTTGTCACTGAAATTTTTGATGTCTGAAGTATTACTTCATTTTCTAATTTTATGCCTTATTTTAATATAAATCAAATTTTAAAAGTTTATAATCTTTAAAAATTAGTTAAATTTTAAATATCTTTAACTATTTCTCCAGCTTTCCAATTCTAGCATTTTATCCAAGTATAAATATTTTTTCTTGTTATTTACTGACAATGTTTGCTTCTGCATGGTAAATTATGTCTTTAAAGTTGGTTTTACATAATTTTATATGAACTAATTTACCTCTTTAGTGTCATGTTCTTTTATACGGTTGGCTGGCTGCGGTGTCACATTGCACCACAACTTTCTATATTCCACCACAACCTACCACAATCCACCACAATCCACCACAATCTACCACAAGCCACCACAATCTACTTTTTCAATTGTAATTTATTTTTTTATTAAAAGTTAAACTTTATCTACCTAACATTTCCCAACACATTTACAATTATTAAAACCAAAACTCACCACAGTTTTCCACAACCCACCACAATTCACCACAACTCACCACAACCTACCACAATCCACCGCAATTCCTCCACACCGCACCGCACCGCGCCACACCGTAGTCAGCCGTATAAAACAACGGGGCCAGTAGACAAAATGGTTTGCTTTTCTTATTGATTTTAATTAAGCATAATTAATTAGGTTTTTAGTAACTACTCTATTGTGATATTTATTATTTTCATCCACTACTTCTAAAAGAACCTTAAAAAGAAATGGGAGAGTATTGTTTATGACTAAATATAGGGAAATTTTACGATTGTGATATACTGCTCTACATATTTGTTCACAAAGTGTATGATAATGTAGAACTGGGGAAGTAGTACTGGAATAGAGGAAACAAAGGGGGGCGGCGAATTTCAGATACATGAAATGGAACAATTGTTTAATAGGAGCTATATTCTCATACACATGTCAATGACTGAAAGTTTAACATGATGAGTCAGACACCATATTGTATGAAGCAAAATTGGGCCGCCCCAATAATCAAGCAAGCTGGCTGCACTACCTGCAAAAGACACAGACAGCAAAACAAAAAAAAATGAGCGATACAACACACCTGTTCAACACTTCTAATATAGAGTATATGATATATGATATGATATATGATTTATTACTACCAATTGGAACCTTGCCTCTTCACTGTTGATCGAGAAAACACTAAGCACAAGAGTCGGAGAACTATGTTGTAAGCACTTGTAAGTTGTGGACTTTTGGCCATATCTAAGATAGATTAAAGATGATAGTCTGCAAAAAGGATTTCCAATTCAGCACTACTGTTGTCAATTATGTGAGTCAGGACTTTGAGATAATCAGATTCATTCAACAAAATCCAACAGATAAGGCTCCATTCCCCTAGTGTTGTGGTATTATCATCTGATTATGTCAAAGGTGATTGCGTTTATTATATGGTATAAATATGTACCCCCTCTGTTTTACATTACTTGTCTCTTAATTACCTGCATAATCTCCAACATCACTCTTTAATTATTTTGTTATATAATATTATTAACAATCACAACATATACTCTCAAAATAGTATTTTTTATTTTTTGCCAACTATCTAATAGTACTAATTTTTTCCTTTAATAACAAGTCATTGTATATGTTAGAAAAATTTATGATCACAATTTCTAAATTTAATGGCATAATTTTCAAAGAAACTAAATAATATTGAATGGAGTGAGTAAAAATCAGTCTCATTTCCAGAAGAGGCTCTTGATCAAAATTGTTAGAAGGTCACAACTGAAAAATAATCTTCGACCAATGAAGTAATACGAGTCAAATCCTTATATTACAAATATCTGTCAGTGATACCTAACGCCAAAGAGGCAAGGATCATCAAGAACAAATATGTTAAACACAGGCGGAGCTCATTAGGCCGACAATTGCTTTCATTTTTATAGAAGTTGGCCAAAACGACACTCTTTTCTTAAAACAAAATCAGATTCAAACAAAGAAGTTGAATCCGAGGATAGAGGAATCAAGAAAGCTCACAAGCTACGAAAAAAATACCAAGTGAAAATTTTACTGAAAGTGGGAACTGTTCTTTCAATAAGGATTAAATAATAGGATAGACAGGTGACTACAAATTCTGCAGTTTTCCAGTTGAAATTCTACATTTCCAGCAAGCATTCTGCTTCATCAAATTGCCACAAACAGCAGAGAAATCAAAACCATCTTGAACCCTTGAGACTTGCAAAACCCCAGACTTAAATCACCTTGAACATGCTCAAGGTCATCTACTGACATAGATTTGGCACTTAGTTAGAACAATCTTTTAGTTTTACATTGTCCCCTTTTCAGGTGTCTAATACTCTCTATGTATTATCAAAATTGCAAATGAATGGGTAAAATTCTGTTGAGACCTAACTGGGGCAAAATTGCCAAAAACAAACACACAAAAAAGACACACCCAAAACCCACTGCAGCAAAGCCCCTAAAATCCCACCCTCCCCACTAAATTTTCTTTCTTTAGAAAAGATTAAGATTTGTAACAACAAATACAAAACAAACCAACGAAATTCCCAGGAACTAAGAAGGGGGGAGGAGCTACGATTGTTTAATCGGCACCAAGAATTTGAAACACTACAAGGTCCACAAACAAAGCAGTAACCTATCTATAATTCATTAATTAGAACAAAATTAACTCAAACCTTCAATAAAAAAAAATGAAACCCTAAAAATTGGTTTCACTAATTCCTGTGAATTGGTACTACTTTCACATAGATTGAATCATTCAGACTTTGCAGAAGAATATATATCTGAGTGAAAAAGACAATCACTTGAAATATTAGTCGAATTTTCAGTGTGGACCCGCCTTTGATGCTGCTTCTGCTTGGTTTTGGTCGGATTTTCTGGACACGTCTGTATGCGTAGCCGGCGACAGGAGAAGCAAAGTAAAACCAAAGAAATTGCAGGTAGTAGAAGTTGGGAAGGCAAGGAGGAAGGACTGAATGAAGCGGTGCAAAACTGCAAATGGGGAGGCAAGGACACGTATGTAATATAATATTTAAATTTCCTTTGCAAATAGGATGAGGAAACAAAGTAAAAGCAAAGCTGCAAAAGACACAACAATAACTCTCACTTTTATTCTATGTACTAGCAACAATGCACGTGCTTTGCACGGGCTAAACCTGCCATCTTAGGAGAAAGAAAGCTTATATCTTTGATAATCAAAATCAAACCCTCATGATATACTTAATATGTTGAGTAACTGTCTATCATAGCTAGATGATATACATAGTTATATTATATTGAGCAATTGTACCATACTTAATTGACAAGTAAAAGCCTACAAGGAACAAGATTACATTGACCGACAGGTAATGTCGATGGAAGCGTTGCTCCATAACGTGTGACGTGGAAGACAGATTAACGTCCACGTTAACATTTTTTACATAAGCTCCGTCTTCCACGTCACGCATTATGGAGTCACGTCGTCTTTCCATGAGTTAAAACCTTACCAAATTGGTGGTGTTCTGTTACTTGAAAATAGGTCGATAGTTAGTACTGCTAGGAGGTGATTCATCCCTCGTTCTGCCGACATTAGATGCCAATGCTACCTTCAACTTCAAGCCGGCCTACCTCAACCACATCGAGCAATCGCAATTCCATTGGTTGAAGGCTGAGAAACCTCTAGAGAGGTGTAGCATGATCAAGATGAATGGAGTGACTGATGTGTACCTGCACAAGCGAGGGCATGGCTCGACAACTGCCCTAGGAACTCCTTCACCACCTGGGAATCTCTTAGCTCCGTATTTTTAAAGAGATTTTTCCCATCGCAAGAGACCGCCCGGTTGAGGAAATTGATCATGAACTTCCAACAGGAGCTCGGGGTGTCTCTCTACTATGCATGGGAGCGGCAGCAATACAAGAGCATTTACCGATCATGCCCCCGTCACAACTTCTTGCCACTTCAGCTAACCCACACAGTACAGTGGGTTGAATCGGTCCCACCAAATAGTTTAAGTGGCCAATTCCTGAACAACACCCCCATGCAGGAAGATACTGTTCTTCCTCAGATGGCGGAGAACGCCTGTTGCTGAGGTGGTGACTCGTTGGAGATGAGAAAGCTAATGCTCTGTACCACAATAACCTCTCCTATACCACCCAAAACACGATCCACCCTCAAGGTAGCGTGGCCTACACTCTACCTGGCTTTTAGTATCAAAACCAAAGGAGACCTCCCAACCCTAACTGACCCCACAACCAACCATTCCATCAATCATCCACTCCCTACCAAACCTCATCCTCTCACCAACCTCCATTCATGCAACTCATCCCTCAATCACCTCCCAAACAGACCACCTACGACCCCAACTTCGTCCAAGCCTACCTGAAAAAACCAAGAGGCCCTCAACGCCACCTAGCTCAAACACAATGAGCAATTAGTCCAATGCAACGAGCAGCTTGTGAGGCAGAATGAGCAGCTGCAAACAAATCAAAAGATGCTCGAGACGCAAGTTGCCCAGTTTGCCCAACAGTTTGCCCAGCTCCAAGCCTCTTCTTCCAAGGGCTTGCCTAACCAACCTCAGCAATATCTGAGAAGGCAACTGAATGCCATTACATTTAGAAGTGGTACTGAGCTGGCATGGTCGAGTGTTCCAATGAATCAGGTGGTGCGTGATGAGGTAATCTTTGAAGATGTAACAAGGGATCAAAATTCATGCCTCACGGCTGTGACGCATCCTGTCACGGTCGTGACGCCCAATTTTTCTAGAATTTATTTTGGGGCAAAACGACTGTGTTTTGACCCCTTTCTCCCGAGTATATATTGTAAACTTCGACAAATTGATGAAGCAATTGTCTTTCCCAGTTTTTAGACTTAAGTTTTATAGTTTTAGGTTTGCTAATCTCAATTAGAGCACTCTTAGTCTCCCTTCTACATCATTTGTTAATGCAATTTTCCTATTGTTCTTGTGGAAGACTTCAAGAGTTCTATTACAAATTCAAGTCTTGTCCTTACCTTTTGCAAGTAACTCCTAATTTAGTGAGTTCTATTCCCTCTTTCTCTAAATTTCAGCTTTTAATTAGTGCAAATTGCTTGGTTTATGTTTTGATTGCTTTGATTAGTGTTATTTGCTAGGTTTTCATTATTGTGATAGAATTATGTTGAGGATTGAATTGATTAGTGAGATAGTGTTAGTCATGAATATGAGTAGCTAAGTTCCTCTAGGGTTAAGGGGTAATTAAGGCCCCTGATGGAGGATTAGGTATGGATTAGTGTGATTAGGGTGATTTATGAGGTAATCAAGTGCTCCTCCATATATTTCCACTCAATGTGAAGGATTTTGGTGTCGGGACTCGGGAGGTTATAAATCCTTCCCTAAACATTGAGTTGGGAATCTAGGTAGGAGTAATTGGTTCCTATCCACACTAGCATGGGCTTTTGGGACCGATTAGTTTGGATTGCGTTAGAATACTATCAAGGACCATCATGCACGGGAGTGATGGCGGGCTTTGGGAAGTATGCATCAATTTACCACTCGGGAGAGGGAAATTAATGCTAGTTTATCCATGCAATCCTCACACTTAATAACCGAATACCGATCATTCCTAAAACCACGAAATTCTTGCTTAGTTCTTCACTAGGTTGGCCCGGTAATACCCACGAGCCCTTGCTTTCCTATTTGATAAGTTTTTTTAATATGAAAATCATCACCCGAATCTTGTTACCTAGAACCGTTCTTGAGACTGAATACCGAATTTGAACATTAGGGCTCCAACTCCTCAAGTCATAATGACTGTTGTCTTAGTTCACTAGTAAAACATTAAATAAAATTTTTGCGCCGTTGCCGGGGAGTTGCGTCCCCTTGTGTTTTTGTTTGGTTTTTGTCTGTTTTGAATCCGGTTTCGTCCTCTTCGTTAGGCGTAGTGTAGACTCCAAGGCTGCTTATGTTGGTTTGTTGTTTGAGTGTATATGTAGGAGGAATCAACCCTTTTTTCCAGTTGATCTAGAGAATGAAAGAAGAGCTCGACAGAACCTAGCAAACGTCCGTAGGAGACGCCAGCGACAACTCATGGCGGAACAACCACCACCACCACCACCGCCACGTACATTGCTTTCATATATTTTACCAATAGCCGTCGCGGGTGTCTCAACCATCGTTCTGCCAGCACTGGCCGACAATGTCACATTCAACTTCAAGCCGACCTACTTAAACCACATCGAGCAATCCCAATTCTAGGGGTTGAAGGCCGAGAAGCCACTGGAGCGCATCTCTAACTTCCTGGAGAGATGTAGCATGATCAAGATGAATGGGATATTCGACGAGTACCTTTGCCTACAATTCTTCCCATTCTATTTGGTTGGGAAGGCTAGGGTATGGCTATACAACTACCCGAGAGACTCCTTTACCACTTAGGAGTCCCGCGGTTCCGCTTTCCTGAAGCGATTCTTCTCATCACAAGAGACCACCCAGCTGAGAACTCTTCTCATGAACTTCACACAGGAGCCTAGGGAGTCTCTCTATGACACATAGGAGCGATACAAGAGCCTTTAACGCGCATGTCCCCACCATAAACTCCCACCGCATTTGCCGACCTATACCTTCTACAATGGGTTGAATAGGGCCACCCGGAAGATTATTGACAACATGTCAAGTGGCCAGTTTCTGAACAACACCCTTATGCAGGCGGACGTGTAGACACCGAATTTTGTACCGGGACAAGTTTACAAATCAGCAGTAACAAGAAAAGAGGCTAGAAGGAAAGCCAAGCCATTGGGCCTCCATCAATCAAAAGCTATCGGGCCAACCCACCACAAAAACCTTCATTTTCCACCCTTTCCACATACATATGCCCACCATTTCCAATTCCATTTTTTCCACAAGTCTCATTGGCCCTATTTCTTTTGATGAGAGTAAAGTACACACCATAAGCTTTCCAACGCCTTTTGAATTGCCTCAATCGGAGTCCGGATGAAAGAGTTATGACCGTTTGAAGTTACGCTTAGCCAGTTCAAAACCCACGTGGGTTTTAACAACTCTCAGGCCCAGAAATCTGGCCCAGTAAGCAAATCTAGCCCATAAGACTGCCAAAACCCGCGCGAGTTTTAGATGTCAGAAGCGGCTCAGAAGAAAGGCGGCCCAGAAGCAGATCCGACCCGGCAAGTACAAAACCCGCGCGGGTTTTAGATGTCAGCGATCCGTGCGAGATCATTCAAAACCCGCGCGGGTTTTCTCTTCCAAAAGCTAGCGCCAATATCTTGATCATCCCCCTGATTTTAGCCCACATGCCATTGACTTCTGCCTTGACTTTCAAAACCCGCGTGGGTTTTACGATTGCATGGCATGATCATGGGGATGTGTCCCCATGATTTTCCCTCCTAAAACCTCACCCCATTCATCTATAAATACCCCTTCATTCCACCCTCATTTCATCCACAATCACCCTCTACTACCCTACCCTTACTCTATCCAAACTCTCATCAACTAACACTATTATTCTACCTGAACTCTCATCAACCAACCTCTCCTATTCTCATTATTCTTCCCCTTATTCTACCAAAATCATCACTCACATACTATCCTACTACCATTCCCATACTCATCTTTCATCCACCAAGTCAAGGGAAGTCAAGGTGTTTCGATCGGCGCATGCGGGTTCCTAAATCAAAGAGGTTCGCTTTTACGTTTCTTTTCGTTATTATTATTTAATCATGTAATTTGTATTTTATTTTACGTTATATGTGCATATTTTGCAAACCAAAAACCCCTTCTTTTATAATGGATGTTAAGAATATAAATTTACAAAATTAATTAAACTTCTCCCCGCTTCATTTCATTTTAATGTCGATTTTAGTAGAGTCTGTTTTCTCACAGGCGAATTCAAGAATTCTTATAATTCTCGAATTCGTAACCTTACCCTCGGACTTAGAATCGGGTTTCGTAGACCGGAGTTATTTTTATTATTTTTATGGTTTGTCGATTTCCTTAAATCGGCTGGCGACTCTTTATCATTTTATTAATTCTTTTAGTAATTTAAAATAAACGATAATTGCACAAAAATCATTATAAATATTTTTAGTACCACCTTTTATTAATCTAAGGCCACCCAAGAGAAAACGGGCCAGAAGATTAATAAAACCCGCATGGGTTTTATTAATTTTCACCGTATTTTCTCTAGGCCGAAGCTGTACAGGGCTGGCCCATGGTGCCATAAAACCCGTGCGGGTTTTATGGTTCCATGACGATCCCTTTGTTGTTTCTTGGGCCCGGATGAAATAATGGGCCGGTACCAAATTTATTAATAAATTATTTAGTGTAATTTCGGATAATTTCGGATATTCGTAAGTAAACAAAGGCGACGGTTAAGTTATACCTAGGTGATTCCCTCGAGAGCGAACGTGCCACTACTTGTGGGATACACCCTACATCGCCAAGCATTTGGTCCCCTCTCTCCCCGCGTTACACTCATAGGGCTTCCTTGAAGTTCTTTGAGCAATACCTCACACTCCTTACCCTAGGGTATGGAGCACGGAGATGAAAACGTGCGGTAGGTCATATAATCCAACCATAGAAAAATCCATGAATATAGAGCCTTGGTTTAGGGTGTCCCTTCATGTTGTATGCTATATGCTATGTGCAACCCCTTCCCCTTTTTTCTTTTGTTTTAGAGTCGACCCTAGTTTAGAGGTTTTGTTCTAGTCCATATAAAATTCATTGGGTTGAGGAAACGATTATTTATTAATTAGAATAATTAACTCAAAATGCATCATGGTTAGCCCAAGTGAAAGGGCCCATTTATGCTTGAAGGATGATTATTTTAATTAATAAATAAAAATTGACTTGCCTTTGATGATATTATATGGCCCTTTCCAAAATTCTCCTAAAGAAGGCCCAAAAAAAAAATTAATTAAAGTCTAACAAAGTTAATGGATAGTGTATTAGACTGCATAATAGTCACTAGGCTCGAGAAAATTAATTTGTCGATTTAATTAATAAATCCATCGCATTTATGGCCGACCCGTTGTTAGGCCCAACCATATCGGATTTACCAATTAAGCTTATAAATTGATTATAACTCGCTTATTGTTGACTTTATTCAGTTCTTTACAATATCCATTTTTCTTGAGTAAATAAATAAAGCTTGTTGTATGCTATGTGTAAATATGTGTTTGTATGTTGGGTCTTCATTAGAGTCGTACCTAATTTTGAGATATTGTTTTAGTCCGCGTAATAATCGTTGGGTTGAGAAGAAATAAATTTATAAACTCGATTAATTAACCATTAAATGTTACAATCGGCCCGGTAGTAAGGCCCATCCGTTTTAAAGGTTAATTATCCTTGTTTATCGATTCATTTTAACTCACTTTTGATGATTTTATTCGGCCCTTCTCAATATTCTCTTATTCATGGTCCAAAGAAAATTGATTAATAATCAAACAAAGTCAGTGTGTGTTGTTCTAGCCTGCGTAATATTCTCAAGGTTAGAGAAAATAAATTTATAATTTGATTATTAAAGTCTGACAAATCCATAATCAGCCCGTTGTTAAGCCCATCCATGGTGGAATTAATAATTGAGTTTATAAGTCTATTTTAACTCGCCTTTTGACGGCTTTATTCGGTCCTTTACAACATCCACTTTCCTTGAGTTAAATAAATAAATGTGTTGGGTCACAATAAAAAAAAAGGGAGTGTAAGTGTGTTAAGCATTATTCTAGTCCGCATAATAGCCAACATAGCTTGAGATGTCTGAGTTGTGGGCTGAGTTACGGATTCTCCTTAAAACGGTAGACCTGTGGATTGGGCCCATCCGAATTGAGAAACACTGACTAAAGTCTGTCAACTTATGATCCGCTCGCTATGTCAGACTTTATTCGGCCTTTCATAATGCTTTTGTTGTAAAAAGTGTTGTTGTCCCGCAAACCTGTTGTTTCCTGAGTCAGTATATAGGTGTCTTACAATAGTCCTGGATGAGTCTTTGTTTCAGAGTCTACATGTAAATATCTTTCATGTCTTTAGAAAGTCTCATACAAGGTCGTGTCATAAGTGAGTCTTTTCTTGAGTCAATATGTGTGTTTTGTTTTTGGAAGTCTAAACTCGAGTCATGGGTGAGTCTTTGGTCTAGGTCATAAGTGAGTCTTTCCTGGGTTAATGTGTGTTTGTCTCTTTTAGAAAGTCCAGTGTAAACCCAGGTCATGGGTGAGTCTTTGTTTTAGAGTCAGGATATAAGTGTCTTGCATTCATTAGAAAGCATCATATAAGGTTTAGGATGAATCTTTGTGTTAATGTCTGCATGTAAGTGTCTTGCATTTTTTAGAAAGCATCATATAAGGTCTAGAATAAATCTTTGTGTTAGTATCTGCATGTAAGTGTCTTGCAAGCATCATATAAGGTCAAGATGGGTCTTTGTGTTAGTGTCTGCATGTAAGTATATTGCATTCTTTAGAAAGTATTATATAGATTCATAAGTCATGTAAACTCATGTCATGGGTAAGTCATTTTCCAGAGTCAACATATGAATGTCTTGCATTATAGAAGTTTCCTATAGGGTCTACGTCATGCAAATCCATGTCTTGGGTGAGTCGTTAAGTCTTTTTCTTGAGTTAGCATGTAAGCATTCGTCGTTCTTTAGAAAGTCTCATATAGGTTCATAGGTCATGAAAACCCATGTCATGGGCAAGTCTGTGTCTAGAGTCATCATGTAAATATCTGTCCTTTTTTTTAGAAGTCTAGTGCAAACTCATGTCATGGGTGAGTCGTTAAGTCTTTTTCTTGAGTTAGCATGTAAGTGTGTTGTCATTCAGAAAGTCTCATATAGGTTCATAGGTCATGAAAACTCATGTTATGGATGAGTCTTTTCTTAAGTTGGCATATCATGTGAGTGTCTTTCTTTAGGAAGTCTAATGTAAACCCATGTCATAAGTTAGGATTTTCGGGTCAGCATATAGACATTTGCACTTTAGGAGGTCTCATATAGAACATGTAGACCCATCCCATGGGTAAGTCTTTTCCTTAAGTCAGCATGTAGAGGTCTTGCATCCTAGGAAGTCTCATGAAGGTCAGCTAGCACTTTTAAACCCATGTCCTGGGTGAGTCTCTCCCGAGTCAGCATATAGGCGCTTTTCATGCATGCATTGGGATGGGTGTTTCTTCATTTGTCTAGTGTCAAGGTCAAGGCATGAGCCAGTAATGAAAGGGAATTTTTTGAATTTCGAAAAAAAATATCCTTATTTAAGGTTTAAGCAACCTTAGTCGGCTCCCGATCACTTAAGTAGCGCATCTGAAACGATTTCCCCGAACGGGAAATTTTTCGGGTCCTACAGGACGCTCTCCTAGCTCAGATGATGGAGAATGCTTTCTATTGAGGCAATGATGCGCGGGAGATGCCGGAGTAACTCGAAGGAGAAAATGTGAATTACATTCTCAAGGAAATTGATAGGCTCTCACAAGACATGGCGAGATTCAAAACCGCCCATTAGCTAAAGTCATTCATGGAGGTGCAAGCCTCTTCGACCCTTTCTGCTAGTGCTTCTTTGGGGTGCGAGATCTGCGGGGGTGCTCATGCGTCATTCATGTACAAACAGGAGGTGGTTAACAACGAGCAAGCTAATGCCTTATACCATAATAACCCCTCCTGCACCACCCAAAATCTAATCCGCCCCAAGGCAACCCTGCCTACAACCTTCTTAGTTTTTAGTATCAAAATCAGAGAAGGCCACCCAACCCCAACCGAACCCATAACCAGCAAGGCTCTCCTCGCCAAGCGCCTATTTCTCACTAGCCTCCATTTATGCAGCCTACCCCTCAACCACCTCCTCAACAGATCACATATGACCCTAATTTTGTCAAGGCATATCTGAAGAATCAAGAGGCTTTCAACGCCTCCCATCTCAAACACAATGAGTAGTTGGTTCAGCGCAACGAACAGCTCCTAAGACAAAATGATTAGCTTCAAACCAACCAGAAGATGTTGGAGACACAATTTGCACAGTTGGCTCAACATTTAGTCCAACTCCAAGCCTCTTCTTCTAAGGAATTGCCTAGCCAACCCCAATCAAACCCAAGGGGGAAATTAAATGCCATCACTCTACACAGTGGCACCAAGCTGGCAGAGTCGAGTGATCCGATGAAGTAAGTAACACGCAAGAGGTGAATCTTGAAGAGGCGACAGGAGAGGAAAAGGATGAGATGATTATGGATAGAGCCTTAAGTCGAGGGGCAATAGGGAAGGAGCCATAGAAGAAGGAAGAGCTTGAGGAAGAGTCTGGTGAGCCTGTTACATAACAAGCTCGCCCTTACAAACCGCCTGTTCCTTTCCCTTAAAGGTTAGCGAAGACCAAGGAGAATGCCAACTTCGCTCGGTTCTTGGAAGTGCTCCGTAAGCTGCATATTAACATACCATTCATCGATGCCATCAACGATATGCCTACCTATAAGAAGTTCCTAGAAGACCTCTTGACCAACAACAAGAGGAATGTGAGCGATCATGCCACGATCCCTATGACTGAGGAGAGTAGCGCCATCATCGACAACAAGCCGTTGGGAAAACTAGCTGATCTGAGGAGCTTCTCGATTCCATGCTCCATAAGTGACTTGGAGATTAGTCACGCTTTGTGCGACCTTGGAGTGAGCGTGAGTGTAATGCCTACAATTGGCAGACTAATCTATTTTCCGCTCCTTAGGGATCATAGAAGATGTCCCGGTGCAAGTCGGGAAGTTTTTCATACCGTGTGACTTCGTGGTTCTCGACATGGAGGAAGACGCACGCATCCCCATCATCTTGAGAAGGCCATTCTTGGCTACGATAGGGGCAATCATTAATGTGCGCAATGGGATGTTGACGCTTAACATCGGCGATGAGAAGCTTGAGTTTAGTTTAGGGAAGTCTATGGCCGCACCGAACACATGGAACATCCTTGCTATCGAGTTGATGTGATGGAAGAAGCATAGGATGAGCACGACCACAAGGAGCTTAGGGATCATCGACCACACAAGGAGCCCATAGAGGTATGCATGTTTGAGCCTTTTATTTTCAAAGATTGATCATGTGATGAGGTTGCTTGAGAATGCTCAATGTTTTTCTGAGTTTGAATCATTTAGCTTTGTTGATAATTTTGATGTTGATGATTCTGACCCTCCTCCTTCGGAAGGAGAGAGTGGAGCAATCCATGAAAGTTTTACCTTTGATGAGCCCAATCTTGACCACGATAGTGAGTACGAGGCCTTTGAATTCTCTTTGATTGTTTTGTGGTGGTAAATATGTGATGTCACCGTTGGGCCAGCCCAATACTCCAAGCAGCAAAAGAAAACTAATTACAACATTGGTTTTATTCTCTTTTCCTTTCATTTCCTTTACATCCTTTCATTTCATTTACTCTAATATAAAAGGGAGAGTTGCCTCCCCTTTTTACTGCGTTGTGTGTTTGTGTTTTGCAAGGATGGTAAGCTGCTTGCTTAGATAAGGCCATAAGGGACAACTGGATTCCAATATAAAAGGCAAACACATGGATTTCTGCTTCACTTCTTCTCTTGCCGCTGCTAGTGTCCATCTACAACTCTCAATTTCTTCCATTTCCATATAATTCCAGAGAAAACCCCAACTTTCACCTCCATAGTTTCTGATCTTCTTCACACAGAAAATGACATTCTTCCCTCCACTTTTGTTTTCTGCGTAAAAGACATATTCAGAGCCTTGGTCCTCACCTTGAATCATACTAAAGCTTTGCCCATACCCAACAATGGAGGACATTTGAAAGAACAAGCAAAACTCAAATGATTTAGAGTAGAAAAATCAAATATCAATACATCAACTGGAAGTTATAAAATTAGACTTTTATATTAAAATAACAATAAATTAATAGCTTTTAAAACCAAAAAATAACCCCGAAATTTTATTTTATAGGGCTCTGATCTCCAAAATAATGGTCGATTTGCAGAAATTTCCATGTTCCACCTTGAATGGAATTTTAATTGCATGTGTACATACTTCTAATTTGATTAATGAAGAACAAGAACTGAAATAAAATAAGATTAACGTCTAAATCCTAAATCTAAAACAAACCGTAAAACCATGGCTTCGTTCTTGAGTTTATACCTGAATCACAGTTTCCTCGAAGAATCTCGGTCCTTTAATTCTTTCAAATCTAACTTTGGATGTGGTCTGGTTGATTTGCCATTAGAGATACAGCCAGTGGATTAAAAATCAGAGATCAAGAGAGAGATTATGGATGATATATCTCATCTTTAGTTATCTGGGCATGGGGTTGAAGAAATAGAATTAAGCAGGTGATTGTGTACCTTTCCAATCTAGGCATGCATGCAAGGTTGCGAAGGGCCAGATTTGGTGGCCAAGAATGTGTCCAATAATTAGTAGTATACTCAGAAAGATACAGTATACTGTAGAAAAAGAAAGGTGGGCGAGATGGAGTAGTGCGTGGCTTGGACTCTATCTTTAGCTTTTTGATATATGAAAGGATATGGAGTGATGGAGAGAAGATGAGAAGCCAGAAAGTTACAGAAAGAAGTGAGAGAAAATGTGGAAGGAGCTAGCTAGGAGGGGTAATAGTAGATATTAAGTGCCAAAGTATTACGAAATGTTGGAATAAAAATTGAAAGTAGTACTCCCTTTGTTTCATATTAATTGTTATATTTAAAAAAATTTCACATACTAAGGTTTAACTAAAAAAACTACTCATGCTCCGTTCTTTTATGCGGTAAATTTACGATGCGGTAAGTTGCGGTGGAAATAATAAATGGTTTTTGAAATATAATGGTAATGATAGAAAGGTAAATGGTAATGTGCAGTGAGTTGCGGTGAATTGCGGTAAAGTACAGTGCGGTAACTTGCAGTAGCGCATAAAAGAACGGAGTCTCACATAATTAAATAACATTATTTTTCAATGTGTTTTTAACACTATTTTTCAATGTGTTTTTTCGGATATTAAGGTGTAGGTAGTGAGAGAACGTGAGTAGGAATAATTATATCGATTGAAAAATTAAAAAGTTAACACTTACTAAAATTAAAATAACTAAATTATGTATTGGGAAATGGAAAGTGGCCATTATTTTGAAATTAAAAAAAAAGTTAGTTTAAGTTTTATCTCCTATGGATGCACTTATAGTGATTGTCAACCATGACAATCATCTGAAATTGTCAAAAACTGTCCCGACCAAACTTCGGTTCATCCGATCCGAAAAACCTACCCAAACATCAAAATTACGTCCGAATTTTAAATCCGGACAAACGAACATGTCCGATTTTAAATCTGAACCGGGTCCGGGTTTGTCCGAATTTCAGAGAAAAATGAGTATGTAGCGTTGCTGGGCCTGGGCGGGAAACGAAAATTTGGGTCCAAAACTTGCCTAAATAATAAAACCCTAAAGCGTTGTCTTTTATATGCTAAGTTGCTCCCTGACTATGCACGATTTCTCTTCCTCAAAAAAACCCTAGCTCTTGATTTTCTTCTGCGTTCGGCACTGCTCATTCTCAAATCTCCTAGACTCTAACCCAGAACTCTAGATCTTCATCTCCTCTTTGGGTCTTCTGAATTTCGGAGTCTGCGCCACTGCTCTTCTGCTCTGCGCTGCTGCTGTTGCTTGAATTTCTGCCCCCTGCTGTTGCTGTTTGCCTCGCTGGAGTCGCTGGCCTCGCCTGAGTGTAAGTTTGATGCTAATTTTATATGTTGTTGTTGTTGTCTTTTATATGCTTTTGCTGTTGTCTTTTATATTCTCAGTTGCTCACTGAGTAGCTAATTTCAGAACTTGATTGAATGTTAATTTCAGAACTTGATTGAATGCAAGTCTTGGTAGAATCAGAACGTGAATGCTAATTGATTTTGTGTGTTTGTCTCTAGATTTTAATTGTTTTCAATTGCTTGAATGGCGAGTATCCTCTTAAGAATGCTAATTTTATTGTTTCTTCATTTTGCATTTTTGCTCAGAAATTAGAACCAATGGCCTCAGTTGTTGAAGATGTTATGAATATCGATGAAACCTCGGATTCAGACTCAGAGAAAGAGGTGGGTTTCAATTTTGATTTAACTTATTTCACCTTATCAGTAGTAATGTAGTATACTTATTATGTCATTTGTTTGAATCTTTCCCAGGTTCTACCACAAAAAACATGTGAGACTGCTAAGTCATGTAGTGTTGCACCTTCAAGCAAAAAAGGCAAACGAAAAGCATCTACAACAACTTCTCGGGGCACTACTGGTAAATCCTTAAAGCGGAGGAAGAATCGTTCTGATGTTTGGGATCACTTTGAGGTCTTAGAAGTTGGTACTTATGAGCAACCAGAAGATGATGACTTCAAAAGGGGTAAGTGTAAGGGCTGCAACCTTATCCTCATATGTGATAGTAGGTATGGTACTACAAACCTAAGGCGTCATGTAAAGAAGTGTGTGAAGTTAAAGGACCAAAAAGATATTGAGCAAATGATTTTAAATTCTTCTAAAGGCAAGTTGTCGTTAAGAGGTCCAAAAATAGATTCTGATGTTTTTAGAGAGTTGCTTGCAAAGATGATTGTGCGTCATGAACTGCCTTTCTTGTTTGTGGAGTATGAAGGTGTTAGAGATTTACTCACATATTTGAACCCTGATGTTAAACACATTACTAGAAACACATGTAGGAGTGATATGATTAAGCTTTACCAGAAGCATAAGGATTCAGTGTTTGACATGTTGGTTAAGTGTCCTGGTAAAATTTCTCTTACTGCCGATTTTTGGAGTTCTTGTACGGGTGATTCTTACATGTGTATAACAGCCCATTTTGTAACAAGTGAGTGGAAGCTTCAAGACTTTGTGTTATGCTTTACATGTTTTCCCCCTCCACATAATGGTTCCTTGATTAGTGATACGTTTTCTAAGTTGTTGGGTGAGAGTGGGTGGAACATTGAGAATAAGTTGATGGCTATTACTTTGGATAATGCTTCAAACAATGATACATTTATTGAGTCCTACATGACTAAGTTGTTGTCCAAGGGTGCGTTGAACTTGGGAGGTTGATTCTTTAGGGTGCGATGTGCTGCACATATAATTAACTTGATTGTGAAATCGGGTCTAGAAGAGCTTGATGTTGTTATAAAGAAGGCTAGGGAGAGTGTGAAATACGTGAAAGGTTCACCTTCAAGGCTTGTCAAGTTCTTAGAGGCGGCAAGGGATAAAAAGGTTGTTTGTGTTAGAAAGTTAAAGCATGATGTGGTGACAAGATGGAATTCAACCTATCTTATGCTTGAGAGTGCATTGTACTACAGAACAGTTTTTGCTCATCTTGCCATTATTGATAAGAACTATACATCATGTCCTTCTCCTTATGAATGGAATAAAGTTGATGTGTTGGCAAAATTTCTCAAGCTTTTCTATGATGTGACTAAGCTTTTTTCGGGGAGTAAGTATCCTACATCCAATCTGTTTTTTCATGGTGTTTGGCAAATACAACACCATTTACAACAGGAGGCTTTGAATCATGATCCTTTCATAAGGGAAATGGTGGGTAGAATGCAAAGAAAGTTTGATGCTTATTGGCAAGAATGTAACTTAATGTTGGCTGCTGCTGTTGTCTTGGATCCTCGTTATAAGTTGAGAGCCGTTGAAATTGCTTATACTAAAATCTATGGAAAAGTAGAGGGTGCAACAAGGACTAAGCAAGTTCATGACACATTGATTGCTCTTTTTAATGAGTACAAAGCGAACGAACCAGATTTGCAACCTTCACAAGCTTCACAGAATATGGCCACTGCCAACACCCAAAATGAAGTTGATGGTACTGATGCTGCTGCTGACCCGTATGATGATGTAAGTTAAATTTTTTTTTCCTTTTATTTTACAGTTTAACAGGTTTTAAATTCATGGTCTTATTTTTTATTTTATTATCTATTTTAGGAGTTGGATACATGTCCTACGAATTCAAGTTTATTAGCAGCGAAATCAGAGCTAGATTTCTACTTGGAAGA
This sequence comes from Portulaca oleracea, assembly GCA_029582165.1. Taxonomy (NCBI): domain Eukaryota; kingdom Viridiplantae; phylum Streptophyta; class Magnoliopsida; order Caryophyllales; family Portulacaceae; genus Portulaca; species Portulaca oleracea. The sequence goes on along the minus strand of CM055878.1, from coordinate 3,433,872 downwards.
AGCACGTATGGATAGAAAACTTGAGATAGATGTCTTGGTGTATTGGAAATCACTTATGTTTCGTTGTCCTGTACTAGTCAAGCTTGCACGTGATGTGTTGAGTATCCCAATTACTTCGGTTGCTTCGGAATCCACTTTTAGTGTTGGGGGTCGAATTTTGAAGCCAACTAGGTGCTCTTTGACTCCGGAGAACGTTCAATCTTTGATTTGCACTAGGAATTGGATATTTGGTTTGAAAGGTAACCTATATTTGCTCTCTTATTCTTTCATGTTAAGTGTTATTCTATTATGTTAACAAGCCACAAACATTAAAAAGCACTACATACTAACTAATAACTATTATCATGTATTCATGTTGCTTTCTTCAGAAGAGGATCAAGATCATGTCGATGACTCAACGGAGGATGGTACTTACCTAGATCTACAAGCATCGCCTTCCGAAGGACTTGGAGCTACACATGACCCTCTTGAAGTGGACTAAAAATGCTTGGATGGGGTTGAATTGGATGAACATGTAAAGGAGCTTGGTTTCTATTTTCTAATTTGTTTGTAGGTAGCTTCTTTGGGAATTCTTATAAACTTTAAGATCATCAAAAAACATTGTGTTTGTTTGCATCTTTTTTATTTGGATTGTGAACTTGTAACTTTGGATTTTGGACTTTGGACTTGTATTGTAAGTATGAATTTGGTATGCTAGGGAAAATAGTGTTGTTTATTAAATCAAACAGGTTACAGATTTGAAGAATCTGAAGGTAGAAGCTGTAATTGTGAAGCATTGACTCGTGTCAAGTGTCAACTGTCAAGCAGGTAAAACCGGACATCGGACATCCGGGTTCGGACATCGGACATCCGGGTCCGGGTTAGGGTTGGGGAAAAGTGTCCGATTGTTAATTCGAACAGGGTTAGGGTTCGATGTTTTTTGTCCGATGTCCGATTGTCCGAACCCGTATTCGACCCGGACCCGGATTTTTGACAGCCCTACAATCATCACAAGTAAAATAAATCTTACTTATACATGTTTCAAGTTTTATCTTGCCATTAGCTTTTTTTATTTAAGATAAATAGTAAAATATATTTTTTAAAATTTTTGTTTATTTAAAAAAAATTTTAGAATAAATATCTTTCAAAATATGTTTGTTTACTCGGCAAAAATTTAGAGTTAAGATATTTAAATTTTAAAAATTTACCAAAAAAAAACTTTTTAATTAAGAAAATTTATTTTGTAATGTTGTACTAAATAAAAAATGAATGACAAAGATTAAAGTTGACACATGTATGGATAACATTGTTTTCATTGTGGTGGTTGTCATGGTTAAGAACCACTATAAATTTTTCCATCTCTTGTTTAAGGCCCTGTTCGGCAATAGCGTTTTTACTAGCGTTTAGCGTTGACTAATTCAAAACTCTATTATTCTAATTTTCACTGTTTGGTAATTAACGCTTGAAAGTAGCTTATAGTGTTTCCACTAATTTTTTCTAAACATTACCTACATTAACGTTTAATCAAAGTTATTAGCGTTTTACATTCTCATGGCCAAAATGCCCTTTTTTAATTGCATTGTGTAATTCGTAAGTGACAAAAACTATTGAAAAGATGAGATGATCATTGATCAATACTTAAAAAAAACTATGATATCACCCAATGAGTGATTTCATTTTATTTTTCAATTTAGTGAGTAGAGATTATCCATATATATATATATATATATATATATCTTTAATTTATTTCAAGTTCATTTAGTCTTTTTTATTTTAAAATAAAATTGTAGTTTTTTTAATAAGGTAAATTATTATGTAGTGTCGGGCTTATCCATTACTAAAAAAGTGTGTATTACCGACCGTTTTTTCCAACTGATTTAAAACGGTTGAAAAAACCAATAATTTTTGCAACCATTTCATTTTTTGTCATTTTCCATTTATTTTTTATCCATCGGAAAAGTGGTTGGTATGTTAACAACTACCAACTATTTTTGAAACTATATTTAATATGGTTGGAAAATTGTTAAGAGGCATATAGCTCACAATATTTTGCAACCACTTTAAAGAGTGGTTGAAAAATGATCGATAATTGGATTTGCAACCGTTTTTAAATAAAAAATGATGGGAAAAATGGTCGGTATGTGGAGAGTTTTTAGTAGTGATCTAAGTAACTAGAAACAATGTACATCTGTATGAGGTTTTTTTTTTATTTATTTATTAAAGCTAAACTCCCATATTTTCATTTATATAACCCAAACAAAATATTTATAGGAATACCTTTGTAGATAGACCCAAGATGGGATGATTTTTGAGATGCAATAATAATAATAATAATAATAATAATAATAATAATAATAATAATAATAATAATAATAATAAATAGTTGCAGTAGAAACCATAATAAAGTGATAGTCATGTCCTTTTTGGTCTTTTTATGTTCATAACTTAATCTAATCGCTAAATTTATCGAGCACACTTTCTTGAAACACTCATACAAACAGCTACCTGCTAACCGCTAAATTAAAACAGCTATCCGCTACTTAATCCGCTATACGCTATGTAAACCGCTATACGCTATAAGTTACCTAAAATTAAGTCATGTTCTTTTGTCGAACAGGGCCTTAGTGTATAGAATTAGGTTATGTAAAGTAAAGTAAGATAAGGAAATGAAAGTTATCTAAAAGAAAATACTAGAGGTTGGTAAATGTTACATCACTCGTTTAATTTTTTATTTTTAAATGAATTCTGTCAGTTGAATAAAGAATTTTAAATATAAGTTACCTAAAATTAAGTCATGTTCTTTTGACGTAAATATTCTATCCGTCTCAAAATAATTGTTCATTTTGACAAATTTTGACCGCTAATTAATTAAAATTTATAATAACTCACAAAATGAAATCATTAGCAATAGAAAATTATTTTCATAAATATTATTATTAACTACTTCCTTCATTCCATATTAATTGTCCGTAATTTTGATTTTTACGGTTTCTACTGTCACTCTTTGATTGATAGTTTCTTACATAGTATGTTATTAACAATTGCAAATTATAATTTTATGATAGAATTTTTTTTTATGAATTTAATGGTGATAGTTTTATATCGTAACTCATTGTATATATTAAAAAATTTATGGTCAAAATTTGACTGTATAATTATCAAAGATAATTAATATAAAACGGAGTAAATTTAAAAATTTCATTAAAATAAATTAACAATGCCCGTGCAAGGCACGGACCTGTCCTACTAGTATCCTTTACTATAAGTAAAAGAGAATATACACTTTGTTGTGAAATAATTTTCTTTTGCAGCCCGCCCTGTTTGATTCCCCATTTATAATTTTCTTTTCCTTTCTTTTTTTCTCCCTCAATTGTGGCCACGTGCCTCTCGTTTACCCGGTCTTAGTATCCCCTGCCTTTCACCGCTTATTTCATCTTTCATCATCTCTCTGTCTTCCTCTCCTTTGTTCGACTCTTCTTGGTTGTTCTCCATTCTCCAATGAAAATTGACCAAAGTGAAAAGAGGTTCACAGTTACATTCTTAGACACAGGATGTCAAAGGAGGCATCCTTAGGCAATGGTTTGATTACAATATATGCAGCATGTGGTGTCTTAAGTTGGTCTGTGAACGTATTTGATTGCATGATCGAAAGAGATGTTGTCAGTTGGAATTCCATATTTTCAGCATTTGCACAGTACGGACAAGGAAGCATTTGCACATTTGCTGCTGTTCTCTCAGCTTGTTAGAAAAATGATTATTGCCAAGGACTTGCTTAAAAATGAGAAGATTGACCCGACGGTTTACATATTATTGTCAAATATCCATGCAAATGCAGGGCAATGGAAAAGATGCAGCTAATGTTAGAAAAATGATGAGGGAGGATGGACTTATGAAGCAACCAGGATATAGTTGGCTCAAGTCTTAGAATGTTTTCATAGCATATGACAGCTTCTTCATTGCCCACCCCTCCAAACGACTTGCCATTCTTGCTAGTTAAGTGGCACAATCATGTCAGTTCAGACGAGTAGGCTTTATTGGTACGGCCAAATATTTGAAAGGTAAAAACCCGCGGCTGAAATCAGTTCTCTCCAAGATCAAATTCACACTTTGATCATCCAATCCCACAAACGTTATATCTGATTTGTTCTTGTTTGGCCAAAGACCAGAGCACTTAGAGAAGTGGGTAAGTGCAGATAATAGAATATCAATACTAACAGGGTCACCATTACAAAAAAAGAAGTAGATCATCTGCGAAACAGAGATGGGTGAGTGAAAGAGGCTTACAAAATTGATGAAATTTGAAATCAAGACTTTGAGACGCCTGATAAGCCGCAAGTGCACGGGTGCTCGTGTAGCAAGTATCAAGGTCGATCCCACAGGGACTTTGCTAACTACGCACCAAACTAGCCTCCAAAGTGATTGCTAAACCGGTCGGGTTTTGTTTTGATCAAACTAAAACTATTTCTATTCGCTAAAAAGGTCAAATAAAACAAATATTCACACAAACTTTTCTTAATTAATCAATATAAAAAGACGTTCAGGGGATAAAACCTAAGTCACTCTATGAATCAAACAAGTGGATTGAACATGTATGTCACCAATTTGGTACATTTTAGGGTCGATAATCGCATAAATTATTCCGTAGCGAGCTTTTGGCAATGAAACGGATTGCTTAGCAAAATCAATCACCTACTGTCGTGGTTATTTCAATTTTAACTAAGTTAAAGATCAAATTATCCAATGACCCCTAATTATAAAGTCTTCTATGTCTAGTTCACTTCATAACTAGTTTAATCCTAAGGGTTCCGATTATCGAATTTCTCCGTTCGGTACTTCATTCAACAATCTAATTCCATATTCTTGGTGGCCAGTCAAAAACAATGACATACATAATCAAAGGATAAATGAAATGCATTCAAACTAGATAACAACTTGTTCAATCCAACAAAATTCAATCCATGAAAGCAACTAATTAGAGTTTATCCCCCAACTAAAATAAACTACTCACTACTCATGTTCAAAACACAAAACATATCAAAATCTATTCTAGAAAGCATGAAATCTAAAAGAAAGAGAAGTAAACCGAGATGGAAATCGTTCCTCGCTTGAATGATGCTCGGTGGGGACTTTTGCTCCTCCACTTCAATGAATTTCTTGAGAATCGATCTTCAAACTCCAATAAACACTCAATCTTCAACTAAGGATGAATGTGGATGGATGTATGGAGGAAGGGATGGATGATGGTAGAGATGGAGATGGATGGTATGGAAGGATATGGATTAGGGTTAGGTTATGGAATGGAAGATGGTAGAATCATGATTGCCCATGAACAACCGGAAACAAGCATAATATAGGCAAATAGCAACTCAAAACCGCCGAAAATGAAGAGACACAGGTGACATGGACCGTGCCCTGTGACGGACACGTGCCTCCCGTGCACTACCCGTGCACTACGCACTGCTTCAATTTTTCTCATGTTCTGGTCATAGGCACTACCCGTGCCTCCTCTGGCACCACCTGTGCCGCTGCTTTTTCAGGCCTAGGAGCTCTTCGGGCCATTGTTTGGGCCTTGGGTGATCCAACTTCACACTTCTTGGTCCTTTACGCACACAACTTGGATCTACACTTGATTTTTGGCTTGGTTTACATCGATTCTTCACAAATTCCCTACAAAACTCACCAAACTCCAAACCAAGCGTAATATGGGAAATTCGGGTATAAAATAATATAATCAAATCAAATATTCCCCAAACTTCTCATCAAAACAACCAAGTTTTCATATATACAAGAAGCACTTATCAACGCCTCTTTTAATGCGCTTTCCAGGTAATCCATTACAAGTATAAAGAGAATAGGAGAGATAGGATCTCATTGACGAAGACCTCGTCCGCTATGAAAATACCCATAAGTACCTCCATTGAAAGATACCGAGAAAGATGTTGTAGATACACAAGACATAATCCAATCAACAAATTTTACTGGAAAATTTAGTGCAAGCAACAAATTCTTCAAAAATATCCAATCCACCGTATCATAGGCTTTTTGGATGTCGACTTTGATTAGACAACTAGGTTTCACACCCTTTCGATTATAAAAGCGAACCAAGTCATCCGCAATAAGAATATTGTGCATAATAGATCTTCCGGAAACAAAAGCGGCTTGCTCTTCACTCACCAAGAAAGATAACACAGTTCTCAAACATTCACAGAGCATTTTGTGATGACCTTGTAAATTACATTACAACATGAAATAGGCCTTAAATCAGTCACTCTTTCTAGATGTGTAACTTTTGGGATCATAGTGAGTAGAGTAGAATTCATCTCCTTCAATATCCGACCGGTTTCAAAAAAATATTTCACTGCCATGACCACATCATTCCCCACGATGTTCCATGATTTCTTGAAAAAAGTAACATTGAAACCATCCAGCCCAGGGCTGCGATTACTATCCATAGCAAAGATAATGTCATGGATTTCTTTATCAGTTACAGGCGCAATCAAACCAGCAGCTAGCTCAAGAGATAAAACATTCCCAATTAAGACAGTAGATCAATCTGCACTAGTGTGGGATTTTAGAACTAATTAGATTGGATTGTTTTTGAATACTATCAAAGTCCGTCATATGCGAGAGTGATGACGGGTTTTGGAAAGTAAGCGTCAACTTACCACTCGGGAGAGGGAAGTTGATGCTAATTTGTCCTTGCAATCCTCACACTTAACAACCAAATACAAATCATTCCCAAAACTATGAAATTTGTGCTTAATCCTTCACTAGGTTGGTTCGGTAATATCCCCGAGCCCTTGTTTTACTATCTGATAGATTTATCTGTTTGAAAAACACCTTCCCAATCTTGTTACCTTGAACCATACATGAGACCAAATACCGAACTAGAGTATTAGGGCCCCAACTCCCCGATTCATAAACAACCATTGTCTTAGTAAGCTAGGAAAATGTTAAACAAGCTTTGGCACCTTTGCCGGGGAGTTGCACCCCCTTGTTTTGGTATTTTTGCTTTGAGTTCGGTTCGTCCTTGTCGTTAGGTGTAGTGTAGACCCTAGGGCTGCTCATCTTGGTTCGTTGTTTCATTGTACGCGCAGGAAGGATTAACCAGTTTTGCCATTTGATCTCAAAGTCGAGAGAATTGCTCGACAGAACTTCGCGAATGCCAGTAGGAGACGCCAACGACAACCTATGGCAGAACAACCACACACATTGTTGTACTATTCCTAGTACAACTTATTAATAGTATCCTCATGTCGCTTCACACTTATTGCGCTCAGATTTTCATTCTTCCTTCAAGTGACATTGAGGAGGTTAGTAAGATGTGCCGTATTTTTCTTTGGGGTGGGAGAACAAATAAGGCTCTCCCTATATCTTGGTCGACCTGTTGTCTTTCTAAGAAGGAGGGTAGTCTCAACATCGAAAGGCAAAAGATATGGGAATGTGAAGTCAAGCAGAATGTAAGTTGGTACTGGAAGAGATTATTGAAAATCCGTGATGATCAAAACCTTTATTCAAGGGTTTGATGGAAGCAAATGATCAGTATCGAATCTATAAAGATTATGACTCTTTAAAAACTCATAAAGAGATTGTTCCTTAGCATTATCTCATTTGGCACAAATGGAGCATACCTAAATTTGGCTTCGCTTTCTGGATGCTTATGAATAGAAGGTTGACAACCCAAGATAGACTGCATTTATTCGGCGTTCAGTGGGTCAATTGTTGTGTGTTATGCGGTAAGGATTGGGAGTCAAATGATCAAATCTTCTTTGAGTGCCCTTTTTCCATCAATATTGCTTATTTTGTGCTTTCTAGTTTTCACCTTTCTGGCGTGAAGATGGAAAATTGGAGAGATTGGTTACTTAGCAATGGTTGTCAACAGAGGAAGAAGTCTGCTTTGATTTTCTCTGCCTTGGTTTATCATATTTGGCATGAGAGGAATCTTTGTTTGCATCAGGATCGGTCCCGTAATGATGTGATCTTGATTCAAGTTATTTGTAATGATGTTCGTATTCGATTGGCTTACTGCCTTTTGTTTTCTTTTCCAATATATAATAATAATAATAATAATAATAATAATAATAATAATAATAATATAATATAATATAATATAATATAATATAATATAATATAATATAATATAATATAATATAATATAATATAATATAATATAATATAATATAATATAATATAATATAATATAATATAATATAATATAATATAATATAATATAATATAATATGTAAATCTTTTAGATATGGTTAGCATGTCCCATAATTCTCCTCCAAATTTTGTGCTGTAAAACTACGTGGATGTCGCTTCCCTAATTCACGTGTCATAAGAATTTTGGTTAATATTGCCAAAATGGGAAATTATGATTACACCCTCTGATAGTTAGCAATGATAAAAGGTTGCACTATAGAGGGGAAGGGGAGAGAAGAGATCATAAAGAGAAAGGTGATATTGCATGGGAGGGAGAACGGAGGAGAGAGAAGAGAGAGTGTGAGTTACCAATTTTTGAATCTGTGAATGAATTAGTAGATCGTGGCCGCTGGTTGTTTCCGCACCCTCGATCTCTACCATTCACTGTTCATATCTCTCTTTTTCTCACATAAAACTCCCTCTCATCACTCTCTCTCTCCTCTCTCTCCCTGCTATCGGCAGACCGCCATTTGCATCCATTATCTATGCCCTTTTTCGGTCGGTATGTTTTTCTTTGTCTTGTTTAAGTTGAATATTTTTTGTTAGTTTTAATTCTGTGATTAGAGATCGCCAAGTTCTTAAATATTTGTTGTGACTTTTTTTATTATATAGTTTTGAATAATGATTGTGAAAATGCTTAATAACATTGTGAATAATGGAGAAAGTTTATGATTTGATTGGTTTTGTGGTTATTAATTGAGAGACTTATTTAATATGTTGTATCATATTTGGATTTGTTGCCCCTAACATTGTTGGAGATTTTGCTTTTTCTTTTTCTTCTTATTGTTATGTGCTTTGTTTAAATTGTGAAAGATGGTTATTTATTTATTCATAAATATGACATTATTTCTTATTTGAAGTTGCTTATATAGATTTTTTTTGGTATGGTGAAATTTCTTTAAGATATGAATGGGTTGTATTATTCATAGAGATCGTCATTTACATTTGTAAAACTCCAACAAAAACAAGATCTACGTTAATCGATGATATTATTTGGATTAGTAATTCATATCACATTTTAATTTTTATTGTTTGTAGCTATTTGGTGTAGTGAATTCAAACGATTTAATAATAAAGGAACTAACGATAATGTTGACCCTGAACTAGTTAGAACATTTTAGAAACTTTTCACAAATCATTGTTTAAAACATTCAAGTCTCATTTGTAATTAATTTTTTTCAATTTTATATTTATGTAAGAGTTAGTCTTGTTATATTTTCTCATGTTTTTGTTCTTTTTTAATCTCATTGTTTGTTTGTTGCAATATGCATGCTATTCCATCATCCTATTTCAACATCGTGTTTTAATTAGCTTTGGATTCCTCTTGTGACATGATTGTAATTGATTCGTTGATTTTGAGTATTAAGAAGCAATTTTTTGTTAGTAAGAGATACTTATTCCTTATCTATTCTACCTATTTTTACTTAAATTCATATATTATCAAATAAATTTTTGAATTTTGAAAATATATAAATGTTTGACTGTGATATGTAGATACATCAACCTACCTACCTGATCCAACAAAAATACCAAATTTAAATTTGAGAAAATTAGGGTGATTTTTAAGGGTTATTGGCGATAATCCGTCTTAAGTATTCAGAATAATCCAAAGTGACTTTTCATCGGAAGATGTACTTTCACTATTTTCTCATAACAAATTGATCGAATTTACAGACGAAAGTTGACTTGGCGACCAAAAATTTCCTTTAGAAGTATGAATAAACATACTTTCTGGTTGCCACGTCAGCTTCCCAGTGCCGAAAATTGATTCTGGACTGCTATGAGAAAATAGTGAAAAAGTACAGAGTGCTAGTGGCCGAAAAGTCACTTTGGATTATTCTCAATCACAAGCCCATCAGTACGAATTATTTGTGGCCAAAAACCCTATTTTTAATACATTTGTTTGAGAATAATTTTTCTGAAAATATAAAAAAATGCAATTTAAAAATTATAAAACTCAAAAAGTGCCAAAAAAACCCTCGTTCATTGGAAAATTTACATTTAATTTTTTATAGTTTATGTTTTCTATTTTATAAATTTCTTTATTTAAAATAATAATTTGAAAAGTTAAAAATTCAAAATTCAAAAGTTAAAAAATGAAAGATTTAAAATTTTTTTTTACAAAATATTAAAAATATTAAAAAATAAATATATAAAAAAATTATATATTTCTACCCACAACTACATCATCTAGAGTTTCTAGCTTACCTACCAATACACACTCAATCCAGCCTAAAACGAAAGATAGAGTTCAATCTTAGAATGTAGATTACGCATTAGTGAAATAGAGATGCTAGAAATTATGCAAAACTAGGAAAGTAACGAAATCAATGAAAATAGACATTAGAAATATGTTGGAAATGCAAGAGTCGGGAGAAAAAAAAACTCATGGACGGTGGCTATTAGAAAATAATACATGTATTATGAGATAGGAAAGAGTACAACGCGATTGCAATCATGAGTAATTCGATCTTACAACAGAGATTAGACTCAAATTTCAACCACTCTCTCACAAGTTGCAATAGTTTAGCTAGGATTACTAGGGAGAGAACTCTCTCTTTCTATTTAGAAAGTGTAACGGAGGACTCTCCAGCAATACAACATAATTAGGTTAAATAAAAACCTATGTTGGACCTTAGGGGGATCGAATGAGTCATAAAACCCAGCAGTCTCCACCTTAGACTATGGTCTGACTCACCAGAGCAAATAAGCGCCTCTATTCCACATGGCAACGTCCCGAAGAGCCCTAATATGTAATGAACACCCACTAAGTCCAAGTAATGCTCTACCTTAGTGATAGGAAGTGACTTAGTCAATATATCTGCTGGATTTTCTGAAGTATGAACCTTCCGAACAACAATCTCTCTTAAAACAATAGTGTTTATGGCAAAATGGCACCAAATGCAACAACTGAAAATATGCGTATTACTGGCCACTTTTTTCGAACCAATTTAAAATGGTTGGAAAACCCAACCATTTCATATTCCAACTATTTTTCAAAAATTTTATGTGGGAAAAAGGGTTGGAAATTCAAACCAATTTTGCTAAAATGGTTGGAAACTTTTCCTACCATCATTTTTTTCCTACTATTTGTAAATGGTTGGAAAAATGGTCGGATTACTAACCATTTTTCTAACCATTTTCAAATAGTAGGAAAAAGGATGGTAGGAAAAATTTCCAACCATTTTAGCAAAATCGGTTGGAATTTCCAACCCTTTTTCCCACATAAAATTTTTGAAAAACAGTTGAAATATGAAATGGTTGCTAAAATGGTTGTTTTTTCCAACCATTTTAAATTGGTTGGAAACAATGGTTGGTAATACACATATTTTTAGTAGTGTGATAATATATTTGGTATTCGAGTGATAAGCATCATTCTTGGTAATATAGGTAACACTCTCGCTATTTGAATATACCACAACACCAAGCTCCATGACAAGACCCCTCAACCACGTAGCTTCTGTCACACCCTCAATAACACCTCTATCATACACTAAGTCATTATCCAAAGTACCCTTCACATAATAAAAGGTCCACTTCACACCTTCCCAATGACCCTTCTCTACATTTTGCATATATCAACTCACCACGCTAACTATATGTGATAAGTTTGGTCTAGTGCACATCATACCATACGAGCATAAGCAACATTCGACATCTTGTTAATCTCCAATCTGAATTTAAAAAGTAATCATTAAACCTTTTAAAATGAGCAGCTAAGGGAGTAGAAACTGTTTGTTTCTAATGTTGAACCTTTCCAACAGATTTTCCGAATACATCTTCTGAGACAAGAACGACTTCCCCTCTTTTCCATATCTCTGTATCTCTATACCGACCCCAAAATATTCTTTGCGGCACCAAGGTCCTTCATCTCAAACTTGTAGCTAAGTTGAGACTTTAATTTACTAATTAGTGACATGTCCCTGGTGGCTATTAGCATGTCATCAACATAAAGTAGTAAGTAAACAAATATCCCATTATCAAACTGTCTAAAGTACACATAGTTGTCATATTTGCTTTTAGTGTACTCTTGCCCATTCATAAAAGTGTTAATCCTTTTACACCATTACTTGGGTTCCTACTTAAGTTCATATAATGATTTGTTCAATTTGCATACTTGTCCCTCTTTACCAAGAATAGTAAATCCCTCTAGTTGTCTCATGTAGATCTTTTCCTCCAACTCACCTTGGAGGAACACAATCTTCACATCCAGTTGCTCTCACTCTAGGTCAAACAGAACAATAAAAGTAATCAAGATACAGATCAACATCTGATTAAGGTCTCGTTGTAGTGACTTCTTTTTCTCTAGTTGCAACCTCTAACCACCAATCCGACTTTGCACCTTACACTATCAACTCTTGGAATACCTTTTTCTCTCTTTTACAACCACTTAGCAGTAGGAGCTCGTCGTCCCTTAGGAAACTCATACAGCTATTATGTCTGGCTTGTTCTGCAAACTATCCATGTAATATTTATACAATTTCAATCAAGTTAGAGGCACTAGGATAAGAGTTGGCTTCCCGATATTAGAAGGCTCAGAACCATCAAGAGTTTCCTCTGCGAAATTCAACACATATGCCACGAATGCTTCATCATCCTTAGTGCACCTTCTTATTCTCCTAATCTCCTTCATGGGATGATCTTTGGCTATGTTGTGATCTTTCTCCAACCGAGGATTATCAGCCACAATCTTATGCTTATAAACCTTAACTATCTCAAGAATAGTATTAACAACCTACTCCTGCCTGCAGGTCTCAATAACTCCACCTTGAGCTCTACCTTACTCCACCTCAAACTCTACTCTTTCATTAGCATTCTTCTGAGTATCTGTGCCATCAAAAGTGATAACAGAATCCACTCCAAACAACATTGTTGTTTCATTAAATGTTACATCCCTAGACTGGATAACTTCATCAAGTCAGGACACCTCATTGTGTATCCTTTAAACTCATAACCATAACCTAGAAACATTTATTTTACAACCTCATGGGCTAACTTCCCATCATTCACATGGGCATACACAGGACATCCAAATATTCTTAAATAGAATAATCAATAGGAACACCCGACCATACTTCTTCTGGAATTTGAAAATTAATAGAGGAGTGAGGTGATCTCTTCAGCAAGTAGCACGGAGTAACAATAACATTTGCCCAGAATGACTTAATTTTCCAAAGCCTACATTGGAGAATATGCATCAAGATTTTTCTAATAATGCCCTGTTGATTCTATGAGCTTGTCCATTCTCGTGGAGTTTACCCACTAATGTTTTGTGCCTATCAATGTCATAGATCTCACAAAACTTTATAAACTCAATCAACAAGTTCTAGACCATTATCACCCATGAGTTTTTTAATCCTCCTACTATTCTAGTTCTCAATCAGAACTTTGAACTTCTTAAAGTATGAGAAGGTTTCATTCTTATGCAGCGTGAAGTAAACCTAATCTTCCTTGAGAATTCATCAACAAATGTCAACATGTAGTGCTTGCCACTTAACAATCTAACTTTAGTTGGTCCCTGCAATTTTGAATGAATGAAGTCTAGGACCCCCTCGATTGTACGCTTAGCCTTGGAGAAACTAGCCCTCTTCTGTTTCCCATAAACACAATCGTCATAAAGCTGTAACTTGTCAATTATTGTGCCTCAGCTCCTAAGAATCCCTTCTTCTTTAAGATTGATATTCCCTTTTTACCTATGTGGCTCAATCTCGTGTGCTACAACTTTGTGTTATTGGCCTCATCGACTATTGTTGTTGCAGCTCTAATCATTGTAGATCCCTATGTACTCCCCAATTTGATTCCCTTCATCAACACCATGGTGCCCCCACTCACCTTTAGGACACCATTCTCACTAGTGCTCCTACAACTGTTAGCCTCAAGAGTACACAAAGAAATGAGATTACGAGTCGTTCCCGGAATATGATGAACCTTTTGTAAGGTTCCGACAACACGATCATTAGTTCTAATCTTAATACTAATCTTAATACTACCAATCCCTCCAACTTTACAAGAAGTATCTTTACCCATAACAACACTAGAGCCAACAACCTCATAAGACTCAAACTAAACTTACGAGGATACATGTACTACATACATTCGGGATTAAGAACCCAGTCATCTCGCGCTCCTTTGCCCGAGGTAGTAGCCAAGGCATTATCCATAGTAATGAAACCCTCTCAAATAGAGTCAATGCGGTTATAGGTGTTAGGTTTAGATTAATTATTTTTCACTTCCCGTTTTAGGTCTTTCTCCTTAGCCCAACACAATTTCTCAACTTGACTCAACTTGCCACAGTAATTGTAGTTCTTATTACCATTAGGATTCTTATACTTAGAATGGTGTTCATACTTTTCTCTTTTATTGTTCCTCCTTCGATCATTACTCTTGCCCCTCACATTCAAGGCCTCACTAGCCTCATCATTACCATCATAATCAAACTTTTCATTGGACAATAAATTGAGCTTCACATCACTTAGATTTAAGATACCAATATAGCCATAAACCATAGGGACAACATAAGGTGTATAGTAGTATCATCATCATCAATCTTAACATATAAAGACTCTGAATCAATAATGTTATAATCAAACTCGTTAAGATGAGACTACATAGGTATACTTTCACACATACGCAACATGTAAAGCTTCTCCCTTAGCCAATACTTATTGGGAACAATCTTGGTCATGTACAACTCCTCCAGCGTAGCGCAAAGCTTCCTAGATTGTTGCTCATCCAAAAATGATCTCAAAACGTGCTCTACTAGGCACAATTGAATCCCTGCCAGCACTTTGAGTTCTAAATGAGTCCATTCATGTGCCTTTAAATTGCCTACAATTCCATCCCTCAGCACCTCAAACTCTGCATCTTTCATCGATGCATCAAGCTACGTATCAAGATATTGCATCACCTTCCATGACCCATGCTGAATGATTCCCATCTACACCTTACACAATGCAAAACAACTTTTCCCATCGAATTTTGAAATTTAACACTCCATGATTAAAGCATCTCACACCAAAGCTCTGATACCACTTGAAAGATAAAACATAGTACAATTTGCAGACTGCGGATTAAGTGGAAGAAAAAAAAACTAATAGAAATTACAAAAAATTAGGGAAGTAACAAAATCAATGAAAGTGGGCACGATGAATACGTGGAAAACCCAAGAATTTGGGAGAAAAACCCACAGACAAGGGTAGCAAAAAAATTAATCCACTATGAGACGTGAAAGAGTATAACATGATAACAATCAAAATGAATGATTCGCTCATTGAACATATACTAAATCCTAATCTCATCCACTCTCTCATATTCTCCAATATAATAGTTTATGGTTATAATGGGGGAGAACTCTATCTTTCTTTCTAGAAAGTGTAAGTGACGGGTCTCTAGCAATACAAAATAATTTGGTTAAATAAATACCTACATTGGACCCCTAGAAGGATTTAATGAACTATAAAACCCCAACACTACCTAAACTACTCAACCTTACTTACCATACTTCTACTTACCAATAAAAAGAATAGGGTTTTAGTGGTTGTCTATCATTGCCTAACTCTCCCTATCTTCTATATATTTCCTCTAAAACTTTGTTTTTAATGATTATAGCTTGTCAAATTTTTGTGTATGGTAAATTAAGGTAAAGTTAATGTTTGGTAAATTTGGGTAAATTTGAATAAAGATATTTCAAAAAATTACTTAGGGGTACCCTAACTTTTGGTGAAATGTTTTTCTGGTACCCCAACTTTTAAAAACTAATTTTGGGGTACCCTAACTTTTAGAATTAGAAATAATTAGGTGAATTTTCGGCCAATTATTTGAATTCAACGGTGAGTTTTAGGTGGGAAATTGATTAAGTGTTTTTGTGGATGAAAATGCCCTTTGTTTTCGTGGACGAAAATGATTTGAATCAATCGTAGTTTCGCCGGAAATTCACCTAGTAATTTCTAATCTTAAAAGTTAGGGTACCCCAAAATTAGTTTTGAAAAGTTAGGGTACCAAAAAATTGTTTCTTCAAAAGTTAGGGTACCTCTAACTAATTTTTTGAAGATATTTTAAGTAAATTTAGGTAAATTTGAATAATTTTAAGTAAATATTTTAGATAAATTTTACATCAAATCCTTATATAGTTCTTAAAATTAAGATGCATATAATCATGATGAATAAAAGTTGATTGTTTTTGCATGTGCTTGTTTTGTTATTCAACCGGTTAACTTTTAATTAGCTAAATATCATGAGAAAATGAATGGCTATGTGATTTGATTCTTGGTTTATGTTTAGAATATTTATTTTTCTAATTATCAATCACTAATGCAGGCCTGCCAATGTAGTCCACGCTCTATCTTAGGACCAAACTTGATATGTTTGGCAAATCCATAGATGTTATTATATCCACACTATCTTGACTTGGACATCAACCTACCCATCCATAGATGTTATTATAAGCAAAAGGTCCTTGTTGATGTGCATCTACGTTGGAGAATTTACTTGTCTCAATCTTTGGTCCATGTTTCATAAGGTGAAAACATTGTACAGGACTTAGATGGCAGTTTTGGTACTAAGTTTATATGTTGTTGGAGTCCTTAAAAAAAGCAAGCAATGGATGTAAATCAGTCGGGAAAACGACGGGTGTTTGTTCAAACCGAAACTGGTTCTGTATTAGGACTTGAGTTGGATGGAAGTGACAATGTTCATAGTGTGAAGCGAAGGTTACAACTTGCTCTCAATATCCCAACTCTTCAAACATCCCTGAGTTGCGGTGATATGATATTAAACAATGATCTTAGTACAGTGAGAAACCATTCTCCTCTTCTTCTGACTAGAAATTGCCTCCACAGAAGCTCATCTTCACCATGTCTGACTCCTTCCCCTAAAGATGTTGAAGAGAGTGATGGTAGAGGTCCCATTGAGGTTATAGGGTGTGCGAATCATTTCCCTAGGACAAAACAGTTAGTGAAGGAGATTGTTGAGGCGATGAAGAATGGCATTGATCCAGTCCCAATACGCAGTGGTCTTGGTGGTGCTTATTTCTTCAAGGGATGTAATGGTGAGAATATTGCCATTATTAAGCCTACTGATGAAGAACCCTTTGCCCCAAACAATCCCAAGGGTTTCGTTGGAAAAGCTCTGGGTCAACCGGGGCTCAAACGTTCTGTCCGGGTTGGAGAAACAGGTTTTAGAGAAGTAGCTGCTTATCTTCTTGACTACGATGGCTTTGCCAACGTTCCCTTGACTGCTTTAGTCAAAGTAACTCACTCAATATTCAATATTAACAATGTTGGCAATGATGGATTGAGTGGGAGCAATCATGAACAGATCAGCAAAATTGCATCATTCCAAAAGTTTATTCCACATGATTGTGATGCTAGTGATCACGGGACTTGTAGTTTTCCAGTTGCTGCTGTGCATAGAATTGGGATCCTTGACATCCGGTTACTAAACACTGATAGGCATGGGGGAAACCTTCTGGTTAGGAAACATCTTAGTAGTGTGGGGAGATTTGATCAGGTGGAACTAGTCCCTATTGATCACGGGCTTTGCCTTCCGGAAACATTGGAAGATCCCTACTTTGAGTGGATACACTGGCCACAGGCATCAATCCCATTTTCAGAGGATGAGCTTGAGTATATAGCCAAGCTTGACCCATTTCATGACTCGGATATGTTGAGATTGGAGCTACCCATGATTCGCGAGGCTTGCCTTCGCATCTTGGTTTTGTGTACGACTTTTCTTAAAGAAGCAGCAACCTTTGGGTTATGTCTTGCCGAGATAGGTGAGATGATGAGTAGGGATTTTCAAGGTCAGACAGATGAGCCTAGTGAGTTGGAGCTCATATGCATCAGGGCAAGATCAATGTTACAGGTCAGGGATGTGGATTACTTTGCTGTCACTGCTCAAGATGATGACTGCCAATTTCATTTTGAGTGTGATGACCATCAAGGGAATTTACATACAACACTGGAATACATGAATAAGCATAATAATAACATCAATGGTTTAAATTGTGCAAGAAACCTTTGTAACCACAAAGAGGAGAGCCAACATTCAAATGGAGTTGGGATGAAAATAGGAGGAAAGCCACCGATTACATCATCTGTAAACTTGATACTTGATGACCACATTTCACAAGACTTGAGCTACGTCACATTGGCAGATATGAGTGAAGAGGAATGGTTAGCATTTCTCAACAACTTCCAGAAGCTTCTGTACCCAGCATTCACTAATCACAAGGCAGAAAGGATCAGACAAGGACTAAGACAGAGGCTTGGAACTTCATGCAAATTTTGAAAAGCCCAATTGCTATTTTGTAGGGGGAAAAACCACCAATAACTAGTCGCATATCGGCTTCACTTTTGACTGCATCAGCAAATCAATGCACTGGCTTAATCATGCCATTTTTAATATTTTGTTTGCTTCGTATAGTGAGGATTTAGATTCCAACAAAATAGGAACATGAGCTTTTCACTTGATATGCATAAGTTATCCTTCTTTCTTGTCTTGGAATTTTTTGTTTCCTTGGTACAAAGTTGTACAAAAAAAAAGTATATATGAAATGTCATGCAAATGATGTACATTAACACTGTACTTTGTCTTTGTGTATCTTTTCTCTAATGTCATCAATTAAGTAAAATTCATAGTATGATTTTATCATAGTTGTTGTATTTTCTTTCGGGGGGTTTTCTTGTTTATCTCAAACTAATTAAAATAGGTGCCTACACACTGTTCAATAGGGTCAATTTAGTCCAGGGCCTCACCCTTCCACTAGCAAATTTAGACAAATGTATCATCAGTTGGTGAAGCTTAATGTAGTGGGGAAAGTTTCCCATTTTCTACATACTTACATGGTCAGACTAACATAATTGTGTTTCTTTTTAGGTAATACATGTCATTTTGTGGTTTATAATTGATGAATACTATTGAAAGGCTATGTATATATATAGTATACATAGACTTGGCTATTTTCCCCCCTTGACATTTACAGGGCAATTAGATCTCAGCTTTGACTCAATACTTGAATTAAGAAAGTGAGCTGCAGATTTTGCTTGATATGCTACGTTACTACTACTATATCTTTTTGCCTCCTTCGTGGGAAGGCATGTTTGAATCAGTTTAGTTTGAATATCTTGTTATGTTTGACAGGCTGTTGATCCAAACCTAATTGGGATCCAGAAGGTGCAAGAGCACAACAATTATGCGACCGTATTTGGGGTCAACTCCTGAGTTGCTTCACAACTCTTTTAATTAACAGAGGAATGCATCTCAACTCTCTATTTTGTTTCCCTGAGTACTTTTGAATATTTGCTGCAGTTTGGATTGGTAGTGAAAGAGTACTACTTCACTGTTTCCTTTGTCATGTTTGTTGGACTTATAGAACTATTCAAATGAATCTAGACTATTATGATATGGAATAATCTAGGGTTTAGCTTGGTCAAGAGTATGTAATTTCTCTCAATATTTGTGCTATGAGTATTGCTGGGCATTGTGTTCAATTGGTGGGCTATGTGGTTTGTAATTTGTTTGGTTCAGTATAAATGATTGTGTTTTTTTGTTTTAGACATCAATAATACCAACTTTGGGGATATTGAATACTAATAATACAAATTATTTTCTTGGACACTAGCAGTACCAACTATCGACCTATTTTCCTCCAACAGTACACCCCCGAGTTGTTACGGTTTTAACTCATCAGAAAGATGACATGGTTTCATAATGTGTGACATGTAAGGCATGTTAGTGTCCACGTCAACATTTTCTACCCAAGTTCCGCTTTCCACGTCACACATTATGAAGCCACGTCATCTTTCCAATGAGTTAAAACCATAACAACTCGAATGTGTACTGTTGGAGAGAAATAGGTCGATAGTTCATACTACTAGTGTCCAAGAAAATAATTTGTATTATTATTCTCCAATATCCCCAAAGTTGGTATTATTGACGTCCAATAATCCAAAAAAAAAATCGTTAGAAGAGGGATGGGTGGACTGGAAGATGGCTGTGATCCTAAGTCATCCCTCTCTGTTGGTGTATGATCTCAAGTGTTGTGTTTGACTACTGTTTTAAGTTCTTTATTTCGTTAGCTAAGCAGGTAGCTCACGATGTTGGCAAATCTGAATTCCCTTGATTTTGTACACACATCTTCGTTGGTAATGTCATTATGGATTTTTTAAGCTAACCTTTCTACTCTCTTATTGCCATGATTTTCCTGAGTTGGTTTTCCAGCAAAATTCTCATATTTACATGAATCTCAAACATGTTTCACACTTAGGCTCCATGAATATATGTATATAAGTATACAGGAGGTGAAAGTTACAGTTTTTTTTTAATTTTAATTTAATTTGTATACTCTCTTGATAGTTTGCTTTTTTATGATTCTATTAATTGTTGTAATGCTTTTAGTCGTAATCTAAACTTTATATATATATATATATATATATATATATATATATATATATATATATATATGTCGAATTAGCGTTGCATATTTCTGTCTCTGGTCAATTTCTGATCAAATATGAGAATGATTCGGTTGTTAGTTGTAAGTTGATTCGTGCTTTTGGTTTGAGTTTAGATGGTACAATTTCTACTTTATTTGTTGCTTATTTTGTTGGCACTTTTCGATTTTTTTTGTGTGTGTGTAGATTCGAGGGTTAATTTGCTACCTCAACATACCAGAATCGAAACTGGGGATTTGAAAAATTGTATCATGGATTGTTGGTTTAATCAAACTTTGAGCAAATTAAAGAAGAGTTTTTATGGGTTGTAAGTTAATAAAAATGAACAACTAAAGTTAGTTTTTATGGCACTAAAGTTAATAAAAATGAACATATTGTTGGGTTTGTCCTACAATAGGGTATGAGGGTCAGTAATGGTGTTGGCCGTTAAAGTGTTTGTGGCTTGTTGAATTAGTTTCTTTATTGCTTGATTCTACCGTTAACCCATTCTCTTTAAATTAATATTATTGACAGAGTCAGGTTGGGACGGTTTTCAACTGGTTATCTTTTTAATTTGATTGCTTTAAACCTCAATAAAAATTTGTAATAACTAAAACCATTATTAAGATTGGGTAGTTTTATAAGAGGGATACCCCTTGACTAGAATGCAACCACATAAGCTGAGTAAATAAGAGACATGACAAACAATAATTTTCTCTAGGAACGACAATGACCTGGGCAGTGGACTCTGGCTCTCTCTAGTCTCCACATAATTTAGAGCTTCGTTTTGCTAATCCCCAACTCATACATTTGAAAAAAAAAGAGAGGAAGAAACGAATGATTGTAGCTACAATACTGCAATGAAAGGACAAGATGCAAAGTCTTCTCCCTCCATAAATAACTTATCCTTTAGGTAGTTCAATCTAGCAACTTCATAAAATCAATAGATGCATTCATAAAGTCTTAATGCATAAATGCATTCACTAGGTTCATAAGTTTTATCATTTATTGTCTTCTCTATTTACGCATCAGAGTTTATATCAGTTACCACTTTTGCAACAAATGCTATGCAGGAGGTCACATAAGGATTAAACAAACCTCCTATAAGAGCCCAACAGTACCAGTAACTATTACCTCAAACACTTGGCTGACACTGAAATCTGCTATTTTTACGCTATTTTCTCTTTCATTTTTTTACTAGGTGTTTTTTTTTCCTCCACTTTTAAGCTAACTAACATTGAATCCACCTTGCCAAAAATTCATATAGATATTTATTTTTTTAAAAACAAATTGGTAATCTGAATTAGCTTCTGATGGGGAAATGACAATTTGAGTGGCTCTAATGGTTGAGGCTCACTAGGTGGAAAATGATTTTCATTCAGAGAGTGTTTGGTAGGGGGGAAAACATTTTTCAAAAAAAAAAGTTTGGTACAAAAAAAAAAAAGTTTAGAAAATCATTTCCAAAGAAAATCATTTTCCTTTAAAGAAAGGAAATTGACTTCCTTTGTCCAACCTAGAAAAATCATTTTCCACCATTGATTATTGGATCAATTTTTACTACTAACTTTAACTGAAGTTTCAAGCTGAAATTTAACATTAACGGTTTTGCTCGAAATTTTGTAACACGATAGAATTGATTAAAAAAACCTCAAATATAAATTTTTAGCTCAAAATATTTTTATTTGATAACATTTATCTCAATATACATCGGATCAGAAGTTTTTGCCCTAAACTAACTGAAACTTTTAAAGATTCAAACTGAACTGTTTGAATCGAAACGTTATGATTTGATACTATGAACTAAGAAAAGCTCAAATATAAATTTTGGGCTCCAAATATTTTCATTTGTAACATATATCGCCACTTTTATCGACATTATTTTGCGGTTAAATATGACTGAAACTTAAGAGCAAAATTCAATTTTCTCAGTTTGTCACGAAATTTTACAATACTATAGAAATGATTAAAAAATCTCAAATATGAATTTTGATCTCAAAATATTTTCATTTGTAATATATATCGCCACTTTGGTTGACATTTTTTTTGCGGTTAAATATGACAGAAACTTAAAAGCAAAATTCAATTTTATCGGTTTGTCATGAAACTTTATAACACGGTAGAAATGATTAAGAAAAGCTCAAATATGAATTTTGAGCTCTAAATATTTTCATAATGCGTGAACTGTTCTAGCTTTTAATGATGGGTGTTGCATCTTTATAACACGATAGCTTTTAATGATGGGTGTTGCATCTTTTGTGCAAAAAAACATGAGAAAGATCGGTCCACTGTGTTGAAGGGATATCATAATGCGTGAACTGTTCTAGCTTCTAGGTAATGTTTATGTTGTGGTATTTTGATTTACAAATATAGGATATTTTAGTCATTGATGGTTTATTCTTCATTTACAAATATATGTTTACTCTTGATAATTTTCACACTCTTTTCCTCCCTTGTGCGGATTACTTTGGCTTGGTTTATTTTTCGTTTATTCATGTAATCATAATGTTTATAAGGTTACAATAGTATTTTTATGTTCCAAGTCCAATGTATACGTTTGTTCCAAGAGTGTGAAGCAAAATATGTTATTTATGTAATTAACGTTTACAACTATCAAATCAACACATATATTGTACTCCAATTAGCAGTTATGATTGTCGGGTTCAACGCGTGCGAAGTACGCGCTGGCTAGACTAGTATGAATAAAAGTAAATTACTAGCAAAGATTTCGCAACTGCATATATATACCATTTTCTCACATCACTTATTTCAACGAATCATTGTTTAGGTTATATGGTTCCTTTAATCGAAGTATACCTTCAAAGAAGTAAAAATAGCAAAATTTGGGAGCTTCCTCGAGGAAGTTTGAATGCCATTTGTATTATTGAATGAAATGAAGGCAAAGTTTCTACGCCAGTGTTGGTGTTAAATGTCTAGTATGGATGTGGAGATTAAATCAGGAGCAAACATTGACACAGCAAGATCACACAATAAGGAGCTTATATAAAATAATGGGGGTTGTATTTGAGATTTTAAAGCCATTTACTTCGATTTTAACTCGATATATATAAGATAAGGGTGAATACCATTGACGTACATCAATTATCTCCCCAAGGCTATTTGGTTTATGATGGCATGTGTCGATATCGAATTTTGTCTCCAATTTAGTTTAAATATTATATAATTTTATTTTTAGCATGTTACATAGTTTAATAAGCATGAGTAGCATAACACACGTCTTCCATCCTCATGAAATACCCTATTCTCATCAATTTACAACTATCTCACAAAGAGTCTCATTTCCCACCATTTTCCCCTCAAATGCGCTCATTTTCCATCCTTCCCATATATATGTGCTCACCATTTTTAATCTCATTTTTTTCCACAAGTCTCGCTCTTTTTATGAGCTTAAAGTACACTCTATAAGTTTTACAATGCCTCTTGAAGCGGATCAGTCGGAGGTCAGATGAGGAGATATGACCATTTTAAGTTATGCAGTCTGCCCCATGTTTTTAACCGGCCGATCAAACTCTTAAAAATGAGTCCTTTCACTGTTTTGTTCTCCTTTAACCCGAATCCAGCGATATTTTACTTACTGATTAATTAGATAAGTTACATTTGTTACCTTTCCCATCCTTTTCCTTAATATTTTTCAGCACATTCCTTTTCATAATGTTCTCCCACGAAATAGGAGATGTTATGGAATAATTGTGTGAATGTCCATACTCTTACTTTTCTTAGTAATGAAGTTATCTTAGTGATGAAGTATTCTTAGTGATGAAGAATCTTTGTATTATAAATACTTCCTCGATGGCAATGAAATATTCATTCTTCTTTCTCTCAATTCCTCTGTCTCTATTCTCTCTCTACTTTATCTTATATTCATATATTTATAACACGTAATCAGCACCAAGCTCTTTCATTCACATATTTTGGGTCGTCGAACCAAGATAGTTGGAAAATTGTTCTTGTTCTTTCATCTCAAGGTGAGTTTTGAATTATTGTTTGTGATAAAATTTTCTTACTACACCTTAAACTACTTTGATTCATTCCACCGTTTGGAAATCAAATACCAACCATTTTTAATTAATGTTCTGCCATTTATGGATTCATTTACATGCATACTTTTGATTGTATTTTTTCACCAAAAGCATGCTTCACCCATTAACAAATCCTGACGTGATACAACAACTTCCATAGTATGTATGTACTTATTGTATAAATATTAAACATTTTATTTCCTTTTATTTTTGAGTTATGAATTTACTCTACCATTGAAATTTCGTCTAAATTCACTAGTGAACCTGAAGTTCACGCTAATATTAACAACTTATATATTTTATTGGTGAACCAGAAGTTCATCCCAATAAATCTCAATAATTAAAAGTTTATTTTATTTCATTAGTGACCAGAAGATCACTCAAATATTGATTATTTTTCTTTTTATCACATTGGTGAATCAGAAATTCACCATTAAGTATTGTATAATATTATTGGTGAGCTAGAAGCTCACCTTACACTTGTTAATATTGTTTGATTTCATTAGTGAACCCAAAGTTTACTCTAGTTACGAATATTTCATTTAATTTTTATCAGTGAACTGGAAGTTCACCGGAATGGTAAGAATTTTACCTTACTTCATTAAGTGAACCAGAAATCCACTCGTATGTCGAAAGTTTTATCTTCTGAGTGAACCGAAAGTTCACTCTAATATTGATACTGTTATTTAATTTTATTAGTTAACGAGAAGTTATATCCAATAATAAAGATTTTGTCTTATTTTCATTAGTGAACTTGAAATTCACTCTAATGTTAAAATTTTTATCTAGTTTTATTAATGACCAGAAGTTCACTCTGTTATTAAAAAAAAGAAAGATTACTTATCTCATTGGTAAACCAGAAGTTTATCCTACCACTAACTTTGAATTTTGTTTCTGTTGATTACACATATTAGTAGTGAACCAGAAGTTCACTCCAATCATTGAAGTTCTATATAATCTCGCTAGTGAACCAGAAATTCGCTTTCCTACCAATTAGAGTATAAAGCTGTTAAATGCCATAAGGATTGTTGAAAGGCAATGATAGTGTATACTTGAGGTTGATAAAATTTATATCATCGGTTAAATTTAGCATTTTGTTACAAGTGTGGAGTTTAATGTTTAAATGAGAAATGTACATAATTTTAGTAGTAATGACCTATGGGATCATTAGAACCCCCAAATGGTTTCGTCTCATTCCCTGAAGTGAATGTGGCAGGATATAATCTCAAGAATCATGAGCAAAACAAAGGTCCAGCCAGTAGCCGTGATAGTCGACATAGTCGTAATTGTAGTCATGCTAATCTTTTAAAAGATGATGTCCTTACCGGGAGTAGGAATGCGGAATCGAAAAGCATGAATGATACAAAAGTGAGAAGTGTATTATTAACGAGGAAATGAAAACGACACGTACCTGTTGTGCGTCATAATATCTTGTTGAACCTTATCAAGCTTAATCAAGATTTTATTTTATAAACTTTTGATAGTAAGTGATATTATTGTTTATGTTGTGCACGTTGTTTAAGCTGCTACTTCTTATATATCTCCCTCTTGGCATTGTTCAAAGACTTTCGTAATTGTTGTGTTTTAATTATTCATTGGCCCCTTTGTTGATATGTACATCATCATGGATTAATATGAGTCTTTATGTGGTGCTATTATTTTATGGATATTCATATGATCTGATATGTATGCACCTTATTGAAAATGTTACGCCATGTGAAATACGATAATATGCTCTCATTTGTCTAATGATATCAATGATTTATTTAAATTGGTTGATCATATTGAATGATTAAGTATTTTCCAGTATCATGAACAAGACTACTTGTTTCGTAATGTCTAATCACAAAGTGCATTGTTATTGATTGACCAAATATGCACGAACTTTGTTTCCTTAGCATAATACAAATTATAGTGCGTATTGGATATTTAATTGTAATACTATATGAGTAAATGGATGGAATCTATCTTTGTGAGAATTTAATGATATTTATGTGATTTTCATTATGCTCATAGACATGTTTTAAATGTAATCAATGATCTCGATATCCATGATTAATGCATGTTCACTATGGAGTATTTAACTTTCAAGAGTTATGTATGTGCTTCTGAAATGTAGTTTCTTTTTATAAGTGATTAAAGCACTTCCACTATATGTTTTATATGCATTAATGTTATTTTATCTTGAAGTGAATTTCATGCATACTTACTTGATTGGAACGTGAATAAATGTAGTGATAGATACGTGTCCTGCAGATACCAGAACAACACACTTTTTTAGTGATAATAAATTACTTCTTGTCCATTGATGAGGGAAGCAAATATTAGCATTATATATATGATAGTCTACTTTGATTAAAGGCTCCAGAAGAGCGCATATAATATTACTTGGTGTAACTAACTTTCCGATTGTGGACGTACTTCTCTCCACCAAGTTAATGTCAAATGTAACTTATTAATTAAGTTTCAAAGGTATTCATGGGAATGCATGAATACCTGCATGTTGAGACAATTAGTATTCATATATTATGAAAATCGCTTTGAGCAACATGTGTAATTAAAAGGATATCATCCTTATTTACTGGGTTATTCTACACAACTAACCCAATTGAAGCACATACTTTGGTAAACTAGAAGTTTACTATATATTGATGAAGACTTTATCAGAGTTGGAGCATCTTGGATCAATCCTCTTAAGAAGAACTCATATGGATATATTTTAAAGGGCCAGAAGATCCTTAATCAAATGAGTTCTATTTAGCTGCTCACTATCAAAGAAATTAATTATAACACCATCATTAGCAAAGATAGGGATCAAATCCCTTAGATTCATGGGCTGTGTACACGTGATATTTGTGTTGGTCATGTAGACCCATATGTAAACCATTTGAATATAGTATGGCTTCACTTGATGCATCAATGAGATAGTCACTTGTATGTTTACTATCAACTTGCAACTTAGCGCTTGCAAGGTTGTTTGCTCAATTGATTTACGAGCACATTTAAAATTATCAATTAAGAAGATTCATCTTGATAATGATGGTGAAGGTTTTTGATAGTTTTTGTATGCCAATGGACACAGATGTTAAGTATCCTATGTCAAATGTTTATATGTAAAATGATCCTGCAGAATCATTACTATATGAGATGTTGAGTATATAATAAACATATTACTTTTGAGAGCAAAGGTTACTACAATTGTTCAGGGACATGTCGTGTTGTATGCATCAACATTGATCCAAATAAGGCCAAGAGGTTATCATGAATCTTTATTTCTCCCCTACAAATGGTTTCTGGCCATGAACCAAATATCTCCCACTTTTGAATTTGAGCATATGCGATGTATGCTCCATGATAGCGCACTAAGTTGGGACCCCGAAGGAATCGGGAATATATGTTGGGTATGAATATCCATCTATATTTGAATATAATAGAACCATTCATTGGAGATATACTTATGGCACAATTTTTTACCGATTATGATGACACAAGTTTCCCAACATCAGGGGGTGAAATCAAGTTGTTGGACAAGGAAATAAGTTGGAACGAATTTTATCATCCTCATACAATTTAATTTGAACTGGAAGTTCAAAATATAATTCGTCTACGAACTTCAGCGAATTTACTGCCAGTTATTCTATTGCACCACAAAGAGTTATTAAACCTTATGTCCCAACTACTAATGCTCCTATAAGAATTGTTGTCCTAGTAGGACAAATTGAATTATTAATGAGTCTAGACCACATATAAAATGTTGTAGACCAATCGGTTCCAAAGACAACAAAAGTCCTCGAAAAAGAAAAGGAGCAAACGATTAATGATAACCGAAACGAGGAAATTTTGACTCCAGAAGAGTCCTCAATCATGACACATGTGGAAGTTACACCAAAAGCTCAGGCACCTGAAATTCACGAAAATGATGAGATCTCAATTAATTATGTCATGAATTGGATAAGGTGGAACCGAAGTGAAGTCGACGTCGATATCATATTTGATTATATAATATAGCGCTCACTATTGTGACTAATCATGAGGATCGTGAATTTAGGTCTGTTATGAATACAGACAAAGATGAGATTGGCTAAGTGGAAAGATGCATTTAAGAATTAGATTCACTTGTAAAATCGGAAATATCAGGACCTGTTGTCCATACACCAAACTGGTGTAAAACTTGTGGGTTACAGTTAAGTCTTAGTGTGAAAACAGAATGAGAAAAGGAGACTATGAGGCACAAGGAGCGACTTGTTGCATAAGTCCTTTCGCAAAGACTTGGTATCAACTACGAAGGAATATACTCCTATGTAGTCCATGTCACTACATCACGATACCTTAAATTTGGCAGTACATGAAAATCTAAGTATGCATCTTATAAATATCGCTATAGCTTATGAAAATTTTGATAATGATGTTTATATAAAACTCTTGAAAGGTTCAAAGTGCTGGAAGCACAGATTAAAATTCTCGAGAATATTGGTTATTTAGTTGATAGACATTTATGTGATAAAGCAATATGGATACATATTGCATAATCAAATGAAATGATTGAATGATCCGGATCCTAATTGTTTGTAAATGCTCTTGATGGTTTGGACTCCCGAAGAGCCTCAAAAATTGTGGATTGCTTTAAAAGCGTATTTGGAATGAAAGATTTTAGTAAAATTTGTTATTGCCTTGGTCTACAAGTTGCACATTTTGAGAATAATCTTACATGCATAAATTAATTTATGTAGCAAAGTGCCAGGATAATGTTGCATGAGCAAATCACTCCCTTTTAAGTACCCTAGTAATGGTACATATATTGATATGAAAACAACCCCCTTTCGATCCCGAAAAGATAATGAGAAATTTAGCGGTCCTGAAGTACCGTATGTGAGTCCTGAAGTATTGTTTTTGGGTCTTGAAGTACCGTATTTAAATGATATTGAAGCATTGACGTATCTTGCTAATCATACATGATCTAACCTATTTCGGTACCTCGAAGATACTAGCGATTTAGATATTCATTATCCCTATCGGCTCAAAATTGGTTTGATTAGCTATGCTGATCTTGGATATTTACCTAAATCCTATGGCACTTGATCACATACTAGTTATGTGCATGCTAAAACAGATATTAAGCAAATTCATTTCAGCTAGAATTAAGTTGATTCATGTATCAAGCCACTTTCGACTGCAAAGTTTAAAAGTCAGTGATGAAGTTGAATTACATCAACTCATAGATCTTCATTGATGTTCTCATCAGGGGGAGTAATACACGTTGTACTCTTTTTCCCTTATCTGAGGTTTTGTCCCATTGGGTTTTCCTTAGAAAGGTTTAATGAGGCAGCATATCTTGGCATATCAAGAATTATGTACTCTTTTTCCTTCACTGAGTTTTTTCCCATTGGGTTTTTCCTAGTAAGATTTTAATGAGGCATATTCTTTGGCAATGGACATTCAAAGGGGAGTGTTATGGAATAATTGTGTGAATGTCCATACTCTTACTTTTCTTAATAATGAAGTTTTCTTAGTGATGAAGTATTTTTAGTGATGAAGAATCCTTATATTATAAATACTTCCTCGATGACAATGAAATATTCATTCCTTTTTTTTTTCTCTCAATTCCTCTGTCTCTATTCTCTCTCTACTTTATCGTATATTCATATATTTATAACAGATATTATTTAGTTATAATATTTCACTTTTTCCTATTCTTTTTTGGGTTTTTGGCTGAAAATAATCCAAAGTGAGAGGTGAGTGGCTGAAAATAATCCAAACTAACTTTTTGGTTGAAAATAATCCAAACTCTTCACCTATTTACTATGACTAAACCAGAATTGAATTCCAAGATCGCAAAACTGACTTGACGCCCTTGAAAAGTTCAGACTCGACTGAAAATAATATTAACCCACTGCATCTTTGAAATTGTTAAGGGTGTCAAGTCAGTTTTGCGACGTCGGAATTCAATTCTGGTTTAGTCAGAGTAAATAGGTGAAGAGTTTGGATTATTTTCTGCCAAAAAGTTAGTTTGAATTATTTTCAGCCACCTCTCACTTTGGATTATTTTGAGCCAAAAATCCTTCTTTTTTTCCCTCTTTTCCAAGTGATCACATTTTTCTATTTTCTTCCACAAAATCATCACAACATCTCTTCATTTATTTTATCCCTTTCTTCTTTTCCAAATAATTTTCCACTATAAATTGACGACTTCCCTCTTCATTATTTGGATATACATGGTCTATTGTAGTATTGACGTACACCATAGAGCCATTCTCTCTCTTCTCCCTCCACATTCTCTCTCGTATGCTACTTTACTCTCCTAATTTTAAGGTTAGAAATCATGTTATTCGACATTATTATTTTCATTCTCATCACGCTATTTATTCTGAATCAATGCTTTGTATAATCATTGTAGAACCCCTCTTGAGAACAGGGCAAAGGACATTCACTCACTGCGCCTCAAGGACATTTACGTCAACCAACCTAAAGGACATTTATACAAGTCGAGGAGTTTTGAAGTGAAAGACAAACAGAGACACCAAATCAGGGAAGTCTTCCATTAAAGCAAGAATCCTACTCTCCTATCTTATTTTTTAATCAGACTAACTGATTATATTTTCTATTCTGTAGGCAATAATCGGTGAAGAGAATTGGAAGGAAACTCAGAGTATATCTCGCTGAAAAGGAAGGAAAATCTAATACCATTGGAAAGGAAAATCGAAGCAAAGGCAGAATCTTTTCTCAACGGATACAAGACATAGCAAAGCAGCTTAAATAGACGAATTCAAGACTGAAGAAAGTATCGGTTCCAAGGAAGAAATCGAGTGTTCAAAACAAGAAGGGAAATCTGTGTTTTGATTAAGTTTTCCATCGAGTGAGAAAACTGAGTTTGAGTGTTTTGAGTGTAATCGAATCCTTAACGGAATTAGGTTCTGATTTATACTTGTGTAATTGATTTCCAGACGGACACGGGATCAATCTGTGTTTACACCAATATTGAGATTGGTGGGTGTTTTTCCAGAAAACTTAGAAGCGTCCATTGAAAGGCGCTTGGTTCTTTGTAAACCTAAGGACGTTTACCTTAGGTTGTTACAATCGCATTGCATTCTACAAAAATAAAGGAAGTCATTCAGTTTCTACTTATTGTCCTTTATCTTGTAGTTTACTATTGAATTGCATTGAACCTTAATCTGAACAGATTAAGGCACTAACGTCCTTTACAAGTGTTCTTAATTGCATAAAATTTAATAACCCTATTCACCCTCCCCCCTCTAGGGTTCTTTCAATTGGTATCAGAGCCTGGTCCATTGAAATTCAGAGACTAACCGCTCTGTGGCAAAGATCATGGGAGATCACAACATGGGAGATCTAAGCCAAGGACGTTCATGGAACAGATCACCACTGCTGACGGGTGATAACTACAAAATCTGGAAACGCCAAATGGAGATCTTCTTGAGAAATCAAGATGAGGACATTTGGGGCATTGTCACTAAAGGAAATTTTCCTACTCCCCAGAAGACTGCTGCAGATGGGACAACAAGTGATAAAGATAGAGCTGACTATACATATGCTAAAAAAGACAAAGCCAAGAAGAATTCATGCTCATTATCTTTTAATATGCAGTCTTAACTCTAACGAATTTGAAAGAGTTTCTATTCTTGATACAACTAAACAGATATGGGATTATTTGGTCACAACTTATGAAGGCACAAATCAAGTGAAAAAGACCAAGATCAATATACTGGTTCAAAAGTATGAAGGCTTCAATATGGAAGAGAATGAATCCATTGAATCAATGTTCAAGAGATTCAGTGGAATAATCAACCACCTCAAGTCTCTTGGGAAATCCTATACAAATGAAGAATAGGTGAACAAGGTCCTTCAGTGTCTACCCAAACACAAATGGGGACCAAAAGTGACTGCTATTGAAGAAGCCCAAACCTAGAGACTCTGAAGCTTGAAGAACTAATTGGCAAGCTCCTTGCACACGAGATACGACTGTCTGAAGGCAGTCAGACCAAGGACATTGCCCTCAAGAGCACCAAAGAACCAGAAGAAGAATCAAAGGATGAAGATGAAGAAACCATGGCTATGATGGCCAAAGGGTTCAACCGCTTATATAGAAGGAATCCTAGATTTCCTGGCTACCTAAGAGAATCATCCTCCAAAAGGTCTTCACCCAAAGGTAAAACTCAAATTAAAGATGATAATGAAAATAGATGTGTTTGCTCGTGGTGCAATAGATCACTTGGTAAGAGAATGTCCTCACGTGAAGAAAGTCAAGGAACAAAGTGACTCTAGAGGAAAAAGATTCAACAAAAAAGTTATGGTTGCCACATGGAGTGACAGTGATTGCAGTGGAAGTGAAAGTGAATCTGAGGAAATTTCCAACCTTTGTCTCATGGCAAAGGACCCTACGAAGACTCCTAGGCGATTTTGAGCTTCGATCGACCGTAGGTGCGGTCCGTCCGACCGCAGGTACTGTCTTCCCCTAGCCAGCTGAGGCAGCAGGCGCTACCAAAGGGTTAGCGGGCGCTACCATGCGAAATCCAAAGGCAAGACAACAGGAAGGGGTAGCGGGTGTCACACCCATGGTGGCGGGGGCTACCTTCCTCTTTTCTTCCTTTTGTTCCTTCCTTCATTCCAAGGCTTGTAACGCCCGCTACAAGGGTCGTAGCGGTTGTTACCTCACTGATTTGCACCAAATGAAGGGAAGGTGGTCCCGGGTCAACTCTGCCTTGACTATCGGTCCGGCTCGGCTCGGGAAATCACTAAAAAATGCTCTAAAATGGCCTGTTTTGCTACGTTTTTGCATAAAACGCCAAAACCTACAAAATAACCCAAAACATACTAAAAAGCATGAAAATAAACATGAAACGAGCCAAAAGCCTAATAATTATGCGTTATTTAGACACAAAATTGGGTCTAAACACCCCCCACACTTAAACTTTTGCTCGTCCCGAGCAAAACAAAACAAAAACTACCTAAACTAACACAAACTCCTCTGTCGTGGGAGAGAAATGAGTGCATTTAGCGTATGCACCAAGCCCTTTGAACCCCCCGGCAGCCCGGGTGGACGAGATGGACTCGTGAGGGTTTGTAGCGGCTATACCCACAAAAGCCAAAGAAAAGGAGAGAGGGAAAGTGAAAACAAAACCGAAGAAAAACAAAGGAAAAGAAAAACAACAACTTCGCTTCAAAGGATCTTGCAATCTCAATTAGGAAAACGTTATTAATCCTCCAAAAGGAACCGTTATGAACATCTCACAAGCACCTATCCCAAGCAAAAGTCAATCTTTGAGATTTTCGATTTCCTACACCCAATGCCAAGCAAAACCCCATGTGCATAAGTGCTAGTGGGTTCCAACTGATTCCGAAAGACTCCAAAGACTCACGCCCGAGCTTAAAAATAAACAAAATGAACAAGGAAAGAAAAGAGTTGCCCTTCCCCGCATTTGGTCGCCCTTGGCTTGGTGAGGGCCGTAGGTGATGCAAGGAGAGGCCCTACACTTTATTAACACTTAAACTTTTTTTTTCTTTTTTTTTTTAAAGCTTAAAGGTCGAGGTTAGCTTTGCGGGAATTGCAACGGCCCATAATTGGGGTCTACCCTCCCAACACAGTCTTTTCCATACACTCCTCCGTCGAGAATTCGATATAGGAGGAGCTTAAGGGGTATCAACGCCGTACCGTTAATACCGGTCCCGTGTAGGTCGACTAACTTTATGGTGGTTAATGTCGTTCAGCCGACACGCCCCACTTAATCCAATTATTTAGCTTTCTTTTTCTTTCTTTTGCTTTTGCTTTTCTCTTTTTTCTTTTTCTTTTGCTTTTCTTTTTCTTTCTTTTTAGAAAAACAAGCTCGAACACGAATCCCTAGAATCCCCCGGTTTCAACCAGCACGTGAAAGGAATCGGGGGTCTCGCTAGACACTCAATGAAGGAAATCTAAAAAGATGAGTCATGACAATCACTCAAGACAGGGTCGAAAATGCTCAGACCGGTTTTTTTAAAGAAGATTAAGAACGGATTCCCAATTTCCGACAACAAGATCCAAGAAACTAAGCGAAAACAAAAACAAAACAAAAAAGAAAACTTTTAAGGTTTTTCACTCCCTTTTTTCTCCTTTTTCACACAAAATTTTTTCAAAATTTTAGGCAAAAATTAAGAAAAACAAAAACAAAAAGCTAGGTAATCTACCCTAGAAACATAATATCCCCCCCCCCACACTTAAAATGCCACAATGTCCTCATTGTGGGAAGGTGTCACAAGAAAAGGTAGAGAACCTACAAAAATAAACAGACAAAAACAACTAGCAAGCAAAAGTGGTGGTGACCCGAGCCCACACGGCTCCAACAGCAATATAATCCCAACACCGACACTCAAAGGGGCTCGCCACCCAAAAGAAAAATCAAAGCATGCAACAAGGATCAATATATGTACACAGTCAAAGAGGGCGGAAAGAGGTTACCTCGGGGTCTTCAAATAAATAACGAACCCAATCCGCGATCCAAGAAAACATCACACTTTGGTTAGGAATAAACAAGAAAAACACAATAAGTGTGAGTGTTCGCATGCACAAAAGAAAAAGAACAAAAACAAAAGAAATAAAAAAAAAAAACAAGACACTAGCTAAAGAACTTAACGAAAAACAAACTATTTACAAAATTTACATTGACACTAGCTAGCCTCAACCCCCAGTCTCACTAGTTTGAGGCGGGAATTGAGGGTGAAATAACTCTCATGACCCGTCTAACTAAAGATGAAGCAATGAAAGCGAAACAACTCAAACCATGGGGACAACGAACTCAACAAAACCAAATTAACCGTCACACCTCCCCAACTTTCCCATAAAGCACCCCCCCACACTTATCTAACACTAACAGTGTAAATGAAATCAATGAAGAGAGTAAAGTGGGGGCGGGGACACTTACAAATCATTGATAGAACATGGATTCAGCAAGGGAGATGAGTTCTTGCTTAACAAAATGAGCTAAAATGCACAGCACACACAAACAGAATGCAAGAATAGCACACTCATACAACTCATTGTGTGAATGTGTGTGAAAATTGACAAGAACCTTAATACAATCAACGTGTATGTGTTTCACACATGAAATGCAACCATTAATCGCACAAACACCACACAAGAACCTAGCATTCGAGTTCAACACACAGCAAGGCAAAAAGAATACCAAGACAGCACACTAATACAATTCCTATTGTGAGTGTGTGATTCTCGATAGAGACTCTTAGCAAGGCCTGTGTTTACATGTTTTGACAGAAGAAATGTAGCAGATAATCGCACAAAACATCAAGCAAGAACAAAGCATCTAAACTTAGCACACAATGAGGTAGAATTATGTGTAAAAATTGTCAAAATCTAACCCTAACTCAGCAAGGATGACAAACGAACCAAATGTAAGAGAAAGGGGGAAGAGTTTCGCACAATTGATACAAGGAATACCTCACTTAGATGTGTAGAATGGATGTTTCTAACAGTGCCTCACACCTGGATGAATCTGGGCAGAATTTTGAGACCTTAGCAGCAGATTTTCGCAATGATTGAGAAGGATTAGTGTTTGGGATTCGAATTTGGAGGGAAATGAGGGAGTCGAATTGAGATTGGGAGGGATTGAAGGGTGTGAGTGTTTGTCGCGGTCACTTAGGGTTGTAGAGAGGGAGAGTGCTGAGTTGAGTGAGAAAGAGAAATGGGAAGAATTAGAACATAATCGGGATTTTAGGGCAAGAATTACCCGCTGACAGTGTCAGGTCGCGGGCGCGACTGACACTGTCGCGGGGGCGACCTGTCGAGGGCGTTGGGAGTTGCTGGGCGTTTGTCGATCGCAGGCACTGTCTCCTTCACCGCAGCTGCGATCGGCTTCTGGAGCGAGTCCTGTTGCTGCTGTTGCTTGCTGCGTAGCGGCTGCTACGACTAAGGTAGCGCCTGCTACCTCTTCTGCTGCCAACTCCAAAATTCAATCAAAATCCAACTCCTTAAAATTATCACACTTCAACACTCAATTTTTCATACTTCCTTGCATTCAATCCAAAAAAAAATTTCTAACTTTCAAGCTCTCTCAACACTCATATATTTTTCAAAACTTCACTAACTCACACTACTTCTTTCACTCTTACTTCAATTTTCTTATTTTTCAACTCCAACTTTTTCTATTTTTCACATCATTTTTCCTCTTTTTTTCTACTTTTTATTTTAAACCTAGAACTAATACCTCAAATTACAAGAGAAAGAAATAAAGAAAAACTAAAAAGACAAGAAAAATAGAAAAACCTAAAGAAAACTAAAAAGAAAAATTAAAGAGAAGAAAAAGAAACATAATTAGAAAAATGCAAAAACTTAAAACTTGAAATGAGAAACTCAAAAATTATGGGGTGCCTCCCATAGAGCGCTAGTTTTAGGTCCCTAGCACGACCTAAATACCCGTTTGATTCTAGAGAGACGTGGTGCACATGAGAGGTACATAATCAGCTTCTTCCACCATGATCGCTTCTTCTTCCTTCCTCTCCAACTTCTACCGTCCTTGGACAACCTTAAATCAAGTCGTCCTTCTGGTCGTTTGGTTAACCATGAGAGGGGAAGAGGTAATGATATCTTTAATTTCTTCCCTCGTCGCTTCCTCCTCCTTTTCCAACACCTCCTCATCACCTCTGCAAATAGAACAAGGGTCTCCTCAAGTGGTTTGATTGGTGATGGGGATAAAGAAGTAACTTAGGCCTTTCCTCAAGTGGTTCTCCAAGTTTCAGACACTTGGGAACAACCTTCTTAAACTCTATGTTCTCAATATAAGCTTCATCCAATAAAATCTCCCTCCTTAATGGAACAATCTTGAGGGAATCATCACGAGATGCATCTTCAATTACCTCGGGTCCGAAACATAAGGCCTCGGGATTATTGTTGTCCTTCCCATTATCGGAATTCACTTCAAGAATGAAGACCTCCTCTTGACGCTCATGAACAACTGTTTCTATCATATTGACTTCAACACAAGGTGGCATGGAGAAGGGTATCTTAATAGGAACATCAAACTTTGATCAATATGTCCTTCATCAATCAAGTGTTGAATCAACCAGTTTGGGAGAGGGATTTGCATTTGGTGGGAATCAAACTGATCTTCAAGGCATTCATTAACATTTTCAAACAAAACTACATCTTGTATTTCCTCCACCTTCTCTTCTATGCAATTGGCTACCTCATCAATCAAATCCTCCTTCTCATTATCAACTTCTTGCTCAACCTCCATACCCTCTCTTTCGATTTTATCCTCAACATCTCCCTCATTTTCTCCAAGAAGTCTCTTCTCCACCAAGTTAGGTTCCTCAATTTCTCCTCCACTCCGCAAAGTAATAACACTCACCTCCACTTCTTGGATAGGAGTGGATTGGATGGGTGCCAGTTGAAATTGGTTGGCTTGAGCCAATTCGAGCTCGAGACTTTGGATACAGGCTTGATCCTCCTCTCGGTCTTCCATGATTCGCTCCAACATCAACCCAAATGAGGATTCTTGGGGTGGTTGTGAAATTTGAGGTTGTGGAATGTCTTGTTGGGTTAGATGGAAGGTTTATTCTTGAATGAATGAGTGATGGTCAATGGATTGGAAGGTAGAAGGGTAAAGGTTGGTGGTAAAATCATAATAAATGGAATCTTGTTCAACATGGGAAGAATGAATGGCATTCACTTGTTCTAATTGTTGAAAATTGAACACTTGCGCTTCTTGAGCCATTCTCAATTGCTTAGAAGTCTCCTCATTCGCCTTTTCTTTTTGCATTTCATAAATAGAAGCCAAAAGAAGTGTGATAATGGAATATTGCTCCAAAGATGAATCTCCTCTACTAGATTTGTAACCTCCAAAATTAGGAGCATATTGAACGAGCTCATGAAGGAATTGTTCGGCCTATCCCGCAATCTTCTTCAAAAATGTCCCTCCGGATGCTATATCGATCGATTCTTTGAGAGAATCAAAGAGTCCACAATAGAAGTGCTGAAGAAGCATCCAGTTGGGTAGATTTGTGATGCGGACATTGACGTTGGAGACTTTTGAATCTCCCCCATGCTTCGAAAAGAGACTCTCCGGCTTTTTGCTTGAAACTCATAATATCTTCTCGGAGTATACAAGTTTTGTCGGTCGGGAAAAATCTTTGAAGGAAATCTTTCTTTAAGGCCTCACATGAAGAATAAAAACCAGGTGCACAAATGTCAAGCCACATTTCAGCTTTTCCTCTTAGAGTAAGAGGAAAGAACTTTAACTTCAAAAATTCGGAAGATATTTCGGGTATGTGCATGAAACTGATACGCTTTTCAAATCTCTCCATATGAGCAATAGGACTCTCGGAAATATCTCCATGGAATGGGTTACTTTCAAAAATTTCAAGAAGACACGGCTTGAACTTGAATACCGCGTCGGGTGGTAATGGTGGTAAAATGATTGGGTTGCCTCCCGTACCCGAAGATGGAACGGCATATGATAGAAGAGTACGGGGTGAATCAGCTTGAACTCACCCATTGGACTTGAAGCCTCCTACAATGCTCGATAGATCATTAGGGCGTACCTACATGCACCAACAAGAACCAATAGAAGCATCAAATTCATCGGGATTAGCACAAACTAATTTCTAGCGTTAAAGCGATCTCAAATAACCAAAAACCAAGAAACTAAAACTAGGGGCGCTGGCTCTCCGACAACGGCGCCATTTTGTGTAACGTGGTTTTTGTACCCCGGTTTTTTAATATCATTCTTCTCGAGGAGCTAGGGGCCTTGGTCATAGAAACTCAGTCTAAGGTCAGGATGAGATTGCTAGGTAAGGATATCGGTTTGAAGGGGTCACAAAGCGAGAAACAAGGCTAAGGTCGGTCAAGGGAAGGAAATGGGCTTCGGAGGCTTTTCGGGATGCAAACGGGGACAAGGAGAAAGGTTTCGCAACAAGAAAGCAACAAGGAAGGAAATCAAGTGGCAATTCCGTTAGAAAATACCCACCGGGATTCTTCTTTTGAGGATAGTCCGGATTAACTTCCCCAAAGTCCACCACGGACCCGGAGGGTTGAAGAAACGAAATTCCCTAGTTAGCCTCTATTCACTTTCGTGAGTAGAGTACTAACTATCCCAATTGTAACCTTCCAACTCAAGTGTTGGATGTGTTCGGGGACTTTCAAACCCAAATACATTCCACTTGAGGGAAGGATTGGAGTGGGAAAAGTGATTTCCCAACTAATTACTCACTAAAATTGCTAACCCATGCCTAATTACCCATTCACACCCTTAATTACCTCCTAACCTATAGGGTTTCTAGCCACTAATCATGATACTAACTAAGCTAACAACATCCAAACCAACCCTAAGCATGATTTCTAACATCAACAATCAAGAACAAACAAAACAATTGAAAAAGCAAGCAAGAACAATTAAATAAGAAAGTAATTAGCAAAGTAATTAATGAAAGAGTTAAGGGAAGAGAATACTTATCAAAATGCTGTAAATGAACAAGGAAAAGCAATAAAAAGATGATCCAACAATCTCTTAATTGTTTGAATCCCCAAATCTTCAATAATAACTTAAAATCTCCAAAACCCTAGATTAATCTCTCACTAATCTCTCTCTAATACAAGCTGAATGTAAAGTCTAAGATTGTCCTCAAAGTGTCCTAAAGTATCCCCCAAGAAATCGTCAAAGAGGAGTATAAATACAAGAGAAAATAGTAGGCCAAAACGCAGCATTTCAAGCCGACAATACGCGCAGAAAGTAGGAGACCGCAGGTGCGGTCTCTGGCTGTCCAGCGATGGTAGCGGGTGCTACCAGCAGGGTGGCGGCCGCTACCCTGCGAAGACTCCCAGGCGATTTTGAGCTTCGATCGACCACAGGTGCGGTCCGTCCGACCGCAGGTACTGTCTTCCCCTAGCCGGCTGAGGTAGCGAGCGCTACCATGCAAAATCCAAAGTCGAGACAGCAGACAGGGGTAGCGGGTGCCACACCCGTGGTGGTGGGGGCTACCCTCCTCTTTTCTTCCTTTTGTTGCTTCCTTCATTCCAAGGCATGTAACGCCCGCTACAAGGGTCGTAGCAGGTGTTACCTCACCGATTTGCACCAAATGAAGGGAAGGTGGTCCTGGGTCAACTCCGCCTCGGCTATCCGTCCAGCTCGGCTCGGCTCGGGAAATCACCAAAAAATGCTCTAAAATGGCCTATTTTGCTACGTTTTTGCGTAAAACTCCAAAACCTACAAAATAACCCAAAACATACTAAAAAGCACGAAAATAAACATGAAACGAGCCAAAAGCCTAAGAATTAAGGCGTTATTTAGACATAAAATTGGGTCTAAACAATAAACGAGGTTCACTCTATCCTTCACTCTGAGGAAAAGACCTCTACTGTCAAACCTGGTTCACCAAAAGTCAAGCGAAAACCCTTGCCCTCTCATGAACCCACCAGTACACCAAAGGCAAAACTAAAATCCAAAACTAAGTGGGTGCCAAAGAAGTCAGATAAACAATCTATCTCCAAAATCCAAGAACCTTCTTTTAAAAAACCTGGCCCAAAGAAAGGTATAATGTCCTTCGATGCAGGTTTGTCTCAGGGCTCACAACGACCTCTGGTATTTGGACAACGGATGCTCGAGACACATGACTGGAGATCCGACCAAATTCAGAGAACTCAAGGGCAATAAGAGTGGAAAGGTAACGTTTGGAGACAAAAGCCAAGGGAGGATCCTTGGGATCAGCAAGGTTGGTAAGAACTCAACAAACTGTATAAATGATGTATATTTTGTAGAAGGTTTAGAGTACAATCTGTTAAGCATTTCTCAGTTTTGTGATAAAGGATACAAAGTCTGGTTCAATAAGAATTCCTGTGTGGTAGAGAAAGAGTCTTATGAAATAGTTCTTAGAGGTCATTGGATGAACAATGTGTATGTTATTGACCTCAGTGACCCTATGACCAATGACCTTACATGTCTTAGAGTTGCACCAGATGAAACATGGTTATGGCATCGTAGACTAGGACATGTTAGCATGAAAACCCTTCAGAAACTAAAACTCCTAGGTTTAGTAAGAGGACTGCCTTCTCAGAATTTCATTCGTGACAAAGTATGTGACGCTTGCACTAGAGGTAAACAGACCAGAACCTCCTTTAAACCTCTAACTCAAGTAACCACCTCTAGATGCTTAGAACTACTGTATATGGACCTTTGTGGACCAATTCCCTACAAAAGTCTAGGAGGACGTTCATACATACTAGTCATTGTTGATTATTATTCAAGATTTACTTGGGTTTTGTTTTTGAAAGACAACACAGAAGCTTATCCTGAATTCGAGAAGCCGTATAGACAACTTAAGGTCCTTACAGGACTCAACCTAGTGTCCATAAGGACAGATCATGGAAGGGAGTTTGACAATCAAGATCAATTTGGAAAATTCTGTGATCAAGAAGGTGTTACGCACAACTTCTCAGCTCCAAGAACACCTCAACAAAATGGTGTAGTTGAAAGGAAGAACCGCACACTCGAGAACATGGCCAGAACAATCATCTGTGAGAATGATCTACCCCTCTTTCTTTGGGCTGAAATTATAAATGCTTCCAATTATATTCTCAACAGATGCACCATAAGGTCCTTCATGAAGAAAACACCATATGAGCTTTTCAAAGGCAAGACGCCCAATGTAGCTTACCTCAAGGCAATTGGATGCAAATGCTTTGTCCATCACAATGGCAAAAAGGCCTTAAGCAAATTTGAGCCAAGAAGTGAATAAGGAATCCTGGTAGGATATTCCTTATCTAGCAAGGCCTACAGAGTCTATATCAAAGCATCCAAGAAGGTGGAAGAATCCATTCATGTTGTCTACGATGAAACTTCCATCTCCACTACAGAAAGGCCCTCCATTAGATTCCAAATCCTTCAAGATGATGATGATGAGGACATTCCCCGCATATTTCAGCAAGGT
The DNA here is from genome assembly GCA_029582165.1 of Portulaca oleracea. Lineage (NCBI taxonomy): Eukaryota > Viridiplantae > Streptophyta > Magnoliopsida > Caryophyllales > Portulacaceae > Portulaca > Portulaca oleracea. The sequence continues at coordinate 3,391,298 of CM055878.1, read as the reverse complement.
CCTCCTCCACAAAATGAAGAAACCCCTCCAGAAGAGCCCACACCATTAGACTCAAAACAGGAGGAAGCAGTTAATGAAGAACAAGGACCTTCATCAGAAGAAAATCCTCAAAATGCTGATACAGTACAAACAATCACTGAGGATTCCACAAGGACCTTCAGGTTCAAACCTGCTCATCCAGCTGATAACCTCCTATCAGGGTTGGACACAAGTATTAGAACTTGATCCTCTCTTAGAAACTTTTGTGCCTTCCATGCATTTGTTTCACAAATTGAACCTAGAGGACCTAAAGAAGCTCTAAAGGAAAGCAACTGGATTGTTGCTATGCAAGAAGAACTAAATCAATTCGAGCGGAATACAGTTTGGAAGCTTGTCCCAAGACCAAAGCACTATCCAGTCATCGGTGTAAAGTGGGTCTACCGCAATAAATTAGATGAACATGGCACTGTCAGAAGAAACAAGGCCAGACTAGTGGCCAAAGGATACAATCAGGAAGAAGGCATTGACTACAAAGAAACTTTTGCCCCAGTTGCAAGACTGGAGGCCATTCGGATACTTCTTGCCTATGCTTCATCAACCCACATGAAACTATATCAAATGGATGTCAAGAGTGCCTTCCTAAATGAGCATCTAAAAGAAGAAGTCTATGTTGAACAGCCTCCAGGTTTTGAACTACAAGATCTAGATACTCATGTCTACAAACTTCAGAATGCCCTTTATGGGCTCAAACAAGCTCCTAGAGCTTGGTATGAGAGATTAAGCTCTTTTCTTCTGAGAAATGGATTCACAAGAGGCTTCATAGACAAAACATTGTTCATCAAAATCACAGGTCAGGATTCCACCATCATTCAAGTTAATGTAGATGACATTATTTTTGGTGCTACTAATGAAAATCTAGTGAAGGACTTCTCTGATCTTATGAGCAAGGAGTTTGAGATGAGTCTAATAGGAGAACTTAGCTTCTTTCTTGGCTTACAAATCAAACAAAATGATGAAGGCATCTTCATCAATCAAAGTAAGTATTGCAAAGAGCTCCTAAAGAAGTATGGTCTTGAAAATGCCAAGCACTGCAGCACCCCAATGTCCTCAACTCTAAAACTTGATCATGATCATGATGGTAAGGACATTCCTGATAAAATCTACAGAGGTATGATATGATCTCTACTTTACTTAACAGCTAGTCGTCCTGATATCATGTTTAGTGTTTGGTTGTGTGCTCGGTTTCAAAGTTCTCCCAAGGAATCTCACTTGATTGTTGTCAAAAGAATATTGAGATATCTTGCAAGTACCAAGGACCTTGGGCTATGGTATCCTCGCAACAATCCCCTTCACCTCATTGGATATTCCGATGCTGACTTTGCTGGTTCCAGAACTGACCGCAAAAGCACCTCTGGAGGTTGTCAAATGCTAGGGTTATCATTGATATCCTGACAATCAAAAAAGCATAATGCAGTTGCCCTATCTACCGGAGAGGCAGAATACATAGCAGTTGGTGCTTGTTGTGCACAACTTCTATGGATCAAACAACAAATAAAGGACCTCAGGATAGATCTCTCAGACATTCTAATCAAATGTGACAACCAAAGTGCAATCCAAATCACGTTCAGCACTCTCACACTAAACACATAGAAGTGCGGCATCACTTCATAAGAGATCATGTAGACAAAGGCCACATTACATTGGACTTTGTTCCCACTCACCAACAACTGGCGGATATTTTCACCAAGGCCCTTCCCACGGAGCAATTCATCATTAACAGAAGGGAGCTTGGCATGTTGCAACCGGATGACCAGTTGAGGGGGAACTAGCCTTCCTCTATCCAGGGGGGGCTAAGGACCTCCACCACAAGGTATGCTCTAAAACTCAAAGGCTCATAAAGGACCTTGACATTCTTGTCTTGTTACCACATGAGACCTTTTTACATCAACACCTTGGCATATGGTTGTACTAGCAGTTCATTCATAACTGTTAAGTGTAACCATTTTTTTAAAATTCTTTTCCAAAATTGTCATATTCCTTCCCTTTTAAAAACAAATCTTCTCCTTTTTCAGAGACACACGCTTTCCCTCTCAACTTCGAAGTTTTCAAAATTCTTCTCTCTCTCCTTCACACCTTCCACCTTCCCGGTCACATCCCATTAATCATCCATTTACCCTTTCCAACCGTCAATCATCAAATTACCCTTTCCAATGCTACTTTCCCTAGTTACTCCCTCCTTCCATAATTACTAACCTCCACCTTCCCCCCTCCGATTCTCACCACCTCTATTAAAACCCCTCACCTTTCACCTTTTACCCCACCACCTCAGTCACAATCCCTCTGGTCCCCACTCATCATTCCTTCACTCCTCTCCAGTCCCTTTCCTTGTCAAAACCCCACCATGAAGAAGCGGCCAGCCCAGAAAACCACCGCTCCATCCCCATCTGCAGATGTAGCCAAACGGCTACGCTCTCGCAAAACATCTCCAACTCCCCCAAACTCCTCACAATCTCACTCCTCCTCATCCGCCACTCTCGCTGTAGTTTCTCAACCTCCCGTCACTCCCTCACCGTCTCTCGAGCAACGCATGGAGCATCTGGCAAATCGCCAAATTCTGTGTTGTGAAAATGTCGACATCACCTCCCTTCTTCAAGCCTTCCCCTCCTTCTCAACACTCGAAGACATGGGATGCTCAACCTTCTTGAACTACGACTCGGTAATTTATCCCTCCCTCATTCTCGAATTCTATGCAAATCTAGTTCCTGACTCTAAACGCCCTTCTGTCAAAACTAAAGTTGCTGGAGTCGAAATCCTTCTCACCCCTTCCCAAATCGAACGCATACTGAAACTCAACCCCAATCCAACCAAACCACATTTGTCTCTTTCCTCCGACCCTAAGTAAGAACTTCGCCATCACTTTGCCCGACCATCCGAACAAAAAACCTCTCAATACACTGGCCTGAAATCTGAAGCCCGTTTTCTCTATTACACTCCTTGTCCGTACCATTCTTCCGAGAGGTACAAACAAGGAAACTGTGAATGAAGCCTATGCCTCTTTTCTTCTCAACGTCCTCCGTGACCGTCACCCTGATATTTTGGAGATGGTCATTCGGCACATTATAAAGGCTGCTGCCTCACCCTCTGGCCCATTGCCCTATGAGAACTTGTTGACTAAGATCTTTTGCCACTGCAATGTTCATTTGAACCACACCGATCAGTCCTCTCTAAACATGCCCACCATTAGTACTTCCCTCCTCCTTAATCTAGGCTACCAACAGCAACCAGATGGCTCCTGGCTTCATCTTTATGAAGTCAAGGTCGTTGAGGCCTCTAGCTCTGCTGCTGCTGTGAAGGATGCCACGAACACTCTGCAGGTTCATATCTCCAGCATTCTGTCCGCTGTCGAGGCCCTTCACCAGGAGGTTCAGGCCCTTCACCAGGAGGTCAAGGCCCTCCGCGAGGCAAGGATTGAACTGGTCGAGGTAACATCAACCTTGACAACTACTGTTCCAACAGGCACCCAGGCTATTCCAGGCTCCCCAACTCCACCATCTCCTCCTACTGCTGTTACTCCCGTCTCTGCTAATCCCTAGTCTTAAAAACTGATTTTCCTTTGGTTTTTTTTTTTTTTTTGCATGCCGAACATTCCTCCTGTTTCCTTTTTGCTTGAAAGTCAAAAAGGGGGAGATGATCTATGCATAGTATGGTAGTCCTTTTCTTTTTGATTTTTCATCAAGGTCTGTAAGACAATTTAAACTGCATTTTGCTAAGTCCCTGTATGAATGATCTTTATAAGCTATATTATCCGTTGTGCATACTATGTTTGTATCTAGTTTTGTCTTTCACTCAAAAAGGGGGAGATTGTAGAATCCCTCTTGAGAACAGGGCAAAGGATGTTCACTCACTGCACCTCAAGGACATTTATGTCAACCAACTGATAAGCCGGAAGTGCGCGGGTGCTCGTGTAGCAAGTATCAAGGTCGATCCCACAGGGACTTTGCTAACTACGCACCAAACTAGCCTCCAAAGTGATTGCTAAACCGGTCGGGTTTTGTTTTGATAAAACTAAAACTATTTCTATTCGCTAAAAAGGTCAAATAAAACAAATATTCACACAAACTTTTCTAAATTAATCCATATAAAAAGACGTTCAGGGGATAAAACTTAAGTCACTCTATGAATCAAACAAGTGGATTGAACATGTAAGTCACTAATTTGGTACATTTTAGGGCCGATAATCGCATAAATTCTTCCATAGCGAGCTTTTAGCAATGAAACGGATTGCTTAGTAAAATTGATATCTTGGACTCTTTATTGTGTCAATTTTATCTAAGTTAAAGATCAAATTATCCAATGACCCCTAATCACAAAGTCTTCTATCTCTAGTTCACTTCATAAACCAGTTTAATCCTAAGGGCTCCGATTATCGAATTTCTCCGTTCGGTACTTCACTCAACAATCTATAACTATGCTAATGGTGATCAAGCAAAAGCTATGACATACAAAATCAAAGGATAAATAAAATGCATTCAAACAAGATAAACAAACTTGTTCAATCCAACAATACTCAATCCATAAGAGAAACTTGAAAGGGATTATCCCCCAAACTGAAAGAAACTACTCACTATTCATGTTCAAAACACAAAACATATCAAAATCTATTCTAGAAAGCATGAAATCTAAAAGAAAGAGAAGTAAACCGAGATGGAAATCATTCCTCGCTTGAATGGTAGTCGGTGGGGACTTTTGCTCCTCCACTTCAATGGATTTCTTGAGAATCGATCTTCGAACTCTAATAAACTCTCAATCTTCAACTAAGGATGAATGTGGATGGATTTGTGGAGGAAGGGGTGGATGATGGTAGAGATGGAGATGGATGATGAATGGGAGTGAATGACTGAAGGTGGATGGTCATGGATGAATCAGCCGAATCTACAATTATATAGCCATTAAAAGAATTTGAAACGGCCAAATTGTCATAAACAGGGGCAACACGGTTCGTGTTGGTCTCAACACGGGTCGTGTTGATGGTTTCTGGGGAAATTGAGCTCTCTGGAGGCCAACACGGACCGTGTTGATGTCAACACGGTCGTGTTGGTTCTGGAGTTTTTTGGGTTGTCTTGTTTCAGCCATATCTCCTTCGTCCGACGTCCGATTGACTTGGTTCTTGACTTTTCGGAAAGCTCTAGGAGTCTACTTTTCATTAGCATAAGTCTCAAAGTCATAGCATACTTATGGAAACAATGGTGACCAAAAGAGTGGACATATATCCGTTTTCGCACACTTTCTGCTATTTTACTCATAACTCCATCATCTCAACTCGGAATTGACCTTATAATATATCGTCGGAAAGCTCTTTTAGTGACGAATCAAGTAATGGATGTGAGTTTTGGAGTTCATGTCATGAATCTGCACAAATTGAAAAAAATACACAAAACTTAGTTAAGATAGCGAAATAAGATCATAAAAGATCAATTAAGCACATTATTCCCCAAATTTCACTATCAAAATGCTCCCAATATTTAGTCACTACATGTCCTCATCACCAACCTGAAGGACATTTATACAAGTCGAGGAGTTTTGAAGTAAAAGACAAACAGAGACACCAAATCAAGGAAGTCTTCCATTAAAGCAAGAATCCTACTCTCCTATCTTATTTTCTAATCAGACTAACTGATTATATGTTCTATTCTGTAGACAATAATCGGTGAAGAGAATTGGAAGGAAACTCAATGTATATCTCGCTGAAAAGGAAGGAAAATCTCATACCATTGGAAAGGAAAATTGATGCAAAGGCAGAATCTTTTCTCAACGATTACAAGACACATCAAAGCAGCTTAAATAGGCGAATTCAAGACTGAAGAAAGTATCAGTTCCAAGGAAGAAATCGAGTGTTCAAAACAAGAAGTGAAATCTGTGTTTTGATTAAGTTTTCCATCAAGTGAGAAAACTGAGTTTGAGTGTTTTGAGTGTAATCGAATCCTTAACGGAATTAGGTTCTGATTTATACTTGTGTAATTGATTTCCAGACGGACTTGGGATCAATCTGTGTTTACACCAATATTGAGATTGGTGGGTGTTTTTCCAGAAAACTTAGAAGCTTCCATTGAAAGGCGCTTGGTTCTTTGTAAACCTAAGGACGTTTACCTTAGGTTGTTACAATCGCATTGCATTCTACAAAAATAAAGGAAGTTATTCAGTTTCTACTTATTGTCCTTTATCTTGTAGGTTACTATTAAATTTTATTGAACCTTAATCTGAACAGATTAAGGCACTAATGTCCTTTACTAGTGTTCTTAATTGCAGAAAATTAATAACCCTATTCACCCCCCTCCAGGGTTCTTTCAATCATGTAATATTTTGCTTTTTCGTCGTCCATAATAAAACATAGAACCTTCTTAATCCCTCTCTTTATTATTTTCTAAATCACTTAATTTCTTTAGTAGAGATTGTTCTTCTAAATGGGTGAGTCTTGGATATCCTCTGCTCGATTCATAACCTTACCCCCAGATATGAATCTGATTCTTAGACCAAAGTCACTTTAAGATTGTTATTTTATATATGAAAGTAACTGACGACTCTTGTTTTCTTAGTTTTGCTTCATTTATTTTCGGCTTATTTTGGTCACGGTAATATATTCTTATTAATAAGTTTAAAACTAAAATTGTTGAATAATTGGATTCTGGATAATGGTTTCACCAACCGGTTAAATTGTTGTCAGTTCATGCAATTGGGTCAAGATGATTACTAGTCTGACTCATGCTTAGTAGGACCGGTTAAACTAGTTAGCTCTGTAGCCATAGTCAGTTAATCATGTGATCATTCGGTTTGATCTTATTAATTTGAAAGTTTTTACTTGAAATCTTAAAATTCTTATTATGAATTAAGCTTGAATTAATTTTCTTTAAGTTTATTCGTCATGATTTCATTCCATTTAGGGCATGTTTGGAGAGAAAAATGGAATGGAATGGGTATGGAATTAGATATCTAGAGGGTTGGGAATGGAATTTGATTCCAAAATAGAAAGTGTTTGGTGAGAGAAGGGAATGGAATCAAACCCTAATCTGCACCTAGAAATCGCAACCCACGAGACACCACCTTCCGCCACCACCACCTGTTCACACACGCACGACCACCACATGTTCGCACTTCACACTAACTCGCACGACCAAGCCCAGAAATCGCAACACCCAGGACGCCATGTAAAACCCAAATAGGCACGACCACCACTCACCTTCCGACTGCCTCTGATTCCGCCGACCACCACCACCTTCCGGCCGCCTCTGATTCCGCCGACCACCACTCTCTGCCCATTCCCAAAGTAACCATTGTTGGAAGAAGGCAAGGGTTCTAATTCCACCCTTTTGATACCCCCATATAGGAGGGTTCTAATTCCACCCTTTTGAGGGGGATTAGAAACCTGGGGGTTTCCCAATCCCATTCTAGAAATGTTTCACCAAACACCAAGAAAAGGAATTGGATACCTATCTCACCCTTATTCCATTCCATTTTTCTCTCCAAATAGGCCCTTAAGCATTAAGCACCAGATAGATTTCCAACCGATGTAGCACACAAACTTAATCTGTCCTTTCTAAGGCGCGATTTATTTGGAGTCTACATAAAATTGACGACTTCATGGGGAACTTATACTTAAAAGAGGGTAAAGCTTGAAAAAGAATCAAGTTGCTTTTTTGACATTATAGAAACAATGATTTTTTAGTTCATGTTTATTATTTTAGGTATAAATTGCACTTTCGTCCTACTCCTCTGATTGTTATAATGAGGGAGCACTAAAGGGATAGTTTATTGGTAACCATAGTTATGACCCTAATTCAAGATAAACATTCTATTGCATTAGGGGTGCACTCTAAAGCCTAAGCATTTATAAATTTCTTCCCCCTCATACAATACTCTAACATTTTCGATTAAAATCAAAGAGCCACACGCCGACACACCTTTGACGTTGAATGTACACATCGAAAGTGCACCAGGGCAATTAACATGAGGCTATAAAGGCCCTTAGGAGGCTAACCATAAAAAACAGTTATTTTGACTACAAAACTTTGATGTGTATGCTAAGTGTTTGATATTGTCAATAATTAAATGTTTTTTTAGAATGAGACCTAAGGAATCCTCCAAGTGTGATTTTAAGCTCGGTTAGAAGTAATTAATCCAGACCAATCTATGTACAAGATAATCTACAACCCTTAAAACTGTGTAATTAAATGATCGGTTAAACACAACTCAACCAGGCCCAATACTAGCTCAGATTAAATGACCGATTAAACTCTCTTGATCTGGGTTGTTTTGGTGATCCATTTTGCTTCTACTCGAACTTTTATCATACTTGGACCCCTTAAGGTGCGATTGTTACTAGCACTTGAGCTAGCTTGACTCGTGCTAGTAGTGACCTTATACACACCTTCACTTTTGTCATGTGCATTTGAGTCCATTAGGTCCATATAGATTTAAGGTATACAAACCTAAAAGTGGGTGGGTTAGATTCATGTCATCATATAGGCGTCGTGTGCATTAGGAAGTCCATATAGGTCCTTAGGTCAAGCATGCAAGGTAGGTAGTGTCGAGGCCCCTGAATTAAAGTGTCCACCTTGTTCTAAACATGATAGGTGACCCAACCCGAGCCTAGATACACGTTTTTCTATCCGATTGCATCATTCTTAACACATACTACATCTCACATAGTACACCCGCAACTCAGTCCAACATGTTAGGAACAGGAGGTGACCGAACTCCCCTACAAGAAGACATCGTTGAGTTTGTCACAACCTAACATCTTCGAGATGAAATCCTCAAGTTGCAAGGCAACATATACCTTGATACCCATAGCCAAGATCAAAACCTCAAGCATTATTTTAAAAGCAAGAAGAGTCGATCAAACAGACGATCTAAACCCGATTCGAGTAAAACCAAATCGTGATGGCCGGCATACTCGAAGCCCAAAGAAAGATAGGCAGAACGATTGGCCTCTCAGAGGTAGAGGAAGAGGAGGTAGATGAAGGGAATCTGATGTTCAAGGAAGAGTCTGATAATGGAGGACTCTTTAGCACCTCATGCCAGAAAAAGAAGAAAAGCCCGGCCCGTCGGTATTTCACGCCATATCTTCAAACGCTGAGGGAACCAATGATCCACAGTTCAAGGCATTATAAGCTCAAGTGGATAGTATGAATAAATTCATCCGGTCTATGCCTGAATTGGCATCTATGTTTGTTGAGGTCCTAACGCCCAACAATTCGCCTATAAATTTGTTTGACAAGGTCGAGATCCCAAACATAAAACTTTTACTTTCTAACAACTCGGTCTATCATTTGAAGGAGTTACTTCGCTTGGCCTCCCTGGATCACATCGTCATAATCTACGCTATCACTTTCTCCACCACTCTCGATGGAGAAGTAAAGGATTTAGGGGGTCTAGGTTCACATAAATCATGTGGATGATGGAAATCCACCTGTAGAACTCATAAATAACTATAACTAATTTTTAAGGTTTCGGGTATTTGTTGATGACAAGAACTAAAACAAGATTGAATGGATATGAACAATTCTAAATAGATTAAACTCACCAAATTGAACTAGGATGTTTAACAACTTGTACAAGGATCACTCCACAAGCAAAGCACCATGAATCATCTAAGAAATCTCACCAAAAAGAGGAGGAAGAACTCACACTAACAACCAAAGAGAAATCAACAAGCAAATTCCACAAAAGGATTAGCTTCTCATTGAACTTAGGGTTTAAAAACCAACAATTACAATATCCCAAGTGGAGAGGATTTTGTGGCTAAAACCTATATGCTTCCAAAAAACTAATTCCCAATGGAGGGTCTTTACTTGTGTATATATAAGGGAGGGGATACAAAGGGATTACACAAAAAAGGGGGAGAAACAAAAAGGGGGAAGTCAAACTTAAAACCCGATATTCCTAGAAACATCACAGGTGCGAACACAAAATGTCACGACCGTGACTGGTGTCGGGAATCAGAACCAAAATATGATGTCAGGATGGTCACGGGAGTGACCTCTAGGGTCGTGAGCATGATCATTGGTTGGTCGCGACCGGGACTATGGTGGTCATGGTCGTGACCCTGGGCGATTCTCGAACAAAGTCTTCTCCTTGTCGTGGGATCGCTGGTGCGACATGGCACATTGCGGGCGCGACAATGTCTACCACCTTTAAGGCTTTAAGGGGGGTTTCACGGGCGCAACCAAGTTTATCGTGGGCGTGACTCTAGCAACCGAGTCTTGTCATGGGCATGACCTATAAGGTCGTAGCCATGACTCCCCTGTTGTCATGTCTTCCCCCTTACTTGGCTTACATAAAAAATTTCATCTTGCCTCATTATTCATGCCTAGTATCTCAAGGCACCTTAGAAGACCTGATAGGGATCCCGATGAGGATCTGAAACCATGACCTATGGCCCGAGGTTTTCCTTGAAATGAACATCACCTACAACAATGGCCCGAACAGCCCTCTAAGCACCGGGATCCATCTTTAAATGGGTCATGTGGTCGGGTTTAAACTGTGGAGAGGAAAGGGTGGCTTTAAGTGAGTTGGGGACCATAGGCAGACCAAAACGGAACAGACCCCGATATACTTCATACTCCCCTTCTTGAAAAGGAGTTGTCCTCAAGTCTTGGCAGTTCAAAATCTTCCGCATCTTGTTTAACATTTTCCCAGCGAACTAAGACAACGGTCATTATGACTCGAGGAGTTGGGGCCCTAATGTTCAGATTCGGTAATTGGTCTCAAGGACGGTTCTAGGTAACAAGAATAGGTGATGGTTTTAAGAGAAAGATTAATCAAATAGAGAACACAAAGGCTCGGGGGTATTATCGGGCCAACCTAGTGAAGAACTAAGCACAAATTTTGTGTTTTAGGAGTGATCGTTATTTAGTTATCAAGTGTGAGGATTGCATGGATAAAAAAAACTAGCATCAATTTCCTTCTCCCGAGTGGTAAATTGATGCATACTACCCAAGGCCTGTCATCACTCCCATGTATGATGGTCCTTGATAGTATTCGATCGCAATCCAAACTAATCAGTTCTAAAATCCCACGCCAGTGCAGATTAGGAACCAATTACTCCGCCTTAGATTCCCAATTCAATGTTTGGGGAAGGATTCATAACTTCCCGGCACCAAAATCCTCCAAAATTGGGTTGAAATCTAGGGAGGAACACTTAATTACCTCATAGATCACCCTAACCACACTAATATATGCCTAACCCTCCATTAGGGGCCCTAATTATCCCCTAAACCTAAGGGAGCTTAGTTACTCATAATTTATAGTTCAACAATCACAAAATCCAAAATAAATGTAAACATGGATGTAGGCATAAAGGAAAGGAAAGCAAAACAATTACTCAAATATCAAACCCTAATTAAACTCTAAGCACAAATCAAAAGTATTGGAAAGAAGAGAAAAGAGAGTACCAATATCAATGAATTTAGTTGAAAGGAGGAAGGAAACAATGGAAGACAATAGAACTTCAATCAATTTTCATTAACTTCATAGAGTGCATAATAGTCTTTAATGGAATTCCACTAATTACTTGAATAAATTGCTAACCATGGAAGAAAAGAGGCTAAGCCAAAGTTTATCTTTAGTCCCTAGTTTGAATAATAAAAACTCTGATTCTGACCTAATTACGACAAGCTATTTGTACAAATCCCTTCATTAATTAAAACACAATCATTTTGGTTGTTAACACGCACTGCAGCATAGGCGTCGTGGGCACGATGCTAGGCGTCATGGCTGCAATGGCTTTGTCTAGGCGATTTTCAACTTTCTCCAAAGCAATGTGTCGCAGGCGTGACGTCTCATGTCGCGGTTGCGACGTCACACCCCTTCAGGTGTCACGACCGTGACTAAGTGTGTCACGGTCACGACAAGGCGATTCTGAAGTTCTCTTGCTCGCAGTGTCACGACCGTGACTCTGCTGCTGGGAAAATGGGTCTCTTAGGCGTTACAGTCGTAACTTGGATGTCACTACCATCAAAGCCTTCGGCCAGGATTTCCATGGTGCTTCTTGGAGGGGTCACAGGCCTGACATTGGGTGTCACGATCGTGACACTTCTGCTGGGAACTTGGGTGTCAACCATGAGGGCATCCGGGGAGTAATAGTATGTGTCACGGCCGCGATGCTACTTATGGGCCTTCTTTTGGTTGTTTCCTTGACATTGGCCTTCATTCTTCCCTCGTTCATGGCTCGAGGTGCCTCGAATGTCCCCCGGGGCTTGGTCCTGGGTCGGGCTTTGCACGAATGTCCTCGAACCCAGCCTCTTTTGGACTGGTTTTACTCAATTCAGCTCAAATACATAGTTCCTAGGATAAAACCTACAATGTAATTAAAAAATACAGAAGAAACACACTTTTATTAAAAGAACGTACACAAAAGCCTCAACAATGGAGCGATATTTAGGCTCAAAACCGAGCCTAAACACCCCCCCCCCCCAACACTTGCACTTTTGCTCGTCCTGAGCAAACAAACAAAGGGAAAACTAAACACGTAAACCGCCTAATTGACTTTCGCTAGAATCATGGATACATTTAGCGTATGCATCAAACCCTTTAAAGCCCTTGCAGCCCGGGTGAATAGCAACGGTCTCGTGAGGGTTTGTAGAATCTATACCCACAAAAGTCGAAGGAAAGAAAAAAAGGAGAAAGGGAAGTGAAAATCAAAACTTTATCAAAAGTCTCTATTTATCTTGTATGATTCAATGAAATATTTCTATAAAGTCTCCATTTATCTCTTTTCCAAACTTTATCAAAAGCACAATTAAAAATTTTAGTAGAGTCTTTCCTTTTGTGAGAGGCGAACTCTTTAGGTTCCTACCTTTCGAGTTCGTAGCCTTACTCCCGAATCCATTCTTGGATTTCATAGGCGGAGTCTTTCTTGCTTTCTTTTTGGTTTTGTCTTGGCTTTTCCCTTAAAAATTCGGGTGGCGACTCCCATTTCGAACCAAAGCACATCGGGTTGCATAAACTATGGTAAAAAATAGTTTTACAATGTACCAATGCAACTTCAAGGTTTTCTTTTTATATTTCTAAATAATATTTGCATAAATCGCTTTCTTCCGAGTCTAACATTTTAACGAGCAAATTGGGTTAAATTTAGAAGAGTTTGGAACAAATGGGTGTTCACTCTTAAAAGTTTAATTCAATGACTCATGAAATGCACAAAATAAAGGAAAAGTGATTTTACAAACTATTATTCCTGAAATGTATTATTAAACCCTTAGAGAGTTTTCAAAGGTTCAAATCCCAGCACAAATCATCGAATTACACCCCCAATCCACGTGGACGTTCGAAAGCCCGAACGGCGAGGAAAAATGTCCACAGAATTTTTGGCGACTCCACTAGGGAGTTTTTCTTAAAGTGGGTAAAACTTGAAAAAAGTTTAGTGTGTTTTGAAATTTTTGGAAGGAAGATAAATCTTTACTTTATATTATTAAGTCATTCTTCTTTTAGGCATAAATGCATTGTATATACCGGCCTACCTCCTGGTCACGTATGTAAGCTAGATTGCACTTAAAGCGGCGGTTTAGGTTTTCTTTATAACTATAAAAATAACCCATGGGATGTCAAACTGGCTATACTCAATTGGTGACCCTTCACCGAGAGAGCCTTAGACACCACATCCACTCATGCACCATTATATGAGGTCTCCACACGATCCTCCAAGAGCAACACCCCACACATTCAAGTTGCCTTTACAACGAGAATTCACCGGGGCGAGTACATGAGCCGATAAGCCTTATCCAGCCAGTGAACCCTTTTATACATAGAGCCTTGGTTTAGTGTACCCCTTGTTCATATGTATGCTATGTGTTATGTGTTTTCTTTTGTTATAAAGAGTCGACCCAAGTTTAAAGATGTTGTCTTAGTCCATATAGTAATCATTGGGTTGAGAAGAGTCATGTTTACAACTAGGACCATTAACCTCAAAAGTTATGGTTAACCCAGTGGTTGGGCCCATTTATCTATAAAGGTTAATTATCTTGGTTCACAAAGTAAACTCAACTCGCCTTTGATGGTTCTACATGGCCCTTTGCAACATTCTCTTGACAAAGATCCAAAAACCTGATTAAAAGTCAAAACAAAGATAGTGGGTAAATTCTTAGACCGTGTAATAATCACCGGGTTTGAGTAAATTAGTTTATCGAATTAATTCTTGAATCCATCACAAATTTATGGTCGGCCCGTAGTTAGGTCTAACCATATTGGATTCAGCAATTAAGTCCATAAATTAATTACAACTCACATTTTGTTGGTTGTATCCAGTCCTTTACATTATCCAGTTTCCTGGTAAAATAAAATAATAAAAAAATGTAGAAAGTGTAGACTATCAGTCCTGTCGATCATTATTCTGGCGCGTATAATAGTCAGTATGGCTTGAGTTGGTCTGATAAATTGTCCAAGTTACAGATTCTCCTTAAAACGGTCGACCTGTGGATAGGGCCCATCCGAATTGAGAAACACTGACTTGTGATTCCTTAATTCAGTCCTGATATGCCATACTTGGCTTTATTTGACCCTTTATAATGATCAAGTGTCCTTAGGTTCATGTAAAGTTCGGTCATGCAAACCCGTGTCCCTGGTGAGTCTTCCTTGAGTCAGCATATAGGTCGTGCACCTTAGGTGGTCCCATGTAGGTCAGCTAGGTCATGCATTCATCAGGATAGGTGGTGTTCTTTTTAAAGGTCAACCTCTGAACTGTGTGTGGTTGTTCTTTAGTTAGTATAGGAGACCCGAGTCTAGCTTGGATGCCAGGACCGTCCGTCCATCTGATCCGTAACCTGGATTATGTCCCACAGAACCCTAGGACTAAGGTCTCTCGCCGTCTACAGTTCGACATGTCTGCCAACGAAAACCAAGGTGAAAACTCGGTCAACGCAACTCTGACCAAATTTCTCAAGGAGAAATTCAACCAGATGGAAGGTTCAATTACCTTCGTCACTTTACAATAAAAAAAGAAAGCCGAAGAGCATACCGCCTGACAGCGGAAACTCAACGAGAAACAAAATAGTCGCATTGAGCAACAACAGGAGACTTTGAATGGGGTGTTGGAAACCATGCACCGTATTAATGTTCATGAGCAATGACGATGAATATGCTATAGAGATTATCCCTAACCATGTGACTACTGTTGATAAAGGCAAAGGAAAACTAGGGGAAGGTCCCAGTACGGGAGGAGTCATCCATGTTCCAGATGACCCAACACCTAAGCCACCACCACCAGTGGCTACCCCTCAAGTTGTGCTAGTTAAGACTGAAGTCGAGCTACAAAACACCTCTGTCATCCAAGAGATGAAGGCATAGTTGGATGTATTTAAGAATACTATGAGACAGATGCCTGCTTTTGCCAATCAGTTCGTAGAATTAGAACCACCTGCTGAGATTAATGACAAAATAGCTGGCAAGATGGACATACCTCTAAAGAAGTTTAGTCCCTCTGAGAACTCTACTCATCATGCGTGGGAGTTTAACCAAGGGATGCCGCTTCGTGGCATCAGCACTGAGCATTATAAACAAGTTTTCCCATCGTCACTAAATGACGAAGCTTTGGATTCGTATTATACTCTTTCTTTGGAGACCCCGGGAGATTGGACTGCTTTGCGTAGGGCATTCATCAAACATTACAGCAAGATTCAAAAGGGACAAGATGACTTTGACAGATGTTATGGTCATTCAAGGCCAAGTGATTACCCCTTCCGGAGGACCTATCTCTAGAACCTTTGAGCCTAAGCAGCCTGTGTTGGAAATAGAGCATACTTCTACTGACGTGGAGCTCCACAATTTCGAAATGGTTGCAGTTATAAACGATGAAGCACCTTTTGACTTCGATCCTTACTCTAATATGACGGTAACTGCTATCATGAAGAAGCGTGCATACTTCCCTGGAATGTCTATGGGAAAAAGGTCGGATAAAGTCACTCCGAAGTTTTCTACCTCGACGCACTCTCGTCGTTTTGGCTTGGGGTACAAGCCCACCAATCAAGAGGTTTATCTCACTAAGACGACACTGGCCCGACAAAGGAACCAGCTCGATTCTCCTACGCTGATGGAGACCGAACCATACCCGCTCACACTGAATGGGCAGTTCATAAGGCAAGGGGATGACTTTCCTTGGTATGGATTCCCGAAACCCCACTATATCAATGGTGTCCGTGCTCTTGGATTAGAGATCTTTAATGACTGTGAAGTTTCGATGAATGAAGTGGTCAAGCCAAAATCAGATGAACCATCACCTCTTGAGTGGACTCATCTCATTGGAGGAAACATGTTTGGTCTGCTGTTTAGCCAAGAAGCTGCAAGAGGAGGAAAAGAAGTGGACCCGATGGTTGTTGTGTTGTCTAGTCCAGAATTTGATCCAAGCACCATGATCTCTACTGATGGAGGTCGCCGAGAGATGTCCTGGGTTGATTCTGTCAGTAATAAATGTACCCTAGTGTTAGGAGAACCTTGTAAGGTCTTGTCTGAGTTGAGCACTAGTAGGTCTATAGTCGAGTTTGAGTCGGTTGGAATTAGCCCCATGTCTGATGAGTTTGTATCCGTTCCTGCATTCAATGAAGTGAACCTTTCCGAGTATTCCTGTTCTCATTCCTTTCCCCTTGATTGTTGTGATAATAATTATAAATTTGATGCTGAACCTTTAAAAGACTTTAATGAATTAACACAAGCTATGAACGAGCATGAGAATCACATGTCAGCGGTTGAAGAAACCATCACTTTCAATGTGGGGACGCTTGAAACTCCTCGGGAATTGAAAATTGGCAAATCATTAACCCAAAGGGAGCAACAGGAGTTCTTCGCTCTCTTGAAAGAGTTTATCGATGTCTTCGCTTGGTCTTATGAGAACATGCCTGGGATCGACAGGGAAATCGCCGAGCATGCTATACCTCTCTACCCGGATGCCAAGCCAGTTCAAGAGTGTCCACGCAAAATTAAGGATGAATGGTCCGATAAGATTCATGATGAGGTCCGAAAACAGCTGGAAGCTAAGTTCATCAGAATTGTAGAGTTCTCGAAGTGGGTGGCCAATATTATCCCGGTACCAAGGAAAGATGGGAAGGTACGGATGTACGTTGACTTTAAGGACTTGAACAAAGCTAGCTTGAAGGATTATTTTCCTTTGCCACACATCGACGTCCTGGTTGACCATACTTGTGGGCATGAACTCCTATCATTCATGGATGGATATGCTGGCTACAACCATATCAAAATGGCTGAAGAAGACATGGAGAAAAACATCCTTTATCACTCTATCGGGAACCTTTTGCTAATATGGTTATGCCATTTGGGCTGAAGAATGCTGGTGCCACTTACCAACACACTGTCACCGCTTTACTCCATGACATGATCCTCAAGGAGGTAGAAGCATATGTGGATGACATGATTGTCAAATCAGAAAGGCGTGAAGACCACGTTCCTAACTTGCGCAAGTTCTTCCTTAGGCTTCGCAAGTACAACATGAGATTGAATTCGTAAAAGTGTGCATTTGGAGTAACTTCGGGGAAGTTGTTAGGGTATATCGTCAGTCAACGGGGAATAAATATTGATCCATCCTAGATCAAAGTTATTCAAGACATGCCTCCACCTCGGAAGGAAAAGGAAATTTGTGGGTTCCTAGGACGAGTGAATATTTGAGCAGGTTCATTTCCAAGCTCACCATAACCTGTGAACCGTTGTTTAAGAAATCAAAGAAGGGTGCAAACGTTGAATGGGACGACCAGTGTCAAGCAGTGTTCGATAAGATCAAAGCCGATTTGACCAGTCCACCAGTGCTAGTCCCACCTGTGCCGAGAAAGCCATTACTGCTTTATCTTACTATCAATCAGGGTGCAATGGGTGCCATGTTAGCCCAAAAGGTCGACAATCTGGAGAAGGTCGTATATTATGTTAGCAAGAAGTTCTCAGGGTGTGAATCCCGATATTCTGAGATAGAAAAGATGGCTTCGGCACTAGTTTGGTCTACAAAGAAGCTTCGTCATTACCTGTTATTGCAAATTGTTTATGTGATCGCAGCGTTCAACCTGGTTAAGTACATCATGAAGCAACCTACTATTAACAGCAGGTTCGCCCGATGGGTAGTCATGTTGTCCGAGTTTGATCTTCATTTCCAACATCATAAGTATATAAAAGGTCAAGCGGTTTCTGACTTTCTGGTTGAACTCTCGACAGAAGACTTTAATACTGGAGGCTTGGAGTTTAGTGATGAGCAAGTATTCCAAGTGGAGGAGGAGACTTGGAAGCTATATTTTGATGGTGCTGCAAACCAGATGGGATGCGGAGCCGGGGCTCAGCTGATATCTCCCGAAGATCTACACTTTCCTTTGGCGGTCAAGTTGGATTTTGATGCCACCAACAATGTTGCCGAATATGAAGCCTGCATCTTGGGTATACATACAGCTCTAGAGATGGGTATTGAAAGACTGCGAGTATTTGGAGATTCAAGTCTAATTGTCAATCAAGCTACCAATGTTTGGAAGGTGAAAAGTGAGTCTTTGGCGTTATATCAACAACACTTGTCTTATTTGGCCAAGAGATTCAAGCATATTAAGTTCAAATATCTGCCGCGAAGTCAAAATGAATTGGCTGACACCTTAACCAAGCTATCGTCTGTGGTGGCTATGCCAGAAAATGATCAGACTTTAGCAGTAGTAGTGGAGAGAAGGGTTCAACCTGCCAATTATCAACCTTTAATGATAAATTATTTCAACCCTGAGGCATGGTTCTTTGATATTTATACCTTTCTGAAAGATGGTGCGTACCCATCAAGTGCTGGAGACCGAGCTCGGAGGGCTATTCGATTGACAGTCGTGCAGTACTGCATTATTCAGGATCGTCTATACAAGAAAGCTGCGACCGGGATAAACCTGTTGTGTGTTGATGAAGTAGAAGCCGGAAGGCTAATAAGGCCCACTCATGAAGGAGAGTGCGGACCACACATGAATGGGAGATTGCTAGTGAAGAAGATTCAAAGAGCAGGATATTTCTAGTCTACTATGGAGTCAGACTGTCTTCAATTTGTGAGGAAATTGCCGAAGTGCCAAGATCATGTTGATCCTAAGCATCGACCATCATCTTACCTGACCACTTTGGCTTCGCCATGGCCATTTTCAGTATGGGGTATCGACATTGATGGAAAGGTTTCGCCCCAGGGCAACGAAGGTCATGAATACGTGTCGGTTGCTGTGGAATATTTCACTAAGCGGGTAGAAGGTGCTTCATATGCGAAGATCACCTCGAAACATGTAGCCAAATTCATACTCAAGAACATCATTTGTAGATATGGAGTACCACATGAGGTAATCAGCGACAACGTGAATCACTTCATGGGTGAATTTGTAACTCTGTTGGCTAAGTATAAGATCTAACATCTCCTTATAGGCCACAGACCAACGGAGAAGTAGAAGTTGTAAACAAAACTCTGGTGAAAATTATTAAGAAGATAGCGGTCACTTACAAGGATTGGCCTGACAAACTCCCTTTTGCATTATGGGGGTATCGCACTTCAGGACTGCAACTGGGGCTACACAATACTCTTTGGTGTACGGAATGGAAGCGCTCTTGCATGTAGAGATTGTCGTTCCTTCCCTGAGAATCATCGCTGAAAGCTAAATTTCTGAAGCTGAGTGGGCTCTGGTCGAATATGAGGAATTGACTTTATTGGATGAATGTTGACTCTGCGCCCTACATAACATCCAGCTTTGTCAGAGTCGAATTTCCCGGGCGTTCAATAAGAAGGTTAAAGATCGGGATTTGATGGAAGGTGACTTAGTATTGCAAGAAATGAGGGCTGCTCGTCAGGATCCTCGAGGCAAGTTTGCTCCAAATTGGAAAGGACCTTATGTCATTATCTCTTTTCCTCCAGAAGGTGCTGCTCGATTGGCAACACCTGAGGGAGAAGAGCTCATTTAGCCTATGAACTTAGACCAGCTTAAAAGGTATTATGTTTAAGCTTCAAAGGGTTGGTATCCTTAGCTACTTAAACATGCACTACCTTATGATAGCATACAACCGAATTGCCAATATTGCTTATGAGAGAAAAGGAAAAAAAACAGAAACAAAAAGAAACGAAAAAAAAGAGTGAAAAACTATAGAGTGGTTGACTTGAAAACCCTTTGGGTAATGTAGGCAAAAGGAGAGTACGAAAGAAAAAGAAAAAAAAAGAAAAATGAGAGACTAGCTTGAAAATCCTTCGGGGCAAGTTAGGTAAAAGGAGAGAATAAAGGAGTTGCAGTTGAAGACACAAGGTTGAGAAGAAGAAGGTCGTAGCTTGTGTTGATTCTTATAAAACAAAATGTAATATATTGCTTCTCACATCAATAAAAAGAAGTACATCCTTTTTCGGATATATTTTGTTTTACTAATTTTAATAAAGGAAAAGCATCAAATAATTAAAATACATAGCACACACATTCTTTCCTACATTTATTCCATCTCTTTTCTCTCCATCCTTTAGAAAGTACTTTAGAAAGTATTCCTCCAGCATGACAGGAACATGAGGGCCTTGCTCAGGCAACTGAGTTGAACCCACTCCTTGTTTCTTGATGACTTCAAGCCTCTTCCTCTCCATCGAAGGTTGAGGATTGTTCCTTCTCCTTTATTCCTTACTTTGACGAGGCGATGTTTGGACTTCACTTTGCCCCTACCCTTCCTTCGAGTGGCTATGATCCATTCTTCACCTCCATCGGGAACTTATAATACATGCTCAAGCTTAGGCTCATCTTGAGAGGCATGAACTAGCAAAGGAAGGGGAATTGATTTTTAACGTCCAAACTGAATCATCAAGAATTCCTTCCTTTCGGGTGGAGTCGGCTGTGCTAAAACATAATTAGCCTCGACAATGTCATCAAATCCAGTATAATATGTCCATCTTCAGCTAGTCTCATAATCTGCTCCTTGAGTGTGATACATTTCTCTAAAGGGTGATTGACTACCCTATGATAACGACAGTACCTTGGCTCGGTAGTTCTTCCCACTTCTTCCGGCCTCTTTGGTTGTGGAAGTTCGATAACTCCTGTCTCCAACAGGTTGTCGAGCATTCCTGACAAATCCAAGTTTGGAAATGGGTACTTCTTTTCTTGAAGCTCCTTCAGTATAGGGCGCTTCCTTTCAACATCTTTCGAGGAAGTGAATTTCTCCCTTTTAGGTTTAGGTTTAGGTTTAGTAGAAATTCGCATCGGCTCACACATTGAAATAGCCATGACCTCCGTTGTTGAAGCCTTTGACGACTTGTCATTCTTCTTATATCCGCAATCAATATTCCTTGATTCGGATGAAGATGAATTCCTTCCCCATCGACTTGCTATGGTGATCTCCATATCATGTGCCTTGGTCGCCAACTCCTAAAAGGTTTTAGGCTTGGCCATCTTGAGAACGTAGAGTAAATCCTAATGCATACCTTGAGCGCACATATCGACAGTTGAAGCTTCGGTGAGGCGATCCTTGCATTCAAGACTAAGAGCTCTCCAACGATGGATATAGTCGAGTACTGACTCGCCCTCCCACTGTTTGGTGTTTATCAACTCTGTCATGCTGACGACCCATTGAGCGTAGTAGAATTTGTTGATAAATTCTTGCTCTATTTGTTCCCAACAATTGATAGATTCAGACTTTAGATTTGTATACCAGTCGAATGCGATCCCCTTCAAAGAGCGATCAAATTGCTTTACTATTCGATCTCCTTCTATACCGACATTGCTACAAGTTTCAATGAAGTGAGCGATGTGCTACTTAGGATTACCCTTCCCATCAAATTGATTGAACTTTGGGGGTTGATATCCTTGCGGCATTCGAAGGGCGTCGATCCTCTTCGTGTATGGCTTTGTGTAAAAGTGGGTCTTGTTTGATCCCTCTTCGAGTTGAGCTCGCACTGCATTTGCCACCAAGTTTTGGATCTACTCCAAAGTCAGTGATTCTGAAGATGAGTTACTCTTCTTGTCTTCCCTATCGGCATCACCCTTGGAAGACTCTCTATCAGATTCCTTTTTGTCTGAATCTTCGTTGGAGTCTTGATACAGGCGCTTCTCTATCTTCTTGATCAGTTTCGCGATCTGCTCACTTTGTTCGCTGATCTTCTTGTCTTTCTCTACACTTTCCCTTACGAGCCTATTTAGCATAATCTCAAGTTCAACTATCTTTTCTTCCATGTTGACAGCCATCACATCACTAGAATTGAAGGTCAAATTTGACTTCTTGGAGAAAGAGATGAGAGGCAGAGATGTCCCACCGGCCGTGCCAAATTTGTAAACACAATTTTTGAGTCTAAAATAAATAAAGACAGAAAATTGATAACCAAATTAATTTATATTAATATTTGAATGTATGTGGGTACAATCTCTGTATTAAATACAATATAGTAGTCCTCTGATTCGATCTCCTGAAATTTGGTTAAGCCGAGGTCGTGGACGCTTTATCTCGATCTCGGATGCAGGTTGTGCTGAAGAACTCTTGTAGTTGATCTTGAGCTGAAGGTCTTGAGCGTTGATCTCCTTGGTACTTGGTAGCTGGAGGTTGCTCGAAGTTGAACCGTTTGCCAATTGGCAGTTGGTTGCAGTTCTTCTAGTTCTAGGATGCGAGGGCTTGAGTGCTTGGTCTCGATCGATGAACCAGACGAAGAAGACGATTACAATCTTTGATGTGAAGAACAAAGGTTGTTGAACTAGCCGACGTTAGTCCTTGGCGCTTGTAGCTGGAGAGCGTATGTAGTTCAATCTTCTGAAGGCTTTGCAGGTCTTGCCGAAGAACTCTGTAGTAGTTCTTGATCCTAACGTGATAGATGCTTGAAGCTTTTGCAGACCTTGATCCTTGACGCTTGGTAGTTGGAGGTCGTTTGCAGTTTTTATATCCTGGAGCCTTTGGATACTAACTGCTGAATCTCCGGGGGTTAATAGTGAATGGGGAGGACCCTATTTATAATGTCTGGAGGCCTTGCCCCCATGGTTTGAGTTGGGCTTTGGACTTGGGCCCAAGTTAATTAAATATTCATTTGATTTTAAATAAAGAAATAATTATGATTTTTTGCATCATATCCAACATGTGTCGTATTGTGATTGGTCGAAATTTAATTTTGACCAAGTGGGTCCTCCGAAGTCAACTTGACACGTGAAAATTTGTGATTGGCCAAATAAAAATTAATTTATTTTCCACGAGTCATTTTTTAATTTGCCGAATTTTTTTGCCTCCTACAGTGAGCCTTTTAAAATTTGTTTCTTTTTAATCCTTTCTATTTTACTAAAATTGAATAATTGTTCATTTGTAAGTCACGGAGACATCTTATCATAAATTTTCATAACTTATAAGATTTAAATCTATAAATTTTGTATAAAAATAACTATAGTTGGAGACAAATTATCTATAATATATCATTTTATTAAAACCAAGCCTTCAAAGAAAATCTTTTGTCACGTTCAAAAATTTGAAGGTGTGGAAGAAATCCAAACCTACTTCCAAACTCAATCCATAAATATTTTTTTTTTAAAAAAAAAATAAGTCATAAAAAATTTAGTGACATATGAAAACGTAAAAATTAATTTTTACATGGTATAATAATCGATGGGATGATGGAAAGTGAATGTTTCTTAATTTATGAAGTCAAGAAAATTACTCTAATTAATTTACGATACCAAAAAATTAATTAATTTAAGTGGTTAAATATATTTTTTGATTATGATATTGAATAAAATTTTAATTATTTTTTAAAATGTTTATTATATGACAAAGATACTGAAAAGGGTCTGAAATAAATATAGATCTTAGTATTCTTTGCTTACTATATTAGTCAAATTAATTTTGAATACAATGTATAAGGAGAACATACATAACAAAATAATAGTTTAGTTTTTGGATAACCTTTTCATTAATTTCTAACTATCATTTGAGTTAATAATTTTTATAAAATTAATACAAAAAATAATCTCATACAATTACTCAAAAGTTTTCTCTACATTGCATGCATAGTAAAATTCTTGTTATTGACTTAACTTTGACACCAAAAGATGTAAATAAACGATAAAAAAGAATGGAAGGAATACAGAGTGCGTCGATAAAAATGCCACTAAACTTTTGAAAAAATGCAATTTTGCCACTCGGATTTTTCTTGTCATCAGAATGTCACTAATCTTAATTAACTTGGTTAAAAATGCTCCTTTACCTGATGTTTACCTGGAAGCAACCTAAAGCAGCAGGTTAATGGTGTTGGTGGTTGTCATTAAGGGAAATAAACATTTAATTAAATTAATAAACATCCTAATTAGATATTATACCCTAAAATTCAGTGGTCCTTCACTTGTTTCCCTCCATTTGAAAAAAAAACTCCCAGTAACGTTCACCTCCCTCTTCACTCTTCATCTTCATCGCCATTTTCTTCAACTTCCCACCTTCGGTTTCTGCAAATGGTATGAATTAAACCCTAAATTGAACCACAATCAACAAAATCGCACACTTGGGCAGCATTTTTGCAAGGATTGAAGGCCTATAAGGTTGACATTCATACCAAGTTAGTTTCTCCAAAACTCTAATTTTCGCAGTGCTGAATTTTGGTAGATAATCTTTGTGTTTGTTGGTGTTTTTGTTGTTGTTTAGTTGTATGAAGTCCATTTGAGTAGCTTTTGTCGAAAAAAAAATATTCTAGGGTTTATGTTCTGCAATTTTCCAGAATCCCAAAAAACCCAACCCTCTGTTTCTTGATGAATCCTAGGGTTTCTGTGTTTGGTTGGTGTTCATGTGTTTGTTTAATCTAAATGTGCTTTAAGTATATGAAATTGGCCTGATTTTGTTGTTTTAGGGTTTCTGAATGGGCAAATCACAAATATTTCATTGAGGGGGGGGGGGGGAGTTTGTATCAGACCCACATTTGGCTTACATTAACATTGAAGTCACTGAATGGGAAGTAGACCCTGATTTGCTAAGTGTGGATGATCTGATTGACTTTGTTGAAACGGCTGGGTATTCAAAAGATGAAATTAAAACCATTTACATTAGCAAGCCTGGACGTAGCATAGGCTTTGAGGAGAGCCTTGCTGACAAGAAGGAGATGAAGAAAGCAGTGGATAATTACAGGATCCTAGGTGGATATTTATAAGATTATGTCTTCTTTTCTGTCACAAGGTTTTGTGCCATGTTCATTTGTGTATATGTGAGTTTAGGGTGACAGTGAAGAGTTTGAAATTGATCAAACTGCAAGAGCAAAACCAAAACCAAAACCAGAGCATAGAAATTGATCAAACACAACAGAAGAGCAATATAAATTGAGGAAACCATAACATTCATTCATTCATTACAATTGATTCATTACAATTTATCATTCATTACAATTCATCCACCCTAAACTGCCAGCCCTAAACAACACTAAACAACTGCCCTAAAACCCTAACAAATGACCAAGCTGATGGAACCCAAAAAATTGGAAGCATCTATGTGCAACAAGATGCTTAACAAAGCAAACCAACCATCTGATGCAAAAAATTCATCACCATCAGCTTAACAAAGCAAACTCCCTATATACATCATCATCATTAACTTACACCCACAGCAAAATAACATCACCCACCACCCCCCATCACCAGCAAATCACTTGGCAAAACCCCCAGCAACAACCCCCATGACAAACACCACCAGAAACACCACAATCACCCACCTACCTTTCTTCTTCCGGCTGTGATTCTCCCCCCTCAGCCTCTCCAATTTACCCATCAGGTCATTGATGTTGGCTTGAGCCACATCCATCTCGTATCTGTACTCGTCCCTCTCCTTCTTGACAGCATCAAATCTTGCAACCATCCTCTTTGCAGCAATAGCAACAGTGTCGCAAATAGATCATCGATCCACTTCATATACTCACAATCATCAGCAGATTGCCACCTTATGCACCTGGCAAACCTCCTAAGAGGGTTATCAGCAGTGAATGAAGTGTAGACAAGGCAAACTGTCCCACATTTACACTTGTAAAGAACCTTCTTTGTACACGCACAATCGCGGCATGCCCTAACTAGGGTGTTCGACACATATGAGGATGAAGCCATGGCAGATTTTGGGAAAGTTAGGGTTTTTAGGAGGCATAAACAAGAAGAAACAGGAAAACCCTAATTTTTCAGCAGTAATTGAAGAAGAAGAAGAACTCAGGGGAGCTCTTTAATGGCGGAGCAGAGGAAGATGAAGATGAAAAAGAAGATGAAGAGTTGAAGACTCAGTGGGGCGAAAGGGGAGTAAATATAGGCCGGTAAAAAAATTAAAAGGGGGGAGGAGTAATTAATTTTGGTTGATAAAAAAATTAATAAGTTAGGTTCAGTGTTTAATGAAGAGGTGACTGGCCATTCCAGGTAAACATCAGGTAAAGAGGCATTTTTAACCAAGTTAATTAACATTAATGGCATTCTGATGACAAGAAAAATCCGGGTGGCAAAATTGCATTTTTTCAAAAGTTTAGTGACATTTTTATCGAGGCACTCAAGGAATACATATTAATAAAATTACTTTAGTTAAAATTTTTGAACTTTAACAACACATATATGATAGCTACTAGTACATCATATAAAAGACACGCTAATATTTTTTCTTCTAAGAATTATGCGTGGGTGTGGCTCCTACGAGTCCTACCTTTCCAATTCTAGGTTGTAGGAGGTCTAAACGATTGAAATTTATTATCTTTCCCGATTGGCACGTGTAACATAATTTAAAGGATGGATGTTTTGGTCCTTTGGCCTTCCATTTTTTTTAATGGTATATTTAGTATATAATGAAAATGAAAATTTATAATGTTGGTGAGAATAAAAATGTGAATTGATAATAGGAATGAAAATAAGAATATGTTTATGGATTTTCAAATTCTTTTTGTTATACGGTAATTTAACTTCGGAGTGAGATTCACAATAAACGCATATTTAGGTCCTATTCTTTTATGCGGTTGGCAAACTGCAGTACCACATCATACTGCAGTTTGCCACAACTCACTACACTTTACCACAAATCATTACTTTTCTTTCTCCTCACTTTTCTTTCTCATCACTTTTCTCCTCTACTTTTTACATTCTCTCTCCTCACCTACCCCACATACCAATAACCTACTACAATTCCACCACACTACACCACACCATACCGCAGAAAAGAACAGGACCTTACTATAATACTTTTCATCAATTTAAATAAAATAATGTCGTATTCGATAATATTAATTTAGTATGGAAATAATATTAATATTTAAGATGATTTATAAATTTTAAGTATTAATTTGACTAAAATGAGGCAGTAACGGCAATTGGAGATTTTGAATTCCATTCTCATAGTTGAAAATTTTCACAATTTTCACATAACAAACATTGAAACTTTACCAATATATCAATTCTCATGGTTACCTCCCAGCTACTTCATACCAAACATGCCATAAAATCAATAAATATGAGCCTTCATATTCAAAAGTTCAGAGAGAGAAGGGGTGACTGCAAATGAAACGTCTGTTTTCCCTTTCCAACTCACTACTTCACTCACACATACAATACTAATGCAAGTAGTGGAGTAGAGTAGCAGCCAGCAACCAAATAGCAAACCAAGGCAAGTTGTCTCACGTGCCAAATCTCTTACTTTTATCCTCTTTTTCACCAACTCCCCATCTCCATTTCAGTTTCACCCATCTTTTTCCCCTTTTTTTTTTCTCTGGGTTTTTCTTGAATGTCATTTATCTTTTCTGGGTTTATTAGTAGTGGGAGGATAGCCCAGAAGGTTGGTTCTGTGCTATTGTACCTCTCTCACTCGATTTTGAGATAAAACTGTGTTTTGGGGATAAATATAATGAATCTTGGAGGGAGACAGAGGAATTGGGTTTTGGGAGAAAGAATTAATCTTTTTTTTTCCCCCCTATTGAATTCTGGGGAATTTTCTCTCTCTTATTCATGGGTTATTTAATATTTTTTGCAGAGAAACACCTATTTTAGACAGAGAAATACAGAAGAGACAGAGATAGAAAGGAGATGTCCCAAAGCGGATAATATATACTTTTCTGTTTCTCCCTCTACCTATAACTACTATGGTAAGATTTGTCTGAGATTTTGATGCCCGAGTACAGAAGTAAGAATACAAAGAGCAGCTCATTTCAGAGAGAGAGAGAGAGAGAGAGAGAGAGAGAGAGAGAGAGAGAGAGAGAGGTGGAAAATGGTGATGAAGAAGGTGAGAATGAGATGGGTTGCAATGAAGGGGGAAGAGAAAAAGGGTAGAATGAAATGGGTTGGTCTTATGGTTCTCTCTCTAGCTTCTTTCTCTCTCGTCACTCACTTCTTCATGGCAACATATTCTGAGAAACAGCACAGCAGATTTAACCTTTCTTCTTCTTCTTCTTCTTGGTCATCATCCTCTTCCTCAGTTCCAATCTTTGCTTGGAGACCTGTGTTTGGAGCTGCAGATCTTCCTAGAAATGTAATGCCCACTTTCCCTAATTAATTAACTCTCTGAATTTTGTTGTGCTACTATTTTATTGCTCAAATTCATTTCAGTTCAGTTTAATCCAATATTTAATCAAAATTTGTGCTTGCCCCCATAAATTCTGCGACTCTTTGCTGTAATTGTCACTTCATTTTGACATTTTAGTACTTGATTTGATAAGGGGGAGGTATGATTATTGGATTACTTCATTTTTGGGCAACTACCCATGATTGGAAATGTCAGTATTATTATTCTTAATATTGGAATGTTTAGCTTGGTATATTTTCTGTCTTGAATTTAGGATTGCGAATCATTTCATTTTCATCCCCAAATCTTCTTCTGCTTGAAACAGGGGTCACTGTCTAATTAAACCTGTAGTTGGTCCCATAAGTTTAGATTTACCTCTGATTATCCTGATATTCAAGTGTTCTATCTAGCAGATTTCGATGTAGACTTGAAATTTGTATTTTGAGTGTATTTGTCGTTGTTTGTGATTTATATGTCATTACTCATATTGGACTGTTGCAACATTATTTGGCTTCATGAAACCTTAAATTTAACCCCGATAAGTTGAGCCTGGATTTTAGGATGATGTCGGTGAGACAACATTGATCATGTTCATCTCGTTTTTTTTTTTCTTTTTGTGTGAAAAACAGAGTCCCCTGTATAAAAGATTATGGGGCCCAGTTCCAGAGCTGAGTTCTTTGTATCCACACTCAAATCCTGGAGGACCCTACTCTGGTTAGTAATTCATCTCTCTGCCTTTATTTTTTCTTGGTGACTTGACTGTTTTCTGTTGTTCATAAATTATCAATCCTTGAAGGGTACTAATTTGTATGTTTACTTTTCACTAGTTCAAAGTTGGGCAGTGTCTTTTAACTGAGGATAGCTGTCCCAGTGTCATCTTGTTGAGGGCCCTCATCTTTTCATTAATGGTTGTGATGTGAATATTTCGTATGACTGTAGAATGTACTAGTGTAACTTTGATAATCACTGGGTGAAACTGTTTTACCCCAATGCTTTAGGTGTGGCTTCTAAACTTGGATTTACTTTGTAGTTGATTGAGGCGTGTCTGGTGCAGAATGGTTTGGCTTTGTCAACCCTACCGGGCTCACTTTGTTTACTTATACGTGTTGGAAAGGAGCTGTTGTGAGTTTGGATTCTGGCTCCCTGATTTAAAGTTTGAGTAACATGGCTGAACCATAATTATCAGGAGAACTTCCGGGCATACTTGGTCCTGAATTTGGATTGCTACTTATTGTTCAGAATTAGATCGATTTGGACTTCAGATCTCTTGTTTACCGAATGTGGATCACTGGGACATGATCTGCTCCTGGTAATTATCGGCCGAGCATTGTTTCAAGTCCCCAACAAATCCCAAAATGACCATTCTAAGCATACATGGCTCCACTGCCATGCTTTTCTGGTTTAGCTAGTTGTGAGAAATGAGAAAAAAGTAAGATTCATTCATTTGATATATGCCAAAATCATAGTCAGAAATCCTGTGACGAGGTATGGAGGGGCTGAATGCAACAGTCTTACTCTTAAATTTTGCAATTTAGAGAGACTGTTTCCAATTGACCCAAGATTTAGAAATCGTTTGCTACCTACTACTCCACGAAAAAGAAGTAGAGGAGGTTTGATGGGGCATTTTACTTTATCCATTATAATCTAAGTTGAAAAGAATAATCTTTTGGACTATCTAGATCATGGACATTCATTTGAGAAATGCCTGGTAATGTTTTTTGAGAGGTACTCGTTAAAGGGTAGCTGTTGTTTAGACAGGCTTTGAATAGAAAGTGAACAAAATATTCATGAGGAAGATGATCACATATTGCCAGTGAATAGGCATAGATAGATATTTCAAATGTCAACCCTAAGCTATTCCTGCTGTTCTTCCTCCCTTTTCTATTCCAAGTTGCATAAATGGGTACTTGGTATACCGTGTTGAGTTTGTTTTTTTTTTTTTCCTAACTTGTTACAGCTCCCAGCTTGCAATCAACGGGCTTCATTTTTGTCAGAATTCGAGGAGGCTTTCATGAGATCAGGAATGCCGTAAGACTTCCATTTTCTAGTTCTTATTCTTAAAGGATAATTGTTGATGTTTTTCAAGTGTATGTGTAAGATTGATGAGCAATAAGTGTGGAAAATTAAGTGTACTAAGTTTAAGAATACAAGACAATTTTTGTCTTATTATTTCCACATGCTCAATTTAATTAAGCACATGTTTTTTGTGTGGATAAGGGTAGTTAGGCATAGTTAACTATCCTAACTTCCTTATCCATGCACCTACATCATCATCCTATCTCTACCCTATCCAAGAGTGCATCCTTGCAGTATAAATAGGGGTGTTCCTCCTCCCCTTTACACTTACTACATTCCTTCCCATACACCCCCTTTCTAGGCTGTGACTGCTGCACATCTTAGGCGAGGATTGAGAGTTTGTTTAAGTCTCCTCCTATTAGGCAAGAGTTTTATCCTGCGACTATATACGGTCAGTTTATAAGTCTAAGGAGAGTAGGTATGCCTACGACTCTCTTGATTATCTAAGTTTCCCATCCTTTTCTACTTTTTTTTTCCCAACAATCTTAGACTTATATATCCTAGAGATGGCGTCATTCAAGGATTTAACATCCGGTTTCCAAAAACTTGACAAGTTTGATGGTGTGAATTTTCGTCGATGGCAAAAGAAGATGCACTTCATCCTAACCACGTTGAAGGTGGTCTACGTGCTAACCTCGCCGTACCCCGAGGAGTCAGATGACGAGACTTTGGCGGAGACAAGAAGGCGCCGGAAATTCGAGAATGATGATTGTATATGCCGTGGGTACATTCTCAACGGCATGGAGGACACCCTATTTGATGTTTATCAAAACATGGAGACCGCTAAAGATCTTTGGGAGACATTGGAAAACAAATACATGTCGGAGGACGCATCACGTAAGAATTTCTTGGTTAGTCAATTCATGAATTATCGCATAATTGAGGGTCGTCCTGTTTTAGAGCAACTTCATGAAGTCCAACGTATTTTAAGCAATTTTAAACAACATAATCTGAACATGGATGAGTCTATCATAGTTTCTGCTTTGGTTGATAAGTTACCCCCCTCTTGGAAAGACACTAAGAAAACCCTTAAACATAAGAAAGAGGCAATGACTATTGGGGAACTTGCTAACCATCTTCATATCTAGGAAGAGTTGCGTTTACAGGATGATCCTAAGGATGCCTCTAAGGTTCATGTTGTACAAGATGGCAGTTCTAGCCATGGTCAAAAGGGCAAGAGGAAAAGGCCTAATGACAACAACCAGAACAACAAAAGCAAGAAAGTGGCCAACAATAACAAAAAGCCCTTGTGTTGGGAGTGTGGTAGTCCCACACATAAGAAACGAGATTGCTATGTTTGGAAAAAGAAACATGGCCTACTCGATAAAAATGACAAGGGCAAGGAAAAAACACCAAGTGAGTTCATGGCTATGATTAAGGAACAAATCAACGTAGTATGTGAGGACTACGCTTGGTTTGTTGATTCGGGTGCCGCTAGGCATGTATGCAACAATCGTTCCTTCTTCACAAGTTTCACTCCAGTCGAGGAGGGCAAGAGTCTCTACATGGGAAACAATGCTCCGGTTCCGGTGAAAGGTGTTGGCCAAATCGATCTCAAGTTCACTTCCGGAAAAACTCTTATTCTTAAGGATGTTTATTTTGTCCCGGAAGTGAGTAAAAATCTAGTTTCCGGTTTTTTGTTAAGTAGGCATGGGTTTCTCCAAGTGTATAATGGAGATAATTATGTACTTTCTAAGGGTGGTATTTTCGTGGGTAAGGGCTATGTTAGTGGGACCATGTTTAAGCTTAATGTTGTGTGTAATGACTCTATTGATATTGCTAATGTTAATGAAGTAATTTCCGGTTATATGTATGTGCAACCTTCTTCCCTTTCTTCTTTATGGCATTATCGTCTTGGTCATGTGAATTTTAGGAAAATGCAAGTCATGTCTAGACTTGATTTAATTCCACAAGTAGATGATAATATAAAGAAGTGTAAGACATGCATGATAACCAAAATTACTAAAGCATCTTTTCCATGTATTAAGAGGGAATCTAAGTTACTAGATCTTATTCATAGTGACTTGGGTGATTTTCACCCTAATCCTATAATTGGTGGTAAGAAGTACTACATCACTTTTATAGATGATCATTCAAGATATTGCCAAGTCTATTTATTAAGAACGAAAGATGAAGCACTTGATAAATTTAAATCATTTAAGGCCAAAAGTGAATTGCATTGTGAATCTTTTATTAAAATCCTTAGATCGGATAGGGGTGGGGAGTATTATGAGCCTAAATACTTTCAAGAAACCGGTATTGTTCATCCAAAGGATGTGACCCATCTCCTCAACAAAATGGGGTGGCCGAAAGAAAAAATCGAACTCTTAAAGAAATGGTTAATGCTATGCTTTCTAACTCTGGATTAAGTGAGGGATTTTGGGGTGAAGCCATGCTTACCGCATGCTACATCTTGAATAGAATACCTACTAAGGATAATTCTATTACTCCCTATGAGATTTGGAACAAACACAAACCAAACTTAAGTCATTTAAGGGTTTGGGGGTGTAGGGCAATTGTTAAAGTGCCCGAACCTAAGAAGAGAAAGTTGGGTGAAAGGGGTATTGAATGCATATTCATTGGATATGCTCAAGATAGTAAGGCTTATAGGTTCATGGTTATTGAGCCTAATAAGTATGCAACGATGAACACTGTTATAGAATCCATTGATGCCTTATTTGATGAGCAAAGATTCCATTCAATACCAAGACCCAAATATGTCACTTGTGACATGGTTCCAAATGAACAAGTATCTAATGAACATCATGAAAATGATGGGCCTAGAAGAAGAGAGTTAGAAAAGATAAATCATTTGGGGATGATTTTTATCTCTACTTGGTAGAGGGAACAAGGGATGAGATTTGCAATCAAATCCTTTACATCTATAGAATTGATTGTGATCCTAAGACTTTTAGTGAGGCCATGGGATCACAAGATGCCCCCTTTTGGAAGGAGGCTATACAAGAAGAGATGGATTCAATTCTAGAGAACAATACTTGGATCCTTGTGGATCCTCCACCCGGTAGTAAGCCTATCACTTCTAAATGGATTTTTAAGAGGAAAAGGAAAGTAGATGGTACTATAGAAAGGTATAAAGCCCGATTAGTTGTAAGTGGCTTTACGCAAAGACATGGTATAGACTACTTTGACACTTATGCACCGGTGGCACGAATAATGACTATAAGAGTTCTAATAGCGTTAGCTACTATTTTTAAGCTTGAAATTCACCAAATGGATGTTAAGACTGCTTTTCTAAATGGTGAATTAGAGGAAGAAGTGTACATGAGGCAACCCGAAGGCTTTGTGTCTGAGGGACAAGAAAAGAAAGTATGCAAAATAGTTAGGTCTTTATATGGTTTAAAACAAGCTCCTAAACAATGGCATCAAAAGTTTGATGAGGTTGTGCTTTCTTTTGGCTTTGCAATTAATGAATCTGATAAGTGTGTGTACTATAAGTTTGAGAATGGAAAAGGAGTCATTATTTGCTTGTATGTGGATGACATGTTGATTTTTGGTACTGACATGGAACAAGTTGAGAAAACTAAAAGTTTTCTCTCATCCAAGTTTTCCATGAAAGACATGGGTGAGGCAGATGTGATATTGGGCATTAAGATCATTAGAAATAATGATGGTATTAGCCTTTCACAATCTCATTATATCGAAAAGGTGTTAGAGAAAGTCAAATGTAAGGAACTCACTCCGGTTCAACACCTTTCGATGCAAGTTTTCATTTGGTCAAGAATGAAGGAAGAGCTATTTGTCAAGAAGAGTATGCCAAGGTTATTGGTAGCTTGATGTATGCCATGACAAGCACAAGGCCGGACATTGCTTATGCAATAGGCAAATTAAGTAGGTACACTAGTAATCCTAGTAAGTACCATTGGCATGCAATAAGAAGGGTGCTAAGATACCTTAAGAAAACCCCTAATTATGCCCTACATTATAAAGGAGAGCCCTCGGTTTTAGAGGGATACTCGGATGCAAGTTGGGCTAGTGATAAGGAGGATTATTCCTCAACCACGGGTTGGCTTTTCATGCTTGATGGTGGAATTATTTCTTGGGCTTCCAAGAAACAAAGTTGCATTTCAGATTCCACTATGGCATCCGAGTTAGTGGCCTTAGCCGCTGCTTGTAAGGAAGTGGAGTAGCTTCGGAATTTGATGTTGGAGTTGCCAATTTGGCCTAAGCCTATGGCACCAATCTCCATACATTGTAATAGTAAATCTACCCTAGCAAAGGTGTATAGTCATGTCTACAACGGCAAGTCAAGGCATATTGGACTTAGACATGCATACACACATCAACTCATCAAGGATGGGGTAGTGACTATCGGATATGTGCCTTCAAGTGAGAACCTTGCCGATTCCTTGGCTAAGGGACTGTCCAAGGACTTGGTGACTAAATCATTAAGGGGGATGGGTATAAGCCCTATCTTGACAGATACTAGTAATAGTGCCTCTTCTTGATACTTGACTTGATGTCAAGCTCTTAGAAAGTGACTTTATTGCATAGTGTTTGTGTTAGCACAAGTTTCAAAATCATCCCAAGGGTAAGTGTTGTGCATGAGTTCTGTAATGACAGGACGATGAGTGTTTACTCTTAATAGACTGATTAAGGATGGGTGCTTGATTACAGGAACATATAAGTTTCGGTTTACCTATGTGAGCAAGAAGTGTAGCCGCTTCAAGGAGCTATTGGGCTTGGCTTTGATTTGCTCACGAGAGGATATGGGACACACGGCGTTTAATAGTGTCATAAGTTGAGGTTTCTTGATTTGGTTAAGTCATGTCGGTGTGATGTATCCAAATGTTCAACAAGGATGTGAAGTTCAATGCTTTGTCAACTATCATATTCAGACATTTGTAATTATGTTCACTACTTAGAAGTTCAATTCGCAAGAAACTATCTAAGATGCATGACTAACCCCTGCTCTCTTGTGTGTTTTGAGTTGTGTGATTTAATGTGTTTTGTTGGCGGAGGTGTTGGAATATGAGTTAAGAATTCCATACACTCGAAATGGCGGAGGATTGTTGATGTTTTTCAAGTGTATGTGTAAGATTGATGAGCAATAAGTGTGGAAAATTAAGTGTACTAAGTTTAAGAATACAAGACAATTTTTGTCTTATTTTTTCCACATGCTCAATTTAATTAAGCACATGTTTTTTGTGTGGATAATGGTAGTTAGGCATAGTTAACTATCCTAACTTCCTTATCCATGCACCTACATCATCATCCTATCTCTACCCTATCCAAGAGTGCATCCTTGCACTATAAATAGGGGGTGTTCCTCCTCCCCTTTACACTTACTTCATTCCTTCCCATACACCCCCTTTCTAGGCTGTGACTGCAGCACATCTTAGGTGAGGATTGAGAGTTTGTTTAAGTCTCCTCCTATTAGGCAAGAGTTTTATCCTGCGACTATATATGGTCGGTATATAAGTCTAAGGAGAGTAGGTACGCCTACAACTCTCTTGATTATCTAAGTTTCCCATCCTTTTCTACTTTTTTTTTCCAACAATAATTAAGGCTGGCAAAAGAAAAATGATTTGCTTGCATTAGGATGAGTTGTATGAATTGTCATTGATAATGATTTGCAGGTATGTGATGCCGTTGTAGTGGCACGGCTACTGAATGCTACTCTTGTGATTCCTGAGCTTTTGTCAACTACTAGCAGCAAGGGAATTAGGTGGGTTTGTTCTCTTTTCTGAGCCTTGTAATTATCACCAATGCCTTGCTTTTCACAATTTGATTGAGTTGATTTGAGGATGCAGCTTGGAGTTCAAGAGTTTTGCCTATTTATACAATGAAGATCAGTTCATTGCAGCTCTAGCCAAAGATGTCAATGTTGTGAAGACTCTTCCAAAGAATCTTAAAGAACGGAGAAGGCAAAAGGCAGTCCCTTTATACAAGGTGCCTAATTCAGTTTCTCCAGATTTCTATCGTCACCAAGTTTTGCCATTGTTGAGGAAGCATTCAGTTATTGAACTTCTGGTCTCTGATGGTGGTTGTTTGCAGGTAATTACTAAAAATAATTTCCCTTTGTTACTATTCTGGTGACCTATTGTGGCTTTTCACTGGTGAAATCTTATTTATACTTTGCCCAATTTATCTTCTTTGAGGCATCCCATTCATTTCATTTATTTTATATAACACTATAAAAATAAAAAAAAAAAGAATATGTGAAATGTGGGTACTGGATAAACTACACTGAATGTGAACTTCTGATCCAATTTATCCATGAAGTTCACAATTCTGGACTATGTAGAAACCCTATGGTGGGGGCTATTTGAATTGAGAACATCCTACTATCTTTTGTTGCATTTATGCTGTGGTTGTGCATTCCTGTTGATGTTTCATTGTTTCCAAGTATTTATTTACTAAATACATCTGCCTGATGCAGGCAAATCTTCCTCCTGATCTTGAAGAGTATCAAAGGCTGAGATGCAGGGTTGCTTTTCATGCCCTTCGGTTCCGAGATGAGGTCCAAGATCTTGCCACCAAGGTTCTTAACAGGTCTGCAGACTCTACACCCCCCCCCCCCCCTCCCAAAAAGAAAAAAAAAACCATATATTTGGTAGGTTGACGAATGTGTCGTCTTGAAGACCATAAAGAGTAAAAAGTGACAGTTATTTGAGATGGAGAGAATATTTGATGGAAAGTTTATAGTCAATCTCGATTCGTTGCCTTTCCAGATTACGATCAGTTGGCCGGCCATTTATCGCGTATGAGCCAGGGATGACTAGAGAAGCACTAGCATATTATGGCTGCGCTGAACTTTTTCAGGTACTGCAGTATGGCTATTAGACACACAATTAGTATGTGGTTCGCTTTTGCCAACATGAATTGTAAATTTGTAACTCAATTGATTTTTGGATTTGGACACATGCTCTGATTTCTCAAGGACGTGCACAATGAGCTGATTCAGCACAAAAGAGCTTGGATGATAAAGCGTGGGTTAGTGAAGGGCAAACTTTCTGTGGATTCAGCTCAACAAAGACTCAATGGTTCTTGCCCTCTCATGCCAGAAGAGGTTTGTATATTTATTTTTATTGTCCTCTCATGCCTATTTTTTTTGTTTGTGTTTCTTTCTTCTTTTTTTTTTTAAATTTTAAGTGTGTTTGGAAAATTGAAACTATTGTACTTAGTACAATGACAATTATTGTACAAAACGAGTGTTCTGTGTGAGAGTATTCTCCTCGTAAAACTAGAGAATGAAGCATGCGGTTCTGTATTGACTGTTGAAGTTTGCATTTGCACAGGTGGGTGTGATCCTGCGTGCGTATGGATATAGGCGAGATACAATTATATACGTCAGTGGTGGGGAGGTATTTGGGGGCCAAAGAATACTGATTCCTCTCCATGCAATGTTCGATAATGTGATTGACAGGACATCTTTGAGCACAAGTTGGGAGCTGAATAAGATTTATGGCCGTGAGACAGAGCTCGCAGATAGCATCATTTCAAGGGCACCCCCGGAAGTTGTGGAGGAAAAGAAGATGGAAGCATGGAAAAATGGAGGTCCACGGCCACGTCCGTTGCCTCCCCCTCCAGCTCGGCCCAAGTATCCACACAATATTCAAGGCTGGTGGGGTTGGGTTGCAGAGAGTGACAACGAACCAGATACTACTGTAATGGAGCTCAGAACTAATGCTCATAAACTACTATGGGAAGCAATTGACTATTTGGTTTCTACAGAAGCTGATGTCTTTATTTCTGGATTTGACCGCGATGGCAATGGACGCCCAAATTTTGCTAGCTTGGTTATGGGACACAGGCTGTATCAGTCCGCTTCTTCTCTCACATATAGACCACACAGGTCACTTTTCTCTTCTTCTATTGCTCATCTGCATTAACAGGATAAGCTGGTTTTGCATTGATTAATTTAGCTCATATGTTAGAGTAGAATATAACTGAAGCTGACATATTTGATTGATGGCAGAAAACAAGTGGTGAGACTGATAGATGAAGTGAGAGTGAGCATGCATCAAGCCAACCGAACATGGCTTTCTTCAGTACGGGGGCATCTACGGAAAACATTGTTTGATGGTCTTATAGAAGCATCCAACAACTCAAAACCAGAATCTTTTCTGTCTCATCCCGTTCCTGAATGTTCCTGCTTGAGAGAGAAAACCGATGACTCAACCTCCGGCTTTAACCCTGGAGCCGCTTTGGGGGTTAAGCAAAGTTGCCCGGCTTGGATGGGTGTCACCCTAGAAACACAAAACAAGGAAAAGGAGAAGGATGAAGATGCTGAGGTTGATGATTCTTGGATATCCGCCTTTTTCTTTGGTCAAGGGACAACAACCACTGCTGGAACTGCAAGTGCGAACCGGGAAGAGCCTCAATTAGAGGACCAAGATGAGGTTGAGGGCACTGACAGATAGCCCCAGCTCCCGTAACCAGTTCGTATGACTGTCACTCTCAAAATAGTCTTTCATTTTCATTCATATGGGTTCTGTGGTAACTGGTAAGCTTATGTACATAGATGTTCTGGTGGAGACCAAAATACTCATGCTACTGCCTACTGCCAAGCCAACAATTGGGGTTTTCAACTATGTTAAATAGTGCTTGGCAGGAAATCTAGTAGTGGTTGTTTTGTAGCCAATTTTGAGCACCAGGGCCTTTTATTTTACTTTTTTTTTTTTAAGGGGGGAGCCCTCATATTGATATAGTAGTGTTTGCATGATTAGAAAGTCTCCCCGTTTTAGATTATCAGTATAGATGCATCTAGAGCTTGTTAAGAGATATGAACGCATAGATATTTGAATTTGCTTTGCAACCATGCATAAAGCAATGCATTACATGCATGTTTAACCGTTGAGTTTTGTCTTGCTTTGCTTGATCTACCTTTTTGAGTTGTGAACGCAGTTTAGATTCATCAATGATTTTGTATTTTTTTTTTTTTTTTTGCATATTGTTTTCGAAAGGGTTCACCCTTGGACCTGTGTCTATTGATTGTATGTTTTTGTTTCATTATTATTGGCAATATAAGGCATAAATAAGAAAATAAGACTCACAAAACTACTACAATTAAAAACATGACCAGGAATTAATAATAATATGGAAGCAAACCAAATGTGTCCCACAGTAAACCTGACATTGTATCTATCTAGTATCTGTCATGTACTAAGTTAGGAACAGTAACTAGCAATGATCCTGCTGCGAAACTACAAGGAATGGAAAAGTGTTGCTTAAAGTCGTCAGTCAAAAAAGTGTGGCCAAGTTATCGAAGCAAGCTGCTTACTGGCCGTGTTCTATACTGCGGTGCCACACGGTACCGCAGTTTGCCACAACCCACCACATTTCACCGCAAATCCTTACTTTTTTTCTCTCCTCACTTTTCTCCTCTACTTTTTACATTCTCTCTCCTCACCTACCCCACATACCAATAACCTACCACAATTCCACCACACCCCACTACAATTCCACCACACCTCACCGCAAAATACCGCAGTATAAAACACGGCCTTGTGCTTATAGGCTAACAAAATGTGGTGTATTTAAGAGAACGTGTGAGTAGGTAACTAATGTTGAAACAAAAGGCAGGCAGGAGCAGTGGTCCAATTCCAAAAGTTTGAATATTTGTGACAAGGATTTGAAGGAAAGAAAAAATGTTCAAATTCACATGCAGGAGCAGTGGTCCATAATTATTGTTCCACTGGGTTTCGTTCCTAGATACTACTACCTCTATCCCTAAATATGTGTAAATTTGACTAAGCTTTCATCTTTGATCACTCGCGAATTACAATATGAAATTCCTACCGCAGAAAAATATTGTATTAAGAATTTACAATGATCTTAATTTTATAATGCATGTAACTTATTGTAATTTATGAGTAATCAACAGTTAAAATTTAGTCAAATTAACATTTATTTAGACACAGGTGAGTACTACTCTAGTATATAGAGTAACCTAATGAATTATTAGCCAAAGACCTAAGTCATCTCATAAATTACTTAGAGGTACCCTAACTTTTGAAGAAACAATTTTTTGGTACCCTAACTTTTCAAAACTAATTTTGGGGTACCCTTACTTTTAGGATTAGAAATTACTAGGTGAATTTCCGGCGAAACTTCGAATTGAATTCAAATCATTTTCGTCCACAAAAACAAATGGCATTTTCGTCCACAAAAATACTTAATCAATTTCACGCCTAAAACTCATTGGTGAATTCAAATCATTGGCCGGAAATTCACTTAATTATTTCTAATTCTAAAAGTTAGGCTACCCAAAAATTAGTTTTTAAAAGTTGGGATACCAGAAAAACATTTCACCAAAAATTATGGTACCCCTTAGTAATTTTTTGCCATAAAATGGTTCTCTTTATCAATCTTGTCTTTGCTTCATGAGCTTCAACTCATTCTTTATAAAAACTGGAGATAGTTATTGTCAAAAAAAAAAAAAAAAAGTGGAGCTAGTTTTTATGTATTATATTCATAATTATATATTTTGAATTTCTTTTAACGTGTTTGCTTAATATATATTATTATAGTGCACGCTAGTTCACTGAGGTGCTGTTCATTGGGAATTTGGGATCCTACTTACCTATTTTTTCTTAATTACCTAATCTTACATATTTTTCTTATCTTATTATATATCCTATCTATATTTTGAAAGAACATGTCCTTGCTCTATCTTATCTACTATCAACTCTACCTTATCGAACATCATATTTACCTTCCAAAAACTGGGCCCTTACCTTAAAATACCTTTATCTACG
Organism: Portulaca oleracea; assembly: GCA_029582165.1. NCBI lineage: Eukaryota > Viridiplantae > Streptophyta > Magnoliopsida > Caryophyllales > Portulacaceae > Portulaca > Portulaca oleracea. The sequence goes on along the minus strand of CM055878.1, from coordinate 3,350,058 downwards.
TTACATATTTCTAACTACACTACCATACCTATTAATACCAAGTTACTAACCCAACTCGTCCCTAAGTCCATGTGTTGCACATAGCAAATTAAACAACACTTTTTGTTGGGACAAAAGGCACCGTTCTTTTGTGCGTTGCGTTTGCGTTGCGTTACGTTACGTTACGTTTAGTTGCGTTGGAAATAGTTAAAAAATAATGATAATTTGCGTTATTTTGCGTTAAGTTACGTTGCGTTTGGGTGCGTTAACGCATAAAAGAACGGTGCCTAAATATCTTAAAATAAAGTGAATAGTTGTTTTAACAACCTTTATTATATCATATAATAAAGTGAATATAAGTACATTTTTCTAATTTTTTACCAAATACATTAAAAAATTTAATTTATAATATGTAAATGGTACTCGATCAGTATACTTTTTTCTACCATATTAAGATCTTGCAATTAAATATCTTAAATTAAAAAAATCTAATATAAATACAATATAAATAGGATATAACAGTATCCGACCAATCTATATAATATTAATAGTAAAATCATTTACTATTTTTAGCACCCCAATATTTGAGGAAACTATTTTTGGTACCCAACTTTTCAAAACTCATTCTGAGGTACCATTAATTTTTGGGTTAGTAATTATTAGGTGCTTTTCCGGTCATCAATTTGGTTAAGTGACCGAAATACCCTTGTGCTCCCGTTTTTGAAGAAATACCCTTGAAGAAGAATAATAAGGGTATTTCGGTCACTTCATAAAGTTGATGGCCGGAAAAGTACCAAATAATTACTAACCCAAAAACTAAGAGTACCACAAAATGATTTTTGAAAAGTTGGGGTACTGAAAAATAGCTACCCCAAATATTAGCGTACCTTCGAGTAATTTTCTAATTGACAAACCACTAAAAGTTTTTCACACACAATAATGTTAAAGTTGTTGTCAAAAATCAGAGCTTGGGGTCACTCAATCCGAAAATACTCTTTTGTTTCCAACCCAAAGTTGTTACACATAATAACTCCGTTCTTTTATGCAGTGAATTTGCGGTGCGATAAGTTGCGGTGATTTATGGTGGATTACGGTAAGTTGCGGTGAAAATAATAAATGAATTTTGAAATGTAATGGTAATGATAAAAAGATAAATGATAATGCGCGGTAAATTACGGTGAATTGCGGTAAAGTACGGTGCAATAACTTGCGGTGCCTCATAAACTAAGGGAGCCTAAAGATGTCACACATGTATAGAATTAGGAAAGTAATAAAGTAGCAACGTAAGGATTCCAATCCAAATATACTTTAGTTTCTTTGAAAAGAAAAATTAAAATACTTTGCTAATAGTGGGCACTAAAAGCTGGTAAAACAAGATACCCACGATACTTGGGTCCAGTCAATGAAACACAAAATAGCTTGGTTTTTCAAAAGTGATTGCTGACGTAAAGTAAAGACCCAAATAGTCTTACTCTTGCTAAAGGAAGAATGGGTGGGCCTGGGCACTCCTCCTACTTGTGCTCCAAGTCATTCTAGTATTTAAAGGGATTTATCATTTATGAATTCAACATCTAATGCTCAAGCAAAGCTATAACTAAGTAGTTAGGTTACAAAGCTCTGAAAATCAGATCCCAGGAAAACAAAAAATGTTGATCAGGATCTTATTGTTGGTGAGATCATTAATTCAGTGTTTGGGTGCATCTAATTGTTTAGAAGATGATGTGAACCCCAAAGATGTACATGTCTAGACAGTGAACCGAGTAAAGCGGGTTCAGCCCAGATGGTTATTGCTGCTAGGTATTTCTCTTCACCCCATTAAATCCGGCTTGCTTCATAGCTAGCTAGCCACTTAAGAATTTGATAAAGTTTTGGGATCATCTTAGAGGAAAACCAAACTCCTATTATGTATGTGACTTCAGCTCTATCTCATTCTTATTGCTTCTCATACTACTAACTTTGTCCCTCCTCAGCTTAATTAGAGGATAACCAATAAACTCCTATTATGTGAGCTCGATCAGTTGTATCTCATTCAGTTCCCCAACACAACTATCTTTTGCTAGTTCGTTAATAATATCACTGTCTGTAACCTACACATCATAAAATTGTGTATTAAAACCTTTACGCCTGTGTGTTATTTCTTATGAAATTCTTTGCTCACATGTACTGTTAAATTTCACCCAATTTGATGAAACTAAAAGATAGGAGAGGGAGAGAGAGAGAGATTTGATAAATGATATTATTGATGAATCTCTACTCAAAGATACAAGGAGGAGAGGAAGGTTATATATAACCAACCTCCCTAACAAACCAAGAAACAAGATAAAGAAACAAAGAAATAAAATTGTGAACAAATTGGAAATAGAAGATTTACTATTTCTAACACCCTCCCCCCCCCCCCCCTTCAAATTGGAGGGTGTCAAAACTCCAATTTGCCAACAATGAAAATCTTGAACTTGAACTCCAAAGCTTCCTCGCCATCACCACAACTCGTAATAATGGGTGAAATGGACGTAAACACGGAAGAACTTCGTGGAGTCAAATGACGAAAAAAAGATAGATTGCCGAACTTTTTCAGGTATTGAAATTGTCTCCGGCGAATACATTGGCCTAATAGAGACTTTCCTGGTTGACCGGACAAGAGAACGAAGAGAGGTCGGAACTGGAAATTGATCTGGTTCTTGCTGTTGCTGATGTTGAATACAAGAACTGGCGCTAAAGAATGTATCGGAAAGAGCAGAAAATACCAGTGCTCTTCCAGCAGAATGTTGTTGTCGACCCCACAAGACTGAAAACTGTCAAAACCCAATTCAATAATACCCAAAAGCACCAAAATGCCCAAATTCCCTCCAAGACACCAGCACCTCCTCTTGAAGAAGACCCAAATCTTGCATTTGCTCGCACTCCCAGGGAATTGGAAGCAACACAAACTGTTCTTCTTTCTTTCTCCTCCGCCTTCGGTTTGGATGGCGTCGAGTTCGGAACTTGAAAATGCGAAACAAGAAATTGCTTCAATTGAGGGGTTGCTGTGGATGGCAAGGAGAAGGATGTCATTCCCAGCCAGACACTTCAATTCCCACTTCAAACAATCAGAGAGAGACAAGGCCAATGGTGATGGATGGTTAGATTAACGAAGGAAACTAGATTTAAGGTTCATTGGGCTGAGAAGAGGTATGTTTATCAATTAGGGCAATCAATCTCTAACATTATGGTTAACCTAGTGGTTGGGCCCATTTTTGTACAAAGGTTGATTATCTTAATTGATAAAACTAACTTAACTCACCTTCGATGATCTTATATGGCTCTTTACAATGCTCTCTTAATGAAGGTCCATTATGATCAGTTCGCTATATTTGACTTTATTCGGCCCTTTATAATGTTCTGTTTTTAGGTCCATATAGAGTTAGGTCATGCACTCCCAAGAAGTGAGTGATGCATTTGAGTGTCAGCATGAAGGTGTTGAGTCTGTTAGGGTCTCATATAGGTATCTTAAGACATGCATGCATCGGGTAGAAAGTGTCAAAATCAATTAACGAGTCACTAACAAATTTCCATACAGGCAAGATAGGAGATCGACTCCGGGCCCGCATGAGATATCCACGCACCGACCGATCGGTTCCAAATCCGAATTATAATCGCTCTATCATCCAAGCTATAGCTCACCTCATGGCTGAGGAACGATTCCAGGAGACCCTTGTCCAGGGTACTGAAGCTAACATCTCGAAGCAAATGGAGGAGCTATACACGAAGATGCAAGGCTTAGTCTTTGCAAACTCCCTTGAACAGGAGCAGAAGATTTGGAAAAGGTTCCATGAGCAACAACAGGTGATGGATGGCATGCTGCAAGCCATAACCAAGATTAATACTGAAGGAGATGATGATGTGGTGGAAGTCCATGGGTATGAATCTGAGCCTAAACTTTTTAAGACACTTGCAGGAGATGAGTCTTGGGGCTTAGGATCATTCAAAGGGAAGTCGAAAGATGCTCCGGAGATTCCCAATGTCGCAGAGGATCATGCTATGAAGGCTTAGAACAAAAGTTGGAAAGTCTTACAAAGATGATGAGCATTATTCCAGCATTCGCTGACAAGTACACGGATGTACCTTTGCCTATACATCCAGACATGAAGGTGATCGATAAGGTTGAAGTACCCAATATCAAGTTCAAACCGTCAGAAAATCCTACTCACCACATCGAGGAGTTCATGCGACTGACATCTCTCAACAGGATTGATGTTGACTTGTACTCTACAGTGTTCCCATCCACCCTAGATGGAGAAGCCATAGTATGGTACCATGCCCTGCCACCTCAAGTCAAGGCTGACTGGAATGAGTTGTTTAAGGCCTTTATCAATTACTACAGCCGTATCTAGAAGAAACAAGCTACAATGGATGACCTAACAACCATGAAGCAAAGGGAAGACGAGTCCTTCCTAGATTACTTTGAAAGGTGGCACACCAAGTTGTCTCACATCAATAAGACTATACCTCTATGTTTACAGTTATCCACCTTCAAACAAAGTCTCAAGAGTATCCTGGCTCGACACTTGGATACCATATGGTCAAGGACTTCGACTACTTGAAGGACCTCAGTGTCGAACTCGAGACCATGAACAATGAGAAGGCCACCACCTAAGGGTAGAAGAATTCTAGTCCTAATAGGAGGGCTACTGGTTCGCCCAATCACCCTTCTAAGAGCACTCAGACCAATGTAATTCAATCAGGAATCCAACCAAAGTACAACCATTACACCCCACTCGACACCACCTACATCGATGCTCTGGCTTATCTCTTAAGGAAATACCTAATTGAGTTGCCTTTACCAAGACTAGAGCCAGAAATGAAGTCAGTCAGGAAATCCTTAAGGAAATACCTAATCGCAATCAAATATATGTAATTCAGTCAGGAATCCAACCAAAGTCCGTCTTTGTGCCTGCCACGCTGGTAATCCATGTAAATAAAATTCACTGGCCACGCGGCCTTGCTCAGCGACCATGATTCTAGCGCCATTTTTTCCTCCACGCAATTGTGATCCCATGATCATAGCCTTGACCCTTTGACCTGTTGACTTGAGGAAGGCCAGACGGCCTTACTATTTGCATGGAGGGCATGATCTTTGGATCATGCCTCCCCTCCTTCCATCTTCACCACCTTACCTCTCACCTATAAATATCCCCTTATCCTCACTCATTTCATCAACAAGTCTCACCAACAATCATCATCATTATCTCTCAATTCTCTAATCTTCCATCTTCTCTACTCTCTCCATCAAATACTATCATCATCCTTCTTTTCCATCCTCACTACCACCACCATACTATCCTCATACTGATCATCCTCAAGCATCCATTCCATCATCCACACCGTGCCGATCTTAAACGTTCAACACAAAGGATCCATCTTCGAATGCTTAAAGTGAGGTTTGTACTTTTAATATTTCATTATGTAATTCATTCCTAAGTGTTATTATTTGTACATCTCATTTTGTAAAAAAAACCTTCATTGTTTTGATCTTGCATGATCGATATATTAAATTCATGAAATTTATTAAAGTTCTCCCCGCTCAATTTCATTTCTAGTTTGATTCTAGTAGAGTCTGTTTTTTGAAACAGGCGAGAATTATTTAATTCTTGAATTTGTAACCTTGCCCCCGAATTCAGAATTCGGGTTCCTAGACCGGAGTTGTTTTTATTTATTCTTAGGTTTGTCGATTTTCTTAAATCAACTAGCAACTTTTCATTTATTCCTTTATTTTATTATTAAACACGCATGTTTGTTATATCGAAGAATTTATAAAATGACTTCTATACTCAAATGTTTTAATCCGGAGCTAGCTTAAAAAAAATGTCAAAGAAAGAATCATAGGCCACATGGCCTTTGAATTTTTCTAAATATTTTCTTTTGGGCCAAAGAAGCATAAGGCCCAACAAGGGATGCATCATAGGCCTCACGGCTAGTGATGGTCCCTGTTGGTCCGTATGCTCTTTTCCTGGCCCGGGTTTAAATCGAGATTCGCATTGAGTCATTTGTAGATTAATTTGGTATAATTTCAAGTGTAAATAATAAAAAATGGTTCTTAAACAAATAAAAGTCACCCCTCAAAAATGATTTTCATACAATAAAAATATCCTTATTTAAGGATTAAGCAACCTTAGTCGGCTCCCGATCATTAAGTAGCACACTCGAGAAAAAACGAGGTTTTTTCCGCGGTCCTACAGTTGGGCAAAAGGAGAGAAGACCAAAACCGCCAGTCTCTTGAAAATGGACATCTCTATGCTCCTAGACCATCAACTTGAACAAAATGTGCCTAGGACAGGGGGCTACCATCTCACCACCTCACTACCCATGTCACATATTACCTTCCCATTCACCCACAACATTTGTCCCTACTTGTCATCTACCTCTCCATCCCAAGTTCCCATTCACCAAATCATCCCTCTTTGCATCACTCATAACAGCCACCGTTCAAAAAACCCTATCCCTGACCAACTCGGTCATTCTCTTCATAACCACTCTATATCTACCCCAAAGCCATAAAAGGTGTGTTGTGATTGATATCATCAAAAAGGGCGAGCATGAGTCAATCCCATGAAGAAGAAAGTCTAAAAAAGAAAAATAAAAAGAAAAAGAAAAAGAAAATGAAAAGAGAGAGTTCCTAGTTGGTTCACCAACATGGGTCGGCATGAGTGGTATGACACTCATGTCCCTTAAGCACTTTGTTTGCGTATGGAAAAACCTGTGTTGGGAGAGTAAACCCCGTTTGGTTCGTCCAAATCTCGAAGCATGCTAACAAAAAATAAAAGGAAATAAGGAAGCGAAAAAAAAGAGAGAAAAAAAAGGAGGATGAGAAACCGGAGACGGGGCTGATAGTCACACACACCAAAAAAACTTCATAAACCTTCCAAATTGCTCTCAAGTCTTGCACTCTAAGCCTTCACGTCATCATCACGCCTTTGCATCCATAAACCTCGTCAAGCCTTTGAGCCTTCATAGCCATCCACAAACCTATCCTGCCAAGCCCTCCTCGAGGCACCAATCCTTTGAAGCTACACCTTATGAACTGCGACTGGCCTGATTCCATATCGGATACGTAGGAGAACCTCTTTGAGGCCCGACCGCTACAATTTGCCTTAACGGAGCATCCTTTGTCCTCAAAATGTTGGTCTTTGAGAGAAAAAAATAATTAGAGAGGCTAGCTTAGAACCCCGAGCTAGGCAAAAGGAGAGAGAGAGAGAGAGAGAGAATAAGAGAGGCTAGCTTGAAAACCCTTCAGGGCAGGTTAGGCAAAAGGAGAGTAAACCCTGGATTTTAAAGTTCTTTCACATCCCTGCCATCATAGTTCCTCAGCCTTCTTTCTATTAGATTTGGATCACCTTCACATTTGGATAGCCAGCCACCTCTCCTCCTATAACACGAATCCATCTTGACCATTCCCTCACCTCTTCTCCTATAAGGTGACTTCAGCCTTGCCAACCGAAACATGGTCAATCATGACATGCCCATATTTGACCTTCGAACCCTACTTACCATCATCTACTTTTCACCAAGTGCCTCATGAACCCGTCTGGCCATCACCAGACTTACCTTATTTTGCCAACCTTTTTTATCCTCCCATACCGCCAGAGCTTTTTTGACTCGGTCATTAGTGCAAATGCGAGATTCAACATTTCGATGCCCATTCTCAGCACACCTGAGCAAGGCCCATCTGCCAAATTCAGCCACATCAATGGCTAATTACAAACAGCATCCGACTCAAGAGAAGGGTTCATTTGAACTGGGGGCTCCCCTAACCCTCACATAACCTGCAGCGAGGCTCTAACTATCTCCACAATGATTCAAGAAAGCAAGAGGACAAGACAAGTCATCCAGGACAACGCCTTCATCATCAAATCTTGTCATAAGTCTCACCTATCTTGCCTTGTCCTGAAATTGCATGTCGAGTTGCTCTGACACTTAGGGAATCATCATTCTAGACTTCTAGTATTGGGATTGGGGGCTGTTTGCATATTAAGTCACATGCATTGTAAAATACCGTTCATGTACATATTCTTCTAGTCATTGTATTGCATCAGGAGGTCATGCATAAAGTCAACAGTCATGCATAAGTCCATAAGAGTCTAGAAGACCAAATGCATGCATCCTCATCGAGAAAAGAGGAAATTCATCTCACATAGAGGCTCACACTCAACTACTAATCATCAAGAGCAAGATTAGAGGAAGTTCTAATCACATTCTGGATGAGTTCTTTCAAGTTCGAGTGGACTATCGTACAAAGCTCATCCTCATGACGATCTTCTAGTGTACCAAAGCAACAAAAGTTCTTTCTAGTGTACCAAAGCCACCGACACAATCATCCACCTCGGGAAAATTCGTGGGGCACCATTTGCCTCGAGAAAATCCTATCCGCCTCAGGAAAATCTGTTGGGCACCATCAACATCGGGAAAATCCGTTAGGCGACACCAACATCGGGAAAATTCGATTCGCCTCGGGAAAATCCGTTGGGCACCATCAACATTCGGAAAATTCGATCCACCTCGGGAAAATTCGTTGGGCGTCACCAACACCGGGAAAATCCAATCCGCCTCGGGAAAATCTGTTAGGCATCATCAACTGCTTCGCCATGGAAAAATCCTTTGGGTACCATTGACATCAGGAAAATCCGATCCGCCTCGGGAAAATCCGTTGAGCACCATCAACAACTGGGAAATCCGATCCGCCTCGGGAAAATCCGTTGGGCATCATCAACTGCTTCGGGAAAATCTGATCTGCCTCGGGAAAATCCGTTGCGCATCACGATCAGTCTGCCAGACAGGTAATTCTCTATATCTCCAGTCATTGTTCAAAATAATTTGACATTCTACTTTGGTTTCTGTGCAGGGAATCATCACCGACACCGGGAAAACCGGGACATCATCTTCCAGTTGCCGCTAAAAGGTTGCTGACATCCATCTTCAGGTTGTCGTTAAAAGTGCAACGCCATCATCTAGCCGCCGCTAAAAGGTCATTGACATCCATCTTCAGGTTGTTGTTAAAAGAGCGCCGCCATCATCCAGCCGCCGCTAAAAGGTCGCTGACATCAATCTTCAAGTTGCCATTAAAAGAGCGCCGCCATCATCTAGCCGCCGCTAAAAGGTCGCTGACGTCCATCTTCAGGTTGTCATTAAAAGAGCACCGCCATCATCCAGCCGCCGCTAAAAGGTCGCTGACATCCATCTTCAGGTTGCAGCTAAAAGAACACTGCCATCATCCAACCGCCGCTAAAAGGTTGCTGACATCCATCTTCCGGTTGCCGTTAAAAGAGAACTGACCTCGTCCACCTTCCGGTTGCCGTTAAAATAGCACCGATATCATCCACCTTCCGGTCGCCATTAAAAGAGCACCGACAGCATCCATATTTCAGTCGCCGTTAAAGAGCACCGACATCGACCATCTTTCGGTCGCCATTAAAAGAGCACCACCAGCACCAGTCTTCTGGTTACAGACGTCAGCCAATCAGCACCTCAGGCTACTTTGACCTTCGTCCTATTTGGACTCGATCAAAGTGGGGGCTCTCTTTAGACACCGGATTTTATATCGGGACAAGTGTACAAATCAAGCACAATAAGAAAAGAGGCTAGAATGAAAGCAAATCCAATGGGTCTTCCTCAATCAAAAGCTACCGGGCCAACCCACTACAAAATCCTTCATTTTTCACCCTTTCCACATACATGTGCCCGCCATTTCGAATCTCATTTTTTCCACAAGTCTTGTTGGTCCTATTACTTTTAATGAGAGTAACACATCACAAGCTTTCCAACGCTTTTTGAATTGCTTGAATCAAAGTTCGAATGAAGAAATTATGACCGTTTGAAGTCGGCTTAGTCAAATAGCAAGGTCAAGCGACCTTGCTTAAATTCCAGACCCAGAAGACGGGCCCAAAAGACGGGCCCGTTCCGATCTTAAGCATCCATCATCAAGGATTCATCTTTAAAGGCTTAAAGTAAGGTTTGTATTTTAGTATTATGTAATTCATCCCTAAGTATTGTTACTTGTATATCATTTTTGTAAAAAACCTCCATTCTTTTTATTTGCATGTTCGAAATATTATTTTCGTGAAATTCATTAAAGTTCTCCTCGCTCAATTTCATTTCAAGTTCAATTTAGTAGAGTCTGTTTTTAAACAGCGACTTCGAGAATTATTTAATTCTCGAATTTGTAACCTTGCCCTCGATTAGGAGTTCGGGTTCGTAGACCGGAGTCATTTTATTTTCTTTTTTTTTTGCTGATTTCCTTAAATCGGTTGACAACTCTTCCTTTATTCCATTTTTATTGTTAAACACACATGTTTATTATATCAAAAAAAATTTTAAATGATTTATATACTCCCATATGATAATCCGTAGCTACCTCAAGAGAAAATGTCAAAGAAAATATCAAAGGTCACGTAGCCTTTGAATTTTTCTAAACATTTTCTATTGGGTCAATGAAGCACATGCCCAACAGGGGCAACATAACCAGCCACGCGGCCAGTGATGGCCCCTGCTCACCCATGTGTTCTCTTCTTGGCCTAGGTTCGAATTGGAATTCGTATTGAATCATTTATAGATTAATTCGTTATAATTTCAAGTGTGTGAATAATAAAAAAACTAGTTCTTAAACGAATTAAAGTTACCCATTGAAAATGATTTTCATAAAATAAAAATATCCTTATTTAAGGATTAAGCAACCTTAGGTGGCTCCCGATCACTAAGTAGCGCATTTCGAGGTGAAAAGGTTGGAACCATTTTCCCGAGGTCCTACAGATATATTGGTAATGATTTTGATGTGGTGTGGTGAAGTGTATTAGAAATTAAGGAGTGCGGTGCGGTGTGATACTGCATCACAACCTACCACAAAAAAGAATAGTGCCTAAATATAAATCCAAGCAATTTATTACAATATTACATATTGTATGGGAAAAAATGATATTGTCATTATCAGCTCAATATTATCAAAATTTTAAATTTTCTGACAATACTTCGGTCCATATTAATTATCACATTAATTTATGTGTAAATGAGGATCAAATAAAAAAACAAATAAAAAGAAATTGAAACCCACTGGGCCAGTACCCCAACAACCCAATTTCAGTTCATTGTATGGTAAGTGTCATTTATATCTACAAGCTACAATTGCAATGGTTTTTTGCTCGAATGCGGGTCAATACTTTGGCTGCATGTTGATTATGTATGTGTCGTACGTTAATTTTATCAATTGACTAAACCTTGGTTGAGTAAAATCTCGATTCATTTGATCTTGATTGCATGATAGATCTCGACTTCTTGGTCCTTTTGAGTATCTTTATTTAATTTACCAGTGGGGTGATTTTGAATTTGCTTGGTTGTTGACTTGTGTTAAGTGCTTTTCAATAGCTAAAGAACAACAAAGTCGTAGTACATATAACTGTAAGTGTTGATGACTACGAATCTTGACTCATATGACAAAATGACTGAAAAAGTCCTTTCAAAAATAAAAAAATGTAGAAATATAGAAAAACTATTAACCTTAATTTTGCTTATATTAATCAAAGCTAAACAAATTTTTACAACAAGTAATCCTATTTGTCAAGGTACAAATCTTTACAAAATCTAATGTTGACTTTTCCAACTACCATGGTAGAAAAGTGCAATTTAAATAGGCACATTGTTTCTGCAACATGGAGGGAGAAGAAGCTTACAGGATAAATGGGACCAACATGAGTACCTGACATTGTCAGATAGTAGGTGGTTCAACACCATTAAGATCTGTCAACTGAATAAGTGTAACAAAATTATATCAAGATGAAATGATATCAATTAAGAGTTTTTTTTAATAATTATATGGAATAAACCAAAGAATTTATTCAATAAATAAGATGACATGCACACAGCCATATAATGACATTGTCATCTACACCAGTAGCCTAAGTGTATTCCAATAATAAACCTACAAAAGCACCCATATTGATGTGGACTTTATTTAGCTCCCAAATTCCAACTGAATTCTTCCTCTTGATTCCTCTGATCTTGCTTTTTGTTTGCATCTCTATTCGTTGCAATTTGCAACCATTTCTTTATACAAAAAAGCTCTGATCCATGTTCAATTCCTTTTCTGCATCCTATTATTGCCTTGTCTAGTGTTTAAGCTCATCCCCTCCGTCGTGATATAATATCAACTAAATTGTTATGTTTCCTAAGATGAATACAGATATCTATAAAGATATCAAAATAAATGTTAGATATGACGATATGAACAATTATCCTTTCCGATGGTGAATCCGGTTGGTTCTTCTACAGTTTCAAAAGTTTCAGAAACAGATGCCACTGAAGAAAAAGATCGATATGTTGTGACTAAGATACGAAGAAGGGAGTAATAATGGTATTTCCTCTTTGAATCACAAAGTTGTTGATGTTGCTGAAGTGGAGTCTGAATGTGTCAAGCCAATGGATGACAGTGAAGAAAAAGATAAATAAAAGCTAGATATGAACTATGAAGGAATCAACCATTACCTTTTTCTTTGATTGTGAGAAGCTATTAGAATTCCAGAAGTTAGAATCTAATTGTTTGAGACGAAAATAAACGACAATGCTAACTGAATTACTCCACTCCATGGTACGGAGTCCTGTAGACGAATCTAAAAGCGGTCGTGATGGGGGTCCTTAAGTAATAAAGGGAGTGGGAGTGAGAGTCGTAGCAGTTTTAGTCCAGCTTAAACTGCCCCTGATTTTTAGGGATAATATAACATAGAATGGTAACTGTCTAACTGATTTGAAACTACGTTGAAAGGATAATATGTGGAATTGAGCAGTTTTATTTTATTTCTCAACCACTTTGAAGAGATAATTGTTTTCCTACTTTTTATTAGTTGTGAATTTAACAGTTGAAATTAAATCATTAAAAAAGATCAAGGATCGTTATCTCTCAGCTCACATGATTAGTTTTGGTAGGATATTATATTATAATTGTTAATTAAGATTAGTTACAAGATTAGTTTTGGCAAGATATTATATTATATTATATTATATTATATTATATTATATTATATTATATTATATTATATTATATTATATTATATTATATTATATTATATTATATTATATTACAGAAATATTTACCGATCGAAGGATACGAGAAGTTATTTCCGTAAATTAAGGAGGCAGTTATCCATCTTATTTTTTTTAAAAAAAATTATGATTTTTTATATTTTAAATTGAAAATTGGCTGCTAGATTTTAGGAAAGGCTGTTATATTGGTTGTTAGATTTTAGTTGTAAACTATAAATTTTAAATTTTAAATAACTAATTTTTCAAATGAAAGGTCGAGATAAAATCAACACAAAAGATCGACGATTATTATTGTCTAATGCATGAGATTTTAGGGATGGGGGAGGGAAAGCATTTGAGGCACGCCAGTCATATTTATAATATATATAGATTAGTTACAATGGAGTTTGAGTTAGTATTCAATTAGTCTCTAAACCCTATTAATACCTAAGTCAAACACCCTCTCTTAGGGATCGGATGGCATTGGGTCCTGGACCCGGTCTAGACCCTGCCCATTAAGACGGGTTTCGGTCCAAAAATTTTGGACTCAGTGGGTCTGAGGTGGGTCCGGGTTTGGGAAAAAAGGTTGCGGGTTCGGGTCCAAGCACTGACCCAACCCGTGTACCCATTAAAATATAAACATATATAATTTTTTCCATTGAAAAAAATAAAAACCCAAGTAGTACACTACAACTTATCTGCTGCCTGGTGCCTGCTAGGTGTCCTGGGAGTATTGGGCCTGTTGAAGTGTTGGCTTCTATTTTCTAAAACCCTAGTATACTATTTTTTTCCTTTGAAATATTTTTATTGTGTAAAAAGTAAATGTATTTAAACATAATAGTTATTATTATCCATGTATACAAGTATAAAATTAACCCAACAAATTGATAAATCTAGTAAAAAATGCATAATAATGTTGGACCCATTAAGGACCCGTGGACCCTTGGACCCGTTGAGTCTGGGTCTCGATCTGAATTTTGAGTCTGGGTCTCGATCTGAATTTTGGGACCCATCGGATCCCGAGGCGGGTCCGGCTCCAAGTCCAGCTAGACCCGCCCCAGACCCTGCCCATTGCCATCCCTACCCCCCTCTCTCACACCATCCACTTCTCCTTCTTTCCTTAGTAGTATGAATTAAGTTGTCTTTTTGCAACACTGGACTTCACCCTAGCTGGGACCGAGATCAACAACCAATCACCCAACGATCCTTGTCGCCTCTAACACTGTAGTAAGTCTCTGAACCCAGTCAATTAATAATGGTGGTACAATCTGTAGGATAGAGGCTATGTGTATTTTATTTGTGAATTGTGAGCTAGCTATCCTTCTTAAAACGATAAGAGCATAAGGTAAAATATTTTTACTTTTCTTAAAACAACAAATATTCAATTTAATTAATCATCTACATTCAAGAGGCACCCAGAATGAAAAGGACTTTCAATAGTAAAACATAAGGTAAAATAATTATGAAAAGGCAACCTGTGTCTACTAGGGATATGCCTCATACTCTCATTATTAGGTAGTAGCATTAATTGTTGATTGGTAAAATATTGAAGCATTTGTGAGATTTACTTAACAATAGTGTATATTAAAGACTTTAGTAGAGTTAATCAATAAAGAAAATAATATGGTTGGTGTAGTATTTGAGGCTTAGTGCCCAGAGTCCAATAACAAGGAAGTATATAACTGTTTGGTATTAATAATTTTATCAGGCCTTTAGAACAAGTTCGACTAACGCCGAGGAAGTCCAACTAGCGGTGTTTCAGCTAGGGGCTCTTAAAGCCTCAAGGCGGGATGGCACACCGACTGTTTTTTTACCACAAGCAGTGGGCAGTTGTGGGCTAGGAAGTTACTCAGGTGTGTTGAACATGCTGGAGACTGGGAATATTCTAATATTCTGAAGGAGATCAATAATACCTTCATTACCCTCATCCCCAAGAAAACCACACCAGAAACAATGGCAGATTTTCGACCGATTTGTTTGTGTAATGTTTTTTACAAAATTCTCTCGAAATGCATCGTGAACAGGTTGAAGGATGTGATGCAAAGAATTATAGATCCAAGCCAGAACGCCTTTGTTCCAAGGCAGTTAATCTCGGATAGTTGCCTTATTGCTCATGAAATCCTTCATACAATCCGGACCAAAATGTCAGGGAAGAAGCTAGTGACAATCAAGGTTGACATGAATAAAGCCTATGATCAAGTGGATTGGCTCTTCATGAGGAAAGTTCTGGAAGTGGTTGGCTTTCCAGCAAAGTGGGTGCATCTCATAATGAACTGTGTTTCAACGGTTCAATATTCAGTCCTAATAAATGGATCCCCCACTTCGATGTTCAAACCTGCAGCGGGTCTAAGGCAAGGTGATCCTTTATCCCCTTACCTGTTCATTCTGTGCTTGGATGTATTGGCGAGCAATTTACGAACCTCTTAAGAAGAAGGGTTAATAAGAGGGATTAAAGTGGCATGTCAAGCTCCTGAGATCCCCCATCTTTTCTTTCCTGATGATTCTCTTATCTTCAGACAAGAAACTGGGGAGGCTTGTCTCAAGTTGAAGCAGGAAATAGATACATTCTGCAAAGCATCTAAGCAAGTGGTTAACATTCAAAAATCACATTTCCTAGCTTCACCTAGTACAACACGTCAAGAGAGGGAAGGTTTGAAAGTCATTTTGGGTATTGAGTCATTTATAGATTAATTCGGTATAATTTCAAGTGTGTGAATAATAAAAAAACTGGTTCGTAAACGAATTAAAGTCACCCATCGAAAATGATTTTCATAAAATAAAAATATCCTTATTTAATGATTAAGCAACCTTAGGTGGCTCCCGATCACTAAGTAGCGCACTTCGAGGTGAAAAGGTTGGAACCATTTTCCCGAGGTCCTACAGATATATTGGTAATGATTTTGATGTGGTGTGGTGAAGTGTGGTAGAAATTAAAGAGTGCAGTGCGGTGTGATACTGCATCACAACCTACCACATAAAAGTATAGTGCCTAAATATAAATCCAAGCAATTTATTACAATATTACATATTGTATGGGAAAAAAATGACATTGTCATTGTCAGCTCAATATTATCAAAATTTTAAATTTTCTGATAATACTTCGGTCCATATTAATTATCACATTAATTTAAGTGTAAATGAGGATCAAATAAAGAAAAAACAAATAAAAAGAAATTGAAACCCATTGGGCCAGTACCCCAATAACCCAATTTCAGTTCGTTGTAGGGTAAGTGTCATTTATATCTACAAGCTACAATTGCGATGGTTTTTTTGCTCGAATGTGGGTCAATACTTTGGCTGCATGTTGATTATGTATGTGTCATACGTTAATTTTATCTATTGACTAAACCTTGTTGAGTAAAATCCCGATTCATTTGATCTTGATTGCATGATAGATTTCGACTTCTTGGTCCTTCTGAGTATCTTTGTTTAATTTACCGGTGGGGTGATTTTGAATTTGCTTGGTTGTTGACTTGTGTTAAGTGTTTTTCAATAGCTGAAGAACAACAAAGTCGTAGTACATATAACTGTAAGTGTTGGTGACTACGAATCTTGACTCATATGACAAAATGACTAAAAAAGTCCTTTCAAAAATAAAAAAAACTGTAGAAATATAGAAAAATTATTAACTTAATTCTGCTTATATTAATCAAAGCTAAACAAATTTTTACAACAAGTAATCCTATTTGTCAAGGTACAAATCTTTACAAAATCTAATGTTGACTTTTCCAACTACCATGGTAGAAAAGTGCAATTCAAATAGGCACATTATTTTTGCAATATGGAGGGAGAAGAAGCTTACAGGATAAATGGGACCAACATGATTGTAACAACCCGCCCTAAACCATTATTATTTAAATCTCTTAATCGTATTAATTAACAAATTTGGGCCTAAAATTTCTTTTTATTTTATTTTAATTTTATCCAGTGTGTGTTCTGCAGGACTTGAACAGTGCAACGATCATCCATGGTTCAGTTTAATTTTCTTGTATCGAGAAATCTCTACCGATTAAATTTTTATGATGTTTTCCGATCGTATCTGAATTCTTTTACTGAGACGATATTTCGGGTCCTCCATTATCCGATTAATTTTAAGGTGATAATTATGAGGAATTTTATGGAGATGTTGGATATATTTATTTGGGGTTTTCGATAATATTTTTTACGGTTTAAGAAATTTCGGTAATTTGGGAAATTGTGGAGATTTAAGTATAAGAGGGGAAGATTAAAATTGATAAAAACTTCCCCACTTTAAGTCATATGGGACGGTTGTCACAGAGAAGAGAGGGGGAAGGGTTTTCCTTTTTGGGCCTTAAGTGTTATAATAGTTATATATATACATGTTTTTAGGTGTAGCTTTCATTTTAATCACATATCACACCCACTCAAACTCCCTCAACTCTTCCTCTTCCACAACCATTCCCACGCCAGACCACAGCCACCTCTGCGCAGCTTCTGCCGCCACCCCCCAGCCACCGTCGAAGCATTTTCCGACCATTTTCCGGCCACCATGCCACACCTCCATCATCATCTTCTCTCATTCCTTCCTCTTTATCAAGAGTAAAGTATTTCCTCTTCTCTCCTCTTGATTTCTTCATGAGAATCATGGGTATACTTTAATTATTTGAAGTTTTTATGCCATTTTCAGAAGTGGAATTCAAGGTTCTAGTGTTTAACAAGGGAAGTGTAAAGAACTCAAACTTCAAAGGAAGGAATTGGGTAAGTAAGTTCAAGTTCTTGTGGTCTTAGTGCTTTTCTAGTGAATTCATTGCAAATAATGGTCATGCATGTGAATTTTATGGACATAGATGAGTAACTTCTGGGTATTTAATTCTGGAAAATAAGGGCTTATGCTTAAGATGTATTTTCGGGATGGAATTAGGGTGAGATTACTTCATATAAATTGCATGCAAGACTAAATTAGGATCATGTGTGAATCTGGTTGCAATCTGGAAATTCAAGCAAGTATAAAGTGATAGTTTAGCCCAGATTTTTACATAAAATGGTAGCCTAAGATGTTAGCTAACACCCGACTTTTGAATTTCGGGATTCCGATATGTATAACCCGAGTTATGGTCAGATTTGTAAAACGGGGCATTGAGATACGTTTTCGGTAGTCAGTGAGAAAATGACTGTTTTTCGGATGGTTAGATATTTCTATGGTTTAAGAGTTGCACATAAAAGTTTTAGAGAACTTTCTGAACTCACCGGAAATGTATAGTATGTGTTCATACGATGTCGGGAGAGTGAGATATGAGGTTTTTATTGAAGGGCTGAAATCTGGGTTCTGCCCAGAACTTTAATCATGTGTTCTGACTTAATGGCTATGGTTCGCCTCCTTAAGATGCTTTACTCAATTTATGGTCAACATAAGACTTGAAGTATATTCTGTAAGCTTTCCGAATTGGGGTTTTAGGCCTTCATTGAACATCGGGAGTGAGATTTATGAGTCTCCGATTGTTGGTTGGTAATCTAAGTTACCCCAGAAAATGTTATGTGACTACCCATCTTTATGGCAAAAAATCCGACTTGTTCCCATGATCAAATCAGTGGGTGGTCTAAATAAAAATTGTAGTATGAGCTTTCCATAAAGTCCTCTTATGTGACGTTTCGATAAGTATAGAGAGAATTATGAGCTTTTATGCGAAGGGCAAAAATCTGAATTTTTCGGAAAGTGTACTTGGGGCTACCGATGTTTTAGGCTGAGATTTGACCAGTTCCCATGTCCAAATCAACTCGGATTAAAACGAATGTTAAAGTATGTGTCACGGGCTTTTCATAGACAACTTATACGTCCCGAACCGATAAGTGGAGTTCGAGATATGTTTTTCCGAATAATTGAGGTTTAAATGGTTATATCTTTTGGGCGACTTGTAAAGATAATAGTATTTACCATCCTTAGCCATGCTTCTAGTCTTTATGGTCAACTTCAAAGTTGAGGTGTATGTTCTAAGCTTCCCGAAAAGTTCTTTTATGCCTTGGTCGGATATCCAAAGAATAGAATAGGGCCTTAGGAATACGCCTTAAGGAGCGAGTTCATTACTAATGTTTATAGGAATTTTCCCAAGTTATTACTTCATGGTTCTACCTAGCTTAGGTCCTAATTCATGGCCTTTATCCTTTTTAAGTTCCCTCAAGAGGTCATTGCACCACCGTTTAAGTCCCTGCTCGTGTCGGACGTGTTTCAAGTTTTCAGGTACGCAAATTGTCTAATCCTTCATTTTAACTCCAATATCTATTATTTATATTTCAAGTCATGACTAATGATCTATGTTTCATGTTTTAAATGGTCCCGCCCCATTTATTCTAGCTAGTCACGTGAAGTGCTCGCCCCATTTTTTAGATGCTCCTGATCAGAGTGTCCTAATGACATGGCCAGTGTCGACTGTTTATCAGTTACCCAATCCAAACTTAGATCGGTTTGGGCATGCGCGTGTGTGAAGTCCTTAGCACTGATCGTAAGGGATACCACTCAATTATCTATCGCAAGATACATTTATTCTACTTATATATGTATATATATTCAACAAGTTATTTCATTTCCCCTTTCCCGTTTTCGAAAAGTTTTAACGGGCCATCAAGAAAGTTTGTTGTGAAATGCATTTTACTTATTAGAGGTTTGTGTACTGAGTGTTTCCCCCACTCATTTGCGAATGTTCTAATGTTTTGTTTTAGGCGGCCCGATCACTCAAGTTAAGCGAGATCAAGTGGAGTGATTCTCCTAGTCAAGTAAAGGAGGTAGTGATGCTCTTCGGAGTGGATTTCAATGGGTGATATGGATTCTAGGAACCAAGTATTGTAATTGATGTATAAGTGTATGAGTGTTTAGTTGCTATCCAACTTTATGTTTGTATGGTGGTTTGTGTAATTGCGATCTTGGAGTTTGAGTTGTTGTTGTTGTCTAGTGGTTGCCTCGTCCGTTGTTGGACGGCGGTAATACCCCTAATCCTTGAGTTTTCCGCTGAACTAATCACGGGTTCGCGAGCGATTAGTGAGTAACCTCATGATTATGGATTTGGGGCGTTACAATGAGTACCTGACATTGTAAGATAGTAGGTGGTTCAACACCATTAAGATCTGTCAACTGAATAAGTGTAACAAAATTATATCATGATGAAATGATATCAATTAACAGTTTTTTTAATAATTATAGGGAATAAACCAAAGAATTTATTCAATAAATAAGATGACATGCACACAGCCATATAATGACATTGTCATCTACACCAGTAGCCTAAGTGTATTCCAATAATCAACCTACAAAAGTACCCATATTGATGTGGACTTTATTTAGCTCCCAAATTCCAACTGAATTCTTCCTCTTGATTCCTCTGATCTTGCTTTTTGTTTGCATCTCTATTCGTTGCAATTTGCAACCATTTCTTTATACAAAAAAAGCTCTGATCCATGTTCAATTCCTTTTCTGCATCCTATTATTGCCTTGTCTAGTGTTTAAGCTCATCCCCTCCGTCGTGATATAATATCAACTAAATTGTTATGTTTCCTAAGTTGAATACAGATATCTATAAAGGTATCAAAATAAATGTTAGATATGACGATATGAACAATTATCCTTTCCGATGGTGAATCCGGTTAGTTCTTCTACAGTTTCAAAAGTTTCAGAAACAGATGCCACTGAAGAAAAAGATCGATATGTTGTGACTAAGATACGAAGAAGGGAGTAATAATGATATTTCCTCTTTGAATCACAAAGTTGTTGATGTTGCTGAAGTGGAGTCTGAATGTGTCAAGCCAATGGATGACAGTGAAGAAAAAGATAAATAAAAGCTAGATATGAACTATGAAGGAATCAACCATTACCTTCTTCTTTGATTGTGAGAAGCTATTAGAATTCCAGAAGTTAGAATCTAATTGTTTGAGACGAAAATAAACGACAATGCTAACTGAATTACTCCACTCCATGGTACGGAGTCCTGTAGACGAATCTAAAAGCGGCGGTGATGGGGGTCCTTAAGTAATAAAGGGAGTGGGAGTGAGAGTCGTAGCAGTTTTAGTCCAGCTTAAACTGCCCCTGATTTTTAAGGATAATATAACATAGAATGGTAACTGTCTAACTTATTTGAAACTACGTTGAAAGGATAATATGTGGAATTGAGCAGTTTTATTTTATTTCTCAACCACTTTGAGGAGATAATTGTTTTCTTACTTTTTATTAGTTGTGAATTTAACCGTTGAAATTAAATCATTAAGAAAGATCAAGGATCGTTATCTCTAAGCTCACATGATTAGTTTTGATAGGATATTATATTATAATTGTTAATTAAGATTAGTTAGAAGATTAGTTTTGGCAAGATATTATATTATATTATATTATATTATATTATATTATATTATATTATATTATATTATATTACAGAAATATTTACCGATTGAAGGATATGAGAAGTTATTTCCGTAAATTAAGGAGGTAGTTAACCATCTTATTTTTTAAAAAAAAATTAAGATTTTTTATATTTTAAATTGAAAATTGGCTGCTAGATTTTAGGAAAGGCTGTTATATTGGTTGTTAGATTTTAGTTGTAAATGATAAATTTTAAATTTTAAATAACTAATTTTTCAAATGAAAGGTCGAGATAAAATCAACACAAAAGATTGATGGTTATTATTGTCTAATGCATGAGATTTTAGGGATGGGGGAGGGAAAGCATTTGAGGCACCCCATTCATATTTATAATATATATAGATGGGTTTTTGGCCTCAAATAATACGTACTGAGGGGCTTGTGACCGAAAATAATTCAAAGTGACTTTTAGACCACTGGCAGTCTGTACTTTTTCAATATTTTCTCCTAGCATTCCAGATTAGTTTTCCGGTAGGAAATCAGCGTGGCCACCGGAGCACGTGGTCCGTTAATGAAAAGCATGCCAAGTCAGATTTTAGTATTTGTTTATGATTTTTTTTAAAAGCTAGTGAAGGTTTTTTTAATTCCATGTCATAACTCATAACCGTTGTTTTGTTTAGGCTTATGTGCGGTGGTCGACGATGCAGCGAGGCGTGAGCGGGGCGGCAAGGTAGAGGTGGTGCGAGTGTGTGCGAGGAGGGTGGATGTCGGTTGAGCGGCTCGCGATCGTGGTCCATGTGAGGAGAGACGGTGAGGCGGTTATGGCGCACAACAACAATGGATCTGGCGAGGTTGCGGTGGTGGCGGCAACGCACAAGGTGGGACGTCGATCGCGTCGGCATTGTGGGTCGCGAAGGCGTCACGAATGGTGGCGGTGGTGGCGTCGCGCGTGCCATTGGAATGGGGTGGTGGAGGCTGCGATGCGGCGGCCATGGTGGTGAGAGTGAGGGAGTTTTCAGGGCGGATGGAGGGTTGAGCAATGACGTTGTTGGGCGGTGGTGTGGGATGTGGGTAAGGGGAGATTCGAGAGGGAGTTAAGGTTGAGGGAAGAGTAAGAGAAATGAGAGAAGGGGGTAATTGGCGTTGAAATTTTTTATAATTAAAAAAAACCTTCACTGGCTTTTAAAAAAAATCAGAAACAAATACTAAAATCTGACTGGGCATGCTTTTCATTAAAGGACCACGTGCTCCGGTGGCCACGTCAGATTTCCGGCGCTGGAAATCTAATCTGGATTGCTAGGAGAAAATATTGAAAAAGTACAAACTGCCAGTGGTCTAAAAGTCACTTTGAATTATTTTCGGTCACAAGCCCCTCAGTACGTATTATTTGAGACCAAAAACCCTATATAGATTAGTTACAATGGAGTTTGAGTTAGTATTCAATTAGTCTCTAAACCCTATTAATACCTAAGTCCAACACCCTCTTTTAGGGATCAGATGGCAGTGGGTCCTGGACACGGTCTGGACCCTGCCCATTAACACGGGTTTGGGTCCAAAAATTTTGGACTCAGTGGGTCTGAGGCGGGTCCGGGTCTGGAAAAAAAGGTTGCGGGTCCGGGTCCAAGCACGGACCCGACCAGTGGACCCATTAAAATATAAACATATATAATTTTTTTCCATTGAAAAAATAAAAACCCAAGTACTACACTACTACTCATCTACTGCCTAGCGCCTGCTAGGTGTCTTGGGAGTATTGGGCCTGTTGCAACACTCGACTTCACCCTAGCTGGGACCGAGATCAACAACCAATCTCCCAACGATCCTTGTCGTCTCTAACACTGTAGTAAGTCTCTGAACCCAGTCAATTAATAATGGTGGTACAATCTGTAGAATAGAGGCTATGTGTATTTTATTTGTGAATTGTGAGCTAGCTATCCTTCTTAAAACGATAAGAGCATAAGGTAAAATATTTTTATTTTTTTTTAAAACAACAAATATTCAATTTAATTAATCAATCTGCATTCAAGAGGCACCCAGAATGAAAAGGACTTTCAATAGTAAAACATAAGGTAAAATATTTATGAAAAGGCAACCTGTGTCTACTAGGGATATGCCTCATACTCTCATTATTAGGTAGTAGCATTAATTGTTGATTAGTAAAATATTGAAGCATTTGTGAGATTTACTTAATAATAGTGTATATTAGAGATTTTAGTAGAGTTAATCAATAAAGAAAATAATACGGTTGGTGCAGTATTAGAGGCTCAGTACCCAGAGTCCAATAACAAGGAAGTATATAACTGTTTGGTATTAATAATTTTATCAAGCCTTTAGAACAAGCTCGACTAGCGCAGAGGAGGTCAAACGAGCGGTGTTCAGCTAGGGGCTCTTAAAGCCTCAGGGCCGGATGGCACACCGACTGTTTTTTTTTTTTTTTTACCACTAGCAGTGGGCTGTTGTGGGCTAGGAAGTTACTCAGGTGTGTTGAACATGCTGGAGACTGGGAATATTCTGAAGGAGATCAATAATACCTTCATTACCCTCATCCCCAAGAAAACCACACCAGAAACAATGACGGATTTTCGACCAATCAGTTTGAGCAATGTTTTTTACAAAATTCTCTGAAATGCATCGTGAACAGGTTGAAGGATGTGATGCAGAGAATTATAGATCCAAACCAGCACGCCTTTGTTCCAAGGTAGTTAATCTCGGATAGTTGCCTTATTGCTCATGAAATCCTTCATACAATCCGGACCAAAAAGTCAAGGAAGAAGCTAGCGACAATCAAGGTTGACATGAATAAAGCCTATGACCGAGTGGATTGGCTCTTCATGAGGAAAGTTCTGGAAGTGGTTGGCTTTCCAGCAAAGTGGGTGCATCTCATAATGAACTGTGTTACAACGGTTCAATATTCAGTCCTAATCAATGGATCCCCCACTTCGGTGTTCAAACCTGCAGCGGGTCTAAGGCAAGGTGATCCTTTATCCCCTTACCTGTTCATTCTGTGCTTGGATGTATTGGCGAGCAATTTACGAACTTCTTAAGAAGACGGGTTAATAAGAGGGATTAAAGTGGCATGTCAAGCTCTTGAGATCACCCATCTTTTCTTTGCTGATGATTCTCTTTTCTTCACAGAAGCAACTGGGAGGCTTGTCTCAAGTTGAAGCAGGAAATAGATACATTCTGCAAAGCATCTAGGCAAGTGGTTAACATTCAAAAATCACATTTCCTAGCTTCACCTAGTTCAACAAGTCAAGAGAGGGAAGGTTTGAAAGTCATTTTTAGGTATGAGGATGTGGAAATCTTTGATAAGTATCTTGGAGTCCCCCAAACGATTAAGAGAAATAAGACATCACAATTGGGTTTCTTGCTGGACAACATAGAAATGTAGCTGCAAGGTTGGAAAGCTTCTCTCCTTTCACCAGGGGGATGGCTAGTACTTATCAATGCGGTGCTAACTGCCCTGAACCAACACTTCATGTCAATCTACAAGGTTCTGGC
The DNA here is from genome assembly GCA_029582165.1 of Portulaca oleracea. Taxonomy (NCBI): domain Eukaryota; kingdom Viridiplantae; phylum Streptophyta; class Magnoliopsida; order Caryophyllales; family Portulacaceae; genus Portulaca; species Portulaca oleracea. Next base: position 3,325,238 of record CM055878.1, on the reverse strand, counting down.
TGAAATCACAAGAAAGATTGACCAGTTAATTGTGAATTTTTTCTGGTGGACTAATGGAGGGAATTTTGGGTGCACTGGAAAGCGAAGGAGTGGATACGTGCACCTAAAGGAATGGGCGGTTTGGGAGTTAGGAGTGCGGAATTGCTTAACGATGCCCTTCTCATGAAGCAGGCTTTGCGACTACACACCAGAAACAAGACTCCCTACTGGCGAAATTGTACCGAGCAAAGTACTCTGTTTCTTCTCCAATTGGGGTTATTGGTAGATGTCAGGTCAATGCGTCTTGGGGCTGGAGGGGGATGTCTAATGCCGTGGTAAAATTAAGGGATGGTCTTGGGCGAAAGATTACTAGTGGTGAATCAATGGTTATTGGGAGAGATCGCTGGACTTTCAACCCTCTCTAGTGGAGAAGTGAGGAATTACAAAGGCAATGGGAGATGGACCCAGTACAGAAGCTGATGATTCAAAATCAGGCAAAGTGGGATCCTTTTTTTTATTACTACTTTATTTTCGAGGGATACAGCAAAACAAATCTTGGGAATCCCTATCAGAATTCAAGAAGGAGGGGATATTACTGACTGGCGGGGTAAGGGAGAGGACGACTAAAGTGTGAAAGTTGGCTATTGGTGGGAATGGGAGAAAGCAAATCAAGAATGGGTGCAGAAGACTTGGCATGATGAAGGAAAACTTTGGAAGATTATGTGGGCTCTCGAGATTTCAACGAACTGGAAGATCCACTTTTAGAAGATCTTCCATAATGCACTTCCCACATAGGGGAGAAGAACTTGGATACAACATGAGAATGAGAACCACTGCTACTTTTGTGGGGGCTCAATAGAGACGGTGGACCATCTGTTTAAATCCTGCGTTTTTGCTAACGTTCTTTCGTTTGCAGGTGTTCTCGGCATTAAGGATGCGGCGGACACAACCATTCCAATCTCCAGGTGGTTGGCCAATTGGCTTAAATATCTTGTAAAATTAGACAATTCTGGAGATGGAAGAATTAATACATTCATGGCGACCCTGTGGATTATATGGATTTCAAGGAATCAATTGGTCTTTCAGTGGAAACGGATCTCCCCAATTGAAGCATTAGATCTTATACAGCAGGAGGTCTGGATGGTTGCTAGTGCTAAGCGATTGTGGAACAATAAGGATGATTTTGTGCAAGCTCAAGGTCAGGCGTAGGTGGACTCTTTGGTTTGGCAGAAAGAGCAAGCGGATGACAACCATGTTGTGTATTTGTGCGACGGCGCCTGGTCTAAGGATACTCTACATGCTGGGTTTGCCTGGGTGTTAAGACGAGTCCGGCGTGGATCAGATGGAGAGCTACCCTTGTTATGGATCTTCAGCCTTACAAGTTGAGTTACTGGCTTTGGAGCAAGCAATGCAACATGGTTACGACACGGGGATACGGAAGGCGGAATTCTACACGGATTTGGCTATATTAGTTAAGTTATTCCAAGGGAAGACCAAAATTCCAAGGGATTGCAGATCTCTATTTTCCAGTTGTAGTCGTCTATCTGATGCTTTTGATTTTTTTCAAATCAAGAAGGTAGATCGCAGTATGGTGAAGGAGGCACATAACCTAGCTACTGCAGTCTGCAGCTAGGAAAGTGGCCACTTCAAGATCGCAGTATGCTAATGGGACGCAAGTCCAATACTGTTCAGGGTACCACTTCAAGATAATTAATGAGCAATTGTTTTATTGTTTACGAAATAAAATGAATTGAACTTACCAAAGTGCATGTTTTACTGTATAGTGTCATGCTATATTAGACCCTTTGGCTTACTCTTTTATGTTTTCCATTTTCAGGGCGTTCAGGAAAGGATTCAATCTAAGCGAAAGAGGTCACATTTAGTACTATTAGGCCCACTAACATTGTCTTTTGATTCCATTGTTATTAGTATTGGCTCTATAAAACAATCATACTTCTTTTAATAATATTTAGGATCGATTATTTCTTTTGCTTTATTATTGCTAATTAATTATTGTCAATGATAATGAGCTTTGTGTCCCCCTTTTAGGAGGCACGACGTAGCGCCTCAAATCTTAAGATTCCACTAATTAAAGATAAAAGGATAAAATAAATATTATATGTAATACTCCGAAAAGTTGGGGCGTTATAGAGGTCTAGATGGAAAAGGCTTGATGATGATTATGAAGGCTTAAATGTTGTTTATGGATGCAAAGGTGTGAGGACAATATGAAGGCTTGGGGCATAAGGCTTGAGAACAATTTGAAAGGTTTATGAGGGCATTTCAATGTACGTGAATGCGAGCTCCGTCTTTGGTTTCTCATCCTCCTTTTTTTTCCTTTTTTCTTCTTTTTTTTTTTTTGTTGGTATGCTTCAAGATGTAGACGACCCAAATAGGGTTTACTCTCCCAACATAAGTTTTTCCATACTCAAACAAAGTGTTTAATGGATAAGAGTGTCGTACCACTTATGGCAAGCTATGTTGGTGGACCAACTAGGAACTTTCTTTTTTTACCTCCTTTTTTTTCTACTTTCTTCTTCATGAGGTTGACTCCTGTGCATCTTTCTAATGATATAAGTCACAACACACCACTTGGCTTCGGGGTAAATAGAGAGTGATCATGAGGAGAATGGTCGGGTTAGTGAAGGATAAGGGTTTTCAAACAGTTACGGTAATGGGTGATGCAAAGATGGATGATTTAATGAGGACAGTAACATGTAGGGACAAATGTTTTAGACGAATAGAAAGTTAATAAGTGATACAGATGATGACATGGGTGAAGAGGTGGTAAGCCCCAATCCTAGGAACATTTTATTCAAGCTTCAGGTCTCGGAGCATAGAGATGTCCACTTTCAAGAGGCTGGTGGTTTTGGTCTTCTCTCCTTTTGCCCATCCTACTTGATGAATGCATACTGACTTCTCTCTTTTTTTATATTTTTGTCTCTTTTCTTTAATTTTTATTTTTAACCTTGGATTCGTAGGATGACAAATGTGATGAATGGAAGGGTATGTGAGAGTGACGATAGATGAATGTGTCAGACTTGGGTTTTAAGGCTGAAGAATGTGTAAACGAGCTTTTCAACTCAAGTTTAATGGGAAAATTTTGTATTTTAGATAGATTAAATAATTGATAGTTATTTTATTACAACGTTGATTTATTAAATCCTTTATATTTGGATATTTATATACTTGATTATAATTTATATTTGGTGTTGAATTGGGTTTTTTAGAATTTTTTTATGAACTTTAATTTTTTTTCTATTTTTTTCATATAGTAATTGATTTTCATAGCATGAAATATGATTTAATTATGTTCTTCCACCCACTTCAATTTATTAAAACATTCATAAATTAATTAAAAAGATATTTTAGTAAATATGTATTTATTCTCAATCCCCCTCCCACTTATTACCAATTTCAATTACCATCTATACTATCTATTAAAGATTTGTATTCTTGACTTGCATTACCGTGATTTGCGGAATGTTGACTTCACAAATATAACTGACGTTGGCCTTCTGCGGCCCTGTAACCATCAAACACAGCAATTTTCACATATGGCCCGATCGAATTACTGGACATCCCTATAACTTCCCCTTATAACCTTTAGGCCCAATCAAATTATCCATGATGGTTCTATTTTTACTTGGATCATTGCATGATATTAAATTTACCTTTTCCCCCCTTTGGTACTTTTCTTCCATCTACCTCAATTCACTATCATTGTACCCTACATAATTCAATATATTTATATACCTTATCCCCTTATTCATTCTTGGACTACACAACCAGAACAAATGATATAGGATTAGCTTTTAATGGAGCTTTATTAATTGTCATGCCTTACTATATTATTGTTCATTGAATTTGAAAATGATGCAATTAAACTTTGACTATAATTTTTTAATCATATAATAATTCATGACATGAAATTAATATCAATAGATTTATAATAAAAATTAATATTAAAAAATTATAAAACTAGAATTATTTAACAAATAAAATATTATGTGATAAATTGAGTAAAGATGGACCTTCAAAAGCATGAGAGTCAATTATTTTTTGATGGAGGGAGTATTTACATTTCGCTTATACATACACTTTTGTCCCCATTACTTAATCCGTACACCCTTTTTTTTTAATTATAAGAAATCTAGAATGTGTTGGCTATATTAAAAAAATTTACAAATGACACTCTAACTTAATGAATCGCATCTGTGTTGGTATGGAAGTCAATTATTTTTGGTAGGAATGAGTATTTACTTTATACGTACACTTTTATCCCTCATTGCTTAATTTGTACACCCATTTTCCACTTTTTTCAATTATAAGAAGTCTATAATGTATTGCCAATACCCTATTTGACGGATAACACATATAGGAGGGAGCATTGTTTTGGCTAAGCTTGAAGGCAATTAAAAAGGACTAAAAGAACAAATTATTTGTCATTCGACATGTATGAAATATAGAACCTGGAACGTGTCGAACCTAGAACCTATCCAATAGGTTATGGCTTATACATGGAACATGTCAATGTGCTTAGTACCAATGAGCTTGCATCATATTTTGATTACTAAACATGTGGTATCGATATCATGTCAGTTTTCTGCGACAAGAATTTCACGTTGGCTTTAGTCTGGAAAAATATGGTAAAGCTTCAACTTATTGGTGGTCAAAAAGTCAATTTGGAATATTTTCAACCATAAACCCCATAGTATAGATTATTTATCTCCATAAACACTTTTTTATATCACCGTGATGTATTATCAACATCATATCAAGCAACACTTAAGTATTTTTTAATTGACCACGGCGCAACGCGCGGGTATTTGCTAGTATAACAAATAACAAAGTAGGGAATTCATAAAATATTTGAATTCTCATTCTCATTCCCGTTAATTCCCATTCTCATTGCATACCAAACGCGCCCTTAAAAAAATCATAACAATTGTTCGGATTCTCAAAAAAATAATTTAAAAATTCTTTTAGTTGATACACTTCATTAACTTTCTAGGGGTAGGAATGAAAGAAACAAAAACAATATATGGCAAGAATGAAAAATAAAATGAATGTGGAGGTGGATTTGGTACCAGTACAATCTATTTTTTTTTTTTTGGACCATCAGAATTCAAAATGAAAATAGGGATGATTGCTATATAATTTGTGAAATTAAAGATTATTAAAATTATATTTCATATATATATATATATATATATATATATATATATATGGAAATTGGATTCTAATAATCCCTACTTTTGCAAATTGGATGATCGTGGTCCCTACTTTTACTTTGTATTCTGGTGGTCCAAAAAAAAATGGATTGTAGTGGGACATTTTCGAGAGTATACCCTAAATGTCATAAATTTTGTGTTGCATTTGATTCAGAACTTAGTATAACACTTTACCAAGATTTTTAATGAATTTACAGTATTTCTCTCAATTTTTTTGATTTTTTTTACTATTTTTTACGATTTTTTCACTTTTATTATTTTTAAAAAATCATAATAATTACTCGAATTCTCAAAAAAATAATTTAAAAAATGGTTTAGAAACTACAATTCATTAGCTTTCTAGGGGCAGAAACGAAGAAGAAAAAACAATATAGGGTAGGAATGAAAAAAATAAGAAGAATTTGAAGGTGGATTTGGTACCATTACAATCTAATTTTATTTTTTTTTTGGACCACCAGAATACAAAGTGAAAGTATGGACTACCATCATCCAATTTGCAAAACATGAGATTATTAGAATCCAATTTTCATATATATATATATATATATATATATATATATATATATATATATATATATATATTCTTAAATACAATTTCATTAGTCTTGTTAAGATAAAACGTGAAAAATTAACGGTCAAAATGTTGCATCGAAGACCGTAAAAAAGTAAACTGGACAAATTAATTCGAACGGATGGAGTATATATATATATATATATATATATATATATATATATATATATATATATATATATATATATATATATGAAAATTGGATTATAATAATCCCATATTTTGCAAATAGGATGGCGAGAATCCCTACTTTCACTTTGTATTCTGGTGGTCCGAAAAAAATAAAATTGAATTGTAGTGGGACATTTTTGAGAGTATACCCTAAATATCATAGATTTTGTGTTGCATTTGATTCAAAACTTAGTATAACACTTTACCATGATTTTTAATGAATTTATGGCGTTACTCCCAATTTTTTTTCAATTTTTTTACTATTTTCTACAATTTTTTCACTTTTATTATTTTTAAAAAAATCATAATAATTACTCGGAGTCTCAAAAAAATAATTTAAAAATGTTTTAGAAACGAAAATTCATTAACTTTCTAGGGGGCAGGAACGAAAAAAAAAAACAATATAGGGTAGGAATGAAAAAAATAAGAAGAATGTGGAGGTGGATTTAGTACCACTACAATTCAATTTTTTTTTGGACCATCAGAATATGAAAGTAGGGATTATCGCTATCTAATTTGCAAAACATAGGATTATTATAATCCAATTTTCCTATATATATATATATATATATATATATATATATATATATATATATATATATATGAAAAGTCACAAGAATACGGGTGTAAAATGTTTCAGTTCCATAAGTTCTTGATTTCCTTGAAAGAGCCTCTTCAGAAGTTACATAAGGATAAGTATTTTGATATTCATGAGCAAGTGAACAAATGTAGGGAGGAGTTAGAGTCTTTACAGGTGGCTGTTATTAATGATAAGTTCAATGATGAGTTGATTCTTCAGGAGAAGGAGAACACATGTGTTTATCTTAGACTTTTGTCTTCAGCTCAACAGATTATTAAACAACAAAGCCATTTGGAGTGGTTGAATTTTGGTGATTGTCCCTCAAGGGTGTTCTTTGCTAAGATGAGGAAGAGGCAGAATATGAACTATGTTTTCTCTTTATCCAATGTGAATGGGGAATGCATTTCTGGTTTTGATAATATTGCAAAGGAAGTTTTAAAGTATTATCAAGGTCTTCTGGGAAAATAGAATTATGAGAGAAGACCTTTGAATTGTGATATTATTCAGAAAGGGGCTTTACTCAGTATGAAAGTCAGCTCCAGCTAATCAAACCTTTTACTCAGGTTGAGGTACGTGATGTTGTTTTCTCAATTCCTATGTCTAAAGCTCCTGGTCCAGATGGTTTTAGCAGTTCTTTTTATCAAGATAATTGGGAAATGATTGGTTGATTGTTCTATGATGTTGTATTTGAATGCTTGGATAATGGGGTGATGTTGTCTGGTATCAATGAAACGATTGTTCTCTTATCCCCAAGAAACTCAATCCTGAAAGTCCGGCTGATTTTAGGCCAATCTCATGTTGTAATGTGAGCTATAAATGTATTTCCAAGCTGCTGTGTAGCAGGTTGAGGAAAGTTCTCCTTGATGTGATTAATTAATGCCAAGGTGCTTTTGTACCGGAGAGGGAAATTGTGTATAATATTTTGTTGTGTCAAGAGGTTGCAAAAGGGTATTCTAGGCAGAACTTTTCCCCAAGATGCATCATGAAAATTGATCTAAAAAAGGCCTACGACTCGGTGTATTGGGAGTGTATTGAGGAAGCTTTAAGGGCTCTTAAATTCCCTACTAAATTCATACACTAAATTATGATGTGTGTGACTTCCTCTTCCTATTCCATTAATCTTAATGGTCAGAAGCATGGTTTTTTTTTAAGGGTGGAAGGGGTTTGAGACAAGGTGATCCGTTATCTCCATTGTTATTTGTGATAATTATGGAATATCTTTCGAGATTATTGGATGATCTGAAGTTTGAAAAGGATTTTCAGTATCACCCTGGTTGTAAGGATCTCCATATGAATCACTTGATGTTTGCTGATGATTTGGTCATTTTCTGCACTGCCAATAATAATTCTGTCAAGCACATTGACAATATCCTGAAACACTTTGAGGAGTGTACTGCTCTTGGTGCAAACCTAACAAAATCACAGGTGGTTGTTGCGGTTGCAATAATAATCAAACCCAGGAGCTATAGGATATTTTGGGTTTTGCAAAAGGTAGCTTCCCTTTCAAGTACTTAGGAGTGCCTATAACTTCTAGAAGACTTGGGAAGTTTGATTGCTTAATTCTTATGGAGAAGATTACAGAGAAAATCAAAATGTGGGCTTCTAAGCATCTTTCTTATGCAGCTAGAGTTCAACTGGTTAATTTTGTATTATTAAGCGTTTTCATCTTCTGAGCAAATATTTTTTTACTGCCTGTTAATGTAATTCAACAGATTGTTAAGATCTGCAGGAGCTTTGTTTGGTCAGGTGATAGTAATGCAAGCAGAATCCCTTTGGTGGAATGGAATATGTTATGCTCTCCTAAAAAACTTTGTGGAGTTGGTTTGAGAAACCCGAGGTTATGCTACCATTGGCAAGTTAGTCTGGAACATTGCCAAGAAGAAGGATAACTTGTGGGTAAGGTGGATTCATGCTAGATATATTAAAACACAAAATTGGTGGCAATACTCCCCGGCTATCACAAGTACTTGGTATTGGAAGAAATTTGTAAAGTCAAGGAGAAGATTAAGTTTGGGGATGCAAATAATTGGGAATGGAAAGGTGATCAACAGAGTAAATTCTCAGTTAAAGAGTGCTATATGTGGTTCTTTTCTGAGCAGGAAAAATGACCTTATTCCCATATAATCTGGAATGAGATTTCTCCTCTACGTCACATATTTCTGGCTTGGGTTTTTACTCACTTGAAGTTGCCTGTTGCAACCAGGCTAGCAGGGCATGGGAGCAATGTTTCTACTGTTTGTTGCTTATGTAATAAAGAAGAGGAGACTATTGATCATCTGTTTACAAGCTGTACGTTTTCAAAGCAGATCTTGGCCCATTTTGGAAGGATGTTGGGTATTAGAAGTGATTTCTCTTCTCTTCTGCAGTGGGCAAGGAATTGGAAAGATATGAAAAGGGGAAGAAGTATCAAAATGGTTGCGGTTGCTGTCTTCACTTCGGCTGTTGCTATGATTTGGGAGTGTAGGAATTATCTGAAATTTCCTACAAAACAGAAGAGATTTACAGAAGAGGAAGCTATTAAGAAGATCAATTCTATCATTCTTAACAAATTGTTAATATTATCAAAAAAGAGTAGAAAGTATATTGGATGTATAGATATCATGCTGAGATAGGTTTGCTTTCTTGTTCTTGGCTTGGGCTATTCGTTTGTTGGGCCTCAGTTTGAGGTTTTTTGAATGAAAGGAGTTGTTCTTACCATATATATATATATATATATATATATATATATATATATATATATATATATATATATATATATATATAATAATCCTACTTTTACAAATTGAATGATGGTGATCCCTACTTTCACTTTGTATTCTGGTGGTACAAAAAAAAAATAATAATTGGATTTGAGTGGGACGCTGCTGAGTTGAGTGGTGGTGATTCGGTGGTTTTCTGACATGGCACATTGGTCATGTGTTTGACCGGGTTGACTTTAATGTGCCATGTCAGAAAACCACGAAGACACCACCACTCAACTCGGCGGTGTCTCACTACAATTCAATTTTATTTTTTTTACCACCAGAATACAAAGTGAAAGTAGGCACCACCATCATCCAATTTGCAAAAGTAGGGATTATTAGAATCCAATTTTCCTATACATATATATATATATATATATATATATATATATATGGGAATAGATCACATGAGCATAGACCTTATATGAGCATGTGAGCATCAAAACACTTCTAGCGGACATTAAATATTATTTTCATGAACATCAAATATCCAACTTGATGTCAACCATCCATATTTGATGAAAATAATACTTGATGTCCATCAGAAATGCTTTGATGCTCACATGCTCATATAAGACTCATGTTCATGTGATCTATTCCCTACACACACACACACACACACACACACACACACACATATATATATATATATATTCCATCCGTCCGATTAATTTCTCCAGTTTACTTTTTCACGGTCTTCGATGCAACATTTTGACCGTTAATTTTTTACATTTTATCTTAACAAGGCTAATGAAACTGTTCAAGAAAAAATATTTTTCATTAAAAATGTAACGATGGTAATCTTATATAATAATTCAACATATAATTTGATAAATTAACGATCAACATTTAGGGGGTGTTTGACTACCCAGCTTTTTGGGTAGCTTTTAGCTTTTTTGGTAGCTTTTAGCTTTTTGACCAAGGTTAAAAAGCTACTTGAGGTGTTTGGTAAGTAGATTTTTATATTAGCTTTTTGGACCTAAAAAGCTAGTTTTCAAAAAATTACTTGATGAAGCTTTTTGAGGTAGCTTTTCACAAAAAACTACTCTACCAAACGCTTTTCAATCACCAATTTAATCCAAACATTTAAAAATTTAACACTTTAAAATATTTGACTTAATTAGTCATATGTGTATGATTTAATTTGGGAGTGACTGAGTATATGATAGCGTGGAAACCCTACTGGCTACTGCTGTCTGGCTTTGTGGCTCTCCTCTACAGCGCTCTCTAGTCTCTTCTCTATTCTCTCTTCTAGAGCAGAGCAGAGGCATAGCCATACGCCATAACACAACCACCGTTGGTCCACTAAGCGCCACCAGACCCCTGTCGCTGTCTCTTTCTCTAACTAAGTACGTCTCCCTTTACTTTCATTCTTTCGTTTTTAGGGTTTTACACTATTCACTTTTACTTTCTTTTCTTTAGTCTTCTCCCTCTCTATCATTGCTTCACCCTTCCAGTTCTACTATTGTTCCTATTATATTAATCTGCTTTTTATACCCCGGAGTTTATGATCTGCCACTGCCAGCAAGTTTATGATAGTCTCAATTTTATACCGAAAGAGGGGACTGAATTTATCTCTATATAGGTTTCATACAAGTTTCGAATTGAGTTGTAATGGGTAGCGAATTGGCAATTGGGTTTTACACCTTATGGTGTAGTAGTATTGTTTGTTTAAGGCCCCAATTCCATATGTTAAGCCGGGTGATTGTTGACTTGGTTTTGGTTATTAGTCTCTTTGGTATGTATGTTGGGTTATTAGTCTTTTTTGGTTGTGTTGCTCCTTTGGTTGGCTTTGTGCTAGGTTCAGTTTGAAAGGTTGCATTTCCTGAGTAAATACCATCAATGCAACCAAAGACTGATTTGCACATGGGTTTTGATCAGTTGGGCTGTTTTAACTTTTCGTTTTTGAGGTTTCTTCATGTGGCATTGAATGTTGGACCTGATCAACATTTCTTCTGTTGTTCAAATGCTTGATTTTAGAATGTGGATTGCATCTTAGTTTCGCATTTTAATCAACATATTTGGGAGAGCAGACTTGCATCTCAGTCTGGGTTTGCGTGTTCTTTGTGGGACTGGACAGATGTTGTGTGGTAATTTTTGAATTGGTGTTAGTGGAAGTGTGAACTGGTTGTTACCTAAAGCTAGGTTTGGTTCTTTGATAAAGTGGCAATTGCTTATGGTATTTTTTCGAATTATGCTTACTTCACTGGCCCAAAAGGCCAAAATGCAAAAAACCTGAAACAGCAATTTTAGCAGCTGGCCAGCAGAACAAAAGGCCACTGCTCACTGCCCCATCAACCAGTCAGTTCTAAACGGTCGCTCTTTGGTTGGTCTGACCATAGTTACCAGGGACAGGGGACGAAGCATGGTTCATCGTCCCAGTTCAGGGACGCGTCCCAATTCAATAACCATGTTGACCCCGATTTCAAGGCAAGCAATGGAGCCATGGAAGAGAGAGATGTCTTTAGTAGCGCCGGCGAAGTTAGATTTCTTTGCCGTTAGATTTTGCTACCATTGACAATGGAGACCTGATTTGGCATTGGGGAAGCAGAGTAAAAATGAAATAAAGTTTAAAATTAATTAGTTACATTTTCCGGTGTTTTATTATTTTTTTAATAAAGTCTTATCATCCCATAATTGTATCATGTATCCTACATTGTACCATTTCATACTTGATTCACTATGGGTTTCGTCGCCCGTCCCAGTTCCCGTTCCAAGTACCATATCGAATCCCGTCCTTAGTAACTATGCGAAGTCGGTCCAGTCTTGGATCGATTCCACTTGGGTTCTGTCATCAATCCTAAAAATACTACGTTCGATCTTTGATCTTTGGTTGGTTCTGTTGGGCTGGTCCTATCTTGGATTAATTAGCAACCCTAAGCTGAAAGGCGAAAGCAATTGGAGTTTAGGGTTTTCCTTTCATATTTTAGCTACCATCTTTAGTGTTTTTGTATCATCTCCCTAATCTCTATTTCTCTCAGATTTCACGAGTAGGGTTCTAAGGAAGATGAGGAAATTGAAGTTTCATGAGAAGAAGCTTTTGAAGAAAGTAAACTTACTGGAATGGAAGAGAGAAGGTGGTCATAGAGAAGCCAGCGTTATGCAACGCTACCATGTCACCGGTCGGGATGATTACAAAAGGTTTGTAATTTTTCATGATTTGTTGTTTATCTCAAATGTTTGATAGGTTTTGTTTCTTATTGCTTTTAGGATAATCTTGTTTGATTTTGGCGTTCGAATTAAACAGGTACAATAGCATGTGTAGAATGGTGCAGAAATTGGTTAATATTTTGAAGCAGATGGATCCTAGAGATCCTTTTCGAATTGAGATGACAGACAATCTATTGGATAAGCTGTAAGAGTCAATTTCTTTTCTTTGTATTGGGTTTGAATTTTCTTTGTATTTTGACGTTGTGTCTGTGAATTGGTGCGCGGGTAAGTTAGATTATATTAAAAATAAAAATCTGGACTTGGTTCGTATGGCATTGTTCTTGATTCATTTTGGAGCTAGGTCTTTTATTTTAATTTATTTTATTTCTTATTTTGGCAGTATTGATGCAAACATGAATGGCGATTTAAAAATGATCACAATTTTTTGATACAAACCGGGGGGGGGGGGTGGTGCATTTTATTCAATAGCTAACAAATCCATGTTCACAAGAAACTGAATTGTTTCGGGACAAGTCCCTATCAAACATTTTCTCCCCCTGAATCGGATATCTAGCCGAATTGTGTGCAACTGAATTACCCTCCCTACCAAACATGAGTAAATAAGCAACTAGAAAAAACACTAATAAAATTGAAATGTCTTCTAGGATCAAATCAGTTCACTCAGGAAATTCACCTTGTTCTTGTTTTGCCACAGTCGGACTTGGTCATGATATTCGTGTACCCAAATCTTCTTGCAAGTTCCAACCAGAACAGCGCCACCTTCCCCTTTGCAATTTCTACTCTCCAATGGGCTCTAAGGCATCTCACAACAACCACTAAATTCTCCCCATTCTCCCGCTCGTTGACCACCCCGAAACCCATCCACCCCCCCCCCTTCCCACACTGCTATGTCTACATCAACTTTGACCCATCCTGCTCTTGGTGGCAGCCATGCCCTTGGACTTGCCGCATTTCGAACCGCTTGCTGAGACATCGAGTGTGCTTCGATGTTGTTGAACTCCATCAAGTTGAGCTCTCCCACGAATCACCTTAGGTGGGACCATGTTGTTTTGGAAGTTTAACCAAATACTCCAACACATGAACACGATTCTCTAAATATTATCCGGGCTTAGGCGTTCTTTTTGTGTAACATATCATAGTTCACCCAATGAGTTGTGTAGGCCCTGTTAGAGGAACACACCGAAACTTGGCAATGAGACAATGGAACTCATGAATCAAAGAAGCTGGCATTCTCAAGTCATTAGATAAGTTGGAATAGCCTGTGCAACCATCTTGATTAGGATCTTCTTACCTGCCCTTGAGAGTTCTCCTTTCAACCCCCAAGCTTCTTCCACATTCTGTCCCAAATCTCGGCCATCACCGATTTCGTGAGCTCAATATTCATGTTTGCAATTATAAACCTGATGATCTTGGCAAGTGCCTTGTTCGTGTTATGAGCTCACTCGCTTTCAGAAAGTCTCATAGGAAGTCACAAATGATTTTGCTCAATCTTCTCTCCATCGTTAGACCTCACTCTAGCACTATTAGATCCTCAAAATTGTGTCTCCTCCTTTGAGTCGCTTTGTGATGTAAATATTTAGTATTGATATCTCCTTTCACCTTTGTCGTTCTCGTCCTCAAAAATCTAAAGGCTTTTTTTTATAGAGGTCCTTCAACTACCTTTCAATTGACATCCTCTCTCTGGTGTTGGTGGTGTTTGGTACACAACCTATTGGATAATTTATTGAGAAAAATAGCTTATTGGAAGATTTGACTTACTCAAATAGATTTAATAGGTGTTTGCTAAATAACCTATTCACTTGGCTATTCTTCTTTTGAGCAAACAAAAGCTGATTTTTTTTTGAACCGGTCAATGCACTCTTTCTCTTTGTCTGTTGGCTAAAAGAAATCCCGGAGGGTGCTGAAGCCCTGTATTTCAGAAAATTTGAACCAATTCAGGCTCAAGAACACCCCAAAAGACTTTGTATAGCTCAAGATATTGCTTCCCTTAGTTGGGTGTGTGTTGACTTGATCCCAGCTACAGACTTGAAGTGTTTAAGGGCCTTGATTCCCCAAATGACCTCCAACTTACTTCCAACTTGTTCCATATAAAAGATAACATCCCAAAATTCTAACTGCAGGCTTCAACATTAACTTGATAAAAATAAAAACTTGGCCTAAAGTGGATGCAACATCTGGCCACTTTCTTCCTCGGACCTAGAAGTTGTGGTCTCCTTAGGGGACCTATTGATTCATCTTTAATTGAAGTTCTAATTTGGGCATGCATTGAACTTCTTGGAGTTGATATCTTGGATTGCAAATAGTAATTGAGTGGGGTTGGCATCCGTTTCAGGAATCAACTGGACTGATCACCAAGACTCCTACTCAAAACCCTTTGTAAACCCTTGCGCCTACATTGGAGTTTTAGAGGAACTCTTTTTTTTTTTTTTTTTGTATATGGGCATTTCTATGTGCACCATGTATCATCTTGTGGATGTAGGACAAAAAAATAGATGCAACTGATGTTGGACTCCTAAGTGTTCAAACCAGTAGAATAAGAGTCTTGAGGAGCAATTGAAACTGAACAAGTATCATACCTATGGAGGTTTACTTTAGAAAATACTATGTGGATTGTGGGGCCGACTGTCTTTATGGTGCCCTCCTTAATTGTCATTGGTTGTTTAATGTAAACAATTGGTTATGCTTGATGGGTGGGTATATTTTTTGACAGACTGGTTGCTCTGTTTGCACCCAGCTTATACACAGGCTTCAGCACAATATAGCGTGATTTTCTATGCAGGGGATGCAACTGTTTCTCACAAGGAATACCACTTTGAGATAAGGATACGTTTGTTAGGCAAATGTTTCACAATCTAGTGCAATTTACTATGTACGGAATGCTTGGTGGGTGGGTATATTTGGTGAAGATCACTTAGAAATCTGAACTATGCTGCCAATCTGAACAGATACACCTGTAAGGCACATGTGTCCACAGATCTCTTATGTTTAATAAAAGATTAGCTGAAAGAGGATCAGTTATGCTTCTGACCTTCTGTTGGACTTGTAAGCTTTGTTCCCCAACCAACTTTTAGTGTTTTGATGGAATCCATATGTTGCTATTGCAATGGTCTGCTGTAAATAGTCAAGTTGCTATATGTCTGATATCTGAATGAAAGCATGAAATTATCGGGTTTTTATTTTATTTTTTTTCAGTGTCTCAAATTGACCTGATGTTCAATCCTTCCTCCCACGCGTCCTAATTTAGGAACTGATTCTAGATTAGGTTACTACATTATATATGAGCTTGTTTCACTTTTCAACACTTACTTTGTTTCAGATATGATATGGGTGTAATACCTAACAGAAAAAGCTTGGCTGTTTGTGAACGCTTGAGTGTCTCATCCTTCTGCAGGTGAGTGTCATCTTGCACCTTGTATTTTTCTCCAATCAGATCATGGGTTATGTGGATTTTCACTTTCTCCTCCCTGCTTTTTATCTGTCTCAGTGTATGGATATTGCCTCCCTCCTTTTTCTATTTTTTTTTTTTTTTGAATTTTGGAGTGGTGGAGCAGTCTTAGTGAAACATGTTGAAAGGCTATATTAAGTAAAACAGTGCTGATGACGGTGTTTAATGGGAGATATCTGGTTTTTGCTAAGTAATGTTTAAATATGTCCCCCCTCCTAGCTTTGTGTGTGCATTATGTAACCAATTGGCCCTCTTCTTTGCAGACGACGACTATCAACTATAATGGTTCGATTGAAGTTTGCTGAACACTTGAAAGAAGCTGTGACGTATATTGAGCAGGGGCACATACGTGTTGGTCCAGAGGTTGTGACGGACCCAGCTTTTCTTGTGACAAGAAAGATGGAAGATTTTGTGACTTGGGAAGATTCGTCAAAGATTAAGAGGAAAGTACTGCAATATAATGATAAGCTGGATGACTATGATTTGATGCATTGAATGGAGCCTACGTCAATAACATGCTTTGTCTTGGGCTCTCTATCTCTCTATTTTTTTCCTATGTGAAACTGTACTTTCATGTTGGTTCAGAGAGGGAAATTGTCCTGCTATGTTCTGTAGTTGCTTTTTGGAGAAGCTTATAGGGAATGAATAGGTTTTTCAGCTGGGAAAATTTCTTCTCATATAATGGATACATTTACCACAAAAAGTTATGGTCTCCTTGATTCATAGGGTACTGTATTATGCAGAGCCAGAACAAGTTTTAACTTTTGATGGAAGACCTATTGCTTGACCTCTATTCTCTCTGCCCTCGTTAAGGAAGGTAAATTCGAGCAATCAAAACTGACCCGGCTGATCAAGCTAAACCGGTCAACAATGGTAAGACTGGATTTCCGGTTATTTCTCGAAGTTATTTGTCAATTGAAATTTGCCATTCACGTAAGAGAAAGAGATAAGATGGCTAATGCCATATAAGAACTTGGAAGAAACCATTAACAAAATAAAAAGCTCATGAGTAAATTATATTTACCCTATTTGAAGTTTGCTATAATAATTTTTACACATTTCACTTTAGTGAAATATTTTTACCTTATCTCACATAATATTTAAGGGTGTGTTTGGTTCACAAAAAAGGAATAGAATGAAATCAAATCTTATATTCTAGGGGAATGGAATGGAAATGGATACTTTTATATTTTTGTTTGTTTCAACAGGGGAATGGAATCAATTTTTATTTTCTTTATAATAAATGATTTATTACTAATATTTCCTTTTATAATAGATATTCTCTCACCCGTAGTCTCTCTCTCTCCTGTCTATTCTCTTACCTCAGGTTTCTTTGCAAATCTATAAGTTTCAAAACTCCTTCAAGCTTCCATGGACGTGTACTCTGTCAACATAGTTCATGGCTTCTCTCATACATGGTGGGTGTTCTCCTTATAGTTGCCCTCCGCGCCATCACCCACTGCCTCAATTTCATCTTCTCCTTCCCAATTGAAAGCCCAGATCTGGAGACAAGGAGCAGATCGAAAAAGTTTAAGAAAGGGGGGGGGGGGGGGAAGAAGAAAGCTAGATCAAAAATTATGTAAGAATGAAGAAATAAAATCCGGCGATTTCATCTTTTCCGGCTAAAATCCGACGACGGAATTTCAATTTTTTGTTGCATCGTCATGGCTCAAACAAGTGAATGGTGACTTCTCTACTGTGGCTATTGGGCTCTGTAAGGTCGACGCAGGATTTTGCATATTCGCTGGAGACAGGTCTTTTCCGGTTGAACTATAGAGTTGGGAGATGATGGGTATGTTGATGATGGAGCTGGAGTACAAGAACCCTAGGATAGAGAGGGAGAAAGAACAAGCGATGAGGGTACAATGACCTTGAAAAAAAATAAACATAAAAATTGATATTTGGGAATGAAAGTGAAACCCCCCAAATATAAGAGGTATCCAAAAAGGGATTCGTAGTTAATGGAGAGCAAGAAAAAAAATCCAAGTGATTATTTTCAATAGTTGTAAGTGATTTTTATTTAACTTGTTATATAGTAGTTAGACTTATCCAAAAAGGGATTCGTAGAATTTCTACAGATTGCCTTGAAGGAAATATATAAAAACTAAGCAGATAGATAGACTCCTTTCTCTACTATTGCTAATAGAGAGCAAGAAAAAAAATCCAAGTGATTATTTTCAATTAATCATTTCTTTTGAGTATGTAGGTAGTAAGAATCATTTCAATACCAACTAACGAACACCATATGGTTAGGTCTGGCCAAAATCAACAACGAAAAACAACCAAATAGAAACAGCAACTAACTATGGCTCTTGGCCCAGACAAGGCCCTAGGCGTAGAGGAGATCGGAGCAAGAGAGAACGCCTAGACGATGTTTTTATTCCTGGGCTGCAGTAAGTAGATCGAGAGGTCGTTCCGCCCCTTGTCCCCGAATATGGGTAATATGTTCTCATACAATGTTGCTCCAATCTGACCTAGCTGGCGAGCGATCCCAGTTCGCGGCAGAGAACAAGACAACAAGCGAGCGTACCTTTGTTCGCTTCTTCTCCACCAAGCACGGAAGTTTAAGGATAACTGTAGGTCGGTGGCTACCTAAGGAAACTCCGATTCGATCCGCCCCCCGGCTGGAAGGCATCTACCTCATCACGATCACAAAGAGAGGTTCACCATGATGGGGGGTACTCTATTTTCCTTCCAGAAAGAAAGAAATACACGAATAATAACTAACACAAAGAAACTAGTGGTTGGGGTTATATATCAAGGGCCATCCCATGTTAGAAAAAAGGTTCTGCTTGAATGCTCAAAATTCTTATTTGATAGGGTTTAGATAAATTCCCTAGTTTAAAGATAGCAAGAAGCCTAAGAAGCTAGTCATGATATTTCCAACAGCAGAAGCCAAGGGTAAATATCGTTACAGTAATCATTTAAAAACTTTACCCTTCTAATGTTGAGGTAAATGCATTATCAAATGAAGTCTCTAGAGAGAGAAGTGGAACCCTCTGGAGAAAGGTTGCTCTCAATGTAATTAATTGGTCTCCTTGAAGCCCACGTACATGCAGCATACCAGTGCTAGCCGTTTCTTCTGTTTCTTCATTTGTTGGTGCTTTTCCTTTGTTTTGCTTCTAAGGAGTCCAAGTTGGTAGATTTGAGATAATAAATACCAATTTTCAAGGATCCTCTCTGACATGGTAACCATACTCACACCATACCCAGAATCGTGAGTACCAATTTTCAAGGATCCTCTCTGACATGGTAAAATTTTGTGTGCGATTTTGAGCCTTGGTGGAGAAGTGTGATCCACTCAGAATTAATTTAATGAAAAATTTCAATCTTTGGCGACGAGTTGTGAAGCAAACCACCCGGGTCTTGCAAATCAGGTATGAATGGATTAGTATGGTTCGGGTTTATGAATTTTTTAGTGGTTTTATGGCTGTTTTTTGTGTGATATTTTTTCTGAAAGTAGGTTTTAGATATGTGCTTAGTTCTAATTCTCAATTTAAACTCCTTGATCTAAAGAAGAGTTAACTGGGTTTATGTCCATCCTTTTGTGCCTTGTTTTCCAAGGAGTGGTTTTTAATATTTTTTAATTTGTCTTGGTGTTCTATAAATTGGGAGGTTAATCAATAGTGGGAAGATGTCCCTCTTCTTTCTGTCCTTTTCCTCTTCTTGGTTGGTTTATCTATGTCTTCTCTCTCCGAAAGTGACTCATTTTCCCCCATCCATAATGTCGATTCTCACCTCCGAAATAAAAATTCCTTTGTTCATCATTTTGCCTAACATGAGATTTCATCTCATCTGGGTGGAAGCGGAACTGATTATCCATGCCATAAGGATTCAGCAACCGTTCAGAGTTTCGCCAAGGCTATCAAGTTCGGTGTGGGATGTTATGATCTTCTTGAACATCCCTTTAGTGAGAAGAGAATTGGCTCTGTTGGGAATGTTCCGACAATGTTCGATATACACGGAGTTTAAACCAAAATAATATAGTAATTATATGTCTTGCTAGAGACCTCTATAATTGGTAATTGAATGTATTTAATTACAACTATATTATTTGGTCCTATTGGGTTACACAAGTCAGTGCCTTGGAACAATGTATGAAACCTAAATAATATCGTATTATGCTTAGGGATATTGGGAGTCGATTTCTATGAGGAATCAACCCAACACAGATCAAATTGGACTCACCACAGACCGTGGTGGTCTGCCACGGACCGTGGTGATTATGAGCCGACTTAATGGAAATTTTGGAGGCCAACACGGATCGTGTTGGATCAACACGGACTGTGTTGGGCCTCAGAATGTGCCGTTAAGTAAGTCGGCCATTAGGGTTTTAGTAACCGTTTCCCCAAGTCATTCAAACCCTATAAATAGGAGTCTCTCTGAGAGATTTATCGATTGAAATGCTTGAGACTTTCAGAGAGATATCATGGTGATTTCTTGAGTTCTTCTCTCTCTTAGTTAGCAATTATTGTTTCTTGAAACAACCACCTATACCGAAACACATACATCTTAGTTGAGTGTTGCGTGGACTTACAGTAGAAGATTTCTACATTGGAATCTCAAAGGTCAACCTCTGCATCAGGCGGATTAGCGATAAGGTATAATTACTAAAGCCTCTGCAATTGTTTCTTTCTTGGTTGATTAATTGTTTTATAATCGTTATAAATATTCCGCCAATTAATCTGTATCTGTTTAGGAAATAGATAACCTAAAACCCAACATGCTCCTCACTACAGGAGGCTTTACCTCACTCAAATCCAGCGTTAGATCCTACTCCGGAAGGTGATGAGTGGATTGGGCTGGCTGAGCCCTTCCCTTGTGCACCTCTGGATATTGAGTCTAATCAGAAAGAAAAGAATTGATAGCTCTTTGTCTATTTGGTAAAGTTTGGGGGGATTTTATTCCAATCCAAGTTATTTCTCATAAAATGAGGAATGATTGGAAGTTTATTAAAGGTCAAGTTGAGTTTGTTGAATTGGGGAATGGGTGGATCTTGATTAGGTTTTAATGCTGAGGACAAACAACTTGTCTACATGGGTCGTCCTTGGTTTGTGAATGGTCTGAACTTTGTTTTATCTCTCTAGAAACCCTTTTCCGATCCATTTTCAGTTTGTATTGGTCATATTGATTAGTGGGTAAGGATTCCAAGGTTTCCTTGGGAATTTTGGGACGTTGCTACACAAACCAAACTGCTGAGACCGGTTGGGGAAGTATTTAAGGTGCACCAAAACACTTTGCTGAGACTTAAAGGTCAGTTTGCCCGAGCCTGTGTAAATGTTGATGTGTCAAATCATTTTCAGGGTCTCTGATTGTCAATTATGGTTCGCTGAGTATGAAAGTTCCCCTCATTTATGAGAGATTACATGAAGTTTGTGCTCTATGTGGGGCTAGTGATCACCAAATTGATAGTTATCCTAATCTGCCTCCTGAAGCTTGAGTTGAAGTTATGGTACATCGTTTTGCTGCTAGGGGGATTCTTTATGCTATGTCAGCTCCTATGGGGCCTGACGGGCGTACCCTTATAGCAGCATTTGATAAGTGGATTCGAGTCTCTCCTAAAAGGAGATTCCGTTCTAACAATCCTCCAAAAGATGTTAGAGTTAATAAAGCTTCCGGTAACTCTACCATTATCATCAAAGAAATGGATCCTCCTTATATTTTTGGAAAAGGAAAAGGTTTAGACATGACTAGTCATGGTCCTTCTGTTAAAGGGAAGGAGAAAGTCACTGATTCTAAAGGAAAAAAAAAAAAAACTGACACTATCTCCTTAGGAAACAAGGATAATATTATCCTTGCTAATCCTAGGAAAATGATGGTGAACGAGCCTCCGATTGATCCTGAGGAATACTTTGGAATTGATGAAGAACTAATGGGTGATGTTACTTCTGATTTCAACCTCGATGAAGGAAAGGTATTTGCAGATTCTGTTGTGGATGATACTTTTGCTAATCTGGACAATATAATTGATATGGAAATATCAATTGAAACGTCTAGGAAAAGGAAGAAAGTTGCCACAGCTGATTCGTAGCTGAAGGACACTGATTAGTCATCATTATGTAATATATGAAAGGTAGAGAGTGTAAATCTTTAATTACAAATAAGTCCTATCCTAGCCTTTTGCCGTATTATTTTGGGATAGAGCAAGAGTGCAGATGGATAATAGGTTATTATGCTTGCTCCGGGACCGCTCTCTTTTTTTGGTGGGTTTATTTTGAAAATCCTTCCTTGTTGGTATTTTGAAGTCAAATCTAATTGTAATATAAGTTTATGTTCAACTATCAGTGAATGTGTATTGATGCATATATTTCTCTTGTTTTTTGTTATGGTTGGTTTTTTTATTAATTCATGGAAATTTCTTTGGAGTTTTTCCGTTCTAATCATGCTATATATTATTGGTTGTGTCTTCCAGGTCAAACTCAAGTCCAAGTTACAGGCTATTTGGACAACTTATTTCCTTCTCTTTTATGTTTGTGCTCACCTGATTCAGTATCTTATAGTTGCAATTTCTTTGAAAGTTTGTTCTTTGTTATGGTTTATTTTTTATTTAACTTGGGTAATTTTCTTTGGATTATTTTTTTGTCTAATCACCTTAAATATTATTGGCGGTGTATTCCAAGTCAAAGTCAAGTACAAATTTCAGTCTGTTTGGACATCTTGTTTCCTTCTTATTTATGTTTTTGCTCATTTGATTCTGTATTTTCTAGAGGTTATTTCTTGTACAAGTTTGGTGTTCAGATAGATTCCAAGGTTGATTATGATTTTTTTACTTTTATCCTAACTTTGCAGAATATGTTTCTGCCCAATCTAGGATTGTTAGATTTAGGGAACCTCTTGGATTAAGGAGCAGAGGGTCATCTATTTGGGCTTGGCAAGTGGGTGGTATAAGGTGGGTGTTGCAAGATGAGTCTCATGTCTGGAATGATTGGTGGGAGTTAAAATATATTAGGTATGAATTTGTTTTCAGTTTGAATTTTTTCTTGTGCTTGCACAATCTGTTGACTTATGGATTATGTGGGTTTTGTGTGATTGATGGGTTTTTTCACCTTTTGTCTGTCTTATTTTGTTCTTCCAACTTCCTTTGGAGTAAGAGGCAAGAATCTCTTATGTCTAGTTTTGTAAGTAGCATAATTTTTTTTGGTAAGATTCTCTTTGTTCTCCTTACTCTTTTGGCATCTAAAA
Source organism: Portulaca oleracea (assembly GCA_029582165.1). Lineage (NCBI taxonomy): Eukaryota > Viridiplantae > Streptophyta > Magnoliopsida > Caryophyllales > Portulacaceae > Portulaca > Portulaca oleracea. Next base: position 3,302,164 of record CM055878.1, on the reverse strand, counting down.
GTGTTCTCCTTTTGGACAGTTATAATGTTAAAAGAGTTGCTTTGTGTTACATATTTGTTCGAAAAAGTCTTTTCGCTTCATTTTTATATATCCAAGACACGGATCCCTTGTTGTGGGTTATCTATTGGTGGAGTCAGGTTTGTGGGATTAAGTATGGGATAGACTTTTTGTTGATTATAAATTGGTTTAGTTGTCCCGTGGTTACAAAGTTTGTGTTAGTTTTAATAATCCAAGAGTGCCTTTGGAACATCGGGTTTAAGGTAAGTTGTACTGTCTCGCCTCTTTGGTGCTCTATCCAATCTCTTTGTGGGAATTCGAGTTTGATGTTAAGAGTTAATCTTTATGTCTTTGTTGCTCTTTGGGGGGATGCCTTCAATTTGTTCATCCTTAGGTTAAAGAAGATATATGTCAATTTTTTTTATATCCTTTTTATGGTTGTTTAAGGTAGAATATTGAAAGGGTTTCTGGTTCCTTTCAATTTGGGGTAGGATCTTGAATCTGGATATAATCGTGTTTTTTCTAGGGGTTGGTTTTAGTGAAGGGGACTTGAGAAGTTGGAGGTTTAAACTCTCTTTCTTGGACGACGGGTTCTTACCTTTTTCTTTAATTCGTTTCTTTTTTGTAGTTAATCGTTTTTTCTCTAAATTGGTGGTTGACCTTGGTTTTCTTCTTTTTTGTCGCGAGTCTGATTGTGTTTAATTTCGCAGAGGAGGGATTATTTGACGACTTTGATGCAGTGTCTATTGTGACAAGGACTGTAGTGGAGCAAAGTCTGAGTTCTATGATCCAAGAGATACTATATGATCTTTTTCTCCATCTTTTCTTCCTTGATATCAAGAAGGCCATGGGTACTTGGAGGAAGCAACTAAATCGTTTGGCGCATTTTGTGAAGGTAGTATATAGATTTATTATTAATATTTTAAAGGTGAGATGTATGAAGTCAAGTGATTTCTTATTTGTGGAATGCCAGAATCATGGCTTGGAAAATGGGTTGTTGGCAGGAATTAGTACAGTATGATGATGGTTGGAGAAGCAGAGTTCTGGATCGGTTCACCAATAAGCTAAGTAGCAGGATATTTTTGCCTTTATTTGGTAGGATTTGACCATTCGTTTATTGTGAATCCTACTAACCATTATGGTGCTATTTGGACTCTTTGTAATTCAAATAACATTAGAGCTGCAGTACTTATGAATGATCAAATAGCTATTCATTTGCTTGTTCATGACTTATCAAAGACAACAAATGTGATTATTTCCGGCATTTATGGCCTAACACAAGCTATGGAGAGAGATGGTTCTTGGAATAATCTTCAGCAATTCAACCAGGAAAATGTTTTACCATGGATGATAATAGGAGATTTTAATGAAATGTATTATTGATGACAGATAAAAAAGGCGGAGTTCAACTTACACCTAGAAAATTAGATCGATTCAACGCATTTATTAGAAATATCAAAAGAGAATCTATTATTTGTATTGGTAGATCTTTTTCCTGGAAGGAAAAAATAAATGGAAGTTAGGTTTATGAAAAATTAGATCAAGCGATCAATTCGCGAAGATTTTTCAGAAATGTATTCAGATAGTATAAGTTGAAACAAAGAATTTACTATTTCAAATCACTGTCCAATAATTGTTAATATGGTTAAAGAATTGGCTGGTTCTAATGTTCGATTTCCTTTCCGATATCAAAACTTTTGGTCCAACTATGAAAAAGTCCACTCTATTGTTAAAGAAACATGGAGAAAAAATACTTACGGGTCCAAAATGTTTAATTTTGTCTATAAATTGAAGTCTCTCAAGGTGGAACTAAGACCCTAGGCAGAGTCTAGTTTTGGTAACATCAACAATAAATTGGAAAAAAATTTGGAGAAAATTAATGAGGTGGAATTTAAGCTTTTAGATCAATCAATAAATTTAAGACTTAACAATTGGTTAGATCGTTTGATTAAACAAAGGGAAAAATTGTTGTTGTTTAACCGAAAGTATTGGGAAAAATTGTCTAGGATAGGACTGTTCTTATTTCGGTCCGGATCGGTTGACCAAAAAAAAAAACCGGGCCAAAAACCCGGACCGAATGGTAACCGGTCCGGTCTTCGGTCAAATTTTTATGTTTCTGAGTTTCAGTCCAGGTCGGTCTAAACCCGGAAAAACCCAAAGCCAGACCGGAAACCCAATTATTATCAAATTTAAATTTATTCAAAAAAATATTCATGATATTGTAGGCACTAATCACGCCTATCAAAATATTATATCTTAATTCAACGGCCCCTCCCCTCAAAATTAGAAAGATAAATATTTTGACATATATTCATCCTATTTTAACTTTGTATAAATTCACGTAAATGGTAATTAAATTTTAGCCAACTTGTATGTATTTTTTTGTCATATTGTTATGTATTCTACCATATTATTATATCATTTAAATTTATATAATTCATTATTTTCTAAAATTTCCCACCATAATTCCATAAACAATAATTTACAATACAAAAAAATGTAGTTTTTAACAAAATGACATACATTAATTAAATATTCAATCATTTTACAAATTTGAATAGAAAATTTTTAAAAACATCTCAACTTGTCCAAATCGGTCTGGGTTGGTCTGGTCCAAATCCTAATTGGGTTGGTTTGGGTTGGGACCAATTATTTCCGGTCCAGTCTTTGGTCCAATGTTTTGGCTATTTCGGGTTCTGATCCAGTCCAGGTTGGTTCGAGTTTGACACAATAAACACCCCTAGTCTAGGAAAGATTGGCTGGTTAATGGTGATAAGAACTCGTCATATTTCCAAAACAATTGCTCATTTTAAAAGAAAAAAAACTTTCTATTGTCAAAATTAAAGATCGAGATGATGTGACTCTAAATAATGCGGACGAAATATGGGACTGCTTTGTTAAAGAGTTCAAAGACAGATTTAAATCCCAAGCTAGATTTTGGTTTACAAAAGGTTAATTGATCAGGAAAAAAAATGATAACTTGCTTAAATGTCCCGACCTTTCTGAAATTGAAGATATAGTGTTTAGTATGAACCCTAACAAAACTCCAGGTCCTTATGGGCATGGGGCTGGTTTTTATCAGAAATTTTGGGGTATTATTAAGAAGATCTATTTCTTTGAGTAAAATATTTTTTTAAGAAAGGTGTACTCCTTAAGCAGGTTAATCATACTTGTATCACGCTCATTCTTAAAATTGACAATCCTAATTGAATAAATCAATTCAGACCAATTAGCCTGTGTCTTTACAAAATCGTATCAAAGTTACTCGTTAACAGGATGCGACCTACTCTGAATAATTTTATTTCCTCATTCCAAAGTGCGTTCATTCCTGGATGATCCGTTCATGATAACATCCTAACATCCCATGAAATTATGCATAAATTCAAGAATACTAAAGGTAAAAAGGCTTGGGTAGGTATCAAATTAGATATGAAAAAAGCCTATAACAAATTAGAATGAGATTTTATTCTAGAATGCCTTAGACAAATTGGGCTTCGTTAGTTTCCTTCTCAGTTCTGGTTAATAATAGTTCACCTTGTGGGTTCTTCAGGGCTGAATGAGGAATTAGACAAGGGGATCTTCTCTCTCCATATTTATTTATTATTAGAATGAATGTGTTTAGTTCAATTCTCACTAAAGTCGTTGAAGAGAAAAAAAATCAGGGATTGGAATTACGATCTGCCCTAGAGCACCTATAATTCCTTGTCTACTTTTTGCAGATGATAGCCCTTTATTTTGCAAAGCCACTTCTCAAGATACATTAAAACTGAAGAGTTGTATAGAAAAATTTTGTAGTCTGTCAGGTCAGCTTATAAATTATAACAAGTCTTTGTTAATATTCTCGAAGAAGACAAAGAATAATACGAAACAGTCAATTAGTGGTCTTTTTAATATTCCATATAAGGAATCGTTAGGAAAGTATCTTGGGTGTTCGGTATTCCAAGGAAAACCTAGAGAGTCAATCTTTTCAAAAATAATTGGAAAAGCTTCCAAAAAGAATGGAAAGCTGGAAAGCAAACAAGCTATCCAAAGTTGGTTGTTCGTTTTTAATTCAATCTAACCTTGAATCCATTACTGCTCATATTATCAAATGCTTTGAACTTCCTAGGAAAACAACAACTAATTTAGATAGAATTAATAGAAATTTCTTCTGGAAAAATTCTGAAAATCGGGAGACTCCCTCTTATTGCTAGAGTAAGGTCTGCAGGCCTAAAGAGTTAGGGGGCTTGGTCTTCATCAAGCTATTGACATTAATGCATTTCAAAGTAAACTTGCTTGGAGAATTCTTCAGAGTGAAGTCAGTATTTGGGTAAAAATTATGACTAATAAATACCTCCAAAATTCGAATTTTCTAGGTTATCAAAAAAAGACAGAAGACTCTCCGGTATGGAAAAATCTTCTTAAAAATAGAGAAATCTTGAGAAGAGGAATCAGGTGGAAAATTGGTAATAGTAAGAAGGCAATGTTCTGGATAGTTAACTGGATCGAGAGTGTTTCATTCAAACAATCCATGATGCAGATAGTCAAATTGAGAATTTAGAGTTGAAAGTCGCTGATTTCATCAAAAATGGTGATTGGGACATTCCGAATCTAACTCAGGTCTTGAATAACCAACATATAGTTAATTAATCGAAGAAATTAGTTTACCAGTGACAGAAATGGAGGATGAGTATTGTTGGGGTTTCACAAGTTTGGGCCATTTCACTACCAAATCAGCTACACGGCTTTCTAGAAATTTGAAGGAAGATACTAAACGACAGTATAGATGGATATGGAGGTTGGATGTAATGCCCAAGATTAAAATTTTCCTTTGGCAACTTTTTCATAATGCTAATCCTATTCATGGTAATCTCTCAAGGAGAGGGATCAATATTGACCCCATTTGTCCTTGTTGTTAGCAAGCCCAAAAGCATAATTGGATCAATCCTTTGAGGGCAGATTGGGGAAATTTGTCATTATTAGGACTTCAAAAATTGAAGAATAACAGACCAACTCAAAAACTTAATAAAATCATGTACCTTCTTTGGACTATTTGGAAACATCGAAATGAAGTTACTTTTGATAGAGAAATCTTCAACCCCTCGTTAACTATTATCAAGGTGAAAAATGCTTTTGCCGTATGGAATAGCCAAACCCTTCTGTCGGCCGACCTTTCCCATAAGGGGAGTTCCTTCTCTCGTTCCTCCTCATATTTCGTTGTGAGATGGAACACTTCCCCGCAAGGTTTCATCAAAATTAATTTTGATGGCTCCTTGCTTCACAAAATCTCTCCTTATTCCACAAATTCAGCAGCTGGTGGTGTGGTTATCCCGAATTGGGCAGGTAATCTTATCATTGTACAACTTTCAACTTTGGAGATTCAATTATTAAAGGAGATAACCTTATGGTAATTAAAGCCCTTCAAAATGTGTGGTCCATCCCTTGGAGAATTTCATTCATCATTCGACAACTATTTTCAATCATAACTACCGAGAAGAAAATAGGGCAGCATATTGAGAGATGATTTAATTGGGCATTATCTTGTAAGAAGAAACACCCAACTTCCTCATCCACTTACTTTGTTAAAAAAAAAATGCATTATCAAATGTAATATTTTTTTTTAGAAAGAGCAAGATGTTAATTCCAAATGCTTTTTTTTTTTATCTTAAAAATATGTGCTTTTTTTCTCTTAAAAATATGAAAAAAGCAAATTACTTTTATAACCGTTTGGGAAAGGGTAAACTTTATTGGATGTTCCACTGCCTATTTGCCTTAAAGAAGCTAAAGGCGCTTATTCCTCAAAGAAAAGCCTAGTCCACACTGCATACATAAAATAATTGAGCTCCAAGACATAGGATTGATATTTCGGAAACAAACTTCCCGTGGGTAAGGCGTAACGCCTTTGAACTAAAAGAAGAGATGGGCAAATCAAATCTTCAACTGATAAAATTGTGGGAATATGTGGACAGTCTGAATTCAATTTGAAATCCCGATGGAACTGTGGCAATACAAAATCTACAAAACAAAACTCCCAGCAAATAAAGAAAGAAAGAACTCAAACTCAGACTCAGACTGCACAAAGAAGAAATTACATGACATAACAACCTGCCCAAGACATAGACAGACATGGGTTGGTTCAGCTTTTGCCAGCGTTGATAGCGGCTTGCACAAATTCTTCACAGGTTTTGAAGCCACCTGATAAGACATCGCCTAAAGCCCCAATCACATCAAATGCTTCCTGCAAGTCAGCAGCAGAAGTCATATCATCCAACCAAGACAAGATGTCCTTGGAGAAGGCAACCATCTCGCTCACATTTAACAGTTTCTCCTTCATTACAACTTCCCACCCTTCCAAGCCACTCTCCTCATCCCCGTCTGATTGCCTTGATGTCCCTTCACCAGAAGCTGCTGACTTTCTCGGTTTGAAGTATTGCTGGAGCTGTTCTATTAGACCCGTATACACAAGCATGGGTTGGACAATCAGCAGCAGATCCTGATCCTCAGATCTGGACCGGCTGTGTGAGTGTTGCATGTATGCGTGGTAAATTCCTCTCTGCAAGAAAGCACGGCGGTGTTGGAGCCAACACTCATATGACTCTGTCAGGAGGGAGCTCACCATCATGAATTGCACCGTCTCTTCAGTTCCCCCTGAAGATGGTTGTACTTGTTGTAGTGGAGATGGGGACGAAGGCCGAGAATCAGAGGATGAGGACAGGTATGATGAGATTGCTCTTGCCATTGAACGGCGTTGTGACGAACTGCCTTGGTCTAGCAGGTGACGAGCCATCTGAATCATAAACGGTAGGAACTTGGAGTTGCTCTCTTTCCCACCACCTTTGCTGTCAGCACTGAAGGATGCTCCTGTTGCAAACCGAGCCAACATCTGCATGTATACACATTTAATGAGATATGTTTAGTGGACTGTCCGTCATTATAGGGTACAACAAAAAGCAACCAGGACGCCGCTTCTAAAACATCGTCTTAACATATTAAGAGATGAAAAGAGACAACATACCAGAACGACATCATACATCAACAGCCGGAGGCGGCTTCCATCAGCACGTCCAAGAGCATTCAGATTATCCCAGTACTGATCCATAAAGCGGACATACTGAGCCAACGGGACAGCTGGACCTCTTATGGGAAACAGGGCATTGCAAAGGGTTTCATTGTTTCTAAGTGTAGCTCCTTCCCATTCTTTCTTTGGGTTCTTGAGAGCAGCATCCGCTCTTTTGGCTTCCTGATGACATTGGAAATGGATTATGTTGAAATGGCTCACAGTTGTATAAACGCACTCTCCCCTAGTGCTTCCTGAAGTACCAACACCTAGGTTTACCCGTTTACTGTACGAGTAAACTCCTAAAAGGTCATTGGGCCTCAACTTGTACCCTTCTCTGCAAACCATGCATGCCAATCCATCTTCCTCTTCCTCTACATCGTCAAAGCCTTCAAGATTTGGCTTTGAGACAACTATACGCTCCCCACCATCAGAAGACAGTTCCTGCCTCATTCCAAGTCCCTGTATCCACAGCAAGTGTACATCAAACAGATTAGCTATCAGGACAAAGCAACTATAAAAACAGAACTACCAAGGTTCCCCAAAAAAAAAAAAAAAAAGAATCCAACTCAAGAATTTCACCACATTGTACCTGTAGTAGTTCTTCCCTCTTCCTCAAAGCTCGACGTCTCATCTCATCCCTTGTTGCATGCCGCAACATACGGATTTTCTCCCCCAGGAATCCATCCCCTTTTCCCTCCTTATCAGATAGAGTATCCAGCAGATTTTCAGCTCTAGCTCCAATCTCGTTCTCCCCCGAGACTCCTTCCAGAGCATGGAGCAAAGGTAGTGTCTCTCCATCATCAATACATTTTTGGGTGGGTAGGTGTCCCATTGATAATCCCCTCAGCATAGACAAGATGAGGGGAACAGATGGGAGTTTCAACCCTAGTCCCCACTCTGAAGTAGACTTATAACCAGGCAGCCTAACAACTGCAAATATCTCTCTTAGGTGCCCAACAGCAACCCTGGTTATTCCCCTCTCCAGTATGATATCTTTTAGTCTTTCACCACAAGAGCTTGTTTTCAGTGACTCAGAAACTCTGACAAAGTTCTCCACGGCAAATTTCTGCTCCATTGCCTTCTCTGCAATGTTGTCATCCTTTGGATTGTCTTCATGCTGCTTCTGTAACCTATCAAATTCTGTCCAGTTCTGCAGATATGGATCAAAGTGTTGGACAAGAGCTTCCATGGCAGCAGGCTCACCATACGTCAAATACGGCAATATTCTTGCAACCATCTCAGTATTCCTCTGTTGTTTGTTTGATTTCTTGAGGCCTGAAGGATGAGAAAGGCGTTCCAAGAACATAAGAACTATCTTTTTGGCCTGTTCACTAGCACCAGTTTCCTCGCTAGCAACAGTTAAACCACTATGACCAATGCTTATGTTATCACTTTCATTAGCCTCTAGAGTCAGCGACTCGACAATCAAGAGAATGCCTTCAGCTGCCTCCATAGCATCAACAGAGAAAGCACGTCTTGCTGTTTCCAGAAGTAAGCTTAAAGCTCCCAACCGTAATAAGGCACGCCTATTTTCTCTTATCTTACAGCAGAGCATCAGAAGGTTAAGCACAGCAATCAATTGCTCGTGATTGGACTTCAAATCATCTCGTAGGCGCTGTAGATTTACACAAGTCAGCTACCCTTTTATGCACAAAAGTAAGTGTAGAATTCAAGGCAGTTTGATTATAAATTAAAGGCCAAAATTTAAACTATGTGCCACCACAAAACTATGCATGCAAAGCTCCTAAAAGAAAACTTTTGAATGAATATACACAGTTATTCAAAGCCCGAAACAGACCGTTGGTCTTGTCATGTTTATCACCGTGTTTTTCAAGGAAGGGTATTGGATAAGGGTCCTCAAATCAATGATATGGCAGAAAAGTGATACACCAAGCATTATAGGGAATCCCAGTCCAACCAATTCAGCAGGTGAGACAGGCAGGAGACCCAAAGTCTTGAACATGACCAATAAGTTACGCACTCATGTTTGTGTAAACATGATATCAGACCATCATAGGCCTGTCAAGAATGAACATTTGCCAACCACAGGTAATAATTTGACTCCATAAAATGGCATAGATTTTTTTTTTCTTCTTGGGCTCCAATGATTTATCTTTGCTGTAAGCCATAAATGCTAAGAGCCACATTGACGATGGTATTGGTGCTAGGGATGTTTCGATCATTGTTGTTGAGGTACTTGATAGGTAAGTGATATGGGGTGAGGAATGTTTAGGTGCAGGTTCAGAGTCTGAATAAGAACATGTGATGACTATCAGATGCCCCTTGTCTACAATGAGGAGAGAAGGGTCAATCCCGCAAGCAACACATAATACTTGATACCCTCAAAAATTACACTACAGATGAGGAATTTTGAAAGACAGACAACACACCTTAATCATATCCAAAATGATTTCTAGCCCACCATACTCCCTGACTGCACCTGCTATTGCAAATTCAACCTCTGGATCTTGAGATTCTTCTCTGTCCTCCTCCAGCTCTTTGATCATGGGTTCTGTAGCTTCACCATCTAGCCCCTGTCATTGTTTCAAGAAGTAGAACAATAGTTCATGCATACTGAAGCAGACAACCAAGCTCACATTTCAGAATAGACATACTTTGCAATTCAGAATACAGCATCTTGGAACAATGCAATATCTTATGCAAACAAGTATAGAACAATGTATGTTAGAACAAAGGAACATAGCTTATAGCCACATCTGCAAACCTAAAACATGGAATGACTAGATGGGTGAAGTTGAGAGCTAGAGAACTTTACAAATATAATGAATTGTACATGTTATTAGGGTCTTGGCAGACTACATAGAAGCAGGCATTGTTTTACAGGATAACTGGCAGCACTAGTTTCAAAGAGAAATTAGAAATCTACCACATATGATTGGGAAAATGCAAAGCACCTTTGCAAAGTTTACTAAGCATTAACAAAGGAGAAAACACGGGGTTATTGATGCAGCAGCAAACTCAAAAGATTCCTCATAAGCAAAATGCAAACCCAAACCCGGCATCAAATTCAATAGGAGACATCAAATATTCAAAAAAGGCAGAGTGTACGGCCATCTAAATAGCAGAGACCTAACCTGGAGACGATAAGTCACAATCATTGGTGGACACTCTCTTGCCGAAGCAACAGCACCAGGAGGTAACATGGTTGCATTAGCTACAGAGTTGGAAGATTGAGTATTTGCCTTCTTCCATACTTGCTCATAAACTTGTGCAACGCTCAAATCAAGAGAAATGATATTCCCAGCAACCAACAGCTCCATTCCATAATCATCTTCCAGAAGACCCAACAAATCAAGCTGATGGCAAATCTTGTTTTTTACATCACGCATAAGAGGGCCAATCTCTGCACTGGAATAAGGATTCTTGGTCATAGAACCCCTAATGAACTCTTCTTGTGTGTGGGCTTTATTAAGAACCAACAGGTAAACAGACTCCGGTTTTGATGGACATATCAGATTGCATAGCTGCTCCAAGATAAACTGTAAACATTACGATGTAACAAGAACATGAGCATCGGTTTAGCTACGAGTTAAGAGCACAATAACTTATCATACAATAAGACACCCACACTCAACCTAATCAAGAAAAAGAAGACAGGATGTAGGTGTTTGGCCCATCAGGTGATAGCCAGAAGCACTAGCACACAATAATTTATCTAGTACAGTCCTATAAGGAAACAATCATAAACAAAAAGAAGAAACAAGGCCTGGCCAGCCTTGGGATTCATATATAAGATTCTCGCTGCTTACCAATGAAGTTTGTCCTTTCTTCTCATTTCCATGGATTTGCAGACCACAGATACAAGCCCTTATAAACTGGCGCTTGTTCTCACTGCTTTCCTGCAGAAGACTGTCCAGAAGATCCTTCAAAAGCCGATTGCAATCACCAATCAACTTTGTTTTCTGGACCACCAATCCTCGAATGACAATCAATGCTTCAAGGACTTCAGACAGCAAATTGTCTCGCATGAATCTGACACAAAAAACCAGAGTGATTCAGAGATCAAAACAGAGCAGGTACCAAAGTATGCTTCATAAAGAGTTTTGCTAAGTCATACCTCACTCTAATGTTTGGGACCTCCAAAAATTTTCCAAGAAGCTCAATTAACTTGTGGAGTATAAATCCCTGCGATATGTCAATATGCAGACTCCGCTCTAGGGATTCAATATTATTTACTTCTTGGGAAATCAACTTGCAAATGGTATCCAAGAATCCCCTGACAGTGAGGAACAACCGAGCGTCCTCTGTCTCTATCATCTTGAACAGCAATTCGAAATACTCAACGGCACTCTCAGCAGCAGAAAGAGTCAACGGCAACCATGACATTAACAACCTCAACAGGCGGTAATGTTTTGAGCAACTCTGAGCACGGAGCAAATTGATCAACAGACACATCTCTGACCTTATTGATTGAGAGCAAGCACTTAGTATAAGTCCAGAAACCCATGACCCAAGCTCAAACGATGACAAGTTATTCTTGGCACAAGCATGGTGTTTCCATCTGAGTCCATACTTCATTGCCAAGTAATCATATCTTTGGGGGCGTGACCTGGATCCAGCACCTTTAAATGTATGAGATGCTTTATACAGCCTCCTGACAAAATCAAGATATGATGCTCCTTTCTCCCATTCTGTATAACTCAACAACGTAATATCTTGACCCTTTTGAGTGCTATCCCAGTTTCTATCGGTGAATTCTGATGCAGACTTACTGCTGTTGACTGTGGCAGCCACAGTACCTGAACCACTTGAGCTATTTTCATCCTTCAATGGTGGACTTTGTGAAGATTTGCCAACTGTCTCTTTCTCCAGCATGTCAGGTTTTGGGGGTGTGCAAGCCTGAGATATAATCCTCAGACAAGGAAGAATAATGTATTCTGAAATGGCAGGATGATTGGAACCCACTTTAATGGACGTGAATAGCAGCTGGAAAACTACACGTAACCTGGACTCCCAGAATTCATCTGTTGAAGAACAAACCTCCGAAAGCAACAGCATCTCCTCCCGGATGGCAACAGCAATGTCCATGGATCGATGATGTTCAAGGCAATACAGCACCTTCTTCTGTATCAAATTATTCAACTGATTAACAGCATTCAAATCGCCCTCTGAGAAAGCACAAAGCACACCTCTAGCTTGTGCACGAGCAGACTTTGGGCCTTGATGAATGTTGTTTTCAAACAATTCCGTTAAGATGCCCGATGCAACAAGTTGTTTCTTAGAATTAGAATGCTTTGACAACACCTGGAAAATCTCAAGACACTGGGTCACAAATGTTGTAGCACAACCATAGCAGCTGATTGGAGATCTGGAAACCACAAATCTAGAGTGATCTGTGGTACTGGCACAATGTTTTTGGTGCAAATAATTCATTAAAACCCGGCGAAGCCCTTGCAGAGTCTGGACGCTTTTGCTCACAGAGTCAAAGGCTGCTTTGCATTTCTCACCATATAGAACACCCAAAAGTGCAATCTTGCGATTTATCTTACATGAAGGTCCAGGCAAGGAAACCATCATTTGCTGCACAGAATCTTTTTGCTGAGAGTCCATGTCATTTTCACCAATGCTAGATACAATCTTGAGCAAAGGTTTCTTGAAACCCAAGAGTTGTTGATACCTTCTATGAGCATTTTCTGATTCAGATTCTATCGCCGCTAATCCTCTCTTCATGTCCTCATCATTCTCCATGTTATCAAATGTAAAGCTGGGTTTTGCCATGAAGTTAAACTCAAAACGACCATATTTGCTGTATCCACATTCATTACAGAGGAAAGAATCCAAATTCTCATAATTAATATTGCGGCACTGTCTACACTGATATGCATTCTCATGGCAATTGCTGCATATACCGTGCCTATCAGTTACAGGTCTACTGCATCTTGGGCATTGCAGTGGCTCCATTGATGATGCCTGAAGATTCTCATAGAAGGAGTCAAGTTCAATCATGAAGTTGCAAGCTGTAATTGGAATAGGAAAATCAACTTTCAGCTCTGTTTGATTAAAACTGAGGTGGCAACTCTTAGCACGCTTCCACAAGGACCAATTGTTCTTCAACTCTGACAAGTCAGATACGGGCCTGTTATTGTAATACAAGTTCAGGACCTTCACTGATTTGGACTTACGAGCATCATGGACATTCATTGTGACAGACTGGATGGTATAGCTGCCTGTGCATTTCACTATTATGCGGTTGTCTGTGAACTTCGTCTCAGATTTAAGACTTTCTAGCTTCATCCTGCTATAGGGAACTTCAGGGGAGCTACAAGCAACACAAGGCTCACTCTCCAAGTAATATCCATCAAATTCTACAAGACCACTCAAAGTGTTATATATGCGGGAATTTGGGTGATTAGCCAGTAGTCCATTCTGTGCATGAAGTGTCTCATAGAAGCACTGGATGACATCAGAAGTTAGGCATTTATCCAGAAGCTCCCCACTTAGCTGCTTTGAGCTCCCATCAGGGACCTTACCAAGTAGGGATGTTAACAGTTCTGTATATTCAGCAATGTTTGGCCCATACATTGGCAAACACTTAACCTTCTGCAAGAGTAGCCTCAACATAGTCTCCTTAAACAATTGCTTTCCATGCTGCCAGATGCCATAAAGGACAGACTTTGCTTCACCACGAACAGCACTCGAGTTCCACTCTAGAAGAAAGCAATCAATAAACTGTATCAAGGATTCACCACCCTTCTCACTGAAGATATCAACAGCCGATTCCATGTCTAAGCAGGACTTCTCTGAACCAGACTCGCTTCCATCATCTCCTTTCTTTTTCTTCTTAGAATCCTGAGACTTCGAAGCGGATTTACTTGAGTTCACCCCAGCATCTCCTGCTTCAGTTTTTGGAGGGTGGCTCACATCCTTTCCTGTGTAGAAAGCCAAATTAAGGAGTTTAAGAGTCTGAATAACAGACTCCTCCCCCAGATAGAATATCCATCTCGACAGAAGGGGCAAAACATCTCCATGCCTCAAACAATATTTCTGCCAGTTTCTAGGACGTGCAGCAGCCACTTCAGCCATAGTGGAAAGGCATTTGATAATCTTAACACTTCTCTCATATGGGACAGGATTCTGAAAGCCACCAGTTTTATTGACATGTTTGTGCAACTTCTTGAGCTCAGTTGAAAATTGCCAGGAGTCTCGGACGCTGTAATAGTGAGACTTGCTTCCACATAAATGTAGAAAGAGTCTCCTTGCATACCTTCTAACAAAAGTTGTATGAGGATTATTTATGTAACTGCAAAGAACATCTTGATATCCATCTAGCTTCAAGTCTTTGCTGGAAGAAATTTTGTAAACCTTGTCCTTTTCCCCTGTTTTGTCATGCTTTTCAGGGCGAATCAAACTGTAGACTAAACGGAAAGTGTTCTCTAACAGAAGTCTATGATAATCAGCAAAAATGTCTGCTCTGTGGGCTTTTGCATATGAATCAGAAAAGAATGGAGAAAAGTTTCCAGCTGGCAGATCTCTGCGTACAGTTAGTAGAGCCCCACATCCAGAACCAGAGTGCAAGCCAGTTGCACATTCAAGATTACTAGCTGAAGACTTAAAGACATGAACAAGCTGCTGCAAAATATCCATGAGATAATTAATAAAAGACTGCTGCCTGAGAGTATTACAAGCTCGAAGCAGCTGGGAGGCAAAGTCGTTCTTCTCCTGGTCATGTGAAGAAAATGTTGCAGAAACAGGTGCAGTCAAGGGATTTTGAGTATAAACTCGGTCAGGCACATCTGAAGATCCACTTGGCTTTGAAACAGAACCATCACCCCCAGGCTGATGCCAATTTCGTAGCATCAAGGTGAAGAACATGAAGACAAGAATTGTGACTTCACCCCGGGAACAACGCGTTCTGGCTACAAATGGCTTACTCAGATCAATTTCATCCAGAAACCACTTTATCAATTTCTCCAGATCTAAGCTTTCTGGTTTTGTGCTGTCTATAAAAGGCCCGCCCACAGCAGAAGACAGCCTGTAGAAAAGCTGCATCACAGGAATTGCTCTAACACCAGAGGTTGTCTCCATCCAGCCGCTTAAATGTTGAAGGAGCTCAGACAGAAGCAAAGAATTCACTGTTCGTTTCGATGCAGAGATTGAGACAGGATCAAGCACAGATGCCGAGAATTCCTCAAGCTCATTAGGTTCCAGCACATGTATAGATGGAGTAGAGCTCTGCACATTGGAATGTGATGAGCCTGGCAAAATGTTCGGATCACTTAAATCCTCAGATGGAAAATGGATTTCATTGCCTTCTCCCCCTAGTGTCTCCACTTCTATTGGAATAGCTGTCATAGGGTGATCCCTAGAATGTGGTGGTGGAAGTCGGTCTGCATCTAATAATTCATAACATGCTTCACACAAATCAAAATCCGGGCAAACAGTGCAATGCCATCTTCGCCTCAATATAGGGACAGTAGAGCAACCATCACAACAATACTGAACAGAGGATGTGATGGAATCTTCTTCTATCATGACCTGTGTGTTTCCACCAGAAGCATTAACAGCATCAGCATGCACAGTGCCAGAAGGAGCATTGTCAGCAACATCATCGCTGGACAACATTGTTTGCTTTGGGAAAGGAACTTGAAGCAGCCTTGAAGATATTGCCAGACTGCCCATGTTATCAAGGAAAAGATGTCATTAGTTCTAAGTCAACAAGACAACAAAATAAAGGGCAACATAAAATTTATTACCTGCTGGCAGTCTGGACAGCTTCATTCGTAGAAAATAGGAGTTTCTTCAGCAATGCAACAGCAGCTGAAACAGATTTTCTGCTTGCATCCTTTCCATGTAGAGCCAAACACTCAGCATAACAATAGATAAGTTCTATAGAGGATATTACAATATTGTTCATGGTCTGCGTGTCAGGCTGTTCTATCTCCAATATTCCCCACAAAACTTGCATAAGACCATCCACCACCTGAGAACCTGAGTCGCCAGGGAAAAAAAGGGGGGGGGGGGGGGGAGGGGGGATTTAGCCTCAACAAATAGATAGCTCCAATCAAACAGATATATTTTCCAAGATAAATCATGCCTGCTAATTTGTTCTGGCACAATCCAAAGAATCAAACAACTACACAAACGAAGTAGATGCAGGATATGGAGCTAAATTTTATTGTCATAATCAGTTGGTGCAAACAACGGCATATCTCAGCCAGGGTAAGCTTAGAAAGGCTAAGATGCTTGCAAACAATGGTATATCTGAACAATGGCAATCAGAGGACTCCAAATGAAAATATGGAACAATTTTTTCCGTACATCACTAGAAAACCAACTGATGAACCTGTCACTATTGCTACACCAGAACTGTTGAGCAGAACTGTCACATGCAGAACTGTCAGAATTAAGCTCACTATGAACAGATGTCCCACTTGGATTTTTTTTTTGACAGTAATACATTTTAGAGTTGTGAGAATCAGATAGTTTGGTGTCATCTGAGCACATTTTGGGTCTGTTCGGTGTTCACAAAGCTTGCTTGATCTTAGGATGTTATTTTGCCTTCTTTTTTTTTTTTTTTTTTGGCTTAGTTAGACCCCCAAAAAACACTTCACATAACAGCATATACAAATCAAATAGAAAGCTAAGCATGTGGATTTTAATATAAGTATATAAAAGTACTCAATCATGTAAAGCAGGACAGAACAATCAGTCAGTATGAATACATGATTGTATACACTATCAGAATTATACCTCAACCAACGAACAAACAACAGTTAAAGATGAATCATACAGCATGCACCAATGCTGATTGAGAACAGATGCAAGGTACGACATGCTCAGCAACCAGTAATACTACGTGAAGCATGAAAATGCACTAAACAGTACTAACAAATAAACAAATTCCACGTACCGTTCATCTCCAGAAAAGAAGCCAAGTTAGACCTACGATGCAGGGCGATCTTTGATACTGCACGCATCTGGGCAGTAAACTCTTCAACTATCCATGTTGCCATTGAACCACCAACGCCCAACTTCGACAACAGCAAAGCCGTAGATTTAACTACACCATAAAGCCGCATGTTGTCCTTAACCTGAACAAGTATTTATTTAAATATCCAAGCAACCAATTTATCTTCGGTTGACATAATTGCAATCTTAAATAGTAAACTGACACAAAGGAAAAGAGACAGATAATCAAGTTTAAAATGGAATAATACCAGGTAATAAATCTCCCTTTTAGGGAACACAGCCTGCAAGACACGGCATGCAGCAGCTTGCAATACTGGCTCTCTGTCACTTTCAAAAATAGTTTCAAGCAACTGCTTGCACTTGAGTGTGCTCAATTCCAGTTTAATATCCTCACTATTTGAGCATCCCTGAGATTTGCAAACCAAATACAATCTTGACAGAAGCTTGAGGCCATCTCCTACCACTTGCTCCTCAGGAGATGCAGACTGCATAGAACAGATCTTCTTCCTAGATCCCGTAACCCAAGAGTTACTTCCAAGGACATGTGCTTCCATATCAAGAACTGCATCCATTTTCTCTTTCCAACCAAACTCATCTTTGGGACGACCATAGACCTCCAGTGAGTCTACTCTAGGTAGTGACGAGCCATTGAAAGTTGGCCCAACTGAAACTGTAAATTCTTCATCAGCAAGAAGACACTCAGCAACAGTAAATGGAATGTCATACCAACACCGCATGCCTTCATCTAATTTGATCACCCTCTGAAATATGCTAATATCCGAAGGGATATGATTTGCTGATGTATTTCCAACATGTACACGGATGCCAACCATTACAATATCAGGGTTTGAATTCGACACCGTAATCTGAAAGGACATTTATCAATCACAGATAAGTCTCAAAACCCTAATGAAAGAAGTAAAAAGCTGCCGGCATAGAACCACCAATTGCATCTCATAACATAACTAATGAAACAATGCTCAAGCACATCAAGGAAATTATCTACTCCATCCGACTAGTTCCGGGTTCGAGTCCCTAGCAACCCATTTTTCAGGTTGAAATAATCTTCCATGTATAAAAATCTTATTCGATTTTTGTAATTCACTTCATTTATTCACAAATAATTCTGTAATATCTAAATTGATGTTGGTTGACACGGGCATATAAGGCATGTTATACTATTGAATAACAAGCTTTCAATTATCTATTTATAGATAATTCATGAGCTTGGGAGTCCCCGATGATTAAATTAAATAAACCAAGATTTTACCATGACTGCAATTTTAGAGAGACGCGAAAGCGAAAGCCTATGGGGTCGCTTCTGTAACAGCAGAAAATACATGTGGCAGTTCTACAGGGAAAAATAAGAACAAGAATAGAAGTCCCGCATTTAAGAAAAGTATTTATCACTTCAATGATGTAGTCTACCCATAACTTTAAAATATTACCCATAAATTACGATTGCTAAAAGTAAACTATCCCTGAACTTTTGGTCAAAGGTAGAAAATGCCCTTGAACTCGAAAAAGTGAATACACCCTAGCCCAATAAATATAATCTTTCTTTTTAAATTAGCTAATGGTGTGGCTTGCCTTAATTTGTTGCTTCACTATGCTAAGGTGGAAACGGGATCGACCAATTATTTATAATGAATTTTGCAAGTTAGAATTCTAATAAATTTATTCATATTGATTTTTATAAACATCTTCACTTTAAACAACAACTTTCTTGTATATTAGAACATATAAATTGTGAATTTTCATCCAGCACATATACTACAATATTAAAAAGAATTTTTGGACGCTAATATATAAAAAAGAATTTTTGAACATTAATATACCAACCTTTGCGGGTATGGACAGTAATGTACCAACCATTACAATTGGACACTAATATACCAACCTTTTGGACTTATTTATCACTAATGTACTGACCTTTGGTGATGATGAGTAAAATTTGACGCTATTGTTCTAGCGCCGGTGGTATACTAACGTTCAATTCTACTCATCATCAGCATTGGTCAGCAAATTAACGATAAATATGTCTGAAAGGTTAAAAGTTGGTATATTAAAGTCTATTACCAAGGAGATCGGCTAAATAAACAGGAAAAGGAAGACCGATGCATAAAAAGAATCAAACAATTATAATTTAATTAGCATCTATCATTAAAATGTTATTGTATCTTTTACTATCATTTTTAATTTCATTTTAGTATAGTTTTATTTTATATTTAGTGCATTGTAGAAGTTTATTGTGTTAGTATGCATGATCAATACAATTTTATAACAGCTAATAATTTAGAAAAAAAGTACCATACAAATAGCTGGGAAAGGATTAATTGCAAGGATCTAGAACCCAGAAAAAGAAAAGAGCATTTTTATTTCAGATTAAAAAATCCTTACATGCACCAAATACAAGCCTTGTTAATTACATACAAGATTAATCATTCAAAAAAGGTTATATAAGATAAGTACAAAAATTTTACACTAATTTACAAATCAGCAATGGCTTCAATTGAGGCATATAATTTTATTTGGAATTATGTCAGCAATTATCAACTAACATATAATGTAAAAGGAAAAAGTGCATAAGCCAAAGGGTATTAACTTTAATTTTAGAGTTTAGGGGTACTTGCTACAGCGCCAAGAAAGTGTTGATTGATCCTTAACGATTTAAAATCAGAATTTAACAGGGAAAAGTTGTCCAACTTTTTGAACTTAAGGGATTAACTGCTAAGCTGGAAAGAGGTTGGAAGTTACCAAACAAACAAAGGTCCCAATTCCCAAGTAATTGAAACCATTCCACTAAGGGCCTATTCTTTTCAGTTGGATAAACAGAGTTGGAAGTTGGAAGGAGGTTGGTCAAAGCTGGAAAGAGCAGGAAAGAGTCTGAAAGCTAGAAAGAGTTTGTCAAAGTTGAAAAAAATGGAAAGAGTTGGAAGTAATCAAAATTGTTGGAAAGAGCAGGAAAGAGCTAAAACCATTAAAGATTATTTTAATAGATATATAATTTGTTTATTGTCATATTAATGCGAGTTGTAATATTGTTAAATTCTTAATAAACAATCATAGTGTCAAAATATGCTATAAACTAAGAGTTTTTTTGTATTGTACTTTGCTCGTAAAAAAAAAAAACCCAAAACCAAAACCAAAAAAAAAAAAAAAAAACTAAACTAAAAGTTAAAAATATAACTTTAAGGAAAATTGGATTGTAGTGCACTATACTTGAAGGGTTTGGATTGTGGCAAGTTGTACTTTAAATTTGTATCACGGTGCACCACCACCGAGATGGTTCACACGTTTGTCATCGGATTTCAGTAGATCAAACTTTACGATAGTTAGATTAAAGTAAACCCAAAACCCTAAAATTTGTTGTTGGATTTCAGTACACCAAAAAAATGTGATAACTATATTACAGTAACTCGGTAGTGGTGCCATGTAGACAATCCACTGAGTTGGACCAACTCGGCGTGGTGCACTGAAATCCAAACTTTTACGTTTGGTACACTGTGAGTCTGTGATACAAATTTGAAGTATAGCTTGCCACAATGCAAGCCCCTAAAGTATAGTGCACTATAATCCAATTCTCCTAACTAAAACTGAAGTTAAAACTTAAATAAAACTAAAACTAAAATTAAAACTAAAACCAAAAGTAAAATTAAAACTAAAGTGCTTGGCTGGAAGGAAAATGATTTCGGACGAAATAGTTTTCTAAGGGAAATAACTTTCTATGTCAGATTTCTCTTGTTTGGTAGGAGGCAAATCATTTTTCGGAAAATGACAACATATGTGTCATGTATATTATTAATGAAATAATTTGAAGCTCAAAATTCATATTTAAAATTTTTTAAATCTATACTATTTTACTATAAAGTTACGATTCAAACTATTGAAATTGAATTCTATTACTAAGTTCAGTTAATTTTTAGCAGCGAAAAAATGTCAACATAAGAGTGTTATCAAATGAAAATATTTGGAGCTCAAAATTCATATTTAAAATTTTTCAATCTATCCTATCATACTATAAAGTTTCAATCCAAACCGTTGAAATTGAACTTTGCTCTTACATTTTGGTTTCAGCTATTCTTAACGGCGAAAAACGACTACATAAGTAGTGGTAAATCTTACAAATTAAAAATATTTAGAGGTTACAATTCATATTTTATCTTTTTTAAATCTATCTTATTGTATTATAAAGTTTCGATCCAAACAGTTGAAATTGAATTTTGCTCTTAAGTTTCAATCAGATTTAGCGGTAGAGAGTGCCGACATAAGTGGCCATATATGTTACGAATGAAAATAATTGGAGCTCAAAATTCATATATGGGCTTTTTACTCCATTATATCATACCATCAAGTTTCGATTCACACCGCTAAAATTGAATTTTACCATAAAGTTTCAGTTAGTTTTAGTGGCAAAAAAATGTTGATATATGTGGCGGAATATGTTGTCGGATAAAAATATTTAGACTCCAAGATTCATATTTGAGCCTTTTAATCAATTCTATAGTATTAAAAAGTTTCGAGTCAAACAATTAAAGTTGAATTTCACCCTTAAATTTCAGTTAGATTTAGCAGTGAAAAATGTCAACAATAGTCACTATAAATGTCATAACATAAAAAAGAATTGGAGTTTAAAATTATTATTTATACTTTCATAATTGACCCAATCATATTATAAAGTTTCTTTGGAAAAATTGATCAAACAATTCGTAGGTGGAATATTTTTCCTATGTTGAACAAAGGAAGCCAATTTCCTACTTTTGGAAGAAAATAATTTTCTTTGGGAATTGTTCTTCCAAGCTTTTTTATACCAAACACTAGAAATTGGGAAAACGTTTTCCTCGAAGATGTTTTCCTCTCTACCAAACACACCCTAAAAGTAAAAGTAAAACAAGAATCTTTGGAGAGAAATATTGGAGGGAAATCACAAAATACATATTCGATATTGTTAAAGTATGTCAAATTATCCAAAAACATACAATCCAAATTATTATAAATTAATATTTTAATTTTCCCTATGTCACATATAATCTTTGATTTTCTCATATATGAAAGATTAATTTTTTCATCGTCTCTTTATCTACTTACAACCTTCATTTTATCATAAATAATGACATACTTATTACACTGTTTTCTTAAACAAAATTTTATCAAGATTGATTGTTTTGAACATATATATATATATATATGCATATATATATATATATATATATATATATATATATATATATATATGTATGTATGTATTTATACAAACATATGTACACACACACACACACAAACACACACACACACACACACACATATATATAGAAAGGGGGGGGGGAACGGATCCGGTAGGAAGAGAGTTTAGGTAGGAAGGTGAGAAGAGTAAGTCTCGGCCATTGATTTTACATCTGACAGTGTGTGGTCATAGATATTAAGGAGTGTGGTCATGCATTTCATGACCACACTTCCTAATATCCATGACCACACTCTCTGCAATGCATGACCACACTCTCTAATATCCATGACCACACACAGTCAGATGTAAAATCAATGGCCAAGATTTATTCTTCTCAGCTTTCTACCTAAACTCTCTTCCTACCCGATCCATTCCCCTTTATTCACCCAAATTTTTTTTGCTTGATACAATCACGCAAATTTTTCAATAATATAGAATAACCTTTCTAAGTAAATGATTTGTAGGTGTAGGAAGGAGATGGAAAAAAAACTAATAGCCGCTTGAAGGAGTTGGAAGGAACAAGTAAAAGTTGGAAGGAATTGATAAAAGATGGAAGGAGTTGAAAGGAACTGGTAAAAGTTGGAAGGAGTTGGAAGTTAATAATTCTAACCTAAAAGAATAGGCCCTAACAAGCTTGCAAATTAGAAATAAGAGACATAAGGTCACATCTCACATGTTTCAAACTACATGCATTTCATCCTAAATACTGAAGGTGTCAAAAAGACATACGGCAAGGGAATGGTACAAATCTTCGCACAATCGAAATAAGCTGCATAAGAGAGTATCTGAAGAAGCAACCTTACCTTAAATCCAGAAGGGCTAGGACTTTCAAGAAATCCATCCTCAGACGCCAAGCTTTGCTTAGCTCCTTCAGAGTCACCATTTCTAATAGCATCACCACCCAGTTTAACATCAGAAGTGATGCATACCGTCTTCTCAAAGAAATCAAGGGGAAATTCAGGAGTAGCACCAGAGTAAGCTTTATTACTAAGGATGTTTGGACCCAATTTTTTGACCTTCTCTGATGTCATATTAGACACAGAATCAACACCAGATTGAACATGTGAAAATATCTGAAGGCTACCATCATCATGCAGGACAAGAGAGTGGAATTTGTCCTTAGAAAGAGGCTTATATGCAGTTGCGCCAACAACAGGAGAGTTTGACCCAACTGCATGTCGTATATTCTGAGCAAAAACCTCATGAGCCCCCATGGATACTGCAAGTGCAGCATTGGATTTCCAACTTGAAAAGCACACAAACAACCCAGAACCAGGCAACAATTCTTTCCAATGATGCAAGCCAGCAGGTCGGCGCTTTCCATCTTGCTCTTCCTCAGATAATGCTGAGATTTCAGTTAGAGATGAAGCATCTGAATTCAAACGGCCAACAAAAGTAGTTCCATCTTGATAAGACGCAAAAAGTAACTTATATGTTGCTGAGAAGTACAAAGATGAGCCCTTTGCTTGGATATCTCTATTCACAATCTCAACCTTTTCATTAAGTTGTTTGGTCCCTACATGACCTTCCATTGATAACTCAAACTTATACAAGCCCCCCTCCTCTGACAGTACAACAAGGTATATCTTGCCATGAGATGCTACAGCAAGTATTGCATCCATAATCGTGTGATCTGGCAATATGAAGTAATGCAGGGGGCTGATGTTATCCTGTGACAGATCATATATCTTGACAAACCTATTAGTAACCACCATTAGCTGCACCTGAGAACCGGGCACCCAATCAACACGCCTGATATAAGCACCCTGAAGAGCAAGCTCAATAGCAAGGCGATCTGTCACCTCACCACGAGGGCTGACAGTGAATACCTGGCAATCTTCATAGCCAGCAACAGCAAGGTAGTTTTCAACCAGTGGATTAAAGACAAGATGTACAATTTCAAAACGAACAACATTCTTGGACAGAGGCTTCACATTAGTCTTGTC
Source organism: Portulaca oleracea (assembly GCA_029582165.1). Taxonomy (NCBI): domain Eukaryota; kingdom Viridiplantae; phylum Streptophyta; class Magnoliopsida; order Caryophyllales; family Portulacaceae; genus Portulaca; species Portulaca oleracea. The sequence continues at coordinate 3,278,028 of CM055878.1, read as the reverse complement.
AGCCGTCACTGGAGCAATAGTGGCTTGTCCAATGAGCTGCCCAACATCAAATATAGCAACTTTGTCACCCTCTCCAACAGCGAGTCGTCCCCGACTACTGACACTGAGCAGGGACTTCATAAGAGAACCAGTTGCCAAAAGTGACCTAAGTTCCTTTGCATTAGAATAATCTGCCTTAATCTTTAAGTCCAAAGATCCACTTTTGTAAGCCTTCTTCAACTGAAGAAGATCAGAACCATAAGAAAGTTCTTTATCTTCTCCCAAAATCACATTTTTATCCCTCGAAAGGTTACCATCCCTTCTACCCGTGATAGAAGGCAGTAACAGATTACATATCTTAAGCACCTGAGCCTCCAAGCCAAGTTCTTCATAAAGCCGAGGAATCACACCCTGAACGTCTCTGGGAATGGCAAGCCTCAGAGAATTATCTCCTTCTGAAGAAACATCTTCATCTGGCTCTGAGTCACTGTCTGGTAACTGATCTCCATCCTCCGTAAAAGGCAAGAGTGCCTGAAAATTGCTTTCACCCCTAGTGGGTATGGCACTGTTTCCAGTAAATTTTCTTGGCTTCAGACATTGACAAGTGCTTCCTCTAACACCTCCCGCGCCACAATCACAGAAGAAACGACTTGAGCGTGAGTACACAACACGATGACCACGATGGCAAACTTTTGCACAAACTGAGCAGCAGCCTTTTGAAACAGTTAGATCACAAGTATAGCAGAAGTACCAATGCTGTTCCATGAAATTGCTGCCACTAGATGTGAATGTGCAAACCTTGGATGCAAGGGCCTGCTCACTACTAGAATCCTCCTCATCTTCTCTGTCAATACTAGCTACTTCCCCGTCAGACGTCCCATCATCCTCATCTTCATCTATGGATGCTCCATCACATTCAAAAGGCACTGATCTACCATCTTGGTTAGTGGCCAGAACCAAAGTCTCGGAATTTTTTCTTGAACCAGCTGACCTAGAAGCAACAGACCCCACACTACGACTGGTACCAGACAAGGATTTTCCAGTGCTTTTTGTAGGCAGATTCCTTAAAGATCCACAATCAACCAGGACAAGTTCAAGAAAACTGAAGAGAAATTTTAGCCCTTGAAGCTGATGATCATCAACAGACAGCTTCTCCATCAAAGAAAGAACACTCTGCAACAGTAGTCTCATTGAAGCCTCATCTCTTAAAAGTTGAATAACGAAACCAAAATAGGATTTCGCAGTATGAATATCATACAATTTGAAGGCTGTCTCCAGGGAAAGCAGCAAAGCCATAAACGAATGGCTGAATAACTCTATAGAGAGGGAATCATCAGAAGATACAAGGCATAAGATAAATGTCATGGTTGAATCTCTGAGGGATACTGAACTTCCTTTAGCACACATAAGGCTACCAGAATTTTCTGTTGGGAGACCCAAAAGTCTCTTCTCCAACCACTTGGACAGGCAATTGACATCCATTCCAAGGAACTTCTTTTGAATCTTCTCTTTTACATAAGGACACATGTCTCCGGATAGAACTTCAATAAGGAAATTGAGAACCCTGGAATTTGCTGTCTCAGAATAACAACTATCCAACGAATTAATCAGGAAGATCAAATCGCCACGCTGTGAACCATAAAGGTCAACAACCCATTGAGGAGCATTCGGAACACCAAGAAAAAATTTGAAAACATCCACGCCCAAAGGATCTTGTTGAAGACCATCCATTATATCAATTGCTTTAACAACCAGCTGCTCAATTTTGACATGGTCACTCGCACCTGAATCGCTGATGTCAAAGAGGAATCCTTCAATCTGCTTCAGTAGGAACAACAAGCTATAGTCTGGCCCCTCTACACCAGTACATCCATAACATATGTCTACACACTTCCCTTTCAAATCCTGTAAAATCTTATCATACTTGACCATCATTACTGAATGAAGAATTTCATTAAGCACCTCTGTTGCCACAGAAAATCCTTCACTTTTTCCTTTTATTTTAAAGAGCAAGACAAGAATATTGATTATCCCTCTGATGACAAGGATACAGGAAACAAGAGCACCACTTGAAGTTCGTGAGTCTGAAGGAAAGCCATGAAGCACACATTCTGAGTAAACGATGCCCAGCACTCGTGAAGCTCTCTTGCTAATTACTTTGTCAATCTTGTAAGGTAGATCATAAACAGATTCCAGCAGTGCCAGAGTAGTGTTCTTTATTGGGTCACCCTTCATGCATTCATCAAACTCAGTGTGCTTCAAAAGCAGAAGGGATGAAGAAGTCTGGCCAGATGATTGACCATCACCAACAATAGACAAAAAAGCTTTTTGGTATGCACCCATATATTTTGCCAGGAGTGAAGACAACATTTTCAATATATCAGAAACTCGATTGCTCTCCAATATTTGAGAGACAAAGCCTTCAGCAAAAGCAACAAACTCTACATCCCACTGGTGTTCCATCAAGAGCGAATCTGCTCCAGAAATGGAATTTTTTACACAATAGCTTCTGAAGCCCAAATCAAGCAAGGAGATAACCAGGGAAAGCCATTGACCATTCCTCAGTAAGTCCCAACTGAATTCCCCAGAATCATCAGACATGTGTACAGAACATAGATCATTAAGCAAGCCAATGCTCACATCCACAAAGTTTACATGCTTATTCACACTATCACATAGGCCTTGGAACATGTGACTGAAATGAATAAAGCATTCCATACTTGACAATTCAATAACACAGTTGGAACTCCAAAACGAGTGAAGATGTTCTGATGTCAACCTGACACCAGGCATGTCCCAGCAAAGTAAAAACACATACCTCTCGATAATGAGATCTTCAGATGCTGCAGCCTTCTTACCCTTCCACATGCCTAGAATTGATGAAAATGCAGCACATATCTCATTCCAATTTGAGAACAGACATGCAGTAACTGCATCATTCCTGCACATCGTAGAAGGCAATGGAGCAAAATCAATGAGGACATTAAGCAAACTGCTGATCAGAGGCTCTTCTTTAGCACACAAGCCCGTAACGTTGTCTACTGCCAGTGAGGCCCATGATGTAGCAGGCTCACTTAAATTATTACAATGGGATGCAACAAATCGAGCCATATTCAGCTTGCATCTGAAATCCATAAGCAGTGATGCTGGACAAGCACCTGGATTCGACATCATATGTCGAAAAATTATAAGTAATCTTGAAACTATTAGACCCCAAGATGACAGCGCTGAACCATTCAATATGGGGGAGTGGAAAGCAATTGTTTTCAGGGTGGAAAATATAACCTCGGTCAGCTCCACCTTTTCACTTTCAGAGGACAAATGATATGCCATAAGAAGAATCTCCATGTGGAAGACACTAGGAAGAGAGCTCAAAAGTTCCTTAAGTTTAGGGGAGTTTGAACACACAGCTTTCTCTTTCCCGAGAAGAAAACTGACAAATTGCCTGTAGACTTTGATTCTCAGATGGCTGCCCGACGAACCTACCCTGCATATTAAAATGTGAGCTAGCAAAGCTAGCGTTTGAACATTATAAACAAATGATTCGTTGTCAACCTTCAAAATCTGGACGGTGAGGTATTCCTCCAATACATCAGAGAGAGCATGACGCTTTATGAGACAGCACACCAGCTCAAAGCAGACTTCCTGAATTTCTTCTGTCTTCCTTTGTTCATGGACAGCTGCACCACCATCGAAATCATCAGCACCATAGCAACCTTGACATCCAAGCACCGACAGCAAACAATCAATATGTTCTCTGCTAAGCTTGTTGCAAGCATCCTCATAAATGCAAGCACACCAATCTGGAGAAAATATGCAGGACTTAAGAAAGACCAGCAATTCTGTAGCAGCTTGCACTATCATGTTACGCAAAACAATCAAGGGATTGGCCATTGAAGCTGCTTGCTCAAATCCATCATTGGACCCAACAGATCGACCACTCTCAGAAAAGAGATCCCCAAATAGTGCTTCATCATCATGGCAAACACTGTTTTCTGTCTCAGAAGAGCAACCAGGTTTTGCGCCAGCTGAACATGACCTCTCTAGTTTTGGCTGCAGCTTCACCCCCTCAGAGTGCAAGAATACGAGAAGATGCATCAGATTATCAACCCACTGTACTGATTTATCAAATAGAAATTCCAAAAGCTCATCCACAGAGTAATTTTTCACCAATATAACATCTCTAGAACGTACTCGCCATGCAACATCAGCCTCAGGATCGACTATATGAGATGGTAAGTCTGGGTCTAAGACCCCATCTGCAACATTAGGTTCACCCTGATTCTTGACATCTTCAATAAGTTTGAAAACATAGATAATGCAACGAGGGAAGTATGCCAAAGGAGGCCTCAAGTTACTGACTGACTTGTTATATCGCCATACATCAGAATCCAAATTGGCAAGTACAGAAGCCAGTAAACAAACACGGATATTTTGGAAGACCCTCCTGCCACAGCTAAGTTGCACCACATGCAGAAACTCTTCCACAAGACTTAGTACAGCACTCTCATAGTTATTCTCTGAAATGACATAACTATTTACAAAATCCAGCCCGGGTCTAAACAGACCAGGAAGCATGTCCGCAAAAGTAGCAATACTTTGTAATAATGCAGAATTCACTTCAACATAAGGGACACTCCTTACAAGATTTCTGAGCAACTTCAGGATATTCAACGAAACGGACAACCTCCTGCGGAAGCTCAAGTCCTTGACATCAAATATGTCTGGAAGGCGAATGAGTTCCTTACAAAATGAAATAAGCCGCCGGATGCACCCGAGATGAAGAACAGCCCAGTGCCGACAAGAAGACACCAATTTGTTCAAATCATGGGGAAAGGCATACTCTTTCAAAAATTGTGATGTAGTATGAAGTTGCATGTCAGAGGCCAGTGCCACAAGAAGTTGATCAGCCTGCTGTCCTTCAGTAGAACACCTAGCACCTACCAAAAAAAAACGAAAATTATGAAACATGAGATGTTAGCATTGACTAACATCATAAAATACAGGACAAAATAGATTCGCAGGATAGCACAAAGGCATACCTTGAATATCACATCTAGTGCGCTCGTCAAAAAGACTGTCCTTTTTTAACTCGACAGATGGTAAGCTTTCAACAAGGGAACTTGCTAAGAAAGACTGAAATGATTCAGGCTCATTATCCATCCGCCCAGCCAATCCAATCTCTAGAAGCTTGACTGCAAGGTTCTGAGACACAAGTGGAAGGTATAGAGAATAAGACAGAGTCCAGTCCTTTGTCCTTTGTCGTTATTTCTTTTGACCAACACATTCTCTCATTATTGCATGAGGATGATTAGGAATTTATGGAAAAATTTAAACACAAGGAAATTGCTAAGAAATAGAAAATTGCACCAGGGATGAAACACTATATTAACGTGAAAAACAAGTATCTCAAATGAAGTCGTAATTGACAACCTAGCTCCACTAGCAGACTTCACCATCACCCAAAAATGACTCGATGACAGTAGATTGTTTGCTAATGATCCACCAACTGCAGAAATTCAAAACCATAAAATAAGCAGAATTTGAAATTTTAGAAAAGGGCGCCTAATCAAAGCTAGTTCTCCTGGAATACAACATCAGACTTGTGACTAGTCCCTGGGTTTAAAAACCCAAGACCTGACAAGTAAAAGCAGAATAAGATTTTTCTTTTTTTGTTTGTTTAAAATAGAAGCACCACTCAATGCTAGTCCCCGTGTCTAACAAATCTCTCTGTGTGTGTGTGTGTGTGTGTGTGTGTGTGTGTGTGTGTGTGTGTGTGTGTGTGTGTGTTGTGAGAGAGAGAGAGAGAGAGACAGAGAGAGAGAGAGTGTTAACACCTGAAAATATTAAATGTACTGGAAAAAACGATGACAGTTTCATGATGTGCCCATTTCAAGTCCCAACAAGGGAATTTATAACATTGGCCATGATAGATGGACAATCAAACCTAACCAAACCAGACAAGAGCATACAAGGGTAGACCAGTGCAAAGGGCGCACTATCTTGGGAGTATCAGCACCGAGGAGTAACTAAGAATTATAAAAAGTTCAAGATCCAAATTAAGCCCAATGATATGGTCTCCTTATGTGCACTGAGAACTAGGGTAGATCTCACACTAGGAAGGCTCTCATCAGGCCAAGAGTGCATATGTTATTACACTTCTACCAAACCATTCAACATAAGTAAAGATCAGAGCGAAAAAAGGTTCCACAGTTAACCATTTTCTGAAAGTGGAGACAACGCAGAGGAGAATTCACATATTTGTCAACACCTCAAACTACTTGGTAAGGGGAAAAGATGTCGTCCTTAGTCTTTCATGCAACTTCATGAGCTACTTGAAGGAACAACCAGGAGTTACATGGATAATAACTCAACAAATGCAACCCCCCCACCTCTTGGCGTGGGGCCATGATGCATATATATATTTCTCGGTACCAAGGATGAGAATCGGAATTTGTGAGTTTCAATGAAGGTATTTTTGGAATACTATAATTGGTGATGTTTACTTTTTTTTATAAAGAAAAGTCATTATATACACATTAATTGTTAATGTGAGTTACTACTACCAACAATTAAATAAATAATATTAGCTAATTATAAAAATACAATAATATAATTAAAAAGAAAATGACCTTCCATTTAAAATGGTTGTTAGTAGGAGAAATATATTTACTAAAGTGATACTTTTAAACATTAAAAAAAACTATATAAAATGATAAATACATCAATATATAATTAAATTAATTATATCATAAGTTATGATGCATTAAACTATTTTAACTACATATATATAATAAATTAAATCTTTGTATTTTTTGAAAGTATTGGAAAATATTGTATATAATTAAATCTTTGTCTTTTTTAAAAATTATTAAAGCATATGATACAATTATTCTATAATAATCTATATGCATTCTTATATATGTGCTTTCAACAGCATGAGTTTTATTACTGTCCCTTGCAATGTAGGGTATAAGTGGGTATTGCACATACCCTTGTTTTACCTATAAACAAAGGCATCCTACCCATATCTTACCCATCACTCTCAATATCTATATGGGTATTACCCATATGGGTAATTTCCACATGGGTAACACAGCCTATAAGGGTAAAACCCATGGGCATTCATGGGTTTAATAAATATTACTCACTCCGTTCCATATTATTAATCACTTTTACGAACTTTTTCTGTTCCACAATATTTGTCACTTTATAATTCCAATAACACATTAATTACTAGTTTACTAATTTTGCCCTTTGTTTATTACTTTTTATCCCTCTCTCACCAATATGCATGATCAGTAATTGTGGGGCAATTCATCTTATTCTCAACTACTCTACTCCCTTTGTTCCATATTAATTGTCATCTTTGGAAACCGTGTAGTCAAACTTCAAAAATTTTGACCATAAAGTTTTGAATATATACAATGAGTTGCTATATAAAATTACCACCATTAGATTGTAACAAAACTATTATCATAAAAGTATAATATTGCAATTGTTAATAACATATTAGGTACGAAATTATCAATCAAAGAGTGATATTAAAGACCGTGAAAGTTAAAAATTATGACAATTAATATGGAACGGAGAGAGTAATTTTTCATGCAACATTGATACTCCCCCATGAATCTAAAGTGAATAATATTAGAACGAAGGGAGTAATCAATAGCAACACCCCTGAATTTGACATATAATAATATTCTTTTTTTTCAAAGCCTCCCCCGCCCTCTTCTCTCTCACCCTAAAAAAATCTCTCTTCATTTGTTGATCACTCTCTTCCATCATCTCTCAGAGAGAGATGATGAAAGAGAGGGAGGGAGGGAGGGAGGGAGAGAAATGGGGGAAGAGAGGATGATGATGAAAGAGATGAGAGAAATTGGGGGGATGGAGGAGGGGAAGAGATGAAGAAAAAGAGAGATAATAAAAAGTAACTGTCATTTACCTACTTCAATGGGTATATGGATACCCATAGGTAATGGGTACTCACACTAACTTATGGGTGATATACCCACATAACTCCTACCCATTTTTAATGAGTATTACCCACCCATTTTGGGTGTGTAAGGGTGGATACCCACTTAAGAGATACAAAATTCCCATTCCTCCCCAAAAAAAAAAAAAAAAAAACCCACCACCCTAACACAAAAAAAAAAAAAAAAACACACACACACAAGTCAAAATCAAAAACTATACTATTCATACGTCCACTTAACCAAAGCAAAGTGTCGATAGCTGCCAAAATATGAAAAGGTGGCCTTCATACAAATCCTCTCACTGTGTTCATGACCAAACCAGTTCATGCTTACAGTATTAAGGTTCCAAAACTTCCTTATCTTTATTGGCATGGGTCCAACAACCCCAACCACTAATCAGAAGTATTAAGATTCATGCTGGACCAAGGATCAATGCCTCAGGAGTTTATATTATGATTTACATTACCATAATCCAGAAAACAATGAAAACTCTCTCACTCTATGTCTAACAAAATATCTTGACATTTTCCCCTAGCTGCATAATTCAGGGATGACTGTACCAGAAGCAATTTAGCATAGAAACCTATGCAGGTTACCCCACGGGAGACACCCAATAATTCATTCATCAGTCATCACTTATAATCCATCAGTAAAAAGTTAAAACTTTTTTTTTATGACAGGAAACATGCTGACATTCATATCCCCAAAATATAATGTCCCTGTTTTATTACAAATTATCAGTCACTAATGAACTTATTTTACACATATTACTTACACATGTATAATATGATACCAAAGTGTAAATATGTTTCATCGTGTGATAACAGAAGCCATTATTCACTTCACACAGCAAGGCAAATAATATACTGATTTTTTTTAAAGAAAGAGTAATCAAAATATGTATTGGAAAGACACCATGGGGATGTGGCCCGTTTACAAAAGGGGCAGAAAACAATCCATTGATCATTGAAGTAGATTTCAAAAGAAACCCATTTTCTCTGCAAAATAGAAAGCAATCTCTTTATGAAACAACCAATTTGACATAAATTTAACGATCACAATCATTTACAAGTCGTAGAAGTAGAACCTAACAAACAGGAAATTCACAATTCGCTAGATAAATTATTATGCTAAGATAGCCAAAGTCTGATTAATTTCATAAAGTGACTCCATTTTATGGCACAGACAACGCAAGTAAATAAATAAGCAGAGACTAGATACACTTTTACCAGCAACATCACCGTATTCCACACCCCAAATAAAATCATCAAAGAACACATTACACCCGGAAATGCCTAAAATGAAAGACAGTTGTTCTGTTGACAGCCTACTAACCTGAAGGATGGAGTCGTCGCTGTTAACACTCGATTTCTCCAAGCAGCACAATGCAAACTCCATCGATTCATGCAGTACAGCAACAACTACATTCTCCACATGCTCAACTGCTCAAAACCAACACAAATTATCTAAAATTCAAAACTAGAAACCAAAAGAAAAGACACAATTTCAGGGATCAAAATCGGAAATGAAGGAAGCACCTGAGAAAGATCGAGTGGCGGAGGCAATTGCAATAGCGATGGACAAGACGGAGTGAATCTGAGATTGGGTCCAGCACTGAAGCCCTATCTTGTTGTTATCATGACCATCACCGTCGTCATCATCATGGATCACTTGGACGGCGTACTTGAGGAAGGAGTAGAATTTCTCCAACCCTAATTTAACTGAATCAGAGCGAAGTCTGTGAGGGAGATCGCTGTGCGACGATGATACAGCTTCGAGGAGCTTGAGGAGTTGTTCGTCCGCCATTGACGTGGCTCGAAGCGATCAGAGTGAGGACGACTGTAAATCGGTCTTCGTCAATTCATAGAGAGGGAGTTAGAATAGAGAAGAAAGAGAGTTTGTGTTGTGTTGTTGTTCTTGGATTTTAGATGAAATGGTTATGATGTGGAAGAAGAGTGGGAATTTAGAGGAGGTTTAAGTAGAGCAGATGCAGAATAAAGGCCAGTCGAATCAATGTTTTTATAAGGACAAGGGGGTGATAGCTTATGAATTCCTACGAAATCAGCACTGGCAGAAGAAAATAGGACGACACTCGAGACGCTTCACCAAGTTCCTTCCTTAGTTCCTTTGCCACCTTGATTTGCCTTTTTATGCCTAGGATTTTTCTATGAATTCAAAACTAGCTAATGCCCAACAAAAAAAAGGGAATTCCAAAAGTTGCCTCATAATTTTAATCACTCACCGACTCACTTTTGGGTTAGTGCTAATGTAAACTATATATTGTTGAATGGGAAATTAGATTTAAATAATCTAAACTTTGGGTTATAGTAAACTTAATAATATGAAATTTAGGCCTTTGGATTTTAGTAGTACGCCACCGAATTAAATTTAACTATAGCTTCAAGTTCAGATTATTTAAATCCAATTTCCCTTGTTCAATTAATGATATTACGTACTCCGTCCATTATTATTTATTTGTCCCTTAGAAAATTGTGTTAAAAACTTTGGTCATTAATATCTTAATTTGTATAATAATTTATCATATAAAATTGATATCATTAGATTCGTAATAAAAAATATTATTAGAAAAATATAATGTTATATTTTTTATAAAAATTTTATATTAGAAATTATTCATTAAATATTTACATTGAAAATCGTAAATGAGAGATAAAAAAGAATAGAAGGAGTACCAAATTATATTCTAGTTTCTAAACTATTATATTTTGTGGGATTTTTCTCCCCTCTTTGTATATAATTCCTCTTTGTGACTACTCTTAATTCTCTTCTTCTGATCTTTCCTCCTTACCATCGACATTACAATCATCCCCAGCGTCATGTATCACCATCACTCTCTCCTTGCCTATTTACAATTATACCGCAGATGCTTAACTGCCTAGCACTACCATCGCCAAGCTCGCCCACTTCCACCGCCACTATCACGCCAACAAACTCATGAAGATAGTGTTCTTTCTTCTCATGAGGAGAATGTTTTTTCTTATAGAATAAATAAATATATATATATATATATAATATATATTATTTGTAGAACACCATACATAAGTAGGGCTAGTCCCAAGACTGCACAAACACCATACATAAGTAGGGCTAGTCCCAAAACTACACAAAAGGTACCCAACCAACTCCAAAATCGGGTACCACTGAAACAAGCAAACACTGAGATCCCAAACTTTACAGATTGTACAACCACTAGATCAAAGGCACCACCCAACCAATACCCAAAAGGCTTATCAAAATAGCCACACAAGGACACTAAACTATCAAGTTCAAGTACAAAACTATGATCTAACAACTTCCTACTCAGAGTTCTCCTCCTCCTACCTCTAGGCCAAGATCTTTTTTCCATAGTGGAAAGTTTCCTCATCCGAGTACAAAGCCAGCTTTAGCCTTTCAGGAGGATCCTTATATAGTACTTGACCAAATAGGTCCCTGGTCTTGAGCAATACCAATAAGTACGGTTGCTACCAAGTTGATTGACTGCATGGCAAAGTTCAATCATTGTCTAGTCCGTTACAAGGAAGGCTCCGATATTAGCAACAATTTCTTTTAAGTGAGGTTTTACGTGGAGAACACCCTTCTGAAGAGCTTCAATTCTGCTGGATTCTAAGTCCAATTCAATATCGTTTAACTGCATTTCCCGGCCATGGATAGGCATTCCCTCAAGGTAAAGAAAAGTGCTTGAAGCTCAAAAGCAGGAAAACCTTGTAAGAAAGCCTGACAACCCGTTGAAGATTGTTGTCTCTTATTATTGTCGCACCAATTAAGCAAGTTTTGTCATATTTTTGAATGACTTCCACCATGACTTTGTAAGCTAGAGGTGAGGGAGGCTTTAGGCTAACAATCTTTTCTTCAAACCTAAATAGATGATCCTGCAAATTCTTAGCTAACCATGAGTCATTGAAGATACTGTTAATAAAGGAGGTGTAATAACTCAATGATAATTAGACCATAATATCATTTAATTAAGTTAATTAATTAATTTAATTAACCAAAGTCGCGCATTTCAATTCATCTAACAGTGTGCTTTGTAGGACTTGAACAGTGCAATGACCATCGATTCTCCAGTATAGTAAATTCGGTAGATACTCCTCAAGTAGTATTACCGATCCTGCCGAATAAATCATAATATTCAGATCCTTTGTCTGACAATTTCCCATTCAGGTTTATTCGGATTTATTATAATTAGAGAGATGAGTACTCCTGAAATTTTTATTATTAAAATTCTCATGGTTTAGTCTCGTAAAATTTTATTCAGGCACCCCAAGTTAATGGTATCGGGTTAAAAGGGAGGATATAATAAGTGTTTGGGCCTATTTTATTTTCTCTCTTTGGTCAGCCCAACACTTTTGAAAGAACTAGGGCCTCATTCTTATAAGTAGAAGAGTATATAATATACTCTTCCATTCTTTTACTTCAAAATTCAGATTTACTTTTAAACACTCAAGACTCTCTCTTCCTCACCTGTCTTCTATCTGCCTTCTGCCTGTCTTCTGCCTGCCGTCCCTCTCCTGTGACGGTACCCTCCCTTCTGTTCCTCTCTTTCTCTCCTCCTTCCCGATGTAATCTGTAAACCCTAATGTCTCAAATCAAATTCCTTGAGTTGGATGATACTTGTTTATGAATTTCTTAGCAAAATTATTTGTTTTAGAGGTTAATAAGAGTGCAAGTGCTAATCTTAGGTTTTTGTTGAAATCTAGAGAGTAAATTATGTTAGGATTGGCATGAACCCAGTAAGAAATAGAGGAGTTATGTTTGATTGTTGAAATTCGATTGTGCATGTTATTTTCAATAATAATATGAGGTTTAAGAATGTTATGTATGTCATTTAAGTGGAAGTAGAGAAGGTTAGGAATGATTTTTGAGAAGAGATGTAACACTCCCGACTTTATAAGCTTCCGCTAAATCAAGATTAAATGGATTAAAATATTGCTAAGTAATACCCGAAAGGTCGGGGCTGTTACAAGAGAAGTGTGGGAAATTTGGTTAGAATATCTTTAATTATAGTGATTCATGAATGCATGTCAAAAATTGAAGATCTATGAATATATGAATGGAATTGAGTGTTCCAAGTGTTGTATGTGTATGAATGATGTTATTATGTTGAAGAGGTTCCAAGTGTTATGTAGGAATAGTGAGTTTAAGTAAATTTCATGTTCGGTGTTGTAGAAATCATAAGAGTTAGGCCTACCATGTGCTTTGTGTGACCCGAAATCAAAGGAATTGGTAGAGTGAGCTGTTGTATTAGGAGTTTTGTTAATGAAAGGTACACTTAGGAGGTGCATTAGGGTATAAAATCAAGGGAAATATCAAGCTAGGAAAACCTCAAAATTTGTCGGTTTATAAGTAAATCTTGTATTCTGAATTTTCTGGAGACAACCAAGACTTCCATAACCAAAAACATTGTGAAAATTAGTAGCCTTAACTATTAGCTTGCACCCGGTTTTGGAATTTTGGGATTTTGATATGTATAGCTCAAGTTATGGTGGAATTGGTATAAGGGTTTCATTATATACGTTTTTGGTTGGGCAGTAGGTTTGTGAGTAACTTCAAAGGTTAAATAGGCCTTATTAGCTTAAGTATTCAAATAAAAGTTGTAGTACGTTTCGCAAGCTTTTCGAAATGGGGTTCTATGCATTCATTGGAGATCGAGAGAGAAAGTTATGAGTAATTCTTTTCAGCTATGTCATTAGGTTCTGCCCAGAAAATATTAGTGACTATAGCATATTCAAGACACTTTTCGGAGCTTTTCTAGGGCTTATATGTGATTGTTGTAAATATAAGAGTTGTAGTGTGCAATTCAAGCTTTCCATATACTACTCATGTGCACTCAACTGATACTTAGAGCTTGAGTTATAGTTCCCGAAATATTATTCCCGACTACGTTTATTTGACAAGACAGCTTTGCTATATCGTTAAGTTTCACCCTTTATCAATTGTTTTTTGCTTGAACTCGTAACTAAGAAGTTTTAGGACTTAATTTAAGCTTTCCGGAAAGTCCTCTTACAAGGTCTTCCAAGGCATGTAGAAGGAGTTATGCTTTCCCAAGTTAGCATGAATATTCCGAAACCTTCCAAAATTATTGAGTTTTAGTCTTACTGTTTTATTTAGGAAATTCTTCCCTTACTAAGGACCCAACTTAAATCTTTTCTTTATTCTTATCTCAAGTATCTTTCAAGGGGTCGTTGCTACTATTCGTTCAAGTCCGCTCAAGTTCAAGTAGTGCTTCAGGCGGTTCAACATTAAGGTACGCATATTGTTTGTACACTTCTTAAACTCTTTTATTTGAGTTTAATAAGCAAGTGTAATAAGTGTGATGTGAATCAGTAAAGTTTACTTGTTTTTGTCATGTAATTATGGTCTTGACCTACGTTACTTGTGCCATAGAGCATTACCAAAGTTAATACATGGCCAGTGTAAACCCATCTGGGCCTCCCGAATGATCTAGATATGTGCATACATAGGCTTAGACCGATGATCGCAAGCAGGGAACCATCAAAATAATAAGAGTATGGCAAGCAAGTTTTATTATTGTTTTTATTGTTTATTTGTTTGCAAAATGAATTGAAATGCGCGAAATAAAATGAATTGCTAATTGTTTGACTTTATCTCATTTACAAATGTATTTATGTTTTGTTTTCGGTGGTTCTTCAAAGGGAAAGTCTTCTAAAGCCTCCAATCTGGCTAAGCCGTCTACTGAAGCTTAGAAGGTGAATTCTCTTGTTGGAGTTTAGTTCTTTTGTACTTTGCTGGTGGCAAACTTGTTATTTTGGAGATGTATGAGAACAAATATCATGTGGATAGTACCCTTACATATAAACTTAGGGTTTTTGCTTGTGTGATAAGTACTGGGAAAATCATTTGGATTGTGATATTGTTGGTTTTATGGTGTCTTTTGATGAACAAGAAGTGTTTTGATGTACGTGTGTTTTGGAAGGTGACACTTCGCAAATTTGTGAATGGAAATGTAAAGTCTTGTTTTTCTTTTTGGTTTGTGGTTGGTTGGCCTAGTTCATCGTAGTGAACGGCAGTAATACCCTTAGGTTGATTAATACGTTGCGCTAATCATTGGGTTAAGTTGTCTTTACATCTTAATCAAGTGATTATAACCTGGGGGTGTTATAGGAGGCCAAGGTTATTGAACTTTTATTAAATACAATTTGGTTTCTTGCAATCCAAATGTACCAACAAGCACACAAAAAGAACACATGCTGGACATTTATTGGCGGGGATTGTAAATTTCTTTTCAACCATTTATCCCAGTTAAAGTCAAGGAAATTTTGAATTCAACTTTCATAACTAAGTTTAGAGATGATTTTTAACCAAATTACTTTGCTATTCTCACAATCCCGAAACAAATGAAGATGAGTTTCTAGACTGTCATGGCAAACAACACAAGTAGGATCAATAATTTGAAGATTTGTTGACAAAGGCCACTTGAAGGGAAAGAAGCATAGACCATTCTCCACCCATGAAATTTCATTTTTGCAGCTAGAGGAGAGGACTAAATGGTCTTGAAAATTGGGATTTCAGGGCTTGTGTCATTACAAAGCAACTTGTGTATATTTGAGATTTTGAATTTGTTGAAATCATTCATTTTCCAGACTATTAAGTCCTGAGATCCACTCTCAGGGATATGAAAGTTAGAAATTTGTTCAACTATATCAAGAGACTCTATATCCCATTGATGATTCATAATAAAGTCTCCAACTCGTGCATGACCTCCTAAGTTAGGAGGGGAGCAATTAGGTTGAGTAAGAATAGGTGCAATATCTAATTAATTGTCATACCAGAAGGATATAATCTACCATCATCAACCTTCTTGAAGAAAAAAAATTTGGACATGATCTTTAGTGTCAATAATTCTTCTCTACAAAGCTGAATGGTGTGTTTTCCCAACAACAAAGACTAGGTTGCTTTTACCCTGATACTTTTCTCTGATCAGTCTAACCCATGAAATATCTGACTTCAAATAGTAGTTATACAAGAGTTTAGCTATGAAAACTCTACTCCCTAGTTGCAAATGCTATAGCCCCAATCCACCTTGCTCCTTAGGCTTACAAAGAGTATTCCAATTAACCTAGGCCATGTAACGCTCCTCATACTTTTTATTCCAAATGAATCTTCCCATGCATATGGTAGATAGGCATAACATTTAAGAACGAACTTCATAAGAGCTATCATACCAGCGAAATTGAGAAATTATCTATGCCAACCACCTAACCTTCATTTAAATTTGATCAACATATCCTCATAAGCACTAAACCTAGGCTTATGAGAAACAAAGGAAACGCTCAAACATTTCGGAAACAAAGTTAGCCGAAACTTCCCTTATCTATTACATATATTAAAGCAAAACCCTCTCTAACAAGGTAACACCATGTGTCAACATAATAAATGTATAACCATGTAATTTTTTTGATAAATAACAAACATCGGTCATGGAGCATTGCAGACATACGAGGGAATTTAGTGGAATAGGTTTTGATTGCAACTATTGATATGCTACTCTTCCATTAAAATCACCTTGCAACGATTAGATAATCTATTAAATATATTAAAACAAGACAAAACAAAGGAGAAGTTTCCATGTGGCACACACACACACACACACACACACATATATATATCCATGACCACACATCGTCAGATGTAAGATCAATGACCAAGATTTAGTTTTCTCACCTTCCTACATAAATTCTCTTCCTACTGAATCCATTAAAACTGAAATTAATTTCATGCATAATTTTTTGTTTTATGGAAGTTAATTATACTATACAGTCACTGTTTAAATGATGAATTTGATTAATGCATCAGTTATCAAAAGCCCAAAAGATCAACCTTTTAAAATACTATACTTAAATATACTGTACAATTACTCTTTAGATGAGGATTGTAATTATCTCATTTGAATCCTACTATTCCCTTATATAAAAGAATCATTTCATCCCTCATTATTTCCCTATAATTTTGGAGGCACACTCACTTGGTAATAGTATTTTACAATTCTCACTACTCTAAATCTATATGTTATAATCTATTAACTATATTAAAACAAGACCAAAACAATTAGAAATTTGTCATGTGTCCTTCGTATATAAAATTTATATTTTATTTAAAAATCACTCATTATGCATTATAGTGTCCGTTTCAAAAAAGGTATTTATAGTTGATCAATATTCACTTTTTAAAAAATAAATATAATTGTTATTGTCTATCAATAAATTAAAAGAATTAAGTTGGTAAGTTACTTTAATAACACTATATGAATGTTACTTCATATGTATTAAATAATGAATATATTATTGGCATAATTAAATTTTTAATGCTTATTATTTATTATAGATAGGTTAGTGGTTTCAATATACTATGTATGACCTTCTAATTTCTTTTACTAAATTTTACAATAAAATAAAATAAATAAATGGACAATTCACTCTAGGAATGATTAATTCTTAGTAAGCAAACTATATAGACAATTACTACACATGCAATAAGTAATTAATTATAGTTTAACGGTTACATTCTATTAACAAATATATTTAGTGAGTAATAATTTGTTAGTGACCCTTTAATCTTTATATTGAGATTGTCAACATAGCTTTTCCATTAATCTTTATATATATATATATATATATATATATATATATATATATATATATATATATATATATATATATATATATATATATATATATAGGGAATAGATATAATGAGAAGAGGACTTTTGTGAGAAGAGAAGCATGAAAGATCTCAGCCCTTGGTTCAAAGATCAATGGTGGGTATAAATAATTGATTAATCTTTATTTTAAATACCTGATAGTAAAAGATGATTGGCTGATTTTTTTTTTTAATATGTAATTTTTTTGTTCTCACGTGTGAGGGAGTTGAAAGGCCATGGGCATGTTCTGATGTTTTACACACCAGAGAGGCAATTAATCATGTTCAGTTTCCCAAACACTGATAATCATTGTGGAAAATTTTGAAAAACACACTAGAGAGAGAGGAGGGGTGCCATAACTGAGAGCATGAGGTTAAGGTGTGAAAGAAAATTCCCGGAGAATTGGAAGTGCATAGCGTGCGAATATCCGGCAGACATTGACGGTCCGACGGCGTTTTTCCGGCGAAGGATGTTTGGAGTGAAATCGATGCACCAGGCATTTGTAAGTGTTTCCAAATTTAGGGTTTGTGTTCGGGTTTTTTTTGGAAATGGAGATATCCGTGAGTTTTGATGTTAATTATAACAATTGAGAGTGTTTTTTGTCAGAGTAAGAAGGGAATTTCAGAATTGGGCATGGCATCGAAGAGTGTGAATGAACCAGAGGTTGAAGAAAGGAAGGAGGAGATGTAAGCCATTGTACATTATGGTGTTTGGTGTTCATTTCCGCATCTGATGTTCATTTTAGTTTATGTTGATGTTCTTGTTTGGGGTGCACGCAGATGCTCATTTTAATGTTGAGTTTCATGTTAGTTGTTGTTAAATAACATAAAAATCATTCAAATGTTGCTCTGATGATTATTTTAGTTTATGTTGATTTTTTTTGGGTGCGCGCTGATGCTCATTTCGTTTTGGCTTCATGTTGGTTGTTTAATTGGATGTGTAGGGGAGGGGAAACAGGTGCAATTGGGATGAGTGCGCCAATGCAGAGCTCTAACGAAAGAGCCATTGTGTTTGTGCCAAACCCAAGGCCAATGTAAGTATAGTGACAAAAATAATGATTTTTGGGTGTGTTTGATATGATTGATCGCTAACAAGGTAGTATATGGTGTAGGGGGAACGAGGCAATTGCCCCGAATGAAAGTGCACCTACAACAGCCAAGGATATTGTGGTGCACGAAGACAGCAACAGAGAGTAAGTTGGGTGCCAATGGATTTGTTGTTCATTTTCATAGTGTGGATGTTCATTGTCACTAATTTATCATGTAGTACTGATTTACCACATAACAGAGAGAAGGCACCGAAGAGTAAGTTAATTAACGTTCATTACAAATTGCTTGGTGCTCATTTGGGTGTATGTATATGGTAGTTATCAATGACTGATATGAAACTGATGTTCATTTCAATTCATCTTGCTGATCATTTCGTATTACCTTAATGTTCATTTCATATTACCTTAATGTCCATAAGACAGTCATGATGCTCATATTCATAAATTGATAGTCTTAAGATATTCATTTTCATGTGTACTGTATGTTCATTTTCACAAAAGTGATCATATTGCACTAAAAAGTTTAGGTGATGCCAACTTGATGTTCATTTTCAGTTTTCATAATGATGATCATTTGATAAAAACTTGATGATCATTTTCCACGTCAACATATTTCTGGTTTTATGTGGGTCATTTAATGTTCATTTCAATTCAACCTGATTTTCATTTGTTATATACTAGATGTTCATTTCATCATCTGAATGCTTTTGTATTCAGGTGTGTGCTTGACTTAGCGGACGACAGCACGACTCGTGTCCTTGCGTTGGACATACTGACCAACATTTTGTCCGACATGGTGAACAAGAGAGTCGACATGGGAGAGACATCAAGCACAGTGCCTGAGCATGTAATGAGAGACACAGACCCGGGTGGGGGGAGGCTGAATGAGTCCCCATTCGAAACGCCCCACCTGGCATAGAATTCCCCTCTCGGCCCCCCAACTATCAGGGTATCTCCCATCGAACACAGTGGACAATGGGGTTTACTGTATGCGTCATATGGAAACCTTCTTCGACCCCACCAACTGGGAATGTGGTCTTTTGGAGGACGATGTAAGTGAACATGCTTAATGCATACTTGTTGATTTCATACATCATTAACTTTCCAAGTGGCTTATGCTGTTTTTTTTTTCTATTTATTGACAGCAAGAGCTGCTGGATGTGTTGAGAAGTAGATATTGCCACACCCTGGTCATGCATGATGCGAATCAGCTCAAGGACGTCATCTAAACAAGAGCAAGTCATTGGAACGAGCACCATTGCACCCGTTTGACTTGGAGATACTTTATCTTGGTCCATCATGTTGTGTCGCTTTGGATACTGTAGTAAAAGCTTACTTTGGTCTCTTTTGTTTGGAAAAATTTGGGATATTGCAGTAAACGTTAATTTTCAGTTTTATGTAAATGAACATCAGCCAGGGTAATGGACATCTGATCATTGTCCGTAAGTCGTTTGAGCACATAATGGCCTTTGAAACATGTTGTGTTAAGTCATATTAACTCGTGCTCTTAATGAGTAATTATATATAATGAAAATCTTCCAAGTCATTGCCCTAAGATATTTGAGCATATAATGGTGTTTGTCATATGATGTCTACTTGAAATGAACATCAAGGGTCCTTTAAATGAACATCAGCCTGTATGGGTTATTGATGATGTGAAATTAACATCAAGTTGTGTTGAACTGTGTAATGGTGTTATTGTGTAATGGAATGAGCATGTATGTTTTAGTAAAATGAGCATGTAATTGACACCATATATTGTGGAATGAACATCAAGTCTTTATGAAATGAACATCAACGTATGGTAAAATGAGCATGTACAATAGTAAAATGAGCATCTACTTTTTGGTGATCATCTATGCATAGTGAAATCAACACAAAGCTATTTTGAAATGAACACCAAGTTGACCATCAAGTTATTCAAAAATGTACAATTAACACGAAGTCACTGTGAAAAATGAACAGCAAGTATTTATGAAATGAACATCTAGGTATAGTAAAATGAACATCTATATATAACAACACATTGTCATGGTAAGTATAGAGAAATGAACATCAAGTGTATGTGAAATGAGCATCTGGGTATAATGAAATGAACATCAAGTTATTGATGATGTGAAATTAACATCAAGTTGTTTTGAACTTTTTATGAGTAATTATAATAATGAAAATGTGCCAAGTCATTGCCCTAAGATAGTTGATCATATAACGGTGTTTGTCATAGGAAGTCCACTTGAACATTATGGGTTCCTTAAATGAACATCAGTATGTATGGGTTATTGATGATATGAAATTAACATCAAGTTGTGTTGAACTGTGTAATTGTGTTATTGTGTAATGGAATGAGCATGTAGGTATAGTAAAATGAGCATCTATATATAATGGTGAAATTGACATCAAGTGTTTGTGAAAATGAACATCTAGGTATAGTAAAATCAACGTCTATATATAATGACACATTGTCATGGTAAGTATACTAAAAATGAGCATCAAGTAAATGCGAAATGAGCATCTAGGTATAGTGAAATGAACATCCAGTAATTGTGAAAAAACAAATACCAAATTTAATTATATAATCAACACCACACTATTGTGAAATGACTGTGAAGTTGTTGTGCACTCAAGGAAAATGACAACGGATATGAATGAACATCAAAATATATAAAATGAACATCGGTAACATGTAATATCAACATTACCGAACCATCAAAAGATTTTGTCCCAAACCAGCTTCACATGTTCATTCATGTAAAATGCAACATCCGAATTTAAGGAAAAACACAACAACTAAACTCAATAGCAAAACGTACGTTTTTGCATGTTCCGATCGTTAAACCCTAAAAACAAAACACTTGCTGGCTCCTATCGTTAAATCGTCTATTCAAAAGCACACTAAGTTGATGTCAGCACAACTTGAGTAGATCATCCATAGCGCTCCGGACAATTCTTGGTGTCGTTTGTTGTTATTTGGTCACAACACTTGCACCTCCTTGTGCTTGCTTTCTTCTCAGTGGTAGCCTCCATTGGTGTCTTCTTTCTCTTGCCTCTTCCCTTTGTGATCGAAGCTAGGGGGGATGAATGGTAACCTCTTTAGGGACAGAAGCTCCAAAATACGTTTCAAAGTCCGTAGACACGTTGCTTGATGGCTCTCCAACCCTCAACGACTCGAGCTTTGAGATCAGAGTGTTTGTTTGTTCAATAATCAAGCTTAGCTTTGCTTCCGCCCCGTCGGCAATGTCCATGCACTTATAGAATTCTCTCCACGCCTTGTTTGTCAATTGCTTCTTCCAGGTTACCTTCCTCGCAATAAACATTACAAATGAGCATCAATTTAGTTTGCTTGAACATTAACTTTTCGTATTATGAACAAGTATTGTCTGGATGAACACAAGTCATTGTGAGATGAATATCAAACAATCACTGATTGGATGCCTATCAAGTTTGCTTGAACACTAACCAATTTGGCATAAACATCAATCATACTGATATTATGAACATCAAGTGGCATGAACATGTGTTATTGCATGAATGAACATCAATTATACTATTATGTCAACTAATCTTTTAATGAACATCAGTTACTACATGAATGAACATTAACCAATTTGGCACATACATGAAGTATTACATGAATTATCATCAATCATGATATTATGGACATCAACTAATCTTAGTAATGATGGCTTTGTAATGAACATTAACTTTTCGTATTATGAACAACAAGTACTGCCTGGATGAACATTAATTCATTGTGAGATGAACATCAAACAAGCACTGATTGGATGCCCATTAAGTTGGCATGAACATCAATCATATTGATATGAACATCAACTAATCCCAGAATGAACATCAAGTACTACATGAATGAACATTACCCAACTTGGCATGACCATGAAGTATTACATAAATGAATATCAATCACGATAGCATGAACATCACTAATCTTATTATGAACATCAAGCATTACACGAATGAATGTTAAAAGTACTGCCTTGATGCCTATTAAAGTTGATATGTACACATGCATTCCATGAATGAACATCAGGCATACCAACAATGATCATCAGTGATTATTGATAACCCATAACCAATATGATCCTATACAATATACAAAACACATTACACAAGATTCAAAACTTCATAGAAACACATAACCCTTATGATCCTATAGAGCATACATAGTACAAAACACCATTTTTTGACGATTATGGACAACAACAACAACAAAAAATCAACATCATCATATACTATGTGCATCAGGCCTGACCTAATTTTCAGCATAGTTGATGCAGAAAGTACAAAATTCAGACTTGGTTCCTTCACCATCACCATGATCCAGAAAATATTCAACTCACAGAATAAAAATACAAATCAAAACCCGTGTTACCACTCAGATTACCTCGTTCCTTCACCACCACTATCTATTTGTTGGCCGCCGGAATGCAGAAAATGTTCTTCCCGGGCAGAATCGTGATGTCCGAGCCGAATGGTGATGGCCGCCGGAATCGCACCCTGAATGGTGTTGTCTCACCGCCGAAATAAATAAGAACAACCAGAATTAGGGTTTCTACTGGAGTTTTTAGGTTTCTGTTGGAGTTTTTAGAAAGATAAACCAATTGATCTTGGATGAATCATCAGCTGAAATGAGGGTGAATCATTGGGAATGACATGGGGAATGTGGACAGACTCTTCATATGCAATCATGGAGGAGCAGGCATGCAATTTCTTTGGCTGCTGGAGGACTCTCTGTCTTCCCATTCTCACGTGGGAACATACATTAAAAAAAAATCTCCTAATTATTATTCTTTCCCATTACAAATAAAAATAAAACACCTAATTTATACCCACCATTGATCTCTGAATTAAGGGCTGAGATCTTTCATGCTTCTCTTCTCACAAAAGTCCTCTTCTCATTATATCTATTCCCATATATATATATATATATATATATATATATATATATATATATATATATATATATATATATATATATATATGTACACACACACACACACACATTTAACATCTCCATTGGATAAATACAAAAACTATAATTTCAAATCTCCTGGACAGTGCATCAGTTCAAAAACTATATCGGTTTAACCAAAACTATATTTATAATATGAAGTATAAGATCGGTTTAACCAAAAATTATGGACAGTGCATCAGTTCAAAAACTATATGAAGTATTTAGTTAATAATGGCGACAAAGAAGACAGATTAACCCATGCATTGCATGGGCACAAAGACTAGTTCTCCTATACAAAAATTTAGGAAATATAACTCTAGATTTAGCTACATTAAGGTGTAAACTAGAAACTTCAAATCCTTTAAATCTAAATGGTTTCCATATATTATTGACAATAGCTTCTTAAATCATACTACTCAATAAGTTCATGCATAAAGCAAATATGTACGTAGGAAGATAAAAGGTCACCTTGTCTCAACCCATGTTGGGGACTAAACTAATGACCATTTTGCCCATTCCATAAGATTCTCATTCTAGGGTTGTAACATAGGCCAAAGTAAGGTTGCAAGGCTTTGGCGAGATCTTCATATTATAAAGAGTATCTCTATTGAAATTCAGCTCTAGACTATCATAAGTTTTGGTTAAACCGATCTTAATAGCTAAATTTTTTATTTTAGTCTTATGGGTGGTCTTGAAGTGGGCAACTTCTTTAACCAAAAAAATATTGTTAGTAATGTCCCTCCCAGGGATAAAGCTAGATTGAGATGGGTAGATACATTGATCAAGGAACAACTTTGACTTGTTGACCACAATCTTAGATATCAATTTATAGATGGAATTACAAAAACTAATAGGTATAAGTCGAACAACTTCTCAACATGATTCTTTTTATGGATCAATCAGATAATTGTATCATTTAGTCTACTAATATAGGAAGGATTTTGAAGGCTAAGGTTTGCAATTTCAAGCATCTTTAACATAGATGATATGCCAGGTTTTCTTGTAAAAGTAGGCATAAATACCATTTGTGCTAGGAGACTTGAAGGAATTCATTTGAAAAAGTGTAGACTTAATATCATCCAATGAGAACTAATCATCCAGATAAAGCTTATCTTTAGGGGGAAAAAAAAGAAAGGGGAATAAATATTTGGGGAAGACAAACATCCTGGGCAATCTAAGACTTCAAAAAGCTGCTAAATAATTAATTGAAAAACAAATTTTTAACTTCTTATTGCCGTGACCCCCATAATCATCATCAATTTTAAGCTTAAAGTCTGTTTCTTGCTTTGTATCACCTTAGTGATCATATAAAAATACTTAGTATTTAGATATTTTTACAAAACAGAGTTAACTCGAGCACACTAAGCCCAAGTACTTTGCTCCATCTTGCTAAGCTTATCATACATATATCTAATCTCTTGTAGGAGTTGGATAAGAAAACTTGAACTTTTTTTTACACAACACTCTTTGAATCAACCTTTGTCTAAGTCAGTTCTTTTTTTGTGAATATTCCCAAAAACATTCATATGCCAATCTGGAATGGCTTGTCAGGATCTATTAAAATTGTCTATCACATCCTCCTCCGGTTCTCATACCTGATTGAAGAAGTTATTAAAATCATTGTGTCTTGTCCAAGCTACAACACCACAAAAAAAGGATGAGGAAGACGCCCATCACAAGGGATTTAAATCAATAAGCAAAGAATAATGATTGAAAAAGACGAGGACGATGGAATATCTTAGTTTGGGGGTAAAATTGGAGCCAACTTGGGGTAGCCATAGCCCGATGCAGTCATTCCTGAATATGATCTGGCCCATCACGCCCATTGTGCCAAGTATAAATTAGACGAGAGAAACCCAAGTCAATCATACAACATGAATCACAAAAGATGAGAAACTCTTTAAGTTTTGAATGGTGAATAGGATTGTACCTCTTATCCTCTCTTAGGCATTCATCGCCGTATTCAAATCTCCTGCCACCAATCAAGGATAAGTGGGAGGAGGCTGATTCATGACGAGATTTTCACAGAAATCCTTCCTCAAAATTGGGTTACTAGGCGCATAGTCGTGAAAAGCACCTCCGGTCGGTTTCAAAAGTGATCAAACTATGAAACAAGGAAGGTTCGTAACAAAGTCAATGGTCCTTACAGGAGCTTCCCACGTGAACCAAATTGCCCCATAGTCCCCTAAATGCGTAGTATACTCCATATTAGTAAGCCCAAAGCGATACTATAACCTAATGGCTCTAATATTTGGATGAGGAGCTTCAAGGAACACCACGATTGAAGGACGATGCTCTTTAGTTAAATCAATAAGACAATGCATGAAACTGTTAGAATTACGTTGAACATTCCAAACCAAAATACATTTATACCAATTCATAGGATGATTCTCTAGAATTGGAGGTAGGGATGTTTCCTTCCCTCTACTTTGATATGTTAATGACTCGGGCTGGATTATTACTGGAGGCCGGGTAGTTGATACTCCCAGTACATCCTCTGCTTGGTATGTATTCAGATGACGATGAGATATAAGTACTGCAGTTATCTTTGGTAAGTACCCCAGAGGGAACTTGAAGTAAAATGTCATTGTGAGGAATGTTGCGATCAGTTGCATTTTGAAAACATAACCCTCTTTTGAAAGTGGGCCAGACCTGTGACTATTCTTTGTTCTCTAACGAACAAGGGCTTTAAGTCTACTGGTGGAGTAATGAATGGTAGAACTTTTGGGTCCATGTGCAACCACATTGTAGGTGTTATAATGTGCTAAGTAAAGATTGACCAATTTTCTAATCCGACGGTTTTCCTCCATTGTTGGCTCCACAATGATTGACCATAAGACCAGTGAAGTGAAAGTGAGGAAGAAATTGCATTGGGTTGTAGGAGGAAGAGGAGCTTGGTTCATGTAAGGAAGTGATATTGGGGAAATCGATCCTATTTGAATGACATTGCCCCATAGAATCGGTCTCGTCACTACCTTCTGACTAGCCTAGGCATGATAATTCTGGATTTGAAACAATGGCTCTAGTTTCATCAATAGGTTAACGAACGAGTGAGATTGGGTTTGAAGGGGAACAGGTTGGATTGTAGGAGAAGTGGTTGGGTTCGAGTGTAGATTGAGATCTAAGTTTAGAGGTGACTTAGTCCATTGGGACCTGGAATGTGATGGGCGATTATACATTAGGATTTATAGCACTGTGATTAGAAGCAAAGCTCGAGGCAAAGGGGATTAAATGAGTGTTTGGCCAAAGTACTACTTCTTCAAAATGACTTTATAGAAACTGTTTTGCAGAAACTGTTTCTGCCAAAAGTTATAAGTGTTGTGTAATGCATATTATAGGAGTGTCTTTTAAAAGTAGAAACTATTAATTAGTATTTAGTAACTTACAAATACTCACTTATTTTTGTTCAAAATCCCATGACTAAGTAACTTTCTATTTATTCATTTTTCACAATTTATAATATACATTTAATTTTCTCGTTATACGATTTTATTTTTTGTTTTTTTAGATAAATATCTATAGTGGCTCTTCATGAACTTTTGTTTATGGGGGCAAAGCTGGCTACATTAGGATTTCCCAGACCGCGCTCAAACGTGTCACCTGAGAGGTTATTGTTGTTGTAATCAAATGTAAATCCATATGAGTAAGAAAATCTTATTATCAAACATTACCTATTTTATATTAATAAACATGAAAATTTAAATTCAATTATTGCAAGGAAATAGAGTTTCCTCACAAGAAATTAGAAATATCTTAAAAATAAAAACATGGAAATATATCAATATAATATTAATAGTAAAGTTTGTGGGTCCCACAAAATGAAAAAAGGAGATTGAATGTAGAGATTTTGACCAATTAGAAAGTTGATAAACACCAAAATGTAACAGCCCGTATTTTTTAAGCTTGATTTATGATGCTTATTAAGTATTTTCATGTCAAATTACGATATATTATTGAATTTAATTAACCAAATATTTTTTCATTTCAATACTACCTTTTTATTTAATCTTTGCTCTCGCTATTTTATTTTATAAACCAATTTACTAAACCTATTTCCATATTACTTTTGGTAGTTTTTATACAAAATTGATTTTCCAATAATACAATTGGAGGTTACTTTTGGTACAAAAATCAGCCAAATTTCTACCGATCACGGCCCATCCCCTTTTCTTTCTGTCTTCTTCTTCCTTGTTCCACCGCCCAAATAACAAACCCAGCCACCCCTTTGATTTTGTTCACTCCCTTTCCACCTCACATGGCTTCCAAGTCAAATCCAATGGCAAAGTGAATTAAGTTACTCATCTTTCTTCCATTGGCAGCAAACCTATACGTGGTGACTCAACTAACCAAAAGCTATTCTACATCCCATCTATAAAAATGGGTGCAAGACTTCTTTACACCACCTATATCCATCCCATTGCTCTTCTTCCATCATCAACATTTCTTCTTCTCTGCGTTTTTTGGCCACCACCAACAAACCACCTTAGACCACCTATTCTACCACCACAGTCGTCGCCATTGTCCACCATCAACCCCCACCAATTCGACCTCCAAAACCACCACCATACACCCATCTTCTGCTCAAAATTCAATCCCAACATCCACTCAAATCAAGCTCAATTATTCACACACATAAACTCAAATTCACCAATATAAACTTATACTTACTATTCGGGGTCAAAACCTCGCCGGAAACCGCCCTGAATCGGCGCCAAAAACAGCCCGAAAAACCCCGCATTTCGGCCTCTGTCCCGCAACGCCAACTAACCTGGGCCACCACCGACGTTCGGGTTCCCTTTCGCCGTCACCGGAGCAGTCATCGGCCACCGTCGACTGTCGTCCGACATAGCCGCCCAGAACCCCTCAATGCCCCTATGCTCCTCCTTCCTCTCTCTTTGTCGTGTGTTTGGAAGAAAAAAAGAGGGGACTAAGGCCTCATGTTCCAATTTAATTAAATATTCAATTGTCTTGGGCCTCTCCTTTTGTAACACCCCCAGGTTAATAATCACAAGATTAAGCTAATGACTCACTTAACCTAATGATTAGTAACGGATAAACACCTGAGAGCACTACCATCGTCCGTGTAAACGAACAAGGCTAAAACTACAACCCAAAGCAGGCGATCAAGCATAAAATAAATTTAATATTCTTAACCTAATTGTTTCATCTCAACTCCTAATTTATCTTTTTTAATTAAATTATTCTCTATATTAATATTATTACTATTTATTATATTGATACAAATCAAATTTCTCAAGTTAAAGGGAGGATTTATTATTCCTTTTATTCGCCAACTCAGGTATATTTCGATGACTGTAACCTTCGAAACGATTTAAATATAAAAACTCAAGCTACTCTAATTAAAGTGAAATAACTGTCATTTTCATTATTTTTAAATATCGTTTTACGACTAATTAGTGTGGACCTGTCCATTATTTATTTATCATTAATTCTCATTATCGATCATTTTGATTTATTTTCTATTGTTAAAAATTATTGCCATGGTCCATTATTCATTGTCATCATTCATTGATTTATTGTCCATTGTTCATTCTTCATTGACGCTGGTATACCGGTTCATGTTGGTTGATCGGCCCGCGTGCGAGCATTGTCGAGATTACAATATTCTGCAGAGTACTGTATTCTCAGATCAAATCATTGTTCATTGTGCATTATTTATTGTCCATTATTCATTGTTTATTGTCCATTGTCCATCGTTATATTTATTGTTTTAAATTTTATTTTCATCTTCACGGTTTATTTTATTGGAAAATATAGTAAGGTTTCACAATCAGATAATAACCTGCAAATGTTTGAGCATATTCTCTTCTCCCTCATTTCAAAATGAATTTAAAAATGGCATGCCCCAATAAAATTATTTGTTTTTAAATGTTTTTACATTACAGCGTCAAATATATTGAGTTCCGTCTCATCTTTCTCCATATTTTCAAATGTTTTGTTTTTAGGTATCAGCGGGATATTTTGGGCGGATCCATGGCAAGGATAACTCTTTCGGCTTGTACAATTTCTTTAATTTCCATATGAAATATATGACAGTTTATACAGTTTCTTTAATTTCCATATGAAATATATATATTTTTTGTTAGACATTAACATAGCAAAAATCTTGCTATTCCTCTCTTGGGAAAGCGACGTAACGCTTTCGACTTTTTAGACGCTTCTGCTAAATCGAGATTAAATGAATTAAAATACTGCTAAGTAATACCCCAAAAGCCAGGGCTATTACAGATGGTATCAGAGCAGGTCGAGCCATAGGATTTAATAAGGTATAAAATCTGACAAATAAAATTTGTAGACATAGCCGAGAGATTGCGGGCCCTGGGTTAGTATTTTATTCCGCATGATTAAGTTTGCTAACCTCTTTGTTTCTATGTTTATGTGATTTATGAGCTTGCATATGATGTGAATTACTACATGATAATATCTAGAAATACTTTGTTAAATAAATATGCATGCATATGCTAGATTTGTTATGCTTGATAAGTGTTTAATGTTATGTTTCTTTATGATCATGCTCAAGTGAATAGGTGATTAGAAATTTATGTTTGAATTTGCAACATGATATATGAAATAATTTTCGAATATTAATTTATTGAATTCATGAGGCCATACTTTACCTTTCTTATTAAGCAAAAAGAGTGGTCTATTCTTTAGCATAATTATATATATTAGTGGGGATATAGTTATAAAATTATCTAGTGATTTTGTGAAACTTCCATGCATATGAGTGGTTACAATTATTTGTTGAGACTTACGTTTTTAATTTGATAATAATCTATGGCATGAAGTAGGCACTAGTTGCACGTATTAATCTATTTTGGATTTAGTTACACAAAATTTTGATTAATTAATTGGATATGAATTACTTTTAGAGATTTTCATTACATGCTAGATACGTGAACATTATATATATTTTATGAAATTAAAACCGTTTAGATATTCTACGTATCTATTCATGTATAGAATACTACTTGGTTATATCTGATGTAAATAATTTCTTCGTGAAAACCGTAATTATATGTCCACATGAATTGGCTTGTTTACCCATGTTAGAAAATTTAAGAATTACATTTGTTCCACTTGTCTACCTAAGATCATATGATAATATTTCATGATAAGTGACAAGATTTTATTTGCAAAAATTATGTAAAAGCATGCTTATATCATTCTGAATTAGTTGATAGATAAAATGCATGCTCGAATAATTGATGTTATATTTTATCAAGCATGAATATATATATGTTCCTATATTCATACCCATTGTTGATACTTGTTTGATTCTCATGAATATTAACATATTTAGTATATAATTAGATAAGCATGACATGTGAATTATTGCTACTATTTACTAGACCTGTTTAGTGGGCCGGGGACCCGCTCGGCCCGACCCGACCCGGCCCAAAAAAGTGCGGGTCAAGGCCACAATTTTAGACGGTGACCCGGCCCGGCCCGTAAAAGTCGGGGCCCCGAAGCATGGTCGGGCCGGGCTTGGGCCAAGGGTATGTGACCCGACTAAATGCATTAATTTTTTTTAAAAAAATCCTAGATTAAGTTTTATTTTTTGTGACTCGACCCGGCTCGGCCCGATGACTTATATAAACACATTAACTTTATAAAAAAATCCTAGATTAGGTTCTACTTTTTGTGACCCGGTCCGACCCGATGACCCGACCAAATACGTAAATTAAATGCGTAAATTTTTACGTTTCTTATATATTAAAAATTTATATTATATAGTTGTCGGCCCGATGACCCGGCCCGTGGCCCGTAGGGTCAGGGCTCGGGTCGGGTCGGGCTCGGGCTGACGGGTCAGAAACTTCCAACCCGACTTACCCGGCCCGCGACCCGGCCCGGCCCGACCGTTGATCAGGTCTACTATTTACATACT
Organism: Portulaca oleracea; assembly: GCA_029582165.1. Classification (NCBI taxonomy): domain Eukaryota; kingdom Viridiplantae; phylum Streptophyta; class Magnoliopsida; order Caryophyllales; family Portulacaceae; genus Portulaca; species Portulaca oleracea. The sequence goes on along the minus strand of CM055878.1, from coordinate 3,246,468 downwards.
ATTTGGAATTTATAAACCAGTGATTGATGGCCCAAATTGTTATGTTTATTAATTAGAAATATTTGATTTATAATTTATTACATTGCAAATCATTTTTCAAAGCACATTATTGAGGCAGATTTTCAAAACCACGCATCATTGGGTTTCATTGTGAATTTGCTTTTAGTTATTTATTGAAATGTACATAGCTCGCGCATATAGCATGTTGGTATTAATAGCCCAACATACCCAGCCCAACCTAATCGAGTCTTTTAATTGTCAGAATGTCTGACTAAGGGACTGAAGCCAATGGTCACAATCATATTGCTTATTACCCTCAACCCAATGACCAAATCTCACATGGTTCACGTGAAGGCCCAGTAAACACACCACCAGCTCAAAATACCAACCCTATGGGATTAGATTCTAATATCTTGGGTCAGTCCTATGGGATTAGATTCTAATATCTTGGGTCAGTTATAGGTGGAGTTGCTTAAGAAAGTGGGAGACCAAAATGAAGTTCAGGAGGGAAACGGTAGCAAAATCATTGAGAGGATAGCCAAACAAAACCTGCGAACCTATGATGGTAAGGTTGACCCTGTTAAATTGGAGGATTGGATTAGGTCCATGGAAAAGATTTTCGAGGTAGTCCAAGTCCCCGAGAATAGAAAAGTTAGTATTGGAGCATTTTATCTGGAGGGTCAAGCAGATATTTGGTGGAATACAATCCGTGAGAGACAATATGAGCCGGGATTTAATTGGGAGAAATTTGTGAAAGTACTGAGGCAACAATTTTACCCTATAGCCATTCAGCGTCAAAAGGAGAATGAGTTCATGAACTTAACACAAGACGATAATATGTCTATTTTGGAGTATGCTGAGAAATTTATGGAGTTATCCCGTTTTCCCCCTGATTATGTGTCTAATGAGAGGATTAAGAAAACTAGATTTGGGGGCGGACTAGCTGATTACATACGCCTTCAGTCAGCAGGACAACACACAAGCAGCTATCAAGACCTATATGATAGAGTTGCTGATGTGGAAAGGGTAAAGAACGAGCTTCGGGGTAAGAGTCGAGAAGAGAACAAAAGAAAAATGAATGGTAGTAGCAACCCCGGCTCCTCTAAAAAGCCTACCTACAGTCTCTCCGACAAAAACACTCCACCCAAAGAACCATGTAAGAAGTGTGGTTGTAACAACCATGCCACCACCGAGTGTAGATTGGGAAGTAACCTATGTTTTTGGTGTGGTAGCCTCGAACATAGGATTAGCAATTGTCCCAATCAAGCTAAGGCTGTAAGACAAGGAAATGCTAAACCTATCTCCGCACCAGGCACCCAAGCCATAAACAATTCCAGAAATTAGGAGGTGGTCATTAAAGAAAGTATCCCACTTTGGTAAGCATCTATTAGAAGTCTTGCATTTAAGCTACCTGCCAAAAGTGATTATGTGATTACATGCATAAATGATTGCAAAAAATAAAATAAAATAAAAATTGACTTCTAATTTATACAAGTTTCTACCCTAGTTTGATGAATTCTCATGCATGCATTTAATAGTTCATTGTTATAATGATATGATTTATATTGTGAATGAATGTTTGACTAGGTCCATGACATTGCATTTCTATTAGTTCCAATGTATTTGCTTGATTAAGAAGCCAAAGGTTCAATACTTAACCGTTTTATTGACAATCAATGGGGATTGAGCTTAGTAGTTATGAGAATTTCTTATGACTGGTCAGCATAAGAACGATCAAGACTGCAAGATCTTTCCAGCATCATGAGTTCATTTAATTTTCGAGGATGAAACTTATTTTAAGGGGAGAAGGATGCAACAACCCGTATTTTTTAAGCTTGATTTATGATGCTAATTAAGAATTTTCATGTCAAATTATGATATATTATTGAATTTAATTAACCAAATATTTTTTTTCATTTCAATACTACCTTTTTATTTAATCTTTGCTCTCACTATTTTATTTTATAAACCAAATTGCCATATTACTTTTGGTAGTTTTTGTACAAAATTGATTTTCCAATATACAATTAGAGGTTACTTTTGGTACAAAAATCAGCCAAATTTCTACCGATTCACCGCCCGTCCCCTTTTCTTTCTGTCTTCTTCTTCCCTGTTCCACCGCCCAAATAACAAACTCAGCCGCCCCTTTGATTTTCTTCACTCCCTTTCCACTTCCCATGGCTTCCAAGTCAAATCCAATGAATTAAGTTACTCATCTTTCTTCCATTGGCAGCAAACTTATACGTGGTGACTCAACTAACCAAAAGCTATTCTACATCTCATCTATAAAAATGGGTGCAAGACTTCATTAGAATATCCTTCCCATTCCTCTTCTTCCATCATCAACATTTCATCTTCTTCTCTGCATTTTTTGGCCGCCACCAACAAACCACCTTAGACCACCTATTCTACCACCACAGTCGCCGCCATTGCCAACCATCAACCCTCACCAATTCGACCTCCAAAACCACCACCATATACCCATCTTCTACTCAAAATTCAATCCCAACACCCACTCAAATCAAGCTCAATTATTCACACACATAAACTCAAATTCACCAATATAAACTTATACTTACTATTCGGGATCAAAACCTCGCCGGAAACCGCCCTTAATCGGCGCCAAAAGCAGCCCGAAAAACCCCACATTCGACCTCTGTCTCGTAACGCCAACTAACCCGGACCACCACCGACGTTCGGGTTCCCTTTTGCCGTTGTCGGAGCAGTCGTCGGTCACTGTCGACCGCCGATTGTTGTCCAACATAGTCGCCCAGAACCCCTTAATGCCCTATGGTCCTCCTTCCTCTCTCTCTGCCGTGTATTTTGAAGAAAAAAAGAGGGGACTATAGCCTCATGTTCCAATTTAATTCAGGGTTATTGACTATAAAGGATGGCCCAAGAAGCATATTGACATAAAGGTATCTAGTGGACTGCAAAGTCCAAATTTATAATTGAAAGTGGACCCCAAATGCTGACTGGGCCTTTCTCTCTCTCTTTAATTTTTTTTTTGTTTTTTTTTGTTTCTGTAGGAGGCCAATTATTCGGCCAATTATTATCCGCCACATGTAAAATTAATTACGGCGGTCCATTTAATTAAATTTTAAATGGAAATGCACCTTGGCCAATACCATCGCGACACGTGTCATTTATGATGTAGAAAATAATAATAATTTCTTTATTTTAAAATAAAGGAATAATTAATTAATTTGGGCCCAAGCCCAAAGCTGACTCTAACCCTAGGCAACCCTAGGCCTCCAAATCCTATAAATAGGGGTCATCTCCTTCATTTTCAGGACACACTATGTAGTCTACCCCCGACGACATTCGATATTCTGCACTCCAGAGGATTCAGAAGATCAAACTGTTAGCAGTCTCCAGCTACCAAGCGCCAAGGATCGAAGTCTGCAAAAGCTCAAGATCGAGTCTTCAAGCCTCTACTGCGTCAAGATCAAGAATTGCTTCAGAGTTCTTCAGCAAGACCTGCAAAGCCTTCAGAAGATCGAACTATAGACGCTCTCCAGCTACCAAGCACCAAGGACCAACATCGGCTAGTTCAACAACTTCTGTCCTTCACATCAAAACTGCAGTCGTCTTCCTCATCTGGTTCATCGATCGAGATTAAGCACTAAGCCCTCGCATCCAAGAACCAGAAGAACTACAACCAACAGTCAACCTGCAAACGGTCAACCTTCGAGCAGACTCCAGCTACCAAGCACTAAGGGGATCAACGCTCAAGACCTTCAGCTCAAGAACTACTGCAAGAATTCTTCAGCTAAACCTGCGTTCGAGATCGAGATCAAGCGTTCGCGCCCTCGGCTCACCTAAATTTCAGGAGATCGAATCAGAGGACTACTTTATTGTATTCAGTACAGAGATTGTACCTGCATACATTCAAATATTATTACAAATTAATTTGTTTCTCAATTTCCCGTCTTTATTTATTTCAGGCTTGAAATTTGTGTTTACAAATTTGGCACGCTCGGTAGGACATCTCTGCCTCTCATCTCTTTCTCCAAGAAGCCAAATTCGACCCTCGATCCAAGCGACGTGATGGCTGTCAACATGGAAGCAAAGATAGCTCAACTTGAGGCTATGTTAAACAGGCTTGCCATAGAAAGTGAAGGGAAAGACAAGAAGATCATCGAACAAAGTGAGCAAATCGCAAAGCTGATGAAGAAAATAGAGAAGCGCCCGTATCAAGACTCCGAAGAAGATTCTGACAAAGAGTCTTCCAAGGGTGATGGCGATGGGGAAGACAAGAAGAGCAACTCATCTTCAGTATCACTGACTGTGGAGCAGATTCAAAACTTGGTGGCAAATGCAGTGAGGGCTCAACTCAGAGAGGGATCAAACAAGACCCACTTGTACACAAAGCTATACACGAAGAGGATCGATGTCCTTCGAATGCCATAGGGATATCAACCCCCAAAGTTCAATTAATTTGATGGAAAGGGTAATCCCAAACAACACGTTGCTCATTTCATCGAGACTTGTAGCAATGCCAGCACGGAAGGAGATCGACTAGTGAAACAATTCGTCCGCTCTATGAAAGGGATCGCATTTGACTGGTATACGGAATTAGAGCCTGAATATATCAACAGTTGGGAACAATTGGAGCAAGAGTTTCTCATCAGATTCTACTGCGCTCAACGGGTCGTCAGCATGACAGAGTTGACAAATACCAAACAAATGGGAGGTGAGCGATGCCAAGATTGACTATATCCATCGTTGGAGGGCTCTTAGTCTTGAATGTAAGGATCGCCTCACCGAAGCTTCAGCTGTCGATATGTGCGCTCAAGGTATGCACTGGGATTTACTTTACGTCCTCAAGATGGTCAAGCCTAAAACCTTTCAGGAGTTGGCGACGAAGGCACATGATATGGAGATCACTATAGCAAGTCGACGGGGAAGGACTTCATCTTCATCCGAATCAAGGAATGGTGCCAATCGGTATAAGAAGAATGACAAGTCGCTGAAGAATTCAAGAGAGGAGTCCATGGCTATTTCAATGTGTGAACCAGTGAGAATCTCTGCTTAACCTAAACCTAAAAGGGAAAAATTCACTTCCTCAAAAGAAGCTGAAAGGAAGCGTCTTACACTGAAGGAGCTTCAAGAAAGAAGTACCCATTTCTAGACTCAGATTTGTCAGGAATGCTCGACAACCTGTTAGAGAGAGGAGTCATCGAACTTCCATAACCAAAGAGGCCAGAAGAAGAGGGAAGAACTACCGATCCAAGATACTATCGTTATCACAGGGTAGTTAGTCACCCTCTTGAGAAGTGCATTACGCTCAAGGAACAGATCATGAAGCTAGCCGAGGAAGGAAAGATAATATTGGACTTGGATGACAATGTCGAAGCCAATTACGTCTCAGCACGACCAATTCCATCCAGGGGAAATGAATACTTGATGATTCAGTTTGGATGCCAAAAACCAGTTCCTCTTGCCGTACTAGTCCAGGTACCTCAAGATGAACATGAGCAAATACTAGAAACTTTTAGCAAAGATGAAAGATGGAGCTCGGTGGCTAGGAAGAAGACTAGGGGGCAAAGGGAAGTCCAAACACCACCACCCTAAACGCATCAAAGGAGACGAAACAACCTGCAACCTTCAACGGAGAGTAAGAGGCTTGAAGTATCCGATAAACAAGAAGCCAGTTCAGCTGAGTTGCTTAAGCGAGGCCCTCATGTTCCAGTCATGCTGGAGGAATACTTTCCGAAGTACTTCTTTGGAGAAGTTAACAATGTTGCAGATGTGAACATGGTCTCCTGCTTCGAGATCGAAGAAAATGATAACGAAGGAATGGAGTATCAGCCTAAGTCAAAGCTCTCCGTTTTCGATAGGTTGGGACGATCTGCTTCCCACACACAAACTTCTGTCTTTGAGCGGATAGGGTGTCGAGGAGAGCGCAAAACCTCGGTCTTCAGCAGGATCAAAGGTGGTTCGAGATCAAAGTCTTCTGTATTGTCAAAGATCAAGCAAGCTGAAGAGGAGGCAAACTCACAAGCCGACCAGGAAAAGAGCTCCGCATTTAGCCGCCTTGGAGTCATCAACGAAGTTGAAAGCACCATCCCATCTCACATGAAGCGTTGTTCAACATTGGAGGTCAAGACTGAAGGATCTCTTAGAGTGAAGAGACGCACTGTGATCTTCACCGGTCATCAAAGCAAAAACAACGTCGACGAAGAGCTTGAGCAAGAGGAGACATTTTCTTCTTCCCAAGTCAAAATCTAAGACAGTGAAGATGTAGCTCCTGAGCAAGAGCCTAAACTGTTCACAAAAAAAAAAAGATTTCATTTTCAGTTCTTTTCATTTTCATCATTGTAATACTCCTGGCCCGCAAGAGTATAAACTGTGTACGGCTAAATCAATAAAATTTTCATTTTTCCATCTTTAAATTTGAACTACGTTTGGCTTGATCCTTATGGCTATCCTATCCCTTAAGGTACATAGGCAATTTGGGTCTAGACCCAAATACAGTCATACCTAAAAAAAGAAAGTTCATCGCATGTCACCAAATTTTGAAGACTTTCCTGGTCAGCAAACTCCAAAACTTTTAAGTCAACAAGCTTTAAGGACTTACAAGTTAGCAAATTCAAGACTCACAAGTCAAAGTTCAAGACTTTCAAGGCAAAGACTCTCAAGTCACCAAAGTTAAAGACTCCCAAGTCGAAATTGAAGACTTTCAAATCAAGGACTCCTAAGTCAATCAAATGAAAGACTTTCAAGTCAACAAATTTCAAGACTCTGAAGTTACCAGATTCACTGACTTCCAAGTCAACAAAAATTAAAGACTTCTAAGTCAACAAAAATTCAAGACTTTCAAATCAATAAATTTCAAGACTCTTAAGTCACCAGGTCCCTTGACTGCCAGGTCAACAACAAGACAAAGACTTCCAAGTAAGTCAAAACTTGCATCAACAAGCATCATGACTCTCAAGTCGACAAAATGAAAGACTTACAAGTCAATCAAATTCAAATCAACAAAGTACAATGACTCACAAGTCAAGATTACGACTTCCAAGTCAATAAAATTCAGGATTCCATGTCAACAATGCATACGACTCTTATGTCAGCAAATCCAAAGACTTTCAAGTTAACAAACTTCCTGACTCTTAAGTCATCAAACCCACCGACTTCCAAGTCAGGAAAAAAAATCGAAGACTTCCAAGTCAGCAAAAATTAAAGGCTTCCAAGTCAGTCAAATTCAAGACTACCAAGTCATTAAAATCAAATTCTAAGATGAAGAGAATTATTTACTTGTAAGTCATCAAAGAAAAAAAAACTCCCAAGTCGCTCCCACACAAGATTCATGAGTTCACGACTCTCAAGTCAAAGCGCATGACTCATATGTCAATAAAATTTTCTGACTCACAAGTTAATAGGAATGCATGATTCCTAAGTCAAGACAGGCAAAGACTCAAAAGTCAATACAAGACTCTTAAGTCAGTAAAGTCATAGGTCACGCATGCAAGACTCCAAATTCGACAAGATTAAAGACTTCTAAGTTATCAAAATTGTGGACTTTCAAGTTGCACTTTGACGACATGTTAGGACCCTCATGTCGGTGGTTTGCTTAAAGTCAACACCATCAATGAAATACTCAGGTTGGTTGACAACTTCCTTCAAGCATGTAATGTGGGGGCAACCCAGTTGCATCGACTGAATTCTATTCCAAGACGGCATCATCCTCCTCCAAATATGCAGCATACTCCTTTGGCTAAGTGGTAGACTCTTTCAAGCTGACTACATCGATGTCTCATTGGGGGCAAGTGATAAGTACTTCTTGTATATATGAGAACTTGGTTGTTTTGATGAGAATTTGGGGAATATTTGATTTGATTATGTTATTTTATACCCGAATTTCCCATATTACACTTGGTTTGGAGTTTGGTGAGTTTTGTAGGGAATTTGTGAAGAATCGATGTAAACCGAGCCGAAAAAGCAAGTGTAGATCCAAGTTATGAGCTTAAAGGACCAAGAAGTGAGATGTTGGATCGCCCAAGGCCCAAACAATGGCCCAAAGTACTCCTAGGCCTGAAAAAGCAATGACACGGGTGCCCCCAGGAAGAGCACGGGTCGTGTCTATGGCCAGAGAGTGAGAAAATACAAGTAGTGAGCTGACACGGTCCGTATCACAGGGAACATTGTCCGTGTCACATGGGGCACGGTCCGTGCCTACCCTGGCACGGTCCGTGTCTCTCCTGTCTTTTCATTTTCGGCGGTTTTGAGTTGCTATTTGCCTATATTATGCTTATTTCCGGCTGAGAAGAGGGGAATCATCAATCCACCATCATCCATTTCATGCCCTAATCATATCATTCATCATCCATATTCCATTCCATGATTGAAGATTGAGAGAAGATTGAAGATCGAAGAGCAATTTGAACATACTTTTAAGTGGAGGAGCAAAAGTCCTCCATTGTTGATTCCTAGCAAGATTGTTCTTCACTTGGGTTTATTTCTCATTCTCTCATAGATTTTCATATGCTTTCTAGAATAGATTTCAATTGCTTTGTAGTTTCAAACATGAATAGTGAGTAGTTCTTTTTAGTTTAGGGGATGAACCTTTGAAGTTGCTTGATGAATTGACTTTGTTGGATTGAATTATCATGAATTTAGTTTGTTTCAATCTATTTGGTCTTTGAATTGAATTGTTATTGCTTTTTCTTGATCACCAATTGCAAGTTAATAGGTTGTTGAATGAAGTACCGAAAGGAGAAGTTTGATTACCCGAAAACCTAGATTAAACTAGTTAAAATTATCTAGACATAGAAGTTTTAATTAGGGTTCTTGAGATAATTTGATCTTTAACCTTGACTAAATCGAAATAACCACGAAAGTAGGTGCTTGGTTAGTCTTGGCAATTCGCTCTAGTGACAAAATCTCATTGCGAAGTATTCTATGCGATTATCGAACCTTGATTGTGCAAATTAATGAAATGAAAGTTCAATCCACATCGTTGATTCGTTATTTGACTTAGGTTCCATCCCCTGAACGCCTTTTTACCTTGATTAAATTCGAAAAGTTTGTGTGAATATTAGTTTGTTTAGTTCTTGATTGTGATTAGATTTAGAATTAGTTATTTCAAGCCAAAAACGGATCGACTTAGCGATCAACTAGGAGGCTAGTTCAGTGCGTTGAAAGGAAAAGTCCCTGTGGGAACGACCTTGATTTATGCTACAATTTCACCCGTGCACTTGCGGCCTATCAAGTTTTTGGCGCCGTTGCCGGGGACTTTGTCCCTAGCCAGCCACTGAACGAATACCCTGAGGTTGCCTAAGTCATTTATTTTCTGTTTTGATTTTCCTTGGTGTTTTGATTTTTGTCTTGCCAGGTTTACCCTACGTGCATGCAAAAGGCTCCACTCTTTGAGTTTGATCCTGAAATCGAAAGAACCTTTCGCTCTAGGCGAAAGAAGCAAAAGTTAGAGCACACCCGGAGAAGACAAGATGAGAACTCCAAGCGAAAGAACACCATGTCCGGTGGTGGCGGCGGCGGCGGTGGTGGCGAAGAGCCTAGAATCACGCTTGGCTCCTATGTGATGCCAAATGTCACAAATCAACCCTCCGCCATTAATCCTCCAAGAGTGGCCGCTGACGACTTCGAGCTGAGGAGTTCACTCATCAATTTGGTGAAGGCCAACCCATTCCAAGGCCTCCCCAATGAAGATTCCAACCGGCACCTTCGCCTATTCAACCAAGCATGTGAGACCTTTTAAGGCAAATGGTGCAACGCCCGATGCAATCAAGCAGCGATTGTTTCCCTTCTCACTTGAAGGGAAGGCTTAGGAGTGGTTGGATGCTCTTCCATCAAGCTCTACCATCACCACTTTTGACCAACTTGCTAGCTTATTCTTGGCGAAGTACTTTCCTCCTAGAGGGTTGACGAGCCTCCGGAATCAAATCTCAACATTTGTCCAAGAGCCGGATGAGTCCCTTTATGAAGCATGGGAGAGGTTCAAGGACCTCTTGCGTCAATGCCCCCACCATGGTTTAGAACCATGGGTCCCGATACAAGCCTTCTACAACGGGGTGGATGACAACTTGAGGGCCAACATCTTGGCGGCGGCAGGAGGCAACATCATGTCCAAGACATTGGCGGAACTCCAAACTTTGATTGAGGAGATGGCGATCAATAGCTACCAATGGTCAAAGCCCCGTTCCAAGAGGACGGGAGGTAAGTATGAAGTTGATGCTATTTCTATGTTGAATGCTAAGTTGGATGCCATGACTAAGAAGATGGATTTGTTGAATGTGAATGCTCCCCCTCCCCAACCATGTGCGCCGTGTCAATCATATGAGCATGAGACCTTGAATTGCCCTAGTGGGTTGGTTAGCAATGAATCGACCGAAGTGGTTAACTATGTTGGTAACCCTTCTAATAGGCAAAACTTTGACCCTTTTTCCAATACTTACAATCCCAGTTTTAGGTTCCACCCGAACTTTTCCTACTGGAACAATAACCAAATGGGTCAACCCCAAGGACACAGACAACCCCAACCACCTCCACCACAAGATCCCCAAAAGCCTAACCTAGAGTCCATGATACAAGCTTTGATGTTGTCTCAACAACAACACCAACAACGGCAACTTGAGCATCAACAAAGACAAGATGAGGTGATTAAGGCCTTAGCTACTAAAGTTGACCTTATGAGCACCCACACTCAAATGCTTGAGAATCAAATTGCTATCTGCTGGTACCTCCACTACCCCTCCGGGAATGCTTCCCGGAAAGCCCGAACCTAACCCTAAGGAACAATGTAATGCCATTGTTTTGAGGAGTGGGACACAATATGAGGGACCTAGCGTGCCAAATGCTAAGCATGGGGGAGTTGTGGTTGAGAAAGAGGTTGAGAGGCCTAATGAGAATGTTGTTGGTTTTGAAAGAGAGAAAGACCTTGAGAGTGAGCATTCAAAAGAGAACACCGAAACCCGACCTTCATCTCCACCTAGAGTTTACAAACCACCGTTACCCTTTCCTCAAAGATATGCTAAGGCTAAATTTGATGCAAAATTCGGCAAGTTCTTTAATATGTTAAAGCAATTGAATGTGAATGTGAATGTGCTGTTTTTGGATGTTTTATCTCAAATGCCTTTGTATGCAAAGTTTTTGAAAGAAATCCTCTCTAAAAAGAGGAAAATTGATGAAATTGAGGAAGTTGCTTTGACTGAAGAATGTAGTTCCGTGGTTCTTAACAAGCTTACTCCTAAGCTTAAGGACCCAGGAAGCTTTAGTATTCCATGTGGCCTAGGTAGCTTAACCGTTGACCGAGCTTTGTGTGATGTGGGTTCTAGTGTAAGCTTAATGCCCTATTCTTTGTATGAACGGTTGAACCTAGGAGAGTTGAGACCAACTACCATGTCATTGCAAATGGCGGATCATTCTATCAAGTACCCTAAGGGTATTTTGGATGACTTTCCCCTTAAGGTGGGTGATTGCTATGTGCCGATTGATTTTGTCATCCTTGATATGCCCGAAGATTCCCGTACCCAAATCATTTTGGGGAGACCTTTTCTTGCTACCGTAGGGTGTGTCATAGATGTACAATGTGGAAAAATGAAGTTTAGGATAGGGGACCATGAACTTGAGTTTGATTTATTCCGAGATGTTTTGCCACGTGGCGTTTCCCCTTGCTTTGGTGTTGATGTGTTGGTGAGAAGGATAAGAATGTTGATGGTTTGATTGGTGAAAAGAAAGATGATTGTGTGCATGTAGTGGAGAGCGAAAAGCTTGAGAAATCTCGTGACCATTTTATTGCAAATTCTTGTGGTTCATTTATTGATAAAGGCCATGAACTTGGCGATGCAAGGGTGGGAATGAAAGAAATTTTTCTCCCACCTAACATCATCAAGAACGTGCCTTATGCTATTAACAAGGGTACATTGGATGAGATTTTCAGGTTTGATGATGGAGATCCCTCCATTCTTGAAGGAGGTGATGAGTTTGACCCAAGCTGTGGGGTCAATTTGAAGAGGTTTGGAGGTACTATGCAATGTGGAGCTCCAAAAGCCCTTGACTATGGCTATGGAGTTATGGACTATTCACCGGGTTGAGAGGTACTTGGTCAAGCTTAGGACGTTAAATAAGCGCTTCTTGGGAGGCAACCAAGCTTTTTAGATTTTATTTTCATTTTTTTTTAGGATTTTCTAAACTTTTTCCTCTTTTTTTTCTTCTTCTTTTTATTTTGCTTTTTCTAGATTTTTCTCTATTTTTCTAGAATTTTTAGGATTTTTCTTTAAATTTATTTTGATTTTTCTAGGGTTTTTAGACAATTCTCTCTTTTTATTTTTCTTTTTCTAGGATTTTTCTAGGGTTTCTATTTTATTTTTCTTTTTGGAGGTATTAGTTTTAGGAAAATGAAAAAAAAAGAAGAGAGAAAAGAAAGAAGAAAAATATAAAAAAAGCATAATAAAAATAGATTGAGAGTGAGTGTGAGGAAAAATAAAAGTGAGAGAGTTGAAAAATAAATGAGTGAAAAGAATTTGTGTGGAGAAGGATGGATTGTAAAAAAAAAAAGTGAGAGAAATTCAAGAAGAAAAAAAGAAAAAAAAATGCATAATTGAGAGTTGGGAGAGTTGTGGGGTTCGATCTCAAGACCTATAAGGTGAAGGGCAAGGCGCACGGGTGGTGCCTGCTATGGCACGGTCCGTGCGCCCTTCCAGCAGCAAAACATTGGTCAGGTACGTAAGGCACGGTCCGTGCCTAAGGTGGCACAGTCCGTGCCCTCATCGAAAAACCCTAAAAAAAAGGGCTTGGTTTTTCCTTCTTTCCTTCCTGATTCGGTCCGTGCTTAGTGGAACCCACCGCCCACTTCTTCTTCTCCATTCGTTTCCCTCGCTCTCCCAGCCCCTTCCTTTCGCCCAGCACAACGCACACCACTCCATCACCATCGCTCGTTGCTCGCCCCACTCCCTCACCAGCCACACAGCACTCGTCCACAGCGCACGCTCGTTGCTCGCACAGCAACCACACTTCACTCCCAAACCCTAATCTCTCCAAACACTTAACTTTCTTCTCAATTTCTCTTGTACAAGGTTTGATTCTTGTTTATTTTTTAGTTTTCTTTGTTTAATTTACTGATTTTTGAGATACTTTGTTTTGGTTTTTGAATTTAGGGTTTCATGTGCTTAATTGGTTTGGTTTGATTTGGTTGATGCCCAATTCAATTACTAAGGTTAATTCGAACCCTATTGCTATTTTGGTGTGAATTGTTCAACTTAGTTTTGGTTGAATTGATTGGAGACTAATTTGAATGCTTTGGGTTTGATTGTGAATTTGGTGTGATGTGTCTAAAGAATTAGTTTGTATACTTGGTTGATTGTATATACATTGAGTCTTTGGTGGTAGTAATTTAGTCATCGTGTATAGTTAACTTGTTTCTTGCTTTAGTTTTAGCTTAGTTTAGTCTTGGTGGTGATTTGTATATAGTGGGTTCTTCACCATTGTAGTGTTTTTAAGTAGTGTTGATTTTGAGTTTGATTTGTTTGGTTTGCTAGGATGTACATATTGTTTTAGCTTACCTCTTTGTTAGATTTTTGCCTTAGGAGTCTAAGTTTCGTGTTTCTTTGTTTCATTTTTGAGTCAATGATGGTTCGTACAAACTAACTCCATCCATTTTGAGTCTTTTGCACTTTTGTATATAGCTAACACTGTTGTAACCCTTTGTTATCGAAGGATGGGTAGGGGTAAAGGTCCAGTTCCAGAGGAGCCGTCTTCTAAGAGGCGGAAGGCTGACGGAGGCAAAGGGAAGGACAAAGGTGCGCGCTCGTCACGGCCTAATCGAGGTAACAATCCATTCAATCTTGAAGGTGAAATGTATGACCGTTACCTTGCTTTGAGCAAGCGGAAAGTCGTAGCCACTAGATATATGCATGAACCCTTCTTGGCTGCGACTGGTATGTTAACTGATATTGAATGGTTATTAAATCGATGTGGCTTGTTGCGTTTTGCCCGGATGAGAGAACCTACCTTTCGCAACCTGACCTTGGAGGTGTTTAGCACCTTTGAAGTAGATTTGACCACTAGGGACGGTTTGATTAGCTTTAACATCGATGAGGAGACCCATTCCCTCACTTTGACTGAATTTGCTAAGATTTTTCAACTGCCTGTCATAACTGATCGAGGGAGGCGAGAGATGCCTGATGATGATGTATGGAACCCCAAAGCATTTGGGCAGTTCCTTACTACTAGGATTGATTATAACCCTCGCAAGTCTAAATGCATTGCCATCCGACTTTTCGGGTTGTTCAGCGGATTCTATCTTGTGGTATGTTTGGTCGTGGTGATAGCATGACTGTTGCATCTAAGGCTGAATTTTTTGTGTTATGGGGGATGTATTATGCCCAACCTGATGTTAACCCCGCTGCCCTCTTTGCTCTTCACTTAGAGCGACATGCTAGCACGGGAAGGGGATATTGTTATGGGGTCTACTAATCAGTATTAGCAAGACATTTTGGTTGGGACCACGCTGCCATCAGAGATTTAGTTGGTGGACCTTTGCTTTTGGATGCTAAGACCTTTTGTTCTATGAAAATGTGTACATTGGACGGGACTGCTGTTTTGTGGCGGTACCCTAACAATGAGAAGATGCGGCTTCCCCATGATCATGTGTCCATCCAACATGTCCCTAGCATCCTCTTTCTCCCTCCCATGGACCCAAACCAGCCCGATTTTGAGGCTCCACTAGCCATCCGAGAGGGTGGAGAGAGTGGTGATGTGATGATGAGCACAGTGATGAGGGTGATGGTGAGCCTACCCTTGAAGAGAGGCTAAACGACCTCCACATTTATTGTGAGCTTGAGTTTCAAGCCCTTCGAGACTCCCAGGGTAGGATTGAGCGTAGTCAAGATGAGATGCTTGCCTTGATGCGATCCGTTCGTGATTGGCAGCTTAACCATACATGCAACCCACCCCCTCCTCCACCTCCATGATTCCCTCTTTGTGACCTCTTTGTGTTTTCTTCCTTTGCTTCTCGGGTCATGTTTCGCATTGCGGACAATGCTCGGTTCAAGCATGGGGGGATTTGTGTAACTTTTTGTGGATATGTGTGTTTTGAGTCGTTTTATTTTTGATTTTTAATTTGTTTTGAGTCTTTTTCTTTTGTTTTGATTTTTAATTTGTTTTGAGTCTTTTTCTTTTGTTTTGATTTTATTTCCTTTGTTTCTAGATTTGCTCGTAGTTTTTAATTTTTTCTTTTCGTAGGTTGTTTTCGTTTTCTTATTTTCTTATTTTCATTTTGAGTCTTGTAAAAAGTTTTGTTAAAAAAAGAAAAAATCAGAAAATTAAAAAAAAACTGTTTGATATAGGATTAGGCGAGATAGTTTTCTTTTGACTTGATTTGATCTTGTATAGCCCGTTTGTGAAAGACTGTGAATTGACATGAGTTGTGAAGCTAAATGTTGTGAGAATTGTGCTAGGAAAATGAGATCAATTACTTTTGTCACTATTTCAGGAGTGAGTTGTGCATATGCATATCTTTCAAACTGGGTAATGATTGTTGAGCGCTACCCGTGAGTCCACATAAGCCTTAAAGAAAAGACTAATCATTTTTATCAGTCTAATTTCCATGAGTGACTCACCATGTGGCATCCTCCTTCATTTGCTTTGCATCTCCTTGAAATTGTTATGCGTTGTACATTGACAAGATGATAGAGGCATTAGGATTTGAACCCGCAAGCCTTGACCACCCGTTTACATCAGAATATCCTTAGTTAGCCCTTTCTTGCCTTGACTTTTTCTTTTCTTGAACCCATATTATGAGCCTTGGCCGATTATGTATTTCCTACCCTTAAGCCATTGCTTGAAATGTGTTGAGTATGAAGTTGGGTTGATTAAGGTTACTTTGGTGGTTTGGTTTGTGATGGGGAATTGGTTTGAGTTGTAAATAGTGATTTGATTCCCCAAATTATGAACATTGAAGTGGTTGGGTAGAGTTGGAACTTGCCTAGTGAGTTGTATATAAGTGTGAGTTTGTTTGTTTTTGTGTGTGTTTTATTCAAAGAAAAAAAAAGAAAGAAAAAAGAAAAATATAGAAAAAGTGTGAAAAAAAAGAACAAAATAGGAGAATTCCGGAAAAGAGAAGAAAAAAAGAATAAAGTGTTTGACATTGTGTTTCTTTTGTTTTGAGGCAAGTTTCCAATTGTTTGTGGGGTTGATTTGGATTAATTTTTAAGTGGTGAGAGTGTATGTATGTTGAATTGGTGCGAAATAATTTCAAGCTTTGGCTTTTAGCTCCACAATTCCCAAATATTTTCCACTCCTTATCCTTAACCCTAGCCCCGTTAGAACCCTTGAAAGTCCTCTTGATTGTCATTGTTGCTTTGCAAATTGCGGTGGAGAGTTGAGATTCTTAGCAAATACGTGGTTGGTTGTGGCTTTGGTTTGAGTATTTGAGCGAACTTTCAATGATTTTTCATATTTAAACACATGAGAGGAGTGTTTCCACATTCTCAGAAAGTGAGTTTTCTCTTCATTCTTGCCTAATTTCATGCTTAACATGTGCCTTCTTATCTCATTCGGTGATTAAGGGTGATTGGTTGAACTTGATGAGTACCATTCTTGAATAATTTGTTACTTGTGTAAATTGGCTTCTTTTTCACTCTTGGGCTACACTTTAGATTAGATTGGGTTGATTGAATGTTCTATCATTGCCATCCTGCGGAGTCGTAATTAAATTAAAATTTTCGTTTTTGTTAATTTTTACTTTTGAGTCTTTTTACTTTTGCTTTGAGTTCTTTGAGTCTTTTTGTCCCGTTTTCTTTTATTTTCTTTCATTTTCTTTCTTTGCCTTTTCTTTTGAGTTTGGACTTGCTTAGGGACAAGCAAGGACTAAGCATGGGGGATTTTGATAAGTACTTCTTGTATATATGAGAACTTGGTTGTTTTGATGAGAATTTGGGGAATATTTGATTTGATTATGTTATTTTATACCCGAATTTCCCATATTACACTTGGTTTGGAGTTTGGTGAGTTTTGTAGGGAATTTATGAAGAATCGATGTAAACCGAGCCCAAAAAGCAAGTGTAGATCCAAGTTATGAGCTTAAAGGACCAAGAAGTGAGATGTTGGATTGCCCAAGGCCCAAACAATGGCCCAAAGTACTCCTAGGCCCGAAAAAGCAGTGACACGGGTGCCCCCAGGAAGAGCACGGGTCGTGTCTATGGCCAGAGAGTGAGAAAATACAAGCAGTGAGCTGACACTGTCCGTGTCACAGGGAACATGGTCCGTATCACATGGGGCACGGTCCATGCCTACCCTGGCACGGTCCGTGTCTCTCCTGTCTTTTCATTTTCGGCGGTTTTGAGTTGCTATTTGCCTATATTATGCTTATTTCCGACTGAGAAGAGGGGAATCATCAATCCACCATCATCCATTTCATGCCCTAATCATACATTCATCATCCATATTCCATTCCATCATTGCAGATTGAGAGAAGATTGAAGATCGAAGAGCAATTTGAACATACTTTTAAGTGGAGGAGCAAAAGTCCTCCATTGTTGATTCCTAGCAAGATTGTTCTTCACTTGGGTTTATTTCTCATTCTCTCATAGATTTTCATATGCTTTCTAGAATAGATTTCAATTGCTTTGTAGTTTCAAACATGAATAGTGAGTAGTTCTTTTTAGTTTAGGGGATGAACCTTTGAAGTTGCTTGATGAATTGACTTTGTTGGATTGAATTATCATGAATTTAGTTTGTTTCAATCTATTTGATCTTTGAATTGAATTGTTATTGCTTTTGCTTTTGCTTGATCACCAATTGCAAGTTAATAGGTTGTTGAATGAAGTACCGAAAGGAGAAGTTTGATTACCCGAAAACCTAGATTAAACTAGTTAAAATTATCTAGACATAGAAGTTTTAATTAGGGTTCTTGAGATAATTTGATCTTTAACCTTGACTAAATCGAAATAACCACGAAAGTAGGTGCTTGGTTAGTCTTGGCAATTCGCTCTAGTGACAAAATCTCATTGCGAAGTATTCTATGCGATTATCGAACCTTGATTGTGCAAATTAATGAAATGAAAGTTCAATCCACATCGTTGATTCGTTATTTGACTTAGGTTTCATCCCCTGAACGCCTTTTTACCTTGATTAAATTCGAAAAGTTTGTGTGAATATTAGTTTGTTTAGTTCTTGATTGTGATTAGATTTAGAATTAGTTATTTCAAACCAAAAACGGATCGACTTAGCGATCAACTAGGAGGCTAGTTCAGTGCGTTGAAAGGAAAAGTCCCGGTGGGAACGGCCTTGATTTATGCTACAATTTCACCCGTGCACTTGCGGCCTATCAGCAAGCCAGCTGGATGTGTCCTTTCTGTCAATTGATGACACTTGAAGCCAAGAACAAATCAGGTGGTTTATCGTGGATCTTCAAAGCTTCATCTAATTGGCTCATCATGGCTCGACAGAGAATTCATGTCCGCTCTTCATAGCCCATAGACGGCAGAAAGTCCAAGAGTAGTAAACCAGGCGACAACGTTGTCAACCCAGTTAGTTATGAAAAGAGACACTTCAAGGTGTCTAATACATCAGAACACCACCGAGGAGTAATCCACGTCAGCTGAGGTGAGGTGAAAATTTCATCGACCCAGACTGTGCTGACGTTTCTAAAAAGAGTAAATCTGTGACCACTCTACGTCAGCACGCTGAGGAGTGTTCCACTTGTGATGAGCCCGTACTCTGTCGACCCAAAATCTACCGTCATTTTTTAGAGAGTTGTCTAGGACAACTCTACGCCAGTAAGCCGAGGAGTGTTCCACTTGAGGCCAAACGATGACTCAGTCGACCCAGACAGTCTTGAAGAGAGTAAGTCTGTGACCACTCTACGTCAGTACGCTGAGGAGTGTTCCACTTGTGATGAGGCCGTGACTCTGTCGACCCAGATTATACTGACGTTTTTAAGAGATTGTACTGACGTTTTTAAGAGAATTGTCGACCCAGGTCAGTTCTGAAAAGAGATATCTCAAAGATGTCTAATACATCATAACGTCCCCGAGGAGTAAACCTGATGATAACTTCGTCGACCCAGATCAGTTCTGAAAAGAGACCTCAAAGATGTCTAATACATCAGACCGTCCCCGAGGAGTAAACACGATGACGACACAGTCGACACAGACAGTCCTGAAGAGAGTAAGTCTGTGACTACTCTACGTCAGTACGCTGAGGAGTGTTCCGGCGAAGCGATGACCCAGTCGACCCTGACTGTACTGTCGTTTTTGAGAGAATTGTTCAGGACAACTCTATGCCAGCAGCCAAGGGAGTAATCCACCTAAAGCGAAGCAATGACATCGTCGACCCACACAGTTCTGAAGAGAGTAGTCTAGGACTACCCTACGTCAATACGCTGAGGAGTAGCACAGAATGCGGAGAAGACGACGCTATCGACCCAGACAGTCATGAAAAGGGTAGTCTAGGACTACCCTACGTCAGTACGCTGAGGAGTAGCATATAGTGCGGAGAAGACGACGCTATCGACCCAGACAGTCCTGAAGAGAATAGTCTAGGACTACTCTACGTTAGTACGCTGAGGAGTAATTCAAGGAAGCTGAGGTGATGACACTGTCGACCCAGATAGTCCTGAAGAGAGTAGTCTAGGACTACTCTACGTCGGTACGCTGGGACTAATTTAAGGAAGCCGAGGCGATGACACTGTCAACCCAGACAGTCCCGAAGAGAGTAGTCTAAGACTACTCTACGTCGGTACGCTGAGGAGTAATTCAAGGAAGCTGATGCGATGACACAGTCGACCCAGACAGTTCTGAAGAGAGTAGTCTAGGGCTACTCTACATCAGCACGCTGGGGAGTAAGTCGCACAAGCCAAGACAATGAGGTAGATCAACCTCTAGAAATCAGCAACAATTAAGCGGAATCCTTCTCAGGTTACTACACAAAAAAAAAAAAGATGACAAAGGGACAAGTGTTAAATATATATATATATATATATATATATATATATATATATATATAAAGAAAAACAAAAAAGTCAAAAAAAGTCAAAAAAAAGGGGAGTACGTGATGATTTTTATCATCACAATAATTTTTGGCTTTTTCTTTTGGTGGGATCCACATGAAGATTAAAAAAAAGGAAAAAGAAAAGGAAAGACATGATAGCCAAGTTGTTTGTGTAAATTAATATATACAGATAATTTGATTGCAGTTTTTTCCTCTTCCTTTTAATTAATTCTGGGTCTCCTTTTCACCCTTTTAGTCTTCCAATTTTCTCTCTCAATAACTCCCACTTCAGTTTGGAACTTGATTCTGAGTTTGTTACCCATGGCATAAGGCCTCCATAGAAACGCACACACAAACACGCAAATATATATATATATATTCAAGGCTATGATCAAGATCAAAAATTCATATCATTCTCAAGATCGTAATGATGGTCACTTCCTAAGAATTAAATCTAGATGGTGATCACAATTATCATCATAATTGTTAAGGTCATCATCAAGCATCACCATCAAGTCTCTCTCTACAAACAAGTTCAGGGGAACAAAATCGGAGATCAGATCAGGATCCAAATCGGCATCATCATCATGATCGTGAAAAAAAAAAGAATCATCAAGAAGAACATCAATCGTCATCAGCAAGATCGATTATTTGTTATCGAAAGCTCAGTGGCTATGAAGTTCCTATATTGTTCTTTTTTTTCTTCCCTTTCTCTCTGTTTCATCAAGTAAGGCAAGCCAATAAAAAAAAAGAGGGTTGCAGAGCTAGCTAGGAAGTCAATGGCATGACCAACTCAGTAATTGAACTTCTACGCTTCAATCGAAATTACTGCTGAAGCTTTTAAAAATCGAATAAAAAAACAATTGAAAAAGAGAGTAAAACAGAGGAGAAAAATGCGTCAGAATTGATGACCCTGGTTTCCAGTCAAGTTTCCAAACAATAACCTCAGCAATAAACATCAACAGTAAAGAGAGAAACTTACAAAGAAGATGGAAAAAGTTGCAGATGAATGAAGGAGTTTGAGTCCCAGTCCAATTCTGATAGCAAATTTTATTAGATTAAAGTCTTGATAAAATCTTATTCATAGAATTGGGGTTTAAAAAAAAAGAGAAAAAGAGGAAGATGCAGTGCAGTAGACTTCTCAGAAACATGGGATACTTCATTTAGTATATCCCCAATTCTCCATGAACCGGTATTTTATTTGTTCCAAATAGAAACAAAAAAAAAATCAAGAAGATACAAATACAAAAAAATAAAAAGAGGAGATGGAGATGTGAAGACCCACAACTCAATTTTATTCGGTCAGCACAATAATAATCAAGACCCAAAATTCAATTCAGAGTTAGATGGATATTTCAGGTATTCAAGACCCAACCGCTTCAAACATTTTAATTAGTGTTCGCGGCTGACTCTCGAAGGGGGCATCTGTAGGAGGCAAAAATTTGTCGACAAATCAGAAAATGACACATGGAAAATAAAATAAATTTATTCGGCCAATTATTATCCGCCACATGTAAAATTAATTACGGCGGTCCATTTAATTAAATTTTAAATGGAAATGCACCTTGGCCAATACCGTCGCGACACGTGTCATTTATGATGCAGAAAATAATAATTATTTCTTTATTTTAAAATAAAGGAAGAATTAATTAATTTGGACCCAAGCCCAAAGCTAACTCTAACCCTAGGCAACCCTAGGCCTCCAAATCCTATAAATGGGGGTCATCTCCTTCATTTTCAGGACACACTCTGCGGTCTACCCCCGACGGCATTCCGCATTCTGCACTCCAGAGGATTCAAAAGATCAAACTGTCAGCAGTCTCCAGATACCAAGCACCAAGGATCGAAATCTGCAAAAGCTCAAGATCGAGTCTTCAAGCGTCTACTGCGTCAAGATCAAGAATTGCTTCAGAGTTCTTCAGCAAGACCTGCAAAGCCTTCAGAAGATCGAACTACAGACGCTCTCCAGCTACCAAGCACCAAGGACCAATGTCGGCTAGTTCAACAACCTCTGTCCTTCACATCAAAGACTGCAGTCGTCTTCCTCGTCTGGTTCATCGATCGAGATTAAGCACTAAGCCCTCGCATCCAAGAACCGGAAGAACTACAACCAACAGTCAACCTGCAAACGGTCAACCTTCGAGCTGACTCCAGCTACCAAGCACTAAGGGGATCAACGCTCAAGACCTTCAGCTCAAGAATTATTGCAAGAATTCTTCAGCTAAACCTGCGTTCGAGATCGAGATCAAGCGTTCGCGCCCTCGGCTCTCCCAAATTTCAGGAGATCAAATCAGAGGACTACTTTATTGTATTCAGTACAGAGATTGTACCCGCATACATTCAAATATTATTACAAATTAATTTGTTTCTCAATTTCCCGTATTTATTTATTTCAGGCGCGTTCGCACCCTCGGCTCACCCAAATTTCAGGAGATCGAATCAGAGGACTACTTTATTGTATTCAGTACATAGATTGTACCCGCATACATTCAAATATTATTACAAATTAATTTGTTTCTCAATTTCCCGTCTTTATTTATTTCAGGCTTGAAATTTGTGTTTATAGTTTCTTCTTCTTCTTCTTCTTCTTCTTCTTCTTCTTCTTCTTCTTCTTCTTCTTCTTCTTCTTCTTCTTCTTCCTCCTCCTATCTACCCATCGGCCACCACAACAGACTAAACCTCGAACCACCGCCCATCATCTCTCAGCCGCCACACACACCACCAGACACCACCATTTTCGACCACCATAACAATCATACCTTCAACCCAAATCACTATTCATCTCAATTTTATCTCAGACCCAAACTCAATCCCCATTACAATTACAAAAAAACTCTGCCAAATTCATCACAAAACAAAAGAAAGAATTGAGAAATGCAACTCACAAAGGTATGGTGGTTATGGTGGTTACCGAAAATAAGGGTTTTGTGAGTTGGGGATAACCGTCGTCCGGGCCACCGTGGCCTGGGGGACAATGACGGTGACGTAGGGGTCGTTGGTGATAATGGGGTGGTGGTACTTCTTCATTTTCTGGTCGCCGGCGTCACGTGCGGCGGCGGCACCGGAGGAGCAAGAGTCGCAGCTGGTGAAGCAGTGGCGGAGGTGCTCGGTGGCGATGTCCATGTTGGGTGAGCGACAAGCTTCGACGATCTTGAGGTGGAGATCTCCATGGAGGTACACCATTTTCTCCGAGGTGGAGTTGTCAGCCATTTTTTTGTTGGGGTGATGGGATATATATGTATGGATAGTGTGACTGATTTTGTGTAAAGAGAAAGGTTGGGGAACGTGGAGATAGATTGGGAAGTGAGTTTCAGAATGGAAAAGGAGGATATTGTGTTGTGGAGGGAACAAACACAGAGCAATGAAGATGAAAGCAAAGTAGAGGAGGAGGAAGCAGAGTACAGCAGGAGATGATGGGTGATGCTAAAGATTCAGAAACATTCATTGATTTCTTGTAAGGGAAATTGGATTCTAATAATGCGAACTTTTGGCCATATAAGACTTAATAATACGAACTTTCGATTCAGTGATTAATAATATGAACTTTGACCCCCTGTTGCCCCCAATAACACGCCACCAAGTTAAGATTAACTGAACTCGGTGGCGATCCCAGCTGGCGGCGGAGGTATGTTGTTTTTGTATTTTGACCTTGTCGTGTCATCCATTGACTTTAAAAAAATGCCAACTCACCCCTTTTATTTTTTTTTCCCTTTTATTTTTTTTAACTCACCACTCTTCTTCTCAAACCCCATTTCCATCTGGTTCGTGAATGTCGGCCTTGAACACAATCAACCCCTAAACATCGTTGTTCAAAGAAGGGCTCTGAATCACCATTTCTTCAGAAAGTGGTTGCCATCGCAGCTTCAACTTCAGCTTCAGCTTCTCCTTCTTCAGCTCTCTTCTCAACTGTCACCTCCAGAAGGAGACCGTCCAACAATCTCACTTCGACTTCTCTCCACCCTCAACTTTCTCTCTCCTCATCCCCCATTCTCTCTCTTCGTAGCACTCTCAGAATCTCCGCTTCAGTGTCGTCACCGCCATCGGAGGTCCAAGCTCGACCTCGCCCCGACGATCTCATCTCCTCAATTCTCTCCAAGGTTAGTCTGATGAGGAAGAAATGGTTCCTCAATTCGCCCCGACTTCGATCAAGTTTTGTACCTTTTACACTCGTATTTCTTCTTCATCTTCCTCCCCATTTGAAAACTCCGGGGTAGCAGTGGCTTCATTACTTCCTGAATTTAGTCGTACTTTCTGCATTTTGGTTACGAAACTTGGTTTTTTAGTTTCGGGGTGAGTATTGAAGAATGAGGGAGAATTTGGGGGGATTGAGTTTCTTCTACCTCAACAGCCTTCAACAGACTTTAATTTCACTCTCTCTCTCTCTAGATTTTTCGATTATTAGGAGTGTAGATTGTTGAATTTGAGGATTTTGATTTGGTAGCGATGAATTTGTTATAAGTTTCTGGAATTTCCGAATCGATTTGGTTGAATGCAATTGTGAGAAGTTGAGTTTCGAGGTTTTTGAATTTTCGTTTTTCTAGCTTTTTCGATCGTCAGGAGTGTGGAATGTTGAATTTGAGGATTTGGATTTGGTGCTGATGACTTTGTTCTGACTTTTCTGGAATGGTGATTGAAAGTTGGCCGGTGTTTGGTACCAAGGTGTATTAGAAATGGTGATTGAGTTTGGGGGAGCAGCTTGGGGTGGAAATGGTGATGGATGGTAGTTGATTTCTGGGTTGGGAAGGTTTCCGGTGAGTAGGTGGCCAGAAAGAATGGTGGCGTGGCTGGATCTAGGTTTGGGTTTGCAAAAACAATAAGGGAGAGGGGTTAAAAGATAGAGGAGGGAGAGGGGTGAGTTGTCATTTTTTTTAAGTCAACGGATGACATGGCAAGGTCAAAATACAAAGAGAACATACCTCCACCGCCAGCTAGGATCGCCACCGAGTTAAGTTAATCTTAACTCGGTGGCGTGTTATTGGGGGCAACAGGGGGTCAAAGTTCATATTATTAATCACTGAATCGAAAGTTCGTCTTATATGGCCAAAAGTTTGTATTATTAGAATCCAATTTCCCTTCTTGTAATTGTAATGGGGATTGAGTTTGGGTCTGAGATAAAATTGAGATGAGTAGTGATTTGGGTTGAAAGTATGGTGGTTATGATGGTCGAAAATGGTGGTGTCCGGTGGTGTGTGTGGCGGCTGAGAGATGATGGACGGTGGTTCAAGGTATGGTCTGTTGTGATGCCCGATGGGTAGATTAGGAGGAAGAAGAAGAAGATGAAACAAAAAAAAATAAAAAAAAAATTAAAGAGAGCGAGAGAAAGGCCCAGTCAGCATTTGGGGCCCACTTTCAATCATAAATTTGGACTTTGCAGTCCCCTAGATACCTTTATGTCAATATGCTCCTTGGGCCATACATTATAGTCAATAACCCTTTAATTAAACATTCAATTGTCTTGGGCCTTTCCTTTCAACAACCCATAAATTTAATTTGGGTAATTTCTTAACCTAATTGTTTCATCTCAACTCCTAATTTATCTTTTTTGATTAAATTATTCTCTATATTAATATTATGGTTTTGCTAAATGTCGCCCTGAGGGCGATGGTTAAAAGTTATTTATATCCAACAATATAAGGAATCTAATATAATTAAAATATGTATTTGATATAAATTTATCTAGTACATATCTTTTCTTTTTGAGGGAGCAAAATAGAGTCTCAATTAATAGTAAACTTTTCCAAATTAAATGAATGATGATTTTACTTCCTAATTTAACAAAAAAATTTATCCCTTAGTTTTTTTATTTCTACTAATTAACAAGAAAAGATATATTTATCAATTTGAATAGAAATTAGTCTCATGGCCACCCGCTTATTGTCTGCTTTGCTCCAACAATCATGAGTGCATGTGGACTTGTAAAATGCAATCATAATTTACGAGGAAGAAGTCGGCTGTAACACTATATTTTAAAATTTAAAATTAAAGTTCTTACCTGATAAGAGGAGGAATGCTTGTAAAAAAAAAATAAAAGAGTAAAGATATTTTGATGTAATTATTTTAAGAGTCTTGTATTTTGTCAAATAGTTGTAGGATGACATTATATTTGTTGTTACTTCGTGGGGCATTCCGACCTATTTTTCGGCGCACAGTGGTATTTATTATTGATTAAGGTTATGTATTTTTGACCAAGCCTAAACATTGAGGTCTAAAACAATAATTGACTTCAATAAAACAACCTTAAGAACAAAATCATTTTTTGGCACATTTTTGAACTGGAAAATAGGTCAGAATGCCCCCAATAAATAATTACAATAAAGATAATGTCATCTCATAATTATTTGTCAAAATGTAAGACCCTTAAAATAATTACATCAAAATATAGGGACATGTTAGTCGTCCTTTCAAAAAAAAAAAAGATAAGTAAAACTTTTAGTTTCACAAATCGCCATTTTGTTCCTCGACTCCTTGCAATGGCTATACAAGTAGGATTTTATAATCACTGAGTGTAGAGCTTTAGGACCTTAATAGCATTAGGTTTTTAGATATTTTTTTCCCCATACATAGTAACACTATATTTTTTATTTATAATAGCAAGAATGGAATGTTTGGAGAATATAGTGGAGAGAATGATTTAATTAAGGAAGTAGGATTATTGCATTTTTTAAAAGATATACACAGATAAATTTATATCAAATATATATATTAATTAGATTAGATTCCTTATATTGTTTGATATAAATAACTTTTAACCATCACCATCAGGGCGATATTTAGCAAAACCGTTAATATTATTACTATTTATTATATTGATACAAATCAGATTTCTCAAGTTAAAGGGAGGATTTATTATTCCTTTTATTCGTCAACTCAGGTATATTTCGATGACTGTAACCTTTGAAACTGTTTAAATGTAAAAACTCAAGCTACTCTAATTAAAGTGAAATAACTGTCATTTTCATTGTTTTTAAATATCGTTTTACGACTAATTAGTGTGGACTTGTCCATTATTTATTTATCGTTAATTCTCATTGTCGATTATTTTGATTTATTTTCCATTGTTAAAAATTATTGTCATGGTCCATTGTTCATTGTCATCATTCATTGGTTTATTGTCCATTGTTCATTCTTCATTGACGCTGGTATACCGGTTCATGTGGGTTGATCGGCCCGCGTGCGAGCATTGTCGGGATTACAATATTTTGCAGAGTACTGTATTCTCATATCAAATCATTGTTCATTGTGCATTGTTTATTGTCCATTGTTCATTGTTTATTGTCTATCGTCCATCGTTATATTTATTGTTTTAAATTTTATTTTCATCTTCACGATTTGTTTTATTGGAAAATATGGTAAGGTTCCACATTCAGGTAATAACCTGCAACTGTTTGAGCATATTCTCTTCTCTCTCATTTCAAAATGAATTTAAAAATGCCATGCCCCAATAAAATTATTTGTTTTTAAATGTTTTTACATTACAGTGTCGAATATATTGAGCTCCGTCTCATTTTTTTCATGTTTTCAAATGTTTTATTTTTAGGTATTAGCGAGACATTTTGGGCAGATCCGTGGCAAAGATAACTCACTTAGCAGTCAGGCCGCCACCTAGTTTATTAGTTTTTAAGTTCCATAATAATAGTTGGCTCACCTAAGTAGTTGATACGCACGTTTTAATATTTTTCGTTGTAATTAGACGGTTTATACAATTTCTTTAATCTCCATATGAAATATATATATTTTGTTAGGGACGTTAACATAGCAAAAGCCTTACTTTTCCTCTCTTGGGAAAGCGGCGTAACGCTTTCGGCTTTTTAGACGCTTCCGCTAAATCGAGATTAAATGGATTAAAATACTACTAAGTAATACCCCGAAAGCTGGGGCTGTTACAATAAATACTAAATTAAATTATTTTGGTGAAAATATTAGTAATTATTTTGATGTTATCTATAATAATCTATATTTATATAATATTAATAGTAAAGTTTGTGGGTCCTGCAGAATGGAGAAAGGAGATTGATTGT
The DNA here is from genome assembly GCA_029582165.1 of Portulaca oleracea. NCBI lineage: Eukaryota > Viridiplantae > Streptophyta > Magnoliopsida > Caryophyllales > Portulacaceae > Portulaca > Portulaca oleracea. Next base: position 3,218,497 of record CM055878.1, on the reverse strand, counting down.
AGGGATTTTAAACAATCAGAAAGCATATAGATACTAAATTATAAATACTAAATTAAATTATTTTGGTGCAAATATTAGCAATTATTTTGGTGTTATCTATAATAATAATCTATATAATATTAATAGTAAAGTTTGTGGGTCCTGCAGAATGGAGAAAGGAGATTGATTGCAGGGACTTTAACCAATCAGAAAGTAGACAAATACTAAAAATAAATACTAAATTAAATTATTTTGGTGCAAACATTAGTAATTATTTTGGTGTTATTTATAATAATAATAATAATTATTATTATTATTATTATTATTATTATAATAATAACAATAATATAATAATAAACTTTGTGGGTCCCACATAATGGAGAAAAGAAATCAATTGTAGAGATTTCAACCAATTAAAAAGCAAATAAATACTAATTAAATTAAATTATTTTAGTGCAAATATCAGTAATTATTTAGGTGTTATCCATAATAATGATGATGATGATAATGGTGATAATAATAATAATAATAATAATAATAATAATAATAATAATCTATATAATAATAATAATAATAGAATAATAATAATAATAATAATAATAATAATAATAACAGTAATGATAATAAAAATCTATCTATCTATCTATATAATATTAATATATAGTATCATTTTTTGGTCCCACAAAATGGATAAAGGACATTAATTGTGCGGACTCCAACCAATTGAAAAATAGATAAATACTGAAGTAAACTATTTTGTTACAAATATCAATAATTATTTTCATTCGAATAACTTATTATATTGGTATGTACATATATGATTTTTTTCATTCGAACAACTTATTATGTATTTTATGTAGTTTCATTCGAATAGCTTACTATTATGGAACACAATAGTAGTCTCTTTCATTTAATATTATCATATAAGTTGTGGTATTTTTATTTTTTATAGGTTAGGCTATGAGATATAGTGTTATTTATTGTTTGTTTTAATATTGATATGTACATGTTTGTATTAATATTGGTATGTACATGTATATTGAATTCATAATGTCATTTTATGGTTTCCTTTTAAATTGTATGCACATGCATATTTCTTAATTTAAATTGTTATTTATGTATTTATTTTTCCTTATGATTAGAATGTATATTTATATGTACATAAATTTATATTATAATTGCTTTTTAATTATTAAACACATTTTTTAATATAGTCGTGCATCGCACGAGCTTAAGACTAGTTTTCATTAATAGGAAAGTTCAAAGATATTTGTGGATCTTTTTTGTTCCTTTAATTTCTTAGTAACTCTCAAGAAACTAAAAATTAAAAGTTACAAAATGTAGCTTCAACTTCTAGGGAACTTGGGAACTAATTTAGCTTCTATAAAGTTGGAAACTATTTTAGAAAATATCCTTATTTAGCCTAATTTCAACTTTTTTTCATTAAAAAGCTACCAAAGAGCTTGACCAAACATTCACTAAATGTGATGAAGGAGTTGGGTGTTCGTCAATGAGAAGTTGATGACCATTTATAAGCCTTTGATCATCATTAGCATGCATCAACTTCATGTCTAAAACCTTAGTTAATCACCGTTAAATTAGACAAAGAGATGAGATTTTATCGTTAGACGAGAATACTTGCATGGGCTCTGACTTGGGGGAGGGAGGCAAAGCATGGGAGATGATGATTATCTTTCCTAATATCCGCATTCTACTTCCCCCAGAAGGTTCTAACATACCATCAATGTCCTGTTCATTCTCAAAGGAGAGGATAGATGTTCAATATGAGAAGGTAGAAGGGAACAAGAAGTTAGAAAGTCACCCAAAGCAGACAGGGATTGGACTGTCATACCTTTTCTTTAATTCAATTCTAACTAGGTTGGGTTTGGCAGTATTAACATTAACACCTAGCCCTATACTTATCCCTACTTGTTTATTGAGACTACTAAACTTCTTTGGTTAGGCCAATTGTTTCTTGGGCTTAGTTTTCCTATGCATCACAACAATCCAACTATCCACTATATCATTCGTCAAAGGTCGGCTATCTAACTTGTGAATAATGGTTGAAGTAGTGGAAGGTAACTTAACAGTTTTGTTGACCCCCGATTTTGGCTAGCTTGTTCCTGAATTAGGAATAGTAGCCAACAACAGCAACAAGTTTGATGGTTGAACTTGTCAAACACACAGTTTGCAGATGACCAATTATGCCTCACTTAAAGCACAATAGGTCAAGGTCTTCATACTCAACCCTTTGCCAATCATTAACTACCCAAACTTTTGGGCCAAAGGGTTTATTGAGAGATACCACCATGCAAATTGTAGCAAACTGTAGACGTTGCTTTTCCCGAAGAGTTCACCACAAGGAAAATTCTTCAAGATCTACATCGTTGGTGATTTTGATGAGGTTGCTTAGATTTAAATTACCGTTTAGGGACAAGGGACAATTTTCAGCTACTTTTGAGACTCCTAAACTTACTCATTTGATCCTTGAATTATGCCCGTTATCTAATTAAATTACCAAAAAGAACATGGAGAAAAATTATATACATTTGGATCTCTTAGACAGTGTTCAAATGTATTTCCCATGAAAATTTATTGTAGTTGTATGTCCTTACATTGTATAGTTGGTGTGATGGAATTGAAAATTCATGGGTGTTTTTTTTTTTTTTTTTGGGAATCTAAGAAAAAATTGAAAAACTCAGTTAGGAGAGATGAATCACTCCTATCAGGCTATCATGTCAACCTTCTAGCGAAGCAACTATGTTGTCAAAACCAAGTCGGTTGACCTAATGGGTTAATAGTTTAATTGGTCGGATTGATTTGGCCGGATTAGACTTGTTGACCCGATTGATCGGTAAAAACGACATGAACCGGTCATGAGTTAATTTTCATATACTTTAATGGTCAACTTTATGACAATTCTATATAGCAAGCAGAGGAGATGCTAATATACTGAAATTTTGGGGTATTGGGCAATAATGCACTAAACTGACAATAATACACTGTACTTTGGTGGATGTTGAACAATAATGCACTCAGGACGATTTCGGCAGTGGCCGACTTTATGGCAATCCTACATAGCAGGTAGAGGAGATGAATTGATCCAAAATATTTAAATTTATGATATGTCAGCTAATCCATACATAAGCAAAGAGAATCAACTTTGAAAAGAGTAAAAAAAAAAACATAAAATCACATTTGTTTAAACGTGACTCCGAAGATGTTGTTGTAGTTTGTATAAAATCACCTTTGCTTATGTAGATTAGCTGATATGTCATAAATTTAAATATTATTTAGCTTATTCATCTTCTCGGTATGCCACGTAAAATCACCACCAAGTCAGTTGTCGTTGAAATTATTTTGGGTGCATTATTGTCCATCACTCCTCAAAGTTTAGTGCATTATTGTTCAATGTCAAAATTTAGTGCATTATTATCCAATACCCTAAAAGTTCAACATATTAGCATCCAAAAATCCTTAAAAATAATTAAACTACCAAAATAATTAAACCTGCATGAAAACAACATGAACCAATTAAAACCAGCATGAACCAATAAAAACCAGATTTTTTTAAATTAAATTACCAAAATCCTAATATGGCCGTAAATCGCCCGAGTCGAGTCCAGTTTTACAACATAGCAAAGCAACTCAAAGAGGATGGTGAATTGATAATAAGCTCAAAAAAGCCACTACAATTCGGTTGTTTCTCGGCATCACCAAACGATGTACAACATAAGTAAACTAAATAGCAAGGTAGGCACTAGAAAGTGAATGCCTTTAGTTCTCTATTTATCAATCAGTGGCAGTACAGTGCAGCAAACTCAATCATTACAACAATCCAGACAACTCCACGAACTCAAAATGAACTGTGGTATAATGAGATAAACTGTCAACTCTATCTAACACATAACAAGAACTGGTCAAGATGGAATTGGGAAATATAGCATTCACCACAGTGAAGAGAATATGTGCAACCAATCAGTAAGTAACTCCAGAAATTTCATAACAAAAACTACGTTACTGAGTGATCTATGTCGAAGTTGCATTGCAAAATCCACTGCCAAAACCACGAGTACAAGAATGTCAACCAAACAAACTAAATTATCAATTCCCTGTTGAGAAAATACAAAAAGGCGAAGCATAGGATTGACAGACTCAGCAACAAGATTCCTTGAAATTAAGTCATTCTTTGTGCAGCCTCCTTGGCCAAGACCCTCTCCCGAGCCTTCATCTTGGCCTGGGATTTGGAACCCATGATTCCCCCTCCCCACTTCTTCCTGTGCTCATCGTATTTGTCATTGAAATTGGCCTGAAAAGTCAAAGACGTCCACAATGTCATGTATAATTAAACAGGAGATAAAGGGGTCAATAGTTCAATTTGCTAACAATTAGCGTCAGACAGAAAATAACACCTTTACAGCCTCAACAATTCTGCTGAACTCCATTTTATCCTCATTTTTCACAGAGGTCAGACACAGAGCAGCAGCAGTCTTCTTGTGGACAATCTGCTCACATCAGAAAGACACAAGAATCAGTATTAACATGTATTTCATTCAATTGTACACAACTTAAAAAACCAACTGTACGGACACGACAAAAGACTTACTGTTCCCAGACGAGCTTTTCCCTTCACAATACAGTAAGGGACCTCCATCTTACGGCACAAAGCAGGCAGCCAAACTACGAGCTCTATTGGGTCAACATCATGGGCAATGACCACCAATTGAGCCTTACCCTGCAATATCCAACAAGTTTAAAGTGACAAGGTGACAATGCCACCGAAGGCTGGAGGAAAAAATATTCGGTGGTAAATGACTAAACAAGATGAAATGAGGACTGAAGAGCAACCCACACCTGCTCAATGAGGTAAGTGATGTGGTTAAGGCCATACTTCACTACAACAGGTTTCTTGACCTCAGGCTTCTTACCCTCAGCTTCTGCTTGTGCAGCCTTCAGCAGCCTTTCCTTCTTAGCAGCCTTGTCTTCAGGTCTGTATTTTAGCAACAACTTGAATAGGTTGGAAGCTGAAAATAACCGAATGGAAATCAATGTTAGGCATCTGCAAAAGCTTTCCCAATGTATCAATGGAACAAAACACAAATACACCACTCCTTAGACAAGTTTGGGAACCTGAAGTAATCAAGGAAGTAGCACCAATAGGACTCCCAAGCAAGCAATTACATATATTTGCGCACACATCATAAAACAATCTAATTCCATGTCATTCAAACAATACTACGGCAAGATTTTTTATTACTGCAATGCTATGGCAAAATTAATAGCCTGTCTTGTTTATTTATGTTTCAAACTAATGCAGTTCCAACAATGTGCATGCTCAAAGAATGAATATACTAACCAAGGTTCTTATCAAGTGCCTTCGTGAACTGATTAATAGCAGGGGGAACCTTCAAACGCTGCTTAAGAATCCTCCTTTTCCTCTGAATTTGGACAACACGCGGCCATTTGACAAATCTAGTCAGATCCTTCTTTGGTGGAAGGGCACCACCAATCCCAAACTGCCTTGGGCGTTTTTCATACAAAGGGTTGACAGGCTTCTCCTGTGACAAGCAAATCAAGTAATGTATATCCCAAAAATCAGCTCTAGGACATTAACTGGACGTGCAACCTATTCCTTATTAACAATCACATTCCTTCAGTTCAGATTAGATCTCAAACAATGAGCCAAAAACATAGCAACAGACACAAGAACAGCTCAATGTACAAATAGTAACTTTAGAAAATCATATCCACAGCAATGAAATGACCAGATAATCACCACAAATCCTAACAGGCCATTTAGTACGAAAGAATGAGGGGTTCGTAATGGGAATAAAAGAATTGGGGATATAAATCCCATGTTTGTCTTATCGTGAATAGAAAAAAAAAAAAGGAGGGAGGGGGGGAGGAAATTGGAATAGAATACTCCTACTCCCACTAATCTATTAGCAGAAGGTGGTAGTAACTGATACTAGGAATTCGGTAGTCACTATTTAAACACCAATAATGTCCCTATACAAAATCTTACCGTCAACTCTCAATTCTATTTGAATATTGTTATACTATATACATTGTCCCACCCTTAATTACATATTTACTTAACATTTATGTTTGGAGCTTTTATATACTTGTTTTAATTCATAATTGGTGCTTAATTAGTTTTATTATAATTTTTTATGAGCTTCTTTTATTTTCATTTGATAATTGATTTCTAGGAAGTGAATATGGGTCAATTATGGTCTTCCACTCACTTTAATTTATTAAAACATTCATAAATCAATCGAAAGGGTTACTAAGTGTGTATTTATTCCCATTCCTACTCTCACAAATTCCCAGTTTGAATTACCACATTACAAACAAGAAAGAAAGTTGAGAACACATAAAACACATTTCAACTCCCATCCTCATTATGAACCCACTTTCATTATGAATTCCCATTCAGTTTTTCAGGTAAATTGGAATAGATTAGGAGCTGGATTTTTTAAGCTTGGACTGTTTGACAGAGGTAAAATGGCAGCAGAAGACGAATGCAGAAATAACTCTAAATTTCAACCCGTTAAATATGCAAGTAATAACGATCAAGATAGTTAGAATGAGAAATGTCAAAACAAAGGATTTACACAAGTAGTAAATACCACACACACCAAACGAGTTCCCCAATGTATGAGCATCTAAAACTGTACACATAAGCTAGGGCAGGGACTTACAGGCTTCTTTTTGGAAACAGAAGGCTTCACACCTCTTTTGGGAGCCTGTTAACAAAGGAAAACAATAATATTAACAAGTTTAGCCTGTACACAGCCAAAATATCAGACTAGAGATTTAAATCACTTCAAACGAGAATAAAATCAAGCCACAACACCAACAAGAAGGAGCAAATTCCACAGTAAACCAACACCACACCTTTATGTTGCAAATAACCTACTTACAAAACATTACACCAAAGCGTATGCACATTTCCAAAGCACTATGCTTCAAATCAACACCAATTCATGAAATTTGTATGTAGTAGGTATACAAATAACCCATAGAAAACAACAAACCACTGAGATCCTTATAATGGCGATCCAACCACACACAAACAATCATAAAATCGAAAATCCAACAGAAAACAAATTTTTCAGAACACTAAAAATCACAATTACACTATCTCGTACATAGGTTTAAGTCTAGAACCGTGAACTAAAAACAAGAATACAAATACATGCTAAATCTCAATCTCGGTCAAATACTCCATGAAAAACAAGGAGACAAAGAAGAATGTAGAACGACCACAAAGATCAGCGACCACTCATCAACTGAAGAACAACAATCGAAAATTCAAAACAAAAATGCGTCGGTACCATTTTTCGGCTGGAGAGTACAGGTTTTCGGGGACGAAGCCGCTGCTATCAAGGAAGAAGAAGAAAGTAATTCTGCTAGGGTTTTTATTAGTGCAGACTGAAGCATAAACCCTAGGCTTAGATTTGGGCTCAGTCATGAAAAAAGAAAATGATAATCAGTTGGGCCCATTGGCCTCTTCGCTGAATTGTGAATTCGTGATACCTGGACGGAGGATTTTAACCGGAAAATTGCAACATTTTTAAAGTTTTGCAAAATGATAAACATCTTGACGCAAATCATCTCGAATTTCTTTTAAATTACTAATAAAATTAAATTTAAGTGTATTTAAATCATTCTAAAGATATGTTTCATTATTTTTAGGGTTACTATAACTTATAAATAATTTAAAAATAATTATTTATTTATATTTATTTCATAAATATAACAATATGTATAAAATGTGCATTTTCTACTATGATTAATAAAATTAGGCTATTATTATATTTTTGACCTAGCTAATAAGTATTATATTATCATAATTGATAAATATATATAATTATTGAAGAAAATATTAATAAAAGTTATAAAAATGTGAAATATGAACAATTTAAGATGGTTAAGAACCATCTTGAGTCAAGATGGTTATCATGGTTCTAAAGTTTTTTGCTTTTTAATTTTTGAAATAGGGAGGTAAGGTTGGTTTACATGTAGGGGTCTAAGGGTTGGGTCCGAAAAATTGCGGGTTAGGGCCATGCTTTTTTATGGTGACCCAGCCCATCCCGAAAAGACTAGGGCCTCAAAGAATGGACGGGTTGGGTACGCGCCCAGGGTTTGTGACCCGGCCCAACCCGTCGTCCCGATTATATATATATACGTATATGTAAAAAAAAATCCAGAAAATCCATTAGGGTTTTATGAGTCTGACTAGCTTAGTCTCCTCATTTCTCTTTCTCTTTGGTCGTTCAACACACTGCCTCCCCCAACCCTAGTCTCCCCCTCTTTCTCTCTGGTCATTCTCTCTAGGCATCGGTGGGGCAACCAGCCATCGATCTCAGTCACCCCCTGCACCAGAATGTCGTCTCTTTCACCGGTCGTCCATCTCAGTGGCGTCGCAGCACACAGGTAACGTTGCCTTAGTCTGGATCTTCCTCTCACTCTTACGTCTTTTTGATCCCTATCTTTTTTAGTTCCAATTGTTGTTTATTTGTTTGTTTTGGTGGAATTTGATTGAATAGTGCCACATTTATGTGTATGATGACAACATTGGATCTTTTCAATTGATATCATCACAAAAGATTGGATCTTTAATGACGTTTCTGCTTGTTTTACTTGAGTTTGGCCCCAAATTTGAAGAGGATGCTATTTGTTTGAAGTTTGTTTGAAGTTATGTTCAATGTTTGTTGCCAGTGCCATATTAATTTGTCGAAGCAAATTTCCATTCCATAGCTTTGCTGATCTTTGAAAGGTTCTATAAAAACGCATGGTTAAGTATGTTTAGGTTAAGTATGATAATTACTGTTTAAAAAATGATTGTTTGTCTTTATCCCACCTAAATTGAGCATATAACGTTTCCACTGTTATTGTTTGTCTATATCACCTCCGTGTTGTATTTTTTTTTATTATTTTGATCTTTATTGGCAATTAGCAAATACCTGGGCGTTGCCCCGAATTTAAAAAATAAATACTCGAGTGTTCATATATAAATACCTTGCGCTTTCAATTAAAAAAATAGTCGAGCATTACTTGGTACAAATATGATAATACTTCAAGAAAAAATTCAAAAGACTTAAGCAGAGAGAAACAATTGTTTGATCAAATGAAACAAACTACCATATATATAAACATAAGTTCAATAATAGTTAAGATATGCACGAAATATAAACAATCATTAAGAGAAAAGAGATATTGTAAATGAGACGCCAAATGAGTGAAGGATAATTTTTCAATCATCTTTGGTAAAAATATAGGAAAATCACAATAAGATTACGAAATATCAACATACGAAATTAATTAAGTGGATACCGTCATAGGATTTATCTATAGCATTATTGACCATTCTGATGCCTCGACATATAAACTTCTTCCTTCAAATGAACTAATGTTGTAAGTGCTCGGGTAATATGACACATAACACATATAGTGTTTCTCGCTATATGGGATGAACGGTAGACATGTTAATTATTTGAAATATAGTCATGGTCAATTAAATGGAATGGAATTATAATACTAAATTTGCCATAGAAGCAATCGATCGAAGCCAAGTCCTCATCATACATATGCAGAAGAATTGCAGCAACTTGCTGAAAGACTGTGAATATTCGCGTTATTTTTACATTATCTGTGAAATCTATTGTGAAGTAAAATCTAAAATAGAATAATGCAACGTTAAGGTGAAAAAAGACTTGAAACTAATTAGATAGAATTTTTTTTTTGAATGCAGCGAAAAACAATATATATGTTAACAATAGTGTTGGTTGGAGTTCGACATTCACAATAATGCTTCTAGACTTTCCTAATAATCTTCAACGAAACCTTCTTATTGTTGCTCTCTATAAACCCAATAACACCGTCATCGTCATCGTCATCATCATCATCATCAAAGTAGACACATTCAATGCATATAAGAAAGGTAAGGGAGATGGAGAATGCTAGTATGGGTTAATGTGCAACAATTGAATTCTCAAAATGCCACTTTGAAGCGATCCCAAAAAGGTAAAAACCATAGACTCAGTCCCCATCAAATTGATATGAACCTAGCAGCCAACTTGCACTGTAACACCCCAAAATTTAGTCATTTCTTAATTATAATTATTTGCTAAATAAGCTATAATTTAGTTTAGAAAACCTATTCAAATTTTTGACCAAAGTTTATCAAGATTATTTTTCGAAAAGCTTTATGGAGCGTGGCGCGGTGCGGGAATTGACGATTTGAGCTTGAGTTTGTTGTTGTTGAAGAGAGGAGAGCAATCCATGAACAAGGGATAAGGGGAGAAAGATGAACATCTCAATCACCCATGCTTGAACTTCTCATCAAGGGCCTTGAACTTGAATAATAACAAGAATAATAACCAAAATCAACCAATATCAATAACCTTGAACACCAAATAGGACTGGATATGACCTTGGATAAAGGTAGTCCACCCCCAAAGCCTAACACCCCACCATGACCATCATAAAAGAAACATCCACCAAATGATCAATAAAGGAATGACTAGAAACACCAGCAAAAGTTTGGATAAAGTAATCTAGATTTTTAAGAGAAAAGGGAACAAACCCTAACAATGCCTTAGCAATTCATTCAATATCATAATCTGCCTAGAAAAGGGGGCTAAACGAGCTATTTATACTAAACATGAAATTAGGTTAAAACAGAACAAAAATACGAAACAACGCGTTCGTCGCAGAAGCATGGCGCGGGTGAGGCACATGGTGGCGTGGGCGAGTCAGCTCTCTGTCCGCCATAGCCTGTCGCTGGCCAAGAGGGTCGCGGGCGCGACCCCTCTAACAGTAGCGTGGCGCGGGCGAGTCACATGGTGGCGCGGGCGAGTCACGCTGCTGTTTGTCGGTGCACCTTCCTCCGTGAGTTTTAATGAGCCGGGGCATTTCTGAACCTCGACAATCTTTACCCCCGGGCGGCCAGCCCGATCCCTTGGTTCCCGGAGTTGGTGGAACAAACCCGAGCCTTCCCATGCTCCGCCAACGGATGGATCGTCTCAACCATACTAGCCCGATACTCATCATCCCACCCCTCGAAAAGGTGTAACGGTTCTTGAAAATGCAAGGGTGATCAGTTTTAATGCGGAAATGTCGGCTCGGGATTTTTCCCTTCTTGTCTTTTTCCGCAAACCCGGCTAAGGAAGCTCGGGCCCGAACCCGGCACGATCCACTTTAGTTTTAAAATTAATAATTTCTACATATTTCTAAATCTAACAAAATTCAATAGTTTATTAAGTGCTTTTGAATTAAAAATTTTAATCTCAATGATGATATATGGTTTGAAGTAATTAGCCCAAACTCTATTTACCTTCCAATTAATTATATTAACTTTAATAAGAATAATTTAATTTGTGAAATTGTAGTATCTATTAATTATAGTTTTTATGTATAAATTAATCTATTTTTTTCCACATTTTTCATATTTATTTAAAATCATATTACTTTTACTAAGCTTTTCTTTTTATATTACTATGTCACCCCTTCCCACCATTCTTCTTCTCTTCCTTCTTTTTCTTCAACAAGCTCCCATGGCTTTCTAGAATCCATCAAAGCCTCACAAATCATGTGCAGAATATATAAATTTCATCCATAAAATAATCTTTCTCAGCTCCATAAATACCCAACAGGTTGAGTTGAATCACCATCATCTTTTACCATTAAAATACCATTATCTTCTTCTTCATCTTCTCTGTGTCCCTCGGCCGCCACCAACACCACCCCATCACCACCACTGTCATCACCACTCACCTTCATCTACCATCACCACCCAAACCACCATTTTCGCCACCAACATCACTATTACCACCACCGTTCCAAACCCAAAAACACCACATACATTCATACCCATCTCTTACCCATCTCAAATTCTCAACTCAATAACCAACCAAAATTGAATCCAAACCTACACCCATAACCCAAATTCACCAATCTAAATTCGTACTTACCTTTTTCAGTCAAAATCTCACCGGAAACCACCAGTGGGGTCGCCGGAAAACACCGAAAACCGCCCCCCCAAAAAGGCCTCTGCCTTCCTACTACCACTGCTCAGACCCCCGGAACCACCACTGTCGTGCTGGTTTTCGTTGTCGCCGGCGCGACCTCCCACTTCCTCTAGCTTTTTCCGACCGTCCGTCGTCGCCGTGCTAGCCGCCCAGAATTCCCAATGTTGCCCCCTCTGCTTCCCCTTTTCCCCTCTCTGTTGTGTGTTGAAAGTGGAGGAAATAAAGGGCTTATTAGACCCAATTAATACTCCCTCACACTACTTCATTCAAGCCCAAATAAATAATATTAGAGGCCTTCTAAGACTCAATTAAGTAAAATCTCTTTCCTTTTTATTTTCCTTAAATTTTACATTATTAAAAATATTCACTAATTATTTCCTATGTGTTAATTTCAAAAGGTTGGAGTATTTATCGCATTCGTATTAACAGATCGTATCCAAAAATTGGGAAGTGACAGATATATTTCGATGACTGTAACATTCAAAGTTATTTTTATGTAAAAACATAAGCTACTAATATCAAAGTAGAATAATTATTGTTTTATTATTTTTCAAAGTTGTTTTCATGGCTAATATATGTGGATCCGCTCAATGTCTGCAATTTTATACGGGTACCAGTTACAATCGAGTTGATGATCGACTCGAGTACGCGTATGGGGGAACCAATACCTCTGCAGGGGACTGGCTTCTCATGATCCAATGCTTAATGTATGCAATGTAGGATTCCACATTCAGATAATTATCCGGCAATTGTTTGACTATATTTTCTCCTCCCTCATTTCAAAATGAATTTAAATTGGATCCTAATAAAATTATTTATTTTAAATTAAATGTTTTTACATTACAGTGTCGAATATATTGAATTTCGACTCATTTTTGTCCATGTTTTCAACGTTTTGTTTTTAGGTGATAACGAGAGTTTTGGGTAGATACGTGACAAGGACAACAAGTAACAGATTAGGCCGCCACATAGTTAATAGTCTCTTAGTTAGTTTTTTTTTTTTTTTTTTTTTTTTTTTTTTATAGTTGGCTCACCAAGACAATAGACTAGTTGTTATCATTGTCCACTTTCTCTTTTAAATGATTATTTCCTCGTGTTTCTTTTAAATATTATATTTTATAAATATTTTATTTTATGTTTTTATCTCCTTATAAAAAGCTTTGCTTTTCCACTTTCGGAAGAGCGGTGGTAACGTTCTTAAATTTTACGCTTCCGCTAATATAAGGTTAATTAGGTTAAAATATTGATAATTCCCTGATTACAAGTCAGGGCGTTACTGAATGGTATCAGAGCATTTGTCTTAGTTGAGCCGTAGGTTAATAACTTAAAATTAAAATAAAACGTGTAAACAACATAGAAATTAGGAATTAATGAGAGTGTTGGGTATGGGGTTGTATATGACTCCTTATGTGATTTATTATATGATTTAGGTTATTTGGATTTACGTGACACTAACAGTAATTTTACCTCATATTTGATGACCCGATCTTTTATTGAGATTATTACTTTACGATTAACAAATTTGAGTTTATGTTTTAATATTTTTATTTCTCTTATACTCATGTTATTTTTTGGAGGTAATTGAAATATTTCATAATAGTTTTTGAATTCGATTTTAGCTATTGGGGAATATCATGTGATTTGTTTATTACAAATCTTACAAGTTTTAATAGCAAGTTGTTTATCTTATTGATTTATATTCTTGGATTTATATTATCGGGTACTTTTAAAATAGTGTGTATATACAATTAAAATAGTTTGAGGTTTTCCATCTTTTGACTTAAGTATATATGATCTCGTGTTTCAATTTCTACACATTATTATTTTTGCGTTTCACATGCTAAATTAATTAATTATTGCTTATATAAAATTTGTGCTTGAGTTTATAGAACTTTTATATTTAAGTTACTCTTCATTTTGACTACTCAATTTATTATAATTATATATGTGGTCATTTGATTGATTTCACACAAATAAAGTTTATTAAATTATTCTTTTATTTATTTATGCTCCAACTACGAGTAATTGCTTGATGTTTACTTACCCACATCTATTGATGAGTAAGTTTGGAATTTTTTTCCAAAAAAAAAATGTTACATAATTTATAATTGTATGTTAATTGTGGCTACCTGCCTCGTTAGCTTGTGTAGTTCTTATCGTGATAATTTATTTCCATTGAGTCCATGAAAGTCGATTTTCTATTGAGGTCGTTTTTCAAAAACCTTGCATTATTTTGATTTTTAAACATACATCAATTCAAGCATCATTCATGAGGGTTGTGCATTTTATTTTTCTTAGGAGTATAAATGAGTGAGTTTTAGTATCCCAACAAAAACGAACCTAATTCAGTCCTTTTTAATTGCCAAAATATCGGAGCAAGGAAGTGAAGCCAATGGTCACAACCATATTGTTTACTACCAACAACCCAATAACCAAATCCCACTTGACTCACATGAAAGGTCAGCAACCACCCCACCAACTCAAAATGTCAACCCATTTGGATTAGAACCTAATGTTTTGGGACAGTTAGTGGTCGAGTTGCTAAAGAAAATGGGAAACCAAACTGAAAATGATGGAAACGGTAGTAAACTTATTGAGAAAGTAGCCAAATAAAACCCAAAAACTTATGATGGTAAAATTGATCCTATCAAATTGGAAGATTGGATAAGATTAATGGAGAAGATATTTGAGGTTGTCCAAGTTCCTAAAAGTAGAAAAGTTAGTATTGGGGCATTTTATCTTGAAGGTCAAGCAGACATTTGGTGGAATACTATTAAGGAGAAACAATATGAGCTTGGATTTAATTGAGGAAAATTTATTGAGTTATTGAGGCAACAATTCTATCCTATAGCAATCCAACAGCAAAAAGAAAATGAGTTTATGGAAATAAAACAAGGGGATACTATGCCCATTTTGGAGTATGCTGAAAAATTTATGGAGTTGTCCCGATTTGCACCTGAGTATATAGCTAATGAGAAATTGAAGAAACATAGGTTTGAAGGAGGTCTTACAGATTATATACGTCAACAATTATCAGGGAAACACATTAGTACTTATCAAGATCTTTACGACAGAGCTGCTGATGTGGAAAGAGTAAGAAATGAGCTTAGTAGTAAGAATCATGGAGAAAATAAGAGGAAGATGGATAATAAGGGGAACTCTAGTCCTTCTAAAAAGATGATGCCTAACCCCATTGGAGGAAACCCAAGTCTACCCAAAGAACCATGCAAGAAATGTGGTCATAGCAGCCATACTACTAGTGAGTGCAGATTGGGAAGCAACTTGTACTTTTGGTGTGGTAGCCCCGAGCATAGAGTGTCCAACTGCCCCCAACGAGCAAAACCAGTGAGCAAAGGAAAGGTTGAACCCCTCCCTACAGCACACACTTCGGCCAAAAAGGGGTAAACAGTCTAGAAAATGTCACGAGAGAAAGTCTCCCATTTTGCTAAGGGTTTTATTTGCTCTTAATAAGTTGTGTGCTCATTTGATTTACTGTGTGTTAGATATTGCATTCATTGAACAATTCATATCATCTTTTGCATTTTATGAATAAAAGCATGATTTATTTGTTCTTAACCAACGTCCCAATGCCAATGTATGAATGCAATGAGCCAAAGTAACGTTTTACGATGCCAATGTACCAATACGTGTCCCTTTCGGTTCTTGTAAAATTGTTTAATTGCTGCAATGACACTGTCACTTCCCATACTAATTTTCAATATCGAAACTTTAGTTTCGAGGACAAAACTTATTTTAAGGGGGTAGGGTGTAACACCCCAAAATTTAATAATTTCTTAATTATAATTGTTTGCTAAATAAGCTATAATTTAGTTTAGAAAACCTATTCAAATTTTTGACCAAAGTTTATTAAGATTATTTTCCGAAAAGCTTTAGTTTTAAAATTAGTAATTTCTACATATTTCTAAATCCAACAAAATTCAATAGTTTATTAAGTGTTTTTGAATTAAAAATTTTAATTTCAATGATGACATATGGTTTGAATTAATTAGCCCAAACTCTATTTACCTTCCAATTAATTATATTAACTTTAATAAGAATAATTTAATTTGTGAAATTATAGTATCTATTAATTTTAGTTTTTATGTATAAATTAATCTATTTTTTTCCCACATTTTCCATATTTATTTAAAATAATATTACTTTTAAGCTTTTCTTTTTATATTACTATGCCACTACTTCCCACATTCTTCTTCTCTTCCTTCTTCTTCTTCAACAAGCTCCCATAGCTTTCTAGAATCCATCAAAGCCTCACAAATCATGTGCAGAATTTCATCACAAACAAGCTCCATTTCAATATTAGCATCCAAAGATGCATCATGAAGGATAAATTTCACATCATAAGACTCAAGACTAGGAGGTGCACCATCAACCACATCGATACATGACTCCTCATTATAAAGCTCCTCATTACAAGGCGTAACCAAAGCATGAATCCAAAGTGCAACATCCTCATCATAACTAGCATCATCTGCATGTGATTCACCCATCTCAATCTGTGCACACTGAGAAAGTGGAGGGTCCTCTAGGGTTAAAGTTGTGCTAGGTAATGGTCGAGTAGGGACTAGTGAATCATCTTCTTTCTCTAGGTGAATATAAGGAGAATCAACTCCATGATCAATGTCCGAGGGCAGCGGGGATTCAAAAGTAGCAAGAGGACCATGCTCAAGTTCAAACGAACTAATTTCAAGCTTAAGTGCCTTGTTCTTTTCAATCATCTCACGATTTATACATTCAACCATCTCCATGGATTCTTGAAGAAGTGCAGGATTATACCCAAGGGACGAGGCATAATAGGGACATGAATTCACATTATGGACAAAAGATTGACAATCAGAACATGAATCACAAGCATATGAGGAGTTGTACAAATGTGGATCCTTAGGTTGATCTACAAATGGAGATTGAGTATGGAAATCAACACAAGGGGATAGGGGACAAGCATTCACATATTGGTTCTCATAGTATGATTTAGCATGAAAAGCACAAGGTTCATCAAAAGAAGAACTTGAAGGACAACAAGCCTCCTCAAACTATTGAGTATCACAAATCAACCATTCAAGCAATTCTCAACCCTCGCACTCACTTTTAGCATGAAAACCAAAGTAATTCAAAAAAGCACGAGTTTCAACATTCACACCCTCATCGACAATGCACAACACTTCCCACTTTGTAAAAGTAAAACCACATTGAGCACAATAAGCAAGATAGTCATCTAGTCGATTCCAATAAGCACAAAACAATTCTTGCTCATATTGAGGGAAGTGGGGAAGATTCATTTTTTTTTGGATTTCAATTTTTTATATTTGTTTTTGGATTTTTCTAAAGACCTAACAAGAATCCTCAAGCAGCTCGAAGCCTAGGAAGCGACAATTCCCCGACAATGGTGTCAAATTTGTTGTCGTACTTTTGGGAGTACGGTAGTCGTATCCATAAGGAGTTGTGTTCTAGGCAATCAAAGCCGACTCAGGTGTTTCAAGTTAGGTAGATAAACCAGGGATGGTGGTGGTGATGATCAAAGTAAAGACTATGAAAACAATAAAAGATGTTCAGGCAGCAAAATTAGTATTCAACAACCAACTAATCTGAACGACCTAATCCACCAATTCTAAACAAGCAACAATTAAGAGTGATCGGTTGCACCATTAAAGCTCGCCAAAGCCCTCTCTCGAGGGTCAAGGGCTAGTCTAACTATTCCAACTACCTATTCTCATGAAGTTAGTCTAATTAAACTACAAGAATAACAATCCTAGACCTAGTTAGGATTCGACTATTCTCATGTCAAAAACCCTAACTATTTTCTCTACCACACTAGCAAATTAACCTCACCTCTCACCATAAATCAATTGCCTAAAGAAATACACATGAACACTCTCTCGAGCATTTCATCGAACACGTGGTGGGCATGAGAAAACCTCTAACTACAAGCACGAATTTTGTATATTAGGCCTAAACAAGATTAGTTTACCATCGAATACACCAATTACAACCCAACAACACAATACTAACAACAAATTAACATAATAATGCAATTAAAGAGAAGCAAAAGTAATCTAACAAGCATATGAACATAAAAGAGATAAAGAGAGAACGGGATAGAAAACTTAATCTTGAATTGAACGTGAGAACGAAATTGATGAATTCTTGAACAAAGATAACCTAATCTAATTAATTTAGAGGAATCTAAACCTAGAACTAGAGAGGCTTAGGGAGAAACCTCCCTTAAGCCTGAAGAGAAACTAGAAACTGAAAAAGAACGTCCCATGAAAAGATGTCTTTTCTCCTAATTAATAAAACTACTTAAAATAAAAGACTACAATGGCAGGGCTGCCCGTGCCGATTGGCACACCTAGGTGTGCTGAACTGGAAATCTCAATTTCGCTTCTAATTTTATAGCGCGACTGTGTTGGCTTCCTTTGCTCCTTAATTCCAATCTTTTACCTTCTATGCCATCATCATTTATGTCAAAATTACCTAAAAATAAGGCAATTAAACAAACTAGTCTCAATTAGCAAAGATGGAAAAAATCACTATTGAACTTATATTAAATGACTTAGATAAGTTCAATAAGACAATAAAAATCGAGGTAAAAAGTGGTAAAACTAAGGTTCAACAAGAATTCAAGAAAGTGTTTCTCAATATGCCTCCTCTAAAAGTCACAAAAAAGGGTTAGTGGCAGCTAATAGGTCCTTCCCGTTTATAATGTTCAAAACATTAAGAAAAGGGCAACAAGGAACCCTAAAATAACTGCCTGAAAACACGTACATTATTGGGATCGATCTCAATAAAATATGTGTACATTCTTTGTATATTTGATTTGTTTCACAAACAAAAACCAATGGACCAATGAAGGAGAATTCAAGAAAGTGTTTCTCAACATGCCTCCTCTAAAAGTCACAAAAAAGGGTTAGTGGCGGCTAATAAATCCTTCCCTTTTATAATGTTCAAAACATTAAGAAAAGGGCAATAAGGAACCCTAAAATAACTGCCTGAAAACACGTAGGTTACGGGGGTGACCTCTAAGCTCACATGCACGAGCTACTTGCTACCAATTCAAATTTACAACATACTGGTAACCGACATGACCTCTAAGGTCATGGCCGCGAGCTTCGTCTGCTCATATATATTACTTCCTAATATAATGATAATACCATAGTATTATTTTGGGCTATACACATATTGTTCCAAGGCTCTCATTTGTGTGATCCAATAGGACCAAATAATACAATTGAAATTGAACATTTTAAATTATCAATTATATAGATCACCAGTAAGACATATAGTTACTATATTAATTTGGCTTTTTATTCCAAATAATTTGAACATTGTTGGGACACTCTCAACACCAATAGCAATCCAACCATTTAACAATTTGTTGGCATTTACCTACATTTAACTTGCATTACATTAGACACAAAATTTCACCTCTCTTACTTAACAACATTCAAGGTTTTAACCATTTTGTCTTTTTCACCCCAAAAGAAGGTGTTGAATTTGTTTAATGACAAAGATTGTGTCATTGATACTTATGCTCTTAATCACTAAGTCACCCCCATAATGACTAAAGAAGATAATTTGTCATTTTATTGCCAACTTGGTGTTTAGACCCGATTTCGTGTCTAAATACCGCCTAAATCCTTAGGCTTTTGACTTGTTTCGTAGTTTGTTTTAATAACTTTTAATGCGTTTTAGTTACTTTCGTAGTTTCCGAAGGGTTTCATTCAAAACGATTCTAAATGGGCCAATTTTGCACCAATCTTGGGAATCCCGAGATTCCCCAAGATTCCCCAAGCCCTGGTCGTGTCAAAGGCAGAGGATTAGAAGGGCCGGTCATATTGAATTCCCGGCAACGACGCCATTTTGTGTAACGTGGTTTGTAAGACCTCGGTATTGTCGTTCTCTCTCAGGGAGCTGGCGGCCATTCACGCACCGTCTACCATCATGGGTATGGCGATAGGAAAACCCGCATTCCTCTTGACCCCACTCATGCCGAGGAATGGCTCGATATCGCAAACAATGAAAATTGGTCGTGCGGGCAATTTTATTGTTGGCCGAGGATAATTGGTGGTGCACCTATCACCATTTCTAGTTTATTGGAAGAATTTGAGGAGAATAACAATGAAGAGATACCAGAGAGCTCAGCGCAGCATGGCGGCCTGAACCGAACTACTTCTGAAATCAAAAGCTTGCGTATTGAGATGCGTGAGCAGAACAAACTCCTTCGTTCCCAGGTGAAGTTGCTCGAAGATCAGCAAAAAGAGCTTGTGAACATCCAATGACACTTGCAACACCACGAGGCGTACCTCCGCCAACAAAGCCGCTTTATGCGCGATTTGAGTTTTCATCATTACACTGTTGAGGGACGCACTCCGGCACCTCCAGACTATGTGAATCCCTATTACCCATCCTTCTTTCCATCCCAACCTCGTTCTCCGCTAGGAGGGTCCACTTGAGGACCATTTGTAAGCACCCCCATCCAACCTCTATCATTGTTCTATTTACTTTATTTTGTAAAGTATAAGTGTGGGGGAGTGCTTCTTCGGGGGTTGGAGTTGCGATGTCTGGTGGTTGGATTGTTGGTCTCTCGATCTCTTTTGGCATGAGCTCGCATATTTTGGGGTTTGTTCACTTAGGTTGCTTAGGTTCTTCCTTGTCTTGTTTACTTCTCATGTATGGTCGGGTTGTTGGATGGACGTTTGATAGTTGTCTTATGGTTGTTGGTTGGTTGTTTTTGGTGGGTTGGACTGTTGTTTCAGCATTTCTCGTTGTATTTTGGGCATTGATGGGATGTAACCGAACGTTTTTTGTGATGAATGCAATGAATTAGTTGTTTCGGTTAGTATTTATCGAGTTTCACCCTTATTTCCCGCCTCAATGAGTGAGATTCGGGGATAAGATAAGTCATTGGCAATGTTTTTATTGTGAATATTTTCGTTTTTCATCTTTTCAAATTTCTTTTCATATTCTCTTAAGTTAGTTTTTCCTTTCTTTTGCTTTTGGTCTCGCATGCGAATTCTATAACTGAAAAGTCATTTTTTACTCTAACGTTGATCTGACTTTCTCGACCAACGACCTCGGATCGCCATTTTCAACGCTTATGAAGAGCTTGAGGTAATATCTTTCCACCTTACTCTTTTTATGAGAATTTTTATCATGATCCGTCACATGCTTGGTTTTCTTTTGGGTGGCGAACCCCTATGAGTGTCTGTGTTGGGATTTCGATTCTTTGTTGAGCCGTGGGCTCGGGTCGCCACCATTTTCTACCTGCTAGTTGTTTTGTTTGTTTGTGTTTTGTAGGCTCTCTACCCTTTTCATGCGACACTTTCCCACAATGAGGACATTGTGGAGTTTTAAGTGGGGGGGGGGGGGATATTCTTTTTCAAGGGTAGATCACCTAGTCGTTTCGTTCTTTGTTTCCTAGTTTTTGCTTAAAATTTAAAATTTTTTGTGTGAAAATGGAGAAAAAAAGGGAGTGAAAACCTTTTCGTTTTTCTTTTCGTTTTGTTTTTTTTTGTTTTGCTTTGTTTCCTGGATCTCGTTATCGAAGTTGAGGAGCCGTTCTTAAACTTCTTTCTAAAAGTAATCGGTTGGAGCATTTTCGACCCTAACTCGGGTTCTAGTCGAGACTTATCCTTAATAGAATCCCTTCATTAAGTGTCTTGTGAGACTCCCGTCCTTTCTCGTTTTGTTGGGAGCCCGGAGATTCTAAGGGCTTGTGTCTGAGTTTGTTTTGTTTCTCGTTTAGCAAAAGCAAAAAAGTGCAAAAAGAAAAGAAAAGAAAGAAAAAAAAGGAAAAAGAAAGAAGAAAGCTTCCATAAGACATAATAACTTGAATAAGTGGAGCGTGTCGCTGAAGACATTAACCACCATACACTTAGCAAACCTACACGGGCCCGGTATTGGTGGTACGGCACTGGATACCCCTTAACCCTCCTCCTATATCTCTTTGCGACGGAGAGGCGTATGGAAAAGACCGTGTTGGGAGGGTATACCCCTTATATGGGCCGTCCAATTCCCGAAAGTAAGGCTAATACCGACTCTTAAAAACCAAAAAGAAAGAAAAAAGAGAAAAAGAAGAAAGAAAAGAAAAGTTTTGCTTCTAAAAAGAGCAGGACCTCCCCTTGCTTCACCTACGGCCCTCACCAAGCCAAGGGCGACCAAATGCGAGGAAGGGCAACACTCCTCTCAGTTATTTCGTTGTTTTCAAATTCGGAAGCGAGTTTTTAAAGTCTTTTGGTTCCCGTTAAACCCTTGTTGTGCTTTTACTGTGGGGTTTCGCTTGTTATAAGGTGTAGGGAGTTAAAAACCTTCAAGATCGACCTTTTTCTGAGTTTGGCGTTTGTGAGATGCTCCTAACGGCTACTTTGGGAGGTTTAATCGCGTTTTCTTAGTTTGGATTGCGAGATCTTGTGAATCATAGCCCTTATTTTTTCGTTCTTTTTGTTTTCTTCGGTTTTGTTTTCAATTTTCCTCTCTCCTTTTTTCTTTGGCTTTTGTGGGTAAAACCGCTACAAACCCTCACGAGTCCATCTCGTCCACCCGGGCTGCAGGGGGGTTCAAAGGGCTTGGTGCATACGCTAAATGCACTCGTTTCTCTCCCACGATAGAGGAGTTTGTGTTAGTTAGCTTAGTTTTGTTTTGTTTTGCTCGGGACGAGCAAAGGTTTAAGTGTAGGGGGGTGTTTAGACCCGATTTCGTGTCTAAATACCGCCTAAATCCTTAGGCTTTTGACTTGTTTCGTAGTTTGTTTTAATAACTTTTAATGCGTTTTAGTTACTTTTGTAGTTTCCGAAGGGTTTCACTCAAAACGATTCTAAATGGGCCAATTTTGCACCAATCTTGGGAATCCCGAGATTCCCCAAGATTCCCCGAGCCCTAGTCGTGTCAAAGGCAGAGGATTAGAAGGGCTGGTCATGTCGAAGGCGCGGAGCGAGGCAACTACCAAGAGTACTTTGAAGGAAATCAGCGAGAGACCGCGCCAGGCCATATCACCGTAGCCACGGTATGATGGAGCCAAGACCAAAGTGAAGAGGCCTTGCACCCAAACTAGACCGTGGTCACGGTCACTTTGACCGTGGTCACAGTGGGATCTTCACCCTGCCTAAGGAAGAAGCTGGCCGAACTAGACCGTGGCCACGGTCTCCCAAGACCGTAGCCACGGCGGTGCGAAAAGTTGTCAGCCCTAATCGCCTAGACCGTGACCACGGTGCATGGGGACCGTGCCCACGGTGATGCGAAGCGAAGAGAAGAAATCGCTTGCCTTACGTAGGACCGTGGCCACGGTCACCCTGACCGTGGCCACGGTCTCCTGCGGGCCAGATTTGTCTGTTGTGTAAAATGATGAGTTTTGAGTAGCAACCTTGTTTACTACTTAATGTTTTTGGAGGTCATTTTGAGGGGGGGGGGGGGGGCTATCTAGGGATAGACTTAGACAATTTCAGCTTGCAATTAAGGGTTTTAGAGAGAAATTAGTGAGAGATTAATCTAGGGTTTTGAAGATTGGTGTTTGTTATTGAAGATTTGGAGATTCAAACAATTGAAAGATTGTTGGGTCATCTTTTTATTGCTTTCCTTTGTTCATCTACAACATTTTGATAAGTATTCTCTTCCCTTAACTCTTTTATTAATTACCTTGCTAATTACTTTGCTTGTTCTTAAATTGTTTTGCTTACTATTTCATTGTTCTTGCTTGTTTATGGTTGTTTGATGTTAGAAATCATGTTTAGGTTTGGGTTGGATGTTGTTAGCTTAGTTTTTATCATGATTAGTGGCTAGAAACCCTATGGGTTAGGGGGTAATTAAGGGTGTGAATGGGTGATTAGGTTTGGTTTAGCAATATTAGTGAGTAATTAGTTGAGAAATCAACTTCCTAATCCTATCCTTCCCTCAAGTGGGATGTATTTGGGTGCGGAAGCATCCCGAATACATCCAACGCTTGTTGGAAGGTAGGAATTAGGATAGTTAGTCTTCTAGTTCGCGAAAGCGAATAGAAACTAACTAGGAAATTCCGTTCCTTGAACTCCCCCGGGTCTGTCGATGGACTTTGGGGAAGTTAATTCGGACTATCCTTGAAAGAGGAAGCCCGGTAGGTATTTTCTAACGGAGTTACCATTTGATTTCCCCTTCTCGCTACTCTCTTGTTGCAAAACCCATTTCCTCATCCCCGTTTGCATCTCGAAAAGCCTCCGAAGCCCATTTTCCATTCCTTGATCGACCTTAGCTTTGTTTCTTGCGGTGTGATCCCTTCAAACCGATATCCTTACCTTAGCAATCTCATCCCGACCGTTGACTTAGTTTCTATGACCAAGGCCGCCAGCTCCCTGAGAGAGAACGACAATACCGAGGTCTTACAAACCACGTTACATATGGCTATAACACCTCAATGGATATGTTGACGACAAGTTCATTTTTCTCCAAGCCCAGAATTTAAGGGGATCTCACGGGACCCAAATTATTGTGAGTCTAAAGATAAATAAGGGATCCTTATGAACTAAGGATCTACAAGGATACAAACTTTATGAGTTCTTATGGACTCAGGATTCACGAGGTTCCAAAATTTATGAGTTCTTATAGACTCGGGATCCACAAAGATCCAAAATTCATGACTTCTTACAGCCTCGAGATCCACGAGGATAAAAAAATTATGACTTCTTACGGACTCGAGATCCACAAGGATCCAAAATTTTTGAGTTCTAGAGCTCGGGTCCCCTGAGAGTGAAAATTTGCTCCCAAACTCAATGTTTTATGGTCGGGTATCCGAGTCTTGATTCTCATGCATTAATTCTGGATACCATTTTAAGTCTATTTTACTCCTGCTTGATTTGGATGTCTTGTAACATAAAAGATAAGATTGTATATAAGGAGCAACATCATGAACTTGAGTTTGGATAGACAAAATAAACCAAACTTGTCCCTTTCGCTTGACATTCAACAAGCCATATAGCTCTCAACGCTCATTTTTTGGCATCTCGGTTTCAGTTCCTTTTCTTATACAAAAATGAGTCTAGCTTCAAACCTAGGATCTTCGCAAAACCCTATCCTGAGAAGACATGCATGGGCGTAGACTGTAGGAAAGCTTAGGAAGATGGGAGGTCTTCCATTAAACCAAACTCCATGTTACATCTAGTTTTCTTTGTTTGAGAACCCATAATTTGTATGAGAACCCAAATGTTGGAGCCTGCTTGGAAAACATGGCTAGATGCTACTTGTGGTTGTGGTTGAGGGGCTTCGCTTACTCGCCCACTAATCCAATGCTCCATGGGAGGGTTGAAGCTTAAGAGAATGAAGGTAATCTATGGTGAAGAATAACCAATTGAAAGACTCAGTTTGATACTTATGTTGTTGTTTCTCTTGGTTTTGGGTGCTTTTCCTCATCTACTTCGCTTCTCTATTTTCTTATTTTTGAAATTTTTGACCCACCAAAAGGCAACCTTTATCTCAACATTCTCCGACTCTTGATATTGATGGGAAGATAGAGCAATTAACTTCCATTATCCATTCCCACGTAGCTGTAATATAAGGAAGTGGAGTGTTTTGGCAGCAACTCAATTAACTTCCCTCTTTTTATTTTATTTTATATATAATTTTCTTTGATGCTTACCTATTATCAAACGAAATCAATATGATACTTGGGATATTGACATTAATGAGGACTTACATTACCATCCTTATCATCCCTCTTTTTTTATTTATTTATTTATAATTTCTGATGATAAAAACTAGTCAAAACAAGCACACACATTACAAGAAATTATCACTTGTGCCACAAATTATGCCACAAAAAATCTAAAAATGTGGCACTTTCTTGGTCATGTTGGATATATTTCGAGAGTATAAGTTAATTATATAGCCTTAAGAATTATATATAACAAGTATAAAGATTATATATAAGTAAAACGGCAAGAATATGATCAACACGGGTGAAACTGGAGTCAACACAGGTCATGTTGGCTTCCAGAGAGCAAGGAAAATGTTCCTAGGCTCAACATGGGTCGTGTTGAAACAACACGGGTCGTGTTGTACCCAACACGGACCGTATTGATCCAACACGGACCGTGTTGGACCCCAGAACAGTTTTAAATGCTAACGGCTATATGATTTTGAGTAATTAGTGTTTGATATTATTATTAAGCACGATTATTATGAGATTGCAACAGCTATATGACTTGACTTGGTCAAGGTCATATTAAGGCCATAATCTCTCAATTAAGACTCTTGATTGTCCTTTGACTAGGGTATCCTAAGAGGGTGGAAATCTCATATAAATAGGAGACATTCCAAGCTATTTGAGACACACCATTCTAAGCTAATCACAAACTCATTCTTGTCTAGACTGCAGCTATACTTGAGTGATTCAAGTGAGAATCTATTTCTTGAGTGTTACAAGAGCTAAGTTTTATCCCTTTGAACATTTACAGTATAGTAAATAGTTCTTAAGGAAAGTGAGTACTAGGCCACGACTCTTAGCGTTATCCAAGCGAGTTTCTATTGTCATATATACCGTTTACTCCCTCTCCTCCAACAATCTTAAGAACTATTTAGGAATGGCCTCGCTTCGTGATATGTTAGCAATTTCCAAAAGCTAGAGCGCTTTGAAGGAGTGGATTTCTGACGTTGGCAAAGCAAGATGCATTTCTTGCTAACGACTCTCAATATGGCATATGTGCTTAACATTGAGATCTCTCCCAAGGTGAATCAAGAACCTTCGGGCGAGAGGGTGACAACCGAAGAGTCTCCAAAAGAGGATGCAACCGACAAGATTTCCACGGGAGATGGAGGCAAGGAACAAGGAAAAGACAAGGTGTCCGTGGAAGATGCGGAGGCTACTCGGCAAAGGTTAAAGATGGAGAATGACGACTACATTTGTAGAGGATGCATTCTCAATGGGATGAGCGACACCCTCTTCGATGTTTATCAACATGTGGAGACGGCAAAGAAACTTTGGGAGATGCTTAAGGCTAAGTACATGTCGGAAGATGCATCAAGTAAGAATTTTCTTGTTAGTCAATTCATGAAATTTAAGATGGATAATAATAGGAAAATTTTAGATCAATTCCATGAGATTCAACGTATTTTGAGTAACTTCAAGCAAACAATTTGAACATAGATGAATCTATAATCGTATCCTCTATTATTGATAAGCTACCTTCTTCTTGCAATGAGGCTAAAAGAACTCTCATGCACCGGAAAGAGGCTATGTCTCTTGAAAGTTTGGCTAACCATCTTCGGATTGAAGAGGAGTTATGTCTACAAGATGGTTCCAAGGAGCAATCTAAGGTCCATATGGTGCAAGAGAATAAGGGAAATAAGAATAAGAATAAGAGCCGCAACAAATCTAGCTAGGGAATTCAAAAGCCTAAGCAAGTTTGTTGGGAATGTGGCAAACCGAGGAACACAAAGAGAGAGTGTTATCAACGGAAAAAGAAGCATGGTCTTTTGAACAAAATACATCTAAGGTCAAGAGTAAAGAAAAGGAACCCAATTCCTTTGTAGCCATGATTAAAGATCATATTTATATGGTATCCATTGATTGTAATGATTGGTATATAGACTCGGGTGCGTCAAGGCATGTTTGCATTGACAAGAGTTTATTCAAGACTCTCAAACCGGCGGATGATGGTGTGAAACTCTACATGGGCAACAACCATCCGGTGAAAGTTGAAGGCATTGGGCAAGTGGAACTTGTTTTCACTTTCGGTAAAACTTTGCTTTTAAATGATGTGTATTTAGCTCCGGAAGTTTGTAAGAATCTTGTTTCCGGTTATCTCCTTAGCAAGTTTGGTTTTAAGCAAGTTTATGATAGGGATAACTATGTACTTTCCAAGGGTGGGACTTTTGTAGGGAAAAGATATGCTTATGGGGAGATGTTCAAATTGAATGCGAAAAGTAATAAAGATGGGATGATTTCCGCTTATATGCATGTGTCTATTTTGAATAAGTCTTTTTTATGGCATGCTAGATTAAGACATGTGAACTTTTCAAAGTTGAAGGAAATGTCTAATCTAGATTTGATTCCTAAGTTGAACGATGACATAGAAAAGTGTAAGACATGTATGCTTAATAAAATCACCAAAAGTTCATTCTCAAGTATAAAAAGAACTTCTAAATTGCTTGATTTAATTCATAGTGATTTAGGAGATTTACATAGTACACCTTCTATAGGCGGTAAGAAGTATTATGTGACATTCATTGATGATTATTCTACATATTGTCAAGTTTATCTTTTGAGTTCTAAAGATGAAACACTTGAAAAGTTTAGAGTTTACAAAACTAGAAGTGAACTTCAATGTGAGACCTTGTAAAACTTTAAGATCTGATAGGGAAGGGGAATTTTATGATCCAAAGTTTTTCCAAGAAACGGGCATTATTTATGAGACAACCGCCCCGTATACACCACAACAAAATGGGGTTGTGGAAAGGAAAAATAAAACTTTAAAAGAAATGGTGAATTCTATGTTGTCTAACTCCGGTTTAAGTAATGGATTTTGGGGTGAAGCCATATTAACGGCTTGTTATATTTTGAATAGAGTTCCATTCAAAGGGAATTCTAGTACCCCGTATGAGTTATGGAACAAAAGAAAGCCAAGTCTTAAGTATTTTAAGATTTGGGGTTATAGGGCCATTGTAAGGGTCCCGGAACCTAAGAAAAGAAAGTTAGGTGAAAGAGGAATTGAGTGCATCTTTATAGGCTATGCTCAAGATAGCAAAGCTTATAGGTTTTTGGCGGTTGAGCCAAATGAGTACATTTCGGTGAATACCGTAATGGAATCAATAGATGCAATTTTTGATGAGACTAGGTTCTCTTCAATTCCTAGACCTAAAGATATAACTCAAGATATTGTTCCTCTAATGAGCCTCAAGATGAAAATCATGAGGGTAGATCCATACAAGATAATTTTTGAGTCATGATGTTACTCATAATGATGAAGATGAAAGTATTGAATTAACAAGGAGTAAAAGATCAAGAAAACCAAAGGATTTTAGTTCGGACTTCTATATTTATTTAGTAGAAGGTTCAAGGGATTCAATTGAAACTGAGACCCTATGTATGTACAACATAGATAAGGATCCTAAAACTTTTAAAGAAGCTATGCAATCTCATGATGCTTCTTTGTGGAAAGAAGCGGTACAAGATTAGATTGATTCTATAATGGAAAACAATGTTTGGATATTGGTTGATCTTCCTCCGGGAAGTAAACCAATTACCTCTAAGTGGATCTTTAAAGGAAAAAGGAAAGTAGATGGTACCATTGAGAGGTATAAAGCTCGGTTGGTTGTAAGGGGCTTTACTCAAAAGTATGGTATTGACTACTTTGATACATATGCACCGGTAGCTAGGATAGCTTCAATACGTGTATTGTTGGCTTTAGCTACTATCCATAAGCTAGTTATCCATCAAATGGATGTCAAAACGACATTCTTGAATGGTGAGCTAGAAGAGGAAGTGTATATGGAACAACCCGAAGGGTTTGTTGTTGAAGGTCAAGAAAAGAAAGTTTGTAAACTTATAAGGTCCTTATGTGGACTTAAGCAAGCACCTAAGCAATGGCATCAAAAGTTTGATGAAGTAGTGATTTCAAGTGGATATAAGATCAATGAATCAGATAAATGCATATACTCTAAGTTTGAGAATGGAAAAAGGGTGATTATATGCCTATACGTTAATGACATGTTGATCTTTCGGACCGACATGGAACAAGTTAATAAGACCAAAGAATTTCTATCCTCAAAGTTCTCTATGAAGGACATGGGTGAACCAGATGTAATTCTTGGTGTTAAGATCATTAGAAATAATGATGGAATAAGTTTATCTCAAGAGCATTACATTAAGAAAATATTAAACAAGTTTGGAGGTGATAAGATATATCCGGCAGTGACACCTTATGATTCAAATAAGAAACTAGAGAAAAATTTGGGTTCTCCGGTTAATCAACTTGAGTATACTAAGTTGATAGGAAGTATCATATATGCTATGACAAGTACAAGGCTAGATATTGCTTATGCAGTTAGCATGTTAAGTATGTTTACGAGTAATCCGAGTCATATGCATTGGTTTGCAATTCAGAGAGTATTAAGATATTTAGTTGGTGCTAAAGGTTATCAACTCACTTATAAGGGAGAACCTTCGATATTAGAAGGATACTCGGATGCGAGTTGGATAAATAAAGGAGATTTCTCCTCTACCAGTGGATGGGTGTTCCTTTTAGGAGGTGGAGCGGTTTCTTGGGGTTCTAAGGAACAAGCTAATATAGCATATTCCACTATGTCTCTAGAATTAGTGGCATTATATGCTACTTGTAAGGAAGCGGAATGGTTAAGGAACTTATTATTGGAAATACCGGTTTGGTATAAGCCAATGGCTCCTATCTCAATTCATTGTGATAGTAAGTCTACTCTGGATGTTATATATAGTCATGTCTACAATGGCAAGTCAAGGCACATTAGTTTGAGACATGCTTATGTACATCAACTTATAAGAGATGGAGTAGTGACTTTAAGTTATGTCAAATCAAAAGAAAATATAGCCGATTCTTTAACCAAAGGATTGACTAAAGATTTGATAATAAGTACCTCAAAAGGGATGGGTTGTAGCTCAAAGAACTACTAATTACAACAAAGACTCAACTTTACGAATTGGAATACCACCAATTTCTAAAGTTCAAATGAGTACGGAGTTGTTTAAATTAGTAGGAAGCATCGTTTTTATCCCAAGGTCAAGTGATGCTTAGGAAATCTGTAATGATAAGAGGTTGAGTAGTAATACTCTTAATAGACTTTGTGGAAAGCCTAATTACAGGGGTGGATTAATTACAAAGTCTACCTATGTAAGTGTAATGTGTGGCTGCATAAAGGAACTATGAGCTAAAGTTCCGAAACACTTATGAAGGATAAGACACAAGGTAGGATAATAGTGTCAAAGGTATTTACACTCAAGATTTAAAAATGTATGTGTGTTATGAGTATAGTTGGTCAATATAAATCCAAAGTTCAACGCTATGTCTACTTTGTGATTTGGATTCAATTTTGGCTCATATACACTAATTGAAAAGTTCAAAGAGTAATCTACTTTTCATTAAGCATATGTTTTGTGGGTTCTCTGGTGATTATAAGTTAAAGGTATATCTCAAATAGTGGGGGTAAAAGCTCCTTAAGTAAAGTTATATCAAGGGTTTTATATACTCTTGAAATAGCGGGGGATTGTTGGATATATTTCAAGAGTATAAGTTAACTATATAGCCTTAAGAATTATATATATATATATATATATATATATATATATATATATATATATATATATATATATATATATATATATATATAACAAGTATAAAGATCATATATAAGTAAAACGACAAGAATATGATCAACACGGGTGAAACTGGAGTCAACACGGGTCGTGTTGGCTTCCAGAGACCAAGGAAAATGTTCCTGGGCTCAACATGGGTCGTGTTGAAACAACACGGGTCGTGTTGCACCCAACACGGACCGTGTTGGACCCTAGAACAGTTTTAACTGCTAACGGCTATATGATTTTGTGTAATTAGTGTTTGATATTGTTATTAAGCACGATTATTATGAGATTGCAACAGCTATATGACTTGACTTGGTCAAGGTCATATTAAGGCCATAATCTCTCAATTAAGACTCTTGATTGTCCTTTGACTAGGGTATCCTAAGAGGGTGGAAATCTCCTATAAATAGGAGACATTCCAAGCTATTTGAGACACACCATTCTAAGCTAATCACAACCTCATTCTTGTCTACACTGCAGCTATACTTGAGTGATTCAAGTGAGAATCTATTTCTTGATTGTTACAAGAGATAAGTTTTATCCCTTTGAACATTTACGGTATAGTAAATAGTTCTTAAGGAAAGTGAGTACTAGGCCACGACTTTTAGCGTTACCAAAGCGAGTTTCTATTGTCATATATACCGTTTACTCCCTTTCCTTCAACAGGTCATTCCACGGGAAACTTTCAACATGCATGTGACGTTCAAAAATATGCCACATATTGCATTTCTCGTGACACGAAAGTACTTGTGCCACAGAAAACTTTCACTAGTGGCAATAATATGCCACAGGCTACAACTCCCAAGGCCAAAAAGTACTTGTGCCATGAGAAAATTGCATATGTGACAATAATATATGTCATGGACTACAACTTACGTGGCAACAAAGTACCTGTGCCATGAGAAAATTTCTCTCGTGACAATTGTCTTTCAGTCAAAAAAAGAAAAAAAAAAAGAAAATAACGTTTGTCTATGTAATTTGGAAAAAAGAAATAGGGCACGATCTAGTCAAATTTTGGCAAAACTTCAAATCACGTGTATCAATTTTCCTAGATAAGTTCTTGACTCTCAACTCCTCACTTCCCAAGTTCAAATTAATTTATAGCAATGAGTTGTTGTTAAAGTTGTAACGAACAATTTACCAAAGTAACTAGATTAAGGATATTTATTTTGACTAAGGATAATTTTAAATCCTCTTTGACATGGCAAAGAGTTTCTAAAAAAAAATGCAAATAATATGGTCGTATATATTTACTATATAGAAGCATGTATAGTGATTTCTAACTTTTGGCAATTATGGTAATTACGGTAATTCCCGCGATGTGTACCGTACATGTGGCATGATCAAATTCCATACATCGATTTTATTTATTTTCAAATTCTGAAAAAAAGTTAAAGCTATGAGATTTGAACTTGCAACCTATCTTATACTAAACAAATCCCTTCCCATTCAACCATGTGTCTTTCACTGATTATTTTTGCAATATTTTGGTATTGTATACAACACATCTTGGAATTTAAGTTTCAAAACCCTTCTGTCTTCCACGATTGACGATGCCCCTGTTAATTGCCTCCGCCATTTGACGCTGCACGACTTCTCACCGCCATTGCCGGCCAGTTTTCCAGTACCAATTTCCGAACGACCGGATGTCACCAGCGCCGGAGAACAACGATGTTCTCAAACACCGGCCATGTAGAGTGCGATTTCATTTCATTTTTTTTTCCACAATCGGTTTTGGATGGCGGCGAGGGTAGCAGATCGGGAGTGGCTGGTCTCGGAATTGCATCCAAGTGAGGGAGACTTGGCCACTGGAATATTTCTCGCAATAGTTGTATCTTCGACGAAAGGTCGCCGGAAACATTGGATGTCGGTGAATTTGTTTCAATCTTTTCATCAGGTATCTATCATAATCTATTACATATATTACAACACATGCTCCTAACTTCTAAGGAAAATTTAAACATAAAAGAAATAATTTAGAAGATTTGATGAATTCCAAAGCAAATTCCAAACTTACATAATTTATTATTACATTCATAAATATAATATTAATAAAAATGAAAAAGAAATACCTAAAGTCATTCATAAGTTACCAATATTTGATGCTTATAAAATTAGAACATTTTAAATTTTTCAAAAAAGGAAAAGAAATACATAAGGACATACATACATAAATTACAAATATCTAATACAAAATTAAAGCAATTTTTACTTTTCCTTTCATTAATTTACTATTATAATATTATGACCAGAACCTTAGAATAATAATAGATACTAAAATAAAATTTTCATGAAAAAATTGTTTCGTATTCTTTTTCATAACTATCTTAGAAAATAGAATTTTTGATTGAAACTACTATATATACTTTTAACAATAAAAAATTCAAATTATATACAAGCTACCAAAACAAGAATAAAAAATTGAAATAAGTATAGATTAAAAAGTTGAATAAGAGGTTAAAAGCCATGTAATATATAATGGAAAATAATAAGAAAATAGAATTGTCACGTAGTTGTTACCGTAACAGTTTTTTAAAAAAACAAGCATCCTTCTTAAGACGAAAGATAAAATTAAAGTATTTATCCATAATCGTTATGGTCATGAAATAAAATAAACTCAAATGATAGTTTAATCCATAAAAAATAATATTTTTATAAGATTGGATTAATAATTATTATAAAATTATTCTAGAAAATAAATAACATAAAATTATTCATAGTTAACAAATAAGTCTTTCAAAAAATCATTTTTAATTAATTATACATAATTTTCACAATTTGAAAGTCAAAATTTAACAATTTTGAAAATAAATAAAATCGACGTATGAGATTCGATTATGCCACATATACGGTACACATCGCGGGAATTACCGTAATTGCCAAAAGATGGAAATTACCTTACCTTTTTTGTTACTATATATGATAAATAAAAGATTAACCATAAAAAACTAAAATAACATAACTTTTTAAACTACTAACTAAACTCCTGTGCCATATCTATACCTACAATTGGGTTTGCATACTATGATTTTACACATTATATATTTTTAGGACGAACAACATATTTTTAAAATTATATTATAAGTGTAAAGGAAAACAAATAAATAAACACAATATTTTAAATAAATTGTTAAAAATAAACGAAAATATGTATAAATTAATAGTTAATAATCAAAAACCTAAAAAGAAAATTGTAAAATTGTATAAGGTTTGGTTATATAATTACAAAAGGGAAATTGGAATCTAATAAACCAACCTTTGGGATTGCTTTGATTTAACGAACCAACCTTGAATTTTAATATTAGACGAACTGACCTTTATACCTTATTTTTTCCAACGAACCGCCACCGAGTCCAACTCGTCGGAATGTGACGTGGCGGTGGCGGAAACTTACGTGGAGGGTGTTTTTGACAAAAAAAAAACAAAAAAGAATTGGGCATGAGTTTTGCTGAGTTGGATTGAATAATCCAACTTTTTCGTTTTTGTAAAATTCCACCTCTCTCTCTCTCTCTCTCTCTCTCTCTCTCTCTCTCTCCTCCCTCCTCCCTCTTCTTTTTCTTGAGCTTTTCTTCGAGCAGCAGCCCAGAACCATGACCCCCACCATACACCACCCTCCTCCTCTCTTCTCACCCTCCTCCTCCCTTCCCCCCTCCATTTTCGACCACCACCGAACCACCGCTGCACCACCATCACCGTCACCTCGCCGCCCCACGACACACTACACCCCTCCCCTTCTCTCTCTCTCTCTATGCCAATCAACCCTGACGCACCACCACCCTCACCTTCTTCTTTATTCTTCCCTACCGGCCATCAATGGAGGTACCCATCACTGGGGCACAAATTAGAGTTGAACCCAACATTTTTTTTTCTTTTTCTGGGAGAAGGGCGGTTGAATTGAAATGGAAAAATCCCACCAAACCCCAGTGAGTGAACTGATGAGCTCATACACAGAAATGGAGAGTTTGATTCTTTTCTTGCAAAATATTTCAGGTCAGGGCTCCTATAGAAGTTTCGTGTCCATCTGGAGAGTTTCATGTCTAGAATCGTTCTTAAGTTGCAAAATGTTTTGGGACTGCTATTTTTTTTGCTTTTAAGGTTCTATCAACAGTTGGTGCTACTCAATTGTGAGGAGTTATTCTGATAGAATGGAGGGACATTGTAAATGGATATGGGCTCTAACCAAACTTTGGCTAAGGAAGAGAGTTGGGCTTATGATACCAATTTTGAAATTTTGTGATGAAAATGAGAACGGAAGATGATTGGCTACTTATATGTAGATATGGACAAATCATTCTGGCCAATGCATGCCTTGTGTAATGAAGGATCTGAACATCTGTTAGTGCATTGTATTTTTCATGTAAATTGAGTATGATTAGTGAATCTAAGACTTGAAATAATGGAATACTTTTGTATTTTTCATGTTTTGATTCTCTATGTCCATGTTTGAATTTTCCCTGTGTCTTAATTAGACTTGGTGCTATGTATTGCGTGTGTGGATCCATACCTAAATTGTTAACTCATATTTGCATTGATGAACTTGCCAGCCATAGACCAGCCTTGTGTTTGCTGTCTCTTTCTTTCCACGTATATTGGCCAAGAAAGAAAATTTGTTGTCCAATGTGCTAGAAAGTGACTGACTAATTGGTCTTTCCTGGTTCTTTGCTACACGAAGTCTTGGCGGCTGTCTGGTGGGGTCGGAACTGGAGGGGAGGGAGGAGGAAGGAGGAAGGTGGAAGAGAGGGTGGTGCTCGGTGGTTGTGGGCATCGGGTGAGGTGGCTGGAATCAGGGGAACGAAAAAGAGAAAAACAGGGCAGAGGGGGAGGGGTGTAGAGCGTCGTGGGCGGTGAGGTGACAGTGATGGTGGTGCAGCGGCGATTCGGTGGTGGTCGAAAATGGAGGGGGGAAGAGAGGAGGAGGGTGAGAAGAGAGGAGGAGGGTGGTGTATGGTGGGGGTCATGGTTCTGGGCTGCTGCTCGAAGAAAAGCACAAGAAAAAGAAGAGGGAGGAGGGAGGAGAGAGAGAGAGAGAGAGAGAGAGAGAGAGGAGAGAGAGAGGTGGAATTTTACAAAAAGGAAAAAGTTGGATTATTTAATACAACTCAGCAAAACTCATGCCCAATTCTTTTTTGTTTTTTTTGGTCAAAAACACCCTCTACATAAGCTTCCGCCACCGCCATGTCACATTCCGACGAGTTGGACTCGGTGGCGGTTCGTCAGAAAAAATAAGGCGTAAAGGTCAGTTCTTCTAATATTAAAGTTCAAGGTTGCTTCGTTAAATCAAATCACCCCCAAAGGTTGGTTTATTAGATTCCAATTTCCCATTACAAAAAGAAAATAAAATACATAAACGGGAGAAAGAAAGAAGATTCAATAAAAAAAAAACATTTACAAAGAAAAAAAACAACAAACCATTGAATGACAGGATTCAAACCCCTAACCTACAACTTCATTGGGCAAGCCTCATTTACTTGGCTCACTAACTGCACGTGCTTCATCCTGCATCCTGTATATATGTTATTCTAAAAAATAACAGTCTGCAGCTTTGGTAAAAGCACGAAATGAGTCCAAATTATCTCCCTTCCATCTTTCGTGCTCCTTGTTAGACGACGGATGAGCGATTGGACCTAAGAGGAGTGGTCGCTGGCAATGTGAATAGTATTTTTCAATTGGAATTCCGCGTCAAATCAAGGTACCATCAAATCCCCTTATCCTCTTGATTGTCAATTTCGCTTTTCGAATTTGCCAGAGTTGCAACGATATCGTTGAAGGCGGTGTCTGCGGTGGTCGACATTTGGCGGTTACAATTGTCGGTGGTTGTAGTGGTGCTCGATGCTCAACTGGAACTCACTCCATATATGGTTACCTTTTGTCTTTATTTGCAATGTTCATCTCTTCTTCTTTAGAATTATTGATTTTCAGAAGATTATTATTCTAGCATCTGGGATTGTAATGAAATTAGCTTTAGTTATAGGGTCTGAACATGCACGGCCACACGCCGGAGTTCAAATAAATTCCAAACACGCATAAAACATGCACGGCCACACGCCATAGTTCAAATACAATCCAAAACTAACATTAAACATGCATGGCCACACGTCGGAGTTCAAATTCAATCCAAACACAATTTTAAGGTTCAACGGCCACACGTCGGAGTTCTCATACAATCCAAACACACATTAAACATGCACGGCCACACGCCTGAGTTTAAATACAATCCAAACACAACTTTAAGGTTCAACGGCCACACGCCGGAGTTCAGATACAATCCAAAATTAACATTAAATATGCACGGCCACACGCTGGAGTTCAAATACAATCCAAAACTAACATGTTACAATCCAAAACTAACATTAAACATGCACGGCCACACGCCGGAGTTCAAATACAATCCAAACCTAACATTAAACATGCACGGCCACACACCGGAGTTCAAACACAATTCAAAACTGACATTAAACATGCACGGCCACACGCCGGAATTCAAATTCAATCCAAACATAACTTTAAGGTTCAACGGCCACACGCCGGAGTTCAAATTCAATCCAAACACAACTTTAAGGTTCAACGGCCACACGCCGTAGTTCACATACAATCCAAACACACATTAAACATGCACGGCCACACGCCGTAATTCAAATTCAATCCAAACATAACTTTAAGGTTCAACGACCACACGCCGGAGTTCAAATTCAATCCAAACACAACTTTAAGGTTCAACGGCCACACGCCGTAGTTCACATACAATCCAAACACACATTAAACATACACGACCACACGCCGGAGTTCAAATACAATCCAAAACTAACATTAAACATGCACGGCCACACGCCGGAGTTCAAATACAATCCAAAACTATCATTAAACATGCACGGCCACACGACGGAGTTAAAATTCAATCCAAACACAACTTTAAGGTTCAACGGTCACACGCCGTAGTTCACATACAATCCAAACACACATTAAACATGCACGGCCACACGCCGGAGTTCAAATACAATCCAAAACTAACATTAAACATGCACGGCCACACGCCGGAGTTCAAAAACACAACTTTAAGGTTCAACGGCCACACGCTAGAGTTCAAATACAATCCAAAACTAACATTAAACATGCACGACCACACGCTGGAGTTAAAATTCAGTCCAAACACAACTTTGAGGTTCAACGGCCACACGTCGTAGTTCACATACAATCCAAACACACATTAAACATGCACGGCCACACGCCGGAGTTCAAATACAATCCAAAACTAACATTAAACATGCACGGCCACACGCCGGAGTTCAAATTCAATCCAAACACAACTTTAAGGTTCAACGGCCACACGCCCGAGTTCAAATACAATCTAAAACTAACATTTAAACATGCACGACCACACGCCGGAGTTAAAATTCAATCCAAAACACATATTAAACATGCATGGCTACACGCCGGAGTTCACATACAATCCAAACACACATTAAACATGCACGACCACACGCCGAAGTTCAAATACAATCCAAAACACAAGTTCATATTTATGAATATGTGTAACGGAAACTTACATCGAGTGTGGCATCATGTGTGGAACTCCACAACGGATTCCTCGCAGGATCTCGCCCACAGTGAATGTGGGCGTGGACTTTGGACAGGGTCATGAATTCTCCTCAGCCATCTACAAGTTAGAATAGTAAATGCAAACAATTGTTTAGAGAGTTTTTACTTGTTAATGTATACATATAACTTTAATTTATTAATTGTGCCAGTATAGGATTCACCTTCTTCTTCATATTACTTACTGCCGAAATCGAGCCGACGTGCGTAATGCAATTGGCGGAGTTTTCTTTATTCCGGTTTGCTTTGGCGGCATTGGACCGCCGAATGAAATCCTCAGTTTGGGATTCCTCCAACATTGCATCACGGTGATCATCGCTCATATGAGGTACAGGGTCCGTCCTCTTCTTGGTCCTGACCTTGTACCTCGTATCAGAAGCCCGGTCGCACAATTTCGGGTGCCACCCACTAAACACATCTCTTGTTAATTCTTCATCCCACACATAATGCCGCTGTATAAAGTAATTTATTAG
This sequence comes from Portulaca oleracea, assembly GCA_029582165.1. NCBI lineage: Eukaryota > Viridiplantae > Streptophyta > Magnoliopsida > Caryophyllales > Portulacaceae > Portulaca > Portulaca oleracea. The sequence goes on along the minus strand of CM055878.1, from coordinate 3,179,105 downwards.
TGATTCATTAAACGACTATTACGTAAAAGAAAATCCAAACCCAATTTGCATAATTACTTACACAGAAATCCCCCCAGAAAGTTGTTTTCTCTTCTTTGGACTATTGGGAAGCAGGCTTCGGATTTGGGTGGGAACGAATTTGCCCACCAACAAACCGTGCTAAACGGGTGTCGGAGAACCTATGCAATCGTTACGAAAAAAACAAATAAAGTTAATAAAACCAATTCTAAACAAACGTACATAGGATTTTATGTGATCATCTTACCAGTCCTCCCCCCGTTCAAGTCGTATACGGTTGGGGTATAGAGCAGGGTCGATCGGAGCTGCATTTTGCCAAACATTTTGTGGCTGTCTCCCCCTAATATAATAGTTAATATAAGGTAAAATCAAAACACAAGTTAGTTGCAAACTTATATATATATATATATATATATATATATATATATATATATATATATATATATATATATATATATATATATATATATGTATATATATATATATATATGACAAAAATAGCATGCGTACGAGTAGAATGCATTGGCTTCAACTAAGTACATGAAAAATATGAACCAAGTTGTGAATATAATAAAAGTTCAATGACTAGTAATGTATATTGCCATGATAATAGAATTCACTACTCATACTCCTCTTCATCCTCACTACTAATAATTTCGGTACAAATAGGGTCTAACATATTATCCTCCTCTATTCTCACTCCCTCTTCCCTCATAATGGATTCATTAGCATCATCGTTCATGGGTTCCTCATCACTTAAGTCATCTCGATCTTCGATTTGGTCCTCATCAATGCTAGATAGTGTTGGAGGATTTTCAGTGCTATCCTCTTGATATGCAACATCATCAATGCCGTCAATAGTTGACCTCGGCTTTATGATGAGTGTCGCCCACCATTGGTTTCTATCTCGCCTTGTACTAGGATAACGAGTATAAACCACTTGCATTGCTTGGGATGCCAGCACGAATGGTTCATATACTCGATACCGTTTTGTGTGGTTCACATCCACGAGATTGTAATGCTCATGTTTGTTCAAACCATGGACGGAGTCAAACCAATCAACTTTGATCAAAACAACTTTGTATTTGCCAAATTTTCCTAAGTATTCCAACTGAATCACTTCTTGGAGCGTTCCGTAGAAGTTTATGCCGTGCATTCCTTTGACATATACCCCAGAGTTGGCGTTCGACTTTTCTTGCCGTTGAACTTGGAAATTGTAGTTGTTAATGTAGTAATGGTTCCACCAACGCACATTTTTGTTGGGACCGTAGGCTAACGCTCGAATAAAGTCATCTGTTTCATTTGAATTGATAGCCTACACAATATAATTTTAGCAAAGTCGTCAACTTCAAGTAGACAACATTATTATAATTGAACTAGAATCTTACTAATTCAATCAAACTTAATCGTTCACCTTTTGTTGTTTAAACCATTCGGGAAATTGTTTGCCAAATTTGCCCCACAAATCCCCTATTTGTGTGCGTGGATGTGATAGGTACATGTCTTCTTCAAATTGCCTTTCAACAAATAATTTAAGGTGTTAACTAGGTAATTAGTTACATGGAGCATGTACATACACATAGCAGCGTGCAATCATACATACCTTTCATACTTTTCCAACAACTTGCTATTTGAAAGAACGTATGCATGCACCGCAACAAACTCTTGTTGGTTGAGGTACCTCTATTGACCCTCACTAGGCGATATCCAATGTTTGAGGAAAACACATCATGGAGGGGTTCGTTAACATCGTTAACGTGCTTCACATCAGGGCATGCGTTTCTTTTAAGTTCCCTAGACTTTGTTTGAACTTCAGGGGCAAAATATGCATCACAGAAGTTTGCTATCTCCTCAGTTAGGTATGCATTGCAGATAGACGATTCTACTCGTGCCTTGTTCCCCACTTTTTTTATTTAAGTGGTGCAAAAATCTACAACATTTTATAAGTAACAAACATTGATGTTTCCTTAAGATACATAATTCATCTCATAGTAACTATGAAAGATATGTAAGTTTGGTTGTACCTTTCAAAAGGATACATTCACCTATACTGCACAGGTCCTCCCATCGCTGCTTCGTAAGGAAGATGTACTGGAAGGTGTTCCATGACATTAAAGAAGGCAGGGGAAATATCATTTCCAACTTACATAGAATTTCCGGTATGTTTCTCTCTAACCGGATCATGCCACTCACCTTTACATTAGAAGCACATAAATCTCTAAAGAACTGGCTGAGTTCAGTCAATGGTTTCCAAAATTTTTGAGGAAGTAGCTCCCTGGTTGCAATTGGTAACAACCTCTCCATGAAAACATGACAATCATGGCTCTTCAACCCCTGCAACTTTAAATTTTTGGGATCGACACATCTGCTCAGATTGCTCGCATAGCCATCAGGGAGTTTGAACCGTATGGGGATCGGTTCACTTTTGGTTCGTCTCCATCGGACCATTCCCGAGCCTTCTAAGGGGCTTCGGAACCATCGACAAGAATAAACGCAAGGTGGTGAAGGCGTTCAAAGGCTAGAAAAGGGCGTGCCTTCACACTTTTGATCATAACTCCTTCAATACAACTCCGATGGACTTTAAATTTTGGGAGCTTAAAGTACACACTGAGAGCTTTCCATCGATATATTATGGGCCTAAAGCGAAGTCCGGATGAAGAAGTTATGCGAGTTTGAAGTCGGCAGAAAATTTGCCCAGATGGTCACGCTCGTGACCTTTTTTTGTCACGCCCGTGACCACCCACGACAAGTTTGTTTTGGCTCAAGAAATCTCGTCACGCCCGTGACCAAGAGGGTAACGCCCATGACCAAGATTGTCACGCCCGTGAGCCCCCAAGTCACGCCCGTGATCGTTCTGCACAACACGTGTTTTCTTCCGCCTTTTTTCATAGTTTTCTTTTCTCCTTTTCCCCCTTTCCTTGATATACATGTTCCACCCTCCATTAGAGATAGTTTAATGAAGGTTTTAGGTTAGACACAAAAATTCCTCTCACTCGGAGAGTTTGTAATTGTGGGTTTTCAAACCCTAATCAATGAAAGCTAATCCTTTGGGTGGAAATTGCTTGGTAAATTCTCTTCTTTGTGTGTGGGTGTTTTTTCTCCACTCTTTGTGAGATTTCTTGGGTGTTTCAAGACTCTTTGCTTGTGGAAGGCCCTTGTGCTAGAGATTGAACATCATAGTTCAATTTGGTGAGATTTCTCTCTTTAGAATTGTTCATATCTTTTAATTTCATGTTTATCTCTATTAATCCAAAAACCCAAAAAAATTGGTTTGAAGTGTTTATGAGTTCTATGTGTGGATTTCCATCATCCACATGATTTTGCATAGACCCTAGGTCCCGACCCTCTCCATTTGGTAACAGAGCTAGGCATAGAACTCATAGTTTTGTTGGAAATTCCTTGTTTGTGCCCGAAATTGTTCTAGTTGATATTTGGTGGTGATTTTGGTGTTCTTGGTATTGTGGATTTGTTGCAATATTGGTGTTCCCCATTCCCTGTGCCCCCAAGTGTGTTGGAGTATATTGCATTGTATTGTGTTTGTTGAATTTGGTGCATATTGGAGCTTATAGGTGAAGTTGGAAAATAGTGCACGCAAGGTGTTCGATGAAATGTCTGAGTGAGAAAAACACAAAGAACCCTTAGCCAAACACTAGCCAACTACAAAAGAACCCCCAAACTCCTCAAAATTTTCCCAAACACAATCCGTCACTTCATCCCTTATTATTGGGTGTTATTGTTGTTCTTGATGGTTGATTGAATGGTTGGAAGTAGTATTGGGTTGTGTTGAAATTTATTCGTTGGATTTTGTTGAGTTGGTGGTTGTGTTAGTGGTTGTTTTGTTGGTGGTGATTGTGTGCCAATCCGGATTTATTCTTCTTAGTGCATTCCCCTTGTCGGTTTCACCCCATCTTTCCCCACAAAATTAGCCTCGCAAAAACCCCCTCAAAATTTCCTAGCTACAAAGAACCCAAGCCTCCATCCGCTCAAATTATAAACCCTACAAGAAAACCAAGCTCCACAAATGGCCTCCAAAACCTATGCTTCGGGCAAACACAATGTCCTTTCCCCCCCCAAAACCCAAACCCAAACCAACCTTCGAGGAGACTCTTCAACGTATCGAGAAGAAGGTTCGAGAAGTGCAACGTCGATTGGGTGACATACTCCGCGCTACGACCCCTACGCAACTAGAGTCCTCGAAATGAGATCGTGGTATTTCAACTCAGGCTCCTAGAACGCACCATAGTGGCTATTCAAGGTATTTTGATGATTATCGACATGGTGGTTCTCAAGGTAGGAGAATGGAGGAGAAGGTTAATTCATGGCCTTCTAGGAAGGGAAGTACTCACTCTTGGAGTAAGGCTTCATCCAAGGGAAGTCGAACTTCAAAGCTACCCAAATCATCTTCTTGAGCTCATAAGGAAAGTGCGGAATATCTTCGGAAGCTCAAGGGTAGAAAATGCTTCACATGTCGGGTTTATGGTCACTACCAAGCCCAATGCCCCAGGAAGATGGTTGAAAGCTCCAAAGTAAGTGAGGTAGCCACACCGGAGGCTCCAAAGACTAGTGTTGAGGTTCGCGCGCAAGAAGGGGAGAGTTCAACTACTAGGCGATCTTTTATCATGACCAAGGATTCCCGGGATAACTCTCAAAGGGAGAATATCTTTCGAACTCGGTTCACCATCGGCGAGAAGGCAGCTAAGGTCGTCATCGACGGTGGGAGTTGCACCAACTTGGCCTCTACCTACATGGTTGAGAAACTCCAATTGCCGATCTCGGCTCATCCTCAACCATATAGCTTGCAAGGTCTAAAAGATGGCGGTGACTACGAGGTAACCCAACAAGTCTTGGTTTCTTTCTCCGCTTGGTCATATGAGGATAGTGTTCTTTGTGATGTTGTCCCCATGGATGCTTGTCATTTACTACTTGGTAGACCTTGGCAATTCGATCGACATGCTATCCACGACGGCCGGAAGAACACCTACACCTTCTTAATGGGAGAAAGGAAAATCAAACTCATTCCTTCACCCCCTTTCGAAACCGATATACCACAAGCTGGGGTGGGAAGTGAGAAGAGAAACCTCCAAAAGAGTGAAACAAAGGATGAGAGTGCTTCGAGCAAAGGTAAGCCACATCGGGCTTTACTTTTGCGAAAAGGTGACCATAATGAGGTTGAGCGAACCTTAGCTCCACAAAAATTTCCAACCTCCCTCTTGTCCCTCATCCTTACCTACAACTCCTACTGGGCTCCGTATAGAGTTTCTAAGTGTTGAATCGCGCTCAATCACTCCCGAGCCTCGCCATGGAGTTGAGTTGCTTGACGACACGTCCTTGACTACTCACCCGAGTTCCATTACTTCCACATCGAGATTGAACGAGGAAAAGGTTGTTTCCATTAGCCTTGACCCCGAGCCCTCATGTGACGAATTCCTTGTTGCTTTCAACAAGTTGATGGGTGCTAGACGTGTTCGGGTCCTTCATTATGTCGACTTGGCCCCTCCTTCCTGCCTAAATTGCTACATTTTTTAGAAGAACGGGTCGATGAGCGTCACTCTACTTCAACTGTTGAAGTACATACTTTTGGGTCTGCACGGGTATGCGGTTAATTTTGAACCCCCAAGAGTTGAGGACAACTCTTTTCGAAGAAGGGGAGTATGAACCATATGGGGATCGGTTCACTTTTTTTTCGTCTCTATCAGACCATTCCCGAGCCTTCTAAGGGGCTTCGGAACCATCGACAAGAATAAACGCAAGGTGGTGAAGGCGTTCAAAGGCTAGAAAAGGGCGTTCCTTCACACTTTTGATCATAACTCCTTCAATACAACTCCGATGGACTTCAAATTTTGGGAGCTTAAAGTACACACTAAGAGCTTTCCATCGATATATTATAGGCCTAAAACGGAGTCCTGATGAAGAAGTTATGCGAGTTTGAAGTCGGCAGAAAATTTGCCCAGATGGTCACGCCCGTGACCTTTTTTTGTCACGCCCATGACCACCCACGACAAGTTTGTTTTGGCTCCAGAAATCGCGTCACCCCCGTGACCAAGAGGGTCACGCCCGTGACCAAGATTGTCATGCCCGTGATCGTTCTGCACAACACGTGTTTTCTTCCGCCTTTTTTCATAGTTTTCTTTTCTCCTTTTCCCCCTTTCCTTGATATACATGTTCCACCCTCCATTAGAGATAGTTTAATGAAGGTTTTAGGTTAGACACAAAAATTCCTCTCACTTGGAGAGTTTGTAATTGTGGGTTTTCAAACCCTAATCAATGAAAGGTAATCCTTTGGGTGGAAATTGCTTGGTAAATTCTCTTCTTTGTGAGTGGGTGTTTTTTCTTCACTCTTTGTGAGATTTCTTGGGTGTTTCAAGACTCTTTATTTGTGGAAGGCCCTTGTGCTAGAGATTGAACATCTTAGTTCAATTTGGTGAGATTTCTCTCTTTAGAATTGTTCATATCTTTTAATTTCATGTTTATCTCTATTAATCCAAAAACCCAAAAAAATTGGTTTGTAGTGTTATGAGTTCAATGTGTGGATTTCCATCATCCACATGATTTTGCATAGACCCTAGGTCCCGACCCTCTCCAGAGTTTGAGGCCTTTCAACCACTCACACAAGGCCTTAACTTCTTCTTTACCCATTTGATAGGGAGCGTTCGACATAGTTTCGGTGCTAGTCCCATCATAGTGATGAGTTTCTTGAATGTTTAGCCGACGACGCTTGCAATGGGTGGCTTGGTCCCTACGCGAGTTCTTATCATCCTTCGTCTTCCCTTTAACACTCATGATGGTATTCAACACTTGATCAAATACATTCATCTCAACATGCATGACATCCAATTTGTGTCAGATTTTAAGATCTTTCCAATACGACAACTCCCAAAATATGTTTCTCTTGTTCCAATTGTGAGACTCTAAATACCCATCAACACGGTTATGCTGTTCCGTGGAGCTCGGGAAATTACATACACGATTCCAAATTTGTTCCTCATTCAATCGAGGGGGTGGAGGTAAATTTTCTTCCTTATTCTTTGAGAAATCGCTCTTATTTTTTTCGAAATGGATGGTTCTCTGGGAGAAATTGTCTATGACAATCGAACCAAGAATGTTTCCTACCATCTTTTAACCATCTGGCCTTTGTGCTCTCCAGACAGTAGGGACAAGACATTTTCCCCGCTGTGGTCCAACCAGAGAGCATTCCGTATGCCGAAAAATGGCTTATGGTCCACAACACGGATGCCTTCATTTTAAAATTTTGCTTCTTGGAGACATCATACGTGTCAATTCCAACCTCCCATAAATGTTTCAACTCGTCGATTAACGGTTGCAAGTAGACATCAAGATTGCCCTTTGGATTTTTCGGCCCAGGAATTAAAAGAGTAAAAAACAAGTACAGCTTCTTCATGCACAACCAAGGCGACAAATTATATGGAGTTGCAATCACCGGCCAACATGAATACGTCTGACCAAAACTGCCGAAAGGCGCAAAACCATCCGTGCATAGCCCCAACCGTACGTTTCGGGGTTCGGACGCAAATTCCTTATGGAGGGCATCGAAATGCTTCCACGCTTCACTGTCGCACGGATGAACCATAGTTCCATCTTCACGTGCATTCATTGAGTGCCACCTCATGTGCTCTGCAGATGTCTTAGTTGCATACAATCTTTGCAACCTCGACCCGATTGGGAAGTAAATCAATTGCTTGTGTGCAATGTGTTTCCCACGCAACGTCGCTTTAGCATACCTATCGGCTCCGCAATGGTAACACTTATCTAAGTCAGCTTTCTCCTTCCAAAACAATACGTACCCATTGGGACACGCGTCAATTCTCTCATGTGGAAGTTCTAACGCACCAAGCAATTTCTTCGCTTGATAGTAGGTGTCTGTCATCTCATTACCAGGGGGACATACGTCTTTCATTAAGGCTAACAGACTGTCCACGACTTTATTTGGGAGATTGTATTCACATTTTATGTTAATCATCCGTGAGACAACCGACAACAAGGACACGTCGCAACCTTCATACAGAGGCTTCGAGCATTTCTAAGAACTTCTTAGTCCCTTCCTCTGGTTCATCTTCCCTCGTATCATGACCGCAACTCAAAGGCATATGGCCCATGACATCGTTGATCATTTCTTGCATACTGTTGACACCTCCATTACTAGAAGACCCATCAACAACAGTGTCAACAGTTTGACCACTACCCCCGAGATTGGCAAAAGTCTCCCCGTGACTTATCCAAACATATAATTTGGACGAAAGTCGTGTTTGTACAAATGTAGCTTCACAGTATCCTCGTCAACGTACTTCAAATTTTTGCATTTGCTACAAGGACACCTAAGTTTCCCCAAACTACTCCATTATTTTTCAACAGGTATAAATTCTTCATTCACCCTACATACGAATTCCACACTAAGATATTCACCATCATGTCTTTCATACATCCATTTTCTACTACTCTCCATTATGTATTTAGCTACATACAATGTATATATCATTGTAAGGGATTAAGTCACAATTAATTAAAGCAAATACATACTTTCCATGAATATAATGTATGTCATTATTTATTGTTAATAACTATGTGATGTTTCATTGAATTTCAACTAAACTTTTATGACTATTAATTAAAACTTCAAGTAAACTTTTTTATGACATCTACAACTAAGATATGTCACCAGTCAAGAGGATCCTGCTATTATCCAAGTAGAGTGTGTTTGTTCCTGTTAATCTATGACTGAAAAAGACTTTCATGAGTCGTAGACTCTCCTTTATATTGTCTGGTTCACCAAAAAGTAGGCAATCTCAACAGTGAAATTGCGTGAGGTCTATAGTGCTTTGGGAGTTAGAAGCGTATCAGATTCGGTACAATGTAGTGTTTCTATTGTGCAGCCTGGTGGGCATCAAGACAAGGTGGGCATGAAAGAGAAGCTTATAGTAAAGGGTCAAATAGAAATGGTGTTGGGCTTTCTTGCATGTAAGATTCATAGGTCCATCAAAGCATTGAATTTGCAGCATCATGTCTTACTTTGATGGACTTATGAATCTTACATGCAAAAAAGCCCAACACGATTTCTATTAGACCTTTTACTATAAGCTTCTCTTTCATTCCCACCTTGTCTTGATGCCCACCAGGCTGCACAATAGAAATACTGCATTGTACCGAATCTAATACGCTTCTAACTCCCAAAGCACTATAGACCTCGCGCAATTTGACTGTTGAGATTGAGCTACTTGTTGGTGAACCAGACAAATAAAGGAGAGTCGATACGACTCGTGATAGTCATTTTCAACCATAAATTTTCAGGTCACAAACACACTCTACTTGTACACTAACATGATCCAAACTCAACATATTTTCATGACATCTACAACTAAGATACTAGAACTATAAATTAACCTACTTACTACTATAAATTACCATGACTAATAACCTATATTATTACGTAGCAACTGGTTATTGAGCACTTAAGTTACTAAATGGATGTGACATAATTAATAATAATTAATGTCTTCATTTGGAGTTATGAGTAATTAAGTTAGCAATTAGGTTGGATTAGCAACAAGTTTACGCTACCAACTTCGTTGGATAACATAATCAAAGGCAAGTCTCTAAATGCCAATTCAACCTTATTGTGATGAACAAGCTCACAGAGTTATATGTATGGGTGATCCACCGCTTGTGACGTAGTAAATGTCGATCGTTGTGCATTTAACATCCCAATCCCCAATAAGACGAACACCCAAGAAATCAAGATTGAATTTCTGGGTGTTCATTTTATAAGTGGTTGGGATGCTCCAAACATAACGATTCACATTTGCTACGTCACAAGCGGTTGATCACCCATACGTATAACCCCGAAAACTTGTTCATCACAACAAGGTTGAATTGGCATTTAGAGACTTGCCTTTGATTAAGTTATCCAACGAAGTTGGTAGTCGCGTAAATTCATTCCTAATCAAACATAATAACTAACTCACTTACTAATAACTACCAAAATCATCCAAACTCCACACTTTTTTATGACATCTACAACTAAGCTACTTAAATGGTTGTTGAGTACTTACGTAGCAACTTGTTGTTGATTACGTAAATGGACGTGACATAATTATTTACAATCTATGTCTTCATTTGGAGTTATAAGTAATTAAGTTAGCAATTAGGTTGGGTTAGCAAAAAATTTACGCTACCAACTTTATAGGCTAACTTAATTAACTGGACGTTTTCAAGCAACAGATTCATACTTGTTATGGTGAACAATCTGTCAATTTTATAAATAGCTCATCATGGGCTTGCGACGTGTGAACGATGGTCCTAATGCATTTAGTTTCGTAAAAAGCTGTGAGATAAACTCCCAAAAAATCAAGATTTGATTTCTTGGGTGTTTATCCCATAACTTCTTCCAAAACTGAATGCATCACGACCAACATTCATACGTCGCAACCACATGATGACCTATTTATAAAACTATGACAGATTGTTCCCCATAACAACTATGAATCTGCTGTTTGAAGACATCCCTTTAATTAAGTTAACTGACAAAGTTGGCAGCCGCGTAAATTTGTTCCTAACCAAACATAATAACTAACTCACTTACTAATAACTACCAAAATCATTCATACTCAACCCTAATTTACAACATATAAAACTAACCTACTTAAATTTGAATAATCATACACATTCTCAAGAATTATTTTAACTTCATTTAACTAATTATTTAATTAAACTTAACCCAAATTTATAACTAAATTAATTTAACTTAACTAACCAAATATATACAATCAATTAACCCTAACCACAGCCCTAACCCATACAAACATCCTATAATTAATTAAACTAATTAAACTAATTATTCATAACCTTGTAAACCCTAAATTACTCAAGTAAATTACTCAAATTCAACAACATATATGAATTTTACAATTAAAAATCAACAATTTCAACAACATATACTCTTACATTAATAAACAACAATATTCTAGCTTTAATTTCAAGCCCTAACAACATAATATTATAATAGACTCTAAGCATTCATAATGAACCCTAAAAATTTACATTCAAAACATACACTATTCTAAATTTGAATTTCATACCATAACCACACTATAATTACTCAAGTAAATTACTCAAATTCAACAACATATATGAATTTTACAATTAAAAATCAACCATTTCAACAACATATACTCTTACATTAATAAACAACAATATTCTAACTTTAATTTCAAGCCCTAACAACATAATATTATAATAAACTCTAAGCATGCATAATAAACCCTAACAATTTACATTCAAAACATACACTATTCTAAAATTGAATTTCAAACCATAGCCACACTAAAATTACTCAAATACAACAACATATATGAATTTTACAATTAAAAATCAACAATTTCAACAACATATACTCTTACATTAATAAACAACAATATTCTAACTTTAATTTCAAACCCTAACAACATAATACTATAATAAACTCTAACCATAATAAACCCTAAAAATTTACATTCAAAATAAATAGTATTCTAAATTTAAATTTCAAACCATAAACACACTAAAATTACTCAAGTAAATTACTCAAATAAAACAACATATGTGAATTTCACAATTAAAAATCAACAAATTAACTACAAAAATAAATTTTACAATTAGGGGACTCACATTGGTGGTTGCCGGTGATTTTCGCGTCGGTGGTTGCTGGAGATGGGGGCACGGTGCTCGTCGGGTTTCACAGTGTCGGCCGGCGTCGACGGTGGTGGCTGGAGTGGGAAGTGGCTGGGGCTGTGGTTGTCGTCGGTGAGAGAGAGTAAGAGTGAGAGCAGCGAGAGAGAGAGATAGGTTCGAATTACGCTCGTTACGCCATTAAAAGAGTGGCGGCCGATAGCGACAACGAATCAGCTATCGGTATTTGGCTCGACCAGAAGATAGGGAGTCAGCGACATTTAATATGACCGTTGTAATATTTATTGGGCGCGGCGACCGATACCGTATCGGTCGCTGAGTAGCGACCTATACCGTATCGGTCGCTGCCTATCGGACACCCGTGCCGATGGGAGCAACCGATACATATCGGTCGCCTGGGTCGGTCGCCGTAGACGTTTCATGTTGTAGTGATTATTGTCCAATACTCTCAAAGTTCAGTGTATTAGAGTCAAAAAAAAATGTTCAATGTATTATTGTCTAATACCCTCTAGTGTTTTATCGTCTAATAATCTTAATTTTTTTTAATAATGCTAATTTGTTATTTTCCTATTCCATTTTTTCCCTAGGAAAACAATTACTATATTGCAGATCAAGCAAAAATTGAAGTCAAATGTGTTCTTAGAGATAGTTTTATTTGACGAAGACATTAATTAGTTTTTGGATTGTTGGTTGTGCACATTTATTTTATGAACTTTACTTGGCTTATTGACTTTTGGAAGTAGGTATCGTTGTGACTTTTTTTTATTTATTTGTATTCAACATAAATAAAAGGAATGGACGCACTTTGTTTTGTGTACAAAACAAAGTGCGTGGACTCCTTTTATTTATGTTGAATAGTCTATAAGATCATTTTATTTTTGATATGAATTGAGTCGTAATTTACGAGCCTTGGTTCATAAAGAAATTCAAATGAAGTTTTATCTCTATTATTTTTTATAGTAAAGGTGAGTCTACGCAAACACTAGATTTTGATGTACTTAAAATTTGTCGAAATTTTACATTGAACAGTCTAAATCCGCTTATGTGGAAATTCTAAATCTAAAGTTCATTGGTTGACTTTTAACCCAATCAAAGTCAATAGTTAATTTTAATTTAAACAGAGATATACACTCAAGAATTCCTTTATTGGCATCAAACTCACTCAAATTCAGAAAATCAAAGGACCAATCAAGGTCCACAATATGCATAACAACTTCATTCAATTCAGATAGTTTGCAACCAACAGGGTAACCAAAGTAGATTATTTTATAATTCACAACGCATCTAATCCTAGTCTTAGATCTCTCCCACTAAAGTCACACCTTGCAAACCCTGGTTCTCAGGATTTGTTAAAACAATCATAGTTCAACTTCTTTTTATTTGATAATAAGGTTTGAAATAGATCATCATTTTATTCATAAGTAGAATATACATACCCAATGAGACGAATAATATATTCAAAATCTAGTAGACTCAATTAAAATTGAAAATATATACATACTACAGATAAGATTGGCAATACTGATAATTGGTCAACTCGAACAATTACTCGATGGGTGCTCTAAACAAAGAAAAGACCACTAAAATTTAAGAAAATATACATTAGAGTTAGGTCGTACTTAAAATTGACTAGATATAATATCATTCATTAGTAACCATATTTTCACATGCACGATCTCGCACTAGATTGATTAAAGGCAAAATAAACCCAAAAATCTTTTCTAAATAGTAACCAGATTTATGATGCACTTAATTTGGGTAAACCAATTGAAGAATGATTTATAAGTCAAAATTTGAAACTCCAATTTGAGACTTTGAAGAAAACATTATTGGGAAATTAGTATGAAAGGTTAGCATCATATTAACTGTGTCAAGTACCGTAATAAACAATTCAACCCATGGTTAACCATGCTCGAGCAAGACCGAATCTAGTAGTTGAAGGATATTGATGGTTTAGCGTCAAAAGTCAGAATTAGGTCATATGAAACTAAACTCTGTAATTTCTGAATCTTCAAAAGGAGATAGTCATTAGTATACTCAAAGATTTTATTGTTCTATTAGAATAAACACTAATAACCGCTCCTTACCTCAGATCAATAGTTGAATCATAAAAATGACAAACGGAAGAAGAGAAATCTAAAAACTAGGCTTACATGTGAAGAACAAGTGAAAGTTCAATAGAAGAGAATCAAAGTAGTATATTGGTCATAGGAAGCTCATGCAAGAAGGCATCCATGAGTAGGGGGGCATAACCGGTTAATTGCGTTAGCGGTTTATGGATTTTGAAAACCTAAACCTAGGCGGCATTATGTTTTTAAACCAAATCAAAACCACCGGCTAACGCATTCAATATGTGTTTTACAGTTAATTGTGGTTCCTATAAATTTACAATAACATCCGTGGAAGGAAATTTAACATTAACTCACATATTGAGAGATGGATTGTTTTAGAATTTTCTTTTCCACTTTCCCGATTGGATATAAAAAAAATAGTTATACTCACTTTAATTAGTGAGCAACGCACAAGTGGAGCAGTCACCTATGTTTTTATTCTTCATATAATTGAAACTAGTTAACCATGCTTATCCGCTCTATTGAAATCCAAAACCTAAATCTAAATCGCTCAAACCGGCTTGGTTAACCGAAATCTCTTTTAATCAAAGATTAAATTGGTTAACCAGTTTGACCGATTTAGTTTGTACGGTTCAACAATTTGACCAGTTCGATTTTTACGATTTATCGGTTTGGTTTTTTGGTTTTGGTTTCTGCGTCCACACGAATTAGAAAGATCAATTGAAGGGAAGGACTAGCGTTTGGTGAGAGAAACTTAAAAAGATGAAAGTCAGAGCATCTCTCTCAATATTTTCCTTTTCTCTCTCTAGTTAATACGAAAATGATTAGACAATTCCTTATCTATTTGCATTAGTAGACCTAATAGGCAAATAGAATTTTTTTTTCTTTTATAGTCCTTATTCCCTAAAATGTTGATTTTTTTTACTTGTATGAATGTTTGCAAAAGCAAATAAGTGTGCAACAACCATGTAGGTAGACTTGAGAAATTTTTTTAATAATCAACTTTCAATATTTGTTTCCATCTTCCACTTACATCAACTTAGTTTTGTGCCTCTTTGCTCACTATAAAAATAGAATTTGCCTTGCAAGCTTACACCAACGCTGTAAAATTAATTACTACTATGGAGCACTTATCTTTAATTTCCTTAAAAATAAATGGATTTTCTTCAAAAAAAAAAGAAAGAAATGGACTTTTATTAATCATAAGAACTATTAGTTCACCATTTTTTGCAATAACATAGAAAACAACGAGGCAACTCTCTTGATTAACATAGAAACATAACTCATACTGGAAAACAAAGGTACGATATAAAGCTTCTATATCAAAATAATTGTACATAAATGAAGTTGCTAAACAAAACTACTTTCCCATTAGGGTTTAGGGTTTATTAGACTGGACATCAGTGGAAAACTAGGTAATGGTGGTACCCCTGGCAACACACTAGCTGGTGGTGAAGGGAGCTGAAGTGGGCTTAGAATGAGTGGTGAGGATGGGGGTTGAAGTGGGTTTAGTAAAGGAGGTGTTGGTTGAAGTGGGTTTGGTGGCAAAGGTGAACCAATAGGAGTGGGTGAGATTACATGTGTAAAAACCAATTGGGGTAGTGCCATAGCCATTTTGTCATTTGAGAATTTGTGTGGGTTTTGAGGGATCATGTTGAGATATGGGAACCCTGGAAGGGGAGGGAGTGGTGGAAGAGGTGGAAGAGGAGGGAGTGGTGGCAATTTAGGCAAACTAGGCAGCAGTGGTAGGTTTGGGTGTGGAAGTTTGGGAATTTGCGGGTTTGGAAATAGGCCTTGAAAGTAGTTTACATTAGATTTTGTCAAACTTGGCTTTTCATCACATATTTCGGGTTGTTTTGGTGGTTTGAATATAAAGAACCTTGTTGAGAATATGCGTTCTCCTTGCTTTGTTTCCGTGAGGTGTATTGCCGACGAATTTACAGTTGCTGCTAATGCACAATATGACTTACTGCATTTTACTATCTTCCCCGTGCATTCTTGGATTTCTCTGATATGTTTTCTCACCGAGGATGATAGATGCACTATGAAGTTTCCTTGCTTATCTGTTTTCACCTCTTCAGAAAGAACTTGTCTAGAATTCTTTTCGCGACATTTTAGTGCAATAGTCGCACCTGAAATGTAGAACTTCCAAAAAATAAGGAACAAAAAATTTCACTACTTCATCCTATACATTTAATGATAGTGGGGACTTTATGATGGGATATATGTTACTCAAGCTCGATTGTTCAATAACTCAAGAATTAGTTAAAGATAAACACATGTTTTGATAATTTCCAGTAGTTTTTCATCTAAAATGATGTGTGCAAAGTAGAAGGGAGGGGCAAGAGATGAGAAAGTAAACGAACCAGATATGTAGTAGCTCTCCTTAGACTTGGAAAAGTCATCTTGGAAGCAAGTGTTACAGTAGACAGTACCAACGAGTACTACAAGAGATTTCTTATGAGGTTGAAGCCTCGCCTCTGAAAGAGTACTAAAGCAAAACAATATTGAGGATATTAACATCGTGACAAGCCAAGGCTGGCAAGATTTGAGCCCTAGTCTCATGGTTGAAGTTGAAGTTGAAACGTTTAACTAATCTGAATTTCACTTTGGCTTACTTTATGTAGTTTGATGTGAGATGGAAGAGAGTTGAGAGAGTCTTATAGGGAATTTGGTGAACTACCTTTGTTGTAGTCTATTCATGTCATTCATGTTAAGTCAGTCAACTACAAACCACAATTAGTGACGATTCTGCATTTTATAGTGTTGTTTAGGTTAAGAGCTTCACGAGGAGTTAAACTATCATTATTCGGTACTTTAAGGATTTAGTGTTTCAATTTGGCAGTTTAATGACATAAATGTTCATTTTTGCTAGTTTAAAAGGTGCTTCATATGTATTTAGCTTTTTATATAAAAAAAAAGTCAAGTAATATACTTTTATGTACTAGAAAAAACTTGTACATAAAGCTTTTCTTTAAATGTGATATGCAATTCATATTAACGAATACACTTAAGTATGTTAGAAAGAAAAATAAAGATTTAATTTATCAACATTGAATGTGATGTGCGTTCTTGATTTAACACTGAACTCTTATCTCTTTTCTGTATTTATTATTTATTATTCTTTTTCACTTTATTAATCATGACAATCTCAACACATTACTTAATGAGAAAAAAAAATCATCTATGGCATTTCGTGTTGGCAAAATGAACATTTCATTTATATTTTTCAAAGAAAATTAGTATTTTATAAACTAAAAACTCGATGTGTATATTTATCTTATTTTGAGTTTAAATTGGGTTAAAAGAGTTGGAAAAAACATTGGACTCAACCCCAAATATAAATCATAAATCTTTGGCATTTTTATATTGGCGCACTAATAAGCTATGGTATATAAATGTGCATTTGTATATCTTGAAGTATATCTACCATATAACCATAATAACTTTAAAATGGAGGTTCATAAACCATAAAAATGAAAACTAGGTTCTTCAACTATCAAAATGAAACTTAAGATCCTTAAACTTCCAAAGAGTACAGTTTAGATCCTTAAAATGTAGTTAAGTCATGTTGTTTATGTGGGACACATGACATTCATAACTTGAATGTTGTAGTTGCACACTTTTATTGCTTTTAAACTAACTATATTAAAGATTTTATTGTTAAAAAATTGTGATACAACAGTGAAAATTGATCAATGTAACTATGTTTTTGCATTTTGTTGCTAATTTCTGTAGTTAATATCGTTGTAGCACATACAGATCTCTCTAGAATTTTTCTTTGTTACTATGTGTTGAGATCAAGTTTGGCCTTATGTTGGTGAGTGAACAAAAGGGTATAGTTGGAAACTTAGTTCATTCACGAGATAAGTTAACTAGTCACACATTTCATGAGCCTTGACTTAGCTAATTGGATGAACTAATTTGTTCTTAGACAATGAATATTATTTCTAATAATCTACAATCACACTTAGGGTCCGTTTGGACCTAGGAAAACATGATGGAAAAAAAAATCTCGTGGAAAAAAAAATTAGGAGGAAAAATTTTTTGAGGTAAAGTAAATTTCTTTCTCTTGTTTGGTTTAAGTAAAATTTTGAAGGAAAAAAAATTGATTTTCTATTCAACTTTCTTTTCCTTGTTTGGTTTAGGGAAAAATACATGGAAAAATAAAATTTGCATGAAAGCTTGTAGATGTCAAGCTTCATTTTTTTTTATATCATATCATGTGATTTGGGAGAGAAGAGAGGTAGAGAGAGAGAAGAGAGTTAGAGATAGAGAGAGTTAGAGAGAGAAAGTTAGAGAGAGAAAAGAGTTAGAGAGAGTGATAGAGAGAGAGAGAGAAAAAGAGAGTTAGAGAGAGAGAGAGAGAGTGACAAAGAGAGAGAGAGAGAGAGAGAGAGAGAGAGAATAGAGAGTAAGAGAGAGAGATGAGAGATGAGAGAGTTAGAGAGATAAGAGAGTTAGAGAGAGAGAGATGAGAGAGTTAGAGAGAGAAGAGAGTTAGAGAGAGAGAGAGAGAGAGAGAGAGAGAGAAGAGAGTTAGAGAGAGAGACTTAGAGAGAGAGAGAGAGAGAGAGAGAGACTTGGAGAGAGCGAAGAGAGAAAGCGAGAGAGAGAAAGATAGAGAGAGAAGAGACTTAGAGAGAGAGAGAGAGAAAGAGAAGAGAGTTAGAGAGAGAGAGAGAGAGAGAGAGAGAGTAGAGAGTAAGAGAGAGAGATGAGAGAGTTAGAGAGAGAAGAGAGGTAGAGAGAGAGAGAGAAGAGAGAGTAAGAGAGAGAGATGAGAGAGTTAGATAGAGAAGAGAGTTAGAGAGAGAGAGAGTTTTAGAGAGAGAGAGAGTGTGTGTGTGTGAGAGAGAGCAAGACGTTAGAGAGCGAGAGAGAGAATCGAGAGACTCGTGAGAGATGGAGAGAAAAGTTGGATTTTAGATCCAAAATTTTCTCTCAACTTTCCTTCCATTTTTGAAGGGAAAATTTCTTGTTTTTTGTTTTCCAAATTTTCCATGTAGTTTTCCAACTATTTTTTTTTTCCATTCATTTTTCTTCAATCCAAACAAAGAAAAAATTTTCATTTTCCAAATTAATTTATTTTTTCCACCCTGTTTTCCTAGGTCCAAACGGACCCTTAATGTTCAATCAAATGAATTTTTGTTGAGAGGTCTCCTACATAACACAAGTTATATATTAAGCAAGATAGTCTCATAAAAAAATTATGCACTAACAGACATAATTTCTATGGTTTGATAATGATTAACAATGTGTTATGTTTGATTTTAAATTTTGAGATGACAAACAGTTTATGTTAGGATGACTTCAAGAATTGTCACTTCTTATCATAAACATATATGTAGAATAATCTCTTGAAAAAAAGCATTCTAGATGTTGAGAGAGACTTGATAGAAATACCCACGTACGTTTAAAGGTTTGGCTACCTTCTATGAGAGATTTAGGCTCTCTCTCTAGAGCACTTATGAGTCCCAAGGTGTGCACATAGCCATAAAGGCGCAAGTGTTTTATCGCAAAGTATGCTTTTATGTAGGTTGATATGTGTTGTGGGGGGTCTCGATCAAAGTCTTCCAAGTTTAAGGCCTAGTCCACTTGTAAAAAATTTTATTGTTGCCTCACATCACTAATATGTCAATTCAAATCGAAAGATATTGACGCCCTCGGTATCTGACCTGTTTTTGCCTAATTTTCTTTCTTTTCTTTTTCGGGTTATACCTTGTAAGCATTAGTGGGGGATTGTTTGATGTGAAAGTTTGATAGTGGCTACAAGGTTCTCTCCTCACTTTTCCATCTTTCTTTGTCCCACATAGGAGGAAGAATGAAGTTTTTTTTTTTTTTTTTTGTGATATGTCCCTTTATTTCCTTGTGTTATATTGACTTCGGAGTGGGTTTTAGGGAGAAGGATATCGATTGGGCCTCCACAAGCGTGCGCACGCCACTGCTGCCGTCCAACCGGTCGATTCAGGTCGGGCGGGGGGTGTGGGCTTATCCTTTTAGGCCGATTTTGTTTGGGAAAATCTTGCACATTTATTGTACAGTAACTAGCTATTTGACTGGACTAATTTCTCCCATAAATTTGTCCTGGTCTTTGGCCCTTCTTTATTTGCTTCATGATTCTCGCCCTCATTAATGACTATTGTCTCTTGAGTTTCTTCTTCCTCAATAGTCAATTCTCCCTATAAATACGAGCTTTGGCTGGACTATTTTACACACCAAAACACACATCTCTTTCTTTCTCTATTTTTGGGTAATCAAGTTTTGCATGCTCCAAATCCTTGACCACGAATACACATATTCAAAGGCAATTTAAGTTAGCCTTGATTCATATTTTTCCCTAACAATAACAGTTACATCCAAAGGTGGGGTCTTTTAAATTATTAATTTCTATAGCGACACCAAAATAAACATAGACTTATTTATAAATAGAAACACATTTATTCACCCTGTAAAAATGGTCAGACATTAGAAGCCAACAACAATAAGCTTAAACCCCCCACCCCCACCCCAAAAAAAAAAAAAACAAAAAGTATGAAAACTCGTTGAACAGGCTTTCAAATTTTATGCGTACACACATACTTATGAGGTCCCTATATATTACACAATAAGTGCTGATTACAAAGCAAAAAGGAGATCGCACACAAGAGTTCCTATGTCCTCAGAATTTGCTCTTTGTCCATTATTAGGACTCACACACTAACAGTCTAACACACATGTTAACAACATTAATTTACAATTCACACCATAGGAGGCAATGAATACCCCTTGAGTTCTGATAGGGAGGATAAATTAAAGAGGGCCCATGTTGAGAATAGTGACTAAAGCATCCATCCTGGTAGGAAACCAGGGACTTGAGCATGAGTGCTTGTGGATACTGTCATCTGATCTGTTGTTTCTGGGTTATACCTGCATCAACAACACATTTTTCATTCATAAAGTACCTAAAAGGCAGATTAAAGCTCTCTTCATTTCTGTTGCTTGGGAATGTGATCAAGAAATAAAAGACATACCCCATTTGCAAATTGGGATTGCATTCTAGAGGCTGAAAAAGGGCCTGTGTTTGAGCTTGCTGTTGTTCGTAGGCAACATTCTGCTCATTATTTGCATCCCATGATTGTCGAAGTTGATTCTCTTTGATTAAAATTCGATCCAGCTACAGATACAAACACAGAGTTATCAAACCACTTCCATTTCAAAACCATACATTATCCAGAAACAAGGAAAAAATAGTCATGATGAGTAGTGATACGGTTACCTCCTCCCTCAGAGATTTGTTGGCTTCAAGTAATGCGTGTTCCTGTAGTGAGCCATAGAGAATGTTGACACAAGCATGTCTATAACAATTATAAAAAGGTTTCAATTATCTTGGGAAGATGTTTGATACAAACCTTGCTTTGAAGGTCAGAAAGTTGATCCAGCATGTACTGGGTCTGCAAATATGTTGGGAAACAACTGTTTAATGAGTCGAAATTACAAAGTGTGGAACCATCTCAACCAAAAGCTTAAGCTGATGGTTGAAAGCCCCAAGAATGGTTTTATACTCTAACACGCCCCCTCACGCGAATGCCCTTTGGGCTTGAAGCGTGGATGCTGAAAAGGCCCCCTAACCTTGCGCATTTGAATATAGGGGTGCTGAGATTCGAACCCAAGACCTCATATTTATTGGCCTGGCTCTGATGCCATGTGGAACCATCTCAACCAAAAGCTTAAGCAGATGGTTGAAGCCCCAAGAATGATTTTATACTCTAACACAAAGTAGACAGAATGAAGAGGCAATTATATTTGTGGTGATAACTACCTTAGTAGACCTGATTAGCTTCAGGGAAGACTCCAGTTGCCTTTCAAGCTGATCAAGATCCTTCACACTCAGTGGCCCCAAGTCCTCACCAAGTATATTCCTACATTTTGTTATATATATATTATATATATAAAAGCAGACGTACAATTAATTAGTACCCTCTTCCTCAAACCAACATATTAAACCAAAACCAACCTACAACATCCTTTTGCTCCCCATACCTTTGAGTTCGCTGGAGTGATTCGTATCGTGCTTTTAGTTTCAAGTACTCCCTGTAGCTAGCCTGCTCAAATAATCCGCCCAGAATATTTTTGTTTAACCCACCCATTAAATTTAAAAAAAAAAAAAAAACAGATTGCCGATGAATCAATTAATAATTACAGATACTTAATACTATACCTCAAGTTCCTTGGATGGCCTGTCATCCTCTACAGCACTGCCATAGCTGCACTTTTCATACCTTTCCAGGGTCTTAAGCATGCTGGATTCCCCAAACAAAATATTACGATTGTTATATGTGATTATGAATATATTAATTTATTAGTAGAATATTAATATTCCACTGTACGTAGAGTTGATGTTTATATAGGATACTTCAGATTGGCAATGGAATTTTTTTCTTTTCCTTAGATGGACTTTGGCTCCATAGTCATCTTTTCTTTTCTGCTGTTAGATGGAGTTGTGTTCAGTAGTCTTGGATGTCCTCATATTTTTAGTACACATTATCAAGATCAGATTAATATATAATTAGAAATCTCATGTTGTAAATAAACTAATATGAATAAAATAAAAGTTGATGACATTGTATGGTCTTCATCATCTCATTTGGGAGACTGGAAAGCTACACTTGATTTATTTTTGGTCACAAGGGGGATAAACAATACAATTCTCATTTTGAAAGTGAAGGCATCTGAGAAATTCTGTAAAAGACACAAAGTGACACAACGTGTACAAGCAAATTAAATATCCAACGTCCACACCATGTTAAACGTTTTACAAGCGGATCAACATATATATATATATATATATATATATATATATATATATATATATATATATATATATATATATATATATATATATATCTGTAAGATGCCCAATTACTTTTGGAGGACTCATTCTTGTGCATGGATCATAAGATGCCCAATATCAGGGATATTATGTGCACCTGAATTGCAGAACTCTTAATCTTCTCCCTCATATGGCAAGTTACCAAGATATTACAGTATCAGGGATTGTGCTAAAGTCCTGACTCTAGTTGCTTGGGGAAATATATTTCGTTTTTTATTTTTCACAAATCAAGGGATGATGAACAAAAAAAAACAATAGAGAGAGAGAGAGAGAGAGTACAGAGACCACATCAACATGATTTCCTCATGATCAGAGCTAAAAGAAATGTGGTTTCTATGAACTGTTTTCCAGAACAAGTTTATAGCCAAATAATAAAATGGGTTTTTGGCCACAAATAATACGTATTGAGGGGCTTGTGACTAGGAATAATCCAAAGTGACTTTTCAGCCACTAACAGTCTGTACTTTTTCACTATTTTCTCATAGCAGTGCAAAAGCAATTTTCTGCACCGAAAAGCTGACGTGGCAGCCGGAAAGTGTGTTTTTTCACACTCCAGAAAGGAGATTTCCGGTCGCCACGTCAGCTTTCCGGTGCCGGAAATTGATTTTGACCACACGAAAATAGTGAAAAATCTGATGCTAGTGGCCAAAAAGTCACTTTGGATTATTCCCAATCACAAGCCCCTCAGTACGGATTATTTGTGGCCAAAAATCCTAATAAAATCCTGCGAGCTTCAATGACTACAAAGGAGGAATAACCAATAACTTCTCAAATCATATAACCAAACATGATGATGAAACTTTAGGTTAGATATAGTAATCTTAAGGGCGATGATACGTGTCTTGGGGCTTAAGTGTCTTGCTCCTTATAAAATCAATATTTATTATCATTTTTAACCCCAATTTTTTGACAGATACTATTAATATTATAAAAAGCTTGGAATGTGTCACAATTAAAATTGACACCCTGACAAATGAACCTCATCCGTTGGGCATATTTTAGACGTCTTTTTATAAATTTTTTAAAAATATAGATAAAAGTATGATTTTATACAATTTATATATATTATTATAGTTATAGAAATCAATCATGTAACTTTTTTTCAATTTAATTTACAAATATATAGATTTTCTATAATGACAAGACACAAAATATGTGGCTTGCACAAGACATTTATCATTTCCATAATCTTAAAGAGTTGCCTTGACAAAATGGGAGAAACGTAGCATTTTCTTACTTTGTTACCTAAATTGGGTTTATTAAAGACACATCTAGGGTTTGATTCTTAAAGTTATGAGCCTATTCAGCCTATTATATGTAGTGGATTATGGTTAAGTGTGTAGAAATATCTTGTGCCATGCACAATTATGCTAATTCACTTAACTGTGAGCTTAGTTGGTGGAAATTATCAAATTAGTCAAACTAAGAACTCATTAATCCTTTAAAATACTGGAATCACGTATTAGCCAATCAAAACAATTATATATATGCTGAATTTTACTTTACAACTTGCATTTACAAAAAAACTTTCCTCCAATATTTCCATTGGACTCCTAGACAATTGTCCAACAATAGTGTCTGATCAATTATTCCTTGAGTTTTATGTATATTGGACCTTATAACATATAAGTATTTACTTTCTAGACTTTTGATTTTCATTATTTATTTTTTGAGCTAATTTTTGTTTGGGTTTGAAATGTGAATACTGCAAAGGCCCTCCTTTACCTTGCGCAAATGAATATGGGGTGCTGAGATTCGAACTTGAGACCTCTTGCTCAGGTCTTGGCTCTGATACCATGTGGAACCATCTCAACAAAAAAACTTAAGCTGATGGTTGAAACCCCCGGAATGGTTTTATACTCTAACATCCTATTATTTCCTATTTACTGGTCATCTTCCTTATCGAACGGTTACGGTTATGAAAATACACTTTGTAATGGCCATTATAATGGTCATCTTCCCTATAATTTCTTTTCTAATTGATCTGTATTTTGCCTCTTGGATGTATAATTTTGGGCTACTCCCAAGGAATTGTAGGAGGAATACGAGAAGTGGATTATAACTTCAATATTAGTATTAAACTTAATCTTGAAATTCGATGTCAATCGGGAAACAAATTCAAACATGGGAAGAAAACGAAGTATAGAACACAAGTCTTTTTTCATTCAACACACAAACCTTCAGTTCTAAAAAATAAACATTGAAAACTAAGGGTCTAGAAAATAAATGTCCATATCTTACAAGATGAAAAATACCAAAAAATAAAAATCGTTATTCCTTCACCTGTTTCAAGTTTAAAACTATTTTTAGTTGTTGTCTGTCAATTAAGAACATAGCTACCTTATATGAAGGTGAATCTTATCAAGGATGAAGTTATTCAAAATAATGTATTTTAGGGTAACACACTTATTAAGGTCCTGTTCGACAACCGTATTTGAAGCGGTTTTTAGTGTCTTGACCGGTCAAAGAAGTTATTTTATAAAATTTTAAGTGTTGGGTAAAAGAATGTTTAGTATTTGCAAACGAAAATGATAAATATATTGGGACAAGACAAATCTTGAGTGTCTTTCCTTTGTATAAAACCTACATATTTGTAAATTAAATTGAAAAAAAAAATTACATGATTGACTTCTATAACTATAATAATATATATAAATGGTATGAATACACACTTTTATTTATATTTTTTAAAGTTACAAAAAATATGTCTAAAATAAGCCTAACAGATGGGCTTCATTTGTTACGGTGTCAATTTTGATTGTTGGCAGAGCCAACACATTCCAAGCTTCTTTTAATTGATAATTAAAAGTAACTGTCAAAAAAATTGGGGTTAAAAATGATAATAAATATTAATTTCACAAGAAGCAAGACACTTAAGTCTTGAAAATGTAAAACAACGTTTTGCAAAGTTTTGTTGACGTTACTAATACTACGTCTAAGATGTAAAACAACGTTCAGTAATTAGTATTCCAAAACACGGGTTATTTGCATTTTGGACCCTGAAGTATAGAGGTATTTATTTTCTGAACTCTTGGTTTTCATTGTTTATCTTTGGGACCCTAAAGTTTATGGGTTGAATGAAAAAGACCTTAAAGTTTGTAGGTTGAAAAAAAGGTTTGGGTATTGTTTTTCTTTTACTTCCCATATTTGAATTTATCTCCCGATTAGCGTCAAACTTCTCGAGTAAGGTTAAAACTGATATTGAAACTATAATACACCTCTCTTATTCATGTCGCAACTAATTAGACTCTGAAGTTCTCAGGGTCTTAGTAGTTCCGGCATGAATAAGAGAGGTGTATTACAACTTTAATATTAATTTTAACCTTAGTCCTGAAGTTTGGCGTTAATCGAGAGATAAACTCAAACATGGGAAGAAAAAGAAAAACAGTACACGGGCCTTTTTTCAACCTACAAATTTTAAGGTCCTTTTATATTCAACCCATAAACTTTAGGGTCTCAAAAATAAATAATGAAAATCAAGGGTCCAGAAAATAAATATCCGTATATACTTCAGGGTCCAATTAAAGTGCAAATAACCCCCCAAAACACCCTCGGCTCATTATACCATCCTCCTTCAAAGGAATATTTTACGTTTGTAGCTTCATCTTCTGGAATTAATCCACAGCTAGCCAATGACTAAAACAAGGAATGAGGAGAGGCCTTCTCAAGAAGTGATGCACAGAAAATGTAATGTGCTGTGATTACTTCTGGTACTGTATTTTTTTTGGGAGTTACACATACTTTTGAGTTTATAATTACCTAATCTCAAAAAGAAGGCCTTATAATTACATCTTTCAATAAAGATTACTAATAACAATAATAATCACAACTAATAATAAATTAATAATCATAATAATAAGAAGGGGAATAACAATAATAATAAGGATCATAATAAACATCTTGCATCAAGATGCATCTTGAGTTATCTATATTTCACATTTTGTTAACTTTTAATAATATTTTGTCTAATAATTATGTATATTTATCAACTACAAGAGTATAATACTTATTTACTAGGTCCAAAAAATATAAATAATAGCTAATTTTATCAATCATAGTAAAAAAAATACACATTTTATACATAGCTTTATATTTATGAAAAAATATAAATAAATAAATATTTTTATATTATTTATAGGTTATAATAATCTTCCAAGTAATGAAACATACCTTTATAATGATTTAAATATACTTACATTTAATTTTATGAATGATTTAGGTGAGATGCAAGATGGTTAACAATAACAACAACAGTAATAATAATACCAACAATAATTATAATAATAATATCTTATACCTAAAAAACAGTTATGTCCCTTTTTTCGTCATTTTATTGTTATGGTTGCTTCAACATCTAATTTTACTGAACACGATGTTTATAAACAACTACTTTAGCAATTATCAGTTATCCGCAACTACGTAACAGCTATCTGCTCCCGATAAAGCTATACGTTACCCAAATAGTTATCTGTTATCCAATCAGCTGTTTTTGCCAAACAAGTGTGTTACCTTAATGTAAAAACTATATTATCATATATTAAATTGAAAAAATAATTTAATTTAATTTTATCATTTAAATTACGTCTAGCGGATATGATTAGTTCGATTAGAGTATATTTGTAATTTGTACTTTTGGTTATTGATAATCAATTAATCATAATTTACTCAAACAATTGGTTTAAAAATCATTATATACTGAAGTAAAAGACACTTTAAAACATCTTGGGGTAAAACCCATGATAATCCAAAACTATTTCATTTTGTAAATTATCTGTAAGACATTTCTTTAAGTCCAACCAAAATATGCAGCATTCAACATTTAAGACTGCCAACAGTAAACTTTTAGTCCGTCATAATCATATTGATGGGGATCTTCACGGGTAGGAAACAATAATAGAGCAAATATGCTAACCAAATTCATTTTACATACAAAAATAAAATAAAAAGAATTAATTATCTCGATTTGAAAAATATCATTTTTCTTTTTGCTCGATTTCTTGGCTAGATTTTATCAATCAGTGAAGCGAAATAAACTAGCTAGAAGTCAAAAGATTGGAGGATTTGCTTTTATACAAGGGATTAGGGTTGGCGATCAAAAATGAAGAGGGGTTAGGGTCTCCCCAAAGGCATAAGACTGAATATAGGAATCAAGGATTTTCTAGCATGCTCTTTAGAAGCTTGCTATATGAAATTCTGCCAAAAGAATATATATATATAAAAAAAAAACAGTTTAAAACATGTTGGTTTTTTAATATGCATTTTTCATACAACTTTCGATATTAATAACGTGGACCATGATAACCATTTTGACTCAAAATAGTTGTTAACCATCTTGAATTGGTCATATTTCACATTTTTGTAACTTTTATTAATAGTTTCTTCAATAATTATATATATATTTATCAATAATAATAATATAATACTTATTAGCTAAGTCAAAAAATATAATAATAGCCTAATTTTATCAATCATAGTATTAAATGTACATTTTCTACATAGTTTTATATTTATGAAATAAATATAAATAAATAATTATTTTTAAATTGCTTATAAGTTATAGTAACCTTGAAAATAATGAAACATAAATTTAGAATGATTTAAATACACTTACATTTAATTTTATTGGTGATTTAGAAAAAATGCAAGATGGTTAAGAATCATCTTGCGTCAAGATGTTTATCATTTTCGTAATGACATACTTGATTTTTTTTAATAATTTAGGTCAAAATAATAAGGCACAATTTGGATAAAATTTACAAATATACTTAAGATTTATCCAAATGATGAGTTTCTAAAGAGGAACACTACAAATATTAATTTGATAATATTAATTTGTGATCAAAGCTAATGACGACGATGCTAAATATATGTAGTGTTCCTCTTTAGAAACTCATCATAAAATCCAACCTCAAATCATTCTTACAACAAATAATTACTTGTTTATTATTCGATTTAATTATAGATTGGACCAAAAAAGAAGATGCAAAACTGCAAATGGATTTGACAACTGATGAAATTAGCATGCACTAGAAAACCCATCAGTTATTTGTTGAACTTAAACAAGATCTCCAATTTACCCGCTAATGAAAAACAAGTTTCTTTCATCACCTTTGGAATCTTGGATCCATCACAAGAAAACTAAACAAAAAATGAAAAGGATAGAACTAGATCAGATCTAAGTTCAACCCAGGGGGGAAAAGGGTGAAAATGTTTCCATTTTTGGAAAGCAGAGATATAAATATACGTAGAACCAAGCAAAAACCCAGATCTAGAAAACATTTTCTAATGAGAAAGTAGAGAAAAAAATAAGTTTAAGTTAAATTTAAAAGCTGATATAATTACCTTGGTCCACTGCAAAACTCATAGAGCTTGCCTCTGTTGGAGAAGATGATCAGGGCAACTTCAGCATCACAAAGCACAGACAGCTCATAAGCTTTCTTCAACAACCCATTTCTCCTCTTTGCAAATGTCACCTGCCTGTTGATTTTGTTTTCTATCCTCTTCAACTCCACTCTTCCTCTTCCCATGATTATTATTCTTAATTATTTTTTCCCCAAAAAAAAAAAACCTAACCTTTTAATTTCTTTGTTTTTTTTTTTTGTTTTGAAATACCCTTATAGAAAAAGAAATAATCTTTCTTTATCTTGGGTTTCTGGGTTGCTTTGTTTGAACAAGCTCTCCT
Organism: Portulaca oleracea; assembly: GCA_029582165.1. Taxonomy (NCBI): domain Eukaryota; kingdom Viridiplantae; phylum Streptophyta; class Magnoliopsida; order Caryophyllales; family Portulacaceae; genus Portulaca; species Portulaca oleracea. Next base: position 3,149,782 of record CM055878.1, on the reverse strand, counting down.
CGTTTCAGAGCTTGTGTAGCTGCTGTATTTTTTGCTAAATTTTTGACCCAAATTTGTGAAAGACGTACTTATGATGGGGTTTGAAACCCTAAAGAAGCTAATAAGAGAGAGAGAGAGAGAGAGAGAGAGAGAGAGAGATAAGGGAAAAGACGAAGGAAATGGGGGAAGGAGAGAGAATTGAAGTTGAGTTGGTTTTTGATTGGCTAACACAAAGATTGAACGCAGAGTTTTACTGGGTTAGGGTTGGTGGTGGGTCTATCTTCATTATTTTCATGTTCTCTTTATTACCATCAAAAATTTCTCACCGCCTAAAATTTGATGCTGCTATTTATCTTTATTTTAATTTTGGAAAATTAAATAGCTTTGTATAAGATGAGTCTTCACTGTCTTACCTTGACATAAAATCTGAATGCTTACATATTAATTTTCTTTTAAAAAAAGGGATATGTTTGATTTGTATCCCTGTACATATAAATTGTATGGAATATATTATAGTTTTATACACTCTTTAAAATTTATAAAAACAAATGCGTAAAATATGTCTAATTGATAGGGTCTCAATTCAATTAATAACTCCCAAATACCAGATAATTTTTAGATGATATTTAACTTTTTAAAATTTGTAAATAAGCCTATACACTTATTAATCTGCACTGTTTAACAATTTATTTTTTGTCCTTGACTTGATTAGTGACTGCAATCTTATCAGGTAGGAAATGAACATATTTGTATTATGATATATTAATCTAAAGTTGGTGAGATTAAGATTAATAGCATTTTATGTAGACTGGAAGTTAAATTATCAACAAACGCTAGATGCCCAACATAACTACATTCAGTTATCGATTTAAAATCTCTAATTAAGTTTAATTATTTTTATAAGCATGGTGGACGTATAACACTAAAAATATAAAATTTGAGGAATAAGTAATAGATTATGACGACTGGTACTATTAAAGTCATTATAGAAATTTGAGTGTTTATTTTAACCTATTTGATTAAAAGCTAAAAAAAACCTATTTTTGCAAAAAAGTCCTTGTTTCAATCATTTCCTATATATGTAAAAGTTAATACCCCATCCTTTTAATAAATATCTATAAAAATAGGGGGTCCTCGTAATTATTAGCACATAAACAAGGGAATTTTAAAATTAATTAACAACATATTAGGTCTTGGAAATCAATTTCCCAAAAACAAAGGGTACCATCAAGTCAATTTTCGATTGAGGTCATTAAATTAGGGTGTCATTTGTAATTATTGACATAAAGAGGGCGTACAAAGTTTTTACAATTAATAATTAATAGTATCTATAAAAAAATATATTAAATATAAAAGTTATTAATTTCATGGAAAGTAAAACACTTTAACAATATGTTAAAGTAAAATACATAAACAATATCTCATCAGTGGTCCTGTTCTTTGGGATGGTAAAGTAAGAGAAACGTAAAGTAAAAATAAAGCTAAATTTTGTAATGTAATATAAGTAAAATAATTGATGTTGCTAAATAAATATTGCATTACCTATTTATTTTTTTTATTTTTATATATTTTATGAGTAGAATAAAATATTTTAAATACATATTATGGGGTGTTTGGCAACCAGCTTTTGGCTTTTGGCTTTTTATGGCTGTCGGTTATTTTGTTAACTGTTTGACTTTTGGATGATTTGTTAGCTATTTATGTTGGCCGTTTGTGTTAGCTGTTTGTATAAAAAGTGTTTGGTAGAATTAGCGGTTTGTAGTATCACTTTTTTGTTTGATTTCCAATTATACCACTAGCTTTATCTTCGGTATTTTTTAACATTATGATTTTTTAATTCAATTTTATGTTTTTTCCTCTATTTTTCTAGTATTTTTTTATTGATAGTATTTCTTCCTTCATATTTGTGTATTCAATAAATAATCGCCAAAAATTGGAATTTGAATTTATAGGTTAATAACTAAATTGTTCATTGACTGCCAAATTTTCTTGAGTAAGACTAAAATTTTTATCTCTATTTACTTTTACAATCAATGTTGATATTTTATAAATTTTTATCCCAAATTTACTTTTGAAATTTTTATTAATTTCAAAGATATTTTTTATTTGTACATCTTAGATACCACATGGTAATTTACACTATAAAGTATAAACAACGCAAATAATTTGGATGGTAGTCTTGGTGGAAGATGGAAGAAAAATTGAAAGAAACAAACTTAAATAATTTGGATGACAGCTTTTGTAATTTTTATGAAGTTATGGTCAACGTAATTTATATTCCTAAAAGCCAAAAGTCATTTACAGAAGCTACTTTTTGTAGCTTTTTACAAACGACTTTTTGGGGTAAAAAGTCATTTCAATCCGCCAACTCACCAAAAACTCCAAATTGATTTTTCGAATTGGTCAAACAGGCAAATGCCCCTAAAAAAATATTTTCTCCAAAAAATTATCCAAAAAACTAGACACCAAACACACCTATATAAAACAAGTGAAATATAAAAAATAAAGATAAAACTAAATAAGATAAAATAGAGGGCTTCCAAAACATGGCCATAGTCTCTTTTTACACTATTGCCCCTTTCTTTTGACCACGTGCAGGTAGCAAGGCCATGCCAAGCCCAGGAGAGGAGCATGACTGCATGAGGGTCAACTCTACGATGTGATTGAAATAAATCGAATATTGAAAAACTATTTTTTAAGGTTTTACCAAAATGTTTGGGTTGAATTAAAAGAAAATTTTCATAAGTTATCATGTATGAAAAAAAAGTGTTATAGGTTTTCCTTTTTATTTTCTTTCCTCCACTCAGCATTTTTGAGAGTACTAAGGCACCGTTGTTTTATGCGGCTGACAGATAGCGGTGCCACATTGTACCGCAACTTTCTTTATTCCACCAAAACCCATCACAATCTACCACAACCCATCAGAATTTACTTTTTGTAATTTAATTTTTTTTTATTAAAAGTTAAGTTTTTCATATTCTACCACAACCCACCACAACTTTCTCTAACCCACTACAATTCACAACAACTTTTCCCAGCCCACCACAATCCACCACATTTCCTCCACACCGCACCGCATCCAGCCGTATAAAAGAACGGGGCCACTACACTGTTTCTCTTTTCTTGTCGTTTATGTTTTTTGAACTCCATTTTTAATTGAAAAGATTTTCATATAATATTCTTATAAAATAGATACGATCTTATGCTTTTTCAATTACAAATATAATAATATCAATTTTGTTTATTGAATCATTATAAATATTAAGATATTATCGGTTGAAGTTTTTGACACAATTACCCAAGTGACACTTAAATAAACACCAATGAAATACTAACTAGTAATCTCATTTGCAACAGTTTAACATAATTACAAATTTGTGACTAATAATATACTGTAATTATATTAACTCATAAATCATATATATCATTTTGTGCAATTTTAATATGATAGAATGTATTACCTCCATCCCAAATTTTTAAGATATATTGGGACAGATGTGAAAATTTTCAAGTTACCTAATTTACCCTTCTAAAGTCTCTGCAAAAAAAAAATTAGAATTTTAAATAAATTTATTTATTAAGAGATAAAATGGAAACGACCACTATTAAAATTGTAAAAGTCAGAAATTAGAAAAGATAAAGAAATTAATTATAGTGACTAACTAATTAATTGGGATGGAGGAATTACAATTACAAAATAGACCAGCATTATATGAAAGGGATAATTAGAATGTGGATAAATATTTGTTATTTCCAGAAGTCAAATTAAATAATCAATTGAAATTGAAATCTAAAATAGATAAATATTGCAGATAATATGAAAGGGATAATTAGAATTTGGATCATTATACGAACTACACACATGTGTGTGTGGGGGGAATAAATAATATGAGCATGACATTTTGGTGAGCAAGCAAGGAGGGATGAACATCAAATATTGCAGAGATCGACATCAAGTTTGCATGGCGAACATCTATAATACTTGATGTCCATCCTTGCTCACCTACTCACCAAAATGTCATGCTCATATTATCTGTTCCCTATATATATTCAATTGAAAGGTCTTTAACTATTATTTTATTTTATTCCACATTGAAAATATATATGTGACTAAGGTTATAATATATGGAGATAAATATGGTAATATATTTAATTAATATTCTACTTGAAATTGCCTATATAATTAATTAGGATGGAGATAGGATAGTCATATGGATAGTTACAGTGAATTATATGTAGTGCTTACGTCTAAACTTTTGTATCCCATTTGTTTATCAAACAATATGGCTACTGACTAGAATAAATTATTTTCCAATATATTAATATTTTTAAAATTTATACGTATTTTATCATCCAAGAATCTTCTAAGCTAATTACATTTTAAATAGTGATATATATTATATGTATTGTAGATTTATGACAACATGATTTCAATGTGTGTTATTCATTTAAGAGTCGCATTTATATGATACATTATAAAAGGGATAATACCAATAAAATATTTAGTTTTTACAAGTGAATAATATGATTTTAATTTTAATTAGTTAAATATATATCCTACTTATTCAATAATTAAGCAAATAATCGGCTACTTGATTAAAATTAAAAATTAATTTAATTTTTTATATTATGCAGGGAATTCATATCTATCATTATGCAATTTTTTTTTTTTTATAATTATGGGGTTAGTGCGTGGGTAGCACGCACATGACAAGACTAGTTATTGTAAAAGTTGGTGCATGCACACCTGCTCAGAATCAAATACTCTCATTTTTATCTATTGTATTTTCAATTTTTGAATCAGTTCAAACCAAAATCAAAGTCAATACTTCAAAACTTTGCCAAGGCAGTATTTGAATGAATAAGATGTAACAGTCTTACTTAAGGCCTTGTTCTTTTATGCGGTATTCTGCGGAATGGTGTGGTGAGGTGTGGTGGAATTGTGGTGGGTATGGTGGAATTGTGGTGGGTTATTTGTATGTGGGGTAGGTGAGGAGAGAGGATGTAAAAAGTAGAGGAGAAAAGTGAGGAGAGAGAAAAATAATGATTTGCAGTAAAATGTGGTGGGTTGTGGCAAACTGCGGTAAGCTGTGGCACCGCAGTTTGCCAACCGCAGAAAAAAATAGGGCCTTAAAATTTAGAGATATTGATACAATTTACCTAAGATTTAAAAATTATTTTCTACCTGCTACTCCATAGAAAAGAAGTAGAAATTTAATAAGAAATTTTACTTTAGTCTATTATAATCTTTTGAAATATTTGTTTTTTCAAATATCCAAATCATGGACATGAATTCGTCAAATTTTAAAATTTTAAATATCAATATATCAACATATTTGTTGGTTTATTGTACAAAATTAGCCACATTAAAACATGCATTGAATTCATTTTGATAAATTATTGGTAAAAACATATTGAAAAATATTTGAAATTTAATAGTGATAGTTGAAATGGAAAGCGGGAGATAGCATGTAAAAAATGTGGCTCAGAAGAGGGACATTTTACAGAAATTTATACTTTTTTTTAGGGAACAAATGTCTACTGAAATGACCATAAAAAGAAGTATTCGGACAGCATTAGTTCATTCCGTCGGTGATGTACCCTAGTTCATATTTGTCGGAAATTCAGAAAAATAAAGGGACTAAGGCTATGGTGTTTTATACGTTGCGGTACCACAATTTATCAAACTACTCAATATTTTTTCACACTTCACCACCACGCTTTACCACGATCATTATCAATATATCATCTCACTTTTCTCTTTTACTTTTCACATTCACTCTCCTCATCTACCTCTCCTATTACAATTCTCTTCATAATCCACCACAATTCACGACACTTTTTAATGATCTTATCATGCTGCACCATCACCACACTCCACCCATCGCACAAAAGAACAGAGCCTGAACAGAAAAAAAAAGACTCAATTAAATAGTGAAATAACCCTAGAGGGGGGGTGATTAGGGTTATGTAAAAAATCTGCACTTCAATCAACACAACTTAGATTAATAGCACTTTTAGTCACTGAAGAATACTTCTTTGTTATTGAATAAAATGTTATTAGAAAGGGAGAGGTTACAACTCAGCTGGTAAGAGGACTGTGAGGTCCTCAGAGCAGCTTACTGGGACAGAAGACCTTGCGACTGTCTTCTGTTCTTGAGGTCTCACAGAAGAGGCGGTTAAGGACAGTGACCTCAAACAACAGAGGTACACTGGAAACAATTCAACTCACGACCTTAGGAGGTCCTCACCAGTATGACAACTGGTTACAAAATCTCACCACTACAAGCTTACGCAACTGCTGAGTCTGCGGAAACTACGGGTCAACTATGGCTTCCTTCGAGATGCGGAGACATTTTCGGATGCGAAGATGCATGTCTTCCAATTCCCGGTAAGGGAGTTGTGTCCATTACCAAAAGAATGGTCCTCAATTCTGGCATCACTGCCAATGTCAACCGATACAGGCAAGAAGTACAAAGAGCTACTGCGCCTCCCATCCCGGGTTATAGGGAGTGCACTAATTGGGGAAAAGGTGCATTACCAAACCCTGGTGGAGAATTTCCAAGCCCTCAAGACCATGGAATATGGCCTAGTGATACGAGTGTGAGTCCTCATGTTGTGTCTTCTCGGCGAGTTCTGCTTCTACCATGGTGAGCGGAGGACTTTTCCGGCTAACCTGATCCATGTGGTGGAAGACATGGCTCATGGGTACAACCCGGTACCTTAGATGCTGGTGGAAACAGTGATGAGTCTAGACAACCCGAATCAGGAGCCTGAGTATCGGGGAAGCCCATTACTGCTGCAGGTAAAAAGATCGCCCTAGTACCTTTTTTGGAATACAAGGGGGTTATGATCGCATCCAATGGGCCCCTCTACTGACCATCATGGCAGCATGGCCTCGGCCAGTAAATTCTTTTTTTTGTATGTTAGTGTGGGTAAGTTGTCGAAAGTCTTTGCAAATTTTGACCCTTGCTAACTGTGTGGCAGATATGGGTAATGGAGCACTTGGGGCTCGTGGAAGAACCTCACACATCATCCGCTGTGGCAAACTATTGTCAGCGAAAGTGGAAGTATACTGATCTCCGATTAGAGAATGATTGGATCGCGTTTCTAAAAGAATCCTGTGATATAATATGGTGGATCAAATGGTGGCATATTCCTAAATATGTAACATGCGATTCACGGAATGTGTATGTATGCCTTGCGGGCTTGACGCATATGACTTAATGGGGCGAAAAATGTTATGTATTACGGGACAAAGAGATTAAGAATCTCCAGCAATACATGAAACACGTGAATTAGAACGCTTTTGTGTCGTGAGGACTTTTGTGGTTTCAAGAATCAAGAAAGAATGATTCTTGAAAGGGAAGAGGATGAATGTATGGAATCTTGGATGGGGGTATTTGAGTGATGGACATGTGAGAGAGGGGAGGAGAGAAAGATGGACGTGGCGTGAGGCCTTTGAGAGAGAGAGGAGAGAGAGGGAGTTTGTTGAGAGTTTGTTATGGAGAGAGAAGGGAGGTTGTTAGGGTTCTTTGTGAGAGAGAAAGAGGGATGACGTTTTGTGAGGGGGAAAAGGGAGAAAGGGGACGTTTGAGAGGAGGTTGAAATAATGATATATGTGTCTTAACTATATTGATAGAAAGACACAATTTAATTATCTTAACTGTATTGACAGAGAGATAAGAACGGATAGAACTAGGTTTCCAACTTGAATCCACAAGAAGGACAACCTAGGGCTAACTTGATCTAGACCGCAATCTAGGATCAAACTCTTCCTAACCACTTGGGTGTCATGCCAAGATACAATAGAAGAAAGGGGGTGAGGTTTATCCAAACACTCGAGAGAAAGCTAAAAGCTTAATTGATTTCATAATTCAAGGTTGATTTGATTGCCTTTGAGAGGCTACAATCCTATTTAAACTAGGAGAGTCCTATATGGACTAGAACTCTTACTTGGCGTGCAAGCCAAGTTATTCTACCCTAGGAGACTCAATCTTGGCGTGCAATCCAAGATCAACTCCTCTATCTAGACGCCAACTACTCCTACTATCCCTTGGATTAGAATCCTTATCCTAGGGTGAGTTTGTTACAACAAAGCTTATCCTAGTTGTTATTGGCTTCCTAATCCAATTTGGATTAGTTACAAAATAGCCAACATTATCTAGGAAATCAAAAGTGACGCCTAACTAACTAATACCACACGTGATATTAATCCTAGGATGATCAAGTTTATAATTCACTTGTCATCTTGCATTTATTCCAAAAATAAAAACACACCAAAACTATTAAGAGCTATAATTAAATAAATTACATCCAAAAATCAAGATAATAAAATTTGGCTTGAATTCTTGACTTGGACGTGTGGTTCTTGGACTTGGCGTGATGCTTGGCCCAACTCTAGGATGTTTGGACATCCTCTTAGAATAAGCTGCACACCAGATGAGTAGGCCTTTGGACTTCCACGTTGTACCATTCTTCTATGGCCCGTTCCACTTCTTTGTAAATGAATTGGATCTCTTGGTTTGGACTTGAAGTGGACTGATTTCCATCAAAAAGATAATTCAAGAATTGTTATGTGAGGCGCCCAATCAGTTGAAGCTGCGTCGAATTTTAATAAGGTCATGATTGAAGTATTGGGAGAAGAGACCCACTATCCGCTCTCCCACAAAAGCTCATCTGTCTAGCCAGGCTGACGTTGGGTATCAAGGATGGTTAATTGCAGATATGGAATCTCGTCGAGCCGAGGACGCGGTGAAGGAGCAAGCTGCTTGTCAGTAAAAGAGAGATTGGGTCCCCGAGTAACTACAAAAGACCGTCTCGGGCCGAAGTCCTTAGTGAAAGACAGGCTTGGACCTAGAATCGAAGTGCGAAAATCAAGAGAAATGGCTAAGAGAGGAGACCGTCCCAAGGACACAGATGGGAGACCACGCAGGCGAAGAGATAGTGAGACTATTACTGAGACATTTGGTGATGCAAGGAAGGTGAAAGAAGATTAGAAGGAGAAGCGAAGGGAAGAAGAGAAGTTGATAGCCATTAAATAATTTTAAATTTAGCCAAATTGTAGAATAACAAGCGATATACTTGTACTGTTCCCTTTGAAAGATGATATAAAAGTCGTTATTTTCAATACGTTGAACTCTTATTCATACATTTGTGTTCATGAGGAGCATCCAAATTTAAAACCAAGTGTCTCTATTTCAGTTGCTTGGCTTTATTTAGCATAATATCGTTTGAGCTGATCTAGATTAGAAGGTTGAACCATCTCTACTCCATCTGTTTTCATTAGTCTAGCTACCCCACCAACCTAGATGTCCTTAATAACATAAGATCCCTTCTAATTAGGAGCAAATTTCCCGCTTGGGTCCTGTATAGGTGCCCTCATTTCCTTAAGCACCAAATTGCCTACCTAAAGCGCGAGGTCTTTAACCATTTTATTGAAGGCGCGGGAGATCCTAATTTAACATAGTTTTACGTTTTGAAGTGCTCTTAGACATCTTTCATCCATCAAGATGAGTTCTTCGAACCGGGCTCGTGCCCATTTCGCCTCCGGGAGTTGACTTTCGGCTACTATCTGTAAAGAAGGGACTGCTGGTTCAACCGGGAGGACTGCTTTCATCCCACGAACCAGCGAATAAGGGGCTACACTCGTTGTAGTCCTCATAGCTGTCTGGTACCCCCATAATGTAAATGGTAGTTCATCTGGCAATCCTCGTAAGTAATGGCCATCTTCTTAATGATCCATCCCACTGTTTTGTTTGTTGCTTCTACAGCGCCATTGGCCTAAGATCGTTAAGGCGAGGAACAATGATGTCGAATGCAATACTTAGCAAGTAACATTTCTACTTCCTTCTGAAAGTGGCTACCGTTATCGCTGATAACCTCGTGGGGTACCCCATATCTGCAGATGATATGCAGGAGAATAAATTTTGCCATATGTTTGGACGTGATTTTAGCATAGGATGCCGCCTCTACCCATTTGGTTAAGTAATATATAGTGACCAATATGAACTCATGACCTCCCATTCTTGTAGGGTGGATTTTGCCAATGATATCAATACCCCAAACTAAAAATGGCCATGCTGAAGTACGGATAGTTAGGTATGACGAAGGTTAATGCTGTAGATTGGCCTATTCATGGCATTTGTGACATTTCTGGACGAACTCTGAGCAGTTGGCTTCCATAGTTGTCAAGTAATAACCGGCTCGCTGAATTTTCTTAGCCAATATTCTCCCCTTCTTATGTGGCCGCACTCCCCTCCATGTACGGTAGTCATAACCTCTTATGAACCTTTGACATCTATGCACAATAAGTTAACGCCAGTATCCGTCTTCTTATACAACCAATCGTGGATCAAGTAGTATTGTGTTGTTATGGATCTTATCCCTCGTTGCCCTCGGGTATCCAACTCGGTCAGATATTCCCCTAAATATCATAGAACCATGCTTCGGAATCGACTTCTTGTACATTGGTAGCGCAAACATATGCTTCATCTGATGTCGCTCTACCATTATGGGCATTTGGAGTTTATGCCTTTAGGGATAGATATCATTGAGGATAGTTTAGCCAAGGCGTCAGCCAGCTCGTTATTATCCCTTAACAAATACTGAAAGTCGATAGGCGCGAATTGCTCAGCATAAGCTTTTGCTGGTAGGCCATGAGGTATTTATTCCTAACTTTCGATGCATTTTTGGCCTGATTGATGATGAGGCTTGAATCTCCGAAAACCTTAAGATGTCTAACCCCAACAGACAAAGTAGCATGTTGTCCTGTGATATATGCCTCACATTATGCGGTGTTATTGGTGGCATTGAAATCTAGCTTGACAGATATTAGATTGTGCGCTCCTTCTTGTGAGATTAGTATATCTCCTACTCCATATCCCATTTGGTTAGATGCTCCATCGAAATTCATTTCCCAGGTGACTTCATCAGTGAAGAAAAAATCTTCATCTGGGAACTCCAAGTTAGTGCTTGGAGGTTACTATGATGGTGATGCAACAAGGAAGTCTGATATGACCCTACCTTTGATAGATTTATGGGGTAAGTATTTGAGACTGAACTCAGAGAGCATTACTATCCACCGGGCAATGCGATTATTGATAGTGGGTTGTTTCATGATAAATTTGAAGGGATTGTTTTCGGCCACCACGTATACCGTGAGGGGAAACATGTAGTGCCTCAACTTCTTAGTGGCCCAAACCAGGGCAAGTGCCATTTTTTCTATGTTAGCATATCGAATTTCATATTCCAGGAACTTCTTGCTCAATTAGTAGATGGCACTCTCCGGTCTTTTTACCTTTTGTGCCAACATAGCCCCCATTATGGAGTCTGTTACTGTAATTTAGAGGAGGAGAGGATAATTTGGTACTAGAGGCACAAGAACTGGGGATGTTGTAGGTATTCCTTGATCTTGTCAAAGGCCACCTAGCATTAGCTATCCATTCTATCTTGCTCCCTGTTCTCAGTTTCTTAAATAGAGGCTCACAAGTCATGGTAAGCTTGAGGAAGAACCTACCGATGTATTGTACTCGCCCTAGGAAACCTCGTATTTCCTTCTCCGCCCTGATGATTTCGGTTCTTGGATCGCTTTTATCTTGGAAGGATCCACTTCTATCCCTCGTTTCTTGACTACATAGCCCAAAAGCTTTCATGAGGTAACTCCAAAGGTACATTTTGTGGGGCTAAGCCGCATTTTGTATTTGCGGAGTCGAAGGAAGAAATTTCAAACATTTACAATGTTATCCTCTCTTGTCTCGGATTATCAATCATGTCATGCACATAAACCTCCACCTCTTTATGCATCATATCATGGAGCAAAATGTTAACAGTCCTTTGGTACGTTGCGCCTTCATTTTTTAGATCAAATGGCATAACCACATAGCAATATGTTCCCCAAGGGTTGGTAAACGACGTTTTCTCCATATCTTCCTTAACCATTTTTATCTGATTATAGCCAGCATATCCATCCTTGAAGGATAAAAGCTCATGTCCGCAAGTATTATCACCAATACGTTGATGTGAGGTAGTGGGAAACTATCCTTAGGACTTGCTTTGTTCAAATCTCTAAAGTCTACACACAAGCGCACCTTCCCATCTTTCTTAGGTGCTCGGACAATGTTGTCTGTCCACTTCGGGTGTTGCACTGCTTTGATGAACTTAGCATTGAGCTGTTTCATCACCTCTTTGATGTATTTCAGCTCACGCCTGAAATAAATCAGACTAGCCTAGGTCTCACTTTTGGGGACCCTAGGTTCATAGAAGGAGATGGAGGCTCACATAGCCTTAGGCTCGCCTTTGGAGATCCAAGATTCATGGAGAATGATGGAAATCCATCCATATTCTTCTCATCAAGCCCAACTAAAGAGGCCCAACGTCACTTCCTCTCTAATGATGGAAAGCCAGCCACGCCAAGCCCAGCAAAGAAAGACCAATTCAACTACAAACGGGGTATAGAGGAAGGATCTATTGTGGAGGTCCAAAGGCCCATCCATATGGTGTGTCTAACATTCCAAGAGGACGTCTAAGCGTCCTAGAGGAGGTCCAAGTCCACGTCAAAGGCCGAAGTACAAAGCCCAAGCTGAACTTCACAGTTTTGACCATTTCAAGGTGAACTTCACATTTCTGACCATTTCAAAATGAATTTCACATTTCTAACCATTTCAAGATGAAGTTCACAGTTTTGGCCTTTTAGATTTAAAGTTCACAGTTTTGGCCTTTTGATGTATTACTCTACATTTCTAGGGTTTTATTTACATTTCCAGTTGAATGAGGTGCCAAGTAATATATATAAACTTGGACACCAAGTCTTAGGAGTCTAGAATGTTCTAGAAGGTGTGTGATGTTGTTCGGTCTCATTTCGAGTCGAATTGATACCGTTAATCAAGAGTTTTTGCTTGTTTTAGACCCCTAATTATTAGTAAGTTATGATGATTTTGTGTTTTGTAGGTTAAATCAAAGAAAAGAGGGAAAAGAAGGCCTAAAAACTCCAAAAGCCCATCAACCAAGTGTGTTGCGCCTAGACTCTCGACCCAATTACCGGAAATAAAGAGGCGGCGTCTAGGTTTAGGGTTTCGATATATTTTATTACTTTTTCCTTCTTAAGTTTTATTATATATATTAGGATTTTTATTAGCTTAGGGAGATAGGTAGTTAGTTTTTAGAGTTAGTTTTAGTTTTTCTTTAGTTTAGGTTAGTTTTAGTTAAGCTTTCTTTAGTTTTTCTCTCAATTCCGCAATTGTAAGCACATTCTCTTTCAAGATTAATTCAAAGTTCTTGTTCTCTTTTGCTTTCTTATATTTTCAATTTCATTAGAATTAGTTCCACCAAAAATCCAATTTTTAGTGAAGAGGAGGATTAAAGTTCCTCGAATTCTCCCTTCAGGTGAGGATTCGATCAGTCTTAGTAATCCAAATCACGCCTTTCTTGTTTGTTCGGGAGAAAGATTGATGATTCAAGATTCAAAATTCAAGATTCAAGATTAGAGTAAAGATCAAACCTTCATGTTAATGTTTTCTGTTTTCAATTCAGTAATTAGTTTGGTTTTTTACTTTCATAGTTTTTAATTGCTTTCTTGAATATGTTCTTGATTTCTTGTTTAGTTTCTTGATTCTTGTTCTAGTAATTAGGTTTGCTTTCAATTTCTTATTTTCTTGTTTAGTTTCTTTAGTTAGGTTTTGATTTCTTGTTCTTGTTTTCAATTCTTAATTAGTTTAGTTTAAATTATTTACTGCTTCCTACAATTTGAATCCCTTACCAAACCAATTTCCTGAAAACCTAACACACCATCCCTGTGGATTCGACAACCCTACTTAGGAAACCCAAATTACCACAACCGAGCAATGGCGCCATTGCCGGGGATGGCGTTATTTGGTAGATTAGGTTATTGGTTTGTGTGTAAATAGTTTATTACTTTTAGATTAATCCAAGAAAAATATAGTTACAAAAAAAATAAATAAATTGAACATCGAAAAAAAATAAATAAATAAAAAAAAGACTTATGGCTAGTCCTCGATTTCCCCAATTTGAACATGAAGTATTTTGAAAATATTTTGCTAGATTACATGATTACCGTGCTCAATGTGAATTGTATGGTATCTTTTATGATACATTGGATATGTTGGGAATTGTTTATGAGGGTATAAATTATGAAACTCGATAACAAATACCTACTCTACCTACCATAACTCTCACTATTACTAAGGCCCTGTTCTTTGGTTATGTATGATATAACTCTCCCAACTTATCCTAATTTATCATATTATCGAAACTTATCCAAACTAAGACAATTCTCAAAAAAACATCATAATTTATCCTAACTTATCCATCAAAGTTGACAATAACATAACCAAAGACATTTTCAATTTTTACCAAGCCACCCACCGCATAAAAAGTAGACACCATACAATACTTTATCGCAACTTCTATATTTTTTTTGTCTCACTTTTTTCTCTCCTATTAATTTTGTTGTTCATGCTTCTATCATATTAGTAATTTTTACCACAAATTTACCTCAACCTACCATAGTTATAATAATGACATACCACATTTTTCACAATTCACCATGCCATATCATTTATGCAATTTGTCATTGTAGAAAAGAACACGGACTTAATCCTCAACATATACATGTTTTACCGCAGTAAAGAAAAATAAATTGAAGATCCTACACAAATGCGAGGGTTCAGAAGTGCAGAATTGATGGCAATTGGCTAGCAACTCGACGAAAACTTCAATTATAATGACTTGGCTTTTGTTTACTTTAATTTTTAATTGTATAATTTACAAACAATGAAATTTCCGAGGTATCTTCTTCAAATCATATCAGACTGAGTACTCCTGCCATCGTCATCATTAAGATGATGATGATGATGATGATGATGATCCCATCTGTTTAGTGTGTCCAAAGAAGCCGTAAAAACAAGTGATGTGTCACTCTGTGAATCGTCAATTAGCACAGTGTACCAATCAATCAGTGATGGGAAATGCCTGCCAGGAAGAAAAGGGGCCAAACTGAACACTCTGAATAATTTTTATATCAGACGGCGTCGTCTGGACAGTAAATCCGGTGGTTGGATTCACTGTGGAGAAAAGAAACACTCATTGACAACTGTTCTGGTCCCGCGTGCTGACAGAAAAACAACAAAAAGTCAAAATAACTCATTATTCTGCATAATCCAAACTAGGGAAGATGTGAGTCATGTGACAGTATTTTTCCAGTTACTCTGCTCTTGTTTTATTTATTAATTTATGTCTTTCCTAAGATAAAATAGTACTCCATCCACATAAGTAAATAAGTAAATAAGTATAACAGCGCCCCCCATAATTTTGTTTGATACAAGTTACGTCGCATTTGTTCTAAGATCATCTGGGCGGGTTTGAGACTGAAATAACGCTGGTGTGGTGTGGGTGAAGACGAGAAAGACAGTGCAACGGCGATGACGAGTGTCGGTGGTAAGAAAAACTCGAACTCGTGCTCGCCGCGCGAGGATGAGGACGAGATTCTCGACATATTTTTTCATTTTTTTAATTTTTGTTATAGTGTATTTAAACAATTAAATATGGGGCCTACACATTTTTTTACTTATTTTAATCAAACTCACACTCATTATTGAAATAACTCATGTTCACCATTGCGAGTGCTCTAACGAATGTCGCCCTGAAGATGGTGATTAAAAGTTATTTATATCCAACAATATAAGAAATTTAGTCGGATTAATTTATTGTTTTTGATATAAATTTATCTAATGTACATCTTTTAAAAATGCAATTATCCTACTTCTCAATTTATTGTTGAAAAAAACGAAGAAGAGCAGTCTTATCACACAAGATGGGGGATCACTTGGGTGATAGGAGTCGAGGGTGAACTCGTCTCCCTTTAAGATTTATTCACTGTACCGCGAATAGACTTAAGAGTAAAACCTAACCTCTTGTAAACAAAGTTACAAGATCTCTCAAGGACTCTCAAGAATATTGATACAGGTCAACACCTTAAGAGTGTGTTGAAGCTCTCTAAAATTGAATAGAAGAAGGTTGAGAGGTGTGGATGAATGAAGGATTCATTCTCCTTTTATAGTGATGCATGGAGAAATCAAGCCATTCAACCTTGCCATAACATGAGGCATGATCCATGGGATATGTTTTTGAATAATTAAGGATATATCTTGACTGAATTCTCAGTAAATAATCATCCCAATCAATGATAAAATCATATTATTCCTGAGGCTTAAATCAAGGGATTTCGAATCAATAGAAATCTGACTGGGCATCACCACGGACAGTGGTGACCTGACCACGAATCGTGGTGATCATTGCCCCAGTGCAGGATTTTTGTGCTCTCTGGAAGCCAACACGTTCCATGTCAAACTAGACACAGTCTGTGTTGGTCCTGAATCCCTTGATAAGTTGGTTTTTGACCTTCTCGATCAATCCCAAGCTTAAACCTTATTCTCTTATGCCTTTTAACTCTTGAAATACTCCAACAATCCCCCGCCATTTCAAGAGTTCCATTTGAAATCGCCCGGGACCCTTCACTTGGCTAAAATTACCCCGCCATACACGACACCTTCTAGCGAACTTAAACACCCGAGAAATCAAGGAGTTAGTATGCGTCATGAAAGTGTATCTCGACTTGAACTTTCACTTAGTGTACATAATTTGTTTGGTTGTTTCCCGGGAAAGACTTTCCCAGGAAAAACTTTCATGGGAAAGACTTTCCCTAAGCCCCCTCGGGAAACTTTTTACTGGGTTTGTGAGGGAAATTATGGGTCTCACATCAAAACTTTCCTGGGAAAGTTTCTCAACCAAACATGGGTAAATTTTTCAACTTGGAAAAGTTGAGAAACTTTCCCGGGAAAGTTTCTCAACCTAACGCCCCCTAAAATTAGTCTGAAGGTCAAAGTAGACAAAGCTTTATACTTTACACCCTTATTTTACTAATTGGATACATATCACACATACAACTCAAAACTTTGCTTAAAATAATGACACTATTTCAAACCGGCCATTTGTCCATTACCCTCTGCAATGACAATCAAGCCCAGTTCTAGGCTATCCAAAGCGGCCCATTTCACGTCCTCGCATTGGCAGACTTTTACATTCCCGTAAATGGAGCTCCCTATCTTAAAGATTACAAAGTCTATTAATGAGTCATAGACTCAAGCCTCCTTATCATTACGGTCCTTGAGCATCACCTTGTCCTTGGGATGAATAACTTAACTATCGATGCTCCAATTGTCTTTCAAAGTCGTCGACCATTGAACTCAAGACTTGACCATTGTGGTCAAGTGTGAGTTGGAGCCCCATTGATGACAATTCTATGAGTGGGCTCAACTCCCATCCCCCTTCATGAGTTTACCACCAAGTCCTTGGCCAATCCCTTTGTGAAAGGGTCGGC
This sequence comes from Portulaca oleracea, assembly GCA_029582165.1. NCBI lineage: Eukaryota > Viridiplantae > Streptophyta > Magnoliopsida > Caryophyllales > Portulacaceae > Portulaca > Portulaca oleracea. Next base: position 3,132,408 of record CM055878.1, on the reverse strand, counting down.
TAGGTTCTCACTTGTCTTGACGTGGTTTACTGCCACAATTCCACTCTTGATGTGTTGATGAACATAAGCGTGTCATAACCTAATATGCCTTGACTTGCCATTAAAAACACGATTATAAACACATGCAATTGTGGCATTGTTGTCACAATGTTATTGGAGGTGTGGGTTTCCCCCATAGAGGAATCCCCAATAACAAATCCCGTAGCCATTTCGCCTCTTTACAAGCAGCGGCCAACACTACAAATACGGAAGCCATGATGGAATCTGAGATGCATGCTTGTTTCTTAGAACCCCATGAAACAACACATCCACCAATTAGGAACACCCAACTGGATATTGAGGTGTAATCCTCATTATCACTTATCCAACTTGCATCCGAGTATGCTTCTAAAATCGAAGGCTCTCCCTTGAAATGCAAGCTATTGTGTTGAGTCCATTTGAGGTATCCCAAAACCCTTCTTATGGCCTTCCAATGATCCTTACTTGGGTTGCTAGTATATCTACTAAGAATTCCCACCGCAAATGCTATATCTGGCCTAGTACAAGTCATAGCATACATTAAGCTTCCTATGACTTTGGCATACTCCATATGGGCAATTGGCCTACCGCCATTTTTACTTAACTTAATGCTTGAGTCAAATGGGGTAGTTGCCACAAAGGAGTCCTTGTGAAACTTTTCTAACACCTTTTCACATAGTGGGCTTGTGTTAGACTTATTCCATCATTATTTCTAATGATCTTGATACCAAATATCATATCAGCCTCTCCCAAGTCCTTCATAAAGAACTTGGCGGATATAAAAATTTTTAGTTTTCTCAACTTGTTCCATGTCGGTCCCAAAGATCAACATGTCATCAACATATAGGCATATGATCACACCCTTTCCATTCTCAAACTTGGAATAGACACACTTATCCGACTCATTGATCTTAAAACCAAATCCAAGCACTACTTCATAAAATTTATGATGCCATTGCTTAGGTGCTTGCTTTAGACCATAAAAAGACTTAATGGGTTTACATACTTTATTCTCATGAACTTTTTCAACAAGCCCCTCAGGTTGTTCCATATACACCTGCTCTTCTAGTTCTCCATTTAGGAATGTCGTCTTGACATCCATTTGATGGATGACTAGCTTATGGATCGAGGATAGATCTATAAGTACTCTTATAGTTGCAATCCTAGCCACTGGTACATAAGAATCAAAGTAGTCGATACCATACCTTTGTGTAAAGTCCCTTACAACTAACCGGGCTTTAAACCTTTCTATGGTACCATCTACTTTCTTTTTACGTTTAAAGATCCATTTTAATGTAATCGGTTTACATCTGGGTAGTAAATCAACTAAGACCCAAACATTATTTTCTATAATGGAGTCTATCTCATCTTGTACCGCTTCCTTCCAAAAGGAAGCATTTTGTGACTCTATGGCCTCTTTGAAAGTTTTAGGATCCTCATCTACATTGTAAATATAGGGAGTCTTATACTCGATAGAATTCTTATTTCCCTCTACTAGATAGAAGAAGAAATCCGAGCCAAAGGACTTGGATTTTTTTTCCCTCTTACTCCTCCTTATTTCCTCAACTTCATGTTGATTAATTATCTTGAGTATCCTCCTTTGGAACCATGTCATGAATGACATCCTTGGGTCTAGGAATTGAAGAAAACCAAGTATCATCAAAGATTGCATCTATTGGCTCTATTACGGTATCACCGTTATATAGTCATTTGTTTCAATAACCAAACTTATAGGCTTTTCTTTCGAAGGCATAGCCTATGAAGGTGCACTCAATTGCTCTTTCACCTAACTTTCTTTTCTTAGGTTCCGGGACCCTTACAATGCCCGACACCCCTAAATTCTAAGATGTTTTAGATTTGGCTTTCTTTTGTTCCAAAGTTCATATGGGGTCTTAGGGTTCCTTTTGATACATGACATTAACCATTTAATACATAACAAGCCATTAATAAGGCTTCACCTCAAAAACATTTATTTAAACTGGAGTAAGATGACATGACATTAACCATTTCTTTTAGGGTCCTATTTTTCCTTTCGGCCACACCATTTTGTTGAGGTGTATAAGGTGTCGTTGTCTCATGTACCACACCACAACCTTGGAAATAATTAGGGTCATAATATTCTCCACCCCAATCCGATCTTAATCTTTTAATTAAGGTCTCTCAATGTAACTCACTTTTAGCTTTATATATCTTGAATTTCTATAAAGTCTCGTCTTTTGAATGCAAAAGAAACATTTGGAAATACTTAGAAAAATCATAAATAAAAGTCACATAGTATCTTTTACCTCCTATAGAAGGAGTGCAATGCAAATCTCCTAAATCACTATGAATTAATTCAAGCAATTTAGAATCTCGCGTGATACTTGGAAAGGAACTTTTAGTGATCTTTGTTAACATGCAAGTTCTACACTTCTCTACCTTTTCATCCAAAGTCGGAATTAAGTCAAGATTAGACATGTACTTTAATTAGCTTATTACAGTTAACATGTCCAAGTCTTAGATGCCATAGAGAAGAATTTAAACAAGAACCAAGCACGTAAACGGAAACATTCATTTTATTGCCACTTGAAGCATTCAACTTAAACATATCTCCACATGCATAACCTTTCCCCACAAAGGTCCCTCCCTTAGATAGAATATATATAATTATCCCCTTCATACACTTGTTTGAAACCATGCTTACTTAGAAGGAAACCCGAAACAAGATTCTTACAAATTTCAGGTGCCAAATACACATCATTCAAAAGAAGTGTTTTTCCGGAAGAAAATACAAATTCAACTTGCCCTATCCTTGCGACCTTAACCGGGGAGTTATTGCCCATGAAGAGCTTCCTCCCCTCTTCGGCGGGTTGGATAGACTTGAATAGAAAACGTTCGATGCACACATGCCTTGCTGCACCCGAATCAACACACCACACATCATCGCTAGACACAGACATTGATTTGGTCCTTTATCATGGCTATGAAGGGCCATCAAACTCCTTATTACCATCATGATTCTTAGTGTTGTTTGTGAACCCGTGCTTTTTCTTCCAAACCAGACATTCCCTCTTAGGGTGTCTCGGCTTGCCGCATTCCCAACAAACCATTTTTGGTTTCTTGTTGCTCTTGTTCTCATACTTGTTCTTATTCTTGTTCTTTGTTCCCTTTGAGTTATCATGAACCACATGAACCTTGGAGGAATTCTCCTTGGTGTCATCCTACATTCTTAATTCCTCCTCAGTTCGGAGATGGTTAGCCAAACCCTCAAGAGTAACAAGTTCTTTAGAATGCATCAAAGTCCTTTTGGTTTCTTTCCATGAAGGTGGGAGTTTGCCTATTATTGAAGATACAATACAGGCCTCATTTATGTGGATCTTGTGTTGATTAAAGTTGTTTAGTATATGTTGAAACTCATGAAATTGATCAAGAACTTTTCTACCTTCAACCATTTTTAAATTGTTAAATTGGATAACAAGAAAATTCTTACTTATGGCGTCCTCCGACATATACTTAGCTTCGAGCATCTCCTGAAGCTCTTTGGCGGACACGATGTTTTGGTAAACATCGAAGAGAGAATCCGTCATCCTGTTGAGAATGTGACCAACACAAATGTAATTGTCATTATCCATCAAGAGCCAACGCTTCGTTTGCTCCGCCGTCTCGTCTTCACCCTCCACCGAAACATCTTGAGTGAGCATGTACACCACTTTGAGAGTGGTGAGTATGAAATGAATCTTCTTTTGCCACCTCCGGAAATCGATCCCCTCGAACTTGTCCAACTTTTGGAAGTTGTTCGTCATATCTTTCAAGAAGTGAGACATGGTGGATAAGTCTTAAGATTGTTGAAAAAGATGGGGTAGAGCGGTCTTATCACAAGATGGGAGATCACTTGGGTGATTAGGAGTCGAGGGTGAACCCCTCTCCTCTTAAGACTTACAAGTTTTGATTTGCACGCATTGCGTGCATCTGCTGTTAAATTTATTTTGCGTGTATGAGTTTCATAAACAATATTCTTAATATAGTTCAACCCCGGGCTAAGATGAATATCGGCTAACTCGTTCGATTAACATTACCTTTCTTGCAGTTTTTCTTTTTTCATTTAAAAAAAATGAAGCAATCTTGCGAATGAGGGGAAGGTCGCATACATCTGGATCCTTTCAAACCCTGCATCAGCGAGACTATATTGAGGACCTTGTTGTTTTTGTTGTTGTTGTTGTTGTTGTTGTTATACATAAATTAAAAAATAGACAAAAATCAATCCTTTGATGAAAATTGAATGCTTTACATAAAAAAAAAACGGTTGACAATTGACACTATTGATTTTGCTTAGAAATAAAAATCCTCAATAATAATTCGACTTTGACTCATGATGGATGTTGGCAAGTCACTACAGTTAAAATTATCTTCTTTTCAGTTGTTTATCAAAATAAGTTAAATAAGTTCAAGATAAATTTGTAAAACAACTCTTTCAAATGAATTCAAATAAGATCCAACAACTAAGTTCAAGTTAGTTCAATATAATAAGTTCAAAATATGTTTAGATAAGTTCAACTTGTAATAAACTCCGTCAAAATAAGTAGGAACGAACATATTCAAAATAAAAATACAGTAAGGCGGGAGCAATATTATTCATTGTTGTTTGTTTACTCTCAGTATGAATAATTATGAATTATAGATATTATTTTCCTCATGATATGTTTTTTTTTACTTTTATATGATTTTAATTCTTATGGGGCAAATATTATCGAATACCTTAATGAATCATTACGTTTCAATTATTTATTTGTGTCATTGAATTTATTGATTGTTAAGAGAATGCAATTATGCAACTTATAATAAAAATATGATAAAGCAAATATTTCTTAGTTAATCAAGAATATCTCCTTATAATACAACATAATACATAAGAAATTTTTCTAAAACTAAATGAAAGAACAAAAAGATTATCGGTAATACTCTAACTCTAATATGTAACGATAATCTTTAAATCCAATAAAAATATATAAATTGTATCATGTACATACTTTTTAAATAATTTTGACTTCAAATATATTTGTATAATAAGACCCTGTTCTTTTATACGGTTGGCTGGCTGCGGTGCTATAACACACCGTACTTTGCCAGAACCCAACACAACATACCAATCCACCACAATTTAACACAACCCATACCACAATCAATTTTTTCATATTTACCAATACAATTTACGTTTATAAAAAATAAAACTCACCATAACTTACCAATAACCCACTACAATTCCACCACACCCGCCTCAATTCCATCATAATGCAACCAGCCGTATAAAAGAACATGGCCTTAAATAAGTTTCTGACATCTTTGTCTTTGTCTCCGTCTCTCTATGATACACACACATACATAATTTAATTTAAGAACAATCAACATATTAGGTAGATTTTATGATATTTTTTCATTTTCCGTAAATGATAGAAAAACTTATATATGTATGATTTAATTTATTTAACACCAGTCAACATATTAGGTAGATTTTATGATTTTTCTTATTTTCATAAAATAATATAAAGTAAACGACGACGGCTCCATTGTGAAAGATGGAAATAGAGAATATCTGTGAAAAAAATACTAACTAAAACTATGGTGGTTTAGTTGTATAGAAATTTGAGGATTTTCCTTTATATTAGAGGTTCAAATCTTAGTGGTAACAATTTCTTTGATAACTATTTTGGTGCAAATAAAAAATATTGTAATTACTATTCTATCCTTAATATTTATCAATCAATGGCGAGAGGTAAAATGGGTAAAGTGAAATTTGCGTACCATAAACCCCTTTGACTTTATATATTACATAGATTCACTGTACCGCGAATAGACTTAAGGGTAAAACCTAACCTCTTGTAAGCAAAGTTACAAGATCTCTCAAGAACTCTCTAGAATATTGCTGCAGTTCAACACCTTAAGAGTGTGTTGAAGCTCTCTAGAATAGAATTGAAGAAGATTGAAAGGTGTGAATGAATGAAGGATTCATCCTCCTTTTGTAGTGATGCATGGATCAATCAAGCTATTTAACCTTACCATAACAAGAGGCATGATCCATGGGATATGTTTTTGAATCATTAAGGATATATCTTGACTGAATTCTCAGTCAATAATCATCCCAATTGTTGGGGAGATCCAAGGGGTGAGCCCACTTCAACCAAGGCTCATGGTACACAAGTTAAGTGAGGTTCCATCTTAAAACCAATTAGTGTTAAGAGGAGTAGCCCACTTGACTTATATACCATGTGCTTTCTCTTTACTTTTTCAATGTGGGACATTTACTCATGGGTGAATCCCAACACCAATCAATGATCAAATCATATTAATCTCGAGGCTTAAATCAAGAGATTTCGAATAGAAATCTAACCGGGCTTCACCACGGACTATGTTGGAACAACACGGTCCGTGTTGCCCCAATGCAGGATTTCTGTGCTCCATGGAAGCCAACACGGTCCGTGTCAAAGTCAAATGAGACACTATCTGTGTTGGTCCTGAATTCCTTGTTAAGTTGGCTTTTGACCTTCCCGGTCAATCCCAAGCTTAAAGCTTATTCCCTTATACTTCTTAACTCTTGAAATACTCCAACATTTGAATCATTTTCTCCATTATATTCTCCAAACATCCCATTCTTGTTATTATAAACAAAAAAGATAGTGTTACAACCTATGGGAAAATATCTAAAAGCTAGCGCTATTAAGGTTCCGTTCTTTTATGCGGTTGGATCGTTTGCGGTTCCACACCGCACCGCAAATTTCCATTTTCCATCACAACTCAATATAACTTTTCATTTTCCTTTTTATTAAAAATGAACTTTTTAAACAAAAAATCAAAACTTTCACTTTATTTCCATCTACTATTATTTTCAAATTAAAATATATCAACTCACCTTCCATTATTTCCACCACAACTTTCCATATTCCACCACACCGCAACCAACCTCACTGTAAAAAAGAACGGGGCCTAAGGTAAAATTCATTTTCTACGCTTAGCGATTATGAAATTCTACTTGTATAGCCATTGCAAGGAGTCGAATAGAACAAGATGGTGATTTGTGAAAATAAAAATTTTACTTATCTTTTTTTTTTAACAAACATTCCTCCTCTATTATAAAAAAAAAAATTCCTCTCATTATCAAAGTGAGAACTTTAAAATTAAATTTTAAAATATAGTGTTATGCTCGACTTCCTCCTAGTAAATTATGATTGCATTTTACAAGTCCACAGACATTCATGATTGTTGGAGCAAAGTAGGCAATAAGAGGGTTGCCATGGGGAAAAATTTCGATTCAAATTGATAAATCTATCTTTTTTTTTGTTAACTAGTATAAATAAAAGATTATGGGTGTAGGAGGCAAAATTTTTTCAACAAATAGAAAAATTATACGTGCAAAATAAATTAAATTTATTTGGCCAATTATTATGTGTAATGTATTAGATTAATTACGACGGTCCATTTAATTAAATTTTAAATGAAAATGTATCATGGCCAATGACGTGGAGACACATGTCAATTATGATGCAGAAAATATTAATATTTCTTTATTGTAAAAAAAATAAAGGAATAACTAATTAATTTGGGCCCAAGCCCAAAGACCGACTCAAACCCTAGACCTCTAAAACTGATAAAAAGGGGTCATCTCCCTCATTTTTAAGACACTCTGCAATCTACAACCGGAGATTCGGCATTCAGCATCCAGAGGCTCCAGGAGATCAAACTGCCAGCGACCTCCAGCTACCAAGCGCTAATGATCGAGGTCTGCAGAAGTTTAAGATCGAGTATCCAAGTCTTTAGCACGTCTTGATCAAGAAAAACAACAGAGTTCTTCGGCAAGACATGCAAAGCCTTCACAAGATCGAATTACAAGCGACATCCACCTATCAAGCGCTAAGGACCAGCGCCTGCTATTTCAACAACTTCTGTTCTTCACATCAGAGACGGCAATCATCTTCTTCGTCTGGTTCATCGATCGAGACCAAGCACTCAAGCCATCGCATCCAAGAACTTGGAGAACTGTAAGCAACAGTCAACATGCAAACGATCAACCTTCGAGCAGCCTCTAGCTACCAAGTACTATAAGGAGATTAATGCTCAAGACCTTCAGCTCAAGAACTGCTACAGAGTTCTTCAGCTAGAGCTGCGCTCGAGATTGACATCAGGCGTTCGCGCCCTCGGCTCACCCAAATTTCAGGAGATCAAGCAAAGGACTACTATATTGTTTTTAATACAGATATTGTACCTGCATACATTTAAATTTTAATACAAATTAATTTGTTTCTCAATTTCCAATCTTTATTTATTTTAAACTCGAAATTCATGTTTACAATCAGGAAGTAAAATCATCATTGATTCAATTTGGAAAAGTTTACTATTAATTGAGACTCTATTTTGCCCCCTCAAAAAAAAGCTATATACTAGATAATTTATATCAAGTATATATATATATGAATTAGATTAGATTCCTTATATTAATTAGATCAGGGCGACATTCAGCAACATCGATATATATATATATATATATATATATATATATATATATATATATATATTGATTCGGTTAGGGTAACCCGTCAATTTGAACATCCCAGACCACTCTGTTTGACATCCAACTTTTATTGTTAGGTGCATCGGATTTTTTAGTTGATTCAGTTTTGTCAGTTTACGGTTTGATTTTGTCGGTTTCCATATTGAGGGTTCCGAATTTTTTAAACACCCCTACTCAGCAGAGTTATTAGCGGGAAAGTTTGCTGAGATCCTAATGCTATTCAATTAACTAACGAAATACTGAAGGCGTCAAGCATATTCAGAGCAGCATACACTGTAATTTAAGGCACGATTAGTAGTATGGGTGGTGGAATATATTTAGATAGCCCCGTATATAACTCTTGGAAGGCAATATTATTTTGGGATATTGATCTTAAAAGATGGCCCAAGAAGGGTATTGACCTTAAAAGACATCAAGGAAAAAAAGACTTAATTTATAGAAATTATGGGAATTAAAAATATGTGGAGGAAGATAATTTATTCATTTTATTTTTTTTTTACTGTTTTCATTAATTGCTCGAAATACTCATAAATTTTGATATTTGTTAAGTGTAACTATGAATATTTCTCAAGTGTGACCATGGATAGCATGCATGTGAGGGTAACCATTGATATATCCTAAGTGTAACCAGCCCGGCCCTCGCGAACCTCTTCCACAGCGCCAACTTTATTCTCTTCGCGACCAACGACACCACCACCATGAGTAACTTGTGAGGGTTGTCCGATTGGAGGGGGTCGAAGGAGAAGGAGGAAAGAGAGAAGTGTCTCACTATAGGAGAGAGAAAGAGGTTGGTGCCACAAAAATTAGTTGAGTTCATATTTGAAGGAAACCCTATCTGAACTTGAAGGCTGGAGTTCTTCGCCGTCATCAATGATGTCTTCCCTCTCATCCATCATATACCACCCTCACTAATCCTTCCGCGTCACCATCTACCTCTATTGTTGCTCTTCCTTCAACCTCAACCACAACCTCAACCTTATCGCCTCCCGATTTCGCAGCTATCATCGCCCTCTGCTATCAATGTTTATCATTAACTTTTTTTTATTGAACTTGTTAGAGAAAAGTAAGTAGTAAGGTAACAGCGGAAGCGAATAATATAATCGAAAATTGAGATGACGGATATTACGAAAAAATTTAGGAACGATAAATAAGCGATAGAAATCAAACACCAGATTTACGTGGAAAACCGAAGAACTCGGAGAAAAACACACGGACGGCGACAACCAGAAAATAATCCACTGTGAGAAAGGAGAAGTACAACCCGATCACTTTCACAAGGTGTGATGCGATCCACAAAGGAGATTACAATAACAATCTTTCAACTCTCAACTCACAATCTCTCAGGATACACTAGGGGGAAATATTGGTGAGACCCCTTTCTCTCTCAATATTTTCTCTCTCTCTAGCTCTCTGTGTTTTCCGATGTCTACCGATGTGTTTTGGTGGAGAAAATGTATCAAATATATAATAGTGGAGAGGGAAGAAACTAGGTTAAAAATAAATAACCCAAGGCCCGCTTGAAACAGAATTCCGCCGCGGATAAAAATTCCCCTGAGACGCTGGCAGCGCCTAGAGATGCTGGCAACGTCCGAAGCCCTCTTTGTCTCGTAAAGAAGCGTTGGCAGCGCTTGAATGCCGCTGGCAGCGGCAAATGGTCTGGGCAATCTGGGAAGGGCGCTGGTAGCGCCTCAGGCCCACTGGTAGCTCCTGCTTCGTTCTTCCCTCAATCAATCTCGTTCTGAACCCCACCGAGGATCCAATGGGCCACACAAACCCAACATAACTAATTTTTGTTGCACCAACCTCCGTCGCCTCTTTCTCTCTCCTCTGGTGAGACTTCTCTCCCTTCTCCTTCTCCTCCTACCCCTCCAATAAGACAACCCTCACAAGCTGCCCATGAAGGTGACGATGGTGGTGGCAGAGAGAATGAAGATGACACTATGGAAGATGCTCGCGGTGGCAGAGGTGATTATACTTTACATAGATTCATGGTTACCCTCATACACTATCATTGGTTACACTTTATAACTATTTATGGTTACACTTAACAAATATCCAAGATTACGGATAGCTAGGGCAATTAGTGAAAAAAATAATAAAAAAATTAAAACGAATAAATTAGTTGACATCCCATATTTTTGGGCCTCCACCATTTTTACAAATTAGGCCCTTATTGTCCCTATGTCTTTTAAGATCAATTGGCTTCTTGGGGTGTTCATGTTTTTAGATGCCATAAAACTCTTAATTTTTGTCATTTTTGTAATTGAACTTTTAAATTTTGTCAAGTATACTACTTAACTTCTAAAATTTTGTCAAATATGTCACACAACTTTTAAATTTTGTCAAAAATACCACATGGAGCAATATGTGAAGATTAAGTTTTTTGACATTTCATACAACTTTTAGAAACTAAATGATATATTTAATAAATTTCAAAAATTAAATGATATATTTAACAAATTTGAAAATTAAGTGAAAAAGTAACTAAAATTAATAATTTTGTAGCATTCAGACCAATTAACTCGCATCTTGGGCCATCCTTTAAGTTCAATAACCCCTTACTTTTTCCCCGTTTTAGGCCAATTGTAAGAGCATTTGCAATGGTGAGTTTTAATTCGACTCACTGCTGACGTGGCATGAAACGAGAACAAAGTGAGGTCGTGTATGACGTTTCAGTGGTGAGAATGAAACTCGTCTCGCGAGAATCTCGCTTTCAGTCGCGCGAGATGAGTTTGAAGGCGAGTTTGAAATATTAATATTTTAATCATATTTTTTCTCTCCTCCTCCATCTCTTTTTTATCAATATAACCAAATTAATTATATTCTTAAGTGGGACCTATTTACATTTTTTAATTAATATGAGTCAAACTCATTCTCACCATTGGAAAGCAAACTAAATAAAAAGTTAAATTTTGACTCTCTTGATAGGGGTCCACAGATCCCACGTCATACAATTAGTCAAACCCAAACTCACCATTGCGGGTGCACTAAAAGTTTGAAGTGCTCTGCGGCACTCATCTTTTGCCGAAGAAGATGAGGGGTTGTAGCATATAATGACTGTAAAAAGGTTTTTATCATTTAAGTTGACTAGTCAGGTTGTGGCGTGTGCTTCGCACGCGCTGATCTGACAATTATAAATATAAATTTTAATATATTAATATTGAATAAAAAATCTCTACATAATATAAAAATCAAATTAAATTATATTATATTTAATTTTCATTTAATTAAAATTAAATATAATTTTAATTTTGATTTGATGGTCAATTATTATTAATGAAAATATACAATAGAAATCAAAACTAATTAAATATAATTAATATAATTAAGTGGTATAAAATGAATATTTTGTTTGGACTTTTCATAAAATATTTCATATAAATACAACTTGTTATTTAATGACTAATGGTTTATGATACACACTAAAGCTATGTCGCAAATAAGGTAAAACATAGTTATATGGTTTAGCTTTGGACGTTTAAAAGCATGGTTAAAGGGTCCTTGTAATTAAATTACATAACATACAAACTAACTTTTGTGAATTTGAAAGGTTGCATTCCTGTATACAATGAAATTAAACAGTTATAAGTTTACGGAATATTGATCTATCATTAGAAAAAATAATGTTATTGACAATTAATATACATACATTCATATCTACGGTTCAATAATTTCTGATGTAGGAACAACAAATAATTGACTTTGCCTATTTCTATCTTCATGTACTTATATCGGCAATTTCGATATAGTATCAAAAGTTAAATTAGCAATAAAGTCATAAATGATTAGCTAAACATGTTCTTTTTGATTGGATACAGTTTAAATCGTACCGACATTAATATGATTGGCACCATATAACAAAATTTCATCTTTATAAAACACAATTAAGTTTAAAGGATTCACATATAATAATATCTATACGATTACTTAATATTTAGGTATCACAACGTAATTAGGATATCATATTAAAATTTAAAAGAGGGAATATATTAAAAGGGAGTAGATCCTATAGGAAGAAATATACAGTAGGAAGGTAGGAAGAAGCAATCTAGGGCGTACATATCTGATCTTATGGCTGGTAATAAAACCACTTTCTGCCCCATAAAACAACTAGTGGTTTTCGGAAAAAAATAAAATAAAATCAGTTAGATAGATAGATATGATTAGCTAGAAAATCATGCATGGAATTAGAGAGAGAAAGAAAGAGAGAGGGAGAGAGAGATATTGCTTTCCCTAAATTGTAGCGATTAAATTATCCAAATTTAATTCCATTATTATTAAAAACTAAAGAAAAAACAGATGTTATCAAATTTTAAGGATTATATTTCGTCCAACATAATCATTGATTGTCACACTCCATGACCACACCACTAATATCTATGACCACACTCCCATGAGTCAAAACTATATCAATGTTATCAAGTTATATTTGTGATGATACTCCCTAATATCTATGATCATACTCTACTGTATAGATATGATATATGTATTTGTGTACAAGCAATTAACTTTTGTAGGCCTTAAAAAGGTATAAGTTCCCTAATATCCATGACTACTAGTATCCATAACATAACCATGCACCATGACCACACTATCCATAGAATATGACCATAATGTGTTCAAAGTGTGGACAAATTTATATAGAGTGTAAACAAATTTATGTAGTGTGTTGGGTATATCTATTGAATATGACCATAGTGTGTTCAAAGTACGGACAAATTTATATAGAGTGTGGACAAACTTATGCAATGTATTGGGTATATCTAAGTGTAAATTTCAAAGATGTTGGGTTCAAGTGTGGACAAATTTATTCAATGTGTGGTCATGGACATTAGGGACTATGGTCTTGGATATAATGCGACAATAAAGATATAATTTGATTTAGGGAGGTGTGGTCATATATATAGGAGAGTGTGGTCCTTGATATAATTTGATAACATTGACATAACTTTGATTTGTGAGAGTGTGGTCATGGATATTAGGAAGTGTGGTCATGAAGTGTGTGAGAATCAACGATGATGTTGGAAAATCCTTACAGAATGTTGACTTCTCTTCTTTTTTTCTTTCGTTTTTTTTTATAATAGTTGAATTAAATTTGAATAACTCAATCCCTATAATTTAGGAAAGTAAATCTCTCTCTCTTTAATCCATACATGATTCTAGCAAAACTCAATTAGTTAAGTAGTCTTTCTAGAGTCCACTTCTTCCCCATACTACAAGTGAAAGGGAAAATGTAAAGACTACCATTAAAGCAGCCCAAGCAAGACTTACAATATCCATGTGAATTATGTCCCCTATCTCTATAAATATGAAGGAATTATTCCATTATTGTTCACTAATACTAATAATAGTGAAATCAATGGTACAGAGTCAAAAAAGGATTGTTTTTTCGGACTATTAATTAATTAATTAAATTTAATGAAGCAATTCAATAAATCCACATACATCTAATTCCGAAAACCAGTAACTGATTTATGGGGAAAGAAGGTGATTCTATTATCAACCATTATATTAGATTTGTACGCTTCAGATCGCTTCTTCCTACCGTATCTTTCTTCCTACAAGATCCATTCCCATATTAAAATAAGGTAGTAGTTCCGCTTCTTCGACTGATTGTTCGTATTAGATCTCAGGCTATGAGTCGATATTGAAAACTTCAAATTTGCAAATAATGGTATTTCTAACAACAACAAAGAAAAAAACAAAAGTGAAATATGTAGCTTTTGATGAGATAGGATGATAAATATGGATTGGTAATAATAATAATAATAATAATATAATAATATAATAATAATAATAATAATGATAATAGTAATGATAATAATAATAGTAGTAATAATGATAATAAGAATAATAATAATAATGAGTTAGGCTGAAATGAAAATTTAAAAAATAATTAAGGGTATTTTGGGAAATTAACGTTAGAGAGACATGATTTTGCTTAGCTCCTTTTATAAGGAGGTTAGATAAGCTAGAGTGCTAGACCAACGCTTCGTCAGTGGTTGAACTGCCAATTGATATAATCCTTCCGTCCCACAGCCGTTGTCGATTTAGCAAAAAATACAATAATCAAGAAAATAAGTTAATTAAGTACTGTATTAAATTAGTGTAATATCTTTCTCTTTTTGTGTTTAAAGAATTAATATAAAAAGTAGTCAATTAAAAAACACTGCAATGAAACTATAAAGTGACACATATTGTGGGAAAAAAAAAAAATTAATTAAAGTCACAACTATTATAGGAAAAGGAGAGTATATTTCATGATTTGCATATTGTCCAATCATGTACTCCTTCCACATTTCATATTATTTGTCTCTTGGTTGGTCTCCAATGTCATTCTTTGATGATTTCTCATTCAATATTTTATTAACTATTGCAATATTATACTTTTAGAATTATATTTTTAGTTATTGAACATGATAATAGTAATTTTATATACTAGGTCGTATATATTGAAAAATTTATGATGAAAAATTTTAAAATTTGACAATACAATTTATGTGTGTGTGTATGCATGTATGCATGCATGCTTTAAAATAAAACCACATAAGAAAAGAATTTTGAGAGATTCGGATTTTCCAAGCCAAACTCCAAACCTATGAATAAATTTTTTCAACAAAAAATAGAAAACATTTTGCTTCCATCAAGATATAAACCTAGGTGGGGAGTATGAAAGTTGAGGGTAGTTACCACTTGGCTAACACATCTATAATGTAATAAATTTCAACTTAAAAAGAAAAAATAAACAAAAATCATAAATATATGTTACAAATACTAATATACAATTAAAACAATATTCATTAGTTTTTTTATAAATAATATTCATGTTCTTTCTTCCACCAAATTTACTATCAAATAATATACCAGTACGTACTAGCAATATAAAAAATATATATTAAAATAAAAGTTAAGAGATATTAAAGTGTTAAACTCCCATAAAAAAGACTTATATGATGTAAATCAGCCCACACTAAGTTCCCCAAGCCCAAGCAAGAAGGCCCAATGGAAGCTCAAGGCTACATATAGGGTTCTTCATCAAAGGAGTTCGTCCAAGACTGGCCCAATAAAGAAGAATTGGTTCAATTACATTAAAAGGACTAAATAAGGAAGATATAAAGTATAAGTCCAAAGGCCCATTCAATGGTGTGCTTCTTGTTTCAAGAGGATGTCCAAACATCCTAAAATGAAGCTAAGCCCAAGATCACGTCCAAGGAGAGCTATCATATGTCCAAGATCGTTCAAGATTTCAAGTATTGAACTTTTGGATGTAACTTTATTAATTTTAGCTTTTAATTATTTTTGGTGTGATTTATATTATCTTTATAGTTTTAGAATAATGTAAGATTCCAAGTAAGTTATAAACTTGAGCATCAAATCATAGGAGTCTAGTAGGAGTCTAGAATGTTCTAAGGTGTTCTAGAATATTCTAGAAGGATTGTGTGTGTGTGTGTGTCACATGAGGTAGAGTAATTAGGCGCCAATTTTGATTACTAAATCCTAGATAAAGTTGGCTATCTTGTAACTAATCCATATTGGATTAGGAAGCCAATAACAATTAGGATAAGGTTGTTGTAACCAACTCCCTTTTGGATAAGGAGTCCTAATCCAAGAGGAAATTGGAATAGATAAGGCGTCTAGTACTAGGATATCTTGGCTTGCACGCCAAGTTAGAGTAATCCTAGTCTAAGTAGTAAGGCTTGCACGCCATGTAGAGAGTTCTAGTCCATATAGGACTCTATTAGTATAAATAGCTAGGCTTGTAGCCTTTCAAAGGCAACCCGTTTTGAAATATGAATACAATCAAGCTTTTAGCTTCCCCCCTTCCCCCTGAGTGTTTGGATAAACCTTGTTGGTCTCTTCTATTGTATCTTGGTTTGGCATCCAAGTGGTTAGGAAGAGCTTGATCCTAAACCTAGGTTGAAGATCAAGTTAGCCCTAGGGATTCTATCTTGTGGATTCAAGTTAGATCCCTTGATCTATCGTGTCTTTATTTTTCTGTCAATACAGTTAAGATAATCACACCTTTGTCTTTCTATCAATATAGTTAAGACAAAACCCTAGCCCCTCTTACTCCCCGCCAACGTCAACCCTCCCCTTTTCCCTCTCTCAAATTCGTCCTCCTCACCTCTCTCTCTCTCTCCATAACAAACTCTCAACAAACTCCCTCTATCCCTTCCAACAACCTTCTACTCTCCTTTTCCTCTCTCAAAGGCCTCACGCCAAAACACCCTTCTCTCTCCCATCTCTCTTACGTCACTCTCTCTTTCCCCTCATCCAAGATTCAATCTTTCATCCTCCTTCCCATTCAAGAATCAATCTTTCTTGATTCTTGAAACCACAAAAGTCCTCACGACAAAAACCTCCCATCTCACGTGAATTCCAACCCTTTTCCTCCATATTCACGTGAATCAAACCCCCTCCCTTTCTGTCTTGGTTGCAGGTGTAATTGAGTATTACAGGATCAAGAACCTTTCTTTGTCCCGTAATACATCATTATATATATTATATTGTTGTTCTATGGAATATAATGATAGATAAATAAATATTAAATTTAATATATTTTTATTTGGAAAAGATTGTTTTTAAAGTTGATTTTTTATTTACATAATAAAAACTTGTTTTAGTTTTTCTCCTCATGTTAGTTATTATAAATTAAAAACGTTATAAATAATATATGTAGATGTAAAACCCCGATAAAATCACATATTTCAAAAAATTAGTATTAAAGAAATATTATATCATATTATGATAGTACCATTTTTTTAGTATGATACTTGTAGAAACCCCCCCCCTTGATACAGGACAGAAGGACGTTCACCTTACAGCACCTCAAGGACATCTAACCCAGATGCAGCGTTTTGATGTGAAAGACAAAAAGAACAAGAAACAGGGAAGTTATTTCTAGAAACCAAGTTATCTGTCTTCATCCTTTCTCTAACCAAACTAATTCAATTGATATTATGTGAATTGTAGGAAACAATCGAGCAAGAGATTGAAAAGAAAATAAGATCTCTAACTTCGGAAATCTCTCAAAAGGAAACAAACATGGAGCAAATCTGGAAGCACGAAGAAGGAAGGAATATGGCCTTGAATCAAATCACAACGTCCCTATTCGATACAAGACAATGAGGCTATAAATTGAAGACCTGGGATTCGAAATAATGCAACGATTCCAAGGAAGAAATCGGATGTTCAAAACAAGAAGAGTGTTCTGTGTTTTGATTAAGTTTTCCTTCGAGTGAGAAATCTGTGTTTGAGTGTAATCGATTCCTTAACGGAATTAGGATTTGATTTGTACAATCTTAATCGATTCCTAGATGGGCTTGGGATCGATTTGTGTTTACACCAAAGTTGTAATTGGTGGGTGTTTTTTTCCAGTACAATTTCTGCTATACACTTCTTCTCTTTTGTAAAACCTAAGGACATTCACCTTGGGCTGTTCAAATTGGCATTCTGTTCTGCCATAATAAAGGAGGTTATTCAGTTTACATTTATTGTCCTTTATTTGAATTATGTTCTTGAGTTATCTTAATTGAATCTTAATCTGAATAGATCAAGAGCCTAACTTCCTTTACTAGCGATCATTTGTGCAGAAATTTTAATAACCCTATTCACCCCCCTCTAGGGTGCTTTCAATTGGTATCAGAGATTGGTCCACTGATATTCAGAGACTAATCGCTCTGTGGCAAAGATCATGGGAGATCACAGCATGGGAGATCTAAGTCAAGGACGTTCATGGAACAGATCACCACTGTTGACTGGTGATAACTACAGAATTTGGAAACACCAAATGGAGATCTTCTTGAGAAATCAAGACGAGGACATTTGGGACATTGGCACCAAAGGGAATTTCCCTACTCCTCAGAAGACTGCTCCAGATGGAACGATAAGTGATAAAGATAGAGCTGAATATACAAATATTGAAAAAGAGCAAACCAAGAAGAATACTCATGCTCATTATCTTTTAATATGCAGTCATAACTCTAACGAATTTGAAAGGGTTTCTAATCTTGATACAGCCAAACAGATATGGGATTACTTGGTCATGACTGTTCGGTCTCGTTCTGAACCGATTTCTTCTCTTTTATAGGGTATTTTTGCTTGTCCTTAATAATTATTTTAGTAGTTTTATTATGTTTTTACTTATTTTACAATTTTATTAGATTTTATATTAGTTTATTATTTATAGTTATTATTATTATTAATATGAATCAAAATTATAAATATTAGAAAATAACATGAAAACCTAAGTTTTAATCTTCCTATTTCAACCCAAATTCTTTCCCCTTCCCTTTCTCTTTGACTCGGCCCAACTAAAATCCCAGCCCAACTCCTAATACCCTCCTTCCAGTTTAGCTACCCAGCTACCCACCTAACCCTACCCATTTACCTATTACCAGTTTTCCCCCTTTCCTCTTTTCTTTTCACGCCAGCCGAACAAAACCCACCCAGAAACCCTAATTCCAACTTATTTCCTCCTTTTCCCTTTCTCCATCATCTCTCTCACTTTCTCTGATTCTCCCTTTCTGCGCAAAACAGCGAAACACCTCACCACCATTTTCATTTTCCATCTCCTTCTCTCTTCACTCGAACTCTTCTCTCTTCTCATCTCTTATCTCTTATCTCTTTCTCGCATCTCTCTTCTCCTTTCTAATTCTCGCGATATCTCCCTTCACTCACTCTCTTTCTCTCATTTTTGTGCAGATTCCGTTGGTAACTGAAGAAGTACGAAGCAATTGACGCATCCACCATCACCATCTTCATCTTCAATCACCGATTTCATCTCAACCGTCCACATGGGAGAAGATTGAGGGCTCGGATTGAAGGGAGAGGGACGAACTCAACTATAAAAGGAAGAGGAGACGATTTGAAGAGATAAGGAGGTTTCGGCCTCAAATTAGGGTTAGAATTAGATTTTAAGTTTATGTCTTAGTTCTTGCTTTTAATCTCTGTTTTAAATATCTATTTTCGCTTTCCCTTTAAATCGATTCTGGGTTTTGATATTTTGTCATGGTTTAATGGTTGTAATGTTGTGATTTCATGAAATGTATGTTGATTTTGTGAGTTTATGTTAATGTTTTGGTTTGAATCAATTCGAATTTGAGGTGGTGTGAATTTGGTTGAATGCTTTGTTTTCTGCTCGTTTCTCTGTCTCTCTTAATGCCCCTGTTTTGGTTTTTGGCTTCGGTCCTCCTCTTATTTCTTTTCTCTATTTTCTTTCCTTATTTTCCTCATTCTCCCCTATTTACTGGTTAGTAGCAGTAGATGGCTAGAGGCCTTCTTCTTTTCCTTTCACTTCTTTCTTTATATTTTGGTAAGTAGCATAGGTAGTAGCTAGTTTCCTTTTTGTTTGGTTTTATTTGAGTATTAGGGTTAGTCTTCCTTAAGTTTAGAGTTAGTTTAGGGTTCGTTGAATGGGTTGAATGAGTTGAGGTCTATTTTATTTCTGATTAGGGTTAGTTTTAAGTGTTAGTATTCTTAGGGTTTATTTTGGTTCCTTGTTAAGGTCAGTCCTTAAGTTTAATTGTGTTAGTAGGGTTATTTTAGGGTTAGGGATGTTTTTAAGTCATATTAGGGTTAGTATTAGTCACAAAATCACCAATCCAACTTTTAGTGAGGAGGAGGGTCAAGGGTTACCAATTCTACTTCATAGTGAGAATTTGGGGTTCTTGGTAATCAAATTCACAATTTTCTTGTTTGTTCGGGAGAAAATTCAAGTAAAGGATTCAAGTGAAGATTAGTTCATCGAAGGTATAATTTCTCGTTCCTAATTTCATTATTAATAGTAGTTTAATTGCTTTCTTTAAATTCATGCTTTTATTGCTTTCTTTGATTCCATGTCTAGGTTAGTTTAAATACTTTCTTAATTATTTATCGCTTTCCGCACTTGTGAAAAATCCCCAAACGCAAACAGATTCCCTTAATCAAGCCTAACACTCATCCCTAAGATCGACATCCCTAACTTATAAAACCAAAAAAAATACACAACCGAACAATGACGCCATTGCCGGGGATGGCGTTATTTGGTAGATTAGGTGATTGGTTTGTGTGTAAATAGTTTACTTGCTTTCTTGATTATGCTAGAAAAATGTAGTAAAAAAAATAGAATATCGAAAAAAAGAAGGAAAAAAAAGAAAATGGCATGTTTTAGCTTCCCTCAAAATGAGCAAGAATTATTTTGTGATTATCGTGATAGATTAAATGATTATCTTACTTATTGGGCCCCTCATGGTTATATTTATTCTAATTGGGAAGTGTTAGTTGTTATTAATGAGGGATTGAACTTCGAGACCCGCTCTCTTCTGAATTATCTGGATTTCAATGTTGAAGAAGAGTATCGGGCTTGGGAATTATTTGATTGGTTGTACACGGATACTCGTCAATTTGGGGAGACTTTTTATTCATCGGGTTCTTGTTTTGATAATCCGTGTGCTCTTCATGCTCAATTGCACTATGAGAAACGTAATGTGAAAAACTCTTATGATCTTTCTCCATGTGATGTTGTTGAGTCTCGTCATTTGTGTGTGCATTGTGAATCTCCGTCTCATGCTTTCGAATCTTGTATGGACATTAGACTAGATAAACTTGGTGCTGAATTAAATGGTTTACAAGATAGGATGAATGAATGCATGCAAGAATTTGAACACGTGCTTAAACCTAGGGTAGAAACTTATCTTGCACAATTGGTTGATTCGAATGTTGAAAAAGGTCATTCATCGTCTGTGAGTCCTGAAATGCATGATGATTCTTCTGTGTATGATTATGATTATGATGATGACTACGGTAATGGACATAGTTTTGTATGGAGGATTAGCGAGTCCTTAGCTCTAGCTCCATCTAGTGAGCATGAAAACATTGTTGATTCTGTGTGTGATGATGTAGAACTTGATGAAAATATGCTTGATGATGAATCATTGTCCACACTATTGTCCATGCCTTTATGTGAAGAAAAGGTTGAGGTTGATGAATGCCATGATGCTTGTGATGAATTTGAACATGATCTTGTTGAGAGTGAAGTTGAATCCTTTGTGACTGAATGTGTGCTAGATACTGACTTA
Organism: Portulaca oleracea; assembly: GCA_029582165.1. Lineage (NCBI taxonomy): Eukaryota > Viridiplantae > Streptophyta > Magnoliopsida > Caryophyllales > Portulacaceae > Portulaca > Portulaca oleracea. Next base: position 3,110,793 of record CM055878.1, on the reverse strand, counting down.
TTCACTTTCATTGAGAATCATTGCATAAGTGAGGCATTAGCTACCTTTTCTTGTGAATCCATTGATGTGCATACTTGTGATGATGAACTTGAGTCTATGGGGATTGATCCTAAGTGTTTGAACTTGGTTTGTGACAATGATATTTTTGATGGTGATATGCTTTATGAGTCGTTGTTTGCATCCAAGTCGTTGCATGAAGAGGTTAAGGAATGTGTTGTATTGCCCCCTCCGGTTGATTTGTATACCCAATCTCCATTTACGAGTCAATGGGAGGATCCATTTGTCATGTCTTCTTTCACTATACCTAGGAAAGTCTTGTACATTCTTATAGTTCGTTCTTTCCTTGACTATTCTAAGGCATTCGATAAACTGTTAAGAGCACTAATGTTTGTTGATGTAATTTTGCGAGTGTGCTCTTATCACCACCACTCTGAGATGCATTCACGGATGCATGACTTGTTACTCCGGGTGTTGAATGATTCTGACATGGTGCCCGATATCTTGAGGTGAGAAGGAGTGAATTTCTTGATAAGATGCCTTTGAGGTAATATCCTTCCTCACCTTTTGTGTATAATTAGTGAGTCGGGTTTCTTTCTTCTCTTATTTTCTTTTTGGTGTATGTATTTTTCTTTTATTTTGGGGTGCTTGCTTACCTACTTCTGTTTCCATTTGAGGACACGACAACCTCTGTGTGTTGGAGTGGGAGGGTAGTTTGCATTCCAATTTTTGAGTTTAAGAAAAGAAAAAAAAGAGTGAGAGTTGTTTTGTAATTATTTTAGTTTCTTGATTATCTTTAGTCCTTAAAGTCTTGTATAGTTGGTTTTTCTTTTTGATCTTGTATATGAACCATTCACACATAGTATGATTTTCTCGTTTATTTCTAACCTATGGTGTGATGTTCTTTGGATTGTGGATCGAGTTGCTTTTATTGAAGATTCTGAGGTAACCTCTTTCCACCCTCTCTTTATGTGAATATATCATTGATCCATGTCGCATGCTTGATTTCTCCTTTTTGATGGCGAACCCCTTGAGTGTGATTGTTGGGTATATTTTGTTGTTGGAGCCGTGTGGGCTCGGGTCGCCACCGCTTTTCATGTGTGATTTGTTTTGTGTGCTTTTCTTAGGTTTTCTACCTATTTTTTGACACCTTCTTCTCACAATAGAGACATTGTGATGTCTTGTGTTGGAGTAGGGGTGCTATTTTCCATTTGTCACGGGTAGACCACCTAGTTTTTGAGTCTTTTGTTTTTGTTTTGCTTAGTGTGTGTCTAAAAAGTTTGAAAAATGTTTGTCTGAAAAAGGAGAAAAAAGGGAGTGAAAAACCTCCAAAGTTTTTGTTTTTCTGTTTTGTTTTGTTTTTGCTTCGTTTCTTGGATTTCGTTGTCAAAATTAGGAAACCGCTCTTAATCTTCTTTAAAAGAAACCGGTTTGAGCATTTTCGACCCTTTCTTGAGCGATTGCCATGACTTACTTTAAGTAGATTCCGTTCATTGAGTGTCTAGCGAGATCCCATTTCTTTATTTTTATGTTCTGGTTGAAACTGGGAGATTCTGGGGATTCATATCCGAGCTTGTTTTCCAAAAAGAAAAAGCAAAAAAAAAGTCAAAAGCAAGAGAAAAGAAAAAGCAAAAAGGAAGCAAAGTTAAATAAATTGATTAAGTGGGGCGTGTCGGCTTTACGACATCAACCACCATACACTTAGCCAACCTACACGGGCCCGGTATTAGCGGTACGACGCTATTACCCCTTAAGCTCCTCCTATATTGAATTCTCGACGGAGGTGTGTATGGAAAAGACTGTTTTGGGAGGGTAAACCCCATTTTGGGCCGTCCAATTCCCGAAAGTAAGGCTAATACCGACCATTAAAAAGTAAAAAAAAAAAGAGAAAGAAAATTTGTTGGGATTACCCAACCCAAAAAGAAGAAAAAAAAAAGTTTAAGCGTTAATAAAATGTGGGGCCTCTCCTTGCATCACCTACGGCCCTCACCAAGCTAAGGGCGACCAAATGCGGGGAAGGGCAACTCTTTTCTTTCCTTGTTCATTTCGTTGTTTTTAAGCTCGGGCATGAGTCTTTGGAGTCTATCGGAATCAGTTAGAACTTTCTAAACTTTTACACAAGTGGGATGTAACTTTACATGAGGTATAAGGGATCGAAAACCCCTAAGATTGGCAGTTGTTTGGGTTAGGTGTATGTGAGGTGCTCATAACGGTTCTTTTTGGAGGATTAATATCGTTTTCTTGATTGAAACATCTTGATTCTTGAAACAAGTAGTTTTTCCTTTCTTTCTTTTCAAACTTGTTTTGTTTTTCACTGTCCCTCTCTCCTTTTTCTTGGGCTTTTGTGGGTATAGTTGTTATAAACCCTCACGAGACTTACCTCGTCCACCCGGGCTACCGGGGGGTTTAAAGGGCTTGATGCATGTGCTAAATGCATCCGCGATTCCTGCGAAAGTGAGTTAGGGTTTTTAGTTTCTTTTTCTAGTCCTTTCCTTTGTTTTTAGTTTGCTCGGGGCGAGCAAACCTTTGTGTTGGAGTGTTGTTCGGTCTCGTTCTGAACCGATTTCTTCTCTTTTATAGGGTATTTTCGCTTGTCCTTAATAACTATTTTAGTAGTTTTGTTATGTTTTTACTTATTTTACAATTTTATTAGATTTTATGTTAGTTTATTATTTATAGTTATTATTATTATTAATATGAATCAAAATTATAAATATTAGAAAATAACATGAAAACCTAAGTTTTAATCTTCCTAATTCAGCCCAAATTCTTCCCCCTTCCCTTTCTCTTTGTCTCGGCCCAACTAAAATCCCAGCCCAACTCCTAATACCCTCCTTCCAGTTTAGCTACCCACCTAAACTACCCGTGACCCGAATACCCAGCTACCCACCTAACCCTACCCATTTACCTATTACCAGTTTTCCCCCTTTCCTCTTTTCTTTTCACCCCAGCCGAACAAAACCCACCCAGAAACCCTAATTCTAACTTATTTCCTCCTTTTCCCTTTCTCCCTCATCTCTCTCACTTTCTCTGATTCTCCCTTTCTGCGCAAAATAGCGAAACACCTCACCACCATTTTCATTTTCCATCTCCTTCTCTCTTCACTCGAACTCTTCTCTCTTCTCATCTCTTATCTCTTTCTCGCATCTCCATCTCTCTTCTCCTTTCTAATTCTCGTGATATCTCCCTTCACTCACTCTCTTTCTCTTATTTTTGTGCAGATTTCGTTGGTAACTAAAGAAGTACGAAGCAATTGACGCATCCACCATCACCATCTTCATCTTCAATCACCGATTTCATCTCAACCGTCCACATGGGAGAAGATTGAGGGCTCAGATTGAAGGGAGAGGGACGAACTCGACTATAAAAGGAAGAGGAGCCGATTTGAAGAGATAAGGAGGTTTCGGCCTCAAATTAGGGTTAGAATTAGATTTTAAGTTTATGTCTTAGTTCTTGCTTTTAATCTTTGTTTTGAATATCTATTTTCACTTTCCCTTTAAATCGATTCTGGGTTTTGATATTTTGTCATGGTTCAATGGTTGTAATATTGTGATTTCTGGAAATGTATATTGATTTTGCGAATTTATGTTAATGTTTTGATTTGAATCAATTCGAATTTGAGGTGGTGTGAATTAGGTTGAATGCTCTGTTTTCTGCTCGTTTCTCTGTCTCTCTTAATGCCCCTGTTTTGGTTTTTGGCTTCGGTTCTCCTCTTCTTTCTCTTCTCTATTTTCTTGCCTTATTTTCCTTATTCTCCCCTGTTTACTGGTTAGTAGCAGTAGATGGCTAGAGGCCTTCTTCTTTTCCTTTCACTTCTTTCTTTAGATTTTGGTAAGTAGCATAGGTAGTAGCTAGTTTCCTTTTTGTTTGCTTTTATTTGAGTATTAGGGTTAGTCTTCCTTTAATTTAGAGTCAGTTTAGGGTTCGTTGAATGGGTTGAATGAGTTGAGGTCTATTTTATTTCTGATTAGGGTTAGTTTTAAGTGTTAGTATTCTTAGGGTTTATTTTGGTTCCTTGTTAAGGTCAGTCCTTAAGTTTAATTGTGTTAGTAGGGTTATTTTAGGGTTAGGGATGTTTTTAAGTCATATTAGGGTTAGTATTAGTCACAAAATCACCAATCCAACTTTTAGTGAGGAGGAGGGTCAAGGGTTACCAATTCTACTTCATAGTGAGAATTTGGGGTTCTTGGTAATCAAATTCACAATTTTCTTGTTTGTTCGGGAGAAAATTCGAGTAAAGGATTCAAGTGAAGATTAGTTCATCGAAGGTATAATTTCTCGTTCCTAATTTCATTATTAATAGTAGTTTAATTGCTTTCTTTAAATTCATGCTTTTATTGCTTTCTTTGATTCCATGTCCAGGTTAGTTTAAATGCTTTCTTAATTATTTATCGCTTTCCGCACTTGTGAAAAATCCCCAAACGCAAACCGATTCCCTTAATCAAGTCTAACACCCATCCCTGAGATCGACAACCCTAACTTATAAAACCACAAAAAATACAACGACTTATGAAGGAACCAATCAAGTGAAAAAGACCAAGATCAATATACTTGTTCAAAAGTATGAAGGCTTCAAGATGGAAGAGAATGAATCCATTGAGTCAATGTTCAAAAGATTCTATGGAATAATCAACCACCTCAAGTCTCTTGGGAAAACTTATACAAATGAAGAACAAGGTCCTTCAGTGTCTACCCAGACACAAATGGGGACCAAAAGTAACTGCTATTGAAGAAGCCCAAGATATAGAGACTCTGAAGCTTAAATAATTGATAGGCAAGCTCCTTGCACACGAGATTCGACTGTCTGAAGGCAGTCAGACAAAGGACATTGCCCTCAATAGTACCAAGGAACCAGAAGAAGAATCAGAGGATGATGATGAAGAAACCATAGCTATGCTGGCCAAAGGCTTTAAACGCATATAGAAGGAATCCCAAATTCCGAGGCTACCTAAGAGAATTATCCTCCAAAGGATCTTCACCCAAAGGTAAGACTCAAATTAAAGATGACAATGAAAATTGATGTTTTGCTTGTGGTGCAATAGATCACTTGGTAGGAGAATGTCCTCACGTAAAGAAAGTCAAAGAATAAAGTGACTCTAGAGGAAAGAGATTCAACTGAAAAGCTATGGTTGCCACGTGGAGTGATACTGACGGCAGTGAAAGTGAAAGTGAATATGAGGAAATTGCTAATCTTTGTCTCATGGCAAAGGACCTTACAAAAGCAGAAGTAGATGATGTGAAGAAGTATTCACTAACTTTTTTCTCTAATGTCCTGAACATAACCTAAAACCAAGATTGCTTAATCTGCTTGATTACATTGCAACCCTCACTGACAAAATTCACTACCTCATTAGAATTGCTGAAACAAATTCCAAAACCACAACAACTCAACATGAGATAATCAAAAATCTCCCCACTGATAACATCAGTATGAGAGATGAAATGATCCAAAACCGAAAAGAGCTGAATTCCATTCTCAATCAAGGAATAAACCAGGTTCACTCTATCTTTCACTCTGAGAAGAAGACCTCTACAGAAAAACCTGGTTCACTAAAAGCCAAGCCAAATCCTTGTCCTCTCATAAACCCACCAGTACACCAAAACCAAAAAGCAAAACCAAGTGGGTGCCAAAGAAGCCAAACAAACAACCTAACCCTCAAAACAAAGAACCTTCTCTTAAAAAACCTAGCCCAAAGAAAGGTATAATGTCCTTCAGTGCAGGTATGTCTCAGGGCTCACAACGACCTCTGGTACTTGGACAGCGGATGCTCGAGACACATGACTGGAGATCCAACCAAATTCAGAGAACTTAAGGACAACAAGGGTGGAAAGGTAACATTTGGAGACAAAAGCCAAGGGAGGATCCTTGGAGCCGGCAAGGTTGGTAAGGATTCAACCAATTGTATAAATGATGTATATTTTGTAGAAGGGTTAGAGTAAAATCTTTTAAGCATTTCTCAGTTTTGTGATAGAGGATACAAAGTTTGGTTTAGCAAGAATTCTTGTGTTGTAGAAAAGGAGTCACATAAGATTGTCCTTAGAAGTCATTGGATGAACAATGTGTATGTTATTGACCTTAGTTACCCTTTGACCAATGACCTTACATGTCTCAGAGTTGCATCAGATGAATCATGGTTATGGTATCGAAGACTAGGACATGTTAGCATGAAAACTCTTAAAAAACTAAAACAACTAGGTTTAGTTAGAGGACTACCATCACAAAATTTCATTCGTGACAAAGTATGTGAAGCATGCACCAAAGGAAAACAGACCATAACCTAATTCAAACCCCTCACTCAAGTAGTCGCCTCTAGATGCTTAGAACTGTTGCATATGGACCTTTGCGGACCAATACCCTACAAGAGTCTAGGAGGACGTTCATACATACAAGTCATTGTTGACGATTTTTCAAGATTTACCTCGGTTTTGTTTTTGAAAGATAAGACAAAAGCTTATCCTGAGTTTGAGAAGCTATACAGACAACTCAAGGTCCTTACAGGACTCAGCCTAGTATCCATAAGGACAGATCATGGAAGGGAATTTGACAATCATGATCAATTTGGAAAATTCTGTGATCAAGAAGGTGTTACGCACAATTTCTCTGCTCTAAGGACACCTCAACAAAATGGTGTATTTGAAAGGAAGAACCGAACACTCGAGAACATGGCTAGAACAATAATTTGTGAGAATGATCTACCCCTCTTTCTTTGGGATGAAATTATAAATGCTTCCAATTATATTCTCAACAGATGTGCCATAATGTCCTTCATGAAGAAAACACCATATGAACTATTCAAAGGCAAGACGCCCAATGTAGCTCACCTGAAGGCAATTGGATGCAAATGCTTTGTCCATAACAATGGCAAAAAGGCCTTAAGCAAATTTGAACCAAGAAGTGAAGAAGGAATCCTAGTAGGATATTCCTTATCCAGCAAGGCCTATAGAGTTTATATCAAAGCATCCAAAAAGATGGAAGAATCCATTCATGTTGTCTTCGATGAAACTTCCACCACTACTACAGAAAGGTCCTCCATCAAATTCCAAATTCATCAAGATGATGATGATGAGGACATCCCCCGCACATTTCAGCAAGGTCCTCCTCCACAAAATGAAGAAACTCCTCCAGAAGATCCCACACAATCAGACTCAGAGCAAGAGGAAGTAGTCAATGAAGAACAAGGACCTTCACCAACAGAAAGTCCTCAAAATGCTGATACAGTACAAACAATCACCGAGGATTCCTCGAGGACCTTCAGGTTCAAACCTGCCCATCCAGCTGACAACCTTCTATTAGGGTTGGACATAGGTATTAGAACTCGATACTCTCTTAGAAACTTTTGTGCATTTCATGCATTTGTTTCACAGATTGAACCCAAAGGACCTGAAGAAGCCCTAAAGGACAACAACTGGATCCTTGCCATGCAAGAAAAGCTAAATCAGTTCGAGCGTAATACAGTTTGGAAGCTTGTCCCAAGACAAAAGCACCATTCAGTCATTGGTGTAAAATGGGTCTACCGCAACAAATTAGATGAACATGGCACTGTCACAAGAAACAAGGCCCGATTAGTCGCCAAAGGGTACAACCAAGAAGAAGGCATTGGCTACGACGAAACCTTTACCCTACTTGCAAGACTAGAGACCATTCGGATACTTGTTGCCTACGCTTCATCAACCCACATGAAGTTGTACCAAATGGATATCAAAAGTGCATTCCTAAATGGACATTTAAAAGAAGAAGTCTATGTTGAACAACCTCCAGGATTTGAACAACAAGATCCAGAAACTCATGTTTACAAACTTCAGAAGGCCCTCAAACAAGCTCTTGGAGCTTGGTATGAGAGATTAAGCTCTTTTCTCCTGAGGAATGGATTCACAAGAGGCCTCATAGACAAAACATTGTTCATCAAAACCACATGTCAGGATTCCACCATAATTCAAGTTTATGTAGATGACATTATTTTTGGTGCTACTAATGAAAATCTGGTGAAGGACTTCTCTGATCTTATGAGCAAGGAGTTTGAGATGAGCCTAGTAGGACAACTTAGCTTCTTTCTTGGCTTACAAATCAAACAAAATGAAGATGGCATCTTTCTAAATCGGAGTAAGTATGTGAAAGAGCTCCTAATGAAATATAGTCTTGAAAATGCCAAGCACTGCAGCACCCCAATGTCCTCCACCCTTAAACTTGATCATGATCCAGACAGTAAGGCTATTCTTGACAAACATTATAGAGGTATGATTGGATCTCTTCTCTACCTCACTGCTAGTTGCGCTGACATCATGTTTAGTGTTTGCTTATGTACCCGATTTTAAAGTAATCCAAAAGAATCTCACTTGATTGCTGTCAAAAGGATATTAAGATATCTTGCAGGTACCAAAGACCTTGGGCTATGGTATCCCAGTAACAGCTCCCTTCATCTCATATGGTATACAGACGCAGACTTTGCTGGATCTAGAACTTATCGAAAAAGCACCTCTGGAGGTTGCCAAATGCTAGGTTTAACACTGATATCCTGGCAATCAAATAAGCAAAATGTCGTTGCCCTCTCCACAGCAGAAGCAGAATACATAGCAGCCGGTGCGTGCTGTGCCCAACTTCTGTGGATCAAACAGCAGATGAATGACCTTGGCACAAAATTCTCCGACATTCCAATCAAATGTAATAACCAAAGTGCCATCCAAATTACCAAGAATCCTGTTCAGCACTCTCGCACCAAACACATTGATGTGCGACACCATTTCATAAGAGATCATGTAGACAAAGGCCACATCTCATTGGACTTTGTTCCTACTCATCAACAACTGGCTGATATTTTTACCAAGGCCCTTCCCATTGAACAATTCCTCATAAATAGAAGAGAGCTTGATATGCTTCAACCTGATGACCAGTTGAGGGGAAGCTAGAACGCACTCCTCCAGGGGGAGCCAAGGACCTCTACCCCATATTTGTTCACTATCCAACACTCTGCCCATAAGGTCCTTGACAATCTTGTCCTGGATTTTTGTCGTGCAGTCTTATACCAAACCTTGGCATTCAAGTTTCTCAGACAGTTCACTTAATAACTACTCTGCGTTACTAAATTTTCAAAATTTCAAAAACAAAAAAAAAAGAAAAAAAAAGAAGGAAGATAATTTTCAACAACAATCTTATTTGATTTCCCTTAATTATATCCCTTCCTTTTTTTTTTTTGAAAACCTTCCCTCTTTTCAAAAAATCTCTTTCAAATCTTTTCCCCTCACCCTCTTTATCACCGTCACATCATCACCATAATTAACACCAACCGTCCCCATCACTCCCTCTCTCTCCTTTTTCAAAACTCGACCTTTTCCATAAACTGACCCTCTCTTTCCCATTCACCAGTCTATTTATACCCTATCCCAACATCTTCCCCACTCATTCCTCCATCACATTCACTGCTCTCCTTTTCATCCCACCATTTCGTTCAACCATGAAAAAGCGACCAGCCCATAAAAACACTGCCTCCTCACCACCAACCGGAGTTGCCAAACGACTCCGGTCCCGCAAAACATCTTCCGGACACCTGATTCCACCCACTCTCACTCCTCCTCCTCTGAAGCCATTGCCATCCCACCCAAACCACCAACCACTCTGGCCCTCACAAATGACCAAAAGCTTTAAAATCTGTCAAACCCGTTGATACTGTGCTGTGAACGTGTCGACTTACCAATGAGCTCTTAGCTCGTTTGGTATGAGCTGCACTGTGGTATCCCACAGGTCCCAGGATCGATTCCTAGGAGCAGCAACAGGCATGTAAGCCTGATTTCCCCCTTCCCCATGGGCTGATGGACTCGTTGGGCTTTCCCTGAGATAGGGGGCCTAAGTGGGTGGCCCGACTTACCATTGTAAAAAAAAAAAAAATGTCGACCTCGACTCTCTTATCCAAATTTTTCTGTCCTTCATCGTCTTAAAGGAACTTGGTTGCACATCCTTCTTCAATTGTGAACCGGTAATATATCCATCCCTTGTTCTGCAATTTTACGCAAATCTTGATTTTAACTCTGATCGCCCATCTCTGCAAACCACTGTAGCCGGAGTCAAAATCTTTCTCTCTCCCAACCTAGTTGAACGCATCCTAGGCATCACTCCTGACCCCATCAAACCACAACTAGCCCTTCCGGCCGATTCCAAACAGGAACTCTGTAGACAATTTGCTAGACCTTCCGAAATTAAAAAATACGCAATACACTGGTCTTACTTCTAAAGCTGGGTTTCTGTACTACATCGTTGTCCGTACTATTCTTTTAAGAGGTACCAATAAAGAAACCATCAATGAAGTCTGTGCATCCCTTCTCCTGAATATCCTTCAGAACCATCATTCTGAAATCAGAGAAATGGTCCTTCACCACATCATTCGTGCTGCTTGTTAAACCTTTGGGCCTCTTCCCTATGGTAATCTGCTCACCAAAATCTTTCAGGCCTATCGAGTTCCTCTCGACGGTATTGAACATACACCCATACATTTACCTACCATTGGCCCTCCTCTTCTTTCCACCATTGGTTATCAACAACAGCCCAGTGGCTCATGGCTCCATGCTGATGAGATCAAGGAAGTTGAGGCCTCCAGTTCTGCCGCATCAGCCAAGGATGTTCATCATGCCATGCAAGCACAGATCTCAAGTCTTCAACTGGAAGTGCGAACTCTACAGGAAGAAGTGAAGCCCTTCAGACAATCCGTACTGATCTCTTAGATGCTACCGTCACTCTGAAGGACATCATCCTAGCACACAAATATTCTGCTCCAGCCGCCCCTACTCAAGACCCATCCCCATCCCCTGTGGATCCTACTATCCCTGATTCTATACCCTAAAACTGATTTACTCTGTTCTGTTTTTGGAAGTTTTTGTTTTTTGTTGCCAAACATTCCTCCCGTTTCCTTTTCGGTGAAAGCCAAAAAGGGGGAGAAGAGGCATATGCAAGTTATGGCCTGTGCATTTAATTTTCTTTTGCTCTGAAACTGTAGACACTGCTTCGTTTATTTTACATTGGGTCTGTAATAGTTAAAACTTTGCTACTATGTTGGTCATGCGTGAATGCTCCTTTATACTACATATACCTTGCCTATATGTATTTTGTCTTTCACTCAAAAAGGGGGAGATTGTAGAAACCCCCTTGATACAGGACAGAAGGACGTTCACCTTACAGCACCTCAAGGACATCCAACCCAGATGCAGCGTTTTGATGTGAAAGACAAAAAGAGCAAGAAACAGGGAAGGTATTTCTGGAAACTAAGTTATCTGTTCTCTTCATCCTTTCTCTAACCATACTAATTCGATTGATACTATGTGAATTGTAGGAAACAATCGAGCAAGAGATTGGAAAGAAAATAAGATCTCTAACTCCGGAAATCTCGCAAAAGGAAACAAACATGGAGCAAATCTGGAAGCACGAAGAAGGAAAGAATCTGGCCTTGAATCAAATCACAACGTCCCTATTCGATACAAGACAATGAGGCTATAAATTGAAGACCTAGGATTCGAAATAATGCAACGATTCCAAGGAAGAAATCGGGTGTTCAAAACAAGAAGAGTGTTCTGTGTTTTGATTAAGTTTTCCTTCGAGTGAGAAAACTGAGTTTGAGTGTTTGAGTGTAATTGTTTCCTTAACAGAATTAGGATTTGATTTGTACTCTCTTAATCGATTCCCAGACGGACTTGGGATCGATTTGCGTTTACACCAAAGTTGTAATTGGTGGGTGTTTTTTTCCAAAACAATTCCGAAGTGCCTGCTGCTACGCACTTCTTCTCATTGGTAACCTTTATTTAAATTCTATTCATGAGTTATCTTAATTGAATCTTAATCTGAATAGATTAAGAGCCTAACGTCCTTTACTAGTAATCATTTGTGCAGAAATTTTAATAACCCTATTCAACCCCCTCCCCCCCTCTAGGGTTCTTTCAATACTAATTCTAAAATTATAATTTACTTCTAAAGAAAAATTAACTAAATTGATAAAAAATTTACCCTTGCATAGTACAGGAAATCAAAAGCAAGTTATAGGATTAAAAATTGATTTTAATGAAGTTTGAAGTATGTTTGACCTAATTTAAGGAAACATTATCCTTAAATCTTACTACCTCCGTCTCTGATTAATTGTCCCTAAAACTACTTTCACGATACCAAGAAATATAGGGAATGGAGCAAAAAATTTGTATATTGTCAAAAATGTCCTTGAAAATACCCTTGGAAGTGTGCAAAAAGTGCATTTTTAAGGGATAGAATGAGAATTATAGTTATTGGAAATGTAAAAATGAGGTAATTGGACAAATAAAAAGGGATAGAGAGATTAGGTAATTGGACAAATAAAAAGGGACAGATGTAGTAATTTATAAGTAACACATAAGAAGAGTTGTCTTACAGTGAAAAAGATGCTAAAGAACAAAAAATCTTGTCTGCCTACCGAATTTATTGCATAATTATCTCCCATGAATAATTACAACATAAATAATACCACTTCAAAATTACTTTTATAAATACAGGATCTTTAAGATAATGAGGATAGAAAGCAGCAACTTTTAACTAGTTGTTTTGCATATACTTAACTAAGGCCTTCTTAACTTAAATTTGTTGTGAGACTGTTGATCTATATTGATATACGTTTATGAGAGGGATGATCGTGCGCCCGGGTGTAGGATGCATGGTGAGCCCATCCCATCATTTCTCTTTTTCCTTTTCTTCTGTTTTTTAATTTCTTTTTCGTGTAATATTATATTTTAAAAATATTTTTGTGCCGGGCTTTTTTAGTTTTTTAATATAATATTTATAACTTAATATATGAATGTTCATAAAGGTAAATTACAATGTTTATAAATCAATATATGAATGTTCAAAAATTAATAGATGAATGTTCATAATTAGTAATATATAGTCTTGGTCACAATCTCTAATGGTCTTACTCATAACATATGTCATACAATGTTCATAATTTATAATGTAAATGCTCATAAAGTTATAATAGAGTGCTCATTAACCAGTACATGAATGCTCATAAACATAAAAATGCTCATAAATCTATACTATAGTGCTCATAAATCAGTACAAGAATGCTCATAAACCTAAACTACAATGCACATTGCTGGGGAGATCTAAGGCAGAAGCCCACTTCAACCAAGGCCCATGGTACACAAGTTAAGCGAGGTTTCATCTTAAAACCAATTGGTGTTAAGAGGGGTAGCCCACTTGACTTATATACCATGTCCTTTCTCTTTACTTTTCCGATATAGAACATTTTTACTCATGGATGAATCCCAACAATCTACCCCTTCACACATGAGTCTCTCCCCCTTGATCGGAAGCCTCTTTTTGTAAAGGTTTCAAGTTACCATCAACAGCCCATCATAGCCGCACCTTACTTTACAGAGTCGCACCCTACTCCACCTGAGCCTTCAGAACCGCACACTACTCCACCAGCCACCACTCTACGCATTCATGAGACCCACCCGCGCACACGCCATGGTCCCTGCACCTTTCCATGGTGATCTTCCCGCACCTTGCATGCGCCCAGCCTAACGAACCATCAGCTCTGATACCACTTGTTGGGGACATCTAAGGTGGGAGCCCACTTCGACCAAGGCCCATGGTACACAAGTTAAGTGAGGTTCAATCTTAAAACCAATACCAATCCCCAACACTCATAAATCTATACTAGAATACTCATAAACCTAAACTACAATGCTCATAAATGTATACTAGAATACTCATAAACCCCTACATGAATGCTCATAAACTTAAACTACAATGCCCATAAATTTATACTAGAGTACTCATAAACCAGTACATGAACGTTCACAAACCCAAACTACAATGCTCATAAACCAGTAGATAAATTTTGAGAAACATATACCATAATGTTCATAATTTCTAAAATGAATATTGTGAATTGAAGGCACCTATTATGCTAGAGGAAAAAATTAAAAAATTAAAAAGACTCAAAAATACTTCCTCTGTTCCATTAATGGTGTGTTGTCGTCATTAATTTCTTGGCATGCATATACAATATTTTAGTACATGAAAGTATATATTATCATTGGATTAATAACGAAAAATATTATTTTAAGAACATAAAGTTGTATTTTTTGATAGAATATGCTATAAATGTTTTTTAGTTAAGCAAAGACATTTGGACAATTAACACTAAATGAAGGAAGTTTAGACATTAATAATACCAACTTTAGGGGTATCTGATACTAATTAATAATACAAACTATTTTCTTGGACACTGACAGTACCAATTATTGACCTATTTTCCTCCAATAGTACACCGCTGTAGACACCGGATTTTGTACCGAATATTTTAGATAAATTGTACATATGTAATAAATTAGCATGCAAAAGTCAAAAGCCAAAAATACAAAAAACCCCAAAAATACATGCCATGCCATCAATCCGTGTAAGCATTCAAACACATCCATGTATCCATGCAATGTCATCAATCCATGTGAGATAACATTTAAGCACATGCTCTAAATCATGCATCCATGCAATCCCCACAATCATGCACTCCCCTAATCTCCTCTTATCCCATAATCAAATAACTTTAATGGGGCGATTATGATGTTAAAGGAGCATGATTGGTGGATCATGTTTATTCCTTTCCATTCTGTCACCTCTCTTTCTCACCTATAAATACCTCCCTCATCCTCACTCATTTCATCAAGTCTTCCCATCAAAAAATCTCATAAAAATACTATCAAGCACTCTCTACTCTCTCCATAATCATCATCCTACACCCTTACTCTCTCCATTTCTCTACTCTCATTATCATCATACTCTCAAATTCCCTTCCACCATCCATAATTATCATCCATATCATCATTAAACCAACCATATAATCATATCTCCAACCATTTAATCCTCCATTCCGCCATTCATATAATATCGAGTCCAAGCATCCACTACGAAGAAGGGATCATTTTGAAAGCTTAAGGTATGAGTCATGTATATCTTCATTATTGTATTTTCAACCATGTAATTTCTTCTTAGATCATTCTACTTGTACATTATTTTGTAAAAGTAAACTCGTTTTATTCTTGCATAATGGGAATATAATGTCGTGAAATTTATTTAAAGTTCTTCCCAGTCAATTTCATTTCAAGTTCAATTTTAGTAGAGTCTGTTTTTAAACAGGCGGATTCGAGAATTATTTTAATTCTCGAATTCGTAACCTTGCCCCCAGACTTAGAATTCCGGTTCGTAGGCCAGAGTTGTTTTTATTTATTTATGGTTTATCGGTTTATGGAAATCGGCTGGCGACTCTTTCTTTTTTTTAATATAATCTCTTTTTATTATTTAACGTGAAAGTTTATTACGTACGTCGAACGAATTTAGAAAATAATTTACATAATTCCATATTCCGATCCGGATTTTGCTCAAGAGAAAATACAATAGAAATTATTAAAGGTCATATGGCCTTTGAATTTTCTAAATATTCTCTATTGGGTTTTGGCCCAAATTCGAATCGGATTTATGTAAAATTATTTGTAAATTAATTTGATGTAATTTCAAACATGTGAATAATAAAAATTGATTATTGAATAAATAAAAAGTTACCCCCCGAAAATGAATTTTATAAAATAAAAATATCTTTATTTGAGGATTAAGCAACCTTAGTCGGCTCCCGATCATTAAGTAGCGCATCCGAAAACGATTCCCTGAACGAGAATTTTCCGAGTCCTACAGATTGGTGACTCCACTGGGGACTTAAACTTAAAAAGAGGGTAAAACTTGAAAAAATCGATTTGATTTGAAATTGGAAAAGGGAGAAGTTGATTTATTTCGCGATTTTATTATTCTTTTTAGGCATCTTTTGCATACCAGGTCACTAATCGGGTCTTTTGACACGTTAGCACAAAGGCAACAGTTTAGGTAATAACTAGGACTCTCCCCCGAGAGCGGGCGACCATTACTTGTGTGATGCACCCTACATCACCAAGCATTTGGTCTCTCCTCTCCCCATGTTATACTCAAAGGGCTTCCTTGAAGTTTGTTGAGCAACACTTCACACTCCTTACCCACAGTTTTAAGGGTAAGGTGAACCGAGGCGAGAACGTGCGGTAGGCCATATAAATTAACCATAGTAATCCATGAATATAGAACTTTGGTTTAGGGTACCCCTTCATGTTGTATGCTATGTGCTATGTGTTATGTGTACCCCTTCCCCTTTTCTTTTTGTAAAGAGTCGACCCTAGTTGAAGGTTTCGTTTTAGTCCATATAAAATTCATTGGGTTGAGAAAATCATTGTTTATTAATTAATATAATTAACTCAAAGGCATTATGGTTAGCCCAAGTGGAAGGGCCCATTTATGTTTGAAAGTTGCTTATCTTAATTAATAAATAAAAATTGACTCACCTTTGATGATATTATATGGCCCTTTACGAAATTCTCTTAACAAAGGTCTAAAAAAATTAATTAAAAGTCCAACAAAGTTGATGGATAACGTTTTAGACTGCATAATAGTCACTAGGCTTGAGTAAATTAATTTATCGATTTAATTAATAAATCCATCACATTTATGGCCGGCCCGTTGTTAGGCCCAACCATATTGGATTGGTCAATTAAGCCCATAAACTAATTATAACTCGCTTATTGTTGGTTTTATCCAATCCTTTACAATATCCCTATTTCTTGAGTAAAAAGAAAATAAATAAAAAAAAAAACGGGTCGTCAGTCTTGTCGAGCATTATTCTAGCCCGCATAATAGTTAATATAGCTTGAGTTGTCTAAATGGTTGGGCCAAGTTATGGATTCTCCTTAAAATGGTCGGCCTATGGATTGGGCCCATCCGAATTGAGAAACACTAACTTGTGCCTTTCAATTTATGATCCTCTCGCTATATTTGACTTTATCCGGCCCTTTATAATGCTCTTGTTGTAAAAAGTGTTGGTTGTTTGTCTTAGGATCGTATAGAGGTTATGACTTGCAAACCTGTTGTTTCCTGAGTCAGTCTTACGCGTTAGGAGATGTTATATATGGTCTAGTAAACCCAGGTCATGGGTGAGTCTCAGTTTCAAAGTCTACATGTGAATATCTTTCATGTCTTTAGAGAGTCTCATACAAGGTCGTATCATATGTGAGTCTTCTCTTAAGTCAATATGTGTGTTTTGTTTTTAGGAAGTCAAAACCCGGGTCATGGGTGAGTCTTTGGTTTAGGTCATAAGTGAGTCTTTTCCTTGGTTAATGTGTTTTTGTCTTTTTTAGAAAGTCCAATGTAAACCTAGGTCATGGGCGAGTCTTTATTTTAAAGTCAGGATATGGGTGTCTTTTTTCTTTAGAAAGTATCATATAAGGTCTAGGACAAGTCGTTGTATTAGTGTCTGCATGTAAGTGTCTTACATTCTTTAGAAAGTATCATATAGGGTCTAGGATGAGTCTTTGTGTTAGTCTCTGCATGTAAGTGTCTTGCATTCTTTATAAAGTCTCATATAGGTTCATAGGTCATGAAAACCTATGTCGTGGGTGAGTCTGTGTCTAGAGTCATCATGTAAATATCTGTCTTTTTTTCGAAGTCTAATGTAAACTCATGTCATAAGTTAGGATTTCAGGGTTAGCATATAAGCATTTGCACTTTAGGAGGTCTCATATAGAATTTAGGACATGTAGACCCATGTCGTGGGTCGGTCTTTTCCTTGAATCGGCATATAGAAGTCTTGCATCCTAGGAAGTCTCATGTAGGTCAGTTAGCACATTCAAACCCATGTCCTAGGTGAGTCTCTCCCGAGTCAGCATATAGACGTCTTTTCATTTTAGGAAGTCCATATAGGTCATTTAGTTCATGCATGCATTGGGATGGGTTTTTCTTCATTTGTCTAGTGTCAAGGTCAAGGCCTGAGCTAACCATAAAGGGAATATTTGGATGACGATAAATTCTGTAACTACCATAGATCCCGAAGGAACAACATGGAAAATTGTTAGACTTTGGAGCACATGATCCACTCAGGGAAACTGCCCCCACGGAAAGCAGCACAGAGGACCAGATATAACATGAAATCTTCATGCGAGGACGAGGAAGGCACATCATCAAAGGAGCTTTAGAAGTAGCTACAGTCCTGGTTGTCAAGCATTTCATGCTCAAAGTCTGTTAGAGTCAATTCTTCATTCATGTCTTGAATTCGATTGCTCTTGTTGCTATTTGATCAAACAGAATTTCGTGCTTGTATTTTTTATTTGAGTTGAAAAGTTCTCTCATCTATCCATCATCCGTACAAACCAAGTCTGGCAAATTCACCTTCTCTTATCCTTCCATCTTTGTCATATACCTCGTTCCCATCCTTTAGCTTTCTTGAATCCAGGGTTAGAGAGATGAAAAAGAGAGAGAGAGAGAGAGAGAGAGAGAGAGAGAGAGAAGAGTGAAAAACTATAGAGTGGCCGGTTTGAAAACCTCATTGAGGCAAACCGGGCAAAAGGAGAGAATAAAAATTGATTGAGAGAAGTCAGCCTGCACTTTCCATCCAACAGGCTGAGCAAAAGGAGAGAATGTCATCAATAAAGACCAAGTCCAATAGTTTCTCGAAAAGCGAACGCTACTCATTGGAAATGTCGCAACTTAACCTAATGTGCCGAGGAGAGGGGGCTTGAACCCAACCTTCATTTCACCACCCATATTACCCTCATCTTTTTCATCTAATCATGACTTACCACCTACCACTCACATCTTTGACCTCTCCATCAAACCTCAACCCTTTTCAAACCCTTAACCCAATCCAAAAGGTGTGCTATGACCAAAGGAGAATAGGAGTCAACCCATGAAGAAGGAGTTTGAAGAAAAAAAAAACCTTAGCCTTGACCAACCGGGTCATTCTCCTCATGACCAATCCATATCTACCCCAAAGCCAAAAGGTGTGTTGTGACTAATGTCATCAGAATGGCAAACAGGAGTCAATCCCATGGAGAAGAAAGTTGAAAAAAGAGAAGAAATTAAAGGAAAAAGTGAAAAAAAAGTGAAAGCAAAAAAAAAAAAAGCCAGAAAAATGGAGTTCAAAAAAAAAAAAGAGAGAAGTTGAGAAGGAAATGAAACAAGGAAAAGGAAGAAAGAAAGTAAAAAAAGGGGGTTAGAGGAGAATAAGAAGTGAGAACGCGAAAATAAGAGTCATGCACACCTTAGAAAATCTCGTCTCAAACCTTCACCTCATCATCCATACACCTCGGCCTTCTATAATCTTCAAAAACCTTTCATCCATCCATAACCTGCATATGAACCCTCAAACCTTCATAACCATCTTTTTGAACCGCTAAGCCTTCCTCGAGGCACTATCCATCAAAGTTGCGCTTAAAGAATTATGACTGGCCTGATTCCAACTTGGATACGTAGGAAAACCTCTTTGAGGCCCGACCACTACAAGGAGCATCCTTTGTCTTCAAAATGTTGGTCTTTGAGAGAAGAAAAAAAATAAAAAAAATTAGAGAGGCTAGCTCGAAACCCCGAGCTAGACAAAAGGAGAGTGAGATAACAAGAGAGGCTAGCTTGGAATCCCAGGCTAGGCAAAAGGAGAGTTAGAGAATAAGAGAGGCTAGCCTGAAAACCCGTCAAGGCAGGTTAGGCAAAAGGAGAGTAAACCCTGGATATCATCATCTTCAACCCTCTATCTTCCTTCCGTCAGACTTGGACATCATTCCATAACCATGTTCAAATCTTTTCCCAAGAGATGATGTCTATCCCATTTGACCATCTCTTCAAGACACGATCATTCTTGAGTGTCTCCTTATATCATTCATCAATAAACTCTCATCTACCATCCCTTTCAACCCTTTCTCAAGAGATTATGTCTATCCCATTTGACCATCTCTTCAAGACATGATCATCCTTAAGTGTCTCCATATCCCATTCACCATCGTCCACCGTCTCTTTCCCCAAACATCTTCCAACCCCTTTTTTTTAGCCTTTTCATCCCATCTGACCCTTTGAGGACTTTTCAGCTCAGTCATTAGTGCAAGTATGAGGCTCTGTTCTTAATGCCCACTCTTAAGCACACCCAAGTGTGGCTTACTTCTTAGCAAGAGCAAAAGTCGTCCACATCAGATCAGCGGCTAACTAGAAACCACATGATCATGAATAGACTCAGAAACAAGCTACTCTAAACTGGGGGCTCACGCTACCTTTGTGACATCGTCAAAGACATTTATCAGAGATAGCTTCAAAGAGGGAAACTTACTCGCTATCCTACAAGGTCCTACATCTTCAATCTCATAGACGTCCTAATAGTGGTCTCATCAAGAAAGAAAAAAGAGGGAAACAAAAGAAAAAAAAAGAAAAAAAAGAAAAAAAAGAAAGAAAAGAAAAGAGGGGCTAACTTGAAAACCCTTTGGGCAAGTTAGGCAAAAGGAGAGTTTGAGACTCACTACTAAGGACTATGCCTCCTTTTATTCTATGGTCCCCATGCATCATCTCGTCAATCCACATCGAAACTAGGGGCTTATAAATCTCCAAGGTGCTCTCCAAAGCAGGACAATGTCATCAAGAGTCTACGCCAAACCGGGGGCTTGTCATACATCAGCATACATCTGCAAGCAATCAAGGTCAACTACATGATCATTCAAGAAGCACATTCTTCAGGCCTGTTGCCTCCATCATCATTCCCTGTTCCGTAGATCGAAATATTACTCATCTTGAATTTTCCTGAAATTCCTCACAGGTGGCCTTGACCCTTAGGAAGTATTGGTCTTAGGAAAGCCTTGTCTTAGAAAATCACTGTCCAAGAAAATCTTTGTCTAAATATAAAGACAGGGGGGTGGGGTTGTCCGCATGCATTGCATAAAAGCATCATGTGTGTATCCTGTCTAAGCATAATAGGTTTGCATTGCATCCATAAGTCGTGTCAGGGCCTCATAGAGTCAGTGGTCATGCATCAAGTCAGTTTGTCATGCATCAAGTCAGTCTGTCAAGCGTAGAGTCAGTTAGTCTTGCATAGAGTCAATTTGTCATGCATCAAGTCAGTCTGTCATGCATTGAGTCAGTTTGTCATGTATCGAGTCAGTTTGTCGTACATAAAGTCGATAGTCGTGCATAAATGCATGAGTGCATGAATGCTTGTGTCAAAGAACAAAACAAAATTGCATTGTTTGTACAAGAGTTTAGTAGACTAGTTGCATGCATACCCATATATCTGAATAAAAAAAAAAGGAAAGAAGAAGAAGCAAGGAAGTGCCACATCGTTGCTGCAGAACGCAACACTAGGGGCTGTTTAAACCCATATGCTATCTCAATCAGACCGATCGATATGGTTTCTAATCATCAAGAGCAAGATTAGAGAAATCTCTAATCACACTCGAGATGACTTCTATCAATCATCCGAAGACTGCCAGGGACGCCAATGACACAATCATCCGCATCGAGAAAATCCGATCTGCCTTGGGAAAAGCCGTTGGGTATCTTCAACATCGAGAAAGTCTGATCCGCCTCGGGAAAATCCGCTGGGAAAATCCGATTCGCCTCGGGAAAATCCGTTGGGCACCTTCAACATCGATCTGCCCCGGGAAAAGCCGTTAGGCATCTTCAACATCGGGAGAGTCTGATCCGCCTCGGGAAAATCCGATCTGCCTCGGGAGAATCTGTTGGGCACCATCAATATCGATTCGCCTGGGGAAGATCTGTTGGCCATCATCAACTACATCGGGAAAATCTGATGTACCTCGAGAAAATCCGATGGGCATCATCGACACCGGGAAAGACTGGGGCATCGACATAAATAAAGGAGAAAGGGAGATCAACTGCGATCAATCTACCTGACAGGAAGCCGGCCATCACTGACACCAGGTCGCCGCTAAAAGGCGCCATCATCATCCACCTTCCGATAGCCACATAAAAGAGCACCGACAACATCAACCCACACAGTCCAAAATTCCCGGCCCAAAGCTTGTGGCCCAAGAGTTTCCAAGGCTCAGGTAAAAATCCGAACCAATAATCCCTTTTACATTTCAGAAAAAACTAATGCTTTGTTTTCTTGTGATTTTCAGGTCGCCGCTAAAAGGGACCATCCATCATCCAGTTGCCACACAAAAGAGCATCAGCAGCAGTCTTCCAATGGTTGCCTAGGTTTCCGAGGAGATCATCAACATCTTCAGTCGTCCAACAATTATCACCTAAAGGCCGACGACGACATCACCAGCATCTTCAGTTGTCCAACGGTTGCCACCTAAAGGCCTCCGAAGACACCATCATCATCATCAGTCGTCCAACGGTTGCCACCTAAAGGCCTCCGACGACATCACCAGCATCTTCAGTCGTCCAACGGTTGTCACCTAAAGGCCTCTGACGACACCATCATCAGCATCAGTCGTCCAACGGTTGCCACCTAAAGGTTTCCGACGACATCATCAACATCTCTAGTCAGCTAACGGTTGCCACCTAAAGGCCTTCGACGACATGAAGGCGACCATCTTCAGGACGCCGTTGAAAGGCATCATCTTCGCAGAAGACCACCGACATTATCCATCTCCTGGTCATAGACGTCAAGCAATCAGCATCTCAGGCTACTTTGACCTTCATCCTATTCTGACTCGATCAAAGTGGGGGCTCTCTGCAGACACCGGATTTTGTACCGGATATTTTAGATAAATTGTACATATGTAATAAATTAGCATGCAAAAGTCAAAAGCCAAAAATACAAAAAACCCAAAAATACATGCCAAGTTATCAATCCGTGTGAGCATTCAAACACATACATGTATCCATGTCATGTCATCAATCCATGTGAGATAGCATTTAAGCACATGCTCTAAATCATGCATCCATGCAATCCCCACAATCATGCACTCCCCTAATCTCCTCTTATCCCATAATCAAATAACTTTAATGGAGGATTATGATGTTAAAGGAGCTTGATTGGTGGATCATGTTTATTCCCTTCCATTCTATCACCTCTCTTACTCACCTATAAATACCTCCCTCATCCTCACTGATTTCATCAAGACTTCTCATCAAAAATTCTCATAAAAATATTATCCATCACTTTCTACTCTCTCCATAATCATCATCCTACACCCTTACTCTCTCCATTTCTCTACTCTCATTATTATCATGCTCTCAAATTCCCTTCCACCTCCATAATTATCATCCATATCATCATTACACCAACCATATAATCATATCTCCAACCATTTAATCCTCAATTCCGTCATTCATATAATATCGAGTCCAAGCATCCACTACGAAGAATGGATCATTTTGAAAGCTTAAGGTAATAGTCATGTATATCTTCATTATTGTATTTTCAACCATGTAATTTCTTCTTAGATAATTCTACTTGTACATTATTTTGTAAAAGAAAACTCGTTTTATTCTTGCATGATGGGAATATAATGTCGTGAAATTTATTTAAAGTTCTTCCCGCTCAATTTCATTTCAAGTTCGATTTTAGTAGAGTCTGTTATTAAACAGGCGGATTCGAGAATTATTTTAATTCTCGAATTCGTAACCTTGCCCCCGAACTTAGAATTTGGGTTCATAGACCGGAGTTATTTTTATTTATTCATGGTTTGTCGGATCCCATAAATCGGTTGGCGGATGTGTATCGATTACCGCCAACTAAACAAAGTAACAAAGAAGGACCATTTCCCGCTTCCCTTTATTGATCAGATGTTAGAACGGTTGGCGGGTCATTCGTATTTTTGCTTTTTGGATGGGTATTCGGGGTTCTTTCAAATTCCAATCTACCCCTCACACTAAGAAAAAACCACCTTTACTTGCCCATACGGGACATTTGCTTATCGTCGCATGCCTTTTGGTTTATGTAATGCCCCTGGGACTTTTCAACGTTGTATGATGGATATTTTTAGCGATTTCATTGAAAAATGCATGGAAGTCTTTATGGATGATTTTTCTGTGTACGGTAATTCTTTTGATGATTGTTTGCTAAATCTGGAGAAAGTGTTAACTCGTTGTGAGGAAGTGGATCTAGTTTTGAATTGGGAGAAATGCCACTTCATGGTGGAACAAGGTATCGTTTTGGGTCACTTAATCTCTTCTAAGGGCATCGAAGTAGACAAGGCTAAAGTTGAGGTTATAGAGCGCCTACCACCCCGCTTCTAAGGGTGCGTAGTTTCCTTGGCCATGCCGGCTTTTATCGTCGGTTCGTCAAGGATTTTTCCAAAATTGCTCGACCTCTAACTGATCTCTTGTGCAAAGATGCCCCTTTCATTTTCACTAATGAGTTTCTTGAGTCGTTTTACAGATTGAAGCAGGCTTTGATTTCCGCTCCGGTAGTTCAACCTCCGGATTGGACTCTACCCTTTGAGATTATGGCCGACGCAAGTGACTTTGCCGTGGGAGCGTGTTTGACCGAAACAGTAGACAAGAAGCCAAGGGTCATCTATTACGCGAGCCATGCACTTGATAGCGCCCAAAGGAACTACACTACCATGGAAAAGAAGCTTTTGGCGATCGTTTTTGCGCTCAACGAATTCCGGCAATACCTTATGTTCTCTAAGGTGGTAGTTTACACGGATCATGCCGCTATCAAATACTTGATGGGAAAGAAGGAGACAAAACTGAGACTTATACGGTGGGTCTTGCTTATGCAAGAATTAGATTTGGAAATCCGCGACAAGGCGGGCACGAAGAATGTCGTGGCCGATCACCTTTCGAGAATTCTTGTCGACTTGGAAGACACCCAACCGATTGTAGATGCTTTCCCGGACGAGCGACTCTTGGCTATCAACTCTCATCCTTGGTATGCGGATATCGTGAATTATTTAGCAAGCGAAGTGACTCCTCAACACTTGAACCATCATCAAAAGAAGAAATTTCTCCACGACATGAAGCATTACTTTTGGGATGACCCTTTCCTTTTCCGTCTTTGCAACGACGGGATGTATCGGCGATGTATTCCCGAGAGTGAAGTACAATCTGTCTTGACCCATTGTCATGAATTTCCGGTGGGAGGTCACGGTGGCCCCTAAAAGACGGCAGCGAGGGTTTTGCAAACCGGCTATTGGTGGTCGACTCTTTTTCGTGACGCCCATTTACATGTCAAGCAATGTGATAGATGTCAAAGATCCGATAACATCTCCCGGAAGAATGAAGCGCCATTGAACTATATTCTTGAGGTGGAAGCCTTCGATGTGTGGGGATTGGACTTCATGGATCCTTTCCCGTCATCAAGGGGTTTCCAATACATCCTAGTGGCGGTGGACTATGTCACAAAGTGGGTCAAAGCCATACCATGTGTAAGGTGCGATGGGAAGTCCGTTTCGAAATTCTTGAAAAAGACCCTATTCCCAATATTTGGCATTCCACGGGTCATCATTAGTGACAACGGTTCCCATTTCATTGAAAAGAAATTCGAGTCTCTCTTGGCGAAGTACGGCATCAAGCATAAGAAGGGACTCCCTTACCATCCACAAACACAAGGTCAAGTGGAAATCTCAAACCGTGCCATCAAGGAGATCTTAGAGAAGACGGTCAGCTCTTCAAGGAAAGATTGGCGGAAAAATTAGATGAAGTTTTGTTGGCATACCGCACCGCTTTCAAGACACCGATCGGCACTACCCCTTACCGTCTTGTCTATGGGAAGGCGTGTCACTTCCCCGTAGAGCTTGAGCACAAAACCATGTGGGCAATCAAGAAGTTGAATTTCGATCTCAAGGCGGCCGGAGGTAGTCGGTTATTTCAATTAGAAGAACTTGAGGAGTTGAGGCGTCATGCATATGAGAACAACAAGATCTACGAGGAGAGAACGAAAGCATGGCATGACAAGAGGTTGAACCGACATGAGCTTGTGGTAGGCGATAGGGTTCTCATCTTCAACTCAAGGCTGAAGTTGTTCTCTGGGAAATTGAGATCAAGATGGTCCGGGCCATTTGAAATTATGAGAATTCATCCCGCTGGAGTGTCGAATTGAAAGATGCACAAGGAAAGTGTTTCAAAGCAAACTCATCAAAGCTCAAACCATACATCAAGGGCAAGGAATATGTCGGGACAGTTGTAGCATACCTCGCGGATTTTGAAGATTGAAAAGCATCGGGATAGGTCGAGCTAGGACCTACAAAACAAGCACCCGGGAGAGGTATGAACTACTTCCCCCTCTTTTAGTATTTTCTTTCATTTTTTTTTAGTTCTTTCATTTTATTTCCCTTGTTTTAGCATTTTTCTTCTTCCTTTGTTTTATATTAGAAAAAAAAAATTTGAGAAAAAAATTAGAAAAATCAAAAAAGTTTGAAAAGAAGAAAAAAAAGATCGAGAGCGGTTCTATAAGGGTCGGGGTTTGAAAGTGTTTTTGAGTGTTGGGAGAGTGTCCTTGAATGATAATTGAGCGAGAAAGAAAAGGGAGTGGATGACAAGAAGGTAGATTTTAGGACTTAACAATTTTTCTCCAAGTTTTGAGCCTTGTAGGTACTGTGGATGGGCCGAAAGGGACCGTGCCCACGGTCGCCTAGACCGTGACCACGGTCAGAGTATGCAAGTTACTCCCAGTTCTCTCAAGCCGAAGTAGACTGTGACCACGGTGGGTTTCACCGCAGCCACAGTCTCATCGCTGCTGATTCTTGAAAAAATTCTGTCCCGAAGATCACCGTGACCACGGTGTGTTTACTGTAGCCACGGTCTCCACTCTGCATTTTCCCCTCGTTTTCCCCAGTCTGAGCCACACCGTGCCCACAGTCAACTAGACCGTGGCCACGGTCCGTCGAAAACTGCGAATATGTCGGGGAGTACATTCTCATTTTCCCTCATTTCCTCCCATTCCCTCACAGTCGAAAACCCTCCTAAAACCCTAAAATCACAAATTCCTTCCAAGATTTGACAAATCCATCACCAATTTCCTCCATTTCTCTCAAATCTCCCCTGCGTTCGTGCCTTAGCTGCGCTGTGCTGTTGAATTTCGCCATTTTTCGGTTCTCTTCAAGCAAGATTTTGGGTTCCTTGTTCCTTGTGGGGCTCGAAAATAGCAAGAGAAGTTCTCAAAGTCTTCAACCCAGGTATTCCTTGATTGTTGGTGCATAAATTTTTGTTTTCCTTGCTTATTTGGGTTGAATTTGGTGCGAATTTCTTGAGATTTGGTTGAACGAGTGTGGTTGAACTTGGGGTTGAAACGTTCGTGGATATTTTCGTGTTGGGAGTGTTATTGGTGAACTCTTGGTTGAATTTTGTAGTTGGTTGTGAATTTGTGGTTGCTCGGGAATTTTGGGTATTGTTTGTGTTGTGTTTCAGTGTGTGGTGGTTGCTTGTCTTGCTATGACTTCAATGGGTCGAGCAAAACGTGCCCGAACTGAGCTGGAATCGACCCCCGTCCCATCAACCTCTGCTGAGCCTGACAAAACCCGGTACAAGGGTCAACCGACCTCGATTGTTCAATGCGACTCGAAGATTAAGGTTAATTTCCGGGACGATATACACAAGGCACGGTATAAGCGGCTCAAGAAGAGGAAAATCTGTGCTCCGGACCTCTATCATGAAGAGACGGCCAAGGATGTCTTTTGTAAGCCGAGCATGGACTTTTTCATCAAAGTCATGGGATGGGAGGTCTTTGCCACAATCAACGAACCAATCATCGAGCAACCGGTGCTCGAATTCCTTAGCTCTTTGGTGGTGAAGGAAGACGGCACATCCAACGCCTCTTTCTCATACATTGTGAACAAGAAAGAGGTCGAATGTACGCTCAAAGATCTATGCGACGCTTTAGGCCTTCCCGAGGACGGCATCCTCTACGGCGAGTGCGTCAAATTCAATAAACAAGAAGCTATGCAAGCACTCACTTGCTGGAGGAGGCGTTACCCGAAGATTCGATCACAACGAGCGAAATACTATTGACCAAGCAACTCTAAGGCCAGAGATTTCTGTAATCTGAGCGTCCGCATCTTCCACCATATCATATCGAATTCCGTTTTTGGCCGTGACGCCGGGCGTTCAAGCATCCGGAAAGATGACCTCTTCGTCCTCTATAATGCAATCAACAAGCGCCGAGTCAACACCGGCTAATGCATCCTCCATTGCCTTCGGGAAATAAGCCTCGAAATCCGGAACATGACTATTGGTACGGGTCACATCATCACCCATTTTCTAAGAAAGCAAGAGTTCCAGTCCTATCTAAGCAAGTGGACTCCTCGGTATTTCCCCGATCCTATCGACGGTGTTCGCTTACGAAAGATGGAATTCTTGGAGAAGCACAAGACGCGAACATTATACCGTCACAGAAACGACCCCCATAGCGTCGTAATTCATTTGGGCGACGACAATAGATGTGACCGACCAACGCAATTGGTCGTGTGGCCAAACATTTGGGGATCGTTTTGTAGTGGGTGGTCCCGGGGATCGCGAGGAGGAGGGTGAAGGAGAAGAAGAAGATGAGGAAGAAGAAGAAGGGGGTGAACAAGCACAAGGAGACGAAGCTAAGCCGAGTCAAATACGGGACGCCGCTCTTGAGCGTATCAGTGAGCAACTCCAAGATCTTCATGATGAGTTTCAAGTTCAACGGGAGCTCATCCAAAACCAGCAGCTCTTGATCGAAAACTTGCAAGGATTGATCGAGATCCAACAGGAGACGCTAGCTAGCATCCAATCGCAACTCCAACCCCGTTCTCCGCCGGGAGGGTCCGCTTGAGGACCGTTTGTAAGCACTCCACCCCCCACCCGACCTTTATCACTGTTTTTATTTACTTTATGTTGTGAAGTATAAGTGTGGGGGAGTGCTTCTTCGGGGTTTCGGATGCGATGTCTGGTGGTTTTGGGTGTTTGATCTCTCGGTTTCTTTTAGCATGAGTTAGAATATTTTGGGGTTGTTCGGTTAGGATGCTCGGATTTTCCTTGTCTTGTTTGTCTTTCATGTATTGTTGGTTGTCTTATGGTTGTTTGATGGTCGTTTTTGTGGGCTGGGTTGTTTGTTTAATCATGTCTCGTTTGTATTTTGGTCATGGATGGATTGTATCCGAATGTTGTTTGTGATGAATGTAATGAATTGGTTATCTCGGTTAGTGTGTATTGAGTTTCACCCTTATTTCCCGCCTCAATGAATGAGATTCGGGGATAAGGTAAGTCATTGGCAATGTATGTATTGTTAATATTTTCGTTTTTCATCTTGTCAGTTTCTTTTTATAATCTTTTAAGTTAGTTTTTCCTTCCTTTTGCTTTTGGTCTCGCATGCGAATTCCATAGTTATAAAGTCGTCTTTTACTCTAACATTGCTCTGACTCTCTTGAACGACGACTTCGGATCGCTGTTTTTAACGCTTATGAAGAGCTTGAGGTAATATCTTTCCACCTTACTTTTTTTTATGTGAATTCTTATCATGATCCGTCGTATGCTTGGTTTTCTTTTGGGTGGCGAACCCCTTTGAGTGTCTGTGTTGGGATATCTATTGCTGTTGGAGCCGTGTGGGCTCGGGTCGCCACCATTTCTACCTGCTAGTCGTTTTTGTTTGTTTGTGTTTTGTAGGTTCTCTACCCTTTTCATGTGACACCTTCCCACAATGAGGACATTGTGGAGTTTTAAGTGTGGGGGAGGGGGAGGGGGAGGAGATATTCTGTTTCAAGGGTAGATCACCTAGTCGTTTTGTTCTTTGTTTCCCTAGTTTTTGGTTAAGATTTAAAAATTTTTGTATGAAAAAGGAGAAAAAGGGAGTGAAAACCTTTTCGTTTTTTCTTTTCGTTTTGTTTTTGTTTTGCTTTGTTTCCTGGATCTCGTTATCGATGTTGAGAAGCCGTTCTTAAACTTCTTTTTAAAAGTAACCGGTTGGAGCATTTTCGACCCTAACTCGGGTTCTAGTCGAGACTTACCCTTAATAAACTCCCTTCATCAAGTGTCTTGTAAGACCCCCGTTCCTTTCTCGTTTTGTTGGGAACCCGGAGATTCTAGGGGCTTGTGTCTGAGTTTGTTTTGTTTCTCGTTTAGCAAAAGCAAAAAGTGCAAAAAGAAAAGAAAAAAACGAAAGAAAGAAAAAAAAAAGAAGCTTTGATAAGATATAATAACCTAAATAAGTGGAGCGTGTCGCTGAAGACATTAACCACCCACACTTAGCCAACCTACACGGGCCCGGTATTCGTGGTACGGCATTGGATACCCCTTAACCCTCCTCCTATATAGCTTTGCGACGGAGAGGCGTATGGAAAAGACCGTGTTGGGAGGGTATACCCCTTATATGGGCCGTCCAATTCCCGAAAGTAAGGCTAATACCGACTTTTAAAAACCAAAAAGAAAAAAAAGAAAAGAAAAGCAAATTTCGTAGGTAAATCCAACTCAAAAGAAAGAAAAGGAAAAGTCTTTGATTCTAAAAAGAGTGGGGCCTCCCCTTGCATCACCTACGGCCCTCACCAAGCCAAGGGCGACCAAATGCGAGGAAGGGCAACACTTCTCTTGGTTGTTTCGTTGTTTTTCAAATTCGGACGCGAGTTTTTAGAGTCTTTTGGTTCCCGTTAAAACCCTTGTTGTGCTTTTGCTGTGGGGTTTCGCTTGTTACAAGGTGTAGGGAGTTGAAAACCTTCAAGATCGACCTTTTTCTGAGTTTGCTGTTTGCGAGATGCTCTTAACGGTTACTTTGGGAGGTTTAATCACGTTTTCTTAGATTGGATTGCGAGATCTTGTGAATCAAAGCCTTTACTTTTCGTTCCTTTTTGTTTTCTTCGGTTTTGTTTTCATTTTCCCTCTCTCCTTTTTCTTTGGCTTTTGTGGGTACAGCCGCTACAAACCCTCACGAGTCCATCTCGTCCACCCGGGCTGCCGGGGGGTACAAAGGGCTTGGTGCATACGCTAAATGCACCCGTTTCTCTCCCACGACAGAGGAGTTAGTGTTAGTTAGTTGGTTTTTGTTTTGTTTTGCTCGGGACGAGAAAAAGTTTAATTGTGGGGGGGTGTTTAGACCCGATTTCGTGTCTAAATACAGTCTAAATCCTTAGGCTTTTTACTTGTTTCGTAGCTTGTTTTAATAACTTTTAATGCGTTTTGGTTATTTTTGTAGTTTCCGAAGTTTATACTCAAAACGATGCTAAATGGGCCAATTTTGCACCAATCTTGGGAATCCCGAGATTCCCTAAGATTCCCCGAGCCCTGGTCGTGTCGAAGGCAGCGGATTAGAAGGGTCGGTCATGTCGAAAGCCAGCGGAAGCAACTATTGAAGAGCACCCTGAAGAATCCTGTGGCTGAGAGAGACCGTGGCCACGGTCATATTGACCGTAGCCACGGTGTCATTGAGCCAATGCCTAAGGAAGGGACATTGCCACCCGAGATGGACCGTGGTCACGGTCACTCTGACCGTAGCCACGGTGAGATCACTACCCTGCCCAATGAAGAATTTGGCCGAACAAGACCGTGGCCACGGTCTCCCATGACCGTAGCCACGGCGGTGCGAAGGAGCGAAAAGTTATCAGCCCTAATCGCCTAGACCGTGCCCACGGTGCATGGGAACCGTGCCCACGGTGATGCGAAGCGAAGAGAAGAATCGCCTGCCTTACGCAAGACCGTGCCCACGGTCCCCTGCGGGACACTTTTGTCTGTTTTGTAAAATGATGAATTTTGAGTAACAACCTTGATTACTATTTAATGTATTTAGGTCATTTTAGCTAGGGACATCTATCAAGCAGCTTTTATCTAACTTTTACTATACTTTTAGGACACTTTATCATATTTTAAGCTTTAGATTAGAATCATTAGTGAAGATCTTTGCTGAGATTATTGGTTCTTGTATTGGATTCTCTTGAGTTTTATTGGAAGTTTGAAGATTATTCTCAACTTTGGAGCATTGGAGCTTTATTATTCTGGAGTTTTCTTCTTTGTCATCACAATCCATGAGCAATTCTTAACCTTTCTCTCTCTAATTTGTTCTTTATTTATTAATCTTTGTTTTTGTTATTATTGGTATTGTTGGTATTGTTGAATGTTTATTGTCATCTTGTCTACTCTTTTAAGGATGAATGAAGTTGTTGATGTTATTATCATGATAGTTAGGATGTTTAGTGGCTAGAACCTTAATGGGTTAGGGAGATATTAAGGGTATGAATGGGTGATTAGGTTTGGGTTAGCAATATTAGTGAGTAACTAGTTAGGAAATCAATTTCTTAATCCTATCCTTCCCTCAAGTGGGATGTATTTGCGTGCGAAAGCATCCCGAATACATCCAATGCTTGTTGGAAGGTAGGAATTAGGATAGTTAGTATTCTAGTTCGCGAAAGCGAATAGAAACTAACTAGGAAATTTCGTTCCATTAACTCCCCCGGGTCTGTCGATGGACTTTGGGGAAGTTAATCCGGACTATCCTTGAAAGAGGAAGCCCGGTGGGTATTTTCTAACGGAGTTACCATTTGATTTCCCTTTCTCGTTACTCTCTTGTTGCAAAACCCATTTCCTTATCCCCGTTTGCATCCCGAAAGTCTCCCAACGCCCATTGTCTCACCTTTTTGACCGAACCTAGTGTGTTTGTGCTGTTTTTACCCTGAATTCTATCATCCTTTCGTGATCGTAAACCCTACCTAGAATCAAATAGCTGTAGCTAAGGCCCCTAGCTCCCTGTGGAAGAACAATAAAACCGAGGTCTTATAAACCACGTTACAGTCATACATTAGCATACATCTGCAAGCAATCTAGGTCATCTACATGATCATTCAAGAAGCACATGCTTCAGGCCTGTTGCCTCCATCATCATTCCCTGTTCTGTGGATCGAAACATTACTCATCTTGAATTTTCTTGAAATTCCTCATAGGTGGCCTTGACCCTTAGGAAGTATTGGTCTTAGGAAAGCCTTGTCTTAGAAAATCACTGTCCAAGAAAATCTTTGTCTAAATATAAAGACAAGGGGTGGGGTTGTCTGCATGCATTGCATAAAAGCATCATGTGTGTATCCTGTCTAAGCATAATAGGTTTGCATTGCATCCATAAGTCGTGTCAGGGCCTCATAGAGTCAGTGGTCATGCATCAAGTCAGTTTGTCATGCATCAAGTCAGTCTGTCAGGCGTAGAGTCAGTTAATCTTGCATTGAGTCAATTTGTCATGCATCAAGTCAGTCTGTCATGCATTGAGTCAGTTTGTCATGTATCGAGTCAGTTTGTCGTACCTAAAGTCGATAGCCGTGCATAAATGCATGAGTGCATGAATGCTTGTGTCAAAGAACAAAACAAAATTGCATTGTTTGTACAAGAGTTTAGTAGACTAGTTGCATGCATACCCGTATATCTGAATAAAAAAAAAAGGAAAGAAGAAGAAGCAAGGAAGTGCCACATTGTTGCTCCAGAACGCAACACTAGCGGCTGTTTAAGCCGATATGCTATCTCAATCGGACTGGTCGATATGGTTTCTAATCATCAAGAGCAAGATTAGAGAAATCTCTAATCACACTCTAGATGACTTCTATCAATCATCCGAAGACTGTCAGGGACGCCAATGACACAATCATCCGTATCGAGAAAATCCGATCTGCCTCGGGAAAAGCCGTTGGGTATCTTCAACATCGAGAGAGTCCAATCCGCCTCGGGAAAATCCGCTCGGAAAATCCGATCCGCCTCGGGAAAATCCGTTGGGCACCATCAACATCGATCTGCCCTGAGAAAAGTAGTTGGGCATCTTCAACATCGGGAAAGTGTGATCCGCCTCGGGAAAATCCGATCTGCCTTAGGAGAATCCGTTAGGCACCATCAATATCGATTCCTGGGGAAGATCTGTTGGCCATCATCAACTACATCGGGAAAATCTGATGTACCTCGGGAAAATCCGATGGGCATCATCGACACCGGGAAAGACTGGGGCATCGACAGAAATAAAGGAGAAAGGGAGATCAACTGCGATCAATCTGCCTGACAAGGAGCCGGCCATCACTGACACCAGGTCAGCGCTAAAAGGCGCCATCATCATCCACGTTCCGGTTGCCACATAAAAGAGCACCGAAACATCAACCCACACAGTCCAAAATTGCTGGCCCAAAGCTTGTGGCCCAAGAGTTTCCAAGGCTCAGGTAAAAATCCGAACCAATAATCCCTCTTACATTTCAGAAAAAACTAATGCTTTGTTTTCTTGTGATTTTCAGGTCGCCGCTAAATTGGGACCATCCACCATCCAATTGCCACACAAAAGAGCATCAGCAGCAGTCTTCCAATGGTTGCCACCTAAAGGTTTCCGAGGACATCATCAACATCTTCAGTCGTCCAACGATTACAACCTAAAGGCCTCCGACGACATCACCAGCATCTTCAGTTGTCCAACGGTTGCCACCTAAAGGCCTCCGACGACACCATCATCAGCATCAATCGTCCAATGGTTGCCACCTAAAGGCCTCCGACGACATCACCAGCATCTTCAGTCATCCAACGGTTGCCACCTAAAGGCCTCCGACAACACCATCATCAGCATCAGTCGTCCAACGGTTGCCACCTAAAGGTTTCCGACGACATCATCAATATCTCTAGTCGTCTAACGGTTGCCACCTAAAGGCCTCCGACGACATGAAAGCGACCATCTTCAGGACGCCGTTGAAAGGCATCATCTTCGCAGAAGACCACCGACAGCATCCATCTCCTGGTCACAGACGTCAAGCAGTCAGCTCTCAGGCTACTTTGACCTTCATCCTATTCGGACTCGATCAAAGTGGGGGCTCTCTGTAGACACCGAATTTTGTACCGGATATTTTAGATAAATTGTACATATGTAATAAATTAGCATGCAAAAGTCAAAACCAAAAATACAAAAAAACCCAAAAATACATGCCATGTCATCAATCCGTGTGAGCATTCAAACACATCCATGTATTCATGTCATGTCATCAATCCATGTGAGATAGCATTTAAGCACATGCTCTAAATCATGCATCCATGCAATCCCCACAGTCATGCACTCCCCTAATATCCTCTTATCCCATAATCAAATAACTTTAATGGGGGATTATGATGTTAAAGGAGCTTGATTGGTGGATCATGTTTATTCCTTTCCATTCTATCACCTCTCTTCATCACCTCTCTTCCTCACCTATAAATACCTCCCTCATCCTCACTCATTTCATCAAGTCTTCCCATCAAAAATTATCATAAAAATACTATCCATCACTCTCTACTCTGTCCATAATCATCATCCTACACCCTTACTCTCTCCATAAATTTACATGGTTGAAAATTCCCTTCCACCATCCATAATTATCATCCATATCATCATTACACCAACCATATAATCATATCTCCAACCATTTAATCCTCCACTCCGTCATTCATATAATATCGAGTCCAAGCATCCACTACGAAGAAGGGATCATTTTGAAAGCTTAAGGTAAGAGTCATGTATATCTTCATTATTGTATTTTCAACCATGTAATTTCTTCTTAGATCATTCTACTTGTACATTATTTTGTAAAAGCAAACTCGTTTTATTCTTGCATGATGGGAATATAATGTCGTGAAATTTATTTAAAGTTCTTCCCGCTCAATTTCATTTCAAGTTCGATTTTAGTAGAGTTTGTTATTAAACAGGCGGATTTGAGAATTATTTTAATTGTCGAATTCGTAACCTTGCCCCCGAACATAGAATTCGGGTTCGTAGACCGGATTTATTTTTATTTATTTATGGTTTGTCGGATTTCATAAATCGGCTGGCGACTCTTTCTTTTTTTTATATAATCACTTTTTATTATTTAACGTGAATGTTTATTACATCGAACGAATTTATAAAATAATTTATATAATTCCATATTCCGATCCGGATTTTGCTCAAGAGAAAATATCATAGAAATTATTAAAGGTCATATGGCATTTGAATTTTCTAAATATTCTCTATTGGGCTTTGGCCCGGACTCGAATCGGATTTATGTAAAATTATTTGTAAATAAATTTGATGTAATTTCAAACATGTGAATAATAAAAATTGATTATTGAATAAATAAAAAGTTACCCCCCGAAAATGAATTTCATAAAATAAAACATCCTTATTTGAGGATTAAGCAACCTTAGTCGGCTCCCGATCATTAAGTAGCGCATCCGAAAACGATTCCCCGAACGGGAACTTTCCAGGTCCTACAAACGCTGAGTTGTTATGATTTTAACTCATTGGAAAGATAACGTAACTCCATAATTTGTGATATGGAACGCAGATTAGTGTCCACGGTAAAATTTTTTACACAAACTCTTCCTTCCACGCTACGCATTCTGTAGCTACTTCATCTTTCCATGAGTCAAAACCAAACCAAATCGGTGGTGTACTGTTGGTGTAAAAAAGGTCAATAGTTGATACTGTTAGTGTCCAAAAAAATTAAATAGTTTGTATTATTAGTGTCCAATACCCACACAATTGGTATTATTGACGTTCAAAAATCTCAAAAAAAAAACAAAAATTAATGTGAACGGACTCATGGAGCACGGTGCTCTCGGGCTCACCATCTTCTTTTTATACGTTTATCCCTAGAGTGCGTATGAGCACTTATGATTTTAATTAAAAATCAGCTGCAGGCCAAGAGTATAACTTAAGTAAAAACCAACACAACAAAATATAAAACACAGTAAATACGAACTGCAGAAGCACAAGAAAAAGAATATTAAAGAGACAAAACAAAAGCGACACACCATGAACAACCCCAGCAACAACAAAATATCACTCCATCAATTGCCATCAGATTACTACCGATACATTCCACCTTGTGTCAATCTCAAGTTCCAAGTAATCATATTAATTGATAAATTTGATTACTAGCTAATATAATTATTGCTTTATACTAATGATAAAAGTTGATAATAAGGTGATGAAAAAAAAAAAAAATAACTACTTCTACTATAAGTACATAGTATCTAAGATCTAAGAGACCATGTGCTCGTTAGCTTCATGGTTCTCTCGTCTCTTGTTTATTAACAAATTTAAGCAATACACGTACAGTACATGCAAACAACATACAAAGGCTATCTAGCTTAGACCCATGTTTCACGTGATTTAGCTAGCTAACCTCAAAGACTATATATATATATTCGTTATCACAACACCAATAACATATCAACAGTTGTTCAGGGGGGAAAAACATATCCTACTCTCTAGAAAATGTAACTCTTATTATATAAATGGTTTGGATCCCCTCCCCAAGAGAATCCATTATTAATCACCATATTATTAATAATATTGCCATTGTTATTATGGGTAGCATGAGCCTGGTTTTGTGCTGATAACACCAGCTTACTACAGTACTGGTCTAGCTGCTGTATCTGATCCACTGCAACTCTGCCTACAGCTGATGCTACTCCCTGATGATGATCACCATAGTTCCATAGGCTACCCCACCACGAGCCATCCTGATCCTGACACGTGGCATCCATCCAAGACGAAGATGCTGGGGTACTCATCAAGCTATGTTGGTCGTCCATGGCTGAGTTTGGGTACATGAACATCATCTCCTGTTTGTTGTTCCCTTGTGTAGTAGTTGGTGGGGAAACCTCTTTGACTTTTTCACCACCACTTATAGCTGCAACTTCCATGGTTAACATGCTTGTTGAATCTGTTTGCGGTTGTGGTTTTGGGTTTTGAGATTTTCGTCTATCAGATGTTTTTCTTGCTGGCCTTTCCTTCTTCTTAAAGTGGGTTCTCCAGTAGTTTTTGATCTCATTGTCTGTTCTTCCAGGTAGATATCTTGCAATAGTCGACCACCTATGTAAATTGGGAGTCAGGCTTGGTTCTTAACTATCTTGCATTTTTTCTAAAGCACTAATAAAGTTAAATGTAAGTGTATTTAAATCATTTTAAAGGTATGTTTCATTATTTTTAGGGTTACTGTAACTCATAAACAATTTAAAAATAATTATTTATTTATATTTATTTTATAAATATAAAACTATGTATAAAATATGCATTTTCTACTATGATTGATAAAATTAGGCTATTATTATATTTTTTCATAACAAGATCCATGGAGAAGAAGCTAAGTGTAGTGTATTTACTTATTTCCCCAAATTGCATGTAACTCGATTATGATGCCTTCCTCTTGAGGGGTTATTTGGCCTCTCTTTAGTCCTGGCCTAAGATAATTCACCCATCGTAACCTGCAACTTTTACCCGTTCTATTAAGTCCTGTAAAGTAAGTGCATGTATATGGATCAACAACATGAACAATTGTTATTCTTGAAAAAGCATACAGGTGAAGATATACATAAAGTTATACCTGCAGAACGAGCAACAGAGCTCCAACGTCCCTCTCCATGCAAGGCAACATAATCAGCAAGAAGTTTATCTTCTTCAGGAGTCCAAGGGCCCTTCCTCCATACTTGTTCAGAAGGCATTCCCCAACCCACTAAGCCTACCATCTTTAGACTTTGAGTCATACCTTAATTAAGTTGGCATATATTCACTTCATTTAGATCTATTCACATAACACCCTCTCTCTATATATACTTACAACTTTTTGGTGGTCATTCCATGTATCAAATCTTAGAATGCTGATATCATCAAATCCCATTTTGTTTTAGCTAATACTTAAATTAATATTTATTAATTACTTTATTAAGTTGCTTGCTGGAGCTATATCACTTGTGCCTTTTTGTCACAAAGTGTAATTACATCTGCGTGTGTTGATTAAAATCCAACACTAACCAATCGGAATGAGACAGTTGTGTAATTGGATTTATGCTACCGTACCACACTTGATATGTCTAACTTTCAATGATTGTGCATCTCTAATTAATGGGTGGAAACTGGAAAGCTAGTGCTAATGGCGTCTCTCATATAGGATACAAACTTTTATGGCCATTTTAGCATTTACCACTCCATCTGTTTTTTTTTTTTTTTTTATTTACCGTTTAGTTTCTAAATTAATCTTTATAAATGAATTAGTTTGTCTATTTTTCGTCCTTGCTTTGATTGATAAATAAAATTAACAAAAGGGAGGATATGGGATGGTCATTTTCTTTTTTTTTTTTAAACCAAACATAACGATTTCATTAACAGCAAGCAATACGACACTTACAATGAAAATCGTGATTGAATAATTGTACATCTAAAATATAAATATGAAATTCAACTTCCAAATAACTAATACTAATCTTATTGACGTTTGGCTCCACTTTCTTTGATGACTCTTCATCTTTCTTTGATGACTCTGCATCTTTACCATTGATGGAGAACCTCACAACCTATCCTATAGCGAATTGAAAGTCGATCTTCATCCAACGTATTAGACAACACCAACTGAACAAAAACTCTAGAAAGAGACTAAAAACTCTAAATAAGGGTCCAAAAAACTCTTACAAAAGAAGAGACTAACTTTCTTTGTGTAAATGTAGAACCAAACTAATAATTGGGGTAGAAATCAAACAAGTTTGGGTTTATCATCCACAAAAGAATCGATGGCAGCACCTCTAAGGAGATGGAGGTTAGGGTTTTCTAGAGAGAAAAAGAAAAGAGAACGCTAGCGTTTTAGAAACTTGTAACATTACTATGATCTGTGATGGTCATTGGAGACTCGTTTTCATAGGGTCCTATAGAGAAAGACAAACAAATTTGTTAATTAATTACGAGGGATATAAACTTGCTTTATCAATTAAAGAAAAGGATGAGGAGAAGAATAAGAATAGCGAATGGATATTATTGACCAGAAATAACCATCAAAAACATTTCCAAGTTAACATCGGAAAACAGAGCAAAACAATATGTCTAAGGGTCCGTTTGGACCTAAGAAAACAGGATGGAAAAAAAATCTCATGGAAAAAAAATTAGGAGGAAAAATTTTTTGGGGTAAAGTAAATTTCTTTCTCTTTTTTGGTTCAAGTAAAATTTTGAAGGAAAAAATTTATTTTCTATTCAACTTTCTTTTCCTTGTTTGATTTGAAGAAAAATATATGGAAAAAAAATTTGAATGAAACTTTTAAATGTCAAGCTTCATTTTTCTAGATTATATGACGTGATTTGGAGAGGAGAGAGAGAGAGAGAGAGAGAGAGAGAGAGAAAAGAGAGTTAGAGAGAGAGAGAGAAAGAGCGATAGAGAGAGAGAGAGAGAGAGAGAGAGAGAGAGAGAGAGAGAGCGACCGAGAGAGAGAAAAGAGAGTTAGAGAGAGAGTGAGTGAGAGAGAGAGAGAGAGAGAGAGAAAGAGAGAGAGAGAGAGAGAGCGCGACCGAGAGAGAGAAAAGAGAGTCAGAGAGAGAGAGAGAGAGAGAAGAAGAGAGTTAGAGAGAGAGAGAGAGAGAGAGAAGAGAGTTAGAGAGAGATCGAGAGAGAAGAGACTTAGAGAGAAAGAAGCGAAAGTGCGCGAGAGAAAGAGGGAAGAGAGTTAGAGAGAGAGAGAAGATACTTAGAGAAAGAGAGAAGAGATGAGAGAGAGAGAGAGAGAAGATACTTAGAGAAAGAGAAAGAGAGAAGAGAGGAGAGAGAGAGAGAGAGAGAGAGAAAGAGAGAGAGAGAGAGAGAGAGAGAGAAGAGAGACAGAGATAGAGAGAGAAGAAAGTTAGAGAGAGAGAGAAGAGACTTAGAGAGAGAGAGAGAAGAAAGTTAGAGAGAGAGAGAGAGAGAGAGAAAAGAGAGTTAGAGAGAGAGAAAAGAGAGTTAGAGAGAGAGATGAGTTAGAGAGAGGATGAAAAGAAAGGTTGACTTTGATCAAAATTTTTCTCCCAATTTTCGTTTCATTTTTGAAGGGAAAATTTTTTATTCATTGTTACTCCAAATTTTCCATGCAATTTTCCAACTATTTATTTTCCATTCTTTTTTCTTCAATCCAAACAATGGAAAGATTCTCATTTTCCAAAATATTTTTTTTTCCATGCTATTTTCCAAAGTCCAAACGGACCCTAAATCTTCACGGATAGAGAAAACGAATTTGAAAAATAAATTATAAACATTTTAACATGTGTTGGCTACATTAATAATAAGATTGACACCATAATTAGCTTAATCTCATTCACTAAACATATTTTAGTCGTT
The DNA here is from genome assembly GCA_029582165.1 of Portulaca oleracea. Classification (NCBI taxonomy): domain Eukaryota; kingdom Viridiplantae; phylum Streptophyta; class Magnoliopsida; order Caryophyllales; family Portulacaceae; genus Portulaca; species Portulaca oleracea. Next base: position 3,070,002 of record CM055878.1, on the reverse strand, counting down.
TTTCTGTAAATTTTAAAATTATGCACAAAATTATATATTTTTTATATTTTATATGGGGCCTTACAGTTGTGTCTTTGCCCCAAAGCTAGAATAATAATTGATATATATATATATATATATATATATATATATATATAAATATATGTATGTATATATATATATGTATAGGGAAATTGGATTCTAGTAATCCCTACTTTTACAAATTGGATGGCAATAATCCCTACTTTCAATTTGTATTCTGGTGGTCCAAAAAAAAATTGTATTTTAGTGGTACCAAATCCATCACCACATTTTTTTTATTTTTTTCATGTCTACCCCATATTGTTTTTGTTTTTTTCGTTCCTGCCCCCAGATAGGTAATAAAGTGTAGTTGCTAAAACATTTTTTAAATTATTTTTTTGAGATTCCGAGAAATTATTATGATTTTTAAAAAAGAATAAAATTGAAAAAATCATAAAAAATAGAAAAAATTCAAAAAAAATTGGGAGAAGTGTTGTAAATTCATTAAAAATCGTGGTAAAGTGTTATACAAAGTTTTGAATCAAATGCAATACAAAATCTATGACATTCAGGGTATACTCTTAATTATGTCCCACGACAATACAATTTGAATTTTTTTTGGACCACCAGAATACAAATTTAAGGTAGGGTTATTGCCATCCAATTTGCAAAAGTAGGGATTATTGCTATCCAATTTGCAAAAGTAGGGATTATTAGAATCCATTTTCCCTATATATATATATATATATATATATATATATATATATATATATATATATATATATTTAAATAAGAAAATTATTCTTTTTATTTTACATTATTGTCTTTTTCTTTATTATTTTAAATATAATATTGGTAATATTTTCAACAATATATATATTTACTTGCATCCCGTGCAACACACGGGTCTAAGCACTAGTTATGTAATAAATTATAATTATCCTAGCTAATTAACTGTTTTTGATTTTGTCATTTTCAGTGATTTACAGTGACTAATAAGTCATATATGAATGATTTTTAATGTCAATGTAACTAATACTTTATCAAAAATGACTTCTATGAAAGTGGTCCGGAATAAATCATTCACTAAGCCTATATCAATAAAAAAATTACACAAATTATACATCTCATAATAAATTTATTTTGAAATAGTCTTGTGGCAAAACAAAATATGTTCAATATGTTCAATAGGTTTAATAGCTTATTGATATAGCAAAATGATATGAGCCTTAAGACAAGACACTTCTTAAATGTCTTGTCGTAGTATAAAAACAATATATTTACACAATAAACTTAAAAAAAATTTGATTGGCATCTACATGTACAATATATTATATCAATTTTTAAAACAATATTATTTTTATTAATAATTTTTAAAATTTACAAAAGGATACATAAGATATGTCGAACAAATGAATTCATTTGATTAGGGTGTTATTTGTAACTTGCGGTATATATCACGTGCATGCACAAGAGGATTGTCAATTATTAAATTATCGAGAATGATGTGTATTAGTTCTTTTTTTGTGATAGATTATATGTGTCAAACATATTAAAGTTTAAATATATATTTTTACACACATATGGATTATATATTAGAAAATATTAATTAAATAATTTAATTTTCAATTTGGTGAATTAAATACTATTTTGTTTATGAAAATAAAATCAAGAAATATTTGTTTTAATTTTGTCAAAAACACATACAAAAAAAATAATAGCAAAGTTTTCTATTAGTCAATTTGAAAAAAAAAACACAAGCAATTCTATAATTCTTTTCAAATCGTTTTGAATATTCCAAAAATATTTAATCTTAAATATCATAATAAATGATTAAGATAATCGAAACTAAATGTGCAAATTATAAACATAGTGTTGTTGGGAACTTATTTTTATTAAATAAATATGAATATTTTTTTTAAAATAATTACAGTAGACATTGTTAGCGAAATTCTAAAGCATTAAGATTTAGTAGTAAAGAACTAATACTAACAAATTAAAAATAACAATTAATTATAAAAGTTAATGTCAAACAATCACAACATCAATCAAAACATAGTTGCATTACATTTTTACATGATAAAGAGAGGTATGAATGAAAAATAATGTTTGTGAAAATTCAATAAGACCATTAAAATATGATAAACAATGGACGTTTTTTTTTGTGAGCGATGAAACATGAAATAGAGGAAATTTAATTATTTTTATTTTCAAAAATAATATGAAGTTAATGAAAATAAAATAAAGAAATATTTGTTTTAATTTTGTCATAAACACATACAAAAAATGTAATAGTAACTTTTTCTATTAGTCAATTTGAATAAATGCAAGCAATTCTATAATTCTTTTTTAATCATTTTTAATAGCATCTCAAAAATATTTAATCTTAAATATCATAATAAATGATTAATATAATTGAAACTAAAAGTGTGAAAATGATAAACATAGTGTTGTTGAGAATATTTTTTTATGAAATAAATCTGAAAATTTTTATAAAAATAATTAAAATAGATATTGTTAAAGAAATTCTAAGGCATTAAGATTTAATAGTAAATAAATAATACTCACAAATTAAAAATAATTATTAATTATAAAAGTTAATGTCTAACAATCACACATCAATCAAAGCATAGTTGCATTCCTGTTTTACATGATAACGAGAAATATGAATGAAAAATAATGTTTGTAAAAATTTAATAAGACCACTAAAATATGATAAATAATTGACGTATTTCTTTTTTCCGGGAGATAAAATGTGAAAGAGAAGAAATTTAATCATTTTTGTTCTTGAAAATAATATGAAGTTATTGACAATAATTCTTATTTAACAATGAAAAAAGATGTACTATTAATATTAATATATTTTCATAACACAAATATATTTTTAATACTAATTTAAGTTATATGTTTAAAAAAGCATACTAATTTTAAAAAATATATATTGATTGCAATTTTGGTTTTTGTAATCATTAATTTGAGAAAAAGTAAAAATTAATTTATATTATATATATATACATTAAGAAATAGGTTTGAAACCATATTTACTTTATAAATAAAAATATATTGAAGCTTTATTACTTATCTATTATTAGCTCTCGTATAAATCTCGTAACAATTCCACTTTGAAATGATTCATAGAATAGTATTTTTGTTTGTGTTAATAGTGATAGAAAAGATCTGGAAGTGAAGTGGTAATTGCTTTCATCTTCGATGTTTCCCACCAAGGTTCAAGTCTTGGTCGAAGAAAATTTTCCATTAATTTATTTTTAATGGGCAATGGTTATTTAGGTTCGGAAGTAGGTTAGGAGCACCAAACCTCCCAAATTTCATCTTCTAGGTATGGAATTCCCTTATGTGGTTTGGTTTTAATAAATATATAGATATCATAATAAATGATTAAGATAATCGAAACTAAGTGTGTAAATTATAAACATAGTGTTGTTGAGAATTTGTTTTTATTAAATAAATCTGAATATTTTTATAAAATAATTAAAATAGATATTATTAGAGAAATTCTAAAGCATTAAGATTTAGTAGCGAATAACTAATACTCACAAATTAAAAATAATTATTAATTATAAAAGTTAATGTCTAACAATCACACATCAATCAAAGCATAGTTGCATTACTGTTTTACATGATAGTGAGTGGGAGGTATGATTTATGAATGAAAAATAATGTTTGTAAAAATTGAATAAGACCACTAAAATATGATAAATAATGAACATATTTCTTTTTTGGTGAAAGATGAAACGTGAAAGAGAGGAAATTTAATTATTTTTATTTTTGAAAATAATATGAAGTTATTGACATTAATTCTTATTTAACAGTGAAAAATGTTGTACTATTATTATTAATATATTTTTATAACACAAATATATTTTAATACTAATTTAAATTATATGTTTCAAAAAGCATACTTATTTTAAAAAATATATATTGATTGCAATTTTAGCTTTTGTAATTATTAATTAGAGAAAAAATAAAAATGAAGTTATATTATATATATACATTAAGAAATAGGTTCAAAACCGTATTACTTTTATAAATAAACATATATTGAAGCTTTATTACTTATCTATCATTTCTTCTCGTATAAATCTCGTAACAATTTCACTTTGAAATGATTCATAGAATAGTATTTTTGTTTGTATTAATAGTGATAGAAAAGATGTGGAAGTCAAGTGGTAATTACTTTCATCTTCTATGTTTCCCATCAAGGTTTAAGTCTTGGTAGAAGAAAAATATTTCCCATTAATTTATTTATTTTAATGGGCAATGGTTATTTAGGTTCGGAAGTAGGTTAGGAGCAGCGAACCTCCCAAACTTCACCTTCTAGGTATGGGATTCTCTTAGGTGCTTTGGTTTTAATAAATATATAGATTATTTGCATTGCCAACATACTTTAAGCTTCTTAATTATAATCGATAACTATGAGCATTTACAAAGGGGGATTTCAGAGATGATTTAGAGATAATAACTTTCACTACTAAAAATTCGTTTATTTACGACCACTGCATCCGACGGGTGTAAATTTTCCGTCGTAAATAGTGTGTTATTTACGACAGGTTTTTCTTTCTGTCGTTAATGACTGCTTTTAAAGACATGGAAGAAATCCCATCAGCAAATGTAATTATGGCCCGTCGCTAAAAGGTAAAAAGGTAAATTGAAAAAAAGATACAAGTTAAGTAAATATATATTTGTTACCTTTGTGAGGGTGAGATGAAATCTTTGCCCAAGATTTTATCTTCTTCTACGGTTGTTGTCGGAGACCATTGCAAATTGTAAAAGAAAGCTGTTGCGCGCTGTTGAATACTATACAGGCCTGCTCGTCCCATCTCATCCACGCACAGTACGCTAGCTAGCTGGTGAAGATGATAAAAGCGGTGGTTTTGAACAACTGGGATGAATTCTCTGTTGATCCTTGTAATTAGGCTATGATCACTTGTTCTTCTGATAATTCTGTCCTTAAATTGTATGTTTTCAATAATTAATCAATCCTCCACATATATATATATATATATATATATATATATATATATATATATATATATATATATATGTTCATATATCTTTCATGTTGATGATTTTCGGACGACTATGAAACAGTGTGCGAGAGGATATGAAATGTTCGACATGTTGTCTATAATGTGCACTGATTTTGAAGCTTTCAACAATATTTTTTACATGCTTCTTTAATTATGATAATATTTGGTTGTATTGGTGAAAGTATTTGGACATGGGTAAGTTTAGGGTTTGGGTTCGTGATGAATGTTTGTTCTGGTGGTAATCCTACATGTTGTGCTGGTTGTTGCTTTGAAATGCTCGTAAATGTTGTTGTCATAAACTGTTGTAAATTAACTTCTTCTCATGAACTGGTGTCTACTATTATTCTTTCTTGTTTTTGTGACAAATTTATGTATGGGTTTATGAGTGTTTGTGTTAAACTTCATACCGAGTAACAAATCATAATGTCAAATAATTTTACGTAGCTCTTGATATACTATTCAAATTGTCGTAGCTCTTGATATTCATTTTAGGTAGGTCACAAATATTAATGTCAAATAATTTGAATATGTGAAGGAAGCCATTAGGTATACATGGTCAGTAGGTGACAAAATATGGGTTGTTTCGTCGTCATGTTGCTCCCTTGATCTTTAATGTGATGACCACCCTATTATGTTAATTGCATTTTGTGGAGTGTTGTTGAGCGTTCAAAGTCCATTTTATATGTGAGTGGTTGCAATATTCGAAAACCATGTATTTGGCAGAGATATGAGTACCCCATCACGAAGCGGAAAAGGGAAGAAGAAATCAGTAAAGAGGGGAAAAAATTGGTCACCTGCTGAGGATCGAATTATGTTGAAGGCTATAAGAGATGACTTAATGAAGGGGATTAGACAACCTATTTAGGGTAAGATTCGACAGGTTTTGAACATGGTCAATGTTTACAAGGACGAGGACTCAATCAACAATAGGTATAATGATCTTAAGAAAAAATACAAGGCGTGGGATTGGCTAAAACACCATACAGGTGGAAGGATGAAAAAAAAAACAAAAAAAAAAACAAAAACAAACAACTATGAAGCCAACACCAGCTTGCTGGGAGGAATTCATAGTGGTATGTTCACTGTTTAACATTATTTTTTTACTTTAATTTATTAATTTCGATTGACTTATATTGATCATTGAACACATATCGTTTAAATTGCACAAATACAAACGCAAGTACTTGAAGTTCCTCAACGCCCCACCATCTAACTTGGAACTGCTTGAGGTTGTCTTTTAGGGGATGTTCGCCACAGTTCGGAATGCTTGTTCATCTGTAACATCATGGAAGAAGATGAGGACGATGATGATGACACCGCTCCCACTGAAGGCTCAGGTTTTAGCCAAGACCTATCCTTTGAGGATAACCCAATGTTTTGTAGTTTACCAAATCTGAGTAGGTCTCCTACAAGAATGACCCCTGCATTGGGTGAAAAATGACTACAAAGGAACGATGGGGGGGCCAGTTCAAGAAGGGTTAAGAGGAAGTACTCCCAGGAGCATGGTGCATAATTCTGTACTACTCTACAAGAAAGGTCCGTTAAACACCAACAGGAGCAGAGGTCGCAAATGTGGGACGTTGTGTCCTTGGACCCGTACGTAATGAGTGTTGGTGAATCATACGTGTATAGGATCATGGACCACATTCGGGAGAAGAACGTGTTGGGTTATTTCTTGAGCATCCATGCAAAACACCGTACTAGTTATTTGAAGAGGCTTATTCACGAATTGAGCAACTGTTGAGATATGTTGGACGGTGATTTGTTTCAGTTTTCAGTTAAATTTGTTTTATGTAACAACTAGTCTTTATTATGTGTGTCTCTGGTTGGTTTGCTGGACAATTTTTAAGGACTTGCTTTGATTTGATGTTATTTGTTATGTTGTATGTGTGTGGGACATCCTTTAATTTACAGTAATTTTTAATGTGTTGTGATGTGTTGCAATATATTCATGTTTGCTATTGTCTTTATCGTTTGTTGTTCTTTGATTATGTGTGTCGTAGAATGGATGAAATTGATGAACAGATGTACGATGCAATGCTAGATAGTATTGTGGACGACATTTGGGCAGATATGCATAGGGATCGAAGGCAGTACAACCCTAGACGCACTCCGTGGTGGGTGCCAAAAGGGGATGCCTTAGTTCATCACATGGTGTATGTTGACACCGAGAAATGTCGGCGGTTCTGTAGATTGACTCCGGATTTATTCTTATCTCTCGTCACTTTTCTTAACGAGAGAAACCTAATAAAGGAAGGTAGACATGTCCAATGCATGGATATTGTTATGTTTTCATTGCATATGTTGGCTACTGGTGTAAGTTGCAGGGATGTTTCATGTATTTCAAACAGGTCTCATCAAACTGTGGCAGCGTACCATATCATGATAATTAACGCGCTCAGTGTTTTGTCATGTGATGTAATACAGCCCTATCATAATTCTTTGCAAGTCGTTCAAGATTTTTTCTATGATCCTGACAACTACTACCTTGTCAACTATAAGGTAATCTCTAATCACAAAATCTTTGAGTTTGACATTGTGTGCTACTTTTTAACTGATATGAAGTGAGTAGTTTGATAATTTTGTTGATAGATTTGTTGAGATACATTGTGCGCTACTATTTTCACAGTGTGTGCTAGTGTTTAATTGCGATACTATAGTTTTGTTGTCGAGTTTGTTTGCCCTTTGGTTGAAGGTTTCCCATTTGTTTTCCAAAACATAGTTGTCTTTCATGTTTCATACAATCAAACAGTTTGGTGGCTGGTCTATACAGGTGTTGATGTTTTTCGGCTACCCATACATAGAGCTCCTTATTCCCAACTGTTTGATAAAAGTGTTGTTCAGTATGAAGGTGTTGTTCATTATTAATGATCTATGGTTTCCCTACTAATGTTCTCTGGTTGCAGAACTTGGTTGACAAATTTTGCAGGTTGTTTGTAATCTGTTTTTTTAATACAAGTGTTGTCATCTGTTTTTTTTTTTTGTTCAAATGATTATCTAACACTGAGTTCCAATGCGATTCTTTCTTCAGATTATTTGTATACATCTTATTTCTATACAATCAAATGTACGGTGTTGTCAAAATTTGCAGGATGCGGTTAGCGCTCTGGATGGGACCCATGTCAAATGTATTGTTATTGATGAAGAAGGCTAATCATATAGGAATAGAAAGGGGAACAAGACTTGGAATGTGATGGCAATTCGACTTGCTCTTCACTTTCATATATTGTGGGTGGGAAGGCAGTGCCCACGACTGTAATGTGTCTAGTGATTGTGTGCAACGACCGGAATTCAAATACCCTCACCCTCCTCCAGGTATTCATCACTGTTTTTGTAAATGAGCTTGTGTTGTACTATATATGTTTCTATACTAATGGAAAATGATAGTTTTGTTGGTGAGCAAATGAGCTTGTGTTGTCCTATGTTTCTATACTATTGGAAAATGATGGTTGTGTAGGTGAGTAAATGTGTTTGTGTTACCTAGATGAAACTATGGAAATGGTTGTACTATGCTAGTTGACGCTAATATGTTGTTTGTACATTGGAAGTCAAAGTTGAAACATGTTTTGTTGCAGGTAAGTATTATTTGGTAGACAAAGCGTACCCGAATACCGCTGGGTACTTAGCCCCGTACGGGGATGGGGAGATGTACCACCTCCCTGATTTCAAGTCCCTCCGAAGAGCGGGGATTAATAGGAACAAGATATGCCATGAACTCAACTACCGTCACTTGGTGATTCGGGGTCATATGGAGCGTGTCTTTGGAATTTTGAAAAGAATGTGGCAAGTACTTGACCAAATGTCATCACATGACAAGAAATTTCAGGTGAGGATAATCATCACTTGTTGTACACTCCACAATTTCCGAATTTTACATAGAAAAGGTACACCTATAACTCCTGCCCCTCAACATCCAGTTGTGGCTCCACCACAGTTGCTCGATGATAATGCCAAACAGCAAATGAACTTATTTCGTGATAGGATCGCTGCGAGGATTGCTGCATAACCGGCTCAACGACACGGGGAAAACCCATACTGATGGCTTGTTTGACTTGTTTCTCAATTTTTATGCTAGTATGTCAGTATTCATTGTAGGACATGGTTTTCACTTGTAGGTAACGTGATGAATCAATGTAATGTACTTTCCATTGCAATTTATGTTGGTTGCAATTTGAAGAAGCAATGTAAATTTATCTATGTTGCAAGTATTTACATGATGGTTGTCCAGGAGAATCAATACAGGGATGCAAGCATGATGAGTATGGCTAGGAATACATGGAACAAATGGCGCGGGGAAATGAGTCAACTACACCTGAAAAATGTGCCCACCCTTGAGAAAGCCATTGCACCAGACAACATTCCTAAAGGTTTAGTTAAACAAGATTGGGAATGGTTGGTGATGGAGCATTACACAGATCCAGAATTTATTGTACGTACTCGATAATTTGACAACTTAATACTGTGAATTCTTTTGTTTCTCTCCCTTTTTTATGTTTGGGGGAAGTGGTCAGTGTCTATTGTACCATCTTGTTTCACTCATCAAATTGTGTGGAATATTAATGTAGATAAAGAGTGTTAGAAACTCTGAGAATAGAGCTAACTTGACCAACCTTCCTCGCATCGGCAGCAAGCCGATTCGGCAAATTATATCCGACGAGCTGGTATATGTACAACCATCTTCATGAGATGATTTGGTGTTCCTAGTACTGTAATGTGTTTTACAAGCATTCTTTTAATGTCTTTCACATCTTTACATCAGGGGGGAAAAGAGGGGAAGGAACCAAGCATCGCCGACATCTTCAAAAGAACACGAAGAAGGAAGGATGGTACATTGACCGAAGACTCAGCAGCATAACATGTATTATTTAAATTTTGTCATTTTCTAACGATTTTGTATTTAATGAAGAATTGAATATTCATTTACGTATCTAAGTTTGTATATTGAACTTTGAATATAAGATGACATTCAGAGAGAATCTGAAAAGAACCCGACAACTTCTGCTATTGATATAGTTGAGAAGTGTTTTAGCCTTCAAACAAAGGGTCGTGTCATTTGCTTCGGAGAAGGGGTGACTCCTCGGGACTTTAGGGGGCCTCTACCAAGTAAGGCCGAATTAAGAGCCGAGCTTCAACAAAAAGACCAAGCTATTGCTGAGATGAAAGATCGACTGGCAAACGTTGATGGTCGCGAAGAAGAACATCAAAACAAGATTACTGATATTGAAGCATCTCATGAAAAAATATGGATTACTTTTCGATGAAATCCAGAAGCTAAAGAACATTATCAGTAACATCCAATGAATCGGGTCACCATCTTCATAACCCGACTTTTGTGTTTTGGTGATAAATTAGGTAAGTGCAACTTCTCTCTTCTTTTAGGGCTGTGAATTTTACATTGAGTTGGAGTTATAATGCCCCTGGATATGAAACTTGAAGGATCATAGTCACTTGGATGTTTTATGCTTGTTTTTTCCTTTCTAGCTCACTGTTCTTGTTAACCTTTTTGCTACTATGTGATTGGCTGTTTGGGTTGATTATGGTATATATTTGGTTGAATTGGGGTGTGCTTCAGTGAGTAGTTTAGTGATTGAAATCTGTTTGGTTGATCAATTTATGAGTTTTCTTATTTATGATCCATTTGCACACTTGCACCCTTGTCTTTGTGCTTTTGGTTGCGTCGATTTGTTCAGATTTCTTATTGTAGCCGTTGTGATTCATGGGTGTTCCTTTTTCTTTGTTATTGCTTTTGTTTTTTGTGGTTTGGCACAATTAGCTAATCTCTCATCTGTCAACTATGAAACAAAAATGGAAGTTTCAAAACTTAAACTTGGAAGATACTTTTACATCAACATTTCTCATTATATTTATAAACTCTTTTTGCTTTCATATCTGCAGGTATGTGAAGAGTATATTTGGACATTTTGGTTGTTGGTACGTACAATCTACGTAACTTTTGGGGTACATAAGGCTTTGACTTGGTGGATATTATCAACTAACAGGATGCGTTTTGGGGTATTGCAAGCAATGGCTTTATAGATATTATCAAGTACATCAACTAACACGATGTACCTTTTGGGATAATGGATGTATTGGTTTTTGCATGTGTTTTGGTTATGTTACAATGCAAACTTGGCGTTGTAAACGTTATAATTACCGTCTTATGAATGACTTGAATATTTAGACTTTCATATATACTATATATTATAACATAGAGAATGTTTTCTTATTTGTGTTTGTTGGTTGACAGGAAAATATATGATAATATTGAATGTTATTTAAACATTTTAGGGTATTTTAACAGGATACAAATACTATTTTGGGTTAGCCATGGAAAAATTTGTTACCGACTAGAAAAAAATTCGGTCGTAAATGTCAAGGAAAAATTTGTTGGTTGACAAGAACTCTGCATGGTCACTAATGAGTCTAAAACCAGTCTGTAATGGGGACCAAAAAAATACGACGGGCCACATTTGCCGTCACAAAAAGTGCTTTGTAATTTACGACGGGGGAGAAATCCCGTCGCAAATAGTAGATTTATTTTGGACGGAACGAAAGAACCCATCGTAAATGACAGCATACCTTTTACGACGGGTCCTTCGCAAATGACTTTTTATGGCGAAGCCTTTTGTGACGGCTTGTGATGGCTTGTGACGGGACAGACTCCCGTCGTGAATAACTTTCTACGACGGTTTTATGCACCTTTTGTGACGGGATTTCCCTTGGTAAATGTCAAAAATTCTAGTAGTATTTGTTCAATCCCCTTAAAATCCATGTATTTTGGTATGATGCATATTTTAGCTAATTAATAATGGTTCCTAAAAATCGAAACACTCATGATGCGCATCTTGGAGTGGGGCCCACTTGTATGTATTAAATTTTAGAAATTAAAGAGAAATTAATACAAATTGGAAATAATATAAGGAAAGGTGAGAATAATATGGTATTTGAGGCACTTTTATTTAGGAATAACAACTTTGTAAAAACTTTTAGCGCTTGTTTGGAGAAAAAAGTGGGATGGGTTGGGTATGGAATTAGAATCCTAGTGGGTTGGGTATGAAATTAGGACCCTGAAATGAAAGTGTTTGGTGAGCAGTGGAATGGAATCAAAGCTATAGTTATAGTATTTGTTGTTAAAATTATAATTATTATTATCATTGTTATTATCATTATTATGAAAATAATAAAATTTTAATAATTAATAATTAATAGTTATCAATTAGTTATTATTACATATTAATTAATAATATTATTACTATAATTATAAATTATTTTTTTTTATTAATTAATAATTATTATCAATGGAAAATAATTATCTATAATAATTATTAATTAATTTTTGATTGTTGACATTTTTATCAATTAGTAATTTTATTATATTAATTATTAATAATTATAATTATTTATTAATTATTAAAAATTACAAGTTATTATTAACCAATTATAATAATTATATATTAATTATTAATATATATGTTTATTATTAGTTATTAACTATTAATTAATAATTTTCATATTACTAAATTGCTAATTATTATAAATTATTATTAATTAATAACATTTAATAATTAATTATTAGTAATAATTATTAATATTTACATTTATAATAATTATTATTATTATAATTATTGTTAATACTTATAATTATAATTATAATTATAATAATAATTAATTATTATGATTATTATTATAATAATTAATAATTGTTAATAATTATAATAATAATTATTTTTATTAATTATTAATATTTATTATTATAATTATAATTATAATTATTTTGATTATTATTAATCTTTATAATTATTAATTATTATTAATAATTATAATTATAATTATCATTAAATTAGTAATTATTATTATAATTATTATAATTATAATTATAATAATAATTATTATTAATTATTACAATAATTGTTATTATTAATTATTACAATTATTATTAATTATTAATAGCTATTATTAATTATTAATAATTATAATTATAATTATTAATAATTATTAATATTAACATTTATAATTATAATTATTAGTAATAATAATAATAATACTTATTATTATTATTATTATTATTATTATTATTATTATTATTATTATTATTATTATTATTGGTTTTGTTGTTGTTGTGAAAGAAAAGGGATAAGTTATTCCCCCCACATTTGGGAGGTTTCTAATACCAACATTGTAGATGTGAATTTCATAAAGGTGATATTTAATGTTTATTATGGTAATATAAAAACTTTAAGCACCTAACATAAGTTTTAGCATTACAAATACTCTAATAATATCAATAAAATAATTCGTGCTTATAAATTATAATAATCCTAATTTTATGAAAAGTAAGCACAAAAATTATAGAAAAATTGGATTCCTATAATCCATAATTTCATATTTTGTAAGTTAGTGGTCCCTCCTTTATTTTTATATTTTGGTGGTAAAAAAAAATAAAAATTATATTCAATTCTAATGGTATCTAACCAACCTCAAACTTATTTTTTATTTTTGTCATTCCTGCCCAATATTTTTTTATTCCTTAACCCAAAATGGTTATAAAGTATATTTATTAAATAAATTATTTTTTAAAAGAATAAAACTGAAAAAATCGAAAAAAATCTAAATAATGTGGAACAAACATTGTAAATTCGTTAAAAATTGTGGGGAACTATTATACTAAGTTTTGAATCAGATGCAACTAATATTTATGATATTTAGGATATATACTTGATGGTGTCCATTAAAATAAATATTTTTTTTTCGAACCATCAGAATACAAAAATAAAATAAGAATTATAAAAGTTAAAGTAGAATGTATTAAAATCAATTTTCACAAATTATATCTTCCGGAGACATGTAGGGGCACTAATTTATAATATAAGCTGACATCCGGATAATTTGTCGACAAACACATTTTACTTAAAAACTATTTACTATAACATAAATGTTCAAAAGGATAAAACTTAGCTCTTATCGCACTCAAGAAAAATGGTTTTTGACTTGAATCACTCAAGTATAACTCAAGTCTAGACAAGAATGAGAGGGTGTGATTATAGAATGGTGTTGTACTCAAATGGCTAGAGAATATCTCCTATTTATAAGAGAATTCCCACCCCTCTTCATACTATCGGAGAATGATTAAGGACTTCATTAAGGTCCTTAATGTGTATATTGACCTTGACTAAGTCAATTGACCATGCCGTATAATGAGGATATAGTTGTTGGAAAATTATATCAGATATAAAATCGATATTGAGACTCAACGCTTGAAGATTATAGAGCCGTTGGCATTAAAATTGCATTCTGGCACTCAATAAGGTCCGTGTTGCCTCAACACGACCTATGTTAACCCCATAACTGTTTTTATGCCCTTCTAGACCAGTACAACTCGTGTTGGTCTCATGAACACCCGTGTTGGTCATATTCTTATTGTTTATCTTATATATGACCCTTAAACTTGTACCACATGATTTCTCACACTATATAATCTTCTTGTACTCTTGAAATAATTCCAACAATAAGATATAAGTACTTTTATTAAAGATTATGGTGAAATCATTTTATATTTAAAGTATAAAAAGAAAAAAATTCCTTTCTAATAGCATTTTTTATTAAATAATAGTTACTGTATCTTTAATGATTACTAATTTAATTTTATAAAAGTACACATTGAAAATATCAAATAGATATTCTTGTCATTTCATAATAATATTAAATGAATATAACTTGTTGCCATATAGAAATGTGTCAATTAAGTTAATTTTCTTGACATGAATTAGAATAATGATTATCATTTGGAGATATATAATCTACTGAGATGTTATTAATTATTAGGCAATCCATGGATTACCTTGCTCGGTAGTCCGTTCTTTTTTTTGGATATATAAAGTGAAATAGGGGAGTTTAGAAATAAAAAAATTAAAAAGGAAGTCATAATTATTGGAATTACCTTCTTAGGTAAACAATTTTTAAAAATAAAATATTTTAGTAGTTTTTATATATGTGATCATATTAAACTATTTAAAGATCTGGTAATTTTTTTTTGATGTAAGTTAGAATGTTGATTAAGTATAAACATGTTACTTCTTCACCTGTGCGAGCAATAAAATTGTGTGAAAAAAAGTGAGATAATTAAAATTCATAAATTAAAAAATAATCATTATAGAGTTTTTCTCAAATTTAATAATGCAATATGCATGTGCAATTTTAAGGAGTTGGTATGGTTTCGGAGAAGGTCCCAAAAGTCTTTAATTATTAATTACTAGATAATTAATAATGCACTTATTAATGCTTGAACGCATATGGTGTTATAGAGAAAAATGCATCATGAGATAATCAAAACTAATAACATTATTGACCAATTTCATAATGTATATATAGATACAGTGGCGAATTCAGAAACGAAATCAAGCGGGTTCAAAGTCAAACATAAAAATTCGAAACAACAAATAAAAAAATTTACAATATTATTTTCTTTTGGGTAGTTGTTCCCGACAAGGCGCCATGACTTGAAAGTATTCCATGATGTATCATTTGATACTTTCTCAAAAATTTCATCCTCAAAATAAGTAATAATAGTATTTTTCAAAAACTCGTTTGAGACTCTGTTAAAAAAAACGATAGGCTTGTGCTGCAATTGTTGCCTCTAGGTTGAGTTTTAAAAAAACAAATAATAATCATCTTGCATTTCACTTAAATCACTCATAAAGTTGAATGTAATTATATTGAAATCATTATAAAGGTATGTTTCATTACTTCAAGGGTTATTACAATTTATAAACAATTTAAAAATAATTATTTATTTATGTTTTTCATAAATGTAAAATTATACATAAAATGTGCGTTTTCAATTATGATTAATAAAATTAGGCTTTTTTTTACCTATCTAATAAATATTATATTCTTATAGTTGATAAATATATATAATTATTAAAGAAAATAGTATTAAAAGTTACAAAAATGTGAAATATGGACAATTCAAAATGGTTATTAACCATCTTGATTGATGTTGTGTCTCATGGTAAAAAAAAAAAAAAAAAAAAAACGCTAGACTTGAGGCCTGTTGGTGTCGAACACGAAACCTCAACCTCCGTTCATTCAATATCAATCCAATATTCAATATCATGGACTCATGGTCCAAAGAAAAACAGCTAAACTTGAGAACGGTTGGTCTTGAACAATTGACCTCAGGCCTGCTTCATTAATTCAATCTACACGCGTGCCACTCAGCCACTTCAGAAGATATAATTCATTTCTGTTTCATCTTGTATATATATATTTATTAAGCTCTTTAATTTTACACAGTTTTTTTTTTTTTTTTTTTAAGCGGGGTCACGTAACCCCATGTTGGATCCGCCCCTGTATAGATACAAATAGATAGATTAGAGTTGGACAAATAGGTCCCACATGTTGTAAAGATTGAACGAGAAAATGGAAGAAATTATTCATCAAATTTATTTTTCTACGGTAGAATTGGTCAATTTACCTACATTCACTCTAATAGCTTTATTTTAAAATTCTAATATATTGCTTTTATATATTATAGAGATATAGATAATTTTGTTTTTTTTTTCAAATATTTGTGAAGAAACACAGCCCAGCCCTAAGGCCCTCCACAGTGAGCTCAGTGAGGACCTCCACCACTGTCCAATACTTTTGTTTGAAAGAGCAAATTTAGAGAAGCTAGTATCCTGAATATCTCTAAAATATTTCCAACATATGTCCAGAATAATATCTACTGATTGTGATATATATCTTTACAGAAGATCATTACAAAACGGTAAGCTTAAAGATCCTGAAGAAACAAGATTAGAAGATCAACACAAAGATAGAAAGGATCAAGCATATATAATAATGATCAAACATATATCTTTACAAGATCAAGCATATATGGAAAGGATCAAGAACTAAGGAAACTTCAAAAGAGCAGTTGCATATAAAGCATATATAATAATGATCAAACATATATCTTCACAAGATCAAGCATATATGGAAAGGATCAAGAACTAAGGAAACTTCAAAAGAGCCGTTGCATTGAACAACTATATAATGATTGGCCGCCTCTATCACAATGTAATGATTCCAAGCAAGATAAATCGTGTGTAATAATTTTGTGATAGAAAATTCTGAGTGTAGCTACTTGGTTTTGAGTAGTGAGTTGTGTAACCAGAAGGTGTGTTCTGTTGGAGGAAAGGGAGTAAAAGGTATAAAAAACAATGGAAACTTGCTTGGATAATGCTAAGAGTTGTGGCCTTGTACTCACTTTCCTTAAGAACTATTTACTATACCATAAATGTTCAAAGGGATAAAACTTGGCACTTGTAACACTCAAGAAAATGATTTCTCACTTGAATTACTCTAGTATAGCTGCAGTCTAGACAAGAATGAAGGTGTGATTAGCTAGAACGTTGTGTGTCTCAAATGACTTGGAATGTCTCCTATTTATAGGAGACTTCCAACCCCTAATCATATCCCGTAGTCAAAGGATAATCAAGGATCTTAATAAGGGATTATGACCTTAATATGACCTTAATATGACCTTGACCAAGTCAAGAGAAATAGCTGTTGGAATCCTTAATAATCGTCCTTAATATCAAGATCAAGAACTTAATATACAATATTATATAGCCATTAGCATTAAAAACTGATTCTGGGTTCCAACACGGTCCGTGTTGAATGCAACACGGTCCATGTTGTCTCAACACGACCCGTGTTGAGCCCGTGATCATTTTTTCTGCTCTCTAGAGACCAACACGACCGGTGTTGGTCTCAGACTCATCCGTGTTGATCATATTCTTGATGTTTCTCTTATATATGATCCTTGTACTTGTTACTTATGATTCCTTATGCTATATAATCAACTTATACTCTTGAAATAATTCCAACAATCCCCCGCCATTTCAAGAGTATGTAAAACCCTTGAAAAAACTTTATACCCCCGCCATTTGAGATATCTTAACTTGTAATCACCAGAGAAAACCCACAAAACATATGCCTAATGAAAAGTAGATTGCTCTTTGAACTTTTCATTTAGTGTATATGAGCCAAAATTGAATCCAAATCACAAAGTAAACATGTCTTTAAACTTTGGATTTATATTGACCAACTATACTCATAACACACATACATTTTAAATCTTGAGTGTAAATACCTTGACACTTTTATCCGGCCTTTTGTCCTTATCCTTCATAAGTGTTTCAGAAGTTTAACTCATAGTTCCTTTATGCGGCCACACATGAGACTTACATAAGTAAACTTTGTAATGTACAACCCCTGTAATTAGACTTTCCACAAAGTCTATTAAGAGTATTTCTGCTCAACCTTTTGTCATTACGGATTTCTAAGCATCACTTGATCTTGGGATAAAAATTGATGCTTCCTACTAATTTAGACAACTCCATACTCATTTGAACTATAGAAATTGGTGGTATTCCAATTCATAAAGTCGAGTCTTTGTTGTGATTGGTAGTATTTTGAGCTACAACCCATCCCCTTTGAAGTACTTTATATCAAATGTTTAGTCAATCCTTTGGTTAGAGAATCGACTATGTTTTCTTTTGATTTGACAAACCTTAAAGTCAATACCCCATCCCTTATAAGTTGATGTACATAGATATGTCTTAAACCAATGTGCCTTGACTTGCCATTGTAAACATGACTATATACAACATCAAGAGTAGTCTTGCTATCACAATGAATTGTGATAGATGCCATCGGCTTATACCAAATAGATATTGCTAATAATCAGTTCCTTAACCATTCCGCTTCCTTACAAGCATCATATAATGCTACTAATTCTGAAGATATGGTGGAGTCCGCTATATTAGCTTGTTTCTTGGATACCTAAGAAACCGCTCCACCTCCTAATAGGAACACCCATCCACTGCTAGAAGAAAAATCCCCTTTATTTATCCAACTCACATCTGAGTACCCTTCTAAAACTGAAGGTTCTCCTTTATAAGTGAGTTGGTAACTTTAATGTGACTAAATATCTTAATCTTGTCCAGAATAGCAACCAAAGGCATATTACTCGGATTACTTGTAAACCTACTTAACATGCCAATTGCATAAATAATATCTGTCCTTGTACTTGTCATAGCATACATGAGACTTCCTATCAACTTAACATATTCAAGTTGATCAACTGGAGAAACCAAATTTTTCTCTAGTTTCTTACTTGAATCGTAAGAAGTTACTGCTGGATGTATATTCTCACCTCCAAACTTGTTTAATACTTTCTCAATGAAATGCTCTTGAGATAAACTTATTCCATCATTATTTCTAATGATCTTAATACCAAGAATTACATCCGCTTCACCCATGTCCTTCATAGAGAACTTTGAGGTTAGAAATTCTTTGGTCTTATTAGCTTGTTCCATGTCAGCCCCAAAGATCAACATGTCATCAACGTATAGACATATAATCACCCCTTTTCCATTCTCAAACTTATAGTATATGCATTTATCAGATTCATTGATCTTATATCCACTTGAAAGCACCATTTCATCAAACTTTTGATGCTATTGCTTAGGTGCTTGCTTAAGTCCATGTAAGGACCTTATAAGTTTACAAACTTTCTTCTCTTGACCTTCAACAACAAACCCTTCGGGTTGTTCCATATACACTTCCTCTTCTAGCTCTCCATTTAAGAATGTCATTTTGACATCCATTTGATGGATTACTAGCTTATGGATAGTAGCTAAATCCAACAACACACGTATTGAGGCTATCCCAGCTACCGGTGCATATGTATCAAAGAAGTCAATACCGTAGTTTTGAGTAAAACTCCTTACAATCAATCGGGCTTTATACCTTTGAACGGTACCATCTACTCGTCTTTTCCTTTTAAATATCCATTTAGAGGTAATTGGTTTACTTCTCGGAGGAAGATTGACCAATATCCAAAAATTGTTTTCCATTATAGAATCAATCTCATCTTGTACCGCTTCTTTCCACAAAGAAGCATCATGAGACTGCATAGCTTCTTTGAAAGTTTTCGGATCTTTGTCTATGTTGTACGTACATAGGATCTCACTTTCAATTGAGTCCCTTGAACCTTCTACCAAATAAACATAGAAGTCCGAACCAAAATCCTTTGGTTTCCTTGATCTTTTACTGTTTCTTACTTCAACACTTTCATCTTCTTCATCATGAATAACATCATGACTTAAAAGACCATCTTGTATGGATATATCCTCATGATTTTCATCTTGAGGCTCAATTAGAGGAACAATACCTTGAGTTATATCCTTAGGTCTAGGAATTGAAGAGAACCTAGTCTCATCAAAAATTGCATCTATTGATTCCATAAGGGTATTCACCGATATGTACTCATTCGGCTCAACCACCAAAAACCTATAAGCTTTGCTATCTTGAGCATAGCCTGTAAAGATGCACTCAATTTCTCTTTCACCTAACTTTCTTTTCTTAGGTTACGAGACCCTTACAATGGCCCTACAACCCTAGATCTTAAAATACTTTAGATTTGATTTCCTTTTGTTCCATAACTCATATGGGATACTAGAATTCTCTTTGAACAGAATTCTATTTAAAATATAGCAAGCCGTTAACCTGGCTTCACCCCGAAACCCATTACTTAAGCCAGAGTTTGACAACATAGAATTCACCATTTCATTTAAAGTTCTATTTTTCCTTTCGACAACCCCGTTTCATTGTGGTGTATACGGGGCAGTTGTCTCATGGACAATCCCCGTTTCTTGGAAAAACTTTGGATCATAAAATTCCCCTCCCCTATCAGATCTTAAAATCTTAATCAAGGTCTCACATTGTAGTTCACTTCTAGTTTTGTAAACTTTAAAACTTTCAAGTGTTTCATCTTTAGAACTCAAAAGATAAACTTGACAATATCTAGAATAATCATAAGTGAAAGTCACATAATACTTCTTACCACCCATAGAAGGTGTACTATGAAAATCTCCTAAATCACTATGAATTAAATCAAGAAATTTAGAAGTTCCTTTTATACTTGAGAATGAACTTTTAGTGATTTTATTAAGCGTGACTGTCTTTCACTTTTCTATGTCATCATTCAACTTAGGAATCAAATCAAGATTATACATTTCCTTCAACTTTGTAAAGTTCACTTGTCATAATCTAGCATGCCATAGAAAAGACTTATTCAAACTAGACACACGCATATAAGCGGAAATCATGCCATCTTTATTACTTTTAGCATTCAATTTAAACATCTCTCCATAAGCATATTCCTTCTCCACAAAAGTCCCTCCCTTGGAAAGTACATAATTATCTCCATCATAAACTTGCATAAAACCAAACTTGCTAAGAAGATAACCAGACACAAGATTCTTACAAAACTTCCGGAGCTAGATACACATCATTCAAAAGCAAAGACTTACTGGAAGTGAAAACAAGTTTTACTTGCCCAATGCCTTCAACTTTGACTGGATGGTTGTTGCCCATGTAGAGTTTCACACCATCATCCGCTGGTTTGAGAGTCTTGAATAAACTCTTGTCAATGCAAACATGCCTTGACGCACTCGAGTTTATATACCAATCGTTGCAACCAATAGAAACCATGTTAATATGATCCTTAATCATGGCTACAAAGGAATTGGGTTCCTTTTTCTCTACTCTTGCCCTTAGATGTATCTTTGTTCTAAATACCATGCTTTTTTTTCCATTGATAACATTCTCTCTTTGTGTGCCCCGGTTTGCCACATTCCCAACAAACCTGCTTAGGCTATTGAATTCCTTGCTAGATTTGTTGTGTCTCTTGTTCTTATTCTTGTTTCCCTTATTCTCTTGCACCACATGAACCTTAGATTGCTCTTTGGAACCATCTTGTAGGCGTAACTCTTCTTCACCCGAAGATGGTTAGCCAAACCTTCAAGAGACATAGCCTCTTTTCGGTGCATGAGTATCCTATTAGTCTCATTCCAAGAAGAAGGTAACTTGTCAATAATGGAGGATACGATATAAGGTTCATTCATGTTCAAATTGTGTTGCTTGAAGTTACTCAAAATACGTTGAATCTCATGAAATTGATCTAGAATTTTCCTATTATAATCCATCTTAAACTTCAAGAATTGACTAACAAGAAAATTCTTACTTGACGCATCTTTCGACATGTACATAGCCTCAAGCATCTCCCAATGCTTCTTTGCCGTCTCCACATGTTGATAGACATCGAAGAGAGTGTCACTCATCCCGTTGAGAATGCATCCTCTACAAATGTGGTCGTCATTCTCCATCTTGAGCCTTTGCCGAGTAGCCTCCGCATCTTCCATGGGCGTCTTGTCCTTTCCTTGTTCCTTGCCTTTATCTCCACTAGTCATGGTAGTCTTGCCGATTGCGTCATCCTTAGGTGGCTCCTCGGTAGTCACCTTCTCGGTCGAAGGGTATTGATTCACCTTGGAAGAAATATTAATGTTAAACACATAGGCCACATTGAGAGTCGTTAGCAAGAAGTGCATCTTGCTTAGCCAACGCCGGAAATCAATTTCTTCAAAGCGTTCTAGCTTTTGAAAATCGCTAAACATATCACGAAGCGAGACCATTACTAAATAATTCTTAAGATTGTTGGAGGAAAAGGAATAAACGGTATAAGAAACAATGGAAACTCGCTTGGATAACGCTAACAATTGTGGCCTTGTACTCACTTTCCTTAAGAACTATTTACTATACCGTAAATATTCAAAGGGATAAAACATAGCACTTGTAACACTCAAGAAAATGATTTCTCACTTGAATCACTCAAGTATAACTGTAGTCTAGACAAGAATGAAGGTGTGATAGCTAGAAAGTTGTGTGTCTCAAATGACTTGGAATGTCTCCTATTTATAGAAGACTTCCAATCCCTAATCATATCCCTTAGTCAAAGGATAATCAAGGGCCTTAATGAGGGATTATGACCTTAATATGACCTTGACCAAGTCAAGAGAAATAGTTGTTGAAATCCTTAATAATCGTTCTTAATATCAATATCAAGAACTTAATATACAAGATTATATAGCCGTTAGCATTAAAAACTGATTCTAGGTTCCAACACGGTCCGTGTTGGAACAACACACCGTGTTGCCTCAACATGACCTGTGTTGAGCCCATGATCATTTTTTCTGCTCTCTGGAGACCAACACGGCCCATGTTGGTCTCAGACTCATCCGTGTTGATCATATTCTCGATGTTTCCCTTATATATGATCCTTATACTTGTTAATTATGATTCCTTATGCTATATAATCAACTTATACTCTTGAAATAATTCCAACATGTTCTAGTGAGGCCCTCAAGGGTGTGTAGCTAAAGTGAGAAGTGTGTTTTTCTTTTAGTGAGTTTTTGAATCTTTCCAGCCTCAACTGTGAGGCCTCCTCTGCAGAAGTTTACTCTGAGTTTTTGCCCCTGTAAGCATATGTTGAGGACCTCACAGTCCTTGACCTTGTCGAGTTTGTGATCCATTACTTCTTCTATACCTCAAGTTTATCTAATAAAGAAGTATTATTCAGTTTTATAAGTGCTATTAACATCCTTGTATTGATTAAGTGTAGAAATTTTTATGCAACCCTATTCAACCCTCCTCTAGGGTTATTTCAATTTGTATATGTTATCCTAACTATGGCACAACCATCTATACAATGCTACTTGTTATGTAGAATCTAATTATTCCATGTTGAATCTGTTTTGTTCTTTAAAGTGATAGAATTAAGTTAGTACTAAAGTAAGAATGGTACACAAAAGAAAGGTAAGGAAATAATTTTGGTTTGAATGGTTTTAAAGTATTCTGATATAGTAAGATAAAATAAAGAAATAATAATTTGTACGCCCAATATTTATTAGAATGTCCATTAATTGAAAATAAAAAAGGACATTCACATTAAAATCAAAATGCAAACAATAATTAAAAATTTTTGAAACTTATGTTCCATCGCTGATTATGTCATCAACTTTTTGTTGAATTTAAAGAAAAAAAAATAAAAATTAATTACCACGTAGCCACATTTTCTTTCGAAGTTACATCATGAGAGTGTACATGCATATAGTAAAATCATTTTCCACCTTAAGAAAAAGGGAAAAGGAGGTCTACAAAATCAAATTATACCCCTAAACATATACTGTAACATGGTTGTAAAGATTAATATTCCAACATACCCATAATAGTTATGATTATTATAATAATTCACAATAAGCTAGGTTGGGCCAGCTCACCCTTAGTCGAAATTAAAGAAACAAAATAGTTGATTCAACCAGGGGAAAAAGCTAAGTGGGTTGTTGCTGTTTTCCTTGATAGTGGCTTATGTTCCAATAAATTGTTCACATTTGTTAAACTAAATTACCCTAAATTACACGCTTTATACATAAAATAATAACCCCAATAATCTCATTTTGTATGAAGGAAGCTTCTGGGGCACCCAAATAAGGCAACCACAAGTGGTTTTTTCCAAATATAAAATAGACAAAGGGGATGAGTCTGATGAGTCAGGTTTTTGACACGTGTCAGCATGAGTACAATTGTGGGAATATTAGGCATCTATCTAATTAGTAAAATGCCATAAATAGGTCAGGAATGAGAAAGTTTAGCAAAATAACTTAATGGAAGAAGATCTCTAGTAAATAAAGTTACAAAGATCATATCATGAATGATTTAATGAGGAAGTGCTTAAATTGATTTAAAGTATAAAAGTAGTAATTAAAAATACTATTTTATGGGGATATTTGGTGGCTCCATATTTTTAGATGATATCTCTCAAAATGTAAGTAATAGTAGACTACTATGTTTGAAAGGGGCATCTAGATTGATTATGTGTTGTTTATAGTTGTTTAAGGCCATTTCTAAATTCCTCCAATCATTTCGGTCAATAACTTCTGTGAATGATCAAATTTAGGGGTGGCAAAAAATGGGTTCGGGTCTTATTGGGTTCGGTCAATTCAGTATTCGGTCAAAAACCTCAAACCCTATCCCTGTTCGAATTTTAATTCGGACACATTTGTCAAACCCGAACCCGAACCCGGTTGACCGAATGTGTCCGATTGACCGAATTTAATAAATGACTTTTTTGCTATTTTTAGTAATATATCTTGTGATTCACTGATTCTTGCCCAATTTCGGGTTCGGTCAACCCGGACCCGATTGACTGAATGTGATCGAATCCAATTTTCTTCAAAAATTCGGTCGACCCGAACCCGTTTTGCTAAACCCGAACCCGACCCGTATTTTATTCGGTCAATTACCGAATGACCGAATTTTCATATTCGGTCAAATCGCCATGCCCAATACCTGATTTTTCTGGGTCGGTAAAATTCGGACTATCAGGTCGGTCATATTTTTGCCGGCCCTAATCAAATTTACTTAACACTTAACACTTTGGCTGAATAAAAAAAAATAAAAAACGGCCTTAAAGCTTGTGGGCTTAACAAAAAGGCGCTTGTATCGTTTTTCTTTTTCTTCCCATGTTTTGAATTTCTCTCCTGATCGGCTTCACATTTCATGACTAAGGTTAAACCTGATATTAAAGCTATAATACACCTTTCTTATTCATGTCAGAGCTACTTGGATCATGGGTACTTAGCGGTTAAGTAGTTCCAACTTGAATAAGAGATGTGTATTATAGCTTCAATATCAGTTTTAACCTTAGTCTTGATGTTTGGTGCCAATGGAGAGAGAAATTCAAACATGAGAAGGAAAAAAAAAAAGAACAGGCCACTGGCCTTTTTTTTTTGCCGACAAACTTTATGGTCATTTTTTATTTAGGCTACAAACTTTGGGGTCCAAAACATTAATATTGAAAGCCAAAGGTTCAAAAAATAAATTACCCTATACTTCAGGGTCCAAAATACAAACAATCCAAAGAAAGAGTAGTGAACATGTCAAGAAAATCAAGCATATGTGGATTAGAAAGAGCCCTATGCTAGCAAAACGAGAGGGAAAATCCAACAAAGACTAGACTGGAGTTTGCATACAAGGTGAAACTAATGAAGAATTCCTAGAGTAGTTGCGAACGAGTGTTGTTTGTACTAGCAATGAACTTAGAGACTTGGGCTCTCAAACTTCAATGGTCATACACAATTTCAGCCTAGTTTCAAATATCACTACTTTGAGTCATGTAAAATTTATCATCGATCATATTTTTAGTGTAATGGTTTCGTTTAGCTGCGGTGCACGCGAAAATCCTTGTTGTGTTATTTTATTTAGCAGTTTGGTTGTAACCTTTTTCTTTTGGTGGTGGTTGTTTGCTGTTTGTTTGCGGTTTGCGATATTTTATGAACCTTTAAGCCTTTTGGCTTTTAATAATCGAAAAAAATAATCATCGATCATTGTACCAACGGATCAAGGGATAAAGTCTTTGAAGACCCTAAGGAGCTGAGAGGCTAGTTTAAAGAAATAAGGCAATATATGGTCGATATGTAAGTCAGCAAAGAGGAGGTTTGGGTTTATGTCATTGCAATTCCTCCCCACGAATCAAAATGCGAAAACTTTACAAGATGTATACAACCATAGGGACAACTTATATCCTTGGAAAGAAGTATCAATTCAACAGATCAATTTGAGGCAATGAAAGGGCTTACTATGACTGATATTCTGAGAATGATTGAGGGTGAGGTGGTCCTTGATATTCAAGACTGTTCTTACAGAGTTTTAATCAGAGAAATATGAAATCATTTTATGTCATCATATAAGTCACAAGGTTTGAACTTGGAAACTGTCAAAAAAGTCGTTGACTCGAGCGAGAAAGAGGAACGTGATGTTTGATTCAACTTGGGAGACTACAATCCAGAACTGTAGAACAATGTTGAAGTTGAAAGAACACAAGAAACTCCAATACATGCCCTAGCCGGAGAAGAAGACAATGTAGAGTACCAAAGGTTACAGTTAGAGCTGAGAACCCACATTGCAACTTCCAATGAGATCATTGGACAACTCTATAGTAATTATTACATTATAGAATTAAGGAGGCTAGCTGAGGAGACGAACAAATTAAAGGAGGATTTGATAAGAGTCTCGGGAGTGCAGGCGTGGGAGCGAGGGTATTGAAAATTATAATAACCCGCCCTAATCCATGATGATTAATTTTACTAATCAAAGATAATTAAATTAATTCATGCTTTTTAAATTCTTTAATTGTTGTCACTGTTTTTGCAGGTCTCGAACAGTGCAACGACCCTCGATTCTCCAGTGTGGTACATTCATTAGATACTCCTCAATTCGTATTTCCGATCTTTTCGAGTGAACCTTAATATTCAGATCTTTTGTCCGACGATTTCTCATTCAAGTTTATTATTATTAGAACCATGCGTACTCATGGAGTTTTTATCGTGGAGGTTTCACCAATTCAATCTTGTAAAGGTTACCCGAGTTTTCAGATAAATAGTGCCGGGTTAAGAGAATTATAATAATTGTAAGGGCAGAGACAAATGGAGGACTTAATAGGTAATTGGCCTGATTTATTCTTCTGTGGCAGCCCAATATTCTTGAAGAGTTAGGCCACTTTCTTTTAATTAGAAGGGTTTATAGTATACTCTTCCACTCCCGTTTCTCATTCACATATTCAAACCTATCTCTCTCTCTCTCTTGGCTCTCACTTTTCCCCCTTCATTGAAGCTTCCTGCCGTCCCCCTTATGTTGCCGCTAAGACAGCCGACGTCGGAGCTCCCAGGGACGACCCTGCCTGCCGTAGACAGGTGGTCGTCGGCCACCACCTCCTTCCTTTAATCCTTGCGCATCTCTTCTCTCTTGAGGTATATTTCAAATGCCCTTTTTCTTCCAAATGAGATTGTCATAATTTAAGTTCTTAAATTGTTGTTTTCTTACCCTTTTTCAGTTTATGTTAGGAAAGTGTCCTAAAATCACTCAGTTTCTTGATCCCACAATTATTTGTTTCCTAATTGTATTAGGATATTATTTAGGTTTCCTTATTATGTTAGGTTTCCTAATTGTATTAGATTTTAAATCTAATTGGAGTGGGAGTCAAGGTAGGTTTATAGGGAGTTTTCCCTATAAATAGTGGGTCTAGTTCACCTTGTTCGGTGTAGCCAATTTCGGGGGCACCTCCTGTGGGAGGAGGTGTATTCAGATATTCTGAGATTTCGTATTCCCATTGGTGAGAGAAGTTGTGAGAGTTTATGTGAGTTGTTATACTCTCTTTCTGTTGATCTCAGGGTGAGATCGTTCGTTGTAATCTCTACCAATAGTGGATTTGTTTGAGGTTGTGCCGCCCGTGGTTTTTTCCCGATTTGGGTTTCCACGTAAAAATCTTTGTGTCCCCTTTAATCTTGCACTCGTTTATTTTTCTCGATATCCAGTAGTCATCTTATTTTTGATGCTTCCGCTATTATGTATTGCTCTTATAAATAAAACCCTAACGAGTGGTATCAGAGCCATGGTTGTTCAAGTTTGTGGAGTTAGGGTTCATGTAAGAGTGTCGGTTATGAGAAGACTACATTCAGAAAATTCGCTCAAGGATATCGAGAATTCATTGGCAAGATCAGATGTGGGGGTTGTGAAGATTTCTGAAGGATCTAGTTTGTGACCGCTAAATGGTTTGTCTATCCATCGCATTTCTACCTTTTAGAGGTTCATTGGCGATGAAGAAATTTTGGATCTGAAGATTTCTGTCGGATCCAGTTTGTGACCGTTCAGCGGTTTGGCTACCCATCGCAGTTCTACCTTTCAGAGGTTCTTGGCGATGAAGAAATTTTGGATCATTCGTTGATTTTAGTCCAAGGTGGAGATTGTTAGGAAAGTGTCCTAAAATCACTCAGTTTCTTGATCCCACAATTATTTGTTTCCTAATTGTATTAGGATATTATTTAGGTTTCCTTATTATGTTAGGTTTCCTAATTGTATTAGGTTTTAAATCTAATTGGAGTGGGAGTCAAGGTAGGTTTATAGGGAGTTTTCCCTATAAATAGTGGGTCTAGTTCACCTTGTTCGGTGTGGCCAATTTCGGGGGCACCTCCTATGGGAGGAGGTGTACTCAGATATTCTGAGATTTCGTATTCCCATTGGTGAGAGAAGTTGTGAGAGTTATGTGAGTTGTTATACTCTCTTTCTGTTGATCTCAGGGTGAGATCGTTCGTTGTAATCTCTACCAATAGTGGATTTGTTTGAGGTTGTGCCGCCCGTGATTTTTTCCCGATTTGGGTTTCCACGTAAAAATCTTTGTGTCTCCTTTAATCTTGCACTCGTTTATTTTTCTCGATATCCAATAGTCATCTTATTTTTGATGCTTCCGCTATTATGTATTGCTCTTATAAATAAAACCCTAACAGTTTATAAAGTAGAGATTATGTTGTTGGGTTGGTTGTTCATGATTTGTAAGAGGTTTAAGATGAAGAAGTGAAGGGAGAGTGATAGATTATGTTTTATATGTGTTGGGTGATGTTTAATCTTTGTTAAAGACAATATGCATGTTGATTTTGTGATGAATTTAGTATGGCTTAGGGCTGGAAACTTGTGGTGGATGGTTTGATTATGATTTTGGGTTAGTTAGTATTGATTTTAGTATGAAATGATGAAGATTTCATCTACCTACTTTGGTGTATGTTGGATTTTGCATAAAATGGTCTTGCATGTCGACTTTGGGAGGTAATAAGTGAGGTATTGATGCTGAATATATAGAGATTGATCATGATTAGTATGAGTTTGAGTAAAAATGATGATGAATTAGTGAGGATTACTTTGATGGATGTTAACATTGTGATCCATGGTTATATGTTGAGTTTATGCTGATCTAATTAGTGGATTAAGGCTAAATATTTTAGGAATTGTTTGATGAACATTGAGTAAGCAATCTTTATAAATTTAAGTTGCACATAAGGTGTTCGATAAAATGCATCAAATAAAATGAAAAGCGTTGCGCTATACTTTAGTTGAGATTTTGGATGCGTTGGATGATTTACATGTTGCATAAGTGATTGAAAGCATATTTGATGTTTTGGAAAAGCTTAAGGAAGCCAAGTATATCAAGTTTATCGATTAATTTGGTTAAGTTGTCGGAAAGTACGGTTAAAACTGTAATTTGGGCAAGTTTGGAGAATGAGCTTTAGTAAGGTGTTTTGACCATCTCAAGACCAAAGAAGTCATGGAAAATGATTCCTTTAAGTTATAGATACCCATCCGACTTCGAATCCCTCAATTTCGGCTCATAAAACCCAAAATACAACCTTTTTAGCAAGGACTTCATTTTTCATACGAATTTCAAGGAAGTAACTTGGTGGTCAAATTCCAAGGTCTTGTAGTTTCTAAAAGTCCAAAGTAACAATTGGGGGTTGTAGTATGATCCGCAAGCTTTCCGTAGACTACTTGTTTTCCCTGTTCCGACTTGTACTCAAGAAGTAATACCTCCACGAAAATCCCATGTTCATCATGTTCACTGCCGGAAATTCTGCAGTTAACCAGAATGTAAAAGGCTTATTTCCGGACTCTTCCAAGCCTTTTTAGCCTATGGCCATGTTGGGAAAGGTGCATAACATAAGTTTCCCTTTCCGAAAAGTCTTATTATAGAATAGTCTGACGCTCCTACGTGGAGATACGACCAAAACACGAAATGCGGAAAAATCTGAATTTTCCATTTGCCGGCTTTGACTTCCAAACTCTTTGTACTTAATTTGGAAGCTCCCTTTTAATCGAATCAAGAACTAATTTCATATTTTACGTCTCTTTTTCCCACACATCCCGGTCATTGTCAGTCCACGTTCGAGATCCCTGCGCACGCGAGTTTACTCGACTCAGGTCCTACGCTCTCAGGGTACGCATATTGCCTACCTTTCCCAAGCATGTTTTAATGATATTGATGATTTATGCTGAAGATTTCTTAATGTCTAACTCTTGGAAAGTTTATGATTTTGTTCTTTCAATGATGAGGTCTCTTGTTATATGGTGCTAATCTCACTGAGGTACTTTCAATGTCGACGGGCATCTGTCATGCAACCTGACCAGTGTCTATGATGAGGTCTATAATGAGGTCTATATTGAGGTCTATAATGATGATGATGATGATGATGACGATGTTTATGATGTTAATGTTTATTTCTTTTCCTTGGCTATTCAAGGCTTTTATGACATGTTTATTTTTTCCTTGTTCAAAAAAAATTATCAATGCGCGAAATAAAATGAATTAGGAAAGTTTACGCTATAGAGGTATGTGTGCTGAGTTTAGCCAACTCATTTGTGAAGTTTTCTGTTTTTGTTTTAGGAAGTGTTTCCCCTAACAGCTACAAGCTCCCAGGTCCGAAGAAGTAATCGAGGTCCCCTTTCTAGTTAAGATAGGCGTTCGATAACAAGGATAAGAGCTCTCCCACTTGGATGAGGATGCAGAATCTCTCCCTTTTAGATAAATAGTATGGTTTTAAATATTTTGTTAAATGGAATCTCTCCCTTTAAGTTGGTTGAGCATGAGGCTCTAGAGATGAAATTGTAGTGTAAAATTGTTTTATGCAGGTGAAAATTATACAGTCGATAACTTGGGAACGTCCAAATTACAGGGGAAACTATGCCGAAATCTCCCCAGGATTTAGGGAGTTTTAGGTGATTTACTGGTGTCCAAGTATGCAAATAATGTGCATGAAGAATCTGTTCTAAGTGGTAAATTGTGGAGTTAAAATTGAAAAGACTTATAGAGCACTCAGCCGATTACAGAAACTTTTAAATTAAATAAGTTTGACAAGTGGGCAGAGAAAGCGGGTATGTGTTCTGAAAGATTCTACACGTGTACTTGAAGGGTTTATACAAGTAAAATTGGTAAGTCTAGAAGCATACATAGAAAGTTGATGCTAGCATGTAAGGAAAAGTAGAAAATATATGACGATTTGAGTGGTTAGTAAGCAGAGATTTCATGCTTAAGTAGTTAGTGCAGGAACATGGGCTTTTCACCACGGATGGCACGTAGTTAGTACTTAGTGGAAATAAGTTAGTTGGAGTAAGACTTCCATTAGTTTTTTTTTTCTTTTCCTATACTTATCGGACGTACGCTGCTTTGATGAACTAGATGTTTTATAGAGGTTATATTGTTGTTATGGATGAATTTTATGGATGAGTTCTTTTCTATTAGGTGAACTTCTTTCCCTAGGGTGAATTTAGTATGTGAGTTTTAATTTTATGGAAAGAGGAAGTGCGGTTAAGGTAATTTTTCGTCTTTATGGAATTTGGAGTTACAATCTTTAATATTTTTTTTTAGCACCCAACTTGGGAACCTTAAAGGGCAAGTATAAGGATTCAACCCAGCTTGGGAAAAATTTCTAGAAAGTTTGAGGGCAAAATTTTATCCTATGTCTATGTAGCGTCAGAAGCAGAAGGAATTTCTAGAGTTAAGCATGTTAAATCATCCCGAGTGGTCTGTGATGCAGTATACCGCTAAGTTCAATGAGTTGTCCCGCTTCGCCCCTGACTATGTAGCCTCTGAACGACTCAAAATGACGAGGTTTGATGGTGGTTTAGCGCCGTACATTAGAAGCCGGCTGGCTGCGCACACATTTCAGAGTGCACAGGAAATGTACGAGAGGGCTGCTGAGGTTGAGAGGGTCATGAGAGAATTGAAGACCCTCGATGACATGAATTCGGGGAGCTCAAAGAGGAAGTTCAATGATCATGGGATTTCAAGCTTGCATGAAACCACTCAGTTTAGGAGGCCTAATCTAGCGCCCACTAAGGACCATCTTACACCTCTTCCACCCCCTCGAGGGCCTTGTAGAAAATGTGGAAGGAGCAGTCATACCACCAACCAGTGCAGGATGGGTACAAACCAATGCTTTTGGTGTGGGAGCACCGACCACTGGGCAAGCGATTGTCCTAAAAGGCCTAAGCCTGCAGGAGGGCTAGGAACCAGTAGGCCTACCCAACACTAGCAATCACCTCCACCTTAGGAGGGTAAAATGGGCAGAGCTTGTGCAACCGGGAAGAAGGAGGCATTCAATTCTGGTATGGTCGTCACCATAACCCTTTTAGCTAATTCTAAGCCTGTAATTGTTGGTTTGATTTCAGTGTCACACATTCATTCGTAGCAATAAAATTGGAAAGTTTGGGGAGACTTCTCAGATATGGGTGCATTAGATACTTGTGCTCAACTACGAAAAGCACTAATGTTGAACTTAATATATAGGAAATATCCTAACCTTTTCCTAGGTACTATCAGGTCTAGCTTATTGACAAGTTTCGAGGACGAAACTTCTTTTAAGGGGGGGTAGACTGTAATAACCCGCCCTAATCCATGATGATTAATTTTGCTAATCAAAGGTAATTAAATTAATTCGCGCTTTTTAAATTCTTTAATTGCTGTCACTGTTTTTGCAGGTCTCGAATAGTGCAACGACCCTCGATTCTCCCGTGTAGTACATTTATTAAATACTCCTCAATTAGTATTTCCGATCTTTCCGAGTGAACCTTAATATTCAGATCTTTTGTCCGACAATTTCTCATTCGGGTTTATTATTATTGGAACCGTGCGTACTCATGGAGTTTTTATCGTTGAGGTTTCGCACAGTTTAATCTTGTAAAGGTTACCCGAGTGTTCAGATTAATAGTGTCGGGTTAATAGAATAATAATAATAATTGCAAGCATGGTTGTTAAAATCGCGATCCGGATCATAGGATCGTACGATCCTACGATCCAAAAATGATCAAACGATCCAACTCGTACCTTGAACGCTACCTTGTTAGGATCGTACCAGGATCGGACCGGGATCGGTCAGGATCGGCCAGGATCGGTAGGATCGACCAGGATCGGTAGGATCAACTCGATCCTAACTATAGCTTATTTTTGTTAAAATGGTCACAATCTCCCTAGAATCGGTTAGGATCGTACCAGACTCGGTTAGGATCGTTTAGGATCGGTGAAAATCATTGCTTTTTGTACAATTTTTGAAAAATAATGTTTTTTTTAGGGAAACTTCAAGTCACTTACGATCCTAACTATAGCTTATTTTATTTGTAGAATCTTACGATCCTCGATCCGATCCTACGATCTCGATTCTAAGGACCCCTATCGATCCTAACTAGAATCCCGATCCTGACAACCTTGATTGCAAGGGCAGAGACAAATAGAGGATTTAATAGGTAATTGGCCTGATTTATTCTTCTGTGGCAGCCCAATATTCTTGAAGAGTTAGGCCACTTTCTTTTAATTAGAAGCATTTATAGTATACTCTTCCACTCCCGTTTCTCATTCACATATTCAAACCAATCTCTCTCTGTAACACCCCGAAAATTTTAATCATGTTTTAGCAAGCGTAATTCGTAATTATTTTAGTTAAAAGTTTTAAATCATTTTCACACCGTCAAATTACGTGATGTCAATTTAAATTATTTATTTTATTTATTGAGGTGTTTGTTTATGTATGTACTTACTTATTCATTTACTTGTCAAGAATTATATAATAATACTTCCCGAATGAAAATTTACTAAACCAAGTTAATTGTGGTTTGAGAATTCCCATTCCCTTGTTAACCTAAAATAGAGTTTACTTGCTCTTCCAATTTCCAATCAATATCAAATAACCTTGAGAGATTATACAAGGAACAATCCTAATCTCTATTATGCTCTTAATACAAGTAGTATACACTTACAAGTTTAATATGTATACAAAATCCTTCCTCAAAAAAATTCAGATCCTAAAATTATGAGATCCTTTTTGACAAAAAGGAAGGCTGCCATACATTCTCTTTTCTCCTTCCCAACAAGCCAACCTTTCCCAATTTAAGTTCCAATCCCACCATTGCCAAAAGCTTACTTTGATGCCAATAATGTCCAACAATGCCTGTAAATTGCAATAATAGAGCCTTTTAACAATTGAATAAGTCCTAAAATCAGATGAAACAAACTATAAATAAGAAATTGGGGAACAAATTAAATCTCACAAACACAACCTCATCTCCCTCTCCTCGGCAACCACCACCGAGCACCACCACCGACCACCTAAACTGTCACCACCATCGGCACCACCAGCCATCGCTCAGAAAACCACCAACCACCACATCCAAAACCACCATGACCGCCCCGAATCGAAACCCAATCTGAAAAACCAACCCAAACAAACACTCACCCACCATCTTCTCTCTGAATTCAAACCACCAGCCATTACCACCACTACAACCG
The DNA here is from genome assembly GCA_029582165.1 of Portulaca oleracea. Classification (NCBI taxonomy): domain Eukaryota; kingdom Viridiplantae; phylum Streptophyta; class Magnoliopsida; order Caryophyllales; family Portulacaceae; genus Portulaca; species Portulaca oleracea. The sequence goes on along the minus strand of CM055878.1, from coordinate 3,034,905 downwards.
TCACCCACAACCACCCCAAAACCACCAGAAACCACCCACAAAACAACCCCAAAAGTATACCGAAATACCTGAGTTTTGCCGGCCCCCTGTTCCGGACGTCGCCTGCGGACAGCCGGGAAGCCGACGCCACCACCCCACCACCAATCTCTACTTTTCCGACCACCGCCCTCCGACCGCCGCTGCCGTGGTTGTCGACGTTCAAGACCCCCAGCCACCTTGCTCTGTTTCCTCTTCCCTTACCACTGTATGTCGTTCAATTTAGGAAGAAGAAGAGAGAGAGTGGCCCTCTCTTAATGAGCTCTTAAGTGTGTTTGGGCCCTTCTAATCCACAGCCCAATTTTCCTTGTGTGGTAATTACTACAAACCTAATTCCCTTCTAAATTCCTTATTCTTCTAATTATTCTTATTTCCTTAATTAATTAATTCCCTATTAAACTAAAATTCAGATTCGGTTACTCATACCCATTGTCCAGAGTAAGGAGAAATTATCGATTTTCGGGAAGAAAAAGGTATAATTCGATGACTATATCTTTTAAAATCAATTATTTGATTTTATTCAATTATGCAATTCAAATACATATATGCTCAAGTAACCATTTATTTGGTTTCATAATATATTTTGTCATATTAAATTGTGGACTCTTATCACCACACCCGGTATCGGAGACTGAATTAGTAACCGACTCAGTTATGCGCATAGTTAAAGTCAGGATCTTATGGTTGCTTTACAACATGTCATATCATATAGATTGGCCTAAGAACGAATCGGGGGTTTCCACTCAGATAATAATAATCGAGCAATCAAATTTTCATAATATTTCCTCTCTCCCTCATTTCAAAATAAAATGAATTTCAAACTGAGCTCACCTAAATATTATTTTATTATAGTGTCGGATTATATTGAGTTCCATCTCACATTTTATTTTTTAAAATATGTTTCGTTTTTGGTACCAAGGGGAAGGGAAAAACGTCAGCTCCAAACTGAGATATGTCGGCTAGCAAATACTTAAGCTTATAAAAATCCACTAGAGTTGGCTCACTACTTTTGTCTGCATATTTTGTTGTGTTTATGTTTTACGTTTCATGCTTTATGACTATTAGAATTTTATTAAGTTTTAATTTCCGTTGCATGTTATGTTGAACAGTAACTATATATATAGGTGTAGGCGCTTGTAAGAGGTGGAATCTTCATATAAGTGTGTTTATGTCAATGTGCTAACTACTAAATAAATTATACATACATGCCATAATAGCGTGTCCTAAATTAAATTTTCAACGTTATATATACATATATGTGTCTAAGTTTTATTATCGTCATCATTCTTCTCTATTAAAAGTTAATATTATTGTCATTTTATTATTTTCATCACCTATTACAAATTCTATTATTATTATTATAATCATTATTATTATTATTATTATTAGTATTGAGTGTTGTCGTTGTTGCTTGATTTGTCATATTAGAAAAGCCTTGCTTTTCCTTATTGGAGAAGCGGCGGTAACGCTCTCGGCTTTTAAGCTTCCGCTAAAATAACATTAATTAAGATAAAATATGGGTAATTCTCTGATTAGTGGTCGGGGCCTTACAGCAAGGTATCAGAGCATGGTCTTGAGCCTTAGGATGTTAAAAATCGATAAATAAAATATATAGACTTAGGAGCATTAATATAAATGGGTAGGGATGCATGATTTCTTTCGTTTGTAATATTTTACTCTTATATTACACCTTTACGATATCATTGTGAGCTCGTTTTCCTTACATTAACTACTGAGTTTTTGTTTAAATATGCTTATCTACTGCTTTACCACCTTTTATTTGTTAAAAGCCTTTATATCCTATTTTCGTGTCACTAAGTGTTTATAAGCTGCAACCCTAATCCCGACCCTAAGGCGACTAATTCCTTATTCGCAGATGTCAGACCAAGAAAGTGGTGCTAATGGACATAACCACACCATGTACGACCCTCAAACCCACTTTCAAGACTCACCCAACCAACAAGAAAGCCCGACCAATACCTCAAGTCCCCACAATGTCAATCCCGTAGGTATGGATCCTAATGTCATGGGTTAGCTTTTAGTGGAGTTAAAAAAAAGGTGGGTAGCCAACCTATTAGTGTTGTTGAGGACGATGGTGGTAGACTATTTGATAGGGTGGCTAAACAGAACCCGAGGGCATATGGGGGAGGGGTCTACCCTGTGGAATTAGAGGATTGGATTAGGTCGATGGAGAAAATATATGAGGTAATCCAAGTTCCCGAGCATAGAAAAGTTAGTATTGGAGCGTTCTATCTTACGAGTAAGGCTGATATCTGGTGGAATACCGTTAAGGAAAAACAGAAGGAGTTAGGGTTTAACTGGGAGAAATTCGTAGAGATTCTAAGAGAGCAGTTTTACCCTTTATCCATCCAAAAACAAAAGGAGGATGAGTTTAGGAGGCTAGAGCAAGGAAATATGTCTGTATTGCAATATGCTGATAAGTTTATGGAGCTGTCTCGCTTTGCCCCGGAGTATGTAGCTAGTGAGAAAATGAAAATGACTAGGTTTGGAGGCGGTTTAGCTCACTATATACGAGACCAACTAGCAGGTCAACCCATCAAAACCTACCAAGACCTCTTTGACAGGGCAGCAGATGTAGAGAGAGTTAAAGGTGAGCTTAGAAGAGACAACCAGGATGGGAACAAAAGGAAATGGGATACCAAAGGAGGTTCATCTAGCGCTAACCAACCCTTCAAAAGACCCAACCATGTCCCTATTCGAGGTCACCCTCCAACTTCTGAGCCTTGTAAGAAATGTGGGCGTACCAATCATGCAACCCATGATTGTAGAGAGGGTATACCTGGTGTGGGAGTCCACAACACCAAGTGTTTAATTGTCCAAGGAGAGCATCAGCTGTGGCCCAAGGTCATGTGAGACCCCTACGTGTAAACAACCCTGCACCTCCACCTTCTAGAGTTGGCAACACCGGAAGAGCCTATGGCATGAACCGTAAGGAAGCGGCAAACTCGGGTACGGTAGTTTCAGGAACCCTTACTTTAAATTCTAGCCCTTTATATGCGTTATTTGATTCTGCTGCATCACATTGCTTCATTTCTAAATCTGTGGTTAAAAGATTAGGGTTAGATTCTTATAAGGGTCAAACTGAGCAATCTATATGCCTTCCTTCTGGAGAAACCATCCTGTACACCGTCATTTATAAGGATTGCACAATCACTCTTAGTGGGGAGATTTTTCTTGCAGACCTTATCCAATCTGATCTTAGTGAATTTGATTTGATCCTTGGAATGGACTGGCTAGCAAAGTATAATGCTCGTACTGATTGTAAGTCTAGAAGTGTCAGTCTTAAGGGAAGAAAAGGTGGGAAAGTATTATTTCATGGAGAGGGTGCTAGGTTAGAATGTCTTATTATATCCTCGATGAAGGCTAGGAAATTAATGAGGAAAGGATGTGAAGGATATTTGTGTTGCATAGTAGGTGATGCTGAGCATGAGAAAAAACTTTCTGAAATACCTGTAGTGAATGAATTTCCCGATGTTTTCCCGGAAGAACTCCCGGGATTACCACCAAAAAGAGATATAGATTTTGAAATCCAATTAGTACCAGGGGCTGTAGACACCGAGATTTGCACCCGATTTATCAATAAAACATTTGGACCGATACCAAGATGGATTATCGTTTCAATAAGCAAAGCAAGCAAAACAACAAAAAGAAGCGGCCCAGTCCAATAACAAAACCCGCACGGGTTTTATTTGAAGAAGACGACCCAAAACCAAGGCAGGCCCAAGGCGCGCCCCCGACCCAGGAAGCACAAAGCCCGCGCGGGTTTTCTTTTCCCAAAACGCGCCGTTTTGCCGTGCCGACGTCAGCGATCCGTGTATACAGATGTTAAAGCCCGTGCGGGTTTTATCTTCAAAAAATCTGGCGCCAAAATCACCTTGATCACCCTCCCTTGATATTAGCCCCATGTGTCTTTTGACCATAGCCTTGACTACGTGATTGCATGGCATGATCATGGGGATGTGTCCCCCATGATTTTCCCTCCTAAACCTACCCCTCTCCAACTATAAATACCCCCTCCATTCTTCCACTCAAGGGGCGCAAGAACTGTCATAAACCACCCTCATTATACTCTCATCATAATTCTATCCCTACATTCTCTTAAACTGTCTCTATAAACATTCTCATATTCTCATACCCTCACTCTACCAAATTCCCATATATTACATTTTCATTCCCCTCACACTTTCATTCTTTTCATCCATCAAATCAAGGCGAGGTCAAGATCTTCAAACGGCGCATTCGGGCTTCCAAATCAAAGAGGTTCGCTTTTTTATATTTTCTTTCTTTATTGTTGTTTTAATCATGTAATTTGTACTTTAAATTCGGTTATATGTGCATATTTTAAACTCAAAAAAAGTTCATTTTATCTTGCATGTTAAGAATATAATATGGCGAAATTGATTAAACTTCCCCCGTTCTTTTTCATTTAATGTCGATTTTAAGAGAGTCCGTTTTCTAACGGGCTAATTCAAGAATTCTTATAATTCTTGAATTCGTAACCTTACCCCCGAACTTAGAATCGAGTTTCGTAGACCAGAGTTATTTTATTTTATGGTTTGTCGGTTTTCTTAAATCGGCTGGCGACTCTTTACCTTTTTTTACAATTCGTTTAATTATTTAAACACTTGAATACGCGCTAACAATAATTAAAAATGGCTTAAGATTTCCCAATTCACACAAGGTTTAAACCGAGAGAAAATGGGTCATGAAATGATAAAACCCGCACGGGTTTTATGATTTCTGATCCAGTTTCTCTGGCCCGGGAAAGCAAACGGACCGGCCCAACAACAAACAAAAGCCGCGCGGGCTTTGGCTGCTGTTGGCGGCCCAGTTGCTTCGTTCTGGGCCTGAGTCATCGTTTGGGCCAATTTTGAGCTATGTTTAAAATATTTTTGGCGTAGTTTCAAATATTTAAATAATAAAAAAACAGATTTGTAAAATAAATAAAATTTCACCATCCCGAAAATGAATTTCATAAAATAAAAATATCCTTATTTAAGGATTAAGCAACCTTAGTCGGCTCCCGATGGTTTAAGTAGCGCATCACGGAGACAAGTGGTCTCACTTTTCCCGGGGTCCTACGGATTGGCGACTCCACTGGGGACTTAAACTTAAAAAGAGGGTAAAACTTGAAAATAAATCGAATTATTTGAAATTGTAAAAGGGAGAAGTTGATTATTTTCGCGATTTTATAATTCTTTTTAGGGATCCTTTGCATACCGGGCCACCAATCGCGTCTTTTGACATGTTAGCACAAAGGTAACGGTTAAGTTATACCTAGGTGATTCCCTCGAGAGCGGGCGGGTCACTACTTGTGGGATGCACCCTACATCGCCAAGCATTTGGTCCCCTCTCTCCCCGCGTTACACTCAAAGGGCTTCCTTGAAGTTCTTTGAGCAATACCTCACACTCCTTACCTAAGGGTATAGAGCACGGAGATGAAAACGTGCGGTAGGCCATGTAATCCAACCATAGAAAAATCCATGAATATAGAACCTTGGTTTAGGGTATCTCCTCACGTTGTATGCTATGTGCTATGTGCTACCCCTTCCCCTTTTCCTTTTGTTTAGAGTCGACTCTAGTTTAGAGTTTTTGTTATAGTCCATATCAAATTCATTGGGTTGAGAAAACAATTATTTATTAATTAGAATAATAAAATCAAAAAAGCATCATGGTTAGCCCAAGTGGAAGGGCCCATTTATGCTTAAAAGGTAATTATTTTAATTAATAAATAAAAATTGACTCGCCTTTGATGATATTATAAGGCCCTTTACGAAATTCTCTTGACAAAGGTCCAAAAAGTAATTAAATAGTCTAACAAAGTTAATGGATATCGTTTTAGATTGCATAATAATCACTAAGCTCGAGAAAATTAATTTGTCGATTTAATTAATAAATCCACTGCATTTATGGCCGGCCCGTTGTTAGGCCCAACCATATTGGATTTGTTGATTAGGCTCAGATTAATTATGACTCGCTTATTGTAGACTTTATCCAATCCTTTACAATATCCATTTTCCTCGACTAAAATAAAAAAAAAATTAAAAAAGTTAAAAAAAAAGGTAAAAAAAAAGAGTGGGTCGTCGGTCTTGTTGAGCATTATTCTAGTCCGCATAATAGTCATTATGGTTTGAGCCGTCTGAATTAGTAGGCCAAGTTATGGATTCTCCTTAAAACGGTCGGTCGTGGTTTGGGCCCATCCGAATTGAGAAACACTAACTTGAACCTATCGATTTAAGACCCGCTCGCTGTGTTTGGCTTTGTGCGGCCCTTTATAATGTTCTGTCCATAGGTCCATATAGAGTTAGGTCATGCACTCCCAAAAAGAGGGTGAGTCCCTTGCGTCAGCATATATGTGTCGAGTCAGTAGGATCATATAAGTCTTTAGGGCATGCATGCATCGGGTAGTATGTGTTAGAGTATGTCATTGAGTGTTCTAATTTTGAATTTCCATGCAGGCATCATTGGTGATCGACTCCGAGCCCGCATTCGAGATCCGCGAACTGGACGTTTGATTCCAAACCCACATTACGATCCATCTACAACTAGCAATAGCACCATGTCTGGAGAGCAATTCTAAGAGATCCTGGTCCAAAGCACTGAAGCTAACATCAGGAAGCATTTGGACGAGCTCTACACCAAGATGCAGGGTCTGATCTTTGCTAATTCCCTAGAGTAGGAGCAGAAGATGGGCGAAAGGTTGAATGAGCAACAACAGGTGATGGATGGCATGCTGCAGGCCATCACTAAGATCAACACCAAGTTAGGGTTGAATGCTGAAGAGGATGATGAAGAATTGCAGGGATATGAGTCTGAACCTGAGATCATCAAGGTATCCCCAGATTCCGGAGGAACAGGGATATCTAAGACTAAGGCTAATATACCTGAAGTGTCAAAACCTACAAGAGATCCCGGTGTTAAGGCTCTTGAGCAGAAGTTAGAAAACCTCACCAAGGCAATGAGCTCTGTGCCGACTTTTGCTGACAAGTACTTAGAAGTTCCATTACCTGTTCAGCCAACTTTGAAGATAGCTGACAAGGTTGAAGTGCCGAATATTAGATTCAAACCTTCTGAGAACTTTATTCATCATGTAGAGGAGTTCATGAGGCTGACGCCCTTGAATCGAATCGATGTTGAACTATACTCTACCGTCTTCCCATCCACTCTAGATGGAGAAGCAAAGGTATGGTATCACACTTTGTTGCCCCAAATCAAAGCCAATTGGACCGAATTGTTCAAAACATTCATCCACCACTACACACGCATCTAGAAGAAACAAGCTACAGTGGATGAGCTAACTGCTATGAAGCAACGGGATGATGAGTCCTTTATGGATTACTTCGAGAGGTGGCACACAAAATTATCCCACATCAACGAGGCAATTCCTCTCCGTCTGCAGTTGTCTACCTTAAGCAAGGACTCAAGTGCAACCTATCCAAGCACTTGGAATATCATGTCGTCAAATACTTTGATTACCTGAAGGACATCTATGTCCAATTTGAAGCCATGCAGAATGATAAGACAACTTCGCCTGGATGGAAAGGGTCCAGCTTCAACCGGAGGGCTACTAGTGCGGCTAGCCACCCTCCTAAAATCATGGAGACTAACTCTATCCAGCGCAAGGGGCCTTATGTACCGAAATATGAGACTTATACGCCATTGGATGTTCCTTATTCTCAGGTTCTCGACCGTCTGGTTAAGAAGGGTATCCTGGTTTTGCCCTTACCGAAGGAAGAACCAGAAATCAAGGGCAGAAATTGGGATGCCAACCAATTCTGCCGCTATCACCGCTGCCGAGGTCACGACACTGAGAAATGTTGGACCCTAAGGAACAAGATAGAGGATATGATAAGGGCAGGGACGTTACCAATGCCAAAAGCTGCCAAGAAACCAAACAATCAAAGTAATCCTATGCCCGAGCATGCAAATGCTATTTTATGTAGGGATTTCAGCTTCGACCCCTCTGCTTTGATTATAGAAACAGGTCAACCTGTCCCCGAAATAGTTGGGTTCCCCGAAGGTCTACTCATTCATGGTATTTGGGATAGGGACGAGGATGATGAGCGCGAGCATTATGAGACAGAATGGATGGAGACAGATGAATCAGATGATGTAACATTCCTTACTCGGTCTGGTCGCCACAACAATAACAGGAATACCACCATCCCAGTGGCTATTCCTAACCTTACACCAACAAATGGCAGTGACAATCAGACCTCTCCTGAGGATCCTCTTCTTTCTCAACTCAAAAAGACTATGGCTGAGGTTACCATATGGCAACTCATATGCACTTCACATGCCCATAGGCAGAAGATGTTGGATGCCCTTATAGCACTCACGGTATCACCTGCAACAACTCCTGAAACTATGGTTGCTCATGTGACTACCCAACAAGAAATGATCACCTTTGGGATTGAAGATCTACCACAGGGTGGAGCATCTCATAATAAAGCACTATATCTTACAGTGCAATGCTCCAACAAAACTATCCCGCTGGTTTTGGTTAACAATAGGTCAGCTGTAAATGTGTGCCCTTGGAGGACGGCATAGAAATTGGGAGTACAACAACAACACTTGGCTCAAAACGGTGTACAACTCAGGGCTTATGACAATTCACCCCGGAAGTCTGTCGGATCTGTAGTGTTGCCTATTACTACTGGTAATGTCATGCGGAATGTGGAGTTTGTGTTGCTGGAAATTCCAGCCTCCTTCAATTTTCTACTAGGGAGGCCCTGGCTTCAAGAATGTATTGCTATAGCGTCCACCTTACATCAGAAGGTAAAGATGTTGGTTCAGGGACAAGTGATCACTATCTCAGAAGAGTCCATCAATGTTGTTTTCACTACTAAATAGTCAACTCTCGAGGTGGAGCACAACTCAATGTACGAAGAACTTCACAATTCTGAGCTCGTGGCAATGATGAGCAAGGATGAAGCACCTTTTGACTTCGACCCCTACTCTAACCCCAAGGTACATGCTATGCTCAAGAAACAAGGACATTTCCCGGGAATGCCGCAAGGAAAGAATCCGAAGAATAAAATCCCTCCTGTATTCAAGACTTTTAAGTAGAAGGGAAGGTTTGGCTTAGGTTATAAGCCCACTGAGAAAGAGGCTAGGTTCGCAAAAATGGCTATCATTGAACAGAAGAAAATGGACAATCCTCCCACCTTATTCCAAGTAAAGCCCTATCCACTCACTCTGAATGGACAATTTGTCAGGGAAGGTGATGACCTCCCCTACTATGGGTTTCCTGAGCCATTCTAACTGAAGAACAAAGGAGTTCAAGTTGCTGGACTGGAAGTCTTCAATAATTGCTCCATTAATATGGCTACTGTCTTTGTTCCCGCTCGGGATAAACAGCCTCCATTAGAATGGACTCATCTTGCTGGAAGCAACATCTGAAGCCGATGCTGTCATTGCTACGCTGTCTAACTCAAGCTTTGATCCAAGTCTTATGATTGCTGAAGACGGAGAGGTTAAGACGGTTTCGTGGGTCGACGCTGAGGAGAATAATTTTTCTTTATCTGTAGGAGAGTATGTTCCTAAGGACATAGAGTCAGGTTTTAGTGGTCTTGAGTCAAGTGAGTCTGGTCTTGAGTCTGCTGGCGATGTATTCCTTTCTGCATTCAATAAAATGAACCTTTCTGCTTACTCTGATTCTTCTTTCCCCTCTTCCTCGAGTCGCGCCTAATAATAATCGGGAATTTAATGAACCCTTAAAAGAATTTTCTAATGAACATGAGGATAAGATGGCGGTATTGGAAGACACCATCACCATAAATGTGGGCACAGAAGGACAACCTCGGGGATTGAAGTTAGGTAGCTCGCTCACAGCAGAAGAACGGGTGTCCTTTACAGAGCTTCTCAAGGAGTTTGTGGACGTGTTCGCATAGTCTTACGAAGATATGCTTGGGATTGATAGGGAAATTGCGAAGCATACCATCCCTCTACTTCCTGGCGCAAAGCCGGTTCGACAAAAGGCTAGAAGGATCAAGCCTGAATGGGCTAAGAAGATTGAGGAAGAAGTGATCAAGCAGCTTAACGCTAAGTTCATCAAAGATGTCCAATATCCCGAATGGATTGTTAACATTGTCCTGGTACCCAAGAAAGATGGGAAGGTGCGCATGTGCGTATATTTTCGAGACCTTAATAAAGCTAGTCCCAAGGATAGTTTCCCTTTACCACACATCAACGTATTAGTGGATAACACTTGCGGACACGAGCTACTATCCTTTATGGATGGATATGCGGGTTATAACCAAATCAAAATGGCTGAGGAAGACATGGAGAAAACCTCATTCACTATACCATGGGGAACATATTGTTATGTGGTTATGCCTTTTGGTCTCAAAAATGCTGGAGCAACATACCAACGGCCAGCCAACACCCTACTTCACGATAATGATGCATGTAGAGGTGGAGGTTTACATGGATGACATGATTGTGAAATCAAGAACAAGGGAAGGACACATTCCTAACCTACGCAAGTTTTTTCTCTGACTTCGCAAATACAAGATGTGGCTTAATCCAGCAAAGTGCACCTTCGGTGTCACCTCTAGGAAGCTGCTAGGCTATGTGGTTAGCCAACGAGGCATTGAAGTTGACCCTACGAAGATAAAGGCTATTCAAGAGTTGCAGCCACCTAGGACAGAAAAGGAGATAAGGGGTTTCCTGGGACGAGTCCAATACATCAGTAGGTTTATCTCGAAGCTCACCATGACTTGTGAACCTTTGTTCAAGAAACTAAAGAAGGGAAGCAAAATAGAATGGGACGATCAATGTCAAGCGGCCTTCGACAAAATCAAGGAATATTTGCAATATCCTCCAGTCCTCCTGCCGCCAGTACCAGATGAGCCTCTACTCCTTTACTCCTTCAGAACTAGCTCTGTGAATGGGGCTATGCTAGCTCAGAAGGCCAAAGGTCAAGAGAGCACCATCTACTACTTGAGTAAGAAATTCTTAGACTACGAAAGTTGATATGCAGACATAGAGAAAATGGCTCTTGCATTAGTATGGGCCACCAAGAACTTAAGACATTATATGCTTTCACATACTGTATATGTCATAGCTGGGAAAAATCCTATCAAGTTTATCATGGAACAGCCTACGATCAACAATCACATCGCTCGATGGGTGGTCATGCTTTCAGAGTTCAATCTTCTATACTTGCCTCAGAAATTTATTAAAGGACGGGTTGTTTCGGATTTCCTAGCCGCTTCTCCGTCAAAGGAACCTCCAAGCACTCACTTGGAATTCCTAGATGAGGATATGTTTTTCACTGATAAAATCACATGGGAAATGTACTTCGACGGAGCTTCTAACCAAATGGGCTGTGGAATAGGAGTACTATTGATTTCTCCAGAAGGGGCACATGCCCCTGTATTTGTGAAGTTGGACTTCGATGCTACTAACAATGCTGCAGAATATGAAGCATGTATCAGGAGTTTGCAAGCCGCCTTGACCTTAGGCATACACCATGTAAAAGTCTTTGGGGATTCTAGCCTCATCATTAACCAGGCTAAAAATACATGGAAGGTCCGGAATGAATGCCTCATGGCATATCAACAGAAGCTTTTGGGACTTGCTCACCAATTTGAGAAAATCAGTTTCCAGTACCTCTCGAGGGATCACAATGAACTAGGTGACGCCCTAGCCAAGATGTCTTCAATGATAGCCATACCATCAGGCACGCTTCAATTACCAATAGTAGTAAGTCTGAACCGACATATGTTTGCCACTTGGAACCACAAGACGAAGAAATTGAGGACTGGTTCCATGACATATACAATTTTCTTCGAAATGGAGAATATCCAGCTGAGGTGGACGCTCGAGGACAGCGAGCAGTCAGGTCTCTAGCAGCACAATACTGCTTAATCCAAGATCGACTCTACAAGAAATCACCTACGGGCATTAATTTATTGTGCATTGACGCTAAGAGTGCCAAGGAGATCATGACTACCGTACATGGAGGAGAGTGCGGTCCCCACATGAATGGATGAATGTTAGCAAAGAAGATTCAGAGGGCTGGTTCTATTGGACCACTATGGAGGCAGATTGCTTAGAGTTCGTTCGAAAGTGCCACAAATGCCAAGAATATGCCAACCTACAGCATCAACCCCCGTCATACCTGACTACTTTGACATCTCGGTGGCCTTCTCGGTATGGGGTATTGACATCATTGGCAAGATACACCCAACCCAAACAGGAGGACATGAGTACATATTGGTCGCCATCGACTACTTCACTAAGTGGGTGGAGGCAGCTTCTTTTACGAAACTCATATCCAAACATATGGCCAAATTCATTCTTCAAAACATCATATGTCGATATGGAGTGCCTCATGAGGTCATTAGTGACAACGGAAGCCACTTTCGAAAGGAGGTGGAAGCCTTGCTCGCCACTTACAAAATCCAGCATCATCGGTTTTCGCAATACCGACCTCAAGCCAATGGAGCTGTGGAAGCGGCCAATAAGACGGTGTCAGGGATTATCAAGAAGATGGTTGTCACTTACAAGGATCGGCCAGATAAATTAGCATTTGCCCTATGGGGATACCGAACCTCTATACGAACTGCTACGGGGGCAACACCGTATTCCTTGGTATATGGGATGGAAGCAGTATTACCAATTGAAGTAGCGATCCCTTCGCTGCGAATAGTGGCCGAGCGATTGCCGGTGTCGAATGGGCCAGGGTAAGGTTCGAGGAGCTGATGTTGATGGATTAAAGGCGATTAAGAGCATTACATAATGTGCAAGTATACCAAAATAGGATCGCTCGAGCTTTTAATAAGAGGTGAAAAGTCGTTCACTTCAAGAAGGTGATCTGGTGCTTAAGGAAATGAGGGCACCTATACAGGATCCAAGAGGAAATGAGGGCACTTGAAGTAGCAGCGGGCTCCCTCGAAAGTCATGCTCTGGATTCGGATCATCCAGGCCCATCATGGTCTCCGCTAACATTAGGGGCACAGGATTGTAGCCTCGGGACATGTCGTCGATGATTTGAATTAAATTCGCCGGTCCGGTTCTTTTGCCGCCATGATAAAAGCAAAACTCGCCGAGGAGACATAATACAAGCGCTCACACTCATATCACGGGACCAAATTCCAAAGTATCGGGAGATTGAAAATATTCGACTATAGTTTGGAAGTGTACTTTTCACCGAATATCGCACTCCCGATGACCCGAGACGGAAGGCATAAGAGCTCCTTGTATTGCTTGGGGGTGTCCATTGGCGTTGGAGGCGATGTCGGCCGAGCAAAATGATTTGTCCCTAAGATCGAGGACCATTCCTCCGGGAGCGGATAAAATTCCTTCCACGCGAAGCGAAAGACATGCATTTTCGGATCCCAAAAAGTCTCCGCCGCACGAAGAAAATCATGGTTAATCCTCACTTGTCGAAGACTCAACAAGCTCGTCAGTTTGTATCTTACGAGCTCTTTCTTTTCTTCCTTGGACATGATGCTCATCCAAGTTGCAAGTTTCTTCTCGAAAGCCATGAGAATAGGGGAGGATGTTCATGTTCTTGAAGAAGACTTCGAAGTGATGATAAGGAGTGATGATTACATGCATAACATGGGGTATTTATACACCTCCATTCAAGCTCAAAATGGAGAAAATCAACCAGCAATGATCACATTGCCGTTGCCCTCCATATCCCATGATTTCAGCCCATCAAGCAACGGCTAGTAAAAAAAAAAGGGAAATAAAATCAAAACCCGCGCGGGTTTTGATGTGTCCAGGACCGCGTTCGCGTTCGCACTCGCCCAAGTCCAAAGCCCAGGGCCTGTTGAGGAGAAAGCCCGAAGCAACCTTAGTCAGTTCCTAATCGTTTAAGTAGCGCATCACGGAGAAAAGTGGCCTCACTTTTCTCGGGGTCCTACAGGGGCAGAACCCATATCTAAACCACCTTATCGTATGGCCCTAACTGAGTTGAAAGAGCTTAAGGTACTATTAGAAGAGTTGAATAAGAAGGGATACATAAGGCCTAGTGTGTCTCCTTGGGGTGCACCAGTTCTATTTGTTAAGAAGAAGGGTGGAAGCTTGAGTTATGCATAGACTATAGGGAGCTCAATAAGATCACCATTAAGAATAAATACCCTTTGCCCAGAATAGATGATCTATTTGACCAACTCCAGGGCGCTAGTGTCTTTTCGAATAGACCTTCAATCTGGGTACCACCAACTACGAATTAAGCCTGAGGATATTCCAAAGGCCGCCTTTACGACTCGTTATGGCCATTATGAATTTGTGGTTATGCCGTTTGGGCTTACTAATGCACCAACTGTTTTTATGGATCAAATGAATAGGATTTTTCAACTTTATCTTGATAAGTTTGTTGTGGTATTTATTGATGACATATTGATATATTCTAAGACCAAGGAAGATCATGAGGATCATTTGAGGTTGGTCCTACAAACATTAAGGTACAATAAATTGTATGCAAAGCTTAAGAAATGTGAGTTTTGATTAGAGGAGGTAACCTTTTTAGGGCATATTATATCTAAGGAAGGAGTCAGGGTAGACCCACAAAAGATCCAGGCTATCATGGAGTGGCCTAAACCTACCAATGTTACCGAGGTTAGAAGCTTTCTTGGGTTAGCTAGTTATTACCGTAGGTTTGTTAAGGATTTCTCAAAAATTACTCTACCTCTTACTAACCTCCTCAAAAAGTCTACAAAGTTTGAATGGACCCCTAAGTGTGAGCGCGCCTTCCGAGAACTCAAGACTCATTTAACTACTGCCCTTGTCCTTACCTTTCCTTCAGAAAATGGGGAGTTTACTATCTATAGTGATGCCTCCAAGAATGGTTTAGGATGTGTACTTATGCAGAATGATAAAGTTATAGCTTATGCCTCTAGACAACTAAAGCCATATGAAAAGAACTATCCAACTCATGACCTTGAATTGGCTGCAGCTGTATTTGCATTAAAAATTTTGAGACATTATCTTTATGGTGTACCTAGCCGCATATTTACTGATCATAAGAGTCTTAAATACATTTTTACCCAGAAGGAGTTGAACATGAGGCAACAACGTTGGTTAGAACTTCTAAAGGATTACGACATAGATATTCAGTACCATCCTGGTAAGGCTAATGTTGTAGCAGATGCTCTTAGTAGGAAGACTCAACATAGCCTCCATACACTAGTTTCCCCTCCACCTACACCCATAGAAAACCTTAGGGGAGTTAGCCTCGAGATCATTCATAACAGGAGTAAGGGGCATTGTATGGTGATTAAGGTGAACTCAACATTGTTGGATACCATTAGAACTTTGCAAAAGAGTGACCCCTACTTAGAAAAATTGAGGCACGATGTTACTATTGGGAAATCACTTGGCTTTGTAATACATGAGGATGGGTCACTAAGATTCCAAGGTCGCATTTGTGTACCAAATAACGAGGAAGTAAAGAAAAAGATTTTAGAAGAAGCATACAACACCCTCTACTCGGTACACCCTGGAGGAACTAAAATGTATAAAGACCTAAGGCAACAATTTTGGTGGTGTAACATGAAAAGAGAAATTGAAGGTTTTGCCCAAAGGTGTTTAGTCTGTCAAAGGATTAAGGCTTATCATAATCGACCTGGAGGAGAATCACAACCTTTAGAAATCCCCACTTGGAAATGGGACTCCATCTCAATGGACTTCATCATTGGGTTACCACTTATTATAGAGAAGAAAAATGCAATTTGGGTTATAGTTGACCGACTCACTAAATCGGCCCACTTTATAGGAATTCATGATACTTGGGGAATAGATAAATTAGCTCGAATCTATGTCAAGGAAATAGTTAGATTGCATGGGGTACCTAAGGATATTGTTTCTGATCGTGACCCTAGATTCCAAGCCAGGTTTTGGAGAGCATTACAAGGAGCCTTTGGCACTAAGCTAAACATGGGTACGACTTACCACCCAGAGACTAATGGTCAAACCGAGAGAGTTAATCAAATCCTAGAAGATATGCTTAAAGCTTGTATCCTAGACTTCCAAGGGAGATGGGACAAATACTTGCCATTGGTAGAGTTTTCCTATAATAATAGCTAGCAAGCTACCATTAAAATGGCACCCTTTGAGGCATTATATTGGAGGAGATGCAGAACCCCTCTATGCTGGAGTGAAATTTCTGAACCAATCATTCTAGGCCCTGACTTAGTTCAAGAGACATCAGAAAAAGTCAATCTTATCCAAAAGAACATAGAGGCAGCCCAAAAGAGACAGAAAAGTTATGCGGACCTTCGGAGGAAACCACTTGATTTTTGCGTAGGTGATAAAGTCTTTCTCAAAGTATCCCCGGTGAGAAGTGTGCGAAGGTTCAACGTCCGAGGAAAACTAAGCCCTAGGTATGTGGGACCCTATGAAATCATTGAACAAATCAGCCCTTCTACTTATCGTTTAGCCTTACCACCTGATCTTGATCATGTTCACAATGTTTTTCACCTCTCACAATTGAGAAAATACATTGCCGATCCATGCCACACTTTAGCTTGTGAACCCATAGACCTTGATGAAAGCCTAACATATGAAGAGCAACCCGTTCAAATCTTGGATCGTCTCATCCAGCAACTTAGAAATAAGACTATCCCAATTATTAAGGTCCTTTGGACTCACCACAACTCTTCTGAGGCCAATTGGGAAACGGAAGAAGACATGAGAAACAGATTCCCTCATTTGTTTTAAGGTAAAAGCATTTTATTCAAGTTTCGGGGACGAAACTTATTTTAAGAGGGGAAGGATGTAACACCCCGAAAATTTTAATCATGTTTTAGCAAGCGTAATTCGTAATTATTTTAGTTAAAAGTTTTAAATCATTTTCACACGGTCAAATTACGTGATGTCAATTTAAATTATTTATTTTATTTATTGAGGTGTTTATTTATGTATGTACTTACTTATTCATTTACTTGTCAAGAATTATATCATAATACTTCCCGAATGAAAATTTACTAAACCAAGTTAATTGTGGTTTGAGAATTCCCTTTCCTTTGTTAACCTAAAATAGAGTTTACTTGCTCTTCCAATTTCCAATCAATATCAAATAACCTTGAGAGATTATACAAGCAACAATCCTAATCTCTATTATGCTCCTAATACAAGTAGTATACACTTACACGTTTAATATGCATACAAAATCCTTCCTCAAAAAAATTCAGATCCTAAAGTTATGAGATCCTTTTCGATAAAAAGGAAGGCTGCCATACATTCTCTTTTCTCCTTCCCAACAAGCCAACCTTTCCCATGTTTCAATCCCACCATTGCTAAAAGCTTATTTTGATGTCAATAATGTCCAACAATGCCTGTAAATTGCAATAATAGAGCCTTTTAGCAATTGAATAAGTCCTAAAATCAGATGAAACAAACTATAAATAAGAAATTAGGGAACAAATTAAATCTCACAAACACACCCTAATCTCCCTCTCCTCAGCAACCACCACCGACCACCTAAACTGTCACCACCATCGGCACCACCAGCCACCGCTCAGAAAACCACCAACCACCACATCTAAAACCACCATGACCGCCCCGAATCGAAACCCAATCTGAAAATCCAACCCAAACAAACACTCACCCACCGTCTTCTCTCTGAATTCAAACCACTAGCCATTACCACCACTACAACCGCCGCCAACAACCACCACAAAACCACCAGAAACCACCCACAAAACAACCCAAAAAGTATATCGAAATACCTGAGTTTTGCCGGCCCCCTGTTCGGGACGTCGCCTATAGACAGCCGGGAAGCCGACGCCACCACCCCACAACCAATCTCTACTTTTCCGACCACTGCCCTCCGACCGCCGCTGCCGTGGTTGTCGACGTTCAAGACCCCCAGCCACCTTGCTCTGTTTCCTCTTCCCTTACCACTGTATGTCGTTCAATTTAGGAAGAAGAAGAGAGAGAGTGGCCCTCTCTTAATCAGCTCTTAAGTGTGTTTGGGCCCTTCTAATCCACAGCCCAATTTTCCTTGTGTGGTAATTACTACAAACCTAATTCCCTTCTAAATTCCTTATTCTTCTAATTATTCTTATTTCCTTAATTAATTAATTCCCTATTAAACTAAAATTCAGATTCGGTTACTCATACCCATTGTCCAGAGTAAGGAGAAATTATCGATTTTCGGGAAGAAAAAGGTATAATTCGATGACTATATCTTTTAAAATCAATTATTTGATTTTATTCAATTATGCAATTCAAATACATATATGCTCAAGTAACCATTTATTTGGTTTCATAATATATTTTGTCATATTAAATTGTGGACCCTTATCAGCACACCCGGTACCGGAGCCTGAGTTAGTAACCTCCTCAGATATGCGCATAGTTAATGACAGGATCTTATGGTTGCTTTACAACATATCATATCATATAGATTGGCCTAAGAACCAATCGGGGGTTTCCACTCAGATAATAATAATCGAGCAATCAAATTATCATAATATTTCCTCTCTCCCTCATTTCAAAATAAAATGAATTTCAAACCGAGCTCACCTAAATATTATTTTATTATAGTCTCGAATTATATTGAGTTCCATCTCACGTTTTATTTTTTAAAATATGTTTTGTTTTAGGTACCAAGGGGAAAGGAAAAACGTCAGCTCCAAACTGAGATATGTCGGCTAGCAGATACTTAAGATTATAAAAATCCACTAGAGTCGGCTCACTACTTTTGTCTGCATATTTTGTTGTGTTTATGTTTTACGTTTCATGCTTTATGACTATTAGAATTTTATTAAATTTTGATTTCCGTTGCATGTTATGTTGAACAGTAACTATATATATATATATGTATATATATATATATATATATATATATATATATATATATATATATATATGTACGTGTGTGTGTGTGTGTGTGTGTATGTGTGTGTATATATATTATATGTATATATAAAAGTGTGTTTATGTCAATGTGCTAACTACTAAATAAATTATACATACATGCCAAAATAGCGTGTCCTAAATTAAATTTTCAACGTTATATATACATATATGTGTCTAAGTTTTATTATTGTCGTCATTCTTCTCTATTAAAAGTTAATATTATTGTCATTTTGTTATTTTCATCACTTATTACAAATTCTATTATTATTATTATTATTATTATTATTATTATTATTATTATTATTATTATTATTATTATTAGTATTGAGTGTTTTCGTTGTTGCTTGATTTGTCATATTAGAAAAGCCTTGCTTTTCCTTATTGGAGAAGCAGCGGTAACGCTCTCGGCTTTTAAGCTTCCGCTAAATAACATTAATTAAGATAAAATATGAGTAATCCCCTGATTAGTGGTCGGGGCGTTACACTCTCTCTCTCTCTTGGCTTTCACTTTTTCCCCTTCGTTGAAGCTGCCTGCCGCCCATCTTCTGTTGCCGCTAAGACAGCCAATGCCGGAGCTCCCAGGGACGACCCTGCCTGCCGTCGACATGCGGTAGTCGGCCACCACCTTCTCCCTTTAATCCTTGTGCATCTCTTCTCTCTTGAGGTATATTTCAAATGCCCTTGTTCTTCAAAATCAGATCGTCATAATTTAAGTTCTTAAATTGTTGTTTTCATACCCCTTTTCAGTTTATAAAGTATAGATTATGTTGTTGGGTTGGTTGTTCATGATTTGTAAGAGGTTTAAGATGAGGTAGTGAAGGGAGAGTGATGGATTATGTTGTATATGTGTTGGGTGATGTTTAATCTTTGTTAAAGACAACATGCATGTTGATTTTGTGATGAATTTAGTATGGCTTAGGACTAGAAACTTGTGGTGGATGGTTTGATTATGATTTTGGGTTGGTTAATATTGATTTTAGTATGAAATGATGAAGAATTCATCTAACTACTTTGGTGTATGTTGGATTTTGCATAAAATGGTCTTGCATGTCGACTTTGGGAGGTAATAAGTGAGGTATTGATGCTGAATATATAGAGATTGATCATGATTAGTATGGGTTTTAGTAAAAATGATGATGCATTAGGTAGGATTACTTTGATGGATGTTAAAATTGTGATACATGGTTATATGTTGAGTTTATGCTGATCTAATTAGTGGACTAAGGCTAAATATTTAGGGAATTGTTTGATGAACATTGAGTAAGCAATCTTTATAAATTTAAGTTGCACATAAGGTGTTCGATAAAATGCATCAAATAAAATGAAAAGCGTTGCGCTATACTTTAGTTGAGATTTTGGATGTGTTGGATGATTTACATGTTGCGTAAGTGATTGAAAGCATATTTGATGTTTTGGAAAAGCTTAAGGAAGCCAAGTATATCAAGTTTATCGATTAATTTGGTTAAGTTGTCGGAAAGTACGGTTAAAACTGTAATTTGGGTAAGTTTGGAGAATGAGCTTTAGTAGGATGTTTTGACCATCTCAAGACCAAAGAAGTCATGGAAAATGATTCCCCTAAGTTATAGATACGCATCTGACTTCGAATCCCTCAATTTTCGGCTCATAAAACCCAAAATACAACCTTTTTAGCAAGGACTTCATTTTTCATTCGAATTTCAAGGAAGTAACTTGGTGGTCAAATTCAAAGGTCTTGTAGTTCCTAAAAGTCCAAAGTAACAATTTGGGGTTGTAGTATGATCCGGAAGCTTTCCATAGACTACTTGTTTTCCCTGTTCCGACTTGTACTCAAGAAGTTATACCTCCACGAAAAACCCATGTTCATCATGTTCACTGCCGAAAATTCTGCAGTTAACCAGAATGTAAAAGGCTTATTTCCGGACTCTTCCAAGCTTTTTTAGCCTATGGCCATGTTGGGAAAGGTGTAGAACATAATTTTCCCTTTCTGAAAAGTCTTATTATAGAATATTCTTACGCTCCTACATGGAGATACGACCAAAATACGAAATGCGGAAAAATCTGAATTTTCCATTTGCCGACTTTGACTTCCAAACTCTTTGTACTTAATTTGGAAGCACCCTTTTAATTGAATCAAGAACTAATTTCATATTTTATGTCTCTTTTCCCCACACATCCCGGTCATTGTCAGTCCACGTTCGAGATCCTTGCGCACGCGAGTTTACTCGACTCAGGTCCTACGCTCTCAGGGTACGCATATTGCCTACCTTTCCCAAGCATGTTTTAATGATATTGATGATTTATGCTGAGGATTTCTTAATGTCTAACTCTTGGAAAGTTTATGATTTTGTTCTTTCAATGATGAGGTCTCTTGTTATATGGTGCTAATCGCACTGAGGTACTTTCAATGTCGACGGGCATCTGTCATGCGACCTGACCAGTGTCTATGATGAAGTCTATAATGAGGTCTATAATGAGGTCTATATTGAGGTCTATAATGATGATGATGATGATGACGATGTTTATGATGTTAATGTTTATTTATTTTCCTTGGCTATTCAAGGTTTTTATGACATGTTTGTTTTTTTCCTTGTTCAAAAGAATTTATCAATGCGCAAAATAAAATGAATTAGGAATATTTACAAAAAATGACTTAGAGGTACACTAACTTTTGAAGAAACAATTTTTTGGTAACCTAACTTTTCAAAGCTAATTTTGGGGTACCCTGACTTTAAGTATTAGATATTACTAGGTGAATTTCCGGCGAAACTCCGATTCGTTCAAATAATTTTTGTCCACAAAAACAAAGGACATTTTCATCCACAAAAGCACTTAATCAATTTCTCGCCAAAAACTCACCGGTGAATTCAAATCATTAGCTGGAAATTCACCTAATTATTTCTAATTCTAAAAGTTAGGGTACCCAAAATTAGTTTTTAAAAGTTGGGGTACCAGAAAAATATTTCACAAAAAATTAGGGTACCCCTTAGTAATTTTTTGGAAAGTTTACACTGTAGGGGTATGTGTGCTGAGTTTAGCCAACTCATTTGCGAAGTTTTCTGTTTTTGTTTTAGGAAGTGTTTCCCCTAAGAGCTACAAGCTCCCAGGTCCGAAGAAGTAATCGAGGTCCCCTTTCCAGTTAAGGTAGGCGTTCGGTAACAAGGATAAGAGCTCTCCCGCTTGGATGAGGATGTGGAATCTCTCCCTTTTGGATAAACAATATGGTTTTAAATATTTTGTTAAATGGATGTAAACTTTAGTTGTATTTTATTTTGGGGTTGTTGATTATGATATAAGGAGTTGTAAGTGTAGTAGGGATTTGATCAAGTTATTATATATGGTTGTGTATGGTGTTGCATTGGTAGTTTTTTAAGGCCTTATCCTTGTTATGGGGACGGCGGTAATGCCTCTAGAGATGGTTTTCCGCTTCGCTAATCCTTGGGTTATGAATGGTTTAGTTGCAAACACAGAAAAAAGATATGTCGAGAATGACGGGGATTAACGTGAAGACAACAATATCCCAGATCCAAGTGATTACAGTTTAAATATGGCAATGGCACAGGGTTCATGAAGACCAAGAAACACTTTACAACAACTGAATAATATAAAGATAAATTAGATAGGAAAGGAAAGATGAAGAGGAAGGACACCATAACTAATACTAAGCATCCACACCCTTTTGAAGGGTGTGAAGAGTCTCATTAAATTGTGAGTTGTTACGTGGAATGTGAGGGGCATATGGTCCAAAGAAAAGAAGAAATACATTAAGTCCCTCATCAATAAGGAGATTTAGGGCATGCAAGATGTTGAGTATGTTAATATACTATCTAATGAAGGATTAGAGGCGTGATCATGTTATGGTCAACAAATGCTTGTCAAGAAGAATGAACACAGAAATTAAAGGACAAGGTTAGATTTGTCTTCAAGGAAGACATGTAGAGGATAAGATCAAGTGTGTTATATGCGTGATATATGCACCTCAAAGCCTGAACAGTAGAAGACAACAGTGGGAACAAATGAAACTCATGAAGAATGGCCTACAACATTAACTAATAATTTTGGGGGACTTCAATGAGGTTCCTATACTGATATGGCGCAAGTGCACGAGTGTGATTGTAGAATAAATCAAGGTCGTTCCGACAGGGACTTCACTTAAGTACGTACTAAACTAGTCACCTACCTAATCGCTAACCCGGTCGGGTTTTGGTTTGAGGCTTCTAATAACTAAAGCTACCTATCAAATCACTAACAATTCAAGGATGAAAATAAATAATTAAAAGCGTTCGGGAGATAAACATAATTCAACCAATGAATTAATCAAGTGGATTAAACTTGTGCTTCACTAATTTGGTACATTTTAGGGTCGATAATCATGGAATTCATCCAAATTGATCTAAATATCATGGAATTCATGCCGTGGGGGCCTCTCATCCATTTCCCGTCAGTGATGTCGTCGAAAGGAGCCTCAATCATCCTCACTCGACTAGAAGGTGGGAGGAGGATGGCGATGTTGTTAATTTGAGCCACAAGGGTTTCAAGAGTCCTTTCGATGGAGGAAACTCGGGTCTCTATAACCCCATCTCGAGGACTTCGGGGTCGTCTTGACCCCTCTCAATTTGAACTATTTTCATCATCCATATCTAAGGAGGAGTAAGGATGGATTGTGTGTTGGAAAATTTTGTGGAGTTTGGGGTTTTTTTTAATAGCTAACTAGTGTTTGAAGACTTGGGTTCTTTGTGGATTATCTTCCAACAACACCATTTACACACAACTACATCTTCCACCTCAATAATCCATCAAGAACTCCAAATTTCAGCACAAAACTTCAATAGACAATAAGAACACAAACACAAGAACAATAATATCTTCTCCAACACACTTGGAGGGCACAGGGAATGGGGGGTATCCAATATTGCAACCAAAAACAACAAAATGAACAATAGTGGAAACGCTAACTTGTAATTTGAAAATATAAAACTCCAGCCACAACTCTAACCTTAACTCTGATACCGAATGGAGTGTGGCATGGTGGGAATGGAGGGGCCTAAATTGAAAAAGATGAAGAAATTCAATCCAAAATCTAGAAGGAACCTTGAACCCTTGATATGGATTTGACAAAGGAGGGCTCCAATGTCAAGAACTGACATTCCCACAAGAATAGATAAAGTTAAGCACCACTAATCCATCAAGGATTTGACTTGCTGACACCACCTCAATGATTATAGGATAACGTAAGAACAAGATTTGAGAGAGAGATTAGGGAGAAAACCCTTGTATTCATTAATGGCTAAATAACAAAACTGTCCAGAAAATTACGAGAAAAACCTATTTATACAAGGAAATTAATTCCACTAAAACACAGCTGTTTTAGCTGAAAAGGCATAAAAAATAGTGCCGTCGTGGGTACGATGGCAGCTGTCGTGAGTGCGACGAAACTGGGGAGCAAAAGAGGCGATTCAATAATTACAAGGGATCACTGGCGCGACAGCCTTGTCGCGAGCGCGACCACCCTGTCCCATCTTCTACTGAGATTTTCTTATACGCTTTTGTCACGGGTGCCACCCCTGCCGTCGCGGATGGCATGGCCATCGGGTCACTTTCCCATTTCTTCCTTTTCAGGCATAGCGCCCACTACAAAAGCGTAGCGTGGGTGACGACTCTAATTTCTCCCTTAAGAAACGTTGTCATCCCGGCTAGACTCCTTTTCATTCCTCAGCTTGGCTTGGCTCGGGAATCCTCTCGAGATTCCCTATTTAGCCCTTAAATAGCTTCTTTGCCATGTGTTTTATTCAATCGGATCCACTTCGAACCTCGATGCCAAAATAGATGTGATCTCCTAGGACAATCCGGTATGATGTTAGGTCCCAAGGCCTTCGGGGTTAGTGCCACGCCGAGTCTCTTGAGGGTCTCAGGACTCATCCAAAGGATGGCCGAGGCGATCTTGCGGTTTTCGGAATCCACGGGAAATTGAACCTTGAGACTCGAGGAGGTGGATGCGAACCTCTTCGCGTAGGTGACGAGGGAGGAATACGGTACTCAGGCCTCTTCACCTCTATAGCAGTCCACGTAGCACCTGAGACACCAGTTGTTAGACCGCCTAATCTTAATCCAATCAAGACCGAATGAGTATGTGCATCGTATCAAATACGACCGATCTTTCCTACTCCAAGAGCTCGAGGAATTATCCTCGTAGTCCTGAACCAAAAGCTTTCTTATAGAAAGTTTTCCAGGTTAGCCAAATTTTGAAAATTGAAAATTTTCTTGTTTTTGGACAGAGAAGAGTCGCGGGCGAGTCAGTGTTGTCGCGGCCGAGTCATACTCAAGCTCAAAATTTCCAGAAAATTGCTCTGTTTCTCAGATAGCAGTCCCACCCGAGAAGCAATTCTTTGCAGCCGCGAAAACTTCAGATCGGAGATTTCTCTTTTCTTCCAGACGGGCGTCGCGCCTGAGTTTCTTGGTGTCGCGCCCGCGACCAAGCGAATCTCAGAAATTCTGTCGGGACTTTAAGTCCCAAATTCTCTCACTTTCATTTCATTTCACTCCATTCTTCTCTCTCAAACCACTCGACTTTCTCTCTCAAACCCTAGATTCATGCCCTAACTCCACAGTTCTCACAAATTCTTCCATTTTCTTCCCAAATTGTGTGCGATTTTGCCCTAATTTGTGCGTTTCTACATCTGTGCGCAGCTATTCGGGGTTCAAGTGCATGACTTGGTTCAACATTTCTCCTTAAAGCTTAACAAGGCTCGAAAATCAGTAACCCACGCCACAATCATAGTTCCTTTGCAAGGTAACACTTAATTCAGTGGTTCAAGTTTGATTTTTTTTTACTAAGTTTGGGTGTTGCCTGTGTTGGTTCTTCCTTTAGGATTAGGGTTGTTCTTGTTGAGTCTAGCTTTCACTGCTTGCACTTAGTTCTCATAATGGTTCGCACAAAATGAACGCGCACTGAGGAGCACTCTCCTTCACCCCCACTTGAGTCTTCGGCTCCAGACAAAGGCCGGTATAAAGCACAGATGGCTACACTTTTTCAGTGTAGTCCGAAGGTTAAGGTCACATTCCGGGACGATGTGCACAAAGAGAGATTTACAATGTTCCAACAAAGGAGAATTTGTGCACCGGACATCAACGATGAAAATACTGTGAAATCGGTCTATTGTAAGTCAAGCTTTGATCATTTCATCCGAACCTTAGGGTAGGGGACATTCATTAAAATTGAGGATTCCATCTACGATCAACCTATTCTTGAATTCTTGAGTTCTTTATAGGTTGAGGATGATGGAAAGCCAAGTGCAAGGTTTTGGTATCGGGTAGACAACAAAGAAAAAACTTGCACGGTGCAAGATCTTTGCCGAGCTCTTGGATTGCTAGTAGATGGAAAATATTACGAGGAGTGTGCTCAATTCGATGAGCAAGACGCGATGAGGAGATTGATTTGTTGGCGAAGGGCATACCATACATCTCGGGTCCAGGACACTACATTTCATTGCCCTAAAAATTCAAAATCCCGGATTTTGCAACCTGGCCATCCGAGTCCTACATCGGATCGTTACAAGCTCAGTATTTGGAAGGGATGATGGGTGGCCGAATGTCCAAAAAGACGACTTGTTTATTATTTTTTATACCGTCCAAGGACAGAGGGTGAATACGGGGTCGTGTGTTTTGTATTGCCTCAAAGAGATAAGCTCCAAGAACCAACTGACAACCATTGGCATGGGGCATGTTATTTGCCATTTCTTGAAGAAACAAGAGTTCGTAGCTTATTTCAGCAAGTTTACCCCAAGATACTTCCCTGATCTAATAGATGGCGTTACGCTTCAACGAATGGGAATTTTGGAGAAGCACCGCATGCGACACATCTATCAGCATGGCTACGATAAATATAGTACTTCGATCCATTTGGATCATGAAAGAGCCGAGCAATGGTTGGATGTGACCAATGAACATAATTAGTCGTGCGGGAAACAGTTTGGAGGCCAACGTAGAGTCAGAGGGCCGGACCATCCCAAGGATGAAAAGGAAGAAGATGAGGAACCTGAAGAAGAGGAGGGACAAGCTCATCATGGGGAAGCTAGTGGAAGCGGGACTCAAGGGGTTTCAATCGAACATCTTAGCAACCAACTGGAGCAGCTGAGTGTTGGCTTCTAGGAGCAAAGGACCTCGCTCCAAAGTCAACACAACCTCTTAGAGAGCCAGCATGAGCTCCTTCGTGCCCAACAATCGATACTCAAGTGGCATGAGGAGTACCTGCAGCGGCATGATCAGTACTTCCAGCTGCAGAACCAGTACTGGAGAGACTGGGGTATTATCATTACTCCGTTGCCCATCATCCACCGGCGCCACCGGATTATGTCAACGAATACTACCCATCGTACTTTCCCTATTACCCATATCCTCCTCCTGGAGGATCTGAGCAGTAATTGTAAGCACCCCCGCCCCCTCTCATCTTTTCATTGGTTATACATGTTTTATATCTTGTGGAAATACATGTGTGTGGGGGGGGGGGGGGTGGGGGGGAGGGTGTATTTGTGTTGGGGTTTAGTGGAAAGGCTCTCTGATATGGGATTGCATGGATAAGATGTCGACGTTTGAGTTTAGCTTCACTAGCTTTGTCATTGTCTTGAATGAAAGTCTGATTCTTGGGTTTATGTGGTTGAGTTTGTATGGTTTGCGTTTGATTTTAATCATTTGTAGGACCGGGTAGTTGGCGAGATATTTCATCCTCAATTCCCGCCTAAATGAGTGAGATTCGGGGTTGAGGCGAACCATTGTCAATGTAAATATTGTGAATAGTTGTCTTTAGTTTGTTCTTTAGCTAGTGTTTTGTTTATTTGGTTTTCTTCTTGATTTTGCATGCGAAACATCACATAGTATGATTTTCCTGTTTATTTCTAACCAATGGTGTGATGTCCTTTGGATCACGGCTTGGGTATGCTTTTATTGAAGATCTTGAGGTAAATTCTTTCTACCCTCTATTTGATTGTGTATATATTCTTGATCCATGATGCATGCTTGATTTTCCTTTTAGGTGGCGAACCCCTTGAGTCTGAATGTTGGGAATATTTTGCTGTTGAAGCCGTGTGGGCTCGGGTCGCCACCATTTTTGCTTGTTAGTTGTTTGTTTTTGTGTCTTTTGTAGGTTTTCTACCTTACCTGTGACACCCTTCTTCTCACAATGGGGACATTGTGAAGTTTTGTGTGGGAGTGGGGGAGATATTTTCATGTTTAAGGGAAGATCACCTAGTTTTTTTTTTTTTTTGATTTTCGTAGTTTTTGCTAAAATTTGAAAAATTTTGTTTGAAAAAAAAGGGAAAAAGGTTGTGAAAAACCCCCAAAAGTGTTTCTTTTTCTTTCAAGATGCTTTCGTTCACAGTTGTGTAGGTAGTTGTCTAATTGGCTAATTCAATCATTTACAAGTGGCCGATATGAATAATGATAGGCCTTAGGAAGGATTTCTGCATGATTTATCTCTATTAGACCTTGACATGGAATGTGAAAGCGAAATCCTCACTTCTTACACGCCCCGACTGTGAATTTCTTACCCAAAGTTAGATGGTCTTAGTTGTTTAATGCTCCTGCTCGCTTTAATTAATGAATTAATTAATTATTGTCGATCCCACCGATGAGGGTTGCTATGGGTGGACGGCGCCCATGCCCCTTAAGTACAATGTTTACGAATGGAGGAACCCGATTTGGTAGGGTAACCCTTTGCGAAGGCCGACCCTAATCCCGAAAAACCGACACCAACGCCCTAAAATCTTACAAAAATGATTATAAGAGTAAGGCAAAAGAGAGAAATTAAAAGAGTGAAGTAAAGAAAATGAAAGAAAAAGAGAAAGAAAAAGCAAAAGCAAAAGCAAATGAAAAAGAAAAAGAAAAAGTTGAAAAAGTGAAAGGAAAGAAAAAGAAAAGAAAAAAGAAGTTGAAAGAAAAATAAAGAGTGAAGTAGGTTAGCTAATAATCCCGAGCTTGAGCATAAAAATGGCTCTGATTGTCTGGCTTAGGTTAGGAGGGATCGATTAGGGCCCACTTGCACTTGTGCACGAGGAATTTTGCGCATCATGAAGTGTCGGGGTTGAAAACCTCAAGGATTGGCAGTTTTCCAACCTTTGTGTCCTTGTTTGTTCATATTTACCTCTTCCATTTGATTGTTGAGGCAAGTTGGGGAATAAGTGCATGATTGGGGATGGGAATATCTTCTTCGCCATTGTTTTATCTTTGTTTTTGGTTTTTCACCTTTTCACCTTTTCTTCTTTTCCTTTTTCCTTTTCTTTGGCTTTTGTGGGTATAGCTTCTATAAACCCTCACGAGACCTTCTTCGTCCACTTGGACTGCCAAGGGGTTTAAAGGGCTTGATGTATGTGCTGAATGCATCCGCGATTCCTGCAAAAGTGAGTTAGCGTAGTTAGTTTCTTTTTCAATTCCCTTTCTTTATTTTTAGTTTGCCCAGGGCGAGCAAACCCTTGTGGGGGAGTGTTGTCCTGTCTCGTTCCGAGCCAAATTTTATATCATTTATAGGGTGTCTTGCTTGTTTTAGCCCCTTAATTATATATTAGATATGATGATTTTTAGTTTTGTAGGTTAATAATGTGTTAGAGCCAAAACTCGAGCAAAAATGGTGAAAACTAAGCAAAATCTACAAGAGTTGAGTGCAGCAGCAAAAACCTTTGGACAGCCGGGCGTCGCAACCGAGTCATTGGGTGTCGTGCCCGTGACGCGTTCCTGGGGTGTCAAGACTTTGGCCAAGGCAAGTGGGCAGCCGAGCGTCGCACCCGCGACAGAGCTATCACGCCCGCGACACGCCTCTCTGGCGTGTAGATTTCAGCCAAGGAAGAGTTTGGGCAGATAAACGTCGAACCCGCGACAGAGCTGTCACGCCCGCAACACGCCTCTGTGGTGTGTAGATTTCAGCCAAGGAAGAGTTTGGGCAGATAAACGTCGAACCCGCGACAGAGCTGTCACGCCTCGACACGCCTCTGTGGCGTGTAGATTTCAGCCAAGGAAGAGTTTGGGCAGATAAACGTCGCACCCGCGACAAGTTAGTCATGCCCGTGATCAGCCCCTGTGATTTCAAGATTTCAGCTAAGGAAAAGAAGTCCAGGAAGCCATCGCGCCCGCGACGGAAGATGTCACGCCCGCGAAGTGCGACGGAGACAAGAACTCACCAGCGGACAGAAGCTTGTCGCGCTTGCGACAAGGACCGTCGCGCCCGCGACGGTCTGTTTTTCACGCGTAATTCTGGGGTGAAAACGCTGTGTTTTGTGCAGCAGTTTTGGGTTGTATATATACTCTAAGCAACGGAATTAGTAGCAGCAAGGTTTTTTATTATTTTTATCTACATTTTCCTTCTATATTTTAGCATTATGTTCTTCTCTTAATTAGGGTTTTGATCTTGATTGTTCTCCAAGTTTCTTGAGTTCTTGATTGTGATCAACATTTCTTGCATGTAATTTCAGAATTTCTTCCCTTGTTCTCTTGTTTTCTCTTGTTTTCATTGTTGATTGTGATTACTAGTTCATAGATTATCCACCAAACTCAATCCATTTTAGTGAAAAGGGGGATCAAGTGTCGCAAATTCTACTCTAAAGTGAGAATTTGGGGATTCTTGATAATCTGATTCACACCTTCTTGATTGTTCGGGAGAAGATGAAGACGAAGATACAGATGAAGATGAAGATTAGAGAGTTAATTTGATGCTTCAAGGGTATGGGTTCTTGTTCCTAATTTCATAATTAGATTTATTTTATTGCGTTCCTTGACTTGGTCTTAATTGCTTTGCTAGTTTAGTTCTTTCCATTAATTGATTAGCTTAATTTCTCTTGTTTCCATTTTTTGCATGATGCTCTTAATTGCTTTGCTAGTTTAGTTCTTTCCATTAATTGATTAGCTTAATTTCTCTTGTTTCCATGTTTTGCTTGATGGTTTATGTGATGATCTCATGTTAGTGTAGTTTAATTGCTTCCCATAAATTGTTATTGCTTTCTGCACTGGAAAAACCTTAGCAAGCCATTAACCTAAACAAGCCTAAACACCCATCCCTTGGATTCGACGACCCCTACTCAAAAACCACAAAAACAACAACCGAACACGGAGTCGGTGAATACTATAACAAACTATGTTTATAGAAACGCATCAAATTTGTTAGATAAAGCTCAAGAAGTGTTACCTTAGGTCTATGGAAACGTGTACGTACGAAACATAACATTAGGTGTGCGTTGCAATCGGGTATGTAACACTTTTTTAGGCTATTGTAACATTTGAAAAGGAAAAACATTGCTTAAGATATTTAGGCTATTGCAACACTTTCAAAAAGAAATGTTACCTTAGCCATTAACCAAATGCAACACTTGCAAATTGAAACGTTGCCTTTGTTGCAAGTAGAAACGTTGCCTTTGTTGTAAGTAGAAACATTGCCTTAGATACCAAAGAAGGCTTTATAAGCTATATAACCATTTCAGTTTCACCTGTTACAATGCAATGTTCATGCTCTATGGGAACAATTAGCTATTTTCACTCAATATTATAAAGATAGTTATGAAAATATAACAAAATAGTTGAGACATAAAAACGTATTCCATTGAAATATGTCAAAGTACTACATTTTAGATCATCCATACCATTCACAGGTTCAATTATCTATCAACTTCCTAACACTCACCCAAAAATACAAAGTATAATTAGATTTTATACTTAGTAATTCGTACTTCTTCACCCAAAAGGATCTAACTTATTGTAGACGCCGAATTTTGTACCGGGACAAGTGTATAAATCAAGCACAACAAGAAAAGAGGCTAGAAGGAAAGCCAAGTCACTGGGCCTCCATCAATCAAAAGTTATATGGCCAACCCACCACAAAAAGCCTTCATTTTTCACCCTTTCAACATACATATGCCCACCATTTCAAATCCCATTTTGAATTGCCTCAATCAGAGTTCGGATGAAAGAGTTATGGTCGTTCGAAGATGCACTTAGCAGTTTCAATACCCACGCGGGTTTTAACAAATCCCGGGCCCAGAAATCTGGCCCAGTAAGCAAATCCGGCCCACAAGCTGAGACAAAACCCGCACAGGTTTTAATCAGCAGAGGCGACCCAGAAACAGAACCAGCACAAGGCGCGCCCCGGCCCAGCTACTTCAAAACCCGCGCAGGTTTTATACAGCCTAAAGCGCATCATTTTTCCGTCCACGTCAGCGATCCGTGTGCTTGGATATTATGAAACCCGCTTGGGTTTTTTTTTCGGCACTAAAATCTTGATCAACCCCTTGATATTAGCCCCATGTGTTTTAACTCCTTCCCTTGACTTTTGTGATTGCATGACATGATCATGGGGATGTGTCCCCCATGATTTTCCCTCCATTTCTCTCCTAAAGCACCACCTTCTTCACCTATAAATACTCCCCTCCATTCCATTCATTTTCACCAACTAACACTATTATTCTACCTAAACTCTCATCAACTACTCTCACTCTCTTATTCTCATTATTCTCATATTACCATTCCTCTTACTCTGCCAAAATTATCACTCACATACTATCCTACTACCATTCTCATACTCATCTTTCATCCACCAAGTCAAGGGAAGTCAAGGTGTTTCGAATGGCGCGTTCGGGCTCCAAAATCAAAGAGATTCGCTTTTATGTTTCTTTTCGTTATTATTATTTAATCATGTAATTTGTATTTCATTTCCATTATATGTGCATATTTTGTACACCAAAAACCCTATTCTTTATATTGCATGTTAAGAATATAAACTTGTGAAATTAATTAAACTTCTCCCCTCTGTTCATTTTAATGTCGATTTTAGTAGAGTCTGTTTTCTAAACAGGCGAATTCCAGAATTCTTATAAATCTCAAATTCGTAACCTTACCCCCGGACTTAGAATCTGGTTTTGTAGACCGGAGTTTTTATTATTTTTAAGATTTATCGGTTTCCTTAAATCGACTGACGACTCTTCATTCTTTTATAACCCGTTTTATTATTTTAAACATACGGATTTACACCAAAATACTTAAAAATGATTTAGTAATTTCCATATACTAATCCAAGGGTAAAACCGAGAGAAAATGGGTCAGAAATTGATAAAACCCTTGCGGGTTTTATCTGTTTCAGCCCATATTCTCTGGCCCAAGGAAAGGCACGGTCCAGCCCATGGACACTTAAAACCCGCGCGGGTTTTAACAGTCCATGGCGGCCCGTTTGCCTTCTGTTGGGCCTGGATCAGGTATTCGCGTCAAAACTGAATTATTTTTAAGGTTTTTCGTGTAATTTCGAGTGATTAAATAATAAAAATTAGAATTATAAAATAAATAAAGTTTCATCACCCCGAAAATGAATTTCAAAAATAAAAATATCCTTATTTAAGGATTAAACAACCTTAGTAGGCTCCCGATCACTTAAGTAGCGCATCCGAAACAATTTTCCTGAACTGGAATTTTCCGGGTCCTACAGATTGGCAACTCCACTGAGGACTTAAACTTAAAAAGAGGGTAAAACTTGAAAAAATCGAATTAATTTGAAATTGTAAAAGGGGAGAAGTTGATTTATTTTCCGATTTTATATTTCTTTTTAGGCATCCTTTGCATATCGGGCCACTAATCGCGTCTTTTGACACATTAGCACAAAGGCGACGGTTAAGTTATACCTAGGTGATTCCCTCGAGAGCGGGCGGGCCACTACTTGTGGGATGCACCCTACATCGCCAAGCATTTGGTCTCCTCTCTCCCCGCATTACACTCAAAGGGCTTCCTTGAAGTTATTTGAGCAATACCTCACACTCCTTACCTAAGGTATGGAGCACGAAGATGAAAACGTGCGGTAGGCCATGTAATCCAACCATAGTAAAATCCATGAACATTGAGCCTTGGTTTAGGGTGTCCCTCCATGTTGTATGCTATGTGCCATGTGCTACCTCTTCCCCTTTCCTTTTGTTTTAGAGTCGACCCTAGTTTAGAGGTTTTGTTCTAGTCCATATAAAATTCATTGGGTTGAGAAAATGATTATCTATTAATTAGAATAATTAACTCAAAAGGCATCATGGTTACCCAAGTGGAAGGGCCCATTTATGCTTAAAGGGTAATTATTTTAATTAACAAATTAAAATCGACTCGCCTTTGATGATATTATATGGCCCTTTACGAAATTCTCTTAACAAAAGGTTTAAAAATTAATTAAAAGGTCCAACAAAGTTAATGGATAAAGTTTTAGACTCCATAATAGTCACTAAGTTTGAGTAAATTAATTTATAGATTTAATTATTAAATCCATTACATTTATGGCCGGCCCGTTGTTAGGCCCAACCATATTGGATTTGTCAATTAAACCCATAAATTAATTATAACTCGCTTATTGTTGGCTTTATTCAGTCCTTTGCAATATCCGTTTTCCTTGGGTAAATAAATAAAGTTGTTGTATGCTATGTGTAAATGCGAGTCTATATGTTGGATCTTTATTAGAGTCGGGCCCAATTTTGAGATATTGTTTTAGTCCGCGTAATAATCGTTGGGTTGAGAAGAAATAAATTTATAAACTCAATTAATTAACCTTAAATGTTACGATCGGCCCGGTGGTGAGGCCCATCCGTTTTAAGGGTTAATTATCCTTGTTTATCGGTTCATTTTGCCTCACCTTTGATGATTTTATTTGGCCCTTCTCAATATTCTCTTACTAATGGTCCAAAGAAAATTGATTAATAATCAAACAAAGTCAGTGTGTGTTGTTCTAGCCCACGTAATAGTCTCAAGGTTAGAGAAAATAAATTTATAAACTTGATTATTAAGACAGACAAATCCATGGTCGGCCCGTTATTAAGCCCATCCATGGTGGAATTAATAATTGAGTTTATAAGTCTGTTTTAACTCGCCTTTTGACGGCTTTATTTTGTCCTTTACAACATCCACTTTCCTTGAGTTAAATAAATAAATGTGTTGGGTCACAATAAAAAAAAGGAGTGTCAGTGTGTTAAGCATTATTCTTGTCCGCATAATAGCCAACATGGTTTGAGATGTCTGAGTTGTTGGGCCAAGTTACAGATTCTCCTTAAAACGGTTGGCCTGTGGATGAGGCCCATCCGAATCGAGAAACACTGACTAAAGTCTATTAACTTATGATCCGCTCGCTATGTCTGACTTTATTCGGCCCTTTATAATGCTTTTGTTGTAAAAAGTGTTGTTGTCCCGCAAACTTGTTGTTTCCTGAGTCAGTATATAAGTGTCTTACAATAGTCCTGGATGAGTCCTTGTTTCAGAGTCTACATGTAAATATCTTTTAGTCTGAGAAAGTCTCATACAAGGTCATGTCATATGTGAGTCTTTTCTTAATTCAATATGTGTGTTTTGTTTTTGGAAGTCTAAACTCGGGTCATGGGTGAGTCTTTGGTCTAGGTCATAAGTGAGTCTTTTCCTCGGTTAATGTCTGTTTGTCTCTTTTAGAAACTCTAGTGTAAACCCAGGTCATGGGTGAATCTTTGTTTTAGAGTCAGGATATAAGGTCAGGATGGGTCTTTGTGTTAGTGTCTGCATGTAAGTGTCTTGCATTCTTTAGAAAGTATCATATAGATTCATAAGTCATGTAAACCCATGTCATGGGTAAGTCATTTTCCAGAGTCAACATATGAATGTCCTGTATTATAGAAGTCTCATATAGGGTCTAAGTCGTCCAAACCCATGTCATGGGTCAGTCGTTGAGTTGTTTCTCGAGTTAGCGTGTAAGTATCTTTTATCCTTAGGAATTCTCGTATAAGGTCAAAGTCATGGGCAAGTCTGTGTCTAGAGTCATCATGTAAATATCTGTCTATTTTTTAAGAAGTCTAGTGCAAATTCATGTCATGGGTGAGTCGTTAAGTCTTTTTCTTGAGTTAGCATGTAAGTGTGTTGTCATTCTGAAAGTCTCATATAGATTCATAGGTCATGAAAACCCATGTTATGGGTGAGTCTTTTCTCAAGTTGGCATATCATGTGAGTGTCTTTCTTTAGGAAGTCTAATGTAAACCCATGTCATAAGTTAGGATTTTCGGGTCAGCATATAGACATTTGCACTTTAGGAGGTCTCATATAGAATTTAGGACATGTAGACCCATGTCGTGAGTCTTTTCCTTGAGTCAGCATATCAAGGTCTTGCATCCTAGGAAGTCTCATGTAGATTAGTTAGCACTTTCAAACCCATGTTCAGGGTGAGTTTCTCCTGAGTCAGCATATAGGCGTTTTTCATTTTAAGAAGTCCATATAGGTCATTTAGGTCATGCATGCATTGGGATGGTTTGTTTTCTTCTTTTGTCTAGTGTCAAGGTCAAGGCCTAAGTTAACCATGAAGGAAGTATTGGGATGGCGGGAAATTCTGCAACTGCCATAGATCCCGGGGGAACAACATGGAGAATTGTTAGACTTTGGAGCACATGATCCATTCAGGGAAACTGCCCCCACCGAAAGCGTCACAGTAGACAAGATATAACATGAATTCCCCATACGAGGACAAGGAGGGCACATCATCAAAGGAGCTCTAGAAGTAGCTACAGTCTTGGTTATCAACTATTTCATGCTCAAAGTCTGTTAGCGTCAGTTCTTCTTTCATTTCTTGAATTCAGTTGCTATATGATCAAACAGAATTTCGTGCTTGTGTTTTTTATTTGAGTTGAAAAGTTCTCTCATCTATCCATCATCCGTACAAACCAAGTCTGACAAATTCACCTTCTCTTATCCTTCTATATTTTTCATATACCTCGTTCCTATCCTTTAGTTTTCTTGAATCCAGGGTTAGAGAGGAAAAAAAAGAGAGAAAAAAAAGAGAGTGAAATATTACAGAGTGGCCGGTTTGAAAACCTCATTGAGGCAAACCGGGAAAAAGGAGAGAATAAAAATTGATTGAGAGAAGTCAGCCTGCATCTTTCCGTCAAGCAGGCTGAGC
Organism: Portulaca oleracea; assembly: GCA_029582165.1. Lineage (NCBI taxonomy): Eukaryota > Viridiplantae > Streptophyta > Magnoliopsida > Caryophyllales > Portulacaceae > Portulaca > Portulaca oleracea. The sequence continues at coordinate 2,998,151 of CM055878.1, read as the reverse complement.
AAAAGGAGAGAATAAAAATTGATTGAGAGAAGTCACCCTGCATCTTTCCATCAAGCAGGCTATGCAAAAGGACAGAATGTCATCAGGAAAGACCAAGTCCAATAGTCTCTCGAAAAGTGAACTCTCCTCATTGGAAATCTCGCATCTTAACCATACGTGCCGAGGACAGAGGGGCTTTCGCCTCACCCTCATTTCATCACCCATATTACCCTCATCTTTTCATCCAATCCCGACTTACCACCTACCACTCACATCTTTGACATCTCGATCAAACCTCAACCCTTTTGAAACCCTTAACCCAATCCAAAAGGTGTGTTATGACCAAAGGAGAATAGGAGTCAACCTATAAAGAAGAAGTTTGAAGAAGAAAAAAACAAAGAAAAAAAAAAAGAAACCTTAGCCTTGACCAACCTGGTCATTCTCCTCATGACCAATCCATATCTACCCAAAGCCAAAAGGTGTGTTGTCACTAATGTCATCAGAAAGGCGAACAGGAGTCAATCCCATGGAGAAGAAAGTCGAAAAAAATAGCCAAAAAAAAGGTGAAAAAAAAGTGAAAGCAAAAATGCCAGAAAAATGGAGTTCAAAAAAAAAAGAAGTTGAGAAGGAAATGAAACAAGAAAAAGGAAGAAAGAAAGAAAAAAAGGATTAGAGGAGAGAAAATAAGAAGTTAGAACGCGAAAATAAGAGTCATGCACACATCAGAAAATTTCATCACAAACCTTCACCTCATCATCCATACACCTCAGCCTTCCAAAACCTCATTTTTTCGAACCATTAAGCCTTCCTCGAGGCATTATCCATCAACGTTGCCCTTAAACAACTACGACTGGTCTGATTCCACCTTGGATACATAGGAAAACCTCTTTAAGGCCCAGCCACTACAAGGAGCATCCTTTGTCCTCAAAATGTTGGTCTTTGAGAGAAAAGAAAAAAAAATGAGACGCTAGCTTGGAATCTCATGCTAGGCAAAAGGAGAGTGAAAGAATAAGAGAGGTTAGCCTGAAAACCCGTCGGGGCAGGTTAGGCAAAAGGAGTGTAAACCCTGGATTTCATCATCATGAACCCTCCATCTTCCTTCCGTCAGACTTGGACATCATTCCATAACCATGTTCCAACCTTTTCCGAAGAGATGATGTCTTCCCCATTTGACCATCTCTTCACCCTTTCAAGACACGATCATTCTTGAGTGTCTCCTTATCTCATTCATCAATAAACTCTCATCTACCATCCCTTTCAACCTTTTCTCAAGAGATGATGTCTTACCCAATTTGACCATCTCTTCACCCTTTCAAGACACGATCATTCTTGAGTGTCTCCCTATCTCATTCATCAATAAACTCTCATATACCTTTTCTCAAGAGATGATGTATATCCCATTTGACCATCTCTTCTCCCCTTCAAGACACAATCATTCTTAAGTGTCTCCACATCCCATTCACCATCGTCTACCGTCTCTTTCCCGAAACATCTTCCAACCCCTCTTTTTAGCCTTTTCATCCCATTTCACCCTTTAAGGACTTTCCAGCTCAATCATTAATGTAAGTATGAGGCTTTGTGTGGCTTACTTCTTAGCAAGAGCAAAAGCCGTCCAGATCAGATCAACGGCCAACTGGCAACCACATGATCATGAACAGACACAAGAATAAGCTACTCTAAACTGGGGGCTCGCCCTACGTTTGTGGCATCGGTCAAGACATTTATCGGGGATATCTTCAATGAGGGACACTTACTCCCTATCCTACAAGGTCTTGCATCTTCAATTCCATAAACGTCCTAATAGTGGTCTCGTCAAAGAAAAAAAGAGAGAAAAAAAAAAGAAAAAATAGAAGAAAAAAAAGAAAGAAAAAAAAAGAAAAAGAAAAGAGGGGCTAACTTGAAGACACTTTGGGCAAGTTAGGCAAAAGGAGAGATTGAGAGTCACTACCAAGGACTATGCCTCCTCCTATTCCATAGTCTCCGTACATCATATCCACACGAAATTGAGGGCTTGCAAACCTCCAAGGTGCCCTCCAAAGCAGGAAAGTGCCATCAAGAGTCTGCGCCAAACCGGGGGCTTGTCATACATTAGCTTACAAGCAGTCATGGTCATCTACATGATCATTCAAGAGGCAGATTCTTCAGGCCTGTTGCCTCCATCATTATTCCCTGGATCGAAACATTACTCATCTTAAACCGGCAGTTTGTCTGCGTGTAGAGTTGCATGTGTAGAATAGCATGGGCATTATACGTGTGTCCTGTCTAAGCATAATAGGGTTGCATTGCATCCATATGTCATGTCAGAGTCACATTGAGTCAATTTGTCATGCACTGAGTCAATTTGTCATGCATTGAGTCAATTTGTCATGCATCGAGTCAATTTGTCATGCATCAAGTCAGTCTATCATGCGTTGAGTCAGTCTGTTGTGTATCGAGTCAGTTTGTCGTACATAAAGTCGATAGTCGTGCATAAACACATGAGTGCATGAATGCTTGTGTTAAAAATAAAATAAAAAAAATTGCATTGTTTGTGCAAGAGTTTAGAAGACTAGTTGCATGCATCCCCATATATCTGAAAATAAAAAGAAGAAGAAGCAAGGAACAGCTACATCGTTGCTCCAGAACGCAACACTGGGGCTGCTCAAGCCCAATCAGACCGATCGACATGGTTTCCAGTCACTGAAAGCAAGATTAGAGCAATCTCTAATCCAACTCTTGATGGACAAGTTAGGATCCAGTCAAGTTATGCATCATCAGCCAGACACGAATGGCGTATGTCCGACACGAAGGATAGAATCTTCACTTGACTAGTATGGATCAACGATCAGGCAAATTCAAAAAAATCCATTCCTCACAGTGAAATTTTGGCACCTATGCGCTTAAAGTTAAATTTAAGGAAAATAAGGGCCATCGGTAGAGTTTCGGTGAAGTTCCTCAGCATCAAATTGCCATTATCCAGAGCCGCTGGCAGAGTTCGGCGCAATCGCAGCAATAAGAATCATCAATATCGGGAAAATCCGTTGGGCATCGTCATCAATCTGCCAGACAGGTAATTCTTTATATCTCTAACCATTGTTCAAAATGATCTGACATTCTGCTTCGGTTTCTGTGCAGGGAGTCATCACAGACTACAGGTCGCCGTTAAAAGGCGTCATCATCATCCACCTTCCGGTTGCCACATAAAAGGGCACCGACATCATCCATCATCCGGTCGCCCCATAAAAGAGCGCCAACAACATCCACCTTCCGGTCGCTACATAAAAGAGCACCGACAGCATCCACCCACACAACCCAATACTGACGGCCCAAAGACTGCGGCCCAAGGGTTCCCAAAATTCAGGTAAAAATTTGAACCCATTTGCATTTCCAAAAACTAATACTTGATTTTCTTGTGATTTTCATGTTGCCACATAAAAGAGCACCATCATCCGGTAGCCACATAAAAGAGCACCATCAGCGACAGTCGTTCAACGGTTCCTACCTAAAGGCCTCCAACGCTGTCGTCAGCGACAGTCGTCCTACGGTTGCCACCTAAAGGCCTCCAACGATGTTGTCAGCAACAGTCGTGCAACGGTTTCCACTTAAAAGTCTCCAACGACATTCTCAGCATTAGTCGTCCAACGGTTGCCACCTAAAGGTTACCGACAACCTCTTCATCCGCGTCAGTCGTGCAACGAATTCCACTTAAAGGTCTCCAACGAAATTCTCAGTATCAGTCGTCCAACGGTTTCCACCTAAAGGTTGGCAACGACATTATCATCAGCAACATCACTGGGTCGCCATGTAAAAGAACACCACCGGCATCAAGGTAGACATCAAGCAGACAACATTTCAGTCTAGTTTGACCTTCGTCCTATTCGGACTCGATCAAAGTGGGGGCTCTCTGTAGACACCGGATTTTGTACTGGGACAAGTGTATAAATCAAGCACAACAAGAAAAGAGGCTAGAAGGAAAGCCAAGTCACTGGGCGTCCATCAATCAAAAGTTATCGGGCCAACCCACCACAAAAAGCCTTCATTTTCCACCCTTTCAACATACATATGCCCACCATTTCAAATCCCATTTTTTCCACAAGTCTCTTTGGCCCTATTTCTTTTGATGAGAGTAAAGAACACATCATAAGCTTTCCAACGCCTTTTGAATTGCCTCAATCGGAGTCCGGATGAAAGAGTTATGGTCGTTCGAAGATGTACTTAGCAGTTTCAAAACCCACGCGGGTTTTAACAAATCCTGGGCCTAAAAATCTGGCCCAGTAAGCAAATCCGGCCCACTAGCTGAGACAAAACCTGCACGAGCTTTAATCAGTAGAGGCGGCCTAGAAACAAAACCAGCCCAAGGGGCGCCTCGGCCCAGCTACTTCAAAACCCGCGTGGGTTTTATACTGCCTGAAGCGTGTCGTTTTGCAGTTCACGTCAGCGATCCGTGTGCTTGGATATTATAAAACCCGTGTGGGTTTTCTTTTCGGCGCCAAAATCTTGATCAACCCCTTGATATTAGCCCCATGTGTTTGACTCCTTCCCTTGACTTTTATGTTTGCATGGCATGATCATGGGGATGTGTCCCCCATGATTTTCCTTCCATTTCCCTCCTAAAGCACCACCTTCTTCACCTATAAATACTCCTCTGCATTCCATTCATTTTCACCAACTAACACTATTATTCTACCTAAACTCTCATCAACTACTCTCACTCTCTTATTCTCATTATTCTCATATTACCATTCCCCTTACTCTACCAAAATCATCACTCACATACTATCCTACTACCATTCTCATATTCATCTTTCATCCACCAAGTCAAGGGAAGTCAAGGTGTTTCGATCGGTGCATTCGGGCTCCTAAATCAAAGAGGTTCGCTTTTATGTTTCTTTTCATTATTATTATTTAATCATGTAATTTGTATTTCATTTCCATTATATGTGCATATTTTGTAAACCAATAACCCTTTTCTTTATATTGCATGTTACGAATATAAACTTGTGAAATTAATTAAACTTCTCCCTGCTCTATTTCATTTTAATGTCGATTTTAGTAGAGTCTGTTTTCAAAATAGGCGAATTCGAAAATTCTTATAATTCTTGAATTCGTAAGGTTTCCCTCGGACTTAGAATCCGGTTTGGTAGACCGGAGTTTTTATTATTATTAAGATTTGTCGGTTTCCTTAAATCGACTGGCGAATCTTAATTCTTTTATAACCCGTTTTATTATTTTAAACATACTGATTTACACCAAAATACTTAAAAATGATTTAGTAATTTCCATATACTAATCAAAGGCTAAAACCGAGAGAAAATGAGCCAGAAAATGATAAAACCCTCGCGGGTTTTATCAGTTTCAGCCCATATTCTCTAGCCCAAGGAAAGGCATGGTCCAGCCCATGGACACTTAAAACCCGCGTGGGTTTTAATAGTCCATGGCGGCTCGTTTGCTTTCTGTTGGGCCTGGATTTGGTTTTTGGGTCAAAACTGAATTATTTTTAAAGTATTTCGGTGTAATTTCGAGTGATTAAATAATAAAAAGTGGAATTATAAAATAAATAAAGTTTCATCACCCCGAAAATGAATTTCGAAAATAAAAATATCCTTATTTAATGATTAAGCAACCTTAGTCGGCTCTCGATCACTTAAGTAGTGCATCCGAAACAATTTCCCCGAACGGAAATTTTCCGGGTCCTACACTTATACACCTCCACCCAAAAGCATATCTAACGTGTACTTGTTTATCCAAAGATACCCAAAAGTATCTTCGAACATCCTATATTGTCAAATGCTAAATGTGGACAACCAAGCACAATGTATTACATCCAACATCAAGAAGATAACTTGCAAAACAAAGAAATAAGAGACATTATTAATCCAACATATGGTAACAACCTGTGTACAAGGAAACAAATTACAAGCATTCGCTTCACTATTTGTAATAGTATCTACAGGACTACACGAATACACTAATTATCCTATACATGCATTCGTGCATATGATTTTTTTTTATAAAAAAATAAATCTAATATTCATCCTCAAGAGATGAACAAAGTACATCCACAAAAAGACACAACAGACCAGTACCAACAATGCTTGTACAAAGTATCTATCCTCAACAAAATAGTTCAGAATATTAAAGCCATGCTAGGGGGACATTGTTGCTGAATTAGAGAGTCCAACAGCTCATGGAACAATACAAAATGCAAGGCCAGCAACAACAGGAAGAAATGGAAGCTAATAGACGGGCTGATGAATTGGCTGAAGCAATAAGAGAGAAGAATATTAAAGGCATGCTCAGGCATAGGGAATGCAATGAAAATCATAAATAGCTCATAGAATAGTATATAATACAAGTCAAACAATAACCTATAGTTAGTTTGTTCTTTGCTACTATTTTTCGTTGAAGTCATCAAAAGAAAAATGGTATGCTAACTAGGGACACTAGAACCACCTATGACAATAGCAGAAAATACTTTATTGTTTCGGGTGTGTTTAGTCCCAATTTTGGGCCTAAATATCGCCTTTTATCTTGGTCTTTTGACTCGTTTCCGGTTTATTTTCGTGTATATTAGTTTTTTTTTTGTTATTTTGTAGGTTTGGCTGCTTTTACACGAAAACGTAGCAAAATGGGCTGTTTTTTAGGCTTTTTGGAGATTTCCCGAGCCGACCCGAACCGAGAGCCGAAGCGGAGTTGACCCGGGACCACTTTCCCTTCATTTGGTGCAAATCAGTGAGGTAACACCCGCTACGATCTGTGTAGTGGGCTTTACATGCCTTGGTTAGAAGAAAGCAAAAGAGGGGAAGAAAACAGGAGGGTAGCGCCCGCTACCCTACTAGTGACACCCGCTACCTCGACTGGACAGACGGAGAAAGCAGCTGCGGCATCCCGGACAGCACCCGCTGTCTTACGAAGTGAAGAATCGCCTGTGGAATTCGCCAGCGTAGCGCCCGCTACCCTGTAGGCAACACCCGCTACCTTCCGAGTAGCACCCTCAACCTGCCGCGTAAGACAGCCAAGGTTTGTCGGCTGGGAGAAGGTAGCGCCCACTACCCTTCAGGTAGCACCCGCTACCTGCTGGTCCAGATGAAGACCGCACCTGCGGTCTCCAGGACAGCACCCTCTGTCTCTCGAACGCCCAAAATCGCCTCAACCTCTTCGCTGAGACCGCATCTTTGGTCCCCTGTTTCTGCCCGTTTTTCTTGGCCTTATACGCTGCGTTTTGGGCAACTGTCCTACTTTGTATATAAACCCTTTTGCTGCGATTTCTAGGAGGGGAGGCTAGTAGTGGTTCTCTCTTAGGGAGAGTTAGTATAGGTTAGCTTTTAGGTAGTGACTAGGGTTTAATTAGTGAGTGATTAGTGAGATTTCCATTGAAATCATTACTTTGATTTGGGTTTTGTATTGAAGATTGAAGTATTGTTGATTGAAGCTCTTTTATCTTGTTCATCCTTGCTCTTTTGTACCGTTGATAGGTGAATTCCTTCCTTAATTTCTTTTGTTATTACTTATTGATTTAATTATTTTCCTTTAATTACTACTTTGTTGTTTTGATGTTCTTGTTGCTATTTTAATTGCTTTGGTTAAGTTTTGTTCATTCCATGTTAGAATCCATGTTTAGAGTTGGTTTTGTTGATGCTAGTTTAGTTGTTGTGATGGATAGTGGTTAGAACCCTAATGGGTTAGGGGGTAATTAAGGGTGTGAGTGGGTAATTAGGAATGGGTTGGCAATTTTAGTGAGTAATTAGGTGAGAAATCACTTTCCCACTCCAATCCTTCCCTCAAGTGGGGTGTATTTGGTTCCGAAAGCTTCCAAATACATCCAACACTTGTGTTGGAAGGTTGGAATTGGGATAATTAGCACTCACTCACGAGGGTGAGTAGAGACTAACTAGGGAATTCCGTTTCATTAACCCTCTGGGTCTGTGGAGGACTTTGGGAAAGTTAATCCGGACTATCCACAGAACTGGAAGCCCGGTGGGTATTTTCTAAAGAAATTGCCACTTGATTTCCTTCCATATTGCTCTCTTGTTGCAAAACCCATCTCCTTGTTCCCGTTTGCATCCCGAAAAGCTCCGAAGCCCATTTCCCCTTTGACTTGACCTTAGTTTCTTTGTTCCATCATGTTTGCTTAGTTTAGTCACCAAAACCTCACCATTTGCGACCTTAGCGATCTAGACCCGTTCTTGACCAATACCTTTAGCCAAGGCCCCTAGCTCCTCGAGAAGAACGATATAAAACCGGGGTTACAAAACCACGTTACACAAAATGGCGCCGTTGCCGGGGAGCAAGCGCCCTAGTTTTAGGTTCTTTTGGTTAAGAGTAGTTTAGATTGCTTTCATGCTTGAAATCAGTTTGTTCCAATTCCAATGAATTTTATGCTTCTTCGTTTCTTGTGGGAGTTCAAGTTCTAATGGCTGAGGGTCAAGCTGGTTCACCACGTATCCTCCTTCCATATTCCGTTCCATCATCGAGTACGGGAGGCAACCCTATCATCCTACCGCCATTACCACCTACCGCAACATTTGAGTTCAAACCATGCCTTCTGGATACTTTTGAGAGAAACCAATTCTATGGATATGGCTTCGAGGATCCTGTTGATCATATTAGAAGATTTGAAGATCGAATTGGTTTTGTGCATATGCCAGAGGTATCTTCAGAGTTCTTGAAATTTGAAGATCGAATTGCTTGACATTTGTCCACCCGGCACATATACTACTTGGGATGCATTGAGCCGAGATTTTCTACATCATTTCTTTCCGGTTGATGAGACGCATAGGCTTCAACAAGCCATCTTAAACTTCAAGCAAGAGTCGAGAGAAACTCTTTTCGAGTCATGGGCAAGGTTCAAACGTCTTCAAAGGCGATGTTCACATCACAATCTTCCGGATTGGTTATTGTTACATCTGTTTTACCATGGGCTTCAAGATGATCTTAAAGAGTCGATTGACATTGCATCGGGAGGAATGTTCATTATGAAGATCGAGCATCAAGCAAATGTCTTCTTTCACGAGTTATTTCAACATTCTCCTTCTTGGGGAAGCCCCCGGAGTTCAGGAAGTGGAGATTATTTCTTAGAGAGCGAACCTACTATCAAGCTCCTTCTTGGTGTCGTCCAAGAGATGCAACAAAAAAGATGGTATCCGATGAAGCAACCAACTAGTTGGAAATCAGGCAAAAGACCCAACCATGCACCCAAAAAGTCCAACATTTCTCACCTAGCTACCAAGAACAACAAGTGTGGCAACCTACTCATCATCAACCTACCCCTCAACCTCAAGAATCCCAACCATCTCAAGAGTCCAACATAGAGAGGTTGTTGAAGCAAATTATTGAAAACCAGGAGAATGATAGGGCTTGCCTTGAGAGCATTGAAAATAAATGGGCCCAAATTGTTGAGCAAGATCATATTCCTCAAACCATCCCCATCCAACCTCAACCTCAACCTACCCCAATGGTGCCGGTGAATCTTATCACCCTCCGGAGTGAAGAAGAAGGCATAGTACCAAATTTTGTGGAGGAGGGATGTTTGAGAGAAGGCGAGAAAGAGAGTGAGTTGGAGATGAGTGATGAAAGGGAGGTAGTGTTTGAAGGAGCCAAAAGTGAGAATGAGGAGAAGTTGAATGAGGAAGAATTTAATGAGGAAGTAGGTGGGTGCTTAATAGAACCTTATACTTTTGAGCTTTCATGTGAGAGTCCTTTGAAGGAAATCCTTCTTGAGCATATACAAGTGGAGCCCGATGGTAGTGAGGTTGCCTTCCTCACTAATCTTTTTGATGGGGCATACACTAGAGAGATGGAGGATGTTCCCTTGGAGGAACCTTTATTAGAGCGTATGGAGGTTCAAGATTTTATCGTCGATGATGCGACATCTCTAAAGTTTTCTCTTCCCCAAGTGGAGTTTGAGTACTTCCCGATCACATTGAACTATTTTATTGAAGAAGAATTCAACGGGTTGAGAAGAAAGAAGAATTTTTGAAGGAAGATGACCGTCATCAACCCATGCTTGTTCCTGGTGGTCCAAAACTCCTGGAACCAACTAAGGTGGAGTTTAAATTGCTTCCTCATCTATTTCACCCTATTCGACCTCCGGAAAATTAACTTGCTTGGTTCACTATGGTGGTTGGCAGATATTGGAAGAAGAGAAGGAAACGAAGGTGGAGGAAGCATAAGAAGCCACTGCCTCTCTTCACCCCGAGGTCAACTACAAACTGGTTAGATCATCTTGACCTTTATGCATGCAAAACGGGGAAATGCTAGAAAGGGAGGAAGAGGAAATGGTGGAAGAGATGGAAGATGCTCCTCTCTTGTCCACCACGTCTTTCAAGGATCAAATGGGTATTAGGTCAAGCTAGGACCTAAAACAAGCACTATATGGGAGGTAACCCATACTTTTTTTTTGATTAATTTGTTTTCCTTTCTTTATTAGTTTCTATTTCTTGTTTCTAATCTAGCATGTTAGGACCTATGCATATAGGTAGTTTAATTTGCTTATCCTAACCCTATGCTTGGTTCTTTTGGATCATGGATTGAGAGTATTCTATTTGAAGATCTCGAGGTAACCTCTTTCCACTCTCTTTGAATGTGTTATATCTTTTATCCTTGTTGCATGCTTGATTTTTCTTTTGGTGGCGAACCCCTAGTATGTTCTTGTTAGGTTTATTTTGTTGTTGGAGCTGCGTGGGCTCGGGTCGCCACCCCTTTTGCTTGCTAGTTGTTTTTGTTTGTTTTCTTTGTGTAGGTTCTCTACTCTTTCTTGTGACACCCTTCCCACAATGAGGACATTGAGGCATTTTAAGTGTGTGTGGGGGGGGGGGGGGTGAGTTATATTTCAATTTCAAGGGTAGATCACCTAGCTTTTTTTATTTTCTTTTTAGGCAAAAATTTGAAAATTTTTTGTGAAAAGAGAAAATAAAAAAGGAGAAAAGTTGTGAAAAACCCCTAAAGTTTTCTGTTTTGTTTTAGTTTTTTCCTTGTTTCTATAATCGCGTAATCAATGGCTCGAAGTCGTTGTTAATCTTCTTAAAAGAAGACGGTATGAACGTTGTAGGCCATAGTCCGGGTTTTGCCATGACTTATCTAATTAGATTCCCTTAGTCGATTGCAAAATGAGGTTCTTGTTTTTTTTCACTTCCTTTTTTGAAACCGTGAGTCCTTAGTTTTTCACCCTCGAGCTTGTTTTCTAAAAAGAAAAAAAAAAGAGAGAAAGGAAAAAAAAAGAGTAGAAGTTAATTAATTGAATTAATTGGTTCGTGTCGGTCGAATCTGACATAAACTAGCATAAAGTTAGTCGACCTACATGGGACTGGTATTAGCGGTACGATGCTAATACCCCTTAAACCTCCTTCTACTATCGTTAGCGATGAAGAGGTGTATGGAAAAGCCTGTGTTGGCAGGGTAAACCCCGTTATGGGTCGTTCAACTCCCGAAAAGCTAACGCCGACTTTTAAGCTAATTTGAAATGTTGGGGAATTCTAAAACCCAACCCAAAAAGAAGTTAATCGCTAATAAAGTGAGGAGCCTTTCCTTGCACCTCCTGCGGCCCTTACAAAGCCAAGGGCGACGCGATGCGGGGGAGGGCGACTCTTTGCTAATCTTGTTCGCTTTGAAATGAGCTCGGGTGGTGATTTTTGCTTTGGATAAATCGAAATCAAGTACGATAGACTAGCACTTGTGCACAAAGGACCTTGTCTTGTAGAAAGCGTTTGGGAGTCGAAAATTTCAAAGATTGGCAATGCTTTGGATTAGGTGTCCTTGATATGCTCGTACCTGCTCCTTTTTGTTGGCTAGCATTGATTTCTTGTAGTTGATTGCATGATTCTTTTGACAAGCAAGTTCTTTCTTTCTTTTTCAAGTTTTGTTTTGGTTTTTCACCTCTTCTCTCTCCTTTTTCCTTTTCTTTGGCTTTTGTGGGTAGAGCCGCTACAAATCCTCACGAGACCACCTCGTCCACCTGGGCTACCAGGGGGTTTAAAGGGCTTGGTGCATACGCTAAATGCACTCCTTTCCTCTCACGACAGAGGAGTTGGTGTTTAGTTTTCTTATTTGTTTTTGTTTTATTTTGCTCTGGAGGAGCAAAAGTTTAAGTGTGGGGGGGGTGTTTAGTCACAATTTTGGGCCTAAATATCGCCTATTATCTTGGTCTTTTGACTCGTTTTCAGTTTATTTTCGTGCATTTTAGTTTGTTTTTGGTTATTTTGTAGGTTTTCGAGCTTTTACACGAAACCGTAGCAAAATAGGCTGTTTTTTAGGCTTTTTGGAGATTTCCAGAACCGAGCCGAACCGAGAGACGAAGCGGAGTTGACCCGGGACCACTTTCCCTTCATTTGGTGCAAATCAGTGAGGTAACACCCGCTACGATCTGTGTAGCGGGCGTTACATGCCTTGGTTAGAAGAAAGCAAAAGGGGGGAAGAAAACAGGAGGGTAGTGCCCGCTACCGCACTGGTGACAACCGCTTCCTCGGCTGGACAGACGGAGACAGCAGCTGCGGTATCCTGGACATTACCCGCTGTCTTCTGAAGCGAAGAATCGCTTGTGGAATTCTCCAGCGTAGCGCCCGCTACCCTCCAGGTAGCACCCGCGACCTGCTACGCAAGACAACCAAGGTTTGTTGGCTGGGAGAAGGTAGCGCCCGCTACCCTCCAAGTAGCACCCGCTAACTGCTGGTCTAAATGAAGACCGCACCTGCGGTCTCCAGGATAGCACCCGCTGTCTCTCGAATGCCCAAAATCACCTCACCCTCTTCGATAAGACCCACCTGCGGTCCCCTATTTCTGCGCGTTTTTCTCAGCCTTATGCGCTGCGTTTTGGGCAACTGTCCTGCTTTCTATATAAACCCTTTTGCTGCGATTTCTAGGAGGGGAGGCTAGTAGTGGTTCTCTCTTAGGGAGAGTTAGTATAGGTGAGCTTTTAGGTAGTGAATAGGGTTTAATTAGTGAGAGATTAGTGAGATTTCCATTGAAATTGTTACTTTAATTTGGGTTTTGTATTGAAGATTGAAGTATTGTTGATTGAAGCTCTTTTCTCTTGTTCATCTTTGCTCTTTGGTTCCTTTGATAGGTGAATTCCTTCCTTAATTTCTTTTGTTATTACTTGTTGATTTAATTATTTTCCTTTAATTGCTACTTTGTTGCTTTGATGTTCTTGTTGTTATTTTAATTGCTTTGGTTGAGTTTTGTTCATTCCATGTTAGAATCCATGTTTAGGGTTGGTTTTGTTGATGCTAGTTTAGTTGTTGTGATGGATAGTGGTTAGAACCCTAATGGGTTAGGGGGTAATTCAGGGTGTGAGTGGGTAATTAGGAATGGGTTAGTAATTTTAGTGAGTAATTAGGTGAGAAATCACTTTCCCACTCCAATCCTTCCCTCAAGTGGGGTGTGTTTGGTTCCGAAAGCTTCCAAATACATCCAACACTTGTGTTGGAAGGTTGGAATTGGGATAGTTAGCACTCACTGACGAGAGTGAGTATAGACTAACTAGGGAATTCCGTTTCATTAACCCTCCGGGTCCGTGGAGGACTTTAGGGAATTTAATTCGGACTATACATGGAAGTGGAAGCTTTGTGGGTATTTTCTAACGGAATTGCCACTTGATTTCCCTCCATGTTGCTCTCTTGTTGCAAAACCCGTCCACTTGTTCCCGTTTGCATCCCGAAAAGCTCCGAAGCCCATTTCCCCTTTGACTTGACCTTAGTTTCTTTGTTCCATCGTGTTCGCTTAGTTTAGTTACCTAAACCTCACCTTTTGTGACCTTAGCGATCTACATCCGTTCTTGACCAATACGTTTAGCCAAGGCCCCTAGATCCTCGAGAAGAATGATATAAAACCGGGGTTACAAAACCACGTTACAGGGTGATCGTGGAAACCAGAACATAATGAATAATCCTGTAAGGCCAGGTGATAAGTGTGTATTTTATAGTACTTATTAGTGCTTTAACTTGTATATTTTAGTCGCTTATATAATATTATCTTGTATTTTCATATCGAATTCTGTGATTTTTTTACTTTGTTTGGAGATATGTCAGTTTTGCAGTTTTGAAGGAAAATCCATGTAAAACCAAGGAAATTAAAAAGAAAAAGGAAAGATGAAGGAAAGATATATTGAAAAGAGAAGAGAAAGAGTGATGGGCCAAAACAATAAGGATTAGAAGCAAGCCCAACCCACACCATAGTCGACCCCTGCTAGCGTTAGCTACCCCCCAGCAGCGCGCAATTCCCCCCAGCAGCGCCTGGATCAGAACGTCTTGTTTCACGAGCAAAACCAAGGCGCATTTTTGACACTGCCAACGTCTCCTACCATATTATAAAAGAAAGGGCGTCGCTCAACTTTAAGGCATCGATTTTTCATCCTATTTTCCGTCACACTTCAAGTATTATGTTTTCTTTGTACTTTCCTCCCTCCGGGGAGCCGTTCAAGTAGACTAGGAATAGAAAAGAAGGAGAAGGAGATCGAATCGGGTGACACGAAGAGATTGACTTCAACGACTCGGATAATCAGTTTATTTCCTATTTTTATTAAATTTTGCAATTCAGATTTCGTATTTATTTTCCTAGGTTTTATTATCATGAGTAGTTAGTTTCATTGTTTAGGGGATAAACTCGATGTTTCTTGATTGATTTTTGGTGTGTGATTTCAGTTTTAGGTTTTAACACAATTGTTTAATCTTCGTGTTTCGTATGTCATACTAATTGATCAGCCAATTTTTACTTGGTTTAGATTCTTTATATCGGGTCGAAAGATTGTTATTTCGAATTGGATAAATGAAGATTGAATAGGCATAGAAAACAATTAGAAATAATGGGTTCATGCTTAGGGTCGCGTTATAATTAGTTCTTATCTTTGATTGAATTAAATAGCCATGAGAATAGGTGTTTAGTTTAATCATTGCAACTCACCTGGGATCGAAATATTTGGTAAAACCTACAAAGTTTGTTGCTTTCCCTGTTTATTTTATTAAATCTCTTACTCACACCACTAGTTGGCTGACCTATCATCCTTTGTAGTGAACTAGTTTAGTGCGTAGTTGACATAAGTCCCTGAGAGACGACCTTCATACTACATTGCACCCTTACACTTGCGGAGCAACCATCAAGTTTTTGGCGCCGTTGCCGGGGATTTGTTTCCCCAGCTGCCATTAGAAGAAAGCAATCTGGTTGATTAGGTTTTTATTGCTTTCCTAAAAACTAAAAAAATCAAATAAACATTAAAAATTTCAAAACTCAATAAAATATGGCAATTCTTGATTTTCCTCAATTTGAACATGAATTATTTTGGCGCTATTTCGAGCGATTATATGCTATTTCTTTTCCATGTGATATCATGTTAGAAAAACCTGAAGTTATTGATATTGTTTTTGAAGGTGTGAATATAGAAACTCGTAATCTTTTGGATTATTTTTGTTTTTATGAAAAATCTATTGACGAAGCTTGGGATTTACTTGAATGGCTTGCACGTGAGACGTATAATTTTAAAAATTCTAATTGTACATCTGAGTATTTTAATCCTTGTGCATCTCATGCTAGTTCATATATTCAATCTCACAATTCGGTTACATGTGCTTTATGTTATTCTTCTGAACGTGATGATTCTACTTCCTAATAATGATAGACTTGAATTTTAATGAAGGCAATGTTAGAAAAATGTTAGGACTCATTTCGAGCCGAATTGATATGGTTTTATAAGGTGTTTTGCTTGTTTTTAATAATTTTTTTATTATGTTTTTACTCTTTTTGCAATATTATTAGATTTTATCGCATTTTATTATTTTTGTTATTATTAGTACTAAATATGAATCAAAAATAAAAATTGAAATTAGAAATAAAAACCTAAAACCTAATCCTATTTCTACCTAGCCCAATCCCATTCTTATTTCCTTCAAATTCGGCCCAAAGCTAACCCAACCCACACACCTTCACTTCCTAACCGTCTAACCAGCTCGAAAACCTAGCTACCCAAACTCAGCATCCTAACCCGTTTACTCTACCCGTTTCCCCCCTTTATTTCAGCCGAATGAAAACTCCTTCCCCCAAACCCTAATTTTAATTTCATTCCCCCAAATTCCCTCTTCTTCCCCGTTTCTTTGTGCCTTTCCTCTCACTTCTCACTGTGTCGCTGCCTTCTCTATTTGCGCAGACAAAAACCAAACGACACCACCACCATAACCAACCTCTTCTCATCTCCTTCTCTCTTCTCTTCTTCTCTTATCTCCTCTTCTCTTATCTCTTTTTATCACGATATTTTCTCCGTCTCAGTCACTCACTCTCTTTCTCGTTGTGCAGATTTGGTTGAGTAATAGAAGAAGCACAATCGAGCCACCATCAATGCATACACTGAGCTCAAACCACCAAATACATCTACACCGTCCACATGGAAGAAGATCGAAGGGCACAGATCTGAAGAGGAGTCACGATTCAAGTATAAAAGGGGAAGAAGGAACCGATTGAAGATAAGTAGGTTGGTAGAGGGAAATTCCTAGGGTTAGGGTAGATTTTAGATTTAGGTTTATCATGCGTTGAACCTCTGATTTCGTTGTTCTTATTGATCGTTTTTGGTTTACTTGTTGATGAACATTTATTCTGGTTTTTGTTGAATTAATGCTAGTGATTCGAGTTCTGGGTATTTGATTGTTGATGTTCTTTCCTCAGTGTTTGTCTCATGTTTTTGCTCAGTTTTCTTCTTTCGTCTCTCTCTATATTTGGTCCTCTATTCTGCTGTCTCTCTATCTGTTTCTTTGTTTGTTCTTTTGTCTTGGTTTAATCCAGTAGCAGTGTAGGGTTATTGTGGTTTGTTAAATGTAAGTTGGATTAATAATAGTTTGGGTCAGTGGATATTCTTTATTAATTGAGTCAAGTTTAGGTTTATTCTTTATTAGATCCAGTTTTTATTAGGGTTTGGTCTTGATCTTTGTTTAGGGTCAATGAGGTAGTATTAGTATTAGTCACAAAACAATCCAACTTTTCAGTGAGGAAGAGGACTAAGAGTCACAAATTCTACTTTCATATGAGAATTTGAGGATTCTTAGTAATCCAAATCACAACTTCTTGTTTGTTCGGAAGAAGGTTCGAGTGAAGGATTCGAGATGAAGAATTGGAGTGAAGATTTAGTTCATCAAGGGTATGATTTCTTGTTCTCAATTTCATTATTAGGTTTAGTTTTATTGCTTTCTTATTTCTTACTTTTAATTGCATTCTTAGTTTAGTTTTCTTGCCAAATTTGGTTGAGTACATCTTTTGATTCATGCTTTCTAGATTATTGTTATTATGAATCCATGATTAGATTAGTTTATTTGCTTTTCATTGTTTAATGTTTTTCATTGTTCGGTCTCGTTCCGAGCCAAATTCTTTTCATTTATAGGGTATTTTTCGTGTTCTAGCCCCTTAATATATATTAGATATGATGATTTTGAGTTTTGTAGGATGATAATGTGTTAGAGCCAAAACCGAAACAAAAGTTGCAAAACTGATAAAAAATCCATAAAGGATGAATTACAGCAGCAAAGGCACTGGTAAGACGGGCGTCGCACCCGCGACACTTTGGGTCGCGCCCGTGACCAGATTTTGTGATGTCAAGACTATAGCAAAGGCAAAGGTGTCAGAGGGCCGTCGCACCCACGAAGTAAGATGTCACGCCCGTGACAAGCTTCTGCGGCGTCAATACATCAACCAAGGAGAAAGACCGAGATGAGCGTCCCGCCCGAGTCCTTCTTGGTCGCGCCCGAGACATGCTGTGAAGAGAAGAAATTTGTTGCGAACAGAAGCCTGTCGCACCCGTGACAGACCTAATTTCTGCGCAATGTTCTGGGCAAAACGACTGTGTTTTGTGTAACTATTTTGGCTTGTATATATACCTTAAGTAACGTTTTGAGCAAGGCAGCTAGGTTTTTCTTAGTTTTATCTAGATTTTACCTTATGTTTTTATCATTATGCTCTTCTCTTGATTAGGATTTAGGTTTAAGTTTTTGGATTGTTCTTCAAGTTTCTCCAATTCTTGATTGTAATCAACTCTTTATTGCAATTAATTTCAGAAATCTTTTCCCATTCTCTTGCTCTTTCTTGTTCTCATTATAGATTGTCATTGCTAGTTCCTTAGATTAGCCACAAAAATCTCAATCCAACTTTTAGTGAGGAGGAGGATTAAGGATCACAAATTCTACTTTCAAGTGAGAATTTAGGGGTTCTTAATAATCCAATTCACACCTTCTTGTTTGTTCAGGAGAAGTCCAAGATGAAGATTAGAGATGAAGGTTAGAGGTTAGATAGAATGTTTAGAGCTTCAAGGGTACGAATTCTCTTTGTTCTTAATTCCTTTATTAGGTTAGTTTAATTGCTTTCCTACTTCTTACTATTGATTGCATTCTTAGTTTATTTTTCCTTCTTGTTGATTTAGAGTAATCCATCTTATGTTTATGTTTGCTTGATTGTTGATGCTATGAAATTTATGTCTAGATTAGTTTAATTGTTTTCCTTACATAATTTACTGCTTTCCGCACTTGAAAACCCCTACACAAACCAATCTCCTCATCAAGCCTAACATCCATCCCTGTGGACCGACAACCCTACTTTAAAATCATAAAATACACAACCGAACAAAAAACAAGCTGAGACAATTAACTTGATGCGAAGGTGTGACTTGTTGCATGATATTGACCATAATTCTGATTCTTCCTGTTTAATGATGGAATATGTGATGCTAGTGAGTCCACCGTCCCTTTAAGAGGTAGTCTAGATGAAACTTCGGACCTTCCTGAAGAATCTCGATCAATTATTGATCCTTCTTGTCCTAGTTTACATGAAAACGCTACTGATGGTCTTTTTGATTTTCATGATACTCCCTTATCCTTTTCTCAGTGAACGGGGTTTGAGGTGAGTGAGACTTATAGGTTAGATGCTAAGTATGAAGGTGATATTCATCATGATTCAGTAGATATTAATTATGAGAAACTGAGTGATAAGGTTAATAACGAATTAAACTTTTCGAACGAGGACCAAGAAAACACTGTACTCTTTTCTCCCAATGATTTATTTCATGCTTGTATTCCTTTTTCACCACCTTCAGTTTCACCAAAAACCCTTGTGGAACCCATACCCTATAGAAGTACCTTTGATGTTCAAATTAATGCAGGATATGAGGTTAATTCTTGTGTTTTAATTGATGAAACCTACAATATTTTCAATGAGTCATCCTCAGGTAAATTAAGAGGTTATTATCCCTCACTTCATCCCTTATAATATATACCTAGACGACCATCCTAGAAAAATCTCGTGGACCAAATACTTCGATTCTTTTGATTTTTCTAGTGAATTCAATTTGTTAATGAGAGCGTTACTAATGTTTTATTTAATAAATCTTTAGTTGCTCTCTTATTCGCTAGCTTGCAGACCGCATGAAGAAGAGTTTAGCAAGCTACTAAGGGCGTTGACGGCATCTGGAACACCTTCGGTGATGATTTGTAAACCAATTAGACTTTCAGTGTGTCTTGCTTTATTTTGAGAAGTTTGGTTGAGAACAGAAAAAGCTTTTGAAACTGAGTTTGCAAATCTTCCTGATTTTGAGAAAAGTTATTAAAGGTGTGTCTAACTGCTTTGATTGACTTAGTGGTGTAAATATGCGTGCCGTAAATCTTAGGGCTAGGTTTAGTTGTTTGAGCCCTATCCTGTGAGTCCACATGACCAAAAAGTATGGATTGATCATCTTTATCGATCCTTTTATTCCCTGAGTGACTCCACCACTAGTTGCACCTCTAGAACTTGTTTTGCATCTGTTTAAGATTCGACATTTGCATTGCATGTTGTGACAAAGTGATTCAGACATTCATTTCTTTATTTTGTTGAACTATATAACCAAATAGCCTTCTTGATAATGTCATTACTACCATTCATTACCCCCGCCTAACCTTTGATTTCCTTTTTTTTTGTAATAAACCCCTAACGATACAAGCCTCAACGTTATTCAATTCCTACCCCTTTGCCTTGCTTGGATGTTTTTGGGAGTTCGTTGTTTTGAGGGTGATGATTGACCCGGTATTGGTATGAATGGAATGAGAAGATGGAAGGTTGTATATATGCTTTTGATGAGTTGGGATGATTACATTCCCCGATTTCCATATATTTTGGGAGTGTTGTTAAACCGATGTGAACTTTGGCCGAAGTTAAGTTTATACATTTATGTTTCTTCCCCCTTGATCACCCACCAAAAAAGAGAAGCAGAAAAATAGAAAAAAAAGAAAAAAAAAGAGAGAATTCAAAAGAAAAAGGATGATTAAGGGAATTTATTTGAAATCTATGAAAGCTTTTGACCTGGTTATCAAATTTGATTAGGTGCTTGATCTAAATGAGGGACTAAAGCGAGTTCTTGTAGGGATGGCAATGGGTCCCAGATAACCCTACATTTTATAGGGTTATTTTATGTGTTTAATACATGAATTTCGGGTCAGTTTGTGATTGAACGTAAATTTTATATCCCGAATTCACATATATTTCACTTGGTCTGGAGATTGGTTTATGTAGACGCTGAATTTTATCATTCTATTCAGTTTTGTAAATATTGTAATTTATTTTGAGTTTCTTTTTTTAGAATATTTGAGGAAAATGTCAAGAATTTTGAAATGCAAAAAATGAGAAAGAAATGAAGGAAAAACACCAAAAAAGCCATCACAAAGAAAGCTCAACCCAAACAGCCCAAAAAAGTGAAGCCTCGGGAAGCGTGCCCAACTCGGGAAGCAAGCAACTGGGCTTCTCCTAGGCCCAGCATACCTGCAGGTATGTGGGTGGGTCATGCCCGACCCGACTTATATTGGGATGCGTGCCCACCTCGAGAAGCGTGCAACTGGGCTTCTATCATGCCCAGCATACCGGCAGGTATGTGGGTGGGTCATGCCCCACCCGGTGTCACATCGTGAAGCGTGTAGTCGGGCTTTTCCTAGGCCCAACATACCGTCAAGTATTCAAGTGGGTCAGGCCCGACTCAGATTACCTTGGGAAGCGTGCCAACCTGTGGAAGTGCGCAGCTGGGCTTTGCCCAGACCCAGCATACCGCCAGGTATTTGGGTGGGTCAGGCCCAACCCGGTTTGCCTCGGGAAGCGTGCCGACCTAGAAATTCGCGCAGCCAGGCCCCTAAAAGGGTTGCATACCTGGCGGTATCACGCTAGGTATATTCCCCCCTTTTTAACCTAAAAACTCTACCCCATTTCACCCTTCTCACCGAAATCACCCTGGCGTATTGACGCTTGGTGATTTTATCTTCTCTTCTCTAGCTTCATTCTACTTCATTTTTGCTTACATTTACTTGGCATTCTAGTCTTTCTCCCTCTCTACATCTTCACTTATATTATCTTGTAGCATGATTAATCAATAAATTCGACCTAATTAAACTTGAATGTTTGTAAATAAGATTTATTCATGTTTAATTCCATTTTATCTCTTGAATATTTATTTCTCGCTTTTATTATTGCATTGGTATGTAACTAAGTAAAATAATTTAAATTAACTAATAGTCGGTTTCTACTCTCCTCCTCTTCTCCTTTCTTTTTTATGTAATCGGTTAAGTAGAGTCCGTTTGTTGAACGAGCGAATTCGAGAATTTTTATTCTCGAATTCGTAACCTTACCCCCGGTTCCAAACCTCATGGTTCGTGGTTTGTGGAGTCATTAATTTTGAGTTTATTAATTCTTGTTAGAAATTAATTGGCGACTCTTCTTTCTTTTTTTTATTTTATTTCATTTCTTCTTTTTTCAGATTTATTTTCAGATTTCGGAACACAGATGGTTCGTGGTTTGTGGAGTCATTAATTTTGAGTTTATTAATTCTTGTTAGAAATTAATTGGCGACTCTTCTTTCTTTTTTTTTATTTTATTCCATTTCTTCTTTTTTCAGATTTATTTTCAGATTTTGGAACACAGAAAATCTGGGTTCTTTATCAGTTGTAAAGAGCATTTGCAGTTTTTTTCTCTTATTCAAAGAATTTTCAAACTGAGATCGAGAATACCGAGGCATGCATGCATCCCAAGTTCGATTTGGCTCCCAGTTCTAAGTCATCCGAAGTGCAGGCGGCAGAATACCTGACCGTATTCTAGCCGGACCTGTGGCTCGAATTTGACTTCCAGGCCCGAAACCCCAGACCACTGACTGGCAGAATACCACCAGGTATGCCAGACTATGGTCTCGGGTCCGACCTCGAGCTTCTCTGTTTGTTTTTGCTCGTTTCTTCTTTCTTTTAATTTCTGCTTTCTTTTTAGTTAAATGAAATCCAAGTTTTTTTAATCAAAGTTAAAGAATTTGTTTAAGTTTTTATTTAATTTTATTTCTGGCAAATCCCTTCAAAGAAAAGACACCCCTTTCGACTCACAGTAGACCGTGAGGGATACCACGGGGATTTTCCCGGGTCCCACAAATGGCGACTCCACTGGGGACTTACTTTAAGAGGGTAAAAGTTGAAAAGCCGTTTTTTTAATTTTTTTTTAGTTGAAAAGGAGAAATTAATTTTTTGTAATTTTTATTAGAGTTAGGCATCAAGCATACGGACCTTCATCTTGATTTTTTATAAATCGGGATGAACCCAAAGGTACCGTCTAGGATTTAACCCAAATTTCCCTCTCGGGTAAAGCATACTTCCGACTTCATAAAGAATGAACTCCACATTTCAAGAAGATCGCAAGTTACTTTCCCACTCATGAAGCACTCCAACATTCTTAGGACTATGAATTTACATTTTCCCTTTAATTTTGCGAGAAACACACGGTCACATTACTATGAACTCCATAGAATTTGTGGCGCGTGAGAGATATGAGTATGATAGTTCTAGGTATCCGACTTTAAACCCTTAAATATAGAACCTTGGTTAGGTGCATTACCCATTTGTATGCTATGTGCATTCTTATTGTGCTGTATGTAAATTATGTGCTATGTGTTTCATTTTTTCATTCTAAAAGTCAGTCTAATAATTCATTTTCCCCCAAATGCCGCTTTAATTTGGGCAATAGTCATGCAAAAGTTAAAGAGGGCCTAGAGGTCTCTCTTGGGCCTGAATTAAAGGGGTTTGATTAAAGTCCGAGATCTTAGCTTGACTTTGTCCAACCTTTGGTAGCATTTGAGCTCGTAAAGCGTGTATCCGGCCGTTATTCGAGTTTGAGTTCATTATAACTTTAATGTTGATTCGATCTTATGACGGCCCGATGGACCTTCTTTTTTCCATGTACATAATTTCATATTAGGTTAGAGGTCTTCATGCAAGCCCAATGTTGGGTGAGTCCATACCAAAAAATAAAAATCATTCATCATATAGGCATTGTTTGCATTAGGTTATCCCATATAGCATAGGTGGCTAGGTCTCTGGGTAGGTCAATGTCAGCGTTAATTTTGAGGTTTATGGTTTCCATACAGGAAAAATAGGATCCAAACAGCAAAGAATCAAGTCATGGCTTAGAGTCGGATCTCAAAGGTTATCAAGTTTCTCACCAATCCTCTTCACACCACCAAGCGTAAGCTTGCCTGTCGTCCTTGATACTGATTCTAACATTCCTTCTCAAACTTTCTTGACAACAAGCGATACTGTGTCCATCCCTTCAAACTTCATGGCTGAAGAAGAAGCTAGGGGCCTGTAGACACCGGGATTTTGTCACATAAGTTATATGAAAAAATGAAGGCGGAAGAAATAAAAAAGCTTGATAAATACATGCATTTACATGTGTTTTTCTCACCTAAAATCTCATGAATGATCACATGTGATTTTTTCCTAGCTACATGTACATTTTTTTATAAAAATGAAGCCATGCAAGCCCTAAGAACACGTGCCAGAGTCGCAAGTTCGAATCCTCACAAAAACACACAAAAACACCTCAAAAGCTAGCTAAATGATGAACTCTTTCCGTCCAGTGTGAATTGCATGTTCCTTAGGCGAGCTCCCTTTACATTATCACCGTCCATGCATGCATGGACAAGATGGGTTCCTCCCCCCTGCATGAAGGTCGGTCGGCCTTGGTAGTTCCGCCCACACGTGGTTAATTGACCACTTGCCACCGTCTATGCTAGGTGAGCTCCCCTTACTACCTTGGTATCATGCATCAATCCGGATACTACGAGGTGAGGTAGGTACATGCATGCATGCCTACTCCCTCCTCCTCCTATAAATACTACTCCTCTTCAAGTCATTTGACACAAGCAATTCACTCATCATCTATCCCTCTCTACTCACTCTCTAATCTCCTCTCATAATATCCCTACTTTTTATACTTCTTATCTCATATTCATCTCTTATTCTACCCATCCTCTATTCTATCCTACTTTCCATCATCTATCTTACCATAATCTTCACCATTCTTCCATCACAAAAAGCCTAAATATACATCCTTTATTCATCCCAAACTCCACAAAAAATCCTTGCTTAAATACAAACCCAAAACCACAAAAAAGCCTTCTTATTCCCTTCTTTCTACCCCTTCTTCTTATCATCTTTTACCATCCTTTTTTCTATCATCCTTTTAGCACTTGGAGAGGAAGGTTTTAAGGCATCATGAAGGATTCAACAAGCATCCAAAGGCTAGGCAAGGCTTTTTCCCAACAAAGTAGCAATGTAAGCTTTCAAGTGTTCTTTTTGTACATAATTGTGTATATTTGTACTTTCTTTATCTTATATATTTCATTCTGTTGCATGATTCAATGAAATAATTCTATAAAGTATTCCTTCAATTACCTTCCAAACTTATCAAATGTACATTTTAAACTTTTAGTAGAGTCTTTCCTTTTGTGAGAGGCGAACTCTTAAGGTTTACTTTTCGAGTTCGTAGCCTTACCCCCGAATCCATTCTTGGGTTTGCCAGGCGAAGTCTTTCTTTTTCTTTTGGTTTCATCTTGGCTTTTAGCTTAAAAAGTCGGGTGGCGACTCCCATTTCGAACTAAAATACATCGGAAATTGCATAAACTATGGTTAACATGGTTTTACAATGTGTCGATGGAACTTTAGGGTTTTCTTTCATATATTTCTAAAAAATACTTGCATAAATCACTCTCTTCCGAGCCTAACATTTAAATGAGTACATTGGATTAAACATAGAAGAGTTGAGAACAAGTGGATGTTCACTCTTACAGGTTTAATTCAAGGACTCATAAAATGCATAAGTAAAGGGATAGTGATTTTACAACATATTATTCATGAAATGTACGATTAATTCCTTAATGAGTTTTCAAAGGTTAAACCCCAGCACGAATCAACAAATCACACCCCAATCCAAACGTGGACGTTCGGAAGCCCGAATGGCGAGGAAAAATGTCTACAGGGCCAACCCATCACTGCTGGGGACCTTTCTGATGTGGTGCGAGACATCCGTACTTTAATAGAAACACGATCCAACCAACAGGATCGTAGGATAGAAGGGTTCGTCCAGGCCATTCAGACAATCAATGACAGATTGGGCATAGGGCAGGACCTAGAGGATGATGATAGAAGTGCACACACTGAAAAGGTTGTGCCCCGAGATGAGCAACTTGCGCCATTTCAAGACAATAGGGTCGATAACATACAGAACATGCTGAAGCAAATCCCTCAATCCAGGGAACATTTCTTGGACATTGGCTTACCAACTGCTCCTCAGGCCAAGCTTCTTGACAAATTCTCCTAGCTCGAGAAGAAATTTAAAGCCATGGAGAACGCTACTCATCATGTGCGTAGCTTCGCGCGTATGATGACCTTAAAAGAAGCAGACCCTAGTCTGTATGCTTATGTGTTCCCTTGGACTTTGATCGACGAGGTCTTGAAGTGGTACTACACCCTTCCAGTAGATACCTAGGAGAATTGGGAGGCCACTTACAAGGCATTCATCCAACTATATGTAGCTAGTCAAGATGTTGATGTAACCATAAGTGACATGGCGGCAATGAAACAAGGTGAAGAAGAGTCATTCATGAATTACTTTAATCGTTGGAACACTCAAAAGGCCTTTATGACTGATAAGGTAACCATGGACTATCAAATCCAGGTGTTTATACAAGGGCTTAGGCCAAGATATGCTAGCTTGATGGAATGCAAGTTAATCCCAAACTTTTCAGCTCTAAAGAAGCTGGGGTTAATGGTGGAGGCCAAGATAGAGAAAACCCCGGTCTCGTCTGGCCGGAGGAACCACACTCCTACCAAGAGGGTCGGCGGGGCACCAAGTAACCAACCAAAAGCCATTGAGGCTCATGCGGCTCAAAAGTTCACCACATATACTCTCATCGAAACTACCTATACTGAAGCTCTGGATCGACTACTTAAGAAAGGGAAGATCGAGTTGCCCTCTATTCGAGCTGAACCTGAAGTCAAAAGCATAACTTGGGATGCTAACAAGTTCTGCAAATATCATAGAATGTGAGGTCATGACACCGAGAAGTGCAACATTCTCAAGAACAAGATAGAAGAACTACTCCAATCCGGGAAGCTGTCACTGCCAATCGCAGCATAGAACCCCTATTAGAACGTAGCTTACCACAGAGTCAAACAGGGTCCTTCCAAAACCCCGATCTGCAAAGATCAATTAGGCAATCCCCTCATGTTGCGTCTTTTCTTTTCATTGCAATCATCTTCATTTTCAGAGTCAGTTGGGATGTATCCCAAGTAGATTTGTTTTTTTGATGTATTCATCTTAGTTACATTCAATAAAGATGAAACCTTTCATGATTATGACTTTTGTCTTCCCCGACCCTTCATTTGCTTCTAAACTGCTAAGGAAAGAATGTTGTGCTTGCATTCTTGATTTGAATTGAAGAGCTCACTCACCATTTGACCATCCAAGTCTGACACATCCATCTTCTCACATCCTTCACTCCATCTCACATCTCTATCATATTTCCTCTATGCTTTTTTCCCTACCCCGAGTCTAAAGTTAATAGAGAGAAGAGAGGCTAACTTCACCGCCAAAGCGAAGTTAGGCAAAAGGAGGGAAAAATTAAAAAAAGAGAGGCCAACTTGAACACTCATCTAACAAGTTGGGCAAAAGGAGAGGCCAATGAGTGAAAATTACGAGAAGATAGGCTAACTTCACCGCCAAAGCGAAGTTAGGCAAAAGGATAGAAAAATAAAAAATGGAGAGGCCAACTTGAACACTCATCTAACAAGTTGGGCAAAAGGAGAAGCAAATGAGATGAAAATAAGAGGAGATAAGCTAATATGAACACTCATCCAACAGGTTAGGCAAAAGGAGAGAATTCTAAGCGACCAATAGTCTCTAAAAGTGAATCTCACTCTCAAATAAATCGTGCAGCTTAAAAAGACATGCCTTTGATAGAAGGCTTCCACCCTCTACCACCTACATCGTCACCTCCTTCATTCTCACCTAGCCGCTTTACCTACATTATTACCTTCTCACACCATCTTCTTAACCACCACTATGAACCCGGTCATTCATTTTATGGCCATCTCATCCCTAAATCCATTTTAAGCCGACTAATGTGTTGCGGGTGACAAATATCAAGGATAAGAGGAATATAGATTGAGGTTGTCAAGTTCAAAAAAAAAGAAGAAAAAAAAGAAAAAAAAAAGAGAAAGAAGAAAGCAAGAATAAGAGGCATAAGAGGCAATTGTCGGTTTACATTGGTCACCGCACACATCCCAAAACCTTCCCGTCCAACCTTTACACATATCATTCCCATTAAACTTTCGACCCATCTCGAAGTCCTTCTTGAGGCATCAATCAAAGCGGCACCTGTTGAACTACGACTGGCCTGATTCCACACTGGATACGTAAGAGAACCTCTTTGAGGCCCGGCCGCTAAAATTCACTTTAGAGAAAATCCATCATCAAATCATTTGGTCTTTGAGAGATAGAATAAAGAGTGGCTAGCTCGAAAACCTCATTAGGTGGGCTACGCAAAAGGAGAGGGAACCTTGGTCTCTAAGGATAATGACAAACTTTTCTTTCACGAAACGCACCCACTTTTCTCATCAGACTTGGATTACCCTTCATACCTAAATCCATCAAACCATAGCCATTTGCCCATCTCTTCCTTTATCAGATTAACCCACGAGACATGCTACTTCGTCCATAGACCATCTCGTCCACCTCCATCAGTTCGAACCTCTGTCCATCAAACTACACATCCATTCATCTGATCATTACACTTGTTTAGCCATCCATAGCCTCGTCTTGCCCACCATTGGGGCCTAACTATTCACAAACATGCTTTCTATACCACCGTTCCTACCTTTTCTATATCCCATCATCCATTATTCCCTACCCTGTGAGCTCTTCTGATTTGATCATTAGTGTATGTATGAGATTCGTCAGTTAATCCTCGCTTCCAGAACACCTTAGTGAAGAATAACTCCTTTAATAGAACAAGAAGCCAACTACATCAAAATAAGGCTTACTTGAAGACAATACCTACCTTGGTCAATCATTTTGACTCATCTAAAGACGTTTGTTCACTGGTACTGGGGGCTTGGTGCTTACATGTTCCCACGTAAACAAAAGAACCAAGAAGAATGGAGAAAAGGCAAGAGAAATCAAGACGACTTGTCGCTTGATCCTTCTTAGTGCTTTGGGTTCCTAACTATGACATCAAGATCGAGCATCCTGACTATCCCATCATGCAGCTTAAGCAGGCCGAGTCTTCCATTGATATCGTGTTTTGCAGCATTCCAACTGGGGGCTCGCCCATCACTCAATATTCGCGTCATGGCAACTAGCGAGGCAATTCGAGAAGAAGAACTCATCATTTTCACTAATTTTTGCCTCGTCTTGAAACTCACCTCGAAATCACTTTTGACATTTACAGTTTTTTGATTTATTTTCCTTATTTTTTTTCTTTCCTTGGGAAAGTGGGGGGTGTTCATATCGCATACATGCAGCAAATAAATGTGCATTTTTTTTAGTTTTTGTTTTTAGGTCATATGCATTTTTCATTTTAAGTCACATTAGTTTGCATTTTGAGTCACATTAATTCGTTTTCCATTTTCATTTTGAGTCATGTTACTTTTTTTTAGTTTTTTTATTTTTTTCTTCTCAAGTCAAATGAGAAAAAGGGTCACATGCATTGCATAAATAAAAAAAAATACAGAAAAATAAAAAAAAGTCACATCATGCATTAGAATTAGGACTGCATAAAAGAATTTTATAGTATATAATGCATAATAGAGTAGTGTATTGTACATGAAAGAGTTTTGTACATATTTATTTTCATGTAATTCATGTATCATAGCATGCATAAGACCGCATTTGCATTCTTCTGTCTCCCGCCCGAACCTCAAAAGAAATGCAACCATGACGGCTAGAAATCAAGTAAGCACACTTTGAGTCTTCATCGCCTTCGGAAGTATTGCTAGAAGCTCAAAAGACGTTGCTGATGAAGAAATAATTTGAGTTTTACGAGAATTAACTCATTTTTCGGGTTAAACTCTAAAACAAATCGAAAATTTTTATGAGAAATAATTTGGAAAATAATTCATTTTCTGAGTTAAACTCTAAAAATTCGATTCATAATGTTTACGAGAATTAGTTTGGAAATAACTCATTTCTGAATTAAACTGAGAAGACTCAAGCATGCGGACAAACCCGACCCATACTACCATGAACAAGTCGGGTCTGGGTCTTGCAACCAAACACCATACCGCCAGGTATGGGTTGGACCCATACCCAGGGTTCTGAAAAGGAGAAGACCCGGAAAACCCGGTACCATATCGCCAGACATGGTCTGGACCCGAGTTCCACATATGGACCCGATGTGAAGAAAAAATGCAAGATTTCACAGAGCGATACCTGGCGGTATGCTCGGTGGAAGGGACTGAAGGTTGTCCAAGAAGACTGAACAGAGCTGCATGGACCTGAATCTGGCAAAACTGTAAAGAAAGACAAAGAAAGCTAGACAAAGCTGCATGCCTGGAGGCATGAAGGCCTGACTGGGTCCAGATCGGACAAGACTGTGCAGAAAAACAAAGAAAGCTGTATAGAGCTACATGCCTGGAGGCATGATAGCCTGACTGTACACAAAATTAAAGAGAAGTTGAACAGGTGGCATGAAGGGCACTTAGTTATTTTTAGAAGTGTGAGGAAAATGATGAGGATGACACTATGAACGAAAAATAAATCCTCAAGAGAAATGCGGTGCGTCAAAAGTTAAATTAAAATTTTCAAAAGAAATATGAAGATTCAGTATCTATATACTTGGAAGATGTATTAATGTAAAGGAAGAAGCAACAAGCTCGTAAAAAGCTTCATTTTCAAGAGAATTATGAACGTTCATATACTCAGAAAATAATTTGAAGTTGGATACGCATCTTTGATCGCCACCCCCATTTTACAAACTGGGGGCTAACATTGTTATATTCAGTCGGTCGTCGGGCGTTAATAATACGATGTCAATTCAACCGGTCATCAGGCATTAATAGTACGATGTCAATTCAGTCGGTCGTCGGACGTTAATAATATGATGTCAATTCAGCCGGTCATCGGGCGTCTATAGTACGATGTCAATTCAGCCGATCATCGGGCTTTTACAGTACGATGTAAAGTCAGCCGGTCATCAAGCATTAATAGTACGATGTCAACTCAGCCGGTCATCGGGCGTTTATAGAACGATGTAAATTCAGCCAATCATCGGGCATTTATAGTATGATGTCAATTCAGCCGGTCATCCGGCATTTATAGTACGATGTCAAGTCAGCCGGTCATCGGGCATTTATAGTACGGTGTCAATTCAGGTGGTCATTGGGCGTTTATAGAACGATGTCAATTCAACCGGTCATCGGGCGTTAATAGTACGATGTTAATTCAGCTGGTCGTCTGGAGTTAATAATACGATGTCAATTCAGCCGGTCATCGGGCGTTAATAGTACGATGTCAATTTAGTCGGTCATCGGGCGCGTTTATAATACGATGTCGGTTCAGCCGGTCCCCAGGCGTTTATAATACGATGACCGAAGTTTTAAGGTACGGTTAGGCACAGGACAGTAGCTTCCAAGCGTCGACAATCAACAAAGACATAGGATATTGTTTCCGCAGGTCAATCAACTACAAGTCATGCATGCAACCCAGGACGTTTGCTTCCAAGTGCCATCCAGCCTCGAGACTTCACTTCCGGGGCTAATCATTTTCAACGTCTTCAAACTACTTTGATCAGCATCCTACTCGGACTCGATCAAAGTGGGGGCTAACTATAGACGCTGAATTTTATCATTCTATTCAGCTTTGTAAATATTGTACTTTATTTTGAGTTTCTTTTTTTAGAATATTTTAGGAAAATGCCAAGAATTTCGAAATGCAAAAAATGAGGAAGAAATGAAGGAAAAACCCCAAAAAAGCTATCACAAAGAAAGCTCAACTCAAACAGCCGAAAAAGTGAAGCCTCGGGAAGCGTTCCCAACTCGGGAAGCATGCAACTAGGCTTCTCCCAAGCCCAGCATACCTGCATGTATGTGATACCTGTAGGTATGTGGGAAGGTCATGCCCGACCCGAGTTATATTGGGAACCGTGCCTACCTCGAGAAGTGTGCAATTGGGCTTCTCCCAGGCCCAACATACCGGCAAGTACGTGGGTGGTTCATGCCCGGTCCGGTGTCACATCGAGAAGCGTGCCCGCCTTGAGAGGCGCGGAGTCGGGCTTTTCCTAGGCCTAACATACCGGCAGGTATTCAAGCGGGACAGACCCGACCTAGAGTGCCTCGGGAAGCGCGAAGCTGGGCTTTTCCTAGACCCAGCGTACTGCCAGGTATTTGGGTGGGTCAACCCCGACCCGGTTTGCCTCGGGAAGTGTGCCAACCTAGAAATTCGCGCAGTCGGGCCTCTAAAAGGCCTACATTCTTGGCGGGATTACGCTAGGTATATTCCCCCCTTTTTAACTGAAAAGCCCTACCCCATTGCACCTATAAATACCCCCATCCTATTCCATTCACCCTTCACTCCAAAATCACTATGGCATATTGACACTTGGTGATTTTAGCTTCTCTTCTATCCCCTCATTCTCCTTCATTTTTGCTTACATTTACTTGACATTCTAGTCTTTCTCTCTCTCTACTTCTTCACTTATATTATCTTGTAACATGATTAATCAATAAATTCAACCTAATTAAACTTGAATGTTTGTAAATAAGATTTATTCATGTTTAATTCCACTTTATCTCTTGTATATTTATTTCTCGCTTTTATTATTGCATTTGCATGTAACTAAGTAAAATAAATTACATTAACTAATTCTCAGTTTCTAGCTACTCTCCTCCTCTTCTCCTTTCTTTTTTATTTAACCAGTTAAGTAGAGTCCGTTCGTTGGACGAGCGAATTCAAGAATTTTTATTCTCGAATTCGTAACCTTACCCCGGATCCGAATCTCATGGTTCGTGGTTTGTGGAGTCATTAATTTTGAGTTTATTAATTCTCTTTAAAAATTAACTGGCGACTCTTCTTTCTTTTTTAAATTTTATTCCATTTCTTCTTTTTTCGGATTTATTTCCAGATTTCAGAACATCGAAAATTTGGGTTCTTTATTAGTTGTAAGAGCATTTACAGTTTTTTTTCTTGTTCACAGAATTTCTGAACCTGAGATTGGCAGAATACCTGGAGGCATGCATGCCAATCCCTGTCGGAGTTCTAGCCTGGCTCGATCTGATTTCCGTGTCCGTAACCCTCGGATCACCGATCGCGTATCATCGCCCGTATGCCGGTATCGTTGTCTCAGTTCTGACCTCGAGCTTCTCTGTTTGTTTTTGCTCGTTTCTTCTTTCTTTTAATTTCTACTTTCTTTTTAGTTAAATAAAATCCCAGTTTTTTTAATCAAAGTTAAAGAGTTTGTTTAATTTTTATTTAATTTAATTTCTAGCAAACCCCTTCAAAGAAAAGACACCCCTTTCGACTCGCCATACACCGCGAGGGATACCACGAGAATTTTCTTGGGTCCCACAATGTAATTTTATTGGTTTGTGAATGGAATTACATGAAGTCATGAAGAAAATATAGGAGGAAAGTTAAATGGTGGAAAGACAAGGCAAATAGCAAGGAACAAACATGAAGCTATGCTTGCCAAGACAGGCGCTCGCAGTGCTTCCCGACGCGCTGATAGCGTCAGGTTGTTAAGCCACTACTTGGAGATTAAGGCAACTCTCGCGCTGGCAGCGCCTAGGTTGTTACGCAATGCTTGGGGAACAAGGCGACTATTTTTTTGCTATAAAAAGAAGCCTTCGCTGCATAGTTTAGGCATTAGAGATCAGAGATCAGGAGATAGACTATCATCTATCAATTTTAGTTCTCAGAAACAATATTTCTAGAATTCTAGTCTTTAGTATTGGAGATCAAAGTGTTCAGCCGGCGACGGAAAAATCGGAGATTGAGGCTCGGGAGAAGGAAACTTTCACGAGCCGACATATTCATTCATCCCTCAATTGTGGTTGTTCTCTTCCCTAATTTTTACTATGTTTTCTAGATTCAATTCAATTAGTTTAGTTATTTTTATTATCAAGCATGAGTAGTTGATTTTTAGTTTAGGGGAAACTCGATGTTGTTCATTTGACCCTCTGTTTCGATTTTGGTATGAAATAGTTTGTCAATTTCGTTCTGTCTTCGTGTTTATATTGTTATAATAATTGGTTGGCCACCTATTACTTGTGTCTAGACTCTTAGTTTCGGATTGAAAGATTGCTTCTTTGAGTTGGATTGACGAAGATTTAATAGGTATAAAATTCGGTTAGAAATAATGAATTTTCATACCTAGGTTCGTTTAAATAACTTGTTGTTAACTTTGACTGAATTTGATAGCCATGAAAATAGGTGTTTAATTTAGTCGGAGCAATTCACTCCGGATCGAAAGATTGTTGTGATAGATATTTGTTTGGTTATTGACCTGAATTGGTGCAAACTGCTAATTATTGAAACCAAACCTTCGTTAGGTTAATTGCTTAACTAGAGTAACTCCCCTAAACGCCTTTATAATATTGATAAAACCCTAATAAAAATATTGTTGCTGCTTCTATTAGATTTAGTTGCAGTTGAAATTAGATTACCTTGCAATTTCGTTCATTTCAGTTTAACTGAGTTTAAAAATCCAACCATTTTGATTAACCTAGCATCCTTTGTAGCGGAATACTTTAGTGTGTAAGCTAGAACAAGTCCTCGTGGGAACAACCTTGATATACTACATTGTACACCGTGCTCTTGCGCGCGTATCAAGTTTTTTGGCGCCATTGTCGGGGACTTTGTCCCTAGCTGCCATTAGACGAAGACACTCTGGTTGCCTAGGTTTTTATTTAATATGTTTTTATCTATTTTATTTTTACCGATTTGATTGTGTTTGGCGTACCTGTCTGTGCTGTTTCAGGTTTATGCAAAATGTTCATCTCTATGAATTCGACCCTGAAATCGAGCGTACATTTTGCGCTTGATGAAAGAAGCGCAAGCTGGAAAGGGAAGAAGAGGAGAAACCCACTTCCGAAAAAGAGGAGTCAAAAGAAGAAGAGATGGGAGATCGAGATCCTACTATGGGACAATATGTGACCCCTAGTGTCACCAACCAGCAATCTGCAATTTGAGTACCCAAGGTGGGGGCAAACGACTTCGAGCTACGACAGTCCCTCATCAATTTGTTGTCCAAATCACCATTCCATGGACGTCCAAATGAGGACCCGAACCGTCACTTGCGCATCTTCCGCCAAGCATGTGACACGTTCAAGGCCAATGGTGTGGAAGATGATGTTGTCAAGCTGAGACTTTTTCTCTTTTTGCTTGAAGGGAAAGCCTGGGAGTGGCTCGAGTCCTTGCCAGCTAACAACGCCATTACTACATTTGATCAACTTGCTAAAATATTTCTTGCTAAATATTTGCCTCCTAGTAAACTGGTGAATATAAGAAATCAAATTTCTTCTTTTGAATAGGATCTTGATGAGAGTTTTCACGAGGCATGGGAGAGGTTCAAGGACCTCCTTAGATAGTGTCCTCAACAGAGATTTGAGCTCTGGGTTCCAATTCAGTCCATCTACAATGGAGCAAAAGAATCAGTAAGGGGGAGCATCCTTTCAGCGGCTGGAGACGACCTTATGAACAAGACTGTGCCTCAACTCACCAACCTGATCGAGCAGATGGCCCTAAACTCATACCAATGGTCCAAACCCCGCCATAGAGCGAGAGGTAAGTTCGATGTTGATGTAGTTGCTATGTTAACTTCTAAAAGGGATTCGTTAACGCAGAAAATGGACCGTTTGACTATGCAAGTTAATTCCCCCTGCCCATGTGCTTCATGTAATTCTACTGAACATGAGACCTTGACTTGTCCCGGAGGGTTGGCTAGTAATGAGGAAACACAGGACACTAACTATGTTGGTTACCAACGA
This sequence comes from Portulaca oleracea, assembly GCA_029582165.1. Lineage (NCBI taxonomy): Eukaryota > Viridiplantae > Streptophyta > Magnoliopsida > Caryophyllales > Portulacaceae > Portulaca > Portulaca oleracea. The sequence continues at coordinate 2,962,920 of CM055878.1, read as the reverse complement.
CAAAAACACGACTTGACTTCCAATACCTACCACCCTGATTTGAGGAATCACCCTAATTTCTCTTACCGCAACAACGACCCAATAGGTCCCCTGCAAGGTAAAAGGGATTCTGCAACTGATTTCCAAAACAAACAACAGGACCAACCCAAAAAGTCCAACCTAGAACTAATGATGGAGACTATGCTGGCCACTCAACAGCAATTAGATAGGATAATTAAGCATTTAGTGGACAAAGTTGATGCCTTGGCTACATACAACAAAATGTTAGAAGCCCAGATAGCCAACCAAGTTAGTCCCTCCACAACCTTACCACCCCAACCTATCCCGAACCCCCAAGACCAATGTAATCTCATAACTTTAAGGAACAGGAAACAGTTGGAAGGACCTAGAGCGGACCGACCTGAACATGTGGTTATTGACGTGCATGATTCTGTTGAAAATGTTGTGATTGAGTCTGAAATTGCCAAGAAGGGAAATTCTGAACCTCCAAAAGAGGGTTTGATTGATGTTAATGTGCAACTTGATCACAATGCTCCTGTTGACCCTTCGAAAATTACCCAAAGAGTTTATGTTTCACCCATCCCATTCCCTGAAAGATTGGCTAAAGCTACGTTGGACAAACAATTTGGTAAATTTTTGGAGGTGATGAAAAAGCTCCAAATTAGTATTCCTTTTACAAAAAATTACTTAGAGGTACCTAGCTTTTGAAGAAACAATTTTTTGGTACCCTAACTTTTCAAAACTAATTTTGGGGTACCCTTACTTTTAGGATTAGAAATTACTAGGTGAATTTTCAGCGAAACTCCGATTGATTCAAATAATTTTCATCCACAAAAACAAAGAGCATTTTCGTCCACAAAAACACTTGATCAATTTCCTGCCTAAAACTCACCGGTAAATTCAAATCATTGGCTGAAAATTCACCTAATTATTTCTAATTCTAAAAGTTAGGGTACCCCAAAATTAGTTTTTAAAAGTTGGTTCAGAAAAACATTTCACCAAAAATTAGGGTACCCCTCAGTAATTTTTTGTTCCTTTTACATAAGCCTTGTCTCAAATGCCCACCTATGCTAAGTTTTTAAAGGAAGTTTTGAGTAACAAAATAAAGCTAGGTGAGCATGAGACAATGGCCTTGTCTGATCATTGCAGCGCCGCGATCCAAAACACGCTTCCACCAAGGCTTAAGGATCCTGGCAGCTTTATTATTCCATGTGTAGTTGGTAATTTATTCATTAATCGTGCTTTATGTGATTTAGAATCCAGTGTCAATTTGATGCCTTTGTTAATGTCTAGAAAATTAGGTATGGGTGAACTAAAACCCACTACCATCTCATTGCAATTAGCTGATCGTTTGTCAAATACCCCATAGGGATCCTTGAAGATATCCCTATTAAGGTGGGAGACATCTTCGTGCCAGTTGATTTTGTTGTGCTTGATATGGCTGAGGATCTCCGCACCCCTATTATTCTTGGTAGGCCATTTTTGGCCACTTCAGGGTGCTGTGTTGATGTTAAAAATGGAAAAATGACTTTTGACGTAGGTACTCATAAAGTTAAGTTTAATCTGAGTCGTGCTGCAAAGTTTCCTTCGATTTCTGATGACTGCAATTTTATTGATGTTATTGATAGTGCAGTGAAGGAAACTGATTCTAACCCACAGCCAAGTGATCCGCTTGAGCAATGTTTGCTATTGACTAATTGTGTGCAGTCTGAAGCAGCAGCATATGCTAAATTAATGGATGAGACCACTACCATTCCACTGGGATTTGCCATCTCAGGGTTATCGCCCGCAAAACATTAGCCTACCAAAGGCATCAAAACAATCATCTATCATATATCAGGGATGAAACCCTGATCTCCTGACACATAACCCATACAGGATACCAAATCCTGGTCTCAGGGTTATCGCCCGCAAAAATCATTAGCCTACCAAAGGCATCAAACAATAAACCCGCTTAATGTTTCACTTGAGTTAAAACTATATTATTCAAACTCAACTCACAACTCTCAAGTCAAACCTGACCCAGGTTTATCAAAACCAATAATAAAACCACTAATAAAAGACCATCCAATTTCTTAACTCAATAAAATCAAAGCACAAACAATTATAAACAGTTATCCTAATAAATGGTCACATTTCCACAAAAGTCCCCTTTCGGGTTGCAATTCTCAAAACAGATTAGAAAAAATTAAAACACATTTAAAGAGCATCCCAGTGGGGATTAGAGCATAGAGATTACCTGGTTAACTTCACTTCATAGCAAAGACGAACACACTTGAGCTCACTAACGACGCGAATTAGCTCGGGCCTAAAATAGAAATAATTATTCTAATCAAAACGCGCCCTTCGAAGTTAGTATTAACTACCTTCTACCTAACCCTCCCCTAGGAACACTATAGGTTCCTACCAATCATGAATTTACACTTTAAATTACCTAACACATTCCAAGTAATCACATAACAAGATCAAAACTACATTTTCATTCAGCAACACTTTCATTAATAAATAACATCAACAAAACATATTACAACATCCACATAAAAAGGGTAAAAACTGGACTTCCCGACATCCTATGTGTCTGGTTTTAGACTTTTCGGAAACCTCAGGATGTCTACTAAAACTCTTATGTTGTACTAGAGTCCAAAAACACCTCCTATAGTCCTCAAAAACGGTCATAAATCCAAACTGTCCATATCTGATCTAGGTCTGGTAATCGGGGTATAACTCGACCTATACAACTCCAAAGTCCGATCGGCAAAATTCCTATGAAAGTTAACATCTAAGGGAACCTCCAGTTCAAAGGGTTCAATCAAAGGACATCTATAACTCTCATGCTGATCCGTTATTTAGACCCTAACAAAACTGTCCCGCACCTCGTTCCCATTTAATTTGTAATTTCGGTTCTAACTTTCACCATTCGATCCCGGGGTCCTAATTTGGGCTTAAAACAGTGACTAAGGTTCAAGATAGTTAATCTAATCCAACTAAGGTCCAAACATCAAACTTCCTACCACCAAAACCAAATTCTAAAACATGAAATCAACTTTAATATTTTCACTAACCCTAAAAGCATGCATGAAATAATAGTAGCATTACCTTGACATAAATTCTACAATATACTATTTCAAGATCCTATAATTACAACATGGATGATTATAAAATATGAATTTTCTTAATCAAGATACAAGAAAGAACTAAAGAACATGTGAATGAAATATAAAGAAAACATTTAAACTACCAATCAAGAATCTCAACAACTAATTTCTTTTTACAAGATTCAATCAAGAATCATGAATTAATAAACTAGAATCGTACTTTAATAATTCAATCAACCTAAATTATTTAACAAGATTAAACATAAAAAAATTAAACATGATTGAACCCTAAGAGAATTAAAGAAACATGCGAATACTTAATTAATGATTCAAGAATTAATCTAGATAATTAAACTCTCTAATTCGTGTATACAATAATAGTATTATCTAAAACCCTAACATGATTCACAAGAAACAAAGTACATCATACAATCTAACATTAATGATTTCACTACAACTATTACAAACCCTAATACACCAAATTAGAACATAAAAATTACACATAATAATTCAGACAAAATTACAAGTAAATACTACAACAATAGAACAATTTAATTACAAATAACCACTTAATAAAAGTACATTCTTGATTACCCAAAATACAAGATGTAATAAAAAGAAAAAATAATAATAATAATAATTACAACCGAAAATATAGAAAAAACAAGAAAGAAAGTTTCAAGAAACAAGATTAGGGTTTACGTAGGTTTTGCTAGGGCAAGGTCTGGGCGGTTTTCCGGGGAATGGAAGAGCGACGGCGGTAGGGCGGGTTCGGTCGGCGGCGCACGGAGGTCCGGTGGCGTCGGTGGTTGTCGAAGGGGTGGTGGCGCGTTTCGGTTCGAACAGCAGCAATCAACGACGACCATTCGTGTCTCCTTCGACTGTGGGCGTGCAAGGAGGATTCCGGCGGGCGACTGCTACTCCGGTAGAGGTTGCGGTTGTGTGACGGTGGAGCGAAGGTGGCTGGGCGGCGGAGCACGTTGCAACGCATGGAGAATGAGAGAAAAAGAGAGAGAAAGAGAGAGAAAGAAAACGATAGAGAGGGGGTCGGGAGTGGTGGTTACCGCGGTGCTCGGCGCGTGATGCGCTGGTGGTGAAGGCTGGGACGGCAGAGAGAGAAGGGAGGGAGAGAAACTAGGTTTAGGGTTTGATATTAGGGTTTTGTGAGAGAGAGGGGGTTATTATATTAACAATTAAAAAGCCCAACTAATACTAATCCTACTCCTAATCCACCCAATAAGAAAATCAGATTTTCTTTTGGAAAAAAATAATAATAACTATAATAATAGTAATAATAATAAAACAATACTAATAATAATATTATTAATACTAAACACATAACAAATAATATTCATATAATTATTCATATAACACATTTCAATAAACCCATTAATATAAATAGTAATACTAATAATATTAAACCCAAGAAATTACTGATATACCCTTGTTAGTCCCTCAACGATCCTATGAGCTCAAGTGTTAGAAAAAATAAACACAAATGAATAATAACAATTAATGAAGTCAAACCTAATTTACTAACGTCGTCACGGTCAACATCTTTGGATTTTTCGGGGTTTTACATGGTTACTGTAAGATAAAGGAGGATAGGCTCATTTGGTACTGGAGGCATAAGGACTGGTGGATGTTGCAAATACTCCTTGAATTTGTCAAAAGCAGCTTGGCATTGGTCATTCCATTCTATCTTACTCCCCCTCTTCAACTTCTTAAATAAAGGTTCACAAGTCATGGTGAGTTTAGATATGAATCTGCGGATGTACTGAATGCACCCTAGAAATCCCCTTATGTCCTTTTTTGTTTTGGGCTGTTGCAGTTCTTGAATGCTCTATATCTTTGATGGATTCACTTTAATGCCTCGTTCGCTGACCACATAACCTAACAGTTTCACGGAGGTGACCCCGAAAGTGCACTTTGCTGGATTAAGCCGCATTTGTATTGTGAAGTCTAACGAAAAATTTACGGAGATTGGGAACATTCTCCTCTCTCATTCTGGATTTGACAATCATACCATCTACATAGACCTCCAATTCCTTATGCATCATGTCATGTTGTAGAGTGTTGGAAGTTCTTTGGTATGTTGCACCGGCATTCTTGAAACCAAAAGGTATGACCACGTCCCCATGGTGTGGTGAACGAAGATTTCTCCATATCTTCTTCTGCCATCATAATCTGATTGTAACCAGCATATCCATCCATGAAGGATAAGAGCTCATGTCCGCAAGTGTTATCCACCAACACATCAATGTCAGGTAATGGGAAACTATCCTTGAGACTAGCTTTATTAAGGTCTCAGAAGTCCACACCATGCGTACCTTTCCATCTTTCTTAGGTACCGGGACTATGTTGGCAATCCATTCAGGGTATTGGACTGCTTTAATGAACTTGGCATTGAGCTGCTTAATTACTTCCTCTTCAATTTCTTGGCCCATTCTAGCTTAATCCTCCTCGCCTTCTGCCAAACTGGCTTTGTATTAGGGAGTATTTGTATAGTATGCTCTGCGATGTATCTGTCGATCCCAGGCATGTCCTCGTAAGACCAAGCGAACACATCTACAAACTCTTGGAGAAGCTCCGCGAATGCTAGTTGCTCCTCCTTCGTTAGAGAGATACCCAACATCAACTCTTGAGGTTGTTCCTCCGTACCCACATTTATGCTGATGGTGTCTTCTAATACCGTCATTTTGTGCTCAGGTTCATTATCGGGTTCATTTAAGGATTCATTAAATTCAAGATTATTGTTGGCGCAACAGTTCAGGGAAGGGGAAGAATAATCAGAGTAAGCGGATGTTTATCTTATTGAATGCAGAAAGGAGTATATCACCAGTGGACACGACACTAGCCTCAATAGACTCAAGACCTATAGGACCCGACTCTATGACCTTAGGAACAAACTCTCCTACAGACAGAATTAAACTATTTTCCTCAGCATCGACCCATGAGACCACATTACCTTCTCCATTCTCAGCAATCATAAGGCTTGGATCAAATCTTAGGTTAGACAGTGTAGCGATGACAGCATCAGCCACAGACTTCTCTTATGCAGCCTCTTGTCTAAACAACATGTCGAATATGCCACTTCCAGCGAGGTGAGTCCTCTCTAATGGTGGTTGTTTGTCCCGATCAGGGATGAAAACAGTAGCCATGTCAGTGGAGCAGTCCTTGAAAATCTCTAGTCCAGATATCTGTATTCCCTGGCTTTTAAGATAGATTGGCTCCGGGAATCCATAGTAAGGGAAGTCCCCTTCCTTGACAAATTTCCCATTCAGAGTAAGTGGGTATGGTTTCACTTGGTACAATGTTGGAGGATTATCCATCCTCTTTTTCTCAGCAATAACCATCTTTGAGAGCTTGACCTCTTTGTCAGTTGGCTTGTACCCTAGGCCAAATCTTCCCTTCTACTTGAAGGTCTTTATCACAGGTGGAATCCTGTTTTTCGGGTTCTTTCCTAGAGACATCCAGGAAAGTAACCTTGCCTTTTAAGGATTGAGTGATGAGGTTTGAGTGAGGATCGAAGTCAAATGGAGCTTCGTCCTTGCTGAAGACCGCCACTACTTCAAAATTATGCAACTCTTCTTCTGTTGAACAGTGTTCCACTTCCAGGGTTGGTTGCTTAGGAGTAAAGATAACAATGATAGGTTCTCCCGAGATCGTGATCACTTGACCTTGAACTATTATCTTCACTTTATGGTGTAGAGTAGATGTTATGGCTTTGCACTCATGGAGCCAAGGCCTTCCTAAAAGTAGGTTGAAGGAGGCCGGGATGTCAAGTACTACAAACTCCATGTTCCGGGTGATATGGTCCATAGTGATAAGCAGAATTATGGACCAAACTGACTTTCGAGCAGAATTATCATAGTCCCGAAGCTGTACTCCATTCTTGATCAAGTGTTACTATTGGACCCCTAGCTTCTGCGCCATCTTCCAAGGGCACATATTCACAGCTGATTCGTTGTCTGCTAGCACCACTGGGATAATCTTGTTGGAGAATTGCGCTGTAAGGTACAAGGCTTTGTTATGGGATGTTCCTCCTTGAGGTAAGTCTTCATCTCCAAAGGCAATCACCCCCTAGTTGGCAGTCACATGAGCGACCAAGGACTCAGGGGTCATTGTAGGAGGCACAGACAGCTCACTGAAGGCACTTAGTAACTTTTTCCTATGAACTTGTGATGTGCATACTAGTTGCCAGATGATGATTTCTGCTTCGGTTCTTTTCAACTGGATAAGTAGGGGATCCTCTGGAGGAGTTTGATTGTTGTTGCCAACCACTGGAGCAGGATTAGGGACAGCCACTACGGTGGTGGTGTTCCTATTGTTGTGGCAGCCGGACTGAGTGAGAAATGCTATAGCGTCCGACGCTTGTTCGTCTACCTCGATCCAATCTTCTTCATGATGCTCATACTCATCATTATCGTCTCTATCCCAAATGCCATGGATAAACAATTCTTCTTTATTCCTAAATGTACTTGAGATCGGTTGGCCTACTTCGACAATTAAGGAGGAAGGGTCGAAAGCAGAGACCTCGTTGAAGATAGCATTTGTGTGCTCAAGCATAGGATTATCCTTATTGTTGGGTTTTTTTGCTACTTTTCGCATAAGAAGCGTCCATGCCCTTATCATGTCCTTGATTTTGTTCTTGAGAGACCAACACTTTTCAGTATCATGTCCCCGGCAGCGATGGTAACGACAGAATTGGTTGGCATCCCAATTCATTCCTTTGACCTCTGGTTCCTCTTTCGGTAAGGGCAAAATCAAAATACCCTTCTTGACATAAGGATCGAGAGCCTGGGTATAAGGAACATCCAGTGGTATATAGGTCTCATACTTTGGCTCAAAGGGTCCCTTACGTTGGATGGAATTAGTCTCAACAATTTCAGGAGGGTGGCTAACTATACTAGTGGCCCTCCTGTTGGAGCTCGAACCTTTCTTACCAGGTGCGATAGCCTTGTCATTGTTCATGGCTTCTATCTGGACAGAGATGTCCTTCAGGTAATCGAAGTCCTTAATGACGTGGCATCCCAAGTGTCGGGATAGGCTGCTCTTAAGTCCCTGCTTGAAAGTGCATAATTGCAAGCGGACAGGAATGGTCTCGTTGATGTGAGACAGCTTAGTGTGCCACCTCTCGAAGTATTCCAAAAAGGATTTGTCGTCTTTCTGTTTCATGGTGGTTAGGTCATCCACCGTGGCTTGCTTCTTCTGAATGCGACTGTAATGGTTGATGAAGGCTTTAAAGAATTCATTCCAGTAGGCCTTGCTTTGGGGTGGTAAAGCATAATACAACACTTTGGCCTCTCTATCTAGGGTGGATGGAAAGACTGTGGAATACAATCCAACATCGATTCGATTGAGCGGTGCCAGCCGCATGAACTCCTCGATATGAGGAATGGGGTTCTCGGATGGTTTGAACTTAATGTTCGACACCTCAATCTTGTCAGCAATTTTCAGAACAGGTTGGATGGGTAAAGGCACTTCTGTATACTTGTTAGAGAAAGCCGACAAAGTACTCATCATCTTAGAAATGTTCTCCAACTTTTGCTCCAAGGCCTTAACAACGGGATCTTCAACAAGCTTAGGAACTTCCGAGGCTGACTTGGCCTTTCTAGACTCTGCTGATATTTTGATGTCCTTTGGTTCAGACTCATATCTTTGAACCTCATCATCGTCTTCTCCAGTGTTTAGGCCCAGCTTGCTATTGATTTTGGTGATGGCCTGCAGCACGCCATCCATTACTTGTTGTTGCTCATTCACCCTCTTTCCAATCTTTTGCTCTTACTCCAAAGAATCGGAGAAGACTAAGCCTTGCATCTTGGTGTACAACTCTTCCAGATGCTTTGTAATGTTAGCTTCAGTGCTCTACACGAGAATCTCTTGGAATCTTTCCTCAGCCATGACGCGACCTTGAACAACAGATGGATCATAGCGGGGATCAGAACCAAACGACCAGTTCTCGGATCTCTAATGCAGGCTCGCAGTCGATCTCCAATGATGCCTGCATGAAAATCCTCAATAAGAAACTTGATGATTGACTCTGACACTTTCTACCCAATGCTTGCATGCTTTAAGAGACCTACATGAGACCCTAAATAACTCGACGCCTATATGCTGACACAAGAAACTCACCCACTTTTTGGGAGTCCATGACCTAACTCTATATGAACTTAACTCTTAGAACATCATAAAGGGCTGAATTAAGTCAAATATAGCGAGTTATTCATAAGTTGGAAGGCATAAATCAGTGTTTTTGAATTCGGATGGGCCCAATCCACAGGCCGACCGTTTTAAGGAGAATCCGTAACTTGGCCCAACAAACTCAGACAGCTCTAGCTATATTTTCTATTATGCGGACTAATATAATGTTCAACAAGACTGACAACCTATTTTTTCACTTTTTTTAAATTTTATTTTTATTATTTTCTTAGAGAAAATGGATATTGTAAAGGACTTAATAAAGCCAATGATAAGCGAGTTATAATTAGTTTATAGGCTTAATTGATAAATCCAATATAGTTAGGCCTAAACAACAAGCCGGCCATAAATGTGATGGATTTAATAATTAAATCTATAAATTAATTTACTCAAGCTTAGTGACTATTATGCAGTCTAAGACGCTATCCATTAACTTTGTTGGGACTTTTAGTCAAATTTTGGACCTTTATTAAGAGAACATTGTTCGGTCTCGTTCAGAGCCGAATTTTATATCATTTTCCAAGGTGTTTTGCTTATTTTAGCCCTTGTATATATATAAGATATGATGATTTTGTGTTTTGTAGGAAAATAAAGAGTTAGAAGGAAATCGGGCTTAATTGTGACTTTTTAGGGAATTCTTAGTGATTTCCCGAGCCAACCCAAGTCAACCCGAGCCAAGACCCAAGGCGAGACCAAACCGAGAACCTCTTGTCAAGTTTTGGTGCAAAACAGGGGAAAAAGGCAGAAGAAGGTCACGCCCGCGTCACGTCGGTCGCACCCGTGACTCCGTTCTGCCGCGCCAACACGCTTGTGACATTACCAGGTCGCGCCCGCGACGATAGTGATAGCGCCCGCGACCTGGTACTGAGAGACGAAAGAACCAGCGAATAGAGGCTTGTCGCGACCGTGAAGCAAACTGTCACGCCCGTGACATACGATGATCGCGCCCGCGATCTATGGTATAGCGCCCGCGACGGGTGTTGCACGAGCGACGGTTGACGATGGCCAGTAGGGCGTCACGCCCGTGACGCTGGGAGTCACGCCCGCGACCAGCTCAGTTCTGCGGAATTAAAACGCGCGTGCTGTCATTATTTTTAGGGTTTGGGCTTTTGTTTTCCTTCTTCTATAAATACCCCAATGTAATTCAGACCTAGTAGCTTATCTTTTATGAAGTAGTCTTAGTAGATTACGAGTAGGATTAGAGTAGATTTAATTGCTTTCCTTTAATTGCTTTCTTTAATCTTTCTTCAAGCTTTACTTGTTCTTCAATCTTTCTTTGATTTCTTGCAATTTTATTCCAACTTTCTCAAGCTTTCTCAATTCAAGCAAGTTTCTATTGAAGTTTTACAAGCTTTCTCTCTCTCTTTCTCTCTCTCTCTCTCTCTCTCTCTCTCTCTCTCTCTCTCTCTCCTTTCTATTGCCATTGATGTTTGATTTCAAAGCTCTCTAGTAAAAGTCACCACAATCCACTTTAGTGAGGAGGAGGGTCAAGGGTTACCAATTCTACTTCTAGTGAGAATTTGGGGATCCTTGGTAATCCAATTCACGATTTCTTGTTTGTTCGAGAGAAATTCAAGTGAAGATTTAGTGCTTTGGCCATCAGAGGTATAATCTCTGGTCCTAACTTCATTACTAGTTGTAGATTTATTGCTTTCATATTTCTTGCTTTAATTGCTTATTTGATTTGATACTAGTATAGTTAATTTGCTTTCCTTTACATAATTTACCGCTTTTCCGCATTTGAGAAAAACCCAAACACAAACTGATTTCCTCGTCAAGCCTAAACACCCATCTTTTCGTGGACCGACAATCCCTATTAAAAACTGCAAAAATTACAACCGAACTAACATCGTAAAGGGCCATATAATATCATCAAAGGTGAGTCAAGTTTATTTAATTAATTAAAATAATCAACCTTTGTACATAAATGGGCCCGTCCACTGGGCTAACCACAATGTCTTAGGGTTAATTGTCCTAACTAATAAATAATCCTCTTCTCAACCCAACAAATTTTATATGGACTAAAACGAAACCTTAAATTAAGGTCGACTCAAATAAAGAAAAGGGGAAGGGAAACACATATATTTACATAACATACAACATGAAGGGTATCCTAAACCAAGGCTCTACATTCATGGATTAATATGGTTGGGATTGGATGGCATACCACATGTTCTCCCCTCGGTGCATTTCACCCCGTGGGACCCAGGAATAAATTTCATAGGTGTCCCTCGCGGTAAACGGCGAGTCGAAAAGGGTGTATTTTCTTTTAGGGGAATTTGCTTGAATTTCAATTAAATAAACCAATGTTAAAACTTAAGTAAACTCTTTTTGATTTTTATTGAAGTTTGGGGATTTTACCTACTGAGAAAATAAACAAAAAAAACGAAAAAAAGAGAGAGAAAAGAAAAAGAAGACAGCAAACAGTGGGACTCGGAGTCGGAGCCGGAACCACTGACCGTGGCAATACCTGGTGGTATTCTGCCAGTCAGTGGTCCGGGAAGGAGCCCCGAACCTGGAAGTCAATCCCGAGCCGCAGGACCAACCAGAATACCGCTAGGTATTCTGTCGATCCAGGCCTCGAATCGCTTCAACTCGAGTCGATTGAGCGTTGAATCGCACGCATACCGCAGTATTGCGCGATCGATTCGATTCCGGTTATTCACATTTGAAATTTAAAATTAAAAAAAACTTTCTTTTCGCTCCGAAATTAATTTTGTGGAATTCGAAAGTGAAACCCGAAAAAGAGAAATGAACGGAAAAGAGGGAGAGTCGCCATTTAATTTTTGAACGAGAATTAATAAACTCAAAAAAATAAGACTCCACAAACCACGAACCACGAGATTCGGATCCGGGGGTAAGGTTCGAATTCGAGAATAAAAATTCCCGAATCCGCCCGTTCAAAGAACCGACTCTACTAAACCAGTTAAAAAAAAAAGAAGAAGAGGAGGAGAAGGAGAAGGAGAGAGTATAAATGGAGTATTAATTAGCATAATTAATGTTATTTATTTACATGCAAATGCAAAAAGCGAGAAATAAATATACAAGATATAAAATGAAAATAAATATGAACGAATCTTTATTTACAAGCATTTAGGATTATTTAGGCCGAGTTTGATGTTAACTCACATTACAAGACAATATAAGTGAAAGAAGAAGAGGAAGAGAGAAAGAATAAAAAGCCAATTGAGTATATGCAAAATAAAAGAGAGATGGGGGAGAGAAGAGAAGATGAAATCACCAAGTGTCAATACGCCAGGGTGATTTCGGTATAGGGTTGAAAGGAAAATGGTTGGGGTATTTATAGGTGAAATGAGGGTAGGAAGTAGGGTTAAAAATGAGGAATATCCCTAGGGTGATACCGCCAGGTTTGACTGAACTTTGGAGCCTAGTGGCGCGAATTTCTAGGTGGGGGCACGCTTCCCGAGGCATGCGGTAACAATCTGGGTCGGGTGCAACTCGCCGCAATACCGCCAGGTATTGTGGTCAGATTCCCCTGTCCTGGACTGCAGCTGCCTTGGGCTGCGTGCATTGTCTGGAAAATGGGCTGCTTTTTTGTGGTTTGTTTTCTTTCTCTTCTGCATTTCACTTTTATTGGCATTTTTTCTAACCTAAAAATGAAAGTAATAAAAATAAATATAAATAAAAATTACATAATTATGAAACACTTATCAGGTGTCTATAGTTAGCCCCCACTTTGGTCAAGTCTAAGTAAGACGATGATCAAAGTATAGCCTGGTGGTCTTCGGTCTTTCCTGATGTCGTTCAGTCTTTCCCGATGGTCCTTTAGTCTTTCCCAATATAGTTCAGTCCTTCTCGATGTCTTTCCGTCTTTCCTGATGTTATTCGAGCTTTCCCGATGTCGTTCAATCTTTCCCAATGTCGTTCAGTTTTTCTTGATGTCCTTCGTTTTTTCCCGATGTCGTTTAGTCTTTCCTGATGTCATTCAGTCTTTCCTGATGTCGTTCAGTTTTTCCCGATGTCATTCAGCCTTTCCCGATGTCATTCAGTCTTTCTTGATGTCCTTCGGTATTTCCTGATGTCGTTCAGTCTTTCCCGATGTCGTTCAGTCTTTCCCAATGTCCTTCGGTCTTTCGATGTCGTTCAGTCTTTCCCAGTGTCGTTTTGTCTTTGCCGATGTCGTTTAGTCTTTCCTGATGTCCTTCGGTCTTTCTCGATGGCTTTCAGTCTTTCCCGATGTCGTTCAGTCTTTCCTGATGTCCTTCGGTCTTTCCCGATGTCGTTTAGTCTCTCCTGATGTCATTGTAGGTTGTTGAAGATGATGTAGGTTGAGTTAAAATTAAAATTATTTTATGAGTTATACAGGAATTATATTCCCGTATTTTCTCTTGAAAATAATTAAATTTTCATTTTTGAAGGTATACTTCCTATTCTCGGAGTATTAAAACAAACAAGATTGTAAATTCTCCGCATAATAATTTCCCGGTCAATACATGCTAGACCGCTCAAATGACCATTTACTTGAATTTAGGAGTTGGTAGGTGAGTGGTTGAGGATGAGTCTTTAAAAGAGTAGCATCTTCATCTTCATCCACACATTCTAGTATCTCTATCCACTCTTTCTCTCTCTAGGAAAACCGAGCCCCTAGCCTAGTCCCGGAACAGGACATACCGCCATGTATTGCAGCCTCGATTCCTGCCTCTCTCCAGGCTTTTTGTCGACGTGCCTCGCCGGAGCTCCAGCAAATACCGTCAGGTATCGCGGCAGCTGGGCTCCGATTTTCTCTTTCTAAAAAGACAGTCCCATACCGCTTGCGTGTTGGGGTCTTCTCCACTAGCACATACTATACCATCAGGTATTTCTTCTCAGTTTTGAATTTTCTGAGCTGAAATTTGAGTTTTCGAAGCTGACAAATCAGACCATACCGCCAGGTGTGGTAGTATTTTCTCCAATTCTGGTGATCCTACAACGTCTCCGCTCTACCCAAACCCGACTGTTCGGTTGTCATACCGCCAACCGCTCTTCCCGGGAGTTCGATTCCGGAGCGCTGCCGAAGTTCGTGTTGCGGCTCGAAGAGCATACTGCCAAGTATGTTAACGACATACTCCATATTACTCCACTTTTCTGAAATCAGATCTGAAATTTTTTTTTGAGTTGAATTTCGAAATCTGGCACTGGAAAACCCATACTGCCAGGTATTCTGGCAGGTTAGCAGTCAACGCAGGTAGCGGTTCCTCGGTTTTCGCACCAGGTATCCGAACAACAATATACTACCTGGTGGTATGGTCATTCACTGAGTCGAGTTTTGTGGGCCCGTACGAGGAGGTATTGTGTTTGGGTACCTCAATCCAACCCATGCCTGCCAGTATGGGCTCGGGTCTGTTCGCGGTCCGCATAAGCAATTTTGGGTTTTGAATTTCGCTTGGAGTTTGAGGATTCAAGTTGGTTTCATAATTTTAACCATTTTTCCTCGTGTTTTGTAGTTGGCACGATGACACAACCTTTGAAACCTCGCGGTCACATAGCTCTTCATGTCAAAAATTGGGTTCATCATTCATTCTTTGCCAAGGAATGGTTCTCCGAAGGTGGGTTCGACCCAACAAACCTTATGCAATATCCAAATGAGCATGTGTGGCTTAGGAGATCGGAAGTCCCGGTAAGCCTTTCAAGCTCATATATTATTTTTTGTATAGTCTTGGTATCCCGTATGCATGCTTTATACAACCCTCGTCATGTATTGATGCCCAAAACATTTTGATGTTTCTTGTGTCATGAAATTTTTAGAGTTTAACGTTGGGATTAACTAGTAATCCCAAAATTTTTCTCAGAAAAATCTAACATCCGTTTCGGAATTTAGAGTATAATTCGAAATGAAAAATATTGTGATTTTTCCGAATTAAATCTCATAAAAACTTTAGTGAATCAGGAACACATACTTCCACTTGAACTTCGTGGTGAACTAGAATTGAATTTGACTTGGAAAATGGGTTATTTTGCCATGTCGATGCTTCTGATTTGATTCGTGTGACTTTGATAAGCATATGATTTCTTCTTGAGTTACCTTGCATGAAGTCTCTCCAAAAAATGAAAATCAAATGTCAACCTTACGAGTGGAATTCGAAAGGAATATGGTTGTACCTTTGAGAATTTTTCTCGCCCGGTTTGTATTAGCCCTCAGTGTTTAGTGGCAATTCCTTTTATTCCTAGGATGATAGCATGAAGACTTATGGCTCAATTACGAAGATGATGGCTATTTTAAAACTTCGTATTGGCCTTGTTCAAGAGCTTATGCGGCACACGGGCTTCTTCCCCCTTTTACTAGTCATTGGAGGCTTGGCTTAATGACATCGTTCAGCCTCCAGTGTGCAACATAGGGTGACGATCTAAAAATTACATCAAAATGTGTCTCCAGTCACAAACTATTTTTTAAGTATATGAATGCTCATATTTCTCTTGAAAGTGGGGCCTGTTATTAATACATCTTCCAAGTATATGGATATTCAATCTCCATATTTCTATTGACAGACCGCATATCTCTTGAGGATTTAATTTATTTTCCAGACAGAAGCAAGGGGCGGAAGTCCTCTTTTCCTTCAAGTACGATTTTTTTTTTATTTTTGTCCGGGACACTAGGCATGCTGCCATGCCTGCAGGTATGGTACTTTATCCAGTCCTTTTTTTTTTTTTTGCACAGTGACATTAGGATCGGGTCTAGTCAGGCTGTCATGCCTCCAGATATGCAACTCTGTCCAATTTTCCATACTTTTCTATACAATTGTTTTTTCAAATCCTTGTACAATCAGGCTGTCATGTCAGTGTCAGTTAGTTTGTCCTTTCTTGTTGTTCAAAACTCTGGGCAAGGTACCATGCCTGCAGGTATGGTGCTCTGTACAGAGTTTTTCTACACAGCCCAGACAGATTTAAGTCTGGGCAGGCTGGCATGCCTCCAAGCATGCTACTCTGTCTGATGAATTTTGTCTAATTTTCTTTGTTTTTGCACAATCTTGTTGGATTCGGGCCTAGTCAGGCTATCATGCCTCCACGCATGCAGCTCTGTCCAGTTTTTCATACTTTTCTGTATAGTTTTTTTTTTTCAAATCCTTGTACAATTAGGTTGTCATGCCTCCAAGCATGGAGCTCTGTCCCGTTAGTGTCAGTCAGTCAGTCCTTTCTCGTTGTTCAGAACTTTGGGCAGGCTACCATGCCTGAAGGTATGGTGCTCTGTCCGTAGGTTTTCTGCATAGTCGGGACAGATTTAAGTCTGGGCAGGTTGGCATGCCTCCAGGTATGCTACTCCGTCTGCTGAATTTTGTCCAGTTTTCTTTGTTTTTACACAGTCTTGTCGGATTCGGGCCTAGTCAGGCTGTCATGCCTCCAGGCATGCAACTCTGTCCAACTTTCTTTGTTTTTCTGCACAGTCTCGTTAGCTTTGGGTCTAGTCAAGCTGTCATGCCTCCAGGCATGCAACTCTTCCCAACTTTCTTCGTTTTCTGCATAGTCTCGTCAGTTTTTGAGTCTAGTCAGGCTGTTATGCCTCCAAGCATGCAGCTGTGTCCAGCCCGGGGTCGGTCAGCCGGATTTCACTTGTTACTCGGAACCCTAGGCAGGCTGCCATGCATGCAGGCATGGCTTTCTGCCCGATGTTTTTTTTTGTCTTCGCATGACCCAACCTTGAGTCCCCTCCACCGAGCATACCGCCAGGTATTGCTCTGTAAAATCTTGCATTTTATTTTCGCATCGGGTCCATTTTTTTCTTTGTGGTGCTGTTTGTGGAACCCGGGTCTAGACCATGTTGGCGATATGGTACCGGGTTTTCTAGGTCTTCGCCTGTTCGGAATCCTGGGCATGGGGTCCGAACCATGCCTGGCGGTATGGTGCCTGGTTGCAAGACCCAGACCGGGCTTGGTCTTGCCAGTATGGGTTAAAATCAAAAGGGGCCTTATTCAGACTTAGCATGGCCACAAACTCGAAATTGTGAAACTCTTCATCCATAGAGTTGTGTTCAACTTCCAGCATAGGTGTTGTAGAGGTGACGATTGAATAAATCTCCTCGCCTCCTATGGTGATGACTTGGCCCTGAATTATCATCTTCACCTTTTGGTGCAGAGTTGAGGAACCCACCCTATTCTCATGTAGCCATGCTCAGCCAAGTAATAGATTAAAAGAGGCCGGGATGTCGATAACCAAAACTTCAACATTTCGGGTGACGTGCTCCATAGTTATGGGTAAGATCACCGAACCCAGGGTCCTCCTCGGGGAATTATCATAAGCCTAGAGTTGAACAGTTTGATGGGCAAGATGGTGTCGTTGAATACCTAACTTTTGGGCAGTCCTCCACGAACATATGTTGACCTCCGATCCATTGTCCACCAGCATAAGTGGGACAACCTTGTTGGAACACATGAAAGTTAGGTATAGAGCCTTGTTATGAGAATACCCTTCCCTTGGTAAGTCTGCCTCATCGAAGGTGATACCCGGCTTCGGTGTAGTCACAAATGCAACGAGGTCCTCGGGCAGGGTGTTCGAGGGGACTTGGATTCGGTTCAGTGCATTCAAGAGCGCTTGACGATGTGTTTGAGAAGTATTTAATAGTTGCCAAATCGTGAGGTCAACTTTAGTCCTCTTGAATTGCTTAAGGAACGCATCCTCTACAGGGGTTGTCTCAGTTGGCTGTGTGTTCAGAGGCGCAGGAGCAACTGGTTGTGGAGAAGTTGGGTCTTTCTGGTTTGTTCTCCCCGACCTGGTAAGAAAAGTAGTATCGGCATGATCATCCAGCTGAAGATCCTCCTGAGTGACTTTAAGGATCATCTTTGATTGTTCGGCCTCCCTAGTCAGATTTTCTTCTTTATCTCCGGGGTTTATCTTGAGTGACTTGAACTTAGGAGTGATCTCCTCGCATGTATCCTCGGGATCAGAATCCCAGGAAGTCATGTCAGTTTGATACACATCCTCTTCATCGTTGTCTCATACTCCATTGACATGCTTGAAGTCCGGAGTGTAAACCTCAAAATTTGGAGCCCCTATGTCAGTGATGAAGATGATAGGGTCCCAACTTCTTGAGGTGTTGGATATCATGGTGACCCCAAATGGATTATTCTTGTTGTTAGGTTTTTGTTGAGCCGCTGTGCGTAGGGGTAGTGTCTTGCCACGAATCATCCTCTCTATGAGATTTTTGAGGGTAAAGCACCTCTCCGTATCATAACCTCGGATGCGATGGTAGTTGCAAAATTTTCCCGCGTCCCAACTCTTCCCTTTTACTTCAGGTTCAACTTTGATAGGGGGAAGTTCAATCTTTCCTTCTTCGCAACACGATCTAAGGCCTCAGCATAAGAGGTGTCGATAGGCGTATAAGAGGTGAACTTTTGAATGACATGTGCCTCGACAGTTTTTGGCTGCTGGTTGGATGTTCCACCAACCCTTTTGGTGGAAGTAGAGTTCTTCCATCCAAATGATGTCGCGGACTTTTCCATCTTAGCTTCTACAATTAATCCCAGTTTCTTCAGAGCTCAGAAATCTGGGATCAACTGGCATTCCATCATGTTAGCATACCTTGGCTTCAGTCCTTGTATGAAAATTTGGATCTGGTAATCCTAGGTTACCTTGTCAGTCATTAAGGCCTTTTGTACACTCCGACGGTTAAAGTAACTCATGAATGATTCTCCTTCGCCCTGCTTGATTGCCGCCATGTCACTCATGGTCATGTCAGCGTCTTGGCTAGCTGCATATTGCTGGATGAAAGCTTCATAGGTGGCTTCCCAGTTCTCTTGGACATCCAGCGGCAAGGTGCAGTACCATTTTAAGACTTCATTGCTCAAGGTCCATGGGAAAATATGAGCATATAAGCTAGGGTCTACTTTCTTTAAGACCATCATGCGCGCGAAACTACGCACATGGTGAGTGGGATTCTCCATGGCCTTAAATTTCTTCCCAGGCAAAGAGAACTTGTCAGGGAGTTTGGCTTGAGGAGTACTTGGTAATCCAATATCAAGAAAGTGTTCCGGTGCTATCATACCGCCAGGTATTCTTCCCGGGGGAGTTCAGTTCCGGCGAGCGTCAAGCCGAGTTCGTGTTGCGGCTCGTAGAGCATACCGCCAAGTATCTTATCGGCATACTCCATATTACTCCACTTTTCCGAAATCAGATCTGAATTTTTTTTTTTAGAGCTGAATTTCGAAATCTGGCACAAGAAAGCCCAAACCGCCACGTATTCTGGCAGGTTAGCAGACGAAGCAAGTAGCGGTTCCTCAGTTTTCGCACCTGGTATCCGAACAACAATATACCACCTGGTGGTATGGTCATTCACTGAGTCGAGTTTTTTGGGCCCGTACGAGGAGGTATTGTTTTATGGTACCTCAATCCGACCCATGCCTGCCAGTATGGGCTCGGGTCTGTTCGCGGTCCGCATAAGCAATTTTGGGTTTTGAATTTCGCTTGGAGTTTGAGGATTCAAGTTGGTTTCATAATTTTAACCATTTTTCCTCGTGTTTTGTAGTTGGCACGATGACACAACCTTTGAAACCTCGCGGTCACATAGCTCTTCATGTCAAAAATTGGGTTCATCATTCATTCTTTGCCAAGGAATGGTTCTCCGAAGGTGGGTTCGACCCAACAAACCTTATGCAATATCCAAATGAGCATGTGTGGCTTAGGAGATCGGAAGTCCCGGTAAGCCTTTCAAGCTCATATATTATTTTTTGTATAGTCTTGGTATCCCGTATGCATGCTTTATACAACCCTCGTCATGTATTGATGCCCAAAACATTTTGATGTTTCTTGTGTCATGAAATTTTTAGAGTTTAACGTTGGGATTAACTAGTAATCCCAAAATTTTTCTCAGAAAAATCTAACATCCGTTTCGGAATTTAGAGTATAATTCGAAATGAAAAATATTGTGATTTTTCCGAATTAAATCTCATAAAAACTTTAGTGAATCAGGAACTCATACTTCCAGTTGAACTTCGTGGTGAACTTGAATTGAATTTGACTTGGAAAATGGGTTGTTTTGCCATGTCCATGCTTCTGATTTGATTCGCGTGACTTTGATATGCATATGATTTCTTCTTGAGTTACCTTGCATGAAGTTTCTCAAAAAAATGAAAATCAAATGTCAACCTTACGAGTGTAATTCCAAAGGAATATGGTTGTACCTTTTCGAATTTTTCTCGCCCGGTTTGTATTAGCCCCCAGTGTTTAGTGCCAATTTCTTTTACTCCTAGGATAATAGCATGAAGACTTGTTGCTCAATTACTAAGATGAAGGCTACTTTAAAACTTCGTATTGGCCTTATTCAAGAGCTTACGCGACACACGGGCTTCTTCCCCTTTTACCAGTGTTTGGAGGCTTGGCTTAATGACATCGTTCAGCCTCCAGTGTGCAACGTGGGGTGATGATCTAAAAATTACATCAAAATGTGTCTCTAGTCCCAAACTATTTTTTAGTTTATGAATGCTCATATTTCTCTTGAAAGTAGGGCCTGTTATTAATACATCTTCTAAGTATATGGATATTCAATCTCCATATTTCTATTGACAGACCGCATATCTCTTGAGGATTTAATTTATTTTCTAGACAGAGGCACGGCGCGGAATGGTACTTAATCAGGTTGCCATACCTGCAGGTATGGTACTTAATCCAGTCCTTTTTTTTTGCACAGTGACATTAGGATCGGGTCTAGTCAGGTTGTCATGCCTCCAGATATGCAACTCTGTCCAATTTTCCATACATTTCTGTACAGTTTTTTTTTTCAAATCCTTGTACAATCAGGCTATATTATCATCTTCACCTCACCACGCTATCATGACCTCGCATGCGATGGTAGTTGCAGAATTTTCCCGCGTCCCAACTCTTCCCTTTTACTTCATGTTCAGCTTTGATAGGGGGAAGTTCAATCTTTCCCTTCTTCACAAGACGATCCAAGGCCTCGGCATAAGAGGTGTTGATAGGCGTATAAGAGGTGAACTTTTGAATGACATGTGCCTCGGCAGTTCTTGGCTGCTGGTTCGAAGTTCCACCGACCCTTTTGGTGGAAGTAGAGTTCTTCCATCCAGATGATGTCGCGAACTTTTCCTGCTTAGCTTCTACCATTAATCCTAGTTTCTTCAGAGCTCAGAAATCTGGGATCAACTGGCATTCCATCATGTTAGCATACCTTGGCTTTAGTCCTTGTATGAAAATCTGGATTTGGTAATCCAAGGTTAACTTGTCAATCATTAAGGCCTTTTGTGCACTCCAACGGTTAAAGTAACTCATGAATGATTTTCCTTCACCCTGCTTGATTGCTGCCATGTCACTCATGGTCACGTCAGCGGCTTGGCTAGCTAGTTGCATATTGCTGGATGAAAGTTTAATAGGTAGCTTCCCAATTCTCTTGGACATCTAGCGACAAGGTGTAGTACCATTTTAGGACTTCATCGCTCAAGGTACACGAGAAAACATGAGCATATAAGCTACGGTCTACTTCCTTTAAGACCATCATGCGCGCGAAACTATGCACATGGTGAGTGGATTCTCCATGGCCTTAAATTTATTCTCAGGGAAAGAGAACTTGTCAGGGAGTTTGGCTTAAGGAGTGCTTGGTAATCCAATATCAAGAAAGTGATCCCTAAATTGAGGGACTTCTCTTAGCAAGTTTTGAAGATTGTTAACCCTACTGTCCCTAAATGGCATGAGCTTCTCATCCCGGGTTATAGTCTTTTCAGTATGCATGCTTCTGTCATCGTCATCAAGAGTATCTTGCCCTATTCCTATATTTTCATTGATTGTTTGGATGACTTGGACAACACCTTCCATTCTGCGATCCTGTTGGTTGTCCCTCGTGTCAATCATGCTGCGAATATCTCGCATTAAGGCTGAGAGATCCGCTACCATACCAGGCTGGCCATGAGTTTCCTGATCTTGATCATTAATCTCAGCCATGAAGTCAGATGGAATAGGCACAGTATCACTGTCTATGAGGGAAGTTCGGGAGAAGGTATCCGAGTCAGTGCCGGTGGACAGGCTCCGGATCGGTGTCGTGGTCGGGATTGGTGAGAAACTTGTCAGCCTTCGAGATCCAACCCTAGCCCAGGACTTGACTCTTGACTCTTTAGGTCTTATTTTTCCTGTATGGAAATTTCATATTAGAACAACATTAACTCCCGACACATGCCTACCCGATGCATGCCATGACATAGTGACCCATATGAGACCACTTAGTGTACACCATGCCTATGTGCTAATTTTTTTGACATGGCTCACCCAACATTGGGCGTGCATGATGATCTCTAGCCTAGTATGAGACCATGTACGGGGAAAGGTCGATCGGGCCATCATAAGATTGAGTCAACATTAAAGTTTTAATGAACTCAGATTCGAATAACGACCGGATACACGCTTTATAGGCCCAAATACAACCAAGTGTTGGACAAAACCAAGTTAAGACCACGGGGTC
Organism: Portulaca oleracea; assembly: GCA_029582165.1. Taxonomy (NCBI): domain Eukaryota; kingdom Viridiplantae; phylum Streptophyta; class Magnoliopsida; order Caryophyllales; family Portulacaceae; genus Portulaca; species Portulaca oleracea. The sequence goes on along the minus strand of CM055878.1, from coordinate 2,940,234 downwards.
AATCAAACCTCTTCGATTCGGGCCTAAGAGAGACCTCTAGGTCTTCTTTAACTTTTCCTTGACTATTGCCTAAACTAAAGCGGTATTTGGGGGGATTGAAACACAAGACCGACTGATAGAGATACATATTAATATATTTAGGAATAATAATTAGATATTTTATGCGTTTTTAGTTTCAAATTCTTGTTAGGAATATTATAGTTTCCTAGTTTGATTAGGAATATAATTCTAGTTTCCTATTTCTATTAGGTTTAGTATTAGTCAGGTTGTTTACCTATAAAAAAGGCTTTGTTAGCCTTTATGAAAGACATTACATTGATATTGAATATTGAATACATACAATTCTTACTGATTATGCACGGGGATGCTAATCTTTTCTTGAATTCAGCACGGGGATGCTGAATTCTGTTCTTGAATTCAACACGGGGATGTTGAAATCGTATCTTTAGCTTTTATTTATTTTCCTGTTCTCTATCAAATTGGTATCAGAGCATTTTGCTCAATCCTTTTGGATTGCAAATCACTTTGGATCCAATAATTACTTACTTGACTTCCCTCCTGATTTATCTTTTAATTCTATCTTCACTGTCGAGGATTTGACATTTTGTCGAGGTACTTTTGCACCTACCCTGTTGTTTGAGAGTTTTGCAGGCGAGTTTGTGACTTCTTCCGCTTCGGTACCCATAGTACCGCTTGTTGAGCTCAGTGTCGTCGTGATCTCTGTTGTTGATATTGGCGCCCCTCTTGCCAATAAGATTGTTCACATTGTTAGAAGTTTTCCACACTTCTTGGTTTGGTGGACCGGTCGTCCACCTCATCATTCTGGGTTCCAGCTGACGTTGGGTGTTGTGCTCTTGATTCCGTGGGCTATGCTTCGTTATGCAAACGCTCCGTAGGAACGTTTCTTTCAAGCCGGGGAGAATGATAGAGATACATATTAGTATATTTAGGAATAATAATTAGATATTTTATATGTTTTTAGTTTCCTATTCTTGTTAGGAATATTATAGTTTCCTAGTTTGATTAGGAATATAATTCTAGTTTCCTATTTCTATTAGGTTTAATATTAGTCAGGTTGTTTACTTATAAATAATGGCTTTGTTAGCATTTATGAAAGACATTACATTGATATTGAATATTGAATACATACAATTCTTACTGATTATGCACGGGGATGCTAATCTTTTCCTGAATTCAGCACGGGGATGCTGAATTCTCTTCTTGAATTCAACATGGGGATGTTGAATTCGTATCTTTAGCTTTTATTTATTTTCCTGTTCTCTATCACCGACTCTTAGAAAAAAAAGGGAAAAGATGTAGCACATAATTTACACATATCACAATAAGAATGCACATAGCACACAAATGGGTAATGCACCTAACCAAGGATCTATATTCACGTGTTTAAGGTCGGATACCTAAAACTAACATACTCATGCCTCTCACACGCTACAAATTCTATGGAGTTCATCGTAATGTGACCCGTGTGTTTCTCGCAAAATTAAAGGGAAAATGTAAATTCATCGCGATTTTGTAGTGCTTCATGAGTGGGAAAGCAATTTGCGATCTTCTTGTAGTGCTTCATGAAGTCGGAAATGTACTTTACCCAAAAAGGGAATTTAGGGTTAAAATCTTGACGGTACCTTTGGGTTCATGCCGTTTTATAAAAATCGAGATGAAGGTCCGTATGCTTGATGCCTAACTAAATAATAAAAATTACAAAAATTAATTTCTCATTTTCTACTCAAAAAAAATTTAAAAAACCGGCCTTTCAAGTTTTACCCTCTCAAAGTAAGCCCCAAGTGTAGTCGCCATTTTTGGGACCCGGGAATAAATTCCATTGGTGTCCCTCGTGGTAAGCGGCGAGTAGAAAGGGGTGTCTTTTCTTTTAGGGGAATTTGCTTGAATTTCCGTTAAATAAACTAAAGTTAAAACTTAAGTAAACTCTTTCTGATTTTATTGAAGTCCGGGGATTTTACCTACTCAGAAAATAAACAAAAAAAAGAAAAAAAGAGGAAAAAAAAAGAAAAAAAGAGGACAGCAAACAGAAGGACTCAGAGTCAGGGCCTGAACCAGTGACCGTGGCATTACCTGGCGGTATTCTGCCAGTCAGTAGTCTGGGAAGGAACCCCGAACCTGGAAGTCAATCCCGAGCCGTAGGACCGGCCTGTCGATCCAGGCCTCAGAATCTGCTTCTGAACCTGGGAGTCAGACCCGAGCCAATGAACTGGCATGCATACCGCCAGGTATTGCGCCAGTCACTGATTAAGATTTCCGGCTATTCACACTTGAAATTTAAAATTAAAAAAAAAACTATCTTTTCGCTCCGAAATTAATTTTCTGGAATTCGAAAGTAAAACCTGAAAAAAGAGAAATGAAAGGCAAAGAGAGAGAGTCGCCAATTAATTTTTGAATGAGAATTAATAAACTCAAAAGAATAAGACTCCACAAACCACGAACCACGAGATTCGGATCCGGGGGTAAGGTTATAATTCGAGAATAAAAATTCCCGAATCGCCCGTTCAACGAACGGACTCTACTATACCGGTTAAATAAAAAGAAAGAGGAAGAGGAGGAGAAGGAGAGAGTAGAAATGGAGTATTAATTGGTGTGAATAATGTTATTTAGTTACATGCAAATGCAAAAAGCGAGAAATAAATATACAAGATATAAAATGAAAATAAACATGAACGAATCTTTATTTATAAGCATTTAGGATTATTTAGGCCGAGTTTGATGTTAACTCACATTACAAGACAATATAAGTGAAAGAAGAAGAGGAAGAGAGAAAGAATAAAATGCCAATTAAGTATATGCAAAATAAAAGAGAGATAGGGGGAGAGAAGAGAAGATGAAATCACCAAGTGTCAATACGCCAGGGTGATTTCAGTTTATAGTTGAAAGGAAAATGGTTGGGGTATTTATAGGTGAAATGAGGGTAGGAATTAGGGTTAAAAATGAGGAATATCCCTAGGGTGATACTGCTAGGTTTGACGGCCCTTTAGAGCCTAGCTACGCGAATTTCTAGGTCGGGACACGCTTCTGAGGCGTGGGGTAACAATCTGGGTCGAGTGCAACCCACCAAAATACCGCCAGGTATTGTGGTCGGATTCCCCTGTCCTAGACTGCAGCTGCCTTGGGCTGCGTGCAGTGTCTGGAAAATGGGCTGCTTTTTTTGTGGTTTGTTTTCTCTCTCTTTTACATTTCACTTTTATTGGCATTTTCTCTAACCTAAAAATGAAAGTAATAAAAATAAATATAAATAAGAATTACATAATTATGAGACACTTATCAGGTGTCTACACACCCATATAAGGTTTATGGGTAAAGTGTGTGAGATGTTGCTCGTCGGACTTCAAGAAAGTCTCGGAGTGTAACACGGGTGAGAGGAGAGACCAAATGCTTGGCGATGTAGAGTGCATCACACAAGTAGTGGCCGCCCGCTCTCGAGTAAAAATCCTAGGTTAATCCCAAACCGTCGCGTTTGTGCTTCCGTGTCAAAAGACCCGTGGAGTAACCCGGTATGCAAAACGCCTAAAAGATAATAAATCGTGAAATAAACAAACTTTCTCCCTTTTACAATTTCAAATCAATTCAATTTTTTCAAGTTTTACCCTCTTTTTAAGTTTAAGTCCCCAGTGGAGTCACCAAACTGTAGGACCACCCCCGGGAGATAAGGTTCCAACCAGGGACGGAGCCCCTTTGGGGCAAAAGGGGGCATTCCCTCCCCACCCAATATATATATATATATATATATATATATATATATATATATATATATATATATATATATATATATATATATATATATATATATATATATTAAGTAGGTCTTGTGTATTTTATTGCATGATTTCTTATTAGTTGAACTGGTAATCATGTATTTTTTAACCTTGAGATTCTAAGTTCAAATCCTAATGTTACAATGGAAAAACTTATAGTGGTTGACAACCACCACAATGAAAATAATATTTATCCATACATGTATCAACTTTTATCTTCGCCGTTCATTTTTTTATTTAGTACAACATCATAAAATATGTTTTCTTAATTAAAAAAATTCCAATATTTTTAAAAATTTAAATATAATAAATCTAAATTTTTGCCTAGTAAATAAGCATATTTTGAAAAATATTTATTTTAAAATTTAAAAATAAACTAAAATTTAAAAAATATATTTTACAATTTATATTAAATAAGAAACCTAACGGTGAAGATAAAACTTGACAAATGTACTAAAAAGATTTATTTTACTTACGGTGGTTGTCATGTATAGTTTTTACATTATGGAAACAAAATCAAAGGCCTATTATATTTGTTGGATTCTCTTATATAGTTGTTTCCATAATTTGTTGTTGTTTCACATTATCATTATTATTTTATTTTTAACCATTTTCTATGATAACTATATGCATTATATTATTTCATCATATATTTTTATAGTTCAAGCACAAATGATTTAGAATGATGATGTATTAAATTATTTATCGTAATTTAACTAGAGCATGTGGTGTATTGTAGCTTTCTTAGTTGTAAGTTGAAAGTTCGTAACCACACTTGCATCACATAAAAAAATCGCAATTATTGTATCATTTTTTTAAATAATAATTTAATTTTTTTTTAACTATATATGAACTTAAATTGTTATTACATAGCAATTCTATTGTATTTATGAAAATTATTTTGCAATTTCTAAATTTTTCTAATTTATTATAAAATATTTTCAATTTAATATTTTTCCCCCTTGATATAAACTCCTGGCTTCGTCCATAGTTCCAACCTTTTCCTCGGGCGTGCTACTTAATGATCGGGAGCCGACTAAGGTTGCTTAATCCTTAAATCAGGATATTTTTATTTTATGAAATTCATTTTCAAGAGGTGACTTTTATTTATTCAATAATCAATTTTTATTATTCACATGTTTGAAATTACATCAAATTAATTTATAAATAATTTAAATAAAATCCGATTCAAATCTGGGGCATGGCCCGACAGAGAATTATTTAGAAAATTGAAAGGTCATGTGACCTTCGATAATTTTTATGGCATTTTCTCTTGAGTAGGCTCCGGATAGGAATATAGGCATATGTAAAGTATTTTATATAAATTCTTCTGACGTAAATAACATACATATTAAATAATAAAAAGAGATTATATATAAAAAAAGAGTCGTCAATCAATTTAAGGAAACCGAGAAACCATAAATGATATAAAAATGACCCCGGTCTACGAACCTGAATTCTATGTTCGGGGACAAGGTTACGAATTCGAGAATTAAAATAATTCTCAAATCCGCTTGTTAGAAAACAGACTCTACTAAAATCGAACTTGAAATGAAATTGAGCGGGGAGAACTTTTAATAAATATCACGAAGTTAATATTCGAACATGCAAATAAAAGAATGAAATTTTCTTTACAAATGAAATGTACAAATGAAATAAACACTTATCAACGAATTACATAATGAAATATAAAAAGTACGAAGCTCACTTTAAGCCTTCCAAGGTGGATCCTTTAGGATGAATACTTCAAGATCGTAGTAGTATGGATAATGGAATGGAAGCTTGAGGGTGACCGATATGATGATGATATGGTAATGATGATAATATTCGGGGGAGATGGATGAAGAGAGATTAGAGAATGGAGAGAACTATTATGATGGTTGATGAGAGTATCGATGGGAAGAATATGGAGAATGGATGATGATAAAATAGAGAGGTGTAGTATAGAGAGTTAGGAGTATGTATGATGATTGTTGGTGAGAATTGTTGATGAATGAGTGTAGATGAGAGGGGTATTTATAGTTGGAGGGTGGACGGATGGAGATCGAAGGAGGGGGACATGATTCCATGGATCATGCCCCTTAGACAAATAGGAAGGCCTCTCGGCCATGTTTCAAATCATGGGTCAAATAACACAAGCGATGATGATGGGATTGTAAAATAATGGAGGGAAAAAATTGGCGGAAAAATGTTATGATCAAAAGGAAGGCCATTGAGGCTTTGATTTCATTAGACACGGATTGCCACGCTGGCAATATAATTCCGATCCATGAAATTGAGGAAGGTCGTCGGGCCTTCCTATTTTCCATGGACTGGGGCGCGCCTCTTCGGCTTGGCTTGAGGCCTAGGGAAAGCGAGGAAGGTCGCCGACCCTTCCTATTTTCTGCGGGCTAGGCATGCTGCTGGGCTTGCTTTGAAAATGGGGAAGACCTAGTGGCCTTCTTATTTTCTTTGAACAAAGCCCGATTATTTTGGCCCGATTTTCTCGAGTGAATTTTTTTACCGGTACAAAATTCGGCGTCTACAAAGGGACCACTATATTCCAGCTGCCGCTAAAAGGTTGCTGACACCAGGTCGCCGCTAAGAGGGGACCGCCATCTTCCAGCTGCCGCTAAATGGTTGCTGCCGCCATCCAACTACCGCTAAAAGCTTGCTGCCGCCAGGTCGCCGCTAAAAGGCGTTATCACCATTAAGCTCCTGCTAAAAGGTTGCTGCCGCCAGGTCACCGCTAAAAGGCGCCATCACCATCCAGCTACCGCTAAAAGGTTGCTGATGTCCGGTCACTGCTAAAAGGCAATATCACCTTCCAACTGCCGCTAAAAGGTTGCTGCCACGAGGCCGCGGCTAAAAGGCACCGCCCCCTTGCCGCTAAAAGGCGTCGTCACCGTCCCGCTATTGCTAAATGGTGGTTAACATCCATCTCCAGATTCCAGGTTATTTGCATATCAGGCTACTTTGACCTTCGTCCTATTCGGACTCGATCAAAGTGGGGGCTCTCTATAGACACTGGGTTTTGTTACAGACATATTTCATTCAAAGGAATTGATCAAAGTGCCCACAGGCCTTGGCCAACACCAAGACCCCAAGACCTAGAAGAACTCAAAAGTTATTGGGCCTTCCTCAATTAAAAGCTACTGGGCCAACCAACTACAAAGAACCTTCATTTTCCGCCCTTTCTACAAAACTTATGCCACCATTTCGAATCCTATTTTTCCAACAAGTCTCATTGGCCTATTTCTTTTGATCAGAGTAAAGTACACATCATAAGCTTTCCGACGCTTTTTGAATCGTCTATTTTGGAGTCCGGATGAAGAAATTATGGTCGTTTGAAGTTGGTTTAGCAAAATAGCAAGGCCATGCGGCCTTACTCAATTTCCTGGCCCACAGAAAAAGGAAGGTCGCGCGGCCTTCCTCTTGACCTCGGCTCGTTTCCGGATAGCCACGCTAGCAATTTGTGCGCGGTAAAATCGATGGTCGCGCGACCTTGCTCTGGAATTCGGATTTTGGCGCCATTCTTTTCCCTCTAGTCAACTATGATCCCATGATCACAGCACCTTGACTGATTGACTTTCGCCCCAAGCAAGGCCGTGCGACCTTCTTATTTTCATGGAGGACATGATCTTTGGATCATGCCTCCCCTCCTTCCATCTTCATCAACCTCTTCCCCCACATATAAATACCCCCTCATCCTCACTCATTTCATCAACAATTCCTATCAACTCTTCGCATCAAAAAATCTCATCAACTATCATCATCTTTCTCTCCATTCTTTAATCTCCTATCATCTCTACTATCTCCACCAAATACTATCATCATCTTTCTTTTCCATCCTCACTACCATATTATCTTCATACCGGTCACCCTCAAGTTTCCATTCCATCATCCATACCGTACCAATCTTGAAGCATTCATCACAAAGGATCCATCTTGGAAGGCTTAAAGTGAGGTTTGTACTTTTTTGTTACATTTCATTATGTAATTCATTTCTAAGTGTTTATTTCATTTGTACATTCATTTGTAAAAGCCTTATTCTTTAATTTTGCATGTCCGAAATATTAATATCGTAAAATTCATTAAAAGTTCTCCTCGCTTAATTTCATTTCTAGTTTGATTTTAATTAGTAGAGTTTGTTTTTCAACAGGCAGATTCGAGAATTATTTAATTCTCGAACTCGTAACGTTGCCCCCAGACTTAGAATTCGGGTTCGTGGACCGGAATCATTTTATATTATTTTCGGTTTGTCGGTTTCTTTAAATCGGCTTGTGACTCTTTCTTTTTTAATCTTTTTTGTTATCTAACATGCATGTTTATTACGTCGAGAGAATTTGAAAAATAATTTACATATGCACATATTCCGATCCGGAACCTAACCAAGAGAAAATACCATGGAAGAAATCATAGGCCTTGCGGCCTTTAATTTTTCTGGATATTTTCTGCTGGGCCTTGTCGACTCGTAAGATTCCTACTTGACCCGCTTTGAATCAAGCTTTATGTAAAATTATTTGTAAATTAATTCGACGTAATTTCAAGCATGTGAATAACAGAAATTGATTATTAAATAAATAAAAGCCTCTTCTCGAAAATGAATTTCATAAAATAAAATTATCCATATTTAAGGATTAAGCAACCTTAGTCGGCTCCCGATCACCTAAGTAGCGCATTCGAAACCGATTCCCCGATCCGGGAATCTTTCAGGCCCTACATGGCAGTGATAATATTTAAAGATTAGCATGTAGGGTTGAGGTGATAATCAAAGTTTCATGGTCATGGTGCAGTGGGAGCTCTTTAAGTTGTGAAGGTTATAAGAGCTCTCCCCACTAAAGGATAATTTCTAATCCTGAGTTCATTACATAAACTACATGGTCCATTGTAACTTTAGAGCACGTCCAATGCCTTTCGGAACAGGAGGCTATAAAGGTGGTGTCTAGGATATGGTTGGAGCATGTGAGGGTGTAGTTGAATAAGATGACATTGTTCTCCATATTAGGAACGACTATCTCGTTGGCCACTCCATAAGCTTAGACTGAAAATGCTTGGCCAAGCTCATATGGAACAATAGATGATCATCTGCTTTTCAGAGCCAAACTCGAAGATCGAGGAACATTCGGATTTACATAAGGATGACGTTAGCTTACCTTATCCGAATATGAGACAGTAAGAGACAACGGAATTTGAGGAAGCGAACACTCGTGGGACAAGTCGGAGATTGTTTGGACTGTCCCGAGAATGTTCGATATATTTAGAGCTTCAGCAAAAATAATACAATGATTATATGTCTTGCTAGATACCTCCATATTCGGTAATAAAATGTGTTTGATTATAACTATATTATTTGGTTCTATAGGGTCACACAAACCAATGCCCTAGAACAATGTATGTGACCCAAAATAATATAGTATTATGTTTAGAAGTGTTGAGAGTTGATTTTTTGGAGAAATCAACATAACACAGGCAGTGTTGGGCTGACACGGACCGTATTGGGGTAACATGGACTGTGTCAAGCCTGACATGGATCTTGTTGGTTAGAAACCGACTTAAATCGAGTTTCAGAGGTCAACAGGGACTGTATTGAACACCAGAAGCAATTGTTTAGTAAGTCAGCTGAAGGGGATTGTTAACCTTTTCTTCAAGCCACCCAACACTATAAATAAAGAGTATGTTTGAGATGTTATGAGATCAAGTGTTTGAGACCTCTAGAGAGATAGCAGGGTGATTTCCTAAGTTCCTCTCTCTCCTAATTTAATAGTAATCATTATTGTTTCTAGAAACAATCTACAATATACCTCAAACACATACATTAGATTGAGACGAGTCTCAATCGGGGTGATCTAGCAATTAAGTTCCTGGAGTGCTCCGTGGACCTACAGTAGAGGATATCTACTTTGGAATCTCAAAGGTAAACCTCTTCTTTAGTCGGATTAGCAATCAAGTATAATACTAAGCCCCTGCAGTTATAGTCTTTCCTAGATGATTAATTGTTTCGTAATTGTTATGAATATTCCGTCAATTAATCTGTATCTGTTTAGGAAATAGATCACCTAAAACCCAACAACACCCAGATGAAAACCATAGTCATGTTTATCAGATATCCATGGTTACAACCACAAAGCATAATGGATATTTCTTACTTGATACAAATAATAACTCAGAATGACCTCCACAAACCTACCACCAAATCTTCAAAAATTTAAAAAAAATTCCTACACCACTCAATGCATGCATTCATGTTCACACATCATCCCACACATATCTGCAATTGTACAACCATATTACATTTTCAAAATGTTACCTGTTACCAACAAATTTACATACATACTTGACAACTAAGGGAGGGATGAACATCCCTTCGTTCTTGGAAAAAAACTAGCCCTTCGTTCTACTCCTTCACTTTCATGTAAATTCGAGGTAGGTTGAAGAAATTCACTAGGAATGATAGAGAGACCAAGAAGGGTGAGAAGAGCACAAAACTTCCCGCTCAACTAAACCAATAGAACAACAACAAAGAATTAGAAGTTGTACGTGGATGCTTGTAACTTTCAAGCATCAAGATTTTTTTTTTTTGGAGAATGAAAATAGAGTACAAAAATAAAAACCTCACTAAGGAAGGGTTAGTCTCTTAGCCTTTAGGGCCAGAGCACGTGCTTCGCTAACGTTGAAAATATTGACGTACGGATACATAACGAACCTGTAGAAGAAGTTAAACCAACTAGAAACCTATTAATACTACTAGGATTAGGCTCGAAATCTGGATGTGACTTGAGTTGAGGAACATGTAGATCAGATGCAGAGTGATGCCTTTTTGCTTCAGGCTGGTTTCCATAATCAGGAGGCCATAGAGTTTTGCGCTTGTTGCGACTCGCATTGCGTCCTTTGTTGAATTAGCTTGCAAACTAGCAGTCCTTTCATCTTATGCCTCGCTTTCCGATGGGCTATGGTGTTTGTGGATAGTAGCTTTTGGTGTTCTTGGCCACATGTTGGTTGCAGGAATTCTCCCACGAGCTGGTGTATGCTGACAACGAGGGTCACTATGTTGTGACTGATTGGGGGTACCTGCAAAAAAAACCTTGCTTACCTTCTGACGGATACACCCTAGAATCCACATGGACATTTCCGTCTCCAAGTTTGTAACCCATGTGGTTACTACCTTGTGGAACCCTCTGAGTGGCCCGAATCTTCACTTTCATATAACTCCTACTGACATAGTCAAAAACCTCAATGAATTTTCCTCTGAGCAATTCTTGATATGCTTCCTCATTCATGGACATTACTTGGCCATCATGCCTTTTTGAGAACTTGACTGTAGTTTTAGCTTTTGTCGTATGATCTTCAGAGTTGAAGATGTTCGCCGGAGATTCCATAGGACTAGAAGCCCTATCCTCCACGCTTCTCATATTTGTTTGATTCGAAGCTGCATAGCAGCTTCCTAGTTCAAGAGGTTTCCCTTCCTCTTGACCTTTCTCCTTGGTTTCCCCATCAACTTCCATAGGAGTAAGAACCTCTTTGTTAACAGAGTCTTTGAAGGAATTCTTGTTGCATCTCATACGCTCTTCGTTGTCACTCTCAACACTACTTACATAAAAACACCCCTCCTTGTCTTCCATTTCCTCCCTCCACACTGGAGCTTTTGACTCCCTCCTTTCTTGCTTCGAACGACTTACAACATAACTCTTCCTTTGCTTTTTTAAGCTCCATGTACACTTCCTTGTTTTCGGGCTCTATTTCCACTGCCCGTTCCAGATCTTTAGCAGCTTCTTCCAGACGAATTCAATTTCACTAAGGCTGTAGCTCTTCGAAATAAGGCCTTGACATTCAAAGGGTCGAACTCTAACACATTTTGACAAAAGGTGAGAGTTTTCTTATAGTCTCCTAACTTCAAACTACAAGCTGCAAGATTTAAGCCAAGAGAGGTACCCACTTCCACCATCAGGGTAGTATCATCCTCACATATTCTCCCGCTTCAAGGAACTGAAACGCAGTGTCATAAGCCAAAGTGGCTTCCTGATACTCTTTTACCTTGAAAAGCTTATTCCCTTCTTCTTTAATTTCTTTTGCTTTGAAAATGGCAGCCACGATTTGGAGGATGTCCTTATCAATTTCCTCCGCCATAGCTGGAATAACTGGGATCTTAACACACCAAAATCCAGTATTAAAGAAGACCAACAAGAAACTACAATAACCCGACGAGTATCAAGCCACAACACCACCACCAATAATCAAACTCCAAGCCTCTCCTCTAGTACTAGCAGTTCGATTGCAACCTACGAACTACTCCGACCGCCCACTTAAGACATACCACTACAGGAAACTAAAACCAATCACCACACCATCAAGATTGGATACTAACAGAATCACTAAACCCAGATTAAAGACCTCCCAAACCTAAACTGTTAGAAGTGAAAAACCTAAGACCGAGACTAACGAAAATAAGCAAGAATTATGCCATAAAAGGGTAACAAACCAGGTCACCTGGCTACTTGACTTGCAGCTCCCGCCGGCATCTTTCCAGTCGCGCCCACACAGCCACCACCGATGAGCCAGTTGACACCCACAGGACAAAACACGGAGTAGAAACAACCCAAAATAACCAAAATGAAACACGAAACGAAGGAAATTACTAAATAGATCGGAGAGGGGCGGTGCCGGTGACAGCAATTGATCGGCCGTCACTGGCACCGGCCGAAAAATTAAGAAGCAGGGGGGCTATGGCGGTTGCTGTTTCAGAGAGAAAACGCGTCGCGTGTGAAGTCAAAGTGAGCAGCAAGTTAACTCGGGCAACAATTCAATACAAACATAAAAGATAAAATAATTGTTAATTGCTTTGCCACATCATCAATCTTGGTCCCCACCCATTTTTTTTTTCTAAAGGAGACCAATAACAACAAAGCAACAAACAAACAACAAATATAACAGAAAAACAACCCTGACTCTAACTAACTGAACCCAAAGATCGACTTGCCCTTTTTGCCATTCGATGTGCCGGATGCACATGGTGCCTAGGAACCTTCTGAATCTTGCCCGCTCGGATTTTCTTCATTGCATTGATGCATTCGTGAACCAGAGCTCGGCACTCCACCGAAGCTCTACTGGGTTTTAACAAGAATTCAATTGCCACAGTCAAATCCGTCCAAACCATAACACTGGTGAAAAGTCTCCTATTTTCCTCTTCCAACGCCATCCTGATACCCAGAATCTCGCAGAAAACACTTGAAGCCATTTTCCCTTTTTCGACGCCATGCCCCCACTGTCGCCCTTGAATTATATACACCCACACCGCTGCTGCATTCTTAGACTCCCTGCACCACGCCCCATCCACAACAAAAACTCCGGTATCCAGAAGTCCTTCGTCATCTCCCCAACTCACTTCCATTGTCTTTTCGTTTTCCATCCTTCCCATTTTTAACCATTAGGAACCTTATTGTCTTCAACTAACATTTATAGTTCAATAGCTTGTTAGGCTATCCTCTGTAGTTAAAAACCCAAAAAAGAAAACTCATATTGGTAGTTGGATCATTAGATCTGCATCACAAAGCCACTCAGATTAAGCAATGAAAGAAGCCAAACAACATGACATGGAGAACTCCTACCCCTTTTCTGTTTTAAAACCTACAATTTTTTTCATATGTTTCATCTATCCACCCATTCGTGGAGAATTCATTCTCCGCACCCCCCTCTTCTTTTCTCCTCTTTAGAAAGTGAAACAACAAAAAAAACCAAATCATTGTCATATTCAGTTTTTGTGAAAAGAAATACATTGTCGTCAACTGTTTTAGTGCCATGTAAATGTTGATAATGCCCATCATTTACTCAATGCATTTGTCTGTTTTTGATATCTAGAATTATCTGGAATTACCAAATGATTTTTGAATTGCAATAATCTCTACTTTGAGGTTTTAAGTTGCTAATACACAACTTTAATTTTAAAATTTCTTTAGAACTACTAATTCTTGACCTACTTTGTTGTGGTACACTACCATTAATTCTTAACCTCAGTAACTTAATGGTGAGAACTTGCACTTACCATATTCCTCATGCTGTCGCTTTCTCATTGTCGCTTTCCCCTCTTCCCCTTTGAACACTTGCTAAACAAACTACCTTGTTATTGTGGCCGAGTATAGGTCCAAAATTGAAGGTACCAAGAAAACTTTTTCCTTATTTTCTTTGTAAAATGGAATTACTAACAATCAATATTGTAAAGATGAGATTTTGGTAATCTAAAATTCCTTTACAAAATAGAAATAAAATTTTGTTAAAAAAGGAAACTAGTTATACAATTAGCAAATACATATATAAACTTATGTGAACTAATTAAGTTAAGCGAAATAACAGGTCTACTTACCCGTATTCCTCATGTTGTCGCTCTTTCTCGTTGCCTCTTTTTGTTTGGACCACAAGCAAACACACTACCAAGTTTCGTGGTTGAGTTGAGGTCTAAAATTGAAAGTATTTGGAGAACTTTCATTTTTATTATAAAAATGGTGGATAACAAACAATTAATACTCTAAAGTTGAAATTTTGTAATCTATATTTCCTTTGAAATATAGAAATACATTTTTTGAAAAAAGAAGAAATATGGTCAGTTAAACAATTAGTAACATACATGTGTAAATTATGTGATCAAATTAAGTTGAGTGAATTGAAAATGTAGAATTACTTTATTATTTAGCAAATTAAGGCTTAATTTATACAAATTACTCAAAGTACAAATTAATCAGAATATTAACTTACCCTACATTCACATAAAATTCACAACTATTATGAAAGCACAAATAATGTACAAGTACCAATTTTGTGAAATATAATCTTTCGAAACATTTAGTTTTTTTTTTTTTTGAACATTTTGTGAGAAACATCAGCCTACAAAAAAGACTCCTGAATAAGGGTCCTCTTTTCTGAAGTAGCTTAAATTAAGGCACACTTCCTACTTCCTTGTGCCACCACGTATCCATCATTTATAAGGAGACCCTCTTTCTTCGTAAACAAAATCATTTCTTAAAAGTCAAAATATAATAAAGTTTAAACATCTCTATAAATTTGAAATCCCCTTTGTAGTTACTCTTAACGCCTCTCCCTTGAATCTCTCCTTATTTTGCATCCATGACGACTCATGCGACCCCTGCACTAAAACATGAGCTGGATATCGTCATACCCACTATTAGAAACCTTGATTTTCTTGAAATGTGGAGACCCTTCTTTCAGCCGTACCATTTAATAATTGTTCAAGATGGTGATCCTTCAAAAACAATCAAAGTTCCAGAAGGGTTTGATTATGAACTCTACAATCGGAACGATATTAATAAAATTTTGGGTCCCAGGGCTAATTGCATCTCCTTCAAGGATTCTGCTTGTCGATGTTTTGGTTATATGATCTCAAAGAAGAAGTACATATTCACCATTGATGATGACTGCTTTGTATGCCCTCTTTTTCTCTTTTTTTTTTTTCTTAACAAGTTTTATCATTTGAATATAGGTTTGTTGAATTTATTATAGATCTTTGTGATTTTTATTGGTTTTGTTTTGTTGTCCTTAAGGTGTTAAGTTTCGGATTTGAAGGAAGCTGAGCTTTTTAATGGGTGTTTGTTTTATACCTTTTTTTTTCCCTTTGTGCTCTTTGGTGATTGATATGTTGGGCTTATGAATCTCAAATGCATGTTGTCTAATGGTCGTGCGAGTTCATCACATGATTTACCCAATTATTATTCTCATGAATATGCAATAGGTTTGATGAATGGTGACACTCGCATATATAATCATATTGATCTCAGTGCTGTGGTTCTGTAAGTAGATAATGGAATGCTAGTGACCTGATATTTGATTAAGAGATGAATTTTGTTTCATGTTCCAAACCCTTGCATATATTTATGATTAATTGTTGCATTAGTAGTCATATTGCCAATGAATTTTGGTAACGAACTATTCCTATCTTGTTTTGTTGCTTGAATAATATCAATTTGAACTTCCTAGTTCCAACTATTGTTTATAAATTTAAGCATCTTTAATTTCGTTGATTACAAAAGGTACCCAATTTTTGCTTTTCTCACACTATTAATGGTTTTTTTTTTTTGGATATATGATATGTGAGGTTTGCATTAATTAATCTTTTTACCTATCAGTTTTGAAATATGATATTTTACTACCTGTCGTTTGAAACCCCTATTATTAATAGACCCGTTAGTAACTTTCGTATCTTTAACACCCCTATTTCGGTATAGGGATATTTTTTCTTTTAAAGTTATTTTTACATTATTTTTATCTAATTTACAATATGCCTAAATAAGAAGATCGTTGCTTGGGAAATGATCACATTTCCGTGTATGTGTTTGAAGGTGCTTTAGAAGATGGTGAAGTATTGCTGAGTTTTTATGTTCAACTATGAAATTTAGATGACCATAATGCTCATGTTTTGTTAGTTTGTAAGAGTTGACATACCTCAATCATGGGTAATGTGATGCATAGATATGACGAGCATAGAGGATTACAACTATAATATAATTATAAATGCAAATTAAAAAGAAAAAAAGACATAAATAACATCATAAGACTTAATATATAAATATGTAGACGCAAATTATAAGGGGAAAAACAAATAATAATCAAATAAAGTGATCATAGAATAAGTTGTTTTCATGGAAGCTAAGGAACGTTGAGCACAGTGGCACTGGCGGGTTTTTTGCTTTTTGAACCCCGAACTTTGGGGTATTTATTTTTTGGACCCTCACATTTCAAAGTTTATATTTTGGACCCTATACTTTGTTTCTGGCAACAATATGCACCCTATACTTTGTCTCCGGCAATAATATGAACCGCCATATGTCAAAGTCATTATCGAATTTTTTTTCTTTCGAAAATTTTCCAACCGCAATTTCTTCTTCCTCTTCTTGCACAATTTCCAACCCCTTATGAGCTTAAATTTGTCAAAAAAGTTACCAAAATTTACCAAAAGTTAGCAAAATTTAACTTTTACCCTACTGTTTTTTACCCATGAATTTTAAATACCCTAGCTGTCAAAGTCTGGTTAATTTCAAAACAACAGTCAAAAGAAGGAAAAAATGATAAAAGGTCATATCGGGAAGTTTAGGCAGCAATTAGGTCATCGCCGGAGTCGAACATAACTTTGGGCCACGTTTTTTGGGTCCACAAATTATAGGATCTAAAATATAAATTTTGAAATATGGGGGTCCAGAAAATAAATACCGCCAAAGTTCGGGGTGCAAAAAGAAAAAAACCCGGCACTGGCAATGAACGTGCTTCACTTCTTGCATTTACGATTTAAATTTATCATTTACCTGAGGATTGTTATTTGGCTAGGTAAGGTATCCAGGTTGACCTTCTACCTATTTCTACACGCTTCTACTTAAAGTACATAAACTATATAAATTATCTTTGCCAACATGTATTTTAAAATTAATATATTACAAAATAAAATTTTAAGTTTTGGAAGATATAAATGTTTTGACGGTAAAATAGAAATACCTCAACCTACATAACTTGCCCAACAAAATTACTAAAATTAAATTTGAGAAAATTAGTGTAATTTTTAATATATTTTTTGAGATTGCTTTTTTCTAAAAAAATCTAAAAAAAAATTACATTTAAAAATTTAAAAGACAAAAACTTAAAAAATACCAAAAATATGAAAATTTGGATACCCAAAACCACCACCCATTGAAAAATTATACATTCAATTTCAAAACTTTAAATATTTATTAATTTAGAGAAATAAACAATTAAAATATTAAAATAATTAAAATTAAAAAACAATATTAGACACAAAAAAATTTAAAAAATTACAAAATCAAAAATACAAATTAAAAAAGTTGATAATTAGATGAAATGAATTATAATTTGTATGTATGCCTAAGTATATTATATAAAACTTGCTAATAAAAAAAGATATATTATGCAATACACTATCTATCAGGTACAAATATTAAATTTTAACTTAACATGGTAGCTAATATTATTTGGTAATAATATTAATCAATGTTGAGAACTTGGATAGATGACTGATGAAATATGGATATGTAGTTACAATATTTTCTTCTTCCTTATTTTCTAAATCTTTAAACACTATTTGTTAGGATCGGGGTTAAAGATAGCCTAGTATTTGCAGCGGAAGATATAATTATCAGGATGTATAAATTGAGAAAAAATATAACAAGATCAGTAATTAAAAGATAGAGAGTATAAAGACACACGATTTACGTGGAAACCCAAATCGGGAAAAAACCACGGACGACAACGGAGCAATAATCCACTAGTATAAGGGGAGAGATTACAAGAGAGATCCCAAGGGGCTATATAACGCAAGGGGATCGACGACCAGATCACAAGGGGTTAATAGCACAGGCTATATAACGCAAGGGGATCGATGGCAAGATCACAAGGGGTTAATAGCACAGAGGGATGTACTGAAGACAAACGAGCTCTCTAAAGGACTCTCACAACCTAGGGATGGGTAGAGGTGAAGAATGCTCTGTGTGTGTGTTTTTCGTATGCCGTAAGTGTATAGGTTGATAATAACCTATATTTATAGGAAAAACTCCCTATAAACCTAACTTGACTCCCACTCCAATTAAATTTGAAATATAATACAATTAGGAAACCTAAGATAATAAGGAAAGCTAAATAATATCCTAATACAATTACGAAACAAATAATTGTGGAATCAAGAGGCTGATTTTGAGCCATAAACCCAACACTATTTAAATTTGATACAAGTAATGTAAAAACAAATTCAAAATAAAAAAATATATCCCTATAATGCCTTTCACTAAAATAGGGGGTCTAAAAATAAATACAATGATTAGCTCGAGTTTATATATAACAGAGGTTTCAAAGGTAGGTAATAAAAGTATCCAATTTTGAAGATGGCGATGTAAACCTCACGTATATCCAAAAAAAAAAAAAAAAAAAAAAAAAAAAAAAAAAAAACTCTATTCAAGTTTAATTGTTGTTGATCCTGTTTCAATGAAGATTTATACTTGATAGTAATTCTCAAACATGTATCTTGCCAAAGAGGCATTGGTTTAGTAGTGATTAATGAGGCTACAAATTCATAATTTCACCGTAAATGCTGAGCCAGTGTGTGAAACTATGAAGGTTGGCTATCTTTCAATGTTTATTGTACTACAGACCGTCTATGTTGAGTCTTTAAGGAACAATTAAAGGAAGAATTTGTCATGTTTTGATATTCATAACAAAATTATATGTCTTGTGAAACGTGACAAAATTATGTTCCAAGGAAACTAAGCTTATTATATCCCTTGTTTGCTGTTGTACGTAGTACCTAACATTTGTACTTATGGCCTAGTAGGCTTGAGTAATTACATTAATATTATGATGATTTAGGGATGGATATTAGTTGAATATAGTTGAGTCAGTTTATTAAAACATGTAATTAATTATGATGCAATAGGTAGCCAAGGATCCGTCAGGAAAAGATATTAATGCCCTTGAGCAGCACATTAAGAACCTTTTGTCTCCATCAACTCCATTCTTCTTCAATACTCTATATGACCCATACCGTGAAGGTGTTGACTTTGTCCGTGGATACCCATTCAGCCTGAGAGAGGGTGTTCCAACAGCTGTCTCCCATGGTTTGTGGCTCAACATCCCTGATTATGATGCACCCACTCAGCTTGTCAAGCCCCTTGAGAGGAACACTAGGTATGTGCCATTCTAATTTAGAGAGAGCGTTTGTTAGAAACCCTAGGGAAAATTGGGAAGTCTTCCATGGGAAAGACTTCCCCAGCAAAAATTTCCCTTAGGCCCCCCTAGGAAATTGTATGAAATGGTGGGCCCGCCGTAAAATGTTTCCCATAGTCAACCTATTTCCAAATATGGGGAAATTAAGTCAACTCGGAAAAATTGACCATTTCCCCGGGTTTTTGACCAACCAAACGCACCCTAAGTTGTATTCTTCAATTCAGTGACATTCTAATCAATGTACGTATTTGTGTCTTTGCCTTTCCTTCAGGTATGTGGATGCTATCTTGACTATCCCTAAGGGAACATTGTTCCCAATGTGTGGTATGAATTTGGCTTTTGACCGTGACTTGATTGGCCCTGCCATGTACTTTGGGCTTATGGGTGATGGCCAACCCATTGGACGTTACGATGACATGTGGGCTGGATGGTGCACAAAGGTAATTTGTGATCACTTGGGATTGGGTGTAAAGACAGGTCTACCATACATTTACCACAGCAAGGCCAGCAACCCATTTGTCAACTTGAGGAAAGAGTACAAGGGTATTTTTTGGCAAGAAGAAATCATTCCCTTCTTCCAATCGGTTGTGCTTCCAAAGGAATGTATCACAGTGCAACAATGCTACCGGGAACTTGCCAAGATGGTCAAAGACAAGCTATCTAAGGTTGATGGCTACTTTGACAAGCTAGCCGAGGCCATGATCACATGGATTGAAGCATGGGATGAGCTCAATCCCCCCAAGGCTGACTTACCCAATCGTAGCACCAAGTAGATCATTAAACAAAGCAAATGAGTTGTTATACACCAGTTTCATATTCAACCAAGTGATTCTAGTGTTCAAAATTATACTCATAGTTTTATTTTTGGTTTAGTCACCCATTTTCTGACATCTGGGGTCAGAGTTTAAGGGTAATATAGGTTAGTATCTACTTCAATATTTACGTTTGCCCTTAGTTTTTCTTGACATGTTTTTGAGAGGTTAGCGGTTTACTGATTCAGGGTGTAATACAGCATTACTCTTCTTTAGATCAAGATAGCATTTATACGTTATTAACTTTTCGTGTTTTGTCACATATAACATTCATACTTTATTAACTTATCATGTTTTGAAGTGACAGTGATTGCTTGAAAAATGGGTAGGCACTCATGTGAGCTCGAACAAGTTTTAATTCCAGCAATTTAATTTCAATACCAAATGTAAATTTCCCTTTTAAGTTTAGTTTTATAGATAATTATATTTTTCATTTTTTTAAAAACAAACGGAAACACCAAAGGCGACTAAAAAGTAAACACCAACCAAGAATTCGAGCTAAGCCCTAAACCCTAGCTTTCTATGTTGGTCGAGCATTACACCAAGTTAAATTTCGGATTGATTGGGTGATGGATAATAAATGACCAAGGCGACTTTGTCAGGTTGTGATAGGCTAAGACAGAAAATTTTGAATTGTAAAGCTGTATAGTATGACTTAGGCCCTCTAAATTTCGTCGGTAATTCAGGGTAGGTAAATAAATATCGAAAGTTACAGGAAGTTACAGAAAATTACCAAAAATTACCGAAAATTACCAATTTTTTATTTTTTATTTTTTTATTTTTTACTTTTTAATTTTAAATATTATATTTTATATTTTTAATTTTATATTTTTAATTTTTAATTTTTAATTTTTAATTTTAATTATAAATTTAAAATTTAAAATTTTAAGTTTTATAATTTTAAAATATTAAAAATGAAAAATGAAAAATGAAAAATTTTATTTTATTTATTTATTTATTTATTTACTTTTTACTTTTTTTATTTTTTTTATTTTTTATTTTATTTGTCATTTTTTACTTTTAAAATTTTATGTTTTGAATTTTTTAATATTTAATTTTTTAACTTTTAAATTTTTATTTTTATTTTTTAAAATTTTTAATTATTAATTTTAAAATTTTTTAATTTTAATAATAATTTTTTTAAAATTTTGAATTTGAAATTATTATTTGTAAATTTTTAAATTCTAAATTTATTTTTTTTCCTTTTAATTTTTTAAATTAAATATTTTAATTTTTAATTTTTTTAAATTTTAAATTTTATAATTTTGATGTTTTAAAAAATTTGAAAATTATAAATTTTCAAATTCTAACCTTTAATTTGTTCAATTCGTATTTCCAAAAACATATCTAAACTTACCAAAAGTTACCAAAATTTACTGAAACTTGCCAAAAAGTAACATTTACCATATCTACACTTACCACTGGAATTTACAGGCCCTAAGAAGCACACTCAGAACCTCGCTCATAACACAACCAATAGGATCACCATTTATTAACAACCATACAATATAAATTTGTGAAGTTGTTTGTGAAACAATCATAGAGGGGGTGAATAGGGTTATTAAAATTCTGCACACTCAATGAGGACGTTAATAACAAACCTTAACTTACCGTTAAGGCATTAAACATAGTGTACAAAAATACTTATATTATTGAATACAAATCATAAAGTGTTACACTGAGGTGGTTACAAATAGACTCATTGTCCTAGAGCTGATGTCCTCAAGACAGTTCCAGTGGAACTAGTATCCCAACTAAGATGGCTAGTATCCCAACTAAGTTATCCTAGCAACGATTTTGACAAACCTGAAAGTATAAGGTGTCTGTGTACCATAAGTATACGGGTCTGTGTAGTAATTAATAAATATCGTTCTCTCTCTGGGATTTGCGTTCAACCATGCACTGAACTAGTTCACTACAAAGAATGCTAGGTCGATCAAAGAGTTGTGGTAAAATTTTCTAAATTAAACTTAGAAAGCAGGAATTTTTAGCGTTTTAACCAATTAATTAAAGGCGTTCATGGGAGTCCACTCTAGTCAATTAGTCAAATTACCAACAATCCCGGCTTAGGTAACAAGATAATTAGGGGTCTGTAATCTTTCTGGCCTTATCACATCGATCTTTCGATCTGAAGTGAGCTACAGTGATTAAACTATACATTATTTCTAACTATTTAATCCAATCAAAGATAAAGAACTGATTACAAATTGACCCTAGGCAATAATCATTATTTCTAAATATTTTCTAAACCTATTCAATCTACACTTTTCCAATTCAAGACTCAAACTTTCGTTATGTCGTCAAGAATCTAAAACCAAGTGAAAGGCGGTTAGCCAGATTTTACCATGACATACAATATACGCATATTAAACGAATAAAAGGATAACCTAACACCGAGACTGTATTCAAATTCAACCAAAAGACATCGAGTTTATCCCCCAAACAAAGGAAATTTAGCTACTCATATTACTGAAAGTAAACATCGCAAACACTAAATAATAACAAGAAAACATGAAAGTAAAATAGGATTAACCGTGTTTGAATTTCCGGAATCAATCTCTTCATGTCACCCGAATCGATCACTTTCGTGTTCTTCGATCACTAACAACAATCTAAACTAATAACAATATTTGTGAAATTAACCGGAAAGAAACTATCTAAAATCTACCCTAAAAAGCTCTCTAAACTTTCTTCTAAAAGTTACGCTAAACTGATAAAAATTCGACTCCTCAAACGGCAGACATCAAGGCCTTTATATAGTACCGGATTAGGGCACAAAACGCTGGCAGCGTTTCCAAAAACGTTGGTCGCGTTAAGTGCAAAGTTGGAATTCTCCGTGTCTTGGCCCTGGCAGCCCCAGAAAAGCACCGGTAGCGCTTTGTTCTTCTTCGGCTTCTGAAGTCTGTGACGAAAACGCTGCCAGCGCCTTATTGCTCCGTTCCAACTAGGCTGGGTCGTGGCTTATTTTGGGCGTTTCTTCTTTCTTTTCTTCTTCATCTTCAACTTTTTTTATTTTCTTTGATTTTTCCCATTTTTCCTTCAACTTTTCATTCTTTTTGATATATTTCCAATGTTTCCTGCAAAACACACCAATCTCGCGATCAAGTGTATAAATCAAATAAATTGACATAAAAATACAGGATTTCGGATATAAAAAGCATGAAATTGACATGTTTTGAGCCCTAAAAACTCTATATAAAAACGACTTATCAAATCCCCCCATGCTTAGCTCTTACGTGTCCCCAAGCATGTAAGAATTGAAAACAAGAGGATTAGGGCTAAAACAGGGAAACAGAACTTGAGAAGGAAAAGAAGTAGAAAGAGTTTTCAATAGGGTTACAAGAGCAAAATTTTAACACCCCCTCAGGCTAACCATTCGAACACATCAATTCAACAAGCAAGCACAAAGATCAATCTGGGCAAGATCAAAACTCAATTCAAAAGAGACAGGAAGAAATTTTCGAAACCAAAAAGGAGAGAACAAGCACTTCAGAAGCACCAATCCGCCAACAGTCTCAAGAATAATGCAAATATGCACGGTTAGTTATGGACATAAGTCAGTCAAAAAGAGCAAACCTCACATAGGAAAGAATAAGAATACTCAATCACTCAAATTTGAAATGTATGTGGGTTTTTTCTCATACCCAGACCAATAGAAACAAACTACCATAAGCTTGGTAAGAACCTCGCTCTCCACTACTGGTACGCAATGCACAAGTGACAATCAAAAGGACTTTTCCGGGATGTAACGTGGTTAGGTTAGGGATAAGGAGTGGTAAAATTTGGGAATGAGGAGCTAAGAGCCATGCTTGGTTTGATTTTCAATGAATAGATCACTCTCAACTCTCCTTCTTGCAAAGTGTATGCAAGGAATTTCACCTTTTACCCTCATCAACATCAAAATCTCAACTGAATACAACCAGGTCAAAGCTTTCAGAACTTCAAATCGAATTTCTCTCATCATCCTTTTCTTTTGGAACTCTTTTTCTTTTTTTTTATTTTATTTTATACCTCTTTTTGTTTTGGTGGGTGATTGCAGAGAAGAAAATCATGGAATTATAACACTACAACAGAACAGGCATATGGACGACCGTTAATATCGGTCGCTAGGTATCGGTCGCCCGTGTCGACCTGACCGACCAATACATATCGGTCGCCTGAGTCGGTTGCCTTAGACGTTTCATGTTGTAGTGTAACTTCGGCCTCAATATAATGTACGAACAACATAACCAAACACTGATTATTCGAAAGGTGGGACTTTCAGTTTCTCCCAGCTTGAGTCAATAAGCACAAACTTTCCCAAACTTCATATTTTGTTCAAAAAAACACCAAACCAACTGTTCCTTCCAAAAAACAACAAACTCTCACTCAACCAAGCAAGGCAAAGGGATAAGGAATATTATCGGCCAAGGCTTGTATTGTCAGGGTTCAATCATGAAAGAAGGATAAACAAAGGCTAGACGGGGAAAAAAGAACGGTAAATATAATGTAAGGAAGGCTATTTGGCTATGTAGTTTAACAAAATAAAAAAAACGAATGCCTTAATCACTTTGTCATAGCGTGCAATGCAAATATGTAGTCTTGAGTAAGATGCAAAACAAATTCTAGAGATGCAATTAATGGTGGAGTCACTCAGAGAATTATGGAATTGATAAAAGTGATCAATTCGTAACTTTTCTCAAAATCAGAAGATTTGAAAGAAAACGTTTCAAAAACTTTTGAGATCTCAACCAGACTTTTCTAAGCGAAGCAAGCTAAACTGAAAGTAAGAAGGGTTTACAAATCATCACCGAAGGTGTTTCCGATTTTAATCCAAGTCCTATCCTATATTTTTTAAGGTTTTTGTCTTTTCTAATTTTTTTGGTCCTTTTCTAATTTTCTGACTTTTTTGGATTTTTTAGTAAAGTGAATGCAAAAGCAAGAAAAAAAAAACAAACTAAGAAAAGAAATAAAACAAAAATCTATATGTTACTAACTAATGCATTCTAGGTGGATGCAATTTTAAAAACTAGAAGAAAAACTTAAGAAAGCTTGAAAGAAAAACGAAGAACAACTAAGGAAAAACACACAACTAAAAGCTCAAATAAAGAAAACAAACAAGCTAAAAACTAGAAAGCATACTAAACTAAGAACAAGCAAATAAAAGAAATACACAAAAACAGGAAAATCACACTAAAAATTGAAAAATAAGCATGAAACAACAAAAAGAGAGACGAAAATAAAAGAAAAATAAACGGAAAATAGAGAAACAAGAAGAAATATTCACAAAAGTGAAATATACACCCCCCTCCATGCTTAAACGTTGCATTGTCCTCAATGCAGAAGACAACGGCGAAGGGTAAAAGCAGACAAAGGATCCAGGATCCTCGGTCGGTGGGGAAGGGTTGGTATGGCTCAGTCCTGGTGGTGGTGGCAAGGATTGATCAAACATGGCCTGGATAAGGCCGGTGAGGTTGGTGATCGACTCATCAAGACGGTCGAAACGCAGGTCAGACTGACCCTTATACTCAGCAGAACTCTCCTGCAACTCGTTCACACGGTGCTCGGTCCGGTCAATGGAAGTCTGGAGGTCGCGAAGGCGCGCCTCATAGTCTACATGAGGTTGCTCGGGTTGGGGGTCAGGGTGGATTTCGGGTTCAGGCTCGGGATCAAATTCAGGAAAGGGTGGCATCCAAAGTAGTTTTCAACAACTTGAGGCAAGGTGTAGGGATGAGGTACAGGAAACCTAGCGTTGTTGGGATAAACCCAAAGACAACGTGAGTCTTTGTCGAATTTGCACAAACCAAAGGAATTATAGTGCTCACCATCCAAAATCATGCTACCCGGGACAAGGTCAGTGGGGTTCCTAGGCGGGCTAAAGCCGAATTGGCGTGCTAAGTGTGTGATATAACCCCCTATGGAAATTCCCTTGTTGGATGAGGTAGCGACACTCGAAAGGTAATGAGCAAGTATAGCTACAGGGTCAGCGTGTGTGTCGGCATCGAGCATGGAGTGCAATATGTAACAATCAGCCCGGGTAACTTTGTTTGAGCTACGGGGTCTCCCAAAGATACCGCAAGAGAAGATGCGGTGAACATACCTCATCATGGGGTTCCTAATTAAGGACGAAGGTGTGTTGCTAGGGTCCCAGTTGTCAAAACCAGAAATCCTATGGAAGAAAGCCTTCCCATCCCACTCTATAGGTATGAGGGACGAATCGCGACAAGTACGTTTAGGTAAGCCAAAAGCTCGGGCAAATTCGGACACAATCATTGTTCTCTCCACACCAAGAAGCTGGAAACGGATGCACCCATCCCTCCCTTGGAGGTTTACTACAAAGGTAGAAAAGAATTCTAAGGTGATCCCCCTAAAGGTCGGCTCGTCGAGTCTAGCAATGTTGGCCATATGACAACGTCCTAACATCCACATCACATCATCCAACATGCCACAATTCCGCAAGAAAGGTTGACACATGTATTTAGTGGGGATGAGGGCTCTTTGGGAAAGAGAATCATACCTCTTCTTGATCTCCTATTCAAAGTTGAAGGGGTTCGAGCTCCTCGAGTCCCGGGAAGGCGTAGCCTTCTGTTTTCCCTTCTCAGCTGTCGTAGCTTTTCGCTTCCGACTCCCTCTAGCTCCATTATCATCGCCCGACGGAGGTCCGGAGAAGCTTGAATTTTTGGTCCTTACCATCTAAAAATTATTCACAAAATTAGTACAATCTCCAAAAACAAACACTAGGTATCAGAAAAGTATGATCACAGTGCATAAACTCAATACTAACACTCCCCCATGCTTATTTGATACTAGAGATTGATAATGAAATAAATCTAACCTAAAACCACACCAAAAACAGAGCATAGCACCACAACACAATCACCATCCAAATCAAAACCTAAATTTCTCAAATTTATAATCACATTACTCTCACAATATACCCAACATCATAATTCACTCAATTCTGGGATAAAAAGGATAAAAAATCAACAACCCAAATCATGCCCTAACCAAGAATTCAATCCAAGAATCAAACCCTAATAAAGAAATTCGAATCTAAGACATAGTACACGGTATAAATTCAACAAATTACTCAAGAAACTCAAGAATTCAATCAAAATTATATCACAATCAAAGTATATAATCCAAAGAATAAGAGAAAGAGTTGAGAAATTCATACCTTGAATTTGTAGTGAGAAGAGGAATGGGACTTAAAAGTGTGAGAGTGCAAGAGTGTAAGTGAGAGGAAGAGGTGAGGAGAAGATGTGGTGGTGGTGGTGGTGTGCGTGCGCCGGCGACGAGGACGACGAGGAGGAGAGACGTGGGTTGAGAGGGGAGCTGGGAGCGTTTTTGTTGGGGGTTGTCGAGGGCTAGGGAAAAAAGTGGGAGGAGAGTTTTCAACTTGAAAAGAAAAGGGGTGGCCGATTAAAAACAAAAGGCGGGCAAAATCTGGGCAAAACGAACAAAGCGCTGCCAGCGTTTTTAAAGTGCTGGAAGCTTTTTGCAAAAAACACTTACCTGAATTCTCTGGAAGAGGCGCTGCCAGGGTTTTGAAAACGCTGGCAGCGTTTTGCTACCTGATGAAGATAATTTGGTTTTTTGGCCGATTTTGCTTTGTTTTCTCCCTTTTATTTATTTGCTCCTTATTTTCCCCACAATTTGACATACCAAAATTCCCAACAAACATCTACCAACTTAAAATTTATTAGGTTACGTATAATAATTTCAATTATAACCAAAAGTTTGCTTGAATTTCTTCTTTTTCCTATACACACTAAAAAGAAAAATTAGTAAACAATTAAAATAAAACCACTAAGGAATAAAAACTAAAAGAAATAATTGAATTAAAAGAAAAAGGTGGGGAGGGATAGATATTAGATATTGATGTACCTCCCACGGGTGCTTTGTTTAACATCGTTAGCTCGACGTTATGGATCCCCTACTCGTCGGGGTCCTTGATCCGCTTTGAAACCGGATCTCCATCATCATGAATTATTTTGAAACTTGCTTTTGAATTAACTTGCCTTCTCTTACTTCATACTCTATCATCGACTTTCCTAGCTCAATGACCATCGTTCCTTTCGTCGTATCCATTTTGCAATTAACAGCTGAAAGGAAGGATCTCCCTAGAATAATCTCCGGTTCTGGATCTTCGCCTGTATCTAGTCCCATGAAATCAACAGGAACAACATGCTCTCCTATCTGGAGGGGAGTGTCATATAAGATCCCTAGAAGTTTTCTAAGGGTCTTGTCGGCTAGTCGAAGAATCATATCGGTAGCCCTTAACTCTCTATGGTCATACTTCCTTAGGTAAGACTTAGGCAAAACATTTACTCCGGATCCTGTATCACATAAGGCATACTTGATGGGTTTACCATCCAACTGGACTGGGATCCTAAAGTTGCTTAGGTCTTCCTCCTTAGGCATAATCGAGGGTGTTATGGTTCCCTCCAAAAGGTCCGGTTTAGAGTCGATTTTGACTACCCCATGTAAATTTTTTTCTCCTAAAGCTGCACACCTAAGGTTCACTTCCCCGCAAGTTATAGCGTTACACTGAGCACCCAGATTAGGGACAGGCTGAGGTGGTAAGCTAGTAGAGGGAGTTGCTGCATTAGCAATATGATTTTCTAAAATTTTATTATGGGTTGCTAATGCTTCTACCTTTTGCATTAAGTGTTTTATAACACCTTCCTGTTTCTGTTGTCCGGCTATGAGGCTTTCCATCATAGTTTCTAAATTAGCCTTTCGAGGAGGGCCTTGTTGAGGTGGTCTTTGAGGTGGGGCAACATACTTTTGCTGTCCTTGTCCTTGAAGAGGACCAGTTCGGTTGTCATTTCTATAAGAAAAGTTCGGGTGGTTCTTAAGTCCAGGATGATAGGTGTTAGAATTCATGTCATAGTTTTGTCTTTGGTTACCAACATAGTTGGCTTGCTCGACTTGTTCATTACGAACTCCACCTGAAGGGCAAGTAAAAGTTTCATGTTCGGTCGACTGACAGACATTGCATTTCGGAGGGTTAGGTGGCAAACTCAATCGATCCATTTTTTGCGTTAAAGAATCAAGTTTAGATGACAATAAAGAAATTGCATCAACATTAAGCTTACCTCCCGCCTTATGGCGGGATTTAGACCATTGATATAAGTTGTTCACTAGATGCTCGATTAGACTTGTGATTTGAGGTACAGTCTTGTCCATGAGATCGCCTCCGGATGTAGAGAGGATTCTTCCTCTTGTCGACTCATTCGCTTCATTAAAGAAGGATTGGACAGGAACCCATGGTTCAAATCCATGCTGAGGGCATTGTCGAAGAATGTCCTTGAATCTTTCCCAAGCATCATACAGTTACTCATCCGACTCTTGCGTGAATGTAGAAATCTGATTCCTTAGGCTGGTGAGCTTGCTTAGAGGAAAGTACTTCGTCAAAAAAGTGCTAGTGAGTTCATCGAACGTTGTGATCGAATTCGGTGGAAGTGAATCGAGCCACTCCTACGCCTTGCCTTCCAACGAGAACGGGAAGAGATGCAGTTTGATGGCGTCCTCCGACACGCTGTTGGCCTTGTAAGTGTCAAAAGCTTGACGGAAAAGTCGCAGATGTCGGTTTGGATCTTCGTTTGCTAGTCCATGGAATGGTGCTTTTGACACCAGGTTGATCAAAGACTGATGTAGTTCAAAATCATTCGATTGGATGGTGGGAACACTGATAGCTGATTGTGGGTTGGTGACATTGGGGGTCAGATACTGCCTCAATGTCCTTGGTCGCTGTTCTCCCGTCTCTTCTTCCTTTTCCGATTCTTGCTATTCTTCGTCTATTTCTTGATTTTCTTGTTGTTCTTTCTCCAGTTTAGCTCTTTTCCTCCTCTCTCGAAGTGTTCTTTCGATCTCGGGATCGTACTCGAAGGAGGATTCTTTTTGCATAAACCTGAAAAAGACAAAAACAAGTACACCAAGAGTAATAAAAAGAAAATAAAGAAAAATAATGAAAAATAAATAACCTAGTCACCCAGAGCGCGTTCGTCCAATGGCGGTTGGGGGGACAAATCCCCGGCAACGGTGCCAAAAACTTGACAGACCTTAAAGTATAAGGTTTCTATGTACCGTAAGTGTACGGGTCTGTGTAGTAATAAATATCGTTCTCTCTCTGGGATTTGCGTTCAACCATGCACTGAACTAGTTCACTACAAAGAATGCTAGGTCGATCAAAGAGTTGTGGTAAAATTTTCTAAATTAAACTTAGAAAGCAGGAATTTTTAGCGTTTTAACCAATTAATTAAAGGCGTTCATGGGAGTCCACTCTAGTCAATTAGTCAAATTACCAACAATCCCGGCTTAGGTAACAAGATAATTAGGGGTCTGTAATCTTTCTGGCCTTATCACATCGATCTTTCGATCTGAAGTGAGCTACAGTGATTAAACTATACATTATTTCTAACTATTTAATCCAATCAAAGATAAAGAACTGATTACAAATTGACCCTAGGCAATAATCATTATTTCTAAATATTTTCTAAACCTATTCAATCTACACTTTTCCAATTCAAGACTCAAACTTTCGTTATGTCGTCAAGAATCTAAAACCAAGTGAAAGGCGGTTAGCCAGATTTTACCATGACATACAATATACGCATATTAAACGAATAAAAGGATAACCTAACACCGAGACTGTATTCAAATTCAACCAAAAGACATCGAGTTTATCCCCCAAACAAAGGAAATTTAGCTACTCATATTACTGAAAGTAAACATCGCAAACACTAAATAATAACAAGAAAACATGAAAGTAAAATAGGATTAACCGTGTTTGAATTTCCGGAATCAATCTCTTCATGTCACCCGAATCGATCACTTTCGTGTTCTTTGATCACTAACAACAATCTAAACTAATAACAATATTTGTGAAATTAACTGGAAAGAAACTATCTAAAATCTACCCTAAAAAGCTCTCTAAACTTTCTTCTAAAAGTTACGCTAAACTGATAAAAATTCGACTCCTCAAACGGCAGACATCAAGGCCTTTATATAGTACTGGATTAGGGCACAAAACGCTGGCAGCGTTTCCAAAAACGTTGGGCGCATTTAGTGCAAAGTTGGAATTCTCCGTGTCTTGGCGCTGGCAGTGCCAAAAAAACAACGGTAGCGTTTTTTTCTTCTTCGGCTTCTGAAGTCTCTGGACGAGGCGCCGGCAGCGTTTTAGAAACACTGGTCGCGCCTTGTTGCTCCATTCCAGCTGGGCTGGGCCATGGCTTATTTGGGTCGTTTCTTCTTTCTTTTCTTCTTCTTCTTCAACTTTTTTTTATTTTCTTTGATTTTTCCCGTTTTCCTTCAACTTTTCATCCTTTTTATATATTTCCAGTGTTTCCTGCAAAACACACCAATCTCACAATCAAGTGTATAAATCACAGAAATTGATATAAAAATACGAGATTTCGGATATAAAAAGCATGAAATTGACATGTTTTGAGCCCTAAAAACTCTATATAAAAACGACTTATCAAATCCCCCCATGCTTAGCTCTTACGTGTCCCCAAGCATGTAAGAATTGAAAACAAGAGGATTAGGGCTAAAACAGGGAAACAGAACTTGAGAAGGAAATGAAGCAGAAAGAGTTTTCAATAGGGTTACAAGAGCAAAATTTTAACACCCCCTCAGGCTAACCATTCGAGCACATCAATTCAACAAGCAAGCACAAAGATCAATCTGGACAAGATCAAAACTCAGTTCAAAAGAGACAGGAAGAAATTTTCGAAACCAAAAAGGAGAGAACAAGCACTTTAGAAGCACCAATCCGCCAACAGTCTCAAGAATAATGCAAATATGCACGGTTAGTTATGGACATAAGTCAGTCAAAAAGAGCAAACCTCACATAGGAAAGAACAAGAATACTCAATCACTCAAATTTGAAATGTATGTGGGTTTTTTCTCATACCCAGACCAATAGAAACAAACTACCATAAGCTTGGTAAGAACCTCGCTCTCCACTACTGGTACACAATGCACAAGTGGCAATCAAAAGGACTTTTCCGGGATGTAACGTGGTTAGGTTAGGGATAAGGAGTGGTAAAATTTGGGAATGAGGAGCTAAGAGCCATGCTTGGTTTGATTTTCAATGAATAGATCACTCTCAACTCTCCTTCTTGCAAAGTGTATGCAAGGAATTTCACCTTTTACCCTCATCAACATCAAAATCTCAACTGAATACAACCAGGTCAAAGCTTTCAGAACTTCAAATCGAATTTCTCTCATCATCCTTTTCTTTTGGAACTCTTTTTCTTTTTTTTTAATTTTATTTTATACCTCTTTTTGTTTTGGTGGGTGATTGCAGAGAAGAAAATCATGGAATTATAACACTACAACAGAACAGGCATTTGGGCGACCGTTAATATCAGTCTCTAGGTATCGGTCACCCGTGTCGACCTGATCGACCGATACATATCGGTCGCCTGAGTCGATTGCCTTAGACGTTTCATGTTGTAGTGTAACTTCGGCCTCAATATAATGTACGAACAACATAACCAAACACTGATTATTCGAAAGGTGGGACTTTCAGTTTCTCCCAGCTTGAGTCAATAAGCACAAACTTTCCCAAACTTCATATTTTGTTCAAAAAAACACCAAACCAACTGTTCCTTCCAAAAAACAACAAACTCTCACTCAACCAAGCAAGGCAAAGGGATAAGGAATATTATCGGCCAAGGCTTGTATTGTCAGGGTTCAATCATGAAAGAAGGATAAACAAAGGCTAGACGGGGAAAAAAGAACGGTAAATATAATGTAAGGAAGGCTATTTGGCTATGTAGTTTAACAAAATAAAAAAAAACGAATGCCTTAATCACTTTGTCATAGCGTGCAATGCAAATATGTAGTCTTGAGTAAGATGCAAAACAAATTCTAGAGATGCAATTAATGGTGGAGTCACTCAGAGAATTATGGAATTGATAAAAGTGATCAATTCGTAACTTTTCTCAAAATCAGAAGATTTGAAAGAAAAGGTTTCAAAAACTTTTGAGATCTCAACCAGACTTTTCTAAGCGAAGCAAGCTAAACTGAAAGTAAGAAGGGTTTACAAATCATCACCGAAGGTGTTTCCGATTTTAATCCAAGTCCTATCCTATATTTTTTAAGGTTTTTGTCTTTTCTAATTTTTTTGGTCCTTTTCTAATTTTCTGACTTTTTTGGATTTTTTAGTAAAGTGAATGCAAAAGAAAGAAAAAAAACAAACTAAGAAAAGAAATAAAACAAAAATCTATATGTTACTAACTAATGCATTCTAGGTGGATGCAATTTTAAAAACTAGAAGAAAAACTTAAGAAAGCTTGAAAGAAAAACGAAGAACAACTAAGGAAAAACACACAACTAAAAGCTCAAATAAAGAAAACAAACAAGCTAAAAACTAGAAAGCATACTAAACTAAGAACAAGCAAATAAAAGAAATACACAACGACCAGCCCAAGTATTTTGCTCCCTATCACAAGATCACGTCCAAGAGAAGTAAAGGAGACAAGAATCACGAGCAAGGAACGTCCGTAGTAGTATAGTAATATTCGTGTTTTCATTATTAGATGAAATTGTTATAGTAGTTACATTTTCCTTATTAGTAGTAAAGTTGGTTGTAAGGCAAAACGCCAAGTAGTGTGTGTGTTTGTGTGTGTGTGAGACGTCTAATAGGAGTAGTAGAGACGTCTACTAGGTGATGGTTAGGCGTCAATTAGGAGATAGAATCCTAGTCTTGGGTGGCTAATTATGTAACTAATCCAATTAGGATTAGGAAAGCCAAATCCTAGAAGGATTCATAAAATTGTAACTAATCCAATTAGGATCAGGAAAGCCAAATCCTAGAAGCATATGGCTACTTAGGCGCCAAGCTATTTAGTCCTAGTAGGATTAGGACTTAGTCTATTATAAATAGGGAGGTGTGTCATTCGTCCAAGACACACAACTTTGAATCATGAATACAAATCGAGTTTTACTCATCCTTGAGAGTCTTTCTCTTGTCTTTTCTACTATTGTATCTTGAATTGGCTATTCAAGTGGTGAGGTAGAGCTTGTTCCTACACCTAGAAGGTATTTCTGTAACTAGGTAGAAGAACAAGAAGCCCTAGGGATTCAACTTGTGGTGTCTCTGTATTAAGTTCGATTCCCTTGAACTATCCAAATTATCTATCTTGATAAAAATATCTCTACAAAACCCTAAACATAACGTCACTTCTTCCCTAGTCCCAGGGTTGGTTGCACGTCATATTGATGTGTAATTGATCAAACTCTAGCTTTGCATCAGTTATACATCATCATTCCTTCTTGACAATTTGATTTGTACCAGATATATACACTTCCATACATTGTGTCCTTGATCTTCTTCCTTTTGCATAACAACGGTTAGGGTTGATTCTTTCCCAAATTTGGATGCATCCAATTATAATCAGAGTTTTGGATTCTTTCTAGATTTGGATGTCGACATTTTTAGGGGGTCTCTCCAAGTTCTCTTTCTCCAAATATTCTGCATACAGGAAAGAGAGTTTTGTAATATCAATTACATATCAAAGCTTAAAAGAATTAAGGGCGAGATACTTCCCTGAGTGAGTTTGGTATTTTGCCGCTCTCAATCAAAAATCCACAAACGAATGTCCTCCATAGGGAATGCGGTGAGGTCCTCATGAAGTGTGTTGTGGAGGACGTTGGTTCTACTTGGAATCTGGATAAAATGGATCATAAGATACTTCCCTTTCTGGCTTTTGTAATTTTTTCTTCCATATCAAAACTCTGTGTGAGGTCCTTGGTGAGTGTAGAAGTAATTATGTACTTGACCCTAGTCCTAACAGCTTGTACGCTAAAATTTTGTATTTCCCTCACAATTTATAAGTGTGGAGCTATAAGACCATGAATGGCCAATAAGTAGCTATATTAGCTTGGGCTTAGCAAGGGTGCCTAGTAAGTAGCTATTACTAAGAGGTCGGTTGATAGTTTCAAATAATTTTGAAGTATAACAATGTGGAAAATAGCATTTAAATTATTTATATCTTATGGTTCTATAATTGTTTATAAAAAAAATCTAGTAATTATATATATATATATATATATATATATATATATATATATATATATATATATATATATCAGATATTAGTATATAGTGTATGTCTCCGTTGCAGTCCAAACCTAACATTGAGAGAAAGGAATCGGCGGCGGTGTTTGTCCAAGTAACAGTGAGTCTAATGAGTTTGATCCTCTCCCCTCGACTCCTATTCGTGCTTTCTTTGTCTCTACCAGGTTTGGCTTCTAAAAATCTTTGCGGATTTCGCAATGTTAAGTTCATCATTTTGTTGGGGAACCAAGTGGAATTAGAATTTGAGAAAGGCTTTACAACACATTGTAATTAAATTGTTGATGTGTTCGTGTAAGGGTTTTAGTTGGCTGTTTGATGTTTGGTTTTAGTAAATAGTGTGGATTTGAATGAATTGCAAGAATAGAACAAGCTATTTATGTGCAACCTTCATCAAAGTTGACTAATTATGCAGTCTTCGTGTTTGGAGGTCTTAAGAAGCCAAAACCAAATGTGACTCACGGTCACGCCTTGTTTGCTATATATATATGTATGCTACGTGTATGTGTGTGTGTGTCTATATATATATATATAACCGAGGTTATATTTAAAAGATTAAAGGAAAAAAAACAACAATAAAAAATAAAAAGATGTGTGCATATGAAAAAAAGGAAAACAAAGAAGAGTCATCAATGCAGACATAGACATCAATGTATACACATTAATATTGCATGGTTTTTATATAAAAAAAAAAAAAAACTAAATAAGCAATTATAGGTTTTCGAAAATGCTCTCATTGTAACCCACATATTTCACCCTTTGTACCCAGATATATATATATATATATATATATATATATATATGTATGTATATATATATATATATATATGTATGTATATATATATACATATATATGTATATATATATATACATATATATGTATATATATATACATATATATGTATATATATTATTCTGGAAAGCTTTTGACAGAGGTGAATTCTACTCTCCTAACTCTAATCCCTAAGATTAATACTCTGGAAGTGGCTGGTGATTACCCAGATATATATATATATATATATATATATATATATATATATATATAATTCAAGGTTTTGCCTTAGCTGCGATGGTGGTGATTCTGCAGACCAAACAACAGTCGGCCCCCCGGAATTCAATGCCGGCGGCCAAATCAACTAAACATAGAAGCAGTCAGTGAAAGGAAACAGTGCAACAGGGATTATTGGATGATCAAAATGAAGTAATTCAAGTTGTATCGGGAGAAAAAACTGCAGATGAACTCATCAAGGATACTTTCGATATTACAATAAAGAGGAGTTCTTTTGCTTCTCTTTTCAGTGAGGATGATGGGTTACAATTGCAGTATGTTGCACCAAAGGTAATAGATGGAGTAGCTTGTGCAAAGATTGATAAAGAGGACATTGTAGAATCCATTCAATATTGCAAAAATGTTGTCATTTGCAGCGTTCTAGGAGCCAATCCTCCTATTGACGTCATGAATGGGTTCCTACGTAGAATATGGAGGCAACTCAATATTGTGCAAATTTCGGACGTCAAGAGAGGTGTCTATATAGTCAAATTTGATTCAGAGGAGGATAAAGTGCGAGCCATGGCTCAAGGATTCCACTTCTTCGACAACAAGCCGCTTATTGTCCGAGAATGGAATGAAAGTCTTGAAAGTCTTGACATGAACATAGATGCCATCACATCTCTTCCAATTTGGGTCACTATGCAAGATCTTCCATTCAAGTTTTGGAGCAGTGAAGGTCTAAGCAAAATTGCGGGCATCTTGGAGGTTCCTATCAAGACTGACCGGCAAACAAAGGACAAGATCAAATTGGGATATGCTCGTATACTCATAGGTATGAAGATGGATGGGGCCTTTGCAGATTATATTGATTACTTAGACCATAATGATAGGCTGATCAGGAAAAGCATTCAATATGATTGAAGCCTATCAAATGTGGACATTGCCACATGTTTGGCCATGAGGAGAAAGTTTGTAAGAAAAAAAATCTAATGCAACTACTGTCACAAATCTGGCCATGATGAAACAGTTTGCAAAAAGAAGAAAGAAATGGCCAAGAAACAGGAGCAAAAAGGGAAGGAAATCAACAATCGTGCGGAAGGAGATGGTTTCATCAGACCAAAATCCTCTCACACTTGGAGGAGGAAAACTCACAGTGATACTGTGGTAACAAACAACCGATATGCAGCACTACAAGATGAAGATGTCACAGTTGAAGTTATTCAGCAAGAAGATGGCAATGTCCAAGCTCTAGAACAAAATCATGATGAAGAGTATTCTCAGCTGGAACATCAGAGGGCTTAACAGCCCGGAGAAGCAAGAAGATCTTAGAATCTTCTTGCAACAACAGGGGGCGGGTATGGTTGGTCTATATGAATCCAAGGTCCCCCATGATAACTTAGAGAAAATTCATCATAAAATTTTTGGGAATTGGAAGCTTGCAACTAATGC
Organism: Portulaca oleracea; assembly: GCA_029582165.1. Classification (NCBI taxonomy): domain Eukaryota; kingdom Viridiplantae; phylum Streptophyta; class Magnoliopsida; order Caryophyllales; family Portulacaceae; genus Portulaca; species Portulaca oleracea. Next base: position 2,902,425 of record CM055878.1, on the reverse strand, counting down.
TCAACATTGTCACAATGCAAGGAATTGGGTTGCTTGGAATCCTTGCTGCTACGAAGCTGAAGTTTTGAGAAGCTCTGACCAATTCATTCATATGAAAGTCACAATCATCTTGAACAACTCTACCTTTCACATTGCTTGGGTATATGGTCATAACGATCTCAATGATAGACAACCTCTATGGGAAACAATTGGGGACTTTGCGCTGACTATGGATGGCCCCTAGGCAGTCATAGGGGACTTCAATGCTATTATGATGGAGTATGATAGAATAGGAGGAGCGGCAGTAGAATCTTTCATGACTCAACCAATGTATCGGTGAGCTTTGAACTGTGGTCTTCATGAGCCAAGCTACATAGGAACATATTACACTTGGACAAATGGACATGTCAGGTCTAGAATTGATAGATTGCTTGTGAACTCACATTGGTATCTCATTGCTGACTAGATGCAAGTATGTTATAAATCTGCTGGCCTATCTTATCATTCTGTTGTTGTCACAACCTTCCCTGGCATGCAGAGACATCACATTCCTTTCAGGTTCCGTGATATGTGGACAAAAAATAAAGATTTCCATACTCTGATTAAAGAAGCTAAGGATGAGACTTTGAAAGGGCACAAGATGTTTTAACTGAACAGCTCTTTGCATACTCTGCGTCCAAAGCTTCAAGGACTTCATAAAAGTCAATTCTAAGACATTCAACATCGCAAGGGAGAATCTGGTTCAAATTCGGGAGAGACTCAACTGTGAGCCTCTGAACGACATTTTGTAACAAGAGGAGAAGGAATATAGGAGAAAATATTATGATATTTTACACTCCTCTTTACTTCTAAAGAAACAGCAAAGTAAAATGGCTTTGGATTATATGGGTGATAAAACCTCTAAACTCTTCTTTGCAAAAATGAGACACAAGTGAGCCCTGCTTTACGTTCGAGAAATTGAAAACAATGAAGACATTTTGGTTACTGGTTTACATGAGGTCAATGAACAGCTTAGCAATTTCTATCAGAACCTCTTGTGTACCAATGACAAGGCTCGCGATTCTGTGAATTTAGAAGTCTTCCAAGAAGGAGCCCACCTCACTCCTCTGCACCAGATTAACCTCAGCAGACCGGTAACGAGAAAGGAAATTATGGATGCTCTGTTCTCCATTCCTAACGATAAAACCCCGGGGTCGGATGGATACTCCAGTGGCTTTTACAAAGCCTGCTGGAATGAGATAGAAGAACTGGTCTGTGATGCAGCACAAGAGTTTTTCTTTACTGGGAAACTCCTGAAGAAGTTTAATGCAACGAACCTCGTTTTGATTCCGAAGGTTCCCAATTCCACTAGAGTCACTGATTTCCATCCCATAGCATGCTGCAATACGTTCTATAAGGCTCTAACAAAAATCCTTGCGGCAAGGTTGAAAGAAGTTCTTCCTGAGATTATTAATCCTAGCCAAGGTGCTTTTGTGCCTGGACGACAACTTCTCCACAATGTATTGCTTTGTCAAGAGGTTGCTAGGGGGTACAACAGAGCCAATATTACTCCTCGACGCTTGCTAAAGATCAATCTCCAGGAAGCCTTTGATTCTATTCATTGGAGCTTCATTGAGGAGGCCCTACATGCGTTTCATTTCCCGGACTGGCTAGTGAAATGCATAATGAGCTGCGTAACAACTCCCACTTATTTGATTTGATCTAATGGGATCTCCTCCCCTGCATTCCAAGGAAATAGGGGTCTTCGTCAGGGTGACCCTATGTCACCGCTTTTATTTGTGCTTACAATGGAATACCTTTCTCGCTCCATTCAATACTTCGTTAGAAAGCAACCACAGTTCAAATTCCAACCTAACTGCAAGAGATTACAGCTTACGCATCTTATGTTTGCTGACGACCTTATCCTTTTCTCAGCAGCAAACAAAACTTCCATATCTACCCTCATGCAGGCGTTTGATTATTTCTCCAGAGTCACAGGTTTGGTTGCAAACAAAAACAAATCTGAGGTTGTCTTGGCCGGAGTCACGAGGGGTAATGCTGACAGCCTTATCATGGAGACGGGGTTCAGGGAAGGTACACTGCCTTTTGAATACCTTGGTCTCCCTATCTCTTCCTGGAAGCTCTCACGGAACGATGCTGACATTTTGGTAGACAAAATCCTTGCTAGGATTAAAACTTGGGAAAGCCGGCACATCTCCTATGCAGGCAGAGTAATGCTAATGAATTCTGTCTTAAAGGGGATTTATAGCTTTTGGGCAAGAGTTTTGATCATCCCGAATTATGCCATTGAGAAGATTACTCAATATTATCGTAATTTTCTCTAGGGATCCTCTCAAAACTACAGGAAAACCCCTTTGGTGGCATGAGGTGTGGCCTACACCCCGAAAAATTTTGGAGGGCTGGGTTTGTGGGATTTAACAAGCTGGAATAATGCCAACATTGCCCAGCTTGTCTGGGCGATTCAACAGAAAGAAGATGTGCTGTGGATCCAATGGATTCACACAAAATACATTCGCGGCAGCTCTTGGTGGGAATACACGCCTCCATATGATGTTTGCACATACTTCAAGCATCTTTGCCACGTCAAGGACTACTTCAAATGGAGTTGTACCCCGGGAATATGGTGGAAATGGGGGATGAATGCTGATGGAGTCTACAGAGTTTCTGATGGGTATTTGTGGAATCTAGGTCGGAAAGATAAGGTCGCCTGGGCCTCGATGATTTGGAACCCCCTAACAATTCTGAGGCATTCCTTTATTACTTGGGTTCTTCTTCATGGGAAGCTCCCAGTTCGAACCAGAATGTAGCGTTGGAAACCAGGGATTGATACTAGATGTCCTATTTGCGGGGATTATGAAGAAACGATGAATCACCTGTTTATAGAGTGTGCTTTTGGGAAGGAGGTAAGGAAAGGCATAGGGCCTTGGCAGCATCTGCCGACGATCCAAGATTGGCGCCAGTATGTGGGGGACCATGCCCGGAACAACAAAGAATCCCAATTGAACTGTGCCCTCCTAATAGCCTATGTATACCATGTATGGATGGAGAGGAATACTCGCGTTCATAAAGGAAAGGAGACAAACCCGGCATATATATAGATATATATATATACATACATACATATATAGATATATATACATACAATTTAGGGTATACTCTCGATTATGTCCCACTACAATATAATTTTATTTTTTTTTGGACCACCATAATACAAATTTAAAGTAGGGATTATTGCCACCTAATTTGCAAAAGTAGGGATTATTATAATCCAATTTCCCTATATATATATATATGTATATTTATATATATTCCCAGCTATGGCCTTACACAAAAGTTGAAAAAATTGAAAGTTCCTTTAAGAAGTCTGGTGAAATTGAAGGATGGTGGAATATGGACAAGTTCAAAGTGCTTACCAAAATCTGTGTCGAATACAAGAGCTACTGCATAGGGATCCTTTTAATGATGAATTACTTTTGCAAGAAGTTGAAGCAAAAAAGCAGTACACTTATTGGCTAGATGCCACTTTTAGCCTGTTGAGACAAAAATCAAAGATTTCTTGGATACAAAAAGGGGATACAAATTCAACATTCTATTATTCTGTAATCAAACAGAAGAGATACCAACGCAAAATCATGAACCTAAAGGACTCTTCTGGTGGAATTTTACTATCTGATGATGACATTAGTAGCACTTAGCTGTGCATTTTGAGTGTTTTTTTTGCAGCAAAGGATACTAGTTCTGGGCCTCTTTGGAACATTTTACAGGCTGGTAAGATGGTTACTGAGCATCATAGGGATTCATTGAATCTAATTTTCTCTGATATGGAGATTAAGGAAGCTTTTTTCAGTATTGATGATAACAAAAGTCCTGGTCCGGGTGGTTTTAATGGTAAGTTCTTCAAGGCGGCGTGGCCAATTATTGGGAAGGAAGTGATTCATACTATTAGACACTTTTTTCTTACTGGATCTTTTATGGGGTAAATAAATGCCACTCTTCTGGTTATGATTCCAAAAGTTCAAAATCCAAGATGTACAAGTGATTTGCGCCCTATAGCTTGTTGCTCTGTTTTGTATAAAGCTATTACCAAGCTCTTGTGTCAAAGATTGAAATCTGTGTTAAAGGATATCATTTCTCCAAATCAAAGCGCTTTTATTGAAGGGAGATCTATTATGGACAATATCCTTATTGCAGAAGATTTGGTGCATTTATACAATCGGAAACATATTTCACCAAGGTGCATGATGAAGATAGATATTCGTAAAGCTTATGACACAGTGATTTGGGAGTTTCTAAAACTTCTGATGTTGGGACTTGGTTTTCCTCGAGACTTTATTGATCGCATTATGTATTGTGTCTCAACGGCTAAGTTCACAGTTTCATACGGAGGGAAAAGATTTGGCTATTTTCCAAGTGGTAGGGGTCTTCGCCAAGGTGATCCTATCTCTCCTTTGCTATTACTTTTGAAATCCAAAACCACAAAAATTTTAAGTTTCACTCATTATGTCGCGAACTGGAACTAGCTCACTTATCATTTGCGGATGATCTCCTCCTTTTTTGCCATGCTGATGAAGGGAGTGTTCAATGCCTACTTCGAGCTTTGTGCGTATTAGGGGTTGGGCTGTCAATAAGCTAACCTATGCTGGAAGGGTGGAACTAATCAATGGAATTTTGATGTCTATTCATTCCTACTGGGCACAAATATTTGTTATCACAAAATATGTGCTGGATAAGATAGTGAAGATTTGTAGGAATTTTCTATGAGGAAATGCACACAGTCCTCCAGTTTCATGGAGTAAGTGCTGTGAGTTTAAGCGCAACGGAGGGCTTGGTATTCGTGACATCTATAAATGGAATCATGCGGCTATTGGAAAGCATATTTGGAATATAGTTAAGGGTAAAGACTCACTCTGGATCAGATGGATTCATCATGTCTATTTGAGGAACTCCTCTATATGGGACTGCAAACCCACTCAGAATAGTGCTTGGTACTGGCGCCACATGTTGAAGTCTAGAGACTTTATTGTTTCTCATGGCTCTTCTAACAATCCTTACTCAATTGCTAGGACATACTATCTCTTGATTAGATCTGTTGAGGAGCCTATCTGGACAAGACTTATTTGGAACAAATGGAGGGTGCCAAAATTTTCCTTTGTCTCATGGTTGGCTGTGCAGAATAGATTGGTAACTTCAGACAGGATGCAGAGATTTGGGTACTCTCTAGCTTCTAGATGTTGGCTATGTGAAGCTGATGTTGAGAACCACGCTCATTTGTTCTTCTGTTGTCCTTTTAGCTTGGGTGTTCTGGATTTGGTAGCTAAAGATTTCAAGATTGACATTAAAGGTGGACATGATTGGTTAGCAGGTGTGATAAATGGAGGTATGTTGTCAAAATCCCAGAGGCAGAAGCATTTCCTTTTATATACAAGTCTTATATATCACATATGGCAAGAAAGGAATAATCGTTCTCATGATTTAGGAGGTAAAACGGTGGAGATTTTAGCTAAGATAGTTATTAGGGACTGTACTGCTAAAATGCAGGGGGTTTTTGTGTTCTAATTTTGTGGGATGTTGAGGGTTCTTTTGTATGTCTCTGGGTGTGCTTGGAGTATGTTGTACTTTGTTTCAGTTTGAATGGGAATGACTCTCTCCATTTTAGCCAAAAAATATATATATATATATATATATATATATATATATATATATATATATATATATATAGGGAAATTGGATTCTAATAATCCCTACTTTTGCAAATTGGATGGCAATAATCCCTACTTTAAATTTGTATTCTGGTGGTCCAAAAAAAATTAAAATTGTATTGTAGTGGGACATAATCCAGAGTATACCCTGAATATCATAGATTTTGTGTTGCATTTGATTCAAAACTTTGTATAACACTACGATTTTTAATGAATTTACAACACTTCTCCCAATTTTTTGAATTTGTTTCCTATTTTTTATGATTTTTTCAATTTTATTCTTTTTAAAAAAATCATAATAATTGCTCGGAATCTCAAAAAAATAATTTAAAAAATGTTTTAGCAACTACACTTTATTACCTATCTGGGGCAGGAACGAAAAAAACAAAAACAATATGGGGTAGGCATGAAAAAAATAAAAAGAATGTGGTGATGGATTTGGTACCACTAAAATACAATTTTATTTTTTTTGGACCACCAGAATACAAATTGAAAGTAGGGATTATTGCCATCCAATTTACAAAAGTAGGGATTATTAGAATCCAATTTCCATATATATATATATATATATATATATATATATATATATATATATATATATATATATATATATTAATTTCTCTGCTCTGCCCTAATTGTGACCCATGGTGTCGACAAGGCAGGTGACACAATACTCGGTCGGCGGGAGCTCTACGTCGGCGGCGAAAACAAGCAAAAATAAAAATAAGCAATAAACTGACACCGAACAAAGGCATGTTCATTCTGCACAAGAAAAATAATCTGTCATTTAGACTGCAACAGGGAACACGTTCCCAGATGAACTCATTTAGGCAACTATTGCTAAATGAACCAAAGTCGAGTTCTTTTGCCTCTCTATTCAATATGGATGAAGGCACGCAATTGAAATATGTTGAACCAATGCAAGTAGATGGGGTGATCTGCGCAAAACTTGAAAAGAAGGACGTCATGGAGTTAATTGAGTATTTGCAAAATTCTATTATTTGTTATGTACTCGGTGCAAACCCCCCTCTTGCGGTAATGAATGGCTATGTTCGTAGAATCTGGAGACAGTTAAGTATTTTGCAAATTTCAGAAGTCAAGAAGGGAGTGTTCATTGTTCGTTTCAATACAATGGAGGACAAAGACAAGGGCATCAATCAGCAGTTCCACTTCTTTGACATAAACCCCTTATTGTAAGTGAATGGAATGAAAATCTTGACATGAGCATTGACTTTATTGCTACCATTCCAATATGGGTAGCCATGCATGATCTACCCTTTAAATTCTGGAGTAGTGATGGACTAAGTAAAATTGCAAGCGTGCTGGGAGTCCCTATCAAGACAGATAGACAAACCAAAGAAAGGATCAAACTTGGCTATGCTAAAATTCTCATTGTTATGCCAATTGGTGAAGCATTCCCTGAGTATGTTCATTACATACATCACAATAACAACTTGGTGAGACATTGGCTGCAATATGCTTGGAAACTAATAAGATGTGCACACTGCAAAATGTTTGGTCATGAAGAAGCAATCTATAAAAAGAAGCTCAAATGCACTCACTGCCATATATGATGGGACATGAAGAAAATGTGTGTAAGAGGAAAAATGAATTGGACTGAAAAGGAGAACAACTGTAGCGCAAGGCAGGTAAACAGATAGATTTGGATGGGGTTTTTCAAACTCAAGTCATCCTTGATTTGGAAGGAAACAACACCAAAGAATGACACAACAACTTTCAATTGATCTGCTCCTCTCCAAGAGGAAGAGGGCATCATATATTCAAAACAGGTGATGGATGGCAATGCCCAATCAGATATGGACCAGGACCATGATGTAAAGCATACTCAACTGGAACATCAGAGGGCTTAGCAGCCCGGAAAAGCAAGAAGACCTAAGGGTCTTCTTGCAATAGCAGGGGGCGGATTTAGTTAGTCTGTATGACACAAAGGTCCCCCACAGAAATATAGACATGGTTCATCGTAAGGTTTCTGGACATTGGAAGTTTGAAACAAATATCCATCAATGTCAGAAAGTGCGTGATGAGGGCATATATTGACTTAGTTTTTGGAGCATTTTTATAGTGAAATTTGGGGTTTAATGTGCTTAATTGATCTTTTATGTCTTTATTTCACTATCTTAACTGAGTTCTGTGTGTTTTGTTCAATTTGTGCAGATTAATGATATGAACTCCAAATCTCACATTCATTTCTTGCTTCTTCATTGAATGTGCTTTCCGACGATATATTATAAGATCAATTGCAAGTTGAGATGAAGGAGTTATGAGTAAGATAATAAAAAGTGTGCGAAAACTGATATATGTACACTCTTTTGGTCACCATTTTTTCCACATAGATGTTATGATTTTGAGACTTATGCCAATGAAAAGTAAACTCCTATAGCTTTCTGAAAAGTCAAGAACCAAGTCAATCGGATGTCGGACGAAGGAGATATGGCCGAAACAAGATGACCCAGAAAGTTCCAGAGCCAACACGACCTGTATTTGTCTCCAGAAAGCTCAATTTCCCCAGAAACCATCAACACGACCCGTGTTGAGGTTGACACGGGTCGTGGCCACTCTGACACGGTCCGTATTTGTTTCAATACGGTCCTTGTTTAACCTTGTTTATTGCATTTTTTCGTTTCAAGTCCCATACTTGCTATATAATCAATGGATTCAGCTGTTTCATTCATCATCTACCTTCATCCATCTTCATCCACCACCATCATTCCTTCCGTACCATCCCCCTCCATCTCTATCATCATCCATCTCCCATAATCCCACAATAATCAAGAGTTTGAGAGCGAATTGAAGACTGAAGATTACTTAAGATCGATACGGTGTTGGAGGAGCAAAAGTCCACAATTGCAAAATTCTTTCAAGGGTTTTCTGCATATCTTTGGTTATTACTTCATTCTCTTTAGATTTATATGCTTTCTAAAGTAGAATTTATGCGTGCATGATTAGTGAGCAGTTTTATAAGTTTAGGGGATAAACCCATTTTAGTTGCTTTCATAGATTGAATTTTGTTGAATTGAACAAGTATGCTAATCTAGTTTGAATGCATTTTATTTATCCTTTAATTATGTTTGTCATTGTTTTTGATTGGCCATCAAGAATATGGAATTAGATTGTTGAGTGAAGTACCAAACAGATAAATTCGATAATCGGAACCCTTCGGAATAACCTAGTTATGAAATGAACTAGATATAGAGGATTTTGTAATTAGGAGTCATTGTTAATTCAATCTTTAACTTAGATTAAATTGAAATAACACGAAAGTAGGTGAATGATTTTACTAAGCAATTTGTTTCATTGCCAAAAACTCGCGACGAAAGACTTTATGCGATTATCAATCTTAAAATGTACCAAATTAGTGACATACATGTTCAATCCACTTGTTTGATTCATAGAGTGATAGGTTTTATCCCATGAATGTCTTTTTCCATTGATTAATCTCGATATTTATGTTAATAGTTGTTTGTTTGCCTTTAATAGTGAATAGAAGTAGATTAGTTTTGATCTAAAAATAGACTCGGTCGACTTTCCAATCAATTAGAGGGCTAGTTTGGTGTGTTGTTGAGAAAGTCCTTGTGAGAACGACCTTGATATATGCTACACCTACACCCGTGCACTTGCAGTCTATCAAGTTTTTGGCGCCAATGCCGGGAAAATTGTCCCTAGCAGCCATTGAACGAATACTCTAAGATTGATGAAGTTTTTATTGTTTTTCTAAAAGTAAAAAAAAATAAAAAAATGGCAATTCATGATTTTTCCCAATTTGAGTAGGAATTATTTTGGTGCTATTTTGAGCAATTACTTGCTTGTCCTGTTCCATGTGGTATTGTGCCTGGGAAATCAGATATTATTGATATTGTTGTTGAGGGGGAGAATATTGAGGATCGTACTCTTTTAGAGCATTTGGGTTTTTATTTTAAAACTGTTGATGAAGCTTGGACTTTGCTTGAATGGCTTGCACATGATATATTCGATTTTGAAATTATTCTTATTGTGCATCTGGGTACTCTTATCCTAATCTTTGTGCTTCTTATGCTAACTCCTTTATTCAACCGCATTGTTTGCCTCCATGTGGTTTATGTTGTTCTTTTTGACCATGATGATTCTACATGCCCTAGTTATGCTAGAGTTGAGTTTTTGATAAGGGAAGTACTAGAGCAACAAGCTAAGACACTTGACATGATGCGAGGGTTTGACCTATTGCATAATCCTGACCATAGTTCTAGTTCTTTCAATTTGAATGTTGGATTCTGTGATGATGGTGAGTTTACCGTCCCTTTAGATGCTAGTCTAGAGGAAATATTTGACCCGTCTGAGGCATCTTTGCCTATTGTTGTTCCATCTTACCCTAGTGTACCTAGAGACACTACTAATGGTGCCTCTACATTTCATGATGCATCCTTACCTTTTTCTTAGTTGACGGGGTTTAAAGTGAGTGAGTCCTATGGTTTTGATGCTAGGTATGATAATGATTTTTCTCATGGGTCGATTGATACTATTGATGAGGAGACTTGTGAGGGGGTTGTGGGTGGATTAGATCCTTCAAGCAAAGAATTTGATGGTGTTGATGATGTTATACTCCCTACTTCCTATGTCTTATTCCATGCTTCCACTCCTTGTTCACCACCTTCCCATTCCCCTAAGTGCCTTAAGGAACTCACTTTTGTTGAAGGGGCCATTCTTCATGCTTATGTGAGCTATGTGGTTAATTCTTGTGATATGCTTGAGGGGAACAACAATATTCTTGATTTGTCCATAGGTACATTAAGAGGGTGCCATTCCTCTCTTGATCCATATTATATTTACTTAGAGAACTTGCCTAGAAAACTCATGTGGACAATGTATTTTGATTCTTTTGATTTTTTTAAGGCCTTTAATCTATTTAAGATAGCGATACTTACATTTTCTACTATATGTCTTTTGTTGCTCTCTTATTTGCAAGCTTTTAAACCGCACGCTAAGAAGTTTGACAAGCTTCTAAGGGCGTTGATTGGGTCTGAAGAGAGAGAAAGAAAGAACGAAAGAATTCGAGAGGGCGGTTGGGGCGGTGGCTGCGGCGATATGGATGGTGACCAGCAGTGGTGCCGGCGCCGTGATGGGGGTAGGCGGACGTTGCATCAGAGAGAGAAGATGGGGGATGATGCTAGGGTTAGGGTTTAAGTACGGTTAGGGAAAGAAGAACATATATATTTATACTTACTAAAATAACTAATCAAAATCAATAATAAAAATTATTAATAATTTGCTGTCACTTTTTAATAAAAATAACGTAAAAATCTGATTTTCTAAAATGAAACTATCATAATAATATTAATAAAAATAATAACAATAATAATAAAAATCTCATAATTAAAAATAAAAAGTAGACACAAAATTCATCAATTAATTAAAAGAAAAACACATAAATATCATATAATATTAATCACATAAAATTACCAAAATACCATTACTCCCAAGCACATTCATGTAATGTATAAAATTACTATTTTACCCTTATTAGTTCCTCAACGATCTTACGAGCTCAAGTGTCAGCAGAAATAATCACAAATTAATGAATTCTCAATAATTAACGGAGTCAAACTTAAATTACTAACGTTATAACGGTCAATACCTTTGAATTTTTTGGGGTTTTATATCATTACCCCCTTAAAAGATATGTGTGTGTGTGTGTGTATATATATATATATATATATACACACACACACACACACACACACACACACATATCTTTTAAGGGGGTAATGATATAAAACCCAAAAAAATTAAAAGGTGTATATACATACATATATATATATATATATATATATATATATATATATATATATATATCTATATATATATATATATATATATAGTTGAAATGCCAAGGATTCATAGAAGTCAAGCGGCTATAGTCGTTGATGATCGTTTAAAGATGGATCGTTTCATACTATGTCATATTGCTTATGATGAAGGCAAAGTTGTGAAACTATACTTTGAAGTTGTGAAGTTACATGGGATTTCTACATCCATGATGAATAATTGAGAATCAAAGTCCTATATTGTCAATGGGTTATTTTGGAAGAAGTTGATGAAGTTTAGTAAAGGAGTCTATGATGACTTCATAGCCTTTAAGAAGAGAGCTTGTAATCTCTTGGAAGGAAGCAAGGCGAACAAGAGAGTTGATGCTCACAACACTTATGGAAAGGTCTCTTACAAGAAGAAAGTGAACCTTAGAAGAGAAGGGCCATATGATCCCTTACAAGTGATTTGAAGTCATATTCATGGAGAAGAAATGCTCAAAGTTTGAGGACAAACTTTTTCAACCGGGGGAGTATGATGTATATTTGATAGCCATATACATCAAGGTCATCAAGGAAGACATCAAAACCCTAATCATGGGAAGTTACTTGTTGCTTACTTAAGCTTACTTAAGCTTACATGGAGAAAGAGTAAGTCATTGATATATATTTGGTCCCAAATACACATCATGGGAACCAAATACAAGCTTATATGGAAGAAGAGCTTCAATCACTCTCAATTATGGATGACTTCATCAAGTGCAATTTGATACTTTACTCTATAACTCAAGATCTATGAAGTTATTGGGGAAGTCATCTTAGAGTCGAAGATAGATCATTCAAAGAGCTTTCTAATGGTTTTTGAATCTTGAAGATTGGAGAAGAATTGAGCAAGATATCAATGTTTCTTTCTAGCTCTGTACATTTTGATTCTTTATGACGTCGTAATTGTAATAGATGATGTAAGCTAGAAAACCATTGTATTCTTGATGTAGTGCACGACCAAGGGGCCTAGGAATACTATAAATAGACCCTTTGGAAGGCCTTTGTAATCATTTATTCATTATTCGATATCAATCAAATACAACTCAAAACACATATGTTGTTTTTCTCTCTAGTTTCAAAACTAAAATTGTAGTTCTCTTGAGGGAGGAATACCCCCATCTCTACTTCTATTCTAGGTTGGCATCCTTAGATGGTGAAAGGTAGAATTGGAGGAATCGTTGGAGTGGTGTGCCTTTGGTTGAGTACCTAACGTATGATAATGAATTATTTGAGGAGGAAAATGTAGTAGAAGAGGAGTATGTAGAAGAATTGCTTGTGGCAAGGAGAGCCTTGAAAGAAGTATGTGTGTCGAATGAACATCAACAAAGAGAGTGCAAGATCTCTCATTGTACCAACAAAGGAGAAGTATGTTCATTGATAAAAGATGGAGAAAGTTGTGCCTCCTATGGTTACATTGATGCCTCTACAACAATGATCCACACGTTAAACTTGGAGAGCTATTCACACCCTACACAATGGCTAAGCCATGACAAAGACATTCATGAGGATCCAAGAAGTTTAGTAAGTCTTTCCATTTACAAGAATTGTAAAGATTCATTATGGTGTGATATTATTTTTATAGATACTTGTCATACTTTGTTGGAAAGATAAAAGTTGCTTGATAGGAATATCATGCATCAAGAGACATATCTACTTCCATCTTATACCACATGGCCAAAGGAGAATAAGAGCAACATTGTGACACTTATGGAGAATGAGTATCATGAATATGGAAAGCAAAAGAGCCTTATTCTTGTACAGTTGGACGGAAGCAAAACGACCTCATCAAATGTTCGTTCACTCTTGAAATCTCTTGTGGAACGTTTCTCTCATATGATCCCTAAAGATATCATCATACAAGAGTTTCATCAAAGGCTGCCACCAAATCAAGAGTTTCAACACCAAGTAGATCTTATTAAAGAATCTATGCTACATCACAATTCGACCTATGGAATGAATCACTTGGAGTTAGTCATGATCATGATGGAGCATGAGAAGCTATATGGAGGCTTGGAGAATAATCAATTCATCACGTTCAAAGTTGTATGCCTTGGGTATGACTTATGAAGAGAAGGAATCCAAGTGGATAAAGAGAAGGTGAAAGCAAACCGAGAATGGCTCATACGTGCATCTATTCATGAGAGTCACTTGAATGAAGCAAGTCATTTGCTTAAAGAAGATGCTTTAATAAGCAGGAATATGCTAGTTCACATGCTTGAATCAAGAGTACTTGGGATTGAGTATATCCAAGCGTTGTATGAAGAAGATGATGATTTTAAAGAAATATATAAGGTATGTAAGAAGCATCATCAACAACTCTTTCATATTAGTCATGGATTTCTTTTTAAGGGAAATCAACTACGTATTCCAAAGGGTAGTACTCATGAAGTCTTGATCTTGGAAGTATATGGAGGATCTCTATTTGATCATTTGGGTATTAAGACGACGTATTTCAAGATGAAAGAGTATTATTTTTGGCCTAGTATGATCAAGGATATTGAGTATGTAATGAAACGTTGCAATACTTGTGGTCTTTCTAAAGCTCATGAAGATATCGACTTGAATCTCATAGTTGAAATGCCAAGGATTCAAAGAAGTGAAGCAGCTATAGTCGTTGATGATCATTCAAAGATGGATCGCTTCATGCTATGTCATATTACATATGATGAAGGCAAAGTTGTGAAACTATACTTTGAATTTGTGAAGTTACATGGGATTTCAACATCCATGGTGAATAATCGAGAATCAAAGTCCTATATTGTGAATGGGTTATTTTGGAAGAAGTTGATGAAGTTTAGTAAAGGAGTCTATGATGACTTCAAAGCCTTTAAGAAGAGAGCTTGTAATCTCTTGCAAAGAAGCAAGGCGAACAAGAGAGTTGATGCTCACAACACTTATGGAAAGGTCTCTTACAAGAAGAAAGTGAACCTTTTAAGAGAAAGGCCATATGATCCCTTACAAGTGATTTGAAGTCATATTCATGGAGAAGAAATGCTCAAAGTTTGAGGATAAACTTTTTCAACTGGGGGTGTATGATGTATATTTGATAGCCATATACATCAAGGTCATCAAGGAAGACATCAAAAGCCTAATCATGGGAAGTTACTTGTTGCATACTTAAGCTTACTTAAGCTTACATGGAGAAAGAGTAAGTCATTGATATATATTTCGTCCCAAATACACATCATGGGAACCAAATACAAGCTTATATGGAAGAAGAGCATCAATCACTCTCATCATTCTCAATTATGGATGACTTCATCAAGTGCAATTCGATACTTTGCTCTATAACTCAAGATCTTTGAAGCTATTGGGAAAGTCATCTTAGGGCCGAAGATAGATCATTCAAAGAGCCTTCTAATGGTTTTTGAATCTTGAAGATTGGAGAAGAATTGAGCAAGATATCAATGTTTCTTTCTAGCTATGTACATTTTGATTCTTTATGACGTCGTAATTGTAATAGATGATGTAAGCTAGAAAACCATTGTATTCTTGATGTAGTGCACGACCAAGGGGCCTAGGAATACTATAAATAGATCCTTTGGAAGGCCTTTGTAATCATTTATTCATCATTCGATATCAATCAAATACAACTCAAAACACATATGTTGTTTTTCTCTCTAGTTTCAAAACTAGAATTGTAGTTCTCTTGAGGGAGGAATACCCCCATCTCTAGTTCTATTCTAGGGTTGGCATCCTTAGATGGTGAAAGGTAGAATTGGAGGAATCGTTGGAGTGGTGTGCCTATATCTCCTTTGACGAATCCAAAGCCATTATCAATCATTCTATCATTAGTGAGTTTCAATCTTTGTTTCGTTTGATCTTTCTTTGTACATCTACACTGTTTCAATCACAATAGCATTCGAATCATTACCTAAACATCCAAGAAACTTACGTTTCATTCATCCATTCATTCGTTAATACATTCATTCATAAAGAACCACATAAAGATCCTATTCTAGTTGTGTGATTTGATCATTTTTGATCCTATCATACATCAATTCCATTGAATCTTTTTGATTTCTATCTTCTTTCATTCATTCGCTTGATCCATAAGAACTTAGAGAAGGAAGATTCTTATCTTTGTTAATAAAGATCCTAATTTCGTGTGTAGTGTGATCTCTTTTGATCGCATTATACATCAAAATTGGTATCAAAGCTTAGGAGATTGATTCTCTTAGTTCTTGCACCATCTTTTTACAATCTTTCCATCACAAATCCATCCCCCCACCATTTCCCATCTCACGTCCCCCACAAAAGTCCACAAAGAACCCCCTAAACCCAAACACAATCTAACCTAAACACATGTCATCTCTCGTCCCTACACTCAAAACCCAAAACCGTGGTTCTTGAAGGATCTTTTCTCATCATGATTGATGCTAGATGGCTAGTCCAAGTTCTCCTACGAATTCTCCCACGAATTCCCAATAGAATATAGAAAGATTGAAGTAAAAAGTCACTTACCTCACCGACCAATTAAAGAAGTATATGCATCTTCAACATAGAGAGATGCGAGATGATTCTTATGTTGGGAAACCCTAAGGTAACGAAGAGGACACACAAAGTGAAAGGAGTGGACGTCCAAGAAGGGAGGAACGATTTGATTTCAAAGTGGAGATTCCGGAATTTGATGGTAATCTTGATCCTGAAAACTTCTTAGATTGGATGCAAACTATTAAAAGAGTTTTCGATCTTAAAGAAGTATATGATAAAAAGAAAGTGAAGTATATGGCCCTAAAGTTGCACAAGCATGTGTCCATTTTGGTGGACAAATCTACAAAAGAAGAGGCAAGCTAAGGGCAAGGACAAGATTCGTACATGGAGTAAGATGAAAAGCAAGTTGCAAAGAAAGTTTCTACCACCAAGTTATCTCCAAGATAACTTTTATAAGTTGCAAAGATTGGCCTAAGGGAGCAAAAGTGTAAAGGAATATACAAGGGAGTTCAAACGTCTACTTCGGAAGTGTGATCTTAAGGAGGAGGATCCACAAATTTTGGTATGTTATCTAATTGGTCTTGATGATTATATTAGACATATTGTTGAATGGCAACTATATAAATCTTTGGAGGAATTAATTTCTTTAGCTCTTAATGTTGAAAGACAAAGGAGAATTAAGAGTAAAGAACCTTTGGACATAAACCAAACTCCACAAAATTCACCCCCTCTTACACACCCATTCCCTACAGAACCAAGACCACCCATATCTCCCACATAGTTCCACGCCAAAAGCACCACAAAACAGCCTCAAACCCTCCCCAAATCTACTATCCATGAACCAAAAACCCTTTTCCAAAGGAGATGTTATCATTGACAAAGTTTAGGTCACATTGAATTGGAGTGTCCTAACAAGAAAGAAGTGTCTTTGGTTGAGTACCAAACGTATGATACTGAATTATTTGAGGAGGAAAATGTAGTAGAAGAGGAGTATGTAGAAGAATTGCTTGTGGCAAGGAGAGCCTTGAAAGAAGTATGTGTGTCGAATGAACATCAACAAAGAGAGTGCAAGATCTCTCATTGTACCAACAAAGGAGAAGTATGTTCATTGATAAAAGAAGGAGAAAGTTGTGCCTCCTATGGTTACATTGATGCCTCTACAACAATGATCCACACGTTAAACTTGGAGAGCTATTCACACCCTACACAATGGCTAAGCCATGACAAAGACATTCATGAGGATCCAAGAAGTTTAGTAAGTCTTTCCATTTACAAGAATTGTAGAGATTCATTATGGTGTGATATTACTTTTATGGATACTTGTCATACTTTGTTGGAAAGACAAAAGTTGCTTGATAGGAATATCATGCATCAAGAGACATCTCTACTTCCATCTTATACCACATGGCCAAAGGAGAATAACAGCAACATTGTGACACTTATGGAGAATGAGTATAATGAATTTGGAAGGCAAAAAGCCTTATTCTTGTACAGTTGGACGGAAGCAAAACGACCTCATCAAATGTTCGTTCACTCTTGAAATCTCTTGTTGGACGTTTCTCTCATATGTTCCCGAAAGTTATCATCATACAAGAGTGTCATCAAAGGCTGCCACCAAATCAAGAGTTTCAACACCAAGTAGATCTTGTTAAAGAATCTATGCTACATCACAATTCGGTCTATGGAATGAATCACTTGGAGTTAGTCATGATCATGATGGAGCATGAGAAGCTTTATGGAGGCTTGGAGAAGAATCAATTCCTCACGTTCAAAGTTGTATGCCTTGGGTATGACTTATCAAGAGAAAGAATCCAAGTGGATAAAGAGAAGGTGAAAGCAAACCGAGAATGGCTCATACGTGCATCTATTCATGAGAGTCACTTGAATGAAGCAAGTGATTTGCTTAAAGAAGATGCTTTAATAAGCAGGAATATGCTAGTTAACATGCTTGAATCAAGAGTACTTGGGTTTGAGTATATCCAAACATTGTATGAAGAAGATGATGATTTTAAAGAAATATATAAGGTATGTAAGAAGCATCATCAACAACTCTTTCATACTAGTCATGGATTTCTTTTTAAGGGTGGCAAAATGAACCAATGGGAGGCTTTCCTTCCTAAGGGGGTAAAATTAGATGTTACTGAGGTAATTCCCGCACAACTACTAACCTGGAAATAATCTCAACAGGTTAATATTAGGCTAGAAAGACCAAAACAACCCTTAGGGACAAATAACAAAACATATAGCCTCAGAACCTAGGTTCTGCAAAAACTGATAACAAGCAACCCTGTTGGGAATGCTTATTCTGGCATTTGAACCTTACTGTTGCCATCGATCATGGTGGGACTTGGCTTGGACTTGAAAATGGCATGACAAGGAACAAAAAAACTCCTTGGGAACCTTGGCTGAATCTTCCTTAATCAATAGATATGACATTGAGAAAGATTTGCTTGGGTATTCTTTGTTGGGAGGCTGGAGTTGGTCCGATGACCAATCTTTCTTTGAATGGGTGTGGGTGCAAGGACTTGTTTAACAAGTGTGTAGCTTGCCTGGATATGTGCTGTGGATGGTTTGGTGTTTGCTGGTGATGTTGTAAACTTCTGTTTGGGTGTCTGAATTTGAGAAACATCTTTGAATAGCCTCTTTGTTTGTCTTTGGGATTTGGAAGCCTGCTGTTTCTTCTGGAAATGCTTCCTTAGGTGCTGAGTTTAGTAAATCAGCATGGTCTCCTCCTTTTGCTGCTGCTGAAAGTGTCGGTGAAGCTCCTATAGATGCCTCGTTTGCTGATGAAACTGCTGCTGTTGGTTGCTCTTCATGATGGTCTCCATCAAACGACCTACGCAAATTAGAAGGAAAAAAAGAAAAAATTATATTTTATATCAAGAGGATACGCATCATGATGAATTTAAAATAGAGAAAGCATACCCTCTGGGGGCTTTGGAAAGTTTAGTTCCGATGTTTCAATCGCATGTAGAAAAACACGATCGTCATGTGTCGATCCTTCCCACCCTGCTGAGACAAATGTGAAACACATATTAAAGTCACATGCTGCCATAACATTGAATGTAGTAATCCCTTTCCTTCCTCTATAAGGCAATTGCTCCTTTTCAGGAATACATGCCGCAATATGTGTGTCGTCGATGCATCCAATACAATCCTGTCATCAAATTGCAACATACATGAGATAACATTTGTTGAACCAAAAAAAAAAAAAAAAAGTGACGTAATCAGAGAAATATTTTACCTTAAAATAGGGCATATATCTTTCATCATTAGCTATTTGGGGTGGTATATGTTTAAATTCTGGATCTCTCGACCTTATTGTGTCATACGCAAGACCCCTAAATTCACGTGAAGAAATTGTGTTCAAGACTTCATGAAATATTCTACTTATGGTATCACCTGAGCGTTGAAAGCATTCCCCTAGAACTCTATTTGAAACACCTAAGGCAATAGTATAAAGGAAGATGCCAACTTTCTCATAGAATTGACACCCTATTGCTTGGTCGTAACCCATATTTTGTAGATAATTCCTTACATAGTTGAACGAATAAGTCTGGCTCCATTTTAAAAGCATTCACACAACGAATTGGACGACCATTTAGGATTTCTATAATCCACATTTCTCCTGTTAAAAAAGAAGTCATGCAAGGTTCCTTATAGAGATATTTATAAAAATATGTAGTTATCAATGTCGTTGTACATGAAGCCATTATCCACAATTTACGAGATAACTCATCTTCATAATTCACTTCACTGTATTCTACTTCATCACAATCCATTAATATTCCTGCAATTAATATAACATTAATAATGTATCCAATACTTATAAAGTGAAAATGAAAATAAAATAAAAACTCAACATTAAACTTGAAAAAAAACCACATTCCCATATAAATAATATTAATTATTTGAAGTGCAACCACACTAGAAAAACATGATAGTAAGAGCAAAATAACTGTCAATCGAAAGAAATATCTCAATCTAAAATAAGGCTTGCAAATAGAACAGTAATCTAAAAATTAATGAGTTACTTGTCTTTCATCTTATGTTGATACTCGAGCCATTTTTCTCTACTATCATCATCATCCATACTGAGAAAAATTTCTCTCTTCACATCATCCTCAAGCACATGGGTAGTAAAACACCCAAAATCACTTCCTTTCTCTAAAATACAGTTATCTGCCATAAGCTGAACAATTTGGATTGCTCTTGCAATAGTAGAAGTGGAAGATTGTTGCTTGCTTGAACTAGTTGATACACTTGGCTCATCATTTTGTAAGTTTCAACGATATGCTTAATTTGATCTCCTAACATTGCAGACCCGCCAGATTGTCTTCTCTTACGCTTCATTTGCATTGAGTTAGCCTTGACCCTAGGTCTTTGAACTAGTTTATCTATCTTCCTTGTAGCTATTTTGCCTTCATTTGTCGTTTGAGTTTGGCTAGTAAATTGCGAGGCCTTCATGTTACGTTGAGTTAAGCCACTAGTACCCCCACTTATATAGTCAACAAAGTCTCTTACAAAATTTTCTTCATCTAAATAATAATCATGTTCATGAAGATTATTAACATCCACATTTCCTTCTTCACCAAACATGTCTCGCATTGGACTTTCTTCGTCATGACCACCTCCATGTTCTCCAAGATTGACAGTAGGAGTTTCCATTGTTGGTACGTAGACATTAGAACTAGTTGCAAATGTATCCCCGAACATTTGCTCCCATTTTTCTTCAAGTAGTGAAGTTATACCTTTTTCTCTAAACTTTTTGATAAATGGTTCACCCTACCATAATACCAACAACATTAATATAAGTCACTAGAATAAATTAAAGTGTCTTTAACGTCATGTGTAAGCTTTATAAGCATTATACCGCCGTACTCAAGTTGGAGTGGGAAAAAAAGAACTAACCTTATCCTTCTCCCACCATTCAAGTGGAGCATCAATTTTGCCAGATATAGGATCCCAACCTAGTCCAGTTTCCTTAATTCTCAACGCTCTCCAAGCACGCCATTCCTTCTTCATTACATCAATTTTGTTCTTACAAGAATCATTCGGACATGGACGCCCAAAGTCCAATTCTATCACCAGTTTCTCGCTCAATGTCACGCCATTTAAACCATTGTCCACGTCCATTTTTTATAATATATTCAATTACAACATTACATAATACAAGTATGCTCTTATCATTCCATTGGAAACACTTTTTTTAGTCCTCCACTCTCTTGATTTTCATTATTCTCCAATGTCATCTAACAACAATGTGTGATATAGTCAACATAAATATAATTCAATGTTTTCTAAATAAAAACCAATAAAATCAGCAACATTGTATAAAATAATGGTATATGCTTTTAAAGTAGAATGTGACATCTTATTTTATTATAACAAATAATGGTATATGCTTTTTTAAATCATATATTATAATCATAATAATCCAAATTCACATGAATTAAGTACTCTGCTTGCTTTCAACTTAGTACTCTGCTTGCTTTGCTATTTTGTTTTGGTTTACTTTTATGCTATCTCTATCCCTCGTGTCTACTAAATGAAAGATTTTATTATTGCAATACATCACACCTCACATGCATGTGTTCTACCCAAAATTCTAAATTTTGCAGTGATTAAGCTCAGGAATTGTTGCCACAATGTCTACATTCGGATACACAACGACCATGATACACAACAACGATGATCGGCAAAGTGAAGACCACTATCCACAAAAGTGGCGTCACTGCCTCGGCTGAACTCGGGTCAGCTCAACCTCTCTCTCTCTCTCTCTCTCTCTCTCTCTCTCTCTCTCAAAGCCATGCCGTCGTAGCACTGCCGGGAAAGGGTGGCGTCACCACTCACCAAAGCCCCTTTCTCTCTTTACCCCCCTCTCTCTAGTTTTTCTCTCTTCACTTCACAATAAGGATGTATTTATGGGCAACCATAAACTAAATTGAATCTAAAAATTTGAAAATTTCCAACAAATTCGACATTCCTTTGAGCAGCTTCAATTTTTCTATGTAGACTGATGGCCTTCAATTCTTCACTGGTGATGGACGGCTGGGAGGACTGGAGGAGATTGGGTGATGACCTTCAATTTTGGATTGATGAATGATTTAACGGTTCGGTGAAGCTAGTATATTAGGGCAAAACTTTGAGGATATTCTGGGGATAAAGATTTCTAAACGCTAACGCTGGTGCAAACGCTATACATTAGTTTTATAAGTTGTGTCACCGAACGGTTAAAATTTAACAGAATAGCGTTAAAACTAGTCAAAATGTTATAAGCTACTTTAAACGCTATTGCCGAACAAGCCTAACGTCTGCAAAGAGCAGTAGTGTTTGGGTGTTTTTATTTCCAATATGTTCTGCTTTCTTTTATAATTGTCTCATATCTCTCACTTTTGAGTTCTTAATGTGTCTTTCTTTTACTTTGTTTTATTGGGCCCTTTGACTATAGGTTATTTGTGTGTATGTCTAAGTTTCACATGTGTTTTTTTACATGTTTTGGGCATTATCTATTGGTTAGTAGCAATCAATTTATGAAAAACTCATATAATGATTCATGGAAGTCTAGAGTAGTTATTTACTTTAGAAATTATAATGTATTTTTCAAAGTTAATGTGTTCAGCAATTAAATTTTTGAAAACTTAACAAATGAAAAAATGACTATAGTGATAAGAAAAACCATCAATAATAATAAATAATAATAATAATAATAATAATAATGTCTTTTTTGGTAATTTTACTTCCATCAACTACTCCAACTGCTAAATTTACCGAACACTTTATTTACAAACAACCACTGTTACAGCTATCAGCTATCCATTAATATGCAATAATAGTTATCCGCCACCCAAATAGTTATCCGCTACTCAATCCGCTCTTTTTACTGAACAGGGCCATAGTCACTTTTTTTTTATACCTTTGTAAGTATTAGATGGCTGACATCAGTTAGTCATATTATTTTAGGATTTTTAGATGATAATACTTGATTTTAAGGGTATTGTATAATAATACACTAAACATTTTTTTTGGACACCAATACACCGTGTTTTGAGGGTATTTGACAATAATGCATCCAGAACTATTCTAGTGATGGCTGACTTGGTGGTGGTCATCGTGGCTAGTTGAGAAAAAGACATGGAAAAAGGTTTTATTAATCACGGTCGTAGGGCGCATGGCGCACGGTGTCATCGAGTACGATGAACAATGATCGAGTTATAGAGAGTCAGAGAGGGAGAAAATATTAAGAGGGAAAAAGGTATCACCAATATTTTCGATCCCAAGTGTATCCCGAGAGAGAAAGATTGAGCGTTGTGAGTGAAAGAGATTGTGATAATAATCTCCTCTGTTGTGGATCGCATCACACCTTGTGATAGTGATCAGGTTGTACTCCTCCTTTCTAATAATGGATTGTTTTCTGGTTGTCGCCGTCCGTGAGTTTTTTCTCCGAGTTCTTGGGTTTCCCACGTAAACCTTGTGGTTGTATTCTTTTATCGCTCCTCTTATTTTGTTCCTCAATTTTGTCGTAATTTCCGTCATCTCAATTCGATTCTGTTATTCGCTTCCGCTGTTACCTTGCTATTTTCTCTAATAAGTGATATCAGAGCCTCACAAGGGTATCTGAGCTTAACAAGTGGTATCAGAGCCTCACTAACAAGTGGTATAAGAGCCTCACAAGGTTATCTGAGCCTAACAAGTGGTATCAGAGCCTCACAAGAGGTATCTGAGCCTAACAAAATGCTACCTCAAAAATAAAAGTAACATATTATATATTTTATTATAAATTAAAGTGGTTTCAGACAGGATATAATTTTATTTAATTTGTTTATTATCAAACTAAAGTAACATATTATATATGGTTTATAAATTAAAGTAGTTTCAGACAGGATATAATTTCATTTAATTTGTTTATTATCAAACTATTTGGGGACCCATTGTTTTTAGCTATTAGTTGTTTTGTTGGTGTATTTATAGTAGTTGTCAACCATGACAACTATTATAAGTAATAAATCTTACTTGTATATGCATGTGTCAAGTTTTATCTTTATCGTTAGTTTTTTTATTTAATTTAAATTGTAAATTATTCTTTTTAAATTTTAGTTTATTTAAAAATATTAAAATCAGTATTTTTGAATATGCTTGTTTAATAGGTTAAATACAGTTAAGATATTTAAGTTTGTAAAAAAAAATTAGTAAAAAGTTTTTTAATTAAAAAATATATTTCTTGATGTTGTACTAAATAAAAAAGAAATGAATGGTGAAGATAAAAGTTGAGACATTGATAACTGCGTTTCATGACTATGTTTTTGGGGATTTTCAATAGTGAATTAGGGATAATTTTGTGTATGAACCTTGATTTTTATTCCAATTTCCCTACTACACTTGGTGTTGTTGTTTTTGATGTGAATTTGTAGGTTTTGAGGCCAACACACCAACTTTCTCTCAACTTCAGGCAAGAGTGAATATACCACGGACCTCTACATGTCAAACCCAAACCGTGGTACAAATTTGGGATGGAAAGGAGCAAGGAATGGCCGGGTAGTGGCAACCTCGGGCAGCCCGAGGTGGTGGCCACTGTCCATGGCGGTTCAGCTCCTTGTGCCCAACTCATTTTATCGAAGGAAAGAAGAAAGAAACGAAACAGTGGCAACCTCGGGCAGCCCGTGGTAATCACCACGGTCCATGTACGGACTGTACGGACCGACGCGGACTGCCTATGTAGAGCGGTTGTTTTCGCGAGTAGAAAAGCGAGGAAGCGACGGTTTTTCAAGGGGTAGTCATATTCTATCAGTTTTCCTTCATTCTTTGGCCGTCAAGGAGAAAAAGGAGAGCCCTAATACTTCCATTCTACTCCCCTTCCCCACCATCAAGATTCAAGACCGAATCGATTCAAGAGAAACCAAGATCAAGATTCACAAAGGAAAGGAGCGACGTTCGCGGAGAAGGTTTCTACCCCGGGATCGAAAGACTCGACAGGTTGTATTCTTCGCAATTCTATTCTTTCTTTTCGATTTCCTTCTTAGTTTTGAGAATCGATTAAGATGTTTGGAACTTGTTTTGTGTTTTCATTGAATATGAGTGAGTAGATTTCTTGAATTCTAGGGTTTTGCAACCCGAAGCAATGTAGTTTGATTGATTGTTATTAGTTTGTGCATGAATTCTTGATTAGAATCAATAGAAGGTTGTGTTTTCCATGTTCATGTGTGTTCTCTGAGCGTTCGAATATTCATGAGTTGGAGATTAACCTAAGAAGTACTGAAAGGTGAATTAGGGTAATCTGACTACCAACCTGTCTACCTAGGCTTACGAAAGTTGAAAAAGGAGTAGTAAACCAGGGAACCATTAGATAACCTGACTTTTTAAGGCCTTCTATTCTGATTAATCTAAAAGGCAGACGAAAGTTGTTGATTAGGTTGTTTAGAATAATTCTATTTAGCATCGAAAGGGCGATAGAATTCAGAGGTTGTTGATTCTTGATTCATTCTTGATTGTATGATTGTGCATGCTAGGTTTTTAGTAATCGAACTCGTTGTTAGGTTAGCATCTCCCTAGAAATCTTTCTCTTTTGATAGAATATGTGATTGGTTTTTCCTGCTTTATTAGTTTAATTAATTGTTAAACTTTTCCAAAACCCAAATCTGATTAGCTTAGCAATCGTTATAGAGATTAGTTTTCCGTGCTGCTGATTGAGTCCCTGTGGGATCGACCTTGACGTGCTACTACGTACACCGTGCGCTTGCGGCCCTGTTAGACATATATAGATAGACCTTGTTTTCATTGTAGTGATTGTCATGATAGTTGACAAATACTATAAGTTTTTCCACTGTTTTATTAGCCGTTTGATTTTTAAATTCAATTTGTTTACCATGAAGGTATTTGGGAACCCACTGTTTTCAGTTGTCAGTTGTTTTATTCGCTATTTGATTTTTAATTGTTTTATTAGTTGTTTTTTAATTGTCCGTATTAATTGTGTTTCATAAAAGGTATTTGATAGAATTAGTTGTTTGTTGTTAAAAAATTCCCTAGAATTTCAATTGTGTGCCCTGATTTATTCTTACTGTTTTTCTTTAACATTATGATTTTTTTATTTATTGCTAGGTTTTTTCGTGCATATCTTTAGTGTATTTTTATTTTTTATTTACTTTTAGTTTTTTTTCCATATTTGTGTGATCAATAAGTAATTACTGAAAATGAATAGTTGAATAGGGTAGTAGGTGAATTATTGATTGATTACCAAATTTTCTTAAGTAATATTAAAATTTATAGAATAATTTACATTTACAATATAATGCAGTTATTTTATAAATTATTAGTAAAAGTTACAACATTCTAGACAAAAATTGCATGCATATTATTCAACTAGTTCAAACAATATTCAAACAATTAGTAGTAACAGTAAATAATTTGGTTGCATTTATTTTAATTTTATAAACCATTTAATTAGTTAATATGATAATTTACAATACAAAAAGCCAAAAGGCATACATAAAAAGCTACTATA
This sequence comes from Portulaca oleracea, assembly GCA_029582165.1. NCBI lineage: Eukaryota > Viridiplantae > Streptophyta > Magnoliopsida > Caryophyllales > Portulacaceae > Portulaca > Portulaca oleracea. The sequence continues at coordinate 2,875,972 of CM055878.1, read as the reverse complement.
GAAATTAGCTTTTTGGAGGCAAAAAACTAGTCTAGACTGTCATTTTACCAATCATTTCAAATAAACTCTTTAACTAGTCAAATAGCTAAAGTCCATCCAAAAAACCATTTTATGTCAAACCGTCAATAAAAAAACCAACCCTCAAATTATGAATCTTGATTGACGTAGACTTCTGCCTTCTAATAACATTTATCAAAAATGAATCTTCAATGTATTGTTAATTTAAACCAAACATATATTGTGTTATAATGGGTTCCTTTTCTTTTACTTTTTTTTTTAATGGGTTCCTTCTTAATTCTAACATTAAGTATGGTTGACTTTTTTCTATTCACACTTTACATAATGTACTAAGTTGTCCATTGTGACTAAAGAGATACAAGTGATAACATAATTTGCTACTGTCTATCTCTCTCAAACTCCTAACAAATGCTTAGAATTTGGTAACTGTTAGAAAATACAACCGCATAGGGATAAGAATGAAAATTCTTATCCAAAAGCAGTTATTCTAGCAAGCTAAGTCAACCTATATATATGTCTTTGTGAGAGACATTTTAGATTGATGAAAAATTTCTTTTTCATATGCATTTTTCTCTCTGTGTAAATTGTTATCATTCGAGTAAAAGGTTTGGGGTGTGAATTCTCGGTGACTCAATATTGTGTAGCCGCCGGTATCTGCTTGGAACCAAAACACAAAGAACCTTATTCGTGGAGCAATATCTTGGCAAGTCGATCCGCTTCCGCACTTAAAAGGTATTTCTAGTACCGATTTACAGTGGTATAAGAGCCAAACTTGTCGGTTTTGTTCCCATCATGTTTAAGACTGTGTGTTTTGTTTTGTGCGTATCTGGCTTTCACGTTTAAATTGTGAAAACAACCAAAATAAAATGTGCGTTTGAATCGGCCTCCTTTGTTTCACCAACCGAGAACCCGGTACAGTATCTCCCCAATATTTTTTTTCTCGACCCAGAAAATAACCGTTTCTGTATAAGAGAAAGAGAGAAGAAGATGAGGTTTTAAATGAAACTCATAAAAGGTGTAAAGATGATGAATTTAATTTGTGTGAATTCAATGAAACATTTTCTCAGAAGAAACACAACGGTTTCAATATTTTTAAGTAGAATTTTTAATCTTACCCGTAAGAACAGCCGAAGAAGGGTGGCGCTTGTAAGTCACGCACCGCTGACGGACACCCGAGGGGTTCCTTCTTCTTCGATTTCGAACACCCAAACCCAAATCTACGCAAAAACCGACAGAAAATAAGTGAAAACCGCCGGCGCGAAGTGCCGTGTTGGCTTCACGGCGAACGCCATCGTGTTCGCCGGCCACCAATCTATGTGATGGCAGTGTCAGTTTCTCAGAATTAATGCCGGAGATTTAGATCGAGCCCTTGGACGGTTTGGATGTGGCGGTTTTTCGCATCATCTGTGTGTTTCTTTTGGTTTCTCCGGCGGCGACTATGAGTTGTCAAGGTCACGAGAAACCTTAGAAGGGGTGAAGAGGGAGGAAGAACCGAGCTTTTTTGGTCGGTTTCAATAGCGGCCTTGTGTGGCCCAAGAAAGAATAGGTTAGATGGGATTTTAGAGAAAGAGCCAAGGAAGAGAGAGAAAGAATTGATTCAATTGAAAAAAAAATAGAGTTCAGTTTTAGGTTTTGAGTGAGCCCCTCCCCATTCTTTTTCTTTTCTACCGTGTTTGCTATTCTTCTTTCTCTTTCTTACCGTTTTTCCCCTTTCCTATTCTCTTTGTATTCTTTTTGGATAGTATTATGTTTACTATACATATCATGTTACTCTTATATTAGCTATGTATTATTTTTGAGTATAGAAACAATCTATTTGGTTTAGGTAAAGATATGAATTGATTTTTTTTTTTTTGCCTAATCTTTTAATTTGTGGGTTAATTTTTAGATTGTTATTGTGAATTAGTTTTACAATTTTTGTTTAGTTTTTGCATATTATTTATGTAAATTGTATTTTACATGGTTTTTGTTTCATATGCAAATATATGTCTAGACTTCATATAATTCATAATTTAATTATTTTTATTATGTTATATGAATTAATACGACATTCTAAAATTTTAGGTTTTAGAATTTAAATTGAATGAGTATTCATAATGTCATATTCAGAATTAGTTTTTGAAATATACTTTATGACTTATTAGTTGTGTGTAAAGTATAAAATAAATGTCTATGTGATGTTTTTTTTTTTTGGAATTTTCTAATGTGTTTAAATTTCTATGTTCATATGAATATGTTTTTATGAATAGCATGTTGAATTAATTTTCTAGGAATTTCTAATTCATTATTATATGTGATGATTATGAGCCGCGTGAATTTTTCGATCATATGATATGAATGATGTTATTTTTGGAAATTTAATTTTAAACAATGTGCCTAAATGTGCAATGTTTTTTTTTTTTTTAAAGTTGTAGATATGGAAACTTCTAAGACCCCTATAATTAGTTCTACATCTGTATCTGTAACTGAAAAGTTGGATGGGTCCAACTATGACATTTGGCATCGGAGGGTTAAGTACTATCTGAATGAACGTGGGCATAATTTAGACTTCCTCACTACCAAAATATTCCCCCTGCTACTTATGATCCTGTTACCAAGAAGCATATTGATACTACTTTTGTTGAGTATAAGAAGTTGGAGGTATACGAGGAGTGGTTCAAAAAGGATCGCTCAGTGCGATATGCCCTATTGAACCTCATGCATGATGACCTAATTGGGAAATTTGAGATATACCCTACGACTAAGGATTTGTGGGACCAACTCAAGATCCCATTTGGTCAAACTTGGCGACCAAGCTTCAGCTATTGCATCTTAAATATATGCAATATAAAATTGATAATCCAAAGCGAAGTATAATAGAGAACATGTGGACGCTAAGTGTGATGGTTTGTGATTTAAAGGCTGGAGGAATAATTATTCCTGAACGTGATCAGGTCACGAATGTGATTCGTGCCATTCAGTCAAGTGAGGAATGGAAGTCTTTTAAGACTCTCATGCTTCACAATGCCCACATTATTACTATGGCGGAGATCACGCGATACCTCAAACTTGAAGAGGAACGCCTTAAGTCATGTGCTCCTACCCCTTCAGCATTAGTTGCTAAGGGGAATATACCCCCTAAAGGAAAGAAGTTTAAGAAAGGGAAGAAGAAAGGAAATCATCCCTCTTAGAAACCCAAGAACAATGGTAACAGTGATAAGAAACAACCTAAGGTAAAAGGTAACAAAGAGAAGAATATGGCATGCGTGAAGTGCTATAATTGTGGGAAGAAGGGCCATTATGCTAGGGATTGTCTCGAGCCTTCTAAGGTACTTCTTTCTGTAAGTGTCTCTAATGTGTTTGTTTGTTCCTATGCATTTGTTGCAAACTTCTTTTCTTATTGGATTGTAGACTCGCGAGCCGCCAAACAAATAATTCCAGACCGAGCTGGATTTGTAGATTTTCATCTTTACCCGGTGGGTCTACAAAGTGTGACATTAGGAAATGGCACTAAGGAAGATGTTCTCGGTATGGCAACATATCAACTCAGGCTACGTGGAGGAAATATATTATTACTCTTGGACACTCTCTACGCACCTGGGGTGCATTATTCTCTTGTTTCCTTTGTTTCTTTGGTTAAACTAGGGTTTCTGTTTCTAGATGTGATGGATTGGACATTATATTTGGCGGTAAACTGTTTGGCACCGCATCCTTTGTAAATGATTTTCCTGTGTTGGATTTAGAATTTGCAATAATAATTCTGCTTTTGTTTTATTTATTGATCCTATTATTGAGTCTATTAAATGGCATGCTAGATTAGGACATATTGGCAAGGATAGAATGACTAGACTAGCTAAAGAAGGTCTTTTGGACCGGCTCACTAAGGTTAAGTTGCCTAGATGTGAACCATGTTTAGCTGGTAAGGCGACCAAGAAGCCTTTTGGCAATGCTTCTAGGGCGTCTAGTCCCTTAGAACTTATTCACTCCGGCATATGTGGACCTATAACCATTAAAGAACAACATGGTGCTTGGCATTTCCTCGGTTTGATTGATGATTATTCATGACATGGGTACGTGTACCTCTTATCACACCGTTACGAAGCGTTAGATGTGTTTAAGCGTCTTGTGGCGGAAGTTGAGACTAAATTAGATCAAAGAGTTAAGTCCCTTCGTAGTGATCGTGGTCGTGAATACCTTTCTGATATGTACAAAGGTTTTTGTGAGGAAAAGGGTATACGTAGGCAACTCACGATTCCTCGAACTCCGCAACAGAATGATGTTGTAGAACGTAGGAATCGAACATTACTTGATTGAAGTTGACTTCGGCCTTCTAATGGCATTTATCAAAAATGAATCTTCAATATATTGTTAATTTAAATCAAACATATATTGTGTTATAATGGGTTCCTTTTCTTTTTCTTTTATGTTTTAATGGGTTCCTTCTTAATTCTACCATTATGTATGGTTGACTTTTTTTCTATTCATGCTTTACATAATGTACTAAGTGGTCCATTGTGACTAAAGAGATATAAGTGATAACATAATTTGCTACTGTCTATCTCTCTCAAACTCCTACCAAATGCTTAGAATTTGGTAACGAATTAGGGTCATGATACGTGTTTTGAGGTAAGACACTGCTTCCTTATGAAACTAATATTTATTATCATTTTTAATTCTAATTTTTTTGACAAATACTATTAATTATCAATTATAAGAAGCTTGGAATGCATTGGCTACGCCAATAATTAAAATTGACACCCTAACAAATGAACCCCATCCGTGGGGCATATTTTGGACGCATTTTTGTAAATTTTAAAAAATATATATCAAAGTGTGATTTTATACCATTTATATATATTATTATAGTTATAGAAGTCAATCATGTATTTTTTTTTTCAATTTAATGATAAAAATATATAGATTTTGTATCATGACAAGACACTTAATATATGTTTTGTCCAAGACATTTATCATTTTTTAATTATAAAATTGATAAATTATATTTATCATGAATAGTTTTATATTTACCATGTATTTTCGGCCAATAAAGCCATAAAGGTTGTCAGTCATTGATCATGTAAAAATGAGCCACTTAATTGCAACTAAAAATATGTATATTACCAATCACTTTTTTCCAAACAATTTAAAGTGATTAGAAAAATCAATCATTTTAGCAACCATTTTAAATTCTAACTATTTTTCAAAAATTTAGTGGGAAAACGGGTTGGAAATTCCAACCACTTCTGCTAAAATGGTTGGAAAGTTTTCCTACCATCCTTTTTCCTACTATTTGAAAATGGTTGGAAAAATGGTCGGATTACTAACCATTTTTCCAACCAATTTTAGCAAAAGTGGTTGGAATTTCCAACCCTTTTTACCACTAAAATTTTTGAAAAATAGTTAAAATATGAAATAATTGCTAAAATAGTTGGTTTTTCCAACCATTTTAAATTGATTGAAAAAAAGTGATTGGTAATACACATATTTGTAGTTGTGAATGAAGTAGAATACTGCAATGTTTCAGGGTGGCTATGGAAAAGAAAAAATTGTTATTATTATTTGCACTTGAAGAAAATGAATGCATGATCAAAGCTTGCACATTTGTTCTTCAGATGATGTTACACTTTTTTGCAGCAAGAGGGCAGATGGGAGGGAACATACTTTACTAATTAGTATACTCTCTCCGTTCCAAATTAATTGTCACTTTGACAAAATTTTGACGGTTGATTACTCACAAATTACAATAAGTTACAATATGAAATTACTGTCATTAGAAATATATTTTACTGAAAATTACAATGGAGGTAATTTCATATTGTAATTCATTATAATTTGTGAATAATTAACGGTCAAAATTTAATCAAAGTGTCAATTAATTTGGGAAGGAGGGAATATATGAGTCTTATCTTATGAACAAACTAACAATTTAAGCAGGGGGGTGCTAATATATATCAATATTAGTATGCTATCGACTTTCCAGCCATATTTTCTTATATTATAAGATTATATATATTAATAAGAATGCCTTGTGGTGCACTAGTTGTTGTACAAATATTTATTTATAAATTGGGTAGCAAAGGGGGATCAGATTAAGGCACATAGTAATGAGTGAAGATTTTTGGACAATTTCTTTGTGTTGAAGCGAAAACCAGACTGTAAGGTTTGCATTGGGCCAATCTCCAGACTGTATTTAAGGCCCCCATTATTTCCATTAATTCTTTTAACCAATAATTTCTTGTCCAATATTCTTCAGATCATTGTCTGGATATATATATATATATACACCTGTGGTCCTCTTTGCACCAGTATATATCCTTCTGGCTGCACTAACCAGCAACCTTATGCTTTTTCGTCTCATTAATTTTGGATCTTTCCATGTGGAAATGAAACTATATCAATTTTGTTGAAAGATCAGTTGGTATATATAATGAATACACTTGATAAATGGATCATTTGAATGACAGTCTGCTTCCATGCATTCAATCATTTTTTCTCACTTGTGTTTTGATCGCAACACCTTTCTCACTAAGGTCCGTTCTTTTATACGACTGGCTGCGGTGCGGTGCGGTGTGGAGAAAATGTGATGGATTGTGGTGGGTTGCGAAAAGTTGTGGTGGGTAGGGGAAAGTTGTGGTGGAGTATGGAAAGTTTAACTTTTAATTAAAAGATAAATTAAATTAGAAAAAGTAGATTGTAGTGGGTTGTGGTAGATTGTAGTGAATGGTGGTGGGTTGTGGTGCAACCGTGGAATATGGAAAGTTGCGGTGCAGTATGGCACCGCAGTCTACCAGTCGCATAAAAGAACGGGGCCGAAAAGTTTCAAGTAAAATATATATTATGTCAAATTAGAATAGAATTTATGTTTCAGAAGAATATATATGTTGGTTCATGAATCATGATCTTTGATTTGTGATTAGTATCGGATTTAAATTATTTGCTTCAGAAGTCGATGATTGCTGAAAAAACGGAATATGAGATTTCATCACAGATTCTAAAACTATGTTATAAGTGTTAGGGAAACATTTGTACAAAAAATTCCCTAATTTCACTCGCTGTGCCACAGTACTACTTCTGTACATCGCTAAGAAATCCGTTCAAGGGAAAAAAAAAATAAATTAGTAACTTGAAACTCGAATATGCAGTCCATTAGTTGCTTCAACTCTTGGAAACTTTACGAGTTTATTTCCCTCAACTTCTTCCCATCTGCATTTCAAGGACAAAGTGAAACTAAGTTAAGAAATTCTATATTAAAAGTTTGTCAATATTACGTTAACATGTTTCTCCTTCCGTCCCATATTAATTGACACTTAAACTAACTTTTTTGTCCCAAAATAATTGTCACTTTTCATTTCCAATACCTAATTTAATTATTTTAACTTTAATAATCATGTTAACTTTTTACTTTTTTCAATTAATAAAAACTACTTCTAGTCACATTCTCTCACTACCAACGCCTTGGTATCCGAAAAAATACATTGGAAATTAGTGTTATTTAATTATATGGGTAGTTTTGTTAGTTAAACATTGGTATGTGAAAATTTTCAAAATATGTCAATTAATATGGGACGGAGGGAATAATTGAATAACAATTGAATTTGGATTTTACCTGTATCTAGTTACAAAATAGTGAAGAAAGGTAGAAATTTCAGCAACTCCTAATTCCTTTCCAGGGCATTGCCTTGTCCCACCTCCAAATATTAAGAAATAATGTTGGGACTCCAAACTCTTTTCCTGAAACACATTATGTCAGAAATTTAAAATCTAACTACGACCAATGATTAGGATGGTTTAGGAAATTCATGAGTAGTTTTGATTTTGGGGACTAACCATCCATCTCCAAGGGTTGAAAGTATGTGGATCAGTATACAGTTTTGGATCGTAATTCACTTCTCTTGTATATACATATATTCTCCAACCTTTTGGAATCACAAATCCTGAAATACACACAAAACTTTCTCGTTAGTAAACTTTTAACTCACAATGCTGGTGATTCTTAATTTGTCTCAGAAAAACTACTAAATTTGCCAGATTTCTATGTTTCAACTTCAATATATGACTGAATAATGTTGTTTAACTTATATGTTTATTGCAAGCCCCAAAAGCTATGGGCCTAAAGAATCAAACACTATGGGTCCGCACATCAAAGAGGGCATACCATGTGGATTAAGATGTATGAGGGTCCACCCAAAAGAGACTTGAACTTAACCCAAAACTTTCATCTATAAAGTTTAGGCCTTTTATATTTTCTATTTCCCAAAAGCTCCCAATGCTGTATCTAAAATAATCCAAAAATCAATACCTCCATTTATACCTACTGCATCTATCCTCCTTGAGCATATAACACACATCAAAAAAGTACATCATACAAACAACATAAACAAAATATTCTTGTATTCAATATTTTGTATATATAAAAGAAAACAACTAACAAGTAACATGGGCATATCCTATTCTTTTTAGTTTTTTTTCTTTAAAAAAATTCAAGCTAAACCCACCATTTATTTCCATCTCTTGAGTTGTCTTCCTCAATACCCCATTAACAATGGTGGCCAATCTTGATGTCTCCAAGATCACCTGCCGCATTAACATTAACACAAACATAAGTTGTGGATATATTTTCCAATAATAAAAGCTAAAAACGTGATTTTAAAAGTTCAATTTAATACAAATAATAACTTTCACTAATGGTTCATTATATATTCCATTCATACTTACAGCTCGAGTAAATCTCATAGCCTTGTAATCCTCCCAAGTGATTGCCTCATCTGGCTTCTTCTTTGCTCTAATTGCCAAGTGTTCTCTCTGTAGAAATCAATTAAACCCTAAAGTTAGGGTTTAACTTTTAAGTTTTAACACACACCTTTTTTTGGGCTGTTTACCAGCAACAAACATGTATTGCCAAATGATTATGGAAATTGGAAAAGGTGGGGTTTCTTTTTATTTATTTATTTATCAAAAGTTGCAACTTAAAAGAAAAGGAACATACTCTGAGCTCCTGAAGAACATGGGGATGATCATGGAGGTATTTGACAGCCATCATTGAAGTAGTGGAGACAGTCTCATAGCCAGAATAAACAAGAGTTATTATGAGATCAATAATCTCTTCATCACTTAATTTATACTTGTTTTCCTCCTCTTTTAAAAGGCAACCCAGCATGTCAACCTCTGTCTCTTTTGATGCCCTTCTTTCTTCTATTAGTTTTCTCAGAATGTTCACTATCTTCTTTCTTGCCTAAAATATTACACCAATTAAGAGACCACACCAATCAACTTTGGGTTCTCAATTGTCAATCATTATTTTGTAAGAATAATAATAAATCTAGAAAGAAACAGGGGAGAAAAAGCTGATCACCTGAAAACCCCTGCGATAATTTGTACCAGGAAGGTCTATTGGTAGAGAAAGAGTTCCAAGTACAAGTGTAAAGAACTCATGCATGAATTCTTGAGCTACTGTGCTTGAGTCAAGCCCAGCAATTTGTTTCAATGAAGACAGAAATGCCATCTGAAAAAAGACAATAAAAATTTCAATTTAAGGAAAGCTACAGTAACCTCCCTTCAAAGTATATGGTATTCTACTTGAAAGAAGAAAGCCTGAACAAGTAATTTAAGTATATACCTCCTTAGTTTTATGTTGAATGTCAATGAGATGATGATGCCAATTGGTAAGGTGGGATCTCATGAAATGATCAATTTTAGGGAGAATGGAGGATCTAATCATGGTGGGACTGATGAGGGAGAGGAGAGCACCCCTCATGTACTTGTGAGTGGATCCATGAACAGCAGCTATGTTGCATTTACCAAGGATGTCAAGCATTGATTGTGGGTACCCTGGGACTAATCCCTTTGCTTCATTCATTAGTATATACCTGTTCACCTCTGGATCCAATGATACTATTGTTGGGCATCCCAATATGTGCGACTTGAATAAATTCCCATACCTGTCAATTGTCAACTGTCAATTTTCATACATACCTTAATTCCCATTCATTATACACAAACTAAATCCCTTTTTTTTGTTTCTTTTATTTAGAAAAGAGTGTTGGGGAAAAAGAAATGAAGACCTTGCACGTTTGTTAATGATGAAATCAGGGCCTTGTTTGAGGAAGTCAGTAGTTTCACCAAAGAGAGGCCAGCCCATGGTGCCAGGGGGAAGTCCCTTCTTCCTGTATCTGAGCTCGTTCCACCACAGCAAAGCAGCCGACACACAAACTAAGCTCAAAGCCACTGCTAAAACCACCGCCACAAACGCCATTAAGGGGGAGAGAGAGAGAGAGTATTTAGGGAGGGAAGGAATTGGTATATTAAGGGGAGGGGTCTTGGTACATATATAGACAAAACCCACACGAGGGGGTAGTGGGACTTCACTTGAATTCTGGATCATAAAATCATAATGGTAATTGGTAATGGTAAACCAATTGGTGGTTATAATGGAGGGGAAATGGGATAAAGGGAAAAAGGGGGGGTCGTCACTCCAATGCCGCCAAAACCATGCACCCGTGAAGCTCTCTACAACTATATTACACGACACAAAACCCCATCCATATTGATGTTGAAATTTGAAAATGATATCACTTCCCCACCACACTAAACCCCAAAACACATTTCAACTTTCATAATCCATAATTTATCAAAATGTTTGGGGTTAAAAATCATAATAAATATTAATCTTATCCAAAACAAACTTATTCAAAACTGGTATAATCGTTAATATTATATACTATTCCAACCATTCACTTTCTAATTTCAAAGTAAATAATAAATTTTGTTTTATTATTTTTATCGGTTGTTTTTGTTATTCTTAATAAAATATTTATTAAAAATAAGGCTATTATTTCTATGTAATAATTATTTTCTGAATATTCCTTCAAATTTTGAAAATGACAATCACAGAGGAATTAATTTAAGGAGTTGATTTCATTTTAATTGCAAAAAAATGCAAAAAAAAAAAAAAAATTTGTAAAACACTTTTATTTTTTAACAGAAATCAATAACTGGTTCAGGAAGAGGGATTAATATTTATAGAACCTTTTGTTTTTCGATAGAAACATCTCATTAAATTAAACTTCGAATGCAATGCAAATTTCCCCTAAGACTATCCCTCATCCAACCAAACTCGTTGACCTAGCTCGTAGGGTTGTAAATGAGCCAAGGTGTCTGAAACCTTGTTTTTAGTTCGACAAACATGAGAAAACAAACAAAAAGTAAACTTATTCAAAACTGATAAAATTTCAACCATGATAAAACCAAGTTCATTCTTGGGCTTTGTCCTCCTCTTGAGTTTCGATATAAGCAGAAGAGATTATCACCCTCCGCCTCCACTCTAGTAAAATCGTGTTCCCTTGGTGTGGTAAGAGACAAATAACATGCTTTAGCTTACATTAATTAAACCCCATCAAACTCCATCCCTTGCTTGACAATCATATATTTCACTAACCCCCTCTCATCTCTAAAGATTGCCGCCATACCACTTCCTTACTCACCAAGCTTAACTCCGTCAAAGTTGAACTTTAGCAGACTGACGATCACATGCGGTATCCAAGTGGTTTGTAGCACCACTTTGGTCTCCGTTCTTGCTCTTGCCTGTTGGAACTCACGAATCAGCTCCTTAGCTTGGTCCATCGCTGAATTTGGTTTCTTCCTCGGACCTCAAAAACTCCTCCCACAGGTCTTCGAACGCATCCATGGACATGTTGAAAGCTTCTCGTAATGTTGAGACTCTAAACAGTCACACATTGGAGTTGAAGCCACTCTTTTCCCATATACTTCTTGCTCGGTTATACTAGAAGAGGGCGTGAAGTTCTATTCTTCCCCATCATCGCAACAAACACAACTTGGTTTGACAGTATGGACTCTCAGAGAAAACTTTGTTTGGGTCAAGATTGCACCTACCACTGCTCTCCAAACAAACATTTTCTTTTTTTAGGGAATGTTCGTCCCAAAATCTCCTCTGAAAAGCATCCTAAAGGGTTGTCCCAATGGGGGTCAGCTGTTCCCAATTGTCAAGCTCCTAATCACATGATATGCCAACTTCACTGTCCGACCTTCCTCTGGAAGTCTAGTATGACATTAAGTTATCTCGAGGCAAAGATGTTGAAAGCGACATGGATATAATAATTCCTACATCAGATTGCAAAAAAATGTTACCCGTCATCTTTGTTTTCTAGACACCCTTGGCATGATCAATTCAATCCCCAACCCTGAATAAGGTTAGATCCTGTATTTATTATGGGTGATATTACATTGAAACTAGTAGGTCTCAGGAGACACTTAGATTCCCAAATATATAGTGTGAATCCACAATTGACTGATCACCTTGTACCCTTCTTCACAACGCATATCACACTACTGAGGATTTTCCAAGTAAAGCTCCCCTTAGTCGCTTGCTTGGCATCCAAAATGCTCATGTGTGGGTGTAGACACTGGGTATTTGAGAATGATAATAACATTATGTAAATGTAATTTTATCATTCCTTTTTATGTGATTTAGTTAGAAAATAAGGAAATAAGAGGAGTTGAATCCGAAAGACTTGCATGCATGCACTCTACATGCACAACTTCACGTAAAAATCACATACAACATCACATGTGAAAGTCTTAGCCTAAGCATGCACAACTTTTACGTAAAAAAGGTTATCAAACCTTAGTCATGCATGGGCTACGTGAAAGAACCCTAGAGGGGGGGTGAATAGGGTTATTAAATTTTCTGCACAATATAACACTTAGTAAAGGACTTTAGGTCTTAATCTGATTTAGATTAAGATTCAACTTAATAATTCAAAATAACTTAGAAATAAAGGACAATAAGTAAGTATTGAATAACCTCCTTTATTTCAATGGAACAGAATGCAAATAAGCAAGCCTAAGGTAAATATCCTTAGGTTTACAGAAAGAGAAGTGCTTTGAAGAAGGCACTTCGAAATTGTTCTGGAAAAACACCCACCAATCTCAAACTTGGTGTAAACACAAATCGATCCTAAGTCCTTCTAGGAATCGATTACACGAGTATAAACCAAATCCTAATTTCGTTAAGGAATCGATTACACTCAATCAAAAACTCACTCAAACATAGTTTTCTCACTCGAATAGAAAACTCAATCAAAACACATAACACTCTTCTTGTTTTGAACACCCGATTCCTTCCGTGGAATCGTTGGAGTCTTCAATAGATGAGTTGTCTTCTTATAGATGTTTTCGCAAACACAGCAGAGACTCGTTGAGGATTATTTGATTCTTTCCTTCTTTACGATTCAGTCTTCCTTCCAATTTTTGCTCCGATGTTTTCCTTTCTAAGAGTTTATCTGGATATCACGATCAAATCTTCTTCCTGATTCTTTGATTGATTACATCCTACAAAACGAGTAATTGAAATCAATTAGTCTGGTTAGAAAAAGGATAGAAATCATACTTATGAATTCCAAAAAAACTTCCCTGTCATATGTCTTTCACTTCAAAACCCAGAACTTCTCAGTGAGCGTCCTTGTATTTTGGTATGAGGCTTCCTTGAATGACCTTGCTGATTGATTAGGCCAATGGCCTTTATCCTGCATTAGTTAATGACCTTTACACAAACGGGGTTTCTTCACTACGTAAAAGTGCCATGCAAAGCTACCAAGAGGTCCCAAGATCAAGCCTTCTTGCAAGAATTATCGTCCAAAGTTTAAGCCAAAAACGTGCACAAGACTTAAACACATTCACACCATCACTGTCCATGTGTGAACTAGGCTTGATTACATACACAGACGGGGTTTCTTCAATCTCCCCCTTTTTAAGTGAAAGACAAAACTATATAGGACTATTACGTAGCATAGGTATATCAAGTAAACATAAACATAGCTGATAATCATCATGCATAGTAGATATTGTTTTAAAGACCACAGCAGGAACCACAAAAGTTATCTCCCCCTTTTTGGCTTTCACCAGAAAGGAATCAGGAGGAATGTTTGGCAAATAAAAAAACAATTCTTTAAAAAAAAACAGGTAGAGTTTTAGGATTGAGGGTCATTGAGGAAAGGGTCATCGTGGACAGAGTTGGAGAAGGCGTCTCTTTGGCATCCTTCTGATGAGTGAGAATAAGGTCCTTCAAATCAGCAGTTGCATTGAGAAGATCGGTCCGTACTGCATGGAGGGCCTTGACTTCTTACTGGAGAAGGGCCTTAACTTTGTCTTTGAGAGTCTGCACTTCCTTCTGAAGGCTGGAGATCTGAGCTTGGAGAGCGAGGTGAACGTCCTTGGCTGCTGCTGTCGAGGTAGATGCCTCAACGACCTTAATCTCATCAGTATGGAGCCATGAGCCATTTAGCTGTTGTTGGTATCCAAGGTTAAGAAGCAGAGAGGGGCCAATGGTAGGCAAATTCAAGGAGGATTGTTCAGAACCATCGAGGGGGATTCGATAGGCTTGAAACATTTTGGTAAGCAGATTTCCATATGGAAGTGGCCTAGAAGTTGAACTGGCAGCGCTAATAATGTGTTGAATGACCGTTTCCCCGAGTTTAGGGTGGTGGCCAGTAAGGACATTCAGAAGAAGGGAGGCGCATGCTTCATTAATGGTTTCTTTGTTTGTGCCTCTAGGGAGGATGGTGCGCACAATGGTCGAATAGAGAAACCTAGCTTCTGAGGTGAGACTCGTGTATTGGGTGTTTTTGAGCTCAGAAGGACGAGCAAATTGCCGACGCTATTCTTGCTTTTGGTCGGAAGGCAGAGAAAAAAGGGGTTTGGTAGGATCAGAGGAGAGACCTAAGATACGTTCGATTTGGTTTGGGGAGAGAAAGATATCAACACCGGCAACAAGAGTTTGCAAAGATCGACTTGACACTGAGACAAGAATCGCATAGAATTGAAGGACAAGGGATGGATAGATTACCGGTTCACAAGTAAAGAAGGATGAGCAGCCTAGATCCATGAGGATAACAAAGGATGGAAAAACTTACATGAGTAAGTCGAGGTTGACATTTTCGCAACAAAGAATCAACCGGTTTGCCAGATTTTCAAGTTTCTACTCTCGAGGGAGAGCCAGAGTGGTTGAAGGTTGAGGAATGGTGACTGGCTTAGAAGAGGAGGAATGGGAGTGAGTTGAGTCGAGTGGACTAGGTGAGTTTTTGCGAGACCGGAGTCGTTTTGCAACTCCAGTTGGGGCGGGCGGGAGCAGTGGATTTTTGGGCTGGTCGCTTCTTCATGGTGAAAGTGGGGGCTGAAAAGGTGGAGTTGGGGGCGATTGTTGGGACAAGAAAGTGAAGGTGGTGATGGTGATGGAGGTAGGAAGGTGGGGCAGAGATCAAATAGAGGAGAGAGGTAGACGGTTTATGCAATGAAGGGAGATAATTATGGCATGTGGGAGGTTGAGGTCTGGAAAAGGGAAGTAAGGAATGGAAAGGGGCGGGTGTAAAGGTTAATGAGATGGGATAGATTGGATGAAAAGATTTGAAATATTTTGAAAAAGGAGAGATTTCGTTGAAAAGGGAAAAAGGCAGATTGGAGGGGGGGGGGAATTAATTGCGATATGACTAAGGGAAGCTGAGAGAGGGGAATAATTTGGAGAATATTTGAGGAAAAAAAGAAAGGGGAGTCTTAATTACGGAAGTTTAACAGGAGATAAAAGAGGAAATAAAACAGGAAGGAAAGGAAAAAACAGGAAAAAGAAATTTAAAAAACGATTTTTTCGAATCATACTGAGTAGTTATAGGAAAAATTGTCAGGATGATTGAGTGCCAAGGTTTTAATTTAGAGAAGCTCAAGGAGTTTTCATGACAAGATTGTCAAGGACCTTTATGAGCACATAAAGAGAGTGTGTACCTGACGGAGGTCCTTAGCTCCCCCTGAAAGGGAGAACTCTAGCTCCCCCTCAACTGGTCATCAAGTCGCAACATGCAAAGCTTCCTTCTGTTTGTGATGAATTGCACAGTAGGAAGGGCCTTGGTGAAGATATCTGCCAGTTGTTGATGAGTAGGAACAAAGTCCAGGGTGATGTGGCCTTTGTCTACATGATCTCTTATGAAATGGTGTCACACATCAATGTGCTTGGTGCGAGATTGCTGAACTGGATTCTTGGTGATTTGAATAGCACTTTGGTTGTCATATTTGATTGGAATATCTGAAAATTCTATACCAAGGTCCTTCATCTGTTGTTTGATCCACAAAAGTTGGGCACAGCAAGCCCCGGCTGCTATGTATTCTGCTTCTGCTGTGGAGAGGGCAACTGCATTTTGCTTCTTTGATTGCCAGGATATCAATGATAGTCCTAGCATTTGGCATCCTCCAGAGGTGCTTTTGAGGTCAGTTCTAGATCCAGCAAAGTTTGCATTTGTATACCCAGTGAGATGAACGGGGCTTTTGTTAGGATACCATAGTCCAAGGTCCTTGGTACCTACAAGATATCTCAATATCCTTTTGATGACAATCAAGTGAGATTCTTTGGGAGCACTTTGAAACCGAGCACATAAACACACACTAAACATAATATTAGGATGACTCACTGTTAGGTAAAGAAGAGATCCAATCATACCTCTGTAGTGTTTGTCAGGAATGACCTTACCATTTGGATCATGATCAAGTTTTAGGGTGGAGGACATTGGGGTGCTGTAGTGCTTGGCTATTTCCAGACCATATTTTTTCAAGAGTTCTTTCACATACTTACTCTGATTGACAAAGATGCCATCTTCATTTTGTTTGATTTGTAAGCCAAGGAAGAAGCTAAGTTCCCCTACAAGGCTCATCTCAAATTCCTTGCTCATAAGATCAGAGAAGTCCTTCACTAGAGTTTCATTAATAGCACAAAAGATAATATCATCTACATAAACTTGAATTATAACTGAATCCTGACCTGAGGTTTTGATGAACAATTTTTTGTCTATGAGACCTCTTTTGAATCCGTTGTTCAGGAGAAAGGAGCTTAGTCTCTCGTACCAAGCTCTGCGAGCTTGCTTGAGCCCATAAAGGGCCTTTTGAAGCTTGTAGACATGAGTGTCTGGATCATGTTGTTCGAATCCTTGAGGTTGTTCAACATAGACTTCTTCCTTTAGATGTCCTTTGAGAAAGGCACTTTTGACATCCATTTGATACAGCTTCATGTGAGTTGATGAAGCATAGCCTAGAAGTATCCGAATGGCCTCTAGTCTGGAAACTGGGGCAAAGGTTTCTTCGTAGTCGATGCCCTCTTCTTGATTGTATCCTTTGGCAACTAATCTAGCCTTGTTTCTTGTGACAGTGCCATGTTCATCTAGTTTATTGCAAAAGACCCATTTTACACTAATGGCTGGACGATGCTTTGGTCTTGGGACAAGCTTCCAGACTGAGTTTCTTTCAAACTGGTTGAGCTCTTCTTGCATGGCAAGGATCCAGTTGCTGTCCTTAAGGGCTTGTTCAAGTCTCCTTGGTTCAATCTGTGAAACAAATGCGTGAAAAGCACAAAAGTTTCTAAGAGAGGAACGGGTTCTATTATCTGTGTCCAACCCTGATAAAAGGTTGTCGGCTGGATGGGCTGGCTTGAACCTGAAGGTCCTTGAGGGATCCTCGGAGGTGGTTGGTATGGTACCAACTACATTTGTAGGATTTTCTTCTTGTGACGGTCCTTGATCTTCATTTATTTCTTCCTCATGTTCTGAACCTCGTTGTGCATGAGTTTCTAGTGTAGTTTCAGGAAGAGGTTCTTCATTTTGTGCAGGAGGACCTAGCTGAAAGATACGAGGAGAGTCCTCATCTTCATCTTCTTGATGGATTTGGAACTTTATGGAGGACACTTCTGTTGTGCTGGTGGGAGATTCATCAAAGACAAGATGAATTAATTCTTCCTCCTTTTTGGATGCTTTTATATAGACTCTATAGGACTTGCTGGATAAGGAGTATTCTACTAGGATACCTTCTTTACTTCTTGGTTCGAATTTGCTCAGTGCCTTTTTGCCATTGTAGTGAACGAAACATTTGCATCAAATAGCCTTGAGGTGAGCTACATTGGGCGTCTTGCCTTTGAATAGCTCATATGGTGTTTTCTGCATGAAGGACCTTACTGTACATCTGTTGAGAATATAGTTTGAGGCATTAATGATCTCAGCCCAAAGGAAGAGGGGCAAGTCATTTTCACATATGATTCTTCTTGTCATGTCTTCGAGGGTCCGGTTCTTCCTTTCAACAACACCATTCTGTTGAGGTGTCCTAGGAGCAGAGAAATTATGTGTGACACCTTCTTGATCACAGAATTTTCCACATTGATCTAGATTGTCAAATTCTCTTCCATGATCTGTTCTTATTGATTCTAAGCTGAGCCCTGTAAGTACCTTGAGTTGTCTGTGCAACTTTTCAAATTCAGGAAATGCTTCTATTTTATCCTTCAAGAACAAAACCCGGGTAAATCTTGAAAAATCATCAACAATGACAAGTATGTATGAACGTCCTCCTAGACTCTTGTATGGTATTCGTCCACAAGGATCCATATGCAATAGTTCTAGGCATCTAGATGTGACCACTTGTGTTAGGGGTTTGAAGGAGGTTCTAGTCTGTTTTCCTTTGGTGCATGCTTCACATACTTTGTCACGAATGAAATTCTGCCATGGTAGACCTCTAACTAAACCTAGGTGTTTTAGTTTCTGAAGGGTTTTCATGCTGACATGTCCTAGTCTATGATGCCATAACCAAGTTTCATCTGATGCAACTCTAAGGCATGTAAGGTCGTTGGTTATAGGGTCGCTAAGGTCAATAACATATAAATTGTTCATCCGATGACCTCTAAGGACTATTTCATGTGACTCCTTCTCTACAACACAAGAATTCTTACTGAACCAAACTTTGTATCATCTATCACAAAACTGAGAAATGCTTAAAAGATTATACGCCAAACCTTCTACAAAATATACATCATTTATAAAATTGGTTGAGTCCTTACCGACCTTGCCGACTCCAAGGATCCTCCCTTGGCTTTTGTCTCCAAATGTTACCTTTCCACTCTTGTTGTCCTTGAGTTCTCTGAATTTGATTGGATCTACAGTCATGTGTCTAGCATCCGCTGTCTAAATACCAGAGGTCATTGTAAGCCCTGAGACATACCTGCACTGAACGACATTATACCTTTCTTTGGACTTGGCTTTTTAAGTGAAGGTTGAGTGGTAGGGGATTTCACTGGTTTCTTTGGCACCGATTTGGTTGTGATTTTTGGTTAGGCTCTAGGTGCACTGGTGGGTATACGAAGGGGGAAGGTTTTAGGTTTAACTCTTGGGGAACCAGGTTTTTTTGTGGAGGCTTTGCTAACTCTTGGTGAACCAGGTTCATTTGTTGAGACTTTGTTGTTGAAGTGAAGGATGGAATGAACTTCGTTCATTTCTTTGTTGAGAATGAGATTCAGCTCTTTTTCGGTTTTGATGTACTTCATTTGTCAGACTGATGTTGTCTGTGGTGAGGTTTTGGATTATCTCATGTTGAGTTGCTATGGTTTTAGTATTTGTTTCAACAATTCTGGTGAGATAGCGAATTTTATCGGTAAGGGTGGCAATGTAATCAAGTAGAGTAAGTAGTCTTTGTTTGTTAGTACTTTCATTGCATTTAAGAAAGAGGTTAGTGAATACCTCATCATCATCACTTGCTTCTGCTTCTGTAAGGTCCTTTGCCATAAGACAGAGATTTGCAATTTCCTCAGACTCACTTTCACTTTCACTGTAATCGCTATCACTCCACGTAGCAACCATAGCTTTTCTGTTGAATCTCTTTCCTCAAGAGTCACTTTGTTCTTTAGCCTTCTTTACATGAGGACATTCTCTTACCAAGTGACCTGTTGCACCACAAGCAAAACATCTATTCTCATTAACATCTTTAATTTGAGCTTTACCTTTGGATAAAGGTCGTTAGGAGGATGATTCTCTTAGGTAGCCTCGGAATCTTGGATTTCTCTTGTACAGGCATTTGAAACCTATGGCCAGCATAGCCATAGTTTCTTCATCATCATCTTCTGATTCCTTTGTGCTCTTGAGGGAAATTTCCTTTGTTTGGCTGCCTTCAGACAATCGTATCTCGTGTGCAAGGAGCTTGCCTATCAACCCTTCAAGCTTTAAAGTCTCTAGATCTCGGGCTTCTTCTATGCCAATCACCTTTGGTCCCCACTTATGTCTGGGCAAGCACTGAAGGACCTTGTTCACCTGTTCTTCATTGGTGTAGGTTTTCCCTAGAGACTTGAGGTGGTTGATTATTGCACTGAATCTCTTGAACATTGATTCATCGATTCATTTTCTTCCATCTTGAAGCCTTCATACTTTTGAACCAGTATATTGATCTTGGTCTTTTTCACTCGATTTGTTCCTTCATAGGTTGTGACCAAGTAATCTCATATCTGTTTAGTTGTACCAAGAGTAGAAACTCTTTCAACTTCGTTAAGGTTAAGACTACATGTAACACCCGTATTTTTAAACTAGATTTATTATGCTACTTAAAATCTTAATCTCAATTATGATTCATTATCTATTTTTATTAGCTAAATTTATTTAATTTATTTTCAATTAATTATATTTACTCAAGTATGAGTATTTTCAATAGTTACATTGGAGATTATAATTTTGAAATTTTATAAGCTAGTCTATTTTACACATTTTCCATATTCTATAAATTAATTGTTAATTCTAGTTGGTATAAATTAATCCTTTTATGTACATTTTCCTTATTTGTACAAAATAATATTTATAAATATATTACTTTTTACTTTTGCTATATTCAAAGTAGTAATATTATTTATTTTACATATTTGTCACATTTTAGTTATTGATTTATTAGTAAATATTTTTTTTACTTGATTTTTGAAAAAGCCAATTCCACCACCGCCCCATCTCCCTATCAAAATCTTCATCTCCTTCCACAAGCTCCACCACCACCATTTCTACCTATCATCTTCTTCATCTTCGTCCTCAAGCCTCCCATGGCTTCCTAGAAATTTATGAAAATTTCACAACCATGTGTAGAATATGTAGAATACATTCATAAAATAATCATTCTCAGTTCCTTTATATATTCAATTGGATCACCCTCATCTTTCACCATCAAAAATTACCATCTTCCTCTTCTTCTTCTATCCCACTGCCACCATTACCAACACCTTCCTCTTCTTTCTCCTTCACGTCCACCACCAAACCACCTTGTACCACCCTTCAACCACCAGTCACCACCATTACTGCCACCACTTGCACAAAAACCACCACCAAGCACCACTAATTCGAACACCACCACCAACACCAAACCCCTTCAAACACAAATCAATACCCAACCAAAATCAAATCCAATACTCACACTCATAACCCAAATTCATTAATCTAAGTTAATCTAACCAATTGGAAGTCAAAATCTCGCCGGAAAACACCACCATAGCCGCCCTAAACTGCCCAAAACATAACCCAAAACTCCCCGATCTTCTCTGTTTTCTCGGCCGACCCACCACAACCACCACTGCTGCGGTGGTCTTCAACCTCGCCGGAAAAATATCTGGTCTTCCTTGGCTTTTCCGACAGCCGAGCACCACCCTCCGCCGCCGTTCTTGCCGACCAGAAACCCCCCTCATTGTGCCTCCTCCGTTTCCTCCGTTTTAAATATTGTTTTATGACTAATACATGTGGACCGATCCATTATTTTGTTTATCTATTTTACTAATTAATTTTAGTATGATTGTTACTTTTCATTTATGTGTTTTTCATTGTTAAACGTTATTGTCCATTGTCATTGACGCTGGTATACCGGTTCATGTGGGTTGATCGGCCCGCGTACGCGCATTGTCGGGATTGCGGTATTCTATAGAGTACTGCAATCTCAGATCAAATCTTTGTCCCCGGGTCATTGATGCTGGTGTATCGGTTCATGTGGGTTGATCGGCCCGCGTGCGCGTATTGTCGGGATTACAGTATGATGTAGAGTACTGAATCTCAGATCAAATCATTGTTCATTGACCTATTGATGTTCATTTTTCTTTGACTGTTTTGTTGTTCATTGTCCATTGATGATTGTTATTGTTTATTATTTATTATTTATTGATTATCGTTTATTGTTCATTGCCATTGTCATCGTCATCGTTACTTTAATTGTTTTAGTGTCGTCTTTAGTGATTATTTCATTGAGAAATATGGTAAGGTTCCACATTCAAATAATAACCTGCAACTGTTTGAGTATATTCTCCTCTCCCTCATTTCAAAATTAATTTACACTGGGCCCAAATAAAACTATTTGTTTTTAAAATGTTTTTACATTACAGTGTCGAATATATTGAGTTCTGTCTCATTTTTCTTCATGTTTTTCAAATGTTTTGTTTTTAGGTATCAGCGGGACATTTTGGGCAGATTCGTGGCAAGGATAACTCATATAGCAAATCAGGCCGCCATATAGTTTATTAGTCTTTAAGTTTCAATATTAGTAGCTGGCTCACCTCTTTTATTTGACCACACGTTTAATATTTTCATTGTAGTTAAACAACCTTTTTATTTTCTAAAGTTTCCCCTTATGAAATATATTTCTATTTCAGTTATTTTCATAACCTAAGCCTTGTTGTTCCTCTCTTGGGAAAGCGGCGTGACGCTCTCGGCTTTTTAAATACGCTTCCGCTAAATCAAGATTAATTGGATTAAAGTATTGCTAAGTAATACCCCAAAAGTCGGGGCGTTACACTACATATTAAAAGATAATGAGCATGAGTATTTTTCTTGACTTTCTCTTTTTCATCATTTGTATACTCAGATCTTTCTTTGTCACTTTTCGTCCCATCTTCAGCAGTCTTTTGAGGAGTAGGATTATTTCCTTTGTTGACGATGTCCCAAATGTCCTCATCTTGATTTCTGAGGAAGATCTCCATTTGGCGTTTCCAAACTCTGTAGTTATCACCTGTCAACAACGGTGATTTGTTCCATGAACGTCCTTGACTTAGATCACCCATGTTATGATCTCTCATGATCTTTGCCACAGAACAGTTAGTCTCTGACTTTTCAGTGGACCAAGCTCTGAATTGAAAGAACCCTAGAGGGGGGGTGAATAGGGTTATTAAATTTTCTGCACAATATAACACTTAGTAAAGGACGTTAGGTCTTAATTTGAAATAACTTAGAAATAAAGGACAATAAGTAAGTACTGAATAACCTCCTTTATTTCAATGGAACAGAATGCGAATAAGCAAGCCTAAGATAAATGTCCTTAGGTTTACAGAAAGAGAAGTGCTTTGTAGAAGGCACTTCGAAATTGTTCTGGAAAAACACCCACCAATCTCAAACTTGGTGTAAACACAAATCGATCTTAAGTCCTTCTAGGAATCGATTACACGAGTATAAACCAAATCCTAATTTCGTTAAGGAATCGATTACACTCAATCAAAAACTCACTCAAACACAGTTTTCTCACTCAAATAGAAAACTCAATCAAAACACAGAACACTCTTCTTGTTTTGAACACTCAATTCCTTCCGTGGAATCGTTGGAGTCTTCAATAGATGAGTGGTCTTCTTATAGATGTTTTCGTAAACATAGTAGAGAGCTGTTGAGGATTATTCTATTCTTTCCTTCTTTGCGATTTGGTCTTCCTTCCAATTTTTGCTCCAATGTTTTCCTTTCTAAGAGTTTATCTGGATATCACGATCAAATCTTCATCCTAATTCTTTGATTGATTACATCCTACAGAACGAGTAATTGCAATCAATTAGTCTGGTTCGAAAACGGATAGAAATCATACTTATGAGTTCTAGAAAAACTTCCCTATCATTTGTCTTTCACTTAAAACCCAGAACTTCTCAGTGAGTGTCCTTGTATTTTGGTATTAGGCTTCCTTGAATGACCTTGCTGATTGATTAGGCCAATGGCCTTTATCCTGCATTAGTTAATGACCTTTACACAGACGGGGTTTCTTCACTATGTAAAAGTGGCATGCAAATCTACCAAGAGGTCCCAGGATCAAGCCTTCATGTTAGAATTATCGTCCAAAGTTTAAGCCAAAAACGTGCATAAGGCTTAAACACATTCACACCATCACTGTCCATGTGTGAATTAGGCTTGATTACATACATGGTACGAGTTAATGGTATGATCGAACTTTAATGGGTTCACACCACTGGCAACCACATGATGCATGAACCATGGCAGGTTCATCCTCCACCTCCTTCCAAGGCCGATCAACCATTAAAGTGTTCACACCCCAAGTTCATGCTTTTATCCACTGCCAACCAAGGGTGCATGGTTCTGTCCCCCTTTGTAGGACGATCGTCCACTATTTCGATGTCTTAAATGTGGGTGAGTTCATGCACGTACAAGCATCCTAATGCCTATAAATAGGACCCTATAGCTTGAAACCAAGACACCTTGACACAACCAGAATTCACTATTCTCCCCCTTTTACAACTCTCAATTCTCTTACTTTCTCTCCTTAATTTCTACGTCATTCTTGCCTCCATTTTCCATATTCTACGGGCTAATGTTAAGCCTAAACACATATCCTACATAAACCATCCAAAAATCCCACAAAAACAACCAAAAATACCTACCAAAACCCTATAAAAAGAGCCTTTTTCCTACCTAATTAAACTTTGGTTCCATTTGGTATCAACAAAAGAAGTGTTCAAGTCCTCAAGCAAGCTTCCTCAATGGTGAAAGGAAAGTGTTCAAGTAAGGGCAGACAAGGCTCCTCTTAAAATCGACATATACGTACATTTGTTGTTGTAGACGGTAACTTTTGTCGTAGTTCAGCTTTGTAATTATGTAATTTATTTTGAGTATTTTTTATTATTATATAGGATTAAATTCCCAGTACTCTTGAAATGCACAAATGATGAAAAGCCCCACAGAAAAATCCCAGATAAATTTCCTCCACATAAGCCTTTAATATTAGCCCGTTTCAATTTCTAGCCCTAGCTTCCTTGTTTAAATATTCCAAAAAATGACCTTTCTCATGTAATCGAGCCTTTTCTTTAAATTATTGGTACTTCCACCAATCTCCGTGGTTTTCCTACTGATCATTACAAGCTTTCTAACCATACTTGAATCAAGTTAGTCGAAGATTAGATGAGAAAATTATGATCGATCAATTGAAGTTGGGCAACTCAAAATAACCCGACATGCTGGTCTGCATGGCCCGTTTTCTGAGGCCCAACACAGATCCCAAGAAACAGTAAAAGTATCGATCCGGGTTCTGGATTCGCATGGGGCGAGTTTACCCAGCCCGAGCTAGATCTGATTTCCTCGGGAAACGTGTTGACCTTGGGATTCGCGTCGCGGACACTATTTGGGCCCTTGCGGACCCGCATGGCTCGATTTTTACTCGAACTTCGCTAGACCCGACTTTCTTGGGAAGCGCACCCAACCGAGGGATTCGCATCGCGGGTACCGATTTGGGCCTGTGTGGATCTACATAGCCCGGGTTTCACTCTACCTGTGCGCTCGACCCAAATTTATTAGAAAGTGTGTCGACATAGGGAAGTGTGCCACAAGTATGGACTTGGGCCTATGCGGATTCGCATGGCGCGGGTTTTACCCGTCCTGCGTTAGACCCGTTTTCTCGAGAAACATAATTCCTAACTCTATTTTCCCTATAAATACATCGACCCCATATCCACCATGTTTCTTTACACCGAATCACCTAGGAGTATTGGCACTAGGTGATTTATTCTTCTTCTTCTCCCTCTGTTCATCTCCTTCATTTCTTCATCATTTGCATATATTAATTCATGGCATTCTCATATTTATTTTATTTATCATTTTATTTTCTTTAATTCCCACATTATAATTTTGTAATATTGAAACAAATATTAAACTTCGGCTAATTTAAATCAATATAGCTTGTAAATTCAACTTTGTTTATGCTCTTTATTTTTTTGGTCTTTATATTTTTTATTTATTTTATTTATTTTTGCACTTTAATTCTTGCATGCATCTAAATAATTCTAATTAATTTAATTAAAGTCCCCTCTTATACTTTTTTCTTTAACGAACCGATTTAGTAGAGTCCGTTCTTTGAACAGGCAGATTCGAAGGTTTTTACTTTTAAATTCGTAGCCTTATCCCCGGATCCGAATCTCATGGTTCGCCGTTTACGGAGTCTAATTTGAGTTTCTTAATTCTCACCAAAAATTATTCGGCAACTCTATAATTTATTCAATTTGATTCAGTCGCTTTCTTTTCGAATTTTACCTTTTTATTTCTAGAAAATTTTAATTGCACGGGAAGTAATATTATAGAAAGAAACAAAGTAGAAAGTTGAGGTCTCAATTCACTGTCGTGCTGGTCCACACGGTCGGTGATCCAGAAATCCAGTTCTAAGATTTTGAGTTCACTAATGTGCTGGTCTGCATGGCCAGTGACCCGAAAATCCAGTTTGGGTTCTCGTGAGCCTCAGGATGGATCTCGAGTCTCTCCCCAACACCATGCTAGTCTGCACGGTAGTTGGCCAGATGACCCAGATATGTCTCGAGAGTCTCTCAACTCATTATTCTCCTTGTTTTTTGTGTCATATTATTTTCTAAGCAATGACAGTTTTTGGTAATAAAAATAATTAAATTCAAAGTTGCATTTGAACATTTTGATTAATAAAAAATCAATTCAAATCTCCCTAAAAAGCAAGACACCTCTTTTGGCTCGCCTAACACCGCATAGGATACCATGGAGGTTTTTCCCGGGTCCTACAGTTATGTTTATTTCCTGATGTAGAGTGCTTGTATATGTTGTAATTCTTTCATTCTTTTTACATGTTTAATGGAATAATCATGTAAAGTTTCAATATACTTTCCCTAGTTTCCAAACCTTATTAAAGTCACATTTTAAAATTTTTAGTAGAGTCTTTCTTAAAATGAGGCAAACTCAAAGGTTTTTACCTTTCGTGTTTGTAACCTTACCCCCAAATCCACTTCTTGGTTTGTAGGCAGAGTCTTTCTTGTTTTCTTTTCGGTTTTGTTTTGACTTTTCCCCTTAAAAAATCGGGTGGCAACTCATTTCAAACCAAAACATATCGGGATTGCATAAATCATTTTTATCATGGTTTACAATAAACCGATGCAACTTTAAAGTAAATTTTGTACATTTTTAAATAGTGGTTGCATAAATTACCTTCTTCTAAACGTAACATTTTGTCAACAAATTAGACTAATCCTAAAGAGTTGGAACAAGTGGATGTTCACTCCTAAAGTTTAGTTTAATTATTCACGAGATGCATACAATAAAGGGAATGTGATTTTACAATATATTGTTCATAAAATATGCAAATAATCCCTGAAGCGTTTTAAAAAGAAAACCCCTGCAAATCCTCCATCATGTGGATGTTTAAAGATTGAATGATGCAAAAAAATGTCCATAGTAGGAAATACTTAGCTTTCAAAATCTTGTATGCAAACGATTCCGGCTTTTAAAGCTTAATAATGGTTACCCTTATGAAACGAGCTTAGTGAGTGGACCAAATTTACCTAAAGTAAAAAAAAAAATAAAATATCATTTGAAACCATTTTTTTGTAAGGGTAAATTATTCACAACATTTTTTTTTGCTTACTCCTAATCAATTCTATATTTTCTATTAAACCTACCTAAGGCTCTGTTTGGCAAGTAGATGTTAGTTTAGCTATTTGCATCAGTTGTAGTTGTTAGTTGTTTGACTTAACTATAAGGATTGGTTGTTTGCAGGAAAAATGTTGGGTAAATTATTTGCTTGCGGAAATGTGAGCATGCATGAGAATTTTCATTTATGGCCCTAACAATATATTTTTTTTAAACTATATTTTTACAAGTTTTTCAAAATGAATTAAACTTATAGTTACAAAATATATTTACTAAAGTCTAAATGTCTGATATTTAAAATTTCATACTAATTATTATTCGATATCAACTCTATTTCTTTTAAATATTATTAATTAAAATTTATTACATAAACATTTATTCATTATATGAATAGAGTTAAAAAGATGAAAATTAGTTCACTTTACAAAAATATAAAATAAATCGTTAGTTTTTTTTCTCTACCTAAATTAGATTTAATTTAGTTTGGTAAAAATAAAGTGATTTTAATAAATAACTCTTAATATTGTTGTCAATGAATCATTGGAAAGGTATAACAATTATCAAAACATGACTCTTATCAAATAAGTACAAAATATTATTTTCACTTGATATAGTTTTTGTCAAAAATTATTAAACAATTAAGAAAATATTATCAAAATCATTATTATATAACATATCATGTAATTTTGGTAAAAATATGAGAGAAATAATATAATTTTAATGCGAAATAGCTAAAAGATAATAAAAAAAATCTCATCTAATTATAGTTTAGGAAAGGAATTTTAAGTCATGAAACTTATCACAATATCTCGAAGTTCACATTTAACTCATGACAGCTTAACTTTTAGGGGGTGATATGTGATAACAAGCTAACATCTTGTTAACATCAATTAAACTAGAATTTTCTATGAATGGACAATTTTTTTTTTTTTTTGGTTTAGACACATCCTTTTTATATATCACCCCAAAATATATCAATATATCATATATAAATCGGAGCATTAATAAAGCTAATTGGGTGTTGACAAATACTACCCCCTAAAGGTTTGGTTGTTATAAATCAATAAGTTAAATGCGAAATTTGGGATATTGTGATTAATAACCACTAATGTTGGAGATTTCATAACCTAATAGTAGTCCTTCAGAAAAAGAGTTTTCTGAGGCGAAACATTTTATATCAAACACCTAATTAGCTATTTTAAGTTGGTCAAAACAACTAAGTACCCCCCCCCAGTGTGTGTTTTTTCCCTCATAAAAAACTCACATGTCAAACATCCCCGAAATTAACATAATTTTTCTACTTCTAGAATAACTCATTACCTATTTCTATCTAGCAAACTATCCAAACCTACTCAAATATACATAATCTTACTTACCCAACTTTACAAACGCACTAGAAAAACAGGACTTGTGTAATCTAACTTTTGTTTAATTTTTTAATTTACTCAATAATGGCACCTAATGTTATGTTAATTACAATTTCATTTACAAATATTAATAAAACAATGACTTTTAATTGGAGTTATTTGTATGGAACCTTACATATAAGAAAGTAAATTTACTTTTGTATCCAATTGTTGGCAAACCAATCCAACCAATAATACCAATTTTAGATCAGAACGATTCATATTGTATGACAAAATAAATATTTTACTATAAAAAGATTAAACTATAAATAGATACGTATATTAATTTGAATGAACGAATAAAGGCATAATGATATTATTAATTGAAAAGATCATTATGTGTGTGTATATATTCAGTCATGCTCACATGCTCACCAAGAATCATGCTTATAATGATCAGTTCCCTATATATATATATATATATATATATATATATATATATATAGGGTTTTTGGAAGGTAATATACCGATCTTTGAGGGCATTGGATTGTAATATACCAATATTTATTATTGGACAACAATATCCCTAACCTTTATACCTAGGGGACATTATTATACCAATAGTAACGAAGGGGATGATGAACCAGTCTCCATGCTAATGTGACTAGAGGAGGGAAAAAAATTATCCCAAGCGAATAACCTCGTTACCCTCTCCATTTTCTCACCAACCCACATCACAAAACATTGGTTGGTTGTATGTCATGTCAGTACGAAGACTGGTTCACCATCCCCTTAATCACTGTGTTAGGGCCGATTTTTTTAACGTAGGTTAGTAAGAAAAACAGAGTGATTAACAGGGTTACTGGGCAAAGGCCAGTTATTTTTGCTCTACCTATCACGTTAGAATAGAGACCAATTAACCAGTCACCTCCCCCTTAATTACTATTGGTATAATAATTTCATATAAGTATAAAAGTTAGGAATATTGTTTTCCCATACCAAAGCTCGGTATATTATAATCCAATACTCTTAAAGGTCGGTATATTGTCATCCAATATCTAGGGAACTGATCATATGAGCATGACTCTTTGGTGAGCATGTGAGCATGACTGGATATTTAACGGACGTCAAGGGGTATTTTTGTGGACATCAAGTATTGTTTCCTTGGACATCAAGTATGCAAAGGAAAATAAAGATTTTGCTTAGCATGGATCAAATGTTGATATCTAACCTTCATACTTAATGTCCATGAAAACAATAAGTGATGTCCACCTTTCATAAATAATGTCCACGACAATAATACTTGATGTCCACCTGAAATTCAGTCAAGCTCACATGCTCACAAAATTAAAGACCCGTGCACATAATAATAAAAACAAGAAAACTTTACTTGTTTGCAAGAATGATGGAAGGAAGGTTGGTCCCTTGTAATGATGACTTGAATATGGCACCACCTTGGAACTTTATGGAGATTGAATGAGTGGTTCTTGAAGGTGATGAAAGGTGAAATTTGTGGAGAGTATGGATGGTAGAATGTTGATCATGATGATGATGATAGAAGCAGTTTGATAAGAGAATTTGAGGGTGTTATGAAGGATGATGACTAGATGATCTTGAATGGTGGAATTAATGGAAGGTATTTATAGGTGAGGTGAGGGGATGAGGATGAAGATAGAAGGGGGGGGGGGGGCAAGATCCAAGGACCATGCCCCTCATGGCAGATTCGTAGGCCCTGCGGCCTATAATGTTCTCAATGGTCAAAGTCAATATGCTGTGATCAAGGGATGGCGGAGGGAAATGCTGGCGCGAAAATCAAATCGATATGGCGTAGGCTCTGCGACCTATTGTGTGCAATGATGCGGATCAGTGATGTGGCAGCTTGCAGCGGGTTGGATTTTTATCATCGTACGCCCTACGGTTTACGCAGGCTGTTTAGGCTGGGTTCGCCTTTCGGGCCCAGATTGATGGCGGCATAGGCCCATGGGTCTACGTCATTTCCCAGCGGGCTGGGTCGCGGCTTTCTTTTGTCATTCTTCTTTCTTATGTTGGCCAAGGCCCACGAGCCTTGGTGTACTGTTTTGGGTTCGATTCCTTTGAGCGGAATCTGTCAGTGCAAAACCCGGTGTCCATAGGGAGCCCCTACTTTGATCGAGTCCGAATAGAACAAAGGTCAAAGTAGCCTGAGGTGCAGATTGCTTGTAACTAGGAGATCGGTGCTGTCGGTGCTCTTCTAACTGCGATAGGAAGACAGATAATGTCGGTGCTCTTTTAATGGCGACCGGAAGATGGAAAGCGTCAGTTCTCTTTTAATGGTTATCGGGAGGTGGATGCTGTCGGTGCTCTGTTAGCGTCGACTGGAAGATGGAAGTTGTCTTTCTCTTTTAACGGCGACCGGGAGGTGGATGCTATCGGTGTTCTTATATTGGCGACCGAAGGGAGGATGTCAACGCTGTTTTAATGGCAGTTGGATGATGTTCCGGTTTTTTCGGTGTCGGTGACGGTTCTATGCATAGAAACGAAAGCAGAATGTTAGATCATTTTGAACAATGACTAGAGATATAGAGAATTACCTGTCTGGCAGATTGATCGCGGCTGATCCAAACTTTCTTTTTTCGATGCTACTATCGATGATGCCCAATAGATTTTCCTGTGGCGGATCGAATTCTCTCGAAGTAGATGATGCCCAGCGGATTTTCCCGAGGCGGATTGAATTTTCATAATGTTGATGGTGCCCATCGAATTTTCCCGAGGTGGATTGGATTCTCATAATATCGGTGATGTCCAACAGATTTTCCTGAGGTAGACCAGATTTTCCCGATGTTGATGATGCCCAACGAAGTTTCCCAAGGTGGACCGGATTTTCCCGATGTTGATGGTGCCTAACGGATGAGGCGGATCAGATTCTCTTGATACTGGTCATGCCCAACAAATTTTCTCGAGGCGGATAGGATTTCCCCGATGTGGATGATGCCCAACAAATTTTCCCAAGGTGAATCGGATTTTCCCGATATTGATGATGCCCAAGGGATTTTCCCAAGGCAGATTGAATTTCCCAATGTTAATGAAACCCAACGGATTTTCTCGAGGAAGATAAGATTTTCCCAATGTTGACGATGTCCAACGGATTTTCCCGAGGCAAATGATTAGGCCGGTGACGTCCATAACAACTTTTCTTGCTTTGGCTGACTAGAAGATCGTCATGAGGATGAGCTATAGACAATAGTCCGCTTGAACTAGATAGAACTCATTTAGACTGTTATTAGAGCTTCTTCTAATCTTGCTCTTGATGATTAGCAACCGAGCTTGAGTCTCTATGCGAGATAATTTCTTTGATTCTATCTCTTTTTCGATGAGTATGCATGCACTTGGTCTTCTAGACTCTAGACTCTTAAGCACTTATGCATGACTGTTGACTTTATGCATGACCTCTTGAGGCAATGTAATGACTAGGAGAATATGTACGTGAACAGTATTTTATGTGACTCAATATGCAAATAGCCCCCAGTACTAAGACTAGAACAATGATTCCCTGAGTGTTAGAGCAACTCGACATGCAATTTCAGGATAGGGCAAGATAGGTGAGGCTTGTGACGAAGCCTTATGGTGAAGGCATTATCATGGACGACTTGTCTTGTCCTCTTGTTTTCTCGGATCGTTGTGGAGATAGGTGAAGCCTTATTACAAGTTATATGAGAGATAGGGGAACCCCCAGTTCAATTGAACTCTTTCAGTCGAATGTTGCTTGAAATTAGCCATTGATGTGGCCAATATCTTGTTCTTGACGGGTGGGCCTCACTCAGTTGTACTGGGAACGGGCCTTGAAATATCAAGTCTCGCACTTGTACTAGTGACCCAGTCAAAAAGCTCTGGTGGTATGGGAGGTTGAAAAGGGTTGGAAAAAGAAAGGGTGAGTTTGATGATGGCCAAATGGGTTCATGAGGCACTTGGTGAAAATTGAGATGATGGCAAGTATGTGGGTCGAAGGTCGAATATGGGCATGTCATGATTGATAGATGAATATGTTTCAGCTAAGGCAAGGGAATAGTCAAGATGGATTCGTGTCATAGTAGGAGAGGTGAGGAAATAGTCGAGATGGATTCGTGTCATAGGAGGAGAGGTGGTCGGCTATTCGGATGTGAAGGTTATCCAAATTTAATAAAAAGAAGGTTGAGGAATTATGATGGCGAGGATATGAAAGAACTTCGAGATATGGATGGCCAAAATGGGGTTTATTCTCCTAGCATAGGTTTTTCCATACGCAAACAAAGTGCTTAAGGGACATGAGTGTCGTACCACTCATGCGTACCACACATGCCAACCCATGTTGGTGAACCAACTAGGAACTCTCTCTTTTCTTTGTGCTTTCTTCACTTTCTTTCGACTTTCTTCTTTATGGGGTTGACTCATGTTCACCTTCCAGATGATATTAGTCACAACACACCTTTTGGATTTGGGGTAGATATTAGTCTCAACGCTCTTAGAAGGGTGGCTGGGTGAACTAGTATCCCTCCTATTAGGACTGAAATTCTTTGACCCTTGCGCGGCGGCCTTCTCATTGTTCATGATCTCAAGTTGAACGCAAAGGTCCTTCAAGTAGTCGAAGTCCTTGATCACATGGTATCGCAAGTGCCGAGCCTTGTTACTCTTGAGACTTAGTTTGAAGGTGGATAGCTGTAAGCGCAAGGGTATCATCTCATTGATGTGAGACAACTTGATGTGCCACCTTTCGAAGTAATCCAAGAAGGGCTGATCTTCATTTTGCTTTTGGGTTGTTAAGTCATCCATTATGGTTTGCTTCTTTTGGATACAGTTGTAGTGATTGTAAAGGCTTTAAATAACTCGTTCCAGTCAGCCTTGATTTGAGGTGACAACGGGTGATACCATACTTTGGCTTCCCTATCTAGGGTGGATGGGAAGATTGTGGAGTAGAAGTTTATGTCAAAGGCCAACCACATGAATTCCTCGATATGGTGAGTGGGATTCATGGATGGTCTGAATTTAATGTTGGGCACCTCAATCTTATCAGTAATTTTAAGGACAGGCTGAATAGGTAAGGGAACATCCGTGTATTTGTCAGCAAAAGCCGGCACATTGCTCATCATCTCGGTGATGTTCTCTAACTTCTGCTCCAGGGCCATAACAGCTGGATCCTCACTGGGTTTGGGAACTCCTCTGACTGATTTAGACTTCCCCTTAAATGACTTGGAACCCCCTAACTCTCCTACTACCGGTGTTTTTATGAGCTTAGGTTCAGATTCATATCCATTGGCCTCCACCACATCATCATCTCCCTTGGTATTCAAGCCTAGCTTCTCATTGATTTTGGTTATGGCCTGCAGCATACCATCCATCACTTGTTGTGGCTCATGGAACCTCTTCCCAATCTTCTGCTTTAATTCTAGAGAATTGGCAAAGACTAGGCGTTGCATCTTGGTGTATAACTCTTCCAGCTGTTTCATAATGTTAGCCTCAATGCTTTGGATAAGGATCTCCTGGAATCGCTCCTAAGCTATGGTACGAGCTCTAACTTGGGTGGTAGACGAGTTGTAGTTCACATTTGGAACTAATCGACCAGTACATGGGTCTCTAATACGAGCCCGTTGCCGATCTCCTATCTTGCCTGTATGGAAATTTGTTAGTGACTCGATAATTGACTCAGAAACTTTCTACCCAATGCATGCATGTCTTATAAGACCTATTGGGACCTTAATAGACTCGACACCTTTATGCTAACACAACGATAACTCACCCACTTTTGGGAGTGCATGACCTAACTCTATATAGACCTAACAACAGAACATTATAAAGGGCCGAATAAGGTCAAATATAACAAACTAATCATAAGTTAGACAACACAAGTTAGTGTTTCTAAATTCGGATGGGCCAACCCACAGGCCGGTCGTTTTAAGGAAAATCCGTAACTTGGACTAACCAACTCAGACATCTCGGGCAATACTGGCTACTATGCGGACTAGGATTATGTTCGACAGGACTAACGGTCTACACTTGCTATACACTTCTTTTATTTATTTATTCAAGGAAAATGGATATTGTAAAGGACTGAATAAAGCCAACAACAAGCGAGTTATATCTAATTTATACGCTTAATTGGTAAATCCAATATAGTTG
Organism: Portulaca oleracea; assembly: GCA_029582165.1. Taxonomy (NCBI): domain Eukaryota; kingdom Viridiplantae; phylum Streptophyta; class Magnoliopsida; order Caryophyllales; family Portulacaceae; genus Portulaca; species Portulaca oleracea. Next base: position 2,841,036 of record CM055878.1, on the reverse strand, counting down.
GGCCTACCAACGGGCCGACCACAAATGTGATGGATTCAATAATTAAATCTATAAATTAATTTACTCAAGCCTAGTGACCATTATGCAGCCCAAGACGTTATCAACTAACTTTGTTCTGATTTTTGTCAGATTTTGGACCTTAGTTAAGAGAGCATCGTAAAGGGCCATATAGGGTCATCAAAGCCGAGTCATGTTGACTTTATGAACTAGGATAATCAACCTTTGTACGTAAATGGGCCCAACCACGGGGTTAACCACAATGTTTGAGGTTGATTTCCCTAATTGATAAACAAGCCTCTTATCAGCCCAACGAACCTTACATGAACTAGAACAATACCTCTAAACTATGATTGACTCTTTAAAACAAAAAGGAAACACATATTCACATAACATTCAACATGAGAGAGTTACCCTAAACCGAGGCTTTATGTTCATCGATTAGTAAGTTCGGGATTGGATGAAGTACCACATGTTCTTGCCTCAGTGCACTTCACCCATATAAGATTTATAGGTAAAGTGTGTGAGGTGTTGCTCGTCGAATTTCAAGGAAGCCTTGGAGTATAACATGGGTGAAAGGAGAGACCAAATACTTGGCGATGTAGAGTGCATCACATAAGTAGTGGTCGCCCACTTTTGGGATAAATCCTAGGTTAATTCTAACCCATCGCTTTGTGCTCCCCTGTCAAAAGACTCGAGAGTAGCCTGATATGCAAAATGTCTAAAGAATAATAAAATTGCGAAATCAATCAACTTTCTCCCTTTTAAAATTTCAAATCAACTTGATTTTTTCAAGTTTTACCCTCTTTATAAGTTCAAGTCCCCAGTGGAGTCGCCAATGTGTAGGACCCCGGGAAAAGGGAGGTAGTCCTCTTTCGTGGTGTTACTTATGAAATGATTGGGAGTCGACTAAGGTTATTTAATCCTTAAATAAGGATTTTTTTTGAGAAAAGAGGTTTTTTATTCATTTAAGGACCCATTTTTAATATTAACATACTCGAAGTTACACCAAATTATTTTATCGATGAACTAATAGCGACTCGCTTCCAAATCTGGACCAAAGGAAGACATATGGGCTACCAGAGTGGGTCGTAGGCCGCAGGGCTTATGACAGAACCACACATGGACCTGCGTGTCTTCGGCCTACAGAAAATACGGGTAGAATTCAGCGTAGGCCGCAGGTCCTATGCTGAACTCTATGCCATTTTTTTTTCGGCTAGCCACACATTAGAATTTGAAGAACTATTAAGTCATCTCTAAATACTTTAATGCGATGACCACGTATGTGAAGTAATTAAAAAAGGGTTATAAAAGAAGAGTCACCAGCCGATTTAAAGAAATCGACAAATGAAAGAAAATGAAGACTCCGGTCTACGAACTTGAATTATGAGCTCGGGGGTAAGGTTACAAATTTGAGAATTAGGGAATTCTCGAATACGCCTGTTTGAAAACAGACTCTACTGAAATCGAACTTGAAATGAAAAAGAGCGGGAGAAGATTAAAAGAATTCGCAATAGTATATTCGAAAACATGCGGAAAAAGAATGTGATCTTTTACAAAAGATGCACAAGTATGGTTTTCAAAGATAAATTAAATGATTGCACATAATAATAAAAACCAGCAAACCTTGCTTATTTGCAAGTACGATGCAAGGAAGGTGAGTCCCTTAGCTTGTAATAATAACTTGAATATGGCACCTGCTTGGAACTTTATGGAGATGGAATGAGTGGTGCTTTAGGGTGATGAAAGGTGAAATTTGTGGAGAGTAAGGATGGTAGAATGGTGACCGTGATGATGAGAATGGAAGATAGAAGTTTGATAAGAGAATTTGAGGGTGATATGGATGATGACTAGATGATCATGAATGGTGGAAATGGGGGGTATTCATAGGTGAGGTGAGGGGATGAGGATGGAAGGAGGAGGAGGCATGATCCAAGGATCATGCCCCTCATGGCAGAATCGTAGGCCCTGCGGCCAATGATATGCTCAATGGTCAAAATCAATCTCCTTTGATCAACGGATGGCGGAGGGAAATGCTGGTGCGGAAATCAAATCGATATGGCATAGGCGCTATGGCCTATGGCGTACAATGACGCAGATCAGTGACGTGGCAACTGGCAGCGGGTTGGATTTTTATCATCGTAGGCCCTACAACCTACGCTAGCTGTTTAGGCTGGGTTCACCTTTTGGTCCCCAACTGTTGGCGGCAAAGGCCCAAGGGCCTACGTCATTTCCCAGCGGGCTGGGTCGTAGCTTTCTTTTAGCAGGCTTGATTCTTATGTTGGCGAAGGCCCATGGGCCTTGGTGTAGTGTTTTGGGTCCGATTCCTTTGAGCGGAATCTGTCGGTGCAAAACCTGATGTCTACAGGTGGTCTTTGGTGTGTATGGGATTCTGCTCTAGCTAGTCTAGATTGATATTTTGATCAAACACCTTTAATTTTTTAATTTTACATCTCTGGATCGTCTCTCTAATAAGTGGTGTTTGGTGGGGGATTTCAATAAACTACGTCTTTCTTCTGATAAACTTGGTGGATCTCCCTTTAATTACAATCGGACATTTCACCTTTCGAATTTCCTGTCTCAGTCAGGTTGCATGAATGCTACGACAATTGGTTGGAATTTTACTTGGAAAAAGATGATTTATACTCATCATATTTATGAATAATTAGATAGGTTTATCATTTCACCTTCTTGGGACACTCAATTCCTAATTACACTGTTACTTCGGGCCCCTTCACATGTTTTGGTCATGCTTATATTTTAGTCAATACCGAACTATCTTCCCTCCCTATGAAAGGAGCCTTACTTCATTATCAATATGGATGAGCTTCCCATGCTCAAGTTCATTATATTGTGAAGAAATCTTGAGATTTACCTGTTAGGGGGCTACCCATGTTTAAAGTAGTTTCTAAACTTAAAACTTCGAAATAACTTAAATATTTAAATAAGGCCATGTTTGGTAATATTTCTTCTAAATTGAAGTGCAATGAGGAGAAACTGAAGTATGTTGGACAAAAGCTTGTTAACAACCTCTCCATTTTTAGATTAAATGATTGGTTTAATTGATTGATTAACCAATGGGAACAAATACATCTTTATAATCAAAAGTACTGGGGTTGTTTTGCCAGGAAAAACTTGTTGGTAGATGGGGGATGCAATTCCTGCTTTTTTCAAATGAATATGAGAGCCCGAAAGACTAGAACAACCATTTTCTGAATTAAAGATGAGGCAAATGTTTGGTAGGACCACCCTAGTACTATCAAAAATATTTTTTTTACGAGTTTTTTAGAATACAAATCAGTGGTTGATCCTAATAGATCCTACCCGCTTTCTTCCCTAGATTAATTTCTTTGATTGATAACGATAGTCTTATTCAGGGTTTCTCCTATGAGGAAATTAGATATACTATCTTTGAACACGATAAATTTAAGGCGCCTGGCCTGGATGGGTTTGGTATTGCATTCTTTCAAAATCATTGGGCCACAGTTGGTAAGAATGTTTGTGATGCTATACAATTGTTCTGCTTTGATAGTCGGTTGCTTAAGAGGTCAATCATACTTTGATTTCTTTAATTCCTAAAGTTGAGAATCCTGTCTCAACCAATCAATTTCGTCCTATCAGTCTTTGTAGTAGCCTTTATAAAATTATCTCAAAACTTTTAGTCAATCACCTGTGTCTCGTCCTCCCTGATCTTATTGATCCGAATCAAAGTGCTTTTGCCCTTGACAGATCGATTCATGATAATATCTTTCTTACTCATGAAATGCTAATAAATTTAACAACATGAAAGGAAAGAAGAGTTGGGCGACTCTGAAACTTGATACGAAAAAGGTATATGATGGAATAGAGTGGGATTTCTTGAGAGTAGGGGTGGAAACGGTGCGGTGCAGTGCGGTTTCGGTGTCTCGAAGCAGTGCACCGGACGAAATGGTGCGCTAAAACCTTAAACCGGAACCGGATCACCCGGTTTTTACAAACCGGTGCAACGGCTTTAACGGTGCGGTTTCACCGGTGAACCGAAACCGCATTAATTTCTATCAACATCAAAAAATCTCTAATCAATCAAAAAAAGAAAAAGGTTTTTGGGTAGATTAACTCTATGCAATCTCCATTATCCACAATTTATAAATTTTGGTTAATTTACACTATTTTTGTATTAATTTTTGGGTGGAATTTTTTTTTAACCAAAAAATATATATATATATATTTTTTTTTATTTATATTAACGGTTCGGTGTCGATCCCCGTCGGTGTGAATATCCCAAACCGGAACCGCCCCGTTTAGCATCCGATTTTTCCGGTGCGGTGCACCGAAATTTTAAGCCGGTTCGGTGTTGCCCGTTTCCGGTTTTTTTATCCGGTTCCGGTTCGGTGTGGCGGTTCCGAATTTTTCTTCCACCCCTGCTTGAGAGCAGTCCTCACACAACTTGGCTTTCATGAAAAATGGATTGCTTGGGTTATGGAGTGTGATACCACCGTGTCATATTCAATTCTCTTGAATGGGGAAGATTGTGGTTATTTTAAACCTACTAGGGGAATCCGTCATGGTGACCCGATGTTCTCTTATTTATTCTTAGTTTGCATGGAAGTTCTTACAAAACAAATTCGCATTGACTCTGATAATGATAAATCGGGTGTGGGTGTTAAAATTTGTCCAAGAGCTGCTCGACTTCTTGAGTTATTTTCGCTCCTTCTCTTTTATAAAACAAATCTTAATTCCTATCAAAAATTACATTCCTCTCTTTAGACGTTTTGTTCTTGGTCAGGCCTACTAGTACACTTTCATAAATAGGCTATGGTTTTTTCAAAAAATGCTATTAATCGAGATAAAAAAATTGTCTCTGGCATTTTCAGAATCTCCCATTTAACAGGATTTGGGAAATATATTTTGGTTGCCCTGTCTTTATCGGTCGTCCCTCCAACCACATTTCCCATGATCTTATTTCTCGTACCGCTGACGTGCTTCAACCTTGGAACTCCAAGTTTATTTCTAAGGCGGGCCATACAGTTCTTATTTAGTCCCACTTAGAGGCTATACCTCCCATACGCTGCAATGCTTTCGATAAGCTCCCTAAAGAAACTGTCTGCCAAATTGATTCTATTTGCAGGAATTTCTTTTTAAGGGATTTGTCCACAAATAAAGTATGAATATGATCATCTGGGATAAGATCTATTTGCCTGAGCATTTGCGAGGTTTAGGTCTTCCCAAAATTGAGCCTGTTAATAATGCTTTCCTGTGTAAACTCCTTGGGAAACTTTTATTTGGCCATGGGATTCGGATTCATCAAATATGAGCTAATAACTTTATAAGAATTCCCTTTTGTGGTTAAATCAAAACAGGCAGATTCTTAGGCCTCAAAGTCTATTCTTAGAGCAAGACCCTTTTCTCAATAGTGGGATTGATGAATCCCTCCTAAACCTAAATTTATCTGTAGCCGAGTGTGTTCTTCTTGATAAAACGTGGAATATCCTACTCTTAGACTCTTTGGTTAACCATGCTTCGGTCTCCTTGACTCATAATGTTTCCATTCCGATGCATAATGTGACTGACACCCTTTGCTAGGGTCTATCAAGTCATGATGAATTTACCACAAAATTCGCCACTTGGCTAGCGCATGATATTCTTCCTAATTCTCAACCTTGGGAGTTTAATTGGATATGGAAACTAGATATCCCGCCCAAATTACAAATGTTAGTCTGACAGTCTCTTTGGAATGTTTTAACTCTCCGTTCATGTTTTCATTATATATAGGGGCGTTAATCTCCTTATTACTAACTATCTGTGCTGTAATTTGAACTCGAAAACTCTTGAGCATTTGTTTTTCTCCTGTCCTAAGGCTCAAGACATTTGGGGGTCTGCCGTTGCACACAATTGGCTCCCTGCGTTTGTAATTGCTACACACTTAGGCTCTTTCCATCAATTCTGGTCCTGTTTAACGGTTCAACCTATTTTGATCACATTATTGCTCTTGTTTGGAGCACTTAAAAGTCTCAAAATATTGTTGTCTTCCGCCATGACCACCACCCTACCTTTGTTACTTTGGTGCGGGCAAAACGGTCTACTGTTGAGTGGAGGATGCATGACTGGTTGGGGAATTCATTCCTTGGGGAGCAACACGATGGGTCTTCCTCGATGGCCAAGGGTTCATCTTGGGTTGCTTGGGGCAAGCCTCTGTCGAGCTCACTCAAGCTCAACTTTGATGGTTCCAAAACAGCTCGTGGCAGTGGTTGTGGTTTCATCATTCAGGATTCCTTGGGGCATCTACTTTTGTGGCTTCTTCGTTCCCCCCGGCTCATTATTTGATTTTAGTTGTTGAGGCAACCGTCTTGAGAAATGGTCTTTACTATGCAAACCATCATGGTTTCTCGTCGCTCATAGAAGAGGATAATTTGGTCATCATGAAAGCTCTACAATGGTTATTTAACACTCCCTTGGAAATTGATCCTTTATTACAATTAGATGTTAAGTTGTTGCTCTCTAGTTGTGAGTGTATTTCTGTTTCTCATATTTTTAGGGAAGATAATAGAGCTGTTGATTGATTTGGTAAGTTTGGTGTGTCTCTCTAGTCAGCGGCTTTTTGGTCGTCCAATTCTCCTAGCTCTTTATCTTATATTCTTAGTGATGATATCCTCAGTAGAGCCCTTGAGAGAAGGGTTACCTAAAATCCTTGTTCTTATCTATCTTTGAAAAAATATGTATAGACTTGCTATTTAATTAAATTCTATAAATAGTGATTAAAGTGAATCATTAGGTTATAAACTCAGGTCTCCAACATTGGAGATTCGTTTTGATAAAGAAAATGCAGGATCCGTGGATAGATCCATAGAAAGTGATTGGACGCATGGAAAAGCCATGCAAATTATTAGGTTAACTTGAAAAAAAATGCCTAATCATGCACTAATTTTGTAGTATATATGTGTCGCGTCACTCAACATCCATTCATTGATTTAAATGCACATCATGCACACGAATGCTAATCAATGTCTTACCCTAGCTTTAACTAATTTTGTTCTCATCTGGCCTCAATCCAACAAAATTAATTATTATATGACATCGACATAATTAAAGAAAATACATCCAATATTTGTTTAGCTGGAGCTTTCATTTAAGTCTTGGGATAGAGAAGTATCAAGTTGTATGTATCGACTGAATGTCTACATTTCGGCCACTTAGTCAAGGATAGTGTTCATTTTATAGTCACATGTTCCTATTATGGATGATCGAAGTTTTCCGTATAATAAGATTTTCTGTTTTGGCATTAAAATTAAAGCAAATAACTGAAGTTGGTTAAGGATGTAATTAAAATTAAATTACTGTGTTGTAAAAAAATAAAGCTTGTGATCACAAGGAAAAAGGGAAAATTACAATTAAAGTTTCCAACTGAGTAAACAAGGGGTTATTTTTATTTTGGACCCCAAAGTACAGAGGCATTTATTTTCTGCTCTCATAGTTTTCATTGTTTATTTTTTGGACCCTAAAGTTTATGGGTTGAATAAAAAATGACTTTAAATTTTGTATGTTAAAAAAAAAGGCCCGTGTACTATTTTTCTTTTTCTTCTTATGTTTGAATTAAGTCCCGATTAGCACCAAACTTCAGGAATAAGGTTAAAACTAATATTAAAGTTGTAATACACATCTCTTATTCATGTTGGAACTACTTAGACCCTGGGTCTAATTAATTCCGACATGAATAAAAGAAGTGTATTATAGCTTCAATATCAATTTTGACTTACTTCTGAAGTTTGGCGCTAATTGGGAGATAAATTCAAACATGAAAAGAAAAAGAAAAAGAAAAACAGTACATGGACCTTTTTTTTCAACCTACAAACTTTAAGGTTCATTTTTATTCAACCCATAAACTTTAGGGTCCAAACAATGAAAACTATGGGACCAGAAAATAAATATCCCTATACTTCGGGGTCCAAAATGCAAAAAACCTAGTAAACAAGTGATATTGCGGGCACCACATTTTTTCTATTTATTCTTATCATTTTATCTAAATACAAATTAACATTAAATTAGATTCAAATTAATAAAGCTTATGATCTATAGCTTGTGAAAGAACCCTAGAGGGGGGGGGGGGGTGAATAGGGTTATGAAAGTTTCTGCACAAATAATCACTTGTAAAGGACGTTAAGTTCTTAATCTAACTAGATTAAGATTCAATATAATGCAGGAAAAAGATAAAGGACAATAAGCGTATACTGAACAACTTCCTTTATTATATTGAAACGGAATGAAGTAATACAACCTGAGATGAATGTCCTTAGGTTGTACAAAGAACTGAGCGCATTTGCAGAGGACGCTTCTTATTTTATGAATAACAACACACACCAAATTCACCCTTTGGTGTTTACTCTCAATCGATCATAAGTCCGTCTAGGAATGGATTTCATAAGCATCAATCAACCCTAAATCCATTAAGGATTGATTACACTCAACTTCTCACAATCACCAAATCTCGCACAAAATAGAAAACGCTATTTTTATTTCGAACACCTGATTTCTTCCATGGAATCGTTAACTTCTTCAATCTTCCATTCCTCTATTTATAAGTGTATTGATATCAGCAGAATAGAGATGTTGGGATTGATTCTTCCTTAATCTTTTCCTTCTTTGTATTTGCCTTTCCTTCCAATCTTGCTCCTATCTTCTTTCCTTCTTATGAGATTTCCGAAAATTGTAATCTTATCTTCCTTCTAATTTCTTGATTGATTATTTCCTACAAATCAAAGTAGATGCAATCAATTAGTTTGATTAGAAATATGGATAGAAAGATAGGATATTAATTTTTCAAAAAACTTCCCTATTTCGACTGCGCTTTTCATAACTCCTCGCATAGGGTGAACATCCTTATGCTGCCTTAGGTGAACGTCCTTATGATGCCTTGGGTGAATGTCATTCTGGCTTCTTGAGATTTCTTCCCTTGCGCATTATATCTTTTCTGGATATTCGAATTTTGACTTTCATTCAAAACTGATCCAGTCGCCAAGGTCCTTGAGCCTGAGTCTATCAATGTCCTTGAGGGGTTCTAACAATCTCCCCCTTTTTGATGAAAGGCAAAATTCATTTGTAGCACTTCTCCCCCTTTTTGGTTTTTATCAAAAAGTCTATAGAGAGCTCCCCCTTAATATTGTAACCATTTCCAATAACCTGCAAGACTCAATAAACTTGTTAGTCCTAATAGAGGGTGCTCCCCCTCAATATGTGCCATAAAAATAACACTGCTATTTGAGTAGATCCATTTGTCAAGGTCCTTGATCATAGGTCTGACAAGGTCCTTGAGGAGTTCTTATTGCTGATGTAAGTAATGTCCTTGAGTGCTCAAGCTCCTTTAAGCATTCACTCTCTGGATCTTTGAATATACCTGCAAAAATTTCTGACACCCTTCCTCAAGCCATAATTGACATTAAATTTAGGTTCTTGACTACTAGTAACAACCATGTTAGGAGGTCTTGTTCCTTTTGGAACCCAAACTTGTACAATTTTGGAACGATAATGGTTGAAGTAGTGAGATTTACCTTATTTGCTTTTGGGAAGAGATGAATGACCTTGATATCTTGTCCCAAGACAGTTGTGTCGTTCTTGGTGCCACGCGTGAAATCTGTGGCCTTGGTACTGCTCATTAAGGTCCTTGTGTGGTCCTTGATGCCTGGTTCTGATGGCTGGTCCTTGCGAGACAGAATGTCCTTTACGACAGTTTCGCTCCTTAAAAGGGGATGAACTTCTATGCCACTTTCCAAGGTTTTCTTGTTGCTTGGTTGCCTTAGCCAGAGTCTTGTGACAATCATCAAGGTTGGCCTTGAAGTCTAGTATTTTAGCTTTGAGAATGTGGACCCTGGAGGTAAGCCCTTCACATAATTCTCCAATTTGTCATTGGACTCTTTCATGCCTTTGTTGGTTTCTTTTAGTGACCTAATCTCATTTAAATGCTTGGTCTTCTTTCCTGCAAACTTTAAAAGACATTTTCCCAAGTACTTTTTAGGATAAGTGAGGAGATCATCAAATGTTACCTCCCTTGATTCATCCTTGTCACTGTCCGGATAGTCATCATTGGTTGCACCAACTTCCTCTGTATCGTTGGTGTTTTTTCTCATGATGTAATGACTAGTAGTTTCCTCATCATCACTCCAAGTGGCCATCAAGGCCATGTGATTTCTCTTTTCTTTGTTCTTTTTATGGTGGGGACATTCCTTGATCAAGTGATCTGGGTTACCACAAAAAAAAACAAGAGAGTAAGTTAGTTATATTGTTTGATGAGTCATTACCTCCTTGGTTGATTCGTTTGGATGAAGGTCCTCTGGAGGTATGACTTTTCTTGCACGATTCCTTGAGTTCCTTGGCCATCAAGGCCAAGATCTGGTCCTTATCATTCTTGTTAGGACCATAGATGTCCTTATGGGCTATTTCTTCTTTTTCATTTTGCTCTTCCTGGAGACGCATTTCGTGAGCAAGAAGCTTTCCAATGAGGTCATCAAATTGGAGGGTTTCAACATCGTGAACTTCCTCTATTATGGTGACCTTTGATTCCCATTTCTTTTTTGTAAGACATCTAAGGACCTTGTGAACTTTTTCTTCATTAGAGTAGGTTTTCCCCAAGGACTTGAGATTATTGACTATGACAGTGAATCGTTTGTACATGTCCTTGATGGATTCTCCATTCTTCATTTTTAAGGATTAATAGTGCTTGACATAATAGTTACGCATTATTCTTTGAACTTGGCTCGTTCCTTCATATGTGGTCACTAAGGTATCCCACACTGCTTAGTCAGATCACAACCAGAGATAAATTCAAACTCATTAGAATCAAGTCCACAGTAAAGGATATGTAATGCTTTAACATTTTTATCTGCCTTTTCTGCTTCTTTGGCCGAATACTTGGATCTATCTTTGGGTTTCGTGATTTCTCTAATAGTGATCATAGGGACAAAGTCTCCATTCTCAATTCTGTCCCAAAGGTCATAGTCTTGATCCATGATGAATTTCCTCATACGCTTGTTCCAGTGTGCAAAGCTTGATCCTCAGAATAAAGGAGGACTGTTTAAGCAACGTCCTTGCCCTATGTCACCATCTTCCATCCCTGCCATGATCTTTACCACAGAGCGGTTAGTCTCCGAATCTTCAGTGGACCAGGCTCTGATACCAATTGAAAGAACCCTAGAGGGGGGGTGAATAGGGTTATGAATGTTTCTGCACAAATAATCACTTGTAAAGGACGTAAGGTTCTTAATCTAACTAGATTAAGATTCAATATAATGCAGGAAAAAGATAAAGGACAATAAGCGTATACTGAACAACTTCCTTTATTATATTGAAAAAGAATGAAGTAATACAACCTGAGATGAATGTCCTTAGGTTGTCACGTAATGGCGCCTTGCAGAGGACGCTTCTTATTTTATGAATAACAACACACACCAAATTCACCCTTTGGTGTTTACTCTCAATCGATCCTAAGTCCGTCTAGGAATCGATTTCAAATGCATCAATCAACCCTAAATCCGTTAAGGATTGATTACACTCAACTTCTCACAATCACCAAACCTCGCACAAAATAGAAAACGCTATTTCTATTTCGAACACCCGATTTCTTCCATGGAATCGTTAACTTCTTCAATCTTCAATTCCTCTATTTATAAGTGTATTGATATCAGCAGAATAGAGACGTTGGGATTCATTCTTCCTTAATCTTTTCCTTCTTTGTGTTTGCCTTTCCTTCCAATCTTGCTCCGATCTTCTTTCCTTCTTATGAGATTTCCGGCAATTGTAATCTTATCTTCCTTCCAATTTCTTGATTGATTATTTCCTACAAATCAAAGTAGATGCAATCAATTAGTTTGATTAGAAATATGGATAGAAAGATTGGATATTAATTTTCCAAAAAACTTCCCTATTTCGACTGCGCTTTTCAAAACTCCTCGCATAGGGTTAACATCCTTATGCTGCCTTAGGTGAACGTCCTTATGATGCCTTGGGTGAATGTCATTATGGCTTCTTGAGATTTCTTTCCTTGCGCATTATTTCTTTTCTGGATATTCTAATTTTGACTTTCATTCAAAACTGATCCAGTCGCCAAGGTCCTTGAGCCTGAGTCTATCAATGTCCATGAGGGGTTCTAACAATCTCCCCCTTTTTGATGAAAGGCAAAATTCATTTGTAGCACTTCTCCCCCTTTTTGGCTTTTATCAAAAAGTCTATAGAGAGCTCCCCCTTAATATTGTAACCATTTCCAATAACCTGCAAGACTCAATAAACTTGTTAGTCCTAATAGAGGGTGCTCCCCCTCAATATGTGCCATAAAAATAACACTGCTATTTGAGTAGATCCATTTGTCAAGGTCCTTGATCATAGGTCTGACAAGGTCCTTGAGGAGTTCTTATTGCTGATGTAAGTAATGTCCTTGAGTGCTCCAAGCTCCTTTAAGCATTCACTCTCCTGTCCTACAAACGTTAAGAGACATTTTCCCACGTACTTTTTAGGATAAGTGAGGAGATCATCAAATGTTACCTCCCTTGATTCATCCTTGTCACTATCCGGATAGTCATCATTGGTTGCACCAACTTCCTCTTTATCGTTGGTGTTTTTTCTCATGATGTAATGACTAGTAGTTTCCTCATCATCACTCCAAGTGGCCATCAAGGCCATGTGATTTGTCTTTTCTTTGTTCTTTTTATGGTGGGGACATTCCTTGATCAAGTGATCTGGGTTACCACAAAAAAAACAAGAGAGTAAGTTAGTTATATTGTTTGATGAGTCATTACCTCTTTGGTTGATTCGTTTGGATGAAGGTCCTCTGGAGGTATGACTTTTCTTGCACGATTCCTTGAGTTCCTTGGCCATCAAGGCCAAGATCTGGTCCTTATCATTCTTGTTAGGACCATAGATGTCCTTACGGGCTATTTCTTCTTTTTCATTTTGCTCTTCCTGGAGACGCATTTCGTGAGCAAGAAGCTTTCCAATGAGGTCATCAAATTGGAGGGTTTCAACATCGTGAACTTCCTCTATTATGGTGACCTTTGATTCCCATTTCTTTTTTGTAAGACATCTGAGGACCTTGTGAACTTTTTCTTCATTAGAGTAGGTTTTCCCCAAGGACTTGAGATTATTGACTGTGACAGTGAATCGTTTGTACATGTCCTTGATGGATTCTCCATTCTTCATTTTGAAGGATTAATAGTGCTTGACATAATTGTTACGCCTTATTCTTTGAACTTGGCTCGTTCCTTCATTTGTGGTCACTAAGGTATCCCACACCTGTTTAGCTGTATCACAACCAGAGATAAATTCAAACTCATTAGAATCAAGTCCACAGTGAAGGATATATAATGCTTTAACATTTTTATCTGCCTTTTCTGCTTCTTTGGCCGAATACTTGGATCTATCTTTGGGTTTTGTGATTTCTCTAACAGTGATCATAGGGACAAAGTCTCCATTCTCAATTCTGTCCCAAAGGTCATAGTCTTGATCCATGATGAATGTCCTCATACGCTTTTTCCAGTGTGCAAAGTTTGATCCTCTGAATAAAGGAGGATTGTTTAAGCAGCGTCCTTGCCCTATATCACCATCTTCCATCCCAGCCATGATCTTTACCACAGAGCGGTTAGTGTCTGAATCTTCAGTGGACCAGGCTCTGATACCAAATGATAGAACCCTATAGGGGGGGTGAATAGGGTTATGAAAGTTTCTGCACAAATAATCACTTGTAAAGGACGTAAGGTTCTTAATCTAACTAGATTAAGATTCAATATAATGCAGGAAAAAGATAAAGGACAATAAGCGTATACTGAACAACTTCCTTTATTATATTGAAATAGAATGCGATGAATACAACTCGAGATGAATGTCCTTAGGTTGTATTACGAATCGAGCGCCTTGCAGAGGACGCTTCTTATTTTATGAATAACAACACACACCAAATTAACCCTTTGGTGTTTACTCTCAATCGATCCTAAGTCCGTCTAGGAATCGATTTCACAAGCATCAATCAACCCTAAATCCGTTAAGGATTGATTACACTCAACTTCTAACAATCACCAAACCTCGCACAAAAGAGAAAACGCTATTTCTATTTCGAACACCCGATTTCTTCCATGGAATCGTTAACTTCTTCAATCTTCAATTCCTCTATTTATAAGTGTATTGATATCAGCAGAATAGAGACGTTGGGATTGATTCTTCCTTAATCTTTTCCTTCTTTGTGTTTGCCTTTCCTTCCAATCTAGCTCCGATCTTCTTTCCTTCTTATGAGATTTCCGGCAATTGTAATCTTATCTTCCTTCCTATTTCTTGATTGATTATTTCCTACAAATCAAAGTAGATGCAATCAATTAGTTTGATTAGAAATATGGATAGAAAGATTGGATATTAATTTTCCAAAAAACTTCCCTATTTTGACTGCGCTTTTCAAAACTCCTCGCATAGGGTGAACATCCCTATGCTGCCTTAGGCGAACGTCCTTATGATGCCTTGGGTGAATGTCATTCTGGCTTCTTGAGATTTCTTTCCTTGCGCATTATATCTTTTCTGGATATTCGAATTTTGACTTTCATTCAAAACTGATCCAGTCGCCAAGGTCTTTGAGCCTGAGTCTATCAATGTCCTTGAGGGGTTCTAACAATCTCCCCCTTTTTGATGAAAGGCAAAATTCATTTGTAGCACTTCTCCCCCTTTTTGGCTTTTATCAAAAAGTCTATAGAGTGCTCCCCCTTAATATTGTAACCATTTCCAATAACCCTTGAGGGGTTCTGATGGCTGGTCCTTGCGAGACAGAATGTCCTTTACGACAGTTTCGCTCCTTAACAGGGGATGAACTTCTATGCCACTTTCCAAGGTTTTCTTGTTGCTTGGTTGCCTTAGCCAGAGACTTGTGACAATCATCAAGGTTGGCCTTGAAGTCTAGTATTTTAGCTTTGAGAATGTCGACCCTGGAGGTAAGCCCTTCACATTATTCTCCAATTTGTCATTGGACTCTTTCATGCCTTTGTTGGTTTCTTTTAGTGACCTAATCTCATTTAAATGCTTGGTCTTCTGTCCTGCAAACTTTAAAAGACATTTTCCCAAGTACTTTTTAGGATAAGTGAGGAGATCATCAAATGTTACCTCCCTTGATTCATCCTTGTCACTGTCCGGATAGTCATCATTGGTTGCACCAACTTCCTCTGTATCGTTGGTGTTTTTTCTCATGATGTAATGACTAGTAGTTTCCTCATCATCACTCCAAGTGGCCATCAAGGCCATGTGATTTCTCTTTTCTTTGTTCTTTTTATGGTGGGGACATTCCTTGATCAAGTGATCTGGGTTACCACAAAAAAAACAAGAGAGTAAGTTAGTTATATTGTTTGATGAGTCATTACCTCTTTGGTTGATTCGTTTGGATGAAGGTCCTCTAGAGGTATGACTTTTCTTGCACGATTCCTTGAGTTCCTTGGCCATCAAGGCCAAGATCTGGTCCTTATCATTCTTGTTAGGACCATAGATGTTCTTACGGGCTATTTCTTCTTTTTCATTTTACTCTTCCTGGAGACGCATTTCGTGAGCAAGAAGCTTTCCAATGAGGTCATCAAATTGGAGGGTTTCAACATCGTGAAATTCCTCTATTATGGTGACCTTTGATTCCCATTTCTTTTTTGTAAGACATCTGAGGACCTTGTGAACTTTTTCTTCATTAGAGTAGGTTTTCCCCAAGGACTTGAGATTATTGAGTATGACAGTGAATCGTTTGTACATGTCCTTGACGGATTCTCCATTCTTCATTTTGAAGGATTAATAGTGCTTGACATAATAGTTACGCATTATTCTTTGAACTTGGCTCGTTCCTTCATATGTGGTCACTATGGTATCCACACCTGTTTAGCTGTATCACAACCAGAGATAAATTCAAACTCATTAGAATCAAGTCCACAGTAAAGGATATGTAATGCTTTAACATTTTTATCTGCCTTTTCTGCTTCTTTGGCCGAATACTTGGATCTATCTTTGGGTTTCGTGATTTCTCTAACAGTGATCATAGGGACAAAGTCTCCATTCTCAATTCTGTCCCAAAGGTCATAGTCTTGATCCATGATGAATGTCCTCATACGCTTGTTCCAGTGTGCAAAGTTTGATCCTCTGAATAAAGGAGGATTGTTTAAGCAACGTCCTTGCCCTATATCACCATCTTCCATCCCAGCCATGATCTTTACCACAGAGCGGTTAGTCTCTGAATCTTCAGTGGACCAGGCTCTGATACCAATTGAAAGAACCCTAGAGGGGGGTGAATATGGTTATGAAAGTTTCTGCACAAATAATCACTTGTAAAGGATGTTAGGTTCTTAATCTAACTAGATTAAGATTAAATATAATGCAGGAAAAAGATAAAGGACAATAAGCGTATACTGAACAACTTCCTTTATTATATTGAAACAGAATGAAGTAATACAACCTGAGATGAATGTCCTTAGGTTGTACATGAATCGAGCGCCTTGCAGAGGACGCTTCTTATTTTATGAATAACAACACACACCAAATTCACCCTTTGGTGTTTACTCTCAATCGATCCTAAGTCCGTCTAGGAATCGATTTCACAAGCATCAATCAACCCTAAATCCGTTAAGGATTGATTACACTCAACTTCTCACAATCACCAAACCTCGCACAAAATAGAAAACGCTATTTCTATTTCGAACACCCGATTTCTTCCATGGAATCGTTAACTTCTTCAATCTTCAATTCCTCGATTTATAAGTGTATTGATATCAGCAGAATAGAGACGTTGGGATTGATTCTTCCTTAATCTTTTCCTTCTTTGTGTTTTCCTTTCCTTCCAATCTTGCTCCGATCTTCTTTCCTTCTTATGAGATTTCCGGCAATTGTAATCTTATCTTCCTTCCAATTTCTTGATTGATTATTTCCTACAAATCAAAGTAGATGCAATCAATTAGTTTGATTAGAAATATGGATAGAAAGATTGGATATTATATTTCCAAAAAACTTCCCTATTTCGACTGCGCTTTTCAAAACTCCTCGCATAGGGTGAACATCCTTATGCTGCCTTAGGGGAACGTCCTTATGATGCCTTGGGTGAATGTCGTTCTGGCTTCTTGAGATTTCTTTCCTTGCGCATTATATCTTTTCTGGATATTCGAATTTTGACTTTCATTCAAAACTGATCCAGTCGCCAAGGTCCTTGAGCCTGAGTCTATCAATGTCCTTGAGGGGTTCTAACAATCTCCCCCTTTTTGATGAAAGGAAAAATTCATTTGTAGCACTTCTCCCCCTTTTTGGCTTTTATCAAAAAGTCTATAGAGTGCTCCCACTTAATATTGTAACCATTTCCAATAACCTGCAAGACTTAATAAACTTGTTAGTCTTAATAGAGGGTGCTCCCCCTCAATATGTGCCATAAAAATAACACTGCTATTTGAGTAGATCCATTTTTCAAGGTCCTTGATCATAGGTCTGACAAGGTCCTTGAGGAGTCCTTATTGCTGATGTAAGTAATGACCTTGAGTGCTTCAAGCTCCTTTAAGCATTCACTCTCCTGGATGCTGAATATACCTGCAAAAATTTCTGACACCCTTCCTCAAGCCATAATTGACATTAAATTTAGGTTCTTGACTACTAGTAACAACCATGTTAGGAGGTTTTGTTCCTTTTGGAACCCAAACTTGTACAATTTTGGAACGATAATGGTTGAAGTAGTGAGATTTACCATATTCTCTTTTGGGAAGAGATGAATGACCTTGATATCTTGTCCCAAGATAGTTGTGTCGTTCTTGGTGCCACGCGTGAAATCTGTGGCCTTGGTACTGCTCATTAAGGTCCTTGTTTGGTCCTTGGTGCCTGGTTCTGATGGCTGGTCCTTGCGAGACAGAATGTCCTTGACGACAGTTTCGCTCCTTAAAAGGGGATGAACTTCTATGCCACTTTCCAAGGTTTTCTTGTTGCTTGGTTGCCTTAGCCAGAGACTTGTGACAATCATCAAGGTTGGCCTTGAGGTCTAGTATTTTAGCTTTGAGAATGTCGACCCTAGAGGTAAGCCCTTCACATAATTCTCCAATTTGTCATTGGACTCTTTCATGCCTTTGTTGGTTTCTTTTAGTGACCTAATCTCATTTAAATGCTTGGTCTTCTTTCCTGCAAACTTTAAAAGACATTTTCCCAAGTACTTTTTAGGATAAGTGAGGAGATCATCAAATGTTACCTCCTTTGATTCATCCTTGTCACTGTCCGGATAGTCATCATTGGTTGCACCAACTTCCTCTGTATCGTTGGTGTTTTTTCTCATGATGTAATGACTAGTAGTTTCCTCATCATCACTCCAAGTGCCATCAAGGCCATGTGATTTCTCTTTTCTTTGTTCTTTTTATGGTGGGGACATTCCTTGATCAAGTGATCTGGGTTACCACAAAAAAGACAAGAGAGTAAGTTAGTTATATTGTTTGATTAGTCATTACCTCTTTGGTTGATTCGTTTGGATGAAGGTCCTCTGGAGGTATGACTTTTCTTGCACGATTCCTTGAGTTCCTTGGCCATCAAGGCCAAGATCTGGTCCTTATCATTCTTGTTAGGACCATAGATGTCCTTACGGGCTATTTCTTCTTTTTCATTTTGCTCTTCCTGGAGACGCATTTCGTGAGCAAGAAGCTTTCCAATGAGGTCATCAAATTGGAGGGTTTCAACATCGTGAAATTCCTCTATTATGGTGACCTTTGATTCCCATTTCTTTTTTGTAAGACATCTGAGGACCTTGTGAACTTTTTCTTCATTAGAGTAGGTTTTCCCCATGGACTTGAGATTATTGAGTATGACAGTGAATCGTTTGTACATGTCCTTGATGGATTCTCCATTCTTCATTTTGAAGGATTAATAGTGCTTGACATAATAGTTACGCATTATTCTTTGAACTTGGCTCGTTCCTTCATATGTGGTCACTATGGTATCCACACCTGTTTAGCTGTATCACAACCAGAGATAAATTCAAACTCATTAGAATCAAGTCCATGGAAAGGATATGTAATGCTTTAACATTTTATCGCCTTTTCGCTTCTTTGGCGAATACTTGGATCTATCTTTGGGTTTCGTGATTTCTCTAATGTGATCATAGGGACAAAGTCTCCATTCTCAATTCTCCCCAAAGGTCATAGTCTTGATCCATGATGAATGTCCTCATACGCTTGTTCCAAATGCAAAGTTTGATCCTCTGAATAAAGGAGGATTGTTTAAGCAACGTCCTTGCCCTATATCACCATCTTCCATCCCAGCCATGATCTTTACCACAGAGCGGTTAGTCTCTGAATCTTCAGTGGACCAGGCTCTGATACCAATTGAAAGAACCCTAGAGGGGGGTGAATATGGTTATGAAAGTTTCTGCACAAATAATCACTTGTAAAGGATGTTAGGTTCTTAATCTAACTAGATTAAGATTAAATATAATGCAGGAAAAAGATAAAGGACAATAAGCGTATACTGAACAACTTCCTTTATTATATTGAAACAGAATGAAGTAATACAACCTGAGATGAATGTCCTTAGGTTGTACACAGAACTGAGCGCCTTGCAGAGGACGCTTCTTATTTTATGAATAACAACACACAACAAATTCACCCTTTGGTGTTTACTCTCAATCGATCCTAAGTCCTTCTAGGAATCGATTTCACAAGCATCAATCAACCCTAAATCCATTAAGGATTGATTACACTCAACGTCTCACAATCACCAAACCTCGCACAAAATAGAAAACGCTATTTCTATTTCGAACACCCGATTTCTTCCATGGAATCGTTAACTTCTTCAATCTTCAATTCCTCTATTTATAAGTGTATTGATATCAGCAGAATAGAGACGTTGGGATTGATTCTTCCTTAATCTTTTCCTTCTTTGTGTTTGCCTTTCCTTCCAATCTTGCTCCGATCTTCTTTCCTTCTTATGAGATTTCCAGCAATTGTAATCTTATCTTCCTTCCAATTTCTTGATTGATTATTTCCTACAAATCAAAGTAGATGCAATCAATTAGTTTGATTAGAAATATGGATAGAAAGATTGGATATTAATTTTCCAAAAAACTTCCCTATTTCGACTGCGCTTTTCAAAACTCCTCGCATAGGGTGAACATCCTTATGCATCCTTAGGTGAACGTCCTTATGATGCCTTGGTTAATGTCATTCTGGCTTCTTGAGATTTCTTTCCTTGCGCATTATATCTTTTCTGGATATTCGAATTTTGACTTTCATTCAAAACTGATCCAGTCGCCAAGGTCCTTGAGCTTGAGTCTATCAATGTCCTTGAGGGGTTCTAACAGCTTGTATATAGAGATGCACAAAAACGGATGACATAAATTTAATAAAAAAATCTCTCTCTCTCTCTCTCTCTCTCTCTCTGTATGTATATGTATGTATATGTATATATATATATATATATATATATATATATAATATCACATTTTCAAAAATTGACTTGAAGCAACCCTCATTTTATGGAAAATACATTTAGGCCATCATGTTTCTAGATTATATATTATGGTCTATATATAATTTATGCTAATAATTGTTAGGTGACAAATTTATTGATGTAAATATGTTTCTGTAAAGTTACGTGGACTACGCACTTAGATGCCCATCATTGTTTTCTGTTTATTTTTTGAGTGTTGATGTTGGTTGACAATGAAGACTTTCAAGCAATTGGCCCCCAAAACCTCACCAAAAATTTATTCAAATCACCGAATTTGTCACATAATTATGGTTAACTTAAATTATATAGTACCTTAAAATGCATTTTAAAACATGAGAGTATAAAAATAGTTTCCCCAAAATAAGAAGTAAGCTCGACTCACTTTTTGTATCATTTTGATGAAAAGATTGATTCAATTATAATGATACTTTTGCACATATATATATCATTAAGATATTGTACAATTCAATTAGTTGACGAAGTACACACATCATTTATTTTTCAAGTGACTTTTAGAATTTATTTTATTGGTATTTGGATTAAATCAAATGAATTTACCATTTAAAATATAATGCTAGAAAAAAGGTAGCATCATCATTTTGGTTCAAAGAAACACAATAGTAGGAATATTTGGATTAAATCAAATGAACTTACCATTTAAAATATAATGCTAGAAAAAAGAGGATGTGAGTGACTTTAGACCTATAGGTCTGTGTAATGTCCTATACAAGTTGGCCACGAAAGTAGTAGCAAGACGTCTCAAGGAGATTCTCCCACAAATAATTTCAGTTAACCAAAGTGCGTTTACGCCGGGAAGGCAAATCACAGACAATATTTTTGTGGCTTTTGAGCTTTTTCACGTAATGCAGTCCGGGAACCTTAGCAAAAACTCTTTGGCTCTAAAGCTTGACATGGCGAAGGTTTATGGCCGTGTGGAATGGCACTTCTTGAGAGAGATAATGGCCAAGCTGGGTTTTCGGGAAAACTGGATCAATCTAATCATAGGCTTTATAGAGACAACTTCTTTGTCTTTTGTGCTGAACGGTAAACCAAGAGGCTTTTTAAAACCGTCTCGGGGCATTCGTCAGGGGGACCCCGTTTCTCCCTATTTATTTCTTTTTTGTGCGGAGGGCCTCTCCTACATGCTGTGATGAAGTGCAACATAACAGACTCAATGGTCTAAAGATATGCAGGTTGGCTCCTACTATTTCGCAACTCCTATTTGGGGTTTTTTGCATTTTTGACCCCGAAGTATAGGGGTATTTATTTTATGGTCCTACGATTTTCATTGTTTATTTTTTAGACTCTAAAGTTTATGGGTTGAATAAAAAAGAACCTTAAAGTTTGTAGGTTGAAAAAAAGACCCGTGTATTGTTTTACTTTTTCTTATTGTGTTTGAATTTATCTTCCGATTAGCGCCAAACTTCAGTAGTGAGGTCAAACTGATATTGAAGCTATAATACACATCTCTTATTCATGTCGGAACTAATTAGACCCTGAAATATCCAAGGTCTAAGTAGTTTCGACATGAATAAGAGAGGTGTATTACAACTTTAATATTAGTTTTAACCTTAGTCATGAAGTTTGGCGCTAATCGAGAGACAAATTCAAACATAGGGAAAAAAATAAAAATAGTACACGGGCCCTTTTTTCAACCTACAAAATTTAAGGTCCTTTTTTTATTCAACCCATAAACTTTAGGGTCCCAAAAATAAACAATGAAAATTGTGGCACCAGAAAATAAATACCCCTATACTTCAGGGTCTAAAATACAAATAACCCCTCCTATTTGCTGACGACTCAATCATTTTCTGTGAAGCAACCATGGCGGATGCTGCCGAAGTCAGGAGAATTTTGCATTAATACGAGTCGGCTTCGGGACAGAAAATTAATGTGAATAAATCGGAAGTGGTATTCGGGGGTAAAGTAGAGCAACAGAAGAGAGATGAGATTTCAATAACCCTGGATATTAGAGAAGTCCTAGCACATGATAAATATTTAGGACTTCCCACGAGGATTGGTCGGGCAACAAAAAGAGCTTTTTATCCAATTAAAGATTGAGTTTTGCTGCTTGAGATTGTTCATGGTTGTGTAATTTTGCTGCTTGTTTCTCCATGAATATGAGTGGCTAAATTCCTAACTTGGGTTGGGAATTTGCCACTAGCATGTATAATTAAGCATAATTGTTTATTCCCGCACAAATTCATGCTTGTTTATCGAATTTCTTTCAAGTTGCTAGGTGTTGTTGATGTGAGGCTCGAGAGAGTCCCATCTTGGGCTAATTAGGGTTTATGTTACCTTTGAGAAAAGGAATTTAGGCCTAATGCAACTTGTTTCGATGATTACAACTTAGATATGAGAATAATTTAGGTTGTAATTAAGGGAAAATCGGTATCTTGTAATTCCTTTGTTTTAGTTTGTGTGAGAACAACAACTAATACAATTGAATTAGCTTAATGACCTTCGAGAGAAGGCTTAGGTGGTCAGAAACGAATCGATTCCCTAATCCGATGTGTGCATGATTAGTGTAAGGTTCATAATTCATGATGATTGGCTTGCTAGTTGGTGAATTCCTTGCCTAAGGCTCTTTCCCATATTTGTTTTTTTTTTTCATTTTTATTGTGTTATTTGAGTTCAAATCATTAATGTTGGTTATTTGTTTTAGTCGAGAGGACATTACTCTTAGTTTTATGTGAGACCTAGCTCCCTGAGACCGACAACCGTACTCCCTATTAGTTCAACAGTTGCTAGAAACCCACAGGGAAGTTCAAGAGAATCAAGAACTGTATGGATTAAAATATGGAGTGCACACCTCCCCCCAATAATAAAGTCTTTTGTTTGGAGAGTTGCCCATAACGCACTACCGACAAGGGAAGCGATAACAAAGAGAGTTCGATGTGCAGATGCAATGTGTCCTCTATGCAACATGGAGGTAGAAACGACTCTTCATGCTACTGTCTATTGTCAAGCAGCTCAAGACATTTGGATAACTTTGATTACTAGTATGAAGAATAGCGGAAAACGGGTCAGATTGTTGATTGATTTATTGGAAGAACAGTTGCAATCTGAATCAACGAGCTTTGAAAGAATAATGACTACTTTGTGGACTTGTTTGAATGTTAGAAACAAGGTTGTACACAAAGCAAGAGTAGGTAATCCGTTTTCTGAGTTTAGGCAAGCTTTGAAATTTGTTGAGGAGTTTCAGACAGTAACACAAAGACTGCAAAGATGTACTGATGAAATGAAAGTCAACTGGCAGGCTCCTCCAAAGGGTTTAATAAAAATTAATGCAGATGGGGGCAAACTTCTAGAAAATTACCATGGTTGGGGAGCAGTAATTAGGGATGAGACTGGGAAACTCATTAAGGCTGCAGTTTGTCAAGGTTGGGGGTTCGGTGGTCCTGAGAATGGAGGAGGCTCGAGCAGCTCTTTTTGCCATTAAAATGGCTCATGAGATGGGATTCTCCAACATAATACTTGAAGTGACTCCTTGAGTTTGATTACGAAGCTGAAGAAAGGCAATGTTATTAGATTGGAAATTGGTCTTTTTATTAGTAGTATTCTAGTAGTAGCTAGTAAGTTTGAGATTTGTTTTTTCTCGCACATTAGAAGATCCGGAAACCATGTTGCTCACGCCCTGGCTCATTACCAGCCCATTAAGTTTTGTGTTAGATCGTGGGCTGAATCGGGCTGTCAACTAATCTCCGATCTTATAGCTAAGGACAAAATGTCTATTGTTCCCGAATTGGAATAATATCGTTCCTAATAGTTTCGCTCCTTAACAGGGGAGGAACTTCTATGCCACTTTCCAAGGTTTTCTTGTTGCTTGGTTGCCTTAGCCAGAGACTTGTGACAATCATCAAGGTTGGCCTTGAAGTCTAGTATTTTAGCTTTGAGAATGTCGACCCTGGAGGTAAGCCCTTCACATAATTCTCCAATTTGTCATTGGACTCTTTCATGCCTTTGTTGGTTTCTTTTAGTGACCTAATCTCATTTAAATGCTTGGTCTTCTTTCCTGCAAACTTTAAAAGACATTTTCCCAAGTACTTTTTAGGATAAGTGAGGAGATCATCAAATGTTACCTCCCTTGATTCATCCTTGTCACTGTCCGGATAGTCATCATTGGTTGCACCAACTTCCTCTGTATCGTTGGTGTTTTTTCTCATGATGTAATGACTAGTAGTTTCCTCATCATCACTCCAAGTGGCCATCAAGGCCATGTGATTTCTCTTTTCTTTGTTCTTTTTATGGTGGGGACATTCCTTGATTAAGTGATCTGGGTTACCACAAAAAAAACAAGAGAGTAAGTTAGTTATATTGTTTGATGAGTCATTACCTCCTTGGTTGATTCGTTTGGATGAAGGTCCTCTGGAGGTATGACTTTTCTTGCACGATTCCTTGAGTTCCTTGGCCATCAAGGCCAAGATCTGGTCCTTATCATTCTTGTTAGGACCATAGATGTCCTTACGGGCTATTTCTTCTTTTTCATTTTGCTCTTCCTGGAGACGCATTTCGTGAGCAAGAAGCTTTCCAATGAGGTCATCAAATTGGAGGGTTTCAACATCGTGAACTTCCTCTATTATGGTGACCTTTGATTCCCATTTCTTTTTTGTAAGACATCTAAGGACCTTGTGAACTTTTTCTTCATTAGAGTAGGTTTTCCCCAAGGACTTGAGATTATTGACTATGACAGTGAATCGTTTGTACATGTCCTTGATGGATTCTCCATTCTTCATTTTTAAGGATTAATAGTGCTTGACATAATAGTTACGCATTATTCTTTGAACTTGGCTCGTTCCTTCATATGTGGTCACTAAGGTATCCCACACCTGTTTAGCTGTATCACAACCAGAGATAAATTCAAACTCATTAGAATCAAGTCCACAGTAAAGGATATGTAATGCTTTAACATTTTTATCTGCCTTTTCTGCTTCTTTGGCCGAATACTTGGATCTATCTTTGGGTTTCGTGATTTCTCTAATAGTGATCATAGGGACAAAGTCTCCATTCTCAATTCTGTCCCAAAGGTCATAGTCTTGATCCATGATGAATTTCCTCATACGCTTGTTCCAGTGTGCAAAGCTTGATCCTCAGAATAAAGGAGGACTGTTTAAGCAACGTCCTTGCCCTATGTCACCATCTTCCATCCCTGCCATGATCTTTACCACAGAGCGGTTAGTCTCCGAATCTTCAGTGGACCAGGCTCTGATACCAATTGAAAGAACCCTAGAGGGGGGGTGAATAGGGTTATGAAAGTTTCTGCACAAATAATTACTTGTAAAGGACGTAAGGTTCTTAATCTAACTAGATTAAGATTCAATATAATGCAGGAAAAAGATAAAGGACAATAAGCGTATACTGAACAACTTCCTTTATTATATTGAAATAGAATGAAGTAATACAACCTGAGATGAATGTCCTTAGGTTGTACACAGAACTGAGCGCCTTGCAGAGGACGCTTCTTATTTTATGAATAACAACACACACCAAATTCACCCTTTGGTGTTTACTCTCAATCGATCCTAAGTCCGTCTAGGAATCGATTTCACAAGCATCAATCAACCCTAAATCCGTTAAGGATTGATTACACTCAACTTCTCACAATCACCAAACCTCGCACAAAATAGAAAACACTATTTCTATTTCGAACACCCGATTTCTTCCATGGAATCGTTAACTTCTTCAATCTTCAATTCCTCTATTTATAAGTGTATTGATATCAGCAGAATAGAGACGTTGGGATTGATTCTTCCTTAATCTTTTCCTTCTTTGTGTTTGCCTTTCCTTCCAATCTTGCTCCGATCTTCTTTCCTTCTTATGAGATTTCCGGCAATTGTAATCTTATCTTCCTTCCAATTTCTTGATTGATTATTTCCTACAAATCAAAGTAGATGCAATCAATTAGTTTGATTAGAAATATGGATAGAAAGATTGGATATTAATTTTCCAAAAAACTTCCCTATTTCGTTTGCGCTTTTCAAAACTCCTCGCATAGGGTCAACATCCTTATGCTGCCTTAGGTGAACGTCCTTATGATGCCTTGGGTGAATGTCATTATGGCTTCTTGAGATTTCTTTCCTTGCGCATTATTTCTTTTCTGGATATTCGAATTTTGACTTTCATTCAAAACTGATCCAGTCGCCAAGGTCCTTGAGCCTG
Organism: Portulaca oleracea; assembly: GCA_029582165.1. Lineage (NCBI taxonomy): Eukaryota > Viridiplantae > Streptophyta > Magnoliopsida > Caryophyllales > Portulacaceae > Portulaca > Portulaca oleracea. The sequence continues at coordinate 2,814,456 of CM055878.1, read as the reverse complement.
AGTCTATCAATGTCCTTGAGGGGTTCTAACAATCTCCCCCTTTTTGATGAAAGGCAAAATTCATTTGTAGCACTTCTCCCCCTTTTTGGCTTTTATCAAAAAGTCTAGAAACTCCCTTAATATTGTAACCATTTCCAATAACCTGCAAGACTCAATAAACTTGTTAGTCCTAATAGAGGGTGCTCCCCCTCAATATGTGCCATAAAAATAACACTGCTATTTGAGTAGATCCATTTGTCAAGGTCCTTGATCATAGGTCTGACAAGGTCCTTGAGGAGTTCTTATTGCTGATGTAAGTAATGTCCTTGAGTGCTCCAAGCTCCTTTAAGCATTCACTCTCCTGTCCTGCAAATTTTAAAAGACATTTTCCCAAGTACTTTTTAGGATAAGTGAGGAGATCATCAAATGTTACCTCCCTTGATTCATCCTTGTCACTATCCGGATAGTCATCATTGGTTGCACCAACTTCCTCTGTATCGTTGGTGTTTTTTCTCATGATGTAATGACTAGTAGTTTCCTCATCATCACTCCAAGTGGCCATCAAGGCCATGTGATTTGTCTTTTCTTTGTTCTTTTTATGGTGGGGACATTCCTTGATCAAGTGATCTGGGTTACCACAAAAAAAACAAGAGAGTAAGTTAGTTATATTGTTTGATGAGTCATTACCTCTTTGGTTGATTCGTTTGGATGAAGGTCCTCTGGAGGTATGACTTTTCTTGCACGATTCCTTGAGTTCCTTGGCCATCAAGGCCAAGATCTGGTCCTTATCATTCTTGTTAGGACCATAGATGTCCTTACGGGCTATTTCTTCTTTTTCATTTTGCTCTTCCTGGAGACGCATTTCGTGAGCAAGAAGCTTTCCAATGAGGTCATCAAATTGGAGGGTTTCAACATCGTGAAATTCCTATATTATGGTGACCTTTGATTCCCATTTCTTTTTTGTAAGACATCTGAGGACCTTGTGAACTTTTTCTTCATTAGAGTAGGTTTTCCCCAAGGACTTGAGATTATTGAGTATGACAGTGAATCGTTTGTACATGTCCTTGATGGATTCTCCATTCTTCATTTTGAAGGATTAATAGTGCTTGACATAATAGTTACGCATTATTCTTTGAACTTGGCTCGTTCCTTCATATGTGGTCACTATGGTATCCACACCTGTTTAGCTGTATCACAACCAGAGATAAATTCAAACTCATTAGAATCAAGTCCACAATGAAAGGATATGTAATGCTTTAACATTTTTATCGCCTTTTACGCTTCTTTGGCCGAATACTTGGATCTATCTTTGGGTTTCGTGATTTCTCTAATGATGATCATAGGGACAAAGTCTCCATTCTCAATTCTGTCCCAAAGGTCATAGTCTTGATCCATGATGAATGTCCTCATACGCTTGTTCCAGTGTGCAAAGTTTGATCCTCTGAATAAAGGAGGATTGTTTAAGCAACGTCCTTGCCCTATATCACCATCTTCCATCCCAGCCATGATCTTTTCCACAGAGCGGTTAGTCTCTGAATCTTGATGGACCGTGCTCGATGCAAATGATAGAACCCAATAGGGGGGGTGAATAGGGTTATGAAAGTTTCTGCACAAATAATCACTTGTAAAGGACGTAAGGTTCTTAATCTAACTAGATTAAGATTCAATATAATGCAGGAAAAAGATAAAGGACAATAAGCGTATACTGAACAACTTCCTTTATTATATTGAAATAGAATGAAGTAATACAACCTGAGATGAATGTCCTTAGGTTGTACACAGAACTGAGCGCCTTGCAGAGGACGCTTCTTATTTTATGAATAACAACACACACCAAATTAACCCTTTGGTGTTTACTCTCAATCGATCCTAAGTCCGTCTAGGAATCGATTTCACAAGCATCAATCAACCCTAAATCCGTTAAGGATTGATTACACTCAACTTCTAACAATCACCAAACCTCGCACAAAAGAGAAAACGCTATTTCTATTTCGAACACCCGATTTCTTCCATGGAATCGTTAACTTCTTCAATCTTCAATTCCTCTATTTATAAGTGTATTGATATCAGCAGAATAGAGACGTTGGGATTGATTCTTCCTTAATCTTTTCCTTCTTTGTGTTTGCCTTTCCTTCCAATCTAGCTCCGATCTTCTTTCCTTCTTATGAGATTTCCGGCAATTGTAATCTTATCTTCCTTCCTATTTCTTGATTGATTATTTCCTACAAATCAAAGTAGATGCAATCAATTAGTTTGATTAGAAATATGGATAGAAAGATTGGATATTAATTTTCCAAAAAACTTCCCTATTTCGACTGCGCTTTTCAAAACTCCTCGCATAGGGTGAACATCCTTATGCTGCCTTAGGCGAACGTCCTTATGATGCCTTGGGTGAATGTCATTCTGGCTTCTTGAGATTTCTTTCCTTGCGCATTATATCTTTTCTGGATATTCGAATTTTGACTTTCATTCAAAACTGATCCAGTCGCCAAGGTCTTTGAGCCTGAGTCTATCAATGTCCTTGAGGGATTCTAACAATCTCCCCCTTTTTGATGAAAGGCAAAATTTATTTGTAGCACTTCTCCCCCTTTTTGGCTTTTATCAAAAAGTCTATAGAGTGCTCCCCCTTAATATTGTAACCATTTCCAATAACCTGCAAGACTCAATAAACTTGTTAGTCCTAATAGAGGGTGCTCCCCCTCAATATATGCCATAAAAATAACACTGCTATTTGAGTAGATCCATTTGTCAAGGTCCTTGATCATAGGTCTGACAAGGTCCTTGAGGAGTTCTTATTGCTGATGTAAGTAATGTCCTTGTGTGCTCCAAGCTCCTTTAAGCATTCACTCTCCTGGATGCTGAATATACCTGCAAAAATTTCTGACACCCTTCCTCAAGCCATAATTGACATTAAATTTATGTTCTTGACTACTAGTAACAACCATGTTAGGAGGTCTTGTTCCTTTTGGAACCCAAACTTGTACAATTTTGGAACGATAATGGTTGAAGTAGTGAGATTTACCATATTTGCTTTTGGGAAGAGATGAATGACCTTGATATCTTGTCCCAAGATAGTTGTGTCGTTCTTGGTGCCACGCGTGAAATCTGTGGCCTTGGTACTGCTCATTATGGTCCTTGTGTGGTCCTTGGTGCCTGGTTCTGATGGCTGGTCCTTGCGAGACAGAATGTCCTTTACGACAGTTTCGCTCCTTAACAGGGGATGAACTTCTATGCCACTTTCCAAGGTTTTCTTGTTGCTTGGTTGCCTTAGCCAGAGACTTGTGACAATCATCAAGGTTGGCCTTGAAGTCTAGTATTTTAGCTTTGAGAATGTCGACCCTGGAGGTAAGCCCTTCACATAATTCTCCAATTTGTCATTGGACTCTTTCATGCCTTTGTTGGTTTCTTTTAGTGACCTAATCTCATTTAAATGCTTGGTCTTCTTTCCTGCAAACTTTAAAAGACATTTTCCCAAGTACTTTTTAGGATAAGTGAGGAGATCATCAAATGTTACCTCCCTTGATTCATCCTTGTCACTGTCCGGATAGTCATCATTGGTTGCACCAACTTCCTCTGTATCGTTGGTGTTTTTTCTCATGATGTAATGACTAGTAGTTTCCTCATCATCACTCCAAGTGGCCATCAAGGCCATGTGATTTCTCTTTTCTTTGTTCTTTTTATGGTGGGGACATTCCTTGATCAAGTGATGCAGGTTACCACAAAAACAAGAGAGTAAGTTAGTTATATTGTTTGATGAGTCATTACCTCTTTGGTTGATTCGTTTGGATGAAGGTCCTCTGGAGGTATGACTTTTCTTGCACGATTCCTTGAGTTCCTTGGCCATCAAGGCCAAGATCTGGTCCTTATCATTCTTGTTAGGACCATAGATGTTCTTACGGGCTATTTCTTCTTTTTCATTTTGCTCTTCCTGGAGACGCATTTCGTGAGCAAGAAGCTTTCAAATGAGGTCATCAAATTGGAGGGTTTCAACATCGTGAACTTCCTCTATTATGGTGACCTTTGATTCCCATTTCTTTTTTGTAAGACATCTGAGGACCTTGTGAACTTTTTCTTCATTAGAGTAGGTTTTCCCCAAGGACTTGAGATTATTGACTATGACAGTGAATCGTTTGTACATGTCCTTGATGGATTCTCCATTCTTCATTTTGAAGGATTAATAGTGCTTGACATAATTGTTATGCCTTATTCTTTGAACTTGGCTCGTTCCTTCATATGTGGTCACTAAGGTATCCCACACCTGTTTAGCTGTATCACAACCAGAGATAAATTCAAACTCATTAGAATCAAGTCCACAGTAAAGGATATGTAATGCTTTAACATTTTTATCTGCCTTTTCTGCTTCTTTGGCCGAATACTTGGATCTATCTTTGGGTTTCGTGATTTCTCTAACAGTGATCATAGGGACAAAGTATCCATTCTCAATTCTGTCCCAAAGGTCATCGTCTTGATCCATGATGAATGTCCTCATACGCTTGTTCCAGTGTGCAAAGTTTGATCCTCTGAATAAAGGAGGACTGCTTGTTTAACGCGTCCTTGCCCTATATCACCATCTTCCATCCCTGCCATGATCTTTACCACAGAGCGGTTAGTCTCTGAATCTTCAGTGGACCAGGCTCTGATACCAATTGAAAGAACCCTATAGGGGGGTGAATAGGGTTATGAAAGTTTCTGCACAAATAATCACTTGTAAAGGACGTAAGGTTCTTAATCTAACTAGATTAAGATTCAATATAATGCAGGAAAAAGATAATGGACAATAAGCGTATACTGAACAACTTCCTTTATTATATTGAAATAGAATGAAGTAATACAACCTGAGATGAATGTCCTTAGGTTGTACACAGAACTGAGCGCCTTGCAGAGGACGCTTCTTATTTTATGAATAACAACACACACCAAATTCACCCTTTGGTGTTTACTCTCAATCGATCCTAAGTCCGTCTAGGAATCGATTTCAAATGCATCAATCAACCCTAAATCGTTGATTGATTACACTCAACTTCTCACAATCACCAAACCTCGCACAAAATAGAAAACGCTATTTCTATTTCGAACACCCGATTTCTTCCATGGAATCGTTAACTTCTTCAATCTTCAATTCCTCTATTTATAAGTGTATTGATATCAGCAGAATAGAGACGTTGGGATTGATTCTTCCTTAATCTTTTCCTTCTTTGTGTTTTCCTTTCCTTCCAATCTTGCTCCGATCTTCTTTCCTTCTTATGAGATTTCCGGCAATTGTAATCTTATCTTCCTTCCAATTTCTTGATTGATTATTTCCTACAAATCAAAGTAGATGCAATCAATTAGTTTGATTAGAAATATGGATAGAAAGATTGGATATTATATTTCCAAAAAACTTCCCTATTTCGACTGCGCTTTTCAAAACTCCTCGCATAGGGTGAACATCCTTATGCTGCCTTAGGGGAACGTCCTTATGATGCCTTGGGTGAATGTCGTTCTGGCTTCTTGAGATTTCTTTCCTTGCGCATTATATCTTTTCTGGATATTCGAATTTTGACTTTCATTCAAAACTGATCCAGTCGCCAAGGTCCTTGAGCCTGAGTCTATCAATGTCCTTGAGGGGTTCTAACAATCTCCCCCTTTTTGATGAAAGGAAAAATTCATTTGTAGCACTTCTCCCCCTTTTTGGCTTTTATCAAAAAGTCTATAGAGTGCTCCCACTTAATATTGTAACCATTTCCAATAACCTGCAAGACTTAATAAACTTGTTAGTCCTAATAGAGGGTGCTCCCCCTCAATATGTGCCATAAAAATAACACTGCTATTTGAGTAGATCCATTTTTCAAGGTCCTTGATCATAGGTCTGACAAGGTCCTTGAGGAGTCCTTATTGCTGATGTAAGTAATGACCTTGAGTGCTCCAAGCTCCTTTAAGCATTCACTCTCCTGGATGCTGAATATACCTGCAAAAATTTCTGACACCCTTCCTCAAGCCATAATTGACATTAAATTTAGGTTCTTGACTACTAGTAACAACCATGTTAGGAGGTTTTGTTCCTTTTGGAACCCAAACTTGTACAATTTTGGAACGATAATGGTTGAAGTAGTGAGATTTACCATATTTGCTTTTGGGAAGAGATGAATGACCTTAATATCTTGTCCCAAGATAGTTGTGTCGTTCTTGGTGCCACGCGTGAAATCTGTGGCCTTGGTACTGCTCATTAAGGTCCTTGTTTGGTCCTTGGTGCCTGGTTCTGATGGCTGGTCCTTGCGAGACAGAATGTCCTTGACGACAGTTTCGCTCCTTAAAAGGGGATGAACTTCTATGCCACTTTCCAAGGTTTTCTTGTTGCTTGGTTGCCTTAGCCAGAGACTTGTGACAATCATCAAGGTTGGCCTTGAGGTCTAGTATTTTAGCTTTGAGAATGTCGACCCTAGAGGTAAGCCCTTCACATAATTCTCCAATTTGTCATTGGACTCTTTCATGCCTTTGTTGGTTTCTTTTAGTGACCTAATCTCATTTAAATGCTTGGTCTTCTTTCCTGCAAACTTTAAAAGACATTTTCCCAAGTACTTTTTAGGATAAGTGAGGAGATCATCAAATGTTACCTCCCTTGATTCATCCTTGTCACTGTCCGGATAGTCATCATTGGTTGCACCAACTTCCTCTGTATCGTTGGTGTTTTTTCTCATGATGTAATGACTAGTAGTTTCCTCATCATCACTCCAAGTGGCCATCAAGGCCATGTGATTTCTCTTTTCTTTGTTCTTTTTATGGTGGGGACATTCCTTGATCAAGTGATCTGGGTTACCACAAAAAAAACAAGAGAGTAAGTTAGTTATATTGTTTGATGAGTCATTACCTCTTTGGTTGATTCGTTTGGATGAAGGTCCTCTGGAGGTATGACTTTTCTTGCATGATTCCTTGAGTTCCTTGGCCATCAAGGCCAAGATCTGGTCCTTATCATTCTTGTTAGGACCATAGATGTCCTTACGGGCTATTTCTTCTTTTTCATTTTGCTCTTCCTGGAGACGCATTTCGTGAGCAAGAAGCTTTCCAATGAGGTCATCAAATTGGAGGGTTTCAACATCGTGAAATTCCTCTATTATGGTGACCTTTGATTCCCATTTCTTTTTTGTAAGACATCTGAGGACCTTGTGAACTTTTTCTTCATTAGAGTATGATTTCCCCAGGGACTTGAGATTATTGAGTATGACAGTGAATCGTTTGTACATGTCCTTGATGGATTCTCCATTCTTCATTTTGAAGGATTAATAGTGCTTGACATAATAGTTACGCATTATTCTTTGAACTTGGCTCGTTCCTTCATATGTGGTCACTATGGTATCCACACCTGTTTAGCTGTATCACAACCAGAGATAAATTCAAACTCATTAGAATCAAGTCCACAGTAAAGGATATGTAATGCTTTAACATTTTTATCTGCCTTTTCTGCTTCTTTGGCCGAATACTTGGATCTATCTTTGGGTTTCGTGATTTCTCTAACAGTGATCATAGGGACAAAGTCTCCATTCTCAATTCTGTCCCAAAGGTCATAGTCTTGATCCATGATGAATTTCCTCATACGCTTGTTCCAGTGTGCAAAGCTTGATCCTCAGAATAAAGGAGGATTTGTTTAAGCGTCCTTGCCTATGTCACCATCTTCCATCCCTGCCATGATCTTTACCACAGAGCGGTTAGTCTCCGAATCTTCAGTGGACCAGGCTCTGATACCAATTGAAAGAACCCTAGAGGGGGGGTGAATAGGGTTATGAATGTTTCCGCACAAATAATCACTTGTAAAGGACGTAAGGTTCTTAATCTAACTAGATTAAGATTCAATATAATGCAGGAAAAAGATAAAGGACAATAAGCGTATACTGAACAACTTCCTTTATTATATTGAAATAGAATGAAGTAATACAACCTGAGATGAATGTCCTTAGGTTGTACACGAGCGCCTTCAGAGGCGCTTCTTATTTTATGAATAACAACACACACCAAATTCACCCTTTGGTGTTTACTCTCAATCGATCCTAAGTCCGTCTAGGAATCGATTTCACAAGCATCAATCAACCCTAAATCCGTTAAGGATTGATTACACTCAACTTCTCACAATCACCAAACCTCGCACAAAATAGAAAACGCTATTTCTATTTCGAACACCCGATTTCTTCCATGGAATCGTTAACTTCTTCAATCTTCAATTCCTCTATTTATAAGTGTATTGATATCAGCAGAATAGAGACGTTGGGATTGATTCTTCCTTAATCTTTTCCTTCTTTGTGTTTGCCTTTCCTTCCAATCTTGCTCCGATCTTCTTTCCTTCTTATGAGATTTCCAGCAATTGTAATCTTATCTTCCTTCCAATTTCTTGATTGATTATTTCCTACAAATCAAAGTAGATGCAATCAATTAGTTTGATTAGAAATATGGATAGAAAGATTGGATATTAATTTTCCAAAAAACTTCCCTATTTCGACTGCGCTTTTCAAAACTCCTCGCATAGGGTGAACATCCTTATGCATCCTTAGGTGAACGTCCTTATGATGCCTTGGTTAATGTCATTCTGGCTTCTTGAGATTTCTTTCCTTGTGCATTATATCTTTTCTGGATATTCGAATTTTGACTTTCATTCAAAACTGATCCAGTCGCCAAGGTCCTTGAGCTTGAGTCTATCAATGTCCTTGAGGGGTTCTAACAGCTTGTATATAGAGATGCACAAAAACGGATGACATAAATTTAATAAAAAAATCTCTCTCTCTCTCTCTCTCTCTCTCTCTCTCTCTCTCTCTCTCTCTCTCTCTCTCTCTCTCTCTCTCTCTCTCTCTCTGTATGTATATGTATGTATATGTATATATATATATATATATATATATATATATATATATATATATATATATATATATATATATATATGTATATATATATATATATATATATAATATCACATTTTCAAAAATTGACTTGAAGCAACCCTCATTTTATGGAAAATACATTTAGGCCATCATGTTTCTAGATTATATATTATGGTCTATATATAATTTATGCTAATAATTGTTAGGTGACAAATTTATTGATGTAAATATGTTTCTGTAAAGTTACGTGGACTACGCACTTAGATGCCCATCATTGTTTTCTGTTTATTTTTTGAGTGTTGATGTTGGTTGACAATGAAGACTTTCAAGCAATTGGCCCCCAAAACCTCACCAAAAATTTATTCAAATCACCGAATTTGTCACATAATTATGGTTAACTTAAATTATATAGTACCTTAAAATGCATTTTAAAACATGAGAGTATAAAAATAGTTTCCCAAAATAAGAAGTAAGCTCGACTCACTTTTTGTATCATTTTGATGAAAAGATTGATTCAATTATAATGATACTTTTGCACATATATATATCATTAAGATATTGTACAATTCAATTAGTTGACGAAGTACACACATCATTTATTTTTCAAGTGACTTTTAGAATTTATTTTATTGGTATTTGGATTAAATCAAATGAATTTACCATTTAAAATATAATGCTAGAAAAAAGGTAGCATCATCATTTTGGTTCAAAGAAACACAATAGTAGGAATATTTGGATTAAATCAAATGAACTTACCATTTAAAATATAATGCTAGAAAAAAGAGGATGTGAGTGACTTTAGACCTATAGCTCTGTGTAATGTCCTATACAAGTTGGCCACGAAAGTAGTAGCAAGACGTCTCAAGGAGATTCTCCCACAAATAATTTCAGTTAACCAAAGTGCGTTTACGCCGGGAAGGCAAATCACAGACAATATTTTTGTGGCTTTTGAGCTTTTTCACGTAATGCAGTCCGGGAACCTTAGCAAAAACTCTTTGGCTCTAAAGCTTGACATGGCAAAGGTTTATGGCCGTGTGGAATGGCACTTCTTGAGAGAGATAATGGCCAAGCTGGGTTTTCGGGAAAACTGGATCAATCTAATCATAGGCTTTATAGAGACAACTTCTTTGTCTTTTGTGCTGAACGGTAAACCAAGAGGCTTTTTAAAACCGTCTCGGGGCATTCGTCAGGGGGACCCCGTTTCTCCCTATTTATTTCTTTTTTGTGCGGAGGGCCTCTCCTACATGCTGTGATGAAGTGCAACATAACAGACTCAATGGTCTAAAGATATGCAGGTTGGCTCCTACTATTTCGCAACTCCTATTTGGGGTTTTTTGCATTTTTGACCCCGAAGTATAGGGGTATTTATTTTCTGGTCCCACGGTTTTCATTGTTTATTTTTTGGACCCTAAAGTTTATGCGTTGAATAAAAAAGGACCTTAAAGTTTGTATGTTGAAAAAAAGGATCGTGTACTGTTTTTCTTTTTCTTCTCATGTTTGAATTTATCTCTTGATTAGCGCCAAACTTAAGGAGTAAGGTCAAAACTGATATTGAAGTTATAATACACCTCTCTTATTCATGTCGGAACTAATTAGACCCTGAAGTATCCAAGGTCTAAGTAGTTCCGACATGAAAAAGAGAGGCGTATTACAATTTTAATATTAGTTTTAACCTTAGTCATGAAGTTTGGCGCTAATCGAGAGACAAATTCAAACATAGGGAAAAAAATAAAAATAGTACACGAGCCCTTTTTTCAACCTACAAAATTTAAGGTCCTTTTTTTATTCAACCCATAAACTTTAGGGTCCCAAAAATAAACAATGAAAATTGTGGCACCAGAAAATAAATACCCCTATACTTCAGGGTCTAAAATACAAATAACCCCTCCTATTTGCTGACGACTCAATCATTTTCTGTGAAGCAACCATGGCGGAAGTCAGGAGAATTTTGCATTAATACGAGTCGGCTTCGGGACAGAAAATTAATGTGAATAAATCGGAAGTGGTATTCGGGGGTAAAGTAGAGCAACAGAAGAGAGATGAGATTTCAATAACCCTGGATATTAGAGAAGTCCTAGCACATGATAAATATTTAGGACTTCCCACGAGGATTGGTCGGGCAACAAAAAGAGCTTTTTATCCAATTAAAGATTGAGTTTTGCTGCTTGAGATTGTTCATGGTTGTGTAATTTTGCTGCTTGTTTCTCCATGAATATGAGTGGCTAAATTCCTAACTTGGGTTGGGAATTTGCCACTAGCATGTATAATTAAGCATAATTGTTTATTCCCGCACAAATTCATGCTTGTTTATCGAATTTCTTTCAAGTTGCTAGGTGTTGTTGATGTGAGGCTCGAGAGAGTCCCATCTTGGGCTAATTAGGGTTTATGTTACCTTTGAGAAAAGGAATTTAGGCCTAATGCAACTTGTTTCGATGATTACAACTTAGATATGAGAATAATTTAGGTTGTAATTAAGGGAAAATCGGTATCTTGTAATTCCTTTGTTTTAGTTTGTGTGAGAACAACAACTAATACAATTGAATTAGCTTAATGACCTTCGAGAGAAGGCTTAGGTGGTCAGAAACGAATCGATTCCCTAATCCGATGTGTGCATGATTAGTGTAAGGTTCATAATTCATGATGATTGGCTTGCTAGTTGGTGAATTCCTTGCCTAAGGCTCTTTCCCATATTTGTTTTTTTTTTTCATTTTTATTGTGTTATTTGAGTTCAAATCATTAATGTTGGTTATTTGTTTTAGTCGAGAGGACATTACTCTTAGTTTTATGTGAGACCTAGCTCCCTGAGACCGACAACCGTACTCCCTATTAGTTCAACAGTTGCTAGAAACCCACAGGGAAGTTCAAGAGAATCAAGAACTGTATGGATTAAAATATGGAGTGCACACCTCCCCCCAATAATAAAGTCTTTTGTTTGGAGAGTTGCCCATAACGCACTACCGACAAGGGAAGCGATAACAAAGAGAGTTCGATGTGCAGATGCAATGTGTCCTCTATGCAACATGGAGGTAGAAACGACTCTTCATGCTACTGTCTATTGTCAAGCAGCTCAAGACATTTGGATAACTTTGATTACTAGTATGAAGAATAGCGGAAAACGGGTCAGATTGTTGATTGATTTATTGGAAGAACAGTTGCAATCTGAATCAACGAGCTTTGAAAGAATAATGACTACTTTGTGGACTTGTTTGAATGTTAGAAACAAGGTTGTACACAAAGCAAGAGTAGGTAATCCGTTTTCTGAGTTTAGGCAAGCTTTGAAATTTGTTGAGGAGTTTCAGACAGTAACACAAAGACTGCAAAGATGTACTGATGAAATGAAAGTCAACTGGCAGGCTCCTCCAAAGGGTTTAATAAAAATTAATGCAGATGGGGGCAAACTTCTAGAAAATTACCATGGTTGGGGAGCAGTAATTAGGGATGAGACTGGGAAACTCATTAAGGCTGCAGTTTGTCAAGGTTGGGGGTTCGGTGGTCCTGAGAATGGAGGAGGCTCGAGCAGCTCTTTTTGCCATTAAAATGGCTCATGAGATGGGATTCTCCAACATAATACTTGAAGTGACTCCTTGAGTTTGATTACGAAGCTGAAGAAAGGCAATGTTATTAGATTGGAAATTGGTCTTTTTATTAGTAGTATTCTAGTAGTAGCTAGTAAGTTTGAGATTTGTTTTTTCTCGCACATTAGAAGATCCGGAAACCATGTTGCTCACGCCCTGGCTCATTACCAGCCCATTAAGTTTTGTGTTAGATCGTGGGCTGAATCGGGCTGTCAACTAATCTCCGATCTTATAGCTAAGGACAAAATGTCTATTGTTCCCGAATTGGAATAATATCGTTCCTAATAGTTTCCATAAAAAAAGAAAAGAAATGTGGCTTATATACTTTTATGCTCCAAGCACATTCTAATGTGAATATCTGTCTTCAGTATCCCTCTCTGTTTCCAAAGTCTTTTTTTTTTTTTTTTTGGCAAACGGTCAACATAATACAGAAAAATACACCAACCCGGTCTAAGGAAGAGCTAGCTCTCCTCCTTGCTCTAATGGCAAGGGTATGTGCTTCCTTGACCTCTACTCTACTAACTTTCTTAATAATACAAATTTGAAAATGCCGAAATAAAGACCGATACGCTCCTAAGATATTGATACACTCTGTTGGCGTTGGAAGACCTCTTCTGAACATTTGCACTATTGAGGTTGAGTCAGTGTGAATGTTGATAGCCTGAATTCCTAACTCTACTGCTCTTCTCATAGCACTCTCCACAGCTTCCAATTCCATCTGTAGTGCCGAAAGTCCCAAAGCGGTAGTAGCCTTGTCCTCTAACCAAGTATTTTCACTGGACAACACCCATGCATAACCACCCACCAATGACTTTGCATTCCATGCACCATCACATATGAAAGTGTGATTTGGTGTAACACTGTTGCCCATTTTCCATTCAAATACTGATCCTTCTGCCGACCCCTGTTGTTGTGATAGCCCTGCTTTAGGTGTTTGAGTCGTGATCTGCTTTTTGGTGATGGTTTGCATCTCCTTTGATAGTCTCCTCAATGCCTCTTATGGGTTAAACAATGTCCCTTGTATTGGTTTCTCACAGTGGACAGTCCAGATCATCCATAACGTGCCTATGAAGTATTTCAGCTCCCACTGGTCCTGCCTATCCTTTTTTGCGAAATACAATGTCCAGTTCTTCATCCATCTCTTGATATCCACATCTTTTTGGTTGTCTGTCTTTATTCCTACATGACCTGCAAACCACATAATTCGCGCAAAGTTACAATGAATAAAAAGATGATCCATCGATTCAGCCTTTGCATCACAGAGGCTGCACAATTATCCAAATCCGGAAGCCATCTACTCCTGTTGTTGGCCGTGGGCATAGCATTGTGGGCTATCTTCCAAAAGGTGGTTTTCCATTTAGAGGGGATATCAAGTGCCCACACCACCTTCCACATTCTTTATTCTTCAGCGGGTATCTTCATGCCTCCACCACTCTCCAACTAATTTTTCTCCCATTGGGCATAATATCCTGATTTGACTTTATATTCTCCATTCCTTGTTGCAAGCCAAATTGGTTCGTCTTCCCCTGCATCTTCTCTAACTGGATATGCCAGAATTGTTTTCGCCGAGTCCCATGTGAACACACTCCTTATCAGTCTTGTGTTCCACCTTGTTGGATTGTCGATCAAAAAATCTTGGACCTTTTTATCCTTCCATTCTTGCATGGGGATCCCTTGCTTCAATTTTAACTCTTTCCCAAGCCAATTATCCGTCATCATACTAGTGTTTTTCCCGTTCCCAATCTTCTTGCCAATGCTGTGGCGTACAGCATCCACAGCTCTGGCTAGGCTTAACCATCCGTATGTTCCTTTTCTTGTTTCATAATCTTGCATCGTGATTGGAGACTAATGCTTGTATTTGGCTTTGTACACCTTACTCAATAGAAGCTCTGGGTTGTTGTGAAGTCTCCAAGCTTGTTTGACTAGCAGAGCATTGTTCATCCAGCTGGTTCTCCAGATACCCAATCCACCCATCCCTTTAGGCGAGGATAATGTCTTCATGGATACCCAATGTTTAGATTCTTTCCCTGCCCCATTCCACCAGAAGAAACTGATTATCAGACTGTCCATTTTTGCTGCCAGTGTTTTCGGAACGCTGTAGACTGATAAAATGTGCTGATTTAAGGCAGAGAGGACAACATTAATCAACACTAATCGTCCGCTTGCTGATAGCAGGGAGGCTTTCTAGTGTTGCAGCTGCTTTGCTATGCATTCTAGTAAGGAGTTGAAGATTGAAAGTGTTTTGTGGTTGACGGTTGGTGGGGCTCCTAGGTATCGTTCAAACTCATCTCTCATGTCAAATCCGAACACTATCTTCATTCCTTGCTTTTCCTCCTCTGAGGTGTTCTTCGATAGCATCATCTGTGATTTCTTTATGTTGATTACCTGCCCTGAAGCCATACAGAATTGATCAATGCACCTTTTGAGTGTAAGGATATTCCTAGTTTCCACCTCTGCAAAGAAAATGGAATCGTCTGCAAAGAAAATATGTGTGACATCCGGACTTCCACGTGCAACTTTCACTCCTTTTAGGCTTCGTATGCTTGCTTCGTTAATGAGGCTGCTACCCAGTACATCAAGACATAATATAAACAGGTAGGGCGATAACAGGTCTCCCTGTCTTAGCCCCGCCCGTGGTGTTAAGCAAGGCGAAGGGGAACCATTGATTAAAACTGCATATTGCACAGTAGTGATACAATGCATAATCAACTTCACCCATAGAGGTGGGAATTCACATCTCCTGAGTGTCGCCTCTAGGAAATCCCAACTTATTCGATCATAAGCCTTGTTCATATCTACCTTGATAGCTACTAACTTCTTCCCTGATCTCTTTGCTTTGATGACACTGAGCACCTCATGTGCCAACAAGCAGCTATCCGTGATGATTCGACCTTCTAGAAAGGCATTCTGGCTGGGGTCTATCAGTGTTTTCATGATCCCCCTCAACCTGTTCACCATGCATTTTGCAATGATCTTATAGATGACATTGCAGAGACTTATTGGCCTATAGTCTGCAAAGGTTTGAGGGTTATCAGTTTTGGGAATAAGGGTTAGGAACGTCATGTTGATTTCCTTAATGAAACTCTTAATGTGTAGACTGTGAAGAATCGCCTCCGTAAGATCCTCTTGGATTGTCGGCCACATCTTCTTGAAGAACGCTGCCGGGATTTCGTCTGGCCCTGGTGCCTTCAAAGACCCTAGTTGTTGAACTGCTGTATGAACCTCCTTCTCTGTGAAAGGAGCCATTAGGATCTGTCGATCCAATGTTGATAACTCCTAATGGTGGGATTTGAGCACTTGTTGTATGTTTGCCTGTCAGTGTGTGACTCCATCCTTATTAGCAGTAAACAAACTCTGGAAATGGTCTACTACTTCACAAGCCATCTTGACCTCTTCCGTCAGCCACTCGCCCTTCTTTGACAGCACTCCTTTGATTTCTGTTTTCCCTTTCTTATGCTTAAAGTGCCTAAAGAAGAACTTTGTAACCTTGTCACCTTCCTCCATCCATTTCACTTTCGCACGTTGTCACCAATATGTATCCATTAGGAATAATGTTTCCTTGGAGTTTTGCTTTTGCTGGCAATAAGCCACTAGGTTTGAACCCTGGAGCCCGACATTTGACAGCATCTCCTGCATACGTTGTAACTCCATCACCGGTTGAATGCTTTTGATTTTTTGAGTACTTTTCCACTGCAGTGACCATTGTTTGCATTTTTCCCTGGACTTCTTCAATTTCCCTACCTCATTGTACATGGTTGTCCCTCCAAAGTGCTGATTCGCCCAATCCTCCTAAATCAATTCCACTAACTCATCAATTTCCAAAGCCCATGCCTCCATTCGATATCCTCTTCTTCTTTGCGTGGGCCGTCGTTTCCCTTTAGTATCCAAAATTATGGGCCCATGGTCCGACAATAAAATTGGAAGATTTAATAATGATGAATCTGGAAATGAATGGGCCCAGGCTTGGTTCACATAACCTCTATCCAGTCTTTCCATGATCAAGCCGTTGTCGAGTCTGTTGTTAGTCTAGGTGAACCTATTTCCCCAGAAAGGGACTTCCTGGAGATCAAGTTTATTGATCCAATTATTGAACTCTTGTGTACCCTTGATCATCTGTGAACCACCTGTTTTTTGATCCTTGTAGGCCACTTGATTAAAATCCCCAAGAATAACAACCGGTTCGCGGATATCTGCTGTAACTCTTTCTACTTCTTCCCACACCTCCTTCCTCCCCTTCATTTCCGGATGCCCATATACAAAACAAACATAACACAAACCACTCCCCTTTTCATTAACAGAGCATAGAACTACATGATTAGAAGCATAGAGACATTCGACAATGTCCTTGCTCTTACAAAATACTGCTACTCCACCACTGAGACTACTGGAATCTACCCCTCCTAACAGTGGAAAATTCAACAATCTAAGCTTTTGCTTGACACGGTACAAAGAAGTTTTACATTCAAATAAACACACTAGTACGGGAAAGCGGTAGCGGAGAATCCACTTCAGATAGGGAACTACAGAGGTCTCCGCCTGGCCAATGCCTCTGCAGATCCACGCACAGATCTTCATGGATACCCTGGGGGTAAAATACGGCCTACCCCCATGGCCTCAGAGCTGGATGTCCTAAGGGTGTACTTGGTCTTTGACCTCTTGGCGCGCTTCACTAGCGTCTTGATCAAAAGCTGTGTTGGTTTTCGCTCCACTTGCGTTCGCAGGAAGTTCTTCCCCTCAAGTGCTTTGAATTTCTTGGTCAGACTGGAGTAAATTTCCTCTCCTTCCCACTTACCCTGTGTTGTTGCCCCTATTGTTGGTTCTGAGAATGCCTTCCTCTTGAGCTCCCTAAAGCGTTTCAAAGCTTCCACCTTAGTAAATCCCAGTTCAACACTGACTGCTCTCGGTGCATTGAGGTCCAACATTGGGTGGTCGTTGCTGGATCCACAGTTTGTACACTTAGCTTGTTGTTTGATGAAGTAATCCTCCAGTTGCTTTCACTTGCCAGAATATGAATCCAGACATAGTTGCAAATCAGTTCCGTCAAGAGACTCATCTTCCTCCTTCAACTTTCTGAGGCTGATCTCACACCCCCCTTCTGGTGATGGTGATTTGGAATCTATCATAATCACCTCACGCTCCTTTTGTTGAACCTGCCTAAACGCCAACGGTTGGCCATGGCTGAACATCTGATTATTCCTTCGGACACTTGTCATAGCAGAATTATGTAGTGAGGTGAACATTTGTGGAGTGAGAATCCCTAATTTGGCTGTTGGAGTGGGGAAGTGTGGTGGTCCTTGCTGACTATAAATAGCCTGAATGGTGGTGGGGCTGTGTGGCTGGTTGGGCATAGTCAAGTGACCTACTTCTGATCCTAAATGATGCCCTTCAGGACGACAAGTGGCCCAACATCTTTTCCATTTAGAGTTAAAGCTGTATCCACTTGCATAAAATCAGGCTCAAGAGAAATTGTACCTTCATTGACCGCTGGGAGGTCCAATGCCATGTCGCTCTCTGTCAAATTCTCTGGCTGCGGCGCTGACATGCGAAATGCCCCAGTATTAATTCCTCTTGCTCTGTTATTGCTGCAATTGCTTTCCCTTTCTTCCTTCTACCCTCATCCTCCACTGGTGACGCAGGGTAGCGGTGAAAGAAAATTCGTCACGGTGCCAACAGATCATTGAATGGAGACTCAGTGATCTTTATGACAGGGCCACACCTTTTTGTCACGTTGTCACCAAGATCTTCCTCTACCACCGAGTATTCCGATGGTCTCTTCCTCCCTCTATGCTCGTCCGACCAGACAGGTTTCCCTTATCTTAGCCTCGTCGTAAAAAACGGATAGATCGGCGGATGAGCCATTATCTTATTTGTATACATCGACTCATTACCATTGATCACCTGGATACCCTTCTTTTCCATGATCATAAACCGCTGCATTATGCCATTAACTGCCTCCATTGTAGATTTTTTGCACCCTTCCATCTTATGCCCTACTAGCCCACACCTCTTGCACTGTTGAAAAATTCCTTCATACCTAAACGTGATCCATACCGGAACTCCATTATCATCCAGGATATAGACCCCGGCCAACAGAGGAAGCTTTAGGTTAAGCTTCACCCTTACTCTGAGTCGCTCAATGGAGAATGCAGTCTCATCTGGAAACCCAAACTCCTCTATCTCTCCCACTTCGGAAAAAAGTTGAACTAGTGCCCCCCTCCACCGATGCTTGACTGGGAGTCCTTCAATTGTCACCCACAGGGATGTGGAAAAGACATCAATGTTTTCGAGGACTCCATTTTCACCTATATATTTGAGCACCAGCAACCCTCCATCAATCGATACATTCTTGGCTCTAAGTAGGTCACAAACATCATCTGTGTTTGTGACACTGAAGAAGAACATTCGTCCATTCCGGCCGGCAGGAACCACTGTAATCCTTCCTTTAAGTTCCCAGTGATCGTGGATAGCTACTGCTATTTGATGTGACTTCCAGGTCCTCGGGTCAAGAAAACACCCAAGGAAAGTACGGTCCCATTGTTTAGCAAAGCTGGTTGGTGCATTGGGTAGTTGAATAATCGCCCCTTGACGGTTGATGGGGCTTTGGAGGCCGATGGGGTTATGGCTTTGTTGTGGTTGGACTAGGTTTCGTCCTCTGGACAGTAGGGAAGTCAGAAAAGACTGATGGGAGCCCATATTTTGTGGTGCTTTCCGCAAATGTGGAGGTTTGTACAGATTGTTTTTCCCTAAAATAGTCATTTCTATAAATAGGCTATGAGCTCTTCTTTAGACCGCCTTCAACTACTTGGACCTCCAATTACTACCTATCCCATCTCTGTAGGAAACTACTCGAGTGCTCTTGGCACCTGTTGCTCCAAATAACTCCTCCGTCAAATCGCACAACGCTCTGCCCCCTTCAAAACCCTATTCACTTGCAGGCCGTCATCTCAAACTTTATTTGCCATTAGTTAATAGCTGGTTTAGGGTTTGCCACTAGAGTGCCTTCGTCACTCTCGAGCCACTCCCCTGGTGGTTGGATGTACAATAATGGCCTGTCAACTCCTACCTAGTCTTGAAAGCTCTACCCTTCTGTAAACTCCTCAGCTCCTTACTTCTTGACCCCTTTCAGCGCCTTTTCGAGAACTCTTGCAAGCGCCAATGCTCTTCCCCTTGCTTGTACCCTCACTTGTAAGTCCAGAAGACGGAAACCTGATTAAACTGAAGAAAAGCTTCCTAATGATTATCTTCTTTTTGTTGGAGAATTGGTTTTTTTTTTTTAGAAAGTAGGAAAAATTATGCGTTTGTTTGAGGTTTAGGAGAGAGATGCTCTCGCACCTAGAGAGAGAATTGTATGAGTGGATTTCTCTGTTTCCAAAGTCTACTCTCCCAACTCAACCTTCTCTAAATCTTAAGTAATTTTATCATTTTTTGACTCTTGCATAATTCATTCATTTCATTGTCAACTCATTCTCCATTCTCCATTCTCAGGTATTCTATTATTCTTGATTGGGTAAATTAGTGTTTCTAATTAAAATTTAATTTATTAAACGATATAATTAAATTAAGATTTACCTATTTTATTTATAAATTGAATTATGTGAATGTTGTGAAAGTAAAATTTGCTAATCTCTGTTTTTTTATACAACTGGTTGCGGTATGGCGCGGTGCGGTGCGGTTTGGTGGAATTGTAGTGGGTGTGGTGGAATTGTGGTGGGTTGTGCAAAGTTGTGGTGGGTTTTAGTTAATAATTATTAATGTATTGGTAAATGTGAAATTGTATTGAAAAAAGTAGATTGTGGTAGATTTGGTGGATTGTGGTGGGTTATGGCAAATTGTGATGCAGTGTGATACCGCAGCCAGCCAGCCGCATGAAAGAACATGGCATAATTTATTATTTTTATATTTGAGTTAGGAGATTTATCAATTGTTAAGATTTGGAATGCTTACTTGCACTGATTGAATTATTGAACGTCCAATTTACCAACTTATTAATGATTTTGATTAAATTAGATTTGGCATTCTAGTTAACTTTTCAGTTGGGTTGGTTTTATGATACTCCTAACGCTTTATTTATTGCTTCTTTTGTGTTTTAGGGTTGTGCTTTGTGTATCCAACTAATTATAATTTATAATTTCACCTTAAAAATGTGGAATGGGTTTTAAATGATGTTATTACTTATTTGATGATGATGTCTTATAAAAAGTACCTAATGAAAGCTATCATTAACCATTTTAGGAAAATGCATGATCATCAATCTGACGTTGCGATATGTATATCTATTTAATATCACTTTCATGACTAACTTTAAGTTCGCTAATTTGGTAAATTTGAAATTTTTTAGTGATGTTAAATATTTTTTTTACTAAGTTATTGTTGACGGCCCTGACTTTAAATCTTGGATCCACCCCTGCTTTGATACTTGACATAAACAAAATCTTGAAAAAGTGGAATTATTATCTAATTTTGACACTTTAGAAAAATGATACTAATTATAAAAATGGAATTTTAATGAAGTTGTGTTGGTTAGTTTTTTTATTCTTGGAAATTAATTTATTCATAATTGGATTGATGAATCAAACCAATTTACCTTTAAAAATATATAGGTAGAAAAAGTCAGCATCATTTTTTTGGTCGGAAGAAACTCAATAATTGCACTATTTGTTAATTATTTGAAAAACTTTATTTTATTTAACATTAATATAAAACGAATCTATTTATTACCAATTAATGGAGAAGAATTAAAATGATGAGGATTAATAATTGTGGAAAAAAGAATAACAGAAACATACAATAAATTGCACGAGTGGGTGTGAGTTTGGTTGATAAATTCATGTATATCATATGTACGTGCAGTGCCTCACTGTCCCACTCCCATTTGTTGGCTTTACTTACCATCTCGGTCGCTATCTTTTTGGGAGCTGAGCTGTCCTTAATTTATAGTCTGGAGCTCTCAATGTCCATTTCAATTTCAATTTCAATTACAATTTCAATTTGAATGTGTGCTGAATTGAAAAACCATCTCTCTCTCAATGTCAATCTATTATCCCTGGCCCCTAGTTTTGTGGCTATGGATGTCGGATGTCCCCCTTTCTACATATGTATGCTTGTACGCTTTGATTATTCTAGGATCAATTTCTTCGAAAAATCTCCCTTCCTATACTCTAACTACATAGCATTTCACTACCCTTACTTTTTCTTTTTTTTTTTTTTAATATTAGATAGATTAAACTTAGCAGAAAGCTTATAAAAATATATAATAGTACATTAATTGTTTTAAAAAAGACTAGCTAGTAGATTAAGAAACCCTTTGAATGATAATGAATTCATTACCTCATATAATTTAACATTTTAAATATTTATTTAATTATTTACTTTTTATCATTGGAAGCCAACATGCTAAAAAGCATCAAAGATGCTACAAAATATCCGTCAAAACAAAAAAACAGTAGAGGCAAAACACCAAAACAAACAGCAGAAGCAGAAAGCTAAAACCCAAGAAAGCATCCAAACTATAGCTGGAAAACCACCCAAAGAACGAAAAGAAAACAATCACTTCTTGGATGGAATAACCTTTAACCCACAAACCTTTTCCACCAGAGCCTGCTTTCGATCAATCGCCGCTCTAACATCTTCAATGACCTTCAGCTTCCGCGAAGATTCAGAAGAAGTCAATTTAGACTTCCGAGACGCATCCAAAACCATCTTCCATTTTGATTTCAACACAACCTTTCCTCTCCTTTTACTCCTAGCACCGACCTTTGAACGAACCAAGATAGAATCCTCAAGATTAGGAGAGACATCATACACAGATTTGATCGAGACTGTGTCCTCACTATCTATAGGGGCATGATCACAAAGGACATCCTTATAAGAGCGTAAAGGAGACGTAATACAACCATGTGAACCAAGAGCACCAACACCGCCAATCAAATGAGTCACCAGTTCACAGATAGGGTTTGTAAAAGTTCTTTCAGAATCAGCAAGGATAAAAGAGGGTGCATGAGACAGCTTACTCTAATTGGCTTTAGGGACCCAAACCCACTTGACAGGTTTAGAACTCGGTTTCTTTTGAAATTTAACCCACGGGACAGCTAAACAAGACCCATTAAAGCAATAACCATTAAGACACCGAATAGCATTCAAACCCGCTTGCTTGTCATCAAAACGAACAAAGCCAAACTTCTTCCCATTCTTACTGATTTCTGAGGAATGTAAGCATCAGAGACAAATCCAAAATCAACAAAAATGTTTTTCAAACCCAAATTATCTACCCCAACAGGAAGGTTATCAACAAACAAGGAGAAGTAGCGAGACCCAACACACGAAGACGCGTTGAAAGAGGTATCAACATGATGACTGACAACCTCGTTTACTGTGGCATCACTAGACATCACAATGGCATAATCAGGGGGGTCAACCACCCCATGCAATCCCACAAATTCCTTTAGAATGAATACAATCTCACTAGCTCTCGAAAGAGCAGCCAAAGACATCATAGCATCAAAACCATCCTCAATATCACCCGTAAAATTAAGAGAATCAACAATGGAAGACAACTCAGATTTGAGCACAGAACATCTTGAAACAATAGAAAGAGACATGGCACTCACAAAACCCCAAACCGTAGAGCCAATCAGGACAGAACCACACACAAGAAGAAAAAACATGCTGACGTTGAAAGCAAACAACACTGGAAAGCTATGGTAAAAGGCAAATCACCATCAGACAGATCCCCCGAAAAGCTTCCAAACCAGGCAACACAAAACCCGATTGATGACCATTGTTTACCCGGGAAACCCAAGAGGCTGCAAACGCTGATATCCGCCGGACCACCGGAGCAAGGAGGAAAACATCACTACGCGGACGAAGTCAAAACGTCGACAGGTCCGACACCAATGGCAAACACTAGAAAACGACCGCCGAAGGGTGAAACCGGCGAAGCCAACCACAGCAACAGGCCACAGCGACGACAGGGACACCGCAAGAGAAGGCGGTCGCCGATGGGAGAGGCCGACGACCACGGGCGGTGAGCCCCGGGTCGGAGAAAGGAAGGGGAACGGCTAGGGTTTAGGGAGAAAGGAAGGTGCGCATTTTACGTGCTTGAAAAATTAGTTTTAAGTATTTTTTAATTCACAAACTACCTGTTTTAAAAAGGAAAATGAGTATTTTTTTATATGAACTTTTTACAATTATGAATTTAATCAATGTGCTAATAAATATACAATATATTCAATTTCTTAGCATACGACTGTGAGACCATTATTTGATAGCATTTTAAACTACAATACCTAACAAAATGCACTCACATATACACATATAATACACTCATGTAGAACACACACGCATACATACATACATACATACATACATACATACATACATACATAACAAAACACGCTCACATAAACACACATAACACAGTCATATAGAACACACATGCACACACACGCGCGCGCGCGAGCGCGCGCACAGATATATATATATATATATATATATATATATATATATATATATATATATATATATATATATTCTGATTACAAAGGCTGTGGAAATTGGATTCTAATAATCCATACTTCAAATTGGATGGCAATAATCCCTACTTTCAATTTGTATTATGGTGGTTCTAAAAAAATTAAAATTGTATTGTAGTGGTACCGAATCCATCACCACATTCTTTTTATTTTTTTCATGGCTACCCCATATTGTTTTTGTTTTTTCGTTCCTGCCCCCAGATAGGTAATGAAGTGTAGTTGCTAAAACATTTTTTAAATTATTTTTTTGAGATACCGAGCAATTATTATGATGTTTTAAAAAGAATAAAATTGAAAAAATCATAAAAAATAGAAAAAAAATTTAAAAAAGTTGGGGGAAGTGCTGTAAATTCATTAAAAATCATGGTAAAGTGTTATACAAAGTTTTGAATCAAATACAACACAAAATCTATGATATTTAGGCCATACTCACGATTTTTTCCCACTACGATACAAATTTTTTTTTTGGACAACCATAATACAAATTTAAAGTAGAGTTTATTGTTATCCAATTTGTAAAAGTAGGGATTATTATAATCCAATTTCCCTATCTATCTATCTATATATATATATATATATATATATATATATATATATATATATATATATATTCTGATTCCAAAGGCTGTGGAGAACTCAAACAAACTCCAGCTTGATCAAACGTTGACATTTTGGAAAGCTCATTCACCATACTTCAAAATTCTCCTAGGGCAAAATTGGAGGAGAAGTCTCAATTTTGAAATACAGACACAAATAGTGTCGGTACCAAATGGGATGAATGGTACTTAGACCTGTCAATACGGGCGGGCGAGCAGGTTACGGGTCGGTCGTATATCGGGTTCGGGTAAATACGGGTCGGGTGTATTTCGGGTTCGGGTAAATACAGGTCGAGTGTATTCCGGTTTTGGACGGTTTGGGTTGGGTTTACGGGTCATGACCGCCCTTTTTCTTAGTCACTTACAACTAATAAAATTGATTATAATTAGCCAAAAACACATGTGTAATGTACCATTCCATTCCAAGCTCAACCACCACGATATATCATAGTTGTATAGACATATTACTATACACCTAAGGGACAAAATTTGGCAATCTTCAAGTCTACAAGTATTATGCGGTTTACGTCAACAATCCACA
The DNA here is from genome assembly GCA_029582165.1 of Portulaca oleracea. NCBI lineage: Eukaryota > Viridiplantae > Streptophyta > Magnoliopsida > Caryophyllales > Portulacaceae > Portulaca > Portulaca oleracea. The sequence goes on along the minus strand of CM055878.1, from coordinate 2,789,391 downwards.
AATAACAGTACTTATGAAATATATAGGGTTTTGGGATGCTAATATACTGAACTTTTAGGGTATTGGACAATAATGCATTGAACTTTGACCTTGGACAATAATACACTATTTTATTGAAAGAGAGGAGAGAGGAGGGACTGCAGGAATTTGAGTGTTCACTGAAAGAGTGAGTGAGTGAGTGACAGTGTTAGGGTTTTGTTTTGGTAATTTGTTATTTGATTATTTCATCTATATGTCTCTCTCTACGCATAACTTTCCAAAGCCACCCAATATTTTACTTTTGGGCCTTAATTTTCATGAAATAGGCCCTTTTTTTTGTACAAGACCAAAGTAGACAAAACACTTAAAATTAAAGTGTCTGACCCAACGGGTCGACCCAGACCTGACCCGTTTTTTACCGGGTTCTTTGGGTTGGGTCATTTTCGGGTCCGGGTTGGAATTTCATATTCAAAACCCATTTTTTACGGGTCGGTTTGGGTCGGGTTTTCAGGTCGGGTCGAGAATTACCAGGTCTAATGGTACTTTATACTATAAGTGCTAGCCTTGAATTTGTTGCTGACCATACACCTTTCTTACACCACGTTAGCTACTTTCTTATAAAAAGATAACTCATTTAATAGTTATTCACACTAGAACGTTGACATTTTGGTTGTTTGGAAAATGCATGCCAACGTTGGTTTTGCTTGGTTCTTTTATCGGTTAAGTCATGTCCTATTGCCAATACGATTCCAATGCACCCTTCATGGACCTTGGATCCCTAAGTGTGAGACTAAGGCATGATGAATCTACATCATACTCCCCTCCCGAGAAAAAGTTTGTCCTCAAACTTCAGGACCTTTTTCGAAATACATAATAGGCACATCAAAACTTTATTATTTTTTTCAAAAAACTTATTGGACCATAGTAGCCATGCTCCAACTCATGTAGGGAAATTTATAATTCTCGTTAGCAAAAAAAATGTTTGAAAAATTGCTAGACAGAATATATACCATGCTTAAATACCTCCAAGATCAAACACTTTTATTTCTACACAACTTGAATGGTTATTTTGATGGTGTAAATAGGTTGGTTTCTTTTTTGGAAAATAAAAGGGATTATGAACAGAATGTTTTTTTTGTAGGCTCAACAAAGGTTGATTAAAGAGTTTGTAAAACTCATAGCCACTTACTAGCTAAAGATGAAATAAGGCAAACTTCTCTTACCTTTCGGGTTCTTTAAAAATAAACATCACATCCTTATTGACCATTGGAGTAGTTGACAGTTTGATTTAAACTTATTGCTCTTCTACCTCCATAAGATCTTCCTCATCACTATACGCATCAAAGATGGGAGGTTGATCAAAACAAATGCAACTTTCATCATCTAAGAAATTACCATCTTCATTTCGGTAGAAAATAGACTCCGTTTCGATCTCTTTTTAGCAGGAAGCCAACCACCAAAAGAATTGTTCATATATTTTCATAGCACAAACATATTTTATTCCTAATTTAAATTAAATGGGAGAAAATACACTAATTAAACAATACATACATAACTTGCAATTTTCTTTTTGCAATCATTAATTGGAGAAAAAAATTCTAATAAATATTATATATATATATATATATATGATTGGATTCTAATAATCCCTACTTTTCCCAATTGGACAATGGTGTACCGTACTTTCACTTTGTATTCTGGTGGTCCAAAAAAAAATATAAAATTGGATTTGAATGGGACGCCGCCGAGTTGAGTGGTGGTGACTCGGTGGTTTCCTGACATGGAATGTTTGACCGGTTTGACTTTGATTTTTATTGCCACGTCACACAGAAAACACAAGCCTGGCCTAATTTTCTTTATTTTTTTTTATTGACATATAAGGATTAAAAATAAAACCCCCGTTACTCTGATCTTTCTCTCTCATGTTTCCCCCCGTTTCACTTTTTCCCGTTAGTAGCTGCAGTAAAAAAATACAAAATTAAATTCCCACCTTTCCAATGTCTTTATCTTTCTTCTTTTCATTTTCACCTTTCCTTGCATTTTTTACCGTTAAAAAATTTACTGAAAATTTGGTGAAAAATTTGGTGTGAGGGTATGTATGTATGCAAAGCAAAAGCAACCCAAGACAATAACAAGTAGGCGCCAAACTTAGAATGCGAGGGTTTTTCCTTTGTTGTTCACTTTCTGCACAAACCCAAGAAGAAGAACAAGAAGAAGAAGTTCAAACAGTCGAGAGGAAATCTGCCCAGAAACAGTTCAAACAAAGCAGCTTGTTGAGAGATCAAGGTGTTGTTGAGATGGAGAAGGACAACAACAATATAAAGGGTGAGATGGATCAGCAGCAGAGTTTCCCGAATTCTGGAAACTTGAGCTTTAAAGGCGGCGAAGATGAGGAGCTTTCGAGGTCGGCGTTGGTGAACTTCAAAGCGAAGGAGAAGGAGATCGAGAGGAGGACTATGGAGGTCAGAGAGAGGTTTCAGGCGCAGTTAGGGCGTGTTGAGGAGGAGAGCAAACGCTTGGCTGTGATTCGTGAGGTAGGATTTCGGTTGATTTTTTTGGACTTGTGGTGTTTGATAGTGTGGAAGTTTGGAAAGATTGACGTAATTTTGAACTTCATGAGGTGTTTTTGAACGGAATCGAAGAAATACTAATAAAATCGTGTTTGCAGTCGTCAAGTTCGACCCAGACGATGATGCAGCCTCTGTCAATGGTGGATGCAACCCAGAAACTACACACCTCCTGGAAATGAGAATTTGGTGAAAAATTTGGTGCAACACACCTCCTGGAACGTAATTCTGGGCAGAGGAGGTTTTCAAGAGAATGAGAAGAGAACATGGTTTTTGGGTTTTCAGGGAAGGAATCCGATTAAAAATGCAGGGACAGGTGAAAATGAAAAGAAGAATGATAAAGACATTGGAAGGGGGAATTTAATTTTGTTTTTTTACTGCAGCTACTGACTGAAAAAAGTGAAACAGGGGAAACATGAGAGAGAAGTAACGGGGGTTTTATTTCTAATCCTACGTGTCAATAAAGAAAAAGAAAATTAGGCCAGACTTGAGTTTTCAGTGTGACGTGACAATAAAAATTCAACTCAAATCGGTCAACTCGGCGGCGTCCCACTCAAATCTAATTTTATTTTTTTTTTGGAACACCAGAATACAAAGTGAAAGTATGGTCCATCATTATCCAATTGGGGAAAGTAGGGATTATTAGAATCCAATTATCCTATATATATATATATATATATATATATATATATATATATATATATAAAGAAATAGATTTGGTATTATATTTGCTACATAAAAATATACTAAAGTTTTCTCATTTATTTATCTATCATTAACCCTCTTATAGCATACATTATTCTCATGACAACTCTCATATTAAAATTATTGATAGACTATTATTTTATGTGTAACAATGATGACATAATGAGGTTTTAGTTAAGTGGAAACTATTCCCAATTTTGATGCTTCCCATCAAAGTTCAATTTTTGATGGAAGCAAAATATCTCCTATCAATACATCATAGTTATTAAAATCTCGATCATGTTCTACGGTCCTATAATTTTATGATCCAAAGTTCTCGATGCGATTACTATTTACATTCCGATCCACGATCCTACGTGAGTTAATTCTGATCCTAACTACCCATGTATCCAAGTTAGAATCACGATTCTAGCAACCTTGCAATACATTAATAATCACAACTCCCAAATTTCACCAATTAGGTGTGATTTTTCTTTAGATAGTTTGATTTTGAGGAAAATTGGATTAATAATCCATACATTCATGAATTGGACAACAATAATTCCTAGTATCAATTTGAATTCTGGTGGTTCAAAAAAAAAAGGATTGTACTGGTACATTCATCGAGAGTATACCCGAAATATCATAGATTTTGCGCTGCATTTGATTCAAAACTTAGTATAATACATTACAACGATTTTAATGAATTTACGGCGTTTCTCCCAAATTTCTTTTTTTACAATTTTTTAACGATTTTTTCACTTTCAATACTTTTAGAAAAATCATAATAATTGCTCGGAGTCTTAAAAAAATAATTTAAAAATTCTTTTAATAACTATACTTCATTACCTTTCTGGGGTAGGAACGAAAAAAACAGAAACAAAAAACAATATGGGGTTAGAATGAAAAAAAAATAAAAAGACTGTGGAGGTGGATTTAGTACCAATACAGTCCAATTTTATTTTTATTTTTTTTCGGTCTACCAGAATCCAAACTGAAAGTAAAGATTATTTCTATACAATTGGTGAAAGTAGGGATTATTAGAATCTTATTTTCCTGATTTTAATATCTTCAATATATGAAAAGAGGCTTGTTCGGGGCAGGACGAAAAATTTGTTTGAGCAGCCTAGCTGCTTGTCTACTTGCTAGCTTGTGTTCACATATGAATTTATTCTTTTGTCCCCAATTATAATATCATAACTAGGGTTGTTCAAAAAAACCCGCCCCAAAATACCTGGTTCGAAAACTCGTTACCCAGTCAAAAATGTTGGGTACCTGAATCATAATAATGATTTTAATTGAGTTGGATACCCAAACTAGAGGAAAAAAATTCGAGTATCAGTTCAGATACGGGTTGGATACGGGTCGAATTCTAACCAAAATCGGGTACCCGAATTACCGGAAAATAAAATAATAATAATAATAAAAATAGTAAAAGCGAAATTAGTGGCTTTAATTATAAAAGCGAATTACACGAATTAGCCAATATTAAAATGTATTAGCATAGTGTGATTAATTTTTTTTCAAATAATAATAAAATTAGTCGCTTTAATTAAAATTTACAAATTAAAATTAAAAATAATAAAAGCAAAAACTCATAAAATTAAAACTAATCGGGTCTTTTGGTAAGCTGGTATCCGAACCGAAACTTTTGGTTACGGTTATGGTTCGATGGTATGGCCGACCCGAAGTTTCGGGTACCCGCAAAATTTATCCGATTGGTTTGGGTACCTGATCCGTGAGCAGCCCTGATAATAACAAGTAGTTTGCCTACCTGCCTGCTTTGTAGTTTGTGTTCACACACAAATTTACTATTTTACCCTTGGATATAATATAATAATAAACAGTACTTCAACTTGCATTGTATCTTTGTAGCTAACATTCACACTTGAATTTACGAGTTGAATATATCCTATTATATCTGGTTAAGGCTAATACAAGTTATATGGATTTCGGTTTGGACAACTTTGACATTAAAAATACAAGTCGGTTATATATACATAGATTCAGATAAACGCTTATGAGTTTAATCTTTGTAGCCCTGTTTTTTTAGAATGTAAGATAGTTGAAAGGTGAAAAAGGTGGGATAAAGTGGATGAATAGGATAATGACTAGGAATTTAAGTTGCATCAGCCACATATATGAATTTTTAAATATATAATTTATAATGTTTATTAAGGTATTGTAAGTAAAATAAATTACATCAATCACATTATGTATTAAATATATTTAATTTTAAATATATATTATGTAAGGTAGGTTAAAAGTATTAATAATGTGAAAAAAGGTAGGATAAAGTAAGTAAGAATAAAATATGTCACATAAATTTTTCATACATCACCGAAAAAAAAGGGTGTTAACCCATCCGTAGGACAGACATCCAAACAAGTATATATATATTTATCGCGACAAAGATCAACATTAGAAGCCGTAAACTAATATCAATGAAACTTACATAACTTCATATATTGGAAAGGGGAGGCTGGAGGCAAGCTGCCAAGGGATTCTACTACTGTTCACCAAATTCTACCGGTGGCAGTTTAATCCCCTGCTCGATACTTCATCGAACTTGTTTTTTTCTGCTTTGTTTTTTTATTTTTTAAATGTAGACTTTATAACTTAATCATGATTTGAAGTACTAAATCACGTAATCACTGCATTATTAAATTTTCTTACTTACTATACTTGGATATTTGAATTTAAAAGGAATAAAATGTAGGTATAGAATGTGAGAATTGTAGTAGCATGTGTTAGGTATTAAATATGTGAGATTACACATGCTAAGTTATCCACAATTTCATGAAATAGAAGAGGAAATCTGAGATCATGGTGGGCAACAATTTGACCAACTAGGTTCAAATCACGTAGATCGATATCTTTTTGACTGAATGCAATCGATCCAGATAAAATATGGACGTACCTGTTGTTAATGGAGGTCATAGTAAGTGAGAGAATCCATTAAATTAAACTATATATTTCTTTTTCCTACATGATCAAGTGTTGGATAATGAAGCTATGTCATCGTATTTGAAGCCCTAATGCAGAAAGTTAAGGTCCTCTTTCCGCTGATTACTGACAAAATCTTGACAAAATTCAATTCATACCATCATACATGCACAATAGACAATGCCAGGATCCTCTTTTGATTTGGTCAAAAATTGGAGGATCAAATTCCATATGGTATCCCCCATCCTATTACTAGCCTTTTCCTACTAACAGCAAAATGACAATTAACAACACCCTTATTTTCTAGCTACGATTCATTTCATAGTTTAGGTAACCACTTGATGTCGATCTATTACCGCCTATTCTTGATTGCACATTTGTTGCCATAAATTTTGGAACATGTCATTGTCGGCACACCAGAAAAACACTTGTAATTTTAATAACCTTTTACTCTCAACTCAATCGCTAATTTAAAAATCCACACTGTAAATATCCAAAGCTACATAAAATTGTTAACACTTTGCTGATAAATTAAATTTTGTAGAAAAGGGCCACAAGTTCTACTAAAGTACGTAGAGGCTATATATAGAAGATGACCAAAGGGTGAACTGTTTGGCATCAATAGAATTACATATGCAGTAAGAATCTTGTATCAAAATCTCATGGTGGAATAGGTTATTAGGTTATGTTCATTTTTTGTATAGACACTTTAATATGCTTCATAATTATGTTGAATTCTATGTATTTTTTTCCTCTTCTTTTCAAAGGACAATTATTTTTTGTAATGACAATAAGCTTTAGCTCAAGTGGCATGAGGGTGGGTGATTTTTCCTCCACACCAGGGTTCGATCCCTGGTGACCACAGTTTCAAATTTATATTTTACATGTAATTTCAAATTGATAAAAATAAAAATATTTTTTATATTATGTATGGGTGATTAGTATTTAAGTGTAATTGTACGTGCATATTTATAAATTGTAAACACAAAGCGTTGACTAGTTACGACGTGAAATATAAATAAATTGCGTCTTAATCCTATCTACGTTATTAGAAAATTTATATTTCACATGTAATTTTATATTGATAAATTTAAAAATATTTTTTATATTATGTATGGGTGATTAGTATTTAAGTGTAATTTAAAATGATTAAAAGGCATCTTGATTAAGATATTTACCATGTTCGTTTCAATGAATGAGAGATTCTTTGTATGTGAATATGATACATGTCTTGAATCAAGTCGGTTAGTCATTAGTTATCTTGAATTCATACCGCTACAAAGTGTTACTCCAAAAACAAAAGCTAAAAACCAAAACATAATTGAAAAATGTTACTTCACTTTCTACTTAAGACACTCCTCTCATGGATGCTAGCTATTTAGGTAATAACTTTATAGAGGTTGTGAGAGATTGTGGAAGTTTAGAAATTTCTAATAAACAATTGTAATCCTGGGATAATGCATCGTTCATGGTTGTTTCTCGGTTTAAGTTTTTCCACGTTAATTTTTATTTAATTTGAATCTTTATTTATTTTATAGCTCATAAGTGCTTATTTTGCCTTGATTTTTAGGGAATTTCGATAGTGGATTAGGGATTATTTTTATTTGTAATGTTGAGTTATTTCCATGTTTCCATATTACGCTTGGTGATGGTTTGATGAAAATTTGTAGGTATGGAAGACAAAACACCAACGTTCCCTCAACTTTGACGAAATTCAGCACACCACGGACCTCCTCCACGGATAACCAAACCGTGGTAAATATCTCAGGAATCTTGATCCAAGCTGAGAATACCCAGACAGGAACTACTACGGTCGAGCCATAGTGAAGCCCACTGACCGTGATTCATTGTTTCCTTACGTTGTTGTCTGGTTTTGTGCATTTGTGACGGTTTTCAAGTGACAAAATTTGGCGCTAATGAGAAAGTACGTAGGTTGTCAAAAATATTTTCTTCTTCACTTACCACATTGCTACACTCCATTACTCTATCTTCCACATCAAATCAAGTAAGAGACAAATCGAAGATTGAAGTGAAATTTTCGCTTTCGTGAAGGAAATTCCATCGGGCATCGAAAGACTCAATGAAGTTCTCTTCGAAGCTTGCTCAACCTTTTTCATCTTCTGTTTGTTTTGAGGTTTGAGTATCATGCTTGGAATGATTTTCGTGCTTTCAATAGATATCAGTGAGTAGGTTTTAGTTTTCTAGGGATTTGTTAACCGAAACATCAATGTTTGATTAGACTCTTGTAATTTGTGCTTGAATTCTTATCTTGAATCAATAAAAAGGGGCGTTGATTCTTGTTTACAAGTATTATTTAAGCTCTTGAATACTTGCCATTTGAGATTAGTCTAAGAATCATCGAAAAGTGAGTTTGATTGGTCCAACCAAGGTTGTTAGAATCGGGATCCTTGTTAGGATCGATGGGCGTAGTTAGGATTGAAATTGTAGAATCGGATCGAGGATCGTAAGATTCTAATACAATAAGAAAATATCAAATAAACTTCCATGATAGTTAAACTCTTAACATTTTATTCACTAGTAATGAAGCAATACGTTAAATTGTATATCAGTCGATAACTTCAATACAAAATTTCTATTGTTATCACAAAATTTGAAAGATACATTTTTGTCAGTCTTGAATCACCTTCACATCTGAATAGCCAACCATCTCTCCACTTATGACAAGAATCCATTTAGACCATTCCCTCAGCTCTTCTCCTATGAGGTGACTTCACCCTAGTTAATCGTCTAGCCTTAGTCGAAACATGGTCAATCATGATATGCCCATATTCGACCTTCGAACCCTACTTTCCATCATCTCACTTTTCACCAAGTGCCACATGAACCCGTCTTGTCATCATCAGACTTACCTTATTTTTCCAACCTTTTTTACCTTCCCATACCACCAGAGCTTTTTAACTCGTTCATTGCTGCAAGTGCGAGATTCAACATTTCGAGACCCGTTCTCATCACATCTGAGCAAGGCCCATCCACCAAGGACGAGAAAGTCAGCCACATCAATGGCTAATTACAAATAGCATGCGACTCAAGAGAAGGGTTCATTTGAACTGGGGGCTCCCCTAACCCTCACATAACCTACAGCGAGGCTCTGGCTATCTCCACAATAATTCAAGAAAGCAATAGGACAAGACAAGTTATCCAGGACAACACCTTCATCATCAGGCCTCGTCATAAGCCTCACCTATCTTTCCCTGTCTTGAAATTGCATGTCGAGTTGCTCTGGCACTTAGGAAATCATTGTTCTAGTCTTGGTATTGGGGGTTGTTTGCATATTGAGTCACATGCATTGTAAAATACCGTTCATGTACATATTCTCCTAATCATTGCATTGCGTCAAGAGGTCAGGCATAAAGTCAACAGTCATGCATAAGTCCATAAGTATCTAGAGTCTAGAAGACTAAGCGCATGCATCCTCATCGAGAAAAGAGGAAATTCATCTCACACAGAGGCTCAGATTCGACTTCTAATCAACCAGAGCAAGATTAGAGGATGTTCTAATCACACTCTAGATGAGTTCTTTCAAGTTCAAGCGGACTATCGTCCAAAGCTCTGCCTCATGATGATCGTCTAGTCTGCCAAAGCAATGAAACAATCATCTGCCTATGTTCGGTTTCGTATTTTGGGGTTTTCTAAGTAGGGGTAGTCATATCCGCAAGGATTATGAGTTAGGTTTTTAGGAAATTGGTCGGGTAAAGGTTTCAATCAAGAAAGCAATAAATAACTAAATTAAAACTAAACAAGTATGAATTTGTAATAGCAATAATCAAGGAAAGCATGATATTAAAGATGAACTAACCCTAAATCAACAAGAAAGAAAACTACAACTAAGAATGCAATTAAAAACAATAAATTGGAAACTAAAACTAGATCGAATAATGAAATTGAGAACAAGAAATTATACCTAGAATGCCCAAATCTTCACTCTAACCCGGAATTTTTGGATCCTTCATCTTGTACTTCGTATTGATCTTCATCTTGAACTTTCTCCCGAACAAACAAGAAAATTGTGATTTGGATTACTAAGAATCCCCAAATCCTCACTTGGTAGGAGAATTTGTGAACCCTTAATCCTCCTCTTCACTAAAAGGATTTGAAGTTTCGTGGATTTAGAACTAATAGGAATTGAATAAAGACAACAATGAAAACTAGAGAAAACAAGAACTTGGAAATTTCTACTTGAAATTGATTGAAAGAGAGTTGATTACAAAGTGAAAGAGAACTAGAGAAAACCTAGAAATTAACAAGAGCTTAATGATAAAAACTAAGTACCTAAGGCTAATCCTAAGATAAAGAGATTGATAATAATGCTGAAAATATTTAGGTATATATTCTAGGAATAAAACAAATCCCTAAACCTCATTAAGTACACAGCCGCCGTGCGTAATTTCCATAATCTGCCGATCAGTCGCGGGCGCCACCAGACAGGTCGCGGGCACAACCTCACTCTGGTCTTTTTCATCCATCGTTCGCTCAACATCCGTCCTGAGCGCCATCATATGGTCATGGGTGCGACTTCGTTCTGGTCCGGCCGTAACTGGCGCAACGCCATCGGTAGCGGGCGCGACGATTGCTCAGAATTTTTCATTTGATCAGCTCACTGTCGTCGCGGGTGTCACCATAATCACTACAAAAAAAAAAGGTCTTTTGCCAACATGGCTTATCTGTTGGTAAAAGTACAATATCTGTTGGTAAAAAGTTTTACCAACAGAAAACTATCTGTCACTAGCCTGTTGGAAATAAACCTGATTGTAAAAGTATTACCAACAGATATTCCGATCTGTTGGTATTGGTAATTAATGCCAACAGTTTTTGTTCTGTCGGTGTTAGGAATTTTATACCAACATTTAATGTCTGTCGGGGAAACGTTACATATACCAATAACTTTAAATGTTGGTAAAAATATTAGCCACACACTATATCTGTTGGTAATACATTTTTCGCCAAATTTCAAAAACCTTATCCAACAAATATATCTGTTGGTAATACAACTGGTATAATTTTAAAACATTAATATCTGTTGGAAATAGTGAAGATAGTCTAATGCAATTTATAAATATATCATTACGATGTACTGCACCTGTTGTACACAAACAATTAAAATATTGACAACATCACAAAAACCTAAACTTTCATTCATTGGATGTTCTAAATTGTAAAACAATACATATGTCTAAATTGAAATTTTACTTAATGAAGTACAAAGTATCAAAATGAGACTAAATAGTTCTTCATATTGTAGTGGCTAATATTAAAGAGTAATATTGTAAACAAAATGTACCACTAAATTTAGTGTTCCCCGTTTACATTTTCGTCAATGTTGTCTTCGTAATCGGCATCGACATCGACATCGCCATCGCCATCGCCATCGCTATCATCTTGAAATAAATTGCGAAGATCTTCTGGTATCTCCTGCGAATTCGAAGAAGTTAAATTCATAATAATATGGACGAAAGTAGTATATTCTATTAGAGAAATGTCATAATAAATCTACTTTGAAAATTATTGATAAAGTATTATGTTTAACGTAATAATAGTAATATTAAAGAGATAATAATAATTTATGGAGACACAATAAATAAAGGGTAAAAACACGAAAAAACATATGAAAAAGTTAACAAATGATTAGCATCAATATCAACTCCACCGCAATGTAAGGCGAGACAAGTTCCCCCATAATCAACATCAATTCACAACAAATGACTATTTCATGTCTCGTATATGTACTAATCACAATGTAAGGCGAGACAAGTTTCCCCATAATCAACATATGAAAAAGCTAACAAATGATTAGCATCAATATTAGTCCATGATAAGATTGGAAAGTGGAATGCACACACAACTGTTGAGTACAAACTAGGATTGGGGTCATTCTCTCATGTCTCGTATATGTTCTAATCACAAGTTGGATCATCTTTGTTTTTTTGTCATTGATGAAAGTTTCATCTATATTTTATCCTTCATTAAATGGCATGAAATTTTTCGTGATTTCTTTTGGTTAGCGGGAGAGGAAGGGGAGGTCTTAAACATTAAAGGTCTTAAACATAATTAAAAGTGACAATAGTAAATTTACCTTGTTTTTCATGATGTATTTCAATAATTGAGTGACATTATCCACTTTCTTCTCCAAACTCTGAACTTTCTTGTCACTTTCTTCATATTTTTGCTCAGCTTTCATCCTTTTAGCACGTTCTTCTTCCAAAGCGCATCTTTTAGAGTTTGAGCGAGGAACTTTAACACCCACGCCATAGGTCTTTGCATAACCATATTTATCCTCTCCTATAATATTCTTGAAAATTTCATCTCGAACAACATCATCAGTTCCGCCTTCTTTAGCTTGGGCTAGCTGAGTCTCAATTTGTTGCTGAATATACAAAATTGCACATAAATGAATATATCATGAAATCCTCAATTTAAGCATCCAGAAGTAATGTTTCCCAAGTGAAACTCATTTATTATTAAGCTAACACACCCACTTATAATTATTATTAATAAGCCCAATTTCAATGTCTAACACAATAAACGCATTTCTCCTATGAACCGGAAAAATTGTCCCAAAATACTCTTCTCCAAGAAATTACCATCAACCATAATATGTTACGCATGTAGAAAGATAGATACACGCACGCACACACACACACACACACACACACACACACACACACACATATATATATATATATAGATATATTGTCAACTAAACAACAAAACACATATCTTCTACACTTTTCATTATAAGCCTTCATCTACTAAGGCCATCCAAACACAATCACATATGGACTTGCAAGATATATTATTACCTTTTTCATCGTGGACGTCTCATCAAGCTTGGATCCTTTCTTCGGTTTATGAGTCTTCGCCCATATTGAAAGCTTATCAGTCTTATTCCCTTTCTCCTATTAATAAACACATACAAATTAATAGTTTATTTAAATAGATATCACGCTACAAATCAACAACCAAATATTAATAATACCTCTTCCTCAGCACGCACACGAGCAAAACTCTTTGTCCCCGCATGATGGCACATTTTAAGGTTTTCACGATTTTCAATACCTTTCCTAGTCCGTTCCTAATTAACATAATTAATGATATAAAATTGTCAATTTCTAAATAACAAAACTTTCTGCATAAAGATTGACTAAAAAAGTTGGAAACACTTACCTTCCCCTTCTCAGAAGTCCAAAAGGCTAATAAACTCTCCCATATTGTTTCAGGTATATTTTTAGGCTTAGCATTCTTTGCATCATCATAACTCTTACCATCAAAGTGGAACACTTTCAAGTCACATTTGTGTGCTCTCCAACAAGCATGCAATTTCTCCATTACCCAGTTATAAGGCTCTTTTCCTTGTGGAAAACAAAATGAAATCTACAAATAAAGACACAAATATATTACCAAATGTTGAAACAAAAAATATATGAGATGAAATAACTAAAAGATTAGTTGATATTCTTCATACTTAGTCCTTCTTGGCTAGAATATTGTTTTGATATATATAGAGAAGCCACCTCTCTTCTTCGGGTTGGATATTGCTTCTCTTACAAAAAAAAAATATATATATATAGAATACGAAAAAAATTCCAACATCACACATACCTTCACCTCTTCCCAAAGTGAATCTTTTCTTTCTTTTTCCATTTTTCTCCAGTCCAAACAATCTAGAGGAAATCTTCTAGGATCCCGAGCAAGTACACCAATTAAAGAAGACAATTGCCTTGAAGACGCACTTATAGGTTGAAGGTTCTCATTGACATCAACAAACACAGGGTTCTTGTTAACCTTTAACTTATTTGGTCCACGACCCTTGTCATTCTTAGGCTTCGCAGCTCGAATTCTCCTTCTGTTGACTTCATTGTAACCTATCGGTGGTGGTGGTTCTGTGCTTGGGGTGTCCTGATTACCACCGTTGTGCTGATGCTCTAATGTGTCAAAATTGCTACCACCTGAATATGTGAAAGAAAGTGGTTAGTAATCAACCAAGTCATACTGAGAAAATTTAAAAAGAAAAACCAACATATAATTAACATATATTTTCCAATTACCACTAGAACCAAAATGTTCGGCTGAGTTAGCAACATTGACATGTACTCTACCATCTTCACGAGCCTCTATGGATGGAGCAGTATGCACTGAAGTATTTTCTGCCTCTAACAAAAAAAAGAATTAATTAAGAACAAAATAACCACTAGGAATTAATAAATGATAAAAGACAACAATATATACAACTCACAATAACTTAACGCATAAAATTTACCATGAATGTTTTCGAATTCGGAAGCATCGTCACTCATGGAGGGATTTGCCTCGGAGAACAATGGGCGTCGAACTCTTGTACTATTAGACAAACTAGTTGTAGGTGTTTGATGTGATATTGTCTTATTAACCCTTGGACTTCGTCGTAGTTGTTTACTTGTTCCCAAGCCCTTTCCAGAGCGCATTTGCTGTTATCAAAATGTAAAGAACATACAATCTCCATCAAACCGTAAACAACATGCTACCTACACAATATTTTGTATACAACCTGTATTAATTTTGTATACAATCCTACAAGTTGGCACAACCTTGTGCAAAGAATATTTATGCTAATAGTTTCACTATAGGGCAAAGCATCCTGTTGATTTAGACAAGTTGGACAATTATATGCACTCATTTAAAGGTAGTAACAAGCAAAGCAATAGGTCATTTCTGAATAAGATAACAACTACATAACTCTAAGAATTCAGCGTTCGACATCAATGTGTTTACTTCCAATAAAAATTCATGTACAACATACCTCCAATTGACCTCTACTAATTATCCTCTTCTTGCCGATAATTGTCCCCGAAGAAGCCATGACCTACATATGTGAAGAAATATTCCAATGACATATGCATAAGTTAGTAAGGTTAGTTCATAAAAGAAGTTAAAATAACACATTTAATACCAAACACATCCTAAACCCCCAAAAAAGGCTACAACACAACACTAAATATTGCAAATTAAAAAATTGTCCAAAATCTCTTCAATAAAAAAGAAATTAGTTTTGCAAACCATATAACAATGCACATCAATAACTAGTGTCTACTTATTATAAAACAAAAAAAAAACTAGTTCAAAATTAATCTGAATCAAATTCTTCCAATATTTCATCTTCATCTGCACTTTCACTTTCATATAGACTTGCATCTTCCTCTTCACTTTCATTACTACTGTAGTCTGTATCCACAGCATCCTCTTCACCCTCTCCATCCATATCAGTAATAGGCTCATCTATGGTGACCCCTTCGGCATCTTCTCTAACACCATTGAATGTGTCTGCATACTCCAAAGATGAATTGTTTACTTGCAAAAGATCTGCTTCAGGCATGAGTTGGTCATCCATTTCAAATGAATCCCTTGGCTTTGTAGCTACAACCACATGCCAATTTTCCTCTTTCGATTCTGGTACGTAAAACACTTGTACTGCTTGAGATGCAAGGATAAAAGGCTCATTTGTTCTCCAATGTGATTTAAGGTTAACAAGAGTAAATCCATACTCATCTTGTTTGACGCCCCTAATTGGATCAACCCAATCACATTGAAACAATAATACACATCGTTCTTAAGAATATATCAACTCAAATATTTGAGTCAAAACACCATAATACGCGACATTGTCACCTTCACCCGTGATTGCATTCACAAGAACTCCAGAACATTGAGTCTCACTCCTCTCATCAATCTCCCTTACTCGCCACCTATACC
This sequence comes from Portulaca oleracea, assembly GCA_029582165.1. Lineage (NCBI taxonomy): Eukaryota > Viridiplantae > Streptophyta > Magnoliopsida > Caryophyllales > Portulacaceae > Portulaca > Portulaca oleracea. Next base: position 2,773,471 of record CM055878.1, on the reverse strand, counting down.
CATTACAAGATATTGTATTCATAGTCCTTGTCCAGTCTTTTGGAAAACGACTCAAACATTTCAAGTCGTCGGCCAATAAAGAATCACTTGGGAGATGCTTAGAAACCTGACATTTCGTACAACGTGTTAGACTAAGTATAGTTGGAAGTTATATACTGAAATTTAGTAGAAATATAAGGGAACTTACATGTTCTTCAAACCACTTTGGAAATCTTTGTTTATGAATCTCATAAATGTTTCCACCGATATTTTCACATTCATTACTTACGATCTCATAATGCTCTCTGGAATAAAAATAATTTTATATAAAAAAAGGTGAATTGATTAAAAATTTTAGGCAGGAACAAATAGAATATAAGTTAACTTACTCTGCATAAACTTGAACTTCATCACAATTAAGCAATACATAAATATGCGCTCCATCAATTACAGAATAATCAGGTTGAATGTAATTCTTCTCGGAAGATGCGCGGCATTTTATAGAGAAAATAGAAAGCCCATTACGTTCTCCATCATCAGCATCATTCCTGGAGGGTCTATTCTCTATTGTTTCGACACCAGGCAAGTATCTAATGCAAAATGTCAAACACTCATTTGCTGTGTACCCTTGTGCAATGCATGTTTCTGGATGGGCTTTATTCCGAACCATTCCTTTAAAGTCTCCTAAACGCCTTTAATCATTAAAATAACATAGCATCAATTTAATATTTCTTAATGCTTATAACATGACGAGAAAAAAAATGGTTGGTCGAATACCTTTCCGTATGATACATCCATGTATAGGTTACAGGACTAGTCACCCTTGCTTGATATGGTAGATGAACAATTAGGTGCACCATTATATCAAAAAAGGATGGTAAGAAAATGCTCTCTAATCGACATAGTGTGATAATTGCACGATCTTGCAAACTTTCAAAGTCTTCAGGTGTTGAAACCTTTGAGCAAAGATCTCTAAATAATCTACTTAACTCAATCAAAGCAATTCTCACATTCTTATTTTGCATCTTTCTTGCAACCAGCGGCAAAAACTGTTGCATTATAACATGGTGATCATGACTCTTTAAGCCATAGATTTTACCATCCATAATGCACCTTTTGATGTTTGATGCGTAACCGTCTGGAACTCTCACGGAAGCAAGAACATTAATGAAGTCCTCCCTTTCTTTCTTTGTTAATGTGAAGCATGCTGGAGGTAAATATGTCTTGCTACCCTGATCTACAGGGTGAAGTTCACGTCTTATATTCAAATGCTTCAGGTCAAGACGTGATTTCAAAGTGTCCTTTGTCTTCCCCTCAATGCCAAGAAACGTGCCTATGACACTCTCAGAGACATTCTTTTCCACATGCATAACATCTAAGTTGTGACGTACAAGTAGACCTTCCTAATATTCCAGTTTGAAAAAAATACTCTTTTTTTTTCCAAGGCGTAATTGCATTACCGAGCGCAACTTTATTTTTCCGAATGGTCTCATGATGCTTCCCGAATGTAACATCAAGTCCCTCCATTTGATCAACTAAGTCACTTCCTGATAGTAATTCAGGAGGTGGCCTCATTTCTGTCTCTCCGTTGAAGGCCTTCTTGCTACGACGGAATTTATGATCTCCAGGCAAAAAGCGGCGATGACCCATATAGCACATTTTTCTACTGCCCTTCAAATAAAGAGAACATGTATCAATGTTACAATATGGGCATGCAAACTTCCCTTTGGTTTTCCAACCTGACACATTACTATATCCAGGAAAATCAGTGATCGTAGACACTAAAGCCCCTCGTAAGCAGAAGGTCTCATCCTTGGATGCATCATACGTTTCTACACCTAGATTCCATAGTTGCATAAGTTCATCAACTAAAGGCTGTAAATAAACATCCATATCATTTCCAGGTGCCTTTGGGCCCGGTATAAGTAAGGTAAGAAAGAAATAAGATTCCTTCATCCATAACCATGGAGGCAAGTTATAAGTCATCACTGCAACAGGCCAAATGCTATATTGAGTGCTCATATTTCCGAATGGATTAAAGCCATCTGTTGTCAAGCAAAGCCTGATATTGCGTAGATCACTTGCAAATCTTGGATGTTTTTCATCAAAAAATTTCCAAGCTTCAACATCGGCTGGGTGTCTTAATTTGCCATCTTTTGAGCGACCCTCTGCATGCCATCTCATTAATGAAGATGTCTTAGAAGACATGTACAATCTCTTAAGCCTAGGTATCAGAGGAAAGTAACGTAAAACCTTAACAGGTACGGGTTTTCCGGAGGCCAATTTCATAACTTCTCCCTTGGTTGTCTTCTTATACCTTGAGGAGCTACATTCAGGGCATGTACTGAGTTCAGATTTGTCCTTCCTAAATATAACACAATCATTTGAGCATGCATCTCTTTTCATAGCCAAGATCAAACTTCTTAATGATTGACTGCATTTTTTTAAAGGAGTCTGGCAATGTTGAATCCTTAGGAAGGGCTCTTTTGAAGAGTTTTACAAAGGCATCAAATGCTCTATCACTCACGCCATATAAGCTTTTAAGGTGATACATTTCAACAATAAAGGATAGCTTACTAAACCCTTCGCAGCCAGGATAAAGGGGTTGTCCTGCATCTTCAATTAATTTACGAAATGCCTTTGTTTCTTCATTTGGGCCCGAAGAACTATTATGAGCCTCGAGATGTTGGAAGGCCTCATCAATTATAGCATGAATACCATCTTCTTCAAATGAGTCATTATCTTCGTCGGAAAATTCTCCATCTACCATGTCAAAATCGCTATCATCATCACTAATAGAGTCCTCCCCATGAAGAACCCAAATACTTTCTCGATAGTGACGATCCATCGTATTCATAAGAAGATGACCTCTCACAATGTCTTTCTCGTAATGAAATCGATTGGCACAAAGTGCACAGGGGCATGCAATCTGATTATCTATAGCCGCAGTTTTAAAAGCATGATTCAGGAATGCATCTAAGCAGGCTGCATACTCGTCACTCATTCTCCGTAATTTCACCCAACTTTTATCCTTAAACACATCCATAGTGATTAGTTCCTACATATAATAACTAAAATATTTATAAGAACAATTATGACATTTATTTTGATAATATAACCAGGCATACGTATAACAAATTTTAACAAAGTAACGATGTTAGCTCACCACATGTTTTGCAATTCTAACTTCTGTTAGGAAAGGTTATTTGCTAGTGATAAAAATTATTATTACATTTAAGAGGGCAGGGTTCACAGGGACAAGTTCAACAAACCAACACATGCTCTACAACCTCTACTAATTATGCAGAATCACTATTTAGGCCACTTTTCATTCAAATAGACCAACTAGTGTACCAACAGATATGATCTACGAAAAAAGAGTTCTTAACAGAAAAAAAATGTTGAGCGGAAGGTAAAGATACTGAAATTCTATGACTGATAAACAAATTTCAATGGTTTTACAATGAGACTACAAATTTCAACCACAACTCATGCACGTGATAAAAATATATATTTGGCACTAAAAGGAAGTAAACAGGAGGTTTCCTGAACCATTAGGACACAGTCCACTACTACTGTCAAAATTAAAGAGTGCGGTGTGGTGTGTTACCACAATGCAACCTACCACATAAAAGACAAAAAACGACTAACAGGTTCCTATATTTTGATATAATTATTTGAAGGGCCCTATATTTTGACAAATTATTATGGGCTGACATTATCTTTGTCGTAATTATTTATTGGGGACATTCCGACCAATTTTCCGGTCTAAAGACACGTGAAACAATGATTTTTGTACTTAAGGTTGTTTTAAATGAAGTCAACTATCATTTTAAGTCTTAAAATTTAGGGTTGGTCAAAGATACATAATCCTAATGAACAATAAATATTGCAATTAATACTTTCTTCGCCGGGAAATAGATCCGAATGTCCCCCCCATAAGTAATTATAATAAAGATAATGTCACCCTACAATTATTTATCAAAATAAGGGCCCTTAAAATAGTTACATCAAAATATGAGGACCCTTTAATCGTTTTTTTTTCCGCATAAAAGAGCAGGGCCTAATTGTGGTGATGGTTGGATACTGACAATTACATTAAGTTTTCGGTATCACTAATACCTTCTATCTACATCAAATATTATTTCCATTTTAATGTTAAAATCAAAAAGTCCATTCAAAATGGTGTCTGTTTATTTATCATTAATTATATTAAAATTCTTATTTTTCCTTATTTAATTTGTAAAACCAACAAAAAGATTTACTGTGCAGAAAGAATATTACTGGAACGATGAAGTTTTTTGAGGGAATGAAGATAATATAAACTACATATCTTTCTTTATTTATGATTTCAGTAAACTAAGGACTGGATTATAAACTACATATCTTTCTTTATTTATGTAACTAAAAAGTTCCTCGCCAAAGCTCAGTAAACTACAAAGCTTCAATTAGTTTAGTTTTCCCCTTACAAAGGACATTGGTTTAATCAGATTTATTAAGTAGACAACTATTGCAGTTGGTGCTCAAGAGAACCAAAGAACCAATAGACTATGTGATCAGTGGTAAGCATCTTGGACTTCCACCAAATGCTTAAATCAAATCATAAGCATAACAGCCTGACTAGAGTATCAAAAGAAGGCTAATCTGCACAATTTTATTTCTTTAACTACCAAGTTCCACTGACAATTATACCCACATAGTAGCTAGATGAATATAGCATAAACATGACACAAAAAAATTTAAAGTGAACAACCTCAGCTAGTGGGCAAACCTGATCAAAAAACAATTTCTCTAAACAGCTCATGTAGAAAATATAGAAATGCTTATCTGTTTTCCTGAAGTTTATCTAACCTTTTTTTTGGGGTTTCTGCAGGACATGTTAGATAATCCAAAGTGTTAATTTCTTGTAGCAAAGGATCCTGAGGATAGGACTGATCTAGTGATTACTATCATGGTGATGTTGTTTCTATAAGTGCTCGCCGTCCTACATTTTGACACTTCTTTTTTATCTTGTAGCTCATCTTTGCTAAAGTTTTGCCACAACATACCTAGGTTGCTGAAGAAGATAAAGAAGCTGTCTGTACAACAATTTGAGCAAACTTCCAGATGCTTTTTGGGTATTTCTCACTCTGTCTTGCACATTGTTGGATTAGGCTATTCTTTATCACAATTTATTGGATAGTACAAGTTCAAGATTCTTGAATATTGAAGGTAGACTTTGGGGATTTTCAATTCTTAAAGATCCAACCAAAAGTAGTCTGGTATGTATCAGGGGTTCGGACAACCTTACTTCGATCAAGAGGTTTGATCAATATTCTTTCTTCTACTTACATAATTGTTAGTTTTGCTAGATGTTGAGTGTTCTATTCTTTAAAAAACTAACTAAATAGTTATCAAATTAACCTAAATCTAGGAGATCGAGTATTACATAATTGTTAGTTCGAGACAGAAAATTTTGACAATGCTTATGCAAACTCACAAGAAAACTACCACCCCAATTGTCCACATTTTCCAGCAGTAGCAAATTTTGATATAATTATTTCAGAATTAGTACGAACAGTTCAAGAAGAAAAAATCAAGCACAATTGCTGTCAATTGTTGGGGATGGAGAATAAGGATTAAACGGGGTCAATTAAGTCAGGCAACATAGATGAGTAAATTGTACCCTAATTTACCATCAATTAATCAACCCTTCCTAGTCCATCTATATCATGCAAATTGAACTGAATTACTCTAATAAACACAAAATTCAACCGAATTACACCAACCGACTTACCGTGTGATGAATTGCCTAGATCGCACGAGCACCAACAGCAGGCACGATGAACGACACCAACAGTAGGGTTTTGTGATTTTCAGCAGACAAGCAAGTTGATGGATGAAACTGTTCAAGGAAGGGCGCCTGTACCTGTGGGACGAGCGTTCAAAATTTTCAGCCCTTGTGGAATGGCGCCTGATTCTAATTGAGCATTCAAAATTTTCAGCCCAAATTTGAGATGGAGTAGAGAAGGAGGCTGGAGGAGGCAGGCTTTGGATGGGAAGGAGTTTGTAAATTTTAACCCATTTTTTATTCTAATTGATCGTGCCCAAACATGCACAATATTAATACCAACAGTACCATTTTATCTGTTGGTAATAAAATTATTATACCAACCGATAATATAAGTGTTGGTATTGTTAACATAATACCAACAACTAACTTTTTATCTGTTGGTATTAAAATTATTTTACCAACAGATAAAATTAGTGTTGGTAAATAATACCAACAGATCAATAATCTGTTAGTAAAAATACACTTTTTCCAACAGATAGAATATCTGTCACTGGTGATCTGTTGGTAAAGCCCACTTTTTTTGTAGTGAATGGTCGCGGGCGCGACCTCTTTTCCAACATCCATGCTTGAGCTCTTTTGATGTTGTCGCAGGCGTTACCCCATGGGCAACGGGCGCTACCCCTCTGTCGCGGGTGCTACGCCCAGTGTAGCGGGCACTACACTTTTGGCTTTTGACTCTTTTGGCTCGGTTTTCCTTCTAACCATTTATTATCCTACAAAAAACTCAAAATCTTAATAACTAATACATAATCAAGGGACTCAAACAAACAAAACACCTTATAAATGATATCAATTCGGCTCGAAACAAGACAGAACAACACTCCTACACAAGGGTTTGCTCGCCCCAAGCAAACTAAAACAAAGAAGAAAAAGAAACTAACTACCCTAACTCACTTTCGTAGGAATCATGGTTGCATTTAGCGTATGTAACAAGCCCTTTAAACCCCTTGGCAGTCCAAGAGGACGAGGAAGGTCTCGTGAGGGTTTATAGACGCTATACCCACAAAAGCCAAAGAAAAAGGAGAGAGGGAAAATGAAAAACAAAACAAGGTTTGAAAAGAAAGGAAAGAAAGAACTGCTTGCCCAAGGAATCATGCAATCACCGTAAGGAAAACAATACTAATCAACTGAAAGGAACCGATATGAGCACATCGGGATCACCTAATTCAAGAAATTGCCAATCTTTATGGTTTTCAATTCCCAAACGTCTCCTACAAAACAAGATCCTATGTGCTCAAGTGCAAGTGTGTTGTAATTTATTCTGATTGATCTAGAGCAAACTCACATTCCAAGCTTGTATCGAAGCAAAAAGTTATTTAGCTGCTGTCCTCCCTTGCTTGTGTCGCCCTTGGCTAGGTGAGAGCCACAGGAGATGCAAGGAAAAACTTTGCACTTATTACTTTCTAAGCTTTTTCTTTCTTTTTCTCTTTTCCTTTTTTTTTAGTTGGCATGTTTCGAGATTGTATGCGGCCCGTGAAAGGGTTTACTCTCCCAGCGTGGTTTCACTCCGTACGTAACAAGGTATTTAAGGGACGAGGGTTCCGCAGCCACGCACGTCAAATCACGTTGGTGGACCAACTTTTACACTACATTTCCAAGGTTTAAGTTGGGTTTTTTGGGAATTGGAACGACCCTCCGAAAAGGGGTCATCCTCCCTACTGGGGTTACTCCATACATAATGAAGTACTTAAGGGGTGTGAGTGTCGCCCACTCACACCAACCCTTGTTAGTTTCACCGACTTTTATTGAACTACGTTTATTTAACTCACTTTTTCAACAAGCTTGGAAAAATGGTCTACTAAAGTCTCACAGTTTCAAAAAGAACGTGAAAGAAACAAGGATCTCATTAAGCACTTAACAAAGGGAAACTAAACAGATGAGTCATGACAACACTTGAACAAGGGAAGATAATGCTCATACGGGTTTCTTTCAAGAAGATTGAGAAAGTTTTCGAAGCATTGACTGTACAATCCTAGAAACAAAGTAAAAACTAAAGAAAAACGAAAAATTTAGAGGTTTTTCACCCCTTTTCTTTACTCCTTTTTCACTCAAAAATTTTCAAATTTTTAGGCAAAAAACTAAGAAAAACAGAATTAAAAGGCTAGGTGATCTACCTAGAACAAACATATATACAAATACCTAGCACAAAGAAAAGGAAAGCAGGCATGCATGCCACCCCACACTCCCACACAAAAAGGCCAACTATGTCCTCATTGGAAACAGAAGTAGAGATAAGCAAGCACTCAAAAGAAAAAGAAAACAAAAGAAGGATAGAAAGCTAACTCACTAACCGTAAAAGAAAGATAAGGAAGGATATTACCTGGTTGGGTATTGAGTATACCCAAACAATGACTCATTGACTTGTAAATGAATCCTCCCATGGACTTGTAAATGGAGATTGAGTATACAAATCACTGGGAGGGGGCAATACAATACACTCCTTAACCTTCTCATGCAAAGACTTGCAAGCAATGACTCATTCCCTCTTTGTTGACAATGCATAGTTAGGAGAAGCAATAAAGAAAAAAAAAACAAAGAAAAGAAAAGTTAGATATACAATATACATATACAAAAGTTTCAACTTACCTTCCTTCAAGCGCAAGATGGATCGTGGAATGTAACACATTCTACGTCAGCAGTCTCAGGGAACTCTAAGAAAGGCTTCAACTTGTGCTCATTCACTTTCCACACAGAATTATTAGATGGGTCCTTAATCTCAATCACTCCTTAAGGGAACACCTGAGTCACAATGAATGGTCCAGTCCACCTAAATCTTAACTTTCCAGCAAAAAGGTGCAATCGAGAATCATAAAGGAGTACTTTTTGTCCCGGGAAGAAGGTCTTTCTATGAATGATCCTATCATGTAAGATTTTAGACCTCTCCTTACTCAATCTTCCATTTTCATAGGCCTCTCTCCTCAACTCCTCAAGCTCACAAAGTGTTAGTCTCCTCACCTCACCATCTGTTGACAGATTAAGGTTAAGGGCTTTCAAAGCCCACCAAGCTCTACGTTCAAGTTCTACAGGTAAGTGACAAGGCTTTCCAAAAACAACACTATAGAGTGACATCCCAATGGGGGTTTTATAAGCTGTTTGATAGGCCCACAAGGCATCAATCAACTTAACAGGCCAATCCATCCTATTCCTAGACACAATTTTCTCTAAACTCTGTTTGATTTGCCTATTGAAGACTTCCGCTTGACCATTAGATTGTGGATGGTAAGCGGTGGTGAGCCTATGCACAACTGAGTACCTCTTTAGTAAGGCCTTAAAGGATCTTTTGTCGAAATGGGTCCCCTGATCACTAATGATAGCTCTAGGCATGCCAAATCTAGAAAAGATGTATTCTCTAAGGAACTTAGTAACTACCTGAGCATCATTCCTCTTAATAGGGATGGCTTCTACCCACTTAGACACATAATCAACAGCTAGGAGAATATACTCATTCCCAAAAGAATTAGGAAATGGTCTCATAAAATCAATGTCCCACACATCAAACACATCAACAAAAATCTCAGGTTGTAAATGCATCATGTCTCTCCTAGTTATCTTTCCCAAACTTTGGCACCTAGGGCACCGTTGGGCATAATCATGGGCATCCCTAAAGATAGTGGGCCAGTAAAACCCACTCTACAGGCCTTGTAAGCAGTTTTCTTTCCACTATAATGCCCCCCACAAGGTTGGTCATGATAAAAAGAGAGGACATCCATAATGGACTCATCGGGCACACATCTCCCAAGTATCTGGCCGGGACAGTATTTGAACAAGTAAGGGTCATCCCACCCCGTTGGGCATAATCATGGGCATCCCTAAAGATAGTGGGCCAGTAAAACCCACTCTGTAGGACCTTGTAAGCAGTTTTCTTTCAACTATAATGCCCCCTACAAGGTTGGTCATGACAAAAAGAGAGGACATCCATAATGGACTCATCGGGCACACATCTCCTAAGTGTTTGGTCGGGACAGTATTTGAACAAGTAAGGGTCATCCAACACATAATTTTTCACAATATGAAGAAACCTATCCCTGTCATGCTTGTTCCAATCACTAGGCATCTCTCCAGTCACTTTGAAATTCACAATGTCAGCAAACCAAGGTTCCACTCCTACACTAAAGAGTTGCTCATCAGAAAACTGAGCAACAATAGGGGTGGCATTTACAGTATCAGACACAATCTTAGAAAGTTGGTCAACTACAGGATTCTCAGCTCTTTTCCTGTCTCTAATCTCACAATCAAACTCTTGTAACAACAATACCCACCTAACTAGCCTAGGTTTGGAATCTTTCTTCTCCATCAGATACCTAATAGCTGAATGATCAGTGTACACTATGACTCTAGCACAAAGCAAGTAATGTCTGAATTTCTCAAAGGCATACACACCAGCTAGAAATTCTTTCTCAGTCACAGTATAATTCAATTGGGTATCATTCAAGGTGTGGCCATCATAATGAATAACAACAGGTTTCTTATCATTTCTCTGTCCTAGGACAACACCAACAGCATAACCAGATGCATCACACATGATCTCAAAAGGCTCTCTCCATGTGGGAGGTTTGAGAATAGGAGGGGAAATGAGGGCATCCTTAAGCTAATTAAAGGCCCTCAAACAATCATCAGAAAAATGGAATAGTACCTCCTTAGCTAACAGAGAAGACAAAGGCTTAGCAATCTTGCTAAAATCTTTTATGAATCGCTGGTAACAACCAGCATGTCGTAGGAACGATTGAACTTCCTTCACAGAAGTGGGAGGAGACAAATTCTTAACTAAGTCAATGTTGGCCTTATCTACCTCTATCCTATCCCTAGAAATCACATGACCTAGGACAATCCCCTTTTTCACCACAAAATGACCTTTTTCCCAATTAAGGGTCAAACTCTTTTCCTGACATCGACTCAGCACGCGACTCAGGTTAGCTAAGCAAGCATCAAAAGAAGTACCAAATACAGAAAAATCATCTATGAAAATTTCCACACAATCCTCCACTAAGTTAGAAAATATAGAAATCATGCATCTCTGGAAGGCTGGAGGGGCATTACACAAACCAAAAGGCATCCTTCAAAAAGCAAAGGTGCCAAAAGGGCAAGTGAATGTGGCCTTTTCCTAGTCACAAGGGGCTATGGAGACTTGGGTATAACTAGAATAACCATCAAGAAAACAGTAGTACTCATGCCCAACAAGTTTATCAAGCATCTGATCCATGAAAGGGAGGAAAAAATGATCCTTCCTAGTTGCTTTGTTAAGTACTTCAGTTTTCTATAGTCTATACAAACTCTCCAACTAGAAGGGACGCGGGTAGAAACCAACTCTCCCTATTCATTCTCAACAACAGTCAATCCAGCTTTCTTAGGGACAAGATGAATTGGGCTAACCCACTTGCTATTAGAGATGGGGTAAATAACATCATGATCTAACCACTTAAGGATCTCTTTCTTAACTACCTCCTTCATATGTGGGTTAAGTCTCCTAAGTGGGTCTCTATGAGCAGTATTATTTTCATCTTCTAGGAAGATTCGATGCTGACAAATGGAAGGGCTAATCCCCTTAATGTCACCCAAAGTCCACCTCAAGGCTTCCTTGTTCTTTCTAGGAACCTCAATCAATTGGTTTTCCCTGTCCCTACCTAAGTCAGAAGCAACGATTACTGGGTAGGTCTCATTAGGGCCAAGAAAAGCATATTTCATCTTAGAAGGGAGGGGTTTCATCTCAAGAGTGGTGGATGAAGGTGGTTTAGGCTCTACTTTCTCAGGTGTGGTTTGAGATGCCAAACAAGGATTCATATAGCACAACACCATCAAGCACATCAGAATCACACAAAAAATTCACACTATCAGGATCAATTCCTAGTGTAGTCAACTCATCAACACAGGACACATCAACAAACTCAGGGCTCTCACTATTAACAAAATCACTTAACTAATTAAGGGTACTTTTCTCATGCTCATCAAATCCTAAGGGTGACTTTTGCAGATTAAAAATGTTTAATTCCATAGTCAAATTCCCAAAGGTCAATTTCATTCTACCATCCTTATAGTTAATCCAAGCATTAGAAGTAGCAAGAAAAGGACGACCTAGAATAACGGGGATCTCATCTCTAGTACTCTGAACTCTAGCAGTTTCTATTACCACAAAGTCAACAGGTAACACAAAATCTCCAACCTTAATCAAGACATCCTCCACTACCCCCTTAGGTACTCTAATAGACCTGTCAGCCAATTGCAACACCATCCTAGTAGGCTTTAGTTCACCTAATCCAAGCATTTCATACTCATGCAACGACAACAGATTCACACTATCACCTAGGTCAAGCAATGCCTTTTCTATCAAACTATCACCTATGGTAATAGAGATAATGAGGCATCCAGGGTCATTGTACTTAATAGGTATTTGATTCGACAGAATGGAACTCACATTCGAGGCTAAGAAAGCCTCCTTGGGTTCTTGGGTGGCCCTCTTGGTGGTACAAAGCTCCTTAAGGAAGCGGGCATATGGAGGAATCTGATGAATAACATCTAACAAAGGAATGCTGACCTTAACCTGTGAAAAGGTCTCCCTAATTTTGTCCAAAAACTTTTGGTCCTTATTCTCCCTTAACCTCTGAGGATAAGGTAGAGGAGGCTTGTAAGCCCCTTGAGGTGGTGTACTAATCGAAGGGTTGGCTTTAGACAAGGTTTTGGTGTTAGGAGGCACAATTGTAGCATTGGCCTCTCTCCATCAGACTCATCTTCAATAGAAACAACCTCATCAACAGGTTCATCAATCACATTCTTTTTATCACGCACATCAGAAGATTTCATTTACACCCTATTATCTACCTCTTTCCCAGAACAAAGAGTAATAACAACATTAATTCAAACCTCTAACCTGACTAGGGTCACTAGATGACGAACCTGAAGCTTGCTCATTGGGGTTTGCCTCAGGTTGTCCAAGAAAGGATTCTCTATCCCTATTGGCCAACAAAAGTTGAGAGAAGTTTTCATTCATTTGTTTCATCATTTTCTCTATGTCACTCTTCACAGTTTCTTTAACCTCTCTGAAGCCATTTTTCAAGTCCCTAATCTCTCTCTCATGCCTATCCGCATTGGTGTACCTTGGTGGAGGTCGGTTTTGGGAAATCTGAGACTGGATAGGTGGCCCTCTAGGAGCTTGATAAGCTCCCTGGGGTGATGGTCGAGGTTGAGGAGAGTGGTTTCCTTAGAAACCCCCACCTTGGTTTGGAGGTGGTCTCAACACATTCTGGTTCTCAGGGCCACAAGAGAGTAAGGGGTGCTTGCGTATCCCCTGGTGGTGGTAGGGTTGGTACTGGTCAGGCCTATAGTTATGATGCATAGCATTCACATTTTCAGTACTAGTGACCAGTTGTTGAATGTAAAACGGACAAGCAACAATAACATGGTCAACACTTTGGCACAAGGCACATGACACATGAGACTGGAGGTTAGGGGTAACAGGATGATCCCAAGAGTTAACCTGAGCACAGGTTTGGGGTTGTGAGGCAGTAACTGTTGTCGGGCTAAGGTCTTGATCATGTTTCAAGGGAAGTAAACCTAGCCTCATAGCTTGTACTCTCACTCACAGCATGAACACCCCCTCTAACATTTGATAGTTGGGCACCTAAGGACTCATCTCTAGTTGTTCCCCATTGCATAGCTCTCTCAGACATGCTCTCTAAAAAATCCCAAGCCTCTTCAGCAGTTTTATCCATGAAACCCCCCTAACATATTGACTCTAGTGTGACCCTAGTGTTCTGGTCGACACCTTCATACACAATCTGACACAGCCGAACCATGGTGAGGGAATTGGGACAGTAGGTTTTTAAATCGTTCAAAAACTTTCCAGTTTCTCCTACGTCTTGTCTAAACTTCAAAATCGAATTTCTTGATTGGACAGCTAAGGAATTTGGAAAATACCTTTTCATGAAAACTTTTAGAAAACTGTCCCAAGAATCAATGGACTGGGGTTTGATGCTATACATCCACCTCTTAGCGGTGTCCCTCTGACTAAAAGGTAGGTATTTCAAAAGCACATAATCCAATGGAACTCCAGGAGGGGTCACCATGCTAAGGTATTCTTTGTACTCTGCGGTCCATATGAGTGCTAACCCAGTCCCTGTGAAAAGTGGTAGGTTTTGGGTATGGTATTGCCTAGGGTCAAAAGTTACTCTTGGAAGCATAGTTATTAAAATCCCGATCCTGATTTACGATCTTACGATTTTATGGTCCAAAATCGGTGATAAGATTCTACAATTTACACACGATCCACAATCCTACATATCCTAACTTTCCCATAGTTTCGAGCTAGGATCCCTGAAATAACCCTAGGGGGGGTGAATAGGGTTACCAAATTTTCTGCACAATTCACAACTTAATGAAGGACGTTAGGTTCCAGTTGTAATCATCTGAGAATTTCCTTAGCAGAAAGTAGAGACAGAATAGATAAAGGATTAAATATATGAATTGAATAACTTCCTTTATTATGAACAGATCGTGATGAACCTAGGATGAATGTCCTTAGGTTTTACAGAGAACCAAGCGCCTTACAAGGACGCTTCTTATTTTCTGAAAACAACACACACCAAATTCAATCTTTGGTGCCAAAATTCAGTCGACCCTAATTCCGTCTAGGAATCGACTACACAAGCAACAATCAATCCTAGATCCGTGAAGGATTGATTTCACTCACACTTCTCGCAACACCAGATCTCACAAAAACACCAAAACAGAAAACTCTATTTCTATTTTGAACACCCGATTTCTTCCGTGGAAACGTTGGTCTCTTCTGTCTTGAATTGTGTCTATTTATGCTGCTTCTTGTATCCGTTGAGGGAAGGATTGTTTTTCTGCTTTGATTTCCTTGCTGGCTGCTTCGAGAATTTTCTTTCTTTTTCCAGCGGATCCTTTTTTTGAATTTCTTCCAAAAACTTTCACGATTCTTTCCTGCAAAAACAGAATGTGCAATTAGGTTATTTGATTGTAGGATAAAATAGGAAGGCAGGATTCTTGCTTAATTAGAGGACTTCCCTGATTTGGTTTCTGGTTTCTGTTTGTCTTTCACCTCAAAAGCTTCTCGTGCTGTGCAAATGTCCTTTAGGAGGTTTGGCATGAATGGCCTTGGGGCACAGCAAGTGAATGTCCTTTTCTCTGTACTCAAGAGGGGTTCTACAATCTCCCCCTTTTTGAGTGAAAGACAAAAACTATATACAGGCATAGTATGCATACTGGATAAAATCACATTGCAGAAACATTCATATAGTGCTTAGCAAAAGGCAAGGCAGTTTTGTTTTAAATGTCTTACAGACCCAAAAGAAAAATTACTACCATACTATGCATGGATCGTCTCCCCCTTTTTGACTTTCAAGCAAAAAGGAAACAGGAGGAATGTTTGGCATGCAAGGCAAAAAAAAGAAACCAAAGAAAAATGTTTAGGATTGTGGATCAGCAGGGAGAAAGGCGACGACAACTGGAGGAGAGGGTGATTTTGGTGACCGTGGTACAGCCTGGGTTTCTGGTAAACCAGGAGGCGATTGAGTGGAGACTGCCGCGACCAGTGCATTTCTTGCCTCTCGGAAGGCCTTAACCTCTTGGCGAAGAGCCTGAATCTCCTGTTGAAGGGCCTCAATGGCGGACACAATACCTGAGAGTTGAACCTGCAGGGTGTTTGTGGCATCCTTCACAACAGCAGCAGAGTTGGAGGCTTCAGCGGCCTTGACCTCATCGAGGTGAAGCCAGGAGCTATCTGGTTGCTGCTGGTAGCCCAGAGTAAGGAGTTGGGAAGCACTAATGGTGGGCAAATGGAAGGAGGACTGCGCGGCTTTGTTCAGAGGAATATTGCAATGGCGGAATATTTTGGTGAGCAAGTTGCCGTAGAGCAATGGGCCAGAGGGTGAGGCTGCAGCCTTGATGATGTGGCGAACCACGATTTCTCCTATATCAGGATGTTTGTCACGAAGGACAGTTAGAAGGAAGAAGGCGCAGACTTCGTTCACGGTTTCCTTGTTTGTACCTCTTGGAAGAATGGTACGGACAAGGATATAGTATAGGAATCGGGCTTAGATTTGGGCACGTCTTGGGAGTTTTTACGTTGGAGGGTCGGCCAAAGTGATGACGAAGTTCTTGTTTTGGGTCAGAGGAAAGGGACAAGGGGGATTTTGTAGGATTTGGGTCAAGTTTGAGGATGCGTTCAATTTGGGAAGGGTTAAGAGAGATTTCGATTCCAGCAACACTAGTTTTGAAAGAGGGTCGTTTAGAGTCTGGGAGCAGGTTTGCATAAAATTCGAGAATAAGAGAGGGATAAATTACCGGATCGCAATCGAAGAAGGTTGAGCATCCCATGGCTTCAAGTGTTGAGAAGGAGGGGAAGACTGGGAGGAGGGATTTGATGTCGACGTTCTCACAGCACAGAATTTGACGAGTAGCCAGATGTTCCATGCGTTGTTCGAGAGATAGTGTGGGTGCGATGGGTGGTTGAGAAACGATAGCAAATGCTTCGGAGGAGGAGGAGTGGGAATGTGGGGAATTAGGAGGGGTGGGAGATGGTTTGCGAGAGCGTAGTCTTTTGGCTACACCTGCAGAGGGGGAGGGAGCAGTGGACTTCTGGGCGGGTCTTTTCTTCATGGCGAAGATGTGAGAGGGAATAGACTGGAGAGAGAATGGGGCGTGCGGATCAGATGGATTGTGATGGTTGTGGTTAGGTAAAGGCGAGGGGTGAAGGGGGTTTAATATAGGGAAGGGAGGTCAGTAATTATGGAAGGAGGGAGTAACTAGGGGAAGTGGCATTGGAAAGAGGAAGGTGATGATTTGACGGGTGAGAGTATTTAAGAGATGTGACTTGGGGAGGTGAGGGGGTGAAAAGATTTGAAAAGCTTGAGAGTATGGTGAAGAAGAGAAAGAATCAAAAAGGGCGGGAAAGAAAAAAAACGGAAAAGATGTTTTAATTTAAAAAAAAACGGTTACTCTTAACAGTTATAGAAGAACTGCAAAAATAACCATATGCCAAGGTTTTGATAATAAGCCTTAGTTTGGTTCCAAGACAAGATTGTCAAGGTCCTTGTATGAGTATGGAAGTTTTAGAGCATACCTGGTAGGGAAGGTCCTTAGCTCCCCCTGGATAGGGGAATGCTAGCTCCCCCTTAACTGGTCATTCAAGTTGTAGCATGCCAATCTCCCTTCTATTGGTGAGAAATTGTTCTGTGGGAAGGGCCATGGTGAAGATATATGCCAGTTGTTGATGGGTAGGGACAAAGTCCAGAGTGATATGGCCTTTGTCTACATGATCTCGGATGAAATGATGTCGAACATCAATGTGTTTGGTGCGGGAATGTTGTACTGGATTTTTGGTGATGTGAATGGCACTTTGATTGTCGCACTTGATTAGTATATTTGAAGACTCAATCCCAATGTCCTTGATTTGCTGTTTTATCCATAAGAGTTGAGCACAACAGGCACCGGCTGCTATGTACTCAGCTTCTGCTGTAGAGAGAGCAACGACATTTTGTTTCTTTGATCGCCAAGATATCAATGACATCCCTAGCATCTGGCATCCTCCGGAGGTGCTCTTTCTGTCAGTTCTAGATCCAGCAAAATCTGCGTCTGTATATCCAATCAGGTGAAGGGGATTGTTGCTGGGGTACCATAGGCCAATGTCCTTAGTACCTGCAAGATATCTCAAAATTCTTTTGACTGCAATCAAGTGAGACTCTTTAGGAGCACTTTGAAATCTAGCACATAAGCACACGCTGAACATAATGTCAGGACGACTAGCAGTTAAGTAAAGTAGAGATCCGATCATACCTCTATAGGTTTTAATAGGAATGTCCTTACCATTGTGATCATGATCAAGTTTTAGAGTGGAGGACATTGGGGTGCTGCAATGCTTTGCGTTTTCAAGCCCATATTTCGTGAGAAGCTCTTTCACATATTTACTCTTATTAATAAAGATGCCATCTTTATTTTGTTTGATTTGTAAGCCAAGAAAGAATCTGAGTTCTCCTACTAGGCTCATCTCAAATTCTTTGCTCATTAAATCAGAGAAATCCTTCACTAAGATCTCATTAGTAGCACCAAAAATAATGTCATCTACATAAATTTGAATAATGGTGGACTCCTGACCTGTGATTTTGATGAACAGTGTTTTGTCGATGAGACCTCTTGTGAATCCATTACTCAGGCGAAAGGAGCTTAGTCTCTCATACCGAGCCCTTGGGGCTTGTTTGAGCCCATAAAGGGCCTTTTGTAGCTTATAAACATGAGTTTCTGGATCTTGTTGCTCAAATCCTGGAGGTTGTTCGACATAGACTTCTTCTTTGAGGTGCCCATTTAGGAAGGCACTCTTGACATCCAACTGATATAGTTTCATTTGAGTTGATGATGCATAGGCCAAGAGTATCCGAATGGCCTCTAGTCTTGCGACTGGAGCAAAGGTTTCCTCATAATCAATGCCTTCTTCTTGATTGTAGCCTTTTGCTACTAATCTTGCTTTGTTTCTTGTGACGATACCATGTTCATCTAATTTGTTACGAAAGACCCATTTAACACCAATAACAGGGTGGTGTTTTGGTCGTTGAACAAGCTTCCAAACTTTATTCCGCTCAAACTGGTTGAGCTCTTCTTGCATGGCAAGTATCCAATTATTGTCCTTTAGTGCTTCTTCAGGGCCTTTAGGTTCAATCTGAGAAACAAATGCATGAAAGGCACAAAAGTTTCTAAGAGAGGATCGCGTTCTAATACCTGTTTCCAGACCTGAAAGGAGATTGTCGGCTGGATGAGCAGGTTAAAACCTGAAGGTCCTGGATGACTCCTCGGTGTCCTGCTGTGCAGTATCAATCATTTGAGGAGTTTCTGTCGGTGAAGGTCCTTGTTCGTCACTTGAGGAAGGTCCTTCCTCATCATGCGGAGGTCCTTGAGCTTCATATTCCTCATGTTCTGAAGTTGATTGCATGGTATCATCAGGAGGAGGTTCTTCATTTTGTTGAAGAGGACCTTGCTGAAATATACGAGGGGTGTCCTCGTCATCATCATCTTGATGAATCTGGAACTTGATGGAGGACCTTTCTGATGACGTGGTGGACGTTTCATCGAAGACAACATGAAATGATTCCTCCACCTTCTTTGATGCTTTGATGTAGACTCTGTAGGCCTTGCTAGATAAGGAATATCCTACCAGAATTCCTTCTTCACTTCTTGGCTCAAATTTGCTTAAGGCTTTCTTGCCATTGTTATGAACGAAGCATTTGCATCCAATGGCCTTGAGATGAGCTACATTTGGTGTCTTACCTTTGAACAACTCATAGGGTGTCTTCTTCATGAAGGACCGTATGGTACATCTGTTGAGAATATAATTTGAAGCATTTATAATTTCAGCCCAAAGAAAGAGGGGTAGGTTGTTCTCATAGATGATTGTTCTGGCCATGTTTTCCAGTGTGCGATTCTTCCGTTCAACTACACCATTCTGTTGTGGTGTCCTTGTAGAAATTGTGTAACCCCTTCTTGATCACAGAATCTTCCAAATTGATCTTGATTATCAAACTCTTTTCCATGATCTGTTCTTATAGACACCAGTTTTAGTCCTGTAAGGACCTTGAGTTGCCTGTATAATTTCTCAAATTCTGGGTAAGTCTCTGTCTTATCCTTCAAAAACAAAACCCAGGTAAATCTAGAATAATCATCAACAATGACTAGTATGTATGAACGTCCTCCTAGACTTTTGTATGGAATTGGTCCACAGAGGTCCATATGCAACAGTTCTAGACATCTAGAGGTGGTTACTTGAGATATAGGTTTAAAGGAGGTTCTGGTCTGTTTGCCTCTAGTACATGCATCACATATTTTCTCACGAATGAAATTTTGAGATGGTAGTCCTCTAACCAAGCCTAGGTATTTTAGCTTTTGAAGGGTTTTCATGTTCACATATCCTAATCTACGATGCCATAACCAGGTTTCATCTGATGCAACTCTAAGACAGGTGAGGCCCTTTGTCATATGATCACTGAGGTCAATAACATACACATTGTTCATTCGATGACCTCTAAGGACTATTTCATGAGATTCCTTTTCTACGACGCATGAGTTCTTATTGAACCAGACTTTGTAACCTCTATCACAAAACTGAGAAATACTTAAAAGATTATACTCTAAGCCTTCTACATAATATACATCATTTATACAGTTGATTGAGTCCTTACCGACCTTGCTGACTCCAAGGATCTTCCCTTGGCTTTTGTCTCCAAACGTTACCTTCCCACTTCTGATGTCCGTGAGTGCTCTGAATTTGGTTGGATCTCCAGTCATGTGTCTCGAGAATCTGCTGTCCAAATACCAGAGGTCGTTGTGAGCCCTGAGACATACCTGCACTGAAGGACATTATACCTTTCTTTGGACCAGGAGGTTTATGAAAGGTTTCTTTGGTTGGGGGAACAGGTTTGTTGTTTGGCTTCTTTGGAACCCACTTTATTTTGGTTCTTGGTTTTGGTATATTTGTGGGTTTATGAGGGGGTAAGATTTTAGGTTTGGTTTTGGGTGAACCAGGTTTATTTGTAGAGGTTTTCTTCTCAGGATTTATGGTAGAATGAAACTGATTTATTTCTTGATTGAGAGAAGAATTCAGCTCTTTTCGGTTCTGTATCATTTCATTTCTCATGTTAACATTATCAGAGGTAAGATTTTTGATTATCTCTAATTGAGTTTCTATGGTTTTGGAGTTTGTTTCAGCAATTCTAGTGAGATATTGTACTTTGTCGGTGAGGGTTACAATGTAATCAAGTAGATTGAGTAATCTTGATTTCAAATTATGTGGAGGACATTTCAGAAAGAGATCTGTAAATACCTCATCATCGTCATCCGACCGTGTTTCATCTGCTTGTGTTTCTGTAAGGTCCTTTGCCATGAGACAAAGGTTTGCAATTTCCTCGGACTCACTTTCACTTTCACTACCTTCACTTTCACTCCATGTGGCAACCATGGCTTTGTTGCTCAATCTTTTTCCTCTGAAGTCACTTTGTTCCTTGACTTTCTTTACATGAGGACATTCCCTGACCAAGTGATCTGTTGCACCACAAGCAAAGCATTTATATTCATTATCATCCTTAGTTTGAATTTTACCTTTGGGTGAAGGTCGTTTAGAGGATGATTCTCTTAGGTAGCCACGGAATCTGGGATTCTTTCTGTATAGTCGTCTGAAACCTTTAGCTAACATGGCCATGGTTTCTTCATCATCATCATCGGATTCTTCTTCTGGTTCTTTGGTGCTCTTGAGGGCAATGTCCTTGGTCTGACTGCCTTCTGACAGTCGTATCTCATGTGCAAGGAGTTTGCCAATCAGCTCTTCAATTTTCAAGGTCTCTAGGTCTTGAGCTTCTTCTATTGCCGTTACTTTTGGTCCCCACTTGTGCCTAGGAAGACACTGAAGGACCTTGTTCACTTGTTCTTCATTGGAATAGGATTTTCCGAGAGACTTGAGATGGTTGATAAATGCACTGAATCTTTTGAACATTGACTCAATGGACTCATTTTCTTCCATCTTGAAGCCCTCATACTTTTAAACTAGTATGTTGACCTTGGTCTTCTTTACTTGATTTGTTCCTTGATAGGTTGTGACCAAGTAGTTCCATATCTGCTGAGCTGTATCAAAATTAGACACTCTTTCGAATTCATTAGAGTTAAGACTGCAAATTAAAAGATAATGTGCATGAGTATTTTTCTTTGCTCGTTCTTTTTCTTCAGGTGTATACTCTGATCTTGGTTTGTCACTTGTTGTTCCATCTGCAGCAGTCTTCTGGGGAGTAGGATAATTTCCTTTGTTGACTACGTCCCAAATGTCCTCATCTTGATTTCTCAAGAAGATCTCCATTTGGCGCTTCCAAATTCTGTAGTTATCACCTGTCAACAAGGGTGATCTGTTCCATGAACGTCCTTGACTTAAGTCTCCCATGTTGTGATCTCCCATGATCTTTGCCACAGAGCGATTAGTCTCTGAATTTTCAGTGGACCAGGCTCTGATACCAATTGAAATAACCCTAGAGGGGGGGTGAATAGGGTTACCAAATTTTCTGCACAATTCACAACTTAATGAAGGACGTTAGGTTCTCAGTTGTAATCAACTGAGAATTTTCTTAACAGAAAGTAGAGACAGAATAGATAAAGGATTAAATATATGAATTGAATAACTTCCTTTATTATGAACAGATTGTGATGAACCTATGATGAATGTCTTTAGGTTTTACAGAGAACCAAGCGCCTTACAAGGACGCTTCTTATTTTCTGAAAACAACACACCAAATTCAATCTTTGGTGCCAAAATTCAGTCGACCCTAATTCCGTCTAGGAATCAACTACACAAGCAACAATCAATCCTAGATCCGTGAAGGATTGATTTCACTCACACTTCTCGCAACACCAGATCTCACAAAAACACCAAAACAGAAAACTCTATTTCTATTTTGAACACCCGATTTCTTCCGTGGAATCGTTGGTCTCTTCTGTCTTGAATTGTGTCTATTTATGCTGCTTCTTGTATCCGTTGAGGGAAGGATTGTTTTTCTGCTTTGATTTCCTTGCTGGCTGCTTCGAGAATTTTCTTTCCTTTTCCAGCGGATCCTTTTTTTGAATTTCTTCCAAAAACTTTCACGATTGTTTCCTGCAAAAACAGAATGTGCAATTAGTTGATTTGATTGTAGGATAAAATAGGAAGGCAAGATTCTTGCTTAATAAGAGGACTTCCCTGATTTGGTTTCTGGTTTCTGTTTGTCTTTCACCTCAAAAGCTTCTCGTGCTGTGCAAATGTCCTTTAGGAGGTTTGGCATGAATTGCCTTGGGGCACAGCAAGTGAATGTCCTTTTCTCTGTACTCAAGAGGGGTTCTACAATCCCGATTTTAACAACCTTACCTGGAAGCAAGGTCGGTAACACAAAACATGAGGGTGGTGGGTGGTATGATGGGTATAACTGGTCATTAAGAGTCACCCTACGTGCATCCTCAGTCATATTCGGTAATTCTACAGAATGTTCCTCTTTCCTAACCAATCTCTTGCTAGCAGGACTACGAACCCAAACCTCATATTGTTGTATTCTATGTTTTTCTCGTGGTTTTTCAATTTTCTCAACTTTTTAGTTATTTTTGGATTTTTAAGACAAATCTACGAAAGCAATAAACTATTAACACAAACCAATAACCTCATCTACCAAATAATGTCATCCCCGACAACGACGCCATTGTTCGGTTGCGTATTTTGGGGTTTTCTAAGTAAAGGTAGTCGTATCCGTAGGGATGGTGTGTTATGTTTTGGGCAAATTGGTCTGGTAAAGGTTTCAATCAAGAAAGCAATAAATAACTAAATTAAAACTAAACAAGCATGAATTTGTAATAGCAATAATCAAGGAAAGCATGATATTAAAGATGAACTAACCCTAACTCAACAAGAAAGAAAACTACAACTAAGAACGCAATTATAAACAATAAATTAGAAACTAAAACTAGATCGAATAATGAAATTGAGAACAAGAAATTATACCTAGAATGCCCAAATCTTCACTCTAACAC
The DNA here is from genome assembly GCA_029582165.1 of Portulaca oleracea. Taxonomy (NCBI): domain Eukaryota; kingdom Viridiplantae; phylum Streptophyta; class Magnoliopsida; order Caryophyllales; family Portulacaceae; genus Portulaca; species Portulaca oleracea. The sequence continues at coordinate 2,750,130 of CM055878.1, read as the reverse complement.
AGAATTTTTGGATCCTTCATCTTGTACTTCGTCTTGATCTTCATCTTGAACTTTCTCCCAAACTAACAAGAAAGTTGTAATTTTGATTACTAAGAATCCCCAAATCCTCACTTGGTAGGAGAATTTGGGAACCCTTAATCCTCCTCTTCACTAAAAGGATTTGAAGATTGGTGGATTTAGAACTAATAGGAATTGAATAAAGACAACAATGAAACCTAGAGAAAACAAGAACTTGGAAATTTCTTCTTGAAATTGATTGAAATAGAATTGATTACAAATTGAAAGAGAACTAGAGAAAACCAAGATATTAACTAGATCTTGATGATAAAAACTAAGTACCTAAGGCTTAATCCTAAGATAAAGAAATTGATAATAATGTTGAAAATGTTTAGGTATATATAGGAGGAATAAAACAAATCCATAAACCCTCATTAAGTACACATCCGCCGCCAGTAATTTTCGCAATCTGCCGATAGGTCGCGGGCGCGACCTCACTCTGGTCTTTTTCATCCGTCATTGCCTCAACATTCATCGCGGGTTTCACCATAACGGTCAGCGCGACCTCTTTCTAGACATCCATGCTTGAGCTCTTTTGATGCTGTCGCGGGCGTTACCCCGTGGGTAACGGGCGCTACCCCTTTGTCGCGGGTGCTACGCCCAGTGTAGCGGGCGCTACACTGCTCGGTTTTGACTCTTTAGGCTCGGTTTTCCTTCTAACTCTTTATTATCCTACAAAAAACTCAAAATCATAATAACTAATACATAATCAAGGGACTCAAACAAGAAAACATCTTATAAATGATATCAATTCGGGAAAATCCGTTAGGCATCACCGACATCGGAAAAATCTGATCTCCCTCGGGAAATTCCGTTGGGCATCATCAACTGCTTTGCCTTAGGAAAATTCGTTGGGCACCATCAACCTCGGGAAAATCTGATCCGCCTCAGGAAAATTCGTTGGGCATCATCAACTACTTCACCTCAGGAAAATCCGTTGAGCACCACCAGCATCGAGAAAATCTGATCCGCCTCAGAAAATCCGTTGGGGCACCATCAACGTTCTGAAGATCCAATCAGCCTCAGGAAAATCCGTTGGGCACTATCAACATCGGAAAAATTTGATTCGCCTCGGGAATATCCGTTAGGCATCATCAACATCAGGAAAATCTGATCCGCTTCGGGAAAATCCATTGGGCATCGTTGACAGAAACAAAGGAGAAGGGGAGTTCGGATCAGCTGCGATCAATCTACCAGACAGGCAATTTACTATATCTCCAACTACTATTCAAATTGATCTAACATTCTGCTTTGGTTTCTGTGTAGGGAACCATCACCGACATTGGGAAAACTGGGATATCATCTTCAGCTGCCGCTAAAAGGTTGCTGACACTAGGTTGCCGCTAAAAGGCATCGCCATCATTCAGGTTGCCGCTAAAAGGGACCGCCATCTTCCAGCTGCCGCCAAAAGGTTGCTGACACTAGATTGCCGCTAAAAGGGACCGCTATCTTCCAGCTGCCGCTAAAAAGTTGCTGACACCGGGTTGCCGCTAAAAGGCACCGCCATCATCCAGGTTGCCGCTAAAAAGGACTGCCATCTTCCAGCTGTTGCTAAAAGATTGCTGACACCATGTTGCCGCTAAAAGGGACCGCCATCTTCCAGCTGCCGCTAAACGGTTACTGACACCAGGTTGTCGCTAAAAGGCATCGCGATCGTCCAAGTTGCCGCTAAAAGGGACCGCCATCTTCCAGCTACCTCTAAAAAGTTGCTGACACCAGGTTGCCGCTAAAAGAGACCGCCATCTTCCAACTTTCGCTAAAAGGTCGCTAACACCAAGTTGCCGCTAAAAGGGACCGCCATCTTCCAGGTTGCTGCTAAAAAGGGCCAACCATATTCCAGCTACCGCTAAAAGGTCGCTGGCTCCAGCTGTCGCTAAAAGGCCGCGCCATCTTCCTGGTTGCCATTAAAAGATCACCAAACTCGCCCACTTTTCAAGAGCACCGCACTTGCCTACTAGTCACGACTAATTAGCACCTCAAGCTACTTTGACCTTCGCCGTATTCGGACTCGATCAAAGTGGGGGCTCTCTGTAGACGCCAAATTTTTACCGATAAATCTCAACCGAGAACATTGGGCCAACACAATCGGACCTTGTTTAGAACCAATTTTGTTTCTAAATAGCGCCTTAATTCCTAGGCTTTTGACTCGTTTCGTGTTTTAATTTCATAACTTTTAATACGTTTTTGGTTATTTTGTAGATTTTGGAGTTTTTACTCAAAACGTGGCAAAAAGGGGCCATTTTGCAGCTATTTTGGAAATCCCGAGATTCCCCGAGTCTTGATCGAGTCAAAGGCGAAGCAAAGAAGGAAATTTCAGCCAGCCGAGGAGGACCGCAACTGCGGTCCTGAAGAACGTACCTATGGTGACCACCATGACTTGAACAGGGAGCAGGCTCCCCGAGGAGGACCGCACCTGCGGTGCACCCGACCGCACCTGCTGTAATGCGAAGGAGAGAACTGAGAATCGCCATGTGCCTCGCAAGACCGCACCTGTGGTCCCATAGACCGCAATTGCGATTTCCTGCGGATTAAGCAAAACAGCTTTATGAAGTGTTGCATTTTGAGTAACTACCTTGGCTTGTATAAATACCCCTCTTGGACAATTAGAAGGGGAGAGGCAGGTATCTTGTAATATCAACACTTTAGCTATCAATTAGAGAGAGATTAGTGTGCTTTCTTAGTAATTAGTGGGTGATTAGACTTGTTTATTGCATTTGCACTGGATTTTGTTGGAGTTCTATTGAAGTTCTGAAGATTTCTACTTATTTAGGAGTTTGGATTCTTATTACTCTTGATCGTCCTACCATTGACATCATCTAATGAGCATTTCTTAATCCCTAATCTCTTTAATTTGTTTATTTACATTTCAATCTCTGTTTTTGTTATTGGATTGCTTAGTGTTAGTTGTTATTTGATTGTTGCTTTGATTCTTAGTTTCTCTATTTTAATCATGAATGATGCAGTTATTATTGTTGTTAGAATGTTAATTGAGATGAGTAGAGGTTAGAACCCTTATGGGTTAGGGAGAAATTAAGGATGTGAATGGTTGATTTGGATTGGGTTAGCAAGTTTAGGAGGTAATTCATAGTGGAATCAATTTCCCACTCCTGTTCTCCCCTCAAGTGGGATGTATCGAGATCGAAAGCTCTTGATTACATCCAACACTTGTGTTGGAAGATAGGAAATGGGATAGTTAATGCTCGCCCACGAAAGTGAAAAGAGGTTAACTAGAGAGTCCCGTTTCTTTAACCCTTCGGGTCCGTGGTGGGCTTGTAGGAAGTTAATCCGGATTATCCTTGGAAAAGGAAATTCGGTGGGTTTATTCTAACGGGATTGTCACTTGATTCTACTAACTTGTTACTTCCTAATTGCAAAACCCTCGTCCTTATTATCGTTTGGTCCCGAAATCTCCCGACACCCATTGTTCCCATATTGACCGAACCTTAGTTGTGTTTGTGTTCCGTTTGCGCTGTCTTTCACCTAAACACCCTCTTGTTATCTTGTGATCCTAAACCTCACCTAGAGTCAAGTTGTCCTAGCCAAGGCCCCTAGCTCCTCGAGAAGAACGATACAAAAAACCGGGGTACAAAAACCACGTTACACAAAACGGCGCCGTTGCCGGGGAGCAAGCGCACCTAGCTTAGCTCTTTGTCTTTAGATTGTTTAAGATCATTTCCTTTGCTAGAGATTTGGTATCCTTAGTTGTTAAGAATTTGATTCTTCTATTTGTTCTTTTTGTGCATGCTGACTCGATCTCGACAAGGCCGAACGCCTAAAACTCCACCGATTTCGAATCCGGAAAGTATTATTCGCAAGGCAAACGCTAGCTCGAGACGAGAAAGGCAGCAAAGGGAGCAAGAGAGGGGTGAAATTCCAATGGCTGACGGAGATCATCAGCTACGGGAGGCGAGCCCATAATATTACCTACATTACCACCAAACGCATCATTCGAATTTAAACCATATTTGCTTGAGATATTTGAGAATACTCCATACCATGGAGGTGAACATGAGAATCCCATTGACCACATCAATAGGTTCAAGCAACGTATCTGTTTCATGCAAATGAACGGAGTGTTGAAGACATGGTCAAGGTCCTTCACCGCGCATCCGCGAAGGACCTTATGTTTTGATGAAAGCCAAAATCCGGAAAAAGGGAAGTTGTCTTATATTATATATTCTGATTATATAATATATATTCGGATATATTTTGATTGTGTCATTTATTTGTAGATATAAATCATAAGGAAAGAGGATTGTGCAATCAAATACAAACCCAAAAGGAAAGAATCCGTTGGATGATTGATGATTGAGGAAGCATCAACACAAAAGGGAAGAATCAATAATGAGGGCAAGTTACCGTTGGATTGACTCAAGTTCAAGCATCCAAAGCCCTCTATAAAAAGGACGATTGAAGTTTTGAGAACTTAGGCGATTCCACGGAAGTAATCGCGGAGTAAGAAATCCGGTGGGATTTCTCTGAGTGTGTAACTAATGGTTCGGGGGTGAAGGTAGCCAGTAAAGGACCTCTGGTGAAGGTATAGCCAAGGACCTTGGTGATCATTCATTGTGTCCACATGTGGTGGAGAGATGGTGTGTAGCAGAGCCTTGACGGATTAAGGCTGTGTGTGTTTGTGCTTCAATGTAATCCATCGTGTTCCAAATCGCCGCTAGGGTTTTCCTACGACGATCCTTATTTGTAGCTGACTCAAGGACATTCAGTCTTGGTCAATGATCCTATTAGTAACTGTCTTCGGGCTGTTACTTCTTGTTTTGTTTTGTAAGTGTAACTTGTTCTTTGATTGTTATAAATCTAATGAGGTATTTCAGTGACACTGTGTTTTGATCCTTGGCTTGAAACCAAGGAAGTTTGCTCTAACGTCCTTACCTAGTGTGTAGATCTTAATTGTGAACTTCACCCCCCTCTTGGGCTCCAACACGGAGTTTCCGCTGAATATATGAAGTTGAAGTTTTTTCCTCTCACCTTGAAAGGGAAGGCACTAGTGTGGCTCAACTCTTGTCCGCCGGGTACTTATTCTTCATGGGATGCCCTCAGTCGTGATTTTCTTCAAAGGTTTTTTCTCAATGATGAGACGTGTCGTTTGAGGCAAGCCATTATGAGGTACAACAAGAGTCCGGTGAGACTCTATTCGAAGCATGGGGGAGGTTCAAAGGTCTCCAACGGAGATGTCCTCACCACAATCTGGAAGATTGGCTACTTTTACACCATTTTTACTCGGGATTATGCAGTTCTTTGTGACAATCTATCGATCATGCCTCCTGTGGCATGTTTCTCAAGAAGACGACGGATGAGGCAAACGTGTTTCTTTATGAGTTATCTCAAAACTCTCCACATTGGGGAGGTGGCCGTGATCCAAGAGATGGAGGTGCTTCTTTAGAGAGTAACCCTACAATTAAATTTCTTATGAATCCCATATTAGAGATGCAAAAGAAGAAGGCCTTAGAAGAGACTACAAGGCAAGTAAAGGCAGCTCAAGAGGTACCGATGCTTATTCCGGATGTCAAAGTTGTTGTGTGTGATTTTTGTGGAGGACCACACCGTTTGCAACAATGTGGTGAATGCCAATCCGAGCAAGTTCAAGCAATTTATCCCAATAATAACCTTTCCTATTGCACTCAAAATCCAATTCGTTCTCGTGGGTTATGCCTATAACCAACAAGTCCCACAAAACCAAAAGCCACCCCCTGGATTCCAAAATCAAAAACGTTGTCCGTATCAACAAAACCCTCACCATGGTCATTCTTCCCAAGTATCCAAACCACCATAGCAAGAATTTTCCATTGAGCAAATATTACAAAAGATCTGATTGACTCAAGATAGAGACCAAGCACGCATTAAGAATCTTGAGTTACAACTTGCTCAAATGGCGCAACAAGCCAATCCTATCCAATCCCTTCCTAGCCAACCTTAACCCAACCCTAAGGGGAAACTTAATGTAATCACATTGAGGAGTGGTAGGGAGATTGAAGGTCCTAAAATGGTGGAGGAGGGTGTTTTGGGAGAAAAAGAAGGTGATGTGGTGGATGTCACTGATGAGGGGGATTTGATAAAGAAAAGGGAGAGTGAGTTTGTTTTTGTGAAGGGAAATGAGGGAGCTCATGAGGAGGAGTTAGAAGAATCTAGTATTGAGAGAGAATTGATTGAGAAAGAAAGAGAAGAGATGGAGAAAGTAAGAAAAGGGAAAGGACTGATGATAGAAGAAGAACCAATTCAAGTTATTGAGAAGCCAAAGTTCCCGCCGGTTCCTTTTCCCGAGAGGTTAGCCAAGCCCAAGTCGGAGTCTAAATTTTTATAATTCATTGAAATGCTCAAGAAACTTCAAGTGAATATCCCATTCCTAGATGCTATTTCCGAGATTCCATCCTTTAAGAAGCACTTGAAGGAACTTCTTACTAGCAAGAGGAGAATTCAAGAGAAGACTATTATCCACTTGACGGCCGATTGTAGTGCTCTTATTGACAACAAAACCCCGGAGAAACTCGCTGACCCCAGGAGTTTTTCTATTCCTTGCACTATTGGTGACATGAGGATTAGTCGTGCTCTTTGTGATTTAGGGGCTAGCGTGAGCGTTATGCCTCATTCTATATGCAAGAAGTTGAACCTTGACGATTTAACTCCCACAACCATTAATCTTGAATTGGCTGATCGTTCCGTGCGTAGACCCTTGGGTATATTGGAGGATATTCCGGTCCAAGAGGGCAGATTTTTGATACCATGTGATTTCGTGATTCTAGAGTTGGATGAAGATTCCAACATTCCTATTATTTTGGGAAGGCCATTTCTTGCTACGGCCGGAGCAATAATAGACATGAAGCATGGTAGTATGTCATTGAATGTCGGTAATGATAGCATTATTTTCAACCTCGAGGGATCCTTGAAAAATCCTTCTTATGGGGATTCAAGTTATGCTATTGATATGATGGAAGTGCTAGTCGACGAATATATTGAAGAATCTCATTTACTTTAGTCTACTTGCGATGATCATTTGGGAGCATGTCTCTTGGAGTCTTTCCAGTTCGAGTCCGACAGCACCGATATCACATTTCTCACCAACCTTCTTGATTCGTCACCAACGTATGAGGAGATTACTATTGATGAGCCTCATATTGAGTGTATGGAAATTCAAGAAGTTATCTACAAGGGTATGTCTTCTTCCCAAACTAAATCCTCTACTTCTTCTTTAGAGCTTAAACCTTTACCCCCTTCCTTACAATATACTTTCTTGGATGATGAAAAGTCTTGTCCTGTTATTGTGAATGCTAAATTGCAGGACTCTGATTTGTCTAAGTTGCTTGATTTGTTGAGAAAATATAGGGGTGCATTAGGTTATAGAATTGAGGATTTGAAAGGTTTGTCCCCATCCATATGCATGCATTCCATTGGTTTATTACAAAATGCAAAGCCAACTAGGCAACCACAACGTAGGTTGAACCCTAATATGCAAGAAGTGGTAAAGGAAGAAGTAGTCAAGCTTTTAGCCGCTGGGATCATCTTCCCCATCGTAAATAGCGAATGGGTAAGCCCGGTTCAATGTGTACCTAAGAAGGGTGGGATGATAATTATTGAGAATGAAAAGAATGGGCTAGTTAGTACCCGAACCATCACGGGGTGGCAGATGTGCATTGACTATCGCCAATTGAACAAAGTGACCAAGAAAGACCATTTCCCTCTCCCTTTCATTGACCAAATGTTAGAAAGGTTGGCGGGTCACTAATATTTCTGTTTTTTAGATGGGTACTCAGGGTTTTTCCAAATTCCTATCCATCCCGCGCATCAAGAAAAGACTACTTTTACTTGTCCATACGGTGCATTTGCTTATAGACGTATGCCATTTGGTTTGTGCAATGCACCTGGAACATTTCAACGATGCATGATGGCCATTTTTAGTGACTTCATTGAACAATGTATGGAAGTTTTCATGGATGTCTTTTCTGTTTATGGTAATACCTTTGATGATTGTTTGGATAATTTAGAGAAAGTTCTAATACGTTGTGAGGAAGTCGATTTAGTTTTAAACTGGGAAAAATGTCATTTCATGGTAGAAGAAGGTATTGTTTTGGGGCATTTAATTTCTTCGAGGGGCATCAAGGTTGACATGGCAAAAGTTGAAGTGATAGAGCGCCTACCACCCCCGGTTTCTGTTAAAGGGGTCCGTAGTTTCCTTGGCCATGTCGGCTTTTACCGCCGGTTCGTCAAGGATTTTTCTAAAATTGCTCGTCCTTTAACTGATCTCTTGTGCAAAGATGCCCCATGCTCGTTTACTGATGAATGTCTCGAGTCCTTTACAGGTTAAAGCAAGCCTTGGTATCCGCGCCGGTTGTCCAACCTCCGGATTGGACATTACCTTTCAAGATCATGGCCGATGCAAGTGATTTCGCAATTGGAGCATGTTTGGCTCAAACCAAAGAGAGGAAGCGGCGGGTCATTTACTATGCAAGTTATGCACTTGATAGTGCACTGAAAAATTATATGACCACGGAAAAGGAGCTCTTGGCTATCATCTTTGCTTTAAACAAATTTCGGCAATACGTCTTGTTTTCCATGGTTGTTGTATACACGGATCATGTTGCAATCAAGTTCTTAATGGGGAAGAAAGAAATGAAACCAAGACTCATTTGTTGGGTTTTGCTTATGCAAGAGTTTGACTTGCAGATTCGCGACAAGGCCGGGACTAAGAATGTAGTAGCCAACCACTTGTCGAGGATCCTTGTTGATTTAGATGATACTCAACCCATCATGGACTTTTTCCTGGATGAATGTCTTATGTCCTCGAGCATTCTCAGCCATGGTACGCTGATATCATCAACTACTTGTCTAGTGAGGTGATTCCTCAAAATTTGACCCCTCATCAAAAGAAAAATTCTTTCATGACGTAAAACATTTCTTTTGGGATGATCCATTCTTGTTCTGTTTATGCAATGACGGAATGTATAGAAGATGCTTACCCGCGAGTGAAGTGAAGTCCGTATTGACGCATTGCCATGAGTTTCCGGTTGGAGGTTATGGTGGATCTCAAATGACGACCGCTAGGGTTCTACAAGCCGGTTATTGGTGGCCGACCCTCTTTCGAGATGCTTATCTTCATGTCAAGTCGTGCGATAAATGCCAAAGGTCTGGGAACATTTCCCGGAAAAATAAGACACCACTGAATTTCATTCTTGAGGTGGAGGTTTTCGATGTGTGGGGGTTGGATTTTATGGGTCCATTTCCGTCCTCAAGAGGTATTGAATATATGTTAGTGGCGGTTGACTACGTGTCGAAGTGGGTTGAAGCTATTTCATGTGTGAGAAGTGATGGAAAATCTGTGTCAAGATTTTTGAAGAAGGTCATTTTTCTAAGATTTGGTATTCCGAGGGTCATTATTAGTGACAATGGATCTCAATTTCATTTTGAAAAGGTTTGAGTCTCTTTTAGCCAAGTATGGTATCACTCACAACAGAGGACTCCCTTATCACCCTCAATCGTGCAATTAAGGAGATTTTGGAGAAGACGGTCAATTCCTCACGAAGAGATTGGGCGGATAAACTAGATGACGTCTTATGGGCTTATCGCACCGCCTTCAAAACGCCAATAGGAACTACTCCATATCGCCTTGTCTACGGGAAAGCATGCCATTTTCCCGTGGAACTTGAACACTAGACAATGTAGGCGACAAAAAGATGAATTATGATCTCAAGGCAGCCGGGGCGAGTTGTTTGCTCCAACTGGAGGAGCTTAAGGAATTGAGACGACACTCCTATGAAAACAATAGGATTTACAAGGATCGAACCAAAGCATGGAACGACAAGAGATTGAACCATCGTGATTTGTGTTCGGTGATAGAGATCTCATCTTCAATTCGAGGCTTAAACTCTTTTCCGCAAAGATGAGATCGAGATGGTCGGGGCCCTTTGAAATTGTAAAGATTCTTCCGCTGGGGTTGTTGAACTTAAGAACACCAAGGGAGAGTGTTTCAAAGTTAATTCATCAAAGATCAAGCCATACATTATGGGAGAGGAATATGCAGGGACGGTTGTGGTATTCCTCGTTGATTTCGAGGGTTGAAAATATGGATTAGGTCAAGCTAGGACCTAAAACAAGCAACCGGGAGGAGGTACGAGCTGCTCTCCTCTTCCTTAGTGTTTTATTTTATTTCTTGTATTCTTATTCCTTTAGTCCTAATGTTTTTGTTTTGTTTTTGTTGAAGTTTGAGAAAAAGAAGAAAAGAAAAAAAAAGAGTGAAAAATATCTTAGAAAGAAAAAAAAAATTGAGAAAATAGAAAAAGAATTTAAGAGTGAAAAGAAAATGTTGTGAAGAGAGTGATTCTTTTCATCCTTCCATACCACCAAAGCTTTTTGACTCAGTCACTAGTGCAAGTCCGAGATTCTATATTTCGAGGCACGTTCTCAGCACACCTAAGCAAGGCACAACCGCCAAGGACAAGCAATCAGCCAAATCAGTGGCAAATTGCAAATAGCATTCGACTCAAGAGAAGAGTTCATTTGAACTGGAGGCTCCTCTAACCCTCACATAACCTGTAAAGGTGCTCCGCCGATCTCCACAATGATCCAAGAAAGCAAGAGGACAAGACAAGTAATCCAGACCAATACCTTCATCATCAGGCCTCGTCACAAGCCTCACTATCTTGCCCTGTCCTGAAATTGTATGTCGAGTTGCTCTGACACTTAGGGAATCATCATTCTAGTCTTGGTATTGGGGGCTATTTGCATATTGAGTCACATGCATTGTAAAATATCATTCATTGCATAATTATCATTCTAGTCTCAGTATTGGGGACTGTTTGCATATTGAAACACATGCATCGTAAAATACTCTTCGTGTACATATTCTCCTAGTCATCGCATTATATCAGGAGGTCGTGCATAAAGTCAACAGTCATGCATAAATGCATAAGAGTTTAGAGTCTAGAAGACCAAGTGCATGCAAACTCGTCGAGAAAAGAGGAAATTCATCTCACACAAAGGCTCAGACTCGTCGAGAAAAGATCCTTCGGCCATCATCAACATCGGGAGAATCGGATCCTCCTCGGGAAAATCCGTTAAGCACCATCAACATCGGGAAAATCCGATCCACCTCAGGAAAATCGTTTGGCATCATCAACGGCTTCGGGAAAATCCTATCTTCCTCGGGAAAATCCGTTGGGCATCGTCATCAATCTGCTAGGCAGGTAATTCTCTATATATCCAACCATTATTCAAAATGATCTTACATTCTGCTTTGGTTTCTATGTAGGGAACCGTCACCATCACCGGGTAAACCGGGACGGCATCTTCCAGCTGCTAAAACGTCGCTGACATCCATCTTCAGGTTGCCGTTAAAAGAGCACCGCCATCATCCAGTCGTCGCTAAAAGGTCGCTGACAACCATCTTCAGGTTGCCGTTAAAGGAGCACCGTCATCATCCAGCTGCCGCTGAAAGGTCACTGACATCCATCTTCAGGTTGCTGCTAAAAGGGACTGCCATCATCCAGCTGTCGCTAAAAGGTTGCTGACACCAGGTTGCTGCTAAAAGGGACCGCCATCATCCGGTAACCACTAAAAGGTTGCTGACACTAGGTTGCCGCTAAAAGAGACCGACATTTTCTACTTGCCGCGAAAAGGTTGCTGACACCAGGTTACAGCTAAAAGGGACCGCCATCATCCAACTGCTGCTAAAAGGTTGCTGACACTAGGTAACAGCTAAAAGTGACCGCTATCTCCCAACTACCGCTAAAAGGTTGCTGACACTGGGTATCCGCTAAAAGTGACCGATTTCTTCCTATTGTCGTTAAAAGGTTGCTGACACCAGGTTGTCACTAAAAGGGACCGCCAACTCCCAGCTACCAGGTTGCTGACACCACGTCGTCGTTAAAAGAACACCGACACCTTCATCCACCTTCCGGTCGCCATTAAAAGAGCACCGACATCATCCATCTTCCGGTCACCATTAAAAGACCACCGACAGCATCCATCTCCTAGTCTCGGACGTCGAGAAGTTAGAATCTCAGGTTACTTCAACCTTCGTCCTATTCGGACTTAATCAAAGTGGGGGCTCTCTATAGACATAGATTTTTGTACCGATAAAATTCATTCGGGAAAATTGGGCCAAAACAGCCGGATTTTGCTCAAAGAAAATATAAAGGCCAGTGGGCGTTGCCCATTTTCAAAGCAAGCCCAGCAACGCGTCTAGCCCGCAAAAAATAGGGAGGTGCGGCGACCTTCCTTGCTTTCCTTGGGCCTCTAGCCAAGACTAAAAGGCGCGGCGACCTTCCTCGCTGCTACGGACCGGAAACGGATTGCCACGCTGGCAATCCGTGTATAACAAAATTGAAGGCTCATCGGCTTTCCTTTTAATCACAGCTTTTGCAGCCAATTTCCCCCCCCCCCCCCCATTCCATTGCAATCCCATGATCATAGCTAGGTTGACTTTGGCTTGTGATTTGAGGATGGCCGATTGGCCTTGCTATTTGTTTAAGGGGCATGATCCTTGGAATCATGTCCCTTCATTCCATCTCCATCCATCCACCGTCCACCTATAAATACCACCCTCACCCTCACTCATTTCATCAACTCTTCCCATAAAAAACTCTCACAAAAATACTCTCCATCACTCCCTATTCTCTTTATAATAACCATCCTACACCCTTACTCTTTCCATTTCTCTACTCTCATCATCAACAATTCTCACCAACAATCATCATCCATACTCCTCAACTCTTTACTACCATTCTCTCTATTCTCTTCATCGTCACCCACTAATATCATAATCCTCACCCACATTTCTCTATTCTTCTATCATCCATCTTCTATACTCTTCCTCAATCACCATCATCCATATTTCTTTACCGAATTCATCCTCCATCGGTACCAAATAGCCTTTATTCCAAGGTACTATCAAGTCACGATCAAGGATCCACCATAAGGAGTTCGATCTCCATCCATCCTATCGAGGTTTCAAGTGAGGTTCGTTCATCCTTTAGTCTCAATAATATAGTTTATTTCTATGTAATGTGTTAATTGTACATTCATTTTGTAAAATCCTTTATTCTTTTCATTGCATGTACCAAAAAATTACTCGGAGGTACCCTAACTTTTGGTGAAATGTTTTTCAGGTACCCCAACTTTTCAAAACTCATTTTGGGGTACCCGTAATTTTTGGTTAGAAATTATTAGGTGCTTTTCCGGTCATCAATTTGATTAAGTGACTGAAATACCCTTATTCTTCCATTTTTGTAGAAATACCCTTGAAGAAGAAGAATAAGTGTATTTCAGTCACTTAATAAAATTGATGGCCGAAAAGCACCAAATAATTACTAACCAAAAAATTAAGGGTACCTCAAAATGAATTTTGAAAAGTTGGGGTACCGAAAAATAGTTTTCCCAAATATTGGGGTACCTCTGAGTAATTTTTTGTGCATGTTCGAATATTTATTTCGTGAAATTCATTAAAAGTTCTCCCCATTCGGATGTCAAAACCTGGTGTCTACAGATAACCCCGACTTTGATTGAGTCATGGATAGGATGAAAATCAAAGTATAAAGATTTTGATAGACACCGGTTGAGGATATGACTTTGGAGTGCATAGTCTGGGGTGACGCTTGGAAGCTAAGTCCTGCGTCGTTGTTGTGGGCGGCGTACGCCTCTTCGAAGATGATCTCGGGTGAGAATGACACCCAACCGGAAGTAGTCTCGGACGCCTGATGTCTTCCTACTCGACGTGATCTTGGGCACTGAAGGCGTCCTACGTGAAGGGGTGGGCTGACATTTGGAAGCTGTGTCCTGCGTCGCGGTTGGTCAACTTGCGCCGATAAGTGATCTCAGGCAAGAATGACGCCTTACTTGACGGGGAGACTTCATCAGGCACGATGCCAATGACTTTGGAGATATGCTGTTGATGATGATGATGGTGGCAATTCAATGCCAAGGGACTTCACCGATCGCGATGTCGACGGCCCTGGGGGTCGAGACTTCATCGGGCATTCATGCCGATGGCTCGGAGACTGAGACTTCACCGAGCATGATGCGAGCAGCTCGAGGATTAAGACTTCACCGAGCGCGATGTCGATGGCTCTTTTTCCTAAGATTTCATTGAACCCAATGTCGATGACTCTTATTTTCCTGCAAAAATGCAAATTTGTTTTGTTAGTTTTAATGAATTTTAATTTTGGTCCGGATAATTTACCTCGGTTGGCGTCAGCATAACTGTTGAAAAATGCTCTTATTTGGGGACTTGGTGCTTCAATATTGAGAAGACCAATCCCTCCTTATTGGGCACACTTAACTGTGCTCCTTCTTGAGAATATCAAGCTTGGACTATTGGAAATAAGCATGAAGAGAAGACAATGCTCCTTCTTTCCCTAGCTAGGCCGACCAAACTCTAGGAAAAAGAGAGGTATCTTTTCGTACACTTCAGCTTTTGTAGGCCATGTAGGAGACAAATCTGATCACAATTATTGTGGATAGCCTCAATACCGTTCGGACTTAAGCTTAGGCCTATGAGGGCGTGACACGTGGCTGTGTGAGCCGAGCTATTTTGGTTATATATTGGATCTCTATCCTCGACACTCTTCACTAGTTCTCATTCAAGCTTCACTTGCTTCTCTTTCTTTTTCTCTCTCTAGAAATTATATTGGGTATTTTGATTTTCATCGCAAAAGATGAATTTCCTGAGAAGAGGACGCAGACATGCTACTCAACCAGCAGTCCAGGAGCGTCCTTATGTGAGGACAGTACAAAGGGAATGCCCTAATTGAGAGTTCACTCCAGCACAGCTAGTGTTTCAACAAGATGAACATGCATGGTTCTTCCGTTCCCATGTTTCGGTATGCACTTATCCATAACATATTTTATCTTTCAAAGCTGTTTTGCATGTTATTGCTTGCTTTAGTACTTTAAGTTTGATTTAAAGTAAGTGAGTACTCTAAATTTTGCTTGAAGCACATTGTGTCCTAGAATGAACATTTAGGCCTTTTTGTTGCTTTCTTTTTATTTTTATTTTTTATTTTTCCATAGGATGACTCTTTTAAGACATGTGGGAGCATGCAAAGCGTGGTAGCTCTATCCCATCATGCAAAAGTGGGAGATTTCTACACGGCCACTGTTAGGAATGCAAGTTTTGGCTCTTTCCTAACTTGTCTGGATGCCAGGAAAACTCGTTGCAGGAGAATATTCGGTCGGGCTATAGTGGGAGATTTCTACTCGACCACTATTAGCTCTATCCCATCATACAAATGATTAGACCCAATTTTGTGTCTAAATAGCGCCTTAATTCTTAGACTTTTGACCCGTTTCGTGTTTTAATTTCATGACTTTTAATTTGCTTTTGGTTATTTTGTAGATTTTGGATTTTTTACTTCAGGGAACCCAACTACTTCGGGGACAAGTTGACTTGTTTCTACAATCAAAGCAGAGGGATCGAAGCTGAAGTCGCCACAGAGAATAGCATTCGCATGCTCGGGCATGGGATTACTTTGATTGTTTGGTTTCTTGGCAGCCCTGATCATATCTTCTATTTTGTTCCTGAGAGTCAAGCATTTCTCAGTGTCATGCCCTCGGCAACAGTGATAGCGGCAAAATTGGTTGGCATCCCAGTTTCTGCCTTTGATTTCTAGCTCTTCTTTTGGTAAGTGCAAAACCAAGACACCCTTCTTGACTAGACGGTCGAGAGCCTGAGAGTAAGGGACATCCAATGGATTATAAGTCTCGTACTTCGGTACATAAGGCCCCTTGCGTTGGATAAAGTTAGTCTCCATAATCTTAGGAGGGTGGCTAGCCGTACTAGTGGCCCTTCTATTGGAGCTGGACCCTTTCCATCCAGGCGAAGTGGTCTTATCACTGTGCATTGTTTAGACCCGATTTCGTGTCTAAATACCACCTAAATTCTTAGGCTTTTGACTTGTTTCGTAGTTTATTTTAATAACTTTTAATGTGTTTTAATTACTTTTGTAGTTTCCGAAGGGTTTCACTCAAAACGATTCCAAATGGGCCAATTTTGCACCAATCTTGGGAATCCCGAGATCCCTAAGATTCCCCGAGCCCTGATCGTGTCAAATGCAGAGGATTAGAAGGGCCGGTCATGTCGAAAGGCAGCGGAAGCGGAGGCAACGGTTGAAGAGTGCTCTGAAGGGAACTGTGGATGAGAGAGACCGTGGCCACGGTCACATCGACCGCAGCCACGGTATGATGGAGCCAAGACCAAAGTGAAGAGACGTTGCACCTGAACTAGACCATGGTCACGGTCACTCTGACCGTAGCCACGGTGGGATCTTCACCCTGCCTAAGGAAGAAGCTGACCGAACTAGACCGTGGCCACGGTATCCCATGACCGTAGCCAAGGCGGTGCGAAGGAGCGAAAAGTTGTCAGCCCTAATCGCCTAGACCGTGACCACGGTGCATGGGGACCGTGCCCACGGTGATGCGAAGCGAAGAGAAGAAATCGCCTGCCTTACGTAGGACCGTGGCCACGGTCACCCTGACCGTGCCCACGGTCCCCTGCCGATTTTATGCATTGTGTAAAATGATGAGTTTTGAGTAACAACCTTGATTACTATTTAATGTATTTAGGTCATTTTAGCTAAGGAGGATATTAGACAGCAGCTTTACCTATCTTTTATGATACTTTAGCACTCTTTATCACATTTTAAGCCTTAGATTGGAGGGATTAAGGAAGATCTTTGCTGAGATTATTAGTTCTTGTATTGGATTCTCTTGATTATTATTGGAAGTTTGAAGATTATTCTCAACTTTGGAGCATTGGAGCTTTATTATTCTGAAGTTTTCTCCCTTGTCATCACAATCAATGAGAATTTCTTAACCTTTCTCTCTCTAATTTATTGCTTATTTACTTATCTCTGTTTTTAGTTATTATTGATTATTGATATTGTTGGTGTTATTGAATGTTTATTGTTACCTTGTTTACTCTTTCAAGCATGAGTCAAGTTATTGATGTTATTATCATGATAGTTAGGATGTTTAGTGGCTAGAACCTTAATGGGTTAGGGAGATATTAAGGGTGTGAATGGGTGATTAGGTTTGGGTTAGCAATATTAGTGAGTAACTAGTTAGGAAATCAACTTCCTAATCCTATCCTTCCCTCAAGTGGGATGTATTTAGGTGCGAAAGCATCCCGAATACATCCAATGCTTGTTGGAAGGTAGGAATTAGGATAATTAGTATTCTAGTTCGCGAAAGCGAATAGAAACTAACTAGGAAATTCCGTTCTATTAACTTTCCCGGGTCTGTCTATGGATTTCGGGGAAGTTAATCCGGACTATCCTTGAAAAAGGAAGCCCGGTGGGTATTTTTCGAACGGAATTACCATTCGATTTCCCTTTCTCGTTACTCTCTTGTTGTGAAACTCATTTCCTCATTCCCGTTTGCATCCCGAAAGTCTCCCGACACCCATTGTTTCACCTTTTTTACTGAACATAGCGTGTTTGTGCTGTTTTTACCCTAAAGTCTTTCATCCTTTCATGATCATAAACCATACCTACAGTTAACTAGCTGCAGCTAAGGCCCCTAGCTCCCTGTGGAAGAATGATAAAACCGTGGTCTTACAAACCACTCGACTAACAAAATGGCGCCGTTGCCGGGGAGCAAGCGCACCTAGCTTAGCTCTTTGTCTTTAGGTTGTTTAAGATCATTTCACTGCTAGAGATTTTGTTATCCTGGTTACTAGAAATTTGATTCTTCTGTTTTTTCCTTTTGTGCATGCGGACTCACTCTCGACGAGGCCAAACTCATGTAACTCCACCGAACCCGAATCCGGAGAGTATTATTCGACAAGCTAACGCCGGTTCGAGATGAGCTAGACAACAAAGGGAGCGAGAGACGATCAAAATTCCAATGGCTGAAGGAGAGCAAATTCCACCCCGTACCTTAGCATCATATTCCTTACCATCGTCGGGTACGGGAGGCGATCCCATCACATTACCAGAATTACCACCGAATGCATCGTTCGAGTTCAAGCCATATTTATTGGAGATATTTGAGAATACCCCGTACCATGGAGGAGAGCATGAAAATCCTATTGACCACATCAACAGATTCGAGCAACGCATCGGCTTCCTACAAATGAATGGAGTTTCCGCCGAATACATGAAGCTGAAGTTTTTCCCTCTTACTTTGAAGGGGAAAGCATTATTATGGCTCAACACGTGTCCGCCCAAAAATTATTCAACATGGGATGCCCTTAGCCGCGACTTTCTTCAAAGGTTTTTCCCCAATGATGAGTCGTGTCAGTTGAGGCAAGCCATCATGAGCTTCAAGCAAGAGCCCGATGAGTCGTTATTCGAAGCATGGGGGAGATTCAAAGGTCTCCAAAGGAGGTGCCCACACCATAATCTTGAGGATTGGTTATTATTGCATCACTTCTATTCCGGATTGAGTAGCTCTTTGCAAGAATCCATCGATCATGCCTCGGGGGGCATGTTCCTCAAGAAGACGGCGGAGGAAGCAAACGTATTTCTTCACGAGCTATCTCAAAACTCTCTCATTGGGGAGGCGGCCGTGGTCCAAGAGATGGTCCTCCTCTAGAAAGCAACCCTACCATTAAATTTCTCATGAATGTCGTTCTTGAGATGCAACAAAAGGCAGCTTTGGAGGAAACCACGAGGCAAGTAAAGGCGGCCCAAGAAGTACCTATGCTTATTCCGGATGCCCGAGTCTTGGTATGTGATTTTTGTGGAGGGCCACATTCTTCGAAGCGATGTGAAGAGTATCAAACCGAGCAAGTCCAAGCCATCTATCCCAACAATAACCTCTCCTATACCAATCAAACCCCCATTCGTTCTCATGGGAATTACACCTACAACCAACAAGCTCCCCTAAACCAAAACCAACCCTCCGGTTTCCCAAATCAAAATTATCGCCAATACCACCAAAACCACCACCAAAATCCTCACCAAGGTCAATCTTCCCAAGCACCCAAACCACCACAACAATAAACCCTTGACCAAACCCTCCAAAAGTTGGCCCTAACTCAAGAGAACATAGCCTTATCTCAAGAGAAGATGGCCTTAGACCGAGAAAAAGAGCAAACTCACATTAAGAACCTCGAGTTACTATTGGCCCAATTGGCACAACAATCTCAACCTATCCAATCTTTGCCTAGCCAATCCCAACCTAACCCGAAAAGGCAACTTAATGCGATTACTTTGAGGAGTGGCAAGGAGATTGATGGATCTAGAATGGTGGGAGAGGAGGTCTTGGGTGACAAGGAAGGTGACGTGGTGGATATCTCGGAGGAAGAAGATTTGTTGGAGAAGCGGGAAAGTGAGTTAGTATTGGGTGAGGAAGTTGAGGGAGCACATGAGGATAAATTGGGAGAATCTAGTAAAGAAAGAGAGGAGACGGAAAAGTTAAGGAAAGGGAAAGGAAAAATGGTGGAAGAAGAACCAATCCAGACTATTGAGAAGCCAAAGCTACGACCGGTCCCAGTTCCCGATCGGTTAGCAAAGCCAAAATCCGATGCAAAGTTTTCAAAATTCATTGAGATGCTCAAGAAGCTTCAAGTGAACATTCCATTTCTTGATGCCATTTTTGAAGTTCCGTCCTTCAAGAAGCATTTGAAGGGGGAGCTTCTCACGAGCAAGAGGAGAATTCAAGAGAAATCTATGATCCATTTGACGGTGGATTGTAGTGCAATTATCGATAACAAATCACCGGAGAAATTAGCCGACCCTAGAAGTTTTTCTATTCCATGCACCATTGGTGATATGCGGATTGGTCGTGCCCTTTGTGATCTAGGAGCAAGCGTAAGCGTCATGCCTTATTCGATATGCAAGAAGTTAAACCTTGACGATCTTGCTCCTACAACAATTAACCTTCAATTGGCCGACCGTTCCGTGCGAAGGCCGTTGGGAATATTGGAAGACATCCCGGTTCAAGTGTGGCGGTTTTTGATTCCCTGTGATTTTGTGATTTTGGAGATAGAAGAAGACAACGACATCCCTATTATTTTGGGAAGGTCGTTCCTTGCTACGGCGGGAGCCATTATCGATGTGAAGAATGGAAGTATGTCATTGAATGTCGGGAATGAAAGCATAATTTTTCAACTTGAGGGGTCATTGAAAGGTCCTTCGTATGGGGATTCATGTTATGCCATTGATATGATGGAGTTCCTTGTTGATGAGTATATTGAGGACTCCCATCTTCTTGAATCTATTTGCGATGATCCCTTGGGAGATTGCCTATTAGAGTCTTTCCAATTTAAGACCGACGGCACCGACATTACTTTCTTCACCGACCTTCTTGACTCTTCACCCATGCATAAGGAGATTATTGTTGATGAGCCTTATATGGAGTGCATGGAGATTCAAGATGCGATCTTCAAAGGTATGTCTTCTTCTCAAATTCAATCTTCTACTCCTCTAGAGCTTAAAGCTTTACCCCCTTCCCTCCAATATGCTTTCTTGGATGATGAGAAATCTTATCCTGTCATTGTGAATGCGAATTTGAATGATTTTGAATTGTCCAAGTTGCTTGATTTGCTTAGGAAACATAGGGGTGCATTGGGTTATAAGATAGAAGATTTGAAAGGTTTATCTCCTTCCATATGCATGCATTCGATTGATTTGCTAGAAGATGCCAAGCCTACTAGGCAACCCCAACGTCGTTTAAATCCCAACATGCAAGAAGTGGTTAAAAAGGAAGTAGTAAAGTTGCTCGCTGCTGGGATCATCTTCCCCATCGCAAATAGCGAATGGGTAAGCCCGGTTCAGTGTGTGCCCAAGAAGGGTGGGTTGACCGTAGTTGAAAACGACAAGAAAGAACTAGTTAGTACCCGGACCGTCACCGGTTGGCGGATGTGTATCGATTATCGCCAATTAAACAAAGTAACAAAGAAGGACCATTTCCCCCTTCCCTTTATTGACCAAATGTTAGAACGGTTGGCGGGTCATTCGCATTTTTACTTTTTGGATAGGTACTCGGGGTTCTTTCAGATTCCAATCCACCCCTCACACCAAGAAAAAACCACCTTCACTTGCCCATATGGGACATTTGCTTATCGTCGCATGCCATTTGGTTTATGTAATGCCCCTGGGACTTTTCAACGTTGTATGATGGCTATTTTTAGCAATTTCATTGAGAAATGCATGGAAGTCTTTATGGATGATTTTTCTGTGTACGGTAATTCTTTCGATGACTGTTTGCTAAATTTGGAGAAAGTGTTAACTCGTTGTGAGGAAGTGGATCTAGTTCTGAATTGGGAGAAATGCCACTTCATGGTGGAGCAAGGTATCGTTCTGGGTCACTTAATCTCATCTAAGGGCATCGAAGTAGATAGGGCTACAGTTGAGGTTATAGAGCACCTACCACCCCTAGTTTCCGTTAAGGGGGTGCATAGTTTCCTTGGCCATGCCGGCTTTTATGGCCGGTTCGTCAAGGATTTTTCAAAAATTGCTCGACCTTTAACTGACCTCTTATGCAAAGATGCCCCTTTCATTTTCACTGATGAGTGCCTTGAGGCGTTTTATAGGTTGAAGCAGGCTTTGATTTTCGCTCCGGTAGTATAACCTCCGGATTGGACGCTACCCTTCGAGATTATGGCCGACGCGAGCGACTTCGCCGTGGGAGCGTGTTTGACCCAAACAGTAGACAAGAAGCCAAGGGTCATCTATTACGCAAGCCATGCGCTTGATAGCGCCCAAAGGAACTACACTACCACGGAAAAGGAGCTTTTGGCGATCGTTATTGCGCTCAAAAAATTCCGGCAATACCTCATGTTCTCTAAGGTAGTAGTCTACAGGGATCATGTCACTATCAAATACTTGATGGGAAAGAAGGAGACAAAACCGAGACTTATACGGTGGGTCTTGCTTATGCAAGAATTTGATTTGGAAATCTGCGACAATACGGGCACGAAGAATGTCGTAGCCGATCACCTTTCGAGGATTCTTGTCGACTTGGAAGATACCCAATCGATTGTAGATGCTTTCCCGGACGAGCGACTCTTGGCTATCAACTCACATCCTTGGTATGCGGATTTTTTGGGATGACCCTTTCCTCTTCCGTCTTGGAAATGACGGGATGTACCGGCGATGTATTCCCGAGAGTGAAGTGCAATCTATTTTGACCCATTGTCATGAATTTCCGGTGGGAGGTCACGGTGGCCCCCAAAAGACGGCGACGAGGGTTTTGCAAACCGGCTATTGGTGGCCGATTCTTTTCCGTGACGCCCACTTGCATGTCAAGCAATGTGATAGGTGTCAAAGGTCCAGTAACATCTCCCGGAAGAATGAAGCGCCATTGAACTATATTCTTGAGGTGGATGCTTTCGAGGTGTGGGGATTGGACTTCATGGGTCCTTTCCCGTCGTCAAGGGGTTTCCAATACATCCTAGTGGCGGTAGACTATGTCACAAAGTGGGTTGAGGCCATACCATGTGTAAGATGTGATGGGAAATCCGTTTCGAAATTCTTGAAAAAGACCCTATTCCCAAGATTTGGCATTCCACGAGTCATCATTAGTGAGAACGGCTCGCATTTCATCGAAAAGAGATTCGAGTCTCTCTTGGAGAAGTACGGCATCAAGCATAAGAAGGGACTCCCTTACCATCCACAAACACAAGGTCAAGTGGACATCTCAAACCGTGCCATCAAGGAGATCTTAGAGAAGACGGTTGGCTCCTCAAGAAAAGATTGGGCAGAAAAATTGGATGAAGTCTTGTGGGCATACCGCACCGCTTTTAAGACACCGATCGGTACTACTCCTTACCGTCTTGTCTACGGGAAGGCGTGTCACTTCCCCGTAGAACTTGAGCACAAAACCATGTGGGCAATCAAGAAGTTAAACTTCGATCTCCAGGCGGCCGGAGGTAGTCGGTTATTTCAATTAGAAGAACTTGAGGAGTTGAGGCGTCATGCATATGAGAACAACAAGATCTACAAGGAGAGAACGAAAGCATGGCATGACAAGAGGTTGAACCGACGTGAGTTTGTGGTAGGCGATAACGTTCTCATTTTCAACTCAAGGCTGAAGTTATTCTCTGGGAAATTGAGATCACGGTGGTCCGGACCATTTGAAATCGTGAGAATTCTTCCCGCCGGAGTAGTCGAGTTGAAAGATGCCCAAGGAAAGTGTTTCAAAGCAAACTCATCGAAACTTAAACCATACATCATGGGCGAGGAATATGTCGGGACGGTTGTGACATACCTATAAAACAAGCACCCGGGAGAGGTATGAACTACTTCCCCCTCTTTTAGTGTTTTCTTTCAATTTTTAGTTCTTTCATTTTTATTTCCTTTATTTTAGTGCCTTTCTTCTTCCTTTGTTTTATCTTATTAGAAAAGAAAAAAAAATTTAGAGATAAAAATGCGAAAAAAAATCATAAAAGTTTGAAAAGAAGAAAAAAAATCGTGAGTGGTTCTATGAGAGTCGGGGTTTGAAAGTGTTTTTTGAGTGATTGGAGAGTGTCCTTGAATGATAATTGAGCGAAAAAGAAAAGGGAGTGGATGACAAGAGGGTAGATTTTAGGACTTAACATTTTTTCTCCAAGTTTTGAGCCTTGTAGATGCTGGAGATGGACCGAAAGGGACCGTGCCCACGGTAGAAGTCACCGCAGCCACGGTTAGCATACTCAAAGTTACTCCCAGTTTAGCCAAGCCGAAGACCACCGTGACCACGGTAGAAGTCACCGCAGCCATGGTCTCATCGCAGCATGATTCTTGGAAATTCTGTTCCCGAACATCACCGTGACCACGGTGAGGCTCACCGCAGCCACGGTCTCCGCCCTGCTTTTTCCCTTCTTTTTCCCTCACCCGAATCACACCGTGCCCACGGTCCAATTTACCGTGGCCACAGTCTATCGAAAACCTGCGATATGTCGGGGGTTCAATATCATTTCTCCCTCATTTCTCTTTCACTTTCTACCTCACTCTCACCTTCAGAAACCCTCACCAAACCCTACAACTCGAATTCTCTTCCAAAATTCGACAAACCCACCACCAATTCCTCCATTTCTCCCAACTCTCTCCTACAATTCGAACCCTAGCTGCTGATTGCTCGACACTTTTTGGGTCTTCTTCAAGCAAATTTTAGGCCTCTTGTTCCTTGTAGAGCTCGAATCTCTCAAGGGAAGCTCTCAAAGTTTTCAATCCAGGTATTCCTTGATTTATTGGTGTTTAAACACTAGATTTCTTGTTTATTTGGGTTGAATATGGTGAAATTGCTTGTTGGGTCTTGGTTGGGTGAGTAAGTGGAGTTTGGGGTTGGAATTTTGGATTGAAATTGATTGTTGGGAGTGTTTTTGGTGAACTTTTGGTTGAATCTTATGTGAATTGCTTGTGGGTTTGGTTGGATGAATTGATTGGATTTAGAGTTTGAGTTTTTGGTTGATATTGCTGAGATTGGGAGTGTATTGCTTGTTTTTGGGATTGATTCTTGTGGTTGATTGTGAATTCGTGTTGCTCGGGATTTCTGGGGTATTGGTTGTGTGTTTCGGTGTTTGGTGGTTGATTTTCTTGCAGAGTATCCAATGGGTCGAGCGAAACGTTCCCGGACCGAGCCGGAATCAACCCCCGCTCCATCAACCTCGGATGAGCCTGATAAAACTCGGTACAAGGGTCAACCGGCCTCGATTATTCAATCCGACCCGAAAATTAAGGTCAATTTTCGGGACGATATGCACAAGGCTCGGTATGAGCGGCTAAAGAAGCGAAAAATTTGTGCTCCGGATCTCTATCATGAGGAGACGGCAAAGGAAGTTTTCTGTAAACTAAGCATGGACTTCTTCATCAAAGTCATGGGATGGGAAGTCTTCGTTGAGCAACCGGTGCTCGAATTCCTCAGCTCTTTGGTGGTAAAGGAAGACGGCACATCCAACGCTTCCTTTTCATACATCGTGAACAAGGAGGTTGATTGTACGCTCAAGGACTTATGCAATGCTTTAGGCCTTCCCGAGGACGGCATACCCTACGGCGAGTGCGTTAAATTCGATGAACAAGAAGCTATGAAAGCACTCACTTGCCGGAGGAGACGTTACCCGAGGGTTCGATTGCAACGAGCAAAGTACTATTGCCCAAGCAACTCCAAGGCTAGGGATTTCTGTAATCTGAGTGTCTGCATCTTCCACCGCATGATCTCGAACTCTGTTTTTGGCCGTGATGTCGGACGTTCAAGCATCCGGAAAGACGACCTCTGCGTCCTCTTTAATGCGATCAACGGTCGCCGGGTCAACACTAGCTCGTGCATTCTCCATTGCCTTCAGGAAATAAGTCTCGAAACCCGGAACATGACTATTGGTATGGGTCACATCATCACCCATTTCCTTAGGAAGCGAGGGTTCGAGTCCTTTTTGAGCAAGTGGACTCCTCACTTTTTCCCCGATCCCATCGACGGTGTTCACCTACGAAAGATGTAATTCTTGGAGAAACACAAGACACGAACACTATACCGTCACGGGAACGAACCCCACAGCGTCGTGATCCATTTGGGCGACGACAATGTCGAACAACGCCTAGATGTCTCCGACCAGCACAATTGGTCGTGCAGCCA
This sequence comes from Portulaca oleracea, assembly GCA_029582165.1. Taxonomy (NCBI): domain Eukaryota; kingdom Viridiplantae; phylum Streptophyta; class Magnoliopsida; order Caryophyllales; family Portulacaceae; genus Portulaca; species Portulaca oleracea. The sequence continues at coordinate 2,724,579 of CM055878.1, read as the reverse complement.
AACCTTTGGGGATCGATTTGTGGCGGGTGGTCCCAGGGATCGAGCGGAGGAAGGTGAAGGCGGAGACGAAGAAGAGGAAGAAGAAAAGGATGAAGAAGATGAAGGGGGTGAACAAGCACAAGGGGATGAAGCCGAGCCGATTCAACAACGGGACGCCGCTTTTGAGCATATCAGCGAACAACTCCAGGAGCTTCATGATGAGTTTCAAGTCCAACGGGAGCTCATCCAAAACCAGCAGCTATTGATCGAAAACTTGCAATGATTCCTTGAGATCCAACAGGAGACGCTAGCTAGCATCCTGTCGTACCTCCAACCCCGTTCTCCGCCGGGAGGGTCCGCTTGAGGACCGTTTGTAAGCACCCCCACCCGACCTTTATCATGGTTCCATTTACTTTATTTTGTAAAGTATAAGTGTGGGGGAGTGCTTCTTCGGGGTTTTGGATGCGATGTCTGGTGGTTTTGGATTGTTCGTCTCTCGATTTCTTTTGGCTTATGTTTGCATATTTTGGGGTTTGTTCGGATAGGTTGCTCGGGTTTTTCCTTGTCTTGTTTATCATTCATGTTTGTCGGGTTGTTGGATGGTTGTCTGATGGTTGTCTTAGGGCTGTTTGGTTGTTGTTTTTGGTGGTTGGACTGCTGTTTAAGCATTTCTCGCTTGTATTTTGGGCATGGATGGGATGTAACCGACTGCTATTGGTGATTAATGCAATGAATTAGTTGTTTCGGTTAGTATATATCGAGTTTCACCCTTATTTTCCGCCTCAACCAGTGAGATTCGGGGATAAGGTAAGTCACTGGCAATGTATATATTGTTAATATTTTTCGTTTTTCATCTTTTCAATTTCTTTTCATAATTTCTTTAAGTTAGATTTTCCCTTCTTTTGTTTTTGGTCTCGCATGCGAATTCTATAGTTATAAAGTCGTCTTTTATTCTAACATTGTTCTGACTCTCTTGAATGACGACTTCGGATCGCTATTTTTAACGCTTATAAAGAGCTTGAGGTAATATCTTTCCACCTTAAACTTTTTATGTGAATTCTTATCATGATCCGTCGCATGCTTGGTTTTCTTTTGGGTGGCGAACCCCTATGAGTGTCTGTGTTGGGATATCTATTGCTATTGGAGCCGTGTGGGCTCGGGTCGCCACAATTTTCTACCTACTAGTTGTTTTGTTTGTTTGTGTTTTGTAGGTTCTCTACCCTTTTCATGCGACACCTTCCCAGAATGAGGACATTGTGGCGTTTTAAGTGTGTGTGTGTGGGGGGGGGGGGGAAGGGGAGATATTCTATTTCAAGGGTAGATCACCTAGTCGTTTCGTTCTTTGTTTCCTAGTTTTTGATTAAAATTTAAAAAATTAAAAAATTTTGTGTGAAAATGGAGAAAAAAAGGGAGTGAAAACCTTTTCGTTTTTTCCTTTCGTTTTGTTCTTAAACTTCTTTCTAAAAGTAATCGGTTGGAGCACTTTCGACCCTAACTCGGGTTCTAGTCGAGACTTATCCTTAATAGACTCCCTTCATTAAGTGTCTTGTGAGATTCCCGTTCCTTTCTCGTTTTGTTGGGAACCCGGAGATTCTAAAGGCTTGTGTCTGAGTTTGTTTTGTTTCTCGTTTAGCAAAAGCAAAAAGTGCAAAAAGAAAAGAAAAGAAAGAAAAAAGGAAAAAGAAAGAAGAAAGCTTTCATAAGATATAATAACCTGAATAAGTGGAGCGTGTCACTGAAGACATTAACCACCATACACTTAGCCAACCTACATGGGCCCGGTATTCGTGGTACGGCACTGGATACCCCTTAACCCTCCTCCTATATCGCTTTGCGACGGAGAGGCGTATGGAAAAGACCGTGTTAGGAGGGTATACCCCTTATATGGGCCGTCCAATTCCCGAAAGTAAGGCTAATACCGACTTTTAAAAACCAAAAAGAAAAGAAAAAGAGAAAAAGAAGAAAGAACAGAAAAGTTTTGCTTCTAAAAAGAGAGCGGGGCCTCCCCTTGCATCACCTGCGGCCCTCACCAAGCCAAGGGCGACCAAATGCGAGGGAGGGCAACACTCCTTTCGGTTGTTTCGTTGTTTTCAAATTCGG